>CM066165.1:0-5822500 GCA_033629205.1 Lithocarpus polystachyus
TCATGATTCGTTGTCCTCGGCCTTCTTGTTTTTATCTTTTCTCTCCTTAGGGAACCCCTTTAGCACTCTTTACACATCTAAATGGGTAGATTTAAGAGTCTTGTCAATTCGCCTATAGCCGTAGAGCTTTCCAAGGCAAAATACAATATACCCGAGGGGGTTAGTCTTCGATACTTCTCACCGGAGAATATTCTGACCGATAGGAGAACCGGTGAAGTGGTCATTCCCGTAATCGCCTTTTCGGAAGGGGGAATGACCATTCCGATGGGCACAGTAACTAGGGAGTACCTTAGGAACCATAGGCTGTGCCCGCACCAGTGCGCTCCCAACCTATTCAGGGTTTTGGGTTGCGTAGACGCCCTCAACCATATGATGGGCTTACAACTCACCTGGCATGACGTCATGCATATATACGAGTGTCACTCTCTAGTCGAAAAGGGGTACTACCTAAAATCTAGGTCCCCGATAGTAAAAATGCTATCATGTCTTCCCAAGTCTTGCAAGGGCATGAAGGACGACATCGTCATCGTCTCTAGGGCGTGGCATGACGATCAGCACTATCCGACCAAGGATATGTATATGTACGAGTGTCACTCTCTAGCCAAAGGGGGGTACTACCTAAAATATAGGTCCCCGATAGTAAAAATGCTATCATGTCTTCCCAAGTCTAACAAGGGCATGAAGGACGACTTCGTCATCGTCTCTAGGGCGTGGCATGACGATCAGCACTATCCGACCAAGGAGGGGGAGCCAGGTGGGGTGCCTTAGGACTAGGTCAAGTTAACATAGAATTCACCATCTAGGTTTCATCTTATTTTGTTGTTCAATCTCCTGATTTCGAAATGGTATAACTAATCCTGTGCTTCTTGGTCGTGATTGCAGATAGGAAGTTCATTGCTCCTAGGCTCAGCCTTGTGAATGTGTCAGGCTTGAACAAGCTTCTGCGATCCGAAGTGTTCGTGCACACAGACTGTCAGCTACGAGCCGTCCATTTGATATTGGACTTTGTTCCTTTGTCGGACAGTTTCCAGGACGTTGGGAACACTATCCGAGCCGGAGATAAGAGAATCCACAAGATCGACGTCTCTCGACCGGGATTCTTGTCTAAGAAAGACCTTCCTCCCGTGGAGTGGCCGATTCAACAAGCTCTTCCTCAACCTGCTGTTCAAAGGGAAGAGTCTACCTCCTCTCGGTTATCTTTGGAGGCTGAGATAGACGAATTTCGCTTCGAGGGCGAAAAGGAGGTGCGAGACGAGCCTCGGAATATCCCAGATTCCGAAAGTATCGAGGAAGAAGAAGACAATATGCATCTGAAGCCAAGGGCGCGGCTAAAGGACCTTCTCGCCGAGAGGAGCAAGGGTGCATCCTCCTAAGAGGCGCCCAAGGAGAAAACTACCGACAAGCTTCCCCGTTAACACAACCCACACACACACACACACACACACACACACACACACACACACACACACACACACACACACACACATATATATATATATATATATATATCTCTTGTATGCCTATTCTTTATATTTTATTTACGCAAACCTCACGAGATGGAAGGAACTGTTGAATTTGGGGCAGTAGTATTTACTATTTAGTATTACTTTTGTTGAGATTTTCTAGGGTGTCAAACTTCTTTGGGAACATAACACACCCTGGACTAAAAAAGATTATATCGAAGCAACCAAATCTATGCAGAGTCATGAACAGTTCAGTCATATCTAGGATTTCTAAGAAAATCTTTTGATGAAGGTGTGGGGGTAAAAGGTCAACAAGTTTGCCCTAGTTTATTGTGGATGATACCAGGAGATGACATTGTAAAAATGTGTTTGTTTTGTCTTATTTTATTTCTTTTAATGTGTTTTGTTGCTTTACATTTCCAATTCACGGTGGCACTATTGTAGGTGCTTTGTTTTTTATTTTGGAAATTGTGATTAATCAAAAAAGAGGAATTCACAATGACTTAAACAACAGGAGAATTATTTTTTTTCGATTAATCAGAAGTGAGTAGGATTTGGGGTGATTTTTCAGTCTGAGCTTTGATTAACATTTATGATGTAGTGGGGGGGGGGGGTGTGAGATTAATGGAGGGTGTGGGAGAGGTAAGGAGGGTGTGTGAGATTAATTCCTGAAACTAAAGAAACATTGTGTTTAGCGTTTGCGTTTAAAAAAAAAAACTAGGACCCACGTTACAGTAGAACGAAGAAACGCTAAGATGAAACGCCCAAAACGTGTACCTGTTTTTTTCCTCAACGCACAGTTTCAATAATTCTTCAGTCTGTGTACTGCGTGTACTCTTCCTTTTCTTTTTATTATTATTTTTTTTTTGGAAGAACATGTTCATGTTCTTCATGTTCTTCCCAGCAAACCCAACAATCTGAAACCTAGCAAAACAGTGAAACCAAAATCGTTTTGGAAGTATACGTTTTGGAAGTATCCGTTTTGGAAGAACATGAAAAAATCTTAGATTAAACCGATCAAACCCATATGAAAAAATCAAAACTGATCAACCCAGCAATGGAAGACAAACATGTAACAGAAAATACAAAATGAAAATGGAAGTAAATTAGGTTTCGCAAATAGAGAGAGAGAGAGAGAGAGAGAGAGAGAGAGAGAGAGAGAGAGTGTGTGTGTGTGTGTGTGTGTGTAAAACCATAAAGCTCTTGACATGAATGTCCATTGGATAATTTAATTTGAAGAAAAGATTCAAAGGGTAAAATGGCAGTTTTACATGTCGAGTATGAAAAGAACAAATAAAAAGGCAATTCTAATCTCAATTAGCTAGTATTTTTATTCCAAAAAAGCCATTATTTGGAGAAGGTATTTGGTATCAAATGATATCATGTTAGCGATATCAAAATCTAATAAGTATAAGACATATCAGGAAAAAAAAAACTACCATACTAACAAATGAAAGACATGTGTTAGTGGGTAATTAATTTTGTAAACATGTTTCTCATTTACTGAATTTTGATATGAATAACATAGTATCATTTGATACAAAATACTTTTTCTAATATTTAAATTAGGAGGCAAAATCGGTAATTTCATGTGATGTAAATTAGAGTTTTGACTTTTGACCTAGATATTGATTGAAAACTTAACTGCGATTGGTCATAAAATGAGCTTCAATTGAATTCTAGGAGTTGGTCCCCATTTATTATTATGTACTTGACTACATGAAATAATCTTTATACAAGATAAGATTGAAAGACTATTATATTGATAATTAGATAGAAAATTTAGGGTTTAGGGTTTAGGGGTTTAGGGTTTAGGGTCAACTTAGGGTTTAGGGTCCCCTTAGTGTTTAGGGTCACCTTAGGGTTTAGGGTATAGGGTCACCTTAGAGTTTAGGGTTTAGGGTTTAGGGTCACCTTAGGGTTTAGGGTTTAAGGTCAACTTTGGGTTTAGGGTCCCCTTAGTGTTTAGGTTCACCTTATGGTTTAGGGTTAACTTTGGGTTTAGAGGCCGGTCAAGAGCATGAGGGCATTGGGTTTAGGATTTAGGGTTGAGGGTTTAAGGTCAACTTAGGGTTTAGGGTCTCCTTAGGGTTTAGGGTCACGTTAGGGTTTAGGGTTTAAGGTCAACTTAGGGTTTAGGGTCAACTTAGGGTTTAGGGTTAACTTTGGGTTTAGGGTTTAGGGTTTAGATGAAGCTAGGGTTTGTGGCGATTCCTTTGCCTTTATATGGTGGGAGTGGTCAAGGACTTTCCATTTGGGCTGTCCATTTTGTCTTTCAGGCTCCGTCTTTAGTGTCTCTTATGACGACGTCATTTTTTTACCATTATTCTCAAAAGTTTGATGGTGTGGGCTGGCGAAGGGCTCAACTTGTCTTCAAAACAAAGCAAGTTGGGCCGAATTAAGAAGAACAGGCCCAACCAAACCCCCTCGGATAAAGTACATGGATCCTTAAAAAAAAACATTAGGACTATATTGGACAAAATTCTCGAAAATAAGTTATAAGAAAGAGAGTTGAAGCGGGTGAGGAAAATCTTTTGCTTTTTGGTTGTAGATACTTTTTCTTTTCTTTTTTCTTTTTTTTTTATTGTTGATAATTTGATAGTTAGGAGAGGAGATTTTATATATATATATATATATATATATATATATATATATATATAAATCATAGGCATTTTTATTAAGAACACCATGAGGTGCTAGTTAAACCATAAAGCTCTTGACATGAATGTCCATTGGATAATTTAATTTGAAGAAAAGATTCAAAGGGTAAAGTGGCAGTTTTACATGTCGAGTATGAAAAGAACAAATAAAAAGGCAATTCTAATCTCAATTAGCTAGTATTTTTATTCCAAAAAAGCCATTATTTGGAGAAGGTATTTGGTATCAAATGATATCATGTTAGCGATATCAAAATCTAATAAGTATAAGACATATCAGGAAAAAAAAACTACCTTACTAACAAATGAAAGACATGTGTTAGTGGGTAATTAATTTTGTAAACATGTTTCTCATTTATTGAATTTTGATATGAATAACATAGTCTCTTTTGATACAAAATACTTTTTCTAATATTTAAATTAGAAGGCAAAATCGGTAGTTTCATGTGATGTAAATTAGAGTTTTGACTTTTGACCTAGATATTGATTGAAAACTTAACTGCGATTGGTCATAAAATGAGCTTCAATTGAATTCTAGGAGTTGGTCCCCATTTATTATTATGTACTTGACCACATGAAATAATATTTATACAAGATAAATTGATAATTAGATAGAAAATTTAGGGTTTAGGGGTTTAGGGTTTAGGGTCAACTTAGGGTTTAGGGTCCCCTTAGTGTTTAGGGTCACCTTAGGGTTTAAGGTTTAGGGTCACCTTAGAGTTTAGGGTTTTGGGTTTAGGGTCACCTTAGGGTTTAGGGTTTAAGGTAAACTTTGGGTTTAGGGTCCCCTTAGTGTTTAGGTTCACCTTATGGTTTAGGGTTAACTTTGGGTTTAGAGGCTGGTCAAGAGCGTGAGGGCATTGGGTTTAGGATTTAGGGTTTAGGGTTTAAGGTCAACTTAGGGTTTAGGGTCCCTTTAGGGTTTAGGGTCACGTTAGGGTTTAGGGTTTAAGGTCAACTTAGGGTTTAGGGTCGCATTATGGTTTAGGGTTAACTTTGGGTTTAGAGGCCAGTCAAGAGCATGAGAGCATTGGTTTTAGATACTGATGCTTTGTCTTCACAGGCTAAGAGGAAAGGTGTAAGATGGTTTGGGCATGGAATGAAATGCATGTATGTATACGAAGCTGGATTTCTTAACTCTTTGTTGTTACTGTAGAGTTTTAGTATTATAGCCGTAGGTAAAAGGACAACAAAAAATATGGCACGTGTTATAATTAAAGACGGTTTTAAATTATTGTTATAATTTTGTAATTACATTTTATTTCCTTGAATTATGTTTAAGGAATGACACTTCATGGTTCGAAGAGAAAACCGAAAAAGCACTCTTTTGAGGCGGAGAAATAACAACCCAAACTTGAAACAAGAAAATAGTTTTATGAGTTCATCCTTTGAAGTTTGAATAAATTAACACTCTTCTTGAGTAACACTTTCATAAAAATCTCTTAACTAAAGTTTAAACATGGTTAGTAAAAATTAATTGATGAATTTATAATAAAAATGTAAAATTTATCCAGTATCAAAACACTTACAAAAGTGAATCTCTCCATAATTCATTGCAAAAAGAAATAGTAATAATGAGTAAAATCCCCACTTAATATTTTAATATACACTTTAATTTAAAATTTAAATATTAAATTTTAATTATGAAAATAAGATAATTTTGGAAACATGTCTTGCCCTTAAGCAAAGGGCATGTTAGTACACAATTTTTAATATCAATTTAATAAAATTTAGTTAATTGGATGTCAATGGGGGGAAAATGCTTGATCCCTTGAAAAAGTGAGAAAAATAAGAAAAATTGAGGTTTTAGAACGTTGTACATAAAAACTGAAAGTTGAGCTTAATAATTGGTCATTTCTTCCTCCCTTCAAAATTAAAACTACCCCAAGCTACTTGAAATAGAATCCTTACATTACACTAGGGGTGGAAGTGACATAAAGTGCATAATTTAAACATTGTTGTGCCCATGTGTCCTTTAATTTGGCATAGAGATTTGATGTGTTAGAATGAGAGACATGAATTTTTCTAGAGATAATTACAATGCGTTATTAACCCCGCAATTTGAACCATTTTCTCCTTAAACCCCAAACACTTTAAGCATGGGGAAGTGTAAGTTCAGCTACAAGACCCTTGGTGAGACATGAGTTTGATATAAATACAAATCTTTTGTACCACTATAAGATAGATCTCTCTAGGGACAAAAAGAAGCAGGCAAAGAAAATCTTTCTCAAAGAACTATTCTTTAGAGTCAGGGATTTTGATGAAAGAAATTATGCCAATAATGATCCTCTCCTAATCTATACTTTCCAAGATAGCCTCACCAAACCAACAATGGAAGGTTGAGGTTCACTAGTGGGAAGCATGGGATGTGCTAGCTTGAATTGCCAGGTTGGTTTGATTACAATGACAACAGCAACAACAAGTCTTAATACCAAATTTGTTGGGTTGGCTATGGATCTCCCAATGTTTTTTTATTTTTTATTTTATATATATATATATATATAGACACACAAGATATAAATTCTACTCTAGCCTAATCTAAGTGTATATATATGTGAAACTCTCTTCTAGAGACTTGAACCCCAGCCCTTACCCTCCCCCCTCTCTCTAACACCCTACAAACGCTTATACTTGTGGAGTTACCATCGCACTAAGGGTGCGTGGTGGTGGATCTTCCAATGTTAAACCATGTTGGTTTGATTAAGATCTTTTTTTTTTTCTCGGGCTAAAAATTTAGGAAATTAATGCAGTTTGGCCTTATGGCTTACGTCTACAATGAAAAACTTTGGGCAGCTACTTGATTTCTTTTAAGTTCTAGGTTAAATTATACCAACCTTACTTGAGATTTTCTAAAATATCTCCCCTAAAAGTTTCATGAAATGACAACTCCCCCCCCCCCCCCCCTCCCTCTTTTTCTTGAAGTTATAGTAAAGTTACAATAAACAAGATTCCTATTAATTATAAATACCTCAAGGGGGGAGTGTTATTTATATTTACATTTAGGGAAAGTTTCATTTTGATAGACTTTAAGTGAGGGTGGTGTAAACTACTCTAAATCTAATGAAGAATACAAATTATATATATATATATATATATATATATAGAGAGAGAGAGAGAGAGAGAGAGAGAGAGAGAGAGAGAGAGTTAAAATTGTTGCACTTCAAGTGGGTATAGGAAAAATGAATCAAGACTGTTGATGTATGACTTAATATTGTGTTTAATAAAGTTGTTTTATTCTTATCTAAAATAATGGTAACATGAATATTCGGACATTATCAAATAGTCCATGAGATGCATAGTATGTGATTTATGTGAAAAGTCACAGAAGATATAAATCACAAGTTCTTTGTAAACTCAGAATTTTGGTTCGTAGTCGGTGATGAAATTGGGCATTTCATCTGCGAAGACTATAACATATTAACTACGATGATTTGTCTTGATCATGGAAGTGGTGACTTCTAGTTAATATGTTGATATGTTTTAAGAGTTAAGACATATTGAACCGGATCGCTGTGAGATTATTATTCTCCTAACGACTGTCAATTGAATAATAAATCTCACGACTTGTATTCACATGAACTCTTAATCCTGAGAGAATAATGGACCTGATCATGAAATGTAGGTTGCTTTGATATATCAGGAGTGAGATCTAAAGTAACGGTCAAAACCTCAGTATGTTGGGCAGCCACATTTAGTGTTGATGGAACATATATTCTCAAGATGGAATTCATAGTCTCTTAACGGAGATATAAAATATTCCCTTGAGATAAGTTTAATGGGTATAGTTATTCAGAGAGTTAGGCCTAACCACTTTAGTAAGACTAAAGTATATATTTATGAAATTGGATTTCATAAATATATGGTAATAACACAAAAGGATTAAACCGGGTACTCAAGGATTAAGATGTAGTAATTTACAAAGTGGCAGTCTATATTCATGACTTTGTATTACTACGAATATTTTATGAAGGGGTTGCATGTATAATAAAGTCTTGGGATATAATTTATTAATGAGGCCTAGAGTGCAATTATATTTATATAGTGGTATTAAATATAATTAATGGTAACTTTGGACTTGTCAAGAGTTGACAGAAAAGCCCAAGGCCCATTGGAGCTAGTGTCTTATTTGTTCCCTTTTGGTCCTACTCCAAGCCACACACTATAGCCCAATTGGGAAGGCCCAAAAGGCTAGCCCAATTAGATAATCAGTTATGTGGAGAGAAACATAGAGAATTTTATATAGAATAAAATGGTTTGTATGTTTAATAAGTGTAATAATATATGATATAAGGAAGAGACACACTCTTTCATATTCTCTCTAGAAAACATAGAACTGATTGAGAGACCACACATCTTAGGCATCAAGTGGAATTGGAGTGAAGATTGAAAGTGTTCCCAAGTACTTCTTCATTTCGGTTTTGAATTTCACCGCATCAAGGTACACTCTCTTGTTCTCATATTCTAAAACCTACATAGTGCATGTTATCAATTGCGAATGAAGTAGATCTATTTATTTTCCGCTGCGTATGTTTTGTATGCGATGCAAACATGATGATTTCCCAACACTTGGGCCTTAATATCACTAACATGGAGAATGCAAACGTGTATAGGAGAAACCTAAAATCTAGGGACATCTTTACCTCGCTTACAAGCTTTAATGATTGCTAAGCTCATATATAATAAATTCCTATTGTGAGTATATATATATATATATATATATATATATATATATATATATATATGGTGGATCCTTCAAACTAATTGGTTTGAACTTTAGGGTATGTTTGGTTGAGATGAAAATAGAGATGATGGAAAATAGGAAGAGGAAAATAGGGTAGAAAATGACATTTTTCACTGTTTAATTGAGGGGGAGAGGGGGAGAGACAAGTGGTGGAGCCCATAATTTTTCTCTCCTCCTCCTTTAAAATACAATCTCTCCAAATTGGAAAGAAAATTGGAGTGAAAAGTGGGAAAAATATTTAGACAAAACTGCCTTCACCTCTTTTAACGAATCTGGCTTCTTTTCTTTTGACTTTTCCTTAATAATATTGGCTTTTTTTTTTTCTTTTTTTTTGTTTTTGTTTTTCTTTGGTTTTGTCAGGTGGTAGGTTCCTCTTCTTTTCCTTCTTTATTTTTTCTTAATTTTAATTTTAATTTTTATTATTTTTTTAAGAAAACACTTTTGAATGATTTATTATGCTATTTTTTGAAATGTCCACTTTCATCTATACACAATTTTTTTAAAAAAGTATAATGTATTACTTTTTGTTTTATTTAAGAGGGACATGATTGTAAATTTATACAAACCTTATTTTCAACCAAATCAAAAAGTTTTTCATCCCTCCACTTTTTCACCCTCTCAACCAAACACAAATGAGGAAAACTAAAAACTTTTCTATCCTCCCACTTTTCCATCCTCCCTCTATTTTTTATCCTCTCACTTTTTCATCCTCCCAACCAAACGGACCCTTAGATTGGAGTGGTGTCTTAATGCATGCATCAATGGGTTCTTCGTGGACACCCTAGGTATCTCCCTCCCTTAACAACTGTTATAGATATAATTGTACTCTTTAAGAAAATGTAAACTGTGTTAGAAATTTTTTTAGTGTTTGGTCCTTGTGCCTGCTCGCTATAAGCTAAATCACCCATTCTGTTAGGCTTGGTATTTACAAACTTCTAAGGACCATTGCGAAGATCACCTTTCACCTATATATAGATGCATGCTCAGTCAAGAATATATCTAGTCTTTTTTAGTTATAGAACATTCACTTCTCATCCATTATCTATTTGATGTTTTAGAAATTCAGTTCCATGCGTGGACCATCTTCTAACTATGTCATCCTTTCGTCTTGTGAAGTATGAAGGAAATACTTGAAAGGTATCATCTGCACTCTAATAGCCTTGGAAAAATAGACCAGCCTTCTCTTGAACTGCAGGTAATATATTTGACCAGATATTTTGTATTTTAGGGGGAGAGGGGGTGTGCATAAAGGAATAAAACCATCCAATATATGCATCTTCCCTTTTGTAATATGTGGATCCCTAGTTGTAAGGTCGATACATTCTGAGAGGGAGGGTGCATACATTTGATGCATGAGACGATGATTTCATTGTAATGCTTCATACAAAATGTTATGGAAGTGACAACATTTCATATATTGTAAATCTGAATACCATATGGGGATTCCTGTCCTTCAAGCCTTACATGGTTTTTTAAACTGTCAACTCTTCCTCATTTTCAGCTGGAGAATGGTAACCACGTCAGATTGAGTAAGGAAGTGGCAGATAAGCCAACCAACTAAGGTAATATTATCAGTTGCTAATAGGATCGCCCCTCCGTATATTTTCTGGTATTAATTCCATTACCTTTGACAACAGGCAGATGAGAGGAGAGGATCTCCAAGGATTAAATTTAGATGACTTACGGAAATTAGAAAAAGTTCTTGAAGCCGGAGTTAGCCATGTGCTTGAGTCTAAGGTTTGTGCTGAATGTACTTGTTCTCTTACTTTCTGTCTGTGCGTGCACGTTAAACTCTTTTTGCATGGGCTTACGAACATAAACTGACATGGAACTTCCTTTACTTTCAGGAAGAGAAGATTATGAATGAGATTAGTACACTTGAAAAAAAGGTTAGCAAACAGTTTTATTGCATCCAAATCATTATATTCCAAAAATATATTACAATAATAATGACAGAATATACCTTTCTTCTTTTGTCATTATACGGGATGAACTTCATGGTTCAATTGTTGTTGAAGGTTATGGTAGTGTTAGTACCTCCTATAAACCTCCAACCTATCTGCACATTCTTAAACAGGAATAGGTAAACAAAAATGAAAGGTGGTGTGGTGGTAATTATAAGCTCAAATTTTATGTGTTTATTGTTTGTGGCTTGATTTCTAGATATGCGGAGCAAGTTCTCCAGCAAAAGTTTGTTCACTTAGGCTGACACCTGGTGAATTTAATTTCTCCAGGAAAATTTAATTTCTTTCTTTTTTATTTTATAGATACAACTTTCATACAATATACAATAATCTAAAATAATATTCTAAATACAATTTAGTATACAATACAACTATATTATACAATAGTCTAAAACAGTTATAAAATAGGTAAGACAATAACTATTTTTGAACAAAGTAAGACAACAACTATTGAATGCATAACTAATATAATTAAATTGCTAATCATTAATTTTTGTCAAATTAATAATAACTTATTATATTTATGTGTAATATCAATTGGATAAAAATATATGATAAAGAATGGGAAGATTAGTAACACACTTAATTTGGAGTAGGACTAGGAGTAAGTGTGAAACTAAAAGCACATTTGGTAGACTGTAATAAACACTGTAATGTAATAGATATTCTTATAGCATAACTATTTGGTTGATTAATTATGTTTTTATTACAATGAATAGTTTTTCCTTATGAATAGTTATTTAAAAAAATTCTTAAAAAGCCACTAGTTGCTACATCTTCAAAAAGAAAGAAATTAAATTTTCCTTCATGTTAATTATTAGCTCTATTTTGAATACCCTAAAATAAGTGTATTTTATAAATTTTGACTTAAAAATGATTTTTAATTACACCTTCTTTTTATACTCTACTAAATTGTGGATGCATACTTAGGATTTTATTCCTAAATGATCACCAAACTAGTGAATAATGATACTTATTACATTTCAACTTAATGTATTTATTTAAATATTTATTCCTATTCACATGTAATAATCATTACAATGTACCAAACATGCCCTAAGAAAAAAAAAATAGTGACTTATATAAGTTTTTACTTTTGAAGTGGAGATAGAAAGAAAAACTAAGAAAAAAATAGAAGGGAGAAAGCGAGATGGAGAGAATGAGGAAAAATTACAGATATAGATATATATTTATTGGTTGTAACAGTGATGTAATTTTTTTGTTAATAAAAAAGAAAAGTGTAAGGAAAAACAATTTCATTTCATTGTCAACTGCCAAGTAAGCCAAAATCCTAAAAAGAATATTCATATGTTTTTTTAATGAATGAGCAAAAATTTTGGAACTGACACAGTACTTTCAAAAAAAAATTTACAACAAAATCTAGGTGACCAATTGTTAAAGGTAGATAAAAAAATATTGTTAGTTGTGGGTCTAGATAAAAAGCAGTTATAACTTGCCTTATATTATTGTAAAAGTATTGTAATCATATTCAAGCTTATTTCAATTGGGTTCAAACAAAATTTAGGGTTAAAGTGTTCAAATTTTTATTTTTAGGGGTTAAAATGAAAATTTTTTAAACATTTTATATATAAAAATTTTGTTTAGGCCAGGTTAGGGGGTTCATTTGAACCCCTTTGGCCTTAATGTAGCGCCGCCCATGCCTAAGAGAGACATAATCAATTTGAATAACAAAAACTAAATTAACACGTAATCATTGTTTATTTATATCTTTTCTAATTCTTGAGAATATCTATATCCTTTTTGATACTACATACACCTCATGGGCTCTCTCTTTTTTAGGGTATTTTATTTTTATGTCAACTCCTTTTAGGTGGAGTATGTATACACACACACGATTATTTGGTGTTGGGCTTAGAAGTTGTGGTTGCGCTAAGTGGCTGCACAAAATTTTAGAAAGTTTATTAAATTTCTTTTCAAAAAATTAAATTTAGTTAGTTGGTGACATACAACTACTATACCTAAAAGATACGTAATCAATTTGAATAACAAAAACTAAATTAACGTATTGTTATTGTTTATCTATATCTTTTCTAATTCTTGAGAATGACTATATCCTTTTTGATATTACATACACCTCATAAACTCTGTTTTTTAAGGGTATTTTATTTATACGTGCACTTCTTTTAGGTGGAGTAAGTATATATAGACACACACACACGGTTATTTGGTGTATTTTTTTCATTCTCTTACCAATTGTACGTTTTTTTTTTTTATTTAGTCTTTCCTTCTCCTACCTACGACACCAGCAACCTTACAAGTATGTATTTGTTGCTTTTGTTTAAGCTAATTTCCTTAAATTTGATATATTTTATAGCTTATGGTTTGAGAATTAATGATTACAAATTGTTAGACATGCTTTCATAGTTGTGTATCTTCAACAAGAATTGATATATTATTTTTTACGAATCTCTTATTCTCCTTTTGGAAGATCTATTATTTTGTATATCATATATGAATTACATGTTTATGACATTCTAATGGTGGTATATTGTTTCCATCCCCTCAATTTGTAAAATTAATTTGTTTTTATCATGTAACTCACAAATTATTAATATAGACTTAACATATATCACTTTTAATTAAGTCGTGCATCGCACAAGTATAATACTATTGTGTGTGTGTGTGTGTGTGTGTGTGTGTGTGTGTGTGTGTGTGTGTGTATAAAGATGATTAAATCAATAGGCCCCAACTGGTCCTATGCAATAAAAAACTAAAAAAGGAATCCATATATAAGAACTTTTTAGATGAAGATCTTGATTAATAAATGGTATATCTCTTGTTTATACGGCCCAAGAGATTTAAACCTTAAAGCCGGCTAAGGGTATGGAAAATGATCTGCATATTAGTAGGATAAATTTGAATGAGAACATAATTAGCCCTCCACTCTGGATCCCTTGCATGTGAATTTGGTTATATGTAAATGTTTCCCTCTGATTTTTTGATTCCTCAGTGCTTCGTCCTGATATGGTGAAAAGTCATCATTGTGAGTGGACTTTATAAATTTAAATTGTATAATAATTTTTTTTTTAAAAAATTTAAGAATCACCATTATGCAATCACAGTCACAGTC
Source organism: Lithocarpus polystachyus (assembly GCA_033629205.1). Taxonomy (NCBI): domain Eukaryota; kingdom Viridiplantae; phylum Streptophyta; class Magnoliopsida; order Fagales; family Fagaceae; genus Lithocarpus; species Lithocarpus polystachyus. Next base: position 13,917 of record CM066165.1, read on the forward strand.
AAGCATTTATTTGTTTTAATTTTCTCCTTCAGCACACCTCCACAATTAAATGGTAAATAATCCAAACTTCTTTTGAGGTTGGAAATATTGACAATGATTTATTTGATGGCATAAACTTTCTTCTATGTCAGTTCGTTTAGACCCCTTAAACCCAACAGATTAACCTAGAGAATTAGCCAAGTTGTTAACTTAGGTAATTTAATTAAAACTAGGTTAACACAGTTAAGCAAAAATAACAAAGCAGCGGAAAAATAAACAACACAAAGATCTGATGACCCAGGAAACCACACCGGTAAAAACCTGGGGAGGATTTGACCTAGCTATCCTCAAGGTAAACTGAATCCACTATGAAAGAATCGAAGTTTACACAATAAACTTAGACCACTAACGTCATATTGCTACCCGAGTGTAGGAAACTTACTACCATGACCCCATGATAGCTCCGAGATCCACGGACTCCTTCTTTCCGGAATTCTTCAACAAATCCACAAGCGCACCTGCTTGTATATCTTTGTGTTCTCTTGATTCTGCAACTGTAACGATCTACACAACTCTTGACATAAATCTCAAGTTTGTAAACCCTAAGTGTATGTGAAGGTAAACACCTCTAGATCTCAAAGAAAGATTCACAAACACAGCAAAACAGAACTCTAAAAACGTGGCTAGAATTTTCCCTTTTATACTTAGGGCAAACATAAAACCCTATACATTAAAACGGGCTTGGGCTGAGTTGGAATTTTCTGCAGAAAAACGTTCTGCACGATTTTCGATCGATCGAGTCTAATTTTCGATCGATCGAGTCATACAGAAAGTGAACAGTACTTCTGCATAAAAACTCGATTCCAACTTTACAATTAAACTCATACTTTGAGCAAGTCTAACACACGACTCAACATTGTTTTGATCATGGTTTGCCAACATACAAATTGAAGTTCTAAATACATTAGTTCCTAATCTTTAGAACCTAACAAACTCCCCCTTTGGCAATCCGTGACAAAACACAGACTTAACAAAAAACTCAAAGTTACAAATTGAAATAGCCCATTACAATAAAATAGCCACTCAACAATTTAACCTAAACTACTATCTAACAGTTGCAAAGTAGACAGCAGCTCGACTGAAAGCAACCTGTATATTCCTGTAACACTTAACAAACACATAAACGCATGTGTGGAAAAACAGGAAATACATAAATAAAAATTTCTTAATTTCACATGACACAAAATAAAGACATATATCATGAATAACATCATCAATATAAATCAATAAGCAGAGTAGTAGCATAGTGAAATAAGACACATATACACACAAATGTATCTCAACAAAATAAATCTCCTAAACAAGAGCTAAAAATGAGAATACACAGTGAAGCATCTAGATACAATCTAATAACTCCACAAGCTCCGCAGTATCACTACCAAGTAAACAAAAAAACTCCCCCTAAAATATAAATCTCCACAAAAAAAAATCTCCTAGATACAATGAACTATGTACTCCCCCTTTTTGTGACGAATTGCCAAAGGGCACTCACTCATCATCAAAATGTGGAGGAGGAGAACGACGAGAGCTCGCCAAATCCGCTCGCAACGCACGTAGCTCATCAAGGATGTCCACCAAAAGCTGACCATGAGCCGCCTGAACGGTCACGACAGTGTCAAGCATCCGACGAAGGTCAGAAACCTCATCAAATGGTGGAGGAACATCAGCAGCAGCAGCAGCAACAGCAGGATCAGAAGAAGTCCCAGCTGCATGAGTATCTGTAGAAGAAGAAGGAGGGTGGAGTGACATCGGAAGGCTCTACCCTAGCACGCTTAGAGCTAGCTCGAAGTTGAGCAGCCCTTTGCCTCAAAAAGGTAGCACCAATAGGAGCGACAACATGAACAGGCTCAGAAGCAGGATACTCACCAAAACCAAGAAAAAGGAGAATCCTATGAATGAAAACAGGAAAAAACAAAGCATGAGCCGTAGAACTAGACCGATGAACCTCGTTCAAAGAACGAAGGAACAGATGCGGAAAACTGATAGGAGCATCAGTGACCAAAGCATACAAAAAGACACACCTCTCAAGAGGAATGGTGTGGACATGCGAAATAGGCCACAATGAATGACACGCTATCCTAAAGAAAATATAGTGCAGCTCAGACAGCTCAGCAGAAGTGATCCGAGGATCAGAACCCCACTGGATAGAAGACCCAGTGATGTATGACAAGACGTCATCAAGGGGAGGCGACTCCTCGTAAGGAAAAACGGGATGGTCCACAATGGGCACCCCAAGAGCATCAGACACTACCGAAGGGGTAATGCGATACTCCACACCACGTAACCACACCTTGACCAAGGTGTCGTTATCATAGACATGAATAGAGAGGTTCGAATAGAACTCTCTAATCAAGATGGCAGGAGGAGGAGAATGCTCATACTCGAGCAAAGGTAACCAACCCCGACGCACAAAATTACGACGCACCTCAGGATCCAGCTCATCTAAGATAACCCTACGCTCAGCCCAAATCTGACGCCTAAGGTTCAAAGTCTCATAAGTAACTTGGTTTGACTCACTAGGGAACCTCTCAGTGTCAAAAGAAGGAGAAGGATCAGAAGTCCTATGGGCTCTAGTTTTCCTAGGCATAGTGCTAAGGAAAAGACAGACACAAAAAGAAAAGAGCAAAAACCAAAACCAAGGGCAGACTGCAAGTTAGCACAGCAAAAAAAATAGAATATAAAAATTCTATATGATGCATGAGCATGAACATAACATGATGCATGTACTAATGCAATGACATGTTCAATTTTGATCCAAATTAACAAAAATGGCTTGAGCATTCGATATTCATCAAAAATCCCCAATTTGAAAAACCCTAATTTTCAAAACACAGCAAATTGATAAATTGATCAACACAATATTCAATTAACTCAATATAATGATCAAATTAATCAATCCAACAAGCCAATTTCATCAATTTCAATCCAATTGAACAAAAACCCCAAATTTACTCAATTTCAAGCCCTAGAATTTCAAATTTCCTTCAAACCACCAAAATAATCCAATTAAACCACATGATGTGTTTAGACAAGGTGTCCCCACAAAAACCCATAAAGATTTTGAGAAAGAATCATTCAAAAACAACTCCAAAAATAGAAAATTCCTAAATGCCAAAATTACCCAAATATGCATGAAAAAATGCAGGAAAATAGAAAATAAATGCAAAAAGGAAGGGTATAAGGGACTTACCACACTTGGGAGAGAGAGATTTTGCAAAAGATTCGGAGGAAAATGACAAAAATCACCAAAAACTCTTTGACCGGTTGGTAGGAAACCAAAAGAAAATTTGAAAAGTTTTGAAACAGTGAAAAGTCACTTGAAAAACTTCTTTAAAAAAAACAGCCGGACCGATTTTCGATCGATCGAATATTACATTCGATCGGTCGAAAACTTATTCGATTGATCCAAAAACAGCTTGGATCGATCGAACCAACCAGAGAGATTTGTGAGTAATTTAAAACATTTTCGATCGGTCGAAAGTCAGTTTCGATCGATCGAAATTCTGGAAAAAACATATTTTTGAAAAACCAAACGTTTTAGACCAAAAACTCCTCAAAGCAACAGATTTGAAAAATCAAATGCATGAGTATGAGATGAGATGTTTTCCAAAAACACATGTATTCATTCCAGATTTTCCAAAGCATAATTTTCTCTCAATATACCCAAAAACAAACAACAAACAAGCAAACATGTTTTGCATCAAATTCCCAAAATTCTCAAACTTAATTGGTCAGGCCAAAAACACACACATTATCATGTACGCAATTCTAGCAAAGAATAACTTATGTAGTGTGTGCAACTAGCATAAGTTTGAGAAACATGTGAGGTGATATACACATAGAGATCAATCACAATTTCTACAAAATCCATCACATGAATTTGAGAGAGACTATCCCTTAAAGAGTTACATCATATAACTCTCACATCTCCTAGAATAAGAGCTTGCAATCATGTAAGTTTCTTGATTTGCCTCATTATTCAAATTTATTGATTAGAAACTTAATAATAGCCGGGATAATGTACACACCAATTTTATTTAGAATTTGTGAGATTATTATAGTCCAATAATGTACACACCAATTTTAACAGAGGCTACACCTTATGTTCTTTTTGTGCATGTGCTACACTTTCTTGAGCACAAAATTTTATGAGATGCACTAAGGTGTTCATGATTGGCTAATAAACAGTGGTGAGATGGTTATTTATGCCTTTCTCAATAAGTTCAAGTCCAACAATCAAAGACATAAGACTTCAAGATCAAGATCAGTGATTAACAAATATAGCATCTTCCCACACAACATGCACAACAAGACTTTAGCTAGTAAAGTGCAATAGAGATAAGTGCATCAAAGCTAAACAAGGTACATACATAAGATATGTAATTTTGATTGACCAACCTTGTCTACAAATTCAAGGAAAAATAGCAAAACACACTTTGCAAAAAAAAAATTTTTTTTTGATTTTATTTTTTTTTTATTAAACAAAGAAACAAACATCCTAGAATGAAATGCATGAATGTAATGCAATGCAAATCCTAGAAACAAAGGTCACAAAAGATTGAGCTATGAAGCACAAGGACCATGTCAGATAGACTCAATTAGATTGAGCCTTTTGCATCCAAGACTTCTTAGATGCAACTCTTGCATTGGAGTTGTGATTCACATCAGAATTCTGAGCAACTCCAGGATTGGAATAAAGGTTTAACGTCTTTACCAATTCACCAATAAGTACCATAGAATCATGTGCTTGAGGCACAGGTACTTTAGTTTTATTTGCTCGCTTCGCAGCTTGCAACTTAAAACAATTTGGACGTATGTGTCCAGGTTTTCCACAAAAATGACAAACCCATGCAGGCTTATCATGCAATTTGCCCTTAGCCGAAGTAGACGCTCTAGAATGTGAAGCATGAAGATCAACCCTAATCTTTCTAGGTGGAGGAACATTAACAGGTTTGACAGGTTCACTCACTGAGGGTTTAACAATCACACTCTTAGGAGGTTCAGAAGAAGGAACAAATTTAGTGGAAGAAGGTTTAAGCACAGAAATACTTTCCTCATAACCTAAACCAGTTTTATCAGAAGGAGACTTTTGAATACTCAACATGTGATCAAGTTTGGAGCTTGCAGACCTATTAGTTTGTTCTTTAGCAACAGATAAATCAAGTTCCAAACATTTGACTTTATCAAGTAAAAGCATGTTCTTAGTTTTCACATTATTCAAAAGCTCATTTGCATCAAACAATTTAACAAGTAAATTTTTCTTTTCAAGTTCAAGAGATGCAATTTTCTTCAAGCCTAACTCAACATTCATGGCATCCTTTGCAGCAACTTTGCAAAGTTTATTGTAGGCTTCCTGTAAATCTGCATCCTCAGAGAGTTCCCCATCAGAAGGGTTCTCTTCAACAGATAAGCTTTCATTGACTACAGTGGTAGCAGTGAAAGCAATGAAGTTTCCATCCTCATCACTGGCGGATTCATTGTCGGAAACTTCGTCATCACTAAGGGTTACAGCTATAGCCTTACCCTTAGACCTCAAATAAGTAGGACATTCAGACTTTAAATGACTATACCCTTGACAACCATAACATTGTTGTCCCAAAGAATTATTAGAAGATTGACCTACTTTCTCCTTAGGTTTCTCAAAGTTATTAACCTTAGTGGGTTCATTCTTCCTAAAATTTTTAGGTTCAACAGTGTTCTTGCCTCTTGCCCTTCTGTTACTATTTCTCAGAAAGTTTCTAAAGTTCTTGGCAAGATAGGCAATCTCTGTAGCAGAGAGATCATCATCAAATCCACCATCATCAACATCATCAACAGACTTAAGAGCCATTGATTTGGATTTGTTAGTCTTGGGGAGGTCTAACTCATAGGACTGAAGAGATCCTACAAGCTCATCCACAGGGATGGAGTCCACATCCTTACTCTCAGTGATGGCAGTCACTTTGGGTCTAAAATCTTCAGTCAAAGATCTAAGAATCTTCTTAACAATTTTAGGTTGATCATAGATTTCACCCAAATTATAAGCAGAATTAACAATATCATTCAATTTAGCATAGAATTCATCAAAAGATTCATCATCATTTATTCTTATGCTTTCAAATCTAGAAGTTAATTGCTGCAACTTATTAATTTTAACTGCCTTCGTGCCTTCATGCACAGTCTGGAGGATTTCCCAAGCAGTATGAGCAACCTCAACATTAGAGATTCTCTTAAATTCCTCAATGGAAACAGCATTAAAAATAGCATTCATGGCTTTGCTATTAAAAGCGGCTGCCTCCTTTTGAGAAGTTTGCCACTCACTCACAGGAGTAGTGGGCTTCTCCCATCCGTATTCAACGGAATTCCAAACTCTCTCATCTATGAATTTCAGGAAGGCTTTCATCCTTACTTTCCAATAAGCATAGTTGTTTCCATCAAAATGAGGTGGAACAACAAGAGAGTATCCGTGTTCCATGACAACAGGGGTCAAGGATCAGCTCAAAGATCAAAGGATCAAACAAAAAGCTACCCGCTCTGATACCACTTGTCAGTTCGTTTAGACCCCTTAAACCCAACAGATTAACCTAGAGAATTAGCCAAGTTGTTAACTTAGGTAATTTAATTAAAACTAGGTTAACACAGTTAAGCAAAAATAACAAAGCAGCGGAAAAATAAACAACACAAAGATCTGATGACCTAGGAAACCACACCGGTAAAAACCTGGGGAGGATTTGACCTAGCTATCCTCAAGGTAAACTGAATCCACTATGAAAGAATCGAAGTTTACACAATAGACTTAGACCACTAACGTCATATTGCTACCCGAGTGTAGGAAACTTACTACCATGACCCCATGATAGCTCCGAGATCCACGGACTCCTTCTTTCCGGAATTCTTCAACAAATCCACAAGCGCACCTGCTTGTATATCTTTGTGTTCTCTTGATTCTGCAACTGTAACGATCTACACAACTCTTGACATAAATCTCAAGTTTGTAAACCCTAAGTGTATGTGAAGGTAAACACCTCTAGATCTCAAAGAAAGATTCACAAACACAGCAAAACAGAACTCTAAAAACGTGGCTAGGGTTTTCCCTTTTATACTTAGGGCAAACATAAAACCCTATACATTAAAACGGGCTTGGGCTGAGTTGGAATTTTCTGCAGAAAAACGTTCTGCACGATTTTCGATCGATCGAGTCTAATTTTCGATCGATTGAGTCATACAGAAAGTGAACAGTACTTCTGCATAAAAACTCGATTCCAACTTTACAATTAAACCCATACTTTGAGCAAGTCTAACACACGACTCAACATTGTTTTGATCATGGTTTGCCAACATACAAATTGAAGTTCTAAATACATTAGTTCCTAATCTTTAGAACCTAACATTCTACTATTAATAATTAGTCATTATTACGTGTAACACACAAGAAAGTTCAGTACAAAATTATATATTATGCAAATTTAATTAAAAAACAAATTAATAAAAATTCAATTAGAGAATTTTTGTAGAGATTATCAAAGTTAATTAATTTTATTCAAAAAAAAAAAATGTGTGTGGTGATTTGTAATATCCAAAAACACAGATTGTTTTAATTTAAATTAGGCTTTTGTTAACGGGTGCTAGATAGCACCCGTTAAGTCTGCATTGGCACTATTTAAGTCAGCATGATTTTACTAAAATAACCCTACTTTAATTGGGAAATCAAGAAAAACACCACCACCTTAATGATGTGTGTCAGCCGGCATAGAAAATAACAAATGTTGCATGCTTTTACTTAAATACCCTTTCAACCATTTTTACCATCTTTCTTTTTATCTCTCCCCCATCCTTTGGTTTCTTCATTCATCCTTATCTTTAGATTTTTTCCCCCTTTCCTACACAGCTACAACATGTGTGTCAGGTGCAAATACAAAGGTAATGAATGTCAACCATTTGTTATTTCATTTATTTATTTATTACTATTATTATTATGCTTTAGCCTCCAAAAATAAGTTTTTAAAAAAGAAATAGGACTCCTAAATTCAAATATTCATGAAATGGAACATTAAAAAAAATTATCTAGAAAAAATAAGAATACACAGATAAAATTAGTGGCATAGTAAAAAAAAAAAATTTAAATAAACTTATATATTTAATCTCTTATTAACATACATGGCTCTAGTTGGATTAGATCGAGCTGTTATACTTATATATGTTTAATCTCTTGTAAAGTTTGGAATTCCATTAACTATTTAAGCACTCTTTTTTCAATATATATTATTACAATTCACATAATATGCCTAAATATATTCCAAATTTCTAGATTCATCAAAACCAATTGTCAAAAATAAATCAAACTTAAAATTAAAATAAGGGTAACAAAATAAACTTAAAAATATGGTGGGTTGCTTTGGGTTAGACAAATTGAAAAAATTATCAATTCAAACTTGACACAACCTAAGACTTAGATTACATCCTTCCTATATATTTCTTTTACTTTGCTTTTAAATTGTAACTAGGAAAAAGAATCTTGCATTTTCTCTTATTTATGTTCATTTGTTTAGCAAATAAACCAAAATTAAGCCATATTTGAAGCTTGACTATTAAACGAGCTAAGCTCAAACATAATAATATGTCTATGAATGAGCTAAAAAAACATGATAAAAGATTTATAGTTAATTATAATTAATAATTCTATTCGTAGTAAAATTCATTGATTTGTGAAGGAGTAAAATACCTCTATGTAAACTAAAAATGTTGTGTTGAAAATAATCCATTGGGCCTTAAACAATGTTGAAGTGTTGAAAATACCTCTATGTAAACTAAAAATATCAAAAACAAATTTCACTTTAAATTACAAATTTATTCCCTATAGTTGTTAGAAATGAGATAATTGTATTCTTTTGAACTTAGCTATTGTGTGTCACTATAAAATAAGCATTCAAATTTACTATTTGTTTCGTTAGGATAGATGCATCAATTGATGGAATAGGAATTAAATCTTATTTATGCAAATCTTTTTTTTTTTAAATAAATGAACTCATAATTTATGTGATTATTTAACAAGCAAAGTCATTACTAGTGTGTTTTTTGTTTTTTTGTTTTTCTAAAAAATGTATGATCTTATTAACCATGAGTCCGCCAACCTCCCATAATACTATATAGGATTCCGACTTTGACAACATTTCCTATTATGTCCATGACATTTGGGGTTTAAATCCTCTCCCCTATTGTGACTCACAGGGGACCCATAAAATAGCAGGGAAAATAAGCAATAAAATGGTTTATAATTGCACCACAAATGGGCACTTAATCTTTGTGAAGAGTCAAGCCCAAAATTCACAATGTATAGCAAACAAAGGCTAATGGTGCTTTGTGGAAAGAGAAATCAGAATAAACTAAAATACAAGAAAGTTTAGAAAATATACACAGGTCCAAAATTTTGACCCACTGATACTAAGAAAAGCAAACTAAGAGAGGTAGTGAGGAAAAGAGGGAAGGTTCCTCAGTACTAGTACTTCCACCCGTAGGCATTGGAATCATAAATATTCTTGTTAGCTAAACGAGATTTTGTGTCAAAATTTCAAGTCTAAGAGAAAAATGTGATCCCCCTTTTGTGGGCTAATGGTGAGTATTTATTCTAAGTTTGGAAGATGCTTGTGATCGGTTTTTTGGTTGAAAAAAAGGCTTTTAGGCCTCGTTTGGTTGGAGGTGAAATAGGGAGGATGGGAAAAAAAAAAGTGGTGTCCATATATAATTTTTTAAATAAATAAGTGTATAAAAAATTGTGTTTTCTTTTGTTATATTCAATAGGGATATAATTGTAAATTTATATCAATTTAATTTTTCATAGTTTTACACGTCTCCACTTTTTCATCCTCCCAACCAAACATATATGAGAGAAAACAAAATTTTTTCTATCCTCTTACTTTTTTATCCTCTCCCCATTTTCTATTCTCCCACTTTTCCATCCCTCCAACCAAATAGACCCTTAAAGATATGGGGTTAGGAATCGTCCCCCTTAACCCTTTAGCCTACTTCACCCACATTTGAGGGAATAGTCAAGTACTCAAAAACTTTGCATGCCTATATTCATAAAAAGAGAAAAAATAAAATAAAATACTACTTGAATTTGTTATACTAATTTGAATATGAATTGAATATTTGCCTTGTCTAAGGGTGAACTCCTTAACTTTTTTAATTTCTCCCCTTATTTCTATAACTTCGATAGAATTGCCCCTCTTCATATTAAAAAAAAAGGCTAAAATTTAAAACTTACCCTCTATGTTTCACCGGAATTCATTTCAATTCTTTAATTTTGCTTTCTCTTATTTCAGTCCTTTAACTTTCAAGTTTATTCAATTATAACTTTTCCATTAACTTTTGTTATATGTTGTGGTTAATTTTCCAATTTTTTTTTATTTTTTTACAAATTTTTTAAATTAAAAAAATTCAATTGAATTAATGATGAAGAATATTTTCTAGATTTAAAAAAAAAAATTAACAAAATTTGATGGAAAGTTTTCAATTAAATAAATTTGAAATTTAGAGAATTGAAATAAAAGAAAAGAAAGCTAGAGGACTGAAATGAATTCTAGAGAAATTTAAAGGATGAGTTTTGCATTTTAGCTTAAAAAAAATTATACAAACAATCTTATTTTTTTGCTTTTAATATTTACTTTTCTCAACATATAACAAAAGTTTTTCATTTTTGTTTTGTAATATACTATATATATATATATATATATATATGTATATATTCCTTTTTTTCTTCTTATCAATTTCATGAATAATTGAATTTGTCACATCTAATTGACCACTTTAAAAATATTATAAAATTTGTTATGAAAAAACTGTTTTCATTATATTTTTGTTTTAAAAATAATGGGAGCCTAGCATTATCCTTAAAAAAAAAAGAAAAAAAAAAAAAGGAATCTCTGCTCCTATATAAGGACAAAAAAATAAAAGTTAGTGACTCCAGAGATAAAGGCATAGAGCTAATCAGTTAGATGAATGTATTGGAAAAAATAAAAGGACACTTTGGTCTAGTTACAAAATAACTTGATTTTTCAATGAAAGCTGACACACGCCTTCAGCTTTTTCCTACTCTCCGTAAAACATGAGTATTTTATTGTAATTTTATACCACCTTAACGGATACTGTACAGTATCAGTTAACAAGACCCTATAAATAAAATAAAATGACAGAAAGATTTTGTCTCTAAATTCTAGGCACATATGACGAGAGCGGCACAAAATTGAGCTGATGCACAATGATTGATTTTTTTTTTTTTTAATATATGTTCTGTTCTAACTTGAATAAAACAAAAGTATGCACACGTGACTTTGGCATTTTCCTCATGGACCTTTGGGATTTGGTTTGTTTTGATTTTGGACTTGGGTTGTGAAATGACTTATGAATGTTTGACTTGACTCTTGAGAGTTATATTATTTTTGTGAAATAAATGTTTCTTTTCCTCACATCCTGAGTTATTGATTTAAACTGTTTGAATATCTGGTTGCTTTTAATATTATTATTACTACATGATCATTATCATATACTTTATTTGATTTTAGGAGGAAATATTTGTCACTAGATTTAATTAATGAATGATATTTGACTTGTTATTTGAGAGAATTAGAGTCCATTTGGTTGGAGATATAGGAAAGTAGGAGAATAGAAAATATTTTAATTTTTTCTCATACTATTCCCTTGGGATGATGAAAAAGTGGAGGGATATAATATATAATTTGTATAAATTTATTCTTATATCCCTCTTATATAATATAAGAAATAATTTTTTTTAATCATTAGATAATAAAAAATTTTACTTTTCCATAATAATACGCACACACACACACATATATATATGTGTGTGTGTGTGTGTGTGTGTGTGTGTGTGTGTGTGTGTGTGTGTGTGTGTAATTTTTATTTTTAGAATCATATACTATATTTTGTATTAAAAGTGAAAACCACCATTTAGTTCCAAAAAAAAAACCCACCATTAATTAAGAAAAGAAAAAAAAAAGCCACAATTGATTTTTAAATAATAAAAAAACCAAAAAAAGAAGCGAAAATACATTGAGAGGAAATGAACCAAAAAAAGAAGCAGCAAAAATACATTGACAGGAATAGAACGAACCCAAAAAAAGAAAAAGAAAAAGAGAAAGAAGGGTGAGAGACATATGTGCGTGCTTTTCCAGATTGCAGAGTGCAAATTGTTAAGATACTGGGTGTGCTGGCTTAGTAGTGTGTATGTTGTGCCTAACAGCTAGCTTGGTAATGTGTGTGTGTGAGGTGTGCCTAACAATTGGCTCGGTAGTGTGTGTGTGTGAGGTGCGTAACAGCTGGATTAGTAGAGTGTGTGTGTGACGTGCCTAACAGTGTGATGAGGTGTGCCCATTGTGGTGATGATGGGTGCGTGTACTAGTGCTATACAGAGGCATGTGCAGCTAAGTGATCAATTAGCGAGAGTTAGTTAGGGAACTGTTAGAGATAGTTACATTTGGGGTAGTTACCGAGATTGTAATGAGTTGTAATTGTATATAAGCTCCAATTTTGGGAATAATAAAGATAGGCTTGGAATTACTCAGTTTCTCTCTTTTTCTTGTTTTGACTCTGTTTGGAGGTGGTCCCCTCGAAGTGACCAATATATCTTCTTCCCCATCTCTCTATTCTTCCCAATACTTCCTTCCATATTCTAGCTCTTAATAATTGGTATCAGAGCCCTCTTTCTTGTGACCATGACTGAAACTCGTTCTAAAGCCTACATCAATGAATCCATTGCATCCTTACGTACTACCACAGACCACCATGCCCACTCTCTTCAAGAAATCACAAAGAAATTGAATGCCAATACCCAACAGTTGAATGCCATCAGCGTTGCTTTGTAGAAGTTAACGGAGGCTGAAGAGAAGAGACAACAACCATCATCTCCTAAAACACCATCGTCCCAAGTTGTGTCTTTGCCATTATAGATTTTGGCTAAAAGTATGAGACTTGAATTTCCAAGATTCAGAGGAGATGATCCAGCAATTTGGGTATACAAGGCTAACCAGTATTTCAATTTCTATCACACCCCGCTGAGTGAGAGGCTTTTGATGGCTTCTTTTCATATGGATGGTGAGGCTCTAGTATGGTTCCAAGATTGTGAAGCATTTGTGGTATTTGTGGCTTGGGAGAGTTTTGTGGAGGCTTTGTTAATCAAGTTTGGTTCGTCTGCCTATGAAGATCCTATGGAGGCTTTGACAAGGTTGAGATAACCAATAATGTGATTAATTACAGAGCCCAATTCGAAGCTCTCTCTAACAGAATTAGAGATTTGTCTGAAAATCACAAATTGAGCTGTTTCCTCAGTGGCCTTAGAGATGAAATTAGTTTGCCTGTAAAAATGCTTAATCCAAAATCTCTCAATGAGGCTTTTGGTTTGGCTAAGATTCAAGAGGAATATGTGATGAGTAGTAAGAAATTTCTAAAATCATCCTCACTAGAAGTGACTAAACCTTCAATTCTTGGACCAAGACCTGATACTAGGCTAGATTCCAAGTTCAAGTTGCCCCTGCAGAAGTTATCACCAGCACAGATGGAAGAGAGAAGGAAGAAAGGACTCTACTTTAATTGTGCTGAGAAATTTCAACCTGGACACTATTGTAAGTCTGCTAAACTCTTTTGGTTGGAAGGTATGTGCCCTTTCAAGGGCCTAGCTCTAGTGTACAATTGGTAGAGCTTAATGAGGGTGATAGTGTTAGGATATGTGCCATTAAATCCTATTGTATGATGTTATGTATAATATTATGTATGACATTATGTGAGAAATGTTGTATGACTTAATATTGTGTTTAATAAAGTTGTTTTATTCTTATCTATAATAATGGTAACATGAATATTCGGACATTATCAAATAGTCCATGAGATGCATAGTATGTGATTTATGTGAAAAGTCACAGAAGATATAGATCACAAGTTCTTTGTAAACTCAGAATTTTGGTTCGTAGTCGGTGATGAAATTGGGCATTTCATCTGCGAAGACTATAATATATTAACTACGATGATTTGTCTTGATCATGGAAATGGTGATTTATAGTTAATACGTTGATATGTTTTAAGAGTTAAGACATATTGAACTGGACCACTGTAAGATTTATTATTCTCCTAACGACTGTCAATTGAATAATAAATCTCACGACTTGTATTCACATGAACTCTTAATCTTGAGAGAATAATGGACATGATCATGAAATGTAGGTTGCTTTGATATATCAGGAGTGAGATCTAAAGTAACGGTCAAAACCTCAGTATGTTGGGCAGCCACATGTAGTGTTGATGGAACATATATTCTCAAGATGGAATTCATAGTCTCTTAACGGAGATATAAAATATTCCCTTGAGATAAGTTTAATGGGTACAGTTATTCAGAGAGTTAGGCCTAACCACTTTAGTAAGACTAAAGTATATATTTATGAAATTGGATTTCATAAATATATGGTGAATAACTCATAAGGATTAAACCGGGTACTCAAAGATTAAGATGTAGTAATTTACAAAGTGGCAGTCTATTTTCATGACTTTGTATTACTACGAATATTTTATGAAGGGGTTGCATGTATAATAAAGTCTTGGGATATAATTTATTAATGAGGCCTAGAGTGCAATTATATCTATATAATGGTATTAAATATAATTAATAGTAACTTTGGACTTGTCAAGAGTTGACAGAAAAGCCCAAGGCCCATTGGAGCTAGTGACTTATTTGTTCCCTTTTGGTCCCACTCCAAGCCACACACTAAAGCCCAATTGGGAAGGCCCAAAAGGCTAGCCCAATTAGATAATCAGTTATATGGAGAGAAACATACAGAATTTTATATAGAATAAAAATGGTTTGTATGTTTTATCATAATAATGGTAATGAAATAAGGAAGAGAGACACTCTTTCATATTCTCTCTAGAAACAAAGAACTGATTGAGAGACCACACATCTTGGGCATCAAGTGGAATTGGAGTGAAGATTGAAAGTCTTCCCGAGTACTTCTTCCTTCGGTTTTGAATTTCACCGCATCAAGGTACACTCTCTTGTTCTTATATTTTGAAACTTACATAGTGCATGTTATCGATTGCGAATGAAGTAGATCCGTTTATTTTTCGCTGCATGTGTTTTGTATTTGATGCAAACATGTATATTACCCAACATTGGTATCAGAGCGGTCTTCATTTCGAATCTGTATAACATGTTTTGTTCGTTTTGGAATTAGAGATTATAGTTTCAAGTTGATAGATTTCTGCATGAATTCTGCATGAATGTTGAAACTATGATTTGATAAAAACTGATATTGATGTTATGATGTTGTTTAAATATGAATTTAAGAATGGTAAATTGATCTTTAAGGCTATAGCATTAATAGATTTCAGTTTTGATATCAATTTCTGTCTATCATTTTCGTATGATGGTTGTTTGTTCATGCAAAATGGTTGAAAACTGCCTTAGAAGAATTTCTGGAAATTCGAGTTTTACGATTTTCGATCGATCGAAATTTACTTTCGATCGATCGAGTAAAATAGAGACTAATCCTTTTAAATCGATTAATATTCGATTGCTAGTCGATCGATCGAATTTTATTTTCGATCGATCGAGAGGCGATCGAGTATCAATCGAAATGGACAGAAGGTTAAGTTCGAATTGTTTAATTTTTTCGATCAATCGAGGGGCACATTCGATCGATCGAAAGAAAGAAAATTTGAAATTTTTCTAAGTGTTTTCAATCTTAAATTTTGTGTTTTCGCTATTTTTTCTTACGCCTTTTTTCGTAAGAAAAAGTGCAAGGTTGTATATAATTAGTTTATGCATGTTTAAAAGATAAAAACCTTTAATTTAAAATATCTAGTGGGAGAGAGATACAAGGGTTGGATCTCACGGCCTTCATTGTTGGTTCATAGTAGTGTGAAATATATATATTTTGTCTTAGCCTCGAGCTTTGCATTCCATGCGGAGAATATGTATTTCATGGTCCTACAAGATTGAATTTCTTGGTTTATAGTGGTTTGATCAAACACCTTGTCTTAGCTTCGAACTTTGCATTCCATGCGGAGGGTGTTTTGTATCATGGTACTACATGATAAGCCTGTTAAGGGGATGAAATGTGGCTACACATGATTCTAGACAATGGTATACACTAGACTAAATATTATAGTATCCTCTATGCTGAGTTCTTGCTATAATCATTTAGAGGCCAAATGTATAACGGCATATTATTAAGTGTTTGATAAGAGTTATCATGATAGCACTAATAATGAGAATAGTTCTCAATCAATCATAGTATTTAATATTCACTCTATGCTGGGGGATATTGAGTATGGGATTAGGTTGTCATTGCATATATTATATTATGGTTTTATTAAGGTTCCATAGTATATGTTTATATGCTAAATTGATAATGTCTAGTTTACTTATTATATTCATGTTTATTATTTCAGATTTGAACATGGCATCATTTAGCCCACTTGTTAGCATTCTTAATCAAAACAAACTGACTGGAACCAATTATGTTGACTGGAAAAGAAACTTGGACATAGTTCTCACAGCTGAAGAGCACAAATATGTGCTTACTTAACCATGTCCTAGCTTTCCTTCATTAGATGCTCCTCCCGAGGAAAAACGACGATATGATCATTGGCAGAAATCTAATGAAATGGCCAAGTGCTACATCCTAGCGTCCATCTCAAATGTTCTACAGCATCAAATGCAGGATGTAGAACTAGCTTCGGACATTATGCAAAGTCTGAAGGAGATGTTTGGTGAGCAAGGCCGTTCTGCAAGGCAAGAAACCATGAGGCAAATTTATAATACCAAAATGGCTGAAGGTAGTTCAGTGAGAGAGCATTGTCTTACAATGATCTCTAATCTGAATACTTTAGAAGTTTTGGGTGCCGACATTGATGGAGAATCCCAAGTGAATATGATACTCCAGTCACTACCGGAATCATTCAAGGAATTCAGACTTAATTATAACATGAATAAAAAGATTTATTCTTTGTCTGAATTAATGAATGAGTTGGTAGCGGCGGAAGGCATCCTTGGTACTTCTAATGTTGAAGCCAATGTGGGTGAAGCTTCTACTTCTCAACCTAAGTCGAAAGGCAAGGGTAAGAAGAAGAAGAAGAAGGACTTCACTAAGCATGAGGGTAAACAAATTGTCTTAGGGTTTGCCGACAAAGGAAAGAAGCAGAAAGGAAAATGTTTCCATTGTTGTGAGAAAGGACACTGGAAGAGAAATTGTCCAAGGTTCAAGGCTGCCAATAAGGGTATGAATATATCATTCCTTCTTGAAATATGTTTGGTACAAAATCCCACGGATTCCTGGTGTGTGGATTCAGGTTGTACTAATCATATCTGCAATTCTTTGCAGGGGTTCCAGGAGACCAAAAGACTTAAAGAAGGAGAGTTGTTTCTGACCTTGGCTGATGGGAGTAGGATTCCAGTTGTAGCTATTGGAGTTTTTAATTTATGCTTTGATACTAAAGTTTTAATATTGCAAGATTGTCTGTATGTACCTAATGTTCGTAGGAATTTAATTTCTGCAACTTATTTAGGTAAAAGTGGATATTGTGTTATCCTTAAAGACAATGTTGTTATAAAGAAGGGTAAAACATTTATCTGTTCTGGCAAAATTGTGGATGGTTTTTATATTTTAACTCCTGATAAGCATGAATTATATAATTCTGAATTAGATAATAACTCTCATGTAAAATCATTAAAGAGAAAGTTTCCTTCTACTAATGATGCATATCTTTGGCACTTGCGTTTGGGTCATATTAATCCAAACAGAATTCAAAGACTGATCAAAGATGGTCTCTTAGAGCCATTGGACTTTGATGAATTTCCAGTTTGTTTGGAAGGCAAAATGACCAAACGACCTTTTAATGCAAAAGGTAGAAGAGCCCAAGATTTGCTAGAATTAGTTCATACGGATGTTTGTGGTCCTATGTCAACCCAAGCAAGAGGTGGCTATGAGTATTTCATTACATTCACTGATGATTACTCTAGATTTGGTTATGTGTACCTAATGAAACGGAAGTCCGAAGCCTTTGAAAAGTTCAAAGAGTTTAGGGCTGAAGTTGAGAATCAATTGGGTAAACGCATAAAGGCCATTCGATCTGATCGTGGTGGCGAATACCTTCTTGGGGATTTCAAGGATTACTTAACTTAAAATGGGATCGTATCCCAATTGACTGCACCTGGAACTCCACAACAAAATGGTGTAGCAGAAAGAAGGAATAGGACTCTTTTAGATATGGTTAGGTCCATGATGAGTTATTCGACTCTACCAATTTCTTTTTGGGGATATGCCTTAAATACTGCAATGTATCTTCTGAATTTAGTACCTTCGAAGTCTGTTCCTAAAACACCTGTAGAGTTGTGGAATGGGCGTAAGCCTAGTATGAGACATCTCCATATATGGGGTTGTCAAGTACATGTGTTAAAAGGAAAGTCTGACAAGTTACAATCTAAAACAGAAGTGGTATTCTTTGTAGGGTATCCAAAAGGAACTGCTGGAGGTTTATTCTATAGTCATAAAGATAATAAAGTGTTTGTTAGTACAAATGCCAAATTCTTGGAAAATGACTATATGAATGATTTCACTCCTAGAAGTAGAGTTGTCTTGGCTGAAATGAATGAACCTGTAATTGAACAACCAATGGTTGAAACTAGGGATGATGTGGCTGTATTGGATACACCACAAGATACTACTTATGAGATGTCTAGTACACAGGTGCCTCGTCGTAGTGGGAGGAATGTTAGGCCACCTATAAGATTCATAGGTCTTGGAGAGACTTTTGAGGCTATCTCAGAGGAGGCCGAAACTGATCCTTACACTTATGAAGAAGCAATGAATGATATAGATGCACATCATTGGGTCCAAACTATGAAATCAGAATTAGATTCCATGTATTCCAATCAAGTTTAAGATCTTATAAAGGCGCCTAACGGCATTAAACCTGTTGATTGCAAATGGGTTTACAAGAGGAAGAGAGGGATAGATGGAAAGGTTGAAACCTTTAAAGCAAGGCTAGTGGCAAAAGGGTATACTCAAAAAGAAGGTATTGATTATGAGGAAACTTTTTCACCAGTAGCAATGCTTAAATCTATCAGAATTGTCTTATCCATTGCTGCTCATTATGATTATGAGATTTAGCAAATGGATGTCAAGACTGAATTTCTTAATGGCAATCTTGAAGAGGAAATCTATATGAAGTAACCAGAAGGTTTCATAGCAAAGAACCAAGAGCATATGGTATGCAAATTGAATAGGTCCATTTATGGACTTAAGCAAGCATCTAGGTCATGGAACATCAGATTTGATCAAGCAATCAAATCATTTGGTTTTGAATAAAATCTTGATGAACCATGTGTGTACAAAAGACATCGAGACAAAGTAGTAATATTCCTAGTGCTTTATGTTGACGATATTCTACTCATTGGAAATGATGTAGGTGTAATGTCATCAGTAAAGGTTTGGTTGTCAAGCCAATTTGATATGAAGGACTTGGGTGAGGCTAACTTTATTCTAGGGATCAAGTTTTGGCGAGATCGTAAGAATAAGATGTTAGGCTTATCACAAGCTAGATATATAGATAAGGTTCTAGAACGGTTTAGCATGCAAAACTCCAAGAAATGATTACTTCCTTTCAGACATGGAGTTCCTCTGTCTGATGACCAAAGGCCTAAGACTCAAGAGGAAGTAGATATAATGAGACAAGTTCCTTATGCCTCTGCAGTAGGAAGTCTCATGTATGCCATGCTTTGTACTAGACCGAATATCTGTTTTTTAGTTGGCATGGTCAGCCGATATCAATCAAATCCAGGACCACAACATTGGCAAGCTGTAAAGCATATTCTCAAGTATCTACGGAGAATAAGAGATTATATGCTTGTTTACCGTTGTGAGGATTTGATTCCCGTTGGCTATACAGATTTAGATTTTCAATCAGATCTAGATTTTAGAAAGTCCACGTCAGGATGTGTTTTCACCTTGGGAGGTGGAGCCATAAGTTGGAGTAGTGTTAAGCAATCTTGTATTGCCGACTCCACCATGGAAGCTGAATATGTTGCTGCTTGTGAGGCGGCAAAGGAAGCTGTTTGGCTCAAGAAATTCCTTTTTGATCTTGGTGTAGTGAGAATGGAGCAAGTTCCTATTACATTGTTTTGTGACAATAGTGGAGCGGTTGCACAATCCAAAGATCCAAGGAATCATAAGAAAGGAAAGTACATTGAAAGGAAGTACCACATCATTCGAGACATTGTTGCTCGTAGAGATGTGGTGGTGGCAAAGATTGAGAGTGCAAATAATCTAGCGGATCCCTTTACCAAAGCCTTGCCTCAAAGGACCTTCGAGTCACATTTGGAGGGAATGGGAGTTAGATTAGTGCACAATAGTCTTTAGGGCAAGTGGGAGAATGTTAGGATATGTGCCCTTAAATCCTATTGTATGATGTTATGTATAATATTGTGTATGACATTATGTGAGAAATGATGTTTGACTTAATATTGTGTTTAATAAAGTTATTTTATTCTTATCTAAAATAATGGTAACATGAATATTCGGATATTATCAAATAGTCCATGAGATGCATAGTATGTGATTTATGTGAAAAGTCACAGAAGATATAGATCACAAGTTCTTTGTAAACTCAGAATTTTGGTTCGTAGTCGGTGATGAAATTGGGCATTTCATCTGCGAAGACTATAACATATTAACTACGATGATTTGTCTTGATCATGGAAATGGTGATTTATAGTTAATACGTTGATATGTTTTAAGAGTTAAGACATATTGAACTGGACCACTGTGAGATTTATTATTCTCCTAACGACTGTCAATTGAATAATAAATCTCACGACTTGTATTCACATGAACTCTTAATCCTGAGAGAATAATGGACATGATCATGAAATGTAGGTTGCTTTGATATATCAGGAGTGAGATCTAAAGTAACGGTCAAAACCTCAGTATGTTGGGCAGCCACATGTAGTGTTGATGGAACATATATTCTCAAGATGGAATTCATAGTCTCTTAACGGAGATATAAAATATTCCCTTGAGATAAGTTTAATGGGTACAGTTATTCAGAGAGTTAGGCCTAACCACTTTAGTAAGACTAGAGTATATATTTATGAAATTGGATTTCATAAATATATGGTGAATAACTCATAAGGATTAAACCGGGTACTCAAGGATTAAGATGTAGTAATTTACAAAGTGGCAGTCTATTTTCATGACTTTGTATTACTACGAATATTTTATGAAGGGGTTGCATGTATAATAAAGTCTTGGGATATAATTTATTAATGAGGCCTAGAGTGCAATTATATTTATATAGTGGTATTAAATATAATTAATGGTAATTTTGGACTTGTCAAGAGTTGACAGAAAAGCCCAAGGCCCATTGGAGCTAGTGTCTTATTTGTTCCCTTTTGGTCCCACTCCAAGCCACACACTAAAACCCAATTGGGAAGGCCCAAAAGGCTAGCCCAATTAGATAATCAGTTATGTGGAGAGAAACATACATAATTTTATATAGAATAAAAATGGTTTGTATGTTTTATCATAATAATGGTAATGAAATAAGGAAGAGAGACACTCTTTCATATTCTCTCTAGAAACAAAGAACTGATTGAGAGACCACACATCTTGGGTATCAAGTGGAATTGGAGTGAAGATTGAAAGTCTTCTCGAGTACTTCTTCATTCGGTTTTGAATTTCACCGCATCAAGGTACACTCTCTTGTTCTTATATTCTAAAACTTACATAGTGCATGTTATCGATTGCGAATGAAGTAGATCCGTTTATTTTCCGCTGCATGTGTTTTGTATTCGATGCAAACATGTATATTACCCAACAGATAGTGCATTGGCTTATAATTCTGATGTGCCTCATCTTGCATCTGTTGAGTCTGAACATAATATGCTTGAACCAGAGATTACATTATATGCCCTTTTAGGTAGCCCCTCAACTGGTACCATGAGAATTAGGGGCACAATTGATGGTCATTGGGTTATTATTTTGATTGACACTGGAAGCACTCATGACTTTCTTGAGGCTACCATTCTTTCCAAGTTACAACTACATTTGGACCTGACTGTTTCATTTGAGGTTAAGGTAGCTAATGGGGAAACAATCAAGACTAAGGGTGTTTGTTTAGATGTTAAGGTGGTTATGCAAGGTCATGTCTTCTCTGTGGACTTGAATGTCTTACCCTTAGGAGACTGTGAGTTGGTCTTAGGAACTCAATGGCTCAAATCTTTGGGTCTGATACAGAGGGATTTTTTTGGCATTGTCAATGCAATTCATGCATCTTGGCAGGCCTGTTACATTGTTTGGATTGCATCCTACTAATTCCACTCTCCAAGAAGGTGATCACTTCTTTAGTAAGCCTGTCAGGAAGGGAATTTTTTTGCAGATAGTTTCTTTGGGTTCAGGAACTTCCCCATCTCAGCCAGCTTGTAATCCTCTGATTGAGAAGTTGTTGGTGGAGTTTGCATTAGTTTTTGATACACCTATTGGATTGCCTCCTTCTAGAGGGCATGAACACCAAATCCTTTTAAAGTATGGTACTGATCCAATCTGTCAAAGATCGTATAGGTACCCACACTTTCAAAAAACTGAAATTGAGAAGTTCATTACTGACTTGTTGGGAGCTGGTTCTATTAGGCCTAGTTACAGTCCATTCTCTTCTCCAGTTTTATTGGTAAGGAAGGTAGATGGTTCTTGGAGGATGTACATTGACTACAGGGCTCTGAATTAAGCTACCATCAAGGATAAGTTCCCCATACCTGTAATTGATGAGTTATTAGATGAGCTTGCTGGTGCTATGATCTTCTCCAAGTTGGATTTGAGATCAGGGTACCATCAAATCTGTATGAAGGAGGAGGATATCTCTAAGACTACATTTAGGACCCATGATGGGCATTATGAGTACTTGGTTATGCCATTTGGTTTAACTAATGCCCCATCTACCTTTTAGTCACTCATGAATGATGTTTTTAGGCATTATTTGAGAAGGTTTGTGCTGGTATTCTTTGATGACATTCTTGTTTTCAGTCCTACCTTGGAGCTTCACCTTCAGCATCTTAGATTAGTTTTGGAGTTGTTGTAGCATCATCAGTTGTACACTAAGAAAAGTAAATGTGCATTTGGGTACTCAGAAGTGGAATATCTTGGGCATATCATCTTTGGCCAAGGTGCGAGCATAGACCCAAGGAAGACTGCAGCAATGGAGGCTTGGCCAATTCCTACTTTTGTCAAGGCTTTGAAGTGGGCTTGACTGGATATTATAGGAAATTCATCAAGAACTATGGACAGATTGCTGCCCCCCTAACTGCCTTGCTTAGAAAGAATTCCTTTACTTGGTCTGTTGAAGCTGAAACAACTTTTAACCAAATCAAAGCAGCTGTAAGTAAACCCCCTGTCCTAGCTCTACTTGATTTTAATCAAACTTTCATTATTGAGTGTGATGCATCAAATAGTGGTTTAGGGGCCGTTTTGATGCAGAATCATAGACCAATTGCTTTTCATAGTCAGGTTCTTAAAGGCAAAGCATTGCAATTGTCTACCTATGAAAAGGAGTTATTGGCATTGGTCACAGCAGTGCATAAATGGAGACCTTATCAATTAGGCAGGCCCTTCATTATAAAAACTGACCAACAAAGTTTGAAGTACATCCTGGAGTAGAGAATTGCTACTCCTACCCAATAGAAATGGTTAACTAAATTGCTGGGGTATTTGTTTGTGGTGGAGTATAAGCAAGGGTGCGAGAACAAGATAGCCGATGCCTTGTTTAGGAGTTTAGGTGCTGGTTTTGAGGATTCAGTTGTTTCCAACACTACTGTGGTCTCTCCATGTTTGTGTTTAATTTCTTTCCCAAGTCCTTCTTGGATTGAAGAGTTGAAGGCTACCTATCAATCCTCCATTGTGATGCAGCAATTGCTACAGTAGCTACAATCTGGTTCAGCTTGTCCTAAGTTCATTTTTTTGCACAATGGGTTGATTCTGTACAAAGGGAGGGTCTATTTGGATCCACAGAGCAGTTTGAAGGCCAAGGTGCTTCACTTGGTCCATGACAGTCCTTTAGGTGGCCATTTTGGTTTTCTCAAATCTTTTCATAGATTAAAACAAGATTTTTTTTTGGTGGGGATGAAATCAAACTTAAAACAATATATCAGAGAGTGTGGGGTTTGTTAACAAATAAAGCATGAAACTTGCAAGCCAGTTGGATTGTTGCAACCTCTTTCCATTCCTCATAAGCCTTGGACTGCTGTTTGCATGGATTTTGTCAGTGGCTTACCTCTTTCTCAAAGGTTGGACACAGTAATGGTGATTGTGGATAGGCTTACTAAATATGCCCACTTCATTGGATTGTCTCATCCTTATTTTGTTGCTAAGGTGGCTGCCTTGTTCGCTCAAAATGTCTTCAAATTGCATGGTATGCCAACCTCCATTGTTTCTGATAGGGATCCAGTGTTCACTGCTAAATTTTGGGTTGAGCTATTCAAATTACAAGGAATTAAACTTGCTATGTCCTCAGCATATCATCCACAAACTGATGGCCAAACAGAAGTGGTGAATAAATACTTAGAGCAGTACTTGAGATCTTTTTCTGCAGATAGACCTACTGAATGGTCTAATTGGCTTTACTTAGCTGAGTATTGGTTTAACACCAATTACCATTCAGCTACCAAAGTAACTCTATATGAGGCTGTGAATGGATTTCCCCTTCCTTGTTTGTTGGATTACATTTCTGGAACAACTTAAGTGGCAGTTGTGGATTCTCTTCTTCAATTCAGGTAGCATATCTTGACCTTACTCAAATAAAATTTGGTAGAGGCCCAAGCTCGCATGAAGCAGCAATGTGACCTTCACAGGTCTGAGAGAGCTTTCAATGTTGGTGACTGGGTCTATTTAAGGCTATAGCCCTACAAGCAACAGTCAATGTCTCACATAGTTTCTCATAAGCTCTCTCCCACGTTCTTTGGCCCCTACCAAGTGTTGGAGAAAATTGAGGAGGTTGCTTAAAGGTTGTCCTTACCAACTGATCCTGCCATACATCTAGCATTTCATGTCTCTTGCTTAAAAGCTAAGCTTGGACACAATCATGTAGCTATTGCCTTGCTTCCATCAGTGAACTCTAATGGCATTCTTACACTTGAGCCCATTGTTGTTCTCCAAACCCTATCTCATAAGCTTAGGAAGAGGCTTATCACTCAACACTTGATTCAGTGGCAGGGAGGAACTGCAGATGATGCTACTTGGGAGGATTTTCTTGTCCTTCAACAGCAATTCCCTCATCTTGTGGGCAAGCTGTTTTAAGGAGGGAGGAGTTGTTAAGATACTAGATGTGTTGGCTTAGTAGTGTGTATGTTGTGCCTAATAGCTGGCTCAGTAGTGTGTGTGTGTGTGCCTAACAGCTGGCTCGGTAGTGTGTGTGTGTGAGGTGCCTAATAGCTGGATTAGTAGAATGTGTGTGTGACGTGCCTAACAATGTGATGAGTTGTGCCCATTGTGGTGATGATGGGTGCGAGTACTAGTGCTATACGGAGGCATGTGCAGGTAAGTGATCAGTTAGTGAGAGTTAGTTAGAGAACTGTTATAAATAGTTACAGATAGTTACATTTGGGGTAGTTACCGAGATTGTAATGGGTTGTAATTGTATATAAGCTCCAATTTTGGGAATAATAAAGATAGGCTTGGAATTACTTACTTTCTCTCCTTTTCTTGTTCTGACTCTGTTTGGAGGTGGTCCCCTCGAAGTGACCAATATATCTTCTTCCCCATCTCTCTATTCTTCCCAGTATTACCTTCCATATTCTAGCTCTTAATACAAACAAGTTGCCAAAGAGAGAAGAAATGAAGGGTTGGTGAGAGGTATAATCAGAGGTTATTTGTTTTCTCTACAAAATGGAGAGATCAAATTTTGGTGGGCTAGTGCAGAAAATGACTGGGCCCCACCAAAAATCCTCCCAATTTTCTTTCCTTACCAAGCAATCCAAAATCCTATTTTCTCTTCATTTTCCCTCTTTTTTCTTTTCTATCCTTCCTATTTTACCTCCAACCAAACATAGCTTTAGCCCGGATAGGTTGGGGTTAGATATATATATATATATATATATATATTGTGTGTGTGTGTGTGTGTGTGTGTGTGTGTGTGTGTGTGTGTGATTACTGATTATTGGCACATTGTGATTTCTGATTTATTGTAATTTTTACGACAGATTCCTCCAAAAGTATTTAAGAAGTTACAACTACTTTTAATAAGAAATAACAGGCAGTAAATTTTCTATATGACTTTTGAAATAAACAGATTGAATTTTACTACACTATCAACATTTAAATGAACATTAACTATCACCAATTTGGTATTGTAAATTTCAATTCACTTATTTATAAATAAATAAATAGGATTTAAAGAATGTGGACATCAAATGCACTAGTGTAGTTTGATAGCAGTGTGGGATGGTTCATTTGGGGTGGCTTGAAGTTCGATTTATATATGGTGAGGGGATTACTATAGTTTTAGGTTTTCTTCATAAATTTCTATTGAAGTTTCTCATGGTAGGTTCTAATTCTTATGAACTATGATAAGTACACAAGAACCAATAAAATCTCATTTTTATCAAAATTCATGGGTGTTTCATTTTGAAAATAATTATACAATTGTGGAAAATATTTGATAATTTTCCCGAATATTAAAAATTACCCTACTATATATGATTGATCTTGGGAAAAACAAATTTCTTTCTAAGCATACGCAAATAATATAAAAAGCTATTAAAATAAGTCAAACACCCATTAATAGGGTCTTCTATTGCTAATGGTGAACTAAAGCATTAAATAAAAGGGTAATGCTAATGGGTGCCCTTAGGGCACTGGTTAAC
This sequence comes from Lithocarpus polystachyus, assembly GCA_033629205.1. Lineage (NCBI taxonomy): Eukaryota > Viridiplantae > Streptophyta > Magnoliopsida > Fagales > Fagaceae > Lithocarpus > Lithocarpus polystachyus. Next base: position 40,843 of record CM066165.1, read on the forward strand.
AATCCATAAAAAAATTTCTTTAAATTGATTATTAAATAGTGCTCTAAGGGCAGCCGTTTGCATTTCTCATAATACAGTAATAATACTACTTCCTGAACTCAAATTAGCACCATTGCATGTTATTAGTGGGCGTTTGTGAAAAGAATATCAAGTTATTGATGTGTATTAAATTTGTTGTGAAATTTAACGTGGGTCTTGTGTCATTAGACTTACTTACTAGGTAAGCAAAGGCCGAGTTAGTGTTTTGTGGAGTAAAGCTTATCATATTAAATAGCAAAGAAATGCAGTGAACAATAAAATAGGAGGTCATGAGTAGAATAGAAGTTAAATTTAAAATTTTAGATCCCACATCTATTTTTGGATTTTCTAAAAAATAATTCTGAAATTATTAAAAAATATGTTCATTAAAAAAAAAATCAAACCAAAAGGTTTCTTATGATGAAGCTAGGAAATTTCCAATGGCCTAATTAGGCCAGTTGAATTCCTGTATGGCACATGTATATATTATTAAAAGTTAAAACTTGAAAGAGAATAAGAGAATAACTGTTTAACTGGTAAATGTCCAATGTGAACAAAAGCGAGAGAGCGAGAGATAGTCCTCAATATTGTCGTAAGGTCCCGCTTATAAAGTTGTACAGCGAGAGTGAGAGCCATAACTAGTATTTACATTTTCTGAATTAAAAAAAAAAATTTTGGTTCCATTATTTATAGAATTAATTTCCTCTTGTTATTTATTATAGGAAAAAATGTTGTTGCTTTTGAACCTCAAACTAAATCATTCGATTGCTGGGTATTTGGTAATTACATTTTGACCATTTGAGACCTCTATGTCATAAAGACATTAAACATAGTAAAATGAATTTTACATATTTTGCTTTCAAAAAAAATAAAAAATATTCTTTTAATGTGGAATTAATCTATATATATATATATATATATATATATATAATAAAAGGTAAAGCAGAGAGAAAATCCAATTAAATTTTCAAGTGAAATTCAATTAGTATCTAATTTTGCGCCATGTGTCTCTTCTAATCTAAACTTTAGATTTTTGTGCCAAGTGAGTTAATTTAGGTAAAAATTGAATTTCAATTAGAGTTTAATTTTGTGCCACATGTCCCATCTAATCTAAATTTTTAAATTTTTGTGCGAAATTTAGTTAATTTAATGTAGAAAACAAGAAGTCTAATATAGTAAACCATAAAAAATATAATCATATATATAATATGTAATTGTGATTATTTTTAATGTACTCGTGCATACGTATAGGGTTACACACTAGTTTAGTTACGTAAGGTTAGTTGTAGCTATATGTTTATTTACTTTTTAACCCTTTCTTTTTTGGAATTTGTTTGTAAATAATCTTTTTAGAACACATCAAGAATAATTTTAAAAAAATGGATTAGATAGTCTCAATGGCATATGAATCATGATGGGTGAGAGAGTTTCAACTTCTTCCTCCCCTAAAACCCGTGATTGACGCTCTGTAAATTGTTTCTTAACAATCCGTTTTTGTTTTAGATTTCAGCAAGTTGAGTTGGTCCTAGAACTCATTTTTGAAGTAGCTGGGACCCTTGTCAGCATTTTTGTTCTACTCCTACGGTTAATATGCGATCTTCACCAAATAATCTCAATGGCACATGATGGGTGAGAAAGTATTTCAACTTCTTCCTCCCCAATAACCCATTATTCACACTCTGTAAATTTTACTGTTATTCTAACAATTTCATTTTGTTTCAGATTTCAGCAAGTTGTGTCAGTCCTAGAACTCATTGATGATGTAGTTGGGTCCTTTGTAAGATTTGTTGCTCTACTCCTATGGTTGATACGCATATGCAGAAGGATTTGGTTTATTTTGATTGCAAGACAACCTGCTATTGTTGCCAATGACCATTAGAATGAAGTCTCACTGATATTAACTATGGCCAGAATGATATCCCACTTACTGATGCTAAAGGTGATGCTGCCAATGGCCAAAATGATGTAATTGTGAACGAATAATTGAACATCTGAACTCACCGATTTCAAGAAAACCTATCTTGTGGTACTCCTCATTTCTGTATTCTTCATTTTATTTGCTTGTCAGTTTCATATTTTTGGCATAAATAAATTTTTTCTTATTCTTGAGCTCACTGTTTTTTCTGTTTAGCTTTTGGATTTTTGGGTTAAATCTATTTTATATGAGCCTTACTTTGCTGTTTATCAGTTTAGGCACCAAATATAGCCATGGTTTTGAACTTGGTAATCTATGTTGGGTGTTAGAGTTAATATGAATCTACTTTGACCCGGATAAGTGGTCTTTCTTTAAGCAATTGTAGCTTTTGTAAAATGTTTTACAATGCTAGTTTTGAACTGTGTCCTCATAAAATGTCCTCATATAATACTAATTGTGTTGGATAAGAATCAATATATAACATAATTGGGTTTAAATCCATAGGCCTAAATTTTTGGGTTAAGGTGTTATCACCCTAACACGCATTACAATACTCACTAAAGGAAATGGTTTACTCTTTGGCACTGTAAAGGGGACAAAACTTTAGTGAAAATTGTACGATGAATCCATGGACGGAGCTATATATTGAGTAGGGGGGACAATGGCTCCCCCTTTTTATATTTTTTATTATTTATAAATATTAGTATATTAATAGTATTAATTACCAAAACTTTAGATTAAATCTAAAAAAAAAAATATACAAGTCCAAAAACATTAGCCCAATAACAAAAATTACTAATAATAAATCTAAAAAAAAATTAAGCTCAATCAATCTATTTTATCCAAAACAAAAAACTTGGTCTTTCAAAAAGTTTTAAACAAAAATTCTTAGTGGTAAAGCAGTAAAGTCAAAGGCTGGAGTCATCGCACATATCGACAAGCAAGGCCACCCCCCTAACTCCTAGTCCTGGCTCCGTCCCTAGATCAATTAATTTTCCCCTCACTAGTAATGCATTGCTGCATTGCTTATTTGGAATTTGAACATTTGCCATTCAAAGAAAGGAAGGAGTAATCCGAGGAGCACTACTTGTTCGGATGATCAAAGGGACGATCAAGACGGACGCACCAACATTGATCCTAACATTTCCGGAGAATCCCCTGATCTATATAAGTAAAAAGGACAGGTGGCGGCAATGAAATATTATGTAAAAGGTTGCTACCATCGCATTTATTATCCTACAGCTAATCCTATGGCCGCATTAATGGGGAAAAGACATCAGAACAGTGGCCCTCATCCTTTACAGCTGCTGTATAAGGATTTCAAGAGAAAGTTGATGGGACAAGTATCAAGGGACAATCACCTAACTGGCACATGAGGCAAATTGGCCTATAAATAGAGCAAGAAGCAGAGAAACAAGGCATTGAACAATCAAGGGGAAAAGAGAGAAGAAGCAACCAACAAAAAGAGAGAGAGAGAAATATAGGCACTCAGATAGTTGTAAAATCTTACTCCTCGGATCAATTCGAGAAGAGCCCTGTACAACCTCAGCATTTCTTTTTGGTTAATCTGTTCACAACTCTACTTGGAGCATCAACAATCATGCTTTCAATCCAGCTTACTTAGCCCACTCTCTATAAATTCATTGCAAGGATACTGTTCATGTCTTGGGCCTAAGTTCATCTCACTTGCAGGCCCATACCGAAAAATTGTGTCCTTACAACAATCAATTGTTTGGTATGGGAAAAATAGAAATCAAGCCCCAACCACAAAGTAAAAGGTTTTTGTGATAAGCTGATAAAAACAGGCTTAGTTGAAGCAATCGCCTAACATAGTCAGTATCTTTTTTAAAATGACATACCGAAAATGGATAAATGCCTCGACATGCAAAGGCATTTTTCCCATGTAAAACTCATTCTCAACCATTAATTAGGAGGCTGTCTTCGAAGTTGACTCACAGGGGTGCATTCAAGCTAATTGTTGTAATTATTAAACTTGGCTGAATCTATACCAAAACCATCCTTTTGTTTGTCCACCTAGAGATGCTAATATGGTAGTCCACTCTTAAGCAAAATACTGTATAAGATCTGTAGTTTCTGGCTATTTTGATCTTTGCAATTGCCCTCCATGTTTTGTTAATCCAATTAGGCAAGAGTCTGGCTTAGTTGTGGTGGTTTAATTTTTTTTTTCTTGCAGTTGTTGGAATAAAATTTTTCATTCCTACTTTACAAAAAAAAAAAAAAAAAGTGACCAAACAAGTTCATGATTAACCAACACTCCCAAAACTATTTCCACAAGCAGCTGCAAAATATGGCTAGATTTCATTTTATTCATAATTGACTTTGACTTCATTGTCAAAGTGTTTAACACTTCGCATTGAAGTGAAAATTTCAGAGTGTTTAACACACACAAACACATCTTCTTGCTTCACACTGCGCGAATTTGCTTGTTTTCTTACATTCAACATTACAGGGCGCGGTATAGTCACTATCCTTTCAGTTTTTTTTTTTTCTTAATCCAATTAGGCAAGAGTCTAGCTTAGTAGTGGTGGTTTATTTATTATTTTTTTTCTTGCAGTTGGAATAAAATTTTTCATTCAAATTAGACAAAAAAAAAAAAAAAAAAAAAAGTGACCAAACAAGTTCCACCAACACTCCCAACACTATTTCCACAAGCAGCTGCAAAATATGGCTAGATTTCATTTTATTCATAATTGACTTTGACTACATGGTCAAAGTGTTTAACACTTGGCGTTGAAGTGAAAATTTCAGTGTGTTTAACACACACAAACACAACTTCCTGCTATACACTGCGCGAATTTGCTTGTTTTCTTACATTTAGCATTACAGGGTGCGGTACAGTCACTATCCTTAGAACAAGCGTCGATCATAGACTCTTTTAGGGCATCCTCATAATCGCACTTGCCACTACTAATATAGGCACCAGTTGCCTTTTTACAATCTTCAGTAGATTCACATGAAACTTTCTCCATTGCCTTTGCTTCAGCTCTTAGCACCTTGGACAATGACAAACCTGCATTCAAAATAATTTCATAATTTTCATTAGCTTCTTCTACGTGGTGTGAAAAAATTATACTGTTGTATCCATGAGAGGGAAAGGAACTAACAAGATGCAATGACCAGTAGGATCATAACCAAGGAAGCCATCTTGGAAGAAGCAAGCTCCATATCTTCTACGCTTGTGTGGATAAAGGAAAACTAGGACTTCACTTGGGTTTTCTTTGCTCAATAGAATAGGACCCCCTATTGGCAATATTTATATGGGAGGGCACATCCCATTTAGAAACAAGCATCCTCTATCCTTGGAAAGAAAGGGTGGTTTTAGGTAATTTGAAAAATGGTTTAAATAATTTTCACCATTAGCAGTAACTCAATCTTGAGTTTTAAGAGCCATATTGTTTAGACATTTTGAGAGCTAAAAAAGGTTGTTTAGCAAAACTTGACTTTAATGATATGTTAAGCAAGACAATAAATGCGGGGTTGGGTTTTTAAATCTGCAGATTTTCATGTTTCAAAAAAGGCAATTTCACAATGGTTTTTTAATATCGCACGATTTGCAAGATTAATTTTCAGCAAACTTTTCTTCTTGAAAACCTGAAATAGCCTCAAATTAAATTTAGGTTTTCCTTCGTGCTGAACTTCTTTTCTTTATCTCTTGATTTTTTCTCTCCTTTTTATTCTTTGAATGTCTTTATATTTATTTCTCATCAAGTGGGCATGAATTTACTTGAATATCGTACTACCTTATGACTGCAATACACATATACAAATATATAATTTTTGGGAAAAAAATCAAACTTCGTTTAAAAATAATTTTGCTTATTATTGGGTTATTTGATCATGAATCAGAATTAATTTAAATTAATATAACTTAGGACTTTGTATAACTTTAAAAACCACATTAACATAATTTATTATATTAAAGAACAATTTCTAAAAGATTATGTTTATGTGTAGGAGAAAACATAAAAACAAAATCTCATATTTTATATAGTATTTTACTAACCACATGCATGTATGATAGGCGGTAGTCTCATATTGTTAATCACATAGATTGTGAGCATATTGCCTAAGATGTTGTGTACATCAAATATTATAATAGACTACCTTAAGTCAAATCCAACACTTAAAAAAAAAAAAAATTCAAATTACGCTATTTTCTTAGTAAAATTTGATTCTGGAGAAACCCAGCAAACTCAATCTCTCTCTCTCTCCCTCTCCCTCTCTCTCTCTCTCTCTCTCTCATCAAATTCTCAATATTTAAGTTGTAAAAAATAAGGCAAAAATACACTTTTGGTCCCTACATTTTGAGCTTATTCTCATTTTGGTCCCTCTGGTAGGTAAAGTGTGGAATTTACAACTATAAGTAGGTAACTTAAATTTCGGCCAAACTACAGGTAGGCAAGTTGTCATTTGCCCTTTGGAATTAGTTTTGTGCATGCATTGAGTCATATTAGCCGTGTAGTGCAATTAAGAGAAATTTTAATGTCTTAATTAAGAGAAAAAATAATCAAGGGAAAAAAAATGGACAAAGTACCAAGCTTAAACACTTAATTATACTCTCTCACCAAGCTTAAACTCGTTACTTAAACAAAAATACCACTACAAAAGAGTCTAACTCTTATATTAAATTAACAAAAATATGTGTTACAATACATAATTTAGTATATATTTTGTCAATTCATTATATAGGTGTGTGCATATATATTGAATTTTTATTAATTGTTTTCTTGCTAAAATAAGTGCTCTTTTAGTGTGTGTCTAGGGTTAATTTTTACTAATTTATCAAAATAGTAAAAAGCGGGATTCAGAAGAAAAAAAAAAATGTGTATCCAATTTGTTGTAGTTGAATAAAGGAAATTCATACAAAACAAGAGTTGGGTTTGAGGGCCGAGGGTATTGCTTGGGTTGGACTGAATTATGATTATCCGGGCTTGAAATTAAATTGAGGCATTTTCCAAGTCCAATTTCAAATGTGGAAAAATCATGAGAGAATGAGTTTACTGGGCTACTCCACAATCAAATTTTACTAAAAAAATAGTGTAATTTTAAATTTAAGAAAAAAAAAAAGTGTTGGATTGCGACATAAGATAGTCTATTATAATATTTGATGTACACACTATCTTAGGTAATATGCTCACAATCTATGTGATTAACAATATGGGACTGCTGCCTGGGAGACATTATTTGATGGGTTTTACTAACTTATGCTCTTAGAGCATACATTAATAAATCATTTAAAAAAAATTATGATAAAAATGAATAAGTAACAAACTTTTTTGACAGTTTTTTTTTTTCATTAAAATTTCTTAAAATTGATGAGAAGAATTAAGATTTTGAATCTTACTTTTGTCATATACATATTATAACTTATACCAATTGAATTTTATTTACAAAAAAGATGAAGATATTCCCTTTCATGGTAAAAGTTTGATAGTTAATAGATTTAAAAGTGAAGTGAATATTCTAATCGCAAATCATTTACAATAAATTATATATCTTTCTTTATTTGGTGAAATAGAATTGTAAATGATGTATCATAGTGCATACATTTAGATTCAAGGAACCTAATCTAAAATATGAAATTTATAATCTCATATTACAAGTTGTATTTCTTTATTAGTTGGTTATTTTGTTGTTTAGTTGGAAATAAGTACGAAAATTTTGGCCCACTTTTTTCGCGTGATGCTTGATTGGAAGTTTGGAACTACTAGGTACCTACTTCAATGTTTCATTGCCCTATGACCATGGATACGCCAGAATTATCTCTTTCATTGATTATATTGAGTGGGTACATAAAATACTTCTTTTGAAGTCACTGTGGAAAGGTGATCATTCATTTATTTTTCACTTCCACTCTCTCTCTCTCTCTCTCTCTCTCTCTCTCTATTTATTTATTTATTTTAAGTAGATATAATTTCTACTTTAGCCTAATCTAAGTGTATATGTGTATGAAACTCTTTTCTGAAAACTTGAACTCTGGCATTTACTTCCCACACTCTACAAGCATTTATATTTGTAGAGTGACCGCCACACTAAAGGTGCACCGTAATCACTTTCTCTTTGGGTAAGAGTAACTTTGAGCCCATTACCTCTGTCATTGCCTTATTTATTACTAAATCATGAGCTTGTTGCACCATTTCCAACGAGCATCTCTGTGTGAACAAAAAAAATCCTCTATCCCACTGGTCAATAATCCACTTCAATTGTGATTACAGAACAATTGCTGCAGTTATTAACATTTAATCATTTGAAAATTGAAATAAGTCTGCTGAAACAAATAAAATATATACTTTAAATACTTTTATTATTCAATTTTTTCTAAATCATGCAATGGTTGATGAATTTTATGCAATGTTAGGTATGGCCTATGGGGCTGAACCTGAAATTTTTGGATTTTCTCATCCAAGTGTTCTAATTAATTGTAGATTTCATAAGAGCTGCACTTTATTACTTTGTCGATGGATCCGATCAATTTCTCTTAGTTACAAAGACCAATAAGTTGAGTAACAACAAAAATTCCTAGTGCAAAAATTCTTCAAAAATTCTTATCTATTTTAGCGTAAAAAGCTAAATTTTCTATTTTACATATCCCATTTTCAAAAAAAAAAAAAAAAAAAAATCTACATCAAATTATCTATTTGACACTATATCTTATTAAAGTATCATTTCTTTATTAATTTTTTACTACCCTCCCAAATAATCTCTTTGTATATGAGTAAAGAAAGAGTTAGAAAACAAATTTGTATATAAACGATAACCATATATATTTGCACGGTCACTGTAACTACAAATGCATTTTGCACAATAATACATAAGTTAATGTGGATGATTTTTTTGGTTGGTTATGCAAAATTTGGCCCTTATGCCATTTTATAACATTATATGAACTAATATGAATGCTCTTAATGACCACCCTAGAAAGCATTCCTAGAACTGTTACTGTATAGAATTAGTTAAAAAATGACCACACATGTGCCTATGAGTTCAAGCTTATAAGGCATATATGGGAGACGTCTCTTCCCAATGTGGGATTGAACAAATCCTTGAGGATAGGCTCAAAGCCATTTCCAAAGAGGACAATTCCTTCTAATTGGGGTCTGGGGCGAAAATCCCTCCCACAATAATTTTTTTGAGCACTCATATTTTTTTAATTTACTGATATATATATATATATATATATTATAAGAAATTAATTAGAATGATAGTTTCTTCAAATGATTTTTATTGGTGTGTTGCTTTGTTATTTATGAATCGAATAATTGTTATATATGTTGGACATCTAGTGTATCTCACAAGTTCCTTTCGCATTGTGAGTGTTCAATGAAGTTATAATTTAAAGTAAAAATTTAAATGTTTAAACGGTTTTAAGTTTCAATAAGAGTAAAAATTATTTCATAACATTTGAATAAAGATAAAAATAATTGTGGATAAAACTTAAATATATTTCAACTACTAAATAATATAAAAGTATCTAAACAAATTTTATTGTTTAAAAAAAAAACTATAAAATCAAACTAAATTAAGAAATTTCTCTAAAATTTCATAAAATTACATCTTCATCCTGGAGGTCTTATATATATATATATATATATATATATTTTAGTTTGATGATAAGCTCAAGCTTTAGCTCTTGTTCGAAATAAAATTAAACAAACTATTAGAGATATATTAGACATATTAGCTCAATGTAATAGGTTCAAGCTCACCTACTATGTGTGCAAGACAAATCCCCTACTTGTACTAGTAGTCTAGGGTTTAGTCACCTATATATATACTCATGTTATGATTCTTTGTTACATAGCCGTTGTATTACACTTTTACATATATTAAAGATGTAGCATTTTAGGGTTTCTTCTGTGGACGTAAGCCGTTAGGGTGAATCACGTATCTCTCACGTTCTCGGTGTTCCTATTCTATACTTCCTCTTCCACATCCACTCTAGCATATACAACATGGTATACATATCACGTTACTAATATATTTAACATCAACAATCTTGAAATTTTGATACTCAACTTAACTCATTTTGTTTTCAACCTACTTTGTTTGAGTTCCTTTTGCTATCCATGAAGGATGCAAGTTGTTATTTCTTTGTTGGTTCATAGCTTCCCACCATTTATTTATTAATTTACTTTTGATATATATGATAAGTTTGAACTTATGACATTGACTTCAATTATGATTCACTTTTATTATCAAACAAAGACACTAATTAGTTTTTAGATAATTTTTGTTAGAAATTGTTTTGTAAGCATGCCTGTTTCTAGAGAGTTAATTATACATTTGAATTGGGGATTTGGTGTTAGTGGGTTTACTCACATTCCCATCCATTTAGGAAAGAGAAATGTTATATTTGTAACATTTTCATAGCAAATCATAAGTAATTGATTGTTATTGGCTGTTACAAGTAGGTAAAAAAGGAATTTAAGTTGTGAACTTTAGTTAGAACCAATAACAACATATCACCTATGATTTGTTACGAAAATATTGTAAAAATATTGTGGACGTAGCACTTCTCTTTAAAAAAACAACTGATAACCATTTTGAAAAATTGATGAAAAAAAAGTAGCCTCAACATGAAGATTTGGGGCTTCTATACAAATCTATCAAGTCCACATAGTTTATTTTGTGAGCCCCAAATGTATTGGAGGCCTAAAATGTTTACCTATACGAACTAGGTTTCCAGACAGGCCAAGAGAAAGAAAAAGGTTTGAATCAACACCTTGAAGTTGTTGATTACTTGGACAACTCCTTAACAAATTGTTTGATTACTTGTTGAGCAATAGCCACCATATAAAGTTGCTATTTTGTTATGATGGTGAGATAGCGGGAACCTCTTGGGAAGTCATTTTGTTCGTTTCTTTCCCCTCGTTGGGCCAGTCTAGGTTGGTCTAATGGTCTGTTACTTTGTTTCCGAGTCTTTTGACAATGAAATATTGGTTTAGGCTATTCTAACTATATTAATCCATGTATTTTCTTGATTTGTGTCTGTTTAGGATATAGTTTACATTTATTGGCTTAAATATAAATAGAATAAAATAAATTTGCAATTTAAAATACATTAATTAGCTATAAAGAAACATTAATTAGCTTAAAAGAAGTTAGTTTATAAGCTTAAATATAAATGAGATCTTAATGGAATTTTATCATGGGTATGGAAACATGAAACTAGAGGCAAAGAAAGAAATTAACATTAGTCAAGGGTAACAAGTAAAAGAAATTTTTAGGAAAGTGACGAGAAGGAAGACTAATTGGAAATTTGGAACTCATCATTGGATGACCAAGATCCTATAATGCCGAATTAACAAAGCTCAAATTTGAAGGAAGTAATTTTAATCCTGATACATAGCCCCTGTTTAAGCAACTGCAACCTTATAGTCTCTGTATCTGGTGAGGACAGAGCCTGTGTTGTCCACAACAGTTTTCTAATTGCAACTATTGATTATTATGGTGGGTGATGATGCCAAAAATTGTCAGTTGGGTCACTCATCCAATTTAGAGCTTTTGACGATCTTGTAGAATCTGCAAGATAGATAAAAAGTTGATCGAAAAGACCACCGGGTAGCGCCTTTTAGTGTTTTGTAGTCATTTTTAACATACCTCAGTAAGTGGGACCGATTGTCCCTTTTATAGATGATTTGGGTAGCTCATATACATAATTTGAGGTGATTATTACCCATGTGCAACAGTTATCTTATGATGGGAGTTTAAGGCCAATGAGTAATGGTTGTCTTTTAATGTGTTGAATGTGTTTAAATAATTTCATCTTTTTCTTTGATGGCCTACTGAGTAGGCAAATGGGCAATTTTTATTTGGTTCCTAAGGTTCCTTTTGCTCGTGTCATTGGTAAACTACCAGAACAAATAGTATAAGAGAGGTGAAGATCGGTAGTGTTAAGTGGATAGCAATGACATGAGTGGTTTTCTAAAGTGTTGTGATATTCACTTTTCAATTTCGGGTAAAGCCTGTTGAGCTCATATGGTACAGCCGGTTGCAGGGACAGACCTAGGGGGGGCCTAAGGGGGCCCGAGCCCCCCCTGGGCCCAAAAAAAAAAAAAAATTTAGTATGTAAATTTTTTTTAAAAAAGGCTTGGTCCCCTTGGTTTTTAAGCTCAGGCCCCCCCCCCCTTGGTTTTTTCCTTAGGCCCCCCTCACCTCAAACATCCTAATCCCAGCCAACCAGTCCAAGAGTTTTCAAGAGCTCTCTTGTTCACTGACTGACGCCCACCCACTCATCGGCACCACTGACCGACGCCCACCCACTAACTGACGCCACTGACCTATCTTCTTTCGCGCACAGCCCCTGGGTCCGACGATAGTCTTGGGTTTTTGGTGGCTACCCAATCTCACCACTTAGGTTAGATTTTCAGATTATGTTATTTGTTTCTTGGGTTTTTTTTTTTTTTTTTTGATTTTCCGATTTGGGTTTCTGGAGATTTTTCTTAGCTCTTTGATCTAGATTTTTGTTTGATGCTGGTTGTCTTTTGGGTGGTTGGTAGCGGTTTGATGGTTGGTAGCAATTTTGGTGGCTGTTTTTTGAATGGTTTATGGTGTTTAGATGGCTGTTTTTTGAATTGTTAATGGTAGTTTGGTGGCTGGTGGTGTTTTGGTGGCCGCTTTTTTCTTCCGATGTGGAGTTTTGGGTGGTGGGTGGGGGGGGGGGGGGTGTTTGTGCACTTGGTGTGAGTTTGAAAAAATATGAAAAAAAAAATTTCATTGTATTTTCATGTAGACAATCAAACATGTTAAAATGAAAATATTTTACTAAAAATAATTTACATGTAAAATATTTTACATTTGTAAATATTTTTCTTTGAAACAAATAGAATGTAAGACTCAAAAACCAAATGGAATAAATTTATTAGTAGTGCAGAATAAATTTAAGAAGAGTTTTTGTTAGGACTACAGAATGAATTTACAGTGTCGATAGTGGGATTGGGTCAATGTTTGAAATATGGAGACACAAAGACAAAGATAAATAAAGACAAATACCAAAGACAAAAGAAAAAAACAAATCATATAATATAGAAAATTAATTATCACACAAATTTAAGAAATAACAACTATTCACTTGCGCTTATTGTTAACTCATAATGCTAAATTAGATAAATTTATAAATTAAAAAGAAGTGAGAAATACTGAATTTATAATTAGATGCATAATGCATATTATCTAGATTCTAGTATTTGTCTTTAGTTAGTAACAACAACCATTTGTGAGATAATATATATGATTCTTATTTTATTTGTAGATCGTGAAAAAATCAACTACAATGTTTGAATTTTTCAAAAGAAAACATTCAAATTCTTCCGAAGTCAATGTGAGATTGCCAACAACTAATATTACTATTCCAATTCAAGAAAATGTAGATGTTTCAATTCTAGAAAATATTCATTCCCCAATTCTAGAAAATGTCAATGTTCCAATCCCAAGAAATATTCATTTCCCCAATTCCAAAAAATGCCGATATCCCAATTCTGAAAAATAACCATATCTCTCAGACACAATTTTAAAAAGTTAATCTTGATTCTTTGGATTATGATCCCGGAACACGCAAACTATATGGATGCGTATTTGGAAATTTTTTTTTCACTTATCTCCGGCCCCCCCCAGCTTGAAATCCTGGGTCCGTCCCTGGCCGGTTGAGCTATGTGAACATGGTTAGCTAGGTATCTTATATAATGTTGGGTATTTAAGAAGTTGGTTTTAACTTTTAAATGGTTTTTGTTTCATTTGGGGGTGCACAACAAATGAGGGGATTTGAAGGCTATGCATAAAGATAATCATAAAATTGGGGAAACATATCTGACCATTCCCCGAATATTGAAAATTATTCTACTAAAGAGTTTGAGCCTATGATTGCTCTAGGGTGCACTAAAGTTCTTTCCAATTCTCAGGTATTTTCAGAGTACGGAGAATGGTGTTTTCTCCTCTCACATTCATGATGAGATTCACTTATTAAATTCATGGTGGGGTTCACCATGAATGTGAGAGAATGGAGCACCATTTCTTTGTGCTCCAGAAGTACCTAAGAATTTTCCATTTCCAAGAATAGCCCAAGAATATAAACACCCATTAAAATAAGTACCCTTTGCTGATTATAAACAAACCCCACATATCCAAACACCCATATAATAATTAATAAGCATCCATGAGGACTAGGGATGGCAATGGGGCGGAGCAAGTTTGAATGATGGGGTCTTTGCCCCTGTCCCGCATGGTTTTGTCTTGCCCCATCCTCGCCCCATATAGCGGGAAAAATTTTCTTGCTCCATCCTACACCCTTAGGGCCCCACGAAACCCTGCCCTACCCTGTAAAACTCTACTTCTTGTTAATTTGCCCACAACTATTACAATTGTTTTAATAAATCCTATTTCGTTAATAAAAATATACTTGAAATTACAAATAAATTTATCCTATCAAATCAAACTATTTTTTAGAAAAAATTGAATAATATTATCAAAGAGTTTACTAGACAATATCACAACAAAAATAAAAATCTCATAATACAAAATCATGATTAAGTAGTATATAAATTTGATTCTAATAAAGACAAAAGAAAATGTTAAAATTGGTATCTTATTTCCAACCTTGCTAAAGGGAAAAAAAAAGTCAGAGAAGCATGTTGAGTAGAATAAAATAAGCTGATGATTTGTTTGTTTAAATATTAGGGTTTTAGGGTATGGAAAATTTATAATTTTGTTTGTTTGTTTAGACCCCTTAAACAGATTATTTAACCTAATTAATTAACCAAGTTGATACTTATATTTATTATTAAGATCTAGGTTAAACAGTAAAAGATTATATCATGCACCGCAACAGAAAAGTAAATAACACACCGATATGATCACCCAAGAAAACCAATGAGGCTAACTATCTCAAGGTAAAAACTAGAGGAGGATTTGACCTAGCTATCCTTATGGTAAAACAAATCCACTAAAAAAGGAATTGAAGTTTTTACAATAAGATTTAACCCTAAACCTATTGCTACTTCTACTAGTAACTTACTGACACGACCACATGTAAGCTCCGAATCTACAGACTATTTCTCTCTTGGATTTGCAGCACACAAGCACAAATCCACTGAAAAAGGAATTGAAGTTTTTACAATAAGATTTAACCGTAAACCTATTGCTACTTCCACTTGTAACTTACTGACACGACCACATGTAAGCTCCGAATCTGCAGACTATTTCTCTCTTGGATTTGCAGCACATAAGCACCCACGCTTGTGACTTTGAGATCCCACTTAAAGGTTTCAAATCACCACTTGTTAATCTTGCAGCAACTAGATTCCACTAGCACTTCAATGTAGATCTTATTCCGATAGACACTTGTAGAGTTAGAAGGCATAAAACCTCGTAGATCTAACAATAGTAACCCATAAGTCTTCCAAGAGTCTTCAAAACGTAGTTAGGTTTTCCTTTTATACTTAGGAATGTTGAACTGAAACCCTAAACATTTTCATTGGCTTGGGCCTGATTTAAAATTCTACAGAAATTATTTTTCTGCGATTTTCGATCGGTCGAGCCTTATTCTTCGATCGGACGAGCTTCACAAAATTTCAATTCTTTTTCCTGCAGCTTGAATATTCTTGAGACTTGATTTGAAAAACTTTGAGCAATGTTTAACACCTATTTTAGACATGTTTTTGTTCTCGGTTTGCCAACATATACAAATTAAGACCCTAAACATTTAATCCTGAATTTTTAGAACCTAACAAATTTAATCTTTATCAATGTGGGGCGGGGCGGGTCTAAAATGTATAAATCTATCCACGCCCCGCTCTGTGATGTAGGGCTAAAATCTCGCCCCATCCCTGCCCCACCACTTTTGCGAGGTGGGGAAAGCCCGCATGAGGCGAAGAGGGGAGGGACGGGTCAAGCAACGCGGGGCTAAATTGTCATCCCTAATAAGGACCTGACCTAATAAAAATTAAAATATTGAAATGTGATTAGTAAACTTTGAAGTTTGTACTTCGTACCTACAAATATTGGCTAAAACAAGAAAAATTTTTACTACACTCAAATTAAACTCGTCACATTTTGTGCAGACTCTCTTGTCTCGTGTGGTACCACTTAAGGGGAAATTATTGTGATTTGTGAATGCGTAGGGTTCTTGAATTTGATTGTTGTTACTTGTTAGTATACCATATCTGTTCGTATATGCATAGGATTGATTCTAGCCTAATATATCCTTAATTGAACTAAAATTAAGGATTAGTTTCAATCAAAGGATCCCCTTATGTGTGAAACGCTACCCAAAATTTAGTTCGAGATTCTCTGTCATGACGGTTGTTAATTTCAAGGCGGATTGAGATTCAATTATCTGTGAGTCTTCTTTTTTTTTTTTTTTTTTTTTTTTTTTTTTTTTTTTTTTTTTCTGCATTCTAATCCCCTCTTTGTAAAAGACAACTATGTGACGTTGTCTGTTAGTATCTTTGGTGGCCTACATTATCCAACAAGACTCCAGTTCTTGTCTTGTAATGTGGAGGTTTCACTAGTATACCAACTTTCATATTTAGAAAGGATTAATGCAAAGAATGGGAAAGGAATTTAGAGAGTAGGATTCAAGGTCAGCTGGGCCTCCTAAGAACAAGAAGAATAGAGAGAAGATTCAAGAGAACAGAGGAAAGAATCACTGAAGAATACATCTATTTGCTTAAATTCCTTGTGTATACAAGTTGTTGCCTCTTGTACTACTCCCTTAGCACCTTACTTCTGTAACTAACTCCATCCAGAAACTACCACACAGCTATTAACTAACTTATTATACCAACTGTCAATAAAACTAACTATAACAGACTCATATTCCAGCTATCAATGTATATCAATGTGTAATCAAGTGTATGAATGTGTAATCCTAACAATACCCTTCCCTTTAGTCACATGAATAACTAGCCGCTAACATATTTTTTTTCCAAAAATTTGATTTTATGCGGATTGTTCTCGAAGTATAGGTATAATATTTTAAAACCAAATCCGTCAAAAAAACGTTAAACTTCCATTTTTACGCCCTTCTATTGGCACATAGTTGGAATCCGAATTTCGGGTAACTCGGTGTGGCATTTTTCAAACTACAATAACACTCATGATTTGTGTCAAAAAAATTCAAAATTTGTATTGAAATTCAAGCTTGGAACGTCAACTTTCTAAAACAAGAGCCTGCGTCAATGAATTCCTTACCGTTCAAAAGTTATTGTCAAAATGGTGACCGAAGGTCACTTTTCAACACATTTTCAAAGCGATTTAGTCTCGTGAATAACTAGCCACTAACTTATTTTTTTCCACAAGTTTGATTTTGGTTGTATTGTTCTCGAGGTATAGGTATAATATTTTTAAACCAAAATCCGTGAAGAAATGTTAGACTTCCATTTTTACGCCCTTCTATCGACACATAGTTGGAATTCGAATTTGGGGTAACTTGGTGGGGCAATTTTCAAACAACATTAACTCTCATGATTTTTGACAAAAAAATTCAAAATTCGTATTAAAATTCAAGCTCGGAACGTCTACTTTCTAAAACATCCGACATGCGTCAAAGAATTCCTTACCGTTCAAAACTTATAGTCAAAACAGTAACCAAAGGTCACTTTTCAACACATTTTCAAAGCGATTTAGTCTCGTAAATAACTAGCCACTAACATATTTTTTTTTTCCAAAAGTTTGGTTTTGGGTGGATTGTTCTCGAGGTATAAGGTTAATATTTTAAAACCAAATCCATCAAAAAAACGTTAGACTTCCATTTTTACGCTCTTCTATCAGCACATAGTTGGAATCCGAATTTCGGGTAACTCCGTGGGGCATTTTTCAAACTACAATAACACTCATGATTCGTGTCAAAAAAATTCAAAATTCATATTGAAATTCAAGCTCGCAACATCTACTTTCGAAAACATGAGCCCGCATCAAAGAATTCCATACCATTCAAAAAATTATTGTCAAAATAGTGACCAAAGGTCACTTTTCAACACATTTTCCAAGCAATTTAGTCTCATGAATAACTAGCCACTAACGTTTTTTTTTTTTTTTTTTTCCAAAAGTTTGATTTTACGTGGATTTTTCTCGAGGTATAGGTATAATATTTTAAAACCAAATCCATCAAAAAAATGTTAGACTTCTATTTTTATGCCCTTCTATTGGCACATAGTTGGAATCTGAATTTTGGGTAGCTCGTTGGGGCATTTTTCAAACTGCAATAACACTCATGATTTTTGTCAAAAAAATTCAAAATTCATATTGAAATTCAAACTCGGAACGTCTACTTTCTAAAAGATGAGCCCGCATCAAAGAATTCCTTACTGTTCAAAATTATTGTCAAAGCGGTGACCAAATGTCACTTTTCAACATATTTTCAAAGCGATTTAATCTCGTGAATAACTAGCCACTAACGGATTTTTTATTTTTCCAAAAGTTTGATTTCAGGTGGACTTTTCTCAAGGTATAGGTATAATATTTTAAACCAAATTTGTCAAAAAACCGTTAGACTTCCATTTTTACGCCCTTTTATCGGCACATAGTTGGAATTCAGATTTGGGGTAGGTTGGTGGGGCATTTTTCAAACGACATTAACTCTCATGATTTTTGACAAAAAAATTCAAAATTTGTTCTGAAATTCAAGCTCGAAACATCTACTTTCTAAAACATTATTGTCAAAATGGTGACCAAATGTCACTTTTCAACACATTTTTAAAGCGATTTAGTCTCATGAATAACTATCCACTAACATATTTTTTTCCAAAAGTTTGATTTTACGTGGATTGTTCTCGAGGTATAGGTATAATATTTTAAAACCAAATCCGTCAAAAAAACGTTAGACTTCCATTTTTACGTCCTTTTATCGGCACATAGTTGGAATTCGAATTTGGGGTAACTTGGTGGGGCATTTTTCAAACGACACTGACTCTCATGATTTTTGACGAAAAAAATTAAAAATTTGTGCTAAAATTCAAGCTCGTAACGTCAACTTTCTAAAACATTATTGTCAAAACGGTGACCAAAGGTCACTTTTTAACACATTTTCAAAGCGATTTAGTCTCATGAATAACTAGCCACTAACGAATTTTTTTCCAAAAGTTTGATTTTGGGTGGATTGTTCTCAAGGTATAGAGTTAATATTTTAAAACCAAATCCAACAAAAAAATGTTAAACTTCCATTTTTATGCCCTTCTATCGGCATATAGTTGGAATCCGAATTTCGGGTAACTCCGTGGAGCATTTTTCAAACTATAATATCTCTCATGATTTGTGTCGAAAAAATTCAAAACTCATATTGAAATTCAAGCTTGGCGCGTCTACTTTCTAAAACATGAGCCTGCATCAAAGAATTCCTTACCGTTCAAAAATTATTGTCAAAACGGTGACCAAAGGTCACTTTTCAACACATTTTCAAAGCAATTTAGTCTCGTAAATAACTAGCCACTAATGCATTTTTTTTCCAAAAGTTAGATTTTGGGTGGATTTTTCTTGAGGTATAGGTATAATATTTTAAAACCAAATCCTTCAAAAAAAACGTTAAACTTCCATTTTTAAGCCCTTCTATCGGCACATAGTTGGAATCCGAACTTCGGGTAACTCGTTGGGACATTTTTCAAACTACAATAACTCTCAAGATTTTTGTCGAGAAAATTATAAATTTGCATTGAAATTCAAGCTCAGAATGTCTACTTTCTAAAACATTCAGCCTGCATCAAAGAATTCCTTATTGTTCCAAAGTTATTGTCAAAAAGGTGACCAAAGGTGACCAAAGGTCACTTTTCAACACATTTTCAAAACGATTTAGTCTTGTGAATAACTAGTCATTAACATTTTTTTTTCCCAAAAGTTTGATTTTGGGTGGATTTTTCTCAAGGTATAGGTATAATATTTTAAAACCAAATCTGTCAAAAAAATGTTAGATTTCCATTTTTACACCCTTCTATCGACACATAGTTGGAATCCGAATTTTGGGTAACTCGTTGGGGCATTTTTTAAACTACAATAACTCTCATAATTTTTGTCAAAAAAATTCTAAATTTGTACTGAAATTCAAGCTCGAAACGTCTACTTTCTAAAACATTAAGGCCTCGTTTGGGAGGAGGGAATGGAATGGAATAGAAAGGAATGAAAAGAATATTTTTAGAATATTTTTTCCTTTGTTTGGGAGTTTTCATGGAGAAAAATGGAAAGTCCATTCCCTTGTTTGAGAGTTTTAGAGGGAGGGAATGGAATAAGTAGGAGGGAACACTCATTCCTCTCTATTCCCTTAAAACCTCAAATTTTCATTCCCGTCGAAATTGGGAGGAATGGGTGAGAATGAAATTAGATTTAATGATGTTTTTACTAAAATTTCCAAAATATCCCTCTATATTCAACCCTTTATTTTAAAATAGGGGTCTAATAGTAATATTGTCATAAAATGATTTCATTTCACTCTCTCAATGTTGCTACCAAACAAGATTACTTACATTCCATTCATTTTCATTCCTCTCTATTCCTTTATTTTAAAATATCCAATCAATGTTACTTAATTTCATTCTTTTCCATTCCTTTCCCTTACTTAAATACATTCCATTCCATTCTATTCCTTTGCATTCCCTTATGATCATTCCATTCCATTCCCTTATGAACTCCCAAATGAAACCTAAGCCTGCATCAAAGAATTCCTTACCATTCAAAAGTTATTGTCAGAGCGGTAACAAAATGTCACATTTCAAAACATTTTCAAAGCGATTTAGTCTCATGAATAACTGGCCACTAACGTATTTTTTTCCAAAAGTTTGATTTTGGGTGGATTGTTCTCGAGGTATAGGTATAATATTTTAAAACCAAATCCGTCAAAAAAACTCTAGACTTCCATTTTTACGCCCTTCTATATGCACATAGTTGAAATCCGAATTTCGGATAGCTCGTTGGGGCATTTTTCAAACTACAATAACACTCATGATTTTTGTTTAAAAAAATTCAAAATTCATATTGAAATTCAAGTTCGGAATGTCTACTTTCTAAAAGACGAGCCCACATCAAAAAATTCCTTATATTTCTAAAGTTATTGTCAAAACAGTGACCAAAGGTCACTTTTCAACACATTTTCAAAGCGATTTAGTCTTGTGAATAACTAGCCACTAACATATTTTTTTTCCAAAAATTTGATTTTG
Source organism: Lithocarpus polystachyus (assembly GCA_033629205.1). Classification (NCBI taxonomy): domain Eukaryota; kingdom Viridiplantae; phylum Streptophyta; class Magnoliopsida; order Fagales; family Fagaceae; genus Lithocarpus; species Lithocarpus polystachyus. Next base: position 61,933 of record CM066165.1, read on the forward strand.
GGTGGATTATTCTCGAGGTATAAGTATAATATTTTAAAACCAAATCCATGAAAAAAACGTTAGACTTCCATTTTTACGCCCTTCTATCGGCACATAGTTGGAATTCGAATTTCAGGTAACTCATTAGGGCATTTTCAAACGACAATAACTTTGATGATTTTTGTTGAAAAAATTCAAAATTTATGTTGAAATTCATGCTTGAAACATCTACTTTCTAAAACATGAGCCCGTGTCAAAGAATTCCTTACCGTTCAAAAGTTATTGTCAAAATGGGGACCAAATGTCACTTTTCAACACATTTTCAAAGCAATTTAGTCTCGTGAATAACTAGCCACTAAAGTTTTTTTTTTCCCAAAAATTTGATTTTGTGTGGATTTTTCTTGAGGTATAGGTATAATATTTTAAAAAAAAATCCGTTAAAAAAAATGTTAGACTTCCATTTTTACGCCCTTCTATCGGTATATAGTTGGAATCCAAATTTTGGGTAACTCAATGGGGCATTTTTCAAGTGATAATAACTCTCATGATTTGTGTCAAAAAAAAAAATTAAAATTTGTGTTGAAATTGAAGCTCAGAATGTCTACTTTCTAAAACATTCAAACCACGTCAAAGAATTCCTTCCCATTCAAAAGTTATTGTCAAAGCGGTGACTAAAGGTCACTTTTCAACACATTTTCAAAGCGATTTAGTCTCGTGTATAACTAGCCACTAACTTACTTTTCCAAAAGTTTGATTTTGGGTGAATTTTTCTCAAGGTATATGTTAGGTTCTAAAGACTAGGATCTAATGTATTTAGAACTTCATTTTGTATGTTGGCAAACCATGATCAAAACAATGTTGAGTCGTGTGTTAGACTTGCTCAAAGTATGGGTTTAATTGTAAAGTTGGAATCGAGTTTTTATGCAGAATTACTTGTAACTTTCTGTGAGACTCGATCGATCGACAATTAGACTCGATCGATCGAAAATCGCACAGAACGTTTTTCTGCAGAATTTTCCAACTCAGCCCAAGCCCGTTTTAATGTATAGGGTTTTATGTTTTGCCCTAAGTATAAAAGGGAAAACCCTAGCCACGTTTTTAGAGTTCTGGAGAGTTCTGTTTTGCTGTGTTTGTGAATCTCATTGTGAGATCTAGAGGTGTTTACCTTCACATACACTTAGGGTTTACAAACTTTAGATTTATGTCGAGAGTTGTGTAGATCGTTACAGTTGCAGAATCAAAGAGCACAAAGATATACAAGCAGGTGCGCTTGTGGATTTGCTGAAGAATTCCGGAAAGAAGGAGTCCGTGGATCTCGGAGCTATCATGGGGTCATGGTAGTAAGTTTCCTACAGGCAGGTAGCAATATGACGTTAGTGGTCTAAGTCTATTGTGTAAACTTCAATTCTTTCATAGTGGATTCAGTTTACCTTGAGGATAGCTAGGTCAAATCCTCCCCAGGTTTTTACCGGTGTGGTTTCCTGGGTCATCATATCTTTGTGTTGTTTATTTTCCGCTGCTTTATTGTTTTTATATTTATTTGTGTTAACCTAGTTTAATTAAATTACCTAAGTTAATAACTTGGCTAATTCTCTAGGTTAATCTGTTGGGTTAAGGGGTCTAAACGAACTGACAAGTGGTATCAGAGCGGGTAGCTTTTGTGTTTGATCCTTTGATCTTTGAGCTGATCCTTGACCCCTGTTGTCATGGAACACGGACACTCTCTAGTTGTTCCCCCTCACTTTGATGGAAACAACTATGCCTATTGGAAAGTAAGGATGAAAGCATTCCTAAAATCCATTGATGAGAGGGTGTGGAATTCCGTTGAATACGGATGGGAGAAGCCCACTACTCCTGTGAGTGAGTGGCAAACTTCTCAGAAGGAGGCAGCCGCTTTTAATAGCAAAGCAATGAATGCTATTTTTAATGCTGTTTCCATGGAGGAATTTAAGAGAATCTCTAATGTTGAGGTTGCTCATACTGCTTGGAAAATCCTCCAGACTGTGCATGAAGGCACTAAGGCAGTTAAAATTAATAAGTTGCAGCAATTAACTTCTAGATTTGAAAGCATAAGAATGAATGATGATGAATCTTTTGATGAGTTCTATGCTAAGTTGAATGATATTGTTAATTCTACTTATAATTTGGGTGAAATCTATGATCAACCTAAAATTGTTAGGAAGATTCTTAGATCTTTGACTGAAGATTTTAGACCCAAAGTGACTGCCATTACTGAGAGTAAGGATGTGGACTCCATCCCTGTTGATGAACTTGTAGGATCTCTTCAGTCCTATGAGTTAGACCTCCCCAAGACCAACAAATCAAAATCAATGGCTCTTAAGTCTGTTGATGATGTTGATGATGGTGGATTTGATGATGATCTCTCTGCTACAGAGATTGCCTATCTTGCCAAGAACTTTAGAAACTTTCTGAGGAATAGTAACAGAAGGGCAAGAGGCAAGAACACTGTTGAACCTAAAAATTTTAGGAAGAATGAACCCACTAAGGTTAATAACTTTGAAAAACCTAAGGAGAAAGTAGGTCAATCTTCTAATAATTCTTTGGGACAACAATGTTATGGTTGTCAAGGGTATGGTCATTTAAAGTCTGAATGTCCTACTTATTTGAGGTCTAAGGGTAAGGCTATGGCTGTAACCCTTAGTGATGACGAAGTTTCCGACAATGAATCTGCAAGTGATGAGGATGGAAACTTTATTGCTTTCACTGCTACCACGGTAGTCAATGAAAGCTTGTCTGTTGAAGAGAACCCTTCTGATGGGGAACTCTCTGAGGATGCAGATCTTCAGGAAGCCTACAATAAACTTTGCAAAGTTGCTGCAAAGGATGCTATGAATGTTGAGTTAGGCTTGAAGAAAATTGCATCTCTTGAATTTGAAAAGAAAAATTTACTTGTTAAATTATTTGATGCAAATGAGCTTTTGAATAATGTGAAAACTGAGAACATGCTCTTGCTTGAGAAAGTTAAATGTTTGGACCATGATTTGTCTGTTGCTAGAGAACAAACTAATAGGTCTGCAAGCTCCAAACTTGATCACATGCTAAGTATTCAAAAGTCTCCTTCTGATAAATCTGGTTTAGGTTATGAGGAAAGTATTTCTGTTCTTGAACCTTCTTCCACTAAATTTGTTCCTTCTTCTGAACCTCCTAAGAGTGAGATTGTCAAACCCGTGGTGAGTGAACCTGTCAAGCCTTTGAATGTTACTCCACCTAGAAAAATTAGGGTTGATCTTCATGCTTCTCATTCTAGAGCTTCTACTTCGACTAAGGGCAAATTGCATGATAAGCCTGTATGGGTTTGTCATTTTTGTGGAAAACCTGGACACATACGTCCAAATTGTTTTAAGTTGCAAGCTGCGAAGCGAGCAAATAAAACTACAGTACCTGTGCCTCAAGCACGTGATCCTATGGTACTGATTGGTGAATTGGTAAAGGCGTTAAACCTTTTTTCCAATCCTGGAGTTGCTCAGAATTCGAATATGAATCATAACTCCAATGTAAGAGGTGCATCTAAGAAGTCTTGGATGCAAAAAGGCTCAACCTAATTGAGTCTGTCTGACATGGTCCTTGTGCTTTATTGCTATATCTTTTGTGACCTCTGTTTCTAGGATTTGCATTGCATTGCGTTCATGCATTTCATTCTAGGTTGTTTTTTTTGTTATACAAAAATAAAAAAAATAAAAAATAAAAAAAATAAAAAAATTTTGTTGCAAATTGTGTTTTGCTATTTTTCCTTGAATTTGAAGACAAGGTTGGTCTATCAATTATTGCATAACATGTTTATGTACCTTGTTTAGCTTTGATGCACTTATTTATTGCACTTTACTAGCTAAAGTCTTGTTGTGCATGTTGTGTGGGAAGATGCTATATTTGTTGATCACATGATCTTGATTTTGAAGTTGTATGTCTTTGATTGTTGGACTTGAACTTAATGAGAAAGGCATAAATAACTATCTCACCACTGTGTATTAGCCAATCATGAACACCTTAGTGCATATCATAAGATTTTGTGCTCGAGAAAGTGTAGCACATGCACAAAAAGAACATAAGGTGTGGCCTCTATTAAAATTGGTGTGTACATTATTGGGCTATAATAATTTCACAAATTCATAAAATTGGTGTGTACATTATCCCGGCTATTATTAAGTTTCTAATCAATGAATTTAAATAATGAGGCAAATCAAGAAACTTACATGATTGCAAGCTTTTACTCTAGGAGATGTGGGAGTTATATGATGTAACTCTTTAAGGGATAGTCTCTTTCAAATTCATGTGGTGGATTTTGTAGAAATTGTGATTGATCTCTATGTGTATATCACCTCACATGTTTCTCAAGCTTATGCTAGTTGCACACACTACACAAGTTAATCTTTGCTAAAGTTGTGTACATGTTATTTTGTGTGTTTTTGGTTTGACCAACCAAGTTTGAGAATTCTTTGAAAATTGATGCCGAACATGTTTGCTTGTTTATTTTTTTGGGTATATTGAGAGAAAATTTTGGTTGAGGAATCTGGGTTGAATACTTGTGTTTTTTGAAAATCATATCATCTCATACTCATGCATTTGATTTTAAAAATCTGCTGCTTTGAGGAGTTTTTGGTTTAAAATGTTTGGTTTTTCAAAACACTGATTTTTCCAGAATTTCGATCGATCGAAATTGATTTTCGACCGATCGAAAATGTTTAAATTTGTTCAGAAAAATCTCTGGTTGGTTCGATCGATCCAGGCTGTTTTTGGATCAATCGAATAAGTTTTCGACCGATCGAATGTAATTTTCGATCGATCGAAAATCGTGCCGGCTGTTTTTTAAAAGAAAGTTTCTCAAGTGTCTTTTCACTATTCTTGGGATTTTTGTCGTTTTCCTCCACTTTCTTTGCATAATCTCTCTCTCCCTCAGCTGGTAAGTCCCTTATACCCTTCCTTTTGCATTTATTTTCTATTTTCATGCATTTTTTTTCATGCATATTTGGGTAATTTCGGAATTTTGGGATTTTCTATTTTTGGGATTGTTTTGGAGTGATTCTTTCTAAAATTCTTTATGGGTTTTTGTGGGGACACCTTTCCTAAGCACCTCATGTGGTTTAATTTGGTTTATTTGGTGCTTTGAAGAAAATTTGAAATTCTAGGGCTTATATTTGAATAAATTGGGGATTTTGTTCAATTGGGTTGAAATTGATAAAATTGGCTTGTTAGATTGATTAATTTGATCATTATATTGAGTTTATTGACTATTGTGTTGATCAATTTATCAATTTGTTGTGTTTTAAAAACTAGGTTTTTTCAAATTGGGTATTTTTGATACACTTTGCTTGCTCAAGCCAATTTTGTTAATTTGAATCAAAATTGAACATGTCACTGCATTAGTACATGCATCATTTTCTGTTCATGCTCATGCATCATATAGATTTGATATTTTCTATATTTTTTATGCTGTGCTAACTTGCAGTCTGCTCTTGGTTTTGGTTTTTGCTCTTTTCTTTCTGTGTCTGTCCTTTTTCCTTAGCACTATGCCTAGGAAAACTCGAGCCCATAGGACTGTTGATCCTTCTCCATCTTTTGACACTGAGAGATTTCCTAGTGAGTCTAACCAGATTACCTATGAGACCCTTAATCTTAGGCGTCAGATTTGGGCTGAGCGTAGGGTTATCTTAGATGAGTTAGATCCTGAGGTTCGTAGGAACTTTGAGCGTCGGGGTTGGTTACCTCTTCTAGACTTTGAGCATCCTCCTCCTGCTTCTTTGATTAGAGAGTTCTATTCGAACCTCTCTATTCATGTCTACGATAACGACACCTTAGTCAAGGTGTGGTTACGTGGTGTCGAGTACCGCATTACCCCTTCGGTGGTGTCGAATGCTCTTGGGGTGCCCATTGTGGACCATCCCGTCTTTCCTTACGAGGAGTCTCCTCCCCTTGATGACGTCTTGTCATACATCACTGGTACTTCTATCCAGTGGGGTTCTGATCCTCGGATCTCGTCTGCTGAGCTGTCTGAGTTGCACTATCTTTTCTTTCGGATAGCATGTCATTCTTTGTGGCCGATTACTCATGTTCACACCGTCCCTCTTGAGCGATGTGTGTTTTTGTATGCTTTGGTCACTGATGCTCCTATCAGTTTTCCGCATATGTTCCTTCGTTCTTTGAACGAGGTTCATCGGTCTAGTTCTCAGGCTCATGCTTTGTTTTTTCCTGTTTTTATTCATAGGATTCTTCTCTTTCTTGGTCTTGGTGAGTATCCTGCTTCCGAGCCTGTTCATGTTATTGCTCCTATAGGTGCTACCTTTTTGAGGCAAAGGGCTGCTCAACTTCGAGCTAGCTCTAAGCGTGCTTGGGTAGAGCCTACCGGTGTCACTCCACCCCCTTCTTCTTCTTCTGCAGATCCTTTTGCAGCTGGGACTTCTTCGGATCCTGCTGTTGCTGCTGCTGCTGCTGATGTTCCTCCACCGTTTGATGAGTTTTCTGACCTTCGTCGGACGCTTGACACTGTCGTGACCGTTCAGGCGGCTCATGGTCAGCTTTTGGTGGACATCCTCGATGAGCTTCGTGCATTGCGAGCGGATTTGGCGAGCTCTCGTCGATCTTCTCCACCTCCTTTTGATGATGAGTGAGTGCCCTTTGGCAATTCGTCACAAAAAGGGGGAGTGCATAGTTCATTCGTAGCTTGTTTTTTGTGTTGAGGGGATTTACATTTTAAGGGGATTTACATTTTAGGGGGAGTGTTCGTTTTCTTAGTAGTGATACTGCGGAGCTTGTGGAGTTATTAGATTGTATCTAGGTGCTTCACTATGTATTTACATTTTTAGCTCTTGATTAGGAGATATTTTTGTTGAGATACATTGTTATGTATATGTTTTCTTATTTCACTATGTTACTGTGCTTATTGACTTATATTGATGATGTTATTCATGATATTTGTTTTTTTTTGTGTCATGTGAAATTAAGAAATTTTTATTTATTTATTTCCTGTTTTTGTTCCACACATGCGTTTATGTGTTTGTTAAGTGTTACAGGAATATACAGGTTGTTTTCAGTCGAGCTGCTGTCTACCTTGCAACTGTTGGATAGTAGTTTAGGTTGAATTGTTAAGTGGCTATTTTTTTTGTAATGGGCTTTTTCAATTTGTAACTTTGAGCTTTTTGTTTTGTCTGTGTTTTGTCACGGATTGCCAAAGGGGGAGTTTGTTAGGTTCTAAAGACTAGGATCTAATGTATTTAGAACTTCATTTTGTATGTTGGCAAACCATGATCAAAACAATGTTGAGTCGTGTGTTAGACTTGCTCAAAGTATGGGTTTAATTGTAAAGTTGGAATCGAGTTTTTATGCAGAATTACTTGTAACTTTCTGTGAGACTCGATCGATCGACAATTAGACTCGATCGATCGAAAATCGCACAGAACGTTTTTCTGCAGAATTTTCCAACTCAGCCCAAGCCCGTTTTAATGTATAGGGTTTTATGTTTTGCCCTAAGTATAAAAGGGAAAACCCTAGCCACGTTTTTAGAGTTCTGGAGAGTTCTGTTTTGCTGTGTTTGTGAATCTCATTGTGAGATCTAGAGGTGTTTACCTTCACATACACTTAGGGTTTACAAACTTTAGATTTATGTCGAGAGTTGTGTAGATCGTTACAGTTGCAGAATCAAAGAGCACAAAGATATACAAGCAGGTGCGCTTGTGGATTTGCTGAAGAATTCCGGAAAGAAGGAGTCTGTGGATCTCGGAGCTATCATGGGGTCATGGTAGTAAGTTTCCTACAGGCAGGTAGCAATATGACGTTAGTGGTCTAAGTCTATTGTGTAAACTTCAATTCTTTCATAGTGGATTCAGTTTACCTTGAGGATAGCTAGGTCAAATCCTCCCCAGGTTTTTACCGGTGTGGTTTCCTGGGTCATCATATCTTTGTGTTGTTTATTTTCCGCTGCTTTATTGTTTTTATATTTATTTGTGTTAACCTAGTTTAATTAAATTACCTAAGTTAATAACTTGGCTAATTCTCTAGGTTAATCTGTTGGGTTAAGGGGTCTAAACGAACTGACAGTATATGTATAATATTTTAAAGCCAAATCCGGCAAAAAAAACATTAGACTTCCATTTTTACACCTTTCTATCGGTACATAGTTGGAATCCGAATTTTGGGTAACCCGGTGGGGCATTTTTCAAACGACAATAACTCTCCTGATTTTTTTCGAAAAAATTCAATATTTGTGTTGAAATTCAAGCTTGGCATGTCTACTTTCTAAAACATTTAGGCTGCATCAAAGAATTTCTTACCATTCAAAATTTATTGTCAAAACGGTGACCAAAGGTCATTTTTCAACACATTTTCAAGTCGATTTTGAATTTTTTTGACAAAAATCATGAGAGTTATTGTCATTTGAAAAATGCCTCACCAAGTTACCCGAAATTCGGATTATAACTATGTGTCGATAGAAGGGCGTCAAAATGGAAGTCTAACATTTAGTTTTGAACCTCAAACTTTTAAGGCTCAAGGCCAGTTTAGAGCCCAATAAGATATTAAGTTGACTTGTGGAGTTTTAAAATGGAAAATATAACCTTTTGAATGAGCAAAAATCTATTTTTGGAAATAAAATGACCAAAGTAGCCTTCGGCTTGCATACGTGGGTTGTGGCTTGTATACGTGAGCTAAAACATGCGTACGCAATCACACTCCTGCGTATGCGGCTAGGGTTTCAGAAGCATAAGAAAGACAAGTTTTCTGCAATAATGGCTGAGGTTTGGAGTGAATCCCACATCGTTTGGGAGCCGTTTCAAACCCCATCTTTTTTACTATAAAAAGCCTTACATAGTACATTTTCAAAACACACAGAAATCCCACGGGAAAAACCTAAGATTCACTAGAAAATAGTGAATCAAAAGGGAGTTTTTCACAAAACACCCGCAAGTCTCTTTTTCTTTGATTAGGACTTTTTCTAGTCCTAATCCTTTGAGTTTAAGATTACTAATCACTATTTCATTGAATTGTGATAGATTTGACTAAGGGGAACGATCAAAAATCAAGCCTAGGAGCTTTTGCTTTAAGGTATGCTTTAAAAACTTTTCTTTTTAAAGCATACCTTAGGGTTTAGGGTTATATTTTAAAATGGAAAATATAACCCTAAACCCTAAAACCCTAAACCCTAAACCCTAAACCCCTAACCCTTAAACCCTGAACCCTGTTGTTGGTTGGTTGAGTTTATGGGTAAAGAAATTGCATATCTTATTTGGGTTTTGGGGGTTGAATCGGATGGGTTTTTCTTTGTTTATGAGTTGGGTTGTGTTTGGATATTTATGATGATTTGTTTGTTTAGGCCATTGGTTTGCGGTAGTGCTGGGCTTGTAAAAAAAGGCAGCATGTGTGCTCTCTGTGTAATAGTTCAACATGTAGCTTTATGATGTGTCTTGTGTTCATGCATAAGCATTATATAAATAAAACTGACATAAAAATTTGACCTTTCATGTTCATAAATGCATGCTTGTGTGAATGTAAATGAGATGCACATATTCTCTCTCTTGTATCTCTGTTCGTTCCTTCTTTGCTCTGCCTTGTCCTCTATTGATAGCTAAAAAAGGAGAAAATTTTAAGTCATTACTGGGTTGAAAAAGATCTGTCTCATAAGGGGCTGATTATTGTTAAAGGAGAGAAAGTGAGACCTTTTATATTTGGTTTCCCGAGTTAGTCATTGGGACAAATCGAGGTAGCTTGATTTACCTATACAAAGCACAATGCACTATACACTTAAAAAATTGTGTGGATTATAAATCAACAAGTGGTGACATTTTAAAATTTTAAATATATTTGAATAGTTGTGAAATGCCATTCCATTAACCGGAGAAGAAAACAAAATTGTGAAAGGGTGGCAGAGGCAATAGGAAAAATAGATGAGTTATAAATTGTGCACTCAACGAGATTCATGTGGGTATAGTGAATGATGTGGTGTCAAGCAAGTGTCTTCAAATAAAAAGACCATGCATAACCTAGAAGTAGATAGCTAGCTAGCTTGTCTATCACCTTCCCTTCACATTTCAATTTTCTGTTCATTACAAGTTGACTGAGACGTTTCAAGCTCAGTGTTAGCACTCATACTGTATTCCTTTTTGGATTAGGAATGCATTGACTCAAATTCCATCAATTGTCATCGACTATCTTCTTTCCTCTTGGAATAGCTCCTACCTTAATCAAGTAGTCATCTTTTTCTCTTGGAATAGCTCCACCTTAATCAAAGCAATCCCTTCTCTTCCGTCTTAATTCACACAAAGAATCATCCACTAAATCAACCAAGCTCTAATACCACTGTTAGTCTTTTCTTTCACAACATTGTGCGCAATTGGTCTTGATAGAGTTAATCGAATAACTCCCAACACAGGTTTATCAAGAAGGTTCCATTCTTTATCCTTCAAAGTATCAAATTCATTCCCCAAAAGAGGCAAATGCAACTTCTTCCCATAGAGATAATCTTCAATTTGTATCCTCCAATATCCAAAGTCTGTTCCATCAAACTTTTCAATTCCCGAAGCCTTGCCTTCTTCTATGGCCATCGCTTCTACTCTAACCTTAGCTTTGATACCACTTGTTGGGTTCCAAATAATATTATTAACAATATTAGCAATTCAAAATAACAATCACACACAAGAACACAAATATTTACGTGGAAAATCACATGACAAACTCCAAATAATTTCATTATTATCAAATCAATTACAATAATTTTTGTGTATGTCTTACGGCTAAAGAAAAATCTCTCTTATTTTTTCTTTGCTTTCACGCACACATTAATTATCTCTTTCAAATGTGGCAACACTTTGCTCTCTCCTCCTTGGCTACCTTCTTGAAGGCAGTAACCATTTGCTCTTTCCTCCTTCGCTACCTTCTTGAAGGCGGCAACAACTTGTTCTCTCCTTCTTCTTGCATTCCTCCCAAGCGAAAATCCCTTTTCTCTCTCTTGGTTTCATGTTCTATTTTCCCTCTCCCCATAGGGAGGGCCTTTGGGCCAAAACCATCAAATTCTTTGTAATATTGTTTATTTATAACACTCTTTTGCTATTTCCTCTTCAATTAGGAATACATTACCTTTTTAACAAGAAGTTTATTCCCTCTTGGATTAGGAATACATTACCTCTTTAACAAGGAATAGAATTCCTTCACACCAAGGAATAGTCTTTCCTTCTACAATAAGGAAACCCAAATTTATTTTGTCCTTCTTCAATTAGGAAACCTAATTGACTTTCCAAGTCACAATTGAAATTTGAGGCAATTTTCCAGCAATTTGCATTTATGGATGGCTATTCTAATTATAATAAAAAAATATTCCAATAAAAGACAAAACTAAGTGTCAATTTCCATTACAAAAAATGCATTTCAATTTTCATTACAACATAATAAAACAGGTGGCCATTACAATTGTCATTACATTAAACAAGATAAGAAACTAACTACTTTTTCAAAACAATTGTCACCACGATCTTTCACAATGACTAAACTAGAATTCACCTATTCTAAATACAAGTTTTTTCATTGGAGATGCTTTCACTAAACAAACTAAAATGACCACCAAAACAACAAACCAACTTCTACAATTTGGGTTCCCTTGGAGAAGCTGCTACTTCTACAACTTCACTCCTTCGCATTTCACTATTGTCAGTTTGCAAGTTATAAGAGGCACATGAACACCTGATCTTGAATCTTTCTTTGGTTCACAACTAATTTCAGCTATCATTGGGGAGCACAAAATGACCTCAAAAGCGCATGCATTCAACATCAACCTTTTAATATCTTTTCAATCTATGGAATAGTGGAAAATTTGAAGGGTCCTGGACATGAGAGCACCAACTGATAAGAGATTATACCAAGTGTTGCAGCAGCTACAACATCTTCAATGACTTCTTCAATTGTTCTAATGTTGCTGGACGCATGTTACCAATGGCATAATTAAAAGTGAATGTTCAAATAGTGTGAAAAACACCTTGAACATTTAGACCTCCAAATTACAAATTACCAATCCAAGCTTAATATTAAACAATGTATGTGTGGAAAATAAACATAAGCTTATAATAGAATTTATAGATAATCTAAACCAAATAAAATCACATCCACAACAGAAATTAAATGGCAAATATTAAGGAAAGAGAGATGCAAACACAAGGACAACACAACGATGTGTTATCAAAGAGGAAACCGAAGCCCTCTGCATAAAACCTCTCCGCCGCCCTCCAAGCGGTCAATAATCCACTAAAGAATGAAGTTGGGATATATGAATAGCAGATGACCCTCCAAGCCTAATTTACCTAGTGTACCTAAGCCCTCCAAGCTTCTTGCTCCAACGAAGTTACACCAAACATTTGTCTTCTTTAGCTTACTGGATTCCACTATAGCCCATAACATCAACCAATATCAATTGGTTCCTTCCGAATTACTTCCCAAGCACCAAATAGCCTTCTCACAGATATGGGTATGGTGAGAAAAGGATTTGGGTAATGTACCTCTCAAGGATCTAACAATGAAAAGGGTGAGAGTAAAGGAATTTGAAGAGTCACTATGTAAAGATTGTAAATGAGTCAATCTTGTTTTCTCTAGGGTTTCTCTCTAGAAGCCCTCTACATTTCGTGGTTATAAGGGGTATTTATACTAGAGTGAGAATGGAATGCGAAGAGTCAGTTTTTCCAAAACAGAGCTGGCTGGCGACTTGGCCTCGCGACTTAACTGAATTCGAGTTCAAGCCACGAGCTAACTGAATGACCAGGTTGGATTTTTGTCTTGTAGTGCTCCAGCTAGCGTGACTATTCAGCTTCTTTGCATGCTTCACTCGTGTGCATCCTTTGGCGGCTTGCCAGTCGCGAGCCACCCGCAAGATCCAATCGAGAGTCCCTGCTTCACTGCACAGTCTTGAGCATTTCTTCACACTCTTTCACACACTATCCTTACATAATTCTCACCTAAATACAGGATTTCTAAGTACTGAATTACAAGCAAATTGGCACGGAATAAAGCCAACAAAATAGTTGATAAATTTCAACCTTACAAAAAGATTCTCCATGAAGGGCAGCACATGTTTGAAGGTTCTCTTTAACTGAGGTCTCTAGTGACAGCTGGTTGATCAGGTCGGAATACTTGATCTGACAATTTCAGCACTTTCAGGCATATCCCCAAAATGTTCACATGTCTTCTTAACTCTTTACTCAGAATGGTACCCTCCCCATGGCACCTGCTGGAGCTCATATTTTCACCACGGCCATTAAAAAAGAGAGAAATAAGAACAAAGAATAGAAGTTGATTCTAAAATGATAATTGAGAATTCGGATACAAGTTCAACCTAGACTCTTCCTCAGATAAGTCACTATTTTCACTCAATATTACAGTCGCGCATACACTGTATAAATCAAAAAGCCTTGGTGAAAAATCCATATGAAATTGCTATAACACAAGTATCAAGCCATTCTTAAATTTGGTCAATTCAAGTGCACAAGGCCCTTGCCCAATCAATAACAGTCTTCAATATTATTCATGTTGACACATCTGCTGGGAAAAAAAAAAAGTGTATCCCGAAGCTAGCATCTATGCTGTCATTCAGAAGTCACCTACAAAATCAGGACAAATATAAGTAATGAGACTCACCAATGCCACTACTTATAAGATTGTAAAAATAAAATAAAATAAATATTGTCCCATGCAAACATATATTAATCATATCTGACCAATATTACCAGATCAAATCATGTGTTATTGATAGAACTTTCCATGGAAAATAATAGGTGAACATATGTAACCCAAAGTAAATTTGCCACTACATCCCAAGAGAAGCTTTATGCCATTTGATACTTCACACCACTTATCATTCCTAATTTCAGATAATATAGTTGAGTAACCATGGCAGTGGTATGTCATCTAAAGTGAGTAATCTATCACAAAAGCTACGGATTGAAGTAAATTAATTAGCATAGACCATCACCATATCAATTTCCAACTTTCAAGTTTAAGCCAAAGCATATGTCATCTAAAGTAAATAGCCAGTCACAACAGGTACAGATTGAAGTAAATCAATCAACATAGGCCATCACTGTATCAATTTCCAACTTCAAATTTAATCTAAAACATGTGGTTATTTGCAAGTCCTTCAGCAAAAGATACGCCACATATACAAACAAAGAAGACATGAACCACCAGAAAATATGAAAGGCTCATGACAGCACACCTAAACAAACATATATGGCCATGTATTAATATCTAAAATTTTGGAGAATAACCCTAAGAAAAAGCGAGAGAAAGAGAGCCGATGGTGTTACCATCACTGTGGCCGCCGCCTTGAATCAAGTTTCTGGACAGTCTTTATGGGTTCACACGAGCGGTCGGAGCTGTGGAGGTCTGGCCATCGCCGTTGCCGCTGGTTGGGTTCTTCGTCGCCGTTGCCATCGACGCCGCTGCCGAGGGGTTTAGCTTCGTGGAGTCTGGGTTAGGGAGATGTGAGTTCTTCACGGTCTTTGTTTTTAGATTTTAGAATTTGGCTTGAAACTGTGTCGTTTAGGCCAAAGGTTTCTGTTTTAAGTTTAGGCTTGAAACAACATAGTTTTTATGCATGCCAGCTCTTCACTTGGGAGGAGGGAATAGAATGGAATGGAATGGAAAGAAAAGAATATTTTTAGAATATTCTTAGAATATTCTTCCCTCCCCCTTGTTTGGGAGTTTTAATGGAGGGAATGGAAAGTTCATTCCCTTGCTTGGGAGTTTAAGTGGGAGGGAATGGAATGAGTAGGAGGGAACACTCATTCCTTTCTATTCCCTTAAAACCTCAAATTTTCATTCCTCCCGAAATTGAGAGGAATGGGAGGGAATGGAATTAGATTTAATAATTTTTTTACTAAAATTTCCAAAATACCCCTATATATTCAACCTTTTATTTTAAAATAAGGGTCTAATAGTAATATTGTCATAAAATGATTTCATTCCATTCCCTCCGTGTGACTCCCAAACGAGATTACTTACATTCCATTCATTTTCATTCCTTTCCATTCCTTAATTTTAAAACATCCAAGCAAGGTTACTTAATTCCATTCCATTCCATTCTTTTCCATTCCTTTCCCTTACTTAAATCCATTCCATTCCATTCTATTCCATTCCATTCCCTTATAATTATTTCATTCTATTCCATTCCCTTCCCTTATGAACTCCCAAGCGGAGCCTTAGTTATCACTAAAATGATGTAATTTTGGGGCTGATGTGGCAAAAATAAAATACATCAATATGGTGATGTGTCACTTAACAGCAAAAACTAAAAGTTGAGGGTAAATTGATAACGGAACCAAACTTCAAGATATAAAATCAAGTTTATAAAATTTTAAAGTGCAAAATCCAATCAACCCCAAACTTTAGGGGTGTAATTTACAATGTACCTAAATTATTTTGTATATTCTTTTATTTCTGTTGGCTAGTTTTTAATGAAATATCCGTTCTACCAAAAAAAAATTATTCATATATGTATTCTCGTCGTACAATTATTAATATATATATATATATATATATATTTCTTTTCATACAATTATTGATATATGTATCATCACTGGACTTGTGTCCTAATTTTTCAAAAATTGTCATGTCATCGTACCCGTATTGTACCTATACTCGTGTCTGGATCCATGCAAGTGCTTCCTTGTTCTACATTCTTCCTTTGTTGTGTGTATCCCTATTGTTGTTTGTTTGCTAATAGGGGTGTGATAAGATTTATACAAAAAATTATTTTCACACATAAACACATAAACTTCATCACACCTTTAAGTAATTTTGTGAAAAGAAAATGTAGCAATTACAAATTATGATGAATGAAAATTATTAACATTTAGAAAAAAAAAATTTAGAAGAGCCTCAAAGTACATACGTGAGCTCATCCTTAGAGGCTAGTATATATTGTGGATGTGTTGATTCAGTTTAAAAAAATAAATAAGGCTCTTTTACCTATACGAATTCTAATCTCAAATTAATGGCACTAGCAACCACAACAGACTATTAGTTCGTAGTTCACTTAATTTTGGTGTCTGAATAGTATTTTGTTAGGATAGGATGAGAGAGTACAACTTTGTAATTTCTACTATGGCTTGAGCTATTGAACAAAGGCTGATAGGGCTGTAAATGAGCCAAGCCGTTCATAAACAGCTCGGGCTTGGCTCGATGAAAAGTTCGTTCATATTTATTTGTTTATAAACAAGCCAAGCTTAAACTTTACTCTTATACTTGTTTAATAAACGAGCCGAACTCAAGTAAAAAATATTGTTCAAGAACAAGCTTGTGAACACCAAGGCTTGATACAAAAGTAACAAAACAAGTTGAGCCTAGGCTTATTTATGAATTTGGTAATAAAATTGATATGAGCTTGACAAGTAAACTCATATCCTTCTAAGACTTTAATTAATTATAAGTTGAGACTGCTCATCTAAACCAAATAAGCTAGATAATAAACTTGATATAGGCTTGAAAATATACTTGTATTAGATCTCAAGCTCAAAACATGATATCGAGTTTGAGTTTGGGTTTGATATTGAGCTCGGGCTTAGCTTGACCAATGAAACAAGTCAAGCCAAGCCAAGCCGAACTCAAATTTTTATACTTTATAATAAGTTCAAGCTTAAATATTATTTGTAGGCTCGTATTAAGCTCAAGTTAAACTTGAACATTCAATTTTTGTTATCGAACCGAACTTGAACATTCACTACTCGACAAAACTTAGCTCATTTACCGCGTAAAGGCTGATCAGCCAGTTAATATATTGCAGCAATAGTTGACCAGTTATACGCTTGCTTTACTCCACCAGTTAATATATTCAATAATAACGTGCATGGCTGAGATATCAATTCATGGGACCAACAGCATATGTTTTGAGGAAAATAATCCTATCATCCAAATCTATTTGCTAGATAGCCAGCTATACAGCTGTATTTACTTTGTATGACACTCTATGTTTAGTCACTGATTTAGTTCCTACTCATTTGTCAATCCTACCTAACTTTGGCCTCTGAACCTAATGAAAGAAGAAATACAGGGAAATCAAAATGACTCATTCCCTCTCTTTCTTGCACTCAATATTGTCTCAATTATAATCAAAATGACAATTGATTTCTTTCCTTTTGATTTTCACACCTTTCTTGCAATCTTGGGCTTCATCTGAATTTCTTATAAAGGTGGAATTGTGAAAACATCGAACATCAAAAGCAAGCTCAAGTTATATAGTTTCTCTCTCCTAAATCCCTCTAACTATGAAACACCCCAAAGTTGCAACTAATCAACCCACGGCCGCTGTTGTGCTGCTTCTGATGTTATTACTAGCCCCAGTTTCAGAAGCCACGATTGCATGTAGCGACGTAGTTAAGTATCTGAGACCATGTGTGAGCTACCTAGAGAAGGGCACTGGGAAGCCACCAGCTGCATGTTGTTCTGGAGTCTCAGGTCTTGCATCTGCGGCGTCAACCTCTGCTGATAAGAAGGCTGCTTGTGAGTGCATTAAGACAGCAGCCCAAAAGATAAATCCAAATGCCCAAGCAGCCCAGGCTCTTCCTAGCGACTGTGGAATCAGTTTGCCATTCACTGTTTCACCAAACGTCGATTGTTCCAAGTGCTTACTCCCACCTCTTTCATCTTAATTAAATAATACCTTCTTTCTTTCTTTGGTGTTTTCGTTCCTTTTTCATCAGTGCAAACTTCCTGTTTAATTTCGTACTGACTAATTCCATTCTTTTGTTTTTGTCATTTGCAGAATTGGTTGAAATTCGAGGGAATTATAAACTACTTCCAACTCCCACTAGAGAATAAGCTATTTCATCAGTTGTAAATTAAACGTCTTTCTTTCTTTCTTGTTTATGATGTGGAAAGTGGGTGTTTACTTTCTAAAAATAAGAGCAATTACTCTATCTCTTACTGTTAGAGTGGATCTTGATCATTGTGTACGTGCAACACAAATGTATATCATTAATCATAATAAAAGTCAAATTTTAGTATGATAATTGGAGAAATTTCATATAATTTTCAGGTATTGTCCCATGCATACTCACATAATTCTAACCCACCATCTATGTTAAGAACTGGTTATGTATTTACTGTTTTTGTAAACAACGTTTAGATATTTATGACCATATTAATGGCTTTCATAGAAAGAGTTATTTCAAATATAGTTAATGATCCATTCACACCTATGTACAGATAAATTTAAGTTGATACTGTATTTTACCTGTTTCGTTTTGCATGCTAAAATCTCATATTTTTCACAAAATTACAAAAAAGTGATGACAATTCGTGTAAAAGTGATGGAATTAAAACAAGTGGGTGAAAACTTTAAAGTTTACTTTTTAGAACAGCACTTAATGTACATATTTGAAAAGGTTCTCAAAATTTGTAATTATCACTCGAGCCTAAAAAATACTCATTTCACAATTTGAATGAATTTCAATTTCCAAGGCATATTTGAAAATAAGAATTCAAATGTTTAAAGGTTCTCATTTTTTGTTTAGTTTACAACACTTAAACAAACATTTTGTCACATTTTAAGCCACAATATTTGTCGAAACATATATACAATTTCATAGAGGTAACAAATCACAAAAGTTATACATATAAAATTTCATAAACTTAGAAAAGTTATTTTATTATTATCTAAAATAATGATAACATGAATATTTGGACATTATTATATAGTCCATAAGATGCATATTATGTGATTTATATGATTTAGTAACAGAAGATATAAGTCACAAGTTCTTTGTAAACTCAAAATTTTAGTTCGTAGTCGGTGATAAAATTGGGCATTTCATCTGCGAAGACTATAATATATCAACTAAGATGATTTGTCTTGATCATGAAAGTTGAGACTTCTAGTTAATATGTTGATATGTTTTAAGAGTTAAGATATACTGAACTAGACAACTATGAAATTTATTATTCTCCTAACGTTGTTAAATTAAATAATAAATCTCACGACTTCTATTTAGATCAACTCTTAATCTTGAGAGAATAATGGACCAACCATGAAGTGTAGATTGCTTTAATATACCAGGAGTGATATCTAAAGTTACAATCAAAATCTCAGTATGTTGGCACCCATATTTTGTGTTGATGGAATTCATAATCTCTTAACGGAAATATAAAATATTCCATTGAGATAAGTGTAATATGTTTGGTTATTTAAAGTGTTAGGCCTAACCACTTTAGTAAGGAGTTTCTAAAGTATATATTTTTGAAATTGGATTTCATAAATATATAATGAATAACTTAAAGGATTAAACCGGGTACTCAAGGATTAAGATGTAGTAATCTTCAAAATGGCAGTCTACATTCATGACTTTGTATTATTACGAATATTTTATGAATGACTGGTGTTTATAATAAAGTCTTGGGATATAATTTTTTAATAAGACCTAGAGTGCAATCATATATATATAGTGGTATTAAATATAATTAATGGTAACTTTGGACTTGTCAAGAGTTGACAGAAAAACTCAAGGCCCATTAGAGCTAGAGTCTTATTTGTTCTCTTTTAGTCTCACTCCAAGCCACATACTAAAGCCCAATTGAAATTTTCCAAAATGATAGCCCAATTAGATAATTAATTATAAGAAGAGAAACATACAGAATTTTGTAAGAGAATGAAATGGTTTGTATGTGAGTGTAGGACACTCTCTTATTCTCCCTTAAATACACACATATAAACTGATTGAGAAACCGCACTTCTTGGGCACAAGTGGAATCGGAGTGAAAATTAAAAGTGTTCCCAAATACTTCTAATCTTTGATTTTGAATTTCGCCACACTAAAGTACACTCTCTTGTTCTTATATTTTGAAATTTACATAGTACATGTTATCAATTGCGAATGAAATATATCAGTTAATTTTCCTTTACATATGTTTTGAATGCGATATAAACATATGTTTTTCCAACAATTGGTATCAAAGCAGTCTTCAATTTCAAATTAGTATAACATGTTTTGTGAGTTTTGGAAGTAGAGATAGTAATTGCATGGTTGTTGAAATTACTGTTTTATAAAAACTGATATTGATGTTATGATATTGTTTATGTTTGATATTAAGTATGTTAAATTAAACTCTAAGGCTATAGCATCAATGGAATTCAGTTTTGATATCAAATTCTATCTATTATGTTTATATGATAGTTGAAAACTGCTTCAGAAATATTCTAGAAAATTCAAGTTTCACGAGTTTCGATCGGTTGAAAATTACTTTTGATCGATCGAGTGAAACAGTGACCAATCTGTTTGATTCAATTGATATTCAATTTCTAGTCGATCGATCGACTGTTCTTTTTCATTCGATCTGTTGGGAAATATACATGTTTGTATCGCATACAAAACATACGCAGCGGAAAATAAACAGATCTACTTCATTCGCAATTGATAACATGCACTATGTAGATTTTAGAATATGAGAACAAGAGAGTGTACCTTGATGCGGTGAAATTCAAAACCGAAATGAAGAAGTACTCGGGAACACTTTCAATCTTCACTCCAATTCCACTTGATGCCCAAGATGTGTGGTCTCTCAATCAGTTCTATGTTTTCTAGAGAGAATATATGAAAGAGTGTCTCTCTTCCTTATATCGTATTCTCATTATCTTTTAAACATACAAACCATTTTATTCTATATAAAATTCTGTATGTTTCTCTCCACATAACTGATTATCTAATTGGGCTAGCCTTTTGAGCCTTCCCAATTGGGCTTTAATGTGTGGCTTGGAGTGGGACCAAAAGGAAACAAATAAGACACTAGCTCCAATGGGCCTTGGGCTTTTCTGTCAACTCTTGACAAGTCCAAAGTTACCATTAATTATATTTAATACCACTATATAAATATAATTGCACTCTAGGCCTCATTAATAAATTATATCCCAAGACTTTATTATATATGCAACCCCTTCATAAAATATTCGTAGTAATACAAAGTCATGAATATAGACTGCCACTTTGTAAATTACTACATCTTAATCCTTGAGTACCCGGTTTAATCCTTTTGTGTTATTCACCATATATTTATGAAATCCAATTTCATAAATATATACTTTAGTCTTACTAAAGTGGTTAGGCCTAACTCTCTGAATAACTGTACCCATTAAACTTATCTCAAGGGAATATTTTATATCTCCGTTAAGAGACTATGAATTCCATCTTGAGAATATATGTTCCATCAACACTAAATGTGGCTGCCCAACACACTGAGGTTTTGACCGTTACTTTAGATCTCACTCCTGATATATCAAAGCAACCTACATTTCATGATCAGGTCCATTATTTTCTCAGGATTAAGAGTTCAGGTGAATACAAGTCGTGAGATTTATTATTCAATTGATAGTCGTTAGGAGAATAATAAATCTCACAGTGGTCCAGTTCAATATGTCTTAACTCTTAAAACATATCAACATATTAACTAGAAGTCACCACTTCCATGATCAAGACAAATCATCGTAGTTAATATGTTATAGTCTTCGCAGATGAAATGCCCAATTTCATCACCGACTACGAACCAAAATTCTGAGTTTACAAAGAACTTGTGATTTATATCTTCTGTGACTTTTCACATAAATCACATACTATGCATCTCATGTACTATTTGATAATGTCCGAATATTCATGTTACCATTATTTTAGATAAGAATAAAACAACTTTATTAAACACAATATTAAGTCATACATCATTTCTCACATAATGTCATACATAATATCATACATAGCATCATACAATAGAATTTAAGAGCACATATCCTAACAATCTCCCACTTGCCCTAAAGACTATTGTGCACTAATCTAACTCCCATTCCCTCCAAATGTGACTCGAAGGTCCTTTGAGGCAAGGCTTTGGTAAAGGGATCTGCTAGATTATTTGCACTTTCAATCTTTGCAACCACCACATCTCCACGAGCAACAATGTCTCGAATGATGTGGTATTTTCTCTCAATGTGCTTTCCTTTCTTGTGATTCCTTGGATCTTTGGATTGTGCAACTGCTCCACTATTGTCACAAAACAATGTGATAGGAACTTGCTCCATTCTCACTACACCAAGATCAGAAAGGAATTTCTTAAGCCAAACAGCTTCTTTTGCCGCCTCACAAGCAGCAACATATTCAGCTTCCATGGTGGAGTCCGCAATACAAGATTGCTTAACACTTCTCCAACTTATGGCTCCACCTCCCAAGGTGAATACACATCCTGACGTGGACTTTCTGAAATCTAGATCTAATTGAAAGTCTGAATCTGTATAGCCAATGGGAATCAAATCCTCACAACGGTAAACAAGCATATAATCTCTCGTTCTCCGTAGATACTTGAGAATATGCTTTACAGCTTGCCAATGTTGTGGTCCTGGATTTGATTGATATCGGCTGACCATGCCAACTGAAAAACAGATATCCGGTCTAGTACAAAGCATGGCATACATGAGTCTTCCTACTGCAGAAGCATAAGGAACTTGTCTCATCATATCTTCTTCCTCTTGAGTCTTAGGCCTTTGGTCATCAGACAGAGGAACTCCATGTCTGAAAGGAAGTAATCCTTTCTTGGAGTTTTGCATGCTAAACCGTTCTAGAACCTTATCTATATATCCAGCTTGTGATAAGCCTAACATCTTATTTTTACGATCTCGCCAAAACTTGATCCCTAAAATAAAGTTAGCCTCACCCAAGTCCTTCATATCAAATTGGCTTAACAACCAAACCTTTACTGATGACAGTACACCTACATCATTTCCAATGAGTAAAATATCATCAACATAAAGCACTAGGAACATTACTACTTTGTCTTGATGTCTTTTGTACACACATGGTTCATCAAGATTTTGTTCAAAACCAAATGATTTGATTGCTTGATCAAATCTGATGTTCCATGACCTAGATGCTTGCTTAAGTCCATAAATGGACCTATTCAACTTGCAAACCATATGCTCTTGGTTCTTTGCTATGAAACCTTCTAGTTGCTTTATATAGATTTCCTCTTCAAGATTGCCATTAAGAAATGCAGTCTTGACATCCATTTGCCAAATCTCATAATCATAATGAGCAGCAATGGATAAGAGAATTCTGATAGATTTAAGCATTGCTACTGGTGAAAAGGTTTCCTCATAATCAATACCTTCTTTTTGAGTATACCCTTTTGCCACTAGCCTTGCTTTAAAGGTTTCAACCTTTCCATCTATCCTTCTCTTCCTCTTGTAAACCCATTTGCAACCAACAGGTTTAATGCCGTTAGGCGCCTTTACAAGATCCCAAACTTGATTGGAATACATGGAATCTAATTCTGATTTCATAGCTTGAACCCAATGATGTGCATCTATATCATTCATTGCTTCTTCATAAGTGTAAGGATCAGTTTCGGCCTCCTCTGAGATAGCCTCATAAGTCTCTCCAAGACTTATGAATCTTATAGGTGGCCTAACATTCCTCCCACTACGACGAGGCAACTGTGTACTAGACATCTCATGAGTAATATCTTGTGGTGTATCCAATACAGCCACATCATCCCTAGTTTCAACCATTGGTTGTTCAATTACAAGTTCATTCATTTCAGCCAAGACAACTCTACTTCTAGGAGTGAAATCATTCATATAGTCATTTTCCAAGAATTTGGCATTTGTACTAACAAACACTTTATTATCTTTATGACTATAGAATAAACCTCCAGCAGTTCCTTTTGGATACCCTACAAAGAATACCACTTCTGTTTTAGACTGTAACTTGTCAGACTTTCCTTTTAACACATGTACTGGACAACCCCAAATATGGAGATGTCTCATACTAGGCTTACGCCCATTCCACAACTCTACAGGTGTTTTAGGAACAGACTTTGAAGGTACAAAAATCTCTTATGCTAACTCCCCCCTTATGTACAATATATATATATATATATATATGAAATATTTTCACCAAAGCAAAATAAATCTAACTCACAAGAATTGTCAGATCTCCAAAGGATTTTCACGTGCAAGAGGATCGATAGGTACCTATATTTGGTGCCATATGATGTGATCCATCCAATGCCTATACGTCCAATACCCTAGAGCGAGTGATGGACTAGTCTTGATAGATGAACCCCTGTACTTAGTCCTCTAAACCTTTTCATATTATTCTAAATTCCATTATCTCTATATGGAAAAAACTTGCATACCATACCCAAAGATCCTTCTACATATTCGTATCCATCAAATATGGGAAGGTAAACCTAAAGATCTTGACACATTAACCCCAATACACTCCCTATAAGGGAAGTGCCTAAATTCATGAGAATTGGTCAGCTCTATACTGCTAGCACCAAGCTCCACCTCTCTAAGGCACATAGAATTTCCTAACTCTCACACATTTGGAGTTGTTGGAAATCATTGAGTTACTGACCTAACATTCGGAGGATCTTTGGCTTGCACCACACCGGTGTACTCCGTAGGTCTTTCATTCTTTATGTACTCCCTGTAGACACCTCATTTTGTACCCGATTAATAAACAGTTTGAAAGTGATATAATCCAAGAACATAACCAAAAGTCTTCCATGTGATTCAAAATTTTCCCCACCTTCCTTATCGTTGATCTTCAACATTAATTATATATATATATATATATAGAGAGAGAGAGAGAGAGAGAGAGAGAGAGAGAGAGAGAGAGGGGTGGTGTGTATACCATTTTGACACTATTATATTACTTACTAACTTTATTATATTAATATTTTCAAAATCCTTTTCTTATATAATTAAATTACACATTTTCTTTGTTTACAAGGTGCACATCAAATTTTGTTCTAATCAGATATTATTTATTATTTGATTCATAAATACATGCTTTATGTATAATATATTAAAATGCAAAAAAATATTAAAACTTGAACATTTTATAAAGGAGATAATTATTCATATTATCTTGATATTTTACTAGTGTTAAAGGTTGTATATAAAATATTACATTCTTCTAATTAAACAATAGTCTCCTCAATCTCTTTTGCAATACTAGAAAAAGCTAGAGAATTACAATTACATGTGAAGGTATATTATTACTAAAAAAAGGATATATTATTAAAACTATCATATATGTGCTTGATATCCTCAAGAATCTAGTCTACTACAGTGAACAAAAATGATCAGAACTCAGAAAATGAAGTCACTAGGTGCCTATACAAACCAATAAAGTGCAAAACAACACCCTTCAAATTCACCACAGCAATTAAGAAATACAATCTAAAGGATTAATTTTTCAAAGTATATATATATATATATATATATATATATGAAATATTTTCACCAAAGAAAAATAAATCTAACTCACAAGAATCGTCAAATCTCCAAACGATCGTCACGTGTAGGAAGATTGTTAGGTACCTATATTTCGTGCCATATGATGTGATCCATCCAATGCCTATTCGTCCAATACCCTAGAGCAATGGATGGACTAGTCATAATGGACGATCCCCTGTATTTAGTCCTCTAAACCTTTGCATATTATTCTCAATTCCATTATCTCTATATGGAAAGAACTTGCATACCATACCCAAAAATCGTTCTACATATTCGTATCCTTCAAATATGGGAAGGTAAACCTAAAGATCTTGACACATTAACCCCAATACACTCCCACTAAGGGAAGTGCCTAAATTCATAAGAATTGGTCAACTCTATACCGCTATATAAGCACAAAGCCCCCACCTCTCTAAGGTACATAGAATTTCCTAACTCTCATACATTTGGAGTTGTTGGAAATTACGGAGTTACTGACTTAACATTTGGAGGGTCTTTGGCTAGCGCCACATTGGTATACTCTGTAGGTCTTTCATTCTTTATGTACCCCCTATAGACACCTCATTTTGTACCCGATTAATAAACTTTAGTCTCTGGTCCTAATGATAAGCTTGGCATGCATACAAAAGGTAATTGAAGTTATTTTGATAGTTTGGAAGTAATTACAACTCAAAAGTGCTCAAATCACTTTGAAAACGATGTTAAAAAATGACATTTGCTCACTGTTTTTACCGTAACTTTTGATCCACAAAGAATGTTTGAGTGAGGTTTATTTCATTGGAAAGTAGATATATTGAGCTTCAATTAATTTTTTTTTTTCTAATTTGGATTTATATTGGGTGAGTTATGACCGTTTGAAGTCGAGCCATTTGAGCAGTTGAAATTAGGGTTTTTGGGGAGCATGCATAGGCAAGCCGTTTTTCTAGGATCCAGAACTTTAGTTTTAGGGGCCCAAAACATCATTCTTTGATGTGGACCAGCCCCGAGACCCTTGGGAAAGTCCAAAGACATCTAAAAAGCCCCGAAAACCTTAGTTTAAACATAAAAATACAACCTTATGCCTCCAAACTCAGACCCTAGCTAGAAAGAGTGCCTCTTTGCTTTCTAAATTATATTTTCTCTCTTAAGAACCCTAGTACAGCAGCTAGTACTTTTTTTTTTACAAAGATTCAAAACCTTTTTCTAGCATAAAAGTATGGTAGAAACTTGTTTTTAAGGGGATTTCTCAAAAACCTTTTCAAAAAACTTTTTTTTTTCTTGAGTTGTGATTACCTATGAACTATTAAATACTTTGATTCCATTGATTATCACTTGATCTTGTTGTGTAGGCACTGTAGGGGCAGTTACATACCAACCAAGTTGTGTTCCATAAGCAAGGTGAGTCTCTCTACATGACTCTTCCTTAATTTGAGATTTATAACTTGTGTTCTTTTTGTTTTTAATTTTATTTACATGTCATATATGCTTAGAAATATGTTTTTCTTTACTTGATTTTGTTTTGTTGTGTCTTACAATGCCGTGAATGAAGGGTTGAATTCGATATTAAAAGCATGCTAGGTTTTGTTTGATTGTTATTTGGTTGTGCTATAAAACTGTTTTTCTGGGCATGTATTCTCGAGGCATACGTACGCATACTTCATCTATGCATACGCATACTTGTGCCCAGAAACCTAGATTTAGGATTCTTGTTTTTTATTTGTTTTGCTTAGTTTTAATCACATGTTTAGGTCTTGTTGAGTCTAGTTTTCACATGTTTAGTATTAAGGTTAGTAGAATAACATGTTTCACATGCTTTGATTGTTGACTAATAATTAGGGTTTATATATTGGTTGAATCACATGAACATGAATTGATGAATAGGTGTTGTGGTGCTATAAGGTAAGTGTGGTAAGTCATGCATAATTACATGAACATGCATTTGATTTGGTTGATGAACATGATGAGATTTCTTGATTGATGAACATGATGAATATGCTTAATGATTAATGTCCTGTTGATGTTTTTGTTTTGTGATGTGCTTACTGCCCTTGGATATATATATTGCTAGATGAATGGTAGGGTTTGATGCTATGGATGAGTCTGGGACATTTGCCATGTTTGGATGTTAGATGCATGTTAGTGTGTGTAGGTTTAGAATAACATATTAGAGGACCATTTGACGGGATTAGGATTTGGAACACAATGAGTGAAGGCCGACCTATGGGTCTGGTGGACTTGGGTGCCTAACACCTTCCCATCCCTATACCTAAACTCTAAACATGCTCTAGTAAAGATTAGTCATTCTACAAAGGGCACTATATATATGGTTCTTAGACCTAATCTAGGTGGCGACTCCATTGTTTCTTCGCCCCGGTCCACTTGGCCGAGGCGTACTCTCGCTGTTGCGCTCACACCCCCAGCAATTGCATGGTTAGCAATTGACTCACTAACGATAAATTGCATCATCAGTTGGCACTGTTTGTAGGAAAGAATGACTAGCCATATCACCACTCCGAGTTGTATGATCCAAACCCAATCAATGACTACCACGAACCTTGAAAATGAAAATCCTTCTAATGCAATGGAAAGACAACAACGGACTCTTGCTACCATTGTTGAATAACTCAGACAACAAAATCAAGAGCTTAAACAGTAGGTTAACCAATTGTAAAAGTGCCATGCTGTAGGCACAAGGTGGGGGGGGGGGGGGGGAGTTGTCACCTAGGTTTTGCAATAGTTTAGGAACCATATATATAATGTCCGCTCAAGGAAGGACCTTTTGATCTTAATACCAGAGATATGAGTTTGAAGTTTAGGTACGTTCTTAAGAAGGTGTTAGGCATCCAAGATTGCCCAACCTTAAGGTTGGCCTCCCACCATTGTGTCTTACGTCTTAACCTCATTAAAAACATGTTCAATACTTGTATTCTAACTCACACACACACTAGCATACATCTAAGCATATAACATGGCATCATTCAGCCTTAAATACATACATATCTACCTTTAAACAAAAGAAAGTCAAAACCAAATGCATATAAGAAACCCTAGTATGTGAAACCCTATTATACATCTTAAAACGAGGTAGCAACCCAATCATGGTAGCCAGGCATCATGAAAATTACAAAATCATATAAAGCATACAATTGGACATAAAATTAACATTCAAACGCATACATCATCAAATGCATGTTCATACCAATGCATGACTTACCTTTACTTACCTTTCAGCAACACATCACCTATGGCATTAATGCATGGACATGTGAATAAATGGCATGGCATTAAAACTAAGAAACCCTAATCTAAACATATGATAGCAAGCAAAGAAACAAACATATGAAACAAAAACTTTGGAAACGCAAAAACACAAAAAAGAAACTAAACAGGACAACATATGAAAGCAGAAGCAAAACAAACAAATAAATTGGGGTTTCTGGGAAGCAGCTCAAGTACACAAGAATATGACCTTTTAAAGACTAATCAAATATCAAATTGACTTGGAGGAGTGTTAAAATAGAAAATATGACCTTTTAAATAAGCAAAAATCTATTTTTGGAAGTGAAAAACCAAAGTGGCCTTTGGCCCACGTACGTAGATTTTTGCTTATTTAAAAGGTCATATTTTCTATTTTAACACTCCTCCAAGTCAATTTGATATTTGATTAGTCTTTAAACTGGCCTTGGGCTTAGACTTCGAATATCATTGAGGAATGGGGGCCCGAGCCGCAAAGGGTACAAAATGCGGTGTCTACAGATGCCCCTCTTTTTATTTGTGATCTTCGCTAACGGAATCAAAAGAATAGTATACAACATTTTGTTTCAACGTATGGCTCGAGCCCAACCCACTTACACGACACACATCACGCAGACATGGGGCGAGGTGTAACTCTGGAGAGTTGTGTGAGATTTGTATGTTAGAAGTCCTACCTTCATTGCTCGGGAAATGAGCAATGACAGGTTCACTACACTAGAAACTGTTTTTCCACTTGTAAGTAAATGGCGAGTGACTTACTATCCTAGAGTCACTTAAAAAGATAAAAAAAAAAAAAAAAAAAAAAAAAAAAAAAAAAACAAACAAACAAACAAACAAACAAAAAAACAAACAAACAAAGGAACTCTTCAAGCTAACCCAACAAACAACAAAAGGATATAGTCTTTATGGTGTCTATCCGGGGCTCTTGCCTCAAACTTCTCCGGGTGACTTGCTCCTCTTGTCTTCTTGTCTTCTTTCTCTACTTGTTTATATGAGGCTTTTGCCTTGGGTTGACCTTGGCCTCTTTTTCTATCTCTATCTCTACCTTTTTCTATCATGCCTACAGGTTCAATTCCCGAAGGATATGTGTACAAATAGTCTTGATTACTGGATCCATTGGAGGTGGTGAAAACTCGCTGAGGAGTAAGTGTGTATGGGGAAGGAATCTTTTGCCTCTTCCATGACTTACTTGGGGATGAAAAACTCACTAAGGAGTAGTAGAAATGGACTCACTAAGGAGTAATGTAGCTTGTTAGATATGTGAGCCACTGGGGAAGAATCTGTTAGGATTAGTGCCCTTAAATCCTATTGTATGATGCTATGTATGATATTATGTATGACATTATTTATGACTTAATGTTGTAATTAATAAAGTTTTTTTATTATTATCTAAAATAATGGTAACATAAATATTTGGACATTATCATATAGTCCATGAGATGCAAAGTATGTGATTTATGTGATTTAGTCACAGAAGATATAAGTCACAAGTTCTTCGTAAACTCAGAATTTTAGTTCGTAATCGGTGATGAAATTGGGCATTTCATCTACGAAGACTATAACATATCAACTAAGATGATTTCTCTTGATCATGGAAGTGGAGACTTCTAGTTGATATGTTGATATGTTTTAAGAGTAAAGACATATTGAACTGGACCGCTGTGAGATTTATTATTCTCCTAACGACTGTTAAATGAATAATAAATCTCACGACTTCTTTTTACATAAACTCTTAATCCTGAGAGAATAATGGACCTGATCATGAAGTGTAGATTGCTTTGATATATCAGGAGTGAGATCCAAAGACATGATCAAAACTTCAGTATGTTAAGCAGCCACATTTAGTGTTGATGGAACATATATTCTTAAGATGAAATTTATAGTCTCTTAACGGAGATATAAAATATTCCCTTGAGATAAGTTTAATGGGTTCGATTATTCAGAGAGTTAGGCCTAATCACTTTAGTAAGAAATTACTAAAGTATATATTTATGAAATTTGATTTCATAAATATATGATGAATAACTTAAAAGGATTAAACCGGGTACTCAAGGATTAAGATGTAGTAATTCACAAAGTGGCAAAAAAGCCCAAGGCCCTTTGGAGCTAGAATCTTATTTGTTTCCTTTTGGTCCCACTCCAAGCCACATACTAAAGCCCAATTGGAAAGGCTCAAAAGATTAGCTCAATTAGATAATTAATTATAAGGAAAGAAACGTACACAATTTTGTAAGGATATGAAACGATTTGTATGTAAGTGTTGGACACTCTTTCATTCTCCCTTGAACAAATTTATGGAAACTGATTGAGAGACCACACTTCTTGGGCACAAGTGGAGTTGGAGTGAAGATTAAAAGTGTTCTCAAGAACTTCTGATATTTTGTTTTGAAATTCACCACACCAAGGTGCATTTCTTGTTCTTGAATTCTAAAATTTACATAATACATGTTATCAATTGTGAATGAAGTAAATTCGTTTATTTTTCGCTGCATATGTTTTGTATGCGATACAAACATGTATTTTTCCAACAGAATCTTCTACTTCCTTCATGGTATACTGAGGACTTTAAGGAAGAATCTTCTGCTTCCTTACTGGGAATGCTTTTAGGTGTACCGAATCTATTGGGGAAGAATCTTTTGCTTCTTCACTAGAGATTGTTTAAGTATGCTTGGGTCTATCGGGGAAGAATCTTCTACCTTCTCCATGGGGATGATGTTCTAGATATACTTGATCCATTAGGGAAGAATCTTCTGCTTCCTTACTAGGAATAGTATTTTTGATTTTATGTGATTTGCTAGAAATGGTTTTGGGATGTACATGCTTGATTGGGGGGAAGAGTCTTTTACTTCCTTTACTGCTTACTAGGGAGCCCTTGATGATTTTGTGCCTGATTGGGGCAATCTTGAGATGTTTTCCTCTCTTTTTTTTTCTTGATTTTTTTACACTATTCATGACTAAACTACATGTAGTTTAGTGGTAAGGCCTAAACTAACATAGTTTAGCCATCACGTGTGTTCCCGCCTTTTTTGTCTCCAATGATTACTAACCATTTCTTTTTCTTCTTTATTCTCTTCATCTTCCTCATCTCTTCACAATCTTCATAACTCTTCTTTTTTTCTCTCTACAAAAAAACCTCCCTCTCCTCTCTTTTCCTCACACCTTCTGATTCTCTCATTCTCTCAACTCCCTCATTCTCTCATTTTCTCTCTAAACCCTCTTCATCTTCTCCAATGGCACCCAAGGCCAAGAAGTCCTCCTACGTCCTTTCCTTTAATGCATTTCACCATACTTGTTGAAGTGGGGAAGGGAGATTGATGGGGCCTCCACCATTGATGAGTATCCAAAAGGAATTGCAAAAGATTGTTTTGGTAGCCATAAAGAAAACAAGATGTTTATATAGTACAAATACAAAGTTCTTGATGATGAATATGTGAATAATCTTAAAGCAAAACGTATAATTGTTCTAGAAGAAAGATGTCAGAATTTGTTTAAATACAACTATAAAATACATTTAGAGATGAGATGATTGTATTAGATACACCATAAGGCATTATTCTAAATGTATAGCTAGTACACCGGTACAATATCGTAGTGGGAGGATTATTAATTACCAAGTAAGTTCATAGTTTTAGGATAAACTTTTGAAGTTATTCCACAAGAATAGGAATTTGATCCTCGGTCCTACGTAAAAGCAATAGATGATTTGAATATGGATTACTGGATCAAGGTTATGTGAATAGAATTAGATTCTATTTGAAGTCTAGAACTTGTAGAGGTTCCTAATAGCATTAAACCTATTGTTTTTAAATAGATTTACAAGTAAATGAAATTGATAGATTTGAAGGTGCAAACCTTCAAAGTCAAGACTAGTGGCGAAAAGATTTATTCAAAAAGAAATGGTTCAATTATGAAAAGATTTTTTCACCAATAGTCAAGATTGACTCTATCAAGATTCTCTTATCCATTATATTTCATTTTGATGAAATATGGCAGTGGATATCAAGAAAGCTTCTTTTAGTAGCAATCTTAAGGAAGACATCTATATGATGTAACTAGACTTGTACATAGCAAAGAAACAATAGTACTTAGTATGCGAGTTGCTTAAATTTCATTTAAGGATTAAAGCAAGATCATCTTTGATCAAGTAATCAAATTATTTGATTTTGATCAAGTATTAAAATGCCTTATGTGTGTGAAAGCTATATAGAATAATAAATTTCTTAATGCATGTTGATGACATTCTAATCATTTAGAATGATGTAGAGTTATTGTCATTAATGGAGTTTTTGGTTGTCTAATCTAGTTTGATATAAAGTACTTGGAAAAGACTAATCGCATCCTAAGAATTTAAACTTTGTTAAAATTCAGAAATTAGGATGTTGGGTCTATCTCAAACTGCTTAAATAGATTAAATTATAGCCAAGTATAGTATGTAATACTTTAAGAAAGGATTCTTTCCTTTTAAGTTTGAAGTTCCTTTATATAGGACTATAGTCCTAAGACATATAAAAGGAAGTGCATATTAAGATGGTTCCTAATATCATATCAATAGGAAGTCTTTATGCTATGCGATATACTAGGCTAAATATCTATTTTACGGTGGGTATAGTAAGCAAATATCAATTGAATCAAAGATCACTTAATATAGTCGGAGTAAAGCATATATACTCAAATATCTTAGGAGAATAAGGGATTATATGGTTGTCCACAAAAGTGAGGTTTTGATTGTTACTGGATGTACAAATGTTGACTTGTTGTTTGATTGGGATTCATGAAGTTGGACCTCAAGATATGTGTTCATCCTAGTGGTGAAGATACACATTAAGCATAACTATTATCTCACTAGAGAGATATGAGTACTTGAGTAATAGTAGAAAAGATAATTTACGCAATAAATCTGACTGAAACTTATTTCCAAACATTGCCTTAGAGTGACTTTGAATTACTCTAAAGGGAGATAAGTGTCGAATATATAGTAAATTGTCTTTGAGGGCAAGTGGGAGATTATTGGGGTTTATACCCTAAAATCCAATTTATTGACATGTCATAAATAATTAAATTGTTTAATTATATGAGACTATTTATAAATGAACAAATGAGACATTTTCTTAGTCCATGAGATGCATAGTATGCGATTTATGTGAAAAGTCACAGAAGATATAAATTGCAAGTTCTTTGTAAACTCAGAATGTAGTTCGTAGTCGGTGATGAAATTGGGCATTTCATCTAGTTGGTATGTTGATATGTTTTAAGAGTTAAGACATATTGAACTGGACTACTGTGAGATTTATTATTCTCCTTGTTAGGTTCTAAAAGTTTAGAACAATTGGCAAATCATGAGCACACAAGAACATACAAGCTACAGAAAGAAGATTTCAGAATCTGCCTGGTTCGATCGATCGAAAAACAGGCTCGACCGATCGAAAGTCGTATCTGCAGAATTTTAAGTTGGCCCAAACAGCTGTTCTAGCCCATTAAGGATTAGGGTTTCAGATCTACTTCTCCCACTATATAAAGGAAACCATAAGCACGTTTTTTACAAGGCTTTTTAGAGAGAGAAGAGTGTGCCTCTTTTGTATTTAGGGTTTTGTTCCTAAAACCTCTCTTATAACTTCTACCGGTGTTGTTCCTTGGAGAATCTTAAGATCCGGTATTGCTGAAGTTGCTGCCTTCTCTAGTCATCAAAGGTGCTGATGATCTAAACCTTCAAGGGTGGTCTTGGAGTCACAAATAGGAGAGTTTGTGTTGCTAAACCTTTGAGTGGGATCTCAAAGTCACAAGCGTGGGTGTTTGTGTTTTGCAAAGGTCAAGGAAAGAAGGAGTCCGTGGATCTCGGAGCTGTCACGTGGTCGTGGTAGTAAGTTTCCTACATTGGGTAGCAATAGGATGTTAGTGGTCTAAGTCGCTATTGTGTAAACTTCAATTCTTTCTAGTGGATTTGCTATTTTACCTTGAGGATAGCTAGGTTAAATCCTCCCCAGGTTTTTTACCGGTTTGGCTTTCCTGGGTCATCATATCTTTGTGTTCTTTATTTTTCCGCTACTTTACTTGATATGATTATTTGTGTTTAACCTAGATCTGAATAATAAACCTAAGTATTCACTTGGTTAATTAATTAGGTTAAACAATCTAGTTTACAGGGGTCTAAACGAACTTACAAGTGGTATCAGAGCGGGTAACTCTTTTATTTTAACTCTTTTGTTTTGGATCTTTTGATCTAAGAGTTGATCCTTGATCTCTATTATCATGGATAATTTTAAGTGTCTTACTGTTTTTTGATTGTGATGATTTGAATAAAAAGGACACTGTTGTTTCTGTTGATTTTATTGATGCCTGTGAAACTCTTCGTAAGGAATTATTAAAATCTATGAAAATTACTAAGAAATTCAAGGAATAGTTAAAATTGACTAATCTTGAAAAAGAGGAATTGATTGTTAGATTAGATGAATCTAATAAAAAGAATGAATTTTTGAGAAATCAAATTTCCTCTCAAGATGAGAAGATGAAAAGCTTGAAACAAGAGTTAGCTGAATCCAAAGCTAAAATTGAAAATTTGACTAGTACCAAGCCTGCTGTTGATAACAGAAGTGTTTCTGTTTCTCTTAAGCCTAAAGCTGAAAAAATTTATATCCCTCCTTTCAAGAGGAATAATAAAGAAAAGGCTTATTTTGCTAGGTTAGACAAAGGTAAAAGTTCTGATGTAGACGCTGAAGTTTCTAAACCTAAGTCTAAACCTACTATTAAAGAGCATAAGAAATCTGTTTTTGTGCCTACATGTCACCTTTGTGGTGTTGTTGGTCATATTAGACCAAATTGTTCTTTGTTGAGGCAAAAACCAAAATCTGAGATTAGATTTGCTGTTAGGAATACTGATGTTCCTAAGTTTGTTCCTGTTTGTCACTTTTGTGGTGTCTCTGGTCACTTTCGTCCTAATTGTCATAAATTGAAATTTGAAAATTCTATGTTTCAATCAAGGATATGTGATGATATTTCTCCTGCCATAAGTCCATATAAATTGTTTCATATTCTTTTGAAAAATTTGAGCTTGTTGGCTTGTGAAAGGAATTTGCAGGATTTCAGTCTTTCTCAGAAGATTGGTGTAATCCCTCAAATACACTCAGCTTCTCATGGATTTTCACCTACAAAGCCGAAGACTCGTGCTATATGGGTGAGAAAAGATTATTTAAGGTGAGTGTTGCTGACTTGTCCCTGTTTTAATTCTTTCAATTATTTGTGGACATGTTTTGTTTTTGTTTTAGTTGTTTTGTTTTTTTTTTTTTTTTTTTTTTTTTTAAAAAAAATCCAAAAACATTGAAAAATTTCAAAAAGACAAAAATATTTTATTTTGTGTCTAATTTTTATTTTTCTTGAGGATTACATGAATTATGATATCTCTCTCTTGATTTAGAACATACTTGACATTGTGGAGAAACTTGAATAGCATGTGTTATATAAGTCTTAAGCTATTTTTTGATTTTGTTTAAGTATGTACTAGTTTGTACATGTTCTCATGGGTTAATTAAGAAATTGATATTTCTTGTTTGTGTACCCTCTATAGCTTAGTTAAGCACTGTCATATATTGCATTTGCTTTTGCATTGTTCATTTAGCATAATGTGTGCTTTTAGTTTTGGTCATAAATTTTTTTTAACCAAAAAAAGATTTTTATGTGTTTTGTATTATATATCTTAGATTTATAATTAAGGTTGGCCATATTATCTTTACATAACATGTTTATGTACTTTGTTTAGCTTTGATGAGCTTATTTTATTGCACTTTACTAGTTTAAGTTTTGTAGTGCATGTTGTGTGGGAAGATGTTTATAGTTTTTGATCACTTTGTCTTGATCTTGAAGTCACATGCCTTTGATTGTTGGACTTGAACTTATTGAGAAAGGCATAAATAACCATCTCACCACTGTTTACTAGCCAATCATGAACACCTTAGTGCATATCGTAAGATTTTGTGCTCGAGAAAGTGTAGCACATGCACAAAAAGAACATAAGGTGTAGCCTCGGTTTAAATGCTAAAATTGATGTGTACATTATTGGGCTATAATAAGTTTCTAATCAATTAAAATTGGTGTGTATATTATGAGGCAAATCAAGAAACTTACATGATTACAAGCTTTCATTCTAGGAGATGTGAGAGTTATATGATGTAACTTTTTAGGTGATAGTCTCTCTCACTTGTATGTGATGAATTTTGTAGACTTTGTGATTGCTTACTATTCACATATCACCTCACATGTTTCTCAAGTTTTTGCTCGTTGCACACACTACACAAGTTACTCTTTGCTAAACTTTGTACATGTTATTGTGTGTGATTTTATTGTGGCCATCCAAAATTAAAAAATTCCTTGATTTTGATGCAAAATTTGAGTTTTGAGGACAAATTGATTGAAAATCTTAATTTTGAAAGATCTGGGTTGTATTCATGTGTTTTTGAAAAACTTTTAGTCATACTCATGCATTTCATTCATGAAATATTGTGCTTTGAGTAGTTACTGCATTAAATTGCTCTGTTTTTCAAAAATTTAAGTTTTCCAGATTTTCGATCGATCGAGGGTGTTTTTCGACCGATCGAAATTGCAATTAAAATTTTTGGTTTGATTCTGTCTGATTCGATTGGTATTCGATCGATGCTCGATCGATCGAAACTGAAAAATTTTCAGTTTTTAGAGTTTTGACCAAAAATTTTTTTATGCATCATTTATGTTTAGGATTCACATGAGTTGCATTGTTTTATGTGTCCATCTTGCAGTTTTGCAGTCATATCTCTCATTGTTTTCACACATACTATGCATACACTTTGCTAAATTGGGTACTCATCTTGAATTAAAAATTGATTGATTAATTTTTGAGTCCTTTGTACATTTTAGTATATGCTATTTTTCTTGATGTGTAAATTGCAGAAAATATTTTTCTTCAGAGATATGATGGATAATCAATATGCAAATATTTTCTCTCCTCATGCAACTGTTTATAGGTCACATAGTGTCAAGTTTGCATTTATTGAAAGAGAGAATATTTTTCTTCATGTGTATCCTCAACTCAATTTTTTTAGGTTTGTGTGTTTTTATTTATCCCCACCTCCTAAATTTTCCCCAAAACTGTTTTTCCCAAAACTTGTTTTGTTTTTCTTATTTTTATAGGGGGAGAAAAGTTTTTTTTGGCCTATGTTGTTTACAGGGGGAGTTGTTGCTCTTCATAGGGGGAGTTCTCTCTATTTTCTATCTCTTTTTTCTCTCATGTTTACTATCACTTTACTCTTTGTTTGAGTTGTCTTTGTCAATACGTGGCAAAAAGGGGGAGAAATAGATGAAATGTGAGAATCCTGTTTGTCTTGTTTAGGGGGAGAATATAAAAACTTTACATAAAAAGTTTATTTTTTATATTTCTGTTTCATATAGAATTTATTTTTGTTTTTATATTTTTGTTTCATATTATAAAAACTTTACAAAAAAAGTTTATTTTTTATATTTCTATTTCATATAGAATTTATTTTTGTTTTTATATTTTTGTTTCATATTATTGTTTATATGTCTTTCTTTCCACACATGCGGTGATGTGTTTGTTGAGTGTTTCAGGAAAGACAGGTATATTCTGATCAAGACCTTCTACCTCTTCTTGGCAACTTCTAGGTTAAGAGTCTTAGATTGGGATTTGTGATGTAATTGGGCATTTTATTGTATTGGGTTGTTCTTGTATTTTAACATTTCATTTTGTATGAAAGTTTTGTCACGAATTGCCAAAGGGGGAGATTGTTAGGTTCTAAAAGCTTAGAACAATTGGCAAATCGTGAGCACACAAGAACATACAAGCTACAGAAAGAAGATTTCAGAATCTGCCTGGTTCGATCGATCGAAAAACAGGCTCGATCGATCGAAAGTCGTATCTGCAGAATTTTAAGTTGGCCCAAACAGCTGTTCTAGCCCATTAAGGATTAGGGTTTCAGATCTACTTCTCCCACTATATAAAGGAAACCCTAAGCACGTTTTTTATAAGGCTTTTTAGAGAGAGAAGAGTGTGCCTCTTTTGTATTTAGGATTTTGTTCCTAAAACCTCTCTTATAACTTCTACCGGTGTTGTTCCTTGGAGAATCTCAAGATCCGGTATTGCTGAAGTTGCTGCCTTCTCTAGTCATCAAAGGTGCTGATGATCTAAACGTTCAAGGGTGGTCTTGGAGTCACAAACAGGAGAGTTTGTGTTGCTAAACCTTTGAGTGGGATCTCAAAGTCACAAGCGTGGGTGTTTGTGTTTTGCAAAGGTCAAGGAAAGAAGGAGTCCGTGGATCTCGGAGCTATCACGTGGTCGTGGTAGTAAGTTTACTACATTGGGTAGCAATAGGATGTTAGTGGTCTAAGTCACTATTGTGTAAACTTCAATTCTTTCTAGTGGATTTGCTATTTTACCTTGAGGATAGCTAGGTTAAATCCTCCCCAGGATTTTTACTGGTTTGGTTTTCCTGGGTCATCATATCTTTGTGTTCTTTATTTTTTCGCTACTTTACTTGATATGATTATTTGTGTTTAACCTAGATCTGAATAATAAACCTAAGTATTCACTTGGTTAATTAATTAGGTTAAACAATCTAGTTTACAGGGGTCTAAACGAACTCACACTCCTAACAACTATCAAATGAATAATAAATCTCACGACTTCTATTTACATCAACTCTAAATCCTGAGAGAATAATGGACCTGATCATGAGATGTAAGTTGCTTTGATATATCAGGAGTGAGATCTATAAGTCACGGCCAAAACCTCAGTATGTTCGGCAGCCACATTTAGTGTTGATGGAACATATATTCTGAAGATGGAATTCATAATCTCTTAACAGAGATATAAAATATTCCCTTGAGATAAGTTTAATGGGATTGGTTATTCAGAGTGTTGGGCCTAACCACTTTAGTAAGGAGTTACTAAAGTATATATTTATAAAATTAGATTTCATTAATATATGATGAATAACATTGTAAGAAGTTTAGACCCCTTAAACCCAAACAGATTAACCTAGATAATTAGCCAAGTGATTAACTTAGGTAATTTAAACAATTCTAGGTTAACACAACAACAATCATATTATGCAAAAGTGCGGAAAATAAAGAACACACGATATGATAACCTAGGAAACCAAACCGGTAAAAACCTAGGGAGGATTTAACCTAGCTATCCTCAAGGTAAACCCAATTCACTATGAAAGAATTGAAATTTATACAATAGTGACTTAGACCACTAACATCCTATTGCTACCTCGAGTAGGAAACTTACTACCACGACCACGTGACAGCTCTAAGTCTACAGACTACTTCTTTCCTTGAATTCTCAGCAAAGCACAAGCACACCTGCTTGTATATCTTGAAGCTCTTGATTCTGCAACTGAACGATCACCAAGCTCTTGACATCAATCTTGAATTTGGAAACCCTAAGTGTATGTGAAGGTAAACACCTCTAGATCTCACAAATAAGATTCACAAACACAATATTCAGAATACTAAAAACGTGGCTAGGGTTTTCTCTTTTATACTTAGGGAAAAACATAAAACCTTACACGTCAAACGGGCTTGAGCTGAGTTGAAAATTCTGTAGAAAAAACAATCTACATGACTTTCGATCGATCGAGTCTAATTCTCGATCAGTCGAGCCAGGCAGAATTGCACAGTAATATCTGCAGTAACTTGATTCCAACTTTACATAAAAACCTCATACTTTAAGCAAGTTTAAACAAGACTAAAACTGTTTTGATCATGGTTTGCCAACATTACAAAATGAAGTTCTAATACATTAGTTCCTAATTCCTTAGAACCTAACAAACATTAAGGATTAAACTGGGTACTCAAGGATTAAGATGTAGTAATCTTCAAAGTGGCAGTCTATATTCATGACTTTGTATTACTACGAATATTTTAATGAAGGGGTTGTATGTATAATAAAGTCTTGGGATATAATTTATTAATAAGGTCTAGAGTGCAATTATATTCATATAGTGGTATTGAATATAATTAATAGTAACTTTGGACTTGTCAAGAGTTGACAGAATAGCCCAAGGCCCATTAGAGCTAGAGTCTTATTTGTTCCCTTTTAGTCCCACTTCAAGCCACACACTAGAGCCTAATTGGAATGGCCCAAAAGGCTAGCCCAATTAGACAATCAATTGTATATAAGGAGAGAAACATACAGAATTTCATAAGGTTCTTTGGATGAGTGCTTTTTCACATGAGTCCTTATATAAGTGTTTTTCATCAAGATTACACAAGGAATGAAATGGTTTGTGTATGAGTGTTGGACACTCCCTTGTTCTCTCCTTAGAAATTGATTGAGAGACCACACATCTTGGGCATTAAGTGGAATTGGAGTGAAGATTAAAAGTCCTCCTAAGAACTTCTGATCTTTGGTTTTGAATTTCACAACATCAAGGTACGCTTTCTTGTTCTTAAATTTTGAAACTTTCATAGTGCATGTTATCAATTGCGAATGAAGTAAATCCGTTAATTTTCCACTGCGTATGTTTTGTATGTGATACAAACATGTATTTTTGGTTTTGAATTTCACCACACCAAGGTACGCTTTCTTATTCTTAAATTTTAAAACTTTCATAGTGCATGTTATCAATTGCGAATGAAGTAAATCCGTTAATTTTTTGCTGCGTATGTTTTGTATGTGATACAAACATGTATTTTTCCAACAAATATATGCTGGAAAATGTCGAAGGACTGAACCTGTCTGTGCTTCTGCATACGTGGGCTCGAGCCTACATACGCAGCTTTTATTCATGCATATGTAGCTCTGTTCTTGCGTACGCAGGCCTGCTCTTGAAACTCTACATACTTGGGGATAGGCTTGCATACACGGGGTCCTGTTTGCCAACATGGGCTTTGACCCGCATATGTGAGATGCTTGGTAGGGGTCTTACTCTGAAAATTTTCACTTTTTTTCAACTATTTTACTTCTATATGCAATCCTAACACCTCTTTTTATCATTTTTGTATCTAAACATCACTACATCCTTCTTTTCATCTTTATTACTGCATCAAAAACATCATTTTTCATCATTTTCACTTGAATCAAGAATTTAATGTTATCTTTTTCTTTTGCAGTCCTCATCCCCTTTTGATGGTAGGGGAAGTACCAACAAGGTGGTGGAATGGCACAACCTTCTTGTCCCCGAAACTAGAACCTATATTCGGGAAGCAGGCTTCGAGCCTATCATCAACCTTCTTCCACAAAGGTCTACGAGTGCTACCTTAGTGCAATGCCTTATTAAGAGATGGTGGGATACTAGACATGCCTTTCACATTGCTGAGTGGGAGATGATAGTGACTCCCTATAACTTCTACCACATGGCCAGCCTTAGCTTCGAAGGGGCCATCATTAACTTAGACGGCTTGTCATGCATCTAGTTGGGTCTCAACATGTTGGGGAGGAAGTACTCCATCGAGACCATTCGCTACTTTGACTTGGACTCAGATTACATGCTTCTCCTATAGAGGACTACGGAGGAGCGGGTCCGTATGGCTAGGGCATCCTTCTACACTTGTTGGGAGCTTACCTCTTCGCCAATGGCAGGCAAACGGTGTCTTTGAGGTGGTTGACTTTTTTTCAAGACTTTGGATATGCATGGAGGGCCAATTGGGGGTAAGCATGTCTCGTCTATTTTGACTCCACCCTTGACACTCTTAGTCGAGGCACCTTGTGTTAGGAAAATACATGTTTGTATCGCATACAAAACATACGCAGTGGAAAATTAACAGAATAACTTCATTCGCAAT
The DNA here is from genome assembly GCA_033629205.1 of Lithocarpus polystachyus. Lineage (NCBI taxonomy): Eukaryota > Viridiplantae > Streptophyta > Magnoliopsida > Fagales > Fagaceae > Lithocarpus > Lithocarpus polystachyus. The sequence continues at coordinate 104,174 of CM066165.1, forward strand.
TGATAATATGTACTATGTAAGTTTCAGAATTTAAGAATAAGAAAGCATACCTTAGTGCGGTGAAATTCAAAACAAAAGATTAGAAGTACTTGGGAACACTTTTAATCTTCACTCCAATTCCACTTAATGCCCAAGAAGTGTGGTCTTTCAATCAGTTTCCAATGAGAGAATAAGAAATGTCTAACACTTATATACAAAACATTTTATATTCTTATGTGATCTTAATTAAAACCTTATGAAATTCTGTATGTTTCTCTCCTTATATATAACTAATTGTCTAATTGGGCTAGCCTTTTGGCCATTCCAATTGGGCTCTAGTATGTGGCTTGGATTGAGACCAAAAGGGAACAAATAAGATTCTAGCTCCAATGGGCCTCGGGCTTTTCTGTCAACTCTTGGCAAGTCCAAAATTACCATTAATTATATTCTATACCACTATAGGAATATAATTGCACTCTAGGCCTTATTAATAAATTATATCCCAAGACTTTATTATACATGCAACCCCTTCATTAAAATATTCGTAATAATACAAAGTCATGAATATAGACTGCCACTTTGAAGATTACTACATCTTAATCCTTAAGTACTCGGTTTAATCCTTTATGTTATTCATCATATATTTATGAAATCCAATTCCATAAATATATACTTTAGTAATTCCTTACTAAAGTGGTTAGGCCCAACACTCTAAATAACCAAACCCATTAAACTTATCTCAAGGGAATATTTTATATCTCCGTTAAAAGATTATGAATTCCATCTTGAGAATATATGTTCCATTAACACTAAATCCGGTTGCCCAACATACTGAGGTTCTGAACATAACTTATAAATCTCACTCCTGATATATCAAATCAACCTACACCTCATGATCAGGTCCATTATTCTCTCAGGATTTAGAGTTCATGTAAATAGAAGTCATGAGATTTATTATTCATTTGACAGTCGTTAGGAGAATAATAAATCCTACCGCGGTCCAGTTTAATATGTCTTAAATCTTAAAACATATCAACATACCAACTAGAAATCTCCATTTCCATGATCAGGAAAAATCATCTTAGTTGATTTGTTATAGTCTTCGCAGATGAAATTCCCAATTTCCTCACCGACTACGATGATCTATATCTTCTATGATCTATATCTTCTGTGACTAAACCACATAAATCACATACTATGCATCTCTTGGGCTAAGATATGTCCCATTAGTTCATTTATAAATAGTCTCATATAATTAAACAATTTAATTATTTATGACATGCCAATAAATTAGATTTTAGAGCATAAACCCCAACACCTTGCAATAGCTTATAGAGCCTTGGAAGCTCCTTAAGGTTAGTTCTTTTTCCATTCCTTGCATCTTCATTTGTAGTTTGTAGTCTTGCAAACTATATTGTCTTGTAAATTGTCATCTTGAAACTGTCATCTTGCATCTAACATGTGGTTTGTGCTTCTTTTTGTAGCGATGGGTTGTTAGATATGGCCTCATAACCTCGAGTACCAATCTAAGTCTAAGGTAGTTCCCTATATTGAGGGCCCACCTTACTAGGTATACTTTAGATGAGGTAAGTTTAAGAGTACAAGTTTTTCATGCTTCTTCATGCATTTCCCTTACGATACCCTTCTTCTAATCTTGTGTCACTATAAGTTAACCGGACTTCATGGGTTGGCCAGCCCCTTCTTGCTTTTCCGGACTTGGAACCTGCCACCCTTATTACTTCAGAGATTACTCGACCTTTAAAGGAGCGGGCTTGAGGGCACTCTACTTAGTGGAGAGGGTGTGGTGTCAATTGGTGGGTAGGAATGACCTAAAGATTCCGATAGATCCTCCTGAGTTCATACTTGCCCCACACTCCCTGACCGATGTTGAGTACAACTCATGGGGGAGTGGCATTCCCTACGCCGAATGACTTCTTGAGAGATTGGACTATGAGGAATTCAATGTCACCCACCTCATTCCTTCCCTTACTGCTCAGGTATATGCTCCATCTCTTCTTCTTCTCTTCTTTTTCCTTTACCTTGTTTGTCCTGACTTCTAATGGTGAAAAACTGTAACAGGAGGAGCGTGCTGCTATTTAGTTGATTGACCTTCCACATCTCCCTTGGATGATCTATGCTTATGGCCCTGATGGCTTTGCTTGGGAGCGTGTTGTGCCCCGTAATCCTAATGTCATGGACTATCCTTTTCCACCCAACACACGGGCGGTGAGTTCTTCCTTCCCTTTGTTCTTTCTCTTTTTTCCATTTCTCTCTTTTTGTTTCGGTCACTAACCCTTCTTTCTTTAAACTGTAGCCCACCATCCAAGAGCATGAGGAGTTGGTATGGTTGGCTGCAAATCTCAAGCTAGAGGTAACCAACCATTCAAGGAGCTTGTACGATTCAGGAAGGGCGGCTCACTCGAGTGGTGGTTATGGTGATGATGATGTGATGATAATGATGGTGGCGATGAGGAGGATCTGGGGGCGACTCCTAGCTACCAACCAAGGAAGAGGCAGCACCATTGATTACTTGCAGTCCAAACATATAGGCATACAACACACATCTTTCTCTTCTTCTTTTTTTTTCTTTCTTTTTTTGTTTCGCTTTTATTGTTTTTTATTTCCTTTAGTAAACATTTAAATTTAGTTTGAGACAAAGGTTTGTATTTAAGAACATTTTTTTACGCTTATGCTTTTAATTGGGACTAGCACTTAATTTACAAGATATATGGTTAATTGTATGTTTCTATACAACATTGCTTCTTTGATGCTTGAAATCTTATGCTTGGAATATGCCTTGAATGATCCTTTAGGCTGTAGGAACCCTAGGAATGCCTTGGAGTAAAAAACCATGCTTAAAACAAGGGCGAATGGGCTTCTGCAAGCACTGTGCATACGTGGGGCAAGGCATGCGTACATAGCTTTGACTTTGCATACGCAAGGTTGACCATGCGTACGTGGGCTGCAAATCAGAGGAAACCCTTACCGCCCTACTTAAGTATAAAAGTAGCCACTTGAGTCCAAAACCCTCACCAACGTATTTTCAAGCCAGAGAGCCCTTTTTTAAGGTCTGCCAATGGTAAAAAACTCTCCACTTGATGTCTCAGCTTGGATTAGGAGGCTTGGTCCTGATCTCAAGGATTCCATAGCCCCCTATGGTCTTTCTTGTTTCTTCCCATACCATCAAATAAGGGTGGATGAGCCTTTTCTTCATGTTGCTGCCAACTATTGGGTTCCTTCTTGACATGTTTTTCACTTCAACGGAATAGAACTATGCCCCACTATCGAAGAATTTGGTGCCATCATAAGTGAACCGGAGATTGACGATCTCATCTTCCCTACCATGGGAATGGATCTTCCCTCCTTGTTGCAAGTTGTGTTAGGCGTCCCTTCTACTACGGCCAATAGGTGGTGTGTCTTCGGCAAACTCAACCTTAGGTTGGTTTCTAATTGGCCCATGTACACAGGCCGCTGCCCACGTATGTGGGTCGAGAGCCACTTTGGTCTTTCATTTCCAAAAATAGATTTTTTTCTTATTTAAAATATTATATTTTCCATTTTAACACTCCTCAAGTCAATTTGATATCTAATTGGGCTCTAAACTGGCCTTGGGCCTTAGAGTTTGAGCATCATTGGGGAATGGGGGCCCGAGTCGTAAAGGGTACAAAATGCAGTGTCTACACACGCTTGTCGAACAATTAGAATGGAGATGAACGTGACAATTGTCCCCCTTAAACAAACAACCAACATGAAAGAGAAAAAGAAGCAGAGAGAAATGTTGCTAGCAAGCGCACTAAGAGGGATGATAGCGATCCCTTGTCCAAGTTGGACAGGCAAACTTTTCATGGCATATTACATGCAAGCGATGAAGGATAAGACAAAATTAATGATGAGTGCCATGTCAGGGCAAGTAGCCACCAATCTCGAAAACCTATTCCACCTCACTGACTCTCCCTTCATAGTGCAAATCATCTCATGCCTTATGCTACCCAAGTTTAGAATGCCTCAATTGGAAACCTATGATAGGTCAATGGATTCAATCGATTATATTAAGTCCTTCATAACCCTCATGCGTTTCCAAGGCATACCATATGAAGTAATGTGTTGAGCCTTCCTTACTACCTTGAAGGGGCTAGCTAGAATCTAGTTTAGCAAGATCATTCTGAATTTCGTCTCATCCTTCAAAGGGCTAAGTGGCCTATTCGTCATCCATTTCATTGGAGGGCAGAAGCATAAGCATTTTTTTGTTTTGCAAACTTGCTACACATCAAATAGCGTGATGATGAAAGCTTGAGGTCATTTATGGCTCGATTCAACAAGAAGACCTTTCTAGTCAATGAGGTAGATGATAAGTTTCTCATGACAGCTTTTACCAATGGGCTTTGCCCAGAAGAATTCCTTTTCTCTATGTATAAGAACAACTCGAAAACTATGGCAGATGTCGATACCTCGTGGTAATGACCACCCTAAAACAACGAATGTGCGAGAATGGTAAAAGAAAAAAGGGACATGAGTGTCCCCTTAAAAATCTACACATTGGGTGTGAATTGTGACAGTAAGCCATTTTAATTATGGTTCAAGAGTAGCCACCAATCGTTGGGTTTTTCTAGGTGTGATTGGTCACCTACTTTGATTTTATTGCCATTCCTAGGTTAAGAAAAAGTTGGTTTTTCCTAATCTAAAAGGAAGATAAAAAAATCTTGATTTGTGGATTTGGAAGTTTGGTTATGCGTAGGGAAGTGCTAGGTACCGCGTGATGCATGTCACAAGACAGTCCTCTGTTTTCATAAATTCTTAAGTTTTGATCACGGGCAAATAAAATCAAGCTATTGGCTTTAGCTTTGAGGGCTTAAAAACTTTAGGTTTTGAGGTTTGATTTGGAAAGGTATGTGGCCATCATCAAGATAAAAAAATCTCGATTTGCTCTACATGATTCTACATCAAAAAAACTTTCCTTATAGAAATCTAGACCTCTACATGCGTGTGCATACATGAGGTATGTGTACACATGTTTACAGTAGGCGTGCTCATGAATGAAACATGTGTATGCATACTTACGGTTTCTGCAAGTTTTTCTATTCACCAAAACATCCTTCAAGCTAAAGATTCACAAGATTGGGCCCTAAATCAACCCTGGGCCTCCAACTGATGTCGTTGTTGGGAAACGGGGGCTCGAATCATAAGGGGTACAAAATAAGGTGTCTACAATCACCAGATTCTATGTTGATTGTATTACCAATCCTAGACTATGAAAAAGTCGGTTTTTTCCTAATCTAAATGGAAGATAAAAAAAAAAAAAAAAAAATCTTGATTCTTGGATTCAAAAGTTTGGTTACGTGTGAAGAAGATGTTAGGCACCTAACAAAAACTTTCATGAGACAGTCCTTTGCTTTAGTAAACTTTTAATTTTTGGTCATTGGTAGATAAAAACAAGTTGTTGCTATTAATTATGGGCTTTAAAGAAATTGGGCTTTAAGGTTTAAGTTGGGAAAGGTGTGTAGCCTTTTTAATGCTTTGCTAGCACATTGGAATTACTACCAAATTTTCACAACGAAAATCTGGTAGCACTTTGCCTTATTTTTGTGGTGGAAATCCTGCAGCATTTCAGTTCAATGCATCTTGGCATGCATAATGCTATCCTTACCAAGCTTTCACGGTAGGAATATGGCAAGAAGATGCCACATTTTCACGGTGAAAATCTGACAGAGTTTTGCATTATGTACGTCATGGCACACCGATAGGTTTTCATGCCTATGTATACGATTGCATTAATATGCTCGGACTAAGATATTCTAAGGCTCACCAAAGTATCAAACATGTGATGCATGTCGTATACATGAAGAAATCAATGCCACTTAATGACATGGATAGGGACAATCACATAAATGGTAGGTCATGCATACAATGAAGCATGAATATGCATCTACTACATAAGCCATGAATGCATACCCACACTCTAGGATTAAGAGCATCCATGATTAGGGAGGGGTTGACTTCCTAACCACTTATGTCCATCATCTAAAATGCATGACTACTTTTGCAACATACATAGCATGCTTTATATATATCAACATACAGAGTGTAAATGTAGACATATCCAAACCCAGAAGGTGTGGTCCAAGGCAAGATGTAGGAAAAGAACCTTAATCTAGGAAAGTGACTAGACATGATTCTAAAGGAAAAGCTTGGAAAGAAAGGACCTCACAGAGGGGATAAACTCCCTAATAGAATGATCAACGCCCTTTTTGCTTGCTTCTTGGAAGTTATGCGCGTGCTCCATGAAACTCATGAAATAAATAAACAAGGAAGCCAGGAGACGAGTATAGAAACAAGCAAAGAAAGAGAGCAAAAACTGCAAATAAAGCAAACATGCTATCAAAGGAAGCATGTGTAAAAACAAACACACAAAGAGAGTATGAAATTGTGGACACCCAATTTTGTCCCTCGACCCCCTTTTTCCATTGCTTTAAGGAGGGCAATCATCGTTTGTTGCACATTAGGTTTTTGGCAACGTGACTCGTGTATGATTGTGTATCTAGAGTGGGGTGTGTGAGTGTGTGCCCCTTTATTCTTACTTTTATTTTGGGAGTCGACACCAACCATTGGTTTTGTATTAAAACGGGGCATCTACAATGCAAGCAAAGTTTAAAGGGGGCCATCTGTAGACACCTCATTTTGTACCCATTAATAAATTTTGGCCCTTGGCCCTAATGATAAGCTTGAAATATGTCAACTAAGGATAATTAAAGAGTTCACAATAATTTGGAAGTAATCACAACTCAAAAGTGCTAAAACTGCTTTGAAATCGATATTGAAAAATGATCTTTGCTCACTGTTTTGGCCATAACGTTTGATCCACCAAAATATTTTGAATGAGGTTTATTTCATTAGAAAGTAGACATCTTGGGCTTCAATTTGAACAAAAAATATTCTTAATTTGGACTTATATTGAGTAAGTTATAACGATTTAAAGTTAGGCCAACAGGGCAATCCAATTTTCTGGGTTTTAAACCTTCATTTTAAGGGCCCAAAACATCATGCTTTGATGGGGCTAACCCATAGCTTCTTGAGAACGTCCAAATATCATTAAACCCCCCCCCCCAAAAAAAACCCTAATTTTAACTTATAAATACTCATCTTATGTCTCCAATCAAAACCCTAGCTAGAGAAAGTTATTTTTTGGCCTCCATCTTCTCTAAAACCCTAATTCTCTTTTCCAAAACTCACACACAGCCCCTTAGAACGTTTTTACAAATTAAAAACCTCTATTTAGTTAGTTCTAAGGAAGAAACTATTTTCCAAAATTGATTTCTCAAAACCGTTTTCAAGACTTTTTATTCTTGAGTTGTGATTACTAACAATTGTGGTGTTCTTTGATTATCTTTGTCTTCTCCATCTAATCTTTGTGTTGTTGACACTGAGGGGTCAGTTAAGCAACTTCAAATATGTGATTCTAAAGTAAGGTGAGCCTCCTTTCCATGTTTTCCTACTTTGCTTAATATGATTCGCATGATTTCCTTGGTGTAGTTTCTCCATTTTTGTTATATTTGATTTGTTTGATGTTCTTAATTTTGTTTGATATGTTTTGATATGATTTTAGGCTGTTTATAATCTGTTTTAAGTTGTTCTTGTTTCATTATTTTGGTTTCATGAAAATTATAACATGCATATTTATTTTATGTTAGTTTATTATACTTGTTGATTTTGTTTCATGTTTATTTGTTTATATTGTTGTTTGTTTTATTTGCTTCATGTCAATTTAAGTGTTTAGGGTTCTAACATGATTGTTTGATTTCTATTTTAATATCCTTGAATGATGAAATTAGTGAAAATGTCATTTTTTCGAATTCGTGTTAAAGGATGCGTATGCATGATTAAGTATGCGTACCCACTTCAAACCCAGATTATGGCAAAATCTTGTTTTTTTTTTTTTAATTACTTTTTAACATGTAATTTGATTCAGCATGACTCTGTTTAGGTTAATATGTTGTGTTTAATTATTTTCCATGTTTAGTCTATTTGATATTCTTTACTTGTGTGTTTTATTTAATTGTCAACTTGCCATGTTTAATTTATTTTGTTTGATTATGTTTTATTTGTTTCCTTTTATATTGTGATCTTTAATATTTTGTGTTTTTTATTTTCCTTGAGTGCGTGATGTATGTTTAGGTTAAGGATTAGGGCTCTCTTAATAAACTCTTTAATAAAATATGGCCTAGCAACACATAATGGAGGCCAGCTCACAAGCCAGGCGATCTTATCTTGATGTCTTTTGTACACACATGGTTGATCAAGATTTCGTTCAAAACCAAATGACTTGGTTGCTTGATCAAATCTGATGTTCCATGACCTAGGTGCTTGCTTTAGTCCATAAATGGACCTTTTCAACTTGCATACTATATGCTCTTGGTTCTTAGCTATGAAACCTTCTGGTTGCTTCATATAGATTTTCTCTTCAAGATAGCCATTGAGAAATGTAGTATTGACATCCATTTGCCAAATCTCATAATCATAATGAGCAACAATGGATAAGAGAATTCTGATAGATTTTAGCAATGCTACTGGTGAAAATTTTCCTAATAATCAATGCCTTCTTTTTGAGTATACCCTTTTGCCACTAGCCTTGCTTTAAAAGTTTCAACTTTTCCATCTATCCCTCTCTTCCTCTTGTAAACCCGTTTGCAACCAACAGGTTTAATGCCGTTAGGCTCCTTTACAAGATCCTAAACTTGATTGGAATACATGGAATCTAATTCAGATTTCATAGCTTAGAGCCAATGATGTGCATCTATATCATTCATTGCTTCTTCATAAGTGTAAGGATCAGTTTCGGCCTCCTCTGAGATAGTTTCATAAGTCTCTCCAAGACCTATGAATCTTATAGGTGGCCTAACATTCCTCCCACTACGACGAGAGACCTATGTACTACTAGACATCTCATGAGTAGTATCTTGTGGTGTATCAAATACAGCCACATCATCCCTAGTTTCAACCATTGGTTGTTCATTTACAAGTTCATTCATTTCAGCCAAAACAACTTTACTTCTAGGATTAAAATTATTCACATAATCATCTTCCAAAAATTTGGCATGGGTGCTAACAAACACTTTTTTATCCTTATGATTATAGAATAAATAACCCTTGGTTTCCTTTGAATACCCTAAAAACATGAATACTTCAGTTTTAGCTTCCAACTTATCAGACTTCTCTTTCAACACATGTGCTGGACATCCCCAAATGTGGAGATATTTCATACTAGGCTTGTGCCCACTCCACAATTTCATTGCTGTGTTGGGAACATATTTTGATGGAACTAAATTCAAAATAAGCATTGCAGTTTTTAGTGCATATCCCAAAAAAGAAACTGGTAAAGTTAAGTAACTCATCATGGACCTAACCATTTCTAAAAGAGTTCTATTCCTTCTTTCTACTACACCATTTTGTTGGGGAGTTCTAGGTGCAGTCAATTGGGATACAATCCTATTTTGAGTTAAGTAATTCTTGAAATCCCCAAAAAGGTATTCGCCACCACGATCAGATTGAATGGCCTTTATGCGTTTACCCAATTGATTCTCAACTTCAGCCCTAAACTCTTTGAACATTTCAAAGGCTTTAGACTTTCGTCTCATTGGGTACACATAACCATATCTTGAGTAATCATCAGTGAAAGTGATGAAGTACTCATAACCTCCTTTTGCTTGGATTGACATAGGACTACAAACATCCATATAAACTAATTCAAGCAACTCTTGGGCTCTTCTACCTTTTGCATTAAAAGGTCGCTTGGTCATTTTGCCTTCCAAAAAAGATTCACAAACTGGAAATTCGTCAAAGTTCAATGGCTCTAAGAGACCATCTTTGATAAGTTTTTGAATTCTGTTTGGATTAATATGACCCAAACACAAGTGCCAAAGATATGCGTCATTAGTAGAAGAAAATTTTCTCTTTATTGATTTTACATGTGAGCCATTATCTAATTCAGAATTATATAATTCATGCTTATCAAGAGTTCAAATATAAAGACCATCCACAATATTGCCAGAATAGATAAATACTTTACCCTTCTTTATTACAACATTGTCTTTAAGGATAACACAATATCCATTTTTACCCAAATAAGTTGCAGAAATTAAATTCCTACGAACATTAGGTACACACAGACAGCCATCTAATATTAAAACTCTTGACTCAAAACGTAAATTAAACACTCCAATAGCTACAACCGGAATCCTACTCCTATCAGCCAAGGTTAAAAACAATTCCCCTTCTTTAAGCTTTCTGGTCTCCTGAAACCCCTGCAAAGAATTGCAGATATGATTAGTACAACCTGAATCCACACACCAGGAATCCGTGGGATTTTGTACCAAACATATTTCAAGGAGGAATGAGCTATTCATACCCTTATTATTGGCAGCCTTGAATTTTGGACAATTTCTCTTCCAATGTCCTTTCTCACCACAATGGAAACATTTTCCTTTGAGCTTCTTTCCTTTGTCAGCAACCCCTAAGATAATTTGTTTACCCTCTTGCTTAGTGAAGTCCTTCTTCTTCTTCTTCTTACCCTTGCCTTTCGACTTAGGTTGAGAAGTAGAAGCTTCACCCACATTGGCTTCAACACTAGAAGTACCAAGGATGCCTTCCGCCGCTACCAACGCATTCATTAATTCAAACAAAGAATAAATCTTTTTGTTCATATTATAATTAAGTCTAAAATTCCTTGAATGATTCCGGTAGTGACTGGAGTATCATATCCACTTGGGATTCTCCATCAATATCGACACCAAAACCTCTAATGTATTCAGATTAGAGATCATTGTAAGACAATGCTCTCTCACTGAACTACCTTCAGCCATTTTGGTATTAAAAATTTGCCTCATGGTTTCTTGCCTTGCAGAACGGCCTTGCTCACCAAACATCTCCTTCAAACTTAGCATAATGTCCGAAACTAATTCTACATCCTGCATTTGATGCTGTAGAACATTTGAGATAGACGCTAGGATATAGCACTTGGTCATTTCATTAGATTTCTACCAACGATCATATCATTGTTTTTCTGCAAAAGGAGCATCTAATGAAGGAAAGCTAGGACATGGTTTTGTAAGCACATATTTGTGTTCTTCAGCTGTGAGAACTATGTCCAAATTTCTTTTCCGGTCAAAATAATTGGATCCAGTCAGTTTGTTTTGATTAAGAATGGTAACAAGTGGGCTGAATGATGTCATGTTCAAATTTGAAATAATAAACATGAATATAATAAGTAAACTGAACATTATCAATTTAGCATATAAGCATCTAATATGGTACCTTAATAAAACCATAAAATAATATATGCAACGACAACACAATCCATGTCTATAATTCCTTGGTAGCAAGTTTATTATAAACACATCAATTAGTTGAGAACTATTCTCATTATTAGTGCCATCATGATAACTCTTATCCAACACCAATAATATTCCGCATTATCTTTAGCCTCTAAGTAATAATGACATAGCTCCTTTGGGAGGTTAACATTATACTTAGTCTAGTGTACACCATTATCTAGAATCATGTGTAGCCACATTTCATCTCCCTTTATGGTGTTTAAACTTGTAGTACCATAGAACAAAACACCCTCCTTAGGGATCGCAAGGCATATACGCCAATACGAGGTGCTTGTCCACACTACTTTAAACAGGTAAGTTCAATCTTGTAGTACTATGAAGTAAACACCCTCCTTTGGGATTGCAAAGCATATATGCCAAGACGAGGTGCTTACCCCACACTACTATGAACCGATAATGGAGGCCGTGAGATCCAACCCTTGTATCTCTCTCCCACTAGATGTTTTAGATTAAATGTTTTTATTTTTAAACATGCATAAACTAATTATACACAGCCTTGTACATTATACATGAGAAAAAATTTTGAATAAACTTCAAAAATCCCTTCAAATGCATTTTTGCGAGAATACCGTGACTAAGCACTTCCCGCGAAAACAAGTTAAGGAAAACACAGAAAATCAGACAGAAACTTTCGCTACTGTCTCGCGACTATTTTGCGAGTAAAGCTTACACGCGAAAAGTTTTGTCTTCAAAATTATTTTTCGCGAGTAACTTCGCAGGAAGTTAACCCGCGAAAAATCCATGTTTTCAGTTTTTCCAAAACAATTTCAAATAGTTTTCAACAATTTTTCATGAACAAACAATTACCATATGTGCATGATTTGCAGAATTTGATATCAAAACTGAAATCTATTGATGCTATAACCTTAAAGATCAATTTAACATACTTAAATTCAAATTTAAACAACATCATAGCATTAATATCAGTTTTTATCAAATCATAGTTTCAACAACCATGCAGAAAATTAAATGCATATAAAATCTTCTAACATGATGAAACTATTATCTCTAATTCCAAAACTCACAAAACATGTTATACAGATTCGAAATGAAGACCGCTCTGATACCAATTGTAGGATAAAAAACATGTTTGTATCCCATATAGAACATACGCAGTGAAAAATTAACGGATTTACTTCATTCGCAATAGATAACATGTGTAATGTAAATTTCAGAATATAAGAACAAGAGAGTGTACCTTGGTATGGTGAATTTCAAAACAAAGATTAGAAGTACTCGAGAACACTTTTAATCTTCACTCCAATTCCACTTGATGCCCAAGATGTGTGGGCTCTCAATCAGTTCTATATGTTTATTCTAGAGAGAATATGAAGGAGTCTCTCTCTTCCATCCATGAACATATAAACCATTTCATTCTAATATCAAATTCTGTATGTTTCTCTCCACATAACTGATTATCTAATTGGGCTAGCCTTTTGGGCCTTCCCAATTGGGCTTTAGTGTGTGGCTTGAAGTGGGACCAAAAGGAAACAAATAAGACACTAGCTCTAATGGGCCTTAGGCTTTTCTGTCAACTCTTGACAAGTCCAAAGTTACCATTAATTATATTTAATACTGCTATATAAATAAAATTGTACTCTAGGCCTTATTAATAAATTATATCCCAAGATTTTATTATACACGCAACCCCTTCATAAAATAGTCGTAGTAATACAAAGTCATGAATATAGACTACCACTTTGTAAATTATTACATCTTAATCCTTGAGTACCCGGTTTAATCCTTTTAAAGTTATTCATCATATATTTATAAAATCCAATTTCATAAATATATACTTTAGTAATTTCTTACTAAAGTGGTTAGGCCTAATTCTCTGAAAAACTGAACCAATTAAACTTATCTCAAGCGAATATTTTGTATCTCCGTTAAGAGACTATGAATTCCATCTTGAGAATATATGTTCCATCAACACTTAATGTGGCTACCCAACATACTGAGGTTTTGACCGTTACTTTAGATCTCACTCCTGATATAACAAAGCAACCTATACTTCATGATTTGGTCCATTATTCTCTCAGGATTAAGAGTTCATGTGAATAGAAGTCGTGAGATTTATTATTCAATTGACAGTCGTTAGGAGAATAATAAATCTCACAATGGTCCAGTTCAATATGTCTTAACTCTTAAAACATATCAACATATCAACTAGAAGTCTCCACTTCCATGATCAAGACAAATCATCTTAATTAATATGTTATAGTCTTCGCAGATGAAATGCCCAATTTCATCACAGACTACGAACTATAATTCTGAGTTTACAAAGAACTTGTGATTTATATCTTCTGTGACTTTTCACATAAATCACATACTATGCATCTCATGGACTATATAATAATGTCCGAATATTTATGTTACCATTATTTTAGATAAAAATAAAGCAACTTTATTAAACACAATATTAAGTCATACATCATTTCTCACATAATGTTATACATAATATCATACATAACATCATACAATAGGAATTAAAGGTACTTATCCCAACACTTGGTTCGTCAACTGCCTGCTTGCTCTTTCGTATCAGCTATCTTATGTGAGATCATCCAGTCTTTGTCTTTATTAGGGCCAAGAGGAGTGGTTCACCTCACTACTGCATCAACCTCCTTCAACTATAGTTTTGTAGCCACTTATGGTACTTTTTTAATAGGCAAACGAGCGCCTTTCTTCTTCAGGATTTGGTCACATCTACAGAGGGCATTGAGATCCCTTTCTCTGGTGATGGTAGTGGATGGATGAACAATTTGCATGGTCTGGTTCTTGATGATTGGGTTTGGAAGGTAAGATAGTTTCACCTTAACTAGGAGCAATGGACTCACTATAGGGATCTTTTAGGTGTCCCTTCTGTTGGGCTCTGAGGCAGTTCAAGTTACTTCCCCATCTTGGCATCCCGTCAGTTTGGTGGGATACAACGTGTTCCGCTTCTATGTGATCTTTGCAATGAAGCAAGACTGTGAACTAAGAAAATCAATGAGAATCGGAGAGAGAGAGAGAGAGAGAATCGGAAAGAGAGAGAGAGAGAGAGAAAGAGAGAGATTGAAAGGAAAAATCTTATAAATGAAAACACCATATTGCTTGCTTAATTAGATCTGTGTGATTGATCCCTATATATATACTACAAATCCTCACTATAACAGAATAGATTAAGATCCAAATTATGCAGATCTAGCCTGTGATTTCAGGAATAACAGCTATGCATAACTACCTTTCCCCCCATCTTCAACGGACAACTGAAACTCTCTCTGCCAGACGACACCGTTTAGGTTCCTGTAGTAGTATATCTAGTATTTAAGCAAAAAGGTGCGCGTCACTTGAGATATTAGTGAAACAATGCATTTGATGTATCTAATGTGTAATCCAATCTCTACTTCATCTTTGTTGAACCAGACTTAGCTCCACTTGGATCACCTTAAGCTTCAACATCCCCCCTCAAACGACAGGGGGAAGAATCCACTAGGAGTTTGTGACGAAAGAAAAGAAATGAAGGAGTAGGCAATGGCTTAGTAAACACATCAGCCAAATTGTCCTTACCGGACACAAAACCAACACGAAGATCCCTACGAAGAACCTTCTTACAAATATAATGATAATCAACCTCTAAATGTTTAGTCCGAGAATGAAATACAGGATTGGTAGAAAGAGCAATGGCAAAAACGTTATCACACCAAATAACAAGAATATGAGAAAGGAAAATTTAGAGCTCCTTGAACAAAATTCGAAGCCAGGATAGCTTAGTAGCTGAGGTAGCCAAGGCCCTATATTCAGCTTCTGTAGATAAGCGTGAGATAGTGTTTTGCTTCATAGCAGACCACGAGATAGGACTAGAACCAAGAAATACCAATAAACCAATGGTAGAGCGTCTATCAATAGGGTCCCCTGCCTAATCTGCATTAGAGAATGCAGTGAGGGTCGAGGGCCCTAGGGAGAAGTGAATGCCATGATGTAATGTGCCCTCAAGGTATCTGAGAACATGCTTAGCAACTTCCAAATGAGAGGAAGTAGGCTTACTCATGAAATGGGAATGCTAATGAACACTAACTACCATATCAGGCCTTATGAAAGTGAGATACTGAAGAGCACCAACCATGCTCCTATACTTAGTAGGATCAGAAAAAGTAATTCCAGAATAAGGTACCAAACGAGTGGAAAGGTAGCAAGGAGTCTTGGTTGGCTTAACATTCTCCATGTGTAATCTATGAAAGGGACACATGTGTATCCATGTGTCCCTTTCTCCCTCTTGTAAACCCATCTGCAACCAATAGGTTTAATGTCGTTAGGTGCCTTTACAAGATCCCAAACTTGATTGGAATACATTGAATCCAATTCAGATTTCATAGCTTTGACCCAATGATGTGCATCCATATCTTTCATTGCCTCTTCATAAGTGTAAGGGTTAGATTCAACCTCTTCTGAGATAGCTTCATAAGTTTCTCCCAGACCTATAAATCTTACAGGTGGCCGAACAATTCTCCCATTACAACGAGGCTCTTGTGTACTAGTCATCTCATGAGTAAAATCTTGTGGTGTATCTAATACAGCCACATCATCCCTAGTTTCATCCATTAGTTGTTCAATTACAGGTTCATCTATTTTAGCCAAGACAACTTTACTTCTAGGATTAAAATTATTCACATAATCATCTTCCAAAAATTTGGCATTGGTGCTAACAAACACTTTGTTATCTTTATGGTTATAGAATAAATAACACTTTAGTTTCCTTTGAATACCCTAAAAACATGCATACTTCTGTTTTAGCTTCCAACTTATCAGACTTCCCTTTCGACACATGTGTTGGACATCCCCAAATGTGGTGGTATTTCAAACTAGGCTTCTGGCCACTCCACAAATCTTTAGGTGTGTTGGGAACTGATTTTGATGGAACTAAATTTAAAATATGCATTGTAATTTTTGGTGCATATCCCTAAAAGAAAATTGGTAAAGTTGAATAACTCATCATGGACCTAATTATTTCTAAAAGAGTCTTGTTCCTTCTCTCTGCAACACCATTTTGTTTAGGAGTTCCAGGTACAGTCAATTGGGATACAATCCCATTTTGAGTTAAATAATCCTTGAAATCCCCAAGAAGGTATTCGCCACCTTGATCAGATCGAGTGGCCTTTATACGTTTACCCAATTGATTCCTAACTTCAGCCCTAAACTATTTGAACTTTTCAAAGGCTTCGGACTTCCGTCTCATTACGTACACATAACCATATCTTGAGTAATCATTCGTAAAAGTGATGAAGTACTCATAACCTCCTTTTACTTGGGTTAACATAGGATCACATACATCCGTATGAACTAATTCAAGCAACTCTTAGGCTTTTTTACCTTTTGCATTAAAAGGTCCTTTGGTCATTTTTCCCTCCAAACAAGATTCACAAACTGGAAATCAATCAAAGTCCAATGGCTCTAAGAGTCCATCTTTGATAAGTATTTGAATTCTGTTTGAATCAATATGACCCAAATGCAAGTGCCAAAGATATGCATTATTAATAGAAGGAAACTTTTTCTTTAATGATTTTACATAAGAATTATTATCTAATTCAGAATTGTATAATTCGTGTTTATCAAAAGTTAAAATATAAAGACCATCATTAATATTGCATGAACAAATAAACACTTTAATCCTTCTTTATTACAACATTGTCTTTCAAGATAACACAATATTCATGTTTACCTAAATAAGTTGCAGAAATTAAATTCCTACGGACATAGACATTCTTGCAATATTAAAACTCTAGAATCAAAGCATAAATTAAACACTCTAATAGCTACAACTGGAATTCTACTCCCATCAGCCAATGTAAAAAAAAATTCCCCTTCACTCAGCTTTCTGGTCTCCTGGAACCCTTACAAAGAATTGTATATATGATTAGTACAACTTGAATCTACACACTAGGAATCTGTGGGATTTTGTACCAAACATATTTCAAGAAGGAATGAACTTTTCATACCCTTATTATAACATTGTCTTTCAAGATAACATAATATCTATGTCTACCAAAATAAGTTGCAGAAATTACATTCCTACGAACAATGTCCAAGTTTCTTTTCCAGTTAACATAGTTAGATCCGATTAGTTTGTTTTGATTAAGAATAGCAACAAGTGGGCTAAAAGATGCCATGATTTAAATCTAAAAATAACAATCATGAATATAATAAGTAAACCAGACATTATCAATTTAGCATAAAAAAATATATATTATGGAACCTTAATAAAACCATAACACAAAATATGCAACGACAATGCAATCCATGTCTATAATTCCTTGGTAGCAAGTATATTATAAACATCATGATTGATTGAGAACTATTCTCAGTATTAGTGCTATCATGATAACTCTTATCAAACACTAATAATATGTCATATTAACTTTAGTCTCTAAGTAAATAATGACATAGCTCCTTTAGGAGGTTAACATTACACTTAGTCTAGTGTACACCATTATCTAGAATTACGTGTAGCCACATTTCATCTCCCTTATAGTGTTTAAACTTGTAGTACCATGAAACAAAACACCCACCTTTAGGATCGCGAAGCATATACGTCAAGATAAGATGCTTGTTCACACTACTTTAAACTGGTATGTTCAATCTTGTAGTAGTACTTTGAAGTAAACACCCTCCTTTGAAATCGCGAGGCATATATGCCAAGACAACATGCTTACCCACACTATTATGAACCAATAATGGAGGCTTTGAGAACCAACCCTTGTATTTCTCTCCCACTAGATATTTTAAAAGAAAGGTTTTAATTAGAAATCATGTGTAATCTCATCACACATAAACTTGCACTTTTAAGGTGTGAAAACACTTAGAAAAATTCAAAATTCGCAGCATTCAATAGATCGAACCATTTTCCCAATCGATCGAAAAAGTGAAGAAATTCGTACCAAACCTTCTGTGCATAGCTCGATTGCTACTTGATCAATCGAAAAAGAACATTCGATTGATCGGAAACAATTTTTGGTAAATTGAAAATATAAATAAAATCATCACATAGGTTTTGTCCAATTCGATTGACTTTCTATTGCTAGTTGATCTATCAAAAAGGAACATTCAATCGATCCAAAATAAATTTTGATCTATCAAAACATGTGATGAAATTTTCTAGGAGGTCTCCATCTCCCTCGATCAATCGAAGGTGATTCTCGATCGATCGAATTTCATGAAACTGAATTTTTTCAAAATTTTTCTGAAGCAGTTTTCAACGGTTCTCATGAATAAAATTCTATGATATGAACATAAATGATCGAGATTGTGATCAAAAACTGAATTCTATTGATGCTATAGCCTTAAAGTTCAATCTAACACACTTAATATCAAACTTAAACAACATCATAACATCAATATCAGTTTTTATCAAACAATAATTTTAATAACCATGCGGAAAATTGATTGTAGAATCTTCTAACATCATGAAATTACTATCTTTGATTCCAAAACTCGCAAAACATGTTATACAAATTCAAAATTGAAGACTGCTCTGATACCGATTGTAGGGAAAACTTAGTTTGTATCGCATACAAAATATACGCAGCAGAAAATTAACGGATCTACTTCATTTGCAATTGATAACATGTTCTATGTAAATTTCAGAATTTAAGAAAAAGAGAGCATACCTTGGTGTGGTGAAATTCAAAACCAGAGATTAGAAGTACTTGGGAACACTTTTTATCTTCACTCCAATTCCACTTATGCCTAAGAAGTGTGGTCTCTCAATTAGTTTATAGGTATGTGTTCAAGGGAGAATAAGGGAGTGGCTTACACTCACATACACACCATTTTCATTCCTTCCATACATTACAAAATTGTGTATGCTTCTCTCCTTATATATAACTGATTATCTAATTGGGTTAGCCTTTTAGGCCATTCTAATTGGGCTTTAGTATGTGGCTTGGAGTGGAACCAAAAGGGACCAATAAGGCACTTGCTCCAATGGGTTTTAGGCCTTTCTATCAACACTTAACAAGTCCAAAATTACCATTAATTATATTTAATACCACTATATACACATAATTGCACTCTAGGCCTTATTAATAAATTATATCCCAAGACTTTATTATACATTCAACCCCTTTAATAAAGTATTCGTAGTAATACAAAGTCATGAATGTTGACTATCACTTTGAAGATTACTACATCTTAATCCTTGAGTACCCAATTTAATCCTTTAAGTTATTCATCATATATTTATGAAATCCAATTTCATAAATACATACTTTAGTATCTTCTTACTAAAGTAGTTAGGCCTAATATTCTGAACAACCAAACCCATTAAACTTATATCAATGGAATATTTTATATCTCCGTTAAGAGATTATGAATTTCATCTTGAGAATATATGTTCTTTCAACATAAAATGTGGCTGCCCAACATATGGGGGTTTTAATCGTGACTTTAGATCTCACTCCTAATATATCAAAGCAACCAACACTTCATGATCAGGTTCGTTATTCTCTTAGGATTGAGAGTTCATGTAAATAGAAGTCATGAGATTTATTATTCATTTGACAGTCATTAGTAGAATAATAAATCTCACAGCGGTCTAGTTCGTTATGTCTTAACACTTAAAACATATCAACATATTAACTAGAAGTCTCCACTTCCATGATCAAGACAAATCATCTTAGTTGATATGTTATAGTCTTCGCAGATGAAATGCCTAATTTCATCACCGACTACAAACTAAAATTTTGAGTTTACAAAGAACTTGTGATTTATATCTTTTGTGACTAAATCACATAAATCACATACTATACATCTCATAGACTATATGATAATGTCCAAAATTTTAATGTTACCATTATTTTAGATAATAATAAAACAACTTTATTAATCACAACACAATGTCATTCATAGCATTATACAATAGGATTTAAAGGGCATATATCCTAACAACTTCTTACCCTGTCACATTGTTGGTGCAAGGAAAATTGAGCTTAACTGCAAGGGGAATTTGTTGTCCCTGAGGTGATATAAGAACTACTCCTATCCCACTTCTGGTGGAATTGGCGGCTCCATCAAAGAATAATTTCCAGGACCGCGTCATGGAAGATTCGATCATCAAGATGTCTTTGTCCAAGAATGATAGGTCTATGGGCTTTTGCAACCTTATTAGGTGTTCATCCAGATAATCTGCTATTGCTTGTCCTTTGATGGCTTTCTAAGAGATGAACAGAATGTTGAATTCAGACAATAGGTCTTGCCACCTGGCAATATTCCCTGTGAGTGTTGGCTTTTTGAAGACGTACTTGATTGGACCCATTCTGGAGATTAACCAAGTCATGTAATACAGCATATATTGTCTGATTTTGTGA
The DNA here is from genome assembly GCA_033629205.1 of Lithocarpus polystachyus. Classification (NCBI taxonomy): domain Eukaryota; kingdom Viridiplantae; phylum Streptophyta; class Magnoliopsida; order Fagales; family Fagaceae; genus Lithocarpus; species Lithocarpus polystachyus. The sequence continues at coordinate 124,878 of CM066165.1, forward strand.
GCTACCCATGCCAATGCACAGCAAGTCTTTTCCACTTGGGTGTAGTTCCCTTTACAACTAGTGAACTTCTTACACAAGTAGTAGATGGCCTTTTCCTTGGTTCCTAATTCATCTTGTTGCCCTACAATGCAACCCATAGACATCTCTTGGACTACTAGGTATAGTATTAGTGATACCCCTGGCATGGGCAAAAAAATATGAGACTTAGCAATCATGTCGTCCACATACACCTTAATGTCTTTATGCAAAATGTCATGGAACAAAGTGACCATATCCCATTGGTAAGTAGCTCCTGCATTTTGTCAAGCCAAAAGGCATGATTTTATAGGCATAGGATCCCCAATGTGTGGTGAATGTTGTCTTGGGTGTGTCTTCTTTCACCATTTTATCTGATTGTACCTGGAAATTCTAACTTAGGCTTGGATGTTCACTCAACAGAATCCTCATGGGTTAAGCTAACTAGGTTCACTATATGCAAGGTTGGTTAAGGGTAGGACCTAGAATCCTAAAGAATGGGGACCTCGATCATCGTATTCCACCCCTCATAAAGGTTGTGGAGATAGAGCAGATCAAGGGGCAATCATTTCAAATTACCTCAAGGCTATACAGATAGCTACATGAGGCTACCTACTTTGATCGCCAAAACTATCTAAGGTTAGAGCCTAGCTTATGCAGCGTCACCTCAGGCCTGGGTTCGACCCATATGCAAAGGGACATGTCATGCAATTTTGAAAAATAAAGGGGAAAGCTTTTTTGGCACAAGAAAATATATATACAAAGTGCTGCAAAAATTAACTCTCTATCCTACGGTTTTCACACAATAAGGAAAGACTATAAAAACCAACAAACAACATGTGAGCATGATAAATGTGCATGGAAAGGAAACTACTATACCTATACAAAAATAATAGTTTCAAAAATGCCAAGTATAATAGTTTCAAAAATGCCAAGTATAAAATTTATTTACAAAAAGAATGACATTGGAATTAAATTAAAATTCCTATGCCAAAACTCTCTAACCATCCCCAGTGGAGTCACCAAGCTGTGGATGCCAGAATTTGTCCCCTTAGCCCCCTTTTTCTTTTGCTTTGAGGGAGGGTATCGTTGTTTGTCGCACATTGGGTTCTTGGCAGCGTAACTCGTGTGTGATTGTGTATCGAGAGTGGGGTGTGGGAGTGTGCGTCCCTTTTACATACTTTTATTTTAGGAGTCACCACCAACCATTGGTTTTGTATTAGGTGTGAGTGGTCACCTAGATGTGTAATTTATTTTTAGTTACCTAATTAACTAAACCAAATATTAAAGGTTCTTTAATTGAGGTAAACTAAAAGTCTTTGAACCAAAGATTTGAGACTCGAAAGTTTGGTTATGTGTGGAAAAGGTGTTAGGCATCCTACAATGCCTATCCGAAGATAGTACCTAATTTTAATTAAACCACAAACGTTATCTTTTGGTAAAGAGATTAGATACATGACATATTGATTTTTTTTTTTTTTTTTTGGAAAAGGTTTTTACAAACAATATACATATATATATACACACACACAAACAAGTGAGTAAATAATTACATAATAATTATCATGTAAATAATAACTCCATCAAAATATACAACCAAAACATGTAAAGTATATACATAGGTAACATGTGAAAAAAGCATACAAGAATATTATGCAAGAACATGTGAGTATCTATTTATTAAATAGCTAGCATGTGAACACTACATCTATAGAAAGAAAAATGCCATGAAATGAAAAGAAACAGTTGGAAGAATAGCACCTTGTTGTCATCCACCATTTTCTCAATTTGTGTTCATGCAAAAAGAATGACAAAAAGAAAGTTGTTAGTGCCAAATTTATTAGGAACAATGTATGCTTACGGGATGTTCAAAGACTCGAGAAAGTGAGTCTTGAACACAAATCCACAAACTACCACTATTCTAAAGGAAAAGCTTAAAAAGAAAGCGTTATAATGTTACGGTTATCATTTTAGAAAAGTACTTTTTTTTTTCTTGAAAAACAGTTTTTTTATGTGGTAAAAGGGTTTACGATAAACATATTCTTTTTTGAAAGAACGTATTTTAAAAGAAATACTTTAAAAATATCCTTTTTTAGAAAAATGTTTTTGAAAACACTTTGGAGAACATTTTTAAAACAACTTTGAAAACACCTTTTTTTATCTTAGAGTTTCGACCCTCCCAAAAAAATTGATTTTAGTTTCATTTGAAAACAGATTTTCTTTTAAATAACTGTTTTCGGAAAACAGATTTTATTTACTCCAGAAACCAGTTTTGAATTAATGCAGAAAAAAAAAAAATTTTACAGTGCAGAAAACAGTTTTTATATAGTGCTGAAAACAGTTTTGAAAAAAAAAATTTTAATTCATAAAACAGTGTTTTTTTATTAAAACAAAATTTTTTGGGAAACATTTTAAAAAAAAAAAGTTTTGAAAAACAGATTTTTTTCGTTTGAAATTTTGGGCTCCCCTAAAAAGGATTATCAATTTAAAAACACCTTTGAAAAAGGACTTGAAGAGAAACATTTTTTAAAGCACTTTGGAAAAACATTTTGAAAACAAGTGTATCATTATTTTTAGGGTTTAAGGTTTCCCTTTAAATTTTTTTTTTTTTTTTTACTTTCTCTCTCTTTTTTTAGAGGAGGGAGAATCATAAAGAAAAGATTTTTTTTTGAAAAAATTTTAAAATACAAAAGGCATAGAGGTGAGGGGAGATGTATACCCAAGTCCTTTCTTTATGACACATCATCAACAAGTAAAAGATAATGAGACAACAACAAGATAAAGTGCATAAAAAGGAAGCTTGAAAAGTAAAGAACTTGAAATGTAAAGACTTGGAATTTAAATTGCAAGATAAATAAAGTTGAAATGTAAAAGCTTGAAATGTAAATGACATAAAGATAAGAGCTTGGAATGTAAATGACCTAAAAGTAAAAGCTTGGAATATTGTAAAGTTGATTAAAATGTTTTTTCTTTATTTTATTATTTCCTCCTTAAATAAAGTCTAATCCCCTTCAAGCCTTATGGATCCTTCATCATAGAGAAGTGGGAGTTCTTAAGCCATCAGCACTCTTATGAGACTTACCCATATTGTGCCCTAATGGGGGTTTAAACACCATTTAAAGAGGATGATAGAAAATCCTCTATTTTGTGTCTAGATATAACACACACACACACACACACACACACACACACACACACACACATATATATATATAGAAGCAATAAAAGTAAAAGGGGATGGGGATGTTGCAAGAAAATAAAAGGGATTTCAAGGAATGTAAAGGCAAGTAAATAAAATCCTAGATGCCTAGGTGGTATGGGATTTCTTCCCCCTATGGGTACTTCCCATTCATGGCCTAGGATGGTCCAATACCCATCTAGGATGAACAACACAAATATAATATCCAACATTAATATTAAAAGCATTAAAAGAAAGGGATTAGAAACAAACACAATATATGCAAGAACTTAATAAAGCAAGTATTTACACAACAAAGTAAAGGAAAGATTTTTTTTATTATATATATATATATATATATATATATATGAAAAGATAATTACAATATACAAAAGGGGTGGGATGGGTTTAGTTATTAATAAACTAAACCAACCCCCAAATCCTTAACCACAAAAGATTAAAAGAATGGAGGAAAGATGGAACTTTTGGTGTGGGTTTCCTAAAGAGGAAGGGAGAGACTTTTTTTTTTTCTAGGGTTTTTTTTTTTCTTGACTTCTTACTTTTTTTTTTTTTTTGCACTTTTCTCACTAAAACCTTACACTAATTTCTACATGAATTTTCTACCTCAGTTTTCTACCTTATTTTCCCTTCCTTATCTGCCACGTCATCCACCTTGTTAGCATTTTTAGTTTTTTTTTTTTTAAATTTCGGACCCAATCTTCGTGTGGTTGTTTGGAGGCCTTTTCGAGCTCCGTTTTCTTTGAAGTTTATATGCACGGAAAGCTCTAGTTGTCTAGTTTCCAATGGTTCTGGCCTTGATTGATTTATACCTATGATCATCAAAATATCATGCTCAGAAGGGAGGTCACACAAAACTAAAAATTGTGAATGTCTTCCCTTGAAAATTTCATATCTTTTAATTCAAAGTTGATATCGTCAAGCCCTTTTGGTGAAAATTAGCTAAGACCTTTTTCTTCAAGATGGTTCCACCTGTTCATTCCTGTTCTTGCCCAACCAGTACAGTTTATTGTGTGAAGCCGGGTAAAAAATAATGGCTTTTCCAAAAAAAAAAAAAAAAAATAGTGAAGACTTTATTATGGTTTCAGTATTTTTGTGATATCTCATCCATTTTAACTTCGATTTTGGCCCATAATCTTTCTTTTCAAAGGGGGAAATATGCCCTATGAGATGGTCCAAAATTCAACATGATCCAACAGTCGGATAAAAAAGTCATCTTTTTTACCATACTCGGCTAGGGTTTTGGCCAGATTTTCTATAAAATGGATTTTCCAAATGTTGTGACTTTTTGATTCACCATTCAAACATTTTGTATTTATTTTTTCCCTTTTTGGCTTCAAAATTCATGGTTTTGTACCTTTTCTAATTTTCTTGGTTTTTCTGGTCTTTGTTTCAATGCATGAGTCGAGGCTGGACAAAATACAGTATCGACAACAATCACAAGGGACAAATGTAGGTTTGGAATTGGTGTTTGTAGATCCATTGAATTGAATTACGGATGACATGTGTGCCAACAAGAAAAGCTCCTAAAAGCGGGTCTTGGGATTTCTTGTATGAAGACGGGGGTGAATCCGCATGAAATCAATATTTGGAGCTATGCTTGATGACAGAAAACAAGCAAAGACACATGTATGAACATGACAAACAAGTATGCAAAGGTGCAACCAGCACATGGAGATCACACAAGATGGCATAAAGCAAGCAAGGCAAAAGGCATAAAGGAGGCGAGGAATGTTATCACACTCCAGAATAAAAGCTAATCGTGTTATAACACACACACAAGGCTAACATGAGAAACCCTAACATGCAAAGTTAAGCAAGAGAGATGGGCAAGGTTACAAGCAAGCCAATAGCGTCAAGATAAGATCTCATACAAGGGGTTGCACCCAAACAAGCAACAAAAGGGGAAAAAAGCAACCAAACAAACACATACTAGAAATGGGGAATAAAGGATGTGAAGCATGGCAAAGATGCAAGAATCTAGATCTAAGCATGAAAGCATGGAACTAAGCATGAAGCATCCAAACATGGCATCATAAGATAAAGGACCTAACAATTAAAGACATAAAATCATGTAAAAACAAATGCCGAAAAAGCAATCAAGACTCTAATCCTAACCCTTTATTGAAGAAAAACAACAATCAAGTCTCTAACCCATATCATACTAAAAACAATATCAAGGTATAAACAATTTAATTAAAGCAAAAAGAACTCAAGCATGGCATCCAAACATGTACATATGGCATAGAGAGATCAACCAAGAAATTTAGGCATATCTAAGCCAAGGAGGCTAGGCCAATATCATCGAAGCAATAAAAACATGCTGAAGAGAATAAATAAAGCAATTGACATGCCAGGAAATTGAAATAAAAAAATAAGGGTGCTAGATATTAAATGGGTGTAGATTGTAACTAAAAAGCTACATCTACATCCTTCAAACCTCAAAACCAAGGAGGAGGAAGTGGAAGCAAGAGCACTACCTTCTAATGTATGGAAGATGAGAGAATCAAGGATTTATGTGGGTGTGTTTTGGAGAGAATTTAGGTGAAATGGGAGAGAGAAATGCTCCAGAAAAATGCTCTGAGTACCCAAAAATATATATATATATATATATTTTAAAATCTGGTTGTTGGGGGGGGGGTATATATAGGCATTTTGTGATGTTTTGGCTTTCGGCATACACTAGGTGTGTGCCGATTCACCCTATTGACATCAACACACTCATCTTTTCCTTAGTTTTTCTAGCTCTAACTTTGGTTTCTGACTTGAAGGCTTTCCTGGACTGCAATTAATATGATTCTAGGGGAATTGGAAAGATACAACTTTCTAGTTTCTAAATCACCTGACTTTTTAAAAATCAGACAATTGGATCAAAAGTTATGGCCTCAAGAAGCAAGCTAACATGCCTAACATGGTTTTCAAGATATCTCAACCGTTTTAACTTTGATTTTGACCCATGAGTAGTCGTTTGAAAGGGAATTCCATATTCTTCATAATTATTTTGTGTTTATGTCGATCAGACAATCTGATCAAAAATAGATTTTCGATCGCCACTAAGGGTCATCTTTAGGTTAAATTTGGTCAAATTTGGTAAAAAGTTCCAATATTCTTGGATTTTTTGTAAAAACATGGAAAATGTCATTCTAGTGAAATTTTGACCAAGTTTGACCTTCGATCAACTCTTAGTTAACTGGGGCATTTTGTTCGTTTTGAACTGAAACAACACTTTGAGTGCTCTAATGCTCAAACGAGTTAAACCACGATGATGTAGATGTTCCCACGATCTCCTGGTGAAAAAATTATATTTTTGGGGTCTGGCACACAAATCGAGGGTGGGCAAAATATGATATCAATAGCATGCATAAAGCCTATGCTCGCATGCCTGCATAGAAACGCAGTTTTTAAACTGAGGCATTTTGTTAACTGGGGCATTTTGTTCGTTTTGAACTGAAACAACACTTTGAGTGCTCTAATGCTCAAACGAGTTAAACCACGATGATGTAGATGTTCCCACGATCTCCTGGTGAAAAAATTATATTTTTGGGGTCTGGCACACAAATCGAGGGTGGGCAAAATATGATATCAATAGCATGCATAAAGCCTATGCTCGCATGCCTGCCTAGAAACGCAGTTTTTAAAGCAGCAACTAAACTTAACATAACATGCTTCTAATACGAAAGCTATAAAACCAATAACTAGAACAAAGATATCAAAGTAGGAAACAAGGCAATAAACAAGAAACATACAAATAAAAATGAGAGAGACAAGGTTAGACCCTTACCTAAAACACAAGAACTCTTTGAGCTTTGATTTGACCGTTTCCTTCAGTCAATGTAATAAAGACAAAACTAGAAGGTTAGTAAGCTTAAAACTCGAAGGTTAAGACTAGTATAGGTCCCAACCAAGTAAAGTTTAACTTGAGAATGTTTTAGAATAAAAACTCCTCTTTGATTCTCTATTTTCTAGTCAATTCAGTGTGTTTTGCTGAAAGAGCCTTTGAGTCCTTTTATAGTGATCAAAAAGGGGTGTAGGGTAGCTCCCAGCTGATGTGGAATTAGCTCTACATGATTTTACAAAAAAAAACTTTTCATTCAGGTGTTCTGAAACCCCATATGCGTGCACATACTCTAAGTATATGTGTGTGTACTTAAAGTATGTGTTCGCATGCTTATAGCATGTGTGCACATACATTGGGTTTTCTGTATGCTTTTATTCCTCCAAAACATTCTCCAAGCTAAAGACTTAAATGATAAGGCCATAACCTTGTCTCTTTCATATTTTGTTGTTTATTGCTTTGATTATTACTTTGACATCTCTACCTTGTAGTTTGGTTTTATAGCCTTCGTCTTAGAAGCATGCTAGGTTGTGTTTAAGTTGTTGTTTTGTTGCTACTTTAAGAACTGGGTCTCTAAGCAGGTATGCGTGTGCAAGCTTCATGCATGTGTACACATATTTGAGGCAACGTACGTATACTTCATGTATTTACGCATATATGATATGCATTGATAATAGCTTAATTTTGCATATTTATATCACTTTTAGAAAGCATTATCATACTTATTTTGAGGTAATTCATGCATTTTAGATTTGGTTTTGGAATAATGTTGAATAATCAATTTTGTGTTTAATTGAATTTTATTGTGTGAATTTGTCTTTGATAGGAGAATGGAATTAAATAAGTGGATTTGTGCAAAGAAGAAAGCTAATGGACTTTACTTTTACAAGGGCCATGATGAATTTAAATAAGGCCAACCCAATTACATTTAAGTCCAATTGGAGCAAGGAATGAAAGGAAATTTGCACCAAATCCAAGTCCGATTCGGATTAGATTCCAACCTGCACATCAGTTAGTATTTTTTGGCATAACTTTCAGCTCAGATGTCCAATCGAGATGATTCAACTTGGACTGGAAAGTTAACTTAAAGGGATACAACTTTGTAGTTTACTAAAATCCAAATTTAGACGTTAAATGGGCCAACATCGTCGGTTAAACGAAGCCTAAAAATCTGGGATTTTCTCTAAATGAGAATTCAAGCTATTTAAAGGCTCTTTAGAGTAAAATTCAGAGGAGGAGGCTAGTGCTAGGGCTGAGATGCAAAACAGAAAATTAGAGCAAGAGGCAGTGCTGCATGTGGATTCTCTGTAGCTTTTCTCCATGACAACATTGTGACTATTTCTTTCTCTATTTTATTTGCCTATTTTAATGTTTAGTATTTTATTCTTTTATTTTCTTTCAATTATTATGAGTAGCTAAATTTTCAATTAGGGTTGAGGATGAAACCTTGTTAAAGATTATCAGAAATATTTATGTGATTTGATTTTTCCCACAATAATTGTTCTTTAATGATTTAAATTGTTCTTGCTTCATATCAATTGACTAAGATGGGATTCTAAATATGAGTCCAATCATATTTTTCTCATGATTTAGGATTTGTCTTAATTAATTGAATGCTTGGTTTATTAATTCTTGATTATAAAATTGAATATCGCTTGTGATTTTTTTGGCTACGGATACAATTAATAATTTGATTTTATACTTAAGAAGCGGAGAAGAACATGCTTTTGATTTTTAAAATAAGGACTTTCATGAGAATATTTTCCATGATAGCAAGATTGATTTCTAGATTATCATGCAGTGGTTAGGAAAAATTAATGATCATAAATATATGCAGTTCTGACTTATAAGGCGGATTCCAAAACCTTAATTCCTTTCCCTTGATTGTTTACATCTTTTTACTGCTTTATATTATATCTTTGCTTAGTTTAATTATTTTTTTAGTTTATTTAATTGCAAACAAATAATTTTTATTAAACTAGATTAGGATTGATTTGTTTAAGGTTTAATTAATTTTCCTACGTTCATTCAAGTTCTTGTGGGTTCAACTTCGTTCTTGTCAAACTATACTTCGGTACGATTCATACACATGCGAGTACTATAAAATTTCACAACAATTTTTTGGCGCTATTGCCGAGGAACTTGGAAAAAAAAAAATATTTCTTTGTACTTGGTGTATGAGAACTTGGATACATGATAAAGAAAATCATCTTGTTATTTTTGATTGTCCATCCACAATGGGAGAAATAGGAAAAAATTCAAAAACTCTTGGGGACTTGTTCTCACCCATAACCACCAACCCTCCATCTTGCATAGTATTGCCTACAACCACTGCTGCACATTTTGAGTTGAAGTCACAGATAATCCACCTTCTTCCTACTTTTCATGGATTAGATAGAGAAGATCCTTATATGCATGTGAAGGATTTTCTTGAGATTTGTGCTACTTGTAAGTTCTAGAATTTCACTGATGACTCTGTTCACTTGCGTTTATTCCCTTTTTCCTTGAAGGATAAGGCAAAAGCATGGCTTAATTCTTTGTCACTTGGATCTATCACTTCAGGGGAACTGTTGGTCACAAAATTCCTTTCTAAATTTTTCCCAATGGCCAGCACCAATGCTTTAAGGAGAGAAATTGCATATTTTTATCAAGATGAACAAGAGAAATTTTATGAGAGTTGGGAGAGATTCAAGGAGTTAATCTTAAAATGTCCTCATCATGGTTTTGAAAATGGAGACTAGTACAATATTTTTATAATGGTTTGACTCAAGCAAATCGTAACATGATTGAGTCCATGAATGGTGCTGGATTTTTGAATCTTGTAGATGATGAGGCATACAAATTTCTTGAGAATGTTTTTGAAAGTTCACAACAATGGGATTTTCCCAACCGTAAAGAGAGATCTAGCCCTGCAATTAAGAAAGAAGGATTGTATGAAGTCAGTGAAGATTTAAACATAAAAGCTAGGTTGGACAATCTCACTTGTAAGGTTGAGGCTTTAGCTTTAGGTTGAGGGATGAATTCTGTCAATCAAGTTCAAAGTGAAATATGCTCTATTTGTGCAAAACTTATGCATACAACACAAATGTGTCCTTCCATTACCGGGTACCCTGATTTTTATACTGAGCAAGCAAATGCACTGAACAATTATGGAAAACCATTTGCAAGTCCATTTTCAGACACATGCAATCCAAATTGGAGGAACCATCCTAATTTCTCATAAAGTCAAAATCAACCTCCCACAAATGTAGGTGGACAACAAGTGCATTAACAAAGTCAATTTCGTCCACCTACTCAAGGATATACTCCCATTACTCAATCAACACCTCAATTTGTAGCCTCACCAAGACAACAACCATCTTTGGAGGAGTCTCTCAAAACTTTCATGGAATCAACTAGCCAATCCATTCAAGAGATGAAAAGTTCCACCCATTTGAATACTCAAGCTATTTCAAAGTTAGAAAATCAAGTTGGCCAGTTAGCAACCCAAGTTGGAGAGAGGGAAAAAGGAAAGTTTCCTAGTCAACCTATACCTAACCCAAAATGACAGTATGCCATCAATGGTTCTTCTAGTTCTACTTATGGATAAGGACATGTTTAGTCTATTACTACCCTTCGGTCTGGTAAGCAAGTTGATAATCAAGTGAAAATGCCAGAAGTGGAGGATGATGAAAATATTGTGTTAAAGGAAAAAGGAACTCATAGTTCACATGATGATCGTGGAGAAAAGAAGGACAACCCACCATCCATTCCAATTCAGGATCTTAGTCCTCCCCTTGATAAAAGGTTTGTTCCTAAAGCTCCATTTCCTCAAAGGTTAATTAGTCCTCAAAAAAGTGCACAATTTGGAGACATTTTAGAGGTTTTTAAGCAGGTGCAAATAAACATTCCATTTCTTGATGCAATTCGGCAAGTTCCTGCTGATGCCAAGTTTCTGAAAGATCTTATGACAATGAAGAGAAAGAAAAATGTCCCTAAAAAGGCATTTTTGATAGAACAAGTCAGTTCAATCATTCAGAATACATATCCAGTGAAATGTAAGGACCTTGGATCTCCTACAATTTCATGCAAGATTGGGGATCATCTCATTGAGCGAGCTTTGCTAGATTTGGGGGTAAGTGTGAACTTATTTCCATATTCAATATACTTACAGCTAGATTTGGGGGAGTTATAACCAACAACATGACACTTTAATTAGTTGATAGGTCTATGAAAATCCCTAAAGATATTGTTGAGGATGTGCTGATTAAGGTGGATGCATTCTATTTTCCTGTTGATTTTGTTGTGTTAGACACTAAACCTGCTCTAAATGCCAGTACACAAACCCATGTCATTTTGGGTTGCCCTTTCTTTGCCACATACAATGCTTTAATCAATTGTCGAAGTGGTGTAATGAAGATTTCTTTTGGAAATATAACTGTTGAGCTTAATATCTTCCACATTAGTAAACAAGTGCTAAACAATGAGGATATCTGTAAGGTTGACATGATTGAGAGTTTAGTCCATGATACTTTCCTACAATTGAGTTATGAGGATCCTCTAGAGGTTCGCTTAAATCTTTTTGGTTGCAATTTTGATATTGAACACTCAATTGAAGAGGTCAATGCATTGTTAGATTCTGTTCCTCTCTTAAGTACTAAAAGTTAGCTTGCTTAAACCTTACGAAACGCCAATTGATAAGTGAAAGTCAAGAGCATAAGGTAGCTATATGTTGGAAAATTGCTGATATTAAGGGTATTAGTCTTTCTGTGGTTATGCAAAGAATTCACTTGGAAGAAATGGATAAAGCCTCCCAACATGTTTTTGACCCAGGTAAGTTACAATTTCATTGGACTAGTCCATTCATAATATGCATTATTTATCTCCATGGTGTTATTGAGGTTTGGATGGTCCTGTTTATCAGGATTGATCTCTAGTTGTGTTAAATCTTTTTGTAAAAAAGAAAAAAAAAACTTTTTCGTGTTTATTTCTGCTTTTAGATTAATATTTGTGTTTATTTTTGTGTTTAGTTTTATACTCTTTTGTTCTAGCTGATATTTGAAAGAAATTAAAATTTATAACAATCAACTTGATCAAGGTACGTCTCCTCCATCTCCTTACCTTACTTGTTTCTACTTGGTTCTCATGTTGCATATTAATATTTTTCTCTCTTTTCATTCAAGACATATATTTGAGATTATCAATTTTAACATTGAGGACAATGTTTGGTTTAGGTTTGGGGGGGATGTGTTAGGATATGTGCCCTTAAATCCTATTGTATGATGCTATGTATGATATTATGTATGACATTATGTGAGAAATGATGTATGACTTAATATTGTGTTTAATAAAGTTGTTTTATTCTTATCTAAAATAATGCTAACATGAATATTCGGACATTATCAAATAGTCCATGAGATGCATAGTATGTGATTTATGTGATTTAGTCACAGAAGATATAGATCACAAGTTCTTTGTAAACTCAAAATTTTGGTTCGTAGTCGGTGATGAAATTGGGCATTTCATCTGCGAAGACTATAACATATTAACTACGATGATTTGTCTTGATCATGGAAGTGGTGACTTCTAGTTAATATGTTGATATGTTTTAAGAGTTAAGACATATTGAACTGGACCGCTGTGAGATTTATTATTCTCCTAACGACTGTCAATTGAATAATAAATCTCACGACTTGTATTCACATGAACTCATAATCCTGAGAGAATAATGGACATGATCATGAAATGTAGGTTGCTTTGATATATCAAGAGTGAGATCTAAAGTAACGGTTAAAACCTCAGTATGTTGGGCAGCCACATTTAGTGTTGATGGAACATATATTCTCAAGATGGAATTCATAGTCTCTTAACGGAGATATAAAATATTCCCTTGAGATAAGTTTAATGGGTTCAGTTATTCAGAGAGTTAGGCCTAACCACTTTAGTAAGACTAAAGTATATATTTATGAAATTGGATTTTATAAATATATGGTGAATAACTTAAAAGGATTAAACCGGGTACACAAGGATTTAGATGTAATTCACAAAGTGGCAGTCTATATTCATGACTTTGTATTACTACGAATATTTTATGAAGGGGTTGCATATATAATAAAGTCTTGGGATATAATTTATTAATGAGGTCTAAAGTACAATTATATTTATATAATGGTATTAAATATAATTAATAGTAACTTTGGACTTGTCAAGAGTTGACAGAAAAGCCCAAGGCCCATTGGAGCTAGTGTCTTATTTGTTCCCTTTTGGTCCCACTCCAAGCCACACACTAAAGCCCAATTGGGAAGGCCCAAAAGGCTAGCCCAATTAGATAATCAGTTATGTGGAGAGAAACATACAGAATTTTATATAGAATAAAATGTTTTGTATGTTTAAGATTAAGATAATATAAGGAAGAGAGACACTCTTTCATACTCTCTCTAGAAAACTTAGAACTGATTGAGAGACCACACATCTTGGGCATCAAGTGGAATTGGAGTGAAGATTGAAAGTCTTCCCGAGTACTTCTTTATTCAGAGGATTGAACTTACCCATTTAAAGTAGTGTAGACAAGCACCTTGTCTTGGCGTATATGCCTCGCGATCCCAAAGGAGGGTGTTTTGTTCTATGGTACTACAAGTTTAAACACCATAAAGGAAGATGAAATGTGGCTACACATGATTCTAGATAATGGTGTACACTAGACTAAGTTTAATGTTAACCTCCCAAAGGAGCTATGTCATTATTACTTAGAGGCAAAAGATAATACGGCATATTATTAATGTTTGATAAGAGTTATCATGATGGCACTAATAATGAGAATAGTTCTCAACTGATTGATGTGTTTATAATAAACTTGCTACCAAGGAATTATAGACATAGATTGGGTTGTCGTTACATATATTATTTTATGGTTTTATTAAGGTTCCATATTATATGCTTATATGCTAAATTAATAATGTCCAGTTTACTTATTATATTCATGTTTATTATTTCAGATTTGAACATGGCCTCATTTAGCCCACTTGTTAGTATTCTTAATCAAAACAAACTGACTAGAACCAATTATGTTGACTGGAAAAGAAACTTGGACATAGTTCTCACAGCTGAAGAGCACAAATATGTGTTTACTCAACCATGTCCTAGCTTTCCTTCATTAGATGCTCCTCCTGAGGAAAAACAATTATATGATCGTTGGCAAAAATCTAATGAAATGGCCAAGTGCTACATCCTAGCGTCCATCTCAAATGTTCTACAGCATCAAATGTCGGAAGTAGAACTAGCTTCGGACATTATGCTAAGTCTGAAGGAGATGTTTGGTGAGCAAGGCCGTTTTGCAAAGTAAGAAACCATGAGGCAAATTTATAATACCAAAATGGCTGAAGGTAATTCAGTGAGAGAACATTGTCTTACAATGATCTCTAATTTGAATACATTGGAAGTTTTGGGTGCCGTCATTGATGGAGAATCCCAAGTGGATATGATACTCCAGTCACTACCGGAATCATTCAAGGAAGTCAGACTTAATTATAATATGAACAAAAAGATTTATTCTTTGTCTGAATTAATGAATGAGTTGGTAGCGGCAGAAGGCATCCTTGGTACTTCTAATGTTGAAGCCAATGTGGGTGAAGCTTCTACTTCTCAACCTAAGTCGAAAGGCAAGGGTAAGAAGAAGAAGAAGAAGGACTTCACTAAGCAAGAGGGTAAAAAAATTGTCTTAGGGGTTGCCGACAAAGGAAAGAAGCTGAAAGGAAAATGTTTCCATTGTGGTGAGAAAGGACATTGGAAGAGGAATTCTCCAAAGTTCAAGGCTGCCAATAAGGGTATGAAAATTTCATTCTTTTTTGAAATATGTTTGGTACAAAATCCCACGGATTCCTAGTGTGTGGATTCAGGTTGTACTAATCATATCTGCAATTCTTTGCAGGGGTTCCAAGAGACCAAAATACTTAAAGAATGAGAGTTGTTTCTAACCTTGGCTGATGGGAGTAGGATTCCAGTTGTAGCTATTGGAGTGTTTAATTTATGTTTTGAATCAAGAGTTTTAATATTAAATGACTGTCTATATGTTCCTAATGTTCGTAGGAATTTAATTTCTGCTACTTATTTAGGTAAAAGTGGATATTGTGTTATCATTAAAGACAATGTTGTAATAAAGAAGGGTAAAACATTTATCTGTTCTGGCAATATTGTGGATAGTCTTTATATTTTAACTCCTGATAAGCATGAATTATATAATTCTGAATTAAATAATAACTCTCATGTAAAATCATTAAAGAGAAAGTTTCCTTCTACTAATGATGCATATCTTTGGCACTTGCGTTTGGGTCATATTAATCCAAACAGAATTCAAAGACTGATCAAATATGGTCTCTTAGAGCCATTGGACTTTGATGAATTTCCAGTTTGTGAATCTTGTTTGGAAGGCAAAATGACCAAACGACCTTTTAATGCAAAAGGTAGAAGAGCCCAAGAGTTGCTAGAATTAGTTCATACGGATGTTTGTTGTCTTATGTCAACCCAAGCAAAAGGAGGTTATGAGTACTTCATCACTTTCACTAATAATTACTCTAGATTTGGTTATGTGTACCTAATGAGACGGAAGTCTGAAGCCTTTGAAAAATTCAAAGAGTTTAGGGCTGAAGTTGAGAACCAATTGGGTAAACACATAAAGGCCATTCGATCTGATCGTGGTGGCGAATACCTTCTTGGGGATTTCAAGGATTACTTAACTCAAAATGGGATTGTATCCCAATTGACTGCACCTGGAACTCCCCAACAAAATGGTGTAGCAGAAAGAAGGAATAGGACTCTTTTAGAAATGGTTAGGTCCATGATGAGTTACTCAACTTTACCTATTTCCTTTTGGGGATATGCACTAAAAACTGCAACGCATATTTTGAATTTAGTTCCATCAAAATCTGTTCCCAACACACCTATGGAATTGTGGAGTAGGCGCAAGCCTAGTATGAAATATCTCCACATTTGGGGATGTCCAGCACATGTGTTGAAAGGGAAGTCTGATAAGTTCGAAGATAAAACGGAAGTATGCATGTTTTTAGGGTATTCAAAGGAAACCAAGGGTTATTTATTCTATAATCATAAGGATAACAAAGTGTTTGTTAGCACTCATGCCAAATTTTTGGAAGATGATTATGTGAATAATTTTAACCCTAGAAGTAGAGTTGTTTTGGCTGAAATGAATGAACCTGTAATTGAACAACCAATGGTTGAAACTAGGGATGATGTGGCTGTATTGGATACACCACAAGATACTACTCATAAGATGTCTAGTACACAGTTGCCTCGTCGTAGTGGGAGGAATGTTAGTTGTCAAGCCAATTTGATATGAAGGACTTGGGCGAGGCTAACTTTATTCTAGGGATCAAGCTTTGGCGAGATCGTAAGAACAAGATGTTAGGTTTATCACAAGCTGGATATATAGATAAGGTACTAGAACGGTTTAGCATGCAAAACTCCAAGAAAGGATTACTTCCTTTTAGACATGGAGTTCCTCCATCTGATGACCAAAGGCCTAAGACTCAAGAGGAAGAAGATATGATGAGACAAGTTCCTTATGCTTCTGCAGTATGAAGTCTCATGTATGCCATGCTTTGTACTAGACCGGATATCTGTTTTTCAGTTGGCATGGTCAGCCGATATCAATCAAATCCAGGACCACAACATTGGCAAGCTGTAAAGCATATTCTCAAGTATCTACGGAGAACGAGAGATTATATGCTTGTTTACCGTTGCGAGGATTTGATTCCCATTGGCTATACAGATTCAGACTTTCAATCAGATCTAGATTTCAGAAAGTCCACGTCAGGATGTGTATTCACCTTGGGAGGTGGAGCCATAAGTTGGAGGAGTGTTAAGCAATCTTGTATTGCGGACTCCACCATGGAAGCTGAATATGTTGCTGCTTGTGAGGCGGCAAAGGAAGCTGTTTGGCTCAAGAAATTCCTTTCTGATCTTGGTGTAGTGAGAATGGAGCAAGTTCCTATCACATTGTTTTGTAACAATAGTGGAGCAGTTGCACAATCCAAAGATCCAAGGAATCACAAGAAAGGAAAGCACATTGAGAGAAAGTACCACATCATTCAAGACATTGTTGCTCGTGGAGATGTGGTGGTTGCAAAGATTGAAAGTGCAAATAATCTAGCAGATCCCTTTACCAAAGCCTTGTCTCAAAGGACTTTCAAGTCACATTTGGAGGGAATGGGAGTTAGATTAGTGCACAATAGTCTTTAGGGCAAGTGGGTGATTGTTAGGATATGTGCCCTTAAATCCTATTGTATGATGCTATGTATGATATTATGTATGACATTATATGAGAAATGATGTATGACTTAATATTGTGTTTAATAAAGTTGTTTTATTCTTATCTAAAATAATGGTAACATGAATATTCGGACATTATCAAATAGTCCATGAGATGCATAGTATGTGATTTATGTGATTTAATCACAGAAGATATAGATCACAAGTTCTTTGTAAACTCAGAATTTTGGTTCGTAGTCGGTGATGAAATTGGGCATTTCAGCTGCGAAGACTATAACATATTAACTACGATGATTTGTCTTGATCATGGAAGTGGTGACTTCTAGTTAATATGTTGATATGTTTTAAGAGTTAAGACATATTGAACTGGACCGCTGTGAGATTCGTTATTCTCCTAACGACTGTCAATTGAATAATAAATCTCACGACTTGTATTCACATGAACTCTTAATCCTGAGAGAATAATGGACCTGATCATGAAATGTAGGTTGCTTTGATATATCAGGAGTGAGATCTAAAGTAACGATCAAAACCTCAGTATGTTGGACAGCCACATTTAGTGTTGATGGAACATATATTCTCAAGATGGAATTCATAGTCTCTTAACGGAGATATAAACTATTCCCTTGAGATAAGTTTAATGGGTTCAGTTATTCAGAGAGTTAGGCCTAACCACTTTAGTAAGACTAAAGTATATATATATGAAATTGGATTTTATAAATATATGGTGAATAACTTAAAAGGATTAAATCGGGTACTCAAGGATTAAGATGTAGTAATTCACAAAGTGGCAGTCTATATTCATAACTTTGTATTACTACGAATATTTTATGAAGGGGTTGCATGTATAATAATGTCTTGGGATATAATTTATTAATGAGGCCTAGAGTGCAATTATATTTATATAGTGGTATTAAATATAATTAATGGTAACTTTGGACTTGTCAAGAGTTGACAGAAAAGCCCAAGGCCCATTGGAGCTAGTGTCTTATTTGTTCCCTTTTGGTCCTACTCCATGCCACACACTAAAGCTCAATTGGGAAGGCCCAAAAGGCTAGTCCAATTAGATAATCAGTTATGTGAAGAGAAACATACAGAATTTTATATAGAATAAAATGTTTTGTATATTTAAGATATAAGATAATATAAGGAAGAGAAACACTCTTTCATACTCTCTCTAGAAAACATAGAACTAATTGAGAGACCACACATCTTGGGCATCAAGTGGAATTGGAGTGAAGATTGAAAGTCTTCCCGAGTACTTCTTTATTCGGTTTTGAATTTCACCGCATCAAGGTACACTCTCTTGTTCTTATATTCTGAAACCTACATAGTGCATGTTATCAATTACGAGTGAAGTAGATCCGTTTATTTTTCGCTGCGTATGTTTTGTATTCGATGCAAACATATATATTTCCTAACAGGATGTGTATAGATTTCTATCTTTTTGTTTTGTTTTGTTTAGTTGTATTAAAAAAAAAAAATTCTTTTGCCTAGCTTGAGGTTTATGTTTTGAGTTCATTATACTACTCTTGCTTAAAGAATTTCATTGCTTTCATGCTCAATTCATTGCACATGCATATAGCCACTCAGACACAACTTGTTGTTGAAGGATAAAAATTATTAGAAAATCTTAATGCTAACAATATGGAGACTATAACCCCTGTGAGGTTTGAGCCAATCATTATTTTTGGAGAGTTATTTATTTTTTTCTAATCTTAAAGTTCATTTGGAAGTGCATAACATATTTCCCTTGTTGTAGTCTCATTGTTCTTTCTTTTGGCCAAGAAAAAAATTTTAATTTTATGTCGCACTTGAATCTTTTGAAGTCATTGATGTTGAATGAACTATACTAGTCTTTGAGAGATGAGATTAGGCCATTTTTGTCTACTTTGAGCCATACATGTGTTTTTCTTTTTCTTTCTTGATGCATTATCACTAGTCACCCCATTGAACCTTTTAATTATCCTTTCTTTCTTAAAGTCCTTATCCATAGTGTTTCAAGATGGAATTTGATCAGTTTGTTTCAATGTGGTGGTTGTGCGAGAATTCAAAGAAAGAATTGAAAAAAAAAGGAAAAAAAAAAAGAAGGAAAAGTGTCAAAAAGAAGAAAATAAAAAGGGTTCTCATCAAATTTTGAGAAGTGAGATGTAAGGAAGGAGTACTGCTTTAAAGAAGAAGAGTTGAAAAAAAAATGTTGAATGGAAATTCCAAAAAGAGTTAACATTCTGATAAATCTTGAAAACACTTCTTATATTTACCTTCACCCATTTTTATTTCATTCCCTTTACTTTTACCCTACATTACGTCCTAATAAAGTCCTTATTTGATCTTGAAGATTGTGTAGTTCAGATATTGATAAGACTGTATAAAAAGTGTGCTATAAATTATTTTTGGCATCCTTTCAAGAGACTACTTGTTCTTTCTTGATTAAGCGTTTTTTCAAATGATTTATATATGAAATGTTTGATTTTGCTTACATTATTCCGCTCACATATATTGTTGAGAGTGTTACACCGCATTTCAGAGTGATTTCATTTGTTGAGTGATAACACCGAAAAGATTTAAGTTGAATCATACTTTCAAATAGAGATTCGAGTTAAGTTCATTATAAAACTAAGAGTATGTTCGGTTTGGCTACCACTTTTCACTCACATTGAGTTTTGATGGCATGAGAAATTTCTTTAGCAGTTGTAGTGATTTTGAACTTGAACTAGTCCTCTTTGCAAAAGGCAATCGAAAAAAAAAATGATTTACTTTGTTTTGTTTATTTTAGTATTCATTCTCAAAATTTTGTGGGTATATTCCCTGCAAACCCTCACGAGACTATAACTCGTCCACTAGTGCAAGCTAGGAGTTTAAAGGCTTGCTGCATATGCTAAATGCAATCGAAATTTCCAGCGAAAGTGGATTAGTTAGGATTTCCTTTTTCTTTATTTTGTTTTACTCTTTATCTGTTTTTCTCGAGGACTAGCAAAATGTAGGTTTAGGGGTATTTGATGTGCATTAATAATAGCTTAATTTTGCATATTTATATCATTGTTAGAAAGAATTATCATACTTATTTTGAGGTAATTCATGCATTTTATATTTGGTTTTGGAATAATGTTAAACAATCAATTTTGTGCTTAATTGAATTTTATTGCGTGAATTTGTCTTTTGTATGAGAATGGAATTAAATAAGTGGATTTGTGCAAAGAAAAAAGCTAAAGGACTTTACTTTTACAAGGGCCATGATGAATTTAAAGAAGGCCAACCCAATTAAATTTAAGTCCAATTGGACCAAAGAATGAACGGAAATTTGCACCAAATCCAAGTCCAATTCGGATTAGGATTCCAACCTGCACATCAGTTAGCATTTTTGGCGTAAATTTTGATTCAGATGTCCAATCGAGATGATTCAAGTTGGACTGGAAAGTTAACTTAAAGGGCTACAACTTTGTAGATTACCAAAAGTCCAAATTAAGACATTAAATGGGCCAAATTCGTCGGTTAAAAGAAGCCTAAAAATCTGGGATTTTCTCCAAACGGGAATTCTACCTATTAAAAGGCTTTTTAGGGCAAAATTTAGAGAAGAAGGCTAGTGCTAGGGCTGAGGTGCAAAACAGAAAATTGGAGCAAGAGGCAGTGTTGCATGTGGTTTCTTTGTAGCTTTTCTCTTTGACAGCATTGTGACTATTTCTTTCTCTATTTTATTTGTCTATTTTAATGTTGAGTATTTTATTCTTTTATTTTCTTTCAATTATTATGAGTAGCTAAATTTTCAATTAGGGTTGAGGATGAAACCTTGTTAAGGATTATCAGTAAAATTTAAGTGATTTGATTTTTCCCACAATAATTATTCTTTAATAATTTAAATTGTTCTTGCTTCATATCAATTGACTATGATAGGATTCTAGATATGAGTCCAATCATGTTTTTCTCATGATTTAGGATTTGTCTTAATTAATTGAATGCTTGGTTTATTAATTCTTAATTATAAAATTGGATATCGCTTGTGATTTGTTTGGCTACGGATACAATTGATGATTTAATTTTATACTTAAGAAGTGAAGAAGAACATGCTTTTGATTTTTAAAATAAGGATTTTAATGAGAATATTTTCCATGATAGCAAGATTGATTTCTAGATTATCATGTAGTGGTTGGGAAAAATTAATGATCATAAATATATGCTGATCTGACTTACAAGGCTGATTCCAAAACCTTAATTTCTTTCCCTTGATTGTTTACATCTTTTTACTGCTTTATATTATATCTTTGCTTAGTTTAATTATTTGTTTAGTTTATTTAATTGCAAAAAAACAATTTTTATTAAACTAGATTAGGATTAATTTCATTAAGGTTTAATTAATTTTCCTACGTTCATTCAAGTCCCAATGGGTTCGACCTCGTTCTTGTCAAACTATACTTCAGTACGGTTCGTACACTTGCGAGTACTTTAAAATTTCACAACAATATACTTATGCCTAGAAACCCAGATTTTAGGGTTTTTGTTGTTTTGCTATTTTTCTTTGCTTTTATCACATGTTTATATTCTATGTAGCTTAGATTTCACATGTTTAGATTTAGGGTCAATAAAATAACATGTTTATTTTTTTATTTTGTTAGATTAATAATTAGGGTTTATATGCTTTAATGAATGATATAAACATGCATAAATCACATGAACATGCATTGATGTATAGGTGCTAAGATGATGATGATGCAATAAGGTAAGTGAGGTTAGTCATGCACGAATTATATGAACATGCATTTGATTTAGACGATGAACATGATGTGTATGATGGTTGTGATGCTATGTTTAATGTGTGAATGTGATGGTTCATGTTGTTCATAACTTATGTCTTGTTGATGTTGTTATCACATAATGCTTACTGTGCTTATATTAAATATGAATGCCTAGGTGAATGTTAGGATATGTGTCACGAACGTGTTGAGATGAATGATGAATATGGTATGCATGTTTAGATGAATGTTAGGATGCTTGTGGATGTATATTTCTACCTCAATTATGATCTTAATGAGATGCCATGTTGGGTGCTAGATGCATGTTAGGGTAGGCTCTGTGTGTGGTGTGTGTGTGTGTGTGTGTGTATAGAAAAGCCTATTACCCTTTGATGGAATTCGGACGTGGAACACAATGAGTGGAGGCCAACCCACGGGTCAGGTGGGGTTAGATGCTTAACACCTTCCTATTCCCATACCTAAACTCTGAACACATAAGGGCGCTATGCATATGGTTCCTAAACCTAATCTAGGTGGTGACTCCATTTATTCACCCCTCCACCCGGTTCAATCGTAGAGGCATACTCCGCATTCATCTTAGAGGAGGCCCGTTGCAAGCGCTTGCACCCACACTTTGCAACTAACAACACTACTCACATCTAATAACAAAGAGATAGAGATCATCTATATTCTCCACTGACTCATAGATATCCTTGAAAATTCACAATTTTCTTAGTCTTTCATGAATAAGAGATGCTAGTGATGAAGGTGGACAAGGAAGCTCTTCTAGACTTCATTTACCTACTCATCTTCATTAAATAAAGGGATAAATTACACACACACGTGCGCGCGCGCCTTTGTTGATCTGGTACATCACATATGTTATGCTCCCAAACAAAAGTAAGTGAGAAACTATAGGAATATTTATGCTCCAAGCTTGGTAGGGGGATTTTTCCTCGTACAATCCTTATGTGGGACAAATGTTGGACAAATAGACTACATCAACAAGTTCAACCCAAATTTCTTTGGACATTTTGATCTTCTTTAATATTCTTTTGGGTGTTACCACTATCTACCGTACATGTTGGGATTTGAGTAATAGCTTCATTCAGATATTCCAATTATCAAAATTTAATTTTCTTTGATAATCCATAAAAATTTAAATGACATCATCTAGTTCGAATGTCATTTTCACCACAAATCTACTAGCTCTAGTGCCACCTCTTTTTTTGCTTTTTCTTTTTTTTTTTTTTTGTGGCCAGCCTTTACGTAATCACATTTCCAAACATTGATACACCACAGTTAATAGAAGAGACACACTATTTAATAGAAGAGACAAACAGTCTCAAAGCACACCAAGGTAGATAGAATGAATGGAGAAGAGGATGAGGAATCTTGGTTTGGAATGGAGGAAAGCATGAGTATATATACTACACCATGTAATCTTTATTTTCACTATATTAAATTACATAATTTCGAAATTTTACTACTCCATGAAATAACTTTATTTTCATTAATGAATCAAACAGATTCATATCACATATGGCTTGTAGGTACATTTGGTGTGACATGAAGAGGAAGGAAAATAATTATCTTATTCTTGTTTTTCCATCTTTACCCCTAATTCTAAAACAATAATCTAAATGATCATGGACAATCGGGGTTTCTACCAGGACCACCATAATAAAAGAGACTTCCCAAATTTATGACATTATAGCATTTGGGTTTCTCAACCAAAGTGGAACTATTTTTGGGAGCCCTGAGAATGTTTGAACCATCAACAATTTGGAAATTTTTGAAGTAACTAGCCCTGCTGTACCCTTCATCAGGGAAACAACCACTTCCCATTTGTGTTGAGGTGTGCTCACCACCTTGCTGTGAGTTTATCACCTCTCCTCCCCAATGGATTTCCGAAGCGCTGTCAAACATGGACAAGAATAGGGAGGCTGGCCAATATCCCAATAGATATTTATCCCCAACTTGCAGCCACCAATTTCCTCCTTTTGGGTCCTACCTCATTGTACATGCCATGTGAATCAGTTTGTAATATTTCGAATGATAAATGAAGGTATAAAAGCTAAATATTCTCACTTGTTTATGTGCATTTTACACACATATATGCCTAATTGATGCAAAAAAATACACATTTAAAAAAAAAAACTATATTTAGAACATAGAAATAAATACAAAAAAATAATGTAAAAAGTATATGTGAGAGAATAAAAACCTATTATAAAAGCATTATATTTTTTTGGTATCATATATTTCTATTGGTAGAGAAAAAACAAATTGACTTTTTTTGTGCAAAACAATTGGACACTTAAATTTGCGGTCTTAAAAAATAAGTTAGGTTAAAATAAATCAGGTATAGCAAAAATTGAAACATTAAATTTAAAAAAGTTATATATTAAATAAACCGAGAAATAAGATTTTTTTTTTTTTTTTTTGAAAGGGGAGAAATAAGAATTTTAAACATACACCGTTACAACTAAAACGAGAAGTATATAATATAGTCTAGCTTGGGCCTTGAGCCATATCTGTAAAAATTTTACTATGAATGTTTTTGATAAAACAAAGTTACATATGATATGATCATATATGTTAATATGTGTATCCAAAAATTAGAAGTATTTAATAAAATAATTAAATTGAAATATTGTACTACCTTCCAGACAAGGAAGTCGAGTTCATATTGGGAACCAGCATAGTCGGAAAGAGGCACAAGGGTTCCACCCAGCCCAACTTGGTTGTTGGTTTGAACAAAGCCAGAGCACAACAGATTGTAGCAGCCAGTGGTTTGATTTGCATTAGTCTACAGGCATGATAAAAGACTCTTTTCAAAAACCAATAAAATTATAAAAAGAAACAATAAGTGCTGGCGGGGAAATCAAATATAAAAACACATACATTACTCCAAGAAATGAAGAGTCTAGTGTTGGTATCTCCATATAGTTCATAGTTGACCTGTTTCAAAAAATTATTTTGTAAAAATGAAAATTATTAGCAATTTAATGTTTCTCATGTGCCTAAAAGAAAAAGTGACGTTAAAATTAAATAATACATATACCTGCCAGCCTGCTTCAATGGTATTAACACCTACACCAGAAACATCACCTAGGATCAAGATTTGAGACGAGCTGAACTCGTCATGTTCCTGGATTTGGGGTTTCCATGCGTTTATGGTTGCCTTAGCTCCATAATACTTATCTCCTTCCACATAAACTAATGCATGCTAGAAACACAACCATAAAATAAAGGTTGAGTCTCAACTTGAGTCCATCATTAGTAGATATCATTGATCTCAAACCTATTATATATTGGTTAAAAATTAAGTTGTACCTCACGGCCATCACCTTTAACGCTAACATCAGTGTTAAACTGAGGGTGTTTTTTCCTTCCATAAGTTGCTACAGAGCTTGCCCTTAATAAATCTTCTTCTTTAGTTCTTTTGATGGGAATGGTTCCTTCTGGGCACCTTCCATTCAAGTGCCATAGCTGAGTAATTTTGGACTTGGACTTTGAAGAGACGTCCTTGCTCTCATCAAATGAAAGCCGTTCTGGGTGAAAACTTGGTCTCATCTATGACATATATGCCAACGCAAACACCATACCATACATACAATATATAGTTATATCAAATTATTAGCGATACCAAATGAAATTAGTTAATATATTAAACTAATCACCTGAATTGTATGATTTTTTAAGAAAGGATGATCAAAAGCTGGCTGTTTGTTGATATGTACACAGTCAATCATATCTCCATCCGGGCTCTGTATCAAATACATTTTCTCATCACATACAGATAGATATCAGCCCGACTTCTCAATGTTGTAATAAAATTACACTACTATTGGGCATGTTGAGATCATAAAAGTAGTACATGGGACTAGCAAAAAGTCAATTATTGTAATTTAAAAAGGATAGAACTAAAACGAAGAGAAAATATGTGGCAATATATAAAATTAAGAAGCGTGTTATATGAAGCAATTAATAACCTTGATGGATTTAAGAGCAGGCTTGTTGAGGAATTTCAACTGCTGCTGAACATCGAGTTTTTGTTTCTGACCAAAGATGGTATTAGTGTTTCTAATTCCAGCTGCCATTGGTATGAGAAAGCACAAGCACAAGGTCATCTTTAATGCCCTTAACCACCTCCTCCTGCTACCAAAAGGCGGTGCCATGAGTGACTGGTTTGGGGTGTACGGAGATGTAATAGCTAGCCTTGGTCGTCCCCTTTCCAATACTTAAATCTACATTTATTCGTCCTCTTTGAACTGTTCCACATGCTATTTATCTATATATATATATATACACAAAAAACTTCTATAATAAGGATCACCCTAGTTTTCGTCGTCCTCTTTTGTTTCATTTGTATTATGCGGGATTAGTTAAAATTCGAGGGAAATAAACTGCTTAAATAGCATTTGTTCATCCTATTTGAACTTTTCCAAATGCTAAAAATTTGGGAAGTTGGTTGATTCAAGTTTTTCTTAAAAAAAAAAAAAACATTAAAATTAGAGAAGCTTAGATAAATGAGAAATTTGTAATTGTTTAATTTTAGGGTAACGTCCCAAAAATTTAGTGGTGTAAGACTTTTTTTTTTTTTTTATTGTCAAAAATTTTCATTTATCCCCATTCATGTTTGTACGTTTTTCCATGCAATTTATGATTTTCCAATCACCAAAATTGGCAGGAGTGTGATGAAATTTAGCTATAAAAAAAAATGAACATCAATAACCTCTTTTATATGTATAGAAAAATTTTAAAAAAGGAAAAAAAAAATCATTGCTTCTAAAGACATAAATAAGTTGTAGACGAAAACATTATTTTGGTCCCTAAAATGTAGGGACCAAATTGATTGTAACCCCAAAATATAGAAACTAAAACAGTATTTTCACCTAAGTCGTAATTTATTCAAAACTGACCCATACTGGCATGGCATGGATAAAGTTCACACAATTAATAGAACTTCAAACGTACAAAGGAGCATCAATTGGCCACGTCCCCTCCTCCATATAATATTATATCATATCATATCATATCATATATAATAAAAATTAGGTTTAGAAGTTATGGTTGCACCAAACTGCATGAACTTTTTAGATAAAAACAACAACTTATTTGTTCTTATTAACTATTTCTCTCTTTTCTACCAAGAAAAAAAAAAAAAAAAAAAACCTTTTCTCTTCTACCTTAATCTTAGAACTCTTTTTTTTATCCATTTTTTTAACAAGATTAAAATATCATTTTTAATGTTTGTGGATAGTAATCAATTAATATGTTTATGTGATACTTTGGTATTTAATAAGGGTGTATTTGTTGTTGATAACCGATAACCTAGCATTATCAGTTATTACACCCCCCCCCCCAAAAAAAAAAAAAAAACCTAGCATTATTCATTTGAATCTCTTGTCCCTCTTTTGTGTTGTTTTATGTACGTACGGAAGTTACAAATTTATATCTATATATATCTAAAAGCTGAAGTGTGATATTTATTGTTATTACACTCCAGTTGAGCCACATTAGCGGCCACGTCTTTTTTTTTTTTTTTTCTCTCTCTCTTTTCTTTATATTTTCTCTCTCTTTTAAAATATAATTAAATATTGATAAATTGGACAAAACCGTTGATGCATTTGGTACCATTCATTTGTGCATCAACCATTGCGCTGGTTGGCCTCCTGTGCCACATCGCACTACTATCTCTCCCTATCTCTTTTCAGCCTAGCCATTCCATTTCCCACCTTGTCATTATAAGTTACAACACAGATAGTGAACCGGTGTAACATTTATTTCTAAGATGTATATAGCTCCCAATGTCCTTCCTTCCACCATCAATGGCAATCTACTTCTCCATATACATGTAGGATTCACTACTTCCTACTGTTAAGGTCATATTTTTCATGTAATTAGCTAATCCTTTGACAAAACATACTTTACTTGTAATTGGGTAGATCTATGTTGGGTTTAATGTATTAAAAAGTATGTCGTTCAAACATATCAAGTGGTATCATTAAAAACGTGAAGGTTGATCCAAGAAACAAGTGAAGAAAAGTTGTTTCATTAAGTCTTGACACAAGCTTGACAGATGTTGCTATCAAAGATTAATGGAGAAACTCGACACAAGCTTGATCTATCAAGATCTACGATTTTAGAATTTCCAAATCTGAAATTCGGCCCATGATGTCTTGAATGATTAGGGTTTCTCTTCTTACAACTCTAGTCATATATAAGGCTTATTTTAAAAGTCATCATACACGAAAACAGAGACCTAGAACTCATACACTCAGTGAGAAGCTATTGCGTTTGTGCGCCTTAGGATTTTGTAACCAAGTACTTCCTGATCTTCATTATTTATGAAGTGAAGAACTTTGCAGCGAACAACAATCATTCAATTTGCTAGAGTTAGTCACATATTAGGATCCGTGCAAATGAGTTGGTCATAGATTAGAGATTTGTGCAACAAAGGAAATAAGGCTACTACAATATCAAGTTTAATTGGGTATTGAAGTAAAAGTTCAACTCTAGATTGGTATTTTTGGATAGGCTAGGGTAATAGTAAGATTCCTCATACTTGTAACCCCTTGATTATTGATTAGTGAATTCTTGGGAGTAGTAACCTTAAATTCACCTGGTAGGGTTTTTGCCTTGCGAGAGGTTTTCTTAATTCACAATTATAGGGTGTTTATGCAAGCTGGCACAATGACAAAAAAATAAAACATAGAGCAAATGAACGGAAGTCTATATACTTGAGGGTGGCCGATGCAATAATAGATTTGCCATAAGTGTTCATAAAAGAAATGTTCAACCTGTGTTGATATTGGAAAAATGCATGTTTGTATAGCATACAAAACATACATAGCAAAAAATTAATAGATATTCGCAATTGATAACATGTACTATGTAAATTTCAGAATATAAGAACAAGAGAATGTACATTGGTGCAGTGAAATTCAAAACTAAAGATTAGAAGTTCTTGGGAACACTTTTAATCTTCACTCCGATTCCACTTGTGCCCAAGAAGTGTGGTCTCTCAATCAATATATATGTGTGTGTTCAAGGGAGAGTAAGAGAGTTTCCTACACTCACATACAAATCATTTCATTCTCTTACAAAATTTTGTATCTTTCTCTCCTTATAAGTGATTATCTAATTGCGCTAGCCTTTTAGGCCATTCCAATTGGGCTTTACTATGTGGCTAGGAGTGGGACCAAAAGGGAACAAATAAGACTCTAGCTCCAATGGGTCTTGGGATTTTCTATCAACTCTTGACAAGTCCAAAATTACCATTAATTATATTTAATACCACTATATAAATATAATTGCACTCTAGGCCTAATTAAAAAATTATATCCCAAGACTTTATTATACATATAACCCCTTCATAAAATATTCGTAGTATTACAAAGTCATAAATGTAGACTACCACTTTAAAGATTACTATATCTTAATCCTTAAGTATCTGGTTTAATCCTTTAAGTTATTCATCATATATTTATGAAATCTAATTTCATAAATATATACTTTAGTAACTCTTTAATAAAGTGGTTAAGCCTAACACTTTGAATAACCAAACCCATTAAATTTTATATCTCCATTAAAAGATTATAAATTTCATCTTGAGAATATATGTTCCGTCAACACTAAATGTGGCTGCCCAACATACTGAGGTTTTGATCGTAACTTTAGATATCGCTATTGATATATCAAAGCAAGCTACACTTCATAATCAGGTCCATTATTCTCTTAAGATTAAGAGTTAATGTAAATAGAAGTCATAAGGAGAATAATAAATCTCATAGCGGTCCAGTTCAGTATGTCTTAACTCTTAAAATATATCAACATATCAACTAGAAGTCTCTACTTCCATTGATGCTATAGCCTTAAAGATGAATTTAACATACTTAAATTCAGATTTAAGCAATATCATAACATCAATATCAGTTTTTATCAAATCATAGTTTCAACTACCATACAGAAAATTAAATACATAGATAACTTTCTAACATCATAAAACTATTATCTCTAATTCTAAAACTCACAAAACATGTTATTCAGATTCAAATTGAAAACCGCTCTGATACCAATTGTTGGGAAAATACATATTCGTATCACATATAAAACATATGCAGCAAAAAATTAATGGATCTACTTCATTTGCAATTAATAACATGCACTATGAAAGTTTCAAAATTTAAGAACAAGAAAGCGTACCTTAGTGCGGTGAAATTCAAAACCAAAGATCAGAAGTTCTGGGGAAGACTTTTAATCTTCACTCCAATTCCATTTAATGCCAAAGATGTGTGGTCTCTCAATCAGTTTCCAAGAAGAGAACAAAGGAGTGTCCAACACTCACATATAAACCATTTCATTCCTTGTGTAATCTTGATGAAAAACACTTATGAAATGACTTATATGTGAAAAAGCACTCATCAAAAGTCTAATGGAATTTTGTATGTTTCTCTCCTTATATACAACTAATTATCTAATTGGGCTAGTCTTTTGGGCCATTATAATTGAGCTTTAGTGTGTGGCTTTGAGTGGGACCAAAAGGGAATAAATAAGACTCTAGCTCCAATGGGCCTTGGGCTTTTCTGTCAACTCTTGACAAGTCCAAAGTTACCATTAATTATATTCAATACCACTATATGAATATATTTGCACTCTATGCCTTATTAATAAATTATATCCCAAGACTTTATTATACATGCCACCCCTTCATTAAAATATTCGTAGTAATACAAAGTCATGAATATAGACTGTCGCTTTGAAGATTACTACATCTTAATCCTTGAGTACCCGGTTTAATCTTTAATGTTAAAAATCATATATTTATGAAATCCAATTCCATAAATATATACTTTAGTAACTCCTTACTAAAGTGGTTGGGCTCAACACTCTGAATAACCAAACCTATTAAACTTATCTCAAGGGAATATTTTATATCTCCGTTAAGAGATTATGAATTCCATCTTGAGAATATATGTTCCATCAACACTAAATGCGGCTGCCCAACATACTGAGGTTTTGACCGTAACTTATAGATCTCACTCCTGATATATCAAAGTAACCTACATCTCATGATGAGGTCCATTATTCTCTCAGGATTTAGAGTTGATGTAAATAGAAGTCGTGAGATTTATTATTCATTTGACAGTCGTTAGGAGAATAATAAATCTCACAGCAGACCTATTCAATATGTCTTAACTCTTAAAACATATCAACATACCAACTAGAAATCTCAATTTCCATGATCAAGACAAATCATCTTAGTTGATATGTTATAGTCTTCGCAGATGAAACACCCAATTTCATCACCGACTATGAACTACATTCTGAGTTTACAAAGAACTTGCAATTTATATCTTCTGTGACTTTTCACATAAATCGCATACTATGCATCTCATGGACTAAGATAATGTCCCATTAGTTCATTTATAAATAGTCTCATATAATTAAACAATTTAATTATTTATGACATGCCAATAAATTGGATTTTAGGGCATAAACCCCAATATTATTGACCCCTGTTGTCATGGCTGCAACCGACATGTAAAGATCTTTGTTTTCAAATACAACTTGTTTTTCTAATCTCTATTTGTTTGAGTGTATCAAAAAAATGCAAGTCTAAAAGTTATTTGAATTCCATAATGGTGATCTTTGGAAAAGATCTTAACTAGACAAAGAAGAAACTAGACTGTCTCAGAATGAAATTGTGCAGATTAGTTCATCTGAGAAGAGTGAGAGTTAAAAGCTTTGTTCATAAATGGCAGATGAGAGAAAACATCATTCCTATTGATCTATCATCTAAGCACGAAGTGTGCTTCATGATAAAGTCCGCATTTAAGGTTATGGACACGTGTTTGTGATACCTTGATAGCAGCTGCTCAAGACACATGACTGGAGACTAATTTCTCTTTAAGGTTTTCGAGTCTAAGAAAGGTGCTAATGTCACTTTTGGTAATGGGAGAAAATCACAAATTAAAGGAAAGGGGATCATCTCACTACCTAGACTACCAGACATTGCAAATGTGCTATATGTAGAAGGTTTAAGAGTGAACCTGTTGAGCATAAGTCAGATATGTGATCAAAACTTTATGGAGCTATTCTCAAAGGGAAAATGCCTTGTGTTGGATGAGTCTGGAAATAAACTCATAAGTGGTGTTTATACTCTAGACAATTGTTATGGTTTAGTCCCTGATGCCGATATTGTGTGCAATAGTATTCGGTTGCCAAACAAAGATCTATGGCATCAAAGGATGGGAAATGCTAATTACAAGCATCTTTTAATTGTATCTATGCATGAATCAGTTTTAGGGATGCCCAAGCTCAGTAGAGTAAACAATGTAGAGTGTGGACCATGTCAACTTGGAGAACAGATGAAAGCTAAACGTTCGAACGCTCAGACATCCGCTACATCTAGACCATTGGAACTACTACATCTAGATCTCATGGGCCCAACCAGAACTAAGTATTTTGGTGGAAAGAGATACATCATGGTTGTGGTAGATGACTTCACTAGGTACACTTGGGTTTTCCTTCTATGATCCAAGTAAATGCTCTTGAGCACATTGAAGCCTTATGCACAAGATTGCAGAATGAGAAGAGCTTGAAGATTGATCAAATTGGAAGTGATCACAGTAAAGAATTCGAGAACTCTTACATGGAGTCCTTCTGCACTAGGTCAGGTATATCTCAAGAATTCTTTACTCCTGTTACTCCTCAACAGAATGGTGTAGTAGAAAGAAAGAACAGGGTTATTCAAGAGATGGCTAGAGCTATGCTGCACAACAAAGATGTGGCTAGAAACTTGTGAAGAGAAGCCATCAACACTGTATTTCATACGGTCAATAGGGTGTATTTTAAACCCGGTACCAAAAAGACTCCTTATGAGCTGTGGAAGGGAAGGAAACCAAACGTTAAGTATTTTAGAATCTTTGGAAGTACTTGTTTCATTCACAAGGTATTCTTGTTTACCTTACTGCTAGTAGACCTAACATTAGTTATAATGTGGGAGCGTGCTAGCTATCAGGCTAATCCCAAAGAGTCTCATATGATTTCTTTGAAAAGAATCATAAAGTATGATGAAACCACTGCCGACTTCAGTGTATGGTACAGCAAGGACACAAATGATGTCTTAGTTGGGTATTCTGACGCACTAAGCTGGGAATGCTAATGATAGAAAGAGTACGTTGGGGGGTTTTTTTATGTGGGCAATAATCTTGTCTCCTGGATGAGCAAAAAACAGAACTCCATCTCATTATCCACTGCAAAGGCTGAGTACATCGCTACCAGTAGCTATTGCATCCAACTGCTATGGATGCAAAAACTCCTCCTTGATTACGATATTCATCAAGAGGATCTTACCATCTACTGTGACAATACCAATGCCATCAACATCTCTAAGAATCCGGTTCAACATTCTCAAACTAAACACATAGAGATTCGACATCACTTTATTAGAGAGCTTGTCGAAGATGGTACTTTCACTCTTGAGTTCATTCACACTAATGATTAGAAGGCTGATTTGTTCACCAAATCTCTTGATAGCAAACGGTTTGAATTTCTTCGCCAAAACATTGATGTTATCTCCATGGATTGATCTCTTCTTCTCATCCTCCTTCCTCATGCATTTGCATCTAGTTTATGCTTTGATTTGTTTAACATGTTTTTGTTTTATTTGTTTTCAGTTTTGCTTTATTTTGTTTTTCATAAAAATAAAATAAAAAATTTGAAAACTCAAAAAAATACAAAAATAGTGTGTTTGTGTACATTGGTATTTGTATTCCTTGGATGGCCATTGACACAAAATTTTCTAAGCTTTGTATCTTTTGTAGCTTAGATGAGTATCTCTATACACAACTAAGCAAGTAAACTTTGTAGCTTGTGTTTGTGATGAGTAAGATTAAGTTATCTCTTACACTTAAAACTCGTATCACTCTTTTTGACGGGAATGACTAGAAAATCCTAAGAGAAATAACCATCTCATCATTGTTGCCCGCCAATCATGAAATGACATCTGTATGCTTCGGCATAGTAAAAGTACAATGTCAAAAGCTTAACATCATTGGGTATTTTTTTTTTCTCTCTCTCTCTTATATGCCCATGCATGATATGCTTAAAAGAAAAATATGCAAAGAAAAATAAAAGCAAAAAGAATAAAAATGTTTTATATATAATTGCAAGCGTGTCTTCTAGGAGATGTGGGAGTTATAGGATGTACCTCGAAGGTGATAGTCCTCATAAAACAGTTATGATTGTGTGTGAGTTAAAGTGATTTTCTCATATTTCAAATCTTCATAACATGTTGACACTTATGTAATCTTGTGATGTTTTTCACACACAACGCGCAATATTCTTTACTACTCTCGATACATGTGCAAGTACAATGTGATTTGGCTATCACAAGGAATACATGTGTTAATGTATGCTCACTAAACTGTCTTAACTTGTTTTTGAAATATAAAATTAGTTAGACTCGTTTAGTGTGTGTGTGTGTGTTTTGGATCTAAATGCTTGACATTTTTTTTTATGAGAGATGTTTTTGAGAGCTTAAAATGATGTTTGGATCTTTGGTTGAGTAGCATGTTTAATTGCATTCATGTCTATGTTTTTCTCTTCTTTGAAAAATTGTTTCTAAGCAATCTCGACAGCTTCTCAATACCTTTTAACAGCTAGGTTATCTATCGAGCTCTTTAGCTTCCTTTCTCGATAGCTGTTATCGCAATCTCGATCCATCCAAATTCTTGAGATTCAATCTCGATAGCTACTCAACAGCTACTTGATCTATCGAGGAAGTTTCTGTATGCTCGATAAATTCTTAATCCATCGATACCATTTTGCTGTGGACACCTCTCAATAGCTCCTCGATATCTGTATTTGTCGAATTTTTATTCTCGACACCTCTCAATTCCTCTCGATCTATCAAAAAACGTGGATCTATATATATGGTCAATGCAAATTTCTCTCATTTCTCCCCGTTCTCTCTCAACAAAAAAGTGTCTCTCCCTTTCCCAAATACCTCAACCTCAACGTCTTCATCTTCCCCACTCTTTCTTCGGTCTTTTCCTTGCATTTTTCTCTAGTATGATCTCTTTTCTATCTCTTTATCATACATTTCATGCATTTTTTACCTAACTTTTGGGCTTTTTCAAAAAATTTGGGGTTTTTCAAAATTAATGAAGTTTTGGTGAAATTTTTAGGATGGGTTTTCACTAAATGATTTTAAATCATCATGCATTCCATCACATTTGCATTATAACAATGTTTCATGCATTTTAAATATGTGTTTACTTTGTTGCAAGTATGTGTGCTGATAGGATTGGATTGGGCTGAGCCCATGATGCTTTTAATGTTGCATGTCACATGTTCATGCATTTTTCATGCATACGTACCTTCATTTCTATATATTTTTATTATTGATCTGTGTTGGTGCTTTTCTGCGTGTCTCTCTCCCTCTCTCTCTCTCTCTCTCTCTCTCTCTCGAATTTTTATTCTCGACACCTCTAGATACCTCTCGATCTATCAAAAAAAGTGGATCTATATATATGGTCAATGCAAATTTCTCTCATTTCTCCCCAATCTCTCTCAACAGAAAAGTGTCTCTCCCTCTCCCAAATACCTAAACCTCAACGTCTTCATCTTCCCCACTCTTTCTTCGGTCTTTTCTTTGCATTTTTCTCTAGTATGATCTCTTTTCTATCTCTTTATCATACAATTCATGCATTTTTTACCTAACTTTTGGGCTTTTTCAAAAATTTTGGGGTTTTTCAAAATTAATGAAGTTTTGGTGAAATTTTTGGGATGGGTTTTCACTAAATGATTTTAAATCATCATGCATTACATCACATTTGCATTATAACAATGTTTCATGCATTTTAGATATGTGTTTACTTTGTTGCAAGTATGTGTGCTGATAGGATTGGATTGGGCTGAGCCCATGATGCTTTTAATGTTGCATGTCACATGTTCATGCATTTTTCATGCATACGTACCTTCATTTCTTTATTTTTTATTATTGATCTGTGTTGGTGCTTTTCTGCGTCTCTCTCTCTCTCTCTCTCTCTCTCTCTCTCTCTCTCTCTCTCTCTCTCTCTCTCTCTCTCTCTCTCTCGCATTAGCTGCTCTATGGCACCTAAACGAAAATCTGCTCTGTCCCGGAATGCTCTTCGTTCCGGGGCATCTTCCTCCCTTACTGATTCTACTCCTTCCGTCTGGTTTCATGATGATAAAATCCATAAGGATTTTTCGAAGAACTTCTCACGATGAGGCATTCATTCGAAATGCCAAGTCATTCTATTGGACTTTTCCGATACTGACCTTCCCACTGTCATCTACAATAAGGGTTGGGAGTCACTGTGTGGCATCCCGATCACGTGCCCTTCCGTGATCATACAAGAGTTTTACTTCAACATGCACGGATTTGATTATTCTATACTCCAATTTGTCACTCGCGTTCGTGGTATGCGCAGTATAGTCACTCTGAATCTTATATCCGAGGTGCTGCACATACCAAGGGTAGCGTCTCCTGACTACCTCAGCCGTGATCATCTTAAGACTGTGTCTAAAGACGAACTCATGTCTCGATCTTGTAAGACACCTTCTTCTTGGGTTGGTCGTCAAAACACCCCTTGCTCGACCTTTGCTAAAGGTTCAAGATTCCTTAACATGGTGATGACATTTAGTCTCCACCCATTGTCTCACTATAATTCTATCACAAAGCCTTGTGCTCAATTTTTGTTATCCCTCCTAAAGGACATTTTTATTGACTTCCCTTCTCACTTCATCCTATCCCTTATAGATGTCTATAGGAATACGACGACCCATGATAAGCTCATTTTTCCTTTAGCTATCATGCTAATTCTTCCCCATTTTTCTGTTCCATATCCCGAGTCTGATCACTTCTTTGTCATGGGTGCAATTGACGCTGCTACCGTTAAACAGAGTGAGGCCCAGCTTCAACCGAAGCGGCCACAGACTGAGACAACAGCTCCTTCGACTTCTTCAGCTACTTCCACATTTGCTCCCTTTTCTTCTGCGAATGGAGTGACCCTCGCGGCAGTCATGGCGCAGCTGCAACACATGGATGCTTGCCTTGACACACTCAGTGATGAAAATTAATCATTTAGATTGTATTTCTTAATTGTTGTGGTGAATCTGAAAGGTGTTGTTTTGCACTTTATTGGTCTGTATAGGCATCTAGTGACTTCATTTTCTGAGTTCAGATCATTTTTTTTCACTGTAGTAGATTAGATTCTTAAGGATATCAAGCACATATATGATAGTTTTAATGATATATCCCTTTTTTTAGTAATAGTATACATTCACATGTAATTGTAATTCTCTAGCTTTTTCTAGTATTGCAAAAAGAGATTAGGGAGACTATTGTTTGATTAGAAGAATGTAATATTTTATATATAACCTTTAACACTAGTAAAATATCAAGATAATATGAATAATTATCTCCTTTATAAAATGTTCAAGTTTTAATATTTTTTTTTTTGTATTTAATATATTCTACATAAAATATGTATTTATGAATCAAATAATAAATAAAATCTGATTAGAATAAAATTTGATGTGCACCTTGAAAACAAAGAAAATGTGTAATTTAATTATATAAGAAAAGGATTTTGAAATATTAATATCATAAAGTTAGTAAATAATATAATAGTGTCAAAATGGTATACACACCTCTCTCTCTCTCTCTCTCTCTCCTCTCTCTCTCTCTCTCTCTCTCTCTCTCTCTCTATATATATATATATATATATATATAATTAATGTTGAAGATCAACAATAAGGAAGGTGGGGACAATTTTGAATCACATGGAAGATTTTCGGTTATGTTCTTGGATTATATCACTTTCAAACTGTTTATTAATCGGGTTCAAAATGAGGTGTCTACAGGGGGTACATAAAGAATGAAAGACCTACAGTGTACACCGGTGTGGTGCTAGCCAAAGACCCTCCGAATGTTAAGTCAGTAACTCAATGATTTCCAGCAACTCCAAATGTATGAGAGTTAGGAAATTCTTCGTACCTTAGAGAGGTGGGGGTTTAGTGCTTATATAGCCGTATAGAACTGACCAATTCTCATGAATTTAGGCACTTCCCTTATAGGGAGTGTATTGGGGTTAATGTGTCAAGATCTTTAGGTTTACCTTCCCATATTTGAAGGATACGAATATGTAGAAGGATTTTTGGGTATGGTATGCAAGTTCTTTCCATATAGAGATAATGGAATTGAGAATAATATGCAAAGGTTTAGAGGACTAAGTACAGGGGGTCGTCCATCAAGACTAGTCCATCCATCGCTCTGGGGTATTGGACAAATAGGCATTGGATGGATCACAACATATGGCAGCAAATATAGGTACCTAACGATTGTCCGGCACATGACGGTCCTTTGGAGATTTGATGATTCTTGTGAGTTAGATTTATATTGCTTTGGTGAAAATATTTCATATATATTGTAGGGATCAAAGGCCCAATTTTAGATGTTGGGCCACGGGCTTGTCCGAGGAGGCACATTTATCCAAAGACAGTAAACTACGAGGAAAATGCATGGCTACAAACCTCGCAAGTATTTGGCAGGTGTGTAAACGGAAAAGAGCTGTCCGAGGAGGACTACCTCCTCTGATGGTCAAAGAGTATGCATTCTGGCATTTATTATGGTATTTTAGGGGATTTTTCTGATACATAAGCATCTGGTAAGCACATAGGACAGGTGGAAGCAATAGGATATTATATAGAAAGTTGCTACCACCGCATTAATTGCCCTGCAGCTAACCCTCTAGCCGCATTAATGAGGAAAGAATGTCTGAACAATAACTCTCAACCTTTACAGCTGCTGTGTGAAGACTTTAAGGCGAAGTTGATGGGACAAGTATCAAAGGAAAATAATCTGATATGCACGTGGGAGAAAAAGGGGTATAAAGGGAGAGATAGGCAAGGAAAAAAAGGGGAGGAAAAAAAAAACAATCAAAAGAGAAGCACTGGAAAGAGAAAGAGGGAGACAAAGTTGTAAACATTCAAGTAATTGTATTACTATTCTCCTCGGA
Organism: Lithocarpus polystachyus; assembly: GCA_033629205.1. Lineage (NCBI taxonomy): Eukaryota > Viridiplantae > Streptophyta > Magnoliopsida > Fagales > Fagaceae > Lithocarpus > Lithocarpus polystachyus. The sequence goes on from CM066165.1 coordinate 163,974, forward strand.
CCAAGCTGAGGACGGTTTTATATAACATCGCTACTCTATTTCTGTCAGCCTGGTTATAGAATACATCCAAATAACATTTTATCTCACTTAAAGCCCAGTTTTTCTAGCTCACTCTCTATAAATTCATTGCAAGGATTTTTTGGGCCTGAGTCCATCCCGCTTTTGGCCTAGCCTTTAAAATTGTGCTCTTACATATATATATATATATATAATAATTATATATATATATATATATATAATTATATATACACTCTTTAGATTGTATTTCTTAATTGCTGTGGTGAATCTGAAGGGTGTTGTTTTGCACTTTATTGGTTTGTATAGGCATCTAATGACTTTATTTTCTGAGTTCAGATCATTTTTGTTCACTGTAGTAGCTTAGATTCTTGAGGATATCAAGCACATACATGATAGTTTTAATAATATATCCTTCTTTTAGTAATAGTATACCTTCACATGTGATTGTAATTCTCTAGCTTTTTTTAGTATTGCAAAAGAGATTGATGAGACTATTGTTTGATTAGAAGAATTTAATATTTTATATATAACCTTTAACACTAGTAAAATATCAAGATAATATGAATAATTATCTCCTTTATAAAATGTTCAAATTTTAATATTTTTTATATTTTAATATATTATACATAAAACATGTATCTATGAATCAAATAATAAATAATATCTAATTAGAATAAAATTTGATGCGCACCTTATAAACAAAGAAAATATGTAATTTAATTATATAAGAAAAGGATTTTGAAAATATTAATATAATAAAGTTAGTAAATAATATAATAATGTCAAAATGGTATACACACCTACCTCTCTCCCTCTCTCTCTCTCTCTCTCTCTCTCTCTCTCTCTCTCTATATATATATATATATATATATATATATATATACAGGTGGAGACAATTTTGAATCACATGGAAGACTTCCGGTTATGTTCTTGGATTATATCACTTTCAAACTGTATACTTTTTTGTGACGGGAAAATGCTTGATGATGGGTTTCAGTAGTAAGGGCTGCTGTCCTCATTACTTTTCAAGATGAGACTTCGAGCTTGTGATTCCACAGGAAATGATAGACTCATCACTTCGACCATTGTATTCGAAATCCCACACTACAATAGTGGTGGACAACTGTAATTTTTTATCCTTTTTTTTTTTTTTTGTCTTATCGTGGTTGTTCTACTTACAACATTCATGCACCACTATGACTTGTTTTAATTTTAGCCTTTCAAATTGATCTGGAAAAGTAATGATTAGTAGCAGCACAGACAATTTTTCTGGGAATCTTGTCATGTCACACTAATATTCGTAAAGGATTAAAAGGTTTCTAATTATTTTAATGAAGAATATTTATGAGTAATGATACGAACCATATGATGAGCGAGATTGAGTGGATAAAAGAATTTGTGTAATAGTTTCTGGAATTTCCTGGGGAATTTAAGATATATTTGAATACGAAAAGATAATAGTGGGGAGTGGGGACTTGATCAAATAGGATGCAACAACCATTTGCACTTTTAACTGGATACTGTTTTATAAACGAGTCGGGTTGGGCTGAGTATTAAAAATTTAAATTTGTTCAATAAAATTTTTTTCAAACATGAGCTTAGCTCGAGTTCATTTCTAAACAAAATTTTATGTTCAAGTATGACTCATTTTCTTATCGAGCGAGCCTGAGTTTATTCATGAGCTATATGATTAAGTTATTCTTTTTCTATATATTGTAAAATCATAACTAAAATATTCTATCTATCACAATTCTATGATTTTTTACTATTAATAGACTGTTTGTATCATCAATAAACTACAAATAATAATTAAATATCATATGAACTTACTATTAAACTTATACAATTCAATTTCAAGTTTATCTAAATATATTTCTAGACAAAATGGGCTTTTACCCTTTTCGCTAAAAAAAATCTAGCATTTTGCCTCCTTTTTCAAACTAATTATAGAAATGCCTCTCTTTTGAAAATCGACTTTCTGAAAATCGAGTTAAGCCCTATAGTAACGTTTTTAAAGAGCCTATAGTGATGTTTTAAAGACCTATAGTGGCGTTTTAAAACTCGAGCTCCATGAACCCGAGTTATAAGTAAAATAAAAAATAAAAAAAAAAGTTGCCTATGACTCGAGTTCATGAAGCTTGAGTTCCAAAATGCCACTATAGGTCTTTAAAATGCTACTATAAGCTCCTTAAAACGCCATTATAAAGCTCCAGAAATTTTTTATTTTTAAACTCAATTTTGAGAAAATCAAGTTTCAAAAGAAGAGTATTTTCTTAATTAATTTGAGAAGAGAGGCAAAATGCTGAATTTCTTTTTTAAAATGGACATAGGCCAATTTTGTCCAAACAAATATATATATATATATATATATATATATACATATATATATACACACACTTAAATTTAACCTTCATGTTTACAGGTTTGTTCATAAACATAATTATTATGTTTGATCTTGACTCTTTTAAAAACCAAACATAAACTTAAAAGTTGAACTTGGCTTATTTTCCAAACTAACTAATGTAAACAAGTTTTTTCCGGACGGTTGTAAATCCCTGTGTTACAGACTCAGTGATACTATCTATTTGATTCTGAAAAAAGAAATCGGCCACTCAGTGATACTATCTGGTTTTGTCTGCGTCCAATACTTGATGACAAGTGCACTTATTATCATTGTCGACATGTTGCTAACAGGACAAACTATCGGCCACAGTACCTAGGCCAGCTATTCAAAATCTCGTTATTTTATTGGTCACGAAGGTCTATTAGCCAGTCAATACATGACCGCGACAATGTATGCATGTGAAGTTAGGATCCACAGTGCATTCTGAGATGACAGGAAAATATCGGACTCGGTAGCCAGAGGTAAATGATTGCAATAAATTATTGCGCTTTGTAAGGTGTTAAGAGATCAGTTTTGAAAAATTTTAATAATATTTTAAGGAAAACGCTAAAAAAATTTTCTAAAATAAAATAAAATAATTAATATTTTGACAATTTTTTTCATGTTTTATAAAAGTGATATTAAAATTTTTCTAAAATAGATTATTAATCAATATCCTATAGGCATTTGTTAGCATGAACCAAATTTTAATGAGAAAAAATTTTATAAAAAAAAAACAATTTTTAGTAGTCAATTTTTTTTTTCTAAGTCAATGTACTTAAAAATCAGCGAAACCGGTAAAATTATCTCAGGAACTGATAAGATATATGTGTCAATATCTTTAAGTAATATAAATCTTTTATCCCACTTTAAGCTAAAAGTCCCAAAAGTTACATTTGTTTTTGCAAACTCCTTTAGATTAGCTATCTTTTGGTGCTTGCTCCGTTTGGTAGAGTTGTTAAATAACTCATTTTCAGTTTTGAAACAATATTACACATATTTTCATACACTTTTCACTTACATATATTTCAAAAAACTACAAAGAACATGTTCAAAACTGCAATTTCAAGTACTTGATTTGAATAGGTTTCCTGGAGGTAATTAATGACCTTAAACCAATCAAAGAATCAAAGGGTGCAATAACAAAATAAAATAGGTTCTCTTTTCTCTTCTACACATCCAAAAAAGACACAAAAAAAACCTCCATAATTTAATTTACTACTTTCTCGGCGTTCTTTCTAAATTCGCAATCGATATGCAAGTTTGTTAATTGTGTCTGGATTTTCTTTATACTAAAAATTTATGTAGTTACTCGTTGAAAGTTGACAAAAATATAGTTATATATATAAGATTATAAAAAATTGTACTTCCAAGCTGAAATGTTACAGTCACAAAGCTAATTCAAAGTCCCATTCAGACATGGCCAAAAATAGGGTTATGTTTTTTTTTTTTTATATACAAGATAAAATTCTACTCTAACATAATCTAAGTATATGTGTGTATGAAGCTTCCTTCTGGAGACTTGAACCCCGGCCCTTCCCCCCCGTCCCCCACCCCCCCCCCCCCCCTCCCTAGTAAAAATAGGGTTATGTTAGTTGAGGAGAAATTGAGTAATTACGTGTAATGTGTCAGTTTTAGACTTCGAACGAGAGGATTAGGAAAAGGCGATTCTTGTAGAAGTTTGTTTGTGCATACGTATAGTGAGAAATAAAGCATGTGGAACAGTCCAAAGAGGAGGAACAAATGCTGTTTAAGTATTGCAAAGGGAACAGCGGAAGAATCAAGAATGAACCACGGATTTCTCATATTCTTTTTCTTCTAGCCTCATACAAAGGGAAGAGGGAAGCGTCGGCAGTTCAATTTGTTGGTTTGTTGCAGTAACCAGAAATTTTTGTTTTTTTTTTTTTTTTTTTTGCGTTTTCAAAAGGCTAGGCCCTGTAAAAAAAAGATAAAAATGTCCAAGCTCCTTTGTTTGTATTATGTAATTGTAGCTTGTAGGGAAGGGTTGGTTTGGTGGTGGGGTGCATAAGATAAGGTAGGAAGACTTAAAAATAAAAGGTCACGCACTCAATAGCCACCCACCAAAGTATCGGTTTTAACCTGTAGCTAGTAGCTATTATATATCTTTAATTAAACCCGCCACTTGGTTGGAGTTAGTCACTCATGGCGCTGCCTTGTGGAAGCGGGAGGAGGTGGTGGAGGGCGGTAAAGATGGCCCTGGGCTTGTGCTTGTGCTTTCTCATACCAATGGCAGCAGCGGGAATTAGAAATACTAACAGCATCTTTGGTGATCAGAAACTTAAACTAGAGGTGCAGCAGCAGTTGAAGCTCTTGAACAAGCCTGCTCATAAATCTATCAAGGTTATTACTTAACATGCTACCTCAATTTAATTTATAGATTTCCCATCTATACTTTTTGCTCTCTTTTACATAACAATGATTAACCTTTTGCTTTAATCAAAGCTTGTGTTCTATCTATATATACCTTATTGGGTACTATAGGATTTTCAGCTGTTTCAGTCTTAGAATTATTCACTTTCGTGGGCTATGGTGTCTCCATGACTAACATGTACTACTATATCTCAGCATGCCCAGTATTAGTGTAATTTTATGACAGAACTAAGAATTCGGACTGATATCTGTGTGTGTGAGAAAATGTCCAAAACATCTTTTCCTTTGTTCTCTCTTTTTTACATAACAATGATTAACATTTTGCTTTAAGTAAAGCTTCTGTTCTACCTATATATACCTCATTTGGGTATTATAGGATTATCAGCTGCTTGAGTCTTAGAATTGTTCACTTTTGTGGGCAATGGTGTCTCCATGACTCCCATGTACTACTATATCTCAGCATGCCCAGTACTAGTGTAATTTTATGATAGAACTGAGAATTTGGACTGATGTCTGTGTGTGTGAGAAAATGTCCAAAACAGAGCTCGGATGGAGATATAATCGACTGCATACATATCAACAATCAGCCAGCTTTTGATCATCCTCTCTTCAAAAATCATACAATCCAGGTGGCTATATACATAATACATACATACATACATATATATATATATATATATATATCCTAGTTTTTGTCGTTAATTAACTTTTATTAATTTGGTATCGATAATAATTTGATGTCAACTAACTATGAATGGGGTTTTGCATTGTCATGTCGTAGATAAGACCAAGTTTCCACCCTGAAGGGCGATTATTCGATGAGAGCAAGGTGTCTTCAAAGTCCAAGTCCATTAATCAGCTATGGCACTTGAATGGAAGATGCCCAGAAGGAACGATTCCGGTTAGAAGAACTAAAGAAGATGATTTATTGAGGGCAAGCTCTATCAAAAGTTATGGAAGGAAAAAACACCTTAGCATCCCTAAACCAAGTTCCGCTCAGCCTGATCTCATCAATCAAGGTGGCCATCAGGTACAACTTAATTTTTAACCAATAATAGGTTTGAGCTCAATGATATCTACCACCGATTATATTAAGAACTCAACTTTTTTTTCTTTTGGTTGATTTTCTAGCATGCAATAGTCTATGTGGAAGGAGATAAGTATTACGGAGCTAAGGCAACTATAAACGTGTGGAAACCCCAAATCCAAGAACCTAATGAGTTTAGCTTGTCTCAAATCTGGATCCTAGGTGGATCTTTTGGTGAAGATCTTAATAGCATTGAAGCTGGCTGGCAGGTGCATATATTATTTAATTTCATCCTATATTATTTTCTTTACTAATAATATTATTTTCTATAATATTTTCTTTACTAATAATATTCAATCACAAAACTATTTGTGAGGAAAAATAGGTCAGCCCTGATCTATATGGAGATAGCAACTCTAGACTATTCACTTATTGGACTGTAAGTTTCCGTGTTTTAATTTTTGACTTCCCCAGCAGCACCAGCCTATTTATTGTTTATTTTTACTGATTTTTGTAAAGAGTCTTTTATCATGGCTGCAGAGTGATGCATATCAAGCCACTGGTTGCTACAATTTGCTGTGCTCTGGCTTTATTCAAATCAACAACCAAATTGCAATGGGTGCAAGCATCTACCCTGTTTCCGGCTATGGTGATTCCCAATATGATATTAGCATACTTGTCTGGAAGGTAGTACAATATTTCCATTTATATGAAATGCTTCTAATATTTGGATACAGATATGTGACCATATCATATGTATTTTTTTTCCTCTAAAAAACATTCATGGTAACAAATGTTACAAATATTTAGGCTTTATAACTTTAATTATCATTCAAAATATTACAAACTAATTGGCATATTAATGAGGTATATGTAGGACCCAAAAGAGGGAAACTGGTGGATGCAATTTGGGAATGAGCATGTATTGGGATATTGGCCAGCCTTCCTATTCTCATACTTATCTGACAGTGCTTCAATGATCGAATGGGGAGGAGAGGTGGTGAACTCACAGCCTGATGGGCAGCATACCTCAACACAAATGGGCAGCGGTCATTTCCCTGGAGAAGGGTTTGGCAGAGCTAGTTACTTCAAAAATATCCAAATTGTTGATGGCTCCAACAATCTTAGGCCTCCCAAGGACATTGCCACTTTCACTGAGCAACCCAATTGCTATGATGTCCAAAATAGGAAAAGCGGCGATAATTGGGGAAACTACTTTTATTATGGTGGTCCTGGTAAAAACCCCAATTGTCTATGATCACTTAGATTATTCTTTCAAAATTAAGGAGAAAAAGGGCAAAAGAAGAAAAAGAAGAATTATTTTCTTCTTCTTTTCATGTCACAAAAAATATACCTAGAAGCCATATGCCCTTATCTTCTTTAATGTACACTTAGTTTAGGCTAGTGAGTTGTGAATTGTCACTCTTTTGTACATCTTTTTCTCGTTCTTCTTCTGTATTAAGAGATTTGACTCCCTTTTATGCTCTCCATATAATTTGTTGGAGAGTAGGTGTTAAATTTTCCTAGCCCTATTGTTGTGAGTTATGCTTAATATAGATTATGAAACTCTCCGTTTCATTAATGAAATAAAGAGTTATTAAATGGAGTAGTAAATTTTTAAAATTGTGTAATTTAATATAGTGGAAGTTAAGATTGCATGGTGTAGTATATATGCTCATGCTTTCCTCCAATCCAAACCAAGAGTTCTCATCCTCTTCTGCCTTCATTCTACTTTCCTTGGGGTGCTTTGTAAGTGAGTCTCTTCCATATATTTTAGTGGTGTATCAGTGCTTAGGAATGAGATTGTGTAAAGGCCCACAAACTTCCAAAAAGTGGTACTAGAGCTAGTAGATTCATGGTGAAAATGGCGTTTTTCATTTGGAAGGTGTTATTTAGATTCCAATATGCAAGGTAGATAGTGATAACATGGCCAAAAGAATGTTAAAGAGCATGAGAATGTCCAAAGAGCTTTGGGTTGAACTTGTTGATGCAGCCTATTTGTCCAATTGTTGTCCCACATAAAGATTGTACCAGGAAAAACACTCCGCAAAAAGCTTGGAGTAGAAAAAATCCTACAGGTTCTTGCTAATGTTTGTTTGGGGGCACCATACGTGGAATACAAATTCTCTATCTCACTTTCTATATATCACTTTTTGCTTCGACAATTATGGTATGCCAAGTGTTTGATTTTTTCCATTTTAAATTTTATTTATTGAAAGCTTAGATTTGTGTGAAAGCATTCAAGCATGTTTAGACCCCAATTTTAAAATAACGGCTAGATTGCTTTTACTCTAACTTATCTAAGTGCGGAACAAGAGTAAATGATGCACAATCACCGAAACAACTCTAGTACACAAACATGAACAATAAGCAATAAATTTAAAGTACAAGAGTAAAGGAAGAGAGATACAAACACAAGATAATACCAAGACGTGTTATCGAAGAGGAAACTGAAGAACTCCGTGAAAAACCTCTCCGCGACCTTCCAAGTCAAAATCGATCCACTAGTGAATAGTGAATAAGTTGGAGTACACAAATATCAGAAGACCCCTCAAGCCTAGTCTACCCCCATATACTTGAGCTCTCCAAGCTCCTGCTACCAACGGACTTCTCAGAGTCATGTCTTCTCTAGCTTTCTGGAACCCGCAATACCGCCCAATTACATCCGTCAAGCCTTACCGGCTTCTTTTGGCAAATCTCCAAAGCTTCCCAAGCTCCAAAACACTTTCTACACTCTGAATAGGTGTGAGTTGTGTTTGGGTACAAATCTCCCCTCGATGTATGATAATAGGAGAGGGAAGGAGAAAATGCTATAATGATTTCTCTCTAAAGGATGAGTAGCTCTCTCTCTAAAGGTGGGGTGTGTTGTGTTATAGAAACCTATCTAAGTTTTCTCTTTAAATAATCTCTTTTATTTTTATGGGTAATGAGGGTATATATAGTATGGGTTGTTGATACCATATTTTGGCCGCCCTCAATTTGCGTGCCAGACCCCGAAAAATCTAAAAATATTATTTTCTCTCCATGGGGCCGCGAGAGCATCCAGAATGATGTGGTGCAACCCGTTCGGACACTAGAGCACCCAAAGTGCCTTTTTCAGCTAAAATGACCAAAGTGCCCTAGTCAACCCTGAGTTAACCGAAATTCAAACAAAGTCAAAATCCCCTCAAAACAACACCTTTCATAGTTTTACATCAAACCCAAGCTTTTCGGAGATTTTTGTCAAGTTTGACTAAGTTTGACCTGGAATTAACTCCTAGCGGGCCTTAGAAACCTTAATTTTGATCCGGCCATCAGAACGGGTTAAAACCAATGCCATTGCGAAGATTCTCAAAGTCTCAGTCCAACAACTATTCATGGGTCGAAATCAGAGTTAAAACGGCCAAGATATCATGAAAACCAGGTTAACGCACCGATCAATGCACTACTAACTTCCGGGAGCCATAACTTTTGATCCAACCGTTGAATTTTCAAATTCCATCCCTTTTTAGAAACTGGAAGTCAATATCTTTCCAAGAGTTTCAAGATCAAACCCATCTGAAAAGGCTTGTAGGTGGCAGCCCTACAAGGTGCGCCACCTCCTAAAGCGTGCCGAGGCTATAAAAGGCCGTAGGCACCTCCAAACCAATCAGAACCTCTTAATTCTTCTCTTCACAAAAAATACAAGAATATAAACACCAAACCCAAAAAGGACAAGGAAGAAACACCATCTCTTGGTTCCTCAGATTACAAAATACCCCTTTCTCATATTACCCATTCCTAATACCCGTCCTCTAATAGCATATATATATATATATATATATATATATTGGGATAAGTTAATCAACTACCCATTCCTCAGATTACATAATACACCCAGCATAAATTAGTTCAAAAATTTTACTTCAAAATTAAAACCACAGTAAATTACTTCAAAATTTTCTAAGTTAAATATCCTGTTCCCATGGTTTCCAACCCAAAAATCCACAACAAGCAAAATCAAAACTAAGAACCAGTAGAAGATATACCAATAAGAATTAAACACAAAAAATAAAAAATAAAAAAATAAAAAAAAAATAAAAAGAAGAAGAAGAAAAAGAATGATACCCATATGAAATTTACAAATCTATCAACTCTATTAATAAACCCAAAGCCACCACCAACGTTAGAATTTGACACGCACAGACAATCGGGCATCATACCCATCCTCAATGGACAAAATTTTACATGGGTTTCGATTGGGATGAATAAACTTTGGGGGAAAATTGAAGCGTACTTCAAATGGGTTTCGATTGGAGCTGTTAGGAAGCCCTTTTTCCTTGCATCGGTGAAATCGACGAATGAACTCTCCTCCTTACTAAAAATGGCGTAAAGAGAAAAACGATTCCTACAAATAGAGAGAGGATCGATGAGAGAGAAAGAGAGAGAGGATTTATGAGAGAGAGAGAGAGAGAGAGAGCTTACCAATTGATGAGGGAGGCTAAGAGGCATGAGGTTTGTTGGTATTGTGTTTTGTTTAGGCGTAAGGTTAAGAGCTTTTTTTTTTTTTTTTTTCTTGAGAAGGTGGGAAGCTGAAACTGAAAGGCTAAAAGGTGGGTATTGGGTTTTGTTTAGGCGTGAGGCTGAAAGGTTGAAAGACTAAGTATTAAAAATATTGAATAAAAAAAAAATTGAAGGCGCCGAAAATTGGGCATGAGCACCGCACAAAAAAATTGAGAGCGCGCTATTATTTTTAACAATAGGTGACGAAATATTATTTCGTCACCCAAGGCAGGTCTTTGGTGATGCAAATAAATATTTCGTCACCAATTTGAACATCTTTAGTGATGAAATATTGATTTTGTCACCAATTTAAACTATTTGGTGACGAAATCTTCTTTTCCTCACCTAATGCTAACATCCAGTGACGTAATTGTTTATCGTCACTTGATTTCGTCACCATAGCCCACTTTTGTTGTAGTGTACCCAATCTTCTTTTCCTTGGTTCTATACGTTGGATTTGGGATTTAGGGGTGTGGATGTAGCTTTTTAGCTACTATCCACACCCCTAAGGAACAACTAAGGGGGGGGGGGGGCGGGGGTTTGAGTATAATGAAAACAATTTTAAGAAAAACAACTAAGGAACAATTCAATTTAAAATATAGAAATCAATCAAAAGAACAAACCTTGGTCCAAGTCAACATCCACCATCGGAATTTTACAACTGATCATCGATGTAAGTATATATCAATTCACACTTTGAATATTCGCCGTTGGAACTATTTTCCTAACTCTCCTTAGTCATAGTTAATTAGAAAACAAACGATCTAATTAACCCTAACTACTAAACAACCCAAGACAAGCACTAAAGGTTTAATCTAGTAGCAGACTTAAGAATTAGAGAGATTGATGAAGCTAAACAACACAAACACAAGCGGTTGCATTTAATTTAGTCGAGCGTTCTTCTTAAGATCTAATAATTTCTAACGCGGCAAATCATTAAATCTTAGTTGCTTCACAAATTAGAGAGATCAAACAATTACGGATTTGAACTAGTAGGCCTCCTAGTAATTAAACGAGACAATCATGAAAATAGACACAAAAGAACATCTAATATTCAAAGCATAAATTGAACAATAAAAACAAATTAGATCTCACAACTTTATTGATTCTAAGGCTTCAGTTTCCTTCAACCAAGTATAAAAGTTTTAGCCACGAAAGTCCATGACAGAAAACTTGAAAGAGAAAATTAGAGAAGAGGGGAGAGAAAGGCGTGTGTCTCCAATTCTGATTTCTCCTCCCCCTTTTACACGTTAATTCCCCCTTTCCCAAGCCTACAAAATCTCCTAAAAATATTCTAAATAATAATACCCAAATCTGACTAATTAAGGAAAAATATTAAAAATAAAACAAAGTCCTAATATAACTAGGAAAGTGGTGTTTTTCAGCTGGAAATTTCGTACACCAGATCTGGAAACTTCTGAAAATAAACCGCATCAGATCCGCATATTAGAATTCCAGGCTAAGGAATGTTCCAGAACATCAATAGTGCAGGTGTAGCAAATTCAAGCCCGATTTCGACCTTGATGCGGCCTGTATCTCTCAAAACTCAAAACATGAAAGTTGTAGAGCTTTGACTTGGCGTTCCACAGCGTCTTGAATCATCTCAATCGGAGCTCAGATGAGAGAGTTATGCCTAGATTACAAAGCAATGTCAAAGCTGTCCAAAATCACCCAATTAACTACGTTTTGCACTTAATGCCTCCATTTGCATCCTAAATCAAAATATAAGAATAATGAGTACATTTAGGCACCAAATAAGTATAAAAGACTAAACATTAAGGGAGAAAAATATGAAATTTTGCATTCTCATCAAAATCTCACAAAATACAAGGAAATAATTTAATGCACTTACAACACTTTTTTTCATGGAACAAAGCCAACATAAAACACAGTTATAAATCACAAATTTACATTTATTTTATAAGGAAAGTCAAAAAAATACATGGCAAGCTATGATTGGTGCACCATAAAGTTGAACACAAAAAGTAAGACAAATGATTTGTACTCTCGTATGTGCATATTAAAGAATTCTGAGAAACTCTGTCTCATAGTGAATCATAGAGATATCTTTCATTTACTTATATAGAAAAATATTACAAGATGTATTTACCCATATAGATGGGATATGTGCAACGAAACTAATGTAAATGTACAGGAATCTATATTAGGAAAGACTAAAGACAATGGGAGAAGATCATGTCTATCTTTGTTGGGCATGTTTGAATTTATTTGAAAGTGTACCAACTTTACTCTAAGGAGGATATTAAGGAGACGTGTGGGTGTAAGCGCCCACGATGAGCAATTTCCTCATGGGAAGTATGCCTAGCATGGAGTGGAACAGGCAGAGGGTGTAAATGGAGTCACCATCTAGATTAAGTCTAGGAACTCTGTGTGTGTGTGTGTGTGTGGCGCCCTATGTGAAGGACTGATCTTACTAGAACATGTGTCCAGAGTTTAAGTATAGGAATGGAAAGGAGTTAGGCACCCAACCCCACCCGACCCACAGGTCGGCCTCCACTCATTATGTTCCAAAACCTAATCCCATCAAAGGATCTTTTAATAGGTTATTCTACACACACACACACACACACACACACTAATACACACACTAACAAGCATCAAACATCCAAACATGGCATCTCGATCAATCAATATTACATTCATGGAATACACCCTAACATTCATCTACCATGTATGTACCCATGGGCAGCAAGCATAACATAAGGCAGTAGCATCAACAACTCATTTAATAAAATATATTCATCATGTTCAAGCATTGCACCATGACACTAATCAAGCATATTCATAATGTTCATCAATCAAATCAAATGCATGTTCATTTAATTATGCATGACTGACCCCATTACCTCACAACACCTATGCATCAATGCATGTTCATAGTGTTCATCCAAACGTAAACCCTAATTACTCAATCTAAGTAAAAGCATGCAAAAACATGTTATTCTACTAATCTAAGACCTAACTAAGTGAATAAACAGAAGCTCAAACATGCATTTAAAAAAAATAAAAACCAAGAACAAACAATTATGGGTTTATGGGTTAACTATGCGTGCACATGCCTAAGAAAGTGTACACAGGGTCATGAAGATGTGTACGCATGCACAAACATGCGTACGCATCCCTGCTTAGAAACTCAGTAGGCAACACTAATCAAAACTAACTCTAATCAACCTAGCATGCATTCTGAATATCAAAACAATGAACCTAAACTACACAAAAGATTATTAAAGTAGAAAAACAGTAATAAAAACAAAGGAAAAGACAGGAACAAGTACCTCACACAAAAGCTTCTAGAGCTTGATTTTGACTATTCCCCTTGGTCAATCTAAAAAACAAAATACTCAAAGGATTAGTAAGTTTAACTAGAAGGCTTTGGACTGAAATAAGTCCTAGCTTAGAAACATTAGTATTAGGATGCTTTTTAAAGTAAAAAGCTTCTCTTGAATCACTTTTAAGGAGTAGATTTTGTTGATTGGGAAAAGGGACGTGGAGCCTTTTTATAGTGTTCAAAGAGAAGGGGTGGAGCTCTCCCCAAGCGATGTGGGATTAATTTTGCCGCATTTTCCATACAAACTTGTCTTACATAGCTCTTTTGAAACCCTAGTGCATACGCATGCTTGTGGCTACGTACACATGCTCAAGGCTATGTACGCACCCCTTAAGGTTCCTGTAACAATTTTCATTCTTCCAGAAACATCCCTAGACCTACCTAGTATCATCTTCATTGGGAAACGAGGGTTTATGTTGTAAGGGATACAAAATGAGGTGTTTACAGTTGCCCCTTTATTTGTGAGCTTCACTAACGAAATCAAGAAAAAAGGGACAACCAATTTTTTTTCTACAAATGGCTTGGGCCTAACCCATGCACATGGCAAACAACACACACACATGGGGTGGGGTGAAACTCCAAAAAGTTGCAGGATTCATATGTCTAAAGCCCCACGGGTGTTGCTCGGGAAATGAGTAGCGAAAAGCTCACTATCCAAGAGCCTGTTTTGCCAATTGTCAAGTAAAAGCCGAATGACTCACTATCCTAGAGTCACCAAAAAAGAAAAACTAATATGGCCAATAGCCTCAATCATAAATCAAACAAACAAGGTGCTCTTACAATCTAGAAATGGAACATATTTGTAGTGTCAGTCTATGGCTCTTGCCTCAAACTTCTTCGAGTGGCTTTGACCTTTAGGTGTCTCTCGCCTTTGTCTCAATCTCTTCTGTTAAATATGGCTTTTCGTCTTTATCTTAATCTCTTCTGTTCTAGGGTTCTAAAAGTCTTGATCCAAGGGGCTGAACAACAGTAATGAACAAATTCTAGGTTCATCTGTGCATATGCAGTCTCATACATACGTATGCATGTTTGGGGTTGCAAACACAGTTTTAAGCATTCATGAATTCAACACTTTTTTTTCACTTCAGTTTTCCAAATAAGGTCATTCCACCTTTCATGGGTAAGGATTCTATAACTTCTACCCGAGTTTGGTACAACTATCAGGGTACTGGTGTAGGCTTTTGTCTAAAAGTGGTGGGACACTACCCATACCTTTCACATTGCTAGTAGGGAGATGTTCATGACTGTCTATGACTTCCACAAGCTAACGAGTTTGAGGTCCCATGGTCATGCTTTTGCTTTCCATGTTTTTTTTCAATGAAACCAAGTTTCCCTTTTCTTTTGCTCATTCTATTGTTTCAGCTTCTTATACACCTAATCCAAATACTTAGCTGTCCAATCTATTGTATTGACATTCTTCCAATTAGCCCTCTATCCTAGGTCCTTATTCTAGCCATACATATCCACCTACCACTCAATCTCACGCTTTTTTTTCTCCTTCCCCAGATTGTCACTTCCACAATATCAACTCCATCTGCCTCTATTCCTAGTCCTCCTTTTACTGCACCTGGTACTCATCCTATTTTTTTTTTCTCCTCTTCATAGTTCCATCTCCATTTCCTACACTACACCTCCAGATCCTACCCCATCATCTCTATTTGATCCTACACCTCCTAATTCATCACCACCTATTCCCCTTATTTCTGTTTCTTCTTCACAACCTGATCCCACTACATATATTCTTGCTTCTGTCAATACCCATCCTTTGACCACCAGATCAAAGAATGGTATCTCAAAGCCTAAACTATATTACAAGGTTGTGGTTGATTACACTTATACTGAACCCCCATCATACAAGGTTGCATCTAAGTTTCCTCAATGGGTTAAGGCCATGGATGAGGAATTTTCTACTTTGCAAAGGCAGAAAACTTGGTCTCTTGTTCCTGCTGTACCTAACATCAATTTGGGGGGTTGTAAATGGGTTTATAAGCTGAAATTACATAGTGATGGTACCATTGCTCATTATAAAGCAAGGTTGGTGGCTAAGGGCTTTCATCAACAGGCAGGTGTGGACTACACTGAGACATTTAGTCCTGTTGTAAAACCAGCTACAGTAAGGCTTGTTCTTTCTATTGCAGTGAGCTTTCATTAGCCTCTCAGGCAATTGGATGTCTCCAATGCCTTCCACCATGGTTTTCTAAAGGAGGAGGTTTATATGCAGCAACCGTCAGGCTATGTGGATCATCAATTTCCGAACCATGTATGCAGATTACACAAATCCTTGTATGGCTTGAAACAAGCCCCAAGAGATTGGTTTGACAGATTTACTTCTCAGCTTTTGTATCTTGATTTTGAAGCTTCCATGGGAGATTCTTCCTTGTTTGTTTTTCACTCTCAGCAAACTATCATCTATTTGCTAGTGTATGTTGATGCTATTATCATTACTGGCAATTCCACTTCTCAGGTGTCTCGTCTTGTCACTGTTCTTAGTAAGGCTTTTGAACTCAAGGATTTGGGAGCTCTCTCTTATTTCTTAGGCATTCAAATTGTGTCTTCCTAATTTGGTCTCACTTTGTGCCAATCCAAATATGCATTTGATGTTCTTCATAGATTCAAGATGGAGAATTCTAAGCCTACTAAGACTCCATGTTGTCCCAACACTCATCTCACTCCTTTTGATGGATCTACTTTACCTAATCCTTCTTAGTATAGAATTCTGGTGGGTGCTCCCCAGTATTTGACCTTCACACGACCTGATTTAGCCTTTAGTGTGCATCAGCTTTGCCAATTTATGCACCATCCCACTACTTCTCATTTGGAGGCAGCCAAGCGTGTTCTTCATTATGTGAGAGGGACTTTGCATTTTGGTATTCATCTTGCTCTTGGTCCACTTACCTTCTCTACCTTTTCTGAAGCAAATTAGGCTAGTGACCCAACAGATAGGAAATCAACTACTAGTATGTTAGTTTTTCTTGGTTCAAGCCCAATTTCATGGTCTTCTAAGAAGCAATCCACTATCTCATGATCTTCCATAAAGGCAGAGTATCGTGCCTTGGCTTCCACAACAGTAGAGTTAGCTTGGCTTCACACTTTCTTTAAGGAGCTTAAATTGTTCCTTCCTCACATGCCAGTTCTTTGGTGTGATAACAACTCTGCTATTGCTTTGGCCTCCAATCCTATCTTTCATTCCAAAACCAAGCATATTGAAGTTGATTATCACTATGTGAGGGTCTGTGTTCTTCGTAGTACTTTAGGAATCAAATTCATCTCTGGCTGTGACAATTTCGCTAATATTTTCACTAAGCTGTTGCCTAGTCCTCATTTTCTACTTCTTCGTGGCAAACTCTTGGCTGATACAGCCTCGTGTTTGAGGAGGGATGTTAAGAGTAAAGTCACAAAACAGAGTAATGTTCAAAATGTTCAAAGTTCCAGAGCTTTAACGGCTAGTTTCTCCAAAGGCTGGAACAACTTTTATTATGTTTGAAGCTAAACGGTGTCGTTCTATTTAAATCAGTGTTATGATTGTATTAAGTGAAATGTTGTCATCTTTGCTTAGTTGTTTCTTAGCCTCATTAGACAGGTCATTAGGTAGTTATGTCAGTTATTACTTTCCGGATTTTCCTCCAATCTTTACGAATCTATCCCAAGATTTCAAGGATATTAGGTGAGCTGTAAGTGATCTTCTTAGACTATATATATTGTACATCAAGTGTAATGAATGAGTACTGTGAATATTCTTCCAGAATTTTCTATTATCTCCTCTCACAAAAACATTTGCATGCTAGAAACTCAACCAACAAATAAAGGGTGTGTGTCGACTTGAGTCCTTAATTAGTAGTATATAACATTGAGCTTAAACCTATTATAGGTTAAAAATTAAGTTGAACCTCATGGGAACTTTTACTGTTGGCATCAGGGTGGTTACTCCTTCCATAAGTTGCTGCAAAGCTTGCCCTTAATATTGCACTGCTATTGGGCATGCTGAGATCATAATAAAAGTAGTACATGGGAGTAGTCATAGAGACACCACAACCCAAAAAAGTGAATGATTCTAAGACTAATGTTAAAAATACTATATAGAACACAAGCTTCGCTTACCCTCCAAAGACCCGTAAAAAGTCAAATATGACAAGCCACCTTGTGATATATTAATTGATTAATTAGCCAAGTTTATTAATTAATCAAATTAACATGCAATGTACGTGACAGCACAAACAAATCACCAACTAAAATAAAATGCAGCTGAAAATAAAGTTGACACAGTGATTTGTTCACGAATGGGGAAAACCTACATAGCAAAAACCCCACCGGGTGATTTTAAGGTCAACACTCCTTAGAATCCACTATTATCAAAACAAGCGATTACAAGTAAAGGAATCCTAGTACCTTATACCAACTTACAGTTGAACCCTTACCCCAATACCTAATTGGGCTTATTATATAGTGACAATCTCTCTTTTTCAATGCACGACTCCCAGTATGTGACTAACCAATTGGGCGAATCCCAGTACCCAACTTATTCACCAACTTGAGAAAGATGTTGGCTGCAAAGTTCTTCAATTCATCCAGACAATGAAAATCATGAAGTTGCTTGGTCACAAAACCCTATGGTGTACAAACACAGCAGCTTCTTCAAGAAAAAGATGAACTAGGGCAAATTCTGTCTCAGGTCACAATTTGCATGAACTTGGGCAACTGTGTAACCTATGACGACTCTTAAAACAATCCTTATATATGTTTAGGGTTGTGAGAAAAGAAAGTCCAAACACATATTCACTGATTGGAATGAAATCAGAATTGAAAATTTGATTTTCATAAATCTCGACAAATAGGGTATCTATCGAGCTAGCTATCAAGATTTGGGCTTCAGCAACTTTTCAAACCTCGATAGATGCTATCTGTTGAGCTTTAAAAACCAGAACTTTCTCACTTGTTTCTTGGACAGAATTGCATGGCTTTAACACTTGAACTTGAGACCTTGTTCCTTGAAACATTAAGCACATCCTAGATCTACTCAATTACAAGGAAAGTGCGTTTTGTCAAAGGATTAGTCAATTACATTAAATATTGACATATGTTCCTAATATGAAATCACATATGTCCTAACAAAATATTGTAATGAAAAAAAGGGAGAGCTAAAAAGAAGACCAAAAAGGTGGGAATATATAAAAGTAAGAAGCATGTTAATTAATAACCTTGATGGATTTAACAACAGGCTTGTTGAGCTGCTTCAGTTGTTTCTGAACTTATAGTTTTTGTTTCTTATTAGTGATTTTAATTTCAGCTGCTGCCATTGGTATGAGAAAGCAGAAGCACAAGGTCATCTTTACTACCCACGACCACCTCGTCCCGCTGACACAAGGCGGAGCCATGAGTGACTAATACTCAAACAAAGTGGTGGGTTTGTGGTGTACAAAGATGTAATAGCTAGCTTTTGTCGTCCCTTTTACAATACTTAAACCTGCATTTGGTCGTCCTCTTTGAACCGTTCTACAAGCTTTTTATCTATATATATATATATATATATCACCCTATTTTTGGCCTTGTTTAATTTCATATTGACTACTACCATTCTTTTGTTTCTTTGTCTATTTGTAGGATTGGTTAAAATTCGACAGTAATAAACTACTTAAACAACATTGTTCATACTCTTTGAACTGTTCAACATTTTAAATTTTTAGGAAATTGGATAATTCAAGTTTTGCTTATATTAGAGAACTAATCGCTAACATGTGCGATGCATGGGAATAGCTACTAAATGAATTTCAAGAAAAAAAAACTTTATTTTTGAGTTATAGTAAGTAAAAATGCATGAAATTTAAAACAAAAAATGATATTGAAAGAAATAGCACAAAATTTTATTAGTTAGGAAGAGGAAAAGTTTTTTACGGCTTCTTTGTTTGAGTTTTATCTTTTAAAGAGCAACAACTGCCCTATAGCAAGTTTGGTCACCAAATAGCATTTTAGCTTCAAGCAACTTGTGTTTTAAGTGACTTTAAAAAATGAATTTTAAATTAATATGGGTGGTTGACCACCCTAGGGAAAAAAAAAATTGAACATTCTAAATAAAAATTTGAGTCCATTAAAAATAAAATTTGACCTCTCCAAAATTTTTTCTGTTAAAGATTGAACTAAAAAATTGCGAAAAATATTATATTTACAACATTTTCACAAGAAATCCTAAGTAGTAGGTTGTTACCGGTGAACAAAAATACAATTTTAGTGATATGTAAATTAGAACTAATAACAATTGCCAACTAGGATTTGTAGTGAAAATTTTGTAGAAATAACATTTCTCAACTATTGTCCAAACAAAGAAATTAGCCAGAAGTCCAAATCAAATGTCTAATTGAGATATTTTAAATTGTATTTTCAAAAGACGTATTATTGAGATATTTTAAATTGTATTTTCAAAAGACGTATTTTTAAATTGCTGTGTGTGTGTGTGTGTGTGCATATTTTCCAAAAGCTAGTTGGTTAGTGCTCACTTTAGTCTTTAACTGAATTTATTGGATTTGTGTGATACATCTTGTACATACACATATGCACTAAAATAATGTTCCAATACCTTATTAAACATGATTAATGTAACGGTTTAATGCTTGAGTTGAATATTTTGAATGAACTTATAGTTTACCCTTTATTCTTCAGTTAGCACTATTGACAAAATTCTTATAAGGAAATCACTTTTATTGCAAAATTTATCTTCTAAGAAAATTCGTATTCACTTGAATAATCTTCTTTCAAATCCTAGGCTATGAGAAAATGTCTCATCTTTTCATCCTAATGATAAGGAGAAAATAAATAAAGCATATTTACAAAGATGTTAATGTCAACCTCTTAACCATGATTTCCCTAAAAAAGAAATTAGTGGAGCATTGCATTGATTTAATCCTGATTAGTTTAAAGAATACAAAATATTGGTTGGAACATATCATAATAAATGATGATGCATTTTGTTTATATTGTTCCTTATTTAGGCGAGATTTTGGTAATTGAATGGGAGTCAGTAGTTTAATAATTACTTGTTTGTGTATATTGAAAAATATGTAACTGATAGCATTAATAATAAAACTATCATACAACAATTTCAAAGATGAAAAACTCGTAGAAGGAAATTTTAAAACTTCATGTATTTGAGATTGGTTTTTTTATGTCAATATATTCAAGTTTTATTTTTATTAAATTTTGTTTAATTTAAGTTTCTTAATGACCACTTTGAAAAAAAATTCTTAGAGTTACCACTGTTGGCTTTAAATTTATCTTTTAACTTATTTTGGGCTGATAAATAGTTAAACTTATTTTGGTAAGAAACAATATAAAAAAAAATATCAAATTTAGATTTGCCACATGGGTCCTATGAGATTAGAAAGTCTTAATCATGTAGCTAAAACAATATCTCATACAAAGCAACTTGATATGAGGCAAGTTACCGACGTACTACCGAAACTCAAAATCCCATTTTAAACCACAATTCTTTAATTTAGGCATGGAACCAAAGGCCAAAACAAATTGTGTTTCTTCATTCTTTTCTCAAGAATGAGGGTGGACAGAAAGTGTAGAAAACTATGAATTAATTTGGAGATGCAAAATATATGATAATGACTTTGTTATAATTAATATGGCATTTTTTTGTCATTACGCTAGTTTTCCATAATGTGAACCTATGCGTTTTTAATTTTTTGGGAAGAAATCTGTATATATAATATTAGGTGAAGTTGAGAGAAACTCAAATTAGAATTCTAAATTAGAGTTCAAATTTTGCGCCATATGTTCTAAATTATTCATTCTTAAAGAGTTTTATTTCTTAATTTTAGAATCAAATGTGAGACAACATCATAAATATTCATCCAAGTAAGTTATTAAATACAAAAACCAAAAAATCTAGAATAAATGAATCGTAAACATAAAAAAAATAAAAAATAAAAGTGCTTCACAATAATTTTAAAAAAAATGGACAATTTACATTTTATACCTAATAATATCCTTACAAAATTTTTTAAAGAATTAAGAAAATATAAAAATGACTATAAATAGTATTTAAATTATATATATAAGAATTATATTATGCATCTTATTGTATGTTTTTAAGTGTATCCCCTTGGTGCATCTTATTATATTATGCATACTCTTGGTGCAATCGTCACTCCACAAACAGAAGCAGCGCCACGTTTAGGCCAGGGTGGTCCTAACTTGAAAAATATATATATATATATATAATTTAAAATTTTTTATTTATCTGCCCTTAAAAAAAATTAGGAACACCCTAAAAAAAATTAGGAACACCCTCAAATTCGTCAACACAGCATGTCATTACTTGTGTCGAACGCCTAAAAAACAAATCCTGCCATTGTAGAGGTCACCCCTTCTTCTTCTTCTTCCTTTTCTTCTTCTTTGCTTTGTTTCAAACGCTCTGCTAGTCTGCCTCATTTTTTACTCTAGTTTTTTGCTTTGTCAAGTTTGGTCTTTAGTTTGCCTTTTAGACTTTTAGTTTGTTGGGACAAAGCTTTGGAAATGACAAAACTCAAATAGCTGACAAAAGACTTTGATTTCAAACTTATTTATTGAGTCTTGCCTCTTCTCAATGTAATATACATATATACACTCTGATGTACTGTTTTTGGTAATGCTAATCTAGTAACATTGTTTGTATTTTTTTGAAAATACGTGCGGATAAAAAAGTGTAGAGAAATATGTGTAATATTGCTTAAAAACTAAAAACATGTGTTTAAACACATATACCAAACAAGCCCTTAAATGATTTGTTTCATTTGAGGTTTACTTATTTGGATCAATAATTTTAAGTTGTATAAAAAAATATAAATATATATTATTTTTAATTTTTTTTTAGAAACCCCCAAACACCCTAAAATGGTACGCTGAAATAGACTGATACCGAAATACTCCATTCCACTAAACAAACCAAAACAGGGTCCGAAACAGTATTCATAACATTACTTTCAAGCAAAAAGAAAAAGCTAAAAAAATTGAACTAAAATCTAAAAAAAATTGTAACAGAGCAAACCCACTCAAAGACACCCTGAGAAACATTCCTGGAGCCGCCACTGTCCACAAGTATAATTGCTTGTGAGGTG
Source organism: Lithocarpus polystachyus (assembly GCA_033629205.1). NCBI lineage: Eukaryota > Viridiplantae > Streptophyta > Magnoliopsida > Fagales > Fagaceae > Lithocarpus > Lithocarpus polystachyus. The sequence goes on from CM066165.1 coordinate 186,758, forward strand.
TGGGGGGCAAGGGCCGAGGTTCAAGTCTCCAAAAGAGAGCTTCACACACATATACACTTAGATTAGGCTAGAATAGAATTTCTATCTTGTATTAAAAAAAAAAAAGTGTATCCATGCGTATCTATGGGGTTACAAGCTAGTTATTTATAATGCGTCCTTTAATGAAATGCAAGATCACGTGTTTTGGTCCATTTGCACTTTTCCTACCCGAGGTTTAAAACTTAACACTTTACCCACTTGAGATTACCTCTGTTAGAACTCCGATACCCACCTCTATCAAAAATAAAGGTAAGTATGTAATTTTGATCTCTTTTTATGTCTCTCTTCTCCCTAAACAAAAAATTATACTAAAAAACAAGAGAAAGAAGATCTAAAAGTTAGGTTTTCACTCTCATCAAGAAGATCAAAAGACAACTATGCTTGGTGGCGAGCATGTTTAACCCAGGTTTTGTTCTTTAAATAGATTTTGATCCTACCCTCAATGTGCCTTGGTCTTGGTGCCATGTATCTTTCACTGATTTTCATGAATAAGCCAAATTCCTTCATATACTTCTCTCGTGACGTAGTCTACTTCCTCGAGACCTAGGCATCTCAAGTACGGGCACGAGAAGCCCCTCTTGTATAAGACATCCTTTATTAAAACGAATCATATTGCTTGGACTTTTAGCTTCCGTGCAGCTTCCTTTATGTCTGGCATCGTGCCGTCTTTTAAGTAGGAGACTATTGGCGTGGTCCAGTTGCTTTCGAAACTTATTTCCTGCACATTGGTGATGTCAATCAATGATGAAAGCTGAATAAAGGAAAGTACCTTGGTTGGGATGATCATTTGATCTACCGACGCAGCCTTAGCAAGACGGTCGACTTGCTTGTTTTCTTCTCTAGGAATCCGCACAATCTTTGCCTGCAAGTCATCCATCTTTTTCTTCACCTACTTTAGGTATTTCTTCATCCTTTTGCCCCTACACTTGTAGTCACCGTTTACTTGGTTGACAATGACCTGTGAATCGCAGTGAATAACCACTCTCACAGCTCCTGCCGCTTTGGCGAGGTCTAAACCTGTCACTAGAGCTTCATACTCCCTTCATTATTAGTCCTAGGGAAGTCGAGGCTGACCATGCATTCGATTTCGTCACCTTCTGGAGAATGAAGTACGATGCCGACTCCGGCAGCTTGTCTATTGGATGATCCATCCGTGTATATATTCCACTGAGGATTCTCTTCTGCCTCCTAGCCTTCTACGTTTGTAAATTCCGCGATGAAGTCGGCGACCACTTGTCCCTTAATGGCAGTACGTGGGCAGTACTGCACGTCAAACTCACTTAACTCTAATGCCCACAGTGCCATTCGTCCGGCAGCTTCTGGACTGCTCAGTGCTCGTCTTAGGGATTTTTCAGTCAGGACGACTATGGTGTGGGCTTGGAAATACGGTTTGAACTTGCGAGCCGCTACAATCAAAGCGAAGGCGAGCTTTTCCATTGGTGGATATCTTTCTTCCGCACCATGGAGTGCCCGGTTGGTGTAGTACACAGGCTTTTAGACCTTATCTTCCTCTCTGATCAAGGCTGCACTGACAGCAGCGGGAGATACTGCCATGTAAAGGAACAGTTCTTCCCCTGGTTTCGAGGGACTCAGCAGCGGTAGGGAAGAGAGGTAGGCCTTCATGTTCTCGAACGCTTGCTGAAATTCAACCATCCACTCAAAGGACTTCTTCAGCGTGCGAAAGAAAGGTAGTCATTTATCTGTCGCGCTTGCTACGAACCTATTTAGAGCAGCTATCTTGCCGTTGAGGCTCTGCACTTCTTTCAAGTTCTTTGGTGGTGCCATCTCCAATATAGCCCAAATTTTGTCTGGGTTGGCCTCGATACCTCTTTGGGACACCATGAACCCTAGGAACTTTCTTGCAGTTACCCCAAATGCGCACTTGCTTGGGTTAAGCTTCATGTTGTAAGAGCGAAGGGTATTGAAAGTCTCCTTGAGATCCTCCAAATGACCGTCCTCCCTTTGGCTCTTCACTAGCATATTGTCTACAGATACTTGGACATTTCTCCCAATCTAATGTTTGAACATCTTGTTCATGAGCCTCTGATATGTCACGCCCGCATTCTTGAGGCCAAACGGCATCACTTTGTAACAGAAGAGGCCTTGGCTAGTAACGAACGAAGTATTTTCCTGGTCTCCTTCATCCAATTTGATCTGGTTGTAGCCTAAAAAGGCATCCATGAATCTCAGCAACTGGTGTCGAGCTGTAGACTCTACTAGGGTGTCAATCCGCAGGAGGGGGTAGCTATCCTTTGGGCATGCTTTGTTCAGGTCTGTGAAGTCTTCGCACATCCTCCACTTTTCGTTGGCTTTCTTTACCATCACCACATTCGCGAGCCAATTGGGGTAGTATACTTCTTTGATGAAGCCTGCCTCTTGCAACTTGCGGACTTCTTCCGCAATAGCTTAGTCCTGTTCTTGGGCGTATACTCATTTCCTCTGGCAGACCGGTGGGAAAGTGGGCAACACATTCAACCTGTGCACCATAACCGAAGGGTCAATTCTGGGCATGTCTTCATGACTCTAAGCGAAGACGTCTTGATTATCTTTTAGGAATGACATAAATGCTTGGCGGACAGTTGGGCCGGTGAGGGTGTTGATCCGCGTTGTTCGTTCAGGCCTGGAGTTGTCAAGGGGTATTTTCTCAAGTTCCTTAATGGGCTCTACCACTGTCCGCTGTTCTTCAATATTCATTGTCTGCATATGGTCGTCCATCTTTATCATCGCTACATAACATTCTCATGCTGCGACCTGATCTCCGCATACTTCTCCTACTCCATACTCAGTAGGAAACTTGATCATCAAGTGGCAGGTCAAAGTTACAGCTTTCCACGAGTTAAGGGTTGGTCATCCAATGATGGCATTATAAGAGGACAAGCAATCGACAACAAGAAACGTAACATCTTTAGTGATTTGTTGAGGATATTCACCAACCGTGACAGGCAAGGTGACTGGACCGAGGGGGTATACTTTAGTTCCTCTAAAACCTATGAGTAGGGCATTGGTTAGCACCAACCTTTCCTTGTCAATCCTCATCTGCTAGAATGTTAGGTAGTAGAGGATGTCAACGGAGCTTCCATTGTCGACCAGGACCCGATATATGTTGTAGTCTTCGACTCGTATGCTGACGACCAGTGCATCATCTTGTGGGTGGTGTAGACGTCGTGCGTCTTCTTCTAAAAATTCGATGTTGAGGTTGTCGATCCGTGCCATCTTCGGGACGAGGCCCGTAAGCTAGATATTCTGAACCATCCTAAGATAAGTCTTGCGAGCCTTTCTCGATGAACTAGGGGTCGTAGTGCCCTCTACGATCATTCTTACGTCCACAATTGCAAGTCTTGGTCGCTCATTCTCCCGTCGGGGTGCCTGCTCTTGTGTCTGGTCCGCTCTCTCTTTACTAACCAACCTTTCCAACTTCCCTTATCTGATGAAAGCTTCTATTTGCTGCTTCAGGTCGTAGCAGACGGCCGTGTCATGGCCATGGTCTCGATGAAAGCAGCAGTATTTGTCCCTAGACCTTTTATTGGGGTCTCCCTTCAGCTTTCCCGGGAATGTTAGGGCTCCTTCATCTTTGATTTACATCAAGACTTGGTCAATCGGGCCTATTAGTGAGGTGAAGCTTTTGAACCTCCCAGTTTGGGGTTTTGAGCATCTGTTATCTCGCCCTTCTCCTGTGTTGGCCATCTTTCGCCCCCTGTCCTACCTTACATCCTCATGTCTTTCCCTCTTCTTGAAGGGCTTTTCCTCTCAGGCTAGTTGCGCATCCTCCGCGTTCATGTACTTTTTCGCCCTGTAAAACACATCCAACACAATCTTTGGGTCATTCTTATATAAGAAAAATAAAATCTTACCCTTCCATAGTCCGTTTGTGAATGCGGCAATAAGTATTTTATCATCAGCTTCGTCGATCGAGAGCACCTCTTTATTAAAACGAGTTATGTAAGACCTCAGTGCCCCCTGTTTTGCTTTACACCCATGATCCGTCCACTAACAATCTACTGGTTCGAACCATCGTCGCGCCTATTGAAATGTACCCGTCATATCAAATTCTACCCTCTTCAAGTTTCATACTCGAGTGTCTCACACTCAAGTTCCAAGTGTAATTTTAAAGAACAAAATCAAGTCTAACAGACTCGATTTGTTAGATATCAAAATAGTTTCAAACGTTACCTAACTAATAAAATAGTTTGGCTTTTATAGTTATTTTCAAAAAAAAATCCCAGAAAACACTTAAATGAAGAGCTGATAACGCCTTAAAATGTATACTTGTTATATATTTATGTGGGTTTTATCTCTTTATTACTATGCTTAATTTGTATAATTAATCTATGATTTGCATTAGTCTCTATTATTTATCTTTTCATAATTTCTTGAATATGATGTCATTCATTGTGTGTAATTTTCTACTTTCAGGAAATCATGTGTGAAAGATGAGTTTACAGAAATTTGTGAGAGAATGGAGGCTAAACTAGAATTAAAGTCGAGCTAAAGAAACATGCTTAAATGTCTAAGGAGGTGCGGCTGGAGTGCTTGGATCGTCTACCATGATAAGCTTCAAATAAGGAAAGAAATCAAAGAGGCAGAATCTGAAAAGGAAAAATCTGATTTGAGCACTGATCAGTATTTTGGGCGTATCTCTCTCCTCAAAAATCCAATTGACACGAGGTTAGATAGGTTGGAATTTTAACTTAAATATCTACAACTTTCCAGTTTTGAGTTTTCTGAAATTATCAATTTTTGAAGGCCAAAATTAACTCACAAGTTACTACTGTAAACCTAAACGGAAATTAAAATAGAAAAAAGTTTTATTTTTTGGAGAAACTTGGACATTAGGGTTTGGAGGGGAGGCTGTGAGAACGAATTTTGGGCAGAGAAAACCTTGTATTTTCCTTTATCTAATGGCAGCCTAAACTCTTTGCTAGGGCTAGGGGTTATGTTTCTTCTATACAATATGAATATTCAATGTGATTCTTTCTAGGATTTTATTAACAACATATTTGATTGTTCAATTAGATTTCTTTTTGATGTATTAGTTCCTCCATGTTTTCAATAAGTTCAATCATGTTTTTCTTATTATTTAGATGAATTTCTAATAGTTTCAAATAGAAATCAAGTTTTAAAGTGAATGGGTTTTTCTGAAAACTTTTCTAACTACATTATTAATCGAGGTTATCATGCGTTCTTAAATTGTCTCAGTTCAACCGAATCATAAGTTTTTAATTGTATAAGAACAATCAATTATGAAATATATATTTTCTTAGATCACAAAGAATCTCATATCGATATAGGGAAACACCCCGATGCCCTGGTATTTACATTATGGATTTAAATCGGTTTTTATTATTATTTTTGTTAACAATCACCAAGCAAAAGTATTTTTCTTCTTCATCCAAATTGTTATTTAATTATATTGTCTTTGAATTTACCCTGCTCCTTATGGTTCGACCTCGGTACTCCGAGAATTATATTGCTACGATCTCCTGCACTTGGGAGTGAGCAAGCAATTTTGGCGCCGTTGCCGGGGAGCTGCTGCGTGTTCAGAGGCAATTTTTGGGAGCAAAGCACAACCGGTGGAAATTCTTCTATTGGTAACTTCGTTCCATTTTTTCCCCTTATTTTGTTTTCATTTTTTTGTTTTTGTTTTTTTTTTTTTTTTATTTGATTGTGCATTCATTGTTGCATGAGCATTTGGGTTAGAAACAAGAGAGGTAGATTAGAAATTTTTGAAACTTACTTTGGTAATCTTTTTGACACACCTTCACCTTCACCTTCTTCATCAATCATGGGTGATGAAACACATAATAATCATAAGGAGAATAGAAGAAATATATATGAATTGTTGCATCCCACACAAAATTATGTTCCTTCATGCATCATGTTTCCACCTAATGCACCACATGTAGAACTGAAACAAGGTTTATTAGCAATACTTCTTGACTTTAGGGGACAAGAAAATGAAAATCCTTATGTCCATGTTAGAGCTTTTGAAGAGGTAATTAGTAGTTTCTATGCACAAAATGTTATTGAGACTGCTAAGTTATGTTTCTTTCCTTTTTCACTTTAGGATAAGGCAAGAAGTTGGCTTTACACCTTGAAACCTAAGTCTATAGGTAGTTCGGGGGAGATGGCCCAAAAGTTTTTTAAGAAACATTTTCCTCCCCACAAAACCCAGCAAGTAAAAAGAAGGATAGCTAGTTTTGTCCAAGGAGAAAATGAGTCCTTATACCAAGCTTGGGACAGGTACAAAGATCTTTTCAATTTCTGCCCAACTCATGGGTATGAAGATTGGAGGTTGGTTAGCTATTTTTATGAAGGACTTACACCTAGGGACCAACAGTTTGATCAACTCTCATGCGGAGGGGACTTTTTACAAAAAGAACCTGAAGATGCAATGGATTATCTTTGTTAGGTTCTAAAAGTTTAGAACAATTGGCAAATCGTGAGCACACAAGAACATACAACCTGCAAAAAGAAGAATTCAGAATCTGCCTGGTTCGATCGATCGAAAATCAGGCTCGATCGATCGAGATTCGTATCTGCAGAATTTTAATTAAGCCCAAACAGCAGTTCTAGCCCATTTAGGATTAGGGTTTCAGATCTACTTCTTCCACTATATAAAGGAAACCCTAAGCACGTTTTTTATAAGGCTTTTAGAGAGAAAAGAGTGTGCCTCTTTTGTATTTAGGGTTTTGTTCCTAAAACCTCTCTTATTACTTCTACCGGTGTTGTTCCTTGAAGAATCTCAAGATCCGGTATTGCTGAAGTTGCTGCCTTCTCTAATCATCAAAGGAGCTGATGATCTAAACCTTCAAGGGTGGTCTTGGAGTCACAAACAGGTGAGTTTGTGTTGCTAAACCTTTGAGTGGAGTCTCAAAGTCACAAACGGTGGTGTTTGTGTTTTGCAAAGATTAAAGAAAGAAGGAGTCCGTGGATCTCGGAGCTATCATGGGGTCATGGTAGTAAGTTTCCTACACTTGGGTAGCAATAAGATGTTAGTGGTCTAAGTCTATTGTGTAAACTTCAATTCTTTCATAGTGAATTTGCTATTTTACCTTGAGGATAGCTAGGTTAAATCCTCCCCAGGTTTTTTACCGGTTTGGTTTTCCTAGGTCATCATATCGTTGTGTTATTTATTTTTCCGCTGCTTTACTTGATATGATTGTTTTTGTTTTAACCTAGATTTGAATAATAAACCTAAGTATTCACTTGGTTGATTAATTAGGTTAAACAATCTAGTTTACAGGGGTCTAAACGAACTTACAAGTGGTATCAGAGCGGGTAACTCTTTTGTGTTAGATCTTTTGATCTAAGAGTTGATCATTGATCCCTGTTATCATGGATAATTTTAAGTGTCTTACTGTTTTTGATTGTGATGATTTGAATAAGAAAGACACTGTTGTTTCTGTTGATCTTTTTGATGCTTGTGAAACTCTTCGTAAAGAATTATTGAAAACTATGAGAATTGCTAAGAAATTCAAGGAAGAGTTAAAATTGGCTAATCTTGAAAAAGAGGAGTTGATTGTTAGATTAGATGAATCTAATAAAAAGAATGAATTTTTGAGAAATCAAATTTCCTCTCAAGATGAGAAGATGAAAAGCTTGGAACAAGAGTTAGTTGAATCTAAGGCTAAGATTGAAAATTTGACTTGTACCAAGCCTCCTGTTGATAACAGAAGAGTTTCTGTTTCTCTTAAGCCTAAAGCTGAAAAAGTTTATATCCCTCCTTTCAAGAGGAATAATAAAGAAAAGGCTTATTTTGCTAGGTTAGACAAAGGTAAAAGTTCTGATGTTAACGCTGAAGTTTCTAAACCTAAGTCTAAACCTACTGTTAGAGAGCATAAGAAATCTGTTTTTGTGCCTACTTGTCACCTTTGTGGTGTTATTGGTCATATTAGACCAAATTGTTCTTTGTTGAGGCAAAAACCAAAATCTGAGACTAGATTTGCTGTTAGGAATACTGATGTTCCTAAATTTGTTCCTGTTTGTCACTTTTGTGGTGTCTCCGGTCACATTCGTCCTAATTGTCATAAATTGAAATTTAAACTTTCTGAATTTCAATATAGGATATGTGATGATATTCTTCCTGCCATGAGTTCAAATAAATTGTTTCATATGCTTTTGAAAAATTTGAGCTTGCTGGCTTGTGAAAGGAAATTGCAGGATTTTAGTCTTTCTCAGAAGATTGGTGTAATTCCTCAAATACACTCTGCTTCACATGGATTTTCACCTACAAAGCCGAAGACTCGTGCTATATGAGTGAGAAAAGATTCTCTAAGGTGAGTGTTGCTGACTTGTCCCTGATTTAATTCTTTCAATTAATTGTGGACATGTTTTCTTTTAGTTTTTTTGTTGTTTTATTTGTTTTGAGGATTACATGAATTATGATATCTCTCTTGATTTAGAACATGCTTGACATTGTGGAAAAACTTGAATAGCATGTGTTCTATAAGTCCTAAGCTATTTTTTGATTTTGTTTGAGTATGTACTAGTTTGTACATGTACTCATGGGTTAATTAAGAAATTGATATTTCTTGTTTGTGTACCCTCTATAGCTTAGTTAAGCACTGTCATGCATTGCATTTGCATTTTTGTTCATTTAGCATAATGTGTGCTTTTTGTTTTTGGTCATAAAATTTTTTGTAAACCAAAAATATTTTTATGTGTTTTGTATTATATATCTTGGATTTATAATTAAGGTTGGCCATATTTATCTTTACATAACATGTTTATGTACTTTGTTTAGCTTGGATGAGCTTATTTTTATTGCACTTTACTAGTTTGAGCTTTGTAGTGCATGTTGTGTGGGAAGATGTTTATAGTTTTTGATCACTTTGTCTTGATCTTGAAGTCACATGCCTTTGATTGTTGGACTTGAACTTAATGAGAAAGGCATAAATAACCATCTCACCACTGTTTACTAGCCAATCATGAACACCTTAGTGCATATCGTAAGATTTTGTGCTCGAGAAAGTGTAGCACATGCACAAAAGAACATAAGGTGTAGCCTCGAATTAAATTATTAAAATTGGTGTGTACATTATTGGGCTATAATAATCTCACAAATTCAAATAAAATTGGTGTGTACATTATCCCGGCTTTTATTAAGTTTCTAATCATTTAATTTGAATATTAATAATGAGGCAAATCAAGAAACTTACATGATTGCAATCTTTTATTTTAGGAGATGTGAGAGTTATATGATGTAACTCTTTAGGTGATAGTCTCTTTCAAATTTATGTGATGAATTTTGTAGACTTTGTGTTTAATTTCTATTCACATATCACCTCACATGTATCTCAAGCTTTTGCTAGTTGCACACACTACACATGTTACTCTTTGCTAAACTTTGTACATGTTATTGTGTGTGTGATCTTGTTGTGGCCATCCAAGATTATATGTTCCTTGATTTTGATGCAAAATTTGAGTTTTAAGGACAAATTGATTAAAAATTTTAATTTTGGAAGATCTGGGTTGTATTCATGTGTTTTTGAAAAACTTTTAGTCTCATACTCATGCATTTCATTCATGAAATATTGTGCTTTGAGGAGATTCTACATAAAATTGCACTGTTTTTCAAATTTTAATTTTTCCAGATTTTCGATCGATCGAATCTGTCTCTCGACCGATCGAAATTGCGATTAAAATTTTTGGTTTGATTCTGTCTGACTCGATTGGTATTCGATCGATACTCGATCGATCGAAACTGAAAAATTTTCAGTTTTTAGAGTTTTTGACCAAATTTTTTTTCATGCATCATTTATGGTTAGGATTCACATGAGTTGCATTGTTTTTGTATCCATCTTGCAGTTTTGCAGTCATATCTCTCATTGTTTTCACACATAACATGCATACACTTTGCTAAATTGGGTACTCAACTTGAATTAGAAATTGATTGATTAATTTTTGAGTTATGTACTTTTCTAGTATATGCTATTTTTATGTGTGAACTACAGAAAATATTTTTCTTACGAGATGTGATGGATAATCAATGTGCAAATATTTTCTCTTCTCATGCAACTGTTTATGGGTCACATAGTGTCAAGTTTGCATTTATTGAAAGAGAGAATATTTTTCTTCATGTGTATCCTCAACTTTATTTTTTTTGTTTGTGTGTTTTTATTTATCCCCACCTCCTAAATTTTCCCAAAAACTATTTTTCCCAAAACTTGTTTTGTTTTTCCTATTTTTATAGGGGGAGAAAAGTTTTTTTTAACCTTTGTTGTTTATAGGGGGAGTTGTTGCTCTTTATAGGGGGAGTTTTCTCTACTTTCTATAGAGCTAATCTGTTTTATGTTCCCTTGGTTCTCTTTTTTCTCTCATGTTTACTCTTTGTTTGAGTTGTATTTGTCAATACGTGACAAAAAGGGGGAGAAATAGATGAAATGTGGGAATCCTGTTTGTTTTGTTTAGGGGGAGAATATAAAAACTTTTTGATGTATCTAACTTAGGGGGAGAGTTAGTTTACTTTTGTTTTTATATTGTGCTTCATTTTGTTTATATGTCTTTCTTTCCACACATGCGTTGATGTGTTTGTTGAGTGTTTCAGGAAAGACAGGTGCATTCTGATCAAGACTTTCTACCTCTTCTTGGCAACTTCTAGGTTAAGAGTCTTAGATTGGAATTTGTGATGTAATTGGGCATTTTATTGTATTGGGTTGTTCTTGTATTTTAACATTTCATTTTGTATGAAAGTTTTGTCATGAATTGCCAAAGGGGGAGATTGTTAGGTTCTAAAAGTTTAGAACAATTGGCAAATCGTGAGCACACAAGAACATACAAGCTACAAAAAGAAGAATTCAGAATCTGCCTGGTTCGATCAATCGAAAATCAGGCTCGATCGATCGAGATTCGTATCTGCAGAATTTTAATTAAGCTCAAACAGCAGTTCTAGCCCATTTAGGATTAGGGTTTCAGATCTACTTCTTCCACTATATAAAGGAAACCCTAAGCACGTTTTTTATAAGGCTTTAGAGAGAAAAGAGTGTGCCTCTTTTGTATTTAGGGTTTTGTTCCTAAAACCTCTCTTATTACTTCTACCGGTGTTGTTCCTTGAAGAATCTCAAGATCCGGTATTGCTGAAGTTGCTGCCTTCTCTAATCATCAAAGGAGCTGATGATCTAAACCTTCAAGGGTGGTCTTGGAGTCACAAACAGGTGAGTTTGTGTTGCTAAACCTTTGAGTGGAGTCTCAAAGTCACAAACGGTGGTGTTTGTGTTTTGCAAAGATTAAAGAAAGAAGGAGTCTGTGGATCTCGGAGCTATCATGGGGTCATGGTAGTAAGTTTCCTACACTTGGGTAGCAATAAGATGTTAGTGGTCTAAGTCTATTGTGTAAACTTCAATTCTTTCATAGTGAATTTGCTATTTTACCTTGAGGATAGCTAGGTTAAATCCTCCCCAGGTTTTTTACCGGTTTGGTTTTCCTGGGTCATCATATCGTTGTGTTATTTATTTTTCCGCTGCTTTACTTGATATGATTGTTTTTGTTTTAACCTAGATCTGAATAATAAACCTAAGTATTCACTTGGTTAATTAATTAGGTTAAACAATCTAGTTTACAGGGGTCTAAACGTTCTTACAATCTTGATGAGATAGCTGAAAACTCTAACACATGGACTGGACCTAGCCGTATGGACTCCACTAATAGGACTAAAACTAACACTACCACTTCTAGTGGAAGTATTTTCAATTTGAGGGAAGATGATAACATGAGTGCAAAAATCAACATGTTAATTAAAGAAATTGAGGCACTCAAAATGAAAGGAAGTAAGAGTGTTAGTGCTACCTTTAGAGAGGACCCAATAGAGGTGTGTAAAATCTGCCATGAGATAAACCATGCTACAAATGAATGTGCATCACTTTCATCATTCTTAAATGTGCCAGAAGAACAAGTACATGCATTTAATTCATATTGGCCTAATAATTCTTCATATTCTAACAATTATAACCCAAATATGCGAAGCCATCCATATTTGAGTTATAAGAGTGACTATGTGTTGAATCCTCCTACTCCAAAGAATTTTAATTCACCACATGCATCATCATCATCTAGACCTTCCTTGGAGGATGCACTTAGTACTTTCATCCAAAGGCAAAGTGAGCAAAATCAAAAGTTTGAATCCATGCTCACTAGGCTAGATGAAGAGGTAAGAGAGACCAAGAGTCATATAACTAGGCTTACAAATTCATTGAGTGGGATAGAGAGAGAGAGAAGCTTCCTTCCCAAACTCAACCCAATCCCATCAATCAAAATCAAAAAATTGGCTCTAAGGATAAACATGAGGAAGTAAAAGTTGTGACCATTTTAAGGAGTGGTAAAGAGATTAATAAAAGTCCTTCTTTAGTAACTAAGAAATCTAAGGAGACTCCAGTTGAAAAAGAAAAGGATGAAATTGAGTCATTTGGGTTTGATGAAATTGAAAAATGCCCAATCCTTCCACCATTTCCACAAGCCTTAAAATTACCTAAGAAATTGGACACCACATCTGAAATATTAGAGCATTTGCATCAAGTCAAGATAAATTTGTCATTATTGCATGTTATCAAGCAAATGCTTGCATATGCCAAGGTAATTAAAGACTTATGCACTATCAAGAGAAAGCATCATGTGAAGAAGATTGCAGTTATCTCATAAGACCCTACCAAAGTATAAGGATCCAGGTTGTCCTACGATCTCTTGTACTATTGGAGATTACATCATGGAGCATGCATTGCTAGAGCTTGGGGCAAGTGTCAATTTGATCCCTTTCAGTGTATATCAAAAACTTGGACTTGGTGAGTTGAAACCTACTTCAATAACTTTACAGTTGGCTAATCGCTCTGTAAGGGAACCGAGCGAGATTGTTGACGATGTGTTGGTGAAAATTGAACAATTTTATTATCCAGTTGATTTTATTGTTCTAGATTACGAACCTATTTTATATCCTAGTGTTCATACCCCAATTATTTTGGGTAGACCTTTTCTTGCCACAGCTAATGCTTTAATTAATTGCAGGAATGGAAGAATGCAACTCACTTTTGGTTCCATGACTTTGGAGCTAAACATATTTCATGTGGCTAAACAACCACATGAAGATGATGGTTGTGCTTATGTAAACCTCATTGGGGCAGTGGTTCAAGAAGAGTTTGATAAGAATTGTTTTTCTGATCCTCTTGAAACTCTTCTTAATAATTCTGTTGGTTCTTATGATTTAGAATATGATATTCATGTATCTGAAAATTTTTCTTTGTTGGATCCCTCACAGGTTTTGGAAGAACAATAGATGATGGCAATTAATGAAGGATGGAAGCCTTGCTTTAAAGAGCTACTAGAAAATGAAAAAAAGCTCGTGCATTCAAGTGAAGAGGCACCACAGCTGAAGCTTAAGCCACTGCCCGGTAATCTTAAATATGCACATTTAGGCTCAAGTAAATCAAAACCTAGGTGGGATTGCCCTTTCATTGTAAGGGAAGTGTTTAAACATGGAGTTGTAATAGTTGAGGACCCTAGGGATTGTAGGATTTTGAAAGTAAATGAACAAAGGTTAAAACCATACTTAGGGGGAGTTATACCAGAGGAGACTATGTCACTTGAGATCCTTGCCTATTGGGATGCTACTTGAAATCTAAAAGAGCGTTATGAAATTGTACTATATTTTCTTTTTCTTTGTGTCCTTTTTATTTTTGCCTTTTGTTTTTGTCTTTGTTTTTTGTTTTGTTATTATTTTTTTGTGAGCTAACATCTGCAAGTGCGAAAGAAATTACAAAAAAAAAAAAAAAAAAAAAAAGAGAAAAGAAAATTAAATGTTTAAGGTAACTTCTTCCATTTATACTTGAATTTATTTTGGCTTTGATACATTGAGGACAATGTAATATTTTAGTTGGGGGGAGAGGTCTACACATTTTGCTGCACCTTGCATGATTTTTTTTTTTTTTCTTTCTTTTTTGTTGCAACTTTTCAATTCTAAAAAAAAAAAAAATCCCTTGAATTTGAATGCAAAAGAGTTATAAGCTTTATTTTTATATCATATGATAGAATGAATAATGCTGAGTTGGTTATACTATTTGCTATATTAAGATTCTTTCATGAAGAGCACATTTGGAAACTTTTGAGCACAATAGCCAAGTTAGCGAACGGTTGGATGTTAGATATGCATAGATCATGAACAAGCTAGATATAAGCTGAAACTCAACCCATATAGAGAGTTCTTGAGCCTTACTTTTCTTTGTGAGAGTATATCTTTGTTTGAACTCTTAAATTTCTCTCATATGCTTCAATTTTTGTAAAATATCTCTATATTCTTTGGTTGACTATTGGAAACATTATAGGGAGATATACCATGATCCTACTTAATTTTGTCCTTAAGCATGCTGGTTTATGTGGAATTTTAGGAGATGAAAGCCTAAGACCACCAATTTTTTGTCACCAGCTAAACATATATTCAGCCTACCTTTACATTAACCATTGTCACCATCATTTGAGCCATGAGAAGTACTTCTACAATACCACAAAAAAAAAATTTATTTATGGGTATTCTCTTGGGGATTCAAGTTTTGAGCAATTGATGTGTTTAGATACCACCATTGCCTCTTTTTTCTTCAAAAAAAAAAATCAAAAAGAAGAAGAAAGAAAAAAAAAAAGAGAAAAGAAAGATAAAAAAAAAAAAAAAAAAAAAAAAGAGAGAAAAAGAAAAAGAAAGAGGAGACATACATAATCGATCAATAAATCATTGGTGTCTTACACATCTTTCATGTATTCAGAAGGGTTATAAGGTTGAGTAAAGGTTATTTTGATTCAAGTTGGTTGTCATCGCTGTGAGTCGGGTTTGGCTTGAATTTTCTGCATTTGATTCATGTACCTCGTATTTCATAGTGAGCAGTTTGTCTTCATAAGATTATACTACCACTGAGCTTAAAGTCCTATTTGATCCTAAAGGTGCATGGCTAGTATGTGTTTGGGATAAAAACTAGGAATGAGAATGGTATTAACCTTATGTTTCCAAGAATTCAACATCCTTTCTAAGAGATCTTTTTCCGTTGTTTTAGCGGCTGTTTTTGTATACACATGTGATATTCTTAAAACTTCTTCTTTCCTTTTTGTTCACATGTGATTTGAAGAGAGAAACCATTACTTCTATATGTGTTCTTTCAGAGTGTTGATGACTTAAGAGAGGTTTTGGAGTAGATGCTCTAATCTAGATTATTCTTTGTCTATGCATATTTGGAAAAGCTGGTTTGATTGGATGGGCTATGCACACACACACTCCAAAAGTGAAGCGAGTGAAACTCTTTAATATGATGAATAGTATCCCAACTCAAAAATTGAAAGTTCATTTGTATGATATAATGATAACGCAAACTAATATTTACTGCAGGAATTTTCAAGAAACCTTTGACTTTTGTGGGTAGAGTCACTGCAAACCCTCACGAGAGTAAACTCATCCACTAAGGTGACCTAGGGGTTCAAAGACTTACTGCACATGGGAAGTGCAGTCGTGTAGCCTACGAAAGTGGCTTGTATTTTAGTTTTAATTTTTCACTTTTAGTAGACATGGGTGCTTTGTGGATTGCTAGGGACTAGAAAGATTTAAGTTGGGCAGTATGATAATGCCTTAAAATGTATACTTGTTATATATTTATGTGGGCGTTATCTCCTTATTACTATGCTTAATTTGTATAATTAAATCATGATTTGCATTAGTCCCTATTATTTATCTTTACATAATTTCTTGAATAAGATGTCATTCATTGTGTGTAATTTTCTACTTTCAGGAAATCATGTGAGAAAGATAAGTTTACAGGAATTTGTGAGAGAATGGAGGCCAAATTAGAATTAAAGTGAAACTAAAGGACCATGCTTAAATGTAAGAAGGTGCAGCTAGAGTGCTTGGATCGTCTACCATGATTGGTGTTAGGATATAAATATATATATATATATATATATATACTCTTAAATCCTATTGTATGATGCTATATATGACATTATGTATGACTTAATCTTTTGATTAATAAAGTTATTTTATTATTATCTAAAATAATGGTAACATGAATATTTGGACATTATCATATAGTCCATGAGATGCATAATATGTGATTTATGTGATTTAGTCACGAAGGATATAAATCACAAGTTCTTTGTAAACTCAGAATTATAGTTCGTAGTCGGTGATGAAATTGGGCATTTCATCTACAAAGAGTAGAACATATTAACTAAGATGATTTGTCTTGATCATGGAAGTGGAGACTTCTAGTTGATATGTTGATATGTTTTAAGAGTTAAGACATATTAAACTAGACCGCTATGAGATTTATTATTCTCATAACGACTGTCAATTAAATAATAAATCCCACGACTCCTATTTACATGAACTCTTAATCCTGAGAGAATAATGGACCTAATCATGAAGTGTAGGTTGCTTTGATATATCAGGAGTGAGATCTAAAGTCACGATCAAAACCTCAGTATGTTGGGCAGCCACATTTAGTGTTGATGGAACATATATTCTTAAAATGGAATTCATCATCTCTTAACAAAGATATAAAATATTCCCTTGAGATAAGTTTAATGAGTTTAGTTATTCAAAGTGTTAGGCCTAACCACTTTAGTAGGAATATACTAAAGTATATATTTATGGAATTGGATTTCATAAATATATAATGAATAACTTAAAAGGATTAAACCGGGTACTCAAGGATTAAGATGTAGTAATTAACAAAGTGGTAGTCTATATTCATGACTTTGTATTACTACGAATATTTTGTGAATGGGTTACATGTATAATAAAGTCTTGGGATATAATTTATTAATAAGACCTAAAGTGCAATTATACTTATATAGTGGTATTAAATATAATTAATGGCAACTTTGGGCTTGTCAAGAGTTGATAGAAAAGCAGAAGGTCCATTGGAGCTAGTATCTTATTGGTCCCTTTTGGTCCCACTCCAAGCCACACACTAAAGCCCAATTGGAAAGGCCCAATAGGCCGGCCCAATTAGATAATCAGTTAGTTATAAAAGGGAGCAACATACATAATTTTTTCATAAAAAAAAAAAAAAAAAAAAAAGACATTATTGTGAAATGGTGTGTATGTGAGAGTGAAGTCACTCAATTATTCTCCCTTAAATACTGATTGAGAGACCACACTTCTTGGGCATAAAGTGGAATTGGAGTGAAGATTAAAAGTGTTCCCAAGTATTTCAAATCTTTTGTTTTGAATTTCACCGCACCAAGGTACGCAATCTCGTTCTTGAATTCTGAAATTTACATAGTGCATGGTATCAATCATGAATGAAATAAATCTATTTTTTTTGCTTCCACTGTGTGTTTTGTATGAGATACAAAACCAGATTTTCCAACAATTGGAAGCTTCAAATAAGGAAAGAAATCAAAGAGGCAGAATCTGAAAAGGAAAAATCTGATTTGAGCATTGATCAGTATCTTGGGCATATCTCTCTCCTAAAAAATCCAATTGACACGAGGCTAGATGGGTTGGAACCGTGACTTAAATATTTACAACTTTACAGTTTTGAGTTTTCTGAAATTATCAATTTTTGAAGGCCGAAATTAACTCACAAGTTACTACTGTAAACCTTAACGGAAATTAAAATAAAAAAAAAAGTTTTATTTTTTGGAGAAACTTGGACATTAGGGTTTGGAGGGGAGGCTGTGAGAACGAATTTTGGGCAGAGAAAACCTTGTATTTTCCTTTATCTAATGGCAGCCTAAACTCTTTGCTAGGGCTAGGGGTTATGTTTTTTCTATACAATATGAATATTCAATGTGATTCTTTCTAGGATTTTATTAACAATATATTTGATTGTTCAATTAGATTTCTTTTTGATGTATTAGTTCTTCCATGCTTTCAATAAGTTCAATCATGTTTTTCTTATTATTTAGATGAATTTCTAATAGTTTCAAATAGAAATCAAGTTTTAAAGTGAATGGGTTTTTCTGAAAACTTTTCTAATTGCATTATTAATCGAGGTTATCATGCGTTCTTAAATTGTTTCAGTTCAACCAAATCATAAGTTTTTAATTGTATAAGAACAATCAATTATGAAATATATATTTTCTTAGATCACAAAGAATCTCATATCGATATAGGGAAATACCCCGATGCCCTGGTATTTACATTATGGATTTAAATCGGTTTTTATTATTATTCTTGTTAACAATCACCAAAAAAAAGTATTTTTCTTCTTCAGCCAAATTGTTATTTAATTATATTGTCTTTGAATTTACCCTGCTCCTTGTAGTTCGACCTCAATACTTCGAGAATTATATTGCTACGGTCTCCTGCACTTGGGAGTGAGCAAGCAAGAGCCATTAAACAAGCACAAGTTTAGTCAAAATAATCTTGATTTCTCAAAAGCACTTCTAGGTATGAGAATAATTGGTTGAAGAAGAAAAAATAAAAACAAAAATTTAACAAGCACTTCTGTGGGATCAGTATTTGACTATATGATAATATTGAGTTTTTAGTATTGACAAAGCGATGAAATTGATGGGTTAGGAAGGAAGATTCAAATAAATGGTTTGTGCCAAGAGATTTAGCATTGGAATGGTCGACAAATTGAAGGAAGATTGGCTTTTGCTTTTGTCGTAGGTTGTGAAGAACAGAACAGCAAGTAGTGTTGGACTGGACAGGATAACTGAGGATAACTGATCTGCGTACAATACTTTATATCGGACAAAGCTAAAAAGGGAGAAAAAAATTGCTACCAAGCTGAGGGCATGTGTAGAGAGGTCCTTGTTGTTGGAGAGTGAAAACCCTAACTTTTAGATTTTCTTTCTCTTGTTTTTTAGTATAATTTTTTGTTTTGGTAGGAGAGAGACATAAAAAGAGAACAAAATTACATATTTATTCTTATTTTTAACAAAGGTGCGTAACGAAGTTCTAACAAAGGTAATCTCAAGTAGGCAAAGTGTTAAGTTTTAAACCACAAGTAGGCAAAATGCAAACGGGTCAAACCACAAGTGGGTTTACTATAGTTTCCCCTTTTATTTATTAGTTTTTTATGGAAAGGAATAAGAGAGAATGTTGTGTCTCTAGTTTAGCTTATACTGTATATATAGGTATATACAAAATAGGTTGTAATATATTTACCAAAAAGTACCTATTGAAATGTCATAACCCTTAAAAATGGATATACCAAAAGGTTCCTATTGAAATGTCATAACCTTTCATATTGGATATGCCAAAATGTGTCTATTAAAATCATAACTTTTCATATTGGATATGTATCGAAGGTTCCTATTGACCGAAAATGTGCATATTGAATGAAAATGTGTCTATTGAAGGGTCATAGTCATTTAAGTATAAATAATGTTCATATTAATTTGGTAACTTCTTTTCAATTTATTCTTTTTCATCTTTCTTAGAAACACGAAAAACTTGTGAGTCTTCTCTAAAATTGTTATTTGTAAAACCCAATAAACTTGGTTTTATCCTGAGGACAAGTTTGTAGAAACCCTTTAGCAACTTGCATATGAGGACAAATATTGTCTAAGGATAGCATTCAATTATGCCTCCAAGTCCATCACTAATTTCTATTTGATTTATGTGTTCTTTTGTTCTTTCACAATTACTCGTTAATTTGTTAAAATCCCCAACAGGGTTGTCCTCAAAACAAACCCATTGTGTTTAGTAAGTTTACTGTGTGCGTGCGTTGTTTTATTTTCTCAACCACCATAGCACCTCGAGGCAAATGCGGAAGAGGACATGATCGTGGTGATCATGGCACTTTTCTTCTCAATGACAGTTTTTTTGTTTTAATATATACATCTTATGTGAAACGATAAGTAAATACTGAAACTTAATGGGCAAAATGAAAAGGCACAACTGTTAAGTATTTTTAAGTGTATACGTTGTATAAATTTATATAGCCACATGACGCAATAAACAGTGGCCAATAAAAAAGTCAAACGTTTCGCTTTTATATTATACTAGTCACTAATCCAAGCAATGCATAGGAATAACTACTGGATGAGTTTCAGGAAAAAAGAAACCAAAAAAAAAAAAAATTTAATTATTTTTGAGTTGGAGTAGTAAGCAAAAATGCATGAAACTAAAAATAAATAAATAAAAGATATTGAAAGAAATAGCACAAAGTTTTATTAGTTATGCATAAATCAATGTTGTTTTATTTATTAGTTTTTTTTTTTAGGAATGAATAAAAGACAGAATGTTGTATCTCTAGTTTAGTTTGTGTTGTATATATAGGTATATACAAGATAAGTTGTAATATATATATATGTATATATATCAAAAGGTGCCTACTGAAAGGTTATAACTCTTCATATTGGATATACAAAATGTGCCTATTGAAAGGTCATAACCCTTTATATTGAATATATATTAAATGTGTTTATTGAACAGCAAGGTGTCTAATGATAGAAAATGTTTCTATTAAATGAAAATGTGCCTATTAAATGAATACACGTCTATTGACCTAAAATGTGCATATTGAATGGTCATAATCATTTAGGTATAAATAGTGGTTCATATTCATTTGGTAACCTTTTCTTAACTTCTTCTCTTTCATCTTTATTAGAAACACAAAAAACATATGGGTCTTCTCCAAAATTACTATTTGTAGAACCCAATAAATTTGGTTGTATCCTATGGAAAATTTTGTAGTAACCCTTTAGCAACTCTTATGTGAGTGGAAAATATTGTTTAAAAATAACATTCAATTGTATCTCTAAGTTAATCAAAATTTCAATTTGTCTACTGGATCATTTTGTTATTTCATTATATTACTCTTCTAAATTCCCAACAATTTCGATAGTTGATTTTTTTGTGAGTTGGTTTTTTTTTTTTTTTTAATAGTGAAAAGGTCTAGGAACCATGCCACACCAACCGTTGTAACAATAATACTAAATGATTTCTTTAAACACCTTACGAATGTTTTTCTTCTCAAATTTCTCATTCTCTTCCCTATGCCTTGCTGATGCTTTTCTTTTCAATGACAATTTTTTGTTTTAATATATAAATATTATCTAAAATGGTGAGTAGAAACTGAAACTTAACGGACAAAATAAAAAGGTACAACTACTCGGTTTTTTTAAATGAATATGTGCCATAAATTTATATAGACACATGGTACAATAAAGAATGCTTAACAAAAAATCAAATGTTTCACTTTTATATTACTCCCTCCGTCCCAATTTGTTTGTCCTATTTCAAAAATCAAACTTTTTTAAAGGAACATCATTTATTATCTTGTCTACCTTAAAAAAATATATAAGTTTTCAAAATTACCCTTAAATAAATTTATAAAAAAAAATAGGAATATTAAATCAAAATTACAGGCACAAAAATCTACTCTTTACTAGTATTAGCATTTTTAAAATTACACAACACAAATTGTAACTTATCCTCTTAATCAAATTTGAAAAATCTACAACTACCGCAATACAAAAACTATTGGGTATTGGCTCCAAGAAATTTTGGATTACTTCAAATACAAATTCTAGTTTATCTTTTTAATCAATATTTATTTTTTAAATATTTATTGGTTTTCTTTTCAAATGGTTTTGGAAATAAAGTAGGGGCATAATGCTCTTTCCGTCTTAGTTTTAGGGTAGTATCCCCAAAATTTTGGTAATGTAAAACTTATAGGCTAATTTTAAGAGCGAAGAGAACATAAGGGAATCTGATTTTTTTCAATTTCAAGAATGATAAGATGAAAGAATGTAGTGGAAAGTGAGAAGTGATAAGGTTTAAATTTTGTGAAAGAAATTTATCAATATTTTTAAAGAATTCTTAAATGAAATTTACTTTTATGACTTTAAAATTTAATTTAGGAGTAGTTTTACATATTCTGTAGATTTTTATATAAGAGGTACGTTTTGACAACAAAGTGTTAGTCTCAAAATTTTGGTTTGCTCTTATAGATCCAAAACTGAAATATGCATCATCCAATGTCTTCAAACTTATGTAATCAAAAGAGTTCCTTATGACAATTGCACTACTCACACATATAAAATAACAAAGATCTATAACCTGTATCCAAGAGAAGCATATACATATTGCCATACCATTGAAATATAAGTCATTGCAAAATGAAAAATCTATTCTATCAAAAAAAAAAAAAAATCTATCAAGATTTAAAAAGACAATTTTGCACAAACAATAGGTTTCCATCATAGTTTAAATCTACTCATAAGCTTTTTTTTTTTTTTTAATTGTCAAAATTGTTCAGTTATCCCCATTCAGGTTTGTATGCTTTTCCGTGCAATTTATGAGTTTGCCAACCACCAAAATCAACAAGAGCATGACGAGATCTAGCTAAAAAAAATGAATATCAATAACCTCTTTTATTTCTATAAAATAAATTTTAAAAAAGAAAAGGCAAATCATGGCTTCTAGAGACATAAATAAGTTATAATTTATTAAAAAGTTACCCATACTGATATGGCATGGACAAAGATCGTACAATCAATATCAACATATATATATATATATATATATATATAAGCAAAATCTTCGTGCAAAAGAGCATGAGATTCTGCCATGTAATAAGAACAAATTTAAAAGTGAAGACTCTTTATTTCCTTTGGTTCAATGTTTTAAAACTAATTTTTGTTACATTTTGTATTCAATGTTTTAAGACTACTATTTATTTCATTTGGTTCAATTTTTCAAGACTTTCCATCCCTCACACACACAAAAAACTCTTTGCATTCCCATTCATCATTTTCACTTTTACTCCTTTATATACACACGTCCATAGCCTTTATTTCCTTTAGTTCAATGTTTCAAGATTAATTTTTGTTACATTTTGTATTCAATGTTTTAAGACTACTATTTATTTCATTTGGTTTTTCATTTGGTTCAATGTTTCAAGACCTTCCATCTCTCACACACACAAAAAACTCTTTACATTTCCATTCATCCTTTTCACTTTTACTCCTTTACATACACATGTCCATAACCTTTCATATCATCCTATCTCAAATATACTTAGACAAAAAATGATGTCATTTAGCTTCGACCTTTCAATGACGCCTACATAACTCCAACATTACAGTATCATTTGAATGGAACCCGTATGAGTAGACTATGACCAAGGAAGTGGGCTTGCATTTTTTATTCAGTGACGGTAGCTTACAATTTTGATGTTGAAGTCAGACATTGTAGATTTTGTGAAGGTTATGATTCACTGAGAGTCTTTGAGTGTTTGAGATTTTAGTTTGAGAAAGTTATAAATGTATTTTATTTTAGAACTAAAGAAAAAGAAAAAGAAACCTTCTAATTTTTTTTGGAATTCATAATTTGTAGGTTTCTTTGTATGTAGCCATAGTGGTAAAAACAAAAATTGATGGTGAGTTAACAGTATTTTTCATTTTTTTTTTAAAGGATACAGAAGTCCAACTAAATTCAATTGAATTTTGATAAATGAATGTATTTTTAGCAAATTTCTCTTTGTTTAATCACGCTCTCTTTATGTTGATACTTATAAATGATTTCCTTAATTCTATTGAGATAATTAATTTAGTGTTTATGATCAGGTCTCCATATTTGATTGTGAGAATAGAGTGATTGAGAAAGTATTTGGTAGTTTGCTTAAATTTATGTAATTTTAGGATATAAAAGTATTTTATATTTTAAATTCTTATTTGTAGATTTCAAAATCATTTAATCAGTTTGAAAAATAAAATCTAATTCTAACGGTAAATATTATAATATATTATAATCTTACAATGTTATACAACTTTTTAAAATAAATTATGAATTAAAAAAAATCAAGTTTCAAAATATTTAACAATATTGTGGGCAAACATAAATATTATACAAAAAAAAAGTATTAAGTATTATATGTAGATTTTAATATACATAAAAATGATTTCAAATGAAATTGTAAAGTAGTCCACGCATCACGCAGGATATCATCTAGTTAATAGAACTTTCAATCACACAAAGGAGTATCAATTGACTATATCCCCTCCTCCATATAATATCATATCATATACTATATAATAAAAATTGGATTTAGAATTCGTGGCTGCGCCAACTGGTTGCACCAAATTGCAGCAATTCTACCTATAAAGAACTTTTTCTCTCCTACTTTAATCTTAGAACTCTTTTATTATCAACCTTTTTTTCTCTACAATTAAACTCTCATTTTAAATGTTAGAGGATAGACTTTTCTTTGGTTCAAAAATATACATACGCTCTACGTTTAAGCACATACAAAACTGGAGGACAACTTAGTTAATATACTTTTCACGTAAAAAAAAATGCCCAACAAAGTAGTAGCAATCTCACGGTTTCAAACTTAAAATTGGCCAAAAACCCAGATCCTAAAATTCCCACTAACAATCAGTTACTTCCTTAGCCAACAACAACTGTATGGCTCTGCATGTAACGACCCCGCCACAAATGTGTAGAGGCCTTTTCCCCCGCTGCTGTATGCTTTAAGGGAGAATAAAACCGTGAAGGGCATGGGCCTTAAAGTGGACATCTCTAACGACCCCGCCCCAAATGTGTAGATATTGTCCACTTTAGGGCTCATGCCCCTCACGGTTTTGTTCTCCCTCAAAGCACATAATAGTGGGGGAAAAGGCCTCTACACATTAAAGGGAAGTCATTCCTTATAAACACATTTTCATGTGCTTCTCTAGGAGATGTGGGATTCCATGGAATGCAAGACCCCCCCCCCCCCTTTTGGGTCACTACAATCCACCCCCCTTATGGGCACACGCATCCTCACGTGTGGGGCCCACACTTCTAGCTAGGGCATGGCTCTGATACCATTTGTAATGACCCCGCCCCAAATGTGTAGATATTGTCCGCTTTAGGGCCCATGCCCCTCACGGTTTTGTTCTCCCTCAAAGCACACAGCAGTGGGGAAAAAGGCCTCTACACATTAAAGGGAAGTCATTCCTTATAAACACATTTTCATGTGTTTCTCTAGGTGATGTAGGATTCCATGGAATGCAAGACCCCCCCCCCCCTTTTGGGTCACTACACTGCACTTCTACCCTTTACTTTTCATTTCTTTCATGCAATTGAAAACTATAGCCTATAAGTTGTAACGTGACTAGAAGGAGGAAAAGTTCTTGAATTTTACTGAGAGCGAGAATAACTTTCCAAGGAAGACGAAGAATCAAAACTGAACGCAAAAGGTCACTGTTTGAATTAGAAACTCCCCTTTTTTACAGTTTGATTATATTAAGTTCTGGATCATATTCTATTATATAATTTAGGGGTGGCAAATGGGCGGGTTGGGTCATAAATGGGTTGGGTATGTAATTACCCATTTATCCATTTATGACCCATTTATATATAAATTAATTATCCAAAACCCGCCCAACCCATTTAATTAAAAACCCACCCATTTAACCCAAATAAATAAATAACTTGTTAAAAACTTTAAAAACAAAAATTAAAAAGTTCAAAAATTACTTTTCCTCTCTTTCCTTTCATTTTCTTTTCACAAATTCATTTCTCAACAACCAAACAAAGTCATTATTGAGAGAAAAAAAAAAAAAAGACTTTTTTCTATTCTAAATTTTTTTGGACCATCAGAGAAAGTAAGTGAAAAAGTCAGCTTAAAAAAAAAAAAAAAAAAAAAAAAAAAAAAGGGGGGTTCAAAATTCACTTTTTCCTTCTCTTGCTTTTCATTTTCTCTGCAACAAACCTCCATTGCAAGCGAGCAACGGAGGTGGTGCTAGACCACTCAGCAGGCGACACCGTGTGCTCTGAGTGTGGCCTCATTCTCGAGGCTCACTCCATCGATGAGACCTCAGAGTGTCGCACGGCGCCGGCTACAAGGTCCGCTCCTCCGATCTCCACCACGTGGGTCAACGACTCTAGCACCTCGAAACTGCCATGGTCAACTCTCCCGTCGAGCTCCGCTCGCCGTTGATTTCGTTCTCTTCGTAGTCGATCCAGCGAAATCCGATATCGTTGATCTCCGAGATATCAAGATACCATTCATTTAGGGCGAAATCTGATACCGTCATCGATCTCCGATGCCGTTCTCCCCCAAGATATCCGATACCGTCGTTGATCTCCGATACCGTTCTCCGATATCGTCGATTTCGTTCTCTTCATAGTCGATACCGACGCTCTCAGAGACCTTTGGTTCTTCCCGACAAAACCGTTTGCACTATTTTTGGTTTTGTGTTTGTTGGAGTCTGGTTTTGTGTTTGTAGAGTCTGTTTGGATGATGAGAAAATTTAGGATTTTTTTTTTTTAATTTGACTGAGGGCTAAATGTTCTGAATTTATGGAAGTTATATCGTTTATTTAAGTTTTAGATTTTTGAAGAGTTAAGTGGGTTTTCATGAGTTTATTTAAATTTAAATGTTAAATGGGTTTAATGGTTATAAGTGGATTTATCCATTTAGACCCATCTAATAAAATAACCAAATAGGTCTTTACCCATTTAACCCAAATATTTAAATGGGTTGGGTTAAGACTTAACCAAATAAGGTAGATAATGGGCGGGTTCATGGATATGGATAAAAATTGCCACCCCTATCTATTACTAAACGAAATTTAAATAATTTATCTAGCACCTTGGGAGTTGATGAATACAGCAAACAAGCAAATATTGTTGATTTTATGAGTTCATTATACACTGTACTTATGTCAATGGAGAATAACATGAGTTTCAAATGTTGTAAAAAAAAAAAAGTTATTGCAAAATTTCCCCAATGAAAATAAATAAATAAATAATAATACCACACGACATTGTGTAGAAACATTAAGTTTGATTTTTTGTATACAAATTCTAAATCTAATTATTTTACTATTTATAAAATTAATCAATTAACTATCAAATTAGTAGAAAAGAGAAGGTTAAGGTCGATCCAGAGCTTTTTTTTTATATAGGACTTGGTGCTCAATAAAACACGCATATTGTATTATTAAAATTGCTAGTATAATATACGAGTGTCACAACTCACAAGCTGGTTCTGCCCTGAGCTCCCCGACTCTTATATTATTAAAATAGCTAGTATAAGCAACAGTAATGATGATTAATGATACTTGACATAAGCAAATTATTATTATTATTATTAAGAAAAAAAAACTGACAAGTAATAGAGAAAGCTTGGTTGAAAAGCCATGTTACTCTAGTGTTAGCTTTTTTTTTTTTTTTTTAATTGTTTCCATGGTCCCACGACAGGGTACCTTTTTCCCATGTGAATGGCCACTGGCCAAATTCCGGCACCGGCTTCAGCCGTCCAATAAAAGGAAATTCCAATTCTACTTCATAACCTTCTCCTCCACTAGTCCACTCCCCACCGCCCCCCCAGAATAAGGCCCACAAGGCCACATCAGGGTTTGGTGGATGGTGGAAAGAGGTATTCAAAAAGCCAAGGTAGGGAAATGTTGGGTCCCTAATTTAATTATAGACTATATAGTATGCAATTGCCATTTCTTCTATCATGTGTCCCTCCCGTTGCGTTTTAAGATGAGAGTCACTAGAATAGCCTTAGATCTAAATGAAAGTGCACCCCCCATATACACACATATCTAAAATTTATTTCCTATTATTGGTGTTGGATTTGGAGCCTTACTCCACTCTCTCTACCTTAGGCCTCTCGGAAACACAAAACCAAAAGTGCTCGACATGGGGCCTTTTAACATTCAATGAGACTTTGTTTTTAGTCGTGTTTGTACAACCAGCTAAAGCTAATAATAATAACTAGCTATCTTTAATCCCACTCCTTGATTTAATACAAAGTAAGGTAATGACCATTCAAAAGAAGATAACTCTTTTTATTTTTATGTGCCAAATTTTAAACAAAATAGTGCTGCTATTTAAAAACTCCTATGCACAACACTGTGATATGAGTCAAAATCTACTATCCCACTTTTCCTGCTCCACTCTATACTCCACTAATAAAAACTTGTCATGTATTCACCTAATTAATTAAATACTATAATTATTGACTTATTAATACTACCGTTATTAATTAATAGTAATATTTAATTAATTAGGTGAACACGTAGCAAGTTTTTATTGGTGGAGTATAAATTGAAGCAAGAAAAATAGGACAGAAGATTTGGACTCCCGTGATATGGACAAAATTGGTACAGCCATTTTGGTGTTGATGAATACAATAAGCATACAATAAGCAAAGCCACAGCAAAGCGATTGATGCATACAATAAGCATTTATTTACTCACTGTACCAGGCCAGCTCCAAAGCCTCTTTTCTTCTTCGTATGGCTTAAGCAATGGATTGTAGGTACACAGACCAGTACACAATTGACCCAACTATTAATAATATATATATTTCAATGATACAGTTTAATGGTTCTGAGGGCTTCTCTGAGTGCCAAGTCAGCATCCTATGTGGAATGAGCAGAAAAGTTGACAGCTTGACAAGGATTGAGTAAGGGAGGGAGGGGGAGAGGTGAGGTGTAGCTGGCTACTCTGCCTTTTGCTTTTTGAGTTACACCACTGGCATTTCCTCTGCTTTTGAATTCCTTTTTAACATTCTTTTCTACTTTCAGGTGTTGGCAATATCATTCCTTAAAGAACAACACCATCATCCTCCAAAACGCTCTCTCTCTCTCTCTCTCTCTCTCTCTCTCACACACTCTTCTGCTCATGTTCACTCTCCTTTTGAATTTTGATGATCATATAGACTTTTAGCAATGGTAAGCTTCCTGATCATGGTTTTCCTTCAGTTTTAATTTACTGACTTTTTTCCCTACAAGATGTTAGTTAACTTTTCTTGTTCTTATATTGACGGTGATCCAGGGAAGCCCAGTGAACATCATTGTTGGCTCACATGTGTGGGCAGAGGATCCTGAGGATGCATGGGTCGATGGTGACGTCCAAGAAATCAATGGCAGAGATGCCACAATTATAGCCGCCACTAACGGCAAAACTGTATGCTTCTGCCACCTCCCATATTTCTGGAATTCGTAAAACCCCTTCATTTATTTATTTCTTTATTCACTTTTATCATCTAGCAAGACAGATTTTTGTCCATCCTTTCATACTCTTCATGTTAATATAACATGCACTTGCAAACCGTATACATTACCTCATAGGGCTCCTCTGTAGGCACTTTGTATAACTTTACTGGAAATGACAACAAAGCATATTGGATCCTCTATAGACTAGTTAGGATTAGTCACATGTATTTTACTAAGAGTAAAAAAGTAAGAAAAAATTAACTCAAGGAGCAAACTTTTAAATAAAAACATAAAAGGTAGAAGATCTATAAAACAACCCATCACCACATAAATTTATGGAAGTAAGGTTAATTGTAAAGCATGCATGATTTAAGAAACAATAAAACAGGATTTCAATAAGAACCGATGAGCATCTAATAAGTATTCCTGTTGCAATGGAGAAAACTCAAAGAAAGGGGTCGTTAGGCACAAATTTGTTTTCTCAACTTAAAACAGAATTTATAATTTAGTTGGACTGTCAAGATGACTATTTAACTTAAAAATCCATCTGCCACTAAATTTTATTTGGGAGAATCAATGAGGATTTCTGTAGATGATGACAGGTCTTATGAAGTTTAAATTATTGACATCTCAAACAGCCTTGCATGATTTTCTTTTTTGGGTAAATTATACACACACCAAGTGGATCTTGAACTCATGATCTCACCCTCCATCAAGCACTTGCAAGGCAAGGAGGTGCCAATTGAGCCAGAGCTCATTGGCCATACAGGCTTGCATGATAATAAACTAAACATAGGCAGTTGTCTCAATTTCAGATAATTGCAGACATTTCTAGTATATATCCAAAAGACACAGAAGCACCACCAGCAGGGGTCGATGACATGACCAAGTTAGCTTACCTCCATGAGCCAGGAGTCCTATATAACCTTGCATGTCGATTTTCCCTCAATGAGATATATGTGAGTAACTACCACCTACCCGACACAACTGCAGTGAAGTTATTTTGTAATGAAAGATATAAGAAATCTGACAAGTAATGATGAAATAAACAGACTTACACTGGGAACATTCTAATTGCGGTGAATCCTTTTCGGAGACTGCCACACTTGTACGACATCCACATGATGGAGCAGTATAAGGGAGCTGCCTTTGGAGAGCTAAGTCCACACCTTTTTGCCGTTGCAGACACTTGTTACAGGTATATAAACAGTGTACAAACTGGCTTTGGCTCAACCAGAGTATTGTTCTTATCTTCAAAGACGTAGAATTGACTCATTAATTTCACATATCAGGGCAATGATAAATGAACAGGGAAGCCAATCCATTTTGGTAAGTGGAGAGAGCGGAGCTGGTAAAACAGAGACAACAAAAATGCTCATGAGATACCTTGCGTTCATGGGGGGCAGATCTGTTACAGATGGAAGAACAGTAGAACAACAGGTTTTGGAGGTGAGTTTGAACTTCTGTTTGTAAATTAACTATTTCCAACTGATAATTAAACAGTAATTTTTCCACATCTTCAGTCCAACCCAGTCCTGGAAGCATTTGGCAATGCCAAAACTGTGAAAAACAATAATTCAAGGTGATATACTTTGACACTCTTTCTTCTATTACAGAGACTTTTTTTAAAACTTTTTTAGAATAATTTTCTTTCTGGTTCAACTTACAATAATCTGTGGTTTTACCAGTCGTTTTGGTAAATTCGTTGAGATTCAATTTGATAAGCACGGAAAGATATCTGGTGCTGCAATTCGTACATATCTTCTTGAGAGGTCACGTGTGTGCCAAGCCTCTGATCCAGAGAGAAACTATCATTGTTTCTACATGCTCTGTGCAGCACCACCAGAGGTGACCTCCGTACATTTTCCTACTCAGCAACCAAGTCAGGCATAACAAACATTTAGCTGAACTATATTGTCACCTTACAGGATGTTAAGAAATTCAAGCTGGGAGACCCAAGAACATTCCATTATCTTAATCAATCAAATTGTTATGAAGTAGCAAATGTAGATGATGCGAGAGAATATTTGGAGACGAGAAATGCCATGGATATTGTGGGGATCAGCCCGGATGAGCAGGTGTTGAGCTTTTCAATGTAATAAAATGAAGATTTCCTTTGTCTGTTAATAAAATTAACAGAGATGGTGCTATCTGTAGGATGCTATATTCCGTGTGGTGGCTGCAATTCTACATCTTGGAAACATTGACTTCATAAAAGGGAATGAAGTTGATTCTTCGAAACTGAAAGATGAGAAATCAAAATTCCATCTTCAAACTGCTGCAGAGCTCCTCATGTTAGAACTCTGATCTATTTGGACCACCTAAAAATATATATATACACACACACACATTCTAATGATGCCTCTCCATGGCCTCCTGTATGCTTCTTCAGGTCTGACGCGAAGATGCTAGAAGACTCACTCTGTAAACGTGTCATAGTGACTCCCGATGGTAACATTACAAAACCACTGGACCCAGGCCAAGCTGCCCTAAGTCGTGATGCCTTGGCAAAGACTGTATACTCCAGATTGTTTGATTGGTAAGCAAACTAGACTCTAAAACCTTAATTAATCTGTCAATAGCAATTAGTGATATCATCCAGGCAAGATGCAATAATACTCCATGAAAATTTAAACATGTCTAACACTGCCAAGTTCAAAGTGAAGCAATGTTACATAGGACCTGATACCAGCTCAACAAATAGGCAATCATGACTGTCTTAGAACCAAAACCAATTTGATCTTTAATTTGTTCAGAAACAGATTTTATTTGACTGGACAAAGACTGAATTAAACTGAGTAAATTCTTGAACTATGGCAGGATTGTGGATAAGATAAACAGTTCAATTGGCCAAGATCCCAATGCGGTGAGCTTAATTGGAGTCCTAGATATTTATGGCTTTGAAAGCTTCAAGATCAACAGGTACATAATCAACAGAAAAACATCTTTACAATCTACAGAAAGATATATTGAACATTCCTTTTGGTAGTTTTGAGCAGCTATGTATCAACCTCACCAATGAGAAGTTGCAACAACATTTTAATCAGGTTAGAATGACATTATAGATAAAGTTTGAGTATCATTATACTTAAGTAATTTTATACTAACAGGCATCTTTCTTAACAGCATGTATTCAAAATGGAGCAAGAAGAGTACACAAAAGAGGAAATCAATTGGAGTTACGTAGAATTCGTGGACAACCAGGATGTTTTGGATCTTATTGAGAAGGTACCAACTCACAAAGACCATTGTATGTCCAACTAACACAATTTATATCTATTATATGGAACATGAAATATTGATTATATATCCTTACAGAAACCCGGGGGTATAATTGCTCTTCTTGATGAAGCCTGGTACGCATTTTTTCTACATGCAATATCATGAATATCTGTATCTAGAAACAGATGAAAGTCACCTAATTATGAGTTATGAAGTAATTAAGCAGGTTCTAAAGCAGAACTAAGAGATAATAAAACATTGAAAAACAAAGAAAATAAGAGATAGAGATAATACATCAATATTGAAAACAAGGATACAGACAAGTTCACTTCTGCTGCAGTATGTTTCCCAAGGCAACCCATGAAACATTTGCACAAAAGATGTATCAGACATATAAAGGACACAAGCGCTTCAGCAAGCCAAAACTTGCCCGAACAGACTTCACAATCAACCATTATGCAGGAGATGTAAGTGAACTTTTCATTTCCACAACCATCCAGCTAAAGACAATAAAATTTGGTTTCTCATTTTAAAGCCTTATGCTCTACAGGTCACATACCAAGCAGACCAATTTCTTGATAAAAACAAGGATTATGTTGTAGCAGAACACCAAGCACTACTAGATGCATCCAAGTGCCCATTCGTCGCTAATCTTTTCCCTCCGCTACCTGATGAGACATCGAAGCAATCTAAATTCTCTTCCATTGGTACCCGCTTCAAGGTAAGCCCTTTTCCATAGTAGCATTATCAGATCTTGTAAACCCTGAGACCCTGACTTACTCTTGACTCAAACTTCAACAACCAGCAACAACTACAAGCTTTGATGGAGACACTGAACACAACAGAACCACATTACATCAGATGTGTAAAGCCCAACACAGTTTTGAAGCCTGGAATCTTTGAAAACTTCAATGTCTTAAACCAGTTAAGATGCGGGGTAACTAAAATTCCTCTGCTACCCCACAGAATAAATCGCATTTCCCAGAAACTATCATATGTTGCACTCGTTGATAATGTTCCTTCAAATGGTATTGTTGCAGGGTGTATTAGAGGCTATTAGGATAAGTTGTGCTGGGTATCCAACAAAAAGATCATTTGATGAGTTCCTCGACCGTTTTGGAATGCTAGCTCCAGATGTTCTTGATGGGTATAAACTTCTAAATTTAGAAAGTAAAATATTTATCTTCCGATTTTGTTTCACATCTTTATTCTATAGGATAGGAAGGAAGCCAGGACCTCAAGGTTGAAGGCTACAGTTTCCCTATTGAGCTGCATGCTCTAATTAACAAATACATACCTTACCAAATACTCACATGCAATCAGGCAGATATTATGGATATAAATACCATTGATATAATTTCATTTTAGATGAATTTAGCAATATGATTTTGACTGTGTAGTTTCAAATTTGATAATCCACTGCTTTCTTCTATGCAGATCCGACGAAAAATCAGCCTGTATTGCCATCTGTGACAGAATGGGCTTGAAGGGCTATCAGGTCACTCTACACTTGGACCTACCTATATGACATGACAATAGTTAGGATTATTGTGCACAAATTTCTCAAGAAAATTTTCATTATGTATTCTGACAGTTGCCTCCCTCATCCTGTATTTCAGATTGGGAAAACAAAGGTGTTTCTTAGAGCTGGGCAGATGGCTGAATTAGATGCGCGGAGAACTGAAGTCTTGGCTAATGCGGCCAGACGCATCCAAAGGCAAATTCGAACACATCTGACCAGAAAAGACTTCATCACCCTGCGATGGGCTACTGTCAATGTACAGAAACTTTGGAGAGGTTATACTCTTTTTCCTATGTTATTCCATGTTGCATCATAGCACATAAATCAGGAAGTGTCTGCTAGAACTACCAAACCAGATTGGTTCACCCTCCTATAATAGAAAAAATGTAGGCTGCTTCATTTAGCAGTGTGTAATTAGGTATTCGGGTTAGATTTATCAACCCCTCAACCCATATCTGTTTATTCTCTTGTACTCCATCATCAGGTTGGTGAATTGGATTTCAGTTTGAACCTATAGAAAGGTCTTGATTACTTTGTTGTCATGCCTGAACTAGATATACAGTGTTGGTCCTCTTCCAGGAAATTTAAACTTTAGGCAATTTCAATAACCTGACTATCACCATTTCAGAGCCCTTTTCCCTTCTGGTTGTTTGAGCTTGATATACATTTCTGGTTTAAGCTTTTGAAACAATTGATTCCTAATCTGTTTTGAGAAATTACCAACTTTGACAGTTATTGCTGGAAATAAATGTAAATGTGACAGTTTCTCTTGCCTCTTCCATATGCAGCCCAACTAGCACGTAAGCTGTATGAACAGATGAGAAAGGTAGCTGCTTCAATCCGCATACAAAAACATGTTCGTGCTCACACTGCAAGAAAATTTTACACAAAATTACTAGCGTCAGCAATTGTTATTCAAACTGGGTTACGAGCAATGGCAGCTCGAAATGAATACAGATACAAAAGAAGAACAAAGGCTGCAACCATCATCCAGGTAACTCCTCTGGCTGGGATAAATCACTAAAACATAAAATGCAGGGCTGCATTTAGAAAATGTTAAGATTGGAAATTATATTGCATCTAAAAAATTCATAATCAAGGATATTGTTGGAACAAGAAATGAAATTTAATATTTGATGATACTTAGAAATGCACCTTCATAGATTGGATTTCTTCATTTAAGAAAGTTTTTTAGAATTACAGAAATGATAAAGGAAAAAATTTCAAGATTTGAACGAATAAAAGCAATTGTGAAAATACCAATTCATACAAACTAAATTCAGATCCCCTATTACATGCAACAACAAAGCCTTAATCCCAAAACTTTGGAGTCGACTAAAGATCCTCAAAAGATTAATTGGTTGGACACATGTATTTTTCTCTCCCCTTCTATCCTATCCCAAACCATACTCTTTGTTAATCCCTTCCTTGTCCTTTTTACTACTTCTATTACATGCATGATAAATTTTGTCATTTGTCACATAATATAGATGGATTATAATTCAAGCCATCTGAGAAAGGTTTATATTCCAACATTGAATCATTCATCAATCAACAACCTTGGAGTAATATTATTGATTATGCTATTATTCATTCTTCTGACAGACTCAATGGAGAAGATTTCAAGCTCTTTCTGCTTATAAACAGCAGAAGAAGGCAAATCTTACACTTCAATGTCTTTGGAGAGCAAGGGTTGCAAGGAAGGAGCTTAGAAAGCTTAGGATGGTGAGCTTTACTTCTCATATAAGCATATCCTGGCACTTCTCTCCAATTCTTGGCTTGATTTATTCTCTAAGACTAGATTTATCTAAATTACGTGCATAGTAAAAACAAGAAACTCTCTGATGCAGGCTGCAAGAGAAACAGGGGCACTTAAGGAGGCTAAGGACAAGTTGGAAAAGCGTGTTGAAGAGCTAACATGGCGACTAGAATTTGAAAAACACTTAAGGGTACATATCTCCATCAACTACAAATATGTGATTAGGTTGGCGTGAGTCCAATTACACATATTCAAAAAGTATATCATTAAAGCAATGTGAATAGATTTTGACCTACTAACATCCTTTGTAGCTAGGCAATACCTCTTCCCCATATTTATAGCTTACTACCACCATTTGATGAAAAAACAAATAAAATAAATGGCATTTGATTTAAAGCATATGCTAACTAGTTACATATCCTGATGCAGGATCTTTTAGAATTCAGCACTATACTAGGTCTATTAATGAGTTTTGAGTAAGGATTGATTTTTTTTTTTTTTTTTTTTTTTATAAGTGAGTAAGGATTGATGTTAAAGAGTATTAGGTTAGAAAAGAATGACAATTGATGGCTGTTTTGGGTGGAAACAAAGAATAAACAGAAAATAAAATAAATAAAACACTAGGCAATCACACCTAGGCCTTCCTAAGCAATCACACCTAGGTAGGAGAAAGCAATCACACCCTCGAAACTTAAATAAGCTGCTGAATTTTATTATCAATCACCATTCAAATAACACTGAATACAATAAAGCCTTTATATAGAGGCTATTATTAATCCCCTCCTAGATGTAAATGGACTTTAAATAACATATTCCTAGGATGACTAGGAATAATAATAACAAACAAAAGAAGGATGTAATAGCTCCTAAACCAAATAGGAGGAGGACTCAAAACATAAAATAAGACTCATGGGCCGCTAGGACAGCCTATTCCATAAAATATAGAATTACCAAATTGCCCTTATTCTAGTAAACTTAATCGAAACTGCTCTAAAGCTCCCCAACCTAAAACACTCAGTACTAAGATTCAATAATAACTAAAATAACCTATTAAAGGTGTCAAGAAAATCCGACATCAAAACTTGGCAACAAATCTTGATTCTTTTGGTATTTAATCTTGTTTTCCCTTGAACTCTTTCTTGTCCGTACCATATCCACAGTTCTAGCTGGGGAGACTCAGCCATTTTTAACAAGTCTTTCGAATTGTAGTTTCAATTTAATTCATCTAGATTTGGTTCAACAAAACCCTGTATCACATTTTCTAAGTTTCTGCCACCATATTCAGTCTAATCAATTCTACAGCAGTCCAGATCAACTGGAACATGTCAATTTGATGCTGAGTCCATAAATGAGTTGGTCCACCATAGGTTCATCAGAAAACAATGTTTTGCAGATTGATCTTGAAGAGGCTAAAGGACAAGAAATTGCAAAATTACAAAATGCTTTACATGAAATGCAAGGGCAACTGGATGAAGCCCATGCTGCGATCATTCATGAGAAAGAAGCAGCAAAGCTAGCCCTTGAAGAAGCTCCACCAGTCATTAAAGAGGTTCCAGTTGTGGACAACACCAAGCTGGAGTTACTAAGAAATCACAATGAGCAACTGGAGGTAACTTCCAAAAACTCTCTTTTAGCATTATCAGCAACAAATAACTTATGATCTACATAGTCACCTAAGTATTGGACCATGACAAAGGAGAAAATATTCAGGAAAATCTGAATATAAACATATAAGAACAGAAAATATTAATTTGCTCACTTTATGTACGAAGATATGCCTGAAGTAGGCTTGATATCTCTTTTTTCAAAGTAATACATGAAAACGTAATTAAGAATAGTGAAAGAAAAGTTATCTCTCTACCATAATCTATTAACAGAAATAAAAGTCCCTTAATATTTATAGAAAAGGAAAAAGAATTTCTAACTGTCAAAAGCCCTTGAGCGTGATATCCCCACACAAGGTTACATATGTTTTTACGCAGCTATATGTGGATAGTGGCACCATGGATGAGAAAACTAAAAATTGAATGTAAAACCTTTAGATAAAAATCATCAAACACAAAGGTTTTAGAGAATGGGAGATACCAATGCATTTGTAAGTGAGCATACATCTGTATAAATTCATGGACAGATTTTGCAGTTAACAAATATGGTGACAGGTGGCTTACATAAATGTGTGTAGGGTGAGCTAGGAGAGCTGAAGAAAAAGATTGAGGAATTTGAGGAGAAGTATTCCGAAGCTGAAAAAGAGAGCAAAACAAGG
The DNA here is from genome assembly GCA_033629205.1 of Lithocarpus polystachyus. Lineage (NCBI taxonomy): Eukaryota > Viridiplantae > Streptophyta > Magnoliopsida > Fagales > Fagaceae > Lithocarpus > Lithocarpus polystachyus. Next base: position 224,428 of record CM066165.1, read on the forward strand.
CTAAAAGAGGCAGAAGAAGCACAGCTAAAAGCAATGTTACTTCAAGAGACTATTGAAAGGTAGTCAACTAAGAATTGGTCATGATGACGTCTCTATCATCAAAATCTAGGGTTTACTAACTTGTATTTATAATTCCAGATTAGAATTGAACTTATCAAACCTTGAATCTGAGAATCAGGTTCTACGCCAACAGGCTTTGGTAGCATCACCAAAGGAGGACATCTCTGAAGAACTGAGAATGTAAGAGCACACAATTTTTTTTTCTTGGGCCCTCCTGCACAAGGGAGGGGCGTGAGTGGGGTTGTTAAGAAATTTGATAACCTTTTTACTATTTTGTCATGAGTAAACTTTTTGAAACTTAAGGAAAATCTGAAGAATTGATCTCTCAAGAAGATCAAAACTACAATGTTTGTCAAGTGAGAAAAGGAAAATGCCAGATATGAGCCCATTTTATTTTGTAGAAATCGGTAAACTTAAATAAAAAATTGTGATTGACATATTTCTCTCTATCACTACGCAAGGTGATGACAACAAGGGGACAAACATATATAAATCTAATTCAGGAACAGCTAGTGCCTGTGTTGAATATATATACATATAAATAACAACTAGACAATGGACATTTAGACATATCATCAAAATAATTATTTTTAAACCCCAGCTTTTCTTGAATGTGGCTCATTATCAAGTGAATTCACCAAGGGAATATTTCATTTAAGTGATGTTAGAATATTCATGTATGAGATGTGAGGTTGTTAAGTGGTCAAGTCCCACATCAGATTGTAGTGCCAAGAGTAAATAGTTAATTTAACATTGTTCTGGCCTAACGTACTAACTTAATCATTTGGGTTAAGGCAGTGTTCCAACATGTTGTATTAAGCCCTAGAAAGAGGCTCCCTAAGTTATTAATGTTCAACTCTCACAAACCCAAGATCTTAACAAGTAATAAATACAGCCAATAGTGCAGTAGAAGTTACTCCATGACATAAACCAACTACAAGATTTTATCCACAGTTCCACTTTGTCAAAATGTGTTGTTTAGGCCACTAGCTCAGCTCACAATGAGCTTTTGGAACATACTCAACATAGCACATTTCTGAAAGTTTTACTTTTGGTCCAGCCTCAAGAGTAAGATTGCAAGTTTGGAGTCAGAGAATGAATTGCTTCAAAACCAGGCAGTTGTGAAGCAGATAGGTACTCCTGAGAGGCCATTGCCACAAATCAAGGTATAATACCTTTTCTTTTTCTTTTTCTTTTTTGTGGGGGGGGGGGAAGGGGGTGTTGTGTTAAAGAGGGTGCTTCCATTTTTCCTTTTTTGGTAAAGTTACTTCACTGCCAACCCCAAAAAAATTGGCACTAAGGCTTGGTTGTTTGCGTGAAATTACTTCACTATTTGCCACTATGCTTTGATAATGGTGCAGTGCTTGGACAATGGACATCAAACAAGCGAAGAACTTCAAACAACAAAGGTATCATGAACTTACTTGGATAATAGATAATTATTGAATATACATTTCCAACATGATGAATTTATTCCTTTTTTTCAGGAATCAGAACCTATTGCCCCCCTCCTAACTAGACAAAGATCACTCACAGACAGGCAGCAGGTATGTCATTGAAAGCTGAAATTATAAGCAGACCCACTGCAAATGTGGAAGTCTAAAAACTTATTTTTGTTTGGGTGGTCACTAATGAGTAAATTCATATTTATATCATTTGAACAGGAAAATCATGATGTACTACTCAAATATCTCATAGAAGATAAACGATTTGATAAGAATAGACCTATCGCAGCCTGTATTGTCTATAAAGCACTTATTCAGTGGAGATCCTTTGAAGCTGAGAAGACAAATATATTTGATAGAATTATTCAAACAATTCGTTCATCCATAGAGGTAGCATACTTCTTTATTTATAAATAAATATAATTTAAGTAAAAAATTTACAAATTCTCTGGGGCGAGGGACAGAACCTGAGATCCCAAACCTTTTATAAAGCTTATACTGAAACGCATGCTTTCAGCATTTTAAATTATGATAAAGTGATCAACTTAATTTGACATGTGTAATTAATTTTTCTATGTTATATCCTTGAAGGGTCAGGACAACATTGCTGATTTGGCATATTGGCTTTCAACAACTTCTGCCCTTCTGTTTCTTTTACAAAGTACACTCAAGGCAAGCAATACAACCAGTTCAGCTTCTCATCGTAACCGAAACTCCCCAACCACCTTATTTGGCAGAATGGCACAAGTAAGTTTCCATAAGTGAATTCTTTTATACATCAAAGCTCATATGAACATTTATAATTCTAAATATGTAATCTCAGGGTTTTCGTCCATCTTCATTGGGCACGGGAATTTCAAGCGGCTACAGTGGAATGTTGGGAAAACCGAATGAACAATTGAAAGTGGAAGCTAAGTACCCAGCCCTACTATTTAAACAACATCTAACCGCATGTGTTGAGAAAATATATGGGATGATCCGGGACAATTTGAAGAAAGAGATCAGCCAGTTCCTTAACTTGTGCATTCAGGTAAGCATCTTATGTATGCAAAAAATTTAGATGACAACAAAAACTTAACTCTTAATTGTCATAAACAGGCACCAAGATCATCACGGGTTAGATCAATAAGAGGGTCATCTAAAAGTATCCATTCAAATATAGTTGCAAAGCAACAAGCATCAAACATACATTGGCAGAGCATTGTTAATAAGGTTGATCATACCTTGGGTTTAATGTCTGGGAACCACGTAAGCATAATCCACTCTTCTACCAGTTCTTTTTCTGGTTTTTCCAATTTAGCAGATTCATCTGATTTTTGTGATCATCAGGTACCTTCAATGATCACAAAAAAGATCTTTAGTCAGGTCTTTTCATTCATCAATGTACAGCTCCTTAATAGGTGAGTAGAGTTTCAACTCCAATCTATACAAGAGAAGTTTCAGAAAGGGATTGAATTCAGTTTAAAACCACTCATCAAAGTACCAAATTTATGGTTTGGCAGTCTATTGCTTCGTCGTGAGTGCTGCTCATTTAGCAATGGAGAATATCTAAAGGCAGGTTTGCAGGAATTGGAACATTGGTGTCTCAAAACAACGGATCAGGTAATGAAAATTGTTTGCACTTTTTGCCAAGACTGAAAAGAGCAGAGGAGAACGTTATACAATTTTGTTGTTTTTACAGTTTGCCGGATCATCCTGGGATGAACTCCAACACATAAGGCAAGCTGTCGGGTTTCTGGTAGATTTTCTTGAACCCGGATGAATTAGCCAATAAAGCTATTTAGAGCTAAAGATTAGAATTATTTACATATGCTTAAATTTTGCAGGTGTTACATCAGAAAGCTCAGAAATCTTTGGATGAGATCACAAATGAACTCTGCCCGGTAACAGACTTAGTGCTACAATGAAAAGCATCTTGAATTTCTTTTAAATTCCTTTTGATAACCATTTCAGTCAGGATCTATTGATATGAAAATAAATAAAAATAACACTCTAATTGCAGTAATACTACTGCATGGATTAGTAGGAGATTTTCATTATAAACCAAAACAAGAAAAGGCTTAAAAGTGTGTATTCTAATCCATTATTTTTTAATCAGATTTCTCAGCTATCCAATAGAGGATAAAATTAAATTCCCAACTAGTGACAACACCTAGCTAATGGCTTTTCTTGCCTTTCCTATTCTCCATAGATATTGAGCATTCCACAAATATATCGCATTGGAACTATGTTCTGGGATGACAAATATGGAACCCATGGATTGCCTCCAGATGTAAGTACTCTTGCAAATTTTGTTATACTATTATAAAGCGAGTTTCATTACTACGTACTAAGTATGTGGTTAGGAGACTTAAGATTACTTTGGATTATTTCCTTGCATTCCTTAACTTAAGAACAAGAGACAAGCATATTAGTATTGATGCCAAATTGGAATCTCGGTTTTTAATTGTGTGAAACAATTTTGGAAAATCTCAGGTAATTGGCAAAATGAGAATGATGATGGCAGAAGATTCAATTAATATGCCCAATAATTCTTTCTTGCTCGATGTTGATTCCAGGTAATAATTTACTTTTACAAATTCTCTCCTACCCATTTTAATTCCAAAAAACAATGCTGATGGCATTGCTTGCAAAAATTTCAGCATACCATTCTCAATGGAAGAGATGTTCCGATCCTTGAGTGATATCAGCCTCTCTGACATGGATCCACCACCCATTCTCCGACAAAGATCTGATTTCCATTTCCTGTTACAACAAACAGATTAGAGTTAGCACATGGATGTATTTAAACATGATGGTGTAATTACTTGCGCATTCTTGCTTTTGCTTTGCCCATTTGCCTATTTGTAATTAGTTGCTTTTGCTTTTGTGGAGTGGGATTGGAGAGAGTGATTGAGCGTTCAGGAATGTAATTTTTATTTATTATCTGTGTTTTTTTTTTTTTTTTTTGTTCATATTGTGGCAATTTGAGTGAATTTTTTAACAGAGAATGAAGTAGTGAATTTGTATATTAAAGAGAAATGAGAAGGAAAATCTTATAAAGTATCTGCTTTGTATCAATTGAATTTTTTCAATGTATTTGGAAAATTCTAAGGGTTGATCAAGGATTGCTCACGGCTGTCATCATCCTCTTCATACAGCTGTGTAGAGTGGAACCATGCACCACAAAAGCCCAAACCTTCACATGACTTTCCTAAACAAGTAGCAAACACATATTTTTGCTTTGAACAAAGTACACTAGTACTATTGTTGTTTTAACGTAATCCAATCTCAATTATAGACTTGAGTGGACTAAAAAACAGCACACACTAACACATAAACACCATCTCTATTTCATTCATTTTATATGCCCTTTTCCCTGTCGCATTTTGAAATCCTAAGTCAAGAGTTTTGATGCTGAGTATCAGAATCTGCGTGTGCTCTTGAAGTTGAACATGAGAGGAATGCACACAGCAGACCTGAATATGTACAACCCCATAAACAACAGAGGAACTTTTGTACAACCCCACCAGCAAGAACTGTGCTTCACAGTTAGTGTTGGAAAGTTTGCATTTCTGGTTGGTTTATGAAGCCATATTGGAATATGCAAATGAAATGAGTCCTTGAGCCACATTGTTTTTATTTAATAAGTAATAATACTGATTCAGAAGAAAAAAAAATCAACAAGTACACATGAAGTAAACTAGCTGAAGGTCATAAGAGTTCAAAAATTACAATGAACGATAAAATCAAATAAATTTGAAAAAGAAAACTTCCCTGAAGCTACCATCCACTCAAGCAAGGTCTTCAAAAAATTTGATTTTAATTCTAAAGTTTTCTGCTCACATCCTTCAAAGCTCCTTGCATTTCTTTCCCTCCAAATGCACCACATCAAACATTGAGGAATGGGTTTCCATATTTCACAGCTCCAATGACACCAAAACAACCTTGCCAACATGCTAGAATATCAACCTTTCTAGGCATCACCCACTCCACCCCGAAGAGAGCAAAAACTAAATCCCATAAATCTATAGCATTAGGGCAATGCAACACTAGTGGTCTACCATCTCCTCATCCCTCTTGCACATACAACAGCAGCTCACCAAAATAATGCTTCGCTTCCTCAGGTTCTCCACTGTAAGGATATTCCCCAAAGGAAAAAGGCCACCTTTTTGGGGACAAGCAGTTTCCAAATGCTCTTCCACAGGAAACTGTCAGAAATTAATGAGCTAATACTCTATAATAAGATCGAACCTAAGTCCTCGAGCCACATATTATGAGTTATGTACTTAATTATCATGGATGCTACTCACTGCTCAGTCAGAAATACATAAACTCTCTCTCTCTCTCTCTCTCTCTCTCATTGGACCCCCTGCCACCTGATATAAAAAACATTTACTTCTACTTCACCTGTTTTACTTTCTTGGGACTTCATTTGAGCTGTTCAATATAAACTGAGAAACTGCAAATAAATAAAAGAAGTTGCTTATCATAAGCAACATTCTACAAAGTTATTAAAAAAACAATGATTATTCCATAGAATGGCACTCATAATCATTTCCTAACAATCATCCCGGAACTCCCAAAGTCCAGTGCAAAAGGCACATCATTATTTGCTTGGCTACCCAAGGATTGAACAACATTGTAGTTGACAGTTCAGGTGCAAGCCACAGGCTGTCTTAAATTTTTGTTTTAACATCTCCCTCCCTCTCCCAAATCAACTTCAATACTGGTATCTTTCATCAGTAGTTCTTTGGGATCTCTATTTCCAGAATGTATTTTACTTCATCATTACCATTCCTTGTCTTTAGGTCAATCCCACAAAGACCAAAAATGGTAATGGTTTAAACAGCTGCTGTTAAACAGTCCAAAAAACATTTCAGGAAATTCTTTGAACTACTTTTATCTCATAATTCAATGTTATGTCCACAAGAATATCTTGGCACTAAATAAGCAACTGATGGAAGCAATGGCTGCATGACAATGGAAGAGAGTTTTCTGCTTCTTATTCTAACTTGCCTACCTTACCTAAGAAAGCAGCATAAAATAAGAAGGATCCTACCAAGATAGAAATAAAGTGAAGAAATGTTGAGATCAAATAGAATACCTGAAAGCCGCTTGGAGCAGAAAATAGGGACTTCTTTTAATTTCAACTCCAACTGTCCAAAATGATGTTTATGAACCCATCTTTGGTCTATTTCTCTGCCTCACACATCAGATCTTACATGAAAATAACACTAAAATGATGGTTTCATCCATTCAACACGAAGACAAATCAATTCTGAAAAGCCAATTTTATAATTCTGCAAATTAACAAATCTACTCTTTATTGTGATTACAAAGATGTATATTGCATTTCCATAATGGAAAACAAGAAAGCCCAAAAGGATTGTCTCTGTTCTTAAACAAAGGAATTCACGATTAATTATGACCAAAAATAAAAATAAAAATGACTAAATCCTCAACCAAAAGAAAAGAATTTCCACTGTTAGAAACAAATTTTATGGTCAAAATGCAATTTATCTACTGCTCAACATGCTTCAGAATAGAAATGCACAAGCCAGATATTTTCCCTCTTAAAATTGAAAAACTTTTACACCTTTGACTTCATAAAACTTTTAGAGAAATTCCTTAAGCTCTCCATTACAGTTTGAATTTGCTCAGAAATCGCAGCATAGAGACATCTCAGCGCTGCCTCATCCATTCCATGAGGGGAAGTCGTGGGCCATCCTACAGGCGGAAGTGACAAATTACGAGACAGAGATATTGCCGTCTGCCTCATTTTGGGGAGGTCAAATTCTATCGGCTCACCAACAAATATGTTAATGTTCTTATTACATAGTGGAAAAGGAGGCCTTCTACCACACAAAAATTTCTCAGGCATCACCTGGATAATAGGAGCAAATGAGAAGTTGGCCAAAAAAAAATAATTGGGACATTAGCAAATCAAATGAAATAATCTTCGCATAGATTTATCATTTATGACAACAGATTCAAAAAAAAAAAAAAAAAAAATCAAATGCCAAAAGTCATGTGCTACAAGTACATAAACCAGTCCGAAAACAAAAACTCACAAACCAAGGGACTGTTTTACCAGCCATCCAATCTAACTAACTGGACCAAATCAAGTAATGGAACTTGGAAAATATACATAAATTGAAGAGCGGTAACTCATGAAAAAAAAGGGGGGGAAATACTATGAAAACTACCTCTTCAAAGCCATGATGGAAAATTGGCAAAACTATTGGGGTTACAGGGGCACGAGCAATGAGACTAGCAGTTCCCCATTTTAATCGTTTTATTGGTGCATCTTCTTGGGACACTTTTCCCTCAGGAAATGTATGTAGCTGACCAACAGGAAAAATAAAATATTCAAATTCGCACCCAGAAGAAAAAAAATAAAATAAAATAAAAGGATTATTTTGAATCAAAGTGCAAGTCAATAAAGTTTTAAAAAAAATTGTCCACCAAAAATTTTGGTATCTATGATAACTTGAGCTCAAACCATAACACAGCACCAATTTGATAAGGTAAGCCACAACTGATAAGCTATTAATGAGTCTCCTAAGGGGGCCCCATCGAGTCATTGGACAATGCTCATCAAACCAGGCAACTACGTACTCTAATGATAATATCATAAAAGCAATTGATTCACTTTGCCTAGTGCTCAATGATCTGAACTAAAGCAATCATTAACCATAATCAAGGTTGCATGAACATTGAACACGGAGATGAAACACGAGAGAGATTGAAAGAAAGGATCTGGACACACACACACACGCGGCCACAGTAAAACTGCAAAAGAAACTGAACATAAAATATAGGTAAGCTTTTTTTTTTTTTTTCTCAATTAATGTATATGAAGTAAAACTGGCACAATGTCAAGTAAAATAAATACCCATTCTCCATCAGCTAAGCGCTCAAGAGCTTCATTCATGTGTTCTTGATAAATTCCACCACCCCTAATTATAGGTATGCATTTTCCTGCACAAGAATTGATCTAATTTATTTGATTGAGAGGAAAAGTCAGTGAAAATTATAATTGTCCTTCTTAGGAGCTTTTATTTTTATTATTTTTTTTTTTTAACTTAAGCTTGAGCAAGTCTAATATATGAGCAAGTGAAGTTGAAATATACCCACACTAATATGATTGAGTTGCAAGAAGGTACATGTAATTTAGAAGAGGGAGGGAGAGAGAGAGATACCAAGTCGGAAGAAGTAGGAATAAAAGGGATTCTTAAAGCAAATGTCGTCAGCAGCAAGAACCCATCGAGCCAAATTAGGGTCGGAGGTGGGGAAGCCCTTGAAACCCCACATAAGAGGATCGTCCAAACTGGGTGTTGTTAGCGTAGTAGTAAAAGTGAGTGAGGTTGTTAATTAACAAAAAAAAAAAAAAAACAAAACATAATGAGGAGAGGAAAAGAAAAGAAAACAAACGAACGAACGAACGTTGACATGTGATTGCTAACAGTGAGGAGAGGAAGAGCAGGAGGTCTGGAGCGAACAAGACGAAGGAGAGTATGAGCATTGTGAACGGAGGTTGTGTTGAAAACAGTGGCCACTATCTTCGCGAAACCTCCTACTCCCATCAACACTACCTTTCTTGGTATTCCTCCCAAGTGCTTCGCCCGCCCTGCCCACTCCATTTTCCGACCCAATCCCATCCCCACTCCTCACTCCTCACTTCTCAACTGCTGTTTTTTTTTTTTTTTTTTGGGAAACAAACGCCTCCACTCCGCCTCCACTTCTTTTACTTACTTATTCTGCCACGCCGGCCCCAACACACCAAATCATAATATTATTATTATTATTATTATTATTATTATTATTATTATTATTGCTGTTTCAAATAATCAATTATTAAAATTATTTTTCTTTTTAATAAATGTAATTTGGTAACCATTTCAGCTAGAACGCCTCGTATCCATGAGATTCTCGGTTTTCTCCCCGCATACATCCGATATAAAATAGTCAAATATTAGAAAATATAAATAGTCAAATATTAGAAGCGACCTAAATACTTTTAATTATTAAATAATAATAATAATAATAAATAATGTAAAGTTAATTATTGTTATCCCATAATATATACAGATAGTAGGATTCAATTAACTCAATTAGTAAAATTTTTGATAGCTAAATAATAGATTTAAGGTTCAATCCTTACACCAAAAACTGATTGATTTCTTAGTTGAATAAGAGATCTAGAGTTCAGTCTCTATACCAAAAATTAATTGGTTTCTTGATTTGATGATAAAGAGCTATCATAAAATACAGACGATGTTAAAAATCTTTCAAATATATATATATATATATATATATATATATATATATATATATACACACATACATACATAATAGACCCAAACTTCCACAACACATTCCTTTTTCTTAAATGGGAGTGGCCAACCAAATATCAAACCAATTTTATTTTCCCAAACACACCGTCGCTCATTAATTTTTTTCCAATTAGGGCCAATCCTTGGCAATATCATGTTTGAATGGTTTCACTTTACCCAACTTGAGTCTCCTTTCTACTTAGTCTAGCCCGGGGGCCTTTTTCTTAAACCCTCCAAAAAAAAAATATGCAACATGAGCTCGCATGTTTTTATTATATTTCATACAACGATAAACCCATTGCATGTTGAAAGATGATGAGTGTGATGAGCTTGTGTAAAAGTTCATTTTTGTATAAAGTAGTGTACTTTCATTGGTGCGAAGTAAAACCGGGCTATCACTTGATAGGCTACAAAGAATAGAATAGGATTGCTTAGCAAAACTATTTAATTATTATCAAATTGAATGAAGCATCTACACAACTTACAAATATGATGACTTATTATTACTCTTTGGTAAAGAAGCCATAACACTCCATCAGAGATGTAAGTTTTGTACATACTCAAAGGAGGAGGGCAACAATAGATTTCCTCCATTGAAATCCAATCCTTAACAATGGAAACACCATTGTGCTTTTATGAATAGCCAAGCACATTAAGAGGACCCAACACATTTGCCTGCCCATCTCCTGATAAAACAGAAAGAAGATTACTTAAATTGTGGTCCATGCATAACACATGAATTGGCAACATATTTATTCAAAAATGAAGAAACCTAAACATTTCATTAATTCACAACTATATTACGCAATTCCAAAAGAAACCTTGATTCAGTCTAATCGATTTCCTTGGGGAAAATGCTATATCATCTCAGCCTTCTCCTTCTGGCCGAACGTGAAACTCCATCGTCCAAACCTGAAACTCTCGGGCCACCTGATCTTGTTCTGGAAAATGAAGGAGACGGTGGTAATACTAAATTAATTTCGATAGCATTATCCATTGTGTGGTTTTCCAAGTGCACAACAGGATCATCAAAATCACTCCTCCTGAAAGATGGAGCAGAAGGGTAAACAGTGTAATTGATTTCAGCAGCAATATCTGGAGTCTGGCTTTCCAGTTGTACAACAGCAGAATCACTTGAGAACATATCTCCATTATCAACACTTGGAGACTGATCATGGCTTGCTCTTGTATGACGACCATGAATATATGTCTCAAGGTCCTCAACTAATCTTTCAGCAGAATTCATTGCAGTATTTAATGCCGTTGAAAGTGAAGAAAATGATGCAGCCCCTTGCAATAATAATCTTGAAACTTGAAGGGAACGATGGTGCTGGTTGCTCTCAGTCTCCATGCCAGGCAATAGCTGGGAAGTTTGATTCTGATTAACTGAGGAATTGACTCTTTCATGCACAATGTGTGGACCATCAGAATCTAGTGTCCTAGCTCGCTCTCCCATTACACCAACAATGCTGTGAATTCTTTCCTCAATAGGAGAAGATACTCTTCTACTCCTTAGCTGCTGCCTCACACTGTCAATCCTATTTGCACGGGGCCGAGGAGGAACCTTGAATCCAGTCTCTTTTAACTCTGACTTGCAGGTGCTATCACTACTTCCACTGCCATATATTGGAATGATGCTTGTATCTGTTACCTCCCCCCTACATACAGGACATTCCCTTGCATTTAAATCGACATATGACAGCTGAAAGAAGCATGGCCAACAAAACAAGTGACCACAACAGGTCAAAACAGGATCTCTGGCCATTTCAAAGCAAATATTACAATCGTAAAAACCCCCACTACCACTTGCTGCCTTCTTTTCATCAGAATCAATTCCCAGTGCCTTGGCTATCAAATACGTGCTCCCAGGTCTACTAGTTTTGCCTTTGCCAGCAGTATTACCAAGCTCTGCAGTATGACGCCTGGTTACAGTTTGAACAATAGCTTCTGTGAAGTTATCTGCTTGAGGGTGAGATTGAGCTTGTCGCCATCTCTGACGCTGCCTAGCTCTAGAGGTGACTGCTTCGAGCTGTCTGATACGCTCTTCAATGCGTATGTGGGCAGTTTCTAGTTCATCGACTATAGAATCGAATCTTACTTCTGAAACGTGAGGCTGGTCAAAAGGTTCTTGGTTCAAATCAAGAATGATTACATCTTCCCTCATGTTGCTCCCCATAAAATAAAATTTAGAAGAATAGCAACAACACAAATCAATATGCTCACTCCTTTTGGTCAAAATTCAGACTATTTAGACATCCAAGATAATTGCAACCGTGATCCTTCCCTGCCAATACAATTGTCTTCATTCATGAGAATAAGCTTCCTCAAACCAAGAGAAAATTATATTAAGGCTTATTCTTCAATAACTTTACTGAATCTATCAGAAATATAACAAGTAAGGGTTAGCAGAGTGAAAGTTGTGTGGTTTACTGGGGTTTAATTTCTGAAACATCAAATACCCAGATATTAAAAAAAAAAAAAAAATTGTTCAGGAAACAAACAAACAAGTAATAGGGTTTAGGGGAACCAGGATCGAGACTTAAGGGTGAATTAAAAATCATTCATGGACAGAAAGATAGAGAGATACCAGAATCAAAGTTGCAGAAGAAGAATTGATCGGAGGAGGTAGTGATCCACCGCGATAGAACACAAGTAACGGGATCGTACCCATCTTCTTCTTCGTTGGTAGGGAAAGGAGAGGAGAGGCGCCAAGCCAAACTATATACTATATTGTAGATGATGATGATGATGAGTGTCCTCTCGCTCGACTCTGCGTGGGTGGACAACCACAATTGATTCTCCTGTGTAAATGTAATTTCCCTAAATTAGAACTAGCCTCTGAGCAGGCTCTTCTATTTACTAGCCTTTGTGTAAGCTCTTTTATTTTTTTTTTTTTTTATGGATTAATTTAAAGTATTTATTATAATTTGAGATTACTACATTTTTAAATCACAAAAAAATTTAAGAGTGTGATGAACGCTCTGTATTTTGGATGAAATACTTTATTCATCACACCCCTAGATTTTTTTTGTGATTGAAAAATGTAGTAATCTCAAATTATAATAAATACTCTAAATTAATCCTTACCCAAAAAATAAAAGAGCAAAAATAAAAGAGCCTCTGCGCGTGCTCAGAGGCTAGTATTTCGTAATTATTATCTATTTTTGCCAAATTTTTTTATGCAGTAATCAACGTGTTATTGATTGGAAGATGATGCAATAATTTAGTATTAACTTTTAGGGGGAAGGAAAAAAAGATCCTCTAAATAAATCTAGTGCATATATTAAAAATGCATAATAAAATTGTAACAACAAAACTACTTACGAAATACATGTGATAACCTTTACGAAAGCTATTATGAAGAAGTCGATGGATCGATGTAGAAAATTGAAATATTTACATCAAGTAAAACTGTAAAATAATGCACTACATCTGAAACAGAAGATAGGTGAACTTATTAATATTATGCCAACTACGGTGGAGAAGTTGGTGGAGCAATATTATTTGTTTCACATTCTAATTGCTTTCCAGCAGCATTTGCCATGAACCTATGATACAAAATGTGTTAGTTTGTGTTATTAATAGAGACTTTAAAACGTACATAATAATGATAAGCTCAATAAACATCAAGCACAAACTTGTAAAATGAAATATTTGAACTGACCTTGTGATGATATTGCATAACTCCATGTATGTGAAATGGTCTACTTCAGCTTGGGACTTGAAGAACTATCATTTATTATCGCATCGTCCTTGACTCTCATTTTCTGTTTGTCTTTACTATTTTTGGGTGTTGAAGTTGCATCGTTCTTGGTTTTTTTTCTTCGTATCTTTTTTTGCTCTTGGATGTTGGAAACCACATTGTCCTTGATTTTCATTCTCCATTTGTCTCTGTTGGCATGAGTGTTAGAGATCACATCGTCCTTCATTTTTCCTTTGTCTTTATTCTTATAGATGTTGGAAACCTCATTGCTCTTGACAGTGATTTGTTGTTTGTCTTTATTCTTGGAACTTCAAAATGAAGAAAAAAAATGTTTGTATATTAAGATTATCAATTAGTTATTTTCCTATTTTAAAAAATAGCGTAACACACCTTTCTAATTCTTGTGACTCTAAAACTCGTTTCACTTCTTTCCAAAACTCTTTCTTATCAGCTCGAACAGTGAATCCCCAACCAGGTGAATAAATTTGCAATTTTCGAACCTAACCCATACGCATCATGATGTTTTTAATATTAATTTTGATAAAACAATAGAAAGGGATGCTGATTAAAGATGTCATTAAAAAGAAATATACCTTGTTATCAATGGCCTCCATGTTTGATATTGATTGATCATCCTTCCACTTCTCCCAATGAGCAGTAGGAACAGCATGCACTCCATTATTTAGCATAGTGGACTCAATCCTCACATTTGAGTTGGGCATCCTTCCTGTTACCAATTAATTGTATTGTATATATAAAAAACTTCAAGAAATGAAATATTAAAACGAAGATAGCATAACCATTAAAATATGTAAATTATTAAAATAAATCTATATGTAAGACAGTTCTTTTCAATTGTTAATTGATACCTATAATGAAGGGAACAAAACATCTTTATACACAATATTTCTTATGTGAACACCTTCCTCCTTAAGTATTCTTCCTTTTTGCACCAACAGTTTTGTGGTGGATTGGGAGACTCCCCTTGACAACGCCACATATAATTGGCCATGACTAAAAATATGATCAGGAAGATAAATTCCAACAGTTGGAATTGTCTGACCTTGCGCTTTGTTTATTGTAAGTGCAAAGCTCAAACATACAGGAAATTGTCGTCTGATCATTACAAATGGCAGGTGTACATTTTCTGTTGTCTTCAAAGGGATTCTTGGCAAAAAAACGCGTGTACCCACATATTGTCCAGTCAAAATTTTAGCATCAATTACGTAGTTAAAACATCCACAGCATATCAATCTTGTACCATTACATAATCCGGCTTTTGGATCAATATTACGCAGCAACATAATTGGAGCACCTTTTTTTAGCATTAATATATGTGGTGGTAAACCCCCTGGAGATATAGAATTTAGGAATTCTTGTTGATATAGATGTTGCGTATCTCCTTCAACCTCATCAAAAGAATGTAACGTAAACTCATCTCCTAGAAACTGATAAATTATCTTTGCATTAAGCTATTCAACATCATCATTTATAGGTGTTAGCAAAGCCCTATCAATCATATACCTTGCATCATTGGCATGTTCTTGCAAACTTGGAAAAACTTGATCAATCAAGTTGTATATAGAATGCTGACCCTTCCATTGCATTGCCATTGAAAGGGGTAGTTTAATCAAATCATCCATTATATATGGTTCATTCCCATCACCAATGTGTTGTATATACTCAGCAAACTCTTCACCATTGATAGACCTCATATTCTGCTTCAAATGTAACACTTTGACATCTTTCCATAATGGGGACTTGACTATGCACGCATCAATCATTTCTGCCTTTGTACCCTTTGGAACAACCAGAAGTACTTGACGAAAATCTCCACCCAAAATTAGCACATTCCCACCAAAAGGTAAATTTACTTCCATAATATCTCTAAATGTTCTATCTAAAGATTCGAGTGCACGTCGATTTACCATTGGGGCTTCATCCCAAATAATTATGGTGGCACGTCTAATAAGTTCAGCTAAGTCTAATTGTTTACTTATTGAGCAAGTAGATGAAGCATCAGGAGTTAAAGGAATCTTAAACCTGGAATGCGTTGTTCTTCCACAAGGGAGTAATGTTGCTGCTATGCCAGATGTAGTTGTGGCAATTGCAATGTGACCGGCTTTTCTCAAGGTTGCTAATATTGTGCGATACAAAAATGTTTTCCCAATTCCCCCTGGCCCATCAATGAAGAATATCATGCTTTCCTTACGATCAATAACTGTCATGATTGTCTCATATGCAACTCTCTGGTCGTCATTCAACTTCTCAATTAAAGTGAGTTCTTCATCTACATTAGGAACAGTTAGCTCATCTTGTATGAGTCTTGGTACAGCTGAATCATTGTCACGTTCTCCAGTTGAAATCGGCAAATCATACTCTGTAATATGCTTTCCATGTTGCAAGAGTAATGCTTCTAAATCATTAAGAAGTTTATTTGTACGATGTGTCTCTGTTGTAACAAATGTTGATGGGTAATCTTCTACCATATATGGATAGAACTCATTCCACAATTCTCTTACTCCAATTGGTAAACAAAATACCAATATTGTTGCAAATAATCTTCTTAAAGCTGACGGCATTCGAATGTCTCTTGCCTCAAGTAGACACTGTCGTATGCTGTTATCAATCTCTAGTAAACCCCTTTGTTCAGCTGCTTGCTTATAAGTTGGATAGGTTATCCCATTCACAGTCAATAAATCATCAAATCTTGTTGGCCCCTTGACATGATTAAGAAGAACACGCAGATTGAACTTCTCTCCATCAAAAGGTGAAACAGTATATATCATGCCCACTAATTTTTTATAAGATCTTCTTCGTGTCCATGTTTTGTTTTTATAATCCCAACAATAATGCGCAGGGAACTCTCTATATAGATAATTTCGTGCATCATGATCAATCATATTCATATAAAAAAATTCAGTGAGCATTGTCTTTTTACTTCGCTCCAAAACATTAGCAATAGGTTCATGTGATCTAAAACGTACCTGTTGTCTATCTGGAAGATGAATTTGCAAACGAAAAACGGCAGGGTACATTCGATACATAGGAAAAGAAAATATCTTCTAACATGCCTCTGGAGCACATACCCATCTTGCATCAATATACTGTTGGACCTCATCATAATTTGGGCCTGGTCTAACTTCCATAGAGACACGATCTGGGCCTTTATACACATATTTATATAAGTACTTTACACTCTTGATACTGCAACATATTTCAACATTAATATGGCAATTATATTTCAGCAATAACCAAGGATTATATGGAACAACCCAAGTGTTGTCTACCATAATTCTGCAATGATCATTCAATGGCACGGGATTATTAGTATCATATCATTTGTAAACAGGATATGAGTCATTGCCTTGGTAGGTTTCTAGTGAGAAAGGCTTTGGGTATCCTTTTTTACATAGCCCATTTTTCATGCACGGTGATCTTGGATTTTGTACTCCGCAAAGACCATGTATCATATGCTTTAGTACAGCTTTGTGTAACTGAGGTTGTTCATCCTTACATGGTATTTCTACTTTAAGAACTCGATTGTAATCCTCTGGATTATGCAATTTATCATCTTCATCAAGAATTATAAGCATGTGTGCATGTGGTAAGCCCCTTTTTTGGAACTCAAAGACTTACACATATACAATAACTCTACCGAGAACCCCCTTAACCACAATATCATCTTTTAATTCTTCAAATTTCAATTTGAAAACTCTTGCAAGCAAGTCTGGACGATCTTGTGCGGTTTGTGCGGGTAAAAGCTCATTTTGAATTTCTTCCCATCCTGGATTACACATCATTGTGATGAATAAATCCGGCTTCCCAAACTTTTGAACTAATGACATTGCATCTTGAAATCGTTGGATCATATTGCGCGGGCTTCCCACAAATGATGAAGGTAGAATGGTTCTATGTCCAACATTTCCTAAATATAATATGAAAAATTTGGGTCGTTAATAAATATTGATACCAATTTACCATAAATAAAGTAATGTAAAGTTTACATTACCGGTATCACTCTCTCCTTCATGGAAAGCATCTTGTAGGCCTTGGTATAGATCTGCCCTAATAGAATCTTGATTGTGCTCAAACCACCTAAGCTTGTGTGTTTCAATTTTTACATAATTATCAACAATATACTGTTGTGAAAGGCGTCCTCCAAACCAAATCATTGATAGAGCATTGTCGCGAATCTTGGACATTAGTAAAAATAGATGTAGGTTCAGTTATTTTATAGTATAAGCTGCATTTTAAAGTAAAAAAATTTGAGAATAATAAAACTGTTACCTGAAAGATGTATGCATAATAATCACGACATGACACCTTATTTCTATTAGCATCGCGTGTGTTGATATCCCATCCATATGTTCCAAATGGGAAAAGTATTGGGTACTGCAATGGATCATAATATCCTGCTGTATCTTGAACATTAATCAAATTACCACCAAACGTTTGAACCAAAATTTCTCTGCCACTTAAAAGACCAGCTTCTTCTCCTCCTACAATAATAGCTGCCACTTGGGAAGCACTGGGAAGGCAATATTGAGGTTGGTTTAGAGGTTGTTCTTTAATAAGGAGTTTACATTGATGTAAATTTGGACTTCGAGATAGTTGACGAAATTTCTCCACAAATGGGTTATGCATGTCTAAGATCCTTTGAATAAGTCGCACAATATCTTCGTGAGCTTCTATAGATTGAGACATTCTGCGCTGTATTTCAAGATCGGTGTCATAGATATACAATTGTCGATGTCGCACACTTAGAGGTGTATGTGGTAAAAGACTACCAATTCTATGATAGATGGCACCTTGGGCACGAAATGTATATATTCCTCGACTATTCAAGGCCACGCTTTCATCCACGTGCACACCCATTGAGGTAAATGCAAACATGTTGTTGTAAAACCATATATATTGCCTGAAATGTCTGCCCCGTGATGTTTGCTCACAAATGAGCTCCATAAATTCAGGACAAATTGGTATGTTGGGTAAGGATATTTTTCCATCCTTGCAACACATCGAGGATGTCTCTCGATGGAACAAACGGGCATTACAAAAGCAACATGTCTTTGGTTGTGGTAGTTGGTACCTAATAATCTTTATGCCTTCTTTAAAATCCTTTGCACAATTGTATCTGCCTCGCATACAATTTCTTACATGTGCAGTACTATCAACACCTAATTTTTATTTTGAGGAAAAAATTAGTGATAAAGAGTGTTATGATAGTTGTGAAAGAAAATATTAAAATTATAGCAAATATTATGTTGTGAATTAAGCAAAATATTAATAATGTTTCGAATATGCAGCTTGTTAACAAATAATAAATTTGATAATGATAAACATGTAAATTGAAATTAAAATTGTGACATTGAGTAACAAACCTTGTTCTCTGTAGCCATTCCCGTGATTTTGGTTATTTATATTTTCAACTTCTTCAGTTCTTTTTACACCTGCAATATAATTAAAGAAAATGCTCAATTGGTGTAATTATATATAAAAAATAATGATGAAAGCTTTATAGAAGGATATAAACATGAAATAGAAGATAAAAATGGTGACATTGAGTAATGAACCTTGTTCTCTATAGGCATTCCCTTGGTTTTGCTCAACTATATTTTCAACTCCTTCAATTCTTTTTGTACCTGCAATGTATTTATATAAAATGTTCAATTGGTATAATTGTATATAAAAAATAATGGTTAAAGCTTTATAAATATATTATATAAAACTTACCAGTATTAACATTAGAATTTACATGACTTGGTCCAGCCTCAAAGTCATTTGCCATTACAGTTGGATAGGTTGGAGGGAGACCTAAATTTAATATTATAAACATTGACTTAGTATCTTTGTATACATTGACATACAACTAACATGCCAGAAACTATGCATTTTCTCAAAATAATAAGATTCCAAGCAATGAAGAATGTTTAAATATACAAAACTATAATCTCACCACTGACTTCTTGCATAGCCCTATGCTCAACTGGCATATTGCGTGCTAAGTTACGAATATGTGTAAGTCGTCAACTTTGTCCAACCTCATGATTAGGTGGTATTAGTGATGGGTTTGTTGATGTTGAATTAGAACATACAACATCTTCTTCATTTAAATTTGCTGGGCCTCCCACTAAAATGTGATCACCACCCAAAGTTTGTTGTCTTTGTCTTGAGTAATTAGCACGACATCTTGCCAATCGAATATTTCTGCTTTCATTGTCTTCTCGTTGTCTCCTCAAGCGAGTATAATATCTCCATCATTCTCGTCGACGTTCTATGTCATCAGTATTCATCATTGCTGTATTTTGCAAACTTATTTCTACATAAAATTAAATTAAATTAATAGTGGTCGTTGCGCATACATACACAATAATTAATAGATTTTTCCTTGTCACAAATAGGGTGTATTAAAACTTCAATAAAGTGAACTAATTTTGAACAATTAATCACATGTAAGAAATGTAATAATATGTGTAATTGTAATAAATTTTTAGTAAAATAGGAGAAATAAGTTACACTTCTTAAAATTATTAAATTATTATTTTAGGTAGAAGTTTTGAGAATATATTTAAATTTAGGTTAAAAATACCCTTAATTACATGGGACATACTGATACATGGCTTGCATTTTTGGATTGGGATTTGGATGCTTCTACTTTTTTCTTCATTTTTTTTTATGAGATGTATGCTTCTACAAATTTTTACATTAGTGAGTATCCAATGAGTTTTAAATTGACAGACTATCATTATCAATACTTATATTGTATTTTATGAGGTACGTAACATCTTCTATGGAGTAGTAAATTAATAAGATTTTTGTTAAAGGAAATGCTCCTAAAAAGATCCTAAAATTTAGTAACTACCAATCCACGTTTTTTTTTCTTTTTTCTTTTTTCTTTTTGGTGTTGTCGATGTTGTTTTTTTTTTTTTTTTTCAAATTTTATGTATGGCAATTATCATTTTTTGTCTAATCCTAAAATGTAGTTTTTTTAATCCTAAAATTTAGGCATTCACTACACATCCATAACATAAGTAAATAAAAGCTTAAATTGAAAATTTTATGGCAAGAGATTCACGTTAATTGTATAAAACCACAATTGTATTTTGAGATTTTTTTTAAATAAAGTATTAAATGGTGCTTTAACCTTAACAAAAGGCTAATGCAATTGGGAATTAATGATTAGAAGTATCTAGGAAAAAAATTGTATAAAAACTTCATGATTGTTTGTTGAGAAGAAAAAAAAATACTATAAAGTATTATTAAAGATGGTTTAACAAAAACCCAGTAAGAATAATAATGAACTTTTATTTTAATTCGTCAATGCTGTTCTTCTACACGTTAAAAAAAATCCCATGTTCTATCCATGTACTATTTGAAAAAAAAAATCCCACTTTCTATCCCACGTTTAAAAACTACCTAACCACCTGATACATGGCTTGCATTTTTGGATTGGGATTCGGATGCTTCTACTAATTTTTACAATAGAATTTGACATAGAATTATACAAATGATAAATATAGTTTCTATTACAAAAGAAATTTTTTTACAACAATTTCTTAGATATCAACCACTTTATGTGAGGTTTAACACATATAATAATTCTTGTAAAGTCTCTCACCCGAACTTATCTAATATTCCATTCCAATGACTCCTCAATGCAATCCAAAAAATTTGTGCGTACGTGAACCTGAGAGAGATAAAAGAATTAGGGTTAAACCAAGTATTTAAAAAAAAAAAAAAAACTGAAATCAACAATCCAAAGTTAGCGTGCGTGTTATTAAAGATAATAGCATAAGTTTGTTAAAGTTTGTGTTTGATTTAAATTTTGATGAGATCATTTTTCCTGAAAATCCTATTAAAATTGTTCAGAATAAAGACAAAGATTTTTTTAGAATTTAATTCTATCACGGACTCTTTAAAATCTTATCACCACATCATCAATGAAAATCAGAATTGAGAAGTACAATGGTAGAGTATATGAAGGAACCATTCATTTCAAAATTACATTTAAAAAAAGAAAAAGAAAAAATGAGAGAGTTAATGTGATACACACATAAGGAAAAAAAAAAAAAAAAGGAGAGAGTTAACGTGATACATTTAAAAAAAAAAAAAAGTGGAACGACTCAAGATTGGTACATACCTAAAAAAAAAAAAAACTCAAAAAATTAAGGCCAAAAACATATACAATGATGGTAAAAAAAAGCTTTTTTAAAAAGAAAAAAAATATGAAGAAGGAAAAAAAAAGTGAGGAAATAGCATAAGTTTGCTAAAGATAATAGCATAAGTTTGTTAGAGTTTGTGTTTGATTTAAATTTTGATGAGATCATTTCTCTTGAAAATTCTATTAAAATTAATCAGAATAAAGACAAAGATTTTTTAGAATTTAACTCTATCATGGACTCTTTAAAATCTTATCACCACATCATCAATAAAAATCAGAATTGAGAAGTACATGTTGGGAAATCATCATGTTTGCATCCAATACAAAACATACGCAGCGGAAAATAAACGGATCTACTTCATTCGCAATTGATAACATTCACTATGTAAGTTTCAGAATATAAGAACAAGAGAGTGTACCTTGATGTGGTGAATTTCAAAACCGAATGAAGAAGTACTCGGGAATACTTTCAATCTTCACTCCAATTCCACTCGATGCCCAAGATGTGTGGTCTCTCAATCAGTTCTATGTTTCTAGAGAGAATATCTTATTATCATAAGTATGATTACTTATTATTAAAACATACAAACCATTTTATTCTATATAAAATTCTGTATGTTTCTCTCCACATAACTGATTATCTAATTGGGCTAGCCTTTTGGGCCTTCCCAATTGGGCTTTAGTGTGTGGCTTGGAGTGGGACCAAAAGGGAACAAATAAGACACTAGCTCCAATGGGCCTTGGGCTTTTCTGTCAACTCTTGACAAGTCCAAAGTTACCATTAATTATATTTAATACCACTATATAAATATAATTGCACTCTAGGCCTCATTAATAAATTATATCCCAAGACTTTATTATACATGCAACCCCTTCATAAAATATTCGTAGTAATACAAAGTCATGAATATAGACTGCCACTTTGTAAATTACTACATCTTAATCCTTGAGTACCCGGTTTAATCCTTTTTAAGTTATTCATCATATATTTATGAAATCCAATTTCATAAATATATACTTTAGTTTTACTAAAGTGGTTAGGCCTAACTCTCTGAATAACTGTACCCATTAAACTTATCTCAAGGGAATATTTTATATCTCCGTTAAGAGACTATGAATTCCATCTTGAGAATATATGTTCCATCAACACTAAATGTGGCTGCCCAACATACTGAGGTTTTGACCGTTACTTTAGATCTCACTCCTGATATATCAAAGCAACCTACATTTCATGATCAGGTCCATTATTCTCTCAGGATTAAGAGTTCATGTGAATACAAGTCGTGAGATTTATTATTCAATTGACAGTCGTTAGGAGAATAATAAATCTCACAGCGGTCCAGTTCAATATGTCTTAACTCTTAAAACATATCAACATATTAACTAGAAGTCACCACTTCCATGATCAAGACAAATCATCGTAGTTAATATGTTATAGTCTTCGCAGATGAAATGCCCAATTTCATCACCGACTACGAACCAAAATTCTGAGTTTACAAAGAACTTGTGATCTATATCTTCTGTGACTAAATCACATAAATCACATACTATGCATCTTATAGACTATCTGATAATGTCCGAATATTCATGTTACCATTATTTTATATAAGAATAAAACAACTTTATTACACATAATCTTAAGTCATACATCATTTCTCAAATAATGTCATACATAATATTATACATAGCATCATTATACAATAGGATTTAAGGGCACATATCCTAACAGTACAGTGGTAGAGTATATGAAGGAACCATTCATTTGAAAATTACATTTTAAAAAAAGTAAAATAAAATAAGAGAGTTAACGTGATACATACATAAAAAAAAAAAAAAAAAAAAAGAAGTGGAACGACTCAAGAATCAAGATTGCTAAATACCTAAATAAAAAATTAATGCCAAAAACATATACAATGATGGTAAAAAAAAAACTGAAAATATTAACGCCAAAAACATATACAATGATGGTAAAAGAATTAAAGAATTAAACAACCAATGACTCCTCAATGCAATCCAAAAAATTTGTGCGTACGTGAACCTGAGAGAGATAAAAGAATTAGGGTTAAACCAAGTATTAAAAAAAAAAAACTAAAATCAACAATCCAAAGTTAGCGTGCGTGTTATTAAAGATAATAGCGTAAGTTTGTTAGAGTTTGTGTTTGATTTAAATTTTGATGAAATCATTTTTCCTAAAAATCCTATTAAAATTGTTCAGAATAAAGACAAAGATTTTTTTAGAATTTAATTCTATCACGGACTCTTTAAAATCTTATCATCACATCATCAATGAAAATCAGAATTGAGAAGTACAGTGGTAGAGTATATGAAGGAACCATTCATTTCAAAATTACATTTAAAAAAAGAAAAAGAAAAAATGAGAGAGTTAATGTGATACACACATAAGGAAAAAAAAAAAGGAGAGAGTTAACGTGATACATTTAAAAAAAAAAAAAAAAAGTGGAACGACTCAAGATTGGTACATATCTAAAAAAAAAAAAACTCAAAAAATTAAGGCCAAAAACATATACAATGATGGTAAAAAAAAGTTTTTTTAAAAAGAAAAAAAAAATACAAAGAAGGAAAAAAAAAGTGAGGAAATAGCATAAGTTTGCTAAAGATAATAGCATAAGTTTGTTAGAGTTTGTGTTTGATTTAAATTTTGATGAGATCATTTTTCTTGAAAATTCTATTAAAATTTTTCAGAATAAAGACAAAGATTTTTCAGAATTTAACTCTATCATGGACTCTTTAAAATCTTATCACCACATCATCAATAAAAATCAGAATTGAGAAGTACAGTGGTAGAGTATATGAAGGAACCATTCATTTGAAAATTACATTTAAAAAAAATAAAATAAAATAAGAGAGTTAACGTGATACATACATAAAAAAAAAAAAAAAAAAAAAGAAGTGGAACGACTCAAGAATCAAGATTGGTACATACCTAAATAAAAAAATAATAAAAAATTAATGCCAAAAACATATACAATGATGGTAAAAAAAAAAAAAAAACTAAAAATATTAACGCCAAAAACATATACAATGATGGTATAAGAATTAAAGAATTAAACAACCAATGACTCCTCAATGCAATCCAAAAAATTTGTGCGTACGTGAACCTGAGAGAGATAAAAGAATTAGGGTTAAACCAAGTATTTAAAAAAAAAAAAAAAAAAAAACTGAAATCAACAATCCAAAGATAGCATGCGTGTTATTAAAGATAATAGCATAAGTATGTTAGAGTTTGTGTTTGATTTAAATTTTGATAAGATCATTTTTCCTGAAAATCCTATTGAAATTGTTTAGAATAAAGACAAAGATTTTTTTAGAATTTAATTCTATCACGGACTCTTTAAAATCTTATCACCACATCATCAATGAAAATCAGAATTGAAAAGTACAGTGGTAGAGTATATGAAGGAACCATTCATTTCAAAATTACATTTAAAAAAAGAAAAGGAAAAATGAGAGAGTTAATGTGATACACATATAAGAAAAAAAAAAAAAAAAAAGGAGAGAGTTAACGTGATACATTTTTTTTAAAAAAAAAAAGTGGAACAACTCAAGATTGGTACATACCTAAAAAAAAAAAAACTCAAAAAATTAACACCAAAAACATATACAATGATGGTAAAAAAAAGCTTTTTTAAAAAGAAAAAAAATACAAAGAAGGAAAAAAAAAAAAAGTAAGGAAATAGCATAAGTTTGTTAAAGATAATAGCATAAGTTTGTTAAAGTTTGTTTGATTTAAATTTTGATGAGATCATTTTTCTTGAAATTCTATTAAAATTGTTCAGAATAAAGACAAAGATTTTTTAGAATTTAACTCTATCATGGACTCTTTAAAATCTTATCATCACATCATCAATAAAAATCAGAATTGAGAAGTGCAATGGTAGAGTATATGAAGGAACCATTCATTTGAAAATTACATTTAAAAAAAATAAAATAAAATAAGAGAGTTAACGTGATACATACATACAAAAAAAAAAAAAAATTTAAAAAGTTAACATGATACATACTTTTAAAAAAAAAAGTGAGAGTGTGTTAACGTGATACATAAAAAAAAAAGAAAAAAAAAAAGAAAGAAAAGAAGTGGAACGACTCAAGAATCAAGATTGCTACATACCTAAATAAAAAAAATAATAAAAAATTAATGCCAAAAACATATACAATGATGGTAAAAAAAAAAATTGAAAATATTAACGCCAAAAACATATACAATGATGGTAAAAAAAAACTTTTTTAAAAAGAAAAAAAAAATACGAAGAAGGAAGTAAAAAAAAAAGTGAGGAAGGAGAAGGAAATAGTAATTGATCATTTATATTTTGATCAAATTTTTTAAATAAAATGTAAACAAATGCTACTAAAGGAGGTAAGGGAAGCCATACTGTTTAACTGTTCAAGAATGATTTTGAATGCTTCTTTTATAGCATAAGGCAGTACTGTCTTTGGATCACAATACCTGCAACATGAAATGACAATTTATTAAAAAGTACAGTAATAGAGTATATGAAGGAACCATTCATTTCAAAATTACATTTAAATAAAATAAAATAAAAAGTTACCGTGATACATGCAACCCCAAACTTTGTACGCTTTGGTTGCTTGAATGTTCTTCCTCAACTTCTCAACAACTGGGTTCTTAAGAAAAAGGTCTTGATGTCACGATATAGTATGAAGAAGAAGACTGTGGAGAAGAACAACATGGATTGCAGATCTGTTTGCAAAGCTTCTTAAGTCTGATATTGAAAATTACATTTAAAAAAAGAAAAAGAAAAAAAAGAGAGTTAAAGTGATACATATAAAAAAAAGAAAAGAAAAAGTAGAACTCAAACAAAGTCAATCATAAAGAAAAAAAAAAGAATACAAACAGGAACTTGCATTTAAAAAAAGAAAAGAAAAATGTTTAACGTGATACATATAAAAAAAGAAAAGAAAAAGTGGAACTCAAACAAAGTCAATCATAAATAAAAGAAAAGAAAATAAAGAGGAACTTACAAACGTTAGAACCTGAAAATTTTTTAAAGGCTTAATCTGAAGAAGAAGAAGAAGAAAGGAGAATGTAGAGCTAAACTAAATGTCTTCAATCTGGAGAAGAATGAGAGATAGAAAGTGAGATAGAAACTGCAAAACGTACGTGAGTTTATGGGTCTTAAAGTGCAGGAGTTTTAATTTACATATTTATCCCCGTTAGTTAAAAACTTGTAAGTGACCATGGTGGGGGTATTTTAGGCATAAAAAATGAGGAATCCAAACAGGGGAAGCCCTTTAAATAGTAGTATAGATTACGAATACAATCCTTCCTATTTTTTTCTTTTTCTTTTTTATATTAGTTTCTCTCTATCACTTTGATACGAGGTAACGTGCAAAGTAGTAGTGCGAGGAAGAGCAATATAGTAAGTTAGCAATAAAAAAATTTGATTAAGTAAAGTAGCATCTCGAGTTTTAGAAACTCGAGATCCTCTTCAAAATCGAGTTTTAGACACTCGATTTGTACTTTTATTGCAATTTCTGACTGGATTAAAAATGCTATATAGATCTCGAGTTTTAGAAACTCAATATTTTTCAAAAAAAAATCGAGTCTTTCAAACTCAATTTTAAGCAAAAAAAACCCAAAGATATCGAGTATTAGAAACTCGATATCTTCTTGAAGTAAGCATTAAACTCGAGTTTATAAGACTCGAGTTCTACTGGGAAAATTTTATAAGTAGCACGCAGCAGATCAAAATGTGTCCATTCTCACCCATACACCAATCTCTCATTTCATACACACTGAGCTCAACTCACTGCCTCACTCACCCCACACCACATTGCCTCTCACAACTCATCACATTGCATCTCTCACAGCTCTTCCCTCTCAACAAATTCATATCTCAGGTAAGGGTTTTTTGATTTGAATATCTTTGTAGTTGGGTATTGGTTGTTATTGGGTGTGAGTTTAAAAAGTTTAATTATTTATTTTGTAGATAGTTAACATAACTTAGTTTCTTACCAATATTGTGAATTATTTGTTTTGTTAGTGTTAATTTTTTGAGTATTTATTTGCATGGTTTTTGTGATGAATGGGTATGAAATGAATTGTGATGAATGGGTATGAAATGGGTAGTGAATGAATAATGATGAATGGATATGAAATGGAATTAGTGACTACCCCCTCGTTGAATTGTAATAAAATGGGTATGTCATTCATGCCTTTGAATGTGTAATGAAATGACTTTTTTTGTATTGGGTATGAAATGGGTATGTAAACGTGGCAAATATGTAACATGATAAAATGTTGTATACTTTTACAAGGATTTTGCCTTTTTTTTTGTTTGTATTTGGTATGAAATAGGTAGTCTTAGCATGACAAAAAAATGATTTGAGTATAAAATGTGTAACGAATTTGTAATTTCATTCATAGTAGTTGAATGAATTGGAATTTTTACTTTGTGTAGTTTGAGTAGATAAAATGTTTTTTAACTAACATAGTAACTTGACTCTAATAGGTTTACAATGCCTGAAATTGATATAATCCTATACCACGGTGATCCGCTTAAGAATGCCAATGCGAACAAGGGATTGCCATTTGAAGGGCCGAGTATAAAGTTCTATTATACCCAAATTAATCGTAGGTTGAAGACCCTTGATGAATTGAAGATGATAGTTATGGAAGAATTGTGTGCAAATCCTGCTGTACACAGCATACAAATTACTTATCATATACCACATGAAGTCTTGAAGCACCAGACTAATTACAAGTATATGGCAATAGAAATAGATAAACATGTAAAGATCATGTTTGACAAGTTGGAGAATATACCTGAAGTCAGTGGTATTGAGTTATACATACAGTTGGAGCTGCGTGCAGATGATGAAATCCAACAAACAGCCACAAGTTTACAGGTTACAGGTCCAGATGCTCAATATGAGTATTCTACACATGTAGAGGATGATGATGTTCATGCCGATGATGATGGTGATGATGATGACGATGATGACAACGACTATATTGATGAAACTATTGCCATTAACGGTGAAGATCTTGTCGATAGAGATGGCTTTGAAGAGAGGATTGACCGAGGAGACTTTGGAGACTTCAAGAGGGACATTGATGGCGATGAAACATTGGACGGTAGTGAACCTAATGCTGACAATGTTATTAGTGTCCTAAACATTACGAACACAATCCCTACCTACGCACCTCCTGTCTTATCATTTTCTACAAATACTTGGGAAAACATGGTTGATCCTTCACATATTGAGATACCATTTGTGTCTACTTGGAGAGAGGAGATGAATTTGTGCTAAGGGTTGACTTTTGCCAATAAAGTAGAGGTGCAGCATGTATTAATAAGTTGTGCTCTGAATGAAAACAAACATTTTATGATCAGTAGGTCGACGACAAAAAAACCTTATGCAAAATGAATGGATGAGTCATGCAAGTGGTATGTCTGTGCAGTCATGAAGCCCAATCTCCACGGACTATGGATGGTCACCGTGTATGTGGGTCCTCACACATGTATACCGACTGGGGTGCGGAATGATGGTAGAATGATGACTTGTAATTTTATTGCATCAGACATCCTTAAGAAGTTATGTGAGGATCACACTACCCCAATTAAGCATCTCAGATCTATGATAGAGTCGAAATATCAAGGCCATAAGCCTTCTTACTACAAGGTATGGGATGCAAAACAGAAGGCGATTGGGAAGATGTATGGGAATTAGGAAGAGTCTTACCAAATGTTGCAAAAGTTGCTAATGGCATATATTGATCAGGATTCAACTACCTAGGTGTTCTATCGTACCAAACCCATCGATGAAGATGACACCGTATTTTTGCATTATGTGTTTTGGTCTTTCGGTCCAAGCATTGATGGATTCAAATATTGCAAGCTGGTTATCAGTATTGATGGGACCCATCTCTATGGTAAATATCAGGGAAAGTTGTTGGTCGCAATGGCAACCGACGCTAACAACAAGGTATTCCCTCTTGTCTTCGCTGTTGTGGATTATGAGTCAGGGTCCAGTTGGAGGTGGTTTTTAAAATTTCTCAGAGATACGATTGGCCACGTGATACCTGACGAAGGCATTTGCATAATTTCTGACCGACATCTCGGTATCAAAAACGCCATTGCAAACTGGTCTAGAGGGGATGATGGAAGACCACAGGTATTTCATAGATATTGCTTGAGACATGTTGCTAGCAACTTCAACACACATTTTCAGAACTCGACTCTAAAGTCAGCGGCGTTGAAAGCGGGATATGCTACTCAGGTAGTAAAATTTGAAACCATAATGGAGTCCATTAAGTAAGTGGAAATTGAGGCCATTAGGAATAAGAAGAAGGTGATGGGGAAGGATGGTAAGGAAAAGGATTTTCTTCCATACACATGCCTAATGAGCGAGTCTGTGGATATGTGAACCCAGTCACATGATGGTGGGAGACGTTTTAGGGCAATGACAACCAATATATCAGAGTGCTTCAATGATGTCCTGAAAGGTGCACGGGGCCTTCCTATTGCTGCAATGGTTGAGTTCACTTGGTCCAAACTTATTGAATATTTCCACGACCGGCACAAAGAAATTACGCATGAGTACATATGCCTTCTCCACGTGGGAGGGAAATAGGCATAAATCTGAGAAACACTATATCAAGGCATTTATCAATTAAGAGATGCGATATCTGGTAGTTACTTTACACAACCCATGTAGCGCAGGAGGGAGAAACCACAGTTATGAAGTTTGGTTACTGGAAAGAACATGCAGTTGTGGAAAATGGCAAAACATAGGGATCCCGTGTTCACATGTAATTAGAGTATGTTATGCGATACACATTGATTCGACTATATATATTCACCCATGTTATAGTTTGAACTATGCCCTTAGCACTTACTCACATGCATTTGTGGTTCCTAAGTCATAGTCATTGTGGAGGGATCTCATGGGGCCAAAGTGGTTGCCTAATCCAGCATTGGTGCGGGGCAAAGGTCGATCGGTGAAGTCAAGAATAAGGATGAGATGGATGGAGTGAGGAATAAAGATCGACAACCGGGATGGTGGAGGGAGGATGTAGATTTGATAGAGAGTCAACTTAAGCAGACATGTGGACTGTGTCATGCTTCCGGGCATAACCGCAGAAAATGTTCGCAGTCCCATGGTGCTTCCACAAGCGGTCATGTTTCAAACTAGGTAGGTGACAAATGGCAAAATGTTTTGGATCGGGTTGTTTATTCTATGTTTACGTAATGTTTACTATCTTGTCTCCTAACAACCATCGTCTACATTTTTCAGGCATGCTTTGATAGACGACGTTTTTGTTGTGCGGACTGCTGATCTTAGGAAAAGTGACTACGTTGTATCGGCACAATTGACTTTTTGGTTTTTGTTGAAATGTACTTGTAATTCTCTATCCAATGTACTTCTATGAAGATTGTAATTTAAGTAATATGGTTAGAACTGCAAATTAAGCGTAGTTGGGCATGTTTAGAATGTTGATATATTGAGAATGACTTTTGCTGTGATTTAAGTGCATTTACACCGTAAAATTATGTTTACGCAAAGAGCGTAACGGTTTCTATAGTTTGGTGCCTATTGAGAACGCCTTTGGACGTACTTGAAGTGCATTTACATTCTCAACTTCTCTGCCTCTCAATAAGTGTTTGTGGATTACATTTTCAGCTTCTCTATCTCTGTTTCTCAGCAGGTGCATACACACATGGTTGTTTCTAGTTTGCCTACATGCCCAGGAAAAAAAAAAATTTTTTTCCAGTGAAACTCGAGTTCCACTAATTTTCCAGTGAAACTCGAGTTTCGAAGACTCGAGTTCCACCAGTGTGAAAACTCCAAAAACAGAGTGTCCAATTTGCCTGAAACAGAGCATGCTCGAAAAAAAAAATTTCCAGTGAAACTTGAGTTTCAAAGACTCGAGTTCCACCAGTGTGAACACTCCGAAAACAGAGTGTCCAATCTGCTTGAAACAGAGCATGGTTGAGTGGGGAAAAATTTCCCAGAGAAAGTCAAGTTTTATAGACTTGAGTTCCGATTAATCTCGAGTTTAAAAGGCTCGTGTTCCTTTTTTTTTATTTTTTTGCGCCTCTTTTTTTATTTTTTAAACTATTGGTAACCCGTGCCTCACTTTTTTAAACTTTTTTTTTTTTTTTTTTGCGCCTCACTTCTTACTCCATAGCCCTTTATTTTACATTAGAAAACCATTCTATATTTAAGTTTGGAGAAAAGGATTTGTTAGGTTCTAAAGATTAGGAACTAATGTATTTAGAACTTCAATTTGTATGTTGGCAAACCATGATCAAAACAATGTTTAGTTGTGTGTTAGACTTGCTCAAAGTATGGGTCTTATTGTAAAGTTGGAATCGAGTTTTTATGCAGAAGTACTGTTCACTTTCTGTATGACTCGATCGATAGAAAATTAGACTCGATCGATCGAAAATTGTGCAGAACGTTTTTCTGCAGAAAATTCCAACTCAGCCCAAGCCCGTTTTAATGTATAGGGTTTTATGTTTTGCCCTAAGTATAAAAGGGAAAACCCTAGCCACGTTTTTAGAGTTCTGTTTTGCTGTGTTTGTGAATCTCTCTGTGAGATCTAGAGGTGTTTACCTTCACATACACTTAGGGTTTACAAACTTGAGATTTATGTCAAGAGTTGTGTAGATCGTTACAGTTGCAGAATCAAGAGAACACAAAGATATACAAGCAGGTGCGCTTGTGGATTTGTTGAAGAATTCCGGAAAGAAGGAGACGGTGGATCTCGGAGCTATCATGGGGTCATGGTAGTAAGTTTCCTACACTTGGGTAGCAATAAGATGTTAGTGGTCTAAGTCTATTGTGTAAACTTCAATTCTTTCATAGTGGATTCAGTTTACCTTGAGGATAGCTAGGTCAAATCCTCCCCAGGTTTTTACCGGTGTGGTTTCTTGGGTCATCAGATCTTTGTGTTGTTTATTTTCCGCTGCTTTGTTATTTTTGCTTAATTGTGTTAACCTAGTTTTAATTAAATTACCTAAGTTAATAACTTGGCTAATTCTCTAGGTTAATCTGTTGGGTTTAAGGGGTCTAAACGAACTGACAAGTGGTATCAGAGCGGGTAGCTTTTTTGTTTGATCCTTTGATCTTTAAGCTGATCCTTGACCCCTGTTGTTATGGATTTCTCTAAAATCTTCTCTTTAGTTTGTCACATTATCTACTTGGTGTGCTTGTCCTTTACAATCTTTGTTAAAGTTTTTCTTGAGTGTCTTACTATAATCACATATGAAAATAATCACATGTGCTATACTGCTTTAACCGCCTTAAAGGCACGTGATTCTTGTCTTTGGTATTTGGATAGTGGTTGTTCCAGGCACATGACAGGAAATAAAGCTTTGTTCAAGACACTCTTCGAAGGAAAGATTGGTACAGTTACCTTTGGAGACGGAAGTAAATCTGTGATTAGAGGCATTGGTACTGTGGACATTCCAGGACTACCAGTTTTTGAAGATGTGTGGTATGTTGATGGGTTGAAGGCAAACTTACTCAGCATAAGTCAGATTTGTGACAACGGACTTAATGTATTCTTCACC
This sequence comes from Lithocarpus polystachyus, assembly GCA_033629205.1. Lineage (NCBI taxonomy): Eukaryota > Viridiplantae > Streptophyta > Magnoliopsida > Fagales > Fagaceae > Lithocarpus > Lithocarpus polystachyus. The sequence continues at coordinate 257,679 of CM066165.1, forward strand.
AGGCAAGAATGTGAAATACTTGATGAAGGGGGTGATTGTATGTGTGTTGGTGTGAGAACAGCTGACAACTGTTATGGCATCACCCCAAGTATAAGCAACAAATGCTTCAGTGCTAAAATCAATCAAGTTGACTTATGGCATCAAAGGTTGGGACATGCCAGCCTTAAGCAATTAGAGAAGATTTCAAAATGTGATGCGGTAATTGGGTTGCCCAAGTTTGAGAAAGTTGAAAAATGCATCTGTGGACCATGTCAGATGGGTAAACAAGTGAAGTCCAAACATCCGTCTGTAGCTGATGTTCAAACTACGAGACCTTTGGAGTTGCTGCATATTGATCTCATGGGTCCTGCCAGAGTTCAGAGTTTAGGTGGAAAGAAGTACATTCTAGTTGTTGTGGATGACTTTACAAGATTCACATGGGTTGTACTTTTGAAAGATAAAGCTGAGGCTCCTGAAAAAATGATTCATCTGTGCAAGAAATTGCAAGTAGAAAAAGGAACTGTGATAGCCAGAATTAGAAGTGATCATGGAAAAGAGTTTGAGAACACCAAACTGGCTACATTTTGTGATAATCAAGGCACCCGTCAGGAATTTTCTTCACCCAAAACACCACAATAAAATGGAATTGTGGAAAGGAAAAATAGAGTTGTACAAGAAATGGCTCGTGTCATGCTCCATAATAAGAGGATGCCTAAATCTTTTTGGGGAGAAGCTGTTAATACTGCATGTCACACTCTCAATCGGGTGTATTTCAGACCAAATTCCAAGCAAACTCCCTATGAACTCTGGAGAGGAAAGAAGCCTGTAGTGAAATACTTCAGAATATTTGGCAGTGACTGTTACATTCTGCGTGATAGAGAGAACCTGGAGAAGTTTGATGCTAAGAGTGATAAAGGTTATTTTCTGGGATACTCTTCCACCAGTAGAGCATACAGAGTATACAATCTGAGAACTAAAACAGTCATGGAATCCTCAAATGTGGTGATCAATGATGACTTAAACTCAGAAGGCCATTCAGAACATGCACCTCAAGTTCAAGAAAAGATGATGGAAGTTGATGATCCTCTACCTGAAGATTATGTGGGAAAGCCTACAGAGGAAGAGTTAATGGTTTTGAATGATACAGCATCAGTGCCATCAAGTTCAGAACCTTCAACACCAGTTCATGGAGTTCCACAAGAACAGAGAGAAGTTCAAAGTCCATCAGATCAGAAAGGTACCACTACTTCATTGGTTAAAGGTCCATCATCAAGAGTCAGGTTGAATCATCCTGCTACAAATATTTTGGGAAGTTTGAATGATAACATGAGATTGAGATCCAAAGCTTTAAATGTGATTACTCACTCATGCTACCTATCCCAATTCGAACCGAAGAAGGTGGATGAAGCTCTCCAAGATGCTGATTGGGTCAATTCTATGCATGAAGAACTTCATCAGTTCGTTCGAAATGATGTGTGGGAATTAGTTCCTAGACCTGAGGGAGTCAATGTTATTGGAACTAAGTGGATCTTCAAGAACAAGTCAGATGAACATGGAACTGTTATCAGAGATAAATCTAGGCTTGTTGCTCAAGGATACACACAAGTAGAAGGAATTGACTTTGATGAGACTTTTGCACCAGTAGCAAGATTGGAATCCATTCGCATTCTTTTGGCTATTGCATGTCACATGAACTTCAGGTTGTATCAAATGGATGTCAAGAGTGCATTCTTAAATGGCATGATACAAGAAGAAGTGTATGTTGAACAACCGAAAGGTTTCATTGATCCTCACAGGCCAAACGATGTCTACAAGTTGAAGAGAGCTCTCTATGGATTGAAACAAGCTCCACGGGCTTGGTATGATAGATTAACTGCATATCTCACGGATCATGGCTTCAAGAGAGGTTTTGCTGACACCACTCTGTTTATACGAAAGGATAAGAATCATTTTGTAGTTGCTCAAATTTATGTTGATGATATTGTTTTTGGTGCTACTAATGATTCTCTTACTCAATCTTTTGCAGATGAAATGAAGGCCATGTTTGAGATGAGTATGGTTGGGGAACTAACTTATTTCTTGGGATTGCAGGTAAAGCAAACGAATGATGGAATCTACATCAACCAAGCTAAGTATGCGCGAAATTTGGTCAAGCGATTTGGTCTTAACAAGGCTGCACATGCTAGGACACCAATGGCTGCTAATGTGAAATTAACAAATGATCCCTCAGGTGAGTCTGTTGATGTTACTCTATATAGAAGCATGATTGGTTGTCTTTTGTACTTAACTGCTAGCAGACCTGATATTGCGTTTAGTGTGGGTGTTTGCTCTAGATTTCAGTCTAATCCTAAGGTCTCTCACTTAAATGCTGTTAAGAGGATCATAAAATATGTTGCTGGAACTTGTGATTATGGTCTATTTTACAGTAAAGAGTCAAATCTTTCTCTTGCTGGTTTTTCTGATTCTGATTGGGCTGGTAATGCTGATGATAGAAAAAGTACAACTGGTGGTTGTTTTTATGTTGGTGCTAATTTGGTTGCTTGGATGAGTAAGAAGCAAAATTCTGTTTCTCTATCTACTGCTGAGGCAGAATATATTGCTGCTGGGAGTTGTTGTTCTCAGCTTCTGTGGATGAAGAAACTTTTGAGTGATTATGGTATATCTCAGGACACCATGGTTGTTTATTGTGATAACTCTAGTGCCATAGATATATCTAAGAATCCTGTTCAACACTCTAAGACCAAACACATTGAGATTAGATATCACTTCATTAGGGATTTTGTTGAAAGGAAAATTGTTGCTCTTGAATATATTCCAACTGAACGTCAGAATGCTGATATTTTCACCAAACCGCTTGATAGAGGAAAGATTGAAACTCTTCGTCAAGTCATTGGTGTGATTCTTTGTCCCTAGTCATTCTTGACTTCATGGTCCTTGTGCTTCATTGCTCAATCTTTTGTGACCTTTGTTTCTAGGATTTGCACTGCTTTACATTCATGCATTTCATTCTAGGATGTTTGTTTCTTTGTTTAATAAAAAAAAAAAAAAAAAAATTTTTTTGCAAATTGTGTTTTGCTATTTTTCCTTGAATTTGTAGACAAGGTTGGTCAATCAAAATTACATATCATATGTATGTACCTTGTTTAGCTTTGATGCACTTATTTTTATTGCACTTTACTAGCTAAAGTCTTGTTGTGCATGTTGTGTGGGAAGATGCTATATTTGTTGATCACATGATCTTGATCTTGAAGTCTTGTGTCTTTGATTGTTGGACTTGAACTTATTGAGAAAGGCATAAATAACCATCTCACCACTGTTTATTAGCCAATCATGAACACCTTAGTGCATATCGTAAGATTTTGTGCTCGAGAAAGTGTAGCACACGCACAAAAAGAACATAAGGTGTAGCCTCTAATTAAAATTGGTGTGTACATTATTGGGCTATAATAATCTCACAAATTCTAAATAAAATTGGTGTGTACATTATCCCGGCTTTTATTAAGTTTCTAATCAATAAATTTGAATAATGAGGCAAATCAAGAAACTTACATGATTGCAAGCTCTAATTCTAGGAGATGTGGGAGTTATAGGATGTAACTCTTTAAGGGATAGTTTCTTTCAAATTCATGTGATGGATTTTGTAGAAATTGTGATTGATCTCTATGTGTATATCACCTCACATGTTTCTCAAACTTATGCTAGTTGCACACACTACACAAGCTATTCTTTGCTAGAATTGTGTACATGATAATGTGTGTGTTTTTGGCCTGACCAACCATGTTTGAGAATTTTGGGAATTTGATGCAAAACATGTTTGCTTGTTTGTTGTTTGTTATTGGGTATATTGAGAGAAAATTATGCTTTGGGAAATCTGGGTTGAATTCATGTGTTTTTGGAAAACATCTCATCTCATACTCATGCATTTGATTTTTAAAATCTATTGCTTTGAGGAGTTTTTGATCTAAAATGTTTGGTTTTTCAAAAATATGATTTTTCCAGAATTTCGATCGATCGAAACTAATTTTCGACCGATCGAAAATGTTTTAAATTGCTCAGAAAACTCTTTGGTTGGTTCGATCGATCCAAGCTGTTTTTGGATCAATCGAATAAATTTTCGACCGATCGAATGTAATATTCGATCGATCGAAAATCGGTCCGGCTGTTTTTAAAGAAGTTTTTCAAGTGTCTTTTCACTTTTTCAAAACTTTTCAAATCTTCTTTTGGTTTCCTACCAACCAGTCAACGGTTTCCTTGGGATTTTTGTCGTTTTCCTCCGAATCTTTTGCAAAATCTCTCTCTCCCACAGCTGGTAAGTCCCTTATACCCTTCCTTTTGCATTTATTTTCTAAATTCATGCATTTTTCATGCATTTTTTTTGGGTATTTTCGGCATTTAGGAGTTTACTATTTTTGGGATTGTTTTTGAGTGGTTCTTTCTCAAATTCTTTATGGGTTTTTGTGGGGACACCTTACCTAAGCACATCATGTGGTTTACTTTGAGTATTGTGGTGTTTTGAAGGAAATTTGAAATTCTAGGGCTTGAAATTGAGCAAATTTGGGGTTTTGTTCAATTGGATTGAAATTGATGAAATTGGCTTGTTGGATTGATTAGTTTGATCATTATATTGAGTTAATTGAATATTGTGCTGATCAATTTATCAATTTATTGTGTTTTGAAAAATTAGGTTTTTCAAATTGGGTATTTTTGATAAATATTGCTTGCTCAAGCCAATTTTGTTAATTTGGATCACTTTTGAACATGTCACTGCATTAGTACATGCATCATTTAATGTTTATGTTCATGCATCATATAGAATTGTTATACTCTATTTTTTTTTTTTGCTGTGCTAACTTGCAGTCTGCCCTTGGTATTGTTTTTGCTCCTTTCTTTCTGTATCTATCTTTTCCTTAGCACTATGCCTAGGAAAACTAGAGCCCATAGAACTTCTGATCCTTCTCCTTCTTTTGACACTGAGAGGTTCCCTAGTGAGTCAAACCAAGTCACTTATGAGACTTTGAACCTTAGGCGTCAGATTTGGGCTGAGCGTAGGGTTATCTTAGATGAGCTGGATCCTGAGGTGCGACGTAACTTTGAGCGTCGGGGTTGGTTACCTTTGCTCGAGTATGAGCATTCTCCTCCACCTGCCACCTTGATTAGAGAATTCTATTCGAATCTCTCTATTCATGTCTATGATAACGACACCTTGGTCAAGGTGTGGTTACGTGGTGTGGAGTATCGCATTACCCCTTCGGTAGTGTCTGATGCTCTTGGGGTGCCCATTGTGGACCATCCCGTTTTTCCTTACGAGGAGTCTCCTCCCCTTGATGACGTCTTGTCATACATCACTGGGTCTTCTATCCAGTGGGGTTCTGATCCTCGGATCACTTCTGCTGAGCTGTCTGAGCTGCACTATCTTTTCTTTAGGATAGCGTGTCATTCTTTGTGGCCTATTTCGCATGTCCACACCATTCCTCTTGAGAGGTGTGTCTTTTTGTATGCTTTGGTCACTGATGCTCCTATCAGTTTTCCGCATCTGTTCCTTCGTTCTTTGAACGAGGTTCATCGATCTAGTTCTGCGGCTCATGCTTTGTTTTTCCCTGTTTTTATTCATAGGATTCTCCTTTTTCTTGGTTTTGGTGAGTATCCTGCTTCTGAGCCTGTTCATGTTGTCGCTCCTATCGGTGCTACCTTTTTGAGGCAAAGGGCTGCTCAACTTCGAGCTAGCTCTAAGCGTTCTAGGGTAGAGCCTTCCGATGTCACTCCACCCCCTTCTTCTTCTACAGATACTCATGCAGCTGGGACTTCTTTTGATCCTGCTGTTGCTGCTGCTGCTGCTGATGTTCCTCCACCGTTTGATGAGGTTTCTGACCTTCGACGGACTCTTGATACTGTCGTGACCGTTCAGGCGGCACATGGTCAGCTTTTGGTGGACATCCTTGATGAGCTACGTGCGTTACGAGCGGATTTGGCGAGCTCTCGTCGATCTTCTCCTCCACCTTTTAATGATGAGTGAGTGCCCTTTGGCAATTCGTCACAAAAAGGGGGAGTACATAGTTCATTGTATCTAGGAGTTTTTTTGTGGAGATTTACATTTTAGGGGGAGTTTTTTGTTTACTTGGCAGTGATACTGCGGAGCTTGTGGAGTTATTAGATTGTATCTAGATGCTTCACTGTGTATTCTCATTTTTAGCTCTTGTTTAGGAGATTTATTTTGTTGAGATACATTTGCTGTATATGTTTCTTATTTCACTATGCTACTACTCTGCTTATTGATTTATATTGATGATGTTATTCATGATATATGTCGTTATTTTGTGTCATGTGAAATCAAGAAATTTTTATTTATGTATTTCCTGTTTTTTTTTCCACACATGCGTTTATGTGTTTGTTAAGTGTTACAGGAATATACAGGTTGCTTTCAGTCGAGCTGCTGTCTACCTTGCAACTGTTAGATAGTAGTTTAGGTTGAATTGTTAAGTGGCTATTTTTATTGTAATGGGCTATTTCAATTTGTAACTTTGAGCTTTTTGTTAAGTCTGTGTTTTGTCACGGATTGCCAAAGGGGGAGTTTGTTAGGTTCTAAAGATTAGGAACTAATGTATTTAGAACTTCAATTTGTATGTTGGCAAACCATGATCAAAACAATGTTTAGTTGTGTGTTAGACTTGCTCAAAGTATGGGTCTTATTGTAAAGTTGGAATCGAGTTTTTATGCAGAAGTACTGTTCACTTTCTGTATGACTCGATCGATAGAAAATTAGACTCGATCGATCGAAAATCGTGCAGAACGTTTTTCTGCAGAAAATTCCAACTCAGCCCAAGCCCGTTTTAATGTATAGGGTTTTATGTTTTGCCCTAAGTATAAAAGGGAAAACCCTAGCCACGTTTTTAGAGTTCTGTTTTGCTGTGTTTGTGAATCTCTCTGTGAGATCTAGAGGTGTTTACCTTCACATACACTTAGGGTTTACAAACTTGAGATTTATGTCAAGAGTTGTGTAGATCGTTACAGTTGCAGAATCAAGAGAACACAAAGATATACAAGCAGGTGCGCTTGTGGATTTGTTGAAGAATTCCGGAAAGAAGGAGTCCGTGGATCTCGGAGCTATCATGGGGTCATGGTAGTAAGTTTCCTACACTTAGGTAGCAATAAGATGTTAGTGGTCTAAGTCTATTGTGTAAACTTCAATTCTTTCATAGTGGATTCAGTTTACCTTGAGGATAGCTAGGTCAAATCCTCCCTAGGTTTTTACCGGTGTGGTTTCCTGGGTCATCAGATCTTTGTGTTGTTTATTTTCCGCTGCTTTGTTATTTTTGCTTAATTGTGTTAACCTAGTTTTAATTAAATTACCTAAGTTAATAACTTGGCTAATTCTCTAGGTTAATCTGTTGGGTTTAAGGGGTCTAAACGAACTGACAGGATTTTATGTGGGAAGTGAACATTTGGAGCCCAGAGTTTATATAAATCCATAACTTGGTGACCTCTGCAATGATTATAGATAAATATGATGGCTTCTACAATTTAAAAATTATAGAAAGCCATGTAGTGGCTAATCTTAAATACAGCTATACTCTTCACAATGAAATATTTAATGCACTATGTATATGATTATTGCACTTTAAAAAATAAGTTTTAGCTATTAGAGGTTTCCACTAGCAGTAAGTTTTAGGCGACTAACAGAATTTCAAAATAGCAGTAAGTTTTAGTCCTTTGCCTAACCCCTCTGTATACAGACTACTCTTCTCAAGACCCTTCTTTTAAGGTACTAGCACTAGATTTGGATGAATTTTCGTAAGTCAACTTCTCTGTGTTTATCAACTCAACCAGATCCCGCAGGCATTGTAAATTGGGAGTGATGGGGAAAATACCACTTGAAGGTGCTGTCGCCCTTCGAGTGGATGACGGCACGGTAGGGGATGATGGCACTGCTTCATTTGTCATACCCGACCGTCTCTCCAGCCGGCTCCGACGGCGTCATCCACGCGCCGACAGGGTGAACGAGTATTGCAAAGGAACGCGACGGCTGGCAACCATGGAGAGAATGAGGAAGACAGCGCCCAGGAGAGAGATCATGGAGGCCCGGAAGGGAGCAACGCATTGACCCAACCCGAAGGGCAGGGGACAAGCCGTCCGTCGGCAGCTCACAATGATCCGCCCAGCGCTGCCGAGGATATGCGGTTGATGAGGGAGCGTATGGACTTTATGATGAACGCCCTCAAGGGACGAGTGTCCAGCGACCTTGACGACCTCGTCCACCGTACAGACTCTCCCTTCACCACGCACGTCATCATGTTCCCCACGCCGCCCAAGTTCCGCATGCCCCAGATAGAAAGCTACGATGGCTCCAAAGATCCACTAGACCACCTGGAGTCCTTCAAGACGCTGATGCACTTGCATGGCGTGCCAGACGAAATTATGTACCGGGCTTTCCCGGCGACGCTAAAGGGGGCGGCAAGGACTTGGTTCGGCAGGCTGACACCCGGCTCTATCGGTACCTTCAGAGAGCTGAGTGCTCAGTTCGCTACGCACTTCATCGGAGGACACAGGTACAAGAAATCCACCGCATGCTTGATGAACATCAGACAGCGGGAGGACGAGATGCTCAGATCCTACATAGCCCGCTTCAACAGAGAGGCACTTTCGATCGATGAAGCGGACGATAAGATACAAGTCGTCGCGTTCACCAACGGGCTGAAGGAGGGCAAATTCTTGTTCTCTCTATACAAGAATGACCCGAAGACGATGTCAGATGTATTTTACAGGGCAACGAAGTATATGAATGCGGAAGACGCATTACAGGCCCGAGGGGAGAGACCTCCCAAGAGGCGGGAGAGGCAGGAGGACGTAAGACAGGATAAGGGGCGAAAGAAACCCCGGGCAGAAGGCCGAGACAACAGGCAACCGCAACCCCCTGCCGGTAAGTTCACGAGCTTCAACCCGTTGACGGCCCCGGTCGACCAAGTCCTGATGGAAATCAAAGACGAGGGGTCCCTGACGTTTCCGGGAAAACTGAAGGGGAATCCCGATAGACGACCCAAAGACAAGTACTGCCGCTTCCACCGAGATCACGGCCACGACACCGCTGACTGTTATGACTTAAAGCAGCAGATTGAGGCCTTGATTAGACAGGGAAAGTTGCAAAGATTCGTTAGCCGAGAAAGGACAGAAGCGCCTCGGTAGGAACAGGCCACCCGCAGGGACAATGAGCGCCCTAGACCGCCCATAGGAGACATCAGGATGATCATCGGGAGTACGGCCTCCATCGGATCGACAAAGAAGGCTCGGAAAGCCTATCTCAGGGCAGTGCAGAACGTCCAGGCGGCGGGCATCGCCCAGAAGAAGCCGTGCGCTAGCAGCCCCACTATTGAGTTCACGGAAGAAGACGCCCAGCGTCTTCATCATCCGCACGACGATGCCCTTGTTGTCAACGTCTGAGTGGGAGACTATATCACATACAGGGTCTTGATCGACAACGGTAGTTCCACGGACATCCTCTATTACCCGGCGTTTCAACAGATGCGGATTGGCAAGGAACGCCTGACACCTACCAACGTTCCGCTCATCGGGTTTGGAGGGACGAGAGTTTACCCCCTCGGCGCCATCACCTTACCGGTCACGATTGGAAAATATCCCCAGCAGGTCACCAAAGGTGTCACCTTCCTCGTCGTCGACTGTTCGTCCGCCTATAACGCTATCATAGGGCGGCCCACCCTTAACGCTTGGAAAGCCGTAACATCGACTTACCACCTGATGGTCAAGTTCCCCACTGAGGACGGAGTGGGGGAGTTATGGGGAGACCAGGTGGCTGCGCGAGAATGCTACGTGGCGATGGTAGAAGCAGACAGCCACTTACCGGCAATGAACATAGAACAACGGGTAGGGGTAGAACCCGCAGAGGAGCTCGAGAAGATAGTACTCGACGAGTCTAGGCCAAACAGGACCACCAAGATCGGCTCTCTCACCAACCCTTCGGCTCGGCAGGCGCTCGTAAATTTCCTCCGAAAAAACCAGGATGTGTTCGCCTAGAGTCACGAAGACATGCCGGGAATCGACCCTTCAGTCATAGTGCATAAGCTGAACGTGTCGCCCACTTTCCGGCCCGTCCGCCAGAAGAAGCCGGTGTTCGCCCCGGAACGAGACCGGGCGGTGGCGGAAGAGGTCGGCAAGCTACGAGAAGCGGACTTCATCCGAGAAGTGTACTACCCAGACTGGTTGGCCAACGTGGTGATGGTCAAGAAGGCTAGCGGGAAGTGGCGCATGTGTGTGGACTTCACAGACCTGAACAAGGCGTGCCCCAAGGATAGTTACCCCCTCCCGCGAGTCGACACACTGGTGGACTCTACAGCCCAACACCAGCTGCTGAGCTTCATGGATGCCTTCTCAGGGTACAATCAAATCCAGATGGACGTGGCTGATCAGGAGAAGACCTCGTTTGTCACAAGCCAGGGTCTTTTCTGCTACAAGGTAATGCCATTCGGACTGAAAAATGCGGGTGCCACATATCAGAGACTCATGAACAAAATGTTCGCCGACCAAATAGGAAGGAACGTTCAAGTATATGTCGACGACATGTTGGTAAAAAGCAGAAGGAAGGAAGACCACCTGAGGGACCTAGAAGAGACATTCGACACGCTCCGTTCCTACAACATGAAGCTCAATCCGGCAAAGTGTGCGTTTGGAGTGGCGGCGGGAAAATTCCTAGGCTTCATGGTGTCCCAAAGGGGGATCGAGGCCAACTCAGACAAGATTCGAGCCATAGTGGAAATGGCGCCCCCAAAGAACACCAAGGAGGTACAAAGCTTGAATGGGAGAGTAGCCGCCCTGAACCGGTTTGTATCAAGGGCGACAGATAAGTGCCTACCCTTTTTCCGCACGCTGAAGAAGTCTTTTGAGTGGATGGGCGAGTGCCAAAGGGCGTTCGAGGAACTGAAAGCCTACCTCTCTTCACCCCCACTACTAAGCCCCTCGCAACTAGGGGAAGAGTTCTTCCTTTACCTGGCCGTCTCCCCGGCGGCAGTCAGTGCGGCCTTGGTCAGAGAAGAAGACAAGGTCCAGAAGCCTGTGTATTACGCCAGCCGGGCATTCCGCGGAGCAGAAGGGAGATACCCACCTATGGAGAAGCTCGCCTTCGCCCTAATCACTGCAGCCCGCAAGCTCAAACCGTATTTTCAAGCTCATACGATAGTTGTCCTAACCGACAAACCCTTGCGGCGGGCAATGCACAACCCCGAAGCGGCAGGTCGCTTGGCCTTATGGGCGATCGAGTTGACCGAGTTCGACATCAGGTACTGCCCGCGCACCGCCATGAAGGGGCAGGCTGTCGCTGACTTTATCGCCGAATTCACAAGCGGCGAGGACCAGGGGGCAGACGAGCACCATTCATGGACCTTACACTCAGACGGATCGTCAACCAGACAGGCCGGGGGGATAGGTGTCGTACTTCGCTCCCCCGAGGGAGATCAGATCGAATGCATGATTCGCCTAGATTTCCCCACCACAAATAATGAGGTTGAATATGAAGCATTGATAGCTGGGATCGACCTCGCCAAAGCAGCAGGGGCCACCAAAGTGGTAGCCTACTGCGACTCCCAGGTTGTCGTTAACCAAGTAAGCGGAGACTACGAGTGTAGAGGCAACAGAATGAGAATGTATTTCGATCAAGCGAAGAGAAGAGTGAAGGAGCTAAGCGCCGAAGTGATCCAAATACCTAGAGAAGAAAATGAGCAAGCCGACCGTCTTGCCAAAGCCGCCTCTTTCGAACACATGCACCCCCCCGACAATGTGCTTTCCTTTGTGCAAATGACGCCACTAATAGAGCTTATCAGTGCGCAGGAAATAGGCTCCGAAGGCAATTGGACCACGCCGCTAGTCTCCTACCTAAAGGATGGTGCCTTGCCGGACGGAAGAGAAGCTGCCAGAAAGCTGAAGGTCAGGGCCGCAAGGTTCGTATTAATGGAGGGCGTCCTGTACAAAAGGGGTTTCTGCCGCCCGTACCTGAGGTGTTTGAGCCCCGAAGAAGCCAACTATGTCATGAGGGAAGTCCACGAGGGAGTTTGTGGAAACCACTCGAGATCTCGATCACTGGCGCATAAGTTGATTCGGGCTGGGTATTACTGGCCTACCATGCAGAAAGACGCCTAAGCCTACGTCAAAGCCTGCGACAAATGCCAAAGGTTCAGCAACATTGTCCGACAGCCGCCCGCAGAGCTAACTCCCATGACAGCCCCGTGGCCTTTTGCTCAATGGGGATTAGACATTATGGGTCCATTTCCGACGGCTATGCGGCAGCTGAAGTTCGTGGTAGTAGGCATAGACTACTTCACAAAGTGGGTAGAAGCTGAGGCTCTGGCCACCATCACGGAGAAGAACGTGCGGAGCTTTGTCTGAAAATCCATCATATGCAGATTCGGGATCCCTAGGGTCCTAGTCTCGGACAATGGCAAACAATTCGACAACGGCCCCTTCTGAGAGTTCTGCTCGCAGCTGGGGATAAAAAACCACTACTCCTCCCCCGCCCACCCCCAAGCCAACGGCCAAGTCGAAGTGACGAACCGATCCTTGCTGAAGATTATCAAGACTTGGCTCGAGGGGGCAAAGGGGATATGGCCTGAGGAGCTACCCAGCGTACTTTGGGCGTACAGGACGACGGCAAGGACCCCAACAGGAGAAACTCCATTCCGGCTAACCTACGGAAGCGAAGCAGTCATCCCGGCCGAAGTAGGACTCTCGACCTACCGGGTGAACGCTTACGACGAAGGAAGGAATGATGAGGCATTGCGCCTACGGCTGGACCTAATTGACGAAGACAGAGCAGTAGCTGAACAAAGACTTGCGCGGTACCAAGATCGCATGGCCAAGCACTACAACTCCCGGGTCAAGCACAGGGACTTCCGAGCCGGAGACCTTGTTCTAAGAAGAGTCATGGGCGCTACCAGAGACCCTGCCCAAGGAAAGCTCGGCCCCAACTGGGAAGGACCCTACCGAGTCACGTCGTGGCATCGAAGAGGCACCTACCACTTGGAAACGCTGGAAGGACAGACACTACCCCATCCATGGAACGCCGAGCACCTACGAAAGTACTACCAATAAGAAAAGAGCGGCAGCTCCCGCTTGTGCTTGCCTAAATGTATCTCGAGGGCCCAATGGGCACCTTTTTCCCTTCTTAAAATTGATGCAAGGTTCAGAAGTTTATTCAATCTCTCTTGTACTGTGCTTAGATCTTAAAACAGGTATACCAAAGCGACGTCTAAAATCTACAAGGCATAAGAGCGTCCAGCGCCCAAGCTAACGGCTCAGAAGCCAACCTAAAATTTACAAGGCATAAGAGCGTCCAGCGCCCAAGCTGACGGCTCAGAAGCCAACCTAAAATCTACAAGGCATAAGAGCGTCCAGCGCCCAAGCTGACGGCTCAGAAGCCAACCTAAAATCTACAAGGCATAAGAGCGTCCAGCGCCCAAGCTGACGGCTCAGAAGCCAATCTAAAATATGCAAGGCATGTTAGCCCGTCAAGCGCGAGAATAAAAGGCCTCAAAACGACGGCACTATCCTAAAGGGTTAAGCCTATATTCCAAGTGCGAAAACAAGTCAGGCCTTCAAGCTGACGGTTTGTAAGGTGACGGCTCGAAAAGAATTCTACCCTAATCTAACAAGGCGCGAGCTCGTCAGATGCAAAAATTGGCAATCACATCCTAAAATATTCTCAAGGCATGATTCAAAGCTGACGACCCCGTTGGAAGGTCGTGACGGTGCCAAAAAGTGTTAAGTCCCAAGTAGGGCCACCGTGAAACAAGAAAAAGAAAGTCATGCATAGTTAATGAAAACAACATATTGCAAATTATATGAATAAGATCAGTATGTTACAAGAATGTCTTTACAAAAAGCCCTCGAAATGACGGGGCACCAATTACAAAAGGCAAAGGAACATTCTACAAAGGTTCAAGCAACAGGGGCATCGGACACGGCCTCGTCGCCCTGAAGGGGATCCTGGATTGCAGGAAAGCCCTCAAAACCAGAAGGATCAGATGACAGGAGTTTCTGAGCGCCGGACGGTCCGAAGGCAGGCTGGGCAAGGACGATGCCGTCGGCCTTCTAATGCGCCCCAGACTCGCTGAAAGTGTCATCGTCCGCCACGACGGTGTCACCTACAGGGGTGGACGGCACCGGATCGTCCATCGACACCCTCGACAAGTCCAAGTGGGGGTAGAAAGACTTAACCTGTTTGAGGCAATCCTCAAACTCCTCACCGTAGTACTCGGCGCAGGCGTCGACGAACGTCTGAGATGTCCTGAATTCGGTGACGGCATCGGCCTTTGCCGTCTCCACTTGGCCCAGTAAAGACGCCAGCTCCTTCTCCACCGTCATCTTGGCCTCCCTCTCCTGCTCCAACTGACGGGCTGACTCCTCAAGTTTTTCCTTCAGCTCCGTCACTTCCCCGTTCAGAGTCCGGCAGGCGTCCTTGTACTGATCCAACCCGTCCGAAAGGTTTGTGATGCGCTTCCTCTGACGGGCCATCAGCTCCTCGTTCTTGGCCCCTTTGACTTGTATGGCCCTCATACGAACCATAGCCTGCAAAAATCAAACTCCTGTCAGGACATCAACACTGAACCAGACGGGGAGAATTAAAAGTGCCGGAAATAAAGGCATACTTACCCGGGCTAGGTCAAAGAGGCCGGAATCCCCAAGTTCCTGGACGGGCTGACCAGCGTAGATGTTGGCGTCCTCCTTCCCCAGGATCGAGTCCAAGTGCTCAAGGGCGAACTCCTTATGGGTAAGCAGACAGCGTCCCTCCTCTCGGGCGACGGGACCCTGGGCCGTCATTGGCCCTTTCCCGGCTCCATGCTTAGGGGTTGGGGGTTTCGAGGAAGCACCCCCAAGGGTGACGGTGGGTTTCTTGGCTGGACGGTCTTCAACACCGTCGCCCTTCCTCTTGGGCACACCCTTGTTGGCGACCTTCGGGAGGGACTTGGACGCCCCCTCCTTCCCCTTTTCTTCCTCTTTCTTCCGCGCAGCAGCAGCCCTGATCTGCGCCTTCAATCTGCCGGCCTCCATCTCTAAAAAAAAAAAAAAAAAAAAATGAATGTCAGTTACATCACATGTAAGGCTGACGGAATAAGGAGGGATTGACGGAGCTTACGTTGACGGGATAAGTTGTGCAGGCGACGAGCCTCTTCTGTAGGGACGGGTCCTCCGCAGTATGCGTGAAGGGTGTCGGGCGTGATGAGGTCACGGCACTTTCGCTCGTCCAAAGGAATATCCGTCACCTTCAGAATGAAGGCCTCTTGTTCTTCTATAATCTCCGGGCGAATGCTAGCTGAAAAAGAAGAAAGGAGACGGGTTAGAATTGTGAAATAAAAGAACTACAAAGAGGGTGACGGCGACGACCTGACTCCCTAACGTATGCCCATGTGTTGTCAAAGCCTTGGGGTATCGTCTTCCATTCCTCTTGACGACACGCCCAATTCGTCCCCTCTACGAAAAAATACCGTCCTTTCCAGTTTCGGTTGGAGTCGGGCATGTCGAACACCAGCCGTAACTCCTTCTTCCTTGCCAAGAAGTGGTAAAACCCTTGAGAAGAGACTATGTGGTGCGGACGATAGCGCCAAAAGAATTCTTCAAGGGTCAACTGACGGTTTCCCCCACTCAAGCTACCCCACAAAATCTCGGAGCCAATGAATACTCTCCAGGCATTGGGGGCAATTTGGCTGACGGACAGACCTAGATAATTTGCCAGCCGACGGTGGAGTGCCGTCAAGGGCAACCTTAAGCCGGCCGCGAACATGGCATCGTACATGCCCACGTCCGTGGTCCTTCCCGAATAACATCTCTCCTTCTCTAGAGGGAGACGGATCGGGATGTCGTCAGGTATCTGGTAGCGCGCGCGTAGGGAGTTAAAGATTTTCTCCGTCATTGTCGGCAAGAAGTAATTAACTGACCACTCTTTAGGAAGGATGAACGGACGGTCGTCCCCGGACCCCCCGGATGTACTCTCCTCATCGTCCGAACTGCCGTCACTCCCGCTATCGTCCACTTGGATCACATCAACCCGACTCCCCCTTATACCGACATCCTTTGCCTTCCCAGCAAAGGATTGGACCGACGACTCGTCTCCTGACGACCAAGAAGAGCCCACCTCGGGCTCACGGCCTATTTGAAAGACCTCGTCGTAGCCCGCTCTGTCGCGGACCGACGACTGCTCACTCGTCGTCTCCCTAGACATCCGACCACCTACAAGGGACGGAGGCGATCTAAGAATCCAGGTGACGGCCTTCCCACTAAAACCTAATCCGATGTTCAGTATGTGAACAAACGAAACACAATAAAAGCAAGAACTTACCAAGTTGCGCAGACGACCTTGAAAAAACCGACGGTTTCACTGGACAGATGGAGGCAGGATCACTCTTGACAGTCTTTTAGTTCTTCGAACTGACGGTTTCGCTCTGATCAGATTGATTAAGATGAAAGAGAAAAGGGAGGAAGCACAGAATACGTATATATAGGAGGCTTGGGGCGCGGAAGACGAAGCGACCTTCCCGTCCAACTACCTGCCAGTCCCTCTACGACACGTGTTCCGACACTAGGCCTGCTCGAGATGACTAGCCATTAATGCCTTGTCCGCCACATGCTGTACTCCCCAATCCGTCAGACGTGACCGACGAGATTAAGGAGTAGGGGGCAACTGATGGGGAACATACCACTTGAAGGTGCCGTCGCCCTTCGAGTGGATGACGGCACGGTAGGGGATGACGGCACTGCTTCATTTGTCATACCCGACCGTCTCTCCAGCCGGCTCCGACGGCGTCATCCACGCGCCGACAGGGTGAACGAGTGACGGGAGAAAGCTAAAAGGACTGACATGCCTTGTCACGCACGCCAAGCGCTGAGATAGATATCTTGCACTCCACGCAATAGGGAGTGGCTCCGGTGAGGAAAGGATTCCGTAAAGAACACGCCTTAGGGCATGGCTCCGATCAGAGGTTATCTCCTCCGGCACGCCAAAGTCCCAACTCTACACCACTATAAATACCCTCGACCCTCATAAACAAAGGTACACATGCTTCTATCCCGACTCTGGCACTCTGGAGTTGTGAGCAATACTAACTTGATCGTCGGAGGGTCGTTGGCCGGTACCACGCCGGTACTTCCCTTTGAGGTTCTTTTTACCTGTGCAGATCCACTCTGAACGCGAAGATCCTGCGGCTCACTGAGGGTGATTTTCGGCTTCATCAGGGAGAAATATAAATGCTAACACTTGATAGCCAAATAGATAAAAAAAAAAAAATCAAATCAAATTAAGATCCACAAAAAATTGAGACACTTTTTGCAAGTGCCTTTGGCAATAAAGATCCACCCTCCAAGAAATGCAGTACACTATTAGAAGATACAATGGTATCAAGCATCATATCAGGCCTATAAAATAAAACGGCAATGATGAACAAAAATTGAACACATCATAGCTGAATAACAAAGACAAAAGATTGTCAGGGATAGAATTATCAAGTTCGTTTAGTCATTCCATTTTTCTGTCCCATCTATTTCCTCCTCTCTCTTTCTTTTACTTCTTTTTATTTAATGGCACTAGGCAACCAAAAATTGTACTGCCTTTCTTTCCCTATGGGTCAAGCACCAAAAATTGTACTGCCTCAAATTTCAACTATAAAAAAATAAAAATCCTTGACCACCTTTCAAGATCAGCATTTATTTTCAATCCTGAGCATATTGGAGCATATTGAAGCAATTCTTCTCGCTTTACCTGAAAAGAGGAAATCAAAGGAAGAGATAAAAGGAGAGAGCAGCTGGATCACATAAACTCTAACAAATCCAGCTGTAACATCATTGTAAAATGTAAACAACAGCAATGCTTTTATGTGAAGTGATGAAAAATAAGAAGGAAATGATTCATTGTTGTGAAAAATTGTCATACATGTAATTTTGTCTTCTTTAGGTGCATTTGGGTGGAAGATGCTTAAAGACCGAACAAATTCTTCAAATTCAATAACCCCATTACGCTTGACAGCAAACAGATCAAATACCTGCAATATGTTTTAGTGTAGGCATGCATATAACTCAATATCAGCTGGCTGAAATTTGTTATGTACAAAGTAAGACAGTTAACAATTAGACGGATTATGGACAACAAGCTACAATGGATAATAAAGTTTTTTTATCATTTGTTTTACAATGAAAGTCGAGTTTTAGATCCATTTGTTATTCTAAATTCACTTTGAATTCCAGGAGATTGACAATTTGGATTTCTTTCTCAGCAGATACATCCTTTTGTTTTACCCAATTGTGTATACATTTAAAAGAAAAGTTATAAGTAGTAAATAATTGACATGAGAAGAAACTCAAGTCTACAAGGTGACAAGAGACGACAATAGTAGAAAAAGGAAACAAAGAGTACAGTGCAACGCAGAAAATACAGACCCTGTCTGCAAAAAGATTCTGCTTATGGCTGTTTCTAAGAAGTGCAAGATGGAATTCTTCCTGTCCATAGAATTTGAATAAATTAGCACAGGTGCACCAATAATTTCAAGTTCTAATCAAAGTGTCAACAAGCCTATGTTAACCTTCAACCATATCGATCACAGATTTCAGAAAGTGGACCAAGCTGCCACCACTAACTCATGAAAGTGGAAAAAATAAAGGCATGAACAAACTTGATGTTCCTACTAACAACCTGGTTCAATATACTTTAGAGGCATGAGGGAGTTTTTCTCTACTTGAAGTGTGGGTGCAATACAGGCAACGCCTATATAACTATGGCATGAGTATAGCTTGAGGAGAAATATCCATAAGCACAATGCTAGCGTACATTGAGATAACAGCCAGTTGGTTACATACACACACTTCCATAGTTATATCCCACGCAAATAAGTACTCAAGAAGGCCATTGTGAAGGAATGGCAGGGAATGAGGTTGAGAAAGTAAACTAATGCAAAAAGCCAAAAACCTATCAAATGAGCTAAGTACTTAAAAAAAATCAAGTGAGCTAAGCTTTTAGCTAGCACTTACATGGACCAACCATTATCAAGTAAACTAGCATTGATTCAAAATGCATGAACTGATTTGCTGATGCAATGCGGAGCATTGCATGGCATATGTGGTTGTCCTAGCCTTGCAGGTTAACTAGCTAATAAAAGGAGACGTATCCTACAGGCAGCTAAGAATAACTACCAAGACACTTGACAGCATAGCGAATGAAAAGCCAGTTGAAAAATCTTTTCCTAGATAGGCTAGAATATAGGAAGCCTATAACATCAATGCAAATTCCACCATACGTTCAATATATGCTTGCTAAGAGGTATACTAGCAGATGCAAGGTAAAAAAAAAAAACAACAAAAATGTAATTAATGACCTGCAAACATTACAGATACCATGTATCACCTGCAAACACCATGTCAATCACCTGCACATTACAGATACCATGTCAATCACCTGCAAACAGAACGCAGCTCTTTAACAATATTGAAACATGAATACAATGAACTTATTGCTAAAAAATGTGTACAAACTACTTCACAACAGACATCGTTATCACCTATTTGGCATAAAATTATTATAATTTGTGGTAGACTAAACAATTTTGCGTTTTTTAACCCTCGTGTAATGTTTGGGCGGGGGAGGAGGCTGCGGGGCATCATCCTTAGGCTCATCATCGTGCTGCAAAGACATTAGATGCATACAATCAATATTCGGTGTAATGATCAGAATAAAGTGAACTGCCTAATGTTATCATTACATTGTAATTAATGTTATCATACCAGTTGGCTACCTTTGTGTCCTATTTTGTGTCCACCTGTCCCATAAGTGGGTGCTCTTCTAGCACGTTGCAGTCTACCTCGTGGGGGTGAAGGCTAAGGAGGGAGATGCTCGTCCGGTACATCAGTATCTGGTTGTAGAGTGTCAATCTTGACCGGAGGTCCTAGAGGGTCAGATGAGGATGAGTTAGGTGGGTACTGATGCTCTGTGTAGAGGCCAGGAGTGGGGACCATTGTCATGGGTTCAATACGGGGTGTGTCTATGGGCAAAGTGGATGCACTGGAGCTGGTGGGTGGGTATGAGGGTGTCTCGGGGTGCGTAGGAGGGGTCAAATGAAAATGAATACCGAGATAAAAATTGGGCTGCGAAGGTGGGGTGGGTGAAGGGACCTCGGGCTGAGGAGATGCATCTATCATGGGTGGAGGGACCTCGGACTGAGGAGATGCATCTGGGATGGGTGGAGGGACCTCGGACTGAGGAGATGCGTGTGCGATGGGTGCAGATATCTCAGGACTAGTTACAACTCGAGGGGTTGTTGCACGCCGACCACGGCCCCTAGTTGCACTTGTGCTTGGGCTTGCTGTAGCAGGCCAACCACGGCCTCTAGCTGCACTTGTACTTGGGCTTGCAGTAGCACGCCTCCCACGGGTTGGTGTACTTAGGGGAGCTGCGCTTGTGCTTGGGGTTGCAGTAGCTGCTGGTTCAGTCTCATGCCCATTGTTTGCCTACCCATTTGCTATAGGACCACCACCAAGCCCAACCACATTATTTAGGACACGCCGGACATGGTTGTGTTCTCGGCTGCCTATAGGAAGCATCTCCAACAGCGCTAAATGGCTTTCAATCTAAAACGGAGAAAGAACCAATACAATCAAATTTGAGACATTTATGTATCAATTGTATAATGGATAATATAGTACTTATTAATCTACTCAAATACTCAACTATCACATTAAAAGTTTTATTACAATACTATAAGTAACAGAAACTCTTTTTAATTGGATGTCAGTCAGATCAAACTAGATTTGCTGATGCATCTATCAATTGATTCTACGTTTGTACATGTACTGAAGAAAAAACAAAGCAGGCAATAAAATCTAATTAGAACACATTACCATTATATCTAATTTAGCGCTATTACAGTCGACATACTTTTGAGTGACCGGACAGTACCAACGGTAATAGGCATGATCACGGGGCATCTCACCAATCTGAAGAGGTGCATGGCAAAGTCGTTGTTGTCTCATAGCCCATGTCAGGATATATAGTCCATGCTCCTCCCTCCAATTTTTTTCCACCTTCCCACGCAAGTCCAGTCTATGCAGTCTATGATCATACACAACATGGTTGGGCCGCTCTTGTGCCAACCCAAACTGCCGAAGGACACGGTCAGGGTAGTGTGTTTTTACTATGCAAAAACACACAAGTGGCACCCTTGCTGTCCACGTATCCCTCCTTGCATCGCAAAAGGCAGGAAGGCGGCCTAAGTCTGCCTCATATGGCTGCCACATAATCAATAATACAAACAAAAACCAATTATCATAAGGGAGAGTACGTAGATGAAGGGAAAAACTAAAATTAAAATAGAAGATATGTTAAAACAATGATTTTAACATATTCTTAAGGAAAATTATACATACGGATCCAATCTTTAGGCAAGAAAAAAACAAAGAAATGAAACATCAGTGAAGTCAATTAAATGAATATGATAAAAAAAAAGAATGACAATTTTTATTCAACATAACCAAACAGAATTTTTGTATATTATTACCTGAC
Organism: Lithocarpus polystachyus; assembly: GCA_033629205.1. NCBI lineage: Eukaryota > Viridiplantae > Streptophyta > Magnoliopsida > Fagales > Fagaceae > Lithocarpus > Lithocarpus polystachyus. Next base: position 279,190 of record CM066165.1, read on the forward strand.
CCGGTTGCAATCTAACTAATTGCTCGCGATAGTAAATCAACGCCATGCGGGATGGCCTACTCTTTGGGCTTGGCACCCGCACCCACCTACAGTTATGAACGAATAACATAACATAAGATAATACCACTTAGTTACTAAGAAAAGTACATTGTATAACACACTGAATATCATGAAAATACTTACTTAAATGCAAGTGGAGCTTTTGGCCATAGGCCATAATCAGATCCAGGTGGGGGCTCTATCCTCGGGTACAAGAATGGCAACCTTGCCCATGCCCAATACTGGACCAATTGCAACGCCCCACCAATCTACGATGCCTCTTTCTAGCTTGCCCGGCACAACTCTCTGTACAACCATGCCAGGCAACCACTACTCCAACTATATTGTCGTGGACGACAAAGGTTCCGCAGGAACTCCAAGAACATCAGATGCACCCTATCTCCCGACTTGTCCATAAAAATCTTATCCCCTAGTAGCGCTAAAATATAGCACCGGGCATACTGATGTATCTGCATCTCCGTTGCATCTTCAGGCAATGGCTCTGCAATGCGCTGAACAAGGCAGCTGATGAGAATTCTTTGCCCCACCAAAGTTGTGTTGTCATTCGCCGGAACTTCAAAACCAAACAACTCCATGCACAGTTGCTTCCAATCCCCATCCTCCATAGCAGTCGACCCAATCAAGACCTCACCGTCTATAGGAAGTCCCAAAAGGACCTCCACATCTTCTAGGGTGATCAACATCTCACCATGTGGAAGATGGAACGTATGAGTCTCCAGTCGCCATCGCTCAACTAGGGCCGATATTAGGCAATGATCTGTCGCTTTGGAAGGGGCCCTAAACAATCCTCTAGCTCGACCAACTTGATGATATCAATCACCCGATTATCTTGCATCGTTATGTTTGCCATCTCCTTAGAGCGACCACGGCACGTAAGTGGGCTCGGGTCCTGTAAAATCGATAAAAAATATAGCGGTTGTTAGAACTAGATATACAATTTTGAAAGAACTTAAAGCATTTTTAGAACTAGATCTAGATGTTTCACCTCGCCATTCCAAATGGCCTCTGATCGATGATTTTGTTGTTGCGTCAACAATGAATTATTTTCTGGACCAGGGCGCACGATCGCTGGCTCCTCATCCATCTGAGGCTCCATACTGCAAAGAGTACTACTGTGAGATCATACATAGTCGCACACATACATTATTTTGTGTGAGTTATCACAAATCAGGCATTACCACAACACACAATGATTTCACATGAATCAAGATATAAAAAGATTTATCATGACTTCTTTTTTTTTTTTTTTAAGCAAAAGATTTATCATGACTTAAGCACAAATATGATACCCCTATGGATAGAGATTTAAGTCGTAAAACTGAAATTTATTTTTTTCAAGAGATATATAGTTGGATGGATAATTCAAGAGAGACCTAATCTCTTCTACAATTACTGACATCATTATTGAAGCCTAACCACTTCAAAATATCATAGGATCATCAATATGGGTCCCTTTCTGGTCCAATGTACATAGTGCTAAAGAAGATCCTGCTTTTGCCAAACCAAACCAAAACAGAGTTATAGAGTACCATTTGGTCTATCTAACGCACCAAACCAACAAAGGGCTGAACAACTCTTAGTAGCTCAGCTTTCAGAATGTTTTTTAAATTTGTATGTCTAGATTTTTGTGAGACTAAGCACTTATTTCCTCATCTGAAAATGAGTCTTCAAACCCAAAAATATCTCTATAAATAGAGGGGAGAGGACAGATCATGAAAAAATGGCTCTTCTTCCAACACAAAACACTCTGCCAAAGCTTTGTTGGAACACTCCTCAACCGAAGGACACATTTTCAGAGTTGAGACAACTAAAATATGAAAATCCCTTGCTTTATTTAACGTTAAACACACAGTCTTGGAGGTAGAAGCGAAACCAAGACAGAGAGGATGGCTCATATGTATAGCTTGTTCACTCACGTGAGTTAATGTGAGCATGTGGGGAGAGTATTTATTTACCCAATACAAAAACTAATATTTGGATTTTTATGCAAAGAACAAGGGGTTTGAATCAAAGTAGGAATGATTGACTTCATACTAATTGGAGTTCTAGAAATTGATTTAACTATTCCATAGCCAGTGATCCCAAAAGTAAACAAAGAAGTCAATGCAGGCTATCAAAATTCATGACTTCCATTGAAAAACCAATTCTAGAATCTTTGGAAGCTAAGTGAACTAATCAGAAAATGTCAAATACCAAAAGCCAGGATCTTCCTTGGCTCACAGAATATATGATCATAATCTACAAAAGGAATACTTCCATTCCAACAGCATAACTTAAAAACACCATTGTCTGTTTAGGTTCTAGTATCCCTAATGAGTTTCATATTCATGGCCGCCACATCCTATGTATGACTTACAAAATGCTGACTCACAAGTTTAGTGTTGTTATTGTCAAAAGACTTGCTAGCCCCACCTGGATCCATCAACCAAATTTTACACACACAAATCATTGACAGGGAATCCTGATTCTTGACACTGCAGCAGACTAATGCAACAGCAAGCTTCAGTCATCAATAATGTATAGATACTTTCTGTTAGGTTCTAAAGATTAGGATTTAATGTATTTAGAACTTCAATTTGTATGTTGGCAAACCATGATCAAAACAATGTTTAGTCGAGTGTTAGACTTGCTCAAAGTATGGGTCTTATTGTAAAGTTGGAATCGAGTTTTTATGCAGAAGTACTGTTCACTTTCTGTATGACTCGATCGATCGAAAATTAGACTCGATCGATCGAAAATCGTGCAGAACGTTTTTCTGCAGAAAATTCCAACTCAGCCCAAGCCCGTTTTAATGTATAGGGTTTTATGTTTTGCCCTAAGTATAAAAGGGAAAACTCTAGCCACGGTTTTAGAGTTCTGTTTTGCTGTGTTTGTGAATCTTTCTGTGAGATCTAGAGGTGTTTACCTTCACATACACTTAGGGTTTACAAACTTGAGATTTATGTCAAGAGTTATGTAAATCATACAGTTGCAGAATCAAGAGAACACAAAGATATACAAGCAGGTGCGCTTGTGGATTTGCTGAAGAATTCCGGAAAGAAGGAGTCCGTGGATCTCGGAGCTATCATGGGGTCATGGTAGTAAGTTTCCTACACTTGGGTAGCAATAAGATGTTAGTGGTCTAAGTCTATTGTGTAAACTTCAATTCTTTCATAGTGGATTCAGTTTACCTTGAGGATAGCTAGGTCAAATCCTCCCCAGGTTTTTACCGGTGTGGTTTCCTGGGTCATCAGATCTTTGTGTTATTTATTTTTCCGCTGCTTTGTTATTTTTTGCTTAATTGTGTTAACCTAGTTTTAATTAAATTACCTAAGTTAATCACTTGGCTAATTCACTAGGTTAATCTGTTGAGTTTAAGGGGTCTAAACGAACTGACACTTTCCATTTAGCATAATATCCATCTATATCAAATCTAAGCTTGTGTGGTTATATGCAATTGGCATTTTTAATGAATCTAGTAATAATCCAATGATGATCCTTAATCTAACACAAGACTTCCTAGATATACTGGTAAAATGTCATCCCATTCTGCTATTTCATTTAACTTTTGCTATGGCATGCTTATGCCTGATGGTCGACAAATAAGTATAAGCGGATCTTAAATCAACAAAAAACAGAGACAAAAATAGAACATGCAAAGTAAACAAAAGCTCAAATTTTACACTAACAAGAAAAACTAAAGCACTAACAAGGGAAATTATCAAACACAAACATTGGGGCTAAACCCAGATGGAATAATTATTTCAAAAGCTCAAATTTTTATAAGAAAAACTTACCTTCAAAAATTGAACAAATTTGAGCTTCTGTTGGTGGGGGCAAAAGGGATTTTTAAGGTATGGGTGAGGGGATCGTCTGAAGCCGATTGTGAGGAAAGATGAGAGCGTTTGAGGGTGATTTCTTTGCACGCAGAGAGGTTCAGGGTGACGGATTTGGGTGTTTGAGTGAGAGTGGTTGAGAGACTGAGACTCAAGAGCGTTTGAGAGTGAATGGGAGACCGAGAGTGTCACGGATTGGGTGTTTCAGTGAGAGTGTTTGAATTTTGAGAGAGTGTTTGAGAGTGAATGAGAGACTGAGAGTGAAGACCGTTTGAGAGTGTCTGAGAGTGAAATACAAGTGAGAGTGTTTGAGTAAGGAGTTTGAAAGTGGCTGAGATTGTATAGTCTGAAGAACTCGAGTCTTATAAACTCGATTTCTATGTGGCTAACTTTAGACCACGTGGAAAATTTTTCCACGTAAGGGTATTGAGAAACTCCACAAATCGAGTTTTAAAAACTCGAGTTCTAATTGAATCTCGAGTTTTAAAAACTTGAGATGCTAGTTTCAAAAATTTTTTTTAAACCTGACAATTAACTAAAACGTTAGACATTTCACGCTAAACGGAAAGGGTGTTCCTTTGATCTCCCTTAAAAGGTTTTTATTACTTCTCTTAAAACGATGTTGTTTCATAGTTTTTACATTAAAAAACGTTTTTTTTTTTTTTTTTGATGGGATTAAAAAAGTTAGACATTTTTAATTAAATTATTTATACCAAAAAAAAAAATCATAATTTTAAAACTTAGTGGACTAAATTGTTAATTGATCAAAAAAAATGTTTACTTCTAAATTTCACGGACTTAAATGACAATTTATCTAAGTTCTAAGGGGTCAAGCTTATTTTTTTTTCTAATTTAGTTATATACTTTTTATTTACATCCTATGTTTCACTCCTCATTTTCTAATACATTTTATTAAAATAATTAGAAGAATTCCCCCCCCCCCCCCCCCCCCCAAAATCCAAAAAAAAAACACCCACAACTCAACAAAGCAAGCAACCAAATCAACCATCGACCATGCCTAACCACCACAGTTATTAGCCACCCACAACCATTAGCATCACCCCCATCCCACAATAGGGGCCCAACGAGGCAAATCAGTGACTTAACAATGCCAATCAACCCACAATAGCAACTCTACAAGGTGATGACAACCTACATCACCCCATCTCATGTGGGATATTGTAGTGTCACTTGCGTATTTAGTTTGAAATTCCAACTATAACAGCAAAATTCTCCATAGCAATAATAAGACACAAAACATTTCATAGCTTATTATGATGATAAGTTGTTATTGGTAAAACATCATTTTTATTAACCTATTATGACATTACGTCTATCATACACCAATCGCAATATGTTACCACAATAGTTGTGTGAACAATATGAAATTGTTAGTGTGACTAAACTTTTTAAAGTTTCATGTGCCATGTCACCAACTTGTAGCAAATCGATTTAAGGATATTTTGAGGGTTTAAAAAAAAAAAAAAAAAAGACTATATAAACAGAAATTTTACTACCTCTTTGCGTTTGAGGCAAAGAGAAATACAGATCCTCATCCATCATCCAACCCATCCCATAAGATAGATAATTGGCATATTGCGCCTTAAAATGGGAAAATAGTTCTACATGATTGTTTATGCTTACTGGCAAATCATCATCATAAAAAGCAAACATAAATTTTGGACGACATGTTAGATTTATTTTCAAAATTAATCACTTCAGAGGCTAGAGGCTACAGCATATATAGTCCTATAATTATTCATTTCTGGCAGCTCATATCCCCCCTATGCTATAATAAATTGAGTGGAAAGTACTTAGGCAATTGATTCCAAAGCTTCATTTGTTTGCATCTTAACTTCAAGCTTCTATCATTAAGTCTGTCTAATTGCCACATGCTATGATCACGTCAACTTTATTCTCACAGTGGTTAACTTACTCATTCACAATGACAAAACAAGAGCAAACAACAAACTAGGTAAAATTCACGTGTGTAAATCTTAAAAGCTAGAATAATCTTGATAACTATCTGTCCCATTTATTCCACCAGAATTGTCTGTGGATCACCAAAATATACCACCCTCGCTATCACTACCATTGCCTCCGGAAGTATTCATAACACCATTGCTGCTGCCGCCGCCGCTGCCACCGCCACCGCCACCGCCTAGTAGTCCTTGCACCAATGTCTGGCCTAAACTCTCTGAAATTCCTTTAATTGCCTGGTTCAGCATACCATTTCTCTGCCTAATTCCAATAGGCCCAACAGATCCATAGGAACCGTGGTGGGCATAGTTCACATGATTTTGCACAGGAGAACTTGTTTGAAACTGAGGACCAGCTCTTGGAGCCATATAGTTTTGCATGAGACGTCCTGTTTGAGATTGATTTCCAAGAACCTGATAATGAGCACTAGCTGGAACTACGCAGTTTTGGGTTAGAGGAGGTCTTGGATTTGCTGTAACACAGCCCAAATGAGCATCAAAATCACACAAGCTACATCGGTAGCGCCACTGTTTGAACCCCAGCTGCTCCATGCATATATCACATGAGAAGCTTTTGTTATCATCGGGAGATGAGAATGTAAGATTGAGCTGGTGATAGTGGGATTGGTGACTAAGCATTAATGGCATGGAAGCACAAGTAGTATGTAATGGATGTTGGTGGCTGAAATGGTGAATTTCAGGTTCAGGTTGGCCATTCATTATACCCATGAAGTTCACTTTTTCTCCTACCACTTTCTCTTTCTGATCTCTCAGAATTGGTTTGTGCAATTGAAGTATTAAACTCATATAGTGCAAACCAAGCTTATAATGTTGAGTCTAGCGAGCCAAGTCAAACAATAATGTGGTAGACAGAGTCAATGTCAACTTCTATTATTGGCAATGAGGGTGTTGAATTTGCCAATCAAATTCTGAGCTGGCTGGAATGGAAGTTTGATAGTTAATTGTAGGTGGCTAATTATTAAAGGCATCTATAGTGGCAATTTGGGGGGACATTGTAGTATATAGTAGTACAAAAATATATATTATAAATACAATATGCAATTAGATGCAGACTTCGTGAGTCTCAAGAAATCAAAATAAATTTGTTTAGGCAGCCCAGTATAAGTTACTCTATGTTCACATTGTAGATAGATGATATCCTAACTATTTATTCTTGTAATACCAATATGCCATATAGGCGTTGCCTGTGCTATGCTAAAGCTTAAAAAAATTCCAAGTCAATGTCAGCAACACGCAATACATTTAAGGGCACAAAAGCTTGTACTCAAGTAATCATCTCTTCAACTACTTAATCATGATAAAAGGTATGATCTTATTGTTACCAAAATGACCTTGTGAATTGTGATTGTGAACGGCCGGCTCTCAGTCATATGTGCCATGAAGTGCTATGCTGTAAGATCATTCTTACAACAGAACAGATTTAGCTGTTTTTACAAGTGCAAAAGGAACATTCACAAAGGACCGGAGAGAAAGGTCAAACAATTCAGAACATCAAGTATATAACCAACCACTTGACTGGAAACACGTTGCATACCAAGGCAATATTAGGATAATTTTGAACTACAAAGGCGTGGTATATATTGTGGTCAAAGTTTAATCATTGGGGAATATAACACATTTATTAACACAAAACTGAGCTTCCACTTGCTTATCAGCTTTTCCACAACCTGTATAAATAAATGCATGAACTGATATATTAGTTACCATCCATGGAGACCGAGGCAATATTTACTGTTGTTACTCTTCTATTGAGTCACATCAGTATAATATTTTGGTCCAAATTGGTCCATTCATTCCACTTCAGTCAATTCGGTCAATTTCAGTCCATTTGGTCCACTTCTCTCTCTCTCTCTCTCTCTCTCTCTATTGCAACTCTACTTTACGTTGATGAAGTTTTATATTTTTTAATATCTCTACTTTCAATTGATACATTATGATTTTGTGTTTTTTGAGTTCCTCATCACAGGTCTTCTCTCTCTCCCTTTAATAACTTTAGTTTGATTTTTATTTGAATTAATCTTATTTTGGAAGTGAAAATTTTAGCTTATATCAAAACAAAATCTATATACCTATATATTTGAATGAGCTTATCAATTATTTAAGTAATATCAATTATAATTATGTGATAAGTTTTTATTATCATGATAATCTCCTTAAGAGAATAAAAAATTTGAAACTTAAAAATTTTAGTTGAACCAAAATAAATTAGGAAAATATAATGCACAATCACAGTAGTTAGAAGAATATGGACCACTTCACAAAAGAATAACATCAATCAAAAGCACCAAAAATTATAAAATTATATATTTGTAAAAATAGAAAAATTTAAATAACTTTTAAAAATTATTTAATTTTTAGGGAGAATAAATTATCTACAATAAAATTTAAAGATTAAATTATATATTATACTAGAATCGGCTTTTAAGTTGAACTTTGATGCAGCAATTTTTTCTGAGTTGAATAGAACCGGCGTTGGGGTTATAATCTGTAACTACAAAGGCAAAGTCATGGCAACCATGTCTGCAAGAGGGCCAGCAGTACATAGCAATGAGGAAGGTGAGCTGTTAGCTCGTAGAAAGGCTGTTGAATTTGCTATTGACGCAGGTTTTTCCAGGTTAATTCTTGTGGGAGACAATGTTAATGTAATAAAAGCTATTTCATCACAAGAAGCCAACATATCTATGCTGGGGAATGTTGTGGAAGATATTAAACATCTCATTAGGGGTCTATAGTGGGTATCTATTTCTCACACAAGGCGTAGCGGCAATAAGGTGGCTTATGTGTTAGCGCAACATGCTAGAACTATTATTAAGGATTTATATTGGATAGAGGATTCCCTTCCCCCCAGTTATTGAACAATTGTATCAAGATACTTGCCTTTTACAAATGAATGAATGCAATGTCCCTTTCAAAAAAAAAAATTATAATTATATATTCTCACGTATCATGTGAGTATGCGACTAGTCTATATATACTATAGAACTGAAATTTTTGACTTTTTGTTGACTTCATACTATGTTGTCACATCAGCTTTGCTAGCTCCACAATTTTTCGCATTTTTTTATTTTCTCAATTAAGTTTTATTTTTAAAAAAGAAACACGATTGGCCTCTTTCACAGAAAGAAAAGGAGAACACGCACGCTATTCCTAACACAAAAGCCCTAGAATGCCTAAATTTTTTCATGACGGCCATAAAGAGCTTCTATGCTAGAGCCTATCCTACTTCCTACGCCTTGCTTTTTCCTACATCCTAAACTCCGAGAAATTATAAGGTCCACATAGTGGACAAGTGAGATGGTCCACCATTCCATTAAAAGACTTAGACCTGTTTAAAATTGCTGAGTTGGAAATTTTTTTATAATACTGACTCAGCAATTTTAAATAAGTGGAAGTTTTTTAGTGGAATGGTGGACAGATAACGTGGTCTACCAGAAGACTGTATAATTTCTCCCGCTTAACCAGGTAGAGCCTTTTCATTCAACCACACAACCACAACTATTTAGTTTTTTGTGGGTTTGTGCGTGGTGGTGGTGGTGGTCTTGTAATTGTGGGATTATATATATATATATATATATACTTTTTTTTTTTTTTTGCGACTTAATCTTCAAGATGATTCATGATTTACTTTGTTGTACACGGGTGTGTTGATGTACATGGTGGTGGTGGTATATTGTAATTGTGGGGTTATATTATTATTATTATTATTATTAATATTATTGTTATTATTATTTGGGATTTTATCTTCAAGATGATTTCCGATTTACACTTATTTGATTTGTGGGATAAATTTCTTAATTTTTTAGGATTTTTGAAGTTCATGAACTATATTGTTTTAACGATATTAAACATGTTCTTTGGTATCAACTAGGATTTTTATGTTCACCTATTAGCCAGCATGAGATGAAAAGGAAAATACAAAAGAAAACCGTAGGGGGAGAAAGAAAGAAAAATATTAATAAAATATTTGGTATTAGCCTTTAGTTACTTAATTACCATTTGGTATTTGCTTTGTTAGGGTCATATTTCTATATAATTGGCTAATCTTTGAACAAAACGCATTTTATTTGTATTTTGTAATAAACAAAGCTTTATTACTGATTTGTTGTAAGAAATGACCTTTAGATAGTATTCCTACTCAAAATTAATTGTGGAATGTGGCCTTTAGAAAGATCTCCAAAACAAATTATATGAAACAAAGAGAAGTAGGATGAAAAAGAGACACAAACATACAAAAGAGAAAACACTAAGGATTTACGTGGTTCGGCTATCATGGGTGGTGACAAAAAGAAATTTCACTAAAAAATTGAGAGAATACAAAATTGTATAGATGCACTCTTACAAAACCCAAATCTAAATACCCAAAATTATTCTCACACATCGTATACAAAATTCTCTCTCAAATATACAGTACGGGGCTAAATACAAAGTTGGGGATTTTTTTTTGAAAATAACTATAAAAGCTAAATTATATTATTAGTTAGCCAAAGTTTGAAACTATTTAGAAAGTAACAACTTGAGTCTATGAGACTTGATTTCACTGTAGCAAATCGAGTCTAAAATACTCGATTTCCATGAGATGCATCGCAGACGTGGACCAAGAAAATCCACATGGAACTCGAGTCTCTAACAACCTAGAAAATGCGAAACAAAGAGCAAAAGGAGTTCTGTGTTTTTTGAATTTACCTGGTGGAAAAAGAATATGGGGGGTTTTTGGAGATTGAGATTGTGAAACGAAGCTTGAATTTGTGGTGGCTGGCGTTGAGATCCACGACTGGTGGCGAGCAGAACAGGGGGGGTTTTTGGAGATGGAGATTGTGAAACGGAGCTTAAATTGGTGGTGGCTGGCATTGAGATCCACAACTGGTGGCGAGGAGAGTGAGAGACCAACGATGGCTACGGCGGTGGAAATAGAGGAGGCGTGGTAGTGGGGCAACGTGAAACAAGGAAGTGAGACAGGGAATGATTTTGGGTTTGAATTTTTCATCGATTGAGATCGTGATGGAGAAATGGGTTTGGGATTTTGAGAATAGATGAAGAAGGAAGCCAAAACAGTGGGACGACAGATGGAGAAATTGACAAATAAATATAGATGAAGAAGGAAGCCAAGACAGTGGGACGGCAGATGAAGGAAAAAAAAAAAACCAAAGGTAGAAGATGATGAACTGTAAATCGAGTCATATAGACTCGAGTTCCACGTGGGTCATTTACTCCACCTCAATTTTGCCAGCACACAGAAATCGAGTCTCTTAAACTCAATTTGTTACAGTGAAATTGAATCTCACAGACTCAAGTTGTTACTTTTCTAAATAGTTTCAAACCTTGGCTAACTAATAATATAGTTTGACTTTTATAGTTATTTAAAAAAAAAATCCCGAAGTTGGGATTGTACCTAAAACAAAGAGAAGATTTCTCTTCTTTGGAATTGTTGCATCGCCTCCTCTACAAAACCCCTTTCAAAGAGGTATTTCAATTTAACATTTTTTCGGCATCGCACTTTTTGGCCAAGGAGTAAGTAAGTTTGTAAATAAATTCATAAGACATCAAAATATTATATAAAATTTATTGTAAGTATAAATAGCCCATTTCAATTATTGACAATAAAAAGTTGGTAAATCTGAATTTTTAGAAGATCATAAACAAAAACCATTATATCTAATTCATTCAAATAATAAAGTTGCAACTATAATTTAGTTGTAAGTTATTAGAATAGATTTCTAAAGGGGTAAAAAAATTAGTTGTATTGTTCACTATATGCATAAGGAAAGAATAAGTGAATAAAGTAGTTTGTGGACAAGTTCGAGTTATCATATTTTCACCTCTTACCCTATTTTAGGTAACCAGTTACCAATGCTCTAGGTCTTAGCTTAGCTAGAGGCTATTTTTAAGGTAAAAACTCTTTAACAAAATGTCAAAAGTCTAATAGTTTAATTAGTTGACATCTCACGGTGTTTGAACGAAGAAACTCAAGCTTCAAATTCCCTCTCCCAACTACCAAATTATTCTCCCCTCCACAACCCCCCACCCCCCCCCCCCCCCCCCACCCAAAAAAAAAAAAAAAAACAAAAACAAAACAAAAAATGACAAATTTTGCTAAAGAGCTTTTACATCTTCATAAAGCTCTTCAACTCTCCCTTAATGCAATACTAGACACACATATTGCCAAATAAGGATTTGAATTTGACTAGAAAATCTTAATAATATCTAAAATCAAGGAAATAAAACCACATTCTAGAAAATTCTAAAAATCACAAAACTCAAAATAAGAAGCTTCCTGTGAATGGTACTGAAAAAGACATGCAATGCAAGCTGCTTACATTGTCAACTTTAAACTGATTGCAAGGCCCAATAACCGTAAACAAGTAGCTAGCATAATTTACAAATTGCCAATTTTCTATCTTCTCAAGTTTCTAATAAAAAGAGTCATTGATTTACATGATCACATCTCCCAATCAAGTGGGACATGTTATACAAACACATCAATGAATATGAAATGGTTTTTCCATATGATGTGCAAGGGTAAAATTAACACTGAAGAGTAAGAGATATATTAAATTAATGGAACTGTTGTTGGGAATGCATTTACTCTTTGTTGTTGGCAGAGCGCTCCTTCTTCTTTCCACCAAGAATACGGGAAATCTGTAAACCTCTGCTGAATGCTTGATTGAAGAGCATTCGTGTTTGGAATTCGGACACAAATGGAAACCAAGCCAAGAATGCAACTGGGGTGAACAGAAGCAAGCCCATGATTAATTCATATCCACGAGCAAGCGCCTTGATTGATCCCCAAAATCCACTATGTTCAATCAGTGGCTTACTAGCTTGTGCAATCTAAAATAATAAAGAAAAAGCAGGAAGAAAAAGCAGGAAGAAAAGAAGCAAATATTAGGTTTGATAAATACAAATAACAACAATTGAAGCCCACATCTGCATAGACCTTGGAAAAAATGGAAGGTAAAGACCAAAAGAGAGTAAATAAAATAACATATGGAAGGACTACTATGATAGTAAGATGTTTTACTGACCTGGAGCATTCCCCATCCCGTTGGCATGAAAGCAAGAATGCACACTATGATGTCCCGAAGCGTCATATGAGGAACTGCTATTAAGGTAATGAAAACAGCAAGGAATGTCAGGACAATTAGACCCTTGATCAATCGAAACACAAGCTGGAAGTTTGCACTTAATCGTCGCCTTCCAATTGACACAATCTGCAGAAGGTTCAATAAAAATATTATGATATAATTTAATTTAAAACTTGTTGCTGTCATGATGCGATATCAAGGGATAGAGTTTCCTATGAGATTATTCTCAAACAAGAGAAAATAATGAGTCTGAAGGCTTTTGCTACTTACCTTCATCAACAACAATACTACAATGATCACAAGCCATGAAACTCCATAAACCTGTTAACCAGATCAAATTAATTAGAATTATTGTAGCCACCCAGTTTATTAACATTTCTTAATGTTGAAGAAAAACACAGCATATACCAGAAAGCTTTTGGTCTTTGTAATGTTCAAATGATATACAAGCCCATATTGATAGATGAAAAAGCGCAATGATAACAATATCTCAACAATAATACCACGCTTCCCAGAATATCGGAGATGATCATGTTCCTTTTCCCACCAAGATTCCCAACTTTTTTCTGGAGATACACCTATCCCTCCACGGTTGCTTATCCATTTATTCCAATCTGTCCAGTCATCAACAATCTTTTGCCACTCAAAGCCTGATGGATTGAAGAGGAAAGGAGCAAAAAGCCATGCCCCCACCATGAACCATATTGAAAAAGTGATCAAGACATATGAAACTGCGCCTCTATATGATTGGCCAAATATTTGGTACACAATAAGCAGAATCATCAATTCAATGCCCTTAACAAAATGGCTGCGAGAATAGAGCCTGTAATTCTCAGCAAACTTAGCATGGACCACTACAAAACCTCGACCTGTACCTCTGTATCGTGCACCCCCATGAAGCAATGTCCTTCCATAATAGTGAGTCTTCGTTCCCAAAGAAAATGTGAAGAAGACAGGGGCCAACTGTAATTGCATTAATATGAAATCAGTTAATGCACTACGGAAGCCTCTTTCTAAACCAATTTCCATCATCATAGGCAAGGACATCAGAAATCCAATTTGCACAATAGATTGAGAAGCTAGAGCTACTTGAAGAGGCTTATTGTCTCGAATAGCAGGATAAGTGCTCAGCCCTTCTTCAAGTCCACTGAGAACAAGATAAAGGCGGCCATAGAGAAACACATAGACTGTGAGCACAGTCAGCTGTCAAAACCAGAAATAGAGTAATGATTCACATAACTATATGGGACCATACAATATATATAGGAAAATAAGTTATATTTCATACATACCAAGGTACTGAAATAGAAACCAACGGTGGTGAAATAACATGACAACATTCGGAAGAAATCAAATCTGTGACCAAGCCGATATATGTCACGACTCAATGTCTGCTCACCATTCCCATTAGCTATCTTGGCCTCAAACATTGATATCTGTTGAAGGCCGACATCCCTCCCCTTACCAACTTGTATATATTCATGATGAGTAACATTGCCTTCGCGCAATGTAGAATTGAAACCTGCATACCATGGAGAGATGTAAGACAAATGGCCAATCTAAACTCACATACTCATTTAGTCCATACGAAACAAGCACTCCAGATAGACGATACCAGCAAATATGTCCTCGCTTAAATTGATGACTTTGGAAGCTTTGCTGACACCCCCTCTAGGAAGGTGGAACAGTCTATCAAACACATCCGGATGACCATAGTGGAACCGAACTCTGAATGAGCAGCATAAAATTACGCATTCAGTGCATCAGACTTGAGCATTAAATAACCAAAGGACACATCAAGTGGGAAAAATGAAACTGGAAAAAAATGTAAAGTTTGGGTGGAGAAACTTCATTGATATTATAGCTTCATTCAAGAATGCAAGCTTAAGAAGGTAACTGGCCAGAGTATAGTTTCAAACATTACATTTCATAGTTTGGAATCATCTATTAGTTGTGGCTTGTCACTTGTATCAGGCTTAAAAATCCCAGAAGGACATGGGGTAAGATTTGAGTGCAGAATCTTCAGACACCACTGAATATTTTAACACAACTAAGAGGAAATAGTTCAAACTTTGAAATGCCCGGTAGTATCAATTTTTTTATAGGGGAGATAGCCATTGGCCAACAAAAGAGAGAATTTTGAGCCCAAACATTTAAAATTTGGTCATATAGTATAGAAACATTCAAATTGTGTGTTGTGAATCCTCTGTAATTTCAATAATTTAAATAAAAGAAGAAAAAATAATTCATATTCAAAGGATTTAATCTCTTAGTGCTGAATTAACAAAAAAAAAAAAAATTATGAAGCTTCACATAATTTTTCTAGCATTCTCATTGTTTGATGCTGGTACGATGGCAAGTTCCCTCTGCCCAAATGATGTGTCATGGGTTCTTGTAGAGGGATCAACTTTTCTTAAAATGGGAGTAGGGCAACCAACCAATCACCTTTCCCAAATCTGCAGAAGCAGGAGCCTTATGACCTGAGTTAGGCGGAGTCAGGATTTGAGTTCTGCGCGGGGTGGGGGGGGGGGGCGGCGGAGGAGAACTTATAAGCAATGCACATGGGCGCACACACAAAAAAATAACATTAATATGTTTGCTATACCATATTTTTCTATTAGGGATTTGTTTACATTTGAATATTTTTTTTAATTAAAAATTCCATTTATGATTCTCATAAAAGATTTTAGTAGTTGGATACTCAAGTACAAATCATACGAATATGATATTTTAGTGAACAAATTGTAATATTTTAAAAATGAAATTGTGAACTTATAAACACTTAAAAATTCAAAGTTTAACATGAAAACTGTTAAAATTATGGTTAAGTGATTAAATTCACCATTTCTTAATAGCTTAAACTTTTGGGATAATTGGTAATTTAACATAGTATCAGACCAGAAGATCTTAAGTTTGATTCTTGTCTTCACTCTACTTCCCATTTAAAATGTTAAATTCCCATTTGTTAGGCCCCCACTTATTAAGGAGAAATTTAGGCTCACATGTGAGGGGGAGTATTAGAATTATGGTTAAGTGATTAAATTCACAATTTCCTAATAGTTTAAGTTTTTGAGACAATCGGTAATTTAACAAAAATAATATTGAGCTCTAGAATTTTTTTTTTTTTGATAAGTAATAAAGAAATTCATTCAAGAAAACTACCTTATGCAGAAAAAACATAAGGCAGAAACAAAAAGTACAAGGAAAGAAGATAAAAACCAAAAAGAAAAGGTACTAAATACAAAGAAGGGAGCTAAGGAACATAAGGAGAGAATCACTAGAGGTGAGTCCCCAAGCCCTACACCAATCAAAAAGGGAACCACTGAAAGAAGCCAATAACTGATCATCGAAAATTTTCCAAGTCCTCAAAAGTCCTCCAATTTCGCTCCCTCCACAAACACCACATTAAGCAAAGCGGAGCTAAATTCCAAATGCTAGACGAATGTTTCCCAAGCCAATTCCACCAACCAAAGAGAGTATCCGCAACTGATCTTAGCAAAACCCAAGAAATCCCAAAAGATCTAAACACCGAACTCCACAACTGGTAAGCCTTACCACAATGCAATAGCAAATGATCAACCGTTTCCCTATTACAACGGCACATAATGCACCAATCAACGAAATCCATCCCTCTACCCCTCAAGTTGTCACCTGTAAGGATTTTATTCCATACAACAGTCCACACAAAGAAAGAAACACGACGAGCGACCTTAACCTTCCAAACACTTTTCTAAGGAAATAAAATGGGCATAGGACCTCTTAACTTATTATAAAACGATCGGGCATCAAACTCCCCATTCTTCGTCAACTTCCATCACACGCGATCTCCATTTTCAGATGGAGGTAAATTAAAGCCCAAGGTACGAAGAAATGCATCCACATCACCCATTTCCCAATCATTTGGTCTCCGAATGATTATCTTTACATTTTATTGCTTTCACTAATAAAAGAAGAATAAATTATTGCATTAGAAATTTATTTTTCTTTTATCATTTTTATCACTTCAAAGGCAATAATAATATTATTTTTCAATCTTTTCAATTAAAACTTGTGCTTCTTTACTTATTCATTTTTTTATGTTTGTTTTTTCTTTTTTATATATTTTGAGCTTTAAAACACATTATAGATTATAAATGATTTTATTTTTCTTTTATATTTAATGAAGTTTTCATATAAAAAAATAATAGTCCAAAGATAATTTCACAAATGAAAAAAAATACATAAAAGCAAATCCATACAAACAGAATAAAAAAATAAATGAAATACAGAAATTAAGATAGGACCAGCAACGTGAAGGGGAGGGAACGAGTTGATAAAAGGACAAAAAAAAAAAAAACCCTTGAAACTCACAAAACAGTTATTACTCTTTGAGCTCTATTTCCTCATAATCTTGTTATTTGGTGTAGGCATATGATTGGAGGTACCTAACTCACTGGGTAATATGACAAATAAGTAAACCTCCTAGTATATTTTGGGCGTGCCAGGGGGGGCAATTGCCCCCCCTCGACCCCCCCTGGCTCCGCCCCGGAGTATGTATATTTTTCTCATTTTTGATGCCATAACAATATGTGTCATTGGAAAATCTATTATCTACACTTGATTACTCATTTTGCAGTTCATGCCTACCAATATTAACTTGACAAAATAGATAGGATCAGAAAACCCTGCTCAACTCACAAATGGCACAGAGATGGAAGTTTTCCAGAACCTCAATTGCTGCACAAATATGAAACTTCCACGTTTTTTTTTGGGGTCCACTAGAGGCCCATTGGGCCTATAAGATACTCAAATGAGAGGTAGCTCTCTTCCATCCCTTAAACCCCATAACTATGGTGCAGGCTGGATTTTGTCCTATGCCTCTTATACATAAGCAAGAGACTTTACTATCTAAGCCAGGTGAAACAAAACTTAGATTTTCTTGAAACATTATGCTTGAAGATATTATAAGTACATATACACACATCATTATGTATGTTTGTGTGCATATATATATATACAGAGAGAGAGAGAGAGAGAGAGAGAGATCTTACTTTAGAGGGTTAGCTAACAATCGCTGCCCAATAGTTACAAAACTATTCTCCTGATTTGACATAAACCATGCCAGAGATGAAACACTGCACTAACAACAAAATCATGATGAACCACACAAAAATCACACAACCGTAGTCTTATTTATCAGCAGCACTACAAACAAAATACGGTTTAAGATTCGCAATGCCAATAAAAGTACCTGCCATTGAAAATATGCTCCCGAAGTCCAAGGATGGTTGGAAGTCTCACGCCATCATGTTTTTTAAGAAATTCTTGCAGCAAATTCCTCATTTTGAAGGCTTCTTCCATATAATTATCCTGTTGAAAGTTTACTTAAAAATCTGTCTTTTGCCTAAGAAACTATTTCCCCAAAATTTCTAAGTGTGCACACATACATAGACCCACATACAAAAAAACCATATATGTTTTCCTGTGGTACCTGATTCATATCTATTGTTTGCAAGCCTTCCCCACGTGTAAAAATAATGGCATGATTTTGATTTTCTGGCTTACCCTCACCCAATATCGCAGGCCCAGGAAGCTTTATCCGATAAATAACCTGCAGTAGAATATCCAAACAATCACTTGTGAAGCATTACACCCAGTTGGGAAAAGTTACACGACAATGCTTGGCATACCATGCCTATGGTTGGATTCATATGAACAATCATAAAATCCTTACGACTCTAAGAACTGCAAAATGAAAGGATAAAAACCAGAATGTCTCAATTTTTGTTTAATCATCTGTCAATCATCAAAATTTCTTAAAACCAGATCACAAGTATATGCATCACTTGTGAATATAGGAAGCTGTGCCAGAAAAACACAAAGTCTGTCTAAAATAAAGTATCATCAGTGTTTAATTTCTTGAGTCATCTGACCCAGTTTCCAGGATAATATAAGACTTGTACCTGGTCCAAATTTTGAACTGGCTCAGAAGAATCAATTTGCTTTGTTGGTGGGGCAGCCTTTACAAGAGCTGAATAATAGACCTTCTGAACTGTGTTTTTGGAATTATCTTTACGAGGTGCTTCAACTTCATCAATGTAAGCTACCCGAAGAGATGGGTACCTGAGAGAAGGAAAAAGTAGGATATATAACTAACAGTCGCTTAGAGAAACAAAAATATGAGAAGAATTGAATTTGGGAGAAATACTTTGCCATAAGCTTCAGAATGTCTTTGGCATGAAGATGACCAGACCGTTTGTCAATGCCATACTGCTGGCATGACACCACATATGTAAACTTCAAATCCGCTATTGCTTGACATTGTGCCCATAACGACCTTTCACTCTTTGGGTTTTTCTCACCCTCTAATTCAGCAGCCTTGTAGCCCTTCATTAGATCTGAATAAAAGCAATTAACATTTATAAAAATAAGATGGTGCGCCATCTAATAGATGATAAAATTACTAGTTTACAACCAAACTTTCCAGAATCACCTTCATCCTTTGCCATATCCAGAAAGGCCTGAAGTTCCAAAGCTTTCCGGTAATACATCATGCCTCGAACTTATTTGTTGAGAGTAGGGTGATGATGCATGCAGAGAATAGTCATTATCAAAAAAAGGCAAAAGAACGCATCTTCATGAGAGAGAGAGAGAGAGAGAGAGAGAGAGAGCTTATACCGGTTCTGGTCAATGTCTGGCCTCTATTGGATGCCCATAAACGCAGTTCTTCTTCCAGGTCTTCCTTTTCTCTGAGTTCTTCTTCATTTTTACAGTCGACCCGTTCTAGAAAGTTTTTCCATTCATCTGTAGAAATGACAATTTTATGGAAGAGCATTTAAGTTTTTCTAACGGAAATGATAGTCATAGAGAGAATAAGTCATTCAAAAAGAGGAGGAGGAGAACCGGGAAAGATCTTTTGCAAATAAAAAAGTATGGAAACTCCATCTTCCTCAATTAGGTTTTCTAGGTCATTTATGGAGAAAAGAACATCCTCTGTATAGTACGGAGTTAGGACACTACAAAAGAAATAACAAATGTCAGGTATTATATGCTGAAAATAAGATCTATTTTGAAAGAGATACTTGCTAAAACAACAACAACAACAACAACAAACCTTAATCCCAAAATTTTGGGGTCGGCTATGGATCCTCAATAGATGTTAGGGTTGGCCACATGTGTTTCTTTCCTCCATTCTATTCTATTTAAAGTCATGTTCTTTGTTACTTCCTTAATTAATAAGTCCCTTTTTATTACTTCTACTAATGTTAATTTAGGTCTTCCTCTACCGTTCTTAATTCCCTCAACTTGGACCAACTCACTCTTTTTTACCAGTATACTAATCGCTCTTCTTTGAACATGACCAAACCATCTCTAGTGATTCTCTCTCATCTTTCATCAATAAGAACTACTTTTATCTTTAAGTAGATTTGCTCAATTTCGATCCTATATTTCCATGTATTTTCACTTATCCATTTTAAGATTCTCACTTTAGATACGATCATTTTATGAATATTTGCTCCTTAACAACCCAATATTTAGTACCATAGAGCATAGCTGGTCGTATAACACTGTTATAAAATTTTCCCTTTAACTTAATGGGTATTATACCATCACACAATACTCTAGATGTGTTTCTCCACTTCATCTGCCCTGCTTTTATACTATGATTCACAGCCTCTTCAATCTCTCCATCCATATGAATTATTGATCTAAGATATCAAAAACTCTCACTCTTTAACATCTCTTGGTCATCAAGTCTTACCACCCCTTCGTCTGTATTTCTACTTTTATAAAGCTTCCATTCCATATACTCCGTTTTAGTCCTAGTTAATCGAAAGCCTTAAGATTCTAGAGCATCTTGCTAAATTTTTAACATGGCATCAACTCCACTTATAGTTCCATCCACAAAAACTATATTATTTGCAAAAAGCATTCACCAAGGGACTTCCTCTTGAATCGATTTTATGAGGTCATCCATCACAAGTGCAAAGAGATATGGACTTAATGATGATCCTTGATGCGAACCTACAGGGATAGGAAACTCACTTGTGATTCCTCCACTTATTCTCACACTAGTTACAACTCCTTTATAAATATCCTTAATCAACTTAATATACTTTATAGGTATTCCTTTCTTTTCCCAAACCCACCACATAACCTCTCTTGTGACCCTATCAATATCCTTTCGAAAATCCTTGCAAGACTATATTTCTCCATTAGACGTCTAATTGATATTGTTGTTTTGTGTCTTAACCTATGTTCAAAGATAGATAATTTTCACAGTGAAGTATTTTAAACAAAGAGAAAAAGGTGAAACGGGTTTTCTTATCTGGACTTAAAGTAAGAATTGATTCTGACTCATGAACCAAAGGGGCTACAACTCATGTATACAAGGAAAACTGCAATATTTTTGTCAGAAAAGTTCAATGCTTTGAGAGCTTACGAGAAAGAAAGCATATTTCGAACTTTGGGTGCAGAAGGCATGTCCATAAACAATGAATTGGAGAAGAAAGAAATACGCCTTCTAGCTTCCAAGTTGGATGGCACATCCATGGCAGACTCCTTTACGGTAAGCAATAGATGAAGCCTTTTAATCTGTCTAGACAATAATGGAGTTATGCAAGAACAGAACTTGGAAGCAGTGCCAAAGTTGATAATTGAAAGAAAATTTTCTAGTTTATACAGTATTTTTATTTTACATGCACTTAATTATCTCAAATAAGAGAACAAGAACAAAGTTAATATTTTTTTGCAATGCTGCAACATGTATTATATCATTTTATACATAACAAGGATTTATCTATTAGTTATCTTTGTTTCAAATAAAAATTTAATTTGGAGCTGTTATGAGTATGTTTGTAGTAGGGGTAAAATTGTAATATTATGAAATTAGTGTAATTAAATAGCATTCATGAATGTTAGGGTAGATTAACGAATCCTAAGCACACTTCCCCAAGTTAAATGGAGTTATGAAGCAAAATAGTATAACTGTATAACTTCATTCCAACAAAGAATATAAAGTAGGGTTGATATATTAATGAATGCAATGACCCCTTTAGCCCTCCCCTAAGCCATTGGTGGAATTATGTAGGCAAGGAATAGCTCATTGATTTTCTAATTGTGTACTGGTATTCAGTGGTAAAATCACTCATGGTAACTTTCTTGTGTTGAGCTACACTTCTAACACTAAAAATATACCTTACTTTTTCCTTCCAAGCTTCTGCTTCTTGTTTAACAGGAAATCCAAGTTCACCAAAAAATTGATATTGTTGATCAAGGGGTTTCATTCCCTCCTCATCTTTTCCATAATAAGCACCATGACTTGACTCTGCCAAACTACATAAGAAAAATAACTAAAGGATAATAATAATATTAGCACGTTAATCTACTTGAAGGGGATAGTTGCACCCAAATAATATACCTGTTAACCTCTTCTTCCAGTATGTCTCTAGTCACAATTTCTAGCATGTTGAGCAAGACAATTACGACTTGATCGTTGTCCTCCTTTTTATTCTCTAACTGTTGTAAGTATTTAGAATCCAGTTATGATTTATTATTAACTTTGGTTCACAAGAAAAATGTGAAGGTCATCGGGAAAAACAATTACCAAATATTTAATAAGCATAATAAATTGTTCGTAGAGGCTTGGGAGGGCACTCATATTCAATTCCTCTATCAAATCTTCTTTTTCTATATGATAGTCAACCTTCGAGAAAATTTCATCTATAATCCTGGACAGAGCAAACCATCAAAGAAATAGTACAATACATCAGCACAGATGAAATTATATTCCTCGAGCTTTTGATTACATATATATCAGTCAATAGCAAACTCACTCTTTTTCACGTTTTCCAAGAACCAAAGAGTTTATTATTTTTTTAAATGAAGCATAGCACTCGCAAACTGCGGAAGTCATGTAAGTATCTCTTTTTAATCTCTTTTTCAACTCACTGGCTTTTCCTTTGCTGTCTTTAGCCATATGCAATGCTACTGGAATCTACACAGCAAGTAAAGGTTTAATACAGTTACAGGTTTTGGTGAAGCTATTCAAATAAAATTAACTCATAAAGTAGATTAACCTT
The DNA here is from genome assembly GCA_033629205.1 of Lithocarpus polystachyus. Lineage (NCBI taxonomy): Eukaryota > Viridiplantae > Streptophyta > Magnoliopsida > Fagales > Fagaceae > Lithocarpus > Lithocarpus polystachyus. The sequence continues at coordinate 302,208 of CM066165.1, forward strand.
GCTAGCAAGTAAAAATGGAGGCCATTGGGTAAGATCCAGACCACTTGCCCGGTATGGAACAAGCAAAAGGTCCATTTCCCTGCAAATTTTACATCTAAGGTTTTAATTCCCAACGCCTAAAAAAAAAAAAAAAAAGCAAGAGTAACACTTAAGGTTCACCCCAAGAACCAAGGAAAACATATCCCAATGCTGGATCATCATTTTACCAGTTAGTTATTAGATCCTCCTCTCTAAAACTAGTGATTATTCTGTTCCACAACTGAGCAAACTGTGCTGTATTCTTCCCATTATTAGATGGGATCTGAAACAACCAAGGAACTTATTAAAACTCAGAAAAAACTGCCTTGTAGGCATCAAAAGAAACAGGTTCTGAATTGGGTTAACTGGTTATCAATTATAGCTGCTAATAATAAAAAACAGTAATCAAACCTCTTCAATTTTTTGAGAGAAAGTGGCCTTCAGCCCCTTCTTCTTGGTTTTCTCATTCTTTTCCACTGGAATTAAGCGGGCATTAAAAGCACCTGGCAATGACTCAAATTGAGACCTCAGCATTACCAATGTTCGAATCTGAGAACCAAAGATTAGGTTGAGTGTTCAAGACACTTATTACATGTATAGAATTCATGATTCTGTATATGTCTACATCAGGACATATAATTCCTTGGCAGCAAATAAGGAGTAAAGGTCAAATCATGCTTGAAAATATATAAACATCAAATTATATATGTGTGTGTGTGTGTGTGTGTGTGTGTGTGTGTGTGTGTGTGTGTGTGTGTGTTGATAATTTGATAATTGTAACAACAGGGGAGGGGGCATCTGAACCCTAGTTCTCCTACTAAAGGAAAGCAAGTTATGCCACTAAGCCACAAGGCTCTTGGCAATAAATATATAGATATATATATATATATATAATATTCTCATGATCTTTTCAAATTCTCTCTTTTTATCTATCATGAATACCACACTACTGAAACCCTCAAGATGTTTCTCTGTTCAAGTACCAACTATTAATGGGTCAGCTGTGTCTGAACATACTGCATATGCAAACTTTTCAATACATTTCTTTCTTTTAACTTCATCTACCAGTAATAATTTACATCAAGATTTCCTCTTCAAAGAAAAATAAAGAAAAATACAGAATAGATTCTATCAATGTTTTTGGTGAGTGTATAGCATTCAACTATACTTTAAACCATCTTCCCCATTATAACATCAAAGTCTTGGATCTAAGAATACAGTTTACCAAGAATGTTGAGATAGAAAAAGCTTTGATACCAATTTGTTTTGAGTGTAATCAATTAGGTTTATGTGACATAGAAAAATGAAACAATCAAACACACAAGAAAGATGGAATTTACATGGTTTGCTCTTAGGCCTATATCCATGGACACTGTCGAGGAGAAAGTTTTACTAGGAAAATTTGGAGATTACAAGAGTGGCACACTAGACTCTCACAAAACCCAAACTAAAAATAAACCCAATGAGCTCTCTCTCAAAAAACATACAGCAGCAAAAAATCTTTGATGTGCCATTCATGCACCCGTTTGAAATCCAAGCCACATAATAACAAAGAACAAAAGAAGGAGCTCCACCAACCTCTCCAAGACGGCGAAATGCGCCATATAGACCGCCAAATATAGTGGAGAAGATAGCATACCAAATCTGAGTATCCATAAAGTAGACCTGAAAAAGTTGCTTTTATTAGAAACTTTATTTGCATTGTTTATTTATCAAAAAGAAAAAAAGAAACTCATATTAAAATGAATACAGCTAAAGATTATGGAACAGATGGACACCTGGACAAACATAACTTACAATAATTATAGGAGCCCAAAGTGCAATCACGACACCAATGTTGTTCTTGGCTGCAAACAGCAACTGATGACATTACAAACCACGTCCACAATGTAAATTTAAAATATTCTTCCAAACTCAAGCTATTACCTTGAGGGAAGAACTCGTGCCACTGAAATTTTCTCACGTGAACCTTCATTATAAGTTTTGTTGGACCCACAAGAGGCCTAATCTGCAAAGAAGAAAATTTTCAGATGGCTTTAACCAGTACTTGATCCCAGAAGTCCTTAACATTTTCAAACCTTCTCCAACTAGAAACGATTCTTATAATGAATATATTGAGCGACACTTTTCATTACAAAATTCATTGCATCAGGTGAAATCATTTTTAAGATTCAAAGTATCAAAATGCACAAGTTAAATTTATTGAAATATATTTATATCGATAGATCTAACCTAAACAATATGATTAAATCACTTGACTACATGAATTTGTGCAGTCAGTTAAACCTATTCAGTCAAATGTTCATGGTTTTACTATATTAGATTCTATCCAACTTAGGATTTATACATGGTAGCGACAATAACAATAATAAGTTCTGAGGAAAGATGAGCGAAATACCTCTATGTAGTAACTGAATGCTAATTTTGATACTATCAGGAGAACCCAAAACATAGTGTACCTAGAAGTTAGAAAAAAGTAGAAGATAATCAGCAAGAGAATCAATGAATCGCATTCAAGCCATGCTGACCCAAAAATCAAACTCTGGTCTCTTACTTGATAAGAGAAATCGAGCTCTCATGCATTGCCCTTCCGACATAGAGCCGAGGCTGCAAGATATCAAAAGGTTGGGAAAAAAAAAATGGTAGAGAAATGAAAATAAATCAAACAGCAAGCTAAAAATGAGTTTCACATATCATATCCATAGGCGTGTAAAATGTAAAAGTGTATTAAAGTGTTTTTGTAAAAGTTTAAAACATGCATCTGCATACCTGAGACCACCACATTATGAGCATGACAATATTATTGTTTGATCTTTCAAGAAATCGGCGAATGAATGGGAACAGAAACAGCACTGTGCAGAGCATGTTTGGAGATAAGTAAATGAGGATCGCCAAAATGAACAAAGATGGTGAACTTGGACTGTTGCCAAACCAACTCTTAATGGTCTGTGCAAACCCCGGAGGATTTTTCCAACTATAGGCATAAGCTACTGGTAAAACTATGACCCATGCTGCAGCAGAAATAGCCTTCAAAATGTATCTTAGCTTGACATATATTGACATGCTCTGCCTTGCTTTCCAGCTCAGGACTATATCAACGACAGCTGCAAATGTTCCAAAATAATAATAACTATAGCAGTAACACTAAAATTCAAATCAGAACTATCTTATAAAGCAGGAGATTGCCATATTGATAATTGAATGTAAAGATGTATGTGGAGGATATGGTAGGCTTCTTAAGAAAATCCATAAATTTTGCAAAACTAAAATATGCTTAGGCAACAAAAATAAAAATAAAAAACCTAAACAGGTGTTAGCAAAAAAAGCAGGAAGACTTAAAAAGACCAAGACCATGCAAATATTGAAGAGAAATGATGGTTGCTAGGGACTTTTCACCTCATTCTTAGTTAGGTCTTGTGTTCTTGTTGGCTAATTCTGTGTCAAAATTTGGTTGTAAATTTCATTCAATTACATTGTGATTTGTTTTGAGTGGGTTGTATTTGGGGTACTTCTAGTGCTAAAAATTGGAGTTGCTGGAAGAGGAATTTCGGTTGATTGTGTTAGGGTCATTTTTCTATGTAATTGGCTGACTCTTTGACAAAATGCACTTTACTTATAATTAGGTAGATCTAAGTTGAGTTTAATATATCAAGGAGTATATTGTTCAAACATATCAAGTGGATCTAAGTTGGGTTTAATATATCAAGGAGTATATTGTTCAAACATATCAAGTGGTATTGTTAAAGACATGAAGATTGATCCAAAAAACAAATGAAGAAAAGTTGTCTCATTAAGTCTTGACAGATGCTAGTATCGAAGATTAATGGAGAAGAACGACACAAGCTCAATCTATTGAAATCTACAATTTCAAAATTTCCAGATCTGAAATTCGACCCATGACGACTTATTTGATTAGGGTTTCTTTTCTCACAACCCTAGTCATATATAACACTTATTTTAAAAGTCATCACACACGAAAACAGAGACCTAGAACTCATATACTCTATGAGAAGCAACTGTGTTTGTACACCGTAGGGTTTTGGTTGTAACCAAGTGCTTTCTAATCTTCATTGTTGATGAAGTGAAGAACTTTGCAGCCAACAACAACCATTCAAGTTACTGGAGTTAGTCACGTACTAGGATCTGTGCAACAAAGGAAGAAGACTACTACAAGTTCAAGTCCAATTAGGTATTGAAGTAAAAGTTCAACTGTAAGTTGGTATTTCGGGATAGGCCAAGGTAGTAGTAAGATTCCTTATTCATGTAACGGCTTGATTATTGATTAGTGGATTCTTAGGAGTGGTGACCTTAAATTCACCCGGTGGGGTTTTTGCCTTGCGAGAGGTTTTCCCCATTTGTCAATAAATCACCGTGTCAATTTAATTTTCACTGCATTTAATTTATTTGGTGATTTGTTGGTGCCTCCACGATTTGCATGAAATTTGACCTAATTAACTGGGGTCAATCTATTTTAACCCAACAAACTTAAATTGCACTTCGGTCCTCCAACTTGGACACGTGGCTTGCATTTGAAAATTAGTTGAGATGGATTTCACCTGAGTTTCACCTCATTCTTGCAGGACTGACATTATCAGGACTTGAGAGAATTAAATTTCTACCCTCTCTATTGCTCTAGCCTTTTCCCAGACTTTATAAGCTTCATTTCCACAAAAGTTAACCCTAATTCCCATAAAAAAGTTTATAGAAACCCAGCAAATTATGAGAGCCAAACATCTAGCCTTTACCTCAAATCCTTGCAAGGAGATTAAATCCATCACGCCCATCACTACCTCTAAGTTGTGAGAGTTGATTGCAGCCTTGGGAATCATTGGAACACTACCATTTCAACCATGGTGGCTTGAAGATGCAACAAGTGCTTGGTTGCGGATCCGAAGACTAAGTTAGAGAAAGGAGTAGGTGAAGTCGGTTGTGAGCAGAAGCTTGGAGAGCACAAGCACTAGACTTGGAGGGTTTTGTGTGTCAATTTGTACTGCAACTATCTATATTAAGTGGATCATTTCGGTAGCTAGCCATAAAAAGGTTTTTCTGTCAAATTCCTCTTCAATAACAAATCCAGTGTTATCTTTGGTTTACTTCTCTTATTTCCTATGATTTGTTCATTTAATTTTCTTATTGTGCTTATCCGGCAATTGTTGGTAGCTATGCTTATATCAATGGGTTAATCATATATTTGGCACTAATTGATAAGTTAGCCTTTAATTTATGAAGTCATGAAACTAGGGGTCTAAATAATTACCTAGGTTGCATTAGGTAATTTCTCATTCTCCTATAAGACATTGTTATGATATTCTCGTGTAAGTAGTATGGTTGATTATGGAGTAAAGTACCACATTGAATATTAACGAGAAGAGTGAAGATAGACAAAAAGTAGAAGAAGTAGAAGAAGAGAGACATCATGCCTAAGAAGTAGAAGAAGAGAGACAAAAAAATAAATTATTTTTGTTTTCCTCAATTTAACAAAACTCCCAAACAGTTTTTTTTTTTTTATAAGTAATAAAGATTCATTGATAGCAAAAAGAGAGAGACACCCAAGTATACAGGGAGTATACAAGGGTGAACAAATCAAAAACGGACATTACAAAAGTCAAGTAAATCCAAAATAGAAGAAAGAGGTTGGTTTCTCCACACAGAGAACCAGTCAAGTAAGGTTTGAAAAAAATAGAAACTTGAGATCAGGAATGGAACGCTCATTGTCTTTAAAACATCTACTATTTCTCTCCTTCCAAATACACTACATCAAACTGTGAACAAATAGACCTGTCTATGTCCAATTCTAGATGTATTCAAAAACGGTATTTTTTTGGTTTGGACATGGGTGTCGTTTGGAAGTGTTTGACAATCCTATTTCAGATTAAAGAACCCATAAATCATAGATTATCAAATTGGCCCACAACCCTAGCTTTCCATGACTCCTAGATGCAATTCCAATGAAAACATATTTGCTAGGTTTTTAGTGTTGGCTGCTTCCTATGACAACGTGTGTCAAATGTTTTTGAATTGGTTGTATTTTGGCTTAGCATAAAAAGTCTGTCAAGAGCTTCTGTTGAAAGAATTGAAGAACAAATCTTTCATATTTTGCTCAAGCGTGTCTAAGTTCATTCAAGAAAAATGAATCTCACACAATCGAAATGAAGGCTCACTCAAGCAAGAAAATAATGCAGTCCAAGTCAAGCGAAATCATCAGGATATGCTAACCAAGTTTTGTTAGTAGAAGGATTTGTGCTCAACTTTTACCCTATTTCGTGCACCTATATAAACCACTTAATGCATGAAGTTTTTAAAAAAGAGAAGGGCTTTCATTCCATAGCAATATAGAGGAAACCTAGTTCCTTTCTCTCCTTGTGCTAAACTGAAAAATACATAGATTTTACCTTCTCATCTTGTGATGAGAAAGAGAGTTTTTGTGAGATATTTTGAAATCATATTGATCATTTCTAGTGAGTTCATTGTAGCAAATCTACAAGAAGTTCATTGGAGTGCTAGAAGTTCTGGTTCATGTGCTCGGGATGTTCGCCAAGAAGATTCCTAAAGAAGGATTTTAGAGGTCCTATGATTACAGCCGTAGGAAGGCAAGCGGTGCATTTGCAGAGGTTACATGGAGAGTCTAGGACTACAAAGGTTTTTTGAGTATAGACTAATATAACTATTCCTTTATAGTGGATTTTCTAATGGGATTAGATCCTTCGAGTGGTTTTTCCCTTAATTAGAAATGTTCTTTATTGGTTTTCCACTTTGTTACTAAATCTTTGTGTGCACTTTATTACTGTATATATTTATTGCTTTAGATTTGACATGCTGTAAATGTGATTGTTATATCTGCTTATGCATAGAATTCATAATCAACTTGTTCATTCAATCAACAATTCCACTATTTAGTTAACTAGGGGTCTAGATGGAGTTTTTCAATATCAGTTAAAAATTTCAAATCAGAGCAGTTGTGGCTTGTTTTCCAAAAGAATCATGACACCACTCCAGTGAACTTCCAGATAAATATGAAAATAAAGTGGAAATTTTCAAATAAAAACATGTAATCATACTCTCTAAGGCTGCAGAACTGAGATCAAGCACGAGTAGGAAAGAAGGAATGAGTAGAAAGAAAAATATAGTTTTATCCACATGCATGAGATTCGAAATAAATAATGCACCAACAGAACCCGTTCAACTGGTTTTCTACCTTGAACAAGCTTCAATAATGCGGCAGTTATGAAGATACTCAACACCTTCTTGAAAACATCACCCTCAAATATGGAACTTAATTTCCCTGACCCATTCAAAGCAAGGATGATCATCGCCTAAATTAGACAGTATTTGAACATTGTTCATAATATTAGGCAGGAATAAAATGCAAGAAACACAATGATAAGAAAAGTAGAAAGAGGATTACCTGTAAACACAAAATATAAAAGCTCCACATTCTATCAAAACTTCTAAAGATATGCCAAACTGAGCGTATTTCAACAAAATTAGTTTTCCCAATCCATCGATCCCCAGTATAAGGTTTCTCATCCTGAATATCAACAATTTCCAACATTAGAAATGCAATATATTTAGCCGAAATCAGGTTGACAGATTTAGTAGTGTTATTTCTATAATGTAACAGATTAAAAAATAAATAAATAAAAACCTTGCAAATTATAGTAGTTAAAAACCCTACATCGTCAACTCCAACAATTGGGTTATAAATTCTACAACAGAAGATGAACAGGATTTACAAGCTAGAGTATTGACAACATGGTCAACTGAGTTGCTATTTTATATATATATATATATATATATACACACACACATATACATACACCAAATATAACTTTAAGTAATGTCACACCACTTAATTACTTGTTATTGGATTAATACATTGAAAATCCCACAGTTGGATTACATGGTCTCTATGTTCTTAACATGCATGCCAAATTGTATGTTAATTGGATGTTATTTACTATTCAATCCATAAACTCATCTTTTATACATGATTTTTTTTTTATAAGTAAGAAGAGAATATTATTAAAATAAGAGGAGCGAGAAAAAACACAGAGTTCATGGTAGTGAACAAAGGAAAAAAAAAAAGGAGCAAAAAGACAGAAGCAGCCCCTAATCTATTCTAACAGAGGAAAGAAAATCCATAAGGGTAGAATAATCCGAGAAACCCCAACATCGAGACCAATCAAAGAGAGTTTGCTGGCAAAACTCTAATAGTTGAACCACAGTTTTCCTCTCATCCTCAAAAGACCGCCGATTCCGTTCAGTCCAAATAGTCCACATTAAACAGCCTGGAACCAAATTCCAAATATCAAAACTATGCTTCCTAAGCTAATGATACCAACAAAATAATAAGTCCACAACTGAACCTGGCATGACCCAATCGATACCAAACAACAGAAGCATATACATTCACAAAGAATGAGCTATCGAACAAATAAGTAACAGGTGATCCGCAGATTCTGCATTATAACAACACATACAACAACGATTCGCCAAAGTGCGACCACGAAGCATAAGGTTATCCAAGGTTAGAATCTGACCATGAGCTGCTATCCACATGAAAAAAGCCACTCTTTTAGAAATCTTAACTTTCCAAATACCCTTCCAAGGGAAAGTGGAAGGAGCTGCATTTCGAATCTTATGATAAAAAGACTGAGTATCAAACTTCCCACTTCCATTTAGATCCCAACAAAACCTGTCACACCCTCCATCCCTAGGAATACGGGATTGGATGAAATGAAGAAGGGAGTAGGATGCCGCTAACTCCCAATTATTGAATTCACTATAAAATCTTAAACTTCACACTCTGTCATTATCACCCACTGGAGGGCTTAACGCATCAGAAATGCTGGCCTCCTTATTGGCTAAACACAAAAATAACTAAGGATAAAGAATTTTAAGAGGAACATCCCCAGTCCACTTATCATGCCAAAAAAGAATACGAGAACTATCCCCCACCACAAAAGAGAAATGCTTTGCGAAAGTTTCCCGTCCTTCACTAATACTCCGCCATTGACCATAGCCATGAGCCCTACTACAAGCTCTAGTGCACCAACCCTCTTTTCCCTCCTCATATTTCATGGCAATGAACCTTCGCCACAGATGAGTGGTTTCATGGCCATACCTCCAAAGCCATTTCCCTAATAGTGCCAGATTAAAAGACGCCAAATTCCGAATTCCCAAACCACCCAACTCACGCGATAAGCAAACCTTTTCCCAAGCCACCAAAGGATATTTGAAACACTCAACTGATAAACCCCACAAGAAATTTCTCTGAATGCGTTCCAATCTAGTCGCCACCGCTTTGGGGATAGTAAAAAGGGAAAGGTAATAACTTCGAAGGCTTAAAAGGGTACATTTCAGCAAGGTGAGTCTACCACCCTTTGACAAATAAAGCCACTTCCAGCCTGAAAGCTTCTTTTCTATCCTCTCAAGGATCGGGTTCCAAATAGAAGCTATTTTATACAAAGTTCCCAATGGCATACCAAAGTAATTCATAGGCAAACTGCCCACCCTGCATTGAAGAATATTAGCCAAAGATTGAATGTTGCGTACCTCCCCAGTAGGGACAATTTCACTTTTCCCCACATTCACTTTCAAACCAGTAAAAGCTTAAAAACAAGTCAAAACCAGCCTAATAGAAAGAATCTGCTCTCTAGAGACATCACAGAAAAGGATGGTATCATCAGCAAATAAAAGGTGAGAAACACGGATAGCGGTAGAATTTATATATCCCGCTTGAAAACCCTGAATGAAACCACCTTCCTCAATTTTCTTCAGGATACGACTTAAACCTCCATGATCAAGAGAAAGAGAAGGGGAGACAAAAGATCACCTTGTCTAAGACCTCTAGAGCTTCCAAAGAAACCAATAGGAGATCCATTAACCAAAACTGAGAAGCGAACGGTAGAGACACAGTCTTTAGCCATCTCCTCCATCTATCCCCAAAGCCCATCCTCTCCAACAGATAAAACAAAGTGTCCCAATTCACATAATCATTTGCTTTCTCAATGTCTAATTTACACACCACCCCCCGAGTACGACACTTCAGTCTACTGTCTAAACATTCATTAGCAATAAACACTAAATCCAAAATCTATCTGCCACCAACAAAAGAATTGTGAGACTCCGAGATTAGTTTATCCAACACCCGCCTCAGTCTGTTTGCCAAAACCTTAGACAAAAGCTTGTACACACTGCCCACTAAGCTGATAGGCCTAAAATCTTTGATATTCAATGCATTATTTTTCTTGGGAATTAGAGAAAGAAAAGAAGCATTCAAAGACTGTTCAAACTCTGAGCTCCTATGGAAATGACCAAAAAAGGCCATGATATCAATTTCCACTACACTCCAGCATTTTTGAAAAAATGCCTTAGTGAAACCGTCAGGACCTGGGGCTTTATCACCCTTCATCTTTTGAAGAACCTTCACCACTTCCTCCTTAGAAAAATCCCTCTCTAATTCAAGCCGCTCATCCTTCTCAATTCTAGCAAACTCTAATACATCCATAAAAGGGCGCCAAGTATCAGACTCAGTATACAAAGTCTGATAAAAATGGACCACCTTAGACCGCACCTCTTCCTCATTCTCATAGAGGACACCATCCACCTCTATACCCCGAATATGATTAGTTTTTCTATGGGAGTTTCCAACCCGATGAAAAAAGCGAGTATTATTGTCCCCCACCTTCACAAATAAAATCCAGGACTTTTGTGTCCAAGAAATCTCCTCCAAGGAGGCAAGATGAGCAATCTCACCTTGAATTTGAATACAACAAGTTTGATCCTCCTGAGAAAGACCTGACAAGTCCTCCCTAGCATCCAAGCCCAACAATTCAGATAAAAGACAATTCTTCCTAAAGGCCAGATCCCCAAATTCCTCCTTATTCCACTTTTTCAAGTCTTCTTTGGGGGCTTTTAATTTACGAGCCAGAATAAAGCTAGGAGAACCCGAAAAGCAATACCCATTCCAACATTGCCGAACCCTCTCAACAAAACCCTCTTCTTTCACACACATATTTTCAAACTTAAAGGCACTCCGACCTTTACTAACACTACCAACCACCACCAAAAGAGGGCAATGATCTGAAACTACACGAGTACCCTTTGAGACACGTTTCCAAAGTGATCTACACAGTTATAGATCTTTGATCATTTTGAAAATTTTCAAGCATGGAGGGTATGCGAAAAAAATGTAATCCAACAAAGGATTTGTTAAAATTCAATTCCAATAAAAAAGATATTAAATAGTGTAATATTGCTTAAAATTATACTAGATGTTACTTGAACCCAATTGATGGAGGAAAAAATGGTGAAATGAAAAGATGTTTTGGAAAGGAAAGTTGCTTAGAGAAAGCTTATGATCATGTGAACTGGGAGGCTCTTCTTGATTTGTTGAAGAGAATGGGCTTCGGGGTGAGGTGGTGTAGGTGGATCCGCACTTGTATTTCTACAGCCCAATTTTCTATCTTGTTTAATGGGTCTCCAGCTGATTTCTTTGGGAGTTCGAGGGGATTGAGACAAGGGGACCCGCTATCCCCCCTTTTGTTTCTGGTTATGATGGAGGTCTTCAGTAAGATGATGAAAAGAGCTGAAGGGGCAGGTTTGTTTCGAGGCTTTAGGGCTGATGGAAGTCGTGGTGGAGGGGTTTGTATCTCACATCTTTTGTTTGCAGATGATACAATTCTGTTTTGCGATGCCGAAGAGGAGCAAATTCTTCGTGTTAGGATGCTTCTCCTTTGTTTCCAAGCAGTGACAGGTTTAAAGGTGAATGTGCTGAAGAGTGAGATGGTTCCCATTGGGGAGGTTCCTAACGTCTATGTCCTGGCAGAGATTTTGGGATGCCGGATTGGGTCTTTGCCTATGACCTATCTTGGTATGCCTTTGGGGGCGTCCTACAAGTCCCCCACTGTTTGGAACCCTATCTTAGAGAAAATTGAGTTTAAGTTGGCCAGTTGGAAGAAGATGTATTTGTCAAAAGGAGGTAGACTAACATTGCTTAAAAGCGCTTTATCTAGTCTCCCCACTTATTATTTGTCCCTTTTCACCATCCCTACGCATGTGGCCAATAAAATTGAGAGGCTGCAAAGGGATTTCTTGTGGGGGGAATCCAAATTTCACTTGGTGGGTTGGAACAAGGTGTGTGCGCCTGTGCAATTTGGTGGGTTAGGAGTAAGGAAAGTTACTACTTTCAATAAAGCCTTACTTGGGAGGTGGTTATGGAGATTTGGAAATGAGGAGACAAGGCTCTGGAGAAGGGTTGTAGCTCTCAAGTTTGGGGAAGATTGGGGAGGTTGGACTTCCAGGTTAGATAGAGGGGTTCATGGGTGTGGTCTGTGGAGAAGTATCCGCATGGGATGGGAGGCTTTTAGCAGGAATATCCGCTTTGAGGTAGGGGTGGGGGATAGAGTGAAGCTTTGGACAGATCATTGATGTGGGGATTCTCCACTTCATTTGACTTTCCCGAGTGTGTATGGGATTGCCTCCAACAAAGGGGCATCGATGGCCTCTTCTCTCGATCGGTTGGGGTCTGAGGAGAGGAGAAGTTGGGATGTTCATTTTTCTAGGAGGCCAAATGATTGGGAAATGAGTGAGGTGGTTGATTTTCTCCATACCTTGGACTCTATTCTGCCCCCCACTGAGAACGGAGATCGTATGCGATGGAAGTTGACAAAGAATGGGGATTTTGATACTCGATCGTTCTACAATAAGTTAAGAAGCTCCTTACCAATTATTTTTCCTTGGAAAGGTATTTGGAAGGTTAAGGCTCCTCGACGTGTTTCCTTCTTTGTGTGGACTGCTGTTTGGAATAGGATTCTCACAGGTGATAATTTGAGGGGTAGATGGGATTTTGTTGACTGGTGTATCCTGTGCCGCAGTAATGGAGAAACGGTGGACCATTTGTTACTGCATTGTGGAACAGCGTATCGGGTGTGGTGCTTGGTGTTTAGATCTTTTGGGTTTTCTTGGGTCATGCCAAGATCGATTGCTGATACTCTTTTCGGTTGGTGGAATTGGCCTGGAAAGCATTTGTTTAGCATTTGGAATTTAGCTCCTTTATGCGTGATGTGGTGTCTTTGGAGGGAGCGCAATAGGAGGACGTTTGAGGACATGGATAGTTCGGATGACCAGCTTTTGGCCTCTTTCAGCGGCACTTTGTTTGACTGGGCTAGGGCTTGGAGACTCACCTCTAGTGACTCTCTCCCTATGTTCCTTAGCTCTCTATTGTGTTCTTAGTTTCTTTTCCTTTCTTTTTCTTTCTCTCTTTCCTTTCACTTTGTAGTTCTTTCTCTGCCTTATGTTTTTTTCATAAGGTAGTGTTTTTTGAATACAAATCTTTTTTACCTATCAAAAAAAAGGAAAGTTGCTTAGAGAAAAGAATGAATGAAGTAGTTCTTCAAGAGACACACTCTTGGAATAATACCTCATAGGTAGATTTCTTGGATTCAACTAACTAACTTTCTGTTACAAGTGAAATGATCTACTTATCATACAACATAAGCACTAGTAAACAACTAGCTTTAAAAATGAACTGCATCACCAACCCATATATATAAGTCCCAGAGTGATAGGTGTCAGCTATATGAATCCCAAAATTAAAAGAATGTTGTTAATTAAGTGAATTCCATCAATAAGAATGAGAAACTAAGTGGACTAGTGGCAAATTGCATAAAAGATCCATATTATTGACTATGACAATTACGATAATGCAGGTATTTAGGAAGACAAAGAACAGAATATAAATGTATAGATGCAAAAACAGCAACATATAGCCACAAAAGCTATAGTTGTTGATTCTAACTATGCTAGTACTACTTGTAGTTTTAAGTCCTTAATTCTCTCAAGAAGGGATCAATGTTTCCATATTTGTACTCCTGTATCTGAATTGTGTATCCACACATACACAGGAATGGATATTTCAGTTACTCCGGAGCCTTAATCCAGAGAATAAGGGCTCATGTGCAGGTTCTCTTTAAAGATCCTCACCCAATTTTGTATCAGGTTATGCAACCTTGAGGATGAAGAGAGTGGAGTATCTGCTACAGCACATCCTACATAACTAGTATTCCTTATTCTTTACAAGTTATCAAGAAGCACAAACAGTGGAGGTAACCATGTAGGAGATTAGAAGCTGTGTCTTGCTTTTGGGAATAACACTATGGTAAAATATGAAAATTGTGAGTGTGTAAATCAAAGTAAGAAGACTTGAAACCATGTGTGGGTAACCACGTCGGCCATTTACTACCATTATCCTCCTATAAAAAATACCATACCCCACAACCTGGTAAAACCCTTCCTTTCTCTGTTCTTACTGGTTCAGTCATTATATTTAAAATCCTTTCTTCTTTGTCTCCCTTAATATAATCGCATTGTTGTTAGTTCTTGGTGGTTTACTACTGCTAAGATTCATTGCAAAAATTTCCTATTTACAAGTAAGAAAAAGAAAAATCATTCTGTGGATGGTTTTTTCAAAGGTAGCTCTATTTACCTTATAGTGTTCCTGCTCTCTGTATAATTAGTTTGAAAAGACTGACTGGACAAATCAGCTGTGGCTTTTACTTAAGTTCCAGAAATAGTTACTAGCTTTCTCTTGATCTAAATAGTTCCTCAAATTAAACACTGGTCATAATTTCACTTCTATTTCCTGGCCGTTAGTTGTTGATTGGTTGAACTCCAGTTCAAAACTTGTTCAGGATTTATTCTCGTAAGGGTCTCCTATCCCACTTAAGCTTTATGGTGAAGCCTAGGACTGCAAGTTTTTTTTTTTTTTTTTTGCTCTTGTCTAACCTATTTCATTATATCTTTCACCCAAATCCTGGATTTTGGCTTTCTCTTCTTGGATTTAATTTTCTTCTCCGTTCTCTTTTATTCCATTTATTACAGTAACCTAGACTTATTTTTGTTAGATTGGGCTCCTCCCTATTTACCCCAACCTCATATTTCTCTTCTCTAACTCTTCCTCACCTAAGCAGTATCTGTACATGTAAGTAATGGACAAATAATGTAAGCCGCACCCACCTGTAAGAGGCAAATATTATAAATATAGCTAGAAGCATGAGACAGATTCTATGTCTCCGCTTTGAATTATAAACCCAAAGGGTGACCCTCGAAGCTTTTTCTTGGACTCCTCAAGACACAACTTTTACATTTCTTGTATAGATGTTGACTGTATGGGTAGATGTTTGAACCATATTTAGTACAAGAAAGCTAAAAATAGAGCAGGAAAATTCTTTGTATCATCAAGGGACAACATTTCATGAATGTACAATGAAATAAGTCAAGATTCAAAAAAAAAAAAAAAAAATCACTAATAAAAGAAATAATTTAGATTCATATGTTGCAAAGAAAGATTAACAAGTCCAGAAAACTAACAAACAAGTAACATATAACCCAAAATTACAACATACATCCTTTTTGTCAACTTGATGCTGTTCCGGAGGTTGGCAAAAGAAATCAGCATCAGCACGCATAGGCCAACCCAGCCGAAAGCAATCAACTGACCTACAATTCACACCAGCATAACTTTTAATATACTACATTCTGTACATACGAAACTCATATAAACAAAGAAACACAGTACCAGAAATATTCATTTAAATCATCATAATTTCTCCACTGAGAATGCTTTGCTTTTCCTTCTTTGCTTCTTTTAGCTTCCTGTAAATCACAAAACAAATGGTAAGACAAAGCAGTCATATATCAATATGATAACATGCATTTTTATAGACCCAAAAGAACGTGCAGAAGCAACACCTTCGCTATCGTCTCATATATGTGAGTTACCACCTTCTTTAGAAAAGACTCATCATCACCACCATAGGCTGGCTTTACAGGCTCACCAGTCATTGGACTGATACTTCCAGCCAGCATCCCATACAACTCAAACGCCATCTATAAAGATTGGAGTACAACAACTGAATAATTATACATAAAATCAATAAATTATTAATTATACTCAATGATCAATGATAGTAACCATTTCAATTTTAGCATAAATAAATTTGAAACATATATGTTTAAGAACCTGAAAATTCAGAGCAAGTCTATTAAAAATTGTTCTGAGCATCTATAATTTATCTTTTTTGGTCTGAGACCCAAACTTCCACAACTTAACTACAAAATTTTTTCTCAAGTGTAAAGCACAATGTATCAAACGTGGCAATGACCAGAATGTACTACAAAAACTTTATGGAAATTATTATATACACAATAGTTCAACGTTTTAGAAAATTAACAACAGTAGAATTGGTACAATGATATCAGTGCATAATTTAAGCCTTCCAAACTCTAATGACTAGACACTTGACAATATCACATAACTTGAAAAAGCTGATAAAGGCTTATTTATGGAATTATTTATGGAATTATTATTTTAAAAGAAAAGCCTTTATCTATGCTTCCTAAACAAGGGGGGAAAGAGAAAAAATTGGAGATGATCAGTACACACTCATCAAAATGTTTAGACTGAACGAGGTAGATATTCCTTACTGATTAATACATTTATTATTAAGTCTGTAGATTGCAAATTTAAACTACCTATGAAGTCTATGAGAATATCAAAAACCAAGTACATGAAAGCCTATGATGGCACCTCTATCACATTGTATAAAGTAATTTAAAAACACCACCAAGTCAGTGAGTTGACTAGAATATTCTTGCAGCCCATTCAACCCCTCATATTTCTTCCAAAGTTCAAAACCTCTCCTACCAATAGATCATAGAGCTGCAAATAGCAACAAAACATGCAGTCCTCGACACCATAAGCTAGGCATTTCCAACTACTCAATATGGCACATCAAAAGGCAAATGAAAAAACAAATTATGCATTTTCTTTCAGTTATAATCTCTCTTTAATATCTGACAAAGAATTATTAAAAGTATTTTTTTTTTTTTTTTTTTTTTGGCTCCTTCAACTATCATGCCAACATCCTCACACTTGAATTAATTCTCACAAGTATCTAAATCTCTCATACATCTCCTTACAATTTAGAGCCCTAAAGAAATGGGAAAAAAAAATTATTCTTTTTTCTCTTGTTGCAATTTCATGAGCAATTTGAACTGTACATACATGATGATAAATATAGCAAAGGCATTCTGGCATGAATCTCAAGTTTGCAGCTTCTCCCCATATAAGAAGATATAAACCCATGTATAGTAATTTTCGCTGCTGCACTTCCTGTTGAATTGCTGGTAACCTGCCAATTAAAAAAACCATAAAGTAAGAGCAATATATCAAAGCATGAACGCCTGACCATTTAGCACCAACTACCATGAAAGAGAATAGAAAATACACAAACTGTGAAAAATAAGGTGCTTTTAAGTACCAACTACAGCAGAAGGAAGCAGTGTATCACTGTTGCACATAACACTATATCTAATCCACTTGGCAATTAAACAAAAACATATTTTAGAAATAGAAAAATAAAAAATAGGAAGCCTCACCAAAGGCTACTTTTGCGATCCAAATACTTGCACCACCTTTTGTAGTTTTTAAAAAGTTTCTTCATCACTTCTGTCAGAGCACGATCATCCAACTAAAGTGGCAAAAAGTAGTGTATGTTATGGCAATTTAAAGACTTGCTCAGAAAGTAAAAATAAAATCCCAAGCAATCTAAGAAAAATAAGACCTTGGGTTGCTGATCAGGCTTTGGGAATTGTCTTATGTGCACATTTGCAAGCAACAGAATCAAGTGCTCCCTTTGATTCTCAACATTATCCTTCTGTATATTAATAAATGGAAAGTATCCTGCTGGTTAAACTTGAAAAACCAAGAAATGGACAACAAACAATTTGGCAAGTCACCTGAAAACCAAACATGGCCTGAAGCCAGTCTAGAATGTCTTCATTTACTTTCTTCTGGTGGCCCTTTGGCCATGGCAAACCCCTGGTGTTACGAAGTGAAGAAACACTAGCTTGAATCTGCAAAATAAACAATTCAAAATCAAAAAGCATGCAAGAACAAAGGAAAATCAACTATTCCACACCAGAAAACTGGAACAAACCTCAGGAAAACTCATAATAGCCTGATTTTCACTATCTGGATCAAGAGGAAGAATATTATAAGGCTTATATAACTGTTTCTTCTCCTCAACCTTAGTGTGAGCTTGCAAAATCTACAATAGAAATCAAAAGGAAAATACTATCCAATTACCACAACAAAAGAGAAAAAAGAAAATAATTACCATATCCACATATAAATATGTAACCACAGCACATTAAGGTTCTTGGACAAAAAATGTATTCGTTTTAGCAAATCCTAATAACTTGATATCATTCAGAAGTAAGATGTAAAATGCATTCATTTTCACCTCATCAGACATTTCAACAGCTTCAGTCTGATTTACAGCCCTCAAAACCTCAAATAGGACAGAAGCAGTTTGATATGCTTTTGTAAGTTGGGCACTGAGTCAGGAACGTGAACTTAACATCAAATAAATATAATGCACTAGAGCCAACCATCAAGCAAGTAATCAACTAGACATCAATTCTCTCAGAGAACCAACCGGTCATGTTTATCAGAAGCATCCTGCAAAGCCTGAATATACTTTTTGTAGTAATCCTGATAAAATCTCTGCATTTCTCGAGCATCACTCTTCGCCCTTCCTGTCAATGTCATTTCATTTTCCTGAAAATAAAATAAGAGTGAATAAATATTTCTTCATAGAGACCCTTGATTAGAAATTGTAGGGAATTAAAGCCAAAATGTAATGACATCTTGAAACATTATGGAATATTTTTTAAGGTAGAGCAAATTAGTTGTGCTTCAAAAGGAAGAAAAATGAAAAATGAAAAATGAAAAATGAAAAAAAAAAAAAAAAAAAAAAAAAAAAAAAAAAGAAAGAAAAAAAAAATGGAGAAAGCAGATAGAAGGCACCAAACATTTATATCATTTAAAGTCAGCCATCACACAAAAGCAATATCTGAGATAAAAATACCAAATCACCATTGAGACTATTAAGCAGGTACAAGATGAATTTGAAATGTTCTCTGGTTTGACAGCCAATGCTGGTTAGAGATGGTGTTTTCTGAGCTAAGGGCAGATCGGAACTTAGGGTCAGAAATTCCAATTCTCGAGTGTCCTCCTTTGTTTCTTGATTCAATTGAATTCTAACTTGGTCCTAGCAGTTTGAGGAAGGTGGAAGAGTAGAATAACACAGCTGCAGTTATGAGACAAATATGGAATCTCTTTGCTCAGGCATGCTCTATCATGGTTGAATGGGTAAAGCTCTATATTCTTAGAGCAATAAGCATTTGGGCAGTTAAGAGTCCCACAAGAGAGCACATGGGGATGGAAGAGGATCCTCGGCTTGAGAAACACAGCAAGAACTTTTATGAAATTCTCAGTGGGACAAGGAGATACTATCTTCCTTTGTCATGATTTTTGGCATCCTGATGGACCATCAAATTCTAAATTTTTTCCTCTGTTTTTTCTCTTCTTTTTTCAATGAATTTTATTATTTATCAAAAACATATATATTCTAAATATGACCCTATAGCTCTCTGTGGCATGGCAAACACAATGACAGGAAAAAAATTTTAACTTCAAGTTGATAAATGGCGTTGCCGTGTTGGCCCCTAGCTAGATCTGAGGACTCACTGTCTATTCAGCCCAGACTACATGAAGTTGTTTTGAGTACCACAGACTCAATTTCTTAGCTTCCTTCAAAGGATGCTAAACACTAATGTACAGCAACTTCGAAGTACTTAGAACAAGATTCCCCTTTGTTTCTTGGTGGAAGTTGGTATGGTTTACAAAAGCTACTCCAAATCATTCCATTATAAACAAACTTGCAAACAGGAATAAGCTGTCAACCAGGGATCAAACAGGTTAATTGGAGTATACGGGAGACATTCCCTGCACTGATTGCAGGAATGAACTGGAAAGCAGCTGTCACCTACTTTCTGAGTGATCATTTCACTAAGCAAGTTTGGCAGACTATATTGACTAAGTGTTCGATGACGATAGTGAGACAAGTTTGGCAGACCATTGTGAATGCTGTTAGGTTGATACTTGCTGCAAGCACAAAAATGAAGAATTGCATTCTGAAACAAGCAAAAAAGTGAGTATTCCATTCCGAACAGGGTTCTCCATAGTATGTGGCATATTCCCTTTTTTTTCTGTATGCAGTTTTTTTTTTTACTTCTAGTATGTTTGTACTGTGCTGACAGTTTCTCCTCTTATATTTCTCCATTCAGTTGAATGAAACTATTAATTCATAAAAAAAATGCAAATCATGATAGGTATATGACTTTTCTTTATTTAAATAATTACACCTTTGATCATGATCCTTCTAGAATAATATTTCTTACTAGAGAAGAAAAAGTAGATTAATGGGCAAGTGATTTTAAAGCTTACCCTTTCTAGACGTTGAAGAAGTGCAGTTTTAAATTGACGAACACCACGTCCGCTAGATGTAGGATCCAGTCTGTGAGCTTTTTTGAAGGCATAAAACCGACCTAATTCCAGCATTGACATAAATATGCATTTGAGTACAGATACATATCAGAGTTCAGAAAGCATCCCATTGTATTCATTACGAGATATACACCATGTTAAATTCTGACATAATATAACATATAAAGAGAGACAAAACCAAATGCTGTGATTTATTAGTTAGGATGAACAATAGAAGCAATGAAGAAAAGAATTTCTTAGCAATTGAACAGAAAACTTATATGATATTGATTATAAAAAAAAAAACCAAATAAATAGTATAAGTGTGAATTTTTGTTGCATCATCCATGAATGTAGGCATAAATTTGGCAGAACCATGTTAAAATTTTATGTCTTATATGAATGCTTTTATTTCTTGTTTTTCTGAATTCACTTTTGCTAATCCAAATTCCAACATAAGTTCTACCTCCAGAAAACAACGGAAGACCCAATCAATATACAGCTAACTGATCAAAGCAAGTTTTTTCTTTTCTTTATTTGGATACAGATCAAAGCAAGTATTAATCAACATAGTTTAAAGTATGTTAAATCCACTGACTTCTTAATTCTAGTGGATCAAAGAGGATACTTAATCCAGTGTAGATATATACACAAAGCATACAAGCATATATACAATTCAAATCATATAAAATAAAACTGCAACTTACAGAGATAAGCAACTCTTGGGTTGCTAGACTCAACTTCATTAGCCACACGAAGAATTGGAGCAATCTCGACCAAGGAAGAAGGCACCACCTCACTATCCAAGATCGGCTCTCCTAAATTTCCGGCAGTCTGAGTCCGCAAAATCCGCCTAGGCGGTGGCTGATCAGACCCCCTTCTACTTGACATCTCTAGACCCCAACAAATATCAACTCAAGCCACCTTGTTTACCTGTCAAAACCAATCAAGCAAAATAGAGGAACTCCCATCAAACTCATCAGTTTGAAACCAAATTATAGGTCTGCCACAATTTCTTTATATATAAAGTATAAACCCCTGAAATTCAAAAAAAAAAAAAAAAAAAAAAACTTCACCCAACTGAGACATAACTCAATACTTTACTCCGTTTTGTTCCCCCAAATTCAAGATATTAAAAAACATCAAAAGACAGAAGAGGCAAAAACTGTGTATCTAGTTACCTACTATGCTTTTAGTTCACTTCCTTAGTATCAAAGAAAGTGGAATGGTATTGTTACTTTTTATTTCTTTTTTAGTTATTGCTGTAATAACGAAGTACAGAAACAAAAGAAATAATGGAGTGTTTCCAAATCTAAATGTAAAGCATACCTCAACTAAGCCATTATATGTACCTCTCAAAATGGCTGAAGCTTTTGTTCAGTTACTCAGGCACGGATAAACACAGAGAACTGTGTCTTAGACAGAAAACCAAAGAAGCAAAAGAGAAAATCTTCAAATTTGAAGAAGTGGGTTTCGAAGAAAAATCGGAACAGAAGTAAAATGAAGTGGAAGAAGGAAGAGTGTCCCAGCTGCAGAGGACTTCTAAGTTTTAAGTCAACAAAAAAATGTAGAGCTTTAAACATGCAAACAGTACTGTGATATTAATAATAATAATAAAATAGTACAGCATAAACGAGGAGAGAGAGTGGAAACTTACATAAAAAAAAAGTAACAGAGATCTGGAGAGAGAGAGAGAGAGAGAGAGAGAGGTACGTAGATTCAGAAGCGGAAGCAAATATTATTACAGTCGAAAGGCAAAGTGCTCTGTTTGTTTCATGGGTTTTAATTAATAGTCCAATCAGAAGATGCCAAGTCAGTTAGAAGTTTCTTTTTCGGGTTTCTTCTCAGCTTGGCAACATGCTGTGATTGACCCCACTATTGCAAGACGTTGAGCACAACATTTTTCACATGAATCACATCTCATTTTTGCAACAATATCATACATCTTACTCCTTATTTTACAATATATTTTATTCAAAATATTCTAAAATAATAATGTAGCATTTTACAAAAATTTGAATAATAATAAAAAGCTAGATATAAGAACGATTTTATGAAAGCTTAAGGTTGGCCAAGTGATTGGGCACTTGGTCTCAAAATAGCTGTCTTAAGTTTGACTAAAAGATCAAAAAAAAAAAGATTTTATGTCATTTTGTGTACAGTAAAATAATAAAAAAGAAGCATATAGCATATAGCCGTTGTTCAATCTATAACAATAGCTTTTTTAAAAAATTAAAATAATAAAAAAGTTCTTGTTATGGATTGATGAGTGTGACAAAATTAGTATCATGTGTGACTATTTTACTGTTAGTACAAGATGAATAAAAAAGAAAAAAGAAGCATGGGTTATCATATGATCTGGCGAAACTTACCATTAGGTTTAATATGGACACTATTTTATTTGACCTATCATAATATAATAAGAAAAAATGAAGTAAAAAAAAAATATGAAAACACTATGAAGTTTTGATATATACAATAAATTTGAACCGATGAAATTTACTTCTAGCATGTTTGGGAGTTAAAAAAAGGAGGGGGAGTAGAGTAGAGGGAGGGAGAGTAATTCAATTACCTTGTTTGGAAGTTTTTTAAGAAAGGAGGGGGAGGGATTTGGAGGGGTTTGGAGGGGTTTCAACTCCCTCTAACTCCTCATTTTTAATTCTTTCAAATTAGAAAGATTTGGAGGGAGAGTAGAATAGATAAGTTATTGGCCAAATGAATTTCCTAATTTATCCTTTCTAAATTAACAAAATTACCCTTTCTAAATGGCTAATTACCCCCTTCCCCCTCCCTAATTTTAAAAACATCCAAACAATGTAGAGTGAAATCATTCCCCTCTACTCTCCTCCCTACTACTCTCCTTCCCTCTACTCCCCTTTACTCTCCTCCCTCTCTAAACTTCCAAACAAGCCATTCATGATGATTGATGACTCAATACATCAATTGACTTTTGGTAATTGGTGTAGATGAGATTTGAACTAAAGTTCTTTATTTGACAACATAATACTTCATGAGATAAACTATTTAGAATCTACAAAAACTATGAAGTTAATGTTTAAAAATATTGCGAGTTACTACTTTACCTTTTCTTAAAAGTTATCATAAATTTTTAGTAGAGTTCATGATGTTCCTTTGTATAAAATGGGTGCTCCTAAGAGATAAAGAACAATCCACTATCATTTGTATTTTTCTATTACTAATAGATGAGCTACACACACACAAAGATATCATAGAATCTTTGTCAATAGTTTTAAGTTTTCACACTTTAATCTTGGTTTGATATACCTTTTTTAAAAGGTGATTTTTTGCAAAATTTTGGATAAAACTGCTTTTTCAAAAGCATTTTTTTTTATTATAAAATCTTAAAACGCTTTTTAAATTAAAAACACTTCTAGCTTTACAAATCCATATACCACACACTTTCGTAACATCCCCTTCTCCCATTTTTTATAATAATAATAATAGAAGAATCTGAAAAATTAGGAGTTGGTAGGACTTTAGAGTACAAGCAAAGCTGGGTTAATATTTTTGTTTCAATAACTGATCGAGTCATGACTTCATTTGCTTGGATGGAATTGAGCACAGACGATCACTGCTCCCTGGAAAATTTAATATGACTCTTGTATCATATGAATGGGTGTGACTTTGAGATGGACTCATATGGTACTACTGGTTAAGCCAAGTTTTTATCAGTAAGATCTAAGCGCATGGAAGAAGAGTTAATTGAGGTTCTTTTTCGTTTCTATTATGAATAAGAATTAAGACTTCTAGCAAACGAACAATTATCTTATACTAGTCGCAAGCCCGCACAATGCGCGGAAAAATTTGACATCATAATTTTTTTTTTTTTGGTGGTGAAGTTAAAAATGAGAATAGTAATGGTGAGTTTTTTTTTTTTAATGAAAAAAAATGGGTAGATGGGGCTAGCTACCTAAATTAGACTTGAGACTTATAAGTAATTAGTCACAGACTCACGCAATACGTGGGAATATATATTTTGTAATATGATATAATACATAATTTATTCTCTAAAATTTATTGAAGGTAGTTTTCTCCTAAAAATTGAACTATTTCTAAAATTATTTTCCAACTCTCTATCTCTACAAATATATCATTATATTATTTTGGTTTTTTTTTTTTTTTTGATATGATATTTGTAACCCAATAATGGAGGGACATGCCAACACAACATTAGATTTCTATTTTTCTTCCTATGATGAGATTGTATCATATTTTAATTCTTCTAAATTTTGAGGTGCGACCTTTGTACCAGTTGCTAAATCCTTAATTCATAAAAGTAATGTCTAGTTAGTTGCCAACAAAAAAGAATAAGACCACCAAAAAAAAAAAGTAAAGTGAAGTGAAGTTTTATAGGTTAGAATCATCAAGTACAAAAACTTATTTACAATACAGTAAATAAATAAAATACATATTAAACAAATCTTACTTCAGCAAAATGATCAAATTTAATAGACCTTCACTTATATCAATTTTCATCAAAGACCAAATTGTCAAATAGTAATGTGCCATTGATTCCACCCATGTCCACTACAGACATTTATCAATGTGTCCATATACAAATCACTCTAATGCCATTGTTTTGAATTCTCACAGAAAATCAAAATAGAGCGTATATGAATTGTAAGTAAGTGAGTCATTTGTATTACCATAACATGGTCAAAGTTGGTGGCAAACTTGCAAACTCGGCCAATTGTTCTTACCTCGGAGAAGATATCTATTAACATTCCAGCTTATGAATTTTAAATGGCCATAGGAAGCTATCAGATTGTATTAGTTGCTATGCTCCAAGAATAGCAATTGCTTCTGCCTTCATTGAAACACATCTGCTATATCATATTGTGTTTAATAAGGAAAGACAGAATAAAATCCAAAAGAAATAGTATTGTTAAGATTTGTCTAAAACTCATGTACATAGTATTCTAGATATTCAAGAAGAGAAAATTCTAAAAAGAAAATCAAGTTGTTGAAAAAATAGCATAATTCAAAATCCAAAACTAAAAACCCAATTATTGTTCATGTATACAATATTATAGATAGGTATTCAAAAATCAAGAACCAATTAATTTTTCTATTCACACAACAGTTAGCATAAAGCTAGGTAGTAATGGAATTTAAAAATAACTCAATTCTTTGAATTTTTCACTCCTAAAATACCAAAAAATTCCTC
Source organism: Lithocarpus polystachyus (assembly GCA_033629205.1). Lineage (NCBI taxonomy): Eukaryota > Viridiplantae > Streptophyta > Magnoliopsida > Fagales > Fagaceae > Lithocarpus > Lithocarpus polystachyus. The sequence continues at coordinate 327,809 of CM066165.1, forward strand.
ATAAGCTAAATAATCCCCAAAGTTATTCGTCAACTAAACAGGCCAACTAAGGTCCCAAACACAAAAATTCTAGCCACAACACAACAATCTACTTAAGTTGATTACTTTGAAGAATTAAAATTTCCTTTAAACTGTTACATCCCAAGTTCCACACACACACACAAAGATTAAGATTCAAACTCTACTGTCTTTTTTCTTCCATTTTCCCACAATTTCTGAGACACCAAATAGTCAAACTAAACAATAAACAACAAATTATTAGTATAAGGAAATAAAAATCTAATATAGCTAATATGTATTGAACCATAAAAAGCAAATTATGAAGCACCACCCAATAAAGCAACAAATTTATTCCTCTTTCCTTCAAAAGGTTCTAAGAAAAAAATGGTTACCAATTGATTAGTATAACCTTCAATAGATTAAAAAGCCTCCAATGATTGCGAGTCTTGATCATTCACATTTGTTGAGGAATTGACAAATGAAACAGAGATAAAAATGAAATTTAGTTCAGCATATAAGATGACGGGAAAAAGAGAACGATAGCAATTTCTCTTTGATGAAAATGAATAACACTCTAACTATAAAATAAAGACCAAAATAAAAACATCACATTGAAGTTAATTATCATACATTGTAGCAAACATATTGAGAGTAACATTCCTACAGTCTAGAGAAGGGCAACCATAAAAAAATTTATAACAAACATGATCAAATGCCCAACTCAAATAAATTTTAAAAAATATATTTTAATAGTTTTAAGACCATGAAAACTCAATCTCATTCATAATGAAATCTCAAAATTGAACTACGTTTTTTTTCTTTCCCTAATAAGGTGATGGGAATAAAAAAAAAAAAAAAAGAATAAGAATAATACAAATAGCAAAACTCATGTTCAGTTTATACCCTTTGGACTTGGGCTACCAATGTTCACCTCTCATCTACTTCAGTTTCGTTTGCAAGCTCTAGAGTCATTATCTGTCTCTTGCACTCATTAGATTGGGTTTTGGTAGACGAACTTAAGCCATGACCAAAAGAACAAAAAAACACTCAAGAAACTATCGCATTGAAGGCCATATTGATCAATTTGTAAACAAAGAACAATTGAAAATTTATAGAAAAAAAAAAATGAGAGGTGAAGAGGTTGCAATCTATCGATGACTATAAGAATTTCATATAATAGCGGCATCTCAAGAGTCTGGATTAATGGAGAGACACACAATAGATTTGGAGATAAAGTATCGATGACTGTAAAAATCTTATATAATGGCGGCATCTCAAGTGTTTGGGTTAATGGAGAGACACATGATAGATATGGAAATAAAGTAACACATGAATTTAAAAAGAGACTCAATAAATGGCAATCGGTAAAACAAAAAATAAAAAAGAAAGAAAGAAAATAAATGATGACATGCCGCTGATGTGGCTTAACTGGAGCATAGCAACAATAAATGCTACGCTTCAATTTTTAAATATATATAGATAGTCACAAACTCATCTCAAAATAATGTGATTACATTCTAATGTAGAGTAGTATATATTCTGTAGGTAAAGAAGTCTATATCTTGATATATATATATATATATATATATATATATATATTTATCTCCAAGGAAATATGTTACAATTTGCTTTCAATTATTATATATGGCAAGATATTTTGTAACAAGTTAAAATATAGCGAAATATGCATCAAAACCCAACACAATAAAAAAAAATTGGAGAATGTACAATTTTGATTAGAACATGAAAATGAATCTTGATTATTTCATATGGAAGCTAACATTATTTTTCATTTTTTGAGAAGTTAATGAGCAATTTATACAAACTTTGTTTATTAAACCAAGCTATAACAATTTATATTTTGATATTCACTAAACTCATATATGAAAATCAACTATTTTATAAAATTTTTTCTCCACAATTTAATAAACTTGAAAACAGAAGAATCTAAATGTATAGTAAATCTTAGTCAATCAATGGACAAAATGGGCAAATGCCCTTTTCAAGCAAAGAAAGCAGTATTTTGCCCTCTTTTCCAAATTAATTAGGGAAATGCCCCTCTTTTGAAACTCGATTTTCTCAAAATCGAGTTAAGCCCTATAGTGACGTTTTAAGAAGCCTATAGTGACGTTTTCAGGACATATAGTGACGTTTTGTAACTCGACCTCATAGATTTTCAAAAGAGGGGCATTTTCCTAATTAGTTTAGAAAATGGGGCAAAATGCTGCTTTCTTTGCTTAAAAATGGCATTTGCCCATTTTGTCCGTCAATCAATAATAACACAAAAGGGGTAGGAGAAAGCAAAATTAGTCATGATAGAATTGTTTATACATGCTCATAATTGTGTTTTAATACCATAGAACCAGTTCATTTTGTTGAGCTATTCACAAATTTATATACTTAATACTCTTGTTCTCTATAACTATATCTAGTTTGATCTCTTCCAGTTCTAGGTCTACAGCTTTAGCCCAAATTATAGCATATAAGCCAATGATCATGCAAAATGAACCTAGCAAGATGAAGCCAAACACAATTTCTAAATTTTGACAAATTAGCCAAGAAAATAGTAAGAGAAGAAAACAATAGAAAACTTCGAAGAAGAGCATATTTGTTTGTGGAGCACCAAGCCTAAAAAAAAAGCGTATTATATCCAATTCATAATGTGTTGTCCAATATGATAACAGTTGTTAAATACGTTCTAGAAATTCCGAGAAGTTCGTTAGTAACTGGAGTTTGGAGAGTTTAAGTGCTTTGGGTAAATTAGGCTTGGTGAGTCTTCTTGATATCTTTGTACTCAACTTATTCACTAGTGGATCATTTCGACTTGGAGGGTCGCGAAGAGATTTTTTGCCGAGTTCTTCGATTTTCTCTTCGATAACACATCTTCGTGTTATCTTACGTTTGCATCTCTCTTCCCTTACTCTTTGTGCTTTACATTTATTGTGTAACGTCTATATTTATGCACTAGAGGAGTTTCGGTTTATTGTACTTCATTTATTCTTGTTTCGCACTTAGATAAATAGAGTAAAAGTAATTTAGCCGTAAGTTTAAAATTGGGAGTCTAAACAAGCTATAGTGTTTTACACTATTTAAGCTTTCAGTGGCAAATCAATTTAAGGATATTTTGAGGAAACAAATTAATTTAAATTAAACATGTCCTACGAAAAGCAAATCCAAAAAATAAAAAGAAGACTAAGTCTATTTGGATAGGCTGTTTTGAAAACTGCGTTTTTAAAAAATAGCGTTTTAAAAATGTGCATTTTGAAAACTCGGAGGGTGTTTGGCATTGTTGTTTAAACAACAACTATCAGTGTTTAAACAATATTATATGTATTTTCACATATTCTTACACCCACACATATTTTCACAAAACAATAACAACGTTACTAGAACTTAAAAGAACTTAAACGTTTGGTAAAACGTGTAAAAATTGTGGTTTGAAAACTATAAATTTTTTGTTGTAATTGAAAATTACCAAAAAGAACTTTAAAAAAAAAAAAAAGAAGAAATACCAAAAAGGACTTAAATTTGATGTTAAGGATATTTTTTCATTTTAAATGTAGTCTGTGCTAAACATGATAACACAGTTACCCAGTACCCTCACTTCCCTTGTGCAGCCGTGCTCCACAATAAAGCTTTTTATTACAGAGTATTAGGACCTGTTTAATAATGTTGTTCTAGTAACGTTATTTAAGTGTTGTGAAAATACATGTGTGAAAAAGTGTTGTGGAAATATGTGTTATGTTGTTTAAACAACGAAAACTGTTGTTTCAACGACACAACCAAACAAAGTATATGAACATAAATTTCACTAAATATTTGCATTTGAGGCAAAGAGAAATACAGATCCTTATCCATCATCCAACCTATCCCATAAGATAAATAATTGGCATATTGCGTCTTAAAATGGGAAAATAATCTACATGTTCGCTTATGCTTACAGTAAGCTTACTGGAAAATCATCATCATAAAATGCAAATATAAATTTTGGACGACATGTAGATTTATTTTCAAAATTAATCACATCAGTGAGGCTAGAGGGTGCAGCATGGTACTTAAATCGTAATTGATTCCAAAGCTTCATTTGTTTGCATCTCAACTTCAAGCTTCTATCAAGTTTGTGTAATTGCCACATGGTATATATGATGACATTAACTGTATTCTCATAGTGGTTAACTTACTCATTCGCAATAACAAAAACAAACAACAAACTAGGTAAAATTCATGTGTGTAAATCTTAAAAGCTAGAATAATCTTGATGGTTATCTATTCCATCTATTCCACCAGAATTGTCTGTGGATCCCCAAAATATACCACCCTCGCTAGCACTACCATCGCCTCCAGAAGTATTCATAACACCATTGCTGCCATCGCCGCCACCTAGTAGTCCTTGCACCAATGTCTGGCCTAAACTCTCTGAAATTCCTTTAATTGCCTGGTTCAGCATACCATTTCTTTGCCTACTTCCAGTAGGCCCAACAGATCCATAGGAACCCTGTTGGGCATAGTTCACATGATTTTGCACAGGATACCTTGTTTGAAACTGAGGACCAGCTCTTGGAGCCATATAGTTTTGCATGAGAGGTCCTGTTTGTGATTGATTTCCAAGAACCTGATAATGACTAGTTGGAACTATGCAGTTTTTGGTTAGAGGAGGTCTTGGATTTGCTGTAGTACAGCCCAAATGAGTATCAAAATCACACAAGCTACATCGATAGTGCCACTGTTTGACCCCCAGCTGCTCCATGCATATATCACATGAGGAGCGTTTGTTATCATCGGGAGATAAGAATGTGAGATTGGTGGCTAAGCATTAATGGCATGGAAGCACAAATAGTATGGAGATCGATGTTGCACAATCCACAATGGTAGGAAAAGCTATTACCTTCCTTCCCACATGCATCGCAGTTGAATAATCCTTCTGGGTATAAAGGTTTTGGGAATAGAGAAAGGATATGGTTTTCGTCAAATGGGTGAGTAATTTGCTGAGGCAATCGTGAACATGAGATATGGAGGAAGTAGCTGCAGAATGTGCAACAGTAAATCGACCCAGAGGCTCCGAGTTTGCAGCCTGAACACAAGTCTAAGTTTAAGGTCTGTTGTGGCAGATAGTTGGCGAGCTGTAATGGATGTTGGTGGCTGAAATGGTGAATTTCAGGTTCAGGTTGGCCATTCATTATACCCATGTAGCTCACTTTTTCTCCTACCACTTTCTCTTTCTGATCTCTCAGAATTGGTTTGTGCAATTGAAGTATTAAACTCATATAGTGCAAACCAAGCTATGTTGAGTCTAGCGAGCCAAGTCAACCAATAATGTGATAGACAGAGTCATGTCAACTTCTAGTATTGGCAATGAGGGTGTTGAATTTGCCAATCAACTTCTGAGCTGGCTGGAAGGGAAGTTTGATAGTTAATTGTAGGTAGCTAATTATTAAAGGTTTAATATAAATAATAAAATATGGAACTAAAAATATTAGTTTTGATTTTCTATTTGTTATATATAATGACAAACCTTAACAAAACAAACAATTACATTCTCAATAGGAATTAAGGAAACTAGAACTTCAAAAAAGAAAAAAAAAAAAAAAACAGAAAAATTAAATAAAAGAAACTAGTAAAAAAATGGAATGTGGTCTTGAGGGAAATATCAAAGTGACCTGTGAATTTTTTATTTTTTATTATTTTAACTTTTAAGATAAGTTTATTTTAAAGACATGGATACAAGAGTATCTTATTTTGTAGGCATAAAGTTGAAGATATATTTTTACCAGATTGTTCTCAAGTTTTATCTCTATTAAACATAGAGTCTAGGACTAATTCTGAATCACATAAAAATCTAATTCAAAGAGGATAATTTTCTTATAGATAACTAGTCTCATCACACGCGCTCCGCATGTGCAATGAGACTTTTTTTTTTTAATTTAATGTAACTTTTTAATTTGAATTTATCTATTATTAGTGAGATTACACACGAAAAGATTTTTAAGAAACTAAAATTTAGAATTTGAAATGGATTAAACGGTTGGGTTTAGTACGTACTAATTTTTAAGAAAAAAATGTATTAAAATTACATGGGATATATTTATATAGAGAGTGCTAATTTTTAGGGCAAAAAAAAAATTCTCTAGCAGTTTTTTTTTTTTTTTGAATTACAATTTTGACCCTATTTTTTTATTTTTTAAGAATAAAGATTATCTAATTAGATTATAGGTATTTTTAACATTTTTTAAAACTATAACTAACTTTCTAAATCCTCTTAATATATAGAAGAAGAAGAAGATAAAAGAAAATTTTGATACATGTTTAAATTCAATTGCTGAAAACATGTATTTTTTTTTTTCTTTTGGTACATAAACAAGAATTTTGTTAAAAAATACATCAGTTTACGAAAAATATGCATATGTTACTAATAGACCCATCAATTCGAAACCACTTGCAAGGTGCAACACTTTGGGTCGAATCAATTCGATCAAGCTTCAAAACTCTCCCTTGATGCAATGCTAGACACACCCTTATGTAGCGTTTGATACGGGAGAATGTTTTAAGATTCCCAAGAATGTTTAAAGATTCCTATATTTGGTTACAAATTACGCCAAGGAATCAGATGCTAGGGGAATTTGGATTCCCCCCTTAAACCCCTCCTAGTAGGAATGTGGATTCCCTTTAAAACAGGTGGGTATCCAAATTCCCAAGATTAAAGGAAATTGTATTATTTATAAATTGACAATTTTAACCCTTTTTTTTATCATTTAAGCAATTAAAATAAAATATAAAACAAGTTATCAATATATTTTCTCTTGTCTTTATCTTTTCCCGCCAAAACAATATAAACAAGATAGACTATTCTGTCAATATAATTTTTAACAAAGTTCTATTTAGAAATATTAGACTAGAGTTTTAATGAATGTGTTGCTAATTAATAGTTCATATTTTGTTTTTCATTATTTATTTGGAGGGAGATACATTTTTAAAAGATTAATTAATAGTTTATATTTTTTTTTCATTATTTATTTAGAAGAAGTTTTTTTTTTTAAAAGACTTAGTAGTTCACATTCAAATCTAAAGATAGAATTGGAAAAATAAATAACTCATTTAAGATTCCTAGGAATACACCAAACATTATCATCTCACATTCCCGAGAATCTCCCAATGAAACCAAACATAGGAATAGCTACATTCCTAAGAATCTGGATGTCAGGAGTAATATGAATTCCCCCATACCAAACGCCACATTAATATATTACCAAATAAGGATTTGAATTTGCCTAGAAAATTTTAATAATATCTAAAATCAGTAAACAAATATTTAGGGAATGATCTTATCAATATATATATAGGGAATGAATAGTTGTTCCATAAATTTAAGGAAGCACTGTTACTAATAAAACAAAACAAAAGGCGAAAGAGCTTTTAAATCTCCATAAAGCTCTTCAACTCTCCCTTAATGCAATGCTAGACACAGCCTTAATATATTACCAAATAAAGATTTGAATTTGCCTAGAAAATCTTAATAATATCTAAAATCAGGGAAATAAAACCACATTCTAGAAAATTCAAAAAATTACAAAACTCAAAATAAGAAGTTTCCTGTGAATGGATACTGAAAAAGGCATGCAATGCAAGCTGCTTACATTGTCAACTTTAAACCGATTGCAAGGCCCAATAAGCGTAACCAAGTAGCTAGCTGGCACAATTTACAAATAGCTAATTTGCTATCTTTTCAGGTTTCTAATAAAAAGAGACATTGATTTACATGATTAAGTGGGACATGTTATACAAACACATCACAATGAAATGGTTTTTCCATACGATGTGCAAGGGTAAAAGTAACACTGAAGAGTCAGAGATATTTTTTTCTAAATTAATGGAACTGTTGCTGGGAATGCATTTACTCTTTGCTGTTGGCAGAGCGCTCCTTCCTCTTTCCGCCAAGAATACGGGAAATCTGTAAACCTCTGCTGAATGCTTGGTTGAAGAGCATTCGTGTTTGGAATTCAGAAACAAAGGGAAACCAAGCCAAGAATGCAACTGGGGTGAACAGAAGCAAGCCCATGATTATTTCATATCCACGAGCAAGCGCCTTGATTGATCCCCAAAAGCCAGTATGTTCAATCAATGGCTTATTAGCTTGTGCAATCTAAAATGAAAACAAAAAGAAAGCAGGAAGAAAAGAAACAAATATTAGGTTTGATAAATACCATTAACAACAATTGAAGCCCACATCTGCATAGACCTTGGAAAAAAGAGAAGGTAAAGAACAAAAGAGAGTAAATAAAATAACATATTGAAGGACTGCTGTGATAGTAAGATAGTTTACTGACCTGGAGCATTCCCCAACCCGTTGGCATGAATGCAAGAATGCACACTACGATGTCCCGAACTGTCATATGAGGAACTGCTATTAAGGTAATGAAAACACCAAGGAATGTCAGGGAAATTAGAACCTTGATCAATCGAAACAGAAGCTGGAAGTTTGCACTTAATCGTCGCCTTCCCACTGACACAAACTGCAAAAGGTTCAATCAAAATATTAAGATATAATTTAATTAAAAACTTGTTGCTGTCATGATGTGATATCAAGGGATAAAGTTTCCTATGAGTTTATTCTCAAACATGAGAAGGAGCATTTTACGTTATGCTTCAATAGAAGTCTGAAGGCTTTTGCTACTTACCTTCATCAAAAACAATACTGAAATGATCACAAGCCATGAAACTCCATAAACCTGTTAACCAGATCAAATTAATTAGAATTATTGAAGCTACCCAGTTTATTAACATTTCTTAATGTTGAAGAAAAACACAGCATATACCACAAAGCTTTTGCTCTTTGTAATGTTCAAATGATATACAAGCCCGAGTTGATAGATGAAAAAGCGCAATGATAACAATATCTCAACAATAATACCCCGCTTCCCAGAATATCGGAGATGATCTTGTTCCTTTTCCCACCAAGATTCCCAACTTTTTTCTGGAGGAACACCTATTCCCCCACGGTTGCTTATCCATTTATTCCAATCTGTCCAGTCATCAACAATCTTTTGCCACTCAAAGCCTGATGGATTGAAGAGGAAAGGAGCAAAAAGCCATGCCCCCACCATGAACCATATTGAAAAAGTGATCAAGACATATGAAACTGCGCCTCTATATGATTGGCCAAATATTTGGTACACAACAAGCAGAATCATCAATTCAATGCCCTTAACAAAATGGCTGCGAGAATAGAGCCTGTAGTTCTCAGCAAACTTAGCATGGACCACTACAAAACCTCGACCAGTGCCTCTATATTGTGCACCCCCATGAAGCAATGTCCTTCCATAATAGTGTGTCTTTGTTCCCAAAGAAAATGTGAAGAAGACAGGAGCCAACTGTAATTGCATTAATATGAAATCAGTTAATGCACTACGGAAGCCTCTTTCCAAACCGATTTCCATCATCATAGGCAAGGACATCAGAAATCCAATTTGCACAAAAGATTGAGAAGCAAGAGCTACTTGAAGAGGCTTATTGTCTCGAATACCAGGTTGATTGCTCAGACTCTCTTCAAGTCCACTGAGAACAAGATAAAGGCGGCCATAGAGAAACACATAGACTGTGAGCACAGTCATCTGTCAAAAACACAAACAAAGTGATTCACATAATTATATGGGACCATACAATATATATACATAGGCAAATAAGTTATATCTCATACATACCAAGGTACTGAAATAGAATCCAACTGTGGTGAAATAACATGATAACATTCGGAAGAAATCAAATCGGTGCCCAAGCCTATATATGTCACGACTCAATGTCTGCTCACCATTTCCATTAGCTATCTTTGCCTCAAACATTGAGATCTGTTGAAGGCCAACATCCCTCCCCTTACCAACTTGTATATATTCATGATGAGTAACATTGCCTTCACGTAATGTAGAATTGAAACCTGCATACCATGGAGAGATGCTAAGATAAACAGCCAAGCTAAATCACAAACTAATTTAGTCTAGTACAAAACAAGCTCTCCAGCTAGAAAATGCCTGCAAATATGTCCTCGCTTAAGTTGATGCCTTTGGAAGCTTTGCTGATACCACCTCTAGGAATGTGGAACAGTCTATCAAACACATCTGGATGACCATAGTGGAACCGAACTCTGAATGAGCAGCAGAAAATTATGGATTCAGTGCATCAGATATGAACATTAAATAACCAAAAATGCGACTGAAAAAATATGTAAATTTTGGGTGGAGAAACTTCATTCATATCATAATTTCATACATGAACACAAGCTTAAGAAGTTAACTGTCCATATTATAGCTTCAAACATTTCATTTCACAGTTTGGAATTCATCTATTAATTGTAGCTGGTCACTTGCATTGGGCTTAAAAATCCCAAAATGATATAGGGGTAAAATATGGGTGCAGAAACCTTGAACACCATTGAATATTTTAAGAGAACTAAGAGAAAATGTTTAAACTTCAAAAAGACTGGTTGTATAGAATTTTTTATAGGGGAGATAACCATTGGTCAACTAAAGAGAATTTTTAACCCAAACATTTGAACTTGGGAAAATTATATAGAAACATTGAAATTTTGAGTCATCATGACTCCACTGTAATTTTAACAATATAAATAAAAGAAGAAAAGGCAATTTACATTCAAAGGATTTGATCCTAGTGCTGAATTGAATTTTATTTTTATTGATTAATGAATTTACATTGTTTGATGCTGGTGCGATAGCCAGTTCCCTCTGCCCAAGTGATGTGTCATGGGTTCTAGTCTAGGAATTGGTCTTTCCGAAAATTGGGAGTAAGGCAACCTATCAATCACCTCTCCCAAACCCACAGAAGCAGGAGCTTATGCACTAAGTATTGACTTTTTTTCACATTATGTCACTAGAAAATTTTACTTCCTTGACTTAATGACCCAGTGTTCAGGCCAACCAACAATAACTTGACAATATAGATAATGGATCAGAAAAACCTGATTAAGCCACAAATGGCACAAAGATTGAAGCATTGCAGGAACCATAATTTGCTGCACAAGTATGAAACTTAGATTTTTTGGCCCATTGGGCGTATGAGCTATTCAAATGAGAGGTAGCTCTCTTCCATCCCTTAAACCCCGTAACCCTTGTGTAGGCCGGATTTTGTTCCATGCTTCTTGTACCGAAACATGCAGGTTTACCATCTATAAGCTAGATGAAATGAAACTTAGATTTCTTGTAAACTTAGGGCACGTTTGGTACACTGTAATGATTATTACATCGGAATATGAATGAGTATTACAAAGAATACATTAAGTTGGAATGTAATAAGTATTACTATTCATTAGTTTGGTGACTATTTAGGAATAGAATTATGAATATGCATCCACAATTTAGTAGAGTATAAAACGAAGGTGTAATTAAATTATTTTTAAATTAAATTTCCTAAAATATACTTATTTTATGGTGTTCAAAATAGAGTTAATAATTAACAAGAAGGAAAATTTATTTGCTTTCCTTTTAAAGATGTGGCAACTAATAGCTTTTAGGAAAATTTTTTTTTTAAGTTATTACATAAGATGAAAGAATAGATATTCAGTACTTTTGATAAGAAATAGTTATTCCTTATTTTAAAGAATAGTTATTCATAAAGAATAACTATTCATTGTAATAAAAACATAACCAAACAACCGAATAGTTATGCCATAGGGATATTTATTACATTACAGCGTCTATTACAGTCTACCAAATGTGCCCTTATACTTGAAGATAATATATATTCATACACACGCAGATATTTTTTTTGATAGGTTTATACACACACAAATATGTATAGAGAAATCTTACTTTAGAGGGCTAGCTAACAATCGCTGCCCAATAGTTACAAAACTATTCTCCTGCATTGACATAAACCATGCCAGAGATGAGACACTGCATTAATAACAAAATCATGATGAGCTACACAAAAATCACATATATGTAGTCTTATTTACCAGCAGCACTACAACCAAAATCCGGATTGAGATAAGCAATGCCCATAAAAGTACCTGCCAGTGAATATATGCTCCCGAAGTCCAAGGATGGTTGGAAGTCTCACACCATCATGTTTTTTAAGAAATTCTTGAAGCAAGTTCCTCATTTTGAAGGCTTCTTCCATATAGTTATCCTGTTGAACAGTTTACTTTTCAATCCGACTTTTGCCTATGAAACTAAGTTCCCAAAAAAAGTGTGCACAAGCGCACATACATAGACCCACATACAAAAAACCATATATATTCCTGCAGTACCTGATTCATATCTATTGTTTGCAAGCCTTCCCCACGTGTAAAAATAATGGCATGATTTTGATTTTCTGGCTTGCCCTCACCCAATTTCGCATCCCCAGGAAGCTTTATCCGATAAATAACCTGCAAAAGAATATCCAAACAATAACTCATGAAGCATTACACCTGGCTGGGAAAAGTTGCAGAACAATGCTGGTCATATCATGCCTATGGTTGGATTCAAATGAACAATCATAATATCGTTCCAATTCTGAGAACTGCAGGATAGAAAAAGAAAAGACAGAATATAAAAATTTTTGTTCAATCATCTGTCAATCATTATAATCTCTTGAAACAGACCACAAGGTCATCTCTATATATGTATCACTTGTGAATACAGGAAGCTGTGCCAGAGAAACAAAAAGTCTGTATAAAAGTACCATCAGTGTTTAATTTCTTGAATTATCTGACCCAGTTTCCAGAATAATCTAGCACTTGTACCTGGTCCAAATTTTGTACTGGCTCAGATGAATCAATTGTCTTTGTTGGTGGAGCAGCCTTTACAAGAGCTGAATAATAGACCTTTTGAACAGTTTTTTTGGACTTATCTTTACAAGGTTCTTCAACTTCGTCAATGTAAGCTACCCGAAGAGATGGGTACCTGAGAGAAGGAAAGTAGGATATGTAAATAACAGTTGCTTAGAGAAACATTAATATGAAAATAATTGAATTTGGAAGAAATACTTTGTCATAAGCCTCAAAATGTCTTTGGCACGAGGATGACCAGAGCGTTTGTCAATGCCATACTGCTGGCATGACACCACATATGTAAACTTCAAGTCCGCTAATGCTTGACATTGTGCCCATAATGACCTTTCACTCTTTGAGTTTTCCTCAATATCTAATACAGCAGCCTTATAGCCTTTCATTAGATCTGAATAAATGCAATTAACATTTATAAAAATAAGATGGTGCACAATGAAAGAAAAGATGAAATTACAAGTTCACAACCATATTTTCCACAATCACCTTCCTCCTTTGCCATATCCAAAAAGGCCTGAAGTTCCAAAGCTTTCCGGTAATACATCATGCCTCGAACTTATTTGTTGAGAGCAGGGTGATGATATATGCAGAGAGCACTCATTATCAGATAAAGGCAAAAGAATGCTTCTTCACGTCAGAGAGAGAGAGAGAGAGAGAGAGAGAGAGAGAACTTATACCAGTTCTGGTCAATGTCTGGCCTCTATACGATGCCCATAAACGGAGTTCTTCTTCATGTTCATTTCCTCTGAGTTCTTCTTCATTACTACACCCAACCCGTTCTAGAAAATTTTTCCATTCATCTGCAGTAAATGACCATTTTATGAAAGAGCAAGTCAGTTTTGCCAACAGAAATTATACTTAAAGAGAACATAAGTAGTTCCAAAAGAGGTGGAGGAGGAGGAGAACCTGGAAATATCTTTTGCAAATAAAAAAGTATCGTAACTCCATCTTCTTCAATTAGCCTTTCCAGGTCGTTTATGGAGAAAAGAACATCCTCTATATAGTAAGGAGTTAGGACACTACAAAAGAAATAACAAATATGTCAGGTAATATATGCTGCAACTAAGATCTATTGTGAAAAGAGAGAGAGTGAGAAAGAGAATTTGCATAGAAAATTATTTTAAACAAAGAGAAAAAGGTGAAACCAGCCTTCAGATCTTGACTTAAAAGTAAGAATTGATCCAGACCCACAAACCCAAGGGGCTACAACTCATTAAGTTTTACAGCAATATGTGCAGTACATGTATGCAAGGAAAACTGCAATATCTTCTGTCAGAAAAGTTCAATGCTTAGAGAGCTTACGAGAAAGAAAGCATATTTCGAACTTTGGGTGCAGGAGGCATCTCCATAAACAATGAATTGGAGAAGAAAGAAATACGTCTTCTAGCTTCCAAGTTGGATGGCACATCCATAGCAGACTCCTTTACGGTAAGCAGTAGATGAAGCCTTTTAATCTGTCCAGACAATAATGGAGTTATGCTGGAACAGAACTTGGAACTAATCATAAGCAGTGCCAAAGTTGAAAATTAAAAGGAACTTTTCCATTGTATGCAATTTATTTTAGGTGTACTTAATTATCTCAAATAAGAGAACAAGAACAAGGCTATTTTTTGCAATACTAAAACACATTATATCAATCTATACATAACAAGGATTTACATATTTAATTGGCTTTGGTTCAAAGAAGAATTCAATTTTGGAGTTGTTATGAGTACGTTTGTGGTTGGGGGAAAATTGTAAAAATTTTCTATTAGTGTAATTACCTGCATATAAATAACATTCATGTGTGTTAGGGTATATATTAATGAACCCTAAGCACACTTCCTGAAGTAAACAGGAGTCATGATCAAATTTTTTAACATCATTGCAACAAAGAATATTAAAGTAGGGTTGATGTATTAATCAATGCAATGGCCCTGTTAGCCCTCCCCTAGGTCCATTGGTGGAATTATGTAGGCAAGGACTGGCTCCTTTATTTTGTAAATGTAACATAGGTATTCCATTGTAAAATTACTCATAGTAACTTTCACGTTTTGAGCTACACTTGTAATATTACAGTAAAGTCCTTGTTTTTTGTTGACTTCATTCCGTGCCAAATTTGCTTGTATTTCTGGTGTTTGATGATGTATTCTTGGGAATTACATGTATTTGGGTAGTATACTTGAGCCGTGGTCAAAGCTGCTGAAGAGTGGAACTTGCGACCTGACTGCAACTTGAGTTGCCCACGAGCTGCACAAGTGTAACAAAAAGGAGAGTCCTTTATTTCAGCATGTTGCGACCTAGTCGCGGTCACTACTTGCCTGAGGACAAAATTCCAGCACCTCATTCTTATCCTAAGCTAGCTCAATTTGTACCAACCCCAACCCATTCCAATCCGCAAGAACAACATAAGAAAACCCTAAGAGAGTACATGGAGAATTTTGGGAAAGCTTAGTGTGCTCATCCTTTGAGAGGGAAAACCCATAGCTTTTGTCTTTTCTTTCCCTCTCACCATATTCATATCTTGAGTTGTGATTTCCCAAACACTCCATATTATCTTTGAGTGGTATATCTTGAGTGATTATTGCTAGGAACCATTGGAGAAGAAACACCATAAATTCAAGAGGTCTTGGTGGCTTACCATTGACCATTCAACATGTGGACTCTGAGAAGTTAGTTGCTAGCTAGAGCTTGAGGGTCTCAAGTACTAGGGGAGGTTTAGGCTTGGAGGGTCTTTATTCAATCTTGTAATGCAACTATTCACTAGTGGAGATTTTGCATCGGTGCCATAGAGAGGATTTTTATTGGGGGCATTGGTTTTCTCTTCAAAAACACATTCCTGAGTTTTCGTTTGGTTTG
Source organism: Lithocarpus polystachyus (assembly GCA_033629205.1). NCBI lineage: Eukaryota > Viridiplantae > Streptophyta > Magnoliopsida > Fagales > Fagaceae > Lithocarpus > Lithocarpus polystachyus. Next base: position 343,419 of record CM066165.1, read on the forward strand.
ATTATTTATTATTCCGTACTTTAGATTGCTTTATAATCATTTCTATATGAATATGCATGAAATGGAATCTGGTTAATCACTTGTATTGGGCATTAATTGTTTTTTTTCATAAGTAATAAACTTTAATTTATCACCAAAATTGCCAGGTATACAACGAAAAACCAACATCAACGTGTGATTTAACCATAAAATTGGTAATTGGCGTCTATGGAGTGTTAGGTATTATCTTTCAACTACAAATATAACTTACTTTTTCCTTCCAAGCTTCTGTTTCTCGTTTAACAGGAAATTCAAGTTCACCAAAAAACTGATATTGTTGATCAAGTGGTTTCATTCCCTCATCTTTTCCATAATAACCACCACCATGACTTGACTCTACCAAACTACATAAGAAAAATAACAAAAGGATAATAATAATATTAGCACATTAATCTACCTCAAGGAGATAGTTGCACCCAAATAATTTACCTGATAACCTCATCTTCCAGAATGTCGCTGGTCACAATTTCTAGCATGTTGAGCAAGACAATTACAACCTGATCCTTGTCCTCCTTTTTATTCTCTAACTGTTGAAAGTATTTAGAATCCAGTTATGATTTTTTGCCAACTTCGGTTCAAAAGAAAAATGTGAAGATCATTGGTGAAACAATTACCAAATAATTAATGAGTGTAATAAATTGTTCATAGAGGCTAGGGAGGGCACTCATATTCAATTCCTTTATCAAATCTTCATTTTCTATATGATTGTCAACCTTCAAGAAAATTTCGTTTATAATCCTGGACAGAGCAAACCATCAAAGAGATAAGACAATACATCAGGACAGATGAAATTATACTCCCTTGCTCTTTTGATTATATATACATCAGTTAGTAGCAAACTCACTCTTTTTCACGTTTTCCAAGAACCAAAGAGTTTATTATATTTTTAAATGAAGCATAGCACTCGCGAACAGCAGAGGTCATGTAATGATCTTTTTTCAATCTCTTCTTCAACTCATTGTCTTTTTTGTTGCTGTCTTTAGCCATATCCAATGCTACTGGAATCTACACAGCAGGTACAGGTTTAATTCAGTTACAGGTCTTAGTGTAGCTAATGGAAGAAATTTAACTCAGAAGGAGATTAACCTTGCTAGCAAGTAAAAATGGAGGCCATTGGATAAGATCCAGACCACTTGCCCAGTATGGAACAAGCAACAGGTCCATTTCCCTGCAAATTTTACATCTAAGGTTTTAATTCCCAAGGCCCAAAATATTTATTAAAAAAGAAGAGCAACACTTAAGGTTCACCCAAGAATCAAGGAAAACATATCCAACTCTGGAACATCATTTTACCAGTTAGTTATTAGATCCTCATCTCTAAAACTACTGATTATTCTGTTCCACAACTGAGCAAACTGTGCCGCATTCTTCCCTTTATCAGATGGAATCTGAAATAAACAAGCAACTCATTAAGACTAGAAAAAACTGCCTTGTAGGCACCAAAAGAAAAAGGTGCTGAATTGGGTTTGTTAAATTAAAAATTATTCAAAAAGCTTAAACTATTAAGAAATGGTGAATTTAATTCACTTAAACATAATTCTAACATTCCCCCTCGCATGTGGGCCCAACACATGGGATTTTTAACATTTTTAATGGAAGATGTAGAGACAGGGATCGAACTCAAGATCTCCTGTTCTGATACCATGCAAAGTCACTGATTCTCCCAAAAGTTTATGCTTTTAGGAAATGGTGAATTTAATTCGCTTAAACATACTTCTAATGGGGTTAATTGATCATTATCATGGTATTTAATAATAAAAAACAGTAACCAAACCTCATCAAATTTGCTAGAGAAAGTGGCCTTCAGTCCCTTCTTCTTTGTTTTCTCATTCCTTTCCACTGGAATTAAGCAAGTATTAAAAGCACCTGGCAGTGATTCGAATCGAGACCTCAGCATTACCAATGTTCGAATCTGAGAAGTCAAACAATGGGTTGAGTGTTCAAGACACTTATTAAAGAATTCAAGCTAAAGGAAACATCAATGTTTTTATTAAACTCTTCAATGGTTTTATATAAATTTTATGTAAACAACAAAGGAGAAAGAGCTACTCTGTGCTATTAACATAAAGGAATGGGGTACTCATGTAAGAGCTTATCTAAACAGAAGGTTTGAGAGTAGTCAAAACCAGAAAATTACATGTATACGTATGGAATTCAAGATCCCGTTATATATCTACATTAGGACATTTAATTCCTTGGCAGCAAATCAGGAGTAAAGGTCAAAACATGCTTGAAAATGTAAATCCTCATGGAGTTCATGCCAACAATGCACCAATGAAAGTAAAATTAATCAAGCAAAAAACATCTTAATCTACATTAAGGCCCACCAAAATGATAACAGACTAAGAGAGTGGAGATTACTTAAAAATATATAAACATAGAATAAATAATATATATTGATATGTTGATAGTTATAACAAGAGGGGAGGGGGGATTTGAACCCTAGTTCTCCTACTAAAGGAGAGTAGGCTATGCCACTAAACTACAAGTCTCTTGGAAATAACACATACATGTGTGTGCGCGTGTATGTGTGTTCTCACGACCTTTTCAAGTTCTCTCTCTTTTTCTATCATGATGTTCTAATAATCAATAGTTTCATAATAGAAAAAAAATCCTTCAAAATCATGTGGAAAGAGTGATGTACCTCCGTTCAAGCACCAACTATTAATGGGTCAGGTACATCTGAACTGTACTACATGTGCAAACTTATCAATTCATTTCTTTCTTTTAACTTCTACCACTAATAATTTATATAAAGATTTCCTCTTGAAAGAACTATACAGATTGGATCCTTTCACTGTTGTTGGTGATGCACGAAGTGTATGGTATTCAACTATACTCTAAACCATCTTCCCCATTATAACATCAAAGTCTTGAATCTAAGGATATAGGTTACCAAGAATGCTAAGAAAGTGAAAGCTCTGATATCAACTTGTTGTGAGTGTATTCAATTATAATGGGTTTACGTGAAATAGAAATAGAAAATTTGAAAAAAAGTCACACAAGAAACTCAAGATTTACATGGTTTGGTCTTAGGCCTATATCCATGGATAGTGCCAAGGAGAATGTTTTACTAGGAAAATAAGGAGATTACAAGAGTGGCACACGGGCATCACAAAACCCAAACCCAAATACACCCAAAGAGCTCTCTCTCAAAATGTAGACAACAGGAAAAAATCTTCTTGGTGCCATTCATGCAACCTTTTAAAATTCAAGCCACATAATAACAAAGAACAAAAGAAGGAGCTCCACCAACCTCTCCAAGACGGCGAAATGCACCATATAGACCCCCAAATATCGTGGAGAAGATAGCATACCAAATCTGAGTATCCATAAAGTAGACCTGAAAAAGTTAATTTCATTAGAAACTCATATGAAAATGAATAGAGCTAAAGAATTATGGAGCAGATAGACACCAGGACAAACATAACTTACAATAATTATAGGAGACCAAAGTGCAAGCACAACACCAATGTTGTTCTTGGCTGCAAACAGCAACTAATGACATTACAAACCATGTCCACAATAAATTAAAAAAATTCTTCCAACTCAAGCTATTACCTTGAGGGAAGAACTCATGCCACTGAAATGTTCTCACAGTAGCTTGCATTATTTGTTTTGTTGGAGCCACAAGAGGCCTAATCTGCAAAGAAGAAAATTTTCAGATGGATTTAACCAATGCAAGATCCTAGAATATATTACATCTATAGATCTAACATCAAACAATATGTTTAAATCACTTGACTACATGAATTCGTGGAATCAGTCAAACCAATTCAGTCAAATGTTCATGGTTTTACCATATTAGATTCTATCCAACTTACAATTAATGTTATACATGGTTGATCTCCTATGGATTGCAGAAAATTCTCTTTTGCACACCCATGCATATGCACATATATTCATTTGCAACTTATAATTCTAAAATTAATTTTTTGTACTTCGTAGATGTTATATAGCCTTAAATACACAGGTAAAAAGTGTGTTTGGAAGTTTGGAAAAAAAGGAGAGTAAGGGTAAGGGGGGAGGAGAAGAGAGGGGAGGGAGGGAGATGGTTACCCCTTACCCTTGTTTGGATGTTTTAAACATTAAGTGGGAGAACGGGAATAGATATCCATATCCTTTGTTTGGATGTTTTAAAAATTAAGTAGAGGGAGCAGAGGAGAGGGGAATGGTTTTATAAATTGACAATTATGACTCTCATTTGCTAATTTCAAAGAAATAGATACAAATTGGCATCATAGGGGAAAAGCTGACAATTTAAAATTTTTACTATAGGCAAAACTGGAACCCCTCCGTTCCACTCCCCCTCCAAATTCCTACAATTTTAGGGAATTAAAAAAGAGGGGTTAGGAGCGGTAAGATACCCCTCCTAAATCCCTTCAAACCCCTCCCCCTCCCCCCTTAAAAGCTTTCAAACAAGGTACATTAAACCATACTCCTCCCCTCCTCACTACTCCTCTCTCCTTCTCCTCCACACAAACACGCTATAAAATACTATTAATAGTATATGGTACTATTTAAGCATTATTCCTCCCATATCACATGCATATTATTGGATAAGGATGCTTAGTAATGTTAAAAGTTTTGTGTCATATTACCAAACATTTCCTTGCCATTCCAAGCATTTTCATGCCTTTCTGAACTTTCTAACTGCTTAACAAAATTCAAGGAAAATATTTATAGCAGTTTAAATTCATGTCAGCATCTTTCTTCCATTCCTGACTTGTATTGTTTAATAAAGATGCTCAATAGGCATGCAACATACCTTAGATAGTCATTTACAAGGCTTATCAATGAAAGTGAAAGGTTCCATCTATATTACCAAGAATTTCCCTGCTTGTCCAAACATTTTCATGCCTTTCTGAATTTTTTAACTGATTAACAAATTCAGGGCAAATATTTAAAGTAGTTTAAAGTCGTGGTAGCATCTTTCTTCCATTCCTTACGAATATCATTGGATAACGATGCTCAATATGCATGCAACATACCTTAAATAGTCAGTTACAAGGCTTATCAGTGAAAGTGAAAGGTTCCTTCCATATTTCAAGACATCTCTTGCATTCCAGTTGGTCAAGCATCAAAGGTAAGAAGCTTTGTTTCATATTTCCAAGAGCTTTAATGCTTTTCCAAATTTTCAAATTGTTTTCATTGAATTTCAAAAACAATCCAAAATGTTTCAACTTTTTTGCCAATTGAAACAATCCACTCATTGAAATCTAATACCATAATTTATCTACTAGCAATACCTAGTGACTACTTTAAAAAAAAAATAGTGAGCATTTATAATTCACCCACAACTTTGTCAGTAAAACACCCAAGGATATTGTAACTACATATCATGAGAATGAACAGACGTGCAGAACTAACTAATCAATACCAAAAAAAATTCCCTTAACTTCCACAATAAACTCAAATGTTTCCCAAAAGGTCAGTTCTTTGCCAGAGCAATTCATAGATAATAATTTGACCATAAAAGTTGAATAAAATCAATGATTATTTGGTAAATAAATCCATCCAATACTTCACTTATTAGCACTTATTTGTTTGATGTATATGATTTAGACAAATAAAGGTATACCATACAAGAAATAACAACAAAGAAAGACATAGCAACAATAATAAGACACATACATAAGCTCTGAGGAAAGATAAATGAAATACCTCTATGTAGTAACTGAATGCTAATTTTGATACAATCAGGAGAACCCAAAACACAGTGTACCTAGAAATCAGAAAAATTAGAAGATAATCAGCAAGAGCATCAGTGAATCGCATTCAAGCCATGCTGACCCAAAAATAAACACTGTTCTCTTACTTGATAAGAGAAATCGTGCTCTCATGCATTGCCCTTCCAACATAGAGCCGAGGCTGCAAGATATCAAAAGGTTGAAAGAAAGAAAGAAAGAAAAATTTAAGATGGTAGAGATGCTGTAGGAATGAATTAAGTTAAACAGCAACCTAGAAATGAGCTTCACGTGTCATACCTATAGGCATGCAATATGTAATGTTCGTTCAGCAATAGACAATTATCATTGAAAAGTTTTAAAACATGCATCTGCATACCTGAGACCACCACATCATGAGCATCACAACCTTATAGTTTGATCCTTCAAGAAATCGGCGAATGAATGGGAACAGAAACAACACTGTGCAGAGCATGTTTGGAGCTAAGTAAATGAGGACAGCCAAAATGAACAAAGATGGTGAACTTGGACTGTTTCCAAACCAACTCTTAATGGTCTGTGCAAACCCCGGAGGATTTTTCCAACTATAGGCATATGCTACTGGTAAAAGTATGACCCATGCTGCAGCAGAAACAGCCTTCAAAATGTATCTTAGCTTGACATGTAATGACATGCTCTGCCTTGCTTTCCAGCTCAGGACTATATCAAGGACAGCTGCAATTGTTCCAAAATAATAATAATAATAGCAGTAACACAAAAATAATCAAATCACAACTATCTTATAAAGCAGGAGACTGTCATATTGATAATTGAATGTAAAGATGTATGTGAAGGATATAGTGGGCTTCTTTATGTTACTGAGTCTTAAGAAAATGCCCAAACTTTTGCAAAACTAAAATATGCTTAGGCAACGAAAACCAAAAACCCCAAACATGTTTTAGCGAAACCAGCAGGAGACTTAAAAAGACCAAATGTTGAAGAGAACTAATGGTTGCTAGGGAATTTTCACCCCATTCTCCTGTAGGACACACTTTGATATTTTAGTTAATCTTGTAAATTGAGGTGCTTGAATTCACCATCTCTATTTTGGGCCCTAATAAAGTACATCTTCTTTTTTTAAGTTTTGTGCATAGTTAATGATTTTGACATCTTGACGGAGAAGTATGTTCTTGTTGGTACATTGTATTAATTCTTGCCACGTATTGCTTCCTTGAGTAGATTAGTGGGTCATTTTAACTCCGCCTATCACCTATGCCTATGCTTAGTGTCATTGATTTTGTTCATAACCAGCCTCAAGCCTAGAAAAATGTGGAAGGTTGCGGTATGTTGACAGTCAGTTTAAATTTTAGTCAATCTAATACTATTATGAGTTGTGGCAAAATTATTTGATGTCATCATGCCTAAGGACTAGCAAAATAGAGACAAAATAAGAAATTTTTTTTCTTTTCGTCAATTCACCAAAACTCCCAAGCAGCTGTATTAATTCCTATGCAGCTGATTTTCCCTCTAGATAATTGATTTGGAGACAGACATGTCTACTCATTCACAGTTCGACACGGGTGTCATAAATGGTAAATCCCAAAAATCTAGATATGTGGAGATGGGAAGTATTTGACTGAATATATATTTGAGATATTTATTTCACTGTTTGCATGCCAAAAATCAATGTATAATGAAACATTTAATAAAGAAACTATGATTAACAATCTTATAATTCTAAATGTACTAAAAAAAATGAAGGTGGTATTTTATTAGTTAGGATATTATTTTTGGACATGGATGTTGCTTCCTAAGTGTTTGGCAAGCCTATTTTCAGATTGGAGAATCCATAAATCATAGATTATCAAATGGGCCCACAACCCTATCTTGCCATGACTCCTAGATGCAATTCTGATGAAAACATATCTGTTAGGTTTTAGTGTTGGCTGCTTCCTATGAAAAAAGGTGTCAAACGTTTTTGAATTGATTGTATTTTGGGTTAGCTTAAAAATCTGTCAAGAGCTCCTGTTGAAGGAATTTAAGAACAACTTTTTCATTTTTCGCCCAAGCGCAACTAAGTTTGCTCAAGCAAAATGAATCTTGTGCAAGAAAAATGAAGACTCACTCGAGCAAGAAAATAATGCAGAAAGAAACTTCTCCAGTATTTCACCAACATTCACTCGAGCGAATTCATTAAGACTTGCAATCCGAGGTCTACTAGAAGAAGGATTTGTGCTCAAATTTTACCCTATTTTGTGCACCTATATAAACCACTTAATGCATGTCTTTTTGAAAGAGAGAAAGGCTTTTTATACCATAGCAATATAGAGAAAACCTTGTTCCTTTCTTTCCTTGTGCCAAACTGAAAAATATATAGATTTTACCATCTCATTTTTTTGATATTTTTTATTCAATTTCTCTCCAGCACATCACATTTCCAAGTCCTCTCTCTCTCCTCTCTCTTATTTTTATTCAATTTTCTCTCCCACACATCCCCACGTCCTCTCTCTCCCTCTTTCTCTGCCTCTCTTCATCAAATGGAGCCACACGATAAAATATATTTGTTTTGTTAGTTTTTTTTAACATAGATGATGTTTGTTTTAGATTATTTTAATGTGTTGTAATCTAAAAATAGAAGATGTGATGTAGGGTGTATTGTAAAGTGGTGCGTTAAAAAAGATAAAGTAACTTTTTGATATGTCCAAATAGCATTTTTTTAGAACATCTGACGTTAATTCTCTAAGGCTGAAGAACAGAGATATAGTACAAGTAGGAGAGAAGCAATAAATAGAAAGAAAATACCAAATACAGTTTTGTCCACATACATGAGATTAGAAATAAATAATGCACCAACAGAACCCGTTCAACTGGTTTCCTACCTTGTACAAGCTTCAATATTGCAGCAGTTATGAAGATACTCAACACCTTCTTGAAAACATCACCCTCAAATACGGAACTTAATTTCCCTGACCCATTCGAAGCAAGGATGATCATCGCCTAAATTAGACAGAGTATTTGAACATTGTTCATAATATTAGGAAGGGAAAAAAGGCAGGAAACACAATGATAAGAAAATTAGAAAAAGGATTACCTGTAAACACAAAATATAAAAGCTCCACATTCTATCAAAACTTCTAAAGATATGCCAAAATGAGCGTATTTCAACAAAATAAGTTTTCCCAATCCATCGATCACCAGTATAAGGTTTCTCATCCTGAATATCAATAATTTCCACAATTAGAAATGAAATAGTTTTAACCAAAATCAGGTTGACAGAATTAGTAGTGAGGAAAATATTTTTTAATGGCAATTTTTTAATGAAATTGAGCAATTGAATAAATTTGAAACTTAGAGAACTCAATTGAATGAAAGTAAAGTTAAAAAACTAAATTGAATTTTTGTCAAACTTAGAGGGTGCAATTTGTATTTTAGCCTTTTTTTTAAATGCAAATTATAGTTCTTAAAAATCCAATTTTGTCAACTCTAGCAATAGGGTTTATATTCTCCTACAAAAGGGGAATAGAATTTACAAGTTGAGTATTGATACCATGGTTAACTAAGTTGCTATATATATATATATATGTGTATATATATATATATGGAATGATTTCAAGTTATACCTAGTATGACTTTAACCAATGTTACACCACTTATTAACTTTTATTAAAGATTAATATTATGAAAATCCAACTGTTGGATTATATGGTCTCCATGTTTTTAACACGCACACCAAATTTTGTGTCAATCATCTTTCTATTCAATCCACAAAATCATCTTTTATAAATAATTTTAAAGTACAAAAACTTGAAATCTAAACATTTGAATGATGACAAAGTTACTAATGTTTGATCGTCTTGAAATTTTTTGATCATGGAGGGTATATGAAGAAAATGTAATCCAAAAGTGGATTTGTCAAAAGTTGTATCCAATAAAAAGATATTGAGAGATGTCATATTCCCTAAAATTACACTAGGTGTAACTTTTATATATATATATATATATATATGTATGTATATATATGTGTGTTTGTGTATATATATATATATGTATATATATAAGGCCCAAAGTGATACATGTCAGCTATTTAAAGCCCAAAATTAAAAGAATGTTGTTTATTAAGTGAAGAGCAGTTTATGGTCTTCAATGTATGTGCTACTCTAAAATGCCATCAATAAGATTAAGAAACTAAGTGGACTAGTGGCATATTGTATAAAAGATCCATATCGTTGACTATGACAGTTACTATAACTACAGGAATTTAGGAAGACAAAGAGCAGAATATAAATGTGTAGATACAAAAACAGAAACCTATAAATCTATTAATCATAATTAAGGGTATAGCAACAAAAGCAATAGCTGTTGATACTAACTATGCTAGTACTACTAGTAGTTTTAAGTCATTACTGCTCTCAAGAAGGGCATCAATGTATCCATATTTGTACACCTGCATCTGAATTTTGTATTAACATACACACAGGGAATGGATACTTCAGTTAGTCTGGGGCCTTACTCCAGAGAATAAGGGCCCATGTTCAGGTTGTCTTCAAAGATCCTTGCCTAATTTGGTAAGATTGATTGCACACACGCGCACACACACACATATTTACAAGAAAAAAGAAAAAATCAATTAGTGCATGGTATTTTGAAAGGCAGCACTGTTTACCATCCATTATATGCTTCCTGTTCTTTCCATAATGAGTTTGAAAAGACTGATTGGACAAATTCAACTGTGGCTTTCTACTCAAGTTCCTGATATAGTTGCGCTAGCTTTCTCCATCTAAATAGTTCCTTAAATTAATCTGGTTACAATTGACTTACTACTGTTTCCTGGCTGTTTGTTGTTGATTTGCTGAACCCCAGTTCAAACTTGTTCAGGACTTATTCTTGTAAGGTTCTCCAATCCCACTAAAGCTCTACTGCAAAACCTAGGTCTGCAGCAAGTGGCTTTTTTGCTCTTGTCTATCCTCTTTCATTATATCTTTCTCCTAAACCCTGGATTTTGGCTCTTTCTTCTCGGATTTAATTCCCTTATCCCCTCTCTTTTCATTTCAATAATTATAGTAACCTAGCCTTTACTTTTTGTTACATCTGATTCCTCCCTATTTAGTATTTACCCCAACCTTATATTTCTCTTCTCTAACTCTTCCTCACCTAGGCAGTGTCTCTGTACATGTAAGTAATGGACAGCAATATAAGCCACATGTAAGAGGCAAATATTACAAATATAACTAGGAGCATGAAACCGTCTCCTCAAGACACAGCTTTTACATTTCTACTCTCATCTTCTCTCCCTCCATCTCCCTCCATTCCAAACATACCCTGACTGTATTGATATATGTTTGAAGCATATTTAGCACAAAAAAGTTTAAGATAGAGCAGGAAAATTCCCTGTTCCATCAAGGGACAATATTTCATGAATTTACAATGAAATAAGTTAAGATTCATAAAAAAAAAAAAAAAATTCATCAATAAAAGAAATAAATTTAGATTTATATGTTTCAAAGAAAGATAAACAAGACTAGAAAACTAACAAACAAGTAACATAAAACCCAAAATTACAACATACATCCTTTTTGTCAGCTTGAAGCTTTTCCGGAGGTTGGCAAAAGAAATCAGCATCAGCACGCATAGGCCAACCTAGCCGAAAACAATCAACTGACCTACAATTCACACCAACATAATTTTTAATAATATACTACATTCTGTACATATTAAAATTCATAAAATAAATAAATAAATAAATAAACACATTGTACCAGAAGTATTCATTTAAATCATCATAATTTCTCCACTGAGAATGCTTTGCTTTTCCTCCTTTGCTCCTTTTAGCTTCCTGTAAAGCACAAAATAAATGGAAAGACAAAGCAGTCAAATATCAATAGAACAAAATGCATTTTTATAGACCCAACAGAACGTGCAGAAGCAACACCTTTGCTATTGTCTCATATATTGGAGTTACCACTTTCTTTAGAAAAGCCTCATCATCACCACCATAGACTGGCTTTACAGGCTCACCAGTCATTGGACTAATACTTCCAGCCAGCATCCCATACAACTCAAAAGCCATCTATAAAGATTGGAGTACAACAACTGAATAATTATACTTAAATTAATCAAGATACTCAATTTTCAATGATAGTAACCAAATCAATGAGACTATAAATATCATAAAAACTATAAATATTAAACATGTAGAAGAACCTGAAAATTCAGAGCAAGTCTATTAAAATTTATTTTGAACATCCATAATTTAGCTTTTAATTGGCCAAACTTCAACCACTCCATACCTATTCTTCTTCTTCTTCTTTTTTTGGTTTGAGACCCAAAAATGCCACAACTCAACTAAAGAAATTTTTTTAAGTGTAAGGCAGAATGTATGAAACATGGTAATGACCAGAATGTACTACAAATAAGTTAATGGAAAATTCTAATATACACCATGGTTCCACGTTTTAGAAATTTGCAATGGTATACTTGTTACAATGATATCACTGCATACTTTAAACCTACCAACCTCTATTGACTAGACACTTGACAATATCTCATAACTTGAATAGACCGTAAAGGTTTATTTATGGAATTATTATTTTAAGAGAAAAACCTCTATCTCTGTTTCCTAAAAGGGGGGGGGGGGGGGGGGGGGGGAGGGGAAAGAATATTTGGACATAATTAGTACATACTCATCAAAATGTTTAGACTGAACAAGCTAGATATTGCTTACTGATTAATATATTTATTAGTAAGTCCTTAGTTTGCAAAATTACACTAACTATGAAGTCTATGAGAAAAACAAAAACCAAGTACATGAAAGCCTAGGGTGGCACCTCTATCATATTGTATAAAGTAATTTCAAAAAACCACCAAGTCAGTGAGTTGACTTGCATATTATTGCAGCCCATTCAACCCCGCATACATCTTCCAAACCTCTCCTACCAATAGATGATAAAATTGCAAATAGGAACAAACATGTAGCCCTTCACATCATGACCTTGGCATTCCCAACTACTCGCTATAGCACATCAAAAATCAAATGAAAAAACAAATTATGCATATTTTTTCAGTTATAATCTCTTTATAATATCTAGTAAAGAATTATTAAAAGTAATTTTGTCTTTATATTTTGGTTCCTTCAACTTCCATGCAACATCCCCACACTTGAATTAATTCTCATAAGTATCTAAATCTCTCATACATCTCCTTACGATTTAGAGCCCTAAAGAAATGAAAAAGAAAAGCTAATTCTTTTTTCTCTCATTGCAATCTCAGGAACAATTTGAACTGTACATACATGATGATAAATATAGCAGAGGCATTCTGGCATGAATCTCAAGTTTGAAGCTTCTCCCCATATAAGAAGATATAAACCCATGTATAGTAATTTTCGCTGCTGCACTTCTTGTTGAATTGTTGGTAACCTGCCAATTAAAAAAGCCATAAAGTAAGAGCAATATATCAAATCATGAGTGCGTGACCATTTAGCATCAACTAGCATGAAAGAGAATTGGAAATACACAAACAGAGAAATTAAGGTGCTTTTTCAGTACCAACTACAGCAGAAGGAAGCAGCAGTATAGCACTGTTGCACACAACACTATAACTAATCCACTTGGCACTTCAAAACAAAACATATTTTTGAAATAAATAAAAAACAAAAAATAGGAAGCCTCACCAAAGGCTACTTTTGCGATCCAAATACTTGCACCACCTTTTGTAGTTTTTAAAAAGTTTCTTCATCACTTCTGTCAGAGCACGATCATCCAACTAAAGAGGCAAAAAGTAGCACATGTTATGGAAAATTAAAGATTGTCTCAGAAAGTAAAAATAAAATCCCGAGCAATCTAAGAAAAATAAGACCTTGGGTTGCTGATCAGGCTTTGGGAATTGTCTTATGTGCACATTTGCAAGCAACAGAATCAAGTGCTCCCTTTGATTCTCAACATTATCTTTCTGTAGATTAATAAATGGAAAGTAGCCTGCTGATTAAACATGAAAAACCAAGTAATTGTCAACAAACAATTTGGCAAGTCACCTGAAAACCAAACATGGCCTGAAGCCAGTCTAGAATGTCTTCATTTACTTTCTTCTGGTGGTCCTTTGGCCATGGCAAACCCCTGATGTTACGAAGTGCAGAAACACTAGCTTGAATCTGCAAATAAAGAATTCAAAATCAAACTCAAGTGTGCAAGAACTAAGGAAAATCAACTATTTCACACCAGAAAACTGGAACAAACCTCAGGATATCTCATAATAGCCTGATTTTCACTATCTGGATCAAGAGGAAGAATATTATAAGGCTTATATAACTGTTTCTTCTCCTCGACCTTAGTGTGAGCTTGCAAAATCTACAATAGAAATCAAAAGGGAAATACTATCCAATTACCACAACAAGAGAGAAAAAAAGAAAATAATTACATCCACGTATATAAATGCAAACACAGCACATGAGGGTTCTTGGACAAAAAGAGTATTCTTTTCAGAAAGTCCCAATAACTTGATATCATTCAGAAGTAAGATGTAAAATGCATTCAGTTTCACCTCATCAGACATTTCAATAGCCTCAGTCTGATTTACAGCCCTCAAAACCTCAAATAGGACAGAAGCAGTTTGATATGCTTTTGTAAGTTGGGCACTGAGTCAGGAACATGAACTTAATATCAAATAAATATAATGCACTAGAGCCAACCATCAAGAAAGTAATCAACAAGACATCAATTCTCTCAGAGAACCAACCGGTCATGTTTATCAGCAGCATTCTGCAAAGCTTGAATATACTTTTTGTAGTAATCCTGATAAAATCTCTGCATTTCTCGAGCATCACTCTTCACCCTTCCTGCCAATGTCATTTCATTTTCCTGAAAATAAAATAAGAGTGGATAAATATTTCTTCAGAGAGACGCTTGATTAGAAATTGTAGGGAATTAAAGCCAAAAGGTAATGACATCTTGAAACATCATGGAACACTTTTGAAGGTAGAGCAAATTAGTTTTACTTCAAAAGGAAGAAAAATGAAAAATGAAAGGAAAAAAAGAAAAAGGAGAAGGCAGATAGAAGGCACTGAACATTTATATCATTTAAAGTCGGTCATCACACAAAAGCAATATCTGAGATAAAAATACCAAATCACCATTGAGACTATTAAGCAGGTACAAGATGAGTTTGAAATGTTGTCTGGTTTGACAGCCAATTCTGGTTAGAGTGAGGTGTTTTCTAAGCTAAGTGCTGATCGGCACTTAGGGTCAGAAACTCCAATTCTCGAGTGTCCTCCTTTGTTTCTTGATTCCATTGAGTTCTAACTTGGTCCTAGCAGTTTGAGGAAGGTGGAAGAGTAGAATAATACAGCTGCAGTTATGAGACAAATATGGAATCTCTTTGCACAGGCATGCTCTATCATGGTTGCTTGGGTAAAGCTTTATCTTAGAGCAATAAGAATTTGGGTAGTTAGAGTCCCACAAGAGAGCACATGAAAATGGAAAAGGATCCTCAGCTTGAGGAACAGAGCAAGAAAGTTTTTGAAATTCTCAGTGGGACAAGGAGATACTATCTTCCTTTGTCATGATTTTTGGCATCCTGATGGACCACCATATTCTAATTTATTTCCTCTGTTTTTTCTCTTTTTACAATGAAGTTCATTATTTATCAATATATATATATATATATTATGAATACGACAATATAGCTCTCTGTGACATGGCAAACAAAATGACAGTAAAAAAAATTTTAACTTCAAGATGATAAATGGTGTAGCCATGTTGGCCCCTAGCTAGATCTGAGGACTCACTCACTGTCTATTCAGACCAGACTACATGAAGTTGTTTTGAGTACCGCAGACTCAATTACTTAGCTTCCTTCAAGGATGCTAAATATTAATGTACTGCAACTTGGAAGCACTTAGAACAAAATTCCCCTTTGTTTCTTGGTGGAAGTTGGTATGGTTTACAAAATCTATTCCAAATCATTCCTTTATAAACTAACTTGCAATCAGGAATCAGCCATCAACCAGGGATCAAACAGGTTAATTGCAGTTATACGGGAGACATTCTCTGCACTGATTGTAGGAATGAACTGGAAAGCAGCTGTCACCTACTTTCTGAGTGATCATTTCACTAAGAGAGTTTGGCAGACTATATTAATAAGTGTTTGATGAAGATAGTGAGACAAGTTTGGCAGACAATTATGAATGCTGTTAGATTGATACTTGCTGCAAGCACAAAAATGAAGAATTTGCATTCTGAAACAAGAAAAAAAGTGAAAAATTCCATTCCGAACAGGGTTCTCCATAGTACGTGGCATATGCCTTTTTTTCTGTATGCAATTTTTTTGCCAGTATGTTTGTACTGTGCTTACATTTTATCCTCTTATAATTCTCCATTCAGTTGAATGAAATTACTAATTCGCTAAAAAAAACGCAAATCATGATAGGTATATGAATTTTCATTCTATAAATTGTTACACCTTTGATCATGATCCTTATAGAATAATATTGCTTACTAGAGAAGAAAAAGTAGATTTAATGAGCAAGTGATTTTAAAGCTCACCCTCTCTAGACGTTGAAGAAGTGCAGTTTTAAATTGGCGAACACCACGTCCACTAGATGTAGGATCCAGTCTGTGAGCTTTTTCGAAGGCATAAAACCGACCTAATTCCAGCATTGACAAAAATATGCATTTGAGTTAAGATACATATCAGAGTTCAGAAAGCATCCCATTGTATTCATTAAGAGAGATATACACCATGTTAAATTCTGACATAATATAACATATAAAAATAGACAAAACCAAATGCAGTGATTTATTAGTTAGGATAAACAATAGAATCAACGATAAAAAGAATGTCTTAGCAATTGAACAGCAAACTCAAATGTTATTGATTATAGAAAAAACCATATAAATAGTATAAGTGTGAGTTAGATATAAAAGACCAGTACTTCCTGATATAAGTTACCAAAGGTGAAAAACTGTCAAACAGACAGAATGAATTTTTTCTTGCTGAAGGGATCTCACGCATAGGAAGAGGAAAGAGACTTAGAAGAACATGGAGTGTGTTTCTTTAAAGAGTATTTTGAGTAATTTTCTAAAATTTAAGTGAGAGAGCACCATTGGATGTATTGGGGTTTTGGGCTGGTGAGTGTCTCGTTTGAGATTTTGTTAGTTAGAATTGAGAGATTGCTTTGGGTGTAATGGGATTTGGGTTAGTTTGTGTTTGTGAGAGTTTTGAGCGTGTTTGTGATTGAAAATATCATGAATATCATATGGGAGTGTCTGTGAGTCTGGTTTGTGAGAATTAGTAATGTGATATCATTGATACAAAATTTTGGTTGTCATTGCCCATTGATACATTAAGTTGGCCGAACTACATTAAACTTTTGTGTCTTATATGATTTTTTTTTAATGCACTTTCTCTGGCCCCAAAAATTCCTACAAACTGATATCAAAGCTCAAGGTTCATCCTGGTGTGGTTCAAGAAAAGAGTTTTTGTACAATTTTGCAATTGGTTTAATATATGCACACTCAATTTTAACTTCAGATGTAGAAAAAATGATCAATTTGTTCGTGAAAACTTTCTTAGATTAAGGTGAATTGCTTGGTGGAATTTTAGTTAGAATTTGCCTCAAATTCCTAACTTGACTTGGTTTGAATTTTCTTAGTGTGGGTTTAAAGTCTATGCCTTGTTAAGAAAGTAATTTGGTATTCATTGTTAACTCTGGAAGGTATTCATACTCTGCCATGGAATATGTAGTGAAGTTTTATATATACAGTGGTGATGAAGGCTCCTCCCACATTGGGAGAGGAAAAGACTCTTAGAAGAACATAGAGTGGGTTTCTTCAAATAATTGTGTGAATGAGAGAGCATCATTGGATGTATTGTACTTTTGGGATAGAAAGTGTCTCCTTTGTGAGTTTTTTAATTGATATTGAAAGTTTACTTTGGATGTAATGGGATCTGGGTTAGTTTATGTTCATAAGAGTTTTGAGAGTGTTTATGTTTGTAATGATCATGAGAGTTGTCAGTTTGATTTAAGAGAATTAATTATGTGATACTGTTGATGGTGAATTTTGGTTGCATCATCCATGAATGTAGGCATAAAGTTGGCAGAACCATGTTAAAATTTTATATCTTATATGAATGTTTTTACTTCTTGTTTTTTCTGAATTCACTTTTGCTAATCCAAATTCCAACATAAGTTCTACCTCCAGAATACAACAGAAGATCCGATATTTACATCATATACAGCTAACTGATCAAAGCAAGTTTTTTCTTTTCTTTATTTGGATACAGATCAAAGCAAGTATAAATCAACATAGTTTAAAGTATGTTAAATCCACTGACTTCTTAATTCTAGTGGATCAAAGAGGATACTTAATCAGGTGTAGATACATACACAAAGCATACAAGCATATATACAATTCAAATCATATAAAATAAAACTGCAACTTACAGAGATAAGCAACTCTTGGGTTGCTAGACTCGACTTCATTAGCCACACGAAGAATTGGAGCAATCTCAACCAAGGAAGAAGGCACCACCTCACTATCCAAGATCGGCTCTCCTAAATTTCCGGCAGTCTGAGTCCGCAAAATCCGCCTAGGCGGTGGCTGATCAGACCCCCTTCTACTTGACATCTCTAGACCCCAACAAATATCAACTCAAGCCACCTTGTTTACCTGTCAAAACCAATCAAGCAAAATAGAGGAACTCCCATCAAACTCATCAGTTTGAAACCAAATTATAGGTCTGCCACAATTTTTTTATATATAAAGTATAAACCCCTGAAATTCAAAAAAAAAAAAAAAAAACAAAAACAAAAACAAAAACTTCACCCAACTGAGACATAACTCAATACTTGACTCCCTTTTTTTCCCCCAAATTCAAGATATTAAAAAACATCAAAAGACAGAAGAGGCAAAAACTGTGTATCTAGTTACCTACAAGTCTTTTGGTTCAGTTCCTTAGTCTCAAAGAAAGTGGAATAGTATAGTATTGTTTCTTTTCTTTTTTTTTCTTTTTTTCTCTTCTTTTGTTATTGCTGTAATAACGAAGTACAGAAACAAAAGAAATAATGGAGTGTTTCCAAATCCAAAAGTAAAGTAAAGCATACCTCAGCTAAGCCACTATATGTACCTCTCAAAATGGCTGAAGCTTTTGTTCAGTTACTCAGGCCAAGAAGATATACACAGAAAACTGTGTCTTAGACAGAAAACCAAAGAAGCAAAAGAGAAAATCTTCAAATTTGAAGAAGTGGGTTTCGAAGAAAAATAGGAACAGAAGGAAAATGAAGTGGCAGAAGGAGAGTGTTTCAGCTGCAGAGGACTTTTTATATCACATGCAAACACTTATTGTAAATAAAATAAAATAAAAATAGTACAGCACAAACTTACATATATAAATAAATATATATAAAAAGTAACAGAGATCTAGAGAGAGAGAGGTTGGTGACTGAAAGTGAGGTGTTCCAATGCAACGCAGAACCAGAAGATGCGGAAGCAAATATTATTACTCGTCGGAAGTCAAATTGCTCTGTTTCATGGGGTTTTAATTAATAGTGCAATCACAAGATGCCAAGTCATTCAAAAGCTTCCTTTTTCTGGTTTTGGCAAGTGGCGACACGCTGTGATTCGTGCGAAATTGGATACCCAATTGGAGGGAGGAGATATTTTTGTAAATCGGTTGCACGCAATCTACAAGGGGTAACCATACATACATACGGATTAGTTTAAACATCATGCAACGCTTCTCTTTTTTCTTCTTTTTTCTTTTAGAAGGGCTGGGGCATTTTATCATCGCCTATATTACCATTTAGGTTTTTCTGTAAACCTATGGGTACCAACAGCGCACAACAAGACCTGTAACTATTCACTATTGCAAGACACTAAGCACAACATCTGAATCACATTTCATTTTGTAAAGTTTTTTTTTTTACCTTAAATACCATCTTAAAAAAAAAATTTCACATTAGCGGTCCATTTTTGCAATGTATCATACATCTTACTCTTTATTTTGCAAAATACTTTATTAAAATATTCTAAAATAATAATCTCACTCTATCTTGCTTCCAATACTACTGTCTAACGACCACCATCACAATGCCCCATAGCCAAATTTGCCATCATTGAAGACATCAACTTACGACTAGATTGACCACCATGAGAGAGAGAGAGAGAGAGAGAGAGAGAGAGAGAGAGAGAGAGAGAGAGAGAGAGAGAGATTAAAAAATAACCAATACAAAAATTTGAACAATAATTAAAAGCTAGATATAAGAACGATTTTATGTCATTTTATGTACAGTACTATCTATTTTTGCATTCAATGGCTTTTGAAGAGCTAGATGTAAATACTCTAAAATACCACCTCCCTTCTATGGTATTTATAATATTTTGAAGATACGATATAGCATATAGCACTTTAAATAAATATAAAAATAAATAAATAAATGAATTTTAAGAAAAAGCTCTTGTTATAGATTGATGAATTTAACAAAATTAGTATCATGTGTGACTATTTTACCGTCGGTACAAGATGATTAAAAAAGAAAAAAAGAAACATGGGTTATCGTATGATGTGGCTAAACTTACCATTAGATTTGACAAAGGCACTGTCTTATTTGACTTATCATAATCTAATAAGAAAAAATGAAGTAAAAAAAAAAAAAAAACTAAAATGAAGTTTTGATAAATAGAATAAATTTGAACTTATGAAGTTTACTTCATGAAGATGACTCAATACATCAATTGACTTTTAGTAATTAGTGTAGATGGGATTTGAACTAAAGTTCCTTATTTGACAACATAGTACTTTATGAGTTAAACTATTTGGAATTTTCGAAAACTATGAAATAAATGTTTAAGAAAATTGGGAGTTACTTAACCTGCTTCACCCTTTCTTAAAAATTACCATAATTTTTTTGTAAAGTTTGTGATGTGCTTTTGTGTAAGATGGAGCTGCTAAGAGATAAGACCAATAACTATCATGTGTATTTTTCTATTACTAGTAGGTGCGCTACACGCACACACACACACACAAAGATATCTTAGAATCTTTGTCAATAGTTTTAAGTTTTCACACTTTAATCTTGGTTTGGTATAGCTTTTTTTAAAGGTGATTTTTGCAAAATTTTGGATAAAACTGCTTTTTCAAAAGCCTTTTTTAAAAAAAAAAAAAAAGTCTTAAAACGCTTTTTAATTTAAAAACGCTTCCAGCTTTACAAATCTACACCACACACTTTCGTAACATCCCCTTCTCCCATTTTTTATAATAATAATAATAATAGAAGAATCTGAAAAATTAGGAGTTGGTAGGAGTTTAGAGTACAAGCAAAGCTGGGTTAATATTTTAGTTTCAATGACTGAGTCATGACTTTGCTTGGTTGGAATTGAGCACAGATGATCACTGCTCCCTTGAAAATTTAATATGACTCTTGTATCATATGAATGGGTGTGACTTTGAGATGGTCTCATTTTATGGTACTACGTACTGGTTAAGCCAAGTTTTCAGTAAGAGCTAAGCGCATGGAAGAAGATTTAATTGAGGTTCTTTTTCGTTTCTATTATGAATAAGAATTGAGGCTTCTAGCAAACGAACAATTATCTTATATTTTCATTTACCAAAAAATTTTCAAAACTTCTTTAGCTTTGTCACAGCCTCATTTTTGTTAAGAAAAAGTTATATTATGCAAAATTTTATTTTACTTAATACTAATTTTAAATAATTAAATAATTATTTTGACTTGAAGGGGTTTTATCTTTACAAATATTAATTGAATTTGACCTAAGTGTTAACTTGGCTCTTGAACACTTAATTTGAAGAATTAACAGTTTGGATGTTAGGTTTGTCACAAATCAAACCTAAAATCAATATTCTAAATAAATAAAAAAATAAAAAAAACTTCTATCCAAATATTAATATTTTTCATTCAAGACTTATGGATTAAATCTTCATGAATTCTACCACATCATCAATATTTTTTGTTGAAATATTCATTGTGAGTTGTGTGATTAGGTATGTTTTGAAGTCACACATGAAATACTAATGACAAAAAAGAGTGGTTAATACAATATAATTGGGGCTTACCTCATATGCTTATCTTTAGGTAAAATGAGGACAAAATTGGCCTATGCCCATTTTAAAAAAACAATCCAGCATTTTGCCCCCTTTCTCAAATTAATTAGGGAAATGCCTCCTTTTTGAAACTCGATTTTCTCAAAATCGAGTTTTAAAGAAAAAAAATTCTAGAGCCCTATAGTGGCGTTTTAAGGAGCCTATAGTGACGTTTTAAGGACCTATAGTGGTGTTTTTGAACTCGAGCTCCATGAACTCGAGTTATAACTCGATTTCATAGAGCTCGAGTTCAAAAATGCCACTATAGGTCCTTAAAACGTCACTATAGACTCCTTTAAACGACACTATAGGGCTTAACTTGATTTTGAGAAAATCCAGTTTCAAAAGAGGGGTATTTCTCTAATTAGTTTGAGAAGGAGGGCAAAATACTGGATTGTTTACGCGAAAAGGGCAAAAGTCCATTTTTTCCGGTAAAATGATGTTCCTATATGTTATATTAACTTCTCATTTAGAATACCACTACACAAATATTAAGTAAAAAACATACAACAATTTTGAATTTTGTATACATAGGGAACGCAAACAACCAATGAATCATGAGCAAGTCTTTTATTTTTCTATTAAAAACATTTAAAATAATTTACAATTCAACACTAAATATTCTTTTACATGTGCTCTCTTTTTTGCTAATGCTTTAGGGAAATTATTATGTACTCCTGAAGTACTATAAATAAGTACTCTCTCCTCTCACATGAATGGTGGTACTTACTAATAAGTTAATGGTGAAACCCACCATTTATGTGAGAGGAAAAATATACATTCATGGTACTTCGGTAGTGCCTAATAATTTGCCGGGAGGTGCTCAATATATGCTCATGGTTGTGTCAAGTTGACCGAGTAATATGAAAAATAGAGATCTGACTCAACGAGTGAGATCATGATTCTTTAATTAAATTCCTATGGTCATATAAAATTAAGATGTAATTATCTTTTAAATATACCATGTTGAAATCAATTCCTGGTTTTGGTGAGGTCAACCTCGCATGTTGTGCGTATTTGGATATCTTGAAGCATTCATTTTGTGTAATTCAATGTGTCATACATGTAAACCAACACTTGTGAGCATGCATATTGGGTATTATAATTGTTTATGAGATTGAGAAAATGAGAGCGAAGAAAAAATAGAGTGAATTGTGGTTTGGGCAAAATGTTTACTATGTATTTTGGATGTTAGAATTGTTAATGAGACTGAGAAAACGAGTGAGAAGAAATAATAGAAAGTGTACCGTGTACATGTGATTTTTTTTTTTTTTTCGTTTACACTTACAATAATAAAAACTACTAAAAGATTCTTTTCAAAAAAATAAAATAAATAAAAAGGTCTAAAAGGATTATATATGTACCATATAATAAATTGTCATTTTACAATGAGGCTATTGGAAATATTTATAGGGAGACTAAACATCAGCTAACTTGACATTAAAAAAAAAAACCCTAACTATAGACTAGCCCCAGTGTAGAGTTATAATGTACAATACAAGTAGTACTGATCAATTGAGTATGGATTAGCTAAAATGGACATGAATCTTGCGGGTTTTGATATCTCTAACATTGATGCTTACAATACACCTTATGAAATGGCACACTGACGTCTTCAAGGGGATTCTTTCTGCATCAATGCCCTCCAATTCAAATAGAAAACACCCCTTTGTAACAATAAGGTAGAGGGTTAGACTGTGTGTTTAAGACTTTTTTCGTTGACGCATACGTAACTTAGCAATAATAAAAAAACAAATCAGCAATATATTTTGGACAATTTAAATCCCACTCCCCAACAATTTAAAAAAAAAAAAAAAATCAGCAATACATCTCATCATCAATGGCTATGATTTAATAATCAACACTTGAACCAGTCACTACTAACATGAAATTGTAGACTATCTTTTGACCATTAATCTCTACCATTTTGGACACATGTAGCTTTTATTTTTTGGACAATGTTTTCATGATTGTATGTAAACCATTATTGACAACTATCTTAAGAGCACATGTTAAAGTATTGTATAATTATTAGATACTCTCAGAGTATTATAAATGCATACTCATTCCTTTTACATAAGTGTGGATCTCGTTAATTAAATTAAATTCATGATGAAACCTACAATTCATGTGAGATGAGAGAGAAAGTACGTATTTATTGTATAAAAACTAAAAAAAGACCACTAATATATTGCAAACAACCTATTTAAAAAAAAAAAAAAACTATTCCAATTCCCGATTAAAAAAAAAACCCTAATTCTTTACCTCATTTATATATTATAATATTTTTTTTTTAAACAAAAAATAAAAATAAAAACCTGACGTGATGATTCCAACCATTCGATCTTTATTAATTTTCTTAAATAGCTACATTCGAAAGGACTATTTTCTGCTTACATTTCTTTCTTCTTTTACTTTTTAGTGGCAAAATTAGGTAAATGTTGTATGAATAACGTCTCCATCTGTCAATAACAATAGGTTAGAGAAGCGTGGAAATTCAAACAATGAGACAATCTATCTCTCTCTCTCCCCTTATCTAAGACTTAAATACTAAAAGAGACAAAAGAAGGAAATTATTGAACGGTAGGGAGAAATGGGAAATGATCACAGCACCTTGTTTTATAATTGATGTGACGCTACTGATGATGATAAAAAGATGTACAGCTAGCCCTTATATATATATATATATATATATATATATATATATATATATATCAAGCATTATTCAAAGAGACAAATTAAGGGGAGCACGTAATTTCAATTTTCAACCATTGAGATAATAATTCTTTGTCAAGAATCTTCTAACACACTATTATTAACAGAGAGAGAGAGAGAGAGAGAGAGAGAGAGAGAGAGAGAGAGAGAGAGAGAGAGAGAGAGACGTCGAGGCTTCAAATTCTCTTTTTCTAACCAATATATATTATGCACATAACACTGGATCAGTTGAGAGTAAAGAGGAAGAAAAAGCAGGAAAATATTGAATAGTATAGAGAAATGAATGGAAAATGATCATACATACCATTATAATATATAAGAGAAATGTTACGTCCACAACATTTCTCACAACATTCTCACAACAAATCCTAGTTGGCAAGTTGTTATTTGCTATTACTAGTGGGTAAGAAAGTAATTTCAGTGTTAGATTTAAATTTAAAACCTGTAACAACCTACCAACTAGGATTTGTTGTGAAAATGTTGTGAGAAATGTTGTGAATGTAGCAGTTCTCTTAGATAATTGATGTGATGTTAAGCTACTACGGGTCCGACTAAATTAATATATGGTCCTGAATCCTGATTCCTTATTACCTATAAAGACAGGCAAACCAAGCAGAAGATGACATCGATCTCATGCATATAGTCGCATTGTCCAACTCCATCTTTCTATTTAATTTGTCGTTTGCTATGTTATCACAAACTCTTCAGCACTATTATTCAGCATGTCGGTCTATTACACCATTCTTCAAATGGATGAGACATAATTTTGACTTTTAAGTAAAGCGTATGGCCCTTCTCAAAAAAAAAAAAAAAAAAAAAAAAAAAAGTAAAGCTTATGGCAAATAAGTGTAAACTCTATCTTAACCAAAGAACTATGTCAAGCATCACGTACTTCTTGCTCAAATTCTCAAATATATATAGTTTCTTTTTGTTCTAAGTTGAATGAGTTTCACATATGAGTTACTGAACCGAAACCTCTTAGCTAATGGCCTGTTTGGATAGAGAGAGAATAGAGAAGAGTAGAATAGAGTTAGCTAAAAATAAACTAATTTTGTGCTAAATCTATTCTACTCTACTTTCCCTCTCTCCCCCTCAATCCAAACAGACCATAAATGACAACAAATTAAATTTGCAATTAGACATTTGGGTAAATATCTATGGATTAGTACCATTCCACTTAACAAGTGCGGTGGTGGATAAATATCTATTCTTAATCCTCAAATAATTGAGTGATGCAATTAAAGATATTACAAATTTATTGTATGAACCTTACACAATACGGAAAATTATTAGGTGCTCTCGAAATACCATAAATGTGTACTCTCCTCTCTCACATGAATGGTGGGTCCCACCATAAATTTAATTAGTAGGACCTATCATTCATGTGAGAGGAGGGAGTACGCATTTATGGTACTTCGAAAGTACACAATAATTTCCCATAAATTAATATAAAATATTAAAATTATTACAAGTTTTATTACAACATTATCAATCACATAAAAGTATTTCTGACATTCGTTTATTATGTTATTGAAGTCCACAAATCATAATCATTGTCACATTATATTAGCTTGTTAACCTTTTATAAAAAAAACTTGTACTTTTAGTATTTTCCTTTATTTATTAGTTGTTGAAGTGCTATTAATCATATTTATTAGCATATTATTATATAATCTTTTTTGTAGTTGTACTTTAGCATTTTTTTAATATATAAATAAAAGTATCTAGACTTCTTCAAGTATGAGTATGTGCAAAGTGCAGTCCTCCCATCCCACACCAACTGGATTATTATAGAGAAAAATTTCTTAGAGGGGCCTCAAGGAGAGGGCAAGAGGTTTCAAATTTAAGATCTTATAAATATCATGAGACCGTTGGAACCACTAAGCCAACTCATTGATTTTAGTTTTTGATATTTAAAGATGAGTTTTGATTCTTTTTATTAAAAAAAAAAGAGAGTTTCAATTGATTTAAAATTACAATTAAGGCCATGAACTAATAAATAATAAATATGATGAGTCTGCCACTTTTTAGTATTGGTTGAAAATGAAAGAAGTTATAAAGAGACAAAAGTGAGATAACAAGCATACCATCAACACTGGCTAAGAAGCATCCTACAGCACTGAATTAAAAGATAAGAAGAGTTACAAAGGGCGTAGTCCCAACAACGTGACCAACAAGGTAACGCACACTTGCAAAGTACTTTGTCATTTGTCAATATATGTAACTTTATTGGTAGGAGGAGAACTGGGAGTAAATTGAAATCTACTTCTTCAAGATTTACTTATTATACATGTAATGGATTGATCCTGCAAGGACTGAATTTCATGTCTACCATTGGTCAAATTAGGCATCCTAACCTTTTTTTTGAAATGCTACAAATTATTTCCTTATATTTAAAAGACAAATTTTCGTGATACATTATGAATGCCAATCTCAAAAACTTATTGTTGATTTGATGGGGTGAAGTCTCGTGCATCCAAAATGGATGGGCCTTCGTGCAGCCCACGGAGCCCAGGCTTGACTCATCGATTTGGTCCAAGACCACAACGTTCAGACAATCCCGAGCCACCCTTCCATATACAAGGTCCACTTGATGCTCAGGATCCCAAACGTAAGGTGGGCTTGATGTAGTTTGAGGCTTAACTCAATAAATTTATTTAATACTAACCAAATTAGGGTTAATTTGAAGAAATAATACTAGCCAGACTAAGGTTAATTTAATATAAACAATCAAATATTATGGTTCAAATATAAAATTCTATAATAAAAATTGAAAATTTATTATATTTTTAGGAAAAATGAGGTTTACTTTGTCTTGAAAAAGACAATACATAGTTAAGTAAAAGTGTAATCTAATTTTCAATTTTCAATTTTGATTTTTTTGTTAAGAAAAATATACAATTTTTTTGGTGTGTGACCATATGTGAAATTTGGTGGCTAATGTTGATAATCTACCTTGTCTGTATTTGATATTGGTATACAAAAATCTAAAGTCGTGAAGGAAAATTATCAGATGCAACTTTAGGAACTCTTTCCTTTGGAGCTATTTTAAGATGGCAGCTTATTCCTCTTATCATCACAAACAAAACCCAACTTGCAATGATAATTCATAATTAGGCACAAGAAAAGAATATATAGTATCCAGACCAGATAAAAGAAACATAGCATACAATGGTGTGCACATAAGCAAAACACATGCAGCTATGATGAGTGAAACTAGTAGGCATACTCATCACCATCCGAAAGCCACAGATGCAGCAGAGAAGAGAAACTTCACACAAACATTGCTATTATCTATTGATACGTTTTGGAGGAACAATAATGAAAGCAATAACAAATGCAAAAGTGCTATTAAATCACATACATGCTATCAAATTTTCTTAAATAACCAAGTGCTATTATCCTTGCACAGTACAAAAATTACAACATTGCTATTATTCTTGCACAAGTACAGACTACAAAAAATATATCTAACATGAATAGATATTAAATTATCATGTTCCCTGCACAAATAAATACTACAAAAGAGAAATCTAACATCAAATTATCTATGTCAACCATGTGCTAGTATCTTTGCACTATACAAAAATTACTTGGTTAGATATTGTCAATAATAAGATTCAAATTAATGTTTAGACTTTATCCTCTCCAAGATTTCCATCCAACGTAGACGAATGTACTCTTTTTGCTCAGGATCCATGTTTCTTGTATCTTTCAGCATAATTTCATCATCCACTTTCATCTTTTCTACTTCATTCTTTTCTTCCTTGATACGAATCAATTCTCTTCATTCTTCTGAGGCAATGCACATTATCTCCCTTCGTTTTTCTAATGCAATGTGCAAACTTTCCTTTTTCTCATCATGCATTCTCCTCTTTTGTTCCTTGATTTCATCTAATTGGGAGGAAAGTATTGGGACCACATCATCATTAATCTTTCTTTTCTTTAATTTCTCCTTTTCGGCCTTCTTGCCTATGGGTCTCTCCAAGGTTTCGTCGGAATTCATCTCATCATTATCTTCATCTAGATTTATTGAGCTTGCAAAAGTAGGGCAAGATTGTGTGGCTAGCTGTCTTGTGCGGACCTTCACATTATCCCTTAAATTCAACTATTTAGCTTCATTTCTTAAAATATTCCAAAAATGTTCCAATTGAAATGAGTTTCTGCTATTACTTCTATATATAGTTTTTGCATCATCAATCTACAAAAGTAACAAATTAAAAACAATGAGTATCATAAAACTTTCAGTGTATTGATGCATAATACATATTAAATGTTAAGTAGATATACCTTGTCTTGCTCCGTTTTACCATTTTCATTTTGGTTCTCAATTTGGGCCAAGAATCCACAAAACTTGTTGGTCTCCCTTTAAATTGTTGACTACCGACTATTTAAAAAGTCCTTGAAGTGGTTAAATTTCTTGTCTTTGTGGAAGGTGGACCAAATTCTATCCCAAAATGTTGCATGTTTCTGATCAGTCGAGGTCACAGCATCTAAGCTGACATTGAGCCATGCTAACACTAGCTTAATGTCTTCATCTACAATGAAGTTATTTCGCCGTTGACTTTTCTTAGTAGTTGATTTTTTTTCAATAGGGAGTGTAGATTATCCCATTTCAACTTAGGGTGGAGATTGATGAGTATTCACGCTTGAATGTGCAATGGCCATCAAAATGCTATTGTGAAAAGCTTGTTCCTCATCCTGTAGAATGTCAAGGAAGAAGAGATTTTGCAAGTTCATCACCTAAGAAAAACCAAATTAGTTCAGAAGCAGAACTGGCATAAGAAAACAAAGTAATTTCAATCTATCTAATGCTAAAACTGAAATTCTATAAAGTGCAAGATAAGTTCAAGTCATTGACTGAAAGTAGAGAAATATATATATATATATATATATATATATATATATATATAAACACAATGACTATGTTGAAATTCACTTTTAGCCAG
This sequence comes from Lithocarpus polystachyus, assembly GCA_033629205.1. Classification (NCBI taxonomy): domain Eukaryota; kingdom Viridiplantae; phylum Streptophyta; class Magnoliopsida; order Fagales; family Fagaceae; genus Lithocarpus; species Lithocarpus polystachyus. Next base: position 372,880 of record CM066165.1, read on the forward strand.
TGACTTGTAGGCTTAAGATCATTGCCGAAGGTGCTGTAAACTGTAACAAGCATGTTTGAAAGAGGATTTTAAGATTGTCAAAGCATGTTAAGGATAACAACTAGTCCATATCCATGACAGCTGCATTACGATCATGATCAAGTGATCAAATATTGTTCTTAAAATGACTTATGAACTTTTAGATGAAAATACTTCATTTTCCTTTCATATAATAATAAAATGACATAATAAGGAACTTAAACATAATTCAGTAACCTTATCTTTAAATAGACTATAAAATACTTTATCATAAACTTCTCATCAGACTTATAACACATTCAACATACCTTTCTTATTATCATACTTTTCTTATAATTTTCAAATAGCTTAATAGCTCATTTATAATACATATTAGTTAGTCTAATTGTAAATCTGTCACAACTTTGGGAGGCTTCCAACACAATGTGCTAGGCATTGAACATTCCCCACGATGCTAGGTAATCTCAAGATCATATCAGAGAGTATCACCCCTTTCGGTGTAATCATATCATCAACTATGGGGGTCGGTTGACATCCTCCACAAGTTAGCCATTCCCAACAAAATCTCCATGGAAATGCCAGTACTATAACCCCTACTGGCTAAGTTCAGATCATAACAATGGAATAACCTAAAAACTATATTTTTCTAGTAATTATACTTTTACATAATATTTCATAATAGTAGCATATCCACTTCATTCTTAAATATTATGTTCATGATATAAATAATAGCATCAATATGCCAAAATTATCATATACATAAGATTGAACAACTCGCGAACATATATTTTATTTAAATCATGCTTATATGTAAATATCTCTAATTAAAAGGTTTTAATGCATAATAATTTTCTAAATAATCTTTATACTTATCAAACACACATGCCACATATTCCTTGTCTACGTTTGATATTGGTATACAAAAATTAAAGTCTTAAGTCGTGAAGGAAAATTATCAGATGCAACTTTAGGAACTTTTTCCTTTGGAGCTATTTTAAGGTGGCAGCTTATTCCTCTTATCATCACAAACAAAACCCAACTTGCAATGATAATTCATAATTAGGCACAAGAAAAGAATATATAGTATCCAGACCAAATAAAAGAAACATAGCATACAATGGTGTGCACATAAGCAAAACACATGTAGCTATGATGAGTGAAACTAGTAGGCATACTCATCACCATCCAAATGCCACAGATGCAGCAGAGAAGAGATACTTCACACAAACATTACTATTATCCATTGATACATTTTGGAGGAACAATAATGAAAGCAATAACAAATGCAAAAGTGCTATCAAATCACATACATGCTATCAAATTTTCTTGAATAACCAAGTGTTATTATCCTTGCACAATACAAAAATTACAACATTGCTATTTTTCTTGCACAAGTACAGACTACAAAAAATATATCTAACATGAATAGATATTGAACTATTTGTTCCCTGCACAAGTAAAAACTACAAAAGAGAAATCTAACATCAAATTATCTATGTCAACCATGTGCTAGTATCTTTGCACTATACAAAAATTAATTGGTTAGATATTGTCAATAATAATATTCAAATTAATGTTTAGACTTTATCCTCTCCAAGATTTCCATCCAACGTAGACGAATGTACTCTTTTTGCTCAAGATCCATGTTTCTTGTATCTTTCATCATAATTTCATCATCCACTTTCAGCATTTCTACTTCATTCTTTTCTTTCTTGATACGAATCAATTCTCTTCATTCTTTTGAGGCAGTGCGCATTATCTCCCTTCATTCTTCTAATGCAATGTGCATACTTTCCTTTTTCTCATCATGCATTCTCCTCTTTTATTCCTTGATTTCATCCAATTGGGAGGAAAGTATTAGGACCACATTATCGCTAATCTTTCTTTTCTTTAATTTCTCATTTTCAGCCTTCTTGCCTATAGGTCTCTCTAAGATTTCACCGGAATTATCTCATCATTATCTTCATCTAGATTTATTGAGCTTGCAAAAGTACGACAATATTGTGTGGCTAGCTGTCTTGTGCGGACCTTCACATTACCCCTTAGATTCAACCATTTAGCTTCATTTCTTAAAATATTCCAACAATGTTCCAATTGAAATGAATTTCTGCTATTACTTCTATACATAGTTTTTACATCATCAATTTACAAAAGTAACAAATTAAAAATAATGAGTATCATAAAACTTTCAAGTGTATCTATGTATAATACATATTAAATGTTAAATAGATATACCTTGTCTTGCTCAGTTTTACCACTTTCATTTTGGTTTTCAATTTGGGCCAAGAATCCATAAAACTTGTTGGTCTCCCTTTAAATTGTTGACTACCGACTACTTAAAGAGTCCTTGAAGCGGTTAAATTTCGTCTTTGTGAAAGGTGGACCAAATTCTATCCCAAAATGTTGCGTGTTTTTGATCAATCGAGGTCACAACATCTAAGTTGACATTGAGCCATGCCAACACTAGCTTAATGTCTTCATCTACAGTGAAGTTATTTCGCCATTGACTTTTATTAGTAGTTGATTTTTTTTCAATGGGGAGTGTAGATTGTCCCATTTCAACTTGGGGTGGAGATTGATGGGTATTCACGCCTAAATGTGGAATGGCCATGAAAATGCTATTGTCAAAACCTTGTTCCTCATCTTGTAAAATGTGAAGGAAGAAGAGATTTTGCAAGTTTATCACCTAAAAAAAAAAACCCAAATTAGTTCAACAGTGGCACTGGCATAAGAAACCAAAGTAATTTCAATCTATCTAATGCTAAAACTGAAATTCTATAAAGTGCGAGATAAGATCAAGTCATTGACTGAAAGTAGAGGAAAAAAAAAATATATATATATATATATATATATATCCCCCCTTTTGATAGAAGTCTGAGATGTAATTGAGAGATCCTAGAAATCTCTGAAGTTGGGTTTTATCAAGGATTTCATCTGGAAATCTGTCTGCAAACTGGATAGCACGACTAATGGGTTTGATGACCCCATGTTTTATGTCAAAACCTAAGAATCGCACACTGGTTTGGAAAAGCTTGATTTTGGGAGCTGAAACAACAAAACCATTAAGCTGATAGCCCCAGTCGGCATCTGACAGTTTCCGCTAGCCTGTAACTTCCCCCTTTTGGTATCAGAGCCAAGTTGGCCGATCAGTTTGTAAGTTACATTTTTTTTTAAGATAATCAAAGTTTGGCCGGTTATACCGCCTCAGTTTTATCAAAGTTATTTTCAGATATTTGCATACATGGTTTTCATAGCATTATTTTTTCACTATATTCCTATTGACTATCTGTTCCTGAGAATTAGGACTGGTGCGCTGGAGAAGAATGGCTTGCCACCGGGCAAAAATCTGTTTTGATGCAATGTTTTGAACATCTTTTTCCAAAACATGTTTTGCTGATTTACAATCTCTATTGCTTTCGGTGGAAAAGAAATTCACCCCAGTTAAAGCAATTCACCCTCCGAAATTTCAGCAATTTTCAGCAGAATCCAAGGCTCTTCTCCCTATATAAGGCAGCCCTCATTCCAGTCTGAAGCAAGTTTTGATTCAAGCCCAGTTTAGTTCTTTTCTCTCCCCCTCTCACTTGTAATCAAAATGGTAGTTTACATTTGTAATACCCCAAGTAGTCTTACATTTGTAACCAGATGGCCCCAGTCGGCCTCCAGTTTGTAATAGTAATCAGATAGCCCCAGTCGGCATCTGGGAAGTTACAGGCTAGTGGAACTGTCAGATGCCGACTGGGGCTATCTGATTACTATTACAAACTGGAGGCCGACTGGGGCCATCTGGTTACAAATGTAAGACTACCTGTTACAGGCTAGCGGAAACTGTCAGATGCCGACTGGGGCTATCTGATTACTATTACAAACTGGAGGCCGACTGGGGCCATCTGGTTACAAATGTAAGACTACTTGGGGTATTACAAATGTAAACTACCATTTTGATTACAAGTGAGAAGGGGAGAGAAAAGAACTAAACTGGGCTTGAATCAAAACTTTCTTCAAACTGGAATGAGGGCTGCCTTATATAGGGAGAAGAGCCTTGGATTCTGCTGAAGATTGCTGAAATTCCAGAGGGTGAATTGCTTTAACTGGGGTGAATTTCTTTTCCACCGAAAGCAATAGTAATTCTGGATTAATTGTGTCGGGTACTGTTCATGAATAGTGTTCTGCCCTTTGTCTTTAGTGTCGGCTGGGTGCTGGTTCCTGTTCATCAACAGTGACTGGTGCTGTAAATGAATAGTGACTTGTCTGAAAATGCTGTTTCTGAATAGTGACTGGTACTATCCAAATTTTACCAATTTCCATTGTAAGCATCATACCAGCTGTTATCATCTTCCTGTGATTCCCATGGGGGATCATTATTGCAAGTGTGTTCGTGAAATGTGGTGAACTTTTCACAGAGACTGCAATAAATTAATGGTTCAAAATCTGGGTTCTTGCCAGGAGTTGAGAATTGTCCGGGATCACAATTGGTGGTCCATGGAAGGAGAGGAATTGACTCATAGTATGGCCTACCGGTGAAGACTGAAATTCTTCCTATGCTGCCCACAAAATGGTAATTCTTCCAGAGTTCTTGGGTAACTTTTCTGATTTCGTTGCTGAAGAAGTTTCTCCAACAATTTGCTAGGGCTTTAGGATTCCCGTAGGAGAGGAATGTATTTCCTTCAAACCAGGGTCCATGGTGGGAATATCCTCCAATAAGGACTAGATGCTTTGATGGCTGGACAGTTGCCCAGTGATTCATTTCCCATTCTGGAAAGGTACTCCAACATCTGATAGTAACATAAGGGCTTGAAACCCTAGTGACTGTCTCTCTGATGATGGCGGGGATTTGGCTGACTTGGTTATGACTGGTTAACCTTATAAGCCTGACAAAGCCATATTCGAACATTTGTGATAACCAATGAGGATTCATCTGATTATCCTCTTCCTCATCCTCTAGGAGATCGTTGTAATTGATTAATAATCCTGGAAAGGGGTGCTTTTCCCTTTCATAGACTCTGAGGCTATTACCAAAATATGCTTCCCATCTGGATACTGTGAGGGCATTTTCTGCAGTGTAATTCAAGTTGGTAGTATAATCAAGATCTGGGTCATCTGGATCATAGTACCTGGTGGTGATCAAAACTCTGAAATGCCTGAACCATAGATCAAGTGATTCGGACATTACCTTACTTCCCAAAATACGTACTTGTATTTCAGAAGGTAAGTTGGCAAATGCACTTCTTACTGAGGCTTGGGTCTTAAGACTTAGCCTAGCAAAACACGTGCCCATAAGAACAGTCTTATCCTTTAAACGGATTTTCTCTTTGCCAGAGAGAAGACTAGTGAGATGATCATTCCTTGCCTCAAGGTTGTCTAAATGGTTTTTTAGAGTTTTGAGGGTTCTTTGGAAAAGATTATCATTATCTAGGATGAAGGCTGATTGGAGAAGATCCAGGATGATCTTGGTGGGGTATGGGAAATTTGAATTTATACCATAAGAATCCTTTGCTAGATTTTCTTCTAAGGTATAATTCAAGACATCAACCACTGGATTTCCACTAGAGTATATGGGTGTGGGGGTTTCTTGGAGAGTGATGACTGTGTCTCCACTGGAATGTGCCACTGTGGCATATTCCTGAAGGGATACTGCTTCTTGGTTTGAAGAAGCGCCTTCATGCATTTCAAAAGGTTGTTCTATGAACCTTGTGGACTGAGGATATTCTTGGATAGGAGGTTTTCCTTTATCTCTGTTTTCTGCCATTTTTCTCTGGGTTTCCTGTTTTGTGTTTTCTAAACAAGTAAGATAATTTCTTGTTACAATCTTGTTTGAGAAAAAGTTTTCCTTTAAAACAGAGGATGCAATGCAGGAAACATTTTTATGCAATATACATGCTTTGTTTACTGGATGAGAAATAGAGGTAGGTTTCTTTGCCTGATTCTTTTTGGAGGGAATAATGGTTAAATACCCTGGACTGGTTCCATGGTATTTAGGATTAATAAGGATTCCTCCTTGGATTTTGGATATTTTTAAGTCTTGTTTAAGGGTTCTGGCCTTAGGTTTAGACTGGGACATGACTTTATTGAACTGGGCAAGTTTTTGGGCTTTGATGATGGGATCCTCAATCTGTTCTATGAGATTAAGAATAGATTCCTTATTGCTGAGGGTATTGAGATTCTTGTTTCTGCAGCAATTACCCTTACAAGCCAAATCAATTCTAGGCTCACTGGAAGAGCTGTAATCTCTGGATGGTTCAGAGGACGACTAGTGAATTTCATGCTCACTAGAACTACTGGTTGACTCATGTTCTATATGGTTAAGTTCTAGAAGTTTGAAGATTTTCTCTTTACTGGGTTGGTCACTGATAAGGGTGTTTATGAGTGTTTTTGCTTCTTCTTTACACTCATTTCTGAAATGTCCTTTTTTCCCGCAATTAAAGCAATTTCCTGATGCTTTTGGGATTTTCTCATATCTGCCTGTGGATTTAGAGGGTTTTCTCTTTTTATAGTAATCACCATCTTTGGGATTACTATATCCTTGCCTTCTGTAGAACCTAGATTTGGTCTTTTTTCTATAAGGTCTTTCAGGGGATTCTGGCTTCTTGTGTTTGGATTTTCTCTTAGAAGGGGCTATTGGTGGTAAGCCATATTGTGTGCAAAAGGTTCCTAACTCATATTTGGCTTTGCTTTTGCTAGCTTTGCTATGGATCTTGAAATCTCTGCACATTTTCATTCCTACACTTCTGATAGTGCTAGAGATGTCTCCATATGTTAGGCTGTCATAATCAATTTCTCCTAGTGAGTTGCAAAGTGTTTCTTTCACTTTTTCTCCAAATAAAGTGGGTAAACCGTTGATGAACTTTTCTTTCCAAAATGGAGAGTTGCAATCACTCCTGTTCATGACTCTCGTGGTAAATACATCCTCATACCACCTGTAGTCTCCTAGGGTTCTGCACCTAAGATTACTTAACTGGTCGTAAATCCTTGTTGTAATGTTACTAGATTTTCCTACAAAATGGTTTATGATAGTGTAGATCAGGGTGTTAACCCCATCAGAAATTCCTCTTCCTGGGGGATCCTCAAAAATGGGGAGACCTTCCTCATTCTTTTGGACGACAGTTTTTATGTCTTCTTTGGAATGTTCAGTGAGACAGTTGTTCCACCATTGGAGCAACTTTCCTGTGAAACCTAGGACAATGAGATCAATTACCTCAGGGTGAGTTTTTCCTTCATTGAGATAATTATTGGCGACCATCGCTATGTGTTGGATCTTATTCAGAATTTCTTGTTCTAAAAGGCCATCTATGTTCCACTCATAAAGTTTTCCTGTCGAGACTGAGAACTGGTTGCTAACATTCCTTTTCTCATACTGGAGGTCCGGTGGTGTAGGTCTAGGATACCAATTCTAAATTAAACTGGTAGAGGGAGGTTGGTAAAGTCTGTTAATATCTAAATCCTGAAACTGGTTTTGTACTTGTTCTATCTCCTTATCATCATCTGAGGAGGTTCTGCTAGAACGACTAGAGGTTTGGTGGCCTTTTAAGGTGGTAAGCTGAAGTCCTTTGCTGGGTGAAGAGGTGCTAGGTTCCTTTTTTACCAGCTTCTGGAGTTCTTCTAGTTTCTAGGTGACTATTTCTAGGGCTGTGGTATCTTTAGATTTGATATTGGGTTGCTTGGATGTCAGAAGTTTTACTAAGGGTTTTTCTATGATAGGTTTGCTCGAGCTTCTTGGTTGGAGGATGGTTTTGTTTTCTAACTCATCTTCCACCCTATCAAGCTGTTTTCCTATCACATTTAAACACTGGTTGGTGTAGTTGTTCTGCTCAATAACCTTTTTGACTATTTTCTCTTCTCCGGAAGGAAACCTAAAAGGTGTGGCAGTAACATTCTGGTTTTTGTACTTAAAGGTGATGGCTGCTACTGGTGGGTGGCTGGCTTTGACAACTTCTTTAGTGTCTTCTTTGACCCAATCAGTCTTTGTGAGGACACAAGTCTTTTTGTGCCACTTGAAATACCTTCCGAAATAAACAAAGAAAGGAATATTTTCTGATACCTCTTTCATGAATGCTTGCCATGCATTATAAACTTCTTTCTTTTGGTCTTTGGTATGGTTGGCTCTATAGGCTTCTCTTTTGACTCGGTTCTCTTCTAAGTCAAATTCTTTGCCTAAGTAAACCATATCTGGTTCGAAATCCTTTTTCAAAACTTTAAGCTCAAAGTCTTCAATGTCATTTCGATATGGGTCCTCCATATCGATTCCTGAGGGTGATCCTGCCTTGTGATTATTGCTGTCATCCTGATCAACAACTGAGCTTTGTTTAAGCTGTATAACAAAGTGTACTAACCTGAGATCTGGTCTTCACTTCTTGAAACTCTGGTCCTAAGTCTCTTCCAGATCTAGGGAACGGTGCTAGAGGTCTAGAGGAGCTGGCTTGGGAGACAGGTCTATTTCTGAGGAGAATGGGTGGTTGCCTGCTAGGGAATCGGCCAAGATCTATTGGGGATCTGGGCCTATAGTCATCTAAAGGTGATCTAAACCTAGATTTGTCGAAACTAAGTCTAACAGAACCATCTGCTAGTTGCTGGACAAAATCTAATTCTGAATCCTGATCTGGGTTTTGGATCTGGAGAGGGAAATTCTCATTGTGAAGTTTCCAATCTTCTAGAAAGGAAATCTCATCCCATCTAAGGGTTCTAGGGATCTGGATTTTTGCTTGAACGTTAGTCTGAATAAGAAGTGTTTCTCCCACTTTCTTCCTGCCTAAAGCATCAACATTTATATTTGTCTTGATACACTTATAATACACCCTGTATATAAGTGCTATCTCGCTGGTTCCCTGTGTCATGAGGGTTCCATGGGTCTTGATATTTAAGGTTAAAGCCTTTATGACGTTCTTGTCATGTAGGTGAACTGTGAAGTTTGGGAAACAGTCAAAATGGACTGGTCCGTTGCTTAGATTGGCTTCTATGGTTCCTAAGAGACTGTCATTAAACCTTATATGACGTGTATCTCTAAGGGCTAACAGAACTAAATTGTTCAATCCTGATCTGATGAGAGGTTTGATTCCAATCTGGACTAAACCTATGTGCATGAAATGGTGTCCTTTCTTAGTGTGAGCTTTGATCTGGGTTGGACTAAATAAGTGGCACGTCTCGTACTCCTTATTAATTCCATAAACTTGCTCAATGGTCCTTACGTGAAAATCTGTCTTGAAGGTGTTCAATCCCCAAGAAGATTTGTAAAACTCTTTGGTAGGTACCTTAGGGAGGTTCCAATCTCCTAACTTAAGGTCTAGATCAGACATTTCATATTCTTCACTATGGATTATTCCTGACTCTTGTGGAATTTCTAGGAGTGATGTGGATCTACTGGCTAAACTGGAGGTTGAGTTACTTCTAAACAATTTACTCATCATCTTGACCATCTGAAAGTTTTAACACAATTAAATCCTAATTTTTTCTATCTCCAAAACAAGATCTAACCTTGGATATGCTACAAGGATGTGTATGGGATGGACTGCCCTTTCTTTCTAACTTGGGAACCACGACAATTGCTATTAAACCACTATCCTGACACAACGCCTCGACGCCTCACTCTGGCTAAACGGCTACAGTCTTGGATACCGTGGACAAAATAGATCATGACAAGCACAAATCGGGACCTACGTTTCCATACATACCTATAACAGATTTTTGGTTAAACACAAGCATATGGGTATACAAAAGGTTGGGATAAAAATTGGGCTAATTGAGACAGATAAACAAGATATAGAATAAATGGAAGACAAGTAACTGAATCAACAGGTAAGGGAGTAGAAGAAGATCACAAAACAGAAATAAACAATAGGAATATAGTGAAAAAATAATGCTATGAAAACCATGTATGCAAATATCTGAAAATAACTTTGATAAAACTAAGGCGGTATAACCGGCCAAACATTGATTATCTTAAAAACAAATGTAATTTACAAACTGATCGGCCAACTTGGCTCTGATACCAAAAGGGGGGAAGTTACAGGCTATCAAAGTTTGGCCGGTTATACCGCCTTAGTTTTATCAAAGTTATTTTCAGATATTTGCATACATGGTTTTCATAGCATTATTTTTTCACTATATTCCTATTGTTTATTTCTATTTTGTGATCTTCTTTTACTCCCTTACTTGTTGATTCAGTTACTTGTCTTCCATTTATTCTATATCTTGTTTATCTGTCTCAATTAGCCCAATTTTTATCCCAACCTTTTGTATCCCCATATGCTTGTGTTTAACCAAAAATCTGTTATAGGTATGTATGGAAACGTAGGTCCCAATTTGTGCTTGTCACGGTCTATTTTGCCCACGGTATCCAAGACTGTAGCCGTTTAGCCAGAGTGAGGCGTCGAGGCGTTAGTGTCAGGATAGTGGTTTAATAGCAATTGTCGTGGTTCCCAAGTTAGAAAGAAAGGGCAGTCCATCCCATACACATCCTTGTAGCATATCCAAGGTTAGATCTTGTTTTGGAGATAGAAAAAATTAGGATTTAATTGTGTTAAAACTTTCAGATAGTCAAGATGATGAGTCAATTGTTTAGAAGTAACTCAACCTCCAGTTTAGCCAGTAGATCCACATCACTCCCAGAAATTCCACAAGAGTCAGGAATAATCCATAGTGAAGAATATGAAATGTCTGATCTAGACCTTAAGTTAGGAGATTGGAACCTCCCTAAGGTACCCACCAAAGAGTTTTACAAATCTTCTTGGGAATTGAACACCTTCAAGATAGATTTTCACGTAAGGACCATTGAGCAAGTTTATGGAATTAATAAGGAGTACGAGACGTGCCACTTATTTAGTCCAACCTAGATCAAAGCTCACACTAAGAAAGGACACCATTTCATGCACATAGGTTTAGTCCAGATTGGAATCAAACCTCTCATCAAATCAGGATTGAACAATTCAGTTCTGTTAGCCCTTAGAGATACCCGTCATATAAGGTTTAATGACAGTCTCTTAGGAACCATAGAAGCCAGTCTGAGCAACGGACCAGTCCATTTTGACTGTTTCCCAAACTTTACAGTTCACCTATATGACAAGAACGTCATAAAGGCTTTAACCTTAAATATCAAGACCCATGGAACCCTCATGACACAGGGAACCAGCCAGATAGCACTTATATACAGGGTGTATTATAAGTATATCAAGACAAATATGAATGTTGGTGCTTTGGACAGGAAGAAAGTGGGAGAAAAACTTCTTATTCAGACCAACGTTCAAGCAAAAATCCATATCCCTAGAACCCTTAGATGGGATGAGATTTCCTTTCCAGAAGATTGGAAACTTCACAATGAGAATTTCCCTCTCCAGATCCAAAACCCAGATCAGGATTCAAAATTAGATTTTGTCCAGCAACTAGCAGATGGTTCTGTTAGACTTAGTTTCGACAAATCTAGGTTTAGATCACCTCTAGATGACTATAGGCCCAGATCCCCAATAGATCTTAGCCGATTCCCTAGCAGGCAACCACCCATTCTCCTCAGAAATAGACCTGTCTCCCAAGCCAACTCCTCTAGACCTCTAGCACCGTTCCCTAGATCTAGAAGAGACTTAGGACCAGAGTTTCAAGGAGTGAAGACCAGATCTCAGGTTAGTACACCTTGTTATACAGCTAAATAAAGCTCAGTTGTTGATTAGGATGACAGCAACAATCAAAAGGCAGGATCACCCTCAGGAACCGATATGGAGGACCCATATCGAAATGACATTGAAGACTTTGAGCCTAAAGTTTTGAAAAAGGATTTCGAACCAGATATGGTTTACTTAGGCAAAGAATTTGACTTAGAAGAGAACCGAGTCAAAAGAGAAGCCTATAGAGCCAACCATACCAAAGACCAAAAGAAAGAAGTTTATGATGCATGGTAAGTATTCATGAAAGAGGTATCAGAAAATGTCCCTTTCTTTGTCTATTTTGAGAATTATTTTAGATGGCAAAAGGAGCCTAATAAAGACACCAAGGAAACCACCCAGCCAAGCCAACCCAAACCCTCTTCCCAGGTTAAGGTTCTTAGCAAACAAGAAGAACTACTCCTAGATCTCATAGAACAGATCGAGGATCCAATAATCAAAGCCCAAAGACTTAGCTCTTTTCGTGCAACCTTGGTCAAAGAAGCCAACAAGCCAGAAGAACCTAGGACCAGAGAACCTAAGGTAGATTTAGAAAAAATTTATGAAAGGTTTTCCAGAGCCAAGAAGGAAGTTACAGTTAACGACCTTCAAAAAGAAATCAAGGATACGAAGTCTGAGGTTAGAACCCTTAAGCAGGAAATGACCATCCTTAGAATTGATAATGGTCTCCTTGACAAGAGAGTCAAAACCTCAGAAGAAATCTCTCATCAAGAAAATGAGAAAGAACCAGCATCCCAAGCCACTTCTGATGAAGAAGATTAAACGGTTAACCCAACTGCAGATATGGTCCAAAGGGAACAATCTGGTGAAGAAAAGTTTCTAGAAACCATGAATAGGATTGACTTCCAAAAATGGCATTCCACAGTTAGAATTATCATTAAAGGATATGAATTTGAAGCAGTTGCCCTCATAGATTCAGGTGCTGATCTCAATTGTATCCAAGAAGGAATCATCCCTTCTCGATACTTCAAGAAAACCAGAGAAAGACTAACATCTACAAGTGGAGGACAAATGCAGATTAAGTATAAAATCCCAAAAGCACATGTTTGCCAAAATGGTACATGTTTTAAAACCACATTTGTTCTGGTCAAAAACATGACAGATAAGGTTATTTTAGAAAATCCATTCATGTGTCTCTTGTACCCCTTTACTACAGATAGTGAAGGAATCACTACCCACCCTTTTGGCCAACTAGTTAAGTTTAGGTTTCTTAGAAGCCCAGAACCTAGAGATATTAGCATTCTCCAGGATGTTTCTGTCTCAAGAACCCTAAATCTTATCAATGCCAAAAGCCAGCAGATCAAATACTTGGAAGATGATCTGAGATACAAGAAAGTCGAAGAAAGACTAACTTGTAAAACCATCCAAAAAGAGATTAGAGAGTTTGAAGAAAAACTCAAGAAGGAAGTCTGTTCTGATTTACCTACAGCTTTTTGGTATAAGAAGCGACACGAGATAGCTCTCCCTTATACAAAAGATTTTAATGAAAAAGATATCCCAACCAAATCTAGACCCATCCAAATGAACCAAGAACTTATGGATACTTGTAAAGCCGAGATTGAGGATCTTCTTAGAAAAGGAATCATTAGGAATTCTAGGTCACCATGGTCCTGTCCAGCCTTTTATGTCCAGAAAAATGCTGAGATTGAGAGAGGTGTACCCAGATTGGTTATAAACTACAAGCTTCTTAACAAAGTCCTAGAATGGGTAAGGTACCCAATTCCTAACAAGAAAGACTTAGTTAATAGGTTTAGTAAAGCAGTGATTTTTAGCAAGTTTGATATGAAGAGTGGGTTTTGGCAAATACAAATCAGAGAGTCTGATAGGTATAAGACAGCATTCACCACACCCTTTGGCCATTATGAATGGAACGTAATGCCATTTGGTCTAAAAAATGCACCCTCAGAATTCCAGAATATCATGAATGAGATTTTTAATCCATTCTCCAGTCATACTATTATGTACATTGATGATGTCCTCATTTTTTCAGACTCCATAGAAAGGCACAGGAAGCACTTAAGAACCTTCCTCCAAACCATCAAGCTTAATGGTCTTGTTGTTTCAGCCCCCAAAATCAAGTTTTCCAAACTAGTGTGCGATTCTTAGGTTTTGACATAAAACATGGGGTCATCAAACCCATTAGTCATGCTATCCAGTTTGCAGACAGATTTCCAGATGAAATCCTAGATAAAACCCAGCTTCAGAGATTTCTAGGATCTCTCAATTACATCTCAGACTTCTATCAAAATCCCAGGCAGCAATGCAAACCCCTTTTTGACAGACTCCAGACCAATCCATCCCCATGGACCCCTGCTCATACCCTAGTTGTCCAAAACATCAAAAAATATGTCAAGACACTCCCTTGTTTAGGAATTCCTTCAGTCAGTTCCTTCAAGATTGTCCAGACTGATGCCTCTGACATAGGTTATGGTGGCATTCTTCTCCAGCGCACCAATCCTAATTCTCAAGAATAGATAGTCTGTTTCCATTCAAGAATCTGGAACTCTACTCAGTTGAATTATAGTACTATTAAGAAAGAAATCTTATCTATAGTACTTTGTATTTCAAAATTTCAAAGTGATCTTTTGAATCAAAAGTTTTTAATAAGAATTGATTGTAAATTAGCAAAACATGTTTTGGAAAAAGATGTTCAAAACATTGCATCAAAACAAATTTTTGCCCGATGGCAAGCCATTCCTTCAGTTTTTGACTTTGACAGTGAATTCATAAAAGGAACTCAAAACAGCATCCCTGATTTCCTTACCCGTGAATTTTTGCAGAGTCCAAACCAAGATGTCGAGAAAGAAACCCGTCCCCCCAAAGTTGCCTAACCAACAGATCTTAGGAAGTACTAGTCAGGCAAAGAACCCTAGCCAATTAGTACCAGCATCCTCAGCCTCAATTGCTAGTCGTTATGTCTTCCATTCCGAGACCTAACTATGAAAAACCAGTCCAACCTAGTTACAACTCCGCCCTAGCCTCCCCAGTCCTTAAGTAGACACCCTTTACACAGTCAATGATCCCTTTGGCCCATTACAGACCCAAAGACCATCCCAGCCATTATCCAGGAAAAATAGGTCACCCTATTTCAAAAAATCCTTCATTCAGCACATCTCTTATATTGAACCCCACATAGTTCATATAAAAGATCCTCTTGCCTTAGCTATGGAAGTTTTCCCAGAAGGATGGCACTTTCTCCCAAGGCACCCGGAGAAAAACATCAAGTATTACAGACAAATCCTCGTTGAGGAAGAGTCTGCCAAAGTTGAGAATATCATGAACAAAGCGGACCCTTCAGTAGTCCTCTACCACAAGTTCATAATCACAGGATTCATCAACAGCAAGGAATGGGGACAGCATCCCTCTTTGCTAAAAACCCTCAAGGGACTCAAGTCCATCACAGGTTCAAATCTCCATTACAGTTACTACGACTACATGGATGCATTTGAAAAAGTTCTCTTTTACCAGAATAAGAACTTTGATCACTCTTGGTTCTTAATGTTCGACAAAAAGTTCTTCAGTTCAATACCAACATGGTTCCTTAAGTGGTGGGAAATGTTTGGATCAGTTCCTCAAATCTTCCCAGATTGCCTCCAGGACACCCTAAGGTATTTCAGCTCAAGGTATAAACTCACTCCTCATAGTGCATAGTTTCCAGCCATTCTGCACATGACAATCAAGTACAGAATACACTAGATCAGTATGTGGAACTATGACATTAGTGGAAATTTGTTAAATAGAGAATTCTTAGTTAAATGATGGGATTCCCTTAAGATTGATTCAGTCATCAGTCAAGTATATAAGGATTTTCCCCTCCTAGTTCATAGGAATATAGTCACAAGGTCTCAGTCCAGCCTAGACTCCTCTCAGTTCGCTGGGAAATCTAGCAAAGAACTAAAAGATTTTGCCCAGCAGCTTCTTCTCCAGTCAGAAGAATTACAGTCTCAAGAGCAAGAGAAAGGCTCTCCTGCCTCTTTAGAAGCCTCAGCAAACTTTGATCCAAATAATCCTCTGTTTCAGGATTCCCAAGATCTAAATGATGCTTACAGGTTAGAAGATGATTGAAGAAAATTCTGGATAGCACCAGTCACTATTCAGAAACAGCATTTTTTAGACAAGATACTATTCATCTACAGCACCAGTCACTGTTGATGAACAGGAACCAGCACCCAGCCGACACTAAAGACAAGGGACAGAACACTATTCATGAACAGTAAAAGTCACTATTCATGAACAGTACCCGATACAATTAATCCAGAATTACTATTGCTTTCGGTGGAAAAGAAATTCACCCCAGTTAAAGCAATTCACCCTCCAAAATTTCAGCAATCTTCAGCAGTTTCCAAGGCTCTTCTCCCTAAATAAGGCAACCCTCATTCCAATCTGAGGCAAGTTTTGATTCAAGCCCAGTTTAGTTCTTTTCTCTCCCCCTCTCACTTGTAATCAAAATGGTAGTTTGCATTTGTAATACCCCAGGTAGTCTTACATTTGTAACCAGATGGCCCCAGTCGGCCTTCAGTTTGTAATAGTAATCAGATAGCCCCAGTCAGCATCTGACAGTTTCTGCTAGCCTGTAACTTCCCCTTTTGTCAGATAGCCCCAGTCGGCATCTGACAGTTTCCGCTAGCCTGTAACTTCCCCCCTTTTGGTATCAGTTTTATCAGAGTTATTTTTAGATATATATATATATATATATATATATATATATAAGCACAATGACTATGTTGAAAATCACTTTTAGCCAGTGACTTGTAGGCTCAATGTCATTGCTGAAGGTGCTGTAAATTGTAACAAGCATGTTTGAAAGAGGATCTTAAGATTGTCAAAGCATGTTAAGGATAACAACTAGTCCATATTCATTGCAGCTGCATTACGATTATGATCAAGTGATAACATAGAATACAAGATACAAATCCTAATAACTCTAGGATTGTGATAAGATAGGATAGAGTTATTTCCATCTCAAATACCTTTGTATTTCAAATTATGTATCTGTTAGGATAGAGTTGTATATTTCAAACACTCTTGTATTTCAGATTTTGTATATGTACAAATTCTATAATAAATAAAATCCTTGAGCGTTGGAAAACAATTCATACACTTGTGCTTTTACAAAGCATAATAACCTCTCTCTTCTCCATTTTTTTTTTTTTTTGCGTTAAAGAGGATTTTATTAAAAGTTAAGAAATGTGCAGTACAAAGACATTAAGCAAGACATAAACAACAGAGTCATAACAAACCACAACTACATGACAAAGATATCAACAATCAGAACACAACAATAGGATAGAGTCATAACACACTACAAATAGAATTCCCTTAATGATATATTTTTATTACTTATATAAAAAATAAAAAAATAAAAACAGTATAAACAGAATTCCAATGAGTCCCAAAATTAACACTTTCATGCCCTCACTTGAGTTAAAGGTTCACGTTATAGAACCCAGCCAAAGCATAATAACCTTAAGTAAATGTAAATCCTATTTTTCCATTTTTATAAGGCCATACAACTGCAATATAAACATCCTCAGGGGCACAATTTTCTTGAATTCCAATTCTCATCAAGTTTTAGCATCCTTCTAGGGGGATGATAGAGTTCCTAGAACTCAACATTTTAGAGTAGAACAATCATTTATTTACATTGTTTTCTAAGTCTTGAACTAACAGTAAACCCTAAAAAATTAGTTGAGAGAAACTGATGATATTCTTGCTCTAAACCAAAGAAAACAAAACCCTAAAATCTAAATTAGAAAAATCCATACCTTTTTGGAGAAATTTGCCCCAAAATCTGTCAATAGAGATAACTCTAAGCTAATCCACCCTCCTCATTGGATTGCAAAACCCCTAAGACAATCACATTCTTTCTCGTGGTGAAGAGAATGAGCAAGAGCAAAAGCTGAGAGAAGGGAACAGAGAGAGAAGATGTGTCACAACCCAAACCTGTACTTCAGAGTTTAGAACATGACTGGCATGTTATTATCAAGTTTACCTTTATACTAACATGAACCAACTTAAGCTGAAGGTGCTTAACAAGAATTGTTTCTTGTATTCCTTCTTATTTTCTTGCATAACAGCCATAATACACAAAAATGATAAAAACCTTGAAACTTCATTTCATTTAAACTTTGCAAGATTACCACTTGGCTAAAACTTAAGATATTCATGTAAATATTACATAGCTAAACGTTTAGCAAAACTCTAATTTACAAACCTAACCCCAAAGACATACAATTGGGGTTCAAAACAAACTAAGGTTCTAAATTACATATGTGCTCAAGGATCAAGTACATCTTGATTCCTCCTATACAACAAAAGAGCTAAACTACTATACAAAAAAAAAAAAAAAAAAAAAAAACTATACATTCTAACAAACGAGAATCACAGATTCCTTGCCACCTTTAATTCTCTCGCTGCTTCCAAGAAAGAACTTGTGTACTGAAATATAATAAGGTAAGCTACGAAACCCAATAAGGTTTTAAGTACTATGGGCTTTTAATAAGAATGCATGTAAATCAAATATTTTATGGATACGTTAACTTTGATAAAATAGCCTTCATACTATTCATATTATTCTTAATATGACTTATGAACTTTCAGATGAAAATACTTCGTTTTCCTTTCATATAGTAATTAAAGGACATAATAAGGAACTTAAACACAATTCAGTAACCTTATCTTTAAATAGACTATAAAAAACTTTATCATAAACTTCTCATCAGATTTATAACACATTCAACATACCTTTCTTATCATCATACTTTTCTTATAATTTCCAAATAGCTTAATAACTCATTTATAATACATATTAGCCAGTCCAATTGTAAGTCTGTCACAACTTTGGGAGGCTTCCAGTATAATGTGCTAAGCATCTAGCATTCCCCACAATGCTAGGTAATCCTAGGATCATATCAGAGAGTATCACCCCTTTCGGTGTGATCATATCATCAACTATAGGGGTCGGTTGACATCCTTCACAAGTTGGCAGTTCCCAACAAGGGCGGATATAGCAATGTCCTCACCACTAATAATGGACAATCAAAATCTCCATGGAAATCCCAATACTATAACCCCTACTGGCTAAGTTCAGATCATAACAATTGAATAACCTGAAAACTATATTTTTCTGGTAATTATACTCTTACATAATATTTCATAATAGTAGCATATCCACTTCATTCTTAAATATTATGTTCGTGATATAAATAATAGCATCAATATGCCAAAATTTTCATATACATAAAATTGAACAACTCACAAACATATATTTTATTTAAATCATGCTTATATGTAATAGCTCTAATTAAAAGTTTTAATGTATAATAATTTTCTAAACAATTTTTATACTTATCAAACGCACATGTCACATATTCCTTACTTGAAAACAGAAGATGCGAGAGATTTGTATAAGAGGAGCTCAAGTGTCCATGTTCTCGCTCCTGTCACCTAGATGAAAGACCAAAACTTATTACTGACAAACTCTTTCTAAGTATTTAAACTTATACATGAATCACAACCTAACTCTCAAACTCAAAAAAATCTTAATTCCCATCACACAAAGGTTCCCTAAAGCACATGATACATTCATCAAACACATTTTGTACCAAACCATAGAGAAACCAGGCATAAAATTTATCTATGATCCAAACATACCAAAGGACGAGCATACTAATTTATAGCTCAAAACATTCACCCTAACTTTAGAATTAAATCCTTAAAGTCAAGTGTATCATATGCTGTTCACTGCTCATTTCAGCAGCATGTGCCTCATTTGTAAAATACATATGGACTGTCCATACACATCTAAACGTCATGCAATTTTACAGAGTAGAGCTACTCTCTTGGATGTCTAGTAGATACCATATCAATTTCAGAGTCAAAGCATAAAACCATGATTTATTAAAAATCATACAAGGCAACATACTCAAATCTGTCCTGACAAAATTTCATGCAATTTAGAAATTAAACCATTATTTTTATATTAATCCAAATGTTGTGAGACCACTTCCATAACAACCATGCATGTCTTTGAATTCATTAAAACTACTTCTAACATCCTAATTCATAGAATATGATTTAATCTAGATTTTTCTTGTTGTAAACACCAAATCTGTTACAGTGATAGCTTTAACAGATTTTCTTACAAAATCATCAACTAATTGCAATTGGCCTTCATTTTATGTGGGTATTTTTATACATATACTATACATGTTAGAATACATGAATAAACATTCAGTTGACTATAATATCTTCAATATTTCAAAATTTTTACACAAAACTACAAATTCAGCTTCTAACAATCAGATTAGAGAACATAGAAGTGAAACTAAAGCAAACCATTACACCATTAAAATACCCATAATAGAAAATAAACATATATACTTACCCACAACTGAAGCTGAACTTTAGTAAGAGTTTAATTTCTTCTTAGAGAGAGATAATTATGATTTTTGGTGAAAGAAAAGGAGGGCTGTTGTGAGATGGTGTTGCCGATAAGAACAAAGGAAGAAGAAAACAAAGGAGCAAAGAAAGATGAACCAAGGAAGTTTCTAGTGCAGCAAAGAAGATAAGGAAAATAACTTGGGTGGGGCACATGTATGCTAAGGGAAATAGTGAGTTGATGACTCACCTTACAACTTTTACTTTTCAAAATTTACTCACCACCCCTTATAAGCTTATATATTCTAGAAAGGCCCAAAAAATAATATAACTTTGCATATCAACCCTTACCTTTATAAACTTCTTTTCATAATATAAAAAAAGCCTATATCTTTTATAACATCAACATATCAAAAATTTATGTGCTTAAAGTAATTAAGATAATACTACGTATATAAATCTATAAAATTTATTGTGCACTTAGGTTGGGATGTTACAAGATGAGTCTTTCAGTTCAGTAATGAAACAGGGAGGGATAGGTGCTGATTTCAGGTTTGAGGAGAGAGAAAAAAAGAGCTAAAAAGGTTTTTATGTGTACCCAAAATCTGCTTAGTGGACCAGGCTTAGAATTAGGCTCACAACTTATTTATATGGTGGGTTTAGAGTTTCCTGCTAAGGGTAGTTCTTTACCAAGTATTCTAATTACACCTCTCAACACTCACGAGCCTCCCTTTTTCTCTTTTAAGTCCCTCTCTTTAGATAGTGCACTCTCTCCTTCTCTTACTCTCTATTTCTCACCTAGCATCAACAACCCTTTCTCTTTGCTCTCTTCTTCTATTTATAGCTTGAGGTTGGTGGGGTGCCCAAGATTAGCTTCTAGTCTCACTCGTGTGGGTGTGGTCCAATTTGATTGTTCCTAATAAGGAATATGCTCCATGGGAAACAGTGGTAATGGCATCAGAACTCATTCCTATCTCCGAAAGATTGCTCGGTAGTGATACTCCCCAAGGCAATACCGAGCTGCCAAGGGCACGAGCGGTTCCGAGCAAACACATCCCCGATCAAGTCATAACTGATCGGTATGCGCTTGTCTATCATGCATCCAAAACGAAATGGACTTACTATAAGGTTTGGACTCAGTTTTGGTCTTTGAGAATGTTTGGGCCAAGGCCCAAGGCCCAATGGGCCTAGGATCATACCCCGTACAGTTTTTATAACTTAATATTATAATATATTAGATAATATTAAAATAAGATTTGCAAAGCTACAGTAACCGTGCATATATATGCACGGTTACTGTAGCAAGTGGGAATATATGCAAAGTTATGTAAAGTTTTACAGTATGCACAGTTACTGTAGCAAGTGGGAATATATGTAAAGTTATGTAAAGTTTACAAGCACTAATGCAAGTCTATTTTATGCTATATTGTGCAAATTTTTGTACATTTTGTATTTTGCACCCATTGGTGCGAATGCTCTAAGGATATACCAAAAGGATGTTATAGAGTTTTCATGTTTTCCATTTCCTTAAGAACCTAATTTTGGATGGAACTCATACGAGTCCCTTCCCAAATGTTTATTTACTGTTTTTGCTAATATTGAATTGTGGGATAATCTTAATTTCTTCATATGATTAAAGTATTTTCTTGGATTGAAAGTGGTGGTTGAGCTGATCAATTTTTACTGATGAAGAGCTTAATTATGTATTTCTATGTGTTTCTCATTCTAAGCTACTTATAAGGTATGTTTATGTGATTTGAGACTAGAGTGTGGTTCCTTTTTTATTTAGTTTTGAAAGGCTGTGCATGTATTCATTGCTTGCTAATTCATATCAGGGTGCAGTAGTTCTTATCTTTTTGTTTAGGTATAGTTAGTCACTATGTTGTGTGATCATTTTGTTAGGCTGTTCTAGACAAACTTATTTGGTAATCACTAGTTGTTCCTCTTGTTCTATGAATGGCAAAAAACTAAATTTGGCTTCACCTACAGTTCAGAGTCTTTAGACAGTATGTAGTGGAAAATAATTGTTGCCACTCTTGAGGGTTGAATCATTGTCACCTCAAACCCATATTGGTTTGGTGTCGAGATACCAACCAACTGAATGTAGGTCTAGATTGTAATCTATTTGATGATTGGATGCCATTGATTTTTGTTCCATTTGTTTTGGCTTGCACCGTTTCACTTTACTATTTCTGTCAGTTTAAATTTGTTGGCAGAATAGGCCACAAGCCTTGTAGTTTAGTGGCATTGCCTAGTTTTTGTATTGAGGAGTAGTTGGGTTTGAATCAAGGGAGTTAATCTCGTATTGATGGCTGTACCGGTTTGATTAGTGGAACGATGTATTTCAGTACCGGTCAATACCGGTGTACCGTTTTGGATTTACCGTCGTAATAAAAATAAAAGTTTACCTTAAAACATTACCTTAATTCAGAACAAATTATTCTTGGTTTTAGATTTTAGCATACTAAGAAATTAATAATACTAATAAGTTAATGCAAATAAATTACCATTCAGCCCTTACAAAAATTCAAAAATTTACAAAACTGAAAAAATAAAAAAAAAGCCTATTTCTATACCGGCCAGTACCAGCCAAAACACCAAAAATTGCCCGGTATGGTCGATACATGACCGGTATTTAAACCAGTACGAAACATTGATGTTTTCGTACTAGTGCACGTACTAGTATGATACATGGTTTGAATCCCCCATCCCGCTTATTGTCCACCAAAAAAAGATGTCAAAACAGAAGATATGTAATGTCTCCCATTCCCTTAGCTGGTTTTTGTATGCTTGCAAACCGATTGACTTTGTTGATTTTTTAAGTCATATAATATTTGCTTTTTTTCCATGCCACTACTACGAAGTTTGGTGGTTATTACTTATGTTAAATGTATTGATAATCAAATCTAAATTTGTTGTTAGTGATCGGTGGCACCTTTTTTGAATTTGGATCATTTCTATTAAAAAAAAAAGGTCGTAACGTCAATGTTTGAAAGTTTTTTGAATTTGTTGCTAATATCTGATTCCTAATGTGCTGATTTGTTTTGTGTTCCTACTTTTTATCGCCTTATTTGGTTCATGTAATTCAATATGCTCGCTTTCTAGAATCAAGTTCTTTTGCTCTCTATATCTTTGAATTTATGACAATACCTACTGGAAGCCTCATATTCATGTATTTTTTTTCCATTATGATGTTGGTGGATTTAGATAGGAAATGGTTGTAATTGATCATTTTTACTCTAGTTAAAACTCACAGGTGTGTTCTATGCATCATCTATAAATTGAATTAGCTCACCCCAGTATGGATGCACATACCTCCTTAAGCTAACTAAGTTGCATGATATGTTAACTAGTCGACATGCTCCTCTTGTAATCATAATTGATTGTTATCGAGAAACAGTTGTTGAAGTTCTCACTTCCTTATATCGTGCACCATACAACATGTTCCTCTTGCAATTAATGTTCTTATAATCATACATGTCAAAACAATAAATGCATAATGGATTGAGTTTTCACTTCTTTATATCGCGCACCATATGAACGTTAATGTTTTTAGAAGAAGTATTATGTATATTACTTTGTAGAAGTTATATTTGTTATAGACTTGGGATAGATTCAATTAATGACCAATTTAATCATCACCTATTAGTTATACTAAATTAAAGTTTAAGTCTTCTAATAATTAGATTAACCTGTTAGAATATTCTTATTACAATAGAAAGTGTTGTCCATAATCATTACCAAAAAGTAATAAAATATGAAGTTTCAGTTAACATAATTATTTGTTAAAGTTTCTTGTGTAAAAAAATATTTGAGTTTGAATCCTGCCTACCTTAAATTAAAACTAATTGATATCTTGATATGATAATAAAAAACGATAATTTGTTATAGGTTCTGATTAAATTGTATCCAACAATTCTTTAAAACAATATACGGAGTTTATAAGGTTTTTTTTTTTGTTTTTTTTTTTGTTTTTGTTTTTGTTTTAGTCTATGAGGGTTTTAATCCAATTCAATTTTCTTCTTTTTCTTCCCTGTTTTTGGTTGAATACTTTTGATCTAGATTGAAGGATTTTTATATGCAAGGTAAATGTTTTTTTTATGAGGATTTCAAACTTTCAATCAAATTCAATCTTCTTCTTTCCTTTAAATTTATGTGATTTAGGTTAACTTCTCATTGGTAAGGAATGTAATAGTCACACATAAAGGCCACTTTTATAGGTTTTCAATTAAGGTTCAATAAATTCACAAGATTGACTTCAACAAAAACATGTTAGGCGAAAGTCCCTCAATTCATGACCGATTGAGTCTCGATCAAGGGGCAATTGAGCTTAGATCGATGTAAGGTCTTCAACTTAAATAAACTAGTATAAATTGTTCACAAATACATATTACGAAATTTAAACCCTATAAAATTCTTGTTAAATACAATCAATCCCAAGAAATCAAAGAGAAACTAAGACTAACAAACAAAAGAAAATATTTTCCTCGAAAACATTTTACATCTAAAAATATTTTATAACGAAACAAATGAAGCTAATTAAACTTGGTTTTCTAGCAAACACTTGTCATGGGCTCACGTGGGCTCATGACTCTCAGCCCCACTCGTGCAAACACCCATGGAATCCATGACAAGCTCCTGAACTAGCTCTTCATGTCCACTAAACCACTACACTTGAATCTCTCCCAAATTTTACCCATAAACTTGGTCCATGTAACAGTGTTGGTTTGGTGCTCAAGGCCCATAATAAATTCATCCCATTCCCACGTGCCGTGTAAAAGAAGTCTGAAGTCCAACAAAACCCTGGGTTTCATCCCCTTCTTCTCCAACAGAAACAGATTCTTTCGCAGCGGCGACCTCCAACAGATTCAGGGTTTCCTCTCTTTCGCAGTGGCGAGCAGAAATGGTTCTCACTCTCACTCGCTCTCTCTCACTGAGTAACTTTTATGATATGGGTCTGAATGATTATTGTGTTATTGTATGCTTAGCCGTCCCACAAGACATTCATGATTAAGAAGAAGCTGGCTAAGAAGATGAGGCAGAATAGGCCTATCCCTCACTGGATCCGCATGAGGACTGACAATACCATCAGGTTCTCTCTATTTCCCGCTTCTTCGTTTTTGTCTCTGTTTAACTCTAACTGTTCCTATTATTGGTTATGTTTGTTTTTTGTTTCAGGTACAATGCAAAGCGCAGGCACTGGCGCCGTACCAAGCTTGGATTCTGACTGAGGTGTTTTTTGTTGTTTTATTGTCATTGCTTTTTTAGCGTTTGCGAACATGTTTATTTACTGTTTTATAGGTATAGGGCTTTCATTTCCTTAAGAATCCAATTTGTATGGAATTCATAAGAGTCCCTTCCCTTCCCAGATGTTTACTGTTTTTGACACTTGGATTGATAGTGGTGGTTGATGAAGAGCTTTTTTGATTATGAGTTTCTGATTCCAACCTACTGTTCTACGTATGCATGTATATCTTTTAGCATACACACTACACTGCCTTCCTTTTGTGTCCTGTTGTTCCCTTGCCCCATCAAAGCATGCATACCCTCCATCAAAGAACTTTTAAGTCCAGCCCATGAAAGAATAAGTTTGGAGGTTTTTAAGTTGGTTTTGGAATTCTATATTAGCTAGAAGAATAATAAGGAGGAGCTAGAAGAATAACGAGGAGCAATAGGCCTTATAAATAGAGTTGTGGTGTAGCCTGTTGTTGTGTGCGTAAGAGTTAATTAGAAGACAAAGTTTGTCTAGCAAGAGAGTTAGAGAATAAGCTTTGTCTAATATGCATTATGAAAGCACCTTTAGGTGTATTGGGGATTTGGGTTAGTTTATATTTGTGAGGTTTATGACTGGTTGTAATTATCATTGATAGTGGATATTTTTGTCTGGTGTCGCCTGATGTAGACAGAGTTTGCCAAATCATGTCAAAATTTATGTATTGTTTTGCTTTCCATTTATTATTTTACACGTTTTTCACAAGGAAAATCCATTGAAAGTGAGCTATTTTCTTTTAGAGCAGATGCCGAGCTAAAGAATGAGTCATTTCTAAATTTGGTACAATCCAGTAATTCTTTTATACAAGACCAGAGAGCATTGGGATGACTTTCTGTCCAAATCCTGGCCCAGTTATTTCATTATCAAATGCTTCTGGATTGACTAGATTCTGATGCATATATTATCAATTAAATAACATAGCAAAATGCAATATTTTTCTGAAGTAAAGGTGAAAAGATTCTGAACTAACCAATGTCCCCTTAACTTGAGTGATTACATGACTGCTTTCACTGTCAGCCATTGGCACACGCACAAGCTAGATTTTAGGAAGTTGTTAGAAGAAGCCATGTGCTGTATTAAACATAGCATGTGATTAATATGCATTCCCAAATTCGATCTAGTCTAAACAGCAGCACATCACAGTCCCTGCATCAATTATTTATATTTGTATACTTAAGTCAAAAACTTAGTGCTTAGAGTTGAGTGTGGTGCCTTCATGTCTCATAATTCATGGTTTGGGTTTGGGAGAAGAACCACCTTCAGATTGCAATCTTAAAGATTGAGAAGTGGGTTCTGCTATTTTATAGTGTGTTCTGCTGTCAGTTGGTCTCAATACTTAAGGTTGTAATAGATTTACAAGCTAGCAAAAGAAAATCTTTGTTTGGTTGTAGAAGATAGACCAACTTTAGGATGGTTGACGACTTCCTTAGCAAAGGAGCCCCTACCAATATTGGAACATTTTGGTAGTAAAATGAAAGTTCATAGCGATGGCCATTCTTTTGCAGGGAGAGGAACCCAGTTGTTAAAATGATCAAGATAGTCCATGAAAATAAAATTATACAAGCCATTGCTTTCCCCCAAACTATTAGGA
The DNA here is from genome assembly GCA_033629205.1 of Lithocarpus polystachyus. Taxonomy (NCBI): domain Eukaryota; kingdom Viridiplantae; phylum Streptophyta; class Magnoliopsida; order Fagales; family Fagaceae; genus Lithocarpus; species Lithocarpus polystachyus. The sequence goes on from CM066165.1 coordinate 399,782, forward strand.
TAATTTTTTTTTGGGAGATACGAACGCTAATCTGATTGTCCTAACGAACAAACATGTATAATCCCTCCACCAGATCAAGAATCAATTGTCCACTTAACTTGTCTTCCTTACTCCAGTTGAGTGTCCATGTGTAGCAAGCTCTATTGAACTTACAAAAGAAATTAGTATCAAGTCTATTGACAATGTGCCAAAGTTATTTGCTAATCTTGTTAACCACAGACCATGGAGGGAGTTTGGAACTGATACATATAATTAAAATCAAGATCCGGTATCATTAGCTGGCGGTATCTCCTAAATTGCTCATGTAGGGACTATGGTTGTTAAAATTGCGATCTGGATTGTGGGATTGCGTAATTTTACGATCCCATCTCACCAAAAGGTTTAGGATCGCACTAAGATCGTAAAAATGGTAAAATCGTATAAGATTGTATGAGATTTTATCGATCCTACCAAGAACATAAATTTTTGGCTTTTTTTTTTATGGGATAAATTTTTTGTTTTGATAAAACTTTAAGGGTTTTTATTTTTTCATGTTGTGATAGTATGACTTTTTATTTTATTTTTATAAAATTATGTTAACCCTAAGCAAATGTTTTTTAGTTTCTAGTTCACTTGTAATCAAAATCAAAGAATGTTTCATCATTTCTAAATGAAAAAATTGATGTTGGCTTTGTTGCTTTTTAAGCTATAATGTTGTTAAATTTTTATGATTAATTTGTGTTTTAATATTACTAAAATATTTTTTTATATATAATTTTATCAATTACGCTAGTATTTGTATATTGATTGATTAATTTTTTTGAGCATGTTCTTTAATTGTTGCTGAGTGGTATAACTTGAATAGTTGAGTGAGAAATTATATCTTGATACCTTTTGCAACTCTAGTATACAAATATATAATGTTTACATAGATAATGAAATGGATGATGAAGATTAGAAATTTAGAACGATGGTTATAAAAACCTTAGAATAAGAATAATTAAATGTTTACTTCAGCTTAATATTTATCTTACTTTTAGATTTCATATTGTAGTTAGTTAATTTTCATTTGCTAACTTATTTTGGATTTCAAACTTGGAACTTAAAATTTGGAAAATATTTTCCACATGTTTTGATAAATATTTTAGTATTTGATTGCTAATTAAACATTTATTGAATTTTTTAGATACATTGGGTCAAAATTTAAATATATCTGTTTTGTTAGTATAGACTTAATAATGTATGACATACAAATTACATCATATGATGCAAATCTTAGTTTTTTTATGAATGAATTTATATTTTATATGATTTTTCAATATACAAAGTCATTATCAATGTATTTTTTACTTTAAATCTAAAAATATATAAGATTCTATGATTCACGATCTGATCTTATGATTTACGATCCTATTTACGTTTAACAATCTTACGTAGGATCTCGATTTTAACAACCTTGATAAGGGCTAATTTCTCAGCTTGTAACTTTATAGTGCATGTATGTTTGCAAATACCATTTACTAGATAACTTCACTTATATTTTGCTAAATTTCTATTTGTGTTTTCACAATTTAAAAGACTGTGTAACTGGATTGGAGAGATTGGTCTTGTCATCAGCTTTTAAATTAAACCAGCCTTCAAACATGCGAGACTGGCATCGTAGAAAGATATTTTTGAGTTTTCTGCTTTCATGGCCCACAAAAACTTTTTAATTTTTTTCCTGCTTTGGGGCCCGCCTGCGAGGGAAGGGGGGGAGTACTGTGCAGCTTAGTAAAATCTTACCTACAAAGCCTTTTTTGATAAAATGTTGAGCCCAAGCAAGTTTCACATCAGGATCAGAACAAATTTTTTCCTCAATGCACTTCTGTATATAGGAGGAAAATCAGAAAAACAAAATTTATATCATTTAAGTTCTAACATTTTCATGAAAATAACAACATAGGGGTATATAACCACAACGGTCTCACAAGGATATATACCAGTGTAGCTACTTTTTGAAGAGGCTGAATGCGAGAAAACAATATTGGTTGCCTACATATCAAGTTATAAAGGCAATTCCATTATTGTGTGAATATTAGCAAAAAATGGATAAGGTACAGCAAAGAATCAGGAAGCTCTAAACGTTTCCTCAAGGCTGGACAAGAAAGTAAATCCGAAGAGTAATTTTGAAAAATATTATCTAGACTAAAATATTTGTTTTTGTCCCTAAAGTCTGCATGAATTTCTTTTTTTCATCTGTAAACTGTATTTTTTTCCCCTAAACTATTGAAAACATTGCACCATTTGTCATTAAACTTTAAAAATTTCTCTTTTAGTCACTGAACTATTGAAAAAAGTTCTTTTATCATCACTAGACTTTAAAAAAATCTTCCATACTAAGTGTGTGACCAATAGTTTCTTGCCACTTGTTCATCTGATGTGTCTTTTTTTTTCTTTTTTTTTTTTAATGTAATGTCCATGTCAGATTCTCTAATGCTAAAAATAGTGCCACCTTAACACAGGATAAAACTTCTAGGATTGGACAGAAATATGAAAAGTGTAATGTTTTCAATAGTTTAGTGATGAAAAATGATCTTTCTAAAGTTAAGGAACTTCACAAAAATTTTACAAATGAAAAAGATATTTTTCTCAATTACAAGACCAGTCCTTTTAGTGTTATTTATTATGTGTGGCAAAATAACTTGCATGTGTGTTGGCAAGGTTGTACGGAAAAGAACCCTCCCCATTTGCTTTTGAAATGGGGTGTCCAATTCAAAGTGAGGATTTAGTATTTAAAAAAAACTAAGGGTGAACTTGATGCCACCTAAATCAATTATCATTCCTTAGTTGGTGGAATACAATTTTAAATGATGTCACACCAAATACATCTTAGATTTCAGAAAACTAAAACGGATAGGAGCCTGATCCTAGGCACCAATACACAAGGCAGAATTTACTTTATTTTAAGATTACCATAGCGGAGACAGCCATCCTTGTAAATATGTACCCCAGTTCGCTTTAGTATATTTAGTAGGCTTTATATGCGTTCTTTATTACAAATTATAGGTAGTTGTCTGCATAATTTCACCAAGTTGGAAGGATAGAATAGGAGACAGAAACAATTTTCATCTATTAATGTGGCAAAAATGCTAGAGGTAGTTCCAAGTGCAATTACATGTTATCAGCTTCTTGCAACATCATGTCAATTGACCCTATCAAGAGTTTTTCAAGTTAATCCCCAAAATTTTCCAACCTAATTTGCCAAAGGAGATTAGGAAAATCACGAACCAATAGAAGGCAGCAGAAAAGAGATTACAAAGCAAAAACATAGATAGATCTGAGTGCTACTACTACTAAGTCCATGCCTCAAAACACTGCACTACTTCGTTAATGAGTTTATGGTAGGAGAATCACGCTTGTGAATTCAACATTCTAAAGGTTTTCCATAATTTTAAAAAGAAAAAAATAAGCTTTAAGCTACTTGATTATTGTAACGGGTGTTATAGGCTTTTTGTACAACGTTGGGCTGGATTGCTCCTTCTTACCGTGCTAAGCCCAAAATATTCTGGATTAGAGAGTTGGGATTGGTCCAATTGCAACTCACCTTGGTCCGGCTTGTGCTCAAGCCATGCCCTGTTCTGTCGCAGTTTATACTATGTGACCGTGGCAAGCAGGCCTTCTTGAGATGATTACAATAGGCGGATATAACGTAATATCAAAGAAGTTTGCTTAATACACTTAAACGATGAGACATTGCAAAGGACACATATTCCAATGAAATAGCAACAAAATTGAGTATTAACATTAAAGCAAATGCGGAAGGAAAGAAAGAGGAAATAAAGGCAAACTTATAAAACAGTTAGTCTGCCGCAATATGTTAAAAGGGTTCAAGTCAAGAAGGAGACTACATTCCTTCAATGCGAATAATTTCTCAAAAGGAGAGATTAATGGCTTTGAAGGGACGGCCCTAAATGACTCGTGCCTAAGTCGGTAACAATAGAGAGCGTGAGTTTAAGAAGGAGAGAGGGAAAACAACTCATTTTGGTGCATGCCTGCCTTCTTTCTTTCCTCAGTTTTCTTCTTATCTTTATTTCTTTTCTTAATCTTTTTCTTTTTTCTTTTTTTCTTTTTAGCTAGTATTAGCCTTTCATTAGTTTTCCTTACTCTTACTCTGTTTTTCTTTTTTTCTTCGGTTCCTCCTCCTTCCTCTCCCCCTTTTCCTTGCGCACAGTGAGTGTCCTTATATAGTGCCTACCGTGGCTTGGCTTTTAGCTTTTTACCTTCTAACCGCCTTTTGTCTGGTGTGTGTCCTTGCTAACCATTACTGATTGTTTAGGTACCCGACCAGTGCCACTTACCTGCGTTGGTCGCGCTAGACCACATCACCAGGAGGGGACAAAAATATATGTCTATTTGCTTGCCGTGGCATTCTTACCTGCCACAGTAAGGTGTTCTCTCTCTCTTCCCTCATGGCATGCACCAAACAGTTCCAACTCAACTTTGCTATTTTTGGGTGGCATGTCATCCCAGCAGGACACTCAACTGAAAGTAGCTTGAGCAGGATCCTTGAAATATGTTCTTCCCCTCCGCCAGACCACGTCCCCCCTTACCTCTGACCCATGGCCCACCTCTTCTCGTATTGGCTGGGTATAGACTGGCGAGACTTGGGCCTTGTGCGTGCTTTGTTTTTCATGTCGGTCCAAAATATGCCCACCGTTCATGCGTTTGTCGCGGTCTGGGCGTTTGTCTGTTCATCTTGCCGTTCACCTCTAACTTCTTGTGGCATGGGCTACTTCTTTACTGACTTGCTGTTTGGGGTCTGGGCTTTAGCTCGATTGTGGGTTTTAGCTCATTTGCATCCTTTCGTGTTTTAATCTTCGCGGCCTTGCTATTGCTTCCTGCCGCACCGTTTTGACATTCATGTTATGGCGATATAATTTAGTACCATTAGGCTTCTTTGGGCCTGCCGTTTGTTTTCCTTTCTAAGGGCTTAATAAGCCTCGCTAGGCTCTCTTGCCATGTCTGCCTGCGGGCTCCCGTGTCCCATTTACTTTCCTTTGGGCGTTCTTGGCCCTTTTTAATTTCGTGCTTTCCATGGGCCTTTACTAATTCGTTAGGCTTCCTCAGCCCAACTATTTCATACTTCATCCTTAGAGCTCATAAGTTTTTTTATGGCCCTGTACTTTACTTTGGGCCTGCCGTAATAGACATGGCCCATTCTCATTTTTCTACATCCGTGACCCACGGTTTACTATTTCTCTCTTTCCGGGCCTTTTCAGGCCCATTTACTTCTTTAAGATCCATTTATTTGCTTTATGGACCTATAATCCATTATTCCTGCCACTTAGGCTTAATGGGTTTTCTATCCACTTTCTAATTCTTTTCTGTTGATGTTGCTGGGCTGCTTCCTCTTATTGGGCTCCCGAAAATGAGCCTCAACATTTAGCCCCCGGAGCATATGAAGTGCTCCTGCGGTTCATATGTGAACAAAAGACTTTCCTACCCTTTTTGTCTTTTCTTCTTCTTTTCCTTCGTGGGCTTTTTCGAACAGTGGTCCCCAACTCATACATATGTTCAGATATCTTTATGTATACATATATATATTTTGCTTTTCCTTTTTCTGCCGTGAACAGCTCTGTCTCTTCAAATTCCTCATTTAGCAGTTATCTTAATGCTGAGCTGGCGCTTCATTAATTTCATTCCTCTTCCAATGGCTGACACATCGTATCTCTTCACGCCACTATTAATTACACTGATACCCAAGGATAAATCTCTTCGTAATCCTTCCCCAACCCCTCTTTCTTCTTTCAATGCAAACGTTCTCCCTACTCCCTTTTCTCCATCTCCTTCTATTCCCAAGACATTCCCCTCCATCTTACTCCGATCCAAACTTTGCACTATGACACCGGCGAAAGGCCAAAGTTCCTCACACCGTAAGGGGAAGGAGGTCGCCCACGATCCTTCTGCCGCTTACGATGTAGGCGAGGAGGTTGTTCATTCCGAATCGGACCATTCTGATGAGGAAGAGATGCAGCGTGCTCTGGACGGTGAGTGTCCTCCCCTTATCGACCCTTGGTATGACATTTATCCTCACTTGCTGAAGGTTCCCGGTGAATATACGTCGTCGCCGCCGGGCCGCGTGTGGCTTGCCCTTTGTCGGCGAAACACAGACACTTCTTGGGCTCCGTTGGCTTCTTCGGTCTACGATTTCATCATTCGTGAAGGCATTTCACTCTCTGTGCCCATCCATTTTGAATATGGGTCAGGTACCGCCTTAGGTTGGAGAGAGTGGGTTGATAGGGAGTTATCGGACACGGGCTTCATGGGTTTACTCCAGCGGGCTGGTGTGTTAAAGGCCGTCGTTTCCTCTTGCTGCTTATCAAACTTCAGGGACATTTTCAATCTCCGCCATCTAGTCCGCAGGTGGTGCACCACCACTCATACCTTTTTCTTTTCCTGCAGTGAGATTACTGTAACTCTGGAAGATGTGGCCGATCAACTACTCTTACCTATCCTTGGTGACGCCGATCCTGGTGCCTTGGAGCTTTCGCCGAAGGAGGAAGCCATTGAGACCGAATTGAAGAAGAGAATGAGTGGTAACGTAAAGCTATCATTTTGGGTCAGTTCTCTCGCCAAGATTTCTACTGCCGCCCGCCGTGCGGCCTTCATCGCCTTTTGGTTGTGTAAGTTCGTGTTTGCCTCCCATCCTCATTATGCCATAAAGTCTTTGTTTTTTCAATTGGCCATCAAAATATCAGCCGGGGTGAGTTTTCCGCTGGCCCCTATGTTTTTGGGACATTTGTATGTCCAACTAGATATCCTGCGGAGCGATAAGAGCCAAGCTAGTTCTTGCCATATAGTCACTTCTGCTGTTCATAGTACCATTTTGCAACACCTGTTATACGAACGCTGCGCGAAGCAGTTAGCAAGATGTAGACTTGTTCGATTTACCAAGGAGAAGTATCAATCTTGTCCTCAAGTTATCATTGACTTCTGTGGCAGATTTGAGTCTGATTTCCCGTTGGCCTTCCGTTGGGTTGGTTTGAAGCCCATTGATTATTCTGTTGTTGAATCTTTTGACAAAGAAGTGGGTTTTTCTTGGAGGGCTTACAGAGATTTGGGCACGGGTTATACATGCGCTGATTCGGTTATGGGTTCATTTGTTGATACCATTGGTACCACCACTCCTTTTGCTGATTTTGACGAGACGGGGATAACTTACTTAGTGGCTACCAATGCTGGGTGGCTACCCTATCTGGCAGATGAAGGTCTTAGGTTTGTGCATTATCCTGCCAACCGGGTAAGAAGGCAATTTGGGTTAGATTAAGACATTCCTGATAGTCTTTCTTTTCTCATGGAGTCTCCTACATCTGTCCAGCCGTTCTTGAGACATACTGCCTTTGCATTTTGGAGCCAGCGTTTCTCTGCAGTTACCATTCCAGGCTCACTGAGAGAGGGCATTTGTACTCTTGCCATGCATGGATACTAGCAGGCCATGATGACTTCATTCGAGCAAGAATTGGTGGGCAGTCGTGGTTTCTCTCTTATTCCTCCTAATGGACTTAGTGCAGTCGTTTCGGCCAATCCCCGTTTACTTTTGCCTTTTAGGTCTGTGTTACCTATGCTAGGAAACAGAATCGGTCTGCCATCTTCGAGTGGGATAAGGAGAAAAAAGGTTGGTATTGGCATGCCGGTGATTATCCTCCAGTTTGGGAGAAGAAAGTAAAAGTGACAAACATTCCGGTGCCTAAAAAGGGGTCTACCAAACCCAAGTCTGCCAAAAAGGGTGGTGATCTTTCTGAAGCTTCTTCTGGCGTGCATCCAACTGTTTGCAAGTCCAAGTCCACTGTTCCGCAACCATCTATCGGTGCTCCTCCTTCTAGCAGGATACGAGGTAGCAAAAGGAAGTCCGTTCCACCTCCTGTAACTACTACTACTGAGCGGCGGGTAAGTTGCCTTCAACTTTGTTTCTTTTTTTTTTTTCTTTTTTTTTTGACTTCCCACGACAAGAGGGGTAGGGACCTCAGTGGGGACCCTTGGGAGGTTTTCCTGGTGGGACTGATGTAGTACTTGTGACACCCACTCCTTCTGCTACTGCACCAAGAGTCCCCACTGAGGTCCCTACCCCTCTTGTCGAGCCGGCATCTGTGAGCAAGGGTACTCATTCAGAGAAGGTTGAGGAGACTGTTCTTTTAGGTGTTTCTCAGGCCGAGGCTGTTTCTCCTGCCACCCCCCTTGTTATTTCTACCAGTGATTCTTTCCTGTCTCTCTCTCAAACGGCAAAGGATGGTTCCTTTTTGGTTGTTACTCCCTCCTCCATTCCGGCCTCCGCTACACGGGGGCCTGATATGTATTTGTCTTCTGAGGGCTCCGAGGATGTTCTCAAGGATCGCGATGATGAGCCTACCGTGAAAAAGAGGATTTCTGATTTTGAAAAGGAGGATGAAGGTGTTGAGCGCGGGGTTGAGTCTATGGGTAAGTATACCTTATTTTGTTAAGTCTTTTTTTTTTCTTTGCTTTTTTTTGTAACACCCTTTTACTTTGCACTTTTATTTCTACAGAAACTTCCTAGGAGCCAAAAATTGCAGCAGATGCACCCACTGTCACTTCTCCTGTTGCACCCGTCGCACCTATTCCTGTTGTCTTCACAGCCCCTACTTTCACAGGTCTCGGTCCCCTCTCCCTTCTCCTTTTTTTTTTTTACTCATGAATTCATTCTCTCTACTTTTTTTTTTTTTTTTTTTGACACGCCCACTTCCTACTGCCCCTTCCCAATTTGAGTTAGGCAGCAGTTATGCCGCGGTTACGGACCTAGTGAGTGAGGCCGCGACCTTCTTCGCCCGTTTTGACTAGCCTGAGGTTAATGATCTTGATCCTGTAGAATTTTGGGGTTCTGGTCCTCCTTACATGGACTTCCATGGCTTCAGAGTCCCTGAGGACTGTGTTTCTCACCTAGAGGCCATCTACAGCAGCCGCGGTAATTTTATGCAAGGATTCCGTCTGGGCCGCTTTGCTAGAGAACATTTTCTAAAAATGCTTGGGAGCGTGATGAATGATATTGAGCATAACATCGTGGACACTATTTCCTCCGAGAGGATCCTTCAATGGAGAGCTGCAGTTTAAGAGCTTGTAAGTGTTGGCTTCGCCGTGGAGTTTATTCTTGATCACCTCCGTAAGATTGCCCGAGCCCTTTTCATGAGGAGAGTTCAGCCTACCATCGATGCCATTGACACACGGATTGAGGTTCTGAAGAAAGAGGTAGCAGACTTGGAGGCTCGCCGTGGGCGTCTTCTCTCGAGCATTGCTGAGTTCAGCCGCTTTGAGAATCAGTCTCTTATCTCCGGGCTTTGTTGATGATGTAGTTTCCCTTCTTTTTAGTTTACTTATCTTTTGGTTTGCCCTCCCCTTTTATGTTTCCTACTGAACTTTACTTCTTCCTTCTCCTTCTCCTTTGTTTTTTTTTTTTTTGAGACTGCTATAATTTGGGTTTGTAACTGTGATGCTACATTTGCTACTACTTTTATCTATTACTATGACATGATATGCTTTTTGTAATTTTTATACGTCTTTTCATTACATGAAAGCATGTTACAATTATGTCTTGTGACACAGTCACTTGAGGGAAACAAAGAGAAAAGGCAAAAAGAGAAAAAAAAAAAAAAAAAAGTAACTACATGGCTTTTGTCCTTAAGCATAATACCGTTTCAACCATTTTCCATTGATGGGATCATTTAGGTCTTTGCCATCCATCTGAGTTAGGCGGTAATACTCACTTGGATGTGCTTCCCTTATCACAAGTGGCCCTTCCCATTTCGTTGCAAACTTAGACGGTCCTGCCATGCCTCTCCTAACATAGTCTGCCACTCTTAATACGAGTTGCCCTTCCGCGAACACTCTTTCCTTGGTCATCCTGCCATAGGCCTCCATCATTCTTTATCTGTATCTGCGGCTACGTTCTTGGGCTTCTTCTATTTTTTCATCAAGCCCCTCTAAGTCTTCGTATCTTTCTGCGGCAAAAACTCCCCTTTCTTTTTCCTTTTCGCGCATTTGCATGACTCTTAATGACGGAGTCATTATCTCTGCTGGGCTCATCACTTCTATCCCGTAGACTAGAGAAAAGGGTGAAAACCCGGTGGCTGACTTTGACAAATTTCGATAAGCCCAAAGAGCGTCCGGCAGGTGCGTCGCCCATCCACCTGGGTACTCTTGACTCATTTTGCTAATGATCTTTATGAGGATCTTGTTCATTGCTTCTGCTTGCCCATTTCCTTGGGGATAGTAGGGCGATGAGTGGTGGTGATTGACTTGATAGAATTCCAACATTCTCCTTACATCACTGTTGACAAAAGGTGTATCGTTGTCGCTAATGATTTTGTGGGGTACTTCAAACCTCACAATTATGCTCTCCTTGATGAAGTTTGCCACTGCTCCCCTCGTGGATTTGCGGAGTGGTACTGCCTCTGCCCATTTTGTGAAGTACTCTATAGCTACCAGGATCCATATGTAGCCACGTGATGGTGGATTGATTGGTCCCACCAGATCAAGCCCCCAAGTGTGAAAGGGCCATGGGGTAACCATGCTGTGCAAGCTTTGTGGATGGGTGTGGATTAAGTTAGCTTGTACCTGGCGACTATGACAACTTTTTACGAATTCTGCCGTGTCTTTCTTCATGGCAGGCCAGTAATAACCCATCTGTAGTAGGCATCTGTATAACTTCCTCTTCCCTTGGTGTTCCCCGCATTCTCCCATGTGTACTTCTTTAAGCATGTCTTTCGCTTTATCAGGGCCCAGGCATCGCAATGGGTCTCCATCATATCCTCTCTTGAAGAGGACTCCGTTGTGTAGGAAGTATCGTGTTGCCAGTCTTTTGAGTTTGTCCCGCTTACTGTGCTTTTGTGGCAGGATTCCTTCCGCTAAGTACTGAGTGAATGGCTTTCTCCAGTCTTCGCTGACAAACACCGCATAACTTTCCTCCCTATCTGCCACCAGCTGGCAAGCCTCACATTGAATTTGGACTTGATCCGCGTCTTTTCCCATACTTGGCCAATAAAAGCCTGCCCTTTGAAGTCTGCGGTAGAGGTTGACTTCTTCGCTAGATCCGCAAGTCTTATCATGCACTTCTTTTAACTTTCTCTGGGCTTCCTTTTGGCTCACGAATCTAGATAGGACCCCTCCTGGCATCCTACGGTACAACTCTCCCTTTACCAAGGCATAATCTTTGAATACTTTTAACTTCATAGTTTCTCCCTCTTTCATCAAGGTCTCTGTTCTTGGATTCCGCCAGTCCTCTTTGCACCATTCCTATTGGAATCTTTCCTTCAATGCTTCAATGATGGGCTATTCCCTCTTACTGACTTCTACCCGAATGCTCTTTCCTTCAAAGGTTATCTGTGAGCCTAGCGTGGCCAGCGCATCTGCGAACCGGTTTTCATTCCTCGGAGCATGCTCTATTTCAAAGGTCAAAAACTTCTCTTCCATCTTCTGGGCCATTGCTCTGTATGGGGCCAGGCTAGGTTCCTTTAAAGAGAAACTCCCTTTGGCTTGGCAAACCACTAAGTTAGAGTCCCCAATTACTCTTAAATGTTTGACTCCTATTTCAAGGGCTGTGGCTAGCCCGGTTAGGTGGGCTTCATATTCTGCCATGTTTTTCGAGCACAGAAACTCTAATTTGAAGGATAATGCCACAGCTTCATTTTCTTTATGGTACAAAACTACTCTCGCTCCTCTTGATTGGGCGGTAGAAGATCCATCGAATCTCATCACCCATTGCTCCTTGACTTCTTCTACCACGGCTATTTCTCCGGGCACTTCATCATCCAGCGGGAACTCTTTCTCTCCTAGGAACTGTGCCAACAGATCGGCTATAGCTTGACTTTTTACCGCCTTGGGTGTTCTCGCCTTTAGGTCGTATTGCGACAATTGTAACAGCCATTAGGATATCCTATCCGAGAGAATCAGCTATTGTAGTAAGGCTCTTATGGCATGGGATTTAGTCATCAGCCATACTTCATAGGCCAAGAAATAATGACGTAGCCTTTAGGAGGTGTACACAATGGCCAGACATGCCCTTTTCGCCCTCGGATAACGAGTTTCTGCATCTTTCAGAGCGTGGCTGATATAGTAAACTGGTTGTTCATTACCATCCCTGTCCTCTTGAGCAATCAATGCGCCCACAGCACATTGGTTGGTGGCTAAGTATAATAACAGTGACTTCCTGTGGATTGGGGCTTGCACAGTGGGGATATTCGTCATGATCTGCTGCAGCCTTTTGAAGGCCGCCTGCTGCGCGTTTCCCCATTCAATGTTTTGCCCTTTCTTGTGCAGCTTGCTGAAAGCAGAGATAATGGATGCTAACCTAGAGATGAATCTTCTAATATACGAGACCTTTCCCAAGAAACTCTTCAATTCTTTAACCGTAGCTGGGGGTTTCATGGTTGCTATTGCTGTGGCCTTGGCTGGGTCCACATTTATTCCTTTGCTATGAACTAGAAAGCCCAAAAATTTCCCAGAGGATACCCCAAATGCACATTTGAGAGGGTTCATCCTCAGTTTGAAAGTCCTACACCTTTCAAATACCTTCCTCAATACTTAGACATGCTTTTCTCACTTTCTTGATTTCACCACTATGTCATCCACATAGTCTTCTAATTCCCGGTGCATCATGTCATGGAATATGGCCGTCATTGTCCGCTGATAAGTTGCACTCGCGTTTTTTAACCCAAATGGCATTACTGTGTAGTAAAAGTTGCCTATGAATGTTCTAAAGGCAGTCTTCTCTGCATCCTTTGGTGCCATTCTAATCTGATTGTACCCACTAAACCCATCCATGAACGAGAACATGGCATTTCCTGCCGCAGAATCTATCAGTAGATCCATGTTCGGCAGAGGGAATTCATCCTTTAGGCAGGCTCTCTTGAAATTCCTCAAATCTACACAACATCTTATCTGCCTGTTCTTTTTCTTCACCAGCACTATGTTGGACAGCCAGCGTGGATGCTGAATGGGCTTGATAAATCCTGCGGCCAAATGTAGTAACATTTTTTCTTAAAAACAATTATTTTATTCCACCTCAAATTATTTTTTTAGCATTATTCTCTCTAAATTGTCTTAGTGCAATTGTTTCAATCTGATTATAATTATGTGTGATTTAATATATGAATAATGCTATGTTTATAATATTTTTACAACAATTCTTATGTTATAAGCTGTTATTGATTTTAATTTGAATCATCAATTACATCACTTTTTTTAATCCATCATTAAGAACCTTACACTTATAATTTGTTTTGACATTATTACAGACATAACATTGGTATTGAAAAGGTAATTAGTAAGTTAAAGATATAATATTACTCTTTAATATATACTCTCTTTCTATTAAAAAAACACATATTATTGCATACACAATTTCTTACTTTTTTTTTTTTGGATGGGACATTAAGTCCTAGTTAATGTCATTTAATTTGCACACTAAGTTTACTTACAAGAAACTGCCTTCAATTTTAACGATTTAGGTGTCTCTTAAATGTGTAAAAAAAAAAAAATCCCTAGAGCTTGGGTTCCCCAGCTTAGCCTGTTTTATAAACCAATAAAAAAAAAAAAAAAAAAAAAGAGAAATGGAAACACGTAAATTTGCTAGAGCTGGAGAATAATACAACTACATATTTTAAAGCAAAATAAGAAACTATTCCATTTCCTTTTATTTTTGTCCCTTCAATAAAACAACTATCACTTCTTATTCCCACTACCCATATTACAAACCCTAAACCAGACTTTAGCAACTATTTCTACTCTTCTCTACCACCACCGACTACCCTTATTACAAACTCTATACCACACTTTAGCTAGTACCTCTACTCTTCTCTCCCACCATTATTAACCTTACTATAAACCCTATTCTAGACTCTAGCTACTCGTCTCTCAAAATGGTCAAAACCCTTACTCATGTTCTTATCGATTTGTTCAAAATTCAGAAAATGTTAATCGGGCTAATCGCTCTCTATCTCTTGGCTAGTACCTTCTATTTTCTTTGGTTTTCACATATGACAAAAATGGCAACTGAGCTTCTGGTGGTGACTACCGACACCGAGTATTGGCATGTTGGTTGTTCTGTGGAAGAAATCTGCGCCAAGCCTCAGTTTCTGAACTTTATCTCCAAGTGTGGTGCTTTGTTTACTGGCATGGTGGCAAAGCCAGTAAACAATAGGGAACAACTCTTTGTCATTGCCCAAAAGAATACTGCAAATATGGCCAAAAAGGTAAGCAGGAGTCTTGGAGATATTGAACTTTTTGATTTGTCCATAGAGGTCAATTCAGATGTTCAATCTCGCAAAGATGATTTGGGTATGATTGTACATTTGCTTGTTGAAACTATTGCATCTCTGTGGGCTAATTTCTCTGTGGCTAGGGCAGATTTGGGTATGATTGGAAAATCGTTGGTAAACTGTGAGCTGTTTTAGTCAAACTGTATGAATGAGTTGGTTAGGAGTGATCCTAAATTCAATATCAGAAGGAATGAGATAAAATTATTGAAGGAACATAGGGGTTTGTTTATTGCACTTTTCATCACTTCTTCTTTCCTTAATACAAGATATGAAGTTCATGACTCAACCAAAGCTTGATTGATTCATTCATTTCCCAACAAGTTTAGCAGGAGCAAGGTCACACTAGACATAGTGGTGGCTAAGGATGGCACAGGGGGCGTTGAAACCATTAGAGAGGCCATTAGACGTGCTTTGTTGGATATAACAACTGCATTCGTTGTCTATAGCAAGTCTAGGATTTACAACGAACATATAGTAATTCCTGGTTTGCCCAAGTTTCAGTTTGTTAGTGAAAACTGGCAAACCCCCATCATTCAGGAGAGCTATATCGAATTGAAAAGGAGCTGTCTACCTTGCACACGGCAACTTTCGGTAAGTTCAACAATACTCTATTGCTATCTTTGCTCATGGATTTTGATAAATGCACAAATACTTTTTGTACCATTTAAATGCATATTTTGAAACAAGTTTTTTGTGAATAAGAATGTTTATTTTGAAGTGAATGGAACATTTGATTTTTTTTATTAAATTAACTACATGACTACTGTCACAAATGATATATGATTTTAGGTCTTTGATTGATTATGTTACTTATTACTGTTAATTGGTGCAGCTATTTATTTGTTGTTGTTTTTTCTATTGATTGGAACACTTAATTGTTTTGTTGTTTCTATTGTTGTTTAGCCGTGAAGGGGCCAAACTTTATCGGAGAGGAGTTGACGATACTAAATACAGCTGGACCAGACAAACATCAAGCTGTAGCCCTTGCGGTTAGTGCCCCTGAAATGGCCTTTTATAAACTGCAGATTTAATGGGTTCCAAGATACCTTTCATGTTCATACTGGATCTCAATTCTTCCGCAACTGTATCACCGAGGGTACCGTCAATTTTATCTTTGGCAAGGCAGCTATCGTTTTCTAGAACTGTCTAATCTTAGTGAAGCAGTCGAAGCCAGGTCAAGTTAATGTTCCGACCGCCAATGGTAGCAATGGGATGGCAAATCACAGGGGTATTGTTATACACAAGTCCCTGAGTGACACAGCTGTGATGACAATTATTAACAGCTACATTGGACACGTCATCCATCCCGATGGTTGGCCTGATTGGAACAGCCGTTCTAAACTTAATTCAATTGATTATGTGGAGTACCAAAACATAAGCATAGGTTCGCGGCTGAGCAAGCAGGTGAAATAGAAAGGATGCCAAGCAAATCTCTCAGAAGCAGAGACCCAGGTGTTCAGTACCGGAAACTTCCTCGGAGCCTATTGGGTCCAAAATTCAGGGTTTCCAAATGAGTTAGACATTTAGTTTGCTTTATATGTTTATGTAAGTTTTTCTATTATGAGAGTTGGTTGGTATTGCTTGGCTTACATGCCTTTTTGAACAATTTTTAATTTGGTGAATGTTTAAGACAAATGTTTGTGATGTTAGACATTTGAAATGTTTACTAGTCTAAGCTACACTCTGTTTCATATGTTCTGATTGTCTTCATTAAAAACCTAGGATGTTTTTTATGTCTAGTCTTCATTGTTCATTCTTGTCCTGTGTTGAGGGTCATTGGTGACGGATAGACCTTTGTTCATTTGATGGTCTTTAGGATAGCAATTTTTTTTTAATAGAAAAATATCATTATCAATATTTTAGTTTTATTTTTTCTATATCACACAGCCATTAAATATAGAGACATGATAATAAATAAGAAATATTGTAGGAGAAAATTTTCTAGAAATTTTAGAGCACATTTTAAAAGAAGTGGACAATCTTAAAATCCTATAGTGAGTAAACTCCATGTACTATCACAGTCAAACGATGGGGTGCTCTTTTGTTTTTGTTTTTGTTTTTGTTTTTGTTTTTTGTTTTTTGTTTTTTTTGGTTTTTAAAACATTGATTACACCAAAAATCTCTCCAACACCCAAACATATTATGAAGACAGTCATTTTTGTGGTATAAAATGATTCATAGGTTAGGAAAAGTAGAAAGTCTGCCAGGAAACTTTATTTATAATTTTCACAAGTCTTCATGTTGCGAGCTTGTGACTGCATAGAGAAGACTTTACAAATCCATTAAATAATTGCAATTGATTGCTTTCTAAAATACAATTACAAGCCTCATACTTGCACCCTCCATTAGGTGTTGGCCGTTGGCACAAATGGAGTCCCGAGGTCTTAGAGTTTAGGTGTTTGTGAGATACTAGGCATGGTCAAATATCATGCTTTTGCACAGCAAGAAGCCAGAATAACTTTGGGATGATAAACAGAATATAACCTTGATCATGATATTTCCACAAGTTATTATAATTTTTGCATTGCTAAAAGAAAATTGTAGGAAGTCAACTGGTCCATCTTAAAGAATCAAAATAAACGGAAATTTTTATTGTCTCTAACCAAGATTTCAATCTCACTAAATTTTGTTCTTAAGTTTGCTTTTAAATCTATACAGCCTTTCCCATCTTAATCCGATTCCTTCAACCATCATATTTTCCACCAAATCCATCCTAAACTGATTCCTTCAACTACCACAGTTTCCACAAAACCCATCCTAATTGACCCACCTCGTTGTGGTCTAAGGGTCCTACCCCTAACCACTTAGTGCTAATCCAAATGGACAAACAAAATGAGCTGGTAGAAGTCTTAACCGTGGATACCGGAAACTCGGGTGCTAGGGCAAATCTTTAAAATTGAAAGCAAGTGAGAAGGCAACTGAAGATCTATGCAATACAGGCTTGGTGGGTAAACTTTTGGCAGATAGAATCATCAACAAAAATGCAGTCAAAACCATTATCTTAAAAGCTTGGAGAACAACAAAGGGATTCAGATTGTTGATCTAAGGGTGAATGTGTTTTTGTTCAAATTTGCCTATGAAGGGGATAAAGAACGCATCTTAGAACTGGGGCCTTGGAATATTGAAGAATTCCCATTAATTTTGAAATAGTGGAAAAAGAATTTAGCTATTGAAGATATGGATTTCTCTAGTATTCCACTTTGGATCCAAGTTCATGATCTCCCCATTGAGTATATGTCAAAGGAAAATGCAGAAGAGATTGGGGCTCTTGTGAGTGAGGTTCTAGAATATTTTTTCCAAACAACCTTAAATATCTAAGAATTTAGTTAGTTGTCACGTTTCAAAACAATGTGAAAAATTACATCTCAAGTTTCTAAGTCTCGATTTATGAGTGATGGCGTCTGATGTGGAAAAAAAGTCCACATGGAACTCGAGTTTTTAAGACTCAAGTTTCACCAGCTTTCTTCTTCCTCGCGTTCTTCACTTTTGACCCAGCTTTCTTCTTCGTACAACTTTCTTCTTTATGCTTCTGATCCAGCTTTTCTTCTTTGTGCAAATCTGAAGATCGCCCACCCAGTGTTCAATCGTCCAATCGGAGCTCCAGCGTTCTCTTCAGATCTGTTCTTCCTCTGTTCTTCATTAGATTGTTCTTCTTCGTGCAGATTTGAAGATCGCCCACCCAGCGTTCAATCATTAAAGCTCCAGCGTTCAATCATTGAAGCTCCAGCGTTCTTCGTTCGTCTTTGTTCTTCGTCAAATCGTTCTTCCTGTTTCAGGTCTGTTCCTCAAGTACCAAAATCAAGTCTTAGAGACTCGATTTTGCTTTTTAAAACTTGAGTTTATAAGACTCGAGATCTATCTAGCATCATATGTCCAACTCACCAAGTGGGAATCGAGTCTTTAACCCTTGAGTTTTAGGCTGAAATCGAGTTTATAAAACTCGAGATGCTAGTTTGCAATTTTCTTTAACTTATGGTATTCTTTTTCCTCACTGTGCTATTCTGCAAATTCCCTCTGAGGTTCTAGATGTGGATTTCACAGGAGATGGAAGATATGCATGAGCAAGTTCCTAAGGGTGAAGGTGGAGCTAAAAGTAGAAAATCCTCTCTGGAGTGGTTTTTTTTCTAGATAGAAAGCCACAACCAGATTTATGGATCCAATTTAAATACGAAAGAATAGCTGAGTTTTGCTTTTAATGTGGTAGGTTGGGCCACTTAAAAGCTAAATGTACATAGGGGAATTCTTCTGATGAAAAATTAATGCTCAAAGAACCATATGGATATGGTCCATGGATGAAAGCAGAATCAATCAATAAAAGAACGACCAGATGGGTTGAATTTATTGCAGAAGCTGCTCAAACATCAGATGAGGATAGAGAAGGGCGGATTAAGGCCCTGGGTTAGAAAGTGTGTAGTTTTCACGCGTTGGGTGATTTGGAGGATGAGAATGGGTGTGCGATTCCAGTGAGACCCAAGTGAGTGGCTCGAGGAAAAATTTGTCAAATTTTGAAGAATTGGCTGCTCATGCCATGTCAAAACAAACTGGTCTTGGAAACTTAGCCAATATCCCCATTCAATCCCAACCAAATATCCAACCAAGACTTAAAAATCAAAAGCCTCTTAACCAACTTTGAAACCTTACAGCCCTCAACTTCATAACCCCTATGGAAACTGACCTCCAAGAAAAATCTAGACCCCTCACAACCAAATCTCTAGAACATCCCACCACATCTCTAACAGATATCTTTACGATAATGGTTAACAATCTATTTTAAAAAAAAAAAATTTATGAGAAAAGAAAAAGAAAAAGCATTAATGTTTGACAGTTTTTTTCATTTCTCATAAAAGTGATGTCAAAATTTTCCTAAAATGAATGGTTAATTATTACCCTAAAAGCACTTATTAGCGTAATTCTTTTTAAAAATTGATAAGGATGTAGAGTAGCCTTTGAGTGGTGTTCACAACTAACAAGAGCTGCACAAGAGCTGCAAGAGAACCTAGGTTGGGACTAAACTAAGTTCATTGGTCATATCCAATGAATATTTCTTGGTTCCACCATAACAAAAAATACCCCATTATTGGTTCGAAATTTCGAGACTTGATTACATACCAAATAAATAAATTTATAGTGGAGTAGGCCACTTGGGAACCTTGATTTTGGATTATAAAATTAAGTAGGCCTTGATTATTATTATTATTATTATTATTATTATTATTATTATTATTATTTCTTCTTTGGGATAATCTTGAATGAATCTTTGTGATTCTTTATGAGCTTTTAACCGGGTTGTTACTCATTTATCTTTTGTTACTGTTAAGGGAATACCAAAAGTTAGTTACTGGTGCCTCTACACAATCTAAAAAATTACCCCTTAATAT
Source organism: Lithocarpus polystachyus (assembly GCA_033629205.1). Taxonomy (NCBI): domain Eukaryota; kingdom Viridiplantae; phylum Streptophyta; class Magnoliopsida; order Fagales; family Fagaceae; genus Lithocarpus; species Lithocarpus polystachyus. The sequence goes on from CM066165.1 coordinate 419,442, forward strand.
ATATATATATATATATATATATATTTATATATTTCAAACTATTCTTAAAGAATATTAAAGGCGTTTAGAAAAATTAAAAAAAAAATCGTTGTAGCAAATATCTTATTCAAATTAATCTAAAAAAATTTCAAATCCCAAATTATACATTTCTGATACTAAAAAATTATTCAATTTATTACTGTACACTTTTTATTAATTTTTATCTAAATTTATTATTAACCCCACTTTTTCATATATTAATAACTACTGGCACAACATAGTAAAAAATTTTGTATTTATAGCATTATTCGGAAATTTCGGTCCCTCATCTTTGGTTTTTAGCTAATAAAAGGACCTCTCGATTGCTTTAACACAGACACACAGAGACCTCTCTCTCTCTCTCTCTCTCTCTCTCATTTCTTTGAACACAAGCAGAGTCATAGACACAGTGAGCTCACTACTTGTTGGAGATAGATGATGGCTTCTTCGTCCTCTCAACCCTAGGAAATTGAGAAATTGAGCTCCAATGTCTTTCCTCAGCCTTAGCTTTCAACTCAGCCTCTGCTCTAGCCTCAGCGTCAGCCTCAGCCTCAGTCTACCTCTACTTCTGCAGCCCAGTCCTCTTCTTCACGTAAGTCTAAACTTTTCTGGGTTTTATTTGTTTCTGTTTTTTCGTACATTTTCGTTTTTGGATTTTGATAATTTAGTCCTTAATACTTAAATATCCGAGCTTTTAAAAAATTCTTGCTTGTTCTTTGTCCAATTTTTGTTGTTGAACATTTTAGAATTTTTTTTCTTTTGTTTTATACATTTTCTAAGAACCCAAAAGGTATCTCACTTTCTCTGTCAAAATAATAAGTAAGGGAATTTTCCTGTTTTCTGAGTGGAGATGGGGCTTGTTATGCTATTCAATTTGTTGGACTCTGTGGATGAATAAAAGGAAAAGAAAAATCAGAACTTGAGATTTGATCTTTATGTAAAATAGCTGTGTAAACCCAAATTTACTTTTTATTAGAAAATTCAGAACTTGGGATGTGATTCTTATGTAAAATGGCTGTGCAGATTCATATTTTAATTTTAATTTGCTTTTGGGTAGGTTTTTGTAGCAAATAAGTGTCATCTGTAAGAAGTTTAGACCCATGTAAAACTAGATTGTTTAACCTAATTAATTAACCAAGTGGATACTTAGGTTTATTATTCAGATCTAGGTTAAACACATATAATCATAAACAATAAAGCAACGGAAGATAAAGAACACAAAGATCTGATGACCTAGGAAAACCAAACTGGTAAAAAACCTGGGGAGGATTTAACCTAGCTATCCTCAAGGTAAAACAGCAAATCCACTAGAAAGAATTGAAGTTTGTACAATAGCGACTTAGACCACTAACATCCTATTGGTACAATAGCGACTTAGACCACTAACATCCTATTGTTACCTCAAGTAGGAAACTTACTACCACGATTACGTGACAGCTCCGAGTCCACGGACTACTTCTTTCCTTGACCTTTGCAAAACACAAACACCCACGTTTGTGACTTTGAGATCCCACTCAAAGGTTTAGCAACACAAACTCTCCTGTTTGTGACTCCAAGACCACCCTTGAAGGTTTAGATCATCAGCACCTTTGATGACTATAGAAGGCAGCAACTTCAGCAACACCGGATCTTGAAATTCTTCAAGGAATAAAATCGGTAGAAGATATGAGAGAGCTTTTTAGGAACAAAACCCTAAATAAAAAAGAGGCACACTCTTCTCTCTCTAAAAAGCCTTATAAAAATGTGCTTAGGGTTTCCTTTATATAGTGGGAGAAGTAGATCTGAAACCCTAATCCTTAATGGGCTAGAACTGCTGTTTGGGCCAACTTAAAATTCTGCAAATACGATTCTCGATCTGTCGAGCCTGTTTCTTAATCAGTCGAACAGGCAATTTCTGAATTCTTCTTTCTGCAGCTTACTTGTTCTTGAACCTTGACTTGAATCACCTTGAGCATTGTCTAATAAAACCTATAGACTCTAAGATCTATATCTAGACAAGTTTGTGTTCACGATTTGTCAATTGTTCTAAACTTTTTAGAACCTAACATCATCAAACAAACAAAACCCCATCATGTGCTAGATCAACTTATTTAGGACCCTATCTGTCTTTGGTAGTGTACTTGTTCAAATAGGGGTCTAAATTCTTGATGCTTTTATTTCCCATGTACAAGATGATGTGTTTGCTTAAAGGGTAGACTAGTTCACTTCTATTGTTATTGTAATTAAGCAATTTGTGTTCCTTTGGAATTTCCCTTCAAGGCTTCTTATAATATTGCATAGTGCTTTCTCTTGTTGATTTGTGTTTAACCCATTTGTGTTTCCCTTCAAGGCTTCTTATAATATAAGCAATATTTTGCTTGAATTTGTTTTGCTAGCTGTTGTAGAGAAGTATTCTCTAACAGTTGTGGATGGAGTTTGTTTAGACCTTCCAGTACCAGTGATGCACAAGAACCGCCTACAGGACTACACACAAAGGTCGGGCATTCTGTTGCCAATCTATCAAACTATAAATGAGGGAATGCCACATGCGCCAAAGTTTAGGTCGACAGTGGAAGTGCATGGATGTATCTATACCTCTCCAAACAGTTTTTCTGTTAGAAAATCAGCCGAACAAGATGCTGCCAAACTTGCATTGGAACACATATCAAAGAAGATAAAGGATGAAGGATGTCCTCATATTTGTGAGGTTTGTTACATCATGCTATAAATTTAGACTTTGTTAGGTGAAACTTAAAATTTATTCTTTTTTTATTCTTTTTTTTTTTTTTTTGTGTGTGCAAAAGACAGGAGATTAACTTTTTTGAGGTTGAAAGAAGCCTAGATTGTGAGCCTGAAAGATGCTTGTATGTGTGAAAGAATGTCTTCATGTCTGTGAAGATGATCTTTTCATTTCTATTACAATAAAGTTTTAGTGATTTTTTAGAACATTAATATGTAGGTTGCATCTTTCTAGGTGGATTTATTTTGAATGTTAGTAATTTAATCTGGATAATAAATATACCAGCTAGATCCGAAGGCCGAAGAGATGCTCATATAAAAAAAGTTACCTGTTTTGGTTGCATTATGATATTAAAGGTACAACCTTGTCCATGTTATTTAGGTTTGACGTCTAAGATAATTATTTTGATACTATATATTAACTTTGGTATGGCTATTGATAAGCTAGGTAATTTCTAAATGATAAGCTAACACGTGTGTTAATTATGGAGAAAAGGAGCGTTTTTCAGTTTAAACTTTACTTATCAAGGGTTTTTTTTTTTTTTTTTTTTTTGTTTGTTTGTTAAGCTAACTTTGCAAACATACTAGTTATCTGACCAAAATTGGAACATATTAGTTGTGTGACCACTTTTGGAACTTGAGTCTTTGAGGCTTGAGTTCCAATGTGAAAAACTCGAGTTCCACTAGAAACTTAAAAATATATATTATCTCATGATTTTCTCCATGGAACTTGAGTCCCTAAGTTCTAAAAGTGGCCACATAACTAATTTGTTTCAAATTTGGTCACATAATTGATATGTTTGCAAAATTAGCTAAGCAGGCAATAAAACCCACTTATCAAGCAATGTTAATATGTTCTCCTAAATCTTACTATGCTGTTTCCTACGACATTGGGATTTATGTGTTTCTTTGTAAGAACGGCAAGGGTTGAAATAATATCATTATGTCACTTTATATTTACAACTCATCTAATTATGAAACTTGCACACTACTCTTTAGGTATGTGAATCTAAGGAATTATGAATGATGAACACACGTATTAGGATCAGTTTGCTGAGAATTAGGGTTGTTTATTTATGTATGTCTCACATATATATGTTAGATCTAATATTGATTCAACGATTGACCAAGATCTTTTTCTTTAAAAAAAAATTATAAAACCTTTTTGTAATTATTTTCCAGGATAAGATATTTTGCAAGTCTATCCTCTATGAGTTTGCTGTCAAGATGAACCTGGAGAAGCCTACTTACAATACTGTTAAGCTAGAACAAGAAGGGTTCCTTCCAGTTTTCAAGTCTACTTTGGTTTTCAAAGGTTTAAATTATACTAGTGAACTTGGTAGAAACAAGAAAGAAGCTGAACAATTGGCAGCACGTGCTATTATTATCTCTCTTTTGGGTATCTTTTTTCTCTATGATTATTATGAAGTTTTCTTTAAACTATTTACGCCTTGTGTGTTCTAAACTTTGTGTGGCTACTAATTGAGGATATAATGTAGGTAATTCTAGGTCGGGAATGGTTCTTTCTGAGATAATCAAGTCTAAAGACAAACTCTATGCTGCATTGCATAAACTGAAGGATACAAGCCATGAGAATATCAGTGCTGTACCCCAAGCTGTTGGAGTTAGCATAGGACAAAGTTCTGGGCAAGTTAGCCATGAACTAATTGTATCAAAACCTAAACCATCTCAAGCACTGAATTTGCCAATTAAATTTGTGCCTGCTGTGTTACCAGAGTCTTCAGATGTAGGTCCAAGTTCCTTGAAGAAGCGCCGCAAGAATAAGAAGAAACCTAACAAGAAATTGCGGTCTGACACTTCGTATGTTTTAGTGTCTCTCTCTTTTCATGTTTGGCAATCATTCTTGTCTTATTTGCTGTAGGTTTCATTCACTTGGAAATATTACTATTTTGGCTACTTCTATCTAGTGGAATACTTTATCATGAATTTCTTTTGAATCACCTCTGTCTCTTTAACCCATTTGTTGGCCTAAATGTCCTTCATTGATTGTAGAGTTGATAACCAGATGTAAGCCTTCAATTTTAGCCCTTTTCCTATGGAAATAAAATTTCAGAAATAATTCTCTTCTATAAATGTAATTCATATTTTTGAACTAACGCTGCATTTATATGCCTGATTTGCTTACCTCTGATCCTGTATGCTGACAATAATTTTCTGGGAGCTATTAATGGAGCTACTGATTTCAAAATATCTTTTCATCTAATCCTGCAATGTATTTTTTTTTTTTAAAAAAATTGGTAGATACAAACTATAATAATCATATCAACAAAACTTGTTAGCAGGTTGCAGGATGCAATGGCAGCTTTTAGAACTAAGGTAGTCAAAGGCGAAAGGCGACCTTAAGGCGCCAAGGCCTTGTATCGCCCGAGGCGTGAGGCGACAAAAAGGTGCTAGCCCAAGTAAAGCGAGGCGCCAAATTCATAATATATTTATTATACATATAGAACTTAAATCATATGTACCTAGTGTATTATAATATTATAATCAAGTGTTTTTCAATGTGTAGCATGAAGAAATTAGGTTATCAAATTATTTCAAAATAGGATTAACATGGTTTAGGCTCTATTAGTTAGTTCTAACAATATGTTTTACAATAAGCTTCTATATAACAATAAGTCTTACAAAACAAATTTGTAAATTAATTTAACTAACAATAGATTTTATAACAGGCCTTTTGAAATTAATAGTCTAAAAATAGGTTTCACAACAAACTTAAAAAAAAAAAAAAAAAAAAAACCCTTGAGGCTCTCGCCTTTGCACCTTTTTCATGGCTTAAGGTGGTTGCCTTGCTTGCCTAGGCTCTAAAGGCGAGCGCCTCACTAAAGGCACCTCGCCTTAGAGCCTTTGAGGAGCCTTAGGCGAGCGCCCGGCTTGCCTTTGACTACACTGTTTAGAACCTAGGTAAAAGGTTTGGGATAAATGTTATGAGATTTGAAATAGGGGCATCATTGTCATATTTAATTTAAAAAAACATTAATAATATTAAATCTGTTGTTTCCAGTGTTATCAAAAGTGTGCTTGGGCATGCTTAAATCTCAAAGCTCAAAGGTCTAAGTGCTTTGCTTCCAAGAAGCAAAGCTCTTCCAATGAGGCAGGCCTCAAGCACACTTTTTTTGGTGCTTTTTGAAGAAGATGAATGCATGCCTAGGCAAAATTTTTTTTATTAAAAAAATTAATGAATCACTAAAAATAACCACTCATTTTTGAAGGCACAATTTTTTTATTAAAAAAATTAATGAATCACTAAAAATAACCACTCATTTTTGAAGGAAATGACACCAACCATTGATTGATCATAGAATCACCATTCTTAAGATTGTATACTACACAATTTTATGTTTACATATCAACAATTTTACTATTCTTTTGCCTTTTGCTTTTATACTTCTCAATATTTTGATTGAACCATATGCTTCATTTTGATCATAGCTATTACCATTAAGTATTTTTATAAAGCAGAAGAGAATGATAGAAAATGATATGTATAACTATATACGTGACAGATGCGTGGGTATTGATATGGGTATGGGTACTATACTGGTACAGTGATGCAACATTTGTTTAAATACTTAGGGTACAATACATCGGGGATATGTGTATTAATTACTTGTAAAATATAATTTATTTATATATCTTTATACATTATTAAGCATTTATATATATATATATATATATATATTTTAACATATACCAATTTAAAAGCAATAATGGATTGTAAAGTGAATCCATGACCATCAAATAATGTTTAGAATACAAACTAAGATCCAAATAGTAAATAAAAGATAACTAGATAAGTGTTTAGCATTGAAACCAATATATAAAACACATAAAAATTCTTACAAGTTTGGGCTATCTCTTACCATCGGGGGTTGGTTTACAATGATATTCAAGTCATATCATGGGTGTATCCTATATGTGTTGGCACCTAAAAAAAATGTTTGGGTATGTATTTATATGTAGCCATTATGATACTGTTACTATACGTATCAAATATGGGTACGTGAGCAAAAATGGAGTATTTGTGCATCCTAATATGTCTATGTTATTATTATGTGTCCATTGATAGTTATTTTCAAATTTACTATATAAAAATTTTAAGAAACTGAAATAATATATGTAAAATTTGAAGTTACAACCTTTGTGCAGTGGCACTATCCTTTGAACTAATAGACAATATATTACTAAATTTTAATTTATTAACCCTTTTTATTATATGTTATGTATCTTTCTATTAAAGGTTATCTTTGATTATTTTTGATTTTATAACTTACTAATCACACGAACACACACACACACACACTCATGCACACTATGACATAGCTATGTATTTATGTATAAAAATAATTTTGATCTAGTAAATAAAGCAAAAATTGGAAGATGTTCATCTTCAGTTAATATATATTTCTTTGTTAGGTTTAAAAATATTTGTAATCTCACCAATATATGTGAAATCAGTGAGTTGTCAGTGTTGATGGGGCAGCACACAATCACTCCTCTCTCTCTCTCTCTCTCTCTCTCTCTCTATATATATATATATATATATATATATAGCATAGGGCAGTGGTAAATTTTGTTATAGTTTCTGCACTATGAACCAGATTCTGAGGTTGAAGTTGCTTTATGGTTTAATACTTTAATTGGATCTATGTAACTTTGTTGTTGCCAGTTAGGATCTATGTAAGTTTCTTATTGCTAGTTACTCCTTTTATAAAAAATTTCCACATCATGCTGTTGTTGATTAGTCATAAAGCTGATTTAAGCTCTTTGTATCTTAGTGAGGAAAAAAAAGATATTTTCATGTTCTATGGTTATATTAGACTAACACGTAAATTAGATATTTGGATGTTCTTTGGATGATCATTGAGAAGTTCATAAATTAGATATTTACATAAGAAAGAGCTCTATTTTACATTTCTCTCAAATTACTTATAGGTTTTGTTCTGCAAAAGTTCGAAAATTCCTCACTAATTTTAAAAGCTTTCTTCACTATCTCTTTCTCAATTTTTCTAGGCATGTGTTGAATATCATTGAAGCTGGCACGCATCTTTTCTTTCTCTCTCCGCATTGCATGCCCTCATGCATCATAAATCTATATGTGCATATTTCCATATATATTGCTGTTCTTGTATAGGTGTTTATGTTGCTTAATTGGAAGTAAATTTGTTGTTACAGGTTGTCAATTGCCGTCTGTCCTATGACTCAAGCCCCAATAACTCAAGCTCCATCCTGTTCGGTAGCCCAACAAAGAAACTTGCTCTGATGTGTTTGTACTGTGTATATATTTAATTTAGGTTGGCTTAGAGCTCTCATATTGGGCCTAGTAAGAAATTAATCTCTCCCCATTTTATGCTTTGGAAACTTGCTCTGTAGTGTAAGTGTATATATTTTGTTTAGGTCGAATCAAAGCTGTCATATTGAGTTTTGTTAGGCATTAGTCCCTCCCTGTTTTATGCTTTGTAGTTAAAATACTTTATTTGGATCTGTGTTAACTGTTTGATAGCTATTGCTATTATGGAAAAACCTGCCACATCATGTGGTTGCATCTTGCTAATTTTGTTGTTTGTTTCTTGTTTAATGTCCTAGGGTCATTCAGAAGGTATTACAATTTGGGTACTGATCATACGGATTGCTTCTGATATTACTTCCATATTACTATGCTTTAATATGTGTGCAACATTTAAACATTAACATGATTCAGAAAAACATGACCAATGTTTATAATGCTATTGTTAACAGGAGTTTTTGTAGAACTTAATTCAGTTGGAAAACAGTTCCGCATTATGTTCAATTTTTTGTCTGCGTTGTGTTTGAATTATCTTGTGTGAGTGCTGTGTCAAGATCACCTCTTTACAAGGAACAAAATGGAAAATGCATTTATGGTGATAAGCGATAGCGCTATTTAGTATAATGTGCATCACATCAAGGGCACATTATACCGAACCAAACACCCTTCTAGAGTCTTTGAGAAAATTAGTTGGACTTTTTACAATATGAGATTGATTAGGCTGTTATCATAAGTTTACTCTCTCAAGGATATTCGTGTTTCCTATAACTGAGGCCTCCATCCTAGTCCCAGCTCTTGCTGGTACACCATACTCCTTCCCGTTACAAGTGTTTCACTGCAGAACCCATTACCATCGTGTTCATTCAACTCAATAAATCCAAGATGGAAAGCTTGATTCTCTTACCTTTTGACACCCTTTTTCACTTCTGAAATCATTCTTTTTATTTAAATTTTATAAATGAAGAAGTCATAATTTGTATTAAAACACCCTCAAAAAAAAAAAAATGTATTAAAACTAACCAAATACAACGAACACAGACATAGTAGGCCAATTTGGTCTTAACAAATAGATAACAAAGTATGTATACCCTCTGTATCTTCACACTTATTTTGACAAAATTTCATAATTGTTGTTAGGATGTGGTAGATTGTTAGTGATAAATAAAAAAGTGATAGTGGTGGATTTTAATACAAACCACAAAAAGTTTGCCAACTTAATTGTTGTGTAAAATGTGAAATTTTTTTGAGAATATAACATGAAACCGTTACTTGTACAAGTTTTGCCATGTGACAAGTGACAACTCTCCAATTACTTGTATATAACACCAATGATGAAACCTTTATATAACCAAGTCAATTATACTATGATCCAAGGGGTATTGCCATTCCTTTAGCTCTGGGATAATTTTTTATTTTTATAACTTTCCCTCGCACTAAGGGGTAATTGCACTACATCCATATCCAATCCAATTCAATACCTATTGAGACACATGAGAGGACAAATGCACGAGGAAAAATTCCTATGCAATAAGTTAAAAGGATCCATATAGACTCTCGGAGCATCTCTAGTAGATTTTTCATTTTCTCACATAGAAATTTTTTTAAAAAAAAATTTCATCTACTTATCTTTCTAAATATACTTTCCAACAAAATTTATATTATGTCTCTATTTCATTTAAATATATATTTTTTTTACTTTCTTATTTCATAACAGCTATATTTTTCAAATTTCTCAATTAGATATATTTTTCAAATTTTATTGTAATTCAAATTTTATCAAATTTGTGGTTGTCTCGTGAAACTTCTTTAAAATTCCATGCAATTTTGAAATTCATCAAATGCATCTTATGTGTATAATATGTATTGTAAGGACACAAATCACAGGATGAGCCTACAAGCAAAAGAAACTGGGGCCCATGACGTAAACGGTATCCTTGGAATGAATTTGTAGAGAGTGGGTCGAGTAAACTTGGTTGAAAACGAGTGGGTTGATGGCCCAAGTATGGTTATGACTAGACTAACATAAACGAAGTGTTGAAATGGCACAGGGTCCTTCTCGGCTTGGTCTGAGGAGAGAGCTTGGGCAACTGTTCTGAGCACTTGTATCTTTCTCTTTCTTGCTCTCTTCTTCAGTTACTTCCCTTTTTCTCCTGATTTTTCGATGCCTTCTCTCTCTGTTTCTTGCTCTATTTATAGGCCAATTTGCCTCACGTGTCAGTTAGGTGATTCTCCTTTGATATTTGTCCCATCAACCTTCACTTGAAGTTTCCACACGGCAGCTGTAAAGGGTGAAGGTCACTGTTCAGATGTCTTTTCCCCATTAATGCGGCCAGGAGGTTAGCTGCGGGGTTATAAATGCGGTGGTAGCAGCCTTTCACATAATATCTCTTTGCTGCCACCTGTCCTCTTTACCTATATAAATCAGGAGGTTCTCCAGAAATGATAGGATCAATGCTGGGGCATTCACCTAGATCGTCCCTCTGATCATCCGACCAGGCAATGCTCCTTGGACCACTCTTCTCCTCCTTCATACAAGTTATATTTTAGAGAGGAGTTAAACTAGATACTCTCCTCATAATTTATTGTCCTCGAACAGGCTCGCGGCCCACCATTTGGAATTGGACCTTTTACCCCTACATGTATAATAGTTTTTATTTGTAAGTAAAAATCCCTAGAAGTAGTTGGGTCATAGGCTCCAAGTTTAGAAGTATCATTTAAGAAATAAATGTCCGTGTGAATTAGACCAATCAAACTTTGTGTCTACACCTACCGTGACAGGCCTCAACACCTATGTACAACAACCATTTCACCATTTTCACCATGTCTCAACACAAATGGCATCCATTTGTGTAATTAAATGCCCCTCCACTTGCACAATTTCTAAACCGAAGCCACTTCGAGCGTCTCATTTATGGCAAGTGATTTAATTCAAACTCTTCTAGATCATTGAAATTGATGTGTAATATATCACTGCAGCAACCAGCATATGTAGTTTCTTTAGAATGAGATGGCTTTAGTGTAATGATTTTTTATGATGCTTGTGGATATTGGACAATAAACACATCGAGCACATCAATATGATGCAAGACCAAATTCTGGTTTGTTTTCTAACGTATCACGATGCATGTGAAAGTTTCTAAGAATATGCAACAAAGGCTTGTTAGTTTGTTTCCATAAAATCTTCAAACATAGATCACACACACGAAGAATAACAATATAAACAACACAAAAAAGAGGGAGAATGATTATTTTACTAAACAACTTGGCTACTGCTTCTTACATTCTTTTTCTCACATACCTTCTTTTTTTAGAGAGTTTCACATTTACTTCTGATGATAGTTTTTTATCATTAAATCAAGACACTAATCTGTTTTTGGTGTAAGCGGAGACTGAACCCCATATCGCTTATTTAACTATTAGAAATTTTAACAGTTAAACTAACAGGAACCCACTTTTTCTCGCATACTAAAAGACATTAAGTTACTTCCTCGAGAACCATTTACATACTAAACAAACTTTTTCTTGAGTTGAGCTCGAATTGTTCATAAATAATTTGGTTCATTTGTAGCTGCCTTATTCACACTTTTACTATACATATGCCACGGTGCACACTCTTTACACCGTCTTTATTTTTATTTCTGTTATGTTTTTATAAAGGCCTTCAATTGCACACTGCACTAATCAATAGCAATAGCTACTGATTATTTTGGTGTGAAACTTGGCTGATAGCAATAGCCATGGAGAAAAGTTTGGTGGAAGAGAAAAATTTTGAAATTTTGGATTTGACGAGAAGCTCAGGTAGAAAGTGGAGAAGAGAGAGTAAATTAGATCGGTGAAGAGATAAGCACATAGATCACTGACGCTGCTCAACTTTCTAATCATTAGATTAAATCAATGGTTCAATCCACATGGTATCAATCAGCGCTACTATTTGTACCATGCATCTCTTTGCTTTGACTTCTTGCATGCATTTTTTCAACTCCTTTGTCAACTACACAAAAAAAAAAAAAAAAAAAAAAAGTAAAAAAAGTAAAAACCTCATAAAACTTATAGAATTTGAAAATACATTAAGAGCAAAATATTACTGATTTTTAATTATAAACATAAATATATATTATTTGAAGTTTTGAACTTAAAAAAAATTAACACTTATACATGAAATAAAATGAAAATATTTGCATTAATTTTTTTTAATTGAGAACAGTAAGCAAATAATAACTAACTCATAAATTAAAGAATGTACATTCAAAAATAGTAAAATCTAATATAAAAGGAAATTAAAACAAAATTAATCTAACAAAAATAAGAGGTAGAGATCAGAGAGTTTAGACGAACTATCCAATTTTCAACCTGTGTAATCCCTCTCTTAAGGTCATTTATGTTTCTATTTTTCTAATTTAACTTTTAGACTTGTTGGAATCATAGTTTGTTTGTAATGCAAACTTTTGTATTGTTAGTTTGTAATGCAAAAATGGATGTTTATCTCATATTGATTGTGTGTATCTAGTGTTCGCTGTTTGTAATTTCAGTCTACAACTACAATGGTTAGGTTTTTTTGTAGTTATATTCTAGTTATATAATGTATTATAAATCCGGTTTAAAACACGATCAGATTTGGTTTTATTTGAACTTTTTAAAATTTTTTTTAACTGACCCGTATTATTATTAATATACCAATATATATATATATATATATATATATGTATATATAATGTTTATACCAATAATATGGGTCATATTTGTTTGAAAAATCCTTACCCATATTTGTTTTTATATTTGTCAGGTTCAAGTGGATCATTGGGTCTAAATCCAATATTGTCAAGTCCATCCATAATAGATAAGGATCTTTTCACCAATTTGATATTAATTAAAATGTTAATTTCAAAATTAAAGACACCCCCCACACACACACATATATTTTTTTTTTAAATTAAATGGTCTATTGGTCTAATTTAATTGAAATTCGTATTAAACCTATTAATTTTAGTTTTTTATTATATAAATTCTAAATTCCACTTTAAAAGGACTATATGGTTAAGGGAAAAAAAGCTAGTTAAAATCCCAAAAAAAAAAAAATTATGCATTTTCCAAAAAATAGAAAAAGAAAATAGGTGGTGTGTATATATTTATTTGGATAAAAAATTCATCCGCAAATATTTATTTAATAAGTTAGAGATATCAAAATCATTACCACCATTCATGTTGGGCGAAGTCGTATCTCTTCTTAATGGGCTCATTAGTTTGAACCCTAAACTAATGGGGTAACGTTAGGTATTATAAATTTATAATTTCTAAACTAACTTTAAAAAAATGAAAAATAAAAATAAAAAAACTTCAAAAGGATCTGCACAGTAAAATTTCAACAAAATTAAGTCAAAACCAACTCTTCAGTATAACTTTTTACTCTTAATAATAAATAATATTTTTTTAAAAGCTTTTTGTAAATTTTTGTTTTTAGCAAAAGCTTTTTGTGAAATCTTGCCGATCATTTCTGGAACCAATTTCGAAGTGTGTGGAACTGTGGATGATATTCTTTATCACGTGCACAAGATAGAGGCTTATTTTTTTTTTTTTTTCTTTTCTTTTTCTTTATTTTCTCTAAAAGTAAAAAATAGCCTTTTCTTTTCAAAACCCTAGCCTTCTTTTGGTTAAAAGTTGGTCCATTTGTTTTTTAGTTTACGTTGAAAAGACTTTTAACTTTTGGGAGTTGAATCTAATTAATTTTTTCCCTTTTTCCAAATAAACTAATACCGGTATATATGTTTGTGTTTATTTCAAATTTTCAATCAAATGGCATTTGGTCAAGTGTTCTGTGCTGTAGACTGCACCCTGACTCGCTGCCAAAATAAGACCGCACCTTACATCCGTCAAACGCATTTAATACCATGATAGGAGGTGGTATATCCTGTACCCGGCTACAAAATCCCATAATAGACCGATTGATAGAGGGCTAGACGATGTTTCCTTACCTAACTTTTTATGGAATATTTTTTTGTTTTCCCCCACTTCTCTCTACTTGTTTCATGCAGCTAGGGTGCATGAAACAGGTAAAGTCTTTTTCAAACCAACTCACTAGTTGGTTTGAAAAAGACTCACTGTAGCGGGATAAAAAAATCCAATCTAGCCTAACTTATATATATATATATATATATATATATATATATCATATTGAATATGTGAGTTAAAAACATTTATTTTAATTACTATTATTATCATTAAATTGAGTATTATTAGAATAAATAAGAGCAATTTTATAGTACCGCACACCTTTAATACAATGGTCACCCTACAAGCATAAGTGTTTGTGGGGATGTGGGGGTTAAGGGCCAAGATTTAATTATAATTCTATTTTATATATATATATATATATAAAGTAAATTTATAACCAAATAATATTGAGCATAACACTGATTTATATAAGGAGAACTTAGGGTTTAGAATTTTATTTAGAATGAATAACAAAAAGGCAAATAACAAAAATGTATAATATATTTTCAATATACATTAAATATAGGTGATTTGGTTCGGGTTAGACGGATTTGTGAATATTCTAATCTAAAGCCAACTCGATTCATTGTAAAAAAATAAAAAATCACATCCTAACATAACCCATCAACCCTAAAAATCGACCAAATTTAACAGGTTGGTTAGACCGGGTTGGTTTTGGCGTTGACAGGTTGCACACCCCAGCACAACCATCCATATATCTCTCTCACAAGTCACAAACAATTTTTACTCTTGACTTTCTAACTTTTAACTTTGTGTTACTACCTTTTCTTTTGCAATTCCTTATTTCATGCTATTGGTATCAATTAGATGCTATAAATACAATTTGAACCATGCATTTTTTTACCTTTTCATTTCTTAAATGTTTCATTTAAAAAGTAAAAAATTGAATAAGACGAGTAACTTAGCTTTGAACAACCACAAAAAAGAGAGTAAAAACTCATAATATTGATAGAATTTGAAAATACGTTAAGAGCATGATACTACATTAAGAGCATAATACTACCGATTTAAATATAGATAATTTGAACTTCTAGTAAAAATTGGACAAAATGTAGTTGCAAAATTGGTTATAGTCTAAGGACCAAGGTTATGACCTTACTCAATATCATTAACATAACTTCATATTTTGAAAATCTAACCATTAAATTGCATTTTCTTTACGCTCTTAATACACATGTCAAATTTTGTGTCAATTGAATATTATCTACTATAAGATCTATAAGATTATATTTTATGCATAATTTTAAATTACAAAAACTTACAATTTAAACAATTTATTGATGAGATAGCTATTGATTCTTAATTTTTTAGAAATTTTGTAAATATAGAGGATATAAGAAGAAAATATAATCCAATGGTGGATTTGTTAAAATTCACTTCCAATAAAATGATATTGAATAAGGTTTTAGGCTGCAACAAATTTTGTTACTAAAATTTGTCCATAAAAATTGACATTTGTACATGAAATAAAAGGAAATTGAAAAAAAAAAAATTCACAAATGTAGAAGGGAAAGATTGGAGAGTTTAGATTTTAACTTGTGCAATCTAATACATTAATAATAAGTTTTGAAAAAAAAAATATATGTATTTTAAATTTATTAGTTTCATTTATTTTAGTTTTTGAGACTTATCTTAATTTTTTGGAAATAAGTATTTCGAAAATTAGTTGTGATAAAACTGAAATATTTGCCTAATTGTGTAAATTGTAATTTATTTATTGAATGATGATACGGATCAATGGATCATACTAGATTGATTTAATACTTCAAAGGTCAAATAAGAGCCCTGGGCTCTAAAATTGTTTTTAGCTATTCTGCATTTTATTGTAGCCCCTGTTTTTTTATAATAATAATAAAAAAACCTTCACATCTGGTCCTTTTTAATAGAGAACTGTTACGTCTACAATATTTTTCACAACATTTTCACAACAAATCCTAGTTGGCAGGTTGTTACAGGTTTTAAATTTAAATCTAATACTGAAATTACTTTCTTACCCACTAGTAACAGCAAATAACAACCTGCCAACTAGGATTTGTTGTGAAAATGTTGTGAAAAATGTTGTGGACCTAGTATTTCTCTTTTTAATATTGTTGAGAATTTTGTATTTTGGTACATTTATATCTATAAATAAATGTTCACTATAAAATATATATCTTAATCTCACAATTATGTTAATCACACCCTTATTTCTATTTTTGCATCAACTCTAATTATGCTAATTTCTAAAAAAAACAAATAAAATATATGATGTAGAGTATATTGTTAAAGTGGTAATTTTTAGAATAAAAAAATTTTTAAATAGTATTGCAAAAAAGTAGAGCATGAGAAGAAAATTTATATGGTCCATTCTAAATTTATTTTTAAGTGAAAATTGTATTAATACATGGCATAGTCATTCTAACCAAAAAATAAAAATACAAACTGGCATGAGAGAGTGTGTGGCATAGATGAATCCGTACACATTTGCCCTCCTAGTCCTAGAGGCTCTCCAATCCATAGAGTATAATTGTTTGTAGGGCCATGAGGTTTGGGCAAAATAAAAGAGAGTTCAAGACTACTTCATGATTGATTTTTGACGAAACTTTATGATTGATTGACGGCTAGTAGAGACCAGAGATTCATCCTCATGAAAATTTTTGGGTTCCGGGGTTGACTTTTTACAATATTGGGCATAACTATTGTACTATTCTTTCCAACTCTTCACTGCCTATGTTTTTATATATAGAAAATGTTAACGAGTACTGTACAGTACTTGTTAATAATCTATTTTTAAAAAATTTTGATATCATTTTTATGGAAAATGAAAAAAGTTATCAAAATATTAATTACTTTTTTTTATTTTCTATATAAAATTTCTTTAAATAAATTATTAACAAGTGTTGTACAGCACCCGTTAACAATACCCTTTATATATTGAGGTCTTTCGGTCATTTATGTTTGGGATAGCTTCAACATCATCAAACTTCTCTTTTCTCTCGATGCTGTTTGTCCTTAGAAATAGGAAACATTCAGGCCTTGTTTGGTTTAAAAAAATGGTCACTCATCGCTCATCACTCAATTTTCATCACTCATCATTCATCACTCATCACTCATTACTCATCACTCTAAAATATCACACCCAAACAACATCATCACTCAGTTACTATCACTCAATATTTTCACACTATTTGTGGGTCCCATATCTGTCATTGGTACAGTTTAGTTTTTTTTTTTTTCCCCAGTACCCAGATCACCTGAACCTGAAAAAAAAAAAAAAAAAAAAAGAGGAAGAAGACGAACTAGATCAGAAGAAAAGGAAAAAAAAAAAAAAAAGAAGAAGGAAGAACGAAGAAGACCAAATCAGAAGAAAGGAAAAAAAGAAAAAGAAAAAAAAAAGGAAGAAGATGAACTGGATGAGAAGAAACGGAAAAAAAAAAAAAAAAAAAAAAAAAAAAAAAAAGTGGAAGAAGACGAACTGGATCAGAAGAAAAGGAAAAAAAAAAAAGAAGAAGAAGGAAGAACGGAGAAGACAAGATCAAAAGAAAGGAAAAAAAGAAAAAAAAAAAGGAAGAAGACGAACTAGATGAGAAGAAAAGGAAAAAAAGAAAAAAAAAAAAAAAAAAAAAAAAGGTTGACTAGTCAAAAGTTGCGGCTGAGTGAGTCCCATGTGGGTTTAATTACAAAAATGCCATTGAGTTATGAGTTATGAAAACTGAAAACAGATAAAATGTGTTTTCGGTTTTCATAACTCATTACTCAAAAATCAGAAAACTGAGTGATGAAAACCATAACTCAAAACCCATCCAAACAAAACATCACCTCAGTGACTCAGATTTTTTATTGGAGTGTGTTGAACACGTTATTGAAACTAAATCAGTCCAAAGGTTTTTTTTTTTTTTTTTTTTTTTTTTGAGAAGAATACAAAAGGAATCCTAATAACATTTTAAATACAACGGTACCCGTCAATTTTGGGCATATTTAGTATATCTACTTAAAAATTAAAAATTGTTATTTAAAAACATGTATGAAAATATATGTAATATTATTTAAAAATTTAACAAGTATTTAACACACTTTTTTACTCATACATATTTTCAAAAAATACAAACAACATTACTAGAACAACATTACCAAACGGGCCTATATAATTTTGTACCTTTATAATCTAAACACAAAGAATATTTCATATTGATACAGTGTTGTTTGAAACTTTAATGGCCTGTTTGAACTGATTTGGTACATAAACTTAAACACACGTTTTCAGTTTTTAAATAACATTACACATATTTTTACATACTTTTTTACCCATATGTATTTCAAAAAAAACTGAAAACTATTATTTAAACACATGTACCAAACAGGCCCAAATTATTGGAAAAAATAATTGGTGCAGGAATGTATATCGAAATTGATCCTAGAGGGATGCTCATGGTAATATCATCTTTCCCTATGCTTTTTTAATTTTATTTTTTAAATGCAAATGTTTCCTAAAAATTCCTTACAATGTTTTAACGTCATGATTTATGAATGTTTCTTTGTGAATTAGGATTGAATAATAGAATTTTGATAGTTCTTACCATTAGGAATCAATATTAGTAAAGCGAATTCAAAAATGGTTTTATAAATTGAGAAGACCTTAGAATAATCAAATACAAACCTTTGAGAAATTGCAAACATTGATATATGATTGGGGTAACCAACGGCTCCACATTGCCATATTTAAAAAAAAAAAAAAAAAAAAAAAACATTTTTGTATAAAAAATGGATTCTTTTTGTCACCCTTCAATATTTGGGTAATTTTAACAGGTACCTTTAGAAAAATTGTTAAAAGACAATTTTTAAAAATTTTAGAAACCACTTTCATGGAAAATATAAAAAATATCAAATTAATTAATTATTTTTTTTTATGATAAAATGTTTTTTTTTAAGTAGTTCCTAAACGAATTCTCTTAGAATATCCGTTAACATTTCCCTTTATATTTTATATGAAATGGTCTAGTTAATGTAATCATTTATTTGAAGAAAATTTTACGAGAACTTGAAAAATTGGTCAGTTTTTCTTTTTCATAAAAAAAAAGTTTACTAAAATGATATTAAAGGCATACATTGGTAAAACACTACATAAAATTGGCATAAAAACTTTTATTTTGTTAAAAGGATCAATTAAAAAATGTTTTTATCTGCTATTCTATTTAACAAGAGGTGTTGTTAACGGGTGCTGTACAGCACCCGTTAATGTGATTAAATTTAAAATAAACTATTCATATTTTTTTAGAGATATGAGAAATACTGAATATATATTAAATGTATGTCAGTTTAAATGGAATATTGAAAAAACCAAAATATACGTTTGTCAATTTCTAATACAGGTGGGATTTGTGATAGGTCATAAATGAATTATAGCTAGTTCATTAACAGGTGCTGGTTGGCACCTGTTAACAAAGTCCTTTAACAAAACCATATATATAATTAAGAGTAATTTTACGGTACCCCCAAAAAAAAAGGGGGTTACGGTACCTACTAGTAAGTAACCTGCTATACCAAGTTACTTTTTTCTCACATTTGATGGTTTCATTCTCATGTTATGTAGTTCCAACATCACATGTGACAGTTCTTTTCTCACATTTGGTGGTTCCCTTGCTTTTTTCTCACATTTGACAGTTCCATCCTCATATTGTGTAGTTCTAGCATCATATGTGACAATTCTTTTATCACATTTGGTAGTTCCCTTATTTTTTTTTTTTTCACATTTGACGTTTTCATCCTTACATTGTGCAGTTCCAACCTCACATATAACAGTTCTTTTGTCACATTAGATGGCTCCCTTACTTTTTTCTCACATTCGACAGTTCCATCCTTACATTGTGTAGTTCTAATATCATATGTGACAGTTCTTTTGTCACATTCGATAGTTCTCTTACTTTTTTTCTCACATTTAATGGTTTTATCTTCACATTCTGTAGTTCTAATATCACATGTGACAATTCTTTTATCACATGTGACAATTCTTTTGTCACATTTGGTGGTTCTTTATTTTTTTCTCACATTTAATGGTTCCATTGTCACATTCGAGAGCACCAACATCACATTTGACAGTACTTTTGTCACATTTGATGGTTCCATCCTCACATTGTGCAGTATCAAAATCACATATGATTGTAATTTTGTCACATTCAGTGATTCTTTTTTTTTTTTTTTTTTTCACATTTGATAGTTTCATTGTCACATTAAGCAGTACCAACATCACATATAATTGTATTTTTCTCACATTTGATGGTACTTTAATTTTTTTTCTCACATTTGACAATTTCATTGCCACATTGCACAATACCAATATCACATGTGACCGTACTTTTGTCACATTCGATGGTTCCCTTTCTTTTTTTCACATTCAATGGTTCTAATGTCACATTAGGCAATATCAACATCATATATGACTGTACTTTTGCCACATTTAGTTGTACCTTAATTTTTTTTTCCTCACATTTAACAATTTCATCGTCATATTAGACAGTTCCAAAATCACATGTAACCATACTTTTGTCACATTCGATTGTTCTTTTATTTTTTACTCACATTTGACTGTTCCATCATCATACTAATCGGTATCAATATCACGTATGAGCGTAGCCAACCCAACTCAACCCCACCGAATTCCCAAATAATCGACAAATATATATAACAAAAATACTCTTAAAAGTACTTTTAAAATCTCTAAAATTTCCAAAATACCCTTAAATATACTAAATTACCAAAAAAAAAAACATCCTAACACTCAAAAATTACCAATATAAGCTCGAAACTCACAAAAATTACTAGGATATCCTTAAAATCTAAAAAATGATCAAAATGACCTTATAACCTAAAAATGGCTGAAATACTCTCTAAACCTAAAAAAAATGATCGAAATACCCTTAGAACCTTAAAAACTTACCCAAATGACCCATGAAACCTAAAAAAATGATTGAAATGACCTTGTAACTTAAAAAATGACTGTAATGCTCTTAGAACCTAAAAAATGACCATAATGTACCTTAAACTTAAAAAATGATCGAAATACCCATAGAACCTTAAAAATGACTGAAATGACATTAAAACCTTAAAATTTTTTGAAATACCCTTAAAACCATTAAAATGATCAAAATACCTCATAACACTTGAAAATGACAAAAATACCCTTGAAATCTTCAACAATTACCAAAATACCCTTAGAGCCTAAAAAATGACCGAAATACCCTTAGAAACTAAAAATGATCGAAATACCCCCAAAACCTATAAAAAAATAATAAAAAAATGAAATAACCTTATAACCGAAAAAATGACCAAAATGACACTAAAACCTAAAAAATGATCAAAATACCCATAGAACCTAAAAAATGACCAAATGACCCTAAAACCTAAAAATGACTCAAATAGCCTAAAATCTAAAATAAAGACTAAAATACCCTTAAAATCTAAAAAGTGATCGTAATGCCCCCAAAAACATTTTAAAAAATTACTAAAATACTCATGAAACTTAAAAAATGACCGAAATGACCACATAACCTAAAAAATTATTGAAATATGCTTAGAACCTAGTTATGCCCCAAAACCTAAAAAAATTACTGAAATACCCTTGAAACCCAAAAAATAACCGAAGAACCCTTGAAATATAAAAATGACCAAAATAACCCTTGAAACCTCTATTTGCAAGACCGAAATGACAATAAAATTTTATACAACCACTCTATTTGCTTTATTTGAAACCTATTGATTTTAAAATTAATGGATTTAAAAACCTTGATTTGAAATCCATTTATTTTTAAATTCATTATTTGGGTCTTTTTATACAATGAAGAATTTGAAATTCCATTGTTTGGATGTCCAAATTTGGATTTAAGATCAATAAAATATTTTTCCCAATTATTATTTCCTTAAACCTTCTAAATTTTGATTTTAGTAACATTTTTTAATAAATACACAAGGTAATGAAAAGGTCATTGATAATCCAATTGACAAGATGATGACTAAAAATTTGTCATTGAAAAGGTTATTTCTTGCCAACTATTGATAACTAAAATGTTTTATATCAATAAAAAGAGAGAACCCTAATGCATGAGTTTTTTCACAACATTTAAAATTTCAAACTAAAATTTTTTTTTCTAAGTTCTTAACAGCTAAAAAGTTAAATATCAAAAGAGATGATAAATTATCCAAAATATGTGTCTTTTACATCAAATTTAAAAGATCAAACTAGCACTCAAAATATGTGTCATCATCAAGTTATTTCTGTCCTGTTTTGATATTCAAAACATCAAAAAAAATTTATAAGCCTTATATTACACAAATTTCAATTTTTTTTGTTTGAAAAAAAAAATTACAGAGTACCCTACAACAGGAACATCAAACGAAAATCCAAGTCCACTTTTTTCGTCACTGCTTCTTTGAAGAATTTCATCATTCCATTCAATTAGGAAGCTTATATTTTCCTCATTTTCACATACCATCATTTGAAACATACCAGTATATATGACCTTTAATTCCTTGGCCTTTCTGTGATTTTTTTTCTTCTCTTTATCATTCAATTTCTCATGTCCTTTGTCTTGCATCACCACTTCCTTTTTCAGTTTTATTGATGAATCAATGAGGTTTTTATTGACTAAGAAATCAACCAAAATACAAGGCAAAACAACCAAGCCATAGCAAAACTAAGACTGGCCTCTGTATTAAACAGTTTATAACAGACCCACTATAACAAAACAGCAGGCTATGACAGCTTACACCCCTTAACAGTGTGCCATGATCTCAACAAATCAACCTAAAACTGGCCACTCCTAAAACACAGTCTACAACAAAATTTATACATTAACATCATCAAGCTATTACAACTTTTTAACACAACAGCAACATGTCACAATTGAGCAATGAAACAACAAATCCACCAGGCTTTGACAATAATAGAGCACCACAAGATATCCAGCAATATCAAGCTTTCAACAATTCTCCATCATAGGATAGATCAGTCACTAGTTTGATAATGTAGTACGCATTTCAGATTTGAGTCCCCATTAATAGCAAAGGATATGATTAAGCATTGAGTTACAACTGCATAGTTTGCTCTCTAGTCTCCCTTGAACATCCTTCTTTATAATGAAAATAAGTTGATCTTTAGTGTATCCTTCCCAGAAAATATAGTAGAATTTTTTTGCTTCCATACATGATAAACAGTAGCCCACAAAGCTAGTTTACAAAGGGTTGTTCTTAAGCCTTTTCCTTCAAGATTATTTCCCCCTAACTCATACTATCCTGCCAATCAGTCGTAGCAAAAGGTACTAGAAACAAGTTAATTGTGATTTCCCAGACCCTCTTGGTAAAAGAAGAACCAAAAAATAAATGGTCCCTGAACTCAATGCTAGAGCTGTAGAAAACACACGAACCATGCACTGGAACTTGGAAGACCCCGCTGCAAGATTCTAGCTTTCGTTGAAAGCTTACTAAGAATAACTATCCCACCAACAAATAAATGTTTGGAAATGGCCAGGTTAAACCATGGTAAATGCCGCCATTCCATATTACATCCTCTGCTCCTAATTTCATTTCAAATACCTGCACAATCAAATTTATCAGAACCAACCCATAAAGCTCTGTCTTGCATGTGAGTTTAACTAACAAATGCTTACTTTGCATATTCACTAAGTGGTCTAATCTGGCAAAGCAATGAGCAACACAAACTCACATACACATGCTACTTCAAAAGAACAAACAGACATAAATACTAGAAACCCACATACCCTTATATGCAAAAGTTTACAATAATAATAATAATAATAATAATAATAAATAAATAAATAAACATAAAAAATGAATATTGATACTGTTAATCAACTCATATAAAAAATCATGGAAAAGATTAAAGATTCCCCCCCCCCCCCCCTCTCATCCCCATACCCAATACCCATAAAAAAAAATCGACATAAATCCTGTGAAATAATTACATATATTTACCTTTTCAAATGGGTAGCCCTGAAAAACCAACAAAAGAAAAAGGGATACAAAACAATGGCAATGAAACTAGGTTTCATTGTTTGATCCTTACCTTTAACAATATCAAAGAGATTGTGATCAATTCAAGAAACCTTCACTAGATTGTAAGTCGAAGAGGTGCTAAAGGAGAATGACAGAGAATGCAAGAAGCAGCAATCTGGTTTTTTGAGAAGAACTGAAGAAACAATCGGGAAGAAACTCAGTGAAGGCAAGAGAGAACTGCGTGAAAGGAGCAAACTAAATTTTATTTTAGGTTTATATATCTGACCTACTTTACCAGTATCCTGTCACCCATTAAAATAAAATGAACCGTCAAGATTAAAACTCCACCAAATTTATGGTCATGATCTGTGTGGGTACTGTACCCCCCTAAAAAAATTTGGAGTACAGTAGAATGACCCATATAATTAATATTAACTAGTGACAAAAAAAAAAAAATTGACGTCAGCTCAAAATAGGAAGTGAAACATTAAAAACATTCATTAATTTAGTAGTTTTATCTAAAATATACAAGTGACGTGGCAAGCAGTGCACTAATATGTCTTGGTAAATACTAAACAAATTGGGCATTGAGTGCATGTTGCGGCATATGAATAATAATTTGACTGGTGCTAAGAGCATTCTTATCAAGGATTGTAAATCCTAAAAGATGCTTTTTTTAGTATTTTAAACCCACAAATTTGCTCCATCAAAGATCCTAAATGCTAAAAAATTTACAATACTGCTACAGTGCGCTCTCATTTTTGAGACCGCACTGTAGCACAATGCTATAATTTTTTATTAATTTCTCTCTCTCCCTTTCTCTCTTCTGTTCGCTCTCATTTTTTTCTTTCTTCCTTTTCACATTCCTTTTCACTCTCTCTCTCTCTCTCTCGTGCTCTCCGTCCCTCGCTCCTTCTGGTGCTTTTCGTCACATGCCACCGCCGATCTCCAGCTCTCCGTCACATGCCGCCGCCGATTTCCTACTCTCCGTCCATTCCTTCTTACTCTTTCTTTCATTTTCTCTCTGCCTCTCTGTTTCCCTTTCTCTCTGCATCTCGAGTTCGTGGGTCTTGGGTGTGGTTGGGCCACGATGGTTTTTCGTGGATTGTGGATCTCTACGTTGGTCTCTGTGGTGGTTCGGCGAGTGGGTTTTGCGATTTGATATCGGTGAGTTTTAATTTTAGTGGTTTTGATTGATTTTGGTGGGTTCTTGATTTCAGTGGCTAGGTTCGTGGGTTGATCAAGGTGGCTTTGGGTGTTGGGTGTGGGTTGATCGGGGTGGTTCAGAGATGGGTGTGGGTTGATCGGGGTTGTTTTGGGTCTTTGTTATGATTTTGTGGCTTTGGATGTGGAGGTTTTTTTTTGCTCTTTTTTTTTTTTCTGCTGTTGTTTCCTGTTTGTGGTTGCGGCGATGGTGGATAGATGTGGTGGTTGTGAAATGGGTGGGTGGATATGGTGGCTAACGGCGCTGGGTTGTGAAAGAGAGACACAGAGGAGAGAGAGTCAGAGAAAGAGACTAGAGAAATAAAAAAGAATAAAAAATGATAAAGAAAGAATATTTAAATGAAGTGATAAAAAAAATAGAAGTTTTGATGGAAAGGATGTTGTAAAGTAGTGTGTTATATCTTATAAAATTGAAATTTGAGAGGATAAATGCTAAGTTTTTTACAATTCTTAATAAGAATGCTCTAAAAAAGCATCCCAAATCTCAAGTGATTTCCCTTCCCATACAAAGAAAAAGAAAAATCTCAAGTGATTTATGGTCATGCGAACGTTTGGCGCACACAATCGCACGTGACAGTCATAGAGCTAGGGGTTTTTATTATTACTACTATATTATTTATTTATGTAGACTGTTATGTAGCCATGTCGTAGGGGATATTGTTCTGGGCACAAGTTAAATTACTGAAACTATTTAACCAAAAAAAAATAATAATAAATTACTGAAACTATACACGCGTCGTCCCAAGGCAATTTCTTGGGGTCCGTGTCAGTTGTTTGGGCAGCGGTCACAAATTTTTTTTTTTTTTTTACTTCTATGCATAACAAATTGAAGAAAACGTCTCACTTGTCATTCGGAAATCACAGCTCCTTTTCTTAACTTTGAGTTTAAATAAAAATTGAAGAAAAGAGAAGAACTAATTAATGTTACTCCCAAAATACCACTTTATTATTGATTGTATGATTTATTATCCAATAATTTAAAAAAAAAAAATATATATATATATATATATATTAATTACTCATAGAAGAATTTTGGTTAAAGTTCATGATTAGTAATGCTGATCATCATTAGTTGAAGGAAAAATTTGATATTCCAACCAATCTATTCTATTTATATAATAATAAGTAAAGCAGAGAGAAAATGTAATTAAATTTCAAATTGAAATTCAATCAGAGCCTAATTTGCGCTATGTGTCTCATTTAATCTAAATTTTAGAATTTTGTGCCAAGTGAGTAAATTTAATGTAAGAATTGAATTTCAATTAGAGTTTAATTTTGCGCCATGTGTCTCATCTAAGCTAAATTTTTAAATTTTTGTGCCAAATTAGTTTATTTAATGTAGAAAACAAGGAGTCCCATATACTAAACCATAAAAAACATAATCATATAACCAAAAAAAATTCAAATTTATAAGTCCTCTATATGTATATTAATGGGTAAAACTTAGAAAAAATTAAATTAGAATTTGAAATTATAATCCAATTTTGTGTCATGTGTCTAAATTTAAGTGGGAACTATACCATAATTACCCAGTTAAGTCTACTTAAATTTTTTAATCTTTATATCAAGTGAGTTAATGAGTGCAAAATACTAAGAATCTAATATTAATGAACTATAAAATTAAAAAAAAAAAACACAATCACATATACTCAATAAAAATCACCACATGTTTCTCAAAAAATAAATAAAATAAAAATCACCACACGTTCTATCTTATTAAAAATTAGAAAAAAAAATTATAATAAGTAATATTAAATTTAAGTAATAATTTTAATATGTGAGTAATTACGTTTACTTTAAAAAAATAATTTCACTAATTATCTATATTTTATGATAAAATTGTGTTTAATTTTATATGTATCTATATGTATGCATGAATGCATGTGTTACATGCTTTAAAAAATATTAATTTGACTAATTATTTTTATTTTTATAAAATAAATATTGTTTAATTTTAAATGCATCCATGCGTTTGCATGGAGTTACATGCTAGTTTTAGCGTAACGCGATATATAAATTTTTTTTGCAAATGGTTGATGTGATGAATGATTCTTGGTAAATGAAAAAATAATATTAATGGTGGATTTTAATGAAAACCACTAAGAAATTGTCCACGTAAACATTTTGTAAAAATAGTGTAAAATAGTTTATAACTGTATCATTACTCCTAATCTATATATATATAATTAAAGATGAAATTAAGAAACTTAAATTAGAATTTCAAATTAGAGTTCCAATTTTGTGCCATGTGTCCTAAATTATTTATTCTTAAAGAGTTTTATTTCTTAATTTTAGAATCAAATGTGGGACCACATCATAAATATTCATCCAAGTGAGTTATTAAGTACAAAAACCAAAGAGTCTAAAATAAATGAATCGTTAAAAAAAAAAAAAAAACCGTTTCACAATAATTTAAAAAGAATGGACAATTTACATTTTATACCTAATAATATCCTTACAAATTTTTTTAAAGAGTTAATTAATAAAATATAAAAATAACTATCAATAGTATTTAAATTATATATACAAAAATTATATTATGCATCTGTATGGAGACGATTTTGCGTTCTGGCCCAAAAGTGGATGGACCAACCCAAAAGGCCCAACAACAATGAATTTGTAAAGGGTGGTAAAAGAAAGCTGGGCTAGATTGGATTAGACAATCAACAGAATAAGCTAAGAGCACAAGAAAAATCAAATAAAAGATTTAAGTGCAACAAACTGTCCTCGGCAATAGTCTGAGGAGGTAAACTTTGGTATTCACTGTTCTTAGTTCAGATACAAGCTCAATTCTTCCTTTTTTTTCTCTTTTCTTTTTCCTCCTCCTTCTAAGAAGGATTCCTTCACATTATATAGTTCTTTTTCAGATCATCTACGCCCTATACTTGTCAATTACCTAAGTTTCTACTTGAGTGCGTGTCCCATCATGTATCTTCTTCGGCCTTCTGTGAGGTGCGGCGGCCAAGATTACACTGTTCAAGGGTCTTCTCCACATAAATGCGGTCAGAAGAGTAGGTGCAGCACATTTAGTGCGGTAGTGGCAGCCTTTCCTTAGATATTTTGGGGAGATACATCCTTCAGTGTTAGGATCACTCCTCGGATCGTTCTTATTTGTCCCAAACGTAATGGGTTACGATTTGGGATTCTACGCGTTCATTTGCTTCTCCTCGGACTTGGCCTCGTCCTCGGATAGGGCTGGAAGTTCAGTGCACGATTTTGGGCTTACATGATCTTGGGGTCTTAACCTCTTCACGACCTGGTACATAATCTTGGGCCCCTGTCCCTACAATAGCCCCTCAAAACTCTGATTTTTCCCTCTTATCCGAGGAGAAAAAGTGGAGTTTTGACTTTCTAGAGAAGCGTCAGTTCATTTCTTTGCTAACACGTGTCAGATTACTGTCTCGCGCGTCTCGCGAGTGTTATCGATGCTTCGAAGTTCGCGAAGCGTTATTGATTACTCCAGGCAGCGCTATGTTGCGCCCATCCAACGGTGAGAGACAGGTCTAACAGTGGGCATTTTACCTTGAATTTTGAGTGGGACAATTCCCACTTCCTCTATAAATAGCCACCTGGGGAAATCATTCTTCTCACTTCTTATATTTTCAACCTCTCAAGAAATTTTGAGCGCACTCTCCTTAAGGTCTCTTGCGTATACAGACTTCTCGAGTTCTTCTTTTTCTTTTCAACAAAACCTACCTTACCCTCTTAAGAATCTGAGGGTTAGTGTTCTTATTTTTTGTAAGTGTTGAAGCGTGAGTTTGCTCTTTGCAGTTAATCTTCTCCTCAGCCAAACCTCTCGGCCCTGTAGACCTCAATTTTCTAGTTAGCCGATTGAATTACTTCCCCTTTAGTCAGTCCATATGGGTAGGTTTATGGAGTTAGTGGATTCCCCCATAAAAATAGAAATTTTTAAGAACAAATACCAAATTCCCCAGGAAGTAGGTATGCAATATTGTCATCCAGACCGAATAGATTTGGATAAAAGAGAGGGGGTGGTTGTCATTCCTGTGATAGCCTTCATAGAGGGAGGAATGACTCTCCCTATGGGTAAGATCACTCGCGATTACCTTTTTCACCATAGGCTGTTTCCTCAGCAGTGTGCGCTCAACGTTTTCAGGATTTTAGGTAGTATCGATGCTTTAAACAGGCATCTAGGATTAGGGCTCACCTAGTATGATGTGGTACATCTGTACGAAGGCCACTCTCAAGTCGACGGGGGGTATTATCTCAAGTCCCGCTCGCCCGTCGTTAGACTCATTTCCTGCCTTCCTAGATCTAATAAAAATATTAAAGATGATTACCTAATAGCCTCCGGAGGGCATGATGGTGTCCACTTCCCTGTTAAGGAGGGGGACCCAGGTGGGAAACCTCTAAGTTAGGTTTTTTAGTTGAAATCTTAGATTCTTTAGTGTTGGCTATGCCGTCATTTCCTTTCTGTTTTTACTGTCTTTTGATGATGCATCTTGACTCTCTAACTGTTTGCTTCTCATCTGCTTTACAGATAAAAACATAGTAGCTCCTCGGCTCAGCCATACAAACGTCCCGGCCCTTAATTTCTGCTCCGGGCAGAGATTTTTGTGAACGAGGACGGGCAACTGCGCGCTGTCCACAAGATCTTGGATTTCGAACCTATTTTGAGGTCATTCCAAGAAATTGGCAATAGCATAAGGGCTGGCGATTCTCGGATCAAAAGGATCGACGTGTCGAAGCCAAACTTCCTTGCTTCTTGTGACCTTCCTCCGGTTGTGCCTCCGATTCCCCAGGGCGTTCCATTACCCGTAGCTCCTCTCCAACAAGTTCCACCAGGAGCAGTGGCGGTAGCCGAGGAGGAAATTACCTCGTCCCGTCTATCTCTAGAGGAGGAGATAGATCGATTTCGTTTTGAGGAGGAAGAGGATCTGACACCCGGGCCAGCCCAATCTCCCATCCCCGAGGGTGAGACCGGTGACCGCTCAAGCGTACACGTGCCCGTGGCAGTGGTGACCTGTCTGGACAGCACATCCGAAGAGGAAATGGCCTCGAATCAAAAGGGAAAAGGCCTGAAGGAGCTTTTGGCCGGAAGGGCGAAAGGAGGGACTTTAAAGGAAGTCCCCAAATCCAAAATTCCTCCCCCGCTTCCTTCTCTTCCTCCTTTCCAGTAGGCCTAGGTCTAAAGGTCAATCCAGATTTGAAGAAGAAAAGGCCGATTATGGACCTCGAGGAGGGGGAGATTGGCCAACAAAAAGGGGCCAAGCAAAAAAACACAGCGGCTAAGCAACAAAAAACTGCTAAGGAGCCTAGGGACAGAAGGTCCTCCTCCGTGGACAGCCGAGAAGATCAGAATAGAGTTGACGTGCGCATAGCATCGCGCGTTTGGTCCCCTCGGCTAGAGGTTGATGGCCCAGCTATAACATGGGACTCTTCGGTCCGAGAGTATAGGAGGGGCCAGGCTGCCCATGTGGCCGAGGAGTTGAAGCAGCCACTCCTTCTGCCTAAAGATATAGAGGCGGTGAGGAACCTAAAGCAGCAAGACCTCTTCTTGTGCTTGAAAAGGGACCTGGCTATGGTGAGCCTCAGGTTTCTTGTTTTTTGTTTGCGCGAACTTTTCTCTACCTGTACTTTACTAATATGATCATCTCGTTTTTGTGCAGATCACCCAGGAGGTTTTTGTCGCCGAGGAATGGGTGAAGGGCGCTCGGAATGAAGCAAAGAACGAGATGCTTCTCCGTCACGATGCAGAGAGGGCCTTGGGGGCGGCTAAGGCCAAGAATAAAGAGCTCTCGTCAAAGCTAGTGGCTGAGGAGAGAGAAAGGAAGAGTGCTGAAACGGGTTTGAAAAACGCTGAAGCTCAGACTAAGGATCAGCGCAAGTTACTGTATCAGACGGAGTTAGAGCTGGCAACTTCAAGGCAGCTTGTGCTAGAGCTAAAGGAGCAGCTGCAAAGAGCCAAGGAGTCTGCGCAATTGGTCAAGGAGGCATCCGAGGCTGAGAAGCAGGTGTCTTACCAGCTCGGGGTCGAAGAGACGCAGGCTAGACTGGCCGAGGCCTGCAGGGAGTTCTGCGATGCGATGTGGGACGCAGCTCTCAACGCTGCAAGAGTCCCTACAGATTCGACTCTGAGGCGCCCCAAGAGTGTGTACTACCATCCTCATATCCGTGCGGTTACGGATGACCCCCTCTCGGAGGCCCTAGATGCTGCTAAGGCCAAGGAGGCCGAGGTCAAAGATGTGGACTCCATGGTTCCTGACGCAGCCGCAGAAACGAAAGAAACGGAGGCAGAGGCTAAAGGTGATAAGTTAAGGGACAAGGATGCTTCCATCAATCAGCCGAGCCAAAAAGAGAATCCTCTTGTTCCCGAGGCCTAGCACTTAGGATTTTTTGTAGTTTCATTTGCTTTTTCTGACTTTGCAGTGGATGTATGCATTTGCAGAAAAAATATGTAACTTTTCTTTCTGTTAATGAAAGTATATTTTGTAACTACTATGTTTCGTGTTTTATTCTTTGCCATCAAGTTCATCTAAGTAATGTAGGTAATTGTCAATGTGATTTCTCAAGTTTGTTTTTCAAGTAATCTGGGGATCCAAATGCAATTACATAACACGACTTTAATTGCAAAAGTGCAATAAGACATTTACCCAAGAATTTGAAAAAATGGTGGAGAGGTACCAGGATACGTAGAAATATTTCTTGTGACATTAGTTTTTCCGGAAGCAAGTGACCCAAGGAGGCCTGGCGTAAGGAGAAATTACCAAGTGATATGATGTTAAGTGTGATAAGGTGCTTGATCTAAGGGTCTGTTTGCCACATAGAGAAAGTTCTTGCAGTATTAATTTTTTCAAATCAGGTGGTCCGAGGGGCTTGGTGTAGTAAAAGATCTGTTTAATACTTAGAAAAATTATAGGCAGTATTAATTTTTTCAAAGCAGGTGGTCCGAGGGGCCAAGCGTAGTTTAGGATCTGTTTAATGCTTAAATTATAGGCAGTATTAATTTTTCCAAAGCAGGTGGTCCGAGGGGCCAGGCGTAGCTTAGGATCTATTTAATACTTAGAAAAATTATAGGCAGTATTAATTTTTCCAAAGCAGGTGGTCCGAGAGGCCAAGCGTAGCTTAGGATCTATTTAATACTTAGAAAAATTATAGGCAGTATTAATTTTTCCAAATCAGGTGGTCTGAGGGGCCAGGCGTAGCTTAGGATCTGTTTAATACTTAGAAAAATTATAGGCAGTATTAATTTTTCTAAAGCAGGTGGTCCGAGGGGCCAGGCATAGCTTAGGATCTATTTAATACTTACAATATTAAAGTGATTAATCATCATACACTATGTAATGAACACAAATATAATAAAGTGCATTCTTATTAATAATAGTTCGTTTTCAAGTTGTTTACATTCCAAGGGTGCAGTACTGCCTGATTCTCTAAATCTTCCAAATAGTATGCACCTATTCTAGCTAGAGATGTAATTCGGTATGGCCCTTCCCAATTGGGTCCTAGTTTGCCCCAGGCCGGGTTCTTCGCAGAATCGACCACTTTCCTCAACACCAGATCTCCAGGCGCTAGAGGCCTTAACTTCACGTTGGCATCGTACCCTCGCTTAAGTTTATGCTGATAGTAGGCCAATTGGACCGTTGCATTTCCTTTCGTTCATCAATCAGATCCAGACTTCTCTCCAGCAAGTTGTTGTTATTGTTCGGAGTGAAAAAGCTTGTTCTTAGTGTAGGGAACCCAGCTTCCAACGGGATGACAGCTTTGGCCCCATAAGTTAGTGAGAAAGGGGTTTCACCAGTGGACCTCCGAGGTGTAGTCTGATACGTCCACATCACGTGTGGTAGTTCCTCGACCCATCTTCCTTTGGCATCATCTAACCTCTTCTTGAGTCCACTCACGATGACCTTGTTTACGGCTTTGGCTTGTCCCTTCCCTTGAGGATAGGCTGGGGTGGAATATTGATTGGTTATCTCTAGCCCGCAGCAGTATCTTCGGAAGGATTTGCTGTCAAACTAAAGACCGTTATCCGAGATGAGAGTATAGGGGACTCCGAACCGGGTGACAATGTTTTTCCAAATGAACCTCTTTACATCTGCATCTCGGATGTTGGCCAATGGCTGTGATTCAACCCACTTAGTAAAGTAATCTGTGCCGACCACCAGATATTTCTTGTTTCTTACAGCCTTGGGGAAAGGGCCCACAATGTCCAAGCCCCACTAGGCAAAGGGCCATGGGCTGGATAGAGGATTGAGCTCTCCTCTAGGTTGATGGATGTTCGGGGTGAATTTTTGGCATTGATCACACTTCTTTGCATATTCCTGGGCTTCTCTGTGCATATTGGGCCACCAGTACCTTTGGGTGAGAGCTCGATGAGATAAAGATCTTCCCCCAGTGTGGCTGCCACAAATTCCTTCATGTAGCTCTTCCCCCAGTGTGGCTGCCACAAAGAACAACATATTCATAAATAAAAAAGTAAGATAAAAAATAAATACAATAAAATATTTGTAAGAAAGAAAACAATAATTAATTGAGAAAATACAAGGATCGATCTTTTTTTTTTTTTTTTTTATATGAGCTTTTAAAGTTTGGATTAAAGCAAAAATAAGAAGAATACCCCTCTAACTATCTTATTTCGAATCAAAGCAAAAGTTATCTTATTTCTCCTTTCAATGAAACATGCTTCTCACAAATATGTAATATATGGTTAAATCCTTTATCTAAAAAAAATAGAAAAGAAAAAACCCACAAACATCATATATCATTTAACAGAATAAACAAACGGATCTACAATTATTTTTTTTTAAGATGACAGAAACAAAGAAACTTGAAACAAAATCTTCGAGCAAAACCCAAATATTTTAAACTCGCCTAAAATACAAACAAACAAGTCTACTATTACTACTAAACAATGAACATGATAATGATTAACACGGTAAAGAAAATCTACAATTATAGATTTATTTCATTTGTAAGAAAACAAAACAAGTATATATAACATATATACCTTGCTACTGGATTCAGTGGTTGAAAGCTGAAGAAAAAGAACAGAGTGCAGCCACGGCTTTGAGGAGAAGAAAAATTAGAGGGGTCGGCTAAGGATTTGAAGGGGTGAGAGAGTAGAATGTTCTGAGACATGGGAAGGGTAGGGTTTTGATAGAGAGGCGGTTGGAGTTTTGGGAAGAAGAAGAAGAGTCACAGATCGAGTAAAGGCTGATGGCGAGTAACGAAGAGACACAAGATTAATGCAGAATTGACTCTTCTTGAGAGAGGGCTGACGAGTTCTGAGGATAATTGAGAAGTCTGTAATGTTCAAGAGCTTTGTATTTGTATTGAGAAGAGGATAATCACGAAAATTTCGAGATTTGCATTTGTTCAAGAAATACTCAACTACAAGCTAGGCGAGTTCCATAAACTCGCTTCCTAGAAAACCGAGTACATAGTTGGTAATCTAAAACAGTACTCGATTGAAGTATAGCCGAGTATTATGTTTGAATGATCGCCAACCAATCAAGAACCAATCGATATTTACAGAGAAGTTTGGCTGGACTCATGCATTCATTCGATGGATCGACACAGATTTTGGCTGATCTAAGTACTACTAATCAATACTCACTACTCCCAAACTCGAGTAGTATAGTAGGAACTCGATATCAAGAAACTTGATTACTAAGCCCAAGAACTCGCTGCCTCGAAAGCCGAGTACAAAGTGGTCCTGACTAGCAATAGGGGGCGTTACACAGTACTCGATTTCTTCAAGACCGAGTTATCCGACCGATCAGATATTAATCGCAGAGCAAACGAGTCTTACAGAGACATTTGGCTGGACTCATACAATTCGATGGGTGGTTCGACTGATCCACAACCTCTCAACCATACTCGGCCACCTACGTATCGAGTTTTTTAGTTAGTACTCGCTTTCCTAAAGACCGAGTACTAGTTAATATTTTCCAATAACCCAGGTACAACCCCAAATTCATGTATACTCATTTCAAAATTCGTGAACATATTATTATTGTGTATTGTTAATTAATACAATACTATGAACCTTAAAATCTGTTTGAGGAGAAGAATTCTGTTCCTCCGGATCTGTATAACTGTTATTTGTCGGATTTTCCTTTATTTAATTAAAGTAGCCTTCTTGGCTGGTTTCTCAAAAAAAAAAAAAAAAAATCTGTTTTAGTATAAATACTTAATCATTGTTCATGTTTCACTTCCAAGCAAAAAATGAATACCGAAAAAAATCTTCCTGACGAGATATTGGTTAAAATCTTTTCAAAAGTAGGCAAAGATTCGGCAACACTCATGGGGAACATTAAGTTAAGGTATAAAAAACTTTATTTCAAGTTGTATGTATTTATTTATTCCCCGCTATATAAATTATCCAGTTTATTAATTTAAATTTTTTTTTTCTTTTTTCTTACGTAGTTGCAAACGCTTCAACCAGTTAACAGAAACCAACTTAGTCCTCCAACAAATTCAACTGACTCCATTCTTCAATCACCCAGCTCTACTGAAGCAAGCAGAAAAAACCCTAATTTTTCAGTGTTACGAAGCAGAAAATCCCGATGCACTACTGATAGTGGGAAGCTGGCAATACTTTTTGAATGAAGAAGTCGAGGAAGGGAAAAATTTAATTGAAAAAGCTCTTCCATGTGGCAAGTTTATTGCAACTTATATACAGGGAATCATGCTACTTTGTGAGTCAAATCGGGGTGGCATTGATAACCTTTTGGAAGTTTTAAAAGATGAACATGGGAAACATTGGCTTTGAAATTGCCGAAATACGCTTCGACACGTAGTTGCGGGAACCACCCAGTTTCAAATTCCGAACTTTCAAGCATGCCACAAAGTTGGAATGGGACATTGGAACCGAAATGAACCTTATCCTAACGGTTATTCAGAATTTGTGGTTACATGCAAAAGATGCTCAATCGACCTTGAAATGTTTAAGTTGGTGAATAGGCTTCTTTAATTGTGTATTGTTTTAAATTTTCGCTATCATTGCAGCATCACTTAAATAATAAGATGCAAAATTCTGTTCTTATATTAATTTCTTGTTAAGCTTTACAAAAGTTTTACAATTATAAATAAAAGGCACACAATCAATTACATTTTATTACATTCTCAACCCAATATCAACAAAAGAATAACTATAGTTGGGTACATTCTTCTTGGTTTGTACTCTAAATCCATGTAAAAGTTTTTGTAAATGAACATGAAAACTAACCAAGTATCAAAACTAAAGAATACATTCAGTGTTTCATTGATACTGAAAATTAGCATATTGACAGCAACATACTTGGCTTCAATGCTTCATGGAATGCTTCAAAACATATTTCTGGAAAGATACATTGTTGTTGAATTGCAGCAAAGGCTAATATATTATCCTGCTAATAAGATATCATACCGACATAGTTATTAGTTATTACTCCGTATAATCGTTTTCGAAAGTAAATGGGGAATTAAAAAGTGCATAAACAAACCCTTGTTCATAAGCTCAGTTGTGCCCAAATCCAACTACAAATATGTCAAAGTACCATATTTGTATAACAGAGAAATGCCCAAGTAGAATTAAAGTTAATAAATGAATACCATATCTATATAACATAGAAATGCCCAAGAAGAATTAAAGTTCAACTAGAAATATTTGAAAATTATTTTGTAAATGAAAAATAGCATCACCAAAATTTCAAACATTCTTTTGAACCAACATAGCATCAGCAGAATATTTTGGAAATCCTTAACATATAAACTTCAAAATTTGGGGTAAACTTGTTAGGCATGATTGGTAACAATTCAAGAAACAAAAAATGCAAATATTTTCCACAAGCAACCAAAAGAGCCACGGTTTATATCATTAAAATGAACTACAAGAAACAAAATATATTATCCACCAGTAAAATACCCACAGTTTATTAATTACCTTCGTTGGTGTAATGCCCCAATTTGATTGATTGATTGTGTGATGTGTGTGGATGTGTGATGAGTCCCACATCGGGTATTTACTGGGTAGATCTGGGCTTTATTAACAACTACAAGGAGCCTCAATAGTGACTAGTCCTTTTGAGGTATAGCGCAGATGTGGCTAGCGCTTTTCCTTGGGTCGTTACATATGGTATCAGAGCTGGCCCAGTAACCCCGTGTGGGCTCGGAGACACTACCTCACAAAGTGAGCCCTAACGAGGACGTTAGGGATTTAAGTGGGGGAGATTGTGATTCCCCAATTTGATTGATGGATTGTGTGATGTGTGTGGATGTGTGATGAGTCCCACATCGGGTATTTACTGGGTAGATCTGGGCTTTATTAACAACTACAATGAGCCTCAATAGTGACTAGTCCTTTTGAGGTATAGCGCAGATGTGGCTAGCGTTTTTCCTTGGGTCGTTACATATTATGTAAGTGTAAGTGCCTTATAAACTATAATCACCCAAACTATTACATATGTAAGTGCCCTGTAAACTATAATCATAAATTACAAAACAACTCTAATGAAATGTACCCAAAAAGAGAAATGTAATTAAGATAGAACACTTAACCACACATAATATACAATGGAAGATATTAATTAATACATTTCTAAGAACCTTTTGTTAGCAAAAGGGAAGAAAAGAAAGGAATATTATATTGGCTATCAGGTGCAATAACAACCAATGTGGTGCAATGATATAGTTTTGAGTCTTAAGGCACAAGATAGTAGGTAAAGAAAGAGGAGGTAAAATGTGTGTGTGTGTGTGTGTGTGTGTGTGTGCGTATAGCCTCAAGTAGATTCCTAACGCCTATAGGTAGCAATATAGCTTAGAATACCAGTTGTGCATAACAAATCAAGAATCATTATCCTAAACTCCCAAACACTGTACCTCATTACCTATCAAGAGCCAGAATTTTAATTAATACAATCAACAAGTAAACCAAACTCATTTTTGTAAGTTCTTGACAAATAGAGGACTAATTCCGATCACGTTCAAGTAGGCTCTGCCACACATAAATACAATCGTCCCTCTCATCCTTTTTTAGTCAACAAGATAAAGACGTAAATAGTATATTACCCTGCCTAGTCCACTTTCAATTTACTCCCCAATCATCCTCATTTGTTTCAAGTATAAACCATTTTCGAAATAGTCTACGGTGAAAACAGAGACACAAACCAGCTTTCCATTTGGTTCAACTTTTTTTCTTGCTTTTACTCGAAAAACGCTATACAAACCCACCCGCTGCAATTTAATGTATGTGGGCACAGTTGTGCATATTTGTTCATCAAAAAGATAGAAATAAATGTTCCAAAGGTTTCTTCTTTTACAGCTAATGACCAAGAAAACAGGGGAGGTAACACTCAAACAGGGGAGAAAACTTGAATGCAAGACACGTGGCTACCCCATAGAG
Source organism: Lithocarpus polystachyus (assembly GCA_033629205.1). NCBI lineage: Eukaryota > Viridiplantae > Streptophyta > Magnoliopsida > Fagales > Fagaceae > Lithocarpus > Lithocarpus polystachyus. The sequence goes on from CM066165.1 coordinate 458,045, forward strand.
CCCACAAGCATACCAACACGGCCAAAGCAAACCCAAAACCCCAGAAACCTAAACCAAACCCACTTTGAAAATGGTTGTGAATTCAGTTGCTTAAAAGTAACAATCGACTAATTGTAGCGAATAAAAATCCCAACTTTCTAATATTGTTTTCGACTTCTCTATCAACATGATGCTTTTTTACAAACATCATGTTAATTATTAAAAACTAAACCTCAACAACCGCACATCTAATAATTGCAACAGATATTGGGTAAGGTTTTACCCCCACATGCTCCACATCATCAACAGCTTAACGATCTTTTCGTTTCCTCACAGCTGCCTTGGCCGGTCTCGTCTTACCTGAAATTGAAAGCAGAGCACATTACTTGCATGCACACATTCCCTAACAGCCAAAGCAGAGTTTAAAGAAGGACAGCCCATGGTCTGTACTGTGTACGGGTATGTGTATTATTATTATTACTATTAATATCATTTGCTGTTATTATTGTTTGGACTAAAAGCAGTGTTTCTACACTGCGTGTTTGTGAAAAACTATCATATACACAACCATAGTCATTCACAATTAATTCACAATTATTGATAATATTAGATGCATTTAGTCCGACCTGTTTTTTTACAATGAAACCCCTATTAGGTTGACATTAATGCAACATTTAACGGGATGGAAGCCTAATTGATGAGAATCTCAACAACTGTGCTATATATGCATGTACATTTGGATTAAGTTCTACATCACATATATGAATGCATGCATGCTTCTCAGATCAAAGTCCCATAATAAATAACATTAGTTTAAGTTCATAGGGAGTGCATGGTATTTACCGTCACCGATCCCACAACCAGGGGGATGTATGTCAGTGCGGAGTGATCTTCGTAACACAGGTACCCGCTCAATATTTTCACTCCCTATCAGTTCAATCTGTGCAGCCGGTTCGTCAGGGTTAGGAAGTGAAGGTTCTTGGATCGGCTCAGGCTGAACTATAGGTGGAGTCGTTCGGCCAGGTGTCGGTACAAATATACAGCCACCGTCGTGGGCAGAGCCACTGATCAATGGGGGAGACAGCCGCGTGGGTAGTGGGGAACGAGGGCCGGCTTGAGCTTGGGTGCCGAGTTCTGCACTATTGTCATGGCCAGTGGGGTGGGATGGCTGGGCAGCAGCATCAGACGTGCATCGCGATGACCCGGCACCATCCATGTACATGTCCCAATCGCCGTCGAACGCCTAATCATCTGTACCAAAACAGTTGTATTTATTAAGATGGAAACAAGGGATTGAGTCAGAATAAATAAAGAAGATGAAGAATCAGGTTTGCATGTCTTACATTTCAATACATATATATTTTGCTTGGGAGAAACAAAATAAATAAAGATGATAAATAAAGAGTCAATAAGATTTATAAAAAGAGATTGAATACAAATAAGCCTTTAGGGATTAAGATTCTCTATATTTTAAAGAACACTAAGATGTCATTACTTGTTACCTTATAATGCAAAGTGACAGTACACACATATTGTCAGTACTTGTTACTGTATAACATAAAGTGACAGTACATACATATTGGTATCCAACACAAAAAAAAAAAAAAAAAAAAAAACAGTATCTGATAAACAACTTTGAAGTTTTTGTTTGTTTGTTCTTTTTGTTACCCTATAAATTTGAAAGTACTACTACTAATACAATACACACAACCTTTAGATATAAAGTGTGATTCTGTAATACACATCTTGTATAGGGTAAAACAACAAACAACTCTCCCTCTCTCTTCTTGGACACTTGGACTGGACTCATCTCTACTGCATACAATGTGATACTAAAGAATAACATTTTTTTCCCCTTTACTGTATGAAAAGAAAATATAGATACCATATCCTAAGAAAGAGTATAGAGCGTACCCTTTAGGATGTCCACCCTTAATCAAGTACTTTGTCTCTTATGAGTTAAAAGAATTCTCTTTAAATTGTAGGCAAAATTGAATTTAATAGTTTGGGACAAAGTGCTTATTTCCACTGGTTACAAACGATATGCTTAGTTTTAATTTTTCAAGTTTGGCAAAACATTGTAACTCATTATACGACAATTACGTCCATCTTAGTGCAAATTAACCCTGAAAACCACTTACCAAGCAATATATACTTTGCTACTATAATACGTCGTCTAAATGAATTACAACTGAAAGTACTAGAAGTGGAAGTCAGTAAGAATTGGAGGTATTAGAGGTGGAAGTTACCTGACTCATGCTCATCCTCCGAATTGTGTACAGGCGTAGGCGCAGGGCCACAACCACCTCTACGACCTCCAGTGCCTCCACGCCCTCCCGACCCACCACCTCGCTCGCCACGGCCCGTGGCCTGTGTGCTTGCCTCACTCACCACACGTGCATTCTCCAATTGGACTCGGCTCAACTCTCCGACAAGATCCAGCGTACGTAGCAGCTGGTTGTATAGTTCAGATCCTGGTTCACATTGCAATAGTGATGCAACATTTGACTCAACCTGTGAAATAAATGCGTCAAGTTAAAACTTTTATTTTTTGCTTACTTTACTGTTGTGCAAAACTATGGTCACCTTATTCATATATATATAGCGAGTCTGTATGAAGTGGCTATTGAAATGGCACACCAGTACATATTGGTTGCGACAAATGCATATGTAGTGACAATAAATGAAATGTTCTCTACAATGAATGTCAAAATATTGATTCAATGGCTCCATAAAATATAATTTTCATAATGCATACAGCAACACACATATATTGTCGATCCATAAAAGAAGCATGGAATTGTTGCCTTACCAACATATCCCAATACGCCGACTCTTGTGTAATGTACCGTCTGGTCATCCTTCGGTACGACTCCATGTAAGCAACAAGGTACGTCATGTCCCCATCCAATATCAGTGCCTCGGCAACATGTTCCCCTCTATGGGCCCATCGCTCAATGTAGCCAGCATGTTCTTGCGGCCAAGTCCTCTCTAATTTACCTTGGAGGGATATTCTATGGAGATTAACCATTGTATCCACAATCTCCGGTGGCACTTGCTTCATCCCAAACTGACGAAAGACACGTTCGGGATGATGCTCCTCTACTATCCAGAAGTAGATCAACGGCACAATGGCCCTCTATATGTGTTGGCCAGCAGTGCAATATGAGGGCAGCGAGTCTAGGACATCCCTATACGGCTCCCAAACAACCTGAATAAACGGTTAACAAAAAAACAAATCAAACACGTACTTATTTGTGTCAATCCTCAATCTGAGCAAATATGTACAAGACCATTGAAGAACCACTTGACTAAAAATCATAAGACATTCTTGACCTATTTCCCCATCTTATTGGATTTGACATGGAAAGCGAGGGAGAATTTTTAAGGGTTCACAGCTAAATATGTGCGAAATCAAAACCACAAACATCAATGTAAATATTGACTGTATTGAATTTGTGGAAGGTTCGTAACTAATTCCCTGTATATGTGGTCTAGTCGACCAAAGTTACATTATTAACTATACACATGCAGTAGTTGACAACCCTACCAAGTGAAAAACAAAACTAGGGAGAACTATATCATCATGACATGAAGAGGTAGAATACCTGGTGTGCCCGTATACTCGACAGTGACGCACGATATGCAGCTAGCACATGTGTGGCATGCTCTGTCGTGCTCTTCGGCCCCTTCCATCTAGTAAACATACAATTTCAAACAATGCCCATTAGTTAATATCAAACAGCAATGCTGCCGTAAGAGTAAAATGCTTCGCAAAAGCCATTTCACTTATATATATAAATATACATATATATATATATATATATATTACTTTGCTCAGTAGGGGCAAAAGCCCAGAATCTCTTTGGATTGTTGTTATTTTTTGATTCAGGTCCAAGATTTTATTTTGACTCCTTGTATGTCTATTGCATTAACCCATTTTGTATTGTGGACTCTACTTGGTCCTCCTCCTAGGGGACTTAGTAAAAAAATTTCTAATTTTCATCCAAATCCAAATGCACACTTAGTGTACATTGGTACTTTTATGTTGCTTTTATGTTTGAAATTTGTAATTGCTTTGCAAATCCAATTGCTTTCCAATTTATAATTTTCATCCACATCCAATATGTTTTGTGTTTGTTAAGCGTTGCAAAAGTCTTACAATTATGTTTCTTAAGCTTTTCTGTTTGAAATCCAATTGCCATGGGAAAGGGGCACCTAACAACATTAGATACTATGGATTAAGGGTTCCAAAATTTGAGGCAAAGGTGGACACTGTCCAACTTGAAAGGGTATTAAGGAAGATATGGTATTTTTAGAAGTATCAAAGAGTATGATTTTGGGTAAAATAGATTGATGAGTGAGTGCTAAGAGCCATTGACAAGCTATCCTGTAAATAGATTTAATTTGTAAGACTGTATGGTTTAGTGTTAGATTTGTAATCTCAAATATTTTGATATTATTGTGAAATTTTGTTGTATTCCAAACCTAGCTTTTTTAAATATCCCCCCCCCCCCCCCAAAAAATTGCATTGTATTTTAGAAAAGGTTGTTTCATGTGTATCCTATGTTGGCTGATGAAATTTAAGATACTGATTCGGATTGGGTGCATGATACATATAGTAAGTTGTTATTTAAAAAAGGTCAAGAAATTTGTCTTTTTAACTCTCCAATATACATTTTCTTTGTCTTTTTGACTCTCCAATATACAATTGAATTGTTGGATTAATTGCCACCTTAGGGTATCTGCTTGGAGCTGGAGGTTAGGCAAATTGAAATTTTTTTTGTTTTTTGCACAAAGTTGCCTGTGCATTACTCAGCAAGAATGAGGACGATTTTTATATTTGATTTCGGATCTAGTTAATGTATACATTAGTCATTTAGGTATTTGTTAATGTATACTTCAAGGTATTTGTCAATATAATTATATTAACCATATAATTAATGGAAATTATTTTTTGTATTGTGGACTCTACAATATGTCATAAAGGTCACTGTCATAAAGGTCAAATATTTCTTAACAAAGCCCTTGCAGGCTTTCTCTCTCACAGTTTCATGTCACGCATTCAAGGCAATATTTGTAAAAAGCTCTGAAAAACAGTCTTACTACAATAATATTGCCTTGAATTTTGTCTAGCCATCCAAGGGCTATATTGTACCTAATGTTGCTAACCAATTGGTTGAAAACATTTTTCACGGTGTCCAGAAGTTTATTCATGAAAAGGCAAGTCTAATTTTCGGAAGGCCATTAGAAATACTAAGAGCGAAGAACACATATAGTACTAAAATGACTTGAACTTGAAATTCCATCCTAATTTGGTAATTTATAGACACATGCACGGTGAATGACAAATGGCATGACAATTCTACCAAGTGTATTAATCAAATAATATACCTCCTCGCGAGGGGACCTGCCTCCACTGGTGGTTGTGGCGGCCTCGTAATAGGGCATATAACTGGGAACCTCGAATACGCCCACAACTACACCAACATCAGTGCTCCTCCAATCTGCTTCACCTTCGTCTCCGATGCCTTGCATAGGTGCTTGTACAGCCAGGCTAACGCTCCACTGCCCCAACTGTACCTCTTCGCATCGCTAATTGGGTTCAGGAACTGTAGAGGCATGACTGACACCCGGTCTGCTGACTTGTCCATAAACAGAATGGACCCCAACCACACTAGTATGTGATAGTGCGCATGTTGCTGCACTACCTCGTTAGCTACATCCGCAAGTAGGGGACCTCCAAACTGTTCCTTAAGCCAGCTGACTCTTAACCTCGCCCCAGCAAGGATAGACATGTTTTCATGGGGATGCGGTACTAGGTCTGGAGGACGATGACCCAGTAAATCACGACACAACACAGGCCACTCTAACTTAACACTCCCGGTCACCGGCAACCCATCAATCGGAACCCCTAGCATCACCTCAATGTCTTGTAAGGTGATACCCATCTCTCTATGCAGTAAGTGAAAAGTGTGCGTCTCCAGACACCATCGCTCGACTAGAGCTGTGATCAATGCATGATCAACTTCCATGTTTGGAATCTTAAATAACCCTTCGAAACCCGCCTCAGCTATGTAATGGGCAATTCGTGGGTCTAGCCCATGCTGGGGTAACTGGCAAGATCGGCGTCTACACTTTAGCACGCCTGGCACTACCTGCACACGAAAGAGCGTTGTCTTACGATATTGCACATGAAATAACTATAAGAATGCTACATAATAATAATATGCAATAAACAGTAGGCTAACTGGTTAGTTACGAACATTATACAATATGTTAGTTGTGATATTAACGGTTATTCACTCTAGCTGAATAGCAGATAGGATCAATTCAAGATCAATGACATTAAATTGAAGAAGATTCTCCAAAATACATGTTTACAATGGGTGGAAAGGTTCATTAATGACATTGCAAATTAATGTATCCAAATTATTGGAACTTAATTTTTTTAATCTTTATGAGTTTGTTGTTGTGGTTGATGAATTGGAAGATTGTGATTGAGAGTGACTAGGTCTTAACTAGTCACAAACTTTAATTTTTTTCCAATAAAATTGACACACAATTGAAAATGGCTTTAATTTGGACCCCCCCTCCTAAGTAGCTTATAGACTGTGACATTGCTTATGTATGATAATATTCATATAGGTGACACACTTGGCACAACTACCAAACAAATTTTGGAGACCCTGATTTATGAACCAGACAATGTCCTTGTTTGGTTGGCAATGCACACTATGCCTATATTAGCAGCCCCCTCATGATTCTATGAATAGAAATTTCTAGTTCACTTTATTCCCATTCCATATGCCACTTGTTAAATATTAACCCCAAATTTAAATTAGTTGAATGATTATATAAGCTTATTGACATGAGGTATTATATGTTTTGCATTTGATTTTTTTATGTCATAGGGGGACCTTAGGCGTTTTGCAATGAGAAAGCTTTTTTGGGGTTCTCCAAAAGGCAGCTCATGGGATCATTAGACTGAATGCAATAAAATAAAAAAGAAAAAAAAATTCCCATCAATGGTGGGAATAGAAAAGAGGTTGAATTGTTTATAAACCAGTGCCATAAAAAAAACAATAATTAAATGAGAGAAAATTTAGAACTATTTATCTAAAAACCAAAATGGTAATCGTAAGGTGGACTTATATTTAAGAGTAGAGTATAGCTGCACTTGGATTTCTTAATCAGACAATTTATAACAATGTCTCAGTCCTAATTCTTTGACCACCGAGAGACTTTGTTGGCTGCTACTGATCGATTACTAGTACAATAATTTCTGTTATCTAGTCCACGCAATCTGATCTATTTTAGCTTTTAGTTAGACAAGGCCAATACTATGAAAACTATAATGGTCTATTTAGTTAGTCACAGACAATAAGATTAGCGTACACATGATCAAGTTCAAGTGTGCGAGCATGTTTTTTTTTTAAACATGCTCACACACTTGAACTTGATCGTAAGAAAATCTTAAACACATTGAACTTTTTTTTTTTAATAGTGAAGTTAAACACTTAGTTCTACGTCAAATAGAGACAATTTCAATCTATAACGTTTGTTCCTGATAATTGTTCTTTATTATCATACTAAGACATCAAATTTTTTGTGTAGACAGAGATCAAACGCCAAATTGTTTATTCAACTACAAAAGATTTTACTAGTTGAATTAATTGAAACCTACATATAATTGATCATTGATGATGCATCAATGACCCCAATACTTGCTTTTTTATAGGCTATTGCTAAATCATTTCCAATATAACTTTTAAATGAAATCTATTGACATTGAATATACCTTTTCATTAGCCGCTATTGATGTTTAATATTTTTTTTAACATTATAGTTTCAATATACCTCCTCATAACACTTGATGTTGTTAATGAAATTCTCGTCATAACATTTTCTCATTGGATTAAATAAAATTCTGCCTAAACCAAAAGAGAAATGATACCATTTCCAACATCTATTTACAAGTAATCAAAGAACCATACAACAAGAAAAAGAAATGATTTCGACATGTCCAAAGTTCATTGCAACTACGTACCTCACCGGCAGCGGGCGTCTCCCACAACGCCGTGGATTGATGAGCCAGCTGCTGCGTCAACTGTGTACCAACCGCGGGTCCAGGATCCATATTTGGCAGTTGCTGCATATCTGACATGCATGCAATCATGTTGATAAACTTAGATACAAATCTGAAGTTTTTCTACCTTAATTTCACAAATTATATTTAACCATTTGATTGCATTGACCAATCAGTCACATGAACTTGACTGAATTGAATTATTATTGGAAAAGATCATACTATTTTTGCTACAATAATCAATACAATCACATGTACTTGAACTCTAGTAAGTTTATTATAAGTATTTAGAAAAATTATATTTTAAACCTCATACTTTAAGAGAGCAAAATAGACCCGCCCAAATACAATATAGTTCCAGGGTAAAGATTAGATTTTTTTTTTCTTCTATCGAAACTATAGAGTTTGATTCGATACAGTTACAGTTTCAAACTATATGAATTAAAACCCAGTTCAAAACCATTGTCATGCCCAAATATAGTTACAGTTACAGTTTCCCTAATAATGAACACCATTGTCATGCCTCCTGGGTTTTGTGCCCTAGTTATGCATTAAAACCCAGTTCGAAACCAAACCCAACAAAGCTAAAACGGAAACAATAATAATGAATAGAGAAACAGAGACAAACCCACACTCAAATCAGAGTACATGCACAACCCACGCTTAACTCAGATTAAATGCAATGGGGAAAAGAATTGAACTCAGCATTTACAAATTACCTTAATACGCTTCTAATCCATTAACTCTGAAGATGGATTGGGTTGACCTTCAGCTATGGTGAGGGTTATGGTGACAGTTTTCGACGTGGGTTTGTGTTCAGCTTCGGCCTATGAACTTGGAAATAAGAGAAGTTGAAGCTACGAACAAAGGAAAGGATCAACTTTGAACGGACTGAGGGAGGGACAGAACGTATTGAGGGTGGGAGACAAAACGGACTGAGGGCGCTGAGGATTTTTTTGAGGGAGGAAGACAAACTGTTTTGGAGACGTTACATTCAAAATCCCAATTTATCTTGCATATAACTCGGTTTCCCTATTGCCAAATTCCAAACAGTTACGTGGGAATTTTTTATTGCCCAAAAGCCACGCTGGAGCGCCAGTATGGTGAGAACCTGCCTAGAACTCGGTCACAGAGGAATCGAGTTATTAAAGTAACTCGATCACTTTGAAACCGAGTTTCGAAACAAGGGCACGCCCTATATAGTTTCAAAACAGGGGCATAATACCAAATATTTTGCCAAAACAGGGCAAAAGGCTAGAATCTCCTAAGACCGAATACTCAAACATTAAAAATAAAAAATAAAAAATGAAAAATGAAAAAGAATGTGCACATACAAATACTATTCGTGTCTATGTCAAAAATATATATTGAAATCCATGTATATTTCTTCAATTGGTTGGTCACACAAGTGCATCAGGTCATATCTGATTTCAGTTTTGTTGTTATTCGCGGGCAGCCTCCAATACAGTCTATAGAGTACAGATTGTAAACTGAGAGAGTCTCACTTTTGTATGCGTAAAAGTGTACAGCGCATTTAATTAGATTTAAGAGACTGTATATGGTGTTTGGTATATATATTTAAAAATTAAAAATTATTTTTTAAAAATATATATAAATTAAAAAATATATAAAAATACATGTAATACTATAAAAAGAAAACTAAAAATTATTGTTTGAAAACATCTCCCGAACACCCTTACACCTCACTTAAAATTATTGTCTGAAACAATCTATTAAACACCTGTTTTTTGCTTTCTCCATTGGTTTTGGACTGCTGAGAGCTTTTTTTTTTTTTTTTTTAGATTTACGTGGGTCATGGTCATGGGCTCTGGGCTGGCCGGATAATGGGCTAGGGGCTCATGATTTTTGGGAGGGATGGGGGCCCGAGCTAAAACTAAGAGGGGAGCTAAAAACTAAGGGGGCCCAAGCCCAAGTGGAGTCTTCCTCCTCCTTTAGGCAGGAAAACAGCATCCAATTCCTGAAGAACTCATCATCTTTCCTAATCCCGAGATTTAGCAATCATCAACGACGAATCTCCCGTCCGCGTGGTTGAAGGAGCTGATCCTTTTACAGGATCAGGAGTAGAGGTGACCAACTCAGCAGCTGCACCCACTACTGATGAACTGCCCCGTGCTTAAATTTTTTCTTTTAGATGCTTTTTGTTTTATTTTGGAACACTTGTGTACTTTGCACGGTTTTCAGGGGCCACAATTTTATATTAGTTTTTGTTATGCATTTTAGAATCTTGTCTATTAAGTATATTTCCAAGTTTTTCTTTACGGTACGATTCCTATTCATGCTTTTTTAACTACTGAAGGTGTTCTAACGCTTTTTACACATAACTTATCCCGTGGAAGTTCATCATTTTGCTCTTCGGGATCTATCTTTAACAGCTTAACTATTATTATCTTAGGAACATTTAGCATATGTAAACTGAGAACATTTAACATATGTACGGCACACTAAATGAAGTTTTTTGTACTTCCTAGGTCATCGGTATAACGTTGCGAAATTTCCCTACTTTATTGACATTATTCCTGCCCTTGTTTTCTTCTAGTATTCATTCGTGTCTCCTGAACTCTTTGGAGAGGCTAGAGCCTCCTGTCAGTTCAATCTCTGGCTTTTATCTATATGTATTGATATATAATTTTACTTGTATTGGGTGAGAAATGGAACTAGTATATACTTTCTATGTCTTTAACAGAGGACTTCTTGGAGTCATGTATTGTTTCTCTATTTATTTGGGGTTACAATGGTAAGCAATATATTCAGTGCTTTATTATGACTTTACAGTTGTTGAATTCCTAACTTCTCTCTCTCTCGAGTATACACATTCCCAACAGTTGGATGTCATTTTAGTACACATGTAGATAGCCAGCTGCCCTGTGTGGCTAAAAGTTAAGATCTTTATAAGTTCCACCGAGAAACTCTAATCTTATAAAAGATTCTACTCTACAAGGCTTTATTTGTCTCTTAAAATTGTTTATGTTTTCAGAGTGTACTTACTGCTCTCTCTCTCCTAACTACTAATCTTATAAAATATGCACTCTACAAGGCTATATTTGTTCTTGATTCTTTGATATATCCCAGTTAACTAATGTATTGTTGTTTGGACACAGCTAAGTAACCATTTTCCAATCCCATGTGCAGCACTTTCAAGAAGAGGGCTCCAAAGGAGAGTTTGTGTCTATATTGCTGTAACGACCCAAGGAAAAGTGCTAGCCACATCTGCACTATACCTCAAAAGGACTAGTCACAATTGAGGCTCCTTGTAGTTGTTAATAAAGCCCAGATCTACCCAGTAAATACCCGATGTGGGACTCATCACACACCCACACACATCACACAATCAATCAAATTGGGGCATCACAATCTCCCCCACTTAAATCCCTAACGTCCTCGTTAGGGCCCACTTTGTGGGGTAGTGTCTCCGAGCCCACACGGGGTTACCGGGCCGGCTCTGATACCATATGTAACGACCCAAGGAAAAGTGCTAGCCACATCTGCACTATACCTCAAAAGGACTAGTCACAATTGAGGCTCCTTGTAGTTGTTAATAAAGCCCAGATCTACCAAGTAAATACCCGATGTGGGACTCATCACACACCCACACACATCACACAATCAATCAAATTGGGGCATCACAATTGCGCATAAGAGAAATGATGAAGAAGATGCTAGGAGGAGTTTTTCTCACTAGTCACTGTTGCAGAGATCCCTCTAGAGGGCTTAAAGGGATTGGGTACCAAGGTCATTGAGGAAGAAGATTGAACTAGCCTACTTCCCTAGGTCATAGTTAGGATGCTCCAATGTTGGCCGCATATTTCTTGTTTCCAAGATATTTTGAAGGCCCCGAGTAAAAAAAAGGCCCCTTAATTTTAACCAATAGAATTATTTCTTTCATTTTAATATTATTAATTAAGCCCAAATATTAGCCAATAAATAAAATAGTATTTTTTTATGAAAAAGAAATTCTACGTTCACAATATTTTTTACAATACTTTCACAATAAATTTTAAGTAGCAAGATGTTACTGACTGTTATTGATGGTTAAAAAAATAATTTGAATAGCGGGTTCAAATTAGAATTAATAACAACTTAACACCTAAATTTGTCGTGAAAATGTTATGAATTTAGCACTTCTAGAAAGAAAGAGCAATACACAAAAAATTTCACAAGATTTTTCACAACAATTGAGTTGACAAATTTTTACTAATTCTCATCTAGGTCCACCACTAACGTCACTTTTTTACTCACCAATTTGAATTTGCCACATTAACAGATGTGAAATGTTTTGCCAAATTTTTTACATCTATAGACATTCTCAAAAAAAATATTCTAGGTGGTTCATATTAATTAGTAATTTTGCATCTAACAAGATAATAGAGTTTAAGCAATATTTAGATTTTTTTTTTATGGTCATTTTAAAAAATACAGAAGGGTTCAATTCATTTTTCGCCTTAGGTTCCTCAATGCATCAAACCGCCCCTGATGTAAGCTTGTAAAAGGACAATCAGAGCTATCCTTAAGTTATAGAAATGCATTTGCTGAAGAACTACAAATAGAAACTTGCAAAGATGGATGTAATAAATTATTATTAGAAGTGCTTTTTTAGCTATTTATACATATTTACACGCATGGATCTATAATACATAGATATAATACAAAGAATGAAATGTTATATAGCGTAAAAGAACTCTTCCTGTAAAGAATCAAAAAAATGATACGGTATCATGAACTGTTTTTGTCATACTTGGCCATGTATCTTGCCTCAAAATCTCAATGCAAGAATCATTGCGAGTGTAGTTGCCATGTGTGCCAACTTAAGTTTTTCTTCAAAAATAGCGCTCCATGAACCATTGTTATTTGTTGCCCCCAAAAGGCGTCACAGCTGGTTTTCACAGGGGCTCTAATTCAATAGATTTTCCAAAAAGTTTCGATCTTTCAATGAAGGAATTGATTGCAGTGTAATCATGTGGAAGCATTCTGCATGAAATCACTAGTTTTTTTTTTTTTTTTTTTTTGGCTCACATTATGATTAGCTTTTTACTAGAACCTTGTTTTCTTTGGACAAATAACTCAAGCCATACATCCTATTTTCTCAAAAAAAAATCACCCAAGAAAGAAAAGAAAATGACAAGCACCTTTCAATGTTGTAATTTCAGATTGTAGAAACTTTTATTGCCTACTTTTCAGTCTTTCTCGAGGAAATTGAAGTATAAGAGCTTAAAAATTTGCTTAATTATTTGATGCAGGACCGTTAAGAAAGTTCCACACTATACTAGGTCTCTTGATGAATTCTTGAATAAGAGTGATGTTTAAGAGTTTAGGTTATAAGAGAATGAAAGTTGACAGCTGGAGGAAATATACCATGTTTCGGGTGTATGCTTCCTCTCTCTCACAAGCTGGTGGGACCCATCAGTTGTGAGTCCCACCAGCTGTGAGAGAGGAGAAACATACACCCGAAATAAAGTGTATTTTCTCCTAGCTTTGGGATGGCTTTGAACATTTCAGGAATTGCAAGAAGACAACAGCCCGGATTTTGTGGTTGAGGTTGTCTATTTTTGAATCTCTACGAGTATTTGTTATCTATGTGGTTGATTTTAACAAAAGTAAGTTTATTGATTAGTTTTTGTTTGTGGATAAAAGGAAATATCTCACTAATAGGTTAAATGTTAACTAAGTTCTTTTTCACTTGTGTTAAGAGCAGAAAATTGTGAATTTTAAACTGGTAGGGCCCTATATTCATCAGTTCAAGTGTAGTAGCAATGCCAGACTACCAAGCATTTACCATTTTTCTCCCGTATTTTACTACTACTTTTTGCTGCATCATATTGGTAATATGGTTCTAGGAAGAATCTGAAACTGGACATAAAAACATGGTTTTGCGTCTATTCTAAGTAAACTTTGACATCTCAGCTTTGGATTTTAAACCTTTTAAAAAAAATTTTTTTATTCACTTTGGTTTCTCCACGGTTGATCTAAGAAAGGGTTAAGGAGGAAAAAAACATAAAGCTCAAACTTTAATTTTGAAAACACGGCATTTCAAAATATACGTCATTTGATAATGATTTTCAATGCTGCAAGCACCATGGCTGTGGAATGTTTAAAAGTTCAAATTTGCAATGACAATGCCATAACATTATAGGTCACAAAATCAACTCAAGGTCTCTAATAATGAAATTCACCAGAGCTGATAGGCTTACGCCCCACTGATCCTTCCTCCATGGTTTTTCTGTAAGTCATTAATTTTCCTTTCTAAACCGATTATCTTGTCCGCAAGCAGCTTCTTCTCTTTCTCACACTCCTCTAACTGTTCTTTGTACTTTAACATTTCAGAGTTTGTTGAATCAATCTTTTGAAAATAATTGGTTTTGTAATTTTCTTCTCTCATCCAGCTCATGGCTCTTTTTCTTAAGCTCCGGTTGGAGTTTACTAGCATTATGTTCAAAACATTCCAATTTGGCCATAAGTAATTCCTTCTGTTTTTTTATTCTCTCTCAATAGCTGTAGATTAACTGAAATTTCCAAGGCAAGCCGATCAATCTTTTTGACTAAATTTTCTCTACTACTTTTTGTTTCTTTCTTCTAAGCTCATCTTCGAGCTCATCTACTTTTTCCCCAAGGCATTGACGTGATCATGTTTCTCTCCAACAGGGTGCAGATTTGGACTAGCTAATGTGGCAGATTTTACATTGGAGGGAAAATTTGATGCAGTAGGGACACTAAAAATGGGAGAGTTAGAGCTTGAGGCTTGAATTAAGTTGGATCCTTTCTTATCCTCCATGCTCCCACTAAAACGGATGTTTTTCACATCAGAAGTGTCTGAAAGTTTGTTTCCAAATTCTACATTGCCAGGCAATAGACAAAAGTTAAGAAGAAATGAAAGCATTTGATATAATTTGTACACACCATCTATTTTGATACCATGACAAACTACTGCTCTGGAATACCTCATATCAAATGATAAACTGCCACTTCTCCAAGAATTGAAGCCGTTACGCAGAATGAATTTAATCATTTTACTATTATTGTAAAATAGGCAATTATGAATCTAAGTTGAACCGACCAAATCTAAGCCGAATTTAATCACAAATTAACAAAATTAGTAGATTCAAACATATTAGAAACTTGTGAAGTGACAGCCTAGTACATAATCTGCTTTTAAACCACACTGTTAAGTGCCTGAAAATCATCAAAAACTTCATACTGTAAGTGCCTGAAAATCATCAAAAACTTCATCAAACTTGTTGCAACTACTTATGATTTACAATTGTAGAAATTAAAAAAAAAAAAGTTTTAGACCTCTATTCATTCTAAATAATCTAATACCAAGTGAAAATCCCGGTTTAGACCTCTATGTTAATTATTCAGAGGAATTATTAATTTGCCTCAATTAAGTAATCCACAAGAATTAATTATTATTCAGAGGAATTATTATATTTTCACCACAGTTAATCAATCAACAAATGATAATGAAACCGAACATAAAAGAAAAGGAAATAGAGACTTACCAGGTGAAGTTATTGAATCCCTTCCTTCTTCTACCGCACTGCTCTAACGTCCATGATTTGTAATCAATTCATTAATTTTCAATTCTAAACCAATTATTTTGTCCACAGCCAGGTTCTTCTCTTTCCTGTACTCCTTCAACTGTTGTTTGTTCTTTGATATTTCAGTGCTATCCCAAACAATTGTTGCCGTAATCGGGCTCTTAATTTTCTTCCTTCCTCAACGTCATGAATCTTTTTCTCAAGAACCTCTCGGAGTCCATGAGCTTTATTTTTGGAATGTTCTGATGCAACTGTAAGTAATTTCTTATCTTTTTTATTATCTTCTAATAGCTTGTAAGCATCTGAATTATTGAGTTAAGCCTTTCACAATAATATAGCAATAGAATTTGGCTACAAATTCAGATGCAGAGGCCATGCAAATAAAACATAAAACGATTAATTAGGTCTCAATGAACGACAGATAACTTCAAACAGGCAAGTACATCAAGTAAAATTCCATAATACTTCTCTCCACAGGAGATATTCCAGAGAAAATCCAAAGCCAAACAAAAATATCTTGGAAACAAGAAATATGCGGCCAACATTGGAGCATCCTAACTATGACCTAGGGAAGTAGGCTAGTTCAATCTTCTTTTTCAATGACCTTGGTACCCAATCCCTTTAAGCCTTCTGGAGGGATCTTCGCAACAGTGTCTAGTGAGAAAAACTCCTCCTAGCATCTTCTTCATCGTTTCTCTTATGCGCAATATAGACATAAACTCTCCTTGGCCCACTCCAAATCCCACGACTCCAAACATGCTTGTTAAGCTTAACATCCACCCTGACAATAGTTGTTCCCATAGCCTTTTGGGCAAACTTCCTGATTTCCTTTATGACCTTTGGAGCTCTCTTCTTGAAAGTGCTGCACATGGGATCGGAAAATGGAACGGTTACTTAGCAATGTCCAAACAACAATGCATTAGCTAACTGGGATACATCAAAAAATCAAGAAAAAATATAGCCTTGTAAAGTGCATATTTTATAAGATGAGTAATAAGGAGAGAGAGCAGTAAGTAGATGGTAAAAACATAAACAATTTTAAGAAACAGATAAAGCCTTGTAGAGTAGCATCTTTTATAAGATTAGAGTTTCTCGTGGAACTTATAGAATACCTTAACTTTCAACCACACAAGGCAGCTGGCTATCTACATGTGTACTAAAATGACATCCAACTCTTGGGAATGTGTATACTCGAGAGAAACGTTAGGAATTCAACAACTGTGTATACTAGGAACATTATCAATTTACCTTATCATATCCCAAATCAAATTCTTAACAAGCCAAGAAAAAAAAAAAAAAAAAGAGATTAGGATCCTCTCAATTTTAAGCGAAATGTACTATTGAGTCATAATTTAAACGTGGCACTAGATACACACCTTTAAATTTGTAATATTTAATAAAACCACGAAATAGAATCACCTCAAACGGAGAGAATCCTAAAACGAAAAGAACATAGCATTCATAATGTCTCATGAAGTGAATCAATTTTACTAAAATACATGCGGAAAGATATCAGCTTTCAATGTTTGGCAATCCTCCCTTCACTTTGTTGTGTTGTGCTCTATGTATGTTGTTTTTAACAACCAATAGACACAGAATTCTAAATTGATATTATATTATTTCAGGCTACTAGATCAGGTGCAACTTTGACAGCTAAAATATCATTTTGTTCTAAAGTTAAAAGTATCACATACTATTCACACAAATATATTTTACCTGATTAAGCCCACCATTGCAGTCAAGTGAATAAAGGCTTTCCACATATGTAGTTGTCTCCACTATTTTCTTGCGGCGGTCATATGGTGTTTTTCTATAGGCCTTTTTTTTCAAATTGAAGACTGTCAACTTGAAATTCACTCCAACACCTTCAACTGGCGTCTCCTGCAATAAAAAATTTTCACCATTCCTTGACACGCATACAGGCCTCAGACAAAAGCCCCTATATGGAATGGTTGCCAATCTAGTCCAAGACTCCTTCATCACCCATAGCTGCATACATATATCACTGCATGATTCAGCGGTGCACACAGCTAGACACAGGTGTTCTCCAAAAGTACCTAACTCCCATGCATCTGATGTATCGTAATATTTTCCTGATGATTCACCTCTGAAGTAATAAGAAACAGATTCTGGCCATGGCAGCTCATGAAATATCTCATCCGCTAAATCAAAATAAATGATTGACGGCTTCCAGTTACGTTTAGCACTCCAATAAATCGCCCCATTGCAGTATATAGTATTTTCGATAAATGGAGAGCTGCGGATAAAATTATCATCCTCATCCAGCAGAATTGTCCTCCAAGTAAAGGTCTTGAGTGAAAAGATCTCGATCCGCAACATAGGAATATGGTCAGTGTTGTAGGGCCTTAATATCTTGTGGTCATCAGTGGAATAATCATAGCCAAAGCCAAAACGGCGTAAATAACTAGAAACTGAAAAATTAGTTGATGTTGGACTTGGTATGTTTTTGTAACTTTTGGTAGATGGGTTCCAAACCAAATATTGGGTTGTCCATTTGTCCACATTATATAATTCAATACATACCAAGCCATTGCAAGAAGCCAAGTTTTTCTCAACATGTCCTTTACCCCACAATGGAAAACCATGAAAATCAACATCAACAGGTTGACCATGAATAGCACGGCTTTGAAACAGTGCTTCACAACCTGATGATAGAACACAATTGTTAGTCAAAACAAGGGCGTTCATGCGGTTGGGATTTTGAGATGCTCTCTGAAAGTGGGATTTAGCAAATTGGTGACTACTGATCAAAGTGTGCCATGCTTTGGATACGCACTTGAATCGCATTAGAGACTTCACTGGTAGTCTTGACAGAATTTCCTCAACAAGGTCATTTGGTATGGTAAAGCTTCGCCGCTGCCGTGCCTTGCAAATTCTCATACTTCAGTTCAGGTCCTTGGCTCTCTATAATCAATATATAAGAAAGAATGGTTAAAGAGTTAGATATTAAACCCTGTAATTAGGAATGTAACATATTAAAATTTATAGTTTCAAAAGTACTAAATCCTAAAAATTCTAAATCCTTAAAATTTATAGTTTCAAAAGTTCACCCGATTAGTACAAAATCCTAAACCCAAAAAAAAAAAAAAAAGTACTAAATCCTAAAAATTCAAAAAGTAACAAATTAAATTAAATTAAAAAAAAAAAAAAAAAAAAAAAAAAAAACAGAAAAGCAATGTCCGTACGTATGGTATCAAACCTTCAAGCGTTCTCTCTCCGTACTCATATAGAGCTGTGTGCAATCTATCTATTTATTTATGCTATTTGTTCTTAGTTTTTCCATGTATCTTTTGTTCTATTATTATCTTGTTTTGTAAAATCAGATTTAGAGATATGCTACCTTTTTACCCTTGTTTCTGTATCACAGCCATATTGTAACGTGTTTTACATGTATTGCTATTTCTACATGACAATAACAGCATATGTCCAGTAGTTTCTATCTAATAGAAAATGGTAAAATAGTATCGGGTCCAACCAAAACAAATATAAAAATTTAACGACTGCTGGAATCAGAGACAGAGAAAGAAAAGAGAAGAATCATACCGTGAGAAACGAAGAGGCCGGCGTGTGTGAGAGGGAGTGATGGAGGCGTGTCAAGGTAGGGTTTACTGTTTAATCAATTGTTTTGTGCACAGCTCTAACGATTAATATCACCTAAATTTAAGGCTGAGATTTTTCTTTTTTTTAACCCCTTTATATTTACTAGCCTCATCACACGCTTCGCGCGTGCGATGAGGCTTTTTTTAATTTTATTTTAGTGGTTCTATTTAGTATTTTATAGCAAAATAAAAATTTGTGTTTTTATTTTATATATATAATTTTTATTTTGAAGATCTAATTTATAAGTGGATAAAGTAATTTGAAAATTTTCGCGCGTGCGATGAGGCTTTTTTTTAATTTTATTTTAGTAGTCCTATTTAGTATTTTATAGCAAAATAAAAATTTGTGTTTTTATTTTATATATATATATAATTTTTATTTTGAGGATCTAATTTATAAGTGGATAAAGCAATTTGAAAATTAATAAATGAATTTAAAAAAAAAAAACAGGAGAGTGACCATATTTTTTAGGCAATGTTTTAGTGGGAGTTAGAGTTGCATTTTTACCAGATTGTCCTTTAGTTTTGTCTCTACTTAAACATAAGGGTGTAGGGGTATTTTTGAACTAAAAAAATGAGGAATCCAAACAGAGGAAGCCTCTCAAATAATAGTATAGATGACCCAAAAAATGGAAAAATTTTAACTTCCAGATTTCTCGTGTTTTACGAACCAATCAAAAAACAGCATATAATCGCACTTAGAATCAATAACCACAAGTTCAAACTTTTCACACAGATCGCTCAGGCTCCATTTGAGAGTTTATAAGGGAATAGAATGGAAAGGAATAGAATGATCATAAGGGAATGGAAATGAATGGAATGTATTTAAGTAAGGGAAAGGAATGGAAAAGAATGAAATTGAATAGAATTAAGTAACCTTGATTGGATGTTTTAAAATAAAAGAATGGAATGGAATGAAAATGAATAGAATGTAAGTAATCTTGTTTGAGAGTAATATGGAAGAAATGGAATGGAATCATTTTATGACAATATATTACTATTAGACGCCTATTTTAAAATAAAAGGTTGAATATATAAAGGTATTTTAGGAGTTTTAGTTAAAATTTCATTAAACCTAAATTCATTCCCTCTCATTCCTTCCAATTTTGAGGGGAACAAAAATTTGAGGTTTTGAGAGAAAAGGGAGGAATAAGCATTCCCTCATAACCATTCCATTCCCTCACACTTAAACTCCCAAACAAGGGAATGGACCTTCCATTCTCTCTGTTAAAACTCCCAAACAAGGAAAGGGAAAAATATTCTAAAAATATTCCTTTATTCCTTTCCATTCCATTTCATTCTCTCCTCCCAAACGGACCTTAAAGCAAAATCACTGTTCATTGAAAAATCACAATATAAAAAAAACAAACACAACCTGAGAGTGAAAATTTTCAACCAAAAAAAAAAAACTCATCGATTATATGAGACTCTGAGATATACGAAAGATCATGAAGTAGAGATCTATTATAGTTGCTCTTCATCAATCTGAAGGAAAAAGAAGAAACTGAGAGAGAGAGAGAGAGAGAGAGAGAGAGAGAGAGAGAGAGAGAGAGAGAGAGACTGAAGAATTTGAGTGAAGAGAGCTTGAGAAAGCTTCTTCCATTTTTCAAAAAAGTCGCACCGACGATTCCGAGGAAAATAGAGAGAGATAGTAAGAAAACTTTGGGATGTGTCGGTGAAAAAGTGTGGAAATATATGTAATGTTGTTTAAACACTGAAAACTGTCATTCAAAATACACTACCAAATAACCCGATCTCCAAACTAATTTTTCACTTAGAGTATTCTCATTAAGAGTTTTAAATATCCAACTTTATAGCATTTAACACATGACTTTACAATACACCTAACATCAAAACTTCTATTTTTTTTTTTTACCAGTTCATTAAAATATTATTTATTTATCATTTTTTATTCTTTTTTATTCTCACCACCCAAGCCACCATAAACCCACACAACCAACGGCCTCCACCCACAGCACTACCCACGGCACATTTCTTGCCTTTTCCTCTCATCCTCTCTCTGCCTCAACCCACAGCACACCAACCACCAAACCTACCTATTTCTTCTCAATCCAACAAAACCCACATCCACAAACCACTGAAAAAAAAAACCCACTCAACCACCGCCATAGCCACAACAACTACAACCACAACTGGAAGGTGAGGAAACCGATAAAGTAAGGTAAAACATCCCTGCTACTCTGGGTGGAAGCCGAACAGCTGGAAATGTAAGAACATGGCTTAAAGCTATAAAAGGGAAGGAGGCCAAAAGAGAAGGGGATCTAGAAAAAAAAGGAGGGATAGTCCTATTTGAGAAAGAGAAAAAAATAAAAAAGTGAAAAGAGCATTGTATGTAACACCACAGGAAAAATAGGGTTTTTCCCATTCACCTGTAAGAACTTTGTAGTTGTAAATTGAGTGATGTAATAGTTGAAGAGATCCACTGTTTGTGTTTCCCATTGTAGAATGCCTTTTTCCCGCTTTTACATTTTTATTGTATGGACTAGGGCACCGCGCTAACCGAGGCTTGGCGATTCGAAGGATGCTGGACGGAGGAGCTCCTGAGTGTGTTGTGGGCATTCCGAACTACTCCACGACGTTCAACTTGAGAAACACCTTTCTCAATGACATATGGTGCAGTAGCTGCGAGTAGGTAGGGTTGCTGACCACACGAAATGAGACGTTTCAGGTCAAAAAGAATGACCAGCTGCTTTGCAAGCATCTGGACTTAATAGAAGAAAATCGAAATAATACTTCGGTAACGTCTATTGCTAGAATCTGTGCGTATCGATTAGAGGATCTTGACAAAAGGCCCGTGGCAAGGCCATGGAATGTATTTAATGATTAGAGTAGATAACAAATTCTCGAGACAACAAGTAATGGTGCCAATGTTAAAGAGCTCGAATAATGGCATAAAATTCTTTGTCATATATGGAGTACTTTTGCTTAGCATCATTCAATTTCTCACTAAAATAAGCAATTGGGTGGTGCTCTTGACTAAGTACTCCCCCTATACCAATACCTGAGGCATCACATTCCACTTCAAAAGGCTTGGTAAAATCAAGGAGACGCATGACAGGTGCCTCAATCATCTTTCGTTTTATCTCATTGAAAGTTTTAGCAACAGCTTTTGTCCAAATAAACTCGCCTTGTTTCATGCAGTTAGTGATGGGGGACATAATGGTACTAAACCTTTTGGGGGTCAGCAGAAAATCTCTCAGAGGATATTATGAAACCTAGGAAGATGACTTTATCAGTAAAGAAAGAGCACTTCTTGAGGTTGCCATATAAACTTTCCTTTCTAAGGGTAGTACAAACTTGAGTTAGGTGGTCTAAGTGTTGCTCCCTAGATTTGTTATAGATGAGGATGTCATCAAAGTACACAACCAAGAATTTCCCTATAAAAGGCTTGAGCACTTAAGTCATCACTCTTATAAGGATACTAGGAGCATTGGACAATCCAAAAGGCATGATCATCCACTCATATAAACCATCTTTCGTTTTGAAGGCAGTTTTCCACTCATTACTAGGACGAACCCTAATTCAATGATAGCCGCTTTTTAAGTCTATCTTTGAGAAAATCATTGCTCCAGCCATCATATCTAACATGTCATCTAACCGAGGGATAGGAACATGATATTTCATTGTGATCTTGTTAATGGCACGACTTTCAACACACATCTTCCAAGTTCCATCTTTTTTTGGAATCAAGAGTGCAGGGACTGCACAAGGACTCATACTTCATGAACAAAACCCTTTCTAAGTAGTTCTTCTATTTGCCTTTGCAACTTGGCATGCTCGGTAGGGCTCACCCTATAGTGAGGCAAGTTTGGTAGGGTCGCTCCGGGCACAAAATCTATGGCGTGTTGTACGTCACGCATGGACGGTAAATGATCGTGGAGTTCTTCAGGAAAAACATCCTTAGATTCCAGGAGCACTGACTTCACTTCTTCAGGTTGCTTCTCCCAGGTCTCTCTATAAAGTCCCCTAGCAACTAAGGCAAACACAATAGATTCTTGAATTACTACCATTTCAAATGCCTTTGGACTTATGATGTTCGAGCCTTTTCGCCTTTGGTGCTTCTGTCTTCTTGCTCATGTCGATTGGCTTATGCTGGACTACGGGCCTTCAAACTCAACCAACAGGTTCATAGCTTTGCATCCGTGTCTGGGTTTGCTTTTGATTCTCTTGTACAATCCTTTTTGCTTCATTTCTATCTCAAATGTTACCGTCTTAGAGATGCCCACAATTTGTTTGATAAAATTGCCCAATGGGATGTTGTTACATGGAGTGCTTTGATTGCTAGTTATTCAAGACGTGGATGCATACATGAGGTGAAACAGCTCTTTTATGAGATGAGGTCTATGGGCCTGGAACCCAACTTAGTGTCTTGGAATGGTGTGATTGCCGGTTTTAGTGGGTCATATAATGAGGCGGTTTTCATGTTTCAAAAAATGCATTTTGAAGGCTTCCAGCCCGATGGGTCTAGCATTTCTAGTGTTCTGCCGGCTATAGGAAACCTAGAGGATTTAGTTTTGGGGATCCAAATTCATGGTTATGTGATCAACCAGGGTTTCGATTCGGACAAGTGTGTGGTCACTGCACTTATCAATATCTATGGCAAGTGTGCCTGCACCCTAGAAATGTCACAAGTTTTTCATGAAATAAATGAAATGGACATAGGTGCTTGCAATGCATTCATTACAAGTCTCTCGCGAAATGGTCAAGTTAACGACGCACTGAAGGTATTCCGGCAATTCAAAGGCCAAAGGATGGAATTGAATGTTATTTCTTGGACATCAATGATCGGCAGTTGTTCTCAAAATGGGAAAGACATGGAAGCTTTAGAGCTTTTCAGAGAAATGCAAATTGTGGGAGTGAAGCCAAACTCCGTGACAATTCCTTGCTTGCTTCCATCTTGCGGCAATTTTGCGGCACTAATGCATGGGAAGGCAGCCCATTGCTTCTCTCTTAGAAGGGTATTCTCTAATGATGTGTATGTAGGTAGTGCATTAATTGACATGTATGCAAACTGTGGAAAAATCCAGTTGTCTCGGCTTTGTTTTGAGAAAATGCCCACAAAAAATTTGGTGTGCTGGAATGCAATTATGGGTGGATATGCAATGCATGGAAGGCTAAGGAAACTTTGGAAACATTTAACTTGATGCAGACTAATGGACAGAAGCCTGATTTTATCAGCTTCACTTGTGTATTATCTGCATGCAGCCAGAATGGCCTAACTGAAGAAGGGTGGTATTACTTTAATAGCATCTCACAAGAGCATGATATGGAAGCTAGGATGGAGCATTATGCTTGCATGGTAACACTTCTTGGTCGGGTAGGAAAACTTGAAGAGGCTTATTCTATGATTAAGACTATGCCTTTTGAACCTGACTCTTGTGTTTGGGGAGCTTTGCTTAGTTCTTGTAGAGTTCACAGTAATGTGACTTTAGGTGAGATTGCTGCCAGAGAACTCTTTAAGTTAGAACCAAGCAATCCAGGGAATTACATACTTCTATCAAAACATTTATGCTTCCGAGGGCAAGTGGATTGAAGTGGATAAAGTGAGGAATATGATGAAGAGTTTAGGTTTGAGGAAGAATCCTGGCTGCAGTTGGATTGAGTTAAAGAACAAGGTACACATGCTACTTGCAGGAGACAAGTCACCTCCTCAAATAGACCAAATTATTGAAAAGTTGGATAAATTGAGCATGGAGATGAAAAAATTAGGTTACTGTCCTAATACTGACTTTGTTCTCCAAGATCTTGGCAGAAAGTTTGTTCAAAATTAAGTAAAGAGTGGTATTTTTTGCTATCTCTAATGCTCCTTCATCGGTCTTTTATGTATTTTTTAGAAGTTAATAAATTTTTTAAAATTTTTTAATATATTTTTTTCTTTTTTACTTTGTGTTAAAATATTTTACAAAGCGTTTTCATGTATCCTGCCAAACACCGTAAAATGAAAATATCTTCCTGCAAATATTTTACATCGAAATAAACGGAGTAATTTTAATAACCAAAGACACATCAAGTGGGAAAAATGCAATTGAAAAAAAATGTAAATTATGGGTGGAGAAACTTCACTCATATCATAATTTCATACATGAACACAAGCTTAAGAAGGTAACTGTCCATATTATAGCTTCAAACATTTCATTTCACAGTTTGGAATTCATCTATTAATTGTAGCTGGTCACTTGTATTAGGCTTAAAAATCCCAAAATGATATAGGGGTAAAATATGGGTGCAGAAACCGTGAACACCATTGAATATTTTAAGAGAACTAAGAGAAAATGGTTTAAACTTCAAAAAGACTGGTTGCCCTAAAACTTGTAATAATTTTAGTACTTTCCTTTATTTATTAGCTGTTAGACATTAATCACATTTATTAACATATTATTATATAACCTTTTTGTAGTAGTACTTTAGCATTTTTTTATTATTATATAAATAAGGGTATCTAGATTTCTTCAAGTATGGACATGTGCAAAGTGCAGTCCTCCCATCACACACACATTGGATTATTACAGAGAAAAATCCCTTAGAATGGCCTCAAGGAGAGGGTAAGAGGTTTCAAATTTAGAATCTTATAGATATCATTAAACCATAGGAACTACTAAGCCAACCCCTTGATTTTAGTTTTTGATATTTAAAAAGGAGTTTTGATTCTTTTTATTAAAAAAAAAAAAAAAGTTTCCATTGATTTAAAATTATAATTAAGGCCATGAACTAATAAATATGATGAGTCTGAACTTTTTAGTATTAGTAGAAAAGGATAGAAGTTATAAAGAGACAAAAGTGAGATAACAATCATAACATCAACACTGGCCATGAACCATCGTGCACCCTTGGTGCGGTGGTCACTTCATACGTATAAATACCTGTGAGGTGTAAGGGGCAAGGGTTAAGGTTCAAGTTTCGAGGAAGGAGTTTTACACACATATATACTTAGATTAAGTTAGAATAAAAATTATATCTTGTATAAAAAAAACACTGACTAGGAAGCATCCTACGACACTGAACCATAAGATAAGAGGAGTTAAAAAGGGCTTTTTCATTAGTCCCAACCAAGTGACCAACAAGGTAACGCCCACTTGCAAAGTACTTTTTCATTTGTCAATATATATATATATATATATATATATATATATATATAACTTTGTTGGTAGGAGCAAATTGAAATCTTTTTTTATTTTTTGATAATCAGGAGTAAATTGAAATCTACTTCTTCATGATTTACTTACATGCATTACATGCAATGGATTGATCCTGCGACTGCGAGTACTGAATTTCATGTCTACCATTGGTCAAATTAGGCATCCTAACTTTTTTTGAAGTGCTACAAATTTTTTCCTTATATTTAAAGACAAATTTTCGTGATACATTATGAATGCCAATCTCAAAAACTTATTATTGATGGGGTGAAGTCTCGTGGATCCAAAATAGATGGGCCTCGTTCAGCCCACGGAACCCAGGCTTGACTTATCGATTTGGTCCAAGACCGCAACGTTCAGACAATCCCAACCCACCCTCCATATACAAGGTCCACTTGATGGTCAGGATCCCAAACGTTAGTTTGAGGCTTAACTCAATAAATTTATTTAATACTAATCAAATTAGGGTTAATTTGAAGAAATAAAACTAAGGCTAATTTAATATAAACAATCAAATATTATGGTTCAAATATAAATTTCTGTAATAAAAAATAAAAATTTATTATATTTTTAGGAAAAATGAGGTTTACTTTATCTTGAAAAAGAAAATACATAGTTAAGTAAAATTATAATATAATTTTCAATTTTTATTTTTGTGTAAAGAAAAATATATAATTTTTTTGGTGTGTGACCATATGTGAGATTTGGTGGCTAATATTGATAATCTACCGTGTTCGTGTAGGAAATTGGTATTCAAAAATATTTGTTGCCACTTTTGAGGGCTGAATCTTTTTCTAAAATCACCACTAATATTACTTTTTACCTACTATAAACAATTTGTCATATTAGTTGGTGTGAAATTTTTTGTGTCTATAGAGTCTTTCTGATTATTTTAACATTAACATGTTCTAGAAAATAAATCATTTTCAAAAATAATTTACTAGAAAAAATTTCATTTTCCTATATTTGGTAACAAATGATTTGGAAAAATCTCTTAATTTTCTTTATTTAGCTCCATGTAAAATCTCTTAATTTTCTTTATTTAGCTTCGCGTGAAATAGAATTGTTATCTTTATTTAGCTTCACGTGAGGTAGAGTTGTTTTCTAGAAAATATAGCGGAAAACAACTTTATCACATGCAAAACTAAATAAGATAAGTTAAGAAATAATTTTCCTTTGACCAATTTTTTTAATACAGCCAAATATAGAAAAATACAAAAAAAACTATTTTTATAAAAGAGAAAAAATATATTTGTTTTTTTAATACTTTCAATAGACATTCGGAATTCAAATTTTCTTGCATTCATTATCGTTTATAACTATTAAATTGTGAAAAGATAATAAATATCTTAAGAGCATTTGTTAGTGAACTATTTTAATAAAATTTTTATAAAAAAAGAAAAAAATAATTAATATTTTAAAAATTTTAAAAAATTTTCATAAAAATAATTTCAAAATTTTATTTAAATTGTTCATTAGCAATTGCCCTATGCGCACCTATTACGGGACCAGGCAAAACTACATTATTGGTCCCTGAAGTTTACCCTGTGTGCGCAATTGGTCCCTCAAGTTTGAAACGAGCACAATTAGTCCCTTAAATTTTAAAACTGAGTTTAATTGGTTCTTTTACTAACTACTGTTAACTGTGTTACTTACGTGGCTAACTCTAAAATGACTTGGCATTTACTTTCAAGACATGGCATATTTTTAATTAAAAAAATTACAAATTAAACTTACATGTCAAAAAAATTATAAACCGGTACCAAATAAAAAAATTTGTTTTCCACGGCTCCACCTACTGTAAAAACACACAACGATAGAGAAAGGGAGAGAGAGGAAAGAAATCAAACCCAGCCGCCGCCTGAAATTCCATGCCCTAGCCCCCGCCGGCAATAGCCCAAGCCGTAGCTGCCGTCGGCAACAGCACAAGACCCAGCAGCTGCCGCCGACAGCCACTGTCCTAGCAGCTGCCGGCGACAGCCACTGACCAGCGTTTGATGAAATTGAAAAAAATTTCCACGTTTGATGAAATTGAAAAATCATATTGAGTTGATTAAAAACAAATCTGATATTTGTTTAACAAAGGCGCGACGGAGAGAGAGAAGGGGAAGAAAAACCCAAGCCGGCCGCCGCCAGTGGAGACCAAATCCCTGTCCGCGCAACAGCACTGCTTCTCTGGCATAACCACTAAACCGCTGCCGCCTCCCTCTGCTGGCGGCGGTGACCTCTTGCCTCCTAGTGACGCTTCCTTCTCGGCCACTTTTGTGTCTTCGTGCTAGCACAGCCACCGATACGTCGCCCTCGCCGCTCCTTCTCCCTTTATTGAAAACCCTCTCAGGTATTGCTGATTTTTGTCTTCGCCGGTGTGTTATCATATTGGGTGGGTGTTCAATGCTTAGGAGCACTTCTATTTATAAATAATTTTGAATGGATATTTGTAACTAAATTCAAAAGATTATGTTTGGTTTCTGGTAAAGTAGTGAAGTTTTTGTTTTCTTTAGCATTGTTGATTTGAACCATGTTATAGCCATCTACTTTTGGTCCTTCCTGAAGTTTCCTTTATAGTACGGATACATACACCAATGTCAAATTTATTTTCTTGTCTTTGGTTCAACTAAGTTGACCAATTTACCTCACGTGATCAACTAAGCTTTGGATATACTTACTTGAAGTTGAGGAGAATGAATTTAGAAAGACCATTTTACTTAAATATGTTTAAGGTAACACATTTTCTTTTAGTGATTCATTGTAGTTGTCTACTTGTCTGTGTATTATTATAATTTTTATGTCATAGATTAAGTAATCATTCATTTATTGTTACTTTTGGATCACATGGAAATCAAATCTTTGCATATCAGCAAAAACTGACTACTGGCTATTAGAACTAGCAAAAGAAATAGAATATGAAAGAAAAGATCATATGGTGAACTAAGCTGGCAGGGGTATGTACCATTATATTATTTGCAATCCTTGGAAGCAACAGAAATTCGTGTATCCGTTTGAGATGTCATGGCTGATGGATACTATTGCATGACTTATTTATTTATTTTTTACATAGATCCAAATAGTTTCTATTTACAGGTTTTACATAAGTTCATGATAGTGCTTATATTGTCTATGCAGGGATGTATACTGAAGGTATTTAGGACTGTACTGTGAGTGGCTTTTTCCTTTTCCCACTTCCCAGAATCAACCTTGGAACAAGGTGGACCATAACCAAGCCATATTGTCTAGCTTCTTTCCTTCCTGCCAATGAATGTATCAACTTTCAAGACTATCCTATTGTATAAGAATGCGATGGGATTCAATTTTGGGAAGATAAATTCAATTGTGTTTGGTTCCCATGAGATTCTTCAAAAGGGCAGGGCAGATTGTATTAGGTTTTAATTTGCTCAGCATTATCATAATCATGGGGCCTAAAAGGATAAAGGAAGGCTGAAAATTACTTTCCCATTCTACTTTGTATTACTTTTTGTGAATATATATTAAAAAAATTACCCTATAACTGAACGACCTTCTCTTTTGTTTTTATTTATTAATTTGGTGTTTCTTGATTGTGTGTGTGTGCATGAGAGACAGCCTAACTACTTATACGTTTGCAACTCATGCTTTTTATCAAGATTTGAACTCCTAGTCTTTGATTTGTATAATGATTTTTGTCCCTGCTTGTTACCATGACAGTCATGCAATTTGCATCCATTTCTTTACTAGTGTGATTTTCATGTTGCTCAACCACCGAGACTATCTATTAATGCCAGCTTTACACACTAGCTTGTACAATCAATAAAGTTAGTGCCAAGGCCATTGGTAGTGTATGGGATCACTAAAGGCCATAATAGCCATATTATGTACATTAACAAGCACAAAAGCAGGGCTCCAACGGAAGGAAAAGCACAACCCCGCTGTTTTAAGGACTCTAAATCAGCAAACAAGGTTTTTACTTCCCAATCCGGAGTTTGGCCTGTATTAAACAACTGAACCAAAAAATTACAATTGCTTAAAACCAGAATTAAACAACCAGAAAAACAGAGCCATACAAAGTTAGTGCTAAGGCCATTGGTAGTGTATGGGAGCACTAGAGGCCATAACAGCCATATTATGTACATTAACAAGCACAAAAGCAGGGCTCCAACGAAAGGAAAAGCACAAACCTCACTGTTTTAAGGACTCTAAATCAGCAAAAAAGGTTTTTACTTCCCAATCCGGAGTTTGGCCTGTATTAAACAATTGAACCAAAAAATTACAATTGCTTAGAATTTCAGAACTAATAGGGGGAAGGGGGGGTTTCCTCCAATAAAGCAAATTAAACCATTCCAGGGAATAACAATATATCTAAACAATATATCTAAACAATTTCAAACAATAACAAAAAATTATCTAAATGTCGATCACTTTTGCCCTTGTGCATTCTTATAAAATTTTGTAATTCTTCTTGATGTCTCACTTGCAGCAGCCATTGTCTCTACTGACACTCCAAAACTAGAATTTCTTGTAACTTCGTTGGGTCCAACCTGAACAAGTGCACAAGGATATTAATCTACTAGAAACAACATAGGTAATTTTGTTGAAACATATAAATGTAATAATAATAACCTGAGATGCTGGTTGACTTCGATGTACTCCTTCACATTGGGGTGTTGGCTGCCTTTGTGTTGTGACATTTCTTTTCCTAACCTGAAAATGAATTATAGTTTCATTTCAGTACATTAACAATAAATTTGTGATTTTTTCATATGAGACTAACAAATATAAATATGTACTTGCAATCACTCACAGGTATTTTTTGACTATGCTGACTTGCATATGCTTCCTTGCTTGTTTGCGGTGGAGGTGCTGCCTTATTAGTAGGTTCTACATGGCTTGAAGATGTCCCATGATCTTGGTTTTCCAAACTATGTGCTGTTACATTTGGCTCTCTCACCTATAAATGTTAGGTCACAACTTAGTAGCACATTATCAACAAGGGAAAAATAAAGAAAAAAAAAATTTAACTATTACAAGCCTTACTCGTAGTTGTTTGCTAGCCTGAGTAGCGGGATTGCACCTCCTCTTGTTATGGCCTACTGTCCCACATTGGCTACATTTAACATGACCAATTCTCCTCTTCATCTTATATGGATTGTTTAGCTCACCAAGTTCCTTCTTTCTCTTCTTTTTAAGCCTTCCCCCTTGTCTTATTTTTTTAGGAGGGAGTATGGTTTCTCTGTCACTCCGTGGCCACAACTTAGGACCACTAATAGGGTATATACATGACCCATAAGTCTGGGTTAAGGACTCCATACTATAGCAATGATGCACATAATCTTCAATTGTGTGACCCATATATCCCAATGCAGCTATAGAATGTGCACAAGGAATCCCAGTTAGGTCCCATGATCCACATGAGCATGTACGCTGCTTTATGTCAACTACATACTTATCAAGCAATTTTGATACTTCAAACTTTGATTCATTGCTATCCCCACACCAAACTGGAACCCAATCTGTACTATTAATTTTTTCAGTCTCTAACTTGTTCTGGATTCTAGGACATATAGGGCCATGATACCTTGTAATTTTCTCCTTCTTCTTAATATAATAAGCCATCAGATGCAATCTAATCTCCTCCAACATAGTAATTATTGGTTTATCCCTATACTCCAATATTTGAGAATTAAAATTTTCACATCCATTGTTGGTTAGTGCATCACACCTGGGATACCTTCTAAAAGCTGCTCTTGTCCAAAACCTAGGTTCCTTTCCTACCAACCATTCCCATGCCTTTATGTTTAATTTCTTGATCTTTCCCATTTCAAACTGAAACTCAGACATGTTAGTGGCCCTAGCAGCTGCCCACATGCGATCCTTTAGTAGCTTACCTTTATAATCCTTACTAAAGTTATTATATAGATGTCGAACACAAAATCGATGGTCCACACCTGGCATGAGCTCATCAAACATTTGTGTTAATCCCTACAACAAAGACATAAAATACAAAATTATTGGATGTATTAGAATACAATTAATTTGGTGTGAATTTATAGCAAGGTACATCATCCAAATTTAAAGAATAAAATAAGATGAAAGTTCAATTCACCTTTTGCTGGTCAGACATGAAGGTCCACCCTTCATCTCTTAAACTTCCAATATCATCAAGCAACCTTTGCATGAACCATGTCCATGAGTCCTTTGTTCCTGCCTCAACCACGGCAAATGCAATTGGGTAAACACCATTATTTCCATCCTTGCCAACTGCTGTCAGGATCTGTCCTGGATACTCACCCTTCAAATGACATCCATCAACACCAATGAAAGGCCTACAAGCAGCTAAAAAGCCTCTCTTACAAGCATCCAAACATACATATAATCTCTCAAATTTTGGCTGCAAGTGTGGTTGAGGTCTATTGGTAGAGATTAGTATAGTAGACCCAGGGTTGCTTCTCAACAATTCTTCACAGTAATCCCCCAACTGGGCATATTGTTCTGTAAAAGTTCCATGCACTAATTCTTTAGCCTTACCTTTTGCTCTAGATGCTTGATACCTACTAATATGAACCTTAAACTTATTTACAACTCGGTCTTTGATAACAGACATTTTCACATTTGGGTCACTCCTCACATCATCCACCAGATGCTTCCCAAGCCAATTTGAAGATGCAAATCTATTCTTAAATCGCCTCCCACAATTATGTTCAGGATTCAATTTCTTCACTATCCAAGTATCTTCATCTTTCATCTTTCCACAATACAACTCAAAAGGACATCTATCTGTGCATTTTACTCTTACCCTTACTTTGTCATTTTTTTTAAACTTTACTGGAACCCCTTTGAAAATAGAGTAGAGTTTGATAGCATCCATGACGTCCTTTTTGGTGGCAAACTGCATCTCAAGTTCAAATTGCACCTCAGAAAAGGATTCTGGTGGATGATATTGAGGATACCTAGGCCTAGTTTCATCATCAGATGAACTAACCAGACTTGCAGATGTCTCTGACTCCCACTTATCTTCATCCCTATCAGCTCCAAATGCAACAAGTGCACTTGCACTAGGATTAACCCCACTTGCATCAACCCATGTAGGACCAACACCTCTTGCATCAATCCCACTAGGACCAACACCGCTTGCACCAACCTCACTCTGACCAACACCACTAGGATCAACCCCACTACCACCAACCCTACTAGGACTAACCCCACATGCACTAGCCTTTCCCTTTCTCCCCTCTTTGAGTTTCACCTGCTTATCTTTTCTAAGACACAAGGCCTCATTAGGTAAGCCTTTTACTTTGGAGGTTATTTCACCACTGCTAATATATTGTGCAAACATATCATCGTCGTCACTTTCACTGCATCCAAAATGAACCTTATGAGCACTATCCTCTTCACTAACAGTTCCATCTACTTTATCTCCCTCATCAAGATTACCCCCCTCATTATCACCATCTTCCTCATCTCCCTCATTACCAATAGCATTCTCATAATCATCTAAAAACATAACATATACTTCCACTTCATTATAACCTTTAATACATTTCACCATGTTCATTACATCAACATCATTCTCCAAAGGTTTTAAACCACCTGCAAATGGCATAGTAGGCACTCTATACATAAATACATCATTTTCACCATACCCAAAAATTTTGGCCTTATTCCATATCTCGACAAGTGACATTTCATCAGAATTATTATCTTCATATATCTTTATCTCCCCTCCTTCATATCTGTATGGATTATTCCTAATCTTCCCCCAATAGTAAAGGGTGATTGTGAAGTTAAAGTCATCCATCCCTACAACAAGAGCAAGGAATTTACCATTAAAAATAGACAGCAAAGGGCTGGATTATTTTTAAAAAGTTACTCTACAATTTCAATATAAATTAAATAATAAAATAAAGAATCATCATTTAAGCTGTAAATTTATTTTTTATGTTTGCAGGCCATTTTGTTGGATACTTTAAGGGATAAAAATTGAACCAAACCAAATTTGCCTCCTAAGTCCTAATATTCACAACTGGTAATACTTAGACAAAACCATATTAGATTTGCCCAAGTTATACAAGTATTACTCAATCAAAACCAATATGTAATATTCTTCTATTAAATTTAACAAGTAAAAATTTGCCTCACGTGCACAATACATTTATATTCAAACATAACTTATGTTAACATTCACAACTGGTAACATTTGAATAATTATAAACAAATAACACATTTACACAATAAAACTGATCCCGTGAAACAGAAAGTTTCAACGTTTCAACACAATATAGAAAAAACAACAAAGTTGCAAAACCTCACACACTTCTTCAAAGCAGTTGATTATCATACCCTATTTAGTAGTATTTAAGAAACCAAAAACCATAGAATTCTAACTAAAACAATGCATGAATACAGCATTTAAACAATAAACAATATGTGGTCCTTCTCCTTGTGTGCTATTATTTGACTTATTCTCCTTGTGTGATATTATTTGACTTACAGACACAGATGGGTCCACCATTACTGAGATGTGGTACTGTTATGTATATATTTATTCAAAAAAAAAAACTTTTCTGACCTACATAACACATATAATCACATAAAATAATATGACACTTTATAATTTCAAAATAAAGTGTACGCACACGCACTTGGTGATAATTTTGTTTGACTTGAAACAGACAAACACGTGAAGTATCATATATGGCCTAAATGGGTTGCACAACCACGTTTACAAACACATTAAGTTTTATAATTTGGTGATAATTATGCATCCTACATCATAACCAAATTTGTTTCTCATACCATATAATTTCATATTCTGAATCAAACACATAGATACAAACACACGGAGAAAAAAAAAATCTTGAAACAGACAAACACGTGAAGTATCATATATGGCCTAAATGGGTTGCACAACCACGTTTACAAACACATGAAGTTTTATAATTTGGTGATAATTATGCATCCTACATCATAACCAAATTTGTTTCTCATACCATATAATTTCATATTCTGAATCAAACACATAGATACAAACACGCGGAGAAAAAAAAAATCTTACATGGAACTAAATTGAGGTGAAAAACCATAGGAAAAAGTGTGATACCTGAGATGGGAGGATGACGGTGAATCAGTGGTTGTGCGAGAGGAGGAGGGAGGCGGGTCAGTGGCTGTCGCCGGCGGCTGCTAGGACAGTGGCTGTCGGCGGCAGCTGCTGGGTCTTGTGCTGTTGCCGGCGGCAGCTACGGCTTGGGCTATTGCCGGCGGCGGCTAGGGCATGGAATTTCAGGCGGCGGCTGGGTTTGATTTCTTTCCTCTCTCCCTTTCTCTATCGTTGTGTGTTTTTACAGTAGGTGGAACCGTGAAAACAAATTTTTTTATTTTGGTACCGGTTTATAATTTTTCTAACATATAAGTTTAATTTGCAATTTTTTTAATTAAAAATATGCCACGTCATTAAAGTAAATGCCAAGTCATTGTAGAGTTAGCTACATAAGTAACACCGTTAATAGTAGTTAGTAAAAGGACTAATTAAACTCAGTTTTAAAATTTAAGGGACTAATTGTGCTCGTTTCAAACTTGAGGGACCAATTGCGCACACAGGGTAAACTTCAGGGACCAACAGTGCAGTTTCGCCTATAAAAAATAAATGAAGTTGTTGGAGGCATGGAGAATTCCGGCTGCTTTAACAACAACAGTTTTTCGCCTCAACAAGTGGTGATGTTGGCTAAAACAGAGGAAGCCAGAAGTACCCAAAAACCAAAATTCAGAAACAGAGAGAATCATGGCAAAGGAAGGAAAAGCAGATGAGCAATTATTTCAGCTCCTCTCCAATCTCCTCCACCAGGTTTCATTTTCCCCTTCTCTCTTTCGTTTTCACATCATAATATGATTTTGTAATGAGCTAAAAGTTCAATCTTTTTACTTTCGTTTGCTATGGCGGTTGATTTTGATGCTTAGCTTATTGACAGGAATTAGAGTGAATAATCATCTAGGTATGCCTTGATAAGCTTCTGGTTACCGCTTTTTCTCAAAATTATGATCTGGGTATTTATGATCTCGGTAAAGTTTGAAAATTTCTGCATTGGATTTGGTGATCTTTAAGTCAAATTTCACTTGTTGAAGCATATTTTTCCTAATAAATTGGGGAAAGTTTGTAATATGTTGCCATTGTAATCTCCCCTCCCCCTTAAATTCTCATTGTTATTGATTTGTTACTATTTCTTTCTTGTCTTGTGTGGTCTTTTGGAAACAATTTTCAGCATATGATTAGGTTAATAAGAATGAATTTGGCACAATCACGCTCTTGTCTACACTCTTGTCTACACTATTGTGCAATAATTTTGTCTACACTATGCTATATAGACACTAAGATGCACCGGGGTGGCTAATCATGGATACAATAATCTTTGTTACTTTGTGTTAGTACTTCTTTAATAGGAAAGAAGACATCAAAGGTTCTTCATCTAATTGATTGAGATTCAAAATTGATCATACATCAAGAGTTAGGAATTCCCAATCTACTAGGATGGAAATAATCTTTTTTTTGTTATTGGGGGAATGCCCACCAGTTTGTAGAGTTCAAGCACTGACATATTTGGCAAAGGAGTGACATTTGACATGTGTCTTAATCTTTTTCAGAGTTGCCTATCACCAGAAAAAAAAAATGCTAGGTGGTAGGGAAATTGGAGTCAGTCTAAAATTAGTAAGGATAGATAGGAATTGGCCCTGACAATGCGTAATAGTTCTTGAGATGGCTGCAATAGCCCATGCTATTTATAAAATCTGTATACGCATGTTAAACAATTCATGGCACATCATATATGACAATTGTATACAAGATAAGGCTTGCTTTATTGGCCATATACCTGCAATTTCCACTTATTAATCATGCAGCTACTGTCTTTGCACCACATGATGTCTATTAATCTAAACCTGATGCAGTTGCCAATTAATATGATTTCCTGGTTCATGAAAGTCTAATGGAATTGGGGAAGATGAAGGAAGATTAATTGTCAATGTTGCTAATGTAAGGGTACATATTTAATGTTGTGAGTCGAAAAAACGGTTTGATGTTAATGAAAGACAAATCTTTTCTTACGAAGGCTATTTCTAATGATACTGCTATATGAAAATTTTTAATGAACTTTTATGTAATTTTGAATTTTCAATACAAGATATGGATGGCCAGAAGCTTTTGGGGTGTAATGTGTGGGAAATTTCTGTGTGC
Source organism: Lithocarpus polystachyus (assembly GCA_033629205.1). Taxonomy (NCBI): domain Eukaryota; kingdom Viridiplantae; phylum Streptophyta; class Magnoliopsida; order Fagales; family Fagaceae; genus Lithocarpus; species Lithocarpus polystachyus. The sequence continues at coordinate 495,634 of CM066165.1, forward strand.
TTGCTCTCATTTTCTTTCATTGACATGAGTGTGAAACTGAAAGTTCTTGAGAGTCATAGATTGGAAGGAAAATTTTATGATACATCGGTCCTCTGACTTTTTCTACAGCGACTTGTTACTCATTGTTTTCCCTGTTGATATCTGTTGGTATACAATTGTCATCAAATTTATTTATTACCTAATAGCAAAGTTTACATATCATTGGGGCAAGAAAAAAGGAGGTTAATGAGATTTCAGGTTTTGATAACAAGAATATGATCCTGTTACTAGTGTACATCACAATTTTTATTGAAAAAAGAGGGTAAATTACCACACAATTACTGACTAATAATATATCTTTGCCAGGAATTACTCTTTTGCTGTTTCTCTTAGATGTACAATGTTTTCCAGTAGTGTTTTCTCAGTTACTTGTATTGTGCAGGTTGAAGCATTGTCCAATCAAGAAGAAGTTGAACTGCGTTCAAAAATTGAAGCCCTTGGTTTAGAAGTTACAAAAGTTCCTTCAAAATCTGCACAGCATCTTGATGAGGTAATTTTGACTTCCTCTTACATCCATTTCCCAATGTTCAAGTTTCTCTTGTACTCCAAGTGTGCTATATCAAGGAAAATAAATTTCATCTTATCATCTTTTATTCATTGCACTTTTTAATCCTTGTTTATATAGCTGGAAATAGCCAATGAGTTGGATAAATTATCCACAAAGTTGGATGATGTAGATGAGATGATATCATCAGCATTGGCTGAAGACCCAAAGGTGCAGTCACTCTTGAGTGGTACTGCTGATGTATGGATGCCAGTTATCACTGCTACTGCTGAGGAGCGTCTTAATTTTTCTGCACCAACCGGAGATGATTGCTCTGAAGTCGGCGGGAAAACTTCCAATTAATTCCTTAAATCTAATACTTATTTATATGATTCTCGATTTTGATTTTCATGTTTGCCTTCTCTTCCTAATGAAATGAAATGTCTTTTTTTTTTCTTTTTTCTTTTTTCTTTTTTTCATTAATGAATTATTTGTACTAGCAGGAGATGGTTACTGCAACAATCGACCCCTTTTCATTATTTATTGCACATTTATCAAAGCCTTGTCTTTTCTTTTTGAAAATAGCTATCAGAATCATCCTTTATAATTCTGCACAAGATTATTGGAGATGTTGATAATTCTGGTGCCAAGATTGACTATGCTGGAAGATACATTTCAAGGTTGATTTGCTTATTTATAGAGGTCTACTATTAGAGTTAGCAATAACTCCCATCATTGGAACTACTTATTTGGTTTGTTAACAGCCACATAGATTCTATTGCTCTCCCCCAGGCCTCTTACTTTTGTTTTGTTGGTCCCTAACTTTTGCCCATGAGCGATCTTGATCTTTGAAGTTTAAAATGATTGCTTTTAGTCCCTAAAACTTAAAGTCCTCACTTTTAGTTTGTACAAAACTTAAAGTGGTCAATTTTAGTCTCTAATAAACTTAAAAGTGATCTCTAAGTCCCTATAGAGTGATGATGTATCATTTATTAGTTTAACCATATCATCTAAGGAACCAAAAGTGATCACTTTAAATTTTAGGGACTAAAATTGTTGATGGCCTAAACTTGAAGGATTAATAATGCATTTAAGCCTACTTTTGGCTTCTGTTTTATGTCATTTGCAATGCAGAGTTCCTCACCCTCCTCATTTGCACAAGTTTGACTGGCCTAACATGGGGATGCACAAATGCAAACAGACCTTAAGCTAGCTCTAAATGCAATCGGGCAAGATCCAATGAATGTTCATTGGTTTGTTGTTATTTTATTTATTTATTTTTGCGGGGATCTGAATCAAATTATTTGATGCGTTCAGTCCAACGTATATCTTTCTCTTACACAAAATGGGGATTTTACATGTAGATCCTGAATATTCCCGAAGCTCATGATATTTTATGTAACAGGAAGAAGTTAGTCATTACCAATGGACGCCAACTGCGTTTAGAATAATGTTAGTGAACGTCAAATTGTCGTTGTTGAATATTACTTTTACATGATCACTTACTTTTAAGCTAAGTTATGATTCAGAGGTCTTTTCAATTTTTATTTATTCTATCTTCATTTACATGATCACTTACTTTTAAGCTAAGTTATGAATTAGAGGTCTTTTTAATTTTTATTTTTCCTAGAAGATATAGGTTTACAGATATGATAGTTTATTACACATCCCATACTTCTATGAATTCTATTAAGGTTAGACGTCTATACTACCATCTCCTTAGATTAGCCTAGCAAATTTTTGTCTAATCTTCTTTAGTAATTGGTCAATAAACCTAGAAGAATCTTGGTTAGGAATCTTAGGATGTAGGATCAGGGCATTGGAGCACAAACTACCTAAACAGGTCTACCTCCTACTAAGCAGAACTGCCAATCTTGCTACAGAATTTTGTGGAGAACCAACAAAATAGAATTAAAAGAAATATTAACTACCAAATTCTAATGACACCAATGAACTTTCAAATTCCTCCTCCCATTAAACTGTAAAGTTTGTGCATACTTCTGCATTCGAACAATGTTACTGATTTATGAGAGGGGAAAAAAACTCATGTATGGTAATCCTTTCCAATACACAGCCCCATTAATCACTTCACAAAATTTTACTACATTGTTATACGTTCCATAAGTTTTGCAATAAAATATGACATCATGAAAATAAAAAACTCAGGCAAGGGGATAAATCTTTTCTACAACAGGTTCCAAAATGAAAATTACGTACTAGTCTATTTACATGTAATATGTAGACTCTCATAGACCTATTCAAATATTCTTCTTTGAGGGTTTCCATTTTTAATTAGGCAGGAAGAGGAATGTAGGATATTATACATCCTAATTAATTAAGATGAACTCCAATCTAAATTATAAATCCATTCAAGCTTTCAACAGGAATTTGCAACTACAGTCCTACTTTGATGGTGGCACCTTAACAATTATGCCAATCAGCCACAAGATAATGGATCCGACAATCCAAGATACAAGCAAAAAGACTAAGAAACCAGCCAAAACGGTAAGGAATGGAGGTCCCTGGGGAGTATCACTCGTCTTAATCCCACTTGATTTCTCTATGTTGGAATCTCCTGAAGGATTAGAGTTTGATGCAGATGCAACAACCAACCTTTGCCTTTTTTGCAATCTTGCAGTGTTCTTGAACCTGAATGAAAGAAATTAATATTTAGAATACAATGCAGTAAAGTTACCAGAAACTTTGAGTATTACACCCCATTAGTTGAACTTCATTCATGTATAAGAAAACATGGCAATTGCAAATTACTCAATCCTTCTGCCATTGATGAAGCAAAAACTAGAGAGATATCTGTACACTATTGTACTAAAAAAAATCCAGAAAACAGTAAATTCAACAGAGCGCCTAAAGGTCCAAAACTATTGAACTTATGCAAGAAACCTAAAACTAGAAAACCATCAAATGTACTAAAATCATCTCTTGTGCATATTTATTCAGAGAACCATGAAGGTACTAAACAGTGAAATAGGTTTTAGAGAACAAAAGAAGCTGTAATTATAAAAAGTTGGAAATTTATTCAGACCATGAGCTGCACAAGGAACTATATGATTAATTCAGCAGCTGCCAGAAAATTATAACGAATATTAATCATGCAATACAAAGAATCCCTGGATACTGTTGAAATTGTGAAAATGATGGTGGACAGTGCTACTATTAATATTATTTTTCTGCACTACACAATATGCATTGATAGGATTTATGTGTGTCAATAACCCTGCTTTTTGATCAGTAAATAGGATCAGACTCACATTGTCTGGTCAAAGTAAAAAATAACCAAAAACTGGCATCCAACCAAGACAATTCTCAGAAACTTTAATTTCTATACCAATTAAGGATAACAAAAACAGCTGAGACAAGACATCTCACGTCAGGTAATGTGCATCAGTCTGTGCCTAAAACTTGGAAAAAACTTATGGTCCATTTGGATGGAGGGAGAGGGAAGGAGAATAGAGTAGAATATAGTAGAGTTGGCCTAAAATTAGCCAATTTTCAGGCAGCTCTACTCTACTTCCCTTCACCCCCCCTTCCTCTCCCCTCAATCCAAACGGGCAGCACTACTTCAGGCTATGTAAGAAACTAAGAATTGCCCCTAAAACTCACAAATTCAATAGATATCCACTAATTTTCAAGTAGATTTTTTGGTTGATAAAAAATTTGTTACACAATCAAAATAAAAATGATGAGATGAGATCCCCTCTCATTTAAACTTCCAATTCCCCACAATTTTCAACTAGATGTGAGACACATGCCAATTATTTGATTTCATGTGGTTTACATGAGTTTTTTCTTAAGACCAATGGATTTTTAAAATGCCACATCTCTTACATTTTGATTAAAATTGAAGGAAATTGGAGGCTTTAAATGGGAGGGGATGCTTTCCCAAAAATGATTAGACTTGTCAATCAATACTTCTCTGTCAATTTGACAAGAGTAAGAAACATCAAGGAATATTTATAATTGAGACTAAGCACAAATTTTTATACTACTTTTAAGTATCATACCAAATAAGAAAAAAACAACTCAAGACTAAATTACATAAGCTGCTTCACTGGTTGCCTAAAGCAAGTAAGTGTAAATAATGACATCGACATAAATGGGGACGATAGAAAGCATAATAACAAAATAAATCAAATATGCAATGTCATCAATTTTTCAAATGACAAGATTCATACAAGCCTACATTCACAGGCCAAATCTCTCTCTCTCTCTCTCTCTCTCTCTCTCTCTCTCTCTCTCTCTCTCTCTCTCAAACAAAGGCATTTAATGGGCATAACCAGTGATTTTGTAAAGAAAATACAATATATTTTTTATTTAATTTTTGTGGTAACAAACCAACTCAACAAGAACAATTCAGCGAATACATTCAGGCAAACGGAACAAGGCAGGAGGCAGCTGCTTGATTGATGGGTTTGAGCAGAAATAAACAAAGGAGGCAACTTTAGAAAAAATACAGTACAGAATGGAAGTACCTGAAACAAGATGGGATTGGAGAGACTTTAGAAGCAAATTGTTTAGGATTAAGGACATCAGTGGACATTTGAGCTCTTCCACTTCCACGTGGACTACGAAACCCTAGGAGGGAAGCAGAAGCGGAGAGTGATGCCATTTCTTTCAATCTTTGTGTTGTGAAACTCAATGAATGTTACATCCGACAAATGTCTCTACGCCTTTATCCAATCGAATATACTATTGGATGTTATGCCACGTGGGCTTTTTCCAATATAAAAAATATATGTTAGGCCTCTCCATCGTGCATCAAACTTGGAAGATGCTTTAAGTTGGTGTTTGAGACGGAGAATCCACCTTACTTCTAACACGAGACAGAGAATTCACCTTACTTTTAACATCTAGATTATTGAAAATGAGATAACTTATAATTTAGATGCTTAAAAATGTTACTATTTTTATGTTTGATTTAATTGGAAATTTAATAAAATTTTAAAAAATGTGAGATTATAATATTTGGTTTATTTTTAAAAATCTTAAATAAATTATTTATTTTGCTTATTTTATTCTTAGATTTGTAAATACAATATCCAGTTTTTTTTTTAAATCTTTTTCTAAATAAATAATGATATACAAGAGTTAACAATAGCATTTTCTTAAATAATTATATTATACATAAACACCTTTTAAATAGTTGAAGTTGATTACAGTTCCCTGTTAAAATCCATGCAAAGAACGTTGAAGATTATATAGTAATAATGGGACAAAGTTCTCTTTGAACTAAACAATTGTGCAAAAATATTTATTAATTTTTATTAATTAGGAGAGGTGGACTATTGAAGTTTTTTTTTTTGGGTTGGATTCTGGCATACATGTTGACCTTCTGAAGTAATATTTTTTGAATGACAACTCAAATATTTAAAACGATAATATTAATAATTTCTTCAAAAAAAAAAAAGTTAATATTAACAGTATAATTTTTAGTTTCTCAAAAAAAAATTCATATTAATAATTCTGCTTAAAAAGAGAAGTGAATATTAATAATTTATAATTAGATCCAGACAACATGGAATAATTACCTCTGGAGATTATGTTGATCTGTTAGGAACATAGACTCCATAATGAACTTTAGCAACCGGGTTGTCAACATGAAGGGACTTCAAAATGGTGGCATATCATTTGTAGCATAGACTTCACGTCCCCTACCTGTTGATTGCAAACTTTTATCCTGAAAACATAAAACATTGTTCATTATAGAGGCTACATACAAAAATAGTTTTTGCTATGGAGGATAGGGATGGAGGGAGAATATTATAACTGCTTAATGATAATGGGTTGAAGTTTGAAGTTGTATTTGTGAGAATTTGTAGGTGGATTTTTTTTCAAGCTATAGTTCATCATAGTTTATCTTATCCAATTGTTAACTTTTGTTTTTTTTTTTTGGTGCTGGCAATATCGGTGGTTAGTTAAGGAATAAGAAAGAGTTGAACAATTTTTTTTAAAATCTATAATACAATTAAATTTTTTTGTTAACTTGTGATTGTGGAAGAGTGGTAGTTTTATCCGAAATTTTAGCATCTTTTACTTGAGTTTTTAAACGTGAAGTTATCTAAAACTTGTACTATTTTTAAACTTTGAATTTGAAAAAAAAAAAAAAAAAAAAAAAAAAAAAAAAAAACCTGAAAACATGTGTAGCGGTGGTACATTCATCCTTAGGCCAAAGACTTATAATGCATAAGTGGGAGGCGTCTCTCCCCGATGTGGGATTGAGCAAGTCCGTGAGGGTGGCATCGGTCTCCCTTGCCCATTCCCAAAGTGGTACACTCATCCTTAGGCTAAAGGCTTATAAGGCATGGGTGGGAGGCGTCTCTCCCCGATGTGGGATTAAGCAAATCCGTGAGGGTGGAATCGGTCTCCTCGGCCCATTCCCAAAGTGGACAATACCTTCTAAGGGAGATATTCATTCCTCCACATTAAAAGGTGTAGTATTGGTACACTCATCCTTAGGCCAAAGGCTTATAAGGCATGGGTGGGAGACGTCTCTCCCCGATGTGGGATTGAGCAAATCCGTGAGGGTGGAATCGGTCTCCTCGGCCCATTCCCGAAGCGGACAATACCTTCTAAGGAAGAGATTCGTTTCTCCACAGGTAATTTTACATGTCTAATCCTACTATTTAAGCTTTATAAACTGGTAAATTTGAGGGTATTTTGGGCATCAAAATTAAGGAATCCAAACAAAGGAAGCCCCTTAAATAATAGTATAGACAAGGTATAAACTATAAATTATGACAAATTCACTAAAACTATAGTCTAACATTTTAAAATGAAAACCTGCAATAATAAGAGATAAAGTTGCCCCAAAATTAAAGGCCGAATACAATAAAATAAATCATACCAATTAAAGAAAAAGTATCAATAAAGCAAACAAATAATTTACACCATTATTTGAATATAGTAACTAGTGGTCAAATAATTTGAAAATAGATCCATTAATAATTTGTTAAGCAACACACATATAACACTAAAAGTGAATACTTGGCAACAATAGAAGGTTCCCTTCAAACTTTTTTTTTTACAAGTAAAACTTAAATAGAACTTTGTTAAGAAATATATCAATAGAGTTGTCTATCCTGTTTATATTGTTTTGGAAGGAAGAGATAAAAACAAAGGAAAAGATATTGATGATTTATTTTATATTTTATTTCAATGGCTTAAATGATAAGGAAAAATGGTTAAAATTGTCAATTTAAAAAAATTCAAAATTTTATTTTTTAAAGTTTGGGAATTTGGATACCCACATGTTTTAAAGGGAATCCACATTCCTAGTTGAGGGTGAATCCATATTCCCCTGACAACTCCAAACTTACAAAATGTACTTGAAGGCAATTTAGCCAATATGTGTATAAAACTCTTAGTATAAATGTACTTGAGAGAGAGAGAGAGAGAGTTACTAGAATACAAAATCCCCAATGTATGCATGAAACACTAACCTTGAAGAAAAATTATGACATGGTACTTCCTTCCCTAGTATAAGTCTTGGGTCTTACTAATTAAATGTGTGGTTAGATCCATCAATTATTGAAAGGAGAGAGTAGCATGTCTACTCTCAAAGAGTGGTGAATAATTTTCTAATCATAAAGTGTAACATATATCTTTAATGATAAGTTAATCAACCATTTAATGATGTTTTAATCGACTGCTAAATGAATGGATTAAGTATTCAATTAGGGTCCTCAATTTCATGATTTAATGGTAAAGTAAATATATCTAGCAAAGTTGTCAATCCATCGCCCACAATATGTCACAAAGACTTAATTAGTAAGACTTACTTTCTATCTAGAGAGTTCACAAAACGAGTCAAGGGCTTCTTCCACATTGCGACAATTTTTCATGTTTGCTTTGGCAAATAATATCAGGTCATTCGCAAAAAATAAATGCAAAAATGCAGGAAAATTTCTCGAAGCTTTCATGGATCTCATACCTTTGCATCACACTTTTTTGAAATAAGGAAACCCAACATCTCCATACACATAATAAATAGATAGGAGGACAAGAGGTCTCCTTGTATTTATTAAGAGTTAGGGATGGTCTCTTTTTTATTAATTTTTTTTACAAAAAATTTCTTCAAATTGGACTTTAAGAGAAGGGCTTTCATTTCATCAAAGAGTAAGGGACAAACAATTTTTGGCCATGCTTTGCACACATATGTCCTTGAACATTGCCAAATTGGACTTTAAGAGAAGGGCTTTCATTTCATCAAAGAAGGGTTGTATTTAAGATACGTGGCCATGGCTTGCACACAAAATTAAGGTTCTTACAATATTAATTGCGCAGTTTCATCTAATTGGTTTGATTAAAGTGGTTGGTTTACGATAAAACTGACTCATACCAACCCATTAAAATTGATATTTTAGTTGTTGACCAAGTGAGGATATAATATAACAGGTATATGTCTTCTATTACATAGGGTTGGTCTGACCTTTATGTGAGGGGAGCGTTGCATGTCTTTTACATAATAATATTTTTTTGTTTTTTTGTTTTTTTTTGTTTTTTGAATAACTAGTGATAATGAAATTTGTAGCTACTATTATTATGGCCAACTATCAAAAAGATAAAATTGTAAAGAGGTAGTTGACCATAAAAAAATAGTAATACACATTATAATAGCCAATAATGATTGCCATGTATGGCGCTAATTAATAATTACCTAAATACTCATTTCATTGTTTATGTATTGTAGTTGTAGTAGTGTCTTAAGTTTGAAGTTAGAAACATTGAACATAAGGAGTACGGGTCATTTATGGTAAACTGCAGTGGCTGCCCTTGTTATTTTGACCTTTCGGTGACTGTTTCTATTAGGGGTGGCAATGGGGGTGGGGTGAGTCCGAAGGATGGAGTTTTCATCTCCGTCCCACATAGTTTTGTCTTACCCCATCCCTACCTCGTCCTGCATGACGGGAAAATTTTTCTTCCCCCATCCTCGTCCCTTGGGGCCCTATGAAGCCTCGCCCCACCCCGTAAAACTTTACTTCTTATTAATTTGCCTACAACTATTACAATTGTTTTTAATAAAACCTGTTTCATTAATAAAAATATACTTGACATTACAAATAAATTTATCCCATCAAATCAAAATAATTTTTAGCAAAAATTGAATAATATTATTAAAGAGTTTAACAAGACAATATCACAACAAAAATAAAAATCTCGTAATACAAAATCAATGATTCAATAGTATATAAATTTGTATATAATAAAGACAAAAGAAAATGTTAAAATTGGCACCTTATTTCCAACCTTGCTAGAGAGAGAAAAAAAAAAGAAAAAAAAGAAAGAAAAGAGGCAGAAAGTCTTGTTAGATAGAATAAAATACCCTGATGATATGTTTGTTTAAATAGTAGGGTTTTACAGTATGAAAAATTTACAATTTAATCCTTATCAATGTAAGGGGGGCGGAGCGGAGCAAGTTAGGTCTAAAAAGTCTAAACCTATCCCTGCCCCGCCCCGTGGTACGAGGCAAAAATCTGGCCCCATCCCCAACCCACCACCTTTGCAGGGTGGAGAAAACTTGCGTGAGGTGAAGCAGGGAGAGGTGGGTCAAGCGGGGTAGGGCAAAATTGTCATCCCCAGTTTCTATCATGAATATCTATTTTTGGTTAATCTGTTTTACTTCCTGCGTGTTGCAGTGGCTTTCAAATCTAGAGAGGATCATTAAAAGTAGCTTGAATTGGAGGAAGCGCGTAAAGCTGGGCTTGCGCCAGCAGAGGTTGATGAAGATGGAAAAGAGATTAACCCTTACATTCCTCAGTATATGTTGTCTTGGTATCTTAATGCTGAGAGACCATTAAGCTTCACACATATTTAGTTCAATACAAGCCTTTTCACGCATATAAAGGCACTATTCTCATCAAGGATTTTCTATCTTTTTCTTTGTTAGAGTTTAAAACATCAAAGGAAATGGAAATCGGATCCAAATTATACAAAATCCTGGTATGGTAGAGGTGCAAAAATATTTCAGGCAAATAAGTATAGGAAGGGAGCATGTGAAAAGTAAGTGGACCTTGCTCGTACTGTTTCCAAGTTCATGTTAGTTGTACTAAGGAATTTTACATTCTTGACTGAGATATGGAAAAATGCTTTCAGTATTGGGCATGAAAAGTTTATTGATAGTGTAATAGTGATAATGACTGGGGGAACCTGTCTTTAGCACTATAGTTCTCCATTGCCCATGACTCTCATGGGCATTAGATGAAAATACAAATTGAGGTTGTATTTTTTAAGGTGTTGCCAGAGCACTTACTGCCCTTGGGCATTAAGTAGCCTTTGGTAACTAGTACTAAGCAGAGTTATAATCATCTTATCATCCTAAGTACTACCTTTCCTCGGTTTTTCTTTTAAAGGAAATATATGTTTTTGATAGGTAAAATAGGAGGATGGGGCTAGTGGGCTTCAAAGCTCGGTGCCCTGGTACCCCAAGAGGTGCTAAACTACTATTTTCTCTTGAACTCGAACTCCTAAAGGCAATATTATAATTGAGTACAATCTTGTGATCATCTTATCTCTACTTTGCAGTCCCCTGTTCTATACACCCCCGAGTATAAGATGTACAGAACTAGAGAACATATTTATTGTTATGCCAAACACAAACTCAAAACATACAAAGCCAGAGAACAAATTCATTATTTTGAGGGCATTTAGAGATTTGGCCGGATCTGGCGGAGATTTTGTCGGATTCAATGATTTTTCCACCCAATAGCACTGAGAATCATTAGATCTGGTGTATCTTTTCCGGATCTAACTGTTTTGGTCGCTGAAATCCGTCAAATCAAGCTGAAAAATTGCTGGAAAGCTTGAAAATTTACCAGAATCTGACGGTTTTTGGGTGGATCAGGTTTCATGGGTTTTGAAGTAAGGGACTCAAATCGACTCGCGGGCTTCGTGTTTTGGATCTTGGGTCCCGCGTCCAACCGCCAGAGCAGTTGGATCGGGAGGCGGCAGGTCGTGTACGGCCAAGTTGAAAGGGTTGGGCAGCTGGGCGGGTTGGTTGGACTACCCTAGCGTGTGCACACCAAATTCCATGGATAACATAAGTTTTTTGTAATTGTTTGAATAAACACGCATAATTTCATGTTCATCTAATAGAAAATAACAATTAATTAGTAGATTTTTTTGATAGGCTGACTTCTAGAAGGTAGAGATAGCTTTTGATTAGATCATTCATTCATATAAAATGTGGTGTTAGTGTATGTGCTAGTCTGAATTAACTTCTGTAATAAGAGAGGGATTGACTAGGAGAGTTAAGAGGAACCAAAGGACCAGGCACATGGTTTTATGTTTATTAGTTTATGGCTAGTGGTACCATACAAGTAACATATTTATAACGAATAGGATTTACTACTAATTAAATCAGTTTGAAAAATATTTTATCCAACCCACTACATGTCAACTCAATTAAGTATGAACATATATTTTGAGTGGGTTTCAGTTAGTTTAACTGGTAAAGTCTCTGATGGTTGAATAAGAGATTTGGAGTTTAATCCTTGTCTACACCGAAAACCGATCAATATTTTGGTCTTATGATTAAAAGCACAATTGTCAGAAGTAGACATCATATGTTAAAACTTTACTAAAAAAAAACATATATTTTTTTGTTATATGACTTATTTTATAGTAATATAATTTATTTAAATGATTTAATGAGTCATATAATAATTTATAGAGAAAGACATAATAACTTTATCCCCACTCTATAGTTCTATAAATAGAGACACAATTAGCTTTATCCCCGCTATATAGCTTGAAATTGTTAAATTTATTTATGGAAGCTGGGTTGATACCTATAGACACTTTTTTTTTTTTTTTTTGTGAAAACATTGTAGACGTACCACTTCACCTTACTTATGGCAATTCCTAGCCCACTTCTAGCTTACTTAAGAATATAAGAATTAATTCTTAGCCCTTCATCTTACGTCGAAAATAATTTAAGAATTAATTAAGAAGCTTACATACTCCAAATTAGCCCACTAACGAGAAGCGGGCCATTACTCTGAATTTATTGGCACTTGGTGTGTTATGACCATAGTTGTTGTTGTTGTTGTTGTTGTTTTTTTTTTTTTTTTTTTTTTTTGGGAGTTATGACTATATATATATATATATATATATATATATATATAAAACAGAAGTGTTTGACTTTTTGTTGACCTTCCCACAATTTTCCACATCAGCAATACTAATATAAATAAATAAATAAATAAATATAAATATTATAATTAATTAATCTGATCTTGCATAACTCAATGCACATAATAAAATTCCAAAATTACATAAAACTCCAAATACACAATACTCTCAATAAATCTCCCACAATCTCTAAATGTCCACAAATTGGAAATAATCTCCGCTATTTAAAACATGAATTAAAATGAAGATAACTAAAATTCTATAAGTCCTTAAGTATTACTGAAGTCGCCTAAAACTTCCACGCTCTCCCTTGCACCTTACAAAGTGATCCAAGGGTTTTATAATTCCAACTAAACTTTAATCTATAAAATGTAATTGATGGTGTGAGCTGCACATCTAATAAGCAATTATGCACAATGCCCAACATAATAGAGTCAAGCAAAGCACGAGTATTTTGATTTCACAAATTCACTCAATGATATCAAAAATAGTTTTCCAAAACATATAATAAGCCATTTAATACATATATAATCAAATCTTAAAATTCATTCGAAAACACATATAGATAATTGATCAGAGCATAGTGTCACATATACACATCACATATTCTCACATACAATCCTGTGAGCGGATACCAACATCTAACCCCTGCTGGTGAGGGATCAACATATATTCTCACGTAAAATCCTGTGAGCGGATTTACACATATATCTGATCAATTCTAAAAACATTCATTTTGAGTCACATATCACAAGACAAAGTATATACAAAATAGTATAATTTTCTTAATATATGCAATTATTCTAAATATAGAGACATATCGAATATCACAATATTAAATTGAAACATAATCAAAGGATGCTTGACTCTCTTAGGGAACAAGTAGGAACTGAAGAGTTTATATAAATATTTTACAATTCTTGTGCAAATCTGAAAATTCAATTTTGCTAAAAAAAACGTTTTAAATACTTTTTGGAAAAATAGGAATATGACTTTGAAGTCACTTGTTTTTGAACAAATATAAAGATCAAGAACTTTTTTTTTTTTTTTTTTTTGAAAACTTACATTGAAACTCAATTCTTATCCAAAAATAGTTTAGTTTAGAAATCATATTTCAAATGAGACTCAGAAGTTCAAAAACATTATTCAAATTCGAAGTTTCTCTTTAAAACAATATTTAAAAGCCAATTAAAATTTCTCTTTCAAAGACGTAAAAATACTTTTGATAAACTTTAGAAAACATAAGCTTAAAATATAACTTTTGAAAAAAACTTTAACTTCTAAGAACCTAAAGAACAAAACCTGTGCATATTCTGCATAATTACTTACCTTTATTGCTGATACTTGTAGTCTATATCCAAAACCCAATGAGCTCTTCCTCCACACCTAAAGGTAAAGGAGTAACACAATTATTCAATTAATCCACCTTGCTGTATACCATAAGGATGTAAGGGGCACTTCCTAATAATTTACAAGTCTTTAAATATCTCTACCCAAAAATATGTTTCTTTGAATTTATCAAACCTAAGAGGCAGGAACCAATATATTGTAAACTCAGGATTCGATACATGATTTAAGCTTTAAAATCTTGACTTTTGTTCTAGAATACAAGCTGTAGTCACCCTAGGATTTAATATATATATATATATATATATATATATATATATATAACCCAAAGAAAACGTAAAAGCCATGTACATAATCAAACTTTGTAATCCGTGGCTTTATTCTAGCAAGCACATAGTGGCTTTGTTCTTAAATGTAATCTGTGGCTTTATAAACCCAAAAGTAAAAACGTTAAGCCCATCTAATCTATAGAACCCCAAGGAAAACATAAAAGCTATGTTGTTCTTGAATCAGGATTTGCGATCTAGGAGTTATATATATATATATATATATATATATATATTTATATTTATATTTATATATATATATATATATATTTATATAACACCCAATGAAGAACGTAAAAGCATCTACACGAATTAAGATTTAAAACCATGACTTTTGTTCTTGAATACCGATCAATGGCAACTTAATGAAATCATGTACCGACAAATTGAAATTTAATCTAATATATATCATCCTTTGTTAGACCCAAGGTCCTCAAATTCAACAGGTAATCAACATAAAATACGACACTACCATAAACTTCAGAGTATTACCATCAAATCTGTATTTTGAATAACGCTAATATATATAAACGACTTTCCACTGAAATCGAATTGACCACTTAATCTTACCACGCTACCAAAACCATAAATATATCTCAAGGTTTATAAACAATATATATTGAGATGGGGTTTTCACCTTGATTCTGTAGCCAAATCTTATGCCCCTAAACAATTTTGCCTCCTTTTGTCACGCTGTCTCTCTCTCTCTCTCTCTCTCTCTCTCAAATTTTCTTTGGCATCCATATTTACTAAGAAACACTTCCAATGAAAACCCTAATTATTTATTCCTCTACCTTATACTTAACACATGGGCTTAGCAGGATAATGGGCTGAAATTACTAACAAAAGTACTTATGGCCCAATTATATATAAAAGAAAAAGTAATAATCTTAATGCGCGTTTGGATAGGCTGTTCACAAAGCCTTCATGCGCGTTTTAGACAAAACGTAATTTTGTAAATTGTTTGGCTTCACAAAATGCACGTTTGCATTTTCAAAATCCAAAATTTTTTAGGTTTACAAAACATTGCGAAGCTCTGCTTTTTCAAAAACACAGATTGGGTTACCGCTATTTTTTTTCTTTAGAAAATCAAAATAGCGCCAATACGATAAGATATACCAGCTTTATCCCTTCCATGTTTTTTTTTTTTTTTTGGTGGGTTGGGAATAAATGGATATAGGAGTTTTCTTTATTATGTTTCTCATTCAAGAATTAGGATTGTGTTTATGGGCTTTAACATTCTTTAGTGATAAAAAGCTTAATGGGTATTGTAAATGCACTTCCGGTATAGTGTTTGTGTGTCCTCTCTATGCGAGGTGCCCTTCTGAGTTTGACAGATTTTGGAATCTATTTATGTGTGTTGCTGGGGAGTTGAGGTTTATATGTGTCTATCTCTGTGTGCTTGTAGTGGCCAAAGTTCTGATAACAAAAGGGAAAAGAGCAAGAATACTATTTTTTGAAACAAACAATTTGCTGGAAATTCTGGATTGTGGTTGTTTATAAGAGGTGGGCAGGGAAAGTATGTTGGGCTTTGTCTTGTAAGCATAATTGCTCATGCCTCTTGGTCATCTTATTATTCATATGTTTCAATCTTGGTTTTTTGCTATAAAAAAGGGGCATATGGACGTCTGGCAGAACAAGGTCAAGTCTGTCCTTCCTCTCTTGAATAGCCTCTAATGCTTCAGTTGGCCTATCATAATGATTAATTGATATAGACACAAAGAAAGACGTCATGACCATGGGATCAAATGTGGCAAACTTTTCTAACTAACTAACTAACTAACTATATATATATATATATATATATATATATTGGCCCCTCAATTATCAATATGGGATCATGTTTGATTTTGGTTTCCATAATGACAATCATATACAATGTTTATAACATTACGAGTATCTTTCACTGACATTGTAAATCAGTTTTTTAGGACTACTTAGGACTACATCCTCAATGGATGGGGTTTTGCCCCAAAATGCTGTAAGGAAAAAAAAAAAAAAAGAAGTTTTTACAGGGGATGACAGGACGTAATGATCAAGACTTTATAATTTATGTGGTTAAGTTAAATGACACGATTGCTACCATAGTGTTTTGTTTAAGCTAGCATGGCATGTGTTAGTGTCTCATTTTACCAAACTCAATGTAGTTCAGCTCAACTCAACTAAGGCTTCGTCCCAATTAAATTGGGGATTTCATGCAGCAAAAGTAAAAATAATAAATATACTTGTCATTACCATTTTATCAGGTAAATGTACCCCTCGATACAAATGGCTTGAAGAGGAACTACCAAAAGTTAACTGGACTGAGACACCTTGGTTGATTGTTCTAATGAATTCCCCTTGGTATAACTGCTGCAACTATCATTTTCTGGAGGGCGAATCCATGAGAGTAATGTATGAGGCGTGGTTTGTGAAGTAAAAAGTAGATGTTGTGTTTGCTGGTCATGTTCATGCTTATGAACGAACTATAAGTTCTTGATACTTCCTATTTATTAGTTTCTGAAATGTGATTTTTTTATTGTGGTGTAATCTGTGTAACACTGGTAGTTGTCTCTATTCATTTTTTGAACCTATCCTGCATTAATTGATCAGTATCATGCTCTGTATGATGAAAGCTTGCTTATTATGTTGACTCGTGATTGAGTTTTTTTATCTTATTTGATGCATTGTGTAATCATCTTGATTAATTTGATTCGCTTTTGGTTTTTTTTTTTTTTTTAATTGTTTTAAATATTTTTATTGGAGCTTACTATGTGAGTTGTATATTATGGCCCTTTTAAAGCTATTTGTTGTTGTTGTTGTATTTCTTGGTAACAGAAAGATGATGTTGCTCAGCTGCATCAGTTCATATTACATAACAGAGAGAAGATGCTGCTCAGGACCTTGCATGGACTACTAGTGCCATGTGAGTTCTGTTCCTCATGATATAAATATGTCAGTGTGATAAAAACTATGCTTTTGCTCTATTATTCTTGTGTTGCACCTATTTTTGTCATCAATGTACCTCCTAACAATCTCCTTCCTTACATTCTTATGCAGATTTTTGAAAGCAATAGACAGATTTAATGATTTGGTGGTGTCAGTTTATGTTACAGCTAGTCATATCCTCTCTACTTGTGGATACTTTATAAATGGCATAAATTTTGTGTTTCTATCATGAGAGAGTTAAATTTAAAATTTTTCTTTAAATCTGATACTGGCATTATACATTAGTGAGATGGTCACCATTGTTTAGATCCTGTAAACTGTTATGTCTAAAAGTTAGTTATTTAAAATCTAAACAACGACATGGCCCTAGTGGAATAGTTGTATCACACATATGAGAACCACATTTGATGGGATGGTAATAGTGCCTGTTAGGTTCTAAGAATTAGGAACTAATGTATTAGAACTTCATTTTGTAATGTTGGCAAACCATGATCAAAACAGTTTTTAGTCTTGTTTAGACTTGCTCAAAGTATAGGGTTTTTATGTAAAGTTGGAATCGAGTTATTGCATAATTTATTATGCACTTTTGCCTGGCTCGATCGATCGAGAATTAGACTCGATCGATCGAAAGTCGTGCAAAATGTTTTATCTACAGAATTTCCAACTCAGCCCTAGCTTATTTAATGTGTAGGGTTTTATGTTTTGCCCGAAGTATAAAAGCGAAAACCCTAGCCACGTTTTTAATGTTCTGAATATTGTGTTTGTGAATCTTATTTGTGAGATCTAGAGGTGTTTATCTTCACATATACTTAAGGTTTCCAAACTCAAGATTAATGTCAAGAGCTTGGTAATCACACAGTTGCAAAATCAAGAGTTTCAAGATATACAAACAGGTGTGCTTGTACTTTGCTGAGAATTCAAGGCAAGAAGTAGTCCACGAACTCGGAGCTGTCACGTGGTCGTGGTTGTAAGTTTCCTACTCGAGGCAGCAATAGGATGTTAGTAGTCTAAGTCGTTATTGTGTAAACTTCAATTCTTTCATAGTGAATTCTTTTTTACTTTGAGGATAGCTAAGTTAAATCCTCCCCAGATTTTTACCGGTTTGGTTTCTTGGGTCATCATATCGTGTGTTATTTATTTTCCGCACTTGTGCATGATATGATATATTTTTGTTAACCTAGAACTGTTTAATTTACCTAAGTTAATCACTTGGCTAAATATCTAGGTTAATCTATTTGGGTTTAAGGGGTCTAAATTTCTAACAAGTGGTATCAAAGCGGGTAGCTTTTGTGTTTTGATCTTTTGATCTTAAAGCTGATCCTTGACCCCTGTTGTCATGGAACACGGACACTCTCTTGTTATTCCTCCCCACTTTGATGGGAATAATTATGCTTATTGGAAAGTAAGGATGAAAGCATTCCTGAAATCTATTGATGAGAGAGTCTGGAACTCTGTTGAATATGGTTGGGAGAAGCCCACCACTCCTGTGAGTAAGTGACAAACCTCTCGAAAAGAGGCAGCTGCTTTCAATGGCAAAACTATGAATGCTATTTTCAATGCTGTCTCTATGGAGGAATTTAAGAGAATCTCTAATATTGAGATTGCTCATACTGCTTGGAATATCCTCCAGACTGTGCATGAAGGCACAAAGGCAGTTAAAATAAATAAGTTGCAGCAATTGATTACTAGATTTGAAAGCATTAGAATGAATGATGACGAATCTTTTGATGAATTCTATACTAAATTGAATGATATAGTTAATTCTGCATATAATCTGGGTGAAATCTATGATCAATATAAAATTGTTAGGAAGATTCTTAGATCCTTGACTGAGGATTTTAGACCCAAAGTGACTACCATCATTGAAAGCAAGGATGTGGACTCCATCCCTGTTGATGAACTTGTAGGATATCTTCAGTCTTATGAGTTGGACCTACCTAAGACTACCAAATCCAAATCAATGGCTCTTAAGTCTATTGATGATGTTGAGGTTGGTGGATTTGATGATGAACTTTCTGGTACAGAAATTGCTTATCTGGCCAAGAACTTTAGAAACTTTCTTAGGAACAATAACAGAAAAGCAAGAGGCAAGAACACTGCTGAACCTAGAAATTTTAGGAGAAATTATCCCACTAAGGTTAATAACACTGAAAAACCTAAAGAGAAAGTGGGTCAACCCTCTAATAATTCTATGGGACAACAATGTTTTGGATGTCAAGGGTATGGTCATGTGAAATCTGAATGTCCTATATACTTGAAGTCTAAGGGTAAGGCTATGGCTGTAACCCTTAGTGATGATAAAGTTTCTGACAATGAAGCAGTCAGTGATGAGGATGGAAACTTCATTGCTTTCACTGCTACTGCTGTAATCAATGAAAGTGTGTCTGTTGAAAAGAACCTTTCTGATAAGGAACTCCCTAAAGATGCAGATTTGCTGGAAGCCTACAATAAACTTTGCAAAGTTGTTGCAAAGGATGCTATGAATGTTGATTTGGGCTTAAAGAAAATTGCATATCTTGAACTTGATAAGAAAAACTTGTTTGTGAAATTGTTTGATGTTAATGAGCTTTTGAATAATGTGAAGACTAAGAACATGCTTTTTCTTGATAAAGTTAAAAATTTGGAACTTGAATTGTCTGTTGCTAGAGAACAATCAAATAGATCTGCAAGCTCCAAACTTGATCACATGTTAAGTGTTTAAAAGTCTCCCTCTGACAAAACTAGTTTAAGTTTTGTGGAAAGCATCTCTGTGCCTGAACCTCATTCCACTAACTTTGTTCCTTCTACTCAACCTTCTAAGAGTGAGATTGTCAAATCTTCTATGTGTGAAGTTGTTAAGTCTGTAGAAGTTACACCTCCTAGAAAGATTAGAGTTTATCTTCAAGAGTCTAATTCTAGAGCTTCTAATTCTTCTAAGGGCAAGTTGCATGATAAGCCTGCTTGGGTTTGTCACTTTTGTGGAAAGTCTGGGCACATTCGTTCAAACTGTTTCAAGTTGCAAGCTGCTAAGCGAGCAAATAAACCTAAAGTACCTGTGCCTCAAGCACAAGATTCTATGGTACTTATTGGTGAATTAGTAAAGGCGTTAGACCTTTATTCCAATCCTGGAGTTGCTCAGAATTCAAATGTGAATATTAACTCCAATTCTAGAGGTGCATCTAAAAATTTTTGGATGCAAAAGGCTCGACCTAATTAGGTCTGTCTGACATGGTCCTTGTTCTTCATTGATCTATCTCCTGTGACCATTTTTTTAAGATTTGCATTGCATAACATTCATGCATTTCATTCTAGGTTGTTTTTTATTTTTATTTTAAAAAAAAAAAAGGTAACAAGAATGGGTTTGGCAACATGTGTTTTGCTGTATTTCTCTTGAATTTGAAAACAATGTTGGTCAATCTATTTTTACATAACATGTCTATGTACCTTGTTTAGCTTGGATGCACTTACTTTTATTGCACCTTGTGGCTGAAATTTTGTAGTGCATATTGTGTGGGAAGATGCTTATGGTTTTTGATCACATGATCTTAATCTTGAAGTCATATGCTTTTTATTGTTGGACTTGAACTTAATGAGAAAGGCATAAATAACCATCTCACCACTGTTTACTAGCTAATCATGAACTCCTTAGTGCATATCGTAAGATTTTGTGCTTGAGAAAGTGTAGCACATGCACAAAAAGAACATAAGGTGTAGTCTCGGTTAAAATGTTAAAATTGGTGTGTACATTATTGGGCTATAATAATCTCACAATTCATATAAAATTGGTGTGTACATTATTCCGGCTATTTCAATAAGTTTCTGATAAATTAAAATTTGTATATATTATGAGGCAAATCAAAAAACTTACATGATTGCAAGCTTTTATTCTAAGAGATGTGAGAGTTATATGATGTAACTCTTTAAGTAATAGTCTCTTTCAAATTCATGTGATGAATTTTGTAAAAATTGTGATTGATTACTATTTGCATATCACCTCACATATCTTTCAAGTTTTTGCTAGTTGCACATACTACACAAGTTATTCTTTGCTAAACTCTGTACATGTTATTGTGTGTTTCTTTGGTCTGACCAATCAAATTTGAAAATTTCTTGAAAATTGTTGCAAAACATGTCTGTTGTTTGAGATTTTGAGGAAAATTATATGAAATTCCTATCTTTGGAAAACTGGGATAAATACATGGGTTTTTTGAAAAATATTTCATCTCATACTCATGCATTTTATTCATAAAATATAATGCTTTGAAGAGTTTTAACACTGAAATTGCTTTGTTTTCAAAAGTTTATTTTTTTCAGAATTTCGATCAATCGAATATGTTTTTCGACCGATCGAAAATGTTTTTAAAATCTCTGGAAAGTTTCGGTGTGTTTCGATCGGTATTCGATTGATATTGGATCAATCGAGGTATTTTCGACCGATCGAATCTAATCTTTGACCGATCGAATCTAATCTTCGATCGATCGAAAATCGGGCTGAGTTTTTAAAAAAGGAACTTTTCTTCATGTGTTCTTCACTTTTTCAAAAACTTTTCAAACACCTCTTTTGTCTCTCACCAACCGGTCAAGCATCCTGTTGCTATTTTTGTCGTTTTCCTCCAATCTTTTTGCAAAGAATCTCTCTCCCAAGGCCGGTAAGTCTATTTTACTCTTCTTTTTGTTTTTATTTTCAGTTTTTCATGCATAAAATCATGCATTCATTGGGTATTTTCGGGATTCTTCTTTTTTGAATTTATTGATGTTTTGGTTGTTTTTTTTCACAATGATTTGTTGGGTTTTTGTGGGGACACCATATACAAATGATATATGTGGTTTAATTTGCTCAATTTGGTGATTTATGGAAAATTTGAAAATCTAGGGTTTGTAAAATACCGAATTTGGGGCTTTTATTCAAATTGATGAAATTTAATGAAATTGGCTTGTTAGATTGATTAATTTGATCATTATATTGAGTTCTCTATCTGTTGTAATGATCAATTTTTTTTCAATTTGTTGGGTTTTGTGAAATTGGGTATTTCTAATTTGGGAATTTTTGATATAAATTTCTTACAAGTGGTATGCTCAAGCCAATTTTGTGATATTGAATCATATTTGAACTCTGTGTCATTGCATTAGTTCATACATCATTTGCATATCTTGCTCATGCATCATATAGAACTGTTATTTCTATTTTGCTGTGCTAACTTGCAGTCTGCCCTTGGTTTATTCTTTTTTCTGTGTCTCTCTATTCTATCCTTAGCATCATGCCTAGGAAAACCAGAGCCCATAAGACTTCTGTCCCTTCACCTTCTTTTGATAGTGATAGGTTTCTTAGTGAGAAGCATTAGGAGACATAGGAGACCCTTAACCTTAGGCGTCACATTTGGGGTGAGCGTAGGGTTATTTTAGATGAGGTTGATGATGAGGTGAGGCGTAATTTTGAGCGTAGGGGCTGGCTACCTCTGTTAGACATAGATCACCCGCATCCGGCTATCTTGATTAGAGAGTTCTACTTGAACCTCTCTATCCACATCTATGATTCCAACACCTTGGTTAAGAGTTGGAAACGAGGTGTAGAGTATCGCATTACCCCTTCGGTAGTGTCTGACGCTCTTGAGGTGCCTGTGGTTGCTCATCCTGTCTTTCCTTATGATGAGTCTCCTCCTCTTGATGACGTGATGTCATACATCACTGGATCTTCTATCCAGTGGGGTTCTGAACCTCGGATCACCTCTGCTGAGCTCTCTGAGCTGCATTATCTTTTCTTTAAGATTGCCTGTCATTCCTTGTGGCCCATTTCTCATCTCCACACTATCCTTATTGAGCGATGTGTGTTTTTGTATGCTCTTGTCACAGATGCTCCTATCAGTTTTCCTCATCTGTTTCTTCGTTCTTGGAACGAAGTGCATCGGAGTAGTTCTACTGCTCATGCTTTATTCTTTCCTGTCTTTATTCATAGGATTCTCCTTCACCTAGGTTTAGGTGATTTCCCTGCTTCTGAGCCTGTTCATATTATTACTCTTATTGGTGCCACCTTTCTGAGGCAAAGGGCTACTCAACTTCGAGCTAGCTCTAAGCGTCCTAGGGTAGAGCTTTCTGGTGTCACTCCACCTCCTACTTCTTCTACAGGTGCTCCTTTGGCTGAGACTTCTACTGATCCTGCTGCTGCTGCTGATGTTCCTCCACCTTTTCTTTCGAATGTTTTTGATATTTGTCGGACTTTGGACACTGTCATGACCGTTCAGGCGACTCATGGTCAGCTTTTGGTAGATGTGCTTGACGAGCTTCGAGCCTTGAGAACAGATTTGGCGAGCTTTTGACGTTCTCCTTCGCCGCCTCCTTTTGATGATGAGTGAGTGCCCTTTGGCAATTCGTCACAAAAAGGGGGAGTACATACCTTGTAGGGGAGTTTTTAGTCTTAAGGGAAGTTTTTTGTTTCTTTTGGTGATACTATGGAGCTTATGGAGCTTTTAGATTATATCTATATGCTTCATTATGTATTTACTTTTTTGGCTCATGATAAGGGGAGTTATTTTTTTTGAGATACATCTTTTTGTATATGTTTCTTGTTTCACTATGTTACATTGCTTATTGATTTATATTTATGATGTTATTCATGATATATTTCTTTATTTTGTGTTATGTGAAATCAAGCACTTCTTTTCTATGTTACTTGTATTTTCCACACATGCGTTAATGTGTTTGTTAAGTGTTACAAGAATATACAGGTTGATTCAGTCCTGCTACTGTCTACTTTTGCAACTGATAGATAGTAGTTAGGTTGAATTTGTTTAGTGGCTATTGTTTTGTAATGCGCTGTTTATTTTGTAAACTTTAAGCTTTTTGTTAAGTTTGTATTTTGTCACGGATTGCCAAAGGGGGAGTTTGTTAGGTTCTAAGAATTAGGAACTAATGTATTAGAACTTCATTTTGTAATTTTGTACATACCTTCATTTTGTTAAGTTTGTATTTGGATCATGGTTTGCCAACATTACAAAATGCTTTTTAGTCTTGTTTAGACTTGCTCAAAGTATAGGGTTTTATGTAAAGTTGGAATCGAGTTACTGCAAAATTTATTGTGCACTTCTACCTGGCTCGATCGATCGAGAATTAGACTCGACCGATCGAAAGTCATGCAGAATGTTTTTTCTGCAGAATTTCCAACTCAGCCCTAGCCTATTTAATGTGTAGGGTTTTATGTTTTGCCCTAAGTATAAAAGGGAAAACCCTAGCAACATTTTTAGTGTTCTAAATATTATGTTTGTGAATCTTATTTGTGAGATCTAGATGTGTTTATCTTCACATACACTTAGGGTTTTCAAACTCAAGATTAATGTCAAGAGCTTGGTAATCACACAGTTGTAGAATCAAGAGTTTCAAGATATACAAGCAGGTGTGCTTGTGCTTTGCTAAGAATTCAAGGAAAGAAGTAGTCCGTGGACTCGGAGCTGTCACGTGGTCGTGGTAATAAGTTTCCTACTCGAGGTAGCAATAGGATGTTAGTGGTCTAAGTCGCTATTGTGTAAACTTCAATTCTTTCATAGTGAATTCCTTTTTACCTTGAGGATAGCTAGGTTAAATCCTCCCCAGGTTTTTACCGGTTTGGTTTCTTGGGTCATCATATCGTGTGTTATTTATTTTCCGCACTTGTGCATGATATGATATATTTTTGTTAACCTAGAACTGTTTAATTTACCTAAGTTAATCACTTGACTAAATATTTAGGTTAATCTATTTGGGTTTAAGGGGTCTAAATTTCTAACAGTGCCTAATGTCTTCAAGGCTATTGTCACTGTGGTATTCTTTTAGCATGCTTCAAAACTGTGACAGTTAAATGTCTTTTTATTTGTTCTTGTAGTTTTCTGTTGGTATACCTAGTCTCTGTACCAAACGTATTGTTTAGTGGGGGATGGGTGGTGTTCCAAGTCTATTAATGGGCCGTATGGGGTTTGCTTATGGAGCACGTTCAAAGGATGGACAAAGTTTTCTTGCTTCATTAAATTTGAGGTAGCTGATGGTACTGGAATAAAATTTTGGTTGGATGTTTGGTGTGGCTGCTGTTTCTTTACTGGTAGTGAAGTTTTTTTTTTTTTTTTTTTTTTTTTTTTTTTAAGATAGATGGGGTTGAACAAAACCATTTGGATTGGATGGATTAGTTTTTTCTTGTTGAATTGTAGATGGGTTTGAAGAAAACAGTGATTACAGGAAAAATGACAAAATAATCTTAACAAAATAGTTAAGTCCTTTTTTGGGATTTACATCTAAAACAGCTATCTTTAAAACAACTTATCCAACGCTTAATGTGACTTTAAAAATAAAAAACGTAAATTTTCACATTTTTACCAAACGCTTGTATGTGGTTTTTAAAATGGTGTTTTCAAAATGCACGTTTTAAGAACACTCGTTTTTAAAACGTATCTTTTGAAACTTATTCAAACAGTTACTTGAGTTTAACTGTGTTGAAATTGAGTCATTGTAAATGTAATTTTGATTAGTAGAGATTGAGCCAAGCAGATGTATTAAGACCTAAATTATATTAATTTTACTGTAGATCATCTATTAGTTGATATATTTGGTATTTTATTGTTTTCATGTTACTAACTAATCAATTAATATATTTTTAAATGTTTAGAGAGGAACAAAAAAAAAAATAACAATGTTATGCTACAAACTTTTGCAAATGCATCATAAGTCAAATAATAATAATAATAATAATAATAATAATAATAATAATAATAATATATCTAAAAGCTGAAGCGTAACATTTATTGTTGCTACGCTCCAGTTGAGGCACATCAGCGTCTATGTCATTATCTTTTTTATTTTCAATTTTTCTATAATTTTTTTTAACATTATTTATTCACTCATTTTTTTATAAATATTTATACTTTCTCAAACCTTTCTCCTTCCCTTACCTTTACATCTCTCCACTACTCTCTATACTTTAATATCATTCTTCATCTTTCTTTTTATCTTCCTTTATTTTGTCTTTTCTTATTCTCACTTTCTAACTATAAATTTATCATTTTTTCTCTCATTTTATGCATAGTTTTCCCTAACAAAAAAAAAAAAAAAAAAGGTTATCTCTCTCTCTCTCTCTCTCTCTCTCTCTCAATTATTTGGTAGTTTTTTTTTTTTTTAGTTTTTGTAATTTTTGAGCCTTTATGATTATTTAGTGTAAGTTATGGTCCAATTTACAAATGGTTTGATAATTTATGCACGATACAAGCTTAAAATGATAAAATCTATCATTTTTGTTTGTTGCAACATGGTGTCTCCAATGCAAAAACTGATGAATATTAAAATTTCAGGTCCATAAGGGCTCAAGCAGTGTTGGTACATTTGCAATTCAGATAGCTAAATACTAAGGAGCAAGTGTGTTTGTTACTACAAGTCCAATATCATCTTTCTTCTAATGCATAAGTTTGGTTTCCAAAGTATTCATATATTTTTAGATTGTGATTGGCAATGAGTGATGAAAAATTGGTTGTTAGCAAGGATCTTAAGGCTGATGTGTGCATCAATTACAAGACAAAGGACTTTCTTAAAAAGGTGAAGGAAGAAATAGGTGGAATTTATTTATTTATTTATTTAATATTGAAACCTCAGTTTTCCTTAATGTTTTTAGAGATTGATGTTTTTCATTATTCTTTTTGCAATGATTATTAGGTGATAAAAAAACAACTTACTAAATGTTCAATGGCAAGAGTTTATGTTATTCTGGATCTTAGGCTCTGAAGAAGAATCTTGATTTTTTTTGTCCATTTTTCTTTTTGCATTCACAATTATGCAATTTTTTCTCTCACTATCTTTCATTATCCTTTAATTATTCATTATATTTTTGTTTTACATTTCATGTGGCATATCTATTATGGATAGCTCCACATCTGACGGTAAAAGTGATTTTGTAGGGATAAATGTCCCATTGAGAAGTGACTTTTTTTCCTAAGTAAATAGTTTCTTAGTACATACTTTTCTTATACCATATTTCAACTTCCCATCTATTACTCCATCAAGCCAAATCTATTTCCATTTTCTATTCTCTCTCTCTCTCTCTCTCTCTCTCTCTCTTAATTAATGTTTCCTAGCTTTTCAACTTTCCATTTACGTACTATTTCATCAAAACCAATCTAATAATAGATCAAACTCCCTTCAAGTCTATGACTCTCCTTCTCCCCAATCAAGTAGCTATGAAAACCATTCAATTGCCATCCAATTAGTATTAAAAAAAAAAAAAAAACTAATTTGTTGTGTGTGAATATATATATATATATATATATATATATATTGCAATTACTCAAGCCTACTTCTGCAAATTTGAGAAGTCCCTCTAAAGTGATTTTTTTTTTCTTTTCCTTCTCTCCCTTATATTCTTCAAGTTTTCCCAATTAATTTTGCTGCTAATGTGCCACTGAAGATCTCAAGTGCCAATAGCATTGGTTCCCATAAACCAACCAAAAAAAATCTCAAAGCTATGGTGAAGAAAATAGTAAAAGAATTGCAGTATGGTTTGGCTACTATAGTTTATGTGGTCGTTAACCAATGTTTAGAAAGCTATGTCTCAGAAAATGTATATTCAATTTTCGAGTAAATTGTACATGTATTCACCATTATGGATAAAGTATTCCCTTTGTATATACATAGCATAAATCAGTTTTTTTTGTACATACATATTATTTGTAACATGAATATTGATGCATAACTTAGCACAAGATATGTTACTCTTTTTTTGGTTTTGTATTGTAACAAATTTAGATATTATTATGGGATGCCTTTGTTGGAAGACTTTGCCTCAAAATCCATGAAGACCATTTGGATTTGAGAAAATCCAAGAAGATGTATGAATGGCTTGCTATCTGAAGAAATTGAATTTGGGTAAAATATGAAGAAGACCAATTGAATTGAATTGTGTTCCCTATCATAAATCCTCTCTCTCCTTATTATTTTGATTTAAATTTTTTTTTTTTGAGTTATTACTTAGTCATTTTGAAAGTAAGGATTTGAATTTATATCAAAATACAATCTTGGCTATGTATTTGAATGTGCCTATCAGTTATTTGAGTAATATCAATTGAAATTTTATGATGAGTTTTAATTATCATGATAATGTCCTTTAAGGGAATAAGAAATTTGAATAATATATTTAAAACTTAAAAAGTTTAGTTGTAAATAATAATAAAAAAATTGGGAAAACATAACGCACTACAACATAATTTAGAAGAATACGAAACACCTAAAAAATGGATAAATATCAATCAAATAAACCCACAAATAATAGAATGATTTATTTGTAGAGATAGAAAGATGAAAAATAACTTTAAAAATTGTTTAATTTATAAGGAGAACAAATTATTTACAATAAATTTAGGAGAGCAAATTATACATTATATAATAATTACAAAATAATTATCTATTCCCACGCGTCGCGTGGGTCTGCAACTAGTAATAATAATAATGAAAACATAAACTGTGCAAATTTATGATTAATCAGCCATTTAAAGAAAACAAAAAACAAAACTCATGACTCATGAGATGGCAAACTAGTCACAAAGACACTCACAAAATTAGAGCTTTTGGATTAGAAATTCAGTGCAAATTTAATGAAAACCACAACGAGGATCACAAATCGGTACCTTTTGTATTGGTTGAAGGTAAATTAGCAGAGAAGTTGTCATAAATTATCAACAATCATGGACTTAACACATAACACAGAATCCCACAACTTATATAAATAATTCATTTCGCACTTCACCGTTTATTATAACTATAGGAATGATTTATTGAGTAAGAGAATATAGAGGCAGGTACCACTAAACTGTCGTTTCAAACAACTAGAAGATTTATAGTACTTTCAATCTATGATATGCACCTGCACTATATCTTCCAAGCATCCTTCAATGATATTTGATCAGCCACCTCATAATGTGTACGATTAGATTTGTAAATCTAATTCGACACATATCTTATGCATACTATGATATTTGATCATCATAAATGAAATCCGAAAAAATGATATTAGGGGTACCATGGACTCTAGGTGATGTGTTTGCATTTGTATGGGACTTAATGCACTGGCACACAGAACTTAGGTAGTACTCTATTTGAAATATAATTCATTAGTTTTATTTTTTATTAAATTTTTTTAAATATATGACAAGATTATGTTTAAAGCAAAAGTAGTAATTTTCACAAATATTGAAAAAAAAAATAAAAGTAGGGGGAAAAAAAGAGGTTTCATATAATTCTCAAAATGTCTAAGCTGGAAAAGTCTAAGACCACATAATTTTTCACAACTTATTGTCACAACTGTGGCGTGTGTGAGTGTGATTAGTAAATAAAAAATATGAGTCTATATGTAAGTAATAGTTAACCACTCACAATTTACCACGTTAGAGTTATGGTAAAAAAATTGTGAAATAATTTGTGGTCTTAAAACTACTTGTTTAAGCCACTTAAATAATCTTTATTCCGTTTGAATGAAGTGTCAATTTAATTTTTTTATAATTGATGAAATGTCATTAACTCATTTCATAATTAGAGGTCATTGAGGGCTTCGATTATTTGCTAATCAGAACAAGAGTGTATATAAATGCAATGAATCTTATCAAAACAACAATTGCACCTTCAATTCTATCTCATCCTTCAATGACCCTTTCACAATGAAGATGTCGAAAAGGACCACGCCGATAAGTGACATTGATTATACCAACTTTAATCCCCCTACCGACAGATCAAGATAAAAAAGCAAAAAGCAAAAGAACGATATGAATGGATAAATGAGCTGGCAGAGATGAGTCGTCGTGACCCCTCAGGATTTGTTCACTCACTACCAAGGATTGGTTTTGTCCGTACAACCTTGTGGGTTACTGTTAAGCATCCATTATTAAACTTGTGGACCATACTTGTGCTTGATTAGAGCAATACCAGCAGATGGTCTATATCTATTTTTTGGAGAGAAGATGCTATTGTTTACTCAAAAAACTCAATCTAACAGTATCCATTTTTTAGAATAGGGTTGCTACAGTACTTCTCTACCAGTAGAGAGCACTGTAGGAATTACTGTAGCAATTCTATACAATATTTTCCTCTAAAATAATACCCGGTTAAATAAAAAAATAATTTTTTCTGTCTCGTACCTTTTCTCTTTCGTTCTTCACTCTCTAGTGCTTCTCTGTCTCAACGGTAATATATCACAATCAAAACAAAAACACAAAACCCAATCGAAAAATTTGAAACACAAAAACAATCTTTCTCGTAAACTTAATAAAATCTGAACAATAAAATAAAACTAATCAAAAAGTAAAAAAGAACAAACAAACAAACAAACAAATATGTAGAACGCCAATCTCCACTTCTCTGCCGATGATCTATGTGTGTATGAGAGAGAATTTGTTTGTGTGAGATAGAGGGAGAGAAATTTGTGTGAGTGCGTAAGAGAAAGAGAAAAAATGAGAGAGGGAGAAGTAGAGATATGTTATGTTCTGGAGACTCCACAAGTGATCTGAATGAACTTGAAAATGAAAAAGGAGGGTAGACAGAGATAGTGGGATACGTGTGTGGTGGTGAAAAAAACCAAGAGAAAAAAAAAAAAGAAGATGAAACGTATGGACGGGAGATGGTGTGAAGGGAAAAATAATATAAAAATAAAATATGATAATTAAAAAAATACTACTACAATATTTTCACAATAAATTTTAAGTAATAGATTATTATTAGTTAATATTGATAAGTAAAAAAATAATTTCAGCGATGGGTTCAAATTAGAATTAGTAACAATTTTTTACATAAGATTTTGATATGATTCTTGTGAAAGTATTGTAAAAAATGTTGTGAATATAACACTTTTTATTAGAAAAATATAATTGTTGATAATGAATATAGAAAGAATAGATGATGATAAAAAAAGAATAAAGAATGAATGAAGAAATAATATTTAATTAAGATAAAGAATAAGATAAAAAATTTGTCAAAAAGTATATTTAAAAAAGTAAGTAACAAAAAAAAAGGTAAAAGTGACTATTTATTTTTTAAACAATACAAAAATGTGAGAATCTCCTGGAACGACGCTTTTATTCAAGCATCAATCATTTTACCAAGATGATGCTCTTATTCAAGCATCAATCATTTTACCAAGCATAAATGCAACAGTCGATACACGATTAGCATCCCGTGATCAAGATTTGGCATATTTGCAATTTTTTTTTATTTTTTTGTCTCTCCACTGGGAAGATCCGGTTCTATCAGGTATACATAAAGGAATCACTTTAGTTCTCAAGTGGATTTTTTCACCAAAAAAAAAAAAAAATCAAGCAAAGATGAGCAATTCAAGAAGTACAAAACTTCACGTAGCCATGTTTCCCTGGTTTGCCTTTGGCCATATCACTCCCTACCTGCACCTCTCAAACAAGCTTACAGAGAGAGGCCATAGGGTGTCTTTCTTACTGCCCAAAGGAGCACAAGCAAAGGTAGAACATCTCATCCTTTATCCAAACCTCATCCACTTCTATCCCCTTCTTGTTCCCAGTGTAGATAGACTACCTTCCGGTGCCGAGACTGCCTCAGATGTTCCTCTTCCACTTCGTGGACATCTTCGTGTTGCCTTTGACCAAACCCAAGACCAAGTTCAAACCATTCTGAGCAGTCTCAAGCCTGATTTCATTTTCTTTGACTTCAGTCCTTGGATGCCAGCCATAGCACACCAAATTGGCTCCAAGGCCATATGTTATTCCATTGTAACCCCAGCAACGCAAGCAGTAAAGGTTCCTACTAAGGAGAAACCAGAGGATATGACAGTAGAAGACTTCATGCAACCGCCTCCTGGCTATCCTCCTTCGTGTGTGCGAATAAAGTCCAAGGACTATGAGATTGCACAACTAAAAGTGTTTGCCAAGGCTCTTGGAACAGAGATGTCTCTTTATGTTCGAATTACCTATGGCTTGATTCGGAGTGATGCCCTGGCCTATAGGACATATCATGAGTTTGAAGGGCCATACTGTGACTACTTAAGGCAGCATTATGCTAAGCCTGTGCTGCTAACAGGACCTGTCCTGCCTGAAGCACCGGCCACAAAGCTAGACGAGAAATGGACTAATTGGCTATGCAATTTCAAGCAAGGTACTGTGGTGTATTGTGCATTTGGGAGTCAAAATAAACTACAAAAGGACCAGTTTCAGGAGCTACTTTTGGGGTTTGAGTTATGTGGGCAACCATTTTTGGTGGCTCTGAGTACTCCAGATGGTTGCGCAACAATTGAAGAAGCTTTTCCAGAGGGGTTTGAAGAGAGAGTTAAAGGGAGAGGATGGGTGTATGGGGGATGGGTGCCACAAACATTGATATTGGAGCACCCATCTATTGGCTGTTCTGTGACCCATTGTGGATATGGGTCCATGTGGGAGTCTCTCTTAAGTGATTGCCAAATAGTATGCGTTCCACACCTTGGTGATCAAATTGTGGGTGCCAGGTTAATGGTGGAAGAACTCAAAGTTGCAGTGGAGGTGGAGAGAGAAGACAATGGGTGGATTTCCAAGGAAAGCCTGAGTAAGGCCCTTACCTCTGTGATGGACGAGGACAGTGAAATAGCTGGGCTGGTGAAATATAATCATGCCAAGTTGAAGGAGGAACTTACTAGTGAAGGCATGCAAGAGAGATATTTAGACACTTTCATTCAAAACCTGCAAGGTCTTATGGATTGACTAAGTGCTACATATGAACCCAACTACTTAATCCTTTGCACTAAAAAAAGCAGTAGCAGTTTCAATTGAGGAAGGATTCACTCGTGCTATTGTTTGGGAATGCTACTTCTTTGTCAATGTTGTTCTATTTGGATATCCAGTTGTATTTCTTTTCTGGGTTGTACTTGTGTTTCTTATCTCTTTTAGCAAAAAATTAATAGTAGTGCTAAGGAAAATACAATTTTTACTACTTGAGCTTTGCAAATAGAAGTGTGTCAAGTTGTAAATATATTTAAAGTTTGTTGCCAAACACTGAGTTTTTCCAGAAGAGAGCTAAACATCCAGCTTTACTCACTCTCGAGACTATCCAGAATGATCAAAGTGTAATTCTTGACACAATGTCTTTAGCCTAGCTTCATCAGCCCAGGTTTCGGCTAAAAACAGGGCAGCAGGATCTTGTGCTCGGACCACGACTCCAAGCTCTTGAACTGTACGCCAGTTCCCAAGCCCGCGCATGTTCCAACATATCCAACTCATTGGTTTCAGTGGGGCTGACAGACAGTCTCTGCCACTGGGGAAAGGTTTTCATCGCCACTTTGGCTGCAAGTGGCTTTGCGCTTGTAGATTAGGGACTCTTTTTGAGGTGAGGAAGGGAGACACTTACCCAGACGAGACCCTTCGCTCTCAATCCACATCTCACAATCTTTATCGTCATGAGTGAGACGACCACACCAGTAGCACAGGTTGGGTAGCCTTTCATATTTGAAGGATACCCAATGCTCCTTCCTATCTTCTACGGTAATCAATCTTCCTCGACAAAGAGGTTGTGATATGTCAATTAAACTCTAACTCTTATAAAGCTTCCCCCCATCATTATCAGGAGCATTCGACGGGTGGTTGATTAGACCAATGGACTCACAGATTTGTTCTGCAACTTCTGTGTTTTGAAACCTGACCAGGATATCGTATACCTGGACCCAAAAGGAGACCATATTGAATCCATAATCCTGCAAAGCTCTGTCCTTGTCATAACGTTGTAGAGCCAATATACGTTTATCAAAACTCCGTGGCTCAGACGACAAAATGTGTTCGACTTCAATATTACTCTCAAATGTAAACAGGAGAATGTGATCGCAAAGGTTTTTCACCTTGAACCCTGATTTGGATCGCCACAATGGGGTGAAAGTATTGGCAACTGCATCTAGGTTGAGAGGACGTTTGGTGTAGAATTTAGCAATAATGGCGAAACTAGTTGTGGCCTGTTCTTTTTTCAGTTGAAGGCCTGGCCCTTCTTTTTCAGACAGAGAGAGGGAGAGTTCCATCTCTTTGTTAGATCTTCCATGGGTTGAATGAGTCGCTAGAAAAATCTAC
This sequence comes from Lithocarpus polystachyus, assembly GCA_033629205.1. NCBI lineage: Eukaryota > Viridiplantae > Streptophyta > Magnoliopsida > Fagales > Fagaceae > Lithocarpus > Lithocarpus polystachyus. Next base: position 529,920 of record CM066165.1, read on the forward strand.
AGAGTGTTTCCCGTTAACCCCGAAAAAAACCCACCAAGCCTCTAAATAATAGTGTTACCCAGAGGGACAAGAGCACCTTTAGAAGAAGAGAAACGAGAGTGCTACGCTAGGAGAAGTCGCTAGAGAGCAACTTTCACTAGCGGAGAGCAACCTACGTCATGGTATTTTATTCAGTATGTGATATAAAAATTATGTTTTTTTCTTTGTGGTTCATTTGGATTGTTAAAAGTATTAAGCCCAATTATAAAAAAGACCCAAGCCCAATCCTTGATGTTTAAACCAAGGATATTACTTATACTACCAGTCCACTAACCATACTTTATTTTATGGTTAATTTAGTATTTAGCTGTAAATATCCTCACATTAGATATATTGTAACACAGAATTGAGGATACTGTAAAAATGTAGCCTTAAAAGGTTTTATCTTATGGATGCAGGCCGCCAGGCCGAAGCGCATAACCTTTGTGATCTCTCTCTTCTCTCTTGCTTCTACTTCTCTACATCAATCTCTACAATTTAATCTTTAGATTTTAACATGAAGAAAGGAATTTTAAGATAAGATTTCAATTTCAATCTTAGTTTAAATGACTTGAATAGGTATAAGATGACGATAGATTTTTTTTATAGTAATGAAATTTATAAAGGGCTTTGTTCCTTATATCACTAGGTGTAAGATGTCACTTGAAATTCATAATATCACAACTATTTTTCTTCTAGCAAAATTTTGAAAGCTTTTAATTATAAATTTCAGTTTATAGTAGCAATATATATATATATATATATATATATATATATATATAATCTTCAAATCCAAACACAGCATTGATTTGCATTGCTACAGCTTATGGCATTGTCATGTCCTGAATTTGCCTTAGATAATGGCTTCTTGTTCTTGGTCATCTATTCATATGCAATTTAGTAGAATTCCAGTATTTGAATTTTTTTTTTTTTTTTTTTTTTTTGCCTTTTTTGGAAATAATGGCTGGTTCTACTTAATGGAACTGGTGCATATTGAAAATGCTTTCATGACACTTTCAACATTCTTTATACTTCAGAAAAATTGCTCAAACAGTATATCAGACTTAGATCTCTATTATTCTAGTTCCTTTTTTTATTTTTTATGTGCTTAAAAAATGTACCTAGAATTTAAATATTCCTTCTTCCTTTTTTCCCCTTAATTTGAATTGGTGCAATTTGGTAATAAGGTGTAGAGTGGATTGGTAATCCTCCAATTTCCATGATCCATCATGGTTTACAAAATTATGATAACCTTTAATCTACTCTTCATTTGCTTCTTGGATGGAGATAGTCCTATAGCCATTAACCAGGTCTCAACTACTTGATAATGAGCTAGATCTTTACAACATGCCCCTTTCATGCTCAAGAAACCTTTTATTATTTTCATCATGAATCACATCTAGTTCTTTGCATTATTCAAAGTTGTTGTAAGATTTCACATTTTATATGAAGATTGCCAAAGACCCATCTAAGAGAGACATCAACGCGCTTCAACAACACATAGAGAATCTTCTAACTCTATCCACTTCACTTTTCTTTAACACTCTTTCCGATCCATACAGAAAGGGTGCTAACTTCGTCCGTGGATACCCTTTCAGTCCCCACAAGGGTGTCCCTACTGCTGTTTCTCATGGCCTCTGGCTCAAAATCCTTGACTATGATGCTCCTACCCAACTTATTAAACCAAGGGAGAGAAATACCAGGTATATGTATCCATCAGTCTAAACGCTCTATTTGTTTCGCTGTAAAATGTTTTCAACAAACATATACTCGTTTAGCATGGGCCAAATGTATATATTATTGTGCTACTTTCTTAATTTTCAAAAAAGGGTGGAAAAACTACTTCTCTGTCAGTATCAAAAAGATTTTATTCTTATGTTATTTATTATGGACTTCATTTATCACAGCCAATGTGTGAAATATATTAAGTGGCGCAAACGCAATCTTAATTTGACAAGAAAACTAGTAATAGTAGTAAAATATGTATATATATATATATATATATATATATATATAGAATAGACAGTCTCTCTGTCATATGTCATCACAGAAAATACCTGTAATCAAATTCCCACTACAGTCTAATCCTGTTGGGCGGTTATCCTTTTTTTATACCTTTTATTAATAGACAGTAATTTGTCTACTAGTTTCACTTAAATAATGTTACCATACAAACTCAAATCAAATCAAGCTCTAACTCAAAATTTGAAAAATGGTTACTCAAATTTCTAAAAAAAGGCTAATAATGCCTGTTTTAATCTGACAGAACCATCAGATCTCACAATTGCATCCCTTGCATCTGTGTGTTGCAAAACCCAATTTTGTTAAAGACATTATTACAGAGTAATTGATGCACGCTCCCACCAATTTTCAAGATCAAGCTGCTTTCTTGCAATAATTTTCAAGCCATTCCATTGTAACACTTTTTGGCCTCTCTAGTGGCAGTCCAAGAGCTCGGTCCCATATCAGCTGAGCAACAAAAGAGAAAATACAATTTAAATAAACTCATCAAAGAGCTGCATCAGAGAATAACTGCAAATAAAAGTAGGGGCAAAATATAACCTGAGAGCAGATACCAATACTTCTTGACACACCGAAAAGGACGGTAAAATATCTGTCCACCGAATTAAAAATTATAATCATCCCTCTCACTCTAATAGTCATAGAATGTCCAAATGGATAATAATCACAGATAGTTCAGATGTAAATGAAATATCATACCTTGCTTCAGTTAAACCAAAATGGTTCAGCAGCACCCCACTATGAGCATCAACGTTGGGCCATGGGTTTTTAACCTACAACAATTCCAAAACCCCAAAAACAGTCAGCTTTATATCCCTGCCATTTGACTTTATTTATAAGTCAATTGGATGAAACCAGAATATAGACAGATGATCTTTGAGGAAAATTTTCCAATTTAGCTAGTGGTGGGAGGTTAAAGCTCCAAATTTCCCAGCAAAATTATAGGTGGGGTGGGAAAAGAATCACTCTAAATTTTAATAGGGGAGACATGATAGAAACATAAACGGGGAGAACCATGCAGCTAATCTTGAATCTCATCCACATTACAGCAATAAGGACCATGTTATAGAACCTTCTAACGCGTCTACTCTCAAGACTATTTCCACTTCAATATCATGTGAAAGACACATATAACAATGTACATGATCTGAGTTTCAGCAACATAAGGGTCACTCAATGACTATACCTTGCCTAGTTCGGTAAGAATGGGAGGGACAACTTCATAAAGCTTGGAAACCTGTGATTAACACATTAGATTAGCTCATGAAGAAAATTACCAAATAAAATGCAGTGTGCCATAAAAAGGCACACCCTTGTTAATGTCAAGGTTCTATAATTAAGGCATGAGGGATAACCAGCTGGAACAGTGGATCATCAGGCAAGTGCTTCAATGCAAACTCTCTTTGACATGTGTATCTTGGATCTGTCTTACGCAAAACTCCATGCCCAAATCCAGGGACAACCTGCAAATTCAGAATAGAAACGACATGAACTAGAGACTAAAATTCAACAATTTGTCAGGCCAAGTTTTCCAATAGAAATAATAATTTAAAATGGGGAAAGTGATGATTTGGAGTTAAGGAAGTCAGAACTCAGAAGAAAAACTAAATAAAATATATTAAGACCTCAAGTTGCAAGTCAATTCAGTACTGCAACTTCCCAAAGTCAGCATAAACAGAAAAGCAGAGAGCAAAGAAATTATTCAAAGAGGAAAAAGATGATAAGATATGGAAAAGAAACTGACTGAATGAATAACAAGGCAGAAAGTTAAAAGAACAAAGAGGTGTTCTCTGGCTTTAAATGTGGTCAATTGGCTTTTGCATTGAACTAATAGACACGACATTTGAAGAGGGATCAAATAAATAAATATATATTTTTTGAAATAAAAGATAGGGACCAAATAAATATTAATAGTTGTTAAAAGAAGTACCAGGGAAATAACTCAATAAGCTGCATCATGCCTAGAGGCCTGAATGGCCTGAAATTAAATGAGAGAAGTAACAAGAACTGTACTTCCCATTCAAATTAAACTGTATGTTAGACTGGTTTTGGAAGAGCTGAATAGAATGTTAAGTGTTAACCAGAATTACAATACATAAGTGAAAGGAACCAAATGCATGTTGTCCCATTGTCAAGAGTCAAACGAGATAAGCAAGTGCACTCAAGGTCAAGCAGACTTCAAACCACTCAGCTAAATTAAACCTCCACACTAAGATGTGATAACTTCAAGACAATACTAACCTTGCCACCTTTTAAAGTTTTCCAGACATATTCTTTCAACTGATCTACGGTTATGTTCTCTCCACACTCATCAACAACAGATTTGATCCAAAGCAGAACCTCCTGCAATCACAGTATCAAGGAAATCAGAGACAGAAAAACAACAAAAATCATTTGCAAGCAGATAAGAAGACGTATCACCATGACCAGAAATTTAGAAACATAGAACAAGGTTTGGCTACAAACTTGAAGTTTTCCCTAAAAATTCATTTAGATAGTAATTTTAAAGTCTTTTCCTAACTCTTTGTATCTAAAATTGAAGAAAAAGTCAAGAAAGTATGAAACAAAAAAGGGAAGGTGCCTAAAATAGCAATCCCTCATAAGAGAACAGAAAACTTCTTAGAAACTAGAGTATACAAGGCACTGATAATTGTGAGGAGATAAGCAAAAGAACAATCAAGCAGCTAAGCATTTATAAATGTTCATCAAGAGCAAAGAGTAACCTGCATTAAGCTTTATGTAAAATTATACATCACTTTTATACAATAAACACCAACACAAATATTAAAAGAAGGGTGGGGAAGGGGAAACTTATAACAGTTTTTTCTAGAATAACAGATAATATCACAACGGAAGATTCACACCTGATTAGCCAAACCATGGAGTGGTCCAGCCAAACCATTTAATGCAGCAGCAAATGAAAGATAAGGATCTGAAAGTGCACTGGCAACCTGAATTCAGTAGGACATCAACTGAACATCAGCATTTAGCTGTACAAAATGTTTATGATGAAAAAAGAAAAACAAATGAAATGTCATAATATCAATTAAACATTCATAAGTTTTAGCACTGTTACATATATTTTAGGATTCTTATTGCATAACTTGTGATTAAGGCAAAAATTAATTAATTAATTAATTAATTAATTAAAATGCTTAGAAGAAAACCAAGGTAACTTACAAGGTGGCCAGTGTGAGCACTAACATTTCCACCTTCATGATCACTGTAAACACAATATTGAATAACAAGTTCAGTCACACCATTGTCTATGTACCAATATGTTTTGCGTTCAGAAGTGAATATTATAGAAAATAGTTAGGAGACCTTCGTGTACACATCCTGTGTACATGAGGTTTCCCTTCCATTATAATTTTTTTTTATTCTTCAACACAACACACACACACACACACAAACCTGTGGATGGTGACATAAAGTCTCATAAGCTCTAGCATTTTGGGACTATCAAATCCCAACATATGTGAGAAATTTGCACCATAATCCAGTGAGTCATCGAGTGGTATAACTTGGCCATTTTTGTATATCCTTCAACAAATAGGAAAGAAAATAAATCCAAAAATGATTCAACACCATCCAAAAACAATATCATGGAAGGAGTCTGTAGAGATATGGTCAGATATGGACCTCTATCAGGTCAAAAAACTAGTGAACCGAAAAATTCAAAGAGAGCAAGGGATAGACCTCTGCCTGTGGGTTGGGGGGTGGAGACCATGTCAAAAAGTCAACTATGTTTTGCCCATAGACAGGCCAAGTTCACTTCAACGGCAAAGAAAATTACAGATATTTTGTCTGTAGCAGCAGGCAACCATGGGCTGCTGCCAGCAGCATGCAGCCCTGGCTTGCTGCATGCATGGGCTGTGGCCAGCAGGCTATGCCAGCAGCAAGCACCCATGGCTTGTTGCGAGCGTGGGCTGCCATGGGCTGATGCCAATATGTCATGGGCACGTATCCTTGCATTTAACAATTTTTTTTTTATATATAATAAATTACAAAAGGAAATTGTGTCTATTTGTACACCAGCAGGGACCATCCTTACATTTAACTTTTATAAAAGCTTTTATAACATCAAGTTTACCATCATTCCAGATCCAGTCCAAAATGCAATTACAACAAATTTTGATAATCAATGAGAAATAATATCCTTGCATACCTGCGGTAGACATAAGCAGCCACTAATGGCACTCGAGCAATCAAATTAAGAGAGTCCTCATATGTTGGTTCCCAGTACCTAAAGACAAAGTATATACAAGCTTAGTAAATTAATAGGTCGTCAAATTAGAAAAACATACGTACTTAAAAGAGCCTTACTTAGATTTATGAATCCCCTTCTCGTATGCCTTCTGGAATTCACTGTGAACCTGAAGGACAATATCAGGCCATTCAATAATTGTAAGTATATCATCTACTTTTAGAAAATCAATAAAACCAACCAGAAGTATTGTTAACTCAATGTGTCACTTGGTTCACTTCCTAGTTTAATAATTTAGCTTCTCATTACTTCATTTAAGAGCACAAGAAATATTTTTTAATACAAGGTGCCTTTATAACAAGATGTAAGGAGAAGAAAATAAGATCTCCAAAATAATTAAACTGTGAAAAAATAAAAACATATGCAGGTAATTAATAAGAACCCCAAGAAGCATTGATTGAGTAACAGCTCCACACAAAAACATCTAAGGTGAGAAAATTGGTCTTCACCAGGGTGGATTACTAAGATCAAGCAAAATAAAAGCACATCAATATTCAATGGAACTCTTAAAATAATTTTTAGTTGATTACTCTAAATCTAAAAAGCATGGACATAGGACACGACAATTTTTGAAATATTAGAGGACAACAAGGTGGGAATACAACAATAAATTAATTATCTTTAGGAATAAAGTTTTCAAATAAAAAATAAATATCATTGTCTTTAAAAAGATATCTAAAACCAAAGATAATTGTATTCCCTCCCCCCCCCCCCCCCAACACACGAAGGACAGGCATACATGAGTATCCCTGGTGTGTATGACACAGACAAGCGAATGGTTTTGGAGTGTCATCCTTTTTAACCCAAATTCAAGAGTGATTAAATTGGTCTATATAGACTCTCTTTGATAAAAGGACGGTAAAGAATGGCTTTCAAAGTACCATTTCTGGAAACAATATGAAGAAAAGATGCCTAAAATATTCTATAGATGAGGAGGAGACCAAACGTTCTATTGAGTTGTGATCCCTAAGATTTTATTGTATAGAACTCAGACAAACTCCTACGATGTTGCAACAACGAGAAAAAAACCAAATGATTACAGTAATGCATATTCAAATTGACAAAGAAGACTGACTCGCAAAAGAACCAAATAGGGGAAGAACAAAAGGTGTATTAATTAAACAATAGTGTACATTCAGAAGTCCATTTTCCAACCTGAAGGGCCATAACACCTGTTGCAAACTGAGTCATTGGATGAGCTGTAACAGGTAGAGCATCAATGGCCTTGTATACAAAATCTGCAACCAGAAATGATAAGCCCAAAAGGTTGTCATAAAACTAAAAATTATTCTTTCTAATCATACACTTAAAAAACAAAAAAAAAAAGAAAATCGAATACAGTCAATTAAAAGTTAACAAATAAGAATATGGTAGTTTGATTGTGATGGAGATAAACAATAATACAAATACACTACTGTAGACTACTTGCAATTGACTTATTAAGCAACGAGAATGGAACACATTATTGAACTATGGGTATTAATTCAGTTATAAACATTTGCTTTTTTATGTAGATATAATAAGAAAGTCTACTACAGAACCTGGGACGACTGCACGACTTCTCAACTCCTTGGATAATGCATCTACTTGCTCTTTGCTTGGTACCTGAGGTACAAAGGATGTTTAAGTATACGAAAACCTCTAAAAAGACAAAGGCAAAAGAAGGTTTCAGGGCATAGGCAATGAGTATTGTGTCCAAACTTGCAATTTAAGAATCTGAAGTCATTTGGCTTGAGACCACACATATAAGGTGAGCAGATACAAGAAAAGGTTTCAGGTTAAGCCTTAGTTCAAGTTATATGTAACTTCGTCTTTTTTCTTATTTTGATTACATTCTAAAAATATCCTACAGTGGCTTTTTGTCTCAAATAAAACACAAGAATAACATACCTTTCCTGTCAAAAGAAACCAAAGAAGACCCTCAGGCAAAGGTTCTCCTTCAGGCTTTGCAGCTGGTAATACTTTCTGGCATTCAGGGATAGTCAGACCTCTAAAGCGAATTCCCTGTAAAATTAAAAGCCTACCTTTCAGATCTATGACAGACAGAACTTATGAAATTTCCCAATAACTTATCAACTAACCATCAAATTCAAGCAAAAAAAGATTCCAAGATTTAATATTTGAAATGTATACCTCATCCGGGTCAAGTAGTGAAGTTTGCCAGAGTAAACCGGTCATTCCTCTCATTCCACCAAGAACCTACCCAATCATGATAAACAGATAATTCGGTGAGAAGTTGCAAAACATAATTTTATGTTACTCTGAGATTTTTGAGATCTTTATAATGAAAGAAAGAAACTGTTATAGCTCACTTCTGCCATAGACACTAGATAGGAATGGTAAAATGAACACAAATATCACAAAAGCATATTTACCATATCAACAGTGATATTCCCAAGCTGCACTTTTCCATGTTCTGCCTTAAGTTTCTTCAACCGCTCCTGTAACCAAATAAAATCCAAAATAGAGAATGAAATTCTAATCAAAATTTTTGTTAACGAACATTACTAGCTACAATCACAAGTATAATCATTTGTAGCATGTAAAACTACTTAAGAACTGTCACACCAAGACAAACTGTACTTAGATACATGTTGACTCCTTGGCTCAAAACCTTCCTTAACAACCTACTCTATGAAATAGAAAGAGGGTAAGGGAGTCTAAACTAGCTCTTTAATCAAATGCGCACCCATTGTCCAAAATACTCAAAGAATGCGACAAATGGATACACATGTTGTGCCAGTTTTGTAATGCAATTTCAAATCACACTACAATAATTTAAAAAAAAAAAATAATAATAATAACTTAATTGCACGAGCAAGGAGGAAAAAGGAATAAAAATTAAGAATTGGTAACGCATGCCTGTTGCTCAGGAATCAACTCCTCCAGCTGAGTACGTAGGTCCTGCACAGAAAAAAGAAAAGACTAGCATGAGCGAGGTTGCTTATGGTAGAAATGGCATTAAAAAAATAAGCTATAAATAATTCCCAAACACGAGTAATTGTAAATCAATAACAGCCAATGAGCTCCAGCTCAAAAGGCACTTTCTTCTTCCAAAATATTTGAATAATAACTTTAATCAACAACAAGCCTTGAGGTATGGTACAAAAAGTTGAGCACTTTGATACACAGGCAGGCATGTAGATAATAAGTACAAGTTATAGCAGTTGTCATACATAATAGAGTAGTTAAACACACAGAAATTGTATGAAAATAGAATTAAAAGCTGTAAAAATCAAAACTTTTTTTATTGGTAAGTCACACACACACAAGCATGTAGTAGGTGTTGAACTCACAATGCGACCCTATATATAATTAGTGTAGAGCGATAGTGATATGAATGTGAGAAATGGGTTTGGTTTGGTTTGGTGTGGCGCAGTGAATTGTATAGAGAATGAAATGAAAAAAGATAATACAAGATCAGAGGAGGAGGACTGTATTTGAAGCCATCTGACTGAATCTTTGAGACTTGGCTGCTGCCCCTGCAATCAATCCATCACAACATATTGTTATTCAATATACATATTTTTGTTTCCCCTTAAAAAAAAAATCAGAGTAAATTGTTGGTAGCTGAAAATGGAATACATACAAGACGAGAGCGGAGCTTGGAAAGCAAAGAGACGCTTCTGAACATTGCCTTTTTTTTTTAATCCTTTATCTACTCCCACAAATAATGGACGAAAGGAAAGGAAAGGAAAGGAAAACAACTATTTTTAGTATTAATATTAATAATAAAGGGGGGAAAATTGGAAGTGTAGTCTAGGATTGGATCAAGGAAATGGATTTGATTTAGAAAAATGAAAAATGGAAACGCAGAGTGGAGAGATTACCAGAGAGCTGAGAGAGACAAATAATGGAGAAGAGTTTGACACTACACAGAGCGAGAGACGAGGAGAATAAAATATATATAAATATCAATGAAGAAAGGCTTCAAAGCTTTCACGGGATCTTTATATTGAACCCTTTTCACCGTAGACGCGTAGACCGTGGTAGTTGTCTCGCCACAAAACTCAACAACTCATTAAGTTTTTTTTTTTTTTTTCTTGGTCATATCTTATTTGGGGGGCAACAAAAACAAAATGCCATTTTCCAAATGACTCCTAAATGTTAATCCCTGTTTTTTTTTTAATAAACCCTAAATGTTAATACCTACAAAAATTACTAATATTTTTTTTTTAAATAAAATTACTAACATTTGCTTCTTATATTCAATTTGCCCTTTTTCACGCCACCCTTCGTGATTATTTATTAATTAATATATAACTTTTTTTTTACAAACTATTAATATATAATAACTTAATATTGCAACAAAAAATATATATATATAACTTAGTAGCTTTTAGATTTTTGTTTTTTGCATACTATTTATCCCAATTACAAAAAAGAAAAAAGAAAATAGGCCATTAAGCAAAAAGTGGATCAAGAGAAGTAAGGATTTTTTATGTAGCAAAAATTATTTCATATAGTCCTCTCTACAGCTAGCTAGTAATATTGAGGCTTTGTTAGTTCTAATCGTAGCTATGGGTCAAATTGAAGCTAATGTAGAACGATAATAAACTAAACTAGAGAAACATTCAAGTATTCTGATCTCGTTGGTCTCCTTACCTAATCTCAACACCGTGCTAACAAGTTTGGCCTAAAAAGGAGATTAGGCCTTTGAATTTTGTCTCATAAGGAGGATCAACCTCGCAAACGTAATTATTTCTACATTTATTGCACTATAACAACCTCACAATATATTTAATGTGATGCAATATGTTCCTTCATTGTAGACTATAAAGCTACCTTTTTTAAGAACTAGAGCTACTTAGTTGTACCTCATATATCGATGTGTCATAGTGACAAGAGTTGTATCTACCTAAAACTTGAGATTGGTTGGATATATCCGGGTGAGAAAATGGCCAATTAACACCTATAAATATCATTTCAAATTTCAAAGTCAATGTGTGAAATTCTAACCTAAAAATTGCATATGTCAATATGTGAAATTAAAACGAGTCTAACTTTATCATTAAAGTATCACAAATAAACCCACAAAGGGAATCAATTTCACAATGATTTTCCTTAGTGTTTGTACAAAACTATAGCTGATGAAACAACATGATTTCCCTAATTTTCCTACCTCAAAGAATCCCACTTCCCACAGTAATATAAAAACTCACATTTTACCAATTAGATTGGGTTGGAACCCAATTTTCATGGCCACTTTATATATAGTTCTTTAAAGTTTCAATTTTTATTTTAAAACAATGTGTATTTTTACTAAACTTATTTATTTTTTAATAAAATAAGTTCATAGACATAAGTAATATTGAATAAACCCTATGCAGCTTCATCGAGGACATTGCTTGAGTTCTGTGCTCCTGTATCCTGCACCAAGCCTTGCCCTTTCATCGGTTGAGTTTTAGAGTCTTAGACCATCTACGCAATGATTGATTCTTTTTGAATGCTAGGCATACGAATACGATGCCCCATGCTTGCTTTATTATCATTCCCTGGCACCAGTTGTGGTTACTAAAAGTTTAAAACTTTAGATTAATCCATGTGATCATATTCTAAAGCCTCAAAAATAGATAGTTCAAAAGAATCAGTGTGATCAAATTAAAGCCACTTTTAGGATTGAATTGATTCCACCAATTCTTCGGCCACACTTTGATAATATTCCCAATTATAAATGTCAACGTTGTAGCAAGAGTTGTAACTTAACACAAAGATTGTCTCATAAACTTTCTCTTTTTCTTTTTTTTCTTTTCTTTTTTTTTTGAGAAAGAACTTTCTCATATTGAAATTGCTGGTAAATGACGATTAAAAATCTCAAATCAAACGCCGCCCTTTGACATGTTACATTTTCAACGTTTGAATATTGAAATAATATTTATAATGGTCCAAAGAGATGGGGGGTGAAGAAAAAACAAAAAAATAAAGAGTCAAAAAAAGCTACCTGAAGCTGCTGTACATTGACAGTTTAACAGTGCCACACGCCTACCTACCCCAAGTTGTGTCTTCCATTTCTTTTTGTGCTTTCGCACGAGAACGAGAAAAACAGAAGTGAAGGACGTGTACAACGCGAGGCTCCAATTTTCAATAAGCAAAAGCACATCGAAAAATTGAAGAAGACTGCCGTTTCAAAATTGGCAAAAGCTAGTTGTCAGAGCATACACATTCTAAAATTCTAACTCATTTTATTTTATTATTTTAAAAAATTATTTTATTAATTATATTATATTATTTTATAATATTCTCACCATTTCAATTTTTATTTTACAATACAATACATTAAAATAATATTTTTACATAACAAAATAATATATCCCAAAACTCAAATAAAAACAAAAATTCAAAACCCAAAAACCCGGTGAGAGAGAGAGGAATTGATAAAGTATTTGTTTTTTAGAATTAAGCTACAAGCAATTTTACCTTTAGAATTATACTGTAACATTATTGCAAATTTTTTTGTAATAATTAGTTTTTACAAGTCTTTATGTGTAGGGAATTTTGGGCTTTTATACTAAATTTTTCTTACATATGGCATATGCCATTTTTAATGTGAACGCTCTTAAGGTTGTACTAAAGTGGGTCTTATTTAATATAAAAAAATGACATAAAACTAGTCTTTAAGTTATTTTAATATTTTTTTTCCTCTCTACAAAGTTGGCCTTACACTGGAAAAAAAAAAAAAGACATATTTATGTAGAAAAAGACAAAATTATAAAATAAAATAAAATAAAATAAAAGTCAAAAGTTTTTTTTTTTTTTTTTTTTTTTGTGAAAGAGACGATATCATAAACTAAGGAAAACCAACAGAAACAAGACACGATCTGTTAAAGCACAGACCATTGTAATCTTGTTCAAAGAAGACAAGAGCGTCCACAGGCGGACTAACAAAAATTCTAAAATCTACATCTTGATCAGCACCTAACTTTGCAAGAGCATCAGCACATTGATTCGACTGGTGGAAACAGTGCTTAAACTGCACCTGTTGAAACTTGGTAATGAGCATCCTGCAGTCATCCAAGATGGGAGAGATCACATCATTGACATAACCCGTCTTACAAAAAATCTCCACAATGGATTTAGCATCCAATTCAACAATAAGGGAGGGAATATTCAAATTACTACACAGGAGCAGCCCATCCCTTAAACCCCATAATTCAGCCACAAAACTGTTCGTGATCCCTATATGCCTTGAAAATCCAGACAACCATTCTCCATGACTATTACGCACAACTCCTCCACAACCAGCCAAGCCAGAGCTACCTGTAGAACACCCATCCGTATTTAACTTAACCCATCCCTCAGGAGGCTTCACCCATCGACAAGCAACTACCACCCTTGGCACGGGGCATCTTGGAGAGCTAGCACAATACATAAACTCGGTGCATAGGTTCTTAATTTCAGCCGAGAGCTTCAGATTCTGAGCTTTGCCAGAGAACACCGTCTGGTTTTTACTTTTCCATATCATCCAAATTGCAAAAGAAAATAGCATACTCCAGTGGTTTTTTCCAAACATTGCCCTGCTACCCCTACTCCCATTCATTATTAACCATTCTTGAATATCACTACTCCAAAAAGTTTGATTCGTGTACCTAACTCCCAGTTGCAGCCAAACAGCCCTCACCCGAGCACAATCCCGAAGAGCATGCACAATCGATTCTTTTTCTTCTTGACAAATAGGACATAAGTCATCAGTCCCCATACCCCTTTTTACAAGGCAGCCCTTTACACCAATACTATCATGCACACATCTCCAAATAAAAGTTTTGATTCTAGGTAAGGTGTTTATTTTCCAGATCCAACCCGTAGACAAAGCAGTCATATTATGAGTCTGATCAGCCAATTTGTAGGCACTTTTCACCTCAAATCCACCTCTGGGACTACCTGCCCAAACTAATCTGTCAGTCCCTCTACTTGTGATTGATACTGGAGTGGCTAGAATCAAATTCTTAATGACCATAGGCAGCACAAAAGGAATACGATCCCAATCCCAACCCGAGTCAGTCAAAACATCCTTCACCTCAAGTAGCTCAGCTTCACGGGTTAAAGGGCCAAGAATCCAATGACGAATAGGACCTCCTTTAATCCAATTCCCAAACCAAAAACTCTGATTGCTGTCTCTCCCCACCAGCCACATACTACCTTTATTAAAAACCTCCCTACCTCTCTTCATAGCTGTCCAAACCTGAGAGCACGGCAGCCGATCTGCATTTATGGCATTAGCTCTCCTACCAGCACAATATTTCTGCTTTAAGACCCTTGCCCAAAGCATATCTTGTTCTGTGTGCAACCTCCAATTCAGCTTCGCAAGGAGAGCAGTATTCCTCCCTTTAGCCGATTGAATACCAAGTCCTCCTTCCTCCTTAGTTCTAGTAACTTTTTGCCACCCAACCCAGTGAATCCTTCTTTGATTCTCCATAGTACCCCACAAGAAATTCCTGTTCACCTGATCTATACCATCCAAAATTCTACCCGGGAGAGCAGCACACTGCATTACATAGGACGGAATAGCCGCTGTGGAAGCTTGGATAAGAACCGCACGTCCCGCCAAAGAGAGCAAATTTGCTTTCCAGCCCCCTAACTTCTGTTTTACTCTATCTAGAATAAAATTATACTCACGAGACGACATACGCGGTTGTCTAATAGGAATACCCAAGTACTTTCCTAGGTAGGAAGTGGGAACGAAGCCAAGGATATCACAGTAAATCTCTTTATCTTCCATACCAACATTGGGAGAAAAGAAAACCCTCGACTTAGCTTCACTAATTGTTAGCCCAGACATCTTACAAAAATCATCTAGAACATCTCTGATGACACAACAATTAGTATTATCTGCTTTGGCAAAGAGAACCAAATCGTCCGCAAACATCAAATGGGAAATTGAGGGGCCTCTTTGAGAAACTTTGATCGGTCTCCAGAGCTTCGCACTACATTTCTCCTCAATAAGCTGCCCAAGAAAATCCATGCAAAGGATGAAGAGATAGGGAGAAAGAGGATCTCCTTGCCTTAACCCTCTTGAAGGGAATATCGGCTCCATCGCTTCCCCATTAAAAACAATCGAGGTAGAAACCGTTGTCACGCAACTCATGATTGTATCAATTAGATCTGTAGGCATATTAACTCTAATAAGCATATCTCGAATGAAGTTCCACTCCAATTTATCATAAGCCTTCTCAAGATCAATCTTCAAAGCCATATACCCAGCTCTCCCCTTCTTTTTATAGAGGGAGTGAATGACTTCCTGCGCTATTATTGCATTATCAATACCCTTTAAAGTCAAAAGTTGTGCTAACGCACAACCCTTTAAAATTTCCAAATTTGAAAAAATGAATAGAGACTCGAGCTCAGGTTCACTCAGAGACTCACGCGTGCTTGGTTGGGCCCTTCTGGTACAGTTATAGCCTCGGTTTGGCCCTTTTCATACATGGCTAACTTCTAGCTCATTGTAGTTACAAATGCAGTATATACCTACATGGCTACATTGCCAAAAATAAAATGTACGGCTCTTAAAAGTTAGAAAAAGTAACAGATCATGCCACACAAGTTTGGTCAATAATATGCGTTTGAATACTGCTTATTTTACAAAAAATTAAAAAAAAATAAAAAAAAAATTTTTTTACCGTTTGCTACGGTGTTATGCACTGTTTATTGGCCTAAAATCACTATTCATGTCCAATGAACAGTGCATAACACGCTGGACATACAAAAAAAAAAAAAAAAAAAAAAACGCAGCAAACGTAACGCGCAAAACGCGCGATACAAACAGTGGTTTAGATTTTGCCTTGATAAATTATTTGGGAACTTCTAATGTGCAGTCACAGTGTAGACCTGCAAAACGAAATGGCCATATGGATAATGATGCTGTGTTGGCCATTGATCTTCTATTGATTAAGAATCTTTTGAAAGAGAAATCTTTTTGCTTATTTGATCTTTATGGCTCTTCATAGATAGCCCTTTTGGTGAACCATTGTTGTTATGATTAATGGGGTGTAACGATTGTAACTATTAGTGTAATTATTAAGATGTGATTAATTAGTTGATTGATTGGTCTTTGGGTAGGTTGAAATGGGTATTGTCATGGCTTTTGTTTGGTTGTCTTGAATTGGAAATAAGTTGTTGTAACTACCTTGGATAGGTTGAAATGAGAGTAGTGGCTATTGTGACACACAATTCTTGTGCGTTTGAGAATAACTTATTTACGGCAATTTATTTGCATATTATTTATCAAAAAATATAATTTTTAGTAACTTTTATGTTGAACTTATAACAAAATGATAAAACTTAGTTTTTTTTTTTTTTAAGTTTAAAAAACTAAAAGTTAGATTATTTGCCAAAAAAAGCTAAGATAAAAAGCAAAAAAGTTTAGCAAAAGAAGGCTAAGAGCATTAGTATCCAAATTGCTAAAGGCTAAATTTTAGCATTTTAGAACTCCAATCCACCAAAAAACCCCAACAACCGAATTGCTACATCTAAAAAATTTAACAATTAAGCTACATTAATTTGTTACTTTTAGACAGTACTATTCATGGTTTCTAAACTTAAAATCCTTAATTTTATTAACTCCTCATCCATTCTCTCCTTTTGGCCAATTCTCTCTGTTTCACTTTCTCGACCAAACAACTCTTCCCTACTTGTCGCTCTTTCTCTCTAGGGTAAACAATGGTGGTGATTGTAACGTCCCAATCCAATACCCCCCACCCCCCCCCCCCCCCCCAAAAAAAAAAGATCAGATTTTTGGAGAGCCACATGTGTGACCCCACCTACCCCTTTCCCCTCAACCACACATTATGCAAAATATCTCTACCTATTGGCCAAGTGCCTCATTTCTTTTATTTCACTCTCAAACACAATTGCAAACACACTCACATGCACACTCCTCTCTACCTCTCTCTCTCACTCTTTCACTGGTGCTCATTCTCCACCATCTTTTCACGACAAGATCACCGGAAAATTCTTTAGGAATCTCTAAGGCATCTTCATCTCTTTTATTTGAGGTAAAATTTCTAATCTTTTTGGCAGGTTTATATGCTTTTGCTAGAGGCTTTTTTTTTTTTTTTTTTTTATCTAAGCTTTGATAATGATACCCATGTGATTTATGAGTTTTGGAAGTGATATTCATGTGTGTATATGCATGGATTTTGTGTTGGTGGAATTATTTGATAAGTGCGTTTATAGTTTTTACAATGGTGGTTATCTAAGTGGTGAAGATTGGGGGTTTCGGTTTTTAATGTGAAATAGATGGTGAATATAATTTTTATTGGTTACTAGCTTGTGACCCTATGCATATGTATGGATACACTTAAAGATATACAATAAGATGCATAATATAATTCCTATATATATAATTTAATACTATTGATAGTCATTTTTATCTTTTGTTAACTCTTTAAAAAATTTTGTAAAGGATATTATTAGGTATAAAATGTAAGTTGTCCATTTTTTTTTAATCATTATGAAGAACTTTTTTTAGGTTTTATTTATTCTAAACTCTTTGGTTTTTGTACTTAATAACTCATTTGAATGAATATTTATGATGTAGTCTCACATTTGATTCTAAAATTAAGAAATAAAACTCTTTTACAATAAATAATTTAGGACACATGGCGCAAAATTGGAATTTTAATTTGAATTTCTCTTAGTTTCAACTATTATTATATATATAGATTTGGAGCTAGTTAAAGATATAAATTGTTAGTCTTGGAGGATATTGTGATTTTTGGTATCATGAGTCTATTGTTGATGTGGTGTAAATCTTGTGGGAACCAATTATAAAGTGTTGAGGTTTTGATGTTAAGGAAAATACTATGAATGATTTAAGTCTACAAATTTGAGTCTATGCACCGTAAATTAATTTGTTGAGAAACTTTGGAAGTGGAATATATTATTGATGAAATTAAATACTTAGGCTTTCCTAATTAATTGCTTAGTTAGCAATCTCTAACTCATAACTAGACACAATGTCAAGCTTTATGCTTATCATTACGTGATAGATTTGCTTGGTATTGTTTAGGTTCTAGCTAATTTCCTTTGGAGCTTGGAGAATTAGGTTTTTTGTGGGTTGCAAGGTAAGTGGCTTCTTAATGGGATTTTTGAAAATGAATCATTATTGCACTCAATTGTTTTATGGTTAAAACCATTTTGGAACATTATTCATGGTTTTCCTAAAATTTACTATTTGTACTATTATTGTTAATCATTTATGGAAAACGCATGAGGCATTGAAAGTGCATCATATTTCTTATTGCATATGAGGAAATGCATGATTTGTTAGCAAGGAAAAGACTAGCATCTTTGACTAAATTCTTGAGAATGAAATTTATGGATTTTATGGTATATTGGAAAATTTAAAGATGCTTTGATAATTGGGAAAGTTGATGCAAAACATTTTTGACAAGAAATGGTTTTGAGGACTTTGAGTATAGTATGGATATTTGGTTATTGAAATATTTTATGAAACTACTTAAAAGTAAACTATGTATTTTAATACATTTAACTTGTGAGCTTTTGATGTGGGTTTGCCCTTATGCTATGATGTTGGTGATTACCCCGTCTTTATGACAACATCTTTATAATGTGTGATTATTCTGTCTTTGTGACGTGTGATTACCCCGTTTTCATGACGACAAGCCAATTTGGAGGCTCCCACTTTTCATGGCACGGGTAAATCCTTGAGTGTGTGGGTGGGGCTGCTGCCCATAGGGCCAAAAGACCACATGCAAAAGAGGTACTATGTGATGCGTCATTCTCGGCTGCTCATAGGGCGAAGAGGTAAATCCTTAAGTGTGTGGGTGAGGCTAGGTAGGGCCAAGAAACCACATACAAAAGAGGTATTACATGGCGTGTTATCCCCTGTTGCCCATGAGGGGGATAGGTAAATCCTTGAGGGTGTGGGTGAGGCTAGGCAGCACCAATAGACCACATGCCAAAAGAGGTATATATCATGCTAGTGTGTTTGGGTTCCAACTTGTTTGTGGTGGTATGATGTCTTGGTGACATTTCCGTCTTTGTGGCACCTTGGGTGAGGTTTCAAGTTTTGAAATGGTATTGGACATTTTTATGGCTCACAGTGAATAAAATATAGTTTCATAGTTGTTTGGGAAGCTTGGTGCTATATCATTTCTATCATTCTTGTTGAGTTGTTAATGGATTTGATTTTGCATAAATTAAATGGAAATTCCCAAATTATAGTATGTTTTGTAAAATGCTCATTATCATGAAACTTGCATTTCTCCCACCCCGTTAATTATGCTATTTATTGGGCTTTATCTCATCTCATTCTTCTACAAACCTTTCAGAGTAGGCAACGATCGTTTTGGGACAGATTTTTGTGGTTAGCAGTAGTTAGACCAACTACAGATGGAAGTTGGACTTTTGTTATGGTGATCATTAGATGAACACACTAGAATAGGCTTGAATCATTCTTTTTTATCTAATAGTGGTTATGACTTTATTTCCATTAATGGGACAAGCTGATGATTTATAATTGTATTTATTCAGACCTCCATTCTTTTGTGGCCAATGGTCCTTGTAAATAAGGACGCGGGCGACAAGTAGATTGGTTATTGGTGTGAAAAGGGACAATTTAACAGTGAAAAGGGACAATTTAATAGTGACATACATAGAATATATTGATAGCATCAAAAAAGATATACATATATTCATATGTAGTTTTAAAAGACTCACATATACTCGTAGCCACACACGCGCATACATATATATATATATATATATGTAGAATTTATATTTATTGTGTATACGCATAAGACACATCCATCATTTATTATTATTATAATATATATATATATATATATATTAATATATATATATATATATATTTTGAGAAACTATTATCATAATATATTAAAGCAAAATACGAGAGAATTTGAGAAAGTTCAAAATTTAAAATCTAGAGTTACCCGTAGGCCGTACCACAACATATGATATAATTTTTCCGAAATCTAGTCCTATAATTAAAAAAAAAACAAAAACAAAAACTTTTAAAATAAGTTAAAACAAGTTTATCTCAAACTCTATTATTATTATTATTTTTTTTTTTTTGAGAAACTCAAACTCTATTATTTGAAAAGAGAAAAGGTGTCCGATAAACAAATATTTTAATTTAGTTTCTAATCTTTAGATTAAGAAGAGTGTAAAGGCCTCGTTCAATTGAACAACCCCCTCACATTGATAGACAAGTGGATACCCAAATTGGGTTTCAAACAAAGGCAGCCTATCGAAATGAGTTTGCTTGAATTGTTTTTATTTAATTTTGGGTAGACAAGCTAGTCGGAGTTCCAGTAGAGACTCCTCTTAAAAGAGCTAGTAAAGCCAACAACATTTTTTCAAGCGTAAGTCTTACTACATCTACATGCAATGATTTTATATTATTTTGGGTAGACAAGCTAGTTGGAATTCCAGTACAGACTCTTCTTATTATATGCAATTTCATAGACCTGATTGAAAGCCACAGTCTATAGAAGTCCATGATTGAACCATCTCTGATTTAACGTGATTTGATTTTTTTTTTTCTTTTTCTTGACGATGGTGTGTTATATATATTATTCAATTAATGGGATAGTAAATTTGAACGCTAAATGTATCGGTGCAAATAAACTATTACACACAAAATTTGAGCTCTATAAAAGTCCATGATTGAACAATCTCTGATTTAACGTGCTTTGATTTTTTTTTTTCTTTTTCTTGACGATTGTGTGTTATATATATTATTCAATTAATGGGATAGTAAATTTGAACGCTAAATGCATCGGTGCAAATAAACTATTACACAAAAAAGGGACAATTTAGTAGTGACATACATAGAATATATTGATAGCATCAAAAAAGATATACACATATTCATATGTAGTTTTAAAAGACTCACATATACACATAGCCACCAGTGCGCATACATCTATATATATATATATATGTAGAATTTATATTTATTGTGTATACGCATAAGACACATCCATCATTTATTATTATAATATATATATATATATTTTTGAAAAACTATTATTATAATATATTAAAGCAAAATACGAGAGAATCTGAGAAAGTTCAAAATTTAAAATCTAGAGTTACCCGTAGGCCGTACCACAACATATGATATAATTTTTCCGAAATCTAGTCCTATAATTAAAAAACAAAAACAAAAACTTTTAAAATAAGTTAAAACAAGTTTATCTCAAACTCTATTATTATTATTATTATTATTATTATTATTTTTTGAGAAACTCAAACTCTATTATTTGAAAAGGGAAAAGGTGTCCGATAAACAAATATTTTAATTTAGTTTCTAATCTTTAGATTAAGAAGAGTGTAGAGGCCTCATTCAATTGAACAACCCCCTCACATTGATAGACAAGTGGATACCCAAATTGGGTTTCAAACAAAGTGAGCCTATCGAAATGAGTTTGCTTGAATTGTTTTTATTTAATTTTGGGTAGACAAGCTAGTCGGAGTTCCAGTAGAGACTCTTCTTAAAAGAGCTAGTAAAGCCAACAACATTTTTTCAAGCGTAAGTCTTACTACATCTACATGCAATGATATTATATTATTTTTGGGTAGACAAGCTAGTTGGAATTCCAGTACAGACTCTTCTTATTATATGCAATAATCAATTTCATAGACCTGATTGAAAGCCACAGTCTATCGAAGTCCACGATTGAACCATCTCTGATTTAACGTGATTTGATTTTTTTTTTTTTTTTTTTTTACTTTTTCTTGACGATGGTGTGTTATATATATTATTCAATTAATGGGATAGTAAATTTGAACGCTAAATGTATCGGTGCAAATAAACTATTACACAAAAAATTTGAGCTCTATAAAAGTCTATGATTGAACAATCTCTGATTTAACATGATTTGATTTTTTTTTTTCTTTTTCTTGACGATTGTGTGTTATATATATTATTCAATTAATGGGATAGTAAATTTGAACGCTAAATGTATCGGTGCAAATAAATTATTATACAAAAAATTTGAGCTTTATACACTTTTGGAAGGTAAAACTTTTTATTCACAACCACCTTCTACCCCCCGGTAAAACTTTTTATTTTATTTTTTTATATATAAATAATTACATAAATTCTTCTTTCTATTTTTTCAATGAGGTTTGACGCACAAAAGAAATATCATAATGTTATATAAAACTAAAGGGGGGCATTTTGAATTGGGCCCTCCCCCTCCCAGCTTCTGAACTCAACTAGTATGTTGGACGAGAAAGTTTTTGACGTCCTTATTTAATGATAAAAAATAATCATTATAAAACTTTTAAATTAAAAATAATAATAAACAAACGCATGCATGGAGGGACAAAAACCAAGGGCATGGCCACCGACGACAAGTGGATTGGTTATTGGTTTCAGTGGGTTTCGATTGCTGAGTTGTTGGTTTCAATGGTTCCAATTGGCAGTAACAATGGTGGATCTATTGATGGTTTTAGTTGTTTTAATTGATTGTTGATTTCAACGATTTGGGTGTTTTCAATTTGATAGATAATTTTGGTGGTTTTGATTGGTTTCGGTTGTTAGTTTGTAGGTTGCTATTAGGAATGACAACGGGGCGGATTTGAAGCGAGTATCATTATCCCCTCCCCGACCCGTCACCCGAACCCACCCCATTAACTAAACAGAGGGATTCTTCGCCCCCATCCCCGCTATGCCATGCCCTTCAAAAAATCGTTATTTATTTGATTTTCAACTACAAACACAACTACACAATACATAAATCCTAATTATTTTTGCAATAAGAGAGAAAATGAAACCCACAAATAAAAAAAGAATAGATAAAGGATAAAAAGAAATACCCAAGTCAGTGAAACACGATGACAGAGGGGGACGAGCATGTGTGACGTCGACGATGAGGTGGAGACTTGGTGGCTGAGAGTGAAGGAGGCAAGGAGAAGGGAGCAGCTGAGAGTGAGAGTAAGAGTGAGAGTAAGGGAGGCAGGGTGGTTGTGAATGTGTTGAAGAGTGAGATTAGGGTTTGGAATTTTAGAGAAAGTATGATATATATACCTAGGTACTTAAGGTTTTTTAAAATTATACAATATTAATATACGTATATGGGTTGGGTACGGGGCAGGTAAGGCTAATACCCACACCCACCCCATTTGTTTTACTGATAGGGTAAAACCTACCCCATTAGGATTGGGTAGGGTCAGATTAATTTTGCCTAGTTGCTATAAAGAGAAAGGAATCGATTGCTAGGTTGGAGAGAGAGAGAGAGAGAGAGAGAGAGAGAGAGAGAGAGAGAGAGAGAGAGAGAGAGAGAGAGAGAGAGAGAGAGAGAGAGAGAGAGAGAGAGAGTTTGTTGATTTATATTATTTTATTGGATAGTTTATGTTATTGTAATGAGTTGTATCTTAAAAATAGAAATGAGATGTTTTGTAAGTTGTGAAATAATATGATAAGATAGATAAAGTAATTTTTTAGGTTGTAAGATAGAATGTTTGAACAAACTAGATGTTAATGCTCTAAGTGAATCAAAGGTTGATAATATCCCTATAATATCACATTGTTACAAATAATTTAAGTAGCCAGTGGTGTGAATAAAGATTTGTTTAATACAACTAGTATGAAAAAGAAAATATATGCCACTAATTCACTTGAAAATATTAAAAAAAATTCATTATTAGGACATTATAGAATTTTGACAGATGTATTTTCTAGCAATTTGTTCTCTTTTTAGGTAGTAAGTTGGAAATTTCACAACGGACTTTCTTAGTGCAACAACTAAGAAAAATACTAAAATCACAACTTATTCATGTAACAAGTTATGAGTGGTGAAGTTGTGGACTCATCACTCAAGACTTGTCATATAAGCAAGTTATAACAAAAATTGTGCTCCTATCATTACTCGATACATGTCCCGCATAAAAAAGAAAAGTCAAGAGTCCATTGCAGCCTAGGATGGATTAGCTTTGTATTAATTTTAGCTCTAGAGAAGCCCATATGAGAGGAGATCCCCCTAAAGTGTAATAGCCCATATGAGAGGAGATCCCCCTAAAGTGTAATATGTAATACAGCAATAGACTAAGATCAGAAATCAAAAGGTGATAAAGAAAGATCAAATTGAGAGCAGCCAGCGAAGTTATAATAATAATAATAACTAAATAAGTCTCGCATATAGGAAAAGTCAAAAGAGTCCACGACAGTCTAGGATGGATCAGCAGTGCAGTGCTTTTTTTTTTTTTTTTGGCTGAGAACAGTGCAGTGCTTTGTGCGACCTTTTGTGTTAGTTTTAGCTCTGCAGAAGACGATACGAGGAAAACCCCCTTGTGTGTAAACTGTAAAATACAGCAATAGATTAAAGATCAGAAATAAAAAGGTGAAAAAGAAAGAACAAGTTGTGAGCAGCCGGCGAAGATATAATAATAAGAAGATGAATGGTGAATGAGTTGGACATGTCTGTTCATTGTCATTGTCAATGTCGAAAAAGACTCTCCACTCCACCACACTCTGTACTCCCAACCCAACCGTGCGCCTGCCTATTTTTACACATAAAGTAATATCTAATACCCAACTTCATAGGACATTTATTTACTATATATATCTATTTTCTATGGCCATCTCCCACCGTGTTGCCTTTTGGTTTTGTTTCTTTGGCCCTTTGAGACTTTCCAAGAGCCGTAAATTCTTTCTCCTCACTAGCAGATTCCTTCCAAAGTTCCAACCCAAACGAGAGGTCAGTTTTCCTTTCCTTTCCTTTCCTTTAATACATTTACACAGATACCTTCCTTCAACAAAACGCTTTTCCACTCTTTAACATTTTTTTTTTAATTTTAATTTTTATTCATACAATTCAGCAGCAACGATGAGGCGTTACGTCTCCAAATTCATTGCTTGCCCTTTGCCTTTCACAAAATCCAATTTTTTCCTGGTATGTCTACATCCTTTCTTTTATTTATTATTTTTGTTGGGGCTTATGTTATACTACTTGCTTTGTTTTCAATCATAGTCATGCTATGCTTTTTTTTTTTTTTTTTCTCTGTTGGGTTATTATTATTGAGTTTCAGCTTTGTTTTATCTTTACACTGTTGTGCTCCAGCTCCAAACTGTTCCTCTACCATAATTTTATGTTTTTTATTTCACTGTTACATTCGTGTATATATGTGTATAGAACATGTATTTTCAATACTCAGCAACACATTTGTCAGATGATTGTACTGTGTGTTTCTGAACATTAGATATATATTTATATTATTATACACTGTTTGGTTAATTCATGATGGTTTAGCTCTGACCCGTGTTTCAATATATTAAACAAATCATCTGGGGGTTTTCCTGGTTTTTTTTTTTTTTTTAAACAAACATAAAAAAAAAGAATGCCATTTTTTAATTTGTTCACAAAAATAAACTTTCAGAATTCTATGTATTAAGTCCAAACATTTTAAACATCATAGCTTCCAAGTGTTTGATTTTTTCACCCAGTGATTGAGGATTGGTTCCTCAGCCCCCACACATGCTGTCTATGAATTTAAGTTATTATTTCCGCTAGATTTTCTCAATTGATTGGTTTTTGATCTTGGGGGGTGGTTGATGTTGGTAATTTTCAAAATTGCTAACAATTTTGGAACTTTATAATCAGGTCAATTGTGAGGCTGAATCATATTATGCATCCAGAGAGAGTAATAGTCAAGGTTTAGTCCGTAGTTATCTGAATGGATCCTTTGCAAAGACGTATGCTACTTCTTGTGCTACTTTGTCAGAGGATACTTCAAAAGACAGTCCTGTTTCCGATATGCTAATTGATTCATTTGGAAGGCTGCACACTTACTTGAGGATCTCCTTGACAGAGCGTTGCAATCTGCGATGTCATTATTGTATGCCAGCGGAGGGTGTGGAGCTCACTCCAAGCCCTCAACTACTCTCACTGAATGAGATTGTTCGACTGGCAAATCTGTTTGTAAGCTCTGGAGTGGAGAAAATTCGTTTGACTGGGGGGGAGCCAACCATTAGGAAGGATATTGAAGACATATGTCTACAGTTGTCGAACTTGAAGGGACTAAAGACATTGGCCATTACTACCAATGGAATTACTCTCGCAAAAAAACTTCCAAAGCTGAAAGAGTGTGGGCTTACATCCGTGAATATCAGCTTAGACACTTTGGTGCCAGCTAAGTTTGAATTCATAACCCGACGCAAAGGACATGAAAGGGTTATGGAATCAATCAATGCTGCTGTAGACCTTGGATACAATCCCGTGAAGGCATGTTTTATCCTCTCAAATTTGTGCTTATAGTTATATATATTTCCTAATTTTTCTTTGTGTTCTAAACAACTAAAAAGAATTTTTTTTTTTGCTGCCGGGGGGGGGGGGGGCTGGGCTGCATGTTAAAAGTACTACTGTTAGTTCTTGTTCAAGACTTGTTATGATAAAACTTTGATTTTCAGGTAAATTGCGTTGTAATGCGTGGGTTCAATGAGGATGAGATTTGTGATTTCGTAGAGTTAACACGTGAAAAGCCAATTAATGTTAGATTCATTGAGTTCATGCCTTTTGATGGGAATGTTTGGAATGTCAAGAAACTTGTACCCTACTTTGAAATGTTGGATAGAGTGGTAAGGTAGAACTCTGGCTAGTGACCCACTTATATGATTGTGAATGTTTGTTTATACATATGCTAAGTTCCTCATTGTTAATGGACAGGCAAAACAGTTTACAGGCCTAAAGAGACTTAAGGATCACCCGACAGACACAGCAAAGAATTTCAGGATAGATGGGTACTGTGGTTCAGTTTCGTTTATTACATCAATGACTGAACATTTTTGTGCTGGATGCAATAGATTGCGACTTTTAGCTGATGGGAACTTCAAAGTTTGCTTATTTGGTCCTGCAGAGGTGAATTTTCTTCTGGCTTTATATGCTCTCAATTTTTACTGGCATATGACATGGATTTTGTTTGAGTATTAGCATTTCTTATTGGTACATTGCTGTTGCCAATGCTCTTTGGACCTAATGGCATTTACTTTCCCCCATAAAAAAGGTTGGCAGTGAACTCCAGGATTTAATCACATATGGCTGCATGAATGGTATTTATCTAAAAAAGAAAATCTTGCTGTGGGAACATGTCTTTCTGAGGTCATATGCATTTGATATCTTTGTTGAATCACCAAACTTATGGATGATTTAGCCCCAACTCCCAAGGGATTAGCTCGGGACCACGCCTCATGAGAGGTCACTAGTCGAAATTCCCTTTCTCTCTACCCTTAGGGACAAAAAACTTACTTATACACACACAAAAAAAGAAAAAGAAAAAGAAAAAATCCCTTCAGGGTAAACTGATGCTCATTTGGCTATGATAGATATAGCTCTATGTCTGATGTTAATCCACCATGCATAACTGTTATGATTCTTTAGTTGTGTATGAGAGTAGTACACTTCTCAACTCTGCTAGTCATCTTACTTTTATATGTACCTACCTATTGCCAAAGAGCTCTAGCCCAAATGGCAAATCCTCCCCTTGTAAGAGCGAGGCAGATATCGCCTCTTGGGCATGAGGATAAATTGCTTAGCCCATCAGGGGTGAAAAACCCTTGGATGACCTGGTAACTGGTTTTAGCAGGTAGGGCCAGTTGTCATAGGAGTTTGATTAATAGTGAGGATTGCTGTACATTATTCTCTATGATGTGCAACTAATCTAAGTGAAACTTTCCTATGTCACCAAAAAAGAAAAAAAGAGCAAGGTAGATGTTGAGGTCATAACCCACCTGGTGCGTGTGTAATTATCAATCAAAATAAAAGGAAAAAGGTATCTACCTGTCAAAAAAGGGGAAGAAAAAAAAAAACCCCTTTTAGGTTAACATGATGAAAAATTAATGCTTTGTAACCGATTTTGGGATACCATTCTGCACAGATTGATAACAGTAGGTATCAGATAAACTTTTCTGGTCATGATTAAACATATTTTGATTATTCATAGATGAAACTAGGGGAGAAACATTTTTAAGTGTATTAACTTCCAATTGAGCACTTCCAAAAGTAAAAGGTGAATTATGGCTATTTTTTGGGCCTATCAAATTTCTTCCTATCTGCACCAAAGTAATAAGATGATTGAAGCCATAACATGTTTTGAGTGAGCTATGAAGTGCTAGTTTTGAAAAATTAGGCAAACCTTTTCATTTCCCCTAATGGAAGTTGTAGCTGAATTATTTGCCTCTTATTTTGAATACCAATATGGAAATGCAGCTTCGTTGTTATTCTTATAAGACTTCATTATTTGCAGGTTAGCTTAAGAGATCCCCTGCGGCTTGGTGCTGATGATGATGCGCTGAGGGAAGTAATTGGGGCAGCGGTATGAATTTTACAGTCTTTTCATGATACCTGAACTTTGAAAAAAACTTTAGTTTTTAAATTCATGAAAGCTTCATGTTCTCAGTGGTACTAGATGTTTTACTATAGGTTATTGATGTAATTGATTGGGGAATCTGCTGCTACTTTTGATTTAATGGGTATAGCCTATGACTTGTAGAGCCACTTGAAATTTATGAGCATTTGAGGAGACAGTCATGTGTGATACTCAGATGGAGACTTAATGAAGCAATTAATTTTTCAGTTCCCTAGAAAAGTATTAGAATTATAAAGCTATTATACTTTTTGTTACTGTTTTCTGTTATGTTTACATTTTATGGCTCTCTTGTATGCCAAAAGGATAAACTTATACAAACATGTTTGTTGAGTGCCAAAAAGTTCACAATGATGCACATACATAGCCATGCTCCTGTCCCCAGAACACAGAAGCCATGTTCCTGTCTAGAATTATGGCACATGACAACATAATGGACCATAATTGTTCAATTGGATTTGGATATGAAGCTTTCCTTATGCAATCTTTGGCAACTACTACTTCTAATTATTCCTATTTTGCTTTAGGTGAAGAGAAAGAAAGCTTCACATGCTGGAATGTTTGACATTGCAAGGACCGTAAATAGGCCTATGATACATATTGGTGGCTAAATTTAGGTATTGCCCTTTTCAAATATGTCTTTGGTTTGTTTACTTTGTACTTGTATTTGTAAAATTTTCATTCTAGAATTTAATGAGGCTTCCCTTTTAGTTTCAATAGGATTAACTTGCTTGCATACAAAACTGTTTTTTTTTTTTTCTTTAATTATTTGGTTGATCTCAGCACAGAGAGGGGGGAAAAACACTTTATCACATGGTTATACTATCTGGAGTGTGTATATTCAAGCAATATTACAACTCAGTCACTCATTTACTACTGAGGGACTCTTGACTTATTTTGTTCTATTCATTTATTTTTAAAGTTCTGATCTATTTTTAGCATTTTCAGTGAAAGAATATTGCTAGTTCTCACCTTTGAAATTCATCTTCATTCTTGCTTTGGCTGTAACAAGGAATTAGACAAACAGACTGTCCTCTTCACATGAAAATCTTATTGAACCGGCTTGTGCTGGCTGCAAGATGATGCTTTGACCACTTCTGCAAAAACCTCTTATATTAACCAACCCGTTTGTGGTATACTGTTGAATTTAGTGACTGTCATAACTTGTGTGTATTTCTCAAGTAACAGTAAGAGACACTAGAAGGCCACCTTTGGTTTGTGTACTTACACTTTACGTAGTAATGTTATAAGTTATATGCTGCAGCAAATAGGTTTTATGTTTGTTGTAATAAGTGCTATCTTCCTCCTGTGTTGGAGGAGTTGAGGAAGGATGTTTATGGCTTTCCCGGTTAATGAAATCGTGCATTATTAAAAAAAAAAAAAAAAAAAAAAAAAAGGAGAAGAAGTTTCTCAGCAATCTTGGAATTCCATTTTGGTATGTAATAGTTAATTTTGGTGGCGAGCTGAGAATGATAAATGGTCTTTTAGGTTGGTGGTGGTCCGTTTTATTGAGAATTATATGGTAGTAGTGGTGGTTCCATGAAATAGCAAATAGAAAAACAAGCCTATCCTCACTTGCTGATTTTATTTAATAAGTTGTTAAATAGATGGGATTCAAGTAATAGTTTAGTGAGAGTGGGACAAGTTATACTACACAATACACTCTCTTAAGCAACGGAGTTGTGGTGTGCTTTTGTGTTAGAACCCAATTTCCCTCTTCCTTGTATGTGTGTGTTTGTTTTCAAAAAAAAAAAAAAAAAAAGTAGCAGTTTAGTGATAATGACATTCTTTACGGGCCTATGTGAGTTAAGTTTAAGGCAAAGACTTTTATAATTGAAAACTCACGTTTTTTAGTTACAAAAACATAGTGTAAAATAAACACTACCCAAAGTTTAACCTCTTCTCTCTTTCTTCTCACTCACTATCTATTTAAAAAAAAAAAAAAAAAACTTTTTGAAAAGGATGTGTGCCTATATCTGAAGTACACTTCCATTAACAATGGGGTTGAATCAAGTTGTTATGGTAGGAGTATTTGCATGGTAGGAGTATATTTTGGTGAAATTGAAAGAAAGGCCCCTTAAATAGGCTCGATGCCATAAACTCTGCTGAATTGTTTTCTAATTCTTTTTTTGTTGTTGCTAAAATAGAAGTATATCAAATAAATTAATAGATTTGAAATGACTTGATTTTAAATCCAAGCATTTTAAAGATTTAAAATTCTTGGTGAATTTGTCATCTAAATTCTTGACATTTTTTAGACAGTCAAAACAACAAAATATTTGGATATTTATCCAAATTCAAATCCAAATACACAAAGCATTCCATCCAAATGCACCACTAAAGTTTCCCTGAATATTTTTTTTTTCCACGGAAGATGGAAAACAAAGTATATATAGTTAATTAGTGAGTGGCTGTTGTTGTGCCTGATGTAATGCTCATAGTCATTGCTCATTGCTCCACCCTCACACCTTTAATTGTTATACAATATTCTTAATTTGTCTTTGTTAACAAGTTAAGATGGCAATTTGCAATGACTTGTCTCTGGAATCTTTGTCACTTCTCTGCTGGATTTTATGATCTAAACCATAATAATTTGTGATTTTATATTTCAACTTGACAAAAGCAGTCCCACTCGCACAAACAAAGTTAACAAGAAATCGACAAATTATATAAAGACATTGACACTAGGCCTAATTAAAGCCAAAGTCAATGCTAGTTTTGAGTCAGACTTGTAATTCAGTGAATGACAAAACCAAATTTCTCTCAGACCGGTGGCAACCTTACGTATGAAGGCAGGTCTTGGTTTTTATTTTTTATTTGTTTTTTTTTAAGATGAGTTTGTTTTATATTTTAACCAAGCTTTATTAGCTTTTATGAATACTCCAAAAATTAGACAAAAAACTGTCATAATAAATGACATTGTCTAAAATTCATCAAAATTACTTTACTTTTATTGAATTACATATAAATTAAATTGACTGGTCTTGATGAATTCTATTAACTTTCTTTGTCAAATAGAACTGAATCTGGTACCTAAGAAACTAATCTAAGTTTTGCCCCCAAAAGAAGGTTATATATATATATATATATATATATATATATGAAAAGTATCAAGCATTGAATTCTAAATCTCAATGCTTGATGCTACAAAAGATTTCCAACACCATCCTTTGTTTTTTTTTTTTGAGAAAGATTTCCAACCCCAATCCTTAGATAATTAGTTTGCAGTATTTTACTTATGAATTAACTTAGTTGGCTAGCTTTGACATTCAATTGTACTCCAATTTGGAGCAATCCCATTGAGTTCAAACTTCATCCCTTTTTGCTTTGTGAATTAGTAAACTTTCTACTCTCTCTCTCTCCAAACTTCCAAAACACAAAGTACAAAAAGAGGCTCCAATAAATCCAACCCACTCGGCTGCTTGCATTAATTTAAGATAGGCAGTAAATAATTTCCAAATCAACTGACACGAGAGTGTTTTGGCTTCACCAAAGTCAATTTAAAAGACTCAAAAGTCACTTCTTAATCTTATTCATCAAACTTGGATGTTCTGCTTTGCTTTACATGAACCTCGAAAAGAACATGTTATAAAGTGGTAGGTGATTATATATATTTTTTCAGATTGCTACCATCATCAAGATCGAGAGGCTGTAATCTTTACTTTTTCTTCCTATAAAAGAAATTCATGAAAGTAATTTACATGCATGCGTTATACTTCATCTTAATTCTTGTTTATTATTAAAAAAAAAAACAAAAAGCTATTGCTTAGTAATTAATTTCTAGTTGGATCTTAGTTGGAGAAGATATAGAAGAGACAAAAGGGCCTCGCATTAATCAAACAAATTGCATATATAATCCATGACATTTGCATCGTTGAGTGTATATATGATGTCATCCATTCTATATATTATTTTTGCTATTTGCAACAACAACATGTGTGGTACAAGGCTTGCTTTTCATAAAATAATTTATATATTATATGTATACAAAGAATATCCTAACCTTATAGGAAGTAAGCTAAGCATGTCGCTGGGTATCTTAATGTACAACTCTCTGTTTATTTACTCAAAAGTCAAAATGTATAATGGCTTTGGATCTAAACTAGCTAATTTGTGCGCTGCTTTCACAAGGAGCTGGCGAAAGTGAAGAGGGTACAGCTCCTCTCTACCGGTACTCATCCATCGTGCTCGTGTGTGTATATATATAGACAGATATACATACAATTTTCAAACATATTATTGCATTGAGTTTCCAAAAAAATGATTAAAAAAAAACCAAATAAATAAAAAAAGAAAAAAGAATTCTACTAATTAAATACAATGAGACATTTCCTATACTTCTTTTGCTGATCAATATATATAGTAACATAAAAAATTTTTCTGGCTTGGTGCTAAGTAAAAATGCATTATTGTATATTTTTTAATTTTTAATTTGGCTAGGTGACCATAGAAGGTGTACCAATGGGCTAACACTCGAGCTGATCTGTTACAGTTGACTGAAGATCTAACTTTCACTTGAACCATATATAGGTGAAATAGTAAATCTTATTGCCTACTACTTCAAGGCATTGAATTAGAGACCCTTCTCACAAATCTCTGATCCTTTGTGATTATATATCATATTGTGAATCAACTCAGTCATGCTGAGGAGAAGGGCTATATACTTATATATGGTGCAGTTTATTTCTTTTTATGATGAGTGGAGTGGAAAATGTAGAATCAGTATAATGGCATCACTGAACAGAAAGGAGGAGGAAATGTACAGAAAGCATAGAAACATACTTTCTCTATAAATATATTCTAATTACAGGATAGAAGAAAAATTGAAACTAAACAAGAGAGGAAGTTTCCTTAAAATCTTCCATGGAGATAATGCATTTCAACTAACAGTCTAGTAACTTAGCTTAACTCTTCAAAGAAACCATCCAAGTCTGAGAAACCATCAAAGAAGCCATTTAAGTTTTCATTTCTCCAAAATTCTTCTTCATCTTCCTCCTTTATTCTCACCCCATTTTGCAAATTGGCAAAAGCATCATGCATTTCTATGGTGCTGCAGCTTGGCTCCCTGTAGAAACTCATTATATTTTTGGATGGTGGGCTTGTTGTTGTTGAACATGTAGTACTGTTCCTATTACTCTTCATCATCTCTGCAGGTTTTCCCGTGAGTCTCTGAACTAGCTCTCGAAAATTTGCAGGTTCTGTCTTTATGACTTCGGGTGCATATATGTGAATTATTCGAATCTTTGGCTTGAGCTTTGATATCTCCCGTGAGTGTTTGTGCATGGAAAGTTGAGTAGAAGCAGCTGAACTTGGTTTACATGAATGTGGCTTCATCATCTTCTTGCAAACTTGATTGACAGAGAAAGAGTGGGTAGGAAAGGGTTGGTTTGATACTATTGATTGTGTATGTTTGAAGAACGACTAGTGGATATAGAGGCTACTATATATAGGAGAATGTTAAATTTAAGAACTTGTTTTAAAAAAAACAAGTGAGATTTTTTTTGATAATACAAGTGAGAATTGAAGGCAATATTAAGCTGTCTTTTGGAAACCAGGGTTGGATATATATATATATATATATATATATATATATATATATACACATATATATATAGTCTACTATCTCAAGAGTCAATGAAGTAATAAAAGGCTATTGGGCCTTGCTTACAGTTACATACACGCATACGTGCATATATTCTTTCCATTAATTTGGAGTCTTAATCATTATACTCCACATCTATAGCATAAGAGTTCTCGTCCAAGTTCATTTTACCTAACTCCTGCGCTACATTAACGTGGATAATATACAGCCACATGTTAACTAAAACTAATCTCGGCTATCATGTTAGAAAATGCTTTTACATAGAAAATAAGTTTTGAATAAATTAATTCATACCAAACGATGTGAGAACTTCATGATTGAGCAAAATCTCTTCTTATGCGTTGTTATTTTTATTTTTATTTTTGCTAATTAGTAATTAATCTCATCTTGTGCATTCAAAAAATGTGTTGACTACACCATTATTAGTTTTGTGAGAGCTTTTTTGATTATTAAAATCTAGATGTCTTCAGCATACTACACTTTAATTTCTGCTATATATGATCATGTTAGTGCATGTAAGGTTAGAAGTTAGAACTGAGAAGGAGGAGAGGAGTGGAAGAAAAGCTATAAAGGAGACATTGTTACTGTTAGCCATTGATTTTTTTTTTGGCTAAACAAAGACTTCTATTAATAGAACAAACTAACATTGTTAGCCATTGTACCATTTACTCTACTTATAATTGTGTAGGCACACGTACTGTTTCACAGAACTAGACTTGGTGATAAGCTTAGTATCATCTGGGATTCACTAGTAGTCTGGTACATCTACTGTCTCTTTCACGTGGCCAGCTTTATTAACCATTGTACCATATATGTACTCTACTGCTTGCTCTACCAGCCTCTGCACAAAACAAATGTACTAAGTGGATCTACTCGTGGGGGCTAAATCAATATGTGCACGGGCCACGGATCTCTTACAACCATTGTCACTGTACTCGCAAATCAGCAGAGCACGAGATTTGCGCTGTTCCATAATTTAGAGGACAATCCAGTCAAGCGCAAATTTCTATATACTATCTCTTTACTCTTTACACTTCCATTGGTGAGTAGAGAGGGAAAGTTACTTGCTTGAAGTTTGCATTAGAAAATTTACCTTTACTCTCCTCTTAACTTTTTGACAACATGAAAGGTTGTTCTACAGACTACTTACAAAATTACAGCCGGAAATCGAAAGTAACATAATGGGGCCGCCTAAAATGACATTACTTTTATAAGGTTCACGTGAGGTTTTGTGAATCCTTTTTTGTTTTAGTTAACAAAAAAAAAAAAAAAGGATACATTAAGTTCTAATTACAATTTTGATACTCTCTCAGTGAGAGTGAATAATATTTTTTTTTTAAGTTTAAAGGTCCTACCGAAAAAAGAACAAACTTTTTAATGATTTTGATGGAATACTCTATTTTTTTTATATCCAAACTTTCCTTATTATACTTCATCGTTTTTCAAGAAGATTAAATTATTAAACATTAAAGAAAGGAGGTTCGAACTTAACTTCTTTTTCATATTTCATTTTTTTTTTTACCAATATAAGTAAGTATAAAGAGGTCATATGCTATTTTAAAGATGCTTGAATAGGAAGGGGGTGTACCCTACATAAAGAAACTATTTTAGTTGATATAGATGCCTAGCTAACATTTAGTTATACCTTACTTATACAAAACCCCATTTATCTATATATTACTAAAAACTGAAAAGTGACATTTATTGTTGCTGAGCTTCTGTTGCGTCACCTCATCGCCATGTCATAAGCCACATAATAATTATTTATTCCTATTTTTTTTACAATATATATATATATAAATAGATTATTGACTTTACATATTCATCTTTGTCGGTTTTAACATCTATATATATATATATATATTTTTTTTTTTTTTTTTCTAATTTTCCTATAATTATTTTTACATTCACTGATTTTTTTTAATATTTACACTTTCTTCAACTTTTCTTCTTCTCTTACCTTTTTATCTCCCAACTATCCTCTATTTTAATATTACTATTCATCTTTCCCTTCATCTTCCTTTATTTGTCTCTTCTTATCCTTTCCTATTTACTATTAATTTGTCACTCTTTTCCCTTCTTCGCATAGTTTTCTCTCACAAATAGGTTCTCTCTCTCTCTCTCTCTCTCTCTCTCTCTCTCTCTCTCTCTCTCTCTCTCAATGTTTTGGTGGATTTTTATTTTTTATTGCATCTTTGCTTTAGGTTGATAAATTTTTGTGTTTTTAAGAACTCTAATTTAGGTTGATACGATTTAGTTTTGTGTTTTAAGTTATTATTATTATGGAAAAAATGAAAAACTGACCCTCTGACTTTCAGTTTTTGTCATTTCAATTCTCTAACTTTCAGTTTTGTCATTTCAGTCTTCTAAGTATCAATTTTTATCAATGTAGTCTTCCGTTAGAACTCAGTTATCTTTTTTCGTTAAGTGATTAAAACTACAACATTTTGACTTTTTTTTTTAATAATAATTTTCATAGTTAAAAGAAAACTAAAAAAAAAAAAAGCTGTAAAAAAAAGAAAAGAAAAAAACATGTCGGAAATGGCGAACGCAAATCCAGAGGGAATCGGCGAAGTTCGAATGAGTTGGAACGTGTGGCCACAAACGAAGATTGACACGAGCAAGTGCATAATCTCACTCGCTGCCTCCATTTCTCCAATCCGCCCTCACCCTGACATCCCCACGCTCCCCTACGATCTGCTTCGTTGCAAAACTTGTGCCTTTGTTCTCAACCCTTATGCTTGCGTCGTCTACGCCACCAAGATCTGGATCTGCCACTTCTGTTACTAGCGCAACTATTTCCCTCCTCACTATTCCATGATCTCCGATACCAATCTCCCCGGCGAACTCTATGCTCAACACACCACCGATCAATACACTCTCACCAGTTTTCCTTTTCGTGCTCGATACTTGCATGATCAAAGAGGAGATGGGCTATGTCAAATCGGCTTTGAGGCGTGCGATATGCCATTGGCTTGTTGCCTGAGAATGCCCTTGTTGGCTACATTTTATTTGGGACTTAGATTCAAGTTCATGAATTGGACTTCTCCGACATGTTCAAGGTTTTGATTTCTCAGGTAAGGGGAATGACATTGTTCCCCTTACAAGCTAGCTTTTTTTTTTTTTTTTTAATTTTCTTTTAATTATGAAAATTATTATAAAAAAGAGAGCTGAAAGTTAGAGAGTCATTTAATGGAAAAAGGTAACTTAGTTCTAATAGGAAGACTACATTGACAAAAACTGAAACTTAGAGGACTGAAATGACAAAACTAAAAGTTAGAGGACTAAAATGACAAAAGCTGAAAGCTAGAGGGTTAGTTTTACATTTTTGCCTATTATTATTATTTTGCTCTTTGATTGTTAAATTTTATCCGATTACATTATAAAAAATTAAAGATAGTAGATAAAATAAAATAGTATTCAATTACATAGCATAATTTGGATAATTTAGTGTTTATTGTTATATCTTTTAATTTTTCTTATTTTTTTATTCTCTTTTATTTTACTCAATATTGAAATTCAACCACATCCTCCTTATCATTAAATTATTTAAATTTTTTTAGGGATCTTCATTCCTTCAGTCCTGATACACATCTCCATAGCTAGAGTTATGCAAGGATCACTTTTCGGAATGCCCTTACTTATCCTAAATGCGACAAGTTCCGTTTTGGAATTCTATGTATTCATTTACCTCTCTTCGGACTTTACCTCGTCCTCGGATAAAGCTTGAGACCCAACACATGATTTTGGGCCTTTATCCTCACAAGGCCCAATACACGATTTTTGGGCTTTTAGCTCTTCAAGGTCTAATACACGGCTTTGGGCTCCTGTCCCAACAACTATTACTTTCGAAAATCTAATGAACAATGCTACCTCTCATTTATTGTCTTTGTTATGCAAATCATTAGTTATTAAATATACGATAATGGTAAGAAGCGTTACAAATGAGATAGCTAAAAAAAGTATATAAAATTAATTAGCTACTATCGTTATGAAGTAGTAATCTATAATTATATGCATTAAAAAAAGTGGAATATATATAGTTTTCTTAAAGGTATGTGTAAAGATTCACTATATATGTGTGTGTGTGTGTGTGAAGGTAAAAAAAGGTATACTTAAGGTTTTTATTAACTTAAAAACTAATGAAAAAGTAATGGTTAATAACTAAAATTATAGAATTAATAAAATATTTAATGAGTCTATCTTAAAAAAATTATTATGCACGGGTATGCAACTAGTTTTTTATAATAAGGAAGACCTTGCCTTGCCTGGTGAACTAGAACCATTTGCAAATCAGGCTCCTCTTATGGCTGCCATTGATTATATAGTCTCAGGGAACATGGATGTTTTCATGCCATCTCATGGAGGGAACATGGGCCATGCCATCCAGGTATCACCATCACCATTTTCCCTAGTATATTCTGCATTATTTGTATCAATTTTGTAGAACATATAAATTTCTTGCATGAGAAATCACAAGACTACTTGCCATATTGATCTGGCCTTATCAAATAATATCAGCCAAAGGCTAATCATATAACACATGTAATGAGGGAAAACTATAATTACTGTGAACACAGTGAAGTCCTTGAGACATTTGAGTTTGGAAAGTAATAATTAAGCAAACTTTTAAGCTCTTGTACTTCAATTTCCTTGAGAAAGACTAAAAAGTAGGCAATAAAAGTTTCAACTATCTGAAATTACAACATTGAAAGGTGCTTGTCATTTTCTTTTCTTTCCCACCCAATGAGGGAAAACTGTAATTACTGTGAACACAGTGAAGTCCTTGAGACATTTGAGTTTGGAAAGTAATAATTAAGCAAACTTTTAAGCTCTTGTACTTCAATTTCCTTGAGAAAGACTAAAAAGTAGGCAATAAAAGTTTCAACTATCTGAAATTACAACATTGAAAGGTGCTTGTCATTTTCTTTTCTTTCCCACCCAATGGATAATTTTTTTAGGAGAAAATAGGATGTATGGTTTGAGTTATTTGTCCAAAGAAAAAAGGGTTTTAGTAAAAAGCTACTCGTAGTGTGAGCCAATAAAAAAAAAAAAAAAACCATTTTTGTACGTGTTACTGTTTTAGTACCTCACTGGTTACCTTATTTTAGTCTTTGTTCAATCATGAATGTGTCTATGACTCTATGTGAACCTATATACTGCCTGCGCATTCAGAGCAGGTTGGAGGAAAGTTTTCCTGAATTTGAAATCTTAAAAAACATCCGAAGTTTATTTTCTACTTGTCCATATTTTAAGCAGCCTAATGGATCATTAATGATCTTAAATCTATAAATTTAGAACCTCAAATATAAGTTTTATGCTTCCATTTATGCAGTGGCGACTCTAGGAATTTTGTCCAGGGTGTTCCTATTTCACTTTGAAAAAATTTCGAGTCATTTCGGTCTATTTCGAGTGTTTCAGGATGTTTCGGTAAATACCGGCCGAAATTCAAGATTTGACCGGTAAGAAGTTTGTGCTTAAAAAAAAAAAAAAATTCTTAAAACCAAAACAAATTTGCATTCTGTACACCAAAAAACCTCAAAAAGAAAAAAAAAAAAAAGAAAAAAAGAAAAGAAATGAACAATGTGGTTTATATACTAATTAATTGGGTGCCTTTTTTTAACAATGTGTTTTTTTTTTTTTAAACAAGTGGTACTACTATTTTTAACTGTCAGCTGATGTTAGATGTTTGCATTAAGGACACTATTTGTCAGAAAAGAAAAAAAGTGTCAATATTTGCTTGGGTGTCCATTTAGAACATCTCCAGCAGGCTATTTAAATTTTTGTACTATTTGGAGTGTGAACAGTTCATTTTACCTTTTGTCTACCTTTTTTTTTATATACACTTTCCAACAGACTCTCTATCATTTTCTCTATTCCATTTAAATATTATTTCTTCATTCTTTCTTTAATATTTCTTGTTCAATCTTCTTTCATTCATCTAATTTTAATGAGAAGTGCTACGTCCTTAATATTTTATAATATTTTCACAATAAATTATACGTGGTAAGTTATTACTTATTTTAATTTGAACACATCACTTAAATATTTTTTTCATCAATATTAGTTAATAACAACTCACTACTTTAAATTTATTATAAAAATATTGTGAAAATATTATAGTGACATTTCTCCATTTTTATTTTTTATTTTTCCCTTATCTTTTCATCAACACGCTTCTTTTCTTTTTTTTCTTTTTTCTTTTTCCTTTTTTTTTCTCCTCCACGTCTTTCCTTATCTCTATCTTCACTTTAAATCTTTTGTTCTCCTCCACGTCTTTACCTTTTTACTTTTCTTTCTTTTCGTCTACTCCACTGGTGCTCTCAGCTCTCTTCACTTTTCTTTTTTCTTTTCTTCTCTTCGCCTACTCTAGAGCATTTTCCAGCAAGGGACAAGGCTTAAAGAGTTAGATATTATGTACTATGTGAACTTCCACTCTACTGAAGCAGACATCGGCGTTCTACAAGTTTTTTTTTTTCTGGTTTGATTAGTTTTATTTTATTGTTTAGATTTCATTAAACTTATGAGAAGGATTGTTTTTGAGTTTCAAATCTTTCGATTGGGTTTTGTGTTTTTGAGTTTCTAATCTTGCACAATTTTTTTTTCTTTTTTTTAGATTTTAGTTCAAAATTTGTTTGGCATACAAATTTGGAGGGTGTTCCTAAATTTACTTGAGGGTGTTTTTTTTTTTTTTTTTAAGGTAAATAAATAAAAAAAATTTAAATTATTATATATAAATTTTTTTTTTTCAGGTCAGGGTGTTCCCAGGAACACCCTGACCTCAACGTCGCGTCGCCACTGCATTTATGGAGAATGAAATTTGCTGTTTATATTATACAGGGACACTGGGCCTTTGCAGGACACAAGAAGCATATAACCCCAGACAAAAGACAGATGACCCCTTACTTTTTGAACTCTTCTTTACCAGAAGCGGAATTCAACGGCACCTAAAGGAATTACACAATGAATCCTTAGGGCAGCCAGAGCTCAGGACTAATAAAGCGGGAAGAGACGTTACGAAGTATCCTGTCCCTGAGTGTATGTGCAATGATTCACATACTCATACCAGCTAGTGATTTCATGCAGAATGCTTCCACATGATTACACTGCAACCAATCCCTACATCGAAAGATCGAAGCTTTTTGGAAAATCTATTGAATTTGAGCCCTCTGAAAACCAGCTGTGACGCCTTTCGGGGCAAAAATGGTTCGTTGGAGCGCTATATTTGAAGAAAAACTTAAGTTGGCACACTTGGCAACTACACTCACAATGATTCTTGCATTGAGATTGTGAGGCAAGATACATGGCCAAGTATGACAAAAACAGTATATGATACCGTATCATTTTTTGATTCTTTACCGGAAGAGTTCTTTTAGGATATATAACATTTCATTCTTTGTATTATATCAATGTATTATAGATCCATCCGTGTAATATGTATAATTTATTACATATATCTTTGCAAGTTTCTATTTGTGTTTCTTCAGCAAATGCATTTCTGTAAGTTAAGGATAGCTCTGATTTTCCTTCTACAATGCTTATATAATACAACACCAGAAAAAGCATATTTAGGTTCTGGCTGTCATTAATTTTGTTCAATAAGTCTAGAAGCACAACAAATTTCACAACTTTGTGATTGGTGTTTTTGAAATGGTATAAATGATAAACTATGTGAAAGTGATGTTATTTAATCATAATTTGTCTAACTGTGAAAAAGATAGTAAAACTTTCTGTTTCCCTGGCATTACTCATTTTCCATTTTGTGGTCACCTAAGCCAGTTTGTCATGATGATTTGTTTTTGTGCACCTCAGCATAGTCTGGATCTATTTAGTATGAAGATGAGGTGGACACAAATCTACAGCCAGATATTTTTTGAAATGGGTGGAAAGCAAAATCAAGAATATCCATTGAAGGGGGAATACTATATGGGAAGGAAAAAATAGAAGGATATTGTCACATGAGTGCTCCCAACTATTCTCTATTTGATTCCTAAGACCTTGCAGGCAAGGTCTTCAGACCCGGACCGTTTAATATTCCGTAAAAGAGAAAGGTTCAAGGTTTTTAAGGTCGGACCGAGGTTGAACCGTGGTCGAACCATGATGACATCATAATTAATTTAATAATTAATTAAAATATAAATAAATATAATAAATTAATAAAAATTGCAAAATTACCTAAAATAGTTCCAAATATTTGACTATTCAACCCAATAAACTTTTTTATTTTATTTTTATGAAACCCAATATAAAAGTTAAAAGAAATTTCCCATGAAATTAATTGGAAAAAAAAAGTTAATAGACATTTCTGGTTTTTCTAAAAAAAAAAAAAACTTGAACAATGGCAGGCCTGGCGACAGTGGTTTATAGTTGTCTCCTACTAAACTTTTGTTGAGAGACCCAAGGCTCTTGTACTTTACCCATTCCCCCATGAAATTTCAAAAATAAAATATAAAATAAAGCTAGAAGCCTAGAAGAGTAAGGCTCTGGTACTTTACCCATTCCCCATGAATTTTAAAAATAAAATATAAGCTAAAGCTAGAAGCCTAGAAGAGTGAGAAAGGAAAATATTGTTTTGTCCACCGGATTAAAATCGAAGCCCAAGAATATATGCTGTGGTTGACACTCAAGTTGAGTAAATGAGAAGGCAAAAACAAGAAATTACAAGAGAAGAGAGGAAGACAGAGAAGGCAAAAATGCAGAAATAACAAGAGAGAAGAGAAAATGAAGAATACTGAGAAAGAGAAAGAACAAGAAAGAGCGATATAGAGAAGAAGAATGAGAAGAAACTATGATGTGATCTTAAGTCTCAACGTCTAACAGCATGTTTGAAGCTACAATAATGGAGATCTACTTCTGTAAGCTTGTAGACAATGTTTTTTTTTTTTTTTTTTTTTTTTTTTTTTTTTTTTTTTTTTAAGGTTCAGATTCAAAGGGAAGTAGGGAACCGTGAGGTCCGACCGCGGTTCACACGGGTCCCTGCTTTTTTTCCCATAGAGTGGTTCTTGAAGCTAAAAGAACCGCAAAAATAAACGGTTCGAGGTTTTTTCGATTAGACCATACGGTCCGGTTCGGGTTTCAAAACCTTGCTTGCAGGAGTAAAAAGAGAGGGAAGGGGTGGACTTTGCACTTTTTCCTGACACTTTAGTTTCAATCTGCAAGTAAGTATGGAAGTTTTCTCTTTTATCTCCTTTAATATTGAAAGGTTTCCTTTGCCATCAGTTCTTCTGCCAATATCACTTGTGCTTTGACATTTGGAGTCCGTTTGGATACCACTGAAACTGAAAACTGAAAATTGAAAACTGAAAAACACTGTAGCAGAATAATTTTTTAATGTGTAAATAGTGTAATGAGACCCATTTTTAATGAAAAAGTTGCTGAAAAGTGATATTTGTGGGTCCGTAAACAGTGAAAGTAAGAGCTGAAAAGTCAAAAGTTGCGGCTATTGTTCATGAACAGTAGCCGCACAGTACAATTTGGGCTGAAACGAGCGCGTTCAGGGGGGAAAAAAAAAAAAGAAGAAGTGCGAGGCGCGGACGCAAAACGCGTCCGCGCTATCCAAACCCAGCCTTGGTCTGTTGGGATCTAGGAAGAACCTGCACGGATACGGGCACAATACGGGTACGGATATGGAACCGCAATACGGTAATTTTTGAAAAAGTAGGACATGATATTGCGAAAATATGTATATTAATTAATTATTAAATATTTTTGAATTTATCTTTGTATATATGGTTAAGTATTTATTTTTCATATAATATTAAACATACATAAATTTAAGTGAAATAATGAATATTTTATTTAATTAAAGTCCAACAGATCTAAAATATTTCCCCTTTAATAACTTAAGGTCATGTCCCAAATATATTAAAGCTCATTATGTGAATTGAAAAAAAAGAAAAAGAAAAAAGACACTTGACTGAGAGAAAAGAAGTGTAAAAAAAAAAATTAAAAAAGATAAGAAATTAAAATATAACCAAATGCATCAACCCAAAGTAGAGTTTAACAAAAAAATTCAACATCCTAAATTAGATTTGCAACAAAGAATTAAATATTCACCAAGAGAGAGAGAGAGAGAGAGTATTAACCTGTTTTTGTGGGAAAAATATAGATAAAATGGAAGAGAGAAAAGAAAATATTTATAGTAAAAAACATTGGGAGAAGATGAGTCAAAATAAAAGGAGTAATGGGACAGAGGAATTGTAAGGTTAAGGAATAGAGTAGTGAGGAGATAAAAAAGTAAAACTAAAGTAGGAGTGTCAATTCGGGTTAGCGTGTCGTGTCGAGGTAGGGATATTCGACTAAATGGCTCAACCATAACCCAACCTATTTAATAATCATGCCATGACCCTTCAACCCTAACATGACCTGTTAATTAGGCGGGTTGACCTAACCCAA
This sequence comes from Lithocarpus polystachyus, assembly GCA_033629205.1. Lineage (NCBI taxonomy): Eukaryota > Viridiplantae > Streptophyta > Magnoliopsida > Fagales > Fagaceae > Lithocarpus > Lithocarpus polystachyus. The sequence goes on from CM066165.1 coordinate 574,571, forward strand.
CCCACTTGACACACCTAATAAATAGATCGTGTTGGGTTGACAAGAATGTGACATAACCCATTTCAACATGCTTAATAATTAATATAACATCCATCTAGTTTTTAAATATTTTTTCATACACTTCAAATATTCAACCACATTCAAAATAATCTTGTTCAATTTCCAATTATATTAGGGTACATAAAATTTGTAAAGTTTCAATTTCTAATTATACTTGTAAGTTTTTTTTTGTAATTACTCACTTTTCATTTTAAGTTTAAAATATAGGTTGGATATAAAAGGTATTTGAAAAATCTAAAATAAAATGAATATTTGTTTGTTATACAAGTTAAATGGATTGTGTTAAATGGGTTATTTTAGGTTGACACAAATAAATTGGTGTGTCAAACGTATTTTTTGCTTGCGGGTCATATGGGTTGACTCTCTTATGACCAATTTCTTATTGTATTACTTTTAGGTTAACCTGTTTATGACCTAAACCAACAAAGACGCAACCCTAACCCGTAAAAACCAGTGTCTGGTTTGTGTCATGTTCGCGAATTAGGTCGAACATTGAAAGTCCTAGGTAAAAGTAGGGGAATTGTTAGAGGAATAGTAATTTTGTAATTGTAAGGTGATAAATTAATAAGGGGAATAATAATTAAAAAGCAGAGATAAAATGTAAGAAATAAGTGGATGACGTGATCGTTGATGTGGCTCAATGAGAATGTAGTAACAATAAATACTACACTTTTGTTAATATATGTACACACACACGCATATATATATATATATATATATATAAATTCTTGACCTGTTTTAACTAGTACTCCATGGAGCTTAAAATAGTATATGAGATGTCAACACCAAAGCTTCTTCGTGATATTATCATCAACATGCTCCTGATATTATCTAAAGTCCCATCTCAGTTAAGATGTGTATGCAAGTCATGTAGTCTTTTAATCTTCAATCCCCAGTTCATTAAAATGCACCTCAAAGTTGATTCTTGGTACATTTTAACCAATAGTGACAACTTTATTCTCATATCCCCCTTTCTTGATTTTGGGTATAGATTTACCTAAGTTGACTTGGCGGATGGTTGAGATGGTTGAAAGCCTTGAGACTAAGTATCCTCATTTAACAGTCCATCCTCTTTGAACAGTCCACTGGCACTAGAACCCACATTTATTTGGGTTGACACAATGAGTGTTTGAATAGGTTGAGACTGAGGAACCTTAGCAACCATATCCTTAGTCTCAATATTCTGTATTTAACAACCAAAAAGAAGATAGCAGAATTAGACCTCGTTATTTATTATTATTAATAAATGGAACTCGTTATATGAAATCCAGTGAAACTGAATTTGAAAAACTAAATGAACCCTACAAAAGAAATATTAGATTACATTGTAGGATAGGATTTTACTCATTTTTGTGGTTTAAAGCATTCAAAATAGACATTGAAATATGATTAAAAACCTTTACATATAATTGAGACTTCGTTACTGATAAAAATTCATAGCTATACAAGCCCACACACACAGTCATCATAAGCTCAAAATGTTAGTAAGGTACTATCTGTTGATCCATTTTTTCATAGACCAAGCTTAAGTGACACTTCCTTGCCGTGTAAGAGCTTGGTGTGACAATGAGATCAAATATGAAGTTCAAAATTTAAAGGCAAAAGAAACTCAAAAGTATAAATTTACCTAATGAGTTGGCTTAATATATGTTTGAGAAGGTTGAAATTGAGAAGCCCTACCACAACTTGCTCTAGTCTGCCCATTAATCTCAATATTCAGCATTTAACAACAAAAAAAAGGGTATTAGAATTAGAACTCGTTATTATTATTTTCTTATTTTTGATAAATGGAACCTGTTAATAATATAGTGATATTGAATTTGACAAACTAAATTAACTCCACAAAAGAAATGTTATATTAGATAACATTGTAGAATAGGATTAAACTCGTTGTGGTTTAAATCATTTGAAATAGACACTGAAATCTGATTATAAACCCTCGCATGTAATTGAGACTTTGTTACTGATAAAAATTCATAGCTAAAAAATTTTAAATGTAAAAGAAATTCAAAAGTATAGGTTTACCAAAGTATAGGTTCTATTCTTAAGCAACTCATCACTATTCCACAAAATTCATCAAATAATATTTTCAGATTCGTACTATAATTCTTATACCCATCTGGTAACCCAATCATTTCTTTATTTTGTTCTAGCAAAGGCTCTGACTTAGGGAGGGAAGTCAGAGGAGAACCACCATGGAATAATTCTAATGCGCAAATTCCAAAATTCCATATATCATCCACCTTAGCTTTGTCGTTATTACATTCTGGTGGATCAAGTTCTGGTGCAATCCAATATGGCACTGAATCTTTGCCTTTTACGTACTTGAAATTCTGTGGAATAGTGATGAGTTGCTTGAGAATAGAATTTATACTTTATAGAATAGGATCTCCTTTTGGTTTAAACCATTTGAAATAAACATTGAAATCTGATTATAAACCCTCACATATAATTGAAACTTTGTTACTGATAAAAATTCATAGTTAAAAAAATTTTAAATGCAAAGGAAATTCAAAAGTATAGGTTTACCAAAGTATAGGTTCTGTTCTTAAGCAACTCATCACTATTCCACGGAATTCGTCAAACAATCTTTCAAATTTGTAATATAATTGTCATACTCATTTGGTAACCTAATCCTTTCTTTATTTTGTTCTAGCAAAGGCTCTGACTTAGGGAGGGAAATTAGAGGAGGAACACCATGGAATAATTCTAATGTGCAAATTCCAAAATTCCATATATCATCTGCCTTAGCTTTGTCGTTACTACATTCTGGTGGATCACGTTCTGGTGCAATCAAATATGGCACTGAGTCTTTGCCTTTTACATACTTGGAATTCCGTGGAATAGTGATGAGTTGCTTGAGAACAGAACCTATACTTTGGTAAATCTATACTTTTGAATTTCCTTTGCATTTAAAATATTTTAGCTATGAATTTTTATCAGTAACAAAGTCTCAATTATATGCGAGGGTTTATAATCAGATTTCAGTGTCTATTTCAAATGGTTTAGACCACAGGGAGTGAAATCCTATTCTACAATGTTATCTAATATAACATTTCTTTTGTGGAGTTAATTTGGTTTGTCAAATTTGATTTCACTATATTATTAACAGGTTTCATTTATCAAAAATAAGAAAATAATAATAACGAGTTCCGATTCTACTACCTTTTTTGTTGTTGTTAAATGTAGAATATTGAGACTAACAAGCAGACTAGAGCGAGTTGTGATAGGGCTTCTCAATTTCAACCTTCTCAAACACATACTAAGCTAACTCGTAAGGTAAATTTATACTTTTGAGTTTCTTTTGCCTTTAAAATTCTGAACTTTATATTTGACTTCATTGTCATACCAAGCTCTTACACGGCAAGGAAGTGTCACCTAAGCTTGGTCAATGAAAAAATGGATCAACAGATAGTACCTTACTAACATTTTGAGCTTATGATGACCGCATGTGTGGGCTTGTATAACTATGAATTTTTATTAGTAACGAGGTCTCAATTATATGTAAGGGTTTTTAATCATATTTCAACGTCTATTTTGAATACTTTGAACCACAAAAATGAGTAAAATCCTATTTTACAAAGTAATCTAATATTTCTTTTGAGGTTTCATTTAGTTTGTCAAATTCAGTTTTACTAGATTACAAATAACAAGTTCCATTTATTAATAATAATAATATAATCTATCTATATATTACTAAAAACTGAAGCGTAGCATTTAATGTTGCTATGCTCATATTAAGTCACGTCAGCAGCCATGTCATTTCCATCATCTTTTCTAAAATTTTCATTCAATTTTAAAATAGTTTTTACCAATTTTAAAATACTAATAAAACTAAAATTATTTCCAGCCCTATCTCCACTTTAAAGTCCACTTCTTATGCATTTAATTCCACTATAAAGCCCAAGCCCACATCCAAAGCCTTTTCAACTAAATCCCTTTGTCAAACTTGATGTTTTTTCACGGTTACAACTTTTTGTATTCCCTTTCCTTCTGTTACATGGATTCAAAGACCTGTCTCCCACGTTTTGTTTCATCGTTTCAAGTTTAGTTCTAACAACAGCCTCTCTGTCTTATTTCCTTCCTTTCTCTCCTCACATCTATATAAATACTGACATAAGCCGGGTGATTCAGTTGAGGTATCCCTACATCCCAATTTCTTTTGTGCTCTATTCTTATGCTTGATGGTTTTTTTCCCCCTTCTACGTTTGTTTCTGCCTATTTCGTGTTGTGGTGTGGATGGTTGTTACATTACATTTACTTTCTAAATCATTTTTGTTAGGATGTTGAATTCATTACTGCTGGGTTATTTAATTGGAGCACTGCTTCTTTTGGGTATATTTATTCTGAGTTCTTCTGGGGATTTTCTAGGTTGGGAAAACTTGAAAATTGGTGTAGGTTGTTTAGAAACCTCTTGAGTCACATCTAGGATTGACAATCATGTGAGAGAATGTGCAGTTGGCATGCATCATATTATAGTACCAAGTCACTTGGAATGTCAAGATTTTAGTAGCTTTCCCTTGTGTGACCTATACATTAGGTTGAACATGCATGCACTCGCACACACATTGAATGCTTTCAACCACAATATATATCTTCATTCTCACTGTGCCATTATTGTTGGCTAATTGCATGGCATGTTGCTTGATTTATTTATTTATTTTTAAAAGGGAATCACATAAGTATATGTCTTTTGAATATAGTGCTATATATGTAAACTCTTGCCTAATTACTTTCGCTTAAAAATAGTAAAAAGGTTTTCTTTGATGTGTAGGGTTTATATCAAATTGACAAAGCCCTAAAGCCTAAATGTTATGGTTCGTGCCATTGCCTTTTTTATTGTTGGTTTTTATTTACTTACTAGTCGCAGACTCACGCGATGCATGGGAATATATATATATATATTTTGTAATATGATACAATTCATAATTTATTCTCTAAAATTTATTGTAGGTAGTTTTCTCCTAAAAAATTGAACTATTTCTAAAATTATTTTCCAACTCTCTATCTCCACAAATTTATCATTATATTATTTTGGTTTTTTTTTTTTTTGATATGATATTTGTAACCCAATAATGGAGGGACATGCCAACACAACATTAGATTTCTATTTTTCTTCCTATGATGAGATTGTATCATATTTTAATTCTTCTAAATTTTGAGGTGCGACCTTCGTACCAGTTGCTAAATCCTTAATTCATAAAAGTGATGTCTAGTTAGTTGCAAACAAAAAAGAATAAGACCACAAAAAAAAAAAAAAGTAAAGTGAAGTTTTATAGGTTAGAATCATCACGTACAAAAACTTATTTACAATAAGGTAAATAAATAAAATATATATTAAACAAACCTTATTTCAGCAAAATGATCAAATTTAATAGACCCTCACTTATATCAATTTCCATCAAAGACCAAATTGTCAAATAGTAATGTGCCATTGATTCCACCCATGTCCGCTACAGACATTTATCAATGTGTCCATATACAAATCACTCAATTGCCATTGTTTTGAATTCCCACAGAAAATCAAAATAGAGCGTATATGAATTGTAAGAAAGTGAGTCACTTGTATTGCCATAACATGGTCAAAGTTGGTGGCAAACTTGCAAACTTGGCCAATTGTTCTTACCTCGGAGAAGATGTCTATTAACATTCCAAGTTATGAATTTCAAATGGCTATTGGAGCTATCAAATTGTATTAGTTACTATGCTCCAAAAATAGCAATTGCTTCTGCCTTCATTGGAACACATCTGCTATATCATATTGTGTTTAATAAGGAAAGAAATAGTAAAATCCAAAAGAAATAGTATTGTTAAGATTTGTCTAAAATTCATGTACATAGTATTCTAGATATTCAAGAAGAAAAAAATTCTAAAAAGAAAATCATGTTGTTGAAAAAATAGCATAATTCAAAATCTAAAACTAAAAACCCAATTATTGTTCATGTATACAATATTATAGATAGGTATTCAAAAATCAAGAACCAACTAATTTTTCTATCCACACAATAGTTAGCATAAAGCTAGGTACTAATGGAATTTAAAAATAACTCAATTCTTTGAATTTTTTCACTCCTAAAATACCAAAAAATTTCTTATAAGCTAAATAATCTCCAAAGTTATTCGTCAACCAAACAGGCCAACTAAGGTCCCAAACAAAAAAATTCTAGCCACAACACAACAATCTACTTAAGCTGATTACTTTGAAGAATTAGAATTTCCTTTAAACTATTACATCCCTTGTTCCATACACATACACACAAAAAAAAAAAAATAAAAAAATAAATAAAGATTCAAACTCTGCTCTCTTTTCTCTTCCATTTTCACACAATTTCTAGGACACCAAATAGTCAAATTAAACAATAAACAACAAATTATTAGTATAAGGAAATGAAAATCTAATATAGCTGATGCGTATTGAACCATAAAAAGCAAATTATCAAGCACCACACAAAAAAAGCAACAAATTTATTCCTCTTTCCTTCAAAGGTTCTAAGAAAAAAATGGTTACCAATTGATTAGTATGACCTTCAATAGATTAAAAGCCTCCAATGATTGCGAGTCTTGATCACTGACATCTGTAGAGGAATTGACAAACGAAACAGAGATAAAAATGAAATTTAGTTCAGCATATAGGATGACGGGAAAAAGAGAACGATAGCAATTTCTCTTTGATGAAAATGAATAACACTCTAACTATAAAACAAAGACCAAAATAAAAATATCACATTGAAGTTAATTATCATACATTGTAGCAAACATATTGAGAGTAACATTCCTACAGTCTAGAGAAGGGCAACCATAAAAAAATTTATAACAAACATGATCAAATGTCCAACTCAAATAAATTTAAATAGTTTTAAGACCATGAAGACTCAATCTCATTCATAATGAAATCTCAAAATTGAACTGCATTTTTTTTCTTTCCCTAATAAGGAGATGGGAATAAATAAATAAAGAATAAGAAAATACAAATAGCAGAACTCATTTTTAGTTTATACCCTTTGGACTTGGGCTACCAATGTTCACCTCTCATTTGCTTCAGTTTCGTTTGCAAGCTCTAGAGTCATTATCTGTCTCTTGCACTCATTTGATTGGGTTTTGGTAGACGAAATTGAGCCATGACCAAGAACGGAAAAAACACTCAAGAAACTATCGCATTGAAGGCCATACCGATTAATTTGCAAACAGAGAACAATTGAAAATTTATAGAAAAAAAATGAGAGGTGAGGAGGTGAGGAGGTTGCAGTCTATCGGTGACTATAAGAATTCCATATAATAGTGGCATCTCAAGAGTCTGGGTTAATAGAGAGACATACAATAGATTTGGAGATAAAGTATTAGTGACTATAAAAATCTCATATAATAGCGGCATCTCAAGAGTTTGGGTTAATGGACAGACACAAGATAGATATGGAGATAAAGTAACACCTAAATTTAAAAAGAGACTCAATAAATGGCAATCGGTAAAACAAAAAATAAAAAAGAAAAAAAGAAAATAAATGATGACATGGCGTTGATGTGGCTTAACTGGAGTGTAGCAACAATAAATGCTATGCTTCAGCTTTTATATATATATATATATATATATATATATAGATATAGATATATAGATTATGGTTTTTGCTCTTGAAAAACATTTTGAACAATGTGGTGGGTTAAATCCTTTGCCTCTTTTGTTCTTTTTGACCTTTCTTTATCACTATTGGTACCGGCAAAGCTATAAGTAGAGAAAAAAATAAACATATTGAGAAAAATTTGAGGGCCGCAAACACCATCAGACCACCAGTAAGGTTTTTTATTCCACATTTATAAATTTGGACTCTTTAGTATTGTGGTTAGATTGGTTTTTATTTAGGAATTTGAATTAATTTGTGGTTAACACAAAAGAGGCTACATAAGCCTTGATTTGGGAAAAACATACTCTTGAAACCAATTCCTTGGCAATAATCATTGAGTATTAGATTATATAAATACACTACATGTTATCTTTAAAGTTCAAACCTGTAATTGATGTTTTGAACAACTTTACCATGCACTTTGGGGGTGTGGCTACTTATGCACATAGACATTAGTACATGTGTTTGACTAAATGCTCATGTTAAAATCTGGTCAGGCAACATAATTATGCATGCAGAGAATTAGTTTGGCTGTCTACTTGGTTGCAACTCCTGTGTGTTCTATGATATCAATTTTTGATGTCTTTGTTTTAGACTAGGTTAAAAAGTCTACAAACAAAGACTCTTTGTTCTGTAATTTTTTTCCCTTTACAAGATATGTTTTTTTTTTTTTTTATGGTGGAATGCTTGAAATAAATAATGGAAACCAGTTGGCTATGATAGTTCTTTATGCATGAGAAGAGAAGAGAGGCCAACCGTTCACCCCTAAAATGTTTGACAAAATGCCTGAGCCAAACTGAAAAAAAGGGGGCTTGGGCTTCGAGGTGTAGCTTATAAAGATAGTGTTGACATTAAGCATCCTCCAAGTTTTATTGTATATTTGTGGTCAAATGTTTGATAGTCTGATTTAATGGAAGCAATCACATTTTTTGTTTAGCAACCAGAATTAGGTCACCTTGATTTGACCTTCTAATTTAGTGTTTGACTATTTTGTTTCTCTGAAGCTTTGATTTGTTTGTCTCTCTTTGCCAATCACCCCTCTAAAAAATATTGCTTTATTATTTTGGCTTGGAGTTGAGGACTTAATTAACTAGACTCTATGTTACATGCAAAAAAATTGTTTGATAAAATGCCTGATTGTTTTGTTCATTTTCTAGAATTAACACCAAAAATTATAAATGAAGATGTTCTTCTTACATAGTATATACACAGTCTTGGCAGTATATATTGTCCATTTAGCACATGGTTTATTTTAGATTTTTTTCTTTTTAATGTGTGATGTACTTCTTTTTGTAGAATTGTTTTCTTGGTTTTAATCCTTATTTAAACGTAGGAACATAGATGAGAAAAGCTAGGATTCACTTAATTTTCTATCATTTTGTCTTGGTAAGAATTTTCTTTGCTCCCTTTTGTTTAGTATATAGATACTCATTGGCTTGAATTCAAGCTTGACTCACATTACTAATCAATTATAGAATACATGACAGAGCATGCTCAATGTCTAACAAGTACACATGACATGATAGTACATGCTCCATGTCTTTCAAACAATCAATATGTAAAATCCATTTACAATCTATGAACCCAACAATGTTACCTATCATATTAGGTGAAAGCTATGTTATTCTATTCAGATTAAGTTCTTGGTCTTAGGTTCTTAAAAGCTTTCTTTGAATTGTCTACGCTGGTAATTATTTGTATGCTTCTTTAATGGTATGTACTTAAATGACTCCAAGCAGTATTAACATATATTTTTTAACAAATTTGCATTTAAATGTATGTTTTTGGGTGTTTTTTTAGGGCCTAGCATTAGTTTTGGTTTGGCATAAACTTGAAACAAATGCCATAAATATCTGGATTTGTGACTTTTGTATTCTTAATGTTTGAATAAACTATATGGTACCATTTAAACATGTTTCATATAAGCTTTTGAGGTCTCAGGTCACGTTGTATTTAAACATGACAAAAGATAGTACAATTTTCCACCTTAGTACAGTTAGTACTGGTGTTTTATATATAACTTGGATAGATTGAATTTGTTTTGTGTGTATACTTACTTTTGTTATTTATTTCTGAATTTCATGAAGACAACTAATAGAATGCTTATTTTTCATGAAGATTTTTAATATATTGGATTTTTAAAAATAAATCAATAGTAGGGGTGAGGTTATTTGAACCATACATGTCACCGTTTAATTTTCTTTCTTGGTTGCTTTGTACTTCCTACCATTTAAAGGTTTAAATATTTTTTCCTTGCTTTGTCTAATTTTACTTATTGTTGACTTCTTCAAAGAGTAGTACTACAAAAAATAAAAAATAAAATGAGCAAGGGAGAATTAGAAGTTGTGGGTCATAAGTTGTAGCCACATCCATTAGAATTTGAAGTTGGGTTATGCTTAAATAAGTTAGGCTTAAATTATTTGAAAGGACTTCCACAATTTTGGGCATGTTTGGGATGGAAATCTTTGATGCTGTTCTCCTTCTAGGCTAGATTTGTGATCGATAATAATGGTTATGTGCTTTAAAAAAAAAAAAAAAATTCTGTTGTGTATTGATGAGATTGTCCTCGTTCAAGTAGTTAGCCATTTGCTCTAACGTCTAAATTTGGAATGATGCCCAGGGGCTATCATGGTTGTTGAAGCATCAAATCCAATTGCATTGGTTGATACGTATGGGTTTTTTAAGTACAAGAGTAAAATGTTTGTGAGTTTCATTTAGTTTCCAACTTATAATATATAAATTTTTTGTTTTCATGAGGTGAAGTGATGCTTGATTGGCCCGTCCTTATGAAATATGTGTGAAACTGTGATTTGAATAGGAAAATATGACAAAATCCTATTTGTTATTGGTGCAATTGTTGTGAGAAGTCCAAAATTTCTAGATAGGTAATTTGCAGTGATGATTGTATGGTCTAGAAGTTCTATTATCTTTGTGATGATTGGGTTTTGATGCATTGCTAATTTGATTTTCCACTAAAGAATAGTAAAAAGTTCTGGATTAATCTCCCATCCTTATTTTATATATTTTTTGGTTTGGTTAATTTGTGAAATACTTGGTTTTTTTTTTTTACTATAATAATAGTTTGATTTTATTAATTTTAAAGGAGATCTAGATTCTTCCCTTTGTCAGGAGATCGCGTTAATAGGTTTGTCACACTTTCTCTCCCCTTAGCTCTCAATTTGTGACATTCATTTTCTCTAATTATTTTCTTTTTCCGTCTTTTTTATTTGTTTACATCGCCAAATATATCATAGGATTTATCTTAATATAATATTTTTATGGGAATAAATTTTTTATGTTTATTTTTTTAATGCAGCTTCAATTTGTTTGATAGTTGGAGATTATTGGATTTGAATCCTGAATGTTTCCATTGGAAACACCAAGAGGTGCCAATTAATTGAATTACAAAGTTCGTGGCGGATTTTGCCGATTTGAGTTTGACTCGATCTTAATATCTTTAATTGTAAATCTATTGATATTAAGATGTAAGCGCGGTTACATATTTATTTGATTTATTGATTCTTTTGTAATACTTATTAAACCAAATTGACTCAAATAAAAAAAAAATTATTAAACCAAATGTAAAAGCACATTATGATTATTATAATATATTACTTCATAATATTTGTATGTATCTCATTTTTAATGATATTATGTGTAAAATTTTGACTGTTTCATCACAAGAATGTTCAAACTACATTTTTCATCTTATACTGGAGATGATTTAGCTTTCCATAATTGAAATTAGAGAGATGTTTAAATCTGAACATGTTAACATTTGATCTAAAACAATCCTGTGCAACACACAGATTAGTGACTAGTATTTATAAAATGAAAAGCATCCCAATAACAAGAAAAATGAATGAGTAACTTACAAGTTACTCCTCCTTTTTTGGGTTTTAAAAAGAAAGAGAGAGATTCTAAAGTCTAAACAATGATTTTTATTTAATGATGGGTAATCTAAATTGAACCCCCTTTAAGAAAGAGGTATGACTTCATTGCAAATGTCACAATCATATGTAATAGTACAATTAAAATTTGATAAATGATGACTGTTTATTATAAGTATTTCGATAAATGATGATTTTTTTATAAGGGAGGAGGTACCCCCATCGCTGTTTTGGACTTTCCGTTTCTTTTACAGTCACTTTGATGAGGCTAACTGAACATTTTCAGTTGAAAGATTATGGTAGCAACCAAATCTCTTTCATTATTACTATTTTTTTTCTAATTGGATGGTAAATCTTGACATACTAATTTGTCACTTTGCGGCTTTCTTTCTCATTTAAACAAACAATTAAAAGCTGTTCTCAAATAATTAAACAGTAAACTACTAAAAATGATTAGTTAATAATATCAACAGTTGGTAGGCATTGACATTGGATTTTTAAATTATTGATACCAGAAGGTATATGCGAATTTCCCAAGATAATATTCATTTAATTACCGTTTTAAAAGTTGAACAATGATCACTCCACAAGTATCAGTTTTTGTGGGGTGTGGGGGGCATGGACCGGGGTTCAAGTCTCCAGGAGAGAACTTCACACACATACATTTAGATTAGGTTCGAGTAGAATTCTATCTTGTAAAAAAAAAAAAAAATCATTCTACCTAGTGATGTTACAATATTATTCTATAATGTCAAAAGCTTGTATCTGTCCCTCCAGGAAAAATAAAAATAAAAATCTTGCATAACTAAATAATTACAGTAACTACAACTATAGATTGTTAAGTTGCCTTCTCAAGTTAGCAGCCGATTAGAATGTTGCAAGTTTCAGGCTCTCGGCTTGCCCTCTCTTGTGCAATTTGTGAACTCACTTACTAATTAAAATAGAAAAGTTACTCTTTATACAAAACTGTCACTTTTGCAAAGTCTAAGAGAGATTATGGTAAGCACAACCTCACCCCAAATTATTTGAAAAGGTTAATCTCTTGTCTTAAACTTGCTACCTATCAATTTTGGTGGAAGGAGCTTGCCATCGTACTAAGGCAGAAAATTATAACCTTGGCTTAGTGGGATTGTTCAAATTTCCATTATAGGAAGACTTATGGTAATTGAAAAAAGAAAAAAGAAAATAGAAAATCACAAGAGGAACATTTCTATTAAATAGCAGAAATTTGAGAGAGAAAAATTGTATATAAAATAGAAATCATTTGTTTCACTTTAATGTTTCACTTTATACATCAGCAATTATAGTATCCTATTTGTTTGAAGTTTTTTTTTTCTTCACAAATTATAATTTGTGAAACATAAAATGAAATATTCAAAATAAGATAGAGTATTTTGACAATCAAAGAGTTCAAAATAAAGTAAGCTACAAAGGTGCACCTAAAATACCATTGAAAACAAGAAATGAAGATAATAGAAATTAAAAATATAGAAATAAAAAAGCAAAATTAGAGAAGGAAATATTTTAAGGTTGTGTATATCAAGGAGGGAAAGTAGGTAAATAAAGGAAGTCCATCAAAGAAAATAAATAATTTAGAAAAGAAAATCATGTATAGAACAGATATTTCTGTCTCTTCATTAAAACTGACAGGTTTCTTTATAAGCTTCCAAATGGGTGGGTATACTTCGGCCAGCCCATAATGAATTATGGTTTTTTTTACCCACGATTTTCACAAGCTCTTTGTTTGTTTATAACTCTCTCTCTTTTTTCAAAAGAGTTATTATTTATACTTTTATATGCTTCCTAATCGAGAGCCACTTAAGATTTTAAAAGATTGATGGACCCAATTCTGACCAAACCTGTACCTCTCTTGGATCAAACTTTCTCTGTAGAAAAATGAAAGAAATTAAGTCCATCAAAATTAACACTGTTTACCTTTAAAAAAAATATACACTTGTAAGAGGCCAAGTGCTCCTTATATACATGGATAGACGAGTACAAATACTTAAGCTTTGGCTATTCTATAAAGAAACTATAAAGAAAGTTAAATAAATATATCGCAAGCTGTGATTGGTAAAATATAAAGTAATACACAAAAAGTGGTATAGAAAATTTATATTCTATATAAGGGGCTCCAAAGAGAGACCCCAATGAGCAATAATGATGGACAAATTATTTTAAACATCGGGTACTACTGCACTAAAGAAAAAAAGTAATGGTTGATGGAAATAACTTCTCAATTAAGGAATATGTAGAACTTTTACATGTCTTCATTTGTCTGGCTAGAAGTTTGTCTTCCATAAAAATTTTACATGTAAAAAAACAAAACTTTGTGAAGAGGGGGGAATTGGCTCCCATATGCAGAGGATGTGTTTAGTAAATTCAACACAGCATTAGATCTCCACATATATAATGAATTCATGTTTGATCTACATGAATAGTGGATTGAATTACTATATTGATCGTCTATCCATATGATATTGGCTATATGTCTAATATCCACAATTTAAAATTTTCTCTTCCTATTAAAACATTTTTTGGATCTATCATTTATATTCTGCAACAACTCACCGATTGCCATATCACTAGAAAACGTGTAATAAGTGGTGCTAAAAAGACTTCATATGAAAGCTAAATCTGTTTACTGGCTACAATAACAAGCTCTGTACAATGAAAGAATAAAGAACCAAAGAATCCGTCTAATTCATATACACATCAACACAACCAATCTTACAATATAGAAGCCAACAGCCAAAGCTGTGCCACAAATAATTAATACAAGTATAAAAGAAAAATTAATGGAAGTATATATGAAAACCAAAACCAACAACAAACAGAAAGGCCTAAGATGTGTGATCATGAGGCTTCGAATTTTCCTTGATTGGAGACTGTAGGCCGCTTGGACGAGGAGACGGCTCGCCACCAGCAGGCATGTCGCTAATTGCAGCAAGAATTCGGTTAATACTTACAGACCGAGCTGGTTTGAAACTAAATGATCTCTTGGTGTCTTTGGAGAAGATGCTGGATGACTTTGAAAGTATGAGATACACCAAAGCTTGTACTAGAACAAATATGGCCACCTTCATAAGCGCGTGTCCTAAATCACTTTCCATCATCATCATTCTTGTTGATAATGAGATTTTTGGACTGGGAGAGGCTAAAGTTTTGATCGAGTATCTGCGTGTGTGATAGCAAAAGAGAGGTGAGAAATGATGAATTGGAATGAGCGAAGTCCATGCACACAAGTCCTTATATAAGAGCTGGAAAGAGATTTGCAAGCCTTTCCTCTTTGACTATTGACTTGGCCGCCTCAAACTATCTTACTTAACATTCAGTGTAAACCAAGCCAATTCATAGCACGTGGTAAGGTGTTAGAAAGCAAAATGTCTAATAATTTAATTGATTGATTATAGTGCACCGATTAAGCCATCATCAAGCGTAATTGCAAACGTGACACTCACGTACGAAGAAGCTTCTGAACTTGAAGAGGTTAAAGCTTGAAGGTGGGAATTGGTCAATTTTGACATTCATTCATTCAATAGGGGCTTTAAAAGTATAACCACCTTCATGAGCAAGACTACCATATTCTAGATACCACGTGTTATCTGTTTATCCAACAAGCTTTGCAAAGAGTTCACGTAAGTCATCAAATGAAATGAGACCATTTGATCACAGACCGTAGGTGTCTGTGTAGTTCAATTTATGTTTGCCTTATCTTTTGTGAAATTTGTATGGTAGGGTAGCATTGGCATCAATTATTGCAGTTGCAGATGGTTATTTTTCATGTTTTTAATACTCATTGTTAACCACACAATAAGGTAGCCAAATCCCTTTCCTGTTCTAAATTATTAAAAGAATATACAAACAGCCTTTAAACATCACATTGCATTATTGGATTAGATTTTAGAGTAAAAGAAAGAGCCGTGAAAGTGACAAGAACCACAACCATGCCGACCATGAACTTGGACAACAAGAGTCGCATACGACTGCCATTATATTTATGTGGCGCCACCTCACATTTCTTTGTCCCTTAGCTACACTTTTTCTCCTTGATAAGTATTACAAGAATTTTTTTTTTCTAGGATCAAGTTCCTAAAGAGTTGATTTTTTTTTTTTTTAATAAAAAAAGTAGGAGTTTTAATTTTGTTCAATAAGATTCGAAATTGCTTATCTTAATAGAATTCAATCCTATTTGGGTTGAGTTTTTTAACTGACTGTAAAACGGTCTTTTTGAAATGAAATTACTCATTCTAAAGAAATCTCTAAAGGTCCGTTTGGATACAACTTATTTTGCTGAAAACTGAAAACAATAAAGAAATAATAAAAAAGTTACTGTTCACACACGTTGCACTGTTCACATGCCTAAATGCACTGCTCATGAGGCGGTTAGCTAGGAAAAAAAAAAAAAAAAGGCAAAATGTGGCCGTAGACGCACTACCCAAACGCTACCTTACTCTTTCACAAAGAAATTCTAAGTCAATATGATTGGAGTTATACTACTTGCCTAATTCTTGGATAAATCAAAACTCACATGCATAATTAATCCTCTTGCATGGTTTGCAATGACAAATGCTGTGAGAGATTTTATATATTTATTTATTTATTTTTAAAAATTGATATGAACACCTGCACCTAGTGAGTTTTGAACACATCACTTCACCCTTCATCCGATTATTATGGGAGAATAAGGAATTGCCAATTGGTCTATAGCTCACTAGCACTGTGAAATAATTGTGAAGAAGAAAATGCATAAAACTCTATACTATACGTCCCTTCACATACAACTCTTTCGTGTGTAGGAACTATGAAGTGTTGGTTAAGCTATAGCTCATTGGTGGGGGAGAGAATTGAGTAGAAGAAAATGTTAGAAAATTTTATACACCTCTTCACACGCAACTCTTCCTTGTGAAGTTGGATGACACCCATGACAGATCCTACCTAAATGGTTGGGGTTTGCCTGATGTTAATCAATCAGCTGAGTGGATGACAAAATCACGTGGACCTCATATAAACATGTTGAGAGTTACAATCCAAACACAGCAGAACTTACTATAAAATCTGTAAGCCAAATTCTATTATTGTACAATAAAGAAGGCAAATGCAGTTGCAAAAGAAATTCTAGAGGGTGTACTAAAGTAAAAGGAAAGTTCCATAGGTGGCATTAAAATAGTTTTGCAAAATGAAATCATAAATAAACACTCAGATCAAAGATTTACTGGTACACTAAAATAGCAACTTAACCTTCTATTTTATTGAAATCGAAGGAGAGTTTGGATCACATAATATTCAATTCAGAGGGAGAGAGAGGTATTGCACAGTAGTCACACATAAAACCAGGTTATCATCTTATTGGGTGGTGCACTATACCTAGCAAAAATGGAACAGGAAAAAAGTACAATTATCCGTTGCAGATTTACACTTCACCAGAAGCTCTTCAATGACTGAATTCAGATTCTCCTAATAACAAATTATATACATTACCTGCAATAAGTTATAAGGACATCAAAGTGAGATAGAAGTCAGTTGAAATGCAGCAAGAAGTAGAAATCAACCAAGACTATGTACATTATATGAGTAATTCTGATCTTTACATCTCCCATCTCTCTCATACAACTCGTGTCTTGTCACAGTTTTTCGGAAGATATTCCTGGGCCACTGGGGTTTATCCAATGCAGGTAAAGAAGAAAGGCAGTAGGTGACAGATGATACAAAATTATAATTACTTTGCAACATAGAAACGCATACACACACATGATGATTTTAGATGATTTGTTTGCATAGAATTCAACTTAAAGTTGATATAGGAAAGCACATAACTAAAGTAGGTCTATATTTTATAGAAATGTACCATCCTGACAACACCGAATTGGTAGAAATCTTCAAACTGGTGATAAAGCATTTCAGGTTGCTCTGACCAATCAAACTAATCTCAGCATGAGCTGAGATAAAGGGATGTTGATTATCAAACAGAGTAGCAGAGATACTATACATCAAAAAACTCCATGTGTCAATTAGCAAATACAAACTAACGAGCATACTGAAAACACATCCAGACTTATGAAATTCCTACATAATTACTGAATTAAGCCATAAAAATGCCAGAACTAGATATATAGCAACAACTTGATCCCAAACACAGCCTACTTAATACGTATAAAGCCTGTCTCCCATTTCTCTCAGATACATCTCTTGCCTTGTCACAGATTTTTAGGTGAATATTTAGAGACACCAGAGTTACCTATTTCATCTAAACAAGCAAGGACTAATGAAATAAATGAAAAAAAAAAAAATCATTTTCACATTTGAAAAACTCAGAGAAGAATAATGTCTTCATTTGTCTGGCTCGAAGTAACTTCAAGTTTAATTTTGTGCAAGCATACATTTGATGTGAGTTTTATAGAAATGTATAATCCTGATTTAAGTTGGAGGACAACTTCAAACTGGAACTCTGGACCAATTAGACTAATGAAAGCTCTTGAGCTACAATATGATGGTTGTTGATGATCAAACGAAGTGGTTGAGAAATCATCAATAAAGTAAAAAAATATAAACCAGAAAGAATAATGAAGTTGAATCCAAAGTACAAGAAGGGTATATAGAGGCTTCCCACAGCTGTTTGATGAAATACAAACTGTACGGCAGATGTGCTGGTGGAGAAGTCTTCTATTACAAGTGCTACAGAACAGCCACACTCATTACTACTGCTGCAACAATTACTACTACTACCATTACCTCTTTTTTTGGTGGGTTTCTTTCCCTTTACCTCATCTCTTCACGTTTATTTAAAATCTCCCACAAACCCCTGACCGCTCCTCTTCAACCATTATATCTTCCAATACATTTAGGACCTTTCCTATTTTATATTCTCAGTACCAAAGTAATTATATAGCAAAGAGAAGGAAAAAATTTGAAAGCTGTTCTTTAAGGGGGAGCCAGAGAAAGTAGCAGCAGCATAAGGAGTGGCAATCAAATATCATCAGAATGAATTGCTCAACTATGAGTAGTAAAACAAATTTAAAATTTGTACACAAGTTTTCATTTTGATATTGCTGAACAAATGCACCCCAAGCCCAAGGGCGAGGGTCAGTGTAATTGCTTAAAAGAACATCTGAGAGATTATATCCGCTAAACAAGTGTAATAATCAAAATCATGGTCCAAGCATTAATGATCTCAACCCACAAATCAAAGATATTTGGAATTTCTGTCAAAAATATTATTTCACTTAAACTTGCAGTTATATAGCATTCTTCAATTCAATTTAACTTACTGATTTAATTTGAAGATACTGTGTTGAAGTCCAAAATAATTTCAGAGGGAATTAGACTAAAGGCATTACAGTGCACAGACATGACCATTATTATAATTCAACTGCTGCTGCACTACACATACCAATAAATTCTCCATTATGGCCATCTTTTTTCATATTTCTTCGTCCTTTTTTATTAGCTCCATTAGTGTTCAGACTTATTTTTCATCAGACAGAAATAAGGCAGCATAAACACATGCTTTTAGATGCAATATTTGGGAGCATTAGTGGAAACATCTACAGAAACTTTATCATTAAGGAACAGGAAAACCATAGGGAACCATAAATTTATCTCTCTAAAAGTGTTAGAGAAATATTATTTACCTAATTGGAACCATAAAACTATGTGAGTTGACAAAAAAATATAATCAAACCTGAAAGATTTAGGTATCACTACTTCCATTACTTCAAAGCATAAAAAACAATTGTTATATATTGGCCAATAAACTACCAAACATCAGATGCTGCACATGAAGCATAACCCATCAGACAACCAATTTCAACAAAAAACACAAATTTCTCTCACAGCTTCAAGAACTCTAGTCATATAACTAGAAAATAAGAATTAAATTAAAGGTTGGGTTGCTTGGTAATAGATTCAACAAATTGCACAACTATGAGTAATAAAAAAAAAAAATTGATCACCTAATGAGCTTAATCTAAGACAAAGTATAGTTACTGGAAGCCGTAACCATTGGGGTAAAACAAGTATTGATTCTAGTACTTGAAAATAGATAGTCAACTTAGAAACCTTGAAAATGGCTAACAAATAATTCTTCACACTTTTAAAGCTATATTGACTTTATACTAGTAGGAGTTTCGTTAGTAAGGCCATATTGCCACTTCATTTACATAATCATTATTTTAAAGCTGGTTTCGTTATCTAGTGTCAGCAGCAGAATTGTGTGAAACAACAAGTTATGGTCTTCTAGAAGGCATGAAAATATCGTTGTTAATACTTAACACCCAAGTAAAGTTGTATATATTAATTTTCCTTTTCAGAGGGAACCTTTCCTGCTATTCAAAAGACAGAAAGCACACGTGGAGGAAGAAGAGGAATTAAATACTAGAATAGCATGGATAGAGGTAAAGCTATATGCGTGGCTTTGAGTTATGCAGCTGATCTAATGAAAGTGTTTTACTTTTTTATAATGCGACAGATTGTGAGTGGTTAACTACCACATACGCATGGACTCACTGTTATTTCTTTACCAATCATACTCTATTGTTACACATGTGCTCACTATTATTTCTTTACCGATAATACACTATCGTTACATCGTTACAGTTGTGATTGAAAGTTGTGAAAAATTATGTGGTCCTAGTTTTTTTTGAACAAAAAGCAAAGGCCTGTAATTCCCACATACAAAAATTGTTGAAAAATAATAAAGATGTGAACTTTGGTAGAGAAAATCAAAGAATGAAATTGGAAAATTGAAAAATATAAAGACCCACCAGGAAATTAAGGTAGAATGATATGAGCATTGTGGTCATTGTCATTGAGACCCAAATGTTGATCTCCAGAAGCAGCAGCAGCAGCAACCATGGTTTGTCTGCGGGCAATGTGCCTGAGAGTGTTGGTAAAGCCAAGCCAATCCTGTTCCTGCTCCAGCTCATCGTGGAGCAAATCACGAAAGGAGAGTGTCCCGGTGGTGACGGCGGCAGTGGTGGTGGGGAGTTGGAAGCGGCAGAGAGGGCAGGAGTTGTGGGAAGAGAGCCAGGGGAGAATGCATTGAGAATGGTAGATATGGGAGCAAGGGAGCTGCTTGGCTTGGGAGTGGAGGAGAAGGTCGTCCTTGCAAATGGCACAGAGAAGGACTGGGTCCGAGTCCAGCATGGATGAGGAGATGGTGATGGTGGAGAGATAAGAGGAGTCAAAGTGGTTGTTGTTGTTGATGTTGTCTTCTTCATTGTGGTGGAGGAGGAAGAGGCGGTGGAGGAGGGTGGGGTTGTCAAGAAAGTAGGAGTCTTGTTGTTGTTGGGTAGTTGTTGTAGTAATGGTGGAATCCATGAGCTCGAGGAAATCGCTACTGTTGCAGTGAGGACATTGGGAATGGGAAAGAGAAAGAGAGATCAAATTAACGCTCATGTCACATTCATGGCACCAGTATGTGTATGTTTGCCTTTGCATCTCTTCTTCTTCGGTCTCAGGAAGCCCAGCAGCCATTCTGGTGTCGGTGGCACATCTGGTGCTGTTCATGCTGCTAAGTGCTGGTGCTAGCCTCTACCTCACGACTCAGGAAGAGAGGATATTCTCTCTCTTTCTCTCTACTATTTTCTACCTACTTTTTGCATAAAGTAAATTAACAATAGTAAGGAGTATTTTTCAGTTTTAGTACTACATTGTGCGGTGATAGTGACGATGACGGTGGGTGTGGGGGCGGGATGGATTAGAAATTGGAAATTGGGAAATTGGAGGAGAGAAAGATAACACACTTTCTGTTCTGTAGTCTGTTTTGTATTGTTTCGTTTGGTGGGTTTTTTTTTTTTTTTTTTTGATAGGCGAAGTGGGTCCCATTTTCCATAAAGAAAGGAGAGATAGATAGGAAGTTTCAATGCATCTATGGTATGGTCGGTCAGCTGTATCGTTAGTGGTGGAGGGTCTCGTTCTTTAAATCTAAAAAAATACTATATGCTAGGAATAGGAATGCTTAGCTTAATGCTATTCACTTTCACTGTTGACTTGACTGTCGTTTTCTTGGGCATTTTAGCATAATTTTATGAATAATTTAGGAAAAAAGCACCGCCAATGTTGTTTTGTTATATATTGAAACTTGAGTTTGCCAGAGCATTTACGTCAATATGTGTAAGTATTCTAAAATATAAAAGTTCTTTCATTTTACGTATTTTGACCAAAAAAACACTCATATCAATGAATGTAAAATTATGCATAAATACATAATTACTACAGTAACCGTGCATATATGCACGGTTACTGTAGTATATGCACGATTACTGTAGTAATTATATATTTATGCATGGTTATGCACTGTTACTGTAGTAATTATATATTTATGCATGGTTACAATAACACTTGCATTTAATATTTTAATAATTTCTTCTCTCTCCTTGTCTCTGGGTTTCGGTCATCTCATCTCACCTCACTCTCCCTTTCTTCATTTGATCAAATCATGCCTCCATTGCCGTTGATCATCAAACCACTGCTGTCGATAAATCATCAAACCAGGTTGAGCACCAACCAAGCCGATCAAATCATCAAATGAAGGCCTCTCCGATCATCAAACCATGCTGATCAAATCATCAAATCATTAGTGGGTTTCAGGATGGGTGGATGATGATTTGGCTTGACTGGGTTTTGGGTTGGGTGGGTGATGAATGGGTTTTGGATTGAGTGGGTTGATTTTCCTTAATGATGGTGGTTGGGTGGTGATGATGGTGGCTAGGTGTGGAGTGATCATTGGTAGTGATGAGTCTGTGAGAGAGAGGGGCAGTGAGGGAGGGAATAATAAAAAATTGTAAAAGAATGAATATTTTATTGAATAAATGTATAGAATAGATAAACTGATGTGACTGTTTTGTAAAAATGAGTGTGTAAAATAGAAAAAGTAGTTTTTTTTGTGTAAAATAGATGGGAAGTTTGCATCCATTGATGTGGATGCTCTCAAATTTGGGTTCTAAGTGAAATTTAAGTTTACCAAACTCGAGTTTCAAGCATTATGGCAATTTGATCAAATATAATGCTTGAAACTCAAATTTTGCTTGAAACTCGAGTTTAATTTAGAACTCGAGTTTGACAAATTTGAGTTTCAAAAAGATGCTACATTTCTAAATAACTTTGGACTTTGGTTAGATGCTATTTAGCAAATTTTTTCCTTTTCTTACATTAGTTTAGGAGAAATGTTATATCCACAACAAATTATAAATGACAGGTTATTATTGTTAGAGCAAAAAAGTAATCTCAGTGGTAGCTTCAAATTTGAACTAGTAATAACTAATCATTTATAATTTGTTGTAAAAATGTTGTAGACTTGTGGTAATACTACTCTTATTTTAAGGGAGTGATATGTATAGATACGAATAAACGAAAACGAGCTAACAAGAAGTGTCGCTTTGGCCGAGTGGTTAAGGCGTGTGCCTGCTAAGTACATGGGGTTTCCCCGCGAGAGTTCGAATCTCTCAGGCGACGTTTATATCCTTTTTTAACTTCACCTTCTTCTCATTCCCAAATTCCAATACCAAAACCAAAAGGGTCTCTCTCTTAATATTCGCTTAGCCTTTTACTTTTTTTGGACTCCTATGTCTCTCTTATCATCTTCCTTCTTCACACTTCTCTCTCTATCATCATATCTTATAATCAAAGTTAAAACCTTTAATTAAGTTTCAACTAACTTCAATCAAAGGTTAGATCTCTCTCTCTCTCTCTCTCTGTTATGTTATGTTGTGTGCTTCATTTTATTTGATGCTTCTGCAATTCATTATTCAATTTCAAATCCTGTTTACCTTTTTAGTCTATTACTACAATTTTTCGTATGTATTCTAGGATTCCCATTATTGCTTCAAGTCGCTTTAGTCTTTATTCTCGCATTTTTTTTTAACTTTTATTACGTCATTATAGAATCTCTCACACCCTTCAAAACTCAAAAAGGCAATAAATTAGAGTCTCTGATGTTCATATGGTTTATGCTTTCTCAGATGCTCCTATATGTAAGAATAAGGTTCTCTGTTAAATCTCCTTTTGGGTTAGACATTAATTTGATTAATGTAGCCATTAGGGACTGAGACTGGGTCTGAAATTTTTATACCAATTCTATTGCAATGAACCATTTTTTTTACTCTATCTTTAGTGCTTAGATACCCTATCCCATGTGCTCATGTACCCACCTCTCACATGCTTTTAGGTTCAAGGAATTTGGATCCTAAAACATACATGTGAGAGTCAGGATATGTGCACCCTGGGTGGAGGGTACTTCAAGCAACTGGCTTTCTTTTATTTTGTACTGCCAGAACAATAGGAAAGGGTGGAGTGAATTGGTACAAACATAGATTGATTCTGTTAGAATATATTAGGATATTACCATAAATACATTGACTATGGTTTTATATAATACAATAGGCTATCGTGTCTATTGTGTTTTTATATATACCATGTTCTACGAATTTATGGTAATATCTTAATGTATTTTTACACCTTCTATTATTCAATTCCTAGCGTCTCATCCCTTCTACTATTGGAGCATTGTTAGATAAATGAGTGTAATGGATATAAACCCATTTGTGTAGGTTAGTATATCTTGGCAAAGAATTTATTTTTTTCTGTAGTAGGTGTGCCTAATTCCATTTTGTTATGGTTTGAGTATCTGCTATGGAATTTCTGCTATTGACTTATTATTATTAGTTTATGGTTTTTTGATTCTCAATTGGTAAGTTGCAGAGGCAGTGAGGATGATGTCAATACCATCAAACTATGAAAGCTTTAAGGCTTGTAGATGTCATAAGAAATGATTACTCTCTGACCCCTTTTTCTTAAACTCTATTTACTTTGAATAGTGTTTTATGTTTTGCATTTGATTTCTTCCTTGTGCTATTCCTAGACTGCATGTGTTATGACATGTTTACTAAGACTTTTTCCTTGATGCATCTGAAGTGTCCTGTATTGAATGTTGGTTTGATCATTTATATTACTAATGTGAGAGAAAAAAAATTATTTAATAGCAGTGCTGTGGTGGTGGATTAACTTGCCATACATAAGAGATTTTCTCCTTGGTGATTACTGTCAAAAGAAAATAGATTTTACACAAATTGGTGGTGGGTGTTGACAAATTACTTGGTATAGTTTTTTTATTACATGATCAACTGGTTCTATTCACATGTTAGGACACAATGTCACATGAATGCATTCTCTGAATCGTCTGCTTACTTGTAAATGAAATGATAGGAATTAGTGGTTGGACAATAGAGTTTGTGTTTACATAAGCTTGAGCTCTTTGAATTGTCTCCATGTACTCGTATTTATAGCCTATTGGCTTTAAGCTGGAATTGTTTCAGTGTCTGTATGAATTCCTACAAATCTATTGGCCTTGTTTCAGTAAAATGTGTTGAAAAAGTGGAGGAATTAAGAGGCTCATTAGTTTAAGCAAGTCTCCATGATAATGTTCCATTGTCTTGTCATTCTGCATCATTGATGACATTAAAAACAAGATCAAATCAGTTCTGCTCATGAGTTCTCTGTAATCCGTGGAAAACCAATAGTTTTTCATCTTAGGTTAAGCTTAAGTTCAGCCTCGTTGTATGCTTTATGATTTAAAATGAAATTATTTCATACTTAAGTGTGAAAAGTATTTGATTCTACGTAGTTTAGAATGGTTGGTCTTATCTATTGGTAACTCATCACTCCTCACTCCTCACTCAATTTTCATCACTCATCACTCCTTACCTATCACTCATCACTCATCACTCTAAAATATCACATTCAAACAACATTATCACTCAGTTACCATCACTCAATATTTTTCACACTATTTGTGGACCCCATATCTGTCACTGTGCAGCTTTTTGTTTTTTGTTTTTTGTTTTTTTCTTTTTTCTTCACTGGTTCGGTCTGCATTTGTTCTTCCTTCTTTTTGTTCTTTTTTTTTTTTTTTTTTTTTTTTTTTTTTTTTTTTTTTTTTTTCAGGATGAGTGCAGACCGAACCCAACCCAGTGAAAAAAAAAAAAAAAGAGGGAAGACCGAACCCAGTGAAGAAAAAGAAAAAAAGAAAAAAGAAAAAAAAAAAAGATTGAAGACGTGAAGACGAACCCAGAAAAGAAAAGAAAAGAAAAGAAAAAAAAAAAGATGAAGACGTGAAGCCCGAACCCAGAAAAAAAAGAAAAAAAAAAAAGAAAAAAAGGGAAGACCGAACCCAGTGAAGAAAAAGAAAAAAAAAAGAAAAATAAAAAGATTGAAGACGTGAAGACGAACCCAGAAAAGAAAAGAAAAGAAAAGAAAAAAAAAAAAAAAGGCCCAGACCGAACTCAGTGGAAAAAAAAAAAAGAAAAAAAAAAGAAGAAGGTTGACTGGTCAAAAGTTGCGGCTGAGTGGGTCCCCTATGTGTGTTTAATTACAAAAATGCCATTGAGTTATAAGTTATGGAAACTGAAAACAGCTAAAATGTGTTTTCAGTTTTCATAACTCATACCTCAAAAATTAGAGAATTGAGTGATGAAAACAGAGTTATGGTGCTCCCAAACGAATACTCAGTTATGGGTCCCACCATTTTTGAGTTATGAGTTATGAAAACAGAGTTATAAGTTATGGAAACAAGAAATCCAAACAGGCTCTTACATTCTTTTTCATTTCCTGGGAAAGATGATGTTTTGGTAACTTACATATATATATATATATATATATATATATATATATATTTTAAATTTGCTTCTTATCTCACTAATGACCAATACTCTGCTTCCAGTATCCATATGGGCTTGGTTTCAATTTTATAATTGAATAGTCTTTCCTTAACTATGGATCATTCTTTTTTATCAAAATTTATTTGTGCTGATTGTGTATTTACATTTTTTCAAAGAGAAGGCTATTGATCAATAAAAATACTTGGGACATGAGCATTCCTTTTCTTGTGAGTTGCGTTGAAAATTTGTAAAGTTTAGAGGCAGTGTAATCCGACCACTGTATTTGTCATTTCGTTTGTGCACTGGCACACTAGTGACCCTAGGACACCTTTTTTTTTTTTTTGTTGATTATGAAGTCATCTACCATATATGACCCTTCTTTGCAGGACCTAAGTATTGCATATAGAAAGGAATAGTCTTAATCCACAGACGTGAAGTTGTGTTAGAATAATAGTCCATTCCTAAAAGTTAGGTGTTGGAGTCATAAACAACTTAGAGCTTGATTGGATAGCATGAAAATTGAGTGATATCACTCAGTTTTCATGATCCATCATCCAAAACTCATGAGTCTCACAAATGATGCAGTGTTTGACTTGGTTTTGGAGGTTTGTTTCATCACTCAAAAATTCAAAATTTTCCGTTTGGATGATGGAAAACGGAAACAAAAGGGGTTAGTATGGTGTTTTAAACAATTTTTCTTTAGTTTTTAAACATCGTTAAACATATTTTCACACTTTTTTCATCCACACATATTTTCAAAAAATACAAACAACGTTACTAGATAACGTTATTAAAGATCCCAAGATTTTGCGATTTACAAAAGTTGAAAACTGAGATATCATGTATTTTTATAAGTGTCATACTAAAGAGTGTTCTTAGGACATTAATTAATATTCATTTTAGAAAAAAATTTTGACATTATTTTTATAGAAAATGAAAAAATTGGTAAATTATTAATTTTTTTTTTCATAATTTTTTTAAATGGATTGTTGCCTTTTTGTGTAAATATTCGATGATACCACACGTGCGCTCAAACATCTTTTTCTCTCCACCGTACTGATATTTCTTCTCTCCCTCTCCTGTTTTCTTTCTTTCTTTCTTTTCTTCTTCAAGCTGGGTTCTTTCAGCAGCTTTTTTTTTTTTTTTTCCTCAGCTTCTTATTATTCTTTGTCGTTCTTTCTTTTTCTTCACGCGATGATGGCAGAGGGCTTCAGTTTTAGTTGTGATTTGCGTTTTAATCGGGTTAAGGTGTGCTTTTTGGGCTTGGAGTTGTGGATTTTGTGGGGTAATTTTTTCTGGTATTTCTTTTTATTTTTATTTTCATTATATATATGTAAAAGAATTTGCTGTGATGTTCTATGGTGGTTGGGTTTGATTTTTGGTGATTTGTACGGTGGTGGATGCAAAAGAATGGCGGTGGGTTGGGTTTTGAGAATTGCAATAGGTGGGTTTGTGGGTTGTTGGAGGTGGTAGAGGCCGGAAATGGGAGGAGAAAGGTTTCAATGTTTCAGGCTTCGTGAAAGAGGAGAAGGGAAAAAGAAATGAAAGAGATGGAGGAGAGAGACATGTTACTGTTCTGATCTGCTTCTGATCTGCACAGTTCATGGGCTTCACCACTTTGTCAAAATTTTGAGTCAAGCTCACCCAGATTTGAAACCAAACAAAAATAAGATAGAGTTAAGGAAAAAGATACAGATATGAGTTATGAAAAATGAGTTTGAAAGATGAGAAATGAGATATGAGAATTGTGCTTGCTCAATTATTTAGATAAAAATATTGCACATAATAGAGAGAAAGAGTACACGAAGAACATCACTCATAATATGCATATATATATATATAATTTTTTTTTCACCAAAAAGAAAAAAGAAAAAAATGCATATATATAGTGGAAACTAGAAACCCAGCCCAGAAGAAGCATCTGCATAGCAATGAGATTGGATTGGATAAGATTGTTAAGGAATGATGAGGACTAGGACTAGGAGGAGGCCTTAGAATTAGACTTAGAAGCCTCAAGATCTGCAGCCCTTTTAAGCAAACTTTCTTCACCATCCTCAAGAGCCATCTGAATGGGACAGGACCCTAGCCCATCAGCAATAGCAAGCATGATCTTCTTCATCTCTGCTCTGAACTCCTCCACATCCACAGTCCCACTGCGATCACAGTCAAACTTCTCGAATATGGAGTCGTAGAGCTGGGAGAGCTGATCCGGAGTGGTCGCCACATCGATGCCGAAGTGGGTCTCCAGGAGCCTCATGGACTCAAAGGCCTTGCGGAGCTCGCCGCGCGAAAGAACACCATCGTTGTTGAGATCGAAAGCTGCAAACCTCTCGTCCACGCTCTTCTTGAACTGAGCCTCATCGCTCACAAAGTCACGCACCGTTGATCCATCTATTATCACCACTCCCATCTCTTTCTCTCTCTCTCTCTCTCACTCTCTCAATATGTTTGTATGGCTAATGAACTTGTGAAGATAGACACGAGTGAGTTTGTTTGAGGTTGTTGAAAGTTGTGGAAATTACATAAATGCAATGGCTTTGGTTTGTGGAATATTCACGAGGAGCTATGGTCTTTGGGAGCAGCGAAGCTTACACAAATATCTATAGGTGGATTACGAGTTAGAATTTGGTCCGTTGATTTATCAAGATTGGTGGATGAGGATGGGTCTCTAGACAACGACATTTCATCTAGTTTGTCTCCCTAGTGCTCCAAAAGAGAGTGTCATAAAAGTAAAAGATTAATAATGAGTCTCTAGATTTACCACAAATTTTATAACTACTGATATGAGCGGATAGATTGTAATTATTATTATGAAAACTGTTAATGAATGTCCTTAAATAATCTATTTAAAGAAGGTTTTAATTTTATTTTTACGGTAAATAAAAAAGTTGTCAAAATATTAATTATTTTTTAAAAAATGTTAACGAGTGTCCTTAGGGCATTCGTTAATAATCCATTTAAAGAAAATTTTGATTCCACTTTTATGGGAAATGAAAAAAGCTGTCAAAATATTAATTACTTTTTTTCATTTCTCATAAAAACTTTAAATGGATTATTAATGAGTGCCCTAAGGGCACTCGTTAGCATTTCCCTTATTTTTTTTCATTTCTCATAAATTTTTTTTAAATGGATTATTAATGAGTGTCTTAAGAGTACTCGTTAGCATTTTCCTATTATTATAAGGACTTTGTTAACATTAATGAATCAGCTGTGGTTCATTTATGATTTATCATAAATTTTATTTGCATTAAAAATTGATAAATGTGTACTTTAGTTTCTTCAATACTTCATTTAAACTGACACACATATTTAATACATATTTAGTTTTTTTTCGTATCTCTAAAAAAAATGTAAATAGTTTATTTTAAATTGGGTATTGCACCCGTTAACAGCACCCAATTTAAAATAAAATATTCACATTTTTTTAAGGATATGAAAAAAATATAATATTCAGTATTAGTTTAAATGGAATATTAAAGAAACTAAAGTACACGATTGCTAATTTTCAATACAGATGAGATTTGTGATAGATCATAAATAAACTACAACTGATTCATTAACAGGTGCTGGCTAGCACGTGCTAACAAAGTCCTTATAAAATTTTTTACATTAACGTACAACACCTGTTAACAGAAAGAAAAAGAAGAAAAGAAATTTATTGTGTTTATATTGTTTAAAAATGAAAGGTAAAAATGAAGAGAAATGGTGGGGAAGGAAAATGCACGCTCACACACACACACACACACACACACACACACACACACACTAGAAGAAAAGGAAATTGTGGACTATTTATCACTAATTTGCTAATTTACTTTTGAGATTGCGGGTAATGTAGTTAATCCTGAGTGAGTTTTTACAATTTCTTTAAAATAAAAACCCAACTGAAAAGTGAAAACCTCATCTAAAATCAGTTGGAATGAAACATCAATACAAGTTGTCTAATATATGAAAGGAATTTATATCCTAATTTATCTAATATAAACCTTAAGAAGCATCTTTGATGTTGTTTCCTCTACTGAATATTTTGATCAAGTGCTATTTTGGTTTTGGTAATGGAGGGGGGTCAATTTTTCTTGTAGAAGCTAGTTTGATCGTGTTGGTCATTGGTTCAAGAGAATGTGATAAGTGATAACATCATATTGATGTAATCTAGGTGAATAGATTAACTGGATTGTTTGTAGAGAGACAAAAGGGTATAGCGGATTGGTTTGCATACAAGGAAAGAATAATATAGGTAGGTTCCTTTCGTTTTCTAATTTTTGTCTCTGCTTACACATTAAAGCACAAATATTATGCTTTTAGCCGTTTGCTGAAATGAAGCGAGATAAAACCGTTCTTGACTTATATAACATGGTCCTCAGTCCTTCCAAAAAAAAAGCCAACACTTTGTTCAAAATACAGTTTTTATGTGGTTGTAATCTCAAAATTGTAATATCGCATACCCAATTGTATTGAAATCATTGCTGCAATCGATCCTACATTGCTCATTGTATGTTAATGCTTATTATTTGAAAAAAAATAAACAAATGCTTACACCAATTCAGATAAGTTATATTGCAACATCTTCTTCATGCTTTATTTTCGTTACAAATTATTCAGACTCCATACCTCCTCCCCATGACCCCACTCTAAAAAAATAATCAAAACAACATGCTAAAGACTACCATGAAAAATCCAAGCCATAGTCGTGATTCCCATGATACAACTATTTCCATTGATATTCCTTTGACAAATATGCTCAATTGAAGTATTTTCAAATGGGAAAAGTTTACCTCCAAATCAATTTTTCTCCAACCAACTACATGAAAATTGAAAAAACTATCCACGTGTATTATTAGTCATATGACATTTTTCACGAGAAATAATACATGTGAATAGTTTTATAAATCATCATGCAGTGAGTTAGAGAGAAGATTCATTTGAACTGATTTGGAGAAAAACTTTGAGCTGTAAATACCTTGCGGAATTTCATGCTCATATGGTACCATTATACAGCTCAACATGTTGTAGTCATATATAATAGTATATTACTACAAGCGGGAGAGGATTGAATTAACTGGGAAGTAGGATACAACAATCGGTGCTCCGGATGGTTTTGAT
This sequence comes from Lithocarpus polystachyus, assembly GCA_033629205.1. NCBI lineage: Eukaryota > Viridiplantae > Streptophyta > Magnoliopsida > Fagales > Fagaceae > Lithocarpus > Lithocarpus polystachyus. Next base: position 605,894 of record CM066165.1, read on the forward strand.
TTTGATTTGCTTTTGGATTTCTCTGATGACTCTGCTTTCATGGCATCATCTGAGACCTGTGACAATGAGGAGGGCACAAAACATTTGAAAAAGGCTGAGAAAAGTGCCATTGCTTTTTTCTTCTGTTGTTGACTTAGAAGAAGTTTTTGATTGGAGTGAAAGAAACTTGTATTTCTTTGGCAAAGCAAAGTTTGAAATGAATGAAGTGTGTGATTGATGAGAATTTGAGGAGTAAGGTGCTCTATTTATAATGATAAATCAGAGATGGCAATGGCCAATGATTTAGCACGAAGAAAAGGGACAGTGATATATATGACTAACGAATTTTATATTGCTAGCGAGTCCAAATGATTGGAGAGCACTCATCATAAAAAAAGAAAAAAGAAAAAAAAAGAAAAAGCTTGGAGAGCAAGGAGAAAACCAAATTAGCTTGGAGAGCACTCATCATAAATGTTTGTAACTTCCTAGATGGTTCTCACTAGTCTTACGGTCTTGTACCTGCGCTTTGGTCACAGCTTACAAGTAATATAATAACATGTGGAAATTTGAATTGACATCAACAAGTTAGGTAAGATCATGACATGTGGAATCAATAAGTTGATTGGTGTAAGATCATGACATGTGGAACAAGGGACAGAGATATATGATCAATGAATTTTTAACTGAAGAACTCTGCTTTCGTACTATTCACGTATATTATTTGTCGAGTTGTGGTTGGTAGAAGGGTGATGGTAAAAACAAGGTGGCTCGATTTTTTTGTTGATGCAATTTTTTTAAGGTAAATGTTAAAATTAGTAAATCATATCGTATCATATTATTATTATATATAATAAAAGTTGAGCTTAGATGCCGTGGTTACCCCATGTGACTTCACCAAATTGTAGAAATTTTATTAAATTTTTAGATTTTTAAAAAACTAAAAAGGAATAGTATACTACTAAGACTTTAATTCATTTTTATCATTAAGTAGTTTATCTCTTTAAAATAAAATAAAGAAATAAAAACTGCTTCATGTAAGATTGTAGATATAGATTAATATTAGATTAATAAAAAAAAATATTATATAGTAAGTGTAAAATAAAACTGCTTCAAGTAAGATTGTAGGTAAATTAAAATTAGATTAATCAAGACTCTAATTCATTCTTATCTATAATTCATTTTTAATATTTAAAAATAGAAGTTATAAGATGTGTCATTTTTTTAAGACAAAAAAGAGAGTTTTCGATGTGAATTAATTGATTTTATGTTATGTGACGGCAATAAAATACTACGTATATCACCGGAGTCTTGATGGGGCTACCATCGTGGGCATAACATGTATTAGTTGACTTGGATAAATATGTAAATTCAGACGGTTGGAAAGTATCTTGTAAAATTTGTTTAATATTAAGGCATATATTGTATCCAAAATCTGCTCAATATTTAAAAATAGAAGTTATAAGATGTGTCATATTTTAAGAAAAAAAAGAGAGTTTTCGATGTGAATTAATTGACTTTATGTCATATGATGGCAATAGAATACCACGTATATCACCGAAATCTTGATAGGGCTACTATTGTGGGCATAACATGTATTAGCTGACTTGAATAAATCTGTATATGAGATATTGGATACCAATTCCTTACGTATGCCGAAATTCATCTGAAAAAAAATATTATATAACTAACAGAAGTTTAGTTGATGTGCATCATCAACTATAGCATTAGCAATACACACACACACACACACATATATATATATATATATATTTTGTGCTGCTATCGATGTGGATTGAGTAACATACTCAAAGGTGCTCAAATTGAATTTTTTATTGTTGATACTAATCTTACTGTTTAATGAAAATATAACAACAAAGTGATACAATCAAGTTATTTACGACCGGGTTTCAAGATGGCAAACAAGTGAAAGTATGAATCTATTTAGATATTGCTTATTTTATTAAAAATTGAAAATTTATTACTAAAAATTATGTAGCAAAATATTTTTTAATTCGCATAACACACTAGTCACGCGTTTTTGGTGTTGACTGGTCCGTAAATAGTGCCATGGGAACAGCCAGAAAAAACGCAAACGCAGAAACCGCAACAGGCACGCTATATTTTAAATTTATATTTTTTTGTTTTGTTTTTCTTACTTTGACTTTTAAAGGTAGATGGATCAATTGACTTGATCCTTTGGAGAGAGACATGGGAGAAAAAATTAGCGTAGAGAGCAAGGAGGAATAGACAAACATTTCAACGACCAAATAATAATAACGCGTGTTTCACCTTTTTAGGACTCTTCTGCCTCCTCTTCGGTGAATCCCCCCATCCCCTTCCTCTTTCCTTTTCAATGTTACACAACTTCAACTATGCAACTACCATATGTATTTACAAAATAATATATATTTTTTAGAAGAATGTACAAAATAATAGTAATAACTGAGTTTCTTTTATTATAGTAGAAACAAGATGAATAATTATAAGTACAATCACCTTATAAACTAGTTGGTAGGTTATTAATCGTTTAATTCTTACCAACTATTTGGAATAAAATCAATAACACGCGCGCTTTGAATCTACTAAAATCTTAACAAAACTTTGTGGAAAAAATAAAAAATAAAAAACAGTGATTAAGGAAAAAGAAAATGCACACGCAATGCATACACATAAGAGTAATAAACTACCTTAGGAAAAAAAAAAGGTGAAGGCTTTTATCATTTTATTTTTTTATATATTTTTTTTACTGATTAAAAAAAGTGAACATGCCTCAAATATGGCTTTCACTAGGGTGGCTCTCGAAATTATACTAAACTAATATAGCATCAAACAACTAATGTAGTGAAATCAATAACTTTTTATTAGGAGTGAATTTATCAAAATTCACTGTAGTGGGGTGAATGCAAAACGAATCTTGGGCCTAATTATAATAAATATAAACAATGGCCCTAACTAGAATATCAGCCCAAGCAATGGGGATAAATCCAATGATGGCCAGCCCACTTCTTAATCAACGCAGAACCTCGGATCCTCAACTAGGCCCAACACGGAACGCTCGACTAGCGTAATACACGGGTTTTTGGACCTTGTTTTCTTCTCTGACCAAGGCCGTGCTGACGGCTGCCGGCAAAACAGCTAGATAGAGGAAAAGTTCTTCTCCTGGCTGCGAAGGACTTAGCAATGGAGGGGAAGAGAGGTAGGTCTTCAGCTCCTCGAATGCCTATTGACACTCGACCGTCCACTCGAAAGACTTCTTCAGCGTGTGAAAGAAAGGTAAGCATTTGTCCGTCGCCCTTGATACAAACCTGTTCAGGGCGGCTACTTTCCCGTTTAGGCTCTGTACTTCTTTCACGTTTTTTGGGGAAGTTATCTCTATTATGGCTCTGACCTTGTCTAGGTTGGCTTCGATACCTCTCTGAGACACCATAAAGCCTAGGAATTTTCCCGCTGTCACCCCGAACGTGCACTTACTCAGATTGAGTTTCATGTTGTAGGAGCGGAGGGTGCCGAATGTTTCCTCAATATCCTTCAAGTGATCCTTTTCCCTTTGGCTTTTTACCAACATGTCGTCGACGTAGACCTGAACATTCCTTCCTATTTGGCTGGCAAACATCTTGTTCATGAGTCTTTGATACCTTGCGCCTGCATTCTTTAGTCCGAACGACATCATTTTGTAACAAAAAACCTTGGTTGGTAATGAATAAGGTCTTTTCTTGATCCGCTTCATCCATCCGGATCTGATTGTATCCTGAAAAGGCGTCTATAAAGCTCAATAGTTGGTGTCGAGCTGTAGAGTCTACCAGTGTATCGACTCGAGGGAGGGGGTAGCTATCTTTGTGGCACGCTTTATTCAGGTCCGTAAAGTCTACGCACATCCTCCATTTCCCATTGGCTTTCTTGACCATCAACACATTTGCCAGCCAGTCGGGATAGTATACTTCTTTGATGAAGCCTGCTTCCTACAACTTGCCGACTTCCTCCGCTACTGTTCGGTCTCGCTCCGGGGCGAATACTCGTTTCTTCTGTCGGATGGGCGGGAAGGAAGGCGATACATTCAGCTTATGCACCATAACCGACAGGTCGATTCCCGGCATATCTTCATGACTCTAAGCGAACACGTTCCGGTTTTCCTTGAGGAAGGCTACGAGCGCTAGGCGAGCCGTAGAGCTGGCGAGAGCGCCGATCCTCGTAGTTCTGTCTAGTCTGGAGCTATCGAGGGATATCTCCTCAAGCTTCTCTACGGGTTTTGGCCCTGCAAGCTGTTCTATGTTCATTGTTTGTAAGTGGTCGTCCATCTTTATCATTGTGACGTAGCATTCACATACGGCCATTTGATCTCCCTGCAGCTCCCTTACTCCGTATTCGGTGGAGAACCTGACCATCAGATGGTAGGTTGAAGTCACGACCTTCCATGCATTGAGAGTAGGTCACCCTATAATGGCATTGTAGGCGGAGGGGCAATCGACGACGAGGAACGTAATGTCTCTAGTAGCTTGCCAAGGGTAGTCTCCAATCGTTACAGGCAATGTGACCATGCCGAGGGGGTACACCCTCGTTCCTCCAAACCCAACGAGCGGAGTGTTGGCTGGGACCAGGCGTTCCCTGTCGATCTGCATCTGTTGGAAGGCAGGGTAGTAGAGAATGTCCGCGGAGCTTCCATTGTCGACCAAGACCCGATATGTGTTATAATCTCCTAGTCGAACACTAACGACGAGTGCGTCATCATGCTGGTGGTGAAGACGTTGGGCATCTTCCTCCGTGAAACCAATGGTGGGGTTGTCGATCCTCGGCATCTTCGGGGTGACGCCAGTAAATTGGACGCTTTGAACCATTCTGAGGTATGATTTTCGAGCCTTTTTGGACGAGCCAATGGTCACCGTGCCCCTAAAAATCATCCTTATGTCTCCTAAGGGCGGTCTAGGACGCTCATTATCCCGTCGGGGGGCTTGCTCTTGGTGAGGTGGGTCTGCTTTCTCTCTGCTGACGAACTTTTACAATTTTCCTTGTCTAATTAGGGCCTCGATTTGCTGCCTTAAGTCTTAGCGAACGGCCGTGGTCGCGTTGGAAACAGCAGTACTTGTCTTTGGGTCGTTTGTTGGGGTCTCCCTTCAGCTTTCCCGAAAATGTTAAGGCCCCTTCATCTTTGATCTGCATTAAGACTTGGTCGACCGGGGTCGTCAGCGGGGTGAAGCTTGTGAACCTACCGACAGGGGGTTTTGGGCGTCTGTTATCTCGGCCCTCTCCTGTCCTGGCTACCTTTCGTCCCCTATTTTGCCGTACGTCTTCCTGTCTTTCCCTTTTCTTGGGGGGCTTCTCTTTGTGGGCCAGTAGCGCGTCTTTTGCGTTCATGTACTTCGTTGCCCTGTAAAGCACATTTGACATGGTCTTCAGGTCATTCTTATATATGGAGAATAAAAACTTGCCCTTCCGCAGCCCGTTTGTGAACGCGGCAACGAGTATCTTGTCATCTGCTTCATCGATCGAAAGCGCTTCTTTGTTAAAACAAGCTATGTAGGACCTCAGTGTTTCGTCCTCCCGCTGCCTAATACTCATCAAGCATGCGGTGGATTTTTTGTTCCTGTGTCCCCCGATGAAGTGTGAGGCAAACTGAGCGCTTAGTTCTTTAAAGGTACAGATGGAGCCAGGCGTTAACCTGCTAAACCAAACTCTCGCGGGGCCCCTTAAAGTTGTCAAGAAGGCCCGGCATATGATTTCAGCTGCCACACCCTGCAAGTGCATCAACGTCTTAAAGGATTCCAAATGATCCAATGGATCCTTAGATCTGGTGTAGCTCTCCACCTGTGACATACAGAATTTTAGTGGAAGGGGGAACGAATTAACGGACGTGGTGAAGGGAGAATCCGTCTGATGAACGAGGTCGTCGAGGTCGCTAGATACTTGTCCTTTGAGGGCGTTCATCATGAAATCCATGCACTCCCTCATCATCTGCATCTCTGTGACCATGTGAGACAGGACTTGGTCCGTCGCCGACAGACGGCCTGTGTCTTGTCTTTTGGGTTGGCTCAGAGCATTGCTTCCCTCTGGACCCCCAGCATTCCTCGTTCCGGCACTGCTAGCCTCTTGATCTTCCTCCTGGGTATTGAGTGTTGCACCCTTCCGGCGCAATTGCTTTTCTAAGTCGTGATTATGCATTGTAAGGTGTTCCACTGCGGCTACCAGGGTTTGGACCTGGCTCTCAAGAACCGTGGTACGCAGTTTGTCGCCTTGATCGTTCATGGTGGTTGCCATCGAACGCGTGAGTACTATGCAACTTTTTTTCCGGAAAGCACGAAGCACAGAAGCTGAACCTTGCACTACAGGACAAAAATTTCAGTCTGGCAGTTCAATTAGTTCATGGCTTAAACTCGCGACTCAGTCAAGCCGCGAAGTCAAGCCGCCAGCCAACTCTGTTTTGGAAAAACTGACTCTTCACATTCCAAACACCCACCAGTATAAATACCCTTTATACCCACGAAATGTAGAGAGCTTCTAGAGAGAGTTTTGAGAGAGAAACCCTAGAGAAAAACAAGATTAACTCATCCACAATCTTTACCTTGTGACTCTTCAAATTTCTCTACTCTCACCCTCTCCATTGTAGATCTTTGAAAGGTTTTTTAGCCAAATTCTTTTCTCACCATACTCATATCAGTGAGTAGGCTCTTTGGTGCTTTGGGAAGCAGTTAGGAAGGGACCAATTCATATTGGTTGATGCTATGGGCAATAGCGGGATCTGGGAAGCTAAAGAAGAAATAGGTTCGGCGTAACCTCGTTGGAGCAAAAAGCTTGGAGGGCTTAGGTACACTGGATAGATTAGGCTTGTAGGGTTTGTTGTTGTCCTTGTATCCCAACTACATTCTTTAGTGGATCATTTGACTGCTTGGAGGGTGGCGGAGAGGTTTTCGCCGAGGTCTTCGGTTTCCTCTTTGATAACACATCGTGTGTTGTCCTTGTGTTTGCATTTCTCTTCCCTTAATCTTTGTCATTTAATTTCTGTTATGGATGTGATTTTATTTGACTTAGATTGTTTATCAATTCTGTTTTAAGCTTTAGTTCATCTTCCGCACGTTTATCGTTTGATTTAAAGCTTGAGTTGATAATTTGTAATTTGGGGTCTAAACGTTCATAGTGTTTTATATACTAATTGAACTTTCAATTAGTATCAGAGCGGGTGCACTTGCTATGGTTTAATCACCTTGGTGCGATCCTTGACCCCTTTTGAGATGGATCGGTCTCAATCTTTGAAAGCACCACCATATTTTGATGGTAGCAATTATGCCTTTTGGAAAGTCCAGATGAGAGCATTTTTATGTTATATTGATGAAAGTGTGTGAGATGCTGTTGATATTGGATGGGTTAGGCCGGAGGCCGAAAAATCCACTTGGGATAAAGCAGCCCTTGCTGCATCTAACGCTAACAGTAAAGTTTTGAATGCAATTTTTTGTGGTATGTCTCCAGATGAGTTTCACAGGATATCTCATGTCTCGGTGGCTAAGGAGGCATGGTAAATATTAGAAACCACGTATGAAGGAACCAAGAAGGTGAAAGACACTAAGTTACAGATGCTGACCACTCGCTTTGAGGAGCTTAAGATGAGTGAGGACGAGTCCTTTGACTCTTTCTATAGCAAGTTGAATGAAGTAGTCATCAGCAAGTTCAACTTTGGTGAGAAAACGGAGGACTCAAAGATTGTGAGGAAGATCCTTCGATCATTGCCAGAGAGCTTCTGTGAAAAAGTTACTGCAATTGAGGAGTGCAAAGACCTGGATGATATCAAGGTTCAAGAATTAGTTGGCTCACTTCAAACTTATGAGCTGTCTTTGCCATCACAAAGGAAGAGCAAATCTTTTGCTCTTAAGACAATTAATGAGAAGGTGGAAGCTCATGATTCATCGAATGAAGATGAGGCCGATAAAGATGTAGCATATCTTGTGAAGAATTTCCGAAAGTTCTTGAAGTTTAAGAAGAACGGAAAATTTGCTGAGAAAAGAAAATTCCCAAGTTTCGAAAAGGAGAAAAAGGAATTTAAGAGGAAAGATGAGAAGGAGTCTCAATCCTCTCAAGGAATTACATGTTTTGAGTGCAATGGACATGGACATTTCAAGAAAGAGTGTCCTAATTATTTAAGAGGGAAAGGAAAAGCATATGCCACGACTCTAAGTGATTCAGATTCATCTAACTCAGATTCGGATGAAAGTTGTGACGGTGAAGGTAATTATTCCGCTTTTATGACCATTGATCATGTTGCATCGTCAGATAACTTGAGTGTGCTTGTAGAAGAGCTTGGTAAGCACTCTGAATTGAAGTCAATTGGGATAATAGAGGAATCCGATGATGAAGAAGATGAAGGTACAGTGGGACTGCAAGAGGCCTATAATTCTCTTCTCAAGAAGACAGGTGAGTATGCGAAAGTGGCTAACGCAGCCATTAAAAAAATGAAGAGGGCAGAGGAGGACTATAGAAGTCTCCTAGTGCAACATAAAGAGGCCAAGTGTGAGATAGAGAAGCTGAATGGAGAGTTGTCAGAAGCTTATGCAATGAGGTTCCTTGAGCTTGAGGTGATTGAAGCAAATGCCAAGATAGAAAGAGTCTCTACAAAGAAGCTAGATGATGTAATCTCATCGCAAAAACACTTCTCAGACAAATCTAGTTTGGGATATACAGAAAAAAGTAGTTCTGCTATTAAAATCTCTAAGGACATGAAGTTTGTAAAGGTAAAGGAGCCTGTGATGGAAACTCTAGATATTGAAAAAGTGAAGCCAGAGAAGAAGAAGAATGTGGCTGATCAACGGGTATTGAATAAGCCCCGTAACTCCCCAGAGGTCAGACCTGAAGCTAGAAGGAAATCACTTCCAAGATCATAAAGAGGTCCAAGAACAAATCATTTTTGTCATCATTGTGGTATTCTAGGGCACACCAGACCAAATTGTCACAAACTGAGAGCATTGATCAATGCAAGTAATCAAAGGTCAAGAGGACCAAGAAATGACAATAGGACTTGGGATGTGGAGTAATCAAGAAGTCGAGATGGTGATTCTGGAATGAAGGATGTGATGAAGATGATTGGTGCTTTCACCATTTACTTGGAAAGCTTCAATAGAAGGTTTGAAAGTCCTAACTCTTGTACCCAATCCTATACGGATATCACCCCAAATGCACGTGACGTGTGGGTGAAAAAGGGTACTCATGCATAAGCATTACAACATGTCCATGCATTAATACTTCCTATGCTTTGTGACTTTGCTTGGTTGTGTATTGTCTTAAACTTGTTTTGGCATGTACATTCATGCAAATGGCTTTGTGCATCTAAGAGTGTGGCTTGTTTCATATGCACTCATATTATTGTGGGAGAAGTCTTGAAATCTATGTGATTGTTGTAAATCGATCTTCAACCTTGTCATGAATGATTAGCCAATGGTTTTGTTGATTTTGAGACATGCATAGACTTGTGTCTATATAACTTCCCACTCTTTATTTTATTATTTTTGCTTAATGAGCTCAAAAATGTAAATCTCCAAATGAAAAGAGATAATGAGCTGCAAAAGCCTGTCGCACATACAAGTATCTGACTAAGAAAAAGGGAAAGCGACGTTTATGAAAATGTATGGTGCCCAAAAGCCAAAGGCTTGTTCATAAAATTGAGATATCAAAATTTCTGGCATTAATCTCCAAAATGAGATGTTGTGTTTCAAAAAGATCAAATGAAAAGTTAAAGATGAAGCCAAAAGAAAAGCTTTAAAGCTATGTTATCAAGTTTATGTGGGAGGTCATATATACATATTCCTGTAATTGAGATGGGTCACATTATCTAGTGCTAATTGTGTATGCTTTGGTTGAATTGATCATTGAAACTTCACATTAGACTAAGGACTATCTCATTGATGATATCCACACACATCACACTTGTCTATGTTTATTGAATGCCTTATTCATTCGTATGATTGTACTTGATAAAATGTGTTTCACATGCTCATCTATTTGTTGATCAAGCACAAAAAGATTTTTGAGCGTTTTTAGTTGTTTTTTTGGAAAGTCTTTTGTTTTTGCAAAATGTCAAAATTTTCAAAATCTACTGTGTCCTAGTCTGGCAACTCAGTTGCGGGTCTGTCCAGTCGCATGCTCCAGTCGCGAGCTTTATACAAACAGTTTTCGCATCTTTCTAGTGGGTCAATGCCCAAGTCGCGAAAAATACTTAGAATATTTTTCAAAATCTGCGTTTTTAATGTTTCTCGCGGGTTGACTTGGCAGCTTTGTCGCGAGTGGAGGCTCAGTCGCGAGAATTACATAGAATGTTTCGCGGCTTAGCTCGCGTTTCTCTCGCAACTTGAACTTTCAGTCGCGAAAAACACTTAGAAAATTTTTCCAAAACGTTTGTTTAAGTGTTTTGGCAGCTGGACCTGGCGACTTGAACGCGACTTAGATTAGTCGCGAAAAATGCGTGTTTTGCATGTATAAAATCAGTTTTTAAAACTTTTCAGTTTTCTCTCGAATATTTGTGACTGTTCATTACCCTGTCCGTGTTCTTCTCTCTCAAACTCACCATGTTCTTCACAAAAACCTCTTTGTTCTACATCATTTCTTCATCAATCTTCAAGAAAAAGGTATGGGTTTTCGTATTTTTAATACCTATTTCATGTTTTAAGCCTTATTTTCTTGGATTTTGTGCTGTTAGAACGGTTTGAGTTATTTGGGGTTTCGGCCATGGGTTTGAATCATCTTGTTGGTTTTTGCTTGAATGGGTTTTGCTGGTCCTTATAATCTTATGTTTGATATGCTTTTTCTCATGCTTGTTTCTCTTCATTGAGTTCTTGTGCGGATTTGTCATTAGTTGTGTATTTCATACCCATTGTGAAATGCCCTGTTGACATGTGCCTGAGTTATTGAGGTTTTTGTGAGTTGATATTCGTATATGTTGTATTTGGCTAAAAACAATATAGCAAAATATTTATTAATTCGCATAACACACTACTCACGCGTTTTTGGTGTCGACTGGTCCATAAATAGTGCCATGGAACCAGCCAAAAAAAAAAAAAAAAACGCAAACACAGAAACCGCAACAGGCAAACGCATTTTCAAATTTATATTTTTTTGTTTTGTTTTTCTTACTTTGACTTTAATGGTAGATGGATCAATTGAGTTGATCCTTTGGAGAGAGGCATGTGAGAAAAAATTAGCGTAGAGAGCAAGGAGGAATAGACAAACATTTCAACGACCAAATAATAATAACGCGTGTTTCACTTTTTTGGGACTCTTCTGCCTCCTCTTCGGTGAATCCCCCCATCCCCTTCCTCTTTCCTTTTCAATGTTACACAACTTCAACTATGCAACTACCATATGTATTTACAAAATAATATATATTTTTTAGAAGAACGTACAAAATAATATTAATAACTGAGTTTCTTTTATTATAGTAGAAACAAGATGAATAATTATAAGTACGATCACCTTATAAACTAGTTGGTAGGTTATTAATCGTTTAATTCTTACCAACTATTTGGATTAAAATCAATAACACGCGCGCTTTGAATCTACTAAAACCTTAACAAAACTTTGTGGAAAAAATAAAAAATAAAAAACAGTGATTAAGGAAAAAGAAAATGCACACGCAGACACGCAGTGCATACACATAAGAGTAATAAACTACCTTAGGAAAAAAAAAAAAAGTGACGGCATTTATCATTTTATTTTTTTATATTTTTTTTACTGATTAAAAAAAGTGAACATGCCTCAAATATGGCTTTCACTAGGGTGGCTCTCGAAATTATACTAAACTAATATAGTATCAAACAACAAATATAGTGAAATCAATAACTTTTTATTGGAAGTGAATTTTGATAAATTCACTGTAGTGGGGTGCATGCAAAATGAATCTGGGGCCTAATCAGGGGCGTAGCCAGGAATTTTAGTTTGGGGGGCCGAATTACATATTCATATATAAATACATTTGCACAGCTACATTTTTACCCCCTAACATAAAATTATCCTCTATTTTGTTTTTCATTCAACATTTTTAGTCTAAATAAAGCACTGAAAAACAATTGAAAACTTAACAAGAGAAACTTGCTTTTTAAGTATTGTCACTCCCTAACGTCACATATCCTTAGTGTAGTTTTTTTTTTTTTTTTTTTTTTTTTTTTTTTTTTTTTTTCCATTTAATGTTTTGTGACTAACTAATTAAGTATTGACAAACAATTTGAAACTTAACAAAAACAACAAAAAGACTTAGTCCCAAATAAAATAAGATAACTCTAAGAGAAAATTTATTTTATTAAAACTTACTTTTTGAACTCAACAACCAAAACTACCAATTAATTAAGAGAGGAAAAAACTAAAAATTTGAAATTAACAACTATTTTTGTTACAAGGTGGATAGTTTATTGTTCTTAACAACTATTTTTTGGAATCCTATAATAAGTTGCTCAGTTTTTTTTTTTTTTGCAGGGGCCAGCTCTTATTTTTTGGAGGGGCCAAATATTGATTTTAAGGTCTAATATTTTAAACAATTGCAAACTATGCGTACATTATTATGGAGTTTTTTAAAATTTTGGGGGGCCCTTGCTAAGTGTAGCTCCGTCCCTGGGCTTAATTATCATAAATATAAACACTGGCCCCAACTAGAATATTAACCCAAGCAATGGGGATAAATCCCATGATGGCCAGCGCACTTCTTAATCAACGTAGAACTTCGGATCCTCAATTAGGCCCAACACCCACCTAGGCAGCACATAGAGCCACAGAGGTCACCTTCGAGGTCTTCTCGAGCTACTAAGATAAGTTGCAGAAAGGCCAAACTTTTCCAAGATAGTCTTCTAAAGGTTCCTGGTGATTCCATAACCGCCTCCACATCGAGATAGGTCGCTTGTCTGACATCATTGCATTCAATGTCAAAGGACAAACCTGAATAGTAGAAGGAGCCCCAGAAGTCTCCGTTCATTATGAAAAACCTGCAAAAAAAGAGTCGGATAAGACTAGGAGTTATCCAAGTGGACATCTGAACAGTGAAGAATACCTTATAAGTCTCCGTTCATGATGAGAAGCAAGAGCTTGATAAGACTAGAGGCAATCTAGGTGGCAATCTAGGCGGACAGGGACAAAAGATGAAGAAGAAGAAGAAGAAGACTCATATAAAAGGAAGAAAAGAAGACTCAAAGGAAGAATGTAACATATGACACTGAAATTAATATATGAGATTCTGGTTTTTACGTGTTCTTGTCCAAACTTCTCATTGTGGATCAATATCAACCCATATCACAAATTACTTGTAACACGTGTTTTGCTTAGTATCTTAATCCTAAAAAATAAAGGCAACGCTCCTACATCCACCATTTGATTACATTTTTTTTTCTTATATCTTCTATACTTGTAAAATTTCTAGAAAATTAAAGATCAATAATGATGTCAATAAAAATTGTTTAAATTGCTAGTTTTTGTAGTCTAAAACTATGAACAAAATATAAGCTTACAGATCATATAATAAAAAAAATCCAATTAACACAAAATTTGACATGTATATTAAGAACATAGAAAACGTGCAATCTAAATGTTATATTTTCAAAATATGCAGTAATATTATTTTTTTAATAGGAAATTGTAGCAATTTTGTTGCTAAATTTGTCCTTCTAAATATCAAGGCCTTGAACAAAAATTTTTTTTTTAAAAGAAAAAAGTTTAGCTACAAACTTAATTGTAGTTAATTGTTACAATTATCTTTTTATTATATATGAATTTTGACAAATTCACTATTGGATTTTATATATATATATATATATATATATATATTTATATATCTTCAATGCTTGTAAAATTTTTAGAAAATAAAAAATAAAAAATTATATCATCAATTAAATGTTTAAATTTCAAGTATTCGTAATATAAAATTATGTATATAAAATAAGTTTATGGGTCAAATAATAAATAATTTATATTTGACTAACATTAAGAACATAAAGAACATGCCATCTAACTGTTCTATTTTTAAAATACATAACCGTGTTATTTTTTTAGTATTATTTTTTTAGTATGTTAATTTTTTGGCGTAAATGCATTTTTAGCCTCTACATTTTGACTTTTTTCTATTTTGGTCATTACATTTTAATTTTACTACTTTTAGTCCCTAAATTAATTAACGCGTGTTATTTTTGTCCTTTTCGTCAGTCAACCGACGGAAATAACTGAGGTGGCAACCGGAGGAATTAAAATATTATATAAAATGCCACATCAGCATCTAATTTTTTTTTTTAAATAATTTGTCAATTTTAACTAAAAAACAAAAAAAGAAAAAACAGAATTAAAAGCAATAAAATCAAATGCCTATGAACACAAGAACACAATCCCAGAAAATCAAACCCAAGAACACGAATCAAATGCCAAGGAAATTAAAAAAAACAAGAACATGCCAACATGGAACACGTAAAATCAAAGGGCACAGATCTACAAAATACAAAGACCTTCAAAGATTCAAAATACAAAGAACACAAACCCAAACCCAGAACATTACATGAAAAATCAAACCCTCCATACAAACATCAAACCCAGAAACAAACCCATAAATTTCAAACCTAGAAAAATTCGAGAAACTAACCCAAAAATTCGAGAAACCCAGAAACAAACCTATAAATTTCAAACCCAGAAAAATTCGAGAAACTAACCCACAAATTCAAGAAACCTAGAAACAAACCCACAAATCTCCACCGCAATTTCCGCCACAAATCTTCCACCTATCTCCACCGCACCACTGAGCTCGGTTCTACCACCTATCTCTAGCGCAATCTCTACCACCGAGCTGAGAGATTGAGAGATGAAAGAGAGAGACCTACCGATCTAATAGAGACCCACTAATCTGTGAGAGATTGGAGGTAAATGCATTTTAAACCCAAATCCAAACCACCGCCGACCTCAGCCCCTCTTTCTCTACCCAAATCCAAACCACCACTTTTTAGATTGGGTTTGTGCTCTTAAATTTGGGTTTGTGTTTTTAAACTATTTACTCTCAAAAAAATGGCTTGAATCTTCTGGATTCAAGTAGGTGAGAGGATTCGGAACCGGCTCGGATCTGGAGAGGGAAAGTGGTGGAGCAGAAAAATGGGAGCTTAACAGCCTTGAGAATGGCTTGAATCTGCTTCCACTCTGTGGTGACCAGGTGCTTCCTGGACATGGATCGTGGGGTGTTGGAGTCTTTCTGGAGGAGTTGTTGGGAAATAACGACGGCTGGGATTCGACCCTGAGCTCTGTCCCTCGACGACACTCTGTTCCCTATGCACTCCCTAGGGATTGCCTGGATCGTGTGGTACCCAGCCAATGATGGCTGCGATGAACTGTGGCTTGACACGGCGGTTCTCAGGTTGTTGATAGTGGAGCGCCACCACCTCGCCATTTCTTCTTCTACTTCTGCAAATGCAATGAGGGGTTTGGAGTTTGGAGTCGGATTATCTTGTGTTGTGTGAGGGTTTTAAATTTAATTTTCTGGGTGCTTTTGGGTTTGTGTGAGTGTCGTGTTCTTGGGTTTGATTTTCCGGGTTTGTATTCTTGTGTTTAGGCATTTGATTTTATTGTTTTTAATTCTGTTTTTTCTTTTTTTTTATTTAGTTAAAATTGACAAATTATTTAAAAAAAAATTAGATGTTGATGTAGCATTTTTTATAATATTTTAATTCTTCCGGCTGCCATCTCAGCTATTTCCATCGATTGACTGATGGAAAGGACGAAAATAACACACATTAATTGGTTTAGAGACTAAAAGTGGTAAAATTAAAATGTAAAGACCAAAATGAAAAAAAGCCAAAACGTAGGGACTAAAAGTGCATTTACGCCTAATTTTTTTAGCCAAACTTTATAAGTAACATATATATATATATATATATATATATATATGTTGAGGGGAAAATTTCGATGTCCCCAAATAAAATGTCGGGTAGCCAAGCCGAAACTCGACGATGGGCCTTGAGATGAAGCCCAAAGGCTTTCGGTGTTGTGGAAATCCATCCAAGCAAGATATAGAGGCTGCAAGACAACACTAAAGCACAACAAACATGTCAATATTGTTAGTTTATTATATTTTTTAGTCCTTTTTACAGTGTCATAGTTCAAATCAGTCCTCCAGCGGTAGGGGTGAAATTATACTTAGAGTCCAACAGTCCATAATTAAATAAATTTAGGGAAGTGTTCACTCTTGGGGGTCCTTGTATGTCTTGGTCAAGGGAATTTAGAGTACTTTCAGCCATCATTACATCAATATGAGGGAAAAATTCAATTGTTACAAATATATTATATTCTTCATCATAATAATAATAAACAAAGATTAAGGGCTCCATTGTAACAAATAAAAGAGAAAGAATAGGATGGAATGAAGGGAGAGAAAGACCCCCAGCTCAGTGCAGCAATTATTAGACTAAAGTTTTGATGAGTGTATGACCATAAGACATGAATGAGGTGAATGTGGGCTATTTTGAGTGAGTGAGATCAGATTAATGCTGAGATTGAAGTTTTTTATGAGTAATGGGTTATTTGTGACTAGTTGGAGAGACATTGAGTTGTGTTTGTGTGAAAAAAGAAAAAAGAACATCTAAGATTAGATGAATGTGGGCTAGGGATGATGAGTGAGATGGGATCAACACCAAATTCAAGGCTTTTTGTGAGTGGTGGGCTGTGATTGTGTGAAGGTGTGAGAGGAACATCTGGGATTAGATGGGAGTGAGTGAAGGATGATGAATGGCGAGCTAAGAGAGCTAAACCACCAGCAAAGATGGAAAACGAACTCTGATCTTCAGAGGAAGGTGGCTGGCCCCCTTTGTGGTTGTTTGCTTGTCCTTTTATAATGGAGCTATAGGGGGCATTGATTGATAAGAATCCAAAAAAAGATGACGTCTCAAGGATGACGAAATCAAGATCAATTTTCTGAGATTTTTGGTCAGAATTGGGGGATTTGCTTTTGGGGCTGCCTTGCTTCTTTAGGAAATGATGGATTTTTTTCATTAATTGATAAGATTTCTGGGGCTGAGGTGAATCAATGTGATTATGGCGTGTATCAAGAACGAATCCTAATGCTGCAACTGAGATTTGGTCCCCCAAAAAGTAAGATTCAACACCCCAAGCCAGGTGTGAAGTTCTAGTCTTCTTCAGGGGGTTCCGCTGGAGATCTCTTTATGCCCTCCAAACCACATGTTCCCAAATTTTCCCCTTTAGGACTCATGGGCTTGGTACATGAATCATGTCTTGAACGTTTTTGACATTTATAACATCAATTTATTGAGGTTTGAATAATTTGGCTTCAGCACCCCTTCCGCTGGAGGTGCAGCTTTGAGGAAGATGATGGGGTTTGATCATGGGTTTTAAATAAATATATTAACAACCACTATAATGGAATAATGTGGTGTTTCACATGAGTTTCTCCATAGATAATCATAATGGATATGTAGGATGTATAATTACCATGAGTTTTGGTAATAAATATTATGAATGTTGTGATGTAAATAAATGTCATGGGTCTGATAATTATGACTTTTCATGGGCTTTTATAGGATGATTGTCATGGGTTTTGAGAATAAATAATTCATAAATTCTATGAGCTTGTAATAGTAATAGTTTTAAGAATCTAAAGTATTGTTTATTGGACTTTTAAGTGAAATAACTATGATATAGTATTTTGCCAAGTATTGATAACCTTGGGCTTTTTTTGATAAAATAACGCCAAGTAATTTGCTTGGGCTTTTAATAGTGCCAATGAAAATTGGGCTTTTGATATTGCCAATGAGAATTGGGCTTTGATATTGCCAATGAAAATTGGGCTTTGATGTTGCCAATGAGAATTGGGCTTTAAATATTGCCAGTGAGAACTGGGCTTTGATGTTGCCAATGAGATTTGGAATTTAAATATTGCCAGCGAGAACTGGGCTTTGAAGAAATAAATTGCCATGAGTTTAAATCATGGGCTTTGATTTATGGATTTGAATTCCATTGATAAAATTGTTTTGCCATGGACTTGAATCATGGACTTTTCAAATATTACCAAGCATAAGTATTCTTGGGTTTTAAATAGAATAGTGTGTATAAATAAAATTAGGTGTAATAAAAAAAAGTACCCTAACATTTAGCCCCCCGAGTCACGTGTGATCAAATTAGTAGTAATACTATATTTTTTTGAAAGAAAAATATTAGGATCACACGTGCGAGAGTTTTTTTTTGGAAAAATGGTGGCCTATTATAGATAATGAGATAGGAAAATATTTGTGGGCCAATGAGAAATATTCGTGAAGGCACAAAATAATGATAGTTTGGTATTTTTTGGTGAATAAATAGAAGTGATTAATAGGATTAGAGCATGTGGCTTGAGTGAAAAAATTGTACCTCAACCTTTTAGCCCCCTGAGTTTGTGTGATCAGCTTGCGTTTGGTCACATATGTGAGTTTGAATGAGTCCATAGGCTTGTGTTGCATGGGTTGAAAGAGAGAATTTAGCTGTGGGTGGAATTGAAGCCACTGGCAAGGAGGTTGAAGAGATTGAGCCTCTTTTGCCACTGCCTGATCTATGGTGCTGTTATTTCCATTGTTTCAGCAATGATTTAGAAAAATAATCCAATTAGTGCACCTCTGAAGTGGGTGCTATGAAGAGATATTCTAGTCACGAAACTGCATGGGCTCTAGCCGCTACTGGTGTTTTGTACCCAGCAATAAGAGCTTCTACCAGCCCCCATTTGATTTATGGGTCTTTGTGGGCCTATTATTGATTGGCCTAACTGAATAAACTGAGAGATTGATGATAAAGTGTTTTATTGACCCCTTCATAAAGCCAATATCATTGGTGATGTGATATTGTTCTGCTGTGAGATTGTATTCCATAATCTGATGCGTCGCTGGAGTCTAGAGATGCTGAATTTAATAGTTGTTTGGTTTATGGAGGAGATATCCAGATACTGTGGTGGAAGCCCCCAAGTTTAATTTAGTGAGAATTCCAGCCGTGATGAATCTAGACCCTCCAATGATGGTTATTTAGATCAAACTGATACTTTTGTTAACTCAATTATTGGTTCCATAGGTTCAGCTGTCATAATGAAGCAATTTAGGGGATGACCATTGCCGGTAAGATGAAGATTTATGAACCTATGAAGATGTTTCTTCAAGAGCTCCTTATCTTCTTACATCCTTTCTTTCCTTTTTCTTCTATTCCTTGTCTTCATTCATGGCCTTGCATTTTTCTGCCCTTATGGTTCCAGCAGCTTGGTGATAATAACAAGACATAGCCGAGGAAGTATGATGATGGATCTGAGGATATGGATACAGACTTTGGTAATTTTACGACCCTTTCCATTTCATCATGTAAATTTGCTCCTGATGTATTTTCACTTCAGGTTTTGCTGCCGAAGATATAACGGCAATCGACAAAAGCTTTGTTGATGCTGTTGCAGCTGGAGGGTTTGTTTCTGCAGAGCCCCAGCTGTGATTCTACCATATCTTCATGATGTTCCTTAAAAAAAATCTCCAAGCATGATTTAAAGTTGCTCATATTGCTAGAGGGAATTATGGCTTGATGCTGTTCATTTGCTCTTTTGTCGTTATTGCTGGATAGTTGACTCTAGTCTCTTACTTTACAACAGTGCATGGAAAATTTCCTGATGTTGCTTTTAAAGAAAAATATTAATCTTGGTGCTTGAAGGCATTTTAGAGAAATATTCAGGCTTCATGGTTGGAGCCAAGATTGGTGTTGATATGAGAGGACTATTGTTCTGGCTGTAGGTTGCTATATCATACATGTTGTGCAGCTGAATTATGTACTACTTGTGATGATGAAGATAGCTGATTTGAGGAGAATATTGCGTTGACGATGTCTGAACTTTATCCTTTGATTAAAGGGATGAGATCATGTGTCTTTCAAAGGTTTTTCCCCTCTAGTGGAGATCTTTGGCAATGGCTTTGTTGGAGTAGATTCTTATATTTTCTTAGGTGTATTTTTTCAAAAATTTACTTTTGTGATGTATTGTGATGTAATGTAATGTAACGTAATCACTATGTAATGTGACGTATGTTGTAAGCTTATACAACCATAAATGTTGTATTATATGTGATGTTTTGAAAATTGGTTCTAGTCATGCATGTTGTGTTTTATAAATTGAAATCAATTCAGCGATGTAGTACTATGTTTTATTTAGCCTTGAATTTCCTTTGTCAAGATATTTTGATTGTCAAAAAATTACAATTGTTAGGCTCAAAAAATTAAAGCATGGTCATAAAGGTAATATCCATTTTGAAATTACTTGCTAAATGCATGACCATTTTATTTTTGAAGTCCCAACCGTAAAGGCTATCTTTAATTTTGAATATGTAAAGGTTTGAAATATGAAAAGTGTTTCGATCATTGAAAGATTGATATAATCGAGCCAAAATATAGTCACGGAAGTTAAACAATTTATTTTGTAAAAATAACTTGTTAGAATCATGATAATTTATTTTGGAGACATCAAGTTGCAAAAGGTTATCATTGCAAGTGAGATTGAAATATAAATATCTATGTAAAAATGTATCTTAAAATATTTATAGTTTTGAAAATAGATGTAAGATATTCATGTCTTAGAGTAAAGATAACGCTTACTCTCTATTTCCAAAGGATTTTTCAGAAAATATGATTATTGAGTTGAGTATGATATAACTCCAGCCATTTGCCAAGTTTCATGAGATTTTAGCCTCCTGCCATGGCTTAGATCAAAGCCCCCAAATGTGGGATGGTTGATACCCTTGATGATGCTTGAGATTCCAAGGGTTCCAATGATGTGAATATAATGATTCTAGTAACATGATGGAGTCACCATGGCCTTGAATATGCGTGGGGCTGCCATGGCTTCAATGGGGACAAAGCTTCTTTAAGGGATGACTGCCAATCTACTTGGTTCAACGGTTGGTCGCAAGGAGTTTCTTGGATGGTTCAAGCTCCTATATTGCGATAGAAAATTCTCATTGGTTTTATGCCTACAAAATAGACAAATTTCAAAGTATAAAAAGCATAATGATGGTTGGAACAAACAATATGTTTCATATAATAATTTTCGATCAATGGTTGCAATAATGGTAAAGATAAAGTAATATATATTTGACGTGAAAGTTTTGATTGAACGATGTATGTGATATAATATTAAAGTAATTTGTATTGAGTGATATGATGATAATAGAGTAGCATATATTCGATATAAATCTAAAGATAGTGATGTGATGACTTATCTAGAAAGTTCACGACTCAAGCCGTATATCAGTGAACAAATGGCAGTCCAGCAGCACGGCAACATGGGTGTAGCGAGGGAGAGTCCATCTGCCATGATAAGTCTCTCCATGGTTTGATATTGAGAGCATGTATCACCAAGTTGTGATCTGAACTGAGCATCATGTTGTACTCCTAAGCAAAGATGTCAATGTACTTTTTAGATGGAGAAGGTACGTCAGGTACTGCTGGAGGTCCCTTGAATGGTTCCGCTATGCTACTAGACAAGAATTCTTCTTCCATTAGATGTGTTCTCTTCTGGATACAGCCGTGAGAATTGTACTAGCTTCATTCAGCCTAGGACCCTTATATTTGAGGTAACTAAGCCTCACATGTCATCATGAGTAACAATATATATTTATCCATTTCGCAGTTGGGTTTATTCACATCGTGGCTGTAATTTGCTGCCGGATACTTCCTTATTCTTTCCTTTCTTTTGGATAAAAAAGTGCTTTTAAACTTATTTTGGGATCATTCTTGATTAGCTCAAAACTACTGCTGCCTCATGCATCATTTGTGATGGTGAGATGAAGTTGGCTAAGCTTGCGGTGAATATTGCAGATTTAGAGAACGAAATTGCAGCAAAGTTAGCGGAACTATCCCTTTTGACAAGTCAAAAGAATTCAATCATGCTGTCCTTACCCACCAGTGGTAGCCCCTCCTTCACGGAAACCTTTAGTGGCATATTGGATTAGGCTACTCACGCTTTAGTTTATTTTTCTAGTGGGCAACTCTGTTGGGATGTAATACGTATCTAGTGTGTTACTACATGTTTTGAGAGTCTCTAGTTATAAAGACTTCTTTCCTCTTCCTCTTTTGTAATTAGAGGAAAAAAGCGGTTCTAGGTGCTGTCACTATTCATGTATACGAAACCATTCAGCTATAGAAAACTTACTTAGTCGTGACTTGCTCATTTAAAGGTGTTGTTATTACTTGTGCAAAAGGTTATTCAATTGTAGGTACCGATATTACATGTGAAAGAAGGACTAGTCAACTATGGACATTGTCTCGTAAAGAGGTTCACGCCCTAAAGAAATTTTTTCTGCATAAAGCTAAATTTTCTGCATAACGGAGAATTTTTCTGCACAAAGAAACTTTTCTGCATAAATAAAATTTTCTGCATAAAAAGATTTTCTGTAAAAAAAGAAATTTTCTGCATAAAGAAACTTTTCTGCATAAATGAAAATTTTCTGCATAAAGATATTTTCTGCATAAATGTAATTTTTCTGCACAAGGAAATTTTTCTGCATAAAAAATTTTCTGCATAAAGAAATTTTCTGCATAAATAAATTTTTCTACATAAATGAAATTTTTCTGTATAAAGATACTTTCTGCATAAATAAATTTTTCTGCACAAGGAAATTTTTCTGCATAAAAAATTTTCTGCATAAAAAAATTTTCTGCATAAAGAAATTTTTCTGCATAACAAATTTTCTGCATAAAGATATTTTTCTGCACAAGGAAATATTTCTGCATAAATGGAATTTTCTGCATAAAGATATTTTTCTGCATAACAAATTTTCTGCGCAAGGAAATTTTTCTGCATAAATGGAATTTTCTACATAAAGATATTTTCCTGCATAAAAAATTTTCTGCACAAGGAAATTTTTCTGCATAAATGGAATTTTCTGCATAAAGATATTTTTCTGCATAACAAATTTTCTGCATAAAAGGAATTTTCTGCATAAATGGAATTTTCTGCATAAAGATATTTTTCTGCATAACAAATTTTCTGCATAAAAGGAATTTTCTGCATAAATGGAATTTTCTGCATAAAGATATTTTTCTGCATAAAAAAAATTTTCTGCATAAAAGGAATTTTTTGCATATATAAATTTTCTGCATAAAGGAATTTTTCTACATAAAAAATTTTCTGCATATATAAATTTTCTGCATAAGAAATTTTTTGCATAAAAAATTTTCTGCATAAAGGAATTTTCTGCATAAGAAGTTTTCTGCATAAAAAATTTCTGCATAAGAAATTTTCTGCATAAAAAATTTTCTGCATATATAAATTTTCTGCATAAAGGAATTTTTCTGCATAAGAAATTTTCTGCATAAAAATTTTCTGCATAAGAAATTTTCTGCATATATAAATTTTCTGCATAAAGGAATTTTTCTGCATAAGAAATTTTCTGCATAAAAATTTTTTGCATAAAAAATTTTCTGCATAAAGGAATTTTTCTGCATAAGAAATTTTCTGCATAAAAATTTTCTGCATAAAGGAATTTTCTGCATAAGAAATTTTCTGCATAAAAGGTATAGAAAAAACTTATGATTTGTAAAAGGTTCATGCCCCCAAAGAAATTTTTCTGCATAAAAGGGGCTAACCATTGTTACTCTTTTATGTGCGCACATGTTTTTCCTAACTGTTCATGTGAAAATTTTGCACTGTTCATTGCAGATGACACCTCCAGCCGTAGTTGCTGTGCTCTGTTTTTTGCAAGAATAATTTTTTTTTTTTAGCCAAAAGGGTTTTCCTTTTTCAAAGAAAAGAGGTTTTATGATAAAATAATGTTTGTTTATTTGCATATATGTATACATATGCATACTAACATACGTACACGCATCATTACCCTTTTCTTTTAGCCATTCACATATAAACATCGTACTTTTCAAGGCAAAGGATACCTCCAGCCGTAGCTACTGTGTTCCCCTTTTTTTTTTTTCTGCAAAAACCATTTTTGAGCCAAAAGTGAAAGAAATGTTTTGTGATTTTGAAAGAAAACAAATAGTACCCATTCCTCTATGCATGTATATAAACATACATATGTGCATTGTTATTATTTTTTTTTTTTACTGTCCATGTGCAAATATTTTACTGTTCACCTTGAGGACACTTTTTTTGAAAAAAAAAAAATGTTTCTTTTTTGAAGGAAAGAAAATAGAGTGTTCCCTTATATATAAATACGTATGTATATGTATGTATACTTATATACATATATAGATATACATATGAATATACATCATGTTGACTATTATGCAACCTTGTTGGCTATTATGCAACCTTGTTGGCTATGATAGACTTTCACCTACTGATTGGCTCCCCAGTGGAGTCGCCAGAATGTTGAGGGGAAAATTTCGATGTCCCCAAATAAAATGTCGGGTAGCCAAGCCGAAACTCGACGATGGGCCTTGAGATGAAGCCCAAAGGCTTTCGGTGTTGTGGAAATCCATCCAAGCAAGATATAGAGGCTGCAAGACAACACTAAAGCACAACAAACATGTCAATATTGTTAGTTTATTATATTTTTTAGTCCTTTTTACAGTGTCATAGTTCAAATCAGTCCTCCAGCGGTAGGGGTGAAATTATACTTAGAGTCCAACAGTCCATAATTAAATAAATTTAGGGAAGTGTTCACTCTTGGGGGTCCTTGTATGTCTTGGTCAAGGGAATTTAGAGTACTTTCAGCCATCATTACATCAATATGAGGGAAAAATTCAATTGTTACAAATATATTATATTCTTCATCATAATAATAATAAACAAAGATTAAGGGCTCCATTGTAACAAATAAAAGAGAAAGAATAGGATGGAATGAAGGGAGAGAAAGACCCCCAGCTCAGTGCAGCAATTATTAGACTAAAGTTTTGATGAGTGTATGACCATAAGACATGAATGAGGTGAATGTGGGCTATTTTGAGTGAGTGAGATCAGATTAATGCTGAGATTGAAGTTTTTTATGAGTAATGGGTTATTTGTGACTAGTTGGAGAGACATTGAGTTGTGTTTGTGTGAAAAAAGAAAAAAGAACATCTAAGATTAGATGAATGTGGGCTAGGGATGATGAGTGAGATGGGATCAACACCAAATTCAAGGCTTTTTGTGAGTGGTGGGCTGTGATTGTGTGAAGGTGTGAGAGGAACATCTGGGATTAGATGGGAGTGAGTGAAGGATGATGAATGGCGAGCTAAGAGAGCTAAACCACCAGCAAAGATGGAAAACGAACTCTGATCTTCAGAGGAAGGTGGCTGGCCCCCTTTGTGGTTGTTTGCTTGTCCTTTTATAATGGAGCTATAGGGGGCATTGATTGATAAGAATCCAAAAAAAGATGACGTCTCAAGGATGACGAAATCAAGATCAATTTTCTGAGATTTTTGGTCAGAATTGGGGGATTTGCTTTTGGGGCTGCCTTGCTTCTTTAGGAAATGATGGATTTTTTTCATTAATTGATAAGATTTCTGGGGCTGAGGTGAATCAATGTGATTATGGCGTGTATCAAGAACGAATCCTAATGCTGCAACTGAGATTTGGTCCCCCAAAAAGTAAGATTCAACACCCCAAGCCAGGTGTGAAGTTCTAGTCTTCTTCAGGGGGTTCCGCTGGAGATCTCTTTATGCCCTCCAAACCACATGTTCCCAAATTTTCCCCTTTAGGACTCATGGGCTTGGTACATGAATCATGTCTTGAACGTTTTTGACATTTATAACATCAATTTATTGAGGTTTGAATAATTTGGCTTCAGCACCCCTTCCGCTGGAGGTGCAGCTTTGAGGAAGATGATGGGGTTTGATCATGGGTTTTAAATAAATATATTAACAACCACTATAATGGAATAATGTGGTGTTTCACATGAGTTTCTCCATAGATAATCATAATGGATATGTAGGATGTATAATTACCATGAGTTTTGGTAATAAATATTATGAATGTTGTGATGTAAATAAATGTCATGGGTCTGATAATTATGACTTTTCATGGGCTTTTATAGGATGATTGTCATGGGTTTTGAGAATAAATAATTCATAAATTCTATGAGCTTGTAATAGTAATAGTTTTAAGAATCTAAAGTATTGTTTATTGGACTTTTAAGTGAAATAACTATGATATAGTATTTTGCCAAGTATTGATAACCTTGGGCTTTTTTTGATAAAATAACGCCAAGTAATTTGCTTGGGCTTTTAATAGTGCCAATGAAAATTGGGCTTTTGATATTGCCAATGAGAATTGGGCTTTGATATTGCCAATGAAAATTGGGCTTTGATGTTGCCAATGAGAATTGGGCTTTAAATATTGCCAGTGAGAACTGGGCTTTGATGTTGCCAATGAGATTTGGAATTTAAATATTGCCAGCGAGAACTGGGCTTTGAAGAAATAAATTGCCATGAGTTTAAATCATGGGCTTTGATTTATGGATTTGAATTCCATTGATAAAATTGTTTTGCCATGGACTTGAATCATGGACTTTTCAAATATTACCAAGCATAAGTATTCTTGGGTTTTAAATAGAATAGTGTGTATAAATAAAATTAGGTGTAATAAAAAAAAGTACCCTAACAATATATATATATATATATATATATATGTGGATAATTTGTGTATCTTTATAGTCTAACCTTGTCCATATTGTAGCTAGATATAGCCAACTTACCAAAACTGGCATGCCTTATTCTAGGTTCGCCCTTTAATTGATTATCCTTATTGTTAGGGAGACAATGAAGAGAAAAAAGGCTTTTGCAAATTCAATTGAATAAATGATTAATTGATTATCCTTATTGTATGGAATACAGTGAAAAGAATTAAAAAAAAAAAAAAAAAAGCTTTGACAAATTCAAATGAATTCATAATGAAACGTCTTTCTTCATGCTTTATTCCTCCAAACAGTCCCAAATCATCAAATCAATCTATACCTCAAATTTAGGCCACCATGAAAAACCCCATAATTGAAAATATTTACGATATTATCCCTTGCAAGCTCTTCAAATATTTTCAATGTTCATCATCATTCTTTCAGCAAACGTTCTGACTAATGACACGTTTGTTTCAAATTAACCCGGCTTTAGATACTGCTGAACTTCACGATTGCATTGAATAAACATAAGCATCTTCCAGTTCAACATCATGTAGTCATATAGTATCATAATACTACAAACGGGAGAGGTATGAATTAACTGGGAAGTAGGATACTACAATCGGAGCTTCGGATGATGATTTGGATTTGGTTTTGTTTTTGGGTTTCTCTAAAGACTCTGCTTTCATGGCATCATTGGAGACACGTGACAAAGAAGAGGGCACGAAACAATTGAAGAAAGCTGCGAAAAGAGCCATTGTTGTTTGATTCAGATGAAGTTTTTGATGGAGTAGTGAAGAGCGCTAGAAAGCTTGCGGTTTCTTTAGCAGAAGAGAGTAGAAATGGATGAGCAATGTGTGATGGATGAGAATTGAGGAAAGACGCTCTATTTTATAGCGATGAAGAGACTGAAAGTGAGAGAGATATGTGGGAGTGGGTCCGTGGCCATTTGTAAATTCCCAGATGGTTCACGCCAGTCAAATGGTCCTGTGGCTGCACTTGACCAATGCTTACAAATGAATTACGTTATGCAAATGTAGCAGGTGGAAACCGTGGAGTCAGTGAGTCACCAACAACTTGACTGGTCAAGTCAGTGACACGAGAATCTCTTTTATTTATTTATTCATTTATTTGTGCAAGCAAATCAACAAATAATTGTTAAGATGATAACAGAGCAGGATGAGGATAAATCAAGGTATTTCATCTCTACCTTCATCTCCTCCGCATCCAAAAGGTATGAAAAAAAAAAAAAAAAAGACAAAAAAAAAAGAGAAAAATCTACCTAGGATAGGTTAGGGTTGGATGAGTCGGGATAATGATGAATTCAAGATATGACTCGAGATATGGTAGAAATTACATTTGACATGTACAATTTCACATGTAAACATATACATGTAGTATTTGAGATCAATTTGAGAAATGCAATTTATTCATGCGAATGATAAGAGGGTTTTTTTTTTTGGAGAAAATGATAAGAGGTATTTGAATGCAAGAAAATCCATAATAAAGTAATTTATTTTCTTATATTATATATTTATCTATAAGGAGTTTATTCACATGAATAATCCATTTATTTTTACAAAATCATAATTCTATACGGCAGAAAGTCTTTTTAGAATAGACATTAGGCGTAAATGCACTTTTAGTCCCTACATTTTGACGTTTTTCCGTTTTAGTCCCTACATTTTAATTCTTTGCAATTTTAGTCCCTGAAATGCACTTCCGTCACTAAACTAACGGGCAAACAGACGGAGTAATAAAATATTAATTTTTTTTACACGTTGGGCAATAAAAAAAATAAAAGAAAATGCACAGTCAATCACGTGAAGCACTCTGGCGCGCAGGTCTCCCCTCAAGCACGCTGCAAGTGACACGTCGTCTCTCTGGCTCTCCCCACATGTGTGTGTATAGGTGGTCACTTACCTTCTTCTGGCGCGCATGTGAAGAACTTTCCCAAATCAGCCATAAAGAAGAAAAGAAAAAAATCCCTACTGAACTCCCATTCTCTGCCCGAACAGCCACCATTATCAACCATAAAGAAAAATTTTATATTGAACTCCCATCCTCCCATCCTCTGCCGAACAGCCACCATTATCAACCATAAAGAAAAAAAAATCCCACTTCTCCTCTGCCGAACAGCCACCATTATCAACCATAAAGAAAAAAAAATCCCACTTCTCTCCCATCCTCCCATCCTCTGCCGAACAGCCACCGTTATCAACCATAAAGAAAGAAAAATCCCCTTCTCTCTCAAACCACCATTATCATCAACCATCTCTCAAAACCACCATCTCTGTCAATCTCTGTCACTTGATACCCACACTTTTCATGGAGTGGAGAAAATGATAGCTGGGTCAGCTAGGAGACCTCTGTCTTTGTGAAAAGGTCTTCTCTTTGTTCTTATTTATAGCTTTACAATAAGCTTGGTCAGCTGGGAGACCTCTGTCTTTGTGAAAAGGTCTTCTCTTTGTCCTTATTTATAGCTTTACAATAAGCTTATTCGCTTTTTCCTAGTAGGGACCACGCCTATTTTTGTATATTTTGGCTTTTTGACTGTTTGTTGGTCCTTGTCTGCATGTGTTTGTTTGTGGTTTACATTGTGGTCCATGTGTTCCCCGTGTATGACAAAAAGTACTCTTCTCTGTTTCTTTTAGTATGACAAAATTATTGAACTAATTGTCGTATTGTTACTTAAATATTTGATTAAGTTTTATGATCACCTAATACTCTATTAAGTGTTGTGTTGTCTGCATGTAGAATGGAATATTTTATTAAGTATGAGTGTTGTTTTGTTAAATATAATATATATTTTGTTCTAAATAATATATATTTTGTTCTGTAACTAGCATTGTTTAATTGGTTTTGGTGTTATGTTGCATGCAGAATGGATGAGCAATTTAGTATATCTGTGCATCATGGTGGCCATTTTACTGAGAATGGCCGAAAATATGTGGGAGGTGCAGTAGATATAGTTGATAATTGTGACCCTGACAGGTGGTCCAAGGTTGAGATAGAGAGTATATGTAGGGACTTTGGGTACACATCTGTTAGCAGGCTGTGGTATAAAATGCCTGGAGTGGATCAAGAACTGGCAGACTTCCATTTGATTGTTGATGATAGTGATGCCATGTACCTGACAGAATTAGTGAGGGGTCATCAGGATATTCATGTGTATGTAGAGCACCCAATACATGACCCTATATTAGTTGATGAAGGACAGGATGCTAGTGGTGAGGGTGTGCAGCCATTTGCATTGGATCAAGACTATACAGGTTATTATGACAATGATGATGGCAGTGAACATGATGACCATGATGGGGATGATTTTTACAGTTTTTATGATAGTGATGGCATGTATGCTAATAATCAAACTTTTAACAATGAGGATGAGCTTGAGGTTAATGCTGAAGTTCCTACTGAGGTGGCTGCTTCTCAAGTGGGTTCAAGGAGAGGAGGTAAAGAACCTATCATTGAGCACCCACCTGAGGTTTTTCTTATTAGTGATAGTAGTGATAGTGTGGGAAGTGATGGTGGGGGAAGTGGCCTAGAAGATGATGTAGAGTTGAACCATGGTGTTAGGGACTTTGTTGAAGATAGTAGTGACAGTTGGGATGGTAAGGATGATGCTGATGTTAATGAACCAGGCCAAATGGGTGCTGGTTTAATGAACTCTGATTATGAGAGTGAGGAACTGCACAGTCTTGTGGAATCATCTTCTGATGATGAGCTTGGGTATGATAGTGATGATAAGTCTGAGGGTGATAACAGTACACATGTGGGAGATGAAAGTGAACAGAAAGAAGAGCAAGAGAGGAAGTTCCCTGTGTTTAAGCCAGTGGCTAAGCCTGAGCATATTTATTTTGAGAAAGATATGATGTTTACTACACCTAAGCAATTCAAGGAAGCTATAACAGATTATGCAGTTCATGGTGGATGGGGGATTAGATTTATTAAAAATGATCTGCAGAGGGTAAGAGCTGTCTGCCAAGAAGGGTGCAAGTTTGTTGCTTATCTAACAAAGTTGCCAAGGGAGAAGAGCTACCAACTAAGGACATTGACATTGGAACACACCTGCTCTAGAAGTTATAAGAATCCTAGGTGTACTTCATCATACATTGGGAAAAAGTTGATGAAGAAGGTGAAAAGACAGCCTAATATCAAGTTGAAAGACATCCAAGACGCTGTCCATGACAAGTATACCCTAAACATAAGTGCAGCAAAAGCAAGTAGGGCTAGGGATAAGGCTCGAGAATATGTTGATGGGGCTTATGCACAACAGTACAACCAGTTGTGGGAGTACTGTGAGGAATTAAGGAGGGCTAGTCCTGGTAGTACCATACTTATGAAGGTACATACCTTCCATGATGGTGATCTAGCAGCTGAGATGGATTTGGTGTGTGGGGTGCCTTATTTTGAGAGGCTATACATATGTTTGGAGGGCTGCAAGAAGGGGTTTTTGGCTGGATGTAGGCCATTCATTGGTTTGGATGCTTGCCATTTAAAGAACAAGTCAGGGGGGCAATTGATTACTGCAGTATGCAGAGATCCTAATGAGGAGTATTTTCCACTTGCATATGCAGTGGTAGAGGCTGAAACCAAGGACTCTTGGACTTGGTTCATCAATCTCTTACTTGCAGACATAGGTCAGAATAAGAGATGGGTGTTTATGTCAGACCAGCAGAAGGTGTGTAGTTTATTCTCTATTTGGTTGTTTTTTTCTTTATTTACTCATTGCATCTATCTCTAAGACATATTTTCCTTTGATACTGTTTCTGACAGGGGTTAGTGCAAACTTTCATTGATAATTGGCCACAGTATGAACATAGGATTTGCTGCAGGCACCTCTACAACAACTTCAGGAAGAACCATCCTGGTGTTTTGATCAGAGAGCTGTTTTGGAGGGCAGCCAAGGCAACTTATAAAGAAGAGTTTGATAGGGTGATGGATGAGCTGAAGGGTATTGATGCTGATGCACATAGTTGGTTGGATGCTCATTCAACAAAAAAATGGGCCAAACACATGTTTAGTGAGGATGCCTTGACTGACACTATAGTAAACAATATGTGTGAGAGTTTCAATAGTAGGATTCTTAAATTCAGGTCTAAGCCGATAATTAGCATAGTATGAGTCTTTGTGATCACCTACAGTTAATTAAGTTTATTGTTTTGTACTGTTTTTAGCAGGTGTTGCAATTAAAAACTAATGTTTCATTGTACTTGTATGTGCTTGCAGCTTGAGTGTATCAGGTTGTATCTCATGACTAGGTTTCAAGACAACAGAGAGAAGATTCTGAGAGTAGAGTCAAATATTTGTGCCAAGGTTCTAAAGAGGTTGCACAAGGAAAAAATGGCAACCAGTAGGTGGTTAGCTTGTTGGGCAGGACAGACCCAATTTGAAGTAAAAAATGGTCTGCAAAGTTTTACTGTTGACTTGGCCACAGCACACTGCAGTTGTAGGAAGTGGGATATAAGTGGCATACCCTGTGCTCATGCAATCACCTGCATATTCTTCAACAGACAAGATGCTGAGCAGTATGTTCACCCATGTTACCATGTCTCTACATACAAGGCTTGCTATGAACCAATCATAGCACCAATCAATGGACAAAATATGTGGAGACCTAGTGGTGTGACCCCAGTTCAGCCACCCATCAAAAGAAGACCACCTGGCAGACCTAAGAAGAAGAGAGCAAGGGAACCTAATGAGCCGACAAGTAGGAGAGCTGGCATCTCTAAGCAATGCAAGGCCTGTGGTAAGTTAGGGCATAATAGAAGAAGTTGCAAGGGCGAGATTGGAGGGAACTCCTCACTGTCAAGCACCACAAACAGAATCAGTACATCTAAGAAGGTAATATATGGACATGTGTATGAAATACATGCTTTTCAATATTCAATATTAATGTGTGTGAATTTCTTGTTTGTAGGCCACCATGCATAGCTTCAGCTCCACTCCAAGTGCACCACCTCAGTCCAGCATGCACAGCCCATCCACTCCAAGTGCACCATACCTGTCCAGCAAGCCTAGTTTCAGCCCAGGTGCACCACACCAGTCAGGCAGCACCACACAGAAGCTAGGTGCAGATCAAAACTCTAGCAGCGGCAACCCAAATCCAAGGCAGAAAAATACAAGGGTGGTCACATCAGAGACTATAAAGGCTTCGAAGAATGCATCCAGATACATGGAAGCAATCAGACATGGTGGGAGTCAATCATCTGTGCATGGTCCAAGGAAATGAAGAGAGCACAAGTTTATTTTTCTTTTGCTTGTTTTGTGTATTTATGGTAATAGGGTTAACTATGGAACAATGCCCTTTGTTTTGTAGAAAGTGATGGTAATGGTGATAGGGTTAACTATGAGTTAACCCTATCACCATGCCTTTTGTTTTGTATAAAGTGATAACATTATATATGTTTAATCAATGCAGCAGCATTTACTGAGTTTGTTTAAGGTAGCAGAAATTTGCAGCCCTTTGTTTTGTATTTATTGAGTTTTGTTTGATGCAGCACAAATTTGCAGCAGAAATTTCGATGTATGCAGAAATTTTTTCTATGCAGATTTTGTTTTTTGGTATGCTGAATGTATTGCAGATTGTGCATTGCAGCAGAAATTGTATGCAGAATGTGTTTTTGGATGCTGAATGTATGCAGAAATTTTTTCCAAGGCATGCAGAAATTTTTTCCAAGGCAGATTTTGTTTTTTGGTATGCTGAATGTACTGCAGATTGTGCATTGCAGCAGAAATTGTGTGCAGAATGTGTTTTTGGATGCTGAATGTATGCAGAAATTTTTTCCAAGGCAGATTTTGTTTTTTGGTATGCTGAATGTACTGCAGATTGTGCATTGCAGCAGAAATTGTGTGCAGAATGTGTTTTTGGATGCTGAATGTATGTAGAAATTTTTTCCAAGGCAGATTTTGTTTTTTGGTATGCTGAATGTACTGCAGATTGTGCATTGCAGCAGAAATTGTGTGCAGAATGTGTTTTTGGATGCTGAATGTATGCAGAAATTTTTTCCAAGGCACGCAGGAATTTTTTTCAAGGCAGATTTTGTTTTTTGGTATGCTGAATGTACTGCAGATTGTGCATTGCAGCAGAAATTGTATGCAGAATGTGTTTTTGGATGCTGAATGTATGCAGAAATTTTTTCCAAGGCATGCAGAAATTTTTTCCAAGGCAGATTTTGTTTTTTGGTATGCTGAATGTACTGCAGATTGTGCATTGCAGCAGAAATTGGGTGCAGAATGTGTTTTTGGATGCTGAATGTATGCAGAAATTTTTTCCAAGGCATGCAGGAATTTTTTTCAAGGCAGATTTTGTTTTTTGGTATGCTGAATGTACTGCAGATTGTGCATTGCAGCAGAAATTGTATGCAGAATGTGTTTTTGGATGCTGAATGTATGCAGAAATTTTTTCCAAGGCATGCAGAAATTTTTTCCAAGGCAGATTTTGTTTTTTGGTATGCTGAATGTACTGCAGATTGTGCATTGCAGCAGAAATTGTATGCAGAATGTGTTTTTGGATGCTAAATGTATGCAGAAATTTTTTCCAAGGCATGCAGAAATTTTTTCCAAGGCAGATTTTGTTTTTTGGTATGCTGAATGTACTGCAGATTGTGTATTGCAGCAGATTGGGACTTTGAATTTTGTTTGTACCAAATTTGTACCAAATCCCAAATGATTAGCATTGTGATTGGGACTTTGAATTTTGTTTGTACCAAATTTGTACGTACCAAATTTGTACCAAATCCCAAATGCTTAGCATTGTGATTGGGACTTTGAAGTTTGTTTGTACCAAATTTGTACGTACCAAATTTGTACCAAATCCCAAATGATTAGCATTGTGATTGGGACTTTGAATTTTGTTTGTACCAAATTTGTACGTACCAAATTTGTACCAAATCCCAAATGCTTAGCATTGTGATTGGGACTTTGAATTTTGTACGTACCAAATTTGTACCAAATCCCAAATGATTAGCATTGTGATTGGGACTTTGAATTTTGTTTGTACCAAATTTGTACGTACCAAATTTGTACCAAATCCCAAATGATTAGCATTGTGATTGGGACTTTGAATTTTGTTTGTACCAAATTTGTACCAAATCCCAAATGCTTAGCATTGTGATTGGGACTTTGAATTTTGTTTGTACCAAATTTGTACCAAATCCCAAATGATTAGCATATGATATGTTGTGATTGAAGTGAATGGTAATTCCACAGTTGCAAAAATTTGAATTTGTTAATCATTTTATTTTACACTGAGAGCAGTCCTTGATATGTATATAAGCTGAGTTTATTTAGTGTTGTTATTAAGTTTTGACTATAATTAGATGATGATTGTGATGATTGACTGCATTCTGGTTTGACTTCCAACTTTGATGGATATGTCCTAGATTTTTAGTGGCTACACAGCTATGGAATGGTTATATTTGGGGTTATATTTTAATTTCTCACATTGCTATTAAGGCTGATGCAAAGAAGATGTACATGGTTATTAAGGCTGCTTCTATTGAAGAGAACTGCAAGCCAAAAAAAAAAAAAACAAACATACATTTCATTTCAATCCAGGAATGGTACAAAAAAGGTGTTTCCATGCTACCTGCCTAACCAAAAAATTTACATATTGAAACTCCCCCATCTATGTAACATGCTAACCAAACATACACTTCCACCACCCACCTAACAAAACATAAATACTTCCACACTTCCCACTTCCTGCCTAATCAAACTTCCACTACCTATCTAACTACCCATACAATTAAAGAGACAAATCTCACATATCACCAATAAAAATGCCAAAACCACAGTGTAAAACTTCTCTTTCTTGTAGCATCTTGCAACCTCGGCCTCTAGTTTGATAATCCGTTGCCTTTGCTCTGGGATAAGCACCTTACCACGTTCACATATCTCATCATCACGCCATTGGAAGAATTTACACTTTCGCCCAACCTAAAATGCAAACCAATTTCTTCATCCATCAAGCTACTTAATGACCAATAAGGATTGCATAATTAATATGAAATTGAAAAAACATTGTTGTTTATATACAACCATAGCAATCCAATTTTTAAGAAAACATTAACATTGAAGATCAATAAACTAAGCCAACCAACAAAAGGAAAATATTCTCCTGTTAATTCTATGTACATTACCATAGTGATCATAATTCTCCACTTTCACATTGGTTTCCTCTTTATAAGTACAAACATACCATTAATAATTTGGCATGTTGCCAGCCCAGGTAAAAAAATAAAGTAACTAGTCTTATCAGCAAAACCATTATCATACAATTGCCAATCTCTTACATAAATAAATAGTGTGATTCCTTGAAATGATTAATGATTTACCAATTTACCAATTTACCATACCATTATGCAGAAATGATTAATGATTAGTAAAACTATATATTCAGCCAATTTACCACTTTGCAGCAGAAATCTCTTCAACTCTAAATGATTCTACACATAATTTCTGTACATAGACTCTAAATGCAATGGAAACAGAAAAAAACACTGAAATAAAAGAATGACTGGGGATTCCCACTATTTGAACACAACACATTCTAGACAAACAAGGCTCTGATAACATGTTGGAAAACATTACTGCCAAAACCTTAAGCTGCTGGGATACATATACATATCAGGCACATATTAACTGATTCCATTATGAGTTTACAAGCCCAACCCTTGTGAAAAACATATAAAAACTGATGCTGAAAGCAGTGATTTATAAAAATTGATGATTATTAAATATTAAAACAAATATCAATGCTTACATTGTGAAAGTTTTTAATTTCCATCAGAATACTTGGAAAATATACAAGCAGATTCTATTAAACACAAGAAGTTATGCACCAATGCAGACAGTTTTTTAGATTCACATAAACTTATGGAATTTTCAACTCTTAATAGTTGTGTTTTCCAAAACTCAAAATGGAATGTATAGATTCTGATAGGCATTATCTCCTAATGGTTGAGAGATGGGATCTACAATAGCCTATAGTCCTTAGAAATGAGACAGATAAAATAGACAGGTTATAAAACCCAACTAAACAATTATGAAATTGAACAGATCATCGTGGTATAAAGATAAACTCGGATTAATGATGGCTGAAACAGCCAAACTAACCACAGCTTATTCATGTGGTAAACTACAGATAATATAAACTATATAAACTTTATATTCATGTGGTAAACTGTGGATTCTAAGTGTGGGCAGAAAGTCCCTCCTCCCTTTCTCTTAACCCCAATGAAATAAAAATAAAAACATGAAAAACCCATGATTCAAAATCAATTTTCCTTTCCCTCGTTTTCTCAGAAAACAATAGATATTGGGAAAAAAACAAAAAAAAAACCCAAAAACAAAGAAGAGGAAGAAAACCCCCTCTCACTAAAACAGAATAACATCAATAACCCCCAACAGTAAGAAAACTTGAACTACCAGTAGAAAACACATGATTAATTAAAAAAATACTCAAACATTGAAATACCCAGTAGTTTGGACAGCCATAAAACCTTCTGCCAGGGTTGTCTGGTGTCCATGAAACGACTAACACTGGTTTTTCAGCACAGTAGCACCTAAATGGAGCTCTCCTCCTCAAGCTTGAACTGGTTGAAGAGCTTGCTTCCATCTGATCAAGGACTTCGAAATGGTTGAAGATCTTGAGATGGGTTTTGAGAAATGGTTGATGATGATGGTGGTTTGGGAGAGAAGTGGGATTTTTTTTTCTTTATGGTTGATAATGGTGGCTGTTCGGCAGAGGATGGGAGGATGGGAGTTCATGTGGGATTTTTTTTTCTTTATGGTTGACTGTGCATTTTCTTTTTCTTTTTTTATTGCCCAACGTGTAAAAAAAATTAATATTTTATTACTCCGTCTGTTTGCCCGTTAGTTTAGTGACGGAAGTGCATTTCAGGGACTAAAATTGCAAAGAATTAAAATGTAGGGACTAAAACGGAAAAACGTCAAAATGTAGGGACTAAAAGTGCATTTACGCCTAGACATTATTAAGTACAACTAATGTAGAATCTCCACACACAAAAAAAAGTACATCTTATGTAAATTTTTGTTATTTTGATAAACCTATATTATAGGTATTTTTATTTTTAACTTAACATGCTAATTTATTTTTATAATTTTACCCCTAATTAATGTATAGTTTTTCAAAGCCTCACTTTATTATTATTATTATTATTATTATTATTTGGATAAACTTCTACGGTCAGTACGGATAAACCTGTACTTTCATACAGTTTTTTCTAAAAAAAAAAAAAAATAGAATAGAGAAAATAATCTAAGCACTTAAGAAAAAACAAGTGGGACGGTGGGAGGTGGGAACATCAGGTCGAAAAAGGTGCTTCTCTCTATTCGTTTGACCCAAATTTCCTAGCAAGGAGAGTGCCATGTAGACTGTAACTGATCCTCTTTGGTTTTGTAACTTTTGTTTTGTTTTTTGGTTAAATTTTGCAGTTTTTGTTTTTGTTTGGTTTTGTTTGGTTTTGTTTGGTTTTGTTTTTGTTTTTGTTTTTGTTTTTGTTTTTGTTTTATTGGTTGAAGGGTTTGCACTAGGTTGTTAGGACATGGTTCCTTGCTTCTTATCTAGTATGATATAGTCAAGAATATATTTTTCGTTTTAAGCTTCGTAATTTATTAAAATTTTTATATCTTTTTGAGATAGATAAAAACAGAAAGAAAGGTGGGATTCAAGCTTACCGCTAGATTATTACTTGAACACATCATATCTTTATATCAACCATTCTTAGAAATCTAGCCAAATTACAAATTGAATTAGATATATATCGCTTTTCCTTTATTTTCCCATCCTCTTTTGGTAGTATGATATAGTTTTTCATCTCCAAAATTGCTAACTTGCAAGCATTTAATATTCTATTAAATAATACTTATATTTTTCAAAAAATAAAAGTCAAGTTATGCACAAATATAAAGAAAAATAGGTACAATTACAATAAATTTGTGAATGCAAAACAATAAATTATTGAAAAATACATATTGAAAATCAAAATTGAATATTTATTCTTGCCCCCCACCCACCCCTCCAAAAAAAAAAAAAAAAAAAGCTTTGACAGATTCAGATAAATATACATGGCAACATCTTCTCCATGCTTTATTTATTTACGGACCCACTCTCAAATCAACAATCTACGTACTAAGAGGCCCATGAAAATCTCCAAGCCATAGTTGACACATATTCCCGTGCTCCCAGTACCAGGAATTAGTTTCAAACACAGTTATAGATGCTGCAGACTGCATGGAAATTGGAATAACCATACCATCTTCCAGTTCAACAACTTGTAGTCACATATATAATATATGATCACTACAAGCGGGAGAGGTTAGAATTAACTGGGAAGTAGGATAGTACAATGGGAGCTCCAGATGATTTTGATTTGTCTTTGCCTTTGGGTTTCTCTGAAGAGTCTGCTTTCATGGCATCATCAGAGACCTGTGACGATGAGGAGGGCACGAAACATTTGATCAAGGCTGAGAAAAGAGCCATTGTGTTTACTTGAAAAGTTTTGAACAGGTGAAGAGGCTTGTGGGATTCTTTAGCAGAAGTTTGAAATGGATGAGAATTGAGGAAATTAAGATGCTCTCTTTATAGTGATACCAATGAGTCCATTTGCTTGTAGAGTAAGTAAGGGACAGTGACAGACTATGAAAATTGGGAGTGACTCCAAAGCTTGGAGGGCACGGAGAAGATCAGGTAGAGTAGATTAGGTCCCCGAAATGTGCGTTTGTATATTATTCCAAATTTCCTAGATGTTTTGTCACCAACACCAAGTCTCACTTGGTGCTCTATTTATAATGAAATCAGAGATGGCAATGGCCAATAATTTAGCTTGAAGAACAAGATACAGAGTGATATATGATTAATTCATTTTCTATTGCTAGTGAGTCCATGATGCGTGGAGAGCAAGGAGAAGACCAAATGTTTATACATTCCTAGATGTTTCTCACTGGTCTTACGGCTTTGTGTGTGAGATATTGGAAACGCAATTCCTTGTGTGTGCCAGAATTTATCTTTAAAAATATTATATAACTAAAAGAAGTTTAGTTGATGTACATAATCAACTATAGCATTAGCAACAAAAAAACATATTGTTTGTGCTGCTATCGATGTGGACCGAGTAGCATGCTCAAATTTAATTTTTCATTTGTTGATACTAATCTTATTGTTTAATGAAAACATAACAACAGAAAAGTAATGCAATCAAGTTATTTATGACCGGGTGCCAAGATGACAAACAAGTGCAAGTATATTTAATATATTTATATTTGTTTTGTTTTGTTTTCTTGCTTTGACTTTTGAAGGTGGATCAATTGAGTTGATCCTTTGGAGAGAGAAATAGAATAAAAAATTAGCGTAGAGAGAGAAAGGAAGAATGTACAAAATAATATTAATAACCAACTATTTGGAATAAAATCTAAACACGCGCGCTTTGAATCTGCTAAAATCTTAACAAAATTTTGTGGAAAAAATAAAAAATAAAAAAATTGATTAAGGAAAAAGAAAATGCACACACAATGCATACTCATAAGAGTAATAAACTACATTAGAAAAAAAATAAATAAAAGAGTGGAGGCTATAACCTTTTATTTTTTTACTAATTAAAAAAGTGAACATGTGTCATGATCCAAATTCATGGAACATGAATTTAGATGCATGACTAACTTGCTAATCTTACATGACTCAATAAACATAATATATTTCCAAAATTAATTAAACTCCAAATAAACAATGCTCTTAATAAATCTCTTACAATAACTAAAATCCACAATTTAGAAATAATCTCCAAATACTGTAAAATTTTAAGTGAAATAAAAATAACAAACAATCCTTAAAAGCTTTAAGTATTACTGATGTTGCCTAAAAACTCCCAGACTCTACTTTGTGCACCTTATGAAAAGATCCAAAGTAATTGATAAGGTGAGCCACACCTCTAATAAGCAATTATATATAATATACAACAAAATAGAGTCAAGCAAAGCACGAGTATTTTGATTTTACAAATTCACTCTGTGGTATCAAATATAGTTTTCCAAAACATATAATGAGTCATTTAATACTTATTAACTCTATAATAATAATAATGAAGATGACGGTTATGATCATAAAATATAAAAAAAAAACAAATCGGGGTATTACAACATGCCTCAAATATGGCTTTCAATAGGGTGGCTCTCGAAATTATACAAAACTAATATAGTATCAGACAGCGAATGTAGTGAAATCAATGATGAAAGTTGGCAGGACAAAGTTAAGCTACAATTTTGTAGCTTAAGACTACAAGCTTACTTAATATCTTTTTATTGGAGGTGAAATTTGACAAATTCACCATTAATAGTTTTATGAAAAATTAAAAATCAATAGTTTTGTCATTAACAAATTGTATAAATTGCAAGTTTTTGTAGTTTAAAATCTATAATAATAATAATAATAATAATAATAATAATAATAATAATAATAATAATAGGTAAAGCTGAGAGAAACTCAAATTAGAATTGCAAATTAGAGTTCCAATTTTGTGCAATGTGTTTTAAATTATTTATTCTCAAAGAGTTTTATTTCTTAATTTTAGAATTAAATGTGAGATCAGATCATAAATATTCATCCAAGTGAGTTATTAAGTACAAAAATCAAAGAGTCTAGAATAAATAAATCTTAAAAAAAAATTGCTTCACAATAATTTAAAAAAAATAGACAATTTACATTTTAAACCTAATAATATTCTTACAAATTTTTTTAAAGAGTTAACAAAATATATAAATAACTATCAATAGTATTTAAATTATATATATAGGAATTACATTATGCATCTTATTGTATATGTCTTTAAATGTTTTTATGCATATGCATGGAGTTACAAGCTAGTTATGAATAAAATATAAGTTTATAGATCATATAGTAAAAAAATTTGATTGGTACAAAATTTGACATGAGTATTAAAAATGTAAAGAACATATAATTCAATGGTTATATTTTTAAAATATGTAGCAATATTATTGTTTTTTAATTAAATTGTAGCCTTAGATCACAACTAATTTTGTAGCTAAATTTTGTCTTTCTAAATATCAAGGCCATGAACAATTAAAAAAAAAAAATTTGGGTACAAATTTGGTTGTAATTAATGGTTACAACTATACTCAATATCTTTTTATTATATGTGAATTTTGACAAATTCACTATTATATTACGTTTTATATATATATATATATATATATATATATATATATCCTCCATACTTGTAAAATTTATAGAAAATCAAAAATAAATAATTATATCATCAATCAAATGTTTAAATTTTAAATTTTCGTAATCTAAAAATATATATATATATATATATAATAAGTTTGTGGATCAAATAATAAACAATATTTTGTTAACATGAAATTTAATATAAGTGTTAAGAACATAAACAATATTC
Organism: Lithocarpus polystachyus; assembly: GCA_033629205.1. NCBI lineage: Eukaryota > Viridiplantae > Streptophyta > Magnoliopsida > Fagales > Fagaceae > Lithocarpus > Lithocarpus polystachyus. The sequence goes on from CM066165.1 coordinate 647,841, forward strand.
CATTTAACCGTTAGATTTTCAAAATACATAATCATATTAATTTTTTTAGTATCTTAATTTTTTGTAGCCAAACTTTATAAGTAACATATATATATATATATATATATATATATGGATAATTTATGTATCTTTATAGTCTAACCTTGTCCATATTGTAGCTAGATATAGCCAACTTACCAAACTGGCCTTTTTTCTAGGTTCGCCCTTTAATTGATTATCCTTATAGTAAGGGAGACAATGAAGAGAAAAAAGGCTTTTACAAATTCAATTGAATAAATGATTAATTGATTATCCTTGTTGTATGGAATACAGTGAAAAGAATTAAAAAAAAAAAAAAAAGCTTTGACAAATTCAAATGAATACATAATGAAACATCTTTCTTCATGCTTTATTCCTCCAAATTCATCAAATCAATCTACACCTTAAATTAAGACCACCATGAAAAACCCCATAATTGACAATAATCACAATATTTTCCCTTGCAGGCTCTTCAAATATACACATCGTCATCCTTTCAGCAAACGTTCTGACTTCTAGATCTGAAACATATTTGTTTCAAATTAACCCGGCTTTAGATACTGCTGAATTTCACGATTGCATTGAATAAACATAACTGTCAGTTGGTTTAGACCCCTGTAAACTAGATTGTTTAACTTAATTAATTAACCAAGTGAATACTTAGGTTTATTATTCAGATCTAGGTTAAAACAATAACAATCATATAAAGTAAAGCAGCGGAAAATAAATAACACAAAGATCTGTTGACCCAGGAAAACCAAACCGGTAAAAAAACCTGGGGAGGATTTAACTTAGCTATCCTCAAGGTAAAACAACAAATCCACTAGAAAGAATTGAAGTTTACACAATAAGACTTAGACCACTAATATCCTATTGCTACCCAAGTGTAGGAAACTTACTACCACGACCCCATGATAGCTCCGAGATCCACGGACTCCTTCTTTTTTTAATCTTTGCAAAACACAAACACCACCGTTTGTGACTTTGAGATCCCACTCAAAGGTTTAGCAATACAAACTCTCCTGTTTGTGACTCCAAGACCACCCTTGAAGGTTTAGATCATCAGCACCTTTGATGACTAGAGAAGGCAGCAACTTCAGCAATACCGGATCTTGAGATTCTTCAAGGAACAACACCGGTAGAAGTTATAAGAGAGGTTTTAAGAACAAAACCTTAAATACAAAAGAGGCACACTCCTTTCTCTCTAAAAAACCTTTTAAAAAACGTGCTTAGGGTTTCCTTTATATAGTGGGAGAAGTAGATCTGAAACCCTAATCCTTAATGGGCTAGAACTGCTGTTTGGGCTTAATTAAAATTCTGCAGATACGACTTTCGATCGATCGAGCTTGTTTTTCGATCGGTCGAATCAGGCAGATTCTGAAATCTTCTTTCTGCAGCTTGTATATTCTTGTGTGCTCACGATTTGCCAATTGTTCTAAACTTTTAGAACCTAACAATCTCCCCCTTTGGCAATTCGTGACAAAACTTTCATACAAAATGAAATGTTAAAATACAAGAACAACCCAATACAATAAAATGCCCAATTACATCACAAATCTCAATCTAAGACTCATAACTTAGAAGTTGCCAAGAAGAGGTAGAAGGTCTTGATCAGAATGTACCTGTCTTTCCTGAAACACTCAACAAACATATCAACGCATGTGTGGAAAGAAAGACATATAAACAATAATATGAAACAGAATATAAACACAAAAATAAATTCTAACTCTCCCCTTAAGTTAGATACAACAAAAAGTTTTTATATTCTCCCCTTTTCAAAAACAATTTTATCTCCCCCTAAACAAGACAAACAGGATTTTCACGTATTTCTCCCCCTTTTTTGTCACGTATTGACAAATACAACTCAAACAAAGAGTAAAGTGACAGTAAACATGAGAGAAAAAAAGAGAACTAAGGGAACATAAAACAGATTAGCTTTATAGAAAAAAGAGATAACTCCCCCTATAAAGAGCAACAACTCCCCCTATGAACAACAAAGGTTAAAAAAAAACTTTTCTCCCCCTATAAAAATAGGAAAAACAAAACAAGTTTTGGGGAAAATTTAGGAGGTGGGGATAAATAAAAAACACACAAACCCAAAAAATAAAGTTGAGGATACACATGAAAAATATTCTCTCTTTCAATAAATGCAAACTTGACACTATGTGACTCATAAACAATTGCATGAGTAGAAAAAATATTTGCACATTATTATCCATCATATCTCTTAAGAAAAATATTTTCTGCAATTCACACATCAAGAAAAATAACATATACTAAAATGTACAAAGGACTCAAAAATTAATTAATCAATTTTTAATTCAAGTTGAGTACCTAATTTAGCAAAGTGTATTCATGTTATGTGTGAAAACAATGGGAGATATGACTGCAAAACTGCAAGATGGATACAGAAAACAATGCAACTCATGTGAATCCTAACCATAAATGATGCATGAAAAAATTTGGTCAAAAACTCTAAAAACTGAAAATTTTTCAGTTTCGATCGATCGAGAATCGATCAAATACCAATCGAGTCAGACAGATTCAAACCAAAAATTTTAATCATAATTTCGATCGGTCGAAAAACATCTTCGATCGGTTGAAATTCTGAAAAACTCAAATTTTTGAAAAACAGAACAATTTAATGCAGTAACTCCTCAAAGCACAATATTTCATGAATGAAATGCATGAGTATGAGACTAAAAGTTTTTCAAAAAACACATGAATACAGCCCAGATCTTCCAAAATTAAGATTTTCAATCAATTTGTCTTCAAAACTCAAATTTTGCATCAAAATCAAGGAACATATAATCTTGGATGACCACAACAAAATCACACACAATAACATGTATAAAGTTTAGCAAAGAGTAACATGTGTAGTGTGTGCAACTAGCAAAAGTTTGAGAAACATGTGAGGTGATATGTGAATAATGTGAGGTGATATGTGAATAGTAATCAATCACAAAGTCTACAAAATTCATCACATAAATTTGAAAGAGACTATCATCTAAAGAGTTACATCATATAACTTTCACATCTTCTAGAATAAAAGCTTGCAATCATGTAAGTTTCTTATTTTGCCTCATTATGTACACACCAATTTTAATTGATTAGAAACTTATTATAGCCCAATAATGTACACACCAATTTTAACAATTTAATCCGAGGCTACACCTTATGTTCTTTTTGTGCATGTGCTACACTTTCTCGAGCACAAAATCTTACGATATGCATTAAGGTGTTCATGATTGACTAATAAACAGTGGTGAGATGGTTATTTATGTCTTTCTCAATAAGAACAAGTCGGACAATCAAAGACATGAGATTTCAAGATCAAGATTATGTGATCAACAAATATAGCATCTTCCCACACAACATGCACAACAAAAACTTTAGCTAGTAAAGTGCAATTGCCATAAGTGCATCAAAACTAAACAAGGTACATAAACATGTTATGCAAAATTTGATTGACCAACCTTGTCTTCAGATTCAAAGAAAAATAGCAAAAACACAATTTGCAAATTTTTTTTTTTATTTATAAAAGAAACACACATCCTAGAATGAAATGCATGAATGGTATGCAATGCAAATCCTAGAAACAAAGGTCACAAAAGATAGAGCAATGAAGCACAAGGACCATGTCAGACAGACTCAATTAGGTTGAGCCTTTTGCATCCAAAACTTTTTAGATGCAATTCTTGCATTGGAGTTATAATTCACATTAGAATTCTAAGCAACTCCAAGATTGGAATAAAGATTTAACACCTTTACCAATTCACCAATAAGTACCATTGGATCATGTGCTTGGGGCACAGGTACTTTAGTTTTATTTGCTCGCTTAGCAGCTTGCAACTTAAAACAATTTGGACGTATGTGTTCAGACTTTCTACAAAAATGACAAATCCATGCAGGCTTATCATGCAATTTGCCCTTAGTAAAAGTAGAAGCTCTAGAATGAGAAGCTTGAAGATCAACCCTAGTCTTTCTAGGTGGAGTAACATCTATAGGTTTGACAGGTTCACTCACTAAGGGTTTGACAATCTCACTCTTAGGAGGTTCAGAAGAGGGAACAAATTTAGTGGAAGAAGATTCAAGCACAGAAATACTTTCCTCAAAACTTAAGCCGGTTTTGTCAGAGGGAGACTTTTGAACACTCAGTATGTGATCAAGTTTGGAGCTTGCAGACCTATTAGTTTGTTCTCTAGCAACAGATAATTCAAGTTCCAAACATTTAACTTTATCAAGTAACAACATGTTCTCAGTTTTCACATTATTCAAAAGCTCATTTGCATCAAACAATTTCACAAGTAAATTTTTCTTTTCAAGTTCCAAAGATGCAACTTTCTTCAAGCCTAAATCAACATTCATGGCATCCTTTGCAGCATCCTTTGCAAAGTTTATTATAGGCTTCTTGTAAATCTGCATCCTCAGAGAGTTCCCCATCAGAAGGGTTCTCTTCAACGGACATACTTTCATTAACTACAGTAGTAGCAGTGAAAGCAATGAAGTTTCCATCCTCATCACTAGCGGATTCATTGTCAGAAACTTCATCATCACTAAGGGTTACAACCATTGCCTTACCCTTGGACTTCAAGTATGTAGGACATTTAGATTTCAAATGACCATACCTTTGACAACCATAACATTGTTGTCCCAAAGAATTATTAGAAGGTTGACCTACTTTCTCTTTAGGTTTTTTAGTGTTATTAATCTTAGTGGGATCATTCCTCCTAAAATTTCTAGGTTCAGCAGTGTTCTTGCCTCTTGCCCTTCTGTTATTATTCCTAAGAAAATTTCTAAAGTTCTTAGCAAGATAGGCATCTCTGTAGCAGAGAGTTCATCATCAAATCCACCATCCGCAACATCATCAACAGACTTAAGAGCCATTGATTTGGATTTGTTAGTCTTAGGGAAGTCTAACTCATAGGACTGAAGAGATCCTACAAGTTCATCAACAGAGATGGAGTCCACATCCTTGCTCTCAGTGATGGCAGTCACTTTGGGTCTAAAATCCTCAGTTAAAGATCTAAGAATCTTCATAACAATTTTAGGTTGATCATAGATTTCACCCAAATTATATGCAGAATTAACAATGTCATTCAGTTTAGCATAGAACTCATCAAAAGATTCATCATCATTCATTCTAATGCTTTCAAATCTAGAGGTTAATTGCTGCAATTTATTTATTTTAACTGCCTTTGTGCCTTCATGCACAGTCTGGAGGATTTTCCAAGCAGTATGAGCAACCTCAACATTAGAGATTCTCTTAAATTCCTCCATGGAAACAACATTAAAAATAGCATTCATAGCTTTGCTATTGAAAGCGGCTGCCTCCTTTTGAGAAGTTTGCCACTCACTCACAGGAGTAGTGGGCTTCTCCCATCCGTACTCAACGGAATTCCAAACTCTCTCATCAATGGATTTCAGGAATGCTTTCATCCTTACTTTCCAATAAGCATAATTGTTTCCATCAAAGTGAGGTGGAACAACAAGAGAGTGTCTGTGTTCCATGACAACAGGGGTCAAGGATCAGCAAAAAGATCAAAAGATCAAAAACAAAAGCTACCCGCTCTGATACCACTTGTACGTTGGTTTAGACCCCTGTAAACTAGATTGTTTAACCTAATTAATTAACCAAGTGAATACTTAGGTTTATTATTCAGATCTAGGTTAAAACAATAACAATCATATCAAGTAAAGCAGCGGAAAATAAATAACACAAAGATCTGATGACCCAGGAAAACCAAACCGGTAAAAAAACCTGGGGAGGATTTAACCTAGCTATCCTCAAGGTAAAACAGCAAATCCACTAGAAAGAATTGAAGTTTACATAATAAGACTTAGACCACTAATATCCTATTGCTACCCAAGTGTAGGAAACTTACTACCACGACCCCATGATAGCTCCGAGATCCACAGACTCTTTCTTTCTTTAATCTTTGCAAAACACAAACACCACTGTTTGTGACTTTGAGATCTTACTCAAAGGTTTAGCAACACAAACTCTCCTGTTTGTGACTCCAAGACCACCCTTGAAGGTTTAGATCATCAGCACCTTTGATGACTAGAGAAGGCAGCAACTTCAGTAATACCGGATCTTGAGATTCTTCAAGGAACAACATCAGTAGAAGTTATAAGAGAGGTTTTAGGAATAAAACCCTAAATACAAAAGAGGCACACTCTTTTCTCTCTAAAAAGCCTTTTAAAAAACATGCTTAGGGTTTCCTTTATATAGTGGGAGAAGTAGATCTGAAACCCTAATCCTTAATGGGCTAGAACTGCTGTTTGGGCTTAATTAAAATTCTGCAGATACGACTTTTGATCGATCGAGCCTGTTTTTCGATCGGTCGAACCAGGCAGATTCTGAAATCTTCTTTCTGCAGCTTGTATATTCTTGTGTGCTCACGATTTGCCAATTGTTCTAAACTTTTAGAACCTAACAATAACCATCTTCCAGTTCAACATCATGTAGTCATATAGTATCATAATACTACAAACGGGAGAGGTATGAATTAACTGGGAAGTGGGATACTATAATTTGAGCTTCGGATGATGATTTGGATTTGGTTTTGTTTTTGGGTTTCTCTGAAGACTCTGCTTTCATGGCATCATTGGAGACACGTGACAAAGAGGAGGGCAAGAAACAATTGAAGAAAGCTGAGAAAAGAACCATTATTGTTTGACTTAGAAGAAGTTTTTGATGGGGTAGTGAAGAAACTAGCTAGCTTGTGGTTTCTTTAGCAGCAGAAGAAAGTAGAAATGGATGAGCAATGTGTGATGGATGAGAAGTGAGGAAAGATGGTCCATTTTATAGTGATTGAAGAGACTGCAAGTGAGAGAGATATGTGGGAGATGGGGGAGTGTGTCCAACTTTCTTTGTTTGAAAGCACGGAGAAGACCGAACAAAGTAGAGTGGGTCCATGGCCATTTGAAAATTGCCAGATGGTTCTCACCAGTCAAATGGTTTTGTGGCTGCGCTTGACCAAAGCTTACATATGAATTACATTATGCAAATGTAGCAGGTGGAAACCGTGGAGTCACCAACAACTTCACTGGTCTAGTCAGTCACGAGTATACCCACCCTCCTTTTTTTTTAGTTTATTTATTTATGTGCAAGCAAATCAACAAATAATTGTTTAGATGATAACAGAGTAGGATGAGGTTAAATCAAGGAATTTCATCTCCACCTCGTCCAAAAGGTATGAGGAAAGAAAAAAAAAAAAGAAAAAAAGAAAGAGAGAGAAAAATCTATATAGAATAGGTTAGGGTTGGATGAACAGGGGTAAAGGTGATTTTAAGATATGACTCGAGATATGGTAGAAATTATATTTGACATGTACAATTTCACATGTTAACATATACACGTAGTATTTGAGATCAATTTGAAAAATAAAATTTATCCATGTGAATGATAAGAGTTTTTTTTTTTTTTGGAGAAAATGATAAGAGGTATTTGAATGCAAGAAAATCCATAATAAAATAATTTATTTTCTTATATTATATATTTATCTATAAGGAGTTTATTCACATGAATAATTCATTTATTTATTTATTTATTTTTACAAAATCATAATTCTATTCGGCAAAAAGTCTTTTTAGAATAGACATTATGAAGTACAACTAATTTAGAATCTACACGCACAAAAAAAAGTACATCTTATGTAAATTTTTGTTATTTTGATAAAGCTATATTATAGGTATTTTTACTTTTAACTTAACATGCTAATTTATTTTTATAATTTTACCCCTAATTAATGTATAGTTTTTTCAAAGCCTCACTTTATTATTATTATTATTATTATTATTATTATTATTATTATTATTTGGATAAGCTTCTACGGTCAGTGCGGATAAACCTGTACTTTCATACAGTTTTTTCTATAAACAAAATAGATTAAAGAAAATAATCTAAGCACTAAAGAAAAATCAAGTGGGAGGTGGGAACATCAGGTGGAAAAAGGTGCTTCTCTCTATTCGTTTGACCCAAATTTCCTAGCAAGGAGAATGCCATGTAGACGGTAACTGATCCTCTTTTGTTTTGTTTTGTTTTTTTGGTAAAATTTTGCAGATTTTTTTTTTTCATTTTAAGCTTCATAATTTATTAAAATTTTTATATCTTTTTGAGATAGATAAAGGCAGAAAGGAAGGTGGGATTCAAGCTTACCGCTAAATTATTACTTGAACGCATCATATTTTTATATCAACCATTCTTAAAAATCTAGCCAAATTACAAATTGAATTTGATATATATCACTTTTCCTTTATTTTCCCATCCTCTTTTGGTAGTATGATATACTTTTTCATCTCCGAAATTGCTAACTTGCAAGCATTTATTATTCTATTAAATAATACATATATATATTTCAAAAAATAAAAGTCAAGTTATGCACAATTATAAAGAAAAATAGGAACAATTACAATAAATTTGTGAATGCAAAACAATAAATTATTGAAAAATACATATTGAAAATCAAAATTGAATATTTATTCTTGCCCCCCCCCCCCCCCCCCAATAAAAAAAAAAAAAAAAAAGCTTTAACAAATTCAGATAAATAAACATGGCAACATCTTCTCCATGCTTTATTTATTTACAGACCCACTCTCAAATCAACAAACTACGTACTAAGAGGCCCATGAAAATCTCCAAGCCATAGTTTACATATTCCCGTGCTCCCAGTCCCAGGAATTAGTTTCAAACACAGTTATAGATACTGCAGACTGCATGGAAATTGGAATAACCATGCCATCTTTCAGTTCAACAACTTGTAGTCACATATATAATATATGATCACTACAAGCGGGAGGGGTTAGAATTAACTGGGAAGTAGGATAGTACAATGGGAGCTCCAGATGATTTTGATTTGTCTTTGCCTTTGGGTTTCTCTGAAGAGTCTGCTTTCATGGCATCATCAGAGACCTGTGACGATGAGGAGGGCACGAAACATTTGATCAAGGCTGAGAAAAGAGCCATTGTGTTTACTTGAAAAGTTTTGAACAGGTGAAGAGGCTTGTGGAATCTTTAGCAGAAGTTTGAAATGGATGAGAATTGAGGAAATTAAGATGCTCTATTTATAGTGATACCAATGAGTCCATTTGCTTGTAGAGTAAGTAAGGGACAGTGACAGACTATGAAAAATGGGAGTGAGTCCAAAGCTTGGAGAGCACGCAGAAGACCAGGTAGAGTAGATTAGGTCCCCGAAATGTGCGTTTGTATATTATTCCAAATTTCCTAGATGTTTTGTCGCCACTCACCAAGCTTGTGTGTTTGTATATTATTCCAAATTTCTGCGTTTTGCATTTTGGGTTTTTTTTTTTTTTTTTTTACTCTCGTGTTTTCTGTTTTTTTGAGACAAAATTACTGTTATAATTACTGTTCACGGTTCATGAGCAGTAGCCGTACTATTTGACTTTTTGGCCATTGTATATTGTTCATGGATTTACAAATTTCACTTTTTCGCAATTTTTTTCATTAAAAATGGGTTTTACGGTATTATTCACATATTTAAAAATTATTTTGTTACAGTGTTTTCAGTTTTCAATTTTCAGTTTCATTAAAATAAATTCTATCCAAACGGACGTGAATCTCTTGGTTTTGTGGCTGCGCTAGCTTTGACTACAGCTTATCATTAATGTTAATGCAATACTCACAAATGCACAAATATTATGCTGTTAGCCGTTTGCTGAAATGAAGCTGGATGAAACCGTTTTTGACTTATAAAATATGGTCCTTAGTCCCTCCCAAAAAAAAAGCCAACACTTGTTCAAAATACCGTTTTTATGTGGCTGAAATCTCAAAATTGTAATATCTCATACCCAATTGTATTGAAATCATCAATGCTGCAATCGATCCTACATTGCTTATTGTATGTTAATGCTTATTATTTGAAAAAAATAAACAAATGCGTACACCAATTCAGATAAGTTATATTGCAACATCTTCATGCTATATTTTTGTTACAAATTATTCACTCCATGCTTCCTCCCCATAATTCCACTCTAAAAAATAATCAAAACAACATGCTAAAGACTACCATGAAAAATCATGGTTGAGATTTCCATGATACAACTATTTCCATCTATATTTCTTGGACAAACATGCTCAATTGAAGCATTTTCAATCTGGAAAAGTTTTTCTCCAAATCAATTTTTCTCCAACCTACTTCATGAAAATTGAAAAGACCATCTACATGTGTTATTAGTCATATAACATCTTTTACGAGTCATGTGATTTTTTTTAAAAAAATAATATACGCGGATAATCTTATAAATCATCATGCAGTGGATTAGAGAATATTCATTTTGTTAGGTTCTAGGAATTAGGAACTAATGTATTAGAACTTCAATTTGTAATGTTGGTAAACCATGATCAAAACATTCTTTAAGTTGTGTGTTAGACTTGCTCAAAGTATGGCTCTTAATGTAAAGTTGGAATCGAGTTTTATGCAGAATTCATTGTGCACTTTCTGCTTGACTCGATCGATCGAAAGTTAGACTCGATCGATCGAAAGTCGTGCAGATTGTTTTTCTGCAGAATTTTCTAACTCAGTCCTAGCCCATTTAATGTATAGGGTTTTATGTTTTGTCCTAAGTATATAAGGGAAAACCCTAGCCACGTTTTTAGAGTCCTGTTTTGCTGTGTTTGTGAATCTCATTGTGAGATCTAGAGGTGCTTACCTTCACATACACTTAGGGTTTACAAACTCAAGACTCATGTCAAGAGCTTGGTAAATCATACAGTTGCAGAATCAAAGATCTTCAAGAAATACAAGCAGGTGCGCTTGTGAATTGCTGAAGAATTCAAGAAAGAAGGAGTCCGTGGATCTCGAAGCTATCATGGGGTCGTGGTAGTAAGTTTCCTACACTTGGGTAGCAATAGGATGTTAATGGTCTAAGTCTTATTGTGTAAACTTCGATTCTTTCATAGTGAATTCGGTTTACCTTGAGGATAGCTAGGTTAAATCTTCCTCAGGTTTTTTACCGGTTTGGTTTTCGTGGGTCATTAGATTTTTGTGTTCTTTATTTTCCGCTGCTTTATTGTTTTTGATTATTTGTGTTAACCTGGTTCTGTTTAAATTACCTAAGTTAATCACTTGGCTAATTCTCTAAGTTAATCTGTTGGGTTTAAGGGGTCTAAACGATCTGACACATTTGAATTGGTTTGGAGAGAAACTTTGTCCTCCGGTTGTAGATACCGCATAATTTCACGATTGCATGGAATAACCATACCATTATACAGCTCAACATCTTGTAGTCATATATATTAGTATATCACTACAAGCGGGAGAGGATTGAATTAACTGGGAAGTAGGATACAACAATCGGTGCTCCGGATGGTTTTGATTTTTATTTGCTTTTGGATTTCTCTGATGACTCTGCTTTCATGGCATCATCTGAGACCTGTGACAATGAGGAGTGCACGAAACATTTGAAAAAAGCTGAGAAAAGTGCCATTGCGTTTCCCTTCTTTTTTTGACTTAGTAGAAATTTTTGATTGGAGTGAAGGAAGCTAGTTGTTTCTTTGGCAAAGAAAGTAGAAATGGATGAGCAAGTGTGATAGATGAGAATTGAGGAAAGATGGTCTATTTTATAGTGATTGAAGAGACTGCAAGTGAGAGAGATAGGTGATAGGTGGGAGATGGGGGAGTGTTTCCAAATTTCTTTGCTTGGAAAGCGCGGAGAAGACCGACCAAAGTAGAGTGGGTCCATGGCCATTTGTAAATTCCCAGATGGCTCTTACCAGTCAAATGGTTTTGTGGTTGCACTAGACCAAAGCTTACAAATGAATTACGTTATGTAAATGTAGCAGGGGGAAACCGTGGAGTCGTCAACAACTTGACTGGTCTAGTCAGTCACGAGTATACTATGCCTTGGTTTAGCCCCCCTTTTTTAAGTTTATTTATTTATGTGCAAGAAGGTCATCAAATAATTATTTGATTATTTGGATGACAATGGAGAAGGATGAAGTTAAATCAGGGTATCTTATCTCCGCCTCATCATCCAAAAGGAATAAGAAAAATCTATGTGGGGTAGGTTAGGATTGGGATGAGTTATGATAGTGGTAAATTCAGGATAGGGAGGGCAGAAATTACATTTGCCATACACAATTACACATGTGAACATACATGTAGCATGTGAGATCAATTTGAAAAGTGCAGTTCATCCATGCGAATACTAAGAGGTATTTGAATGCAAGAAAATCCATTTGTTTGAATGCAAGAAAATCCAATTAAAATAAGGGGTATCTATAAGGGGGTTTATTCACATAAATAATTCATATGTTTATTTATTTATTTTTTCAAATTCATCATTCTACTTACAAGTAGAATGTTTTTTAGTTGTTTTTGAATAAACATCAAGTACAACTAATGTAGATTCTCCACAAAAAATAGTACGTCTTATGTAAATTTTTGTTATTTTTATAAAGCTATATTATAGGTTTTTTTTTTTTTTTTTTTGAGAAACAGGTTTTATTTATTTATTTATTTATTTTTAACTTAATATGCCGGCCAATTTATATTTACCCCTAACTAGTAACTAATGTATAGTATTTTTAAAGTCTGACTTCGAAATTTTTTTTTTTGGGATAAACTTTTACGGATAAACTTGTACTTTCATTCAGTTTTTTGATAAACAAAGTAGGTTAATGAAAAGGCGAAAATCACCTTTTCGTCCCTACATTTTTACGCGATTCTCATTTTGGTCCTTATATTTTATTTTTACCGCTTTGAGTCCTTGTTTATAAAAACGCCTTCCACTTTAGTCCTTTCCGTCAGTGCCCTAATGGCACTGACTTACGTGGCAAACAGAATTATTAAAATAATAATAAATTTTTTTATTTTATTATTAAAAAATGACACGTCAGCATATAAATTAAAAAAATAATTTATTAATTTTAATTAAATCAAAAAAATAAAAAACAGAAATAAAAATAAAAAATCACAATAATTATTTCTGTTTTTTATTTTATATTTTAATTATTTCTGTTTTTTATTTTTTTGATTTAATTAAAATTAATAAATTATTTTTTTAATTTATATGCTAACGTGTCATTTTTTAATAATAAAATAAAAATTTTTATTATTATTTTAATAATTCTGTTTGCCACGTAGGTCAGTGCCGTTAGGGCATTGACGGAAAGGACTAAAGTGGAAGGCATTTTTCTAAACAGGAATTAAAAGTGATAAAAATAAAATGTAAGGACCAAAATAAAAATCTCGTGAAAATATAGGGACGAAAATGTAATTTTTGCCTAATGAGAATAATCTAAGCACTAAAGACAAAACATGTGGGAGGTGCGCACGTCAGGTTTTTTTTTGTTATATATATCTATTAAGGTGGAAAAAGGTGGTTCTTTTGGAGAGGGACAACCCCTACAATTCTAGACTACAAAAGTAATTCTAGTTTCTAGTATACATAAAGCACAGAAGGCTTGTCTTATTACATGTATCATGGATATGGGAAAATCCTTATGACACAAACCGAAGATCTTGTGAAGAATTTTGATGATCACACTACCTGCCCATATGGTGCTATTAGTAGAACACAAAGGCCTAGCTATGACTACGGTGAGGTTTTTAAGTGGAATTGCTCTCCTTATTCTGCAGGTTAAACATGGAGACTTCAATGTTCAAAGAGTAGGATTCTCGTTGAGCTTGCTTCTCTTTATTCTTGTCAGGGTCTGTTTAGTAATGTTGTTCTAGTAACGTTATTGGTATTTTTTAGAAATACGTGTGGGTGAAATTTCCTTGCAAGGAGAGTGCTCTGTAGACTGTAGTTGATTCTCTTTTGTTTTTGCTTTTTTTTTTTGGGGTAAAATTTTGCAGAAATTTGTTTTATTGGTTGAAGGATTTGCACTATTGTTAGGGCATGGTTCCTTGCTTCTTTTCTAGTTTGATATAGTCAAGAATAGATTCAAACTGTACCACTAGACTATTACTTGAACACATCATATCTTTATATCAACCATATATTCTTAGAAATCGAGCCAAATTACAATTTGAATTTGATATATATATATATATATATATATATATGTATAAGTTTTTATTTATTTTCCCATTGACTTTCGGTAGTATGATATAGTTTTTCATCTCCAAAACTGTTAACTCACATGCGCATTTAATTCTCTATTAAATAATACTTATGTATATATATTTCAAAAAATAAAGTCAAGTTATGCATAAATATAAAGAAAAATAGGCACAATTACAATAAATTTGTGAATGCAATACAATAAATTATTGATAAAAAAATATTGAAAACAGGGGAGTCAATCTCGTACCAAAAGCTATATCGGTTTCACCAGTGGAACGATATATTTCGGTACTGATCAATACTGGTGTATCGTTATTTTTTATATTTATAAATATGTGAAAGATGCTTTTTTTTTTTTTTTTTTTTTTTTTCTGTACCGGCCGGTATGCTCGATACTAGCCAGTATTGCCCGAAATTGGCTGGTATTTAAATTGGTACGAAACGTTGGCGTTTCAATACCAATATATGTATTAGTACGGCCGGTATGGCCAGTACCAGTACGGTATCAACTACCTTAATTGAAAATCAAAATTGAATATTTATTCTTGCTCCCCCCTAATATATGTTGGGTGCAAGCTGGCACCAAAGTCCAGCCCATGTGAAGCTACTTATTGAGCTAAACCCAACTGACGAGGACTTCTATTTCAACTTGAAATACGAGACACATGAAAAGTCAACACTCCATATGTTTCTAGGAGTGTGAGGCGGCAAAATTCAATATATAAAAGGCATGCATGTCATGTGCTAAAAAGAAGAACACAAACAAGAATAAAAAAAGGAGGTGCTGCACAGTGAAAGAAAGGTGGGTGCCACATAGCGAAAAAGAAAAGAAAAAAGATTGCCGCCTTTGAGAAAGATAATTTGTGTGTAAGAGCAAATAAAAATAAGAGAATTTTTTTTTTCTTTAGCCGTGAGGCATACACAAGAATTATTGTAATTGATTTGATAATAGTGAAATTATTTGGAGTTTGTCCCGTGATTTTTCCCTTAAAAAAGAAAGAGTCTTTCACGTAAATATTTGTATTCTTATGTGTGATTTCTATTTAGGATTGTTTATATTTGTGATAATATTATTTGAGACCTAACAAGTGGTATTAGAGCTAAGGTTAGAGTGGAAGCGATGGCTAGAGAAGAAGGCATGGGTTTAGGAATTGATAAATTTGATGGAATAGACTTCAAGTATTGGAGGATGCAGATTAAAGATTATCTCTATGGGAAGAAATTGCATCTGCCTCTTTTGGGGACGAAACCTAAAATTATGAAGGATGAAGACTGGAACCTTCTTGATAGACAAGTATTGGGAGTTATTCGATTAACTCTGTCAAGATCAGTTGCGCACAATGTTGTGAAAGAAAAGACCACAGTGGATTTGATGAAGGCTTTGTCTAGCCTATATGAAAAGCCGTCGGCTAACAACAAAGTGTATTTGATGAGGAAGTTATTTAATCTGAAGAAGGCAGAAGGCACTCCTATAGCGCAGCATCTGAATGAGTTCAATACAATCACAAATCAAATATCCACGGTGGAAATTGAATTTGATGATAAGGTTTGTGCCTAGATTCTTTTGACTTCTTTACCAAACAGTTGGGAAGCCATGAGAATGGCGGTGAGTAATTCTGCAGGAAAAAGCAAACTCAAATATGATGATATTCAAGATTTGATTTTAAGTGAAGAGGTTCGCAAGAGAGATGTAAATATAGACAATGCACAAGATCAAGCTTTTGTCACGGATAACAAGAGTAGAGGTAGAAGCAGAGGACCTAATGATCGAAAATTCAATGGTAGGTCACAATCAAGAGATAGATCTCAGTTCAAGGAAGCTAGAGAATGCTTCCATCGTGAGAAAAATGGTCACTTAAGAAGAGATTGTTGCCATTGGAATAAGGAACAAAATAATGGAAAATATGAAAAGAATGATAGTGAGAAAAATACTACAACTGTTGTGATTGCTGAGGATGTTGTGGTGCTCTCTATTGAAGAACAAAAGTGTGAGCATGTTGCTAATAATGATGTTGAGTGGGTTGTTGATTCTGCAGTCCCCTACCATTTTATCCCTACGAAGGGGTTGTTTACCACGTACAAAATAGGAGACTTTGGTACAGTGAAGATGGGTAATTCTAGTTATTCAAAAATTGTGGGAATTGGTGATATGTGCATTGAAACCAATGTTGGAAGCTCTATGATGTTAAAGGATGTGCGACATGTTCCGGATTTAAGAAGAAGTTTAATGAGATTAAAAATTTTGTGAAGACTCCAAAGATGAATGTTGGGATTAATGGTGTTGAAATCAAGAGGGTGAAATTCTCATTGCCTAATAGTGCTTCAAAAGAGGAAGTGGTAGGTGATGAAGAATATGAAGATGCTAAGGCTACATGGGATGACGATGAAGTGAAAGATCCTAGAGGTCTTGTGCAGGGGGAGCAATATTCTCCACTAGATATTGTTGAACCTCATGAGAAATGGACTGCTGGAGAACATTGAATTGTTAGCTTCAAGAATAATTGGGCTTCTGATGAGGGGGAGCCAAGGGATTGGATTAAGGATATCCAAGACAAGATGAATTATTTGAGAATAAAAGGTATTGACATTGATCAGATGTTCTTAGTGTAGGTAAAGATAATGAAGAAGGTCAAGCATGGAGTCAGCTTGACCGACATGGAATTGAATTGAAGAGATAGATTGAAAATCTCCTCCTATTGG
This sequence comes from Lithocarpus polystachyus, assembly GCA_033629205.1. Classification (NCBI taxonomy): domain Eukaryota; kingdom Viridiplantae; phylum Streptophyta; class Magnoliopsida; order Fagales; family Fagaceae; genus Lithocarpus; species Lithocarpus polystachyus. Next base: position 664,593 of record CM066165.1, read on the forward strand.
TGGGCTGGAGGGGGAGATGGTTGGGTGCAAACTGCCACTAAAGTCCAGCCCACATGAAGCTCTTTAATGAGCTAAGCCCAACTGATGAGGTCTTCTATTTTAACTTGAAATAGGAGACACATGGAAAGTCAACCCTCCATATGTTCTTGGTAGTGTGAGGCGGCAGAATTCAATATATAAGAGGCATGCATGTGATGTTCCTAAAAGAAGAACACAAACAAGAAGAAAAGAAGGAGGTGTTGCCTTTGAGAAAGACAATTTGTGTGTGTGAGAGTAAAGAAAAATAAGAAAGTTTTTTTTTTTCTTTAGCCGTGAGGCATACACAAGAATTATTGTAATTGATTTGATAATAGTGAAATTATTCGGAGTTTGTCCCGTGGTTTTTCCCTTCAAAGAGAAAAGGTTTTCCATGTAAATATTTGTGTTATTGTGTGTGATTGCTATTTTGGATTGTTAATATTTGTGATAATATTGATGGGATAGCAAAAAATCACATCTCCTGATCGTCCATAGGGGTCGTCCATGAACCAAACAGGAAAATTGAAGTCCTTCTTCTGTAAACGAAGGAGTCATCCATAGACGAAGCATACGGACGACAATTTGACCCTTAGGAAATTTCGAGGTATGATTCCACTCACATGCCTTGAGAATTCGAACCACAGAATTCAGAAGGAAGAACCAAACCCGTACATGTTGCCGCAAATACCTCACAAATGCTTAACTTCCTTCAGCAGTTGTAACTTTTATAGCCGTTGAGGAAGTTATGTCGGAACTTACTGATTTCCACAAATCTTGGGGCAGTTGCAAAGTGAATAACCGCTTCAAGGTTCACTATATAAAGACCGGCCAACGTCAAATCAAAGTAAGTTTTTCATAACGACACTTCCTCCCAAGTCAGAACATTATCTTCTAAGAAGGAAACTAACTTCACCACCGGAAGGGATTTGGCCGGTCAACCCCGGTCACCTTTTGATTGTTTTCTTCCTTTCAGGTCTTCACTACCATCGTTAGCCCTCGAAGTCGGAACATTCAGCCTACTGATTCTCTACACCATCAAATATTATTTGGGACCCAACAATATATATATATATATATATATATATAACCGAAATTTCTGAAGCTCTCACAATTTTCCACGTCAGCAAAATATTTAAATTAAATTATCATTTTATATAAATAAAATTATTATTTTTAGTTCAAACTTAACTGGGAGTGAAACTCTATCTCTCTGATAAGTCCAACTTCAACTCAAACTCATTATTATCATTTTTTTAAATAAAATTATTTTTGTTTAATCAAAACTTAATAAAGAGTGAAACTCTGTTTTTCCAACAAGTCAACTAAAACTCAAACTCAAAAGTTGATAATCTATATAAAAACAACAAAAATTATGATAGGCCTAAAAAAGAAAAAAGAGAGACTATCGTTGAAATAAAAGAGACTCACGTTGATAATCATGGGTTTGGATTTTGGGTTAAAATTTCTACTAATTATTTTTTTTATATTGAACATGGCAGATAAAGCATCTCTATTTTTTGGAGAAAAATCTAAGATACAACCTATGTCTTCCAGCCTAGGAAATGATAAATTTTTATTAGGTACATTATATATAAATTTGTTGAATTTGGTTTGGTTCTAAAGCAGAATTTGGCGATTTAATAAATTTTGTAGTTTTAAGTCTTGAGATTTTTGGTATTTGTGTCTCGTAGGTTGATCATAATTCTTTATCTTAAATGCTTTTTATTTAAGTTCATGTGATTTTTTATTTTCTTATTAAAAGCTATATTTTTGGTTGATTAATTATTTGTTTAGATTAATTTTAATTATTTTTTTTTTCAGAATGTTAATAGTTTTTCCGTACATTGCACAGGTTAGTGACTAGTTAATAGTATGTATGTATATATATATATATATATATATATATACATACTAGACTCATCATACGCGCCTTGCACATGCAATAAGATACCTTTTTTTTTTTTTTTTTTTTTTTTTTTTTTTTTTTAAGGTTTAGCGAATTAATGTTCAAAATTGAGAATAAAGATAAAGATATTTTTCTAATTTTTAGGATTTTGATAAAGCTTGAAAGCCTAAAACTTAGAAACTCTTTTAAAAATAGTAAATTACTCTTTTAACCAGATTGTGTTTTTAAATTTAAAATTATTGACTTAAAAGATAGGGGTATTTTAGAGAGTTTAAGAATTTGTGTAAGGGTATTTTAGTATGCAAAATGTTGAAAACCAAATAGGGAATCCTATTATTAATAGTACACACACACACACACACACACACACACACACACACACACACACACACACACACACACACTATTAATAACAGGATTCTCCTGTTTCGTCTTCAACGTTTAGCGTGCCAAAATATCCTCATACAAATTCTGAAATAACATACCCTTTAGTTTAATTTTATTTCCTACAAAAAAAGAAAAAAAAATGTTAAAAGAGTAATACTATCTCATGTACAAAAGAAAGAAAAAAAATTCAAATATCTGATTCCTATCTGTAGTTGTTATCTATTTGAATTCAAATATTTCAATTATGTTTGTATTCAAATGTCTCATTCTTATCTATATTTGTAATTTATTTGAATTCAAATACTTCAATTATGTTTATTATAAAAACAAATTACTTCTTCCAAGAAAAAAAAAAAAAACCCACTACCTCACTTAAAAACTACTCATTCTTATCCAGAAATTTATATATATATTTTTAATTCTTCAAAACATTCCAAAATTTTTGTTATCCAAATTCTATACAGTTATCACAAATCTCCATCCATCCACATTGTTGGGTTAAGATAGCTTGACCCTAGTTAATTAATTCAATTTACTCAAGTTGATTAATTAGGTTCAATTGTATGCAAATCGTGAAAGTACCAACAAATCACCAATAAACTAATATCTAGCGGCAAATAAATAACTCGGTAATTTGTTGACGAATAGGGAAAACATCTCCCAAGGCAAAAACCCTACCAAGTGAATTTAAGGTCACCACTCCTAAGAATCCACTAATCAACAATTAATCGGTTACAAGTATAAGGAATCTTACCAACTACCCTGGTCTATCCCGAAACACTAACCTACAATTGAACCTTCACTCCAATAACCAATTGAACTTGATCTTGTAGTAGCATTCTCTCCCTTCACAAATCTCCAATCTGTAACTAACCCTTTTGCACGGATCCAAGTACATGACTAACTCCAGCAACTTGAACGATGTTGTTAGCTACAAAGTTCTTCACTTTATCAAAAAAGAAAATCAGGATACACTTGGTTACAAAATCCTATGGTGTATAAACACAGTAACTTCTCATAGAGAAAACAAATCTCTAAATCACTGTATCCGTGTGAGACGACTCTTAAAATAAGTCTTATATATGTCTAGAGTTTTGAAAAAAGAAACCCTAAACAAATACATAAGCTTGGGCTGGATTTCAGTCTTGGAAATTTTGAAATCGTATTTCTCAATAGATCGAGTTACTGTCGAGCTATTTATCGAGCTTCACATTAAGTCTCGATTGTAAAGTTGAATTTATTCAACTATGTGTTGGCTTTATTCCGTGCCAAATTTACTTGTAATTCAGCTTAGAAACCCTGTATTTAGGTGGGAATAATCTAAGTGTTGTGCGTGAGAGAATGTAAAGAATTGATTAAGTGTGTGCATTAAGAGGCATCTCGCGACTAGATCTCGTGACTGACTCGCGAGTGGTGACTCGCCAGAATCTAGCACACGTGAAAAGCATGTAGGAAGTTGAAGGGTTAGGACAGTTGGATCACTACAGGACAAAAATACAATCTGGCCATTATGTTATCTATCGACTAGAACTCGTGACTCATCCCAGTCGCAAATGACTCACTAGTACACTTTGTTTTGCTGAAAAGTGACTTTTTACATTCCTTCTCATACCCTACTATAAATAACCTTATACCCATGAAATATAGAGAGTTTTTAGAAAGAATTTTGAGAGAGAAACCCTAGAGAAAAAAAAGATTGACTCATCCACAATCTTATACATTTGATTCTCCAAATTTCTATACTCTCATCCTCTCCATTGTCATACCCATGTGAGGATCTTAAGCCAAATTCTTATCTCACCACATTTAGAGCAATGAGAAGGTGCTTGGTGTTTAAGAAGCAGTTCAAGAGAAAACCAATTCATATTGGTTGATGCAATGGGCTAATTGCAAGATTCAGTAAGCTAGAGAAGACAAGGTTGGGCGTAACCTTGTTGGAGCAAGAAGCTTGAAGGGCTTAGATGCCTCAGGTATATTAGGCTTGGAAGGTCTATTGCTATTCATGTATTCCAACTGATTTTCTAGTGGATCATTTTATCGCTTAGAGGGCGGCGGAGAGGTTTTTCGCCGAGTTCTTTGATTTCCTTTTCGATAACACATGCCGGTGTTATCTTGTGTTTGCTTCTCTCTATCCTTTACTCTTTACTTTTAATTACTATTGAGTTGTGATTAACATATGGCTTAGAGTGTTTTTCATATTTAGGTATCGCTTATATTTCATTTTCCGCACATATATTGTTTGAATATAAGTTTGTATTGGTTTGTTTGAATTTGGGGTTCTAAATATTCACTAGTGTTTTATACATTAAGTAATCTTTCATTTGGTATTAGAGTGGGTACACTTTGACCGATTTCTATGTCCTTAGTGTGATCCTTGACCTCTAGGATGAATAGGTCTCAATCCCTCAATGCACCTCCCTTCTTTTATGGGAGTAATTACACATTTGAAAAGTGCGTATGCGTGCATTTTTGTGCTCCATTGATGAGAGTGTGTGGGATGCTATAGAAAATGGTTGGACAAGGCCAGAGGTTGCCAAATCTACTTGGGATAAGGTAGTTCTCACAATGGCTAATGCTAATAGCAAAGCACTTAATGCTATATTTTGTGGTGTCTCACCGGATGAATTTTACAGGATTTCTGATGTGTCAATTGTCAAGGAGGCATGGTAAATTTTGGAGACTACCTACGAAGGCACTAAGAAGGTGAAGAATACCAAGCTTCAAATCCTTACGACTCAGTTTCAAGAATTGAAGATGAGCAAAGATGAATCATTCGACTCATTCTATAGAATGTTGAATGAAGTGGTAATCGGGAAATTGAACTTAGGTGAGAAGTTGGAAGACTCCAAAGTAGTAAGAAAGATTCTTAGATCATTGCTAGAGAGCTTCTGACCAAAGTGACCACCATTGAGGAGAGCAAGGATCTTGATGAGAGATAAGAGTTCATGAACTTGTCGGTTCTCTTCAAACGTATGAGCTCTCTCTACCATCTCAAAGGAAAAGCAAATCCCTTGCTCTTAAGATGATCAATGAAAGAATTAAAGCTCAAGATTCCTCGCATGAGGATGAAGTTAAAAAAGAGGTGGCATGCCTTGCAAAGAACTTTTGCAAGTTCATGAAATACAAAAAGGATGGGAAGTCATTTGAGATAAGAAAATTCTCTAATTTCAAGAAAGACAAGAAGGACTTCAAAAGGAAGGATTCCAAAGACTTTTCTCTTTCTCAAGTAGTCACTTGTTATGAGTGCAACGAGCATGGTCATGTGAAGAAAGAATGTCCCACCTATTTGAAGGCAAAGGGTAAAGTTCTTGCTACAGCCCTTAGTGATTCGGATAGCTCAAACTCTGATTCTGAAGAAAGCTATGATGGGGAAGGAAACTTCTCTGCTTTCATGACCCAGCTATAAACTCTTCGGAAGATTTAAGCAATCTAGTGGAAGAGCTTGGTGAGCATACTGAAGTGGAATCTATGGGTGTTAGAGATGAATCCGATGATGATGAAGAAGAATGAATTTATGAAGGAACAAATAGATTGAAAGAATCCTACAATTCACTTCTTGAAAAGAGAGGAGAATATACAAGAGTGGCTAAGGCAACCATTAGAAAAATGAAGAAAGCTGAACAGGATTTCAAAAGCATCCTCGTGCGGTATAGAGAGACCAAGTGTAAAGTTGAAAAGTTAAATGAAGAACTAATCAATGCCTATTCCAGGATAAAGTTTCTTGAGCTTGAAGTTGTTCAAGAAAATGCAAAAGTAGAGCATGTTGCTTCCAAGAAACTTGATGAAGTGCTTGCCTATCAAAAGCCCTCTTCAGATAGAAGTGGCTTAGGATATACCGGAGAAAGTAGCTCAATCTCTAAAGTCTCTAAGGAAATGAAGTTTTTCAAGGCTAAAGAACCATCAACTCCTTTTTTTGATAATGTAAAGATTGAAAAGAAGCCAAATGTTGTAAATCAAAAGGTTGTGACAAAGCCTCCAAATCCAATTGTGGCTAAGCGCAAGACAAAAGGAAAGCCTCTTCTTAAGGCACAAAGAGGTCCACAAGCACAACACTATTGCCATCACTGTGGAATCCTAGGGTACACTAGGCCAAATTGCCATAAGCTCCAAGCATTGAAGAATGTGGATCTTCAAAAGCAAAGAAGACAAGGAAAAGGCAATGGGAAACCCAAGCAACCAAAAGGGTAAGAAGAAGAACCCGCTATGTGTGATGTGATGAAGATGATTGACACCATCACCTCATGTTTAGCCAACTTCACCTTAAGGTTTAAGAATCATAGCTCAAGTACCCAATCCTCAAAGGATATCACCCCAAATGCACGTGCCGTGTGGGTGAAGAAGGGTATTCATGCATAAGCATTATAACATGTCCATGCATTAATTCTTTCTATATGATGTGACATTGTTGGTTGTTTGCTTATTTTACATTCTAGCATGTTTTCATTGTTTTTGTTGTTTGAAAAGCTTTGGTAGTTTGTTGTTTTTGATCATTCTTTTCTTTCTTTGTGTCAACAATCCAAAAACACATAAAAGTATAAAATCCAAAAAGTTTGATTGGCGTTGTTGTGTATTGTCACATGCATTTTTAGCCATGTACCTCCGTACAAATGGCTTTGTGCATTATCGAGCTTAGCTTAGTCTCTATGTACTTGTATCTTTGTGGGAAACATCTTGACATCTATGTGATTGTTGTAAATAGATTTTCAAACTTGTCATAAATGATTAGTCAATAGTTTTGTTGATCTTGAGATATGCGCAGACTTATACCTATATCTTTTCCCACTCATTTTTTTTGCTTAAGAGCTCAACCAATGTCAAATCTTGACAAGAGATAATGAGTTGTAAAAGCCATCGCACAAACTAGTATTTGACTAGGAAAAAGGGAAAGCGACATGTATTTAAAATGTATGGTGCCAAAAAGCCAAAGGCTTACTTATCAAATTGAAATAAAAAAAATTTTAGGCAGCGATCTCAAAAAGAGATGTAAAGATAAAAAAAAAATGATCAAATGTTATGAAATGTAAGAAGCCAAATGAAATGCTTCAAAGATATGTAATCAAGTTTATGTGAGAGGTCATATATTTTCATTTCTAAAATTGAGATTGGTCACTTTACTTAGTGTTAATTGTGTATGACTTGGTTGAATTGATCATTGAAACTTCACGTTAGACTAAGGTCTATCTCATATTTGATACCCACCCACATCACACATGTTTATGTTCAATGAATGCCTTATTTATTTGTGTGATTGTATTTGATTAAATGTGATGTGCATACTCATGCAACTGTTGATCAAACCCAAAAAGATTTTTGCGTATTTTAATTGTTTTTGGAAAGAATTTTGTTTTGAAAAATTTTCACAAAAATTCCAAAAATTTTCAACTTTGCCTTTTGCAAACTCACTCACAAGTCACAAGTTTTTAAAGCTTTAATTGCAAGTTTGCCCGGAATGTGTCGCGAGTCATTGGCGAGTAAGAGTTCAAAGGACCAGTGAAAAGGTTGATGTAATTCGGGAAAGGTTACGTGCAGCTCAAAGTAGACAGAAAAGTTATGCTGATCCGCGGAGAAGAGAAGTGGAATTTGAAATAGGAGACATGGTTTTCATTCGAGTGGCACCTATGAAAGGAGTTATGAGGTTTGGCAAGAAGGGTAAGTTAAGCCCTAGGTACGTGGGGCCCTTTGAAATTTTGGAGAGAGTTGGTTCTGTTGCTTACCGGCTTGCCTTACCACCGGCTTTGTCAAGGATACATAACGTTTTCCATGTATCCATGTTGAGAAGGTATGTCCCTGATCCTTCTCATATCTTGAGTTATGAGCCACTTCAAGTCAAAGAGAACTTATCCTATGAGGAAGTCCCAATTCAGATTTTAGACCATAAAGAGCAAGTGCTACGTAATAAGACTATACATTTGGTCAAAGTATTATGGAGGAATCATTCCATAGAAGAAGCTTCGTGGGAGCGTAAAGACGAAATGCAATCCAAATATCCCCAGCTATTTCAAAAGTGAGGTACGTTTTGAATTTTCGAGGACGAAAATTTTATAAGAAAGGGAGAATGTAACACCCGTCTCACTTAAAATTTGATTTAACTGCTTCTAGAGTGGATTTGATGATTTGCTTAATTTTATTTGGAGGAGATATTATTTTTATATTATGATTTCTACAACAACAGTAATAATAATAATAATAATAATAATAAGGGGTAACGTGAATAATTATTTTGTGGTTTATTTAAATTTAACTTTTGGTCTCCTTATCAGTTAAGGAAAAGGATGAGAGATTAAAACCTAGTTGGATTAGGAGTTTAAGTGTTATTGGAATTCTTTAGAGTCCTAGCCTATGTATATAACCTTATTATGAATTTAATTTCCAGCCTATGTAGGGAACAGTTTTAATGTGTAAAGCTGAAAGTTAGGGTTTCCTACGTGAAAGGCAGAGAGTGAAACAAAAAAAAAAAAAAAAAATAGCAGTGATTAGCGTATAAAGAGTAAGAATAGAGTTAGGGTTTCTCATATAAAAAGGGGTGAAGACCGTGCACTTCAAGGAGGCAGCCAGCACACGTTATATTGATATTGAAGTAAACTTTGATTTATGCAAGCCTAGCTAATTTCGTTGGACTCTAGCAGCCAGCAAACATCACGTTGATTTTTGAGGTAATCATCAATCTAGGCAGCCTTATTATTTTCGCTGGACATTCCTTGATTAAAGGGAAGCTTTGGTCTCTTGCTAGTCCAAATTTTAGAGTTTTAATAATAGTTGCATAGGAGTGGAATTTCATGGAAGTTAATTGGTCATGCATTAATTTTTTTTATTCAATTTTTTTGAATCAGATCTTCATTTGCACGTGGTGTTCATCTCATCCTTATAGATTAAACTCTTGTAATCGATTTATATGCAGGGTGGCATTCTGATGGTATAACCGATTTTTTTATATGTAGATATAATCGATTTATATGTAGGGTGGCATTCTGATGGTCTTCGTGTATATATATATAGGTATATTAGGTGTTAGTTTAGGGTATACTTTGCATTTATAATCTAGAATAGGTGGGGGTTTATTAGAAGGAGATGTAAATTTTAATTTTGCCAATCTTCTTAGTGGCTGAGGAATTGTTTTATCAAAGGACTTTGTGATTATTCAAAATTTGCCCTCATTGAGTTATTTAATTTTTTTTTTAGGTTCTAGTTGACGTCGTTTCGTGCGATTAAAGTGAAGTTTGGGTTAGCAACTAGAGGTAAGTCGACTACAGCACATGACGTCTCTCAAGACGTATATATATATATATATATATACACATATATATACAATTGTGGTAAAAATATATTTATATATATATACATAATTGCAAAAGTGAAGTTCAAAAACTTATACCATTGTTAGTGCTTTATACATACTCAAATTTTATTATTTATTGTATATTATTATGAATCTATATATGTCAAGAATGTTTCAAACGGTCAACTAGACAGTCTGCAACCTTTGCCAACACAGGGTTAAGTGTTGGTCTTCGGCCGAAGTAGTGTTAGTGTGGTGTGGTGTAGTGTTATTGTTGCTCTTTGGAGCTAGTGTTGCCTCTTTGAGGTTAGTGTTATTGTTCCCATGGGAATCACCCACCGAGTGTTTAGCAGCTTTCGTCTGTGTTTGACTAATATTTTCCATATTGAACCACTGTTTTGTTGCTACTGATCTGTGTAAGTGGGAAATTGTTTATTTTTCATAATAAATTGTTTCCACCTATTTGGTGCATATTGGCATATTAACGTGGTTATTATTTTATTAATGATTATAGCGTTATAGTGAAATGTTTTATTTTAACAGTTTTATAGAATATATTATATTATTGTTTAAACTATCTGTAAATGTATCGTGAAGACTATATTTTGTCAATGATACTAATGTTTTGTTTTGGAAGACATCCTCATGTTATGTAGTCTCTTATTGAGCCTCTAGCTCACCCCTTTTTCTTCCACCCTTTCAGATTAGAGATATGGAGTGTCTTTTGGTGGTAGATCAGTGGAGCCTTAGATTGATGACTTCGTTTGGAGCTATGTTAGTTGGTGAATTGTTTTAATAAAATTTCTTCAGGACAATGAGTTTAACATTGTGGAACTATTTTGAGATTGTATTTATAGACTTTATTGTGGAGGATTTTGTGTTTTACGAAAATATAAGGAAATATGATGATGGATAGATGTTTATTTGAGGATAATTATTACGCTCTGTTCCATTATATTATTGTTGATTATTTCTAAGACAGGTTATACATCCAAATCCTTGGTATGGGTTTGGGGTGTTACAGCTAGAGCCATATTCCTCATTGAGCTTCGTGAGAAAATCTACATTGACATTGGTGCGCACTTGTACTACATCAATACCGAAGCCACAAAGACAACTTCAAGGTCAAAGTTTGTTCTCCCAAGTCTTATAATGGGGATTCTTCATGAAAATGGTGTGGAGACTCCACAGCACATAAGCCTAATGACTCCATCTTCGTCCATCAACACTCAAAAATCTTAAGGAGTAGGGTTCTGTCACGCCCGAAACCCGATACCTAGATTTGTAACCATGACCGGCATGCTAATATCAAGCCTAAACTTGATATTAACAAGAACCAACTTAAAATTTACAAAACTTTTACCAAAAGCTTCCCTTTTTCTTTTCTTTTTTGTTTCTTTACTTTTTGATATAACTTTTTACTTGATATTTAGAGCATCTACACTATACTCAAGAATAATATAATCCACCAATCATTCAATATCCACACTTCCACATAATACATTTCTTAATACATTAAGGTACACAACTTTCATTAGATCCTAAAATACACCATACTACAAATCTAAAAATTAAATTGCTAATTTATGATCTATACATATAAAACTAAAACCAGCTTCTTCCAAAACTTGACTAAGGTTCCCTTTGCTCTAAAATAAAACCTACTAACTGAAAGAGTGGAAGGGGTGAGCTACACAGCTCAGTAAGGGTAAGATAATGCATGTAAACCAAATCATTTCATTTTATAAATGTTCAGATAGGAGAACATCTTTTTATGCATAGTATTTTATACTATTTATAATAATAACTTATACGCTCTTTGTACAAAAATAATTGTTCTCCTTTTTTTTCTCATCAGAATAATATTATCAAAAGCTTTCAGATTGAATTTCCTTCGTTTCCTACAAAGTCACCATACATATATTCTCATTACAAAATAATCATTTTAACTTAAATCGGATAATCGGTAATTTTGTCTTAAACTAGAAACATCTTAAAGTATAATAAAACTTTCCTTCATAAACTTCTTCTCGTAAAATATTATAACTTTTATAAACATAAAACTCAACATTTCATAAAGAACAGATATCTGATAATTTTTAACATAAACTTATATTTTTATCAGAAACTTTATTTTTATAGAATACTAAAACATTTTCATCAGATTCTTTATCTTTAAAGCACAACAAAACTTCGGAAACTTTTATCTTTAAAGAATGACTTTTTTTTGCATCAGAAACTTCTTCTTTTCATGAGAGCTTTCAAATTTTCATAATGCATTTAAACAAAATCATTCTCTCATGATCAATAACATAATATAGCTGTTCATAACATATTGGCTAGTCCATATCTAATAAGTCTGTACTTGGTGCATGTGCATAATAGAGAAGGTCTCATCACATTTGGGTGCCCTCGTATGTATGATATTGTCCTCTTTGGGAGGCCTGATGGCACATCCCCTCAAGGTTTCGTTCCTCCCCGCCGTCCACACACATTGGGGAGAAGGCCTTATTCGGATTAGAGTTATAGGCAACCCCATTTCCTCTACTTTAAATAGTCAAACAAATAACATTGTCCATGGGAAGGTAGTAATTTAACCCCTACTGGCTAAGTTTAGATTACCAGATGACATAACCCAAAAATATTTCACAATAATAGCTTTTCCATCATTTTGTTTAAACATCATGTTCATGGAAATTAGTAATAGCATCAATATGCTTAAATCATATACATAAGGTTTCGAATGCTCACGAACATATCTTTGTCTATAACATGATTATATGTCATTTCTCTAATAAAAAACCTTTTAATGCATAATACACTTTAAGATAACCTCACGACTTACCAAATGCTCATATAACTTATGCCTTATCTAAAAGCAGAGGAACCAAGAGCCTAAAGTCGAAGGTGCTTAGACTTGGGTACTGGTAACACCTAAATCAAATATCAAACCTTATTACTATCAATTATACCTTAGAATAAACTTACACATTCATCTCAAAGCCTATCTCTTATAATCAAGGAAATCTTAATCCCACCTCAACAAGATTCCCACAAACATATTATGCACACATCAACAAATGATGTACCAAACTAAAGAAAAACCATCATTCTCATATTTATATCATTTCTCCGTAGGAGCCAACTTCATTTCAAAAGGTGCTTTGAGATTAGGGCAATAATGCATGCATAAACATAAAATCCTTTAAACATGGTCATATAACCATATATACTCATATGGTAACATACAACACATTAAACAAGACAGCAACATGAAAAAGCAGTAGAATGGTTTAGAACCCCTCCTTTGAGTACTAAACCTTGAACCAAGTTATACAAAATTAATCTATGATCCAGATGTACCAAAAGATAAGCGTATTAAATTATAGCTCAAAACATTCACCCTAACTTTAGAATAAAATCCTCAAAGTCAGAGTTATAATTTACTATTTACTACTCATTTCAGCAGCATATACCTCATTTGTAAAATACAAATGGGCTATCTAAACACATCCAATCTTCATGTAATTTTACAGAGAAACTCCTCTGGATGTCTAGTAAATACCAATCAATTTCGGAGTCAAAGCATAAAACCATATTTTACTAAAAATCATACAATACAGCATACTCAAATTTGTCCTGACAGAATTTCATGCAACTTAGAAATTAAACCATTATTTTCATATTAATCCAAATGTTGTGAGACCACTTCCATTAGAACCATATGTGTCTTAGCTTTCATAGGAAATATCCCTAGCATCCAAATTCACTGTATACAATTTAATACATAATTTATCATGCATAAACACAAAATCTGTCACAGTGACAGCTTTGCAACATTTTCTTGTAAGTTCACAAACAATTATCGAACGATGGTATTTTCATATGAAATTTAATACACACATACTAGACATATTATATAATAATCTCCAACAAACCTTTTACCCATAACTGTCCTAGAAAAATATAGAATTTATAATGACCAAACATGTTAACCAGTGAGTGCACTCTTAACAGGTTCATGAACTAACTCTCAACAAGCTTCAATTACTGAATCAACTACACATTAAGCACCTCAATTAGCAATTTCATAAAGTTTATCTAGCTATTTTATTGATTTTAACACTTACCCATAACAGATTTTTTCTTAGTCTATCAACTAGGAGCACATGCAAGCATAAACAATGACTCTCTTCAAATTCAGTCAATCAACATGCTCTAAAATCCAACACACCCATATGCAAATTCATATAACCATCACTTAAGTTTAAGATGAACAAATAGATTAAAAGGATTAGATTTACCTCTTACCTATGCACAGGTTCATGGAATGATAGAGCTAGAATCACTCTAGCTTTAAATTGGGAACAAAAGCTTGAGAATGATTGAAAGAAATCTTTTTCCTTGCTGCTGGACCCGTAGGTGTGAGAGGGAGAGAAGAGTTGAGAGTTTTCTTTCTTTTGGTGTTGGACCCGTGGGTATGAAAGAGGGAGAGAGCTTCTTGAGTCTTCTAGTTTCTTTGATAAAGTCAAAGAAGAGATAAGGTGTAGCTAATAAGAACAAAGAAAGTAGAAAACAAAGGAGAAAAGAAAGAAGGACCAAGGAAGCTTCTGGTGCAGCCAAGAAGTCAAGGAAAGTAATTGGGTGGGGCACGTGTATGCTAAGGGGAAAATGGGCTGATGACTCACCCTTACCTCTTTTCAAAATATACTTACCACCCCTTCATAACCTTATATTCTAGATAGACCCAAATAATAAAATAACTTTGCATATAAACCCTTACCTTTATACCCTTAATTAAACCCCAAAAACTATATATCTAATAACTTAACCACTTAAAATAGTTTTGTACATACTTAGTATATATACATAATACAAACAGCCATTCAATTATTTATAATCTTTACAATTCTTATTCAATGGCATTATAAAATAATATGTTTAATAAATACTCTTCTATTAATTATATAAAGAAAGTGGCTTAAAATAATAATTAACCATTCAAACACATAAGTTAATTATAAAGTTGGGTTGGGGTGTTACAGGTACGACTTCTTGGAGATGAACAAGTTGAAAAGCCTAAAGAAGCATCTCCTGTTGATACAGAGACTGAAGCGGAAGGACAACAACCTCCTCCAAGATGTAGTGGTGGTCAAGGTAGGAGCGAAGCATCATCGTCTTCACTAGTTCCTCCCGATGCTTTTCAGATCATACTTGAGAGGATTAATGGTCTTCAGGATGTAGCAAATGAGCATTCCAACAGCCTTGTAGCAATCCAAGACCAAATCAACTTGTTGGCAGCCAAGTTTAATAGCTTTACTCACTAGCCTTAGCACTTTGGCCATTCCGGTCAAAAAAGGGGAGTATTATGGGTAGCTCTTGAGGGGCAGCTTATCTTGAGGGGTAGAACATAGCATTGGTTTTCATAGCACTTATGGTTTTTAAAGTTTTTATGGTTTTCATAACACCTTGATTTAGTACTTTATTGGTTTTAGCACTTTGTTTTTAAGAATGCTTGGACATTTTGTGTTATGGATACTTGGATGTTTTAGCTATTTAAACTATGCTATGTACCTTTGCTTATGTAGCTTAGTACTTTCAGTTAATTTTGTGCATTTTCTTTAATACTCTTGTGCCTTTGTTGGATCTTGTATCCTTGAAACAATTGCTTTAGTGTTCTTGCATCGGTTGAGTGTTGGACATGCAAATGATACTTTGCATTGAGTTTATTTGCTTGCATGTCCGAATGTTAATTCACCGAGTGAATGTTCATTGTAGTCACTATTTATAGTGATTGTTATTGTATGGTCAAGTTATGCTTCATTATCATATTCATTATTGCTTGGTCGCATTGTGCTTGCTCCATATTCTTTCTAAGATTTCTGCTTACAATGAACTTAATGATTGCATTTTGTGATATTGTTTTCAGGAAACTTGTTTGAATGGTTAAAGAGCTTTACAGATCTAGAATTAATGTGTGAGTGAGTTTTGGCAACTGTTCCCAACTCACATTTTTATGTCTTGAGTTTGTTTTAGGGTTTTGTCAGGGAATAGCTAAAGGGGGAGATTGTAAAGTTGAATTTATTCAACTATGTGTTGGCTTTATTCCGTGCCAAATTTACTTGTAATTCAACATTTAAAAACCCTGTATTTAGGTGGCAATAATGTAAGGGTTGTGTGTGAGAGAATGTGAAGAATTGATCAAGTGTGTGTATTAAGAGGTGTCTCGCGACTGGATCTCGCGACTGGCTCGCGAGTGGTGACTTGCCAGAACTAGCACACATGTGAAGCATGCAGAAAGTTGAAGGATCAAGACAGCTGGATCACTACAGGACAAAAAGTACAGCCTGGCCATTCTATTATCTGGCGACTAAAACTTGTGACTCATCTCAATCGCAAGTGACTCGCTAGTACACCCTGTTTTGCTGAAAATTGACTTTTCACATTCCTTTTCATACCCTACTATAAATACCCTTATACCCACGAAAAGTTAAGAGCTTCTAGAGAGAATTTTAAGAGAGAAACCCTAGAGAAAAACAAGATTGACTAATCCACAATCTTATACATTTGATTCTCCAAATTCCTTTACTCTCATCCTCTCTATTGTCATACTCATGAGAGGATCTTAAGCCAAATCCTTACCTCACCACATTCAAAGTAGTGAGAAGGTTCTTGGTATTTGGGAAGCA
Source organism: Lithocarpus polystachyus (assembly GCA_033629205.1). Classification (NCBI taxonomy): domain Eukaryota; kingdom Viridiplantae; phylum Streptophyta; class Magnoliopsida; order Fagales; family Fagaceae; genus Lithocarpus; species Lithocarpus polystachyus. Next base: position 680,869 of record CM066165.1, read on the forward strand.
GTTTAAGAGAAAACCAATTCATATTGGTTGATGCAATGGGCTAATTGCGAGATTCGGTAAGCTAGAGAAGATAAGGTTAGGCGCAATCCTATTGGAACAGGAAGCTTGGAGGGCTTAGATGCATCAGGTAGATTAGGCTTGGAGGGTCTATTGCTATTCATGTATCCCAACTAAATTTCTAGTGGATCATTTTACCGCTTGGAGGGTGGCGGAGAGATTTTTTGCAGAATTCTTAGATTTCCTCTTCGATAACACGTGCCGGTGCTATCTTATGTTTGCTTCTCTTTATCCCTTACTATTTGCTTTTAATTACTGCTGAGTTGTGATTAAGATATGACTTAGAGTAGTTTGCATATTTGGGTGTCACTTATATTTCATTTTCTGCACATATATTGTCTGAATATAAGCATGTATTGGTTTATTTGAATTTGGGAGTCTAAACATTCACTAGTGTTTTATACACTAGGTGATCTTTCATCGATAGCAAGCATTTGTCGACCTATCCGTTGAGACTTATAGAACAGCTTATTTTTCACTTGTTTCTTCGACCAATCTTCGAACAACATTTTTCTTAATATATTAAACTCATCTTAGATCTACCCAATTACAAGTAAAATGCATTTTGTCAAAAGATTAGCTAAGTACATAAAATATGACCCTAACACACACTAACTATACTTTCTTTTTTTCAAATCTTAAATTGTTTTACTTATCACAATTCTTATTCCAATCAATAAATTCAAATGTCTCATTGGGTTTCAATTTCTTACGGTACAAAATTGCCCTCATTTGAACGTTAAAATTGCATTTACCCACTCCTATCTCAACTCCCTTTAGCCACTATCAAGCATATCACGTCTCCCACCTTCCTACTTCACAAATTCATTCTAATTTATCAAACCCACCAGTTTTATGACAGAATCAAACGCAACGACCTTTGAAATCCGCTTAATTTTAATAGCAGGGACGGAACTAGGATTCAAATTTAGGGGGGGCCAAAGTTCTTTGTTCTTAGATTTTAAAAAATTGGAATATCAATACTAGAGGCTGACAAAGTTGCATTATTAGCATTAATTTGTTAATTATTATTTGAATTTTTTCTTTTGAAAAAAATTTAATAATAGGATTTTATAATAAAAAGTTTTGCAAGTCAATTGGTATGTCTTTATATTTTCAAAGTCTAACTAATGTGTGGATGAAGTGATCAATATATGGCATAGGAGTTGTCTTTATGATTATGACTCCTATGAGGGTGGAGTCATTTGAGAGGGGCATAGAGCTCTCAAGTGAGAGGGAGAAATTGAGTAAATGTTATTGGGTTTTTGTGATTTTTTTTTGCTAGGATTTGTAATTAATTTGTTTTTATTGTTTTTGCTTAGATCGGATTTGTGATTTGTCCAAAGATTTTTCTTATTATCTGGATATGTGCATTTTTTTTAAAGATTTTGCTTATTATCTATTTGTTGGATTTCTTAGGTCAATTTGTAAATTTTTTGGGGGAGGGGGGGCCAAATATATAGATTTAAGAGCTAGAATTAAAATTCTTTTTGTTAATACATATACTAGTATTTTTTTTTTCAAAGGGGGGGGGGGGGGGGTGGGGGGGCAGTGGCCCCCCTCTGCCCTTGAGTGGTACCGTCCCTGTTTAATAGTTTAAGGTACATTATATCTAATTTATCTAAAGAAAAGAATTTTTATTGAGGTATGTATTTAAATGTGTTTGTTGTTGATAGAGAGCTTGGCGAGAGAGACAGAGATCGTTGACTATAAGCCCAGTCTTCATTTCTATTGAGGTATGCATTTGATTCCTATGTAATGTTTTGTAATGTTGAGCCTATTTTGATCGATTTTTGGTTTTACCTTGAACATAATTACACGCGCTTTGCGCGTGTGATGAGTCTAGTAGATAAATAGTTCTATTTCACAATTAAAATTAAGATATGGTACAAGATAATTGTATGGTATTGATGAAGATAATTGCAACTTCGTTTTTAAAAAATGAAAAAAAGCAATCCAAAATATCAGTTATCTATCTTTTTTTTCATAAGATATCTGTACAATTACAATTAAGAGATAATAACTACAAAATCCAATAAGCTGTAAGAATCAATTTAATGACTTCCAAAATTTGAAGTTTATTCTTACATACCTTCTTTTCTAGGTAATGTTGATTATGTAGCTCTGTCACGAAATGGCTTTAGTAAAAATCTACATGAGTTTTGTGTTTTTTTTTCCTTTCCAAAAAAAAAAAAAAAAAATTTATTTAGTGCAACTAAACTTTAATGATGACTACCAAAATTTAAGATTTAATGTTACATACATTCCTTTTCCTTCCTTTCCAACAATATTAATTATGCAGATCTATCCCAAAATGGCTTTTGCAAAAAAAACTGCATAAACAAAAAACAATAGTGCATAATTGTCTATAAAGATGATGAGATGAACAATTTTGTAAAGAACATACTAGAAGAAGGTGGGTGCTCCCAGTTACTAAGGTCCTTCCTAAAGTAGACTTCTCTCCAAATTTTGTATTTCTGTTCTGGTTGTTTCTTTTGCAAATATTTCAAAAATTAATTGTGAATAGAGATAAAAAAAAAAAAGATGAATGTGATATATATTTTTTATTTTTTAAACAAAATGATAAACTTCAAAGATAAGCAAAAAATGTAATTTGTTTTTTGAACGTGTGTTTTAAAGTAGTATGGTGATTTAGAGCAAAGATTAGAATAAGGATAAGTAATTCTTTTTTAAACGAGTATTGTGTTTTTTTTATTAAAAAAAAAGTGGAGATATTTTATTTGGAATTAGGACTTCTTGTGACGAGTTTTTTATTTTTTTATTTATTTAAGATGAACGTGATATTTTTTTTCTTCAAACAAATAAAAATGATAAATTTCAGAAATAAACAGTAACTATAATTTCTTTTTGTACATGAGTTTGAAAGTGGTGTATGGATGTAAAGAAAAGATTGGGTAGGAAAAAATAAGATGAACGTGGGGAAAGAAGGCTAATTTTAGGAGTTCTCTTAGTTTTTTATTTATTTTTTATAGGAATTTTATTTTTAAGTAGAGGTGTTTTATTCGGATAAAAAATTAATAAAAAATGGCTAAAGTTTAGGGAATAAAAAAATGAACACGAAGGGGGGAAACAAAAAAACCTAAATTTTATGAGTTCTTTTTTTAATTCAAAACTTAAGAGTTACACTTTTTTTATACTGTAGATTTCTAATAGATCCAACGGTTAAAAAAAAAGCATTAAATGATTAAGGATTTCCACCTTAATTACCTAATTAATAACATATTTTCTCTATCCTCATTTACAACTTTCAATAGACCTTATTGGGTATTGTTTAATTGTGTCCCTTTCTTCTTCTTAAAAAAAAAAAAAAAAAAAAATCTTTTACCCAATAAGGGCATTATCATCAAACAACCCGATTAAGTTACAGGATCCATATATTTACCAAACTGTCGTCTAAAGTATTACAAACTTACTATACATGGGAGAAGTCCTATATCGAATTCAGAAAGCATGGTGACCTCACCAACGAGGTCCTCTCAAGACACCCAAACACAATAACTACATACTTTTTGGTTTGCTCTTTTTCTTCCAATAGAGAAACAACATTATTAACATCTTAATGGCTTCCTACGCACCATCATCTTCAAGGTTGTTGACCCACTCACATTCATCAATCCATTCACTATATATATCTATGGGTTCAGTTAAAGCTGTTACAGTTGAAGATAGGGCGGATTTGAGATCAAAAAATAAAATAAAGAAGGGAGTAGGACAAGTGGGGTGTTTATGTAGGACAAGCGGACTTGTGGAGTGTCAATCAATGAAAGAAGGTAGCAGAGTGTCAAAAGTGTGTTCTATATTAAAAATAATTTTCGTTACTAAGCTTGCAATTTTTTTTTTTAGGAAGAAAGGGACACAGTTAAACAATACCCAATAAGGTCTATGGAAAGTAGTAAATGAGGATAGAGAAAATCTATTATTAATTAAGTAATTAAGGTGGAAATCCTTAATCATTTAATGTTATTTTTTTTTAACTATTGGATCTATTAGAAATCTACGGCACAAAAAAGGTGTAATTCTTAAGGGAGTCCAAATCTTCTGTCTCATTTTTCCTACTCCACTCTATACTCTACCAATAAAAACTTATCACGTGTTCACCTAATTAATTAAATATTACTATTAATTAATAACAGTAGTATTAATAAGTCAATAATTATAATATTTAATTAATTAGGTAAACACGTGACAAGTTTCTATTGATGGAGTATAGAGTGGAACAGAAAAAGTGGGACAGAAGATTTGGACTCCTCTTAAGGAGTTACACTAGGTGCAACTTGAACCCATCTCAATTCAAAATGATAGTAGCTGTAAGTGTTGTAGAAAATATAAATAAATTTGTTATTTATTTGACATTTAAGACCTTATTTCTAAGAGAAGTTATCCTTTGAATTGTTGACGCTTTCAAAATTTGGTTTTTTTTTTTTTTTTTTTTTTTTTTTTTTTTTTTTTTTTTTTTTTTTCTGATGGGTCAAAATTTGGTTTGATGCCAACCAACCCCGAAATTTGGCCTAATAGCAACCAAACTTTGGTGTGTTAACTGCATTTTATTAGTTTTATAAAAGAAAACTAGAACTACAAATCTGCACTAGGTGTAACTTGAACCCATCTCAATTCAAAATAATAGTAGCTGTATGTGTTGTAAAAAATATAAATAAATTTGTTATTTATTTGACATTGAAGACCCTATTTCTAAGAGAAGTTATCCTTTGAGTTGTTGACACTTTCAAAATTTGGTTTTTCTTGATCGGTCAAAATTTGGTTTGATGCCAACCAACCCCGAAATTTGGGCTAATAGCAACCAAACTTTGGTGTGTTAACTGCATTTTACTAATTTTATAAAAGAAAACTAGAACTACAAATCTACAGCCACACTATAAATAAAGGACATATTAACAACTCTATTTTATAGACAAACAAAATGAGTCATTTCAATAAAAACGTATCAACATTGTTGTTGCTTGCATTTTTTATAATTGTTACTACTTTCTCTCTGAATGCAGAAGCTGATGAATTTCAAGTCTGGAACTACGTGACTCAGATCTCGAAACTTAATGGCACTTGTGCAAACCACGACGAGGATTTTCCTTCCTTTTTCATTGCCTATGCTACCAATTACACTTTCTCTATTGAGAATGCGGATCTAAATATCAACTGCGAATGGGAATGGACGGGGGTATCCCACAAGTTCGAGATTTACAACGTTGACAGGGACATGTGCGTTACTTGTATTTGGTATCTTAAACCTGATGGTCCATGTTTTCAAGACCAATTGAGAGGTGGTGAACAGTGTTATCCTTGGGATAGTTAATTCTATGCTTTTCCATGGTGTGTTGTAATAAAGGAGATTCATTCACAATAGTGTTCTCCGTCTGGGTTTTAGAAAATAAATAACAATAATATTTGGGATATTATGAATGTATGGTCTTGTCATATAACAATTTCAACAAGATCTTTATAAATATGTATGTTTGAGTTTGGATGAATGATATGAATAAATCTGAGGCCTTAAATGATCAATTGGGATCATGCCTCGTGAAATAGTTGTCATCACTAATTTGAGTTTGAGATGACTAATGCATTTGCGTCTAATTCTTGTTATTGCCATGCTACATTAGTGGTCTCAGATAATGAACCCTCTAAAGCAATTACTGTCGAGCTTGCCAATGTATCTGTTTGCCATGTGCATGGCATCCCACATTTTTATTTTGTATTTGTAAGGTCTCGGATATTGTCTAGTGTTGGATTCACTTAGTGTAGTTTGTGAACGTTTTTTGACTTTGTAATTTACTTGGATTGATTGGCTCAAAATGTTCATACTGAAGGAAGTGTGTTCTTCAACCAAAGTTTTACAAATATTAAAAATTTGTTTTTAGATCTTATTTCTCTTATTGTTTTATGTATTATTTTGTTTAAGGAGGAGAGATACATAAAATGTGGGAAAATACATATTTACCCTTATTTTTAATAGAGGTGGATAACAAAAGACTAACGGATATAACTTCAGATAGGCAAAGTATTAAATTTTGAACCATGGGTAAACAAAGTGCAAACGGACTGAATCACAAGTATGTTTAATGTAATTTTCCCTTAACTTTAACATAGACAATGCTAACTCATTGAGAAAATTGCAATTGAATGAGTTGGAAGAAATCCGACATCATGCATATGAGAATTTTAGGAGTCATAAAGAAAGAATGAAGGTTTTTCATGACAAACATATTTTAAAGAAATCTTTTGAATCATCTCAAAAGGTTCTTTTGTATAATTCTAGGTTACATTTGTTCCCTAGAAAATTGTGATCTAGATAGACTGAGCTTTCATTGTTAAAAATGTTTTCCCTCAGGTGCAATAGGAATTGAGAACAGTAAATATGGTAACATATTTAAGGTGAATGAACAACATCTTAATCCATTTCTTGAGAAATCTTCACAAGAGGAGGAATCCATTAATTTGAAAGATCCCATTTATCAAGACTTGCCAAGCAATTAGCATTAGTGTTTGTTTTGTAGTTTAGATTGTGTTTTTCTTTTTATTATTTTTGTTGTTTTGTTTTCTAACCCCTTTTTCAGGTGTTAATTTTTTTTTTGTTCATTTATATTTATTTTTTCATGTACTCTCTGTAATCTCTACTCTTTATTGCTTTTCCATGTTAACATTGATGACAATGTAAATTTTAGGTTGGGGGAGGACCTTGAGATAATTTTCATTTGGTTTTATTTTATGTTGATGTTTTTTTGTTGTTATTTTAGTGATTTTGTTTTTTTTAGTCCAATTTTTTTTTAGAAAAAAATAAATTATTTCTTTAGCATGAGTTTTAAGTTGAAGTTCTTTATGCTATTTCTATCTCAAGAATTCCACTATTTTTTTATCAAAAGAAAAAAAGAAAAGAATTCCACTATATTTCATACTCAACTATTATGTACATGCACTTTAGTCACATGAACCTGTTTCTTGGTCGAGAGACAGAGATGATTTGAAAATCTTGAAACTAAAGTGAAGATACTTTAACTCATGTGAGAATTGAGTCATTCATTTCTTTTAGAGAGTTATTTTCTTTTGATTTCATTTTTCACTTGGAAGCACATAACTTTGTTGTTTCTTAGTCTCATTATTCTTTCTTTTGGTTGAATACTAAGAATTCATCAATTTTATGCCACACTTGAATATGTTAAAGTCATGAATTTTGAAGAACTATCCCAATCCTTAAGAGATGATTTTAGAACATCTTCGTTTATTTGAGCCTTTATTATTTTCTTTCTTGGTACATTATTGCTAGTCACCCATTTGAGCCTATTATTTTAGCCATTCTTTCTCAAATCCTTTCCCAAGTGTTCCAAGAATGAATGCAATCAAATTGTCTTATTGTGGTAAATTTGTGGTAAAATAGTTGGAAGAAAAGGAGGACTCAAAAAAAAAAAATCACAATCAAAAGGAGAAAAATGTTGAAAAAAAAAGGGATTGTGAAAGAGGAAGAAATAGAGAATGAATTTGTTGATGAAATGTTGAAGATAAAAAGAGAAAGTGTAATATTCAAGAAACCTGAAAAGATAAATCAAATGTCACACAGATACTCTCCAGTATAAGTGATTTCTGTCTCTAAGATAGTTTTTACAAAAATCACATAGGTAGTCTTCAATATTGCCCCATTTTGCAACTTGCCTTTTGTTAGTAGTGTAGAATATGGCTTAAATTAAGGAGTTTGACTCCTTATTGGATTTGGATAAGAAATAAATTTTTATTCCTTTTGGGTTACTGTTATTTGAAGTTATCAAACTCTATTATAAGTCTTGTCTCCTACTTGATTTTGAGTTCTATATGGAATAGGAGTGATTCTCCTTTGTGCATGGAAGAAAAGTCTAGTCTTTCTTGGTTTTGGATTGCTAGCCAACTATCTCCTCTATATAAGCATAGTGCTATTGCGGCAAATTTAGTGTGTGAGAAAAAGAGGCTTTCTCTTGTTTGGTTCTTTGATATTTTTGGGTTGCAATTTAGAATAGTGAGAGAGGTTTTGTTGCCACTTGGTTTGATTTTGGTTTTGCGATTTGGTGATTTGCTCTATCTTGGTTTGTTTGGACTTTTGGATTTGATTTGTGGCTCTTTCTTTGGTTTGTGTGCAATTTGTATTTGGTATTTGATATTTGTGAACCTTCAATTATTTGGTTTTGTATTTTTGAGAGGGAACTATTTGGGTATATTTGGGATTTGGGTTTGTGAGAGGGCATTTGCATCAATTTGTATTATCCCAAATTTGACATAGAGAAATTCTTAGTTGTTGCCCAAGGATGTAGGCTATTGTTGAAGCACGCAATTCTTTGTGTTTTGTGTCTATTTTCATTTGGATTAATTTTCTTTGTTCTATTTGTTTGGATCCGAAGTTCTTTCTCAAGCCTAAAATATTTTCACAATCAATCTTAGTAATTTGAGCTTCCGCTATTTTATAACAAATTGGTATCAGAGCCAAGGTTCTCTACCTAGGCGTTTGGATTTGTTCTCTTTGGAGATTTTGGTGATTAGTTCGTGGATCAATATATTAGGGAGAAAGATGCCAGGTGAGCCCTTTGATTCCCTACAAAATTTTTGGTAGATTCTTCTAGAAAAGCTTTAGCAGAGTCTTCTGCAAAACCTTTGGCAATTAGGACGATAGTTTCTAATGCCAAATTTGAAGTAGAGAAATTTGATAGAACGAATAACTTACGCATGTGGAAATGTGAAGTTATGGATGTCTAGGTCCAACAAAAGTTGGATATTGCTTTGGAAGACAAACTTGAAGGGATGTTAGACAAGGATTGGAAAAAGCTTAATAGACAAGCTTATGGCACTATCCGTTTGTGTTTCACCAAGATTCAAAAGTATTTTGTTATGAGGGAGAAGAAGGCTAAAGAACTTTGGAAGAAATTGGAGGATAAGTATATATAACTAAGAGTGTGGAGAATTGTCTCTACTTGAAGAAGAAGCTCTTCCGCTTACAGTATCGTGCAAGTATTTCTATGTCTAGGCACTTGAATTATTACAATAAAACTAGTGTATGACCTGCACAATGTACGGGCTATGTATTGTATCTGTAAATTATAAAAAAAAAAAATTTAGTATGGTATTACAATTTTCATTAGTTATTAAAACCTGCCATTATCATAGTCTAATAATATAAAACATGATATGATAAAAAATCCAAGATAAATAACTCCATAAATAAGCTAAACTTATTTTTTCTTCGATGGTGAGATTCTCCTGTATATTTCTATTAGTGTTGGATGTTTATCATCAATATGTAGTTGAAGAAACTATATGTGCATGAGGTGTAGTCTTCTCTTTTGAAATAGGCTTTGGTCTTCTCTTTTGTTAATTATTTGGTCTTAACAAAGAATAACAAAAACATTAGATTTTGTATATTAAATTGTTGCACACTCTGAATGCTTTTATTCATCTCTTAACAATTTCCACTATTACTACAATAGGCCTTTGAAAAAAAAATAGCAATAGTAGCTAATAATGCTAGGTTTATCTTTTTCTTAAAGCTAACAGAGTGATGTTTGAGGGAACATTTCAACTTAATGGGGTGCAAGCAGAATGCAAATCAATTGTAGCTGCAAGGGTTATTACGATTGCTCAATTCCATTAGAATATTCCACCTGATGGTCTTGATCCAAGTATCCTCCTCCTATATCCCATCCCTTGCATTTTAAAATTTTTAAGAATGGAAGTTGTCAATAGGTGGTTTCAAGCAAAAGTCATGTTTGTACAAAATATAAGCAGCCTAACTCGCTTGCTTGGGAAAAGAAAGACCAACACCTCAGTAAAAAATTTCTGACTACAAATAGGCAATTATTTCAATTTAGCCACACAAAAAATAAAAAGAAAGAAAATGCAAGTCTACAACTCTTCTCAAACCTAAAAGAAAATAAAAAGAATGAAAGATAATGTTCATCAATGAACATTCACAGTAATATATATATATATATAGACACACACACACACACACACACACACACACACACATATAAGTGCCCAAAAGAATTACAAACAACTAAATCAAAAAGTAACAATATAGACACAAAAAAAGAGCCTCATGTGAGGATTATGCTACTCTTAAGTTCTTTTGTTTTTGTTTTTGTTTTTGTTTTTGTTTTTTTTTTTTGGTTTTTGTTTTTTTTTTTTTTACTAAACTCACTAATCAAAAAGTAGAATTTTTTTTTTTTAATCTCACCATTTTCTGAGTACCATCATCAATTGGAAGCGACTAGAGCTTCAGCTTCATAGGAGTATATTATCCTCAACAATTTTATTTATTTATTTTTTTTTTTTGCAAAAGGGAAGGCAAAGGAGGCAGAACTTTGCCAACAAATTCAGAATCCTTTTGGTCTAGAATATAGATTGGAAACAAATCATGCCATCAAAAACCTTAGATATCTAGAATTTAAATCCTTTTAGGAATATAAAAAGAAAAAAAAATAGGCGCCCTCGTAAAGCACCTAGGTCATGTTCAACCTCTTTATCCATAGCTACCTGCTACAATTGCTCAGTTGCATTGAAAACCAAAGAGAACCCAGCAAATGCAGCTTTTTTGCATTTATTACATGTATATGATGAGACGACACCAGCTAATATCCATTTTAATGACCTTCATGAAATACTAACATTGTGAATTTGTGATGCTGCATACAACAAGATTAAATATGGTTAGTCACTATGGTTCTCTAGTCAATCATAGTAACAGGGTGCTAAGTAAACTACTTAGCCCCTCAGGGGTGAAAAGCCCTTGGATTAAGTATCTCTTATGAATGAAAGTATATGCAGCCAATTACTGCAATTTAACCCAATAGAGCAAGTTGTTAACAATTTTTTTCGTTTATAATAAATAATTTTCCATTGAAACAAATAGAAACTCATTTAGCAAATATTTGATCTTGGGAAAATGGCAAGTCGTAGATGTAATGGAAGATGTAGCCCACTTTATCAATGAAGAAAAGCCAAAAGAAATTGGTGCATACAAACATGATTTTATCAAAAATTTCTAACGGCCATTAGTCACAACAGCATGCTAAATTCCTAATCAAGAGTAAAGTCAAAACAGACAACATAATAGTTACAACTCCAAAGCCAAAAAAAAAAGAAAAAAGAAAGAAAGATGTCATTTCCAATTCTTTCAAAATCATCTATGTTTTTATATGCAACCAAGGAAGACTCTATTCAGCCTTGCAGTAATAAGTGCAACAAAATATCCAATAATGAAAACCCAATATGCATTTTAAGATATTTCATCAACATAAAAGTAACATTCTAGACAGCAAAAATCCACACAACAAAAAAACAAAAAACCAACAACAAATGAAACATGACAAACATCAATTGCCCTACCATAATTCAAAATAAGGAGCACAAAAACAAATACCCAATTGAAATTAGAAGGAAGAAAAGTTCCATATACCTAGCATATGTCTTCTTAGTTGAAAGTTCATGTTGTCCTCTTTGCGTAGATTCCGTTTTAACAGGGTCTATCTTGCTCAGTTTTTTGCGTAGATTCCGTTTTTGGGCTCCGTTTCTTCGTTTGAGATCTTTAAATTCCTCTTTGTAGTCATTTTATTTGTCTTATCACAGTTATCTTGGATGATCATACTAGCTATCATGCATGGTCCCAAAATATGACTATCTTTCTCAATGGTTGCAAGCTATGGAGGTATGTAACTAGTTTGATTCCCAAGCCAGTGCCACTTCCTTAGTCTAAAGCCACTACTGACCTTGATGCCTCTAAGACTACTGTTGTAACAAAGGATAATTATGAAGCACACCTAGAGGAATGAGAGAGTATTTAGAGTAAGATTTTGTCTTGATTTATCAATACCTATGTACCTTCCATTTATAGTCTTCTTCCTCGTCTTAGTACTGCTACGGCTGCTTGGACATTTCTATCCAATCACTACAATTATACTAATGATTCAAGTCTGGAGTTCCACATTTAATTCAAGCTTTACCAAATGTGCCAAGAGATAGGTCAGTCTATTTCTAATTGTTATTCTCAGACTTCTTCTAAGTGGGAACAACTCTCTGCTGCATATCCTCTACTAAAGCATCCTGAGGACATTGAACTTTTTTCCAAATATCGGGATGGCCGTTGATTTATGCATTTTATGATGGGTTTATGTGAGGATTTTGACCCTACTCGGGCTTCTCTACTTAGTCGGTCTCCTACTCTTTCTCTTGATGCTGTAGTCAAGGAGCTCATCTTAGAGAAGAATCGTCAGCCTACGTATCGCATATCATCCTCTAACCATGTGTTGGCTACATCCTCTCCTCCTCCAGTACCTTCCATTGCTGCATTCACTGCTCCTTAAAAGATAAACTTTGGGCATCCCACTTCTCAATCTTCCAAAGGTAGTCGCTGCGAGTTTTGCCATGCCAAAGGCCATGATATCTCTGTTTGTCACAAACTGCAGAAATTCATGCAAGAGCAGAACAAAGCTCCTCCTCTTCGGGCATCTGTTATGTGTCCCTCAGATCAATTGGTTCCTATAGGTCCATCTTTGGCCTTCTCACTTACTACAGCTAATATTGAGGCAGTACTTCAACATGTTTTATCCTGAACTTCCACTGCCCTTTTGTCACCTCAAGAAAACATTCTTAGTTTTTTTATATTGCATGTTGTAACCATATGGCCCCTGATGAATCACAATTCTCTGATAAGGCACCCTTAGCACATCCCATCTCTATTTACACTGCTGATGGAACTCCTATGCTTGTTAGTTATAAAGGAACGATCTATTTTCCTAATTTATCCCTTAGTGACACTTTTCATTTTTCACAGCTGTCCCTCAATTTGCTTTTTGTTAGTCAACTTTGTGAATTAGGAGTAGGTATTCTATTTACTAATCATGGTGTGGATGTGCAGGATCCCCGGACGAGTCAAGTGCTTGGGACAGGTCATAAGGTTGGACTATGTTTGAGGTTCATGACTTGAAGATTCCTTCACAAGTTGTTTCTGCTACTACTACTACTGCCATCCTCTCGCCTGATTTATGGCATACTCGTCTTGGTCATACATCATTATCTCGTTTTCAGTTGTTAGCTTTTCAAGGTGATTTAGGTTCAGTTCAGTTTCCAAAATTTGATTGTACTTCTTATCATTTTGGCAAACAAACAAAATTGCCCTTTAATAATAGTGACTCTTTTTCTTCTGCACCTTTTGATCTTATACATTCTGATATTTTTTGGGTCCTGTACCAGTTCCCACTGAGAGGGGATTTAGATATTTTGTCATATTTATGGAGGATTTTTCTTGATATACCTGGATTTATCTGCTTCACCATAGGTCTGAACTTGTGTTTATCTACCAAACATTTCATAAAATGATTGAAACACAGTTCAATCGCATCGTTAAAATCTTTTGGTTAGAGAATGCTCAAGAATATAATGATAAATCATTCCTATCCTTTTAGATAGCCATGGTACCTTCCCTTACCGATCTTGTCTTTATACCTCTCAACAAAATGGTCGTGCAGAATGAAAACATCGTCACATTCTTGATGTTATCCGCACCCTTCTCATTTCTCCTCTATTCCTAAGCGCTTCTAGGGTGAGGCAACACTCATTGCTGTTTACACCATTAATCATATTCCTTCACCGACCACACACAACAAATCACCCTTTGAGCTCTTCTATGGTTAAGCCCTTGACTACTCATCTCTTCGGGTTTTTGGTTGTGTTTGTTTTGTTTCTCTTCCTCCTCATGAATGAAGAAAGTTCTAGCTTCGTGCTTGTCTTTGTTGCTTCCTTGGCTATGGTGCATCCCAAAAGGGATTTCGCTGCTATGATCCCATAATTCATCACCTTCATGTCTTTCGTCATGTTGAGTTCTAGGAACATCTTCCTTTCACAAGTCTTTAGCAGTTTCCTATGTCCTCTTCCTCAGAGTCTCCCATTTTTACCGATCTTTTCCTCCCTCTCTATCCTGAACTTGTGGAGGATTCTTCAACATCGGCTGCCTCTCTAGACGCCTCATCTCTGGTTTTGTCCTTGGTACATGACCCGCCTGTCTTAGATCCTGTGGCACCATCGTCTCCTGAGCCTCTTATTGGTCCTAACCTTTGTCGCTCTACTAGGGTAAGCGTTCCTCTTCCTTATCTCACTGATTATCATTGCTCTTTTGCTCTTGTCACTCTTTATGAGCCTCACACTTATCGTGAGGCCCATGCTGACCCTCTTTGGCAGTAAGCTATGTCTGAAGAACTAGATGCCCTTCACAAAAATCACACTTGGGATATGGTTGATTTGCCTCCTGGTCAATCTGTGGTAGGTTGTAGGTGGGTTTACAAGATCAAGGCCAAGACTAATGGATTTGTTGAACGATACAAGGCTCACCTCGTTGCCAAGGGCTACTATGAGGAAACATTTGCTCATGTTGCTTGCCTTACATCTGTCATATGTCTCATTGCTGTGATTGTCATACGTCGTTGACCGCTTTATCAGATGGATGTGAAAAATGCTTTCCTCAATGGAGACCTCCAAGAAAAAGTGTACATGCAACCACCCCCTAACTATACTCACTCAGGCCGTCAAGTTTGTCGCCTTCGTCGTGCTCTTTATGGCCTCAAGTAGGCTCCTCGTGCTTGGTTTGAGAAGTTTAGCTCAGTTGTTGCTCAGCAGGGTTTCACTTTGAGTCCTCATGGCATTGCTCTCTTCGTCCGAAGATCCTCTGCTGGTATCACTCTTATTCTTTTTTATGTTGATGATATGATTATTACTAGAGATGATTCTGTAGATATTTGCTTTCTTTAGCACTTCCTTAGTTAGCATTTTGAGATGAAAGATTTGGGCACTCTCAATTATTTTCTTGGGCTTGAGGTTACCTCATCCTTACGGATACTATCTTTCCCAAGTGAAATATGCTTCTGATCTTCTCTCCAAAGCTAGTATCATAGACAACAAGACTGTTTCCACTCCCTTGGAATACAATGCCAAACTCACACCCTTGGATGGTGAACCTATATTAGATGCTACTTGTTATCGTCAGTTGGTTGGAAGTCTGATTTATCTCATTGCCACTTACTCAGATATTTCACATGCCATGAGTATGGTTAGTAAGTTCATGGACGCCTCTCATTCTGTCCACTATGCTGCCATTCTTTGGATTCTCCGATACATCAAAGACACACTTTATCATGGTCTTCACTACTCTTCTCAGTCTTCTCTAGAGCTCCATGCTTATTCAAATGCAAATTGGCCAGGTGATCCGATTGATTGATGCTCTATCACAGGTTTTTGTTTCTTGTTGGGACTTCTCTTGTCTCATGGCGTAGCAAGAAGCAGGATGTGGTTTTCCATTGCAATACTGAGGCTGAGTATCGTGCCCTTGCTGACACCACTTGCTAACTTGTTTGGCTTTGATGGCTTTTAACTGACATGGATGCTTCATAGCCCACTACCACTCTTCTTTATTGTGATAATCAGAGTGCTATTTATATTGCTCATAACAATGTCTTTCGTGAATGCACCAAGCACATTGAGATCGACTGCCACATCACTCACTAACATCTCAAGAAAGGCAATCTCTAGTTGTTTTCCATCTCCTCTACCAACCAACCTGCTGATATCTTCACCAAAACTCACTTGCTTGGTTGTCTTCGAGATCTTATATCCAAACTTCATTTGGCTTCCTCCTTGCCACCTCGAGTTTGAGGGAGAATGTTAGTATATAGCTTAGTCTAGTCTAGCCCATTGAGCTTAGCCCAGCATAATGTACTTGTAGTACACTCATATTACTTGTACTTCACACATACTTAGCCTATATAAGGCTCTCTATTGTACAGTGTTATACACATAGAATATGCATCAATATATAGACTATTCAGTCTTTCTCTCTCTCTTTATATTCTTAACACTACCAATGAGTCCATTAGCTTTAGAGTAAGGGACAGTGACAGATTATGAAAAATGGGAGTGAGTCCAAGGTTTGGAGCGCATGAAGAAGACCAGGTAGAGTAGACTAGGGGGTGTTTAGTTTGTGTTTCCAAGATGTTTGTCACCAGGTGTTTGGTTTGTGTTTCCAAACAACTATTTTCAGTTTTTAAACAACATTACATGTATTTTCACATATTTTTTCACCCACATCTATTTCCACAAATGTTTTCAAACAAAAATGTTCAATTTTTAAATACATATACCAAACGGGCAAGTCTCTCTTGATTTTGTGGCTGCGCTAGCTTTGACTACAGCTTACAATTAAGGTTAATGCAATACTCACAAATGCACAAATATTATGCTGTTAGCCGTTTGCTGAAATGAAGCGGGATGAAACCGTTTTTGACTTGTATAAATTTGGTCCTTATTCCTTAGTCCCTCCCAAAAAAAGCCAACACTTGTTCAAAATACCGTTTTTATGTGGTTGAAATCTCAAAATTGTAATATCGCATACCCAATTGTATTGAAATCAATGATGCAATCGATCCTTCATTGCTTATCGTATGTTAATGCTTATTATTTGAAAAAAAATAAAAAATGCTTACACCAATTCAGATAAGTTATATTGCAACATGATATATTTTTGTTACAAATTATTCACTCCATGCTTCCTCCCCATAATTCCACTCTAAAAAATCATCAAAACAACATGCTAAAGACTACCATGAAAAATCCAAGCCATAGTTGAGATTTCCATGATACAACTATTTCCAACTATATTTCTTGGACAAACATGCTCAATTGAAGCATTTTCAATTTTCTTCCAACCTACTACATGAAAATTGAAAGGACTATCCACGTGCATTATTAGTCATATGATATTTTTCACGAGTCATGTGATTAGAAAAAAAAAAAAAAAAAAAAAACACGCGGATAATCTTAGAAATCATCATGTAGTGGATTAGAGAATATTCCTTTGAATTGGTTTAGAGGAAAACTTTGTCTACCGGCTGTAGATACTGCATAATTTCGCGATTGCAAGGAATAACCATACCATTATACTGCTCAACATCTTGTAGTCATATATATAAGTATATCACTACAAGCGGGAGAGGATTGAATTAACTGGGAAGTAGGATATAACAATCGGAGCTCCGGATGGTTTTGATTTTGATTTGCTTTTGGATTTCTCTGATGACTCTGCTTTCATGGCATCATTTGCGACCTGTGACAATGAGGAGGGCACGAAACATTTGAAGAAGGCAGAGAAAAGTGCCATTGCGATTCCCTTCTTTTTTTGACTTAGTAAAGTTTTTGATTGGAGTGAAAGAAGCTAGTAGTTTCTTTGGCAAAGAAAAGTTTGAAATGGATGAGAAATTAATGAAGTGTGATTGCTGAGGATTTGAGGAGTAAGGTGCTCTATTTATAATGATAAATCAGAGATGGCAACGGCCAATGATTTAGCTTGGAGAACAAGAGACAGTGTGATATATGACTAATGCATTTTCTATTGCTAGTGAGTCCATGATGCGTGGAGAGCAGGAAGAAGACCAAATGTTTGTACATTCCTAGATGTTTCTCACTGGTCTCACGGTTTTGTGTATATGAGATATTGGATACGCAATTCTGTGTGTGTACCAGAATTTATCTTAAAAAATATTATATAACTAAAAGAAGTTTAGTTAGTGTACATCATCAACTAAAAAAAAAAAAAAAAACATATTGTTTGTGCTGCTATCGATGTGGGCCGAGTAGCATGCTCAAAGGTGCTCAAATTTAATATTTCATTATTGATACTAATCTTATTGTTTAATGAAAATATAACAACAGAAAAGTGATGCAATCAAGTTATTTATGACCGGGTGTCAAGATGAGAAACTAGTGCAAGTATATTTAATATTTATATTGTTTTGTTTTCTTTTCTTTCTTTGACTTTTGAAGGTGGATCAATTGAGTTGATGTTTTGGAGAGAGACATAGGATAAAAAATTAGCATAGAGAGCAAGGAAGAATGTACAAAATAATATTAATAACCAACTATTTGATAGGGTGAGCCACACCTCTAATAAGCAATTATATATAATATAAAATAGAATAGAGTCAAGCAAAATACGAGTATTTTGATTTCATAAATTCACTATATGGTATCAAATATACTTTTCCAAAACATATAATGAGTCATTTAATACTTATTAACTCTATAACAATAATGACGATGATGATGATGATCATAAAAATAAAAATTGGGGTATTACAACATGCCTTAAATACGGCTTTCACTAGGGTGGGTCTCGAAATTATACTAACCTAATATAGTATTAGACAACAAATGTAGTGAAATCAATGTTGAAAGTTGGCTGAAAGAATTCAAGCTTACTCAATATCTTTTTATTGAAGGTGAAATTTGAAAAATTCACTATTAGATTACATTTTTTACTTATATCCTCCATACTTGCAAAATTTATGAAAAATTAAAAATCAATAGTTTTGTCATTAACAAATTGTTTAAATTGTAAGTTTTTGTAGTTTAAAATTATGAATAAAATATAAGTTTATAGATCATATAGGAAAAAATATCTGACTAGCAATAAATTTGACATGAGTATTAAAAACGTATATAATTCAATGGTTATATTTTTAAAATATGTAGTAATACTATTTTTTTTAAAAGGAAATTGTAGTCTTAGGCTACAACTAATTTTGTAACTAAATTTTCTCTTTCTAAATATCAAGACATGAACAATTAAAAAAAATGCATAAATACACTTTTAGTCCCTACATTTTGACTTTTTTCTATTTTGGTTCCTACATTTTAATTTTACTATTTTTGGTTCTTAAACCAATTAACGCGTGTTATTTTCATCATTTCCGTCAGTCAATTGACAGAAATAGCTGAGGTGGCTGTCGGAGAAATTAAAATATTATAAAAAATGCCACATCAGCATCTAATTTTTTTTAAAAATAATTTATCAATTTTAACTAAATAAAAAAAGAAAAAACAGAATTAAAAACAATAAAAATACATCAATTTAGATTTAATTCAGTTTGACACATAAGAACATTCAACACAAGAACAAGAACATAAGAGCACAAACCTAGAACCAAACACAAACTCTAATTTCAAAACACAAAGAACATTAGTCTAATTTTTTTTTTGGTAAGAGCATTTCTTCTTTCCTAGCACATGAATATCATGTTATTCCCCAATCAACAAACTAGCAAACCCAAGAATTTTCTTTGGAAACAAACACACAAAAAACCCAAAAAATTTCAGCTCAAAAACAAAATCATCAAATTCCAAA
Source organism: Lithocarpus polystachyus (assembly GCA_033629205.1). Lineage (NCBI taxonomy): Eukaryota > Viridiplantae > Streptophyta > Magnoliopsida > Fagales > Fagaceae > Lithocarpus > Lithocarpus polystachyus. The sequence continues at coordinate 700,139 of CM066165.1, forward strand.
ACCCTAAAGTACCAAATCAATCCAAAATACAACACAACCAACCCAAAAAAAAAAAAAAAAAAAAAAAAATCTCAACCTAGAAAAACACATCTCAAGAAAATTTTTATCTTGCTCTTAGATCCAACAAACAAAGAACACAATAACAAACTAGCAAACCCAATAATAATCCATGACTTGCTCTCAGATTGGGTTGAAAAATATCCCCAAACCCCCAAGCGAGCTGCGACTTGCTATTCGGCAAGAAAGGAATAATTGATAAATTAACGCGTGAAATCCTTGAGCGGCTGAGTCAAATTGTGGAATTTGCGGTGGCTGACGAAGGAGTTTGCCATGGAATTTGCGCCTCCATGAGTGGCTAAGCTAGATCGTTGGCTTGTTTGTGTTTGTATCTTTCTTTAGTTGATTGGTTGGTCTGATCGGTGATTGTTGGTTGGGTTTTTTGTTGGTGTGGGTTTCAAACTTGCTTGAGATAGGTTTGCTGGGTTTCAACTTACTTGAGATATGTTTTTCTGGATTGAGATTTTTTTTTTGGGTTGGTTGAGATGAGAGAATAGTGTGTGGCCGTGTAGTTTGAGTTTGAGATGAGAGAATAGAGTTTGAGTTTGAGATGAAAAAAAGAAAAAGTGTTTAGCCGGTTTGAGAATAGTGTTTAGGTTTGGATCTTATGTTAATTTTTTGGGTTTTAAAATTTTTGGATTGATGTTCTTGTTCAAGAAACTTTTAGATCTTAATTCATGTGAATTTTAGTTTTTAATTCTGTTTTTATTTTTATTATTTAGTTAAAATTAATAAATTAATTTTTTAAATTTACATGCTGATGTGGCATTTTTTATAATATTTTAATTCCTCCAGTGGCCATTTCAGCTATTTCCGTCGATTGACTGACGGAAAAGACGAAAATAACACGCGTTAATTGGTTTATGGACTAAAAGTGGTAAAATTAAAATGTATGGATCAAAATGGAAAAAAGTAAAATGTAAGGACTAAAAGTGCATTTACGCCTTAAAAAAAAGAAAGTTTGGGTACAAACTTGGTTGTAGTTAATGGTTACAACTATATTCAATATCTTTTTATTATATGTGAATTTTGACAAATTCACTATTAGATTACATTATATATATATATATATATATATATATATATCCTCCAAACTAGTAAAATTTTCAGAAGATCAAAAATAAATAATTATATCATCAATCAAATGTTATAATTTTAAATTTTCGTAGTCTAAAATTATATATATATATATATATATATAAAATAAGTTTGTGAATCAAATTGTAAATAATATCTGATTAACATGAAATTTAACATAAGTGTTAAGAACATAAAAAATGTTCAATTTAACTGTTACATTTTCTAAATATATAATCGTATTAGTTTTTTTAGTATGTTAATTTTTTGTAGCCAAACTTTATAAGTAACATATATATGGATTATTTATGTATCTTTTTAGTCTAACCTTGTCCATGTTGTAGCTAGATATAGCCAACTTACCAAACTGGCATGCCTTTTTCTAGGTTCGCCCTTTAATTGATTATCCTTATCGTAAGGGAGACAATGACGAGAAAAAAGGCTTTTACAAATTCAATTGAATAAATGATTAATTGATTATCCTTATTGTATGGAATACAGTATAAAAAAAAAAAAAAAAAAAAAAAAAGCTTTGACAAATTCAAATGAATACATAATGAAACATCTTTCTTCATGCTTTATTCCTCCAAAATCATAAAATCAATCTACACCTTAAATTAAGACCACCATGAAAAACCCCATAATTGACAATAATCACAATATTTTACCTTGCAAGCTCTTCAAATATTTTCATCGTCATTCTTTCAGCAAACGTTCTGACTTCTAGATCTGAAACATATTTGTTTCAAATAAACCCGGCTTTAGATACTGCTGAATTTCACGATTGCATTGAATAAACATAACCATCTTCCAGTTCAACATCATGTAGTCATATAGTATCATAATACTACAGACGGGAGAGGTATGAATTAACTGGGAATTGGGATAATACAATTGGAGCTTCGGATGATGATTTGGATTTGGATTTGTTTTTGGGTTTCTCTGAAGACTCTGCTTTCATGGCGTCATTGGAGACACGTGACAAAGAGGAAGGCACGAAACAATTGAAGAAAGCTGAGAAAAGAGCCATTTTTGTTTGACTTAGAAGAAGTTTTTGATGGGATGAAGAAACTGGCTAGCTTGTGATTTCTTTAGCAGCAGAAGAAAGTAGAAATGTATGAGCAAAGTGTAATTGATAAGAATTGGGGAAAGATGGTCAATTTTATAGTGATTGAAGAGACTGCAAGTGAAAGAGATATGTGGGACATGGGGGAGTGTGTCCAAATCTCTTTGCTTGGAAAACACGGAGAAGACCGACCAAAGTAGAGTGGGTCCATGGCCATTAAATTTCCAGATGGTTCTCAGCTCTGACCAGTCAAATGGTTCTGTGGCTGCGCTTGACCAAACCCTACAAATGAATTATGTTTTGTTTATGTATCAGAAAATTCAAACCAGTAAAAAATTTGGAATTTTTTTTATTTAACTTTATTATTAAGAAAATTTTGTTATTTGACAAGTTGTAAAAGAAAGTGAAAAACTAGCATCTCGAGTTTTTAAAACTCGAGTTCAATAGCAAATTGAGTTTTTAAAACTCGAGTTCCAGAGTTCTGATTGACTGACGTGGAGAGAAACTCCATGTGGAACTCAAGTCTTTTTAAAACTCGAGTTCCAGAGTTCTGATTGACTGACGTGGAGAGAAATTCCATGTGGAACTCAAGTCTCTAAGACTCGAGTTCCAGAGCAAAAACACGAAGAGGTCCACGTGGAAGAAAAAGAAAAGAAGAAGAAGAAGAGATTGTCTCTTCAAAAAAAAAAAAAAAAGAAGATCGGGATCACGATCGGGATAGAGATCGGGATCACGATCGGGATAGAGATCAGGATCGCGATCGGGATCGGGATTGAGATCGCGATCGCGATCCCTGTTCTTTGTCGTCAGTTCATCAGGATCGAGATCGGAGATCCATGGATCGCCCACTCAGATCTGTTCCTCTGTACTTCGTCGTCAGATCGTTCCTCTCTTCGTCGTTTAGATCATCCAATCGCCCACTCAGATCTGTTCTTAGTCGATGTTCTTCGTCGTCAGATCATTAGTTCTTCTTCAGTTTCAATTCTTCAGTTCTTCGTCATTGGTTCTTCTTCAGTTTCAGTTCTTCGTCGTCTGATGTTTCTCAAGTACCAAAATCGTTCTTCAATTCTGATGTTTTTCAAGTACCAAAATCGAGTCTTAGAGACTCGGTTTTGCTTTTTAGAAATCGAGTCTTCTAGACTCGAGATCTACATGGCATTTTCTGTCCAACTCATCAGCCCAAAGACTTGCAAAGCAAGTTTTTAAGACTCGAGTTTTAATATAGATCTCGAGTTTTAAAACTCGAGATGCTATTTTACTTATACATTTCAAACACGTATTAATTTACTATATTTCTCTCTCTCACTAAGCTACTTTACACATTACCCCAAAAAATTTGAGGATGATTTAACGTAACTATCTTTAAAGTAAAAAATAAATCTACTAGAAAGAATTGAAGTTTACAATAAGACTTAGACTACTAAAATCTTATTGCTACCACATATAGAACTTGCTATAATGACCCCATGATAGCTCCAAGTCCACGGATTACTTATTTCCTTGGCTTTTGCAGTACAAGCACCTTACACTTGTGATAAAAAACACAAACTCTCATATTTGTGACTTCAAAACCACTCTTGAAGGTTTAGATCATCAGCACTTTTGATGACTAGAGAAAGCAGCAACCTCTACAATACCGAATCTTGAGATTCTTTAAGGAATAACACCGGTAGAAGATATGAGAGAGCTTTTTGGGTACAAAACCTTAGATACAAAAGAAGCACTCTCTTCTCTCTCTGAAAGGCCTATTAAAAACGTACTTAAAGTTTACTTTATATACTAGGAGAAGTAGAGCTGAAACCCTAATCCTTAATGGACTTAATGAGCAGTTGGACTTAAATAAAAATTTTGCAGAAAACGCATGTCTGCAATTTTCGATCGGTCGAGCCTGCTCTTTGATTGATCGAACCAGGAAAATTCTGAATTCTCTTTTCTGCAACTTGTTTGTTCTTGAATCTTGGCTTTTATCACATTGAGCATTGTCTAATAATACCTATAGACTATAGGATCTATATCTAGACAAGTTTATGCTCACGGTTTGCCAATTGTTCTAAACTTTTAGAACCTAACACTATTCCTTGGTTTGGCCCCTTTTTAAAGTTTATTTATTTATGTGCAAGCAAATCAACAAATAATATTGATGACAATGGAGGAGGATGAGGTTAAATCGGGGTATCTTATCTCCGCCACATCATCCAAAAGGAATGAGAAAAATCTACGTGGGGTAGTGGGGTAGCTTAGGGTCGGGATGAATTATGGTAGTGGACCTAGTGGTGAATTTAGGAAATAACTTGAGGGGGTGCAAAAATTATACATAATATTTTAGATCAATTTGAAAAGTACAATTCATATATGCAAATGCTAAGAGGTATTTGAATGCAAGAAAATCCAAAATAAAACAATTTATTTCGTTATATTATATATTTATTTAAGAAATTGTCATAGTAAATAGATATTCAAATAGTTATTTTAAATTAAGTACATGATTTCGTACTTCTTCAACAAACAAAAAAATCTATATTAATTTTCTCACTAAAGGGGCAACATGTACCTTGCACGTGCAACCCAAACTAGTGTATATATATAAAGGTGGAAAAAGGTTTTCTTTTGGAGAGAGACAAGGAGGAGGAAATAAATAGCTTGGAAGCAAGAAGGAATAGGAAGGTTCCGCTTATTTTCTTAACAATAACACAAAAACATGTATACTAGCTGCTTGCTCCCCTACAATTCTAGACTACAAACGTAATTCTAGTTTCTAGTATATGTAATCATAAAGCACTGACGGTTTGTCTTATTACATGTAGGGTTCTCGTTAAGCTTGCTTCTCTCTATGCGTTTGTCCCAAATTTTACTACAAAAAAAAGGGGCTTTTGAAAACGCTGGGATAGGGTCAAAAGTCCTATCCCGGCGTTTTTTTTCCCAGCACTTCAAACCGCCGCGCAGTGATAGCTGGTATAGGGTCGCCGGACCTATACCTCAAAAGCGCTGGGAAAGGCATATACCCTATGCCAGCGTTTTCAAAAGCGTTGGTATAGGTCTTTTAAATTAACATTTAAAAGACCTATACCAGCGCTTTGTAAACGCTGGAATAGGTATTACCTATGCCAGCGCTTTTAAAAGCGCTGATATAGGTCATGACTTACGTTAATTTAAAAGACCTATCCCAGCGCTTTTTAAATGCTGGAATAGGTCCTTGCAAGGAGAGTGCCCTGTAGTCTGTAGTTGATCCTTTTTTGTTTTTTTTTTTTTTTTTTTTCGGAGGAAAATTTTTGTAGAAATTTTTTTTTTTTGGTTGAAGGGTTGGCACTAATTTTAGGGTATGGTTCTTGCTTCTTATCTAGTTTGATATAGTCAAGAATAGATTTTTCTTTTTAAGTTTCATAAATTTTATATCTTTTTAAGATAGATATATAAAGAGAAGGAGAAGGAGAGGTGGGATTCAAACTTACCACTAGACTATTACTTGAACATCATATCTTTATATCAACCACTCTTAGAAATCTAGCTAAAATACAAATTGAATTTGATATATATTGCTTTTCCTTTATTTTTCCATCCTCTTTTGGTAGTATGATATAGTTTTTCATCTCCGAAATTGTTAATTCACATGCATTTAATACTCTTTTAAATAATACTTATATATATATTTTTCAAAAAATAAAGTCAAGTTATGTGTAAATATAAAGAAAAATAGGCACAATTACAATAAATTTGTGAGTGCAATACAATATATTATTGAAAAATACATATTGAAAATCAAAATTGAATATTTATTCTTGTCCCAAATAAAAAAGAAAAGAAAAAAGCTTTGAAAAATTCAGATAAATATGCATGGCAACATCTTCTTCATGCTTTATTTATTTACAGATCGCACTCTCAAATCAACAATCTACATACTAAGACGCCCATGAAAATCTCCAAGCAATAGTTTACAAATTCCCGTGCTCCCAGTCCCAGGAATTAGTTTCAAACACAGTTATAGAAACTCCAGACTGCATGGAAATTGGAATGACCATACCATCTTCCAGTTCAACAACTTGTAGTTACATATATAATATATCACTACAAGCGGGAGAGGTTAGAATTAACTGGGAAGTATGATAGTACAATGGGAGCTCCAGATGAATTTGATTTGTCTTTGCCTTTGGGTTTCTCTGAAGAGTCTGCTTTCATGGCATCATCAGAGACCTGTGACGATGAGGAGGGCACGAAACATTTGAACAAGGCTGATAAAAGAGCCATTGTGTTTACTTGAAAGTTTTGATCAGGTGAAGAGGCTTGTGGATTCTTTAGCAGAAGTTTGAAATGGATGAGAATATAGGAAATTAAGATGCTCTATTTATAGTGATACCAATATGAAACATGGGAGTGAGTCCAATGCTTAGAGAGCACGGAGAAGACCAGGTAGAGTAGGCTAGGTCCTTGCCGCATGCGCGTTTGTATATTTTTCCAAGATATTTGTGGCTGCGCTAACTTTGACCACAGCTTACAATTAATGTTAGTGCAATACTCACATTAGCAACTTGATTGGTGTAATCACGTAAACCTCAGCCTTCTGATTGGTGTAATCACATAGCTTCATTCTTCACATTAAGGTATTAAATAGTCATTGTTTACTGCTAATCATTAATTAATTTTCTATTTGTAAAATTTCTTTTATACGTTCGGTCTTTTATTACTGCTGTGAGGGCATCTCCAGTTTCTCACTACAGAATCAATATTTTATTTGGTTAGTCATTAAAAGTCTTAATCAAAAACTAATCAAAGAAAATTTATTGACCATATGTTTTAATTAGGAAACATTAACTACTGCACATCCTCGGTGCGATAGTCACTTAACAAGTATAAGCGCTTGTGGGGCGTGGAGAGTAAGAGCCGGGGTTCAAGTCTCCAAGAGAGAGTTTCATATACATATATACTTAGATTAGACTAAAGTAGAATTTCTATTTTGTAAAAAAAAAAAAAAAAAAAAAAAAAAAAAAAAAAAAAAAAAAAAAAAACATGATTGAATGATGTTCTAGAACATCATTCAATAATTAAGGACTAAAGAGATGGATATACCTAAAAGAGTGGAGAAATGAAAGTTTATAACTTTTAAAGCAACGTGATTGGTGTAACTGCATAGGCTACGTCCTTCTGATTGGTGTAATCACGTAGCTTCATTCTACATAGTACAGTATAGAATAGTCATTGTTGCGGCTGATTAATTCATTATTGCTTGTAAATTTATTTATAAGTCTTATTTTATTATTTTACACTCGTTCACATCAACACTATTTCATACACATCCATAATTGATGCAATAATATTCACATTTTAACTGGTAAAAGTGGCTGGATGAAAAAAAAAAAAAAACACCGAAATATTGAATATATGAGAATGTAAACCCATCTTTCCAACTTCTCGCTAGCTCTCAAAACCGAAAATTTATAGTTATCATAAGTATTCAAGCCATTGAGCTACTAAGAAAACCCTTCTTTTATTACTATAGTGAGGGCATCTCTTTATTGTCACCATGGAATCAATAGTCATTAGGATCGAATAAGGGTTGCAATTCGTGTTTATTGCATGTCGAGATCGTGTCGTGTCGACTCATAAGTATTCAACTATATGGGTCAATTCTAACTGACATGTTTATTAAACGAGTCAGGATTTTTCAACACTAACACAACTCATTTATTAAATGAGTCAGTCATGTCGACCTGTTTATAAGATTTTACCAAAATGAAAAAAAAAACACTAATTTTAATATCAACCAAATTGATATGAATTATAAAAAACCAAACAAATAAATATTTTTAATATAAAATTAAGAACTAACTAGTAACTGCATTATTTACAAATAATAATTCAAAATTAAAGCATATCTCAATATCATAAATAATCAATCATAATATGTCGAAAAAAATAAACCACAACAACTAATAAGTTTATATACCTAAGGTTTGAAGTGTATATTAGTAAAATGACATTTAACTAAACGGGTTAAACGGGTCAAATGAGTTCTATATGATGGACGTTAATCCAACCCATTTATTAAACGGGTCAATTGTGTTAACCCGAATATGACACAAACCCATTACGCCTCAATCCAAAACCTACTAATTTCGTGTTATGTCATGTCGTGTTGGGTTTGCGAATCATATCCAATTTTGTCACCCCTAATTAGGAGTACCTTTTTACTCATATAATCACAAACTAATTAAAGAAAATTTATTAAATGCGTTTTAATTAGGAAACATCAATGATATAATATTATGTTCAATTTTTCCAGTGTCATGTTTTTAGCAAACATGAACGTTGTTCTTTGTCTGTTCATGTCTACTTTCATTGTTTTCTTTATATATGTTTGAATCATAGAGTACTAATCAAAGACCAAAGAGAATGGACATCCTAAAAAGAGTAGATAAATGATGTTTTATAACTTTTAAAGCTATCACATAAATTTTTGGGTGAATTCATGAGACTTGAGCACCCACATCCAGTTTTGCAAATGTTCTATTTACCCAAGTTGTTGACAAGCATAGTTAGGAGGAAACACACACACACACAAAAGGAGAATAAATAAAGCTTGGACACTCAATTTTGCACTAGAGTTCTATTAAGAATTTAGAACCACAATTTTGAAGTGACATATTATAGAGTATTTATCTATCACTTTCATATAAACTTAACACTTTTTTTTTTTTTTCATTACTCACAACTAGCCACACAGGATTGTGACACAAATGTTGTATCAACAAATTTTCTCTTTGCATTATTGTTCAAAATTTTGGAAAACACTAATCAGTAGTGCGCTGATTCATCTTCCCAAGCAAGCCTCCATCTTAATTAGCGTCGGAAGGAGTTCCAAGATCAATTGGATGTTGCGATTAGTGCATCTTTTTTGGAGTTCCGATATAATTTGGAGAACAAATATTAGATCAGAGTAGCAACGCTATAGACCTTGGGAGGCCATCAGATTGATTTAGCAAGGGATAAAGTTTGGAGAGTGTGTTAAGGTAGCTTCGGTCTCTCTGACTCTTTATTACCCATTTCTTTGCCTAAATCTTTATTTTTGTCCGTGTAAGGTCATGATGGATAATCACACTTGAGGGTTACCAAATAGCCCATTGCCTAAGACTCGATCCCATAGCCCAAAAGCCTACAAGACAAATTGGCGGCCCAGCTTATTGTTATTGAGAGCCATGGGTAACCCACTAACTCGGTGGGTTAGGCTGTAGGCCCAACCTATTGCCCAATTTAATAACTCAAAATTCATAATAAAAAAATATAGGAAGAGTATAGGGAATTGATCTTGACACATTATAGAGAAATTTTTTAAGATAACTCCCTTATTTACTAAAATATTTAAAGTGATTGTGTTAAACTTAGTTTACTAACTATATATTTTTATAATAATCTAGCAACTTTGAATTAATCATTTGACATTTTTTTTTTGTTGAAAGATAAAAAAAAAAAAAAACCCATTTAAAGCCTTAATAATAAAAAAAAAAAAAGATTTCCATCATTAAAACAAAAAATTAAATAGATTTTATTGTAAAAATAATTCTAAATAAATTTTTTTAATTTTTAATTCTTTCATTTAAAAGTAATAGATTGATTCTTGCCTTATTATATATATATATATATATATATATATATATATATAACTAAAATAAGATACTAACATAAGCTCATGAGTAACCTATTAGGCTCAACACAATAGTCTAGCTCACTAAAGACAAAATGGACATTGCCCATGGGTAATGTTATGAGCTGAAGTTTTCTCTTTCTACCCAATCCAACCCGGCCCATTAACTAGTTAACAACTTGCTATATCTAGCATATTGTGCCCATGGGCCAAGCAAAAATGGGATGGGCTAGCCCTACCTGACCCATTGTCAACCCTTAATTGCACTATTATATAGTACATCCTCGTTGGTCTTGATGAGTGATCACACTATAATATGATATATTCTCATTGATCTTGATGGGTGATCAAACTATAATATGGTGCATCATAATATATAAGATATAACCACATTTGGTGAATAGTATGTTGCTTCATAGATAAAAAATTAAATTTATTTTGCAATGAGTTAATTATATCCTTTGGATAGGGTTATGACTCTTTGGTAGAGATATATCTATTTATAAACAGATACATCCTTTCCTAAGCAAGATAGAATATATCACATCTATATATGATCAACAATTTGACAAGAACATTTACATGCATCAAAAAAATTTTAATTTTTTTTTAATGATATTGATAAGCAACTTTACAAGTTTATTTTCAAGAACTGTGTCTATAAATTATTCAAAAATTTCCTTCTTTTTAATGAATGAATGAATTTTAATGAGAATATGATTACAAGTTACAAAGTCACGCCCAAGATTTGTAAGATAGCTTAGAACCTTATAAATCATTGTTCATCATACAATTTAAGTAAATTCTGAACAAGAAAAATGGAAGATGAGTTCCACAATTTCAATTCTAAGAGCATTCACATATTGTTTATAAAGTTTAGATAAATTTTGAAAGAAAAGTCACTTAAAAAAAAAAATTTAAGTTCCCTATACTTTTAAAATACATCTCACGTCCTACCCTTTAATCTTTATGCTTTATTCTTTCTCTACTCCATATAAATATTCTTTTATTATTATTTTATTTATCTGTAATAGAAAAATCAAGCAAAAATAGTATTACCAAACATCCTCCAAAAAAAATATAGGAAGTTCGAACTATTTACTATTTGCTTTGCAACAAACGTCCAATACCAAAATCAAGCAAAATTAAAATTTCTACAACAAAAAGCTCAAGATAATTATAACCCCAATTAAACAAAATGATCAAAAAATAATAATAATTTGGGTGTAATTTGTGGATGGAATGATCTTAAGCCCAAAGGGTCCGATTTCAATGGATTCAATTCAAAACCGCGTCATCAATAAGGTCACAAAGTGTAGAATTTATCACACAAATGACTCATATATGTATAGCCACATCACCAAACCCTTTGAAATGCAAAATGATATGGTTAGGTAAAGTAATTGACAGAAAAAGAAACATACTACTAGACAATTTTACTATTTGCCATCCGAAACAAAGAAATTGTTATTAATTTGCAACAGGTACATCATAAACACAGTTGAAATTAAACATTTTTACACCAAACAAGTACTACCTCAAAAGTCTAAAAAAAAAAAACCACAAAAATTGCTCCATCAAGGAGATGATATGATATGATACACATCAAACATCTATAATATATATCATTTGTCACGTTAGACTTTATGGAGAGTCCACATCTCAAAAGACTCATAATTCATAGTCATACACCCCTTCTTCCCGAATCAGACTTGGTCAAAGATCTAAGCCTCACCAAGAACTTCACTTTCTTTTCCCACGTAGACCCACCACCGCACCCACCACTTTCCTTCCTCTTCTTCATCCAACTCTCCGGCGACCCCACCATCAACACGCTCTCCGGCGACCTCCCTGCCGCGGCGGCGTCGTCACACTCCATCCCCTCCCCATGTCCCAACCCCAATATCTTCGCCTGCATTGCAGCCACAACGTCTCTCAACGCCAAGTCAGCGTCACCTCTGTTCCTCAGCAGTACCTCCCCAACCTGAGCCGGCGTGAGGGCCCCGCCAGACCTCAGGCAACTCTCCACCACCTCGAACGCCGGGTGCGAGTCCAAACCGAGGTAGTTCTTAACCAAAGCCTTGAAAGCGTGCATCCCGCACGTGCCGAGGCTGACGTGCACGTCCATCCTTCCACACCTCACCAATGCAGGGTCCACATTGTCTCTGTAATTCGTGGTGAACACTATGATCCTCTCTTCTCCGCAGCACGACCATAGCCCGTCTGTGAAATTCAGGAGACCCGATAATGTCACCCGCCCGCTCTCCTCCTGCTCGCCACGCGCCACCATCTCCTTCCTCTTCCTCATCACCGTCGTCCTCGGTTTCATCATTCTGTCCACCGTCAGATCCACCGTGCAGTCAATATCCTCTATCACGATAATGGACCTGTTCGTAGTCTGTATCAGCAGCGCTCTCAGCTCAGAATTGTCAGACACTTTCGTCAGCTCCAAGTCGTACACGTCGTAGCAGAGATAGTTCGCCATGGCGGCGATCAAGCTCGACTTGCCAGACCCGGGTGGACCATGCAGCAAGTACCCACGTTTCCATGCACGTCCAACTCTGTGATAAAACTCTTTGCCGTTCGCGAACGCCGTCAAGTCCCCCGTGATCTGCTTCTTGAGGTCCGGCTCGAGAGCGAGAGTTTCGAACGTGGAAGGGTGGCGGAAAGGGACGGAGACCCAGCCGGACTCGTAGGAGCCATGGCCGTTGTTGGTGAAAAGCCGTCTCTCGCGCGAGACACGCTCGAACTCTTCTGCTCGCGAGGTCACGTGGTCGAGGTAAGGCGAGAGGAGGGTGTGGTGGTGGCGCTTCGGGAGCTTGAGAGTGAAGCTTCGTTTCTCCTCGAGAGAGTCCTGGACAGTGTCGACGTGGTGAGTCCAAGAGAGAGTGTGGTTCGAGAAAGAGTCGTGGACGGTTTGGTTGGGCGCGACCGTGAAGGAAATGCGGTTGGAGGACTTGGAGCGAGAGAGGGTGAGGCGGCGGCAGGTGGCGGCGGTGGAGGGGTTGTTGACGGAGTTGAGGTAGAGGTTGACTTGGCGGTAGAGGTCGTTGACGTCGACGCCGCAGTAGCCGTTGAACTCTGGGACTTCGAGGTAAGAGTAAGGGGAGAAGAAGTCTTGGAGAGACTCGTAGAAGGAGTGAAGGAGAGAGAGGAGCTGAGTGGGCAAGACGTTTTGGAGGACTGTGAGAAGCCCCAAAAACGACCACATTTGCGACAATATCTCCATCTTGCTTAATTTGGCACTATACTTTGCTTTTGCTGTTTTTGTTGTCTTTGTTCAATTGTGAGTTTGTCTCTGTCTTGAGGGTTTTATTAATGGTTTGTGGGTTTTGTCTATATATATATATAGGGAGTGAGGAGAGGAAGATGACAAATTAGCTTTGAAGTGATAGTGTAGTGTAGGTGTGGTGAAGGGTGTTTCGGGTATTTAGGGCTATGCTGCCATGTAAAACTTGAAAAGAGAAAGAGGCAAAGACACTGTTTTGAGGGCAGAAAAAAAAGCAAGCAGCGGCAAAGATAAAGCTAAAGATGAAGCCGACTGCTCTCTCTTTTGCTTTTCTTTTACATGTGGACGGTTCCAGTTTTGTGTTTTTGCTCCACGCGCACTTTGAAAGTGTGAACCATACAAGACCTATGTTTAACTTTAAGGTGCTATGAGAATGAGAGCATCCATGCAAAGCCACATTGTTTCCAAACAATTTGATGGAGGAGCATCTTATTTCATCATTGAAACGTATGTCTTTACAAATTGATATAAGGTTTATTTACTTTACATATAACCCTAGCTTAAAGAAAAGATTAGAATGAAGATTTAGGAAAGTGTATACATTTTATGAATGCCAATGAAAGCCAAATCAATGTCAAGAATTATGCAATCAAGTACAATAAATGTTACAAATCGTAAAATTAATACAGTAGTTCATTTTGATTCTTAAAGCATGAGAATTTTTCTCAATATAAATTATTTCAAAATCAATGTAAAACTTTATATATAGAGAAAGTTGCGTGCACAATCAAAATTATCTAGAAATTATATGTATGAAAAAAATAATGCAGCCTTTGACTCTTGTTTGTGGATGTACGTTGTGTGGACAAATCACCTAAAATTCTCATGTGTTGTCCGTTCTTTCTTTTCCAATTTCTATTATTCTATCTTAAATTGAAAATTTTTATATAATTTGATTGTACGGTTTTTGTCCTCTCACATCCGTTAATATATAATCCATATACAAGTTTATAATTTCATGGATGATGTTTACCATTATTTATTTATTTATTTATTGATGTCCATGTTTAGAGCATGAAATAAAATGCATGTAAACTAGTACAATAAAGTGTATAAAAGAATCAATGCCCTTATTTATACACAGTTTCTTATCATGATTATAATGATACAACTTTGTTATTGCAAAATGAAAACTTAATGAGTAACTTTATAAAGCATTCCAAGGATGAATATTATGCTAGGGAAACTTTATATAATGCATGAATGCATAGAGGGCATATATTCTACGCGCTTTATATTAGTAGTGTGGTGATAAAGGGCAGAGAAAGAGTAGTAGCTAACTAGCTAGCTTACATATAATATATATGCATGGATGACCGGCACCACTGCAGACAGCGGCGCGCATGTAAGGACACAGAGACACGGATGGCTTTTTACTTTAGTACTGATAATAAATTGGAATTTGCTTCTGCTTCCTTCTTTACCATTACCAATCACCTTTATCTTTTTCTCTCCTCGTAATTTGGGTTCTTCTGCAGAGGTCAGAGAATGTTCTTCTGAATAATTATGCTCATCATCCTAAGAGGATTAGGATCGATATTGACATATACAATCATGTCCTGCTGATTATATACATATCTTACCGTCCCCAAGTGAGCCCCACCTCAGTTAATCTCGGCGTTAATTAAGACCTTAAACATCAAGAAATGAAATAATTCTAAAAGAATAAAGCTACAAAGCTTATGTGGTAAATTAATAAGGGTAAAAAATAAATAGTAATGTCATTATTAGTATGCTCAAATGATAACTAATAACAGTTTTTGATCTAAATTTTGTTGTAAAATTGTTTTATCCTTAGTAATGTCAAATTATTACCAATTTTACTACAAACAACTTAAAAAGTTGGTGTGAAAATGAATATAATTAGTATCTTTCAACAATATAATAAAGAAAACTTTAAAACATTTTTTGATTGGTAACTTCATTAGTTTGTGTACGACCTTCATTTTCAAAAGTTGTTTATGTCAAGTGCAATTGAGATGCTCCATTTCTTACTGTTGATAATGAGAAATGTAAGAAATATTATAAATTTTACTACATAAAATTACAAATTAATGTGACAATAAATGTGATTAATGTGTATTAACTAACTAATAAATAAATGTTTGAACTTTGTTTTTTGGCTATTGGTGATACCTTAGTTAAAAATCTTTACATGATATCCTTAGAATCACCGCTTTTAATATGGTAGTTGAGACTTGAGAGCATGAAAGGATGGAGGAAAGGGAGGGCAATTTTGGACCATAATCTTTGGTGCAGCTTATGCGGATGAACGTCATGTTTGCTTCAGCGTTTAAAGCTAAATTTTGAAGGAAAATAAGAAAGATATCCTTTATCCCAAAATTAGTTTTTGCACGTTAAAGGGCATTTGGGACTTGGGAAAGGACCAAAGCAAAAAATTTTGAGTCTTTGAGGATTATTTTGCTACAATAAATGGGTTCTTTCCTACAAAATTTTGCTTTTGTATTTCACAAGCCACACACACATCTTTTTTTTTTTCATTTTTTTTTTTTTTCATTTTCATTGGGGTTGAGGGAGCTGAGAGAGAGATAAAAGGGCAGCTCATAATATACCTTTTTTTTTTTTTCCTCTTTGCCACTTGCAAAATTTATCATCTTTACAGAACTATTCCTTTTAAACAAAGTTAATTTACACTTCTTTTACAACAAAAAAAAATCACGTAAATTCTTTTGAGAAAGTGACCCCCCTTGACCACCTTCAATTCAGATTATATGCTCTAGCGGGCCTTCAGGGTCTCAAATGCATTTTATTAGACTCTTTTTTAAATGTCCAGATCTCAGCAGGTTGAAATTGAATTAAAAAAAATAAAAGTAGAAGAGAAAAGAAAAAGAAAAAGGGTTTAGGTTTGACATGGAAAGCCAAGAATGAGGAGAGCAAAATTAGAGTACAGGTCAGCCTTGTGAGAAAGCTGAGCTAGCTCAATATGGAGAATCACGAATAAAGCCAAAAAGAAGCTCCACCTCGAATGTCAAAGATCAAATGGCTCAGATTCGGTTTTGGCAGCGGTTTTTGAGATCATTTATAGTTCAAAATATTTGGATTTTATTCATCAAGAAAATAAAATCACCTAAAAATAAACAAAACATTTGGAGTTACATATCTTTGGGGCAAAAACGAAGGTGATCAATCTAGCAATTGCACACGAGATATAGGAGTTCAAGTCCATCCACCTTTAAATCTTCAGTTTGAGGCATAAAATGCTTACAAGAACATTAATACAAAACATGGATTTGCTTGATTGCACAAATAGAATTTTCATCAAAGTAAACTTTGTCGGTATCTTTTTTATCCTGGTCTCTTTTTTGTTCTCCATAGAAATTAAAGGATAAATCTGATGTCCAAGATTATCAGCTGGTTTTGGCCTCCAATTTATCATTGTAACTAGGATATCACGTTTTGTGTTAAGATGTCCTTCAGACCTAGGAGAAGAAAAACCAACTTGGGAACAAGTTCCTCTGACATAGCCCCCAAGGTGGGGGAAACAAAGACTGACAAAAAGATTGGATTTGTTAAGTAAATTGTAAGAAATTACAGGAAACTTGAATTATAAAAGTTTTTGCTACAACGAACAACCAGTCAAAATAAAGAAGTTGGGGTGCTTGAGTAGTGTTGTGGAGTTAGTTAGCTAGGAAGTTCGAGGTGGAGACATTCATGGGCAGTGGGTGAATAAAAGCATGGGAATTGATTCCACTTTAATTTAAGCTTTCCGCTTTTTATAATGTTACGTCGAGAAAAGAAGCCATTAAAGAAGCTTTAGATGGGGGAATTTATCTATTGCATGATTTCTGAACTGAACATGGGGGAGGGTAGCCTAGCTAGCCTGGCCAGGAAAGGGGAAAAGGAATGGGGTGTGGGGGGGAGAGCCGGGGAGGGGGCGTGACTCATGAGAGTTTTCTTCTTTTACAAGGGGGGTGTCTTTTTTACAAAGTTTAAGATTTTAGTGAAGGCGCGCAACATAGTTATAATTCACCACAATGAAGATGTAAAGCATTTAAAAAGTAACGAAGTGAAAAACCAATGAAAAACGTCTTTAAAGGAAAAATAACTCTAAAAATCCAATCTCATTGAAAATTCACTAGAAGCAACAGATTTATAAAACCATTGCATAACTAGATTCTCTCTTGTAATCTCATCGCTTGCCTTCCCACTGCAGTGGTCCCCAAAACTTTTGAAATCCTTCTAATGTGAACACAAATGACCTTCGTCCACAACTGGGAACTCTTGAAATCAACAATGCCCCGCTGTTGAAGAATAAACTCTGTGGTTTCAAGGAATATTCAACAGTTTATGCTCATGGAGAAACACTTAGAGAAATTCTAAAAGATATCTCGTAAGGATAAAACACTTTCGGAAGAGGGATTTAAAAACTCTATAATTCGCTCAAGGAGGTTTGTCTCTGTTGAATTATAGATTGACCTAAGTTAATTAATTTAATTATCCAGATTGATTAATTATGTCAAATTATATATATGCAAAATTGTTGAGGCAGGAAAATCACTAAATAATCTAAAGTGCAGTAGAAATTAAATTTGACAGTGTAATTTGTTAATTAATGGGAAAAATCTTCACAAGACAAAAACTCAACCAAGTGATTTTCTGGTCACCACTCTCAAAAATTACTAATCAAAATTAAGAGATTACAAGTATAAGGAATCTTACCCCAACTTGATCTATCCCAAAGTACCTACCTATGATAGAATCTTATGCCAATCTCCAATTGATCTTTATTTTTTAGAGATTTCTTCTCTTTGCACGGATCTTAATACGTGACAATTCCTGGCAACTTAAAGCTTGTTGTTGGATGCAAAGTTCTTCAATACACTTGAAGAGAAGGAAGCACTTGGTCACCAAACCCTAAATAAGGCGCATACGAATGCAGTAGTTTCACAATAAGTATAAAGATTCTCTGTGTAAGTCTTTGTGTTTAATGATAGCTATAAAATAATCCTTTTATATCATTTAGTAGTTTAGAGAATGAAATCCTAGATAGCCAAGTCATTATGGACCGAAAAACAAATTTGGAATTTTTGGATCTGCGAAGCTCAATAGATTGAATAGTATCAAGAGGTATTGAGATTCATCAAGTCTTAATAGCAAATTATGTCGAGCTTGTGTCAAGGTTCACAATTTTCAGCTTTTCACACTTGTTTCTTTGTGCAGTATTCATGTCTTCAATAATACCATTTGTCTTATTTATAAAACATACTTTATGATAATCTAGAATCCACCTAAAACTACTCAAATACAAGTACAATGTATTTTGTCAAAGGATATGCTAACTACTGAAAAATATGACCTTAATAGTCTCTTAGCTTTGGTCTTGTATGGTAGCCTCTCATTCTCTCTCTGTAGCTAGAGTTGGTATTTATAAGAAAAAAATAATTAAAAAGTTGGTTCTACAAATCTAGTTTATTGTTCACATGTTCTCAGTTGAGTGAGAAAATCACAAACTTTTTATCCGAAATTCACTTATGCCAAATTAGTTTGGCTCCTGTCTGATTTAGTCAAGGCCATTCCTCTGATACAGTCTAGTCCACCAATGGCACAAAGAAGCAGTGTATTATGGTCCCCTCCTCTCGTTAAAGTTAACTTTGATGGTGCAATATTCAAAGAAATTGGAAAAGTAAGAATTGGAGAGATTATTCAAGATTCACAAGGCCTGGTGATCGAATCCATGACTAAAAAAAAATCTCCCTCCCACATTTGGTAGCGGCTGTTGAAGCTTTGGCGGCTATAAAGACTCTAAGTTTTGCTCAGAAACTTAATCTATCGTCTATTATCTTGGAAGGTGATTCGGAGACTGTCATCAAAGCTCTTAGGAGTGAAGATGAATCGTTCTCCTACCATGGTCATCTTATTGCAGAGGCAAAACTCTTTTTTGATTTCTTTCATTATCTTAGTCTTTCTTATATTTGTAGACAGGCTAATTTTGTGACTCACAACCTTGCTAGACATGTTAGCGGTCTCCTTGTGTGGATGAAGGGTGTTCCTCCACACTTAAATTCTATTCTTTTAGCTAATTTTGGTTAATAACTTTTAATAATATTCATAATATTCCTTCTAAAAAAAAACTTATTTGACAAATTTCTAATTAACCTCACTCATATGCATTAATATAAACCCTTTTTTCATTCTAATTCTATCACATAGAATCAGCTAACATTTAAAAAAGGAAAAACTAATTTGGGGCCTCAACTTTGGTTTCAATTTCGAAGACCAAATAGTTTTGAGATCAAGACCAGGTTAGTCTAGACCTCAAGAATATATTATTATTGTCGATCTCATCAAACGTACTCGTCCACCTCGGTGTGGCACGGGCGAACACAAGAGAGCCATTAATAAGAACATTCAATGCCTTGGGCAGTTACTAAACAGTTGACAGACCGTTGGAGCCTCATCAAAACCCATATTCATGAGCCTTGAGGCGTTACAAAAAGGGCACTAAAACCACAATTAAGGTCCCCAACGACTAGGGACCACAAAGTTGTATATATACACTTCGATCAGAGACAAAACATGTAACAAAAGACTCACCCAAAAAGTATTCTTATATATATACTCTGATATTTTACTATATACTGACTTAGCATCGGAGACGTTGTGGTAGACACCACACCGGTGATCGCCTTAAGGGAGCCCTTATTCTATATTGACAGAGACAGGGACTAGGACCCATCTTTATTTGGACGAATCTACAAGACTGACGATTTATACTTCATCAGTTTGGCGCCGTCTGTGGGAACGACATTTTCGCACTTAGGTTCAAGAGCGTAGTTTCCGATCAACCTCTAAGTTCAAATGGAGTCCAACTAGGATCCTGCAGCATTAGCCTTGCAAATCCAGGCACTTGCAGCCAGCGTCGAAGAGCTCACTAGACAAAATTAGGAGATGAGGCAACGACTTCAACAGAAGGAGAGTCGGTCTAGGGCCTATCAAGAAGATGAGGGAGATAGCCATAGAAGGAGCGACTGTCGAGGACCAGTTACTCCAGATGAACCAAACTCGGATATTCTCCAGGAGATGAGAAAGGAAATGGATGAGTTGACGAATACCATTAAAAAGAAGAAAAATCGAAGCCTGGATAGAATGGTCAACAACTGATTCGCCCTTTACAGCGGCGGTCCTAGAATGCCCCGTGCTGTCGAAATTTCGCCTACCTCAGCTTGAACAGTTTGACGGCCTCAAGGACCCCCTGGACTACCTTAACAACTTCAAAACGATGATAGGCCTTCAACAGCCTCCTGACGAAATACTGTGTCATTTCTTCCCTACCACTCTCAAAGGAGCAGCAAGGGAGTGGTTCAAAAAGTTACCAACATCATCCATCGACAGTCTTGAACAGTTGCGCAATGCCTTTTTACCCCACTTCGTCGGAGGACAATGCCCGAAGCGACCAGCAGACTACTTACTCACCATTAGACAAGGGGAGAAAGAGACCCTGAGGTCGTACATGAAACGATTTACTCAAGAAACTTTAAAGGTGGACAAAGCTGAAACGACCTTTAAAGCTGGATTGAAATCCAGAGAGTTCGTGGTTTCACTCGCGAAGAATCCTCCTAAGACGATAGCAGAGGTGCTCCTGAAGGCACATAAATACATGAACGCTGAAGATGCCTTGACTATGATAAAGGACGTGAAAAAAACCAATGAAAAGGGATGGAAGGATGACGATTGTAGAGGACGAAAAAGGGAGCGCCCGGATCGTCAAACTAATGACGCAAGTAAAAGGAAAGAAGCTCCTCAAACGGTAAAATTCACTCCTTTAGTTATGCCTTTTGACAAAATTTTGGCACAAATTAAAGATGAACACTGTCTCAAATGGCCAAGGCCCTTACATTCATCGCCCAACGTGCATGGCAAAAGGAAGTATTATCAGCTCCATAAGGATCACGACCATTACACAAAAGACTGTAAGGACCTAAAGGAGCAGATAGAGGAACTCATACGAAAAGGGAAACTGCAGAAGTTTGTGAAGAAGGGGGGACCTAGCAGGCCTAGAGACGATAATAAAAACCAGCGCAAATCCTCGCCCAGGGACGAGGATCACACATCCCAGTGCTCGCCAAGTGTGATCGGGGAGATAAAAATGATCACAAGAGGACCATCCACAGGCGGGTTGTTCAGATCCCTCAGGATAGCAAATCAAAGGCAGGTGAACTAGGTACTAGCCAAGGAATGCTACCAAGTCGTGTTAGCTGTAAAAGAAAAACATACGTGGATGATTGAGGAAAAGGAAGAAGATAAAGTTGAAGCCCTAGAGACAGTGGATTTAGTTGAAGGAGAAACAGTAAAGACGACAAGAATAGGGACGACATTGAGCCCACAGATGAGGACGAGACTTATCCAGTTCCTTAAAGAGAGCCTGGACGTCTTCGCATGGAGCACAAGGACATGCCAGGTATATCCCCAAAGGTCATCCAACACAAGTTGAATGTGGACCCCGTGAAGAAGCTCATCCAGCAGAGACGATAGGTCTTCGCTCCAAAATGGAATCAAGCGATTACAAACGAGGTTAACAAGCTGTTGTCAACAAGCTTTATTCGAGAAGTCTACTACCCAGATTGGCTCGTCAACGTCGTCCTAGTGAAGAAAGCAATTGTAAAATGGAGAATGTGCGTAGATTTCATAGACTTGAACAAAGCTTGCCTAAAAGACAGTTTCTCACTGCCAAGGATAGACCAGCTAGTGGCTTCCATAATAGGGCATAAACTACTGACGTTCATGGATGCATTTTCGGGATACAACTAGATAAAGATGGCTGAAGAAGACTAGGAGAAAAATGTATTCATCATGAGCCAAGGGCTCTATTGTTATAGGGTAATGCCCTTTAGACTGAAGAACACAAGAGCAACCTACTAGAGGTTAGTAAATAAAATGTTCAGCAAGCAGATTGGGAGAAAGATGGAGGTATATATGGATGACATGCTCGTCAAGAGTAAGGAAGAACTTGCTCTTCTGGACAACCTCAAAGAGACATTCGCCACACTCAGACAGTACCAAATGAAGTTGAACCCCAGTAAGTGTGCATTTGGAGTAGTCTCGGGGAAGTTTTTGGGGTTCATAGTGTCCCAAAGGGGGATAGAAACAAGCCTTCACTTGGACTGACGAGTGTGAAACAACTTTTCAAGAACTCAAGCGCTACCTAAGCAATCCACCCCTCCTAAGTCCGTCCAAGAAGGGGGAAAATTTGTATTTGTATCTGGCAGTATCAGCCACAGCCGTGAGTGCAGCCTTGGTTCGAGAAGAAGACTAGAAACAGCTCCCGGTCTACTATGTTAGCCAAGCTTTCCAAGGGGCAGAAGCAAAGTACCCAAGGATTGAGAAGATTGCGTTCGCACTAATAGTAGCTTCGCGCAAGCTGCGATCGTATTTCCAAGCGAATCTCATCTTGGTAATGACGAACCAACCCATTAAGAAGTCCATGAACAAACCTAAGGCAGTAGGGAGAATGGTCCAATGGGTGATCGAGCTTAGCCAATTCGACATTGAGTACCACCCCAGGACAGCAGGTAAAGCATAGGCTTTGGCGGACTTCATTGCCTAGTTTACCCTCCTAGATGAGGACAACTACCTCGAGGAGATAGATTGGTAGACGATACAGATTGACAGTTCGTCAGCCCAAAAGAGGGGAGGAGTAGGGGTCGTCATCATCACCTCGGATGGAGAAATGCTTAAGTACGTAGTTCAATTAAAATTTTCGGCCACTAATAATGAAGCCGAGTACGAAGGAATATTGACTGGGCTAAGGGTCAGAAAAGCACTAGGAGCTAAAAACTTGCTCCTCTAGAGTGATTCTAAGCTAGTAATAGGGTAGATAAATGAGGAATATGAAACAAAGGAGGAGAGAATGCAAAAATACCTCAGGCTAGCGAAGCACTTAACACAGGAGTTTGATAAGGTTGAATTCGTGCAGATCCACAGAAGCCAGAATATCGTAGCAGACGAGATGGCGAAGCTAGCATCGTTAGAAGAAAGATCAACGAGCACGGGTTTAGAGATGGAAGTCCAAAAACACCCCAGCATTGAAGAAGTCTCTACATTTGTGATCTAGGGTACAAGTAATTGGATGACCCCTATCATATCCTTCCTCCAAGATGGACACCTTCCACAGGACATCGAGGAGGCCAAAAAGGTTAGGAAGAGAGCAGTCAGGTTCACAATCCTAAATGATACCCTGTACAAGAGAGGTTTGTCCATGCTCTACTTGAAGTGCATTGACGAAGAGGAAGTCAAGTATATCTTGGAAGAGATCCATGAAGGGGTTTGTGGAGACCATGCAGGCCCCAGGACCTTGGTAAGCAAAGTTATCAGAACAGGTTATTTCTAGCCCACTATGCAGGTAAACACAAGGGAATTCGTCAAGAGATGCAACAAATGCCAGAGGTTTGGGAATGTCCAACGGCTTCCAGCCGAGAGACTGACAACGATAGTCTCCCTTTGGCCATTTGCACAACGGGAAATTGACATCGTCGGCCCACTACCTTGAGGTAAGGGACAGGTAAAGTTTTACTAGTTGCTATTGATTACTTCACAAAATGGGTCGAATCGGAGGCATTATCAACCATCACAGAAGCAAAAATTAAGAGCTTCGTATGGAAGAACATATAATTTGCAGGTTCGGGATTCCACAGACGATCATATCAGATATTGGCGGCAGTTCGACAGTCAAGGCTTCAAAGATTTTTGTTCAAGTCTAGGGATCAAGAACCATTTCTCATCCCCAGGACATCCACAAGCAAACGGACAAACGGAGGTGACTAATCGAACACTACTTAAGATCATCAAACTCAGACTGGGCGACGCTTAGGAAGCCTGGCCCGAGAAATTGCCCAATGTTTTGTGGACTTACAGGACTACAGCAAGAACCCCAACAAGAGAAACCCCCTTCAGACTCACTTACAGCATCGAGGCGGTAAACCCGGTCGAGGTGGGAATAACCAGCATCAGAAGAGAAATGTTCCATGAGGAAAGCAATGACGATCAACTAAAGGTCAACCTGGACTGCTTGGACGAGATCAGAGATGGAGCTTCTAACAGAATGACGAAGTACCAGCATAAGATGGCCGAGTACTACAACAAGCGAGTGAAGCTCAGATGACTTGACATAGGGGACCTCGTCCTGCACAAAGTCACCCCGGCAACCAAAAACCCAGCTCAAGGGAAACTCGGCCCAACTTGGGAAGGTCCCTATCGAGTCGTCCATTACTCCAGACAAGGCAGCTATCACCTAGAAACCTTTGACGGGTAGAGACTGCCACGACCATGGAACATTGAGCACTTGAAGAAATACCACCAATAGATGTAACAGAAAATTGTATTCACTTTTGAAAGCAATAAAAGAACTATTCAGCCAATATCTTAATGCGAGCAAACCCAGTAGCTTAAATAGGCCAAAAATTGGCTAAGTAACAAGATTCTACCTACACGGATGTAAGTTACTGACGAATCCCTTAAATGGGTATAAGCCAAAAACTTGCTAAGTAACAAGATTTTGCCTAAGAGGGATGTAAGTTATCGACGAATCCCTTAAATGGGTATAAGCCAAAAACTGGCTAAGTAACAAGATTCTGCCTAGACGGATGTAAGTTACTGACGAATCCCTTAAAAGGGTATAAGTCAAAAACTGGCTAAGTAGCAAGATTTTGCCTAGACGGATATAAGTTACTGACGAATCCCTTAAATGGGTTTAAGCCAAAAACTGGCTAAGTCACTGACAAGTTACTACCCCTTCAACAAAGATGCAAGCCCCAATAGGAAATTTAACTAAGGACAAACGCAGAAGAAGTAATTAAAGGAATGAAGCAGGCAGAGACACATGTAAAGCCATTTGAAGACAAGAATACAAAAAAGTAAATATATGATCATAAATATAATTAAAAACCCAAAAACCACGAGCAGCCATCATTGTTTTAACATTGAAATTAAAAGCCCATAAATGCTGGGCCAAAAGCATTGTTCTCAAAATAGAATAAAAAATTGTTCTGGAATTAGAAATAGAAAGGCCCAAAACACACCGGGCACCGAAAAAAAAATACGATTAACAGATTCAAGCATCTGGAGCGAAAAATCACCATCAGTTGGAGGCAAAGGAGCACTCTGGGGGGCATCATTTTTAGGGGCCATGGATTGGGAGGCCTCGTCAGCAGCCATTTCCTTGTCTACTTCCTCAAGATCGAGGTTCTCCAGATCCACTCTAGTAGGATGCTTGACGAAATACCTCCTCAGAAGCTCAAAATCTTTGTAATACCAACTGAAGAGCACTATGTTGTTCTCTTCAGTCTGTTGGAAAGCCTCAATGGTCTTCGCAGCAATGGTCTTAAGCTTCTCCTTGGTAGCCAAAAGTTGCTCGTCCTTTTCAAGAGTTAGCTGCCGCTTAGCTTTAAGGTCATCACTCAAGGTCTTGGCCTTTTCCTTAATGGTGTTGACCTCGTCCATGACAACAATTAGGTCTTTCTTCAGTTTGGAATTCTCCGTCTCTAGAGCCTTCATCCTAGACATCACAGACGCAACCTTTATTTCCTTAGTGAGGTACTCCAAGGTGACATGAAGACTCTCCCCGAGCACCTGAAAAGAAAATTGAAACGTTCAGGATGATAAGAAAAGGGGGAAAAAAAAAGGAGAAAGAAAAGGCTGAAATTGCACAAGTATGCTACCTAAACCAGTTTGTGGAGATAACGAGTCACAACCTCATTGGAAGGCATCCCAGATAAAACCTTCAAGTCCTCAGCATTGACAACCTCATTTGCCCTTTCCATTGCCAGCCTAGCATCGTCCCAAACACTAGACGAGCGAGAATCAGCCTTCTCCTTTCCTTTGTCGCCCAAGTGAGGCCTCTTCGAGATGGGATTGATCTCCTCAACCGAAGTGGCCGGAGATGCTGTCTTCGTTGTCTCAGTCCCGAGGACAGTTGGAGTAACGGCGGGCCCCTTCCCTACAACGCGCACTGTCCTCTTCTCGAGGTTGGACAGTGGCTCGTTCTTCTTCAATCTCGTTTTTGCATACATGTCTTGGTTAAATTTAGTCTTCATTCCTACACAAAGAGAACACGTGTTATAAAAAAAATGAACAAAAAAAGGGAAGAGGAAAGGAGCAAAGACGAACTTAACACTTACTAAAGAGGAAAGGAGCAAAGACGAACTTAACACTTATTCTTTTTTTCCTCAATCTCAATGTTACGAAGGACAAAAGCAGATGGCTCCAGACCAAGGCAATAAAAGGCTAAAGTCCGCGGGTCAACCAAATCGTCAAAATCTTCGATCGTTCTCGCATACTCGATGGCCTTCTCAACACGCCTTTTATACCTGCTCTTAAGTTTGGGCCACCTCTTAATTGCACAAGACAAGGGACAGGAAGGTTTAGTGACAAGAAAATGAACACAAAAAGAATGAAGATAAAAATACTAGAAGAAATAACGACGCACCTAAGTTTGTGGTTCCCCACCGACGGAGCAACCTAGGGAGAGCACCCCAAACCTTGCCAGAGGGAGTCTCCCAATCATCCCCGGCCACAAAAAAGAATCGAAACTTCCAATATCTAAATGACGAAGATAGATCCCGGACGATCCTAGTCCTCCTCTCCCACGACATCAGTTCATAATACCCATGCTCTTTAGAACCCTTCACATGGTACAGGTAAACGAGTTTGTCCACTCTAATCATGTCTCCGTCCGTAGCGGCCAGCCATATCTTCGTATAGTTGACCACAATCCTCCACAAATTGGGCATAAGTTGCCTTAAAGCAATACCAAATTGTCTTATAAGCTTCATAATGAATGGGTGGACAAGCAATCTAAGCCCACTCAGGAAAGCAGCTTTGTAAAAGCATACTTCCCTAGGCGAGAAGTGGCAGGCTCGTTCCTTCTCACGAGGAAGATGAACCCTAACTTTATCAGGGAATTGGAATCTATCCCTAAATCTAGATAGTGTCTCACCGTCCAAACCACAAGCCTCCTCAAGGGCATGGAAAGCCCTAACCTCTTGAGGGACGGAGATGCGGTATGCTCCCCCCATGGGATCGTCACTAGATGATAGCCCGGTCTCAAGTTCGCTCGATCTCACCACAGACATTGCCTCTCTTTCTCTCTCACCAAACCCTTAAACCAATTGGTCGATTGACAAAGCACAGGTCACCCAATGCAACACCTAAACCACTACTCTCAAAGACAAAATTCCCAAACGAAGGGAGAAAAGCACTGGAAGTACCTAAAGAAGCACCCAAATGTGCGAAAAAGAAGGAAACTGAGGGGCAAGCTACCTTAACCTCAGAACTATTGACCATGAAAACCAGAAAATGGAAGGAAAAAGATGAATCCTAAAAACCCCAAAAACCAAAAACGAACACACAAAAAATAAAGAGAGAAAAAGAAAAGAAAAAATCAGAAATTTGTCATAATCTATGTCTATGCCATATATAAAAAAAAAATAATAAAAAAAAGAGGGAAAGGAAGAAAGGCATACCTTAAAAGGAAAACGCAGAGAGCTCAATCACAGAACGCACTGGCTCGGAGAAAATCACTGAGGAAAGCTGGAGAGGAAGAAGCTCAGAGCAATGATTGGGAGTTGGAGAAAGTGAAGGGGAAAGTGTAAAGAAGAGAAATTAAAAACGATGGTACAAAAACTGAAATTCAGAGGGAAAACTAAGAGTCATACAATTGAAGCATTAACTCCACTAATCAAAACATGCCACGTGGCCACAACGCGTGTAGCGCCGCCACCACGCATTAAATGTGGAGCGAAATCCCAAGAGCCATGTCGAGTCAGAAAACCTTTCACCTTCTGATGATTGTCATGACACATCACGATGACCACAGAACCCAGGCGGTAGCTGATGGGACTCACGAACTCAATTTCCTTGGACGGTCTCATCAAACGTACTCGTCCACCTCAGTGCGGTATGGACGAACACAAGAGAGCCATTAATAAGAACATTCAATGCCCTGGGTAGTTACTAAACAATTGGCAGACCGTTTTAGCCTCATCAAAACCCATATTTATGAGCCTTGAGACATTACATAAAGGGCACTAAAACCACAATTAAGGCCCCCAACGGCTAGGGAGCCATTGTTCTATATTGGCAGAGACAGGGACTAGGACCCGGCTCTATTTGGACGAATCTACAAGACTGATGATTTATACTTCATTAATTGTGAGGTGATATTTTCATTTAAGTAAGAGATCATTGGCTGTACACCTCCATGATTTCAACTTTAGAGTTTTATTACGCCAGCAATTGGAGTCCAATACTTTCTATAGTGCTCTTTATTAGCTTCTTCTTTGAAGAAAATTTACTGCAAATACTCATATATGTCCTCCAAAGAACTATATATTATAGACATTTTCTTTTTTCTTTTTTCGTCGATCAAGTACTTAAAAAAAGTTACAGCATTTTTCTTTAAAATAAAGTGTAAATTTTAAGAATTTAGGTTATATATATATATCCAAATTATAATTTCATTAGAAAAAAAGGTTATGCATCCAAATTGCACATTAATATCCCTAGTTGTAAAATTGACAAATTCATGACGTTCAATTAAAAAGAAAAAAAGAGCAAAATTTCTTTACAAATGGGTGGTTATCCAAGTTTTGATGGGGGTTTGAAAGCTTTAGCTTGAAATATAGCCATCATAGGGCTTTTGGATTATCTTCAATAGAACGCTGAAGAGCAGCGGTTATATCATATTCTGATGAACCATGAAGGACGGGATCCATATTATGGGCCAAAATTTAAGTCCTATGTTGCGATGGGGAGGTATAATCGGGCTAGTGAAACTTGCAGGATCACAAATTGGACATTTTCCATAATGCCCAAGAAGCCCAATCTTCTCACAGTGGTTTTTATTTATTAGACTGATCCCCGGCCCAAAAGGGAAACAGATTTCAGGCAACCAGAAATCAACAGTCCTTGATATCTTGATTGTTGGAGAATACAATTATCAAAAATATCCCAAACAATGTGCTATGGTTTTTATTTAATAACACAATTGTTTTACTCTAGTAAATTGCCTTTGTAACTTGAACCAATTTGCATGCCTTAGTAAATTGCCTGCTCAAATGGAGCCATTAGCCATAAAACTTTCCAAAGTTCATCACTAGTTCACAAGTCTGAGAGTACATATATAAATTCGCCTCCTAAAGTTTTTAATATACATATATATATATATATATATATATTTTTTTTTTTGAAAGGAAGTTTTCAATATTTTAAGAACTATATGTTCTTATTATCTAAAATTTGTCCTAAGGAAAGGTCTATTAGTTTTGTCTGGGTAAGCGAGTAATAATGGCTTTTATCAGAGACTAATTGATTGGCCAGAGGATGAGCCACACTCTCCCTCAACCATGTATCCTCCCAGTGGGTTTGGTTAAGAACCTAAAATTATGAATCTTCATTTAAATTTTTTTTTTCGTACAACTCATTTTCACAATCCAATTGAGTTTCCCACTTGGTTTTTAATATATAGAGTCCAAATGTACAATTAGTTTTACCAAACTGTATTGTTAAGATCACACTTAGGGCTACTTTGCTTACTAAATCTCTCTAGATTGAAGGTTTTTAACATCCCAAAGTCAATAACCTAACCCTAAAACCCAAAATTCATCAAAATATCATGGCATACCTCCACAATATTTTGCTTAGATCATCCTAATCATGAAAGATCCCCAAACTTCAAATACCTAGAGTATAAAAATTGAACAAAAATAAAAACATAAGGAAAAAAAAATTCTTATCTACGGATGACTTTGATTGATTTGCATCAAAATTCAACTTCAATATATATTTGGGAACTCTCTCTCTCTCTCTCTCTCTCTAGAACTCTCGCAAGTTACGTTAGTTTCATTAGACTATAAATGATAGGTTGCTAATAACGTACTTTATTTTCCTAAAACCCATAAAAATAAGAAAATAGATACTATATGTGCTAACTATAAAGCTAAATATTTAAAAGACTTTGACCTCCTTATAATATGTTTCTCTTCCAGCTATGCCTTGGAAAAAAAAAGGGGGACCTTTTTTCTGAAATTTGTAGGTATCTTCCGGCCAAATCTTGCGTTCACGTCATTACGAGAATTAGGTGAAATTTGAAATTCTAAGCTCAAGAAAAATACACGGTTATCTTTTTCTTAAACAAAATGTCAATAGGTTAGATAAAACTTAAAAACTACTTTTCCTTGAAAGACCCTGACCAACAATTCACAACCTTAAATATGATTTCTACATATAATAATTAACTAAGTTGCAGCACATTAAACATGGCACTTTGATTCATCATCCATTACCAATAAGTCACTGGTTTGCAAACGTTATAAACTAATTAACTTTGGTTCATTGAAAAACCTTTTGTAAATTAACAGCATGTGTCCACTGAGCCGTAAATGGCCAATAAAATGTGATTTGGGACCGAATTAGATCAAAGTAGGATTGGGACACCATTAGTGACAATCTCAAACTTAATTCAATAAAAAAAAAAAAAAAAAAAAAATGGTTTCATATGCGCAGAGAACTAGGGCTTCTGTCTAGAGCTGCGAGTAAAATTATTTGGAAACTCGGGTAATTACTGAATATTTGATTTAACCAATGTCTGTATTAGGAATTTAGAACAGTACAGTGTTTCTACTTTCTAGGTATCACGGAGGCCACTTTCTTCCGTAACATTAGTGGACTGTGTAGACAATAATTGACAAGAAAATAAATTGATGAGACAATTTGGAGCAACAAAATTTGATTCTATTAACAGCACTGCTATTATACTAATATAGTAATATCTATACTACAAATTTCTCAATACTTCCATGTAGCTAAAATCTGGTAGCTCATGAAAACCAACTTACAATTTTTACATACAAAATCAAAACCACATATATATTTCATTAACTAACAGCAAATTTCATCTGGGATACCACTAAACTAGTATATATTTATCTGTTAAGCAGAGGAAACCAACTTTCTTTAAAGTAAGATTGGTAAGAAATCATGAAGCAGAGAAGGACAAGCGCAAATCCAAGGCCCCAAGGAGTTCCCCCAGCTCTATGGAATGAGTCTCTCTCTGGCAAAGGAATGAATTGGTAAAAAGGGCTCCGTTCACTGTTGGAGAGGAAGTGTGCGACTAATAAAAGCAACAAGGGGGACACGATGAGAAAAAGCTTGAGATTACCAAACACGCTCTCTAGCACAGGCTCGTAGTTGATGTACCATGAAAAGCCAAGGAACATGAGCAGTATGAGGAAGACGAAAAGTAGATGTAAGGGCAAAGGAGACTGATGAGAGCTGGAAGAAGAAGATGAGTAACCTTGATCAGCCATGTGTATGCGCCTCAAAAACAAACCTTGGTATATTCCAAATACAATACAAATGTAGCCAAAAGAGTGTGATTTGTGGCCGTGGAGCTAGCTTTGTTACACTTTTATAGAGTGCTTCGTTTGTGGTTGTGGAGCACATTGACTATGTATTGGAGACGGTTTATATAGAAGGTTAATTATGATATTTTTGCATAGTGAAGAAAGGGAAAGCTTACGTTTTTGTGGGTGGTGGATACCGTGGATTGCTTTACTTAACTTTGACAAATAAATAGAGATTCTTTACTTTGACAATCTAGCCAGAGCCGAGGATAATTCCAAGGACAGGTGAGTTTTCTACGGCGGAGATTCACGTTATAGAAAGGTGACTCGTGAGGAGCTGACACGTACGACCGACATGGACCAAACATTGAGGTGACTCGTGATAAAAGTAATTAATTAAAAAGACCAGATTCATTTTTTATTATTCCAGGCTTAGGTCATGGTCAGGTCGGCCACATCAATCGTCAAGCTTCTTGTATATTCGAGTCATTTTGAAATCATTTCACTGTCCCATCAAAAATAAAAAAATCATTTCACTGTTAAAGAAGATCCTAGTTCCATCTACTAAATTAATCTGTAAATCTAACCCCAAAATAAAAGGAAAATACTTTAAAGGTTCTAGATTTTTCATCCGACACAATCAAATGTCATTCAGTTCATACTAAATAAGTTCAGTTAATGGATGCCATTAATAATAATAAATTTAGAGGCCTGATCTTTTTACAAAGGATATCAATTATTAAAAAAAAATTGTGTTTTTACCATTACTCTTAAGTAAATAGATATTTGTTTTTCAAAAAAAAAAAAAGTAAACAGATATTTATTCTGCTTCAAATAAATAAATATTTTATTTAAAAATAAAAATAAAAAATGAAAGCAATTAATTTAAAGAATATTATAGTTGTATAAGGCAAATATCTATAAATAAAAATGGAATGTCTTTCAGTATCTTAGAATTTTGACTTGATTTAAATATGTATAGCTGAATGATGATGCTTGAATCGCCTGATGCCTTGCGAGAATATTATTTATACCTAAAACGACACTTACATCCATATAATATATATATATATATATATATAAAAGAATTAAAAAAAAAAAGAAATAGTATTAACAAATTAATATTGATTAATGTCTCTTTTTCTACTAATTTATTAGTTAAAAACTCGAAGTTCACCCGAAGAGAAAGAAAGTGGGATCCCAGTACTCGTTATGCCTGCTGGTACTCTGATATCTTTAGAGCTGCACTCCACTCATTAGTGTTTTTTGGTACTGGTCCCTCTCACTTTTTACATGTATACATACATGCACACTCAACTATGATAATCTTGCATGTGACAACCATGCACACTGATGACTCGGTCTTAAAGGGGTTAATATAATAAAATATTTATTTTACAAAAAGGAACTCAAATCATAAGGTTTAAGCATTTCATGCATGCAGATGCAGTGCCATGGCAGGGAGGAAGGACCCTCTTTTTAGCTTTTAGTCGTTACATAATAAGACCAACAGAGAAGGCCCCACAGAAATAATTGAAGGTTTATATATCTGCAGTAAAAAAGATGAATAAAAATACATAGAGGGAATCAATATAAGGCTCTAAAATCACTAGGATCATCTAATCCGCATTAACTATAACTCATTTATTCAGCGCGCGCACACAAAAAAAAAAAAAAAAAGAAGAAGGATAAGACTGAGGGTTAAACAGATAATAAGCATGTCCAATTCTACGTACACACGTAAAGATAACTTATTTGATTAACGAACCAGAAATAATTATTGAGTACTTTTGAAATACTATAAATGTATATTTTTATCTCTCATATAATTATGAGTCCCACTAGTTAAATTTTATGGTGGGACTCACAATATATGTGAGAGTAGAAAATACGCATTTATAGTATTTCCGAAATATTTAATAATTTTTCACGGACTAGACGTTTATAAGCTAATCATGTATACAAAATTATGACAAACTTAAAAGAGTTTTATTAACCGATACTCTTAAAAAATTTGTTAATAAGCATTTTAAGAAAGTTTTGATACTATTTTTATGAAAAAAAAATTAAAAATTTTAAAAAAATTAATTACTTTTATTTTTCATAAATTTCTATAAAAAAAAATCCTAAACTAATGTCCTTGAAACATCAGTTAACTTTTTCCAACTTTTAAAGATAAGTAAAAAAGAAAAGAAAAGATTTGTGATTTTATTGGTTTAGAATATTACATAAGCTGTATAGTAAACTAAAATACAATGTCATACATATAAAAAATAAAAATAACAAAAAAAAACATTTTCAAAATGAGAAGCTAAGACCTAGCCCCAGGCTTGTACCTTCATGATCATGATGATAAATTCAGTTGAAGGAAGGCCGATGATGATATTGATTATAGACTAGTTATGGATCATTATTTAGGCTTGGGCTAAGGCTAACACCAGATACTTGTTTTCTGGTTCTGCTCCTCTTTGGGTACAAGTCTGTCCAACAGGAGAATGCAGTGGCCCAAACAAAAGATAGAAAATGCTGGCCCAAGATGTGCAAGAGAACATAAAAATGAAGTGCACTGGTTTATGATATTGATGTCATTAAGAACGGTGAATGATATCATGATTTCAAAGCCATAGGCATCATCATTGTCACTGACTTGTTGCCTTTGGTTGGGGTAGGTGAAGTGACCCACTATATTTATCCAAAGTCTAGTTTTAAGTTGACCTTGGAGAACTTCTGCGATCTTCTATTTCTTTACACATGTTATCTTATATCAGGTCTGTATTACTAGCTAGTAGAAACTATGACTAAAGAAAGAATAGGTGCTTTAGTAGATTTCATTATGTGCATTTAGAGGAATGAAGTTTTAGTTACTTTTCTTGCATCCTGCAGCAATCATAGAATGCCACATCTAGTAAGATAGCAATTGTTGAGATATTCTTGAGAGTGCACTACATATCATTCGATGTGGAATGTTATCAACAAGTAATAATTCAAAAGTAGTGCTAAACTTGGTGATTGTAATAATAAAAGTAGTGACAACCGAGGACAAAGCAGATGAAATGATAGACTCCACTACCACCTAGCTCTTTTAAAATAGCCTAAGCATAAATTGAGTTTGGACCCCTCTTTGTGTGTGTGTAACCAAAATGGCAATAGCCTTACACTTGAGCACTTTGATACTTCCATTCCTATTAGTGCTAATGTCAGTTATGGTTAGCTATACAATGGCAGATGCAGCCAAAGACAGAGAGGAGTGTGCACAACAACTAGTAGGACTGGCTACATGTCTGCCTTATGTTGGTGGTCAAGCGAAAGCACCTACACCAGACTGTTGTAGTGGTCTTAAACAAGTCCTAAAGGACAACAAGAAGTGCTTGTGTGTCATTATCAGAGATCGTAATGATCCTGAATTAGGACTACAGATTAATGTTACACTTGCTTTGGGCCTGCCTTCTGTTTGCAATACCCCTGCTAATGTCTCCCAGTGTCCTGGTATGCATTCAATTCAGTATTTTTTTTTTTTTTTTTTGAAATTCGATGTAAGAAGTGAATGGTGAATGCTATAGACCTGTTTTGGTTTTACACTTCTTTAAAAAGAAGGATAAATGTCACTAGAAGTGACTAATATTTGACACACTGATTTGATTTGTTTGCATGGTCATGGATGCAGCTCTTCTACACTTGGATCCTAATTCACCAGAAGCTCAAGTTTTCTACCAAATGGGAAGTTCCAATCAAAGTGATGGCAGTCCTGCTCTTAGTCCTAGTGGTAATATAACCAACATACATGAGTCTTCTATTTCATTTCAATTTCTTTTGATATTGTAGAAAACTACTTAAATTTGTGGGTAATTTCTCTGGCTACAGGTGGGGGGAGTTCCACGGGTGCCAAAAGTGAGGGGACTACTGGTCAGGACAAGAATGAAGGTTGTTATGGTCCAAAGAGATGGTTTGAAATGGAG
This sequence comes from Lithocarpus polystachyus, assembly GCA_033629205.1. Lineage (NCBI taxonomy): Eukaryota > Viridiplantae > Streptophyta > Magnoliopsida > Fagales > Fagaceae > Lithocarpus > Lithocarpus polystachyus. Next base: position 735,573 of record CM066165.1, read on the forward strand.
ATTGTTATTAGCGGGGCCTTAACATGGTGTTTCATTACTTCACACTTGTTCATATAGGTACTTGGGCTGTCACTCTTCAGTAACTTTGGCCTTTAACTATTGTTTTGTAATTGTTATCCTCATGTTATGTTCATTTTATTTTTTAGTACTCCCTACCTCTATTTATCCCAGAATAATAATAAAAACCTTCTATCTCTCCCTTTGTTTCTGCTTTTCCACAAGGGGTGTCTTTTGAAATGTGCTTTCCTTATAAATTTTCTATTAAAAAAAAAAATTGAGTCGAAGGATAAAGTATATGTATCAAGTATGAGAATAAAAAAGTAACAGATAAAATTGAACTTTAGTCATTATCCTTGAAGTGAAGCTGTAAGGATGTTGCAAAAACAAAAAATAACTTTCTCAATTGTCTACAAGAGAAATTTCTCAAATTGTTGTAGATACCAGACATCTTATCCATGATTAGATTGGGGGGGGGGGGGGGGGGGGGGGGAATACTTCTATGAGAATTTTGTGAAATTTCTTAAGATTCCATTTTTCTCCCTTGAGCTTTCAAGGTACTCATTTAGTTAGAATAATATCTAACTTGTTTTTGTTCTGCATCACTATCACATTAAAAGCCAACTGTGCCCAAATAATTATTTATGTATATAATCTTATCAATAGAATGAAACTTATGTACACATACTCAATTCCAGGATTCACTCATTCAAGGATCCTACCTAAGAACACAACATAACGAAAAAAAATAAAAATAACTGAAAAACATATGCACGTGAAATGGAACAAATCAAGAATAGATATTAGTACATAAACTGACAACAAGAAATCATATGGAATGACAAACAATCTACAAGTACATCAGGTCTTAAAGAGGTGAAAGGAGAAACAAGGGGGAAATGAAAAAAAAGGACTCTAGAGAGAAAAATTAAGATATTGTATGAGTTGCCTCCTTGGATGATTCACTAAAGGAAGCTATGGATTGTTGTGAGAAACTGCCAACATAAATGTACATGATAAAAGCTTGAAAGCGCACACATTAAAATGATGCATCAAGTTCTGTTGCTAATATCTCCTGATGAATCAATTTTTGTTGCTAATATCTCTCTAGAAAGGATTGCTTCCAAAAAAAAATAGTGCTAACTATATCATTTAGTCTGTCATAGTAACACCAACAATTAAAAGATTTTTGGATCTCTAGTTTATAATATATGATAATTAGTGTTATGAAACTTATGCCAGAGATTTTTTTCTTTTCTTTTCCAAGCAACCTATAATACAAAAATTGATAGTGAGAAAAATATAGTAGTTTGCTGTTTCGATAACATATAGGAATATTTCCAGTTTATTTGAATTTATCAAATGATTTTAAAACATTGAGCTGTGTTTTCAAATAAGACCAAGCTACAAGACAAAATTTGAGTCATTATTATTATTATGATTGTGATTTTAAGATATAACAGCAGGTTAGGTGCTTACATATAAAAAGGATTTGAGCTAGCAAAATTCCTATACAATGAGCTCATTCCAGCAGCATGATTGCAAGATTTAATTCTCCCTACAATATTACCTTGATATCACCTTGAGCCAAATTTTTCTCTGTTTAAACAATATTTGAAGCACATCAAATACATCATGTCATCAACGCAATTTGAGATACAAAGATGCAATTTATTAGAATGAAGAAAATGTTGAAGGAAAAGTCACATGTTTTTTATTAAAATGCAAAAGTCATAAATAAAAGATCGAAGATCCTAAGACCAGATAAAGGGTAAAAAAATGAAATGAGAAAAATATCAGTGAGCTCAGTCAAATAAGCCTCAATATCTATTCCAATATCCCGCGACCAAAAAGAGAGGAAGTTCATGTTTAAAAGAATCGATCTTACTCATTTAGGTGAACAGTCTTGCCTTCACCTTGAAAGCCAACTTCTGCCTAGAAAAGAATTTACTTATATAACATAATTGGAAATTTTTATGAAAAATGAAGAAAAAGGGACCAATTTGTGTAAAGACCTTATAAGTTTACTTTGGAACTCAAATCATTGGAAATAAATCATTTATTCTCTTCTGTTTGATAGCTTTTGTTGTCTAGTATTCAATTTAAAAGTCATTGAAAGGTTAGGAACTCCTGTTCTTGAAAATAGAAGGTGCTAGATTTTATTTTATTTTATTTTTGGATATTCAGGCAGAAATTTCATTGAAACCAAGCTGAAAACTAGCAACTCAAATACAACAGCAAGTCTGTAGCAGCAGATAGAGCACTAAGACTATTACAAGTCAGGACAACATAAGAACGACACTTTACAACAGCAATAAAAATACTCCAGCAAGCCTGAACCTATCAAACAAAGCACTAAACAAAAAATTCCAACAAGGTGTTAGATTCATGTGATATTTCACAGGTGCCATATTTCTAATATAACTCCATGGTATGCTAAGCAACCATAAGAAATTAATCAAAAGATGAAAGAAATTCCTTCTTTATTAAGTAACAGAACTCTCCAGGCAACCCTTGTTCAACAAAGTGTTACTGGTTGAGAAGTCCAAAAATTATTCGCCATGAAATTAAGCTATCCTTAAAAGAAGGTAATACTTTGAGTGGTAACACCAAGCTATAGCTTTCATCCATGGTAACCTATCAGACCAAAGTTTGAGTGATAAGAAGGTGAATAAGTTTTCCACCATATTTTAGAAAAGTAAAAAGTTTTGAGAGGAAATGAGGATCCATAGCTAACTTCAAAACTTGGAAATAATGCTTTGTTGTTGATGTTGCCTATCATATTGCTAGAAAAAAAAAAATTTAAAAAACTCAAAAGGCAACATTTAATGTGGTAAGGAATGAGATGGTTATGATTTTTTTTTCCTTGTTTCTGTGTGAACTTCGCATAGTCTAGTTTGGAAAAAACATGCACTTTTAAATTCTTGCCTGCTTTAGTATTCAATTCTCCTCAGGGTTTTGCATATGGAGCCCAATAAATGATAAACTCATCAACCTGAAACCAAAGAGTAAATTTAAGAGAGAATGAGATTAGTATCTGATAAATTTGGTTCTGTAGGATAATAACTGTATATTTGGACCTTGTCTTTTTGTTTGATGAAATACTTATTTATTGATAAAAAAAAGTACTTGAGAAATTTGGAGGGATATGAGAAACCTGTATACACACTGGAGATAAATAATTCCAATAGAAATTTTAATCTCTGAGAAACGATATACAAAGAGTTTCCAATCATATGTTTCATATTATTTTCTTTCACAGGAATTAAATTCCTCCTTCCTCTTCCTTTCCCATTCAATAAATAAAGCTAAAATGACTTAAAAGAAGCACTATGATGCAAGCACATCTCGTTTGCTATACGAACTGGTGAAACAGCTCCCACATTACTAGGGGAAGTATCATTGGATATTAGAGGGAAAAAATAGGATATACAAAAATTATACTTAGAAACAGAATTAGACAAGAGAAGTAAAAGTTGCAAATATAAAATACTAAAATATATAAAAGCAGTAGTTAAACCATTACGATTTTAGACAAGTAGGCTTACCTTTCATAGTAGTCTTGAGGCTATATGCAGCCTATATGAAAGCAAACATCCCTATATCTCAATGTACTTTGAGATTAAAAGCATTACATCACTTATGCACAGGGCCCTATATTTACTCTCCACTCCTTGTCTTGTGCTGATGCATGTGAAATACAGTAAAACAAGAATTGATGTTAGTACCTGAAGATGCAAAGATGCAAAAGAAGATGCAAAAGAAGAAACAAAAGAAATAAGGAAAAGGGAAACTTGAGAGGGAGGTTAGGATATTGTATATGAGTTACCTCTGATGATGCACGATAAAATCAGTAGACTGAATGCTTCAGGCTTCAATGGCAAGAAGATAATCTAGAAAAACCTAAAGAGATAAACAAACTATGGGGAGGACCGGCCAAGAACCCTTTGATGATAAAGTCAGTGTATCTCTCAATTTTCAGAATTCCAAATTACTTGGAAAATTATTTCCGTACCTTTTTTGTTGGCAATGATTATTTATATTGTGCACACTGTGAGCAGTTACTTGCTCAATAACTTCTCCTATGTTAGAGGAAGTCGAAAAGTTGGGAGTTAACTTCCTTAACTGCTATGGAAGTTATATTATTTAGTCATACATTCCATTACTGTCATTGAAGGTGGTTTTGTGGTAATAACCTTCAATTTCGCACTTGCATTATGAAACAAGGATATGGACCTCGTCTAGAGATTGCATACGGTAATCACGCCTGGAGTCCTTGTAGGTCGTCCAAGGGTCTTCATGGACGGACAGCCCTGTTATGGACGAGGTTTCTAGGCTCAGTCATCTTCTACTTCCTCTTTGGACGACCCTTATGGACGAGTGTGGAGTTGGATTAATTTGATACACCATCAACCTTCATTGATGAATCACTTGAGAAAGCCACATATTATTGTAGAAAGCTGGCTATATAAATGTACATGATAAAAGCTTGCAGCACCCTCATTAAAATGATGCATTAGGTTCTACTATTACTATCATTAGAGAAATTGTCTTTATTTAAAAAAAAAAAAAGAACAAGGATGATTATATTTTATTATAAAGCATGACGTCATAGTGATTTAACTTAGATAACAAATTGTGATAAATGGCATTATTTATAGACATAACAGAAAATTAGAAGCTTATATATATATATATATATATATATATATATATATATAGAAGGATTTGAAGCAACAAAATACCTATACAATGAGCTGAATCCTATGGCATCGTTACCCAGTTCAATTCTCCTAGTAATATTCCCTTGTGCCAATTTTGACTATGTTTACACAATGGGTAACGAAGCACATTATATACATCACCACATTAACCCGGTTTAAAATAAAAATATGGAATTTATTGAAATATAAGAAATTAGATGAAAGAAAGTTCACATTATTTTTTTTCCTAAACATGCAAAGATATAAGTTAAAGAATGAGAATATTAAGAGCAGATAAAGGGGGAAAAGGAAAAGAAAAGAAAGGTGATATTACCAGTGAGTGAGTTGTTGAGTTGTTGAACAATTGCAGCACCTAAAAGCTTTGATTAAGTCCCAATTCTTATGATCAGGTTTCTCTGCTTCTTCATTTGGTTCTTCTTCATCTGAAATTTAATTACCAAGAAATACAAATGTTTAGAGAGAAAAATGCATGGAGAGGAATTGGCTTTGGATTTTTTTTTTTTAATTGAAGGTTGGGAGTAAAAAGGATTTGAACCAGCAAAATTCCTATGCAATGAGCTAATTCCAGCAGCATGGATGCAAGATTTAATTCTCCCTGCAATATTAACTTGAGCCAAATTTTACTTTGTTTAAACAATAGTTGAAGCACATCAAATACACATCTCATCAACACAATTTGGGATACAAAGATGCGATTTATTAGAAAGTAGAAAACGATGAAGGAAAAGTCACCAATTTTCTATCTTAATAAGTGAAAGGGTAAAAAAATGGAAATGAGATAATACTAGTGAGTTTAGTGAAATAAGCCATTCCAACATCCCATGACCACAAAGAGAGGATGTTCATGTTTAAAAGCATTGATCTTTCTCAATTAGGTGAACAGTCTCGCCTTCACCTTGAAATACAACTTCTGCCCAGAAAAGAATTTACTTATATAACATAATTGGAATTTTTTATGAAAAATGTAGAAAATGGTCCAATTTGTATAAAAGACTTATAATTTTACTTTGGAAATCAAATTGTTGAAAATAAAATCATTTTTTCTCCTCTGTCTGATAGCTGCTCTTGTCTAGTATTCAATTTAAAAGCCATTAAACAAGTTAGGAACTCTTGTTCTTAAGAATATAAGGTGCTAAATTTTACTTATTTATTGTTGATAATCAAGTAGAAATTTCATTGAAACAAAAGCTGAAAACCAGCAACCCAAAGACAACAGCAAGTTTAAACCAGCGGACAGAGCACTAAGACAATAACAACTTAGGGAAACAAAAGAATGACACTTTACAATAGCAAACAAATATAACAACATATCTAAACCTATCAGATAGAGAAGTAAACAAAAATTTCCAACAAGGTGCTAGATTCATGTGATATTTCACAGGTGCCATATCTCTAATATAACTCCATGGTATGCTAAGCAACCTTAAGAAATTAATCCAAAGATGAAAGGAACACCATCTTTATTAAGTAATAGAACTCTCCAAGCAACCCTTGTTGAGAAGTCCAAGAATCATTCACCATGAAAATAAGTGAATACTTTGAGACCAAAATTTGATAAATAAAAAAGTGAATAATAAGTTTTCTACTAGATTGCAAAAAAGGAAAAAATTTTGAGAGGAAATGAGGATCCACACAATAAGAAGTCATATGGAATGACAACAAGAAGTCATATGGAATGACAAACAATCTACAAGTAAATCATGTCTTAAAGGGGTGAAATAAGAAATGAGGGGGAAATAACAAAAAGGACTCTAGAAATAGAAATTAGGATACTAACAAATGAGTTCAGTCTAATAAGCCTTGGTATCGTTTCCAACATCCCACAACCACAAAGAGAGGAAGTTTGCATTTAATAGCGTCGATCTTTCTCATTTAGGAGAACAGTCTTGCCTTTACCTATATAACATAATTGGAAATGTTTTATGAAAAATGAAGAAAAAGGGTGCTATTAGTGTAAAGACCTTCTAATTTTACTTTGGAACTCAAATAATTGGAGATAAAATCATTTGTTCTACTTTGTCTAATAGCTGTTGTTGTCTAGTATTCAATTTAAAAGCCATTAAACAAGTTAGGAACTCCTGTTATTGAGAATAGAAGGTGCTAGATTGTATTTTATTTTTGGATAATCAGGCAGAAATTTCATTGAAACCAAGCTAAAAACCAGAAGCACAAATACAACTGCAAGTTTGAAGCAGCATACAGAGCACTAAGACAGTTATAACTCAGGACAACAAAAGAATGACACTTTACAACAGCAAGCCTAAACCTATCGGATAGAGCACTAGACAAAAAGTTATAACAAGGTGATAGATTCATGTGACATTTCACAGGTGTCATATCTCTAAAATAACTCCATGGTATGCAAAGCAACCTTAAGAAATTAATCCAAAGATGAAATTAAGCTATCTTAAAAGCAGGGAATACTTTGAGTAGTAACACCAAGCCATAGCTTTCATCCATGATTACCTATCGGTCAAATGTTTGAGAAATAAAAAAGTGAATAAGTGAGTGAAGTAATAAGTTTTCTACCATATTGCAAAAAAGGAAAAAGTTTTGAGAGGAAATGAGGATTCATAGCTAACCTTAAAATTTGGGACTAACGCTTTGTTGTCGTTGTTGCCTATCATTTTGCAAGAAATAAAAAATAAAAAACTCAAAAATTGAAGCCAAACCTATGAGGAAAGCTTTTATTTGGTAAGGTATGAGATAGTTACCATTATTTTCTACTAGTTTCTGTGTAAACCTCATATAGGCTAGTTTGGAAAAAAAAAAAAAAAACACGCACTCTTAAATTCTTGCTTGCTTTAGCATTCAATTCTCCTTAGGGTTTTGCATACAGAGCCAATAAATGATAAACTCATCAACCTGAAACCAAAAGGCAAATTTAAGAGAGAACGAGATTAGTTCTAATAGCTTCTTTACTGAAAAAAAAAAAAAAAAGTACTTGAGAAATTTGGAAGGATATGTGAAACCAATATACACACTGGAGCTAAATCCTTCCAAAAGAAATTTGAATCTCTGGGATGTGAGTTGGTTAATGCACTCTTGACCTAGTTCCTCTAGCATTTTTCAACTAAGTGAGAAAAGATATACAAAGTAGTTTCCAATCATATGTTCCATATTATTAAGGTTCACAGGAATTAAATTCCTCCCCTTCCTCTCCCTTTCCCTTTCAAAAGATAAAGCTTAAATGTCGTAAAAGAAGCACTATGATGCATGCATATCTCGTTTGCTACACGAACTGGTGAAACAGCTCCCACATTACTAGGGGAAGTATCTTTGATATTTAGAGCTAAAAAAAGGACATGCAAAACTTAAATCTAAAAACAGATTCAGACAAGAGAAGTAAAAGTTGAAAATCTAAAATACTAAATTATACAAAAGTATTAGTTAAACAATTGCGATATTAGATAAGTAGGCTTACCTATCACAGGAGTCTTGAGGCTATATGCAAACTGTATGAAAGCAATCATCTCTGTATCTTAATGCACGTTGAGATAAAAAGCACTAAATCACTTACACATGGGGCCTTATATTTACTCTCCACTTCTTGTCTTGTGCTAATGCATGTGAAATACAGTAAATCAAAAATTGATGTTAGTATGTAAATGGACAGGATCAAATGATAGACAAAATTACACTTACATATTGAACATGTGAAAGAAGCAACAATAGAAATAAGGACAAGGAACACTGGAGAGGGAGGTTAGAATATTGTATATAGATTACCTCCATTGATGATTCACTTGAGAAGCCTAAAGTGCATGATAAACTCCTAAAGCGCTCGCATTAAAATGATGCATCAGGTTCTACTGTTACTATCTATGGAAAAAATAGCTTAAGAAAAAGGAACCGTCTTGATTGCAATATTTCTGTTATGCTTACCCAATTCTCAATTAGTGGGCTAGCTGTGTTGTTGGGCTTAGAATTTACTTATTATAGTGGGCTTATGGATATCCTACAATGGGGAGTTCCTTAGGACGATTATTACAGTTGGAAATTTCACCGACTAGGCTGTTCGAATAGTCTTGCCCTTTAGTTTCCTCTCACTTCCTCACATTCTCTGGTTCTTTACCCTCCAGTGTCCAACCCCTTTTTCTCTTGCCTTCCTCTTATTTATAGCCTTCCTTTAATGGGTCAACAACGATTACCTTTAGCATTTTTCGTACGGATGGGGCTCGCTAGGATTACTCTTGACGAAATGGGGCCCCACTTTGGAAATAGGAACTCAATCTTTGGGACTCACATTAGACGCTGAATTTTTCTCGGTGGCGATATCCCCCAAGGCATTATCAAGTTACACAGGAATGGAACCTGAGCAAGATTAGTCCCCTAAGGTCTAAATGGTCCCCGACTCAACCTACCGAGCAACAAAGACTAGGCTCACCGGGGAACCATTATTCAACGCATAACATTTGGGCCTTCTGTTGGTGAGCTGATGACCGTACATCTATAAATACAACAACAATAATTAATAGGTGCTTAATCTCTATAAAATATATTTGGTGTTATAAAACAGGTCAGTGGAAGATTTCTTTTTCTTTTTTTATAGCTCAAACCAACTAACAATATTAAAATCAACAAAGTGAGAAAATTTTAGATAGTTCTTTGCTTTGGTAACATACAGTAACATTTTCCTTCTAAATATCAAGCTATTTTTCAAAATAAAACCGATGGTGATTTAACTTATATAATAAATTGTGATACATGGGTTTATCTGTAGACAACAGCAAATTGGAAGCTTTATATAAAATGGAACTGAAGCAATAGAATACTTGTACAATGAGCTGATTCCTACGACATGGTTATCTGATTCAATTCTCCTAGTAATATTACCTTTTGCCAATTTTGACTCTGTTACACAATGGGAAATGAAGCAAATCAAATACATCACCACCTCAATCCATTGAAAATCCAAAGATGGAATTTAATAATGAAAACTCAAATAGTGTGAAACACGATAGCTAATTTAGACCCCCAATTTTAAATTACGGCTTGATTACTTTTACTCTTAACTTAACCCAGTGCGGAACAAGAGTAAATGAGTTGCAATAAAATTGGAACACTATTCTAAGGCATAAGCATGTACAATAAACAATAAATGTAAAGCTTAAAGAGTAGGGAAGAGAGATGCAAGCTCAAGATAACACTGAGACATGTTATCGAATAGGAAATAAGTACTCGACGGAAAACCTCTCCGTGGCCCTCCAAGCCAAAATCAATCCGCTAGTGAATAAAGTTGGAGTACACGAATATTAAAAAGACCCTCCAAGCACAATCTACCCAATATACTTGAACCCTTTAAGTTCCAGCTACCAACGGGCTTCATGGAGCCATGTCTTCACTAGTTATTTGGATCCCAAAATTAGCTCCAAATTGCATCCGCCACTCAAAGGCTTCTTTTAATGCTTCCTATATGCACCAAAACTTCTCTCAACACTTAGATTTAGTGAGGTGAGTGTTTGAGCTAAGAACCTCTCAAGGATGTGTAGATGGAGAGGTAGGAGTAAAAGAAAACTTTAGAGAAATGGTGTAGATGATTGTGGATATACAATCTCTAATTCTCAAGTGTTCAGCTAGGGTTTTTTCTCTTAAAAGTTTCTTGTAAATACTCCTTACAATTTCGTGGGCAATGAGGGCTTATATAGTGTTGGTAAAGGTATGAGAAAAAGCACACTCGAAAAGCTCCAGGTAGAGAGTTTTGCGGGTCACTCGTGACTTGGCCTTAGTCACAAAGTGAATCCCAAAATCCAGCCTGGCTAAGAGACCCTTCAAATTCTAGCATGTGCTTCTCACGTTGCCTTTTGTGGGTTGGCACTCGCAAGCCAATCGTGAGCAAGTAGCAAATTCTTCATCTTCACAAAACTTCACCAATCTCTCACACACAAACCTTACATTAAATCCCACAAAAAAAATACAAAAATATGATTGAACAAAAATACAATCAAATTTGACATGGAATTAAAGCCAACATAAAAATAGAATGCATCCTGCTACAATCATAGAATGCCACATCTTGTAAGATAGCAATTGTTGAGATATTCTTAAGAGTGCACTACATATCATTTGATGTGGAATGCTATCAAAAAGTAATAACTCAAAAATAGTGCTAAACTTGGTGATTCAAATAATAAAAGTAGTGACAACCAAGGACAAAGCAAATGATATGATAAAACTCCACTACCACCTAGCTCTTTTTAAGTAGCCTAGGCATAAATTGAGTTTGGACCCTCTTTTTCTGGTATGTGTAAACAAAATGGCAATAGCCCTACACCCAAGCACTTTGATACTTCCATTCCTATTAGTGCTAATGTCAGTTATGGTTAGCTATACAATGGCAGATGTAGCCAAAGACAGAGAAAAGTGTGCACAGCAACTAGTAGGACTGGCTACATGTCCGCCTTACATTGGTGGCCAAGCTAAAGCACCTATACTAGACTGTTGTAGTGGTCTTAAGCAAGTCCTAAAGGACAACAAGAAGTGCTTGTGTGTCATCATCAGAGATCGTAATGATCCTGAATTAGGACTACAAATTAATGTAACACTTGCTTTGGGCTTACCTTCTGTTTGTCATGCCCCTGCTAATGTCTCCCAGTGTCCCGATATGGATTCAACTATAAGAGTTATTTGTTCAAGCTAATAGCTTTTTATGAAATTCAATGTAAAAAGTGAATGGTGAGTGCTATAGACATGTTTTGGTTTTGTACTTCTTTAAAAAGAAGAATGGATGTCACTAGAAGTGGCTAATATTTTACACATTGATTTGATTTGTTTGCATGGTCATGGATGCAGCTCTTCTACACATGGATATTAATTCACCAGAAGCTCAAGTTTTCTACCAGTTGGGAAGGAGTCCTAATCAGAGTGATGGTAGTCCTGCTCCTAGTCCTAGTGGTAATGTAACCAACATACATGAGTCTTCTTTTTTATTTCAATTTCTTTTGATATTGTAGAAATCTTCTTAAATTTGTGGGTAGTTTCTCTGGCTACAGGTGGAAGGAGTTTCGCAAGTGCCAAAAGTGAAGGGACTAGTGGTTAGGACAAGAATGAAAGTTGTTATGGTCAAAAGAGATGGTTTGGAATGGAGATTGTTATTGTCGGGGCCTTAACATGGTGTTTCATCAATTCACACTTGTTCATATAGGCACTTGGACTATCACTCTTCAATAACTTTGGCCTTGATTGGTCCTCTCTGAACTGCTTCCCAAGCACCAAATAACTTTCTCACTGAAATGGGTATGGCGAGATAAGAATTAGGATAAAGATCCTCTCAAGGGTATGTCAATGGAAAGGGTGAGAGTAGAGGAATTTGAGAATCAAAGGTATAAGATTGTGGATGAATCAATCTTGTTGTTCTCTAGGGTTTATCTCTCAAAGTTCTCTTAGGAAGCTCTCAACATTTCATAGGTATAAGGGTATTTATAGTAGGGTATGAGAAGGAATGTGAAAAGTCATTTTTCTACATAACAGGGTGTTCTAGCGAGTCACTCGCAATTGGGATGAGTCGCGAGTTCCAATCGCCAGAAAACAGAATGGCTAGACTGTACTTTTTGTCCTATAGTGATCCAGCTGTCCTGACCCTTCAACTTCTAGCATGCTCCACACGTGTGCCTGATTCTGGCGGGTGGTCAGTCGCGAGTCAGCCGGGAGATCTAGTTGCGAGTTGCCTCTTTAATGCACACTCTTGATCAATTCTTCACACTCTCTCACACATAACTTTTACATAATTCCCACCTAATACAAGGTTTCTAAATGCTGAATTACAAGAAAATTTGGCACAGAATAAAGCCAACACATGGTTAAACAAATTCAACCTTACAATCTCCCCTTTGCCTATTCCGTGACAAAACCCTAAAACAGACTTTAGACTTAAAATGTGAGTTCGGGAATAGTTGCCAAAACTCACTTATACCTAATTCTAGATCTATGAAGCTCTTGAACCATATGAACAAGTTCCCTGAAAACAATATCACAAAATGCACACATTAAGTTCATTGTAAGCGGAAAACCTAGAATGCATATGGAGTAAGCCCAATGCGATCAAGCAAGTATGAATATGACAATTAAGCATAGCTTAATCATATAACAACAATCATTATAAATAGTGACTACAATGAACATTCACACAGTGAATGAACATCCGAACATGCAAGCAAATAAGCTGAATGTAAAGTATCATTTGCATGTCCAACACTCAACCGATGCAAGAACACTAAAGCACGAGGCATTTAGGTTTGAATTGCATCAAGGATACAAGATCTAACAAGGGCGCAAGAGTGGAGTACTAAAGAAAATGCAAAACATTAACTAAAAGTATTAAGCTACATTAACAAGGGTACATATTAAAGCATAGTTTAAATAGCTAACACATTCAAGCATCCATAACACACAATATCCAAGAATTTTAAAACCCGAGTATTAAAGCCATAGAGTACTAGAATAAGTGCTATGAAAAACCATAAAAACTAGAAAAACCATAGTAGCTATAAAAACTTATAAAAAGTTCTCCCCCTCAAGATAGGCTCCTGTCAGTTCGTTTAGACCCCTTAAACCCAACAGATTAACCTAGTGAATTAGCCAAGTGATTAACTTAGGTAATTTAATTAAATCTAGGTTAACACAAAATAAGCAAAAACAACAAAGCAGCGGAAAAATAAATAACACAAAGACCTGATGACCCAGGAAACCACATCGGTAAAAACCTGGGGAGGAGTTAACCTAGCTATCCTCAAGGTAAACTGAATCCACTATGAAAGAATTGAAGTTTACACAATAAGACTTAGACCACTAACATCCTATTGCTACCCAAGTGTAGGAAACTTACTACCATGACCCCATGATAGCTCCGAGATCCACGGACTCCTTCTTTCTTGAATTCTTCAGCAAATCCACAAGCGCACCTGCTTGTATATCTTTGTGCTCTTTGATTCTGCAACTGTATTGATCTACACAACTCTTAACATAAATCTCAAGTTTGTAAACCCTAAGTGTATGTGAAGGTAAACACCTCTAGATCTCACAATGAGATTCACAAACACAGCATTCGGAACTCTAAAAACGTGGCTAGGGTTTTCCCTTATATACTTAGGGCAAAACATAAAACCATATACATTAAAACGGGCTTGGGCTGAGTTGGAAATTTCTGCAGAAAAACGATCTGCACGATTTTCGATCGATCGAGTTTAACTTTCGATCGATCGAGTCATACAGAAAGTTAATAGTAATTCTGCATAAAAACTCGATTCCAACTTTACATTAAATCCCATACTTTGAGCAAGTTTAACACACGACTAAACATTGTTTTGATCATAGTTTGCCAACATACAAATTGAAGTTCTAAATACATTAGTTCCTAATCTTTAGAACCTAACAAACTCCCCCTTTGGCAATCCGTGACAAAACACAGACTTAACAAAAAGCTCAAAGTTACAAATTGAAATAGCCCATTACAATAAAAAGCCACTTAACAATTCAACCTAAACTACTATCTAACAGTTGCAAAGTAGACAGCAGCTCGACTGAAAACAACCTGTATATTCCTGTAACACTTAACAAACACATAAACGCATGTGTGGAACAAAAACAGGAAATATATAAATAAAAATTTCTTGATTTCACATGACAAAAAGTAAAGACATATATCATGAATAACATCATCAATATAGATCAATAAGCAGAGTAGCATAGTGAAATAAGAAACATATACATAAAATGTATCTCAACAAAAATATCTCCTAAATACAAGGTGAAGCGCCTAGATATAATCTAATAACTCCACAAGCTCCGCAGTATCACTACCTAGTAAACAAAACTCCCCCTAAAATGTAAATCTCCACAACAAAATCTCCTAGATACAAATGAACTATGCACTCCCCCTTTTTGTGACGAATTGCCAAAGGGCACTCATTCATCATCAAAAGGAGGCGGAGGAGAATGACGAGAGTTCGCCAAATCCGCTCGTAACGCACGTAGCTCATCCAAGATGTCCACCAAAAGCTGACCATGAGTCGCCTGAACGGTCACGACAGTATCAAGCGTCCGACGAAGGTCAGAAACCTCATCAAACGGTGGAGGAACATCAGCAGCAGCAACAGCAACAGCAGGATCAGAAGAAGTCCCAGCTGCATGAGTATCTGTAGAAGAAGAAGGGGGTGGAGTGACACCGAAAGGCTCTACCCTAGGACGCTTAGAGCTAGCTCGAAGTTGAGCAGCCCTTTGCCTCAAAAGGTAGCACCAATAGGAGCGATAATATGAACAGGCTCAGAAGCAGGATACTCACCAAAACCAAGAAAAAGGAGAATCCTATGAATAAAAACGGGAAAAAACAAAGCATGAGCCGTAGAACTAGACCGATGAACCTCGTTCAAAGAACGAAGGAACAGATGCGAAAAACTGATAGGCGCATCAGTGACCAAGGCATACAAAAAGACACACCGCTCAAGAGGAATGGTGTGGACATGCGAAATAGGCCACAAAGAATGACACGCTATCCTAAAGAAAAGATAGTGTAACTCAGACAGCTCAGCAGAAGTGATCTGAGGATCAGAACCCCACTGGATAGAAGACCCAGTGATGTACGACAAGACGTCATCAAGGGGAGGAGACTCCTCGTAAGGAAAAACGGGATGGTCCACAATAGGCACCCCAAGAGCATCAGACACTACCGAAGGGGTAATGCGATACTCCACACCACGTAACCACACCTTGACCAAGGTGTCGTTATCGTAGACATGAATAGAGAGGTTCGAATAGAACTCTCTAATCAAAGAAGCAGGAGGAGGATGCTCAAAGTCGAGAAGAGGTAACTAACCTCGACGCTCAAAGTTACGACGCACCTCAGGATCTAACTCATCTAGCAAGACCCTACGCTCAGCCCAGATGTGACGCCTAAGATTAAGGGTCTCATAGGTATTTTGGTTCGACTCACTAGGGAACCGCTCAGTGTCAAAAGAAGGAGAAGGATCAGAAGTCCTATGGGCTCTAGTT
Organism: Lithocarpus polystachyus; assembly: GCA_033629205.1. NCBI lineage: Eukaryota > Viridiplantae > Streptophyta > Magnoliopsida > Fagales > Fagaceae > Lithocarpus > Lithocarpus polystachyus. Next base: position 751,280 of record CM066165.1, read on the forward strand.
TTCCTAGGCATAGTGCTAAGGAAAAGAAATAGACACAGAACGAAAAAGAGCAAAAACAAAAACCAAGGGCAGACTGCAAGTTAGCATAGCATAAAAATATAGAAAATAGAAATTCTATATGATGCATGAGCATGAACATAAAATGATGCATGTACTAATGCAGTGACAGGTTCAATTTGGATCCAAATTAACAAAATTGGCTTGAGCATTTAGTACGTATAAAAAAAAACCCAATTTGAAAAATCCAATTTCTCAAAACACAACAAATTGATAAATTGATCAACACATCAGTCAATTAACTCAACATAATGATCAAACTTAGCAAACTAACAAGCCAATTTCATCAATTTCAATCAAATTGAACAAAACCCCCAATTTTCTCAATTTCAAACCCTAGATTTTCAAATTCTCCTCAAAACACTAAGATAATCAAATTAAACCACATGTTTAGCTTAGGTAAGGTGTCCCCACAAAAACCCATAAAAAATTTGAAAGAGAAACAGCCAAAAACACTTCCTAATTTGCCACAACAATAATTCCGAAAATAACAATAAAAATGCATGAAAAATGCATGATTTTCGAAAATTAATGCAAAGAAAAAGGACAAAAAGGTCTTACCAGCCTTGAAGGAGAGAGATTGTGCAAAAAGAACGGAAGAAAACGACAAATCCACCCAAAAATAGCTTGACCGGTAGGTAGGAGACAAAAAGAAATTTTGAAAAGTTTTGAAAAAGTGAAAAGACACTTGAAAAGCTCCTTTTTTTAAAAACATCCAACACGATTTTCGATTGAACGAAAATTACATTCGATCGATCGAAAATACCTTCGATTGATCCAAATACAATTTGGATCGATCGAGTCAACCAGAGACTTTAACACCGGATTTGAAACATTTTCGATCGGTCGAAAATCAATTTCGATCGATCGAAATTCTGGAAAAATTAATTTTTTGAAAAACACAACAATTTCAGTGCAGTCACTTCTCAAAGCATCAGATTTTATGAGAAAAATGCATGAATATGAGATGAGATGTTTCCCAAAAACACATGAATTCAATCCAGATTTCTCAAAGCAAAATTTCTCTCAAAACCCCAAAAAAAAAAAAAACTCAAACAAGCAAACATGTTCTGCATCAATTTCTAGAAATTCTCAAACTTGGTTGGTCAGGCCAAAAACACACACAATATCATGTACACAGTTTAGCAAAGAATAACTTTTGTAGTGTGTGCAACTAGCATAAGCTTGAGAAACACGTGAGGTGATATGCACATAGAGATTAATCACAAATTCTACAAAATCCATCACATGAATTTGAAAGAGACTATCCCTCAAAGAGTTACATCATATAACTCCCACATCTCCTAGAATAAAAGCTTGCAATCATGTAAGTTTCTTGATTTGCCTCATTATTCAATTTAATTGATTAGAAACCTAATAAAAGCCGGGATAATGTACACACCAATTTTATGAATTTGTGAGATTATTATAGCCCAATAATGTACACACCAATTTTAATCGAGGCTACACCTTATGTTCTTTTTGTGCATGTGCTACACTTTCTCGAGCACTAAATCTTACGATATGCACTAAGGTGTTCATGATTGGCTAATAAACAGTGGTGAGATGGTTATTTATGCCTTTCTCAATAAGTTCAAGTCCATCAATCAAAGACATACGACTTCAAAATCAAGATCATGTGATCAACAAATATAGCATCTTCCCACACAACATGCACAACAAGACTTTTGCTAGTAAAGTGCAATAAAAATAAGTGCATCAAAGCTAAACAAGGTACATTCACATGATATGCAATATTTGATAGACCAACCTTGTCTTCAAATTCAAGAAAAAATAGCAAAACACAATTTGCAAATTTTTTTTTTTTATAAATTAAAAGAAACAAACATCTTAGAATGAAATGTATGAATGTAATGCAATGCAAATCCTAGAAACAGAGGTCACACAAGATAGAGCAATGAAGCACAAGGACCATGTCAGACAGACTCAATTAGATCGAGCCTTTTGCATCCAAGACTTCTTAGATGCAACTCTTGCATTGGAGTTATGATTCACATTAGAATTCTGAGCAACTCCAGGATTGGAATAAAGGTTTAACGCCTTTACCAATTCACCAATAAGTACCATAGGATCATGTGCTTGGGGCACAGGTACTTTAGTTTTATTTGCTCGCTTCGCAGCTTGCAACTTAAAATAATTTGGACGAATGTGTCCAGGTTTTCCACAAAAATGACAAACTCATGCAGGCTTATCATGCAATTTGCCCTTAGTAGAAGTAGAAGCTCTAGAATGAGAAGCTTGAAGATCAACCCTAATTTTTCCAGGTGGAGTAACATCTATAGGCTTGACAGGTTCACTCACCAAGGGTTTGACAATCTCACTCTTAGGAGGTTCAGAAGAAGGAATAAATTTAGTGGAAGAAGGTTCAAGCACAGAAATACTTTCCTCATAACCTAAACCAGATTTATCAGAAGGAGACTTTTGAATACTCAGCATGTGATCAAGTTTGGAGCTTGCAGACCTATTAGTTTGTTCTCTAGCAACAGACAAATCAAGTTCCAAACATTTAACTTTATCAAGTAAGAGCATGTTCTCAGTTTTCACATTATTCAAAAGCTCATTTGCATCAAACAATTTCACAAGTAAATTTTTCTTTTCAAGTTCAAGAGATGCAATTTTCTTCAAGCCTAACTCAACATTCATGGCATCCTTTGCAGCAACTTTGCAAAGTTTATTGTAGGCTTCCTGTAAATCTGCATCCTCAGAGAGTTCCCCATCAGAAGGGTTCTCTTCAACAGACATGCTTTCATTGACTACAGTTGTAGCAGTGAAAGCAATGAAGTTTCCATCCTCATCACTAGCGGATTCATTGTCGGAAACTTCATCATCACTAAGGGTTACAGCCATAGCTTTACCCTTAGACCTCAAGTATGTAGGACATTCAGATTTTAAATGACCATACCCTTGACAACTATAACATTGTTGTCCCAAAGAATTATTAGAAGGCTGTCCCACTTTCTCCTTAGATTTTTCAGTGTTATTAACTTTAATGGGATCATTCTTCCTAAAATTTCTAGATTCAACAGTGTTCTTGCCTCTTGCCCTTCTGTTATTGTTCCTCAGAAAGTTTCTAAAGTTCTTGGCAAGATAGGCAATCTCTGTAGCAGAGAGTTCATCATCAAATCCACTATCCTCAACATCATCAACAGACTTAAGAGCCATTGATTTGGATTTGTTGGTCTTAGGGAGGTCTAACTCATAGGACTGAAGCGATCCTACAAGTTCTTCAACAGGGATGGAGTCCACATCCTTGCTCTCAGTGATGGCAGTCACTTTGGGTCTAAAGTCCTCAGTCAAAGATCTAAGAATCTTCCTAACAATTTTAGGTTGATCATAGATTTCACCCAAATTATAAGCAGAATTAACAATATCATTCAATTTAGCATAGAATTCATCAAAAGATTCATCATCATTCATTCTAATGCTTTCAAATCTAGTAGTTAATTGCTGCAACTTGTTTATCTTAACTGCCTTTGTGCCTTCATGCACAGTTTGGAGGATATTCCAAGCAGTATGAGCAACCTCAACATTAGAGATTCTCTTAAATTCCTCCATGGAAACAGCATTAAAGATAGCATTCATAGCTTTGCTATTAAAAGCGGCTGCCTCCTTTTGAGAAGTTTGCCACTCACTCACAGGAGTAGTGGGCTTCTCCCATCCGTACTCAACGGAATTCCAAACCCTCTCATCAATAGATATCAGGAATGGTTTCAACCTTACTTTCCAATAAGCATAGTTGTTTCCATCAAAGTGAGGTGGAACAACAAGAGAGTGTCTGTGTTCCATGACAACAGGGGTCAAGGATCAGCTAAAAGATTAAAGGATCAAACACAAAAGCTACCCGCTCTGATACCACTTGTCAGTTCGTTTAGACCCCTTAAACCCAACAGATTAACCTAGTGAATTAGCCAAGTGATTAACTTAGGTAATTTAATTAAATCTAGGTTAACACAAAATAAGCAAAAACAACAAAGCAGCGGAAAAATAAATAACACAAAGATCTGATGACCCAGGAAACCACACCGGTAAAAACCTGAGGAGGATTTAACTTAGCTATCCTCAAGGTAAACTGAATCCACTATGAAAGAATTGAAGTTTACACAATAAGACTTAAACCACTAACATCCTATTGCTACCCAAGTGTAGGAAACTTACTACCATGACCCCATGATAGCTCCAAGATCCACGGACTCCTTCTTTCTTGAATTCTTCAGCAAATCCACAAGCGCACCTGCTTGTATATCTTTGTGCTCTTTGATTCTGCAACTGTATTGATCTACACAACTCTTGACATAAATCTCAAGTTTGTAAACCCTAAGTGTTTGTGAAGGTAAACACCTCTAGATCTCACAATGAGATTCACAAACACAGCATTCAGAACTCTAAAAACGTGGCTAGGGTTTTCCCTTATATACTTAGGGCAAAACATAAAACCCTATACATTAAAATGGGCTTGGGCTGAGTTAGAAATTTCTGCAGAAAAATGATCTGGACGATTTTCGATCGATCGAGTCTAACTTTCGGTCGATCGAGTCATACAGAAAGTTAATAGTAATTCTGCATAAAAACTCGATTCCAACTTTACATTAAATCCCATACTTTGAGTAAGTTTAACACACGACTAAACATTGTTTTGATCATGGTTTGCCAACATATAAATTGAAGTTCTAAATACATTAGTTCCTAATCTTTAGAACCTAACAGCTCCCCCTCAAGAGCTACTTCATACTGCTCCCCCTTTTTGATCGGAATGGCCAAAGGGCTATGGCTAGTTCGTGAAGCTATCAAACTTGGTTGTGAGCAAGTTGATTTGGTCCTAGATAGTTGTAAGCCTATTGGAGTGCCCAGTTGGACTTCTCTTAGACCATCAATCCTCTCAAGAATGATCTAAAAAGTTGTTAGGATATATGTGATTCACATGTTAGGAGCATATGTCACTATTTTATGTAATTGGCTAATCCTTTAACAAAACTCACTTTACTTGTATTTGGGTAGATCTAGGATGTGTTTAATACTTCAAGTCTGAAATGTGCCTATCATTAAAGCTCGACAGCTAGCTATCTATCGAGCTTAAAAATCTATTCTAGCCCTGTGGCTCAACAGCAACTCAACAGATAGGCATCTGTTGAGGTTTATGAAAAATAGAATTTCAGTTCTGTTTTGACTCAAATCCGTGATTATATGTTTGGGCTTTCTTTTCTCACAACATTAGACATATAAAAGGATTATTTTAAGGGCCATCAAAGTGGACACAAGTTGCACAAGTGTTGAGCAAAGTTTGTTTAAGCAAATTGTGACCGATGACAGAATTTTATCTAGTTCATCTTTCTTGTGAAGAAGTTGCTGTGTTTGTACACCGTAGGGTTTTGTGACCAAGCATCTTCTAGATCTTCATCGTGTGATTAACTGATGAATTGAAGAACTTTGCAGCCAACAACCTTCTCTAGTTGGTGAATCAAGTCGTGTACTAGGAGCCATGCAATACAAGGAGAGATTGTTACTACAGAACAAGTCCAATTAGGTATTGGGATAAGGGTTCAACTGTAGGTTGGTATAAGGTACTGGGATTCCTTTACTTGTAACCGCTTGTTGTGATAATAGTGAATTCTCGGGAGTGATGACCTTAAAATCACCCGGTGGGGTTTTTGCCGTGTAAGTTTTCCCTATTCGTAAACAAATCACCGTGTCATTTATTTTTCGCTGCATATTTAGATTAATTGGTGATTTATTTGTGTTACCACGCTCATTGCATGTAATTGAACCTCGTTAATTCACTTGGTTAATTAATTGGTTAATTCATCACAAGGAGTCAATACGTTTTTGGCCTATCAAGTGGTATTAGGGCAGGTGCACTCTAATTATGATTAATCTTTGTTGTGTTGATCAATTGACTCCTATTTGTCATGAATAAAGGACAGTCTCTTATCATACGTCCTTTATTTGATGGCACTAACTATGCATATTGGAAAGTACGCATGAGAGCTTTCTTATAGTCTCTGGATGAGAAGGTGTGGCAAGCTGTAGAGATTGGTTGGACCAAGCCAAGGGAAGCGTCGACTGATTAGGATGATGCTAAGATCAAGGCGGCAAACTTCAACAGCAGAGCTTTGAATATCTTATTCAGTGCGGTCACCAATGAGGAGTTCAAGAAGATATCCTCCACTGAAACTGCCAAGGAAGCATGGATCATTCTCCAGACAACCTATGAGGGAACCAAGCCTATCAAGGATTCAAAGTTTCAGAGGCTCACTACAAGCTTTGAAGAGATCAAGATGAAGGAGGATGAGTCATTTGATGAGTTCTATGCCAAGCTCAAGGACATAGTGAACTCAACTTTTAATCTTGGGGAAACCATTCCTGAACCTAAAATTGTGAGAAAGGTGCTCAGATCTCTACTCGAGAGATTCCATGCCAAGATCACTGTTATTGAGGAATTAAAAGATATTGACAAAATCCCTTTGACAGAGCTAGTTGGCAATCTGCAGACCTATGAGTTGGGTTTGTTTATTATCGGGAAGTCAAGCAAGAGCAAGAGCATGACATTGACAGCCAAGAGCAGTGATACTGATGAGTCTTCAGATGATGAGGATTCTAAGATGAAGTCCTACATTACAAGAAAATTCAAGAAGTTCATGAAGAATGCTAATGCAAAGGGCTTCGACAAGGACCGTAGACAGTCAAGTTCTTCTCAGTCTAAGAGCTAAGAAAAAGGGAAAAAGGATTCAAGGGATGGTGGTCAGTACACTGTTCCCTTAGGACCAAAGTGCTTTGGGTGGCAAGGATTCGAACATATGAAACAAGAGTGTCCCACATATCTCAAGACCATTGGGAAGAGTAAGGCATTTGTTGCTACATTGAGCGACACTGAGCCTGAGGATGATTTCAACAATGAGGAAGACGGAATCCTAAATGCCTTCACTGCCACAGTCAATCCTAATAAGGGGATTGTAGAAGAAATGGATGAAGAAGAAAAATTGGTGGAGTCCAAGTTTGAGAACATAGATGAATAAGATGACATCCACACAGCTTATGCAAAGTTATACAAGGTCTTAGAAAAGCATGAGAAGTTGTATAGGCTGAGAGCTCGAATGTGAAGAACTCTCCACAAAGTTTGATGAAGCTAATAAGACTATTGGAGCACTTAGGTTTGAGAATAATTTCTTAATTGAGAAGACCAAGAAACTTGAAGCGGAGCTATTTCAAGTCAGAGCTCAATTGGAGAGGACTTCAAGTGCAAAGCTTGACGAGATGCTCAGTATTCAAGAAATCTGCTTCATCTCGAATCAATTTAGGGTATGATTTCTCTTCTCCTAGTTTTGCTTCTACTAGTTCTACTGTTTTTGTTGCTCCTATTAATAATGTTGAAACTAAGAACATTAATGTTAAAAATGAATTAGCTAGTGAGAATATAGACAAGGGTAAGTCTATCTTAGAATCACCCCCTAAACTAGCTAAGAATGAGATTAAAAACACTAGGGCTAAGAAGGCTAACTCTCAAAAGCCTAAACAGAAGAAGCAACATCTCTATCATCACTGTGGAGCAGCCAGTCATACTCGATCAAATTTCTATAAGTGGTTAGCCACTCAACAGAGCAACGGCATGATTACATCAAGAAACCAGAATCAGTTTCCACTTTCTTTTGATTCCCTCATGTTCCTTTCAAACTTGAATGGTTTTAATTCTTCCCCCTCATCTCCGGTTCAAGGGTTCATTCAAAGGAAAGGTTCTTCCAAGGTGTGGAAGGAAAAAGGAGCGAAGTGATTCTGTCACTTTTTTTCTTTCTCTCTCTCCTTCTTGTTTTTGTTTGCATTACTTGTGTGTTTTGCTTTCAAGTTTTGAGTTAGTCTAGTTTTATGCATTGCTTTGTTTTATTTAACATGTTTTTTTTTTTTTTTTTTTGGTTATTTTTCAGTTTTGCTTTGTTTTGTTTTTCATATAAAAATATTTAAAAAAAATTGAAAAATCAGAAAAATACAAAAACAGTGTGCGTTTGTGTACATTGGTACTTGTGTACCTTGGTTGGCCATTGAAACAAAGTTTTCTAAACTTTGTATCTTGTGTAACTTAGATGAGCATCTCTATGCACAACTAAGCGATATGCACAACTAAGCAAGTGAGTTTTGTGGCTCATGTTTGTGATGTGTAAGATTAAGTAATCTCTTGTACTTAACACTCATATCACTCTTTTTGATGGGTAGGACTAGAAAATCCTAAGAGAAAGGCATAAATAACCATCTCACCACTATTGCCTGCCAATCATAAAATGACATCTGTATGCTTCGGCATAGCAAAAGTGCAATGTCAATGACATCTATATGCTTCAGCATAGCAAAAGTGCAATGTCAAAAGTTTAACTTAAATGAGTATTTCTTTTCTCTCTCTTATATGCCCATGCATTATATGCTTAATAAAGGGAAAAATAAGCAAAACAAAATAAAAACAAAAAGATCAAAATGCTTTATATGTGATTGCAAGCGTGTATTCTAGGAGATGTGAGAGTTATAAGATGTATCTCAAAGGTGATAGTCCCCATCAAATAGTTATGATTGTGTGTGAGTTAAAGTGATTTCCTCAAATCTCAAATCGTCATAACTTGTATACACTTATGCAATCTTGCGATGTTTTTCACACACAACACGCAATATTCTTTGCTACTCTTGATACATGTGCATGTACAGTATGATTTGGCCATCACGAGGTTTACATGTGTTAATGTATGCTCACTAAACTGTCTTGACTTATTTTTTAAATATAAAATTGGTTAGACTTGTTTAGTGTATGTGTGTGTTTTGGGATCTTTGTGCTTATCATTTTATTGTTGAGAGTTCAAAATGTCTTGTGGATCATTGGTTGAGTTGCATGTTTGACTGCATTCATAAATATCCTTAAGCAATCTCGACACCTCCTCGACACCTCTCGATACCTGGCTTATCTTTCAAGCTCTTAGTTGATTTTTATTGCAATCTCGACACCTCTCGATAGCTAGGTAAATCGATCGAGAAAGTTTCTGCCTCCTCGACAGATCTTCGATCCATTAAGCTTCCTTTTTGCCTTGGACACATGCTCAATAGATGCTTTTGTCAAACCCTTTAAAGCTTGACAGATTGTCGACACCTCTCGATCTGTCGAGATTTACTGATGGGCTATATAAGGGCCACTCGCGATTCGGACTTCATTCTCTTCGATCTCTCTCGATTTGTCTGTGTCTTTTCTCTTCTCAAACTTCTCTCTCACACTCCAAACTTCATCCTAAGTTGTTTTTTGGCCTAGATCAAGTGATTAATCATTGGTAAGGTTCCTAAATCCTTCACTTTTCATGCATTTCATGCATTAAACCTAGATTTTTGGGTTTTTGAAATTGGGGCTTTTCAAAATTGATGAAGTTTTTGTTGAAATTTTGGGATGGGTTTTTGTTCAAATTATCTTTACACTCCATGCATTGCAACACATGTGCATTATAACTATATTTTCATGCATTTAGATGTGTGTTATATATGTTAAATTGCTTGTGTGCTGGTAGGATTGGATTGGGCTGAGCCCATGAAGCAATTACCATTGCATATCACATGCTCATGCATTTTCATGCATACGTCCTTTACATTCAATATATTTTTGTATATTTGAACTGTGTTGGGACTTTTCTGAGTGTTTCTTTCTTCCCCCTCACTCTCTAGTTTACGTTAGTGCGTCAATGGCACCAAAACATAAGTCTGTTCCGTCCCGGAGTCCTATTCATTCCCAGGCTTCTTCATCTTCTGATCCCACCCTCTCTTCTATTCAATTCTGTGATGAGAATGCCCGAAAGGACTTCTCGGAGAACTTTTCTCAACGAGGTGTTCATTCGGAATGCCAAGTCATTTTGTCGGACTTCTCCGACACTAACCTACCTACTGTCATTCACAGTCGGGGTTAGGAGTCACTGTGTGACGTCCCGATCACCTATCCATCCGTACTGATTCAGGAGTTTTACTTCAACATTCATGAATTTGATTATTCAGTACCTCTCTTTCATACTTGCATTTGAGGTACGCGCATAGTGGTCACACCAGAGTTGGTATCCAATGTGCTTCATGTCCTAAGGGTAGAGCATCCTGACTACCCTAGTTGTAAGCGTCTGGGGACTGTGTCCAAAGACGAGATGATTTCTATTTTCTACAAGTGCCATTCTGATTGGGGTGATTGTCAATTTACACCATGTTCGACCTTTGCTAAAGGTCCTAGATTCATGAACATGGTGATGACTTTTGTTTTGCACCCTCTTTCTCACTATAACTCTATCACAGAGCCTCGTGCTCGATTTTTGCTTTCCCTTCTTGAGCATCTTACTATAGATTTTCCTTCATATTTTATTCTTTCTATTATAGATGTTTATAGGGATACGACTACCCGTGATAAGCTCGTCTTCCCTTCAGCTATCACGTGGATTTTGTGCCATTTTTCTGTTCCTTTTCCCTCGTCTGACCACTTCACCGTCATGTGTGCCATTTATGCTGCTACCGTTAAACGAAGCGAGGCACAGTTTCGATCAAGGCGATCCGGTATGGTAGCTCCTCTCAGTCCTTCAGCTCCATCCATCTCTGCTCCCTCTACTTTAGCGAGAGGTGTGACTTTTGACGCGATCATGGCGCAACTTCAGCGCATGGATGCTCACCTTGATGCCCTCATTGATGAGGTGTGTTAGGTGAACACCCATGTTAGCCGTATTGCTAGACGGCAAACTCACCTTGGTGGCTTTGTTGAGTCTCCCTTTCCTCCTCCTGAGGCACCAAAGGCATCTGTGGACGATGACTCCGACAACGATGATGATGATGGAAATGGAGATGCTAGCTTTTCCAGCTCTGATGAGATGTCTACTTCACACTCTTACCCTTTGTCACTTATGACAAAAAGGGGGAGTAGTTTTGGTTATGAAAGTAGTCATACTTAGAGGGAGTTAGCATAGGAGATTTTTGTTAGGGGGAGTGTGCACATTGAGGGATGTAGTGAGGATATTATGTATCTTTTCTTTTCTTTCTATTTTAGATACATTGTTCATGTACTTTAGGTCTTGTGACCATTTTGATATACATTGTACTCATATTCTTTATATATTGATGTATGTTCTTTCACCTATCCTTACATGTGTTGTTTCTTTTCTTTCTTTATACACATGTTTCTTTACTTGTATGCAATCCATTATTTCTGTTTCACACAAAGATGCCATAATGAGTTTTGTTTAAAATGTTTCAGAAATATAGGTTGTCAAAGTCTTTCTTGCCATAGATTCTCTTCTTGCAAAGTTTTTCAAGAGTTTGTGTTATGATAGATTTTATTATATTCAACAGGTGAGTATAAGTTGAGTAATTTATGACTTCTCTTATATGCTCATTTGTTTGTTGTGGTTTTATCACGGATTGCCAAAGGGGGAGATTGTTAGGACATATGTGATTCACATGTTAGGAGCATATGTCGCTATTTTATGTAATTGGCTAATCTTTTGACAAAACGTATTTTACTTGTATTTGAGTAGATCTAGGATGTGTTTAATACTTCAAGAAACTTTGTTTCAAGATCAAGTGTTGAAGCCATGTAAGTCTGTCCAAGATTCAAGTCTGAAAAGTGCCTGTCATTAAAACACGACAGCTAGCCATCTATCTAGCTTGAAGAGCTGTTCTAGCCCCATGGCTCGACAACAGCTTGACAGATAGGCATCTGTCGAGGTTTATGAAAAACAAAATTTCAGTTCTGTTTTGACTCTAATCCGTGATTATGTGTTTAAGCTTTCTTTTCTTACAACCCTAGACATATAAAAGGATTATTTTAAGGGCCCTCAAAGTGGACACAAGTTGCACAAGTGTTGGGCAAGTTTGTTCAAGCAAATTGTAACCGGAGACAGAATCTGCCCTAGTTCATCTTTCTTGTGAAGAAGTTGCTATGTTTGTATACTGTAGGGTTTTGTGACCAAGCATTTTCTGGATCTTCATTGTGTAATGAACTGAAAAACTTTGCAGCCAACAACCTTCTCTAGTTAATAAATCAAGTCATGTACTGGGATTCGCGTAAATTGGTTAGTCATGTACTGGGAGCCGTGCAATATAAGGACAGATTGTCACTATAGAACAAGTCTAATTAGGTATTAGGGTAAGAGTTCAACTATAGGTTGGTATAAGGTATTGAGACTCCTTTACTTGTAACCGCTTGTTGTGATAATAGTGGATTCTCGGGAGTGGTGACCTTAAAATCACCCGGTAGGGTTTTTGCCGTGTAAGTTTTTCCCATTCTAAAACAAATCATCGTGTCATTTATTTTCCGCTGCATATTTAGATTAATTAGTGGTTTGTTTGTGCTACCACGCTTATTGCATGTAATTGAACCTAATTAATTTACTTGGCTAATTAATTGGTTAATTCATCACAAGGGGTCAATACGTTTTTGGCCTATCAAAAGCGTCTGGAGGCATTGAAGAAGACGATGAAGCTCCGCTCCTACCTCAACCACCACCTCTTCTTGGAAGAGGTTGTTGTCCTTCCGCTTCAGTTTCTGTGTTTGCAGGAGGAGCTTGTTCAGGTTCTTCCTCTTGTTCATCAACGAAAGACGCACTCTACTCCTTGTGATTGTTTGAAAGTTGATGGAAGGAGACACACTTATTAGGCTTATGTCCTGTGGAGTCTCCATACTATTTTCATGAAGGATCCTCATAATTAGACTTGAGAGAATAATCTTTGGCCTTAAGGATGTCCTTGTAGCTTCGGCAATGATGGTGTACATATGAGTACCAATGTCGGTATAGAGTTTCTCAAGAAGCTGCATGAGGAAGATGGCTCTAGCATTATTGATGGTGGTCAACTTCCTTACCGGTCACAAGTTGAACATCATGATGTAGGCAAGGCACCTGAAATTCGGAGGAAAGGTGATTAGGTTGAGACATTTTCCTTCTCTAGCACCACCAGATGGAGTTGTACTGTTTCTAGAGATACCATTTTGTCTTTATAAGGAATGAAATCTTCATGAGCTAATTCTCCATGTCCAAGGATATGGTTAATGTCCCCCACGTCAAGAGTGAATTCATGACCTCTAACCTAACATTCTATAAAATCTTCTTTGAGTGTAGCATTTGCATAGAATTCTTTGATCAGAGGTTCACAAACTCCGGGGAGATCACCAAGGAGCTTTTCCCAAACTCGTCCTTCAAAACAGCTAGGGATGAAGGATTCCTTGAGGTTAACAAGATTCACATATCTCTCCTGAATGATTGGAGCCTTTTCAAATTGATGGGAGTATTGCTCTTAGTGTTGAGGGGATCGAAACAGGCCATTGTCTATGCATTTCCTCTTGTCACCACACTAAGTAGTGGTTTTTTGTGGAGCCATTTGCAAAAAACAGAGTAGCAAATACCACAAAACTGAACACAATAGTCGGTAGCAAACTTAATTAGTAACAAGTTAGTAAAAAAAAAAAAACTATAAATTAAACCCCAAAAACTGGAATTTAAAGAGAAATTTAGAAAAATGACATATGGAGATGCTAAACATCAAAGCATGATACAATCATAGCATTAAACACTCAACATGTCAAAGGGTGTGTGTGAAAACACATTATCATTTGATGTTTCTAAAAAAAGCAACATGATTATCCTCACAATCTTTGTACTCAATGGAGTCCTAAAAAAAAAAAAAAAAAACACACAAAAACATCTATAAGACATTTTATCATCAACATAATATGCACAACACAATACAAATCATAGCAAAATGCATGAGCATGTAGAAAAAAACATGTAAAACTAGCATTATACTATGAAACCCAACAAAACCCATATATCAAACTAAAAAAAAAAAAAAAATCAAAAACCATATTCATCAACCATATATCCATATCTCAATATAAACAACAAATCGAAGAAAAATAAAGCTATAAACTTGAAATAGATTGAAAATAAGAGATACTCATACCTTTTCTTGAAGATTGAGAGAGGATTGAAGAAGAAAATGGTGATTTTGTGAGTGAAATTGGCGGTTTTAGGAGAGGGAGAGGCGGAGAAGACAAAGGGTTATGCACGTGATGCGAGGAAAACTAAATAGTTTTTGAAAATGGTGATTTAACCCTATTTGTGTAAAACACGCGTTTTTCGTGATTCATATGACCCGCAAGCAAGTTGCCAAAACGAGTCGCCAAAAACGCTTGTATTTAATTCTTTTTCACGACTGGGACATCCACTCGCCAGTGAGTCGTGAATGCCTCTGAGTAACCTCGCGACTTGGACTTCCACTCGAAAAGTAGTCGCGAAAATGAGTCGCCAAAAAATCAAAAACAGAATTTTTGAAAAAATTTTTAAGTGTCACGATTGGAAGTTTTACTCACCAAAGAGTCGCGAAACATTTTGAGTAAACTCGCAATTAAGGCCTTGAAAACTTGCGACTCACGAGTGAGTCACCAAAAGGCAGAGTTGAAATTTTTTTAGATTTTCTGGAATTTTTCAAAACAAAAACACTTTCGAAAAAACAACTAAAATACTCAAAAATATTTTTGTGTTTGATCAACATATGGTTGAGTATGTACAACATATTTAAACAACTACAATCACACAATTGAATAAGGCATTCATTAAACATAGACATGTGTGATGTGGGTGGGTATCCAATGTGAGATAGTCCTTAGTCTAATGTGAAGCTTTAAAGATCAATTCAATCAAGAAATACACAATTAGCACTAAGTTAGGTGACTTATAGAAATGAGCATAACTTTGAAGCTTTTCATTTGGCTTCTTAAAATTCATTACATCTTCTTTTTTTTCTTTTTTCTTTTTTTTTGAGACAAAAATAAGCGAAGTATTATTAAGAAAGACCCAACAAACAAAAAAACAAACACAAGTTCAAGGCAAATCTGAGTGGAACACATCTTCCACATCCTCAGGTAGAGATTCTACCCATACATCAATGTCTGCAGATAAAACTGCTTTTTTAGCTAAGCAATGAGCTAACCTATTCCCCTTTCGTCGAACATGCTGGAATAAACATCTCCTCAATGTTCCTCCAAGTCTCTTAGCTTTATCAATGATGTGACCAAACAAAGTACAGCAGCTAGCTGAACCTTTCAAAGCATCAAGAACCCCACTACAATCCCCTTCAAAAATCACATCAAACAAACACAACTCCTTAACAAACATCACAGCCCTTCGAGCCACCATTGCTTCAGCCATTTCTACAGATGGAACCGAACCAATATTCAATCTCAACGCTCCAATGATCTGCCCAGGACAATCACGAACAACTACACCCACACCTGCTGACCCGGATTCTTCAAAGAAGGCTGCGTCAAAGTTTGTTTTGTAATGAACACCAGGGGGAGGAGACCAACACACCTGGGGACGATGCACAGGCTCACGCTGCTCCTGAGGATGAACCTCCCAAAACTCAACAAGTAACGCCCTTGCCCGATCCCCTAATTCATGCAACGGCCAAACCGATTGACGTTCTCTCATCCTGTTGCAGTACTGCCACAAACTCCACACCACAATAGCAAAAAGCACAATACGAAAGCCTGAGCCATGAGCAAAAAGAACCTCCAAAAGCTCCATAAAAGACCTGCACTTTGCCTGAACCAAACAAAAGGAAACCTGGATCAGACATCCAAACTGAACGAACCTGATCACAGAGCCACAAAGCATGCAACATTGATTCCAAATGATCACCACAGCCATCACAAATATTACCAACTGGGATGTGCCGAGCCACCAAGTACTGTTTAGTGGGCAATGAATTCCATCTCATTTTAAGATCAATGCTTGAAATTTTTGATATTTCAATTTCATGAACAAGCCTTTGGCTTTTTGGGCACCATACATTATCAAAACAAGTCACTTTCCCTTTTTCCTAGTCAAATACTAGTATGTGTGACGGCTTTTGCAGCTTATTATCTCTTTTCAAGATTTGACATTGGTTGAGCTCTTAAAGCAAAAACATAAATGTGTGGGAAGATATACAAGCACAAGTCTATATATGCCTCAAGATCAACAAAACTATTGACTGATCATTCATGACAAGTTTGAAGTTCTATTTACAATAATCACATAGATGTCAAGATGTTTCCCACAAAGATACACGTGCATAAACATGCGTGTGATAAAACACAATAATGCCGATCAAACTTTTTGGATTTTCTACTTTTTATGTGTTTTTGGATTTTTGACACAAAGCAAGTAAAGATTGATCATAAAGAATAATCAAACATTCAAAGCTTTTAAACAACAAAAATAGTAAAAACATGCTAGAATGAAAAACATAAGCAAACAACCAACAATGTCACAACATATCGAAAGAATTGATGTATGGACATATTCTAATGCTTATGCATGAGTACCTTTCTTCACCCACATGGCACGTGCATTTAAGGTGATATCCTTAGAGGATTGGATACTTGAGTTGCGATTCTCAAACCTTAGGGTAAAGTTTTCCAAACATGAAGTGATAATGTCTATCATCTTTATCACCTCACCAATACCGGGATCTACTTCTCACCCTTTAGATTGCTAGGGGTTTCAATTCCCCTTTCCTTGCCTTCTTTGCCTTTGAGGACCTGCATTCTTCAAGGCTTGAAGCTTGTGGCAATTTGGCCTAGTATGTCCTCAAATTCTACAATGGTGGCAAAAGTGTTGTGTTTAAGGACCTCTTTGGGCCTTCGGAAGAGACTTCCCTTTTTCCTTGGGTTTGGCCACAAATGGATTTGGAGGCTTTGTCAAAACCTTTTGATCCATCACATTTGGCTTCTTCTCAACTTTCACTCTTTCAACAAGAGGGGTTGTAACCACCGGTTCTTTGGCTTTAACAAACTTCATCTCCTTAGATACATTAGCACTTGAGCTACTTTCTCTAGTTTATCCCAAACCACTTCTATCGGAAGAAGGCTTTTGATAGGCAAGCACCTCATTAAGTTTCTTTAAAGCAACTCGCTCCACTTTGGCATTAGCTTGAATAACCTCAAGCTCAAGAAACTTGATCCTAGAATACGCATTCGTTAGCTTTTCATTCAGCGCTTCGACTTCACATTTTGTCTCTTTATACCTCACAAGTATGCTCTTGTAGTCCTGTTCAATTTTCTTCATTTTTCTAATGGCTTCCTTAGCCATTCTAGCATACTCTCCAGTCTTTTCAAGAAGAGAATTATAGGATTGTTGCAATCCCTTTGCTCCTTCATAGCTGTATTCTTCTTCTTCATCATTGGATTCCTCTACAACCCCCATAGAGTCCACTTTGGTGTGCTCATCAAGCTCTTCCACTAGAGTGCTCAAATCTTCCGATGAGTCCATGGGTGCAATGTTCATAAAAGCGGAGTAGTTTCCTTCTCCGTCACAACTTTCTTCCAAATCTGAGTTGGAGCTATCCGAGTCACTAAGGATAGTAGCAAAGACTTTACCCTTTGCCTTCAAATAAGTGGGGCATTCCTCCTTCATATGGCCATGCCCTTTGCACTCATAGACGTGATTGCTTGAGATGGAGAAGATTCTTTGGAGTCCTTCTTCTTAAAGTCCTTTTTATCCCTTTTAAAAATTGAGAATTTAACTTTCTCAAAAGTCTTCCCATCCTTCTTGAATTTTAAGAACTTACGAAAGTTCTTTGCAAGGTATGCCACCTTATTTTCAACCTCATCCTCATTCGAGGAATCTTGAGTTTCGACTCTCTCATTGATCATCTTAAGAGCAAGAGATATGCTCTTCCTTTGTGATGGTAGAGATAGCTCATAAGTTTGAAGAGAACCAATGAGTTCTTGAATCTTTAACTCATCAAAGTCTTTGCTCTCTTCAATTGAGGTGACCTTGGCACGGAAGCTTTCCAACAATGATCGTAGGATCTTCCTAACAACCTTGGAGTCCTCCGTCTTTTCTCCCAAGTTGAGTTTTCCAATCACCACTTAATTCAAGTTCCTATAGAAAGAGTCGAATGAGTCATCTTCGCTCATCTTTAGTTCTTTAAAGTGATTGGTGAGCATTTGTAGCTTGGTGTCTTTCACCTTCTTGGTGCCTTCGTAAGTGGTTTCCAAGATTTGCCATGCTTCCTTGCAATTATCACAAGGGAAATCCTGTGGACTTCATCGAGTGAGACACCACAAAATATAGCATTTAAAGCTTTACTATTAGCATTGGCCGCTGCAGGGGCTGCCTTATCTCAAGTAGATTTTGCAACCTCCAGCCTAGTCCAACCATTCTCAACAGCATCTCATACGCTCTCATCAATAGAGCACAAGAATGCACACATACACACTTTCCAAAAGGCGTAATTACTCCCATCAAAGAAGGGAGGTGCATTTAGGGATTAAGACCTATCCATTCTAGGGTCAAGGATCACACTTAGGATATAGAAATCTGAAAAAGTGTACCCGCTTTGATACCAATTGAAAGTTCACTTGGTGTGTAAAACACAAGTGAATGTTTAGACCCCCAATTTCAAAAATACCAACACAAGCTTATATTCAAACAATGTATGTGTAGAATGATAGATATAAGCTATACCCAAATAAAAAAACTACTCTAAGCCATAATTTAATCAAAACACAGCAGTAATTAAAAGCAAAGAGTAAGGGTTAGAGAGATGCAAACACAAGATAATATTGCCACTTGTTATCGAAGAGGAAACCGAAGAACTCGGCGAAAAACCTCTCTGCCGCCCTCTAAGCGGTAACATGATCCACTAGAAAATCAGTTGGGATGCATGAATAACAATAGACCTTCCAAGCCTAATCTACCCGATGCACCTAGGCCCTTTAAGCTTTTTGCTCTAACAGGGTTAATCCTAACCTTGTCTTCTCTAGCTTACCGGATCCCTCAATAAGCCCATTGCATCAACCAAATGAATTGGTCCTCTCTAAGCTGCTTCCCAAGCACCAAATAACCTTCTCATTGAAATGGGTATGGTAAGATAAGGATTTGGCTAAAGATCCCCTCAGGGGTATGTCAATGGAAAGGGTGAGAGTAGAGGAATTTGCGAATCAAAGATATAAGATTGTGGATGAAGACCTATCCATTACTAATTCATATCTGTAGGCCCACCTCTCATAGGAGTCACGAGTTTCTTTACATACTTTGTCAAAGAAATTATCCATGTATCTCAATAGAAGTATGGAATTAGAAAGCACTACATCACCTTATACATGGGTTATCATTTATTCTACACTTCTCATCATATTAGCATGTGAAAGGGAACAAATCAAGAATAGAAATTAGTACATAAACTGACAATAAAAAGTTATATGGAATGACAAACAATCTACAATTAAATCAGGTCTTAAAGAGGTGAAAGAAAAAAAGGACTCTAGAGAGAGAAATTTAGGATATTGTATTAGTTGCCTCCTTGGATGGTTCACTAAAGGAAACTATGGATTGTTGTGAAAAACTGTCAACATAAATGTACATGACAAAAGCTTGAAAGTGCACACATTAAAATGATGCATCAAGCTTTGTGGCTAATATCTCCTGATGCATCAAGTTCTGTTGCTAATATCTCTATAGAAAGGATTGCTTCATAAAAAAATAGTGCTAACTATAATATTTAGACTGCCATAGCGACACCAATAATTAAAAGATTTTTGGATCTCTAGTTTTATAATATATGATAATTAGTGTTATGAAATGTTAGGACATATATGTTTCACTTGTTAGGAAAATATGTCACTATTTTATGTAAATTGGCTAATCTTTTGACAAAATGCACTTTACTTGTATTTGGGTAGATCTAAGTTTTTTTTTTTATACTTCAAGAAACAAGCTGAAGAAGTGTTTGTCATTAAAGCTCGACAACTAGCATCTATCGAGTTTAAGAAGTTGTTCTAGCCCCGTGACTCGACAGCTGCTCAACAGCTTCTCGACAGATGCTATCTGTTAAGGTTTAAGAAAAACAGAATTTCTGATCTATTTTCTTCCAATCCATGATTATGTGTTTAGGCCTTCTTTTCTCATAACCCTAGACATATAAAAGGATTACTTTAAGGGCCGTCATAGTGTTCACAAGTTTTGCAAGCATTGAAAAAAGTCTGTTTAAGCAAATTGTGACCGAAGACAAAGTTTTGCCTTAGTTCATCTTTCTTGTGAAGAAGTTGCTGTGTTTGTATGCCGTAGGGTTTTGTGAGCAAACATCTTCTGAATTTTCATCGTGTGATGAATTGAAGAAGTTTGCAGCCAACAACTTTTTCTAGTTGGTGATTGAAGTCGTGTACTGAGATCCGCGCAATTGGTTAGTCACGTACTAAGAGCCGTGCATCAAAAGGAGAAATTGTCACTACAGAACAAGTCCAATTAGGTATTGGAACAAGGGTTCAACTGTAGGTTGGTATAAGGTATTGGGATTCCTTTACTTGTAACCGCTTGTTGTGATAATAGTGGAATTTCGGGAGTGGTGACCTTAAAATCACCCGGTGGGGGTTTTGACGTGTAGGTTTTCCACATTTGTAAATAAATCACCGTGTCATTTAATTTCCACTGCATATTTAGTTATTTGGTGATTTATTTGTGCTACCACGCGTTTGCATGTTAATTTGATTAATTAATAAACTTGGCTAATTAATCAATTAATTCATCACAAGGGGTCAATACGTTTTTTGCCTATCAAGTGGTATCAGAGCAAGCACACTCTAATTAAGTTTAATCTTTGTTGTGTTGATCCATTGACCTCTGTTTGTCATGGATAGAGGACAGTCTCTTATAATACCTCATTTATTTAATGGCACTAACTATGCATACTTGAAAGTACGCATGAGAGCTTTCTTGCAGTCACTAGATGAGAAGGTGTGGCAAGCTATAGAGATTGGCTGGACCAAGCCAAAGGAAGCGCCGACTGATTGGGATGATGCTAAGATCAAGGCAACAAACTTCAACAGCAAGCATTGAATGCCTTATTCAGTGCGGTCACCAATGAGGAGTTCAAGAAGATATCCTCTACTGAAACTGCCAAGGAAGCTTGGACTATCCTTCAGACAACCTATGCGGGAACCAAGGCTATCTAGGATTCAAAGCTGCAGAGGCTCACTACAAGCTTTAAAGAAATCAAAATGGAGGAGGATGAGTCGTTTGATGAGTTCTATGCCAAGCTTAAGGACATAATGAACTCAGCCTTCAATCTTGGGGAAACCATTCATGAGCCCAAGATTGTGAGGAAAATGCTCAGATATCTACCCGAGAGATTTCATGCCAAGATTAGGGCGATTGAGGAATCAAAGGATATTGATAAGATTCCTTTGACAGAGCTAGTTAGTAATTTGTAGACCTACGAGCTAGGGCAAGAGCATGGCTTTAAAGGGCAAAAGCATGGCTTTGAAGACCAAGAGCAGTGACACTGATGAGTCTTCAGATGATGAAGATTTTAAGATGAAGTCCTACATTACAATGCAATTCAAGAAGTTCATGAAGAATGCAAATGGAAAGGGCTTCGACAAGGACCGTAGGCAATCCAGTTCTTCTCAGTTCAAGAACTAAGACAAAGGGAAGAAGGATGCTAAGGATGGCTGTAAGTACACTGTTCTCGCAGGACCTAAGTGCTTTGGGTGTCAAGGGTTCAGTCATATAAAACAAGAGTGTCCTGCATATCTCAAGAGCATTGGAAAGAGCAAGGCACTTGCTATTACCTTGAGCGACACCGGGCCTGAAGATGATTCCGACAATGAGGATAACGGAGTCTCGAATGCCTTCACTACCATTGTCAATCCTACTGAGGGGATTGTTGAAGATGTGGATGAAAAAGAAGAATTGGTGGAGTCTAAGTTTGAGAAGATGGATGAACAAGATGACATCCACATAGCCTATGCAAAGTTGTACAAGGTCTTAGAAAAGCATGAGAAATTGTATATGTTGACCACCAAGAAGCTCAGTGATGTGGAGCTTGAGCGTGAAGAGCTCTCCACAAAGTTTGATGAATCCAATCAGAATATTGGAGTACTGAGGTTTGAGAATAACTTCTTGGTTGAGAAGATTAAGAAGCTTGAGGCAGAACTGTTCTAAGTTAGAGCTCAATTGGAAAGGACTTCAAGTGCAAAACTTGACGAGATGCTTAATATTCAGAAATCTACTTCCAATCGAACCGGTTTAGGGTATTATTTCTCTTCTCCTAGTATTGCTTCTACTAGTTCTACTGTTTTTGTTCCACTTGCTTATAATGTTGAAATTGAGAACATAAATGTTGAAAATAAATTAGCTAGTGAGAACATAGATAAGGGTAAGCCTATCTTAGGAGCACCCCCTAAAATTGCTAAGAATGAGACTAAAAACCCTAGAGCTAAAAAGGATAACTCTCAAAAGCCGAAACAAAAGAAGTAGCATCTTTGTCATCATTGTGGTGCAGCCAGTCATATTCGACCAAATTGCTATAAGTGGTTAGCCACTCAACAAAGCAACGGCATGATCGTATCAGGAACTCAGATCAGTTTCCACCTTCTTTTGCTCCCCTTGGAGATTTTCTCAAAGCCCTCATGTTACTTTCTAACTTGAACGGTTTTAATTCTTCCCCGTCACCTCCAGTTCCAGGTTTCACTCAAAGGAAATGCTCCTCCAAGGTGTGGAAGGAAAAATGAACTAAGTGATTCTATCACTTTTTCTCTCTTTCTCCCCCCCCCCCCCCTTTTTTTTTTTTTTTTTTGCATTACTTGTGTGTTTTGCTTTCAAGTTTTGAGTCAGTCTAGTTTTATGCATTGTTTTTGTTTTGCTTAACATGTTTTTTTTTTTCGGTCATTTTTCAGTTCTTGCTTTGTTTTGTTTTTCATTTAAAAATAAAAAAATTGAAAAATCAAAAAATTACAAAAACAGTGTGTGTTTTGTGTACATTGGTACTTGTGTACCTTGGATGGCCATTGAAACAAAGTTTTCTAAACTTTGTATCTTTTGTATCTTAGATGAGCATCTCTATGCACAACTAAGCAAGTGAGCTTTGTGGCTTGTGTTTATGATTAGTAAGATTAAGTAGTCTCTTGTACTTAACACTCATATCACTCTTTTTGACGAGTAGGACTAGAAAATCCTAAGAGAAAGACATAAATAACCATCTCACCACTATTGCCCGCCAATCATGAAATGACATCTGTATGCTTCGGCATAGCAAAAGTGCAATGTCAAAGGCATATGTATGTTTCAGCATAGCAAAAGTGCAATATCAAAAGCTTAACATAATTGGGTATTTCTTTTCTCTCTCTTATATGCCCATGCATGATATGTTTATGAAAAGAAAAATGTGCAAAGAAAAATAAAAAACAAAAAGATCAAAATGTTTTATATATGATTGCAAGCGTGTATTCTAGAAGATGTGGGAGTTATAGGATGTATCTCAAATGTGATAGTCCCCATCAAACAGTTATGATTATGTGTGAGTTAAAGTGATTTTCTCAAATCTCAAATCGTCATAACATGTATATACTTATGTAATCTTGCAATGTTTTTCACACACAACACGCAATATTCTTTGCTACTCTTGATACATGTGCAGGCACAATGTGATTTGGCCATCACAAGGTTTTATATGTATTAATGTATGCTCACTAAGCTGTCTTAACTTGTTTTTGAAATATAAAATTGGTTAGACTTGTTTAGTGTGTGTGTGTGTGTTTTTGGGATCAATGTGCTTAAAATTGTTGTTGAGAGATGATTTTGAGAACTTAAAATGTTGCTTGGATCATTGGTTGAGTTGCATGCTTGATTGCATTCATGTCTGTGTTTTTCCCTTCTTGAAAAATCGCCTTTAAGCAATCTCGACACCTGGCTATCTGTAGAGCTCTTAAGCTGTTTCTTATCTCTAGGTGGATCAATCGAGATTTCTTCTGGCCTCTCGATAGCTTCTCGACACCTGGTGGATTGATCAAGATTTCTTCTGGCCTCTCGATAGCTTCTCGACAACTGGTGGATCCATTGAGCTTTACTAAACGTGTCTGATGAATTTTTCCTCGACACCTTCTCGATAGCTACATCTGTCGACGCATGTTTGCTTGACACCTCCCTCAACACATGTCGTGACACCTCTTGACACCTCTATCTGTCAAGATTTACTGAGGTCCCATAAATAGGTTCTGTGCGATCTGAACTTCATTTCTCTCGATCTCTCTCTCGATAGCTCTATCTCCTCACCTCCCAAATCACTCTCTCTCACTCCAAACCTCAATTCTAAGTGATTTTCAAGTGTTTTCAAGGTTTTTCTTTCACTTGGTAAGTTTCTTTTCTCTCATTTTCATGCATTTTATGTTTTGAAACCTAGGTTTTGGGGTTTATGGAAATCTTTGAAGTTTTTCAAAATTGATGAGTTTTTGTTGAAATTTTAGGATGGGTTTTTGCTTAAATAAATTTAAAATCTCATACATTGCATCACATAAGCATTATAACAGTATTATCATGCATTTAAATGTGTGCAACTTGATTGTGTGCTGTTAGGATTGGATTGGGCTGAGCCCATGATGCTTTTATATTACATGTCACATGTTCATGCATTCCCATGCATACGTTCTTACTCTTTCAATATATCTTGATATATTTGAACTGTTTTTGGGACTTTTCCGATTGCCTCTCCCTCTCCCTTTCTCTTCTATTTACGTTAGTGTGTCAATGGCACCGAAAGGTAAGTCTGTTCCATCCTAGAACCCTCTTCATTCTGGGGCATCCACTTCTTCTGATCCTACCCCCTCCTCTGTTCGATTCCGTGATGAGCAAGCCCGAAAGGACTTCTCGGAGAACTTTTCTCGACGAGGTGTTCATTCAGAACACCTAGTCATTTTGTCAGATTTCGACGACACTGACCTTCCCGATGTCATTCACAGTCGGGGTTGGGAGTCACCGTGTGACGTCCCGGTCACATGTCCATCTGTGCTGATTCAGGAGTTCTACTCCAACATGCATGGATTTGATTATTCAATACCGATGTGCTTTGTGTCCTGGGGTACAGCATCCTGACTACCCCGATTTGAGCGTCTGAGGATTGTGTCCAAAGATGAGATAATCTCTGCTTTCTGCGAGCACCCTTCTGATTGGGGTGAGTGTCGATTTACACCATGTAGGCCTTTTGCTAAATGTCCTAGATTCTTGAACTTGGTGATGACTTTTGTTTTGCACCCACTCTCTCACTACAACTCTATCACAGAGCCTCGTGCTCGATTTTTGCTTTCTCTTCTTGAGCATCTCACTATAGACTTTCCTTCACATTTTATTCTTTCCGTTATAGATGTCTATAGGGATTCGACTACCCGTGGTAAGCTCATTTTCCCTTCAACTATCACGCGGATTTTGAGCCATTTTTTCATTCCTTTTCCCTCTTCCAACCACTTCACCGTCATGTGTGCCATTGATACCACTACCGTTGAACGTAGCGAGGTGCAGTTTCGATTGAGGCAGTCTGGTGTGGCAGCTCCTCTTGCTCCTTCAACTCCATCCACCTCTGCTCCCTCTTCTTCAGTGGGAGGTGTGACTTTGGATGTGATTATGACGCAGCTTCTGCGCATGGATGCTCGCCTTAATACTCTTAATGATGAGTTGTGTTAGGTGAACACCCTTGTTGGCCATATTGCTAGATGGCAGGCTCGCCTTGGTGGCTTTGTGGAGTCTCCCTCTTCTTCTCTCGAGGCATTTGAGGACAATGATGACTTTGACGACGATGATGATGGTGATGATGGAGATGCTAGCTCTTTTGGATCAAATGAGATGTCTACTTAACACTCTTACCCTTTGTCACTCGTGACAAAAAGAGAGAGTTGTATAAAAGTAGTCATACTTAGGGGGAGAGTTAGTATATGACCATTTTGTTAGGGGGAGTGTTGATATCTTGAGGGATGTAGTGAGGATTACTTATATCTTTTTCTTTTATTTCTTTTAGAGATACATTTATTCTTGTACACTGGTCTTGTGACTATTATTGATATACACTGTACTTATTTTCTTTATATGCTGATGTATGTTTCTTTCACCTACCCTTACATGTGCTGTTTCTTGTCTCTCTTTATACACATGCTTCTTATTACTTGTATGCAATCTATTTTTTCTATTTCACACTAAGATGCCTTGATGAGTTTTGTTTAAGTGTTTCAAAAATATAGATTGTTAAAGTCGACTTGCCATAAACTCTCATTTTGCAAAGTTTTTCAAGATTTTGTGTTAGGATAGATTTTATTGTATTCAACAAGTGAGTATGAGTTGAGTGATTTATGACTTCTTTCATATGTCCATTTTTTTGTTGTGGTTTTGTCACAGATTGCCAAAGGGGGAGATTGTTAGGACATATGTATTTCACTTGTTAGGAATATATGTCATTATTTTATGTAATTGGCTAATCCTTTTACAAAACGCACTTTACTTGTATTTGGGTAAATCTAAGATGTTTTTAATTCAAGAAACAAGGTTTCAAGATCAAGTGTTAAAGTCATGCAAGTCTGTCCAAGAAACAAGCTAAAGAAGTGTCTGTCATTAAAGCTCGACAGCTAGCACCTATCGAGCTTAAGAAGCTGTTCCAGTCTCGTGGCTCGACAGCTTTTAGAGATACATTTATTCTTGTACACTGGTCTTGTGACTATTATTGACATACATTGTACTTATTTTCTTTATATGCTGATGTATGTTTCCTTCACCTACCCTTACATGTGCTGTTTCTTTTCTCTCTTTATACACATGCTTCTTATTACTTGTATGCAATCTATTTTTTCTGTTTCACACTAAGATGCCTTGATGAGTTTTGTTTAAGTGTTTCAAAAATATAGGTTGTTAAAGTCGACTTGCCATAAACTCTCTTTTTGCAAAGTTTTTCAAGATTTTGTATTAGGATAGATTTTATTGTATTCAACAAGTGAGTATGAGTTGAGTGATTTATGACTTCTTTCATATGTTCATTTGTTTGTTGTGGTCTTTTCACAGATTGCCAAAGGGAGAGATTGTTAGGACATATGTGTTTCACTTGTTAGGAACATATGTCACTATTTTATGTAATTGGATAATCCTTTTACAAAACGCACTTTACTTGTATTTGGGTAGATCTAAGATATTTTTAATACTTCAAGAAACAAGGTTTCAAGATCAAGTGTTAAAGCCATGCAAGTCTGTCCAAGAAACAAGCTAAAGAAGTGCATGTCATTAAAGCTCGACAGCTAGCATCTATTGACCTTAAGAAGCTGTTCCAGCCTCGTGGCTCGACAACTTCTCGATAGATGCTATCTGTCAAAGTTTAAGAAAAACAGAATTTCTGATCTGTTTTCTTCCAATCCGTGATTATGTGTTTGGGCCTTCTTTTCTCATAACCCTAGATATATAAAAGGACTACTTTAAGGGCCGTCATAGTGTTCACAAGTTGTGCAAGCATTAAGAAAAGTATGTTCAAGCAAATTATGACCGAAGACAAAGTTTTGCCCTAGTTCATCTTTCTTGTGAAGAAGTTGCTGTGTTTGTACACTGTAAAGTTTTGTGACCAAGCACCTTCTGGATTTTCATCGTGTGATGAATTGAAGAACTTTGTAGCCAACAACTTTCTCTAGTTGGTGATTGAAGTCGTGTACTGGGATCTGCACAATTTGTTAGTCAGTACTGGGAGCCATGCATCAAACGAAGAAATTGTCACTTTAGAACAAGTCCAATTGGGTATTGGGGTAAGGGTTCAATTGTAGGTTAGTATAAGGTACTGGGATTCCTTTACTTGTAATTGCTTGTTGTGATAATAGTAGAATTTCGGAAGTGGCGACCTTAAAATCACTCGATGAGGTTTTTGCCGTGTAAGCTTTCCCCATTCATAAACAAATCACCGTGTCATTTAATTTCCACTGCATATTTAGTTATTTGGTGATTTGTTTGTGCTACCACGCATTTGCATGTTAATTTGATTAATTAATAAACTTGGCTAATTAATCAATTAATTCATCACAAGGGGTCAATACGTTTTTGGCCTATCATGAAACATATGACAAAGATTTCTTTTCAAGCAACCTATAATACAAAAATTTATAGTGAGAAAAATATAGTAGTTTGCTATTTCGATAACATATAGGAACATTTTCCATTTTATTTGAATTTATCAAATGATTTTAAAAAATTGAGCATTGTTTTCAAATAAGAAAATTGCGAGTCATTATTATTATTATGATTATGATTTTAAGATATAATAGCAAGTTAGGTGCTTACAAATAAAAAGGATTTGAACCAGCAAAATTCCTATACAATGAGCTAATTCCAGTAGCATGGTTGCAAGATTTAATTATCCCTGCAATATTACCTCTATATCACCTTGAGCCAAATTTTACTCTATTTAAACAATATTTAAAGCACATCAAATACATCATGTCATCAACTTAATTTGAGATACAAAGATGAAATTTATTAGAATGAAGAAAATGTTGAAGGAAAAGTCACATGTTTTTATTAAAATGCAAGAGCCGTAAATTAAATATCAAAGATCCTAAGAGCGGATAAAGGGTAAAAAAAAGAAATGAGAAAAATACCAATGAGTTCACTCAAATAGGCCTTGGTATCCATTCCAACATCCTGCGACCAAAAAGAGAAGAAGTTCATGCTTAAAAGAATCGATCTTACTTGTTTAGGTGAACAGTCTTGCCTTCACCTTGAAAGCCAACTTCTGCCCAGAAAAGAATTTACTTATATAACATATTTGGAAATTTTTATGAAAAATGAAGAAAAAGGGACCAATTTGTTTAAAGACATTATAGTTTTACTTTGGAACTCAAATCGCTGGAAATAAAATCATTTATTCTCTTCTGTCTGATAGCTGTTGTTGTCTAGTATTCAATTTAAAAGCCATTAGAAAGGTTATGAACTCCTGCTCTTAAGATTAGAAGGTGTTAGGGACATCTTATGTAATTGGCTAATCCTTTGACAAAACGCACTTTACTTGTAATTGGGTAGATCTAAGATGGGTTTACTACTTCAAGAAACAAGTGCTCCAGTAAGTATTGAAGTCATGCAAGTTTGACCAAGAAACAAGTGAAGGAAGTGTTGTTCATTAAAGCTCGACAAAACCCTTTCTATCGAGATTTAATGTTGAAGCTAGACACAAGCTTGACACAAGCTATATCTATCGAGAATTATGAAATCGGACTTTTCAGATCTGCTGACACGTATATGCTTATGTATTTGTGTAGGGTTTCTTTTCTCAAAACCCTAGACATATATAAGGATTATTTTAAAGGTCGTCACAGATGATGCAAAGAGAATACAAGCATTGTGTGACCGAATGCAAAAAGTGACATAGTTCATCATTCTCCTTGTAGAAGCTATTGCGTCTTTACGCCAAGGGTTTGTGACCAAGGAGCTTCTTGATCTTCGTTGTTGATGAACTGAAAAACTTTGTAGCCAACAATCTTCAAGTTGGTGAGTTAGTCATGTACTGGAATCCGAGCATCATTAGTTAGTCACGTACTAGGATTTGTGCATTGAACGGAGAGATTGCCGCTACAATACAAGTCCAATTGGGTATTGGGGTAAAGGTTCAACTGTAGGTTGGTATTTTAGGATAGGCCCTAGGGTTTGGTAAGATTCCTTATACTTGTAATTGCTTGTGATTGATACTAATGGATTCTCTAGAGTGGTGACCTTGAATTCACCTAGTGGGGTTCTGCCTCGGTGGTTTTCCCCATTTATAAACAAATCACTTGCGTCAAATTTATTTTCCGCTGCATTTTGTTATTTGGTGATTTGTTTGTGCTACCACGCTATTGCATGTAATTTGACTAATTAATTAACTTGGGTAATTAATTAATTTGCATGGGGTCAATTCATTTTAACCCAACAGAAGATGCTAGATTTTATTTTATTTTATTTTTGGATAATCAGATAGAAATTTCATTGAAACCAAGCCACAATCCGGCAACTCAAATACAATAGCAAGTTTGAAGCAATAGACAGAGCATTAAGACAATTACAACTTAGGACAACAAAAGAATGACTCTTTATAGCAGCAATACAAATACGCCAGCAAGCATAAACCTATCTGACAGAGCATTAAACAAAAAATTCCAACAAGGTGTTATATTCATGTGATATTTTGCAGGTGCTATATCTCTAATATAACTCCATGGTATGCTAAGCAACCTTAAGTAATTAATACAAAGATGAAAGAAATGCCTTCTTTTTTAAGTAATGAAACTCTCCAAGAAACCCTTGTTCAACGAAGTCTTTTTAAAGTAATGAAACTCTTCAAGGAATATTGTAGGTAGAAGTTTTAAGAAAGCTTTGGGTACAAAAACCCTAGATCTACAATAGAAGGCACAAGATGCACTCTTCTCTCTCTAAAAACTCCCTTTAAAATGTGCCTTAGGGTTTCCTTTATTTACTAGAAGTGTTTCGTTTGAAACCCAAAACGTTTAAGTAGAGTTTTGGCTGAAAGAGAATTCTGCAGAAATTTCATGTCTGCAATTTTTGATCAGTCGAAGCTTACTTTCAATCGGTCAAGCTTCATTGAAATTCAACTCTTTTTCTGCAGCATGAATATTCTTGTATTCTGACTTGCAACACCTTAAGTATTGTCTAATCAAACTTATAGACTTAGGAAGCTATATCTAGATTAAAAAATGAGGTTTTCAGTAAAGACTCATCAACCTCACGCCACATGACCCAACACGTTATTAACATTGTTTATGTTCCTCCAATATAAAGTCACAGGTTGTAGAAAAAACAAGTTCTAAAATGTCATGTCGTATAGTAATGAGAGATTTTCCTTTAGACTAGGATGACATGTTGTTGAGAAAGCCTAAATTTCTATGGAAAAAACAACAGGTACGTGCACACTTGGCACATGGCCTAAGCAGATACTCCTCCCCATCCTCCTCCTTTCAAGACATCTTTCAATGGGGCAAGCCACCATAATCTCTAGACGAATGAGATCTATAGTTTTACTTTCATTATTTTTAATGTTTTTGACTGATATTAATACTTTTTGAAGTGGTCCATATTCTTTTAACAATTATTATTATGCATAATATTTTTTTTTTGGTACAATTAAATACTTTTTTTCATATTTCTTATTCTTCGAATTGGACAGAAGTTGATCGAATTAGACCAAAGTGGACGGAAATGGACTAAAATGTTATGCTAATATTGCTCAACATGAGTGTAGCAACTAGGAAGAAAAAAAAATATTACTATTCAAATTTTAGATATCATATTCTTCAAAAAAAAAAAAAAACTTTTAAATATTTTATATAAACATCACAATACGATCCCTGTCTGTCCTTCATTTTTGTTTTCCTTTCTACACTTCTTGGGCCAGCATTCTCTCTCTTCTATTTAGGCCTCAATTCCTTTTAGGAATGAGTTAGGGGATTTGGACCACAACATTCTCCAATTAGACAAACTTGTACCCAAGAGGTGAATTCCAGTTAGCTCAACTTGTAAAGTTTCTGATGGTTGAATAAGAGCTCTGGGGTTTAATTCCCTGTAACACCCCAAACCCTTAAGAAGGATTTAGATGCATAACCTGTCGTAGAAATAATCAACACTAATATAATGGAACAGAGCGTAATTAAAACCTCAAATAAACTTCTTATTTCATCAACGGATTTCCTTAAATATCCATAAAAACAAAACAACAATAATATTCTTGTATGTAAAATCCCCAAATAACATCTCAAAATAGTTCAAAAAAAAAATAATCTCATAGTCCTGAAACAATTTTACTAAAACAACTCAGCAACTATCCAAGCTCCAAACGCAGTCATCAATCTAAGGCTTCACTGATCTACCACTAAAATACACTCCAAGCCTCTAATCTGAAAGGATGGAAAAAGGGGTGAGCTAAAGGCTCAATAAGAGACTACAAACATGAGGATGTCTTCCAGAACAAAACGATAATATTTTTGACAAAATATAGTCCTCACAATACAATTACAATTAGTTTAAACTGTAATATAATTTATTCCATAAAGCTGTTAAAATAAAATATATCACTATAACGCTGTAAACATTAATACAATAATAACCACATTAATATGCCAATATGCACCAAATAGGTAGAAACACTTTATTATGAAAATAAACACTTTTTCACCTAAAAGAACAGTAGCAAATACACAGTAATTCAATATGAAAAATATTAGTCAAACATAGACAAAAGCTGCTAAACACTTGGTGGGTGATTTCCCATGGGAACAATAACACTAACCTCAAAGAGGCAACACTAACTCCGAAGAGCAACAATAACACTGCACCACACCACACTAACACTACTTCGGCCGAAGACCAACACTTAACCCTGTGTTGGCAAAGGTTGCAGACTGTCTAGTTGACCATTTGAAACACTCTTGACATATACAGTTTCACAATAATATACAATAAATAATAGAGTTTGAGTATGTATAAAGCACTAACAATGGTATAAGTCTTTGAAACTTCACTTTTGCAATTATGTGTATGTATATATATATAAATATATTTTTACCACAATTATATATATATATATATATATAAATATATACGTCTTGAGAGACGTCATGTGTTGAAGTCTACTTACCTCTAGTGGCTAAACCAAGCTTCACTTCAATTGCTCGAAACAACGTCAACTAGAACCTAAATGATAATTAAACAATTCAATAAGGGCAGGTTCTTCAATAATCACAACGTCCTCTTGATAAAACAATTCCTCAACCACTATGAAGATTCGGCAAAGTAAAAATTTAACATATATTTCTAACATACCCCCAACCCTATTCCAGATTAAAAAAATTGTAAAGTACCCCTAACATATAATTTGTTAACCTATATATATATATATATATATAATTATATACTCGTATAGAAACCTAATTGCACAAATCTCCATTTTCGGCCAGCCATGTGATTCATCAGGTAATCTCATAATGTAATATATATATATATACATATACTTATATAAAAACTAATGGCACAAATCCATTTTCGGCCAGCCGTGTGATTCATCATGAAATCTTATATACATTATAAATACCTACCTAATATCAAATTCCACCCTTTTTGGGCCAACCATTAGAACGTGAAAACAAGCAAAACACCATTTATACCTTTTCGGCCAAAACGTGAAGTACCTGATGGACTTAGCAATCTAATATATTCTACATATATATTCGGCCAACAATTAAAATGAAAGTCTAGTAACACTCAATTCGGCTATCATGAAATTGATCCTTGATTCAATGATTAATATATATGTATATATATATTGTTACCATTATTTTCCAGCAACACCAAATCAACAATATATTCAATTGTTATTATCACATTCCAGCAAAATTGATACTAACCCTAACACTAACATGTCAATGCTGAAATCCCAGCAAAAAAGAGAAAAAGAAAGCTTTCCTAGAATGATGCCTACCTCAAAACCAAGATGAAGTTGCTGGCTGCCCTGAAGTGCACAGCCTCCTCTTCTTTTGTTTTTGAGAAACCCTAATCTTCTTTCATATAAAGCTGTTGCACTTGGGCTGAAAATTCAGAAGCCTATTTCAGGATAAGGCTAATTTCAGTTGGGCTGAAAATTTAGAAGCCCACTACACTAAAAAAAAAAACTTCTAAGACCCATACATATTCCCACTAAACCCATTAATATTAATATTATAATCATAGCAAAAATCACAATATAAAATAATTATTTCCTCCAAAATAAATAAGCAATTTATCAAATCTACTCTCTAGAAGTAATTAAATTAAATTTTAAGTGAGACGGGTGTTACATTCCCACCTACACCAAAGCATAAATCGAGTGTATTAGACTTGAGATCCACATGTACAAAAGATCCACATCAGCCTCTGCTAGAGCATAAATTGAGTGTATTAGACTCGATTTCCTTCATTGAAATTGAATCTAACAAACTCAAGATGTAAGTTTGCTAAAATGTTTAAAAACATGCTAACTAACAAAATTGTTACTAAAATTATGCTAAACGGCAAAAAAATCCAAAGAAGAAAGCTGATATTCGGTGAAAAGGGCTATTATTTATAATCCCGTCAGCACTAAAATCCTATCCACAAAAAATTTGGACTAGGCTTTGCAAGCCCTTCCTGAATCAACTCAAAGTGGGCCTTGTGAATTCAAACTACCAAGTATGAACATGGTTTTCTTTCGGTGCAATGGGGGCCATTAGCGTTTTGTCTGATTTTGATTATTGATGCAAGTTGAGGAACTATGCATATCGTTTGCATCATTGTATTCCACTAGTACGTGTTTTATACATAGTATAAAAATATATTTTTTTTAATCTCACTTCACAATTAATTTTTGAAATATTTGCAAAACAACCAGAACAGAGTTACAAAATTAGGAGAAAAGTCTGCTCTAGGAGGGCCCTCAGTAACTAGGAGTACCCACCCTCTTCTATGACGTTCTTTACAAAATTGTTCATCTTATCTAAAATTAAAAATCAGATAACTGATATTTTAAATTGCTTTTTTTTTTTTTTTTTTTTTGGCAAAAATGCAAAACTCACTCTCTAAGTTTCACCACTTTTCATTTCAATCCTCCAAATTTGAGTTTTGTCATTTCAGTCCTCTAAGTTTCATTTATTCTTAATCAAGTCCTTCCTTAACAATCCGTTAAATGTTGCCATTATCTACATTAAAAATGCCGTTTTGTCATTTTTAAATTTTTTAAATTTTAATTTATTTTTTAAGAAAACGTTAATTTCAAAAAAAAAAAAAAAAAAAAAGACCAGAAATTATACTAAGAAACGACGAATATCATTGAAGAACAAAATTGAATCCCAACCCGATACTCCAGCCCAATACCGAGAGATTGAGAAAATCTCACCGGATTTCAATTCCAAATATTATAAACTTCCTCCCTTAAAAAATAGGGATATTGCATCGCACTCTACTCGGAATGCAAAACAACTCTCGAAGATCATCACCAATTCCTTGGAATTCATTAACGGAGTTCCCAGCCGCCGGATCTCTGGTTTGTAAACTAATACTTTGGCCTGAGTCAGGCGGAGGTTGAGATCGGTTGGGTATGATTTGTTCGGCTTACCAATATGCCTGTGTTTTTGCAAGACTTTGCGTCGGGAATTCGAGCTCAGATCCTCAAGATTCCACATGTTCGTACAGGTCACTTCAACTTTAGAGACCTTGTCGGAGGCTAGAATCAGTGCATTGGCTATAAGAAGCTCAGGCATCGGACACAAAGTACCACCACGTAGGATGATCTCACTTGCTGCCTATTTGTACAAATCGAGTTTTGGCGACGATGTGTTCGTCCAGATCAAGTTTTGGCTCTCTAGATCGAGCTTTGGCTCTCATTATATGTTGTAGTTGTGCAATCTCTCTTTCTCTCTCTTTCCCCCTCTTTCTCCCTCTCAATCTCTCAGTATCGAATGGGGATTCAATTTTGTTCTTCAATGTTGTTCATCGTTTCTTAATCTAATTTCTAGGTTTTTTTAAAAAAATTTAAAATTCAAATTTATTTAAATTAATGTTTTCTTAAAATAATAAACTAAAATTAAAAATTAAAAAAATGACAAAATGCCGTGGCTTTACTGTAGAAAACAGTAACAACTAACAGATTGCTAACGGAGGGCTTGGTTGAGAATAAATAAAACTTAGAGGACTAAAATGACAAAACTCAAACTTAGGGGACTAAAAATAAAAAGTGATGAAACTCAGAGGGTGAGTTTCGCATTTTGGCCTTTTTTTTTTCTTTTTTTTTAAAATGAAGTTGCAATTATCTTTATCAATACCATAAAATTATCTTAATTTTAATTGTGAAATAAAACTATATATATATATATATATTCTATTAATAACAGGATTTCCAGTTTGGTTTTCAACATTTTGCATACTAAAATACCCTCACACAAATTCTTAAACTTTCTAAAATACCCATATCTATTAGTTTAATAATTTTAAATTTTAAATCACTGGTTAAAAGAGTAATTTACTATTTTTAAAAGAGTTCCTAGGTTTTAGGCTTTCAAACTTTTAACACAATCCTAAAAATTAGGAAACTATTTTCATTGCATGTGCAAAGCGTGTGTGATGAGTCTAGTTTGTGTGTGTGTGTGTGTGTACACTAAAATAACAGGATTCCCTATTTGGGTTTCAATATTTTGCATACTAAAATATCTTCAGACAAATTAAGACACAAACAAGTTCGTTCTAAAACTTAGGATATATACTATCTCTATCTCATTTTTAAACATTATTCCACATTACCTTACCTCTTTATTTAAAAATATATATATTACAAATGGTTATTTACATATCACTTTTAAAAATGATAACACTAAACCAAAAAAATAAAAATAAATAAATAAAGCATTATTGCACGTGCAAAGTGCATGTGACGAGTATTGTAAAACCATGAGGCGCATGCATAGAGGCAAGTACTATCTATAATAGAATTCCCTTCTTTAGACTTGACTTTTATGTGGTTTAAAAATACTCTTACACCCTTAGTTTAAGCTATGACAAAACCTAGGGACAAATACATAAAATAAAACCCACTAACCGCACTACACCACTTTCAATTTTCAAATACATGTTCAAATCCATTAATAAATAAATAAAAATGTCAAAAATTTTGTTTACATCATAATCCATTCCAATTCAATGTTTGTGTTCTACTAGTTACTTTGAAAAAGTATGCAAATAACCTCATGACTCCTACAAGAGGTGAGCCTACATATCTAAATTAGTAATGGTTTAATAGTTGCTTAGGTATTTCAGTACATTAAGTTTGCAATTTTTTACTTGTCATGGTTGTATTTGTTTATAAGTATTATTATGCATTCATCAGAATTTTTATTTGAAGATAGTTTAACTTTATATATTGAGTTAAAAAGGTGCAGGGAAGGAAAATATATTTCTGGTAGAGAATAAATAATTCCTAATGAATTCTCATTTTAAAGGAGGAATTTCATTTTCATGAACCAAAATAATGTGAACCATTTGTTTGGATTTTTTTTTCATTTTTTTATACCTTTTCTCACTTATTTAGTGAAAAAAATCCAGGTGGAAATTTGTCAAGAGTGGACTAAGCTTTTCACATCCCAGGGTTTAAAATTTATTTTAGAAGGATTTTACCCGTGTCTACAGGTGCATTCATCTCCATTCTCAATTCCCTTACAAATTTATTTAGAGCTAGATTTGTTCTCTCTTAGCTTTTCCCTTTGGTTTCAGGTATGAGGAGTTCATTAGTTATTGGGTTCTATATGCAAAAGCCTGAGGATAATTGATAATACAGCAGACAAGAGTTTAGTAGTGCATGTTTTTCTAAATCTACTAGGTACAAAAATTATGCAGTAACTAAGAAAGAGAATGGTAATTATCTCTTTCCTTACCTAATTAAATCTTTCCTCATAGATTAG
The DNA here is from genome assembly GCA_033629205.1 of Lithocarpus polystachyus. Taxonomy (NCBI): domain Eukaryota; kingdom Viridiplantae; phylum Streptophyta; class Magnoliopsida; order Fagales; family Fagaceae; genus Lithocarpus; species Lithocarpus polystachyus. The sequence continues at coordinate 788,607 of CM066165.1, forward strand.
GTTTCAATATTTGAACTTTCTTTTTCTTGAAATATGGTAGAAAAGGTATTACTTTCTACATGCTCTTTTTAATTTATCTTTCTCTTCATTTTTTGGCAATATGCATGGCATGGTAGATAAATTTTTACTTTTTCACTTATTCTCCTTTAAATTTATTTCTTAAACATTGGTCTAATAGGTTCCCATGAATGAAGACCATGCTTTTAAGGATAGCTTAATTTCATGGTGAATGATTCTTGGACTTCTCAACCAGTAAGAATTCATTGAACAAGGGTTGCTTGGAGAGTTCCATTACTTAATATAGAAGGCATTCCTTTCAAAAAAAAAAAAAAGAAAAAAGAAAAGAAAAGAAGAAGGCATTCTTTTCATGTTTGGATTAATTTTGTAAGGTTGCTTGGCATATCATGGAGTTATATTAGAGATATGACACCTGTGAAATATCACATGAATCTAGCACCTTGTTGGAATTTTTTGTTTAGTGCTCTGCAGTCTGATAGGTTCAGGCTTGCTGGTGTATTTGGATTATTGTTGTAAAGTACTAAAGTGTCATTTTTTTGTTGTCCTGAGTTGTAATTGTCTTAGTGCTCTGTCTGCTGGTTCAGACTTGCTGTTGTAATTGTGTTGTTGGTTTTCAACTTGGTTTCAATGAAATTTTTGCCTAATTATCCAAAAACAAAATAAAATCTACCACCTTCCATTCTTAAGAATAGGAGTTCCTAACTTGCCTAATGGCTTTTAATTGAATGCTAGACTATAACACCTATCACTCTATCAGACAGAAGAGAGCAAATAATTTTGTTTCCAATGATTTGAGTTCCAAAGTAAAATTATATGGTGTTTACACAAATTGGACCCCTTTTTCTTCATTTTTCATAAAAAATTTCCAATTACTTTATATAAGTAAATTCTTTCCTGGGCAGAAGTTGGCTCTCAAGGTGAAGGCGGTACTATTCACCTAAATGAGAAAGATTGATGCTTTTAAACACAAACTTCCTCTCTTGGTGGTCATGTGATGTTGGAATGGATACCAAGGCTTATTTGACTGAATTCACTGTTATCTCATTTCCATTTTTTACCCTTTATCTGCTCGTAGAATTTTTTATCTTTAATTTATGACATGCATATTAAGAAAAAAAAAAAAAACATGAATTTCCCTTTATCATTTTCTCCTTTCTAATAAATTGCATCTTTGTATCTCAAATTGAGTTGTTGAGATGATGTATTTGATGTGCTTCAAATATTGTTCAAACAGAGTAAAATTTGGCTCAAGGTGATATCGAGCTAATATTGTAGGGAGAATTAAATCTTGCAATCATGCTACTGGAATTAGCTCATTGTATAGGAATTTTGCTAGTTCAAATCCTTTTTATATGTAAGCATCCAACTGGCTTTTATATCTACAAATCACAATCATAATAATAAATATGACTCAATTTTTTCTAACAGCTTGGTATAATTTGAAAGCACAGCTTGATATTTATAATAAAAGAATTCTTTAAATCACTTGATAAATTCCAATAAAATGGAAAATGTTCCTATATGTTATCGAAACAGCAGACTACAATATTTTTCTCACTATCAATTTTTATATTATAGGTTGCTTGGGAAAGAAAAAGATTAAAAAAAAAAAAAATCTCTGGCGTATGTTTCATAATACTAATTGTTAAGTTCTAAAGGTTTAGAACAATTGGCAAACCGTGAACACAAACTTGTCTAGATATAGATCTTTAAGTCTAAAAAGTCATATTAGAAAATGCTCAAAGTGCTACAAGTCAAAATTCAAAGAACATAGCTGCAGGTTCAAAAAGTCAAAATCAGACTAGTTCGATCAATCAAGAGAATTTTCACTCAATTAGAAGTCACAATTCAGCAAACGTAAAAGCCCATAACTTGCTCGTTTGAAGCCTAAATTGCGATCCGTTTTTTCTAATATTTAAAGGACATTATAAGCTAACCCTAGGGGTGGTTTTTTTAAGAGAGAAAAGAGTGTATCTTGTGCCTCCAATTGTAGATTCAGGGTTTTTGTACTTAAATCTCTCTCAAGTCTTCTGTTGGTGTTATTTCTCGAAGAATCTCAAGATCCAGTGTTGTAGAAGTTGCTGCTACAAGATCAACAACTGATGGTGATCTGAAACCTTTAAGTGGGATCTTAAAGTCATAAGCATGGAAGCATGGGAGCTTGTATTCTGCAAATCCAAGAGAGAAGAGTCTGTGAATTCGAAGCTTGCACGTGGTCGTGGCAATAAGTTACTACTAGAGGTAGCAACAGATTTAGGGTTAAATCTATTGTAAAAATTTATTTTTTGTAGAGAATTAATGTCGCTGATGAATTCTCATTTGAAAAGAGGAATTTGATTTTCATGAACTGAAATAATGTGAAGCATTTGTTGGATATATTATACATATTTTCTCACTTATTTAGTAAAAAAAAAATTCAAGTGGAAATATGTCAAGAGTAGACTAAGCTTTTCACATCCCAAGATTCGAAGTTTATTTCAGAAGTATTTAACTCGTGTGTCTACATGTGCATATATCTCCAATCTCTATTTCCTTCAAATTTATCAAATACTAGATTAGTTCTCTCTTAGCTTTTCCCTTTGGCTTTAGGTATGGGGAGTTTATTAGTTATTGGGTTCTTATCCAAAAGCTGAGGATAATTGATAATTCATCATACAAGAGTTTAATAGTGCACGTTTTTCTAAACCTACTAGGAATGAAAAGTATGTAGAAACTAAGGAAAAGAATGGAAATTATCTCTTTCCTCACCTAATTAAATCTCTCCTCATAGATAAGGTTTCAATTTTTGATTTTTTTTATTTTTTTTTTCTTTTTCCCTGAAATATGGTAGAAGAAGTATTACTTTCTACATTCTCTTTTAATTTATCTTTCTCTTCTTCATTTTTTTGGCAAAATGCATGGATTGGTAGGAAATTTGTTGCTTTCTCACTTATTCTCTAAATTTATTTCTTAAACGTTGGTCTAATAGGTTCTCATAAATGAAGACAGTTGGCACTAAGAGATTTCCCTAAAATCAGGGTAGATGATTCTTGGACTTCTTAACTTGATGAGTTCTGTGAACAAAAGGATTGTTTGGTGAATGTTGTAAATTCATAAACAAGACATTTTATTTTATCTTAACTCTAATTTCTCAAGGTTGCTTAACATACCATGAAGTTATAGACACATTTTGAGATAGGAAACCTGTGAACATATCAGGTAATTATATTTCCGAAAGTTTGGGTTCCAAATAAATTTGTAAATATGGTCTTGGAACAGGTTGGATATTTGAATCTTTGTATTTTTCATTTTTTTCTTTCTAGTTATGTTTTGTCTTAGGTAGGATCCTTGAATTAGTGAATCCTAGAACTGAGTATATGTATACAGAAGTTTCATTCTATTGATACCGCTTATTTTGCTGAAACTGAAAACTTATTGCTGAAAGTACTATAGATGAAGGTAAAAGTTAGTTGAAATAGTACAGTAGGGCCCATGAATAATTCCAAAAAAGTGCAGTAAGGCCCATGAATAATAGCAAAATTAAGCTGAATGGTGAAATAATTTTCATTTTTCATTAGTATCCAAATGGAGGCTGAGAAGATTATATAGATAAATGATTATTTGGGCAAAAGTTACCTTTTGATGTGATTGCGTGATGCAGAATGTATAATATCATTCTAACTCAATGAATACCTTGAAAGCTCAAGGAAAAAAAAATGTAATTTGCAGAAATTTGAGAAATTCTCATAGAAGGTCCTTCAGGTTTGAGAAATTTGAGAAATTCTCATAAAATCTAATCATGGATAAGATATATGGTATTTACCAAAATTAGTTCAATTTTAACTATTACTTTTTTATTCTCATACTAGATACATATACTCTACCCTCAGGTTTTCCTTGGGAAGATTATAAGAAAAATATAGTTCAAATGACACTTTATCCTCATGTTTTCCTTGGGAAGATTTATAAGAAAAACATGGTTCAAATGACATACTTTGTGGAAAAGCTGAGGCAAAGGGAGAGTTGAAAGGTTTTCATTATTATTTTGGGATAAATAGAGGCGGGGAGTATTAATAAATGAAAAGAATGTAGCATGAGTATAACAATTACAAAACAGCAGTCAAGGCCTAAGTTACTGAAGAGTGTGAGTCCAAGTGCCTATTTAAACAAGTGTGAATTGATGAAACACCATGTTAAGGCCCTTCATATAACAAACTCCATTTCAAACCTTCTCTTTGGTCCATAACAACCTTCATTCTTATCCTGACCACTACTCCCCTCATTTTTGGTACTCGTGGGACTCCCTCCACCTAAAGCTAGAGAAAATGTCCACAAATTTAAATAGTTTTCTACAATATCAAAAGAATAGCAATTAAATGGAAATGAAAAAGAAGACATGTAGCCAATCATAGTAGTTGCTGTGCACACTGCTCTCTGTCTTTTGCTGCATCTGCCATTGAATAGCTAACATATTGTGGGTCACTCCACCTACCCCAACCAAAGGCAACAAGTCAGTGACAATGATGCCCTCGGCTTTGAAATCATGAATCATTCATCGTTCTCAATGACATCAAAATCATAAACCCGTGCCCTTCATTTTTGTTTTCTCTTGCACATCTTGGACCAGTAATGTCTATCTTCTGTTTGGGCCACAATTCCTTTAGGCTTGAGTTCATATTTGGGCCATAGCATTCTCCAGTTGGACAAACATGTACCCAAGGGAAAACAAGAGGAAGGATGATCAACGACGAGGTTTGAGGCTTTGAGAATCTGTTGTTGGCCAAACCCAAATAATGATCCATAACTTGTCTATAATCAATATCATTATCGGACTTCCTTCAACTGAATTTATCATGGTATGAAGGTACAAGGCTGGGGCTAGGTCTTAGCTTCTCGTTTAATAAATTTATGACATTGTAGTTTACTATATAGCTGGTGTAATACTCTATTCCAATAGAAACACAAATCTTTTTCTTTTTTTTTTCTTAACTCATCTTTTTAAGTTAGGGAAAATTTAACAAATGCCGAAGGGCATTGATTTAGAAAATATTTTTAAAAACTTTTTATGAGCAAAAAATAAAACAATTAATTTTTTGACAAATTTTTATATTTTTCATAAAAATGATATAAAAACTTTTCTAAAATAGCACATTAGATTATGAACGGCTAGTCCGGTAAGCAAATAAGTGCTCACCATTCTGTGTGTATGTAGAATTGTACATACTTTGAAAGCTCAAGGAAAAAATGTAGAATTTATAGCAAATACCTAGTCTCACACTCAAGAAGCTGCTTCCATATCTTTCTCAAATGATCCCATTTGTTGTTAAGTTGTAAATTAGTTACCACCCCTTTAAAAGGCATCAACCCCTTTCAAAATTCTTCACACCCTTCCGCTCTCAAATACAATCCCTTCCTGTTGCCATGTAGGACTAAAGCAGCACACAACTCACAGAAGACTTGTGTCTCTATTGGATCTTTCCAATCTGCATGACCCTCTTTTGTTTCAACCATTTAGGCAACATGTAAATTTGACAAATGAATTCTACACTCAGAAGCATCCTTTCCCATAAATCCTATGCTTAAAAAATTACAAATATAAAACACAAATACCTTCCCAGCTATGGACTATAAGTACCTTTCTAATTAGAAACCTATAGATGCGATATTTTTTCAATTATGCACATTCATTTAAAAAAAGACAACTAACATCGTGTAAATAAAGACATGTAGCAAACAAGTGTAACAAATTAAGAAAGTCATAAAACATTCTGTAATTGTTAAGATCATCATAAAGAGTTACCTACTGAGGAGATGCTATTGCTGCTGTATGAATTATGGATCTGTTATTGCTGCTATGTGGAGCTGTTATTGCTATATTAGAGTTTGAGCCAAGTGGATGTATTAAGACCTAAATTATATTAATTTTACTATAGATCATCTATTAGTTGATATATTTGGTATTTTATTGTTTTCATGTTACTAATTAATCAATTAATATATATTTAAATGTTTAGAAAGGAACCAAAAAAAATAATAGTGTTACATATTTTTTCTTGCAAACGCATCCTAAGTCAAATAATCTATATATATATATATATATATATATATCTAAAAGCTGAAACGTAGCATTTATTATTACTACACTTCTGTTGAGCCACCTCATCCGCCACATCATTAGTCTTTTTCATATTCATTTTTTTAAATTTAATTTTTATAATATTAACTATATAAATATATTGACTTTACAAATTCATTTTAGGTGGTTTTAGCTTTACAAATTCATTTTAAGTGGTTTAAACTTTACATATTCATCTACTAAATAATAAATCATGGATGTTCAGTACACTATAATAGCTCCTGTAATGGAATAGTTATTCATGTGTAATATCAATTCGGTCATTTGGTTGCATTTTTATTACATAGATTAGTTATTACATTGAAATAACTATTCTTTAAATTGAAGAATAGTTATTCTTCTTTAGAATGGATGTAATAGCTATTCCTTATTGCATATAATAGGTTTTAAAATTAATATATTTCCAAAAATATAAAGTTTCCTTATACATTATCTTTTACAAGCTTTCTATATATAACAACCAAACTTATGAATAGTAATAGTTATTCTATTACAATGTCTTCTATTCCCAGTAATAAAGATTACTATTCCTAATGTAATCTAGTGTCCCAAACGTACCCTTAATGGAAAATCAAAATAAAAGTGTTGTCTACATATATTCTTCTTGGGTGGTTTAAATTTAAATATTATTTTGTCCTTTTATCTTCCTTTATTTTGACTTTTCTTATTCTCTTCTAACTATAAATTTGTCACTCTCTTCCATTCTATGCATATTTTTCTTATACAAAAAAGGTTCTCCCTCTCTCTCTCTCTCTCTCTCTCTCTCTCAATTTTTTTCCATATTTTGTTGGATTTTTTATTATTATTTTTATTGCATTTCTACCTTAGATTGATGAATATTTGTGTTTTTTAGGATTTTACTTTTGATTATTTATAACTGAAAAATGAAATCAATGAAGAATACAAATATTCACAAGTCTTGCTTAATCATTGATGGTAGAAAAGATATAACTTGATAGCTGCCTAAAGGAGGATCTCCAACTAGATGTTTGTACCCTCATTGTCCTATTATTGACTAATTTATATGTGTTCCTTGATACAAATATTTTTTTATCATTTTATTTACAACTCTAAATACTTTTAATGAATGGTATTTGTTGTTGATCTAATTTGGAAAAAAAAAATCATACTATAATATGTTATATTTTGTGTTGTTGTCAGGTTTTAGCCTATTTGGGAAACTACAAGATAATTTGAACAAGTTGATGAAGAATAGTTAGTTTTTTTTTTTTTTTTTTTGAAGGGGAAATATTCATTCATTTAAATTGCTAAAGAATCATGATACAAGGCTTCTAAGGTTGGTGGGGGAAAATCTTCCATCCAATACAAATCCTCATCTAATCTAGCATATTGAGCTAATGCATGTGCCATCTTATTTGCTCCTCTCCTAATGCAGCAAACTCTAGTCCAATGTAACCCCCAAAGCAAATGCCTAATATCATTAACAACATTCCCAAACAGTGAAAAATTTTCTAATGGAGAAGAGATGGCTTGGATTACATTACTATTTTCTCCCTCAATTATCAACCTTGAGAACCTAGCATCCACGGCAAATTCAATAGCTCTTCGGCAAGCAAGCAATTCAGCCTCATCACTTGTACTCACCTTCGGTCCACTAGCAGTCATAGCAGCCATAACTTCTCACTTGTCATTTCGAATTATAGCACCATAGCCTGATCTGTCCAAGCCCAAAAAAATTGCTGCATGAAGAACAGTTAGTTCAATTGAAGAGGATGGTCTTTGTGCAATTTTCTTTCGCTATTTAAAAATATTTTGTTGAACAAATTAGTTGTAAATTGTTATGTATTTTTTATATGATGTTATTAGATGCTTGAATAATTGTTTTAAGTGATTACAAATATTTTATGATATTTTTCATCTTCCTTTATCTTATTAGTGCATTCTTTGAGATCTTTAAGAAAACAAATTCAATTTTTTGTTTAAAATTATTCATTTATCTATATACTTTTTACATATTGGATTAGAAGTTAGATAAGATTATGATAACATCAACACAATACTTATTCTTTTCTCAAAAAAAAAATCTCTACTTTTTCCCCCTTTGGAATTGTACCCTTTGTTTTTTTTTTTTTTTTTTAAAGGAAAAATGGTTACAATATTTTAATTTTCCCTTTATTTTTTATTTTAAATTGTAGTTTTGATGATTTTTTTTTTTTTAGTTACATTTCTCGGTGTTTTTGATTTTATGGTAGAAAAAATTGGGTTTGAGAAAGTTAGTTTAGAACTAAAAGAATAATTTCCAAATTTTATATACTTTTTTATGTTAAACAAAATATTATAAATAACTTTTATTAAAAAATTAATATTTTCACTAACTTACTTTTAAATTCGTGAGAAAAATTGTACTGTTTTGATCTTGGTACGACAGAAATTATATATATTACATTTATGGTTGCTGCTATAATAAATGAAAATATGATTATGAATTACATTACTATTTACTAAATTAGTCTAAATTGAAAAGAAAATATATATATATATATATATTAATGAGAGTACCTAGTAATAATAATAATGAAAACCATGAACAGTGCAAATTTATGGTTAATCAGCCTATTTAAAAAAAAAACAAAAAAACAAAACTCGTAAAGTATGACCCTAACGCACACTAATTTATATCATCTTTTTTTTTTTTCAAATCTTAAATTGTTTTACTTATCACAATTCTTATTCCAATCAATAAATTCAAATGTCTCATTGGATTTCAACTTCTTATGATACAAAATTGCCCTTATTTGTACGTTAAAATTGCATTTACCCACTACTATCTCAACTCCCTTGAGCCACTATCAAGCATATCACGTCTCCCACCTTCCTACTTCATAGATTCATTCTAATTTTCCAAACCCACCAGTTTTATGACAAAATCAAACGCAACAACCTTTGAAATCCACTGAATTTTAATAGTTAAAGGCACATTATATCTAATTTATCTGAAGAAAAGAATTTTTATTGAGGTATGTATTTAAATGTGTTTGTTGTTGATAGAGAGCTTGCTGAGAGAGATAGAAATCGTTGACTACAAGCCCAGTCTTAATTTCTATTGAGGCATGTATTTGATTCCTTTGTAATGTTTTGTAATGTTGAGCCTATTTTGACCGATTTTTGGTTTTACCTTGAGCATAATTACACGCGCTTTGCCCGTGTGATGAGTCTAGTATATATATAGTTCTATTTCACAATTAAAATTAAGATATGGTACAAGATAATTGTATAGTATTGATGAAGATAATTGCAACTTCATTTTAAAAAATGAAAAAAAGCAATCCAAAATATCAGTTTTCTTATTTTTTTTTTCCATAAGATATCTGTACAATTACAATTAAGAGATGATAACTACAAAATTCAATACGCTGTAAGAATCAATTTAATGACTTCCAAATTTTGAAGTTTATTCTTACATACCTTCTTTTCTAGGTAGTGTTGATTATGTAGCTCTGTCACGAAATGGCTCTAGCAAAAAATCTACATGAGTTTTGTGTTTTTTTTCCTTTCCAAAAAAAATTATATATATTTAGTGCAACTAAACTTTAATTATGACTACCAAAATTTAAGGTTTACTGTTATATACATTCCGTTCCCTTCCTTTCCAACAATATTAATTATGCAGATCTATCCCAAAATGGCTTTAGCAAAAAAACTGCATAAACAAAAAACAATAGTGCATAATTGTCTATAAAGAGGATGAGATGAACAATTTTGTAAAGAACATACTAGAAGAAGGTGGGTGCTCCCAGTTACTAAGGGCCTTCCTAGAGTAGACTTCTCTCCAAATTTTTTATTTCTGTTCTGGTTGTTTTTTTTTTTTGGCAAATATTTCAAAAATTAATTGTGAATTGAGATTAAGAAAAAAAAAAAGATGAATGTGATATATATTTTTTATTTTTTAAACAAAATGATAAATTTTAGAAATAAGCAGAAAATGTAATTTGTTTTTTGAACGTGTGTTTTAAAGTAGTGTGGTGATATAGAACAAAGATTAGAATAAGGATAAGTAATTCTTTTTTAAACGAGTATTATGTTTTTTTATTAAAAAAAATGGGGGTATTTTATTTGGAATTAGGACTTCTTGTGACGAGGTTTTTTTTTTTTTTTTTTTTTTTAAATGAACGTGATATTTTTTTTCTTCAAACAAATAAAAATAATAAATTTCAGAAATAAACAGTAACTATAAATTTTTTTTGAACGTGAGTTTGAAAGTGGTGTAGTGATGTAGCGAAAAGATTGGGTAGGAAAAAATAAGATGAACGTGGGTAAAGAAGGCTAATTTTAGGAGTTCTCTTAGATTTTTATTTTTTTATAGGAATTTTGTCTTTAAGTAAAGGTGTTTTATTCATATAAAAAATTAATAAAAAATGGCTAAAGTTTAGGGAATAAAAAGATAAACATGAAGGGGGGGGGGGGAACTAAATTTATGAGTTCTTTTTTTGAATTCAAAATGATAGTAGCTGTAAGTGTTGTTGAAAATGTTAGGTTCTAAGAATTAGGAACTAATGTATTAGAACTTCAATTTGTAATGTTGGCAAACCATGATCAAAACAATGTTTAGCTGTGTGTTAGACTTGCTCAAAGTATGGCTCTTCATGTAAAGTTGGAATCGAGTTTTATGCAGAATTCACTGTGCACTTTCTACCTGACTCGATCGATCGAAAATTAGACTCGATCGATCGAAAATCGTGCAGATTGTTTTTCTGCAGAATTTTCCAACTCAACCCTAGTCCATTTAATGTATAGGGTTTTATGTTTTGCCCTAAGTATATAAGGGAAAATCCTAGCCACGTTTTTGGAGTTCTATTTTGCTGTGTTTGTGAATCTCATTGTGAGATCTAGAGGTGTTTGCCTTCACATACACTTAGGGTTTTCAAACTCAAGACTTATGTCAAGAGCTTGGTAAATCAAATAGTTGCAGAATCAAAGATCTTAAAGAAATACAAGCAGGTGCGCTTGTGGATTGCTGAAGAAATCAAGAAAGAAGGATTCCGTGGATCTCGGAGCTATCATGGGGTAGTGGTAGTAAGTTTCCTACACTTGGGTAGCAATAGGATGTTAGTAGTCTAAGTCTTATTGTGTAAACTTCAATTCTTTCATAGTGATTTCAGTTTACCTTGAGGATAGCTAGGTTAAATCCTCCCCAGGTTTTTTACCAGTTTGGTTTTCCTGGGTCATCAGATCTTTGTGTTCTTTATTTTCCGCTGCTTTATTGTTTTTGATTATTTGTGTTAACCTAGTTCTGTTTAAATTACCTAAGTTAATCACTTGGCTAATTCTCTAGGTTAATCTGTTGGGTTTAAGGGGTCTAAACGAACTGACAGAAAATATAGATAAATTTGTTATTTATTTGACATTTAAGACCCTATTTCTAAGAAAAGTTATTCTTTGGGTTGTTGACACTTTCAAAATTTGGTTTTTTTTTTTTTTTTTTTTTTGATGGGTCAAAATTTGGTTTGATGCCAACCAACCCCGAAATTTGGGCTAATAGCAACCAAACTTTGGTGTGTCAACTGCATTTTACTAATTTTATAAAAGAAAACTAGAACAACAAATCTACAGCCACACTATAAATAAAGGACATATTAACAACTCTATTTTATAGACAAACAAAATGAGTCATCTATATATTACTAAAAGCTGAAGCGTAGCATTTATTGTTGCTACACTCCAGTTCAGCCACATCAGCGGCTATGATATCTTTATAAAAAAAAAATTACATATTTTTTTAAAATATTAATATCTAAGGATGACTTTACACATTCTATAATAATTAAATACATGTAACTTATCAACTATGATAAAATATTAATATCTAAATATCTAAAGATGACTTTACACATTCTAAAATAATAATTAAATACATGTAACTTACCGACATAATAATGCTATAATTATTATCATTGAAATCTTGTAGTCATAAAATACGTTATTTATAAATAATAAAAAAAATCAAAATAAAAAAGTAGGAATTCTTCACGTGACATACCATCCTTTTTTTTTTTTTTTGTTAACCCTTCTCATAGGCATTTTATCAAACATGTGACATAGAACTACAAATGGTGGGATTATCTTCAGCATACCACTTTGTTGGTGGTAATTTATAGTAAAAGACATATGATAGAAATAGAAATACCACTTAACACTCCAAAATATTTAACAATATATATATATATATATAAAATACTAAACATATTAAATATTAAAATATTCAATATTGGACATAAAAAAATTAAAATTGCATTATTAGTTTATGACCTTACACATTCTCTTGAATGAACATATAAATACTAAACTATTCCCAAGTGCATTATGGCAAAATAAATTGTCATATGAACAGAATATTTTTAAAATATTAATATATAAGGATGACTTTACACATTCTAAAATAATAATTAAATACATGTAACTCACCAACTATAATAAAATATTAATATCTAAATATCTAAAGATGACTTTACACATTCTAAAATAATGATTTTTTTTTTTTTGGAAAGGCATTCTAAAATAATAATTAAATACATGTAACTTACCGACATAATAATGCTATAATTATTATCATTGAAACCATGTAGTCATAAAATACATAATTTATAAATAATAATAATAAAAACCAAAATAAAAAAGTAGGAATTCTTCACCGGACATACCTTTTTTTTTTTTTTTTTTTTTTTTGTTAACCCTTCTCATAGGCATTTTATCAAACATGTGACATAGAACTACAAATGGTAGGATTATCATTAGCATACCACTTTGTTGGTGGTAATTTATAGTAAAAGAGATATGATAGAATATTCAATATTGGACATAAAAAAATCAAACATATTAACACTCCAAAATATTTAACATTATATATATATATATATATATAATACTAAACATATTAAATATTAAAATATTCAATATTGGAAATAAAAAAATCAAAATTACATTATCAGTTTATGACCTTGCACATTCTCTTGAATAAACATATGAATACTAAACTATTCCCAAATGCATTATGGCAAAATAAATTGTCATATGAACAGAATAGTAGAAAACACACCCAATATTGCATTATGAGTTTATGACCTTACACATTCTCTTGAACGATCATATATTAAGTTATGCCAAAGTGCATTATGACAAAATAAATTGTTATATGAAAATGAACAGTATAAAACACACCCACAAAGAAAATAAACAAAAACACACCCATCAAGAAACTTTGGATTTTCTTTACTAAGATTGAGATGATTTCTTCGATCAGAGATAACAATTCAACAAAAGGTCATCGTCTCAATTTGGTAAGTATTTCAATGTGCTTACAATACTCTTGATCTTCACTCTTTTTTTTTTTTTTTTTTGGTACATTTTAAATGTTTTCCACTTCTTCTTTTGAGTAATGGTTATTTTCCTTGATCACAATTTATCAAATCGCTTCCATCATATCGAAATACATTACCATCTTGCTAATTTCTTATTTTGTTTTAGTACATGGTCTTTTGCCTCCCATTTGTTTATTTTATTTTCTGAATAGCTTTGTTATTTTTTAAATTAAATACTACACAAATTCTTGCTAAAATCCTTTAATCTCATCTAAATATATGCTAATTTATAATTTTTTTTCTTAGGATACCTTGGGAGAGGAAACAAAATCTTATGATTTATAGGTATGGTGTTTCTCTTTTTCTTTATATTTGGGATTATATCCTACGTTTCTCTTTTTCTTTGTATTTGAGATTATACCTAATCTTTTTATGGTTTTTTCATTAATTTTTCAACAAAATACAATGCAAATAACATTATGGTAATTCAAACACACTAAAGGTTTTTTAAAATTTTATTTTAAGATCTAATCTCTAAATCTTACCATTTATAATTTTCAAGGAAACAATTTTGGGACACTTACAATGTTTAAGTATTGCATCCACTTTATGACTATGGGCATGCATGCAATATTTCTTTATGTTTTTCATGGTTAACCTAATATCAATTTCTTTGGATTTAAAAATTCTTTCAATTGAAGCATATACCTTGATGTAACTTATTCCTAGAAAATTCCACAACTTAATTCAAATCATGCTAGCCAAATATATATATATATATATATATATAGACACACACACTATTATTCCTCACCTCAGTTAGCTTAAACTTATCTCATTCTCAAGGGGAAAAAAATGCTTCAAATTATCTCTTTTCTGAGGTTCAATATGTTCTTTGTATTTATTAAGACAAAGCACAATGATTTTGTACCCTTCTATATGAATTAAGTCATCATACCTTATTTAGCTTAAACTTATCTCTTATTCAAAGTTCAATTTGGCTACGACATGTTGCTCTTCAATCCATAATACTCCTTAAATATTTTAGTGTAATACATATTTCTTGAGTACTTTTTTCTTATATTCATCTACATAAACTTCTTATAAGTTTTTGAATTGATTAGAATTTAAGAAGGTTCTATATTAGAATGTAATCACATTATTTTAGATGAGTTTGTGATTATTACTTATAAGTCTCAAGTTCAACTTAGGTCGCCCCATCTACCCATTTTTTTTCATTAAAAAAAAAAAAAGTCACCAGTATTATTCTCATTTTTAACTTCACCACAAAAAAAAAAAAATTATGATGTCAAATTTTTAAGCATACCACTTTGTTGGTGGTAATTTATAGTAAAAGAGATATGATAGAAATAGAAATACCATTTTCTGCGCATTGCGCGGGTTTGCGACTAGTTTCAATAAAAACGTATCAACATTGTTGTTGCTTGCATTTTTTATAATTGTTACTACTTTCTCTCTGAATGCAGAAGCTGATGAATTTGAAGTCTGGAACTACGCGACTCAGATCTCGAAAATTAATGGCACTTGTGCAAACCACGACGATGATTTTCCTTCCTTTTTCATTGCCTATGCTAGCAATTACACTTTCTCTATTGAGAATGCGAATCTAAATATCAACTGCAAATGGGAATGGACGGGGGTATCCCACAAGTTCGAGATTTACAACGTTGAGAGGGACCAGTGCGTTACTTGTATTTAGTATCTTAAACCTGATGGTCCATGTTTTCAAGACCAATTGAGAGGTGGTGAACAGTGTTATTCTTGGGATAGTTAATTCTATGCTTTTCCATGGTGTGTTGTAATAATGGAGATTCATTTACAATAGTGTTCTCCTTCTGGGTTTTAGAAAAAAATAACAATAATAATTGGGATATTATGAATGTATGGTCTTGTCAAATAACAATTTCAACAAGATCTTTATAAATATGTATGTTTGAGTTTGGATGAATGATATGAATAAGTCTGAGGCCTTAAATGATCAATTGGGATCATGCCTCGTGAAATAGTTGTCACTAATTTGAGTTTGAGATGACTAATGCATTTGCGTCTAATTCTTGTTATTGCCATGCTACATTAGTGGTCTCAGATAATGAACCCTCTAAAGCAATTACTGTCGAGCTTGCCAATGTATCTGTTTGCCATGTGCATGGCATCCCACATTTTTATTTTGTATTTGTAAGGTCTCGGATATTGTCTAGTGTTGGATTCAATTAGTGTAGTTTGTGAACGTTTTTTGACTTTGTAATTGACTTGGATTGATTGGCTCAAAATATTCATACCGAAGGAAGTGTGTTCTTCAACCAAAGTTTTACAAATTTTTAAAATTTGTTTTTAGATCTCATTTCTCTTATTGTTTTATGTATTATTTTGTTTTAGGAGGAGAGATACATAAAATATGAGAAAAAAACGTATTTATCCTTATTTTTAACAGAGGTGGATAACAAAAAACTAACGGATATAATTTCAGGTAGGCAAATTGTTAAGTTTTGAAACATGGGTAGGCAAAGTGTAAACGGGCCAAACCACAAGTAGTTTACTGTAACTTGCCCTTAACTTTAACAAAGACAAGGCAAGCTTGTCAGTTCGTTTAGACCCCTTAAACCCAACAGATTAACCTAGAGAATTAGCCAAGTTATTAACTTAGGTAATTTAATTAAAACTATGTTAACACAGTTAACCAAAAATAACAAAGCAGCAGAAAAATAAACAACACAAAGATCTGATGACCCAGGAAACCACACCGGTAAAAACCTGGGGAGGATTTGACCTAGCTATCCTCAAGGTAAACTGAATCCACTATGAAAGAATCGAAGTTTACACAATAGACTTAGACCACTAACATCTTATTGCTACCCGAGTGTAGGAAACTTACTACCATGACCCCATGATAGCTCCGAGATCCACGGACTCCTTCTTTCCGGAATTCTTCAACAAATCCACAAGCGCACCTGCTTGTATATCTTTGTGTTCTCTTGATTCTGCAACTGTAACGATCTACACAACTCTTGACATAAATCTCAAGTTTGTAAACCCTAAGTGTATGTGAAGGTAAACACCTCTAGATCTCAAAGAAAGATTCACAAACACAGCAAAACAGAACTCTAAAAACGTGGCTAGGGTTTTCCCTTTTATACTTAAGGCAAAACATAAAACCCTATACATTAAAACGGGCTTGGGCTGAGTTGGAATTTTCTGCAGAAAAACGTTCTGCACGATTTTCGATCGATCGAGTCTAATTTTCGATCGATCGAGTCATACAGAAAGTGAACAGTACTTCTGCATAAAAACTCGATTCCAACTTTACAATAAGACCCATACTTTGAGCAAATCTAACACACGACTCAACATTGTTTTGATCATGGTTTGCCAACATACAAATTGAAGTTCTAAATACATTAGTTCCTAATCTTTAGAACCTAACAAACTCCCCCTTTGGCAATCCGTGACAAAACACAGACTTAACAGAAAGCTCAAAGTTACAAATTGAAATAGCCCATTACAATAAAATAGCCACTCAACAATTCAACCTAAACTACTATCTAACAGTTGCAAAGTAGACAGCAGCTTGACTGAAAGCAACCTGTATATTCATGTAACACTTAACAAACACATAAACGCATGTGTGGAAAAAAAAAACAGGAAATACATAAAATAAAAAATATCTTAATTTCACATGACACAAAATAAAGAGATATATCATGAATAACATCATCAATATAAATCAATAAGCAGAGTAGTAGCATAGTGAAATAAGAAACATATACACACAAATGTATCTCAACAAAATAAATCTCCTAAACAAGAGCTAAAAATGAGAATACACAGTGAAGCATCTAGATACAATCTAATAACTCCACAAGCTCCGCAGTATCACTACCAAGTAAACAAAAACTCCCCCTAAAATGTAAATCTCAACAAAAAAAATCTCCTAGATACAATGAACTATGTACTCCCCCTTTTTGTGACGAATTGCCAAAGGGCACTCACTCATCATCAAAAGGTGGAGGAGGAGATCGACGAGAGCTCGCCAAATCCGCTCGTAACTCACGTAGCTCATCAAGGATGTCCACCAAAAGCTGACCATGAGCCGCCTGAACGGTCACGACAGTGTCAAGCGTCCGACGAAGGTCAGAAACCTCATCAAACGGTGGAAGAACATCAGCAGCAGCAGCAGCAACAGCAGGATCAGAAGAAGTCCCAGCTGCATGAGTATCTGTAGAAGAAGAAGGGGGTGGAGTGACATCGGAAGGTTCTACCCTAGCACGCTTAGAGCTAGCTCGAAGTTGAGCAGCCCTTTGCCTAAAAAAGGTAGCACCAATAGGAGCGACAACATGAACAGGCTCAGAAGCAGGATACTCACCAAAACCAAGAAAAAGGAGAATCCTATGAATGAAAACAGGAAAAAACAAAGCATGAGCCGTAGAACTAGACCGATGAACCTCGTTCAAAGAACGAAGGAACAGATGCGGAAAACTGATAGGAGCATCAGTGACCAAAGCATATAAAAAGACACACCTCTCAAGAGGAATGGTGTGGACATGCGAAATAGGCCACAAAGAATGACACGCTATCCTAAAGAAAAGATAGTGCAGCTCAGACAGCTCAGCAGAAGTGATCCGAGGATCAGAACCCCACTGGATAGAAGACCCAGTGATGTATGACAAGACGTCATCAAGGGGAGGCGACTCCTCGTAAGGAAAAACGGGATGGTCCACAATGGGCACCCCAAGAGCATCAGACACTACCGAAGGGGTAATGCGATACTCCACACCACGTAACCACACCTTAACCAAGGTGTCGTTATCATAGACATGAATAGAGAGATTCGAATAGAATTCTCTAATCAAGGTGGCAGGAGGAGGAGAATGCTCATACTCGAGCAAAGGTAACTAACCCCGACGCTCAAAGTTACGACGCACCTCAGGATCCAGCTCATCTAAGATAACCCTACACTCAGCCCAAATCTGACGCCTAAGGTTCAAAGTCTCATAAGTGACTTGGTTTGACTCACTAGGAAACCTCTCAGTGTCAAAGGAAGGAGAAGGATCAGAAGTCCTATGGGCTCTAGTTTTCCTAGGCATAGTGCTAAGGAAAAGACAGACACATAAAGAAAAGAGCAAAAAACAATACCAAGGGCAGACTGCAAGTTAGCACAAAAAAAATAATAGAATATAACAATTCTATATGATGCATGAACATAAACATTAAATGATGCATGTACCAATGCAGTGACATGTTCAATTTTGATCCAAATTAACAAAATTGGCTTGAGCATTCGATATCCATCAAAAATACCCAATTTGAAAAACCCTAATTTTCAAAACACAACAAATTGATAAATTGATCAACACAATATTCAATTAAATCAATATAATGATCAAATTAATCAATCCAACAAGCCAATTTCATCAATTTCAATCCAATTGAACAAAAACCCCAAATTTGCTCAAATTCAAGCCCTAGAATTTCAAATTTCCTTCAAACCAACAAAATAATCCAATTAAACCACATGTTGTGTTTAGACAAGGTGTCCCCACAAAAACCCATAAAGATTTTGATAAAGAAACACTCAAAAACAATCCCAAAAATAGAAAATTCCTAAATGCCAAAATTACCCAAATATGCATGAAAAAATGCATGAAAATAGAAAATAAATGCAAAAGGAAGGGTATAAGGGACTTACCAGCTAAGGGAGAGAGATAATGTGCAAAAGATTCGGAGGAAAACGACAAAAACTCTCAAAAAATTCTTTGACCGGTAGGTAGGAGACAAAAAAGGAGGTTTGAAACGTTTTGAACAATGAAAAGTCACTTGAGAAACTCCCTTTTTAAAAATAACCGGCTCGATTTTCGATCGATCGAATATTACATTCGATCGGTCGAAAACTTATTCGATTGATCCAAAAACAGCTTGGATCGATCGAACCAACCAGAGAGATTTGTGAGCAATTTAAAACATTTTCGATCGATCGAAAATCAGTTTCGATCGATCAAAATTCTGGAAAAATCAGATTTTTGAAAAACCAAACATTTTAGATCAAAAACTACTCAAAGCAATAGATTTGAAAAATCAAATGCATGAGTATGAGATGAGATGTTTTCCAAAAACACATGTATTCATTCCAGATTTTCCAAAGCATAATTTTCCCTCAATATACCCAAAAACAAACAACAAACAAGCAAACATGGTTTGCATCAAATTCCCAAAATTCTCAAACTTGGTTGGTCAGGCCAAAAACACACACTATATCATGTACACAATTCTAGCAAAGAATAGCTTGTGTAGTGTGTGCAACTAGCAAAAGCTTGAGAAACATGTGAGGTGATATACACATAGAGATCAATCACAATTTCTACAAAATCCATCACATGAATTTGAAAGAGACTATCCCTTAAAGAGTTACATCCTATAACTCTCACATCTCCTAGAATAAGAGCTTGCAATCATGTAAGTTTCTTGATTTGCCTCATTATTCAAATTTATTGATTAGAAACTTAATAATAGCTGGGATAATGTACACACCAATTTTATTTAGAATTTGTGAGATTATTATAGTCCAATAATGTATACACCAATTTTAATTAGAGGCTACACCTTATGTTCTTTTTGTGCATGTGCTACACTTTCTCGAGCACAAAATCTTATGATATGCACTAAGGTGTTCATGATTGGCTAATAAACAGTGGTGAGATGGTTATTTATGCCTTTCTCAAAAAGTTCAAGTCCAACAATCAAAGACATAAGACTTCAAGATCAAGATCATGTGATTAACAAATATAGCATCTTCCCACACAACATGCACAACAAGACTTTAGCTAGTAAAGTGCAATAGAAATAAGTGCATCAAAGCTAAACAAGGTACATACATAAGATATGTAATTTTGATTGACCAACCTTGTCTACAAATTCAAGGAAAAAAAGCAAAACACACTTTGCAAAAAAAAAAAATTTTTTATTTTATTTTTTTATTAAACAAAGAAACAAACATCCTAGAATGAAATGCATGAATGTAATGCAATGAAAATCCTAGAAACAAAGGTCACAAAAGATTGAGCAATGAAGCACAAGGACCATGTCAGATAGACTCAATTAGATTGAGCCTTTTGCATCCAAGACGTCTTAGATGCAACTCTTGCATTGGAGTTATGATTCACATCAGAATTCTGAACAACTCCAGGATTGGAATAAAGGTTTAATGCCTTTACCAATTCACCAATAAGTACCTTAGGATCATGTGCTTGAGGCACAGGTACTTTAGTTTTATTTGCTCGCTTCGCAGCTTGCAACTTAAAACAATTTGGACGTATGTGTCCAGGTTTTCCACAAAAATGACAAACCCATGCAGGCTTATCATGCAATTTGCCCTTAGTAGAAGTAGACGCTCTAGAATGAGAAGCATGAAGATCAACCCTAATCTTTCTAGGTGGAGGAACATTAACAGGTTTGACAGGTTCACTCACCGAGGGTTTAACAATCTCACTCTTAGGAGGTTCAGAAGAAGGAACAAATTTAGTGGAAGAAGGTTTAAGCACAGAAATACTTTCCTCATAACCTAAACCAGTTTTATCAGAAGGAGACTTTTGAATACTCAACATGTGATCAAGTTTGGAGCTTGCAGACCTATTAGTTTGTTCTTTAGCAACAGATAAATCAAGTTCCAAACATTTAACTTTATCAAGTAAGAGCATGTTCTCAGTTTTCACATTATTCAAAAGCTCATTTGCATCAAACAATTTAACAAGTAAATTTTTCTTTTCAAGTTCAAGAGATGCAATTTTCTTCAAGCCTAACTCAACATTCATGGCATCCTTTGCAGCAACTTTGCAAAGTTTATTGTAGGCTTCCTGTAAATCTGCATCCTCAGAGAGTTCCCCATCAGAAGGGTTCTCTTCAACAGATATGCTTTCATTGACTACAGTGGTAGCAGTGAAAGCAATGAAGTTTCCATCCTTATCACTGGCGGATTCATTGTCGGAAACTTCGTCATCACTAAGGGTTACAGCCATAGCCTTACCCTTAGACCTCAAATAAGTAGGACATTCAGACTTTAAATGACCATACCCTTGACAACCATAACATTGTTGTCCCAAAGAATTATTAGAAGATTGACCTACTTTCTCCTTAGGTTTCTCAAAGTTATTAACCTTAGTGGGTTCATTCTTCCTAAAATTTTTAGGTTCAACAGTGTTCTTGCCTCTTGCCCTTCTGTTACTATTTCTCAGAAAGTTTCTAAAGTTCTTGGCAAGATAGGCAATCTCTGTAGCAGAGAGATCATCATCAAATCCACCATCCTCAACATCATCAACAGACTTAAGAGCCATTGATTTGGATTTGTTAGTTTTAGGGAGGTCTAACTCATAGGACTGAAGAGATCCTACAAGCTCATCCACAGGGATGGAGTCCACATCCTTACTCTCAGTGATGGCAGTCACTTTGGGTCTAAAATCCTCAGTCAATGATCTAAGAATCTTCCTAACAATTTTAGGTTGATCATAGATTTCACCCAAATTATAAGCAGAATTAACAATATCATTCAATTTAGCATAGAATTCATCAAAAGATTCATCATCATTCATTCTTATGCTTTCAAATCTAGAAGTTAATTGCTGCAACTTATTAATTTTAACTGCCTTCGTGCCTTCATGCACAGTCTGGAGGATTTTCCAAGCAGTATGAGCAACCTCAACATTAGAGATTCTCTTAAATTCCTCCATGGAAACAGCATTAAAAATAGCATTCATTGCTTTGCTATTAAAAGCGGCTGCCTCCTTCTGAGAAGTTTGCCACTCACTCACAGGAGTAGTGGGCTTCTCCCATCCGTATTCAACGGAATTCCAAACTCTCTCATCTATGGATTTCAGGAAGGCTTTCATCCTTACTTTCCAATATGCATAGTTGTTTCCATCAAAGTGAGGTGGAACAACAAGAGAGTGTCCGTGTTCCATGACAACAGGGGTCAAGGATCAGCTTAAAGATCAAAGGATCAAACAAAAAAGCTACCCGCTCTGATACCACTTGTCAGTTCATTTAGACCCCTTAAACCCAACAGATTAACCTAGAGAATTAGCCAAGTTATTAACTTAGGTAATTTAATTAAAACTAGGTTAACACAGTTAACCAAAAATAACAAAGCAGCGGAAAAATAAACAACACAAAGATCTGATGACCCAGGAAACCACACCGGTAAAAACCTGGGGAGGATTTGACCTAGCTATCCTCAAGGTAAACTGAATCCACTATGAAAGAATCGAAGTTTACACAATAGACTTAGACCACTAACATCTTATTGCTACCCGAGTGTAGGAAACTTACTACCATGACCCCATGATAGCTCCGAGATCCACGGACTCCTTCTTTCCGGAATTCTTCAACAAATCCACAAGCGCACCTGCTTGTATATCTTTGTGTTCTCTTGATTCTGCAACTGTAACGATCTACACAACTCTTGACATAAATCTCAAGTTTGTAAACCCTAAGTGTATGTGAAGGTAAACACCTCTAGATCTCAAAGAAAGATTCACAAACACAGCAAAACAGAACTCTAAAAACGTGGCTAGGGTTTTCCCTTTTATACTTAGGGCAAAACATAAAACCCTATACATTAAAACGGGCTTGGGCTGAGTTGGAATTTTCTGCAGAAAAACGTTCTGCACGATTTTCGATCGATCGAGTCTAATTTTCGATCGATCGAGTCATACAGAAAGTGAACAGTACTTCTGCATAAAAACTCGATTCCAACTTTACAATAAGACCCATACTTTGAGCAAGTCTAACACACAACTCAACATTGTTTTGATCATGGTTTGCCAACATACAAATTGAAGTTCTAAATACATTAGTTCCTAATCTTTAGAACCTAACAAAGCTCATTGAGAAAATTGCAATTGAATGAGTTGGAAGAAATCCGGCATGATGCATATGAGAATTTTAGGAGTCATAAAGAAAGAATAAAGGTTTTTCATGACAAACATATTTTAAAGAAATCTTTTGAATCATCTCAAAAGGTTCTTTTGTATAATTCTAGGTTACATTTGTTCCTTGGAAAATTGAGATCTAGATGAGCTGAACTTTCATTGTTAAAAATGTTTTCCCTCATGGTGCAATAGAAATTGAGAACCCTAAAAATGGTAACATATTTAACGTGAATGAACAACATCTTAATCCATTTCTTGAGAAATTTTCACAAGAGGAGGAATCCATTAATTTGGAAGATCCCATTTATCAAGACTTGCCAAGCAATTAGCATTAGTGTTTGTTTTGTAGTTTAGATTGTGTTTTTCTTTTTATTATTTTTGTTGTTTTGTTTTCTAACCCCTTTTCCAAGTGTTAATTTTTTTTTTTGTTCATTTATATTTATTTCTTCAAGGTACTCTCCGTAATCTCTACTCTTTATTGCTATTCCATGTTAACATTGATGACAATGTAAATTTTAGGTTGGGGGAGGACCTTGAGATAATTTTCATTTGGTTTTATCTTATGTTAATGTTTTGTTGTTGTTATTTTTAGTGATTTTTTTTTAGTCCAATTTTTTTTTTTAGAAAAAAATAAATTATTTCTTTGGCATGAGTTTTAAGTTGAAGTTCTTTATGCTATTTCTATCTAAAGAATTCCACTATTTTTTTATCAAAAAAAAAAAAAAAAAATCCACTATATTTCATACTCAACTATTATGCACATGCACTTTAGTTACATGAACATGTTTCTTGGTTGAGAGACAAAGATGACTTTGAAAATGTTGAAAATAAAGTGTAGATACTTTAACTCATGTGAGAATTGAGTCATTCATTTCTTTTAGAGAGTTATTTTCTTTTGATTTCATTTTTCATTTGGAAGCACATAACTTTGTTGTTTCTTAGTCTCATTATTCTTTCTTTTGGTAAAATACTAAGAATTCATCAATTTTATGCCACATTTGAATATGTTAAAGTCATGAATTTTGAAGAACTATCTCAATCCTTAAGAGATGATTTTAGGCCATCTTTGTTTATTTGAGCCTTTATTATTTTCTTTCTTGGTACATTATTGCTAGTCACCCATTGAGCATATTATTTTTGCCATTCTTTCTCAAATCCTTTCCCAAGTGTTCCAAGAATGAATACAATCAAATTGTCTTATTGTGATAAATTTGTGGTAAAACAGTTGGAAGAAAAGGAGGACTAAAAAAAAAATCACAATCAAAAAGAAGAAAAATGTTGAAAAAAAAAGGGGAATGTGAAAGAGGAAGAAATAGAGAATGAATTTGTTGATGAAATGTTGAAGAAAAAAAGAGAAAGTGTAATATTCAAGAAACCTGAAAAGATAAATCAAATGTCACACAGTTACTCTCCAACATAAGTGATTTCTATCTCTAAGATAGTTTTTACAAAAATCACATAGGTAGTTTTTAGTATTACCCCATTTTGCAACTTGCCTTTTGTTAGTAGTGTAGAATATGGCTTAAATTAAGGAGTCTGACTCCTTGTTGGATTTGGATAAGAAATAAATTTTTATTCCTTTTGGGTTACTGTTGTTTGAAGTTATCAAACTCTATTATAAGTCTTGTCTCCTACTTGATTTTGAGTTTTATATGGAATAGGAGTGATTCTCCTTTGTGCATGGAAGAAAAGTCTAGTTTTTCTTAGTTTTGGATTGCTAGCCAACTATCTCCTCTATATAAGCATAGTGCTATTGCGGCAAATTTAGTGTGTGAGAAAAAGAGGCTTTCTCCTATTTGGTTCTTTGATATTTTTGGGTTGCAATTTAACATAGTGAGAGAGGTTTTGTTGCCACTTGATTTGATTTTGGTTTTGCGGTTTGGTGATTTGTTCTATCTTGGTTTGTTTGGACTTTTGGATTTGATTTGTGGCTCTCTCTTTGGTTTGTGTACAATTTGTATTTGGTATTTAGTATTTGTAAACCTTTGATTATTTGGTTTTGTATTTTTGAGAGGGAAATATTTGGTTATATTTGGGATTTGGGTTTGTGAGAAGGTATCTGCATCAATTTGTATTATCCCAAATTGGATATAGAGAAATTCTTCGTTGTTGCCCAAGAATGTAGGCTATTGCTGAACCACGTAATTCTTTGTGTTTTGTGTCTATTTTCTTTTGGATTAATTTTCTTTGTTCTATTTGTTTGGATCCAAAGTTCTTTCTTAAACCTAAAATATTTTCACAATCAATCTTGGTAATTTGACCCTCCGCTATTTTACAACAAACTGGTATTAGAGCCAAGGTTCTGTACCTAGGCGTTTGGATTTGTTCTCTTTGGAAATTTTGGTGATTAGTTCGTGGGTCTATATATTAGGAAGAAAGATGCCAGGTGAGCCTTTTGATTCATCTACAAAATCTTTGGCAGATTGCTCCAGAAAAGCTTTAGTAGAGTCTTCTGCAAAATGTTTGGCAGTTAGGACGATGGTTTCTAATGCCAAATTTGAAGTAGATAAATTTGATGGAACGAATAACTTTCGCATGTGGCAATGTGAAGTTATGGATGTCTAGGTCCAACAAAAGTTGGATATTGCTTTGGAAGACAAACCTGAAGGGGTGTTAGACAAGGATTGGGAAAAAATTAATAGACAAGCTTATGGCACTTTGTGTTTCACCAAGATTCAAAAGTATTTTGTTATGAGGGAGAAGAATGCTAAAGAGCTTTGGAAGAAATCGGAGGATAAGTATATGACTAAGAGTATGGAGAATTGTCTCTACTTAAAGAAGAAGCTCTTCTGCTTACAGTATCGTGCAAGTATTTCTATGTCTAGGCACTTGAATGATTACTTTAAAATACTTGCTAATTTGAAAAATTTGGAAGTTGATATTAAGAGTGAGGATAAAGCTCTCTTGTTATTGAATTCATAGCTTGATACTTGTGATCATCTAATTACTACACTATTGTACGGAAAGAATGAGATTAAATTTAATAATGCGTCAAATGCTTTGACCAATAATGAGTTTCGTAAGAAAGATAAGCAAGCTCAAAGGGACATGATGACTGAGGCTTTGATTATTAAGGGTATTTCTAATGATAAGAAACTTAAGAAAGATGAGTGTGCCTATTGTCATAAAATTAAAGGGGCATTGGAAGAAAGATTGTCCTCTATTGTAAAACAAGGACAATAAGGATTCTAATGCAAATGTAGCACATGATATAAATGAAGATTTTGATTTTGCTTTGACTAGTTCATCATTTGTTTCCCATTCAAATGAATGGGTTTTGGATTCAACTTGCACCTTCCATAGGCCAAAATGGTCAAATACCACAAGTTTTAGAAATTTTTAACAACAAAGCACTGTTTCAGAAATAAATGGGAAAGTACCACTTTTTCTAGAACTCGAGTTTTAGAAACTCGAGTTCCTCATCAGTTCCGCCACCGTGGCACTGCTGAGCTGGAATTTGTGCGATTAAAAAAAAATAATGTGATACTCGAGCTTAGCAAACTCGAGTTCCATGCAACACAGTACTCGAATATAACAAACTCGAGTACCTTTTATAAAAAACATTATGTTTATGTTTACTTTTATGGTACTCGAGCTCACCAAGCTCAAGTACCTTGTAAGGAACTTGAGTTTAGTAAACTCGAGTTCCTTAAAACTTTTTTTTTTTTTTGGGATAATCAACAAATAAACATAAACATAAAAATCAGTAGTTTTTTTTTATATTTTTATTTATTTAAATAGAAGCATTGTAAAATATAGAGATTTTAATTTACAAATATGAATTAATTTCAACATTAATTAAATTGTTTATTGTTTTCTTAAAAATTGTTCACTGTTTTCTGTAAAAACTATTTCTACAATTTTGCATAAAATTATTTTATGTTCAGCATTATTTAAAAAATTGTTCACTCTCTTTTCCGCGTAAATTATTTTCTGTTCACTATGAAAAAAATTGTTCATTGTTTTATCATAAAACACCTACTAAAATCGTGTTTTCTAAATTTAAATGCTTTTTCATGCATGCCTAAATTTTACAATAATTGAATTTGTTTTTTCGCATTGATAAAATCTATTTTTACATTAATAAAATTTGCTCTCTGCACATCATGTTGACTGTATATTCGAATCTGATTACTACATTCAAAAAATCTATTTTCTGCATTAATTAAAACTGTTAATTGTTTTCGCATAAAAATTGTTCACTGTTTTCTGTAAAAACCATTTCTAGCATTCTGCATAAAACTATTTTCTGTTTAGCATTATTTAAAAAATTATTCACTCTCTTTTCTGTGTAAATTATTTACTGTTCACTATTTAAAAAATTGTTCATTATTTTCGCATAAATCATCTACTGAAATCGTGTTTTCTAAATTTGAACACCAAATCTAAATGCTTTT
Organism: Lithocarpus polystachyus; assembly: GCA_033629205.1. Lineage (NCBI taxonomy): Eukaryota > Viridiplantae > Streptophyta > Magnoliopsida > Fagales > Fagaceae > Lithocarpus > Lithocarpus polystachyus. The sequence goes on from CM066165.1 coordinate 816,388, forward strand.
TCATGCTTAAATTTCACAATAATCGAATTTTTTTTTCTGCATTGATAAAATCTATTTCTACATTAATATAATTTGCTCTCTGCACATTATGTTTACTGTATATTCGAATCTACTTACTGCATCCATAAAATATGTTTTTTGCATTAATTAAAACAGTTCACTGTTTTCTCATAAAAATTGTTCACTGTTTTCTGCATAAACTGTTTTTAGCATTGGCGCGGCTATTGCACTTAAATGGTTTTTGTGTTTTTTAAAATATGTAACCATATGAATAATGGACAAACTCCATGAAGGAAAAATGAATAATTCGTATAAATCACCTAATGGTAAATGCCTCGAATAATTCGAATTTGTAAAAAAGTTTGAATTAGTTGAATGTATAAATTCGGAAAAAATCAATGGAAAATCAATGAACGTACCAAATCGTGAAGGTGTACATAAGATGTACAAATAGTCTAGACTTGTTGAGAAATTTGACTTCGTTGAAAGTACAAAATAATGAAAATTCAATGGAAAAGTATGTACGTTAGTTGTACAGATCGTATGAATTTGTTTAGAAATTCAATGGAAAAGTACTGTTTTCTACATAAACTATTTCTAGCATTTTACATAAAATTATTTTCTGTTCATCATTATTTAAAAAATTGTTCACTCTCTTCTCTGCGTAAATTATTTTTTGTTCACTATTTAAAAAATTGTTCACTGTTTTCCTGTAAAACACCTAGTGAAATCGTGTTGTCTAAATTTAAACGTCGAATCTGAATGCTTTTTCAGCATTTTGAATTTCACAATAATTGAATTTATTTTTCTGCATTGATAGAATCTATTTCTATATTAATAAAATTTGCTCTCTGCACATCACGTTTACAGTATATTCGAATCTGCTTACTACATTCATAAAATTTTTTTCTGCACTAATTAAAATTGTTCGTTGTTTCTCATAAAAATTGTTCACTATTTTCTGCATAAACTATTTCTAGCATTCTGCATAAAAATATTTTCTGTTCACCATTATTTAAAAAATTGTTCACTCTCATCTCTGCGTAAATTATTTTCTGTTCACTATTTAAAAAAAATTTCACTGTTTTCTCATAAAACACCTCCTGCAATTGTGTTCTCTAAATTTAAAAACCAAATCTAAATGCTTTTAAAAGCCGAATGTGTATGCTTTTTCATGTTTAAATTTCACAATAATCGAATCTGTTTTCTGCATTGATAAAATTTCTACATTAATAAAATTTGCTCTCTGTACATCATGTTTACTATATATTCGAATCTGCTTACAGCATTCATAAAATTTGTTTTCTACATTAATTAAAACTGTTCATTGTTTTCTCATAAAAATTTTTCACTGTTTTCTGTGAAAACCATTTCTAGCATTCTGTGTAAAACTATTTTTTGCTCAGCATTATTTAAAAAATTGTTCACTCTTTTTTCAGCGTAAATTATTTTTTGTTCACTTTCTAAAAAATTGTTCACTGTTTTCTCATAAAACATCTACCGTAATCGTGTTTTCTAAATTTGAACACCAACTCTGAATGCTTTTTCATGCTTAAATTTCACAATAATCGATTTTTTTTTCTGTATTGATAAAATCTATTTCTACATTAATAAAATTTGCTCTCTGCAGATCATGTTTACTGTATATTCGAATCTGCTTACTGCATTTATAAAATTTGTTTTTTGCATTAATTAAAAATGTTCACTGTTTTCTCATAAAAATTGTTCACTGTTTTCTGCATAAACAGTTTTTAGCATTGGCGCGGCTATTGCACTTAAATGGTTTTTGTGTTTTTTAAAATATGTAACCATATGAATAATGGACAAACTCCATAAAGGAAAAATGAATGATTCGTATGAATCACCTAATGGTAAATGCCTCGAATAATTCGAATTTGTAAAAAAGTTCGAATTAGTTGGATGTATAAATTCGGGAAAAATCAATGGAAAATCAATGAACGTACCAAATCGTGAAGATGTATATAAGATGTACAGATAGTCTAGACTTGTTGAGAAATTTGACTTCGTTGAAAGTACAAAATAATGAAAATCCAATGCAAAAGTATGTACGTTAGTTATACAGATCGTATGAATTTGTTTAAAAATTTGAATTCATTGAATGTACAAAACCATGAAAACTCAAGGAAAAATTCTGTACATTAGATGTACAAATAGTATGAATTTGTTAAAAAATTCGAATTCGTTAAGTGTGTAAAATCTTGAAAATTCAAATGAAAATTGAAGAACATACCAAAATAAGTAAACTCAATGGAAAATTAATTACATTAGATGTACAGATCGTCCAAATTTGAAGTCGTCAAATGTACAAAATCGTGAAAATTCAATTTAAAACTGTGTGCTAATGCACTAATCATCCTGATTTAATGAAAATTCCAAAATTGTTGAACGTACAAAATTGTGAAATCTTAATGGAAAATCAAAATTGTTGAACGTACCAAATCGTGAAAATTCAATGGAAAGTTGTGTACATTAGATGTACAAATATTCTGGACTTGTTGAGAAATTTGATTTCATTGAAAGTACAAAGCCACGTACAAATATTCTTAGACACGTAATGTATTATTTTATGATTGAATGAGTGTGGTTGTGTGCGTCAATAATTAATACAGAGCCAATGAGTTAAGTTTATTCATTTAGTTTAAAATATTTTTATAAAAACAGTGACAAATTAATAGATAAAAAAAAAACTACTTATTTTTAGTGAACAGAAAATAATTTATGCAGAAAAGATAGTGAACAATTTTTAAATAATGCTGAACAAAAAATAGTTTTATTCAGAATGCTTGAAATGGTTTTTACAGAAAACAGTGAACAATTTTTATGAGAAAACAATGAACAATTTTAATTAATGTAGAAAACAGATTTTATTAATGCAGTAAGCAGATTCGAATATGCTGTAAACATGATGTGCAAAGAGCAAATTTTATTAATGTAGAAATAGATTCTATCAATGCAGAAAAATAGATTCGATTATTGTAAAATTCAAAATGCTAAAAAAGCATTCATTTTCGGTGTTTAAATTTACAAAACACGATTTCACTAGGTGTTTTATGAGAAAATAGTGAACAATTTTTTAAATAGTAAAAAGAAAATTACTTACGTAGAAAAGAGAGTGAACAAATTTTTAAATAATGCTAAACAGAAAATTATTTTATGCAAAATCGTAGAAATAGTTTATGCAGAAAACAGTGAACAATTTTTATGAGAAAGCAATGAATAGTTTTAATTAATGCAGAAAACAGATTTTATGTATGTAAAAAGCAGATTTGAATATACAATAAATATGATGTGTAGAGAGCAAATTTTATTAATTTAGAAATAGATTTTCTCAATACAGAAAAATAGATTCAATTATTGTGAAATTCAAACATGAAAAAGCATTCAAAAATGCTAGAAATAGTTTATGTAGAAAACAGTACTTTTTCATTGAATTTCTAAACAAATTCATACGATCTGTACAACTAATATACATACTTTTCCATTGAATTTTCATTATTTTGTACTTTCAACGAAGTCAAATTTCTCAACAAGTCTAGACTCACTACTAAAAAAACGACCTATTGCGGCGGGCCAATTGCGGCGGGTGCAAAAGATGCCACTACAAGTCACCTGTTGTGGCGCGTTTTTGGCCGGCCATAATAGACCACTGAACGTAAGATCTATTGCGGCGGGACATTGGCCTGCCGCAATAGGTCTAGTATGTTGCGGCGTACTATTGCGGCGGGCCAGTTACCCGCCGCAATAGACTTATTTTAACGGCGGGAAATGGGCCTATTGCGGCGGGCCACACTGACCTGCCGCAATAGGCCCTCAAATTGCCCGCACCTCACCCAAATTTTCCCTCTTTTTTTTTTTGCCCTTTTCATTTTTTGTGCCTTTTCGTTATTCTCCCACGCACACACTCTCACACACACAGACTCTCTCTCTCTCTCTCTCTCTCTCTCTCTCTCTCTCTCTCTCTCTCAGACACTTCTTCCTTTCCTCATCGCCGAGACCCATCTCACCCAGTCCCCCACGCCGGCGACCCACCACCCCACGCCGCCGACACATCTCGTCCAGTCCTCTACACTCTTTCTCTCTCTCTCTCTCTCTCTCTCTCTCTCTCTCTCTCTCTCTCTCAGACACTTTCTTCCCTTCCTCATCGCCGAGACCCATCTCACCCAGTCCTCCACGCCGCCGACCCACCACCCCACACCGCCGACCCATCTCGCCCAGTCCTCTACACACACACACACTCTCTCTCTCTCTCTCTCGTAGACACTTGCTTCCCTTCCTCATCGCCGAGACCCATCTCACCCAGTCCACGCCGCCGACCCATCTCGCCCTATCCTCCATCTCACCGCTCACCCAACGCCGATCCAAGCTCATCGAGGCCTCTTCTTCAGCGTCCGATCGGTTTTCCAAGGTATTTTTTCAATATTACTTCACTGCATCACCGTTTTTGTTTTTATTTTTTATTTTTTTTGAGGTTGAGGTGTGGGTCACGGTGGTTGTTGGCTGTGGAATAGATGAATCGATGGTTGGGTGTTGGAGTTCGTGACTGGGTTGTGGGAATCGGTGGCTGGGTTGTGGAGTTGGTGACTGGGTTTTCGGTATTGGTGAGTGGAGTTGTGTGGGTTTGGGTTTTGGTGGGTCATTAGGTGTAGGCATCCGGCGTTTGCACCTCAGGATGGTCCCACTTGGGCATAACTTGAGGGCGTTCCTTGTATAATAAAATAAAATAAAACAAAGCTTTTATGTTATGGGTTTGATGTGGTTATGTGGAATCTGAAGGGCTTTTGAAGAAAGGGTAATTCTGTTTCTCAAAAATGAAAAAAGGGAAAAAGAAAAAGAAAATCTTACTATCAGGATCGTCTTCGTAGTTTTGACCATTATGGACGTTTTTTCAAAGATATATTTGGTGTGAACCTTTATGTACTGTTTGTGGAAGCTTAAGTTCTTATGTGGAATAGTAGAACTTGATGTTTGATTAGTTATATGTCGGCATGGCTTTCATCTGGCTAGCATTCATCTCATGCACTTGATCATGAAGGGAATAGTATTGAAGGCATTGCAGATGCAAAGCAGTATAACAAATAGTATTCTGTTCTTATGTTTGTCTGATATAAATTAGTTCTCCTATCATTTTTTAATGTAATCTCATTCCCTTTCATAATATTAAGTTTCAATTTGCCTCTTCCATAAAGAAAGGTTTAATCTCTTCCTGGACTTTATTTTTACAAGTTCTGTTATATGGTTAAGGTTCTTGTGTGAATGCTTGCTACGCCAATGAACTCTAGCTTAAATGGCACCTTCTGGTTTGTATGTTACCAATAATAATAAAAAAGTATGGTTCCTTGTGTGCTAGCCCTGCTGGCTCTAACATTTTGGAATGAGAGGCCAAACAAATTGATTGCATATCATAAAGAAATAGACACTGAGCGATTTTAAATATGCTCGGCGGGGCCATCCTTAAGTAGTTGTTGCAATTGCAAATGAATGGCTGGATTATTAGGTGCAACTGAGTCTGTTTAGCATGTATGAGTCTAATTATCTAATTTTTTTAATGTTTACTTGTGAAATTCAAACTTGAGGAACATAGTGTGATGCCGATGATTATCTGGATTGGTATTGGTTGGAATGTGTGGGTTGCATGACCAAATGTTGAATCCCATATCAAGCTATGTAAGTGTTTGCGAGGAGCTCTAAATATAATTTGACTAGTACTTTTGGGGTATAGCGTAGCTGGGACCGATGCTTGCCTTAGGTCATGACACTTACTTTTAGATTATTCTTAATTTTTGTTGTTTCTTTTTTGGAGGAATTTGGACATGACGCCCTTTTGTCTATTCTGCCTTGATGGAATTTATAGTAAGCTGTTCAAAAAAATAAGTGTAAAAGGTATTATTTTGTTACCTCTGTGAGTTAGGCATTAGAAATAGAGGTGGGGAAATTTTGTCAAATAATGACTGTTCTCTCTTTCTGGAACACCCTACCATAAAGCTCAAATGTAGTGTGTTGTTAGGTTTTTAACTTTGCTTGATCCTTGTAGGAGCAGTTGTGCAACTTGAGGTTTGGAGGTCAGTGCATGTTTGTTATTAATTGAGCTGAAGCTACAAAATTTTATGAACTGGATTTTTATAAGTGTTTAAATAGAAATTTAGTCAGATTTGAGGTAAATAGCATCCCGGAGACTTTTTTTTTTTTCTTTTTAAATTTTTATAAATGACTAACCTCCTAGAACGTGAGAGAGAGATGAGAGGAATTTGGGTTTAATTTTTTTTTTGTTTTTTGACATTTGAATTTTCTCTGAGCGTTGAGTTGAAAACCCATCATTGCCCAAACTGCAAGTTCATGGTTGTAGCTTGAGAACCATTCTAATCTTAACAAAATCTCATTGTCTTTTTTTGGTTTTTTTCAGGTGAAGTACTCCAGAGAACCCGACAATCCCACCAAATGTAAGTTTGACATTTTCATTTTGCACTTTCAGTTTCTTAAGCCTTTTCATTCCCCTGTCTCTTTATTTACTGACAAAACCATTTCGGTTTTTGTTTCGCCGTTTGTTGTTTGGATCTGATTGTCTGGTTTATGTTTTAATTTATGGCAGCCTGCAAGGCTAGGGGTTCAGACCTTAGGGTTCATTTCAAGGTACTATAATCTGTTACTGCTTCATCTTCAAATTTTGGTTCGTTAGTATTAATATTAAGTGTTTATTTATGAGGGAAACATAAATCTATGTTGTTTTATGGTGTTTGGTTTGCTTGGAGAGATAGAAGGAACATGTATCACATGCATATAATCTGGGAAAATACCACATGAATGTTATGACATAGTAGGTATTCAAGAACATGTATCACTGCATCACCATTTTTGTTTTTGTTTTTTAATTTTTTTGAGGTTAAGGTGTGGGTCACGATGGTTGTTGGCTGGTGTGCTGAAGCTTTAGACAAAACTTATGGGTCTACTCTAGTCTTGGTTACAGTTCAAAAGAAAATATAGTGCTGAGATGTGTATATATTTAGTTTCATTGTATGTTTGGTTATTGTGGTTTTTATGTTTTGATGATCCTGGACAGAATCAATTTTCATGAAAGTTGTATGGTGATGCTTTATTATATACTTCAATAAATGTGGACTTCGTGTAGATAAGTTGAAGCTTGTTCATGTTGTGATTTTCAGTGTCAATTTAAATTGTGTAATATGATTGACAGAGTCGTGGTTGGCATTTTGTTCTTTCTTTATGATTTGGTTGCCATCTTGTTCTTTCTTTTACTGATCTGGTAGAGGAGGGGGATTTGAACATTGGTTTTTTCATCCTCTAAGCTACAATTATCTTGAATAATTGAACATGTTAAATTCTCTAAAGCTTAAGCCATTAAAAAATTGTGAATTTAATCACTTAATCATAATTCTAATAGAATTAAAGTTTATAGCTCTCAAAGTGAGCATATTGATGATTTCTAAAATCATTTTAAAAAAATCCAAAACTACTACTTGTCTCTACTATATTTTTCATCACTTAAAAAGTGTCAATTTTCTTGCTATGAATGGTGAATCCATTCTTGGCAAAAGGTAATGTCTTATACAGAGAATTTTTTTTTATGAAACGACCAAGTAGATCAAATGGATCAAAATGGACCAAAATAGACCGAATAAATCGAAATGGGTCGAAGTTGACCAAACTAGCTTGAATTTAACTAAAATGTACCGAAGTGCTACACTGATGTAGCAACAATTAATACTACTTTTAGATATTATATAGGTGATCCTACTTAACCTTTAAAATATACCCAAAAAAATGATACTACTCTCCTCCCCTACTTAACTTCAAAAACATCTAAATAAAATTAAGAAATGACTGATGAGCAACTATTTCCTTTGATCATTTCCATTCGTACCCTTACTCACTTCTTTCTTCAAACTTTCAAATTGGCTGTTAGACTATATAACTTATGATAGAGCCAATTAATCTTCATAAGGTAATCTGATAGTCGATATTTCAGGTTTTAACAACATTCATTTTTTTCCCCAAATTGGATTTTGTAAGATCTAAATGAACAAGATCAATAACCCTGCCATCCATTGGTTAGTCCACAATGATGCCATACATTGGATATGCATCATACAGTTCCACACAAAAAAAAAAAAAAAACAAAACAAAAAAAAAACAATCAATTGTAAAGTTTATGGCGAATTCATAGTATTGCCATCACAACCTCGTCCATATTCATCGGAGGAACTCAAAAAACAAATGAAAGGGACACTCAACAACATAATAAATTCCAAACACTAACAGTAGCAGTACAAAACACAGTCCCTTGTCCACATTGAAACCCACTCGCAAGCTAAAATACAAAGCCAAATTAGGGAGAAGTGCAGCCAACACTATTGTCCAAATAGAAAAACACCAAAATTTCTAACATCACTTCTTCAGTAATAGGAACCTTGATCCTCAAAGACACCAAGTTCACGACAAAACACCATACCCAAAAATAAAAAAAAAACGTATAATTACTTACAATCCAGTACATACATTTGTCAATTTCAATTCCCAAATCTGCAATATTGCACATACTCTCTCTTTTCAGACACACCATTTATAATATACTCTCTGAGTTTCATTTTTATTATATATATGTTATTATAAAAACTTGAAATATAAGAAACTCCATTTTGACTTCTCAAACAATAAAACCCGACACATATTCCTACCATCTCTGCCTTAACATCGAAACCAACATATAAAAATATATGAACAGCAGACCAGCCTGGCCCTGGAGGATGCCTGTGTTGCTTACTTAACTAAACAAATACTAGACCAAGGAACAACACAACAAACATAATAGTATAAAACTCTATATACACATCTCAGATAACAAAAATCAATCCTCCATCACAACAAAAACAACTTTCCCCTTAAGAAAGAAATGGATTCACTCCATCCTAACCATTCCAATCTCGAAGACGAAGAAGAAATGGAGACTAAACCCTTAAAACACGACGACTCAGCTTCCACTTCTTCTCCTTCGTGGTTCACTCCCAAAAGGTACAACACAATTCAGACCTTCTTGTATTTTCAACTCTGTATTGCAAAAAATATTCTCGTTTTCAACTACTTCAAATTTCTAGGGTTTGCGTGTCAGTGCTTTCTAATTTCTGGTTGCTTTTTGAAAACTATAAGCTCTGTTTGGTTGCCAAGAAAACATGTTAACATTAACGTATTTATTGCTAATTTCTTTAGGAAATGGAGTGAATGATTGATTAATGAATTAATTTATGATACTATATATATATTTTTTCTGTAATGCAAACATTTAATCATAACGAGGGAAAGCTGAATTTTGTGTGAATTAAAGTTCAGCTTGGATTGCAATGTTTGCTGATTGGGTTTTGGAGGGTCATTAACTGGTGGAGTCCGGTCTATGTGGTGGTAGGTTTGGCTATGATGGTTGCTGTATTTTTTGTGGTTGGTAGTTGTAATTTGGTTTTTGTTTTGTTTTTTTTATTTGGGTTTGTGGGTATGGATTTGGTAGTGGTGGTGGTTGTGGTGGTGTTGTTGGATTTTAAGTGGTGGTGGTGAGTGGTGGCTGCTGTGCTGTGGTTTAGCTTAGTTTTTTCTTCTTCCTTTTTTTTTTTTTTTTGGCTATGTGAGAACTTTTAGAGAACATAAATCATTTTATAAATGACCAGTTGCAGTTCTTGTTGAACTTTTGATGATTATATATGTATAATTTATCAAAAAAAATTTAAAAAAATTTTACTCACCAACCTTTTGTTATTTTTCTGCTGATTGATAGAGGCTTCCATACTAGTATTTAGCCATTACTAGTTAAATGTGCTGACCAGTAGTGTTGTGGATTTTGGTAGTGAGTTGAGAATATGATGGGTGTTGTTTCTTTCAGGTTTTGTCGTTGGTTGCAGGTGTATTATTGGAAAAACAAGTGCTGGTAGTGTGCCCAAATCTGGTAAGTTGATTCATTATTGAAAATAATTGTCTAATTGTCAACCCAGAGATCAGAAAGATGCTTGTGATTATTTTTTGTACGTAGCTGTTTATTTGCAGCTGTTTCCCATTCTTGATGACTAGAATGGGTTTCTTCTCATTTGAGTCTAGGATTTGACACAAAATTCAACCAATGCAGGGTGTTCTATCAGCTGTAGTGTTATCCCTTGTTCCTTTGATTCGCCCATTCCAGTGGCAGAGTTTATTGCTTCCTGTAAGTATGATGGCATTTGGCTAGCGCTCTGTCTTGGAGCAATCATAGCCAACATATAGAATTTTGGATATAGCTAAAATTTGAAATCAGCCATAATATACCATTGATAATTTTTTACTGGAATATTTTTAAAATCATAAAGTTTCTGATCAGTTTGTGAAAATAGTTTAATTTGCTTCACTCCTTGTTGGTGTTCTACATTCTACAAGGTGCATATGCCTTAAAGCATAAGGTCTTCAAACCATTTTGTTTCATTTATGGAAGTATGTTTATCTATCTATATCTATATGTGGGTCTCTACACACACACACACAGAGCAGGTTACAAATTGCTTTTCAAATTTCAACACTATTTTCAGCGTTTTTATAGTATTGGCTTTGACAAGAGAGAGAGAGAGAGAGAGAGAGAGAGAGAGAGAGGGAGAGGCTGTTTTATATTTTAGTTTTATGCATGAAAATAGTGTTTGAGGCAAACCGCATGTTTAGGGGATCCATACACGCATGTTACCTTTATTTTTTCTGTTTCTTGTATCCAATTGTTTTATGCTTTTTCTGTGTTGTATTTTTACTTTTTTTTGCTTTTGCTTTGTTGTTTTTGTTCATTGTTTAAGGTACTTACAAGCTGTGTTAGGTGGAAGGACAAACTGTTATCTGTTTTATATGGTTTTTTTTGTTGCTAGCATGGATGCTTCTAAGCCTTCCATTTTTGTTTATTCTTCTTCATAAAGAAGATTCTCTGGTGACTAACACCCTTATACAAGTAACAACTATTCAACTTAAGTCAAGTATATTCAACTTAAGCTTCTCACTGTAGCTGGTTTGAGTTTACCTGTGCAAAGAATATTATTTATTACATACAACTTATCTCAACTAAGCCTTAATCCTAGCAAAATTGGAGCTGGGTTCATGCTTTAAATCCATGAATTTGATAAAACTTTACCTCTTACACAATTCTTAACTAAGACCTCATGTATTGGACCCTGAAAGGTTGATACAGGCTTTCTTTAAGTTATGAGATTATTTTAGGATTATTACTGCTAATCCACACTGCTCAAAGAGCTTCAATATTTAAAAAGAATCTTTCCAGGATCCGTAATGCTTGGGCATGGCGTCTACTTCTTTTTTAATTGATAGATGCAGTTTAAGATTCTATGAACACTGGTCATCAATTTAATACACCAAAATAATGAGTAAAGATAGAAGATCTAAGAAATAACATTATATCTTTAAACAATCAGTAATCTCAACCATTAGAAACAAAACTATAATGTTAGGAATCATAACCTTTTCCAATGTGCCGCATTGTATTTTCATGCACTAATAAAGTAGCATTGGGGTTGCACTTTTGGACAATTGAAAGGCCTGAAACAAGCCAAGAAACAGAGAATTACTACCCATAATAGCATCCCGTTTTTAAAAAAAGAAAATACACATTAATCAGAATTTTAGAATGCAGATATCCAGCCAAAAGTAATAGTCTGAGAGAGCACCAAATAAGTTTTATAGAGTAGAATTTACTCTAAGAGATTAAGAAAAGGCTATTTTCTTTAGTTGCTTTCCCCCTTTTTTTTCTCTTTTTGTTTACTTTGATAGGTAAACACAACTTTAACTCACTGTCTTCATTTTCTACTCTCTTTTTTTTCAGAAAAAAATCTAAGATTTCTTATTTACTGACTCAATTACCTGGCCACCAATGGTCCATCCCTCCCCAAAACAAAATAAGTATGATTATTATGGCTCTACTTGGTTCTTGTTGGGTTTGTTTTCATTTCTATTCTCATTTTCTCTTCTCAAATCCTGTACTCATTTTCACTTTAGCACCAATTTTCGGGTCTAGTTTTTTTTTTTTTCCCCCTTATATCTTTTCAATTAAAAATTCACCACCACACCAACACCAATGGTAAAACCAAATTAAAAACCAAATCCATCAGTAGCCACCTCCATCACCACCACATCCCCCACCACAACTAAACCGCAATAAGTGCTCCATGAAATTTGCCAAAAGGGTGTGGCTTCCCACAAAGCTTAAGTTGAATATATTCAACTGAAGTGGTCCATTTGGTCCACTTCAGTTCAATTCGGTCAACTTTGGTCCAATTAGGTCCATTTAGTCTACCTCAGTTCCTTCCGGTCTACTTTGGTCCTTCAAAATAAGAATTAAAAAAAGAAATGTACAAAATCTCAATAAGCTGAAAACGTTTAGTGGTCTTATTAATGATCAATTTCTTGGTCCAGCAATGCCAAGGCTCATGGACCACCATTTGGGCTTCACTATCATCACTCATAATCACTGTGGGCCTCAAGAAACACCATCCCTGGTTCACTATCATCACTCATAATCATTGTGGGCCTCAAGAAACACCATCCCTGGTTCTTCTCCTACTCGTACAGCCCATTCAGCCTCTTACCTTGTCTTACCTTTGAATTTACTAGAAAGAACAAAGTCATATATACTTACTAGATTAAGTGTGCACAATAAAAATGATAACTTCGCTTTTCTCAACCAAAAAAATAAAATAAAATAAAAATGATAGCTTCATAATTTTTTTTTTCTAAATGATAACTTCATAATTTGGTTATAATTTGGGGTACAGATATTATCCTTGTTCTTACGTTAGTGTTAATGTGATCCTTGGACTTGCACATTAAGTTTGTAACAAATTAGACCTTTGGTTGGTATTTTCAATTAAAATAAAGCTATTTAATTACACAATATATACTTGATAATATTGACTTTTCTAAATGAGATAAATTAAAATTACACATCTGGTTTAATTTTACCAAAATTTTACTTCTTTCTTAGACGATTGATTTCTCATGTTATCAACATTCTACAAATTAGTGATCTAAAGTGCACAAACTCTATTCAGCCAAAACAAAAAAAATATCCACTCTTCTTCTCTCTTTAAAGTTTAAACTCGGGACCCTCCTTTGCACTCATAACTATATATCAAATTGCTATATCTAACTATATCCTGTACGTGCTTCATGTCCCACTACAACCACTTTTTCTGAGTTCAACTATACACCAATAAGAATCATTTAGATCCTAACAATATGGGATCCACATTTAGTGCTTTTTTTTTTTAAAAAATTAACAAATGCTTTAAGAGTATTGATGTAGCAATTATTTAAGTGATGCTATTGGTCTCTTTTTTTTTTTTTTCTTCTTTTTTTTCCTTTTTTTTTTTTTATCTTACGGAGGATAGCATTACTCTTAAAGCAGTGAATAAAAAAAGAGAATCCTGCATTTTATTGTTGTTTTTAACGCATATTCCTAACATTCAGACTACTTCGTGTCTTCATTTTTTACCATGATTTATGTATCTATACTATTAGGGGCAAAAATTATCAAAGTTTGTTAATAATAACCCTATACATAGATTACTTTAACTCTAAATAGATAAAAAGAAAAAATAATAATAGAAGAGAATGACTTAAATTCGTCATCCATTGTATGTAATGTGTAATTTCCTTGTCATGATCTTATCTACAATTTATATTTTTATTAACAATTTTATCTAATCGAAGACAAAGACAATTACACTTATGTGGATTGGCACTATTTAGTGTACTTTTGAGGATTTCGGTCTTAGTTTTTTTTTGAAATACATTGCAAATGCTGCTGCTATTAGTTGTATGCATAATTTTTGGTTCTAATTAAAATTACACTTATATCATCTTGAGATCTGTGTTCTCACTATTTTTGGTTTTCGTTCAAACTTTATATTTTTGTCTTCTTGTGTCGGTTCTAAGATTTTTGTTTGTTTCCACTGGATATTGATGTTAACTTTTTATTATTTCTTAATCTTTTGCTGAATCACTGGATCTTGGTTTTCCGGGTTTTTGGATTTTGGGTCCTTTTCAGAATTTTTTTTTTCAAACTCGATAGTTTAATCTAGGGGTCCTTTGAAATAAAGTAATAAACCATGACATTAAAGTGTACTTCACATGAAGGTTTTTTTGTTTTTTGCTATGGCTTCACAAAAAAAGTTATATCCCCACTTTGTGGATGCATTATGCTAATAGAATTGAGGTTTAGTGGATGAGGTGATTACAAATTTGGTAGGGTTAAACTTTTTAGTTGCTTTATTAGATGTATATAAAACTTTGTAAAACAGTTTATGCGTAATTTATGCTTTCGTGTGCTTTTATATGAATTCACTACTCACAACTAATGATCTACATCAAGGCCGTGTGATCCCACTTCCTATATTTTTTTTTATAGCACATCTGTAGGTTTATATATATTCTTTTCTTGTTGGCAGATTGCAAAAAGAGGAGGCACTATAAGTTCGTGTGATCAAAGCAAGTGAACTTGGTGAAAGACTAAGGTACTCTCTCTCTCTCTCTCTCTCTCTGTTTGTGGTGGGTTGTTGAATTGGGGCAAGCAGGTGGCTTGCATGGAGTAATAAGGTGGTTTTAGCTGATATTGGGAGTGTTGATTGGTTTGTGTAATATTGGATGGTTGTTGTTGAGTTGATTTTATTTGATTAATTCATTTTAAGGGCTTCTCTCTATCTTTTTCACACATGGAACGCTAAAATGGAATTGCATATATAAAGAGATGTCCATTCCTAAAGAATATTGCTATTAATGATGTTGTAGTTACCAAATGTATTGATAACTTCTTTATGCATTTACATTCATTGTTTGATTAGGAACATAGCTAAAAGTGAATGATTAAAGATGATTTGTTTCTTAAATTAAGTGAAATTGTGTAAATGAAATGTGTGTTAACTCTTGGTTTTTGTTTTCATGAAATCACATTATAGGTTTTTCTTGTAAACCACTTCATAGCAATGGATAAGAGTTGGATGAAAATTACCAATAGAAGGTCGCGAGAATATTTAGATGGAGTCCAACAGTTTCTAAATTTTGCATCTAACCATGCACACCTTGATGGCACGATTTCATGTCTGTGTAAAAATTGTGTGCATACAAATTCGTGGCCTATAGATGTTGTAAAGGCTCACTTAGTGTCAAAAGGGATTTGTAGGGGTTATAACCCTTGGGTTTTTAATGGGGAATCATCGTCTGCAAAGACTTCTACCAAAATTCCTAATAGTCATGTCCAAGAAAACCCGATAGAGTATGCCGATCTTCGTGACATGTTGCATGACATGTTTCCTATACAAGATATGGCATCTGGGCCAACGGAAGAAGTCCCTAGTGTACACCAACCCACTGAAGGTCCTTCAGAAGGTCCTAATGAAGATGCACTTTTGTTTTGCTTGAAGATGCTAATCAACCTTGTTATGAAGGTTGTAAGCATTTTAGCAAATTGTCAGCCATTGTGCATTTGTACCACATGAAGTGTCTTAATGGTTGGACCAACAAATCATTTACCATGTTGCTGGAATTTTTGCTTGATTTTCTTCCTTCAAATGCTAAGTTGCCAAAAGATTGTTATGAGGCTAAGAAGATTATTAAGGATCTGGGCTTAAGCTATGAGAAGATCCATGCTTGTCCTAAAGATTGTATTTTATATTGGAGGGACAATGCCAATCTTGAAGCTTGTCCAAATTGTAACCTTTCAAGATGGAAAAGTAATGAGTCTAAAGGTCAACAAAGTACTAATGCTTCCTCCAAGAGAAGAAAAAAGAAAGCTGCAAAGATCCTACGGTGGTTCCCCTTAAAGCCAAGATTGAAGCGACTATTTATGTCTCCTGAAATAGCTAATCATATGAAATGGCATGCCAATGGTCGTGTGAATGACGGGTTAATGAGGCATCCTGCTGATTCTGAAGCTTGGAAATCATTTGACTCTAAGTACATAGAGTTCTCATCTGAGCCTCGTAATGTAAGGCTTGGATTAGCAGCTGATGGATTCAACCCGTATGGAAATATGAGTACTTCTCATAGTACATGGCCTGTCATTTTGATCCCATACAATCTTCCTCCATGGATGTGCATGAAAAGGTCTAATTTCATGCTATCATTATTGATTCCCGGTCCAACCTCACCCGGGAACGATATAGATGTGTACTTACAACCCTTAGTAGAAGAACTGAAGGAGTTATGGGATGTTGGAGTAGAAACGTTTGATGTGTCTTCCAAAAAATCATTTCAAATGCATGCTGCATTATTGTGGACCATAAATGATTTTCCTGCATATGGCGATATCTCGAGTTGGAGTACCAAAGGTGCTCTTGCATGTCCCTCTTGTAACTATGATAGTCAGTCTCGTTGGTTAAGATATGGAAGGAAATTTAGTTACATTGGACATAGACGATTCTTGGATAGTGATCATAAATTCCGTAAGAAAAAAAAATCATTTGATGGGCATGTTGATATGAGATCAGCTCCTATTACGGTATCCGGTGGGGAAATCATGTTACAAACGGATGCTATAGCCGATCATGTGTTTGGGAAGAAAAAAGTTAATTTGACCAATAAAAGAAAAAGAGGGGAGGAAGCCTTAACTGTGTGGAAGAAGAGAAGTATATTCTTCACCTTGCCTTATTGGGAGGATCATGTGTTGCGTCACAGTCTTGATGTGATGCATATTGAAAAGAATGTAGTCGATAATATAATTGGCACATTGTTGAACTTGGATGGCAAGACAAAAGATAACTTGAAGGCACGCCAAGACTTAAAGGATATGGGTATAAGAAGTGGACTTCACTTAGAAAAGGTTGGGAATGATCAGACGCGTATGCCACATGCTTGCTACCATATGAATGCTAGTGAAAAAGATGATTTTTTGCAAGTTTTGAAAAATGTAAGAGTGCCAGATGGATATTCTTCAAACATTTCACGTTGCATTAAACTCAAAGAACGCAAGATTAGTGGGATGAAGAGCCATGATAATCACATCTTAATGCAGCAACTTTTTCCAATAGCAACACGCGGATCTTTGCCCCCTGAAGTGAGTAGGAGTTTAATTGACTTATCTTGTTTCTTTAGGGAGATATGTTCCAAAGTACTAAATGTAGAGGAACTTGGGGCTCTTGAGAAGAGAGTTGCAGTGACATTGTGCGAGTTGGAAAGGATATTCCCTCCCTCTTTCTTTACAGTGATGGTACATCTAGTCATACATTTGGCTAGTGAAGCCAAAGTTGCTGGCCCAGTTCATTATCGTTGGATGTATCCCATAGAGAGGTAACACATATATTAACTTGGTCTATTTGGTTTTGTTTAACTTACCAATTTTCCGTTGTTGATCTTGGGTGTTCCAATAGGTACTTGTCAAGACTTAAGTCTTATGTGCATAATAAAACTTATCCAGAAGGCTCCATTGCAGAAGGGTATATAGCAGAGGAATGCTTAACATTCTGCTCACGCTATTTTAAATCTGTTGAAACTGCATTTAATCGGCCTGTGAGGAATGTTGAGGAATCCATGGGTGCGGTGGTGAGCATTACACTAGATTCAAATTCATGGATACAAGCACATCGTTATGTGCTATTCAATTGTGAAGAAATCACCCCATTTCGCGAGTAAGTGATATCTTTGCTATCCTTTAACGACATTCCAATACATTGCAAATACTCTAGAATGACACTAATATGTTTGTCTATACAATATACACATAGCGGAGATCAAGGCTGGTTTCCCTTTCCATGTGACTGATGATGTTATTCAAAAGCAGCACATAGAGGAATTTTGCAGTTGGTTTAGGGAATATGTAAGTAACGCACCTATATATATATATATATATAAAGAGAGAGAGAGAGAGAGAGAGAGAGAGAGAGAGAGAGAGAGAGAGAGAGAGAGAGAGAGAGAGAGAGAGAGAGAGAGAGACAGAGACAGAACTATTTTTGGTTGTAACACTTTAGATAGTACACTTATAATAAAAGCATTTCTCTATAATAGGTGATGTCAATGGATGCTTCTAAGAGAAATGAACTCTCTGATAAAGTTAGATGGTTTGCTCGATATCCAGATAATGAAGCAAAACGGTTCAAGCGCTATGTCATAAATGGTTTGAAGTTTCGCACTAAAGATTTTGAGACAACTAGGAAAAATCAAAATAGTGGAGTTTGTGTTATTACTGAACGTGGTGCTACTTATTATGGTGTACTAATCGATATTATTGAGTTGAACTATTCTGACAAGTATCGATATGTATTATTCAAATGTCAATGGGCTGACGTTATTAGTGGGAGAGGATGCAAAAAAGATGACTTCGGATTTCCCCTTGTCAATTTTTCAAGATTGATACACACGGGTGATCGATTGATTGACGAACCTTATGTATTAGCAACTCAAGCTTCACAAGTGTTTTACGTGGAGGATGTGAGACATAAAGATTGGATGGTGGTGGTCAAAACAAAACCTAGGGAGGTGTTTGATGTTGGTATTGAAGCTGTAGATGACGATGAAGAAGTGGATACATATATGGAGAATGTCCCTTATAATGTAACTACTGATGATGCATGTGATGATGCAAATGACAACCATGCTTGGGCTCGAGTTGATGAAGAAGGAACCATTTATGATACACCATTGATTAGTGAGGATGAATTGCTTGAACAAGACTTTATCGATGATGAAGAGCTTGGTGATGATGTTTATGAGTTTAATGATGATGAGTCCAATGATGATGAGTCTAGTGATGATGACTCTAGTGGTGAGGACTCTAGTTAATACTTTTGTATCACTCATTATATTTTAGGGCTTGGTTTCTATGCTTGTAAAATTGCATAAAAATTTATCTATGAAACCTTATCTTATTTTGGGTATTTCGATGGTGTAATTGTTTTTTTAGTTTCCCTTCTATGTTCTCTAATTTGATTGGATGAACTTGTAAAAATCATGGAACGTAGAGAAAAGATGGGGTTAATAGTTGTACCTATTTTTTATGATGTGGATCCATCTATGGTATGAAAACAGACTAGAACTTATGCAAAAGCATTTGATGAACATGAAAAGCGTTTTCAAGAAAATATAAAGAGAGTTCACACGTGGAGAGATGCTTTGAAAGACTTCACCAATCTCTTTGGATGGTCCTTACAAAATAGATAATTCCTGTTAACAACATAATTTCGATTGAATATATTAAATAATCTTTTGTATGGACATATATGAGATTCATTTTGTATATAGTAATTAGGATATGATTCTAGTGCATTTAACATGACAAATGCATACATTTATGTTTGTGTACTCGTCCTTTTGACAGTGCTATTACTTTTTCAATGCTATTACATTTAACATGACAGTGCTATTACATTTCAGTAATATAACTTTTTCAGTAAAACCAATTAAGTATCAAACAATTTGAGGCCTTTCTCTTATAGGGCCTTTAGGGGGCCTAATTAGCGTAGCCTAAGAGGTGACCCAACCCTTTGACATGTGAACATAATATAATAATACAAGCAAATGGGAGCAACTCATTTAACCTTAATATGTAGGACCGTAATTAAAAACACAATTGTTTATGTTTATTTATTTTGGGTATTGCAAGTAGTTGGAGCTATTGTATTTGCAATTACTTGTACCATTACTAATCATTGTGCTTATATACTTGTTTATTTTAGACTTTAACGCTTGAAATGGGAAGGCGAAAGGCAAAGCTGCGCACTCGTTCCAAGAGTGTAACAGTGGAAAGAGCTTCTTCACAAGATGTCGATGAAGTGGATCAAGAAACGCATGAAGCTTCTACACAAGCTTCTACACAAGGTCGTAAATATATATAATATAATACTAATGACCCTCACAAGCGCTATGTCATAAATTACTATTTATTTAAAAATAATAGCAAAGGTTTTAGGTAAATTTTACTTGTACTAGGGTTAAGATATATAATTATTTTGTGGAGACGTATGATAGTGATACTCATTTTATTCAAATAAAAATTATTAATTATTCAAAAAAAGAAAAGAAAAGACAATTAGCTAGAAAGGTAGGTTTTATTTGAAGGGTAAGCTTTAGAGAAAAATTGATGTTAATTGTATTGTTATCCTTCAAAATCAAAAGTTTGCTTTTAGATAGCACTAAGAAACTCACACGCCCCTGGCTAGTAGTAGGCCATCCATCATTGCCAACAAATTTAGGCCTACCCTCGGTTGTTTTCATTCCATTTTCTTTTTCAAAAGTTTGCTTCTTTTTCCTTTAGAAAAGTAAATTCTTTATATTTTTTGGATTTAGTCTGAGCAAATATAATGAGATACCCTTCCTACCATCTTTTTGTTTTTGTTTTTTTCTTTGAATACCTGGCCCTCCTCATAGCCACAAATTCCACTAGAATCTGCCTAGCTATTGCTCAATACTGACTGACTGGACTGACTGACATTAACTTACCAATAATGCTATAGGTCTTTTCTTTTCTTAACTTTTTTCCGTGTTTTTATCAACAAAAAAAAAAACTTTTTTCCGTTTTTTTTTTTTTTTTTTTTTTTTTTATTGTGTGTGTGTGTGGATAATCTGCTATAGGTCATAAAATAACAAACTGAAATATCACAACAAATGGATCACAAATAACTGAAATAAGACGAGAGGAGAAAACAAAAATAATAAAATAATAAAAGGTAAAGATTCCATGGTTTATTATGAGATACCCTCTCAATCACCATTTTTTTTTTTTTTTTTACTTTTTCTTTGAATACATGCAGCCAAAGGCTACAGTGTATATAATTCCAACACAATTCGGCCCTACAATTATTCAAGGCAAAAGTTTAGGCTGATTTAGAAACTATTTTTAAAAATATTTTAATAACAAATTTTTTTAATAATTTTTGGTTTAGTTAATGAACAAAATATTTTTAAATAATTTTTTAACGTTACAAGTTACAAACAGAAAACAACCCTACAACTTGTTGTTTACAACCCTACAACGTTACAATGCTATAGGTCTAGGGTGTACCCCACAACTTCGTGTCTTTTCGTCTACCCCTTGTTGTTTACTTACCTTTCAACATTTTGCATATATTTCACTTGAGATATTATTGTGCTATAATTATTGTTGGCTTTCTGATGAATGGGAGAAACTATATTGTGTTTCCACTCATACCTAAGACTTCAATACTTCTTCTAACAAACTTTTTATTTTTTTGGTCGTTTCCTCTACTTTGGTAAACATCCTCACGTTTGGTAAACATTCTCATGCATTGTGATTAATAATTTATTTATTCATATCTATTTATAAAAACTTCAAAGTTTAAGGTACAAGTATTGTAATATGCATTAATACAAGTAATGTTAGTATAAAACCGATATTACTTTAATTAATTATAAAAATTGTTATACTTAGCATTGGAAAACTTTCTGCCACCTTGAAATTGCAATTCTTGAGAACTGATCGGTATCTTGTATCAGATATCAATGCATGGCTCCACCAATATTCTATTTGTATTGTATGCCATCTTTATCACTTACATTGGTTGATATCTCTTTCAAAATTCAGATGTGCAGCCAGTTGTACGTGTCACTCGCGGGCCAAGAAAGTACTTGGATATTTGGGATCTTCCCGATGAAGAAGTAATAGAGCTGGAGCTAAATAGTGAGCATCAGCCAGTTGATGATGGGGCGAGAACTTTCACTGGTTTCTTGGGTACGATTGCACGGAAACCCCACATGTGCCCGATTAGGTATCTTAATTGGAAGGTCATGCCAGAAGAAAACAAAGAAGAGTGTTGGCGTCTTGTAGAGGTATTAAAGAAGTTATAATACTTGTAATTATGACATTTTGTACTAGGTTTTACATAAGTATTTTAGCATGAAAACATTTATAATTTGATAACTCAACTATTTGGTTGTAGCAAAAATATTGTGTCCCTGTTGATCCTATTGCATATGCGGCTCTGAAGAGATTTGCCTTACAAAAAATTGGGAAGGCTTGGAGGGATCATAAGTCTAGGTTGAAGAAACAACATTATATACCTGATTCAAGAAACAAAGCACGGGTAAAGAGCAACGTACCCACGGGATGCATATCACAAGATTGGGATATACTTGTTGAGCATTGGTATACTGATGATGCAGTGGTATGTTTGTGGCTTTACCATTGTTATATTTTTGAAGATTTGCAATTTGGTTTTAGTGTATTTATAGAAATGATTAAGCATTTAATTTTCTGTCATGCTTGCATTGTGATGAAGATGCTTGCAAATGTAGTGTGTGAAGATCATATTTTATGCACGTGAAAGGCAAACTATTTTATAGTGATGGTAATTTTATAGTGACCTTTTTGTGTAGCTTGTGTCCAATACATTGCAGTTTTTTGTGTCCCCCTTCGCAGGTCTTACTTCTTAATCTGCTTTGATGTTATGAAAAAACTTGGGTGGTAGTGCTGTTTTTGTTTGCATCGAGCTGCCCAAAATATATCATAGTTTGATTTTTTTGGATATGATTTGATGTTTGTTGACTTGGGTATGGTTTGATTTTTCGAGTTTGGTTATGGTCTTGCAACAGGAAGCAATGCTTTTAGCTTTTGGAGTCAAACTTATATTATTATATAAAGCTTATTTTGTCATTAATGAAAATTCTGGACCTATTTTTAGCTGTGTAGTTTATCTGCTATTTTTTTTTATCATGAACAGTGTGCATATTGCACATTTTGATTTGTTTTCATTACTAACAAACCTTCATTACATGCATAAACACCATTACATACTTGAGTAATGCTATAGGCATATCAATTTTACAATATCTTTCAGAATAGTTGAGTTGGCAAGTTTTTATTGTTTCTAATCTAGGCTCATCTTGGCAAGTTTTTACCTACTATTGACAGCTTGTCGCCTCGGCAATTGTGAATTTTTTTTTGTGTGTCTCTAGACTTATTACTGTGACATATTCTTGACACAGTTTGCATATAAACATGTAATTTTGTTGAATGTAGATAGAGTCAGAGAAGAATAAGGAGCGTCGTTCTAAACAGGATGACGTACATACTGCTGGTTCTTGTAGCTTTGCGGTGCACGCTGCAAAAAAGGTAATAAGTATTATGGCTATTTTTAAATAATTTTAACTTCTCCTAAAGTTTTTGTCAAACCAATATTCATCACTACATGAATTTGTTGTTCATAATGTAGGCAAAAACGGATGGATGTCCTGTAGAGCGTTCAGTATTATATCCAATACTACATACTCATAAAAATGGATCTATAGTTAATCCTGTAGTGGCTGCAAAAATTGTAAGTGATTTCTTCATTATAGATGGGGGTAACAAAATAGGAATTCAATGATATTTCTACATCAAGTGTTTTATTTTTATAAATTTCATTTTATTTTCTAATGGGCAGAATCTTGTGAGCTTTTGTTGAGGCTATGTAATTAATGCCATGGCATAGTGAACTGAACTATAAGTAGGAAAAAGAGAAGGAGAAGGGAATGAAAGAGAGAAAGCTTCCCAGTAGGGCACACATGCCTTCCATAAATTAAAAAATATATATATATTTATACTTTGTATCAGCACTTCTCTTAGTAAGACTACAACTCTACTTTGAATAGTAACCAAACTCCTAATTGGATTGGACCGAAGTCTACACAAATATAGAAATCGTAACACATAATATCTTGTTGGCTGATTAGGATATTATGTGTTCCAATTGAATGATAAACTTATATTGATGCTTGTGTTATCTATTTATTTGATGATTCTGTTTCAATAGAAAAATGTTCTTACATGTATCTAGTAACTATAACTATGAGCTTTGTATCCACATCATTTGCAGTGTTCTGAAAACCCTATCATGTGAGATGAAATGAGTACCCTGGTTAATTTGATATGTTATTTGTTATTTATTATTTTTCTGCATCCTGTGGTTGTTGGACAGTACTCTAGCTCCATTTCGACAGTCTTGCGAAGATTGTGGAAAAAAAAAATGCAGTTTGGTCTTTAGGTTGTGTTAGTTAGTTAGCTCACAGGATTCAGAAACGGTGGCTGAATGTTAACTTAGTTGGATCTATGGAGTTGTATCAGTGCACAGAATAGCATTAATACGTGGGACAAAAGCTCTTGCTATTGGAAATGATAACCCCTAGAAATGATTGTCATGGAACTTTAGTGGTAATCAATTAATACTTAGGCTTGTGCAGTGTGAGTCATCTCAAAATTCTAGTTTCATACCAATGGAATGCTTGTATCAGTAATGTTAGCTTCCGGAGAATTGCATGTTGAGCATTGGATTTTGTAAATTAATGGTTAACAACAAGCTTCTTGTTACTTATAAGTTGTAAGAAATTTATAGATGAACCAAGAAAGAAACATTCTTTTAACACTTTGATGCTGTGTGCTGGAACTTTTTTGGAGGGGAAAAGGGGGGGGGGGGGGGGGGCATAAAAGCTATCACTTATTTGGTATATGTTTGTTTGAAGGACATGTGTGTGAATATAAGTTATGCATTTTTCAGCATTTTCATGCTTTGCTTTTTTTTTTTTTTTAACATCTTTTTGCTTGCATAATTAGAGTGAAATGATGGTTTTGTACTTCTAATTCAATCATGGTCTTTTTCAAATGCTGGCTGGCATGGCAATATGTTACTATTTTTGAGAAAAGATGAGGTCCTGTGAGAGCATTGGTTTTGGGAAATTAATTGGTTGATGTTTTGGCTATTTGGTTTTTATTTTGGCAAATGGGAACTCGATTGAATCATACGAGGGAGGGCTAAGAGCCTAGATACTCATATTTCTTTTTCTTTTTTTTTTGTAAGCACATCAGTTTTTATACTTTCCTAATTTTAATTTTGCTTGAGAAAGAAAGAATTCACCTTTTTCTACCTTTTGAAAATAAACTTTCTTTTATCGTCAACATAGGGAAGGACTTTTGAATAGGAATATCATGATCACGATAGTGGAGCCAAAGTTAGAGAAATTGGGTTTGGGTCTTTTTGTCAAAATTCAATTTCCTTGCCTCTCTTCTTCCCTGTTTATTGTTATTGTGGTTACTGTGACCTTGATACGGAGCTAGAGCTTTTAACTATGATGAATGTGCTAACTATGAATATGATGCTGGTGTGGAATATATTATATATGACAATGGTGGGGTTCTGACTATTTCTATTGATTGGACATGTTGTATGGGCTTGGTAGAATATCCAATTGCTTTGGTTTAAATTAGCCAGAAAATAGCTGATTTATATTTTGTTAGAAAGATAGTGATGTGGATACAAGATATAGGCACAAATCCAAATATCATAGTTATAACTGATTTATAGCTAATTTATATTTCTATTTATAGCTGATCCTGCAAATCATTTGCAGTCATCTGACACAACTGGTAGTATTGCATGGGCACCAGATGACGTGTTTGCCAAAGTGATGGGTAAGGAGCGCAAAGGTCGTATTCGTGGGGTAGGATTTGGTCCAAGCCCAAGTGGTCGAAGTAGCAAGAATGCCCTCACTGATATTGACACGCACTCAAGGCAAGCAAGAGACAATGAAGTTGCTCAACTGAAGGCTACCTTGGCTACAATGGAGGATAAACTTGCAGATTTTGATGAGATGAAGGAAAAACTTGCAGGTTTTGATGAGATGAAGGAAAAGCTTAGTCATTTTGAAGAAATGGAGCAAAGAATGGCTCGGATGCTTCACCAAATGCAACACATTTCTTCCCAATGTAATCAGGTATATTAACAAAAACTTAGTCAATGTTTTTCCTCTTTGTAAGCATTTGGTTTAGTTGTTGTGAGTGCGTATAAATGTCTTCATTTAGCTTATTTGAATTTTTTGCCTTGGTAATATTTTCTTATCAATTTATTTCATTTATAAATTCTTATTGAGTAATCCTATTTTGTATGTAGGACATTCCTTTGGCTCAACAATCTCCAGCTCTCCAAAAATCATCAGCCGCATCCTATCAACCAAGCAGCTTATAAGTTTATCTTGATGTTTAAGGACTTTCTTGTGTACAAAGAACTACAAAAGAACAACTGCCTTTTTTGCAAGTGTTGAAGGATATTTTTAAACACTTAAAAACATTGATTATTGTATTAGCTTAATTTGACCAGTTGTTTTATTCAGAGGACCACATCTTTTTTTGTTAATCTTATGATGGTGGTTATAGACAACGTAATGTATTTGATAATATATTTATGTTAATATTATGGTAGTTTGGAGACATTTGTAGTATTGTTAAGTAAATATATTTGTGGTATTGTGTTAATAAAACTGAAATTATTACAGGTTTTAAGCAGGATTGAAAATATGTGATGCAAACAGTGATTTTAAAGCCACCGGGAAGAAAAAAAAAAAAAAGGACCTATAGCGGCGGTCAAAAAGCGCCGCTATAGGTTCACATTTTATGTTTTAAATCGAACCCTATAGCGGCGCTACGACCCGCCGCTATATGTTTGTACCTATAGCGGCGCTACGACCCGCCGCTAAAAGTACGTACCTATAGCAGCGGGTCGTAGCGCCGCTATAGGTACAAACATATAGCGGCGGGCAAATTGAACTTTTAACTGCCGCTAAAAATACAAATGACCCGTTTTGGTTGATAACCTATAGCGGCGCACCCTGCCCGCCGCTAAAGGTACACACATATAGCGGCGGGCAAATTGAACTTTTAACCGCCGCTAAAAGTACAATTTACCCGTTTTGCTTGATTACCTATAGCGGCGGGCGGTGACACCAATAGCGGCGCTCTATGCCTGCCGCTAAAAGTCAATTATTTTTGAATTTGAACGTTGTATAGCGGCGGTTTTATACACGCCGCAATAAGCTAAAACCGCCGCAAAAAGGTGTATCTATAGCGGCGCATTTTTCGACCGCCGCAATAGAGTTATTGCGGCACCGCAACGGTGGCAGGATCACCCGCCGCAATAGCACCCGCCGCAATAGGTCATTTTTTTAGTAGTGACTATCTGTACATCTTATGTACACCTTCACGATTTGGTACGTTCATTTATTTTTCCCGAATTTCTACATTCAACTAATTCGAACTTTTTTACAAATTTGAATTATTCGAGGCATTTACCATTAGGTGATTTATACGAATCATTCATTTTTCCTTCATGGAGTTTGTCCATTATTCATATGGTTACATATTTTAAAAAACATAAAAACCATTTAAGTGTAATAGCCGCGCCAATGCTAAAAACGGTTTATGCAGAAAACAGTGAACAATTTTTATGAGAAAAGAGAGTGAACAAATTTTTAAATAATGCTAAACAGAAAATTATTTTATGCAAAATCGTAGAAATAGTTTATGCAGAAAACAGTGAACAATTTTTATGAGAAAGCAATGAACAGTTTTAATTAATGCAAAAAACAGATTTTATGAATGTAGTAAGCAGATTCGAATATACAGTAAACATAATGTGCAGAAAGCAAATTTTATTAATGTAGAAATAAATTTTATCAATGCGGAAAAACAAATTCGATTATTGTGAAATTTAAGCATGCATGAAAAAGCATTTAGATTTGGTGTTTAAATTTAGAAAACACGATTTCAATAGGTGTTTTATGAGAAAACAATGAACAATTTTTTAAATGCTGAACATAAAATAATTTTATGCAAAATCGTAGAAATAGTTTTTACAGAAAACAGTGAACAATTTTTAAGAAAACAATAAACAATTTAATTAATGTAGAAATTAATTCATATTTTTAAATTAAAATCTCTATATTTTACAATGCTTCTATTTAAATAAATAAAAACATAAAAAACTACTTATTTTTATGTTTATGTTTATGTTTATTTGTCGATTATCCAAAAAAAAAAAAAGTTATAAGGAACTCGAGTTTACAAAACTCGAGTTCCTTACAAGGTACTCGAGCTCACCAAGCTCGAGTACCATAAAAGTAAACATAAACATAATGTTTATTACAAAAGGTACCCGAGTCTGGTACACTCGAGTACTGTGTTGCGTGGAACTCGAGTTTGCCAAGCTTGAGTACCACATTATTTTTTTTAATCACACAAATTCCAACTCAACAGTGCCATGATGGCGGAATTGATGAGGAACTCAAGTTTCTGAAACTCGAGTTCCTAAAAAAGTGGTACATTCCTACTTATTTCCGAAACAGTGCTTTGTTGCTAAAAATTTCTAAAAATTATGGTATTTGGCCATTTTGGCCACCTTCCATATGTATCCAAAGAATGAATGGTTTTATTACCTAGAAAAGTCAAAATTTGGTTCAATAACCATGGGTAATGTTCAAAAGTGTGAGATTTTTGGGAAAACTAAAGTCAAGCTGAAATTGCATGATGGAACAGTTCGTTTTACGAATGAGGTTCAATACGTACCTAACTTGAAGAAGAATCTCATCTCAGTTGGTTTATTAGAATCCAAAGGTTTCAAGATTGCTATGGAAAATGGAACTCTTAAGGTACTACATGGTGCTTTGGTAGTGATGATGGCCACACGTTGAAGGAAAATGTATTTCCTTAACGGGGGTACTATTGTAAGTAGGGTAATGAATGGGGAGGTTGCTTCAAACACTATTAGACTTTTGGAACGTGCAAGTGAGAATACTTTATTTGAGACTGACAAGAACTGCAAATTTAAAGTTTGTAAGCCTTGTGCTTTGGAGATGCAAAATAGGGTCAAGTTTGGTACAGTAGTTCAACGTACTAAGGGTATGCTTGACTATGTACATAGTGATGTGTGGGGGCCTATTAAGGTTAAATCTTTTGGAAGTAGGAATCACGATATTAATTTTGGTGGTGACATGGTGATTAAGCCTTTGCACAAGTTCAAACATTGCTTGGACTTGTATGGTATTTGGAATTTGAATTGGCCAGTAGGGCTTTGTTGGAGACGACGAAGAAGTTTCATTTGTGATGATATAAACTTTGATTTTTGGATTTGGCACCATCTTCAAGTGCATTTGGCATCCACTAGCACATTTGGAAGCTATTTTTGGATAATATACACTTTTTTTTTTTATTTGGGTTATGCTCTAATTTGATTTAGTGCTTTCGCCTTTATGACTTCAGAGATGTCTTGTCAAGGTGGAGAATTGTTAAGCATTTGTATTTGGTGGTTTTCAAATTTCATTTGTAAGACTTGTTGGAATTCAAGTCAAGGTGGAGATTTGTGGAACATGGTTTGAATTAAGGAGTTTGACTCCTTGTTGGATTTGGATAAAAAGGGAATTTTATTCCTTTTGAGTGACTATTGTTTGAAGTTATCAAACTCTATTATAAGTCTTGTCTCCTACTTGATTTTGAGTTCTATTTGGAATAGGAGTGATTCTTCTTTGTGCGTGGAAGAGGAATCTAGTCCTTCTTGGTTTTGGATTGCTAGCCAACTATTTCCTTTATATAAGCATAATGTTATTGCGGCAAATTTAGCGTGTTGGAAAAAGAGGCTTTATCTTGTTTGGTTCTTTGATATATTTATATATATATATATATATATATTTGTGGGTCGCAATTTAGAATAGTGAGAGAGGTTTTGTTGCCGCTTGGTTTGATTTTAGTTCTAAGATTTGGTGATTTGCTCTCTTGGTTTGTTGCAACTTTTGGATTTGATTTATGACTCTCTCTTTGGTTTGTGCGCAATTCGTATTTGGTATTTGTGAACATTCGGTTCTTTGGTTTTGTATTTGTGATAGAGAACTATTTGGATGTATTTGGGATTTGGATTTGTGAGAGTGCATCTACACCAATCTATATTATCCTAAATTTGATATAGTGAAATTCTTTGTCATTGCTCATGGATGTAGGCTATTGCCAAACCACGTAATTCTTTTTGTTTTGTGTCTTTTTTTTTTTTTTTTTTTTGATTAATTTTCTTTGTTCTATTGTTTTTTTGGAGTTCTTTCTCAAACCTAAAATATTTCACAAACAGTTTTGGTAATTTGAGCTTCCACTATTTTACAACAAGTAGATTATTAATCGAAGCTAACTAGACAATAAAAGCATGCTTTGGGATGGACAAATTAAACCGGATCACTTTACACCATTCCACTACCTGAGATTTGTCTCTAATCTCTTGAAAATTTTCCTAAAACCGAAGTTTAACCATATGGCTTTGTGTTCATCTTTGATCTCTTATAACCATAATTGACTCTGAATATTAAGATCTCCATCCCATGAGCAATCTTGTGAAATGTATCTAGAAACTTCTCTCCTTTATGAGAATATCAACTCATTAATTCTGAATAGGGGACAGTACTAAGATAATAAATAATCAAAACAAAAGGGGTAAGACGACGGATCAATATACTGGAAGGAAAATAAATGAGATGGGTGGATCCTCAATTGTGGACAGATTCTAGATGGATGGACATAAGAGGATAGATATTGTGGCCACGTGGCATCTACATAGCTTGAGTAGTCTCTAAGAAACCCTAAATGGAAATGTCTTGCACCCCACAATTAACCCTAGTCAATGGAATCCCAACATGGGAAGAATCTCGCAAAATACGTGCGTTTATGAGGATCTTCCTCATAAGAAAACATCTTTCTAAGCAAGAAACGAAGGTCGGTTCCACGCTACTATAAAAACCCAAAACCCTCAAAAAAACAAGGTATGCATAATTTACCCCAGTTTTGGCACTCTAGAGTTGCGAAAATTCTTTAATTTAACCTTTAAAGGGTCTTTGGCCGATACCATACTGGTACTCTCTGTAGGGTTTTTTTTATCTCTTCTTTGGTATACAAGTCTTATTTAAAGCACGTGAAGACTATGCGGCTTACTGACGATTTTAGGCATCATCAAATTCCATAGAGTTTTTCCTAGAACTCATATATAAAAATAGTGCGTGTTTGAATCAATTTTCACAAAGGGCACTGCTAATGTAATTTTTCATTTTATTTTTTCATTCAACTATCTAGTGTGTATATAAGTTATGAATAACATTAGTGATACAAAGAACTCTTTACAACTATTAACATATTCCGCTGTGATTGAAATACTATTACTTCCAATTAAATTCATCACTAATACAATGTTTATTATGCATCAATTAAAATAAGTCATGCCAACAATTATAAAAACTAGGCGAAAATACTATTTTGATCCATATATTTTGCCGTTATTGTTAATTTGGTTCCTACATTTTAATAGTAATCAATTTGACTCTTATTATTTTTAACTTGTAATCAATTTAGTTTTTACCATTAACTTACTAACAAAAATTGACTGCAAATTAAAAACAACAATGACCAAATTAACTGTTATTAAAATGTAGGAATTAA
Organism: Lithocarpus polystachyus; assembly: GCA_033629205.1. Lineage (NCBI taxonomy): Eukaryota > Viridiplantae > Streptophyta > Magnoliopsida > Fagales > Fagaceae > Lithocarpus > Lithocarpus polystachyus. The sequence goes on from CM066165.1 coordinate 847,637, forward strand.
ATTAACAATGACTCCAAAATATAAGAATCAAAATGATATTTTTGCCTTAAAAACTACTATGTTTCAACTCCTTTAATAGTTACAACAAAAATTTTCTCTCCCAAAGAAATAACAAAAATTTATAACAATGTCACAATATGACCAAATTTGCCTATTGTTTCACACGTGGGTCATTCAAAAAATTTTAAATTGTACTGATACAATGTAAAAGGAAAAAAAAAAATTATTGTTAAATTTTGTTGTGACCCAAATTAATTAATTAATTACAGTAATTATAGATTTGCATTGTACTAAACTAAAATATAAAATTTACATTGCTAGTACAATGTATATTATTCATACTTGAACACAGAACGTTAACACAGAACGTTAACACCCATAGAAGGATGCCGATCGAGTTGTGAGATGCACTTGGCTGTTTCCTCCGTTGATTCTGAATGGCACGTGAGTTCCAGTTTCCTGAGGCTAGTGAACTTGGGATCCTTGGAACCGATAAAATTAAAGCCTCATTAAGGTCTGAAGTTGGTTTGTTGAAGACACTACTCTTGATGGCTTCTGAATGGACACCTCATTCACATAGAGATGTCGAAGTTTCTTTGCCTTCCAGATGGAACTCGGCAAAGTGGTTATATTAGTATACTTCCAGGCATGGTAGATTCCCAATTGACGCGGGACAAGAGTCAAGACCTGTCCATCTCAAGCCTAAGTACTTTAGATTACTCAGCTCCCCGAGTTTCTTAGGTAGCAGAGAAGCTCTAAAACACACACCACAGAGTGTAACAAACAGAAAGAGAGCAAAAATCAAATCAATACAATTACAGATGAGCATTCTCTAATATATATACCCAAATACAAAGGCGGGAAAGTCAGTTACAATTCTAATCTATTCTAACTGCCTCACACACGTGCACACGTGCCAACACTTAAGATATATACGTCAAAACGACATCGTGCTGCTTATTGCTATATTGGAACGACACCGTCTGGTGGCTTGCCCTGTTTCTTCTTGACCGTTGGAACTGGACTTGAATCATCTTCAATTTCTTCAAGTACACAACTGCTACTGCCATTGCTTTCAGTAGACTCGAGATCAAGCACCTTTCAGCAGGACACAATCTCTTCCTTTGATAATTTTTTTAAGCAACGTACCAATTTCACTATTGGATGTACCTTGTTTTTCAGCTTTGAAAGAAATATACGCACATAGGTTTCCCTCTGAACCTTAAATATTTCTGAATCTGCAGATGTACATTCTGACCTGCAATGGTGGACGTGTAGAAATCCCTCCTCCTCAGCTTTTGGCAAGAAGAATCCATAGAGAAAACATGGCATACGACAGGTTTTTGGGCTTCCATCTTACTTCCTTGTTGCTATTTCAATCATGTTTCTAGACACTAGTTCCTCGAAATATATCTTGGCCTTATCTTCAATGGAGACGCTAGCCTCATCAGGTGACAATTGAACAAATCCCTCCGCAAGCCACAACTGCAACAACCTTCGTTTGGGGCTGTCACGTGCCTTGGGAAAGAGAGCCAAATGAAGGAAACATGGCTTTAACGCAGATTGAAGTTCATTATAGCTCATCAAAGCTACAATATTTAAGAGAGCTGATTTATCTTCACCAAATTGTGAACGATCAATTACTCTTGACCAGTCACTTAATTCTATGGTTGAAAATAGTCTTCCCAGTAGGAGGACCGCCGGAGGCAAACCTTGACATATTCCCAAAATCCCTTCCCGGAAGTTGTTTAAGTCTGAACTATTTTCTGGTGATCTGCGGCAGCCTACATTCTTCAAGACCAATAACCTACTCTCCGATCTTTAGTTAACTGCCTCAGATTCAATGGACTACTCCATGGGTCAGCTACATTAAAATGGCGAGCAGTAAGGATGACCCTGCTTCCATTTGTGGCGTCTGCAAAGGGACGTAAAAGGTTGAACCACATATCCTTCGTGCACAGGTCATCCAACACCATTAGATACCTGAATTTCATTAAAGTCTGGAAAACCAATTGACGTTCTTCTCGCTCATAAGCTCTATGTCCTTCAATAAGCATATCGGAATCTGTTTGAGTATGACGAGCAAGAGATCCTTATATGCAAACTCTTCGGAGACATGGACCCAGAGACGGCATTGGAAGTGCTGCCGAATGTCTAGTCTCTTATAAACATGCCTTGCCAGAGCTGTCTTGCCAACTGCTTCTTCGCTCACCAACGGCAGTGAAATCACACTGAGGTTTTCCTCAGTGCAGTCCAGAAGTCGAGATACTAGCTCCCTTTCGGCATCTTCACATCCAACAAGTGCTGAAACTCAGGGCCGGCCCTAGGCTTAGGCCATTGCCTAGGCCCTCTTCCTAGAGAAGGCCCCAAATTTGGGGGCAAATTTTTTTTATTTTTTTTATATAAATATTTTTTGGAGATATTAAAATATTTCAGTTCATATATATTTTTTTTTTACTATTAAGAAGGCTCAAAGAATTAAGTAATGTTAAAGATAGAAATAAGACAAATTTAAATAAATACGTCTTACAAATAAATGTGTTATTAATCACAAGTAATTCAAATAAGAAAATGTTAAAAATATTATAAATTTTACTACATAACTTATATTTATTTAATTATTTTTATACAAGATAAAAATTCTACTCTAGCCTAAGTGTATATATGTGTGAAACTCTCTTCTAGAGACTTAAATCTCGGCCATTGCCCCTCACACCCCACAAGAACTTATACTCTTGGAGTGATCACTACACCAAGGGTACGTGGTGGTCTCCATAACTTTTATAAATTGATGTGACAATGAATATGATAGGTGGATTTTAACAAACTATTGAATGCATTTTTAAATGAATATTTGTGATTGGTGATATATCTTTGTAATTCTCATATTGTAAATTTTATAATATTTCTAGTATTTTTATAAGCCTCGTGTCATTGATCACATTCATTATAACACCAGTTTGTAGTAAAATTTGTTTTAACTTTAGCATTTTCTCAAAAAAAAAAAATCATATTAAAAAGTAAAAAAAAAAAAAAGGATTTTAAAAAAATTATTGTATAAAATGCTAGTTAAATATTATTTAAGTAATAACATAAAGGCCCCATTTGAAGATTTCGCCTTAGGCCTCCGAAACGCTTGTGCAGGCTCTGCTAAAACTTCACTAGTTGGATATAGGGGGCCGCTTTGCATCTCCGCAGATGCCCTGGATACAACATTAAAAGTATGTTTGAAAGAGAGAGGAAAGGGAAGGGCATAAAAAAGAAAAGGAAAAAAAAAAAAAAAAAAAAAAAAAAAGAAGAAGAGGAAGACTTTGTTTCCACTGTTTGGTTTATGCCTAGGAAAGTTTTATATAGAAGGATGCTCCTTAACATTTATTCATTAATAAGATGGACTCTAAGGGTGTGTTTGGATATCGCTTATTGCTGAAAACTGAAAAACACTGTAGCAAAATAATTTTTAAATGTGTGAATAGTGTCGTGGGACCCAGTTTTAAAGTTGTTTTTGCTGAAAAAAGTACTTGCAGGTCCTATGTACAATGCATGGGACCCACTAAAAAATGCACTGGACAGCACAAACGCAAACGTTGAGGAAAAAACGCTATATCCAAACTAACACTAAGTCTTGCTTGGTGTTGATATTCATTTTTGTAAATTCGCACCGAGAAGTTCATGAAGAGAAAAGCCTAAGAAAACCCCAAGAGATGGGTCAAGGCATGAGCAAAGAAATAGCAATTGGGTCATATTCCAAAGGCCTGAAGAGAGAAGAAATTGAAAGGGTCAGTAGGTACTCAATGCAACAAAACAGAGAAATAGAGCAAACTCAGAAAGCCCACAATGCCATTGTACAAGGGGATAAAGATAAACTCCAAATTCTACAAGGCTAACATGGTGAAATAATGCCAAGCCATGGCCGCAGAAATAAGACAAAGCCAAAGCAACAGGAAACGCACAAAGAATTAAGACAAAGCCATGCATGGTGCTAGGAAACGCGTGAAGAAGAAATAAGACAAAGTCACGGCAGCAGGAAACGCATGAAGAAATATGACAAAACCATAGCGACAAGAAACGCGTGAAAAAAAGAAAAAAGAGACAAACATAGCAAGGCTAGGAGCTCTGTCGTCCTACAACCCAACCAATGCAGGAGAGGCAAGGCCCACAACTGAAGAGAAATAAAGGGTGTGGATTGGTGGAGGGGGGAAAGGACCTAGATTTGGTATCCCTTCGAGACCACTTTTGAAAATATGCCTTGCTGGGAAGGCAACTTTACCAAAAATGGAAGAAAGTAGGTGAGAACCATCTGATGCATGCTAGAGAATGAAGACAAAGAGACTTAATGAGAGAGAGAGAGAGAGAGAGAGAGAGAGAGAGAGAGAGAGACAAAGAAGGTCGTTGTGGCTAGTTGGATGTTACCCAAAAAGACAAAGAAGTTTTTGCAAAGCCAAGGTAGTGGGATTTAACCCACTACTAGCAGCCAGAAGGTAGTGGAATTGAACCCACCTACACACTGCTAGAATAGTACGATGTGGGTATTGGCTAAATGCCCATGGCAAACAAAATGATTGGTGAAAACAAGGATAAAGAAGGAAAATCACCTAGGCTTGATCTTGGGTATAAAAGGAACAGTACCCATGAATGTAGGAACTACGACAAGAAGAATGAGAGAAAGGGGAAGAGTAGGAACAACAATAAGAGTAAGCTAGGCAATCAGAAAAGTAAAAAGAAATAGTGAAAGAAGAGAAAGAAACACCTGAGAGAAAAAGAGAAAGTATACATGGCAAAAGAGTATAGCATGCATCACTAGGGTTCCTTTCCCTCCCTCAAACATAAAACCATACTCTCTGCAATCTCTTATGGATGGCTATTTTGACTCACATTCCTAACCACTCAACTTTGTAGACTAATCAAGTAACAAGGTTGTGTGAGTTGGAGTTAAGCTATTTTAGTCAATATCCTGCTGAGAACGTGCTGTCATTAATATTCATTACTATTGCTGACTCTATTTTGGACTAACTGTTATTCTACCACGAATTCATGTGTTGTTTGGAGTGCTTTGTCTTGTGCACAGACTAGTTCCAAGGGAATCTCACGGAAAGAGCTAGTCCCAACTCCCTTACCCTCTATAGAAAGCCTTAGCCCAAAAGCACAATAGCCATGGTTGCACTTATTTATGCATGGTGAAACAAGAAAGAAGGCTTCATATTGGGGACTCAATGGCCATGGTTGCAAATATTTATGCAATTTTAACCAAAATTGATAATGGGATAGTACTAGTTGTGGAGGTGGTTTGGTTAAAAATAAAATAGTAAATTAGAGAGTACGCCCCTAAAGTTTGACATAGCTTGAGTTTTATACCTGAAGTTTACCTATACTAGCAAAAGGATCCACTCCATCAATATAATTGGATTTTAATTATTTTATTCCATAATTAAAATTATTGCACAAAATTGCAATCCCTTGATTGTTTCGAGGGTTTACTTTAGCTTTTTAAGAGCAATTGTTTAATGCACTTTAGAGCATTTCACAATGTTTAAGTTCCAATGCCTTTGTAATATTTATCTTGTGTGCCTGTTTATTTATTATAAATTTTTTTTTTTTGGGTTGGGAAAATTTATCTATTTGAGATCAAAGATATTTTTTACCTTTGGTGCTGTTGAAAGAAGCAATGAAGGCTTTAATAGCTAGTGCATGAAAGCTTGGGAGATGGGGATTATAGATAAAATTTTTGAGGGAGTCTTTCATGTCGTGGTAAACTCTCTCTACTAGACATGACCACTCCTCAACTAAGCATCTCTAATGGCATTACATTTACAGGGTCTTTACCACAACTCTAGCAATTCGATAGGACTAACTCTCTTTCATTTCACGAGATGGCAATAAGGCTGTCCATGGACTAGTTCAATATGCTAGAGGTCTTTCAAACTTTAGTGCTTGGATAGAGGAAACACTATTAATCATTGAGCATTTGGTCACTCAAGACATATTGTTTTTACCCTCGTCTGAATAAAATAAGAAATAATTACAATAAACCCACCTGTGGTATAGGCCGTTTTCACTTTGTCTACCCATGGTTTAAAACTTTACACTTTGACCACCTAAACTTCAATCTGTTTGCTCTCCGTTACCCACCTCACCTTCAAACGTTAGAAAAACACATTTTTAATACAAATCAGAACATAACACGGAACAAAAACACAAACTATTGAAACTTTTCCTCACGAGCCCTAGAAACATGAAACCCCCCCCCCCCCTTTCTTCTTCTTCTCCAAATCCTAAGAAATTGAAATTCACACTTAGTCCCCTCATCTGCATCTTATTCTTATTCCTCAACTTCCCACAGCCACATTTGTTCAGCAGAAGACAACTTTGGACTATTTGCTAATGTACTACACCATTTGCTTGTCTGGGTGTCCACTAGAGATCTATCCTTCGAAATAGCTGGAACAAGCTTTGTATTTCTTCTACTATGTGGACTGGGTTAGATAGATCAAAGATAAAGCCCTCTAGATATCTCCCAGCACTGCAATGATGTCATTCCTAAGCCCCCTTTATCCTCTGGCAATGTCCCTATCTCCCACTCCAACGATTTCCTCAGCTTCCAAGTCGCATTTTTCTCTGGCGGCATCAGACTCTTCAACCGAACCACTGAGTCCAAGATATCTCTCTCCTTCGACCCCTCATATATCAAAAACACCACCTCCCATGGCATTCACAAGGTCAAAGCCACCCTGTACATTTGAGACCTATGGAAGTACTCTATTTTCGATCGGTGACATTTGGGAAGTATTAGTTATTGGAAAGATGATTCGGTGATTTCGGTTAATGGGTATTGGTCAGAATCTTTTGAGAAGCTCTGTATGGTCGGATCAGGGAAGAGTTATGTTGGTTCGTTTAGTTTAAAATACCCAAATGTTGTTCTTAAGCTTAATTATTCAAAAAATAATAGCATTTATGGTAGTTTGATTGGTGGAACATTAGAATGTTTGCATATGAAAAATGATTATAATTACTTTGAACCGCTTGTGATATTGGGGTTGTCTTAGAATTTCTAGGGCTCGTGAGGAAAAGTTTCAAGGGTTCGTGTTTTTGTTCCGTGTTATGTTCTAATTTGTATTAAAAATGTGTTTTTCTAATGTTTGAGAGTGAGGTGGGTAACGGAGAGTAAACGGATTGAAGTTCAGGTGGGCAAAGTGTAAAGTTTTAAACCACGGGTAGGCAAAGTGAAAATAGGCTATATCACATGTGGGTTTACTGTAATTATCCCGTAAATAAAAAGTGAATGATAAGTTAGGTAGGATAGGATATCACAAGCATGATAAAAATTATCTCCAATGTATTGCTTTCGAGTTTAAGTATATATAGGCACTTGTCTAGCTTCCTTGTGTCTTTATATATATATATATATATATATATATTTTTTTTTTTTTCGAAACATAAATCTCTTGTAATTAGTTTTTTTCTTTTAAGGATGTTTTGTATATCCAGGGACTATATTATAACGAAAAGATCGAAGTATTCAACAAAGGTTAGAAATTGGTGGTAGCTAGTATGCATTTTCACAGCTAAAAACTGGTATACTAGATATAATCAAAAATACAAAGATGGAATTTATTAAACTGAATGAAATTAGATGAAAGAAAGTTCACATATTGAAAAGATATAAATTAAAGAATGAGAATATTATGAGCAGATAATATTCTCATAATATTTTGAGTTAAACAATTAAACAATTCCATTCCTCTTAGTGCTAATGTCAATTATGGTTAGCTATGCAATGGCAGATGCAGCCAAAGACAGAATAGTGTGCAAAGCAACATGTAGGGCTGGCTACATGTCTGCCTTGCGTTGGTGGTCAAGCAAAAGCACCTACATCCAGACTGTGGCACTAGTCTCAAACAAGTCTAAGGACAACAAGAAGTGCTTGTGCATCATCATCGGAGATTGTAATGATCCTAAATTAGGACTACATCCAGATGGTTTGTAATGGAAATTGTCATTGGCGGGCCCTAACTTGGTGTTTCTTTAGTTCACATCTATTCATATAGGCACTTGGATTGTTACTCCTCAGTAACTTTGGCCTTCGTTGCTATTTCTGTTTTGTAATTGTTATACTCAATGTTATGTTTTTTTTCATTTATTAAGTGTGCGTTTGGCTACTGCTTATGTGGCTGAAATCTGAAAACTGAAAACAATAAAAAAAAAATATTTTGGTTTCTATTCATTGGCCTGATTGCACTATTCATGAGACATAAACAGTGCAACAGGCGCTGGACATAGAAAAAAAAAGAGCCAAAAATGCAGACGCACAGTCCGCAGATGCAAACCAAACAGAGCCTAATACTCCCTGCCTCTATTTATCCCAAAAATAATAATAAAAACTTTCCAACTCTCCCTTTGTCTCAGCTTTTCCACAAGGGGTGTCGTTCGAACTATGTTTTTCCTATAAATCATAGGGTTAGACATGTAAAATTAATAATTTAAAAACTCCTAATTTTTAGCTAAATTATAAAAAATAAAAAGATTTTTATCCCACCTCCCCATTTTTTTCTCACGTTTGTTGTCAAGTACTAATACAACTTCTTTTTTTTTGAAAAAAATATAAGAAAATAAAACTGTTTTTTTCCCCCCCACAAACGTACCATTTTTTTTTTTCACTAAACTATTCTTTTCCCGCCTCCACATTTCTCTCTCACATTAATTGTCAAATACTAATACAAGTTTTTCTCAAAATAAAAAATAAAATAAAACTGCTATAAATAAAACTTGTAAACTCAAAAAATAAAAAATAAAAACCCTAATTGCACGCTCAAAGTGGTGTGATAAGACTAGTAATACTATAATGCAAGTGATTGTGGAATACAAGAATGAAAATTCACAGTTCCCTAACTTGGATCTATAATCAAAATCAGACAAAAAACACCAAAAGAAAACCGTGTTGGTACTAGGTTGTTCGAAATTGCAAGGCCCACTTGGAGTTAATTAAGGAAGGTCGCACAAAAGCTTAGTCCAAAATTCTCTTGATGGGCTTTAAATGTGGCCTATGAATTTTTAAGGGTTAAGTAAGGCCCATGGTCAAATTGCTGATGGGGATGATAATATTAGCCTTTATCTCAGAATATCAGCTTTCTTCTTAGGTGAAAGAGTTTACAACTGAGTCTTCCACACTGAATGGATCTTTTTCATGTGTGAACTTAAAATGGTTGGCAATCACCCTCATTTGTCTTTGATCATTAAAATATAATTTTGAAAGGATAGCGATAGGAAGACAAAAATCTTACAGCAATTTGTATATCTATCATGACATTTTTGGCCTGTTATGAATAAGTACAATGCAATGTTGTACTTGTTTATTTACTACATTCGATTGCTAAGCTTTTCAATTCTAGTCCATGGTTTCTTTTGGCTCTATGGTTTATCTAGGGGGAGCAATTAACCCTATCCACAGAAATTAAAGTTGGATTTATAGAATTCTTAGAGTATCATGTGAAAATTCATCATTGGGGTTTTTTGAGGCATGACTACCTAACATGCTATCATTTTTCATGGGAACAAACAATCACTAGTATAAAAGAGGTGCATTTTTCAAAGGTCTTCTTTGCTTGAATCTATCTCATCCATTTCTTAAGTATCATACCATTAGAATCCCTTTAATGGACTCATTTTTCAAGAAATACAAGATTTGATAGTAAATAACGATTGGTTAATTTGGTATTAAACCATAGGTTCTCTAAAAAAAAAAAAATTAAGAAATGAATAAGCTATTATAATTTCTTAATGACGGTTCCAAAACCCGCTCTTCTTAATAATAATAATAATAATAATAATAATAATAATAATAAATTCATAAAAATACTTTAAAAATTTTTTAATGCACCAAACTTTTAATTTTTTTTTTAATTTCATACTGCAAGAATTATTTATTTGGATCTTGAATTCTAGATATGATCTTTTGAGAAGAAAATTCTAGATTAGATGATGCTGTCATTTTGTTTAATAAGATATCAAAATAGTAGATGATTGATTCATTCCATAATAAAAATAATTGCACAAAATTGCAATCCTTCGATTGACTCGAGGGTTTACTTTGCCTTTTTAAGAGCAATTGTTTAATGCACTTCAGAGCATGTCACAATGCCTATGTTTCAATGCCTTTGTCATACTTACCTGGTTTGTTTTTTTGAGGAAAAATTATCTATGGGAGATCAAGGATATTTTTGAGCTATGGTGGTGTTGAAAGAAGCAATGAAAGCTTGACTGGTGCATGATCAAATTGGGTAGGATTGGAGGTCACAAGCAAGCTTCTCCAGTGCAGTCAAAATATTCAACAAAAGATTAGATATATTGGTGGTAGCTAATATGTATTTTCACAGCTAAAAACTAGTACTCCATGTTAGATATTAATCAAAAATTAATTTTACTGGAGGATCGTTGAAGTGCTGTATTTGTGTAAAACATATAACAAATTGGTTGGGGAAATCAATCTTTTTTTTTTTTAATTACTACATGAAGGTAAAAAGTCATACATTATTAAGAAGAGAAGCTAAAAACAAGTGGCTCCTTGTACCTTCATATGTCATGATAAATTCAGGTGGATTGGCGGTAACTTGTCCATGAATCATTCTAAGTTCTAACTCTTGTTTTATGTTTCTGCCTTCTCTTGGGCATAAGTTTGTCAAACTAGAGAATGTTGTGGTCCAAATTTTAACTCGTGTCTAAAAAGAACTAAGGCCCAAACAGAACAGAGAGAATGCTGGCCCAAGAAGTGTAAAGAAATACGAAAATGAAGGATAGGTAGGGGTTGTATTGTGATGTTGATGTCATTAAAAATGGTGCATAATACCATAATTTCAATCTGAATCTATATAATATGAATATCTAAATTTGTAATATTTATTTTTGCTACACTCATGTTGAGCGACCACATTTATATAGTATTTCAGTCTATTTTAGTTGCATTTGATACATTTTTGTCAACTTCTATTTATTTTAGTGTCCAGTTCGAAGAATGATAAATTTAAAGTTTAAAATTTGTAGTAGTACCAAAAGAAATTAGGAAAATAAAATGCATTATAAAAATAATTAATATGAACCAATTCAAAAAATAATAAAATCAATAAAAAGCACCAAAAATAATAATTTTATATATTTGTAAAGATAGAAAGATTAATACCTTTTTCAGTCAAAAAAGATAGAAAGATTAAAATTACTCATAGAAATTGTTTAATTTTTAGGAGAACAAATTGTCTACATTAAAATTTTAAGAATAAATTATACATTATACTATAATTTGGAAGTACATACAATAATTATGGAACTTGGCTCACCACATCATGTACTGACTTGTTGCGCTAGGTGGGGTTGGTGACTATGACCTCAGGGAAACTTCTGTGATCTATTTCTTTACATAGCATCACCTATGCCCCAATCGAACAGTGTTACTAGCAACTGTGACTGAAGAAGGAAAAGATGCTTGGTAGATTTCATCTTTTGCGTTTATTAGACGAATGAAATTTTAGTTACTTTTCTTGCAACCTGCCGCAATCAGAGAATGCCACATCTAATTAGATAGCAATTGTTGAGCTATTTTTAAGAGTGTATATCATTCAATGTGGAATGTTTTCAACAAGTAGTGACTACTGAGGGAAAATGCAATGATACAAAATGGCAATAGCCTTAACACCCAAGCACTTTGATACTTCCATTCCTTTTAGTGCTAATGTCAGTTATGGTTAGCTATACAATGACAGATGCAGCCAAAGACAGAGGAATGTGCACAACAACTAGTAGGACTGGCTACATGTCTGCCTTACGTTTGTGGTCAAGCAAAAGCACCTACACCAGATTGTTGCACTGGTCTTAAACAAGTCCTAAAGGACAACAAGAAGTACTTGTCTGTCATCATTAGAGAATCGTAATGATCCTGAATTGGGACTACAGATTAATTTAACACTTGCTCTGGACCTACTTTCAGTTTGCCGTGCCCCTGCTAAGTCTCCTAGTGTCCCAGTATGCATTTAGCTATAAGAGTTGTTTTGTTCTAGCTAATAGACTTGTATTAAACTCAATGTAAGAAATGAATGGTGAGTGCTATAGAGGTTTTTCGGTTTTACATTTATTTAAAAAAAGGATAAATGTCACTAGAAGTGGCTAATATTTGACACACTAATTTGATTTGTTAGCTTGGTCATGGATGTAGCTCTTCTATACTTGGATCCTAACTCACCAGAAGCTCAAGTTTTCTACCAATTGGGAAGAGTGATAATCAAAGTGATGGTAGTCCTGCTTCTAGTCATAGTGGTAATGTAACCACCATACATAAGTCTTCTTTTTCATTTCAATTTCTTTTGATACTGTTAGGTTCTAAGGATTAGGATCTAATGTATTTAGAACTTCAATTTGTTTGTTGGCAAACCATGATCAAAACAATGTTTAGTCTTGTGTTAGACTTGCTCAAAGTATGGGTCTTTATGTAAAGTTGGAATCGAGTTGTTTTGCAGAATTACTGTTCACTTTTTGCCAGACTCGATCGATCGAGAATTAGACTCAATCGATCGAAAATCGGGCAGATCGTTTTTCTGCAGAATTTTCCAACTCAGCCCTAGTCCATTTAATGTATAGGGTTTTATGTTTTGCCCTAAGTATATAAGGGAAAACCCTAGCCACGTTTTTAGAGTTCTGTTTTGCTGTGTTTGTGAATCTCATTGTGAGATCTAGAGGTGTTTGCCTTCACATACACTTAGGGTTTACAAACTTGAGATTCATGTCAAGAGTTGTGTAGATCAATACAGTTGCAGAATCAATAGAGCACAAAGATATACAAGCAGGTGCGCTTGTGGATTTGCTGAAGAATTCAAGAAAGAAGGAGTCCGTGGATCTCGGAGCTATCATGGGGTCGTGATAGTAAGTTTCCTACACTTGGGTAGCAATAGGATGTTAGTGGTCTAAGTCTTATTGTGTAAACTTCGATTTTTTCATATTGGATTCAGTTTACCTTGAGGATAGCTAGGTTAAATCCTCCCCAGGTTTTTACCGGTGTGGTTTCCTGGGTCATCATATCTTTGTGTTATTTATTTTTCCGCTGCTTTGTTTGTTTTTGTTTATTTTGTGTTAACCTAGATTTAATTAAATCACCTAAGTTAATCACTTGGCTAATTCACTAGGTTAATCTGTTTGGGTTTAAGGGGTCTAAACGAACTGACAAGTGGTATCAGAGCGGGTAGCTCTTTTGTGTTAGATCTTTTGATCTAAGAGTTGATCCTTGATCCCTGTTATCATGGATAATTTTAAGTGTCTTACTGTGTTTGATTGTGATGATTTGAATAAAAAGGACACTGTTGTTTCTATTGATCTTTTTGATGCCTGTGAAACTCTTTGTAAGGAATTATTGAAAACTATGAGAATTGCTAAGAAATTCAAGGAAGAGTTAAAATTGGCTAATCTTGAAAAAGAGGAATTGATTGTTAGATTAGATGAATCTAATAAAAAGAATGAATTTTTGAGAAATCATATTTCCTCTCAAGATGAGAAGATGAAAAGCTTGGAATAAGAGTTAGTTGAATCTAAAGCTAAAATTGAAAATTTAACTGATACCAAGCCTGCTGTTGATAATAGAAGTGTTTCTGTTTCTCTTAAGCCTAAAGCTGAAAAATTTTATATCCCTCCTTTCAAGAGGAATAATAAAGAAAAGGCTTAAATTGCTAGGTTAGACAAAGGTAAAAGTTCTGATGTAGACGCTGAAGTTTCTACACCTAAGTTTAAACCTACTGTTAGAGAGCATAATAAATCTGTTTTTGTGCCTACTTGTCACCTTTGTGGTGTTGTTGGTCATATCAGACCAAACTGTTCTTTGTTGAGGCAAAAACCAAAATCTAAGACTAGATTTGCTGTTAGGAATACTGATGTTCCTAAATTTGTTCCTGTTTGTCACTTTTGTGGTGTCTCTGGTCACATTCGTCCTAATTGTCATAAATTGAAATTTAAAAATTTTGTATTTCAATCTAGGACATGTGATGATATTTCTCCTGCCATAAGTCCATATAAACTGTTTCATATGCTTTTGAAAAATTTGAGCTTGTTGGCTTGTGAAAGGAATTTGCAGGATTTTAGTCTTTCTCAGAAGATTGGTGTAATCCCTCAAATACACTCTGCTTCACATGGATTTTCACCTACAAAGCCGAAGACTCGTGCTATATGGGTGAGAAAAGATTCTCTAAGGTGAGTGTTGCTGACTTGTCCCTGATTTAATTCTTTCAATTATTTGTGGACATGTTTTGTTTCTGTTTTTGGTTGTTTTGTTTTCTAAGTTTTTTTATAAAAAAAAAATCCAAAAACATTGAAAAATTTCAAAAAGACAAAAATATTTTATTTTGTGTCTAGTTTTATATTTCTTGAGGATTACATGAATTATGATATATCTCTCTTGATTTAAAACATGCTTGACATTGTGGAGAAACTTGAATAGCATGTGTTATATAAGTGCTAAGCTATTTATGATTTTGTATGAGTATGAGCTTATACATGTACTCATAAGTTAATTAAGAAATTGATATTTCTTGTTTGTGTACCCTCTATAACTTAGTTAAGCACTGTCATGCATTGCATTTGCATTTTTAATCATTTAGCATAATGTGTGCTTTTTGTTTTTGGTCATAAAATTTTTTTAAACCAAAAATATTTTTATGTGTTTTGTATTATATATCTTGGATTTATAATTAAGGTTGGCCATATTATATTTACATAACATGTTTATGTACTTTTTTTAGCTTGGATGAACTTATTTTATTACACTTTACTAGTTTAAGCTTTGTAGTGCATGTTGTGTGGGAAGATGTTTATAATTTTTTATCACTTTGTCTTGATCTTGAAGTCACATGCCTTTGTCTGTCGGACTTGAACTTAATGAGAAAGGCATAAATAACCATCTCACCATATTAGCCAATCATGAACACCTTAGTGCATATCGTAAGATTTAGTGCTCGAGAAAGTGTAGCACATGCACAAAAAGAACATAAGGTGTAGCCTCGGTTTAAATTCTAAAACTGATGTGTACATTATCCCGGCTACTTTAATAAGTTTCTAATCAATTAAAATTGGTGTGTATATTATGAGGTAAATCAAGAAACTTATATGATTGCAAGCTTTTATTCTAGGAGATGTGAGAGTTATATGATGTAACTCTTTAGGTGATAGTCTCTTTCAAATTTATGTGATGAATTTTGTAGACTTTGTGATTGATTACTATTCACATATCACCTCACATGTCTCTCAAGCTTTTGCTAGTTGCACACACTACATAAAGTTACTCTTTGCTAAACTTTGTACATGTTATTGTGTGTGATTTTGTTGTGGCCATCCAAGATTGAAAATTTCTTGATTTTGATGCAAAATTTGAGTTTTAAGGACAAATTGATTGAAAATCTTAATTTTGGAAGATCTGGGTTGTATTCATATGTTTTTGAAAAACTTTCAGTCTCATATTCATGCATTTCATTCATGAAACACAATGCTTTGAGGAGTTTCTGCATAAAATTGCTCTGTTTTTCAAAAAAAATTTTTTTTGAGTTTTCCAGAATTTCGACCGATCGAAGCTGTTTCTCAATCGATCGAAATTGCGATTAAAATTTTTGGTTTGATTCTGTCTGACTCGATTGGTATTCGATCGATTCCCGATCGATCGAAACTGAAAAATTTTCAGTTTTTAGAGTTTTTGACCAAAAATTTTTTCATGCATCGTTTATGGTTAGGATTCACATGAGTTGCATTGTTTTCTGTATCCATCTTGTAGTTTTGCAATCATATCTCTCATTATTTTCATACATAACATGCATACACTTTGCTAAATTGGGTACTCAACTTGAATTAAAAATTGATTGATTAATTTTTGAGTCTTTTGTACATTTTAGTATATGCTATTTTTTCTTTATGTGTGAACTACAGAAAATATTTTTCTTAAGAGATATGATGGATAATAATGTGCAAATATTTTCTCTACTTATGCAATTGTTTATGGGTCACATAGTGTCAAGTTTGCATTTATTGAAAGAGAGAATATTTTTCTTCATGTGTATCCTCAACTCATTTTTTTTGGTTTGTGTGTTTTTATTTATCCCCACCTCCTAAATTTTCCCCAAAACTGTTTTTCCCAAAACTTGTTTTGTTTTTCCTATTTTTATAGGGGGAGAAAAGTTTTTTTTTAACCTTTGTTGTTCATAGGGGGAGTTGTTGATCTTCATAGGGGGAGTTCTCTCTATTTTCTCTTGAGTTAAACTGTTTTATGTTCCCTTGGTTCTCTTTTTCTCTCATGTTTACTGTCACTTTACTCTTTGTTTGAGTTGTATTTGTCAATATGTGACAAAAAGGGGGAGAAATAATCTTGTTTGTGTTGTTTAGGGGAAAATAAAATTGTTTTTGAATGGGGGAGAATATAAAAACTTTTTGATGTATCTAACTTAGGGGGAGAGTTAGTTTACTTTTGCTTTTATATTGTGCTTCATTTTTTATATTCCTATTTTTTCTTCCACACATGCGTTTATGTGTTTGTTAAGTGTTACAGGAATATACAAGTTGTTTTCAATCGAGCTGCTGTCTACTTTGCAACTGTTAGATTGTAGTTTAGGTTGAATTGTCTAAGTGGCTATTTATTTTGTAATGGGCTATTTCAACGTGTAAACTTTGAGCTTTTTGTTAAGTCTGTGTTTTGTCACGGATTGCCAAAGGGGGAGTTTGTTAGGTTCTAAGGATTAGGATCTAATGTATTTAGAACTTCAATTTGTATGTTGGCAAACCATGATCAAAACAATGTTTAGTCTTGTGTTAGACTTGCTCAAAGTATGGGTCTTTATGTAAAGTTGGAATCGAGTTGTTTTGCAGAATTACTGTTCACTTTCTGCCAGACTCGATCGATCGAGAATTAGACTCGATCGATCGAAAATCGGGCAGATCCTTTTTCTACAGAATTTTCCAACTCAGCCCTAGTCCATTTAATGTATAGGGTTTTATGTTTTGCCCTAAGTATATAAGGGAAAACCCTAGCCATGTTTTTAGAGTTCTGTTTTGCTGTGTTTGTGAATCTCATTGTGAGATCTAGAGGTGTTTGCCTTCACATACACTTAAGGTTTACAAACTTGAGATTCATGTCAAGAGTTGTGTAGATCAATACAGTTGCAGAATCAATAGAGCACAAAGATATACAAGCAGGTGCGCTTGTAGATTTGCTGAAGAATTCAAGAAAGAAGGAGTTTGTGGATCTCGGAGCTATCATGGGGTCGTGGTAGTAAGTTTCCTACACTTGGGTAGCAATAGGATGTTAGTGGTCTAAGTCTTATTGTGTAAACTTCGATTCTTTCATATTGGATTTAGTTTAACTTGAGGATAGCTAGGTTAAATCCTCCCCAGGTTTTTACCGGTGTGGTTTCCTGGGTCATCATATTTTTGTGTTATTTATTTTTCCGCTGCTTTGTTTGTTTTTGTTTATTTTGTGTTAACATAGATTTAATTAAATCACCTAAGTTAATCACTTGGCTAATTCACTAGGTTAATCTGTTTGGGTTTAAGGGGTCTAAACGAACTGACAGATACTGTAGAAAACTTCTTAAATTTGTGAATAATTTATCTGGCTACAGGTGTAGGGAGTTCCGCGAGTGCCAAAAGTGAGGGGACTATTGATCAAGACAAGAATGAAGGTTGTTATGGTCAAAAGAGATGGTTTGGAATGGAGATTGTTATTTGCTAAATTTCTGAAGATTCGATTTTTTTTTCCTTGAGCTTTCAAGGTATTCATTTAGTTAGAATGATATCTAAACAGTTTTCGTTCTGCATCACTATCACATTGAAAGCCAACTTGTGCCCAAATAATTATTTGTGTATAATCTTATCAATAGAATGAAACTTCTGTACACATATACTCAATTCCAGGATTCACTACTTCAAGGATCCTACCTATGAACAAAACATAACTAAAAAAATAAAAATAAATGAAAAACATACATATTCAAATATCCAATCTGTGCCAAGACCATATTTACAAATTTTTTTGGAACCTTGACTGTAGGAAATATAATCACCTAATATTTTACAGGTTTCCTATTTCGAAATGTCTATAACTTCGTGGTATGGTAAGTAACCTTGAAAAATTGGTGCAAAGATTTCATGGTATGGTAAGCAACCTTGAGAAATTGGTGCAAAGATGAAATCAAATGTCTTGTTTATGATTTTACAACACTCACCAAACAATCCTTTTGTTCATGGAACTCATCAAGTTAAGAAGTCCAAGAATCACTTGAGAAAGCTACATATTGTTGTAGAAAGCTAGCTATACAAATGTACTTGATAAAAGCCTGAAACACCTGCATTAAAATGATGCATCAGGTTCTACTGTTACTATCAGTAGAAAACAAAGCTCCAAAAAATAAGGATTTTTCTTGACTTAAATATTTAGTCTGTAATGACAATAACTATAATTAATAGGTGCTTGATCTCTATAAAGTATAGTTGGTGTTATAAAACATGTTAGAGGTAGAATTTATTTTTTTTTTTTAGCTCAAACCAACCAACAATATTAAATCAACAAAGTGAGAAAACCAAATTAGTTTGTTGTTTAGGTAACATATAGTAAATATTTTCCTTATAAATATCAAGCAACTTTTCACAATAAAACCATAATGCCTGAAAATTATATTTTATTATAAAGCATGATCCCATAGTGATTTAATTTTAGATAACAAATTGTGATGCATGGTATTATCCATAGACATAACAGAAAATTGCAAGCATATATATAAAAAGGAATTGAAGCAAAGTAAATACTTGTACAATGAGGTGATTCCTACGGCATGGTTACCAGATTCAATTCCCCAAGTAATATTACCTTGTACCAATTTGACTCTATTTCTGCAACGGGAAAAAAAGCACATCAAATACATCCCAATTGAAAATACAAAAACAAAATTTATTCAAATGTAAGAAATTAGACGAAAGAAAATTTCACATTATTTTTTTTGCTTAACAAGCAAAGATATAAGTTAAAGAATGAGAATATTATGAGCAGATAAAGGGGGAAAGGAAAAGAAAAGAAAGGTTATAGTACCAGTGAGTGAGTTATTGAGTTGTTGAACAACTGCAGCACCCAAAAGGGCCAAAAGCTTTAATTAAGTCCCACTTCTTAAGAGTAGGTTTCTTTGGTTCCTCATCTGAAATGAAAAACATAAAGATTCAAAAATACAATCTGTGCCAAGACCATATTTACAAATTTATTTGGAACTCAAACAGTTGGAAATAATATTATCTGATATTTTACAGGTTTCCTATCTCAAAATGTGTCTATAACTTCATGGTATGCTAAGATGAAAGCAAATGTCTTGTTTACGATTTTACAAAATTCCCTAAACAATCCTTTTGTTCACAGAACTAATCAAGTTAAGAAGTCTCTATGTGCCAACAGTCTTCATTTATGAGAACCTATTAGATCAACATTTAAGAAAAAAATTTAGAGAATAAGTGAGAAAGTAGCAAATTTTCTACCAATCCATGCTTATTGCCAAAAAAATAAAGAAGAGAAAGATAAATTAAAAAGGGTAGAAAGAAATACTTTTTCTACCATATTTGAGTGCCAAGAGGTGGGGCAGTCCAGCACAAAGCTGGGTTGGATTTCAGCTGAAACGCAGTTGATAAGGCACCTTTGTAGTCCTTGACAGTTCTCCTAGAAGTTTCCCATATTGGGATGGGAAGTGATGAGGTTGACTCATGTATCATCTGATTCCGGTTGTACCAAATAGGCCAGGCTGTGACAAGAAAAGTTTCCAAGTCTTGAGTGGTGCCATTGGTGATGAGCTGAAATGCTAGATCAGAAAAATCCACAGAATTTGTCTCTTAATCCACTGGACAGTTTAGACAACTGCACCACACCTCTTTGGGAGTGTCACACTGTATGAGGGCATGCAGAGTACTTTCAGGGCACAAGTCACACACAGGGCAAATACCATATGTGCTTACTCCTTCGGTTCTTAGGCAATGCATAGTGGGGAGGGCATTCATGCAGGCACGCCAGGCGAATATTCTGATCCTTGCTGGGATTTTGAGGTGCCACATCCTTTTCTAGAGAGGGGAGCGAGGATCATATCTTGAGCTTTCACCCTCATTAGATGGATGAATGATTGGAAGTGCTACGTAGTAAGCGCTTTCGATAGAGAATTCACCTTTCTTGCTTCCAATTCATATGATTTGATCATCTGGGAGGGTGTAGTTGAGAGGGATCTTTAGGATGATGTCTGCTTCAAAGGTAGGAAGGTTCTTCTAACAACATCAACCTTCCAACACCTTGTTTCTACATCAATGAGCACCTATACCATGGGGAAATATCTTCAAATAACAATTCTGATGCAAGCATAGTAATACTTAGTGTCAGTTCGTTTAGACCCCTTAAACCCAACAGATTAACCTAGGGAATTAGCCAAGTGATTAACTTAGGTAATTTAATTAAATCTAGGTTAACACAAAATAAACAAAAACAACAAAGCAGCGGAAAAATAAATAACACAAAGATATGATGACCCAGGAAACCACACCGGTAAAAACCTGGGGAGGATTTGACTTTGCTATCCTCAAGGTAAACTGAATCCACTATGAAAGAATCGAAGTTTACACAATAAGACTTAGACCACTAACATCGTATTGCTACCCAAGTGTAGGAAACTTACTACCACGACCCCATGATAGCTCCAAGATCCACGGACTCCTTCTTTCTTGAATTCTTCAGCAAATCCATAAGCGCACCTGCTTGTATATCTTTGTGCTCTTTTGATTCTGCAACTGTATTGATTTACACAACTCTTGACATGAATCTCAAGTTTGTAAACCCTAAGTGTATGTGAAGGCAAACACCTCTAGATCTCACAATGAGATTCACAAACACAGCATTCAGAATTCTAAAAACGTGGCTAGGGTTTTCCCTTATATACTTAGGGCAAAACATAAAACCCTATACATTAAATGGACTAGGGCTGAGTTGGAATTTTTTGCAGAAAAACGATCTGCCCGATTTTCGATCGATCGAGTCTAATTCTCGATCGATCGAGTCTGACAGAAAGTTAATAGTAATTCTGCATAAAAACTCGATTCCAACTTTACATTAAATCCCATACTTTGAGCAAGTCTAACACACGACTAAACATTGTTTTGATCATGGTTTGCCAACATACAAATTGAAGTTCTAAATACATTAGTTCCTAATTCTTAGAACCTAACAAACTCCCCCTTTGGCAATCCGTGACAAAACACAAACTTAACAAAAAGCTCAAAGTTACAAATTGAAATAGCCCATTACAATAAAAAGCCACTTAACAATTCAACCTAGACTACTATCTAACAGTTGCAAAGTAGACAGCAGCTCGACTGAAAACAACCTGTATATTCCTGTAACACTTAACAAACACATAAACGCATGTGTGGAAAAAAAAAAACAGGAAATATATAAATAAAAAATAAATTCTAACTCTCCCCCTAAGTTAGATACACCAAGAAGTTTTTTATATTCTCCCCCTAAACAAGACAATCAGGATTCTCACATTTCATCTATTTCTCCCCCTTTTTGTCACGTATTGACAAATACAACTCAAACAAAGAGTAAACATGAGAGAAAAAAAGAGAACAAAGGGAACATAAAACAGATTAGCTTTATAGAAAAAAGAGGTAACTACCCCTATAAAGAGCAACAACTCCCCCGATAAACAACATAGGTTAAAAAAACTTTTCTCCCCCTATAAAAATAGGAAAAACAAAACAAGTTTTGGGAAAAACAGTTTTGGGGAAAATTTAGGAGGTGGGGATAAATAAAAACACACAAACCAAAAAAAATGAGTTGAGGATACACATGAAGAAAAATATTCTCTCTTTCAATAAATACAAACTTGACACTATGTGACCCATAAACAGTTGTATGAGTAGAGAAAATATTTGCACATTGTTATCCATCATATCTCTGAAAAAATATTTTCTGTAGTGTACACATCAAGAAAAATAGCATATACTAAAATGTACAAAAGACTCAAAAATTAATCAATCAATTTTTAATTCAAGTTGAGTACCCAATTTAGCAAAGTGTATGCATGTTATGTGTGAAAACAATGAGAAATATGACTGCAAAACTGCAAGATGGATACAAAAACAATGCAATTCATGTGAATCCTAACCATAAATGATGCATGAAAAAAAATTTGGTCAAAACTCTAAAAAACTGAAAATTTTTCAGTTTCGATCAATCGAGTATCGATCGAATACCAATCGAGTCAGACAGAATCAAACCAAAAATTTTAATCGCAATTTCGATCGGTCGAGAAACAGCTTCGATCGGTTGAAATTCTGGAAAACTCAAATTTTTGAAAAACAGAGCAATTTAATGCAGTAACTCCTCAAAGCATAGTATTTCATGAATGAAATGCATGAGTATGAGACTGAAAGTTTTTCAAAAACACTTGAATTCAACCCAGATCTTTCAAAAACAAATTTTTCAATCAATATGACCTTAAAACTCAAATTTTGCATCAAAATCAAGGAACATATAATCTTGGATGGCCAAAACAAAATTACACACAATAACATGTACAAAGTTTAGCAAAGAGTAATTTGTGTAGTGTGTGCAACTAGCAAAAGCTTGAGAGACATGTGAGGTGATATGTGAATAGTAATCAATCACAAAGTCTACAAAATTCATCACATAAATTTGAAAGAGACTATCACCTAAAGAGTTACATCATATAACTCTCACATCTCCTAGAATAAAAGCTTGCAATCATGTAAGTTTCTTGATTTGCCTCATAATATACACACAAATTTTATTTGATTGAATTAATTATAGTCGAATAATGTACACACCAATTTTAACAATTTAACCGAGGCTACACCTTATGTTCTTTTTGTGCATGTGCTACACTTTCTCGAGCACAAAATCTTACGATATGCACTAAGGTGTTCATGATTGGCTAGTAAACAGTGGTGAGATGGTTATTTATGCCTTTCTCAATAAGACCAAGTCCGACAATCAAAGGCATGTGACTTCAAGATCAAGACAAAATGATCAAAAACTATAAACATCTTCCTACACAACATGCACTACAAAGACTTCAGCTAGTAAAGTGCAATAAAATAAGCTCATCCAAGCTAAATAAGGTACATAAACATGTTATGTAAAGATAAATATGGCCAACCTTAATTATAAATCCAAGATATATAATACAAAACACATAAAATTATTTTTGGTTTAAAAAAATTTTATGACCAAAAACAAAAAGCACACATTATGCTAAATGAACAAAAATGCAAATGCAATGCATGATAGTGCTTAACTAAGCTATAGAGGGTACACAAACAAGAAATATCAATTTCTTAATTAACTCTTGAATACATGTACAAAGTAGTACATACTCAAACAAAATAAAAAATAGCTTTGCACTTATAGAACACATGCTTTTTATGTTTCTCCACAATGTCAAGCATATTCTAAATCAAGAGAGAGATATCATAATCCATGTAATCCTCAAGAAAAATAAAACTAGACACAAAATAAAATATTTTTGTCTTTTTGAAATTTATCAATGTTTTTGGATTTAAAAAAAAAAAAAAAAACAACCTAAACAAAACAAAACAACCAAAAACAAAAAACAAAACATGTCCACAAATAATTGAAAGAATTAAAACAGGGACAAGTCAGCAACACTCACCTTAGAGAATCTTTTCTCACCCATATAGCACGAGTCTTCGGCTTTGTAGGTGAAAATCCATGTGAAGCAGAGTGTATTTGAGGAATTACACCAATCTTCTGAGAAAGACTGAAATCCTGCAAATTCCTTTCACAAGCCAACAAGCTTAAATTTTTCAAAAGCATATGAAACAATTTATTTGGACTTATGGCAGGAGAAACATCATCACATATCCTAGATTGAAACACCGAAAGCTTAAATTTCAATTTATGACAATTAGGACGAATGTGACCAGAGACACCACAAAAGTGACAAATAGGAACAAATTTAGGAACATCAGTATTCCTAACAGAAAATCTAGTCTCAGATTTTGGTTTTTGCCTCAACAAAGAACAATTTGGTCTAATATGACCAACAACACCACAAAGGTGACAGGTAGGCACAAAAACAGATTTCTTATGCTCTTTAACAGTAGGTTTAGACTTAGGTTTAGAAACTTCAGCGTCTACATCAGAACTTTTACCTTTGTCTAACCTAGTAAAATAAGCCTTTTCTTTATTATTCCTCTTGAAAGGAGGGATATAAACCTTTTCAGTTTTAGGCTTAAGAGAAACAGAAACACTTCTGTTATCAACAGCAGGCTTGGTATTAGTCAAATTTTCAATTTTAGCTTTAGATTCAGCTAACTCTTGTTTCAAGCTTTTCATCTTCTCATCTTTAGAGGAAATTTGATTTCTCAAAAATTCATTCTTTTTATTAGATTCATCTAATCTAACAATCAATTCCTCTTTTTCAAGATTAGCCAATTTTAACTCTTCTTTAAATTTCTTAGCAATTTTCAAAGACTTAGATAATTCCTTACGAAGAGTTTCAAAGGCATCAATAAAATCAATAGAAACAACAGTGTCCTTTTTATTCAAATCATCACAATCAAAAACAGTAAGACACTTAAAATTATCCATGATAACAGGGATCAAGGATCAGCTCTTAGATCAAAAGATCTAAAACAAAAGAGCTACCCGCTCTGATACCACTTGTCAGTTCGTTTAGACCCCTTAAACCCAACAGATTAACCTAGTGATTTAGCCAAGTGATTAACTTAGGTAATTTAATTAAATCTAGGTTAACACAAAATAAACAAAACAACAAAGCAGCGGAAAAATAAATAACACAAAGATATGATGACCCAGGAAACCACACCGGTAAAAACCTGGGGAGGATTTGACCTAGCTATCCTCAAGGTAAACTGAATCCACTATGAAAGAATCGAAGTTTACACAATAAGACTTAGACCACTAACATCGTATTGCTACCCAAGTGTAGGAAACTTACTACCACGACCCCATTATAGCTCCGAGATTCACGGACTCCTTCTTTCTTGAATTCTTCAGCAAATCCATAAGCGCACCTGCTTGTATATCTTTGTGCTCTTTTGATTCTGCAACTGTATTGATCTACACAACTGTGAAGGCAAACACCTCTAGATCTCACAATGAGATTCACAAACACAGCATTCAGAATTCTAAAAACGTGGCTAGGGTTTTCCCTTATATACTTAGGGCAAAACATAAAACCCTATACATTAAATGGACTAGGGCTGAGTTGGAATTTTCTGCAGAAAAATGATCTGCCCGATTTTCGATCAATCGGGTCTAATTCTCGATCGATCGAGTCTGACAGAAAGTTAATAGTAATTCTGCGTAAAAACTCGATTCCAACTTTACATTAAATCCCATACTTTGAGCAAGTCTAACACACGACTAAACATTGTTTTGATCATGGTTTGCCAACATACAAATTGAAGTTCTAAATACATTAGTTCCTAATTCTTAAAACCTAACACTTAGAAACAGATATAAGCATGACAAGCAAAAATTTACAAACTTAATGTACTGGAATACAAAAGCAACTGTTCAGTATACCAAGCAACCTTACAAAATTAATCCAAACATAAAAAGAATGCCGAATGCCTTCAATATTGGTAACGGAACTCTCCAAGCAAACCTTGTTAAATGAATTCTTACTGATTGAGAAGTCCAAGAATCACTCACCATGAAATAAAACTATCCTTAAAAGCATGGTCTTCATTCATGGGAACCTATTAGACCAATGTTTAAGAAATAAATTTAAAGGAGAATAAGTGAAAAAGTAAAAACTTTTCTACCATGCCATGCATATTGCGAAAAAACGAAGAGAAGGATAAATTATAAAAAGAGAATGTAGAAAGTAACACTTTTTCTACCATATTTCAAGAAAAAGAAAATTCAAAAATTGAAACCTAATCTATGACAAAAGATTTAACTAGGTTAAAAAAGAGATAATTACCATTCTTTTTCTTAGTTTCTGCATAATTTTTGTACGAAGTAGATTTAGAAAAACATGAACTACTAAACTCGTCTGCTGTATTATCAATTATCCTCAGGCTTTTGCATATAGAAGTATAGAACCCAGTAACTAATAAAGTCCCCATACCTGAAACCAAAGGGAAAAGCTAAGAGAGAACTAATCTGGTATTTAATAAATTTGAAGGGAACTGAGAATGGAGCTGTGTGCACCTGTAGACACACGAATTAAATCCTTCTTGAATAAATTTTGAACCCTGGGATGTGAAAAGCTTAGTCTACTCTTGACAAATTTCCACCTAGATTTTTTTTACTAAA
Source organism: Lithocarpus polystachyus (assembly GCA_033629205.1). Lineage (NCBI taxonomy): Eukaryota > Viridiplantae > Streptophyta > Magnoliopsida > Fagales > Fagaceae > Lithocarpus > Lithocarpus polystachyus. The sequence continues at coordinate 873,984 of CM066165.1, forward strand.
TAAGTGAGAAAAGATATAAAAACAAAAAACAAAAATCCAAACAAATGGTTCACATTATTTTGGATCATGAAAATCAAATTCCTCCTTCAAAATGAGAATTCATTAGGAATTATTTATTCTTTACCAAAAATATATTTTCCTTCCTTGCATCTTTTTAACTCAATATATAAAGTTAAACTCTCTTCAAATAACAATTCTGATGAATGCATAATAATACATAGAAACAGACACAACCATGACAAGTAGAAAATTCCAAACTTAATGTGCTGGAATACCTAAGCAACTGTTAAACCATTATTAATTCAGAAACGTAGGCTCACCTCTTGCAGGAGTCATGAGGTTATTTGCATACTTTGTCAAAGTAATTATCCATGTATCTCAATGTAATTATGGAATTAGAAGCACTACATCACCTTATACATGGGTTATCATTTTCTCTACACTTCTCATCATATTAGCATGTGAAATGGAACAAATCAAGAATAGATATTAGTACATAACTGACAACAAGAAGTCATGGAATGACAAACAATCTACAGGTAAAAATCAAGTCTTAAAGAGGTGAAAGAAGAAACGAGGCGGAAATGACAAAAAGGACTAGAGATAGAAATTAGGATATTGTATGAGTTGCCTCTTCGGATGGTTCACAAAAGGAAGCTATGGATTTTTGTGAAAAACTGCCAATATAAATGTACATGATCAGTGCTTGAAGCACACACATTAAAATGATGCATGGAGTTCTATGGCTAATATCTCTGTAAAAAAGGATTTCTTCACAAAAAAATAGTGCTAACTATATTATTTATTCTGCCATAGCAACACCAATAATTAAAATATTTTTGGATCTCTAGTTATATAATAAATGATAATTAGTGTTATGAAACAAATGCCAGAGATTTTTTTTCTTTTTTTTCTTTTTCTTTCCCAAGCAACCTATAATATAAAAATTGATAGTAAGAAAACTATAGTAGTTTGTTGTTTCGATAACATATAGGAACATTTTCCATTTTATTGGAATTTATCAAATGATTCTAAAAATAGAGCTGTGTTTTCAAAGAAGACCAAGCTACAAGAAAAAATTGCGAGTCATTATTATTATTATGATTTTGATTTGAAGATATAACAGCAAGTTAGGTGCTTACATATAAAAAGGATTTGAAGCAGCAAAATTCCTATACGATGAGCTAATTCCAACAGCATGGTTGCAAGATTTAATTCTCCTTGCAATGTTACCTCAATATCACCCTAAGCCAAATTTTACTGTTTAAATAATAGTTGAAGCACATCAACTCAATTTGAGAAACAAAGATGCAATTTATCAGAAAAAAGAAAATGATGAAGGAAAAGTCACATGTTTTTTTATTAATATGCAAAAGTCATAAATTAAAGATCAAAAATCCTAAGAGCAAATAGAGGGTAAAAAAAGGAAATACAAAAAATACCAGTGAGTTCAATCAAACAAGCCTTGGTATCCATTCCAACATCCCAAGACCACAAAGAGAGGAAGTTCATGTTTTAAAAGCATCAGTCTTTATCATTTAGGTGAACAGCCTTGCCTTCACCTTGAAAGCCAACTTCTGCCCAGAAGAGAATTTACTTATACAACATAATTGGAAATTTTTTTACAAAAAATATTTGGGTAAAGTCCTTATAGTTTTACTTTGGAACTCAAATTATTGGAAATAAAATCATTTGTTCCCCTCTGCCTAATAGCTTTTGTTGTCTAGTATTCAATTTAAAAGCCATTAGAAAAGTTAGGAACTCCTGTTCTTGAGAATAGAAAGTGTTAGATTTTATTTTATTTTATTTTTCGATAATGAGGCAGAAATTTCATTGAAACCAAGCCGAAAACCAACAACACATATACAACAGCAAGTCTGAATCAACAAACAGAGCACTAAGACAATTACAACTCAGGACAACAAAATAATGACACCTGACAACAGCAACACAAATATACCAGCAAGCATGAACCTATCAGGCAGAGCACTAAACAAAAAATTCCAACAAGGTGTGCTAGATTCATATGATATTTCACAGGTGCTATATCTCTAATATAACTCCATGGTATGCTTAGCAACCTTAAGAAATTAATCCAAATATGAAAGGAATGCCTTCATTATGAAGTAACAGAACTCTCCAAGCAATCCTTGTTCAATGAAGTCTTACTGGTTGAGAAGAAACCAAAGAAAAAAAGGACAAAGAACACTCGAGAGGGAGGTTAGGATATTGTATAAGCTACCTCCAAAGATAATTCAAATGAGAAAGCCACTTAGTTGTTAAAAGGTTGTAAAAAGCTGGCCAAACAAATGTATATGATAAAAGCCTGAAACACCCGCATTAAAATGATGCATCAGGTTCTGCTAGTACTATTAGTAGAAAAAAATAGCTTAAAAAAAAAAGGATGTCTCAACTACAATAATTAGTTTGTAATGACAATAACAATAATTAATAGGTGCTTGATATTTGATGTTATAAATCATATCAGAGGTAGAATTCTTTTCTTTCAGCTCAAACCAACCAACAATATTAAAATCAACAAAGTGAGAAAACTTTTAGTTAGTTCGTTCTTTTGGTAACATTTTTTTTTTCTAAATATCAAAATACTTTTGATAAATAAAACCATGATGCTTAAAAATTATATTTTATTATAAAGCATGATGTCATAGTGATTTAACTTAGATAACAAACTATGATACATGGTATTATCTATAGACATAACAGAAAATTGGGAGGTTATATATAAAAAGGAATTAAAGAACAGAATACTTGTACAATTAGCTGATTCCTATGGCTTGGTTACCAGATTCCAGTGCCGAATGCAACTTTGCCTTTATTCAATTCTCCTACTAACATTAGCTTGTGCCAATTTTGAATCTGTTTAAACAATGAGAAACAAAGCACATCAAATACATCACCTCTTCATCAACCCAGTTGAAAATACAAAGATATAATTTATTAGAATGTAAGAAACTGGATGAAGGAAAATTGAGCAAATAAAGGGGGAAAAAAGAAAAGAAAAGAAAAGAAAGTTGATATTACCAGTGAGTGAGTTGTTGAACAATTGCAACACCCAAAAGCTTTTATTAAGTCCCAATTCTTATGAGCAGGTTTCTTTGCTTCTTCATTTGGTTCTTCTTCATCTGAAATTAAATCACCAAGAAATACAGACATTGAGAGAGAACAATAAAGAAGAAGAATTGGGCTTTTGGATTTTTTTTTTTTTTTAATTGAAGGTTGGGAGTAACTCTTTATGATGATCTTAACAATTACACAATGTTTTATGACTTTCTTAATTTATTACACTTGTTTGCTTATTTACACAATGTTAGTTGTCTTTTTTTAAATGAATGTGCACAACTGAAAAATCATCACATCTGTGGGTTTCTAATTAGAAAGGTGCTATAGTCTACAGCTTGGAAGGTGTTTGTGTTTTATATATGTAATTTTTTAAGCATGGGAATTATGGGAAAGACTGAGTAAAGAATTTATTTGACAAATTTACTTGTAGCCAAAATAGTTTAAACAAAAGAAGGTCATGCGGATTGGAAAGTTCCAATAGAGAATGCTGTGGATCATTGTTTGGGTTTGGGCTAAGGCTAACACCAGATATTTGTGGTAGCTCAAATATCAAAGCCTCAAAACCTCATCCTTCCTGGAGAATGCTATGGCCCAAATATGAACTCAAGCCTAAAGGAATTGTGCAAGCGAAAATAAAAATGAAGCGCACGGGTTTATGATGTTGAAGTCATTGAGAACAGTGAATGATATCATGGTTTCAAAGCCAAGGGCATTTGTTGCCTTTGATTGGGGTAGGTGAAGTGACCCACTATATGTTTTCCAAAGTCTTGTTTTAAGCTGTCATTGGAGAACTTCTGCAATCTTCTATTTCTTTACACAAGTTATCTTATCTCAGGTCAGTACTACTAGCAACTATGACTAAAGAAAGAAAAGGTGCTTTAGTAGATTTCATCATGTGCATTTAGAGGAATGAAGTTTTAGTTACTTTTCTTGCATCCTGCTGCAATCATAGAATGCCACATCTAGTAAGATACCAGTTCTTGAGATATTCTTAAGAGTGCACTACATATCAATTCGATGTGGAATGTTGTCAAAAAGTAATAATTCAAAAGTAGTGCTAAACTTGGTGATTGTAATAATAAAAGTACTGACAACCAAGGACAAAGCAGATGATATGATAGAGTCCACTACCACCTAGCTCTTTCTAAATAGCCTAAGCATAAATTGAGTTTGGACCCCTTCCTTCTATACGTGTAAACAAAATGGCAATAGCCCTACACCCAAGCACTTTGATACTTCCATTCCTATTAGTGCTAATGTCAGTTATTGTTAGCTATACAATGGCAGATGCAGCCAAAGACAGAGAAGAGTGTGCACAGCAACTAGTAGGACTGGCTACATGTCTGCCTTACGTTGGAGGTCAATCAAAAGCTCCTACACCAGACTGTTGCACTGGTCTTAAACAAGTCCTAAAGGACAACAAGAAGTGCTTGTGTGTCATCATCAGAGATTGTAATGATCTAGAATTAGGACTACAGATTAATGTTACATTTGCTTTGGGTCTGCCTTCTGTTTGCCATGCCCCTGCTAATGTCTCCTAGTGTCCTAGTATGCATTCAACTATAAGAGTTGTTTTGTTCTAGCTAATTGTTTTTTTTTTTTTTTTTTTGAAATTCAATGTAAGAAGTGAATGGTGAGTGCTATAGACCTGTTTTGGTTTTACACTTCTCTAAACAGGAGGACAAGTATCACTAGAAGTGGCTAATATTTGACACTCTGATTTGATTTGTTTGCCTCATGGATGTAGCTCTTCTACACTTGGATCCTAATTCACTAGAAGCTCAAGTTTTCTACCAATTGGGAAGGAGTTCTAATCAAAGTGATGTTAGTCCTGCTCCTAGTCCTAGTGGTAATGTAACCAACATACATGAGTTTTATTTTTAATTTCAATTTCTTTTGATATTGTAGAAAACTACTTAAATTTGTGGGTAATTTCTCTGGCTATAGGTGGAGGGAGTTCCACGAGTGCCAAAAGTGAGAGGACCAGTGGTCAGGACAAGAATGAAAGTTGTTAAGGTCCAAAGAGATGGTTTGGAATGGATATTGTTATTGGCAGGGCCTTAACATGGTGTTTCATTACTTCACACTTGTTCATATAGGTACTTGGACTGTCGCTCTTCAGTAACTTTGGCCTTTGACTACTGTTTTGTAATTGTTATCCTCATGTTATGTTCATTTTATTTGTTAATACTCCCTGCCTCTATTTATCCCAGAATAATAATAAAAATCTTCTAACTCACCTTTGTCTCTGCTTTTCCACAAGGGGTGTCTTTTGAAATATGCCTTCCTTATAAATTTTCTGAAAAAAAAAGAAAAAAAAAAAGAGTCAAAGAATGAAGCAGCAACTCAAATACAACAGCAAGTCTGAAGCAGCAGACAGAGCACTAAGACAATTACAACTCAGGAAAACAAAAGAATGACTCTTTACAGCAGCAATACAAATACACCAGCAAGCCTGAACCTATCTGACAAAGCACTAAACAAAAAATTCCAACAAGGTGTATGTCAGCTAATAGAATTATATTGATCTATTTGTTCTACGACATCAGGAAATCAAATCTTGAGTTTGATCTTCTAGTATCTCGGCTAATTACAGTTTAATTACAGTTTGATCTTCTAGTATCTCGGCTAATTACACTTTGATGCAAACACTTCTTGTTTGCTATACAAACTAGTGAAATAGCTCCCACATTACTAGGGGAAGTATCATTGGATATTTAGAGGGGGAAAAAAAAGGACATAAAAAAATTATACCTAGAAACAGAATTAGACAGGATAAGTAAAAGTTGGAAATATAAAATACTAAAATATACAAAAGCAGTAGTTAAACCATTTCGATTTTAGATAAGTAGGCTTACCTTTCACAGGAGTCTTGAGGCTATATGCAGATTATGAAAGCAAACATCCCTGTATTTCAATGTACTTTGAGATTAAAAGCACTATATCACTTATAGAAGGGGCCCTATATTTACTCTCCACTTCTTGTCTTGTGCTGATGCATGTGAAATACAGTAAAACAAGAATTGATGTTACTATCTGAAGATGCAAAGATGCGAAAGAAGAAACAAAAGAAATAAGGACAAAGGACACTTGAGAGGGAGGTTAGGATATTGTAATGAGTTACCTCCATTGATGAATCACTTGAGAAAGCCACATATTGTTGTTGAAAGCTAGCTATATAAATGTACATGATAAAAGCCTGCAGCACTCGCATTAAAATGATGCATCAGGTTCTACTGTAGTACTGTTATTATCAGTAGAAAAACTAGCTTTAAAAAAAAAAACAAAACAAAACAAAACAAGGATTTGTCTTGACTGCAGAATTTAGTCTGTAATGACAATAAAAATAATGAACCGGTGCTTGATCTCTATAAAGTATATTTGGTGTTATAATTTATAAACAGGTCAGTGGTAGAATTCATGTTTTTTTTTTTTAACTCAAACCAGCCAACAATATTAAAATCAACAAACTGAGAAAACTTAGATAGTTCGATGTTTTGGTAACATATAGTAACATTTTCCTTCTAAATATGAACTTATCAAGCTACATTTCAAAATAAAACCATGATGCTTGAAATTATATTTTGCTACAAAGCATGATCCCATAGTGATTTAACTTAGATAACAAATTGTGATAAATGGCATTATCTGTAGACATAACAAAAAATTGGAAGCTTATATATTTAAAAAAAAAAAAAAAATTGAATACCTGTACAATGAGCTGAATCCTATGGCACGGTTGCCCAGTTCAATTGTCCTAGTAATATTGACTATGTTTACACAATGGGTAATGAAGCACATCAAAAAAAAAAAAATTTGGAATTATTTGAAATGTAAGAAATTAGATGAAAGAAAGTTCACATTAATTTTTTTTTTCCAAAACATAATTTAAAAAATGAGGATATTATGAGCAGATAAAGGGGGAAAAGGAAAAGAAGAGAAAGGAGATAGTACCAGTGAGTGAGTTGTTGTGTTGTTCAACAATTGCAACACCCAAAAGCTTTAATTAAGACCCAATTCTTATGATCAAGTTTCTATGGTTCTTCTTCATCTGAAATTTAATCACCAAGAAATACGGACGTTGAGAGAGAACAATGGAGAAGAAGAATTGGGCTTTTGGATTTTTTTTTTTTTTTTTTAATTGAAGGTTGGGAATAAAAAGGTGACTTTTACATACCTGGCTCTTCTTCTTGCCAATACAGATCTCCTTGCAGATTGGGAATGTGAGAAATTTTATGCCAATCTTCCCCGATTTGCTTCTTGCATCTTTCACGTAAGATGGGACATCCTCCAATAAACAGTGTTTGCAAAGACGTAAAGGCACCGATTCCTTCTGGCAATGATTCCAAATTAGGGCAATCCCAAATTGAAAGAGATTGAAGAGATATAAGTTTGCAGATCCACTCTAGCAGTGATTCCAAATTAGAGCAATACTCAATATTGAGTTTTTGTAGAGAGCTGACATATTGAAGCCCCATCGGGAGAGAGACCAACTTCGGAAGTCTATAGATACGCAAAGAGAGAAGGGTCCTAAGTCCTTGCCATTCCATCTCATCCCAATCATTGGATAAATCAACCACCTCAGAGTTCTTAACATGCAGATCTTGAAGTGCCGTAAGATATCGCATGCCTTGAGGAAGAGGACATTTGACTAGATATAGAGTACGGAGAGAAATGAGATTTCGTACGCACTCCTCCGGCAAAGCTTCTTCCGTTTTCTCTATACTCATGAAACTTAATTTGGAGAGAGGGGCAACAATTGTAGAAGAAGAAGAAGCGATTGATGGTAGATTCCCTGAAGAAGTCTTGTTGTTTATCATCATCCTCTCCAATGACTGCTTCCAGTTCAAGCTACAATTTTCTAGGCTCAACGTTTCAAGATATGGAAATAAAGGAAAGGAAGTCAGCTAAGGGCAATCCCTAATTGTTAAGTCGGAAAGACGAGGAAATGAAGGAAGAGAATCCCTCCTTCCCCGCCACCATCCCTTTAAATTAGGGCAATATGAAATAAAGAGTGTCTCCAAAGATAGGTAGAATAAAGAATCACTGTTATCTCTCTCTATATCTGATATGTGCTCTAAAGAACCCAATCCCCTCAAATAGATAGTTTTGAGTGAAGGCAATTGGTCCAACGGTGGAAGATACTGGCATTTTTTACAAAAATCTAATTTAAATTGGACAAGATTTGTGAGGGACACAAGCCAATGTGGAAATATCACTCCCCCGTATCCGTCTAAACTCAATGCTTTGAGATTTATATGTGGTTTCAAGGCTTCCAATGACATGCCATCATAACCAGCACCCGTCTCATTAATGCCTTCTACTACCCACTCTAATTCCAACCTATCAAGGCGATGTTTCTCTTTCAAATTTGCATCCTTACACTTTAATGCGGTATTTTTTCCGTGTTTGAGATTTTCAATGGACAGATTTCCTCTTAGCTCATTTAACCTGTTAAGTTCCTTCAATTCACCATAACTCTTAGGCACTGAATCAATCCTACCCTTACTCGTCACAAATCTTGACAATGTTTGTAGATTAGTCAATTGGCCCAATCCATTTGGCATATGAGTCAAATTCCAACACCGATCAATCTCAAGAAACCTAAGGCTAACTAATTTGTTAATATCTCTAGGCAATTCTTTAAGGTTTCGACACTCAGAGAGTTTAAGTGTTTGCAAATTGTACAACTTGACAATAGAATTAGGAAGCATCTCAATGTCAAAATTCTCAGAAAGATCAAGATATCTTAAATGCTTCAACTTTTTGATAGAACTTGGAATTGTTTTAATCCCCATTTTATGCAAATCCAACAAGCGTATGAACTTAAAACTAGCCACCATTTCACTATAAGTTGAACCATCCAAATTTGAAGTAACATACCCTCGTTGACATGGCAAAAGAAATGTTCTTATCCTTCTTGCTTTGGATAATAAAATCGGAATCTCCGATGATGAGGATAATTCATGCCCAAATGACACATGACGAGTTTTCACGTCAATGACATTCTCTTTTGAATAAATGGTAGTGCTCTCTGATCCCATTACTTTTATTGCTAAATCATGCATGAGATCATGTATTTTGAATTTTGAAATATTGCCAAGTTTATCTTCTTCAACTTCTTGAAAGAATGATCTCCAAAGCAAATCCATAAAAAACTCATCACCAACATCTTCTGGACATTTCTTTTCATTATACAATTTGATGAATCCTTGCGCCATCCACATATAAATCAAACTCACCTTTTTAATCTCATAATCCTTTGGAAATATACTACAAAAAGCAAAGCATTGCTTCAAATGTGATGGGAGATGATCATAACTCAACTTTAATGTTGGTAAAATATCATCGTCTTTCTCAGATATATTCAAAAGTTCATTGTTTTTGAACGATTGCCACTCTCTTTCGGTTTTTTTAAAATACAACAGACCTCCTACTGTTCTTATAGCAAGTGGGACCCCTCCACACTTCTTCAAAATCTCCTTCCCAATATTTTCAAAACTTGCATTCTTTTGCTCTTCACCCTTTACAAATGCCATGTTCTTAAATAGAGACCAAGACTGTGTTTCATCTAAACCCTTTAACAAGTGCAGTTGCATACTTCGTACAATCTCTGCCACTTTTTTGATGCATGTAGTCAATAATATTCCACTGCCTCTTGTGCCACCCGTCAAAATATCTTTCAAGCTACACCATTTTTCACCATTCTCATTCCACACATCATCCAACACAAGCAAGTATCTTTTTCCATTAATTTCTTTTTGAAGATTATTGGCTAATACGTTCAATCCAAGGCCTTCTTGTTTCTTATTTTTTATACATTCCAAGATTTTCTTAACAATTATCTCCACATCAAAATAGTCAGAGACACACACCCACAATTTTAGCTCAAAATGGTTCTTGATTTCATCATCATTGAAGACAAGTTGAGCAAGTGTTGTCTTTCCTAGTCCTCCGATACCAACTATCGAAAGGACAGAAACATTCTCCTTAACATTCTCTCTCTCTCTCTCTCTCTCTCTCTCTCTCTCTCTCTCTCTCTCTCTCTCAGGTCCGTTTATTTTCTCTCTTAGATATGGGTTTGTACTTGCCCAGATCTGGGTTCAAGCTCCACCAATGAGATAGACATGCACTCACCGGATTCGATGGTCCGGTGTTGCTGTGTTCGTTATAGTGGCTTGGAGTTTGCGGAGAATTTTTTGGGTTGAATTTATTTTTGTGTGGGTGTGGGGTGCTATGTTTGGCTACCAAGAAACTCTAAGAAAATCTGGGGAGTTTTTCTTTTAAAACTCCTCCTTTTAAATTTTTTGTTTTTGTTTTTGTTTTTCTGACCTCCATTTTTTTATTCTTAAAATTGCTGATGCGGTTTTCTTACATAGTAATTAAATATATATTTTTTATTTTATTATCAAGTGTGTGAATTATGCACACCATTTGCCACGTAGTCATTTTTCATTAGTGAGTTAATGGTAGGAACTAAATTAACTGCAAGTTGAAAATAACAAGGACTAAATTGACTGCTATTAAATGTAAGGACCAAATTATTTAAAATGTAAGGACTAAAATGGTGTTTTGGCCTAAAATTAAAGAAACTAGTTCAATTCTTTTCAAAAAAGAAAAAAGAAAAGTAAATCGAATTTATTTTATTAATTTTGTGGATAAATATGTCATCTATATATAATTTTTCTGTACAAATCTCACCACTCTTTTCTAGTAGATATCTTCCAATTTGCAAATTAGTACATCAAAATGCTTATCATTAAGTTACATGGAAGGAAAATAAATATTATATAAAAACCAGAAAAAGTCATAGTCTTACTATAAAATAATTATGATATAACTCTCACCTTGTTTTCTCTCATATGATAGGTTTTTAAATCAATTGAATATTTATATTATGAGGATCTATTATATTGTGTGCAAAATTGAATATCGGCCTATGAATCTTAATAGTCCACACTCAGATAAATGATCCTCATATTATAATTTTTTTGACAATTAATACATAAGGGTACCATACCAAGGGGGCTATACATATATCCTAAATTTTATCATACTATTTGTCTAACTGTATTTCCTATATATACATTTCTTTTTGTATATTATTATATATATATATAGCTTAATAATAAAGATTTATAATGTCCAGGTTTTATGCCATATATGTATGTGCCAAAGCCAAACTTCGTTAATTCTCCTTTTAAAAAAAATAATTGTATTTGAACATTCTAAATTACAAACAGATAAAAATTATACATTTTTGCTATGGCGTGTGATATACCAATACAAGTCTTGTCGGCAGAGTTTAGTGACTGGATTAGATAAGAAAGGTTTCGCATCTCAAATCATAGGTTTTCAAACTGAATTTGTTACAAAGTCTAAGCAGTCGATGTGACATAAATAGATTCAAAGAGAAAATATGTTGATCACAGGTAGGAGTTCACATTGTTCATGAGTAGCAATAATTTAGAAGTATTGCTTGTGCAAGTATAGTTAGGGATTTTTAGGCTGTTTTGGTCTCTTCATCTAAATTTTTTTTTTTTGAAGTTGATGAGTGTGATTATGATTATATTTAATTAAGGACATCTATGGTTTAATATTATTAGGAGTAAGGATTCAACACTTTATAAATAGGATGTTTCCTATTTATAAATTATTTCTTCAATTTGTAATTTAATTGCAGTAGAGTCCATGGTACCCTTAATATCATTTTTTGTGGATTTCCTTTATGATGATCAAATATCATAATATGCATAAGATATATGTCGAATTAGATTTACAAAGCTAATCATACACATTATGAGGTGGCTGATCAAATATCATTGAAGGATGTTTGAAAGATATAGTGCAGGTGCATATCATAGATTGAAAGTACTATGAATCTTCTGGTTGTGTGAAACCACAATTTAGTGGTACTTGCCTTTATGTTCTCTTACTCAATAAAGCATTCCTTTCGTTATAATAAAAGTTAAAGTGTGAAATGAATTATTTATATAAGCTGTGGAATTCTGTGTTATGTGTTAAGTCCATGCTTATTAATAATTTATGACAACTTCTCTGCTAACTTACCTTCAACTAGTACAAAAGGTACCGATTTGTGATCCTTGTTGTGGTTTTCATTAAATTTTCACTGAATTTCTAACCCAAAAGCTTTAATTTTGTGAGTGTCTTTGTGACTAGTTTGCCATCTCATGACTCATGAGTTTTGTTTTTTGTTTTTTTGTTTTTTTTTTAAAGGCTAATTAACCATAAATTTGCACTGTTTGTATCAACTAATAGATGATCTACGGTAAAATTAATAAAACATATCCACTTGGGTCAAGCTCCACAAATCAAAATTATGATTACAATGACTCAATTACAACACAGTTAAACTCAAGTAACTACATCAGCAACAACTCCACTAGTCTAAAGAAGCAATAACGGCTCCACACAACAGCAGTAACAGCTTCATAACCCACACTGTAGCAATAGTCTCCACAATAGGTAACTCTTTATGATGATCTTAACATTTACACAATGTTTTATGACTTTCTTAACTTGCTACACTTTTTTTTGCTTGTCTTTATTTACACAATGTTAGTTGTAAATGAATGTGCATAACTGAAAAAACATTGCATCTATGGATTTCTAATTAGAAACGTGTTATAGTCCATAGCCGGGAAGGTGTTTGTGTTTTATATTTGTAATTTTTTAAGCATAAATCTGGGAAATGATACTTCTGAGTATAGAATTTATTTGACAAATTTACTTGTAGCCAAAATTGTTGAAATGAAAGACGGTCATGCAGATTGGAAAGATCCAATTGAGACCCAAGTCTTTTGTGAGTTGTGTGCTGCTTTAGTCCTACATGGCAATAGGAAGGGATTGTATTTGAGAGCGGAAGGGTGTGAAGAATTTCAAAAGGGTTTGATGCCTTTAAAAGGGGTGATAACTAATTTACAACTTAACAACAAATGAGATCATTTGAGAAAGATATAGAAGCAGCTTCTTGAGTGTGAGACTGGGTATTTGCTACAGATTCAATATTTTTTCCTTGAATTTTCAAAGTATGTCCATTTCTACGTATACATAGAATGGTGATCACTTATTTGATCACCGGACTAGCCGTTCATAAGCTAATGTGCTATTTTAGAAAAATTTTGATATCATTTTCATGCAAAATATAAAAACTTATCAAAAAAATAAATAATTGTTAGTTCTTTTTCCATAAAAAGTTTTTAAAAATATTTCCTAAACCAATCCCCTCGAGCATTTGTTAACTTTTCCCAACTTAAAAAGAAAAGTTAAAAAAAAAAAAATTGTTTCTATTAGTAGAGTATTACACCAGCTGTATAGTAAACTACAATGTCATACATTTATAAAATGAGACGCTAAGACCTAGCCCCGGCATTGTACCTTCATACCATGATAAATTCAGTTGAAGGAAGTTCGTTGATGATATTGATTACAGACAAGTTATCGATCATTATTTGGGTTTGGGCTAAGGCTAACAACAGATTTATGTTGTAGCTCAAATCTCAAAGCCTCAAACCTCGTCCTTGACCGTCCTTCCTCTTGTTTTCTCTTGGGTACATGTTAGTCCAACTAAAGAATACGATGGCCCAAATATGAACTCAAGCCTAAAGGAATGTGGCCCAAACAAAAGATAGACATTACTGGCCCAAGATGTGCAAGAGAAAATAAAAATGAAGTGCACGGGTTTATGATTTTGATGTCATTAAGAACGATGAATGATATCATGATTTCAAAGCCAAGGGCATCATCATTGTCACTGACTTGTTGCCTTTGGTTGGGGTAGGTGAAGTGACCCACTATATGTTAGCTATTCAATGGCAGATGCAGCAAAAGACAGAGTGTGTGCACAGCTACATATCTTCTTTTTCATTTCTATTTAATTACTGTTATTTTGATATTGTAGAAAACTATTTAAATTTGTGGATAATTTCTCTGGCTTTAGGAATGCCAAAAGTGATGGTTTGGAATGGAATTTATCATAAGAAGGGCCTTAACATGGTGTTTCATCAGTTCACACTTGCACATATAAGCACTTGGACTCTCGCTTTTCAATAACTTAAGCCTTGACTGCCGTTTTTTAATTGTTAAATTGTTATACTCATGTTACGTTCTTTTCATTTATTAATACCCCCTGCCTTTATTTATCCCAAAATAATAACGAAAACCTTTCAACTCTCCCTTTGTCTCAGCTTTTCCACAAAGGGTGTCATTTGAACTACGTTTTTCTTATAAATCTTTCCAAGGAAAACCAGACGATAAAGTATACATATCTAGTATGAGAATAAAAAAAGTAACAGTTAAAAATTGAACTCTAATCACAATCCTTGAAGTGAAGCTCTGAGAATGTTGCAAAAACAAAAAGTAACTTTCTCAAGTGTCTACAAGATAAATTTCTCAAAGTTTGGTAGATACCATTATCTTATCCTCGATTAGATTGGGGGGGGAAAAACTTCTATGAGAATTTCTCAAATTTCTGCAGATTACATTTAGTTAGAATAATATTAAATGTTCTGCATCACACTATCACATCAAAAGCTAACTTGTGCCCAAATAATCATTTATGTATATAATCTTCTCAATAGAATGAAACTTCTGTGCACATATACTCAATTCCAGGATTCACTAATTTAAGGATCCTACCTTAAGACAAAACATAACTAGAAAAAAAAAATTAAAGCATAAAGATTCAAATATCCAATCTGTGCCAAGACCATATTTACATATTTATTTGGAACCCAAACCTTAGGAAATATAATTACCTGCTATTTTACAGGTTTCCTATCTCAAAATGAGTCTATAACTTCATGGTATGTTAAGCAACCTTGGGAAATTAGAGCTAAGATGAAATCAAATGTCTTGTTTATGATTTTACAACATTCACCAAACAATCCTTTTGTTCACGAAACTCATCAAGTTAAGAAGTCCAAGAATCATCTACCTGGATTTCAGGGAATTCTCTAAGTACCAATGGTCTTCATTTATGAGAACCTATTAGACCAACGTTTAAGAAATAAATTTAGAGAATAGGTGAGACAAATTTTCTACCAATCCATGCACATTGCCAAAAAAAATGAAGAGAAGTAGAAAGTAATACATTTTCTACCATATTTCAGGGAAAAAGAAAAGAAATAGAAAAATTCAAAAATTGAAACCTTATGTATGAGGAGAGATTTAATTAGGTTAGGAAAGAGATAATTACCATTCTTTTTCTTAGTTTCTGCATACTTTTCATTCCATGTAGGTTTATGTCAGTTCGTTTAGACCCCTTAAACCCAACAGATTAACCTAGTGAATTAGCCAAGTGATTAACTTAGGTAATTTAATTAAATCTAGGTTAACTCAAAATAAACAAAAACAACAAACCAGCGGAAATTAAATAACACAAAGATATGATGACCCAGGAAACCACACCGGTAAAAACTTGGGGAGGATTTGACCTAGCTATCCTCAACGTAAACTGAATCCACTATGAAAGAATCGAAATTTACACAATAAGACTTAGACCACTAACATCCTATTGCTACCCAAGTGTAGGAAACTTACTACAACGACCCCATGATAGCTCCGAGATCCACAGACTCCTTCTTTCTTGAATTCTTCAGCAAATCCACAAGCGCACCTGCTTGTATATCTTTATGCTCTTTTGATTCTGCAACTGTATTGATTTACACAACTCTTGACATGAATCTCAAGTTTGTAAACCCTAAGTATATGTGAAGGTAAACACCTCTAGATCTCACAATGAGATTCACAAACACAGCATTCAGAACTCTAAAAACGTGGCTAGGGTTTTCCCTTATATACTTAGGGCAAAACATAAAACCCTATACATTAAATAGACTAGGGTTGAGTTGGAAAATTCTGCAGAAAAACGATCTGCCCGATTTTCGATCGATCGAGCCTAATTTTCGATCGATCGAGTCTGACAGAAAGTTAACAATAATTCTGCAAAACAACTCGATTCCAACTTTACATTAAGACCCATACTTTGAGGAAGTCTAACACAAGACTAAACATTGTTTTGATCATGGTTTGCCAACATACAAATTGAAGTTCTAATACATTAGTTCCTAATTCTTAGAACCTAACAAACTCCCCCTTTGGCAATCCGTGACAAAACACAGACTTAACAAAAAGCTCAAAGTTTACACATTGAAATAGCCCATTACAAAATAAATAGCCACTTAAACAATTCAACCTAAACTACTATCTAACAGTTGCAAAGTAGACAGCAGCTCGACTGAACACAACTTGTATATTCCTGTAACACTTATCAAACACATAAACGCATGTGTGGAAGAAAAAAACAAGGAAAATAAAAAAGAACTTCTTGATTTCACATAATACAAAATAAAGACATATATCATGAATAACATCATAAATATATATAAATCAATAAGCAATGAAGTATAGTGAAACAAGAAACATATCAGAAACAAATGTATCACAAAACATATATCTCCTAATCAAGAGCCAAAAATGTAAATACAAAGTGAAGCGCCTAGATACAATCTAATAACTCCACAAGCTCCAAGGTATTACAAAACTACAAAAGCTCAAAACTCCCCCTAAAACAAAAATCTCCTCTACAAAAATCTCCAAGATATACAATATGCACTCCCCCTTTTTGTGACGAATTGCCAAAGGGCACTCACTCATCATCAAAAGGAGGTGGAGGAGAACGATGAGAGCTCGCCAGATCAGCTCGCAAGGCACGAAGCTCATCAAGGATGTCCACCAATAACTGACCATGAGCCGCCTGAACGGTCACGACAGTGTCCAAAGTCCGACGAAGGTCAGAAACCTCATCAAACGGTGGAGGAACATCAGCAGCAGCAGCAGCAACAGGATCAGCAGATGGCTCAGCTGCAGGAACATCTGTAGAAGAAGAAGGGGGTGGAGTGACACCGGAAGGCTCTACCCTAGGACGCTTAGAGCTAGCTCAAAGTTGAGCAGCCCTTTGCCTCAAAAAGGTAGCACCAATAGGAGCGATAATATGAACAGGCTCAGAAACAGGAAAATCATCTAGACCAAGATGAAGGAGAATCCTATGAATGAAAATAGGAAAGAAAAGCGCATGAGCCGTAGAGCTAGACCGATGAACCTTGTTCAAAGAACGAAGGAACAAATGCGGAAAACTTATAGAAGCATCAGTGACCAAAGCATACAAAAAGACACACCGCTCAAGAGGAATGGTGTGGACATGAGAAATAGGCCACAAAGAATGACACGCTATCCTAAAGAAAAGATAGTGCAGCTCGGAAAGCTCAGCAGAAGTGATCCGAGGATCAGAACCCCACTGGATAGAAGACCCAGTGATGTAGGACAAGACATCATCTAGAGGAGGAGACTCCTCATAGGGAAAAACAGGATGATCAACAACGGGTACCCCAAGAGCATCAGACACTACCGAAGGGGTAATGCAATACTCCACACCACGTAACCACACCTTTACCAAGGTGTTATTATCGTAGACATGGATAGAGAGGTTCGAATAGAACTCTCTAATCAAAGAAGCAGGAGGAGGACGCTCAAAATCAAGTAGAGGTAACCAACCCCGACGCTCAAAGTTCCGTCTCACCTCAGGATCAACCTCATCTAAGATAACCCTACGCTCACCCCAAATTTGACGCCTAAGATTAAGGGTCTCATAGGTCTCTTGGTTCTGGGCAGTAGGAAACCGATCACTATCAAAAGAAGGTGAAGGGTCAGAAGTCCTACGGGCTCTAATTTTCCTAGGCATGGTGCTAAGGAAAGAAACGAGAGACACAAAGAAGAATAAGAGCAAAAACCAAAAACCAAGGGCAGACTGCAAGTTAGCACAGCATAAAATATAGAAAAAATAGCAAATCTATATGATGCATGAGCATGAACACCAAATGATGCATGTACTAATGCAGCGACAAGTTCAATTGTGATCCAAATTAACAAAATTGGCTTGAGCAAGCAATATTTATCAAAAATACCCAATTTGAAAAAACCAATTTTTCAAAACACAACAAATTGATAAATTGATCAACGCAACAGTTAATTAACACAATATAATGATCAAATTAATCAATCTAACAAGCCAATTTCATCAATTTCAATCAAATTGAACAAAACCCCCATTTTTCTCAATTTCAAGCCCTAGAAATCCAAATTTTCCACAAAACACAAAAATAATCAAATTAAACCACATGTAGTGCTTAGGTAAGGTGTCCCCACAAAAACCCATGAAAAATTTGAGAAAGAAACACTCAAAAACATTCCCAAATTTGCCCAAAATAAATATTCCGAAAATAACCCAAAAATGCATGAAAATAATTCATGAAACATGAAAATAAATGCAAAAGGAGGGGCATAAAGGACTTACCAGACTTGGGAGAGAGAGATTATGCAAAAAGATTTGAAGAAAACGACAAAATCTCCAAGAAACAAGGCTTGACCGGTTGGTAGGGAGAAAAAGGTTTTGAAAAAGATATGAAAAGTGAAAATACACGTGAGAAAGAGCCTTTTTAAAAGTCTATCATCCCGATTTTCGATCGATCGAAAATTACATTCGATCGGTCGAAAACACCTTCGATTGATCCAAAACAAGCTTGGACCGATCGAGCCAACCAGAGAGTTTTCTGAGTATTTTAAAACATTTTTTATCGGTCGAAAATCAGTTTCGATCGATCGAAATTCTGGAAAAATCACAGTTTTGAAAAACCAAACATTTTAGATCAAAAACTCTTCAAAGCAATAGATTTTATAAATAAAATGCATGAGTATGAGATGAGATGTTTTCCAAAAACACATGTATTCAACCCAGATTTCTCAAAGCAAAAAATTTCTTTTAATATACCCAAAAAAAAAAAATAAGTAAACATGGTCTGCATCAATTTCCAGAAATTCTCAAACTTGGTTGGTCAGACCAAAAACACACACAATAACATGTACACAATTTTAGCAAAGAATTACATGTGTAGTGTGTGCAACTAGCAAAAGCTTGAGAAACATGTGAGGTGATATGCACATAGAGATTAATCACAAATTCTACAAAATTCATCACATGAATTTGAAAGAGACTTTTACTTAAAGAGTTACATCCTATAACTCCCACATCTCCTAGAATAAAAGCTCGCAATCATGTAAGTTTCTTGATTTGCCTCATTATTCAATTTAATTGATTAGAAACTTAATAAAAGCCGGGATAATGTACACACCAATTTTATTTGAATTTGTGAGATTATTATAGCCCAATAATGTACACACCAATTTTAATAGAGGCTACACCTTATTTTCTTTTTGTGCATGTGCTACACTTTCTCGAGCACAAAATCTTACGATATGCACTAAGGTGTTCATGATTGGCTAATAAACAGTGGTGAGATGGTTATTTATGCCTTTCTCAATAAGTTCAAGTCCAACAATCAAAGACATAAGACTTCAAGATCAAGATCATGTAATCAACAAATATAGCATCTTCCCACACAATATGCACAACAAGACTTTAGCTAGTAAAGTGCAATAGAAATAAGTGCATCAAAGCTAAACAAGGTACACAAACATGTTATGCACAATTTGATTGACCAACCTTATCTTCAAATTTAAGAAAAATAGCGAAAACACAATTTGCAAATTTTTTTTTTTTTTTTATCAAAGAAACAAACATCCTAGAATGAAATGCATGAATGTAATGCAATGCAAATCCTAGAAACAGAGGTCACAAAAGATAGAGCAATGAAGCACAAGGACCATGTCAGACATACTCAATTAGATTGAGCCTTTTGCATCCAAAACTTTTTAGATGCAACTCTTGCATTGGAGTTATGATTCACTTTTGAATTTTGAGCAACTCCAGGATTGGAATAAAGGTTTAACGCCTTTACCAATTCATCAATAAGTACCATAGGATCATGTGCTTGAGGCACAGGTACTTTAGTTTTATTTGCTCACTTCGCAGCTTGCAATTTAAAACAATTTGGACGAATGTGTTCAGATTTTCCACAAAAATGACAAACCCATGCAGGCTTATCATGCAACTTGCCTTTAGTAGAAGTAGAAGCTCTAGAATGAGAAGCTTGAAGATCAACCCTAATCTTTCTAGGTGGAGTAACATCTATAGGCTTGACAGGTTCACTCACCAAGGGTTTGACAATCTCATTCTTAGGAGGTTCAGAAGAGGGAACAAATTTAGTGGAAGAAGATTCAGGCACAGAAATACTTTCCTCAAAACATAAACCAGTTTTATTAGAAGGAGACTTTTGAATGCTCAGCATGTGATCAAGTTTGGAGCTTGCAGACCTATTAGTTTGTTCTCTAGCAACAGATAAATCAAGTTCCAAACATTTAACTTTATCAAGTAACAGCATGTTCTCAGTTTTCACATTATTCAAAAGCTCATTTGCATCAAACAATTTCACAAGTAAATTTTTCTTTTCAAGTTCAAGAGATGCAATTTTCTTTAAGCCTAACTCAACATTCATGGCATCCTTTGCAGCAACTTTGCAAAGTTTATTGTAGGCTTCCTGTAAATCTGCATCCTCAGAGAGTTCCCCATCAGAAGGGTTCTCTTCAACAGACATGCTTTCATTAACTACAGTAGTAGCGGTGAAAGCAATGAAGTTTCCATCCTCATCACTAGCGGATTCATTGTCGGAAACTTCATCATCACTAAGGGTTACAGCCATAGTTTTACCCTTAGACCTCAAGTATGTAGGACATTCAGATTTTAAATGACCATACCCTTAACAACCATAACATTGTTGTCCCAAAGAATTATTAGAAGGTTGTCCCACTTTCTCCTTAGGTTTTTCAGTGTTATTGACTTTAATGGGATCATTCTTCCTAAAATTTCTAGGTTCAACAGTGTTCTTGCCTCTTGCCCTTCTGTTATTGTTCCTAAGAAAGTTTCTAAAGTTCTTGGCAAGATAGGCAATCTCTGTAGCAGAGAGTTCATCATCAAATCCACCATCCTCAACATCATCAACAGACTTAAGAGCCATTGATTTGGATTTGTTAGTCTTAGGGAGGTCTAACTCATAGGACTGAAGAGATCCTACAAGTTCTTCAACAGGGATGGAGTCCACATCCTTGCTCTCAGTGATGGCAGTCACTTTGGGTCTAAAATCCTCAGTCAAAGATCTAAAAATCTTCCTAACAATTTTAGGTTGATCATAGATTTCACCCAAATTATAAGCAGAATTAACAATATCATTCAATTTAGCATAGAATTCATCAAAAGATTCATCATCATTCATTCTAATGCTTTCAAATCTAGTAGTTAATTGCTGCAACTTGTTTATCTTAACTGCCTTTGTGCCTTCATGCACAGTCTGGAGGATATTCCAAGCAGTATGAGCAACCTCAACATTAGAGATTCTCTTAAATTCCTCCATGGAAACAGCATTAAAAATAGCATTCATAGCTTTGCTATTAAAAGCGGCTGCCTCCTTTTGAGAAGTTTGCCACTCACTCACAAGAGTAGTGGGCTTCTCCCATCCGTACTCAACGGAATTCCAAACTCTCTCATCAATGGATTTCAGGAATGCTTTCATCCTTACTTTCCAATAAGCATAGTTGTTTCCATCAAAGTGAGGTGGAACAACAAGAGAGTGTCCGTGTTCCATGACAATAGGGGTCAAGGATCAGCTAAAAGATCAAAGGATCAAAACAAAAGCTACCTGTTCTGATACCACTTGTCAGTTCGTTTAGACTCCTTAAACCCAACAGATTAACCTAGTGAATTAGCCAAGTGATTAACTTAGGTAATTTAATTAAATCTAGGTTAACTCAAAATAAACAAAAACAACAAAGCAGCGGAAATTAAATAACACAAAGATATGATGACCCAGGAAACCACACCGGTAAAAACCTGAGGAGGATTTGACCTAGCTATCCTCAACGTAAACTGAATCCACTATGAAAGAATCGAAGTTTACACAATAAGACTTAGACCACTAACATCCTATTGCTACCCAAGTGTAGAAAACTTACTACCACGACCCCATGATAGCTCCGAGATCCACGGACTCCTTCTTTCTTGAATTCTTCAGCAAATCCACAAGCGCACCTGCTTGTATATCTTTATGCTCTTTTGATTCTGCAACTGTATTGATTTACACAACTCTTGACATGAATCTCAAGTTTGTAAACCCTAAGTGTATGTGAAGGTAAACACCTCTAGATCTCACAATGAGATTCACAAACACAGCATTCAGAACTCTAAAAACGTGGCTAGGGTTTTCCCTTATATACTTAGGGCAAAACATAAAACCCTATACATTAAATGGACTAGGGCTGAGTTGAAAAATTCTGCAGAAAAACGATCTGCCCGATTTTCGATTGATCGAGCCTAATTTTCGATCGATCGAGTCTGACAGAAAGTTAACAGTAATTCTGCAAAACAACTCGATTCCAACTTTACATTAAGACCCATACTTTGAGCAAGTCTAACACAAGACTAAACATTGTTTTGATCATGGTTTGCCAACATACAAATTGAAGTTCTAATACATTAGTTCCTAATTCTTAGAACCTAACAGTTTAGAAGAACATGCACTATTAAACTATCGTCTGATGTATTATCAATTATCCTTAGCTTTCAGATATAGAACCCGATAACTAATAAACTCTCCATACCTGAAACCAAAGGGAAAAGCTAAGAGAAAACTAATCTGGTATTTGATAAATTTGAACGGAACAGAGAATGGAGATGTATGCACCTGTAGACACACAGATTAAATACCTTTGAAATAAACTTCGAATCCTGGGATGTGAAAAGCTTAGTCTACTCTTGACATATTTCCACCTGGATTTTTTTACTAAATAAGTGAGAAAAGATGTAAAATAAATATCCAACAAATGCTTCACATTATTTTGGGTCATGAAAATTGAATTCCTCTTTTCAAATGAGAATTCATGAAAAACATTTATTCTCTTCTACCAAAAATAGATTTTTCTTCCCCACCCCTTTCCAATTCAATATATATGAAGTAAAACTATCTTCAAACAACAATTTTGATGCATGCATAATATAACTTAGAAATAGATACAAACATGACAAGTGAAGATTGCAAACTTATTGAACTGGAAAACAATAGCAACTATTTTTTTTTTGGGGGGTAGAAGACAAAAGCAACTGTTAAACCATTACTAATTCAGATACGTAGGCTCACCTCTCGCTGGAGTCATAAGGTTATTTACATACTTTGTCAAAGCAATTATCCATGCATCTCAATTTAAGTTTGGAATTAGAAGCACTAAATCACCTTATACATGGGCTATCATTTACTCTACACTTCTCATCATATTACCATGTGACATGGAACAAATCAAGAAACATTTAAATTTTCACTGTTTAAGGTTTTTATTATTAATATTATTTTTTTACTTATGATGCGTTTGCAAGAGTTTGTAGCATAACACTCTTATTTTTTTTGGTCCCTCTCTAAACATTTAAAAATATATTAATTGACTAATTAGTAACATGGAAACAATAAAATACCAAATATATCAACTAATAGATGATCTACAGTAAAATCAATATAATTTAGGTCTTAATACATCCACGTGGTTTAAGCTCTACTAATCAAAATTACATTTACAATGACTCAATTACAACAAGTTATACTCTAGTAACTACATCCGCAACAACTCTACTTGTCTACAGTAGCAATAACTGCTCCACACAGCAGCAGTAACAGCTCCACAATCCACACAGCAGCAATAGCAGCTCCACAAAAGGTAACTCTTCATGATGATCTTAACAATTACACAATGTTTTACAACTTTCTTAACTTGTTACACTTGTTTGCTGCATGTCTTTATTTACACAATGTTAGTTGTCTATTTTTTAAATGAATGTGCATAACTGAAAAACATCGCATCTGTTGGTTTCTAATTAGAAAGGTGTTATAGTCCATAGCTTGGAAGGTGTTTGTGTTTTATATTTGTAATTTTTTAAGCATAGGATTTATGGCAAAGGATGGTTCTGAGTATAGAATTTATTTGACAAATTTCCTTGTAGCCAAAATAGTTTATGCTAAAGAGGGTTGTGCAGATTGGAAAGATCCAATAGAGAATGCTGTGGATCATTATTTGGGTTTGGGCTAAGGCTAGCACCAGATATTTGTGGTAGCTCAAATCTCAAAGCCTCAAACCTCATTCTTCCTGGAGAATGCTGTGGCCCAAATATGAACTCAAGCCTAAAGGAATTGTGGCCCAAACAAAAGAGAGAGAAAGAAAGAAAAGGTGCTTTAGTAGATTACATCATGTGCATTTAGAGGAATGGAATTCTAGTTACTTTTCTTGCATCCTGCTGCAATCATAGAATGTCACATCTAGTAAGATAGCAATTGTTGAGCTATTCTTAAGAGTGCACTACATATCATTCAATGTGGAATGTTATCAACAATTAATAATTCAAAAGTACCAGTCGTTGGCACTAAACTTGGTGATTTTAATAATAAAAGTAGTGACAACCGAGGACAAAGAAAATGAAATGATAGACTCCCCTACCACCTAGCTCTTTTTAAACAGCCTACGCATAAATTGAGTTTGGACCCCCTCTTTCTGTGTGTGTAAACAAAATGGCAATAGCCTTACACTTGAGCACTTTGATACTTCCGTTCCTATTAGTGCTAATGTCAGCTATGGTTAGCTATGCAATGGCAGATGCAGCCAAAGATAGAGAAGAGTGTGCACAGCAACTAATAGGACTGCTACATGTCTGCCTTACGTTGGTGGACAACTAAAAGCACCTACACCAGACTGTTGCACTGGTCTTAAACAAGTCCTAAAGGACAACGAGAAGTGCTTGTGTGTCATCATTAGAGATCATAATGATCCTGAATTAGGACTACAGATTAATGTTACACTTGCTTTGGGCCTGCCTTCTGTTTGCCATGCCCCTACTAATGTCTCCTAGTGTCCCGGTATGCATTCAGCAATAAGAGGTGTTTTGTTCTAGCTAATAGCTTTAAATGAAATTCAATGTAAGAAGTGAATGGTGAGTGCTATAGACCTGTTTTGGTTTTATACTTCTTTGAAAAGAAGAATGGATGTCAGTAGAAGTGGCTAATATTTTACACATTGAGTTGATTTGTTTGCATGGTAATGGATGCAACTCTTCTACACTTGGATCCTAATTCACCAGAAGCTCAAGTTTTCTACCAATTGGGAAGGAGTTCTAATCAAAGTGATGGTAGTCCTGCTCCTAGTCCTAGTGGTAATGTAATTAACATACATGACTCTACTTTTTCATTTCAAATTCCTTTGATATTGTAGAAAGCAATTTAAATTTGTGGGTAATTTCTCTGGCTACAGGTATAAGGAATTCCACGAGTGCCAAAAGTGAGGGGACAGGTGGTCAAGACAAGAATGAAGGTTGCTATGGTCCAAAGAGATGGTTTGGAATGAAGATTGTTATTGGCAGGGCCTTAACATGGTGTTTCATCAGTTCACGCTTGTTCATATAGGCCCTTGGACTATCACTCTCCACTAACTTTGGCATTGACAGCTGTTTTGAAATTGTTATCCTCATGTTATGTTCGTTTCATTTATTAATACTCCTTGTCTCTATTTATCCCAAATAAATAGTAAAAAACGTTCCAATTCTCCCTTTGTCTCAGCATTTCTGCTTTTTCACAAGGGGTGTCATTTGAAACATGTTTTCTTACAAATCTTCTCAAAGAAGACCTATAAGTCCAAGGATAAAGTCTATGTATCAAGTACGAGAATTAAAAAGGAATAGATAGAATTGAACTCCAATCACTATCCCTTGAGTGAAGCTCTAAGGATGTTGCAAAAACAAAAAGTAACTTTTTCAATTGCCTACAAGAAAAATTTCTCAAATTTTTGTAGATACCATATATCTTATCCTTTGATGAAATTTGTGCATCACATGATCACATTGAAAGCCAACTTGTTCCCAAAAGGCCCCAAATAATCATTTATGTATATAATCTTATCAATAGAATGAAACTTCCGTATACATATACTCAATTCCAGGATTCACTAATTCTTGGATCCTACCTAAGAACAAAACAGAACCCAAACTGATGGAAATATAATTACCTGATATTTTACAGGTTTCCTATCTCGAATGTCTATAACTTCATAGTATGGTAAGCAGCCTTGAGAAATTAGTGCAAAGATGAAATCAAATGTCTTGTTTATGATTTTACAACATTCAACAAACAATCCTTTTGTTCATGGAACTCATCAAGTAAAGTCCAAGAATCATCTACCCTGATTTGAAGGAATTCTCTGAGTACCACCAGTCTGCATTTATGAGAATCTATTAGACCAACGTTAAACAAATAAGTATAGAGAATAAGTGAGAAAGCAACAAATTTTTCTACCAATCCGTGCATATTGCAAAAACAAAATGAAGAGAAAGATAAATTAAAAAGATAGAAAGTAATACTTTTTCTACCATTTTTCAAGGAAAGAAAAAGAAAATTTCAAAAATTGAAACCTTATCTATGAGGAAAGATTTAATTAGGTAAGGAAAGAGATAATTACCATTCTTTTTCTTAGTTTCTACATAGTTTTTGTACCAAGCAGGTTTAGATAAACATGCACTATTAACTCTTGTCTGCTGTACTTCTCAAAAAAAAAAAAAAAACTCTTGTCTGCTGTATTATCAATTATCCTCAGGCTTTTGGATATAGAACCCAATAACTAATAAACTCCCCATACTTGAAACCAAAGGGAAAAGCTAAGAGAGAACTAATCTCGTATTTCATAAATTTGAAGGGAACTAAGAATGGAGATGTATGCACCTGTAGACGCACGGGTTAAATACTTCTGAAATAAATTTCGAATCCTGGGATGTGAAAAGCTTAGTCCACTCTTGACATATTTACACCTGGATTTTTCTGCTAAATAAGTGAGAAAATATGTACCAAAAGAAATCCAAACAAATGCTTCACATTATTTTGGTTCTTGAAAATCAAATTCCTCCTTTCAAATGAGAATTCATTAAAAATATTTATTCTCTTCCAAAAATAGATTTTTCTTCCCCACCCCTTTCTGATTCAATATATAAAGTACAATTATATTCAAACAGCAATTCTGATGCATGCATAATAATACTAAGAAACAGACACAAGCATGACAAGTAAAAATTGCAAACTTAAATGTGCTGGAATACAAAAGCAATTGTTAAACCATTACTAATTTAGATATGTAGGCTCACCTCTTGCAGGAGTCATGAGGTTATTTACATACTTTGTCAAAGTAATTTTCCATGTATCTCAAAGTAAGTATGGAATTAGAAGCATTACATCACCTCATACATGGGTAATAATTTACTCTACACTTTATCATATTAGCACATGAAATTGAACAAATCAAGAATAGATATTAGTACAAAAACTGACAACAATAAGTCATATGGAATGACAAACAATCTACAAGTAAAATCAGGTCTTAAAGAGGTGAAAGAAGAAACGAGGGGGAAATGACAAAAAGGACTCTAGAGATAGAAATTAGAATATTGTGTAAGTTGCCTCCTTGGATGGTTCACTAAAGGAAGCTATTGATTGTTGTGAAAAACTGCCAATATAAATGTACACGATCAAAGCATGAAGCACACATTAAAATGATGCATCATGTTTTGTTGCTAATATCTCTGTAGAAAGATTTTTGGATCTCTAGTTTTATAATATATGAAAATCAGTGTTATGAAACATATGCCAGGTATTTATTTTTGTTCTTTCTCTCCCAAGGAACCTATAATATAAAAATTGATAGTGAGAAAAATATAGTAGTTTGCTGTTTCAATAACATATAGGAACATTTTCCATTTTATTGGAATTTATCAAATGATTTAAAAAATTAAGCTGTGTTTTCAAATAAGACCAAGCTTACTAGGCAAAAATGTGAGTCATTATTATTATTATAACTAGTCGCAGACCCACGCGACGCATGGAAATAGATAATTATTTTATAGTTATAGTATAATATATAATTTGTTCTCTCTAAATTTTGTGGAAAATAATTTTTTCTCCCCAAAAATTAAACAATTTCTAAAAGTATATTTAATTTATCTATCTCAAAAAATCTATCATCATTTTATTATTTGGATTTTTTAGCTGATAATATTCATTTTTAGGAGGTCTGTATTTTTCTAAATTATGTTATTGTGCATTATGTTTTCTTAATTTTTTTTGTACAATTAAACTGTTTAAGTTTCAAACATATTATTCAAATTTTTGATTTTCTTAAAAGAGATTATTATATTTATAATTGTGGGGGTAAAAGGCCCAATGTCAGATAATGGCCGTGGGCCCGTCCGAGGAGGCGATTATCCCGAGCACATCCGTCCTCGGACAGTACCTGGCCTGACTCCTCTGTCGTATTAGCTACGCGAAGGAGGAAAGGACGTGCGCCGAGGAGAGCATACTGCTCGGATCCTCAAAGGAACGACCCAGATGAAGGTTCCAGCACCAGCCCTGACAGGTGGCAACAAGGAGATATTTTATAGAGGGATACTGCAACCGCATTTATGACCCTGCAGCTAACATCATGGCCGCATTAATGACGAATGGACATTTGAACAGTGACCCTAGTCCTTCATAGCTACCAGGCGAAGGCTTTAGGGTGGCTGATGGGACGGGAATCAGGACGAAGCAGCCCATTTGGCACGTGTGAACTTGCCTATAAATAGCGCTTAAGGCAACGTAGAGTGGGGACGGAACATTGGAGGAGGAAGAAAGGAGAACTGAAGGAGAAGAGAAAAGGAACAAGAACACTTGGACGAATGTTATAAACATCTCCTCGGACATATCCGAGCCAGAGACCAAGACGTACACTGCACCCCTCTATTATTAATCTGACCTAACCGAACTTGGGCCAACTTCCGGTTTGCCTTCTGCTGTATTAGCCGAATCCACTCTCTTACAAATAAATTGTGGGGATATTGTTTGCGAGTAGGACGAAGGCCCATCTTCCCTGTAAGCCCAAACTCCAAATTGTACCCCTACAATTGGCGCCGTCTGTGGGAAGCTAGCTGCCACGTTGGTAAACTGAGGTTGAGAACCTGAAAACATGGCTGGGTCAGAGTCTGACGGAACGGGATCAGAAGGCTCACAGCACTTTGACCACTATTCACGTCTCGAATGGGGTAGGGACCGAGAAGGAAGCCGACATACAAGTCACACGAAGCGGCGTTGAGGTCATGTACCCGGATCTGTACAGAGGACTGGGGCTACGACCTGAGGACTTGTCACCATATGACTCAACCCTGGTCAGCTTCGAAGGCAAGTCCGTCACACCCAGGGGTCAGATCAGGCTTCCCGTCCAAGCAGGGGCTGAAGCGGTCGAGGTGGACTTCATTGTGATAGATGCATATTCGCCCTATACAGCTATCCTGGGCAGACCGTAGTTGCACGCTTTGGGAACCGTCCCATCGACCCTGCACCTGAACGCCAAATTCCACTCTAGGGAACGAGTGGAAGAAATTGTGGGGAGCCAATCCATGGCTAGGCAACGCCTGGTGGCCGCCATCACCCATCAAGCCGACACTGCCGAGAGGAGCTTATAGCAATCACAGATCCCGGCCGCCCCGAGCAGAGCAAAGGTCGGATGAAGAGAAGTGCGAGGGGCTGGAGAGCGTAGTCATTGATGATGACCTGGAAAGGTTCTTCCGAGTGGGAGCCGAGTTTCCTGCTCGGGATAAGGAGGAATTACTCACGTTTCTCCGGAGAAATACTGATGTGTTCGCCTGGAACTCCTATGAAGCTCCAGGGGTAGATCCCGAGTTCATCTGTCATCGCCTAAATGTGAACCCACATGCCGTTCCGAAGAGACAACCTCCTCGGCGATCTTGCAAGGAACATGCTGAGGCCGTAAGGGAAGAGGTGAGAAAACTCAAATAGGCTGGGGCTATTAAAGAGGTGTTCTACCCGGAGTGGCTAGCAAACACGGTTGTGGCGAAGAAGAAGAATAGGAAGTGGCGTGTGTGCGTGGACTTTACCGATCTGAATAAAGCCTGCCCGAAAGATCCTTTCCCCTTGCCTCAGATCGATCAACTAGTAGACGTCACAGTCGGGCATCCGGCCTTTACAGATCTGAACAAAGTCTTAGCTACATGGGTCCCCCGGGCCTTACGCTAAGCACCAAAGCCTTAGCTACGAGGGTCCCTCAGGCCTCATGCTACGCACCAAAGCCTTAGCTACGCAGGTCCCTCGGCCTCATGCTAAGCAACAAAGCCTTAGCTACGCGGGTCCCTCGGCCTCATGCTAAGCACCAAAGCCTTCTACGCGGGTCCCTCGGGCCTCATGCTAAGCACCAAAGCCTTAGCTACGCGGGTCCCTCAGGCCTCATGCTAAGCACCAAAGCCTTAGCTACGCGGGTCCCTCGGACCTCTTGCTAAGCACCAAAGCCTTAGCTACGCGGGTCCCTCGGGCCTCATGCTAAGCACCAAAGCCTTAGCTACGCGGGTCCCTCGGACCTCATGCTAAGCAGCAAATCCTTAGCTATGCGGGTCCCTCGGCCTCATGCTAAGCAACAAAGCCTTAGCTACGCGGGTCCCTCGGCCTCATGCTAAGCAACAAAGCCTTAGCTATGCGGGTCCCTCGGGCCTCATGCTAAGCACCAAAGCCTTAGCTACGCGGGTCCCTCGGACCTCATGCTAAGCAACAAAGCCTTAGCTACGCGGGTCCCTCGGCCTCATGCTAAGCAACAAGGCCTTAGCTACGCGGGTCCCTCGGCCTCATGCTAAGCAACAAAGCCTTAGCTACGCGGGTCCCTTGGGCCTCATGCTAAGCACCAAAGCCTTAGCTACGCGGGTCCCTCGGACCTCATGCTAAGCACTGCCCAAGCTACGCCAGGTCCTCGGACCTTCTGCTTGGCCAGTATAAACAAAGCCGTAGCTACGCGAGTCCCTCGGGCCTCATGCTAAGCACCAAAGCCTTAGCTACGCGGGTCCCTCGGACCTCATGCTAAGCAACAAAGCCTTAGCTACGCGGGTCCCTCGGACCTCATGCTAAGCAGCAAAGCCTTAGCTACGCGGGTCCCTCGGACCTCATGCTAAGCAACAAAGCCTTAGCTACGCGGGTCCCTCGGACCTCATGCTAAGCAGCAAAGCCTTAGCTACGCAGGTCCCTCGGCCTCATGCTAAGCAACAAAGCCTTAGCTACGCGGGTCCCTCGGGCCTCATGCTAAGCTACGCGGGTCTCTCGGGCCTCATGCTAAGCACCAAAACCTTAGCTACGCGGGTCCCTCGGACCTCATGCTAAGCACTGCCCAAGCTACGCCAGGTCCTCGGACCTTCTGCTTGGCCAGTATAAACAAAGCCTTAGCTACGCGGGTCCCTCGGACTTCATGCTAAGCAACAAAGCCTTAGCTACGCGGGTCCCTCGGACCTCATGCTAAGCACTGCCCAAGCTACGCCAGGTCCTCGGACCTTCTGCTTGGCCAGTATAAGTAAAGCCTTAGCTACGCGGGTCCCTCGGCCTCATGCTAAGCAACAAACCCTTAGCTACGCGGGTCCCTCGGACCTCATGCTAAGCACTACCCAAGCTACGCCAGGTCCTCGGACCTTCTGCTTAGCCAGTATAAACAAAGCCTTAGCTACATGGGTCCCCCGGGCCTTACGCTAAGCACAAAGCCTTAGCTACATGGGTCCCCTAGGCCTTACGCTAAGCACTGCCTAAGCTACGCCGGGTCCTCGGACCTTCTGCTTAGCTAGTATAAACAAAGCCTTAGCTACACGGGTCCCCTAGGCCTTATGCTAAGCACTGCCTAAGCTACGCCGAGTCCATGACTCTCTGCTAAGAAGAGCCTTAGCTGCGCCAGGTCCCTCGGACTCTCTGCTAAGCAAAGCCTTGGAGCAAGTCTCAAAAACTGCCAAGCAACTCCTTAGCTACGTTGGGTCCTCGGACTCTCTGCTAAGCAAAGCCTTGGAGCAAGTCTCAAAAACTGCCAAGCAACTCCTTCGCTACGTCGGGTCCCTCAGACCTTCTGCAAAGTAAAGCCTTAGCTACGTCGGGTCCTCGGACTCTCTGCTAAGCAAAGCCTTGGAGCAAGTCTCAAAAACTGCCAAGCAACTCCTTCGCTACGTCGGGTCCCTCAGACCTTCTGCGAAGGAAAGCCTTAGCTACGTCGGGTCCTCGGACTCTCTGCTAAGCAAAGCCTTGGAGCAAGTCTCAAAAACTGCCAAGCAACTCCTTCGCTACGTCGGGTCCCTCAGACCTTCTGCGAACCAAACCCTTAGCAGCGCCACGTCCTCGAACCAACTGCTAAGCAACATGTTAGCTACGCCAGTGCCATCAGGCCCTCTGCTAACCAAAGCCTTAGCTACGTCGGGTCCTCAGACTCTCTTCTAAGCAAAGCCTTGGAGCAAGTCTCAAAAACTGCCAAGCAACTCCTTCGCTACGTCGGGTCCCTCAGACCTTCTGCGAAGTAAAGCCTTAGCTACGTCGGGTCCTCGGACTCTCTGCTAAGCAAAGCCTTGGAGCAAGTCTCAAAAACTGCCAAGCAACTCCTTCGCTACGTCGGGTCCCTCAGACCTTCTACGAAGGAAAGCCTTAGCTACGTCGGGTCCTCGAACTCTCTGCTAAGCAAAGCCTTGGAGCAAGTCTCAAAAACTGCCAAGAAACTCCTTCGCTACGTCGGGTCCCTCAGACCTTCTGCGAACCAAAGCCTTAGCAGGGCCACGTCCTCGGACCAACTGCTAAGCAACACGTTAGCTACGCCGGTGCCATCAGGCCCTCTGCTAACCAAAGCCTTAGCTACGTCGGGTCCTCGAACTCTCTGCTAAGCAAAGCCTTAGAGCAAGTCTCAAAAACTACCAAGCAACTCGTTAGCTACGCCGGTGCCCTCTCAGGCCCTCTGCTAACCAAAGCCTTAGCTACGCCGGGTCCTCGGACCAACTGCTAAGTAACTCTTTAGCTACGCCGGGTCCCTCAGACCTCCTGCTAAGCAAAACCCTGGTCATGCCTGGTCCCTCAGACCACGTACCTCGGATAAGTTAGCACCCCTCGACTCGTCCACTCAAAACTGTAAACCCATCACAGACTCGTCATTACCCATTGCGCACTCCGAGTTAGCAAACTCATTCAAATCTGCTTCTGGTGGATAAGTTGGGAAGTTTGGTGGGCCTTACCCCTAGAGAAATCAAAATCCCACCTTTCTCCTCGGGTAAGAGGGAAAGCCGGAATTTTGAGGGGCTATTGTGGGGGTAAAAGGCCTAATGTCAGATAATGGCCGTGGGCTCGTCCGAGGAGGCCATTATCCCGAGCACATCCATCCTCGGACAGTACCTGGCCTGACTCCTCTGTCGTATTAGCTACGCGAAGGAGGAAAGGACGTGCACCGAGGAGAGCATACTGCTCGGATCCTCAAAGGAACGACCTAGATGAAGGTTCCAGCACCAGCCCTGACAGGTGGCAACAAGGAGATATTTTATAGAGGGATACTGCAACCGCATTTATGACCCTGCAGCTAACATCATGGCCGCATTAATGACGAATGGACATTTGAACAGTGACCCTAGTCCCTCATAGCTACCAGGCGAAGGCTTTAGGGTGGCTGATGGGACGGGAATCAGGACGAAGCCACCCATTTGGCACGTGTGAACTTGCCTATAAATAGCGCTTAAGGCAACGTAGAGTGGGGACGGAACATTGGAGGAGGAAGAAAGGAGAACTGAAGGAGAAGAGAAAAGGAACAAGAACACTTGGACGAATGTTATAAACATCTCCTCGAACATATCCGAGCCAGAGACCAAGACGTACACTGCACCCCTCTATTATTAATCTGACCCAACTGAACTTGGGCCAACTTCCGGTTTGCCTTCTGCTGTATTAGCCGAATCCACTCTCTTACAAATAAATTGTGGGGATATTGTTTGCGAGTAGGACGAAGACCCATCTTCCCTGTAAGCCCAAACTCCAAATTGTACCCCTACAATAATTTTTCTTATCGTAGGAGTAGCTTCGAACTATTAATTGGCCTTTGTTTACTAATATAGATACATGAGATTGGAACTGCATATTTCTTAGACATCCCTAAAAATATTTAAAATAATATGTAGAAAAAAAATAGATTTTATATCTAAAATTGAACATTTTAGTCTCTCCCAAAAAAAAAAAAAAAAATTGAACACTTCACCTATCGAATGAAAGAAAACAATTTGTATAACAATATAGAGAGATCGTGATCAAAAAAATAAAAATTGACTACATACACTTTCAATTATTAAGATTAATTGCCTTTAACTGGACATTTATATTGTATTTATTCTTACTACGCTCTTGTTGAACTTCATCATCTTCCACGTTATTGTCTTTTTTATTATTTATTTTTTGCTTTTAGTTTTTTAACAATATTAAATATATAAATATATTGACTTTAAAAATTCATCTTCGGCCGTTTTAACTTTAAACATTCATTTACTTTAACTTTGATGTTATAACTAAATAATAAATCAATGAAAAATAAAAATAAAAATATTGTCTATACATATTCACCTTGGGTTGTTTTAATAGTCAATAATCACATTCAAATACATAGCTAAGATTATATTTTGATATAAATTCAAAATCTCACTTTCAAAATAACTAACTATTATGTCAAAAAAAAAAAAATCAAACAAAAGCTATAAGCAAAGGGAGAGAGAGAAGACTTGTGATGGAAAAAAAAAACACTATAAATTGTATTAACCCAAAATAATATTATAAAAAAAATACAATGATTCATCAACCTAAAGTAAAAGTTTGCAAGAAAGAGTAAATGAATTATATATTTACATATATATGAGATGAGTTCAAGTTACACCTTTTTTATATCATTAATTCAAAATAGATCCAAAGTCTAAAAATACACTATAGGCCATATCATCAATTTTCTAAAATTAATGTTTTATCTCGTATTTCCCATTAACTTCAATAAATGCCCCTCTCAATTTCTCATAGTCTCTTTCCATTCCCTTTTCTCTGTCGTTTCCTCAACCCTTCATTTTTTTTTTTTTAAGGTTCTAAATAATTCCTCTGTCACTTTTTTACAAAAGTGTCAAATGGTATAAATCCATGAGAGGAGCCAGCTAGTTTGAAAAATAATAGAATCTAAAGTTCTCTACATATATCAAATAAAATTCTCATCTCTATCCTGTGCTCACTTTTTTCTTTTAATGTTTGCTTTGATTTTTTTTTTTTTTTTTTTTTTTTTTTTGGGTAGAGTAGAGAATCAAAGTTTAGTGTTTGCTTTGATTTTTTTCAATGGACTTAGAGAAGTTAGTCTTGGATGTTCTTCTTCAATAAACCCCTTTCCATTTGTAAAACTCACGCATAAATAATCATTTCTCATACATGCAAATTCCACCAAATTTGAGAGGGAAAAAAAATCAAAGATACAACAATTTACAAAGTTTTCAACCAGTACTCCCAAAACTTATTCCAATCAGCCAAACAAATTAATTAAAAAGAATGGAAAAAACAGCATCAACAACAACAATAACATAGAAGAACCTAAAAGGCTAAACCAAAGACACCCATTAATCCTATGATCAAGAAAACAACCAGAAAAAACCAAAAATAGCAAACCTCATAATATTGACAACGTATTCACTCCCACACTTACCGTCACATTGCCTGATCCAAATCTTCTGTCCCACTTTTCCTGCTCCACTATATGCTCCACCAATAAATGCTTGCCATGTATTAACTTAATTAATAATGATAATATTCATAAGTCAATAATGATAATATTTAATTAATTAAGTTAACATGTGGCAAGCATTTATTGGTGGAGCATAAAGTGGAGTAGGAAAAATGAGACAGAAGATTTGGACTCCACATTGCCCATTAAAACTAACTCACTATAAAAAAAAATGCAACTCAAGAACAACAACACAATTACAATTAATCTTCTAATACTTTTCTGATTCATAGGCTGTTTTCAAATTTGTTGTTGTACTAAATTAATGTATTAGAATTATTTAAAAATAATAATAGATTAGATTACAATCAAAGAGAACAAAAAAAAAAAAAAAAAAAAAACTTAAATACAAAATTACAGTGCATCAACCAAAAGTAGAGTTCTAAAGAATACAAAAATTTATCAACTTAAAGTAGAGATGCATAAAAATAAAAAAAATCAACCAAAAAATTGAGAGAGAGAGAGAGAGAGAGAAATAACCTTTTGTTTGTGAGGAAAAACTATGCAAATAAGGGAAGAGAGTGACAAATTTATAGTAAAATGGCGTGAGTAAAAAGAGACAAAATGAGGGAAGATGAAGAGAACGATGAAGAGTGATATTAAAGTAAGGGGTAGTGGGGAGATAAAAAGGTAAGAGAGGGTAGTGGGGAGATGAAAGATTGAAGAAAGTCTAAATATTAAAAAAAATGAGTAAATGTTAAAAAAAAAATTGGAAAGAAATAGGATAATGACGTAGACGCTGATGTGGCTCAACTGGAGCGTAGCAACAATAAATGTTACGCTTCAGCTTTTAGATATATATAGATGATTGTGATTTGCAGATATAACAGTATGTTGGGTGCTTACGCATAAAAAGGATTTGAACCAGCAAAATTCTTAGACAATGAGCTAATTCCAGCAGCATGGTTGCAAGATTTAAATCTCCCAGCAATATTACCCTGCTATCACCTTGAGACAATTTTTACCTTGTTTAAACAATAGTTGAAGCACATCTAATACATCAACTCAATTTGAGATACAAAAATGCAATGTATTAGAAAGAAGAAAATGATGAAGGAAAATCACTTTTTTTTTTCTTAATATGCAAAAGCAATAAATTAAGGATCACTTATCCAAAGAACAGATAAAGGGTAAAAAAAGGAAATGAGATAAACACCAATGAGTTCAGTCTAATAAGCCTTGGTATCAATTCCAACATCCCACAACAACGATGAGAGGAAGTTTGCATTTTTCTTTTTCTTTTTTTGATGAATTGCAAATCTTTATTAGAGAAAAAGACTACACAACAAAGACTACACAATAGACAATGAACATGCCTCCACCCTTAAAACATCATTGAGATACGGGGGCAATTACTAACATCCAAAGAACCAATTATCCTATTACATATAGACTATTTAGCAAGAACATGGGCAGCCCTATTGGCTACTCTCGGAATCCAACAAAAAGATGTTTGCGTTTAAAAGCATTGATCTTTCTCATTTAGGTGAACAATCTCACCGTTACCTTGAAAGTTAACTAATGCCCAGAAAAGAACTTACTTATATAACATAATTGGAAATTTTTTATGAAAAATGAAGGAAAAAGGGTCCAATTTGTGTAAAGACCTTATAATTTTACTTTGGAACTCAAATCATTGGAGATAAAATCATTTGTTCTCTTATATTTGATAGCTGTTGTTGTCTAGTATTCAATTTAAAAGCCATTAGACAAGTTAGGACCTCCTGTTCTTGAGAATAGAAGGTGCTAGATTTTATTTATTTTATTTTTGGATAATCAGGCAGAAATTTCATTGAAACCAAGCTGAAAACCAGAAGCACAAATACAACAACAAGTCTGAACCAGCAGACAGCACTAAGACAATTACAACTCAATACAACAAAAGAATGACACTTTACAGCAGCAATTCAAATACACCAGCAAGCCTGAACCTATTGGACGAAGCCCTAAACAAAAAAATTCCAACAAGGTGCTAGATTCATGTAATATTTCACTGGTGCCATATCTCTAAAATAACTCCATGGTATGCTAAGCAACCTTAAGATTTTAATCCAAAGATGAAATGAAGCTATCCATAAAAGTAGGGAATACTTTGAGTGGTAACACCAAGCCATAGCTTTCATCCATGATAACCTATCAATCCAAAGTTTGAGAAATAAAAGAGTGAATAAGCGAGTGTAGTAATAAGTTTTCTACCATATTGCAAAACTGGAAAAAGTTTTGAGAGGAAATGAGAATCCATAGCTAACCTCAAAATTTTGGACTAACGCTTTGTTGTTGTTGTTGCCTATCATTTTGGTAGGAAAATTAAAAAAAAAAAAACTCAAAATTGAAGCCATTTATGAGGAAAGATTTAAATTGGTAAGGAATGAGATCGTTGCCATTATTTTCTCCTAGTTTCTGTGTAAACCTTGTATAGGCTAGTATGGAAAAAACACGCACTCTTAAATTCTTGCTTGCTTTAGTATTCAATTCTCCTCAGGTTTGCATATAGAGCCAATAAATGATAAACTCATCAACCTAAAACCAAAAGGGCAAAGTTAAGAGAGAATGAGATTAGCATCTGATAACTTCTTTACTGATAAAAAAAGTACTTTAGAAATTAGGAGGGATATGAGAAACCTGTATGCACACTGGAGCTAAATCCTTCCAAAAGGAATTGCAATCTCTTTGATGTGAGCAGGTTAATGCACTCATGACCTATTTCCTCCTGCATTTTTCAACTAAGTGAGAACAGATATACAAAGTAGTTTCCAATCATTTGTTTCATATTATTTTGGTTCACAGGAATTAAATTCCTCCTCTTCCTCCCCCTTTCCCATTCAATAGATAAAGCTAAAATATATTAAAAGAAGCACTATGATGCATGCATATCTCGTTTACTATACGAACTGGTGAAACAGCTCCCGCATTACTAGGGGAAGTATCATTGGATATTTAGAGGGAAAAAAAGGACATGCAAAAATTATACCTAGAAACAGAATCAAACAGGAGAGGTAAAAGTTGCAAATCTAAAATACCAAAATATATAAAAGCAGTAGTTAAACAATTACGATTTTAGATAAGTAGGCTTACCTTTCACAGGAGTCTTGAGGCTATATGCAAATTTTATGAAAGCAATCATCCCTGTATCTCAATATACTTTGAGATTAGAAGCACTACAACACTTATACATGGGGCTCTATATTTACTCTCCCCTTCTTGTCTTGTGCTGATGCATGTGAAATACAGTGAAACAAGAATTGATTTTAGTATGTACATGGACAGGATCAAATGACAGACAATCATCAATCACACTCACATATTGAAGATGTGAAAGAAGAAACAAAAGAAATAAGGACAGAGGACACTTGAGTGGGAGGTTAGGATATTGTATTTAAGTTACCTCCATTGATGAATCACTTGAGAAAGCCACATATTGTTGTAGAGAGTTGGCTATATAAATGTACATGATAAAAGCCTGCAGCACCACAAAAGTAGGTGATATAACAGTTCAAAAAAACAGTTCCACGTGTAAACTAATAAAGTAGGTGATATAACAGTTCACAAAAGTAGTAATCCTTCAAGACTTATACTTGAAGAAATTCATAGTACCCAGTCGCCCACAACAAAGAAATTACATACATACACCTAGCTTACCTTATGAATTTCCACTTTGCTGCTGCAGGGACCTCAACTGGACATAACGCTTCCTGCTTCCAACCAGTTAGAGCATCGAATGCATTGAAATGGATTTTGGTGCCACTATCCACATGTTTAGAAATTAAACAACTCTCCCCAAAAACTGTCTCTGGCAAGTGAGAAGTCTGAAGCATTTCTTCCCACCTGCAAGCACAATCATGACTTAGGCAGTAACATATACTCATAGACCCCTAACATATATCATCAAACTTCTTCAGGCAACATGAAGATCTCCAATTTTCCATAACTACCACCAAATAAGCCTTATTCCCAATTTGTTTTGAAGAGGCTGATTCCTTGACTCAAACACTCAACCTCTACCAAATAAAATCCAAATTGGAAAAAAAGAATGTTGGTATACAAAGTCCATACATGTCAATGTACATTTGTTTTTTTATGTCAATTTTTGATCCCGGTGAAGGCGGCATATGATCCTAGGTCCCGAGTATAATGACAATGTCAAGAGACTTTACCAATTTTCAATTTCCACATAACTACTCAAAAACTTCTCCTAACATTTTCATCACATTCAAGAAAACCTGACTGATCACTGCTTTTCGACTATATATAGCTAGCCATATAGTGAGAGAGAAAGCAAAATTCAATTTTCACAAGCTAAAATTAACACAACAACAACAAAACCATTATATGAAATAGTTCAGTTTATGCTCTGAGTTTAGTAATTTAAAAATATATAAAATAAAATAAAATAAAAAAGAAGAGAGAGAGAGAGAGAGAGAGAGAGAGAGAGAGAGAGACTGACAGCTGGAGGTTGGAGAAGGGGAGAATGGAGAGCTTGCGAGTTTCGATCTCCCAACCATGGATGCAGAGACTGCAGTGGCTGTCGGGCAAGGGTTCAGCACCGGCGGCTTTGAGTTCCTTCTCTTCCACTTCTAATATCTGTAGAAAAAATAGCTTCAAAAAAAAAAAAAAAAAAAAGGAATCATCTTGACTAGAATTTTCTGTAATCACAGTAACAATAATTAATAGGTGCTTGATCTCTATAAAGTATATTTGGTGTTATAAAACAGGTCAGTGGAAGATTTCTTTTTCTTTTTTTATAACTGAAATCAACCAACAATATTAGCCAACAAAGTGAGAAAACTTAGTTTGTTGTTTTCGTAACATATATTAACATCTTTCCTTTCTAAATATCAAGCTACATTTCAAAACAAAACCAAGATGCTTGAAAATTATATTTTACTATAAAGCATGATCCCATAGTGATCAGACTTAGATAAAAATTGTGATAAATGGCAAATCTGCAGACAATAAAACTGGAAGCTTATAAAAAAGAATTAAAGCAACAAAATACCTGTAGAATGAGCTAATTCCTATGGCATGGTTACATTGTGCCAATTTTGACTCTGTTTACACAATGGGTACCGAAGCACATCAAATACATCGCCACATCAACCCGGTTGAAAATAAAAAGATGAAATTTATTGAAATGTAAGAAATTAGATAAAGAAAGGAGATAGTACCAGTGAGTAAGTTGTTGAGTTGTTGAACAATTGCAGCACCCAAGAGCTTTAATTAAGTCCCAATTCTTATGAGCAAGTTTCCTTGCTTCTTCATTTGGTTCTTCTTTATCTGAAATTTAATCACCAAGAAATACAGACATTGAGAGAGAACAACGGAGAAGAAGAATTGGGCTTTTGGATTTTTTTTTTTTTTTTTAATCGAAGGTTGAGAGTAAAATAGTGACTTTTATATACCTGACTCTTCTACATCCAAATTGGGAATGTGAGAAATGTTATGCCAATCTTCCCCGATTTGCTTCTTGCATCTTTTCAGTAAGCTGGGACATCTATCAATTTGTAGTGTTTGCAAAGAGGTAAGGGCACCGATTCCTTCTGGCAATGATTCCAAATTAGGGCAATCCCTAATTATAAGTGTTTGCAAAGAGGTAAGGGCACCGAATCCTTCTGGAAATGATTCCAATTTAGGGAAATTCCCAATTGAAAGTGTTTGCAAAGAGGTAAGGGCACTGAATCCTTCCGACAATGATTCCAAATTAGGGCAATCCCTAATTATAAGTGTTTGCAAAGAGGTAAGGGCACTGAATCCTTCCGGCAATGATTCCAAATTAGGGCAATCCCTAATTGAAAGTGTTTGCAAAGAGGTAAGGGCACTGAATCCTTCCGGCAATGATTCCAAATTAGGGCAATCCCTAATTGTAAGTGTTTGCAAAGAGGTAAGGGCACCGAATCCTTCTAAAAATGATTCCAATTTAGGGAAATTCCAAATTGAAAGTGTTTGCAAAGAGGTAAGGCCACCGAATCCTTCTGGAAATGATTCCAATTTAGGGAAATTCCCAATTGAAAGTGTTTGCAAAGAGGTAAGGGCACTGAATCCTTCTGGCAATGATTCCAAATTACGGCAATCGCAAATAGAAAGTGATTGAAGAGATATAAGTTTGCAGATCCACTCCGGTATAGCTATCAAACTAGGACAGAACAAAATATCGAGTTTTTGTAGAGAGCTAACATATTGAAGCCCCATCGGGAGAGAGACCAACTTCGGAAGTTCATAGAATGTCAAAGAGAGAAGGGCCCTAAGTCCTTGCCATTCCATCTCATCCCAATCATTGGATAAATCAACCACCTCAGAGTTCCAAACTCCCAGATGTTGAAGTGCCGTAAGATATCGCATGCCTTGAGGAAGAGGACATCTGTCTAGATATAGAGTATGGAGAGAAATGAGATTTCGTAGGAACTCCTCTGGCAAAGCTTCTTCCATTGCATATAGTTCCATGTAACTTAATTTGGAGAGAGGGGCAACAATTGTAGAAGGAGAAGAAGAAGAAGAAGAAGCGATTGATGGTAGATTCCCTGAAGAAGTCTTGTTGTTTATCATCATCCTCTCCAATGACTGCTTCAAGTTCAAGCTACACTTCTCTAGATACAAAGTTTTGAGATATGGAAACCAAGGAAAGGAAGTCAGCTGAGGGCAATTCCTTATATCTAAATCAGAAAGACGAGGAAATGAAGGAAGAGAATCCCTCCTTCCCCGCCACCATCCCTTTAAATTAGGGCAACCATAAATATCGAGTGTCTCTAGAGATGGGTAGAATAAAGAATCACTGATATCTCTCTCTGAATCTGATATGTGCTCTAAAGAATCCAATTTCTTCAAATTGATAATTTTGAGAGAAGGCAATTGGTCCAGCGGTGGAAGATATTGGCATTTTTTACATGCCTCTAATTTAAATCTGACTAGATTTGTGAGGGACAAAAACCAATGTGGAAATCTCACTCCCCCGTACCTATTTAAATTCAATGCTTTGAGATTTATATGTGGTTGCAAGGCTTCCAATGACATGCCATCATAAC
Source organism: Lithocarpus polystachyus (assembly GCA_033629205.1). Taxonomy (NCBI): domain Eukaryota; kingdom Viridiplantae; phylum Streptophyta; class Magnoliopsida; order Fagales; family Fagaceae; genus Lithocarpus; species Lithocarpus polystachyus. Next base: position 916,733 of record CM066165.1, read on the forward strand.
CAGCACCCATCTCATTAATGTCTTCTTCTACCCACTCTAAGTCCAACCTATCAAGGCATTGTTTCTCTTTCAAATTTGCATCCTTATACTCTATTCCGTGTTTGAGATTTTCGATTGACAGATTTCCTCTTAGCTCATTTAGCCTGCTAAGTTCCTTCAATTCACCGTAACTCCTAGGCACTGAATCAATCCTACCCTTACTCATCACAAATCTTGACAATGTTTGTAGATTAGTCAATTGGCCCAATCCATTTGGCACGTGAGTCAATCTCCAACACCCATCAATCTCAAGAAACCTGAGGTTGACTAATTTATTAATATCTCTTGGCAATTCTTTAAGTGCATAACACCCAGAGAGTTTAAGCGTTTTCAAATTGTACAACTTGACAATAGATTTAGGAAGCATCTCAATGTCTTCATTATGAGAAAGATCAAGATATCTTAAATGCTTCAACTTTTTGATAGAACTTGGAATTGTTTTAATCTCCATATTATGCAAATCCAACAAGCGTATGAACTTAAAACTTGCAATAATTTCACTACAAGTTGAATCATTTGATCTTATAATATCATAATTTGGTTGACATGGAAAAAGAAATGTTCTTATCCTTCTTGCTTTGGATGATGAGATCGGAATTTCCGACAATGAGTACAATGTATGCCCAAATGACACATGACGAGTTTCCTCATCAATGTCTTTACCTTTTGAATAAATGGTGGTGCTCTCTAATCCCGTTACTTGCATTGCTATATCATGCATGAGATCATGTATTTTGAATTTTGAAATATTGCCAAGTTCATCTTCTTCAACTTCTTCAAAAAATGATCTCCAAAGCAAATCCATAAAATACTCATGACCAACATCTTCTAGACATTGCTTTTCGTCATACAACGTGATAAACCCATGTGCCATCCACATATTAATCAAACTTGATTTGTCAATTTTGTAATCCTTTGGAAATAGACTACAATACGCAAAGCATTGCTTTAAGTGTGACGGAAGATCATCGTAACTCAACTTTAGTGTTGGTAAAATGTCATTTTCTTTCTGGTGTATTTTTGAAAATTCACTGTTTTTGAATAATAACCACTCTCTTTCAGATTTTTTAAAATACAACATGCCTCCTATTGTTCTTATTGCAAGCGGAACTCCTACACACATTTTTAAAATTTCCTTCCCAATTTCTACAAAGCTTGCATTCTTTGGTTCTTCCCCCTCTTTAAACGCCATCTTCTTAAATAAAGACAAAGACTGTTGATCATCTAAACCCTTTAACTTGTGTGGTTGCCTAGATTGTGTAATCTCTGCCACTTTTTCACTACGTGTAGTCAACAATATTCCACTGCCTCTTGTGCCACCCTTCAAAATAGCTTTCAAGTTAGACCATTTTTCACCATCATCATTCCACACATCATCTAACACAAGCAAGTATCTTTTTCCATTAATTTCTTTTTGAAGATCATTGACTAATGTGTTCATTTCAAGGTATTCTGGTTTCTTGTTTTTGACACACTGCTCCATGATTTTCTCAACAATTATTTTCACATCAAAATCATCAGACACACATACCCACAATTTTAGCTCAAAATGGTTCTTGATTTGTTCATCGTTGAAGACAAGTTTAGCGACTGTCGTCTTTCCTAGTCCTCCGATACCAACTATCGGAAGGACCAAAACATTCTCTTTAGCTTTGGCATAATCCAACAGAGATTCAATAATAGCCTTCTTATCATCCTCCCTCCCGATAACATCTTCAGCAGGTAAAAGAGAATGAGTCTGATTTCTTGCCTTATACCGAACTCGACTCGCCTCAGTACGTTCTTCTAAGCCAAACTTATTCCTAGCAGCTGCGATCTCATCAAACCTCTCCTTCATGGCCTTAACCTTATGACCCATTCTAAGATCATATGCAAGCTGATTAGATTTGGAAAAGAAAATGCGTACCTCTTTGGCTTTCTTGTCCCGGGTCATCACTTCCCGTCGCAGGGCCTCAGTGGAGATTTCGTCCAGCAAATCATCCGCATCACACATGGCATCCTTAAGGCTTTTCAGCCACAGTTTGATCGCTTCACTCCGTTCACTGTTGTGTTCCTTCGCCTCTGCATGCAAAAGCACAGCTTTGATAGTAGAAACTGTCTCCCCAAGTTTTTTAATCTCGTCTTTGACACCAGAGATGAGCGCAATCTCTTTGGCTGCTAGCTTGCCCGCTATCCCGATGATTCCCTTAGCAACGTCGAACAGAGCTCCTTCCGCCATTTCTTTTAATTATTGAGAATTGAACGAAAGCTAATCGTGTGAGAACTGAGAACTGGAGGGTAAGAGCAAGACTTGAATGATCTGTGATCTGTGTGATGAGAGATGGAGTAGCAAATTGACCAAAAGATAAGACCCTGCTTTTTGAATGCTTTGATGATAGCAAGACACGTAGTTGTAGGGTACAAAAAATGGACAGTTCCCCAACTGGCATCAATAATCGAAAGCAGGCAAAACACCTACAATGGCCCTTTGAACAGAAAGAAAACCGTGTGGACCACAACTACAAGTACTGTTCCCACCTTCGTCATTATTGAAATAACCGACACAGTAGTAACTTGTAGTATCTTTTATCTTTTAAACCATTTTGGGTCACCAGTTGGGTTGATTCAGGAAGTACAAAAGCCTAGTCCAAAACATCTCTTAATGGGCTTGAGTGTTTTGTTGAAAGACTTTGCACCTGAGTTTTCCACACTTTTGGTCGAACCAAGATAATCCACTCGGCTTTTCTCAAAAAAAAAAAATATATATATATATATATATATTACTATTTTCTCTTACAAATTTTTTCACTTTTCACCTTTTTAACTTTCACTTTTCACTTCTTTAAAATTTTTCTTAACTTTTTTGAATCAATGGTTGAGATTGAAAATTGCTTTTTGCAACTATCAATCTCAACTATTCAAAAGAATTGCATCAGGTGCAATTGGGTATTGCACTTAATCTCAATCCGTAGTTGTCACATTTTAACATAGTTTTGATTGTCAATTTGTGTACTAATAATACATGAATTTAGCAAATTAGATAAGATGAATATGTGCACTAAATTTGGCTTGCTTTTATATACATAAATATATATATATATATATATATATCATTCTCCCTCTTTAGTCTTTCAGAACAAAAAATATAATTTCAAAAGAATAGTGATGGAAGATTGAAATCTTACAACAATTTATACAACTTTTTAATGGAAATTTCATAGATATTATATCACAAATAAAATTAACAAATTGACTTGCCAATAGGCTAATAACCCAACAACATTCCACCCTTGTGTTTTTTTTTTCTTTTTTTCTTTTTTGGTTGGGGAAGTGGGAATTTAAACTTTACATATTTTTGTTGAGAATACCAATGAATACCTACCAGTCAAACTATAAGACATTACACCCTTGTCGATAGCTATTGTTTAATTGCAGGTTTGATCTCGTTTGTATAAGAGTGTATGAGTTAATTTAAAATTTAAAAAAAAAAATTGATATATTGTTGTCTATGAAGTATAAACAATGGGAGTAGTTATTGTGCTTTGTGATGAGTTTATTTTTCAATTTATTTACTTAGTATCTTTATATTTAAGAAAAATAAGTTAATCCAATGAAACTAAAGTCATCAACAATCCTAGAAAGACAAAAGGTCCAACGTTGCTTTTGTTTACAGCCACGACTTTGTTTTGGAATGGTATTGAAAGATCTAATCAACGAGTCAATTAAAAGCTGCTTTCTTTAACCCCAATGTTGGTTTCAAGAATTATTGATTGTTATGATCAAGCGCTTGCAATACCACCAATGGCTAGGACTAAACGCTTATGACCCATTTGATAATGTTGTTCAAGTAACGTTATTTAAATATTATAGAAATATGTGCGAATAAAAAAGTGCTGTGGAAATACATGTTATGTTGTTTAAATAACGAAAATTGTTGTTTAAACAACATAACCAAATAGGTCATTATTTACTACATCAAAAATTATAGTTGATGGTAAATACTAGGGATTTCAAATATAACCCGACCAGCGTGTACCTAACTCGACTCAACCTACTAAACAATAAAGTCGGGTTTGGGTTTTAAAAATTAGACTCGAAGCGGGTTCAGGTCGGGTCTGGGTTTTATGCATACCTAGTCTGGACCCGACCCATATACATATATATTATTAAAAAAACCCAGTATAAATACTCCTCTTTCATTTCAGATTTCATTTTCCTAAACCTAACCCTCAATCCTTCATCTCTCAGCCAAAATTGCATTCAAAAGGTGAGTATCTATCATTATTAGAATCTGCTAATTTTTTTCATTGAATAACAAAACTAAACTTTATAAAGAGAAAGATAGAGGTATTATCTCTTTCCAAAGGTTAATAAATTTGGCATGATAAATAGACCTCTTACCTACCATAAATTATTATTCACAGTTATAAAAGTAGACTGAAATAAAAATGATATTTCTCTAATCATAATATGTAATCATGAAAAAATATCACACCCAAGTTTTAATATTTGGCAAAAACACAATTTTGATCCCTACATTATGGGATTATAATCAATTTAGTCCCTATAATTAACTTACTAACAACAATGCTTATGTGGCTAACGGATTGCATAGTTGTCACACTTAAAGCTTAAGTGACTAATAAAATGATTAAATTGCTATTTAAAAATGCCATGTCAACCTCATAAAAATCCATGCCAAAAAAAATTTGAATTGTGAATTTTAAAGAAAAATAAAAACAAATCAAATAAATCAACTTAGCAATTTCCTTTTTCTTTCAATTTCATTTTGCAGGTTTTAGGTTTGGACATGGCTTCGAGAGAGGGGAGTTGGGCTGTTACGTATGAGAAATTGAAAGAAAATGAAATTTCTAAATTGATTTTTTTTGGTTATTTTTATTTTTCTTAAAAATTAGTAATTCAATTTTTTTCTTTGACATGGGTTTTTAAGAAATTGATGTGGCATTTTTAAATAGCAATTAAAAAAAGTTTTATTAGCATGCAATCTATTAGCCATCTAAGGATTTTTTTGTTAGTAAAATAATGGTAGAGATTAACTTTTTTTTTTTTTGAAAAATAATTATAACATGCTATTAACCCTGCAGCTCGAACCCTTTTTCCTTTAGATCTCAAGCACTTTATGCATGAGGAAATGTCAATTTAGCTACAAGGCCTTTGACGGTAGAGATTAACTTGATTGCAAGTTAAAATTGTAGAGATCAAATTAATTGCGGTCCCAAAATATAGGGACAAAATTAGTATTTTTACAAAAATATTTTCATAATCATCCGTTCAGCGTGGTCCACAGAATCTACCAGTCCACACTTTTGGTATGTTGACACATGGGAGCAAGGAATGGTAGGTTTTTTTAGAATCTTGGTTGGAATCAGAGGTAGTGGGACCAAATAAGGAGAGAGATGGGCTCAATTTTGAAGCCTTTAAAAAGAGCCACATCGTCTTGATTCCAACAATATATATGTCAGTCTTTCTCTCTCTCAATGACTATATCGGACAAACAAGGCACACCCAAATGCACCTCCCACTCCCATTCCTTAGTCAATCATCCACTACTAAAAGTCAAAAACATCCCCGATATTTTCATCAAAAAAATGTTCAAACATGGACAGCACTGTCTTTTAGTCTTATTCTGAGAGTCCATAACTCACAGACTCCCACAATCGGTGACATTGATGACGCACATTCCCCAAACAAAGGAAAAAGAAAAAAAAAAAAAAAGAAAAAAAAGAGGGAAATTATTAAGAAGAGAACAAACAAACAAGGTTGCTTAGATGACAGAAAAGGAATATAATTGTATCATATTTATCTGGGTTTTATAGTTGACAAACAACATCGGTTTCTCTTTTGGGTTACCAACAAAGGTTGGTTCTGCTAAGGTTTGAGGGTCTCTCGTTGATGGGTTCTGCTTAGCTTATATCCCGTGTCTGTATGTTCCTTCTGACCCTTTTTTCGTTTCTTTCCAGTTATGTAGAATTCGAATTGTATCTGGGTTCTATAGTTTTTCTGTTGATGGGGGTCAGCTGGAAAGTGCCGTCTGCCTCACGAAACCGACGGCATGGTAATGAGCACCGACGTTCCAGTTCCCGTCACCCAAGGCCTACACCTAGTGCGCCCCGACGGGGCGACTCGAGTGAGCCGACGAGATGGGTAGGTGACGGGAGAAAGCTGATGGCATCGACAGGAGTCTTGTCTTGCACGCTTCCATAAGGGGGAAGAATCTTGTTGAGTACGTTACTACTTGAGCAGATATCTTGCACTCCACGCAATAGGGAATGGCTCCGGTGAGGAAAGGCTTCCGTAAAGAACACGCATTAGGGTATGGCTCCAATCAGAGGTTATCTCCCCGGACACGCCAAAGGTCCTAACTCTACACCACTATAAATACCCTCGACCCTTATGAACAAAGGTACGCATGCTTCTACCCCGACTCTGGCACTCTGGAGTTGTGAGCAATACTAACTTAACAGTCGGAGGGTCGTTGGCCGGTACCACACCGGTACTCCCCCTTTGAGGTTCTTTCCACTCGTGCAGGTTTACCCGGGACGCGCGAAGACCCTGCGGCTTACTGAGTTGCTTTTTGGCATCATCAGTTGGCGCCGTCTGTGGGAAGACACATACGTAAGCTGTGTTCTGTGCTTTCCGGACAAAGAGTTGCATGGTACTCACGCGTTCAAGGGTTACCACCATGAACGATCAAGGTAACGAACAGCGCACCACGGCCCTCGAGAGACAAGTCCAGACTCTGGCGGCCGCAGTGGAACGCCTCTCAAAACGTAATAACGATTTGGAAGAGCAGCTATTGCGGAGGAACGCGACGGTTGGCAACCAGGGAGAGAATGAGGAAAACAGTGCCCAGGAGAGGGATCATGGAGGCCCGGAAGGGAGCAACGCATTGAGCCAACCTGAAGGGCAGGGGACGAGCCGTCCGTCGGCCGCTAACAACGATCCGCCCAGCGTTACCAAGGAAATGCGGTTAATGAAGGAGCGTATGGACTTTATGATGAACGCCCTCAAGGGACGAGTGTCCAGCGACCTCGACGACCTCGTCCACCGTACAGACTCTCCCTTCACCACACCCGCCATCTTGTTCCCCACACCGCCAAAGTTCTGCATGCCCCAGATAGAAAGCTACGATGGGTCCAAGGATCCACTAGACCACTTGGAGTCCTTCAAGACGTTGATACACTTGCATGGCGTACCAGACGAAATTATGTGCCGGGCCTTCCCGGCGACGCTAAAGGGTGCGGCAAGGACCTGGTTCGGCAGGCTGACGTTCGGCTCTATCGATACCTTCAGAGAGCTGAGTGCTCAGTTCGCTACGCATTTCATCGGGGGACACAGGTACAAAAAATCCACCGCATGCTTGATGAATATCAGGCAGCGGAAGGATGAGACGCTCAGATCCTACATAGCCCGCTTCAACAAAGAGGCACTTTAGATCGATGAAGCGGACGATAAGATAAGGTCGCCGCATTCACCAACGGGCTGAAGGAGGGCAAATTCTTGTTCTCTCTATACAAGAATGACCCGAAGATGATGTCGGATGTATTTTACAGGGCAACGAAGTACATGAATGCGGAAGATGCATTACAGGCCCGGGGAGAGAGGCCTCCCAAGAGGCGGGAGAGGCAGGAGGACGTAAGGCAGGATAAGGGGCGAAAGAAACCCCGGACAGAAGGCCGGGACAACAGGCGCCCACAACCCCCTGCTGGTAAGTTCACAAGCTTCACCCCGCTGACGGCCCCGGTCGACCAAGTCCTGATGGAAATCAAAGATGAAGGGTCCCTAACGTTTCCGGAAAAACTGAAGGGGAATCTCGATAGACGACCCAAAGATAAGTACTGCCGCTTCCACCGAGACCACGGCCATGACACCGCCGATCGTTACGACTTGAAGTAGCAGATTGAAGCCCTGATCAAGCAAGGAAAGCTGCAAAGGTTCGTCAGTCGAGAAAGGACAGAAACGCCTCGACAGGAACAAGTCCCTCGACACACTAGTGGACTCTACAGCCCGACAACAGCTATCGAGCTTCATGGACGCCTTCTCAGGGTACAATCAGATCCGGATGGACGTGGCCGATCAAGAGAAGACTTCATTTGTCACCAGCCAGGGTCTCTTCTGTTACAAGGTGATGCCATTCGGACTGAAAAATGCGGGTGCCACATATCAAAGACTCATGAACAAAATGTTCGCCAACCAAATAGGAAGGAATGTTCAAGTATACGTCGACGACATGTTGGTAAAAAGCAGAAGGAAGGAAGACCACCTGAAGGACCTCGAAGAGACATTCGACACACTCCGTTCCTACAACATGAAGCTCAATCCGACAAAGTGTGCGTTTGGAGTGGCGGCGGGAAAATTCCTAGGCTTTATGGTGTCTCAAAGGGGAATCGAGACCAACCTAGACAAGATTCGAGCCATAGTGGAAATGGCTCCCCCGAAGAACACGAAGGAGGTACAAAGCTTGAATGGGAGAGTAGCCGCCCTGAACAGGTTTGTATCAAGGGCGACAAATAAGTGCCTACCCTTCTTTCGCACGTTGAAGAAGTCTTTCGAGTGGACGGGCGAGTGCCAAAAGGCGTTCGAGGAGCTGAAAGCCTACCTCTCTTCACCACCGCTACTGAGCCCCTCGCAACCAGGGGAAGAGCTCCTCCTTTACCTGGCCGTCTCCTAGGAGGCAGTCAGTGCGGCCTTGGTCAGAGAGGAAGACAAGGTCCAAAAGCCTGTGTACTACGCCAGCCAGGCGTTCCGCGGGGCAGAAGAAAGGTACCTGCCAATGGAGAAGCTCGCCTTCGCCTTGATCATTGCGGCCCGCAAGCTTAAGCCGTACTTCCAATCTCATACAATAGTTGTCTTAACCAACAAACCCTTGCGACGGGCGATGCACAACCCCGAAGCGGCCGGTCGCCTGGCCCTATGGGCGATCGAATTGACTGAGTTCGACATCAGGTACCGCTCGCGCACCGCCATGAAGGGGCAGGCTGTCGCTGATTTTATCGCTGAGTTCAGCAGCGACGAGGACCAGGGGGCAGACGAGCACCTTCCATGGACCTTACATTCGGACGGATCGTCAACCAGACAGGCCGGGGGGATAGGTGTCGTACTTCGCTCCCCCGAAGGAGATCAGATCAAATGCATGATCCGCTTAGATTTCCCCACCACCAATAATGAGGCAGAATACGAAGCGCTGATAGCTGGGATCGACCTCGCCAAAGCAGCGGGGGCCACCAAAGTAGTAGCCTACTGCAACTCCCAAGTCGTCGTTAACCAAGTAAGCGGAGACTACGAGTGTAAAGGCGATAGAATGAGAAGGTATCTCGACCAAGCAAAGAAAAGAGTAGATGAGCTAAGGGCAGAAGTGATCCTAATACCTAGAGAAGAAAATGAGCAAGCAGACCGCCTTGCCAAAGCCGCCTCTTCAGAACACGTGACTGCCTCCGACAATGTGCTTTCTTTTGTGTAAATGTCACCACTAATAGACCTTGTCAGTATGCAGGAAATAGGCTCCGAGGGTAATTGGACCACGCCACTAGTCTCCTATCTAAAGGATGGTGCCTTGCCAGACGAAAGAGAAGCTGCCAGAAGACTGAAGGTCCGAGCCGCAAGGTTCGTATTAATGAAGGACGTCCTATACAAAAGGGGTTTCTTCCGCCCGTACCTGAGGTGTTTGGGTCCCGAAGAAGCAGACTATGTCATGAGGGAAGTCCATGAGGGAGTCTGCGGAAATCACTCAGGATCACGGTCACTAGCGCAGAAGCTGATCCGGGTGGGGTACTACTGGCCCACCATGCAAAAAGACACCCAAGCCTATGTTAAAGCCTGCGACAAATGCCAAAGGTTCAGCAACATCGTCAGACAGCCGCCCGAAGAGCTAACACCCATGACGGCCCCATGGCCATTTACTCAATGGGGACTAGACATCATGGGACCCTTCCCAACGGCTATGCGGCAGCGGAAGTTCCTGATTGTAGGCATAGACTACTTTACAAAGCGGGTAGAAGCTGAAGCTCTGGCTACCATTACGGAGAAGAATGTGCGGAGCTTTGTCTGGAAGTCCATCATATGCAGGTTTGGGATCCCTAGGGTCCTAGTCTCGGACAATGGCAAACAATTCGACAACGGCCCCTTCCGAGAATTCTGCTCACAGCTGGGGATAAAAAATCATTACTCCTCCCTCGCCCACCCCCAAGCCAATGGTCAAGTCGAAGTAACGAACCGATCCTTGCTTAAGATTATCAAGACTCGGCTTGAGGGGGCAAAGGGGATATGGCCTGAGGAACTACCCAGCGTACTTTGGGCGTATAGGACGACGGCAAGGACCCCAACAGGAGAAACTCCATTCCGGCTAACCTATGGAAGCGAAGCAGTCATCCCGGCCGAAGTAGGACTCTCGACCTTCCCGGTGAACGCCCACGACGAAGGCAGGAATGAGGAGGCATTGCGCCTGCGGCTGGACCTAATTGATGAAGACAGAGCAGTAGCTGAATAAAGACTCGTGCGGTACCAAGATCGCATAGCCAAGCACTACAACTCCCGGGTCAAGCACAGGGACTTCTGGGTTGGAGACCTTGTTCTAAGAAGAGTCATGGGCACCACCAGAGACCCTGCCCAAGGAAATCTCGGCCCCAACTAGGAAAGACCCTACCGAGTCACGGCGAGGCACCGAAGAGGCACCTACCATTTGGAAACGATGGAAGGACAGACACTACCCCATCCGTGGAACGTCGAGCACCTACGAAAGTATTATCAATAAGAAAAGAGTGGCAGCTCCAACTTGTACGCTTTAATGTATTTTGGGAACCCAAAGGGTACTTTCTTTTTTCCTTCTTAAAAATTATGCAAGGCTCAGAAGCTTATTCAGTCTCTCCTATACTGTGTTAAGTGTTTGACTTTAAAACATGCGAAGTACTAAAGCGACGACAACCTAAAATCTACAAGGCATAAAAGCGTCAAGCATCAAAGCTGACGGCTTAAAAGCCAGCGTCCTAAAATCTACCAGGCATAAAAGCGTCAAGCATCAAAGCTGACGGCTTAGAAGCCAACATCCCAAAATCTACCAGGCATAAAAAGCGTCTAGCGTCAAAGCTGACGGCTTAGCAGCCAACACCCTAAGAATCTACAATACAATAAGTGGCCGTCAAGTGCAAAAACATACGGTAGCGAGGCCGACGGCTCTATAATAAAAGGATCACATAAGAACCGGTCAAGCCAAAGGCCGACAGCTCAAAAGCTGACGGGTCCGCCCTAAAGGGATCGCATAAAAACCAGACGGCACTATCCTAAAAGTTAAAAAGCCAATAATCCTGTGTGAAAACCGTTCCAGCCTATAAGCTGACGATTCACAAGGTGACGGCTCGAAAAGCCAATAGTTCTACCCTAGTTCAATAAAAAAGGCACGAGCCCGTTGAACGTAAAGGCAGACGACCCCGTTGGAAGGTCGTAACTTAGTGCAAAAAGCACCAAAAGTCCTAAGTAGGGTATACCGTTAAGTAACGAGAAGAAAATCATACATAAGTCTTTGAACGAAAACAACACATTGCAAACGATTTTATAAATTAGTGTATTACAAGAACATTGTTCATACAAAAGCCCTCAAAATGACGGGGCACCAATTACAAAAGAAAGGAAAATTCTACAAGGGTCAAGCAACGGGGGCGTCAGGCACGGCCTCGTCACCTTGAAGAGGGTCTTGGACTGCAGGAAAGCCCTCAAAGCCAGAAGGATCGGATGACGGGAGTTTTTGAGCGCCGGACGGTTCAAAAGCCGGCTAGGCAAGGACGATGCTGTCGGCCTTCTGATGCGCCCCAAACTCGTTGAGGGTGTCATCGTCCGCCACGACGGTGTCGCCCACAGGTGTTGACGGCACCGGATCGTCCATCGACACCCTCGACAAGTCCAAGTGAGGGTAGAAAGACTTAACCTGTTTGAGGCAGTCCTCAAACCCTTCACCATTGTACTCGGCGCAGGCGTCGACGAACGTCTGAGACGTCTTGAACTTGGTGACGGCATCAGCCTTCGCCGTTTCCACCTAGCCCAGCAGAGACGTCAGTTCCTTCTCCGCCGTCGTCTTGGCCTCCGTCTCCTGCTCCAACTGACGGGCTGCCTCCTCCAGCTTTTCTTTCAACACCTTCATGTCCCCGTTCAGAGTACGGTAGGCGTCCTTATACTGGTCCAACCCGTCAAATAGGTTCACAATGCGCTTTGTCTGACGGGCCATCAGCTCCTCATTCTTGGCCCCCTTGACCTGCATGGCTCTCATGCGCACCATAGCCTAAAAAATCAAACTCCCGTCAGCCCATCAGAACAGTAACCCAAAAGAGGACGAACGGAGCAAATAGCAAAGGATATATGTACCCGGGCGAGGTCGAAGAGGCCTGAGTCCCCCAACTCCTGTATGGGCTGATTGACGCAGGAGTCAGCTTCCTTCCTCCCAAGAATGGAGTCCAGCCGCTCCAAAGCATACCCCTTGTGGGTAAGGATGCAGCGCCCGTCCTCTGGGATGACGGGACCTTGGGCCGACATCAACCCCTTGCCGGCCCCGTGTTTGGGCGACGGGGGCTTTGAAGAGTGGTCTCCAGGAGCGGCCGTCTGTTTCTTTGGCGGACGGTCCTCGATCCCGTCACCTTTCCTTTTGGGCGCACCCTTATTGGTCGCCTTTGGAAGGGAAGTGGACGCCCCCTTCTTCCCCTGCTCCTCTTCCTTCTTCCGCGCAGCAGCAGCTCTGATCTGCGCCTTCAGCTTGCCGGCCTCCATTTCTGCAAAAAAGGTGTCAGCTAAATCTAGTGAAGCCGACGGAACGAAGGGTGGGACGACGAAGCTTATGCTGACGGGAGAGGTTGTGCAAGCGACGAGCCTCTTCTGTAGGTACGGGTCCTCCGCAATATGTGTGAAGAGCGTCGAGCGTGATGAGGTCACGGCACTTTTGCTCGTCCAAAGGAATATCCGTCACCTTTAGAATGAAGGCTTCTTGTTCCTCTGTAATCTCCTGGCGAAGGCTGGCTGAAAAAGAAGAAAGGAGATGGGTTAGAATTTTAAAATAAAAGAACTGCAAAAAGAGGGTGACGGCGACGACCTGACTCCCTAACGAACGCCCAAGTGTTGTCAAAACCTTGGGGTATCGTCCCCCATTCCTCCTGACGACACACCCAGTTCGTCCCCTCTATGAAAAAGTACCGTCCTTTCCAATTTTGGTTGGAGTCGGGCATGTCAGGCACCAGCCGTAACTCCTTCTTCCTCGCCGAGAAGTGGTAGATCCCTTGAGAAGAGACTATGTGGTGCGGACGGTAACACCAGAAGAACTCTTCAAGGGTCAACTGACGATTCCCCCCGCTCAAGCTACCCCACAAAATCTCGGAGCCTATGAATACTCTCCAGGCATTGGGGGCAATTTGGCTGACGGACAGACCTAGGTAATTTGCCAGCCGACGGTGAAGTGCCGTCAGGGGCAACCTTAAGCCAGCCACGAACATGGCATCGTACATGCCCACGTCCGCTGTCCTTCCCGAGTAGCATTTCTCCTCCTCTAGGGGGAGACGGATCGGGATATCGTCAGGTATCTGGTAGCGCGCGCGTAGGGAGTTAAAGATTTTCTCCGTCATGGTCAGCAAAAGATAATCGACCGACCACTCTTTGGGGAGGATGAATGGACGGTCGTCCCCGGACCCCCCGGACGTACTCTCCGAGGTTTCATTGTCCGAGCTGCCGTCACTCCCGCTGTCGTCCACTTGGATCACATCAACCCGACTCTCCCTTACACCGTCATCCTTCGCCTTCCCAGCAGAAGATTGGATCGACGACTCGTCCCCTGACGACCAAGAAGAACCCACCTCGGGCTCGTAGCCTATTTGAAAGACCTCGTCGTAGCCCGCTCCATCGCGGACCGACGACTGCTCACTCATCGTCTCCCTAGACATCTGACCACCTACAAGGGACGGGGGCAATCTAAGAACCCAAATGACGGCCTTCCCACTAAAACCTACTCCAATGTTCAGTATGCGAATAAACAAAACACAATAAAAGCAAGAACTTACCAAGTTACGCAGACGACCTAGAGAAAACTGACGGTTTCACTGGACAGACGGTGGCAGGATCACGCTCGACAGTCTTTTAGTTCTTTGAACCGACAGTTTCGCTCTGATCAGATGAATTAGGATAAAAGAGAAAAGGGAGGAAGCACAAAACATATATATAGGCGGTTCGGGGCGCGGAAGACGAAGCGACCCTCCCGTCTAGCCATAAGCCAGTCGGCCTGAGACACGTGTTCCGATACTCGGGCTGCTCGAGGGAGCTAACCATTAATGCCTTGTCTGCTATGAGACGTACTCCCCAACCCGTCAACTAAGATTGACGGGACTGAGGAGTAGGGGGCAACTGATGGGGGTCAGCTGGAAAGTGCCGTCTGCCTCACGAAACCGACGGCATGGTAATGAGCACCGACGTTCCAGTTCCTGTCACCCAAGGCCTACACCTAGCGCGCCCCGACGGGGCGACTCGAGTGAGCCGACGAGATAAGTAGGTGACGGGAGAAAGCTGATGGCATCGACAGGAGTCTTGTCTTGCACGCTTCCATGAGGGGAAGAATCTTATTGAGTACGTTACTACTTGAGCAGATATCTTGCACTCCACGCAATAGGGAATGGCTCCGGTGAGGAAAGGATTCCGTAAAGAACACGCATTAGGGTATGGCTCCGATCAGAGGTTATCTCCCCGGACACACCAAAAGTCCCAACTCTACACCACTATAAATACCCTCAACCCTCATGAACAAAGGTACGCATGCTTCTACCCCGACTTTGGCACTCTGGAGTTGTGAGCAATACTAACTTAACCGTCGGAGGGTCGTTGGCCGGTACCACACCGGTACTCCCCCTTTGAGGTTCTTTTCACTCGTGCAGGTTTACCCGGGACGCGCGAAGACCCTGCGGCTTACTGAGTTGCTTTTTGGCATCATCATCTGTTATTATATATAGTTTGTATCTGGGGTTTTTATTTTATATTTTATATTTATTTTGGTGCTATGGATGAAGGGCATGTTTAGTTGATGATTATTATTGGTTTTGAAGCTATTGAAGTTGTAAATTTAATAGCTTTCCACGAGGATTTTTATGTGGATAATGCTTCTTTTCCTGAATTGGAGATGGATGAGGCTCGGAGGGTTGCATACTTTAAAAGTTTTTGTCTTTTGGGGCTGTCCAATATAGTCTGGACTCTGGAGGGAAGGGGGTTACTTTGATGGCACTATGAAAGTTATTCAGAAAGTTTCCTAGGTTCTTCACTGGATATGATTAAGCTATTAGCGTATTTGAGAAACATTATATAACAACTAAAAGCTTTGTTAAATTTGAGAACCCCGTGTTCACCAAATTCAATAGAAATGGTTCCTTCATTGTTTTCAATTTTTCTAAATTTGATATTTCATATTTTGTTGAGTTAATTGGAGTCCATATGTTCTGTATCTGTATCTGGTTCAACGCTGTGTGGAGCTTAAAATGGTCCAATCCATTTCTTACATTATTAATGTGTTGTGAAAAATTATGCATTTGAGTATTTGAGCTTCCTGTCCTATATGTAAATCATGCAAATAGAAAGTAAAATTATTCAACTGTTAGGCTGGACAACAGGGGAATTTCTTTGATTTGCCAAAAGATTTGCCCAACATTACATCAATGTATCAAATTTACTAATTTGAGTTGTTAGCAAAATGAAGGGCAGGTTGTTAGCAAATTGAAGACAAGTGAATGACTTTTATTTTGGGCGTAGATTAGGTACAAGATGGCGTGTCTTGTTTTTTTAAACATATGAGATGGGATGTGGCTGAATTTGAAGAGAGGAATGCTGGAAAAGAGAGGAACAGGATTCGGTCCCTTTGTTAAGATTATTTTAATTTTGTCCTCTCTTGCGATTCATTAGTCTCAAATGATATCAAAAATATTTCCTATAGTTGGTAACAGAGAATCGTTGTTAGTATGTTGAATTGGCAAGAGTGTCCTGAAAGATATAGAGGCTTGAACATGAGCCATGAAGGGGACGACTTGTTGGCGTTCACATGTAAGTGTTGAGTTTGAGAGATTGATATAATAGTTAATCCCCAAACAAAATGGCCTAAGATTTTGAATTGAAGTTGTATCCAATGTGCATATCAAGGCATCATTGAAAGGCTATCCAAAGTGTCAATCTTCCCATATCTCCTGCAATGCTAGTACTTAATGCAGGACTATGTGGCATTCACATACTTGAATGGTCTAGATTTATGCTATTTCTGCATCATGCTTAGCATCTATTATGTTAGGAAGACCATTCCCCAAAAGAAAGGCCAAAACGTTAATTCCCACCTCCTCCCCCCAAAAAAAGAAAAAGAAAAAGTTAAACTGCAACGATATGAAGGGCGCTTCACCAATTCCAATGTAGCCCTCTCTCCAGCACTGCTACCCTTAAAGGGTAGGGGTGGTTAGTGACTCCTTGGGTCTGCAAGCATGTATACTTTCATTACCCCTTGAGTCTGCTATCCTTGTATGTTGGCATGTTTTTTGATTATGGTAACCCGTGTTACCTTCAACTTGGCTTAGCAACAACTATGTTTGGAAATATTTAGGGCATTTAAGAATTTTGCTGGGTGTGGTCAAATTCTCATAAACTCATTGCATGGATGACAAAGTATAATCATCAGTAAACCTAGTTCTGATTTGTTAGAAATAAAGGAGAGATATTACTTGACTTTTCTTGAAATTTGCACAAAATGAAATTACCAATTAACCATTATTAATGAAATAAACTTTAGAGATAAATTCTCTTTTTATTGCTTATACTAGTGAGATCTCTAATAAGAAAGAAGTCTAACAAATAGCAACATTATTCGCTTGCTTAAAAAAGTACCTTTTTTATTTTTAGGCAGCTGGACATGTAAATGTTATAGACATATTATGGATCTGATAAAATCTTGAATTATATAAACGGAAATATCGTAGTTTGTTTAATTGTTAAATTTGTTTAAAGACATTAACTTCAGCCAATTAAGGTAATGGTTGAAAGCAATGAATTAAGATTGAACAATAGAAATGCATCACTAAAGCTCAGTAAGTAGCTAAGCCTGTCAACTTATATGAGAAACTCAAATGACAATTAATTTATGAATGTATTATTTCTATAGTTGATGTGAATGATCATTTATTTTAAATTAGAATAAAATTAATAAATTTTTTATAAAAAAAATACTCCAACATGATTACTCTACTAAATTGCTATTTATGCTTGTTCTCTCAAGCTTCAGTTCATATTTTGCAGGTTCCCATTTGTTAAAAAAGTATCATGAAGGGAAATAGTATTGAAGATGATGATGATGATTCCTTCACTAAGCCCCTTGGAAGACGGTCTGTCTTTTATTATGGCATGGGGCACATGCTCAATGATATCACTGCTGCCTGTTGGTTCACTTACCTCTTATTGTTCTTGACAGATATTGGACTTTCTCCAAGGTATATATCTTATTACTTGGCGAGCAGTTTATAGAATCACGTTACAGTTGTTAAAGATGTTTTCTGTTGAAATTTTGTTCGCATTATGTTGAAAAAGAACGATACATGGAAGGAAAGTGGTGTTTATCCTGGGTAATGTTGAATTTGGTAATAAGAGATTTATCAGGTACAAGTTTTATATGTTATTTGGGAAAAGTAAATCTGGTGATATTCTACCAGACTCAAACTCTTATTCTTTGCAGCATGATGAGATTTTAATTTTGAGATATAGTGAAGTCAGCAAACAATTTAAATCAAGCACACACTAAGGACACTACCTAGAACTTCTGGATTTCCTTATGTTTTCATCAAAATTGTTCTTGAATAAAGTTTTTTGTCTGTTGCTGCATTGAGTTCTGTTTACCTCATGGTATAAATGAATCGTTGAGCTTCTATAATTTCTTTTTTTGACATTGTTGTTTCATTTTATAGGGATGCTGCTATGGTTATGCTTTCAGGTCAAGTAGCTGATGGATTTACAACCATATTGGCTGGTGAACTGGTACATATTTATATTTTTTTCTGTTTTTTTTTTTTTTTTTTTTTACTCACAAATTGATATGCTAAACATACATAACTAGATACTGTAAAATTAAAATAGTGGAATATTATATCTATCTGGTCCATTTTTTGTTTTGAATGCTTTTTAATATCCATCATTGTTTTTTCCTTTTGTCGATTTTTCTTTTTGTTATTTAATTCATTGGAGCCTTCACAATGGTGCTCAAGTTTGAGTCTAGTGACAAGTTAACATGTGTTTCTTATACTTCTTACATGTGAGTGTTTGATTCATTTTGCATTGCTTGCTTCTAGTACAAGAATAAAATGAAGAAAAAAAAAAAGGAAATAGCAAGCACTTTCTCTAATTTGTGATTGGGTTTACAAGAGGGTTTTACACATGAAACCTTTCAAAAAAGAATGTCTAATATACACTAACAATATTGAACAAAAGGAATTAAATTCTATATGTTCTTCAAATCAGTTTTTTTAAACCTCATTTACTAGCTCTATATAGGCAAATGGTTTTAATATCCAGCTATTCTGTCTCCTAAATGATTGAAATTCATATATTTTTACAAAATTTTTGTTAAATACATAAGCTCCTATATTTGGTTGTTTGGGTGAGAGGGGGTGGGGGTGGGAATTGTGACCTTAGCTTACTGGAAATAATTCTGCTTCCTATTGTTTCCATGATAGATTGACAGGTTTGGACATTTCAAAATATGGCATGCTGCAGGCTCTGTTCTGGTTGCCGTTTCATTTTCTTCTGTTTTTGGTGGTTGCGTACCTTGTAAGATCTTTGGTACTTCTTCATCAACACTGGAAACTGTTGGCTACAGCTTGTTTGCAGCAATCTTCAATGTTGGTTGGGCTGCTACTCAGGTTTCTCACATGCAATAACCTTCACAATCTACAATTTCCAGTTGAAATGTGCAAATCATCATTTCTATTTTTTATCCTATATAAGAACAAGGGAAAAGGCACTGCTGCCACTCCTTTAAGTGGTTATTATTCTGTGAACACTCATAATTTTTTGGGTATTTAATTGAAGCCTAAAACACTGATTGGTAACAAATGGCTATTTTGTTTTATTTCTTGTTAAAGATATATATTAAACATATTGGCCTAATGTAATAGGCCCAAGCCCACTCCTACTTGTACTAGTAGTCTAGGGTTTAGTCGCCTATATATACTCTTGTTAGGGTTCATTATAACACAGGTTATTGTACTACACTCTTATACAATAAAGATGTAGCCCTTAAGGGATTCCTCCGTGGATGTAAGCCGACAAGGCTGAACCACGTAACCCTCGTGTTCTTGATGTTCCCATTCTATGCTTCTCTTTTCGCATCCTTACATGGTGTACCAATGCTAATATTTAACATGGTATCAGAGCCAAACTTCGTTCTTGGCATCAAATAAACATCTCTACACAGCAAAGAAGATTCTCATGTGCACACCATCATCTGAAGTCACACATATTTGTCTGCTGATTTAGACTCCACGGCATATTGCAGCCACCATGGCTCAGTGCAGTGTCCAAGATCCACAAATCCAAGCAAACCGTGACTTAACTTATTAGATCTGTGCCCATCAAGCCTTCGCCTGATGAAACCAACAAGACAGACGTGCTCCACGGCATATCGCGACCAAAACCCAGGAATCCGGCTTCCAACTGCCTCATCACGCGCCACCACGCGCGGACAACGGCTCGGGAAAATCTCCCACGCCCCGCCATAGATTCCTGACTTCCAGTTCGTCTTCTGGGCACACGCGCCGACCTACTGGCCTTGTTGTCCACCGATCTATGAAGCACGAAAATCTGGTCCTCATCCGATTCAACACGCGCCTCCCAAGCTTCTGGCTTCTCCACCACGCGCCGGTGAATCTGCACGCTCCTGCCACGCGCCGAACATTGTAGCTGATGTCATCCATGACGTCATTAGATGACGTCATCAAAAAGCCACGTCAGCCCTAGACACGTCATCAGACACGTCAGCTAGCCACGTCAGCAGTGTCGCCTCGTCAGCACCACGTCACCTAGTTGACCGCTGACTGGACCGACCCGACCCGGACCACCCGGATCTGACCCGTGAGCATGGATCGTTGACTTTGACCTGATTCCGTTGACTTTCGTTGACTTTGACTTTTGCGTTGACTTTGACCAAAAGTTAAAATTTTCGAAATGGCCTATCTTGCTCAGTTTTTCGCATAGATTCCGATTATGGACTCCGTTTCTTCATTTGAAACTCCAAAATTGGTCAATTGGCATATTCTTCATTGTGGTTTCTTCAAAGGCATTCTTCAAAGCATCTCCAAGTGATCTTCTCATGCTTATCCAACCTCAAGCCTTCATCAAGATTCCGCCTTGAGTTTGAGGGAGGGTGTTAGAGATATATATTAAACATATTGGCCCAATGTAATAGGCCCAAGCCCACTCCTACTTGTACTAGTAGTCTAGGGTTTAGTCGCCTATATATACTCTTGTTAGGGTTCATTATAACACAGGTTATTGTACTACACTCTTATACAATAAAGATGTAGCCCTTAAGGGATTCCTCCGTGGATGTAGGTCGACAAGGCTGAACCACGTAACCCTCGTGTTCTTGATGTTCCCATTCTATGCTTCTCTTTTCGCTTCCTTACATGGTGTATCAATGCTAATATTTAACATTTCTGAATTTTTGTCTATACGGGGGACTAGCCTGAAAGTTTGTTAATTTAACAAAATTAAGGATGATCAAATAAAACAGGGGGACCTTATGGAAATTCCTTAAAGCATGGGGCACCAGTGAACCCCTTCACCTGGCCCCTCCACATTGATGGAAAGGATAAAAGGAAGAAACACATGTCATTGGCTTTGGAAGTATTTTTCACTTATGCTATGAACCTTGACTGTTTTGTTGAAGGTCTATGGTGAATTGCATCACACTGAATTCAACAAGTAGAGTAGTGCTGACTAGCTGTCGAAATGCATTTACAATGGTCAGCTTCGAACTGAATTCTATTTGGTTGTACTTGTCCGTATGTTGTAACATTAAACCAACAAAGGTTTTTTTTGGTAACTTTGTTTTATAGATTGCCAACCTCAGCCTATATGCAGTTGCTCTAATAGTCTTTGCCGTCACCAAAGCAAACACATATGCTGATGTTGAAAATCAGGTATGTCCAAAGAATTTTTGATCTATTATTAAGAGTTTTCCTTCTGGATTTTAATCACTGTATTCTACCGAGCAGTATCGATGGATTGCATATTCATCAATTTTTGTTGGATGCTGCTTTGTGGGCATATTCCTTTTTGGAACCAAAGAGCCAAGGTGACATAAATAGTCTTAATCTTTGAAGTTTCTAGGAAATGTCTTTATAATGCTTTCTTGATGTGTTGCGAGATAAAAAATTAATCTTATAGTACCATGACCTGTGATACTGTTATCATTCTTTATTTTGTTTGGTTTAAGATAAGAAAAATGACTATGGGCATTTAATTTCAAGTTTTGTTGCTTGCCTTTGGTACTAGATGGATAAAGACCTCATTTTTTCACATTGTTTAATTGAACCATTTGGTTAGAAACTAGATGTGAGAAATTCCAACACCATCAATATAAGGGAAATATTTGAAATTTTAGAAAGTTTGGGGGTACCTCGGCATACTTAATTACAATAATTATTTACTTCTCTTATGTAGATCCAGGGTAGGAGCACAAGGAAATTTTCATGCTAGGATTGCATGGGCTTATTGGTTCAAGCGAGTTCTATATTATGAAGTTGCTATTGTTTATGTGCTCACCAGATTAATTGCCAATGTGTCACAGGTCAGTGCATTTTCCTGTTTAGTGGTGTTCATTTTAACTAACAGAAAAGAAAGAAGAAACTTAACTTTATATATCATAACATCATATGAGGAGCTGATATTTTTAAGAATATCTTAAGCCTCCAAGAAAAAATGTCCTATGAAAAATGGGCTTCCCTACTGGAAAAATCAGTCCACTAATATTACAAATTATAAAAGAAGTGATTTCCCTAAAATTGGTAAGCTATCTTTGTAGTTCTGATATCAAGATGGCTTCTTTTGTCAGGCGTATCTTGCATTCTATGTTATTAATGATCTAAGAATGGCCCAATCAGCTAAAGCTCTGGTACATGCACAAACCTTTCCAAATCATATTTCTTTTAATCTTAAAAATATTTTATTTGAAAAATGATGCATGGCTAATTCTTTCAAATTGATGGGAGCAGGTTCCTGCCATCATCTACACTTGCAGCTTCATTGTATCTGTTATTCTACAGGTCCCCTTGTGAAACCCACTTCTTTGGTTGAAAAACTCTGTGTTTTCTACAAATTCTTTATTTATTGATTCCTGACCTTTTCAGGAGATTGCATGGACTGGCCAACGCCTGAAGGCCTACTACACTGCTGGTGGCATTATTTGGATGTTTTCTGGTGCAGCAATCATTTTCTTACCTAGAAGCATGAGTGCTTTCATGTACGTAATATCAGTATTTATTGGAGTAGCAAATGCTTTGATGATGGTATGATCTAATATTCTGTGCTATTAATCTTTTCTTCATTTCAAGTTATTTATGAGTCCATTTCACTTCTATGACATTTTAAGATAAGGGAAGCATTGTCCTTGTTGTTGAATTTTCTTATCAATAAAAGAAAAGGCATTGTCCTCATGGTTGATGGAAACCATTTAGATCTGTGAATCAAAGTATTATGACATGATAAACAACCAGCCTTCTAGGACTTGTTACAGCAATATGACAACCTTACAGTTTATAAATCTTCCTCTGAATATTTATGCTTCATAACAGATAATTTTGCTAACAAAGCATTAAATAAAGAACATTTGTATTCTTCTAATTCGACCCAAGCTTATTGATTTGAGTTTGACAATGATGATTCTAATAAAAAATTAAGCCAAAATCCCAAAATTTCCCAAGTGTATTGAAAATGAGATAATTTTTAAGAAGTTCCATCTAAATTAGTGAATGATTTGAGATCCTAACACTGAAATGTCTAAATCAAGTATGAAAGAAATCCAAACTATAGATCTTCACTAAAACATACATAACTAGTTACTGTACAATTAAACAACAGTTCAATATTATATGTCTATCTGGTCCATTTTTGTTTTGTTTTGTTTAGAATGCTTTTAAAGATCCATCATTTTTTTTCCGTTCATTGATTTTCCTCTTTTTTATTTAATTCAATGGAACTTTCAAAAAAGTGCTCAAGTTTGAGTCAAGTGACAAGTTAACATGTGTTTCTTATACTTCTTACACGTGTTTGTTTGATTCATTTTGCATTGCTTGCTTCTAGTACAAGACTAAAATGTAGAAAAGAAAAGGGGAAATAGCAAGCACTTTGTTTAATTGGTGATTGGGTTTGTAAGTGGTTCTACACATGTGAAACATTTAAAAAATAAAGATAAATCTAATTACACTGCCAATATTGAAGAAAAGGAATTGAATTCTATTCGGTCTTCAAATCAGTTCTTTCAAACCTCATTTACTAACTCTATACGGGCAAAAATGGTTTCGGAAGAAAGTACAGATGCAGATTGTTACTTTTAGGTGTTCTCCTCCCCCCACCCCAAAAAAAAAAAAAACAAAATCATTAGATGAATTCATCAAGCTTAAATTGAGATGAATGAAAATAATTGGCAAAAAAGAGGACCCTATAAACACATGCCTAACTCGTCAAATATATTTAAAAAAAAAAAAAGAGTTCAAGCTATATCATATGCAAATTATTATGATCCAAATTTTAACAACATATGATTACAATCGATAAATTAAAGAAGCTGGTTCAATTCTTCATAAAAAAGAAGAAGCAAGTCCAATTTATTTTATTAATTGCGTGAAAAATGTAACTATGATTTAAAATATATGATATTTATATATATTTTTTTATACATGATAGAAATTCTACTATAACCTAATCTTAGTGTATGTATTTGTGAAACTCTTTCTTGAAAATTTGAATCTCGACCCTTGCCCCTTACATCCCACAAGCACTTATACTTGTGGAATGACCATCGCGCTAAAGATGCGTGGTGGTAAAATATATGATATTTTAAAATACTGTAAATATGACCTAATAAAGTGAAACAAATAAGTTCTTAGAATAAAATAGAAAGTATTAAAATAACATGAAAATAAAAATAAAAATCTCACCAACAAGGCAACTACCCCAACCCCATGTTAAAGTTAAATCTTAAATGTTGTTTCTCTCACATGGTCACACACTCAAAAGACTTTTCACTCCGACGTGAGGAGAATAGACTTTTCATTCCGACGTGAGGAGAATATGTAGAAGATATTGCAAATGTATGTTGTTGAACTCTTCCTTTCTTTTAAATCAAGACATGAAATTAAAGCGGTCATATATATATATATATATATATATATATATATATATGATTATAATTTTTGATGCAGTAGTAATGGGAGTGAAGAGACCACCAACAGAAACTTGTATGTTTATATGTTGAAATGGTATTTACAATTATGATGCCAATATGATTTTTTTTTTCATTATATAATATTGTTGTATACTTTTAATTTTTATGCACGCACACCTATATCTTTTATGTAAATAATGTAATTTTTCTGTACTTTTTTTAAAAAATTTAACTTAATAAATATGTCATCTATATATAATTTTTCTGTACAAATCTCACCACTCTTTTCTAGTAGACATCTTCCAATTTGCTAATTAGTATATCAAAATGCTTATTATTAAGTTACATTGAAGGAAAATAAATATTATATAAAAACGGCCAGAAAAAGTCGTACTCTTATTTTGAAAAATTTATGATATAATTTTCACTTTGTTTTCTCTCATATGATAGGTTTTTTAATCCATTGAATATTTATATTATGATGACCTATTATTGTGTGAAAAATTTGAATATCGGCCTATGAATCTTAATAGTCCAAACTCCAGATAGATGATCCTCACATTATCATTTTTTTGACAATTAATACATAAGGGTACTATACCAAGCAGGCCATATATATCCTAGATTTTATCATACTATTTGTCAAACTATATTTCCTATATATACATTTCTTTTTTTTCTTTTTTTCTTTTTTTGAGAAAAAGGTAAGTAATTTTATTATTGTAAATCATATTGAAATACATCATTCAAATCTAGTGGTAGATCTTCTAACCACACATCAGTATTTGCAGCTAAAACTGCTCTTCTAGCAAAGGTGTGGGCATGCTTATTCCCACCCCTTTTAACATGATTGAAACTACGTATAACCATAGAACTTTTAACTACTCGAATCTCCTCAATAATGTGCCCAAACATAGTGGTACAAGGCCTGAGCTTATTAACCGCTTGAATGACATTGAGTGAGTCCCCCTCCACTTCCACCTGAAAAATGCTAATTTCTCGAGCAAAACTAAGAGCTCAACTTGCTGCCATGGCCTCTACCAAATCCACCGAACTTGGGAGGCGAATCTTCTGTCTGAGAGCATGCGGAGTCTCTGATGACCACACCTAAACCTGCCAGCGCCAAATCTTCGAAAATAGCACCATCAAAATTTATCTTATAGATTCCAGGATTAGGAGGCATCCAACGAGTCTCGTCCCTCTGAATTATATTCCTAGGCAACTGTTTTTGAACGTCATGGAACTCCTGGAGAAGCTCTGCGGCTCTTTTCACAATATCCACTACTTCCCACGTTGGTTGCTTCTCTCTAATTCCATTTCGACGCTTCCATACACACCAAGCAATCATGGAAAAGAGTGCAGCAGATTTTGAGGAAGCATTCAATAGAACAAACTCCATTAAATCTCTAAAGCTAGAGAATGTTTTGGTCCGAATTAAGCTGAAGCTAGGAGTTGAGAACCACACTGGTTTGACGTTATCACATAACCAAAGGCCATGAATAGTATCTTCTGGAAATTCACCACAAAGATTACATTCACTATAGTAGGAACAACATGCCTTGTGTGCAGATTCTTTTTTGTGGGAAGAGATTCGCTACGAGCACGCCATAGGAAATGTCGAACTCTGTTAGGAACATGTAATTTCCAGATTTTATTCCACAGACTTTTACTTGCTTCGGGATTGGAAGAGCTTGGCTGGGATAGTAAAGCTTCAGACGCCAACAATCTGTAAGCACTTTTAACCGAGTATGAACCATCGGTAGTCGGCGACCAAACCAGTAAATCTGTTGTGACATGTGGGCTAACTGGAATGTTTTTAATACATTTCTGAGTATATTATAATATATACAGTTTAATAATTAATAATAACGGTCCAAATTCCATCTTACATTTTTGTTTCCCACTTCCAAGCATTCGAATTCTTCTCAAAATTTTCTCCAAAAAAAAAAAAAAAACAAAAATGTCTTCTCAAAAAAAATCTGAAATCAAATATTAAGGATGGAGAGTTTGGTGAACGGTGAAATATTTTCCCCTCTTAAGGATAAAAGATACAAATAATTAAAAAAAATTGGGGATTTTTTCAATGTTGTATAACTAAATAGAATATATCTTTTGACTCCACATTATTATACTCATTGGCTGAGGGGGTCCCTCCTATATTTTCAATAGAAAAAAAAAATTTATATATATATATATAATTAAGCTAATTATGGCCCCTAGATTTAAAAAAAATATTTATGTAAATGAGTTTTTTTTTTCATATTATTCCAATGTTAGCTCAAAGTGTATCTGAACTATATTTTCATAGAATTTTTTTAAGTATTTAACAAAATTTTTTAAAAGTATTTAACAACACCCCCCCCCCCCCCAAACCTTACTTTTTCTTTTCTTTTCTTTTTTCTTTTTTTTTCATTTGGAGATAGGGTTATTGTGTTTTTTTTAATATAAGGTGTTCCTTCCCCTTTTCATGGATTGGTACTTTTTTAAAAACTATATGTAAAGAAATGGTCTAATTTTTTTGTTGTGACTTTTGATAGAATAAGACGTTGAATTAATATGCAATTTCCCAATGTTCAATTTTAGATATTATGCAAAAGAAAATTTTATTTGTTATGTTATTGTTGATGGCTTTGACCTCACAATATTGCTATTCATTTTCAAGTTAAATTTTATGCTCGAAATTGCTACATATTAATGAATTAAAAAAAAATCCTCATATGATTTTATATTAAAAAAAAAACTATTGGTTTCTATATTTTTCATCATTAGAAATCATTTTGATCCTATTTAACGTTTATTTTCATGTTTTGTGTGGGTGTCAAAAACCAGCTTTCTCTATGGATATTAGATGGATCCGAGGGAAGTAGTTTGATTGACTAACAATTTATTTATAAAAGAGAAAAAATAGAATAAACACTCCACAACGGGAAACTACAGCAATTTTTTTTTTTTTTTTTTTGAGAAACGGAAACTCAAGCAATTGATTTCACAAACACTAGTCATTCCCAGTAAAACTAATGTGTTACAAGAGAAAATTCAATTTCCTGTGGAGTTACACTACATCAGTTTTTGGTGTTTCTCTCTTTTTCTTTCTCCTATTTCTTTTTTTTTTTTAGTCCCTCTCCCTGTTGCCTGTCACCCACCTTATATAGATATATCTTTCATTCTTATCTCTACAGTTGTTCTGTCGCCAGCCGAGTTCTCAAGGATATTTTCCTCTCCTTTATCGATTTCCTCCCTTCCCTTATCCTGGAATTTTGACTTTTGGATGTTTGTACTATTCATGTTGTCTCATATGCATTTAATGCGGCAAAGGTTAGGTGAAAGTCCCTTCATTAATGCGGAGGTGAAGGTCTTCATCCTTCTTGCATATTTTGGAAGATTCCCTGAAGTTCTAGATACTAGCTGGAAGTAAGATGTTCGCCATCCATGCACATCTCCTGGTATAAGACTTGGCTCTACTTAGCTTACTACTTCCATCACGGGAACGATCTGTAATGGTTCCTATCTCCTTCTGGGTGCTCAGGATAACCCTATTCCCTTCATCTAGATCTTACAAACTAATGGACCATTTTGTTAGTGTATGTGTCTGGCCCATTTCACTCCTCGGGGGCTCAATTGGGATTTGGGCTTTAGGCCTGGATGAGGACTCTTCCACTCCCCACACCTTGCATGTGATTATAAATTTTTAAAATTACAATTAAATAATCCTCATTTGTTTGATTACACCATATATTTCTCTAAATATTGGTATACTTGCTTATTTTAGCAACAAAAATATTGAAAATGGTGCCAAGCAATGTAATATAAAGATTTTTTTATATATATAGATATAGAAAAATAACAATTGGTTTTTAATGTATAACATAGAATTGTTTTAGAAAATTATTAAAAATATATAATTTGTTTAGGTTGTGATGAATATCACCCAAAATCTCCTAATGGTCCTTCTTTATGATTTATTGGTGAATATTTCCAATAAAATCTATTAAAGTTGTTATTGGTTGATGCAAATATTGATTATTACTAGCTTTTTTTTTCACTCTCTAATTTCCGAGGGCATCTTTGCAGATTCAAACATTTCAAAAGTGTTAATAAAATATTTCTTCATATGAAAGTTGTGAAATTCACAAAATTATGTTGATAGAAATCTTTTTTTTCCCCCTAACAAATTTACTATAGAACTAAAATTTTACATAGAAGATTATTGAAAAAGTTAAGTGGTTCTTTTTTTCAAACGTTTAGTTTCAAAATATTAAATAAGTTAGCTATAGATTAACTTTTTACATTTTATTATATTGCACTAGAGTCATGCACATAACATACACACACGCATGCACACACGCGCGTGCACACACACACACGCACACACACATAAAAGGAGTAGCATAGGTTTTAAAAAAAATGCAATAAAATTCAAACCCTTTGATAATAATTTTTAAATTTCTTAGGAAATACATATAAAAAGTAATTTAGGTGTCTAAAAGATTAATATTTATAAATAAAAAATTTTGGGTCTTATTCGGTTCACCCTGGTTCATTTGGTCCACTTTGGTCATATTTAGATATATCAATCCACTTTGGTAATATTCGGTCCACTTCTGTTCTATTCGGTCCATTTTGTCCACCTTGGTCTTATTCAGTCCACTTCAGTCTATTCAATCCATTTCTACTATATTCGGTCCATTCTGTCCACTTTAGTCTTACTTGGTTCATTTTCGTCCTAATCGGTCCATTCTATCCACTTTGGCCTTATTCAGTTCTATTCAATCCAGTTCGGTCCTATTGGGTCCATTCTATTCACTTTGGTCTTATTTAGTCCTATTCAATACACTTTTGTTCTCTTCGGTCCATTTTGCTCCAATTCAGTCGATTTCGGTCTTATTTGGCCATTATGTCTATTTTGATCCTATTCAGTCCTATTCAATCTACTTTGGTCCATTAGGTCCTATTAGCTCCACCTGGTCCATTTGGTCGTACACATTCCATTTTGGTCTACTCGGTCCATTCTGTCCACATCAGTTTCGGTCCATTCAGTCCATTTGGTCATTGTCGGTCCATTCCGTCCATTTTGGTCATACTTCGTCCATTCGGTCCTAATCAGTCCACTCTGTCTTATTCGGTCTATTTTGCTCCTATTATGTCCTATTCTGTCCATTTCGGTCATATTTGGTTTACTTTGGTCCTAATCGGTCCATTCTGTTTTATTCAGTCTTACGCAGTCCATTTTGGTCATTCTCAATCTATTTTGGTTGTAATGGGTCCATTCGGTCTTATTCGGTCCATTTTGGTCGTATTCATCACAATGTGTATTTTTCGTTGTTTTTAGTGCAAAACTGCAAATATCAAATTTTCATTAAATTTCGTTATGTTAATAGAAATTGTTACTAAAGAAATATATATATATATATATATATATATATATATATATATTGGAATGATCAACGAAGGGCATATTTTTATGTGAAAAACATACATCAACGAAAGGCATTGAATCATCAATTAGCAAAAAGCATCACAATATGTACCATGACCATAATGTATTGAAACATTTTGCTATTTGGTTGGTTATAATTTTCTACATACATAAATTATAAATACACATAAATAATTTTAATATATGGGTATAAATTAAGCATGTGTATGATGATTTATCTTGACTCAAACAAAAAATTCTGGATTTGCTACCACTGCGTCTTGGTATTTTTAATGGAGACATTAAAAGTTCTAATTATCCCTTACTTGTTGTAAACTATTGAATTTATCAACAACAAAAAAACACTCATTAGACAAATGCATCAACCTTAAATTGCGATGAATGAAAATAATTGACAAAAGAGAGGACTCTATAAACACATGCCTAAATCGTTAAAAAAATTAAAATATATATAAAATTGAGTTCAAGCTATATCAAATGCAAATTATAATGATCCAAATTTTAACAACTTATGGTTACAATCTATAAATTAAAGAAGCTAGTTCAATTCTTTTCAACAAAAAAAAGTTAATCGAATTTATTTTATTAATTTCGTGGATAAATATGTCATCTATATATAATTTTTCTGTACAAATCCCACCACTCTTTTCTAGTAGATATGCTTATTATTAATGCATCAAAATGCTTATTATTAAGTTACATTAAAGGAAAATAAATATTATACAAAAACCAGAAAAAGTTATACTCTTACTATAAAATAATTATGATATAACTTTCACTTTGTTTTCTCTCATATGATAGGTTTTTAAATCCATTGAATATTTATATTATGAGGATCTGTTATATAGTGTGCAAAATTGAATATTGGCCTATGAATTTTATTAGTCCAGACTCCAGATAGATGATCGATTCTCATAATTTTTTTGACGAATAATACATAAGGGTACAGCACCAAGAGGGCCATATATATCCTGGATTTTGTCATACTATTTGTCTAACTATATTTCTTATATATACATTTCTTTGTGTATATTATAATATATTTAGCTTAATAATAAAGATATACAATATCCAGGTTTTATGCCATGTATGTATGTGCCAGAGCCAAATTTCGTTAATTGTGTATCTAAAGCATGGTTTTAAAAATTGGTACGGTGAAAGAACCGAAAAATAGACTAGTTACTAGTTTTCTGGTTAAATCGAGGTTCGACTGATGGTCAAACCGATGACGTCATAAATAATTTAATTAATAATTATAAAAATAAATAAACAAACAATTTTATAAGTGGTCATTTTAACTAAAAAATTAAATAATAACCCACAAGCCCACTATAAAATATTTTAATTATTTTTTAACCTTTCTAATAACAAAAAGTAAGTGCAATAATGGGTAGCAATATCATTGCCCACTTGATCTTTTTTTCCCTCCAAACATTTTACCAAGTGCACCAATAGGTAACAATATCATTGCCCACTTGATATTTGTTTCCCTCCACACATTCTACACGTTAATATCCCAACTACCACACATTTTGAAAGCCAAACATCCACACAATTGGTTTAACAATATATTTCGGTTTGGCCAGCGTAGCGATATATTTTTGTACTGGTCAATACCGGTGTATCATTTCGGGTTTACCGTTATTTTATATATTTAATATATATATATGTGCTACATCCACAATATTTTCTCAACATTTTTACAACAAATCATATGTGGCTATTTTTTATTGGTTCTAATTTGAACTTACCATTAAAATAACTTTTTTGCCTAAAACTTACCATTAAAACTCATAACAACCTAAAACTTTTAACTTACTGTGAAAGTGTGGTAAAAATATTATGAAGATAGTTGATTCCAATTAACTCAACTGATAAAGTCTATGATAGTTGAATAAGAGATCTGTGGTTCAATCCCCGCCTACATCAAAAATCAATTGGTGTCTTGATTTGATAATAAAGAACTATTATTAAGAGCGAATGCTATAAATTAAAACTCTTAAAAAAAAATATTGTAATGATTTTTTTTTTTTGGGTACACGTATCTCAATTTTCAACCACCCTCTACCAAAACTCACTTTTTTTTTTACCTCCACTCGCTCTCTTTTACTTTTACAATTTATCTCTCTTTATTTTTATCTTGATTTTATCTCCTCCACATGTTTACCTCCACTGAGTCTTATCTCATTTCAAATTTCAAAAAGCTAGTCTTATCTCCTTACATTTGGTCAGTCTAGGGGTGTCAATTCGGGTTAGCGTATCGGGTTCGTGTCGTGTCGAGGTAGGGGTATTCGACTAAATGGCTCAACCCTAACTCGACCCATTTAATAATCGTGTAAGGATCCTTCAACCCTAACCCGACCTGTTAATAAGGCGGATTGACCTGACCCAACCCATTTGACACGGTTAATAAACGAGTCGTGTTGGATTGACACGAATGTAACACAACCCATTTCGACCTACATAATATTAAATATAACATTCATCTAGAAATAATTTTTTTTTACATCCCAAAAAGCAGTGCATACACTTCATGTCTTCAACCCATATTCAAAATAATATAGTTCAACAAAAATATAACATTCATCTAGAAATAAGTTCTTTACACTCCAAAAAAAGTGTAACACTTTAACCCAAATTCAAAATAACATAGTTTAACAAAAATAAAATAACATAATTCAACAAAAATATAATATCCTTGGAACTCACCAAATGCTAAATATCAATATTAAAAGAATTTGAGCAAACAGTATTCTAATCCTGACTATGACCACGATTATCATCCATCGATTCTTTGTTGATGTCCAAATTCATAACATCTTCCACAAGCTCATCCAATTTCATTTGTGCAAGTTTTATGCCAAAAAAATAAAAATAAATAAGTATTAGTAGTGTTACAAAATATGATCATGCCTCTACAGTTTTATAAGAACTAAATAATAATAACAATGTAAGAGTAATAATAACTAATGAAACAAATAAAAATCTATGGATGTTATGTTATGCGAGTTAAACGGGTTGTGTTAAGTGGGTCATTTCGGGTTTGACACAAATAAATTGGCGTGTCAAACGTGTCTATTGCGGGTTTCGCGAGTTGACCCGCTTATGATCTGTTTCTTATCGTGTTACTTTCGGGTCGACCCGTTTATGACCCAAACTCATTAAGGCCCAACCCCAACTCGAAAAAACTCGTGTCGAGTTCGTGTCATGTTCGCAGGTTGGGTCGAACATTGACACCCCTAGGTCGGTCATCACGTGGGCACCCAAAGCAAAACTCTTTGAGAAACAGTAAAGACATAAAAAAATGAAGAAGAAGAAGAAGAAGATTAAAGGAACACAGACATTGTAGAGACCACGAAGAAAAATGGAAAGCCTAGCGAAAAAGAGACCGAGATACAAGAGAGATGCATCAGATTGTGAAATTTGTTGAGAAATTATCAAATTTGTTGAGAAATTCGGTGAGTGAAAAATTACAAAGAAATCTGTGTACTGTTTGTCCGGTTTAACCGCACCGGTTTCCAGTTACGCTGGTTGAACCGACGGTTTGTACTGTTTGTCTAGTTTTTCTTTCATTTTCGATTTTAATTAATAATCGGACCGGATTAAGATTCGGTTTTCAATTGAACCGGCCGTTTGGTCTAGTTTTTAAAACCATGAAAAAACGTCGTTCACAGTATTGTAGGAGTTCACATTGTTCATGAGTAGCAGTAATTTAGAAGTATTGCTTGTGCAAGTATGGTTAGGGATTTTTAGGCTATTTTGGTCTCATCATCTAATTTTATTTATTTATTTATTTAAGTTGATGTGTGTGATTATGATTATATTTAATTAAGGACATCTATGGTTTAATATTATTAGGAGTTAGGATTCAACACTTTTTGAATAGGATGTTTCCTATTTATAAATGATTTCTTCAATTTGTAATTTAATTGCAGTAGAGTCCATGGTACCCCTAATATCATTTTTTCGGATTTCCTTTATGATGATCAAATATCATAGTATGCATAAGATAAATGTCGAATTAGATTTACAAATCTAATCATACACATTATGAGGTGGCTGATCAAATATCATTAAAGGATGCTTGAAAGATATAGTGCAGGTGCATATCATAGATTGAAAGTACTATGAATCTTCTGGTCGTGTGAAACCGCAATTTAGTGGTACCTGCCTTTATGTTCTCTTACTCAATAAATCATTCATTTTGTTATAATAAAGGGAAAGGACGAAATGAATTATTTATATAAGCTGTGGAATTCTGTGTTAATTCCATGCTTATTGATAATTTATGACAACTTCTCTGCTAATTTACCTTCAACCAATACAAAAGGTACCGATTTGTGATCCTTGTTGTGGTTTTCATTAAATTTGCACTGAAATTTTAACCCAAAAGCTTTAATTTTGTGAGTGTCTTTGTGACTAGTTTGCCATCTCATGACTCATGAGTTCTGTTTTTTGTTTTTTTTTTTTTTTAAAGGCTAATTAACCATAGATTTGCACTGTTTATGGTTTTCATTATTATTATTACTAGCCGCTAACCCGTGCAATGTATGGGAACTTTAATTGATTATGAAACTATACAATTGCATAAATTGCTCTTATCTGACTTGAATTTGTGTTACAATTTGATGAAGAAGTCAAAGCTTAAAATATTCGCAAATCGGAAGATTCATTGCCTAGGAATTGTTGAAACAAAACAAAATATATATAGCTACACAACAGAGAAATATAAGAGAAATATTAATTATCTTCAAAAGAATTACCCATGGTATAATTGTTGAAATCTACCAAGCAAGTTCAGATATTGCTAAAACTAATGCAAGAAGTCAGATGTTAAAACTTCTAAAATTTCAAAAAAATAATTTTAAAAAATTAGAAGATTCTAAACCTAGAATTATTGAAACAATAGGAAACAATATATGACTACAGTCATTACACACAAAAGAGGAATATAAGAGAAAGATCTTATTGAAATATGCCGGATTGTTTCATATAATGCAAAAAATAAACCCAAAATATCAAATGAAACTAAAGAATTAGAAAATTTTGTGCCTACAAATTATTGAAACAAAATATAAACAAAAAAAAAATATGTAACTACACATAGAGAAATATAAAAGAAAGATATTCTACCCTCAAAAGAATAATCCATTGCTATGATTGTTAAAATCTGCAAGAAAATTTTAAACGTTACAAAAAATTAACCAAAAAGTCAGCCGTTAAAACACAATGAAATTATTTAGATGAAACAATCTACTGGTGGGTAGAACCTAGCACCAAGTTTACCCTAGGATAATAGCTTGTTGTTGAGACTTGAGATCAAAATTATATATATAATGCAACTTCTTTTTCTTCCTCACCAATCATTGGTGTGGTCTTAACATGGTGTTTCTTCAATTCACACCTGTTTATATAGGCACTTGGATTGTCACTCTTTAGTAACTTTGGCCTTGATTGCTATTTCTATTTTGTAATTGTTATACTCGTGTTATGTTTTTTTTTTTTTTTTTTCATTTATCCCAAAAATAATAATTAAAAATTTCCAACTCTCCCTTTGTCTCAGCTTTTCCACAATGGGTGCCATTAGAACTATGTTTTTCTTATAAATTATAGGGTTAGCCATATAAAATTAGTAATTTAAAAACTCCTAATTTTTAGCTAAATTATAAAAAATAAAAAGATTTTTCTCCCACCTCCATATTTTTTTTCTCACATTAGAAGTCAAGTACTAATACAAATTTTTCTTAAAATAAAATATAAAATAAAACTGCCATAAGTAAAACATATGAACCCAAAAAATAAAAAATAAATAGTCTTATTGCATGCGCAAAGCGCATGTGATGAGATAAGTAATATTGTAATGTACGTGGTTGTGGAATACAAGAACGAAAAATTCACAGTTCCCCAACTTGGATCTATAATAATAATAAATAAAAAAACGTGTTGGTAGTTCAAAGTTGCAAGGCCCACTTGGAGGTGATTCAGGAAGGTCGCGCAAAAGCTTAGCCCAAAACTTCTCTTGATGGGCTTTAAATATGGCCCATGAATTTTTTAAGGGTTTAGTAAGGCCCATGGTCAAATTGTTGATGGGGATGATAATATTATCCTTTTTCACAGAATATCAGCTTTCCACACTTATTAGATCTTTTTCATATGTGAACTTAAATGGCTGGCATTCACCCTCATTTGTCTTTGATGATTAAAATATAATTTTGAAAGGATAGCTATAGGAAGACAAAAATCTTACAACAATTTATATATCTATCATGTCTTTTTAGGCCTATTAAGAATATGTACAATGCAATGTTGTACTTGTTAATTTAGTACATTCAATTGCTAAGCTCTTCAATTCTAGTCCATGGTTTCTTTTGGCTCTATGGTTTATCTAGGGAGAGCAATTAACCCTATCCACAGGAATTAAAGTTGGATTGATAGAATTCTTAGAGTATCATGTGAGAATTCATCATTGGAGTTTTTTGATGCATGACTACCTAGCATGCTAGCATTTATCATGGGAACAAACAATCACTAGTATAAAAGAGGTGCATTTTTCAAAGGTCTTCTCTTCTTGAACCTATCTCATCCATTTCTTAGGTATCATACCATTAGAATCCCTTTAATGGACTCATTTTTCAAGAAATACAAGATTTAATAGTAAAGAACCATTTGTTAATTTGGTTTTAAACCATAGGTTCCCTCCAAAAAAAAAAAAAAAATTTAAGAAATGAATAAGCTATTATAATTTCTTAATGACAGTTCCAAAACCTGCACTTCTTAATAATAATAATAATAATTCATAAAAATACTATGAAAGTTTTTTAATACACCAAACTTTTAATTTTTTTTTTTAATTTCATATTGCAAGAATTATTTATTTGGATCTTGAAATTCTAGATATGATTTTTTGAGAAGAAAATTCTAGATTAGATGATGCTGCCATTTTATTTAATAAGATATCAAAGTAGTAGATGATTGATTGCACAAAATTGCAATCCTTCGATTGACTCGAGGGTTTACTTTGCCTTTTTAAGAGCAATTGTTTAATGCACTTCAGAGCATGATAAAATTGGGTAGGATTGGATTTCACAAGCAAGTTTCTCCAGTGCAGTCGAAATATTCAACAAAAGATTAGATATATTGGTGGTAGCTAATATGTATTTTCACAGCTAAAAAAGTGGTACTCTATGTTAGATTTTGATCGAAAATTAATTTTACTGGAGGATCATTGAAGTGCAGTATTCGTGTAAAACATATAACAAATTGGTTGGGGAAATCAATCTTTTTTTTTTTTTTTTTATTTACTACATGTAGGTGAAAAGTCATACATTTTTAAGAAGAGAAGCTAAAAACTAGTGGCTCCTTGTACCTTCATATGTCATGATAAATTTAGGTGGATTG
Organism: Lithocarpus polystachyus; assembly: GCA_033629205.1. Classification (NCBI taxonomy): domain Eukaryota; kingdom Viridiplantae; phylum Streptophyta; class Magnoliopsida; order Fagales; family Fagaceae; genus Lithocarpus; species Lithocarpus polystachyus. Next base: position 954,022 of record CM066165.1, read on the forward strand.
GCAATAACTTATCCATGAATCGTTCTAAGTTCTAACTCTTGTTTTATGTTTCTGCCATCTCTTGGGTATAAGTTTGTCAAACTTGAGAATGTTGTGGTCCAAATTTTAACTCGTGTCTAAAAGGAATTGAGGCCCAAACAGAACAGAGAGAATGTTTGCCCAAGAAGTGTAAGAAAAACAAAAATGAAGGGCAGGTAGGGGTTGTATTGTGATGTTGATGTCATTAAAAGTGGTGCATAATACCATAATTGCAATCTGAATCTATATAATATGAATATTTAAAAGTGTAATATTTATTGTTGTTACGCTCATGTTGAGCAACCACATTTGTATAGCATTTCGGTCCATTTTAGTTTCATTTGATACATTTTTGTCAACTTCTATTCATTTCGGTGTCCAATTTGAAGAATGAGAATTTTGTTAAATTTCTGAAGATTCCTTCTTCTTTTTTTCCTTGAGCTTTCAAGTTATTCATTTAGTTAGAATGATATCTAAATTGTTTTCTTTCTACATCACTATCACATTGAAAGCCAACTTGTGCCCAAATAATTATTTGTGAATAAACTTATCAATAGAATGAAACTTCTGTACACATATACTCAATTCCAGGATTCTCTACTCCAAGGATCCAACCTAAGAACAAAACATAACTAAAATAATAAAAATAAATGAAAAACATACATATTCAAATATCCAATCTGTGCCAAGACTATATTTACAAATTTTTTTGGAACCTCAACTATTGGAAATAAAATTACCTGATATTTTACAGGTTTCCTATTTTGAAATGTCTGTAACTTTGTGGTATGGTAAACAAACTTGAGAAAAAAGTGCAAAGACTTCATGGTATGGTAAGCAATCTTGAGAAATTGGTGCAAAGATGAAATTAAATGTCTTGTTTACTGTGGGGACTATTTTTGTCAGACCTCGGCAAGGCTCTGGGCACAGTGCCGAGGAGACTCATTTTGCCGGTCCTCGGCAAGGCTCTGGGCACAGTACCGAGGAGGCTTAGATGTCCCACATCGAAGAGAGCTTCCCCCACTTGCTACCTTATAAGCTGTGAAGCGAAGGAAGTAGTGTACCATCGTATTCTGTATTCGAGAATACGATGGTACACTACTTCCTTCGCTTCACAGCTTATAAGGTAGCAAGTGGGGGAAGCTCTCTTCGATGTGGGACATCTAAGCCTCCTCGGTACTGTGCCCAGAGCCTTGCCGAGGACCGGCAAAATGAGTCTCCTCGGCACTGCGCCCAGAGCCTTGCCGAGGTCTGACAAAAATAGTCCCCACAGGACCCATAGTGAGAAGTCCGTTTGGGAATACCATAACTCTATTTCCATCACTCAATTCTCTAATTTTTGAGTTATGAGTTATGGAAACTAAAAACACATTTTGGCTGTTTTCAGTTTCCATAACTCATAACTCAATGGCATTTTTGTAATTAAACACACATAAGGGACCCACTAGTCATAACTTAGCCGCACCTTTTGACCAACTGACTTTATTTTTTTTTATTTTTTTCTTCCTTTCTTTTGATTAGCTCGTCTTCTTTCTTCTTCTTTTTTTTTTTTTCTTCCTTTCTTCTGATAAGCTCGTCTTCTTCCTTCTTCTTCTTTTTTTCCCCCCTTTCTTCTAATCAACTCATCTTCTTCTGATCTTCCCTTTTTTTTTTCCTTTCTTCGTTCACTGGGTTCAGGTGATCTGGGGTTTTTTTTTTTTTTCCTTTCTTCTTTCACTGGGTTTGGGTTTCTGGGTTTCAGTTTTTTTTTTACTTTTCTTCTTATTCTTTCACTGGGTTCGGTGATCTAGGTTTCCTTTTTTTTATTTTTTTGTGATAAGTGATGAGTGATGAAAATTGAGTGATGAAAAAATAAAATCCAAACAGAGCCTTAGTGATCCAAGTCAGCATCTATTTGGTGTTTCATGATCCAATTAAAACTTGACACCTGTATAAAAAATGACAAGTCAGGATACCTAGTTCACTTAAATTAAAAGTACAGAAATGCCCTTGAAAATTTTCAAACTCCCGCCCCTTTTAACACGCTTTACACTTTCGTATGATCAAAAGATTATCTTCTCCTTTTTCTGTTTCTCTCTAGCACAACAGCACACTCCAGAGTCCAGCCCCTTGCACCTCCATGTACTCTCTCTCTCTCAACTCCAAAGCTTGACAGCCACTGCTTAGCATCGCCGCCGGAGATATAGATACACCGCTAAACATTACCAGTTCCTACGAGACCGGCCTTTGTCTCGTCGAAAAACGCCCAAAACCGTCTCTTCTTCCCATTGTTTCCAAATTCCAACCTCTGACGCCGGTAGTTTTCTCGCGCTTCCGACAATTGACGTTGCAAGAAGGTCTTCTCTCTCTCTATTTTTTTTCTGTTTACAGAGATGTTTTTTGTTTTAAAAATAATTGAACCATACATGTTTGATAAAATGTTTCAGTGAAGATTGCTGCACTAATGATACAGTAAAAGATTTTTTTTTTTTTCATTGTTCTTTTAGATTAGATTAAAAGTGGTTAGTATGTTGCAGTTTCACTGGTTGAGAAAAAAAGCTTTTTCTTTGTTTATTAGTTGAGCTGTTACGCGATCTGAACTACAAATTTGTTTTATGGTGAATAGCCAAATGGCAGAATACAAAAAGACCTATTTGGTATCTCTTATGGCCTTAAATTTTTCTAATGAGATGGTAATCAATCTGAACTATACATCTATCTTATGGTGAATAGCTAGATGCAACCTTCAAGCATCAATATCTTTGGGTCCACCATTTGTAATTCTTTTGTCATTGCCTTATGTGATTTATTGAGCATTGCCTCAATAGTCTTTTTTCCTCTTTTAATTCTTGTTGGTATTTTTTTCTTCGCTTGAATGTTATGGTGGTTTAAACTCATTTTTTGTTTTTCAAGTTAAATACCAATTAACTCATGACAAAGTGCTTAAGGAAATTATTCATATGTGGTGTAACTAAGAGTTTATGTTGTTTCACATGGAAATAAAATTTTAGATCTATAAATTCTTCTTTTTTTCAGCTTTCATTATATTTATTGTTTAGTGCTTCAAATCTAAGCCTTATAGCCTGTGGAATTCAAGCTAAGCTAGTTGGAAATTTTGAAATATCATATTTGCAACTCTTGGCCTTCGGTCCAAGTATTTCTTTGGTTGTCCACCAAATTGTAGTTGGAACCTCAACCCCTCAGGGTTATGTTAGGTTGTCACCGAAGTATCTTGATACAAATTAAGATACATTTTTAGCCCATGGGATTATGTGCAAGATTAAGGATTATGAATTGTTATTATAGGGTATACTATCTACATTAGGATAAATGGATAATAGCTTTCTTTCAATAATGTTATTTGTTCCCATCCAATTTTTTTTTTTTTTTTTTTTTTTTTTTGCATTTACTCAGGATGTTTTATTTTTTGTCTTGAGTAATTACAATTTAATACTATTCAAATGGTTTGGTTGCAGGATAGAGCTCATTGAAAAATATTGTAGGTGATGAAGAGACAATACCATAGATTTATGAAGCAATTTTGAAGAGTTAATTGATAAGCATGATGAGGTTGACACAGAGTTAATGGAAGAAATTTGTTATAAGACACATGAGACTTCAGTTAATATTGATGTTGAAGAGTTTGAGTTCAATTTTGATCAGTTTTGTGACTGATGAATGTATGTGTTTGAACACTAAGTTATAATATATGTAGTTGCAGTGTGCAATTTTATTGTTATCTACCCTTCAAAGAAAAGGAAGAAACTTGTAATGAGCATCTATAATTTATACTTGATCCAATTAAAAGATGTGCAAATTGTTCTTCTTTGATATACTTAATGTCACGTTTGGTTCATAATAATTCCAAGTTAAGGGGTTAGAAAAAAATCCTTGATGAGTATTCATATTAGCATAATGGATCAATGGTCTTCGGAGATGGATTTAAAGTTTTCTTGGTCTTTGAAGAATCTAGCATTCCTCCACTCCATTTCAGTTCAAACAATCTAGCACTGCAATTCAACCACCATACATAACTATCATTCACCTTGAATAACCATACCATGCACATATAGAATCTACAATATAAGAAAAAATTGTACTATTGCATTAAAAAATTTCATCATTTCAATATAATTAGTTTTAAACTAGAAGCTACTCAAACATACACAAAATGAAAATCTATCATGTTTGAGTAAGTTCATTAGTTACAAAAATTTTCCAAATTGATGGTTATAATTAGTGTTTAGCTATAGAATTAATTGTCCAAATTTTGCTATCTAAAAAATTGTCAAATAAAAGATATTGTCCAAAATGTTCCTCCGCCATGCAACATGCGTTCCAAAATAGTCCAAAATGCTATCTATTGGCTGTGCAATATGTTGTCCCAAATACCATCCAAAAAGCTATCCATCATACTTCAGAATATTTTTGAAGGCCCTGAAAAAAAGAACAATATTAGGGGAAAAATAAAAACAATAAACAAAAGCACATATTAAAGTTGTGCTTAAACTAATGTTTGAAAAAGAGCTCAATTCAAGTATGGAATTGTGTTGTGTTGAAACTAATCGTCCCAAGAATAAATTTATATATATATATATATATATACATATATATATTCACTAGCTAGTGTGGAGAGTAGAAGGGTTATATTGAGCATTTTAGCTGGTTTGAATTAAGTTTTTGTTGTGATTACAAACTATTTGAGACTTTGGGGTTGCTAGAGGACAACAAGAAGTGCTTGTGTGTCATCATCAGAGATCGTAATGATCCTGAATTAGGACTACAGATTAATGTTACACTTGCTTTGGGCCTGCCTTCTGTTTGCCATGCCCCTACTAATGTCTCCTAGTGTCCCGGTATGCATTCAACAATATGAGGTATTTTGTTCTAGCTAATAGCTTTAAATGAAATTCAATGTAAGAAGTGAATGGTGAGTGCTATAGACCTGTTTTGGTTTTATACTTCTTTGAAAAGAAGAATGGATGTCAGTAGAAGTGGCTAATATTTTACACATTGAGTTGATTTGTTTGCATGGTAATGGATGCAACTCTTCTACACTTGGATCCTAATTCACCAGAAGCTTAAGTTTTCTACCAATTGGGAAGGAGTTCTAATCAAAGTGATGGTAGTCCTGCTCCTAGTCCTAGTGGTAATGTAATTAACATACATGACTCTACTTTTTCATTTCAAATTCCTTTGATGTTGTAGAAAGCAAATTAAATTTGTGGGTAATTTCTCTGGCTACAGGTATAAGGAATTCCACGAGTGCCAAAAGTGAGGGGACAAGTGGTCAAGACAAGAATGAAGGTTGCTATGGTCCAAAGAGATGGTTTGGAATGGAGATTGTTATTGGCAGGGCCTTAACATGGTGTTTCATCAGTTCACGCTTGTTCTTATAGGCACTTGGACTATCACTCTCCACTAACTTTGGCATTGACAGCTGTTTTGTAATTGTTATCCTCATGTTATGTTTGTTTCATTTATTAATACTCCTTGTCTCTATTTATCCCAAATAAAAAGTAAAAAACCTTCTAATTCTCCCTTTGTCTCATCTTTTCTGCTTTTTCACAAGGGGTGTCATTTGAAACATGTTTTCTTATAAATCTTCTCAAAGAAGACCTATAAGTCCAAGGATGAAGTCTATGTATCAAGTACGAGAATTAAAAAGGAATAGATAAAATTGAACTCCAATCACTATCCCTTAAGTGAAGCTCTAAGCATGTTGCAAAAACAAAAAGTAACTTTTTCAATTGTCTACAAGAAAAATTTCTCAAATTTTTGTAGATACCATATATCTTATCCTTTGATGAAATTTGTGCATCACACGATCACATTGAAAGCCAACTTGTGCCCAAAAGGCCCCAAATAATCATTTATGTATATAATCTTATCAATAGAATGAAACTTCCGTATACATATACTCAATTGCAGGATTCACTAATTCAAGGATCCTACCTAAGAACAAAACATAACCCAAACTGATGGAAATATAATTACCTGATATTTTACAGGTTTCCTATCTCGAAATGTCTATAACTTCATGGTATGGTAAGCAGCCTTGAGAAATTAGTGCAAAGATGAAATCAAATGTCTTGTTTATGATTTTACAACATTCAACAAACAGTCCTTTTGTTCATGAAACTAATCAAGTAAAGTCCAAGAATCATCTATCCTGATTTCAGGGAATTCTCTGAGTACCACCAGTCTGCATTTATGAGAATCTATTAGACCAACGTTTAACAAATAAATATAGAGAATAATTGAGAAAGTAACAAATTTTTCTACCAATCCATGCATATTGCAAAAAAAAAAAAAAAAAATGAAGAGAAAGATAAATTAAAAAGATAGAAAGTAATACTTTTTTTCTACCATTTTTCAAGAAAAGAAAGAGAAAAATTCAAAAATTGAAACCTTATCTATGAGGAAAGATTTAATTAGGTAAGGAAAGAGATAATTACCATTCTTTTTCTTAGTTTCTACATAGTTTTTGTACCAAGCAGGTTTAGATAAACATGCACTATTAACTCTTGTCTGCTGTACTTATCAAAAAAAAAAAAAAAAAAACTCTTGTCTGCTGTATTGTCAATTATCCTCAGGCTTTTGGATATAGAACCCAATAACTAATAAACTCCCCATACCTAAAACCAAAGGGAAAAGCTAAGAGAGAACTAATCTCGTATTTGATAAATTTGAAGGGAACTGAGAATGGAGATGTATGCACTTGTAGACACACGGGTTAAATACTTCTGAAATAAATTTCGAATCCTGGGATGTGAAAAGCTTAGTCCACTCTTGACATATTTACACCTGGATTTTTCTGCTAAATAAGTGAGAAAAGATGTACCAAAAGAAATCCAAACAAATGCTTCACATTATTTTGGTTCTTGAAAATCAAATTCCTCCTTTCAAATGAGAATTCATTAAAAATATTTATTCTCTTCCAAAAATAGATTTTTCTTCCCCACCCCTTTCCAATTCAATATATAAAGTACAACTATATTCAAACAATTGCAAGCATGACAAGTACAACTATAATACTAAGAAACAGACACAAGCATGACAAGTAAAAATTGCAAACTTAAATGTGCTGGAATACAAAAGCAATTGTTAAACCATTACTAATTTAGATATGTAGGCTCACCTCTTGCAGGAGTTATGAGGTTATTTATTTACTTTGTCAAAGTAATTTTCCATGTATCTCAAAGTAAGTATGGAATTAGAAGCACTACACTTCTTATCATATTAGCACATGAAATTGAACAAATCAAGAATAGATATTAGTACAAAAACTGACAACAATAAGTCATATGGAATGACAAACAATCTATAAGTAAAATCAAGTCTTAAAGAGGTGAAAGAAGAAACAAGGGGAAATGACAAATCAAGAATAGATATTAGTACAAAAACTGACAACAATAAGTCATATGGAATGACAAACAATCTACAAGTAAAATCAAGTCTTAAAGAGGTGAAAGAAGAAACAAGGGGGAAATGACAAGAAGGACTGTAGAGATAGAAATTAGAATATTGTATGAGTTGCCTCCTTGGATGGTTCACTAAAGGAAGCTATTGATTGTTGTGAAAAACTGCCAATATAAATGTACACGATCAAAGCATGAAGCACACACATTAAAATGATGCGTCATGTTATGTTCTTAATGTCTCTGTAGAAAGATTTTTGGATCTCTAGTTTTATAATATATGAAAATTAGTGTTATGGAACATATGCCAGGTATTTATTTTTGTTCTTTCTCTCCCAAGGAACCTATAATATAAAAATTGATAGTGAGAAAAATATAGTAGTTTGCTGTTTCAATAACATATAGGAACATTTTCCATTTTATTGGAATTTATCAAATGATTTAAAAAATTGAGCTGTGTTTCAAATAAGACCAAGCTTACTAGACAAAAATGTGAGTCATTATTATTATTATAATGATTGTGATTTGTAGATATAACAGCATGTTGGGTGCTTACGCATAAATAGGATTTGAACCAGCAAAATTCTTTGACAATGAGCTAATTCCAGTAGCATGGTTGCAAGATTTAAATCTCCCAGCAATATTACCCTGCTATCACCTTGAGACAAATTTTACCCTGTTTAAACAATAGTTGAAGCACATCAACTCAATTTGAGATACAAAAATGCAATGAATTAGAAAGAAGAAAATGATGAAGGAAAATAACTTTTTTTTTTCTTAATATGCAAAAGCAATAAATTAAGGATCACAAATCCAAAGAACAGATAAAGGGTAAAAAAAGGAAATGATATAAACACCAATGAGTTCAGTCTAATAAGCCTTGGTATCAATTCCAACATCCCACAACCACAATGAGAGGAAGTTTGCATTTTTCTTTTTCTTTTTTTTCTTTTTTTTTTTTTTTTTGATGAATTGCAAATCTTTATTAGAGAAAAAAGACTACACAACAAAGACTACACAATAGACAATGAACATGCCTCCACCCTTAAAACATCACTGAGATTCGGGGGCAGTTACTAACATCCAAAGAACCAATTATCCTATTACATATAGACCATTTAGCAAGAACATGGGCAGCCCTATTGGCTACTCTCGGAATCCAACAAAAAGATGTTTGCGTTTAAAAGCATTGATCTTTCTCATTTAGGTGAACAGTCTCGCTGTTACCTTGAAAGTCAACTTATGCCCAGAAAAGAATTTACTTATATAACATAATTGGAAATTTTTTATGAAAAATGAAGAAAAAGGGTCCAATTTGTGTAAAGACCTTATAATTTTACTTTGGAACTCAAATCATTGGAGATAAAATCATTTGTTCTCTTCTATTTGATAGCTGTTGTTGTCTAGTATTCAATTTAAAAGCCATTAGACAAGTTAGGACCTCCTGTTCTTGAGAATAGAAGGTGCTAGATTTTATTTATTTTATTTTTGGATAATCAGGCAGAAATTTCATTGAAACCAAGCTTAAAACCAGAAGCACAAATACAACAGCAAGTCTGAACCAGCAGACAGCACCAAGACAATTACAACTCAGGACAACAAAAGAATGACACTTTACAGCAGCAATTCAAATACACCAGTAAGCCTGAACCTATTGGACAGAGCCCTAAACAAAAAAATTCCAACAAGGTGCTAGATTCATGTAATATTTCACAAGTGCCATATCTCTAAAATAACTCCATAGTATGCTAAGCAACCTTAAGATTTTAATCCAAAGATGAAATGAAGCTATCCATAAAAGTAGGGAATACTTTGAGTGGTAACACCAAGCCATAGCTTTCATCCATGATAACCTATCAGTCTACAATCTTTGGATTCGTGTATGGTTTTGATCTATTCCACTAAGGTGCGAGGGGTTGGTTCTGACAAACTTTGTTGGAAGCCAGCTAGCAGTCGGGGTTTCACGGTGAGCGGGTTTTATCACTCCCTATCCCCCTATACCGCCTTTCCTTTCCCGTGGAAAATGCTGTGGCAATCGAAGGTTCCCCCCCGGGTAGCCTTTTTCTCTTAGACTGCTGCTTTAGGCAAGATTCTAACTATTGATAACCTTCGGAAGAGGCATTTTGTTGTTCTTGAGTGGTGTTATATGTGCAAAAGATGTGGGGAATCTGTAGATCATCTCCTCCTTCACTGTCCTTTTGCTATGGAGATGTGGAGTACGATTTTTTGTTTGTTTGGTATTTGTTGGGTGATGCCGCAAAGGGTAGTGGATTTGTTGGATTGTTGGTCATGCAACTTCAAGCGTCATCGTAATATAGGTATATGGAGGATGGTGCTGCACTGTTTGATGTGGTGTATCTGGCGGGAACGGAATGCTAGAAGTTTTGAGGGTCGCGAACGGTACATTCTTGAGTTTAAGTCTTTTTTCTTTTTTACTTTTCTCGAATGGTGTTTTGTGTTACCTTCTTTTTCTTGTTTTTCTCTTCTTGTTTTGTTCGATCATTGTAATTTGGTTTCCTGATGTTCTTGCCTTCCTCGTACATTTCCTATGTACGGGGCTGTGTTCTTCTTTAATATATATTTTCCATTACTTATCAAAAAAAAAATATGATAACCTATCAGTCCAAAGTTTGAGAAATAAAAGAGTGAATAAGCGAGTGCAGTAATAAGTTTTCTACCATATTGCAAAGTGGAAAAAGTTTCGAGAGGAAATGAGGATCCATAGCTAACCTCAAAATTTTGGACTAACGCTTTATTGTTGTTGTTGCCTATCATTTTGGTAGGAAAATAAAAACAAACTCAAAATTGAAGCCATTTATGAGGAAAGATTTAAGTTCGTAAGGAATGAGATTGTTACCATTATTTTCTCCTAGTTTCTGTGTAAACCTTGTATAGGCTAGTATTAAAAAAACACGCACTCTTAAATTCTTGCTTGCTTTAGTATTCAATTCTCCTCAGGTTTTTGCATATAGAGCCAATAAATGATAAACTCATCAACCTGAAACCAAAAGGGCAAAGTTAAGAGAGAATGAGATTAGCATCTGACTAGAAAGCATGGACGCGGCTGGGAGGGTGCCGCACCGGAGTCTGACGCGGCCCGACGCAGGGTGCGGCGTCCGACGCTGCTGCCTGAGCGTCGGTGCCGCGTCTGAGTTTTTTTTTTTTCACGGACTCGCGCCGACTCGGCTCGATTCGCGCCAATTCGCGCCGAACCGGGACAATTTCGGCCAGAAAAGGGCCGTATCGGCCGTATCGGTCTGTATCGGCCGGCGACCGAAACGGCCGAAACAGGCCGAAATTTTCACCTAAAATTGCCGGAACAGCCGAAATCTACTTTTAATGAGGCCCAAACATCCTAAATCTGTCCTTCCTCATTTTTTTTAGAATATTTTAGTAGTAAAAATATATAGAAAATATAAATAAAAATATTTTTAATAATTTTTTAATCGCCGAGTCCCGCCGCACCCGCACCCACCTTTTTCAAAAATTGCCGAGTTCCGCACCCGCTCCCGCACCCACACCCGAGTCCCGAAACGCACCCATGCTTCATAGGCATTTGATAACTTCTTTACTGATAAAAAAGTACTTTAGAAATTAGGAGGGATATGAGAAACTTGTATGCACACCGGAGCTAAATCCTTCCAAAAGGAATTGCAATCTCTGTAATGTGAGCAGGTTAATGCACTCATGACCTATTTCCTCCTGCATTTTTCAACTAAGTGAGAATTGATATACAAAGTAGTGTCCAATCATTTGTTTCATATTATTTTGGTTCACAGGAATTAAATTCCTCCTCTTCCTCCCCCTTTCCCATTCAATAGATAAAGCTAAAATATATTAAAAGAAGCACTATGATGCATGCATATCTCATTTACTATACGAACAGGTGAAACAGCTCCCGCATTACTAGGGGAAGTATCATTGGATATTTAGAGGGAAAAAAAGGACATGCCAAAATTATACCTAGAAGCAGAATCAAACAGGAGAGGTAAAAGTTGCAAATCTAAGATACCAAAATATACAAAAGCAGTAGTTAAACAATTACGATTTTAGATAAGTAGGCTTACCTTTCACAGGAGTCTTGAGGCTATATGCAAATTATATGAAAGCAATCATCCCTGTATCTCAATATACTTTGAGATTAGAAGCACTACAACACTTATACATGGGGCTCTATATTTACTCTCCCTTTCTTGTCTTGTGCTGATGCATGTGAAATACAGTAAAACAAGAATTGATGTTCGTATGTACATAGACAGGATCAAATGACAGACAATTGTCAATCACACTCACATATTGAAGATGTGAAAGAAGAAACAAAAGAAATAAGGACAAAGGACACTTGAGTGGGAGGTTAGGATATTGTATTTAAGTTATCTCTATTGATGAATCACTTGAGAAAGCCACATATTGTTGTAGAGAGTTGGCTATATAAATGTACATGATAAAAGCCTGCAGCACCCGCATTAAAATGATGCACAGGTTCAAAAAAACAGTTCCACATGTAAACTAATAAAGTAGGTGATATAACAGTTCACAAAAGTAGTAATCCTTCAAGACTTATACTTGAAGAAATTCATAGTACCCAGTCGCCCACAACAAAGAAATTACATACAGACACCTAGCTTACCTTATGAATTTCCACATTGCTGCTACAGGGACCTCAACTCAACATAACGCTTCCTGCTTCTAGCCAGTTAGAGCATCGAATGCATTGAAATGGATTTTGGTGCCACTATCCACATGTTTAGAAATTAAACAACTCTCCCCAAAAACCGTCTTTGGCAAGTGAGAAGTCTGAAGCTTTTCTTCCCACCTGCAAGCACAATCATGACTTAGGCAGTAACATATACTCATAGACCCCTAACATATATCATCAAACTTCTTCAGGCAACATGAAGATCTCCAATTTTCCATAAGTACCACCAAATAAGCCTTATTCCCAATTTGTTTTGAAGAGGCTGATTCCTTGACTCAAACACTCAACCTCTACCAAATAAAATAAAAATTGGAAAAAAAGATTGTTGGTATACAAAGTCCATACATGTCAATGTACATTTGTTTTTTTATGTCAATTTTTGATCCCGATGAAGGTGGCATATGATCCTAGGTCTCGAGTATAATGACAATGTCAAGAGACTTTACCAATTTTCAATTTCCACATAACAACTCAAAAACTTCTCCTAACATTTTCATCACATTCAAGAAAACCTGACTGATCACTGCTTTTCGACTATATATAGCTATCGATATAGTGAGAGAGAAAGCAAAATTCAATTTGCACAACCTAAAATTAACACAATAACAACAAAACCATTATATGAAATAGTTCAGTTTATGCTCTGAGTTTAGTAATTTAATAATATATAAAATAAAATAAATAAAAAAGAAGAGAGAGAGAAAGAGAGAGAGATAGAGAGGGACTGACAGCTGGAGGTTGGAGGAGGGGAGAATGGAGAGCTTGCGAGTTTCAATCTCCCAACCATGGATGCAGAGACTGCAGTGGCCGTCGGGCAAGGGTTCAGCGCCAGCGGCTTTGAGTTCCTTCTCTTCCACTTCTAATATCTGGAGAAAAAATAGCTTCAAAAAAAAAAAAAAAAAGGGGGAATCATCTTGACTGGAATTTTCTGTAATCACAGTAACAATAATTAATAGGTGCTTGATCTCTATAAAGTATATTTGGTGTTATAAAATAGGTCAGTGGAAGATTTCTTTTTCTTTTTTTCTTTTTTTATAACTGAAATCAACCAACAATATTAGCCAACAAAGTGAGAAAACTTAGTTTGTTGTTTTCGTAACATATATTAACATCTTCCTTTCTAAATATCAAGCTACATTTCAAAATAAAACCAAGATGCTCAAAAATTATATTTTACTATAAAGCATGATCCCATAGTGATCAGACTTAGAAAAAAATTGTGATAAATGGCAAATCTGCAGACAAAATAAAACTGGAAGCTTATAAAAAAGAATTAAAGCAACAAAATACCTGTAGAATGAGCTGATTCCTATGGCATGGTTACATTGTGCCAAATTTGACTCTATTTACACAATGGGTACCGAAGCACATCAAATACATCACCACATCAACCCGGTTGAAAATAAAAAGATGAAATTTATTGAAATGTAAGAAATTAGATAAAGAAAGGAGATAGTACCAGTGAGTGAGTTGTTGAGTTGTTGAACGATTGCAGCACCCAAGAGCTTTAATTAAGTCCCAATTCTTATGAGCATGTTTCTTTGCTTCTTCATCTGAAATTTGATCACCAAGAAATACAGACGTTGAGAGAGAACAACGGAGAAGAAGAATTGGGCTTTTGGATTTTTTTTTTTTTTTAAATCGAAGGTTGAGAGTAAAATAGTGACTTTTATATACCTGACTCTTCTTCTTGCGGATACAGAAACAAATTGGGAATGTGAGAAATTTTATGCCAATCTTCCCCGATTTGCTTCTTGCATCTTTTCAGTAAGATGGGACAATCTTCAATCTCTAGTGTTTGCAAAGAGGTAAGGGCACCGATTCCTTCTGGCAATGATTCCAATTTAGGGCAAAACCCAATTCGTAGTGTTTGCAAAGAGGTAAGGGCACCAAATCCTTCTGGAAATGATTCCAATTTAGGGAAATTCCAAATTTCTAGTGTTTGCAAAGAGGTAAGGGCACAGAATCCTTCCGGCAATGATTCCAAATTAGGGAAACCCATAATTTTAAGAGATTGAAGAGATATAAGTTTGCAGATCCACTCCGGTATAGCTATCAAACTAGGACAGTCCTTGATTTCGAGATTTTGTAGAGAGCTGACATATTGATGTCCCATTGGGAGAGAGACCAACTTCGGAAGACTACGGAAATGCAAAGAGAGAAGGGTCGTAATTCCTTGCCATTCCATCTCATCCCAATCATTGGGTAAATCAACCACCTCAGAGTCTTGAACATGCAGCTTTTGAAGTGCCGTAAGATATCGAATGCCTTGAGGAAGAGGACATTTGACTAGATATAGAGTATGGAGAGAAATGAGATTTGGTAGGCACTCCTCTGGCAAAGCTTCTTCCATTTCGTTTATATATATGTGACTTAATTTGGAGAAAGGGGCAACAATTGTAGAAGAAGAAGAAGAAGAAGAAGAAGAAGAAGAAGAAGAAGAAGAAGAAGAAGAAGCAGCGATTGATGGTAGATTCCCTGAAGTCTTGTTGTTTATCATCATCCTCTCCAATGACTGCTTCCAGTTCAAGCTACAATTAATTAGCCTCAATCTTTTGAGATTTGGAAACAAAGGAAAGGAAGTCAGCTGATTAGGGCAATCCCTAATATCTAAAAGAGAAAGACGAGGAAATGAAGGAAGATAATCCCTCCTTCCCCGCCACCATCCCTTTAAATTAGGGCATTGTGAAATAAAGAGTGTCTCCAAAGATGGGTAGAATAAAGAATCACTCTTAGCTCTCTCTGAATCAGATATGTGCTCTAAACAATCCAATCGTTCCAGATAGATACTTTTGAGAGAAGGCAATTGGTCCAACGGTGGAAGATATTGGCATTTTATAGAATTCTCTAATTCAAATTGGACAAGATTTGTGAGGGACAGAAACCAATGTGGAAATCTCACCCCCCCATACCACCGTAATCTCAATACTTTGAGATTTATATGTGGTTGCAAGGCTTCCAATGACATGTCATCATAAC
The DNA here is from genome assembly GCA_033629205.1 of Lithocarpus polystachyus. Lineage (NCBI taxonomy): Eukaryota > Viridiplantae > Streptophyta > Magnoliopsida > Fagales > Fagaceae > Lithocarpus > Lithocarpus polystachyus. The sequence goes on from CM066165.1 coordinate 969,118, forward strand.
CAGCACCCATCTCATTAATGTCTTCTTCTACCCACTCTAAGTTTAACCTGTCAAGGCGTTGTTTCTCTTTCAAATTTGCATCCTTATACTCTATTCCGTGTTTCAGATTTTCGATTGACAGATTTCCTCTTAGCTCATTTAGCCTGCTAAGTTCCTTCAATTCACCGTAACTCCTAGGCACTGAATCAATCCTACCCTTACTCATCACAAATCTTGACAATGTTTGCAGATTAGTCAAATGGCCCAATCCATTTGGCATATGAGTCAAATTCAAACACCAATCAATCTCAAGAAACTTGAGGTTGACTAATTTGTTAATATCTCTAGGCAATTCTTTAAGGTTTTTACACCAAAAAAGTTTAAGTGTTTGCAAATTGTACAACTTGACAATAGAATTAGGAAGCATCTCAATGTATTGATTCTCAGAAAGATCAAGATATCTTAAATGCTTCAACTTTTTTATAGAACTTGGAATTGTTTTAAACCCCATGTTATGCAAATCCAGCAAGCGTATGAACTTAAAACTTGCAATAATTTCACTACAAATTGAATGGTCCGAATTTCTAGTAAAATAATCTGGTTGACAAGGCAAAAGAAATGTTCTTATCCTTCTTGCTTTGGATAATGAGATCGAAATCTCTGATGATGAGTACAACGTATTCCCAAATGACACATGACGAGTTTTCTCGTCAATGACATTCTCTTTTGAATAAATGGTGGTGCTCTCTGATCCTGTTACTTGCATTGCTATATCATGTATGAGATCATGTATTTTGAATTTTGAAATATTGCCAAGTTCATCTTCTTCAACTTCTTGAAAGAATGATCTCCAAAGCAAATCCATAAAATATTCATGACCAACATCTTCTAAACATTGCTTTTCGCCATACAACGTGATGAACCCATGTGCCATCCACATATTAATCAAACTTGATTTGTCAATCTTGTAATCCTTTGGAAATAGACTACAATAAGCAAAGCATTGCTTCAAGTGTGACGGGAGATCATCGTAACTCAACTTTAGTGTTGGTAAAATGTCATTTTCTTTCTGACGTATTTTTGAAAATTCACTATTTTTGAATAATAACCACTCTCTTTCAGATTTTTTAAAATACAACATGCCTCCTATTGTTCTTATTGCAAGCGGAATTCCTACACACATTTTTAAAATTTCCTTCCCAATTTCTACGAAGCTTGCATTCTTTGGTTCTTCCTCCTCTTTAAACGCCATCTTCTTAAATAAAGACAAAGACTGTTGATCATTTAAACCCCTTAACTTGTGTGGTTGCTTAGATTGTGTAATCTCTGCCACTTTTTCACTACGTGTAGTCAACAATATTCCACTGCCTCTTGTGCCACCCTTCAAAATAGCTTTCAAGTCAGACCATTTTTCACCATTCTCATTCCACACATCATCTAACACAAGCAAGTATCTTTTTCCATTAATTTCTTTTTGAAGATCATTGACTAATGCGTTCATTTCAAGGTATTCTGGTTTCTTGTTTTTGACACACTGCTCCATGATTTTCTCAACAATTATTTTCACATCAAAATCATCAGACACACATACCCACAATTTTAGCTCAAAATGGTTCTTGATTTGTTCATCGTTGAAGACAAGTTTAGCGACTGTCGTCTTTCCTAGTCCTCCGATACCAACTATCGGAAGGACCAAAACATTCTCTTTAGCATTGGCATAATCCAACAGAGAGTCAATAATAGCCTTCTTATCATCCTCCCTCCCGATAACATCTTCAGCAGGTAAAAGAGAATGAGTCTGATTTCTTGCCTTATACCGAACTCGACTCGCCTCAGAACGTTCTTCTAAGCCAAACTTATTCCTAGCAGCTGCGATCTCATCAAACCTCTCCTTCATGGCCTTAACCTTATGACCCATTCTAAGACTATATGCAAGCTGATTAGATTTGGAAAAGAAGATGCGTACCTCTTTGGCCTTCGTGTCCTGGGTCATCGCTTCCCGTCGCAAAGCCTCAGTGGAGATTTCATCCAGCAAGTCATCCGCATCACACATGGCATCCTTAAGGCTTTTCAGCCACAGTTTGATCGCTTCACTGTTGTGTTGCTTCGCCTCTGCATCCAGAAGCACAGCTTTGATAATAGAAACTGTCTCCCCAAGTTTGGTAATCTCGTCGTTGACACTCCAGACGAGCACGATCTCTTTGAGTGCTAGGTTGCCTGCTTTCCCGATAATTCCTTCTGCCATTTCTTAATTAGTGAGAATTGAATGAACGCTAATCTTTGTGAGAACTGAGAACTGGAGGGTAAGAGTAAGCCCAGAATGATCTGTGATTTGTGATCTGTGACCTGTGTGATTAGGGATGGAGTAGCAGATTGACCAAAAGATAAGACCCTGCTTTTTGAATGCTTGGATGATAATAAAACACGTAGTTGGGTTAACGCAGTGGTTCCCAGTTAGGTTGATTCAGGAAGGACAAAAGCCTAGTCCAAAACATCTCTTAATGGGCTTGAGTGTTTTTGTTGAAAGACTTTGCACTTGATTTTTCCACACTTTAGGTGGAACCAAGATAATCCACTCGGCTCTTCTCAAAAAAAAAAAAATAATAATAATAATAATCCACTCGTTAGTTTTCAAGATTAGAATCCGGTAAAATATAGTGTATTGTACCGAGTCCAATTTACCATTTTCACTTGCAAATTTTTTTCACTTCTCACCTTTTTAACTTTTACTTTTTATTTTTTTTTAAATTTTTTATAACTTTTTTGAATCAATGGTTGAGGTTGAAAATTGCTTTTTGCAACTATCAATTTCAACCATTCAAAGGAATTGCACTAATAATATATGAGTTTAGCACATTAGAAAAGATGAATATGTGCACTAAATTTGGCTTGCATTTATATTATATATGTATCATTCTCCCTCTTTAGTCTTTCAGAACAAAAAATATAATTTCAAAATGATAGTGATGAAAGACAGAAATCTTACAACAATTTATACAACTTTTTAATGGAAATTTCATAGATATTATATCACAAATAAAATTAACAAATTGACTTGCCAATAGGCTAATAACCCAACAACATTCCACCGTTGTGTTTTTTTTTTTTTTTTCTTTTTCTTTTTTGGTTGGGGAAGTAGTAATTTAAACTTTACATATTTTTGTTGAGAATTTCATTAAATACCTACCAATAGAACTATAAGGCATTACACCCTTGTCGATAGCTATTGTTTAATTGCAGGTTTGATCTCGTTTGTATAAGAGTGCATGAGTTAATTTAAAATTTTTAAAAAATTGATATATTGTTGTCTATGAAATATAAACAATGGGAGTAGTTATTGTGCCATTTCTTTTTAGTGAGAATGGAATGAATGCTAATTTTTGTGAGAACTGAGAACTGGAGAGTAAGAGTAAAACTAGAACAATCTGTGATATTGGGGTGTACTATTCAAGTGGAATAAAAGAAGGAAAATGCTAACGAGTGCTGTACAGCACTTGTTAATAATCTATTTTAAGAAAGTTTTTATACCACTTTTATGAAAAATGAAAAAAGCTGTCAAAATATTAATTACTTTTTTTTATTTCCTATAAAAATTTTTTTTAAATGAATTATTAACAAGTGTTGTACAGTACCCATAAAAGAAAAAACCCTACTTTTTGAGTGCTTCAATCGATGAAAGTAATAATTCAGTTCCCCAACTTGCATCAATGATTCAAATTTCAAAGCAAGGAAAACACGCATTGCCCTCAGCACCGAAAGAAAAATGTGTGGACCACAAAAGTGTTTCCTTTCCACTCATCGCCATTATTAAAGCGACCTTTTCATATACTCATGTCATGATGCACGCACTACTACAGTTTTTAACTTCTATCTTTCAAACCTTTTTGGGTTCACACAGCAATTATATACAGTTTTTTTTTTTTTTTTTTAACAAATTGTGATGCTGATGTAGTGAGTAGATAAGTCCAAAATGGCCCACTTGGAGTTGATTTAGGAAGGACAAAAGCTTAGTCCAAAAATTCTCCTGATGGGCCTCAGTGTGGCCTGTAACTTTTTTTTTAAAGTTAAGTATGGCCCATGTCCGAATTGCTGATGGGGATGATTAGACGATGGCCTTTTTCACAGATTATCCACCTTCTTCTTTAGGGAAAGAGTTTGCACCTGAGTTTTCCATACTTTTTGTTTTGGTAGTACTAAGATAATTGACTCAATGCAGTTTTCACATTTTAACATAGTTTTGCATATCATTTTGTGTTCTATACGTGAGTTTATCATATTAAATAAGATGAATATGTGCACTAAATTTGGCTTGCTTATATATAATCCATAAAGACATAGCCATTCTCCCTCTTTTGTCTTTTGGAGCAAAAAATATAATTTCAAAAGGATAGTATGTGATGGAAGACAAAAATCTTACAACAATTTATACATATCTAATGTATTATAAGTTTCTATAATGGTGCAAAATTAATTTCATAGAGATTTATATCACAAATAAAATTAACTACTTGACTTGCTAATAGGCTAATAATCCAACATTCCACCCTCATTTTTTGATAATCTAATAGTTTGGAGAGAGTGTGGATTTGAATTCTAAATATGTCAGTTAGAAACATTAAAAAATATCAACCAATTGGACTATATGGCATTCTATCTTTGTTGATAACTATTGCTCGCATATTTGATCCTGTTTGTATAAGAGTGCAGAGTTAATTAAAAAAAAATTGATGTATTGTTATTTATGAAGTATCAACCATGGGAGTAGTCATTGTGTTGTGCTGAGTTTATTCTCAGATTTATTTACTTTATATCTTTATTTTTAAGCAAAATAAGTTAATCCAATGAAACTACACTCATCAACAATCCTAGAAAAAACAAAGGACCAACGTTGCTTTTGTTCGCAGCCATGACTTTATTAGTTTGTTTCTGTATGGTATAGAAGGATCTAATCAATATGTCAGTTAAAAGCTGCCTGCTTTAAGTCAAATGTTGGTTTCAAGTACTATCAATTGTTATGACCAAATACTTAAAATACCAATTGTTAAGACTAAGCACTTATCTATTGCACCAAAAATTATAGTTGATGGTAAATGCACAATTTTATTCCTTTAAAGGATGGTAGCCTAGTGCCAACGTGACGCTATTCTCAACCCAACTGGGCCTCCATCTTTACAGGATGCTAGATTCGGCCCACTAGTCTTTCGCCTAACATCAATCAACAATTCTACAAATAATCAAATACATTAAGCGTGCATTTAGAACGCTGAAAACTGCCCTGCATTTGCGTTTTTTTTTTTTTTTTTTGCTGTATTTGTTGACTTTTCATCCGTAAACAGTGCATCCGTGCACTCTTCACGGGACCCATAAGCATCAATTTTTAACAACTTTTTTATTAAAAATGAGTGCCACGATACCATTCACACATTTAAAAATTATTTTGCTACAATATTTTCAGTTTTCAGCAATAAGCGGATCACAAACAGACCCTAAGTGTGCGTTTAAATACTGTTTATTTTGCTAAAAACTGAAAAGAATAAAAAAAATATTTTTAATTACTGTTCATTACTGTTTAGCACTGTTCATTGGCCTATTTTCACTATTCATAGCCAATGAACAGTGCAAGATGCGCTAAGCTGAAGAAAAAAACAAACAAACAAACAAAAAAATGTGGGAAACGCAAATAGAGCTTAAATTTCATAATTATTTTACAACTCTTTAAGATGATACTAGTTAGGGTGGCACATGCAAGGAACGTGCTGCCCATTGAGTGAAAAAATTAAGATAGAGTTTCTATTTGAAAAAGTATGAAAATCATTTACTAAAAAAAGTATGTCATACAATACTATTCTCCTTTATAAGAATATTGATTACATAAATACTTAAGAGTAGCAAATTAACAAATGAATATTTATTTTACCATGACAGTCTCTTAGAACCCCTTTGTTAAAAGAAATATCTATTGACTAACAATTTTTAAGAATGATAACGAATATCAACTTCCAACAATAAGCAACTAAGTCTTGCTATGACATTGTCATGATAGTTAAATTTTTGAAATGTGAGATGTCATATGCTGCTATTGAAGCTTTTCGTCAAACACTTGCGACCATTTACAATGAAGATTTTGTTATTCGTACTTCCATCATTATCTTATCTAGCTATGATGTTTAGCTTACTTAGTTCTTAATGAACTCCCTTATACATGAGAAAAGGAATAAAAAAGAACAAGATAACAAAAGGCATATATGTGTCTTCGAAGTTTCCATTAGATAAGATTATAGGTGTAGAATATTAAAACCTAGTATATTGTTTTCTAGGTAACAAGTAGAACACCTTATATAACCATTCTAACTTTCCAACCATGACTACAACATAAAACTTAAAAGAAAAAATAAATAGAAATTGAAACAGAAAAGGCAAACACACCCAGTTTGGATATGAAATAACACAATAAAAGTATAAAACCAAACTAACTAACACAATCACATAATGAAACTGAAATAACATGTGCAAAAATCAGATAAACTTAAATTGAACAAACCTATAAAATTAAATCCATCAAGCAAAAGAATCCATACCTTGGAAAAAGTGTGAAGTTGTGCATATTTGCATCAGCAAAACACACTGCCAAGGTTTGGAGATCATGCTGAAGAAAGATGCTTTGCAAAATCCTAAAAAATAAGTCTTCACCTATTTTCTCTGTTGTCCAAGGTTTCACTAAAGCCAAAAAACTTTTTGAATTGTTGACTACCTAGGCTATCAATTAAGATAGTTGTCTCCTTGATTATTGCAATCTAAATATGAATGTGATTTAATTATCCAAGCAACTTAGATTAGATGTAAAGTATTTTTTTTTAAATGATTTGTCTAGTCAATAATTAAAAGTAGAACTACTGTCACATATACAACATTTAAACTTCCATGTTCTCTCCTTGCTTTGTAACTTTTTATTTTTTTTCGTTTATGCTTGAGTTAAGAATGAAGTTCTGGCTTCTTTCCCTTTATGTTGTATCAGGTTCCAAGGCCAAGAAAAAAAGTAGGACAAAAAGTTGTAGAATTATGTTCATTTCAGAACTTTCTAGGAAAAAAAGTCAAACTTTTCATTTGTTTAGGGTTATTTCACTAATCCCTTCCTAAAGTCACCTGATCATCTTTCTTTATGTGCGCATTTTTACGTCACATTCTTTGTAAGGTTATATTTCAATAGTGCTTTATCTTTAAAGAAATGGGTGCGCTTTGATGTTGGTCCTTTACATGACAGTGGAATATTTCATTTTACTTCACCTATTAATGAAACAATTTATTGAATCCACTATATGTTAGCAAATGGACTTTTTATCAGGTAATTATCAAGCATCCTATTGAGGCTATGAGAAATAACAAATGGTGAGTGCTACATTAAAAAAAGATGGATTCCTTACCTTTAGAAACATATAGAAGATAAAATGGAAAGTTTAAGCACACTTCTAACCACTTTGAGCAAAAGTGTAGTTATCTAAGTCAAAACAGAACCTGAATGCTCCTAACTTTACTTTACGCTAAAACATAAGAGCTAAGCATGTTAAGACAACCCAACCTTCTGATTATGAGAGACTATGCGAAACAAATAAAACTACATGACAAAGCAATATATCATCGCAAAGATAGATGAAAATATAAAATGCAAATTATTTGTATATCACTAGACCCTCAGCTTTCAATAATGCCCCTTATCAATATGTGCTCTGCATCACCAAAATTCCTAAATGAAACATAAGTTAAATTCCCTTTTGCTTCTCATTCCTACAATATAGCAATGAATCTATTGAAATGAAGTTGTTGACTTTTATTGTTATTCATACCAGATGAAATTATTATACACTCACAAAATCATTTGCTCCTTCTGTGTGTGCTTGAATTTGTTGCACCTGTAATCTAGAAACTCAAATCAAGATTGTGAGAGATACAACTTGAATAAAGTTACTTTGTAGTTGCTCTAACTTTAAAATTTTTTTTCTTAATCCCCCTCTCCTTTGATGGGTGAATATCAATTTTGATCTCCCACATCTCTCAATTTGACAGCACAAGTCATGTAGAAGCCAAATCTGACCGGTAGAAGCCATCCTAACAAAATTTGGGGAATTCGTATCAACAAACAATAAATTTATCCAAATAAAGAAGACCCACAAGGCCAAACCCAACTGGGTATGTAAAATATTAGACAAACCCAAAAAGAAATTTACTTTTACATAGCTATTTCAAACACATAAAGTTAGAAATTAAAATTATAAGAATGAAAAAGATTATAGAAGACTTGCCTTGAGCTTGGAAATCACTCAGACAGACTCTTATATATGCCAATTATAAACCCCAAAAAGCGTCCTTCTCTTCGTCCATTTGTGTCCTCAAACCCAAAATCTTCATGATCCAACGCTGCAAGTAAAGCAACCAACAAGGTAAAACTCATAAAAATCCAAAAATTCAATCAAATAAGCAAAGAATGTGAGAAATAAATAATTTTTTCCCCTAACAGAGAAAGTCTGTAATCCGACGTGAGGGAGAGAGGCCTAGCAATTTCCCTAGGCTTTCTCTCTCACTGACTCCTCTGCTCCTTTCTCTCTCCCTCACTGCCTTTGTGTTGAAAAAAACAGTTTCACAACAAAACACACCGTTTAATAAAGTTTTGCCTTTTTCTCACCCGAACACACCGTTTTGGCACAACACTTGAATAAACCAAAATTACTGTAGATAAGCGTGGTGACACTTTTTATATAGTTAGTAGAAAATGTGATTAGTGTAATATCACTTTTACATGTAATCATTGCTAATATTAATTTTATTATACATTAATCACAATCTATAATCTCAATAGTTTCAAAAAATATTGAATCCCAAATGGTTTTAAGATCTTGCAAATTTGATTGATTTACCTATTTGATCGGTTTCAAAACTAGCCATAAATTCAAACACATTATTCAACATATATATATATATATATATATATCTTTATATAAAAAGCGCGAATGCGCGCATGCACTGTAGCACTGTAGTTACAACAGTGCTTTTGGTTTAGTTAACCGGCACTATAGCTAAAGTTTTTTTTTTTTTTTTTTTTTTTCAGTAATTGGTCTGTGTTTTTTTTTTTTTAATATTTATGTAAGCTGTTATATATATTGTTATACTGACGCAAAAAAAATCATAATATTTTCACAATTATTGACCGGTACTGTAGCTACAGTGCCTAAAGTTTTTTTTTTTTTTTTTTCAATAATCGGTTTGTGTTTTTTTTTCTTTTAAATATTTATGTAAGTTGGTATATATATTGTTATACTGACACAACCAATTTCACAATATTTTCACAATTATTGACGTGTCAATTTCTTACAATTCGAAATAAAATAATAAAATATGAGACTGTAACCAACTACAATTAAAAATAAATATTTTTAGAAAATGTTACAACACTTACTGTGTAATGCTTTTGCTTTATCGCGAATGCACGTATGCATGGTAGCTACAGTGCTTGCTTTTGGTTTAATTAACTGGCACTGTAGCTATAGTGCCTAAAGTTTGTTTGTTTGTTTTTTTGTTTTTTTTGTTTTTTTTTTTTTTTTTTCTTTCAGTAATCGGTTTGTGTTTTTTTTATAAATATTTATGTAAGTTTGTATATATATTGTTATACTGACACAACAAATTTCACAATATTTTTACAGTTATTGTCGTGTCAATTTCTTACAAGTCGAAATAAAATAATAAAATATGAGACTGTGACCAACTATAACTAAAAATAAATGTTTTGAGAAAATGTTACAACACTTATTGTACAGTATTTTTGCTTTCTTCAATGGCAATTGTAGTTACAATGCCTAAAGTTTTTTTTTTTCCAGTAATCGGTTTATGTTTTTTTTTCCCTTTTAAATATTTATGTAAGCTGGTATATATATTGTTATACTAACACAACAAATTTCACAATATTTTCATAATTATTGAGTGTCAATTTCTTACAAGTCGAAATAAAATAATAAAATATGAGACTGTGACCAACCACAACTAAAAATAAATGTTTTAAGAATATGTTACAACACTTATTGTGCATTACTTTTGGTTTATTCAACTAACATGGTAGATACAATGCCTAAAGTTTTTTTTTTTTTTTTCAGTAATCGGTTTATGTTTTTTTTTTTTTTAATATTTATGTAAGCTGGTATATATATTGTTATATTGACACAATAAATTTTACAATATTTTCACAATTATTGACGTGTCAATTTCTTACAAGTCGAAATAAAATAATAAAATATGAGACTGTGATCAACCACAACTAAAAATAAATGTTTTAAGAAAATGTTACAATACTTATTGTTATCACAATATTTTCACAATTGTTGAGATCTCACTTTTTTATAGATCAAATAAAAAAAATGCTAAGTGTGCAACATTTTAACATTAATTTCTACAGTGCCTAAAGTTTTTTTTTTTTCAATTATCGGTTTGTGTTTTTTTTTCCTTTTAAATATTTATGTAAGCTGGCATATCTATTAACTATATAAAAGAGCCAAAGGCTCATGAATAGTGTTTTTTGGTTTATTTAATTAGTGAGGTGCACTTTTGTTTTCTTTTTTTTTTCTTTTTTTCTTCAAGTATACCAGTTGGTTTGAGCTTTGTTTTTGTTTTTGTTTCTTGTTTTTGTTTTTGTTTTTTTAAGATTTTTATATGTTTACTTTGTACTAGCAATGCAAGTTACATTGTAAATACACAAAAGTAGTTAATATTATACACATTTGTACAAAAAATGGCAAATATTATACAAATTTTATAAATGTGTACAAAATTTGCCAATTTTTGTGTCTACAATATAAATTTGCATTGTAATTAAGTATAATGTATACATAGAGATATTGTAAAAATGTTGTGACACATGTGTCAATTCCTTATGGGTCAAAATAAATTAAAATAAAATAATAAAATATCATACCGAGATCTAGCACAACTAAAAATGTCATGACATATTGTTGTTATTACAATATATTCACAACTAATGAGTTGTAATTTATAGGTCAAAATAAAATAATAAAATATTAGACTGGGATCCGTCACGGTCTTATACGAATGAGATTAACTTTTTATGACATAATTAACAAAATTCTTAAAATTAATGTTTCTTTTGATTAATGTAAATTTTTATGTATTTTAAAAATCAAATGATTTATATCTTTATTTTTTGATACAAATAAAATTTAGAATTGATCCTAATTACTACTTTTTTTTTCCATAGCTAGCATGTGCCTTGACGTGCTGCCTTAACTAGTCATATACTATATATAATAGAAGGAGCTGAGAGAAAGTTGATTCCTACAATTAAGGAGGTGCTGACAAATAGGAAAAGTGCTCATCTAAAAAACAGACACGTTTAACTTATAAAGCGATACATTATATTGTTCGGAACACTATAACACTGTTTGAAAGCGATAAATTATAATTTTTCACTATGTTAAACAATGTTTGGAGCCCTCTTGCTATAAATGAAAATTAACCGCTTAAGACCCAAAAAAAAGAAAGATCGCTACACTGAGAAAGGAGAGAGAGACAGAGAGAAAAGAGAGACAGAAATAGAGAGGCAGAGAACGGAGAAGGAGAGAGAGATCGAGAGATCAAAAACTGCAGTTTGCAATCAAGAATGAGAAGATATCTCTCACTTCCTGTCAGATTTCTTCATAATTGTCCGCTAATTTCAAATTCTCCTCCTATGAATACTCTCTCTTTTCGCTTCCTTTTTTGAATTCTCTTAACACCAACATTTGCGATACGAAGATAGAGAAGGAGGAAAAAAAATCCTTGCGATACAGAGATGAGAAGGAGATAGAGTTCCCCTACCAAAATTATACCACCAGAACCGGCACCAATAACCTAAAGGTACATGCAGGAATTAAGATACAAACATAGAGAGAATTACCACCGGTAAGTTTTTCTTTTTTTCATTCTTTCTTAGATCTGGGTATAGGTATGAAATATGAATTAGTTTTAAGAAATTTGGTTGGATTGATTTTAATTTAGTTATTTAGGTTACAATAGGTTTTGATTTGATTTTTTGAAATTTGGGGTTCTATATGATTTAGGTTTGGAGAGGGCAAAGACAGAGAAATAAGAGAGAAGGTGAGTTCGTTATTCAGAAAGAGCATTGGTAACCAGAGAAATCAGACATCTTCCTATCAAAACGCCAGGTAAATTTTTTTTTAATTTTGCTTTAAACGTTTAAGTTGATTTAGTCTTAGGTTTGGGTATTTAATTGAATTGATTTTGATTTAATGTCTATCTTCCTTTTTTACTTTTTTACTTCTTCTTTTTTTCTCTAAACCACACTCTTAAATACAATTTAGAGGACAGAAAAACAGACATCTCCGAGAGCGTGAGGGAGATTGAATAAGTTTGAATTTTTTTTTTAATTTGATTTTGATTGTCAATTTTTCATATACTTACTGCTACAATTATAGTAAAAAAATAATTGTGTTAAGTTCTTAAAATTTTCTATTGCATATGACTAATTGTTAACAATTTTGCATATTTGGGTCGCTTTAATTTTGAATTTGTCCCTGTTGTTTCTGAATGGTCCCTTTTTAAAATCCATTGAAAATATGTGGAGAAACATGGTACAAATTATATGATTGATTGCACCAGTTTCATTACTCCACTGTAGTTGTTAGGAAATATTGTCCTGGACATTCGGTGCCCTGTTACTTAAATGCTTCTCACTTGGATATGAAAGAATCATCCTTCAATTGTGTTCTTTGTGAACATCTTTTTCAAAAACATGTATCATTCATGAATGGTATGTTAGTGTTCTCAATTAGTCCATGAAAGAAATACCATATTGCCAAGTAGTTTTTTTGCTGCATTATGTTTTGATTTTTTTTAAGTTTTAAAAGATTATCAGAGTTATCCTAATATTGTTTAAGAGAAACGATTTTTGATATTGTATTCTTTTTCTATCTTTCACAATTCAAAACCTAATTATGTGATAAATATTTTGGACTTTTTTTTTAAACAAAGCCAAGATCATGAAATTCTAGCTGGAACTAATGATGTTTCTGGCAGATATTATTTAGGAATAATAACAATAACAATAATAATAGTGTACTAACACCTATATGGGATGAGCTAAAAGCAGTCTTCTTATGACAAAATGTCATTTGTATGGTGAGATATGTCATTTTGCCTTGCTTTGTTCAGTTCTCTTTACAGGGTGTTACTATTGCACATCCTTTTTTTTTTTTTTTTTTGCAACACATAGGTAAGATTTTGTGAAGGCACCAGTTAGTTAACCCTTTTGAAAGTTTTAATTTTTTATATTTATTGCAAATATTTATTTGTTTGCCTTTTGTTTCAATGCGTAAAACAAATTGTAGTTATTCAGCACATATGTAAATAAGAGAAGTGTTGCATTAATGATAATAGCTATGGTGATAGAGTTAGGGGTGTTGGATATCATTGCAATGCTAGCAACATGGTGTGAGAGATTTAGGGTGGTCATGGAGAGAGCAATTATTTAGAGGTTATCAATCTGATGGTTGTTATTGTAGTGGTTGGTAGTGTTGAAGATAGGGAAGAGATTGCTTAAGGCATTGGACGACATGCTCTTCATGGTTGAGCTCCATATAGAATTTTCTAATGTTCTTTCATTATCAGATTTTTATTACTGCAAGGACCAGTTTCGAGTGTATGATTTTTTGAAATTGTGTTTTAGCCCATGCATGACAGGGAATTTGATGGGTTTAATCTTTGATCTCAGAAATATAAATAAGAAACATTTATTATTTTTCTTTGTTTGGTTTGTTGGTGCTGAGATGTAAACATTTAATATTTTTTCTTTGGCTGAGAGGGGTCACTTTGTCAAGAGTGTAGTAAATATGTGGTTCTAGACTTCTGCTCTGTTCTCATTGCTTTTAATTCATACTTAGAATAGTTTGAATTTGTTGGCTTTCTTTTATTTTGGATTTAGGATTGAGTTGGAAAGTGTATTTAATTGAGTTACTACCAAAGATGGGCTATATTATCCAGTTGCAGAAACCTAACAAAAATTGATGTTATTTCTAAATTACAATTAAATACCTAAATCTGTTAAATTAGTTGTTTTTTTAAACCTGATACAAAAATCATTGTTATTGGAGTCTTAGAATGGTGGATAAACTAGCTTCTTCTTCTTTTCTTTTTCTTTTTCAAATCATTAAAAATAACAATATGGGACTCAAAAGTTGATCTCTATATTTTCTAAACCTAAATCATTCATAGCTAAACCTTTGAATTTCATAAGATTTGTTATTGTTTGTGACCTCAACTCAAATAAACTTCAATTCTCAATGTTCTGAAGTAATAAACTTGCATATGGAGATGTGGGTCATGGGTTTGTATATTAGGTCATTCTTTTCATTGGGTTTGTGTTTGAACAATTTTTAGTGAGTTCGTTTAGGTGTTATGAACACATTTTTCTGTCTCTCTTTTTCATCATTTTCTATTAATATCAGTTTGTGTTTAATATATTGTAGATTAAATAGTTTTTACTGATGTATCTTAGTCATTGGTAGCTTGGGGAAGGTTTGATATTTTGGGTCTTCTAAGATAGAAGTTCAATAGCAGTTTTGGGTAAATGGGGACAACCAAAGCTACAATGGACATAGATTATGAATCAATCTTTTGCGGTGATGTTAACAACTACACCATTGTTCAAATGAACTCGTAAAACTCCAGGTATGAACTAAAGATTTTGAGAAAAATGATATGGTCTCCATGTATCTTTTAGTTTTGTTTTTAATTTTTCCATTCCACTTATCTTTCAACCTTGCAGTGCCACGACTACCCAATTGAAGAGCTCATCACAAAGAGCTTCAACTTCATTGACATCGTCCTCTTTAGCAATCAGATTGGCCAGATGAATGTGAAGAAAGGTGCATCATAGACAATAGTACCTAATCTTTCTCCCTCTCTTTTCAGTATTGGAACACCATTGTTTCATTTTTTTTTTTTTCCTTTTGGGTTTTCAGTTCTAGCAAATTATTATTAGAACACCAGTGTTTCAAGAAATGCTTAAACTAAACTTTGGATTGGATGTGTGGAACCCAATTGTTTATGCATGTACAATGCTATTTACAAATTTCATTTAAATTTTTTTGTGAATTGTGATATCAATATTTGGTTAAGATAAATAATTTTTATAGATTAGTTCTTTGGAAATGTGGTTTTCTTTTTAAATATTGTGGTTTTATTTAAGTATATGTATGTGGGATTGGCCTATGTATGCTCAACATACATATTCATATTGGTATATTTAGTTTGTGTTTGTCAATAGGGTTTGTGTATGACCTTGGGTCCTTGCTGTCTAATTGTTACTCTCTCTCTCTCTAAAGGCTGAATGCTTTCTTATGCTGAGTTATTAATTTTTGACGATTTCTAAGTTATTCTCTATGTTGGTGCTATTTATCATTTTTTTTTTGTAGTTATAGTCATTGAGATTGCTTGGAATGAAAGATTATGGGTGAGAAAGTTAGATACTTTTAACCCAATTTTGTTGGGTAAGTAATTGTGGAGATTTGAGTAGGAAAGAAATCACCTTTGGAAGTGAATTTCTTGAATAAAGTATGGGGAGGTTAGGTATTTAGAAATTGCAACCTTTGGAGAAACAAAAATGTAGGATGAGATAGGTTTGCAGGACATGTGATTTTTGTTATTGGGGATTGTAGAAAAACAAGATTGTGAAAATTGATTGGGAGACCATATGCAACAAGAGCATGATTTCATATCAGTAGGTTACCTATTTGGATGAGCTCACATTTTGCTGATTTTCTTAAATCTTGTAGATTGCTGTTGGCAACAGTATTTTTCTTATTAAATCTAATGCCCAATATCAACCTATGTTAGTAATTCTATACATGATTCTCACGGTGTTAAAAATAGGAAAGTGAGATACTTTTTTTTATGCTCCCCATAGGACAGAACATTCAAAGCATTTTTTTAGAATTATGATAAAAGAATTGTATATTTTGAGAGTGAGAGAGACCTATGTGTAGTCGTCAATGATAAAGACAATTATGTAAGTCAGGTATGTATAGTTGGTCCATTTGGTTGGTGATGAAATCTGGGGAATGTTTAGTTTTATGACTATGACATTGAAATTTGCTATCAATTCATCAATATTTTTTCTCAAAATCGTGTAGCTTTCATGATGTTCAATAATTTTATCTTATCTATCTATATATATATATATATATATATATATATATATTATAAAACCGAAGCTTCTGACTTTCAGTTAACTTCATAATATGATGCTACATTAGTTAGCTCCACAAATTGTGTTTTTGTGATGCCATCTCTAATCACCTATCCTCTAGATCATATGGAACCGTATACAGTTAAAATATTTCATTGAGAAATTAAAGCTCTCTATAGTTTCTTTAAAGTGGTTTCTAAAACAATTTAGCTCTTGAGGAAATTTTTGACGATGGGCTATAATTATTATTATTATTTTTTTTTTCGATAACAATTGTTATAGTTGTTATTGTCTTATCAATGTTGTTGCTAAATTTGATTTATTTCTCTTTTGCAGCTTTAACTTAGCCTCATTTGATCAAATTCTTTAGGTGAAGAAGTATTAAGACAAATAACATGAAACTGACTACAACCATGATTCTCTACCAAATTGCTTCCAATTTTAGCTGGGATTTTTTTTCACCTTAATTGCTAGAAATATTTTGTATCCATCACAAGAGATGTTACCATTAACTTTTTTTATTTTAAAAAAAGTTACCATTCACTTTATTTGCTTATAATATTCTTACAAGAAATCTATTTGTAAGAATCATATTGTGATGGAAATTATGTTTTATTAGATGACTCATCTAAAACTATTTATTATTAATCTCTAATTAATAATAAATATCATAAAAAAAAAACTATAATTCAATGATTTTTAAATTTGATTGTGATAGTTATTTACATATGCAATATGATATTCTCAATAGGTTTTTTTTTTTAAATTTATAAATTTTATGACATTAGCTAAACAAAATATTTAATCTAAATTAAGTTTGGAGAAAATTCAATTAAACTCTTAATTTTGCGTCATGTGTCTTATCTAATTTTTAATTTTTGTGTTAATTGAATTATTGAGTGTAAATATCCAAAAGTCCAAATCCAATTGATGTCCAAATTTGAGCCATGTGTCCAACTAATTTTTTAAATTTTGTAGTAAGGGAATTATTGGATACAAAAACCGAAAATTTAAATCCAGTTAAATATTTTCAAAAATGTATGATTTAAAAAATGTGTAAGCTAATACTATGTATAATTTAAATCGTGTAATTGCAATTATTTTTAATTGTTGCCGTTCATATACACGGAGTTACACACTAGTATATATAAAACACTTGACATCTGAAAATGAACAAGAAACCAAAATTGCATTCAAAAGGTGAGTATCTATCATTATTAGAATAAGCATATTTTTTTCACTGAATAACAAATATAAACTTTATAGAGAGAAAGACAGATAGAGGTATTATCTCTTTCCAAAGGTTGATAAATTTGGCATGATAAATAGACCTCTTACATGTCATAAAATATTATTTACAATTATAAAAATAGACTGAAATAACAATAATATTTCTCTAATCATAATTTGTAATCAGGAAAAAAATATCACACCCCAATTTTAATTTTTGGAGAAAACACTATTTTGATTCTTACATTTTGGGGTCATAGTCAATTCAGTCCCTACGACTAACTTACTAACGAAAAATGTCTATGTGGTACATGGATAATGGATTGCGTTGTTGACACACTTAATTAAGTGGCTAATAATATTATTTAATTACTATTTAAAAATGGAACATCAACCTCATAAAAATCCAAGTCTGAAAAAAGTGAATTGCTAATGTAGGGTTGGTGGGCCTAGTAATGTATATTGGGCCGGGGGCCCAGTCCGAGGACGCCTGGTGGTCCGAGGACAATTAAACGTTATTATGATGGTCGGTGTTCATAGATAAAGGAAGAGATATGGCCATGATGATCAGAGAGAATGGTCCGAGGAGGAGTGTCTCCTCGGTTAAGCAAAGCCGAGATCGACGGTGTGGTTTGCCATCTAGGGCAACGTTCCAGGAGGTTCTGTTGATAAGAACAAACACCCCAAAAGCATAGGACAGAGGAAAGCTAGATAGAATCTAAGAGAAAGCTGCTACCATCACATTAAATGCTCTATAGCTAACTTTCTAGCCGCATTAATAAGGAAGTGATACCTGAACAGTAATTTTCAGTCTTACATCTACTTCTAAAGACTTCAAGAAGGTGCTGATGGAACAAGTATTAAGAGGAGCAATCTAAATCTACACTTGGAAGGTGGAAATGAAAGGTGGAAGATAGTATAAAATAGAAGAGATACCCTGAGAGAAAGGAATCGGAGAATTGAGAAAGAAATATTGTAGCAGTTAGAACTGTATCTATATCCAGCTTCAAGTAATATATACATGAACTGATCTCCCCAGACTGTGTCAAGGATGATTTTCTTGAGATAAAACCAATCTATCTTTGCTTTCTTGTCATTTGGGCCAATTATAATTGCTGTTTAACTCATTAAAGCCTAGTTTTCCAACTCACTCTCTACAAATTCATTATACTGGGCTCTTTGGGCCGAAGTCCATTTCTACTTTGGGCTTGATCTTCAAATTGCGTCCTTACAATTGGCGTCATCTGTGGAAAAATTATTGTGTTTTAGTGAGCTTAACATTCAACTATGGTAGGTTCAAGACCACACCAAGCAAAATCGAGGGGGTCCCAGTGTCAGGATCATTTTCCTCAACCTTGAACAAAGAAGGGACAGTGAGGGAAGTGTGCATACTACCCATACTAGTGGGAGTCAATCTCGAAGTGGGGGCCATCTCTCTCATGAGGAGAATGCTAGGAACATGCAGTAGGAGATAGACCATTTACGGAGGAATTTACGCCATAAGCAGAGGGGGAGGACTCTTTCAAGCTCAGAGTCACCCTTTGATGATGATGATGGTAGTTACAAGCCCAAGTCAAGGACTCCCCCTAGTGAGTCTTTCTCATGTGATGACGATCACCATTATAGGCGCAGAGGTAAGATCTCATCCTGCAAAGGTCTGGGGAACGACGCTATGAGTAGGGCATTGAACCAAATTTTCAGATCACCTTTTACATGCAGGATCGAAGGAAGAAAACTTTCTTGGCGCTTCACTCAGCCAACGTTTACCATGTACAATGGTCCGTGGAGCATGTAAGCCACTTCAACCAAAGAATGGCCGTGCAGTCCAAGAACGAGGCCTTGATGTGTAAGGTATTCCCGTCCAGTTTGGGGCTTGTGGCAATGAGGTGGTTTGATGGCCTGGGAGCAGGTTCTATTAATTCTTTTAAGGAGCTCACCAGGGCATTCGGGTCTTGCTTCATTACATGTAGTAGGGATCCTCGGCTTTTGGATTCCCTGCTGTCCATGTCCATGCGAAAAGGAGAGACCTTGAAAACGTACTCGGACAGATACTGAGAGATGTTCAATGAGATCAATGGGGACTTTAATGATGTGGCCATAAGGACTTTCAAAGTCGGCCTACCCACTGAGCATGATTTGAGGAAGTCTCTGACCAAGAAGCCTATAAGGAGTGTACGTCGGCTCATGGACCGTATCGATGAGTATAAGAGGGTCGAGGAGAACCAAAAACAAGAAGGCAAAGGAAAAGCGAAGGTTATCCCCCAAGATAGAAGGTATTTCAGGTCAGATAGATACAATAGTAACAGACCTCGAAGGGATTTTGCTCGGCAGTCTACGACTCCTCAAGCGGTTAACACGGTGTTCCGAGAATTAGTACATGAAGTCTTGGAGAAGATAAAAAATGAGTCATACTTCAAATGGCCAAACAAGATGGGAGGAGACCCTATGAAGCGGAACCAAAGTCTTCATTGCTAGTACCACCAAGAGTGAGGACATACCACAGAGGATTGTAGAATTTTGTGGAATCATCTGGAGTGGCTGGTCAGAGATGGAAGATTGAAACAATTTTTGTGACCAAGCAGGGCCGAGGGCTCAGGGAAATACTTCGTCAAGACCCCCTTTGCTGGGGCTATTAAAGAGGTGTTCTACCCCGAGTGGCTGGCCAATACGGTGGTGGTGAGGAAGAAGAGTGGGAAGTGACGAGTGTGTATGGACTTTACAGATATGAATAAAGCTTGCCCCAAAAACCCTTTCCCCATGCCTCGAATAGATCAGCTAATGGATGTGACTGTAGGCCACCCTCGGATGAGCTTTTTAGATGCCTTCTAGGGATACCACCAAATAACACTGGCTTTGAATGACCAGGAAAAGACAGCATTTGTAACTCCTATTGGAAATTATCTCCTCTATATGAGCATAGTGCTATTGTGGAAAATTTAGTGTGTGAGAAAAAGAGGCTTTCTCTTGTTTGGTTCTTTGATATTTTTGGGTTGTAGTTTAGAATAGTGAGAGAGGTTTTGTTGCCACTTGGTTTGATTTTGGTTTTGCAGTTTGGTGATTTGCTCTATCTTGGTTTGTTTGGACTTTTGGATTTGATTTGTAGCTCTCTCTTTGGTTTGTGCACAATTTGCATTTGGTATTTGGTATTTGTGAACCTTTGAGAGGGAACTATTAGGGTATATTAGGGATTTGCGTTTGTGAGAGGGCATCTGCATCAATTTGCATTATCCCAAATTTGATATAGAGAAATTCTTCGTTTTTGCCCAAGGATGTAGGCTATTACTGAACCACGTAATTCTTTGTGTTTTGTGTCTATTTTCTTTTGGATTAATTTTCATTTTTCTATTTGTTTGGATCCGGAGTTCTTTCTCAAGCCTAAAATATTTTTACAATCAATCTTGGTAATTTGAGCTTCTGCTATTTTACAACAAACTGGTATCAAAGTCAAGGTTCTCTACCTAGGCATTTGGATTTGTTCTCCTTGGAGATTTTGGTGATTAGTTCGTGGATCTATATATTAGGGAGAAAGATGCTAAGTGAGCCCTTTGATTCCTCTACAAAATCTTCGGTGGATTCCTCTGGAAAAGCTTTAGCAAAGTCTTCTACAAAACCTTTGGCAGTTAGAACGATGGTTTCTAATGCCAAATTTGAAGAAGAGAAATTTGATGGAACGAATAACTTTTGCATGTGACAATGTGAAGTTATGGATGTCTAGGTTGTACAAAAATTGGATATTGCTTTGGAAGACAAACCTGAAGGGATGTTAGACAAGGATTGGGAATAAATTAATAGACAAGCTTATGGCACTATTCGTTTGTGTTTCACCAAGATTCAAAAGTATTTTGTTATGAGGGAGAAGAAGGCTAAAGAGCTTTTGAAGAAATTGAAGGATAAGTATATGACTAAGAGTGTGGAGAATCGTCTTTACTTGAAGAAAAAGCTCTTCTGCTTACAGTATCGTGCAAGTATTTCTATGTCTAGGCACTTGAATGATTACAATAAAATACTTGCTGATTTGCAAAATTTGGAAGTTGATATTAAAAGTGAGGATAAAGCTCTCTTGTTATTGAATTCATAGCTTGATACTTGTGATCATCTAATTACTACACTATTGTATGGAAAGGATGAGATTAAATTTAATAATGTGTCAAATGCTTTGACCAATAATGAGTTTCGTAAGAAAGATAAGCAAGCTCAAAGGGACATGATGTCTGAGGCTTTGATTATTAAGGGCATTTCTAATGATAAGAAACTTGAGAAAGATGAGTGTGCCTATTGTCGAAAAATTAAAGGGGCATTGGAAGAAAGATTGTCCTTTATTTTGGTTTTGCTTTGACTAGTTCATCATTTGATTCCCATTCAAATGAATGGGTTTTGGATTCAGCTTACACCTTCCATATGTATCCAAAGAATGAATGGTTTTACAACCTAGAAAAATCAGAATTTGGTTCAGTAACCATGGGTAATGATCAAAAGTGTGAGATTTTTGGGAAAGCCAAAATCAAGCTGAAATTGCATGATGGAATAGTTTGTTTTCCGAATGAGGTTCAATACATACCTAACTTGAAGAAGAATCTCATCTCAATTGGTTTATTAGAATCCAAAGGTTTCAAGATTGCAATGGAGAATGGAACTCTTAAGGTACGACATGGTGCTTTGGTAGTGATGATCGCCACACGTTGAAGGAAAATGTATTTCCTTAAAGGGAGTACTATTGTAAGTGGGGGTAACGAATGGGGAAGTTGCTTTAAACACTATTAGACTTTTGGAACATGCAAGTGAGAATACTTTGTTTGAGAGTGACAAGAATTGCAAATTTGAAGTTTGTAAGCCTTGTGCTTTGGAGAAGCAAAATAGGGTCAAGTTTGGTACAGTAGTTCATTGTACTAAGGGTATGCTTGACTGTGTACATAGTGATGTGTGGGGGCCTATTAAGGTTAAATCTTTTGGAAGTAGGAATCACGATGTTAATTTCGGTGGTGACATGGTAATTAAGCCTTTGCACAAGTTATGGTATTTGGAATTTGAATTAGCCAGTAGGGCTTTGTTGGAGGCAACAGAGAAGTTTCGTTTTTGGTGATATCATCTTCAGGTGCATTTGGCATCCATTGGCACATTTGGAAGCTGTTTTTGGATAATATACACTTTGTTTTATTTGGGTTAGGCTCTTATTTGATTTAGTGTTTTTGCCTTTATGACTTCAGAGATGTCTTGTCAAGGTGGAGAATTGTTAAGCATTTGTATTTGGTGGTTTTCGAATTTCATTTGTAAGACTTGTTTGAATTCAAGTCAAGGTGGAGATTTGTGGAGCATGGTTTGAATTAAGGAGTTTGACTCCTTGTTGGATTTGGATAAAAAATGAATTTTATTCCTTTTGAGTGACTGTTGTGTGAAGTTATCAAACTCTATTATAAGTCTTGTCTCCTACTTGATTTTGAGTTCTATTTGGAATAGGAGTGATTCTCCTTTGTGCGTGGAAGAGGAATCTAGTCCTTCTTGGTTTTGGATTGCTAGCAAACTATCTCCTCTATATAAGCATAATATTATTGCGGCAAATTTAGTGTGTGGGAAAAAGAGGCTTTTTCTTGTTTGGTTCTTTGATATTTATATATATATATATATATATATATTTGTGGATCGCAATTTAGAATAGTGAGAGAGGCTTTGTTGCCGCTTGGTTTGATTTTGGTTGCTGATTTGCTCTCTTGATTTGTTGCAACTTTTGGATTTGATTTGTGACTCTATCTCTTTGGTTTGTGTGTAATTCGTATTTGGTATTCGTATTTGGTATTTGTGAACCTTCGATTCTTTGGTTTTGTATTTGTGATAGAGAACTATTTGGATGTATTTGGGATTTGGGTTTGTGAGAGTGCATCTATGCCAATCTATACTATCCTAAATTTGATAAAGTGAAATTCTTTGTCGTTGCTCATGAATGTAGGCTATTGCCGAACCACGTAATTCTTTTTGTTTTGTGTCTATTTTTTTTTTTTTTTGATTAATTTTCTTTGTTCTATTGTTTGTTTGGAGTTCTTTCTCAAGCTTAAAATATTTCACAATCAATCTTGGTAATTTGAGCTTCCACTATTTTACAACAAGTAGATTATTACTCGAAGCTAACTAGACAACAAAAGCATGCTTTGGGATGGACAAATTAAACTAGATCACTTTGCACCATTCCACTACCTGAGATTTGCCTCTAATCTCTTGAAAATTTTCCTAAAATCGAAGTTTAACAATATGGCTTTGTGTTCATCTTTGATCTCTTATAACCATAATTGGCTCTGAATATTAATATCTCCATCCCATGAGCAATCCTGTGAAATGTATCTAGAAACTTCTCTCCTTTATGAGGATATCAACTCATTAATTCTGAAGAGGGTAAAATTAAAGAAGACGTGTTCATTCACTAAAGCCTTCCATAGGCGATGGTACTGAGATAATAAATAATCAAAACAAAAGGGGTAAGACGACGAATCAATATACCGGAAGGAAAATAAATGAAACGGGTGGATCCTCAATTGTGGACAGATTCCGGATGGATGGACATAAGAGGATAGATATCAAGGCCACATGGCATCTACATGGCTTGAGTAGTCTCCAAGAAACCCTAAATGGAAATGTTTTGCACCCCACGATTAACCCTAGTCAATAGAATCCCAACATCGGAAGAATCCCGCAAAATACATGCGTTTATGAGGATCTTCCTCATAAGGAAATATCTTCCTAAGCAAGAAACGAAGGTCGGTTCCACGTTACTATAAAAATCCAAAACCCTCAAAAAAACAAGGTATGCATAATTTACCCCAGTTCTGGCACTCCAGAGATGTGAAAGTTCTCTAATTTAACCTTCGGAAGGTCTTTGGTAGATACCATACTTGTACTCTCTGTATTGTTGTTTTTCCTCTTCTTTATTGTGCAAGTCTTGTCTAAAGCACGTGAAAATTATGCGGCTTACTGACGATTTTAGGCATCATCAAATTCCATAGAATTTTTCCTAGAACTCATATATAAAAATAGAGCGTTTGAATCAATTTTCACAAAGGGCGCTGCTAATGTCATTTTTCATTTTTATTTTTTCATTCAACTGTCTAGTGTGTATATAAGTTATGAATAACATTAGTGATACAAAGAACTCTTTACAACTATTAACATAGTCTGCTGTGATTGAAATACTATTACTTCCAATTAAATTCATTATGAATACAATGTTTATTATGCATCAATTAAAATAAGTCATGCCAACAATTATAAAAACTAGACGAAAATATCATTTTGATCCATATATTTTGCCGTTATTGTTAATTTGGTTCCTACATTTTAATAGTAATCAATTTGACCCTTATTATTTTTAACTTGTAATCAATTTAGTTTTTACCGTTAACTTACTAACAAAAATTGACTGCAAATTAAAAACAACAACAACCAAATTAACTGTAATTAAAACGTAGGAACTAAATTAACAATGACTCCAAAATATAAGAATCAAAATGATATTTTTGCCTTAAAAACTACTATGTTCCAACTTCCAACTCCTTTAATAGTTACAACAAAAAATTTTCTCTACCAAAGAAATAACAAAAATTTATAACAATTTCACAATATGACCAAATTTGCCTATTGTTTCACACGTGGGTCATTCAAAAAAATTTAAATTGTACTGATACAATGTAAAAGAAAAAAAAAATTTATTGTTAAATTTTGTTGTGACCCAAATTAATTAATTACAGTAATTATAGATTTACATTGTACTAAACTAAAACATAAAATTTACACTGCTAGTACAATGTATATATATTATTCATGCCTGAACACAGAACACCCATGAAGAAGAAGAAGAAGAAGAAGAAGAATATCACCGTAAACACTGAACAGTGATACAAGGAACTATAAAAGAAAAATAATAATAAATAAAAAAGGAATTGCAAAATTTTGCAGCATGTTACTCTTGACAGTGTCGCACTCCAAAGACTGCATTTTGTCCTGGAGGACGACCCCTCCACGAGCACTAATCCTGCATTAAAATAAAAACATTGATTTACGTAGATGCGTCTTAGTACTACACGCAATATATCTTTAAGACTTGATGGCAGAATCAAATTAAGGATAGAGGCAATACCATACTAGTCTTTTTCCTGAATAATTTTCAAGAAGAGGGATCAACTTACACTAGGAAGACAGTAATCTTGAACCATTTCACAATTTCTCTTGGGATTCAGTACTTTTTTAGCAAACGAATTGCTGTTTCTAACTTTTTTACTCACTCAATTCATGCTTCTGATATTTATATATTTCGATAGATGAATCTATCTAATCTAATCTAATCACATAATAATAGCAAAATTTTTGAGGTATGATATATATCAAATTCGGCTTACTTGGTGTACGTTCATTGAGACTGATGGTCCTTCATAGGACTCAACACGAAGTATAAATTAAGGTTGACCGAAAGGATCTCTTGATCTCAACCTTAAGTTTAGAAGGCTGCCGATCGAGTTGTGAGATGCACTTGGCCGTTTCCTCCGTTGATTCTAAATGGCACGTGAGTTCCAGTTTCCTAAGGCTAGTGAACTTTTCCAAGCCACAATCCTCGGGATCCTTGGAACCGATAAAATTAAAGCCCCATTAAGGTCTGAAGTTGGTTTGTTGAAGACACTACTCTTGATGGCTTCTGAATGGACACCTCATTCACATAGAGATGTCGAAGTTTCTTTGCCTTCCAGATGGAACTCGGCAAAGTGGTTATATTAGTATACTTCCAGTCAAGACCTGTCCATCTCAAGCCTAAGTACTTTAGGTTCCTCAGCTCCCCGAGTTTCATAGGTAGCTGAGGTTTATAGATGAAAGAACACAGAGAAGCTCTAAAACACACACCACAGAGTGTAACAAACACGAGAGAAAGAGAGCAAAAAATCAAATCAATACAATTACAGATGAGCATTCTCTAATATATATACCCAAATACAAAGGCGGGAAAGTCAGTTACAATTCTAATCTATTCTAACTGCCTCACACACGTGCACACGTCCCAACACTTAAGATATATACGTCAAAACGACATCGTGCTGCTTATTGCTATATTGGAACGACACCGTCTGGTGGCTTGCCCTGTTTCTTCTTGACCGTTAAAACTGGACTTGAATCATCTTCAATTTCTTCAAGTACACAACTGCTACTGCCATGGCTTTCAGTAGACACCCTCGAGATCAAGCAACTTCAGCAGGACGCAATCTCTTCCTTTGATAAATTTTTTAAGCAACGTACCAATTTCACTATTGGATGTACCTTGTTTTTCAGCTTTGAAAGAAATATATGCACATAGGTTTCCCTCTGAACCTTAAATATTTCTGAATCTGCAGATGTACATTCTGACCTGCAATGGTGGACGTGTAGAAATCCCTCCTCCTCAGCCTTTGGCAAGAAGAAGCCATAGAGAAAACATGGCATACAACAGGTTTTTGGGCTTTCATCTGACTTCCTTGTTGCTATTTCAATCATGTTTCTAGACACTAGTTCCTCCAAATATATCTTGGCCTTATCTTCAATGGGGACGCTAGCCTCATCAGGTGACAATTGAACAAATCCCTCCGCAAGCCACAACTGCAACAACCTTCGTTTGGGGCTCTCATATGCCTTGGGAAAGCGAGCCAAATGAAGGAAACATGGCTTTAACGCAGATGGAAGTTCATTATAGCTCATCAAAGCTACAATATTTAAGAGAGCTGATTTATCTTCACCAAATTGTGAACGATCAATTACTCTTGACCAGTCACTTAATTCTATGGTTGAAAATAGTCCTCCCAGTAGGAGGACCGCCGGAGGCAAACCTTGACATATTCCCAAAATCCCTTCCCGGAAGTTGTTTAAGTCTGAACTATTTTCTGGTGATCTGCGGCAGCCTACATTCTTCAAGAGCAATAACCTACTCTCCTCTTTAGTTAACTGCCTCAGATTCAATGGACTACTCCATGGGTCAGCTACATTAAAATGGCGAGCAGAAAGGATGACCCTGCTTCCATTTGTGGCGTCTGCAAAGGGACGTAAAAGGTTGAACCACATATCCTTCGTGCACAGGTCATCCAACACCATTAGATACCTGAATTTCATTAAAGTCTGGAAAACCAATTGACGTCCTTCTCGCTCATAAGCTCTATGTCCTTCAATAAGCATATCGGAATCTGTTTGAATATGATGAGCAAGAGATCCTTATATGCAAACTCTTCGCGGTCATGGACCCAGAGACGGCATTGGAAGTGCTGCCGAATGTCTAGTCTCTTATAAACATGCCTTGCCAGAGCTGTCTTGCCAACTGCTTCTTCGCTTACCAGTGAAATCACACTGAGGTTTTCCTCAGTGCAGTCCAGAAGTCGAGATACTAGCTCCCACTACAAAAAATTCGGTCTATAGCCGCGTTTGTAAAACGCAGCTATAGAACAAAAGAAACGCGGCTATAGCCTATAGCCGCGTTTCTATAGCCGCGTTTACAAACACGGCCTATACCGTGCAGCTATAGCCCCCTGAGGAACTTATAGCTGCGTTTTGAGAACCGCAGCCATAGACCCACCCTATGGCTGCATTTTAGTACCCTATGGCTGCGTTGATACAGTCGAAATAATGCCGGCCCTGTAGCTGCGTTCTTACTGAAGCGCGGCTATAGGTTTGGTTTTAGCTGCGTCTGCAACGCGGCTATAGACCATCCTATAGCCGCGTTGTACAAGTGCAGCCCAAACTAGCTTCTAGCTGCGTTGTTCACCGCAGCCCAAACCGGACCTATAGCTGCGTTTTTAAACAAAAACGCAGCTATAGATCCGACTTGGGCTGCACTTCCTTAAGCGCAGCTATAGACCCCTACGGTGAATTTTCCTATAGCTGCATTTCATAAACGCAGCCCAAACTGAGTTATAGCTGCGTTTTGGAAGGGCAGCCCAAACCGAGCCTATAGCTGCGTTTTTGGTACAAAGCGCAGCTAAAAGTCGGTTTGGGCTGCGGTTTTGAAAGTGCAGCTAGAGAGACCCCAACTGTGGATTCTCCTGTAGCTGCGTTGTCAAAAACGCAGCTATAGGTTTTATTTTTTTTTTTTATTTTTTTTTCTCTTCCTGCTCAAAACAGTACATTCCTGCCAACAATACCAATTCCTGCCAACACCAATTCCTGCCAACAGCCCACAAAAACACTAACCAATCCAAGTTCCACAATACAAGTTCATTACTGCCAACAGCCCACAAAAACACTAACCAATACAAGTTCATTACAAAGAAATTAATTTACATAAACAAAACACTAACCAAATATATCATATTTCTACCAAAACTAACACTAACCAATACAAGTTCCACAATACAAGTTCCACAATACAAGTTCATTACAAAGAAATTAATTTACATAAACAAAAATATATCATATTTCTACCAAAACATCATAAACAAAAGTTAATTTACAGTGTTAGCTCCATGTGCCGCTTTGACAAAACACAAGCTGGAAACGCAGCTCCAAATGCACACAGTTACCTCCACAGCCCACATTTGTTTTGCTTTTTCAATATCAAACTTCCTTGCTTTCAAAAACCTGAGAGTAATATAATCTTTGAGAATGTTGCTACTTACATCGTGCAACAATCGTGCATCATAATTCTAAAAGAACAGCATGGATATATATGAAAGGAGACACATGTTAGAATGTCCCTAATAAAGAATGAGAAAGAAGGCATTTCACAAAGTCACTACGAGTCTATTCGGTTGACAAAATTTTGGGGTTAAACATTTTAGAATTGTAGAGAGTTTTAAAGATAACTTTGTTCAATTGACTACAATAGTTGGAATCAAAAAAATATCTCGGATAACCTCAAATCCTACCACTCATGGGATTCTACAGCCTCTCCTACAACTTAGCACTTGAGCAGGAGTTTGTAAACTAGGACAGGTTAAAGGTATCCAAAGAAGCTACATTGGTAAAATCATATAAACCTATATGAAATCATACAAGTTTTTTTGAATAAACAAAGCGATGTATGTGTTAAGGAAATAGATAATTGATTATGAAAAAGAATGTACCTTTTTATTGACCAAAAGGTTTCTCTTAACAGTACAACCATTGTCAATTGAAAACCATCTAGATCTCAACAATAAAATGCGAACAAGACTACATGTAGAGTAGACCATGTTCTAATTAACCACATTACTAGTATGCATTTGGAACTATCAGCTACATTGAGCAAGTGTAAAAAGGCATGATTGAAATTTTCTAATTTGTTTTTTTGTCTTAGAATACATCTACTTCCCTACTTGTAGTTTCTTCATATATACTGATGTGGGACCTTCAAATGCCCCATAAAACCAACAAAGGCAAGAATATATCTTATTTTTATTTTTATTTTTTTACCAATATAGCTGTATATGTTATAAGAAATAGTTGTATTTGTTTTACCAGAGGATGCACAGTTTCTTTCCCATGGAGAGTCCCCGTCAAGCATTGCCACCCTGATTATATGAAAGGCATCATATTAATATCACATAACAAAATTTTGCAAAAAATAATGTTTTGCTAAATACACGTTCATCTCGGTACCTGAGACATATTCAAACTAGGCCAACCTTGGCTAATTTGGGCGAATAGTGTATTCAAGCGCGCCGTCATTTCAGCCATTTGTTGTTGGTTCCTTGCGTCTATCGAGGAGAGTTGTTCCTGGTGCCTTGCTTCTATCGAGGAGAGTTGTTCCTGGTGCCTCGCTTCAGTCTGGGCGAGTTGTTCTTGGTGCCTCGCTTCTGTCTGGGCGAGTTGTTCTTGTACTTGGGCTAGTTGCTCAGTCACTCTAGAGGAGTGGTTCTCCAACTCCGAAATTCTTTGGGTTGTTCTACTTGGCAACAATGGCGTGGAGGTAAACTGTGAAGCATTTGTGGCACTTCTTCCAGATGGGGTAATTCCTAATCCCACCCCACGTACACGTCCAGGACGCTCTGGACCAAGCACCCGAGCATATACATCGTCTTTGGACCATAGAACTCCACTACCAGGCTCTCCTCGTAGTCGCATGTCCGGTTGCCCCAAAAGTTCTTCAATCCTATTCTGTAGGATTTTCAACAAGAACCAAATAACATATTAGACGCTATACACAATACAAACACAAAATAAATTAAAATTCAATTCGAATTGTGCTTACTATGTTCTCTTGCGCACGGGGCGTAACACCAGTCCCATCTCTCCTACGATATACTTTTAGATATATGTCTGCGCGCTCGACCGGAACCCCGTTCGCTTTCGCCTACATAATGAACAAAATGTCATACAATAAACACAAAGCCACTCAAATTTGTAATGTTGTTTATCAGTTGAAGTACACTGAAGTGTTCATAACTTCTAAGGTTATGTCTACCACCAACAAGAATGTAAAAGCGTATTTTCAACATTTAGTGTAATTCAGAAGCATAAAATCACCAAAATGTGATACACGAATACAGTAGCACCTGTAATGCATTTCTTATCATGTCATCACAAATTTGTGCAAAACTTTGAGCCCCCGACGTTGCAATCTCTTTCTGTTTACCTCGACTGTCCTTATTTTTGTCACTGACTCTCTGCAACCGCATTTAAGTAATACGTTAAGAACTACGTTATGATCTTGTAAGTACCAACATAAACTCGTTAAAAAGCATGTTGTTAGTATTAAAGGCAGAAGATGCATCATAACCCAAGCATGGAATAGGATATAAACAGGAGAGAAAATTGACTGAGTATGTAAACCTTTGCCTACAACCTAAGCTAAATAGATTAGCCAATGCAGCAAAATAAGTAAGCTAGGATAAAATTGCTATTTCATTAGTTGAGTATGACACAATTTTTATTTTTTTAATATATATATTTCTTATTGAGACCCTGGCATAAATATGATGAACTTGCGTAACCTTGTAGTGGTCATAGTCTCTACCCAATCTCTAAATAATAGTAATCTTCAGTAGCTATGTTGTTGATGAATGCAAAACAACTCTATCACATCTACTAGAAAGTTCTTTCAGCTACACTAATTTAGGTGAAACATGACAAACATGATTTCATTCACTAACTTAGTTATACTTAAATGAGATAGATGAATAATAGTAGCAGTACCATAGTTTTCTCATTAAACCAATAGTTGACCATCTCCCTCCACTGTTCCTCCATTACCCCCGACGGTGTATCAGCTGCCAATAGTTGTTCCTTTGTCACCCCAACTTTAACGTGATTCTTCTTTAACTTCGTCCTCCGATTTCTCCTGAGGACCCCGAGTATATGCATTGCCCATCCCATTTGATCGGGTGGTTGAACAATATCGGGGTCAATCATATACCGTTTCTGAAATGCAAAAGCGGAGTTAGCAAAACACAAGCATGGACCCTACTAAATGTGACATTTAATTACAATAGCGCTGTAAATGACTGTTACTTATACTTTATTTTCATATTACCTCAATCTCCGACCAACAATCCAGTTTAAATTTTTCTTCGACGTTTGGCCACGCAACAGGGACAAGTGGGCATAATAACCCATTGCGCATAAAAGTTCCCAACCACCGAACGAACGTTTTACCGTCCGGACCAACCGGTTGCCCTTGTTCGTTTAACGGCAACGGGATCTTCCAGGATCCATCCAATGCCCATATCGCACCTAGATTGGACGGACCACGTCTTTGAAGCCTATTTCCTTCTGCTGCTTGGGTTTGTTGATAATCATCTGTATACACAAAACCATCAATATTAGGGCTGAATTATCAATTCTCACAAATAATGAAACATATCACACCACAAGATTCTTGAGTCATGTAGCAAGTTAATGTGATATTAAGGGTTTATAATTTCATTTAAACAAAACATCAGTACATTTATGCATGCGAGATTTCAGGAGGCATGATTGACAGCTATTTAATTATTAATGTAGTGGTTTTATGGGACCATTGTAAACTATTTTTACACTACACTGAACTATTAAAAGCATGGTCTGCCTAGAAAAGTTAAAGTAAAAGAAAAGATAAATCAAGAGGATTTTCATTCAAAGACATGTTAAATACCAGGGGGCTGTGTCTCATCGTCATCAGAGGCAACCGGTCTTGCCTCTTGAGAAATATGGGCTTCCTCATCTTGTGTCTCCACCCGTTGTCGTCCATGTGTTTGTGGCACTTCTGTCTCTACCCTTTGTCGTCCATGTGGTTCCTCATCTTGCACTTCCACCCTTTGGCGTCCATGTGACGATCCTTCGCCAACGTAAACAAGCGTCGATGGTCGTTTCTTCCTCCCCATACCTGCATACAACACCTTCACAACACAAACATAAAGACAATTATAGCCAACAACCAATCACATGAACAAATAAGAACATGAAAAAATTACAATTTTACCAATATAAAGATAATATTGCGCTAACATGAAGAAATTAATAACAGTTTTAACGTTAATGATATATGTCAAATATCTTAAAACGGTTATTAATTTCTTAACAACATAATAACAATTTCATGTGATAATTACTTATGTTAAAACTGTTATTAATTTCTTAACAACATGAAGAGGAACACAGGTTTTACATATATATGCAAGATTCTCCAACTTCCCACGCAATAGACCTTTACAATTTCTACTTACAATTTCAATAATTTTCTATACCATAATTACACATACAACAACAGTACCCTATTATGCTACTCATCATCGTTGTACTCGACTTCGTTGTTATCTTCATCGTTGGACTCATCATCAATGAACTCACAATCATCTACGTTGTCCATTTCATGAAGATCTCTTTCGCCAATGATAGAAGCATCAATTGTCATTCCCTCAACATCATCTCGACCCCAACGAAGGTTTTCCCTACCAGCATCATTACTAGTTATACTATACGGAATGTTCTCATAAAACCCGTACGTGTCATCCTCGTCACAATGGGGGCCAATACCGGCATCAAACACATCTCTAGCTTTAGTTTTAACAACAACATACCAATCTTTTTGCCTTTTATCTTCAACATAAAAAACTTGTGTAGCTTGAGACGCCAAGACATATGGTTCATCCACAAGTTCCTCCCCACCATGTATGGAGTGTGTAAAATTTACCATAGGAAACCCAAACTCATCAGTCTTATATCCCCTCCTATTTTGATCATCAACCCATGTACACTTGAATAACACGTGTCTGATATTGCCAGAATAATTCAGCTCAATAATATCTGTTAACACACCATAGTACGTAATGCCACCTTCAGTGGCGACACTAACTCCACTATTCTGCGTTTTCCTATTTGCCTCGACATTCGAACTCCTAAATTTTAACCCATTTATGACATAATGTTTCAGCCGATTGACCACAGTATACGGCCCTTTGGAAAGTGTGATGAGTGTATCAGTAACAGAAGTTCTTTCTCTATCAGCATTAGTCATTGACATCACCTATTATAACCAAACAAACTTATTATAATTCGTACAGTAATTCTACTTATGAGAAAGTTACAAGCTAGAGAAATTGAAGATGTGAACCGTACATGAGACCTAAACCAACCACAAAACTTCTCCATGTGGTGCTTCTCAATAATAGCCTCGGATATACGACAGTGGCCCCTTCGAAGTTCGGCCTCCACCGTACTTCTGTGTATCCTACATGCGATGCCATTTGTGTTAGTGTTAATACACCTAGCATACATTGGATTGTTGTGCAATTATATTGGTGTTCGGAGTACTTACTCACGAAACTGGGAAATGTTCTCGAAATTGAATAACACGTAACGATGAGCTTGGGTGAACTCCCTATTGTCTAGTGTCACGCTTGAAACAACCCCTGTTGACTCCTCTATCGCCCTTGTGGGTCGATTAAATATAGTTTCAACTCCTTCCATATACCGTGAACAAAACGTTAAGCATTCCTCCACTATGTATCCTTCAGCAATAGACCCTTCTGGAGCAGCCCTATTTCTTACATAAGACTTAAGGCGTGCGAGGTACCTATAATGCGCATCAGAAGATTAGTAATTAACACTAGCTATTAGAAATCGCACATGATACCTCATAATGTACATGTATTACATATGACTTACCTCTCAATGGGGTACATCCAACGATACTGAACTGGACCACCAATCTTGGCTTCAGTAGCTAAGTGCATGACCAAATGTACCATCACAGTGAAGAAAGATGGAGGAAATATCTTTTCCAATTCACACAACGTGACTGCAATCTCTGCCTCATCATTCTCAATCTCTGAAATCGTAAGGGTTTTCGAACAAATTTTTCTGAAGAAAGAAGCTAACTTTATCAAAGGCCTAGTAACATGAGATGGCAAAGATCCTCGTAAAGCGATTGGAAAGAGTTGTTGCATCAAGATGTGATTATCGTGACTCTTTAAACCAGAAATCTTGCGTTCTTTTAGATTGACACGGCGTGAGATGTTGGAAGCATATCCATCAGGCACTCTTACGTCCCGCAAAACTTGCAAGAAACCATCTTTCTCCGATGGAGTCATATGAAAACACGCAGGCGGTATCGTATACTTATCATCACCTTTTCGCCGTAGGTGGAGTTCACTCCTTATTCCCATGTCCGCCAAGTCAAGGCGTGCCTTGTAATTATCCTTTGTCCTGTCCTTCAAGTTCAGCACCGTGCCAAGTATATTGTCCATCACATTCTTCTCTATATGCATCACATCAAGATTGTGTCGCAACTTGTGATCCTCCCAATAAGGCAAGCTGAAAAATATACTTCTCTTCTTCCAACCACACTGGTTTGCCTCACCTCTCTTTCTTTTGTTGTAAGGAAGTTGACATTTCTTCCCCATACAACGTCCAACTAAACTTTCAGTATCCACAAGTATGTCTGATGCAACTGGTGCCATAGGAGCCACTCGCATATCAGTAGATCCATCAAATGACGTTTCTTCGTCCCGAAAGACGTGGTCACTGTCCAACCATCGCCTATGTCCCATGTAACAGAATTTGTGGCCATGTTTTAAATATCGAGAATCGGTCTCCGAGGCACAACAAGGACACGCAAACTTACCCTTCGTACTCCAACCCGACACATCTGCGTATGCAGGAAAATCATGTATAGTCCACATCAATGCCGCATGCAATTGGAATACCTGTTTTGAAGATGCATCAAACGCTTCAACTCCAACATCCCATAATTCCCTCAGTTCTTCTACTAAGGGTTGCAAGTACACATCTATCGCAATCCCTGGCGATGTAGGACCAGGAATAACTAGTGATAGAATCAAGGATGACCGTTTCATGCACAGCCAAGGCGGGAGATTGTAAGGGACTAACATGACAGGCCAAGTGCTGTGAGTAGTACTCATAATTCCAAAGGGGTTGAACCCATCCGCAGCTAATCCAAGTCTGACATTACGAGGCTCGGACGAGAACTGTAAATGCGTGGTGTCAAACAATTTCCATGCATCCGAGTCTGCTGGATGCCGCATTACCCCATCATCTGTCCGACCATTAACATGCCATTTCATAGAACTAGCCAAGTCGGGTGACAAAAACAGTCGTTGCAATCTTGGCTTTAAGGGAAACCACCGTAGAATCTTTGCAGCTTTCTTCTTCGACATGTTACTGGATGAGGCATTATTTCCTGTAACGGATGCCTCATTCGTTTTCCACCTCGAAGCTTTGCAACAAGGACACGCCTCAAGGTTCCCATTCTTCTTCCAAAATAACATACAATCATTAGGACAAGCATGGATCTTCTCATAACCCAAACCCAAATCTCGGACTATCTTCTTAGCCTCATAATGGTCCTTTGGCAACTTCGCATCTGAAGGAAGCATATCCATCAAGACTTGAAGCAACATAGTGAATGACTTGTTCGTCCAACCACAAAGTGTCTTCAATTGGAACAGCACAACGATGGCCGAGAATATGCTAAATTTCGTACAACCAGCATATAAAGGTTTGTTCACATCATCTATCATTTTGTAAAACTTTTGTGCACCATCAGGAGGACCTTCAGCCGGTTGCTGCGCAGTTTCACCTTGTCCCATTGGTTCGGCTGCCATTTCATGCGTGGGGCACAAATCATGCAACATCCCACGGAAGTCACCGTATTGTTCATGGGAGTCTTGCAGATGACTACTCCCACATTCGGGGGCCGTTGGCATAGCCGCCGATTCCCCATGAAATTTCCAATGAGTGTAACTTCCAAGCATCCCGTTGGTACACAGATGGGCCTGTGCCACCCTGGGCAGTACTAAATTCAAGTTCACACATTTGGTACAAGGACATAAGATCTTCCCACTGTGTGCATGTAAAGATGCAAAATTCACAAAGCTAACTACACCGTCAAAATATTCCTTGTCACCCTTCTTCTTCTTCATCCAACTTTTATCCATTGGAATTAATACAAGATTTACAAAATCTGACCTACAAGATTCATAGGCGCATGAGAAGAATAAGTGATTTGTTACAAACAGACATACTTAGCTATGCTTAGATATTCCCTATATATATATGGTTTCATATATATATAAATATATATATATATATATTTATATATAACACTACTTCAAGAGTAAATTATGCTTTCAAGTTTGTAAATAATAACACTAAATCAAGCATAACTTAATGTGAGTTGTTGTGGAATATTTTAAGCATAATTGTTGGAATATTTCAAGGTGCTATGTAAAGTTTTTTAAATCCTCGCTTATTGTAACTATTACTTATGTTTAAACAAATAAGACATCTAAAATAAGGTCAACATAAGCCTCAATGATCATTTCCCACTTATTTACGTAACTGTAAACTATAAACTAAATATAGATATATATATCCAACAATCTTTAACTTTAACTAATAGAGCAGTGTTTTGAAAAACGCAAATATTCTATGGGTCCCAGTTTTTTGTAATAAAAACTTGGTACAGAGGGACCTATAGCTGCGTTTCTTATAAACGCAGCTAAAACGATATACCTGTAGCTGCGTTTTTAAAAAAGTTTCTTATAAACGCAGCTAAAACGATATACCTGTAGCTGCGTTTGTAAAAAAGAATGCAGCTATAGGTATATTGTTTTAGCTGCATTTATAAGAAACGCAGCTATAGGGCATCTATAGCTAGCTAGATTAGGAAATACTCTAATTTTTTGCAATCATATATTACATACAGTTGCATTTCTCACAAAACCAATAATGAAAAAAAAGCTACCTTATCTTCAGCAAGCAGTGGAATATGAAGAAGAATCGCAGGTGGCTCAGTGTCTTCTTACCTAAAACCCCCATTACGAAGCAAAAACGAAGAACAGGAACGGTCAGATGCGGAAGATTGGACCACATGTACACAATGTAATATAATCATGCACACAGGTAAGACGTAGAAGAAGGCTAAATATTATTTTACACACCAAATATGAGCAACAAAGATTTAGGTCCACTTCTAATTTCTTAGCAATTGTTTGGATACAAGCTATCTACCTACTCTTATTGGATAGATCTGTCTTATTGGGAAGAGACTGAGTCCTTCAATAAACCTGATCGTTTCACAGGCCCTACCAAAGATTTCATTAATGAAAAATTGTGGCCTACCTCACTTTTTATTAGAAAAATTAATCCATTTAGCAAAGAAATTGGCATAGCTGTTAGGGGGTATCAAAAAAAAAAAAAAGAAATTATAATCGATTTTGAAAAGTTAATATCTTTAATTTTTTACCCTAGAAATCTTTTAAGATTGGGTTGTAAATGAAAAGAGAAACCTTGTGGTATATATAGGTAATTTTCAAGCATCTTTTGCACCATAAAATTGATTTTTTAAACCATTATTGTATTTCAGATATCGCATTTAAATTTTATTTCATAATTCTATCACTTTTATTGGACGGAAACTAACTCTTTGGACATATGTATGAGAAGGAATAAGTTACTATAATCGTTTTTTTTTTTTTCCTCACATGATACCCACAGGTTAATTGCCTAATCGAAGTAACAATATTCTATCAAAATGATTAATTAGATAATTTTCAAATACCACAAATGTATAAAAGTCTTTTTTTGTTTAACAAGGGGGTGTGTTTGACAATGACCCATAGTACAGGAGGTTTCTTTGCATTTAACCCTGTAAGAATTCTTTAGTTTAGGCCTCAAAAGTCAAAACTATGAAGTACTAGAAATGCACCCCTAAAAAATTAAAAAAAAAAAACGGACATCGGTGAGTTTGGATCCCACAATTACTAATTGTTTCTTTCACATCAAATTTTTAATTAATTCGTGCATCATATGGGTATATTAATAGTAATATATTAAAGTGGAAGCATAATAATAATATAATTACAGTCCAAATGAGCTTCTATTGTAGTGTAATTTGAATCCAAGTGTCCATGAGGCATTTTTTTTTTCTGCATTTTTTAATTTTGATACAAAAGAGAACTTCATTCACAACACTCCATACGAAAACCGATGATACTATAGTAATTACACACTAACCGAAGTACAATATAAGAAAATTGATTGACAGCTATTTTACCACACAGAGGGTTTGAAGGGCAAAGATCAAAAGTAATAAAAGTCACTTTTAATCTCAGCTCTTGGATATAAATTTTTTTAAACCCATTTAATTGTTTACCGTTTCACCTTTACCTATAATTTTTTTTTTTTTTTACCTTTTTAACTTTTCTTTCTTACAGTAAAGGTAATTGTATGGTAAAATAGTTCTCACTATTGCACTGAATCGATCAAAAAACAACTATGTCTACACGACCACACCTTAACCGATCAAAACCAACTGCCAAATGCGGTCACTACACCATGTAATGCAGTGGAGGTGCAAAAGTTACACTGGTAGGTGTAGGTGTGGTGCAGTTTACAGTTTTGTTTTTAGAAAAACGCAAAAAACCAACACCACACTATGCCTATTGATATATAAATTACAGTTTTATATTTAATATATGTAGTATGAAATGCTGCATTTCACCTTCACAAATAAATAAAAATTCTTATATGCCATTACCTACACGTATTTCTATATATAAGTATTTCTATATATAAGTAAAGTGTATGCACGTGATAGAGAGATTTCCCAAATTTCATTGTCTGCCTCTCTAAATTCTAAAATTTTTCCCCAAACCAACCTGATCAGGTAGTTGATTTTTTAAAAAATAAAAAATGAGTTATTTCACAACTAAAAATCGACTACACTGTTCTAACAATGATTGCACGATAATCACACAAATCAAACCTCAGCAGTATTCTCTAATTCAAATTTAAAGAATTTCACAACTTGGGAATATTTTATCTGATAAAAACTGTCTAGCATGTAGCAAAGAGTGTGAATAAATACTGGATTTGGTGAATGGCTTGCATGCAGAAATTCAGCAGTAGTTCAAATGATACCTCCGCTTTTCTACATTATTATGAGTAGACGATTTGAAAGAACTCTAAACCTGTTTGTTATAACAATAAATAAAATCATTAATAAGTTTTTGTCAGAAGCTTTTAAACACCAAATAAATTCTCACAATTCATCACAACAGGGTATATTAAGTCAACTAATAAGACTAATATATATGTTGATTTTTCCAAAAATTGGAGCAAGAGAACTACAAAACAGAAGTTATACGTATTAGCGTCTGTTCTAGCTTAAAGTCAGTCTATTTGGCTTATCAAGTACAAACTTTAAATAGTATCATTTTTTCCCAGGTACAGTTTATTCAATCCCCACTTCAAAAAATAAGCCAGATATGCCACAAAATTTAAGCCATACCAAAGGAAAATTTAGTTATGGGCTTTGTTTATGGTTAAACATTAATTCAAATGACTTGTATCAGCGTGTCTTGTGCCTATTATCTACTTCACTAAGCATATATCTAGAAAATATAAATTTGCTTCAGAAGCGTTTCGATAACAAAAACTTGATATAAGTTGAAATACAAAATCCCTTACCAGTTCTTACTGAAGCTTGTTATTTTGCTGAATAGCAGAACTTTTCTCCTTGGTCAGCTTTGAAATGAGAGCCCTAGCCTGGAATTACAAACATAAACATAAGTACCAAGAAGTACAATCAATATCCTAGAAATTGATCCACCAAGTTCTACATAATTAAGAAACAAACTCTAGTACACCATTCAAGTAAATTTTAATAAATAGCGAATTTCTAAATGGATAGCTAAAAGTACCGTCCATACAAGTTAAAATAACACTCAAGTTTAATTGACATGTTGAAAGAAAAGAGGCCCTTTCATTAATGGCCAAAACTTTAAGGAAAGAAAAAAAAAATCCAAGAAGACATGCTTTCATGGCATTACAAGCTCAATTTCTTCTTGTTATATTCCAGATTTTGTAAATTATCATTTCAAGCAAAATGCATGTTGCAATTAGTCCTTTGGATCCAAAATGCAGAATTGGAAAACAATTACAGCCTGCTGCTGGACTGAGTTTTTAATATTCATACACATTTTTACAAAATTTTATTCCTTCACCTTTATTGAGAAAAGCATGGAGTGGGATACACTTTTATAACACATGGTATCAATCCACATGCAAATGAGTATTAAACCTACGACCTCACCCTTCATCCCATTATTAGGTGGCTCAGTGACATTTGGACTAAGCTCATTAACTAGGGACTCATGGCCTTAAGAATAAACAAAACCAATATAACCCATGGTATCAATTCAAAAGGAAATTCTATTCTCAATAGGGCAGTAAGTGAATTTTCAATAATTATTATAGGGTCCACAGGAAAACTCTTTTTTGCTGTTGGTATAGAGGTTGGCCTTGGTGCAGTGGTAAAGTTCTTACAAATGCGACAAACTGTGGGTTCAAGCCTAGGAATCAGCCTCTCCGGGGAGAGAAAAATGGGGGTAAGGCAGTCCAATCACCTCTCCCAAACCCCAAAAAAGTGAGAATATTATGCACCAGGTATGGCCTTTAAGTTATCTTTAGGAACAACTTTCCATGTCTACTTAGAATAAACTTCCACAAACCAGAGGACCAGCAGAATTCTGTGTCTGTGTATGGAGGGGATGTGAGAAAGAGCATCTTCATCACATAGGCAGAGAGACAGAGAGAGAGAGAGCAGAAAATAGACAGCCAACTATGTAACTGATATATATATATATATATATATATATTACCTGCAAGCGTACATTATGGACTTGATAAACCAGATATTGTTGAAATATGCCTGCAACATTGACATATCTTCATTAGTGGATTGATTCCCTACATTGGCAGCATGCCTACTCTATTCAAGATAAGGTACAAACAAAAGTAGAACTCAAAAAAGAACTAATTGTATACAACAACGTTGGAATGGAGGACAATCAATCACCAAAAACCACACACACAGATGTATAATTGGTAAGTTACACACACTCAGTGACTGACCAAGAAACTATCCATGCAAACATGGAGTATTTTCTTGGTCAGTCAAGAAGAAGAGCAATAAGGCCAAGA
The DNA here is from genome assembly GCA_033629205.1 of Lithocarpus polystachyus. Lineage (NCBI taxonomy): Eukaryota > Viridiplantae > Streptophyta > Magnoliopsida > Fagales > Fagaceae > Lithocarpus > Lithocarpus polystachyus. The sequence continues at coordinate 1,010,957 of CM066165.1, forward strand.
CATGGAGTATTTTCTTGGTCAGTCAAGAAGAAGAGCAATAAGGCCAAGACATGTTACTTTCAATCCTTTCAACGATTTGATGCATGAATTGTTTTTTAAGTAATGATGCGACATTAAAACTATAGCACCAAGTGTCCCAACGTTTTTTCATGACATATGTTAAGAGCTCTTGACAGGTCTATCCCTTTGTGATATTAGAAAAGTATAACACAACAGAACTTGATAATTTTCAAGGGAGAGACATGGGCGGTGAGGAAGAAGATCAGGAATCACCTTTACTAGGATGCTCTTCTCAACCTGATGAACCTGAGGAGCCTCTCAAAAGAACAGGTAATTAAACTTGAAATACAGTTTTGCAGTTATTGCACATATAGTAGTCTTTTCTTTTTATCTTTTCAGTAGAGAGAATGTCACAAGACAAGGAAACTCTTTTACTTTCCACATTTTTTTGGCTATATGTTTCCTTCATCATATCTATTTTTTAAGAGTTCTAAAAAAAATAAAAAAAATAAAAATCTATTTTAGAGCTTTCATTTCCTTTTTATGTCTCCTTTCTCCTTTTTCTCTTTTGGAATATAATTTATTGAGTAGCTAAGTCTGATATGGGTAAGGATGAAAATTGAAAATTTGAAACAATATTTGTATCTCTACAAAATGGGTAGACCCTAATAATGACTTTGGTGAAAACATGATGGGTGACTGCAGTAATGCTATATGACCAAATCTTCTGCCTTTTGGGAACCGAGAACCATTTCCAATAGAGAAATTATCTTATGCATTCATTGGATGCATATAACCTCTCATAGTAAGTAGTGACTTTCACATAAATTGGCCATATCTTGCATGCAATTGCTGTATATTTCTATCTTCAGTTGTCAGAGATAATAACAATTCAAGTGGGTGCTAGATATTTTCCTCTTAGATTGCATATGGGAAGTGCAAAAAAAGTCCGTTTTTGGGTTTTTTGAAAGTTTATTTAAGCAGACCCAATACAAAAAACTTTTCTCTGTTATTTTCTACAATACTTTCAGTAAACAAACAATCAGTAAGCGCACACTTGGGACTGTTAACCCTATTGCATATTACTGTGCTCTAAACTGTGATTCAGCAATACGCACCGCACAAAGTTAGATATTTTCACTTTTAGTATGTGGTGGTATTTTGGTAGGAAGGAATATTGGAGGTTGCAATTTGCATGAGAGCACAAACACCAAAGATGGTCCCAACTCTAATTAAAATACCTTCCACTCTTGACAACTCCCTTTCAATACAATACAATACAATACAATTATTTATACAAAGCATTATTGAAATTGGAATCTTATATATAATTGAACCAAGCATGATTATCTTGGCCTTCTAATATCCATTTTAATTTTCAAAATTTAAGTTTCATCCTTCACCCTCATACTATAGCCTTATTCGTGCGTTTGGATTGGGCGTTTTGCCCAATCCGTGCATCTACATTTTTTTAGTGGGTCCGTGAACAGTTTCCATGGGACCCATGGATACTATTTATGGATCCACAAAAGTCAGCAAAATACAAATTTTTGAGCAAATTTAGGTCCTACAGTACTATTTACACTTTTAAAAATTATTTTATTACAATGTTTTCAACATTAAGTTTTTAGTTTTTAGCAAATAAGCGGTATCCAAAAACACTAAATTAAATTCTCCCCACTAGTTGAGCTTTTTACAAGTACATTTAGGATAGACCTTCTTCTTCTTCTTCTTCTTTTTTTTTTTTTTTTCCGAATGAATGAATATACTTTAATTAAGTCATCATGTAGCTAAGAGTCATATATATCAACTCGCATCTGGTGTTTTTCACAGACATCTTTTGGCTTCAAATTACCCTTTCCCCAACTATCAATTTATCAACCAAAAAAAATTTCATATGTTACAACTTTTTGGGCAAATATTCGTCTTTATTTTTGTGAAGGGACCATATGGACTTCAATAGCATATATAATAACAGGAGTGATTGGGGCAGGAGTTTTGTCTCTTGCGTGGACTGTGGCTCAGCTAGGGTGGATTGCAGGTCCATTACTCATGATAGTCTTTGCAGGCATCACCATTATTTCTACAAACCTTCTATGTGATTGCTATAGACACCCAGATCCTGAATGTGGCCCTGCTAGAATTCGGTCCTATATGGAAGCTGTCAAAGTGTATTTAGGTGAGAGATTTAATCCCAATTTTCTTATCTTTGTCACGTCTAATCTCAACCATCAATCAACGATGTATTGTCTTAGCTAAGTGATATTTGTCTTGCAAGTTGAAATTTCTAAAATGTGGACCCATTTAGCAGAAAAGAAATCAAGAATTGTGTGTGTGTTACGCTCCATTTATATTAATCTATAAATTTTAGGGTGTGATTAAGCTAGCTAATAGTAGGTTTGGGTTTTAATTAGTAGAAATAATAAACAAATAAATTCTAAATCCCTTTTAGCTTTGTTTTTAAGTTAATCAGTAATTCATGACAAAAAACAAAAGTTCGTAAACTGTTCATTAGGATGAAATTCATGTTAACATTTTTTAATGTTGGTCCTTGTTAAAAGATTGGAATTATTAGAATCACATTCTAATAATCATCTTAAGGACAAAATTTCCTTCAATCCAGTTGCAATTGAATAACTATCTATGTTATTTTTAATCACCGACCTATTTAATAGTAATGTAATTATGTAAAGTGACCAAAGCTTTGAGCAGAGTCTTTATTGTTGTCTACTAAAAAAGAAAGAACTAAGTAGTCCACCTGACCTGCAGATATTTCGCTAGTCTGCACTAGTGAAAACCCTTTTTATTGGGGGTGCCAATACATCTAATAATAAACATTGACCTTATAATGTACATGGAAATGCAGGAGAGAAGAGCCAGAAGGTGAGTGGAGTGATTGTGCTGGAGGGCTTATGGGGGGGTGCAGCTGCCTATGTCATTACGGCTGCTACCAGCATGAGGTACTCCTCATGAACCATTTTCACTACTTCATACTCTTTATTAAAATGTTAGTTTTTTTTTTGGTCACATGCTAGCTAAATCACTAACATTCTTAAGTATTAATAGTCCTTTGGATTAACTCCTCTGCCTACATCTCTTCAAAGAAAATCTTTTATTTTATTGTATTGACATGAAGATATATGTGTTAGTCTACACTTCAGACTACCATCCTACTAATGAGAAACCATCTCCTATGTCAACTTCATGGAGTGGGTGTCAAACAAGCTTCTAGGCAGGAGTCACAGACTTGTAAGAGGTCACTCCATAGATGGGGGTACAAGATAATTAGCATAACAAGACACGAAAGCTCCAGGGACTTGGGCCATGGAAACTGGAAACTTTTGTTTCTAGTCTAAATGGGCTTTGCAGTGCCAGTCTCCAGCTGGCTCTGGTCCGATCAAATGCCAAGCCTGGCTAACCACAAAATTTGACCTTCAAATGAAAAGGAAAAAACCTAAGGGATAAGGTTAATAATAGGGAAAAGGGAAAATTTTCTCTTACACCCGTTTACCTTCACTATTTTATGCCAATATATATTTGGTAATATTGTGCAAAGGGTGATAGGACTAAATAAACAGTGCAGCCAGATGACATATGATTATGGGTCCACTCCATGTCCTTTACTAGTTAGATTTTGAGATTCTTGAAATCAAATCTAAAGTTTCTCAAGCTGCAAATGATGTGAAAGGTCACGTTAGGTGTATTGAGGAAACAAACACAGCAACAAGAGTCAAAAAACAGGATGAAACATCCCTTTAGAAATGGTATCATGTTGGAATCAGAATCAGCTAAAGAGGCTGTGTATCAAACTGCCTTTTTTCTCCATCATAGTTTAGGTTCTAAATGAGACTGTATATCTTCATGATCATGTGAGAGTACTTAAGTTGGATTAAGCTTATGCATGGATGGAGGAAGATAGGCATCCAAACATCTGTGTTTGGAAGCAGTTTTTTGTTGATTGCTTATTTGTTGAAAGTTGGTTAAAGTATAGTTGTATCAAGAAGTGAGATTTTAAAAAAACTGTACATAAGCAAATAAGCTAATAGAAAAAAGTTGTGGCAAACAGGAGGGTTCGTTACGATAACTCTACTGTTGTTTTCTTAAAGTCTTCATCATTCAAGGTGAATGAGTCAGTGGTTTACAATACATCTATGATCTATGTAAACCCTTGTTTACAACCAAATGACAATGTGTCCTCCAATATTATCAGAATAGGATTTGATATAATATTTTATATAACTTAAAAGTCAAGCTCCAAGTTTTAATCACCCAGACCATTATTAGCTACCACCTAACAGCATGATCTATGCTGTGGGAGACCATTTCGTTCATAAGTAAATAATAGGCAAAGATTTGTTGATGATAAGATAAGCACTAATCCAATCTCAATTAAAACATTCTTAAAGGGCACGCATGTTGTCATTCAAGTTTCCCCACAGAGGTCACAACACATGGTCTAAGAAAATAAATCAATAAATAATATGAATAATTAATGCTTGAAAAAGAAACATAATTAATGTTCAGAAAATAATAACTATCTTAACTAGATGTCCCTGTGACTCGAATATGAATACTTTGAGCAATAAAGATTGTGCTTGAACCAATTAATGTTCAACTATTCAAGTATTGGTTGTCATGAAAATTAACTCTAGCAAACAATATCTGAGTTGAATATTATAATCAATTATAGAGTTTGGTTCTTAAGTGGGAGACAACAAAAAAGGTATTGACTACAACTAAGATTCCAAAAACTTTCACTGGAATTGATCCAAAAAAGTTGTGCTTTCTTTTTCCATGATTTTAAATAAACCCCCAAAAAAGTTGTGCTTTCTAATGGGGCTAACTATTAAGCTATGCATCACCCACCTTTTTGGGCATCAACAGCTTTGGTGTAGTACTGTCATATGGAAGCAAGATATGGGCGGAAGAGGCTACAAACTAAAAATATATATATGACTATTTGGAAGGGTTTTTTACCTTTTAGCTTTTTAACTTATATATTTGTTTATATTAGCTTCTTCAAGTATAATTATACTTTTATTAAATTTTAACTAATTAACAAAATTCTAATCCAACCACACGTTAAATCCACATATGTACGTGCAAGCCTCCTATTGTAAAGGAATTAGAATGACCTAGTACCACTAAAAAAAAAAAATTTCGCTCATTCAATGGTTCCTTAATTAAACAAAATGTTTGAATAAGAACATTTTCATGTTTTCAGACAATCTAAATACAATTTCAAGCCTTACCCAACTAGGAAAAGTGGGTGAGCGGGTGAGTTTCGAAGGTCTACTTTAGTTCCTTTGCAACTTAAAAAATTTGTTGTATATTCATGATTTAGCGTAAAAATTGATGAGGCAGTTAATTCAACTGTCAAGGGAATTCTCTTGGGGAAAGAATGGGGAGAAGCTAAGGCTGCCCTTTTTGTAGTTTCTTCATGGCCTTTGCACTCACTAGGTGGGTTGCCATAATATAATTCCTAATTCCTGATGCCCTCAATGCACTCACTAGAAGGAAAAATTCTGGAATCAATTAAATAAATAAAATTTCAATTTTATTAAAAGAAAATTGTTATAATTGTTCATATCCTAAGAAAATGTTATTTTTGTTCTACATTTTGCAAGCCCATTACATAACTTAATTTAGACTTAAAAATGACCTTAAATGGACTCTAATTGATATAGTATAGTATCATTATAGGACTCTGATCACATTATTCAAACCCAGAAACTGAAGCTAAAAGCACAATCTTTTCATCCACAGAGTAAAACAAAAAACAATGGGAAAAACAGCTAATCCAAACTTATATTGCAAAATTAAACAATAGCTCATCAATTTACGCTCAAACAGAAAGTTTAAAAAAAAAAATAAAAACCATTTTTTATAAAAATAAAAAAAATTGAAGGACTAGGAGAAGATCTCGAAAGACACATACCTATGGAAAGTCTTTAAGAAGCTAGAGTTTCCTCTCTGAGACTCTGAGCAAAGCAGAACGTTCTTCTTGCTTTCCTTTTTTTCCCAGCCAAGTTGTACCTTTTAAACCTGCAATGGTTGCCAAAACAACAATCTTTTAAGATGGATATACAAATATGTAGGGTCAAAGAGGCACTTGAAGGACGGCGGAGAGAGAGAGAGAGAGAGCTTACCGATTGATGAGGGAGACTAAGCGGCGCGAGGATGGATGGGAGATGAAGGGGATGAAGGGGCGTCTGAGGTTGAGATCGATTAGGGAACGGCGATTTCTGGAAGGGAGATGAAGGGGATGAAGGGGCGTGTGAGGTTGAGATTGATTAGGGGACGGCGAGGATGGATGGGAGATGAAGGGGATGAAGGGGCGTGTGAGGTTGAGATCGAGTAGGGAACGGCGATTTCTGGAAGGGAGATGAAGGGGATGAAGCTAGGGGCGTGTGAGGTTGAGGAGGGAGATGAAGGGGGCGTTAGGGATCGGGCCGGAGTGTTTCTGGAATTTTCGGGTGGCTGATAGTGAAATTTTAGGGTTATTAATTTTCAACTTATAGCAAACCTAGAGCTGCGTTGATTACACGCAGCTCCAGGCATAATGAAGCTGCGCTTAACCAAACAGTTAAACGCAGCTCCAGACATGAACGAGCTGCGTTACTAAAACGCAACTCCTTCTCAGTTTGAGCTGCGTTTTTTAAACGAAGCTCTACGATATATTTAAAAAAAAAAAAAAAATTTCCCCAGATGGGTTTTGAGCTGCGTTTTTATAAACGCAGCTCTATTCCAACGCAGCTTCATCATAAAAAACGCGGCTCCAGAGCTTGTCTATAGCCGTGTTTATGAAACACGGCTATATATCCCCGGGTGGAGCTGCGTTTTTGAAAAACGCAGCTCAAAGTCCGTCCTGGAGCTGCTTTTTTACGAAACGCAGCTCAAAAACGCAGCTTAAAACCGCGTTTTTTGTAGTGTCCCTTTCGGCATCTTCACATCCAACAAGTGCTGAAACTCAGGGCCGGCCCTAGGCTTAGGCCATTGCCTAGGCCCTCTTCCTAGAGAAGGCCCCAAATTTGGGGGCAAATTTTTTTATTTTTTTTATATAAATATTTTTTATAGATATTAAAATATTTCAGTTTATTTTTTTTTTTTTTTACTATTAAGAAGGCTCAAAGAATTAAGTAATGTTAAAAATAGAGATAAGACAAATTTAAATAAGTACGTCTTACAAATAAATGTGTTATTAATCACAAGTAATTCAAATAAGAAAATGTTAAAAATATTATAAATTTTACTACATAACTTTTATTTATTTAATTGTTTTTATACAAGATAAAAATTCTACTCTAGCCTAAGTGTATATATGTGCGAAACTCACTTCTAGAGACTTAAATCTCGGCCATTGCCCCTCATACCCTACAAGAACTTATACTCTTGGAGTAATCACTACACCAAGGGTGCGTGGTGGTCTCCATAACTTTTATAAATTGATGTGACAATGAATATGATAGGTGGATTTCAACAAACTATTGAATGCATTTTTGAATGAATATTTATGATTGGTGATATATCTTTGTAATTCTCATATTATAAATTTTATAATATTTCTAGTATTTTTATAAGCCTCGTGTCATTGATCACATTCATTACAACACCAGTTTGTAGTAAAATTTGTTTTAACTTTAGCATTTTCTCAAAAAAAAATCATATTAAAAAGTAAAAAAAAAAAAAAGATTTAAAAAAAATTATTGTATAAAATGCTAGTTAAATATTATTTAAGTAATAACATAAACGCCCCATTTGAAGATTTCGCCTTAAGCCTCCGAAACGCTTGTGCTGGCTCTGCTAAAACTTCACTAGTTGGATATATGGGGCCGCTTTGCATCTCCGCAGATGCCCTGGATACAACACTAAAAGTATGTTTGAAAGAGAGAGGAAAGGGAAGGGCATAAAAAAGAAAAGGAAAAAAAAAAAAAAAAAAAAAGAAGAAGAAGAGGAAGACTTTGTTTCCATTGTTTGGTTTATGCCTAGGAAAGTTTTATATAGAAGGATGCTCCTTAACATTTATTCATTAATAAGATGGACTCTAAGGGTGTGTTTGGATATCGCTTATTGCTGAAAACTGAAAAACACTGTAGCAAAATAATTTTTAAATGTGTGAATAGTGTCGTGAGACCCAGTTTTAAAGTTTTTTTTGCTGAAAAAAGTACTTGCAGGTCCTATAAACAGTGCATGAGACCCACTAAAAAATACACGGGACAGCACAAACGCAAACGTTGAGGAAAAAATGCTATATCCAAACTAACACTAAGTCTTGCTTGGTGTTGATATTCATTTTTGTAAATTCATACCGAGAAGTTCGTGAAGAGAAAAGCCTAAGAAAACCCCAAGAGATGGGTCAAGGCATGAGCAAAGAAATAGCAATTGGGTCATATTCCAAAGGCCTGAAGAGAGAAGAAATTGAAAGGGTCAGTAGGTACTCAATGCAACAAAACAGAGAAATAGAGCAAACTCAGAAAGCCCACAATGCCCTTGTACAAGGGGATAAAGATAAACTCCAAATTCTACAAGGCTAACATGGTGAAATAATGCTAAGCCATGGCCGCAGAAATAAGACAAAGCCAAAGCAACAGGAAACGCACAAAGAATTAAGACAAAGCCATGCATGGTACTAGGAAACGCATGAAGAAGAAATAAGACAAAGTCACGGCAGCAAGAAACGCATGAAGAAATAAGACAAAACCATAGCGACAAGAAACGCGTGAAAAAAAGAAAAAAGAGACAAACGTAGCAAGGCTAGGAGCTCTGTCGTCCTACAACCCAACCAATGTAGGAGAGGCAAGGCCCACAACTGAAGAGAAATAAAGGGTGTGGTTTGGTGGAGGGGGGAAAGGACCTAGATTTGGTATCCCTTCGAGACCACTTTTGAAAATATGCCTTGCTGGGAAGGCAACTTTACCAAAAATGAAAGAAAGTAGGTGAGAACCATCTGATGCATGCTAGAGAATGAAGACAAAGAGACTTAATGAGAGAGAGAGAGAGAGAGAGACAAAGAAGGTCGTTGTGGCTGGTTGGATGTTACCCAAAAAGACAAAGAAGTTTTTTGCAAAGCCAAGGTAGTGGGATTTAACCCACTACTAGCAGCCAGAAGGTAGTGGAATTGAACCCACCTACACACTGCCAGAATAGTACGATGTGGGTATTGGCTAAATGCCCATGGCAAACAAAATGATTGGTGAAAACAAGGATAAAGAAGGAAAATCACCTAGGCTTGATCTTGGGTATAAAAGGAACAATACCCATGAATGTAGGAACTACGACAAGAAGAATGAGAGAAAGGGGAAGAGTAGGAACAACAATAAGAGTAAGCTAGGCAATCAGAAAAGTAAAAAGAAATAGTGAAAGAAGAGAAAGAAACACTTGAGAGAAAAAGAGAGAGTATACATGGCAAAAGAGTATAGCATGCATCACTAGGATTCCTTTCCCTCCCTCAAACATAAAACCATACTCTCTGCAATCTCTTACGGATGGCTATTTTGACTCACATTCCTAACCACTCAACTTTGTAGACTAGTCAGGTAACAAGGTTGTGTGAGTTGGAGTTAAGCTATTTTAGTCAATATACTGCTGAGAACGTGCTGTCATTAATATTCATTACTACTGCTGGCTCTATTTTGGACTAACTATTATTCTACCACGAATTCATGTGTTGTTTGGAGTGCTTTGTCTTGTGCATAGACTAGTTCCAAGGGAATCTCGCAGAAAGAGCTAGGCCCAACTCCCTTACCCTCTATAGAAAGCCTTAGCCCAAAAGCACAATAGCCATGGTTGCACTTATTTATGCATGGTGAAACAAGAAAGAAGGCTTCATATTGGGAACTCAATAGCCATGGTTGCAAATATTTATGCAATTTTAACCAAAATTGATAATGGGATAGTACTAGTTGTGGAGGTGGTTTGGTTAAAAATAAAATAGTAAATTAGAGAGTGCGCCCCTAAAGTTTGACATAGCTTGAGTTTTATACCTGAAGTTTACCTATACTAGCAAAAGGATCCACTCCATCAATATAATTGGATTTTAATTATTTTATTCCATAATTAAAATTATTGCACAAAATTGCAATCCCTTGATTGTTTCGAGGGTTTACTTTAGCTTTTTAAGAGCAATTGTTTAATGCACTTTCGAGCATTTCACAATGTTTAAGTTCCAATGCCTTTGTAATATTTACTTTGTGTGCTTGTTTATTTATGATAATTTTTTTTTTTTTTTTTTTGGGTTGGGAAAATTTATCTATTTGAGATCAAAGATATTTTTTACCTTTGGTGCTGTTGAAAGAAGCAATGAAGGTTTTAATAGCTAGTACATGAAAGCTTGGGAGATGGGGATTATAGATAAAATTTTTGAGGGAGTCTCTCAGGTCGTGGTAAACTCTCTCTACTAGACATGACCACTCCTCAACTAAGCATCTCTAATATCATTACATATACAGGGTATTTACCACAACTCCAGCAGTTCGATAGGACTAACTCTCTTTCATTTCACGAGATGGCAATAAGGCTGTCCATGGACTAGTTCAATATGCTAGAGGTCTTTCAAACTTTAGTGCTTGGATAGAGGAAACACTATTAATCATTGAGCATTTGGTCACTCAAGACATACTGTTTTTATCCTCGTCTGAATAAAATAAGAAATAATTACAATAAACCTACCTGTGGTATAAGCCGTTTTCACTTTGTCTACCCATGGTTTAAAACTTTACACTTTGACCACCTAAACTTCAATCTGTTTGCTCTCCGTTACCCACCTCACCCTCAAACGTTAGAAAAACACATTTTTAATACAAATCAGAACATAACACGGAACAAAAACACAAACTATTGAAACTTTTCCTCACAAGCCCTAGAAACATGAAACCCCCCCCCCCCCTTCTTCTTCTTCTTCTTCTTCTTCTTCTTCTTCTCCAAATCCTAAGAAATTGAAATTCACACTTAGTCCCCTCATCTGCATCTTATTCTTATTCCTCAACTTCCCACCGCCACATTAGTTCAGCAGAAGACAACTTTGGACTATTTGCTAATGTACTACACCATTTGCTTGTCTGGGTGTCCACTGGAGATCTATCCTTCGAAATAGCTGGAACAAGCTTTGTATTTCTTCTACTATGTGGACTGGGTTAGATAGATCATAGATAAGGCCCTCTAGATATCTCCTAGCACTGCAATGATGTCATTCCCAAGCCCCCTTTATCCTCTGGCAATGTCCCTATCTCCCACTCCAACGATTTCCTCAGCTTCCAAGTCACATTTTTCTCTGGCGGCATCAGACTCTTCAACCTAACCACTGAGTCCAAGATATCTCTCTCCTTCGACCCCTCATATATCAAAAACACCACCTCCCATGGCATTCACAAGGTTAAAGCCACCCTGTACATTTGAGACCTATGGAAGTACTCTATTTTCGATCGGCGACATTTGGGAAGTATTAGTTATTGGAAAGACAATTCGGTGTTTTCGGTTAATGGGTATTGGTCAGAATCTTTTGAGAAGCTCTGTATGGTCGGATCAGGGAAGAGTTATGTTGGTTCGTTTAGTTTAAAATACCCAGATGTTGTTCTTAAGCTTAATTATTCAAAAAATAATAGCATTTATGGTAGTTTGATTGGTGGAACATCAGAATGTTTGCATATGAAAAATGATTATAATTACTTTGAACCGCTTGTGATATTGGGGTTGTCTTAGAATTTCTAGGGCTCGTGAGGAAAAGTTTCAATGGTTCGTGTTTTTGTTCCGTGTTATGTTCTAATTTGTATTAAAAATGTGTTTTTCTAACGTTTGAGAGTGAGGTGGGTAACGGAGAGTAAACAAATTGAAGTTCAAGTGAGCAAAGTGTAAAGTTTTAAACCACGGGTAGGCAAAGTGAAAACAGGCTATTTCACAGGTGGGTTTACTGTAATTATCCCGTAAATAAAAAGTGAATGATAAGTTAGGTAGGATAGGATATCACAAGCATGATAAAAATTATCTCCAATGTATTGCTTTCGAGTTTAAGTATATATAGGCACCTGTCTAGCTTCCTTGCGTCTTTATATATATATATATATATATATATATATTTTTTTTTTTTTTTTTTTTTTTCGAACCATAAATCTCTTGTAATTAGTTTTTTTCTTTTAAGGGTGTTTTGTATATCCAGGGACTATATTATAACAAAAAGATCAAAGTATTCAACAAAAGTTAGAAATTGGAGGTAGCTAGTATGCATTTTCACAGCTAAAAACTGGTATATTAGATATAATCAAAAATACAAAGATGGAATTTATTAAACTGAATGAAATTAGATGAAAGAAAGTTCACATATTGAAAAGATATAAATTAAAGAATGAGAATATTATGAGCAGATAATATTCTCATAATATTTTGAGTTAAACAATTAAACAATTCCATTCCTCTTAGTGCTAATGTCAATTATGGTTAGCTATGCAATGGCAGATGCAGCCAAAGACAGAATAGTGTGCAAAGCAACATGTAGGGCTGGCTACATGTCTGCCTTGCATTGGTGGTCAAGCAAAAGCACCTACATCCAAACTGTGGCACTAGTCTCAAACAAGTCTAAGGACAACAAGAAGTGCTTGTGCATCATCATCAGAGATCATAATGATCCTAAATTAGGACTACATCCAGATGGTTTGTAATGGAAATTGTCATTGGCGGGCCCTAACTTGGTGTTTCTTTAGTTCACATCTATTCATATAGGCACTTGGATTGTCACTCCTCAGTAACTTTGGCCTTCATTGCTATTTCTGTTTTGTAATTGTTATACTCAATGTTATTTTTTTTTTCATTTATTAAGTGTGCGTTTGGATACCGCTTATGTGACTGAAATCTGAAAACTGAAAACAATAAAAAAAATATATATTTTGGTTTCTATTCATTGGCCTGGTTGCACTATTCATGGGACATGAACAGTGCAACAGGCGCTGGACATAAAAAAAAAAAAAAAAAAAAAAGCCAAAAATGCAGACGCACAGTCTGCAGACGCAAACCAAACAAAGCCTAATACTCCCTGCCTCTATTTATCCCAAAAATAATAATAAAAACTTTCCAACTCTCCCTTTGTCTCAGCTTTTCCACAAGGGGTGTCGTTCGAACTATGTTTTCCTATTAATCATAGGGTTAGACATGTAAAATTAATAATTTAAAAACTCCTAATTTTTAGCTAAATTATAAAAAATAAAAAGATTTTTCTCCCACCTCCCCATTTTTTTCTCACGTTTGTTGTCAAGTACTAATACAACTTCTTTTTTTTTTTTTGAAAAAAATATAAGAAAATAAAACTGTTTTTTTCCCCCCCACAAACGTACCATTTTTTTTATCACTAAACCATTCTTTTCCCGCCTCCACATTTCTCTCTCACATTAATTGTCAAATACTAATACAAGTTTTTCTTAAAATAAAAAATAAAATAAAATTGCCATAAATAAAACATGTAAACTCAAAAAATAAAGAATAAAAACCCTAATCGCACGCTCAAAGTGGTGTGATAAGACTAGTAATACTATAATGCAAGTGATTGTGGAATACAAGAACGAAAATTCACAATTCCCCAACTTGGATCTATAATCAAAATCAGACAAAAAACACCAAAAGAAAACCGTGTTGGTACTAGGTTGTTCGAAATTGCAAGGCCCACTTGGAGTTGATTAAGGATGGTCGCACAAAAGCTTAGTCCAAAATTCTCTTGATGGGCTTTAAATGTGGCCTATGAATTTTTAAGGGTTAAGTAAGGCCCATGGTCGAATTGCTGACGGGGATGATAATATTAGCCTTTATCTCAGAATATCAGCTTTCTTCTTGGGTGAAAGAGTTTACAACTGAGTCTTCCACACTGATTAGATCTTTTTCATATGTGAACTTAAAATGGTTGGCAATCACCCTCATTTGTCTTTGATCATTAAAATATAATTTTGAAAGGATAGCGATAGGAAGACAAAAATCTTACAGCAATTTGTATATCTATCATGACATTTTTGGCCTGTTATGAATAAGTACAATGCAATGTTGTACTTGTTTATTTACTACATTCAATTGCTAAGCTTTTCAATTCTAGTCCATGGTTTCTTTTGGCTCTATGGTTTATCTAGGGGGAGCAATTAACCCTATCCACAGAAATTAAAGTTGGATTTATAGAATTCTTAGAGTATCATGTGAAAATTCATCATTGGGGTTTTTTGAGGCATGACTACCTAACATGCTATCATTTTTTATGGGAACAAACAATCACTAGTATAAAAGAGGTGCATTTTTCAAAGGTCTTCTTTGCTTGAATCTATCTCATCCATTTCTTAAGTATCATACCATTAGAATCCCTTTAATGGACTCATTTTTCAAGAAATACAAGATTTGATAGTAAATAACCATTGGTTAATTTGGTATTAAACCATAGGTTCTCTCAAAAAAAAAAATTAAGAAATGAATAAGCTATTATAATTTCTTAATGACGGTTCCAAAACCCACTCTTCTTAATAATAATAATAATAATAAATTCATAAAAATACTTTAAAATTTTTTTAATGCACCAAACTTTTAATTTTTTTTTAATTTCATACTGCAAGAATTATTTATTTGGATCTTGAAATTCTAGATATAATTTTTTGAGAAGAAAATTCTAGATTAGATGATGCTGTCATTTTGTTTAATAAGATATCAAAATAGTAGATGATTGATTCATTCCATAATAAAAATAATTTCACAAAATTGCAATCCTTTGATTGACTCAAGGGTTTACTTTGCCTTTTTAAGAGCAATTGTTTAATGCACTTCAGAGCATGTCACAATGCCTATGTTTCATTGCCTTTGTCATACTTACCTGGTTTGTTTTTTTGAGGAAAAATTATCTATGGGAGATCAAGGATATTTTTGAGCTATGGTGGTGTTGAAAGAAGCAATGAAAGCTTGACTAGTGCATGATCAAATTGGGTAGGCTTGGATGTCACAAGCAAGCTTCTCCAGTGCAGTCGAAATATTCAACAAAAGATTAGATATATTGGTGAAAGCTAATATGTATTTTCACAGCTAAAAACTAGTACTCCATGTTAGATATTAATTAAAAATTAATTTTACTGGAGGATCATTGAAGTGCTGTATTTGTGTAAAACATATAACAAATTGGTTGGGAAAATCAATCTTTTTTCTTTTTCTTTTTTAATTACTACATGAAGGTAAAAAGTCATACATTATTAAGAAGAGAAGCTAAAAACAAGTGGCTCCTTGTACCTTCATATGTCATGATAAATTCAGGTGGATTGGTGGTAACTTGTCCATGAATCATTCTAAGTTCTAACTTTTGTTTTATGTTTCTGCCTTCTCTTGGGCATAAGTTTGTCAAACTAGAGAATGTTGTGGTCCAAATTTTAACTCGTGTCTAAAAAGAATTAAGGCCCAAACATAACAGAGAGAATGCAAGCCCAAGAAGGGTAAAGAAATACAAAAATGAAGGATAGGTAGGGGTTGTATTGTGATGTTGATGTCATTAAAAATGGTGCATAATTCCATAATTTCAATCTGAATCTATATAATATGAATATCTAAAAGTGTAATATTTATTTTTGCTACGCTCATGTTGAGCAACCACATTTATATAGTATTTCGGTCTATTTTAGTTTCATTTGATACATTTTTGTCAACTTCTATTTATTTTAGTGTCCAGTTCAAAGAATGATAAATTTAAAATTTAAAATTTTTAGTAGTACCAAAAGAAATTAGGAAAATAAAATGCATTATAAAAATAATTAATATGAACCAATTCAAAAAATAATAAAATCAATGAAAAGCACCAAAAATAATAATTTTATATATTTGTAAAGATAGAAAGATTAATACCTTTTTCAGTCAAAAAAGATAGAAAGATTAAAATTGCTTTTAGAAATTGTTTAATTTTTAGGAGAACAAATTATCTACATTAAAATTTTAAGAATAAATTATACATTATACTATAATTTGGAAGTACATACAATAATTATGGAACTTGGCTCACCACATCATGTACTGACTTGTTGCGCTAGGTGGGGTTGGTGACCATGACCTCAAGGAAACTTCTGTGATCTATTTCTTTACATAGCATCACCTATGCCCCAATCGAACAGTGTTACTAGCATCTGTGACTGAAGAAGGAAAAGATGCTTGGTAGATTTCATCTTTTGCGTTTATTAGACAATGAAATTTTAGTTACTTTTCTTGCAACCTGCCGCAATCAGAGAATACCACATCTAATTAGATAGCAATTGTTGAGCTATCCTTAAGAGTGTATATCGTTCAATGTGGAATGTTTTCAACAAGTAGTGACTACTGAGGGAAAATGCAATGATACAAAATGGCAATAGCCTTAACACCCAGGCACTTTGATACTTCCATTCCTTTTAGTGCTACTGTCAGTTATGGTTAGCTATACAATGGCAGATGCAGCCAAAGACAGAGGAATGTGCACAGCAACTAGTAGGACTGGCTACATGTCTGCCTTACGTTGGTGGTCAAGTAAAAGCACCTACACCAGATTGTTGCACTGGTCTTAAACAAGTCCTAAAGGACAACAAGAAGTACTTGTGTGTCATCATTAGAGAATCGTAATGATCCTGAATTAGGACTACAGATTAATTTTACACTTGCTCTGGACCTACTTTTAGTTTGCCATGCCCCTGCTAAGTCTCCTAGTGTCCCAGTATGCATTTAGCTATAAGAGTTGTTTTGTTCTAACTAATAGACTTTTATGAAATTCAATGTAAGAAATGAATGGTGAGTGCTATAGAGGTTTTTCGGTTTTACATTTATTTAAAAAAAGGATAAATGTCACTAGAAGTGGCTAATATTTGACACACTAATTTGATTTGTTAGCTTGGTCATGGATGTAGCTCTTCTACACTTGGATCCTAACTCACCAGAAGCTCAAGTTTTCTACCAATTGGGAAGAGTGATAATCAAAGTGATGGTAGTCCTGCTCCTAGTCCTAGTGGTAATGTAACCACCATACATAAGTCTTCTTTTTCATTTCAATTTCTTTTGATACTGTAGAAAACTTCTTAAACTTGTGGATAATTTATCTGGCTACAGGTGTAGGGAGTTCTACGAGTTCCAAAAGTGAGGGGACTATTGATCAAGACAAGAATGAAGGTTGTTATGGTCAAAAGAGATGGTTTGGAATGGAGATTGTTATTTGCTAAATTTCTGAAGATTCGATTTTTTTTTTTTTTTTCCTTGAGCTTTCAAGGTATTCATTTAGTTAGAATGATATCTAAACAGTTTTCGTTCTGCATCACTATCACATTGAAAGCCAACTTGTGCCCAAATAATTATTTGTGTATAATCTTATCAATAGAATGAAACTTCTGTACACATACTCAATTCCAGGATTCACTACTTCAAGGATCCTACCTAAGAACAAAACATAACTAAAAAAATAAAAATAAATGAAAAACATACATATTCAAATATCCAATCTGTGCCAAGACCATATTTACAAATTTTTTTGGAACCTCGACTGTAGGAAATATAATTACCTAATATTTTACAGGTTTCCTATTTCGAAATGTCTATAACTTCGTGGTACAGTAAGCAACCTTGAAAAATTGGTGCAGGTATGGTAAGCAACCTTGAGAAATTGGTGCAAAGATGAAATCAAATGTCTTGTTTATGATTTTACAACACTCACCAAACAATCCTTTTGTTCATGGAACTCATCAAGTTAAGAAGTCCAAGAATCACTTGAGAAAGCTACATATTGTTGTAGAAAGCTAGCTATACAAATGTACTTGATAAAAGCCTGAAACACCTGCATTAAAATGATGCATCAGGTTCTACTGTTACTATCAGTAGAAAACAAAGCTCCAAAAAACATAAGGATTTTTCTTGACTAAAATATTTAGTCTGTAATGACAATAACTATAATTAATAGGTGCTTGATCTCTATAAAGTATAGTTGGTGTTATAAAACATGTCAGAGGTAGAAATTTTTTTTTTTTTTTTTTTAGCTCAAACCAACCAACAATATTAAATCAACAAAGTGAGAAAACTAAATTAGTTTGTTGTTTAGGTAACATATAGTAAATATTTTCCTTGTAAATATCAAGCAACTTTTCACAATAAAACCATAATGCTTGTGTTAGGTTCTAAAGATTAGGAACTAATGTATTTAGAACTTCAATTTGTATGTTGGCAAACCATGATCAAAACAATGTTTAGTCGTGTGATAGACTTGCTCAAAGTATGGGATTTATTGTAAAGTTGGAATCGAGTTTTTATGCAGAATTACTTGTAACTTTCTGTGAGACTCGATCGATCGAAAATTAGACTCGATCGATCGAAAATCGCACAGAACGTTTTTCTGCAGAATTTTCCAACTCAGCCCAAGCCCGTTTTAATGTATAGGGTTTTATGTTTGCCCTAAGTATAAAAGGGAAAACCCTAGCCACGTTTTTAGGGTTCTGTTTTGCTGTGTTTGTGAATCTCATTGTGAGATCTAGAGGTGTTTACCTTCACATACACTTAGGGTTTACAAACTTGAGATTTATGTCAAGAGTTGTGTAGATCGTTACAGTTGCAGAATCAAAGAGCACAAAGATATACAAGCAGGTGCGCTTGTGGATTTGCTGAAGAATTCCGGAAAGAAGGAGTCTGTGGATCTCGGAGCTATCATGGGGTCATGGTAGTAAGTTTCCTACACTTGGGTAGCAATATGACATTAGTGGTCTAAGTCTATTGTGTAAACTTCAATTCTTTCATAGTGGATTCAGTTTACCTTGAGGATAGCTAGGTCAAATCCTCCCCAGGTTTTTACCGGTGTGGTTTCCTGGGTCATCATATCTTTGTGTTGTTTATTTTCCGCTGCTTTATTGTTTTTATATTTATTTGTGTTAACCTAGTTTAATTAAATTACCTAAGTTAATAACTTGGCTAATTCTCTAGGTTAATCTGTTGGGTTAAGGGGTCTAAACGAACTGACAAGTGGTATCAGAGCGGGTAGCTCTTTTGTGTTAGATCCTTTGATCTAAGAGTTGATCCTTGATCCCTGTTATCATGGAAAATTTGAAGTGTCTTTCTGCTCATGTTTGTGATGATTTGAATAAAAAGGACACTGTTGTTTCTGTTGATTTTATTGATGCCTTTGAAACTCTTCGTAAAGAATTATCTAAGTCTTTGAAAATTGCTAAGAAATTTAAGGAAGAGTTAAAATTGGCTAATCTTGAAAAAGAGGAATTGATTGTTAGATTAGATGAATCTAATAAAAAGAATGAATTTTTGAGAAATCAAATTTCCTCTCAAGATGAGAAGGTGAAAAGCTTGGAACAAGAGTTAGTTGAATCTAAAGGTAAAATTGAAAATTTGACTAGAACCAAGCCTGCTGTTGTTAACAGAAGTGTTTCTGTTTCTCTTAAGCCTAAAGCTGAAAATGTTTATATCCCTCCTTTCAAGAGGAATAATAAAGAAAATGCTTATTTTGCTAGGTTAGACAAAGGTAAAAGTTCTGATGTAGACGCTGAAGTTTCTACACCTAAGTCTAAACCTACTGTTAGAGAACATAAGAAATCTGTTTTTGTGCCTACTTGTCACCTTTGTGGTGTTGTTGGTCATATTAGACCAAATTGTTCTTTGTTGAGGCAAAAACCAAAATCTGAGACTAGATTTGCTGTTAGGAATACTGATGTTCCTAAATTTGTTCCTGTTTGTCACTTTTGTGGTGTCTCCGGTCACATTCGTCCTAATTGTCATAAGTTGAAATTTAAGCATTCTGTGTTTCAATCTAGGACATGTGATGATATTTCTCCTGTCATAAGTCCAAATAAATTGTTTCATATGCTTTTGAAAAATTTAAGCTTGTTGGCTTGTGAAAGGAATTTGCAGGATTTTAGTCTTTCTCAGAAGATTGGTGTAATTCCTCAAATACACTCTACTTCTCATGGATTTTCACCTACAAAGCCGAAGACTCGTGCTATATGGGTGAGAAAAGATTCTCTAAGGTGAGTGTTGCTGACTTGTCCCTAATTTAATTCTTTCAATCAATTGTGGACATGTTTTCTTTTAGTTTTTTGTTTTATTTGTCTTGAGGATTACATGAATTATGATATCTCTCTCTTGATTTAGAACATGCTTGACATTGTGGAGAAACTTGAATAGCATGTGTTCTATAAGTGCTAAGCTATTTTTTATTTTGGTTGAGTATGTACTAGTTTGTACATGTACTCAAGGGTTAATTAAGAAATTGATATTTCTTGTTTGTGTACCCTCTATAGCTTAGTTAAGCACTATCATGCATTGCCTTTGCATTTTTTTTAATTATTTAGCATAAAGTGTGCTTTTTAGTTTTGGTCATAAATTTTTTAAAACCAAAAAGATTTTTGTGTTTTGTATTATATATCTTGGATTTATAGTTGAGGTTGGCCATATTATCTTTACATAACATGTTTATGTACTTTGTTTAGCTTGGATGAGCTTATTTTATTGCACGTTACTAGTGTGAGCTTTGTAGTGCATGTTGTGTGGGAAGATGTTTATAGTTTTTGATCACTTTGTCTTGATCTTGAAGTCACATGCCTTTGATTGTTGGACTTGAACTTATTGAGAAAGGCATAAATAACCATCTCACCACTGTTTACTAGCCAATCATGAACACCTTAGTGCATATCGTAAGATTTTGTGCTCAAGAAAGTGTAGCACATGCACAAAAAGAAAATAAGGTGTAGCCTCTAATTAAAATTGGTGTGTACATTATTGGGCTATAATAATCTCACAAATTCAAATAAAATTGGTGTGTACATTATCCCGGCTATATTATTAAGTTTCTAATTAATTAATTTGAATATTAATTTTGAGGCAAATCAAGAAACTTACATGATTGCAAGCTTTTATTCTAGGAGATGTGAGAGTTATATGATGTAACTCTTTAGGTGATAGTCTCTTTCAAATTTATGTGATGAATTTTGTAGACTTTGTGATTGCTCACTATTCACATATCACCTCACATGTTTCTCAAGTTTTTGCTAGTTGCACACACTACACAAGTTACTCTTTGCTAAACTTGGTACATTATATTGTGTGTGATCTTGTTGTGGCCATCCAAGATTATATGTTCCTTGATTTTGATGCAAAAATTTGAGTTTTAAGGACAAACTGATTGAAAATCTTAATTTTGGAAGATCTGGGGTTGTATTCATATGTTTTTGAAAAACTTTCAATCTCATACTCATGCATTTCATTCATGAAATACTATGCTTTGAGGAGTTTCTGCATAAAATTGCTCTGTTTTTCAAAAATTTAAGTTTTCCAGATTTTCGATCGATCGAAGGTGTTTTTCGATCAATCGAAATTGTGATTAAAATTTTTGGTTTGATTCTGGCTGACTCGATTGGTATTCGATCGATGCTCGATCGATCGAAACTGAAAAATTTTCAGTTTTTAGAGTTTTTTACCAATTTTTTCCATGCATCATTTATGTTTAGGATTCACATGAGTTGCATTGTTTTTCTGTGTCCATCTTGCAGTTTTGCAGTCATATCTCTCATTGTTTTCACACATAATATGCATACACTTTGCTAAATTGGGTACTCAACTTGATTTAAAAATTGATTGATTAATTTTTGAGTTATGTACTTTTCTAGTATATGCTATTTTTTATGTGTGAACTACAGAAAATATTTTTCTTAAGAGATGTGATGGATAATCAATGTGCAAATATTTTCTTTAGTCATGCAACTGTTTATGGGTCACATAGTGTCAAGTTTGCATTTATTGAAAGAGAGAA
Source organism: Lithocarpus polystachyus (assembly GCA_033629205.1). Classification (NCBI taxonomy): domain Eukaryota; kingdom Viridiplantae; phylum Streptophyta; class Magnoliopsida; order Fagales; family Fagaceae; genus Lithocarpus; species Lithocarpus polystachyus. The sequence continues at coordinate 1,032,702 of CM066165.1, forward strand.
TATTTTTCTTCATGTGTATCCTCCACTTTATTTTTTTTGGGTTTGTGTGTTTTTTATTTATCCCCACCTCCTAAATTTTCCCCAAAACTGTTTTTCCCAAAACTTGTTTTGTTTTTTCCTATTTTTTATAGGGGGAGAAAAGTTTTTTTTAACCTTTGTTGTTCCTAGGGGGAGTTGTCTCTATTTTATATAGAGTTGGATTTTTTTTTTCCCTTAATTCTCTATTTCCTCTTGTTCTCTGTTGAGTTGTTACTCTTTGTTTGAGTTATCTTTGTCAATACGTGACAAAAAGGGGGAGTTATGTTGAATTTGTGTGGAAAATAACCGGAATGCTCTTTTTAGGAGGAGTTGAAATTATTTTTGGTATATCTAACTTAGGGGGAGAGTTAGTTTGCATATTTGTTGATTTACTGTTTTTCCTTTACACACATGCGTTTATGTGTTTGTTAAGTGTTACAGGAATATACAGGTTGCTTTCAGTCGAGCTGCTGTCTACCTTGCAACTGTTAGATAGTAGTTTAGGTTGAATTGTTAAGTGGCTATTTTTATTGTAATGGGTTATTTAAATTTGTAACTTTGAGCTTTTTGTTAAGTCTGTGTTTTGTCACGGATTGCCAAAGGGGGAGTTTGTTAGGTTCTAAAGATTAGGAACTAATGTATTTAGAACTTCAATTTGTATGTTGGCAAACCATGATCAAAACAATGTTTAGTCGTGTGATAGACTTGCTCAAAGTATGGGATTTATTGTAAAGTTGGAATCGAGTTTTTATGCAGAATTACTTGTAACTTTCTGTGAGACTCGATCGATCGAAAATTAGACTCGATCGATCGAAAATCGCACAGAACGTTTTTCTGCAGAATTTTCCAACTCAGCCCAAGCCCGTTTTAATGTATAGGGTTTTATGTTTGCCCTAAGTATAAAAGAGAAAACCCTAGCCACGTTTCTAGGGTTCTGTTTTGCTGTGTTTGTGAATCTCATTGTGAGATCTAGAGGTGTTTACCTTCACATACACTTAGGGTTTACAAACTTGAGATTTATGTCAAGAGTTGTGTAGATCGTTACAGTTGCAGAATCAAAGAGTACAAAGATATATAAGCAGGTGCGCTTGTGGATTTGCTGAAGAATTCCGGAAAGAAGGAGTCCGTGGATCTCGGAGCTATCATGGGGTCATGGTAGTAAGTTTCCTACACTTGGGTAGCAATATGACGTTAGTGGTCTAAGTCTATTGTGTAAACTTCAATTCTTTCATAGTGGATTCAGTTTACCTTGAGGATAGCTAGGTCAAATCCTCCCCAGGTTTTTACCGGTGTGGTTTCCTGGGTCATCATATCTTTGTGTTGTTTATTTTCCGCTGCTTTATTGTTTTTATATTTATTTGTGTTAACCTAGTTTAATTAAATTACCTAAGTTAATAACTTGGCTAATTCTCTAGGTTAATCTGTTGGGTTAAGGGGTCTAAACGAACTGACAGCTTGAAAATTATATTTTATTATAAAGCATGATCCCATAGTGATTTAATTTTAGATAACAAATTGTGATGCATGGTATTATCCATAGACATAACAGAAAATTGCAAGCATATATATAAAAAGGAATTGAAGCAAAGTGAATACCTGTACAATGTGATTCCTACGACATGGTTACCAGATTCAATTCCCCAAGTAATATTACCTTGTGCCAATTTGACTCTATTTACGCAACGGGAAAAAAAGAACATCAAATACATCCCAATTGAAAATACAAAAACGAAATTTATTCAAATGTAAGAAATTAGACGAAAGAAAATTTCACATTATTTTTTTGCTTAACAAGCAAAGATGTAAGTTAAAGAATGAGAATATTATGAGCAGATAAAGGGGGAAAGGAAAAGAAAAGAAAGGTTATAGTACCAGTGAGTGAGTTATTGAGTTGTTGAACTACTGCAGCACCCAAAAGGGCCAAAAGCTTTAATTAAGTCCCACTTCTTAAGAGTAGGTTTCTTTGGTTCCTCATCTGAAATGAAAAACATAAAGATTCAAAAATACAATCTGTGCCAAGACCATATTTACATATTTATCTGATATTTTACAGGTTTTCTATCTCAAAATGTGTCTATAACTTCATGGTATGCTAAGATGAAAGCAAATGTCTTGTTTACAATTTTACAAAATTCCCCAAACAATCCTTTTGTTCATGGAACTAATCAAGTTAAGAAGTCTCTATGTGCCAACAGTCTTCATTTATGAGAACCTATTAGATCAACATTTAAGAAAAAAATTTAGAGAATAAGTGAGAAAGTAACAAATTTTCTACCAATCCATGCTTATTGCCAAAAAAATGAAGAGAAAGATAAATTAAAAAGGGTAGAAAGAAATACTTTTTCTACCATATTTGAGTGCCAGGAGGTGGGGCAGTCCAGCACAAAGCTGGGTTGGATTTCGACTGAAACGCAGTTGATAAGGCACCTTTGTAGTCCTTGACAGTTTTCCTAGAAGTTTCCCATATTGGGATGGGAAGTGATGAGGTTGACTCATGTATCATCTGATTCCGGTTGTACCAAATAGGCCAGGCTGTGACAAAAAAAGTTTCCAAGTCTTGAGTGGTGCCATTGGTGATGAGCTGAAATGCTAGATCAGAAAAATCCCCAGAATTTGTCTCCTAATCCACTGGACAGTTTAGACAACTGCACCACACCTCTTTGGGAGTGTCACACTGTATGAGGGCATGCAGAGTACTTTCAGGGCACAAGTCACACACAGGGCAAATACCATATGTGCTTACTCCTTCGGTTCTTAGGCAATGCATAGTGGGGAGGGCATTCATGCAGGCACGCCAGGCGAATATTCTGATCCTTACTGGGATGTTGAGGTGCCACATCCTTTTCCAGAGAGGGGAGCGAGGATCATATCTTGAGCTTTCACCCTCATTAGATGGATGAATGATTGGAAGTGCTATGTAGCAAGCGCTTTCGACAGAGAATTCACCTTTCTTGCTTCCAATTCATATGATTTGATCATCTGGGAGGGTGTAGTTGAGAGGGATCTTTAGGATGATGTCTGCTTCAAAGGTAGGAAGGTTCTTCTAACAACATCAACCTTCCAACACCTTGTGTCTTCATCAATGAGCACCTATACCATGGGGAAATATCTTCAAATAACAATTCTGATGCAAGCATAATAATACTTAGAAACAGATATAAGCATGACAAGCAAAAATTTACAAACTTAATGTACTGGAATACAAAAGCAACTGTTCAGTATACCAAGCAACCTTACAAAATTAATCCAAACATGAAAAGAATGCCAAATGCATTCAATATTAGGTAACGGAACTCTCCCAGCAAACCTTGTTAAATGAATTCTTACTGATTGAGAAGTCCAAGAATCACTCACCATGAAATAAAACTATCCTTAAAAGCATGGTCTTCATTCATGGGAAACTATTAGACCAATGTTTAAGAAATAAATTTAAAGGAGAATAAGTGAAAAAGTAAAAATTTATCTACCATGCCATGCATATTGCGAAAAAACGAAGAGAAGGATAAATTATAAAAAGAGAATGTAGAAAGTAACACTTTTTCTACCATATTTCAAGAAAAAAAAATTCAAAAATTGAAACCTAATCTATGACAAAAGATTTAATTAGGTTAAAAAAGAGATAATTACCATTCTTTTTCTTAGTTTCTGCATAATTTTTGTACCAAGTAGATTTAGAAAAACATGCACTACTAAACTTGTCTGCTGTATTATCAATTATCCTCAGGCTTTTGCATATAGAAGTATAGAACCCAGTAACTAATAAAGTCCCCATACCTGAAACCAAAGGGAAAAGCTAAGAGAGAACTAATCTGGTATTTAATAAATTTGAAGGGAACTGAGAATGGAGCTGTGTGCACCTGTAGACACACGAATTAAATCCTTCTTGAATAAATTTTGAACCCTGGGATGTGAAAAGCTTAGTCTACTCTTGACAAATTTCCACCTGGATTTTTTTTACTAAATAAGTGAGAAAAGATATAAAAACAAAAACAAAAACAAAAACAAAAAACAAAAATCCAAACAAATGGTTCACATTATTTTGGATCATGAAAATCAAATTCCTCCTTCAAAATGAGAATTCATTAGGAATTATTTATTCTTTACCAGAAATATATTTTCCTTCCTTGCATCTTTTAACTCAATATATAAAGTTAAACTATCTTCAAATAACAATTCTGATGAATGCATAATAATACATAGAAACAGACACAACCATGACAAGTAGAAAACTCCAAACTTAATGTGCTGGAATACCTAAGCAACTGTTAAACCATTATTAATTCAGAAACGTAGGCTCACCTCTTGCAGGAGTCATGAGGTTATTTGCATACTTTGTCAAAGTAATTATCTATGTATCTCAATGTAATTATGGAATTAGAAGCACTACATCACCTTATACATGGGTTATCATTTTCTCCACACTTCTCATCATATTAGCATGTGAAATGGAACAAATCAAGAATAGATATTAGTACATAACTGACAACTAGAAGTCATGGAATGACAAACAATCTACAGGTAAAAATCAAGTCTTAAAGAGGTGAAAGAAGAAACAAGGCGGAAATGACAAAAAGGACTAGAGATAGAAATTAGGATATTGTATGAGTTGCCTCTTTGGATGGTTCACAAAAGGAAGCTATGGATTTTTGTGAAAAACCGCCAATATAAATGTACATGATCAGTGCTTGAAGCACACACATTAAAATGATGCATGAAGTTCTATTGCTAATATCTCTGTAAAAAAGGATTTCTTCACAAAAAAATAGTGCTAACTATATTATTTATTCTGTCATAGCAACACCAATAATTGAAATATTTTTGGATCTCTAGCTTTATAATATATGATAATTAGTGTTATGAAACAAATGCCAGAGATTTTTTTTTTTTTTGTTCTTTTTCTTTCCCAAGCAACCTATAATATAAAAATTGATAGTAAGAAAACTATAGTAGTTTGCTGTTTCGATAACATATAGGAACATTTTCCATTTTATTGGAATTTATCAAATGATTTAAAAAATAGATCTGTGTTTTCAAAGAAGACCAAGCTACAAGAAAAAATTGCGAGTCATTATTATTGTTATGATTTTGATTTGAAGATATAACAGCAAGTTAGGTGCTTACATATAAAAAGGATTTGAAGCAGCAAAATTCCTATACGATGAGCTAATTCCAGCAGCATGGTTGCAAGATTTAATTCTCCTTGCAATATTACCTCAATATCACCCTAAGCCAAATTTTACTGTTTAAACAATAGTTGAAGCACATCAAATACATCATCCCATCAACTCAATTTGAGAAACAAAGATGCAATTTATCAGAAAATAGAAAATGATGAAGGAAAAGTCACATGTTTTTTTATTAATATGCAAAAGTCATAAATTAAAGATCAAAAATCCTAAGAGCAAATAAAGGGTAAAAAAAGGAAATGCAAAAAATACCAGTGAGTTCAATCAAACAAGCCTTGGTATCCATTCCAACATCCCAAGACCACAAAGGAGGAAGTTCATGTTTTAAAAGCATCGGTCTTTCTCATTTAGGTGAACAGTCTTGCCTTCACCTTGAAAGCCAACTTCTGCCCAGAAGAGAATTTACTTATACAACATAATTGGAAATTTTTTACAAAAAATGTTTGTGTAAAGTCCTTATAATTTTACTTATTGGAAATAAAATCATTTGTTCCCTTCTGCCTGATAGCTTTCGTTGTCTAGTATTCAATTTAAAAGCCATTAGAAAAGTTAGGAACTCCTGTTCTTGAGAATAGAAAGTGCTAGATTTTATTTTATTTTATTTTTGGATAATGAGGCAGAAATTTCATTGAAACCAAGCCGAAAACCAGCAACACATATACAACAGCAAGTCTGAATCAACAAACAGAGCACTAAGACAATTACAACTCAGGACAACAAAATAATGACACCCGACAACAGCAACACAAATATACCAGCAAGCATGAACCTATCAGGCAGAGCACTAAACAAAAAATTCCAACAAGGTGTGCTAGATACATATGATATTTCACAGGTGCTATATCTCTAACATAACTCCATGGTATGCTAAGTAACCTTAAGAAATTAATCCAAATATGAAAGGAATGCCTTCATTATGAAGTAACAGAACTCTCCAAGCAATCCTTGTTCAATGAAGTCTTACTGGTTGAGAAGAAACCAAAGTAAAAAAGGACAAAGAACACTCGAGAGGGAGGTTAGGATATTGTATAAGCTACCTCCAAAGATAACTCAAATGAGAAAGCCACTTAGTTGTAAAAAGCTGGCCATACAAATGTACATGATAAAAGCCTGAAACACCCGCATTAAAATGATGCATCAGGTTCTGCTAGTACTATTAGTAGAAAAAAATAGCTTAAAAAAAAGGATGTCTCAACTACAATAATTAGTTTGTAATGACAATAACAATAATTAATAGGTGCTTGATATTTGATGTTATAAATCATATCAGAGGTAGAATTCTTTTCTTTTAGCTCAAACCAACCAACAATATTAAAATCAACAAAGTGAGAAAACTTTTAGTTAGTTCGTTCTTTTGGTAACATTTTTTTTCTAAATATCAAGATACTTTTGAAAAATAAAACCATGATGCTTAAAAATTATATTTTATTATAAAGCATGATGTCATAGTGATTTAACTTAGATAACAAACTGTGATACATGGTATTATCTGTAGACATAACAGAAAATTGGGAGGTTATATATAAAAAGGAATTAAAGAACAGAATACCTGTACAATGAGCTGATTCCTATGGCTTGGTTACCAGATTCCAGTGCCGAATGCAAGTTTGCCTTTATTCAATTCTCCTACTAACATTAGCTTGTGCCAATTTTGAATCTATTTAAACAATGAGAAACAAAGCACATCAAATACATCACCTCTTCATCAACCCAGTTGAAAATACAAAGATGTAATTTATTAGAATGTAAGAAACTGGATGAAGGAAAATTGAGCAAATAAGGGGGGAAAAAAGAAAAGAAAAGAAAAGAAAGTTGATATTACCAGTGAGTGAGTTGTTGAACAATTGCAACACCCAAAAGCTTTTATGAAATCCCAATTCTTATGAGCAGGTTTCTTTGCTCCTTCATTTGGTTCTTCTTCATCTGAAATTTCTTCACTTGGTTCTTCTTCATCTGAAATTAAATCACCAAGAAATACAGACATTGAGAGAGAACAATGGAGAAGAAGAATTGGGCTTTTGGAATTTTTTTTTTTTTTTAATTGAAGGTTGGGAGTAACTCTTTGTGATGATCTTAACAATTACACAATGTTTTATGACTTTCTTAATTTGTTACACTTGTTTGCTTATCTACACACTGTTAGTTGTCTTTTATTAAATGAATGTGCACAACTGAAAAATCATCACATCTGTGGGTTTCTAATTAGAAAGGTGCTATAGTCCACAGCTTGGAAGGTGATTGTGTTTTATGTATATAATTTTTTAAGCATGGGACTTATGGGAAAGACTGAGTAAAGAATTTATTTGACAAATTTACTTGTAGCCAAAATAATTTAAACAAAAGAAGGTCATGCAGATTGGAAAGTTCCAATAGAGAATGCTGTGGATCATTGTTTGGGTTTGGGCTAAGGCTAACACCAGATATTTGTGGTAGCTCAAATATCAAAGCCTCAAAACCTCATCCTTGCTAGAGAATGCTGTGGCCCAAATATGAACTCAAGCCTAAAGGAATTGTGCAAGAGAAAATAAAAATGAAGCGCACGGGTTTATGATGTTGAAGTCATTGAGAACAGTGAATGATATCATGGTTTCAAAGCCAAGGGCATTTGTTGCCTTTGATTGGGGTAGGTGAAGTGACCCACTATATGTTTTCCAAAGTCTTGTTTTAAGTTGTCATTGGAGAACTTCTGCAATCTTCTATTTCTTTACACAAGTTATCTTATCTCAGGTCAGTACTAATAGCAACTATGACTAAAGAAAGAAAAGGTGCTTTAGTAGATTTCATCATGTGCATTTAGAGGAATGAAGTTTTAGTTACTTTTCTTGCATCCTGCTGCAATCATAGAATGCCACATCTAGTAAGATACCAATTCTTGAGATATTCTTAAGAGTGCACTACATATCTCTTAAGAGTGCACTACATATCAATTCGATGTGGAATGTTGTCAACAAGTAATAATTCAAAAGTAGTGCTAAACTTGGTGATTGTAATAATAAAAGTACTGACAACCAAGGACAAAGCAGATGATATGATAGAGTCCACTACCACCTAGCTCTTTTTAAATAGCCTAAGCATAAATTGAGTTTGGACCCCCTCTTTCTATACGTGTAAACAAAATGGCAATAGCCCTACACCCAAGCACTTTGATACTCCCATTCCTATTAGTGCTAATGTCAGTTATTGTTAGCTATACAATGGCAGATGCAGCCAAAGACAGAGAAGAGTGTGCACAGCAACTAGTAGGACTGGCTACATGTCTGCCTTACGTTGGAGGTCAATCAAAAGCTCCTACACCAGACTGTTGCACTGGTCTTAAACAAGTCCTAAAGGACAACAAGAAGTGCTTGTGCATCATCATCAAAGATTGTAATGATCCAGAATTAGGACTACAGATTAATGTTACATTTGCTTTGGGTCTGCCTTCTGTTTGCCATGCCCCTGCTAATGTCTCCTAGTGTCCTAGTATGCATTCAGCTATAAGAGTTGTTTTGTTCTAGCTAATTGTTTTTTTTTTTTTTTTGAAATTCAATGTAAGAAGTGAATGGTGAGTGCTATAGACCTGTTTTGGTTTTACACTTCTCTAAACAGGAGGACAAATATCACTAGAAGTGGCTAATATTTGACACACTGATTTGATTTGTTTGCCTCATGGATGCAGCTCTTCTACACTTGGATCCTAATTCACTAGAAGCTCAAGTTTTCTGACCAATTGGGAAGGAGTTCTAATCAAAGTGATGTTAGTCCTGCTCCTAGTCCTAGTGGTAATGTAACCAACATACATGAGTTTTCTTTTTAATTTCAATTTCTTTTGATATTGTAGAAAACTACTTAAATTTGTGGGTAATTTCTCTGGCTATAGGTGGAGGGAGTACCACGAGTGCCAAAAGTGAGGGGACTAGTGGTTAGGACAAGAATGAAAGTTGTTAAGGTCCAAAGAGATGGTTTGGAATGGATATTGTTATTGGTGGGGCCTTAACATGGTGTTTCATTACTTCACACTTGTTCATATGGGTACTTGGACTGTCACTCTTCAGTAACTTTGGCCTTTGACTACTGTTTTGTAATTGTTATCCTCATGTTATGTTCATTTTATTTGTTAATACTCCCTGCCTCTATTTATTCCAGAATAATAATAAAAACCTTCTAACTCACCTTTGTCTCTGCTTTTCCACAAGGGGTGTCTTTTGAAATATGCCTTCCTTATAAATTTTCTGAAAAAAAAAAAGAAGAAAAAAAAAAAAGAGTCAAAGGATAAAGTATATGTATCTAGTATGAGAATAAATAAGTAACAGATAAAATTGAACTTTAATCACTATCCTTGAAGTAAACCTGTAAGGATGTTTAAAAAACAAAAAATAACTTTCTCAATTGTCTACAAGAGAAATTTCTCAAATTTTTGTAGATACCAAACAACTTATCCTTGATTAGATTGGGGGGAAAAAGATACTTCCATGAGAATTTTGAGAAAATTCTGAAGGTACCATTTTTTTTTCCCTTGAGCTTTCAAGGTATTCATTTAGTTAGAATGATATTTAACTTGTTTTTGTTCTGCATCACACTATCACTTTTTTTTTTTTTTGATAGATAACGTAAAAATATTAATAATAATAATAATAATAAAAAAAGTGTCAAACCGAGTACATTGGGGATGTATTATGGGGACACAAATCAAAAACCAAATAATTATTTATGTATATAATTTTATCAATAGAATGAAACTTCTGTACACATATACTCAATTCCAGGATTCACTCATTCAAGGATCCTACCTAAGAACACAAAATAACATTAATAAAAATAAAAATAAAAATAAAAATAAATGAAAAACATATACATATTCAAATATCGTATCTGTGGCAAGACCATATTTACAAATTTTATTGGAACCTGAACTGTTAGAAATATAATTACCTGATATTTTATAGATTTCCTTTCTCAAAATATCTATAATTTCATGGTATGGTAAGCAACCTTGAGAAATTAGTGCAAACACCTTATGGTATGGTAAGCAACCTTGAGAAATTAGTGCAATGTCTTGTTTATGATTTTACAACATCCACCGAACAATCCTTTTGTTCACGGAACTCATCAAGTTAAGAAGTCCAAGAATCACTTGAGAAAGCCACATATTGTTGTGGAAAGCTGGCTATACAAATGTACATGATAAAAGCCTGAAACACCAGCATTAAAATGATACATCAGGTTCTACTGTTACTATATTTGTCTTGAAACCAAGCCGAAAACCAGCAACTCAAATACAACAGCAAGTCTGAAGCAGCAGACTGAGCACTAAGACAATTACAACTCAAGACAACAAAAGAATGACTCTTTACAGCAGCAATACAAATACACCAGCAAGCCTGAACCTATCTGACAGAGCACTAAACAAAAAATTCCAACAAGGTGTATCTCAGCTAATAGAATTATATTGATCTATTTGTTCTACGACATCAGGAAATCAAATCTTGAGTTTGATCTTCTAGTATCTCAGCTAATTACAGTATAATTATCTTAAATCCCCATCCCACCCCTTCATAAAAAAAGTATCACTACCCCACCACACAACACAAAATATAAAAGAGAAGGGAATATCCGGATAAAATGTCTTTCCTCAAGCTAAAATGTCTCAAAAAAAGCACTTTGATGCAAACACTTCTTGTTTGCTATACAAACTAGTGAAACAGCTCCCACATTACTAGGGGAAGTATCATTGGATATTTAGAGGGGAAAAAAAAAGGACATACAAAAATTATACCTAGAAACAGAATTAGACAGGATAAATAAAAGTTGGAAATATAAAATACTAAAATATACAAAAGCAGTAGTTAAACCATTACGATTTTAGATAAGTAGGCTTACCTTTCACAGGAGTCTTGAGGCTATATGCAGATTATGAAAGCAAACATCCCTGTATTTCAATGTACTTTGAGATTAAAAGCACTATATCACTTATAGAAGGGGCCCTATATTTACTCTCCACTTCTTGTCTTGTGCTGATGCATGTGAAATACAGTAAACCAAGAATTGATGTTAGTATCTGAAGATGCAAAGATGCGAAAGAAGAAACAAAAGAAGTAAGGGCAAAGGACACTTGAGAGGGAGGTTAGGATATTGTAATGAGTTACCTCCATTGATGAATCACTTGAGAAAGCCACATATTATTGTTGAAAGCTGGCTATATAAATGTACACGATAAAAGCCTGCAGCACTCGCATTAAAATGATGCATCAGGTTCTACTGTTTTTATCAGTAGAAAAACTAGCTTTAAAAACAAAAAACAAAACAAAACAAGGATTTGTCTTGACTGCAGAATTTAGTCTGTAATGACAATAAAAATAATGAATCGGTGCTTGATCTCTTATAAAGTATATTTGGTGTTATAATTTATAAACAGGTCAGTGGTAGAATTCAAGTTTTTTTTTAGCTCAAACCAGCCAACAATATTAAAATCAACAAACTGAGAAAACTTAGATAGTTCGATGTTTTGGTAACATATAGTAACATTTTCCTTCTAAATATGAACTTATCAAGCTACATTTCAAAATAAAACCATGATGCTTGAAAATTATATTTTGCTACAAAGCATGATCCCATAGTGATTTAACTTAGATAACAAATTGTGATAAATGGCATTATCTGTAGACATAACAAAAATTTGGAAGCTTGTATATTTAAAAAAAAATTGAATACCTGTACAATGAGCTGAATCCTATGGCACGGTTGCCCAGTTCAATTGTCCTAGTAATATTGACTCTGTTTACACAATGGGTAATGAAGCACATCAAAAAAAAAAAAAAATGGAATTATTTGAAATGTAAGAAATTAGATGAAACAAAGTTCACATTAATTTTTTTTACAAAACATAATTTAAAAAATGAGGATATTATGTGCAGATAAAGGGGGAAAAAGAAAAGAAGAGAAAGGAGATAGTACCAGTGACTGAGTTGCTGTGTTGTTGAACAATTGCAGCACCCAAAAGCTTTAATTAAGTCCCAATTCTTATGATCAGGTTTCTATGGTTCTTCTTCGTCTGAAATTTACATACCTGGCTCTTTTTCTTGCCAATACAGATCTCCTTTCAGATTGGGAATGTGAGAAATTTTATGCCAATCTTCCCCGATTTGCTTCTTGCATCTTTTCAGTAAGATGGGACATTCCGTAATGTCTAGTGTTTGCAAAGAGGAAAGGGCACCGATTCCTTCTGGCAATGATTCCAAATTAGGGCAACCCCCAATTTCAAGTGATTGAAGAGATATAAGTTTGCAGATCCACTCCGGTATAGCTATCAAACTAGGACAGAGCGAAATACGGAGTTTTTGTAGAGAGGTAGGGGCACCGATTCCATCCGGCAATAATTCCAAATTACGGCAATTCCAAATTGTAAGTGATTGAAGAGATATAAGTTTGCAGATCCACTCCGGTATAGCTATCAAACTATCACAATACCAAATTTCGAGTTTTTGTAGAGAGCTGACATATTGAAGCCCCATCGGGAGAGAGACCAACTTCGGAAGACCACGGAATTGCAAAGAGAGAAGGGTCCTAAGTCCTTGCCATTCCATCTCATCCCAATCATTGGATAAATCAACCACCTCAGAGTTCCAAACTTTCAGATCTTGAAGTGCCGTAAGATATCGAATCCCTTGAGGAAAAGGACATTTGTCTAGATATAGAGTCCGGAGAGAAATGAGATTTCGTAGGCACTCCTCCGGCAAAGCTTCTTCCGTATTCTCTATATTCATGTACCTTAATTTGGAGAGAGGGGAAACAATTGTAGAAGAAGAAGAAGAAGAAGAAGAAGAAGAAGAAGAAGCGAATGAAGGTAGATTCCTTGAAGAAGTCTTGTTGTTTATCATCATCCTCTCCAATGACTGCTTCCAGTTCAAGCTACAATTATCTAGGCTCAATCTTTCGAGATATGGAAACAAAGGAAAGGAAGTCAACTGAGGGCAATTAGTAATATCTAAACGAGAAAGACGAGGAAATGAAGGAAGAGAATCCCTCCTTCCCCGCCACCATCCCTTTAAATTACGGCAATTCCAAATTCCGAGTGTCTCCAAAGATGGGTAGAATAAAGAATCACTGCTATCTCTCTCTGAATCTGATATGTGCTCCAAAGAATCCAATCCCTCCAATTTGATAATTTTGAGAGAAGGCAATTGGTCCAACGGTGGAAGACATTGGCATTTTTTACATGAATCTAATTTAAATCTGACTAGACTTGTGAGGGACAGAAACCAATGTGGAAATCTCACTCCTCCATACCGCTTTAAACTCAATGCTTTGAGATCTATATGTGGTTTCAAGGCTTCCAATGACACGTCATCATAACCACCACTTGTCTCATTATCGTATTCTCCTACCCACTGTAAGTCCAAGCTATCAAGGCGATGTTTTTCTTTCAAATTTGCATCCTTACACTCTAATGCGGTATCTTTTCCGTGTTTGAGATTTTCAATGGACAAGGTTCCTCTTAGCTCATTTAACCTGTTAAGTTCCTTCAATTCACCGTAACTTTTAGGCACTAAATCAATCCTATTCTTACTCATCACAAATCTTGACAATGTTTGTAGATTAGTCAATTGGCCCAATCCATTTGACATATGAGTCAAACCCCAACACCGATCAATCTCAAGAAACCTAAGGTTGACTAATTTGTTAATATCTCTTGGCAATTCTTTAAGTTTATAACACCAAAAGAGTTTAAGTGTTTGCAAATTATACAACTTGACAATAGAATTAGGAAGCATCTTAATGTCATCATTCTTAGAAAGATCAAGATATCTTAAATGCTTCAACTTTTTGATAGAACTTGGAATTGTTTTAATCCCCATGTTATGCAAATCCAGCAAGCGTATGAACTTAAAACTTGCAACAATTTCACAATAAGTTGAATCATTTGATCTTATGGTATCATACTTTAATTGACATGGTAAAAGAAATGTTTTTATCCTTCTTACTCTACATAATGAGATTGGAATCTCCGATGATGAGTACAACGTATCCCCAAATGACACATGACGAGTTTTCTCGTCAATGACATTCTCTTTTGAATAAATGGTAGTGCTCTCTGATCCCATTACTTTTATTGCTAAATCATGCATGAGATCGTGTATTTTGAATTTTGAAATATTGCCAAGTTCATCTTCTTCAACTTCTTGAAAGAATGATCTCCAAAGCAAATCCACAAAATACTCATCACCAACATCTTCTGGACATTTCTTTTCGTTATACAATTTGATGAATCCTTGCGCCATCCACATATAAATCAAACTCGCCTTTTCAATCTCATAATCCTTTGGAAATATACTGCAAAAAGCAAAGCATTGTTTCAAATGTGATGGAAGATGATCGTAACTCAACTTTAATGTTGGTAAAATATCATCGTCTTTCTCAGATATATTCAAAAGTTCATTGTTTTTGAACAATTGCCACTCTTTTTTGGTTTTTTTAAAATACAACAGACCTCCTATTGTTCTTATAGCAAGTGGAACCCCTCCACACTTCTTCAAAATCTCCTTCCCAATATTTTCAAAACTTGCACTCTTTTGCTCTTCACCCTCTACAAATGCCATCTTCTTAAATAGAGACCAAGACTGTGTTTCATCTAAACCCTTTAACAAGTGCAGTTGCATACTTCGTGCAATCTCTGCCACTTTTATAATGCGTGTAGTCAATAATATTCCACTGCCTCTTGTGCCACCCGTCAAAATATCTTTCAAGCTACGCCATTTTTCACGATTCTCATTCCACACATCATCCAACACAAGCAAGTATCTTTTTCCATTAATTTCTTTTTGAAGATTATTGGCTAATACGTTCAATCCAAGGCCTTCTTGTTTCTTATTTTTTATACATTCCAAGATTTTCTTAACAATTATCTCCACATCAAAATCGTCAGAGACACACACCCACAATTTTAGATCAAAATGGTTCTTGATTTCATCATCATTGAAGACAAGTTGAGCAAGTGTTGTCTTTCCTAGTCCTCCGATACCAACTATCGAAAGGACAGAAACATTCTCCTTAACATTGGGATCCAACAGAGATCCAATAATCGCCTTCTTATCCTCCTCCCTCCCAATTACATCTTCAGCACTTACAAGGGAATGAGTCTGCCGTCTTGACTCATTCCTGACTTGTATCTCCTCACGACGTTCATCCAAGTGAAACTGCCTGTCCGCAGCTATAGCAACTAGCCTCTCCCTCGTCTCCTTAACCTTATGACCCATTCTAACACCATATGCAAGCTGGTTAGATTTGGAAAAGAAGATGCGTACCTCTTTGGCCTTCTTGTCCCGGGTCATCACTTCCCGTCGCAGGGCCTCAGTGGAGATTTCATCCAGTAAGTCATCCGCATCAAACATGGCGTCCTTAAGCCTTTGCAGCCACAGTTTGATCGCTTCACTGTTGTGTTGCTTCGCCTCTGCATCCATAAGGACAGCTTTGATAGTGGAAACTGTCTCCTTGAGTTTGTTGATCTCGTCTTTGACACCCCAGATGAGTGCAATCTCTTGGACTACTAGGTCGCCCGCTTTCCCAACGATTCCTTTAGCAACGCCGGACAGAGCTCCTTCCGCCATTTCTTGAATTAGAGAGAATTGAATGAATGCTAATTGTGTCTTTGTGAGAATAGAGAACAATCTGTGAGAGTGGGTGGGAATGGACTATACAGGTGGAATAAAAGACAAAGACCATAAGTAAAACGCGTAGTCGTGGGGTACAAGGATGCGTAGAAAACAAGCGTAGTTCCCCAACTTGCCATTATTTAAGAAAACCGTGTTGACCCCAGCACCCTTGGACCTCAGCACCGAAAGAAAACTGTGTGGACCACAAGTGTCTTCCTTCCCACTCTTCGCCATTATTAAAGCAACCTTTGTCAATTGTCATATACACATGCACTACTGACTACTGACTACTGTAGTTTTTAACTTCTATCTTTCTGTTTAAACCTTTTCTGGGTCAACACTGAAATTATATACTGTTCTTGTTGATACGTACTAGCTAGGTTGTCCGAAATTTCAAGGCCCACTTGCAGTTGATTCAGGAAGGGTAAAAGCTTAGTATAAAACTTATCCTGATGGGCTTCAGTGAGGCCTATGACTTTTTTAAGGGTTAAGTAAGGCCCATGGCTGAATTAGGGATGGGGATGGTGATTTCATGATAGCTTTTTCACACAAACACACACACACATATATATGTATATCCACTTTCTTCTCTGGGGAAAGAGTTTGCACCTGAGTTTTACACACTTCTTGTTGTTGATAATTTTATAATTTGGAGAGCATAAGAATTTAAATCTTAGATGTATCAATCAGAAACATTAGGAATTACCAACTAATTGAATTACAAAACATTACATCATTGATTTTTTTTTTTTTTTGAGATAACATTACATCACTGTTGATAGCTATTGTTTGCAGATTTGATCCTGTTTGTAGAAGAGTACATAGTTAATTAAGGATTAAAAAAATATATATTGTTGTCAATGAAGTATGGACAATGAAAGTAGTCTTTGTGCTATGCTGAGTTTATTTTCCAATTTATTTACTTTATTTTTTAAGAAAAATAAGTTAATCCAATGAAACTGAACTCATCAACAATCCTAAAATAAGTCAAGTAAAGCTTCTTGCTTAAGTTATATGTTGGTTTTAAGGAATACAAATCTTCTTTACTACCTTTGGGCTTAAGTTATACATATTAGCTAGGTTGTCCAAAATTTCAAGGCCCACTAATTGGAGTTGATTTAGTAAGGGTAAGAGCTTAGTCTAAAACTTATCTCGATGGGCTTCAGTGAGGCCTATGACTTTTTTAAGGGTTAAGTAAGGCCCATGGCTGAATTCGGGATGGGAATGGGGATGATGATTTCATGATAGCCTTTTTCACATATATAATACCCACTTTCTTATTTGGGGAAAGAGTTTGCACCTGAGTTTTCCACACTTCTTGTTTTTATGGAACCAAGATAACTGACTCAAGAAAGTTTCAAGCTTTCACGTTTTAACACAGTTTCGCATATCATTTTGTTTACTAATAATAATAAGGCGAATATATTTTTTTAATCCTTATATTTTAGATTCACAGTTAATTTGGCCCTCATATTTTGATAATGGTCAATTTAATCTCTATTATTTTCAACTTACAGTTTATTTAATCATTATCTTAATTCATTAATAAAAAATGCATGCATGACAAGACAGTGTGTACAGTTGACACACACTTAGATAATAATATAAAAAATACTATATATTTAATTAACTGCTATGTAAGAAACCCGCATCAGCAATTTTAAAAATAAAAAAATGCACGTCAAAAAAACAAAAACAAGAAATTTGAGAGGATGAGTTTTTCTAAAAATTCCCCGGATTTTCTTAGTGTTTCATAACAGCCAAACACAACCCAAAAAGCAACCCCACATACAAAAATCAAACTCAGCATGGGGTTGGGTCAGGTTAGCTCAACAAGCATATTCTATTCTTGTTTTGGCAACGAGGAGTTGCAGTTGCAGAGAATGAATTGAAGAAGTAGGAGGATGTCACTGTGTTTTGGATTGAAGTCTGAACTTGGGAGTGGAGGTGTTTATTGAGATGGTATTGGACAGTGATGCTAGCAAGCAACGTGGCTTATGCTGTTTGAATTTTTCTGAAAACCAATTAGTTTATACAAATTCCATTCTTCGGTACCTCAACTAAAGTGCTCTCTCTTTCTCTCTCTCTCTCTCTCTCAGTCTCCGGTCCGTTTATTTTCTCTCTTAGATATGGGTTTGTACTTGCCCAGATCTGGGTTCAAGCTCCACCAACGAGATAGACATGCACTCGCCGGATTCGATGGTCTGGTGTTGCTGTGTTCGTTGTAGTGGCTTGGAGTTTGCGGAGAATTTTTTGGGTTGAATTTATTTTTGTGTGGGTGTGGGGTGCTATGTTTGGCTACCAAGAAACTCTAAGAAAATCTGGGGAGTTTTTCTTTTAAAACTCCTCCTTTTAAATTTTTTGTTTTTGTTTTTCTGACCTGCATTTTTTTATTCTTAAAATTGCTGATGCGGTTTTCTTACATAGCAATTAAATATATATTTTTTATTTTATCATCAAGTGTGTGAATTATGCACACCATTTGCCACGTAGTCATTTTTTCATTAGTGAATTAATGGTAGGAACTAAATTAATTGCGAGTTGAAAATAATAAGGACTAAATTAACTGCTACTAAAATGTAAAGACCAAATTAACTGTGACTTTAAAATGTAAGGACTAAAATAGTATTTTGACCTAAAATTAAAGAAATTAGGGACACGTTTGGTACACTGTAATGATTATTACATGAGAATATGAATAAGTATTATACAGAATATATTAAGTTGGAATGTAATAAGTATTACTATTCATTAGTTTGGTGATCATTTAGAAATAGAATCCTGAATATGCATCCACAATTTAGTAAAGTATAAAAAGAAGGTATAATTAAATCATTTTTAAGTCAAATTTCCTAAAATATACTTATTATAGGGTGTTCAAAATAGAGCTAATAATTAACAACAAGGAAAATATATTTTCTTTCCTTTTGAAGATGTGGCAACTAATGACTTTTTAGGAAATTTTTTTAAAGAGTTATTACATAAGGCGAAGGAATAGATATTCAGTATTTTTTATAAGGAATAGTTATTTCTTATTTTGAAGAATAGCTATTCATAAGGAATAACTATTCATTGTAATAAAAACATAATCAAACAACCGAATAGTTATTCCATAGGAATATCTATTACATTACAGTGTTTATTACAGTCTACCAAACGTGACCTAGTTCAATTCTTTTCAAAAAAGAAAAAAGAAAAGTAAATTGAATTTATTTTATTAATTTTTTCTGTACAAATCTCACCACTCTTTTCTAGTAGATATCTTCCAATTTGCTAATTAGTACATCAAAATGCTTATCATTAAGTTACATGGAAGGAAAATAAATATTATATAAAAACCAGAAAAAGTCATAGTCTTACTATAAAACAATTATGATATAACTTTCACTTTGTTTTCTCTCATATGATAGGTTTTTAAATCAATTGAATATTTATATTATGAGGATCTATTATATTGTGTGCAAAATTGAATATCGGACTATGAATCTTAATAGTCCAGACTCAGATAGATGATCCTCATATTATAATTTTTTTGACAATTAATACATAAGGGTACCATGCCAAGAGGGCTATATATATATCCTAAATTTTATCATACTATTTGTTTAACTATATTTCCTATGTATACATTACTTTTTGTATATTATAATATATATATATATATATATATATATATAGCTTAATAATAAAGATTTATAATGTCCGGGTTTTATGCCATATATGTATGTGCCAAAGCCAAACTTCGTTAATTCTCCTTGAAAAAAAAATTTGTATTTGAACATTCTAAATTACAAACAGATAAAAATTATACATTTTTGCTATGGCATGTGATATACCAGTACAAGTCTTGTCGGCAGAGTTTAGTGACCGGATTAGATAAGAAAGGTTTCGCATCTCAAATCATAGGTTTTCAAACTGAATTTGTTAGAAAGTCTAAGCGGTCGATATGACAAATAGATTCAAAGAGAAAAAATGTTGGTCACAGTATTGTAGGAGTTCAGATTGTTCATGAGTAGCAATAATTTAGAAGTATTGCTTGTGCAAGTATAGTTAGGGATTTTTAGGCTGTTTTGGTCTCTTCATCTAATTTTTTTTTTTTAAGTTAATGAGTATGATTATGATTATATTTAATTAAGGACATCTATGGTTTAATATTATTAGGAGTTAGGATTCAACACTTTATAAATAGGATGTTTCCTATTTATAAATTATTTCTTCAATTTGTAATTTAATTGCAGTAGAGTCCATGGTACCCTTAATATTGTTTTTTGCGGATTTCCTTTATGATGATCAAATATCATAATATGCACAAGATATATGTCGAATTAGATTTACAAATCTAATCATACACATTATGAGGTGGCTAATCAAATATCATTGAAGGATGTTTGGAAGATATAGTGCAGGTGCATATCATAGATTGAAAATACTATGAATCTTCTTGTTGTGTGAAACCACAATTTAGTGGTACTTGCCTTTATCTTCTCATACTCAATAAATCATTCATTTCGTTATAATAAAGGTTAAAGTGTGAAATGAATTATTTATATAAGCTGTGGAATTCTGTGTTATGTGTTAAGTTCATACTTATTAATAATTTATGACAACTTCTCTGCTAACTTACCTTCAACCAGTACAAAAAGTACCGATTTGTGATCCTTGTTGTGGTTTTCATTAAATTTGCACTGAATTTCTAACCCAAAAGCTTTAATTTTGTGAGTGTCTTTGTGACTAGTTTGCCATCTCATGACTCATGAGTTTTGTTTTTTGTTTTTTTGTTTTTTTTTTTTAAAGGCTAATTAACCATAAATTTGCACTGTTTGTATCAACTAATAGATGATCTATAGTAAAATTAATATAACATATCCACTTGGGTCAAGCTCCACTAATCAAAATTATGATTACAATGACTCAATTACAGCACAGTTAAACTCAAGTAACTACATCAGCAACAACTCCACTAGTCTAAAATAGCAATAACGGCTCCACACAGCAGCAATAACAGCTTCATAACCCACACTGTAGCAATAGTCTCCACAATAGGTAACTCTTTATGATGATTAACATTTACACAATGTTTTATGACTTTCTTAACTTGCTACACTTTTTTGCTGCATGTCTTTATTTACACAATGTTAGTTGTAAATGAATGTGCATAACTGAAAAAACATTGCATCTATGGATTTCTAATTAGAAAGGTGTCATAGTCCATAGCCGGGAAGGTGTTTGTGTTTTATATTTGTAATTTTTTAAGCATAAATCTGGGAAATGATACTTCTAAGTATAGAATTTATTTGACAAATTTACTTGTAGCCAAAATGGTTGAAATGAAAGACGGTCATGCAGATTGGAAAGATCCAATAGAGACGCAAGTCTTTTGTGAGTTGTGTGCTGCTTTAGTCCTACATGGCAATAGGAAGGGATTGTATTTGAGAGCGGAAGGGTGTGAAGAATTTCAAAAGGGTTTGATGCCTTTAAAAGGGGTGATAACTAATTTACAACTTAACAACAAATGAGATCATTTGAGAAAGATATAGAAGCAGCTTCTTGAGTGTGAGACTGGGTATTTGCTATAGGTTCAATATTTTTTCCTTGAACTTTCAAAGTATGTCCATTTCTACGTATATATAGAATGGTGATCACTTATTTGATTACCGGACTAGCCATTCATAAGCTAATGTGCTATTTTAGAAAATTTTTGATATCATTTTCATGCAAAATATAAAAACTCATCAAAAAAATAAATAATTGTTTAGTTCTTTTCCCATAAAAAGTTTCTAAAAATATTTCCTAAGCCAATTCCCTCGAGCATTTGTTAACTTTTCCCAACTTAAAAAGATGAGTTTAAAAAAAAAAAAAAAATTGTTTCTATTAGTAGAGTATTACACCAGCTGTATAGTAAACTACAATGTCATACATTTATAAAATGAGAAGCTAAGACCTAGCCCCGGCATTGTATTTTCATACCATGATAAATTTAGTTGAAGGAAGTCCGTTGATGATATTGATTACAGACAAGTTATCGATCATTATTTGGGTTTGGGCTAAGGCTAACAACAGATTTATGTTGTAGCTCAAATCTCAAAGCCTCAAAGCCTCAAACCTCGTCCTTGACCGTCGTTCCTCTTGTTTTCTCTTGGGTACATGTTAGTCCAACTAAAGAATACGATGGCCCAAATATGAACTCAAGCCTAAAGGAATTGTGGCCCAAACAGAAGATAGACATTACTGGCCCAAGATGTGCAAGAGAAAATAAAAATGAAGTGCACGGGTTTATGATTTTGATATCATTAAGAACGGTGAATGATATCATGATTTCAAAGCCAAGGGCATCATCATTGTCAGTGACTTGTTGCCTTTGGTTGGGGTAGGTAAAGTGACCCACTATATGTTAGCTATTCAATGGCAGATGCAGCAAAAGACAGACAGTGTGCACAGCTACATATCTTCTTTTTCATTTCTATTTAATTACTGTTATTTTGATATTGTAGAAAACTAATTAAATTTGTGGATAATTTCTCTGGCTTCAGGAATGCCAAAAGTGATGGTTTGGACTGGAGTTTATTATAAGAAGGGCCTTAACATAGTGTTTCATCAGTTCACACTTGCACATATAAGCACTTGGACTCTCGCTTTTCAGTAACTTAAGCCTTGACTGCCGTTTTGTAATTGTTAAATTGTTATACTCATGTTAGGTTCTTTTCATTTATTAATACCCCCTGCCTTTATTTATCCCAAAATAATAACGAAAACCTTTCAACTCTCCCCTTGTCTCAGCTTTTCCACAAAGGGTGTCATTTGAACTCCGTTTTTCTTATAAATCTTTCCAAGGAAAACCAGACGATAAAGTATACATATCTAGTATGAGAATAAAAAAAGTAACAGTTAAAAATTGAACTCTAATCACAATCCTTGAAGTGAAGCTCTGAGAATGTTGCAAAAACAAAAAGTAACTTTCTCAATTGTCTACAAGATAAATTTCTCAAAGTTTGGTAGATACCATTATCTTATCCTCGATTAGATTGGGGGGGAAAAAACTTCTATGAGAATTTCTCAAATTTCTGCAGATTACATTTAGTTAGAATAATATTAAACGTACTGCATCACACTATCACATCAAAAGCTAACTTGTGCCCAAATAATCATTTATGTATATAATCTTCTCAATAGAATGAAAATTCTGTGCACATATACTCAATTCCAGGATTCACTAATTCAAGGATCCTACCTTAAGACAAAACATAACTAGAAAAAAAAAATTAAAGCATAAAGATTCAAATATCCAATCTGTGCCAAGACCATATTTACATATTTATTTGGAACCCAAACCTTAGGAAATATAATTATCTGCTATTTTACAGGTTTCCTATCTCAAAATGCGTCTATAACTTCATGGTATGTTAAGCAACCTTGAGAAATTAGAGCTAAGATGAAATCAAATGTCTTGTTTATGATTTTACAACATTCGCCAAACAATCCTTTTGTTCACGGAACTCATCAAGTTAAGAAGTCCAAGAATCATCTACCCGGATTTCAGGGAATTCTCTAAGTACCAACAGTCTTCATTTATGAGAACCTATTAGACCAACGTTTAAGAAAAAAATTTAGAGAATAGGTGAGAAAGTAACAAATTTTCTACCAATCCATGCACATTGCCAAAAAAAAATGAAGAGACAGTAGAAAGTAATACATTTTCTACCATATTTCAGGGAAAAAGAAAAGAAAAAGAAAAATTCAAAAATTGAAACCTTATGTATGAGGAGAGATTTAATTAGGTTAGGAAAGAGATAATTACCATTCTTTTTCTTGGTTTCTGCATACTTTTCATTCCATGTAGGTTTAGAAGAACATGCACTATTAAACTATCTTCTGATGTATTATCAATTATCCTCAGCTTTCAGATATAGAACCCAATAACTAATAAACTCTCCATACCTGAAACCAAAGGGAAAAGCTAAGAGAAAACTAATCTGGTATTTGATAAATTTGAACGGAACAGAGAATGGAGATGTACGCACCTCTAGACACACGGATTAAATACCTTTGAAATAAACTTCGAATCCTGGGATGTGAATTGCTTAGTCTACTCTTGACATATTTCCACTTGGATTTTTTTACTAAATAAGTGAGAAAAGATGTATAATAAATATATAACAAATGCTTCACATTATTTTGGTTCATGAAAATTGAATTCCTCTTTTCAAATGAGAATTCATCAAGAACATTTATTCTCTACCAAAATAGATTTTTCTTCCCCACCCCTTTCCAATTCAATATATATGAAGTAAAACTATCTTCAAACAACAATTCTGATGCATGCATAATATAACTTAGAAACAGATACAAACAAGACAAGTGAAAATTGCAAACTTATTGTACTGGAAAACAATAGCAACTTTTTTTTGGGGGGGGGGGGGGGGTGTAGAAGACAAAAGCAACTGTTAAACCATTACTAATTCAGATATGTAGGCTTACCTCTCGCTGGAATCATAAGGCTATTTACATACTTTGTCAAAGCAATTATCCATGCATCTCAATTTAAGTTTGGAATTAGAAGCACTAAATCACCTTATACATGGGCTATCATTTACTCTACACTTCTCATCATATTAGCATGTGACATGGAACAAATCAAGAAACACTTAAATTTTCACTGTTTAAGGTTTTCATTATTAATATTATTTTTTTACTTATGATGCGTTTGCAAGAGTTTGTAGCATAACACTCTAATTTTTTTTGGTTCCTCTCTAAACATTTAAAAATATATTAATTGATTAATTAGTAACATGGAAACAATAAAATACCAAATATATCAACTAATAGATTATCTACAGTAAAATCAAAATATAATTTAGGTCTTAATACATCCACGTGGTTTAAGCTCTACTAATCAAAATTACATTTACAGTGACTCAATTACAACAAGTTATACTCTAGAAACTACATCCGCAACAACTCTACTTGTCTACAGTAGCAATAACTGCTCCACACAGCAGCAGTAACAGCTCCACAATCCACACAGCAGCAATAGCAGCTCCACAAAAGGTAACTCTTCATGATGATCTTAACAATTACACAATGTTTTACAACTTTCTTAACTTGTTACACTTGTTTGCTGCATGTCTTTATTTACACAATGTTAGTTGTCTTTTTTTTTTAAATGAATGTGCATAATTGAAAAACATTGCATCTGTTGGTTTCTAATTAGAAAGGTGTTATAGTCCATAGCTTGGAAGGTGTTTGTGTTTTATATTTGTAATTTTTTAAGCATAGGATTTTTGGGAAAGGATGGTTCTGAGTATAGAATTTATTTGACAAATTTCCTTGTAGCCAAAATAGCTTATGCTAAAGAGGGTTGTGCAGATTGGAAAGATCCAATAGAGAACGCTGTGGATCATTATTTGGGTTTGGGCTAAGGCTAACACCAGATATTGGTGGTAGCTCAAATCTCAAAGCCTCAAACCTCATCCTTCCTGGAGAATGCTGTGGCCCAAATATGAACTCAAGCCTAAAGGAATTGTGGCCCAAACAGAAGATAGAGAAAGAAAGAAAACGTGCTTTAGTAGATTACATCATGTGCATTTAGAGGAATGGAATTTTAGTTACTTTACTTGCATCCTGCTGCAATCATAGAATGTCACTTCTAGTAAGATAGCAATTGTTGAGCTATTCTTAAGAGTGCACTACATATCATTCAATGTGGAATGTTATCAACAATTAATAATTCAAAAGTACCAGTCGTTGGCACTAAACTTGGTGATTTTAATAATAAAAGTAGTGACAACCGAGGACAAAGCAAATGAATTGATAGACTCCACTACCACCTAGCTCTTTTTAAACAGCATAAGCATAAATTGAGTTTGGACCCCCTCTTTCTGTGTGTAAACAAAATGGCAATAGCCTTACACTTGAGCACTTTGATACTTCCGTTCCTATTAGTGCTAATGTCAGCTATGGTTAGCTATGCAATGGCAAATGCAGCCAAAGACAGAGAAGAATGTGCACAGCAACTAGTAGGACTGCTACATGTCTGCCTTACGTTGGTGGACAAGCAAAAGCACCTACACCAGACTGTTGCACTGATCTTAAACAAGTGCTAAAGGACAACAAGAAGTGCTTGTGTCATCATCAGAGATTGTAATGATCCTGAATTAGGACTACAGATTAATGTTACACTTGCTTTGGGCCTGCCTTCTGTTTGCCATGCCCCTACTAATGTCTCCTAGTGTCCCGGTATGCATTCAGCAATATGAGGTATTTTGTTCTAGCTAATAGCTTTAAATGAAATTCAATGTAAGAAGTGAATGCTGAGTGCTATAGACTTTTTTTGGTTTTATACTTCTTTGAAAAGAAGAATGGATGTCAGTAGAAGTGGCTAATAATTTACACATTGAGTTGATTTGTTTGCATGGTAATGGATGCAACTCTTCTACACTTGGATCCTAATTCACCACAAGCTCAAGTTTTCTACCAACTAGCCGCAAACCCACGTATTACGCGTGATAATTATTTTTATGGTGGTTTTATTAATTTTAAAAAAAAAACTAATTTAATAAAGAGTAATGTATTTTCGTAATTATATTTTTATTTATTATAATAATAATCATAAATATAATATAGGAACAATCATAAATATAAATTTTGTTGTATTAAAATGAAAACAATACAATTTTTCTTAGAAATTCAAAAAGCAAGTTAACAAAACTATTTATTTTTAAATAAAATTATTTATAACATTTTGTGAATCATTAAAAAGAATATAAATTTTGGAAATTATTCTTTTAGTTTTAAACAAACTTTCGCAAACCTTATTTTTTCTGCCTAAAATCCAAAACACTAATGAAAGTAACTAAAAAAATTAATAGAGCTTAACTATGATTAATTGAACCAATTAGGAAAAAAATTTGTTGTTTATAATCTACTAAGGTTATTTTCTTTGCAGAAATTGTAATTTCGTCCACCCAAAACATATTATGAAATAAACAATTATAAGCAAAATCTAAGAAATAAATTTCTATATATGCATTGTTATAAAATAATAATAATAGTAATAATAAAAGTAAAATTGCGAAAGATAAAATTTGTCACTCATCCAATTATTTTGTTTAGCTAATCTTTACTTTTCTCTAAATAAATGGCATTATAGAGTACTTTTAATACAATTATTAAGAGTACTTTGTCCACCACAAATGATTAAAAAATAAACAAAAATTAGTAAAGTCTCATAGTTTAACATCTAAATCGAGCACTATAAAAAATCATATTATGTAATAGAATAAATATCAAACTATAATAACTACCGAATTATCCAAATCGTGCTATATAGTAGAATAATATTATATTTTTATACGCTATATTTAATTCTTTATAATACAATAAGATAACATTTAACAATAAAAAAGAATAATGAAAAAAAAAACCCACAACAATTAAAAAAACAAAACTAAATCGTACTAACCTAAAGTAGATTAAAGAATATAAAAAATTATCAACCTAAAGCAGGGATATAAGAAAAATTATAAAAAATATCCACTAAAAAATTGTGTGTGTTTAAGAGAGAGAGAGAGAGAGATAACCTTTTTTTTTGTTGGTAAGGGAAAACTATGCATAGAATGAAAGAGATAGTGACAAATTTATAGTAAGAGGGTGTGAATAAATAGAGAAAAAAATAAAGGAAGATGAAGTGAAAGACGAAGAATGATATTAATGTAGAAGGTAGTGGGAAGATAAAAAGGTAAAGGAATGAGAAAGGTTGGAGAAGTAGTGGGGAGATGAAAAGGTAAGGGAAGGAGGGAGATGAAAAGGTAAGGAAATGAGAGAGGTTGGAGAAGTCGTGGAGAGATGAAAAAGGTAAGGGAAGAAGAGAGGTTGGAGAAGTGTAAATATTAAATAAAAAAATATAAAAAATAATTATAAGAAAAATAGAAAGAAAAAAGATGATGACGTGGATGCTGACATGGCTCAATGTGAGCACGACAACATTAAACGCTACGCTTCAGCTTTTAGTAATATATAGATTCGGAAGGAGTTCTAATCAGAGTGATGGTAGTCCTACTCCTAGTCCTAGTGGTAATGTAATTAACATACATGACTCTACTTTTTCATTTCAAATTCCTTTGATATTGTAGAAAGCAAATTAAATTTGTGCATAATTTCTTTGACTACAGGTATAAGGAATTCCACGAGTGCCTAAAGTGAGGGGACAAGTGGTCAAGACAAGAATGAAGGTTGCTATGGTCCAAAGAGATGGTTTGGAATGGAGATTGTTATTGGCAGGGCCTTAACATGGTGTTTCATCAATTCACGCTTGTTCATATAGGCACTTGGACTATCACTCTCCACTAACTTTGGCATTGACAGCTGTTTTGTAATTGTTATCCTCATGTTATGTTCGTTTCATTTATTAATACTCCTTGTCTCTATTTATCCCAAATAAAAAGTAAAAAACCTTCCAATTCTCCCTTTGTCTCAGCTTTTCTGCTTTTTCACAAGGGGTGTCATTTGAAACATGTTTTCTTATAAATCTTCTCAAAGAAGACCTATAAGTCCAAGGATGAAGTCTATGTATCAAGTACGAGAATTAAAAAGGAATAGATAAAATTGAACTCCAATCACTATCCCTTAAGTGAAGCTCTAAGGATGTTGCAAAAACAAAAAGTAACTTTTTCAATTGTCTACAAGAAAAATTTCTCAAATTTTTGTAGATACCATATATCTTATCCTTTGATGAAATTTGTGCATCACACGATCACATTGAAAGCCAACTTGTGCCCAAAAGGCCCCAAATAATCATTTATGTATATAATCTTATCAATAGAATGAAACTTCCGTATACATATACTCAATTGCAGGATTCACTAATTCAAGGATCCTACCTAAGAACAAAACATAACCCAAACTGATGGCAATATAATTACCTGATATTTTACAGGTTTCCTATCTCAAAATGTCTATAACTTCATGGTATGGTAAGCAGCCTTGAGAAATTAGTGCAAAGATGAAATCAAATGTCTTGTTTATGATTTTACAACATTCAACAAACAATCCTTTTGTTCATGAAACTCATCAAGTAAAGTCCAAGAATCATCTACCCTGATTTCAGGGAATTCTCTGAGTACCACCAGTCTGCATTTATGAGAATCTATTAGACCAACGTTTAACAAATAAATATAGAGAATAAGTGAGAAAGTAACAAATTTTTCTACCAATCCATGCATATTGAAAAAACAAAATGAAGAGAAAGATAAATTAAAAAGATAGAAAGTAATACTTTTTCTACCATTTTTCAAGAAAAGAAAGAAAAATTCAAAAATTGAAACCTTATCTATGAGGAAAGATTTAATTAGGTAAGGAAAGAGATAATTACCATTCTTTTTCTTAATTTCTACATAGTTTTTGTACCAAGCAGGTTTAGATAAACATGCACTATTAACTCTTGTCTGCTGTACTTTTCAAAAAAAAAAAAAAAACTCTTGTCTGCTGTATTGTCAATTATCCTCAGGCTTTTGGATATAGAACCCAATAACTAATAAACTCCCCATACCTGAAACCAAAGGGAAAAGCTAAGAGAGAACTAATCTCGTATTTGATAAATTTGAAGGGAACTGAGAATGGAGATGTATGCACCTGTAGACACACGGGTTAAATATTTCTGAAATAAATTTCGAATCCTAGGATGTGAAAAGCTTAGTCCACTCTTGACATATTTACACCTGGATTTTTCTGCTAAATAAGTGAGAAAAGATGTACCAAAAGAAATCCAAACAAATGCTTCACATTATTTTGGTTCTTGAAAATCAAATTCCTCCTTTCAAATGAGAATTCATTAAAAATATTTATTCTCTTCCAAAAATAGATTTTTCTTCCCCACCCCTTTCCAATTCAATATATAAAGTACAACTATATTCAAACAATTGCAAGCATGACAAGTACAACTATAATACTAAGAAACAGACACAAGTATGACAAGTAAAAATTGCAAACTTAAATGTGCTGGAATACAAAAGCAATTGTTAAACCATTACTAATTTAGATATGTAGGCTCACCTCTTGCAGGAGTTATGAGGTTATTTACTTACTTTGTCAAAGTAATTTTCCATGTATCTCAAAGTAAGTATGGAATTAGAAGCACTACATCACCTTATACATGGGTTATAATTTACTCTACATTTCTTATCATATTAGCACATGAAATTGAACAAATCAAGAATAGATATTAGTACAAAAACTGACAACAATAAGTCATATGGAATGACAAACAATCTACAAGTAAAATCAAGTCTTAAAGAGGTGAAAGAAGAAACAAGGGGGAAATGACAAAAAGGACTGTAGAGATAGAAATTAGAATATTGTATGAGTTGCCTCCTCGGATGGTTCACTAAAGGAAGCTATTGATTGTTGTGAAAAACTGCCAATTTAAATGTACACGATCAAAGCATGAAGCGCACACATTAAAATGATGCATCATGTTATGTTCTTAATATCCCTGTAGAAAGATTTTTGGATCTCTAGTTTTATAATATATGAAAATTAATGTTATGAAACATATGCCAAGTATTTATTTTTGTTCTTTCTCTCCCAAGGAACCTATAATATAAAAATTGATGGTGAGAAAAATATAGTAGTTTGCTGTTTCAATAACATATAGGAACATTTTCCATTTTATTGGAATTTATCAAATGATTTAAAAAATTGAGCTGTGTTTCAAATAAGACCAAGCTTACTAGACAAAAATGTGAGTCATTATTATTATTATAATGATTGTGATTTGTAGATATAACAGCATGTTGGGTGCTTACGCATAAAAAGGATTTGAACAAGCAAAATTCTTAGACAATGAGCTAATTCCAGCAGCATGGTTGCAAGATTTAAATCTCCCAGCAATATTACCCTGCTATCACCTTGAGACAAATTTTACCCTGTTTAAACAATAGTTGAAGCACATCAACTCAATTTGAGATACAAAAACGCAATGTATTAGAAAGAAAAAAATGAAGGAAAATAACTTTTTTTTTTCTTAATATGCAAAAGCAATAAATTAAGGATCACAAATCCAAAGAACAGATAAAGGGTAAAAAAAGGAAATGAGATAAACACCAATGAGTTCAGTCTAATAAGCCTTGGTATCAATTCCAACATCCCACAACCACAATGAGAGGAAGTTCGCAATTTTCTTTTTCTTTTCTTTTTTTTTCTTTTTTTGATGAATTGCAAATCTTTATTAGAGAAAAAAGACTACACAACAAAGACTACACAATAGACAATGAACATGCCTCCACCCTTAAAACATCACTGAGATACGGGGACAGTTACTAACATCCAAAGAACCAATTATCCTATTACATATAGACCATTTAGCAAGAACATGGGCAGCCCTATTGGCTACTCTCGGAATCCAACAAAAAGATGTTTGCGTTTAAAAGCATTGATCTTTCTCATTTAGGTGAACAGTCTCGCCGTTACCTTGAAAGTCAACTTATGCCTAGAAAAGAATTTACTTATATAACATAATTGGAAATTTTTTATGAAAAATGAAGAACAAGGGTCCAATTTGTGTAAAGACCTTATAATTTTACTTTGGAACTCAAATCATTGGAGATAAAATCATTTGTTCTCTTCTGTTTGATAGTTGTTGTTGTCTAGTATTCAATTTAAAAGCCATTAGACAAGTTAGGACCTCCTGTTCTTGAGAATAGAAGGTGCTAGATTTTATTTATTTTATTTTTGGATAATCAGGCAGAAATTTCATTGAAACCAAGCTTAAAACCAGAAGCACAAATACAACAGCAAGTCTGAACCAGCAGACAGCGCTAAGACAATTACAACTTAGGACAACAAAAGAATGACACTTTACAGCAGCAATTCAAATACACCAGCAAGCCTGAACCTATTGGACAGAGCCCTAAACAAAAAAATTCCAACAAGGTGCTAGATTCATGTAATATTTCACAGGTGCCATATCTCTAAAATAACTCCATAGTATGCTAAGCAACCTTAAGATTTTAATCCAAAGATGAAATGAAGCTATCCATAGAAGTAGGGAATACTTTGAGTGGTAACACCAAGCCATAGCTTTCATCCATGATAACCTATCAGTCCAAAGTTTGAGAAATAAAAGAGTGAATAAGCGAGTGCAGTAATAAGTTTTCTACCACATTGCAAAAGTGGAAAAAGTTTCGAGAGGAAATGAGGATCCATAGCTAACCTCAAAATTTTGGACTAACACTTTGTTGTTGTTGTTGCCTATCAATTTGGTAGGAAAATAAAAACAAACTCAAAATTGAAGCCACATATTGTTGTAGAGAGTTGGCTATATAAATGTACATGATAAAAGCCTACAGCACCCGCATTAAAATAATGCACAGGTTCAAAAAAACAGTTCCACATGTAAACTAATAAAGTAGGTGATATAACAGTTCACAAAAGTAGTAATCCTTCAAGACTTATACTTGAAGAAATCCATAGTACCCAGTCACCCACAACAAAGAAATTACATACAGACACCTAGCTTACCTTATGAATTTCCACTTTGCTGCTACCTCAACTGGACATAACGCTTCCTGCTTCCAGCCAGTTAGAGCATCGAATGCATTGAAATGGATTTTGGTGCCACTATCCACATGTTTAGAAATTAAACAACTCTCCCCAAAAACTGTCTCTGGCAATTGAGAAGTCTGAACTTTTCTTCCCACCTGCAAGCACAATCATGACTTAGGCAGTAACATATACTCATAGACCCCTAACATATATCATCAAACTTCTTCAGGCAACATGAAGTTCTCCAATTTTCCATAACTACCACCAAATAAGCCTTATACCAAATTTGTTTTGAAGAGGCTGATTCCTTGACTCAAACACTCAACCTCTACCAAATAAAATCCAAATTGGAAAAAATGGATGTTGGTATACAAAGTCCATACATGTCAATGTACATTTGTTTTTTTATGTCAATTTTTGATCCCGGTGAAGGCAGCATATGATCCTAGGTCCCGAGTATAATGACAATGTCAAGAGACTTTACCAATTTTCAATTTCCACATAACTACTCAAAAACTTCTCCTAACATTTTCATCACATTCAAGAAAACCTGACCGATCACTGCTTTTCGACTATATATAGCTAGCGATATAGTGAGAGAGAAAGCAAAATTCAATTTGCACAAGCTAAAATGAACACAACAACAACAAAACCATTATATGAAATAGTTCAGTTTATGCTCTGAGTTTAGTAATTTAAAAATATATAAAATAAAAAAAAATAAAAAAGAAGAAAGAGAGAGAGAGAGAGAGAGAGAGGGACTGACAGCTGGAGGTTGGAGGAGGGGAGAATGGAGAGCTTGCAAGTTTCGATCTCCCAACCATGGATGCAGAGACTGCAGTGGCCGTCGGGCAAGTGTTCAGCGCCGGCGGCTTTGAGTTCCATCTCTTCCACTTCTAATATCTGTAGAAAAAATAGCTTAAAAAAAAAAAAAAAAAAAAGGAATCATCTTGACTGGAATTTTCTGTAATCACAGTAACAATAATTAATAGGTGCTTGATCTCTATAAAGTATATTTGGTGTTATAAAACAGGTCAGTGGAAGATTTCTTTTTCTTTTTTTCTTTTTTTATAACTGAAATCAACCAACAATATTAGCCAACAAAGTGAGAAAACTTAGTTTGTTGTTTGCGTAACATATATGAACATCTTTCCTTTCTAAATATCAAGCTACATTTCAAAATAAAACCAAGATGATTGAAAATTATATTTTACTATAAAGCATGATCCCATAGCGATCAGACTTAGATAAAAATTGTGATAAATGGCAAATCTACAGACAAAATAAAACTGGAAGCTTATAAAAAAGAATTAAAGCAACAAAATACCTGTAGAATGAGTTGATTCCTATGGCATGGTTACATTGGGCCAATTTTGACTCTGTTTACACAATGGGTACCGAAGCACATCAAATACATCACCACATCAACCCGGTTGAAAATAAAAGATGAAATTTATTGAAATGTAAGAAATTAGATAAAGAAAGGAGAAAGTACCAGTGAGTGAGTTGTTGAGTTGTTGAACAATTGCAGCACCCAAGAGCTTTAATTAAGTCCCAATTCTTATGAGCAGGTTTCTTTGCTTCTTCATCTGAAATTTGATCACCAAGAAATACAGACGTTGAGAGAGAACAACGGAGAAGAAGAATTGGGCTTTTGGATTTTTTTTTTTTTAATCGAAGGTTGAGAGTAAAATAGTGACTTTTATATACCTGACTCTTCTTCTTGCGGATACAGAAACAAATTGGGAATGTGAGAAATTTTATGCCAATCTTCCCCGATTTGCTTCTTGCATCTTTTCAGTAAGATGGGACAATCTTCAATCTCTAGTGTTTGCAAAGAGGTAAGGGCACCGATTCCTTCTGGCATTGATTCCAATTTAGGGCAAAACCCAATTCGTAGTGTTTGCAAAGAGGTAAGGGCACCGAATCCTTCTGGAAATGATTCCAATTTAGGGAAATTCCAAATTTCTAGTGTTTGCAAAGAGGTAAGGGCACGGAATCCTTCCGGCAATGATTCCAAATTAGGGAAACCCATAATTTTAAGAGATTGAAGAGATATAAGTTTGCAGATCCACTCCGGTATAGCTATCAAACTAGGACAGTCCTTGATTTCGAGATTTTGTAGAGAGCTGACATATTGAAGTCCCATTGGGAGAGAGACCAACTTCGGAAGACTACGGAAATGCAAAGAGAGAAGGGTCTTAATTCCTTGCCATTCCATCTCATCCCAATCATTGGGTAAATCAACCACCTCAGAGTCTTGAACATGCAGCTTTTGAAGTGCCGTAAGATATCGAATGCCTTGAGGAAGAGGACATTTGACTAGAGACAGAGTATGGAGAGAAATGAGATTTGGTAGGCACTCCTCTGGCAAAGCTTCTTCCATTTCGTTTATATATATGCGACTTAATTTGGAGAAAGGGGCAACAATTGTAGAAGAAGAAGAAGAAGCAGCGATTGATGGTTGATTCCCTGAAGAAGTCTTGTTGTTTATCATCATCCTCTCCAATGACTGCTTCCAGTTCAAGCTACAATTAATTAGCCTCAATCTTTTGAGATATGGAAACAAAGGAAAGGAAGTCAGCTGATTAGGGCAATCCCTAATATCTAAAAAAGAAAGACGAGGAAATGAAGGAAGAGAATCCCTCCTTCCCCGCCACCATCCCTTTAAATTAGGGCATTGTGAAATAAAGAGTGTCTCCAAAGATGGGTAGAATAAAGAATCACTCTTAGCTCTCTCTGAATCTGATATGTGCTCTAAACAATCCAATCGTTCCAGACAGATACTTTTGAGAGAAGGCAATTGGTCCAACGGTGGAAGATATTGGCATTTTATAGAATTCTCTAATTCAAATTGGACAAGATTTGTGAGGGACAGAAACCAATGTGGAAATCTCACCCCCCCATACCAACGTAATCTCAATACTTTGAGATTTATATGTGGTTGCAAGGCTTCCAATGACGTGTCATCATAACTAGCACCCATCTCATTAATGTCTTCTTCTACCCACTCTAAGTTTAACCTATCAAGGCATTGTTTCTCTTTCAAATTTGCATCCTTATACTCTATTCCGTGTTTGAGATTTTCGATTGACAGATTTCCTCTTAGCTCATTTAGCCTGCTAAGTTCCTTCAATTCACCGTAACTCCTAGACACTGAATCAATCCTACCCTTACTCATCACAAATCTTGACAATGTTTGCAGATTAGTCAAATGGCCCAATCCATTTGGCATATGAGTCAAATTCAAACACCAATCAATCTCAAGAAACCTGAGGTTGACTAATTTGTTAATATCTCTAGGCAATTCTTTAAGGTTTTTACACCAAAAGAGTTTAAGTGTTTGCAAATTGTACAACTTGACAATAGAATTAGGAAGCATCTCAATGTATTGATTCTCAGAAAGATCAAGATATCTTAAATGCTTCAACTTTTTTATAGAACTTGGAATTGTTTTAAACCCCATGTTATGCAAATCCAACAAGCGTATGAACTTAAAACTTGCAATAATTTCACTACAAATTGAATGGTCCGAATTTCTAGTAAAATAATCTGGTTGACAAGGCAAAAGAAATGTTCTTATCCTTCTTGCTTTGGATAATGAGATCGGAATCTCCGATGATGAGTACAACGTATTCCCAAATGACACATGACGAGTTTTCTCGTCAATGACATTCTCTTTTGAATAAATGGTGATGCTCTCTGATCCTATTACTTGCATTGCTATATCATGTATGAGATCATGTATTTTGAATTTTGAAATATTGCCAAGTTCATCTTCTTCAACTTCTTGAAAGAATGATCTCCAAAGCAAATCCATAAAATATTCATGACCAACATCTTCTAAACATTGCTTTTCGCCATACAACGTGATGAACCCATGTGCCATCCACATATTAATCAAACTTGATTTGTCAATCTTGTAATCCTTTGGAAATAGACTACAATAAGCAAAGCATTGCTTCAAGTGTGACGGGAGATCATCGTAACTCAACTTTAGTGTTGGTAAAATGTCATTTTCTTTCTGACGTATTTTTGAAAATTCACTATTTTTGAATAATAACCACTCTCTTTCAGATTTTTTAAAATACAACATGCCTCCTATTGTTCTTATTGCAAGCGGAATTCCTACACACATTTTTAAAATTTCCTTCCCAATTTCTACGAAGCTTGCATTCTTTGGTTCTTCCTCCTCTTTAAACGCCATCTTCTTAAATAAAGACAAAGACTGTTGATCATTTAAACCCCTTAACTTGTGTGGTTGCTTAGATTGTGTAATCTCTGCCACTTTTTCACTACGTGTAGTCAACAATATTCCACTGCCTCTTGTGCCACCCTTCAAAATAGCTTTCAAGTCAGACCATTTTTCACCATTCTCATTCCACACATCATCTAACACAAGCAAGTATCTTTTTCCATTAATTTCTTTTTGAAGATCATTGACTAATGCGTTCATTTCAAGGTATTCTGGTTTCTTGTTTTTGACACACTGCTCCATGATTTTCTCAACAATTATTTTCACATCAAAATCATCAGACACACATACCCACAATTTTAGCTCAAAATGGTTCTTGATTTGTTCATCGTTGAAGACAAGTTTAGCGACTGTCGTCTTTCCTAGTCCTCCGATACCAACTATCGGAAGGACCAAAACATTCTCTTTAGCATTGGCATAATCCAACAGAGAGTCAATAATAGCCTTCTTATCATCCTCCCTCCCGATAACATCTTCAGCAGGTAAAAGAGAATGAGTCTGATTTCTTGCCTTATACCGAACTCGACTCGCCTCAGAACGTTCTTCTAAGCCAAACTTATTCCTAGCAGCTGCGATCTCATCAAACCTCTCCTTCATGGCCTTAACCTTATGACCCATTCTAAGACTATATGCAAGCTGATTAGATTTGGAAAAGAAGATGCGTACCTCTTTGGCCTTCGTGTCCTGGGTCATCGCTTCCCGTCGCAAAGCCTCAGTGGAGATTTCATCCAGCAAGTCATCCGCATCACACATGGCATCCTTAAGGCTTTTCAGCCACAGTTTGATCGCTTCACTGTTGTGTTGCTTCGCCTCTGCATCCAGAAGCACAGCTTTGATAATAGAAACTGTCTCCCCAAGTTTGTTAATCTCGTCGTTGACACTCCAGACGAGCACGATCTCTTTGAGTGCTAGGTTGCCTGCTTTCCCGATAATTCCAGCAGCAACGTCATACAGAAATCCTTCTGCCATTTCTTAATTAGTGAGAATTGAATGAACGCTAATCTTTGTGAGAACTGAGAACTGGAGGGTAAGAGTAAGCCCAGAATGATCTGTGATTTGTGATCTGTGATCTGTGTGATTAGGGATGGAGTAGCAGATTGACCAAAAGATAAGACCCTGCTTTTAATGCTTGGATGATAGTAAAACACGTAGTTGGGTTAACGCAGTGGTTCCCAGTTGGGTTGATTCAGGAAGGACAAAAGCCTAGTCCAAAACATCTCTTAATGGGCTTGAGTGTTTTTGTTGAAAGACTTTGCACTTGATTTTTGCAACTATCAATTTCAACCATTCAAAGGAATTGCACTAATAATATATGAGTTTAGCACATTAGATAAGATGAATATGTGCACTAAATTTGGCTTGCATTTATATTATATATGTATCATTCTCCCTCTTTAGTCTTTCAGAACAAAAAATATAATTTCAAAATGATAGTGATGAAAGACAGAAATCTTACAACAATTTATACAACTTTTTAATGAAAATTTCATAGATATTATATCACAAATAAAATTAACAAATTGACTTGCCAATAGGCTAATAACCCAACAACATTCCACCGTTGTGTTTTTTTTTTTTTTCTTTTTTTTTTCTTTTTTGGTTGGGGAAGTAGTAATTTAAACTTTACATATTTTTGTTGAGAATTTCATTAAATACCTACCAGTAGAACTATAAGGCATTACACCCTTGTTGATAGCTATTGTTTAATTGCAGGTTTGATCTCGTTTGTATAAGAGTGCATGAGTTAATTTAAAATTTTAAAAAAATTGATATATTGTTGTCTATGAAATATAAACAATGGGAGTAGTTATTGTGCCATTTCTTTTTAGTGAGAATGGAATGAATGCTAATTTTTGTGAGAACTGAGAACTGAAGAGTAAGGCTCCGTTCGTTTGGAGTGAAAACAGAGAGGATGGAAAATAAAGGAAGGAAAATAAAATAGAAAACACTGTTTTCCACTGTTCGTTTGGGGAAGGAAAATAGGAAGGATGGAAAACTTGAGAGAAAGTTTTCTCTCCGGGCCCACTTTTTTTTTCCTTCCAAATCGGAAGGAAAATCTGGAGAGAAAAGTTCTATAGTAACACTTTTACAAAAATACCTCTTCCTACTTATTTTTTTTCAACTTTCTCTTTTTTTCTTTTTCTTTTTTTCTCAACTTACCTGGACTTTTTTTTTTTTCTGTTCAACGTTACTGAAAGTAACGTTGTTTATTTTTATTTTTATTTTATTCTTTTCAACGTTACGGTATAATGTTTTGTTGAAGTTTTTTTTTTTTTTTTTCAACGTTACTTCCAGTAACGTTACTTTTTTTTCTTTTCTTTTTTTTATTTTCTCTGTTCAACGTTACTTTCAGTAACGTTCTCTTTTTTTTTTTTTTTTTTTTTAATTCTTTTCAACTTACTGAACAGTAACATTGTTTTTTTTTAATGTGACCTAATCTAATTTTTACATTATAATAATATAAATTTATATATATGATGTGATAAATTTTATATTATTTAATGATTAGAAATAAATATATTTCTTATATATTATATAACAAGGGTATAATAGTCAATTTATATAAATGACATTTTCCATCCTTCCATTTTTCTCTCCAACCGAACACAAGAGTTTTCCATCCTCCTACTTTTCCACTCCTCCAACCGAACACACAAGAGGGAAAACTAAATATTTTCCATCCTCCCACTTTTCCATCCTCTCACAATTTTCCATCCTCTCACTTTTCCACTCCTCCAACCGAACGGACCCTAAGAGTAAAACTAGAACAATCTGTGATATTGGGGTGTACTATTTAGGTGGAATAAAAGAAGGAAAATGTCAACGAGTGCTATACAGCACTTGTTAATAATCTATTTTAAGAAAGTCTTTATACCACTTTTATGGAAAATGAAAAAAACTGTCAAAATATTAATTACTTTTTTTTTATTTCTCATAAAAATTTTCTTTAAATAAATTATTAACAAGTGTTGTACAGCACTCATTAACAGTACCCATACAAGAAAAGACCCTGCTTTTTGAGTGCTTCGATCGATGAAAGTAATAATTTAGTTCCCCAACTTGCATCAATGATTCAAATTTCAAAGCAAGGAAAACACGCATTGCCCTCAGCACCGAAAGAAAAACGTGTGGACCACAAAAGTGTTTCCTTTCCACTCATCGCCATTATTAAAGCGACCTTTTCATATACTCATGTCATGATGCACGCACTACTACAGTTTTTAACTTCTATCTTTCAAACCTTTTTGGGTTCACACAGCAATTATATATAGTTTTTTTTTTTTTTTTTTAACAAATAGTGATGCTGATGTAGTGAGTAGATAAGTCCAAAATGGCCCACTTGGAGTTGATTTAGGAAGGACAAAAGCTTAGTCCAAAACTTCTCCTGATGGGCCTCAGTGTGGCCTGTAACTTTTTTTTTTAAGTTAAGTATGGCTCATGTCCGAATTGCTGATGGGGATGATTAGACTATGGCCTTTTTCACAGATTATCCACCTTCTTCTTTAGGGAAAGAGTTTGCACCTGAGTTTTCCATACTTTTTGTTTTGGTAGTACTAAGATAATTGACTCAATGCAGTTTTCACATTTTAACATAGTTTTGCATATCATTTTGTGTTCTATACGTGAGTTTATCATATTAAATAAGATGAATATGTGCACTAAATTTGGCTTGCTTATATATAATACATAAA
This sequence comes from Lithocarpus polystachyus, assembly GCA_033629205.1. Lineage (NCBI taxonomy): Eukaryota > Viridiplantae > Streptophyta > Magnoliopsida > Fagales > Fagaceae > Lithocarpus > Lithocarpus polystachyus. The sequence goes on from CM066165.1 coordinate 1,073,017, forward strand.
GACATAGCCATTCTCCCTCTTTTGTCTTTTGGAGCAAAAAATATAATTTCAAAAGGATAGAATGTAATGGAAGACAAAAATCTTACAACAATTTATACATATCTAATGTATTATAAGTTTCTATAATGGTGCAAAATTAATTTCATAGAGATTTATATCACAAATAAAATTAACTACTTGACTTGCTAATAGGCTAATAATCCAACATTCCACCCTCATTTTTTGATAATCTAATAGTTTGGAGAGAGTGTGGATTTGAATTCTAGATATGTCAGTTAGAAACATTAAAAAGTATTAACCAGTTGGACTATATGGCATTCTATCTTTGTTGATAACTATTGCTTGCATATTTGATCCTGTTTGTATAAGAGTGCAGAGTTAATTAAAAAAAAATTGATGTATTGTTATTTATGAAGTATCAACCATGGGAGTAGTCATTGTGTTGTGCTGAGTTTATTCTCAGATTTATTTACTTTATATCTTTATTTTTAAGCAAAATAAGTTAATCCAATGAAACTACACTCATCGACAATCCTAGAAAAAACAAAGGACCAACGTTGCTTTTGTTCGCAGCCACGACTTTATTAGTTTGTTTCTGTATGGTATAGAAGGATCTAATCAATGTCAGTTAAAAGCTGCTTGCTTTAAGTCAAATGTTGGTTTCAAGTACTATCAATTGTTATGACCAAATACTTAAAATACCAATTGTTAAGACTAAGCACTTATCTACTGCACCAAAAATTATAGTTGATGGTAAATGCACAATTTTATTCCTTTAAAGGATGGTAGCCTAGTGCCAACGTGATGCTATTCTCAACCCAACTGGGCCTTCATCTTTACAGGATGCTAGATTCGGCCCACTAGTCTTTCGCCTAACATCAATCAACAATTTTACAAATAATCAAATACATTAAGCGTGCATTTGGAATGCTGAAAACTGCCCTGCATTTGCATTTTTTTTTTTTTTTTTGCCGCATTTGTTGACTTTTCATTCGTGAACAGTGCATTCATGCACTCTTCACGGGACCCATAAACATCAATTTTGAACAACGATACCATTCACATATTTAAAAATTATTTTGCTACAATGTTTTCAGTTTTCAGCAATAAGCGGATCTCAAACAGACCCTAAGTGTGCGTTTAAATACTGTTTATTTTGCTAAAAACTGAAAAGAATAAAAAAATATTTTTAATTACTGTTCATTACTATTTAGCACTGTTCATTAGCCTATTTTCACTATTCATAGCCAATGAACAGTGCAAGATGCGCTAAGCTGAAGAAAAAAACAAACAAACAAACAAAAAAATGTGAGAAGTGCAGACGGAGCTTAAATTTCATAATTATTTTACAACTCTTTAAGATGATACTAGTTAGGGTGGCACATGCAAGGAACGTGCTGCCCATTGGGTGAAAAAATTAAGATAGAGCTTCTATTTGAAAAAGTATGAAAATCATTTACTAAAAAAAGTATGTCATACAATACTATTCTCCTTTATAAGAATATTGATTACATAAATACTTAGAGTAGCAAATTAACAAATGAATATTTATTTTACCATGACAGTCTCTTAGAACCCCTTTGTTAAAAGAAATATCTATTGACCAACAATTTTTAAGAATGATAACGAATATCAACTTCCAACAATAAGCAACTAAGTCTTGCTATGACATTGTCATGATAGTTAAAATTTTGAAATGTGAGATGTCATATGCTACTATTGAAACTTTTCATCAAACACTTGCGACCATTTACAATGAAGATTTTGTTATTCGTACTTCCATCATTATCTTATCTAGCTATGATGTTTAGCTTACTTAGTTCTTAATGAACCCCCTTATACATGAGAAAAGGAATAAAAAAGAACAAGATAACAAAAGGCATATATGTGTCTTCGAAGTTTCCATTAGATAAGATTATAGGTGTAGAAGATTAAAACCTAGTATATTGTTTTCTAGGTAACAAGTAGAACACCTTATATAACCATTCTAACTTTCCAACCATGACTACAACATAAAACTTAAAAGAAAAAATAAATAGAAATTGAAACAGAAAAGGCAAACATACCCAGTTTGGATATGAAATAACACAATAAAAGTATAAAACCAAACTAACTAACACAATCACATAATGAAACTGAAATAACATGTGCAAAAATCAGATAAACTTAAATTGAACAAACCTATAAAATTAAATCCATCAAGCAAAAGAATCCATACCTTGGAAAAAGTGTGAAGTGCATATTTGCATCAGCAAAACACACTGCCAAGGTTTGGAGATCATGCTGAAGAAAGATGCTTTGCAAAATCCTAAAAAATAAGTCTTCACCTATTTTCTCTGTTGTCCAAGGTTTCACTAAAGCCAAAAAACTTTTTCAATTGTTGACTACCTAGGCTATCAATTAAGATAGTTGTCTCCTTGATTATTAAAATCTAAATATGAATGTGATTTAATTATCCAAGCAACTTAGATTAGATGTAAAGTATTTTTTTTTAAATGATTTGTCTAGTCAATAATTAAAAGTAGAACTATTGTCACATATACAACATTTAATCTTCCATATTCTCTCCTTGCTTTGTAACTTTTTATTTTTTTTCGTTTATGCTTGAGCTAAGAATGAAGTTCTGGCTTCTTTCCCTTTATGTTGTATCAGGTTCCAAGGCCAAGAAAAAAAGTAGGACAAAAAGTTGTAGAATTATGTTCATTTCAGAACTTTCTAGGAAAAAAAGTCAAACTTTTCATTTGTTTAGGGTTATTTCACTAGTCCCTTCCTAAAGTCACCTGATCATCTTTCTTTATGTGCGCATTTTTACTTCACATTCTTTGTAAGGTTATATTTCAATAGTGCTTTATCTTTAAAAAAATGGGTGCGTTTTGATGTTGGTCCTTTACATGACAGTGGAATATTGCATTTTACTTCACCTATTAATGAAACAATTTATTGAATCCACTATATGTTAGCAAATGGACTTTTTATCAGGTAATTATCAAGCATCCTATCGAGGCTATGAGAAATAACAAATGGTGAGTGCTACATTAAAAAAAGATGGATTCCTTACCTTTAGAAACATATAGAAGATAAAATGGAAAGTCTAAGCACACTTCTAACCACTTTGAGCAAAAGTGTAGTTATCTAAGTCGAAATAGAACCTGAATGCTCCTAACTTTGCTTTACGCTAAAACATAAGAGCTAAGCATGTTAAGACAACCCAACCTTCTGATTATGAGAGGCTATGCGAAACAAATAAAACTACATGACAAAGCAATATATCATCGCAAAGATAGATGAAAATATAAAATGCAAATTATTTGTATATCACTAGACCCTCAGCTTTCAATAATGCCCCTTATCAATATGTGCTCTGCATCACCAAAATTCCTAAATGAACATAAGTTAAATTCCCTTTTGCTTCTCATTCCTACAATATAGCAATGAATCTATTGAAATGAAGTTATTGACTTTTATTGTTATTCATACCAGATGAAATTATTATACACTCACAAAACCATTTGCTCCTTCTGTGTGTGCTTGTCTTTGTTGCACCTGTAATCTAGAAACTCAAATCAAGATTGTGAGAGATACAACCTGAATAAAGTTACTTTGTAGTTGCTTTAACTTTTAATTTTTTTTTCTTAATCCCTCTCTCCTTTGATGGGTGAATATCAATTTTGATTTGTTTCCTTCCCTTCATCTCTCTATTTGACAGCACAAGTCATGTAGAAGCAAAATCTGACCGGTAGAAGCCATCCTAACAAAATTTGGGGAATTCGTATCAGCAAATAGAAATTTTATCCAAATAAAGAAGACCCACAAGGCCAAACCCAACTGGGTATGTAAAATATTAGACAAACCCAAAAAGAAATTTACTTTTACATAGCTATTTCAAACACATAAAGTCAGAAATTAAAATTATAAGAATGAAAAAGATTATAGAAGACCTGCCTTGAGCTTGGAAATCACTCAGACAGACTCTTATATATGCCAATTATAAACCCCAAAAAGCGTCCTTCTCTTCCTCCATTTGTGTCCTCAAACCCAAAATCTTCATGATCCAACGCTGCAAGTAAAGCAACCAACAAGGTAAAACTCATAAAAATCCAAAAATTCAATCAAATAAGCAAAGAATGTGAGAAATAAATAATTTTTTCCCCTAACAGAGAAAGTCTGTAATCCGACGTGAGGGAGAGAGGCCTAGCGATTTCCCTAGGCTCTCTCTCTCACTGACTCCTCTGCTCCTTTCTCTCTCCCTCACTGCCTTTGTGTTGAAAAAAACAGTTTCACAACAAAACACACCGTTTAATAAAGTTTTGCCTTTTTCTCACCCGAACACACCATTTTGGCACAACACTTGAATAAACCAAAATTATTGTAGATAAGTGTGGTGACACTTTTTATATAGTTAGTAGAAAATGTGATTAGTGTAATATCACTTTTACATGTAATCATTGCTAATATTAATTTTAATATACATTTATCACAATTTATAATCTCAATAGTTTCAAAAAATATTGATTCCCAAATGGTTTTAAGATCTTGCAAATTTGATTGATTTACCTATTTGATCGGTTTCAAAACTAGCCATAAATTCAAACACATTATTCAACATATATATATATATATATATCTTTATATAAAAAGCGTGAATGTGCGCATGCACTGTAGCACTGTAGTTACAACAGTGCTTTTGGTTTAGTTAACCGGCACTGTAGCTAAAGTTTTTTTTTTTTTTTTTTTTTTTTTTTTTTTTTTTTCAGTAATCGGTCTGTGTTTTTTTTTTTAAAATATTTATGTAAGCTGTTATATATATTGTTACACTGACGCTACAAAAATCACAATATTTTCACAATTATTGACCGGCACTGTAGCTACAGTGCCTAAAGTTTTTTTTTTTTTTTTTTTTTCAATAATCGGTTTGTGTTTTTTTTTTTCTTTTAAATATTTATGTAAGTTGGTATATATATTGTTATACTGACACAACCAATTTCACAATATTTTCACAATTATTGACTTGTCAATTTCTTACAATTCGAAATAAAATAATAAAATATGAGACTGTGACCAACCACAATTAAAAATAAATGTTTTTAGAAAATGTTACAACACTTATTGTGTAATGCTTTTGCTTTATCGCGAATGCGCGTATGCATGGTAGCTACAGTGCTTTTGGTTTAGTTAACTGGCACTGTAGCTATAGTGCCTAAAGTTTGTTTGTTTGTTTTTTTTTTTTTTTTTTCTTTCAGTAATCGGTTTGTGTTTTTTTTTTTTTTAAATATTTATGTAAGTTGGTATATATATATTGTTATACTGACACAACAAATTTCACAATATTTTTACAATTATTGTCGTGTTAATTTCTTACAAGTCGAAATAAAATAATAAAATATGAGACTGTGATCAACTACAACTAAAAATAAATGTTTTGAGAAAATGTTACAACACTTATTGTACAGTATTTTTGCTTTCTTCAATAGCAATTGTAGTTACAATGGCTAAAGTTTTTTTTTTTTTCCTGTAATCGGTTTATGTTTTTTTTTCCCTTTTAAATATTTATGTAAGCTGGTATATATATTGTTATACTAACACAACAAATTTTACAATATTTTCATAATTATTGAGTGTCAATTTCTTACAAGTCGAAATAAAATAATAAAATATGAGACTGTGACCAATCACAACTAAAAATAAATGTTTTAAGAATATGTTACAACACTTATTGTGCAGTACTTTTGGTTTATTCAACTAATATGGTAGATACAATGCCTAAATTTTTTTTTTTTTTTTCAGTAATCGGTTTATGTTTTTTTTTTTTTTAAATATTTATGTAAGCTGGTATATATATTGTTATACTAACACAACAAATTTTACAATATTTTCATAATTATTGACGTGTCAATTTTTTACAAGTCGAAATAAAATAATAAAATATGAGACTGTGATCAACCACAACTAAAAATAAATGTTTTGAGAAAATGTTACAACACTTATTGTTATGACAATATTTTCACAATTGTTGAGATCTCACTTTTTTATATATCAAATAAAAAAATGCTAAGTGTGCAACATTTTAACATTAATTTCTACAGTGCCTAAAGTTTTTTTTTTTTTTCAATTATCGGTTTGTGTTTTTTTTTTTCCTTTTAATATTTATGTAAGCTGACATATCTATTAACTATATAAAAGAGCCAAAGGCTCATGAATAGTGTTTTTTGGTTTATTTAATTAGTGAGGTGCACTTTTGTTTTCTTTCTTTTTTCTTTTTTTCTTCAAGTATACTAGTTGGTTTGAGCTTTGTTTTTGTTTTTGTTTTTTGTTTTTGTTTTTGTTTTTTTAAGATTTTTATATGTTTACTTTGTACTTGCAGTGCAAGTTTACATTGTAAATACACAAAAGTGGTTAATATTATACACATTTGTACAAAAAATGGCAAATATTATACAAATTTTATGAATGTGTACAAAATTTGCCAATTTTTGTGTGTCTACAATATAAATTTACATTGTAATTAAGTATAATGTATACATAGAAATATTGTAAGAAAGTTGTGACACGTGTCAATTCCTTATGGGTCAAAATAAATTAAAATAAAATAATAAAATATCATACCGAGATCTAGCACAACTAAAAATGTCATGACAGATTGTTGTTATTACAATATATTCACAACTAATGAGTTGTAAGTTATAAGTCAAAATAAAATAATAAAATATTAGACTAGGATTCGTCACGGTCTTATACGAATGAGATTAACTTTTTATGACATAATTAACAAAATTCTTAAAATTAATATTTCTTTTGATTAATGTAAATTTTTATGTATTTTAAAAATCAAATGATTTATATCTTTATTTTTTGATACAAATAAAATTTAGAATTGATCCTAATTACTACTTTTTTTTTCCATGGCTAGCATGTGCCTTGACGTGCTGCCTTAACTAGTCATATACTATATATAATAGAAGGAGCTGAGAGAAAGTTGATTCCTACAATTAAGGAGGTGCTGACAAATAGAAAAAGTGCTCATCTAAAAAACAGACACGTTTAACTTATAAAGCGATACATTATATTGTTCGGAACACTATAATACCGTTTGAAAGCGATAAATTATAATTTTTCACTATGTTAAAAAATGTTTGGAGCCCTCTTGCTATAAATGAAAATTAACCGCTTAAGACCCAAAAAAAAAAAGAAAGATCGCTACACTGAGAAAGGAGAAAGAGTCCGAGAGAAAAGAGAGACAGAAATAGAAAGGCAGAGAACGGAGAAGGAGAGAGAGATCGAGAGATCAAAAACTGCAGTTTGCAATAAAGAAAGAGAAGATATCTCTCACTTCCTGTCAGATTTCTTCATAATTGTCCGCTAATTTCAAATTCTCCTCATATGAATACTCTCTCTTTTTGCTTCCTTTTTTGAATTCTCTTAACACCAACATTTGCGATACGGAGATAGAGAAGGAGGAAAAAAAATCCTTGCGATACAGAGATGAGAAGGAGACAGAGTTCGTACCCGCCATCATCCGTTCCCCTACCAAAATTATACCACCAAAACCGGCACCAGTAACCTAAAGGTACATGCAGGAATTGAGATACAAACATAGAGAGAATTACCACCGGTAAGTTTTTCTTTTTTTCATTCTTTCTTAGATCTGGGTATGGGTATGAAATATGAATTAGTTTTAAGAAATTTGGTTGGACTGATTTTAATTTAGTTATTTGGGTTACATTAGGTTTTGGTTTGATTTTTTGAAATTTGGGGTTATATATGATTTAGGTTTGGAGAGGGCAAAGACAGAGAAATAAGAGAGAAGGTGAGTTCGTTATTCAGAAAGAGCATTGGTAACCAGAGAAATCAGACATTTTCCTATCAAAACGCCAGGGTAAATTTTTTTTTAATTTTGCTTTAAACGTTTAAGTTGATTTAGTCTTAGGTTTGGGTATTTAATTGAATTGATTTTGATTTAATGTCTATCTTCCTTTTTTACCTTTTACTTTTTTTTTCTCTAAACCACACTCTTAAATAAAATTTAGAGGACAGAAAAACAGACATCTCCTAGAGCATGAGGGAGATTGAAGAAGTTTGAATTTTTTTTTTTAATTTGATTTTGATTGTCAATTTTTCATATACTTACTGCTACAATTATAGTAAAAAAATAATTGTGTTAAGTTCTTAAAATATTCTATTGCATATGACTAATTGTTAACAATTTTGCATATTTAGGTCGCTTTAATTTTGAATTTGTCCCTGTTGTTTTCGAATGGTCCCTTTTAAAAATCCATTGAAAATATGCAGAGAAACATGGTACAAATTATATGATGGATTGCACCAGTTTCATTACTCCATTGTAGTTGTTAGGAAATATTGTCCTGGACATTCGGTGCCCTGTTTCTTAAATGCTTCTCACTTGGATATGAAAGAATCATCCTTCAATTGTGTTCTTTGTGAACATCTTTTTCAAAAACATGTATCATTCATGAATGGTATGTTAGTGTTCTCAATTAGTCCATGAAAGAAATACCATATTGCCAAGTAGTTTTTTTGCTGCATTATGTTTTGATTTTTTTTAAGTTTTAACAGATTATCAGAGTTATCCTAATATTGTTTAAGAGAAACGATTTTTGATATTGTATTCTTTTTCTATCTTTCACAATTCAAAACCTAATTATGTGATAAATATTTTGGACTTTTTTTTTAAACAAAGCCAAGATCATGAAATTCTAGCTGGAACTAATGATGTTTCTGGCAGATATTATATAGGAATAATAACAATAACAATAATAATAGTGTACTAACACCTATATGGGATGAGCTAAAAGCAGTCTTCTTATGACAAAATGTCATTTGTATGGTGAGATATGTCATTTTGCCTTACTTTGTTCAGTTCTCTTTTCAGGGTGTTACTATTGCACATCCTTTTTTTTTTTTTTTTTTGCAACACATAGGTAAGATTCTGTGAAGGCACCAGTTAGTTAACCCTTTTGAAAGTTTTAATTTTTTATATTTATTTCAAATATTTATTTGTTTGCCTTTTGTTTCAATGTGTAAAACAAATTATAGTTATTCGGCACATATGTAAATAAGAGAAGTGTTACATTAATGATAATAGCTATGGTGATAGAGTTAGGGGTGTTGGATATCATTGCAATGCTAGCAACATGGTGTGAGAGATTTAGGGTGGTCATGGAGAGAGCAATTATTTAGAGGTTATCAATCTGATGGTTGTTATTGTAGTGGTTGGTAGTGTTGAAGATAGGGAACACATTGCTTGAGGCATTGGACGACATGCTCTTCATGGTTGAGATCCATATAGAATTTTCTAATGTTCTTTCATTATTAGATTTTTATTACTGCAAGGACCAGTTTCGAGTGTATGATTTTTTGAAATTGTGTTTTAGCCCATGCATGATAGGGAATTTGATGGGTTTAATCTTTGATCTCAGAAATATAAATAAGAAACATTTAATATTTTTCTTTGTTTGGTTTGTTGGTGCTGAGATGTAAACATTTAAGATTTTTTGTTTGGCTGAGGGGGGTCACTTTGTCAAGAGTGTAGTAAATATGTGGTTCTAGACTTCTGCTCTGTTCTCATTGCTTTTAATTCATACTTAGAATAGTTTGAATTTGTTGGCTTTCTTTTATTTTGGATTTAGGATTGAGGTTGGAAAGTGTATTTAATTGAGTTACTACCAAAGATGGGCTATATTATCCAGTTGCAGAAACCTAACAAAAATTGATGTTATTTCTAAATTACAATTAAATACCTAAATCTATTAAATTAGTTTTTTTTTTTAACCCGATACAAAAATCATTGTTATTGGAGTCTTAGAATGGTGGATAAACTAGCTTCTTCTTTTTTTCTTTTTCTTTTTCAAATCATTAAAAATAACAATATGGGACTCAAAAGTTGATCTCTATATTTTCTAAACCTAAATCATTCATAGCTAAACCTTCGAATTTCATAAGATTTGTTATTGTTTCTGACCTCAACTCAAATAAACTTCAATTCTAAATGTTCTGAAGTAATAAGTTTGCATATGTAGATGTGGGTCATGGGTTTGTATATTAGGTCATTCTTTTCATTGGGTTTGTGTTTGAACAATTTTTAGTGAGTTCGTTTAGGTGTTTTGAACACATTTTTCTATCTCTCTTTTGCATCCTTTTCTATTAATATCAGTTTGTGTTTAATATATTGTAGATTAAATAGTTTTTACTGATGTATCTTAGTCATTGGTAGCTTGGGGAAGGTTTGATATTTTGGGTCTTCTAAGATTGAAGTTCAATAGCAGTTTTGGGTAAATGGAGACAACCAAAGCTGCAATGGACATAGATTATGAATCAATCTTTTGTGGTGATGTTAACAACTACATCATTGTTCAAATGAACTCACAAAACTCCAGGTATGAACTAAAGATTTTGAGAAAAATGATATGGTCTCCATGTATCTTTTAGTTTTGTTTTTAATTTTTCCATTCCACTTATCTTTCAACCTTGCAGTGCCACGACTACACAATTGAAGACCTCATCACAAAGAGCTTCAACAGCATTGACATCGTCCTCTTTAGCAATCAGATTGGCCAGATGAATGTGAAGAAAGGTGCATCATAGACAATAGTACCTAATCTTTCTCCCTCTCTTTTCGGTATTGGAACACCATTGTTTCATTTTTTTTTTCCTTTTGGGTTTTCAGTTCTAGCAGATTATTATTAGAACACCAGTGTTTCAAGAAATGCTTAAACTAAACTTTGGATTGGATGTGTGGAACCCAATTGTTTATGCATGTACAATGCTATTTACAAATTTCTTTTAAATTTTGTTGTGAATTGTGATATCAATATTTGGTTAAGATAAATAATTTTTATAGATTAGTTCTTTGGAAATGTGGTTTTCTTTTTAAATATTATGGTTTTATTTAAGTATATGTATGTGGGATTGGCCTATGTATGCTCAACATACATATTCATATTGGTATATTTAATTTGTGTTTGTCAATTGGGTTTGTGTATGAACTTGGTTCCTTGCTGTCTAATTGTTACTCTCTCTCTCTAAAGGCTGAATGCTTTCTTATGCTGAGTTATTAATTTTTGACGATTTCTAAGTTATTCTCTATGTTGGTTCTTATGCTGAGTTATTAATTTTTGACGATTTCTAAGTTATTCTCTATGTTGGTGCTATTTATCATTTTTTTTTTTTGGTAGTTATAGTCATTGAGATTGCTCGAAATGAAAGATTATGGGTGAGAAAGTTAGATACTTTTAACCCAATTTTGTTGGGTAAGTAATTGAGGAGATTTGAGTAGGAAAGAAATCACCTTTGGAAGTGAGTTTCTTGAATAAAGTATGGGGAGGTTAGGGATTTAGAAATTGCAACCTTTGGAGAAACAAAAATGTAGGATGAGATAGGTTTGCAGGACATGTGATTTTTGTTATTGGGGATTGTAGAAAAACAAGATTGTGAAAATTGACTGGGAGACCATATGCAACAAGAGCATGATTTCATATCAGTAGGTTACCTATTTGGATGAGCTCACATTTTGCTGATTTTCTTAAATCTTGCAGATTGCTGTTGGCAATAGTATTTTTCTTATTAAATCTAATGCCCAATATCAACCTATGTTAGTAATTCTATACATGATTCTCACGGTGTTAAAAATAGGAAAGTGAGATACTTTTTTTTATGCTCCCCATAGGACAGAACATTCAAAGCATTTTTTTAGAATTATGATAAATGAATTGTATATTTTGAGAGTGAGAGAGACCTATGTGTGGTCGTCGATGATAAAGACAATTATGTAAGTCAAGTATGTATTGTTGGTCCATTTGGTTGGTGATGAAATCTGGGGAATGTTTAGTTTTATGACTATGACATTGAAATTTGTTATCAATTCATCAATATTTTTTCTCAAAATTGTGTAGCTTTCATGATGTTCAATAATTTTATCTTATCTATATATATATATATATATATATTATAAAACCGAAGCTTCTGACTTTCAGTTAACTTCATAATATGATGTTACATTAGTTAGCTCCACAAATTGTGTTTTTGTGATGCCATCTCTAATCACCTATCCTCTAGATCATATGGAACCGTATACAGTTAAAATATTTCATTGAGAAATTAAAGCTCTCTATAGTTTCTTTAAAGTGGTTTCTAAAAAAAATTTGCTCTTGAGGAAATTTTTGACGATGGGCTATAATTATTATGGTTTTTTTTTTTTTTGGATAACAATTGTTATAGTTGTTATTGTCTTATCAATGTTGTTGCTAAATTTGATTTCTTTCTCTTTTGCAGCTTTAACTTAGCCTCATTTGATCAAATTCTTTAGGTGAAGAAGTATTAAGACAAATAACATGAAACTGACTACAACCATGATTCTCTACCAAATTGCTTCCAATTTTAGCTAGGATTTTTTTTCACCTTAATTGCTAGAAATATTTTGTATCCATCACAAGAGATGTTACCATTAACTTTTTTTATTTAAAAAAAAGTTACCATTCACTTTATTTGCTTATAATATTCTTACAAGAAATCTATTTGTAAGAATCATATTGTGATGGAAATTATGTTTTATTAGATGACTCTTCCAAAACTATTTATTATTAATCTCTAATTAATAATAAATATCATAAAAAAAAACTATAATTCAATGATTTTTAAATTTGATTGTGATAGTTATTTACATATGCAATATGATATTCTTAATAGGTGTTTTTTTTTTAATTTATAAATTTTATGACATTAGCAAAACAAAATATTTAATCTAAATTAAGTTTGGAGAAAATTCAATTAAACTCTTAATTTTGCGTCATGTGTCTTATCTAATTTTTAATTTTTGTGTCAATTGAATTATTGAGTGTAAATATCCAAAAGTCCAAATCCAATTGATGTCCAAATTTGAGCCACGTGTCCATCTAATTTTTTAAATTTTGTAGTAAGGGAATTATTGGATACAAAAACCGAAAAATTTAAATCCAGTTAAATATTTTTAAAAATGTATGGTTTTAAAAAATGTGCAAACTAATACTATGTATAATTTAAATCGTGTAGTTGCAATTATTTTTAATTGTAGCCGTTCATATACACGAGGTTACACACTAGTATATATAAAACACTTAACATCTGAAAATGAACAAGAAACCAAAATTGCATTCAAAAGGTGAGTATCTATCATTATTAGAATAAGCATATTTTTTTCACTGAATAACAAATACAAACTTTATAGAGAGAAAGACATATAGAGGTATTATCTCTTTCCAAAGGTTGATAAATTTGGCATGATAAATAAACCTCTTACATGTCATAAAATATTATTTACAATTATAAAAATAGACTGAAATAACAATAATATTTCTCTAATCATAATTTGTAATCAGGAAAAAAATATCACACCCCAATTTTAATTTTTGGAGAAAACATTATTTTGATTCCTACATTTTAGGGTCATAGTCAATTCAGTCCCTACGACTAACTTACTAATGAAAAATGTCTATGTGGTACATGGCTAATGGATTGCGTTGTTGACACACTTAAAGCTTAAGTGGCTAATAATATTATTTAATTACTATTTAAAATTGGAACATCAACCTCATAAAAATCCAAGTCTGAAAAAAGTGAATTGCTAATGTAGGGTTGGTGGGCTCAGTAGTGTATATTGGGCCGGGGGCCCAGTCTAAGGATGCCTGGTGGTCCGAGGACAATTAAACGTTATTATGATGGTCGGTGTTCATAGATAAAGGAAGAGATATGGCCATGATGATCAGAGAGAATGGTCCGAGGAGGAGTGTCTCCTCGGTTAAGCAAAGCCGAGATCGACGGTGTGGTTTGCCATCCAGGGCAATGTTCTAGGAGGTTCTGTTGATAAGAACAAACACCCCAGAAGCATAGGACAGAGGAAAGCTAGATAGTATCTAAGAGAAAGCTGCTACCATCATATTAAATGCTCTGTAGCTAACTTTCTAGCCGCATTAATAAGGAAGTGATACCTGAACAGTAATTTTCAGTCTTACATCTACTCCTAAAGACTTCAAGAAGGTGCTGATGGAACAAGTATCAAGAGGAGCAATCTAAATCTACACTTGGAAGGTGGAAATGAGAGGTGGAAGATAGGATAAAATAGAAGAGATACCCTAAGAGAAAGGGATCGGAGAATTGAGAAAGAAATACTGTAGCAGTTAGAACTGTATCTATATCCAGCTTCAAGTAATATATACATGAACTGATCTCCTCAAACTGTGTCAAGGACGATTTTCTTGAGATAAAACCAATCTATCTTTGCTTTCTTGTCATTTGGGCCAATTATAATTGCTGTTTAACTCATTAGAGCCTAGTTTTCCAACTCACTCTCTACAAATTCATTATACTGGGCTCTTTGGGCCGAAGTCCATTTCTACTTTGGGCTTGATCTTCAAATTGCGTCCTTAGAATTGGCGTCGTCTGTGAAAAAATTCTTGTGTTTTAGTGAGCTTAACATTCAACTATGGTAGGTTCAAGACCACACCAAGCAAAATCGAGGGGATCCCAGCATCAGGATCATTTTCCTCAACCTTGAACAAAGAAGGGACAGTGAGGGAAGTGTGCATACTCCCCATACTAGTGGGAGTCAATCTCGAAGTGGGGGCCATCTCTCTCATGAGGAGAATGCTAAGAACATGCCATAGGAGATAGACCATTTACGGAGGAAGTTACGCTATAAGCAGAGGGGGAGGACTCTTTCAAGCTCAGAGTCACCCTTTGATGATGATGATGGTAGTTACAGGCCCAGGTCAAGGACTCCCCCCAGTGAGTCTTTCTCATGTGATGATGATCACCATTATAGGCGCAGAGGTAAGATCTCATCCTGCAAAGGTCTGGTGAACGACGCTATGAGTAGGGCGTTGAACCAAATTTCTAGATCACCTTTTACATGCAGGATCGAAGGAGGAAAACTTTCTTGGCGCTTCACTCAGTCAATGTTTACCATGTACAATGGTCCGTGGAGCATGTAAGCCACTTCAACCAAAGAATGGTCGTGCAGTCCAAGAACAAGGCCTTGATGTGTAAGGTATTCCCGTCCAGTTTAGGGCCTATGGCAATAAGGTGGTTTGATGGCCTGGGAGCAAGTTCTATTAATTCTTTTAAGGAGCTCACCCAGGCATTCGGGTCTTGCTTCATTACATGTAGTAGGGATCCTCGGCTTTTGGATTCCCTGCTGTCCATGTCCATGTGAAAAGGGGAGACCTTGAAAACGTACTCGGACAGATACTGGGAGATGTTCAATGAGATCAATGGGGACTTTAATGATGTGGCCATAAGGACTTTCAAAGTCGGCCTACCAACTGAGCATGATTTGAGGAAGTCTCTGACCAAGAAGCCTATAAGGAGTGTACGTCGGCTCATGGACTGTATCGATGAGTATAAAAGGGTTAAGGAGGACCAAAAACAAGAAGGCAAAGGAAAAGCGAAGGTTATCCCTCAAGATAGAAGGTATTTCAGGTCAGATAGATACAATAGTAACAGACCTCAAAGGGATTTTGGTGAGCAGTCTGGGCCTACGACTCCTCAAGCGGTTAACACGGTGTTCCGAGAACTAGTACATCAAGTCTTGGAGAAGACAAAAAATGAGCCATACTTCAAATAGCCAAACAAGATGGGAGGAGACCCCATGAAGCAGAACCAAAGTCTTCATTGCTAGTACCACCAAGAGTGAGGACATACCACAGAGGATTGTAGAATTTTGTGGAATCATCTGGAGCGGCTGGTCAGAGATGGAAGGTTGAAACAATTTTTGTGACCAAGCAAGGCTGAGGGCTCAGGGAAATACTTTGTCAAGACCCCCTTTGCTGGAGCTATTAAAGAGGTGTTCTATCCCGAGTGGCTGGCCAATATGGTGGTGATGAGGAAGAAGAATAGGAAGTGGCGAGTGTGCATGGACTTTACAGATATGAATAAAGCTTGCCCCAAAAACCCTTTCCCCATGCCTCGAATAGATCAACTAGTGGATGTGACTGTAGGCCACCCTCGGATGAGCTTTTTAGATGCCTTCTAGGAATACCACCAAATAACACTGGCTTTGAATGACCAGGAAAAGACAGTATTTGTAACTCCTATTGGAAATATCTCCTCTATATAAGCATAGTGCAATTGTGGCAAATTTAGTGCGTGAGAAAAAGAGGCTTTCTCTTGTTTGGTTCTTTGATATTTTTGGGTTGTAGTTTAGAATAGTGAGAGAGGTTTTGTTGCCACTTGGTTTGGTTTTGGTTTTGCGGTTTGGTGATTTGCTCTATCTTGGTTTGTTTGGACTTTTGGATTTGATTTGTAGCTCTCTCTTTGGTTTGTGCACAATTTGCATTTGGTATTTGGTATTTATGAACCTTTGATTATTTGGTTTTGTATTTTTGAGAGGGAACTATTAGGGTATATTTGGGATTTGCGTTTGTGAGAGGGCATCTGCATCAATTTGCATTATCCTAAATTTGATATAGAGAAATTCTTCGTTTTTGCCCAAGGATGTAGGCTATTACTGAACCACGTAATTCTTTGTGTTTTGTGTCTATTTTTTTTTTGGATTAATTTTCTTTTTTCTATTTGTTTGGATCCGGAGTTCTTTCTCAAGCCTAAAATATTTTCACAATCAATCTTGGTAATTTGAGCTTCTGCTATTTTACAACAAACTGGTATCAGAGTCAAGGTTCTCTACCTAGGCATTTGGATTTGTTCTCCTTGGAGATTTTGGTGATTAGTTCGTGGATCTATATATTAGGGAGAAAGATGCCAAGTGAGCCCTTTGATTCCTCTACAAAATCTTCGGCAGATTCCTCTGGAAAAGCTTTAGCAGAGTCTTCTACAAAACCTTTGGCAATTAGGACGATGGTTTCTAATGCCAAATTTGAAGAAGAGAAATTTGATGGAACGAATATCTTTCGCATGTGGCAATGTGAAGTTATGGATGTCTAGGTTGAACAAAAGTTGAATATTGCTTTGGAAGACAAACCTGAAGGGATGTTAGACAAGGATTGGGAATAAATTAATAGACAAGCTTATGGCACTATTTGTTTGTGTTTCACCAAGATTCAAAAGTATTTTGTTATGAGGGAGAAGAAGGCTAAAGAGCTTCTGAAGAAATTGAAGGATAAGTATATGACTAAGAGTGTGGAGAATCGTCTTTACTTGAAGAAAAAGCTCTTCTGCTTACAGTATCGTGCAAGTATTTCTATGTCTAGGCACTTGAATGATTACAATAAAATACTTGCTGATTTGCAAAATTTGGAAGTTGATATTAAAAGTGAGGATAAAGCTCTCTTGTTATTGAATTCATAGCTTGATACTTGTCATCATCTAATTACTACACTATTGTATGGAAAGGATGAGATTAAATTTAATAATGTGTCAAATGCTTTGACCAATAATGAGTTTCGTAAGAAAGATAAGCAAGCTCAAAGGGACATGATGTCTGAGGCTTTGATTATTAAGGGCATTTCTAATGATAAGAAACTTGAGAAAGATGAGTGTGCCTATTGTCGAAAAATTAAAGGGGCATTAGAAGAAAGATTGTCCTTTATTGCAAAACAAGGACAAGAAGGATTCTAATGCAAATGTAGCACATGATAGTAATGAAGATTTTGGTTTTGCTTTGACTAGTTCATCATTTGATTCCCACTCAAATGAATGGGTTTTGGATTCAGCTTACACCTTCCATATGTATCCAAAGAATGAATGGTTTTACAACCTAGAAAAATCAGAATTTGGTTCAGTAACCATGGGTAATGATCAAAAGTGTGAGATTTTTGGGAAAGCCAAAATCAAGCAGAAATTGCATGATGGAACAGTTTGTTTTCCGAATGAGATTCAATACATACCTAACTTGAAGAAGGATCTCATCTCAATTGGTTTATTAGAATCCAAAGGTTTCAAGATTGCAATGGAGAATGGAACTCTTAAGGTACTACATGGTGCTTTGGTAGTGATGATGGCCACACGTTGAAGGAAAATGTATTTCCTTAAAGGGAGTACTATTGTAAGTGGGGGTAACGAATGGGGAGGTTGCTTTAAACACTATTAGACTTTTGGAACATGCAAGTGAGAATACTTTGTTTGAGAGTGACAAGAATTGCAAATTTGAAGTTTGTAAGCCTTGTGCTTTGGAGAAGCAAAATAGGGTCAAGTTTGGTACAGTAGTTCATTGACTAAGGGTATGCTTGACTATGTACATAGTGATGTGTGGGGGCCTATTAAGGTTAAATCTTTTGGAAGTAGGAATCACGATGTTAATTTCGGTGGTGACATGGTAATTAAGCCTTTGCACAAGTTATGGTATTTGGAATTTGAATTAGCTAGTAGGGCTTTGTTGGAGGCAACAGAGAAGTTTCGTTTGTGGTGATATCATCTTCAGGTGCATTTGGCATCCATTGGCACATTTGGAAGCTGTTTTGGATAATATACACTTTGTTTTATTTGGGTTAGGCTCTAATTTGATTTAGTGTTTTTGCCATTATGACTTCAGAGATGTCTTGTCAAGGTGGAGAATTGTTAAGCATTTGTATTTGGTGGTTTTCGAATTTCATTTGTAAGACTTGTTTGAATTTAAGTCAAGGTGGAGATTTGTGGAACATGGTTTGAATTAAGGAGTTTGACTCCTTGTTGGATTTGGATAAAAAATGAATTTTATTCCTTTTGAGTGACTGTTGTGTGAAGTTATCAAACTCTATTATAAGTCTTGTCTCCTACTTGATTTTGAGTTCTATTTGGAATAGGAGTGATTCTCCTTTGTGCGTGGAAGAGGAATCTAGTCCTTCTTGGTTTTGGATTGCTAGCAAACTATCTCCTCTATATAAGCATAATGCTATTGCGGCAAATTTAGTGTGTGGGAAAAAGAGGCTTTTTCTTGTTTGGTTCTTTGATATTTATATATATATATATATATATATATATATATTTGTGGATGAACACAAAGCCATATTGTTAAACTTCGATTTTAGGAAAATTTTCAAGAGATTAGAGGCAAATCTCAGGTAGTGGAATGGTGCAAAGTGATCCAGTTTAATTTGTCCATCCCAAAGCATGCTTTTGTTGTCTAGTTAGCTTCGAGTAATAATCTACTTGTTGTAAAATAGTGGAAGGTCAAATTACCAAGATTGATTGTGAAATATTTTAAGCTTGAGAAAGAACTCCAAACAAACAATAGAACAAAGAAAATTAATCCCAAAAAAAATAGACACAAAACAAAAAGAATTACTTGGTTCAGCAATAGCCTACATTCATGAGCAACGACAAAGAATTTCACTATATCAAATTTAGGATAGTATAGATTGGCATAGATGCACTCTCACAAACCCAAATCCCAAATACATCCAAATAGTTCTCTATCACAAATACAAAACCAAAGAATGGAAACGTCTTGCACCCCACGATTAACCCTAGTCAATGGAATCCCAACATCGGAAGAATCCCGCAAAATACGTGCATTTATGAGGATCTTCCTCATAAGAAAATATCTTCCTAAGCAAGAAACGAAGGTCGGTTCCACGTTACTATAAAAACCCAAAACCCTAAAAAAAACAAGGTATGCATAATTTACCCCAGTTTTGGCACTCTAGAGATGTGAAAGTTCTCTAATTTAACTTTCGGAGGGTCTTTGGTAGGTACCATACTTGTACTCTCTGTATTGTTGTTTTTCCTCTTCTTTATTGTGCAAGTCTTGTCTAAAGCACGTGAAAATTGTGCGGCTTACTGACGATTTTAGGCATCATCAAATTCCATAGAATTTTTCCTAGAACTCATATATAAAAATAGAGCGTTTGAATCAATTTTCACAAAGGGCGCTGCTAATGTCATTTTTCATTTTTATTCTTTCATTCAATTGTCTAGTGTGTATATAAGTTATGAATAACATTAGTGATACAAAGAACTCTTTACAACTATTAACATAGTCTGCTATGATTGAAATACTATTACTTCCAATTAAATTCATTACTAATACAATGTTTATTATGCATCAATTAAAATAAGTCATGCCAACAATTATAAAAACTAGACGAAAATATCATTTTGATCCATATATTTTGCCGTTATTGTTAATTTGGTTCCTACATTTTAATAGTAATCAATTTGACCCCTATTATTTTTAACTTGTAATCAATTTAGTTTTTACCGTTAACTTACTAACAAAAATTGACTGCAAATTAAAAACAACAACAACCAAATTAACTGTAATTAAAACATAGGAACTAAATTAACAATGACTCCAAAATATAAGAATCAAAATGATATTTTTGCCTTAAAAACTACTATGTTCCAACTCCTTTAATAGTTACAACAAAAAATTTTCTCTACCAAAGAAATAACAAAAATTTATAACAATTTCACAATATGACCAAATTTGCCTATTGTTTCACACGTGGGTCATTCAAAAAATTTTAAATTGTACTGATACAATGTAAAAGAAAAAAAAAATTTTATTGTTAAATTATGTTGTGACCCAAATTAATTAATTACAGTAATTATAGATTTACATTGTACTAAACTAAAATATAAAATTTACATTGCTAGTACAATGTATATATTATTCATGCCTGAACACAGAACACCCATGAAGAAGAAGAAGTAGAAGAAGAAGAATATCACCGTAAACACTGAACAGTGATACAAGGAACTATAAAAGAAAAATAATAATAAATAAAAAAGGAATTGCAAAATTTTGCAGCATGTTACTCTTGACAGTGTCGCACTCCAAAGACTGCATTTTGTCCTGGACGACGACCCCTCCACGAGCACTAATCCTGCATTAAAATAAAAACGTTGATTTACGTAGATGCGTCTTAGTACTACACGCAATATATCTTTAAGACTTGATGCAGAAAAGAATCAAATTAAGGATAGAGGCAATACCACACTAGTCCTTTTTCTGAATAATTTTCAAGAACAGGGATCAACTTACACTAGGAAGACAAGTAATCTTGAACCACTTCACAATTTCTCGTGGGATTCAGTACTTTTTTAGCAAACGAATTGCTGTTTCTAACTTTTTTACTCACTCAATTCGTGCTTCTGATATATATATTTCGGTAGATGAATCTATCTAATCTAATCTAATCTAATCACTTAATAATAGCACAATTTTTGAGGTATGATATATATATCAAATTCGGCTTACTTGGTGTACGTTCATTGAGACTGATGGTCCTTCATAGGACTCAACACGAGGTATAAAGGTTGACCAAAAGGATCTCTTGATCTCAACCTTAAGTTTAGAAGGCTGCCGATCGAGTTGTGAGATGCACTTGGCTGTTTCCTCCGTTGATTCTGAATGGCACGTGAGTTCCAGTTTCCTGAGGCTAGTGAACTTTTCCAAGCCACAATCCTTGGGATCCTTGGAACCGATCAAATTAAAGCCCCATTAAGGTCTGAAGTTGGTGTGTTGAAGACACTACTCTTGATGGCTTCTGAATGGACACCTCATTCATCTAGAGTTGTCGAAGTTTCTTTGCCTTGCAGATGGAACTCGGCAAAGTGGTTATATTAGTATACTTCCAGGCATGGACGATTCCCAATTGACGCGGGACAAGAATCAAGACCTGTCCATTTCAAGCCTAAGTACTTTAGGTTCCTCAGCTCCCCGAGTTTCTTAGAACCTAGGTAGCTGAGGTTTGTAGATGAAAGAACACAGAGAAGCTCTAAAAAACACACCACAGAGTGTAACAAACACGAGAGAAAGAGAGCAAAAAATCAAATCAATACAAATACAGATGAGTATTCTCTAATATATATACCCAAATACAAAGGCGGGAAAGTCAGTTACAATTCTAATCTATTCTAACTGCCTCACACACGTGCACACGTGCCAACACTTAAGATATATATACATCAAAACGACATCGTGCTGCTTATTGCTATATTGGAACGACACCGTCTGGTGGCTTGCCTTGTTTCTTCTTGACCGTTGGAACTGGACTTGAATCATCTTCAATTCAAGTACACAATTGCTACTGCTATTGCTTTCAGTAGACACCCTCGAGATCAAGCACCTTCAGCAGGACACAATCTCTTCCAAAGATAATTTTTTTAAGCAGCGTACCAATTTCACTATTGGATGTACATTGTTTTTCAGCTTTGAAAGAAATATACGCACATAGGTTTCCCTCTGAACCTTTAAATATTTCTGAATCTGCAGATGTACATTCTGACCTGCAATGGTGGACGTGTAGAAATCCCTCCTCCTCAGCTTTTGGCAAGAAGGATCCATAGGGAAAACATGGCATACGACAGGTTTTTGGGCTTCCATCTTACTTCCCTGTTGCTATTTCAATCATGTTTCTAGACACTAGTTCCTCCAAATATATCTTGGCCTTATCTTCAATGGGGACGCTAGCCTCATCAGGTGACAATTGAACAAATCCCTCCGCAAGCCACAACTGCAACAACCTTCGTTTGGGGCTCTCACGTGCCTTGGGAAAGAGAGCCAAATGAAGGAAACATGGCTTCACGCAGATTGAAGTTCATTATAGCTCATCAAAGCTACAATATTTAAGAGAGCTGATTTATTTTCACCAAATTGTGAACGATCAATTACTCTTGTCCAGTCACTTAATTCTATGGTTGAAAATAGTCCTCCCAGTAGGAGGACCGCCGGAGGCAAACCTTGACATATTCCCAAAATCCCTTCCCGGAAGTTGTTTAAGTCTGAACTATTTCTGGTGATCTGCGGCAGCCTACATTCTTCAAGAGCAATAACCTACTCTCCTCTTTAGTTAACTGCCTCAGATTCAATGGACTACTGCATGGGTCAGCTACATTAAAATGGCGAGCAGAAAGGATGACCCTGCTTCCATTTGTGGCGTCTGCAAAGGGACGTAAAAGGTTGAACCACATATCCTTCGTGCACAGGTCATCCAACACCATTAGATACCTGAATTTCATTAAAGTCTGGAAAACCAATTGACGTCCTTCTCGCTCATAAGCTCTATGTCCTTCAATAAGCATATCGGAATCTGTTTGAGTATGATGAGCGAGAGATCCTTATATGCAAACTCTTCGCGGACATGGACCCAGAGACGGCATTGGAAGTGCTGCCGAATGTCTTGTCTCTTATAAACATGCCTTGCCAGAGCTGTCTTGCCAACTGCTTCTTCGCTCACCAGTGAAATCACACTGAGGTTTTCCTCAGTGCAGTCCAGAAGTCGATATACTAGCTCCCTTTCGGCATCCTCACATCCAACAAGTGCTGAAACTCAGGGCCGGCCCTAGGCTTAGGCCAATTAGGCCATTGCATAGGCCCCCTTACTAGAGAAGGCCCCAAATTTGGGGGCAAATTTTTTTATTTTTTTATATAAATATTTTTTGGAAATATTAAAATATTTCAGTTTATATTTTTTTTTTTTTACTATTAAGAAGGCTCAAAGAATTAAGTAATGTTAAAGATAGAGATAAAACAAATTTAAATAAATAGGTCTTACAATAGATGTGTTACTAATCACAAGTCATTCAAATAAGAAAACGTTAAAAATATTATAAATTTTACTAAATAACTTTTATTTATTTAATTATTTTTATACAAGATAAAAATTTTACTCTAGCCTAATCTGAGTGTATATGTGTGCGAAACACTCTTCTAGAGTCTTAAATCTCGGCTATTGCCCCTCACACCCCACAAGAATTTATACTTTTGGAGTGATCACTACACCAAGGGTATATGTGTGCGAAACACTCTTCTAGAGTCTTAAATCTCGGCTATTGCCCCTCACACCCCACAAGAATTTATACTTTTGGAGTGATCACTACACCAAGGGTGCATGGTGATCTCCATAACTTTTATAAATTGATGTGACAATAAATATGATAGGTGGATTTCAACAAACTATTGAATGCATTTTTGAATGAATATTTGTGATTAGTGATATATCTTTGTAATTCTCATATTGTAAATTTTATAATATTTCTAGTATTTTTATAAGCCTCATGCCATTAATCACATTCATTACAACAAAGTTTGTAGTAAAATTTGTTTTAACTTTAGCATTTTCTCAAAAAAAAAAATCACATTAAAAAGTAAAAAGAATGGATTTTAAAAAAATTATTGTATAGCATGCTAGTTAAATATTATTTAAGTGATAACATAAAAGCCCCATTTGAAGATTTCGCCTTAGGCCTCCAAAACGCTTGGACCGGCTCTGCTGAAACTTCACTAGTTGGATATAGGGGGCCACCTTGCATCTCCGCAAATGCCCTGGATACAACTCTAAAAGTATGTTTGAAAGAGAGAGGAAAGGGAAGGGCATAAAAAAGAAAAGGAAAAAAAAAAAAAAGAAGAAGACTTTGTTTCCTCTGTTTGTTTTATGCCCAGGAAAGTTTTATATAGAAGGATGCTCCTTAACATTTATTCATTAATAAGATGGACTCTAAAGGTATGTTTGGATATCGCTTATTACTGAAAACTGAAAACATTGTAGCAAAATAATTTTTAAATATGTGAATAGTATCGTAGGACCCAGTTTTAAAGTTGTTTTTGCTGAAAAAAGTACTTACAGGTCCCCATGAACAGTGCATGGGACCCACTAAAAAATGCACGGGACAGCACAAACGCAAACGTTAAGGAAAAAATGCTGTATCCAAACTAACACTAAGTCTTGCTTGGTGTTGATACTGATTTTTGCAAATTCGTACCAAGAAGTTCATGAAGAGAAAAGCCTAAGAAAACCCCAAGAGATGGGTCAAGGCATGAGCAAAGAAATAGCAACTGGGTCATATTCCAAAGGCCTGAAGAGAGAAGAAATTGAAAGGGTTAGTAGGTGCTCAATGCAACAAAATAGAGAAATAGAGCAAACTCAAAAGCCCACAATGCCCTTGTACAAGGGGATAAAGATAAACTCCAAATTCTACAAGGCTAACATGGTGAAATAATGCCAAGCCATGGCAGCAGAAATAAGACAAAGCCAAAGCAACAGGAAATGCACAAAGAATTAAGACAAAGCCATGCATGGTGCTAGGAAACGCGTGAAGAAGAAATAAGACAAAGTCACGGCAGCAAGAAACACATGAAGAAATAAGACAACCATAGCGACAAGAAACACGTGAAAAAAAAAAAGAAAAAAAAAAGAGACAAACGTAGCAAGGCTAAGAGCTATGTCGTCCTACAACCCAACCAATGCAAGAGAGGCAAAGCCCACAATTGAAGAGAAATAGAGGGTGTGGTTTGGTGAAGGGGGGAAAGGACCTAGATTTGGTATCCTGTCGAGACCACTTTTGAAAATTTGCCTTGCTAGGAAGGCAACTTTACCAAAAATGGAAGAAAGTAGGCGAGAACCATCCGATGCACGCTAGAGAATGAAGACAAAGAGACTTAATGAGAGAGAGAGAGAGAGAGAGAGAGAGAGAGAGAGAAGGTTGTTGTGGCTGGTTGGCCGTTACCCAAAAAGACAAAGAAGTTTGTTGCAGAGCCAAGGTAGTGGGATTTAACCCACTACTAGCGGCCAGAAGGTAGTGGAATTAAACCCACCTACACATGCCCAGAATAGTACGATGTGGGTATTGGCTAAATGCCCATGGCAAACAAAATGATTGGTGAAAACAAGGATAAAGAAGAAAAATCACCTAGGCTTGATCTTGGATATAAAAGGAACAGTACCCATGAATGTGGGAACTACGACAAGAAGAATGAGAGAAAGGGGAAGAGTAGGAACAACAATAAGAGTAAGCTAGGCAATCAGAAAAGTAAAAGGAAATAGTGAAAGAAGATAAAGAAACACTTGAAAGAAAAAGAGAGGGTATACATGGCAAAAGAGTATAGCATGCATCACTAGGGTTCCTTTCCCTCCCTCAAACATAAAACCATACTCTCTACAATCTCTTATGGATGGCTATTTTGACTTACATTCCAAACCACTCAACTTTGTAGACTAATCGAGTAACAAGGTTGTGAGAGTTGGAGTTAAGCTATTTTAGTCAATATCCTGCTGAGAATGTGATGTCATTAATATTCATTACTACTGCTGACTCTATTTTGGACTAACTGTTATTCTACCACAAATTCATGTGTTGTTTGGAGTGCTTTGTCTTGTGCACAGACTAATTCCAAGGGAATCTCGCGGAAAGAGCCAGGCCCAACTCTCTTACCCTCTATAGAAAGCCTTAGCCCAAAAGCACAATAGCCATGGTTGCACTTATTTATGCATGGTGAAACAAGAAAGAAGGCTTCATATTGGGAACTCAATAGCCATGGTTGCAAATATTTATGCAATTTTAACCAAAATTGATAATGGGATAGTACTAGTTGCGGAGGTGGTTTGGTTAAAAATAAAATAGTAAATTAGAGAGTACGCCCCTAAAGTTTGACATAGCTTGAGTTTTATACCTGAAGTTTACCTATACTAACAAAAGGATCCACTCCATCAATATAATTGGATTTTAATTATTTTATTCCATAATTAAAATTATTGCACGAAATTGCAATCCCTTGATTGTTTCAAGGGTTTACTTTAGCTTTTTAAGAGCAATTGTTTAATGCACTTTAGAGCATTTCACAATGTTTAAGTTCCAATGCCTTTGTAATATTTACCTTGTGTGCTTGTTTAGTTATTTTATATATATATATATATATATATATTTTGTGTGTTGGGAAAATTTATCTATTTGAGATCAAAGATATTTTTTACCTTTGGTGCTGTTGAAAGAAGCAATGAAGGCTTGACTAGCTAGTGCATGAAAGCTTGGGAGATGGGGATTATAGATAAAATTTTTGAGGGAGACTCTCAGGTCGTGGTAAACTCTCTCTACTAGACATGACCACTCCTCCACTAAGCATCTCTAATAGCATTACATTTACAGGGTCTTTACCACAACTCCAGCAGTTCGATAGGACTAACTCTTTCATTTCACGAGATGGCAATAAGGCTGTCCATGGACTAGTTCAATATGCTAGAGGTCTTTCAAACTTTAGTGCTTGGATAGAGGAAACACTATTAATCATTGATCATTTGGTCACTCAGGACATACTGTTTTTATCCTCGTCTGAATAAAATAAAAGTGAATGATAAAGTTAGGTATGATAGGATATCACAAGCATGAAAAAAATTGTCTCCAGTGTATTGCTTTCGAGTTTAAGTATATATAGGCACTTGTCTAGCTTCCTTGCGTCTTTATAATTTTTTTTTTTCGAAACATAAATCTCTTGTAATTAGTTTTTTTCTTTTAAGGATGTTTTGTATATCCAGGGACTATATTCTAATGAAAAGATCGAAGTATTTAACAAAGGTTAGAAATTGGTGGTAGCTAGTATGTATTTTCACAGCTAAAAACTGGTATATTGGATATACTCAAAAATACAAAGATGGAATTTATTAAACTGGGTGAAATTAGATGAAAGAAAGTTCACATGTTGAAAAGACATAATTAAAGAATGAGAATATTAAGAGAAGATAAAATTTTCATAATATTTTGAGTTAAACAATTAAACAATTCCATTCCTCTTAGTGCTAATGTCAGTTATGGTTAGCTATGCAATGACAGATGCAGCCAAAG
Source organism: Lithocarpus polystachyus (assembly GCA_033629205.1). Lineage (NCBI taxonomy): Eukaryota > Viridiplantae > Streptophyta > Magnoliopsida > Fagales > Fagaceae > Lithocarpus > Lithocarpus polystachyus. The sequence goes on from CM066165.1 coordinate 1,100,497, forward strand.
ACAGAATAGTGTGCAAAGCAACAGGTAGGGCTGGCTACATGTCTGCCTTGCGTTGGTGGTCCAGCAAAAGCACCTACATCCAGACTGTGGCACTAGTCTCAAACAAGTCCAAGGACAACAAGAAGCACTTGTGCATCATCATCAGAGATTGTAATGATCCTGAATTACTACTACAAATTAATATAACACTTACTTTCGACCTGTCTTCCGTTTTCCATGTCCCTTCAAATCAAAGTGATAATAGTTCTGCCCCTAGTCCTAGTGGTAATGTAAATACATTAGTCTTCTTTTTCATTTCAATTTAATTGCTATTCTTTTGATATTGTAGAAAACTATTTAAATTTGTGATAATTTCTTTGGCTACAGGTGGAGGGAGTTCTACGAGTGCCAATTTGAGGGGACTAGTGGTCAGGATTAGAGATGGTTTGTAATGGAAATTGTCATTGGTGGGGCCCTAACATGGTGTTTCTTCAGTTCACACCTGTTCATATAGGCACTTGGATTGTCACTCCTCAGTAACTTTGGCCTTGATTACTATTTCTGTTTTGTAATTGTTATACTCGTGTTATGTTTTTTTTTTTTTTCATTTATCCCAAAAATAATAATAAAAACTTTCCAACTCTCCCTTTGTCTCAACTTTTCCACAAGGGTGCCATTAGAACTATGTTTTTCTTATAAATTATAGGGTTAGGCATATAAATTTAGTAATTTAAAAACTCGTAATTTTTAGCAAAATTATAAAAAATAAAAAGATTTTTCTCCCACCTCCACATTTTTTTCTCACATTAGTAGTCAAGTAGTACTTATACAATTTTTTCTTAAAATAAAAAATAAAATAAAACAGTCATAAGTAAAATATGTGAACCCAAAAACTAAAAAATAAAAAGTCTTATTGCACGCACAAAACGCATGTGATGAGACAAATAATATTTGTAATGTACGTGGTTGTGGAATACAAGTACGAAAAATTCACAGTTACCCAACTTGGATTTATAATCAAAATCAGAAAAAAAAAAAAAAAAAAAAAAAAAAAAAAAAGGTGTTGGCAGTTCGAAGTTGTTAGGCCCACTTGGAGTTGATTCAGGAAGGTTGCGCAAAAGCTTAGCCCAAAACTTCTCTTGATGGGCTTTAAATGTGGCCCATGAATTTTTTAAGGGTTAAGTAAGGCCCATGGTCAAATTGTTGATGGGGATGATAATATTATCCTTTTTCATAGAATATCAGCTTTCCACACTTATTAGATCTTTTTCATATGTGAACTTAAATGGCTGGCATTCACCCTCATTTGTCTTTGATGATTAAGATATAATTTTGTAAGGATAGCTATAGGAAGACAAAAATCTTACAACAATTTATATATATATATATATATATATATATATATCATGTCTTTTTTGGCCTATTAAGAATACGTACAATGCAATGTTGTACTTGTTAATTTAGTTCATTCGATTGCTAAGCTCTTCAATTCTAGTCTATGGTTTCTTTTGGCTCTATGGTTTATTTGGGGAGAGCAATTAACCCTATCCAAAGGAATTAAAGTTGGATTTATAGAATCCTTAGAGTATCATGTGAGAATTCATCATTGGGGTTTTTTATTGCATGACTACCTAGCATGCTAGCATTTATCATGGGAACAAACAATCACTAGTATAAAAGAGGTGCATTTTTCAAAGGTCTTCTCTTCTTGAATCTATCTCATCCATTTCTTAAGTATCATACCATTAGAATCCCTTTAATGGACTCATTTTTCAAGAAATACAAGCTTTAATAGTAAAGAACCATTGGTAAATTTGGTTTTAAACCATAGGTTCTCTCCAAAAAAAAAAAAAAAATTTAAGAAATGAATAAGCTATTATAATTTCTCATTGACAGTTCCAAAACCTGCACTTCTTAATAATAATAAAAATACTTTAAAAAAATTTTAATACACCAAACTTTTAAATTTTTTTTTTTAATTTCATACTACAAGAATTAATTATTTGGATCTTGAAATTCTAGATATGATTTTTTAAGAAGAAAATTCTAGATTAGATGATGCTGCCATTTTTTTTAATAAGATATCAAAGTAGTAGATGATTGATTGCACAAAATTGCAATCCTTCGATTGACTCGAGGGTTTACTTTGCCTTTTTAAGAGCAATTGTTTAATGCACTTCAGAGCATGATAAAATTGGGTAGGATTGGATGTCACAAGCAAGATTCTCCAGTGCAATCGAAATATTCAACAAAAGATTAGATATATTGGTGATAGCTGATATGTATTTTCACAACTAAAAATTGGTACTCCATGTTAGATATTGATCGAAAATTAATTTTACTGGAGGATCGTTGAAGTGCAGTATTCGTGTAAAACATATAACAAATTGGTTGGGGAAATCAATCTTTTTTTTTCTTTTTTTTTTAAATTATTACATGTAGGTGAAAAGTTATACATTTTTAAGAAGAGAAGCTAAAAACTAGTGGCTCCTTGTACCTTCATATGTCATGATAAATTCAGGTGAATTGGCAATAACTTATCCATGAATCGTTCTAAGTTCTAACTCTTGTTTTATGTTTCTGCCCTCTCTTGGGTATAAGTTTGTCAAACTGGAGAATGTTGTGGTCCAAATTTTAACTCGTGTCTAAAAGGAATTGAGGCCTAAACAAAATAGAGAGAATGCTGGCCCAAGAAGTGTAAGAAAAACAAAAATGAAGGGCAGGCAGGGGTTGTATTGTGATGTTGATGTCATTAAAAGTGGTGCATAATACCATAATTTCAATCTGAATCTATATAATATGAATATTAAAAGTGTAATATTTATTGTTGTTATGCTCATGTTGAGCGGTCACATTTGTATAGCATTTCGGTCCATTTTAGTTTCATTTGATACATTTTTGTCAACTTCTATTCATTTTGGTGTCCAATTTGAAGAATGATAAATTTAAAATTTTTAGTAGTACCAAAAGAAATTAGGAAAATAAAATGAATTATAAAAATAATTAAAAGAATATGTACCAGTTCAAAAAATAATAAAATCAAAGAAAAGCATCAAAAATAATAATTTTATATATTTGTAAAGCCAGAAAGATAAAAATTACTTTTAGAAATTTTTTAATTTTTAGGGAGAACAAATTATCTACAATAAAATTTTGAGAATAAATTATACATTATACTATAATTTGGAAGTACATATAATACTAATGGAACTTGGCTCATCACATCATGTACTGACTTGTTGCGCTAGGTGGGGTTGGTGACTATGACCTCAGGGAAATTTCTGTGATCTTCTATTTCTTTACATAGCATCACCTATGCCCCAATCGAACAGTGTTACTAGCAACTGTGACTAAAGGAAGAAAAGATGCTTGGTAGATTTCGTCTCGTGCGTTTATTAGAGGAATGGAATTTTAGTTACTTTTCTTGCAACCAATCATAGAATGACACATTTAATTAGATAGCAATTGTTGAGCTATCCTTAAGTGTATATATCATTCAATGTGGAATGTTTTCAACAAGTAGTGACTACTGAGGGCAAATGCAATGATATAAAATGGCAATAGCCTTACACCCAAGCACTGTGATACTTCCATTCCTTTTAGTGCTAATGTCAGTTATGCTTAGCTATACAATGGCAGATGCAGCCAAAGACAGAGGAATGTGCACAGCAACTAGCAGGACTGGCTACATGTCTGCCTTACGTTGGTGGTCAAGCTAAAGCACCTACACCAGATTGTTGCACTGGTCTTAATCAAGCCCTAAAGGACAACAAGAAGTGCTTGTGTGTCATCATCAGAGATCATAATGATCCTGAATTAGGACTACAGATTAATGTAACACTTGCTTTGGGCCTACCTCTATTTATCTCAAAATAATAATAAAACCCTTCCAACTCTCCCTTTGTCTCAGCTTTTCCACAAGGGGTGTCATTTGAACTATGTTTTTCTTATAAATCTTCCCAATGAAGACCAATGAATCCAAGGATAAAGTGTGTGTGTGTGTGTGTGTGTGTGTGTGTGTGTGTGTGTAGTATGAGAATAAAAAAGTTACAGCTAAAATTGAACTCTAATAAACAAAAAAAAAAGGATGTTGCAAAAAAAAACAAAAAAGTAACTTTCTCAATTGTCTACAAGAGAAATTGATCCAATTTTTGTATATACCATATATCTTATCCTTGACTAGATCATTGGGGAAAAAACCTTCTATGAGAATTTTGCTAAATTTCTGAAGATTCCATTTTTTTTTTCCTTGAGCTTTCAAGGTATTCTTCAGTTACAAAAATATCTAAATTGTTTTCGTTCGTTCAACATCACCATCACATTGAAAGCCAACTTGTGCCCAAATAATTATTTGTGTATAATCTTATACTCAATTCCAGGATTCACTACTTCAAGGATCCTACCTAAGAACAAAACATAACTAAAAAAATAAAAATAAATGAAAAACAAACATATTCAAATATCCAATCTGTGCTAAGACTATATTTACAAATTTTTTTGGAACCTCAACTATTGGAAAATATAATTACCTAATATTTTACAGGTTTCCTATTTCAAAATGTCTATAACTTCGTGGTATGGTAAACAACCTTGAGAAAAAAGCGCAAAGACTACATGGTATGGTAAGCAACCTTGAGAAATTGGTGCAAAGATGAAATCAAATGTCTTGTTTATGACTTTACAACACTCACCAAACAATCCTTTTGTTCATGGAACTCATCAAGTTAAGATGTCCAAGAATCACTTGAGAAAGCCACATATTGTTGTAGAAAGCTGGCTATACAAGTGTACTTGATAAAAGGCTGAAACAACTGCATAAAAATGATGCATCAGGTTCTACTATTACTATAAGTAGAAAACATAGCTCCAAAAATATAAGGATTTGTCTTGACTACAATATTTAGTCTGTAATGACAATAACAATAATTAATAGGTGCTCGATCTCTATAAGTAGAGTTGGTGTTATAAAACATGTCAGAGGTAGAAACTTTTTTAGCTCAAACCAACCAACAATATTAAATCAACAAAGTGAGAAAACTTAGTTAGTTTGTTGTTTAGGTAACATATAGTAATATTTTCCTTATAAATATCAAGCAGCTTTTCACAATAAAACCATAATGCTTGAAAATTATATTTTATTATAAAGCATGATCCCATAGTGATTTAATTTTAGATAACAAATTGTGATACATGGTATTATCCGTAGACATAACAAAAAATTGTAAGCTTATATATAAAAAGGAATTGAAGCAAAGCAAATACCTGTACAATGAGGTGATTCCTACGGCATGGTTATTGGATTCAATTTCCCAAGTAATATTACCTTGTGCCAATTTGACTCTATTTACACAATGGAAAAAAAAGCACATCAAATACATCCCGATTGAAAATACAAAGATGAAATTTATTCAAATGTAAGAAATTAGATGAAAGAAAATTTCACATTAGTTTTTTGCTTAACATGCAAAGATATAAGTCAAAGAATGGGAATATTATGAACAGATAAAGGGGGAAAGGAAAAGAAAAGAAAGGTGATAGTACCAGTGAGTGAGTTATTGAGTTGTTGAACAATTGCAGCACCCAAAAGCTTTAATTAAGTCCCACTTCTTACGAGTAGGTTTCTTTGGTTCTTCATCTGAAATGAAAAACATAAAGATTCAAATATCCAATCTGTGCCAAGACCATATTTACAAATTTATTTGGAACTCAAACAGTTAGAAATAATATTACTTGATATTTTACAGGTTTCCTATCCCAAAATGTGTCTATAGCATCATGGTATGGTAAGCAACATTGAGAAATTAGAGCTAAGATGAAAGCAAATGTCTTGTTTATGATTTCACAAAATTCACCAAACAATCCTTTTGTTCACGAAACAAACCAAGTTAAGAAGTCTCTAAGTGCCAACAGTCTTCATTTATGAGAACCTATTAGGTCAACATTTAAGAAATAAATTTAGAGAATAAGTGAGAAAGTAACAAATGTTCTACCAATCCATGCTTATTGCCAAGAAAATGAAGAAGAGAAAGATAAATTAAAAAGAAAAGGTAGAAAGAAATACTTTTTCTACCATATTTGTGAGTGCCAGGAGGTGGGGAAGTCCAGCGCAAAGCTGAGTTGGATTTCAGAAATACATTTTCCTACCATATTTGTGAGTGCCAGGAGGTGGGGAAGTCCAGCGCAAAGCTGAGTTGGATTTCAGCTGAAATGTAGTTGATAAGGGCACCTTTGTAGTCCTTGACAGTTCTCCTAGCAGTTTCCCATATTTGGATGGGAAATGATGAGGTTGACTCACGTACCATCTGATTCTGGTTGTACCAAATAGGCCAGGCTGTGACGAAAAAAGTTTGCAAGTCTTGAGTGGTGCCATTGGCGGTGAACTGAAATGCTAGATCAGTAAAATCCCCAGAATTTGTCTCCTAATCCACTGGACAGTTTAGACAACTGCTCCACACCTCTTTGGGAGTGTCACACTGCATGAGGGCATGCAGAGTACTTTCAGGGCACAAGTCACAAACAGGGCAAACACCATATGTGCTTACTCTTCTGGTTCTTAGGCAATGCGTAGTAGGGAGGGCATTCATGTAGGCACGCCAGGCGAACATTCTGATCTTTTCTGGGATGTTGAGGTGCCACATCCTTTTCCAGAGAGGGGAGCAAGGATCATCTCTTGAGCTTTCACCCTCATTAGATGGATCAATGATTGGAAGTGCTACATAGTAAGCGCTTTTGATAGAGAATTCACCTTTCTTGCTTCCAATTCATATGATTTGATCATCTGGGAGGGTGTAGCTGAGAGGGATGTTTAGGATGATGTCTGCTTCAAAGGTAGGAAGCTTCTTCTAACAAAATCAACCTCCCAACACCTTTTGTCTTCATCAATGAGTGCCAAGACCATGGGGAAATATCTTCAAATAACAATTCTGATGCATGCATAATAATACTTAGAAACAGATACAAGCATGACAAGCAAATATTTACAAACTTAATGTACTGGAATACAAAAGCAACCGTTCAACCATTACTAATTCAGATACGTAGGCTACCTCTCACAGGAGTCATGAGTTTATTTACATACTTTGTCAAAGCAATTATCATGTATCTCAATGTAAGTATGGAATTAGAAAGCACTACATCACCTTATACATGGGTTATCATTTACTCTACACTTCCCATCATATTAGCACGTGAAATGGAACAAATCAAGAATAGATATTAGTACATAAACTGACAACAAGAAGTCATATGGAATGAAAAACAATCTACAAATAAATCAGGTCTTATAGAGGTGAAAGAAGAAACAAGGGGGAAATGACAAAAAAGACTCTAGAGAGACAAATTAGGATATTGTATGAGTTGCCTCTTTGGATGGTTCACTGAAGGAAGCTATGGATTGTTGTGAGAAACTGCCATATGTTTCATTCACATGATGCATCAAGTTCTGTTGCCAATATCTCTATAGAAAGGATTGCTTCACAAAAAAATAGTGCTAACTATATTATTTAGTCTGTCATCGCAACACCAATAATTAAAAGATTTTTGGATCTCTAGTTTTATAATATATGATAATTAGTGTTATGAAACATATGCCAAAGATTTTGTTTTTCTTCTTTTTTTTTCCAAGCAACCTATAATACAAAAATTGATAGTGAGAAAAATATAGTAGTTTGCTGTTTCGATAACATATAGGAATATTTATAAGAATAGAAGGTGCTAGATTTTATTTTATTTTTGGACAATCAGGCAGAAATTTCATTGAAACCAAGCTGAAAACCAACAACACAAATACAACAGCAAGTTTGAACCAGCAAACAGAGCACTAAGACAATTACAACTCAGGACCACAAAAGAATGAAACTTTAGTACTCTACAACAGTAATACAAATACACCATTCTTAAAATCAACAAAGTGAGAAAACTTTTAGTTAGTTCGTTGTTTTGGTAACATTTTCCTTCTAAATATCAAGATACTTTTGAAAAATAAACCATGATGCTTAAAAATTATTTTTTATTATAAAGCATAATGTCATAGTGATTTAACTTAGATAACAAACTATAATACATGGTATTATCTGTAGATATAACAGAAAATTGGAAGGTTATATATAAAAAGGAATTAAAGCAACAGAATACCTGTACAATGAAACTTTGCCTTTATTCAATTCTCCTACTAATATTAGCTTGTGCCAATTTCGAATCTGTTTAAACAACGAGAAACAAAGCACATCAAATACATCACCTCTTCATCAACCCAATTGAAAATACAAAGATGGAATTTATTAGAATGTAAGAAACTGGATGAAGGAAAATTAAGCAGATAAAGGGGGAAGAGGGAAAAGGAAAGAAAGTTGATATTACCAGTGAGTGAGTTGTTGAGTTGTTGAACAATTGCAGCACCCAAAAGCTTTAATTAAGTCCCAATTCTTATGAGCAGGTTTCTTTGCTTCTTCATTTGGTTCTTCTTCATCTGAAATTTCTTAACTTGGTTCTTCTTCATCTGAAATTAAATCACCAAGAAATACAGATGTTGAGAGAGAACAATGGAGAAGAAGAATTGGGCTGTTGGAATTTTTTTTAAACGAAAGGTTGGGAATAAAATGGTGGCTTTTATATACCTGGCTCTTCTACTTCCAAATTGGGAATGTGAGAAATTTTATGCCAATCTTCCCCGATTTGCTTCTTGCATCTTTTCAATAAGATGGGACATCCTCTAATTCTTAATGTTCGCAAAGAGGTAAGGGCACCGATTCCTTTTGGCAATGATTCCAAATTAGGGCAATCCCAAATTACAAGGGATTGAAGAGATATAAGTTCGCAGATCAACTCCGGTATAGCTATCAAACTAGGACACTGCGAAATTGTGAGATTTTGTAGAGAGCTGACAAATTGAAGCCCCATTGGCAGAGAGACCAACTTCGGAAGTTTATTGAATTCCAAATAGAGAAGGGTCGTAAGTCCTTGCCATTCCATCTCATCCCAATAATCATTGGATAAAACAACCACCTCAGAGTTACAAACTTTCAGATGTTGAAGTGCCGTAAGATATCGAATACCTTGAGGAAGAGGACATTTGGCTAGATATAGAGTACGGAGAGAAATGAGATTTCGTAGGACCTCCTCTGGCAAAGCTTCTTCTATTCTCATGTAACTTAATTTGGAGAGAGGGGCAACAATTGTAGAAGAAGAAGCAATTGATGGTAGATTCCCTGAAGAAGTCTTGTTGTTTATCATCATCCTCTCCAATGACTGCTTCAAGCTACAATTACTTAGCCTCAATCTTTCAAGATATGGAAACAAAGGAAAGGAAGTCAGCTGAGGGCAATTCCTAATGTATAAGTAGGAAAGACAAGGAAATGAAGGAAGAGAATCCCTCCTTCCCCGCCACCGCCACCATCCCTTTAAATTAGGGCAAAATAAAATATGGAGTGTCTCCAAAGATGGGTAGAATAAAGAATCACTGTTATCTCTCTCTGAATCTGATATGTGCTCTAAAGAATTCAATCCAATCAAATGGATAATTTTGAGATATGGAAATTGGTCCAACGGTGGAAGATATTGGCATTTTTTACATGAATCTAATTTAAATTGGACAAGATTTGTGAGCGACACAAGCCAACGTGGAAATATCACTCCCCCGTACTGCATTAAACTCAATGCTTTGAGATTTATATGTGGTTGCAAGGATTCCAATGACATGTCAGCATAACCAGCACCCGTATCTTCTTCTACCCACTCTAAGTCCAACTTATCAAGCCTTTGTTTCTCTTTCAAATTTGCATACTTATACTCTAATGCGGCATCTTTTCCGTGTTTGAGATTTTCAATTGACAGATTTCCTCTTAGCTCATTTAGCCTGTGAAGTTCCTTCAATCCACCGTTACTCCTAGGCACTGAATCGATACTACCCTTACTCATCACAAATCTTGACAATGTTTGTAGATTAGTCAATTGGCCCAGTCCATTTGGCATATGAGTCAAACTCGAACACCCATCAATCTCAAGAAACCTGAGGTTGACAAATTTGTTAATATATCTAGGCAATTCTTTAAGTTTAGAACACTCAGAGAGTTTCAGTGTTTGCAAATTGTACAACTTGACAATAGAATTAGGAAGCATCTCAATGTCTTTATTCCCAGAAAGGTCAAGATATCTTAGATGTTTCAACTTTTTGATAGAACTTGGAATTTTTTTAATCCCCAAGTTATCCAGATCCAACAAGCGTATGAACTTAAAACTAGCCACAATTGCACTATAAGTTGAACTACCCAAATTTGAAAAAACATACCCTTGTTGACATGGCAAAAGAAATGTCTTTATCCTTCTTGCTCTGTATAATGAGATCGGAATCTCCGATGATGAGAACAACGTATCCCCAAATGACACATGACGAGTTTTCTTATCAATGACATTCTCTTTTGAATAAATGGTGGTGCTCTCTGATCCCGTTACTTGTATTGCTATATCATGCATGAGATCATGTATTTTGAATTTTGAAATATTGCCAAGTTCATCTTCTTCAACTTCTTGAAAGAACGATCTCCAAAGCAAATCCATAAAATACTCATCACCAACATCTTCTGGACATTTCTTTTCGTTATACAATTTGATGAACCCATGCGCCATCCACATATTAATCAAACTTGATTTGTCAATCTTGTAATCCTTTGGAAATATACTACAATAAGCAAAGCATTGCTTTAAGTGTGACGGGAGATTATCGTAACTCAACTTTAGTGTTGGTAAAATGTCACCTTCATTCTGTGATATTTTCGAAAATTGATTATCTTTAAATGATAACCACTCTTTTTCTGATTTTTTTAAAGACAACAGACCTCCTATTGTTCTTATAGCAAGCGGAACCCCTCCACACTTCTTCAAAATCTCCTTACCAATATTTTCAAACCTTGCACTCTTTGGCTCTTCACCCTCTACAATCGCCATCTTCTTAAATAGAGACCAAGACTGTGTTTCATCTAAACCCTTTAACAAGTGCGGTTGCATAGTTTGTGCAATCTCTGCCGCAATTTTAATGCGTGTAGTCAATAATATTCCACTGCCTCTTGCGCCACCCATCAAAATATCTTTCATCCTAAGCCATTTTTCACGATCCACATTCCACACATCATCCAACACAAGCAAGTATCTTTTTCCATTAATTTCTTTTTGAAGATCATTGACTAATGTATTCATTTCAAGGTCTTTTGAATTCTTATTTTTTATGCACTCCATGATTTTCTCAACAATTATTTTCACATCAAAATTGTCAGATACACACACCCACAATTTTAGCTCAAAATAATTCTTGATTTCTTCATCATTGAAGACAAGTTGAGCAACTGCCGTCTTTCCTAGGCCTCCGATTCCAACTATCGGAAGGACCAAAACATTCTCTTTGGCATTGGCATTCAACAGAGATCGAATGATAGCCTTTTTATCATCCTCCCTCCCTATAACAGCTTCAGCATGTACATGAGAGTAAGTCTGCTCTCTTGCCTTATACCGAACTTGTCTCTCCTCGGGACATTCTTCTAAGCCAAACTTATTCCTAACAGCTGCGATCGCATCAAACCTCTCCCTCATGGCCTTAACCTTATGACCCATTCTAAGACCGTATGCAAGCTGGTTAGATTTGGAAAAGAAGATGCGTACCTCTTTGGCCTTCTTGTCCCGGGTCATCACTTCCCGTCGCAAGGTCTCAGTGGAGATTTCATCCAGCAAGTCATCCGCATCACACATAGCATCCTTAAGGCTATTCAGCCACAGTTTGATCGCTTCACTGTTGTGTTGCTTCGCCTCTGCATCCAGAAGCACAGCTTTGATTATAGAAACTGTCTCCCCAAGTTTGTTAATCTCGTCGTTGACACTCCGGACGAGCACGATCTCTTTGAGTGCTAGGTTGCCTGCTCTCCCGATAATTCCAGCAGCAACGTCAAACAGAGCTCCTTCCGCCATTTCTTAATTAGTGAGAATTGAATGAACGCTAATCTTTGTGAGAACTGAGAACTGGAGGGTAAGAGTAAGACCAGAATGATCTGTGATCTGCGTGATTAGGGATGGAGTAGCAGATTGACCAAAAGATAAGGCCCTGCTTTTGAATGCTTGGATGATAGTAAAACACGTAGTTGTAGGGTACAAAAAATGCACAGTTCCCCAACTGGCATCAATAATCGAAAGCAGACTAAACACCTACAATGGCCCTTTGAACGGAAAGAAAACCGTGTGGACCACAACTACAAGTACTGTTCCCACCTTCGCCATTACTGAAGCAACCGACACAGTAGTAACTTGCAGTAGTATCTTTTAAACCATTTTGGGTTAACGCAGTGGTTCCCAGTTGGGTTGATTCAGGAAGGACAAAAGCCTAGTCCAAAACATCTCTTAATGGACAGGAGTGTTTTTGTTGAAAGACTTTCCACCTGATTTTTCCACACTTTTGGTAGAACCAACTCAACCAAGATAATCCACTCGGCTCTTCTCAAAAAAAAAAAATAATAATAATAATAGTAATAATCCACTCGTTAGTTTTCAGGATAAGGATCCGGTAAAATATTAGTGTATTGTACCGGTCCAATTTACCATTTTTGCTTACAAATTTTTTTTTTACTTTTTACCTTTTTAACTTTCACTTTTTACTTCTTCTTTTTTTTTTTAATTTTTCTTAACTTTTGTTGAATCAATGGTTGAGAATGAAAATTGTTTTTTGCAACTTTCAATTTCAACCATTTGAAGGAATTGCACAAATAATACATGAGTTTAGCACATTAGATAAGATGAATATGTGCACTAAATTTGGCTTGCTTTTATATATATATATATATATATATATATATGTATCATATGTATCATTCTCCCTCTTTAGTCTTTCGGAATAAAAAATATAATTTCAAAAGAATAGTGATGGAAGACAAAAATCTTACAATAATTTATACAACTTTTTAATGGAAATTTCATAGATATTATATCACAAATAAAATTAACAAATTGACTTGCCAATAGGCTAATAACCAAACAACATTCCACCCTTGTGTTTTTTTCTTTTCTTTTTTGGTTGGGGAAGTGGGACTTTAAACTTTACATATTTTTGTTGAGAATACCAATAAATACCTACCAGTCGAACCATAAGGCATTACACCCTTGTCGATAGCTATTGTTTAATTGTAGGTTTGATCTCGTTTGTATAAGAGTGCATGAGTTAATTTAAAATTTTAAAAAATTGATATATTGTTGTCTATGAAGTATAAACAATGGGAGTATTCATTGTGCTAAGTGATGCGTTTATTTTTCAATTTATTTACTTAATATCTTTATTTTTAAGAAAAATAAGTTAATCCAATGAAACTAAAGTCATCAACAATCCTAGAAAGACAAAAGGTCCAACGTTGGTTTTGTTTACAGCCACGAATTTGTTTTGGAATGGTATTGAAAGATCTAATCAACGAGTCAATTAAAAGCTGCTTACTTTAACTCAAATGTTGATTTCAAGAATTATTTACATCAAAAATTATAGTTGATGGTGAATGCTAGGGATGGCAAATATAACCCAACTAGTGTGTACTTGACCGAACTCGACCCACTAAACAATAAGGTAGGGTTTGGGTTTTAAAAATCAGACTCAAAGTGGGTTCAAGTCGGGTCTGGGTTTTATGCATACCCAATCCGAACTCAACTTGTATACATATATATTATTAAAAAAAAATTAAAAACCCTAGTATAAATACTCCTCTTTCATTTCAGGTTTCATTTTTCTAAACCTAACTCTCAATCCCTCATCTCTCTCTCTCTCTCTCTCTCTCTCTCAAGCTCTCACCCCTGGCCACTCTCTCTCAAGCTCTCACCCCTGGCCACCCTCTCTCGACCTTACTCAGACGCTCCCTTCACGGCCTCACTCAGCTTCACGGCCCCACGGCCTCACTCAGCCTCACGGCCCCACGGCCTCATTCAACCTCACGCTCCCCTCACGACTTTGTTTAGCCCCATGGCCTCACTTAGCCTCGCCGCCCCTTACCTCTCTCACTCTCACTCTCGTTTTCTCTCAGCCACCCCTCACCCAATCACCCCTCACTCTCATCATGTGGTGGTTGCTATTTCTCACGGAGGAGCACGGGATTGTTAGATTAGAGAGAGATGTGGTTGTGTTGTTAGATCGAAGCACGAGATTGTTAGATTAGAGAGAGATTTGATGATCAAAGAACGAGATTGTGTTTCTGTTTGTGATTTGTGTTTTTTTTTTAATGAGTGAAAAATATGTATTAACAAAAAAGAGCCAAAAAAAGAAGAAGCTAATTTGTGTTTTTGCTTTTGTTTGTGTTTCTGTGGTTGTAAAATCAAAATTTTTTTTTTTTAAGTTTGGGTCGGATTGGGCCACAACTTTAGATTAGGCCATAAGTGGCTAGACGAGGCCCGCTAGGGTTCGGATGGGCAAGTTTGGGGTTAAAAAAAATATGTTTATTAAACGGGTTGAGTTCGGGCATTAAAAAATCAACCCCAAACCCAACCCGTTGCCATTCCTAGTGAATGCATAATTTTATTCCCTTAAAAGGTGGTAGCCCAACGCCAATGTGAAGCTATTCTCAGCCCAACCGGGCCTCCACCTCTACAGGACGCTAGACTTAATCCACCAGTCCTTTGCTTAACATCAATCAACAATTCTACATATAGTCAAATACATCAAATTTCATAATTATTTTACAACTTTTTTAGATGATAGAATGTGATTAGTGTAATATCACTTTTACAAATAATCATCACTGATATATATATATATATATATATATATTTGAAATTTATTGTGTCATTAGACACAATGATTCTCAAATGGATACAAAATCTTGCAAATTTGATTGATTTTCCTATTTGATAGGTTTCAAAACTAGCCATAGATTCAACCACTTTATTCAAAAAAAGAGTAAAAATTCAATTACATAAAATGAACAGGAAAACCAAAATTTCATTCAAAAGGTAAGTATCTATCATTATTAGAATCTACTTATGTTTTTCACTGAATAACAAAACTAAACTTTATAAAGAGAAAGACAGAGGTATTAGTTCTTTCCAAAGGTTAATAAATTTGGCATGATAAATAGACCTCTTACCTATCATTAATTATTATTCACAGTTATAAAAGTAGATTGAAATAAAAATGATATTTCTCTAATCATAATATGTAATCATAAAAAAATATCACACCAAAGTTTTAATATTTGACAAAAACACAATTTTGATCCCTATATTTTAGGGTTACAATCAATTTAATCCTTATAATTATCTTATTAAAAAAAATGCTTACATGACTAATGGACTACACAGTTGACACATTTAAAGCTTAAACGACTAATAAAATGATTTAATTGCTATTTAAAAATGCCTGGTCAACCCTCTTAAGAATCCATGCCAGAAAAAAATTGAATTGTGAATTTTAAAGAAAAATTAAATTAAATCTTGCCCGCTATCCCGATGATTCCCTTAGCTACGTCGAATAGAGCTCCTTCGGCCATTTCTTAATTAGTGAGAATCGAATGAACGCTAATCTTGTGAGAACTGAGAACTGAAAGGTAAGAGTAAAACTAGAACAATCTGTGACAGTGGGTGGGAATGAACTATTCAGGTGGAATAAAAGAAAAAGACCCTGCTTTCTGAGTGCTTCGATCGATGAAAGTAATAATTTAGTTCCCCAACTTACATCAATGATTCAAATTTCAAAGCAGGGAAAACACCCATTGGCCCTCAGCACGGATTTTTTTTCAAAATAACTATAAACGTTCAACTATATAGTTAGTAAGCAAACGTTTCAAACAATTTGGGATTATAGCAATTCGAGTTCAGAGGACTCGATTTCAGGGTCAGAAAGTCGGCTCACGTAGGCTGGAAATCGAGTTCAATGCACTTGGTTTTGCTTCGTAGAAATCGAGTTCAAGGGACTCGCTTTCCATTCATAAAAATCGAGTACAAAGAACTCGTTTTTCGTCCATGGAAATCGAGCCCAAAGGACTCGATTTCAGTTCAGCCATACTTGCACAAATTTTTCTTTGTGTTCTCTTCCTTCCTTTCTCCAAAAACCCATACAAATCAAACCCAAAAACAAATCACACAAATTTTTCTTCGTGTTCGGACCTTTCTCCAAAACCCATGAACAAATCAAACCCAAAAACAAATCAAACCCACTGACCACTGGAGCGCCGGCGAGAGACCTCACGTCCGATCCGATCCATCGCCTGAAGCTCGAACCGCCTGGGTTTGGTGAGAATCGGTGCCTGGGTTCCTGGGTTTGGTGAGAATCGGTGCCATTGCTTCTTTCTTCCACTGGAGCGGCGGCGAGAATCGGTGCCATTGTTTCTTCTTCGTTTGTTCATCTCAAAATCACACAAATTTTTCTTCGTGTTCGGACCTTTCTCCAAAACCCATGAACAAATCAAACCCAAAAACAAATCAAACCCACTGACCACTAAAGCGCCGGCGAGAGACCTCATGTCCGATCCGATCCATCGCCTGAAGCTCGAACCGCCTGGGTTTGGTGAGAATCGGTGCCTGGGTTGCTGGGTTTGGTCAGAATCGGTGCCATTGCTTCTTTCTTCCACTGGAGCGGCGGCGAGAATCGGTGCCATTGTTTCTTCTTCGTTTGTTCATCTCAGAATCGGCGCCTGGGCTTCTTCGTTTGTTCATCTCTGGGTTTGTTCATCTCTGGGCTTCTTCGTCTGTACATCTCTGTGAATAAAAAACGAGTACTATGGGCTCGATTTCCATGGACGAAAAACGAGTTCTTTGAACTCGATTTTTATGAATGGAAAGCGAGTCCTTTGAACTCGATTTCTATGAAGCAAAATCGAGTGCATTGAACTCGATTTCCAGCCTACGTGGGCCGGCTTTCTGACCCTGAAATCGAGTCCTCTGAACTCGAATTGCTATAATCCCAAATTGTTTGAAACGTTTGCTTACTAACTATATAGTTGGAATTTAGTAGTTATTTTGAAAAAAAATCCCTCAGCACCGAAAGAAAAACGTGTGGACCACAATAGTACTTCCTTTCCACTCTTCCCATTATTACAGCAACCTTTCCATATACTCATGTCATGACCACTATAATTTTTAACCTTTTTGGGTTCACACAGCAATTAGGTACAATTTTTTTTTATTTTATTACAAATAGTGATGCTGATGTAGTGAGTTGGTAAGTCCGAAATCGCAAGGCGCACTTGGAGTTGATTCAGGAAGGGCAAAAGCTTAGTCCAAAACTTCTCTTGATGGGCTTGAGTGTGACCTGTAACTTTTTTTTTTTAAGTAAGGCCCATGTCCGAACTGCTGATGGGAATGATCAGATGACGGCCTTTTTCACAGATTTTCCACTTTTTTCTTTGGGAAAGAGTTTGCACTGAGTGTTCCACGCTTTTTGTTTTGGTAGAACCAAGATAATTGACTCAATGCAGGTTTCACATTTTAACACAGTTTTGCATATCATTTTGTGTTCTATACGTGAGTTTATCAAATTAAATAAGATGCATACGTGCACTAAATTCGGCTTGCTTATATATACATATAGGCATAGTCATTCACCCTCTTTTGTCTTTGGGAACACAAATATAATTTTAAAGGATTACGCGATGAAAGACAAAAATCTTACAACAATATATATATATATATATATATATATCTAATGTATTATAAGTATCTAACTGTGCAAAATTAAATTTATAGAGATTTATATCACAAATAAAAATAACTACTTGACTTGCGAATATGCTAATAACCCAACTGACATTCCACCCTTATTTTTTTTTTGATAATCTAATAGTTTGGAGAGTGAGAATTTGAATTCTAGATATGTCAGTTAGAAACATTAAAAAGTGCCAATCAATTGAACTATAAAACATTCTATCCTTGTTGATAGCTATTGCTTGCAGATTTGATCCCGATTGTATAAGAGAGTGCAGAGTTAATTAAAAAAAATTGATGTAAAGTTATTTATGAAGTATCAACCATGGGAGTAGTCACTGTGCTGTGCTGAGTTTCTTCTCCGATTTATTTACTTTATATCTTTATTTTTAGGAAAAATAAGTTAATCCAATGAAACTAAACTCATCAACAATCCTAGAAAGAACAAAGGACCAACGTTGCTTTTGTTCGCAGCCACAACTTTGTTAGTTTGTTTTTGTATGGTATAGAAGGATCTAATCAATGTGTCAATTAAAAGCTGCTTGCTTTAAGTCAAATGTTGGTTTCAAGTACTATCAATTGTTATGACAATATACTTACGATACCAATTGTTAGGACAAAGCACTTATCTACTGCACCAAAAATTATAGCTGATGGCAAATGCACAATTTTATTCCTTTAAAGGGTGGTAGCCTAGTGCCAATGTGATGCTATTCTCAACCCAACTAGGCCTCCATCTTTGCAAGATGTTGGACTCAGCCCACTAGTCTTTTGCCAAACATCAATCAACAATTCTACAAAAATAAATTAAATTCATAATTATTTTACAACTTTTTAAGATGACACTAGTTAGGGTGGCACATGCAAGGCACATGCTGCCCATTGAGTGAAAAAATTAAGATAGAGCTTCTATTTGAAAAAGTATGAAAATCATGTACTAAAAAAAGTATGTCATACAATACTATTCTCCTTTATAAGAATATTGATTACATAAATACTTAAACATAAATACTTAGAGTAGCAAATTAACAAATAAATATTTATTTTACTATGATAGTCTCTTAGAACCCCTTTGTTAAAAGCAATATCTATTAACTAACAATTTTTAAGAATGATAGCGAATATCAACTTCCAACAATAAGCAACTAAGTTTTGCTATGATATTGTCATGATAGTTAAATTTTTGAAATGTGAGATGTCATATGCCACTATTGAAGCTTTTCATCAAACACTTGCGACCATTCACAATGAAGATTTTGTTATTCGTACTTCCTTCATTATCTTATCTAGCTATGATGTTTAGCTTATTTAGTTCTTAATGAACCCCCTTATACATGAGAAAAGGAATAAAAAAGAATAAGATAACAAAAGGCATATATGTGTCTTCGAAGTTTCCTTTAGATAAGATTATAGGTGTAGAAGATTAAAACCTAGTAAATCATTGTTTTCTAGGTAACAAGTAGAACACCTTAAATAACCATTCTAACTTTCCAACCATGACTACAACATAAAATCATTGTCTTTTGGCCCGTTTTGTAGCTCCAATGCCCAGGATATAAAAACCATTTTTTTGGTGATTATGGTTTTATCTTGTTGTAGTTTTTGAGAGAGCAAAAACACTGTAGCCACACTCTATATTTTTTCCCTGATAATAGTGAAATCCCTGCAACTCCGTGGATGTTGGCAAATTGCCGAACCACGTAAACATTGTCTTGTATGTGTGATTGTTTTTTTTTTTTGGCGTGTGTTTTCTCTATTTTTTTGTTTCTCACAGGTTGGGAATTTTGGGTTAAATTCCCTACAAGATCTATCCCTTTTCTCTATTTTCGATCTAGACGGTTAGATTGGGTTTTTGCTATTTGGGTTTGCTTGGGTTTGTAAATTTGGATTAAGGCGTGTAAGGACTTTGGGTTTGTTGAAGGTATTTTGAATCCTTGAAGGTCTTTGTGTTTGTAATGGGAATGTGAAAGAATGACAGAGTAATTGTTAAATGTCTTTGTGTTTTGTAAATCTGTGGGCATGTCTTTGTGTTTGTAAATCTGACTAATTTTATGGGTTTTGTTGCTAAGGAAATACAAGAAAAGAGAAAAAAAAAATTGATTTTTTAAATTTCTAGGCAAGGTTTGCTGGGAAGAAAATGAAGAACATGATTGATGGTGAAGAACATATGTTCTAGATTCTTCACGTTCTTCCCAAAAAAAGAGAAACAAAATTAATTTAATTCTTTTTTTTTAAATAAGAAGGTTAGAAATTTTTTTATATTATTTTATCTGATGTGGCATTTTTAATAATATTTTAATTCCTCTGTCAGTCACGTTAGCTTTCCCCGTTAGTTGAGTGACGAAAAGGATTTAAATGTCACACGTTAATTAGTTTAGGGACTAAAAGTGGTAAAAATAAAATGTAGAGACTAAAATAGAAAAAAGTCAAAATGTAGAGACTAAAAATGCATTTACGCCTAGTTCTTTTTAGAATATTGGGTGGAATCAGAGGTAGTGGGACAATTCAATGTTAAAGATAAGGAGAGAGATGGGCTCAATTTGAAGCCTTCTAAGAGCATCCACAGCAGTGAAGTTAAAAATTTAGTTATTTGGCACCACAAAAAATTACTTTATCTATTTTAACTACTCACTTTACAAAACATGCTGCAACAGTGGATCTATTTTAACTTTCAACACAATAAAATAATATAAATATCACAATAAAATAATATATATACTATAATAAAATAATATATTCACTACAATAAAATAATATATTAAACCCAAAAAAAATTAATTTCCCTATAACCCACAGCACAAGGATGATCATCCACAACCCATAGCAACCATCAGAACCACCATGCTCACCCACTAATTCACATCACCCACAGCACCATCAAAACCCATAACCACCATGATCCACCACTGACAACCAATCAAAAATAACAAACCCACTATGATCAACCGAACCAAAAGCCCACTAGATCATCCACAGTTGACAAAAGCCACAGTGATCAACCCAACCAAAAACCCAGATCAAACTCAAACGGATCGGCGGCATGCCATGATCACCCACTAGTTCACATCACCCACAGCACCATCAAAACCCAGAACCACCATGATCCACCACTGACAACCAATCAAAAAAAAAAAAAAAAAAAACCCACTATGATCAACCTAACCAAAAGCCCACTAATCGGCGGCTTGGGAGTTCAATGAAGTTTGTTGGCTGGTGGCTCGATGACGTCGAGCTTTGGTGGGCGGTGATGGTGAGTCGAGTCGGTGGCGGACAGAGAGGAGAGAGTTTGAGAGAGTGAGCTTGAGAGAGTTTTGAGAGAAGGTGAGACAGAGAGAGGTGAGAGCTTGAGAGTGAGTCTGAGAGGGAGAATAAAAGAATATAAATAAATAAACATATATTATTTTAATCTGGCTGAGAATAAATTTTTTTTTTTTTTTTTAGCTCTCAGCTACAGTGCACAGCCATATAATAGCTATACACTATAGCAATGAAGGTAAAAATTTTACCTTTAGCTCAACTGCTGTAGTATGGATTTTTGTGTTTTGGTGTAGCTAAAATAGCTATATAGCTATTTAGCTACACTTCACTACCACTCTACTTTCAAAGAAATTCTTGCAGTCAAACATGGGATTGAAAAATTCTAGTTTCATCTTCTTGGGCATAATTTTCTAGTAGAAATGGATATATACTCTTTTCTCAAGATGCATCAGTTCAAAAGAAAAATGCTCCCACATCCTCGGTTACTCAAATGGTCAAATTGGTTTTCACAATGATCTTTTCAAGTCAAGCACATCAAAGGCAAAAATAACCTTATCACTGATTACCTTTCTAGAAAACCTCCAGTTTTTAACACCACAATTATTCCTCCACCCTTGTGTGTATATCCTATTACAGACCCATCCTCATCCTCAAGCTCTTCCTCTGCAGCCCCTGATGATATCCTTAATATGATAGAAAGCATTCCTTCAGAAATAAAAGTCCAAATAAAGACCTTGACCCTAGAAGACAGATCCAAAAGAATCATTAAAGTCCTTCATAATTATCTCAAAGACCACCAAAAACTTTTCCTTGCTATCTTTCCTGATATAGACCAACCATGGAAAACCCTTTTTGCCTTTTAGATAACCCAATGAACTGTTGCACATTATCTTTACACATGGTATAAACTCAATGAGTATTACATGTGTCTTCATTTTGAGCCAAAGTTTTACAGATATAAATGTGGAAATAGATATTTTCGCAAATTCTAGTTTGAAATTTTAAAAAATGATGCTCATGAAGGAGAATGGATAAAATATCCTAAAGCAGAACACCCAAGATTTGGTTGCAAAATTACTTCAGCGTGTTGAATTGCTAAACTCAATTCCAAAAATAATATTCGTGCAGAAGGAATCTTTCACCCTGTAGAGATACATTGGGTTACTAATCCAAATGGCACTCTCCACACACACATGGACACCTCTTGGGTATCTTGTTACCATGCTCTCACAATGACAAAATCCCTTAATAAGGGAATCTTATCCGAAATAGTACCAATGGATCCAGAATTCTGTAGATAGCAGTGGTCACATGAAGATCATTGAGAAATGCCCAATCCTCTTAATCCTCTTACTGGATATGATGACCCCTACTACCACAACCATGATCCAGATGCTGATGTTGATGAAGAATGGTTCCAAGGGAGAGATGGATCGGACTAGACATTTTAACACTAAAAAAAAAAAAAAAAAAGTACTAGACACGTCTTCAGACTCAAAATTCTTAAAGGACCTTGTTTCCCATTGTTACCTTGTGGACGTTTAAGCTTGAGTTGGCGTTTTACTCCTGTTAGGGCTTTGGTAAACAGTTCTTTCTAGCAGAAACTATTATGGCAAGTGCATCTTCAAAATTCACTGATACTACTAATTTTGCCTTTGACCTTTCCCTTCATAAATCTACTGCAAATAGGTTAGATTACTTGTATGAAATTTCTCATATACCTGAAGATAGTAAGATCCCTATCACTGATTTCCCTATTGTATACTATGTTTGATAAACCTCAACCTTCTTTCAAAAAATCCATAAAAAAGTTTTTAGGTCTTTCTCATCTTTCTACTGTAAAAGAATATGTCCAAGCTTCCAAGTTTGACCAGTTTAATGTTCGAGCAAGTGAAATAGAAAATTTCAAAGTACTCATAGCAATGTAGCTAAATAGCTATTTTAGCTACACCAAAACACAAAAATCCATACTACAGCAGTGGGACTAAAGGTAAAATTTTTACCTTCATTGCTACAGTGCACAACTATATATGGCTATGCACTGTAGCTGAAAGCCAAAAAAAAAAAAAATTTGCCTTCACAATACTTTTTTTTTTTTTTGTTCTTTTGGCATTTCATTCTCCTTTCTCTGTTTCTCTCTCCTCACTGCCTCTCCATCTCTTCTTTCTTCCTCCACAGACCCGCCTAAAATAGGAGAATTTCGTTTCGCTTTGCACTCATCATCATTGTCTATGATCACCGATCGATGATATATATGCAGTGGAATTTTCAGTAGCATTTTTCTTTGTTTTGAGCTATTGAGTTGAGATGAATCCATTGTGCTGTGAAGTCGGGCAATCGAGAAGGATCAAGCCACGCTGTTGGCGGTGAAATCGAGCGGTCAATATCAATTAGGGCTCGATTCGTCGTTGAAGACCGTGAAACTGTGCCCCTCAGCACAGGTCTCGTCGATCTGTACCGAATCAGACAGAGTATTGGGCATGGGTTTCGGTTTGGCTGTGTTGATTTTTTTGGGTTTTTGTTTTGTTCTTCTTCACTGGTTTTGATGAGCACAACAGGGTTATGGTTGTGCAGTGATTTTTATGGGTTTGGTGGTGGTTGTGGTTGTGGTTGCGTGTTGGTGGTTGAATGAAAAATTATTTTATTGTAGTATTTATATTATTTTATTGTATTAAAAGCTAAAATAGCTCTACTGTTGTAGAATGTGAGAAGGTAAAATATATAAAAGATTTTTTGTATAACTAAAAAGCTAAAAATTTAGCTTCACTGTGAATGCTCTAAAAGCGCCACATCTTCTTGATTCCGACAAATATGTCAGTCTCTCTCTCTATGACTATATCAGACAAACAAGGCAGACCCAAATGCACCTCCCACTCCCATTCCCAATCCTTAGAGCATCCTTATCAGATGTGGCAAATGTGCCCAATGCCAAATATTTGGCACATTTGTCACACCAAATACCAAAAACAACGCTTTATCAGATGTTGCAAATGCCAAAATTTATGCAACTTGCTACAGTATTCTCATATATTTGGAATAGTACGGACAGCCATTGCAAAAATGAAATAATATTATTTTATTACATTTTTCTCTCTCCTCTCTCATGGATATCTCTCTCTCTCCGTCTGCTCTATCTCATTTCATTTCTCTCGGTCACTCTCTATCTCTTCCCTCTCCTCCCTGCTCAAGAGATTTGCTCAAGATCACTCGCAAGAAAGTTGCCGCCGATCTCGCTGCCTCACTTTCCAGTCCTCGCCGCCAATCTCGCTAGTCTTCGCCGCTGATCTCACTGCCTCATTCTCCACAGCTCGCCGCCGATCTTGCTGCCTCATGCTCCATCCCTAGCCGCTGACATCCACGACCCTCACCACCGACCTTCAGTTCTCTCTTAATCGGGTTGTGGGCGTGAGATTTGGGATGGGTTTCGATGTGGGTTTTGGGTCGGTGTTTTGGATCAGCGTTGGGTGGGTTGTGGGTCGATTGGGTTGGGGTTTTAGGCCGATCGTTGGTTGAGTTTGGGTCGGCATTATTGGTTTTCTGGTTTGTTGAGTTTTTTTTTTTTTTTTTTTTCCTCTTTTTTTGAGGTTTTTGGATTTGGAATTTGCTGGTGTTGTTGCTGTTGTTTCTATTGATTTTGTTGGTTTGTTGGTGTTGTTGGTGTTGGTGTTGGTGTTGGTGTTGTTACTGTTGATGTTGTTATTGATCGGCGTTGATGGTGATGTTGTTGCTGTTGCTGTTGTTGATGATAACAGGGAGGAGAGGATATATTATTTTAATAGGTAGTAAATATTATTTTAATGTATAGAATTGAATTATAGAACATCTGATAAATGAAATGTTGTAAAATGACGTGGTAAAATAATAAAGTAGGCTTTTGATGTGGTAAAATGATATTTTTTTTT
This sequence comes from Lithocarpus polystachyus, assembly GCA_033629205.1. Taxonomy (NCBI): domain Eukaryota; kingdom Viridiplantae; phylum Streptophyta; class Magnoliopsida; order Fagales; family Fagaceae; genus Lithocarpus; species Lithocarpus polystachyus. The sequence goes on from CM066165.1 coordinate 1,125,282, forward strand.
TCAACATCTCCTATGGATGCACTTAGTCAATCATCCACTGCTAAGAGACAAAAACACCCCTATTATTTTCATCAAAAAAATGTTCAAACATGGACAGCACTGTCCTTTGGACTTCTTATTCTGAGAGTCCATAACTCACACTCTCAGTCAGTGACATTGATGACGCACTTTCCCCAAACAAAGGAAAAAAGAGACAGAAAATAGAAAGGGAACTTATGAAGAAGAGAACAAACAAACAGCATTGCTTAGGAGGTGGTATCTCATGCGCCAGGCGCATGAGACCAGCCTCTCACAAGCAGGTGGGGCCCACACGTGTGGGGCCCACCTGCCTGTGAGAGGCAGGTCTCATGCGCCTGGCGCATGTGATCCTTTTGCCATTGCTTAGATGACAGAAAAGGAATATAGTATTATCATATTTACTGGTCTACTTAGTTTCAATTATATATATTCACACAGTTAACAAACATCGGTTTCTCTTTTGGGTAACCAACAAAGGTTGTTCTGCTAACGTTTGAGAGGCTCTCGGTGATGGGTTCTGCTTAGCTTATCTCCTGTATCTGTATGTTCCTTCTAACCCTTTTTCGTTTCTTACCAGTTATGTAGAATTCGAATTGTATCTAGGTTTTATAGTTCGTCTCGTTGGAAAACGCCCAAAACAGTCTCTTCTTCCCATTGTTTCCAAATTCCAACCTCTGACGCCAGTAGTTTTCTCGCGCTTTCGACAACTGACGTTGCAAGAAGGTCTTCTCTCTCTCTATTTTTTTTTTTTTTTTAATTTTCTGTTTACAGAGATGTGTTTTGTTTTAAAAATAATTGAACCATACATGTTTGATAAAATGCTTCAGTGAAGATTGCTGCACTAATGATACAGTAAAAGGTTTATTTATTTATTTTTTTCATTGTTCTTTTAGATTAGATTAAAAGTGGTTAGTATGTTGCAGTTTCACCGGTTAAGAAACAAAGCTTTTTCTTTGTTTATTAGTTGAGCTGTTACGCGATCTGAACTACAAATTTGTTTTATGGTGAATAGCCAAATGGCAGAATACAAAAAGACCTATTTGGTATCTCTTACGGCCCTTTAAATTTTTCTAATGAGATGGTAATCAGTCTGAACTATACATCTATCTTATGGTGAATAGCTACATGCAACCTTCACGCATCAATATCTTTTGGTCCACCATTTGTAATTCTTTTGTCATTGCCTTATGTGATTTATTGAGCATTGCCTCAATAGTCTTTTTTCCTCTTTTAATTGTTGTTGGTATTTTTTCTTCGCTTGAATGTTATGGTGGTTTAAACTCATTTTTTGTTTTTCAAGTTAATACCAATTAACTCAAGACAAAGTGCTTAAGGAATTTATTCAAATGTGGTGTAACTAAGAGTTTATGTTGTTTCGCATGGAAATAAAATTTCAGGTCTATATCTTCTTCTTTTTTTCAGCTTTCATTATATTTGTTGTTTAGTGCTTCAAATCTAAGCCTTATAGCTTGTGGAATTCAAGCTAAGCTAGTTGGAAATTTTGAAATATTATATTTGCAACTCTTGGCCTTCGGTCCAAGTATTTCTTTGGTTGTCCACCAAATTGTAGTTGGAACCTCAACCCCTTAGGGTTATGTTAGGTTGTCACCAGAGTATCTTGATACAAATTAAGATACATTTTTAGCCCATGGGATTATGTGCAAGATTAAGGATTATGAATTGTTATTATAGGGTATACTATCTACATTAGGATAAATGGATAATAACTTTCTTTCAATAATGTTATTTGTTCCCATCCAAAAAGGTTTTTTTTTTTTTTTTTTTTTTTTTTTTTTTTTTTTTTTTTTTTTTTTTGCATTTACTCAGGATGTTTTATTTTTTGTCTTGAGTAATTACAATTTAATAATGGTTTGGTTGTAAGATAGAGCTCATTGAAAAATATTGTAGGTGATGAAGAGACAATACCATAGATTTATGAAGCAATTTTGAAGAGTTAATTGATAAGCATGATGAGGTTGACACAGAGTTAATGGAAGAAATTTGTTATAAGACACATGAGACTTCAGTTAATATTGATGTTGAAGAGTTTGAGTTCAATTTTGATCAGTTTTGTGATTGATGAATGTATATGTTTGAACAATCTAAGTTATAATGTATGTAGTTGCGTGTGCAACTTTATTGTTATCTACCCTTCAAAGAAAAGGAAGAAACTTGTAATGAGCTCTATAATTTATACTTGATCCAATTAAAAGATGTGCAAATTGTTCTTCTTTGATATACTTAATGTCACGTTTGGTTCATAATAATACCAAGTTAAGGGATTAGAAAAAATCCTTGATGAGTATTCATATTAGCATAATGGATCAGTGGTCTTGGAGATGGATTTAAAGTTTTCTTGGTCTTTGAAGAATCTAGCATTCCTCCACTCCATTTCAGTTCAAACAATCTAGCATTGCAATTCAACTACCATACATAACTATCATTCACCTTGAATAACCATACCATGCACATATAGAATCTACGATATAAGAATAAATTGTACTATTGCATTAAAAAATTTCATCATTTGCATATAATTAGTTTTTAACTAGAAGCTACTCAAACATACACAAAATGAAAATCTATCATGTTTGAGTAACTTCATTAGTTACAAAAATTTTTCAAATTGATGGTTATAATTAGTGTTTAGCTATACAATTAATTGTCCAAATTTTGCTGTCTAAAAAATTGTCAAATAAAAGATATTGTCCAAAATGTTCCTCCACCATGCAATATGCGTTCCAAAATAGTCCAAAATGTTATCTATTGGCTGTGCAATATGTTGTCCCAAATACCATCCAAAAAGCTATCCATCATACTTCAAAATATTTTTGCAAGGCCCTGAAAAAAAGAACAATATTAGGGGAAAAATAAAAACAATAAACAAAAGCACACATTAAAGTTGTGCTTAAACTAATGTTTGAAAAAGAGCTCAATTCAAGTATGAGATTGTGTTGTGTTGAAACTAATCATCACAAGAATAAATTTATATATATATATATATATATATATATATATATTCACTAGCAGTGTGGAGAGTAGAAGGGTTATATTGAGCATTTTAGCTGGTTTGAATTAAGTTTTTGTTGTGATTACAAACTATTTGAGACTTTGGGGTTGCTATGTTGCCATGCTTTAAGGGTGTTTCTTGTGAATAATGTGAACAAAATACCCAACAAACATAGTATCAAATAAATGAACAAAAGATGCCAAGAAAAGGTTGTATTGCTCTAATGATTCATTTAAATCAAACAAAAGGGTTAAATCAAGCATTCATAGCCATCAAAATTTTGTGCAATTAATCAAACAGAGATAACTAGGTAAACTATCCTACCCAATTGAATTTAGCAAATTCCCTTCCTCTTTTTTTGGTTGCAATTGAATATGTCCAACAACATAAAAACAACTTAACCAAATAAATAAACACCAAATTCTCAAACTTGGTGGTCAAAATTTATCAAAGAAAAGAATCTTGCCCCAATTAAGTATATTAGAATTCAAGAAAAACATATTAACCCAATTGGAAAACTATATATAATTAGTAGACAAGCAGTACTCATGAATCAAATTAACAAACCCAAAAAAGAAAAAGAAAGAGAAAGATGGTGATGGTGATGGGCAATTCTTACGGCACTGACGGCAAAAGTCAGCTCCAAATTCTTGTCACATTCTAAAGTCTTCAGCAAGCCCAAGCAACTCTCTCCGCCGCTATGCCTGACTCCCAAGTCTTTTGGATAATCAACTCTCGGGTCATTGTGTATACTCAACAAAGACTTTTTTTTGGAGAGAAAAACAAAGATTGGTAATAATGGACAACCTGGAAATGATTTATAATAATAATAAAAAACTAAAACTGTACTATTAGTGCAGCCATCCTCACTGAAGCATTTTATCAAACACGTATGACTCAATTTTTTTTTTTTTAAACAAAACACATCTCTATAAACAGAAAAAAAAATTTTAAAAAAAAAATAGAGAGAGAGAGAGAAGACCTTCTTGCAACGTCAGTTGTTGGAAGCACGAGAAAACTACCAGTGTCAGAGGTTAGAATTTGGAAGCAATAAGAAGAAGAGACGGTTTTGGGCATTTTCCGACGAGACAAAGGCCGGTCTTATAGGCTGGAGTGTGCTATTGTGCTAGAGAGAAACAGAGAAAGAAGGAGAAGATCTTTTGATTTTAATGTAGATTAGAGTTGGACCATGAAACACCAACTAGATGCTGACTTGGTATTCCAGAAAGAACATATACTTATTTCTAATGTAGATTGTTCAAAGTCGCAAGGCGCAGTTGGGTTGATTCAGGAAGGGCAAAAGCCTACTCCAAAACATCTCTTAATGGGCTTTGAGAGTTTTTGTTGAAAGACTTTGCACCTGAATTTTCCACTCTTTTTGTTTTGGTAGAACCAAGATAATCGACTCAAGGCAATTTCCACATTTTAAGACAGCTTTGATTATCAATTTTTGTACTAATAATACATGAGTTTAGCAAATTAGATACGATGAATATGTGCACTAAATTTGGCTTGCTTATATGTATCATTCTCCCGCTTTTGTCTTGCTGAACAAAAAATAAAATTTTAAAAGAATAGTGATAGAAGACAAAAATCTTACAACAATTTATACAATTTTTTAACGGCACAAAATAAATTTCATAGATATTATATCAGAAATAAAATTAACAAATTGATTTGCAATAGGCTAATAACCCAACAATGTTGAGAATATCAATAAGTAGTAACCACTTGAACTATAAAGCATTACACCCTTGTTTAATTGCAGGTTTATCTCGTTTGTATAAGAGTGCATGAGTTAATTAAAAAAAAGTCCGACATATTTTTGACTATGAAGTATAAATAATGGCAGTAGTCATTGTGTTGTGCTGAATTTATTTTGCAATTTATTTACTTAATATCTTTATTTTTAAGCAAAATAAGTTAATACAATGAAACTAAACTCATCAACAATCTACAAAGATCAAAGGTCCAACGGTGCTTTTGGTTACAGCCACGCTTTGTTTTGGAATGGTACTGAAGGATCTAATCAATGAGCCAATTAAGAGTTGCTTACAGAGTCCGTTTGGTTGGAAAAGTGGAAAAGTGGGAGGATAGAAAATTGTGGGAGGATGGAAAGTGGGAGGATAGAAAATATTTTATTTTCTCTCCTTTTTATTTGATTGGGAGTGGAAAAGTGGAGGGGTAAAAAAAATGAGTTTGAATAAATTTACTCATATACCCTTGTTAAAGAAGGGTACCTAATTAAAACAAAACAAAATGATAAATAACAACAAAAAAAGAATAGGAAAAAAAAAGAAGGCAATGTTACTACCCATGAGAGAGAGAGAGAGAGAGAGAGAGAGAGAGAAGAGGCAACGTTGCCAAGGAAAAAAAAAATCAAATAAAAAAGGCAACAAGGCAATGTGTTACTTACCAGTGGAGAAAAAAAAGAGAAAACTTGAAGAAGCCCATGTACACATGCATATGGGCATTTTTACAATTAAAAAAAATATATATCTTCACTCAATTTTCTCTCCATCTTGGGGGAGAAAACATTTTGGTGGGCCTGGGGAGAAGGGCTCCACCATTTATTTTCCATCCTTTTTACCCAACCAAGCACACTTTAAAAAAGTTTTCCTTTCCATTTTCTCTTCAAAGTTTTCCACCCACCCTATTTCACCGCAAAACAAATACACCCTAAGTCAAATGTTGGTTTCAAGAATTATCAAGGGTTATGAGCAAGAGCTTACAATACCAATGGTTAGGACTAAACACTTATTCATTGTACCAAAAGTTATAGTAGATTGTAAATGCACAATTTTATTCTCTTTAAAGGTGGTAGCCCAACTCCAATGTGATGCTATTCTTAGCCCAACCAGGCCTCCATCTTTGCAAGACACTAGACTTGACCCACTTGTCCTCTACTTAACATCTATCAACAATTCTACAGATATTCAAATACATTAAATTTCATAATTATTTTATAACTTTTTAAGATGACAGAATGCGATTAGAGTAATATCACTTTTACATATAATCATCATTGATATTACTAGTTTTTATACATTAATCACAATCTATAATCTCAATAGTTACAATATATATATATATATATATGTGTGTGTGTGTGTGTGTGTGTGTGTGTGTGTGTGTAGGGACTAGATTTGGTTCCCAAGCCTAAAGGGAAATAGGATCTTGGCCAATGAATTTATAGAGAGTGGGCTGAAAAACTAGGCTCTAATGAATTAGATAACAATTATAGTGAGCCTAGATGAAAAGAAAAACAAGAATAAAATTGTTGCGCACGAAGTAAATCGTCCTCGGCGCAACCCAAGGAGACTAATCTTATATATTTGCTTCTTTTGATTTTTGGTTACAAGTCTTGATCCTAATGCTACAGTATTTCTCTCTCTCTCTCTCTCTCTCTCTCTCTCTCTCTCCGATCCCCCACTCCCTCGAGGGTTTCTTACATTATATAGTTTCCTTCAGATGATCTTCGCCCTTCATTTGTTGACCATCTAGGCCACTACTTGAGTGTCTGTCTCATCAGACACCTTCCCAACTCCCTTGTGAGTTGTGCAGCCAAGGTAACACTGTTTAGGGGTTTTCTCCACATAAATGCAGCTATGAGGTTTGGTGGGATGCATTAAATGTGGTGGGAGCCACCAACTTTTCAGTCATGTCAATGTTAGCCCCCTCCCCAAAGCTCTTTTTGTACGGCAAGACCTCCTTTGGTGATGTGCTACTGGCGTGATCCTACAGTCCAAGGGTGTGGCCTCCTTGGCAAGATAATAGTCCTCGGCCATGGCATGACACGTGGCGCAATTACCTTACTGGAGTACTTGCACCCCACAATATATATATATATATATATATAGAGAGAGAGAGAGAGGGAGAGAGAGAGAGAGAGAGAGAGAGAGAGAGAGGATAAAATACTATTTTGGTTTCTAAACTTTACTAAAAGTTTATTTTTCGTCCCTAAACTTTAAAGTTCTTTTTTCATCCCTAAACTTTGTAAAAAGTTTTTTGAATAGTATAAATAAAAAATATGAAATATGAACTTCTCAAAGTTATTAAAGATATAAATAAAAAATTTTCAATAGTTTAGGGATGAAATATGAACTTTTCAATAGTTTAGAGACGGAAAATGAACTTCTCAACAGTTTAACACAGTTTTGCATATCATTTTGTTTACTAATAATAACTTTGTTTATCAAATTAGATAGATGAATATGTACATTAAATTTGGCTTGCTTTTATATATATATATATATATATATATAATATAATATAATATAATTTCAAAGGACAATGATGGAAGACAAAAATTGATAACAATTTATACATATCTAATGTATTATAATTTTTTAACGGTGAAAAATTAATTTCATAGATATTATATCACAAATAAAATTAACAACTTGTTTTTATCAACCAAAAATAATAATAATAACAATAACAACTTGACTTGCCAATACGCTAATAACCCAACTATATTCTATCCTTGTTTTTTTTTTTTTTTTTTTTGATAATTTTATAGTTTGGAGAGCGTGAGAATTTAAATCTTGGATGTATCAATCAATAACATTAGAAATTGCCAACTAATTGAATTACAAAACATTACGTCCTTGTTGACAGCTATTGTTTGCAGATTTGATCCTATTTGTAGAAAAGTACATAGTTAATTAAGGATTAAAATATATAAATATATATATATATATATATATATATATATATTGTTGTCAATGAAGTGTGGACAATGCCAATAGTCTTTGTGCTGTGCTGAGTTTATTTTCCAATTTATTTACTTTATTTTTAAAGCAAAATAAGTTAATCCAGAGAAACTAAACTCATCAACAATCCTAAAATAAGTCAATTAAAAGCTTCTTGCTTAAGTTATATGTTGGTTTTAAGGAATACAAATCGTCTTTACCACCTTTTGAGTTCCACCATTTGCAACTTGTCATTTATTTGTTTCACTTTTTATATAAAAATAATCAAAATTAAAAAAAAAAAAAAAACAAAACAAAACACATGGCATTCGTACCATGATTGGTGGAAAAAAAAAGTGGAACACAAAAAGTTATGCAAAATATTTTTATTCAATTTCAAATAATATCAATCAACAATTCTATAATGCATTAAACATCTTTGATTACGAATTTATGATTAAAAGGAACAATCTCAAATAACAAACCAAGATCAAATTTTGGGTAATTTCCTCCAAATGGATGTTCCAATATCTTTTTGTCATTTATTTATCCACACTTTCTTTCTTTGTTTTTTTTATTTTATACTAGTTTGGGCTACACGTGCAAGGCACGGGCTAGCCAGTGTGTTGAATAGTGATATAAGATCAAGTGTAGAACTTATTATAGTTTCACCCACAATATAAATCCCACATCTACAATAAATTCCAATTGAAGAAGACACATATATTATATATCATGAAATAATGAAAAAAAATTATTATATGTCATAAAAATTGATCTTTCTCTTCACTCTTTATACTTCTAATTCTGTTTCTGGTCCACACTTCTTACTCCACCAAAGGTTTAGGCTCTCAAGTATCCATTGTCTTAAGTCATAAAACCTTCATAAGTTGACATCGCCATATCACACAAGGTGACCACCTACTTAGGAATGAATGTTGTTTACTGCACCATACATACAATACAAATTAACAAACAAAATTCTTTTATGTAACATAAGAAAGAACAAAATCAAGTAATCGGCTGTATCTACTATCTAGCAAGACAAACTGCTAAAATAGAATCAGATCAATGTTAGTGTATAGCAAAAATTTTGAAAAGTAATGTAATAACATCTATTCGCAAATTTTAAATAAAAGTCTGAAAAAATACCCTTGTTCAAGATACATGATGCTCACCATGAATCAAAATGAGGAAAATATAACATGTATAGCTGGACCAAATCCTTTTTATAAAGCACTAAAAAATAGAATCCCTAGGACCAAGCTGCAAACAATGACCAAGAGATCATGAGGTTCCTAATTAGTAAGCACCCAAGAATCTATCCCAAGTATTCAAAGCAATTACAACAAACAACAACGTTTTCATGATTTTAGGATTTTTACTGTCACTATCCAGTTTACATTACGTACAATGAGGCTTTAGAGAATTTGATTGAACAATAAAAATCTGAGCAAAATATTTATTTTTGAACAGTTAACCCAAAACTCTTGGTAACGTTAGAGACAATCGTTACAATGAAACTAAATTGTTGATAGTAAAAGTATATTTCTAAAGAACTTGCAATACTTTAGAGGGCAGTCTAAACCAATTCCCTATAATTTATATTAAAGAATTTGCAATACTTCAGAAGGAAGTTCAATTCCCTACAATTTATATTAAAGAACTTGCAATACTTCAGAAGGAAGTCTAAACCAATTCCCTATAATTCCCTATTTTAAAAAAGCATAATTTTAAGGTTGTAACGTTTTCAGTGTTGTTGAGCCTAAATTGAGAAAATGGCTTAAACATTTACTCTACAATAACATAATGGCTAGTCTATATATAAAAAGAGTCAATAGGCTCATGAACAGTAATTTTGGTTTAGTGAGTTGTCTTTTTCCTTCTTTTTTTTCCCTTCAAGTTCACCAACGTGGTTTGAGTTTTTTTTTTTTTATATTAATTAAATGATCTTTATATGTTTACTTTCTACTTGTAATGTAAGCTTGCATTGTATACACACAAAAAGTGGCAAATATTAAAGTACATATTTTGCAAATGTGTACAACATTTGCCAATTTTTACGTGTTTACAACATAAATTTACCCCAAACTTGTCAACGTGCTAATAATAGCCTTGTGACACTTGATTTTGACCAAAATGTTTCCTCTTTCCTTTAGATCTAATTTTTCCACCATGTTCTATAATGAGTTACATACAATCATTGTAGAACTGCTAATCATAAATTGAGGCAAGTTTTCAAGAACTCCATAGAACTCCAATTTATGGTTTTCTTCCACGCTATCTATGTGGGAGAGTGCAGCATCAAGTACACAATTCAATGTAAACATTCATTTCTAGTCTAGCAAAAAAAAAAAAAAGGTAAATAATCTTCAGTTGCATTATTTCCATTTAAAACAGAATTTGGATGCATGTTTGATTTAACAACTTAGGGAAAATAAAATTAATAGGAGTTTCTTTGAATATATTATGTTGACCATATGACTATAAATAGAATCTATATAAGATTCCAAAGAAATTATTATGCATTTACATCTTAATATAAAGGATAAACAAAAACCTTGAGATCAAAGACAGTAGCTCATTATCTTTGTCTAAGTCCACCACATCACCATTCTCATCTAACAGAACAATATGAACTACAAAATAGAAACGTAGAAAACTCATCAAATTTCCCCCACAAGTAAAACAGTAGTACAAATACAGCATCAGTTTGTCACTAAGTCGTTAAAATTGAAACACTAAGCAACACAAATTAATAAATCAAAGAGAACTTTAAAAAAGAGTATCAAGAACTCTCATTTTAACCTTCATGTTTGTGTATTGAATTGATGTCAATTGCATTGAAAACTATACATAAAATTAAACAGCAAATCAAACAGCAAAATTATATCAGGGGAAGGAAAAGAATTGACACAAACACATGTCAGGAGACTACCTAGATGTTCATGGCCTTTGTGTTGGACTTATGTTGTTCATGGCTTTTTAGACAGTAAAAGTTTCTAAAACTTTCACACTATTACATTCTCCAAAATTCACCAAATTTGGCACACTAATCTAGCTGCAAAATGCATGTTCTCAAACCCCGATAACTTGTTTAAAATTTAAAAAACTAACAAAATCAAAATTATTCACATTAAAAAAAACTTTTGGGTAAACTCTATAAAAATAAGCAAATTTAAGAAAAATAGAGAGATTTATTGTGCACAACACCCCTAAGAAACTCGTGCCCCCAGGAAGTTACAACTAAAAATTATAAAAATTAAGGCCCCAAAAAAGAAATCTCATTTAACCAAGCATAACATAATATTTAACTTATCCAACTAACATACTACATATATAGCAGTACATTGATTATAAAAAAAATACAGTAGTACATTCTTTTGGAGCTAAAAAACAACATAAGAAAGAACAAAAAAGAAAAAAACACTTCAATGCAGTAATTATATTAAGCTAATTACAACCAAAAAAAAAAAAAAGAAGGAAAAAATAAACAATAAACAAAGAGTCATATGTAACCCCTGCTTAATCAAGTTTAGCTACAAATATGGAAAAAAAATTGCAAGCACTTGCAATGAATGAAGAAGTTGTTAAGGTGTTCTTCCCATATGAATAATGGTGTCAACAAAGTTCCCAAATCTGTTGGATTGAAATAACCAACGAAAATGAAATAGAATAGAATACCATAGAAACATCTTAGTAAAAATAACATAATTATCAATGGTATAAATAAAACTACCATTCCATCTACAAAAAAGACTTTGACAATGCAAAAAACTACCATTCCATTGGATTTTGAGTTGAGCAATAGTTGCATTGCCACTTGCCAGAATTGTTGTCATTATTAGAAAGATTAGGATGTCAAAGAAGTGACGATAATATAAATTTATTGCAAATCTACATGGAAAAGTCATTAATTTAGTGCTCATCACATATACCCCCAAACCGCAATTCATTCCCAACATGTTCACTGATATATTTAAAAGGAAAACAAAGATTGACCTAAAAAAACCAATAAAAGTTAAACTAACTAAATATAGCAACCAATATAATATGAAGCTCCAAAGAATGTCAAGATACTATCTTCCCACTAAAAGAACCAATGCAAAATATGAATGATATTGCAACTCCAAAAACATACTTTCAAAATGCTAAACTGCATAAAACACATGTAACACCTTAACTACCACTGTTTATATGGTTTATTATCAAAATTCAGACCAACTTAATACAGCAACCAACATAATATAAAGCTCAAAAGAACTTGAAGATAGTATCTTTCCCTCTAAAAAGCAGAAATATGATGCAAAATATTGGCATATATCCACCAATATCAGAAGCCCAATCAAATTCCCACAATAGGCTTACATTACAAGTTTACAAATATACCAAAGAAATACCTCTACTTATTGATTCTAATGCAAAGGAAGTTGAATAACAATTCAGAATCCAAAATAAGCAACTGGGTATTCACCTAAACTTCATTAAGAAGCACAATATAAGAAAAAGAAAGAAACTTGGTGGACCTGCGGAGAATTGAACAACTTGGATTTTTTTTTTTTTTTTAGAAACAAAAACCTGGACTTTAAAAAGGAAAAAAGTGCGAGACCAACCACAACAGATTAATAGCTTTCCTGATATTTAGTTTTCTAAAAAGGACTTATTCATTAACTTAAAATTAGAAGCCTTTTAATGCAGCACCTACCAAAATGAATACTCATGGCAGTCTCAATTTTTAATCAATCCTGTATTCCCAAAATAAGGCTACATTGAATAGAGTGACAATCTAACAGAGGCAAATGAAAAGCTGGGGGAAAAAAAAGACATCAACAAAGAGAGATGTAAGCAACAATCTACCTAAAAAACCCTATCTCTATAACTGAAATTTAGCAACCACCATTAGGAAAGAATTTTAGCTGGATTCAAAATTGGAATCACATAAATTATAGCACTTGCAAAACATGTTGATATAAGAGTCTTAGGATGCTCGGACTATCTTATGACAAAAATTAGAATTGAATGAAAAAGATGGCATAAAGAAATTGAAACAAATCCTCCAACAATGACAAAACCATAAGCTAAATAATTTGCTTTATACAAATGGAAATTCGAAGTGAACATAAATCAAGTATTCCATTGCAATGAACATCATTAACTTCTTAAACAAATTTTAACACCTTTAAAACAAAAGCAACCAAATTTTTAACAGTTATCAACTTTAATTTAAAAGAAACAAAATTTTTAACAATTATCAAGGACAAAACATATATCTAACCCAAAGAAACAAAAGCAAAAATCATTAAAAAAAAAAAAAAAAACGTACATAGATCTGCCAGTGCACCCTACCCAAATTTGCTTTATCTACACAAAATCCTCCACTCTAAGAACGCTCGCTTGCAAAAAGTCCCGGACATTTGATGGAGGCCAACATTGAAAAAACCCTTTCCATTATTTTGCCGCCTTTTCCGCTTCTTCTCTAAGTGGGTTTGTAGATGTCTTCGATCGTGTCCTGCTTTTCCTTACCATTCAACCTTAATCAAAACCAACAACCCAAATACCTAAATAAAAACAATCAACCCAAAAAAAAAAAAAACATAAATCATATTTAAAACCAATTTTCGTTGTTTAAAAATACCTGTATTGGTAGTGTTTCTGACAATATATGACAGTGGTAGAAGGCTGGGTTGAAGGTGGGTGATGGTGTGACATGGTTGCGGTTTGAGGCGTTGAGCTCCATTTTTTTTTTCCTGGCTCTTCTCTCATGCAGATCGGCTGCAAATGTTCTTGGGTTTCAATTTTTTTTGTTGATCTGGATTAGTAGAGAGAGATCGGTGCTGAGGCTGAGTTGTGAAGGAGTTGAATCACAGTACAGATCAGTGGTTTGGGAGGAAAAGAAAGAAGAAAAAAATGCGTGTAAAGAGAAGGAGAAGAAGATAAGAGGCATACAGTGAGTCAGTGTTGTTTATCTTCAAACGCACTGTTTTAGCTTCACAAAAAGACAAAGCAGTAGAGTGTAGATAGAGGCAAATCAAACGGTGATTTTGGGTAGTGATTGACGAAACCAGAAATTCCTGAGCCGATCTAGTCCTCTTGTCCTGAAATGATAAAGAGAAAAGATAGAGAAGAGATACAGAGAGTTCTTCCAGAGAGAAAGAAGATATCTGGAGAGTTCTAGAGAGAAAAGAGAGTTCCAGATCCCCATTGGCCACTCTCCCTTTCATTGTTATATGTCTCCCTCCCTTTTATTGTTTTATATATTCGGCCAAAACGCATCATTCAGCCCTCCACAAACGGACAAAAAAAGAAGACTCACGAAACCAAAATGGTACTGTAGAGGCATTGCCTCTTTTTATATAGTTAATAGAAATAGATATATATATATATATATATATATATATAAAGGAGAGAGAGAGACGACATGCCCTAAAATAGAAATAAATAATTTATTTTATGGAACCTTCGTTTCCCTTTTTTTTTTCACAACTTATTAAAGTGATAGAATGCAGTATAACATCGCTTTTACATGTGATTATCACTAATATTACTTTTGGTATACATTAATCATAATCCATCGTCTATAGCTATCAAAAGAGTTGTGAAATTTATTGTGTCATTGTTAGATATATTGATAAATAGTTCTAAGATCTAGCAAACTGGATTGATTTACCGATTTGATGGATCTCCTTGTTTATAAAGTTGAGCAACAAAGCTTGTCATAAATTCAACCACTTAACGTTAAAAAATGGGACGAACCGAAATTGCATTCAAAAGGTTATAATACCTATCATTGAAGTGTATGTTTGGATTGCAACGCGTTTTTGCGTTGCTTTGTGTTTGGTGTTTTAAATGTGGGTCCCATGCACTATTCACGAGACCTACGTTATTAACAATGGGTTTCACGGCACTATTCACATATTTAAAAATTATTTTGTTACAATGTTTTTAGTTTTCAGTAATAAGCGGTATTCAAAAATGGGTCTCACGACACTATTCACACGTTTAAAATCAACTTTTTTTTTTTTTTTTTTGTTGAATAACCTAAAAAAAAAAAAAAGACTTTATAAAGAGAGAACAACAAAGGTATCATTAACCTTTGGAAAAAGTGAATTGCTAATTTTAAAGAAAAATAATAATGAATCAAATAAATTAACTCAGAAATTTTCTTTTTATTTCAATTTCATTTTGCAGGTTTTGGGTTTGGACCTGGGTTAGAGAGAGGGGAGTCGGCCATTACTTATGAGAAATTGTAAGAAATATGAAATTGCTAAGTAGATGTTTTTTTTTCTTAAAAGTTAGTAATTCAATTTTTTTTTCTCTGACATGGGTTTTTAAGAGATTGATGTGACATTTTTAAATAGCAATTAAAATATTTTATTAGTCACCTAAATTTTAAATGTGGAAACTGTACAATCTATTAGTCATGTTAGAATTTTTTTGTTAGTAAAATAATGATAGAGATTAAATTGATTGCAAGTTAAAATTATATGGATCAAATTAATTGCGGACAAAAATAGTATTTTTGCAAAAAAAATTCCACATGCATCCGATCAGCATGGTCCACAAAATCTACCAGTCCACACTTTTGTATGTTGAGACATGGGAGCAAGGAATGGTAGTTTTTTTTTAGAATCTTGGGTGGAATCAGAGGTCGTGGGACCAGATAAGGAGAGAGATTGGCTCAATTTGAAGCCCTCAAAAAGCGCCACATCTTCTTGATTCCAACAATATATATGTCAGTCTCTCTCTCTCTCTCTTTATGAATATATAACGGACAAACAAGGCACACCCAAATGCACCTCCCACTCCCATTCCTTAGTCAATCATCCACTATTAAAAGACAAAAACATCCCCGGTATTTTCATCAAAAAAATGTTCAAACATGGACAGCACTGTCTTTTGGTCTTATTCTGAGAGTCCATAACTCACAGACTCTCACAGTCGGTGACATTGATGACGCATATTCCCCAAACAAAGGAAAAAGAAATAGAAAACAGAAAGAAAAGAAAAAAGAGGGAAATTATCAAGAAGAGAACAAACAAACAAGGTTGCTTAGATGACAGAAAAGGAATATAGTTGTATCATATTTATTGGTCTTCTTAGATTCAATTATATATAAATTCACACAGTTGACAAACAACATCGGTTTCTCTTTTGAGTAACCAACGAAGGTTGTTCTGCTAAGGTTTGAGGGGCTCTCGTTGATGGGTTCTGCTTAGCTTATCTCCCCTCTCTGTATGTTCCTTCTGACTCTTTTTCGTTTCTTTCCAGTTATGTAGAATACGAATTGTATCTGGGTTTTATAGTTTTTCTGGTATTATATATAGTTTGTATCTGGGTTTTTTTTTTTTTTTTTTTTTTGGGGTTCTATGGATGAAGGGCATGTTTAGTTGATGATTATTATTGGTTTTTAAGCTATTGAAGTTGTAAATTTAATAGCTTTCCGCTTTGGGTGTTATAAGGGTACAGTCAGTTTTTCTTTTGCTTATTAGACTGTTGAATTTTACATGAGGATTTTTATGTGGGAAATGCTTCTTTTCCTGAATTGGGGTTGGATGAGGCTCAGAGGGTTGCATAGGTAGGATTTAAACAACACTGTAATTTGAAAGTTTTTGTCTTTTGGGGCTGTCCAATATAGTCTGGAGGAAAGGGGGTTGCATTGATGACACTATGATAGACAACAAGAGAGATACGAAAGTTATTCAGAAAGTTTCCTAGGTTCTTCACGGGATTTGATTAAGCTATTACTGTATTTGAGAAACATTAAAATTGACTAAATGCAACAAGTAAAAAATTTGACAACCTTGTGTTCACCTAAATTCAACAGAAATCGTCCCTTCATTGTTTTCATTTTTTCTAAATTTGATATTTGAGATTTTGTTGAGTAAATTGGAGTCCATATGTTCTGTATCTGTATCTGGTTCAGCGCTGTGTGGAGCTTAAAATGGTCAAATCCATTTCTTACATTATTCACATGTTGTGAAAAATTTTGCATTTGAGCTTCCTGTCCTATATGTAAATCATGCAAAAAGAAAGTAAAATTATTTGTCTGTTAGCTAGGCTGGACAACAAGGGAATTTCTTTGATTTTCCAAAAGACTTGCCCAACATTACATCAATGTATCAAATTTACTAATTTGAGTTGTTAACAAAATGAAGGGCAGGCTGTTAGCAAATTGAAGACCAAGTGAATGACTTTTATTTTGGGCGTAGATTAGGAACAAGATGGCGTGTCTTGTTTTTTTAAACATATGAGATGGGATATAGCTGAATTTGAGGAGAGGAATGCTGGAAAAGAGAGGAACAAGATTCGGTCCCTTTGTTAAGATTATTTTAATTTTGTCCTCTCGTGCGATTCATTAGTCTCAAATGATATCAAAAATATTTCTTATAGTTGGTAACAGATCATCATTGTTAGTATGTTCAATTGGCAAGAGTGTCCTGAAAGATATAGAGGCTTGAACATGAGCCATGAAGGGGATGACTTGTTGGCGTTCACATGTAAGTGTTGAGTTTGAGAGAATGATATAATAGTTAATCCCCAAACAAAATGGCCTAAGATTTTGAACTGAAGTTGTATCCAATGTGCATATCAAGGCGTCATTGAAAGGCTATCCAAAGTGTCAATCTTCCCATATCTCCTGCAATGCTAGTACTTAATGCAGGACTATGTGGCATTCACATACTTGCATGGTCTAGATTTATGCTATTTCTGCATCATGCTTAGCATCTTGTATGTTAGGAAGACCATTCCCCAAAAGAAAGGCCAAAACGTTTATTCCCACCCCCTCCCCCCCAAAAAAGAAAAAGAACAAGTTAAACTGCAACGATATGAAGGGCGCTTCACCAATACCATTGTAGCCCTCGCTCAAGCACTGCTACCCTTAAAGGGTAGGGGTGGTTAGTGACTCCTTGGGTCTGCAAGCATGTATACTTTCATTTCCCCTTGAGTCTGCTATCCTTGTATGTTGGCATGTTTTTTTTATTATGGTAACCCGTGTTACCTTCAACTTGGCTTAGCAACAACTATGTTTGGAAATATTTAGGGCATTTAAGAATTTTGCTGGGTATGGTAAAATTCTCATAAACTCATTGCATGGACGATGAAGTATAATCATAAGTAAACCTAGTTCTGATTTGTTGGAAATAAATGAGAGATATTACTTGAGTTTTTGAAATTCGCACAAAATGAAATTACCAAGAAACCATTATTAATGAAATAAACTTTAGAGATAAATTCTCTTTTTATTGTTATACTAGTGAGATCTCTAATAAGAAAGAAGTCTAACAAATAGCAACATTATTCGCTTGCTTAAAAAAGTACCATTTTTCTTTTTAAATTTCCTTTAGGCAGCTGGACATGTAAATGTTATAGACATATTATGGATCCAGTAAAACATTGAATTATACAAACGGAAATATCATAGTTTGTTTAATTGTTAAATTTGTTTAAAGACATTAACTTCAGCCAATTAAGGTAATGGTTAAAAGCAATGAATTAAGATTGAACAATAGAATCATTAAAGCTTAGTAAGTAGCTAAGCCTGTCAACTTATATGAGAAAGTCAAATGACAATTAATTTATGAATATATTAGTTCTATAGTTGATGTGAATGATCATTTATTTTAAATTAGAATAAAATTAATAAATTTTTTATAAAAAAAAATACTCCAACATGATTACTCTGCTAAATTGCTATTTATGCTTGTTCTCTCAAGCTTCAGTTCATATTTTGCAGGTTCCCATTTGTTAAAAAAGTATCATGATGGGAAATGGTATTGAAGATGATGATGATGATTCGTTCACTAAGCCCCTTGGAAGAAGGTCCGTCATTTATTATGGCATGGGTCACATGCTCAATGATATCACTGCTGCCTGTTGGTTCACTTACCTCTTATTGTTCTTGACAGATATTGGACTTTCTCCAAGGTATATATCTTATTACCTGGCCAGCAGTTTATAAAATCACATTGCAGTTGTTGAAGATGTTTTCTGTTGAAATTTTGTTCACATTATGTTGAAAAAGAACGATTCATGGAAGGAAAGTGGTGTTTATCCTTGGTAATGTTGAATTTGGTAATAAGGGATTTATCAGGTACAAGTTTTATATGTTATTTGGGAAAAGTAAATCTGGTGATATTCTACCAGACTCAAACTCTTATTCTTTGCAGCATGATGAGATTTTAGTTTTGAGATATAGTGAAGTCAGCAAACAATTTTTTTTTTTTTTGATAAGCAACGTAAGAATATTATTAATAAAAGAAAAAGTGCCAAGCCGAGTACATTGGGGATGTACTATGACGGCACAAATCAAGAAACAAAAGTACAACGATCAAGAAAAATAGGAAAAGAAGAGCAAGAAAAATGAAAAAAAACCACACTCCATTCATAGAGAGTGTGCAAGAAAAGAGACTTAATCTCAAGCAAAGAACGTTCACAACCCTCAAAGCTTCTAGCATTCCTTTCACGCCAAATGCACCAAATCAAGCAATGCGGCACTAATCTCCAAATATCAATGTGACGATGTCGCGCAAACTTTCCTTGCCATGCCTCAAATAACTCAAGAACATAATAAGGCATAACCCATTGAACACCAAACAGGCAGAAAACCAAAGACCACAACTCCCAAGCTATGGGGCAATGAAGTAGAAGATGATCCACCGACTCCCCACATCCCTTACACATATAGCACCAGTCAAGCACTATCACACGTCTTTTACGAAGGTTGTCTGTTGTTAAGATTTTACCTAAGGAAGCAGACCAAGAAAAGAAAGCCACCCGTGGAGGAACTTTCGCTTGCCATATCATTCTCCATGGGAAGGAAACAGCAGTAGGAGGATAGAAGGAACAATAATATCCTCTAACCTCAAAACCTCTATTCCTTGCAGGCTTCCAACAAACCTTATCTGGACCAAACCCTCGCACTGTCGAGGAATAGACCAACCCCATAAACCGATCAAAGGCTTCTTCTTCCCAATCTTGTGGTGGACGACGAAATTGCACATTCCAATGAAATCTCCCAGCAGACCAACCCATAATTTCAGCCACCGAAGAATCCTTCGACCTACTAATACTATAAAGCTCCGGAAAGGCCTCTTGGAGAGTACAATCCCCACACCACACATGCTTCCAAAATTTCACTCTAGTACCATCCCCCACATCATATACTAGAAGTTTAGAGAAGTTCAGCCAGCCACTTCTAATGTATCTCCACAGGCTGACTCCATAAGGACTTGTCACCTGTTTTGTACACCAACCACCCCAACTATTACCATATTTTGCCTCTATAACCCTCCTCCATAAAGCATCAGTCTCCATGCCATACCTCCACAACCATTTTCCTAGCAAGGCAGAATTAAAACTTCCCAAACGTCTTATACCCAGCCCCCCAGCCTGCACAGGCTTGCAGACCTTGGCCCAATTAATTAAATGGATTTTAGGTTCACCACCAATCCCATTCCACAGAAAATCTCTCTGTAATTTCTCCATACGCTTTGCCACTTTACCTGGTAAAGGAAGAAGGGAAAGGAAATATGTAGGTAAAGACGAGAGTGAGCTTTTAATGAGTGTCACCTTACCCCCTTTAGATAAATACATTCTCTTCCAGCCTGCTAATCTCCTCTCCATTCTCTCAAGAATAGGATTCCAAACAGATAAGTCCTTAAACTTAGCACCTAATGGAAGGCCCAAATATTTCAAAGGTAGAGAAGACCGCCCACACCCCAATATACCCACCAACGCCTCCAAATTGTGCACCTCACCAACAGGTACCAACTCAGATTTCCCCAAATTAATATGAAGCCCTGACACCTCCTCAAATCTAGCAAGAATCGCCCCCAAATTGGCAATCTGACAAGGTTCAGCATTACAAAAAATCAGAGTATCATCTGCAAATAAAAGATGAGACACCATCACTGATGGACCAGCCGTACTACCCACAGAAAAGCCTGAGAATTGCCCAGCGGAGGCAGCCACATCCAACATACGACTTAGTGCCTCCATCACAATATCAAACAACAATGGAGATAATGGATCCCCTTGCCGAAGCCCCCTAGAACTTCCAAAGAAATCAGATGGACTACCATTGATCAGAACGGAAAACTTTACAGTTGAAATGCAATACCTTATCCATTTTCTCCATTTCTCTGAGAAACCACAACGCTGAAGCATGTACATTAAAAAGTCCCAACTCACATGATCATACGCCTTCTCCACATCCAATTTACACAACACACCTGAAACTCCAGACTTTAATCTACTATCAATACATTCAGAAGCAATCAAGACGGAATCCAAAATTTGTCTACCCTTCACAAAGGCATTTTGTGAATCCGAAATAAGCCCATGTGCCACCCTACGAAGCCGATTTGCCAACACCTTAGAAATAATCTTATAAATCCCACCAACTAAGCTAATAGGCCGAAAATCCTTTACCTCCACAGCATCCACTTTCTTGGGAATAAGGGCAAGAAATGAAGCATTAAGACTCTTCTCAAACACCGCCTGAGTATGAAAATTGTGGAATACAGCCATAATTTCTGTTTTCAAAACACACCAGCAAGACTGGAAGAATGCCATGGAAAAGCCATCCGGGCCAGGAGCCTTCTCACCATTACAATCATTAATCACCCCAAACACCTCTTCTTCCTCAAAAGGCCTATCTAGCCAATTTGCATCTTCCACCGCGATACTAGAAAAATCCACATCATCTAAAACAGGTCTATGAGCCACATTCTCAAAATAAAGCTGTCTATAGAACTGAGAGATACAATTTGCTATAATTGCCGGGTCCGAAGACAACTCCCCATCCACCATAAGCCTATCAATAGAATTAACCCTCCTGTGAGAGTTAGCTATACGATGGAAAAATTTAGTATTCTTGTCTCCTTCTCGGACACAGAGAACTCTAGATTTCTGCCTCCAACATATTTCTTCCAACAGAGTAGCTTTTTCTAACTCATCACGAATTCTTCCCACTTCCACCATTTCCTCCGCTGACAAACCCCGACTATCCTCCATATTCTCTAGAACACCCAGGTCCTTCCACAATTTTTTAATCCGATCTTCAACATTACCAAACACCTCCACATTCCATCTTTTCAAATAATTTTTTAAGAGCTTTAATTTATTGGCTAGAACAAAACTCGGTGCACCATGAAACTGATAGGATTCCCACCAAGACCGAGCCCTATCCACAAAGCCCTCATCCTTAAGCCACATATTCTCAAATCTAAACGGCCTACTCCCTCTCTGGAAAGAACCACCCTCAAGAACAATAGGAAAATGGTCCGAGCACAATCTAGACATCCGTCTTTGAGAAACTGTAGGAAATTTATCCTCCCAATCTGCAGAAAACAAGAATCTGTACAGCCTAGCTTTCGAAGCAACTTCTCGAGAATTTGACCAAGTAAAAGTACCCCCTTGCAATGGCAAATCAATGAGACCCTGTTCCGAAATAAAATTGGAAAACTCCCGCATAGCAGCAGTGAAAGAATTAGACCCCAAACGTTCGGAAGGGAATCTAACCACATTAAAGTCACCACCCACACACCATGGCACACTCCACCAGCTATTCAAGCCACAAAGTTCCTCCCATAAAAACCTCCTGTCACGGTGTAAATTAGGGCCATAAACACCAGTAAACGCCCAAACAAACTGATCTAACACACTTGTAAACTTACAAGAAACCGAAAATCTCCCCACTGCTTCCTCCATTTTATTCACTACCCGAGTGTCCCACATCACTAGCACCCCTCCAGAAGCTCCACAGGATCCTAAGTAAGACCAGTCTACATGTTGGCCACCCCACAAGCTACGAATTACCGCTCTGTTAATCAACCCCATTTTGGTTTCTTGAAGACAAACCACACTAAGGACACTACCTAGAACTTCTTGATTTCCTTATGTTTTCATCAAAATTGTTCTTGAATAAAGTTTTTTGTCTGCTGCTGCATTGAGTTCTGTTTACCTCATGGTATAAATGAATTGTTGAGCTCCTATAATTTCTTTTTTTGACATTGTTGTTTCATTTTATAGGGATGCTGCTATGGTTATGCTTTCAGGTCAAGTAGCTGATGGATTTACAACCATATTGGCTGGTGAACTGGTACATATTTATATTTTTTTTTCTGTTTTTTTTTTTTTTACTCACAAATTGATATCCTAAACATACATAACTAGATACTGTAAATTTAAAACAGTGGAATATTATATCTATCTGGTCCATTTTTTGTTTTGTTTGTTTTGAATGCTTTTTAATATCCATCATTGTTTTTTCTTTCTTCGATTTTTCTTTTTGTTATTTAATTCATTGGAGCATTCACAATGGTGCTCAAGTTTGAGTATAGTGACAAGTTAACACGTGTTTCTTATACTTCTTACATGTGAGTGTTTGATTCATTTTGCATTGCTTGCTTCTAGTCCAAGAATAAAATGAAGAAAAAAAAAAAAAGGAAATAGCAAGCACTTTCTCTAATTTGTGAATGGGTTTACAAGAGGGTTTTACACGTGAAACCTTTTAAAAAAAATGTTTAGTATACACTAACAATATTGAACTAGAGGAATTAAATTCTATATGTTCTTCAAATCAGTTTTTTTAAACCTCATTCACTAGCTCTATATAGGCAAATGGTTTCAGAAGAAAGTACAAATGCAGATGTCATGTCTGATTGTTATGTTTTCAGGTCCTACACAAGATTGTATGCACATATTATGATTGCCTAGGGCTAGGTTTTAATATCCAGTTATTCTATGTCCTAAATGATTGAAATTCATATATTATTACAAATTTTTTGTTAAATACATAAGCTCCTATTTTTGGATGTTTGGGTGATTTTGAGGGGGGGTGGGGGTGGGAATGGGAATTGTGATCTTAGCTTGCTGGAAATAATTCGACTTCCTATTGTTTCCATGATAGATTGATAGGTTTGGACATTTCAAAATATGGCATGCTGCAGGCTCTGTTCTGGTTGCCGTTTCATTTTCTTCTGTTTTTGGTGGTTGCGTACCTTGTAAGATCTTTGGTACTTCTTCATCAACATTGGAAACTGTTGGCTACAGCTTGTTTGCAGCAATCTTCAATGTTGGTTGGGCTGCTACTCAGGTTTCACACATGTAATAACCTTCTCAATCTACAATTTCCAGTTGAAATGTGCAAATCATCATTTCTATTTTTTATCCTATATAAGAACAAGGGAAAAGGCACTGCTGCCACTCCTTTAAGTGGTTATTATTCTGTGAACACATAATTTTTTGGGCATTTAATTGAAGCCTAAAAAACTAATTGGTAACAAATGGCTATTTTGTTTTATTTCTGAATTTTTGTCTATGCGGAGGGACTAGCCTGAAAGTTTGTTAATTTAACAAAAGGATGATCACATAAAACAGGGGGACCTTATGGAAATTCCTTAAAGCATGGGGCACCAGTGAACCCCTTCACCTGGCCCCTCCACATTGATGGAAAAGATAAAAGGAAGAAACACATGTCATTGGCTTTGGAAGTATTTTCGCTTATGCTATGAACCTTAACTGTTTTGTTGAAGGTCTATGGTGAATTGCATTACACTGAATTCAACGAGTAGAGTAGTGCTGACTAGCTGTCGAAATGCATTTACAATGGTCAGCTTTGAACTGAATTCTATTTGGTTGTACTTGTCTGTATGTTGTAACATGGTACCAATGAAGGTTTTTTTTTTTGGTAACTTTTTTTATAGATTGCCAACCTCAGCCTATATGCAGTTGCTCTAATAGTCTTTGCCGTCACCAAAGCAACCACATATGCTGATGTTGAAAATCAGGTATGTCCAAAGAATTTTTGATCTATTATTAAGAGTTTTCCTTCTGGATTTTAATCACTGTATTCTACCGAGCAGTATCGATGGATTGCATATTCATCAATTTTTGTTGGATGCTGCTTCGTGGGCATATTCCTTTTTGGAACCAAGGAGCCAAGGTGACATAAATAGTCTTAATCTTTGAAGTTTCTAGGAAATGTCTTTATAATGCTTTCTTGATGTGTTGCGAGATAAAAAAATAATCTTATAGTACCATGACCTGTAATAGTGTTATCATTCTTAATTTTGTTTGGTTTAAGATAAGAAAAATGACTATGGGCATTTAATTTCAAGTTTTGTTGTTTGCCCTTGGTACTAGGTGGATAAAGACCTCATTTTTTCACATTGTTTAATTGAACCATTTGGTTAGAAACTAGATGTGAGAAATTCCAACACTATCAATATAAGGGAAATATCTGAAATTTTAGAAAGTTTGGGGATACCTCGGCATATTTAATTACAATAATTATTTACTTCTCTTATGTAGATCCAGGGTAGGAGCACGAGGAAATTTTCATGTTAGGATTGCATGGGCTTACTGGTTCAAGCGAGTTCTATATTATGAAGTTGCTATTGTTTATGTGCTCACCAGATTAATTGTCAATGTGTCACAGGTCAGTGCATTTTCCTGTTTAGTGGTGTTCATTTTAACAAACAGAAAAGAAAGAAGAAACTTAGCTTTATATATATTATAACATCATATGAGGAGCTGATATTTTTAAGAATATCTTAAGCCTCCAAGAAAAAATGTCCTATGACAAATGGGCTTCCCTACTGGAAAAATCAGTCCACTAATATTACAAATTATAAAAGAAGCGATTTTCCTAAAATTGGTAAGCTATCTTTGTAGTTCTGATATCAAGATGGCTTCTTTTGTCAGGCGTATCTTGCATTCTATGTTATTAATGATCTACGAATGGCCCAATCAGCTAAAGCTCTGGTACATGCACAAACCTTTCCAAATCATATATCTTTTAATCTTAAAAATATTTTATTTGGAAAAATGATGCATGGCTAATTCTTTCAAATTGATGGGAGCAGGTTCCTGCCATCATCTACACTTGCAGCTTCATTGTATCTGTTATTCTACAGGTCCCCTTGTGAAACCCACTTCTTTGGTTGAAAAACCGTGTTTTCTACAAATTCTTTATTTATTGATACCTGACCTTTTCAGGAGATTGCATGGACTGGCCAACGCCTGAAGGCCTACTACACTGCTGGTGGCATTATTTGGATGTTTTCTGGTGCAGCAATCATTTTCTTACCTAGAAGCATGAGTGCTTTCATGTACATAATATCAATATTTATTGGTGTAGCAAATGCTTTGATGATGGTATGATTTAATATTCTGTGCTATTAATCTTTTCTTCATTTCAAGTTATTTATGAGTGCATTTCACTTCTATGACATTTTAAGATAAGTGAAGCATTGTCCTTATTGTTGAATTTTCTTATCAATAAAAGAAAAGGCATTGTCCTCATGGTTGATGGAAACCATTTAGATTTGAGAATCAAAGTATTATGACACGATAAACAACCAGCCTTCTAGGACTTGTTACAGCAATATGACAACCTTAGAATTTATAAATCTTCCTCTGAATAGTTATGCTTCATAACAGATAATTTTGCTAACAAAGCATTAACTAAAGAACATTTGTATTCTTCTAATTCGACGCAAGCTTATTGATTTGAGTTTGACAATGATGATTCTAATAACAACTTAAGCCAAAAGCCCAAAATTTCACCAGCGTATTGAAAACAAGAGAATTTTTAAAAGTTCCATCTAAATTAGTGAATGATTTGAGATCCTAACACTGAAATGTCTAAATGAAGTATGAAAGAAATCCAAACTATTTAACTTATGTGAAAAACGAGTATACCTAATAGGTTGTATGATGTAACATAGTCTGTGAACTACCAGTCCACACACTTTACAAGGACAGTTGAATCATAAACATTGTCTAAATGTATTAATGCTAACAGAAACAACATAAGAACATTCCTGTACAATTACAAATGTATTAATGCTAACAGGGAACTTGATATTTCACATAAGTTTAGGTCCTCTTTAAAGACTACACTCAAGTCATTATTGACTTCTTATGATTAATTTCAATGAACTTGTATAAAACTTTTCCTCAATTACTATAGGTGACTGGAATAAGCATGCAAAATGTTCTAATTGGGGAGAATCTTGGTGGCTGTGCATTTGTTTGTGGATCATTGAGCTTCTTGGACAAAATCTCATGTGGGCTTGCCTTGTATGTTCTTCAGTCTTTCCAAAGTAAGTTGTTTGAATCTCCAGTCTTTGCAAAAGCTTTAAAATTAGGGTTATTTTATATGATTCTAGGTGCTTTGTTACATACTTGATTATTACATACAAGTATGTATATTTATGAATGAACGGAGAGGGATCTTGGCTTATATTCATTAGCTGTTTCTCTAGATCCTACTATCCTAGATCTTTTCTTTTGAGGATGGAAGATCTAAAGAGGGAAAAAAAAGAAAAGAATTTAAGAGCAATAATGGATAATACTATTACAAAATCCAAAAACTAAAAACCAAAATACACCCCAGCCATGTCCTGTCATTTAAAAAAAAAAAAAGAAAAAAAAGAAAAGAAAAGAAAAGAAAGGGCTGGACATGCTTGCAGCTGTGCCCCAGAGGTGTCCATGCTTTCTAGGGCTTGATTCTGGCTTTTATTATGCTAAAGGGAGATTGAGAAAAGATTCACTTACTATTTGAAATTTCACATGCCAAAATAGAAGATCACTATCATGACTATCATTTTGTTTAAGATGATCCACCATTTATATTTTATTTTTGGTATTGTTTTTGTTGGTCAGTTATGTTACTGACTAATTAGACAACCATTGGAGCAACCAACAGAAACAATCATGGAAGCCTTGTTAGCTTTAATTTAAGTGATCTGCCAGATAGAGAAATTTTACTTGAAACATCACTTGAGCAGGTTTGAAAGTTTGATGCTAATTTTCCAGACATGGGATCTCTTCTAGTTTTCTGATTAATTCCTCTATTAATTGTTGTGATCTTAATTTTCAGAACTCATATGTGTGAAAAATTCTTGAGTTCTTTCTCAACTGTCCATAATGGTTCTTCGTTAAAATTTTCTGGTTGATATTTATCTACTCCAATGCAGGTTGCTCTCCAGAACTTCAGAGAACAAATGCAATAAATGTCTATATTTCAGTTACACGGTTTGGTTTGGGTCTCTTACCGTCATGTTGTGCACTAGTTGGGGTGGCAGTTACGTACAGCATGAAACTCCATACCCCTTTTTCGAAACCTATAATGGAGCCGCTGTTGGAATAGTCTGCAAAAGGCCAATTAACTTTAAACAACACTGATTGTAAGATGTTGGAGCATTTGCTTTTGAGTATTTTCCTGAAGCAAGGCTCTATAGCACACATTTCTATAGGAAAGGAAAAATTTTAGATAGATATGATTGAGAAAGCCATGAGATTTTCTTATTCTTTTTTATTTCTTTCTATGAAGTCTTTTTTTTTTTTTCAATACCCTTTTTTTGCTTATAGAACTTTATCATGTGTATAATCAAGATGTTATATTTATTAATGAAAAGTCTATTCATTTAACTTATACATATATGAATGTTACTCTCTCCTAAAAGAAAAAAAAGTGCTACACATTGTTAGGTGTTGTTATCAAATAATGATACCTATTGATAGTGAAGATTGACTGTGTTTATATTGATTGGTACTGATAAAGCAAATGAGGTTCAAATTGATGGTGCAAACTCCCCTATTTGCCTATTCCCTGAGTGAGCCAAGTGATGCCCATTGCTTGGTGAATGAAATGGTGAATAACATATGTATTACCGATGATTATGCTCTGATTCAATCTCCCTTATATACAGCGTAGGTGCTTGCTTATGCTAACATTTGTAGCCTCGTATTATTTGATAAATTAGGTAAGATCACACTTCCTTCACCTTCAGTTTGGGGCTAGCCGAGATTATATAGTTTATGCCGGAAAACAAACTGGGTATTGTTATATCAATGGCAGTTTGAGGCAGCTCCAAGTAGAGGAGAATCAGATGTAATTTGCAGAATGCTTTGATTCACTTCTCATAACCCTGCTTAAGCTGCTGAAAATCCTGGAGCAGCTGGATACTAGTTCAATGTGGTGGTTGAAGTTATTTTAGCTTATTTTAGGATTGTTTATATCAAACCCTATGCTCTGCAAGATTTGTAGGTACGGCCCAAAAGAATGTGAAAAAGACAAGCCTTGCGTATAACTTGGTCTGTCCTCTAGATTTTTGGTTCTTTCTTCTTCTTTTGAGCCACTTTTCTTTCATGGTGAGGTTATTTTTCTATTTCAAGTGAGCTGTTGAGTGTTGATAATATTTATCTCTTTGGATTAAAACTTCCCTAAACTTTTATTGTTGCCCTTACGACAGATTTCAAGGGAAAAAAGTTTAAAATATGGAGTTCCTCCTCCCACAAGTATTGATTATCCAAAAAATTCCTGAAGTAAGCAAATTATAACCAAAAGCATGCATGCATGAGCACTTGTAAATTCAGGTTGACATAGGGTCGAGCAATTAAAGTACAAAGCATTAGATTGAAAAAGAACTGAACGCAATTATTATAAGCATCTAATTGTCCATCCTATGAAACAATTATTCTACTATGAACAATCAGATTCATCTCTCTTTCAAACAAAATTAAACTTAAATATATTTACATCTTCTTGTTTTGGAACAACAGAGGGTAATGTTTTTTCATATTCTCCTCCCCTTCCCATGTGATCCTCCCTTTTGAATGATTCCACATCTTCACTAATTTCACAACTTTATTAGACCGTAAAACTTTTTCCTTATTCCCTTCAAGCAATTGAGCTGACAGCTTCACATTAGAGAAAACCTTGCCTCCATCTACAGCCATAATCACTATCGTCATATATGTAAACAAAAAAGGAAATATGTACGCAGTTAGCAATATGAAAGGCACGAAAATGTTTCAACAAATACTGATTAATTAGAATACACAATAAAATTTTATTATTTGAGAACAAAATAGTAATTATTTTATGCATCCTACATATACATAACATATATCTCTCAAAATACGTGAGTCCTATATATCACAACATGTAAATTTCGTTCAGTTGTATGATCCATATATTATATGAGAGAGGTATTGGGTAATCCGTGCATTAGCCAAAAATTTTAACTCCAACTACTTTTTTTTTTCTTTTTTGAGAAGTTAACTCCAACTACTTGGACATCTAAAACTAAATTAAAAAACAAATAAATGAAAATAAAATTACTAACTACCTTGGTCACTTTCATTATCTTCTTTTGCAACATGAGTCTTTGCATCGTCTCCACTCTACATCAAAACATAAAATTCATGAAATTGATTCAAAATATATCAAATTAACAACAAAAAGAAAAAAAAAATTGAATATATATACCTTGAGTTCCTGGTGATTCAAAGACACATCCTCATCCATAGGTACCGCAGGCAAAACATCATAGGTTTCTTTGGGGCCAAGTAATTCACTGCTACTACTAGAACTGTCACCAATCTATAAAGACACAAAATCAGATACATATTGGTTCAAACAATGAAAGTCCTTGAAAAAATTAAGAAAAAAGAAGAAGACAATAACATAGCATAAATACTAAAAAGTATACCTCAGGGGATGTGGTACTAGAAGCTACGTCCTCGTCATCTTCCACAGGTAATCCAATCATATCAAAAACCACATTCTCGCAGCCAGGTAATTCATACCCATCAAAAGCCATGTCCTCGTCCACAGGTAATTCATTCAAATCAAAGTTCAGAACCATGCTTGTTTTTCCAACGTAACAATCTAAACACACACCAAGTTAAAGTTATATTTTGACATGCATATTAAAAACACACTAAATCCTAAAAATCCAGAATAAAATAAACTAACTTGAATACTGAATAGGGTTTTTGAAAGAAAAAAGGAACATACCTTGAATAGGGTTTAATTTTGAGAGAAAATTGTGGAAATACGTAATAGAATATAAACCCTTAAACCCAAGTATCTCTCAATGAAAAAAATTGTGAAGTATTTAGCAATTGAAATATTAATTTATACTCTCTAACTCTCAAAACCCCTTCTTCTAATAAAATATCCTTAATGAGACTCACTTACGCACTGACATAATGTTAATACGTTGGAAACCTTATCTTATAAAATCGGCTCATGTAATGCTCCTTTCACAAGATACTTTTTTTCACATGTAGGATAAAAATTAGAGTTTGTCATAATGTATTCATCGATGTTAATAAAAACTGATCTAGAACGTAACACACACGTAGCCATAATGAGAAATCTCCAGGAACTCATTGTGATTTAACGGTCGATGATATTTTTTTTGTCCCATATGATACCGAATCAATCCGTAATTCCTATTTATATGGTTTCATTAAATTAAATATTATATTATATGAGCCAATATTGTTGGGTGGATATTAGAATTGGCCCATCAAGGACTTTGTACGTCCTTTTTACAAGGACTTCTACATTCTAGTGGACATTTTTTTTTTTTAAATGAGAGAAGAATTTCATTAATGTTTTTTTTTTTTTGTTTTTTAATTTATATAATTTTTTATTTTTATAACTTGATAAATCTATTTTATGCTTAAAAACTGAAGGGTGGCATTTAATGTTGCTCTATGCCTGTCGAGCCACATTAACGGTTATATCATCCACCTATTTTCAATATTCTCTCTCTCATTTTTATTTATCTTTTTTCTTATTAATTTCTCAACTTATTGTTATACTTTTAAAATTTCCATACTTTTTACCTTTTCCTCACTTTTTCCTTACCCTTTATCTTCCTTTATTTTTTTGTTTTTCTCATTCCTCACCTCTTACTATAAATTTACAATTCTCTTTTCCAATCTATTCATAGATTTTTTCACACACAAAAGGCTATTTCTCTCTCTCTCTCTCTCTCTCTCTCTCTCTCTCTCTCTCTCTCATTTTCGGTGGAATTTTTTATATTTTTCTTGCATCTCTATTTTAGGTTGATGAATTTTTGTATTAATTGGAACTCTACTTTGGGTTGATGTAATTAAGTTTTGTGTTTTAAAGTTGTTATCTTTTTATTTTCTTTGATTTTCTTCTAAAAAAAAAAAAAAAATTTCTTTGATTTCATAGATGTTATCATATTGTATTATAAAGATAGTATATAAGAATATAATGTTATTTTATTACATAACATGACTTAGACAATTTGGTGCTTATTACTATATTTTTTATATTACTTTTTTTTCTTCTTGTATTATTTTCTTCTTATTATTCTCTCTCACATTTTCTCTTGAAAAAGTGATTATTCTCTCTCTTGATTTTTTTATTTTTTCTTGCAACCCTACTTTATATTGATAAATCGTAATTTTTAAAACCCTATTTTGGGTTCTTATGTTTTGATGTATTTTTTAATTAGTTCCCCATCTCAAACATAGTCTCTCTTTACAATAAAATTTAAAGAATAAATTATACATATTTTGTATAAGTTTGATATGAGTTTTGATTATCATGACAATCTCTTTTAAGGTAATGAATAATTCAAATAATTTATTTATATAAATATTACACACACACACACACACACACACACACACACACACACACACACACACACATTCCTTAAATGTATAACCAACCTCGTGCAATTCATTTAAAAATAACAATGTTAAAACAGATGAATAACTGTCCTAAAGATTAAATTTGTATATTCATAACTTTTATATTTAGAAAGATTTTCACCTAAATTTAACCATACTGAAGTGGACTAAAATGCTACATTAATGTAGCTTAACAAAAGCATAACAATAATAGATGCTATACTTAAAATTTAATTTAGATATTATAAGTTTGAGATTTATATATATTTTCATAAATTTGGATTTAGATTAGGTGTTTTCAACCCAAACATGTTTTTATCCATTATATAAGTGCATAAAAATAGATCGAAGTGGACCAAAAGGAACAAGTGGACCAAATGGACTGAATAGGAACAAGGTGAACCAAATAGGATCGAATGGACCGAATAAGAACAAATGGACGGAATAGGACCGAAGTGGATAGACTAGACCGATGTGGACCGAATAGGACCCATGTAGACTGAATAGGACTGAAGTGGATAGAATGGACCGGATAGAACCAAAATGGACAGAATAGGACCAAAGTCGACCAAATAGCCCGAATAGGACTAAAGTGGATCAAAGTGGGCCGAATAGGACCAAATATAACAAAAGTAGATAGAATGGACTGAATAAGGCCAAAGTGGACAAAACGGACCAAATAGGACCAAAGTGGATCAAAGTGGATAGAATGGATTGAATAGGACCAAATAAAACCAAAGTAGACTGAATAGGGCTGTAAATGAACCAAACCGATCATGAACAACTCGGGCTCGGCTCGATAAAAAACTTGTTCATATTTGTTTGTTTATAAATAAGCCAAACTTGAACCTTAGTTTCAGGTTTGTTCAATAAACAAGTTAAGCACAAGTAAAAAAATTTGTTCATGAACAAGCTCATGAGCTACTAGGCTTGATACACAACAATTCAAATATAAACTCATTTATAAATTTATGTGTCAACTAAATATACTCATTACACATATCCTAATATTGACATAGCCAATATGGGACCACTACTTATTACCTTAATTTTTTCCTTCCCTCTAAATTGATTAAGACCCACTTTAGACTATAGTTACATTTGAAAATAAATAAATTAATTAAGTAGGCTACATATAATACTTCCCTATCAATCATCTAAAACATGTTAGTATTTTCTCATTCATAATAGTTACAAACAAGTATTTTTCTAGTTCCTCACCATCTAACGTAAATGTAAAAATTGCATTTTAAACAACTACTGAAGCTGTAGACAAAGAATGATGAATGAATGAATTTAATTATGTAAATTTTTAATTTGAATAATGGCTAATCATAAGACAGACTAGATGCATGATAAAATGAATATACTATTTTTTCTTCTTCTTAATTTTAGAGATGTAAGCATTTGATAATGTAATTTTTTTAGATCTTAAGATCAAAAACTTAACCTAAGCTTGAGTTTGAGCTTGATATTAAGCTTGAGCTTGGCTTGACTAATTAATCAAACCAAGCTAAGTCAAGCTAAAACTTTTTGGTTTTTCCACGAGCTCAGGTTCAAACACTATTTTTAGGCTTATCACGAGTTTAAGTCAAGCTTGAACTTTTTGATATTTCTTGACGAGCCAAGCTTGAACATACACTATTCGACAAAGATCAGTTCGTTTACAACCCCATAACTGAATAGGACTGACATAGACTAAATAAGACGGAATGGACTGAATTGGACTAATAGACCAAATAGGACCAAATTGGACCGAATATAATCAATGTGGACCGAATAAGACTTTTGAATATTTATAATTTTTATTGCATTTTTAAGGCTCTATTGCTAATTTCTAAGGTGTATTTTAGAATGTTATTTGTATTTTTTAACTAAAACTAAAGAATATAGCCTAAATATAATAAAATTTCATACTTATCAATCTAAAAATTAAGAAATAAAAATTCATTTTTGAGCTAAACTTGAAAAAAAAAATACGAAACGAATCAATTTAAGGTCCAATTAAAATGGACTAAAGGGGGACTGAAATTGATCGAATTGGACCAAGTGGAACAAATTGGGCCAAAGTATACCTAATTAGACGAAATTGGACCGAAGTAGACCAAATTGGATCGAGTAGAAATTGTTTAATTTTTAGGGAGAACAAATTATATTCAAAAAATTATATATTATATTATAATACAAAATAATTATTTATTCTCACACATCGTTTGAGTTTCTGACTAGTTATAATAATAGTGAAAGGAGGACATTGCTTCCCATAAATAAAAGTAGAAAATGTAATACAAGATGTGTCAGATACTCAGATGTTTAATACAATACGTACATCAATTAGCGGTTAGTTGGTTAGAACCTGTGTTGTTCCCTATCACCAAAGGCTAACGTGATATAGCAAAATTTGGTGTAGAAAAAATGATCAAGAATGAAATTGTATGCCAAGGTCGTTCAAAGGATGGGAGTGTCCTGTTAGCCCCGAGCACTCTCATCACACTTGCTAAAATAGCATTTTGTTAAGTATAAACTAATTAAACACAATAGAAAGCTTCATGCATCAAACTCAACAATTTAATGAGCAAAATTAACAAATGAATGGTATTTCAATATGCCTCTATTAAGGAACTGTCCATCAATAAAAGTTATGAAATATTCTCTCTCTCTCTCTCTCCACAAACCATTTTGACCTCCACACAGAAACAGAGTCGATTGCGTGCCAGTTACCTTGGTCGACTCTCTTAAGACCCTTCGCACGCTAGCTAACCTATCATCCTTGTTTGAGTGTGTCATCTTTACTAGGGTTCAAGGGTGTGTGTGTGTTTCTTTCTAAAAGAAAAGTATTACTCTTCCATCCAAGACATGACACAACATGAACTATCCCAATATTGCTTTACTATTATTATTTGTAAGGGAATCCCAATATTACTTTGAGATTGATAATGCACGCATCACAGAGACTTTATGGTCTTCTCTGAACAATATTCAAGTGGTACAATAAAAAAAATGCAAGAATCCCTAACCCCCTATCAGGGTATGAGGATCCTGGTAACAAAGAGTAGATATTAGAATATAAATCTTCCTTTCAATACACGCCTTCTAAAACCTGGAATATGAACGTTCAAGATATAATTCTCCCAGTTTATGCTGCCTACGTTAAATCCAAAGTCCCTCATCTCTTCCAATGACACGTCTTCCATCAATTTCTGGGTATTATGATTGTCAAACCTAGTAGCACATCATTTGTAACCGTAGCTCAAAAAATTATTCGTAAGTAATAACTAGAGAAAAAGCAACAATGTTATGGGCTTAATCATAACATCAGTGAAGTAAGCAGAAAGAATTTTTAGCAAACGCACAAAGTGGAGTATGGATTGCAAACCATCTTGGACTTTCTAAAGACTAATTATGTCTATAACTAGTTTTATTTTGATTTAAGACCAATAACTATCAATTGTACCTTCGATTTGAACAGTGGTTTTAGAGTATAGTTTATGGAAACCGTTTTTGTTAAGTCTCACCCATGATAGGTGAAGTTTAGAAAACTACTTATTGGTTTTGAAATTTCACATTGACTACTAGAACAATAAAGATGTGCACTAATTCTATCAAAGATGGTAGTGCCATATTGAAAAAGAAAAGTAGGGAGGTGTCAGGTGTGCCAATCACAATGAATGAGGTGGTGGTGTAGCTAAATTGTGTGTGCGGGGGGCTTAGGAACAAAGTTTTGTCTTGAGAGAGAGTCAAAGACTAAGCTTTGTCTAGACTCTGGTCATGTGTTAGTGTGAAGATATCAATCTCTTTAGGTATGTTAGGGTAGTTTATGTTTGAGAGCCTTTTTTTTTTGGTAAGAGTGTATGTATAGTTGTAATACATATTAGTGATAATCAATTTTGGTTGGTATTGCCCAAAGATATAAGCTTGGAGAGGAGATTATTCCTACTTTTGTAGATAATTGGAGACATACAAGCCAAGTTTCAAAAGAAGCATTATAATATATACCATGTTAATTCATTCATTCATGAAATTTATAAATAAAAACGTGTGAATTCTTGTATGATTCTTGCTTAGGTGACCTGAGGCATTTACTTGTGGTTCACCTTGCAACCTCCCCATTATTCATTTATTTATTGTTATGTTTTCGTTTAGCCTTAGTTCTCAACATCATATTGTCAAATGCTGAAATGAATGAAGCAAAGTAATAATAATGTGTGCGTGCACGGGTGTGTGAGGATCCCAAAGTAAAAGACATTAATTACCATCCCCTATCGAACATATATGGTTCATAAATCTTAGCCAAGTGAACAACATGCTCCACTATCTTCTTGCATTTTATTGCCAGCTTGCCTCGCAGCTTAGAGTCTGTAATGGTAGTATCCATCAGTCCACTTCTTTGAGCTATTTCATCTGAAAAGTAAGAGGAGAAATTGTCCATTGAACTAAAACACTTCATTCCATTGACGCATATGTTTTTCCCTTTGGAGTCCATTAGTGGAGAACAAGTGAAGTGATCGCAAGAAAACTTGAATAAATCATGCAACAAAAGGGGGTTTACAGCTGATGACCCAACGTGGTAGATATTTAATTCTGGTTTCGCAGCTATCCCATGCTTTGCTATGGCTGCTATGGAGTATGGACGCGTTGACAACCATGTCCAAAGGAACCTAAAAGCATTCATGAGTCAATTCATAGTCGGGAAAAAAAGAATGGTATGGTATGGTATGTTAAACCAATATTGCAAGGAAGTAAAAAAGGTAGCAAATTACATCTATAATTGCTTTTGGGTCTACAAGAAATCCTGGGAGTCGGCCTTTACCATAGGATAAGATCAATGGATTCAGCATTTTAAATTGTTCATGTGTAATTAAGAAAACATGAAAGGTATAGTTAATCATATATGATATTGAAGGAGCTTTGATAAATTACTGATCATCCTAAAAGTTTTAACAATTAAGAAATCGTGTGAAATCTAGAAAGCTTCAAAGGGAACATATTATTGTGAAGGTTAAAAAAAATACTTTTTTCCCTATATCCAACCTGGGAAAGGCTCTTTCATAGAGCTCTCAATCACACTTGGGCGAATGACGACTACTGGAACATCTCCTCTCATGCTATTTATTAGCATTTCTCCCAAGGCTTTGGTGAACACACAAGTGTTTTGCCATCCAAAGAGTTTTGCTCTATTATAGTTATGTTGATCAAGTGAGCATAAGCAATGAAAAACTTGCAATTAAGCTTAAAAGGATGTTAATTTTTACACTTGTTTAAACAATAAATAGTGATTTGAGTAGCACCTACTTTCCTTAAACAGAGAAATCTTCAAAAATTAAATCGTAAGATTAAAAAAAAAAAAAAAAAAAAAAAACTGATAGAAACCTTTTGGGTCAGCAATATATGAAATTGCGTGAATTTTGGTGACCTGAAGGGAATTGTCATCACTCCTGAGGATCAAAACTCATTGCCTTTTGTTCTAACTTAGGCCGCTTTTTGGGCAAATTCCAACGTTTAAGCTTTCGGTTAGTTAAACTTGTTATTTATGGTAATTTTTCATGTTGTTATAATTTTCAATTTCTTTGTTTATAAAATAGAGTTCATAACCTACTAGGAATTTATAATTTTATTAACATGTTCAAGTAACCCCTTATGGATTTAAGGGTCGTAGAGATGGTCCGTAAAACTATTGCAGGTGTCCTTACCTCTAAAACTAAGAAAGACATCATATTTCCATTGTGGTGTTGAAGATGAAAATGACAACAAAGAGGAGGCATTTTGAGTGCTAATGGAAGACATTGGAACTATGTTGGCAAATCTTGAACTACAAAAAAGATAATAATAAAAAAAGTACATTAAATAAAAATTGAAAGAAAAATTACAAGGAAAAAAAAATTAGAGCAGAAGAGAACAATTTGACGTCGATTTTTTCATTTCTTTGAGTGAAAGTATTGAATAAAAGAGATGGACATGTGTGAAAAGTGAAAACTTACAAATATGATAAATGAATTTGCAGCAGTGACATTAAAGCTCACTATTCTAAGAGATAGCGGAACTATCATTATCTCTTAGCAAGTATAAACAACACATAATTCAATTCCTATTATATAATTTTATTAAATAATAATTTCTTGTTTAATAAAGGAATGATCACCATTCTTTCTTTTGTTTTTAAGTTTGTGAGAGAGAGGAGGGAGGCATTACTAAAACTAAGGTCACCACAAAATTCACAACAATCTTACAACTACGTTCAATTTGCCCACTGCCTCACACATGGTCCATTTAAAATAATAAAAAAGTTACAGTGATAGGCCCAACCCAAGTGAGGCCAAAGTGGATGTACAAGTCTCCCTCTCCTTCCAGGAATCTCAAACAGAAAATTATTTAACTCACGTTATTATGATTATTACTTTTGCAGAAATTTAATTAACTAACGTTAAATCAAATACAAAAGCATCCTCTGTGTTTTTAATGAATTCTTTAAGCATCAATCCTATATACAGTTAGCTTTTCACATAATAGTATTAAGCCTGCGTTTGTTTTGGCTTCAAATGATTTTCGGAAATACTTTTACACTTAGTAGGGACTGAAAATTTGGTCAAATGGAATTGTAATTCCGGGTGGACTGGAAAATAAGGCCTTTCTCCTGTAAAATCATTTCACCTTCTATTTTACCTTCATTGCATTTCCGGAAAACACACCCGCAGAGAGAGAGAGCTCAAGCACAGAACAAAGACAGAGAGAGAGAGCTAGAAGGGAAAGTGAAGATCCATGTCACCGATCAAGCACCCGTCGCCTCCTTCAGACCCACCCACCGATCAGACCCATGTCACCGATCGAACCCATTGATCGATCTAGATCGAACCCACCGGACCCAGTGAACGACCCACGAACGACCCACCGTACCCAGTGAACGACCCACGAACGACCACCGGACCCAGTGAACGACCCACGAACGACCCACGAACGAGACCCAGTGAACGACCCACGAACCGATCGACCCACCGTCGCCACCTTCAGATCGACCCACCGGACCCAGTCGACGAGCAACCCACCTGACCCAGTCACGAGACCCAGTGAACGACCCACTCCCAGATCGACCCACCGTCGCCACCTTCAGATCGACCCACGAACCGATCTCTCTCTCTCTCTTTCTCTGTCCCTCTCTCCAATTGGGCTTGTGATTTTGATTTTTTTTGTTTTGATTTTTGTTTCTTTGATTGTTAAGTGAATATTTTGAATTTTTCTGTTATAAAATTTGTTTGGAAACTTAGAAAATGGCTGAGAAAATGTGAAAAATTTGTAGAAAAATAGCATTTTTAAAATGTTACCAAACACCGAAAATTATTTTTCGGACTATTTTTCATGACAGAACCAAACACTCATATTTCATTTTCTTTACGGGAATTTATTTTCCCCTGCATTCATTTTACACTCAGAATTCAATTTACATCGAACCAAACACAGCCTAAGAGAAAATCGTTTGCAATTTAACAAT
Source organism: Lithocarpus polystachyus (assembly GCA_033629205.1). Classification (NCBI taxonomy): domain Eukaryota; kingdom Viridiplantae; phylum Streptophyta; class Magnoliopsida; order Fagales; family Fagaceae; genus Lithocarpus; species Lithocarpus polystachyus. Next base: position 1,164,964 of record CM066165.1, read on the forward strand.
CACAGTTGGTATAAGAGGAGAATTTCAGATGCTGATACTATAAAACAAAAGCGAAGCACAAAACCCAGGATAAAATCTTTGTCATCATCCAAATATAAATTGAATCGCAAACTAAATATCAATTAAAGAAAAAAAAAAATCAAAGAATTCACACAAAGCATTGAATAAGAGAAAAGAGAGGACCTTGAGTATGCGGATCACGATGTGAAGATCGAGGAGACGAATAAGTTTGAGAAGAGAAAAAACCAGAGAGACAATAATTGAAGAGGAAAACTATTAGTATTAAGTTGGAGAGTTGAGGAAAGTTGTAGGAAGTTTCCTGATTGCAATTGGCTTTACTGATTACTCAAGTGACGTCGTGACAATGATTAAATAAAAAAAAAAAAAAAAATATATATATATATATATATATATATACACACATATCTATTTACGATGTAAAAAGCGGGTATGCCGCTGCAGTACTTTGATATGGTTATTTAGTATGCACTGTTTATCTATGCTGCTGTTTGGGTGATGCATTTTTTATTTTTTTTATTTTTAAACTGACATTTATATTGTTATTTTGACGCATTAAATTTTATAATATTTTGATAATTATAGTTTAGTTAATCATTTCTTTTTAGTAATCGGTTTTTGTTTTTTTTTTTTAAATATTGATGTAAACTGATATTTATATTGTTATACTGACACAATAAATTTCATAATATTTTCACAATTATTGACAGCTATGCCGCTACAGTGATTTGACACTGTTTATTCAGTGCTTTTGTACTGTTCATCTACAGTGTCGTTTTAGTGAGCTTTTTTAAAAAAAAAATATTGATGTAAATTGACATTTATATTATTATACTGACACAACAAATTTCACAATTATTGATTTGTCAATTTCTTATAAGCCGAAATAAAATAATAAAATATGAGACTGTAACCAACCACTACTGAAAATAAATGTTTTGACAATGCCACTACAGCTTTCGCACTATACATCCAGTGTTTTGGCACTATTCATCTACAATGCCATTTTCGTGAGTCACTTTTTTTAATTTTTAATTTTAGTAATCGGTTTGTGTTTTTTTTTTCTTTTAAATATTGATATAAGCTGACATTTATATTGTTATACTGACACAACAAATTTCACAATAATTTCACAATTATAGTTTAGTTAGTCACTTTTTTTTTAGTAATCAGTTTGTGTTTTTTTTTTCTTTTAAATATTGATGTAAGCCGACATTTATATTATTATACTGACACAAAAAATTTCACAATATTTTCAAATTATTGACGTGTCAATTTCTTATAAGTCGAAATAAAATAATAAAATATGAGATTGTAGCCAAGCATAACTGAAAATAAATATTTTGAAAAAATGTAACAATATTTATTGTTATCACAATTTTTTCACAATTATTAAGATCTCAGTTTCTTATAGTTCAAATAAATAAATAAAATACTAAGTCTACAACATTTTAACATTAATTTCTACAGTGCCTAAAGTTTTTTTTTTTTCCAGTAATTTTGTGTTTTTTTTTCTTTTAAATATTTATATAAGTTGGCATATATATTGTTATATTAACACAACAAATTTCACAATATTTTCACAATTATTGAGGTATCAATTTCTTACAAGTCGAAATAAAAAAAATATATATGAGACTGTGACTAACCATAATTGAAAATAAATGTTTTGAGAAAATGTTACAACACTTATTGTTATCACAATATTTTCACAATTGTTGAGATCTCAGTTTCTTATATATCAAATAAAAAAAATGCTAAGTTCACAACATTTTAACATTAATTTCATAACAAATCATAGATAAGCTATTATTGATGGATAACACTGGAGCTACAGTGCTTTTGGTTTATTCACCTGGCACTGTAGCCAGTGGCGGAGCTAAGATTTTAGTACAGGGGGGGCAAAATTGAAAGGCTAGATTGAAAGTAAAATTAATCTAAATATTACTAATCAATATAAATAACAAAATAGATAAACAATTATATACTAATGTAATTGTCATACAAGATCAAATATAATATAAAATTTAATTAATATTTCATACCTAATTTAATTTACTCAATTGGAAGATTTGCAAAGTATACCCTGATACAAGTTCATTTAGAATTTGATTTGACAATCATTATTGTGATTAGGCTTTGTCATAATCTCAATTGCTTACAAGTACACATTTTATATAATTAAAATAAATAAAATCACTTCATAGTTAATAACAATCGAATTAAGAGATTAATTTAAAGACATAGAAGTTAAACATGTGATTTGATTCCTTAAAATAAATCAATGTAAAAGTGTTAAGAATATAGAAATATACCTGCGAAGTTGTACTTTCTTGGCCTTGAATACTCTTAAAAAGTTATGTAAAATTCAACATTTCTTTCTCTATTTTTTTAAGTGGTAAGAACTAAGAAATTAAAATTTTGGTCTATGGCAAAAATAAAGTGTTTGAAATTGTGAAAAAATTAAGAAAGAAGAGAAAAAAATCAAGAGGCTGGGGTCTTAGTTTGATATAAAAGGTCTTAAATATTATTTTTTATTATTATGATGATATGGATACCCTAATTCAAAGGAAATAATTGTGTGACAAAGGCACCAGGGGGAAAAAAAATTTGCAGTTGCTTAAGATGCGGCAAGAAAAAAAAGGAATATGGTTTTTAAGTGGGACTCAAAAAACATTGTTTTGTTTAAAAAGACAAATAAACCTATGGAACATTTGTGTTATTTCTTATGGAACCTGTATATGGAAAAAGACAAAATAGTGTTATTTGTCCTCTGAGTATGGAATGTTTGTGCTCAAAATGGTAGGTATTGTAAATTGCATTACTATATAGGATTTATTTTCGGGAGGCCAGGGGGGCAACTGCCCCCCTCGACCCCCCTACCTCCGCTCCTGACTGTAGCTATAGTGCCTAAAGATTTTTTTTTTTCAAATAATCGATTTGTGTTTTTTTTTCAAATAATCGATTTGTGTTTTTTTTTTTCTTCTATTTATGTAAGTTGGCATATATATTGTTATACTGACATAACAAATTTCACAATATTTTCACAATTATTGATGTGTCAATTTTTTACAAGTCGAAATAAAATAATAAAATATGAGACTGTGACCAACCACAACTGAAAATAAATGTTTTGAGAAAATGTTACAACACTTATTATTATCATAATATTTTCACAAATGTTGAGATCTCATTTTCTTATAGATCAAATAAAAAAATGCTAAGTCTACAACATTTTAACATTAATTTCTACAGTGCCTAAAGTTTTTTTTTTCCCAGTAATTGGTTTGTGTTTTTTTTTTTTTTCTTTTAAATATTTATGTAAGCTGACATATATATTGTTATACCGACACAACAAATTTCACAATAATTTTACAAATATTGAATATCAATTTCTAACAAGTCGAAATAAAATAATAAAATATGAGACTATGACCAACCACAATTGAAAATAATTGTTTTGAGAATAACAAGAACAATGTTATCAGTTTAAAACTAATAACAACTTGTCATTTAGAATTTGTTCTAAAAATGTTATGAATATAGTATTTCTCTCAAATAAAATATAAAATATCTATTCAGATCTTATAAATGAAAATATTGTGATATTTTGTTGTATTCTTAGACTTCTTTTTTAATATAGTCAAATTGGATGAGCTAAAATTCACGATTTTACACACAAAATTTATATTAATTTTCTCACTACTGGGGTAGCACGTGCCTTGCACGTGCAGCCAACACTAGTGTGTGTGTGTGTGTGTGTGTGTGTGTGTGTGTGTGTGTGTGTGTATAAAGTGATTTGGAAAAGAAAAAGGGAAAAAGAACAATGAATATTGAAATTGGCCCCCTCGGACCATTGCCGAGAACAGTTTATCGCACATTGAACTTTTATTTTTGTCTTTCTTATACTTTTAACTCGCCATGTTGATTGCTTAATCCAATCTAGCCCAGCTTACTTTTCCCACTCTCTACAAATTTATTGTTGTTGGGCCTTTTTGAACTGGTCCATCCACCTTTGGGCTGGAGCGCGAAACTGTGTCATTACAATGCATAAATTGATTGAAACTATATCTTATTATCATTATTATTATTATTATTATTATTATGAGAGGATATGAGAGAAAATGCACATTGAAGAAGTTAAGGGAAATTTGTGTAATTTATCATTTTATTTGTCAAACTTAACCTAGTTGTCTCTCCAAAAAAAAAAAAAAAAAAAAAAAAAAAAAACTTAACTTCGTTGTCAAGGAAGGCTTAGGAGTAGGCTACACAATCCCGCTTTCCAAAAATAAAAACAATAGGATGTTGTGTCCAATACTCATGTCAAAACACAATGCCTTTGTCTATGTCTATAGGATAGAGGTCACTTAACTACTGAATAATTTAAAGTTAAACTCGTAACACTTTTGAAAGGTAAACAATACATTTTGTATCTTTTTTCTCTTGAATTATTATTATTTTCTTCTATATTATATTTATTTATTTACCCTTTTTTAAAAGAACTTTTGAACCTCCAAGAAAGAGCACAGCTATCGCAGATTTTATTTTATTTTAATTTTTATAAAAAATTTCCTTTTCTTTTTAGTCACTCAACAGATTAAAAATCAATGTTTGCTATTCTTCCACAACCATAAAATTGGAAATGATTTTGAAGAAAATAATGTAAATTTCCCTCTATTAAAACCCAAAATCTAACGTAACAAAAATAAAGAAAACAGCAGGAAAAACATAATAAAGCCTAGCCCACTTTCCACGTTCTTGGAAAGAGTACAGTAGGACATTAAGTCCTGCCTTGAAGTTTTGTTTGACATTCCTTTCTTCAAATTATAGTGTGGGCTGCTTGATTGTTTTTAGAGGAAAAATATGTCCAATAATGCATGTAGTAACTTTCTCTGAAAATTATATCTGCTTTTTACATTTATTCTTGACCTTATCGTGTTTAGTCATGATCCACTTTCTACGTTGTTTTTGACTTTAGTGTTTAACCATGCCCTAGTTTCCACGCTTTTGGAAAGAGGAAATTAGAACACACCAATACAAATTAACCTAATGATGACTAATATTCATCAACTTGTTAAAACAACATTACTTTAGGACATGACTATGACTTGGTGAGGAAAATTGTCTTACAACTTAGTTTCTTTAGAGTTAAATTTTTCATGTTAGATGTATAAATATCTTTTAAATTTATAATAGAAGACAGATAGCATCTCAAAGTTACATTGTTGCAACTTAAACTTTTGCATTTCAATAAGATTATAACTTGAAATTGTTATCCCATTGAGGTTTCATAATCACAAAGAATAAATACACATATACAACTACTATCTTAGTTAAATTTTTCGGTTGTATATTTGATACAGATATATAATTTTATGATATTTAAATTATCTTATTGTGTCCCACAAATTCCTAAACATTTGTACTTATGTATCGCATGCATGGAATATAAATGGGGTGTCTTCATTAATGTGTCTCATAGGCTCACCTCTATAGTAGTAAAAGTTTCAGGAGAGTTTATATTATAACTTCAAAGTAAACTACACCGCCCTACAATATGAGGAGCTATTTTGGATGTACTAATTTTTGTTCATTTGGGACAACAATTATTTAATTGAGGGAAGGGGACGTGCATATATTTATGTATATAAAATTTCACTTCCAACACAAATATTTGGCTCTGCCACTGATTGTATGAAAAGGAATCTTGGGTGAATTTAGATTTTGAATTTCTTAAGAAAATACTTCTTTTATTATTGTTAGCTCATTAATTTTGTAGTAAATTTTTCTTTTCATTTCCGTCTGAATGTATCTTGTCAAATCCATGTAAATTGTTGTGATTATTTATTGTATATGTGGTGGTTGTTTAGTTTATTGTTGTGATAAATTTTGGTCCAATCCAATGATCGATATCTATCAACCATAAAGAAGGCTATTATTAATTAAATGTCCCAACCTCTAACAAGTAACAACACCTGTACCGAAATGTTACATGTACGTAGGTAACATGTAACATCAAGTGGAATATGAATTTGTATATAAATTATTATACCAAACATGTAATTATGTATATAAAGAGACACCCAGCTTCTCCATTGTATAGAGCAGTATAGGTATATCTAAATTATATAACTTTCTCAGGTAGCCTTTTGAAATTACAATGAGTATTTTCCAAAGTGTCATGTCCACGGCATCTGTGCCGTATTATGGATCCTATTCTCGATCTCTCACCAGCACTCATGCAATCCCTGTCCTTACTACCACAAACAACTATCATTGCTGCTATGATCACTACTATAGTACCAGAATTTCTGCTGGAACTTTTAACGTGGTTTGCTGCACAACCCCTGTTCTCGCAACAAAAACCAACCACCATTGCTACTATAACTGCTATAGTACCAAAACTTCTTGGAGAACTAGTAAGATTGTCAGTTGCCAAAACAAAGAAAACGCAGAAGGGGGCCATAGCAGTCTCTCTTCAGCTCTGACACTGTCCCACAAAAACCCTCAGGATGTGATGACATCCACAGATAGGGTGGTTGACAATGGTATAAAAACCACGTCTACCACCACTGCTATCATGCCTCTACTGAAACCATCTGATGGTATTGGCATTGTTAGTTATCTTCGGGGCAAGAACTATCTTATCACAGGTGCGACTGGGTTTCTAGGCAAAGGTATTTACTTTCTTTTGCATTTTCATATTTCTTTAAAACATAAGGCCTCTTTGTCGCTTTTTTAGAACCATATTTTCAATAGTTTTGTTTTTCTTAAATTGAAGATAAAAATATAAATATAAACCATATTTTAGTGTTCTCCGAAAATAGATTGTTTTCAATAGTTTCTTTTCTTAATAAAAGACTGATAATAGTATAAGAAAATATTGTAAAAAAAAGAGGACATGAGAATTATGTGATTTGGCCTAACGGCTTATGTTTGTAAAGAAAGCATTGAGAAGTTGATTTTTTACTATGATGAAGTGTCCGTTAGACAAAAATTAATTTTGCTAACTTACTTTTTAGTACTATTTATAAGTCTCACTGTACTATTTCAGTTAATTTTTACCTTTATTTATAGTATTTTCAGTAAAAAATTTTCAGTTTTTGCAAAATAAGCGGATTTCAAACAAACACGAAATATTGATTACAAAGAACCCTAGTAGGATATATTTGTAGATTAGGGTCAGCCTTAATTATGCTTAGTTACAACATATTGGGTGACCTCTTAGGTCATTACCTATAATCACATAATAAACTTAATATTTTTAACACTTAAAAAATTATATTGTTTAAAAAATATGTAGATTTAATAGAAATTAATCTAAGCTACTTATACACTATATCCAAAAAAAAAAGCACTAATGAAATTACAATTAGGATTATTAATAATATTTATGATGAAGCATTGATTACAAAGAACCCAAGTAGGGTATATTTATAGATTAGGGTTAGCCTTAATTATGCTTAGTTACAATATATTTTTATTTATTTATTTGGTTTCTTCTTAAACCCTCAAGCCTGGAAACTAAGTTAAAATACCTAAATTGGTGGTGACGTTTGATCAAAATGTATTAACAAAAACAAAATGTTGTGAGGGTGTGTTAATTAACCTTTGACAATCAATTTCCCTAAGAACTTGAGGCTTTGGTTTTTGTAAATAAGTCTCCCATAACAGAAAATCATATTAAGTGAAGTTACAATAATATTTATAATAAATGAAATTTCTTAAAATTCTACTTAAGATTGATTGTGTCATAAACATATTAAGTGGATTTACTTTTTCCAATTGTAAAAGAGGTGTTAATAAAATCTAAATATAAAAACTTAATTAGTAATTTATCATCTCAAAAATAAGTAGAATTAGCAACGTTCCTAGATAATAACAACAATAATAATAGTTCTACACATTAGCTTTCAATTCCAATTAAGGTAGGAGTAAGGATTGCATGCAATTTTTTTCTTTTTTTCTTTTTTGCGCCACAATCATTTTATTCTTAAGCTCCTCAAGGAAATTCTGACCGACTCCTGGCAATAAGTTAGGATACCTAGATTGTTGAACTCATAAATTGCGCCCACGGTCATTTTAGTCTACTACATATCTAGATTACTATGAATAAGTGAATTTCGTATGATACAACAATAGATCTTGTTAGTTTATCTGACATAGTAATTTGGGAATATATATTCAATGGTACAGCTTTTATTGAGAAGATGTTACGTACAATACCAGATGTGGGGAAAATCTTTCTCTTGATTAAGGCAAAGGACAAAGAAGCTGCCATCCACAGACTGAAAACTGAAGTATGTTATTATATAAAGATTTTTTTTTTTTTTTTTTTTTTGTGTGGGTTTATAGTCAACAGAATGAATAATAAAGTTATATAAAGATTAGGGATGGCAATTTTTGCCCGACCCGCGGGTACCCGGTCCGGCCCGACCCTAATGGGCCGGGTTTTACCCGGTCCGATAAGAAATAGGGTCGGATTTGGGTTTTTTTAAAAAAACCCGAACCGGGTCCGGGTTTTTGTAAAAATTCAGCCCGGACCCGACTCGACCCGATTATATATAATATAATTTATAATTCCTAAAATACCCTCCTATATATATTGTTATAAACCTAAAATTCTATTCCTCATCTTCATTTCAGCTCTCACAGCCGCCTCTCTCATCTCTATTCTCTTTAGTCTCACTCACCAACCTCACTCTCTCACACACATCACAATCTCTCACTCACAAATCACAATCTCTCTCACTCACTCTCAATCTCACCTTCGGCCAACTATCCAAGCCTTCGCCGCCGTCCCAAGCTTTGTCAGTGTCACCAGTCACCGCCGGTCTCGGTTTGTCATGTTTAGGTTCATTACGGTCTAGGACCTTTGGGATCGTTAGGGAGTTTGGTTTTTTTTTTTTTTAGAATCTGTTTTTGGTTTGTGATTTCTGTGTTAGGATTTGTGTTTGTGTTTGTGATTTTGAAAGGGAAAATAAAAAATCTGAAATTTTTGTGTTTGTTTTTGGGTTTTTAGTTGCTACTTTGTTTCTATTGAAGAATATGATCTGGGGTTTTTGTTTTTGGTTTTTGGGTTTCTCATGATCTTGGGGTTTTTTTTTTTTTGGATTTCCGATCTAGGTTTGTGGAGATTAGGGCTTCAGGCATTTTTTTTTGGGCCACGGATTGGGCCCTGAAGTTGCATGGGCTGGGCGGGGCCCGACGGGGCGGGTCTGGGGTGTAGAAAAAAACCCGTTTATTAAACGGGCCGGGTTTGGGTTTTGGGATAGACCCGCAGGTCGGGTTCGGGTATTAAAAAACCCGGCCTGAACCCGACCCGTTGCCGTTCCTAATAAAGATGCATGTTACTTTTTTGTTTCTTTGTATTTTAAGCATAAAGAACTTTTGAACCTACGTTCATAGTCTCAGAGATTTAATTATTGTGATTAGATTTTAGATTCGGAAATTTTCAAGTGCTTGGAACAAATGCATGGAGAATCCTTTAAGGCTTTTATGATGACAAAGCTCGTCCCAGTAGCTGGGAATGTTTGTGAGCCCAATCTGGGGATGGATCCTGATACAACTAATGAAATCGCAAAAGATGTTGATGTGATTATAAATTCAGCTGGCAATACAAATTTTGATGAAAGGTTTCACTATTTTTTTAGTTTGAACGTGCATTTATTTAAAACAAGGTTGTTTTAGCCTCTTTTTTTTTTTGGTATTCTTGGTTTGCAAATGAATCTTAAATACTATCCGTGTATATATATATATATATATAGGTATGATGTTGCTCTCGACACAAACACAAGAGGACCTTCTCGGCTCTTAGGTTTTGCAAAGAAGTGCAAGAAACTTGGCATTTTCTTGCATGTATCAACCGGTATGCAAATATATTGTTATATAGCTTAAAATCTATATTATCATTTTTTTTAAGCTGTTACTTTGTTACACAGCATATGTCAATGGGGAGAGACAAGGATTAATTATGGAGAAGCCTTTCCACATGGGACAAACAATAGTAGGGGAAAGTGTCACCTCAGAAACCCCACCAGTATCTATCCCAGTGCTGGATATTGTAGCTGAAATAGAGTTGGCTTCAAATTTGAAGTTTTGTGCGCATGAAAATGAAGTTACACAAAAGTTGAAAGAATTGGGTTTGGAAAGGTGATGAACTGTGCTTAATTTAATGCTCAATTAGAGATGAAATTGTAATCGATCAATACCAATACCGAAGAAAATCAGCACTCCCTTTTTCAATGATTTTTTGACACCATTCTAATTCATTAAGCTTAGGTTTTCATTGCTCAAGCTATTTTAATCCTAATATATAACTAGTAGAACTGTAACAGGGCAAAATTATTCGGATGGGAAAACACATACGTGTTCACTAAGGCCATGGGAGAGATGCTAATAAATAGCATGAGAGGAGATATTCCAATAGTCATCATCCGCCCTACCATCATTGAGAGTACCTATAAAGATCCTTTTCCTGGATGGATACAAGGAAATAGGTGCCCCTTTTTAACCTTTAATTTGTTTGTGTGTTTATATATATATATATATTTAGAAGGAAATTTTTTTTTTTAGATTTATACTTGAAAATCATACTATTGAATTGCATATATGTTTTTTGAGCTTTTTAATTACTCAATAAATTTTATGTTAAGTAGGTGTTATTTAATATTTAATCCTTAAACTCATGTTCATATATAACTTTAAAATTAAAAGTACCTAGAAGTTAAACATTAATTTATAGAGGAGATAAATAATTTTTGATCTCTAGTTATTAATTATCTTGATATAAGGTAATAATATAATTTTATTGTGGATTTTCCAAAAACATATTAAATAGAGTTATCAAGTAGGGTAATATGTTCTTCTCAAAAAATAACGTTTATGTGTAATCATAATTTTTTTTATCCTGCATGTGAAAAGCCTTTTATCAGTAGAATTTATAATTATATGTTTCATCTGTTTTTCTTCTTCTTCTTCTTTTTTTTTTTTTAATGTGTATCAGAATGCTAGATCCAGTGATTATATCTTATGGTAAAGGCCAGCTCTCAGGATTTGCTGCAGATCCAAAAGCAATCGTAGATGTGGTATATAGCTACAGATTCACTTCCTCTCAATATTCATTTAATGTACCATACTTTGCTTAATTTTTATACTACGAGTTGAAAGCATGCATGGTTATAGGTTCCTCTGGACATGGTCGTCAATGCATTCATAGCAGCCATCGCAAAGCATGGGATTGCTGCGAAACCAGGTTTAAATGTCTACAATATTGGGTCATCTACTGTAAACCCCATTGCGTCTAAAGATGTAGTCAAGTTTTGTTTCGATCACTTCACTAGTTTTCCGTTGATGGACTCACAAGGGAAGAACATAAGGGTCACTGAATTCAAGTTTTTTAGCTCAATGGACAATTTTTCCTCTTACATATCGGAAGAGATAGCTCAAGGAATTGGACTAATGGATGCAAAAATTTCAGACTCTAACTTAAAAAGCATGCTGGAAATGAAATGCAAGAATAGAGCGGAGCTTATTGTTCACATGGCGAAGTTATATAAGCCATATGCGTTCTTTAGGGCACGGTAGTATTTCTAACTTTGAAATCATCACACACAATTCTCTGTGTTTCATTATTTCAGCATCTGAAAATCAGACCTTTGAAACTAGATGGGAAAAGAAACCATAATAAAAATTAATTCCTCAGTTGAACTAAGAAAGGATCATTAGTCAATTATGCTGTATAAAGTGAACTTTGACTTATATATTGTTAGCAGTGACGACATCAAAGAATTTGACTTAGGGTGACTAAGAAAATACTAAAATTCAAAAATAAAACTATTATTTATTCAGTATTAAAAAATTTTAAATTAAAAAAAGGAAATTAATAAAATATCTTCATGCATTTCCATTCAATAATCTAGCATATATCAAATTAAAACTAGATTTGCTAAAATTTCCATTTTGGTGTACAAAATCAAAAAGTCTTTTAGAATATCATATTTCAATTTGTTTTAAAACCTAGTTTTGATAATATTCATGATTGAAAATGTTTGTTCCATATATGCAATAGAAATTAAAAGAATAAGTATAATTATAATCATTCTATAAACAAATTGGTTAGTTATATATGTTGATTTCTAGTACTTACTAACTATTGGCACAATTATATATATTTGAAGTACTGAATAATGATGTCAAACTACATAATCCTCGTAATTTTGAAGTTTCATCTTCAAAAATATTTTTTCATTATTTCTAAATTCGTGCCAATAAAACTTGTTTATAACTATCAAACAAATATCATCTTCCAAACTCACTTACGATGAGTACTATACATCACTTTTTGTGTTTGCTAAAAAATCATTTAGCTTATTTCACTCTTCTTAGCTGATAACATTATTGCATTTCTCCAGTTACTTGCTAATAATTTGTTAAGCTACGATCTTGTACGATTTGCTGCCAGATTTGACACTCGTAATACCCAGAAATTGATGGAAGACATGTCCTTGGAAGAGATGAGGAATTTTGACTTCAATGTACGAAGCATAAATTGGGAGCATTACATTGTTGAAATTCATATTCCAGGTGTAAGAAGGCATGTCATGAAGGAAAGACTAGTGATCAATGAATAAAGAACTGTATCTCAGAGAGAGAGAGAGAGAGAGAGAGAGAGAGAGAGAGAGAGGTGTTGAGTGGAGCCCTTTCTATATCATATCTTTGTCTTCATGTTTATATATATTACCACTTGAATAATGTCCGGAGAGGACTATGTAACGTATATTGGAATAATTTCTCATGCTTATATTAAATTGTACTATGCATTAGATGAAAGAGTACTTGAGGTGTAAAGATTTTTCAATTTTGTCACTCACTTTTGTAATATAATGCTTAATTTGTACCTTGCCAACACCTTGCTAGCCTTAGGTCCATATGACTTATGAGTTACATTTGATTCTAGATCTTTTATCAAATTGATCTAAATCATGGCATAAGCATACCTAAAATTTTCTCCCTATAAAAATAGCATTTGTATATACTGAAAATTTTGTAAAGAAGTATATGAATTTCAATCATATAGAAGATAGAATAATTGGATTCAAAACCTAGCTCTAGACAATTATAATATGATGGGTATACACATGTGCGTAAAGTCATACATTGAATAATAATGAGAAGAGTTAGTGATTAATATAACATGTTTGGACCCAATCTCATAAATTTAAGCTTTTGGGTAAAGTGGTGTCCTTGTATATTATATTAACATCTCAACTCAGGTCTCCCAAATGTGTTATCTATCCAACAAGAGGTATTAGAGCCCAACAAATTAACCTAGGGTTTGTTTAGGGTTCTCTAGTATATAAACCTACATTTTTTTTTAGGAAAATATAAACTCTATATTGAGTACATTGTAATACAAGCTTTTAATATAAAAAAATGTAGCCATCAGGGCCTTCTTATTATGGACATAAACCTACATTTATTTGATTGAAACGGAGCCAAGATTCAAATATGATGGGAGGACATCGAGGTCAAGTTTAATGTAAGCTCATCAAATTTTATCACATTCAATAAAACTTTAATCTCATATTTGTGGACACAATCTGATATCATATTGCAATAAACAAATATTAGGACATCAATACTAGAGGTTGTGAATAAATTATCTTATTATCGTTATTTTTTTCTTTTGAAGAAATCAAACGTTATAGTTGAATTTTCCATGATCTACCATTCAAATAAAAGTCATTTTAATTATAGGGATTTATGTTACGACTTACTGCAACATAACAATTCAAATAATTCCTTGACTTATCCTATATAAAAATATACAAGTATAAGCAATGTATAAACAAATTGGTAGGCTACTTATTTTACAGTCTTACTAGCCATTGGCACAATTCAAAAATATTTTACAATTTTTTGATGTCCAAATGTTGAACTATATTATACTCGTTGTTTAAAAGTTTGAATGATTATATCTTAAAATGTGTAGTGTATAGGTAGACAATATGTGTTGTACAAGCAATATGCTTGTAGTACAAGCAAGTATAATAGTAAATGGGTCTAAGCCCATTGGGCTTATATTCTAATTGTCCCTCAAACTCATGTTGGGTGAAGTACTGTGATCAACATGAGTAATGCACAAAAGCGTTCCGGTGGAAGAGGTTTAGTGAAGATGTCAGCTAGTTGGTCTTGGGAGAAAGCATACTACAAATGGGCCTAAGTCCGTTGGGCTTATATTCTGACACTCATAATGAAGAAGTTCTATTTTCAATAATAATATTTCATGATTTGTGAATTCTTGCTAAAATAATAGAAAAGTGGCTTATATTTTATTTTGGAAGAGGGTCACCGACCACCACATGCATATGGACTAAGTTTGGCAGATCTCGATCTAAGGGGGGTATGTATGAAATATTTTGAGCCAAAACATTGAAATGTTAACTATTAATATATAATATTTTTAAATTCTAAGGGAATCATTGTCCCATTGATCACTTCTTTCAATAAGCAGCGCCTCTAAACATAGGCTTATGGGGTAAATTCTTCCAAAGAGGACGTATTGTTGGAGAAATGAATTAGGAATTTAAGCGGCCCTTGAAATTTATGCATCTTTTTGAGTAACAATTTCAAGGTTTAATTTGGTGCCAAAAAAAAAAAAAAAAAAGCAAATAGATTACTAATATGTACAACATTGTACCATATAAATTATTGTTGTTATTGGAGAGGAACTAAATTATTATGTTTTGATAAGATTACTTTCATCAACTTATTTTGTTTAAAAAAATAAGTTGTGTAAAAACTGAAGAGAAGAAACCCATGCATTACAAGTACTTGATTTTTAAACATATATGCATATATAGGAAGATGATAAAGGCTCATGTAGAGTATAACATATATGTGCTGCATATATTAATTATATCTCAAGGACTTGAAATACAATATGAAAGAGGAGAAAAAGTATATGCAGTTGGCCGATAATCAATGCATATAGGTAATCAGCCACTGCAGAAACAAGCTGATAAACGACACACACACACACACACATATCCTAGGCTTTCAATAGGAGAAGTGGTTTTTTCCGGGATTCTCCACCCTTAGGTAAGCCACGCTTAACCTTGATCAAGCGGCTCAAAAATTTGGCATAGCGACTCACCATTTGTTTTAGTTTCACTATTAATGTTCTGGGATATCATATAGAGTTCAATTTTGTCGTTTTTTTCTTTGTTTTGACATATGTCAATTGATATAGGAAAACAAAAAAGAGATTGTTGGCCAATTAATGAGGAAGAGCAAGGCAATGGGAGATACTAAATAGTACAAATTGAGGCATTGCAAAGCCAATACTCACTTTGATTGACAATCTGATGCTTTCTTTGTTTACCGCATAGGTTATATTTTTTTTAGAATTTCTTATTCTTATTCCATTGATATTGTGAGCTACAAAAGGTTCTCTTAAGAAATAACCACCATAGGCATGAGAATTACAAATTTCATAATGATTTATACATTAGTTAGAGATAATAAGTGCTCAGGTTTAATCACTACAAAAAACAAGGGCTATAGCCGTGTTTGAAAAACGCAGCTATAGACCCTAAAAACGTAGCTATAGGCTATACCTGCGTTCCCAAACACGGCTTATCCTGTGCGACAATAGCCCCCTGCGGGATCTATAGCTGCGTTTTTCTAAACGCGGTTATTGGTCTCCCTATATCTGCGTTTTTAATCCCCTATACTTGCGTTTTTCCACTCATTATTTTGGCTAGACCTATAGCTGTGTTTTGTTAAAAACGCGGTTATAGACCCGTTTTAAGCTGCGTTTAAAACGCGACTATAGGTACAGTTTTGGCTACGTTTTAAAAACGCAACTATAGGTTCGCCTATAGCACCTATAGCTACATTTTTAAAATTCAGCTATAGGTTTATTTTAAAACAAAAAAAAAAAAAAAATTTGGGTTTTCTTTTTCCCCAAAAAATTCAAAAGTCAAACCAAAAAAATTCGAAATTAAACAAAAACCCAAAAAATTTAAAATCAAACACAATATACTCACAATACAAACACACCCAAAAAATTCAAAATCAAGCACAACATACTCACAATACAAATACAATGTGCTCCAAAATATAATAACACAAACTCATGAATCTCCTCTCATTCAATAAAACCAAGCCAAATCTAACACTAAATCCATTCAGGAAACACAAAAGCACAAGCCCAGAAACACAAAAGCACCAGCCCAGAACACAAACCCATTTATACATAAGCACAATATCAGCAACTCAATAGCACAAATTCAAGCACAGATCCAAAAAATTGAAAATCATAACTCAAATCCAAATCAAGATATGTACACAAATATTGCTAGAATATTCACTTCATTCAAAATTTTAACATTTCCTCCATTTTCTTACTAATTAAACATAAAATTAAAAAAAAAAAAAACTAGATCTATAGAAAAATCAGTGTGCGTGAGATGAAGAAAAAAAAAAAAAAACAGTTGTGCTGGAGTGAAGAAGGAAGAAAGAAAAAGGGGGAAAAAAAAAAGAAAGAAAGAAGAACGTACCTGTCGTGACTTGTAGAAGAATGGAGCAAAAAAAGAAGAAAAAATGATTAGCAACTCCAAAGAAACAAAGACAAAAAAAAATTATTTTGCCGGTCTATAGTTGCGTTTTTTTTTTTTAAAACGCAACTATAGGTCCGTCTCAAGAAATTATTCGGTAGGACCTATAACCGCGTTTTGTGTAAAAACTTAGCTATAGGTCCCCCTTAAAAAATTATTATACGGGTCTATAGCTGCGTTTTTAATAAACGCGGCTATAGGTCCGTCTTCAAAAATTATTCGGCTGGACTTATAGCCGCGTTTTTTTATTTTTTAAACACAACTATAGGTCCTTCTCAAGAAATTATTTGGTAGGACCTATAGCCGCGTTTTGTGTAAAAACACAGCTATAGGTCCCTCTTAAAAAATTATTATGCGGGTCTATAGCTGTGTTTTAATAAACGAGGTTATAGGTCTGTCTTCAGAAATTATTCGGCTGGACCTATAGTCACGTTTATTTTTAACAACGCAGCTATAGTTCCGTCTCAAGAAATTATTTGGTAGGACCTATAGCCGCGTTTTGTGTAAAAACGCAACTATAGGTCCCTCTTAAAAAATTATTATGCAAGTCTATAGCTACGTTTTTAAAAACACGGCTATAGATTCGTCTTCAGAAATTATTTGGCTAGACCTATAGCCGCGTTTTTTTTTTTAAAACGCAGCTATAGCTCCGTCTCAAGAAATTATTCGGTAGGACCTATAGCCGCGTTTTGTATAAAAACGCAGCTATAGGTCCCTCTTAAAAAATTATTCTGCGGGTTTATAGCTGCGTTTTTAATAAACATGGCTATAGGTTCGTCTTCAGAAATTATTCGGCTAGACCTATAGTCGCGTTTTTTAAAAACGCAGCTATAGATTACCTTAAAAAATTATTTTGTGGGTCTATAGCTGCGGGTCATCTTAAAACGTAGCTAAAGACGCTTAGAAATGCGGCTATAGGTCCGCCTTTGGCCGCGTTTTTAAAAAAACGCGGCTATAGCTTGCGTTTTTTGTAGTGAATATTTCCATCATTTGTGAATATATATTTCCATTAAGTTGAAATTATTTTGCATTTCCAAGTTGTTGCTATGTTAAACTACTTCCAAAATGTCTAGATTCTTTATACTTATGCAATTTGGACTATATGCTGGAAGACTTCTGGTTGGAATTTATTTAAGATAAATTGGTGCTTTTATTTTGTCTTTTCTTTGAATTTTTCTGATTTTTTTCTTTCATTTTTCACTTTTAAAATCTTGCATAAAACTAATATGATCTACCCTCTCTCATGAACAATAACATTTAATTGTTTGCAGACTTCAGCATCTGAAATTATTACCTTTTTTTATTTTAAAATCATAGCAACAGTCACTTGCACTTTGCTTCATTTATAGTGAGGACATTTTGTTCCTACAAATGAATATGAATTGGAAGCCTCTTCTGGTTGATTACTTTAGAAGTTTAAGATGTTTAATTTTCTCTATCCATCTTTATTGCTGACTCTTTTGCTTTTTTTTTTTTTTTTTCTTTCTTTTTTTGGTAATAGTTATCTTTAAATTTGACACTTGGTATCTTTTCTTTTCATTCACGTTTCCTTAATGTAACATCATATAATTGGAACTGTTTTTGGCTTTAACTAATGATAAGCATTTCGATCTCTATTTAACCATTAGTTTGATTGTTTTTTTGTAACCAATAGTTTGATAGTTATATCAAATAGCAAGCTTATACACGGAGTTTCTAACCATGGAGCGAGACTCTGCACCTTAAAGATTACTTTTTTGGATAGGAACAGAGAAACTCTTTCTATATTTCTGCTTTTGAGGATTGTGATGGTGCCAATAAATTCTGTTTACTACTAGAGTCTTAATTGTCTTTCAAGATCTGGGTGATTTGGTGTTGACATCATTCTTTTACCAATAAAGGTAAACACAGCATTCCCTCCTATGCATGTAAGGAAATATTTGTGTGGCTAAACCAAGTATTTGAGAAGATAAAATCATGAAACTCACTGTTCAAAATGTTCCAACTATATCATACTTTTTTATTAAAACTCACCATCTCCAACATGCAATTTTTTGGGGTTTGTAGCATCCTTTGAAAGTCTCTCTATCATGTACATACATTTAATAGGATTTTGTAGAATTTTTGGTGTTTTGGCTGCCTCTAATTCAGTTGAATCCCATGAGGTGAATTTCATGTAAAATGTAGTTGAGATTTTTAATAGAAATTGGATGTGTGGATGACCTCAAGTATTTTGCATGCCTTCAAATTAAATCCACTACCTGGTATGATTGTGCATATTCTACTTCTAATTCGTAGTGTACAAGTAATGCCCTCTTTGGTCCTATCAATCCTTGAACCCTATTTAGTTACATGATAAATTAATTCAACTGGTCTTTCACATCTTAATTCCCCAAAACCATTATTGTCCATAAATTCAACCGTTAGTGCAAATTATTTTATATTGATGAACTTCTAAAAGGTTGCTGGCTTTTGTAAGTTGGGTCCATCAAATTAACAAATCTGTTTTTTTTTTTTTTCCATTAATTATTCTTTTTCTGCTTAATATAACATTGCAAGTGAGATTTTAGATGGTGTTTGCTCTAAAACTCTTGGACGCTATCTTAATGCAAAGGACCTTGACAATTTTCTGAACACATTAGCCAAGTAAATCATAAGTTAGAGTTTCTCAGTTGCAGTTAATCATATACCTTTTTTTTCCCCTCAATTGTCAAACATTTGGAATATTTTCTATACAATTTGGGCTATTTATTTTTTTTATTGTTAAATACAAAAATTTCAATTTAGGACCATTAAGTATTTCGATTCAAAAAAGTGAGCCAACAACTACTGCCCCTGTTTCTCCTCATCTCAAATTGGACATGGCACTGGCCTCTTTTCAAAACCACCAATTATACATGTTTGGGCATTATTTTTAGAGATAGTCATGGTTCTCCTATTACAGTCCATACTAAATTAATTCCATGCCAAGGAAACCCATTGTGGATGACTGCCACACTTTGTTGGGAGCATTACACTCCTATATATCACGAATTATGAATCAGGGATTTGATTGTGAAGTTTGCCAACTCATAGTTGCTGGCATCAATTGGGTTGCAAGAACCATGCTTGAAGGAGATTTTTGTATGTGTTAGAACATATTTATGTTGTAATAAGCTAGACATATATCCTATAGGACAGTTTCTAGACTATGTAATAAGTTAGCGTACGTGTTGGCTAATAATGCCAAGGAGTTAAGGCCTAAAGGTACCCTCAATTTGGGTTGAGGAGAGTCATATTTTCTCCTCCTTATTGTACACTTGTGTTAGGACATATGTGAATCATGTTAGGAACATATGTCGATATAAAATTGGCTAATCCTTTAACAAAACACACTTTATTTGTAATTGGGTAAATCTAGAATGTGTTTAATACTTAAAGAAACATGTTATTCAAGTCAAATATTAAAGCCATGAAGATTGGACTAAGAAACAAGTGAAGAAGAGCTGTTCATTAAAATTGGACAAATTCTCGACAGTTCTCGGTAAATAATATCTATCGAGATTTAAGTCTCGACAGCTCTCGACAGATACTATCTATCGAGAATTACACAATTCAGATTTTCAGATCTGATCTTCGGCCCATGCTAACTTGTATGTATAAGGTCTATTTTCTCACAACCCTAGACATATATAAGGCTTATTTTAAAGGCCGTCACAGAAGAGAATACAAGGGGAACACATGCAAAAAGTGACCAAGTGTCTTATTCTCTCTAAAAGAAGCTACTGCGTCTTTGCGCCTTAGGGTTTTGTAACCAAGTGCTTCTTGATCTTCATCGTGTTGATGAAGTGAAGAATTTTGCAGCCAACATCTTCTTTAAGTTGATGTGTTAGTCACGTACTAGGAGTCGTGCATCATTGGTTAGTTATGTACTAGGATCTGTGAAAAAGGGTGGCGTTCATATATTGAAGAGTTCAGAGGTTCTAAAACGGTAGAAGGTTTCTACTGTAAGTTCATCTATGGAGATTATAGAGTTTAGGGACAAAGGTTTTGTACTAGATCTGAAACTTCTCTTTACTATAGTGAATTGCTTCTCGGGGAAGGTTTCCTCCTAAGTTTTTTACTGTGAAACTAGTTTGTTTCATTGGTTTTCCTGAGTTATCATACTTTGTCTTATTTATTTTTTTCCGCTGCATGATATTGACATAATATTGATGTTAGTTTGTTTTAACAAGGTTTATTCATAATATATCTAATTAATGAATTGGGTTTAAAACTTATTAATTCTATCAACCGGGGTCTAAATTTCCCAACAACTTGAATTATTATCAATAAAGTTCTACCTCTTTTGACATTTTTATTTTTTATTTTTAAAAACTGTTTAGGATGTATCATATATATATATATATATATATATATATATTTCATTTTTGAAACTTTCCCATGCATCGCAAGGTTAGCAACTGGTATATATAAATATAAAGACACATATATGATATGGAAAAGGGCTCAACTCAACCCCTCTCTAAGAGATACGGTTCTTTATTCATTGATCACTAGTTTTCCCTTCATGACATACCTTCTTACACCTGGAATATGAATATCTACGATGTAATGCTCCCAATTTATGCTTCTTACGTTGAATCCAAAGTCCCTCATCTCTACCAAGGACATGTCTTCCATCAATTTCTGGGTATTACGAGTGTCAAATCTGACAGCAAATCATACAAGATCGTTGCTTAATGAATTATTAGCAAGTAACTGGATAATTGCAACTGATAGGGATAAAATCCCCCACCAGACGACAGCAGGCCACACTCGCCGACGGATGGATCCGTGACGGCTGAAATACCCGACGGACGTCAGAGCTCGACGACCCCAATCCTAGGGGGGCGACGGGAGAAGGCAGACGGTTGTTGGTATCAGGCACGGGGACCAGTCTTGCCACGTGCGCTTCGCTGGAAAGAGCGAATCTTGTCGCATACGCTACTTAGCCAGGTATCTTACGAAGCACGACTCCCGCCCCCAGAGAAGGGAATCGTGCCCAACACACTTGGCTACCCCAGAAGAGTCTTGCGCCCTACGCTACTCGAGGGCAATTTCGGTACAACGATATCTTCTCCAGCAAGCCTTGCCCAAAGGCCACTACCACTACTATAAATACCGCCACACCCTCCAAAAATCGGGGTACGTATACTAAGACCCGACTCTGGCACTCTGGAGTTGTGTAAAATTCTAACTTAACCATCGGAGGGTCGCTGGCCGGTACCACACCAGTACTTCCCTTTGAGGTTTTTCCTACTTGTGCAGGACCGTCCGGAACGCGCGCAAACCTTGCAGCTCACTGGTTTGATTCTTGACATCATCAGTTGGCGCCGTCTGTGGGAAATCGCACAAGTTCCTGTTACGTGTTTCCCGGACTAAGGGTTGCATGGTACTCACGCGTTCAAGGACGACCACCATGAACGACCAAGGCAACGAACAACGCACCACGGCCCTCGAGAGGCAAGTCCAGACCTTGGCGGCCGCGGTGGAGCGTCTCACGAAGCGCAACAATGACTTGGAAGAGCAGCTATTGCGAAGGAATGCGACGGGTGACAACCAGGGAGAGAATCAGGAGGAGAGCGGTGCCGAGGAGAGGGACCATGAGGGTCCTGAGGGGAGCCATGCATTAAGCCAACCTGAAGGACAACAGCCGCATCACCCGTCGGCAGACGGCCATGCCCAGTCTAGTATGGCCGTGGAAATGCGGATGATGAAGGAACGCATGGACTTCATGATGAACGCCCTCAAAGGGCGAGTGTCCAGCGACCTCGACGACCTCGTTCACCGCACGGACTCCCCATTCACAACACCTGTCATCGTGTTCCCTACGCCACCAAAGTTCCGCATGCCCCAGGTGGAAAGCTACGACGGGTCCAAGGATCCGTTGGACCACTTGGAAACTTTCAAAACATTGATGCACCTGCACGGCGCGCCAGACGAAATCATGTGCAAGGCCTTCCCCGCAACGCTGAAAGGCTCTGCAAGGACATGGTTTGGCAGGCTGACGCCCGGATCTGTCGGCACCTTCAGGGAGCTGAGCGCTCTATTTGCCTCCCAATTCATCGGAGGACACCATCACAAGAGATCCACCGCGTGCCTAATGAACATCAAGCAGCGGGAGGATGAGACGCTAAGATCTTATATAGCCCGCTTCAACAGAGAGGCGCTGACGATTGACGAAGCGGACGACCGGATACAAGTGGCCGCGTTCACCAACGGGCTGCAGAAGGGTAAATTCCTGTTCTCTCTGTACAAAAATGACCCGAAGACAATGTCAGATGTGTTCTACAGGGCAACGAAGTACATGAACGCGGAAGATGCGTTACTGGCAAGGGAAGAGAAGCCGTCCAAGAAGAGAGAAAGGCAAGAAGACACCCGGCAGGACAAGGGGCGGAAGGCGCCTCGGACAGGGGAGAACCGAGACAGTAGGCGCCCGAAGCCCAATGCCGGGAGATTCACGAGCTACACCCCATTGACGGCTCCGGTTGATCAGGTTCTGATGCAGATCAAGGACGACGGGTCCTTGACGTTTCCCGGAAAGATGAAATCAGACCCGGACAAACGACCGAAAGACAAGTATTGCCGCTTTCACCGGGACCACGGGCATGATACCGCCGACTGTCACGATCTAAAGCAACAGATCGAAACCCTGATTAGGCAAGGGAAGCTGCAGAGGTTTGTCAACAGAGAAAAGGCTGAAATGCCTCGTCAGGGACAGAACCCCCACCGGGACAATGAGCGTCCCAGGCCACCTATAGGGGATATAAGGGTGATTGTGGGTGGCACACCGGTCGCCGGCTTCACGAAGAAGGCTCTGAAATCCCACCTTAGGACAGTCCAAAATGTCCAGGCTGCGAGCCCCGTCCGGAAGAAGCCGAGAACCAGCAGCCCCACTATGGAATTCACAAAAGACGACGGCCCAAATTCGACGACGGCATAAAAGCGTCAGGAACCCCAGCTGACGGCTTAAAAGCCAAAAGACTTTCCTAAGTGGAACACATAAAAGCCTAAGTCTAAAAGACGACGGCCCAAATTCGACGACGGCATAAAAGCGTCAGGAACCCCAGCTGACGGCTTAAAAGCCACGACGGTTTCCTAAGTGGAACACATAAAAGCCTAAGTCTAAAAGACGACGGCCCAAATTCGACGACGGCATAAAAGCGTCAGGAACCCCAGCTGACGGCTTAAAAGCCACGAAGTGGAACACATAAAAGCCTAAGTCTAAAAGACGACGGCCCAAATTCGACGACGGCATAAAAGCGTCAGGAACCCCAGCTGACGGCTTAAAAGCCACTACGGTTTCCTAAGTGGAACAAATAAAATCCCGAGTCTAAAAGACGACGGACCAAGCTCGTCGAAGGCATAAAAACGTCAGGCACCCCAGCTGACGGCTTAAAAGCCACTACGGTTTCCTGAGTGGAAAACGTAAAAAGCCTAAGTCCAAAGACGACGGCATAAACGGCAACGGCTCAAAGCCAACCGCACCGTCCTAAAAGGCTAAAGACAAAACCCAAGTCTAATAGTGACGGCATAAGCGGCGACGGCTCAAAGCTAACTACGTTACTATAACAGGTTGGAAGCACAGGCCCCGTCAGGGGTCACGGCTTAAACTATCTACATTATTAATTGTGACGGCCTACTATATTGACGGCTCATCATATTCACGGCTTAAACTATCCACATTATTAATTGTGACGGCCTACTATATTGACGGCTCATCATATTCACGGCTTAAACTATCCACATTATTAATTGTGACGGCCTACTATATTGACGGCTCATCATATTCACGGCTTAAACTATCTACATTATTAATTGTGACGGCCTGCTATATTGACGGCTCGTCATATTCACGGCTTATTATGTCAACAGATTCACGAAGCACGAATAGCATTTGAAATGAACCATGCAAGCAAGCAACACAAGCAAAATTTAAAACAGCATATGAATTGACACAAATGCTCCTGAAAACAATATTATTCTCGACAGTTCAAAATTGACCGTCTTACAAAAAAGAGACGTTATTGTTACAAAAATTTTCCACCAACAATTACAAGTCTACTGAACGGGTGAGTCAACTACATTGACTTCTTCCTCAGTTTGGACATTGACGGTTGTCTCGGCGTCATCATCACGGGTCCCGTCCCCTTTCTCATTCTGACGAGCTGCGGTCTCAGAAACGGCCTGGATGACGGAAGTTTGTGCCTGGCCGCCGTCAAGGGACACCTGAGAGAGATCCGTCTCCGGATAGAGGGCCTTCACCTGACGGACGGCCTCATCAAAACCGTCCGCCATAAAGCCGCCAAGCTCCGTCAGATACGCCTCGGAGTCTCGGTACTCTATGATCGCGCTGTCCTTGGCCTGACGGAGCTGATCCTTCATTGACTGGATCTCCAGCTCCTTATCCGCAAGGACCGTCTGCAGATTCTCCGTCTGCTTCTTATACTCTAGACGATCCTCCTTGAGAATGGAGAACTTCTTCTCCATTTTCACCTTCCAGGCCTTATACTGCATCAGCTCATCCTCCACCTCCGTGGTCTTCTCTTGAAGACGGTTCATGGCCGTCTCCTCACGGACACAGCGGTCCATCAGGCCCTTCATCATGACGACGGCCTGAAAATCAGAAACACCAAGTCAATATGACGGTGAGGACAAATCTATACATTCATAAAACCGACGGCGATTAAAAATTACTTACCTGGGCCAAGTTGAAAAGGCCCGTCTCCCCCATGGCCTCGGTGGAATGGTTCCCGATGTCCTCATAATCTTCCGCCGTCAGTATGGAGGACAACTTCTCGATGGCGTACTTCGAATCCTCACGGAGGAGGACGGGGGGCTTCTCCTCGGCGGGCAGGGGGCCACTCGTCATGAGACCCTTCCCCTTGCCGTGTTTGACAGGGGCCTTCCCTCCATCTGCCTCTAACCCGATGACGGTCTCGGGGGTGGTCTTGGGTTTTTTGGGGGGACGGTCCCCCTCCTAGTCTTGCTTTCTCTTAATGACGGGCACCTTGGACACGCCCGTCCCTGCAGCTTGGGTCTCTCTTTTCCTTGCAGCCGCTTTCTGCTTAATTAAGGCCCTCCTCTTCGCTTCGTCCATCTCTGCAGAACAAGACGGCACATGAGTTGTTTAGAAGGCAAGGGAAAAATGGCTAAGTATAAAATTCAGGTGAACGGACATACGTTTCCTGACTTGCGTTTCGTACTTCAAGGCTTCCTCGGACGGTTCAGGCCCGTCACAGTGCCAACAGATGGTCTTCAGGCACACCAAATTAGCCCAAGACCTCTCCTTCAACTCAGACTTCTGAAAAATCCTCTCCAAGAAGCTCCAGTCTTCAATTGACACTTGAGGACGGACTTGAGCTGAGAGAAGAAGACGGTTATATGATGACGGTGCATAAAAAGACAAAAAAGGGAAAATAGGAAGAGAGGAACAAGAGAAAGTGAACGGGTGAGTACCAGACGGGGTCAAGACACCCCACGTGGTGTCGACAGGCATGAACTCGGTCTCACCAGGGTTCCCCATCCACTCATCCCCGTCCATGAAGAAGTACCTAGACTTCCAGTCCCTATTGGAGTCTGGAGTATCGCACACTAATCTTAATAATGGACCCCTCGCCAGAAAACTATACATTCCCCTGGATTTTTGTATCTCCACCGGACGGTAGCAGTGGAAGAATTCCTCCACCGTCAACCTTTTCTTCCCCTCGGACATGGACCCGTACAACACCTCTACCCCAATAAAGACCCTCCAGGCGTTCGGGGAAACTTGGCTGACGGATAGTCCTAGGTAGTGAAGGAGGTGACGGTGTAGTGGGGTCAGTGGAAACCTCAGCCCTGCCTTGAGCATCTGCTCGTATACTCCGACACCCCTGACCCCACGGTAATAGCACTTCTCTCTTGGGTGGGGTAGACGGAGGGGTATGTTGTCAGGAATCTGGTATTTACCTCTAAGTGTTTTAAAGTGTGACTCTTTGATTGTGGAGAAGAAATCATTCACCGTCCACAGAGAGAGCATAACATACTTCCTCATCCCGTCACTACCCACAACGGATTGAACCGTCACCCCATTAGCCCGTCCTTCGTGGTTTCACGGACTGATGGGCTGAGGGGGCACCTGATAGGGATAAAATCCCCCACCAGACGACAGCAGGCCACACTCGCCGACGGATGGATCCGTGACGGCTGAAATACCCGACGGACGTCAGAGCTCGACGACCCCAATCCTAGGGGGGCGACGGGAGAAGGCAGACGGTTGTTGGTATCAGGCACGGGGACCAGTCTTGCCACGTGCGCTTCGTTGGAAAGAGCGAATCTTGTCGCATACGCTACTTAGTCAGGTATCTTACGAAGCACGACTCCCGCCCCCAGAGAAGGGAATCGTGCCCAACACACTTGGCTACCCCAGAAGAGTCTTGCGCCCTACGCTACTCGAGGGCAATTTCGGTACAACGATATCTTCTCCAGCAAGCCTTGCCCAAAGGCCACTACCACTACTATAAATACCGCCACACCCTCCAAAAATCGGGGTACGTATACTAAGACCCGACTCTGGCACTCTGGAGTTGTGTAAAATTCTAACTTAACCATCGGAGGGTCGCTGGCCGGTACCACACCGGTACTTCCCTTTGAGGTTTTTCCTACTTGTGCAGGACCGTCCGGAACGCGCGCAAACCTTGCAGCTCACTGGTTTGATTCTTGACATCATCAGCAACAATGTTATGAGCTAACATAAGCGAAATAAGCTAAATCATTTTTTAGTAAACACAAAAAGTGATGTATAGTACTCATCATGAGTTTGGAACTATCTGTTTTGAATGACACTTGGTTGTTTGCTTATTTAGAAATTAGAATCCAGAACTAAAAGTTTGGGACTTTGGGATTTTTCTACCATTGTGTTGTCTAACTCAGCCTAAAGTGTTTGGAAGCTTTCTATCTTTATTTTTTAAAAATGAACTTATATTTGATCATTATTATTGATTTAGTGAACATATAGTGGATTTGCTTATTCATAACTTGTCTATATATGGATCCTCGAGATGCACTTGAATGTTTTTAGAATTGAGATAATAATAATAATAATAATAATAATAATAATCATCGTATTATTATTATTTGATAGATAAAATGAGAGAGATTATTTAAACCCTAGATATCTCTGTTAAAAACACTAAGAAGTGTTAGTTGAGGTATAAAATCCTTGGAATGCGTACTTGACCTGTATATTTCATATCTAGGGACAAGTCACTCCTCGGACCACCTTCTACTCATCTTATACCCATGAGGCTCTAAACTGGAATCCCCATACCTATTTACCCCTCTTCGGACCAGTCGATGTCCTCGAATAAGGCCCAAGGCCCAATGGTATGATTTTGGGCCCTTATCCCCACATTACTAATTAAGTTTTTATATTTAGATTTTATTAACATCTCTTTTACAATTGGAAAAAGTAAATCAACTTAATATGTTAATGGCATAATCAATCTTAAGTAGAATTTTAATAAATTTAATTTATTATAAACATTATTGTTACTTCACTTAATACTATGATTTTCCATTATGGGTGACTTATTTACAAAACCAAAGCTTCAAGTTCTTAGGGAAATTGATTGTCAATAGTTTATTAAAACTATGGGTAACTTCACTTTACAACATTTTGTTTTTTTTTTTTAACTATTTAGGATTTCAAGTTTCATCAAGGTTGATTTTCTAGTGGTTCAGTATTTTGGGCCCTTTTTATGTTAGTGGGAGAAATAATGCAAAATTCACTTTATATATATATATATATATATAAATATTCCTTAAAAAAAAAGAATCATTATCATCCCATAGAATCATTATCATTTTAGACGGGTTGAAAACAGGTTGGGCCGACCCATATTTTCACCTGAAAAAAAAAAAAAACACCAAATTTTTTGTGAGAATGAATCAAATCAATTAGGAAAAGAATTGCACATAATTCCTTTTTCTTTTTTTCATTAAGTGGGCACCTACTTTTATTAGACTATTTGTATTACTATTATACATGTGAAGGTAAAAAAATAAATAAACCAAAAAATATAAAACATTCCATATCCTTCCAATTTTGATAGCTTTGATGATTAAAATTTTTTACATTCATGATAACAAAATCTTCCATGTTAATAACTCACAACTACAATGCTTAAAATTATAAATTTACAACTTGAGAGAGAGATAAATTCTAACTTTCTAAGGAGCACAAAAGAGTATATATTTTAAGTTCACACACTTCAGATTCATAGTTTACTACTGATATGGACTTTTGGACCTTTTCTTTTACTTTATTTTTGTTTTGTGCTAGTTAGACTTGTGCTAGTAACTTAGTCTTAGTATTTAAGTTAGTGTTAGACATTTAGTAATGTAAACGTGTAGTTGTAGTCTTGTAGATACTTTTGCCTTTCATTTTTTTTTTTTTTTTTGGTTATTTACCCTTTTCTTTTTTAATAAATGGGGCATGGCCACTGCCACTGGTGCCTACTAAATGGCTAGGTAGTGTTAATACAGTGCTTTGTGCCTCTGTGTCTATGCACTTGGCACTTTGGCATATAGTCTAAATATTTTTTTTGGAAAAAAAAAAAGTTCTAAAAAATAGGTTAGGTCATGTGTTAACCGAATTGGGTTGAGTTGGCCAGCAAAAAACGGATGAGCCACGGGTTGGCCCTTTTTTCATTCTTGCCAAACTTTGAGTTCGAACCAGGTCAAAAAGGGTAAATTTGGGTTGAATCAATAACTTTTGGCATATTTTGCCAAATCTAGTAGTTATTGGAAGGCCTTGGATCCTTTATAAAATTGTTGAGACATAGGGTCTTAGGCCTGGGTCTAGAGCTAACCATTTAAATATTAATGGTGTACTAATTTATTTATTTATTTATTTATTTATTTTTGTTTTATCTTGTTTTCAGTTTAAGAAAAACAGAACTATTTGAAAACATCACGTTTCTTTTTTTTTTTCTTTTTTTTTTTAAATGTTCTAAAAAATAAATATAAAAACACCAAATCCGCCTTATGTTTTTAAGATACATAAAACAATGCTCAAGAAAGCAATGCCTTTGGCTAGGAATCCAGTTGCACCTGTGATAAGATAGTTCTTGGCTTGAACTAGCAATATTAATGCCAATACCATCACCTGGCTTCATTAGAGGCATGGTAGTGATGTTTTTTTTTGCCGCTTTCAACCACCATATCTGTACATCCTCCAGAATTTTCTTTGTTTTCGCAACAAACCACGTTAAAAGTTCTTCCAGATTTGAATAGACCGAATTGGACCAAATGAAACAAGTAGACCAAATGGACTGAATAGGAACGAGGTGGACCGAAAAGGATTGAATGGACTAAATAAGAACAAATGGACAGAATAGGAAGAAAGTGGACAGCATAGACCGTTATGGACCGAATAGAACTAATATGGACTGAATAAAACCAAAGTGGACAGAATGGACCGAACAGAACTAAAGTCAACCAAATGGCCCGAATAGGACTAAAGTGGATCAAAGTGGGCCGAATAGGACCAAATATAACAAAAGTAGACAGAATGGACTGAATAAGACCAAAGTGGACAAAGTGAATAGGACCGAAGTGGATCAAAATGGATATAATGGACCAAATAGGACGAAATAGAACCAAAGTAGACAGAATGAACTGAATAGGACCGATGTAGACTGAATAAGAGGGAATGGACTGAACTTGACTGAATAGACCGAATAGGACCAAAATGGACCGAATATAATCAATGTGGACCGAATAAGACTTTTGAATATTTATCATTTTTATTGCATTTTTAAGGCTCTATTTCTAATTTCTAATGTGTATTTTAGTATTTTATTTGTATTTTTTTAACTCAAACTAAAAAAATATAGCCTAAATATAATAAAATTTCATACTTTTCAATCCAAAAATTAAGAAATAAAAAATCATTTTCAAGCTAAACTTGAAAAAAAAAAAATACAAAAAGAATCAATTTAAGGTCCAATTAAAATTGATGGAAGGAGGACTGAAATTGACCGAATTGGACCAAGTGGAACAAATTGGACTAAAGTAGACTTAATTAGAAGAAATTGGACTAAATGGGACCGAAGTAGACCTAATTGGACTGAATAGAAATTGTATAATTTTTAGGGAGAACAGATTATCTTCAAAAAATTATATATTATATTATAATACAAGATAATTATTTATTTCCACACATTGTTTGGGTTTGCAACTAGTTACAATAATAGTGGAAGGAGGACATTGCTTCTCATAAATAAAAGTAGGAAATGTAATACAAGATGTGTTAGATACTCAGATGTTTAATACAATATGTAAATCAATTAGCGGTTAGTTGGTTAGAACCTGTTGCTCCCTATCACCAAAGGCTAACGTGATATAGCAAAATTCGGTGTAGAAAAAATGATCAAGAATGAAATCGTATGCCAAGGTCAAGGGTTCAAAGGAAGGGAGTGTCCTGTTAACTCCGACCACTCTCATCACACTTGCGAAAATAGCATTTTGTTAAGTATAAACTAATTAAATACCATAAAAAGCTTCATGAATCAAATTCAACAATTTAATGAGCAAAATTAACAAATGAATGGTATTTCAGTATACCTCTATTAAGGAACCGTCCATCAATAAAAGTCATAAAATATTTTTTTGTTCTCTCTCCCTCTCTCACCACAAACCATTTTGACCTCCACACAGAAACAGAGTCCATTGCGTGCCAGTGCCCTTGGTCGACTCTCTTAAGACCCTTCGCACGCTAGCTAACCTATCATCCTTGTTTGAGTGTGTCATCTTTATTAGGTTTCAAGGGTGTGTGTGTTTGTTTCTAAAAGAAGAGTATTACTCTTCCATCCAAGACATGACACAAGATGAACTATCCCAATATTACTTTATTATTATTATTTGTAAGGAAATCCCAATATTACTTTGAGATTGATAATGCACGCATCACAGAGACTTTATGGTCTTCTCTGAACAATATTCAAGTGGTACAATAAAAACAAATGCAAGAATCCCTAACCCCCTATCAGGGTATAAAGATCCTGGCAACAAAATAGTAGATATTAGAATATAAGTCTTCCTTTCAATACATGCCTTCTAAAACCTGGAATATGAACGTTCAAGATATAATTCTCCCAGTTTATGCTGCCCACGTTAAATCCAAAGTCCCTCATCTCTTCCAATGACATGTCTTCCATCAATTTCTGGGTATTACGATTGTCAAACCTAGTAGCAAATCATTTGTAACCGTAGCTCAACAAATTATTTGTAAGTAATAACCAGAGAAAAAGCAACAATGTTATGGGCTTAATCATAACATCAGTGAAGTAAGCAGAAAGAATTTTTAGCAAACACACAAAGTGGTGTATGGATTGCAAACCATCTTGGACTTTCTAAAGACTAATTATGTCTATAATTAGTGTTATTTTGATTTAAGACCAATAACAATCAATTGTGCCTTTGATTTGAACGGTGGTTTTAGAGTATAGTTTATGGAAACCGATTGTTTTTGTTAAGTCTCACCCATGAAAGGTGAAGTTTAGAAAACTACTTATTGGTTTTGGAATTTCACGTTGACTACTAGAATAATAAAGATGTGCACTAATTCTATCAAAGATGGTAGTGCCATATTGAAAAAGAAGAGTAGGGAGGTGTGCCAATCACAATGAATGAGGTGGTGGTGTAGCTAAACTCTCTGTGGGGGGGGCTTAGGAACAAAGTTTTGTCTTGTGAGAGAGTTAAAGACTAAGCTTTGTCTAGATTCTAGTCATGTGTAAGTGTGAAGATACCAATCTCTTTAGGTATGTTAGGGTAGTTTATGTTTGAGAGCCTTCTTTTTTTTCTTTTTTTTTTTGTGTGAGTGTATGTATAGTTATAATACATATTAGTGATAATCAATATTGGTTGGTATTGCCCAAAGATATAAGCTTGGATAGGAGATTATTCCTACTTTTGTAGACAACTGGAGACATACAAGCCAAGTTTCAAAAGAAGCTTTATAATATATACCATGTTAATTCATTCATTCATGAAATTTATTAGGCTAAAATCCAAAACTGACCCTTTAAGTTTCAACTTTTGTTATTTCAGTTCTTAAAGTTTTAGTTTTGTCATTTTAGTCCTCTAAGTTTTTGATTTTGTCAAGTAAGTCCTCCATAATCCTTCTGTTAGTTGTTGCCGTTTACTAACCAAAACAACGCCGTTTTGGGTTTTTTTTTTTTTTAATATAAATTTCATAATTAAAAAAAATAAAAAACTGTTATTACCAAAAAAAAAAAAAAAAAAAGGAACGACGTCGTCCCACACTGAAAACAAAACACAAAGTACAACCCCACCCCACCGATACCCTGCCATACCGATTTCTGAGAGAACAAGGGGCTGAAGGATTGACTGAGGGAGAAAGAAAGAGGAAGAAAGTGAAAGAGTGAGAGATCAAGAGGGGGGAAAGGGAGAGGGAGAGACCGAGAGATCGGGAGAGGGAGAGACTCGCCCAGCCGAACATTCCTGACATGGGCACTTTGCAATGTCGCACAGTTCGGTGACTGCGTCATTGCCCTTCACGTCATCGACACTCCCACTGGTTTGTGCTTTTAGCATTTTTCTCATTCTCTGTGAAATGGATATGATTGTAATTAACAAGAAATTCATTGGTTTTTCTCTTTTGGTTTAATTTCATGCTTTCTGCATATGAATTTGTCTGCAAATTGAGAGAGGTGCTTTCCAGTTTCTCTGTTTTGACTTGCAATCGAGTTTTGGTTTTTTTTTTTTTTACTCAGTACCCAAATAGGCTTATTTTTGTTCTTGATCTCTCACTCTTTCACTTTCCCTCTCTTCTTTCTACCTCAAGCAGTCCTTCAGCCCCTTAATTGTTTTCTCAGAAATCGGTGAGGCAAAGTATTGGTGGGGGTGGGTGGAGTTGGGTTTTGTGTTTTGTGTTTAGTGGGAACGACATCGTTCCCCTTATTTCTTTCTCTATTTTTTTTTTTGTAGTAAAAATTTTTCTTTTTCTTTTTTAATTGCGAAATAAAATAAATAAATAAAAGGCCCTAGTAAACGGAACAACTAACAGAAGGGTAGGGGAAGACTTAATTGATAAAATTTGAAACTTAAAGGACTGAAATGACAGAAGTTAAAACTTAGAGGGTCAGTTTTTGATTTTTGTCAATTTATTAATACAAACGTGTGAATTCTTGTAATGATTTAAATTTTTTGAAAAGAGCCCTAAGCGCTTGTATGATTCTTGCTTAGGTGACCTGAGGCATTTACTTGTGGTTTACCTTGCAACCTCCCCATTATTCATTTATTTATTGTTATGTTTTCGTTTAGCCTTAGTTCTCCGCATCATATTGTCAAATGCTGAAATGAACGAAGCAAAATAATAAAAAGAACAAAATTTTTCTCGAAAACTAGTTTGGAGAAAAACTTTACAAACTTCTCATATATCTCTATATTGAGTGTGAATTTTGAAAATCTAACCGTTAGATTGTATGTTGTTACTATATTCTTCATGCATGTAAAATTTCAAAAAGATCAAAGCTTAATTACTATCTCATTAAACAAATATTAAAATTTCAAATTTTGATGATCTAAAATTGTGTATAAAAAATAAGTTTATTGATCGAATAGTAAATAATATCCAATTTGAATGAAATTTGATATGCATGTTAAGAATATAAGGAACATGAAATTTAACGGTTAGATTTTCAAAATTCACAAAAAAAAAAAAAAGATATATGAGAAGTTTAAAAATTTTTTCTCTAAACTAGTTTGGAGAGAAACTTTGTTCTAATAGTAATGTGTGCGTGCCCGTGTGTGTGAGGATCCCAAAGTAAAAGACATTAATTACCTTCCCCTATCGAACATATATGGTTCATAAATCTTAGCCAAGTGAATAACATGCTCCACTATCTTCTTGCATTTTATTGCCAGCTTGCCTCGCAGCTTAGAGTCTGTAAGGGTTGTATCCATTAGTCCACTTCTTTGAGCTATTTCATCTGAAATGTAAGAGGAGAAATTGTCCATTGAACTAAAAAACTTCATCCCATTGATGCATATGTTTTTCCCTTTGGAGTCCATTAGTGGAGAACAAGTGAAATGATCGCAAGAAAACTTGAATAAATCATGCCACAAAAGCGGGTTTATAGCAGATGACCCGACGTGGTAGACATTTAATTCTGGTTTCGCAGCTATCCCATGCTTTGCTATGGCTGCTATGGACGCGTTGACAACCATGTCCAAAGGAACCTAAAAGCATTCATGTGTCAATTCATAGTTGAAAAAAAAAAAAAAAATAGTATGTTATGTTAACCCAATATTGCAAGGAAGCAAAAAAGTAGCAAATTACCACATCTATAATTGCTTTTGGGTCTACAAGAAATCCTGGGAGCTGGCCTTTCCCATAGGATAAGATCAATGGATCCAGCATTCTGAGTTATTTACGTATAATTAAGAAAACATGAAAAGTATAGTTAATTATATATGATACTGAAGGACCTTTGATAAATAACTAGTTATCCTAAAAGTTTTAACAAATAAGAAAATAGTGTGAAATTTAACACCTAATGCATTATTCTAGCAAGCTTCAAAAGGAATATATTATTGTGAAGGATAAAAAAAAGTACCTATTTCCCTGTATCCATCCTGGGAAAGGCTCTTTGATAGAGCTCTCAATCACACTTGGGCGGATGATGACTACAGGAACATCTCCTCTCATGCTATTTATTAGCATCTCTCCCATGGCCTTGGTGAACACGTACGTGTTTTGCCATCCAAAGATTTTTGCTCTGTTATAGTTATGTTGATCAAGTGAGCATGAGCAATGAAAAACTTGCAATTAAGCTTAAAAGGATGTTAATTTTTACTCTTGTTTAAACAATTAATAGTGATGCGAATAGCACTGACATTCCTTAAACAGAGAAATCTTCATAAATCAAACCGTAAAATTTAAAAAAAAAAAAAAAAAAAAAAAAAAAACACTAATAGAAATCTTTCGGGTCAGCAATATATGGAATCACGTGAATTTTTGTGACCTGAAGGGCATTTTCATGACTCATGAGGATCGAAACTCATTGTCTTTTGCCCTAACTTACGCCACTTTTCTAGCAAATTTCATCCTTTAAACTTTTGATTAGTTAAATTTGTTATTTAGGATAATTTTTCATTTTGTTATAATTTTCAATTTCTTTGTTTATAAATTAGAGGTCATACCCCACTAGGCATTTAGAATTTATTAACATGTTCAAGTAGCCCCTTATTGATTTAAGGGTTATTTGTTGAAATAAACGTATTCTGCAATTTGTAACTTTTGTCTTTATTAGATAGACAATATTTTTTTTCTTATATATAATTTGGTCCTCGAAAAAGTAAATATGGAACTACAAAGGTTGATTTTCCTGGAT
Organism: Lithocarpus polystachyus; assembly: GCA_033629205.1. Classification (NCBI taxonomy): domain Eukaryota; kingdom Viridiplantae; phylum Streptophyta; class Magnoliopsida; order Fagales; family Fagaceae; genus Lithocarpus; species Lithocarpus polystachyus. The sequence goes on from CM066165.1 coordinate 1,201,004, forward strand.
CTTGGTGTTGATTGATTAATGTTTAATTTCTAATTGAATATTAAAGCACAGTTTGTTACCTTTGCATTCCCAATTCTTTCATCTTTTGAGAAACTTCATTTTCATACACAGATAACTTCAAATCTGAAGCCAACTCTATTTCAGCTATAATATCCAACATTGGAATAGATACTGGTTGGGTTTCTGAGGTGACACTTTCCCCTACTATTGTCTGTCCCATGTGGAAAGGTTTCTCCATAATTAATCCTTGTCTCTCCCCATTGACATATGCTGTGTTACAATGTAACAGTTTTAAAAAAATTATGATAATATAGATATTAAGTTTTATAACAACTTATTTGCATACCAGTTGATACATGCAATAAAAGGCCAAGTTTCTTGCACTTCTTTGCAAAACCTAAGAGCCGAGAAGGTCCTCTTGCGTTTGTGTTGACAGCAACATCATACCTATATATATATGATTCATTTTCAGACCAAGAATACCAAAAAAAAAAAAAAAAAGGCTAAAACAACCTTGTTTTAAATAAAGACCTTTCATCAAAATTTGTATTGCCAGCTGAATTTATGATCACATCAACTTCTTTCGCGATTTCATTAGTTGTATCAGGATCCATCCCCAGATTGGGTTCACAAACATTCCCAGCTACTGGGACCAGCTTCCTCATCATGAAAGCCTCAAAGGGTTCCCCATGCATTTGTTCCAAGCACTTGAAAAGTTCCGAGTCTAAAATCTAATCACAATAAAATAAATCTTTGAAACTATGAACGTAGATTCAGAAGTTCTTTATGCTTAAAATACAAAGAAACAAAAAAAGTAGCATGCATCTTTACATAGCATTATTATTCATTCTGTTGACTATGAACCCACACAACAAAAAGCAAAAGAAAATATTTATATTAAAACATACTTCAGTTTTCAGTCTGTGGATGGCAGCTTCTTTATCCTCTGCCTTAATCAAGAGAAAGATTTTCCCCACATCTGGTATTGTACGTAACAGCTTCTCAATAAATGCTGCACCATTGAATATATATTCCCAAATTACTATGTTAGATAAACTAACAAGATCTATTGTTGTATCACATGAAATTCACTTATTCATAATAATCTAGATATGTAGTAGAATAAAATGACCGTGGGCACAATTTATGACTTCAACAATCTAGGTATCCTAACTTATTGCCAGGAGTCGGTCAAAATTTCCTTGAGGAGCTTAAGAATAAAATGATTGTGGCGCAAAAAAACTATATATATATATATATATATATGCATGCGATCCTTACTCCCCAACCCTAATTAGAATTGAAAGTTAATGCGTAGAACAATTATTATTGATAGGGGCAAAGCTCCCACCAGACGCCGGCAGCCTGCACGGGCTGACGGTTCGATTCATGATGACGGACATACATGACGGGCGCCAGACCCTGACGACACGACTCTTAGGGGGCGACGGGACTGGTCATGGAGCACTAGGGCCCATCTTGCCATCTACGCTTCCCTGTGAACATGAGTCTTGTCGCATACGCTACTATTTGGTCAGATGTCTTGCGTAGCACAATTGCCCCCAAAAGATATCTTGCCCAACACACTTGGCTGCCCAAGAAGTATCTTGTACCCCACGCCACTCAAGGGCAATTCTAGTAAAGTAGTATCTTCTCCAGCACACCTTGGCCAAAGGCCTCTACTACTACTATAAATACTTCCAAGCCCTCCAAAATCAAGGTACGCATACTAAGACCCCAACTCTGGCACTCTAGAGTTGTGAGCAATACTAACTTAACCATCGGAGGGTCGTTGGCCGGTACCACGCCGGTACTTCCCTTTGAGGTTCTCCTCACCTATGCAGGTTAGTCCAAAGTACGTGAAGGCCCTGCAGCTTACTGAGTTGATTCGCGACATCATCAGTTGGCACCGTCTGTGGGAATTCGCGAGTGCGTAGATTCTGTTACGCGCTTTCCGGACAAAGAGTTGCATGGTACTTACGCGTTCAAGGACGACCACCATGAACGACCAAGGCAACGAACAACGCACCACGGCCCTCGAGAGACAAGTCCAGAATCTGGCGGCCGCGGTGGAACGCCTCACGAAACGCAACAACGACTTGGAAGAACAGCTGCTGCGGAGGAATGCGACGGGTGACAACCAGGGATAAAATCAGGAGGAAAGCAATGCCGAGGAGAGGAATCATGGAGGCCCTGAGGGAAGCCATGCTTTGAGCCGGCCTGAAGGACAGGAGACAAACCGTCCGTTGGCAGACGGCCATGCCCAGTCCAACATGGTTGCGGAAATGCAGATGATGAAGGAACGCATGGAATTCATGATGAACGCTCTCAAAGGACGGGTTTCGAACGACCTCGACGACCTCGTCCAGCGCACGGACTCGCCCTTCACCACACATGTCATCTTGTTCCCCACACCACCGAAGTTCCGCATGCCCCAGATGGAAAGCTATGATGGGTCTAAAGACCCGCTAGACCATTTGGAGTTGTTCAAAACGTTGATGTACTTACACGGCATGCCGGACGAAATCATGTGCCGGGCCTTCCCCGCGACGCTAAAAGGCCCCGCAAGGACCTGGTTCGGCAGGCTGGCGTCCGGCTCTATCGGTCACTTCAGGGAGTTGAGCGGTCAGTTTGCCTCGCATTTCATTGGGGGGCATAGGCACAAAAAATCCACCGCGTGCCTAATGAACATTAAACAGCGGGAGGATGAGACGCTGAGATCCTATATAGCCCGTTTCAACAAAGAGGCACTCTCGATCGATGAGGCGGACGACAAGATACAAGTAGCCGCATTCACAAACGGGCTGCGGAAGGGTAAATTCCTGTTCTCTCTATACAAAAATGACACGAAAACTATGTCGGACGTGTTTTACAGGGCGACTAAATACATGAATGCGGAAGACGCATTACTGGCCCGGGAAGAGAAGCCTCCCAAGAAGAGGGAAAGGCAAGAAGATGCGCGACAAGATAAGGGACGGAAGATGCCTCGGATAGGAGAATGCCGAGACGACAAGCGCAAGAAGGTCCTCCCCGCTAGAAAATTCACAAGCTTCACCCCCTTAACGACTCCGATCGATCAAGTCCTAATGCAGATCAAGGATGACGGGTCCCTGACCTTTCTAGGAAAACTGAAGAGCGACCTTAATAGACGACCCAAAGACAGATACTGCCGCTTCCACCGAGACCACGGCCACGACACCGCTGATTGTTATGATTTGAAGCAGCAGATCGAAGCCTTGATCAGGCAGGGAAAACTGCAGAGATTCGTGAACTGAGAAAGAACCGAAGCACCTCGGCCAGAACAAGTCCCTCACCGGGATAATGAGCGTCCCAGACCACTTATAGGGGACATAAGGATGATTATTGGGAGTGCGGCAGCCGTCGGCTCAACTAAGAAGGCTCTAAAATCCTACCTCAGGGCAGTTCAGAATGTCCAGGCTGCAAACCTCATCCAGAAGAAACCGCGGATTAACAGCCTCACTATGGAATTTACGGAAGAAGATGCCCAACATCTCCATCATCCGCACGACGACGCCCTTGTCGTCAACATCCAAATAGGAGACTATAACACATACCGGGTCTTAATCGACAACGGAAGCTCCGCAGATATCCTCTACTACCCGGCGTTTCAACAGATGCGGATTGACAAGGAACGCTTGGTCCCTGCCAAGGCCCCCCTCACCAGGTTCCCTACCGAGCATGGGGTAGGGGAGTTGTGAGGAGACCAGGTAGCCGCACGAGAATGCTACGTCGCAATGGTAGAAATGGATAGCCAATTGCAAACACTGAGCATAGAGCAGAGGGCGGGGGCAGAACCCGTAGAGGAGCTCGAAGAAATAGTCCTTGACAATTCCCGGCCTGACAGAACCACCAGGGTCGGCATCCTTACCGGCCCCTCAGTTCGCCAAGCACTCGTGGCCTTCCTCAAGGAAAACCAAGATGTATTTGCCTGGAGCCATGAAGACATGCCGGGAATCGACCCTTCAGTCATGGTACATAGGCTGAACGTAGCACCCACTTTTCGGCCCGTCAGACAGAAGAAGCGGGTGTTCGCTCCAGAGAGAGACCGCGCAGTGGCAGAGGAGGTCGGCAAGTTACGGGAAGCAGGGTTAATCCGGGAAGTATACTACCCCGACTGGTTGGCCAATGTGGTAATGGTCAAGAAGGCCAGCGGGAAGTGGCGGATGTGTGTAGATTTCACGGACCTGAATAAGGCGTGCCCCAAGGACAGCTACCCCCTCCCTCGAGTCAACACACTGGTAGACTCTACGGCCCGGCACCAGCTGCTGAGCTTTATGGACGCCTTCTCTGGGTACAACCAGATTCGGATGGACGAGGCAGATCAAGAAAAGACCTCATTCGTCACTAGCCAGGGGCTATTCTGCTATAATGTGATGCCGTTCGGACTAAAAAATGCGGGTGCCACATACCAGAGGCTCATGAACAAAATGATCGCCAACCAGATAGGGAGGAATGTTCAAATATACGTCGACGACATGCTGGTAAAAAGCCAAAAGGAGGAGGATCATCTAAGCGATCTCGAGGAAACATTCGGAACCCTCCGTTCCTATAAGATGAAGCTAGCTCAACCCGTCGAAATGTGCATTCGGGGTGACGGCAGGCAAATTCCTCGGCTTCATGGTCTCTCAGAGGGGCATCGAGGCCAACTCAGACAAGATCAGGGCAATAATGGAGATGGCCCCCCCGAAGAATGTAAAAGAAGTTCAAAGTTTGAACGGGAAGGTGGCAGCCCTGAACAGATTCGTATCAAGGGCAACGGACAAATGCCTCCCCTTTTTCCGCACATTGAAGAAAACGTTCGAGTGGACAGACGAATGTCAGAAGGCGTTCGAAGAACTAAAGGCTTATCTCTCCTCTCCTCCATTGCTGAGTCCTTCACAGCCAGGGGAAGAACTCTTCCTCTACTTAGCCGTCTCCCCAGCAGTCGTCAGCGCGGCCTTGATCAGAGAAGAGGACAGGGTCCAAAAACCCGTATACTACGCTAGCCGGGCGTTTCAAGGAGCAGAAGGAAGGTACCCGCCCATGGAGAAACTCGCCTTCGCCCTAGTCACCGCGGCTCGAAAGCTCAAGCCCTACTTCCAAGCTTACACAATAGTCGTCCTAACCGATAAGCCCTTGCGGCGAGCAATACACAACCCAGAAGCCGCTGGTCGTTTGGCCCTATAGGCGATCGAGTTGACTGAGTTTGATATTCGGTACAGCCCGCATACCGCCATCAAGGGACAGGCAGTAGCTGATTTTATTGCCGAGTTCACCAGCACGGAAGACAAGGGGGCAGATGCATGTCCCCCATGGAGTGTATATACGGACGGGTCGTCAACATGACAAGCCGGTGGTGTTAGTGTCGTACTCCGTTCCCCCGAGGGAGATCAAATCGATTGTATGATCCGGCTGGACTTTCCCATCACCAATAATGAGGCGGAGTATGAAGCCTTGATAGCTGGGTTGGAACTCGCAAAAGCAGTAGGTGCGGCCCGAGTGATCGTCTCCTGCGACTCTCAGGTCGTCGTCAACCAAGTCAATGGAGACTACGAGTGCAGAGGCGACAGAATGAAAAAATACCTCCATCATGCAAAGAGAAGGGTAGACGAACTAAAGGCAGAGATAGTCCAAGTCCCCAGAGATGAAAATGAACAAGCTGACCGCCTTGCCAAAATCGCTTCGTCGGAGCAAGGGACCAACACTGACAGTGCGCTCTATTTTGTGCAGGTTTTTCCACTAATAGACTCTGTCGAAATGCAGGAAATAGGCTCTGAAAGTAACGGGACCACGCCATTGGTATCTTACCTGAAAGATGGCGTCATACCGGACGGAAAAGAAGCCATTAGAAGGTTGAAAGTCCGAGCATCTAGGTTCGTGTTGATAAAGGACGTCCTATACAAAAGGGGTTTCTCTCGCCCATACCTAAGGTGTCTGGTCCCGAGGAAGCGAACTATGTCATGCGGGAGGTGCATGAAGGAATATGCGGAAACCATTCAGGCTCAAGATCACTGGCGCACAAGTTGATTTGGGCCGGGTACTACTGGCCTACGATGCAAAAAGACGCCCAAGCCTACGTCAAAGCTTGTGACAAGTGCCAGAGGTTCAGCAACGTCATCAGGCAGCCGCCCGTGGATCTTACACCCGTGACGGCCCCGTGGCCGTTCGCTCAATGGGGACTAGACATTATGGGGCCATTCCCAACGGCCATACGACAGCTGAAGTTCCTGATAGTAGGCATAGACTACTTCACGAAGTGGGTAGAAGCTGAAGCTCTAGCCACCATTACGGAAAAGAACGTGCGAAGCTTTGTCTGGAAATCTATTGTATGCAGGTTTGGGATCCCTAGGGTCCTAGTCTCGGACAATGGCAAACAATTCGACAACGGCCCATTCTGAGAGTTCTGCTCGCAGCTGGGGATAAAGAATCAATACTCCTCCCCAGCCCACCCCCAGGCCAACGGTCAGGTAGAAGTAACGAACCGGTCCTTACTGAAGATTATCAAGACCCGGCTCGAGGGGGCAAAGGGGATATGGCCTGAGGAACTACCCAGCGTGTTATGGGCTTATAGGACAACGGCAAGGACCCCTACAGGAGAAACGCCATTCCGGTTAACCTACGGAAGCGAAGCAGTTATCCCGGCCGAAGTAGGACTCACAACCTACAGGGTAAACGCCTACGATGAAAGCAGGAACGACGAGGCCTTGCACCTACAGCTGGATCTAGTCGACGAAATCAGAGCAGCCGCGGAGCAAAGGCTCGCTAGGTACCAGGATCGAATGGCTAAGCACTACAATTCTCGAGTCAGATACAGGGACTTCAGGGTCGGAGACCTCGTTCTAAGAAGAGTCATGGGCGCCGCCAGGGACCCTACCCAAGGAAAGCTCGGCCCCAACTGGGAGGGACTATACCGAATCACGTCATGGCAGAGGAAGGGCACCTACCACTTGGAAACACCGGAAGGTCAGAAACTGCCCTACCCATGGAATGCCGAGCACTTGCGAAAGTATTACCAGTAAGAAAAATGGCAACCCCATACTTGTAATCTGTTTTGATGTATTTGGAAACTCAAAGGGCATGTGTTCCCCTCCGTAAAAGTTGTACAAGATTCAGAAGTTCATTCAAAATCCCTTCTACATTTTATAAAGTGTTAAATACCGTGGTGCACCGAAGTCGACGGCACTAAAGCCGACGACCCAAGCCGACAAATCTACAAGGCATAAAAGCTGACGGCTTAGAAGCCAGCGTCCTAAAAAGAATCTACAAGGCATAAAAGCGTCAAGCATAAAAGCTGACAGCTTAGAAGCCAACGTCCTAAAAAGAATCTACAAGGATAAGAGCCAAAAGCCTAAGTCTAATAGACGACGGCATAAAAGGCGACGGCTCAAAGCCAAATACATTATCCTGCAAGGATAAAAGCCAAAAGCCTAAGTCTAAAAGACGACGGCATAAAAGGCGACGGATGAAAGCCGACTACAAGGATAAGAGCCAAAAACCTAAGTCTAATAGACGATGGTATCAAGGGTGACGACTCAAAGCCAAATACATTATCCTGCAAGGATAAAAGCCAAAAGCCTAAATCTAATAGACGACGACACCAAAGGCGACGGCTCAAAGCCAACTACATTATCCTATTAGGATCAAAGCCAAAAGCCTAAATCTAAGAGGCGACGGCATCTAGGGCGACGGCCCGAAGCCGACTGCATCGTCCTTGGTTGATATACAACGCCTAAATATTAAAAGCATACGGATCAAAGGCTTGTAAAGTTGACGGTTCCACAAAGCTCAAACAAAGTATGAAGGAACTATTCATAAAGCTTAAGTAAACGCAAGCAATATATACAAAGACAAGTTTAAAATGAAAAATACATTAATAAAAGTGCCTTTAAAGGAATCATTGTTCTTGACGGTTCAAAAATTGACCGTTCCACAAAAAAATTTTTACAAAACTATTCGACGGGGGAGTCAACGGCTTTAACTTCTTCTTCTTCGCCATGTTCAGACTCCTGAGTGGCCTTCGCTACCCCGTCTTCTCGGCTCCCAGCAACTTTGGCATCTTGGTCCTCACCAAACAGTTGATCAGTGCTGCCGGAAGCCTCAGGGAGGATGGATGTCAGGGCCTGAGCCTCGTCGATGCCGACCTTGGAGAGATCCAACTCAGGGTATAGGGCCTTGACCTGACGGACGGCGTCATCAAAACCGTCCACAAAGGTGCCGCCCAACTCCGTCAGGTAGACGTCGGAATCGCGGTATTCCTTGATAGCGTCGTCCTTAGCCTGACGGAGTTTGTCCTTGACGGACAGATTCTCTTTCTCCTTGTTGGCAAGGACCATCTGTAGTACTTCCGTCTGCTTTTCCAACTGGGCCCTCTCTTCCTCGCAGATGGAAAGTTTCTTATCCATCTTCACTTTGTAGACCTTGTGCTGGGAAAGCTCATCCTCCGTCAACGCTGCCTTAGCCCGTAGCCGGCCCAGAGCCGTCTCCTGATGGACACAATGGTCCATAAGATCCTTCATCGTAACGACGGCCTAGAAAGGAAACGGTTCGGGTCAGACAGGACGGTCACACAAAAAAGAAAAAAGATTGAAGTTAAACATCATGACGGACAGAAGATGTACCTGAGCAAGGCTGAAGAGGCTTGTTTCGCCCATGGCCTCCGTCGAGTGATTCCCAAGGTCCGCGTAGTCGTCAGCTGTTATGATCGACGATAGCTTTTCAATAGCGTATCTGGAATCCTCACAAAGGAGGATGGGTGGCTTCTCCGCCCCGTAGCCAGGACCGCCCGTCATCAATCCTTTCCCCTTCCCGTGCTTGACGGGGACCTTCTTCACCTCAGCCTCGAGGCCGACGACAGTCTCGGGAGTGACCTTGGCCTTTTTGGGTAGACGGTCTATCTCTTGGTTTGGCTTTCTTTTTATGACGGGCGGCTTTGGCACGCCCGTCCCTGTTGCTTGGGCATCCTTTTTCCTCGCAGCTGCCTGCTGCTTGATTATGGCCCTCCTCTTGGTCTCGTCCATCTCTGCAAGGAACGGTACATGAGTTGATGATAAAAAATGGCTAATTGAAAAGTTCAGGTGAACGGACTTACGTTTTCTAACTTGTTTCTCGTACTTCTCGGCTTCCAGGGACGGTTCAAGTCCGTCACAATGCCAACATATGGTCTTCAAGTTTACCAAATCGGCCTAAGACCTCTCCTTCAACTCAGACTTCTGAAAAATTTTCTCCAAGAAGCTCCAATCTTCGAGCGACACCTGCGGACGGTCTTGCGCTGAAGAAAGAAGATAGTTAGAAATGGACGGTGCATGCTATCTAGCAAAGAAAAAAGAGAACGGATGGATACCAGACGGGGGCAAGACACCCCATGTTGTGTCGACGGGCATGAACTCGGTCTCGCCAGGCTCACACATCCACTCATTCCCGTCCATAAAGAAATATCTAGACTTCCAGTCCCTATTGGAATCTAGAGTATCACTCACTAACCTCAACAAGGGCTTCCTAGCAGCAAAAGTATACATCCTTCTAGATTTGGTAATCTCTACCGGACGGTAGCAGTGGAAGAACTCTTCCACCGTCAACCTTTTCTTCCCCGTTGACATGGACCCGTACAAGACCTCCACCCCAATGAAGATCCTCCACGCGTTAGGGGAGACTTGATTAACGGACAATCCTAAATAGTGAAGGAGTTGACGGTGTAGTCTAGTTAAGGGAAACCTCAACCCGGCCTTGAGCATTTGCTCGTAGACCCCGACGCCCCTGACACCGTGGTAGTAGCACTTCTCTCCTGGGTGGGGTAGACGGAGGGGTATGTTGACGGGTATTTGGTATTTACTCCTAAGCGTCTTAAAGTGGGACTCTTTAATTGTGGAGAAGAAATCGTTCACCGTCCACAGGGAAAGCATAATGAACTTCCTCATCCCATCACTACCTACGACGGATTGGATTTGAGGCTCATCTCCCCCTAGGCCATCACTAAGGTTGCTCTCAGCCCTACCACTACTTGAAGTAGAAGAGGTGGCAGACGAGCTCTCTTCACTTGAGCTTGATGTTGCAGGATCCTTTGGACCCGACGGATGGACTTCATCGTAGCCCGCCTCGTCGCGGACAAACGATTGATTACTGGACGCGCTAGACATGTCACCTACACGTGACGGAAAACCCTAAGTTCAACTGCCTAAGGATACATGACGGTGTTAAAAATGAGCAAGCAGAGATGAATACTTACCGGTTGTTTTCACTGCTGAAGTATGTAACCCACGGTTGCGAGAATGTGACGGGCTCTCTGGTTGACGGATCGGATGCTTTTTCTGCTAAGAGAACGGATGCGCTCTGATCGTTTTTTTTCAGTGAAAAGTGAAAAATGAGGGAAAAGAAGGGGAGCTTTTATATGAGGGGTATCGCGGGAGACGAAGGGACGCCTCGTTCCAAGCACACGGTCCACAGGTCGACGACACGTGTCCTACATTTATTACCCAACATTTATTACTGAATGACAGCCTGTCTATTCGACTCTTGGTGCGGATTGAAACCGTCACCCCATTAGTCCGTCCCCTGCCTGTTCACGGACTGATGGGTTGAGGGGGCACCTGATAGGGGCAAAGCTCCCACCAGACGCCGGCAGCCTGACGGGCTGACGGTTCGATTCATGATGACGGACATACATGACGGGCGCCGGACCCTGACGACACGACTCTTAGGGGGCGACAGGACTGGTCATGGAGCACTAGGGCCCATCTTGCCATCTACGCTTCCTTGTGAACATGAGTCTTGTCGCGTACGCTACTATTTGGTCAGATGTCTTGCGCAGCATGATTGCCCCCAAAAGATATCTTGCCCAACACACTTGGCTGCCCAAGAAGTATCTTGTACCCCACGCCACTCAGGGGCAATTCTGGTAAAGTGGTATCTTCTCCAGCACACCTTGGCCAAGGGCCTCTACTACTACTATAAATACTTCCAAGCCCTCCAAAATCGAGGTACGCATACTAAGACCCCAACTCTGGCACTCTAGAGTTGTGAGCAATACTAATTTAACCATCGGAGGGTCGTTGGCCGGTACCACGCCGGTACTTCCCTTTGAAGTTCTCCTCACCTGTGCAGGTTAGTTCGAAGTACGTGAAAGCCCTGCAGCTTACTGAGTTGATTCGCGACATCATCAATTATTGTTATTGTTATTATTTAGGAACGTTTCTAATTCTACTTATTTTTTAGATGATAAATTACTAAATAAGTTTTTATATTTAGATTTTATTAACATCTCTTTTTACAATTGGAAAAAGTAAATCAGCTTAATATGTTTATGATATAATCAATCTTAGTAGAATTTTAATAATAATTCATTATAAACATTATTGTAACTTCACTTAATAATATGATTTTCTGTTATGGGTGACTTATTTACAAAAACAAAAAGCTTTAAGTTCTTAGGGAAATTGATTGTCAATGGTTAATTAACACGCCCTTACAACATTTTGTTTTTGTTAATACATTTTGATCACAAGTCACCACCAATTTAGTTATTTTAATTTAGTTTCCAAATAAATATATAAATAAAAATTCCTTAAAAAAATTACATGCGTAATATGCCATTAAAGATACTTTCAAGTTACCCAAAGAACTCTAGATATATAGAAAATCTTAACTGAACAAAAGAATGGTATAATTGTTGATCTATATAATATCCTTTCATTTCCTTTCATTTTCCTTTTAATTTTTAAAACATCTAAACTTTCCCTCCCCATACTCAAATTTTAATTTATCCAAACACACTGTACTGTCCTCGGCTTCCAAGCTTCCAGACACACTGCATGTGAAGTCTCTAGAATCATCCAATAAAATAAGATTAGACCAAAGAGTTTGGCTATACCAGCCAACTCAAAACTTGTCTCTGTAATTGGAACTACGGATTATTCTTAGTGCTTCTTGTGAATCTATTACTGAAAGCAAGAAGGTTGGGAGGAAGCTGGGAGATGATTTTAATTCTTTAGCTCACTTCGGTCAATGAATATTGCTCGATTTGAATTGTGATACAAACCATGTGATCCAATTGATTGAATTATGTGCAGCAATTATTGAGTCATTGAGAACCATATCGAGCATGTACTAAGTCGTGTTAGATTACGCATCATGTTAGATTATATACACAAACTATTAGAGTCCAGTCAATAGATACTCTTAGGGTATTTGTTAATTAATTATTTTAAAAATGTTTTTATACTACATTTATGAAAAATATGAAAGGTTGTAAAAAAAATCAATTTTTTTTTTCTATAAAAAGTTTCTAAAAATACATCTAAAACCAATGCTCATGGTACCTATAGAACGTTCGTTAACTTTTACCAAACTGTTATTAATAATCCTCATTGTACGTAATTTCATTAGTGCTTTTTTTTAGATATAGTGTATAAGTAGTTAAAATTAATTTCTATTAAATCTACATATTTTTTAAACAATTTATTTTTAAGTGTTAAAAATATTAAGTTTATTATGTGATTATATGTAATGACCTAAGAGGTCACCCAATATATTGTAACTAAGCATAATTAAGGCTAACCCTAATCTATAAATATACCCTACTAGGGTTCTTTGTGATCAATACTTAATCATAGTAAAAATACAACTTCTCATAGCTTTCTTTACAAATATAAGCCATTAGACTGAATTACGTAATTTTCATATGCTCCTCTTAATTTCTACAATATTTTCTTATACTATTCTTAGTCTTTTATGAAGAAAAGAAACTATGGAATGCAATCTATTTTCAGAGAACACTAAAATATGATTTATATTTTTATTTTCAATTTAAGAAAAACGAAACTATTGAAAACATGGTTCTAAAAAAGCGACAAAGAGGCCTTATGTTTTTAAGAAATATGAAAATGCAAAAGAAAGTAAATACCTTTGCCTAGAAACCCAGTTGCACCTGTGATAAGATAGTTCTTGCCCCGAACATAACTAACAATGCCAATACCATCAGATGGTTTCAGAAGAGGCATGATAGCAGCGGTGGTAGATGTTGTTTTTATACCATTGTCAACCACCATATCTGTGGATGTTATCACATCCTGAGGATTTTTGTGGGACAGTGTCAGAGCTGAAGAGAGACTGCTATGGCCCCCTTCTGCGTATTCTTTGTTTTGGCAACTGACAATCTTGTTAGTTCTCCGAGAAGTTTTGGTACTATAGCAGTTATAGTAGCAATGGTAGTTGTTTTTTGTAGCGAGAACAGGGGTTGTGATACTATTATGTATTGAATGAGCAAAGGTGAGAGAATATGACATCTTTGTTTTAGAAGGTTACCTTAGCTCAGCAAGGGACTTTAGCCTTTAGGCATCTGATATTCTGTCCAAAGGAGCAGCCGAGAGCCTGATTATATAGCTACGTATCTTTTTATGAAAAGATAAACATTTATAAATTGATTTCCACGTGGGGTTGTTGCAAACCAATGATTGGTCATTTTATATTGGCATTTGGCGGCTTAGAGGTATGTAGGGTTGTTTGGTGAAGCATTTCAAACAACAATTTTCAGTTTTTAAACAGCATTTCACGTATTTTTACACACTTTTTCACCCACACATATTTCAAAAAACAATAAACAACAATTTTCAAACTATCTCACCAAACACCCCCATAAAATGTGGATGCAGGTAATGGAATGTACTATTGCATGTTGGTGGTACTTTTGAGCTTACCTAACCTATATCTTAGAGCGTGAGACAATGATTACACAAGCAAATCCCATTTTTTTCGTTCCTAAAAAAAAAGTTACTACATATTTATTTCAATCAAGATATATGTCATGAATAACTTTTTGTCAATATTACATAACCAATCACCATGTGATTCACTGTAAAACTTTCCCAAAATGTTAGCATGACCAAATTCAAGGATTCCATGCCACAAATCCAATTCTTAATGTTAATACCGTATTTTGTTTGCCTCAATTTCCGTTGCCAAAATACCAATTTACGCCCTAAAAAGTCAAAATTTGCATTTTTTAGAACATGAAAAAAGAAGAAGAGAAATTACATTAAATAATTTTATTTGTCCTAATCGGATGTTGGATAAATCATTTTGATGGCCCAAGAGTTTAAAATCTCAAAATTGCCATTTTTTTGCTAAGTTTGACCAACCTTAACTAACCCTAAATAAGATTAATCAAAATTTGACCAAAAATCTGACCATTTAATTGTGATGAATTTTTGCCCATCCTAAATATCATGAATTTCCCTTTAAAATCATAGTTCACTGGCCTAGATTAGAGTTGAAATGGAAGAGATATCACAAAAAAATTAAAAGCCTTAACCTTTTTGTGACGTAATTATAATTTAATTTTGATTAAATTATAATCAACGACTACTAGTTGGTTCGATTTTACATGCTTGGATTGGCAAAAATCTCTCCAACAACATTTTCACAACAAATTTTAAGTGGTATGCTGTTATTGTTGTTATGGGTGGGTAAAAAAATAATTTAAATTGTAAATTCAAATAAAAACCAATAACAACTTACCACCTAGGATATGTTGTGAAAATATTGTGGATGTATTATTTTTTTTAAATAAAATCAATTTACAAAAATATTAAAGAGAAGAGTTTTATATTAAAATGTGGTTTTCCACTATTTTTTCTGATACCTCCTGCATGCTAAGTCGATGGATTTGGACAAAAACCAAGAATATTTAGAAAAATAAATATTACAACATTTCCATTGTTATGTGTGGTAAAAAATTAATTTAAGTTGTATGTGAATTTAAATTAAAACTTATAACAACCTACTACTTATGATTTGTTATGAAAATATTGCAGATGTAAAACTTTTTTAAATATAATGGATTTACAAAAATATTAAAGTGAAAATTTTATATTAAAATGTGATTTTCCATTATTTTTCCATGCCTCCGGCATGCTAGATCGAAGGATTGGGACAAAAAGCAAAAATCTTTAGAAAAATAAATATTAAAACCTTTCCAAGTTCCAACCACATTTTACGCAACCAAAACGGAGGTTAGTAAGCCCATAAAGAAAAGTTCACAACAATTGAAAAGAAATGCCCAATATATTATCTTTCAGTTTAAAAGCTATTGTGTTTCTCAAAAAAAGAAAAAAAGAAAAAAAGTTTAAAAGCTATTGTTGGGGGTATATCTCCACGGCCATTCCTACACTGCCAGTAGGCCTAGAGGTATAGGGGGCTGAGGCTAGTTGCCAACCATTTTAGAATTAATACCCCATGTCTTTCATCTTTTTCACAACCAACAGAGTCTAAATCTTCTGTCTTATTTTTCCTGCTCTACTTTATGCTTCACCAATAAATGCTTGCCATATGTTAACTTAATTAATTAAATACTATCATTATTGACTTATTAATGTTATCATTATTAATTAAGTTAATACATGACAAGCATTTATTGGTAGAGTATAAAGTGGAGCAGGAAAAATGGGACAGAAGATTTGGATTCCTATCACATATCCTACCAAACCTCTGCAGAAATTTCTCTACAGCTCACCCCACTCTCTTCTCCTATATAGGCTAGTCTAAAACTAGGGCTGTCCAACGACCCGCAACATCTGACCCGCCCGACCAGACCCGCCCGACCCGAAGGTCCACGGATGAATCCGAGTCCACGTACGGGTCGATCACGGATGCTGTTATTAGAAGAACCGATTATTCGGTTCGGGTTTCGGGTTATTCAAGAAAAAATCCGAATAACCCGACCCGACCGAATATTTTGTAAAACAAACTCAAAAAACACCGGTTTCCCACAAATATTCACATCATATAAGTCACGTCAATGTCATGCAGAACTTTTGGTTGGTGGGTAACGTGTGGTGAAGATCAAATCTGATCAACCACTGCAGGCACAACTTCCCAATTTCAAATCCAGCCATTTAAATAAATTTAAGTTTAAAACCAACGGTTAGATTAAGCCTAGCACAGCACAGAAACATCATATCACTTCCCTAGCCATCACAAATCAACGATTAAAATTAAACTTTATCCCACAATCCAACGGTCACAATTAGATCTAAAATATTTGCTTAGATATCTGATATATCAATCCCAATTCAACAGGTTCAAGGCTTCAACCTTCAAGTCTCACACGGTCTTCTCAAAAAGGAGAAAAAAAAAAGAGTCTCACACGAAATCTCTCTCTCTCACTCTTCAGTGTCTTCACCGAATCCTCAGACTTCACTCTCTCTAATCTCTCTCTCAAATACTCAGATCAGACTAGACGCTCTCTCCCTCTCTCTCTCTCTCTCTTTCTAACTCAATCTCAAATCCTCAAAACCTCAAATCTCTTCACGGCTTCACCAAATCCTCCAGTCTCACAAGTCACACGGACACTCTCTGTCTCTCTAATCTGTGCAGTCTTAACCAAGTTCATACGAAAGCTCAAATCTTCTTCACTCTTCAATCTTCACTCTTTAAAAGCTTTGATCTTTGGTCTTCTCAAAATGAACAGACCACACCCTCAAACTCTCAGTTCTCACTTTGCCTCTCTTTACTTCAAGGTTCAAACCCTAGGTTCTCACTACAAGTTCTTCACACCTAGCCGCCGCCGCCGCCGCCACCACCAGCAACCACTCCTCACCCTGCCGCCGATCATATGGGTTGAACCTAGGGTATGTGTTGATTGTGTTCTCCTTTTCTCATCTCTCTATTTTTCAGTCTCATTCATTATATATGTTAGGAAAATCTACTGTTAAAATCACATAACCCCAAAGTTTTATAATTTGAAACCCTAACTAGAAATAGTTGAAACCTTAACCATTTACTTTTATGTTATGTTTTTTATTCATTTGTTTGATTAATTTTGTTCCTATTTAAATTTTATTCAGGAATTGAAAGTTGTACAAGTGGAGTTTTCAGTCTTCAAACTTGAAATTAACACCCACGGTTTTTAAGGTATGATTTTTGTTTCCTTTTGTTTTTTGTGTTCAAAGTTGGGATTTTGTTCTCTTTTTTGTTAGAGGCTTAGAGTTGATGCATGTAACTTACGCTGCTGTTGATGTGTTCAATGTTTCAACTTTTATTATTTAGTAAAATTTATACCGTTAAAAATCAAATAAACTCCCAAGTTTTATAATCTGAAACACTTAACTAAAAAAAAAATTGAAACCCTAACCATTTTACTTTTTTTTTTTTGTTCTTTGTTTAATTGTTTGATTAATTCTGTTCCTATTTTAATTTTACTCAGGAATTGAAAGTTGTCCAAGTGGGGTTTTCAGTCTTCAAATTCAAAACTCCAACACCCCTGGTTTCTTTAAGGTATGATTTTTGTTTCCATTTGTATTTTGTGTTAAAAGTTGGGATTTTGTTCTTTTTTTGTTAGAGTTGATGAATAACTGATGCTGTTGTGGTGGTGGTATTTGTTGTTTTGCTATCTTTGTTTAATAAATTTGAGCACCAATGTTTCTTCTTTTATTATTTATTATAATTTCAAGCATCATTTTGAGCACCAATCTGGGTTCTGTTTAGTTTTATGTAGGATAATGATTTATGTTTTATGTTAGAGTTTTGTGTTTTATGTAGAATACTGTTATCTGGATTCAAGCATCAAAGATTTTCCTTTTTGGTTTGTTTGATTATTATTATTATTAATTGTTGTTCTAGTTTGCTAATTCCTATATTTGATTTTTTTAGGTCATGGATTCCTCCACTCTCTCTGTTTCTACACAAGGTGATGGTTCTACCGCTACACAAGTTGATGGTTCTACTGCCACCCAAGCTGATGGTGCTACTGCCACTGCCACCCAAGAGGTTGCTGCTGCAACTCAAGCTGAAGCTACTGATGGTGAGTTGCCCCCAGTTCCACCTAGTGTAGCGAGTAAGACTGGTACTGCTAGGAAAAAGTCTTTAGCTTGGAATCACTTTGAAAAAGTAAAGGTCGATGAGGGTGTCACTATGGCTGTATGTAATTATTGTAAAAAATCATATCATGCTGATAGTAAGAGTTGTGGTACTAGTAATTTGTTAGCTCATGTGACAATCTGTCCCAAGAACCCTAATAGAGAAGATAAAGGGCAGAGAACCTTAGCTTTTGAACCCAAAAATGATGGGGATGAAGGGTTCAAACTTGTGTCAACAACTCTTTCTGTTGAGGCTTCTAGAAAGGCACTAGCTGAAATGATTATAATTGATGAGTTGCCTTTTAGGTGTGTTGAGGGGTATGGATTTAAGAAATATGTAACTACCTTACAACCTAAGCTCCGTCTAAAGGACATTCCATCTCGTCAAACTGTGGCTAGAGATGTGATTGGAATTTATAATAGTGAGAGAGAGAGGCTAAGGAAATCCTTGAAGGGTTGTAGGGTGTGTCTTACTACGGACACATGGACTTCTATACAAAATTTGAATTATATGTGTCTCACATGTCACTTTATTGATGATGCTTGGTTATTGCATAAGAGAATTTTAAATTTCTGTCAAGTTGAAGATCATAAGGGGGAAACTATAGGTAGAAAGATTGAGATGTCTTTGCGTGAGTGGGGTATTGATGGCATATTCACTTTGACAGTGGATAATGCTAGCTCCAATTTAACCACAATTAAATTTTTGCAAAGGGTAACAAAAGATTGGAATGGGACAGTTTTAGAAAATGAGTTCATGCACATGAGGTGTTGTGCACATATCCTAAATCTCATTGTTGGGGAGGGTTTGAAAGAAATTGATGCATCTGTTGCTAGGGTGCGTGAAGCTGTGAGGTATGTGAAGTCCTCACCCAATAGGAATCAAACTTTTAGGAATTTGATGGAGAGGTTAGGTATGGAGTCCAAGAGTCTTCTTTGTCTAGATGTGCCTACTAGATGGAACTCAACTTACCTTATGTTAGAAACTGCTGAAAAATTCGAGAAAGTTTTCCTTAGGATGGACTTTGAAGATGATGGTTATTCATCATACTTTAGGAGCAAGGAAGATAGTGGTGGTTTGGGTTCTCCTTGTATGAGTGATTTCCAAAATTGTAGGGTATTTGTGATTTTCTTGAGGCTTTTTTACAATGCAACTAAGAAGTTCTCCGGCTCTTTGTATGTTACCTCAAATGCCTTTTTTGATGAGATCTTTGTTATTCAGGAGAGTATTTCTCATTTAGTTAAATCCCAAAACACCCTCTTGAAAAACACAGCCACAAACATGCAAACTAAATTTGAGAAGTATTGGGGGGAAGGTGATAGAATTAATCCTCTTTTGTATGTGGCTGTGGTTCTTGATCCACGAAAAAAATTGAGGTTTTTGAAGTTTTCTTTTTCTGAAATTTATGGGAATGAAGTGGGGAGAGTGATGGTTGATAAGGTGAAAAATCTTTTGATGAGGCTGTATACTTTTTACTGTTCTGTTAATTCCCCAAATGTGCAAGAACCAAGTGGGAGTGAGAGGACACAAATTGTAGGTGATGCTAGTGATCCGTATGTGATGGTTCACTCTCGATATGAGCTTTTCTTAGAAGCTGAGCAGTCTGTAGGTTGTAGTAATGAAGTTGAAAAGTATTTGGCTGAAAATTGTGATGGTAGAAGGGATGTGAATTTTGAGGTATTGGGTTGGTGGAAGGACAATTCTAGTAGGTACCCAATGTTGTCCAAAGTGGCTAAGGATGTGTTGGTTGTACCAGTTTCGACTGTTGCATCTGAGTCAGCATTTAGCACCGGAGGCCGGATTGTTGATCCGTTTCGAAGTTCTCTCTCCCCTCTCATGGTTCAAAACCTTGTATGTGCACAAAATTGGCTTCAAGCCACAGTACCAATTTCTTATCGCCAATCAAAGGATGAGGTTGAGGCATTGGAGGAGGAATTTCATGATTTAGGTAATATGTTTACATTATGGAACTTATAGTCTATTAATTATTATTGAATGTCTCATGTTCAAACAAATTTAATATGTTGTATTTATTTCCTTTTTTTTCCTAGTTTTAAATCAACAATCATCATCAAGTGCATCAGCAAGTACCAGCTCCAATTTGGGTTCTAGCTTAGGCAAACGACCCTTAATTAATGTTGAAGATTGATAACTGACTTGGTATGTTACTGTCTTTGGCCTCTTTACTGTTATAAATTAGCTGCCCTTTATATTTGGTCTTGTATTTGGTAGGAATGTATTTTTTGTTAAATATTTTTTTTCTTTTGTAGGCGGAATCATTTATTTTGTAAAGGAGGCAGCCTTTTGGGAACATTTTGGAAGCTTTTTTGTAAATTTCTTTTTTAACAATACTAGTCTTAATGCTTATAGAGAAGAAATCCTAGGAATCATATATGTTTTCTTTTCTATTAGTTATAAGCTTGAGTATTTGTCATTTAATGCTTGGGGAAGCTATTTATTTTGGAAATACCTGTGGTATTTTATAATTGTAATTAATTATATTGCTGGGAACATTGTATAGCCAGCAAGGTTACTGCCTTCTTATGATTTACTGCCTCAAACTTGCTGTAATCTAATTTCCAGTAGCTTATGCTTTGCTGTGGTTGGTTTATTTGTTGTTGGAAATACTACTTGTGTGGTTGTTGGAAATACACATGTTTTGTGTATTGTTTTGCTATTTGTTCAGGTTATTTGTTGTGTTAATTTTGGATAGTCAATGTGGTTGCTTAACAAGTCACGGGTGGTGAAAATAGGAATTTATTTGTTACTTCTTGTGCTCTGTCCAGGTTTTACAATATATATTTTGATGTGTTTAGTTTTTGTGGTCAATGTGTGGATGCTTTAACAGATGTTGTAAAGATAGGTATATTTTGTGTGTTGTGGTGGGGTATTTTGTCCAGGTTATGTAATACACTGGTGGTTAAAATTGGCTGTAAAAATTGGCTTAATTTAAGGAAGTTTTATGTTTGGAAGGCCTAATATATTTATAAGTGAAGTAGCTTAATTTTACTTGAAGGCCCATTTAATTAAAAAAAAAAAAAAGAATGGAAAAGGGAGGCCCAATCTGTTTTATTTGGAAAGTTCAAAAAATGACACCCAAGTAACTTTTAAATCTCCCCAACTCCTTAATTTGTGGGCTAAAATGACTGAAAAAATTGAACCAAATAAAAATTTCATGGATGCCCAAAAACTAGGCCCATTAATGGCCCAAACCCGTCTAACCGATAACTCCGACCCGCCGACCCGATGGCCCGAAGCGCCGGATCCGACCCGATTATTCGGTCAAATACGGGTCTAAAATCCAACCACCCGACTAAATCGGGTCGAGTTCGGTTCAGGCCCAAACCCGAACCGACCCGACCCGTGGACAGGCCTATCTAAAACCATTTGTACAAAACATCTCAGCGGCCTTGTAATTTTTTTTTTTTTTTATAGGCTAGGGTAGTCTAGCTTACTACCCTAGCTATCCATTTTTCTTTATTTTCTTGGTAAATATATTATGGATCTATGTACTGCATTTACATTATTGTTCTTTTATTTTCTTGCTCTTCACTCTTATGCAATTTAATAACTTTTTCTTTGCATTCTTGAAATTTAAATGTAAATCATCTATATTATTATTTAAGGGACTTTTTCTATTTGAGATCCTCTTTTTTTTTTTTTTTTTTTCAAAAATGCTTTTATACTCCTATGTTTAACTAGAAACAAAATTAAAGGAACACAGGTAAAAATATAACTTTAACTCCCACTAAAATATTGTCTAAAAATAGAGTCATTCTCCTGTTGATTTTCAAATTACTTTATTAACTTATAAATTAAATTCTTAAAATAAAAAACACAAGTGTTTTTTTCCCCTACAAAAAAAGCGTGTTACTTTTATACTCTTTTAAATACTTGTCAATTACAATGTTTTTGTACTATAATTACTTGTGATCATTTAGTACTTTATTGTCATTTATATACAAGTCATTTACATTTATGCAATAGAGGTTGGATTTTTCCTCATACTTATCGGTATATACTATGTGCGAAGGTATATGCCTTCTTTTACACATGTATACTAAATCCCATGGATTTAAAGGAAATCATCTTTGCATCTTGCTTATTCTCTGCATCTTTAATTAACGTGGTGGGTGTAGTGTTATTGAAGATGGATCTTCCGAATCTATTCTTTAAAAAAAAAAACCCTCTTTCAAAAAATTGGAATTTAATCTTGAACACAATTTTCTAAAGTACATAAAAAAATCCTCTCTTAAAATAAAATTAGTCTATCTTTTATGATTTCCCATCGAAATCCCATTCTCATAAAAACTCATGAGATAACCATTCTCAAAACCCTCTTTTCCAGAAACTCATGAGATATAGCCTCTTTTTCAAAATAAACTTTTTCCAATAAGTCATGAAGTTTTTAAAGGGAAAATACTCATCTTTTCATATATAAAAAGGATATTCATTTTTAAGAAATATAAGAAATTTTCTCATTTTTTAAGTAATAATAATAAAGAAAAAACCATTTTCCAAAGGAATTATATTTTTGAGATCTCTACGAAAATCTTGAAAATTTATCTATCCCAAATCTAAACAATGTACAATACTTTTCAAGTTATTTTTTGCTTGCAAATCACATTGTAGTTAAATAATAGTAGAAGAACATCATTCCTTAGACTTTTCAATATCTTTGCTTGCAACAATACATGCAATGCACAATGCAATTTGAGAACCATGCATACCATTTATAGGCTACCATTTTTGTGAAAACATACATTCAAATAGAGCCAAGATTCGAACATGGGGGGAGGACGTCAAGGTCAAGTTTAATGTAAGCTTGTCAAATTTTATCGTGCTCAATAACACTTTAATCTCATATTTGTGGACACAATCTAGTATCACACTGCAATGAACAAATACTAATTTCATTGGTGGTGATTGGTCAAAATTTTGTTTGAGAATTTTCAAATATTAGGACATCAATACTAGAGGTTGTGAACAAATTATCTTATTATCTTTTTTTTTTTTTTTCTTTTGAAGAAATCAAATGTTGTGGTTGAATTTTCCATGATCTACCATTCAAATAAAAGTCATTTTAATTATAGGGATTTATGTTACAACTTATTACAACATAACAATTCAAATAATTTCTTGACTTATCCTATATTACAAGTATAATCACTGTATAAACAAATTGGTAGGCTATTAATTTTCCAATCTTACTAGCCATTGGCACAATTCAAAAATATTTAACAATTTTTTGAAGTCCAAATGTTGAACTACATTATACTCATTGTTTAAAAGTTTGAATGATTATGTATTAAATTGTGTAATGTATAGGTAAACAATGTGTGTTGTACAAGTAGTATGCTTGTAGTACAAGCAAGTATAATAGTAAATGGGTCTGAGCCCATTGGGCTTATATTCTAATAGTCCCTCAAACTCATGTTGGGTGAAGTACTGAGATCAACATGAGTAATGCACGAAAGCATTTTGGCAAAAAAGGCTTAGTGAAGATATCAGTTAGTTGGTCTTGGGAGAAAGCATCCTACAAGTACAAATGGGCCTAAGCCCGTTGGGCTTATATTCTGACTCTCATAATGAAGAAGTTCCATTTTCATTAATAATATTTCATGATTTGTGAATTCTTACAAAAATAATGGTGAAGTGGCTTATATTTTATTTTGGAAGAAGGTCACCAACCACCGATATGGACTAAGTTGGGCAGATCTCGATCTGAGGGGGGTATGTATGAAATATTTTGAGCCAAAAAATTGAAATGCGAACTATTAATATATAATATTTTGAAATTCTAAGGGAATCATTGTCCCATTGATCACTTCTTTCAATAAGCAGCGCCTCTGAACATAGGCTTATGGGGTAAATTCTTCCAAAGAGGACGTATAGTTGGAGAAATGAATTAGGAATTTAAGCGGCCCTTGAAATTTATGCATCTTTTTGAGTAACGATTTCAAGGTTTAATTTGGTGCAAAAAATATGCAAACAGATTACTAGTATGCAAACACTGTACCATATAAATTATTGTTGTTATTGGAGAGGAACTAAATTATTATGTTTTGATAAGATTACTTTCATCCACTTATTTTGTTTTAAAAAATAAGTTGTGTAAAAACAGGAGAAGAAACCCGTGCATTACAAGTACTTGATTTCTAAACATATATGCATATAAAGGAAGATGGAAAAGGCCCATGTAGAGTATAACATATATGTGCTACATATTAATTATATCTCAAGGACTTGAAATACAAAATGAAAGAGGAGAAAAAAGTATATGCAGTTGGCCGATAATCAAAGCATATAGGTAATCAGCCACTGCAGAAACAAGCTCATAAATGACACACACATATATATATTCCTAGGCTTTCAATAGGAGAAGTGGTTTTTTCCGGGATTCTCCACCCTTAGGTAAGTCACGCTTAACCTTGATCAAGCGACTCAAAAATTTGGCATAGCGACTCACCATTTTCTTAAGCTTCACTCCATCATCATGAACACCCTCTTCCTTCTGCTGCTTTGTAACTATTTGAAGTTGATTTTCTTCTGCAGTGAAGTGTTGGCTCAGTGAACCCCTGCTCTTTATCAGCTGCTTCAAGCTTTTACGATCACTCTCTTCTGAGTGAGAACTGCTCTCATCTTCTCCTAACTCATTCACAACTGCTTTACCAGGAAAAGGAATATCACATGGGGAAACTGGTGCTGAATAAATCTGACTGGAATTTGTTGGCCTTCTGGTTCTCTTTGACATGGTAATATCATAGTGGCGTTTACCTGAATTGTAGTCACTTTCCATTGTCTTGCAAAAAGTGGATGTAGCAGAGAAATGGAGCTTTTTAGCCTGTATAAAATAACAACCATGATTACTCTGTGACAAAACAAAAAAGAAAAAATATATGTGGTTAGAGAGGAGATTACTTGGTGAAGAATTAAGAGGGTAGTTTAAAGGCCTATCAAAGAAAGGTGGAATGTCTGTCTTCAAAATTGTCCATTTTTCACGACTAAACCACCGAACACCTTCCTACTTGAAGAAACTGATAATTTGATCAGTTCCAAACAACTGTGATGATATTTGATTGTATTCACCAATCTCTAGCCACATGATTGAAGGAGGTTGGCACAATATGACATCCAATAGTGCTCATGAGATAGACCGAATGTCAACTATAAAACGTATCCACCATGTAATCACTCACTTTCACTAGTAATTAATAATTAATGACTTTTTTTTTCTTTTGTTTCCTGATACCTTAAATCAAGTAGGTGAGTTTCATGCTTTCAACTATAGCAGCTACGAAAATTCAAGCAATTTTCTTTGCTGTCATTTTTTTTTTTTTACCTTTCTTTCTTTCTTGGAGAAACCAAGACACCTGTAATACAGGATGGTTTGGTTGGAAATTTCTAGTATTGTTATTTAAAATGATATGAAAATTGTAGTTTAAAAAGTGTTGTGAAAATACGTGTTTACAGTATTCATAAAATACAAAATGTGTTTGATACCATGTTTCAAATAACATGTTTTAGTATGTGAAAAAACATAATTGTATAGTTGGTGTGTGCGTGTGTGTTTTTTTTTTAAACTGAGAAGTACAGTACAAATTAATATTTTTTTATTCGAGGAGAGAGAAAAGTCAGTTTATGTGTTGTCTAATTAAGTGAGCCTCATGGTTTTCAACATATTTACAAAAATGCCACTAAGCAACGTTGTTTGAAAACTGAAAACTAGTAAGAGAAATTTTCTAAATTTAGTATTTAAACACTCTAAAATGAGCAATGTAACTTAAACACTCCAGTAAAAACCACCCTTACCAAACACTTTTTTTTTTTGGCCCACAGTTTTTAGTGTTTAAACATTGAAAATTGTTGTTCAAACATCCTAACCAAACATGCAATTTTTGGTGTAAATGGAGGATCAAACTCAAATATCTTATTTGATAATAAAAGATTTTACCAGTTGAGCTAATTAAAACTATCTTTAATTTAGAATCAATTGAAGTGGACCAAATGAGCCGAAATAGATCTTAATAGATTAAAGTGGATCAAATAAACCAAAGTGTATCGAAATGGGCCGAAGTGAACCAATATTGAGCAAGTGTACCAAATCATCGGTTACATCACCATTTTTTTGAGAAATGGTGGGGATACACCCTACTTATGTGTCCTCTCTTGATTAGATTTCAACATTTTCACATAAGTCCACAATATCGTGGACGGTTTTTAGATATAATACAAATTAATCATAACATACCGTGCTTTTTAGAACATGTTGTATCTCATTATTTTTCTTATTTCTTCTTTTACCGAATAAAACGTTCCAATTTCCTATAATAATAACAACAAATTCATAAAAAACCATGTCACAAGGAAAAATTAAAAAATATTGTGTCCTTAAACATGATGAATCTTTTCTCATTAAAATTGTAAATATTTAAGGCTATTTACATGTTCAAAATTAAAATTTATGATTGGGCCGCGCTCTTCCACATGAGGGCTCACTTTCATCTCTTCTTTAGAAGATTGGGCTGGTTCGTGTGTTTTTGTAGTCCTGTTTGATTGATAAATATATTTCTTATTCTGCCAAAAAATATTTATTAAAAAAAAAAAAACTTTGCTTATAGGCAACTAAAAATATAAAAGCATCACCATTGTTGAATTATAGATATATGGCCTGGAGTAGGAGGTTGAATTATATATATTTATTGCGTTTCCCATCAATGTTGTTGGTTAGCACGTCTACATATGTCCTACACATTATTTGTGCAATTACAAGCTTGTTGCTTAGCATGTACATATATTCAATCAATTTTTGGTTCTGGTCTTCAATGTTCGGAGGTCATATGACGTTAAATTTTTGTTTTAAAATAAAAAAGAGGTTATAAGTGTAGTCTCTTCAATTTCATGCCTTGTGATAGTAATACGTAATACTACATATACCGTCGGGATTTTGATGAAACTATTATTGTGGATAAATCACATTTATGGAAGAATCACTATTTAACTTCTCTAAATATCATGTGAAACGATACAAACACTTTTATCACCAAATGACAACCCCCAACTAATATTACCTTAACTTAAATCTAAAGGGACCTTTTGCTCATTTTATGCACAAGAATAGATAGAGCTTTTCATTACTCGAAAATGATTCAAGTAAATCTATGGTTTGAGTCACGGAGGGGTAAGGACTCACTTGTGCATTACATGTGTTCTTGGAGGGGTAGTTCAAGCAATTTTTCTGTGTTCTTGGGTCTTACCAACCAAGAAAACTAGTTTATAGAATTGTTCGCATCATGCGACATTGAAAACAATGACTTTTCCACGAGTTGTTGACCAAGCTTGAATTGTGCTTTATCTTGAAGTTGCAAGGTTTACCAAAAACAAAAATAAAAAACAAAAAGAAAAAGTAAGTGGCACAGTGGTGGGATTCCACTTCTTCTGTAAGCCTAACTAGCTGCTGATTGCGTCTCCGACAGAGACATTTCAGTTTTAAGTTCTTTTCAGTTGTCAACACTCAACAATTCTGACCCTGATTGCGACCTCTGCAATATTTAAATATCTTTTCTTGTATTTTCGAAAATAACAAATGCCTCTAAACAAAAGTTTTTGGAGGTGGTTGACGAAGTAACTTGAAAATTGTTCTTTACAGCTTGTTTGAAATTTCTTTTTTTTTTTTTTTTTTTATAGTTTCTTACTCATCACTCGTCACTCAGTTTTTATCATTTATCATTTATTATTTAAAATTTCCTAATTCTTTACACTCTATCCGTTTGGCACCATCACCCAATTATCATCACTTAATTTTTTTTTAACTATTTATGAGTCTCATACCTATCATTCGGTATAGTTTTTTTTTTTTTTCAGTACCCAGATCACCCGAGAAAGAAAAAAAAAAAGAAGAAGAAAGGAGACGCTGAAACCCAGAAGAAAGGAAGAAAAAAAAAAGGAAGAAGACGCTGATCAGAAGAAAGGAAGAAAAAAAAAAAAAGAAAAAAAAAACAAAAAGAAGGAAGAAGGAAGAAGACATTGAAGAAGGCGCTGATCATCAGAAAGAAAGAAAGAAAGAAAAAAAGAAAAAAAAAAGAGAGGAAAATGAGTCAAAAGTTGCGGCTGCGGGTCTCTTTGTGTAAGTTTAATTATAAAAATGTCATTGAGTTATGAGTTATGGAAACGGAAAACAACTAAAATGTGTTTTCAGTTTCTATAACTTATTACTCAAAAATCAGAGAATTGAGTGATGGAAACAGAGTTATAGAAATAGAGTTATGGTGTTCCCAAACGGACTTTGAGTTATGGGTCCCACCATTTTTGAGTTATGAGTTATGGAAACAGAGTTATGAGTTATAGAAACTAGAAATCCAAACGGCCTCTTATTGTTTTTTGAAATATGTGTGGGTGAAAAAGTGTGTAAAAATATGTAAAATGCTTATAAAAACTAAAAATTGCTGTTTAAAAATACTTACCAACACCCCCTTATTCTCTCCATTTAGAAAGATCCCTCTAAATTAGTCATATATTTATTTATTAAAATATTAAATTTAAAATTTAAAAATCAAATGATTAAATTATATATTCTTTATGTTCTTAATATACATATTAAATTAAATTTAAATAAAATGTTATTTAATATTCAATCAATAAATTTATTTTTGATCGTAATATTTTACTACAAAATTTGAAACTTAAACATATCATTAATGACATAGCTATTAATTTTTTATCTTCTTGAAATTTTATAAGCATGAAAAATATAATAAGAACATACAATCTAATAGTCAAAATTTTCATATTTAATATAAAAATATAGATGGAGTTTGGAGACATAGGACTTTCATTAATTAATAAACTAGTTTAGGAGGTGTTTTATGGGAAGATGAAAAGTGACAAATATTTTTTTTTATAGTTTTTTCAATTTTTCATAAAAAAGTTTCATAAAATGAATAATTAGTATTTTAGGACATATATTAATAAGACCCAAACAATCTTCATAATGTACTAGTTCCGCTTTTATTTTCTTTATTTGTTTTTTTTTTTGTTAAAATGCATATTATTTGAGTGGAAAAAAAGACTATTTAAAGTTTTAAACTTTAATTAGAGTATTTCATAATTACTTATAGGGTCCGAGTGCCCTAAGGAATTTATAATAAACACTTTAGGAAAATTTTAATATCATTTTCATAAAAAATATAAAAAAATGTTTTATAAAATAGTTGTTGTATTTTCCATAAAAGTTTTTAAAAATATTTCCTAAACCAAGCATGTGTTAACCTTTTTCTCACTTATATATCCAAGATTCATTTAGTAAATACTTGATATAAGACTCACCATACACCCATTTAAAACACACTTAAATATTCAACTTACGACTTATAATGAAATGAGACTCATTATACTTAATGTTTTAGAACACTCTCGAATGATCAAATTAATTAACACCACCCACTTCTTTTTCTTAACTATTTTAGTAGTAGAGAATAAATTATTTTGATCACTTGGAGGGTGAAAAAAGGGGTTGAACTGTTAATTATTTTGGATTATTCGGGGATGAAATGTAATTTCATAAAAATCAGGTATAAGGACTATAATTTTTTTTATATTGAACTTGTTAGCGTAATTTACCTGATTATTTATTAGTCACAAAATCACAAACACAAGAATTTAGTTCAATAAAATCATATTTTTGATGGATTGTTATTGCATGTTTTAGGAGTATAATCTCTACCTCTTGTAAAGGGGTGGGATTCCATAATAGGGTCTACTATTTTGTGAAAAGAAGGAAGTATGCTTTAAGTATACAATAATTTTTAACTTTTGATAGTGCAAGTACTTGTTTACACACGACAAAACAGATGCATGGTGTAATTCCCATCATTTCGAAGGTAGTCCGTTGTTTTGAAAAGCCAAAAAGTATAGTTTATTTTTTTGGCTACTTTCTACTTTCTTAAATATTCATATGCAGGTTAACTTCATTTTAAAAAATGAAAAATTGAAAACAATAATTAATATCCTATCCACACAATCTTTTTGAGATTACTAATTTTTTGTTTGACAGTGATATATTAATTGTTATTTACCTAAAAATTAGTTTTTCTAAATGAATAAAAAAGTTGAGAGAGCTCATAAAAAAAAAAAAATTGACAGAGAGAGAGAAAATAAAATTCCTTTTTAAATAAAAAAAAGTAGTTTATGATACCACACAAAGTAGTATAAAAGAGGCTATAACTCGCTCATACAGCGAGTGAGCGAGCGAGTTGTGGTTGATGAAAGACGCTGATAGAGCACCCCCTCTACTAGCGTGGCAGAAGACTTTACGTGGCATAAGACTTTTCCGATTTTTAAACGAGAGAAAGAATAGGTTTTGTTTGTCCTCATTTGCTTTTGCCTGTGGGATAAACCTCGAAACCTCAACCTTGTATTGTCCTTTCCCTCTTTCTTGTGCTGCAAAAAGTTTTTGAAAATCTCAAGCAAACCATATCCCCATTTGCCACGTGTCCACAACATCAATTCCTCCAATCTCTCTCTCCCTCTCTCTCTCTCTGCCACAGTACCATGCCCATGGTGGTGTCAAAGTGGTGAGCTTCCATAATCACATTGAAGAGAAAATCGCACACATATGACATTATGGCTTCTCTAACTCCTGGTGTTCTTGCGAAGCTTCTCCAACATGCAGGCAACAAGGACGTGAAAGTCACAGGAGAGCACCGCTCAGCTCTTCTCCAAGTCATTGAGATTGTGCCTTCTCTACCCAATGACCACGACAATGATCCATGGAAGAGTAAAGGGTTCTTCTTGAAAGTCTCGGATTCACTTCACTCAGCCTATGTTTCAATCTCAGACAATGACATGGACTTGATTTACAGCGACAAGATTCAACTGGGTCAGTTTGTTTATGCCTCACGGCTCGACTTGGGTTCTCCAGTTCCGGTTCTTCGTGGGTTGAAACCTGTTCCCAAAAGCAAGAGAAGTCCTTGTCCTTGTGTTGGCAATCCCACTGATTTGGTGCCCTCTGATTTGTTGCCCATTACACCAAAGCGTGATTTTAACAATGCCAAGGTGGTCAAGACCAAGGCCAAGCCTAAGAATGTGGAAGTTGAGGGACTACAGTTGAGGAGGTTGAGTTTGGATTCTGCAAGGAGGGTTTGGGATCAGAGTCCTAGAGCTACTTCTATTTCGACTTCTAGGACTAATGCTGCTCATCCTACTACTACATCGAGTTCAAAGTCCAAACAAGTTTGCAATTCTTCGGATAATGCTTCTGTAATGTTCTCTCTTACACCTTTTGTGTCTGTGGCTGTGCCCCCACATTTTATTGCTTTTCAAGTTTTACTCTTTTCACTGCCCTTTTCCTTGTTTTCTCACAATGCTTTATTGCGTTTTGCATTTTGGCTATTTCTTCTTATTCTTCTCATGTTTCTTTGGTTATTTATCGAGCAAGGTGGTAGAAGGATGCTTGTATTGTGACATTTTGGCATTATCTTTGCACTGTTGTGTTTCTAGTCTATATCTTATTGTCCAAGCCCCTTCCTTTTTGTGATTATCCATGGGGATTGAATTGACCCATTTAAATTTATATGAAAATTGAACTTTTTAATTGATTATCTCAATGACCCTTTTGATGAGAAAGGCAGCTATTTCAGAAATGGCACCATTCAATATGATGAAGTTTCTTATACAATCCTATGCGCAGTAAAACAGAGCAGTTGCACACTTTTTCTGTCTGGGCCCTGGATTGAATTTATTATAGTTAAATAGTAATATAGTGTATTGAACCTAATCCTTTATTTTAAACTTTCAGACGTTTTAGTTCTGCTTAAATGTTTGTAAAGAATTCGATTGTGGAATTAGGGATATATTTGTTCCTGTATGCCAAAAATTATAGAGTGCCAATGCCGTTGTAAATTTTAATTTATGTTGCACCTATATTGTAAACTTTTACAGCTACAGCAAGTCTTTGGCTTTGTCATTTTGGGTAGTTGGCAGGTTTATTATTTGACAGTTGTGCATTCTGGTGTAGATTATATTATCTGGATATGTTTCTTTAACGATTGGGAGAACATGATAACCGTTGAATCATTGATAAGCCAAAAAAAAAAAAAAAATGTTCTGATTTGGGTTTGACAAATTTGATGGGTAAAATTAGATCTTTCCCTCTTTCTGTCATTCTGGACAAGTGTCGCATGTGTAAAATATAAGTTTATTGCTGCAACTTGTACTCCATTCTACAAATCTCTCATTGGTGTTTTCCATGAAGCTGATGACTGGATGTTGCTGCAGGTGATTTCTGATAAGAAAGCTTCTAAGAATGATAAACCAACGAAGCCTCCAAGGTTGAGTGTTTCACCATTGCAAAACAAAAATGATATCTTTTCTCCAAAATCAAAGAGCAAGACTTCAAAAAAGGATTTGAAATCATCATCTGGGGGCACTATCCCAATTCATCTGCTTAATGTGCCCCTCAATTTCAAGACTTGGTCTGATCAGAGGATTTTGTGGAATGCACTCCCATCTACTATAAATAATCTTGGAAAGGTATGGTTCATGTTTTAATAAAGTTCCATACTTCCAGTTTATCTGATGCCAGGTTCTTATTGTTTTATGCTATATTGACATTGACCCTTTTCAGAAAGCTGTGTCTCATAGGAATGTCTCATTTTTGGCCGCTGTACGTGAATTAGAAGAAGCATCTGCTGCAGAGGGTATCATCAATTGCATGCGGTATACAGTTTATACTCTTTTGCATTTTGCATTATATTTGTTGGTCGTACTTTTCCATATTTATTTGCATCTTTCTATGGAATAATGAGAATTAATAGTTTGAATTTTTCCTAATACTATGCAGTACATCCCTTAGCTTATATTGTGTTTGATAAGCATGTTGAAATACATGGTAAGAGTCTCTAGTGCTCCCAATCATGAATAGACAACAATGAATTCATCCTATTTTTTACTGCATAACCTATTAGTTCCACATATATATAGTGTAAATTTCCTGAAGAACATCGTTACTTGAGTCTTGATGCTGTTAAGTGGAAATGTTAGTCATATTGGAGAAGTGGATACTTCTTGAACTATTGTACTAGGAGAATTTAAGGAACAAAATTTGGTATCTTTCTGAGGTATGACATACATTTTCCAAAGCATTGGAAGCTTCAAGTAGTTTGTTTGGGGGGGGGGGGGGGTGTTGGCTGGGTTCTCCAAGTTTTAAGTAGGACTGTTGGCTGTATGGCTGGTCTCTAGCCTGGTTTGTACTGCCTTTGCTGGGTTCTCCCAGCTTGTTTCAATAAAAAAGGCTTTCTTGATTATCAAAAAATTGAAAAAGAGAAAGAGAATGTCTTGAATAAGGTCCAATACTAAAAGGGGAAGTGTCCCACAACATTCTACCAAGCAAGCCATTGCATCCAGATATTGAGTGCATTAAGGTGCACCACTGAAGCAACTCATCTAATCTTGTCATTCTTATATAGATTACCAAATTCATGTGATGTAATGATTAATTTGTTTTGTGCATTATACATTCTGCAATAGAAGCTTCTACTTGTCTATTGGAAATCTCATTATTTATGAACTGCCAACTATCAAGACAGTGTTTTGCCTCTTGGAGGGCATTGGCATGCCTAGTTCAGTTGTGCTGCAGAAGGGTTTTTTCGTACGGATTTGAATATGAGTTTGGAAAGGACGTGACAGAAGAAGAATCATGGACCATATCCTGGACTTACTAAATGCGTTTGAAAAGACACATTATTGAAAAAAAAATCCAAGAATGGGGATGAGTTATGAATGTTTTTCATCTTCAGATCAGAGGGCAAAGATGATATCCAATATGCTAAGTGGAAAATCCAGACTCTAGAGTCAAAGTTTCCTTTTACTGGATTGCACAAATGTGATGGAACTGGATTGTTGAAATGTAAATGGACTTGTTATTGAGTGTGGAGAACAGGTGTCTAGACACAGTACATTCAAGGGAAGAATGATGTGAAGCATTAGTTAATGCATATACCAAGAATTTCATGTACCTTCATGTTGCCTAGTGTTTAATGTGGAAGATTTATTAGGTGACAGGCACAGCTTGAAATTGCTTATACTTGGGAGGTGAACTACTATAAGTCTGAAATTCTCCAATGTATTGAATTAGGTTAAAGTGGTAGAACTGCATAACTAATTTTTGTACATCACTTAGTTCGTTCAGATACCCAGGGTACAGTGGCATGTGTGTAACACATGAGATCTGCCAAAAAGATAACCTTCCTCCCCACCCTCACCACCTCAAAAAAAGAAAAAAAGCAAAGCAAATAACAACCTTTAATATCTTTTTCATGACCATATTTGCCCAATGTTAGAGTTGTTTAGTGAATTACACAAGGCCGTAATGCAACTACAGAAGATATCTCATATGCAGCCAGGCTAGAGTATTACACTTGTTTGTGAAATAATGGGTGAGTAGGTGACATTAATAAATTTAGGGCCTTCAAGTAATTTGCTTTTGTTATAAGTCTTTTGTAGGGGTAATATGGATGGATAAGTGTTGGTGACAGCCATTAGTACTCTCTCTGGCAGAATTTATGATGTCAAATGCTGGTATATATCTTTTCTTTTTTTTGGGGTGGGATGATTTACATAAAACAAGTCCTAGTGGTCATCTTGTGGCTTACGGAAAATTTCTCCATTTCCTTGTTCTGTTCCCCTGTTCTAGCTTTCATTGATTTCATGCATTTCTTCTTCTAGTATGTGAATGTTGGTATTAGCAATTTTACATTATTTTAGTGCACCTAAGTTCTATATTATATGATTTTTACCATAAAACTACTTGGAGTATAATCTGCTCAATTTACATTGATTTAATTTTCCTGCCTTCCCCTTTCCATATTACGGTGGAGGTGGACAATTCATCACATTTTGCTGGAATCTCCACCCCCCCCCCCCCCCTCTCCCTCTGTGTTGACAGGGGTGTGCTTTGTTGTAGACATAAGCAGTTAAGTAGTTCATTTGATGAAAATGTCCTACTTTGCTAGTTTTCTCTTCCTACAAACATGCATATGAACTTTTCATTAGTAAACCGTCCTTGTTACCATAAAAAATTATAGTCTCCTTTATTACCATATAATGATGTTGTCAACTGCTAATGACTATGATACGCAGAGTATATACAATTATACACGTTTTTCCAGATTTTTGTCCAAAAAAAAAAAAAATTTCTAGACTAATACGGAGCATGATGCCATTACGGTGGAGGTGGAAAATTCATCACGTTTTGCTGGAATCTCCACCCCCCCCCCCCCCTCTCCCTCTGTGTTGACAGGGGTGTGCTTTGTTGTAGACATAAGCAGTTAAGTAGTTCATTTGGTGAAAATGTCCTACTTTGCTAGTTTTCTCTTCCGACAAACATGCATATGAACTTTTCATTAGTAAACCGTCCTTGTTACCATAAAAAATTATAATCTCCTTTATTACCATATAATGATGTTGTCAACTGCTAATGACTATGATACACAGAGTATACACAATTATACACGTTTTTCCAGATTTTTGTCCAAAAAAAAAAAAATTTCTAGACTAATACGGAGCATGATGCCATTGGTAAAGATTTCAAGCTTGGAATATATATGATGACCATGTTTTATTTTTTCAGTATGTTTGCAGAACTCTGTGATACCTCTCAGAAAGTTCCTGCAGGAACACTGGTGGAGCAATTTTTGGAGCTTTATCTAAGTATGCAGAGAACTGGAAAAGTTGTCAATTCCTTGCAGAGCATAACACTTTCTGAAGCTAAGTCAAATGGTTATTGTAGCCTACAGCGTTCATTGCCAGATGCATGTAAAAGTTTCACTGATAAGAATGCCACGTCTTGGGTTCAAGCTGCAGTAGGGACTAATCTTTCCAAGTTCAATCTTTTCAGAATGCAAGAAAAGAGTAGTCTTCAAAATGGTGAGAAAATTCATTATGTCATCATAGATAAGAATCCAGAGGAATTGAATTCTGAAAGTAATTCTCCTCAAGATAAACAAAGTCATAGAAATCATGGAAGCTCTTTATCAGAATCAAATGCAAAGCGGATGCCATCTCCTTCACAGCGTAATTCAACAAAGAAAACAAATACTGTAAGGGAGGAATGTTCTAAGGGAAGTAGACTAAAAGAGACAGCAACTTTGGCTGAAAAATTGCTCCTGGTTTCTCGTGAATGGTTCTTGAAGTATTTGGAGGATTCATTAAACGTGGGATTTGAGCAAAGCAGAGAGGAAAGATCTGAAATTACGTATCTTCTCGGGCAACTTCAAAGGGTGAATCAGTGGTTGGATGACCTGGTTGGGGGTGGAGTTGGGGTTGATGAGAGGATAGATGACTTGAGAAAGAAGTTATATGGGTTCCTATTAGAGCATGTTGATTCCACCATTGTTTCCATTAATTAGATACATACCACAAGAACTAACAGTGATTACACTATCAACCACTAATTTCTTGTCCAGGTAGGGGTTTACTGTCAAGAGTTTTACAGCACAAAGAATATGGTATTTTTGCCCTGGAGTTCTATCACAGGATGTCCTATGACTATCACAGAATTTTTGTAATGACTGAAACATGTGCTATATCATTGAAATGTATAGTTGACTTCCATGTAGGTCTTTGCTAAATTTTTTATCCGCCATTTGGATCACAGTTATTACCTTATTTGTCCTTTTTCCAAAATGTGATTTTTTCATGTTCACTTTAATTTCCTTTCCATTTATGGTATATTCTTGCAATCTTTATCTGGATGTGATGTGGTAATATAGGATCATAGAGGAATCTGAACCTCCATAATAGGAGACCAATTGTCAACAAAAATGAACAGATAAATATTTCATTTCTACTCTGATCACCTACTGTACATTAGCTAAAAAAAAGTTCTCTTCTTTTCCCTCACAATTTTGGAAAATCAACAGAAACTAACTCAAAAACTTAGTTGGTCAACAAATAGCCACTTGTTGATTTCCTATGGGAGGAAGTCATTGATTCTGCAAATGGAGCCTTCTCAGTGTAAACTGCTGCAGTCTTTGCCAATGCTTTCATTCCTCTACAGGACTTCATATGCTGATGCATTTTTTCTGGCTTGAACGACTTCCCACATTGCCTGCAACAAGTAAAAAGCATTTTGGTCACCTTATGGTGCTATGCAATCACAAGGATATGTACTACAATTCCCTCTACCTTTAAACCCCAAGTTGAGTAGCTCGTTCTTATTGCTAAGTATGATTTGGCCTATGCATCAAGTTACACATTATCAAAGATCATTAATTTTTATATGTCATCCCCTGATAGTGATCCGTGACTAACTTTGCTATTGAATTAGGCCACTTGATACAAGGATTATTTTAAACAGATTATATTAACAGGATATAATAGACCAGATGGCTCATGAGCTCAGCAGAAATGACAGGTTATGAATATAATAGAAACCAACCTTTAAATCAAGAAATATATAATTAACCATAACTTGACCACACTCATTTGTAGTATTAATGCCTATCATAATCAACAATTAATGTACTTTTTTTTTCCATTTTGTTTTTAACTGAAACAGAAATTTGACTTGTGCTGATTTGTAGTAATCCTATTCCATTGAGGCTGAGTCTTTGACTTTAAAAAGATGCCCACTTGGTTAAACACTTCACCACTTGTCATACTCTCCAGTGATTATGGTTTGCATTCGACTTTTCTTCTTCTTACTTCCGATGATTCTGATCTATTTTTGGGTCTCATGCACCTCAGTTGGGCTTGGTCAGTCAAAAGATTCAAAGCCAATATATTTTATTCTGACTATGGTACCCTGCAACATCTATTTGTAACAAATGGAGATTCTGGTCAACCCAGAACGACAACATTGGTTTAACTCAGTACTAGCAAGATAGGTTGCATCACTTACGAGCAATTTGGCCCAGCCACTGGCTTGTAACCAGTGTTAACGGCCTTTTGTTTAGAAAATTCACTATGCTTCTTCTGTGAACCATGTCCTCCATCATAGCTTTCCCTGCACCAACAATGCAGCTCAATATTAATCTATGTTATTTTGTTCTTACATAATAGGACAAAACTTAGCTGCAGTCCCTCTATGTGCAATATGTTAAGTTCTCCAATTAAATTCAGTCTTGTAATTGCATTGAATAATGTAGCACAAATGGTGTAATCTTCACAATAACTAAATTCAAGCCTGCCACATGATTGAATTTCATTGAGAAATGTTAAGGACTTCAATAATTGTGAAAACCATCATTAATTTGACCTACCTAGCTTTCTGCTGTTCTTGATGTTGTTGTTTTTGTTGTTGTTGTTGCTGCTGCTGCTGCTGTTGATTCCAATTAGTCCCATGCCCTCCCAATACCTCTTCTTCACAAGTCTTTGTTCTGTTAGCCCGATTCATCATGATTAACACTGCATCATTGGTATCCACAGCACCACACCTAATCAAATTGCGAATCATGCTAGAAGCTCCACCTGAATAGGTCTTGCTCTTTGTAAACGAGGATTTTGAAGACGAAGATGATGAATATGCTGAGGCTGGTGTACCAGCATTTTCCTCTTTGTTCTTGTTGCTCTTCTTTTTATTCTTCCTACTCAACAGAGCTGAATAAAAAGAAGTAGTTTCGAATTTCTCACTCTGCTCTTGCTTCTCTTCTTCAAGCTTCAGTGAATCATTGGGTAACATTGACCTCTCAGAGCCAAAACAAGTTGATTCTTCAGTGATTTCAGAAGAGAACTCTGTTGAGGTATTGACTCTAGAATCTGGCTGTGTTTGATATTCTTCATTAGTCAAATGTTGCCCCAGGTGTTGTTCTTCAGCTAGGACTTCAACTTCAACAGGCTGTTGCTTTTTCAATATTGAAACTTTTTTTTCACAGTGTGAACCATGATCTTTAACTTCTAGAGCAATCAATTTGAGTTTGAATTAAATGTGAAGTATTGTGAAACACAGACAGAATAAAAACACCATCAGTTACTATACCATTAAGGTTATGGAAAATTTCAAATCAAATAAGTCAATGACACTAATTAATTGACTAACCAAATGGGGTATTGATAATTTCGGATCCTTTGAGTACATATTCATTGTCAGATATAGGAGTGATAAGGTCATCATCTAGCAAGTCCTGCCAAACATAACCTGTCTTGTACCTCCTGCCATTCAGAACCAGTCTTAACACAAGGAACACTAGTGATAAATTACTGATATTTTCAAAAAGCTTAATCTATTAGGAAATGGTAAATTTATTCATTTGACCATTATTCTCACACTCCCCTCACCTGGTCTGCTTGTTCTGATACATTCATGAATTTAATCAGTTATTCTAAGAGATAGAACTAAGGTGTTGTTTGGCTGGGGGGAATGATTGAATTAGATACCTCTTGTAGGACCAAGTGAAAGCTTCTGGCATGTCCTTTCCTCGCAGATCCGAAAGCCACCTCTTAACATCTTTTACACAAATAATGAAAAAAATTAATCATCAGCACCCAATAATCACCTAAGAACACAAATCACAATTCATGCTGAGAAAGAAATAGACTCATGACTAGCTAGTCACCTCTCAGATAGACACCATTACGATTGAAATGGTGT
The DNA here is from genome assembly GCA_033629205.1 of Lithocarpus polystachyus. Classification (NCBI taxonomy): domain Eukaryota; kingdom Viridiplantae; phylum Streptophyta; class Magnoliopsida; order Fagales; family Fagaceae; genus Lithocarpus; species Lithocarpus polystachyus. Next base: position 1,240,437 of record CM066165.1, read on the forward strand.
ACACGAACGAGATGGGGATGCTCAACTCGACCCATATGACTAAGGAAGTAAATAATGTGTAAACGTCTCACTTCTCCACCTTTGGCTTCCATTCCTATTTGGTTTCTTCTTATTCTTCTTCTTCTGTTGTTCGCACAAAGTCCCCCACAGCACCACCAATACCAATACCAATACCAACACAAACAAACAAAAACACAAAAAATCCTCTTCTTTTTAGACAAAGCCTCTCATTGATTAATCAGTAACATTTCAAAACTCAACATTAAAAAATAGAGAAAGACCATGAAAAGCCCAAGAGAGATCTTTGTCTCTCTGCCGGCCTGCTCCACAAAATGCCGAAAACAAAACATATTCCTCATGCTTGACATATAACTCATTATAATATTGATGATCGACATTCATCTTTGCAGGCCTAGCTACAAGACTATATGCATGGACTATAAAATAATAACCATATATATAAAAATTATAACTTTCTTGTAGAAACAAAAGAATCATTGGTTTTCGAGATTACCCCACTTATTGTTCCTTGCAGTACTAACACTTATCTTTCCCTTCTCAGCAAGCAGTCTCTAAGTGTGACTGTGTGTGTGTGTGTGTGAGAGAGAGAGAGAGAGAGAATAGTATAAGGAAGCACCACTATTATGGAGTATTGACCAAATATAGATCAGATAAATATGGAGAGAAAAGATTTGCAGTTTGGCTTGCCACCCACAAGTTTTATCTGATTTCCCGCTATTTAACAAACATAGCATACGAGAATACATATCCTGCCAGCTTTTGACTCAGATATTTACTATGTTATTCCCATAAAAAGGTCTTGTTTATCACCATAAATTCACAGTGGTCCAATGAATCCATTGCTACCCTTACTCTTTTTTTTCTTTTCCCATATTCTTTCCTTGTATATTTATTTATTATATTTTTTCATCCAATTACATTAAGGGTCGATAACCTAACCCAAAATCCTACCCAAATGGATTGAGTGAGCAACATTAATTGCATATATTCTACTAACCCTCTCCCAAATCCCTTTCTTAGAAGTCTCTTAATTGTAGCACCATATTCTAATTATAATTATTTTTCATATTAGATGACCTATACAGCTTACTGTGTAATGACATATTTGTTTTTGTCTAATTAAATTATTAATAAACATAGTGATACAAAATTTTCACAAATACTAATGTGACACGTCATAATTAGTGCATAATAAAAGTAGCATCAGACAGTCTTAACGTATTGGGGAAAAAAATAATTCTGTACATAGTAAATAGGATAGAATTACTCTTAAATTGACTTCCAAAAAAATAAGACGGAAAAGGATAGCTCTTATATTATAGATGAAGATATTAATACGAGAAATATTGTATGTAAGTCTGTTACAAATAAAAGGATAATATATTTGGACCTGACTGGACAGTGATCAAATGATATGTACAAAGAATTTGGGGTCTAGTTGAACCATAGACCTAACTCAATAAAAATGAAAATAAATGATGAAGGTGAGGGAGAAAGAAACCTATTCAATGGAGTAATCTGGGAATAAATTATTCTCAGGTAGAGGAGAAGGTTGGGTCACCGAATTCATTATTTCAATAATTGGTTGGTCGGTGCTGCCTAAATATTTGTGCTCTCATGTAATTGGAAATGTTGTGTTCTGTTAGTATTATTTATCAGATGGTCTTTTGGTAGAATGCTCAACACAATTTTATACACCTTGGCTAGCCAAACCGAAAATCTAAGAATATGAGAAAAGAGCAAATATAATTTTGGTCATATGTTCTATATTATTATTATTATTATTTTTTTAAGAATTAGATAATCAGTATTTATTGGTGTTATCTAATAATTTTTTCAAGAATACACGTTCAAATAAAAGATATTTATGTGAATTTAAGCTAGCTTAACTGGTAAAGTATTTTATTCATTAAATAAAAAATCTAGTTTTTATTTATAAAAAAAGAAATAAAGAAAAAATATGGGATAAACTAATTAATGTTTTGTCTTGATGATAAAGAAGAATTGTCAAAAAACTATAAACTTAAATGGGTGTTAACAACAATTTTTTTGACAGTTTTTGGCAGATTTTTTTTAATCTATTTTGACAACTTTTTTTTTTTTTTTTTAAGTGAGACCCATAATGAGAAATCTTATCCAGGTACTTGTTAACATTTCACGACTCAAGTTATATCTATCTATGAAAAAAATATTTTTAATATTTAAATAAAAAATATATATTTCTAATCAAAGTGTGCATGGTTCTACACCCACTTGTTGTAAAGAAAAAAGTATACACAATATTTTATTCCTTCAATTATTTAAAAAAAAAAGAAAGAAAAGAAAAGGTAGCAGTATTCTGAATTTAACCTATCGATGATGTTGGGGTCCTCCTCCATAAATCCCATGTACTCTTTTGGTTCCATAACAGTAGCCAGTGAGCCTTTTGCATTCATATCAGAAGTCAGAACCTTCTTCTCGTCAGTTTTTTGCAACTTTAATATGCCAGCAACACAGAAGAGAAAAAGGGTACTACTGAACACTGCAAAATGTAAAGACAAAAACACCAGTCCATCATTCACCATGCCTTAACAGAAATCATTTTTGTTCCTCATTCTGTCCTATAGCTTCCATAAGAGAGTGCAATTTGGGAATCAATTACATCCTAGCTAGCATACATTTCTTTATAATTAAGCATCTAATTATACTAATAATGATTTTAGTAAATAATGAATAATGCCATTTTACCAAAAAGCCTTAACAAAACGAGCATATTCTAAAATTTAAGTATTAGATACCCTTTGGTTTCATATGCTTAAAAATGAAATTAAGCTACTTAGGTTATTCTATTAACAGTCTTGTAACTCAATTGATTGGTTTAAACCACATCTTCCTCATTATAACAATTGAATTTTTGAGAGAAAAAAAAAAGTAGCTTATTCTCTTAGGTAAAACTTTTTAAAGTATCACTTCTTCTTAGATATAGCTTAATTAGACAATCCTCAATTTATTTTCATATCACTAAAAGAAGCTATACCCCATAAGCTAACAATATAATATCACCAAGACATGGTGAAAATGTTCATGAAAATATAAAAAGATATGTAGAAATATATATTCCATATAATAGAAATTTCACATATGTGCTTAAAATTTGAAAGATAGCCTAATGAGGGAGCATCAATCATTGATTTCTTACACTGAATTGAGAGTGAACTTCAAAGAGAATTTGACATCCATTTTCTCTTTTATAGAGAGAGAGAGGAGAGAGTGAGAGACCATCCTTTCTTTGTTGTTGATTAGCATGGACAAAACAAAAATCAAATCCCCCCTCCTTCTCTACACCTCTTAAAAAAACAAAAAAAATTAGTGATTGGGTGAATGGTCAGACAGGAAGAGGAACATTGATACCTTGGACGTGAAGGAGTGTTTGATGGTGATATGAATATGCAATCTTTTTCTCGTCCAAAAACGTGCCGTTGGAGTTGAAACCGAAATATGCTGCTTGACTGAAAAAATGGATGAATATCCACTACTTTCTAGCTTGGTTATATGGTTAGATACTCAAAGTGGTGGGATAGGTCAGTAAACATAATGAGGTAGATGATGTTGATGGACTCAAAATTTTTTTTTTTTTGGCCCTACTATTATATCCCAACCATCTGTAAATTTCTAACTAACATACTGGCGGTTTGGTTCACATTTGATAATGATACACAGCATTAATGTCATATATTTATTTATCCAGCATGGAATTTACTACCGGGTTAGACAATCATTAATTGCTTAACCCTGAGGAAGCTATCAATTAATGAATACAAACCTGCAATCATTGCCACCAAGGCAACAGCTTTTTTATTTTATTTATTGTTACTCCATTATTTATTGATATGATAAATTTTATCCTAATTTTGGGGTTTGCTTTTATGATAATTATTCTTTATTATTAGGTTAAGAGTCAAGACACTAATTGATTTTTATTATGGATTGAATTCAAATTTAGCTCCCTTGTTTGATGACTTAAAACTTTACAAGTTAAGGTAAAACCACAAGACGACGCCTTCTTTGTTTTTTCAAAATAAGCACGTTTCTCTTACAACCACTCTTTGTGGACAATCGGAAGGAAATTAATTAAAATGATGCCATTAAGTCAAATTCCATTTTATTTGCTTTTTTTGTGTGCAATTTCTTTATATATTAAAATACCGCAAAAGGATTAAGAACCTTATAAGTTGCATCTCAAATAATATTATAAAGGAGATCAAGTGTTCAAATCCCTCCCTTAATTGTTGCAACAATAGAATTTAATTATTATAAAAAAAAATGCTGCAAATATTGGCCTATGCATTAACCTGATCCATAAGAGTTCTTCCAAGTTCATAAGGGTTGGACAGCGTGTGTAAGTGTATATATATATATATATATATATATATATATATGTACTAATCTCTTTTGGCATGAGACTCGAAAGATAATTGATATGTCTTGGTCCAAGCCGCACTCAAAGATAACACTAAGCCCATTAAAATGTGCAAAATGTGCTATATGCTAATATCTGTAACAATGCTCTCTATTTATCTATATAAAATAAGGAAGAGTAATTGATCACTATATCCACCTTTACATCGGTTAACTACTACCTGTCCATCATCAAACGAATTCTATCCAATTTCACAGCAAATAATTCTGTCCATTTCAAATGATTCAGTCAATTACTATTTTTGATGAAAATGATTCAGTCAAGTACAAAAAACAAATGAAAATGACCCTTCTATGAGAGAAGCAAATAGAAATACGACACAGTTACAATTAAGTCAAACAAAGATGGACACTAACTAATTAAAGAAACACTATCCAGGGGATGTGCAAAACCAAACTATATTTACGTACATTATTGACTTCCTGATGATCCTTTAACAAAGAATTGGTTCAAGCAATGGTTGCTAGCTTTTTCTTCTTCAAGTTTAATCCATCAATACTCATCTTCATTATATTGAGCTGCACGAGGTACAAAAGGTTCTTTATCAGCATTATCTCTCGGAGGAGGCTGCCATGTCATGTGCCCAAATTGCTCTTTTAGACGTCCAGTGTGTTCTTCTTCAACCCCAACTTGACCCAGTTCCTCTCCTCCTCCACTACTTCCTTCACCATGTTGTTGCACTATCAGAACTGATACATTTGATGTGAAGCTTGCAGACACCAATGAATCCCCCAAAGCTCCAAGTTCTGGACAGTCACTCCACTCCGTTAACCCGGATGTCAATGGTGACTCTATTCCTTCCCCTCTTCCTACTATGTATAGATCGTACTCATGGTGCTCCATTGTGCTTATTGTTTTCAGAGTTTCTTCCCCATTATTCGTCAATTTCTCTATGTATGTAACTGATGGGTTGCACTTGGAGTCTTGCCTGAACTTTTCTAGATACTCATCGTCTAGCTGCTTTTCAATGTTATTACACTCCTCTTCTTTATTCTCTCTTGGGTTCAACTGAGCTGCATTCTGTTCGTCTGTGTTTAAAATAAACAAATATTAACAAGAAAAGAAGATATAGTGGACTAATGTGTGTGTTTTAATAATTAATAATTCAATAGTTACGATAAAAGAGGGTATTTGAACTCGTCTATGTTGGGAACATCAAAAGGTGTAAACTGCAAGTTTCTTGATAGATTAATGTTTATTAAATAGAGGACTAATGCGTGTGTTTTAAATAGAGGACTAAGAAGAAGAAGAAGATATAGAGGACTAATGTGTGTGTGATTTAATAATTAATAATTCAATTGATACGATAAAAGAGTGTGTTTGAATTCGTCTATGTTAGAAACATTAAAAGGTGTCAACTGCAAGTTTCTTGATAAATTAATGTTTGTTAAATAATTTTTTTATTATTATGAAAAAGCTCTCAATAAAATCTGTATATATTTTTTTTGTGTGGAATGTCTATACAATTTATGAATATATATACACACACAATCGAATTGACCTAAGTAGCCCTTATGAGTATTGAATCAAGGATATTTTGTTTTTTCCTTGAGTAAGCTTTAATCAAGAATTTACTAGTACAAAATAGAAACAATGTTAAAGAATACTATCAATTTTAGTGGCCTAAGTTTTTAAGAAAAATGCTAAAGTTACTATAGTTTCTTAGAAATGTTACAGAATATTATCAATTTTTCTACATAGGCTTTACAAACTGATGTGTCAACTTTTAAACACTGCATTATTGTTATTGATGTAGCACTGATTTCATTCAATATTGTTAGACTCAAATCCTTTTGTAGTAAAATTGATTGTAGTTCTAACAATTTCTTTTTTATTTTTCCACAAAATACTTACAAATTAATGAGTAAATAAATGTGATTGGTGTTAGTGTCACAACAACAAAATAATCTATAAATTTCTGAACTATTTTTTGTTTTGTATTTAAGTTAACATATCAGGTTATAAGTTTGTATTGCAGTAAAATTTATAATAGCAGAAGCATCACTCACTGCCTATGTTCATTGTATGACATCCAAAATAGTTACAACTTTACTATTAAGTTCTATTCCATGTATAGTATTTTACCAACCTGAAACAAATCGCACCACCGTTAAGCTGACGCTGGAATGCCCTGACATCCTCCACGCATAAGCCAATGCCTCCCGATCATCGGGGCCGCCAATGAAGAGCATGGCGAAGCGTTGTCCATGACCAGCATGGTTGGACTCTCTACGCATGGACGCATTAAGTCCTCGATCCACAAAGATAGCTACAGAACAAGGTGCATTTGCGAACACATTTTGGTTAACTCCTCTAAGAGGAGGGTTCGAATCCTCCAATCCACCATCCATGCTTAGTTGTTTGTGAAAGGGAATGATTATGAGTGTCACACGCTTGTCCTCAGCTAAGCTACAAATATCCTCGTGCATTGAGTCATAAGCAGACACTACTGTTAAGGGCTGGACAGAAACATTATTGCTGTGGCTCTCCAAGCTTTCGAAGGCACTTGCAATGCCGTCAGAGTTTGATCTCGAGCGTCCTGTTAAAATTATAAAATTATGGTAAATTAATTAAATCTACTATTTTTTTAATAGTTTAAATTTTTGAAACAATGGGTAATTTATTATATATCAGAGTAAATAGTCATGAGTTTGAATTATGTCCCTACTATAGCCCTCATTTTAAAAATTAACAAATATCCACAAGTTAGGCTACAATTTTTATTTGAATATACATTTAGATTTATAATATTAATCTAAATCACGAAAATGATTAATTTCAAATGAAAAAGATCTTATTAAAGGGAGTATGAAATCAGATGTAAGAAAGTGTTAAAATTAAAGTTACATGATTAAATTTACTATTTTCCAATTGTTTGATAATTTATCACACCTTTGTTTGTAGAGCTGTAGGTGTCATGCACAATTAGCATGGCAGAAGAGCGTCCTGTGAGCTCGACTAGGTGGACAGCAAAGACGTTAATGGGGGATAGTTGAGTGGGATTAGAATTCTGGAGGAGGTTAATCATGCCAGAAACATTGCGCATGGAATGAATACATACAAGAATTCGAAAGTCAGTGTCTGGCTTTGTGCTTTGTATGGTCCTGCGCTTGTATTGCCTGGTGCGCCTTGAGCGCTTGTAAGTGAATGAAAGGATAGGCCCAACGACAAGTGTCATAAGCCAGAATGCAAGCACCAAAATTGAAAAGGTTTGGTTGTCCAAAGCCTGCAACAAAAGATATATAACATTCGAGTCAATATGCTGTGTAATTAACTTTGTGATTTTGCGAGTCATATATACATGCATGAACAAGTTTTAGTATCAAATCAGAGATTCAAAATGCCTGAGAGATCATATATGTGGCTTAATGAGCTATGCCTATAAATAGAGAGCAAGGAGTCATGTTGTCTGCAACCTACTAATTAGAATGAAGGATTTTATTCTATTTTCTTTCCATTGGTATTGATTATCATAACATCTTGTCACCTACCTATATGGTGATTTATGCTAGGAAGCCCTAAATGAGTTGGTGATTAATCATTCAATGATTTTAGATTATTTTGTGATGTTTGAGATTCACAAATTCTATTACATATGCCTAAGAAATTGGCGCGTCAACTTTTAAAAACAAAACAAAAAATTAATGTAAAAATTTTATTTATTGTGTTGTTAAAAATTAATTGTCATCTCAATTTATAAGTTTCATATTTTATTAACAGTAATATCAAATATACTGAGCAATAGTACTCTCATTTTTTTTTTCATTTCCTGCAAATCACACAAAGAAAGATGTAGAATACCTTTAAGTCCCGTCCTGTGCAAAGAATAATGAGGGACAACAAGCCTTTGGTGTTCATTAGTAGTCCAAGAGACAGACCATCCAGTGCTGGCATGCCGTACAGAAAAGATACGCAGTAAGTGCTCAAAATCTTGGGTATAAAAGTTAGGACAATAACAAAAAAAGCATTTGCCCAATTAGTGCCATAGGTAATATGTCCAATTTTGACTCTGAGCCCAACAATTAAGAAGAAAAGAGGCATCAAAATCCCCGACACAAAATCTTCAACCTTCTCCATAATTGTATCTGTAAGGTCCCCTTTTGGCATAATAACTCCCAACATGAAAGCCCCAGCAATGGAATGAGCACCACAAGCATCAGCTATGAATCCACACACTATGACCCCAGTCAGAACAAAACATACATGGAAGTCATTGTAGTTGTCTTCTTTTGCTGTGTGGCGAATTATCCATTTGAGAGCTGGACGTAATGCAAACACACACAAAATAATGAAGGCAATAGTTGAACCCAGTGCAAAGTACTTTCCCTGATGAAGCAATGCCATTGCCACTACCATGAAAACCCAACAGCATAAGTCACTGATAAGGGCTGAGGTTAAGGCCGTCCGGCCAAACTCTGAGCGTAGCAGCTTGACATTTGCAAGGATTCGAGCAAGGTCCGGGAAATTGGTGCAGGCTAGAGCAACAGCCCAGAAGATTGCACCACCATGGTTGGATGCCTTGGGTTGAAGTTTGTAAAATAAGCCATAACCAACAGGCATTGCAACGACAAAACCGGCTAGGACAACACTATAGGCCTTCTTCCCTGCACGTAGTATTAAGGTAAAGTCTGTCTCTAGGCCAACCAAAAACATATAGTAAACCATACTCAAGTTTGCCACTGTCTCCAAAGTCACAAGGCTCTTAACTGGAAACACATGGCTGTGAATGAACTGTGTGCTTGCCAATCCAGATCCGCCCAATAACACGCCAGCCTATCCATTTTGAAATGTATCGATTTTATGGTTCAAATTAAAATTACAAAGCGAAAGGTATATAAGTATATCCAATGTCATGTCATTTAAAATGTTAAATACATGAAATAAAATCGCAGCAGTAAAATAGACTATTGTATGTTATTCTTTATCAATAGCTCTATAGGGTTTACTGAAACTAATATTCAAACATACGTTGAAATATGCTACAAACTTGATATTAAGAGTAGACAATAATACTTACAAGGATCTCAGCAACTATGCGAGGTTGGCGTAGAGGTTTAAGGATGAGCATCATAATACGAATGATCAAAATAATGAGTGATAGTTGCAGGACGAAGAGAGGTAGAGAAGTCGCCAACGGATTTTCAGCCCGCCATAGGCCACCGGAACGGGTTAAATTTTTTGTGTAACATATCTGCGTATTTCCTACTCCGTTTTCTATTAACTTCTCATCCTTGGTTAGGTTTGCACCCATTTTAGCTTCTTATGATATTGAATCTATTGATATACTATATCTCCCTCAATCGATTAATGTCAAGAGTCTTGTCATTCAATGATATTATCCAATTCTCTTACAGAGAAGAATTTGGCAACGACCTTATAACCCTAAATACAAAAAATAAAAAAGTTGGGAGATATGGAAAAAGAGATAAATTGGAAGGAAGACAAACTGGTTGTTGATGATGAGAGAGTTTAGTAGTGAAGAAAGTTTGTAATGTATGGTTGTCCGGTAAAATTGGGTGGCATGGGGGGGTTTTCTTTGCTAGTGCTTTTGCTATGTAATTTGTTGTTAACAACCGTCCTTTCACCGTTTTAACATTCTGTTGCAGTGTTGTTTTCATAATTATTATTATTATTATTATTATTTTTTTTTTTTTTGTAGTTGAATGGATTTTGTTCTTCTGTTGTGTTGTTGTTGTTGACCGTATCAGTCTGTCCTAACTAATGAATACAAATCATCTATCCTATTCCAACTTATATGCTCCACTAATTACATTAAGCCACGTGGATAATATTTCTTAAACCCTGATGGGAGTGCTAAACGGAGTAAATCACCTCTGATTTTTTGTTCTCTCTTTTTGTGTATTCTTAAGGGTCGGTTTGGCAGGAGGAATAAAAAAGTGAGATGATAGAAAATAGGAAGATGATAAAAAAGTGGGTGGATATAAGAGATTTAGTTTTTTCTCATTTGTGTTTGGTTGGAAAGATGAAAAAGCAGAGAGATAAAAAACTTATTTGTTTGGTTGAAAAGAAAAATAAGAAGGTAGAAAATGAAGTTAGTATAAATTTACAATTATGTCTCTATTAAATAAAACAAAAAATTAAAAAAAATTGTGTATGGACATTTCAATATTTTTTTTTTAAAATAGTACAAGCCAAAGAAAGATGAGCACAAAAAACAAAACACTGCAGAGAAATAAAAGAAAAGCCAAAAAAAATAAAAATAAATAAAGAAGTAGAAAAAAAGAATAAAGGAACAAAAAATAAAAAGTAAATCAAAAAAAGGGAAATGGAATTGGAACTGGACAAAACAATAAAAAAAAAAATCAAAAAAAAAAAAAAAAACGCAATTGGACGAAACCTATGTGCAAGTGCACATGGGCATTTTCGTCACCTCAAAAAATTGAGCTTCTTTCCCAAGTTTTCTCCTCATTTTGGTTGGCTCCAAGGGAAAACACCCAGGTCCAACCACATATTTTTCACCACTCTTTTCTCCTCAATTTTCTATCATTTCTAAAATCTCTCCTTACAAACATACCATTTGTGACAAGACAAAGGCATTGAGCCTGCGTCCTTGAGACTGTTTATCACTTTATCACCATTCCGATTTCCGAGTGTTCCTCACCATTCCTTATGTGGCACCAATCCATTTATCATATTTGGAATTCTTGAATGGGGTGGATTCCTGAGCTCGTTTTCCATCTATTAATTGGTTTTTTGATTATATGAAGGAGAAGATTTAATCGATGGGCCTAGCTAGGTTCTTAGTGGTTGGGATCTTTTTTATTCTTCTTTTTGTGGATGGATTTTTGGCCAAAAGGAGCCGTAGTTTGACCACAACAACTATGGGTAGCTTGGTAGGTGGCATTACAACTTGGCAGGCCAGTCTATCAGAACTCAAGCATCTTGCTGCATTATCTTCTTCAAGAAATGGGGAGGAGGCCATTGACGATTTTGCAAGCAAGCTAGTGTGATGATATAGTAGTTCATCAATTTACTAGATAAGAATGTGATCTTATCTCGTACATAATGCTACTCTTAAGTTTGTTTATAAAACTATTTAGGTTAGAATAATATTAATTTACACCCTTAATTTTTAGGATCGCTTCTAAATCAATTCATTGACTGTGAAATTTCGCAACTTAAACCTTCAAGTATTATAGTACTATCATTGTATCTTTTCCATCAACATTCGTTAGAATTTGATTAATTCACTCAAAAATTAGGGGCGGAGCCAGAACTTTGAGTTAGAAGGGCAAAAGTATATATATAAAAAAAAAAATCATTATAAAACTTCGAATAAACATTCATTTAATATTAATAAACCATCGATGAAAACAAAGATACAAAATCATTGTTTCTGAATACTTTATAACACAATCATTTATGAAAATGAACTTGGTATTTTTAAAATTTTTTGAAATTATCTATGATTGAATCTGTACTAATTGTCGTAACGATATCCCTTATAATGAATAACACAATAGCATCCGTGAAAAAAAAAAAAAAAAATACTCATCTTCCTTTTTGTTGTGAATGTCAATTTTGATGACATTTATAGTTAAAAATGCCTACTCCATAATTCTTACTCTTTCTTCACTTGATTAAGGCTGCTTACCAGCTTAGGATTTATTTTATTTTATTTTGTCTTTGATGTGTGCAATTGCTGCGGGGTAAGGGAAAAATTATTTTGTTTAAAATTTTTAAAAATGGTTGGGTTGTTTGTTTTGGGTAAAATTGGTTAATTGGCTTTAAGCTTTTTTAGCTTTGCTATTAGTAATTTTTGTTGTTGTGCTAATTTTTTTTGAGTTTGTTAATTTTGTTTTAAATTTTAGATCTATAAATTTTTTATGGTCTTTAAAAGGAATAATTATGATATTGTTAGGGGGGGGGGGGGGGGGGGAATGTAATTTTATTGAACGAAATTGCTAAAACTAGTACCTCTATATATAATACTTTTTAAAAAAAGAAAATTTGGGAAGGGGGAGGGGGAGGGGGGGCATTACTCCCTAATGCCAATGAATAGTTCCATCGCAAAAATAATGATTTTTGGAATGGAAAAATAGAAAGAAAAATAAAAAAACCTAGGTATAATTTTTGGGAGTTAAAAGAGCAAAAGTGTGATAGACCATAATAAATGGATACATTAACATGTTGCATTAAGGCCAAAATGTATAAACATTTCTTGGGATTTAAGTCAGTTGCAAATTGACCTATGGGTTTTTAGTTTTCCTTTAGGGCTCTCTTATGTTTCCATATTCTTGAAATTGACCTATGGGACTAACTTATATTTGCCTAAGGGACAAAATAATCACGTGGCTATTAAATAACAACCAAATAGCAAGTTAAACAGAAATAACAATAAAATAGAAGAAATTTGCATTACCAAGTAGTCATATGGCGGGTGCTTTTGCCTTTGATGTGTGGAATTCCTAAATTTTTGAAAAAAAAAGGGGGCAAAGTTTGGTATTTGGCAAAATCTTTCTATCAATCGATAGGATTTAGTGTTCGATGGGGGATTTATTTGCTCTTTCTTTCTCGCTTTGTTTATATATATATATATATATAGAGAGAGAGAGAGAGAGAGAGAGAGAGACTATAATGATATAAAAAAGAATAGGGAGATGATAAAGGACACAAGAATGTCTCTATCAGAATAATTTTGGTTCTCATTTCGGGCAATTAGCAATAATATTTATGTGGACTTCTAGAAATCTGTTTCATGTAGCTTGGCAAGGAAATTTTGAGAAATGGGTACAAGACCCTTTACATGTGTTGTGAGACTTGAGTAAAATAATCTGTTAAGACAAGGTTAAAGAAGAGAGAAAAGAAAATATGACATAAGAAATTTACGTGATTCGGCAATATACGTATGTCCAAGGAAGGCGACAGAATAAATTTTCACTATAACAGTGGAGATTACAACAATAATTTGAAGACACTCTTACACAAACCCAAACCCCAAATACACCCTTGATTTTCTCATTAATAAATAGAGAACACCCTATTGTATTTAGATAAATTGCAAGACACTCTCACTTCCTAACTCAGGTGCACACATATAGAAGAAGTTCTTTTTTATCTTTGTCTCACGCAGGAACTATCTCTTTCTCACACACACTTGTTGCTCCACCTCTTTATAGCCAAAGTTCAGCTGAAATACCAACAGTTTCAGCACACGAGAGACTTCTATTGTTAAGGAAGTCAACAATAGTGGCCAAGCAATCCCTGCATCATTTAATGCATGAGTGTAGTATTTCTTCACGCATGCTTACATGCTGAATTGCATATCTTTGACTTTGTTGATCAAGCCATACTTTCTAACATAGGCATGCATCCATTTATTGCCTATGGAGTCACACATTTCGGCTGAGGAAGAATGCATGAATATAGTTCTAAGTCGGTGTAGTTCCTTGCCATTTTCTTTGACAATTCATGCAAGATAGCATCTAATGCTTGCTTGTAATGTCAATCCACCGACATTAAAATTCAAGCCATTTCAACAACATGTAAGGCCTATTGCTCATGGCCTCATGCAATTTGGGATCCTAATTTTGGTCAACCTGTTGTGGAAGCTTTTACTCATGAATTGCTCTTGGACTCGAAAATATTGCTTATTCTAGTGTTGGCGTTTATTAGTGGCGGTTTGTTATGTGTTTTTACTTCATCCCGCACAAGGCTAAATCTTATGAGTGACATCATATGTCGAATTGTTGAACTAAATACCCAAAGGTTGAAATTCATGATGAATCTAGTCAATTCTATGTTTGTTTGTTTGTTGTTTTTTTTTTTTTTTTTTAAATTATTACAAAACACGATGTGATTTGACACCATTTTAACAATTCCATCGGTCTTTAAGAAATAGTATTTACATGGCATATTCTAATTGGTAGAGTATAGAGCAGAGCATATAAGTTGGGACAAAAAAATTTCATTCTTGTAAAAACCAATATTTACACCCTCCAATTGTATCGTATGTCTAATACACATAATCACATCTTCATTTGTGTTTGCCTTGTGCGTCCACGTCCAGGTTTTACGCGTATGGCTTTTTTTTTTTTTTTAACCAGCGCCTATTGCATTGTTCATGGGACATGAATAGTGCAATTAAGCATATGAATAGTATTTTTAAGCATGAACAGTAATTTTTTATTATTTTTTTTATTGTTTTCAGTTTTCAACAAAATAAACGGTATCTAAACACACACTAAATATTTAATGCCGTATTTCTTAATGTAATTAGAAAATTGAAAGAGAACTTAACATCTATCCACATTGTGGGGCCCTTTGGAGTTTGTATTTGTTGCAAACTAACCCCCTAAACTTTCAACTTCTTTTATAACTGGAGATTTTAATATTCATGAAATTGATCTTGGGATTAACTTCAATTTGCTCTCAATGGCCAAAAAAAAAAAGGAATCATATGAATATCAAATAATTTGTGTCGAATGAAACACATAAAATAATAAAATAAAAGAAATATACGGCTGTTTAAACATTTATCAGATTTCGTAAAAAAAAAAATTCTTCAATTTTATTTTTATTTATGTTTCACTTATCACGGATTAGTTTTCTGGTGTTATTTGATAGTCACATGAAAATAGAAACCTCATGGAGATATAGAATCTATTTAGTTTGCAACAGACCCAAACCCTATGAAGTATTTATGCATTTTGACATTTATTTACTAAGTTTAGACTTTTTTTTGTACAAATATTATTATTATTATTATTATTATTATTATTATTATTATTTAGATAATTTCAACTTATGATGTTCGCTCCTGATGATAATTCTTTATCATCAGATTAAGACACCAATCAGTTTTTGGTGTAGACGGGGATTAAACCTCAGATCTCTTATTCAACCATCAAAGACTTTACCCATTGAGTTAACTTAGAACCCACTACAACTATTAATTGATATGTAGTGATCTGGTGTAAAAAATACAAATGGTGTTAGTGATTAACCTAGGTAAAAGTGATATTATGTTAAATGTTAATTATAAATTGACACATAAATTGTGAAAAAAAAACATTTTAAATAAATTTGTTTCCTTGAGATTTCCAAACCCAACTAAAGAATGACGGTATTTTTTTTTTTTTTTTCAGGTATTTTAGGTGGCAAATTCTAGCTTTCGGTATTCCGATCGATTGAGGGTTTTCTTTTTAATTATTATTTTTAATAAAGAGTATTACAACAACAACAACAAAAAATAAAAAATAAAAAAATTTTAGTCTTTCTTTATTTTTTTTAAGAAACCAAGAAAGAAAAAAGTCTTTGTCAAACAATAATAGTTTGGGCATACTTTTCTTCTTATTAAGACTTGATCCACTTTGGATGCCAATAAGTTTTGTTCATAAGCAATAATGACAAATAATTGTCTTTACGGACGCAATTAAAATATTGATGATGATTAACCAACACTTTGGCTTATGGAAACTGTTATTTTTTCAGAAAAAGCAATAATACCCTTTACAGATGCAATTAAAGTATGGATGCACGGAGAGAAACACTTAATATTCTCACCCCAAAAAAAAAAAAAAAAAAACCTTATTAATACAAGAAAAAAAAAATTACAAAGTGATATCACATTTGTATAGGTAATAACATTTTATTAGTTGGGGGGGACTACTTTGATCATCCTCTGGTAGACCTAATAATTTTTCATGCAGCATTGCAATGATAACATATATAGTCAAAAGTAAACACGTATTATCATTTCAACGAATCCAGTGCACTAAAATACTAAAACCTAATCTTAACCCTTAAAGTATTGATAATGATTAAACAACTCCATCCTTAGCATTTTAATTCTTTATTAATAATCCCACTAATAGGCGATTAACCGAATTTGATAATGCTACCGTCCTAACTACTAAAGACTCAAAATCAAACAATATGGATAAAAGTGGACTCTGGTACAAAACCTTATTAAATTGAATGCCCCTGCTAAAATTTCGTAAAAGGCACAGTTAAAGATGTTGACAGATTGCAAGGAAATGTCACAGTTAAAGATGATTTGTGTGTGTGTGATGTTTACAAGAAAATGTCACAGTTAAAGATGTTGACAGACTGCAACTGCTTAGACAAATTCAACTTGGAGGTAACAAATGCATTTTTCTAGATCCTAATCCCAATCTTTACACATAAATATAAGTCCATAAGGTCCATAACTTCATTGTGTAAGCAATAAATTATTAGTGTTACATCAAGAATATAAAAGTAATAATACAACAAATATAAGCCATTAAACTTCATCTCCAGTCCAACTGTTCTTCATCTTGGGCCCAGTGGGCCCTTCCTCACCCAACACTTCACTGGGTAGGCCCCTGATAAATTTGTCAAAAGCAGATTTAAGAGGACCTGGCAGTAATTTCTCCACCTTCTTAATCTCCTCTGCAAGATCATAACTAAGTTTTGGACCCCATTCTCTACAATAGTTCAACCAAGGTGGCTCAACCACAGCTGAACCCAAATAGTCAGCTGACACTACTGAATAACTCAACCCAGTATCCATGACCAAATTGCTCTTTTCAGAATCATTTCTTATTCCTATTCCCTTACTCCCTTGCAAAACAAGTCCTGGCTTTGAATAAAAGGCATGCCCATTCAATGATGCATAGGCCACAGGCTTGTTACCATTTTGAAACTCTAGCTCTGGTGCACCCACCCAAGTGCCTCCACTGTGTTCAGAGAAATAGACCCTTTGTAGCTCTCCATTGAAATTGCTGACTCTTAAGGTCACATGCTCCCAATCACCAACATGTTCACCTATCTTCCCCAATGGAATATTGACCAATTCAACCTTAGCCTTTGCAGGCCCATTAAATGGGTAAAAGACCCATATAGCCATGTCAGTGAATGTAGCACCCAACATGGGCTTTATGTGTACATAAACCTGGGAGTTCCCTAAGTCTCCTTTCTTGACTCTTTCTTTAGCCCCTTCATCAACTGGAAGGTCCAACCAATATGCACCATCATTTGAACCTCCTTGAGGAAGATTTGAGCCTGTGGGCTCAATTGGAGCAGGTTTTGACTCTTCCCCTTTCTTATATAATAGTGCCCCATTCCCAAAAAACCAATCAACTGAGGAAGGTAGAAATATTTCATCAGAGTGAAAGTATACCCATGGAGAGTAGGTGTGAAGTAATGCCCCAATTTGCTTTACATTAGGCATAGAAGACAAATTGGATTTGGCATTCTTCAAGCAAGCTATATTAGACAATGGAGAAGTAACCCCACCAATTTGGGCTAAAAATGAACCCACAGAAACTCCCATAGCTTGGGATTGGATCCCTCTAATGCTGGGTCTCAAACTATAAACATTGAAACCATTATCATCCTTTTCCTTACCTGGACCCCAAGTCCATGTGTGGGCCTCACATTGGTCAGTGAGGTCAGATCTAACACACCTAATTTGATCTGGGGATGGCTTGTTAGGCGAGCTCGTGACAACATGGCCTACGGCTTTGTAACCATCTGGGGGTGTTGGCAACCAAATATAGCCATTGCCATCTTGCTTGATTTTCGAAGACTCACTGCTCCACACAAGAGTGTAATCCAGTGGCTTCTTCAAAGCTCCACCTGAGTCATCTTTGGCTACAAGAACCCTTCCAAAGAAAGTCTGGTTGTTGGCTTGGCTATAAGAACCTAGCATGAAAAATCCTTGTGGTACATTTGAGGGTTCAAAGAATGTTGCTCCAAGGTTGTCTGGACCACCTTCTTGGGTCGCCCAAACTTTGTTGAAAGATGATATTTGACGCACTTGTAATCCTCCCAAATTGATAACTCCACTTGCAAATCCATTACCTATTATAACATACAACACTAAAATTGTAATGTATATACAAAGTTATAGATGTAGCCGATCCCAATTAATTTGTTAAGATCTTTAATCGACTCACAAATTTTAAGATTAAGACTTAATTGTTAACATTGTATACAATATATGATGTATACTAAAAGAAGAATTCACAACAAAGATAAAGTTTTTAGTCCTAAAATTTTGAGATTGGCTAACAAAAACAATACAGGAACAATGAACTTGTTGAGAGTAGAAAGATGTACCTGGTGGCCAAGTTGGTAGTGGAGAGGGAAGCTTGAAAATATTATCAATGGGCAAAGAAGCCTTGTTCTTCTTGGAGATAGAGAGAGCGTTTGCAGAAGAAGAGAGAGAAAGACAATTCCCCATTGCTGAAACTTGAGAAGAAAGATGGAGATTTAAACAATCTCCTATTACTACCATAAGGAATAAAGCGATTAGACAAGAAGCATATTTTGCTAAAGGTGTTGGCTGAATATAATATGTGAAACACTCTGGGAATAAAAGGACCATCTCACTCAACTAGGTTGCTAAATCGTGCAAGAAAGATTGGTTAAATAAATGCTTCCAAACTTCGTTCAATTTCACTTTACACTTTAAACAACAAGTTGCTTTGCTTTGTTAGTACTCTTTGCACTTTTTCGTTTACCTTTTACCCCCATTTATATGCAGAACATTAGTCATTGTCATTCATCTACTCCGCGAGACTTTATTTAACTGTGAGCTGGAGCACATTTCTTTTTAGGAAAATGTTAACGAGTGCTCTAAGGGCACTCACTAAGAATCCATTTAAAGAAAGTTTGTATAGAAAATAAAAAAAAGTAATTAATATTTTAACAGCTTTTTACATTTTCCATAAAAGTGAAATAAAAATTTTCTTTAAATGGATTCTTAGGGCACTCGTTAGCATTTTCCTTCTTTTTATAGCTACAGCTTGATACATTATTTATTTACGTGGCATATAATATTACAGTCCCCACATGTATACATGGCATACGTATTTTGCTGATTTATCTATCTTCAAATAAATTATATCCAAGAGCTTGTCTTGAAACAAATATTAACATCAATTCAATAATTTCTACATGCCAGAGAAAAAAAAAAAGTAGGATCAAAAATTTTTTTGATAAGAAAAAGTAGGATCAAATTTTTTTTTTTTTGGGAGGCCATTTATTGGTAATGTCCTGCTTGCATAGGATCATTATTGTGTACAACAATTGTGCGTACCCAAAAAATCACTTTGACGGACTCAACCTATATTTTGGGTTCACAACTTATTTATATTATGGGTTTTGAGTTTCTTACAATGAGCAGTCCTTTGCTCGAAGACCTAATTGCGCACTTCTACTTTTATGAATTCTCTTTTTTCTCCATAGTGTCGCTCCCTACTCCCCTGATATAATTACTCTTTTCTCTTTCTCTTTTCTCTCTAGAATTGCCAACCCCCTCTTCTTACTCTATTTCTTTATTTATAGCTTGAGATGAGTGGAGGTGTTATGATTTCCTGATCTCACTCGTGTGAAGGGGGGTCCAATTCCATCATCTCTAAGTGGATGTTTTGTTAGAAACAGTGGTAATGACATTAGAACTAGTTCTCACCTCCAAAAGGATGTTCGGCGATATTCCTCAAGGCAATACCGGGCAGTTGAGACCTTGTATCCCCAAGCAAGCACACTCCCGACCAAGTTAGAATTGACCGGGAGGAGTTCACTCTTGATGTTCAAGACAGGATGGTCTCGTTACTGCCTTTGTGGGCTCAGATTAGGCCTTAAGGCGCGTCCAGATTGAGGTCATAGGTCCATGGAGACAGGGCCCCATACAACAATAATTATCGATTTAATCTAATATAATAAATTATTAGAAGAAAGTTTTAACACTATTTTCATGAGAAATATAAAAAATTATAAAAACGATTTTTTTTAATTATAAAGAGTTTCTAAAAATATTTCCTAATTCAATGCGGATATTTATTAACTTTTCCAACATAATATAATTAGAAAAATTAATCATGAGTTTCCAATAATTATTTACGTCAAAATCAAAAGGATTAAGATGTACCTCCATCTACATTATTTCCCTCAATATGTATATGTATTTATTGGAAACGTAGTACAACAAAAATGGCAGCAGAGATAAATATACACTGCTTTAAAAGTTAAGACTATAACGTTACTTAAAACATTGCCCTGCCGTCGTGAAATTTCCTAAAGGCTATCATTAAAGCCTCCAATATCATGCATAAGGTATTTGTCTTTTGGCTGCATTTAACATGTGCAGCATTAATCAAATACTCAATTTTATTTTTTATTTTTGGAGAAGAATCAAATACTCAATTTAAGGATATACTTAGCAAGAAAATTCTTAAATGAATTAATACCACCGTCTTCCGACTGCTATTTTGTCTTCACTCTTAAATGTTTTGGCCAATATGTTATTCATTTGCTTGACTTTAGGGCCTTGTGGCTTTGGGAAACTCCAAAACATGCTATTAGTTATTTAGTAATATGGTATCCAATGTAGCAAATAGCCTTATAATTGAGGGCGCGGTTGACAAGTGCTCTTACAACATTTTTGAATAGATTATTTTAGAAAAAATTTAATACCACTTTCATAAAAAAATATAGGGTACTGTTAACGGGTGCTGTACAGCACTTGTTAATAATTCATTTAAAGAAAGTTTTTATAGAAAATGAAAAAAAAGTAATTAATATTTTGACAGCTTTTTTCATTTCGCATAAAAATGGTATCAAAACTTTCCTAAAATGAATTATTAACAAGTGCTATACAGCACTTGTTAACATTTTCCAAAAATATAAAAAGTTATCTAAAAAGTTAATTATTTTTTCTTCTCTCATAAAAATTTTTAAAAATATTTTCTAAATAAATATTTTTATGGCATTTGTTAACTTTTTTCTGTAATTTATTATTATAGCTTGTTTTCCATTATTAGCAAAGTTGGGATTTGAATCTTTCTCTTCGTTGTAATTATCGAATGGATCTGGTTAATGGGTGCTCTTAACCCATTTGTTAATGGATCATTTTAGAAAACTTTTAATACTATTTTCACGAAAAATATAAAAAGCCGTAAAAAAATTAGTTACATTTTATTTTCCAATAAAAGTTCCTAAAAATATTTCCTAAATAAATGCTTTTAGGGCATCTGTTAGCCTTTTCCTATAATTTATTATCACAAATTGTTTTCCTTTATTAGCAAAGTTGGAATTTGAATCTTCCTCCTCGTTATAATTATCCAATGGAATTAATTAACGGGTGCATTTATTAGCCCATTTGAATTTTGATACTATTTTCATGAGAAATATAAAAAGTTGAAAAAAAAAAATCTATTGATTTTTATTCTATAAAAAATTTTAAAAAATTTCCTAACTCAATGCCTTTAAAGCATCAATTAACTTTTTCTTTATCGAATTATGAAAAAATCCGTGCTGCCGTGAGAAACACAAATTCTATAATTTATAAACAATGAATAAAATGAGTAAAAATAAATCAGAAGTATTTTATAGAGTTAAGAAAAAATTGATAAACTCGTGAAAATGCATACATTGTGAGGAAAGGATGTAGTTTAGTTACATAATGCAAAATAACATGTGTTCCACAGAAAACAAAATTTATATATATATATATATATATATATTTATATGTAGGGGTAAAAGGCCCGATTCCAGATAATGGGTCATGGGCCTGTCCGAGGAGACCTGTTTGTCCGAGAACAACAAATCATTAGGAAAGTACCTGGCCAAACTCCTTTCTGAAGTGTAAATTACGTGAAGGAAAAAAGAATTGGTCCGAGGAGGACTGCCTGTTCGGATTATCAAAGGGACGATCCAGATGAATGCTCTAACGTTGATCCTAGCATTTTTGGAGAATCCCTTGACTTATGTAGGCAAAAAGGACAGGTGACAACAATGAGATATTATGTAAAAAACTGTTACCACCGCATTTATGGTCCTACAGCTAACATCATGGCTGCATTAATGTGGAAAAGACATCTGAACAATGCCCCTAGTCTTTTACAGCTACCGTGTGAAGGCCTTAGGGGGAAGGTTGATGGGACAAGTATCAAGAAATGACCACCTAACCGGCACGTGGGAAGGACTGGCATATAAATAGAGCTTAAGGCTAGGAAAGGGGAGGGGAATCTGGAAAAAAGGAGAAGAGGCAACGAACAAGAAGCAAGAAGGAAAGAGAAAAAGATAAACACTCAGACAATTGCTAAGGTAGACTCCTCAGACCGAGCCGAGAAGAACCCAATACAGTTCCAGCACTTCATCTCCATCAGGCTAATCATAACTATGCTTGGGCCCTAAACCAGCTTGCTTTCGACTAAGTTTACATAGCCCATTCTCTACAAATTTATTGCAAAGACACTGTTTACTTATTGGGCCAAAGACCATCTCACTTGTAGACCCAAATTGCAAATTGTGTCCTTACAATATATATATATATATATATATATATATATATATATTCTAGATATTTATTAAAAAGTTACCTTTGAGAGCGGTGTACTTTAAAAAGTATCAAATATTTAATGATTAATTGGAATGTACATTAAAAAAAATACATTCGTTTTCGTTATATATATGTAGTACATGTGCACGGAAATAATTGTTTGTATATTTTGTGATATATTCATGTATTATGAATAATATATGAAATGTTGGGTTACATGAATGACATTGAAAAGCTATGGTTGTGAGCATCAAAAAAAGGTTGCAGTGCTTGTGCGACAGCAAATTCCTAAAGTCTGGTGAATCAATTGGCTATTGTGATGATAACATAAAATTTATACAAATAAATCTTAGTTGGGAGATTGTAACTGGTTTTAATTTGAGTCTATTACTGATATCAATTTTTTTCAATGCACTCACTAGGTTTAGAACCTAGGCATTGTCAGAGTTGAAGCTAGAGCCAAACCACTCAGCTAAGCTTGCAAGCTGATGCTCAATAATAACCAAAAAAAAAAAAAAACTTGAAGTAAACTTAGTGCAATTTAAAAAAAAAAAAAAAACTTAACACAATTCTATTCTACTTAATTAAATTATCCATCTCTTACAAGGAATATTAGAAAAATTATAATTAAAATTGTGGGTGCCTTTTTGGGGCGTCGAGGGAAATCTTTAAGAGCATGCCCTGGTGACTTATAAGCGATCCCACATCGAAGAGAGCTCCTCCCACTTGTTGCCTTATAAGTGATGAAGCAAAGGGAGTAGTGTACCATCAGTGATTAATTGTGGGTGCCTTTTTGGTGCGCCCAAGGAAGTCTTTGAGAGCATGCCCTAAGGACCTTATTAGCGATCCCACATCGAAGAGAGTTTCCCTCACTTGCTGCCTTATAAGCGATGAAGCAAACGGAGTAATGTTACCATCAGTGATTCCAATAGTACTGATAGGACCTTTTCATCTAATAGAATAGATCACGCCTTGGGAGTTCTCTTTCTCTCTAAATTCACTGATGGTACACTACTCCTTTTGCTCCATCGTTTATAAGGCAGTAAGTGGGAGGAGCTCTCTTCGATGTGGGATCGCTAATAAGGTCCCTAGGGCATGCTCTCAAAGACTTCCCTGGGCGCACCAAAAAGGCACCCACAAAAATCCTTCAAAGATATTCAACTATACTTCAAAAATTAATCATAAATTTTAATGTTTTCATGGTTATTATTTTATTTTATTAACTTTCTTATTTAATTATTAAATATATGCTTGAAAATTATTAAATTTCCCTCATATATATAGATATATTAGTCAATTTTGCTAGTTTTATTAATTTAATATATTTATTTATAATTTAAATAATTATTAAATTAATTATGACGTCATCACGGTTTTACCTCGGTTCAACCCCGGTCCAACCTTAAAAATCTCGAATCTCTCCCTTTTACGGTTCATCGAATGGTCTGGGTTTCAAAACCATGCTTCTAACTTCAACTTTTGGTATTCCGATCCATTAAGGGTTTTTTTTAAAAAAAAAAAATAATTTTTTGTGCGTTAATAAAGAGTAATTCATCAAAGAAAAAAAAAAAAAACCCTTCTCATTAAGATTTCAGCAACTTTGTATGCCAATTGTAATGATTAAACAAAGCTTTGGCTTAAGGAAATTTTTTTTTTTTTAAGAAATAATCACAAAGAATTTGCTTAAGTGTTATATATATATATATATATATATATATAAACAAATTTGCTTCACAGATACAATTAAAATCTGGATTTGGCTTAAGTCCAATGTTTCTAATAACGCACTTAGACCTGTAATGATAGCAACACGTAATCAAACGTGGACATGTGTCATCATCTTAATGGGTCTAGTACACTAGAAGACTGGATCCAATTTTTGCCATTATAAAAATATAGATATGATTAACCAACTCTTATGGATTTTTTTAATTCTTTATTAACAATTTAACACATCACATATTGAAAACAAAATAAGGTTGAGGGTAGGGGCGGATCTAGGATTTCAAGCTAGGGGGGCCGAAGTATAAGAAGTAAAAAAATCTAAATAAATATTCATATAGTACTAACAAACTATCAACCAAGATCAATACACAAAATCATTGTTTCTTAGTACATTAAGATGCAACCATTTACCAACAAAGACAAAAAAGTACAAGTACAAAATAATATTGTTTCTTAAGAGCATCAAGTATTGCAAAATATATATATATATATATATATATATTTTTTTTCACAAACCAAAGCTTAATTTTGCTACTTTAATATAGCATTTGAAATGTCTCATACAGTAATGTTTTTGGTATTTAGTGTTCTAAATACTAAATATTCAACATTTAGAACACCTGATACTAATGCTCTAAACATGGGCTGACTGAGATTTTTTATTTTTTTATTTAAAAAATTTTCATTTTGTTAAGTTTTGAATTAGGTAGTTGTTAGTTGGGTTAGGCTAATTAAAAAAGAGGGAGTCTAAGTTTTTGGAAGAGCGAGGTACAACTCTAAGATATATATATATATATATATATATATAATCATAAAAAAAAAAATCTTTGGGCTAGGGGCCCAAATTTTTAAAATTTTTTTTCCTTTGAGCGGGGGGGCCCGAGCCCCTTTAGCCCCCCTTGTGGGTCCATCCCTGGTTGAGGGCTTGTACCATCTTGCACAATCATGTTTTCTTCACGTGTAATTGGTTCTGCGATCTCACACACTTTATTATCTAATTGATATATAAGATAAATTACTTAATACTATGATTGTAGAGATAAGGGCCCAAAATCATATGTTAGGTTTTGGGCTTTATCTAAAGACGTTGATAGGCCCAAGAGGAATAAATTAGTATGAAAAATTCCAGTCTAGAATCTCATGAGTACGAGATGAGTAGAAGATGGTCTGAGGAGGAACTTCTCCTCGGATATGATACATATAGGTCAGGTACGCATTCCAATGATGAAGGTAATCTTCATAGAAGCTTTGGTGATAGGAACGTGCCACACAAACTCGCAAGAAGGAAGGAAATTCAAAAGTATCTAAGGAAATCCATCTCATTAAATGTACTGCAACTACTTTTCTGGCAGTATTTTGTGGAGAAGACCCCTGAACAGGGCTGCCTTGGCTACTGCAACTCACAGAAAATCAAAGAGGGTGTTTGATGTGACGGGTACTCAAGTGAAGGCTCAAATAATCAACAAGTGTAGGATCAAGATGGACCTGTAGGGGCTATATAACGTGCAAAAATCCTCTAGAAAAGGAAGATGAAAGGAAAAAAGAAAAGAGGACTGGCATTTAGTTGTAATTGAGTTGTATAAAAAGAACCTCCTCGGATAAGGAATTGGTTTAGTTCTACTCTCTTTGTCCTTGTATGATCATTTTTTAAATCCCTACTAATCGTTGTCCAGCTCATTAGGGCCTAGTTCTTTAACCCGCTCTCTATAAATTTATTGTGTTTAGCTCATTGGGCCAGGATTCCATACACTTTAGGCTTGGTCCGTCAAACAGTGTCCCTACAATGATCATGGACGGATTTAGGATTTTAAGCTAGTAGGAGCCGGAGTAAAAAAAAAAAAACTTCAAATAGATATCCATATAGTATTAAAAAATTATAAATACACAAAATCGTTGTTTCTAAATACATTAAAATGCAATCATCTATAAATAAAGACAAAACAAAATAATATATATATATATTTTTAATACTAGACTAGCTAGGATTATTATTATTTTTTTTTTTTTGAAGTTAGAGCATTTATAGTGGTGGTGCTAAAAATTTTAGCTTTTAATACCTCAAAAGCTACTTTATTTATTTTACTACTTCACTTTACAATACACTCAATATCAAATGTTCTATTTTTTTTTTTATCACTTCATTTAAAATAATATAAACAACTCATTAAAATAGTAAGGAAGAGCGAGAATTTGAGTTTTTTTAATTAAAGTAAGAGATATAATTTTAATAAAATATTGTATTTTATTTTTAACAACTTGCTATAATCAATTGGTATTTATACCAGTTTACTGTAGTTACAAAAAATTTAACTCTAGTTTCTCCAATAACACATGATTTTTTTATTCTTTGATTGTAAAATATATATATATATATATATATTGATTTCTATAATACGATCAACATTGTGAATTTTTTTTTTTTTTATAAAGTTTTTGGGTTTGATAGTTGCTATTTGAGTTAGGCTAGCTAGACTGACTGGGGAGAAGGAGGCCAAACTACAAAAATAAAATATAGAATGACTAAAAAAAAAAAAAAAAAATTGAACCCAGGTGGAAGCCTATCTCATTAATTAGTAAGTAATACAACAGTTTTTATTTATTTTTTTAATTTTGTTGAGAATCAATACAAAATAGTTTGCTGCCACGTTAAAACGCACATGTAATTGAGGTTCTCAGCGAGGCGGGTTGGTTTTCCTTCTCCTCTCTCTGTAGCATAGCTCTCCCTTCGTTGTGAGAAGGACGTACCATTCCCTATAGTAATCAATATTACTAGAAGGGCTCTATTTTGTCTGGTGTTTAGTGTGGAGGGTAGTGTGGTGACCATCACTGGTGCGACATGGAAGATTTGGCGTTGCGGTGGAAGAAGTTATCATGCACTGAAGCGGAAGGAAAGAGATGTGACTTATCAAAGGATAAAAAAACCTTTAGAGCATGTGCTTGCTGCGAAGTTTTTCACACGGAGATCAGTTAACGTAAAGGCTATGGCAAGGACGTTTAGGCCAGGGACGGACCTACAGTAGGGCAGGGGGGGCCATTGCCCCCCCCACCCCCCCCCCCCCCAATTAAAAAAAAAAAAAACTAGTATATGAATCAATCTGAAAAATCACCGCCTAACTCTCATACCAACCAAAAAAAAAAAACAAAAAAAAAACGACAAATTAAAAACTACAAAATAAAAAATAAATATGGACTAAAAACCTAAATTATAATTCTCAAAATTTTACCCTAACCTCACTCACTCTTCCTCCACTCAACCTCATCAAGCATCAATGCCTCCTCCATCACTGTTGCTGGCTACTGCTGCTGCTCTTTTCCTCAGATCAGATCTGGATTGTTGCTGCTGCTGCTCCTCCTCAGATCCTTGATCACAGTCACACACGGTAAATCTAAGAAATTTCTCTTCTCTCTCAAATCCATATTTTTGTTTTTGCTATATTGCTCTGCTTGCCGGTTAGCCCTCTGCGGCTCTGCCTCTGCGTTTTAATGAACCATGTTGACTGTTATTTGTGAGTTGTGGCTTTTTAATTTTATTTTGGATTGGGGTGTTGTGTCATGTGTGGGATAGTGGACCGTACTGTAGAGTAGTTGGTGTTTGTGGCTTTGAGTCTTTGACTATTGTGAAATTGTTTTTGGCCTTTTGTGATTGTGTGGACCGGTTTTAGACTTTCAATGTTTGTGTTTGTAACTTTTTTTTTTTTGTTTTTTGTTTTTATTTTATCTATAAAGAAATAAAGTGGGACCAGGGCAGTAGAATGTGATCATGTGAGTACTGAATTGTGATAGTGAATTTGTGAGAGTAGTCTTTGGCAAATGGTAAGTCATAAGTGATTTTTTTGTGAGAACAATTGACCAAGTCTTTAGTAATATATATATATATATATGAACTTGTGAAATTTGACTTTGTCACTTTGTGTGATGTGGTTAATATTAGTAATATATATATATATATATATATATATTATAGACGATTTTCGAGACTTAAAAGAGCGTTGAGTTTCATTTTGATAAATGTGTTGAAATGTTTAAAAAACACTTAATTTATATGTTATAATTTGTCGACATTTTTATAATATCAAATGTTTAAAAAACACTTATTTTATATGTAGTATTTTGTTGAATATGAAATAGGTGTTTGTTTTTACTTTCATAGAAAGAAAAAATTTGTTTTAAGCTTTGGCCCCCCCCCCCCCCCCCCAGGTTCAAATCCTGGTTCCGTCCCTGGTTTAGGCCAATCTTGCGAACAATGCGTAAGTTTGAGGTTAGCCTGGTGGGTGACAATATTCTCCTGTTCGAGTTTGAGTTGGAGACCGATATAGAGAAGATCCTTCAAGGGGAACCGTGGGTTTTTGATAGACACTTGATAGCCTTGCAACGGTTTGATGGGTCTGTGCCGGTCCAAGAACTCAATTTTGATAAAACAAACTTCTGGGTTCAGATTCATAATTTGCCATTTTGTTTAATGACCGTGGAAGCTGTGGTCAACCTTGGGGAGACTTTGGGTGTCGTTGCGAAACCAAAGGACGTTGCAGAAATGAGAGGCGGTAACTTCATGCGGGTTCGTGTAGCATTGGACGTTATGAAACCATTGTGCAAGGGTAGAATGATCACCTGGGATCACGGAAGAGAAGGGTGGGTGTCATTTATGTACGAACGACTGCCAAATATATGCTACTGGTGCAGCCACCTCTATCACGACGATAATGAGTGTGACATGTGGCTACACAGCAAAGGTAAACTTATGGAAGAGGAACAACAGTATGGTACGTGGCTCAAAGCTCCCCAGTTTAATCCTACTAGGAAAATGACAGTTGAAGTGCAAGGTTTTGAAAGTCTAGGTTCTCACCGAAATCCACCAAGGGGTTTAGTGGACTGTCGTCCGAGCTAACAATCAGTCACTTTAATTGTTGCCGATCTGGATGGGGTTGCTCTTTCAAGTGCCGCCGAAAAGCTTCATATTATTTTTGTAAAGCCGACAATGATGGTGGAGGTGAGCAATAGTGGCGGTCAGATATAAGATGGACACTTGTTTGGAACTGACATAGCTAGCGCACTAAACAAAATCTCGGATTTTGAGGCGATGATGAAGGACATTGATGATGCAATCAATACAGAGCCGGTTTTTTCGAATTCAAAAGCTGGTAATTCAAAATCATCAATGGCTATAATTGGTAAGGATCTTAATTTCGGGAGTAACAGAAGCATAACTAAAGATCTGGGATCTCCCATATAGATCTTGAAAAAGGAGGAAGATGAGTTGACATCCCAAAATTCTAGAATATCTCATATGGAAGTTAAATTTGAAATGGGCTGGGTTGATGTTATTGTGGGAGGAAAAGCAAATAAAAATGGGCCTAAAAGAAGTATGGGGAAGGGTAAAAATAATGATAAACACCAACATGGGCCAGCTATAGGAAATGGAGAAAATAAGGGGGAGAATAAGGAAAGCCAGAAACTTGGAAGTTGGACTAGGCTTCATGTGGGTCCAAAAGTTCAAGATAGGATGGAGGTAATAGAGTTGGAAGGTGGCCTAAAGAGAAAGTATGATGGTATCATCACTGAGAATACGTGCATGGGAAAGAAGCAGAGGTTGGACGTGGAAACTAAAAACTTAAGCATTCTTTTGGCAACACACTTGGGATCGGCAGAGGCTGCTGAGCAGCTCTGCCGGGACCAATGAGTCTCATAAGTTGGAATTGCTGGTGGCTTGGGAACCTCCGGTCAGTAAAAGCCTTGGAAAAGGTTATTAATAAAGAAGGTCCCATTATCGTCTTCCTCATGGAGACGAAGTCGAGCAGAGAGTGGATGAGCAATATTAAGGATAAATGTAATATGAAACATGGCTTGATAGTACCAAGTGAAGGGAAGAGGGGTGGCTTAGCTTTGCTTTGGAAGGAAGGGGTGACAGTAGAGGTCTAGACGTACTCTCAAACTCATATTGATGCTTTAGTAGACGGTGGAGCGGGGATAAGGTGGTGGCATCTCACGAGGTTTTATGGCAATCCAAATACAGCTAAATGGTCGGAGTCTTGGGCAAAACTTAAACATCTGAAAGGAATCTCTACCCTACCATGGCTCACAATTGGTGATTTTAATGAAATAACGGGCACATCGGAGAAGGAGGGGGGTAGCGATAGACTAATGGCTTGTTTGGAAGTTTAGAGAGGGAGGAGAGTAGAGGGGAGTAGAGGGAAGGAGAGTAGTGGGGAGGAAAGTAGAGGAGAATGATTCCCCTTTACATTGTTTGGATGTTTTTAAAATTAGGGAGGGGGAAGGGGGTAATTAGGCCTTTAGAAAGGGTAATTTTGTTAATTTAGAAAGGGTAAATTAGGGAATTCATTTGGCCAATAATTTATTTATTCTACTCTCCCTCCAAATCTTTCCAATTTGGAGGAATTAAAAATGAGGGGTAAGAGGGTTTGAAACCCCTCCAAACCCCTCCCCCTCCTTCCTTAAAAAACTTCCAAACAAGGTAATTGAATTACTCTCCCTCCCTCTACTCTACTCCCCCTCATTTTTTAAACTCCCAAACATGCTATAAGGCAGTAGATGAAGAATTTTCTTGAAGCCATTAACTTCTATGGTCTTCTGGATTTGGGTGTCAGTGGCCCAAAGTTTACATGGATATACCATCGTGCAGATGGGATGCAGATTCAAGAGAGGTTAGACAGAGCAATGGCAACTCAGGGGTGGATTAATATATTCCCCGAGGCCAAACTTGTCCATCTTACATCCTCGGTTTTGGACCATTCACCTCTGGCTCTTCGTTTGGTGCAAAAGCTGAGAAATAAGAGGGCCTAGAAAATTTTCAGATTTGAAGCAATGTGGTTGAGAAACCAAAGGTGTGAAGAGGTGGTACAGAATGCATGGGAGGAAGGAAAGTTGGCAAGCTTAGGGAGTATGCTGGGGAGTTGCTTAGAAAAGTGTCGTTCCAAATTGGAAACATGGAATAAGATGGAGTTTGGGCATGTTGGTAGGAGGGTAGCTGAGGTGCAAAAACGGCTTGAATGGATTGAACTCCAACCTCCATCTCCTGAGATCAACCAAGAGCTAAAAAGAACTCGAGTCGAACTAAATTACTGGTTGGAAAAAGTGGCTAACATGTGGCGGCAACCGTCAAGGCTTAACTGGCTCTAATCAGGGGATAGAAACACAGGCTTTTTTCATGCAAAAGCCTCTATCAGGCGTAAGAAGAATTCCATAGAGGGTATCATGGATGCAAATAATGTGTGGCATGTAGATGATGGTAAGGTGGAGGAAGTGGTAGTGGACTATTATAAGGATTTGTTCACTACGAGTCAACCAATAGAGTTCTCAAAGATGATCCAAACAGTCCAGCCAAAGGTGACGACTTCCATGAACCAGTTACTTACTAGAGACTTCAGTGCAGCAGAGGTCAAAGTGGCTTTAGAGCAGATGCACCTTTTGAAGGTACTAGGCCCGGATGGCATGCCTCCTTTATTCTTCCAGTATTTTTGGTCGACATGTGGTGAGGTGGTCACAGTAATGGTATTGAATTTCCTCAACCACGGTATTTGTCCTCTTGATTTCAATAAAACTCACATTGTTTTAATCCCTAAAGGAAAGAGTCCTAAAAAAGTTACTGATTATAGGCCTATTAGCTTGTGCAATGTAGTGTATAAGCTTGCCTCTAAAACCATTGCAAATAGGCTAAAGAAAATCCTACCTTCCATTATTAGTGACACCTAAAGTGCCTTTGTGCATGGTAGGTTAATTACCGATAATGTACTTGTGGCTTTTGAGACTATGC
This sequence comes from Lithocarpus polystachyus, assembly GCA_033629205.1. Taxonomy (NCBI): domain Eukaryota; kingdom Viridiplantae; phylum Streptophyta; class Magnoliopsida; order Fagales; family Fagaceae; genus Lithocarpus; species Lithocarpus polystachyus. Next base: position 1,272,702 of record CM066165.1, read on the forward strand.
ACCATATTAGTCAGAAAAAAGGGGGTAAGGTTAGGGAGATGACTCTGAAACTTGACATGAGTAAGGCCTATGATAGGGTGGAATATGTGTGTTTAGATAAAATAATGGAAAAATAGGGCTTTGATGGAAAGTGGAGGAACCTTATTATGCAATGTGTTACTACTGTCACATACTCTGTAAAGATTAATGGGAGTCCTAGAGGTAATATTATCCCATCAAGGAGACCCTTTATTGCAGTATTTGTTTATTTTATGTGCAAAGGGACTCTCATCAATGATAAAAGCCGCAGTGGCAAATGGGGAGATGGAGGGAATTGTGATTTGACGTGGTGGCCCAAAATTATCACACATCTTCTTTGCAGATGACAGCTTGATTTTTTGCAAGACCTCTTTGGCAGATTATGATGTTCTCCAAAGAATCTTGAAAGTTTATGAGCAAGCTTCTGGACAACAGTTAAACCGAGCCAAGACATCATTATTTTTCAGCAGCAACACACCAAATGTGACCCAGCAGGAGATAAAGCAAAGATTTGGAGCTCAAGTCATAAAGCAACATAAGAAATATTTGGGGTTGCCTTCGTTGGTGGGGAGGAAAAAGAGAAACACTTTCAATGAGATTAAGGAGAAGCTTAGTAAAAAGTTGACGGTTTGGAAGGAAAAGATGTTGTCTAAGACGGGTAAGGAGGTGCTTATCAAGGCGGTGGCTCAAGCTATACTTACATACACAATAAGTTGCTTTAAATTGCCAGATGCACTATGTGATGAATTGACAAGCATGATAAAGAATTTTTGGTGGGGCCAGAAGGAAGAAGACAAGAAGATAGCATGGGTAAGATGGGAGAAAATGTGTGAGCCAAAAAGTAATGGAGGGATGGGGTTCAGGCAACTTAAACAATTTAATTTAGCTCTCTTAGCTAAGCAGGGTTGGAGGCTTCAAACAAAACAAGATTCTTTAGCCTACAAGGTTCTTAAGGCGAAATATTTTCTGAGGTGTGAGTTCGTTGAGGCATCCCTTGGCAACAACCCATCCTTTTCTTGGCATAGTATCATGTCTGCCCAAAATTTGGTTAGAGAGGGCATACAGTGGAGAGTTGGTAATGGTACCAATATCCGTATTTGGAGTGATAAATGGCTACCCTCACCATCCACATATAGAATTGCCTCACCTAGATAATTTTTGCACCAAGATACAAGGGTAAGTGAGCTGACTGATCATGCTACGGCAAGTTGGAAGATAGACGTCCTTGATGCCTTGTTTTCACCCCATGAAGCTGATGTTATAAAAGGAATTCTGCTTAGCTCTCATCTTCTTGCAGATAAGTTGATATGGGCAGAGGAACCTAATAGAAAGTTTAGTGTAAAGAGTGCTTATAGGTTGGCTGTGCGACTGTCCAAATTTGCTGACCAAGGAACAAGTTCAGAGAGGAGTCACCTACGTTTGTTTTGGAAGAGAATCTGGGATTTATCTTTGCCACACAAAGTAAAGATATTCTTCCTACGAAGGTCAACCTAATGCGTCGTAACGTGGTAAAAGATCAGTTTTGTGATGAGTGCAAGATGGAGTTTGAGATGACTGGCCATTTGTTTTGGACGTGCCCAAGAGCCCAAGAGGTATGGTCTTGTTCGAAAATAGTGATGAGGCCATGTCATGAAGGAGTACTTACATTCCAGGACATGTTGTGGGAAATGGTAGTGGGGGAAGACTATGATGAGGACATGACAGCAAAAGTTGCTTGCATTGCATGGGCTATGTGGCATAACAGGAATGAAGTCCGAAATGGTGGGAAGAGAAGGAATGGCATGGAGCTTGTGAGTTGGGCTTCTCAATATTTGGAGGAGTACAAGGCAGCCAATGAGTGCATGGGGACCACGACACCACGGGTTGAGGTCAGAGCTAAATGGGTGCCACCACCAGTACACGGCTTCAAAGTGAATGTTGACGGGGCGGTTTTCAAGGGTTAAAAAACAGCAGGTGTTGGTGTGATTATCCGTGATGACATGGGTCGACTTGAGGCTGCACTGAGCAAGAAAATAAAAGCTCCATTGGGGGCTGTTGAGGCAGAGGCTATGGCTTATGAAGCTGGCTTAATGTTTGCAAAGGACATCGGCATTCAAGATTTTATTTTAGAAGGTGACTCACTTGTTATCCACTAGGCCCTATGCGATGGATCTAATCCGCCTTCCTCTGTTGCTGCAGTTGTACAAGGGATACAAGACCTATGTAAGGATTTTCGCGGGGATGAATTTTCTTACATTAGGAGACAGGGTAATAGACTTGCTCATTTACTTGCAAAACATGTTTCTAATGTTGCTAACTTCACAACTTGGATTGAAAAGAATCCTTACTTCCTAGAGCAAGCGTTAATTCATGATGTAACAAGTTCATTATCCTGTTAATATAATTTCAGTCTTCCTTAAAAAAAAAAAAAAAAACAGTTTGCTCACTGATACAAACAATATATATATTCTAAATGACAAATGTTTAAAAATAAACTCTAACTTACATAATACATCGTATGCCATTTTTTTTTGTTGGCACAACTGTTGCCAAAAATAAAAGCAATAACAAAAAAAAAAAAAAAAACCATCAAATTTCATCTCCATCCCAACTGACCTTCGCTTTGATCGATGAGGGGCCTTCCTCCTCCAGTATTTCCCTTGGTAATTTGTAGAGTAATTTCCTGAAATGACCTCTAAGAGGCTTGGGAATTACTTTCAAAACCTCATCAATCTCATCCTTAAGAATATGATTAACTGTTGGACCCCATTTTCTACTATAGTTTAGCCAAGGTGGCTCAACAACTGCTGAGCCCAAATACTCAGCTGCCACCAATGTATAACTTGCTCCAGTATCCAAGTACAAATCAGCCTTTTCACAATCATTCCTCAGTCCAATTCCATCCTTCCCGTCCAAAACAAGTCCAGGCTTTGAATAAAATGCATGTCCATACCTTGATGCATACACAGCAGCCTTGTTACCTTCTTGAAACTCAAGATCAGTAGCATCCAACCATATACCACCTTTATGTTGAGAAAAATAGATACTTTGTAGCTCTCCATTGAAATTGTTGACTCTCAAGGTCACGTGCTCAGAATAACCAATATGTTCACCTATGTGCGGAAGTTGAAAATTGAGAAGTCCAAACCTTATCTTGGCAGGGCCATTAAATGGATAATAGACCCAAACATGGGCTTTACATGCATATAAACCCGAGCTATTGCTAAATCTCCTCTCTTGACCCTGTCTCTTTCATCTAAGTCATTAGGTAGGTTCAACCAATAGGCACCATCATCTGAACCACCTTGAGGAAGGTTTGAGCCGTTGGGCGTAATTGGAACAGGATTTCCCTCGTCCCCTCTCTTATATAATAGTCCCCCATTCTCAAAAAACCATTCCATTGAAGCAGGCAGGTATTTTTCATCAGGATGAAAGTACACCCATGGAGAGTAGGCTTTAATTATTGGGTCAATTTGTTCTAGAGTAGGCATTGAAGATAAATCAGAATTGATATTCTTCAGGCATGCTATATCAGACATAACCCCACCAACTTGTGATACAAATGAACCCAAATGAACTCCCATAGCTTGGGTCCCTCTAGCGCTGGGCCTTGTAGTATAAATATTATTCATCAGTTGTTGAGGGTTCAAAGAATGTTGCTCCAAGGTTGTCTGGACCACCTGAATGAGTCCTCCAAACTACTTCGAAATCTGTTGCTTCTGACACTATTAAATTTCCCAGACTCAGAAACCTAGTTGCAAATCCTGTTCCTGTTATAACATAGAACACCCAAAAAAAAAAAAAATGTTAATAAAAATTACACGTGTTGCCCACACTTACTAAAATGTTGACATCTTTAACCATTCTCACAGTTTTAAGACTAAGGCCTGCTATTATTGTTGAGCCGTTCTAGTGACACGTCAAAAGGCATAACTTGTGCCGCAACTCGTCCATGTGACGAGTTGTGGTTGGTGAAAGGGTGATAGTAGGTCTATGTGAGAATACCTCTCCACCAATCACAACTCGCCACATGGGCGAGTTGTGGTACAAGTTATGCCTTTTGTTGTGGCATTAGACATTTTTATTATTGTTATACACAATATATAGTGTTCCAACAAAAAGAATATAGGGTCAGAGTTATTACACACTAGCATGTGTTTACGTGTAAGAGTTAAATAATGCTTTAAAATCGTGAGTTTAATATCGAAATAGTGAGTTAGACTCACAATTTTACTGTGTGATACCGCCTAAAATAATATATAGCATCAATCAAATTTTAGTCTCAAAATTTTGAAAATGGTTAACGGAATTAATATAATAATAAATTAATAATGATGATGATGAAGAAGAAGAAAATTAACAATATATAATAAATATGATATTGAGAGATATAGACCTGATGGCCAAATTGGTAATGGAGCGGGTAGCTTAAAAACGATTTCAACGGGCAAGGGTGGATTTACTTTAGGACATGGTGACATTCTACAAATAACACGAATACAATCTCCAGCTACCACAATAACCAATAATATGATTACAAAAGAAGCAAATTTTGCTAAATTCATTGGGAATAAGAGGGCCATCTCAACTTCTTTTTTATTTTTTTGACAAACTACTAGGTTTCTGTGTCATGAAAGAAAGATTGGGTAATTTGAATAAAAAATTCCCAAACTTTTCCTCAATTTCACTTTCGCGGGGCCTTTCTTTTATAGTTTCCCTTCGCCTATATATTTTTTTATTAACTTTTTTAAGTGCCTTTTTATTTATTACTTTTTTTAGTATATTTATATTTTACTAATTGTGCTACTATGTTCACAATATTTTCAAAACACTACTATGTACCTAAGATTTTCACAACATTTTTCTATAATTAATAGCCACCTTAAAAAAGAGTTAGAAAACTATTCTTTACTTTTCGTATTTAGGTTAGCCTGAGACGAAATAGAATTGATTTTCTTAAAATTTTAGGAAGAAACAACATTTGAAAAAGTAACCCATATTTTAGATGAGGTTGGCTACCGAATCTTTTTAGAATATCTACCCCTAAATACTTTTACCCTTATAGCATATCATTTGCTATTTTTTTCGTTTAGCTAAATAAATGCTGAACACATATTTGACAATTTGTTTTCCTTTAATAGGAGGATTGGGGTTTGAATATTCCTCCCACATTATAAAGGAGAATTGGTATTTGAATAGTCCCTCCTCATTGTTGTAATTATTAAACATATAAAAATAAAAAATGCTAACGAATGCTCTTAAGGCAATGGTTAATAATACATTTAAAGAAAATTTTTATGGAAAAAAAATGTAATTAATGTTTTGACAGCTTTTTCTATTTCTCATAAAAGTGGTGCCAAAACTTTTTTAAAATAGATTGTTAACCATTACCCTAAGAGCACCCGTTAACATGACCCTTCAAAAATTAGTCTCATCACAAATACAATCCATAAGTTATATATAAACAATAAATAAAATGAGCCAAAATAAGTCCGAAGCATTTATAGATGAAAAATTAGTCTCATCACAAATACAATCCATAAGTTATAAACAATAAATAAAATGAGCCAAAATAAGTCCAAAGCATTTATAGATTAAAAAGAAATGGATAAACACATGAAAATTTGCATTGTGAGGAAAGGATGTAGGTTTGTTACATTATGCAAAATAACATGTGATTCACATACATAACACAAATTTTATATATATTCTAGATATTTGTTAACAACTACATTTTAAGGGTGCAATTTAAAATGTATCAACTATCAAGTATGTAATTATTAATTGTAATAATGGAATGTGCATTTAAATATACACTCGTTATATGGATAGTATGTTTACATGCAAGTAATTGTGTAAATTTTGTGATATATTATAAAAAATATATGAAATGTTGGGCTACATGATATCAAAATGTTGTGGTCATCCCATAGACACTTAAACAACTTGGCAAGCTAAAACATCTAAATTTTTGTGCCTTTTCTAAGATGTGTCCAATTCATTAGTCATTCAATCACAGAAGCGAAGATTGCTTGAATTTGAAGGACGCCCTATTGTAGGGTGCATGTCTTGCAATTTTGAGTATTTCTTTTGCTCGGTGAGATCAAAACATTTCAGTGTCAAATTGAGAGTCTATTTGGGAATAGCTTATTTAGCTAAAATTAAAAAAATTTTGTTAAAAGTGTAGAAATAAAAGTAAAAAGTTAGCTAAATAGTATAATGTGACTCATAAATAGTACCAAAAAGTGCAACGGAACCCATGAATAGTACCAAAAAAAGATTAAAAAACTAAAATAAGCTGAAACTTTCATTAGCTCCCAAACGGAGTCTGAATTTGTCGTTGTTATTGTTTTACAATATTATATTCTTTAAGAAAAATGGTTAATAACTCTGTTTTTGAATAGTTAGAAATAAACATTGATGCTTCTATGAATAAACATTTACTCGTGATATCAAGTATATTTCATATGTTTAAGTAACTTCTTTTAATTAATTAAGTACGTTTTACTTATATTAATGAATTGTTTTTGAATTAATTTGTTTTCCCTTTCTTGGACTTTGAACTAAAATCCTGGATCCATCGTGGGTGCAAGCTGAACATTCTTATAGACACATAATAATAATTACCAAGAAATGTATAGAAAGGCATAAAGTATAACATTTTTAATAATTTAGAGAGACCAAAAATGATTTTCATACAAATTTTGGGGACAAAATTAATATTTTAGCCTTAAAAAATAATGAAGTGACATAAATACTCATTTTTAAATAAAAAATTTTTACCACTTATTTGTCCACTTTTTTTTTTTTTTTTTTTTTTTGTGTGTGGAGAGAGAGTGTGAGTGAGAGAACAAATGAAACAGGAGTATAGCTTATTTTTTATGGAAGAATTATTGCAAATGAACTGACAATAAGTATTAGAGTACAAGTGTGCATGTCATTTGTTAGAGATAAATTTGGGTTTGTAATATTTTTATGTATTGACCCAAAAGGCCCAATTGTAGTGTAAAGCTCATCTATATATACCAAACACTAGAGGGGTGTTTGGTGAAGTAGTTTGAAAATTGTTGTTTATTATTTTTTGAAATACGTGTGAGTGAAAAAGTGTATGAAAATACGTGAAATGCTATTTAAAAACTAAAAATTACTGTTTAAAAATACTTACCAAACAGGATTCTCTATGATGTGTACTTCATCATATATCAAAATTAGTCACTAATACAATGCACGTGATAGTTAATTTTTTAGTAAAGATTACAAAAAGAAGTTAAAATATATATTGCCCCATATATGTTTAACTAGTGGCAGAGCCATGATTTTAGGTGAGGTGGGACAAGATTAAAAAACAAACTTGAAAGTAAAATTAATCTGAGAAATGTTAATCAATAATAATAACATAATAAATACACCATTATATGTTAAGATGTTAGTTCCCCCCTCCCCCCATAACTTCTTAAATATTAGACTTTTATCCCTAAATATACCAAATATTTACAAAAGAAATATTGTTAGCTCTCCAAACTTGGCCAAAATGGGCAAATGCCCCTTTCACACAAAAATTTCAGTATTTTGTCTTCTTTCTCCAACTAATTAGGGAAATACCTTTGTTTTGAAACTCGATTTTTTAAAAATCGAGTTCCAAATGCAAAACTCGATTTTTGAAATATCGAGTTATAGCGAACGTGGACTTAGGAATTTTTTTTTTTTTTTGGGAATTCGAGTACCATGTGAAGTACTCGAGTTCATGGAACTCGAGTTGCACTTGAATTTTTTCAAGGAACTCGAGTTCCATGGACTCGAGTACTTCACATGGTACTCGAGTTCATAGAACTTGAGTACTTTACATGAAACTCGAGTTCCATGAACTCAAGTTTCAAAATTTTTTTTTTTTAGTTTGTTATAATTCGATTGTTCAAAAATCAAGTTTTAAAACAGGAGTATTTCTCTAATTAGTTTAAGAAAGAAGGCAAAATGTTGGATTTTTGTGTGAAAGGGAAAAAATTCCATTTTGCCCCCAAAACTCTTCATATTTCTTATATGACTATATTTTATACTTGTTGTAATTACTCCCCCCCCCCCCCCTCCCCTACCCATTCATAAAATCCTAATTTCGCTCCTGATTGTGAAATTGTTGTAAACTTAGAATTTCTCCTATTTTTTTCCCTTCTAGCTTTTGGTATATTCTGATCCATTAAGGGTTTTTTTTTTTTTTTTTTTGGGTGTTAATAAAGATTAATTCACTGGGGGAAAAAAAAACCTTTCGTCAAATTTACATACCCATCAATAACCTCATAGCTTTTGCTTTAAATGTTTTATTTATATAAACGTGTATAGTACACTAGAAGACTGAATTCAATCTTTGCCATTAGAAAAGTTAGATATGATTAACTAACTCTTCGGGTTTTTTTTATATTCTTTATTAACAATTTAATACATCACATAATGAAAGCAAAAGAAGGCTAAGGGCCTGTAACGGCTTGCATACTCGTGTTTTTCACATGTCCCATTCAAAATTTGTTCTGCAATGTCTCACACTTTATTATATAATTGATATATAAGATAAATTATGCAATACTATGTTGACACTTGAATATTCACTTAAAGGCTTCATCTCATTTATATACAAATGTTTATAAATAAACTCTGACTTACATCGTTAGCCATTATTTAATTTATTAGCCAACTGTTGAAAAAAAAAAAGTGCTAGCATTTAATTTATTACCCCTACAGTTGCATAAAAAAAAAAAAATGAAAGTCATAACAAACATAGACTATCAAATTTCATCTCCATTCCAACTGCTCTTGATCTTGATCGATGTGAGCGCTTCCTCCTCTAGTATTTTAATTGGTAATTTGTAGCAAACATTCCTGAAAGGACCTCTAAGAAACTTAGGTAGTCTTTTCATAATCTTCTCAAACTCATCCTGAATATAAATAGCTGCTCGTGGACCCCATTGCTGTGCCCAAATACTCGGCTGACACTAGTGTATAACTAAATCCAGTATCCAAGTACAAATCAGCCTTTTCACAATCATTCCTTAATCCAATTCCATCACTCCCATCCAGAACAAGTCCAGGCTTTGAATAAATGCCTGTCCATGCTTTGATGCATACACAGCAGCCTTGTTACGATCTTGAAACTCGATATCTGTAGCATCCACCCATGTACCCCCACTATGTTCAGAGAGATAGATACTCTGTAGCTCTCCATTGAAATTGTTGACTCTCAAGGTCACATGCTCCCAATCACCAGTATGTTCACCTAGGTGATCGAATTTAATATTGAAAATTCTAAACTTTATCGTGGCAGGGCCATTAAATGGATAATACATCCATATAACTATGTCAGTGAATGTAGCACCAAAAATGGGCTTTACATGCACATAAACCTTAGCTCTTACTAAATCTCCTCTCTCAACCTTGTCTCTGGCGTCTGAGTCAGCTGTTACATCAAACCAATAGGCACCATCATTTGAACCACCTTGAGGAAGGTTTGAGCCGTACGGAGAGTAGGCTTTAATTATTGGCTCAATTTGTTCTAGAGAGTAGGCATAGAAGATAAATCAGAATTGGTATTCTTCAAGCAAGCTATATCAGACATAACCCCACCAACTTGGGCTACAAATGAACCCAAACGAACTCCCATAGCTTGGGTCCCTCTAGTGCTGGGCCTTGTAGTATAAATATTGATACCTTCAGCACCCCAAATCCAGTTGAAATTCTCACATTGCTCAGTGAGCTCAGCTTTAACACAACTTATTTTATATATCTAGGGATGGCTTTTGAGTTGCGTTAGTGACAACAAGCCCTAAGGCTCTGTAACCATCTGGGCATTTTGGCCACCAGATATAGTCAAACCCATCTTGATCGATATCTGATGAATACATGCTGCTCCACACATAATTGTAATCCACCGGAGCCTTCATATTTCCACGTAAGTACCTATCGAAGGCTAGTACAGATCGTCCAGTGAAGGGCTTGTTGTTGGGTTGGCTATAGTAACCTAGCACCTTGTATCCTTGTGCTGCATCATCAGTTGTTGAGGGTTCAAAAAATGTTGCTCCAAGGTTGTCTGGACCACCTGAACGAGTCCTCCAAACTACTTCGAAATCTGTTGCTTCTGACACTATCAAATCTCCCAGACTCAGAAACCTAGTTGCAAATCCTGTTCCTGTTGTAACATAGAACACCAAAAAAAAAAAAAAATGTTAATAAAAATTAGGCAGAAAGCACATTTTAGTCCCTACATTTTTAGGTTACTCCTATTTTAGTCCCTACATTTTATTTTTACCACTTTTAGTCTCTATCCTAAAAAACGCTTCTCATTTTGGTCCTTGCCGTTACATCAGAAACAGAGAAAGCTGACGTGGCAAACGGTAGGAATAAATAATACTAAATTAATGTCCACGTGGCTTAAATTAATAAAACAAAATATTTTTTGGCATTTAAAAATGCCACGTCAGCATCTAAATTAAAAAAATTAATTTATTAATTTTAACTAAATAAAAAAAATTAAAACAGAATTAAAAACTAAAAATCATATGAATTGAGATCTAAGTGTGTCTTGAACAAGAACAATAAGAACACAAACCCAGATCCAAGAACACAAACCTAGAAATTAAAAAAAAAAAAAAAAAAAAAAAAAAAAAACCTGAGGAAGCGGAAAGCAAAGAGAGCTTCAAGAACACCCAAAGAAGCACCGGCGAAGACATCGAAAACGAAATGGCGGCCGAGAAAAACCCTAGAAAGCGAGGTCACCACAACCAAACCACCAAATTGAGAAGGTTAGCCTCGTCGTCGGCCAAGAGGTGAGCGATAGAGGTGACGAAGAAGACGCGGGAGGCGTGGCCGCTAGGGAAGGAGTAGTGGTCGACGGAAATGGCGACGATCATGTTCTTGTTGTGGACAGGATGGGATCGGCCGGAGAGAAGCTTGATGAGTGCAATGTTCTTGTTGGATCATGTCCTCCTGGTAAGCTCTCTTTGCTTTCCGCTTCCTTAGGTTTTTTTTTTTTAATTTCTGGGTTTGTGTTCTTGGATCTGAGTTTGTGTTCTTGTTGTTCTTATTCAAGATACATTTAGATCTCAATTCATATGATTTTTAGTTTTTAATTCTGTTTTTAATTTTTTTTATTTAGTTAAAATTAATAAATTAATTTTTTTTAATTTAGATGCTGACGTGGCATTTTTAAATGCCAAAATTTTTTTTTATTATTAATTTAGGTCACGTGGACATTACTTTAGTATTATTTATTCTTGCCGTTTGTCACGTCACCTTTCTTCGTTTCTGATGTAACGACAGGGACCAAAACATGAAGCGTTTTTTAAAATAGGGACTAGCGGTAAAAATAAAATGTAAGGACTAAAATGAGAATAGCTTGAAAATATAGGGACTAAAATGTACTTTCTGCCTAAAAATTATATTACACATGTTGCCCACACATACTAAACCGTTCTCACAATTTTAAGACTAAGACTTATTATTGTTGTTACGTACAATATATAGTGTTCCAACAAAAAAGAATACAGGGTCAGACGTATTAAACACTAGCGTGTGTTTACATGCAAGTGTTAAATAACGCATTAAAATCGTGAGTTTCGAAACAGTAGGTTAGACCCACAATTTTAGTGTGTAATAAACACGGCCTAAAAGAATATATAACACCAATCAAATTTTAGTCTCAAAACTTTGAAAATGGTTAACGGAATCAATATAATAAAGATGATATTGAGAGATATATACCTGATGGCCAAATTGGTAATGGAGCGGGTAGCTTAAAAACGGTTTCAACGGGCAAGGGTGGATTTGCTTTAGGACATGGTGACATTCTACAAATAACACGAATACAATCTCCAGCTACCACAATAACCAATAATGTGATTACGAAAGAAGCAAATTTTGCTAAATTCATTGGGAATAAGAGGGCCATCTCAGCTTCTTTTTTATTTTTTTGATCAACTTCTAGGTTTCTGTGTCATGGAAGAAAGATTGGGTTTGAATTAAAAAATTCCCAAACTTTTCCTCAATTTCACTTTTGCTGGGGCCTTTCTTTTATAGTTTCCCTTCGCCTATTTTTGTTTACCTTTTTAAAGTACCTTTTTATTTACTATTTTTTTGGTATATTTATATTTTACTATTTTAAAAAGTAAAGTGCTACTAGGCTCGTAATATTTTCACAACATTGCTATGTGCCTAAGATTTTCACAACATTTTTCTATAATTGATAAAGACCTTAAAAATGAGTTAGAATATTCTTTACTTTCCTTTTCCAGGTTATATGGCATGAGACGAAATAGAATTGATTTTTAGAATTTTTTTTTTTAAAAAACAACCTCTGAAAAAGTAACCCATATTTTAGAGGAGGTTGGCTACGGTATCTTTTGAGAATATCTTCCCCAAAATACTTTTACCCTTATAGCATAACATTTGCTCTTTTTTCGTTTAGCTAAATAAATGCTGAACACATATTTGACAACTTGTTTTCCTTTAATAAGAGAATTGGGGTTTGAATATTCCACCCTTATTGTAAAGGAGAATTGGTATTTGAATATTCTCCCCTCGTTGTTGTAATTATCAACCATTCAAAAATTAGTCCCATCGCGACAAATACAATCCATTAGTTATAAACAATAAATAAAATGAGCCAAAATAAGTCCAAAGCATTTATAGATTAAAAAGAAATTGATAAACACATGAAAATTTGCATGGTGAGGAAAGGATTTATGTATGTGATTCACATACATAACACAAATTTTATATATATTCTAGAAATTTGTTAACAACTACCTTTTAAGGATGCAATTTAAAATGTATCAACTATCAAGTATTTAATTATTAGTTGGAATAATGGAATGTGCATTAAAATATACACTCGTTAATAACTCTGTTTTTGAAATAATGGAATGTGCATTAAAATGTATCAACTATCAAGTATTTATATTCTTTTAAAAAATGGTTAATAACTCTGTTTTTGAATAGTTAGAAATAATCATTGATGCTTCTATGAATAAACATTTATTCATGATATCAAGTATATTTTATATGTTTAAGTAACTTCTTTTAATTAATTAAGTACGTTTTACTTATATTAATGAAATTTTTTGAATTACTTTTTTTCAACCTCTTTATTTTGACCTTTCTTGGGCCTTGAACTAAAATCCTGGATCCATCGTGGGTGCAAACTAAACATTCTTATAGACACATAATAATTACCAAGAGTGTATGGAAAAACATAAAATATAACTATGAGGGCCTAAGCCCAGCTCTAATGTTGGGCCTTGGGCCTGTCTGAGGAGAGGTGCCTCCTCGGATATGTTGGTCGTTCGCCGAACCTGGGTCCCATTGGTCAAAATAGGCCCTTGAGGAGCTCTAACAGCAGATGGGCGCTTCGGAGGCACAAGAAGAAGCAAAAACTAGGGAACGCCTAGAGAAGAGCTACTACCTCCACATTAAATGCATAGCAGCTACTTTCCTGGCCGCATTTATGAGAAGAAGACTTCTGAACAGTGTTGCCTTGGCTGCTACGACTCACAGAAGCTAGAAGGGGTGTCTGATGAGACAGATAATCAAGTAGTGACTTAGATGGTCAACAAGTGGAGGGTCCAGATGATCCAGAGAGGAGTATATAATGTAGGGAACCCCTGAGTAGAAGGGGGGTAGAAGAAGAAGAGGTGTAAAAAGAAAAATAGACAAAGAGAACCAACCTCCTCGGACTACGCCGGGGACATTTTTTAGAAGAGAATCCCTGTAACTTGTCCTGTTATATTAATACAACAGCATTGGTTTATCATCCGACTCACTGCAGCCCAACTTTTCAACCCATTTCTCTACAAATTTATTGTTCGGGCTACTTGGGTTCAAGCTCACGCATTGCATTGGGCCTAAAAACCAAACCCAGGCCCCACAATTGGCACCGTCTGTGGGGAAGCTCTAGGAGGTAGTGAGTATAGCAGACAAACATGGTGGGGTCAAATCCGCGCGAAGTAGAATTAGCAGAGTCTCAGCAGCAGGATGGTTTCTTGCACCTTGAACGGGAAAGACACCGTGAGGCCGGTGCACACACCGTGCATGGTGACAGAAGTCGCCCTCGAGCAAAAAGCCATGCCTCCTGGAGGCCCAACGACAACAGGGCTCTGCAGCTACAGATTAACGAGCTAAAAAGAAAGCTGCGTAACGCTCGGCGAAGGAGGGACTCATCCAGCTCCAACAACTCCTCCGAAGACGAGGGGGACGATGACTATAGGCCAAGGTCAAGGACTCCCCTGAGCGAGTCGTTCTCTCATGAAGAGGAGTACCATCGCGGGCGTAAAAGTGAGGGTTCAACTCATGGAAACCCGGGGAGTGATGCCATAAGTAGGGCATTGCACCAGATCTCCAGGTCGCCTTTCTCGCGTAAAATCGAGGTAGCGAGGCTCCCACGGCATTTCCACCAGCCCACGTTCACCATGTATAACGGGCGAATGGACCCCGTAGAGCACGTTAGTCACTTCAACCAGAGGATGGCGGTCCACTCCAAAAACGAGGTCCTAATGTGCAAAGTTTTTCCGTCTAGCCTGGGGCCTGTAGCAATGAGGTGGTTCGATGGCCTGAAGGCCGGGTCCATAGACTCTTTCCAAGAGCTGACCAGGGCGTTCGGCTCTCGCTTTGTCACATGCAGCAGAGTCCCCCAACCCTTAGGCTTGTTGCTGTCCCTGTCCATGCGAGAAGGGGAAACCCTAAAAACCTATTCAGACAGATACTGGGAAATGTTTAACGAAATAAACGGAGAATTCGATGACGTCGCTGCCGGCACTTTCAAGCTCGGCCTGCCAGCCGAGCACGGGTTGAGAAAATCGCTCACAGGCAAGCCAGTCACCAGTGTACGCCAACTTATAGAGGACTGCATCGATAAGTACAAGAGAATCGAGGGGGACCAGTTGCAGGAAAGGGGAAAGGCTAAGGTTATCCCTCAGGAGTGAAGGGATTTCAGGTTGGACAGATACAGTGACGGCCGACCAAGAAGAGAGTTCGCCAGGCAGCTTGGAAGTGCTAACGTGCCGGCAGTTAACACCGTGTTTCGAGAACCGGTGCACCAAGTCCTGGAAAAAATCAAGCACGAACCATTCTTCAAGTGGCCATCTAATATGGCGGGGGATCCTATGAAGCGTAACAGGAACCTGTACAGTCGATACCACCAAGAGCCGGGACACACCACAGAGGATTGCAGGAACTTGTGGAACCATCTAGACCAACTTGTCCGAGAAGGACGACTAGGACACCTCCTGCATCATACTAGTGGCACGTAGAACCAGCCCCAAGCCGACATGACAATGAGGCCCCTAGTGGGCACGATAAACGTCATCTTCGCAGCCCCAGGAAGGACCGGCTCATGCCCATCAAGGGTGATGTCCGTGGCCCGAATCTCGGCCGAGGACAGCACTTCGAGTCAGAAAAGAGCCAAAGTGGGCAACAGGCCAGTCCTGAGCTTTTTGGAGGAAGACAAAATCGGAACCATACAGCCTCATAATGACGCCTTGGTGATGACTCTTAGGATTGGTGGATATGATGTGAAAAGGGTAATGGTGGACGATGGTAGCGGTGCCAAGATTATGTACCCCGACCTCTACAAGGGGCTCGGCCTTAAGCCGGAGGACCTGGCACCCTACGCCTCTCCCCTAGTAAGTTTTGACGGAAAAATGGTCGTCCCAAAGGGCCAGATTAGACTATCTGTCCAAACGGGTCCAGAGGTGGTGGAAGTAGACTTCATCATGGTGAACAGTTACTCACCCCACACAGCCATCGTCGCTAGACCCTGGCTGCATATGTTAGGGGATGTCGCATTCACCCTTCACCAAAAGGTGAAATTTCCTTCCGGGGGACAGGTCATGGAGATTGTCAGATGCCAGGCCACGACAAGGCAATGCTTGGTGGCAGCCATCACATACCGACATGAGGCAGAGCCCTCAGCCTCTGCCAAAGAAGGCTTATAGCAATCAAAGGACCTGAGACCACCGGCTGATGAGCCCGCCAAGGGGGTAGGGTGTGAGGAGTTAGAAAAGGTGGTGATCGGCAATGACCCCGAAAGATTCTTCCAAATCGGCTCTCAATTGCCTCCTCAAGAGAAGAAAGAGCTAGCCGAGTTCCTCAGACAAAACCTAGACGTATTCGCGTAGGATGCTTACGAGGCCCCGGGGGTTGACCCAAATTTCGCGTGCCACCACCTAAATATCAACCCCTCCCTCACCCCAAGGAAGCAACCCCCTCGGCGCCCATCCAAGGAGCACGCCGACGCTGTGAAAGCCGAAGTGATAAAGCTCAAGAAAGCAGGGGCTATTAAGGAAGTTTTCTATCCTGAGTGGTTGGCCAACACAGTTGTTGTTAAGAAAAAAAGTAGAAAATGGCGAGTCTGCGTGGACTTTACAGACCTGAACAAGGCTTGTCCAAAAGACCCATTTCCCATGCCTCGGATAGACCAGTTAGTGGATGCCACCGAGGGCCATCCTCGAATGAGCTTCTTAGACGCATTCTAGGGATACCACCAGATCCCATTAGCTCTAGAGGACTAGGAAAAAACTGCTTTTGTCACGCCTACGGGGAACTACCACTATAAGGTGATGCCCTTCGGGCTGAAGAACGCAGGATCCACCTACCAAAGGATGATGACCAAGATGTTCGAGCCACAATTGGGTAGGAGCATAGAAGTATACATAGACGATATGGTGGTAAAGAGCAAGGCTGTATTCGACCACGTTGGAGACCTCAGAGACACCTTTGAAATCCTGAGGAGGCATAAACTGCGCCTTAACGCCTCTAAGTGCTCCTTTGGGGTAGGATCAGGGAAGTTCTTGGGCTACATGGTCACCCACAGGAGAATTGAAGTCAACCCCGACCAGATTAGAGCTATTAACAGCCTGCAGCCACCTCGGAACCCGAAAGAAGTCCAGAGACTCACTGGAATGATTGCCGCCCTGAACCGATTCATTTCTCGGTTGGCAGATAGATGCAGACCATTCTTCCTCTTGATGAACAAGTGGAAAGGTTACGAGTGGACCGAGGAGTGTGACACGGCCTTCTGACTACTCAAGGATTACCTCTCTTGACCGCTAATCATGTCCAGCCCCGAGTCTGACGGGTCTTATTCGCCTACATCACCATAGCACCGCATGCGGTAAGCCTAGTATTGATACGTATAGACGACGGGATACAACGACCAGTTTATTACGTAAGCAAATCTTTGCACGAGGTCGAGATTCGTTACTTACCACTGTAGAAGGCCATCTTGGCGATGGTGCACGCCACACGCAAGCTCTCCCACTATTTCCAGGCTCACACAATTATTGTTCTGACGCGACTCCCACTCAGGTCCGTACTCCGAAGCGCTGACTATACCGGGAGAGTTGCTAAGTGGAGAACGATATTAGGGGCTTTCAACATCAAATACATGCCCCGCACCTCTGTGAAAGGCCAAGTACTCGCAGATTTGGTGGCCAAGTTCACCGAACCCTCTCCAGAAGGGATAGCCGAGGCATCTGACACCGATGAAAAGACAATCGGCATGGTCTCTCTCCAAGGGCCCGCGTGTTGGAAGGTGTATACTGATGGGGCGTCGAACCAAAGGGGTTCTGGAGTGGGGCTGGTCCTGACTTCTCCCGAGGGGCTCGTTATTGAGAAGGCATTGAGGTTGGGCTTCTCGGCCACAAATAATGAGGCCGAGTACGAGGCCCTACTAGAAGGGATGTCCATGGTCGAACAACTCAGTGGCAAGAGGGTGATTATGTACTCGGACTCAAGGCTGGTTGTGGGACAAGTAAATGGGAAGTTGGAAGCAAGAGATGAAAGAATGCGAGAATACCTGAGCCGAGCCAAACTCCTATTGGCCCATTTCGACTCCTTCACCCTGCAACACATCCCTAGAGGCGGGAACACGCATGCTGACTCGTTGGCCACGCTAGCCACCTCTTCGGCTCAAGCTTTTCTCGGATCATACTCGTGGAGGACTTGCGCGCGCCTACAAGGATAGAAAGGGATGCAACCCGTGTCCAACAAGCTAGGGTGGGGCCCAGCTGGATAGACCCAGTAACACTATTCCTGAAAGATGACATCCTCCCCGAGGACAAGGGAGAGGCCGACAAGATTCAATGGAAGTCCTCGCGGTTTTGGTTGTCGGAAGACCAGAAGCTATATAAACGGTCTTTCTCTGGGCCGTACTTGCTGTGTGTACACCCTGAGGCAACGGGTTGCTCCTGGAAGAGATGCATGAAGGGATCTGCGGTAGTCACACCGAAGGAAGATCCTTGGCGCACAGAGCCATTACCAAAGGCTATTGGTGGCCCAATATGAAAACGGAAGCGCAAGAATACATGAGGAAATGAGATCAATGCCAGAGGTTCGCACCAAACATACATCAGCCGGGCGGGACCTTTAATCCCCTATCCAGCCCATGGCCCTTTGCTCAGTGGGATTTGGAAATCGTAGGCCCTTTCCCCAAAACCGTCGGAAATAAGAAATTCCTCCTCGTCAGTACGGACTACTTCACCAAGTGGGTGAAACCCGAGCCTCTGGCAAATATCAGAGACGTAGACGTCAAGAAGTTCGTCTGGAGGAACATCGTCACTCGATTCGAAGTCCCTCATATCCTCATCTTCGATAACGGCCTTCAGTTCGACAGCAAAGCCTTCAAACGGTATTACTGCAACCTTGGGATCAAAAACCGCTACTCCACTCCCGCCTACCCCCAGGGGAACGGACAAGCTGAGGCCATAAACAAGGCCATAATGAGTGAACTCAAGAAGAGGCTAGATGATGCGAAGGGAAAGTGGGTGGAAGAACTACCTCATGTCCTCTAGACGTACCAGACTACGCCTCGGAGGTCAACGGGAGAAACTCCCTTCTCGTTGACTTACGGGGCCGAGGCTGTGATCCCGCTGGAGACCGACTTCCATACGTTAAGAACTACCAGTTTCAATCCGAGCACTAACAATGAGTTACTGGAGAGAGGTCTGGACCTTATAGACGAGCGAAGGGAAAGTACAAAGGTCCAACTAGCGTACTACCAAAACAAACTCAAGCGAAGTTATGACACCCATGTAAAGCTAAGGCCCCTAGCAACGGGAGACTTGGTGCTGAGGAAGTACCAGAAACCCTGCCTGGGGAAAACTGGGACCAAACTGGGAGGGTTCTTATCGCATCACCTCAGTGGCAGGAATAGGTGCATACTACCTTGAAGACTTGGATGAAAAAGTTGTGCCACACCCGTGGAATGTAAATAACCTGAAAAGATATTACTGTTAGTGAATGTTCTTTTTTGTTCCTCACCTGTCTATCATTCGGGCGATCCACAACACAACGTCCCATTTTGCAAGTGTTTAAACAGAACCTAAGTCAATGCTGGGTCCTCGGACCACGTTCTTACGAAAAATTAACACTACGTTCCATTTTGCAAGTGCTTAAACAGAACCTAAGTCAATGCTGGGTCCTCGGACCACGTTCTTAGGGGAAATTAACACCACGTTCCATTTTGCAAGTGTTCAAATAGAACCTAAGTCAATGTTGGGTCCTCGGACCACGTTCTTAGGGGAAATTAACACCACGTTTCATTTTGCAAGTATTCAAACAGAACCTAAGTCAATGCTGGGTCCTCAGACCACGTTCTTAGGAGAAATTAACACTACGTTCCATCTTACAAGTGTTCAAACAGAACCTGAGTCAATGCTGGGTCATCGGACCACGTTCTTAGGGGAAATTAACACTACGTTCCATCTTGCAAGTGTTCAAACAGAATCTAAGTCAATGCTGGGTCTTCGGACCACGTTCTTAGGGGAAATTAACACTACGTTCCATTTTGCAAGTGTTCAAACAGAACCTAAATCAATGCTGGGTCCTCAGACCATGTTCTTAGGGGAAATTAACACTACGCTCCATTTTGCAAGTGTTCAAATAGAACCTAAGTCAATGCTAGGTCCTCGGATCACGTTCTTAGGGGAAATTAACACTACGTTCCATTTTGCAAGTGTTTAAACAGAACCTAAGTTAATGCTGGCCCTCGGACCACGTTCTTAGGGGAAATTAACACTACGTCCTTAGGCGAAAATACTTATATTTATAGACAATACCGTATCAGTGCTAAATAGCAGTAAATCTCAAGAAGAATAAGGAAGAATAACAGTGAATTGAAGAATAAAACACTTCCATTAAGCACCCAAAAGAGTACAATGCTTTTCCATTAGACACAAAAAGGGGTACATTGTCTCTCCGTTAAACATATAAAAAGTACACAAAAAGATGAAAAGCAAAACTCCTACAGCTAAGTCTTCGACTGGGGACCCTCGGAATCGGTTGCCCTAAGAGGCACATTATCTGTTTTGGGGTTAGCCTCGGCATCCTTGGCCTTGGAGACTACTTCACCAATGGTGAGCTCATCTTCAGAGAGTTAAGCCTTCGGAGGAGGTTGGCCCTCCTCGCCAACCTCCACCCCCTCGGCATCGGTAGCAGGGGCTTCGATGGCAGGGAGGGGCTCGGGGTCAGCTACTTTTCGGATATCCTCTAGGAAGAAAATGCTTTCGGCCCTCCTGAGCTCCGAGTCTGCCGGAACCCCCGCCCGGTCCATGGCTACCCCCAAAGACTCGGTGCAGTAGTCCCTGCACACCACGGCCACCTCCTTAGCTAGCCGCTTCTCCGTGTTGTGCACGCGCTCATAGGACGCCTCCACTGCGGCCTCGGTGGCTTCCCTGGCCATCCTAGCAGCCTCTTTGGCCTTCTGCAGCTCAGCCATAAGGTCAACGACCCTCTGCTTTTCCGTGGCCAGATTAATCTCTGTAACGTGCAGCTGCTGGCGCTGGTCCTCAGCTTGCCTTTCTGCCGTCTTCAGGCGAGCTTTCTCAGCCTCCTTCAGTTTTCCAAACAGGTCAGCCTTCTCCTGCCTTAAGGCTCCAGCCTGCTTCTCGGCCTCCTAGCGAAAGCGGACCTCAGCTTTGACGTCCTTGTTGGCCCTCTTAATCCATTCCTCAGCCACGAACATCTGCTGAGTGACCTGCGCGTTGACAACAAAAAAGATAAGGATCGAGATGAGCACGTGATTTAGTTTATAACCGAGGAATACTGGCAGGCCTACCATTGTAAGGTCCCTCTTCAAGGACAAAAAGAGGTCCGGCTGCTTGATGCGCCGAAGGCCTTCCATGTCCTTGGGAAGGAGGAGGGGCTACTCTAGAGCCTCGGCCAAAGCGCCGGCGTGCTCCCTCTGGGACTCCCAAATTGTGGCGTCCCAGGGGATAGTGGCACCCCCTACCTCTAGCCGAGGGGGCCATGTGCGCTGCGTACGGTGCAAATCGGTCTCATCGGAGACCTCCATCGTTCGGTCCCTCTTGTCTTGAGGATCCGCGGACCGCTTCTGTTGCTTTCCCTCCATGGAGGGCGGCACCTCCCCCTCCTCAAGAGCCTCTGTGGGCCTTTTCTTCTTCAAGTTTTCCTTGGCCTTCTGCCCTGGATCTGTGGGGGGCTTGGGTGGGTGGGGAGGCAAAGCAGGGGCTACCTGGGTCTTGGGAACCTCCTTGGAGGACGACCCCGCCCCTTTGTTCCTTTCGGCCATTAGGCCCCTCAATCCAGTCCTTTGCTTCAGATCCATCCCTTCCTCCTCCTCCTTGGAGCTGGGGTCTGGCCTTGCAAGCAGCAACCTGGGGTGACGGTCGGCCGGTGGCTCCTCAATCTCAGTCTCGGAGTCCGAGATCTCAACGGCCTTCTCAGCAGGGTCTTCTTTAAACCTAAATTGGTCGATCTCGGCGTCTAAGGACTGAGGGGATGGTGTGGGTCCCTCAATCGGAGCAAGAACCGGCCTACGGACGGGCGTGGGTGGTAAAGTAATGAGAGGAAGATCCCTGTCGGCCAAAAATCTGGGCCTAGACACGTTTATCCGAGCGAGCCGAGTGCCGCCCGCTTTGATTGCTTGGCCGATGTCCTGGAAATCCCACGACAAGGGCTTGTAATCCAATATCAGGTGCGCAGCGTGCAGCTGCTCGTCTTCACTAACGAACACCTCTGACCTTAGTAGATAGTTGAGAGCTCTGATGTTGACCAGGCTGAGCTTAGGAGAGACGTGGTCCTTGTCTGCAAGACGACCGGAAAGAAAACCTAAGTCAGACCAATAGTAACCACCGCTGAAGAGAGATATTAAAAAAAAAAAAAAACAAGCAAAAACATGCAAAACAGACAACAATGCAACATCTCGGAGAGCTAAGGCCCGGCCAAGGAGCGTCATCCCGAGGTACCACACCTGGCTTTCCTGCCCTAACTGGGCAGTGAAGACCGTCGTGCCAATCTCCGGAGACGACCAGGTAGTTGTCCTTCAAGCCTTTGTTGGACTTGGGAAGGCAGGATATCAGCCTCACCTCCTCGGACCTGGACTTGAGGTAGTACCCCCCTGAGAAGGCATGGCACTCGTACATGTGCGCAATGTCATGCCATGTGAGCCCAAGGTTCATTTGCTCACTAAGGACGTCTATGCTCCTTAAGATCCTAAACATGTTGGGAGCGCACTGATAGGGACATAGTCTGTGGTTGATCAAATAGTCCCTGGTTATCTTACCCATGGGAAGAGTCATCCCTCCCTCCAAAAAGGCGATCATCGGGATGGCAACCTCGCCCGTCCCCCTATTAGTCATAACTTGGTCCGAGGAGCAGTACTCCAAACCCACTCCCCGCAAGATGCGATACTTGGCCCTAAAGCCTTCCATCCCGAACGAGGAATCCACTAAGTGTTTGAATCTACCCATGGAAGTAAAAGGGAGTCATTGGGTGGCGGCGTCCTATGGGCAAAGAAGTCCGAGAAATGCGACTAAGAAGAAAAACTATAGTCTAAAGAAGATGACACTTACTGAATCGGGCTAGCGAGTCGGGTTTGAGACGCGTGGAGAAAATCGTTGTAGCGATCTCTTGGGGAAAATGTGAAGGAAGCCTAAATTTGTGTAAGGGAAGCCTAAGTTTGGGAAAGTCGGTGTGCTTGGAGTTACTGGGAGACTTGAGAACACGTGAAATAAAGAGTAACCGCTCTTGTTCAAGCCTTTATATAAGGAAGGAGGGGAAGCGTTCACGTAAAAGTTCCCCCGCATGACTTCCGAGGGCGAATGTCAGCTGTCATAATGTCACCCGAAGCATTTATTAGCCCCTCCGCTGGTTATGAAGCGTCGAATGCAATAAAGGGACGTGCTAATTGAGTGTCCTGCGCGCGTAACATATACCTTTAGGTCAAAACCCCAATTTTCCCTCGGACGAAAAAAAAATTAAGGCTTTTGAGGGGTTATTGTGGGGACCTAAGCCCAGCTCTAATGTTGGGCCTTGGGCCTGTCCGAGGAGGGGTGCCTCTTCGGATATGTTGGTCGTTCGCCGAACCTGGGTCCCATTGGTCAAAATAGGCCCTTGAGGAGCTCTAACAGCAGATGGGCGCTTCGGAGGTACAAGAAGAAGCAAAAACTAGGGAACGCCTAGAGAAGAGCTATTACCTCCACATTAAATACATAGCAGTTACTTTCCTGGCCGCATTTATGAGGAGAAGACCTCTGAACAGTGTTGCCTTGGCTACTACGACTCACAGAAGCCAGAAGGGGTGTCTGATGGGACAGATAATCAAGTAGTGACTTGGATGGCCAACAAGTGGAGGCTCCAGATGATTCAGAGGGGAGTATATAATGTAGGGAACCCCTGAGTAGAAGGGGGGTGGAAGAAGAAGAGGTGTAAAAAGAAAAATAGACAAAGAGAACCAACCTTCTCGGACTATGCCGGGGACGTTTTTTAGAAGAGAATCCTTGTAACTTGTCCTGTTATATTAATACAACAGCATTGGTTTATCATCCGACTCACTGCAGCCCAGCTTTTCAACCCATTTCTCTACAAATTTATTGTTCGGGCTACTTGGGCTCAAGCTCACGCATTGCATTGGGCCTAAAAACCAAACCCAGGCCCCACAATAACATTTTTAATAATTTAGAGAGATTAAAAATGATTTTCATGCGAATTTTAGGGACAAAATTAATATTTTATCCTTAAAAAATAATGAAGTGAGATAAATAATCATTTTTAAATAAGTTTTATTTACCACTTATCCCCCCCCCCCCTTTTTTTTGGAGAGAGTGTGAGTGAGAGAACAAATGGAACAGGAGTATAGCTTATTTTTTATGGAAGAATTATTGCAAATGAACTAACAATGAGTATTGGAGTACAAGTATGTCATTTGCTAGAGATAAATTTGGGTTTATAATGTTTGATGTATTGGCCCAAAAGGCCTAAATCATATCACATATAATAAAAGTTGGGTTTAGACGCCGTGATTACGCCACGTGGCTTCACCAAATTGTAAAAATATTATTAAATTTTTAGAGTTTTAAAGAACTAAAAAGAAATAGTATACTAGAAGTACTCTAATTCATTCTTATCATTAAGTAGTTTATCTCCACAAAAAAAAAAAAAAAAAAACTACTTCGTTTTTGTATCAACTTAAACTGATTAGGTAAGCTCCTTTTTCTTTTTGTTCATATCAAGTTATTAACTTATCTAATATAAAAGTGAGTGTATACTATCATGACTCTAATTTATTTTTATCATTAAGTAGTTTATCTAAAAAAAAAAAAAGTACTTCGTCTCTAAAGTAAGTGTATATCTTAAAAAAAAAAAATACTGGAGAAAAAACTATCATTAAGTAGTTTATCTAAGAAAAAAAAAAAAAAAACTACTTCACATTAGTTTATCTCAAAAAAAAAAAAAAAAAACCTATCACCTCTTCATGTAACTATCATTAAGTAGTTTATCGAAGAGAAAAAAAAAAAAAAAAAAAACTACTTCTTTTTTGTATTAACTTAAATGTAAAAAAAACTTTAAAAAAAAAATCTAATAACAATTTAGTTTATAACGTTAACTATTTTTTTGGGATAAAATATACCTAAACTTCTTGATTAGGTAAGATCCTTTTTCTTTTTATTTATATCAAGTTATCAACTTCTTCACAACTTAAAATTATCTAATATAAAAGTGAGGGTATATTATCATGACTCTAATTCATTCTTATCATTAAGTAGTTTATCTCAAAAAAAAAAAAAAAAAAAAACTTCTTCACGTTTTTTAAATATGTTTTATAACCAGTGAAGACAATTCTGTGTCAATTCTATAGCCATATTTCTTCTGTGCTGCTTTGAGCTTCGATTTCTATTAGCTAGGTATCTGGTTATGGAGGTCAGGTTTGTAATCTAGATGTAGAACTTTGCAATTTTTTTTTTCTGATTTACACTAAGTTTATGTATAAAACTGTGTGTTGCATGGAAAAAATTAGAACAAAGGTTTTATTTCTAGAATAGTTCTATTTTTTAAAAGTGGCAAATTTTATGTTATTTTATCTAAAGATTTTAATCATTAATATTATTGTTAACTTATATTGTAGATTCATTAGATATAAAATTCATTTATATTTGATGTACCAATGCAATTTATTCCTTTCGTTTATTAATTACTTATTTGGTATAATAATTATATATATTTTATAAATTTTAACATAAAACCGTGCAACGCACGGGCCTTTAACTAATGTAGTGCAAAGCTCATCTATATTTACCAAACACTAAACGTGCTACTCTCTCTCTCTCTCTCTCTCTATATATATATATATATATATATACACACACCATAATAGGATTATCTATAATTTGTATTTCATCATATACCAAAATTAATCGCTAATATGTTACATGTGACAGTTAAATGAAAAATGCAATACCACCAGTAATTTTTTTAAATTATTATAAATGAAAATTAAAGTAAAATACATTACCGTTAATTTTTTAGTAAAGATTACAAAAAGAAGTTGAGATATGTATTTGCCCCATATATATTTAACCAGTGGTGGAGATGAGATTTTAGGTGAAGTGTGACAAGATTAAAAGACAAACTTGAAAGTAAAATTAATCTGAGAAATGTTAATCAATAATAATAACATAATAAATACACCATTATATGTTTAGATGTTCGTTCCCCCCCCCCCCCCTCCCAAAACTTCTCAAATATTAGACTTTTATCCCTAAATTTACCAAATATTTACAACAAAAAAAAATATGGTTAGCTTACCAAACTCTTCATATTCCTATTATGACTCTATTAAATTAGTTCAATTTTACACTTGTTATAATCCCCCCCCCCCTCCCCCCATTCATAAAATCCTATTTTCTCCTATTTTTTTCCCTTCTAGCTTTTGGTATATTCTGATCCATTAAGGGTTTTTTTTTCGTTGTTATGAAAGATTAATTCATTGGAAAAAAAACCTTTCGTCAAATTTACATACCCATCAATGACCTCATAGCTTTTGCTTTAAATGTTTTATATATATAAACGTGTCTTGTGCACTACAAGACTAAAATCAATCTTTGCCATTAGAAAAGTTAGATATGATTAACCAACTCTCTGGTTTTTTTTTTTTTAATTCTTTATTAATAATTTAATACATCACATAATGAGAGCAAAAGAAGGCTAAGGGCTGTATCGGCTTGCATGCTCATGTGTTTTTCACATGTCCCATTCAAAATTGGTTCTGCGATGTCTCACACTTTATTATATAATTGATATATAAGATAAATTATATAATATTAGTCGCTAACCTGTGTGATGCACGGGATAGTTAAATAAAAATTAAAAATACTTATTTTACTTAAAGGTATATAACTTAACTTTTAAAAATGTATAATTTGAAAATGAATGAAAATAAGTAATTTTTTGTTCAATATAATGATTTAGAAAAATGTCTTTTCTTTTATATCATTGGTTTCACATAACATATTCCGGCGTGGGCTATTCTATGATGATAACTTCATATAATACTTAACTGCAATTAAATCTACTATTCACTACCAATACAATCTATGTTATCTTGATAGTAGATTTACAAATTGCATTCTCATATTCTTAGAGATTGCCACATCATTATTATTATCTATATATAATATAAAACTGAAAATTTTAACTTTTTGAAAGACTTTCGTTAGAATTAGGGTTAAAAAAATAATTAAATTTTTTTTAATTAGACCTCACGTTAGAATTTTTTTTTTTTTAAGAACTCACTTTAGGTTTAAAAAAAAAAGACTCACGTAAAAAAAAAAAAAAAAACTTTAGGATTAAGGAAAAAAGAGATAGAGACTCCTATTAGGACTCTCTCACTATTTAGTTTAAAAAATTAAAAATTTTTATGAATTAAAATGATGGGAAAAAGAGAGAGAGACTCCTGTTAGGACTCTCTTACTATTTAGTTTTAAAAATTAAAAAAAAATTATAAATTAAAATGATTATGTGGAAAATAGTGGGAGCTTCATAGGCTTCGGTTTTATATATATACTAGTTATAGGCTCGTGCATTACACGGTTTTATGAAAAAGCTTATAAAATAAATGTATAAATAATTATAAATTTTAATAGATTCAATAAAGATAAAAGAAAAAATTATCAAGTGTAAATAATTATCTCACTAAAATAAGGGGTAAGATTTTTTTCCTAAAACTAAATTAAATTGATAATTCCAAATTGAATTTTAAATTGATACTTATTTTAAAAAAATGTACTAAATAATTGATAAATCTAAAATTAATATAATCTTGATAATATTATAAATTAAAATTAAAGTAGACAATTCAAGAATACACGTGTAGAATATCTTGATAATTTGATGTAACATAAAAATCAAATAAGAAAATTGTTAAAATTAATCTATTAATTCTAACCATATTTAATCATTAATTCTAAGAGCCTAACCTTAAGCATATAAATTAGATCAAAGCTAAGAAAATTAGTTTAAACAAAAGGCAACCAATACACAAATCCTAATCAATTTAATAAAAACAAAATACAAAAACAAAGAATGAGCCTTTAGAAACTTGACAATGTTTTCGAATGTTTTGAATATTTTAATTAAAATCACATGAAGACAAAAAACCAATAATAACACTAAAGAAAATAAACAAAATGAAAATAATAATAATAAAAGAAGAAAGAATGCATACCTGTACTGTCATGGGATTTAGGCATTCACATATTGAAATAAGCTTCACTCCAAAAATGATATATAAGGTTATATATATTGGTAAATTTCTATTTGAAATATAGTTCATTTAAATCTTATTGAAATTAAAGACATCTAATCAATGTGTTTGTTTTTATCCCATAAAAATTGGAATTTAAAAAAGGTCAAATGAATATAATGAAAAAAAAAAAAAAAGTTGATTCAACATAATGTAACATATAAAAAATTAAAAAAAAAAAAAAAAAAAGAGAAAGAGAACGTGGTTAATAGCTATAAGGAATTTTGATATATATATATATATATATATAAATGTCATCAACGTAGAAATTATCAAATTAATGGAGAAATATATTGTTTTTTGGAATAGATAGAGATTATCAAAAGAATTTGGATTGTGCTTATCCCTTAATAATCAAGTTTTGTAGTTTGATATTCTGATAAAATAATATTAATTTAATAATATTAAAATTTTGAAAATTTAGATGATAAATATTATCTAAATTAAATTTTTGTATGTTCAATATTATCCCTTAATTTAAGAAATATATCATAACAAATAAAAAGATAATGTTAATCTAATTTTATTTAATGATAAGAATGAATTAGAGTCCTGGTAATAAAATTAAATTAGAGTCCTGGTAATCGAAAATTTTAATAAAATTTCTGCAATTTGGTGAAACCACGTGGCGCATTTATTATATAGTATATGATAATATAATATGATATATATAATAATTATGATATATATATCATAATTATATATATATATATATATATATATATGAAACAAATAATTATGAATACTGATTAGATATAGAGACTAAGCCTACGTAACGCTATGGGAACAGCTTTTTTTGTTCACTTTCAGCTATGCTATATAGATGCGCTACTTTGTGAAAGAAAACATCATATGTAAGTAGTATCTAGAATCAAATCCAAAGCAGCTAAGAACAAAAAATGGAGTAGCTTGCAGGCCTTAGCTAGAAACACATAATTAACCAAGTAAGCCTCGAAAAAACATAATTAACCAACCTTCATATGTAGTATATAAATTAATCTTTCCAAACATCAATCACAGATTCACAGACTAAGAGTTACTGCAAAACTAAAAAATTAATTTCTTAGTTAATTAGACATGAAAGCTCAATTTCTTATATAATTTCTAAACAATCAAACTATCATTATAAAAAAAAAATATATATATATATATATATAAATCAATTGAAAATCCATAACAATTCTCTAAATTGGATTAAACTTAAGGAAATCAACTTAAACAAATACAAAAAATATATTCAATTTGATGGGAAAAAAAAGAGTAGAGTAAACAAATACGTATTTGTAAGGTTGTAGGTAGAAGAAGAGAATAATAGCGCAAATGAACCGTATGATCGGTATTAATTATAAATTATTTGATATATATACACACACACACACACACACACACACACGCTCCACATTGAAGAATTTTATATGAACAAAAAGTTTAAAGCTAATTAAACCACCATGTGATATGCCAATTGTTGGGTCTTTTAATATTTAGCAATTGATTTGGTTGAATATTTACCACCATGTGAAGTATATATCAACTCAATTACTTAAAGTCACCTGAATACTTTTTCTAAATATATATATATATATATATATTTATACATAACCTTTTTTTTTTTTGAGAAATATATTTATACGTAACCTTCGTCTTCAGATTAAGTCACATTTGAGTGAAAGACGAATTGCTTTATCCACTTATAAATATAGCAATTATAATTCAACTTTATTAGAAATTATAGTTGAAGAAAAATTCTATCCACTTAGAAATTATAGTTGAAGAAAACTTATATATATTTTTTCTTAAAATCTAAAATTTAAGAAAATTTTTTCAATTTGGTGCTGCCATTTAGCACAACCACGACGTTTAAGCATAATTTTTATTATATATAATATGATATAGACTATGTTGACATTTGAATATTCTCTTAAATAAAGGCTTCATCTCATTCATATTCAAATATTTATAAATAAACTCTGACTTACATCGTTTGCCATTATTTTATTTATTGGCCAACTGTTGAAAAAAAAAAAAAAAGTGCTAGCATTTAATTTACTGGCCCTACAGTTGCATAAAAAAATAAAAAATGAAAGTCATAACAAATATTGACTATCAAATTTCATCTCCATACCAACTGCTCTTGGTCTTGATCGATGTGGGCCCTTCCTCCTCCAGTATTTTAATTGGTAATTTGTAGAAAAGTTTCGTGAAAAGACCCCTAAGAAACTTAGGTAGTCTTTTCCTAATCTTGTCAAACTCATCCTCAATATAAATAGCAGCTCGTGGACCCCATTTTCTGCTGTAGTTGATCCAAGGTGGCTCAACAATTGCTGTGCCCAAATACTCGGCTGACAGTAGTGTATGATAAAGTCCAGTATCCAAGTACAAATCAGCCTTCTCACAATCATTCCTTAATCCAATTCCATCATCCCCATTCAAAACAAGTCCAGGCTTTGAATAAAATGCATGTCCATGCTTTGATGCATACACAGCAGCCTTGTTACGATCTTGAAACTCGATATCTGTAGCATCCACCCATGCACCCCCACTATGTTGAGAGAAATAGATACTCTGTAGCTGTCCATTGAAATTGTTGACTCTCAAGGTCACATGCTCCCAATCACCAGTATGTTCACCTAGGTGTTCCAATTTGATATTGAAAATTTTAAACTTTATCGTGGCAGGGCCATTAAATGGATAATAAATCCATATAACTATGTCAGTGAATGTAGCACCAAACATGGGCTTTACATGCACATAAACCTTAGTTATTGCTAAATTTCCTCTCTCAACCTTGTCTTTGGCGTCTGAATCAGATGGTGCATCCAACCAATAGGCATTATCATCTGAACCACCTTGAGGAAGGTTTGAGCCGTCGGGCAAAATCGTAACAGGATTTGCCTCATCCCCTCTCTTATATAATAGTCCCCCATTCTCAAAAAACCATTCCACTGTAGCAGGCAGGTATTTTTCATCAGGATGAAAGTACACCCATGGAGCGTAGGCATCAATTAATGGCTGAAGTTGGTCTAGAGTAGGCATAGCAGATAAATCAGATTTGGTATTCTTCAAGCAAGCTATGTCAGACATAACCCCACCAACTTGGGCAACAAATGAACCCAAATGAACTCCCATAGCTTGGGTCCCTCTATTGCTAGGCCTTGTAGTATAAGCATTGAAACCTTCAGCACCCCAAATCCACTTGTAATGCTCACATTGCTCGGTGAGCTCAGCTTTAACGCACCTAATTTTATCTGGGGATGGCTTCTGAGTTGAGTTTGTGACAACATGGCCTAAGGCTTTGTAACCATCTGGGCATTTTGGCAACCAGATAAAACCAAGTCCATCTTGATCGATTTCGAATGACAAGCTGTTCCACACACTAATGTAATCCACCGGAGCCTTTATATTTCCATTTAGGTCATCGTAGGCTACAACACTTCGTCCACTGAAACGCTTGTTGTTGGCTTGGCTATGGAAACCTAGCACAGCGTATCCTTGTGGTATATCAATTGTTGAAGGTTCAAAGAATGTCGCTCCAAGGTTGTCTGGACCACCCGAACGAGTCCTCCATATTACGTCGAAAGCTGTTGCTTCAGACACTCGTAAATCTCCCAGACTCACAGATGACGTTGCAAATCCTGTTCCTGTAGTAGCATAGGACACCAAAACAATTTAATAAGAAAATTACACATGTTGCCAACGCTTATCAAAAATTACACATCTTTGACTGTTCCCACAAATTTTGAGACCAAGACTTAATTACTATTTTTACGTAAAATACGAGAAATTATACTGTATTTTGTTGGACCGCGTCATCTGTTCACTAATTCACTAAAATTTTTTCACTTGTTTAAAATTGCCGAGTCAGTGTTTTAAAAAAATTTCTAACTCAGCAATTTTAAATAGATGTGAATCTTTTAATGAAATAGTGAATCATGTCACTTATCCACCATATGAACCTTATAATTTCTCATACAATAGATAAGGTTCCAACAAAAAAAATAGGGTAAAATTTATTACACACTAGTGTGTTTACTCGCAAGTGTTAACATAACACATTAAAATCGTTAATTTTTTGAAGTGGGTTAATGGAATCAATATTATAATAATAATGAATATTAACAATAACCTAATAAAGATCGCATTCGGAGTTACCTGATGGCCAAATTGGTAATGAAGAGGGTAGCTTGAAAACAGTGTCAATAGGCAAGGGCGGATTTGTTGGAGGACATGGTGAAATTCTACAAATAACACGAATACAATCTCCTGCTACCAAAATAACAAATAAAGTGATAAGAAAAGAAGCAAATTTTGCTAAATTCATTGGGAATAAAAGGGCCATCCCAACTTCTTTTTTGTTGTTTCAGCAAAAATAAAAACTTCTTTTTTGTTGTTTTGGGCAACTAATGTTTCCGTGTCATGGAAGAAGGAATGGGCTTTAACAAAAAGTGCCAAACTTTGCCCCAATTTCACTTTTGCTGCGGCTTTTTCTTTTATAGTACTTTTTGCCTATTTTCGTTTACCTTTTTTAGTACCTTTTATTCGTTTATCTTTTTTAGTATTTTTTTTCGTTTATCTATATTTTACCCTTTTAAAAAGGGTAGTGTTACTACGTCCACTATATCTTCATAACACTGTCACTTCTATATTTGATTGCAATCTTAAAAAAGACTTGGAAAACTATTCTTAACTTTCCTTATCTCGCTTAGATGTGAGGAAACAGAGTTTCTGTTCAAAAATATTTAGGGGAAAAAAAAGTAAGCCATATTTTAGAGGATGTTGGCTACGGTATCTTTTCAGAATATCTTCCCCTAAATACTTTTATCCTTTTAGAATATTTTTTGTTCTTTTTTCGTTTAGCTAAAGAAATGTTGAACACATAGTTGACAACTTCTTCTCCTTAATTAGGAGAATTAGTTGCAGACTCATGCAATGCGTGGAAATGGATAATTTATTCTCCTAAATTTGTTGAAAATAATTTGCTCTATCAAAAAATTAAGAGAAATGTTACGTCGAAAATAATTTCACAACACTTTCACAATAAATCATACGTAGTAGGTTGTTCTTGGTTGGCAAAAAAATAAATTTTAGTGATAGGTTTAAATTAGAACTGATAATAACTTACCAACTATGACTTGTTTTGAAAACTTTGTAGACGTAACACTTCTCAAAAATTAAACAATTTCTAAAATTATTTTTCATCTCAATATCTCTACAAATACAAATATATCATTATTTTATTATTTTTGTGTGTATTTGATTGATATTTATACCCATTTTTAGATGGTTCATATTCCTCTAAATTATGTTATAGTGCGTTATGTTTTCCTAATTTGGGTTTTTAGTTTTAGATTTTGGATTATGCTATTTTTTTCAACAACCTGATTTTCTTTTTGGAATTTTCTCCTCTTGAATATCTGGAATACAATAAGAAGAAGAGAGAGGACTTGTGATAGAAAACTCAATTCAATTCAATTGGTCTTCTTCATATTTTATCCAAATTCAATTTCTTCATATTGCCAAACATACATCTTCATGGAATTTCTCACATCCAATTGGTTTTCATGGATTTTGAGGCTTTGTCCAAACTTGGATAAACTTTCACCCTAGTTTTTTTTTTTTTTTTTTGGGTTGTCTATTGCTAGCTTATATAGTTTTATACATGTCCTTTGATTCAATTTTCTTTCCATTGACATCAAATTCAACAATTTTCGCAAAAGTCTTACAACAAAGGCACCCCATTACAATATCTAAATTTGTTACAATACCCAAAAAAAAAAAAAAAAAAGCAACATATCTTGTACTAAGTTATGCATCTACATTCATGTCACAACTAATACATATGTATAATAGAACTAATTTATGCTAGGCATATACAAAGAGAATTATTTATCCATAATGGTGAATGCATCACACAAATGCACATAAGAGGTATCCCATCAGTGGAAAAAAACTCATCCATCATTAATGACCACATAAAAGAATCGCTATGGGGTCTTACTACTATTGTTTATGTGGTTGTTAATGATGGAGTTTTTTTATTATTATTATTATTATGTGATTGGGAAAATGTTAATTTTCAAAAGAAAGGAAAAGAAAAAGAAAAAAAAAAGAAAGTTAGTGGGTCCAATGGCATGGCCGTTGATGTGGCTCAACAAGAGCATAACAACAATAAATGCTACGTTTTAATTTTTAGATATATATATATATATATATATATATATTGGAATTCTAATAGAGTACCAATTGAACATTTTTCATAATTGCTTGATTGGGGAGAAGGAGTCATAGAGTTGAAAGAAGTTTAAATTATTATCAAATTGAGTTTGATGGAATAATAAATGGAAAGTTGAATAGATAGGAAACGTTAATTAAGAGATGGAGTTTTTTTTTTTTTTTTTTTTAATATGACTGGGAAAATGTTAATTTGCAAAATGAAGGAAAAGAAAAAGAAAAAAAGAAAGTTAATGGGACCAATGACGTGGCTACTGATGTGGCTCAATAGGAGCGTAGCAAAGATAAATACTACGCTTCAGCTTTTAAATATATATATAAACTAGTCGTAAACCCACGTAATGTGTGGGAATAAATAATTATTTTATTGTAATATATTGTATAATTTTTTTTTCTCTAAAATTTGTTGAGGATAATTTTTTTCCCCTAAAATTAAACAATTTCTATTTGGTCAAATTAGGTTTACTTCGGTCTAATTTGGTCCACTCGGTCAATTTTGGTCCATGTCAATCCAGACTAATTACGCCTTAAATTTATTCTTTATGTAGGTTGCCTTTTCAAGTTTAGGTCAAAAGTTCATTTTTTTTATCTTAATTTTTGGGTTGAAAAGTATGAAATTTTATTATATTTGAGCTAAACTCTTTAGTTTTGAGTTAAAAAATACAAAGATTTTAGAATAAAAATGATAAATATTCAAGAGTCTTATTTAGTCCACATTGGTTATATTCGGTTCTTTATGTTCTCTTCGGTCCAATTTGGTCCTATTTAGTCCATTCTATCCAATAAAATTCTATTTGGTCCACATTGGTCTTATTCATCCACTTCAATTCTATTCAGGTCATTCAGTCCACTTTGGTCTATTTTGTCCACTTTGGCTCTATTCAGTCCACATTGGTTTTATTCAGTCCATAATGTCCACTTCAGTCCTATTTAGGCCACATTGGTCCTATTCACTAGACTTCGATCCATTCTGTCCACTTTGGTCTTAATCTGTCCATTCGTTCTTATTCGGTCCACTTTAGTTCTATTTGGTCCTATTCAGTTCACCATATTCCTATTCATTTGGTCCATTCAGTCTTATTTTGTCTATTCTACTCACTTTGTTCCATTTGGTCCAATTCGGTCCATTCGGCCACTTCGGTCCATTTTTGTCCTCAATCTATTTTTGTGCACTTACATAATGGGAATAAACATGTTTGGGCTGAAAAGACCTATTCTAAATCCAAATTTATTTTAAAAAATATAATCTCAAACTCGTAATATCTAAAATCTTAAGCATAGTATTTATTGTTGCAACGTATGCTTTTGTTGAACCATATTAACGTAGCATTTCAGTCCATTTCGTTACGAATAATTTTAAATAAAAATCTTTCTAAACATAAAAGTTATGAATATACAAACGTAATCTTTAGGGCAATTATTCGTTTATTTTAACGTCATCACTTTTAAATAAATTGCATGAGCTAAGTTGATTATATATTTAAGCAAAATAAATATGTATGTATGTATGTATGTATGTATGTATAATTTTTCTTTAAATAAATTATTCAAATTATTCATTTTCTTAAAAGAGAAAGTTCTGTTCATGTGCAAATGTTTCAGGATATAGGTGTATATGGTGCAAGTGCTTCATAGCTTCTGGAATTAGGTGTGTGAGTGAGTTTTGCCTATGTTCCCAAACTCACGTTTAAGTCTAGAGTCTGTTAAGGGATTTTGTCATGGAATAGCCAAAGGGGAAGATTGTAAAGTTGTGATTTACAACTATTTTGTGTTGACTTTAATTCCGTGCTAAATTTTATTGTAATTTTATTCAATCATTTTTTCCCTGTATTTATGTGGGTTTTTTATTGTAAGGGATGAGTGTGAGAGAGTGTGAAGACTCGAGCTTAAAATGAAGAACATGTGGAATTTGCGAGAAGCTAACCCGCGAAATAGCCATGTGTAGAGCACATGACTGGAATGCAAAGAGTTATGCCAAGTTGGAGTTTTTGCGAGTGTCACACGAGTAAGACCTTCCTACGAATACTCGCGAAACATTCTGTTTAGCTAATTTGTCATGTTTGTTTTACCATGTCTTTACTCACATTATATATACCCTCATTACCCACATATTGTAAGGATTAATTTTTCAGAGAGAAAACCATTGAATACACACTTGAGAGTTAGAGATTGTTATGCTCACAATTATCTACACATTTTTTTGTAGTTTTCCTCTACTCCTACCTCTTTATCTCTAAATCCTTGAAAGGTTGATAGCCCAAACACTTACCACACCTAATCTAAGTGTCAAGTGAGGTTTTGGTGCTGCTAGGAAGCATTAGAAGGAGCCAATCATTGGTGGATGCAATCAGGCGTATTACGGGATCTGAGAAAGTTAGAGAAGACAAGGTTCCAAGGAGCCAGTTGGTAGCAGGAGCTTAGAGGGCTCAAGTACATTGGGTAGACTAGGCTTGGAGGGTCTTTTGTTATTTGTGTACTCCAACTTTATTCTCTAGTGGATCGATTACCGCTTGGAGGGCAGCGGAGAGGTTTTTTGCCGAGTTCTTTGATTTCCTCTTCGATAACACGTCTCTGTGTTATCTTGTATTTGCATATTTTTTCCTTACTCTCAAAATTTACTTTATATCATTAATAATGGATGAATATGGCTTAGGGTAGTGTGATCGGCTATTTGTGCTCATTTACTCTTATTCCGCACTTAGTCTAAGTTAGAGTAAAAGCAATCTAGCCATAATTTTAATTTGGGGGGTCTAAAAAAGCTCTTGTGTTTTCACACAAACTTATAATGATTAGTTATGCAAGTTAGGAATAACAATTAGATCAATATAATTCAAAATGTGAAGATGCACCAATAGAGGGTGGTTGAATATGAAAATTTTGAAAGATGTCTCTCTTCACTTAAGAATCATAATCCTAATGCATTACAAATTTAGGCAAGTAGTCAGCATTAACCAAAATAATAACAAGTGAAACAAATCAAATCAAATCAAATGCATACATGTTTCATCTATGTAATAGCATCCCCTGTAAAATTAAATTTATCATGATTACCTAAATGTTGGGTAACTTTGAAATACAAAACTCCACAATTTACCTTTAAAGTGGTATTAGAAGATACTAAATACTAACAAACTTACATAGTAAGATTAACAGCTTTGTTTCTGTTAGAAAAGGAACCCTTAGAATAACAGGAGACAAATTTTTTTATTTATTTAAAAAGAGCAACTTTGGTTTGGTTAGAAAAAGAACCCTTATAATAACACACACACACACACAAAAACGATAAGAAGAATCAATAAACAGAATAGAATTACAGACGAATAACCCATAAGCCTTTTTTCCTTTCTTTCTCAACTAAGAATAATCTCAACACAATGATTAATTCATGAGTCTGCTTGTCTAGCATATTCCAATAAGATTTATTGCCTCCATACTTGTTCAATCTGTTATCTTTTGTGGATAAAAGCCATTTGATTTCTTTTATCCACCTTGATTTCCTCTCTGAATACGTATAGCTTGTGGCTTTGATTTTTCTCAAAAAATAAATGCACTTTATCAACATATACAATATCCAACAATTAGTAGAAATTTTCAACCCAATAACCAAAATATTCTTTTGAAAATATTGCTACATAAGTGGGATGGAGATTATGAAACTCATAATCAAAATTCCTCCACAATTGCCCTAAATGAACCAAATCCATCAAAAAGAATGACCCAATATACAAATCAGTGACCCACATTTACATATGCAAACATATTACTTCAAAATATTTAGAATTGAAGTTTATTTGAGTTGAGGTAAAAAACATGCAATCAAATCTTATGGAATTCGTAGGTTTAGTTTGCTACAAACGATTTAGGCTAATAAAAAGATAACCTCTGTCCAAACTCTTTCTTATATTCTCATTATGTTAGAAAATTGGAGAATAAAAATCTCTCCTTGCGTTAAATATCCTCTCCTTGGTTTTTAAGAAATGGCAGCAATTGAAAGTTAGTACCTGCGGAGGCAAGTTGGGTTATGTTTGGATTTTACATTCTAATGTTTCAAAATATGAATTTTACCCTCTAAATTTTACGGGTGTTTAGATTTTACTTCCTAAAGCTTGAGGGTGTTTATATTTTACACC
Source organism: Lithocarpus polystachyus (assembly GCA_033629205.1). Classification (NCBI taxonomy): domain Eukaryota; kingdom Viridiplantae; phylum Streptophyta; class Magnoliopsida; order Fagales; family Fagaceae; genus Lithocarpus; species Lithocarpus polystachyus. Next base: position 1,311,129 of record CM066165.1, read on the forward strand.
TTGAAATTTCAAAATTTGAGAGTATAAAATTCAAACACCCCCAAATTTTAGAGGGTTAAATTTGAACACCCCAAATTTCAGAGGGTAAAATCCAAATTCTAAAATTTTAAAGTATAAAATTCATATACTCCCAAACTTTAAGGGTTTGATTTGTAATATATATACTAGTTACGGCAGCACGTGCAAGGCAGGTGCTAGCCATGGAAAAAAAAAGTAGTGATTAGGATTAATTCTAAATTTTATTTGCATCACAAAATAAAGATATAAATCATTTGATTTTTAAAATACATAGAGATTTACATTAATCAAAAGAGACATTAATTTTAAAAATTTTGATAATTATGTCATAAAATGTTAATCTTAGTCGTACAAGACTGTGATGAATCCCAGTTCAATATTTTATTATTTTATTTTGACCTATAACTTGCATCTCAATAGTTGTGAATATATTGTAATAATAACAATATGTCACGACATTTTTAGTTGTGCTAGATCTCGATATGATATTTTATTTTATTTTATTTTGACCCATAAGGAATTGACACATACGTCACAACATTTTCACAATATCTCTACGTATACATTGTATTTAATTACAGTGTAAATTTATATTGTAGACACAAAAAAATTGGCAAATTTTGTACACATTTAGAAAATTTGTACAATATTTACCATTTTTTGTGCAAATGTGTATAATATTAACAACTTTTGTGTATTTACAATGTAAACTTGCATTGCAAGTACAAAGTAAACTGTACGGTCCTGGCCCAAGCCTTCATTAGGGCCGAGCATAACTCATCACAACGCAGCACACGAGGCCCGAACATTCCCTGATGAATTGGGCCGGGCCGGGCAGTATTGAGCTCCCCATCAGGTTTGTATTGCTGATGGAAGCTCCGTTGCACATAATATTCTTTCATTGTCACTTGGCCGGCAAGTTACCCGACCAGGGCAGTAGTTTATGTTATCCTAAGCGTTTGATCACAGCAAAGTATGGTGTTCGGATTGGTCGGCAAAACGCCCAGTAGTCGTTGCCGTGCATAACACAGCCACGAAGAACAAGTTCCCAAGCCACTTTGCTGCTCAACTACCAAATTCCCACTTAACAAAGATAACATTGGACCCCCTCTTCCACTATTGATAGGAATCATCATAACACCTCCACCCAGTGAAAGCTATAAATAACAGAGAGCAGTGAAGAAGAGGGGGGTTTTTGGAGAGAAGAGAGTTGAGAGGAGAGAGAGAAAAAGAGGTACAGAGGGGAGAAATGGATGAAAGGAGAACAGAGTGATCGGGAAGCAAGTGGGCTAAACTGGGCCTCAATGCACTGAGCTCCCCGTTGTAGGAAAAACATAACCCACGTCATAAATAAATTGAGCCCAAACAAGAGAGAGTCAGGCCCAACAATCTCCTTCTTGGTACGCACATAAACATATAAAGATCTTTAAAAAAAAAAAAACAAAGCTCAAACCAATTGGCATACTTGAAGGGAAAAAAAAAAAAAAAAACAAAAAGTGCATCTCAATAATTGAATAAACCAAAAAAACACTATTTATAAGCCTTTGACTCTTTTTATATAGTTAATAGAAATAGAAATAGATACGCCGGCTTACATAAATATTTAAATGGAAAAAAAAAAAACACAAATAGGGGCCCTCGGGCAAAGCGGGGGCTAATCCCACAGAGGAACTGATCAGAGTGAAACTGTTACCAGACGAGTGCAGGTACTTCCAAATAGGGGCCGGCTTGACGGGCGAGGAAAGGGTGGAGATGTTACTGCTTCTTGTCCGGAATGTTGATATATTCGCTTGGAGCCCGTACGAGGTGCCCGGGGTGGACCCCGATTTCATCGTTCATTGTCTCAATACCGACCCGACCATAACCCCTAAAAGACAAAGGCCGAGAAGATCGGCGAAGGAGCACGTCGAGGCAGTAAAAGTGGAAGTAAAAAAACTGAAGGAAGCGGGGGCAATAAAGGAGGTCTTCTACCCGGACTGGTTGGCGAACACGGTGGTAGTGAAGAAGAAGAGCGGTAAGTGGAGGGTTTGTGTAGATTTCACGGATTTAAACCGGGCATGCCCGAGAGATCCATTCCCAATGCCCAAGATCGACCAACTTGTGGACGCCACATGCGGACACCCCAGGATGAGCTTCCTGGATGCATTCCAGGGTTATCACCAAATAGCCCTAGCAGCTGAAGACCAGGAGAAGACAGCATTTATCTCGCCGGAGGCCAACTATCACTACACGGTGATGCCGTTCGGCCTAAAGAATGCCGGGGCTACCTATCAGCGAATGATGACGAGGATGTTCCGTGATAAAATAGGACACACGGTTGAAGTATACATAGATGACATGGTCGTCAAAAGCAAACGCGAATCCGGGCACAGTAAGGATCTCCTCGGGGTATTTGAAATCCTCCGGAGACATCGGCTGCGCCTTAATGCTGAAAAATGTGTATTCGGAGTGGGAGCAGGAAAATTTTTGGGATATCTGGTCAATACTCGGGGAATAGAGATCAACCCCGACCAGATCGGGGCCGTGATGAATTTAACGCCCACAAGGAGCCCAAAGGAGGTGCAGATTCTAACCGGGATGTTGGCCGCCCTTAACCGGTTCATCTCAAAGTTTGCCGACCGGTGCCGCCCTTTTTACCAACTCCTGAAGAAATGGAGAGGGTTTGAATGGGACCAGAAGTGCGACGAAGCGTTCCATGATTTGAAGATGTACTTGACGCGGGCCCCCGTACTAACCGCACCATTGCCCGGAGAAGACTTATATATGTACCTCTCGGTTTCAGAGCACGCGGCCAGTGCCGTACTCTTAACGAACCGGGATACCCAACGACCCGTATATTACATTAGCAAGACCTTGGTCGATGCGGAAACAAGATATTTGCCCTTGGAGAAGCTGGTGTTGGCCCTAGTGCACGGTACAAGAAAGTTGCCGCACTACTTCCAAGCCCATACCGTGTATGTGTTAACCGAGTACCCTTTGCAGTCCTTATTGAGAAGATCAGACTTCACAGGTCGGATAGCTAAATGGGGGACCCGGCTTGGTGCCTTCGACATAAGATACAGGCCGAGGAATTTCGATTAAGGGTCAGGTGTTGGCCGACTTTGTAGCCGAGTTCTCTCCCAGGAATGGAGGAGGAGTGGTTTGCCCGGTACTCTGCCCACCGTGGAAGGTCTATGTGGACGGTGCCTCAAGCTCAACAGGGGCCGGAGCCGGGATTGTCTTGATCACACCAGAGGGGATTTGGTTGGAACATTCCTTCAAGCTCGGATTTAAAGCTTCCAATAACGAAGCAGAATATGAAGCACTGCTTGCCGGCCTGAGAACTGCGGCGAGGTTAGGAGCGAAGAGCGTCGAAGTATACTCGGATTCGCGGCTGGTTGTCAACCAGCTGCAGGGGAGCTTTGAAGCCAAAGATTCCAGAATGAGGAGGTATTTGCAGCTGGCAAGAAGTGTCATGGCAGAGTTCCGGACAGCAAAAATAGCCCAGGTTCCCCGAGGACAAAACAGACATGCAGACTCACTGGCCACACTGGCCTCGGCACTAACCGAGAATGTGCCATGGATGATCAAGGTGGAACTTGTACGGGAACCCAGCATCCTAGGAGTCGGGGAAGCTACCGGCCCCGCAGTTGGCATTGAAAGCATCACCCGTGCCGGACCCTGCTGGATGGACCCTATCATTGAATTCTTGACTGATAATCAGACCCCGGGCAATGACAAGGAAACCGATAAAATTCGTCGTGTAGCAGCCAGGTATTGGTTGTCACCGGATCGGGAATTGTACCGGAGATCCTATGGAGGACCGTATCTGTTGTGCTTACACCCCAGTCGTGTGCACGAACTATTGACTGAGTTACATGATGGGGTGTGCGGCAGTCACGTGGGAGGACGTTCGTTGGCTCACCGGGCAATCACCCAAGGATTCTGGTGGCCACAAATGCAAAAGGATGCCGCCGAGTACGTACGGAAATGTGAGAAATGCCAGAGGCACGCCCCCTCGGTCCATCAACCGGCAGGACCCCTCAACCCTGTCAGCAGTCCCTGGCCTTTCGCCCAATGGGGGCTGGATATCATCGGTCCATTTCCCCGGGCAACGGGAAACCGGAGGTTCGTCCTCGTAGCTGTGGATTATTTTACCAAATGGACTGAGGCTGAGGCATTAGCAAACATTAGAGACACCGACGTCAAGAAGTTCGTGTGGAAAAACATAGTGACCAGGTTCGGGGTGCCGTACTGTCTCATATCAGACAATGGGTTACAGTTCGATAGTCGGGCATTTCGCGAATTTTGCGACAACCTGGGCATCAAGAACAGATACTCGACACCGGCCTACCCTCAGAGCAACGGTCAAGCCGAGGCCGTTAACAAGACGATTATGAGCGGATTAAAGAAGAGACTTGATGGAGCAAAAGGACGATGGGCGGAGGAGCTTCCTAGCGTTTTGTGGGCATACCAAACGACACCCCGGAGGTCTACTGGGGAAACCCCCTTTTCCATGGCCTACGGGGCAGAAGCCGTAATCCCAGCCGAGGTGCATTTATGCAGTGCGCGGGTGAGGGGCTTTGACACCGGCCAGAACGAGAAAATGCTGGCACAGCGTTTAGATCTGCTCGAAGAGTTCAGAGACACCGCCCTAATACAGCTCGCCGAGTATCAGCAGAAGATGGCTCGCCGCTACAACCAAAAGATAAGGGCAAGAGAGTTCGGTGCAGGGGACTTAGTTCTGCGGCGAGCTGTGGGTAACATGCGTGATACTAACGCCGGGAAGCTGGCTGCCGCCTGGGAAGGACCGTACAGGGTGACCGCGATAGCCGGGGAGGGGGCTTATTATTTGGAAAGCTTAGACGAAAAACCACTTCCACGGCCATGGAACATTCATAACCTGAAGAAATTCTATTGTTGAGGAATTTTAAAAGAAACTATGAATCCTTTTGTTATCCTGAGTTCGTTTTTGTATATTGTGGACACAGGGATGCGTAGTTGGCGCAGTTTTGCCCACCGGTAAACTCCTCCTATAAGGACAAAAACCTGTCCCCGGTTCGATCACTTTCACCGGACAGGTGGAAACCTAAACGAAAAATTTCTAAGGACAGAAACCTGTCCCCGGTTCGATCACTTTCACCGGACAGGCGGAAACCTAAACGAAAAATTTCTAAGGACAGAAACCTGTCCCCGGTTCGATCACTTTCACCGGACAGGCGGAAACCTAAACGAAAAATTTCTAAGGACAGAAACCTGTCCCCGGTTCGATCACTTTCGCCGGACAGGCGGAAACCTAAACGAAAAATTTCTAAGGACAGAAACCTGTCCCCGGTTCGATCACTTTCGCCGGACAGGTGGAAACCTAAACGCAAAAATTTCTAAGGACCGAAACCTGTCCCCGGTTCGATCACTTTCACCGGACAGGTGGAAACCTAAACGAAAAATTTCTAAGGACAGAAACCTGTCCCCGGTTCGATCACTTTCACCGGACAGGTGGAAACCTAAACGCAAAAATTTCTAAGGACCGAAACCTGTCCCCGGTTCGATGACTTTCACCGGACAGGTGGAAACCTAAACGAAAAGTTTCTAAGGACAAAAACCTGTCCCTGGTTTGATCACGTTCACCGGACAAAAACCTGTCCCTGGCTCGGATATGGTCACTATAAAGGTGGAATTCTACAAGGGAAATTCCTAAATGCAGAAGAATATTCCTGGCACAATCTATTTACCGAGCAATGATCGCCCCGAACTGATCCTTGTGGTTGAACAAATTCTAACCGTCTTCACGGCACAATCAAGTTGAAAACGGAGCGTTTGGGAGTATGTAATGAATACGAGCATGCAGCAATCAGATTAAGCACTTTAATAACAAAACGGACCGGAATAAGTATAGATAAAACCAAAAAGTAAAATATTGTACGGACGCCACAACCCGGCGTCTAGGCAAACAAAGTAAAATCTTGTACGATGAGCTTAAAAATTGTTCCGGCACCACAACCCGGTGCCTAGGTACATAAAGTAAATAAAGGTTAAATAAAATACATTAAGTCCCAGGACTGAGCGGGGAGGGTGGAGATGAGCCTGTCATGTCCCGACCTTGGTTCTCCTCGGTTGGGGGTTGCTGAAACTCTTCGTCACCAGGAGCATTGAGGGCGCTGGATACCTCTAAATCGAGGTCTTCAACATGAGTATCAATTGCCCGGACCAGCTCCCTCATGCTCGGGGTGTCCTCCTCATCGGCAGGAATTGCTTGGCTCTGGACCGGATTGAGAGAAGTGGGTCGAGGAATGTTTTCAGAGATCCAGAGTGGAGAGTCCCCGGGCACACCAGCTGCTCGTAGGGCGGCCAGCCAACCTTCCTGAAAGCCGTGAGCCCTGGCCTGCGAAACGACGGGCTCCACGGAGTTCTCAGCGTCCGTGAAGCCCTCGTTGTACCATTTTTCTTCACACGCCTCCAAGGTTGCCTTAAGATCGGCCACTTCGTCAGCACGCGCCATTGCCAGGCTCTCGGCTTGTGCAAGTTTCAGCTCTGACTCATTTAACCTCTCCTCCAGCTCGGACACCCTCCTCTCGGCCTGCTGCTTAGCCTTCTCCTCCGATTGTGCCCTCCTCTCGGCGTTCTCGGCAGCTGTCGTCCTCTCCCGTGCCGTATCAGCAGCCACTTCCCTGAGCGCCTTCTCCCGCTCGGCGTCCTCAGCCAGCTCGTTCATCCTCTCCCCGAGCATATGAGTAATTTGCGCGGCCTGCGACACAGTATCGGTGAATTTAAAGGGAAACAAAGAGGTAAGTACATGCTAATTGAATTGAGAGAGGACATGACGATAAAACTCACTGCTACGGTGTGCCATTGGAGTCGCTTGGCTATGGACTCCTCAGTGCCGTCCCGGAAAAACTGGACGTCCGCGGGCAGCATCAGACCACTGGCTAAGCTTTGAGCTACTCGGCCACCCTCTCCTTGTGCCCATAGCTGTAGGCTTGCGGTGGCCGGCAGGGGCTCGTTCCCCAACAAGAAGGTCGGTTGCCAGCCAGGCGCCGGCCTGGAGGAGGAGGCCCGCCCAGCAACTCCCCGGGTGGCCGGTTGGGAGCCACCGGCTGGCTCGCGTATCACAATCCCGCCTGAGGGGCGGGGAGGGGTCTTGGAGGAGGCGTCACCTTGCCTCCCGGGAGGGGGATCCTCAACACGTTGCTTCTTCTTTTGTCTAGCAGGTGGAGGAGGGGAACGATCTCGGGTCCGGGTTTGTTGTGGTTGGCCTTGTTGCCTCGGGCCGGGCAGGAAACGGTCAATGGTCAGCGTCCTTCTGGTAACCATCTCGTCAGTGGGGGTAGTGGTTCGGATACCTTCGGCAATGTGGATTTGGGGTAGTCCGGACTCAGTGTGGCCTTGTTCGATTGGAACGTGTGCTCGTTCCCTTAGTAACCGAGAAACTCTTTCTGCTGATTCGTCTCGGACGGGGGGGAGGTCGTCGGCTGTTGTGTAGCGTGGGCCGATATCTCGGGCCTCTCCTACGGTTAGTGAGGGGGGTAGGAAGTGGGCGTGCCGAACGTCAATATAAGAAAGCAAGGGACTGTCTACCAAAAGAGCCTGAGAGAACGGCTGCCAAGTCCGGTAGGCGGGTATACAGCCCAAAATTAGATGGGATGCCCGGAGTTGCCCGTCCGTGTGTACGAAAATCTCAGACCTTAGCACGAAATTGAGGTCCCTCACATGCACTGATCTGATGTCCGGTGTGAACACTCTTCCGTCTGTAAAAGAAGGAGACAATAAATCAGACCCCATGGCAAACGAGACAAGGATGAAAAATAAGGAGAAGGTAAGAGGGAAACAATAATAATAAAGGGAGAAGTTAGGGGGAGGTTGATGTGCGGTACGAACCGACTTCACGCCGAGAAAGGGGACAGGGAGCATCATCGGCAAACCAGTTGCCGCTCACCCGGACAAACTCCCCGGCAGAATTTTTATTGGAATCGGGTAGGCAGGAGATCAGCCGTACCCTCATATCTCTGACCTTCAAATAATAATTGGTCCTTTTACTTCCGCACAAGCTATACATGTGATTTATGTCATTATGATCCAATTGCAGACCATAAATCTGATTCAATCGGTCAACGCAACTAACTACCCGGTAAAAGTTGGGAGGAAGTTGCTCGGGAGACAGCCCGTAAAACCTAAGGGTGCTAAGTAACAGGAGGTTCACGGGAAACCTAACCCCGCCCTCTAGAATGGCCATTAAAGGAAAAAAGGCAACGTTGGGTCCTTTGTGCAGAGCGATTTCGCTCTCGTGACAGTACGCAACATTCACATCCTCTGGGATGTTGAATGTCCGCCTAAAGGAGGCTAAAGATGCTTCGGTGTTCAACAGATGAGCGTAACCCATTCTAAAAAGTATGGAAACTAAGAAATGGAAGCTAAAGGAAGAGATAAAAGTAGAAAGGAGAGGCAGAGAACTTACTTGGGATTATAGGAAAGGGGTGTTCTGGGCTGGGAAATGACCACTCAGATGAATGCTCGGCAGAGAGGGAATTCAGGAATTGAGGGGAGTGAAAGTGTTGGAACGAATTAGAATGGGATATTTATAGGTGGGAAGAAAGCAATGATGAGCATCATTTAATGAAGTGAGAAGGAGCGGGAAACGATTGCAGCTTTTCACATTGTAGCGCCTCGGTTCGCGAACCGTCAGGCAGTAATGATGGGTAGAGCAGCTGGCGGGAATGATGCGCCTTTTCAGGGCGCATTAAAATTTTGCCTACTAACCTTTCAGTATCAAAAACTCTTTCACCTTAAACGGCAAAAGCAGCGCCCGGGTCACCTTGATTCGCCCCCGGCAAGCGGATGCTAATCAAGGGGGGGCTATTGTACGGTCCTGGCCCAAGCCTTCATTAGGGCCGAGCATAACTCATCACAACGCAGCACACGAGGCCCGAACATTCCCTGATGAATTGGGCCGGGCCGGGCAGTATTGAGCTCCCCATCAGGTTTGTATTGCTGATGGAAGCTCCGTTGCACATAATATTCTTTCATTGTCACTTGGCCGGCAAGTTACCCGACCAGGGCAGTAGTTTATGTTATCCTAAGCGTTTGATCACAGCAAAGTATGGTGTTCGGATTGGTCGGCAAAACGCCCAGTAGTCGTTGCCGTGCATAACACAGCCACGAAGAACAAGTTCCCAAGCCACTTTGCTGCTCAACTACCAAATTCCCACTTAACAAAGATAACATTGGACCCCCTCTTCCACTATTGATAGGAATCATCATAACACCTCCACCCAGTGAAAGCTATAAATAACAGAGAGCAGTGAAGAAGAGGGGGGTTTTTGGAGAGAAGAGAGTTGAGAGGAGAGAGAGAAAAAGAGGTACAGAGGGGAGAAATGGATGAAAGGAGAACAGAGTGATCGGGAAGCAAGTGGGCTAAACTGGGCCTCAATGCACTGAGCTCCCCGTTGTAGGAAAAACATAACCCACGTCATAAATAAATTGAGCCCAAACAAGAGAGAGTCAGGCCCAACAATCTCCTTCTTGGTACGCACATAAACATATAAAGATCTTTAAAAAAAAAAAAAACAAAGCTCAAACCAATTGGCATACTTGAAGGGGAAAAAAAAAAAAAACAAAAAGTGCATCTCAATAATTGAATAAACCAAAAAAACACTATTTATAAGCCTTTGACTCTTTTTATATAGTTAATAGAAATAGAAATAGATACGCCGGCTTACATAAATATTTAAATGGAAAAAAAAAAAACACAAACCAATAACTGAAAAAAAAAAAAAAAAAACCTTTAGACACTATAGAAATTAATGTTGTAGACTTAGCATTTTTTTGTTTGATTTATAAAATATTGAGATTTCAAAAATTATGAAAATATTGTGATAACAATAAGTTTTGTAACATTTTCACAAAACATTTATTTTTAGTTGTAGTTGGTCAAAGTCTCATATTTTATTATTTTATTTTGACTTGTAAGAAATTGACACGTCAATAATTGTGAAAATATTGTGAGATTTATTATGTCAGTATAACAATATATATACCAGCTTACATAAATATTTAAAAGAAAAAAAAAACACAAAACGATTACTAAAAAAAAAAAACTTTAGGCATTGTATCTACCATGCCAGTTGAATAAACCAAAAGCATTGCACAATAAGTGTTGTAACATTTTCTCAAAACATTTATTTTTAGTTGTGGTTGGTCATAGTCTTATATTTTATCATTTTATTTGGACTTGTAAAAAATTGACACGTCAATAATTGTGAAAATATTATAAAATTTGTTGTGTTAGTATAACAATATATATATATATATATATACCAGCTTACATAAATATCTAAAAGGAAGAAAAAAAAAACATAAACCGATTATTGAAAAAAAAAAAATTAAGGCATTGTAGCTATAGTGTCAGTTGAATAAAGAAAAAGCACTGCATAATAAATGTTGTAACATTTTCTCAAAACATTTATTTTAAGTTGTGGTTGGTTACAGTCTCATATTTTATTATTTTATTTCGACTTGTAAGAAATTGACACGTTAATAATTGTAAAAATATTGTGAAATTTGTTGTGTCAGTATAACAATATATATACTAGCTTACATAAATATTTAAAAGAAAAAAAAAAATTTAGGCATCGTAGCTGTAGTGCTAGTTAACTAAACCAAAAGCACTGTGGCTATAGTGCATACACGCATTCGTGATAAAGCAAAAGTACTGCATAATAATTGTTGTAATATTTTCTCAAAACATTTATTTTTAGTTGTGGTTAGCCACACAATCTCATATTTTATTAGTTTATTTTGATTTTTAAGAAATTGACACGTCAATAATTATGAAAATATTATAAAATTTGTTATGTCAGTATAACAATATAAAAAAAAGTATAAATAGAAGACTGAAAAAAAAAAAATGTAACTACTGTAGCTACCGTGCCTCTTGGTACTGTAGCTACTGTGCAAAACTTATAAAAAAAGAAAAAAAAAGGTGACTCACTAAAATGATACTATAGAAGAACATAGCTAGTCAATACACTAAATGCACAATACCAAATCACTAGCGGCATAGCCGCTTTTATATATATTTATATATACTAACTTTTTGTTGACCCCTCTTGTTGTGCTACATAAGCTTTAAAGTTATATATATATATATATATATATATATATATATATATATATATCAACAAAAAGTTAGACACTATGCTCCGTAAGTCAACGTAACACTTTCTCGTCCTCTCTTCTTCTCTCATTGCTTTACATCTATTTTCTATTTCCTTTAATTTATTTAACATCATCACGTTGGGAGAGACCTTAAACTTAAAGAGTACCAATTTGTTGTAGCTAGAATTTTGTTTTCTATTCTTCTTAGTTAAAGTTAAGCATGTGGCTTCAATGGATGCCGTTGGTTGCTCTCTCACCGACCCAATGTAAAAGTTAAAAATAAAAATAAAAAGGTATGTAAAAAATTAGGAATATGGGGACCCTAAACGATGTGTTTATATATAGTTTTATATTTATATTTATTTATTTATTTATTTTAGAGAATGAGGATGTGCGTATGTACAATATATAAATAAAAAGTCACACCAATAAACCAAAACCCTTTCAATCTTTCATAATTAGAGCCCTAGCCGGAATAGGATTTATTTCTACCCTATTCCTACTGATACTCAGTCTTGTATTCCTCTTCGAACTCGAAATAACAAATGTAGTATAAAATACAAGTTAGGCTGAGGGAACAGTTATTTCATTAACAAAAACAATAAGCTAGCTAGAGAGATTATTTTGTTAAGGTGTTTTTGTTTTAGCATTAGAAAAGAGAGTCTGAGTTAATAGTTTCAACTTTCAACGCAAAAAAGCATCAATATATGGATTCCAAGTTTCCACCACCATGGCTAACGTCTTTCTTAAATTCTGAATTCTATGAGCCTTGTTCTTGTGACAAACACGGTCTCAAAGATACATTCTGTAATTTCTTCTGTAGAGACTGCGACAAGAACAAAATATTTTGTGAACGTTGCAAAAATAAGCACGATGCTGAAGGTCATCACAAGCACAAAGTTCTCCAAGTAAGTTTTTTTTTTTTTTTTTTGGTCAATAATGATGGTTACTTTCTTAATATATAATATTATTTTGTTGTAGTCATAAATCTTATTATTATTATTTTTTATTTTTTAGGTTCGCAAAGCTTCACGTCATAATGCAATTCGATGTAGTAACATATGTGAATTGCTAGATATCTCTAATATACACCATTACACTGTTAACAATGAAAAAATAGTTTTTCTTCAAACAAGAAATAAAACAAATGAATATCGGGCTAATGCACCTTACAAGTGTCAAGTATGTGGATATGAACTATTGGATATATCCAATTTTTATACCGATAAACAAAGGGCTTCATTCAAGTTCTGTTCAATTGCATGCAAAGTAAGATTTTTTCCTTTTTTTTTTTCAGTATACTATTTATTAATGTTTTATTTGATATGTTTGAATATAGGTTTCTCACTAGAACAATAATTTGATTATAGGTGAAAGATACGGTGATATCAAGAGTGGATCCTTACTATGAAGTGCCATGTTTGACAAGCAATTGGAGTGATGAATTTCCTGTGATACCAAGAGTAGATCCTTCTTGTGAAGTGCCTTGTTTGACAAGTAGTAGGAGTGATGAATTTCATCAATCAAATCGCAAAAGAAGAAGAAAAGGGACACCCTTTAGGTCTCCTTTCTTTTAGGTTTTTTTTATGATGCTGTGTTCTATATTATGTAATTAATGTTCCCAGTGAGAACGTCTGAACTCTAAAGATTTTAGCAAACGGGCTTAAAATGTTTAAAGTTAGATAAGAGCTTATTAGATCATGATTCTTCAGCTATAAATTTGTAATGCTCTCTTGGTCTATGCCAATATATAATTTGTAATTTCATATTTTTAGCAATAAATTTTTATAGATTTCTTTTCTCAAGAAAAAAAATTCTGTTGATTTCATTCAGAAAATCATGAGATTAATTTTTTTTTTTTAATTAAGCATGAATCCAAAACAGAAAAAAAAAAGGATTATTTATTTACCTTTTCTAAAAATAGATTGTTTAATTATGAGATATAGCTTTAGCAGTGATATAATTTAGGACAAAGTTTAGCTATAAAATTAGTTGTAGTCTTAATTATAACTTTACTCAATAAAATAAATATAACTATATATTTAGAAAATCTAACCGTTGAATTACATTTTCTTCATGCTTTTAATAAATATGTCAAATTTTGTGTAAATCATATATTATTTACTATATAATCTATACATTTATATTTTATACATAATTTTGAACTACAAAAACTTGCAATTTAAATAATTTATTGATTACATATCTATTAATCTTTAATTTTCTAAAAATTTTGCAAATATGAAGGGTATAAGAAGAAAATATAATCCAATGGTAAATTTGTCAAAATTCACCTCTAATAAAAAGATATTAAGTAAGGTTGTAGCTTAATGCTACAATCAATTTTGTAGCTAAATTTTATCCCATAATTTATAAATATAAATTAATTCCAAAGTCACCTCAAAAAGGATTCTTTATGGGGAAAAAAAACAGCCTCCCAAAATTTTTCTTCCAAAATGCAAACTCAAAGTAAATTACACTTAGTAATTTCACACTGAATAGCAAGATTGGGCTTTTTGATTTGGATTTGAGTTTCGTTGGGCCCAATAGAAGTTTTATTCATAAATCATCTTATTTTTAAGCGGTTATCTCCTGGGCCAGGCTAATAGCCTTCTCTTCCAACCCAAAAAACTAGCCCATACGTTCCCAACCTTACCGAACACTAAACATGTGGCCATGGTAATTGGTAAGTCACAATTCGTTTGTAACCACATACATGTCAATTTACTTGCAGCATGATTTGGTTGCCACATCGTTATTATATATTTATATGCTATGAAAATTATAAATATATTTACTTTTAATTCATATTTGTATGTTTTAATAAGTATTACTATTTTTTTTTTTAAAAACACCGTTTATAATTTGTATTAATTTCTCTCTATGTAAGTATTTGAATTCATAAATATCAAAAAAATATTTATATTTGAATTCATGTTATACATTGAAAAACAAAGGCATCGTTTAAAGATTTGGAAAGCAAAAGAAACAGTTATGAACAAAAACGCAAATTAAATTTGATAGCTTTTTTTCTTTGTCATATTTATATTCACGCATTAAATATATTAATTTTTTACTATATATGTAAAATGAAGAAAAAAAAAATAAAAATAAAAACCCAACTCTTAGCATTATTTTCTAATTGCGATACGTTTATAGTTTAAGGAAACAATATTGTCGACACAACCATTCTTACATCCAATTTTATAAGTTGTTGGCATATACAATTGTGAGTGGTTAATAAAAATACTGGGTTCAAATAGGCAAAAAATATTCATCACTCACAATTATATAAATCAACGAGTTATAAAATTTGGTATGCATCAAGAATGATTCTTCATTAGAGACCAAAAAAGAAAAAAAAAAAAAAAGAAAAAAAAGAAAGAAGTGTAGTACTATAGAGGACTAGTAGCTTTTAATGTAGATTGTTAACTTTTGAGTGGTTACCAAAAGCCAAGAGGGACAAAATTTGGTTTTAAAACTATTTGAAATTATCTTTTCCAACCCATTACATGAGGTTTATGTAAAATTATATATGTGTATTATTTAAACAAGTCACATGGCTTATAAAAAAGTCAAGTGACTAGATGTCTAGACTACATATGAATGGTCTCTTTAATTTCCATATAATAGTTTTTCTTTATTATTTTTAAATTGATAGTATTTGCTTGAGCAATTAAATTAAGTTAGTGATTATTATGTACTTGTTTATTTATTAGTTATATTTGATAATAATAATCTCGTAAAATTCAGTTCAAATTGTTGGGTTTTAATTGATAATAACTTGGGATTGATTATTAACTCTCTCTCTCTCTCTCTCTCTCTCTCTCTCTCTCTCTCTATATATATATATATATATATATTATATTATATTAAAGAGGATTCGTCTCTTTCAATTGGATTTTTATGTAGTTCAAAAATACCCTTATTAATGAATAGTAACTTCGTTTAGAAATAAGGTCATAAATATCAAATAACATATTTCATTTTAAATTTAAAAAGAGAAATCCTAAAATTTAGGATTTCTTTCCCTTTCACCTTCAAAAAAGAAATTACAGTTACTATTTATCTCTAAAATTTATCATTTTTATTTGTTTGAAAAATAAAAATATATATTTCTAAATTATAATAAATGCAAATTATTAACTTTTACCCAAAAAATAGAAGAGCTTTTAAGCACGCGCAACGTGCATTCTGAGATGCTAGTACATATATAAAGAGATTGCTGAAAAATTTAGTTATAAATTAATTATAAATAATATTAATTCCATGACCAAAAAAAAAAAAAAAACTGCATGACACAAATTTGTTGAGTTAAAGTAAATATGTTAAACTAATAACTTGTTTTTAATTAATTTTTTGGCTTGTCTTTATAAATATGTAATTAACACAAGTTTCCCATGCATCAAAAAGACCTAAACACTTTGGGATTTAGAACCGAGCCGGCAACACCAATATTCTTATTATTAAGCAATGTTATGAATACCGTTTCGGAACCCGTTTCGGTTTGTTCATTGGAATGGAATATTTCGGTATCGGCGTATTTTGGCATACCGTTTCAGGTTACCGGTTTTTTATTTTATTTTATTTTATTTTATTTATATACATATATTTCTTATATAATTTATTGAAAATATTAAAATTATAAGTCTATGATTGAACTTGTATATCAATATTATGCCTAAATATCTACCTAAAATATAATTATAATAATAAGTTAATAAAAAACTATCACTTTTTAGAATATTAAAAGTTTAAAACAGTAATATAGTATATACGTATATATAAAAAAAAAAAAAAAAAAAAAAAAAAAAAAAAAAGCAAAGCCACAAGTAAAAAAAATTTTAAAAAAGAAAGAAAGATAGTACATGTACGTTTAGGGGAGGGGTCAGAGTTAATAAAAATGTTAGGTTCTAAGAAATTAGGAACTAATGTATTAAAATTTCATTTTGTAATGTTGGCAAACCATGATCAAAACGTTTTTAGTCTTGTTTAGACTTGCTTAAAGTATGAGGTTTTTAAGTAAAGTTGGAATCGAGTTACTGCAGATATTACTGTACAATTCTGCCTGGCTCGATCGATCAAGAATTAGACTCGATCGATCGAAAGTCGTACAGATTATTTTTTCTGCAGAATTTCTAACTCAGCCCAAGCCCGTTTAATGTGTAGAGTTTTATATTTTGCTCTAAGTATAAAAGGAAAAACCCTAACCACGTTTTTAGAGTTCTGAATATTGTGTTTGTGAATCTTATTTGTGAGATCTAGAGGTGTTTACCTTCACATACACTTCGGGTTTCCAAACTCAAGATAGATGTCAAGAGCTTGGTAATCTTTCAGTTGCAGAATCAAGAGCTTCAAGATATACAAGTAGGTGTGCTTGTGCTTTGCTGAGAATTTAAAGAAAAAAGTAGTCCGTGGACTAGGAGCTGTCACGTGATCGTGGTAGTAAGTTTCCTACTCGAGGTAGCAATAGGATGTTAGTGGTCTAAGTCGCTATTATGTAAACTTCAATTCTTTCATAGTGAATTCCTTTTTATCTTGAGGATAGCTAGGTTAAATCCTCCCCAGGTTTTTACCGGTTTGGTTTCCTGGGTTATCATATCGTGTGTTATTTATTTTCCTCACTTTTGCATGATATGATGTATGTGTGTTAACCTAGAATTGTTTAATTTACTTAAGTTAATCACTTGGCTAAATATCTAGGTTAATTTGTTTGAGTTTAAGGGGTCTAAACTTCTAACAAAAAAAGTTTGAGAGTTTCAAAGTTGAAACTCTCTTTGCTACTGTCCAATGCTTTGTCACGTGACTACTAACTAAGCTCACAAAACTAAAAAGAAAGATAAAAGAGAAACAAAGCAAATTTAAGAGCAAAAGATGAAAATTTAGAAGACTCAAAAACGAAGAACAAAAGAGTAAAGAGGAAACAAAGAAGAAGAAGCCTAATCTACGATTCTGCATTGTTTGCGATGAGCTAGGATTGTTCTTTAGGAAACTAGAAAGAGGTGGCGATTTACTCTACTAGGTTTGTTAGTCATTTTACAACTTGAAAAGGTAAAATATATTGATTATATCAGTACCGCCTGAAAATTGCTATACCGGCCGAAATTTACCGAAACAGGCTAGAATGTCCGAAATAGACCGAAATCCACCGGAATTTAATTCAAGGTGGAACAAGGGGGAGATTCATACAGGTTAGGTGACCGGTACGACATTTTCCGGCCATTTCGGCCAGAATGGAATGGAATTGATAACAATGTTATTAAGTACCAGTTGGGATAGGATAGAAATCCTATTTCTCTTTCAACTAGATAAAAACATATATAAATTTGTGAGATTTTCTTTGTGTTCTTTGCATTAAGAACATTAAGAAGATAAAAGAGCACAATCCTAATCAATATTCTTATTATAAGTACCAGTTGGGATAGGATAGATATCCTATTCCTCTTTCAACTAGATAAATACATATATAAATTTGTGAGATTTTCTTCATATTTTTTACATTAAGAACATTAAGAAGAAAAAAGAGCATAATCCCAATAGAAAATACGAGGAAGAAGTACTAATATGCATGGCTCCCAATTTTCCATCTGCTTGACTTACATCTATAATTAATACTTAACTAGTTGAGTTTTCACATGACGTATGGTGCAACTCATTATTAGCTTTCTCCAGTATTTCAATAAAATTTAGATAACTGGTTGGCATCTCAATTTATAATAGAGACATTTAGATTCAGTTCCTTCATCCTCAACAATCGATGTATTAAAAAAAAAAATTCAACAACTTTCCTTGTAAAGAAAAAGGTAATCTTTGGTTATTTTATAGACAAAATAGAAAGACACTAAGAATAGTGTATTGATTTGATCATAGCATATATATGTGTTTTTAAATTTAAAATTGTATGATATATTGGGTCATATAAATAGACATGTTTCATGCCTACAAAAAATGCAAATATCCTTCAATTGTTAATTTTTACTTTCTGGATTTTGTGTTAGTAAAGTTATTTATTTTTTTCCCTTTTTGTTGGACATTGTTTCAATAGTTGCAAAGACAATTAAAATTTTAGTAAGATATCATATTTCAAATCAATTGTTCCTCACATAAAAAAAAAAATCAATTTTTTCTCATATAATTCTTAGAAAAATGATATTAAAACTTCATTATGCTTAAAATAATTAATATTACAAAATAAACATATTCATTCTATTAGTTATCTTTCTAATTACATAGAATAAATATGACAATGCTAGTTAGTTCCACATACATACATACATACATACATACATATCACATGTCACTGAAAGGAATCAGAAAATTTAAAGGGTTAAGATTAATTTTTAGTGAATTCACAATTATTTAATTTTTTTTTTAAAAATTTTTGTGTCAATTTTTGTCAAAACAAGTAAACATGATGAATAATGTCATATTGTAAATCTAATATTATTATTCCAACTAAAAATTATTTGTTAAATAAAGTTTATAAATATAATCTTATAAATTCATTTAATATAATAATTAATGCACAGCTATAGATAATTAGTATGTACATTACTCTATTAGTTGATTCAATGAACTAATAATTTGATATAAATGCAAACTCTTTGAAGTAGAAGCCTAAATAAAAAGAATTTCAAAGAATGTGCCACTTGACATAATTCCATGCTTTCCAACATGAGATCTCTACGTGTGTGTGTGTGTGTGTGTGTGTGTGTGTGTGTAGATTGATTGATTGATTGAGTGAATTCAATGTTTGTTGTGACAAATGCAAAAGTAGATGCTTTACTTACCTCTATCGAGTCTGCACTCGAAGCAAAGTATTTTGTCCAAGTTACAAAAATAGTAGGCATAAAGATCACAAGTTTCTCCATGTAAGGTTTATTTATTTTATTTTATATTAATTATATTTTTTTGTAAAAAAAAGTATATATATATATATATAAATTTTTTGCAGTCATAAATAATCTTACTATTTTTGTTTATGTTTTAGGTTCTTAAAGCTTCACATAAAAGAGCACTTCGAATTAGTAAAATAAGGAAATTTATAGATGTTTCTGATATACACTATTTCGCTTTTAATTTCAAAAAAATAATTTTCATTCACTCAAAAAATAAATTGAATGAATGTCGAGCTAATGCTACTTACAAGTTTCAAGTTTGTGGATATGAACTAATAGATCATCTAGAAATATTTACAATTGAGGAAAGAGATTCATTCAATTTCTGTTCAATCGCATGCAAAGTAAGATATATAATTTTTTTTTTTCAATATATATTCTATTTATTAATGTTTTAATTTGGTTTTTCAAAATATTTTTCTCACTGGTACAATAATTTGATTATCACAGGTGAAAGATATGGTGAGAACATACGTAGATCCTTCCTCTGAGGTACCGTTTTTTACAAAAAATAGTAGAGATGAACATGAACATGAACATGAACTTAATCAATCAAATCGCAAAAGAAGTAGAAAGGGGATTCCCTTTAGATCTCCTTTCTTTTAGATTTTTCATGATGTAATATTCTATATTGTGTAATACTTCCAGTACTGAGAGTGTATTCTAATCTATAATCTATATGCTGTATTTAGCTTTTCATTTTTTTAGATGAGAAGAGCTTTTCCTCTTTTTAGCAAAGCCTATCTTTTTGTCATGTTCCAGGGTAGTGTTTTTATTGTGTTTAAAGTTTATATTATTGGAAAGAGCTTATAAAATCATCATTATTTATTTGCCTTTATAAATAGAGATTGTTTATGAGATATAGGTTTGATAGTAATACATTTGTTGCGTGGAAAGAACATTCTCTTGCTGTAGGAACTTGTTTTGCAAATCGCTTATTTAACTCGGAACCAAGAATAAATATGTGAAAGAATATGACAATGCAACATTTGTCAAGTGACTTTACTTGTTTTTCTTTTTCTTTTTTTTTTCTTCCAAGAGGAAATAAAAAGAAACAAAAAGAATTGAAGTGGGTTAGTTTATAAATGTCTATTAATTCCAAAGCCAGCTCCACAAAAAAAAAAAGAAAAAGAAAAAAGACTGCTTCCCAAAATTTATCTTCCAAAATTCAAGCTAAATAGCAAGATTTGGGCCCTTTGATTTCGATTTAAGTTCCTAAATCTAAAGATTTGTATTTGAGTCTTTTAATACTCTGCTTTAGTCCACACACCTGGAACCCCTTTTAAAAATTTCTGAATCTAATAATCACAAGCTTTGGCATAATTAAGAAATATAAATGTATTTGTTGAGGTAAATGAAGTATAAATAAAGGCTATAAAGCTTGCTAGGGACATGGTTTTGTAGTAGATTAGAGGTATGTCTAATATTATCTTTAGATAATAATTGAAATTTTGGTTGCTGGATTCTAGAAATGGCAACCATGAGCAACGGGCTTTTTTTTGGATATTACATCAGTCTAATTTGCTATCTTTTTTTTATTTTTTATTTTATTGAAGTCTAATTTGCTATCGAATTTAGATAATTTGATTAGCTAATATAAGCTTTTCCGAGTCTTTTTAGGGGAAATGATAGCTGAAAAACCTGCTAAATTTCAGATTTCTCGTAATTTAGCATTAAATGTGGTTAAATAGCTTTTCAGAGCTGGAGATGATTAGGCTGAAATTTTAGGGACATACAGAAAATTATACCTTTTTTTTTTTTTTTTTTTTTTTGTAAATACAACAAATTATTCAAATTTTCCTATGGCCCACTAGACAAACCCACCTCTTGGGCCCATAGCTAAGCTCAAATAGGTCATACCCTTCGCTTTCATGCCATGTTCCTTCACAAATCCCATTAAAGAAATTAATGGATTCAGTCTATACGAAAGTTAAGAAAATATAAGAAAGTGATGGACCCAAATATAAAAATGGCATTAACAACAACTTCAAGTTACGGTCACTTAAATATAAAAATAGATTGGGGTGATCAAATTATTACATTTTAAATATTTGAAAATAGTGGACCAAAATCGAACATAAACAATATTTGAGGGACTAAAAGTGTAATTTATCAAAAAAAGAGAAAAAATTAATGCATGAAACTAGCAAGGCTCTACAAAGCAGAACAATTTATAATGAACAGAAAGACCATTTTGTCAATTTTTTTTCAATCCCTTGACCCCAGAAAGGGTCCAATATATCCAAAATTCACAATACAACTGGTCTTATTTTCTTCATCCTGTATTAAATACAAACTGGATGGCTAAGTTTTCCGCTAATAATAAAGATTACCTGTCAAGAGGTAAATTGACTTGACTGAACAAAGTAGATCTTAAATTATACTCATTCAATATTATTTCTTTTATTAGGCTCCAGCTATGACAAAGTCCATCACTAGTAGCACAAAAGCAAAGTCACAAATAACAACCAAATAATATTTCAACTAACTTTTACTTTTATCTATAATATTTTCAACAATAAGTTTTCAGTTTTAACAAAATAAACGGTTTTCAAACAAACCTCTAATTAACAAAGATTTCAAACAAAAATTCTATGAACATAGCGTAAATCACGACTTTTGTCACAACCATTCACAAGAAAATTTGTGAGCAGTGAATTTTTTTTTTTTTCAGATCCATGTAAATCAATGTAAAAATGATAGATAACCAATTACAGTCTATCATATAAAATAATTATGGTAAAAATTATAATATTTTATGTGTTCAATTCAAAAAATCATGGAAGAAGCTAAGTGGGGCCTCTGTAATTTTGATTCGTGGTCTGCAAACCACATCTATAGGAGTGGTAACACTGCTGCCCGTTTAATGGCTAAATATGCCAATGTTGTATCGGACTATGTAACGATGTTAAGTGTTTTGGACTTATGTCCAGTTTAATGAAAGTTCCATGAAAGTGCCGAAATGATTGATTATCAAAAAAACAAAAAAAGAAAAGAAAAAGAGATAGAAAAGAATTTCTCAAACTTTAAACTTAGTCTAAAGCAACGTGTCACAAAGAAAACCATGTCAATCACTGTTTTCAACGTGCTAAAAAAGTCTCCCCACCTCATCTGTTCTGAACAAAGGAAACATGTTGCTTCCTTTCTTCAATTCCATTCTCTTTATCTCCACAGGACTAGCAGTGTTGTTCATCCCAATCTCAACAGTTGAATCCACAATCCAAGTATGGCCAAAGCCACGGACTTTTTCATGGCCACAACCACAAGCCACTCTTCTCTCTCCCACCTTCACCATTTCAACTCCCAACCAAATACATATACACCTCTCCTCCGCCATCAAACGCTACCTCAACCTTATTCAAACCGAGCACCACATTCCCTTAGTCCCTCCCACTCTCAACTTTGCCACCTCCACCCCTCCTTTGCAGACCCTTATGGTCTCTGTCTCAGACCTCACTGCCCCACTTCACCACAACGTGAATGAGTCCTATACACTCACTATTCCCACATGGGGTCCTGCTAATTTGACTGCAGAGACTGTGTGGGGTGCCATGAGAGGCCTTGAGACTTTTTCTCAGCTCGTTTGGGGTGACCCTTTATGTGTAGCTGTGGGGTTGTATATATGGGATGCACCACTTTTTGCACACAGAGGGGTTTTGTTGGATACTTCAAGGAATTACTACCCAGTTGAGGATATTTTGAGGACAATTGGGGCTATAAGTGTGAATAAGATGAATGTGTTTCATTGGCACATCACTGACTCGCACTCTTTCCCACTTTTGGTGCCGTCTGAGCCTGATTTGGCAGCTAAGGGGTCATATGGTCCTGACATGCTGTACACTCCTTATGATGTCAACAGAATTGTGCAGTTTGGCTTGGAGCATGGGGTTAGAGTGATTCCAGAGATTGACACACCCGGTCAGTAAAACTTTTCTCGTTTGCCTTTACTTTTTTGTTTGATACCTACTCTTTTTCTCTTTTTAGTGCAAAATTTCTAGTATTGTATTGCTTGTTATAAAGGTTGTATCTAGTACACAAAATTGTCTCTTTTATGGGTTTGAGAGAGATATTTTGTAGGACAATTAAACAAGTTCTTAGCTAGCTGGCATTGTATGTGCATAAGAACTTTGGAATCTCAGACTTCATCAAAAATACTAGAATGAGTTCAAACATTGGATATGCAGATCTAACTCATCTAAGTGCATTCCAAAAGTGGAAAAACTTAGGTATAGTCTTGTACTTTGGGTTCCTAAATCATATTCCACAACACAAATGTATTGACCAAAGACCAATGCAGTGTGAATAGTGTCATATTATCATCCTCTCCCAAGGACAATTGAATTCAACCATGTGGTTTATTGGCCAATACAAACACATAATTGAATTTACTTGAGGAACCTAAGGTTTAGTACATAGAGAACTGTACCTAAATTTTACCCCTCCAAAATAGTTATCTTCTTAGCAGGTTCAGAAATCAATCAGGAAACTTCAAAAGACAAAGCGATTGTATCTCATAATTCCTGATGAACCTTTTATCCCAAAAAAGGAGAGATATGAAAAAGGATTATGTTTAGTAACTTGTTTCAACTACCTATTTACTACAATCAGTCTAAATCTAATCTAGCAAGCCCCATATATGCATCTCTTGCCCTTATAATTAAAAATTAGATTGCTTAGATAATTTCTGATGAACAAGTGCCCTTTGTTCAACATACAAAAACATAGTAGCAAAAACAAGCAGCTATTCAAAGTTGCAAACACTCCTTGCCAGGGGTACAAACAGATCTTACACAACAACAAACAATACAGATAAAACTAACCAGAATCACCATTACCATCTAATTATTCAACAAAACATGACAGAAATCACACCCTAAGCTCTTCTACAGTGACATTTATTCCTCTTAAGAAAACATCCCCCACTGATTGCATAGAATTTTATTTTGCATTACTGCAAAAATTCCCACTAAGTCAACCCAAGCCCTCACCTTCCATTTAATTGAACGATGCTTTCCTCTGACTTAACTTGTCCATGGTGATTCTTGCCTTTGGCGTCAAATATGATAAATGGAAGCAGCCCAAGCTAGTTTACACAGGATATTGGATTATCAAGCATACAGCTTCCCATTAGATGCTTTCATTATTTTTTCATTGTTTGCCAAAACTTATAAGACATTTTATATATTTGAATTTGAATATGTCCTAGATATAATTTCAAAATCAAACTCAAATATAATTGGAGAAACCTTGATAATTCTTATATTACAATATGGTGAATATACAAGAGCTAATACTACTTTTGACAGTGGGATTGGGTGAGGCTTTTTGAAAGACATAAAACACAAGATGATTCAAATGATTGAACCATTTAATCCAGAAACAATATGCATACAATGATATCAAGTAAATTTCAGTCCATTCCTTTTTCCATTCCATAGGTTTGTACTTAATTAAACTTTAGCAATTGTTGTGGTGAAATGGAAGGAGTTTAAAATTTTATTTTTTTTACTTGTAGCCCATACGGGATCATGGGCAGAAGCCTACCCCGACATTATAACATGTGCATACATGTTCTGGTGGCCAGCCGGAAGCAAGTGGGAAGACCGTCTTGCCTCTGAACCTGGAACAGGCCAATTGAACCCCTTAAACCCCAAGACTTACCAAGTCCTGAAACGAGTTATTAGCGATGTAGCCACCCTATTCCCAGAACCATTCTACCATGCTGGAGCTGATGAGATCATCCCTGGTTGTTGGAAAGCCGATCCGGCCATTCAGTCCTTCCTCTCAAATGGTGGAACTCTCAGTCAGCTACTCGAGATCTTTGTCAACTCTACTTTTTCTTATATTGTATCCCTCAACCGAACAGTGGTCTACTGGGAAGATGTTATATTGGATGCTAATATCAAGGTAACAACCACAGCTCTTCCTCCAGAGCATACCATCTTGCAAACATGGAACAATGGCCATAATAACACCAAAAAGATTGTTTCTTCTGGATACCGGGCTATTGTATCATCTGCGGATTTCTATTATCTGGACTGTGGGCACGGTGGCTTTGTAGGGAATGACAGCCAGTATGATAATCAAACAAGTGGTAACTCTGGAAATGGAGGATCATGGTGTGCACCTTTCAAGACATGGCAAACCATATACGACTATGATATAACATATGGGTTGAGCAAGGAGGAGGCCAATCTAGTGTTAGGCGGGGAGGTGGCATTGTGGTCTGAGCAAGCAGACCCTGCAGTTTTAGATGCAAGAATATGGCCACGAGCTTCAGCAATGGCAGAGACACTGTGGTCTGGGAATCGAGATGAGACAGGTAAGAAAAGGTATGCTGAGGCAACTGATAGGTTGAACGAGTGGAGATATAGAATGGTGCGAAGAGGTATTGGAGCTGAACCCATTCAGCCACTTTGGTGCATTAGGAACCCGGGCATGTGCAACACAGTTCAGTCTGCTGCTTAAGTATTTCCTTCTTATATGCTTGAAAAATAATAGTACTAATAATAGTCACTGATTTGATTTTTTGTGTTACTTTTCTTGCTAATGCATTAGTTGAGGAAGATGAGTGGCAATTGTATTTAATTTTCAAAATTTATCAAACCTTCAAATTATGTGACAAATGGTTCAACTCCTCTTTGTTTGAAATCACTCTGCTGTGTGCAACACAGTTTTAAGCAGCGAGCCTCCTCAACTTAGTCAATCTAAACTCCTATTAAAATAGTTATGGAACTTATTTATCGATATTTCTTTTACAATTTTTACTCTACATTAAATCTCTCTCTTGGCTAGCACTAGCTTGAGAGGGTGTTATGTGAATGAATTAAGATTATGTTGAAGCTATAGAGGAAAAGAATGAAAAGGAAGTGGTGTTTTGGCTATGATACATTCGTTGGTGGAGCCATAATACACTAGAACAGGTAATCTTGTATTCTAGTTTGTCACTGTGATTGGATGATTAATTTCTTGTTTGATGTTAACAAAATACTTTCTGCAGTACAGAAAACAGAGAAAGAACAGAGCAGTGAAACAAGGACTCCAGCTGCAATATATATAATATCAATTTCTTGTAGTCATATCTTACCATTAAATCATCATTATTTATTTGCAATTGTTTATGAGATACCAACAACTGAAGCAACACAAGCACTATTTAACTATAACAAGGCCACAACATGGACAGCCAAGTAACTGTTTTCAAAGTGCTTCAATCCCTCGTAATTTGGTCAAAAAGTCTCTCTTTCTCTAACCCACCAAACAT
The DNA here is from genome assembly GCA_033629205.1 of Lithocarpus polystachyus. Lineage (NCBI taxonomy): Eukaryota > Viridiplantae > Streptophyta > Magnoliopsida > Fagales > Fagaceae > Lithocarpus > Lithocarpus polystachyus. The sequence continues at coordinate 1,337,439 of CM066165.1, forward strand.
TTTATGGTAAACAAAAAATCCATGTTTCTTCATTTCTTCAATTCCGTTCTCATTATCTCTATAGGACTAGTAGTATTGTCCTTCCCAATCTCAGCAGTTGAATCCTCAATCCAAGTATGGCCAAAGCCGCGAGCTTTTCCATGGCCACAACCACAAGCCACTCTTCTCTCTTCCACCTTCACCATTTTAGCTCCCAACCAAACGCATATACACCTCTCCTCCGCCATCAAATGCTACCTCAATCTTATCCAAACCGAGTACCACATTCCATTAGTCCCTCCCGTACTCAACTTCACCACCTCCACCCCTCCTTTACAGACCCTTTTGGTCTTTGTCTCAAACCTCACTGCCTCACTTCATCACAACATGAATGAGTCCTACACACTCATTATTCCTACATGGGGTCCTGCCAATTTGTCTGCAGAGACTGTGTGGGGTGCCATGAGAGGCCTAGAGACTTTTTCTCAGCTCGTTTGGGGTGACCCTACGTGTGGCTGTGGGGTTGTACATATGGGTTGCACCACTTTTTGGACACAGAGGGGTTATGTTGGATACTTCTAGGAATTACTACCCGGTTGAGGACATATTGAGGACTATTGGGGCTATGAGTGTGAATAAGATGAATGTGTTTCATTGGCACATCACTGACTCACACTCTTTCCCACTTTTGGTGCCGTCTGAGCCTGATTTGGCAGCTAAGGGGTCTTATGGCCCGGACATGCTGTACACTCCTGGTGATGTTAACAAAATTGTGCAGTTTGGCTTGGATCATGGAGTGAGAGTTATTCCAGAGATTGACTCACCCGGTCAGTAAAAATTCTCTCTTTTGCCTTTACTCTTTTGCTTGCAATCGTACTCTCTTTCTTTTTGGTACAAAATTTTGGGATTGTATTGCTAGTTATAAAAGGTCCTGTCTAGTACACAAAATTGTCACTTTTACAGGTTTGACAGAGGTAATTGGTAGGCCGTCTCTTACCCAATTTTGCATTGTATTGCAAAGAAACTACTAAACAAATTCTTTGCTAGCTAGCATTGGATATGCAGATCTAACACATCTAAGTGTATAGAAAAAGGGGCAAAACTTAGGTATAGTTCCTTAAGAGTTGTACTTTGGGTTCCTCAATTGTATCCAACAACAAGATTGTATTGACCTATGCAGTGCGAATAGTGTCATACTGTCATCCTCTCCCAATCACAAATTAATTAAACCACAAATGAATTCAACCTTGTGGTTTATTGGCCAATACAAACACATGATAGAATTTAATTGAGGAGCCTAAGGTTTAGTACATAAAGAACTTTAACTAAGATTTAGCCCTCCAAAATTATGGTATTCTTTAACAGGTTTAGAAATCAATCAGGAAAATTCAAAAGACAAAGCGGTTGAATCTCACAATTTTTGATGAACCTTTTATACCAAAAAAGGAGAGAAATGAAATTATGTTTAGTAAACTTGTTTCAAACAACCTATTTGCTACAATCAGTCTAAATCTATTCCAACAAGTCCCATATATGCATCTCTTGCCCTTGTAATTAAAAATTAGGATGCCTAGATAATTTCTTGATGAACAAGTGACCTTTGTTCAACTAACAAAACATGCATAGTAGCAAAAACAAGCTGCTATTCAAAGCTTCAAACACCTCTTAACAGAGGTACAAACAGATCTTACACAATGACAAACGTTATGGATAAAACTAACCATAACTACCATTACCATCTAATTAATCAACAAAACATGACAGAAATCACTCCGTATACTCTCCTACCGTTACATTTATTCATCTTAAGAATATACTCCTTACTCACTGCATAGAATTCCATTCTGCATTACTGCAAAAAAACATTCCCACTGAAATCACCCAAGCATACACCTCCCATTTTACTTGTCCATGGTGAGTTTTGCTTTCCTTTGGCATCAAATATGATAAATGGAAGCAGCCCAAGCTAATTTACACAGGATATTGGATTATCAAACCAATAGCTTCCCATTTGATGCTTTCTTTAGTTTTTCATCGTTTGCCAAAACTTGTTAGACATTTTATATTTAAATTTGAATATGAGCAAGATATAATTGCTAAGTCAAAATTCAAATATAATTGGAGAAACCTTGATAATTCTTATATTACAATATGGTGAATATACACAAACTAATTCAACTTTTGACAGTGGGATTGGGCGAGGATTTTAGAAAGACATAAAACACAAGATGGTTCACATTGTTGAACCATTTAATCTAGAATCATAATGCATATGATGATATCAAGTAAACTTCAATCCATTCCTTTTCCATATCAGAGGGTTGTACTAAGTTAAACTTTAATAATCCTTGGGGTGAAAATGGAAGGAGTTTAAAATATTGTTTTTTTACTTGCAGCACATACGGGATCATGGGCGAAGCCTACCCTGACATTGTGACATGTGCAAACATGTTCTGGTGGCCAGCTGGAAGTATGTGGGAAGACCGTCTTGCCTCTGAACCTGGAACAGGCCACTTGAACCCCTTAAACCCCAAGACTTACCAAGTCCTGAAAAGAGTCATTAATGATGTGGCCACCTTATTCCCAGAACCATTCTACCATGCTGGAGCTGATGAGATCATCCCTGGTTGTTGGAAAGCTGATCCGGCCATTCAGTCCTTCCTCTCAAATGGTGGAACTCAGTCAGCTACTCGAGATCTTTGTCAATTCTACTTTTCCTTATATTGTATCCCTAAACCGAACAGTGGTTTATTGGGAAGATGTTATATTGGATGGTAATATCAAGGTACCAACCACAGCTCTTCCTTCAGAGCATACCATCTTGCAGACATGGAACAATGGGCGTGAAAACACCAAAAAGATTGTTTCTTCTAGGTACTGGGTTATCGTATCATCCTCGGATTTCTATTATCTGGACTGTGGGCACGGTGACTTTCTAGGGAATGACAGCCAGTATGATCAACAAAAAAGTGATAACTCTGGAAATGGCGGATCATGGTGTGGACCTTTCAAAACATGGCAAACCATATACAACTATGACATAACATATGGGTTGAGTGAGGAGGAGGCCAATCTAGTGTTAGGTGGGGAGGTGGCATTGTGGTCTGAGCAAGCAGATCCTGCAGTTTTAGAGGCAAGAATTTGGCCAAGAACTTCAGCAATGGCAGAGACACTGTGGTCTGGGAACCGAGATGAGACAGGTAAGAAAAGGTATGCTGAGGCAACAGATAGGTTGAATGAGTGGAGATATAGAATGGTTTAAAGAGGTATTGGAGCTGAACCCATTCAGCCACTTTGGTGCAATTGGAACCCTGGCATGTGCAACACAGTTCAGCCTTTTGCTTTGTTATTTCCTTCTTCTTCTTTTTTGTTGATAAGTAGCTATTTCCTTCTTATATACTTGAAAAATAATGTACTAGTAATTGTTACTGATTTGATTTTTTGTGTTACTTTTCTTGCTATAGAATGCATTAGTTGAGGAAGATGAATGGTAATTGTATTTAATTTTCCAAATATATTGAGCCTTCAACTCATGTGACAAATAGTTTGACTCCTTTCTTGTTCTAAATCACTCTGCCGTGTGCAACGCTAATTTAAGCAATGAGCCTCCTCAACCTTTTATTGATATTTCTTTTACAATTTTTACCCTGCATTTGAGTCTTTCTCTTGACTAGCACTAGCTTGAGAGAGTGTTATATAAAGGAATTAAGATTGTGATGAAGCTATAGAGGAAAAGAATGAAAAGGAAGTGGGGTTTTGGCTATGATACTTTCGTTGGTGGAACTAGAACAGGTAATCTTGTACTCTGTCAGTGATTAGATGATTGGATTTTTGTTTGATGTTAACAAATTACTTTTAAGGAATTTTTAGAATTATTAAAATGAAGGATTTTACATTAATTAATGAAACTGAAATTCTGCCAACTCAAATTTCTAATAATTGAATGAGTAGAATTAATACTGAAGAAAATAGAACATTTTGAAATGATCATGTGGATGATAATGGTGGTGAGAATAACTAGGTAATAGTGGAGGTTTGGAGTCATGGTTGTAGACCTCACAGGAATTTATAAAGCTATGTCTACCACATAAAATAGAATGGCCTTGATTTATAAAATTATCCAATTTCTAAGAATGTATACCTGGCATTAAGCATTGTAATCAATTTGCAAATTAAAGTACCTAGAGCCAAAGACAAAAATCACAACAACCACCTAGAACCATAGACTTTGTACAATAAAATGTAGCTTGGCACAGAAAGATAGCTTAAGGATTGCAACAAACGAGCTCTCATCGCAGAGAAAGAAGCTGTGATTTTCTGCAGCAAACAGAGAAAGAACAGAGCAGTAAAACAAGGACTCCAGGGCCTGGTTTTTATTCATTCACTGTTTCAGCCAGTAAATTTAGTATGTATACATGAGCATGGCTCATTTTTAACCTTAAAAATTACAAGGGAACCACTTCATAATCATGCACTATTTTTTAGTTGGCCAAACCAAACACAAGTTAAAACTTGAAACTAGTTTTACGACTTATTTTTTTACTTGAAGTAACGGTTCTGTGAACAGTTTCAGAATTTTCAGACCAAAATGGCTTCATATGTTTGCATTGCTTATATAAAGAGTTAAGTTTTCTTTTTCTTTTTTCCCCTGTAGATAGAGGGCAGCATAATGGTTTCATATTTAGCATGGCTCATTATTTCTTGTTCTTTGATACCATAGTAGAACAAAATGTTGAGAGAAAAAAAAAAAAGTACTAGAGCTTTAGTTGTTATTCTTGGTAAAATTTTATAGAACTTGGAAGCAATATTTTGTAATGCTAACGGGTCAGCTAAACTGAGTTTGTCCACATGTCCAACCTACACATTTGTCATTTGCTTCTTTACCTGTTTAAAGTCTAGCATAACTGCCTCCATAGACCAGCCAGAGCTACACATTCCATTAGACAAATCAGAATCTGCAGTGTGTGAATATCCCTATGCTGAAGCTTCAGCATAATTTGGCAAATAGCAAGGCTGGCTGCAACCTGCAGTTATTATCAATGAAGCACGGGTGCGTTTCGGGACTCGGGTGCGGGTGCGGGACTCGGCAATTTTTGAAAAAGGTGGGTGTGGGTGCGGCGGGACTCGGCGATTAAAAAATTATTAAAAATATTTTTATTTATATTTTTAATATATTGCTAAGCATATTTTTTCACATTATATAAACATACACCAAATTTAAGCGCAATACTAGATAATATATTAAAAATATAAATAAATGTATGAATTGAGAGGGGAGTGTAGGGTGTGAGAGAGAATGCTTGAGTGAGGGGCTGAATTTCGGCCTGAATCGGCCGGAATTTTGGCCGAAATCGGCCGTTTTGGCCGGAATCGGCCGGTTCGCCAGTATCGCCGGTACCGCCGATATCGGCCGAAACGGGCCGAAACAGCCCGATTCGGAGCGAATCGGCCCGCGTCTCAGCCGCGTTGGGGCGAGTCGGCGCGAAAAAAAAAAAAAAACACGTGGCGGACGCGGCCCGACGCGGCACCGACGCGCGGGCAGCGGCGTTCGGTGCGCGTCGCCGCGTCGCGCCGCGTCCGACACGGGTGCGGCGCCTCCGGCGCCGCGTCCGTGCATTCCAGGTTATTATAGAAATTGAAAATCACTTAAATTTTTTTTGACACTTACTGTTAGTTCTGTTTGCCGCCTATGCAGAGGAAAATATATTTATTGATATTTGGAGGTTGAAACTAAACATAATTAAGTTTGTGCGTAGCAACCAGACCAACACTGTTTTGCCTTATTCCAATCTGAAGACTGAAGTATAATTTATGTTCAACTTATTCTACTGGTCATTGCTATTTGTTGGGAGCAAAAAGAAGGAAGGGCCACGTGGCTTGAAGTCAAGACGTTAATGCCGAATTTCTTGTAGAAACCGTCTTCCTTTGATATTGATTGTTTTGGTTGTCTGCAGATAAAATATGCTGGTATTTGTCAAATCTTCACCACTTAGCTTTTGTATCCACTCAGAGTATAAGCCTTCCTCAATCCTGAATAAATGAAAACCCACCTGAACATGTCAAACTATCCATGATTAATTTATTTTGTCAATTTCAGATCATGTGCCGGCCAAAATAGTCGTATTGAGGTTGAAAATCCAAAAAAATAAGTTATCCAAAACAGTGCCATTTGAAAACTATGTGACCTATGAGATGTATCAATTAACTACCTGCTGCCTGCAGTTTGATTTTCCTGACTATTTTGACCATTGGCAAACTTCAAAGTAGACACCAGTGCTCAACAATATTCACCAAGGCTACACTTTTAAGTTCTTCATAAATCGACCATTGACCACTTTGTATTAGCCCTATCTTTTTCCAATGGCTTCATTACTTTCTCATTTCCATTGCCAATTGTTTATCCTTGTTATCAGTTTTTACCCTCCTGGTTCCTGCAATAGCTCAAGTCAACAATAACACAAGTGAGGGTTCAACTCTCTTTGCCACTGACAATAACTCCAGATGGACTTCACCATCAGATTATTTTGCATTTGGTTTCCACTGGCTTCCAGGTGAACAAGATCAGTTCCTACTTGCTATCTGGTTCGCTAAGATACGAGATGAAACTATGGTTTGGTTTGCAAAGAGAGACAATCAAAAGCTGACCAGACAGCTTGTACTCAAAGCTCCAAGTAGATTGGAGTTGTGGAGGTCCAACAACAGTGAGAATTGTGAAGTATCAAATGGGGCTATGCTAGACACTGGGAATTTTGTGATATAAAGCACAAACTAAAGCATCATATGGGTTAGCTTCAACGAACCATCCAATACAATCTTACCAACCCAAGTCTTAGATTCTGGGAGCAAACTATTCTCTATCATGTCCGAAGAAAGTTTCGAGGGGGGAAATTTCAGCTCCATGTCACAGGCATAGAGCAGACCTCCTACAATCTGATACTTAATCAAATAGATGTCGACACCAAATATCCTTATGGAGTTTATTATAGTCATCAGGATGTTTCTGAGCTAATCCTGGACAAGTCAGGCTACCTTCAAGTCAAGAACTCATAGGGAAATATATCTAACCTTACATCAGAGGGTGCAGTCTTCAAGACAGACTCTTACTATAGGGCAACACTTGATTTTGATGGAGTCTTCAGATTCTATGCTCACCCAAGACTGAAGTTGGTCTCTCATCTTCCAGCCTGACATTGAGAAATCAGCCCCAAGCTCATTCTTGGGCCTCCTGTGCTGCTACAAATTCCTCGGTACTCTCTTATACTATTGTACTGCACTGTGCCACCTGTGTAGTTGTATTGTACTATTAGTTCTCTTGAATTGATTGATTTCTCTATATACAGGCTCCCTCTATATAGTACTGTTCATTAAGCAATGTCCTTATTCTCAGTTTCTACCTTACAATCCTCCAATTTCTTAAAGACTACACTCGGGCTTGGTTGCTTAATTGTTATCAATTTGCTAGTTTAAGTGCTTGAAGACAAAGACATTGTACTATAAAATGATGCTTGACAGGGAGTTTCATATGAAAAGGGAAAAAACTAATGTTAGGCTGTATATTTCAGCAGATAAGACGCACAAAGATAGCTTAAAGGTTGCAACAAAACAACCCTTTTCAGTAGAGAAAGAAGCTCTAATTTTCTGCTGCAAAACAAGGACTCCAGACCTAATTTATATTCATTCACTGTTTGAGCAAGTACTCATTTTCAGCCTTACAAGTGAACCACTTCATAATCCTACGACTAATTCTTTAATTAACAAAACCAAAGACAAGTTCAGTGAACAGTGTCAGAACACATTAACCATAACAAGGGACATGATATTCAGCTATTCATATAAGACTTTGAAGCACTATTTGCTATTGCTAACGGTTCAGCTAAAATGAATTTGTCCAACCTACACATTTGTCATCTGCTTCTTTAACAATTGAAAGTCCAACACAACTGCCTTCATGCCCATGGACCAGCTTTGCTGCTTGTGAGTACTATAACTGAATGCATACCCCTACTATGCACTGAATAGCAAAGCAGGCTGCACTTAACAAAGTCAGAAGTCCTGAACAGACCAAGCTAGAATCATTATTTGTTCTCTTTTTTTTTTACTTGTTTTGAAGAATAGACATTTATGGATTCTGTGCATTATGACCGGGCCAATGGGGTTTTAAGTTATTCTGATTCAAAGTAGAGTTTATTCTTTTCTAAAAGATTCACTCTAACATTGCAAACAATATAAGTGCGACCACTGTTTCATCGATCTTTTTGAAATTTGAAGCACCTAATAATATCCGGAGCTTTTAGAACCAAATACTCTTTAAATATAACGTATGAGAGAAATTCAAAAATGAAGTAATGCTACGCAATCACACTACTTTATTACAATATAAATTAAGTAGTTCAACTATGCCCATAGAAACATAGACTAAATTTTATTACTATCAAAGAAACAAAAGTAAAAATTGACACACATTACAGATGCATACAGCTCCAAGGTCTGGCAATTTTTTTTTTTTTTCATCATCAATTCTTCTTCCATGATTGAATCCTCAAACCACTTAGCCTGACTCTTTCCAAAGAGGAAAAATTCGCTAGTAAGATTGCAGAAATCAAGGCTGAAAGAATTACTGAAATAATTGACCAATATGGAGCCTGAGTGAAGAAAAATAACAAAAGCAGAGGAAGTAGGCATTGATTTTGAAGAAATTAATGTGCCCAGCTGGAATGAGGAGAACAATTACTGAGTATGAGAACAAAAAAAATGTGCGAGTACTGTAAATCAAGAATATCAGAAAAGGGGTTCCTTCCAAAGCAATGGATGTCCCTGCTTTGTGTGCTGCTGTAGTATTGCACTAAGTCTGATCATAACACGGGGACGGGAATAAAAGCTGTATTAAAACAAAGTAAAGGACCGCACCAGACATATACGTGATCGTCAGATTTGGATCATCGGTTATGGTCCAAACTGAATAAGAATAGCTTAAGTAGAGGAAAACAGTGAGTTCGAGGAACAGAATCTTAACGCGAACATGTAGAATGAGGAGAATAATTAATGAGTTTGAGAACGAAAATAGCACGGTATTACAAGCGAGGAACAGCGAAAAAAGGCTATCTTCCAAAGCAATGGCTGTCCCTGCTTTGTGTTCACACGTTAATGTTGTATTGGACTGACTCAGATAAATGATTTTAGGATGATTACTACTCCCTACTGTTTTATTGAAGGGAGGTTCTGGGGTAATGCACAGACCATTATCTTGCCAAACTCCACCAGGAGGGGTAAGTACCGCTTGATAGGTGAGTGTTGCAAGCAATACTGCAACCACCAGAAGCATATTACGCCATTCCACTGTAAAATTCCTTATTTCACGTCTTAAACTCTTAAATATAAAAACTGGTGACAGCCTTTGGTACTATGGATTTGGACACCCATTAAATGTAGAAAGAGATGAACCAGGTTTAGCTCCAGCACGGCGTAGCATATCTCTAATCTCTCTGTTGTCTTCTCGCATGATGTCCCATGCTGTTTTATCCTCTAAATTCTTATGGTTTACATCCACAAATTCCTTACACCAAGAGAGTAAGTGTCTCACAGCCTGCGTAATGTAAATCAATCAAGTCTCGTCCGTGGTCCATTCTTAATCCAAATGCATAAGTTTTATCTAAAAAATAATCATATTCTATTACATGCAATTGCAAACCCACAGGATGATTAAAAGATAAGATATATATTCAGCAAAAAAAGAAAAAGAAAAAAAGATATATATATATATATATATATAAATATATATATTACGCCCGGTGACAGAACTGTAAATAGACCAAGGGAGGCCACCACTCCCTAAAATTTTAAACATTTTTAAATAGCATATTTTGGTATAAAATATTTGAAATTTTACAAAGAAAAAGAAAAAAAAAAAAAAACGAAAGAAATTTACTTGACCCAAAAAATGAGTTTTGGTTTTTATCTAGAGTATTCATGATTGGTTATTTTATGTGTTTTTTTTTTTCCCTTATATTCATATTTTGTTAATACTTAGTAGCTAGATGTTAATGGAGAGCTTGCCTGAGTTTGATTTTTTGATACTAAAATGTGCAACACAGTATTGCCTTCATTGTCCTCCCAATTCAGGACTGTTCTTTTATTAAATTCAGCAATTTCAGAAGAATTAATTGCAAGCCATCCCATGAAGAATTCAAATGCCTCGAGCTTGTCATTTTTAAGGGCAATATGCAAAGCTATCTCGTTTTGCACCGTCACATCTGTAATAGAATCAGGACAAACTAATAGAAATTTTTCCAATAGATAAAGGTGCTCTCCACTTTCTGCTACGTAATGCAAAGGAGTTAGCCACTCCCTTCCTTTGACACGAACAAGACCCCCATCAAGTTTTAGAAGCCGGCACACCAACCCAATATGCCCATTTTGTAGAGCAAGGTGAATGGGACTAAACCCGTTTGGATCTAGTTTCCGAGCAAATGAAGGCTTTAAACTCATCAACTCTAGGGCAAATTGGATGTTCCCATAAGATGCAGCTATGTGTAAAGGAGTATTAATAAATGGTAGCTTGTCAATGTGCTCCAAAAGTTTTACATCCTCTCCAAATAAGTTGTAAAATTCATCAATATTATTATCATCACTTCGAGTAACTATCGAAAGGGGTGAACTTGATGAAGCTCTAGCACTGTATAGCATAAGCTTGATCTCTCTATTGTTTACATGTGTTTGTCCTTGTGAGATGTCCCATGCTGTTTTACCCTCTGAATTCGTACTATTTACATCGACAAATCTGGAACCACAAGTGAGTAAGTGACACACAACCTGCATAATGTAAATTACTTAAGTATTGTTCTTGGTCTGTCCTTAATCCAAATGCATAAACTTCTTTTTCTTTTATAAGTTTTTAACTAAAATTATAATTAAAGAAGTAAAAAAAAAAAAGATTATTATGTATTACATGCAATTGTAAATTAAGCCAATGAATCACTAAAAAAAAGACTATTTTTATATATTACCAGTACGAGATGGAACTGTACATACTCCCTAAAATTTTAAACATTTTAAAATATTATATTTAGATATAAAAGCTTTTAAATTTTGAAAAAAAAATTACTTGGCCCAAAAAAAGGAGTTTTGGTTAAAATAAATTCAAAAAATAAAATGGTAATCTAGACTATTTGTATTTTTCAAAATTCATATTTTGTTAATGCTGAGTAGATGTTAATGGAGAGACAGAGAGCTTGCCTGGGTTTCATTTTTTGATACTACAATTTGCAACACAGTGTTTCCTTCATCATCCTTTTGGTTCAAGATTGAGAATACATTCAATGAAGTATTTTTAAATAAATTTCTTCCAAGCCATCCCACCAAGAATTTGAAAGCCTCGAGCTGTTCTTTTTTTAAGGCAATATGTAGAGCCGTCTCATCTCGCACCGTCACATCTGCAATAGAATTAGGACTAACTAATAGAAATTTGTCCAATAGATCAATGTGACAATCACCTGTTTCAACAACATAATGCAAAGGAGTGATACACTCCTTTCCTTTGACATGAGCAAGGTCCCTATCAATCTCTAGAAACTGATGCACTAGCTCAATATGCCCATTTTTTAGAGCAAGGTGAATAGGGTTAAACCCATCTGGATTTAGTTTCCGAGCAAATGAGGGCTTTAATCCCATCACCTCTGTGGCAAATTGGATGTGCCCAACAGACGCAGCTATGTGTGAAGGAGTTTGAACACATTGTATCTGGTCAATGTGATCCAAAAGATTTACATCCTCTCCAATTAATTGGTGCAAGGCAGTAATATCTCCACTTTCAGCAGCCTGCTCCATCCTCTCATCCATTTTAGAGAAGACTGATATATTAAGGCAGGGTTTTTCTTGCTCTGAACTTGTTGTTTTGTGCCTTGAATTAGTACGTAGTGCTGCATACAAGAAAGCCAATATTACCACCTCATCCTAAATTCCTAATTAGTTTCGAATATCTCTAGCAAGTCATCTAATTAAAACTTCAGTATGTTTTACATTCTTATTCCTACGTGGTTTTGGCTGCTTTGGAATATTATTTGTATTTGATTTAGACTATGCTCCATGGCAAGCTAGCTTTAGAGTAACATATATTTTAGATCACTGTTTTTTCTTTCCCTATATCATAACATAGTCTTTCTTATTTGTGAGAGAAAAAACTTCCTCTACTTCAAATCCTATATTGCCGATGTTGTAATTATCAAATTATCCGTAAAATAGAAAAAGACTTCGACATAAGTGTGGAATGATCTAATCCCAAAAGAAACTGTTGAATGATTTTTTTTATTTATTATTATTAAAAAAAATTGAGTTCTTTTGAGTAGAAGTGTCATTCTTTCAACTTCATTTGTAAATCTCATGTTAGCTTCTTGGTGATTATGTTGGCTCCTTTTATAGAATAACATTTATCAAAAAAACATTTATGCATCTAAGTAGTCTATACCACTTACATACGGAATTTTATCCATCATTGGTGTCATGATCATCTTCTAGGTGTCAAAAATAGTCTTATAAAAAATAGGAAATTTAACCTACATTGGTGTCATTTTTTTAATATTTCTAAGATAGTCTTATAAAAAATTGGACAAATTTTTAAGATTTAGAATAATTTTTTTAATCCACAAAACATGCGCAGATCAACGTGAAGAGGCTAATATACCCATAAATGAAAAATTTATTAGACCCTCAAAATAGTGCAACATGCATACCAAATGTATGAGTTTTATTTTTTTATTTTTTTTAGTATGACCAAATGTATGATTGATGCTAAGGAAAAAAAAAAAAAAATTACCTCCTTGTTCCTTCTTCTTCTTTTGGGTTTTGGGTATCTTCTTCTTCTTTTCTTGTTAATTTCGGGCTTTTTTTTTTTTTGGGTATCTTCTTCTTTTTTTTTTTTTTTTTTTTTTTTTTTTTTTTTTTTTTTTTTCTGCCTCTGGTTTTGCCGCTTCAATCCACTACCTCTTCTTTTATATTTGTGTCACTGTGACTGTTGTACTGCTGTCCCACGCACTACTGCTTCCTTTCAAGCTCTTTTGTTTTGTGACTTTTGTCCACTTGAGTTTCAAAATTTAATTTTCTTTTTTTTTTCCTCTCTTTGTTTTTGTGAGCTCCACGTGGCTTACAATAAAATGAAAGCGTCAAGGCCGTTTGCTCTTGGTTTGAAAGAGTTCAAATATTCTGTTTCACTTTTTTTGCTCCACTCTATATTTCACCAATAAAAACTTACCATGCATTCACTTAATTAATTAAATATTACTATTAATTAATAAAAGGTAGTATTAATAAGTCAATAATTATAATATTTAATTAATTAAGTGAACACGTGACAAATTTTTATTGATGAAATATAGAGTAGAATAAGAAAAGTGAGAGAGAAGATTTGAACTCGATTTTAAACAACAATTTTCAATGTTTAAATATTAAAAATTATTGTTAAAAACAACATATTTGGTAGACACTTTTTTTTTGGAGTCTTTGAGCTATATTATTTATTTTAGGGTGTTGAAACACTGAATTTAAAAATTTTCACGTACTAGTTTTTAAATTACAAACAACTCAATGATACAATGTAAATATTTAAAAAACATTGGGCCGACTTTGATTAGACAATACCTCTGTTGCCAAAACCAACTACTTTACTTTCTCTCTACAATACCTTAAGGGCAAACGGGAACAAATGCCTTCTTTTTATATCTTTCTCTCTCTTCCACAGTTGCATGCTATTCTTTATCTTTCTGCTTTCTTCCTCTTCTTCTTTCTTTCTTTTTGCTTTTTCTTTTCCTCTTTCTCCTACACGCTGCCACTCTTTCTTCTTCTTCTCTTTAATTTTTTTTTTCTCTTTCTCTCTTGCACGCTGTCTTCTTCTTTTTTTTCTTTTTTTTTTTCTTTTTTGTAAATATCCTAGTTGATGGGTTTCTCTTATATTTCTTTTTTCTGGGTTGGATGACCAGTGATTCAGTTGGATAGAATAGCAATTTGGCTTTTCTTTTGTCTGCTTTTTCTGGGTTTTTCTTTTCTCTTGTCTCAACTAAAAAAATAGCAATTTGGCTTTGATTCAGTTGGGATTTTGCATTGTTTAGTGAATTGTTCAAGCTAGCTTGGACTTGTAAAGGAGAGAGATGGAACGAAGATGAGAGATAGAATATATAATTAATTAAATTTTTAGCTCAAAAACACCTACACATGCCAAATACACAATTATATTTTTTTACTTAAAAAACAATGTTATTAGAAATATGATACCAAACATATTTTTTGCATTAGAAATACTTTAAATATGTGTTTTCACCATACTTTTTAAATCACAATTTTTACATTATTTTGAATAACAATACTTGAAATCTGCTACCAAATAGGTTTTAATCCTTTTAAACATCTTTCAATGTACCACAGTCACTAAAATTAACATCTAGGTTTGTCATTTTTTTTTCCATATTATTACTTTTATTATATTCTATATATAATTGAACCGAAACTTGTTCTTATTGTTATTATTATTATTGAATTGATATTTGAGCTTAAAGATTATAGCATGCAACGGTACGTCGAAATATACCGTTACCAAAACATTCTGTTCCAATCGACAAATCGAAATAGGTTTCGAAATATTTATAATAGTTTAATAATTTCCGATAAACTTAAAAATAAAGAAAAAAATCCCAAAAAATATCACATTAAAGTGACGATTTATGTTTTTGAAAATTAAAGTTGGAGGTGGGATGCCAATTCAATCCCATCAAAAGAAAAAAAAATAAAGAAAAAGAAAAAGAGAAAAACCCAACATGAGTTTTACCTCAGTTGGTTGTCTTTCTTTTTCGTTCTTCTTCTTTTTTTTTTTTTTTTTTTTTTTTTTTTTTTTTTTTTTTTTTTTTTTTTTTTCAGTTTGTCCACCGGCTGCCAGACCCTCTAACCTTTCTCATTACTTTATATGATGGCTCTTCTCTACCGCTCTAAGTTACCTCTATATTTTTCTAATTTTTATTTATTTATTTATTTTGACTTCGTGATCCTCATCCATATTCCATAGGCCGACCACTATTCTCTCTCTCTTAATCTAGTCAAGCCTTTTCTTCTCTCTCTGTTTAATCCTTTTTAAAATAACCTTACTTCGCTCTCTTTCTCTTTTAAATCCTTTTTGAATTTTGGTTTTTTTTTTTTTGTTTTTTTTTGTTTTTTTATAAATTTCATTAGCCCCTACTCTTGGGCTGGCTATTTTTTCAAAAAGTACGATTAGTGTCAGCAAATATGAGCAATTGCATCAGTTGATGCAAAATTGTGCAAAATAAAAAAAGTTGCTCATTTTACACATTTTGAGCAAAAAAAAAAAAAAAAACACCCAGATCAGTGGGTGTAAACTTATGCATAAATGCACAATTGCTACAGTAACTGTGCAAATATGCACAACTACTGTAGCATGTGCATTTCATATCTTAATAATATTTTCTCTCTCCTCTCTATACTAACTCTCATGGTCTCATTTCCCATTCTTTTTCTCATTTCATCAGACTTTCTCAAGCGCAGCTCTCTCTTTCTCTCATCTCATCTTTCTCTCATCTCAGGCACAGCTCTCTCTTTCTCAAACGCCGTCGATCTTGATGCTCGCCGCTCGCCGTCAATCTTGATGCTCCTTGCGGTGGTGACGGCGATCTCCTCTAGCATAACGATCGGAGCATAGGTCTAAGAGAGAAAGGCGATTTCTTGCTGATCAGAGCTTAACGATCGCCAGTGGTTGAGGCTTTCACTTCTTCTCTGTGCTTATGCTTAGGTTCAGTGCTTGCCATAGAGAGAGGCGGTTTCTTGCCGATCGGAGCTTAACGATCGCCGGTGGTTAGGGCTTCCACTGAGGAAGAAGAAAACCCATTTTTCATTGATTCTTCAGCGATATTTTTCAGCAAGAAATTGGCAGGTACAAGAAGGGGCTTGGCTGGATGGGTTGATGATGGTGGAGGTTGCTGCTTGATGATGGTGGTTGGTTTGTTAATGATGGTGGCTGGTTGCTTGATGATGGTGGCTGGTCTCTTTGGTGGGTGTGGTTTGGTTGTTCATTTGGCTGGGGTGTTGGTAATTTTGGATTTTGTTGGGGATGAGAGAGAGATAAGCAGTGAGTGAGAGGGATGTGAAGAAAATAATAAAAAATTGTAAAAGAATGTATATTTTATTGAATAAATGTGTAAAATAGATAAATTGATGTGGGTGTTTTGTAAAAATAGGTGTGTAAAATAGAAAAAGTAGCTTTTTTTGTGCAAAATGGAAGGAAAATTTGCATCAACTGATGCAATTGATAAATTTTGGTGATATACATTGGTACTTGGTTAGGATTATGCATGCAGTAGTGCACAACCCCATATAATGATGAGTTAAGGAAAATTTGCATCAACTGATGCAATTGCTCTAAGATAAGTTTTGGTGATATACATTGGTACTTGGTTAGGACTATGTATGCAGTAGTGCACAACCCCATATAATGATGAGTTATGCTAACAAGTGCCTTTAGGGCAATGGTTAACAATCTATTTTAAGAAAATTTTGACATCACTTTGATTGGAGATGAAAAAAGCTGTCAAAACTTTAATTGTTGTTTTTTTCTTTACTCATAAAAACAATTGTTGAAAAATCTGGTTTTATATCTCATACAAAACATACAGCGGAAGCAACAAACATGGATCTATTTCATTCATGATTGATAACATGCACTATGTAAATTGCAGAATTTAAGAACAAAATAACGTACTTTGGTGCAGTGAAATTCAAAACAAAAGATTAGAAGTACTTGGGAACGCTTTTAATCTTCACTCCAATTCCACTTTTCGCCCAAGAAGTGTGGTCTCTTAATCAGTTTCCAAAGGAGAATAATCGAGTGGCTTCACTCACACATACACACCACTTCATAAAGATGTGTCTTTCTCTCTTATAAAAAATTATGTATGTTTCTCCCTTTATAACTAACTAATTATCTAATTGGATAGGCCTATTGGGCCTTTTCAATTGGGCTTTAGTGTGTGGCTTGTAGTGGGACCAATTGTAGTGGGACCAAAAGGGACTAATAAGACACTAACTCCAATGGGTCTTGAGCTTTTCTGCCAACTCTTAACAAGTCCAAAATTACCATTAATTATATTTAATACCACTATATAAATATAATTGCACTCTAGGCCTTATTAATAAATTATATCCCAAGACTTTATTATACATGCAACTCCTTCATAAGATGTTCGTAGTAATACAAAGTCATAAATGTAGACTGTCACTTTAAAGATTACTACATCTTAATCTTTAAGTGCCCAGTTTAATCCTTTAAGTTATTCATCATATATTTATGAAATCCAATTTCATAAATATATACTTTAGTAACTCCTTACTAAAGTGGTTAGGCCTAAAACTTTGAATAACCAAATTCATTAAACTTATTTCAGAGAATATTTTATCTCTCTGTTAGGAGATTATGAATTTCATCTTGAGAATATATATTCTATCAACATTAAATGTGGCTGTCCAACATACTGAGGTTTTGATCGTGATTTTAGATCTCACTCCTGATATATCAAAGCAACTTACATTTCATGATCATGTCCATTATTCTCTCAGGATTAAGAGTTCACGTAAATAGAAGTCGTAAGATTAATTATTCATTTGACAGTCGTTAGGAGAGTAATAAATCTCACAGCGGTCCAGTTCAATATGTCTTAACTCTTAAAACAGAGTAACATACCAACATACCAACTAGAAGTCTCCACTTCCATGATCAAGATAAATCATCTTAGTTGATATGTTATAGTCTTCGCAGATGAAATGCTTAATTTCATCACTGACTACGAATTATAATTCCGAGTTTACAAAGAACTTGTGATTTATATCTTCTGTGACTTTTCACATAAATCGCATACTATGCATTTCATGAACTATATGATAATGTCCAAATATTCATGTTACCATTATTTTAGATAATAATAAAACAACTTTATTAATCATAACATTAAGTCATACATAATATCATACAATAGGATTTAAGGGCATATATCCTAACAAACTTTTTTTAATTGGATTGTTAACCATTACCCTAAGAGTATCAATTAGCATTTTCCTATAATGATATGGAGTGGTTGTTAGAAACCATCTTTTGAGGGTGTTTTTTTACACTTTTTGTACCTTAGACACGTGTCTTGATTTTATTAGACAACGTTTAGTCAAGGCTTTTTCTAAGAAGAAAGTTAGGCTTGACACTTTGCAGAATGGGCTCTAAGGTACCATTCTGCCATTGTCAGTTTATGCGTAAACGTTGAGTCCAAAGTTCAAGAGAAGACGTTGCAAAATGGGCTTATTCTTTGTTTCTATTGCTGAAGGAACATTCCCCTAGTTTTGCCATAGAACTGACTTTTCTTAACTTTCTGGTGTGCAATAAAGTTTTTCGCACTTTTCTGCAATGTGAGTGACCTTTCTCCGTCTCTACCACAAAAGGAACATTTTTCCAGCTTCTACTGCGGAACTAAATTTCCTTAACATTTTGCTGTGCAGTAAAGCTTTCTGCTACGTAGTAAAGTTTTCTGCATTTTCTGCAATGTGAGTGACATTTCTGCATTTTCTACTACAAAGCTGGCTTTTCTTAACTTTTTGCTGTGCTATAAAGTTTCTACACTTTTTTGCAACGTAAGTGACATTTATGCATATTCTGTTGTAGAGCTGGCTTTTCTTAATTTTCTATTGTATAGTAAAGTCTTTTGCACTTTTTTGCAATTTGAGTGACCCTTCTCAATTCTCTACTGAAGAAAATAATTCTCCACTTCCTGTACATAAATAATTCTAAAATCCAAAGAAAATACTCATCAAGCAAATGTTAATTTACATGGATTAGTGTATTCTCAAACATATAGATACATACATTCGTATATATAGTTATACATGTTCACATATAAATATATAAAAAATATATATATATATATATATGCAAATATGGATTTCAATTTATACACATTTAAGTATGGTAGAATAATATAAAGCTAAACACACTAATACATGTGTCAACGAAGAATATGTAAAGTTCTTGCCAGCATATTCATGAATTAAAAGAACGGTGTTTTCAACAGGATAATGATTAAGAGAACTCAATCCCAACTCACACAACCTTGTTGCCCAATTAGGCTACAAAGTTGAGTGGTTTGGAATGTGAGTCAGAGTAGTCTATTGATGCATGCCCCTATTTTCGCTGTGTTTTCTCTCTCTTTTTTACCACTTTTTTTTCCTTTTCTCTGTTCTTTCTTTCCTTCTCAATTTTTATATTTTCCCCTGCCTTGCCTTAGGTCCCCCCCCCCCCCCCCCCTCTTTCATCTATGGCTACTCCCCCCTATTATAGTGAACTGATTCCATGAGATTTCTCCATTTTACTTCTAGGGTTTCACCAATTGTTTTTGGTTTTTTGTGGGCATTCCTTCAAGACTATCCACAAACCTATTGGTTGCCTGGTCACTACCACTACTTAGTACATTCTCACTCTACCACTACTCATTTCATGACAAAATTCCCTTTCTTTTGTTCTAGCTATATACCTCTACCTCAAAAGGATAAGGATTAGGCTACCTTACCAACTACCTCTATGGCATGCATTAGATGGTCTCGGCTACTTGCTACTTCTTTTGGATAAGATACCATCCCAGCATGTATCTTTCTAAAAGAAGCCACTGGAAATCAAATATAAACCCCTTTTCCCCCCATTACCAAACCACACCCTCTGAATCTTTTGACCGTAGGCCTACCTCCCTTATCTTGGCCGAGTACAGGTGGGTGGTGCTCGGGCCCTTATGTGCTTGCTCTAGTATCCTCTATTTTTTTTTTCTTTTATTCTTATGCTGTTTTTGCCGCTGGCCTTGTCTTATTTCTTCACGTATTTCCTGCTATGTTTGTCATTTTCTTTGATTTGACTTTTCTTTCCTTCACGCAGTACCAGCTGCTGACACTTTTTGACATTCCTTGTTTCTTTCTATCGTGTTTCTTCATATCAGTTTTCATTCCTATCTTTTTATAAAAAAAGGATTTGGGTCTTTGTGGGCCAAATAATGTTTGCTGAAGAACTGTATTCTGTAGTAGATCTATATTCTGCTACAGATTTGTATTCTGCTACAAATTTGTATTCCGCTGTAGATCACTTTCTCTTGCATTTCTTTCTTAGCCCAGGCGTAAGTCTAGACTTTTTATTTTTTCTCCAGTTTCTTTGGGGCGTTCTTGCTGTTCAGTTTTCTTTGTGGGCCTTTTAGGCCTTATTTTTTATTGGGCTTTCTTCCTCATGAGCTTTTGGGTCAGGTTTTTGTTAGACGTTCCTCCTCATGAACTTTTGGGTATAGATTTGCAAAAACGAGCATCAGCACCATCTAAAGGTAATTTTTTTTAGATGGGAATCTAAAGGTCATTTGTAAAAAAAAAGGCCTAATTATGCCCGTTTGAACCAATAATTTAATTTTTAGAAGTACTAAACAAATTTACTGGTAAATTTGACACTCCTTCCAAGTATAAAGACGTGTAATATTTACTTTTATAGGAAAAAGACGTGTAACATTTAGATTCTTCTACAAAAACAACCTCTACCTACTATGTTCTCTCTTTGTTGTTATGGTTGTCATGTGATATGACAATAATAAATAATAAAGGAAAAAATGCAAAACACATCTTTTAAGGTTGCGTATGGATACTCGAATTTGGATTTGGAATTTAATTTTAAAGTGAAGGATTTGAAATGCCTTAATTTTGAAGAGATGGATTTGAAATGCCTTAATTAGGTTTACACAAACCTTGAGCTTTCTTAATCTTATTAGGATTATACAAACTCATAAACAAATAGCCTATTAGAATAAAACATTGCTGGCTATATTTTGAAATCCGTTAATTAAATAGATTGAGAGGTGTCAAGCTTGTGTCGAGAATTCTTCATTAAGTCTTGATAGATGCTAGTGTCAAAAGTAGTGTCAAGCTTCACTATTTTAGCTTTTTTCTTCACTTGTTTCTTGGATTAATCTTCATGTCTTTAATGATACTACTTAAGATGTAAACTTTACATACTTCTTGATACATTAAACCCAACTTATATCTATCAAATTACAAGCAAAATACGTTTTGTCAAATAATAAGCCAATACATAGAAAATATGACCCTAACAAACCCGTATTAGCTTTAGCCCGTGTACAACATAGCACAACCTTGATCTCTTTGTTGTCAACTTGTGTTTGACATTGTACGATGCTTGATGTTGTTTTACCCTCTAAGAGCATTAGCATTGGAAAATGCTAATGCTACTCTATTTTACAATTCTAAAAAGCCACTTTATTATTATGCAATGGCATTTTACAATACTTCTAGCATCCCAAACTTCTATTTTTCTCTTTTACTCATTAAAATAATATATTTACGTAATAAAATAATATATTCTAAAAATATATATTTTCTCTCCCATCTCTCTCCTCTCTCTAATTTTCAACCAGAACCCCAACTGCAAGTCTGCAAGAACAAGCCCTTCCCACCGGTTTCAACACACAGAGACACCAAACACAGTTTCAACACATAAAGACACCAAACACAAACCACCTATCCAAACCCATCACCACACGCACACACACAAACACAAACCATCAACTGAGCCACACACACACCCACCATCAAACCAATCGGAGCCAACAACAGCCACCACACCCATCAGACCCACGGCACCACCCCGATCCATCAACCACAGCACTACCCCGATCTGCCACATCAAACCATGATCTCCACCAAACCATGAGACCGACGCTGCCACGATTCAAGGGAAGAGAAAGAAAAAAAGAAAGAGAAGAGAGATCAAAGAGAGACAAAGAAGGAAGAGACCCACGCCGCCTACCGATCTCGCCACCTACCGATCTCGGCTACGCCGGATGCATGCCGATCTCCACCAGGCCCAGTGACCCACGCACGCCGATCTCCACTAGACCCAGTGACCCACGCACGCCGATCTCCACCAAACCCAGTGATCCACGCCGATCTCCACCAAACCCATCACCAATCTGAGCACCTCTTCCTTTAAGCAAAAAAAAAAAAAAAAAAAAAAATCTAAGCACCGGTCACAGCAAAAAAAAAAAAAAAAAAAAAAAACCCAGAACGCAACAAGACCCGGATCGCAACCCACTACAAAAAATGAGATGTTGGACGGAGGACGAGTTTGGGTTTGAAGAGAGGAGAGAGCAGATGAGCTACAAAAAATGAGATGTTGGACGGAGGACAGGTTTGGGTTTGAAGAGAGGAGAGAGCAGCTGAGATGAGAAAGAGAGAACGAGGAGAGAGAAGAGAACGGCAATAATGAGAGGGAGGAGAGAGAAATTTAAGATAAAATATTATTATTATTTTTACCATTGTGCTACAGTACAATTCTAAAGATAGAATTGTACTGTAGCAGTATTGCAAAAAAATTTGCAATACTTGGGTTTAGAATTTCCGGATGGAGTGGATTTTGAGGCTTAAAATGTCATATTTACCTTAGATTTGGCATTAGCATTCCCCAATGCTAATGCTCTAAATTCATAAGGTTTACACGGACTAATCTAAAACCCCGAGCGAGTAAGTGACTCATAGCCTGCATAATGTAGTGATAAACTGTCACTAAATTAGTCAAGTCTCTTCCTTGGTCCGAGATCTTAATCCAAATACATAGGCTACTTCTTCTTCTTATTCTTCTCTAAATTTTTAATTAAAATTATAATTAAAGAAGGAACAAAAGATGATCAAAATGTATTACTTGCAAATGCAAAGCCACTGAGTCATTAAAATAAGACAATTTCTTTATTACCGGTAACATAAATATATATATATATATATATATATTATTGGTAACAGAAATATACATAGACCAGGGGAAGCCATCACCCCCTAAAATTTTAAACATTTTTAAGTAATATATTTAGATAAAGATTTTAAATTTTGAAAAAAAAATTTGCTTGGTCTCCAATTTAAGTTCACAAGTGACATCACTTTTTTTATATTGCAACATAGGAACTATAGAGGTAGCATTACACCCTAGGCTATTCAGGGTTAGTTATTTTAAATATTTAATTTTATCAGTTGAATTAACTAGAATATATGTAAACTAATTTTTCAGTAAGGAATGCAAGTGGATTAAAAAAATACACACACACACACACACACACCTAAGCAAAAAAAAAAAAAAAAAAAAAAACACATACACACCCTGGGGATGGGGTTCTGACAAAGGTATGTGAGAAATTTGATTACAAATTTCAAAAAGTAAGCAATGCTATTGCTATGCTATCATGTTGCGTTATTGGAATATACATTATCTATAATACTATTTAAGGGACTTTTCCTGTTTGGACTGAATTTTTTTTTTTCTAAAATACCCCTACATCTTTATGTTTAAGTAGATGTAAAACTAACGGATAATCCGGTAAAAATATAACCCCAACTCCCACTAAAACATTGCCTAAAAAATAGGTTTACTCTTTTGTTGATTTTTTTTTTTTTTTGAGAGAGTTTCAATCTATGGGATTCGCTCCTGATGATAACTCTTTAACATCAGATCAAGATACCAATCAGTTTTTGGTGTAGGAGGGGATCGAACTCCAAATCTCCTATTTAACCATCAGAGACTTTATTAGTTGAGTTAACTAGAACCCATTCTCTTCAGTTGATTTTCAAATTTCTTTATCCACTTATAAATAAGATTCTCAAAATAAAAATAAAAAAAACATAGATTTTACTATAAAAAAAGCCTCAATATGCCCATAGAAACATAGGCTAAATTTTATTATTGAAGAAACACAAATAAAAATTGACACGTATTACAGTTGCATACAGCTTCAAGTTCGGGTTTCTGTTTTCATCAATATTTTTTCTCCCATAATTGAATCCGTAAACCATATTAGCGTTTAGATTTGCGAAAAGTGGTCCCTACTAAGAATTAAAAAATAAGTTCTGAAAGAAAAACTAAAGAAATCGTCCAATTTGGAGCCTGGGTTATGGTCAGGAGTGCACAAAAATAACAGGACCAGAGGAGGAAGACATTGATTGTGAAGAACCCAAGGTACCCATCTGGAATGAGGAGGACAATTATTGAGTTTGAGAACACAAATGTGCAAGTATTAAAAACCAAGAACAACACAAAGGGGGTTCTTTTCAAACCAATGGCTATCCCTGCTTTGAGTGCTGCTGTTGTATTGGACAGGGTCTGCTCATCTTGCCAAAGTCCCCCAGGAGGGCTGAGTACCGCTTGATAGCTGATTGCTACAAGCAGTACTGCAACCACCAGAAGCACATTGCGTCTTTCGTCTGATAATGCCATCCTTTCACGAGCAAATCTCTTTCGCAAAAACTTCAAAAAGCTTGGTAATGGCGGAATTAGGTACTTTGCAAACCAATTAAATATAGAATGACGTGAACCCGATTGAGCTCGACCATGGCCTAAGATTAAATCTCTGATCTCTTTGTTGTATAATAATTGTGTTTGGCGGCTACACGAGATGTCTAATGCTATTTGGCCCTCAAATTCCTATGGTCTACACGGACCAGTTGGAAACCGCGTGTGAGTAGCCTCACAGCCTGCATAATGTAGTGATACACTGTCACTAATCTCATCAATATAAATTAATCAAGCATCTTCCTTGGTCCTTTTTTAATCCAAATGCATAAGCTTCTTCTTCTTCTTCCTTTTCTATTTTTTTTTTAATTCAAATTATAAATAAAAAAGAAAAAAAATGAGAGTAATGAATTACTTGCAAATGTAAAGCTAAGAGGAGAAAATGTTTCTCTCTAGACTATTTTTGAAAAAAACCCTTCAAGCTCCTTTTATATTTTTTTTATTGGATGTTAATTTTGAAAATCTAATTGTTAAATTTTATTATATCCTCCATGTTAGCAAAATTTTAAAAGAATTAAATATCGATAACTATGTCATTAATTAAATGTTTAAATTTTAATTTTTTTGTAGTCTAAAATTATGCATATAATTAGTTTATTGATCGAATGGTAAATAATATACGATTTGAAGAAAATTTTACATGCGTGTTAAGAAAATAAAAAGCATGTAATCTAACAGTTAGATATTCAAAATTCACATCCGAAAAAAAAAAGATATATGATGTGGGACAAAGTTTAGCTACAAAATTGGTTTTAGCTTAAGGCTGACAAATCCACCATTGGATTACATATTCTTCTTATATCTTTCATGCTTGCAAAATTTCTTAAGAATTAAAGATTAATAGTTATGTCATCAATAAATTTTTTAAATTACAATTTTTGGTAATTTAAAATTATGCATAAAATATAAACTTACAAATCATATAGTAAATAATATCCGATTAACACAAAATTTGACATGTGTATTAAAAGCGTAAAAAATATTCATTTCAATGGTTAGATTTTCAAAATATGTTGTAATATTAAATTTATTGTGTAAGTTTGTAGCCTAATGCTACAACCAATTTTGTAACTAAATTTTGTCCTATGTAGAATTTGAATGGTATATTCAATTCAACGATTAGATTTTCAAAATATGTAGTAATATAAATTTTATTGTGTAAAGTTGTAGCCTAATGCTACAACCAATTTTGTAACAAAATTTTGTCCTATGTAGAATTTGAATGGTTTCTCTCCAAACTAGTTTGGAGAGAAACCTTGTCCAACAAACATAAACTATAACCCCCTAAAATTTTGAACATTTTTAAATAACATATTTAGATATAAAAGATTTAAGATTTTGAAAAAAAAAAAAAAAAAAAAAAGAATTGGCTAGCTAGCCCTCAAAAAATGAGTGTTGCTCAAAAGATAAGATGAGAAGAATAATAGTCAAAATAAAATATATACTCACACCAAATTATCCAAGTCATGCTATGTATATAATAAAATAGCATTATATTCTTATATACTATCTTTATAATGCAATAGAATAATATTTAACAATCTAAGAAAGAAAAGAAATAACAACTTAAAAGCACAAAACCAAAATGCATTAATCCAAAGTATAGTTTTAAAAAACACAAAAATTCATCAACATAAAGTAGAGATAAAAAAATTAAAAAAAAAATCCACCAAAAATAGAAAAAAAAAAATCATGAGAGAAAGAGAGAGTAATAACATTTTTTGTGTGGTAAAATATGTATAGAATAAGAGAGAATAGCAAATTTATAGTAAGAGGATAAGGATAAGAAAAGTCAACATAGGAGTGTGCATGGGTTGGGTTGGGTTGGGTTGGATTGAGGGAATTTTTTGACCCAACCCACCATAGTGGGTCAAAAAAAATTCAACCCAACCCAACCCAACCCAACCCAACCCACATGGGTCAAGTTGGGTCGGGTTGAACCCATGGGTTGAACAAATTTTTTTTTATTACTATTATTATTAAATTGAGCATACAAAAATATATCACACTTGCCACCTAAGTTGATAAACAAAATATACATTAATATATAAACTAATATTCAAACTCAATTGTAAACAAAATATGTCTAAATGGGATAAATATGTCTAACAAAATTTTTTTTATTAAATATATAATATATTTTAAATATATAATATATTTTAAATATATATTAAATATGGGTGGGTCGGGTCGGGTTTGGCGGGTCGGTGGGTTTTCTGCACACCCCCTGTCAACATAAGAGGAAGAGAAAGGGATAAAGGAAGATTGACATTAAGGTTGAGAGAAGTGGAGATATGAAAAATTTAAAGGGGGGAGAAAAGTTTGGAGAAAATGTAACAATAAGTTGAAAAATTAATAATTAAAAGAGTTAAAAATAAGAGAGAGTTGATATTTTTATTGTTAAATAATGAAGTTTTTAATTCACCTTAAATGAGTAAATGTTTAAAAAAATATTATAGGAAAAATTGAAAAGAAAAATGTTAATGAAATGGCTGCTAATATGGCTAAGCTAAAACGTAACAACAATAAATACTACAATTAAGCAATTAAAAATGAGAAAAAATAAAAATTAATTGGAAAATACAGTCTAATTTTCTTAAGGAGAAAACCATGGTTGAAAATAAGAAGATTATATGCTTATATAATTATACAAAAATTCATATGATGTTAACAATTGTTAAAACACTATGTGAATAATGATAACAAGGGTTAACAATTGTTAACAAATTAGTTATTCAAATAATCTTCTTATTTAAAAATATTTCACATTAGAAAATATTATAGGAACAATATGAACTGACAAATACAATCAATAAAAAAAATTAATTTCGTATAAAAAATAAAAAGAGTTATAATCATCATGATCCACCTTTTGGATTATTAGTTAGAAAAAATTTGGCTTGAGTTTAAAACTAAAAAGAACAATTTACAATTTAATTATCTTTTGGAGAAAAATTGAATAAATAATAGAGAGATAGAGAGAGAATAGGTATGTTTGGTAACTGGTTTTTTCCTTTATTTTTTTGTTACCAAAAACTATTTTATATTTTTGAGACTAAAAAACTTGTTTGGCAACTCAAAATGAACAAAAAACAAAAACTATTCTTAAAACTTAATTTGTGAGGGAAACTGAAAACATGCAAAAGACTGTTTTCAGTTTCTAATTTTCAAAAGGCAATGAAAGCACGCATTTAATTTAATGAATCTGTTTCATTTAATGAGTTAGCATTAGAGTTCAAATCCTATTAACAACATATTTTAGTATTTTCTATTTTTTTAAAAAAACTATCATTTTAATTTCAATTAGCCAAACATATTTTTGATTTCAAAAATACAAGAAAATTGTTTTTTCTTTATATTCCCAAAAACACGTTTTTGAAAATAAAAAACAAAAACTGTTGTCAAACATAACCTAATTATTTGTTCCACTATTGTCTACTTTGATTACTTTGATGAATTTAGATTAATGTATAATTTAATCTTTAAAATTTATTAAAGATAATTTTTTCTTTTTAAAAATTGAAAATTATTTCTAAATGTATTTTTCATCTTTTTATCTCTACATATATATCATTCTATTATTTTGAACGTTCTATTTTTTCTTTTATGAAATTTGCGTATGTTTGATTTTTTTTTTTTTTGAAGTGGTTTATATTCAGAAAAATTTTGTTATAGAGTTTATATATATATGTGTGTGTGTGTGTGTGTGGTACAACTAGACTTTTTTAAGTTTCAAATTAATGATTCAAATTTCTCTTTCTTTCTCTTAAAGAGATTATCATGATAATCAAACGTTATCACAAATTTATAATTGATATCACACAAATAATTGATAGATTCATTCAAATGCATAGCCATGTAGATTGTATTTTAATATAAACTCAAATTCTGACTTCCAAAATATCTAAGAATTAACTCAAACCAAGACTATAAGAGGGAGAGAGAGCACACATGATGTGGAACTTCAAAAACACATCACCAAAATTTATCAACCCAAAGTATAGATACAAAAAATACAAAAATTCATTAATCTAAATTAGTGTTTCGAGAAAGAATAAATAATATATATATATATATATATAGAGAGAGAGAGAGAGAGAGAGAGAGAGAGAGAGAGATAGAGAGAGAGAATAATCACGTTTTTTGGGAGAGAATGTGAGAAAAATAGTAAATATAGATAAAAGAAGATGAGTAAAAGAATACTTAAAAGAAAATGTATAGTTGTAAACAACGAATTATCTAAGCCATACTGCATAATAGAATAACATTGTATCATTATATACTATATAATGTTATAGGATAAAATCTATAAAGAAAAGAGAAAAGATAACAAATTAAAATATAATCAAATCGCATCAACCTAAAATAGTGTTCAACACAAAAATTCATCAACCTAAAATAGAGATGCAATAAAGAATTAAAAACCCACCAAAGAAAGAAATGTATACACACACAAACACACACATGCACACAATTCACCTTTTTGTGTGAAAAAAATATAAATTGAATGGAAGAGAAAATAGTAGCATTTTATAGTAAATAAAATGGGAGAAGAAGAGTCAAATATAAGGAAGGTGAAGGGATGGAGGAATTGCACTGTTAAGATATAGAATAGTGGAGAGATAAAAATGTAAAAGTGTGGGAAAAATATGGATTGAATGGAAAAGAGAATAGCAAAATTTTATAGGAAATAAAATGGGTGAAGAAGAGTCAAATAAATGGAAGGTGAAGGGATGAAGGAATTGGAAATAGGTGGATGACGTGACTGCTGACATGTCTCAATTGGAACATAGCTACACTACAATAAATATTATGCTTTAGCTTTTAGATATATTATGCTAACATGTCTTAACTAGAGTGTAGCAACCATAGTTTTAAAAACCGGACCAGACCGGCCGGTCCGATCGGTTCAACTGGGAACCGGCCTTCAATCCGGTTCGGTTATGGAATAAAACCGAAAATGGCCTAAAAACCAGTAAATAGTAAAAATTGGCCGGTTCAACCGGAAAACTGGAAACTGGTATGATTGAACCGGTTTTGCAAAATTGCTAAAACAGATCTGCAATGGAGCTTTTTTTTGTAGTAAAAATCTTCGTTTTTCTCAGATCTGCTAATGGTGAGGATAGATTTTTGCAATAAAGTCCTTTTTCTTAAGATTGGCTATGCTTGAGAGAGAGAAAATGATTGAACGTTCATGCTTGGCGTTGAAATTAGCATCTTGGAGTGGTATCTACAGATCTTCAGTGAGGAAGAGAGGAACCGATGATGGTATTGTAGAGATAAACAAATAAAACAATAGATCTAAGTATCTAACTTCCGGAGAGAGAGAGAGAGAGAGAGATGGATTCTGTGGAGGACAAAAGACTATAGAGTCTTTTGATGGTAAGTAAAGTGAGGAGAGTACTTAGTGGAGTGCTAAATTTATGAGGTCTATACTGTGTATTAGGGAAAAAAAAAAATTAAAGAGAGAGTAAACGTGTGGCTAGGAGTGGCAGAGTGGGAAAGTGTATTTTTTTTTTTTTTGAGAAAAAAAATAAAATAAATAGCTTATTCAGTGTATTGGTTAAAGAGTAATAAGTCAGTGACTTGTCTAGTCATCTGACTTTGGGTTTTTTTTTTTTTTTTTTAATTTAAAATTTCTTGAATAAATAAATAGTTAATGTTATACTATTTATACAAACTAAAAGATAAAGCTTAAATGTTAAATAGTTTATTCTTTGTCATCCATTACTGACAAGAAAAGAAATGTGGCATGCTGGTATGGAAAAAAAAAACACTTTTTTTTTTAAATATTTTCTTAATATAAGTTATTAAAATTTAAAATTTAAATATAAATTATTTTAATATTTTAATTAAATTATTTATGACGTCACTGGTTCGACCATCGGTCGGACCTCGGTCCGACCAAAAAACCGGTAATTAGCTACTTTTTCGATTCTTTCTCCGTATCGGTTGGTCCTGTCCACAGGTCGGTCCGGGTCGGGTTTGTGCCCAACCAAGAACCGACCCGACCAGATCGGGTGGGCAAAATTTCAACCCGTCGCTGTCCGTCGGAGAAGTCGGTTCGGAAGGTTTGGAACATCGACGAGCGGCGGTCGGGTTCGGTCGGAGTTGTGATCTAGAAAATAAAGAAAATCCGGCTAGAAAACGATGAAAATCAGCCAAATCCTTTGAGTTTTCGTCGAAAATGCCAAGATCTCGAATAGATCTGACGAAATCTCGCTGGATCTAGCCAAGAACTCAACTAGATTTAGCGAAATCTCGCTGGATCTAGTCAAGATCTAGCCAAAAAACATCTCAAACCTCGCCGGAATTATCAAATAACGCCGGAATCTGGGTTTTTCTCGCCGGCATCTGGGTTTCTCGCCGGAATTTGGGTTTTCGCTGGTTGGTTCGGGTTTCTTCGGGTTTTGGGGAGAAAACCCGTCAACCGACCCGCGGTTTTCGGATTCTGGAGGCGGAGACCCACCGCCGACCGTCACTGGCGTCAGGTCGGTCCGGTTTTCGGGCCGGATTAGACGGGCTGGCCGGGTGGGTCGGTCACGGGTTGCTGTTGGACACCCCTAATATCAGTTTTTAAAACCTTGGTAGCAACAATAAATATTATACTTTATATATATATATATATATATATATATTTATATATAAATGCAGACGTAGATGTAGATGTAGACTTGGAAAAGGTTTATCTCCAAACTTTGTCCATGATATTTTTATTCATATTTTATTAATACTGGGTACATTTTAATTAGTTTGAACCACGCACTGTCCGATCACGTTACAAGGAATGGAATACATGTAATAATGGGCCAAACCAAGTAACCCAGCGACTGCACTAACAGGCCTACCGGCCATTGGTTTGAATTGTCTGGATATATATCAAATATTAGATGAATGGCCGATCGAGTGAAAATCAAAAGGTTGTAGACAATGAGTTAATGTGGGCCCAAGTTGGGTCATAAAAAAAAAAAAAAAAAAGAAAGAAAAAAAGAAAAAGAAAAAAAGGAGACGAGCCTCAGTGTCAGTGGATCCCGAATACACATTTCATCGATTGCAAATTTGCCATTTCGTTTAGAGATTAAATTATCAATTGTGCTATTCACATTTTCTTATTTCTAGAATTTTGTGTGTTTACTTAGAATCAGATACCACATAAAATGTGGGTGTATCTTTAATAATTAATGGATGTCTCTTCAAAATATGATTATTAGAATCGGTATGTTTATTCTCAAAAAAAAGAAAAAAAGAAAAAAAAAAGAATCAGAATGATTAATGAAATGTTTGATAAATAATAGTGCTGGCTCAATAGTATAAGTTATTGATGTGGTCGCCTAGGGCCTAACTAAAAAAAAAAAACCCTAAATTTTAACTTAATTAAGGCGAAATATTAATCAATAAACAAAATAATTTTTTTTATCAAATGAAAAAAAAAAGAGAAAGAAATGCTATGTCCATAATATTTTTCACAACACTTTTACAACAAATTATATATAGCAAGTTGTTGCAAGCTGTTTTTGATAGCAAAAAAATAAATTTAGTGGTATGTTCAAATAGAAAACAAAAAGTAATTTTATTTTTTATTTTTTATAAGAAGTAACTTAATGCTTAAGATTTTTTTTTTACCAGTTTTCATCTAGATCTACTACTAACATCACTCTTTTATTTATTGCTATCAATCCGCCACATTAACAAATGTAAGAAGTTTTGTTAAATTTTTTGTGTTTATAAACTTTCTATAAGAAAAAAAAAAATCTGTGGTTCATATTAATTACTAGTAATTTTGCATATAAAACAAGATAATCAATTATCACCTTAAGCCCCTAATATTATCAAACTGCCCTAATGATTAAGGGAGTATTTAGTAGACTAGTTTGAGTAATGCTGTTTACAGTTTTTTGAAATACGTGTGGGTGAAAAAGTGTGTGAAAAAGTGTGTAATGTTGTTTAAAATGTGAAAATGTGAGTTTGAACTTGCCTACCAAATAGGCCCTAATTCTCAACTGGAACTACAATCCACTTGCGATGCAGAGAGACTAGTCCCAAACATTGAGGGGGTGTTTGGTAGAGTAGTTTGAGTAATATTGTTTGTAATTTTTTGAAATACGTGTGGGTGAAAAAGTGTATAAAAATATGTGTAATATTGTTTAAACTGTAAAAATGTGAGTTTAATACTGCCTACGTCTAAACCATCTTGCAAACATGGAACAATGGCCATGAAAACACCAAAAAGATTGTTTCTTCTAGATACTAGGTTATTGTGGGCACGGTGGCTTTGTAGGGAATGATAGCTAGTATGATTAACTAGGTTGCACCGACACGCCATTTTTGGCAAAGTACCAGTGTCCGATGTACTGGTAAAACTCGTCAGACTCTAGTGTTCGAGTGGTGTCTTTCTTTCTTTTTTTTTCTTTTCTTTTTTCTTTTTTTTTTCTTTTTTTTTTCCGCTTCGCCAACACGGATCTACAACAAGAAACATAGGCTTGAGAATTGAGAAGAACAAATCGAAGGTGATAAAAATTGGTGGGAGTTACGATGCTACAGAAGGAAGAAGGAAACAAGCAAAAGGAGAAGTAAAAATAAAGAGTGAATGAATGTGCTGTGGGAGTTTGGAGAGAGAGAAGAAAATGTAAATAAAATAAAGATTGTTTGACTTTGATGAGAAGTTGATGTGACAATTGGAAGATGTGGGGGAGGGAATACAAGATGAAATAAAAAGAGGGAAAAATTTTGTTTTGGATTTGGGCTTAAGCTTAACTTTTAAAGTTGGGTTTGGGTTTAAGCTTAGCTTTCGATATATTTAAATCAACTCAAAATTAAAATATAACCTAACAAATATAATTATTTTATTATTATAATACAAAATTACAAATAAAGGTAAAATAAACTAAGTTAAGAATTTTATTTAAATTCTAAACATAAATGTATTTTATGTCTAAAAATATTAAAAAATATGCCTAAATATAAAATTTAATTAATTATTTAATTGTCATACTCATGCTATGTCGTATTCTTATTTTTCAAAAATTGCCTTACTCTTTGTATTTGTACCTGTGTCGTATTCGTACTCATGTCCGTGTCGGTGCAACTTAGATGATCAATAAACCAGTGATAATTCTGGAAATGGAGGATCATGGTGTGCACCTTTCAAAACATGGCAAACCATATACAACTATGATATAACATATGGGTTGAGTGGAGGAGGCCAATCTAGTGTTAGGTGGGGAAGTGGCATTGTGCTTCGACCAAGCAGACCCTGCAGTTTTAGATGCAAGAATTTGGGCAAGAGCCTCAGCAGTGGCAGAGACACTGTGGTCTGGGAACCGGGATGAGACAGGTAAAAAAAGGTATGCTGAAGCAACAGATAGGTTGAACGAGTGGAGATATAGAATGGTGCGAAGAGGCGTTGGAGCTGAACCCATTCAGCCACTTTGGTGCATTAGGAACCCTGGCATGTGCAACACAGTTCAGTCTGTTGCTTAACTATTTCCTTCTTACATACTTGAAAAACAATAATACTAATAATAGTCACTGATTTGATTTTTCGTGATACTTTTCTTGCTAATGCATTAATTGAGGATGATGAGTGGTAATTGTATTTAATTTTGCCAAATGTATTGAGCCTTCTCAACTTACGTGACAAGTGGTTTGACTCCTCTTTTGTTTTAAATCACTCTGCTGTGTGCAACGCAGTTTTAAGCAATGAGCCTCCTCAACTTAGGTCAATCTAATGTTCTATTAATATCGTTTCCGAACTTATTTATTGATATTTCTTTCACAATTTGTACCCTACATTTAAATCTTTCTCTTGGCTAGCACTAGCTTGAGAGGGTGTCATGTGAATGAATTATAAATTATGTTGAAGCTATAGAGGAAAAGAATGACAAGGAAGTGGTGTTTTGGCTATGATACATTCATTGGTGGAGCTATAATACACTAGAACAGGTAATCTTGTGCTCTAGTTTGTCACTGTGATTGGATGATTAAATTTTTGTTTGATGTTAACAAAATACTTTCTGCAGTGCAGAAAACAGAGAAAGAACGGAGCAGTGAAACAAGGACTCCAGCTGCAATATATGTGTGTGTGTATATATATATATATATATATATATATATATATATATATCAATTTCTTGTAGTCATATCTTACTATTAAATCATCATTATTTCTTTGCAATTGTTTATGAGATATATAGGTTTGCTAGTAATATATTTGTTGCGTGGAAAGAAGAACATGGACTTGCCGTAGGAACTTGTTTTGCATATTGCTTATTTAACTCGGAACCAAGAATAAACATGTGAAAGAATATGACAAAGCAACATTTGTCTAGTGACTTTCTTTGTTTTTGTTTTTGTTTTTTCCTCCAAGTAGAAATAAAAAGAAACGACAGAATTTAAGTGGATTAAGGTCTATAAGTGTCAATTAATTCCAAAGCCACTTCAAAAAGAATTATTTAAGGGCAAAAATAATTGCTTCCCAAAATTTCTCTTCCAAAATTCAAATTATATTAATTTACTCATTCTAGGGGTAGCAAGATTTGGGCCTTTTGATTTGGATTTGAGTTTATAAGTCTAAATACTTTGATTAAATAGTTTAAATGTCAATTATTTGTATTTGGGCCAAATTCATCAAAGATTTAAAAGCTTGAAATCCTTTGAATTTTTTGTTAGACAATTGAAATCTTTGGATTTGAAATAAGATTTAGCACCTTTAATTTTAGATTTAACACTTCAAAAATTTTAAATCCCCCAACTTCCCCAAAAATTTCATAGAAATGGAAGGGGAGGAGAGAGAACTACATATGCTACCACACACCCATTACAAAACCCCTTTTAAAATTTGTTGAATCTAATAATCATAAGCTTTGATATAATTCAGAAATATAAATGTGGTTGGTGAGGTAAATGAAGTCTAATTAAAGCTTGGCTTGGGACAAAGTTTTGCAGTAGATCATGGGTATGTCTAATATTATCTTTAGATAATAATCGAAGATTTTGGTGACTAGATTTTTGAAATGACAACCTTAACAAATAGGCTTTTTGGGATATTACATCAATCAAGTTTACTATAAATTTTGGATAATTTGGTTAGCTATACAAACTTTTATGAGCCTTTCCAGGGAAAATGATGGCTTAAAATCCACCTATAAGAAAGACCAAAAAAAAAAAAAAAAAAAAACTAAAAATAAAGAGATAATATTCACTTTTTTTTTTTTTTTTTTGCATGGACAAAATATAGATTGAATGATAGAGATGTACATAAAAAAAAAAAAAAAAAAAAAAAATTGAATAGAAGAGAATATAACAATAATAAAAGATAAAAGTAAAGAGAAAAATAAGATAGAAAGTATTGAAAATAATTACATGATGTAATAGTTCATGCACTTCAACATAAAAATAACAATAATAAATACTATATTTTAATTTTTAAATATATAAAAATAAAAATAGGTATAGATATATAAATATATATTCGACGGCAGGTTTTCCACAAATATTAAATTGGACGGAAGGTTTTACAAGTCAAAGAAAGGGTAAATTGACTGATAAACAAGGTAGATCTTAAATCATACTACCATTCAATGTTTCTTTTCGGCTTTGGCAAAGTAAAGGTCAATCACTAACAACGAAAAGCAAAGTCCCAAACAACAACCAAACAAAACTCTTAGTTGACCAACAACCGAAGCAACACAAACACTATTTAACAATAACAAGGCCACAACATGGACAGCCAATTAACTGTTTTCAAAGTAATTCAATCCCTCGTAGTTTGGTCAAAAAGTCTCTCTAACTCTAACCCACCTAACATTTTATGGTAAGCAAAAAATCCATGTTTCTTCATTTCTTCAATTCCATTCTCAATATCTCTATAGGACTAGCAGTATTGTCCTTCCCAATCTCAGCAGTTGAATCCTCAATCCAAGTATGGCCAAAACCACGAGCTTTTTCATGGCCACAACCACAAGCCACTCTTCTCTCTTCCACCTTCACCATTTCAGCTCCTAACCAAACGCATATACACCTCTCCTCCGCCATCAAACGCTACCTCAATCTTATCCAAACAGAGCACCACATTCCATTAGTCCCTCCCACTCTCAACTTCACAACCTCCAACCCTCCTTTACAGACCCTTTTGGTCTTTGTCTCAAACCTCACTGCCCCACTTCACCACAACGTGAATGAGTCCTATACACTCACTATTCCCACATGGGGTCCTGCCAATTTGTCTGCAGAGACTGTGTGGGGTGCCATGAGAGGCCTAGAGACTTTTTCTCAGCTCGTTTGGGGTGATCCTTTACGTGTGGCTGTGGGGTTGTATATATGGGATGCACCACTTTTTGGACACAGAGGGGTTATGTTGGATACTTCTAGGAATTACTACCCAGTTGAGGACATATTGAGAACTATTGGGGCTATGAGTGTGAATAAGATGAATGTGTTTCATTGGCACATCACTGACTCACACTCTTTCCCACTTTTGGTGCCGTCTGAGCCTGATTTGGCAGTTAAGGGGTCTTACGGCCCGAACATGCTGTACACTCATGATGATGTCAACAAAATTGTGCAGTTTTGCCCCTTTACTTTTTTGCTTGCAATCCTACTCTCTTTCTTTTTGGTTCAAAATTTTTGGGATTGTATTGCTAGTTATAAAAGGTCCTGTCAAGTACACAAAATTGTCACTTTTACAGGTTTGACAGAGGTAATTGGTAGGCCGTCTCTTACCCAATTTTGCATTGTATTGCAAAGAAACTACTAAAAAAATTCTTAGCTAGCTGGCATTGGATATGCAGATCTAACTCATCTAAGTGTATTCAAAAGGGGCAAAACTTAGGTGTAGTTCCTTAAGAGTTGTACTTTGGGTTCCTCAATTGTATCCAACAACAAGATTGTATTGACCTATGCAGTGCGAATAGTGTCATACTGTCATCCTCTCCCAAGTACAAATGAATTAAACCAAAAATGAATTCAACCATGTGGTTTATTGGCCAATACAAACACATGATTGAATTTAATTGAGGAATCTAAGGTTTTGTACATAAAGAACTTTACTTAAGTTTTGACCCTTCAAAATTATGGTATTCTTTAACAGGTTCAGAAATCAATCGGGCAACGTCAAAAGACAAAGCGGTTGAATCTCACAATTTCTGATGAACCTTTTATACCATTAAAGGAGAGAAATGAAATTGTGTTTAATAAACTTGTTTCAAACAACCTATTTACTACAATCAGTCTAAATCTAATCAACAAGTCCCATATGTGCATCTCTTGCCCTTGTAATTAAAAATTAGGATGCCTAGATAATTTCTTGATGAACAAGTGTATTCAAAAGGGGCAAAACCTTTGTTCAACTAACAAACTGCTATTCAAAGCTTCAAACACCTCTTACCAGTGGTACAAACAGATCTTACACAATGACAAACATTATGGATAAAACTAACCATAACTACCATTACCATCTAATTAATCAACAAAACATGACAGAAATCACACCGTAAGCTCTCCTACCGTTACATTTATTCCTCTTAAGAATACATCCCTTACTCACTGCATAGAATTCCATGGTGAGTTCTTGCATTCCTTTGGCATCAAGTATGATAAATGGAAGCAGCCCAAGCTATATTACACAGGATATTGGATTATACACAAGCTAATACAACTTTTGACAGTGGGATTGGGGGACGATTTTAGAAAGACATGAAACCCAAGATGATTCACATTGTTGAACCATTTAATCTAGAATCATAATGCATACGATGATATCGAGTAAACTTCAGTCCATTCCTTTTCCATATCGGAGAGTTGTACTAAGTTAAACTATAGTAATCCTTGTGGTGAAAATGGAAGGAGTTTAAAATTTTGTTTTTAAATTGCAGCCCATACGGGATCATGGGCAGAAGCCTACCCCGACATTGTGACATGTGCAAACATGTTCTGGTGGCCAGCTGGAAGTATGTGGGAAGACCGTCTTGCCTCTGAACCTGGAACAGGCCACTTGAACCCCTTAAACCCCAAGACTTACCAAGTCCTGAAAAGAGTCATTAATGATGTGGCCACCTTATTCCAAGAACCATTCTACCATGCTGGAGCTGATGAGATCATCCCTGGTTGTTGGAAAGCTGATCCGGCCATTCAGTCCTTCCTCTCAAATGGTGGAACTCTCAGCCAGCTACTCGAGATCTTTGTCAACTCTACTTTTCCTTATATTGTATCCCTAAACCGAACAGTGGTTTATTGGGAAGAAGTTATATTGGATGGTAATATCAAGGTACCAACCACAGCTCTTCCTCCAGAGCATACCATCTTGCAGACATGGAACAATGGGCATGAAAACACCAAAAAGATTGTTTCTTCTGGATACCGGGTTATCGTATCATCCTCGGATTTCTATTATCTGGACTGTGGGCACGGTGACTTTCTAGGGAATGACAGCCAGTACGATCAACAAACAAGTGATAACTTTGGAAATGGAGGATCATGGTGTGGGCCTTTCAAAACATGGCAAACCATATACAACTATGATATAACATATGGGCTGAGCAAGGAGGAGGCCAATCTAGTGTTAGGTGGGAGGTGGCATTGTGGTCCGAGCAAGCAGATCCTGCAGTTTTAGATGCGAGAATTTGGCCAAGAACTTCAGCAATGGCAGAGACACTTTGGTCTGGGAACCGGGATGAGACAGGTAAGAAAAGGTATGCTGAGGCAACAGATAGGTTGAACGAGTGGAGATATAGAATGGTGCGAAGAGGTATTGGAGCTGAACCCATTCAGCCACTTTGGTGGATTAGGAACCCTGGCATGTGCAACACAGTTCAGCCTTTTGCATAGCTATTTCCTTCTTATATACTCGAAAAATAATAATACTAGTAACAATTACGGATTTGATTTTTTGTGTTACTTTTCTTGCTATAGATTGCATTATTTGAGGAAGATGAATCGTAATTGCATTTAATTTTGCATATGTATTGAGCCCTTAACTCATGTGACAAATAGTTTGACTCCTGTCTTGCTTTAAATCACTCTGCTGTGTGCAACGCAGTTTTAAGCAATGAGCCTTCTCAATGCAGTTTTAAATCTTTTTCTTCACCTATCAAAAAATAAATAATTTTTCTCCTGGCTAGCACTAGCTTGAGAGGGTGTTATATGAAGAGATTAAGATTATGATGAAGCTATAGAGGGAAAGAATGACAAGGACGTGGGGTTTTGGTTATGATACTTTCGTTGGTTGAGCAATAATACAATAGAACACGTAATCTTGTACTCTAGTTTCTGTCAGTGATTGGATGATTGTATTTTTGTTTGATGTTAAAAAAATACTTTTAAGGAATTTTTAGAATTATTAAAATGAAGGATTTTACATTAATTAATAGAATTGAAATTCTATCAACTCAAATTTCTAATAATTAAATGAGTATAATTATCGCTAAAGAAAATAGAACACTGAAAATGATCACACGGATGGTAATGGTGGTGAGAATAACTAGGTAATAGTAGAGGTGTGAAGTCATGGTTGTAGACCTCACAGGAATTTATGAAGCTATGTCTACCACATAAAATAAAATGGCTTTGATTTATAAAATTATCCAATTTCTAAGAATGTATGCCTGGTATTAAGCATTGTAATCAATTTGTCAATTAAAGTACCTAGAGCCAAAGACAACAATCACAACAACAACCTAGAACCATAGACACTGTACAATAAAATGTAGCTTGGCAGGGAGTTGCAGATGGAGAGGGAAAAAACTAATGTTAGCAGATAAGACACACAAAGATAGCTTAAAGATTGCAACAAACCAGCCCTTGTCACAGAGAAAGAAGCTGCAATTTTCTGCAGCAAACAGAGAAAGAACAGAGCAGTAAAACAAGGACTTCAGGGCCTGATTTTTATTCATTCACTGTTTCAGCCAGTAAATTTAGTATGTATACATGAACATGGCTCATATTCAGCCTGATTTTTACAAGTTACAAGTGAATCACTTCATAATCAAACAACTATTTTTTAGTTGGCCAAACCAAATGCAAGTTAAAACTAGTGTTACAACTTATTTTATTTGAAGTAACAGTTCTGTGAACAGTCTGGATTTTCAGCCAAAATGGCTTTATATTTTTCCATTGCTTATATAGACAGTTAAGTTTCCTTTTTTTTTCCCCTGTAGATAGAGGGCGGCATAATGATATCATATTTCACATGGCTCATTATTTCTTGTTTTTTGAAACCATAGTTCCAAAAGTACAGAACAAATGTTGAGAGAAAACAGAAGTCCAAGAGCTTTAGTTGTTATTCTAGGTAAAATTTTATAGAACTTGGAAGCAATATTTGCTAATGCTAACGGTTTAGCTAACCTGAGTTTGTCCACTTGTCCAGCCTATGCATTTGTCATCTGCTTCTTTACCTGCTTAAAGTCTAGCATAACTGCCTCCATAGACCAGCTAGAGCTACACATTCCATTACACAAATCAGACACTGCTTTGCTGCACTTGAGTACTAGAACTGAGTGAATATCCCTACGCTGAAGCTTCAGCATAATTTGGCAAATAGCAAGGAAGGCCGCAGCCTGCAGTTATTTTAGAAATTGAAAAATCACTTAAATTTTTTTTGACACTTACTGTTTGTTCTGCTTGTCGCATATACAGATGAAAATATATTTATTGATATTTGGAGGTTGAAACTAAACATAATCAAGTTTGTGCATTGCGACCAGACTAACAGAATTTTACCTTATTCCAATCAGAAGTATAATTTATGTTCAATTTATTCTACTGGTTATTGCTGTTCGTTGGGTGCAAAAAGAAGGAAGGGTCATATGTCTTGAAGTCAAGACGTTAATGCCAAATTATTTCTCGTAGAAACTGTCTTCCTTTGATATTGATTGTTTTGGTTGTTTGCGGATAAAATTTGCTGACATTTGTCAATCTTTACCACTTAGCTTTTGTCTCCACTCAAAGCATAAGCCTTCCTCAATCCTGAGTAAATGAAAACCCACCTGAACATGTCAAACTATCCTTGATTAATTTATTTTGTCATTTTCAAAGCACGTGCCGGCCAAAATTGTCATATTGAGGTTGAAAATCCAAAAAATAAGTTATCCAAAACAGTGCCATTTTAAAACTTTGTGATCTATTGTATCAAAAAAAAAACTTTGTGATCTATGAGATGTATCAATTAACTACCTGCTGCCTGCAGTTTGATTTTCCTGACTATTTTAACCATTTGCAAATATCAACGTCAACAATATTTACAAGGCTACACATTTAAGTTCATAAGTCTACCATTGACCACTTTGTTTTAGCACTATCTTTGTCCGAGGGTTTCATTACATTCTCATTTCCATTTGCCAATTGCCTGTCCTTGTTATCGGTTATCACCCTCCTGGTTCCTGCAATGGCTGAAGTTAACAATAACATATGTGTGGTTTCAACTCTCTTTGCCACTGACAATAACTCCACATGGTCTTCACCATCTGGCAATTTTACATTTGGATTCCACTGGCTTCCAGGTGAACAAGATCAATTCCTACTTGCTATCTGATTTTCTAAGATACCAGATGAAACTATAGTTTGGTTTGTAAAGAGAGACAATCAAAAGCTACTTGACAGCTTGTACTCAAAGCTCCAAGTGGATTGGAGTTGTGGAGGTCCAACAACAGTGAGAATCATGAAGTATCAAATGGGGCTATGCTAGACACTGGGAATTTTGTGATAACAAGCACAAACTAAAGCATCATATGGGTTAGCTTCAACAAACCAACCAATACAATCTTACCAACCCAAGTCTTAGATTCTGGGAGCAACCTATTCTCTATCATGTCTGAAGAAAATAACGAGGGGGGAAATTTTAGCTCCATTTCACTGGCATAGAGCAGACATCCAACAATCTGATACTTAATCAAATAGATGTCGACACCAAATATCCTTATGGAGTTTATTATAGTCATCAGGATGTTTCTGAGCTAATCCTGGACAAGTCAGGCTACCTTCAAGTCAAGAAGGCATATGGAAATATATCTAACCTTATATCAGAGGGTGCGGTCTTCAGGACAGACTCTTACTATAGGGCAACACTTGATTTTGATGGAGTTTCAGACTCTATGCTCACCCAAAGCTGGCTTGCCAACTGGTATGCTTCTGATAACATCTGCTTGGATATTGGTGGCTGTTTGGAAGTTGCACTTGTGGTTATAACAGCATACTTTTTCTGGAAGCTTATGGTAAGCCAGTGTGCCAATACGCTGCAGGCTTTTCTCTCTTGGACATAAATAAGAGGAATATTGGCTGCAAACAAGATGATTTAAGCTACATAAGTGAATATTACAAGATGGGATTCTTAATTTCAGAGGATCAATTTGAATTCTTGGAGATGGAGTATGTTGTTTGGCCTTTAGCT
The DNA here is from genome assembly GCA_033629205.1 of Lithocarpus polystachyus. Lineage (NCBI taxonomy): Eukaryota > Viridiplantae > Streptophyta > Magnoliopsida > Fagales > Fagaceae > Lithocarpus > Lithocarpus polystachyus. Next base: position 1,380,194 of record CM066165.1, read on the forward strand.
GACTGTGAACTGCTACAGCCTACAACAGAATCTGCATGTAAGATTTCCTGTGTGCACAATTGTTATTGTGCATGTTAAATGTAATATTATTGGCAACGCGATGTGTTATATCATGTTGTATATGCTAGAGTGGATGCGGAAGGAGAAGCATAGAATGGGAACATCAAGAACACGAGGGTTACGTGGTTCAGCCTTGTTGGCCTACATCCACGGAGGAATCCCTTAAGGGCTACATCTTTATTGTATAAGAGTGTAGTACAAAAACCTGTGTTACAATGAACCCTAACATAAGTATATATAGGCGACTAAACCCTAGACTACAAGTACAAGCAGGAGTGGGCTTGGGCCTATTACATTGGGCCAATATGTTTAATATATATCTCTAACACCCTCCCTCAAACTCAAGGCGGAATCTTGATAAAGGCTTGAGGTTGGATAAGCATGAGAAGATCACTTGGAGATGTTTCGAAGAATGCCTTTGAAGAAACCACAATGAAGAATATGCCAATTGACCAATTTTGGAGTTTCAAATAAAGAAACGGAGTCCATAATCGGAATCTATGCGAAAAACTGAGCAAGATAAGCCATTTTCAGGAATTTTGACTTTTGGTCAAAGTTAACACAAAAGTCAAAGAACCCGGTCAAAGTCAACGGTCAGGCTCACGGGTCAGATCCGGGTGGTCCGGGTCGGGTCGGTTCGAGTCAACGGTCAGCTAGGTGACGTGGTGCTGACGAGGAGACACTGCTGACGTGGCTGATGACGTGTCTAAGGCTGACGTGGCTTTTTGCTTGCGTGGCTGCTGACGTGGATTGATGACGTCATTAGATGACGTCAGATGACATCAGCAGCAGCTTTTCGGCGCGTGGCAGAGCATGCGATGTTCACCAGCGCGTGGAGGAGAAGCCAGAAATCCTGGAGGCGCGTGAGGGCGCGTGTATGGTCAGATTGTGGCCGGAATCTCAGGTTTTGTAGATCGGTGAATGAGGAGGCCGTCTAGGCGGTGCGTGTACATGAAGACGATCTGGAACTCAGGACTCTGAGGCGGCGCGTGGGAGTTCTTTGGGTGACTGGATTTCTGGGTTGGTCGCGGGAGGTCGTGGAGCACGTCTGTGGTGTTGGTTTCATCAGGAGAAGCTTTGATTTGCGCAGATCTAAGATTGATGTCACGGGTTTGCTTGAGTTTGCTTGAGTTTGTGAATCTTGGACACTGCACTGAGCCAAGGTGGCTGCGAGATGCCGTGGAGTCTAGATCCAGCAGACAATTATGTGTGACTTCAGACGATAGTGTGCACGTTAGAATCTTCTTTGCTGTGTAGAGATGTTTGTTTGATGCCAAGAACGAAGTTTGGCTCTGATACCATGTTTAAATGTAATATTATTGGCAACGCGATGTGTTATACCATGTTGTATATGCTAGAGTGGATGCGGAAGGAGAAGCATAGAATGGGAACATCAAGAACACGAGGGTTACGTGGTTCAGCCTTGTTGGCCTACATCCACGGAGGAATCCCTTAAGGGCTACATCTTTATTGTATAAGAGTTTAGTACAAAAACCTGTGTTACAATGAACCCTAACATGAGTATATATAGGCGACTAAACCCTAGACTACAAGTACAAGCAGGAGTGGGCTTGGGCTTATTACATTGGGCCAATATGTTTAATATATATCTCTAACAGTGCAGTTGCCATTTTCCAGCAACCAGAGTATTATAATGGTACAGGAAGATGTTGGAAGAAGAAATTACCACTTTCTCACGGGAGGCTCAACAGCAGTGCAGTTGAAAGGAAAGTACTGTTCAAGAAATTGAAATTGAATAGCTCTTCACAAAATCCAGGCCTAGGAAAGCAGAATCAAGCAATATTGATCCTTGCAATCCTCTTAGGTACTTCTGTATTTTTTAACTTCTTTTCTGTAATTGCAATTTCGCTAGTTGTATTCTTCTTGTGGCAAGGAAAACTATCATATTTCTCCAAAATTGTTCCTACAAAAGATCTTGATATGAATCTATGTTCATTTACATACGAAGATCTTGAAGAAGCCACTGGTGGGTTCAAAGAAGAATTGGGTAAGGGTTCTTTTGGCACTGTTTATAAAGGGGTATTAGCATCTTGTCATAACAAATATGTTGCTGTCAGGAAGCTAGACACGATGGTGAGGGAAGATGAGAGGGAATTTAAAACTGACGTGACTGTGATTGGCCAAACTCACCATAAGAATCTAGTTCGGTTACTTGGCTACTGTGATGAGGGTGAAGACTGACTTTTAGTGTACAAGTATATGATCAATAGCTCATTGTCAAGTTTCCTCTTTGGAGTAGTAAGACCAAGTAGGCAACAAAGAATGCAAATTGCTTTAGGAGTTGCTAGAGGACTAATGTACTTACATAAAGAATGCAGCACACAAATCATCCATTGTGACATAAAGCCTCAAAACATACTATTGAATGATTTTTTTATAGCCAAAAATTTATGACTTTGGACTAGCAAAACTTTTGATGAACCACCAATCCTGAACTCTCACTAGCATCAGGAGGACAAAAGGCTATGTTGCACCAAAGTGGTTCAGGAACACACACCCGCCACAATGAAGGTGGATGTTTGTAGTTTCAGAGTCATGTTGTTGGAGATCACTTGCCGCAAGAGATGTGTGGAAATTGAGATGGAGAGGGCACCAATTCTAATGGAATGGGGCTTATGAATGTTACTGTAATGGTAAAGTGGAAAGATTGGTGGAAAATGATGAGGAGGCTCTTAGTGATCTGAAGTGGGTGAATAAATTACTGATGGTGGCAATTTGGTGTATCCAGGATGTGCCATCATAAAGGCCTTCCATGAGGGAAGTCACTCATGCTAGAAGGCATTCTTGAGATTTCTACACCCCCATGTCCTTTCCTCACAGTTCAACATCTGAATCTGATTTTCAGTCATCCTAGGTGGGATTTTCAGTCATCTTACGTTTGCTGTGGCAGAATATTGTGGTCTAGGTGAGACTAGCTTGGAGCTCCTTTGGTTACATTGGCTTTTTCAGGATTTGGGGTCCCTCTTGCTTCTACTACTCCTGTCTACTATGACAACGGAAGTTCCATTCAGATTGCCCGTAACAAAGTCATCCACTTATGAACCAAGCATAATGATATCGATAGTGATCTTCATCATCATCTCCTCCAGGGTTCCCTCCAACTCTACTCCGTTCCATCGGATGATCAACCTACAGACATTTTCACAAAATCACACCCTTGTTGGCGTTTCCATGACCTTGTATCCAAACTGAAGCTGGTCTCTCATCCTCCACCTTGACGTTGAGAAGTATTGGCCCCAAGCTCATTCTTGAGCCTACTGTACTGCTACAAATTCCTTGGTACTCTCTTATACTATTGTACTGCACTGTGCCACCTGTGTAGTTGTATTCTACTACTGGTACTCTTGAGTTGATTGATTTCTCTATATATAGGCTCCCTCTATATAGTACTGTTCATTAAGCAATGTACTTATTCTCAGTTTCTACCTATACAATCCTCCAATTTCTTAAACCCTACACTTGGGCTTGGTTGCTTAATTGTTATCAATTTGCTAGTTGAAGTGCTTGGAGGCGAAGACATTGTACTATAAAATAATGCTTGACAGGGAGTTTCGTATGAAAAGGGCAAAAACTAATGTTAGGCTGTATATTCCAGCAGATAAGATGCACAAAGATAGCTTAAAGGTTGCAACAAAAAACTCTTTTTAGTAGAGAAAGAAGCTGCATTCTTTAGTTAACAAAACCAAAGACAGGTTCAGTGAACAGTCTCAGAACACATTGCCCATAACAAGGGACGTGATATTTAGCTGAATGGCTTTTTATGTTTCCATTGCTTAGATTGACAGCAATGGATTTTAATTTTTACTCTCCTGTAGATAGAGGGTGGCATAATAATATGATTTTACATTTTCACTAGGCTTGTCTTACCACAGCACAATATTTTTTGTTTTTTGAAACCACAGTTCCAAAACTAAATGTTGGGAGTAAAAAAAAGGACCAATTTGTTTTTCCAGCTATTCATATAAGACTTGGAAGCACTATTTCTATTGCTAATAGTTCGGCTAAAATGAGTTTGTCCAACCTCACATTTGTCATCTGCTTCTTTAACAATTGACAGTCCAGCACAACTGCCTCATGGACCAGCTAGAGTTCCCATTTCATTAAACAAATAAGACACTGCTTTGCTGCTTAGAGGTATATAACTGAATGCAGACCCCTACACTGAATAGCAAGCCAGGTTGCACTTAACAAAGTCAAAATTCCTGAACAGACCAAGCTAGAACCATGCCACTTCCTTCTCTTGATTTTGGACATAGAAAAATCATATTTAAAAAACTGAGATGACAATTACTATTTGTTCTGTTTGTCACTTGTTTTGAAGAATAGACGTTAATGGATACTTATTACAGGTTGAAATCAATCACCTTAATTAAGTCTGTGCGTTATGACTTAGTTATTCTGATTCAAAGTATAGTTTATTTTTTCTAAAAGCTTAACTCTATTATTGCAAACAATATAAGTATGACCACTGTTTCATCATCATGATAGTATGCTTCCAAAACGTGATCTTATTAAAATTTAAAGCACCCAATAATATGAGGTATGTTAAGAGTGTCATTTGAGGTGAAAGCTGTGGAAATTGAAGTGTCATTTGCATGGGATGCTGGGATAAGGGATGTGGTAGTTGAAAGTGATTCCAAGATAGTGGCTGACACTTTACTGCGGTTATGTACACCTCCTATGGTTGTCTCAAACGTTCTGGCTGATATAGTGTACAAGCTTCAGGATTTTAGATCAATTCAAATGTCTCATGTGAATTGTCAAGGCAATAAACCTGCGCATCTCCTGGCAAAGTTTACCAAAGAAATAGATAATATTGATAATTATGTAACATGAATAAAAGAAAATCTATTGCTAATTGAGTCGGTTATTGCTTATGATATACTGAATTTATCTTTTTCTTAATAAAGTTATAGTTTTCTCGTTAAAAAAAAAAAAAAAAGAGATTTGATTATAAATTTGCTATGTAATCACGCTGCTTTATTGCAAAATACATTATATTCATAGATGACATTGGGTACTTCAACTTCGCCCTTAGAAACATAGACTAAATCTTATTGTTGAAGAAACAAAAATAAAAATTGACACATTACAGATTCATACAGCTCCAAGGTCGGCTAATTTTTTTTTCCCCTTCAATTCTTCTCCCATGATTGAATCCGCAAACCATTTAGCCTGACTCTTTCCAAAGCTGGAAAATTCGCCGGTGAGATTGCAAAAATCAAGGCCGAAAGAAAAAACTGAAATAATCGACCAATTTGAAGCCTGGGTAATGGTCAGGAGTGAAGAAAAATAACAAAAGCAGAGGAACTAGGCATTGATTACAAAGAAATTAATGTACCCATCTGGAATGAGGAGAAAAATTACTTAGTATGAGAACACAATTACTGAGTCTGATCATTGGTATCAAGAAGCACTGCTAAAACAGAAAATATGGCCGAAAGATATGCCAAACAAAACGCCAAAAATTTATCATCAATTATGGCCCGAACTGAACAAAAATAGCTAAAACAGAGGGTGAGGTTGAGTCCCAAGAACAGAAACTTCATGCGCTCATTTAGAACGACGAGAACAATTAATGAGTTTGAGATCCCAAATATCAAAGAATTACAAATGAGGAACAGCCAAAAATGGCCATCTTTCAAAGCAATGGCTGTCCCTGCTTTGTGTTCACACACTAGTGTGGTATTGGACCGAGTCAGATGAATGGTAACAGGATCATTACTACTCCCTACCGTTGTATTGAAGGGAGTCTGATCATTGGTTCCATTATGACTACTCCCTACCCCTGTGGTATTGATGCACTGACCATTATCTTGCCAAACTCCACCAGGAGGGCTAAGAACCGCTTGAAAGCCGATTGTTACAAGCAGCACTGCAACCACCAGAAGCATACTGCGCTTTTCTTCTGGTAAGCTCCTTATTTCACTTTTAATATACATGCTCGAAAGCGTAGAAGGATTTGGTATTGACAGCCATTCCATTGGATGCCATTTAAATCTAGAAAGAGAAACACCCGAATCAGCTCCAGCACGGCGTAGCATAACTCTAATCTCTTTGTTGTCTACTTCTTGTGTCTGTCCTTGCAAGATGTCCCATGCTGTTTTGCCTTCTATATTCTTATAATTTACAACGACAAAACGGGAACTCCAAGTGAGTAAGTGTCTCACGGCCTGCGTAATGTAAATCAGTCAAGTCTTGTCCGTGGTCCGTTCTTAATCCAAATGCATAAGTTTCTTCTTTTGTATATAAAATTTATAATTATAATTAAAAGGAAAAAAATGATCATATATTATTTATATTATTATTATTATTTGCCGAGAGATCATAATGTATTAAATATAGATATCAAAAAAAAAAAAAATGTATTAAATATAATTGCAAAGCCACTAGATCATTAAAAGAGAATGAAACTGTACGTAAACCAAAGGAAGCCATCACTCCCTACAATTTTAAACATCTTTATTAAATAGTAGATTTAGGTATAAAATATTTTGAATTTTGAAAAATAAAAAGAAAGAAATTTACTTGACCCAAAAAATGAGTTTTGTTTTAAAAGAAAAATGGTCATCTAGGCTATTCTGGTTGGTTATTTTATGTTTGTTTTTCCCTTTTATTCATAACTAGCCGCGAACCTGCGCGTTGCGCATGAAAATTATTTTTATGGTGGTTTTATTAATTTTTTTTATACAATTTAACTAATTTAATAAAGAGTAATGTATATTTATTATAAGAATAATCATAAATATAGTATAGGAATAATCATAAATCATAAATCTAATAATTTTTGGCGTACTAAAATGAAAAAAAATATATAATTTTTCTCAGAAATTCAAAAGGCAAGTTAACGAAATTATTTATTTTTTAATAAAAGTTATTTATAACATTTTGTGAATTATTAAAAGGAATGTAAAATTTGGAAATTATTCTTTTAGTTTTAAACAAACTTTCTCAAACTTATTTTTACTACCTACAATCCAAAAACACTGAAAAAAGTAACTAAAAAAATTAATAAAACTTAACTATGATTAATTGGGCCAATTAGGAAAACAATTTATTGTTTATAATCTACTAAGGTTATTTTCTTTGTAGAAATTGTAATTTCGTCCACCTAGAACATATTATCAAATAAACAATTATTAGCAAATTTTAAAAATTAAATTTCTATATATGCATTGTTATATAATAATAATAATAAGAATAATTAAAGAAAAATTGTGAAAGATAAAATTTTTCTCCGATCCAATAATTTTTGTTTAGCCAACCTTTGCTTTTCTTTAAATAAATGACATTATAGAGTACTTCTAATACAATTATAAAGAGTACTTTGTCCACCACAAAGGATTAAAAAATAAACAAAAATGATTAAAGTCTCATAGTTTAACATCTAAATTGAGCACTATTAAAATCATGTTATCAAATTACAATAACTACCAAATTAAATTATCCAAATCATGCTATGTAGTAGAATAATATTATATTTTTATATTTAATCCTTTAGAACGCAATATAGGATAACATTTAAGAGAGAAAAAAACAATTAAAAAATAAAAATGAATTGCATTAACCTAAAGTAGATTAAAGAATATAAAAAATTAAAGGCACAGATGCACAAAAAATAAAAAATAAAAATCCACCCAAAAATTGTGTGTGTGTGTGTGTGTGTGTGTGTGTGTGTGAGAGAGAGAGAGAGAGAGAGAGAACCTTTTTTTATAAGGGAAAATTATGCATAAAATGAAAGAGATAGTGAGAAATTTATAGTAAGAGGGTGTGAATAAGAAGAAACAAAAGTAGAGGAAGATGAAGGGAAAGATGAATAATATTAATGTAGAGGGTAGTGGGAAGATGAGAAGGTGAGAGAAGGAGAAAGGTTGGAGAAATAGTGGGGAAATGAAAAGGTAAGGAAGGGAGAAAAGTTGAAGAAGTGTAAATATAAAATAGAAAAATATTAAAAATAATTATAAAAAAATGGAAAGAAAAAAGGTAATGATGTGGACGCTGACGTAGATCAACGTGAGCGCAGCAGCATTAAACGCAATATTATATTTTTATATTTAATCATTTATAACGCAATACAGGATAACATTTAACAATCAAAGAGAAAAAAAAAACACAACAATAAAAAAAAAAAAAAACTGAAACGCATTAACCTAAAGCAGATTAAAGAATACAAAAAATTATCAACCTATAGTGAAGATGCAAGAAAAATAAAAAATAAAAATCAACCCAAAAATTGTGTGTGTGTGTGTGTGTGTGAGAGAGAGAGAGAGAGAGAGAGAGAGAGAGAGAGAGAGAACCTTTTTTTCGTAAGGGAAAACTATGTATAGAATGAAAGAAATAGTGACAAATTTATAGTAAGAGTGTGTGAACAAGAAGAGACAAAAATTAATGAAGATGAAGAGAAAGATGAAGAATGATATTAATGTAGAAGGTAGTGGGGAGATGAGAAGGTGAGGGAAGGAGAAAAGTTGGAGAAGTAGTGGGAAGATGAAAAAGTTGGAGAAGTAGTGGGAAGATGAAGATGAAAAGGTTAAAGAAGTAGTGGGAAGATGAAAAGGTAAGGAAGGGAGAAAGGTTGGAGAAGTGTAAATATGAAATAAAAAAATATTAAAAATAATTATTAGAAAATGGAAAGGAAAAAGATAATGACGTGGACGCTGACATGGATCAACGTGAGTATAGCAGCATTAAACGCTACGCTTCAGCTTTTAGTAATATATAGATTTGTTAACACTTAGTAGATTTTAATGGAGAGAGCTTGCCATTTAATGGAGAGAGCTTGCCTGGGTTTGATTTTTTGATACTGCAATGTGCAACACAGTGTTGCCTTCATTGTCCTTCCAGTTCAAGACTACTTTTTTATTAAATGAAGCATTCTTAGAATAATTCTTTTGAGCCATCCCATCAAGAATTTGAAAGCCTCAAGGTTGTCATATTTGAGGGCAATATGCAAAGCTGTCTCATTTTACACTGTCACATCTGTAATAGAATTAGGACAAACTAATAGAAATTTGTCCAATAGATCAAGGTTATCACTGCTTGCTACTACATAGTGTAAAGGAGTGATATGCTCTCTTCCTTTGACACGAATAAGGTCTCCATCAAATTGTAGAAGCCGACGCACCAGCTCGATATGCCCATTTTGTAGTGCAATGTGAATAGGGCTAAACCCATTTTGATTTAGTTTCCGAGCAAATGAGGGCTTTAAACCTATCATCTCCTTGGCAAATTGGATGTTCCCAACAGATGCAGCTATGTGTAAAGGAGTATTAACAAATGGTAGCTCATCGATGTGCTCCAAAAGTTTTACATCCTCCCCAATTAAGTTGTAAAATTCATCAATATCATTATAATCGCTTCGAGTACCTGCAGAAAGAGATGAACCTGATGAAGCTCCAGCATTGCGTAGCAAAATCCTGATCTCTTTGTTGTCTACTTGTGTTTGTCCTTCGAAGATGTCCCATGCTGTTTTACCCTCTGAATTCCTATGGTTTACACGGATGAATCCGAAACCCCATGAGAGTAGGTGATTCACAGCCTGTATAATGTAAATTATTCAACCTTGTCCTTGGCATTCTTAATCCAAATGTATAAACTTCTTTTTCTTTTATAATTTGTCAACTAAATTTATAATTAAAGAAGAAGAAAAAATTATAATAATACATAATATTACAAAGCCACTGAATCATTAAAAGATAAAATAATTTTTAATATAATACCAGTGATAAAAATGGAATTGTGCGTAGACCAAGGGAGGCCATCGCTCTCTAAATTTTATACATTTTTAAATTGTACATTTAGACATAAAATATTTTAAATTTTTAAAATAAAAAAAAATTACTACTCCCCAAAGAAATATTTTTAGTTCAAATAATTCAAAAAAAAAAAAAATGCTCACTTAGACTATTCATAGTTAGTTATTTTATTTTAATTTTATTCCCTTTTATTTATATTTTGTTATTGAAGAGACATAAAACTTACTTGGGTTTCAATTTTTGATACTGCAATGTGCAACACAGTATTACCATCATCATCCTCCCAGTTAAAGACTGCTTTTTCATTAAATGAAGCATTTTTAGAACAATATCTTCCAAGCCATCCCACCAAGAATTTGAAAGCCTCAAGGTTATCATATTTGAGAGCAATATGCAAAGCTGTCTCATTTCGCACTGTCACATCTGTAATAGAATCAGGACAGACAAATAGAAATTTATCCAATAGATCAAGGTTATCACTGTTTGCTACTACATAGTGTAAAGGAGTGATATGCTCTCGTCCTTTGACACGGACAAGGTCCCCATCAAACTGTAGAAGCTTACGCACCAGCTTGATATACCCATTTTGTAGAGCGAGGTGAATAGGGCTAAATCCGTCCGGATTTAGTTTCCAAGCAAATGAAGGCTTTAAACCCATCATCTCCATGGCAAATTGGACGTTCCCAGTAAATGCAGCTATGTGTAAAGGAGTTTGAACAAATGGTAGCTGATCAATGTGCTCCAAAAGTTTTACATCCTCTCCAATTAATTGGTAAAAGGCATTTACATCTCCACTTTCAGCAACCTGCTTCATCCTCTCAATTCTCTCATCCATTTTAGAGAAGGCTGATATATAGGGTTTTTCTTGATTTGAACTTGTTGATGTATGGCTTGAATAAGTAGTGCTGCATGCAACAAAGCCAATATTACCGCCTCATCCTAATTAGTTTCAAAGATCTCCAGCATGTCACCTAATTAAAACTTTCGGTATGTTTTAGATTCTTGTTCCTACGTGGTTTTGACTGCTTCGGAATATTATTTCTGTTTGATTTAGATTATGCTTCTTGCCAAGCTTGCTTTAGATTAGCATATATTTTAACTCACTCTTTATTCTTTATCTATATCATGACATAGTCGACTTTCTTATTATTTTGAGAGAGAAAGACACTTTCTCTACTTCAAATCCCTTATTCGATTGTTGTTATTATTGAATTGTCAAAAAATAAAAACAAAAAACAAGAAGTTTTCTTTGTTTTTATGTTTTTTTTTTTTAATTTAAAAAGGAAGTTTTTTTTTTTTCTTTTTTTAGTAGAAGTGTCATTCTCTTTCAGCTTCTTTTGTAAATATCCTGTTGGCTTCTTGGTGAATATCTTGTATGATGATTTAAAATTTATTTCCTAGAAGGAAAATAAAAGTTCAGCTGGAAACTCGAATATGACTATAATTAAATATTTTCAATTTAGAATCGAATAACATTTTTACATCTAAGTAGTCTATAACACTTAAAAAGGAATTTTATCATTCAGTGGTGTCATCTTTTTTTTTTTTTTTTTTTTTGAGAGACAGTGGTGTCGTCTTTTAGATGTCTAAAATAGTCTTATAAAAAATTGGAATTGGAAAAAATTGTAAGATTTAGATTAAAATTTTTAATCCACTAATTAAACACGTGCAAATCAATGTGAAAAGGCTAATATACCCTAAATGAAAATTTATTAGACCGTTAAAATGGCGCAACATGCGTTCTAAATACATGAGTAATGCTAATTAAGGAAAATCATATTCCAATATACCTATAATGAAAATTTATCACACCCTCAAAATGTCATAACATGAATATTATATTAAAATATATGACAGATGTTAAATATATTAATTATTAATTTTACTACATATATCTTATAATGATGTGTCAACTTTTTTATTAAGAATCAAAAAAGTAACAAGGAATTTATCTAGTTTGGGATGTGACAATTGATTATCAATATTCCGATCTGAATCTTAGGATCTTACAGGATTCCAATCCTATAGCGATAATAAAGATCCTATGATATAAAGGAAAATTCAATTTTTTTTTTATTTTCTTTTTTTAGGCCTCCAAACAACCCATACTGATAAAAAAAAAAAAACATATATAAAAAAATGAACCGTAAGGGTCACGTCAATAATAAGCCGTCACCTTAATGACTTACTCTAATAAACAAAATCACAAAAGACATAAGAGAAGAGAGAAGACTAGGATTACCAGAGAGTTGAAGGCGAGTGCAAGAATCTGAAAAATCCGACAATGAAGCCATTGTGAGAAAGACAATCGAAAACAACAGTGAGTTTTGTTTTTTGTAATATTTCATTGTTAGTTGCTTACTCTTGAGATGTATTGGCTGTCAGTTGCTTACTTTTTATTATGATCAATAAAACTATAATTGATATAATGTGTTCCTCGCTAGTGTATGGCTTAATTCATCATAGTTATTTGTTGTGAATTGTGATGACTTAATTTTCTAAACTAATCTCATAAGAAAATTGTGTTTCCAATGAGGAAGTGATGATGTCTTTAGGTGACATTGGAAGTGATGGTGGTGGCAATGGCACTCCCCCTAATAAATCTGCATCTACTCCTTTGAACTTTGTTAATGTATTTGTAATTTGGTATTTTACTTTTTATTAAATTCACTAATTTGTGTAAAAAATTACTTTTTTCAATGTTTATTTAATATATATATATATATATATATTATGAATTATGATTTTGAATATTTTTTAGTATATTCTTTTTAATCGAAAAATATGATCTTACGATCTCTTGTACTAATCTTACGATCCGATCCCCGAACTCTCTCACCAATCCCATGTAGGATCTTGATCCTGATAATCTTCATGCATTATATTCATTATCATTTTAGTTTTTAAGTATTTTGTAGTGTAAAAAAAAAAAAATTCCAGACAAACTTAAAAGTAAAGAAAAAAATCCTTAAAAAATCACATTTAGTGATGATTTATATATATAAATTGATGGTTAGTGACGAATTCAAAAACCATTAGGAGGAAGAAACAAAAACAATAGAGAAAGAAAAAGAAGAAAGAAAAATCCAACGTAAATTTTACCTCAAGGTGCTCGTAGTTCGCCCTTTGCCCCCTTCTTCTTTATATATATAAATTGATGGTTAGTGACAAATTCAAACCCATTAGGAGGAAGAACCAGAAACAATAAAGAAAGAAAATGAATATAAGAAAAATCCAACGCAAGTTTTACCTCAGGTGCTCGTAGTTCGCCTCTTTCTTCTTATTTTTTCTTCTCTTCTTCTTTGTCTTGCTGCCAGCATCCTTTGGCCTTTCTCATTGCTTTATAGAAGCTATGTACTCACCTCTACATTACCTATATGTTTTTCTAATTTTTTCTTATTATTTTAACTTCGTGATTCTCATCCATGGGGCCAACCACTCTTCCCTCTCTCTCTTTTAATCCTGGCAAGCCTTTTCTTTTCTCCAATTTTTTTTTTTTTTGTTAATCCTTTTTAAAATAACTTTATCTTTTCTCTCTTTTTCTTTTAAATCATTTATAAATATTGGTTTAAAAAAAAAAAATCATTAGCCCAGTGGCAGAGCCACGTTAGGGCCAAGGGGGGCCATGGCCTTGTAGAGAATTAACCCGAAATTCCCAAACTTATGAGAAACAAAATAGAGAAAACACACGCAAAAAAAAAAAAATAATAATAATCACACGCAAAAGACAATATTTACGTGGTTCGGAAATTTGCTTACGTCTACGGAGTTCCAGGGATTTCACTATTATCAGGAAATATACAAAGTACGGTTACAGTTTTTCACTCTCTAAAATAACGACAACTACAAACCTTAATCACCAAAACAATGTTTTTCAATATCTTGCACACAGGATTCACAATGGGCTACGGCTTGGGCTTGTCGGCCCAAGCCTCCACTCCATGGACTAAACCTCAGAAAATCTCCCATTAAAAAACCACACAACATTATTCGAGTCAGGTCGGGTCGTTAACCGGATCAAACATAACTAGGCTCCACAAAGCCTAATAGGCCCCCCTAGCTTTTCAAAATTTCCACTAATAGTAGTAACAAAACCAGTATTTGATCTTTAAAATTACTTGCCAACCCCCCCCCCCCCCCTAATATTTTGAGAAAAAATTCACAAAAGATTATCCCCTTTCAAAATTCCATTTGGTCTCCTTCAAATTTTAAAATTTGGCCCAGAAAAATCCAAAAAAGAAATAAGATACGCCCATTCCTTGGCGACAAAGCCTCTCCAAATTCCATATATATTAAAAAAAAAAAAAAACAAAGAAAAAACAAACCTAAATGGTTAGGACTCTATTCAATGTATTAGGATTCCTCCAAATATGAAAAAAAAAAATCCTTATAGTTATTGTTAGGTTCTAAAAGCTTAGAATAATTGGCAAATCGTGAACATACAAGAACAAGTAAGCTGCAGAAAGAAGATTTCAGAATCTGCCTTGTTCGATCGATCAAAAGACAGGCTCGATCGATCGAAAATCGTATCTGCAGAATTTTAAGTTGGCCCAAACAGCAGTTCTAGCCCATTAAGGATTAGGGTTTCAGATCTACTTCTCCCACTATATAAAGAAAATCCTAAGCACGTTTTTTACAAGGCTTTTTAAAGAGAAAAGAGTGTGTCTCTTTTGTATTTAGGGTTTTGTTCCTAAAACCTCTCTTATTACTTCTACCGGTGTTGTTTCTTGAAGAATCTCAAGATCCGGTATTGTTGAAGTTGTTGCATTCTCTAGTCATCAAAGGTGCTGATGATCTAAACCTTCAAGGGTGGTCTTGGAGTCACAAACAGGAGAGTTTGTGTTGCTAAACCTTTGAGTGGGATCTCAAAGTCACAAACGGTGGTGTTTGTGTTTTGCAAAGGTCAAAGAAAGAAGGAGTCCGTGGATCTCGGAGCTATCATGGGGTCGTGGTAGTAAGTTTCTTACAGGATAGCAATAGGATGTTAGTGGTCTAAGTCGCTATTGTGTAAACTTCAATTCTTTCTAGTGGATTTGCTATTTTACCTTGAGGATAGCTAGGTTAAATCCTCCCTAGGTTTTTTACCGGTTTGGTTTTCCTGGGTCATCATATCTTTGTGTTCTTTATTTTTCCGCTGCTTTACTTGATATGATTGTTATTGTTTTAACCTAGATCTGAATAATAAACCTAAGTATTCACTTGGTTAATTAATTAGGTCAAACAATCTAGTTTACAGGGGTCTAAACGAACTCACAAGTGGTATCAGAGCCGGTAGCTCTTTTGTGTTAGATCTTTTGATCTAAGAGCTGATCCTTGATCCCTGTTATCATGGATAATTTTAAGTGTCTTACTGTTTTTGATTGTGATGATTTGAATAAAAAGGACACTGTTATTTCTGTTGATTTTATTAATGCCTATGAAGCTCTTTGTAAAGAATTATTGAAATCTATGAAAATTGCTAAGAAATTTAAGGAAGAGTTAAAATTGGCTAATCTTGAAAAAGAGGAATTGATTGTTAGATTAGATGAATCTAATAAAAAGAATGAATTTTTGAGAAATCAAATTTCCTCTCAAGATGAGAAGATGAAAAGCTTGGAACAAGAGTTAGTTGAATCTAAAGCTAAAATTGAAAATTTGACTAGTACCAAGCTTGCTGCTAATAACAGAAGTGTTTCTGTTTTTCTTAAGCCTAAAGCTGAAAAAGTTTATATCCCTCCTTTCAAGAAGAATAATAAAGAAAAGACTTATTTTGCTAGGTTACACAAAGGTAAAAGTTCTGATAGAGACGCTGAAGTTTCTAAACCTATGTCTAAACCTACTGCTAGTGTGCAAAAGAAATCTATTTTTGTGCCTACCTGTCACCTTTGTGGTGTTGTTGGTCATATTAGACCAAACTGTTCTTTGTTGAGGCAAAAACAAAAATCTGAGACTAGATTTGCTGTTAGGAATACTGATGTTCCTAAATTTGTTCCTATTTGTCACTTTTGTGGTGTCTCCGGTCACATTTGTCCTAATTGTCATAAATTGAAATTTAAACATTCTGAATTTCAATCTAGGATATGTGATGATATTTTTCCTGCCATGAGTTCAAATAAATTGTTTCATATGCTTTTGAAAAATTTAAGCTTGTTGGCTTGTGAAAGGAATTTGCAGGATTTCAGTCTTTCTCAGAAGATTGGTGTAATCCCTCAAATACACTCTGCTTCACATGGATTTTCACCTACAAAGCCGAAGACTCGTGCTATATGAGTGAGAAAAGATTTTTTAAGGTGAGTGTTGCTGACTTGTTCCTAATTTAATTCTTTCAATTGTTTGTGGACATGTTTTGTTTTTGTTTTTAGTTGTTTTGTTTTTTAGGTTGTTTTTTATTTAAAAAAAATCCAAAAACATTGAAAAATTTCAAAAAGACAAAAATATTTTATTTTGTGTCTTGTTTTAATTTTTCTTGAGGATTACATGAGTTATAATATCTCTCTTGATTTAGAACATGCTTGACATTGTGAAAAAACTTGAATAGTATGTGTTATATAAGTGCTAAGCTTTTTCTGATTTTGTTTGAGTATGTACTAGTTTGTACATGTACTCAAGGGTTAATTAAGAAATTGATATTTCTTATTTGTGTACCCTCTATAGCTTGGTTAAGCACTGTCATGCATTGCATTTGCATTTTTGTTCATTTAGTATAATGTGTGCTTTTTGTTTTTGGTCATAAAATTTTTTTTAAACCAAAAATATTTTTATGTGTTTTGTATTATATATCTTGGATTTATAATTAAGGTTGGCATATTTATCTTTACATAACATGTTTATGTACTCTGTTTAGCTTAGATGAGCTTATTTTTTGCACTTTACTAGTTTGAGCTTTGTAATGCATGTTGTGTGGGAAGATGTTTATAGTTTTTGATCACTTTGTCTTGATCTTGAAGTCACATGCCTTTGATTGTTGGACTTGATCTTATTGAGAAAGGCATAAATAACCATCTCACCACTATTTATTAGCCAATCATGAACACCTTAGTGCATATCGTAAGATTTTGTGCTCGAGAAAGTGTAGCACATGCACAAAAAGAACATAAGGTATAGCCTCGGATTAAATGTTAAAATTGGTATATACATTATTGGGCTATAATGAATTCAAATTAAATAAAATTGGTGTGTATATTATGAGGCAAATCAAGAAACTTATATGATTGCAAGCTTTTATTCTACGAGATGTGATAGTTATATGATGTAACTCTTTAGGTGATAGTCTCTTTCAAGTTCATGTGATGAATTTTGTAGACTTTGTGATTGATTACTATTCACATATCACCTCACATGTCTCTCAAGCTTTTGCTAGTTGCACACACTACACAAGTTATTCTTTACTAAACTTTGTACATGTTATTGTGTGTGATTTTATTGTGGCCATCCAAGATTATATGTTCCTTGATTTTGATGCAAAATTTGAGTTTTGAGGACAAATTGGTTGATAAACTTGTTTTTGAAAGATCTGGGCTGTATTCATGTGTTTTTGAAAAACTTTCAGTCTCATACTCATGCGCATTTCATTCATGAAATACTATGCTTTGAGGAGTTTCTGCATAAAATTGCTCTGTTTTTCAAAATTTGAGTTTTCCAGAATTTCGACCGATCGAGGGTGTTTTTCGACCGATCGAAATTGCGATTAAAATTTTTGGTTTGATTCTGTCTGACTCGATTGGTATTCGATCGATACTCGATCGATCGAAACTGAAAAATTTTCAGTTTTTAGAGTTTTGACCAAATTTTTTCATGCATCATTTATGGTTAGGATTCACATGAGTTGCATTGTTTTTCTGTGTCTATCTTACAGTTTTGCAGTCATATCTCTCATTGTTTTCACACATAACATGCATACACTTTGCTAAATTGGGTACTCAACTTGAATTAAAAATTTATTGATTAATTTTTGAGTGCTTTGTACATTTCAGTATATGCTATTTTTTCTTGAGGTGTGAATTGCAGAAAATATTTTTTCTTAAGAGATATGATGGATAATAATGTGCAAATATTTTCTCTACTTATGCAACTATTTATGGGTCACATAGTGTTAAGATTGCATTTATTGTAAGAGAGAATATTTTTCTTCATGTGTATCCTCAACTCAATTTTTTTTTTTTGTGTGTTTTTATTTATCCCCACCTCCTAAATTTTCCCCAAAACTGTTTTTCCCAAAACTTGTTTTGTTTTTCCTATTTTTATAGAGGGAAAAAAGTTTTTTTTTAACCTTTGTTGTTCATAGGGGGAGTTGTTGCTCTTCATAGGGGGAGTTCTCTCTATTTTCTCTTGAGCTAAACTGTTTTATGTTCCCTTGGTTCTCTTTTTTCTCTCATGTTTACTGTCACTTTACTCTTTGTTTGAGTTGTATTTGTCAATACGTGACAAAAAGGGGGAGAAATAGATGTAATGTGAGAATCCTGTTTGTCTTGTTTAGGGGGAGAGAAAATTGTTTTTGAAAAGGGGAGAATATAAAAACTTTTTGATGTATCTAACTTAGGGGGAGAGTTAGTTTACTTTTGTTTTTATATTGTGCTTCATTTTGTTTATATGTCTTTCTTTCCACACATGCGGTGATGTGTTTGTTGAGTGTTTCAGGAAAGACAGGTGCATTCTAATCAAGACCTTCTATCTCTTCTTGGCAACTTCTAGGTTAAGAGTCTTAGATTGGGATTTGTGATGTAATTGGGTATTTTATTGTATTGGGTTGTTCTTGTATTTTAACATTTCATTTTGTATGAAAGTTTTATCACGAATTGCCAAAGGGGGAGATTGTTAGGTTCTAAAAGCTTAGAATAATTGGCAAATCGTGAACACACAAGAACAAGTAAGCTGCAGAAAGAAGATTTCAGAATCTGCCTTGTTCGATCGATCGAAAGACAGGCTCGATCGATCGAGAATCGTATCTGCAGAATTTTAAGTTGGCCCAAACAGCAGTTCTAGCCCATTAAGGATTAGGGTTTCAGATCTACTTCTCTCACTATATAAAGAAAACCCTAAGCACGTTTTTTACAAGGCTTTTTAGAGAGAAAAGAGTGTGTCTCTTTTGTATTTAGGGTTTTGTTCCTAAAACCTCTGTTATTACTTCTACCGGTGTTGTTCCTTGAAGAATCTCAAGATCCGGTATTGTTGAAGTTACTGCCTTCTTTAGTCATCAAAGGTGCTGATGATCTAAACCTTCAAGGGTGGTCTTGGAGTCACAAACAGGAGAGTTTGTGTTGCTAAACCTTTGAGTGGGATCTCAAAGTCACAAACGGTGGTGTTTGTGTATTGCAAAGGTCAAAGAAAGAAGGAGTCCGTGGATCTCGGAGCTATCATGGGGTCGTGGTAGTAAGTTTCCTACACTTGGGTAGCAATAGGATGTTAGTGGTCTAAGTCGCTATTGTGTAAACTTCAATTCTTTCTAGTGGATTTGCTATTTTACCTTGAGGATAGCTAGGTTAAATCTTCCTCAGGTTTTTTACCGGTTTGGTTTTCCTGGGTCATCATATCTTTGTGTTCTTTATTTTTCCGCTGCTTTACTTGATATGATTGTTATTGTTTTAACCTAGATCTGAATAATAAACCTAAGTATTCACTTGGTTAATTAATTAGGTTAAACAATCTAGTTTACAGGGGTCTAAACGAACTGACAGTTATAGCTAATAGTTGTTGTTTACTCAAAAACAAAAATTGAAAATAAATAATAAAAAAAAACAAAAAAATAAATCCCCCTTACAGCATTGTCACTACTTGGCTTAAAACCCCGATTCATTGTGAGAGAGAGAGAGAGAGAGAGTAAACTCATGTGTATATCTAAAAGAAATGTGAGAGAGAGAGAGAGAGAGAGAGAGAGAGAGAGAGAGAGAGAGTATAATTTGAATCCATATATGTGTATAATTGTAATATTTTTTAATTATACCATGCATATGCACGGATTATAAACTAGTCTATATATAATATTAGGTAAAACAGAAAGAAAATCTAATTACATTTCAAATTGAAATTCAGTTAGAATCTAATTTTGCGCCATGTGTCTTATCTAATCTAAATTTTAGAATTTTGTACCAAGTGAGTTAATTTAGTGTAAACATTAAATTTCAATTAGAGTTTAATTTTGCGTCGTCTTTCCCATTTAATCTAAATTTTTAAATTTTTATGCCAAATTAGTTAATTTAGTATAGAAAACGAGAAGTCCAATATAATAAACCATATAAAACATAATCATATAACTAAAAAAAAATTTTAATTTATAAGTCATCTATATATATATATAATAGGTGAAGCTGAGAGAAATTAAAATTAGAATTTCAAATTAGAGTTTCAATTTTGCGCCATATGTCCTAAATTATTTATTCTTAAAGAGTTTTATTTCTTAATTTTAGAATCAAATGTAGGACCACATCATAAATATTCATCCAAGTGAGTTATTAAGTACAAAAATCAAAGAGTCTAAAATAAATGAATCCTAAAAAAAAAAGGTGCTTCAAAATAATTTTTTTTTTTAAATATGAAAAATTTACATTTTATACCTAATAATATTCTTACAAAATATTTTAAAGAGTTAACAAATTATAAAAATGACTATCAATAGTATTTAAATTATAAATATATATATATAAGAATTATATTATGCATCTTATTGTATATCTTTAAGTGTATCCATGCATATGCATGAGATTACAAACTAGTATAAAATAATAGGTGAAGTTGAGAGAAATTCAGTTTAGAATTCCAAATTAGAGTTCTAATTTTGTGCCATGTGTTCAAAATTATTTATTCTTAAAGAGTTTTATTTCTTAATTTTAGAATCAAATGTGAGATTACATCATAAATATTCATCGAAGTGAATTATTAAGTACAAAAATCAAAGAGTTTAGAATAAATGAATTGTAAAAAAAAAAAAGTGCATCACAATAATAATAAAAAATAGGACAATTTACATTTTATACCTAATAATATCCTTACAAAATTTTTTAAAGAGTTAACAAAATATAAAAATGACTATCAGTAGTATTTAAATTATATATATATATAAGAATTATATTATGTATATTATTGTATATTTTTAAGTGTATCCATACATATGCACGGGGTTATAAGCTAGTATATATTAATAGCCAAATCTTAGAAAAAAAAAATCTAATTAGATTTTAATTGGATTTTTAATTTTGCATCACGTGTCTCATCTAATTTTTAATTTTGAGCCAAATGAATTATTAAGTGTAAAAATTAAAGAGTCCAAATTCAATTATATTCTAAACTGGATTTCAATTGAAGTCTAATTTTCTATTATGTGTTCATCTAAATTTTTAATTTTTGTGGCAAGTGAATTATTGGGTGCAAAAATCACAAATTCTAAAATTAATTAAATTCTAAATCATATATATATATATATATATATATATATAATGGGAAACCATTACATATTTTCGAAAGGTATGATTTAAACAAAATGTAAACTAAAACCATGTATAATTTGAATCTTTTCTAAAATAATGACCATATAATGGCACTTTCTCAGATTCTTTCTTGTACTTTCTTCGAAAGTCTAAGCATTGTTGAAGAAGACCTAAAGTCAAGGGTCTTGGCATCCAAGACTTCTCTCCACCCACTACCATGAAAATCTTTTTACATTTTATATTAGGTCCTACTCAAGAAGACCTAAAGTCAAGTGTCGATGGTGCTTTTTTTGGTTTTATCCTTTTAGGTAAGTGTGTTCATGTAAGCACCGGACTAACACATGGCTGCTTTTTGTGCTTTCTTAACTTGTAAGTGCTTTCTTGGAAAGTGTGAAAGTCAAGTGTCGATGGTGCTTTTTTTGGTTTTATCCTTTTAGGTAAGTGTGTTCATGTAAGCACCGGACTAACACATGGCTGCTTTTTGTGCTTTCTCAACTTGTAAGTGCTTTCTTGGAAAGTGCTTCATAGTGAAAAGTGAACACCATTCATATTATTGCATTATGAACACTGTATTATTTAAGAAGACCTACACCAAGACCACGCAGGGGCAGCGTTACTTTTTAGGATGGCTCTCCTCTATCGCCCTATGTTACCTCTTTATTTTTCTAATTATTTATCTTTTGTGTATATATATATATATATATATATATATACAAGATAGAATTTTTACTCTAACTTAATCTAAGTGTACATGTGTGTAAAGCTCCCTCCTGGAGACTTGAACTCCGACCTTTGGCCCCCACACTCCACAAGTATCTATACTTGTAGAGTGATCATCGCACCAATAGTGCACAGTGGTTCTTTAATCCTTTTTAAAATAACCTTACTTTGTTCTCTTTCTCTTTTAAATCCTTTTTGAATTTTGGTTTTTTAGTTTTTTAATTTCATTAGCCCCTACTATTGGGCTGGCTATTTTTTCAGGAAGTACGATTAGTATCAGTGGATAAGATAAGTTTCGGTGATATACATTAATACTTGCTTTGGATTATGCATGCAGTAGTGAACAACCCCATATAATAATATGAAGTGGTTGTTAAAAACCATCTAAAGGTAATTTTTTTATTATTATATGGGAATATAAAGGTAATTTTTAAAACAAAAGGCCTAATTATGCCCGCATGAACCAATAATTTAATTTTCAGAAGTACTAAACAAATTTATTGGTAAATTTGACACTCCTTCTGTAGGGACACAGTTTCGTGGTTCCGGCCCAAAGATGGTTGGGTTTACCCAAAAGGGCCCCTAAACAATGAATTTGTAGAGAGTGGATTGAGAAGGACTGAGCTAGGAATGATTTAGATTATTAACTGATTGGGACTAGATCAACCACCATCATGAAACTCTAGTTTTATGACTCGAAGTGTTAATTATGTTCAACGTCCGAGGATAACTCTCTTTTTTCTCCGTTCCTTTTCTTTTTCTCCGCCAAAAAGCCTCCCTTTCTTCTTCTTTTTTTCTCTCTTTTTATACTTCTTCCCCTCCTTTCTTAGCCATCCACGTGTGGGTTTTCTCCTTCCTCTTTGGACACTTGTCCCCCCAGTTTTTTCCAGAACTTGCTTCGTAGAAACGATGGGACTCTCCACCACTGTTCAGATGTCCCCTCCACATCAATGCGGCCAGGGGATTAGTTGTGGGGCATTCAATGCGGGGTTGGCAACCCTCCTTGATATTTTGGGGGCTTTCTTCCAGTGTACGTCTCCACAGAATTGTTCCCACCCAGTGCGGTTTCCTGGGAGGTTCTCCTCGTTGGCAGAGCTCCAAGCTTCACCTCGGCAATAATATTCCGAGGTGAACCATCCTCGGACGTTCCCCAGTCCTCGGCTTGGGCCAGTAAGTGCGCTACCCGAGTGGGTAAGAACATCTGAGCCCATTACCCTTGTTGGTCCAACGCTTGTTTCGGCCCATCTCTGCTAGCAGCCCATCGTCCCCACACCTTCCATTTCCCAAGTATAAAGGCGTGTAATATATATATAGGAAGAAGGCGTGTAATATTTAGATTCTTCTACAAAAAACAACCTCTATCTAATATGCTTTCTCTTAATTGTTATGGTTGTCGTGACCTATGACAATAATAAATAATAAAAGGTAAAAATGCAAAACACAAACATTAGGTTGTGTTTGGATACTTGAATTTGAATTTGGATTTTAATTTTAAAGAGATGGATTTGAAATACCTTAATTCTAAATCTATAAATACTGAAGTATGTGTTATTAATTTCTAAAATTTTATGGGTTTAGAAATTATTTCAAATTCAAGGTGGATTTGTTAAATCCAGATCCTTGAGTTTTAAGCTATCCAAACGTGATATTTAGATTTTAATCATCCAAATTCAAATCCATGTGTCTAATCCTACCACCTAAATACGCTATAAGTTTGACAATAATTCATTTCAAACTTCTAACTTTGTTATACAGTTGGGTTGATTTATCCCGTTGAAGCAAGGCATACTCTTATCTAGATGCAGAATGTGGCTCTTTTTTGGGTGCATTTATGAATTATTTTGTGTATTTATGAATTATCAACTTATTTATTTTTATCTTTAATACACAAATCTTTTTATTTTTCGATAGAAACAATAGCTTTGTTTTCCATTGTTCTTTTCGAGGTATTTTATCTATTAGGGAAATTACACTTTACCCCCTAAACTATACCCTCTTTTACACTTATACCTCTAAATTATGAGAATATACACTTGCCCCTCTAAAGTATCACATGGGTAACACTTGCTCTCTTCAACTATGACAGTGCACACTTGCCACCTTAAATTATTACCCGTGTAACACTTTACACCACATCCAATGGATAATTTTACACAAGTATTGGTAGGAAAGTAAATGGATATTTTACACAAGTACAGAAAGTGTATAGCTTAGGAGGGTAAAGTGTAATTTTTCCAAACTTTTTTCTTAAATGAAATAGAGAATTAGTTTGGAGGATTCTCCTCTAATTCATTACATGCAAGTCATTAAACCTTGCATATAAATTATTTAAAGTAAAGGTTAACTTTTTTATTTTCAAAATACTTAGCTAGTTTTTTTATGGACAAAGTTTAGCTACAAATTAGCCTAAGGCTACAACATTTTTCAATATCTTTTTATTGGATATTAATCTTAAGGATTCCACCATTGGATTATATCTTCTTCTTATATCCTCCATACTTGCAAAATTTCTAGAAAATTAAAGATTAATGGTTATACCATAATAAATTGTTTAAATTGCTAGTTTTTGTAGTTAAAAATTATGCATAAAATATAAACTTATAGATCATATAATAAATAATATCTGATTGACACAAAATTTGACATGTGTATTAAGAGTGTAAAGAATATACAATTCAACAGTAAAATTTTTAAAATATGTAGTAATGTTTATTTTATTAAGTAAGGTTGTAGCCTTAGGCTACAGCTAATTTTGCAACTAAATTTTATCATTTTTTATATATAAATAGATTCATATTGTAGAATAGTAGGAAAACTTTTGGCTAAATCCTAAATGAATGCAAATACTTTCAATTGTTTTAATGAATTAATAATGAAAAGTGCGTTCCTTTTAAAGCTATTTACCAACTATAACCAAACATCAATTGACATGAATACTAATTACGAATATTATCGAGTTAATAAATTTCAGACATTTTTCATTTCTAGTTATGTTTTTCTCCCTTCTTATATATTCAAGTTTCCCCTCTATCTCTCAATTCCCTTTTTATTTTTATTTTTTTTATATAATGAGCTATGGGATTAATTTCTGTAAAGATGTGATGTAAAAAACATGTTTTATTCCTCCAATCCTAATATACCATACGATCTTATCACATATTTAAAAATAAGCACAACCACACTCAAACAATTCTAATACCCTTATAGAAATCCAATAAAATTGGGAGTTTATTGAGATGTTATTAAGTGTGGTAAGATGTATTAAATTTTAAGTTAAATGTTGATGCGGTAATCTCTTATTAGATAGTGAAAAACATTAGTTTTACAATCCATCTTTACCAAATTTGAACTTTTATATAATAGTCTCATTCATCACGTAAAAGAGTTACATCCAATACTAATATAATGACACTTTCCCAGGTTCTATCTTGTGCTTTCTTCGAAGTCCTTTCATTGTTGAAAAAGAACTAGACTAAGACTTGGTATCCAAGGTGTATTTCCACCCACTACCATGAAAATATTTTTATATTTTACTAATATAAAATAACAAGTAGAAGAAGATAATTCATTTTGTTTGATGAATAAGAACTTTTAAGTAATTAACTCTTATGATTTGTCTTTTTTCTCTACTTTTTGAAATTAGGTCCTACTCAAGAAGACTTGAATTCAATAGTCGGTGGTGCTTTTCAAATTGCGTAAAATATTAGTACTTTCTTCGAACATTCAATAATTGATGGCGCTTTACTAATCCCGATCTAGCACCTTCTTTAAAAATGTTTCATAGTGATGACTTATGACTAGCTCAAATGCACTAATAATATCATGAGCTTGATTCAACAAAAGGCCAATGACTTTGCATTATAGTGAAAAATGCTTTCTCGACTTGTAATAAGTGCTTTCTCAATAACCTTGAGTCAATGGCGACGTTTTTATGCTTTCTCAACTTGTAATAAGTGCTTTCTTGGAATGTGCTTCATAGTGAACAGTGAATACTAATCCAAATCATTGGCATTATGAACTTTGCATTATTTAAGAATTTCACATCCGTGGTTTCAAGTTTCAAAAAAATATATATATATATATATATATGTGTGTGTGTGTGTGTGTGTGTGTGTGTGTATAATATATTTTGAAGCTTAATACTTTAATTTATTCTTTTTTTTTTTTTTAATACAAGATAGAATTTTTACTCTAGCTTAATTTAAATGTATATATGTGTGAAACTCCCTCCTGGAGACTTAAACCACAACTCTTGCCTCCTACATTCTACAAGCACTTATATTTGTGGAGTGACCATCGCACCAAGGGTGCGCGGTGATACTTTAATTTATTCTTAAAGTGTGTGAGTGTGTCTAATATTGAATGCGTGTATTACCTTTTGTTATAATGTTATTTGTGTGAATAATAATGTGTGTGGATGTTTGTATGTACATATAAATGTAACAAAACTTTATATAATTTAATAATTAGGAAATAGAGAGAGTTTGTTACATGTGTGACTATTGATATCATGCTATAATAGCTTTTTGTTATAAAGTTAGAAAATTCAAGAAAAAAAAATTGTAAAGTTAGTGATTATTCAAGTATTTGATTGGTTAAGTAGACACTTAGTACTGTATTATTCCATGTATGAATGCCTATGGTTGCGTGTGTCAATAATTAATACAAAGCTAATGAGTTGAGTTTAGTCATTTAGTTTAAAATATTTTAAAGAAAACAATACAAATAGATAACAACAACTGTATAAGAATAAAGAGTTTGACTTACCTCTAGTACTTTTTTAACTGGAATCTCTTTTTGTTTTAATAAGAAACTGTTACATCACCCACTAACTAAATAAAAGGTGGAAAAAAAACCCATTATTACTTGCTATTGTGTATTTAAAACAAAAGGACACCTCCAGTTAAAAAAGTATTGGTGGTAAGCCAAACCCAAAAATAAAATTGTTATACAAACTTAACAAAATAAAATGGTCATAGCTATCCACATTGTCAATAAATATTTATAATGATCTATCATGCAACAATTCAAATTTGAAAACTTGTAAAAGGAAATTGTAAAACTTTTTTATTTATTGATAACTCGATATATTCAAGTTCTTTTTTTATTAAATTTTTTTTAATTTAAGTTTCTTAATAATCTCCTTAAACAAAATTTGTGGAGCCGCCGCTGATTCACCACTATCAAAATTTTTTCAATACTAATATTTTTTTTATAAAAAGGTTTGAAGAAGATAATTCCTTTTCTTTCAATCAATAAAGAATTTCATTAGGGAATGAAAAAAGATTCAAAGGCTTAGCCTATGTACTTTCACCAAAGAGATACAACTGTTATGAATACATGAGATAAGGATAGGTCATTAGGCCTCCAAGTTGAAACCATATTGGTCCAGCAGATAAGAAGCACAAAAGTTTTTGCATTAGTTAAGACACACAACACATCAACAAGCAAAAGGTTACATCCATTACTGATAAAATGGAGGTTTCTCCAGAACGTGTATTGTGCTTTCATCGAAATTCGAAAGTTTTTGCTTTAGTTAAGACTTAAGAAGGCCTAGACCAAGACTTGACATGCATCCATACCATCTTTCCATCCCAATACCATGAAAATCTTTTTCTAATTTAGTAATATAAAATAAAAAGGTGGAAGAAGATAATTCATATTCTTTTGATGAATATATACTATACGGTCACTTTCTTCGAAAAAGCTTAGTGACAACTAGCCAGCCCATACTAATGGCATTATGAGCTTTGCATTATTTAACAAAATCTAAACTCAAAATGACACTGCTAAAGTCTTTGGCGTCAATGGTGCTTTCCTAATCCCTATCTAGCATGTTCTTAAAAAATGACCTCGATTCAATAAAGGGCCAAAGACTTGCATCAATTGTGCTTTCCCATGTTGTAAGTGCCTTTTTGGAAAGTGTTTCATACTCATAATTTTGTAGCTAAAGTTTTTTTCACTGTAAAATTTGCATTATTTAAGAAAACCTAGACCACGACAGCCAAAAACTTTACATTTATGGTGTCTTTCCACTTACCACGCCATGTGATTTTTTTTTTTTAAATACTAATATTAATAAAGGAAAATGTTAAAGTTTAGATCCCCTAAAAATTTAGTTTGTTTAACTTAATATATTAGCCAAGTTGTTAGTTAGGTTAATTATTCAGATCTAGGTTAAATACACATCAATCATATCACAAATAGAGGAAAAGTAAAGAACACAACGATATGATGACCTAGGAAAACCAATAAAACTATCTAGTTTCAAGGTAAAAAAATTTAGGGAGGATTTAACCTAAACAATCCACAAGGCAACAATTCACTAATAGAATGGAAGTTTTTACAATAGATTTAACCCTAAATTTAATGTTATCTCTTGTAGTACTTATGTGACCACATGTAACTCCAAATCCGTAGACTCTTCTATTATGAATCTGTTGCACACAAACACTCCAATCTGTGACTTTGAGATCTCCACTCAAAGGTTTAGATTATTAATAGTAGTTGATCTTGTGCAGCAACTTATCTCCTGGTACTTGTGTATGGATCTTCTTTTCGACAAATACTTGTTAAGTTAGAATGTTACAAAATCTCACAGATCTCACTAGAGTAACTTACAAGACTTGAAACATGTGTGTAAGGTTTCCTTTTTATACCTAATAGTGTTGAACTCAAACCCTAAACGTTTTCCGGACTTTTGGGCCTGATTTAAAATCTGTAGAATTCGTGTCTCGATCGGTCGAAGCTCTTTCTTAATCAGTCGAGCCAGGCAGATTTACAATTCTTCTTTCTATAGCTTCACTACAACAAAATGTATCTTTAGCGACAAAAGTTAATGAGGAAATTTTTTTTCGTCACTAAAAATACATCTTTAGCGACGAAATTTGAATTTCATCGCTAATAATGAAAAAAATTATAACATTTAGCGACGAAATATACTTTTCCATCGCTATTGTGATCTGAAAAAATGGGCGCCATGGAGGGAAACTTTGGTGAGAACACAATTAATCTATAGCGACGAAATATTTCGTCACTAAAAGTTTGAATTTTTAGCGACGAAATATTTCGTCGCTGTTGGTATAGCAGTGGATAGTATTAGTGAGGAAAATTCTTTCCTCGCTATAAGGAAGAATTAGCGACGAAAAATCTTTGTCGCTAAAAATATTCATAGTTTTTCCCGCATTGTTTTAGCGACGAAATCTCAATTCGTCACTAAAAGTGATTTATAGCGATGAAAATTAGTTTCGTCGCTAAAAAACAAAAAAATTCCAGGTTCTTTAGTGACGAAATTTACTTTCATCGCTAAAAAACATTAAGCCCTTATATTTGTTTGTGATGAACGTTTGGCATTAGCGACGAACTATTTCCATTGCTAAAGACCAGCCCTCTGGGTTTTTAGTGACGAAAAATACTTTTGTCACTAAAAACATTAAAGCTTATACCTTTTGCGATGGAATATAGCCATTAGTGATGGAACTAATTCGTCGCTAAAGATTATATATACACCCCACACTTAAGATCTTCAGCCTTCAGCTTCTATTCTCATATATATATATATATATATATATAAAAACACAGACCTTAAGCTCCCAAACCCAACCGACGCCGATGATAGCAAACCGTCACCGATAAGCTTTCACCTACCGTCGCCGGAAGCCTCACCAGACTGTCGCCGAAAGCCTCACCTACCTTGTCGATTTCGCCGATAAGCCTCTCGCCGTTAAGCATTCCGCCGCGATTCAACTTCGACCCTTCGCATCCCGCCGTCGATTCGCCTTCCAACCGTTCACATTCCGCCGTCGACTCGCCTTCCGACCCTTCGCCTTCCGACCTTTCGCATCCCGCCGTCGATTCGCCTTCCAACTCTTCACATTCCGTCGTCGATTCACCTTCCGACCCTTCGCATTAAGATCTTCAGCCTTCAGCTTCTATTCTCATAAAAAAAAAAAAAAAAAAACACAGACCTTAAGCTCCCAAACCCAACCGACACCGATGATAGCAAACCGTCCCAGATAAGCTCTCACCTACCGTCGCCGAAAGCCTCACCAGACTGTCGCCGAAAGCCTCACCTACCTCGTTGATTTCGCCGATAAGCCTCTCGCCGTTAAGCATTCCGCCGCGATTCAACTTCAACCCTTCGCATCTTGCCGTCGATTCGCCTTCCGACCCCTCACATTTCGCCGTCGACTCACCTTCCGACCCTTTGCATTCCCCGATCTCCGACCCTTCGCCTTCCGACTTTGACCTTTCGCCTTCCCCGACTCCGACCCTTCACCTTCCGAGCTCCGGCCCTTTGCATTTCGATCTCCGGCCCTTTGCCTTCCGAGCGCTGACCCTTCATCTTCCTACTCCAACCCTTCGCCTTCCCCAAGCTTCGACCCTTCACCTTCCCCGAGTTCGAGCTCCGACCCTTCGCCAATCCAGCTTCCAAGCTCCTGCCGGGTGTACTAAGTTGCCTACTTGCCCTGTTTGTCTTGGTGAGTGTTCTTCAATCCTATTATTTTTCTATTTTTTTTTTCAATTTAATTTGATAGTGTTCTATGTTTTTGTTGAAGTTTTGTTCATGGGAACTACTAAACTAAGGTCAATTTGCTATGTTTTTAACTTGTCTATAGATTATTGCGTTTATTTTCTTTGGTTAGTGTTCTTTGTTGTGTGCTTGATGTTATGTGCTGACGTTGGTTGCATTTTGTATACTCAACTTTGAATATAATGCAGTTCATGTATTTGTTTAGAAATATTTTATCAGAGTTGTTTGGTTGGTGGCATTAAATCATTTGTGAGCACAAGTTGAACAGGCCATATGCCCTTTTTTTCTTGTATTTTCAGTTCTATTTCTGCCCCCACTCTATACTTGTGGTTCAAAATTTTTCTCATTTAGTATACCTTTGGTGTATACATGAAATAATTGTTCCTCTGTGTTTAAGGGAGTTATACTGGCAAGAAAAGCACTTGATGGATTTTTCTCATTTAGTTTTAATTTTGTGGTAGCTGTTTAGCTTGTGATCTTTGGATATTAGTGGAAAT
Source organism: Lithocarpus polystachyus (assembly GCA_033629205.1). Taxonomy (NCBI): domain Eukaryota; kingdom Viridiplantae; phylum Streptophyta; class Magnoliopsida; order Fagales; family Fagaceae; genus Lithocarpus; species Lithocarpus polystachyus. The sequence goes on from CM066165.1 coordinate 1,411,179, forward strand.
TAATTTTTTGAATTCAATTAATAGTTTTGCTATGAGAGGAATCCCCTTTAACATTGCATACTTTGAAATTGCAAACTGCCTTTGCCTGTGGAATGCATGTCTAACAAACTGCCCTGGCCCATTTGTTTTCTTTAACGATGCAAGGTATAGTTTCAATGTGGTTTTGCATTGGAAACTATGTTTTAAGTTTGGAAGTATATGCATGCTATTTGGATGTTTAAGATGCTTCTATTCAATTTTTTATTTCAATTTCAACTTACTTATAAATTTAATTTTTCTTTTGCAGGCTAAATACACATTATTTGCAATAATTTTGGATTTTTTTTCTGAAAGTTGTAAGCTTAGCTTGAGCAAAGTAAGTAAATTTTAGTTAAAAACCTTATAAAACTCTATACTTGTGATGTTGGAAATTGGATTTGTGGTGGATTGTTGTGTGGGAGCAAGCGGGTGGCTCGCATGGTGTTATAAGGTGATTTAAATATATATTGGGAGTGTTTTTCATTTTTTGCAAATGTGAATGGACTTCGTTAATTAGATGCGATGAATATTATTTTATTCGATTTCAATACTTGTAAGCATTGTACTTGTGATGTTTGTGATTGGTTTTGTGGTGGATTATTGTGTTGGAGCAAGCGGGTGGCTTGCATGGTGTTATAAGGTGATTTAAATACATATTGAGAGTGTTTTTTATTTTTTGCAAATGTGAATGGACTTTGTTAATTAGATGCAATGAATATTACTTTATTCGATTTCAATACTTGTAAACATTGTACTTGTGATGTTTGTGATTGGTTTTGTGGTGGGTTGGAGCAAGTGGGTGGCTTGCATGGTGTTATAAGGTGATTTAAATACATATTGGGAGTGTTTTTCATTTTTTTGCAAATGTGAATGGACTTTGTTAATTAGATGCGATGAATATTACTTTATTCGATTTCAATACTTGTAAGCATTGTACTTGTGGTGTTTGTGATTGGTTTTGTGGTGGGTTGTTGTGTTGGAGCAAGCGGGTGGCTTGCATGGTGTTATAAGGTGATTTAAATACATATGGGGAGTGTTTTTCATTTTTTGCAAATGTGAATGGACTTTGTTAATTTGATGCGATGAATATTACTTTATTCGATTTCAATACTTGTAAGTATTGTACTTGTGATGTTTGTGATTGGTTTTGTGGTAGGTTGTTGTGTTGGAGTAATAAGCGGGTGGCTTGCATGATGTTATAAGGTGATTTAAATACATATTGGGAGCGTTTTTCATTTTTTGCAAATGTGAATGGACTTTGTTAATTAGATGCGATGAATATTACTTTATTCGATTTCAATATTTGTAAGCATTGTACTTGTGGTGTTTGTGATTGGTTTTGTGGTGAGTTGTTGTGTTGGAGCAAGTGGGTGGCTTGCATAGTGTTATAAGGTGATTTAAATACATATTGGGAGTGTTTTTCATTTTTTGCAAATGTGAATGGACTTTGTTAATTAGATGCGATGAATATTACTTTATTCGATTTCAATACTTGTAAGCATTGTACTTGTGATGTTTGTGATTGGTTTTATGGTGGGTTGTTGTGTTGGAGCAAGTGGGTGGCTTGCATGGTGTTATAAGGTGATTTAAATACATATTGGAAGTGTTTTTCATTTTTTGCAAATGTGAATGGACTTTGTTAATTAGATGCAATGAATATTACTTTATTTAATTTCAATACTTGTAAGCATTGTACTTGTGGTGTTTGTTATTGGTTTTGTGGTGGGTTGTTATGAATGGACTTTGTTAAACATGGATAAAAGTTGGATGACAATGGGTAAGACAGCCGATGGTAGATTAAGTCAACCATATATTGAAGGAGTCAATGCATTTATTAATTTTGCGAGAGTGATTGTGGACTTGAGTGGTAATATTCCGTGCCCGTGTATTCACTATGTGAATTGCTATCGACAATCTCTTCATACTGTGCGTATCCATTTGCTTTATCGTGGGATTATGCAATCTTACATTAATTGGTTTAATCATGGAGAATCTCGTGTATTGAACGAGAACATTCATGATAATGAAATGTTGGATGGTGATCATATGGATGGTATCGATGCCTTGGTAGGTGACCGAATTAGAGAAGAACCAAGAAATGCAGCCGAAGATGAGGAGGTGTGTCATTTTGACAAACTTGAGAAAGATGCAAAGCGTGAGTTGTATCTGGGTTGCACTGATTATAGTATCTTGAAGTTTGTTATTGAAATGTTGAATGTAAAGGTAATGACTAACTTGATTAATAAAAGAGTTGATATGATGCTAGAATTGTTTATAAAGGTTTTACCAAAAGATAACTTGGTTCTAAGATCAACTTATGAAGCAAAGAAGATATTACGTGATTTGGGCATGTCATACGAACATATAGATGCATGCAAGAATGATTGTGCACTATTTTGGAAGGAAAATGAAAACCTTGATAAATGTCCAGTGTGTGAGGTGCCTAGGTACAAGGATACACGTGCCCAAGGTAAGAAGATTCCTCATAAGGTATTGCGTTACTTCCCGTTAACACTAAGACTGAGGAGATTGTACATGTCAAGCCAAAGAGCTAAAGACATGAGATGGTATATAGACAAACATGTGGACGATGGGATAATGAGGCATCCGGCTGATAATAAGGAGTGGAAGAAGTTTGATTTGCAACATTCTGATTTTGCCCTTGAACCTCGCAATGTAAGGTTGGGGTTAGCTACAGATGGATTTAACCCTTTTGGGAATATGAACAACAACTATAGTATGTGGCCTATGATATGAACAACAACTATAGTATGTGGACTATCATACTTATCCCCTATAACTTACCGCCTTGGTTGATTATGAAGGAGCCATATTTTATGTTGTCCTTACTTATTCCTGGTCCCCATCAACCGGGAAATGAGATTGATATTTACTTGAAACCATTAGTTGACGAGTTGAAGGAGTTGTGGGAAGAAGGTGTAGAAACTTATGATGCTTATAGTAAAGAGCATTTTCAAATGCGTGCAACTTTGTTGTGGACAATACATGACTATCTTGGGTTTGGTAACGTGTCCGGGTAGAGGACAAAGGGTTATCATTCTTGTTACACTTGCAACGATGAACCATATTCAGAAGCTTTGAAAAGTAAAATTGGATTCATTAACCATCGAGCTTATTTGCCTTTGGAACATCGTTGGAGACATAGTCGGTTGCATAATGGTTTACTGGAGAAAAGGAAGAGATCTTTAGTGTTACAAGTGGAAAAGATACAAGAGCAGCTAGATAGAATGCCAAATATAATTTTAGGAAAGCATCCAAGTAACAAGAAGAGACAACTAATTGGAGAGCCAAATTGGTCAAAGTTAAGTATTTTGTACAAGCTTCCATACTGGAAAAATAAGAAGCTTAAGCACAACATTGATGTCATGCATGTGGAGAAGAACATTAGTGAGAGTATTTATGGTACTTTGTTGGGCATTGAGGGGAAAAACAAGGACACTGACAAGGCACGGATAGACTTGCAAAATATGAATTTCAGGCACACGTTGCATTTGAAACAACGTCCTGATGGATCATATGACAAGTCTCGGGCTTTCTTTTCATTAAGCCCCAATGAAAGGGATGGTTTTTATGACTTTTTGAAATCAGTCAAGTATCCGGATGGCTATGCAGCTAACATATCAAGGTCAGTGAATGCAAAAAATGGTAGATTATCTGGTTTGAAAAGTCACGACTATCATGTGTTACTACAATGAATTACTCCAATTGGGTTGCGAGGGTTTGCAGATAAAGACATTAGTATTGTATTGTTTGAGTTGAGCAACTTCTTCCAAGACTTATGCTCAAGGACCCTAAAGCGGAGTGAATTGAAGAAACTAGAAGAACGTATAGTCTTATACTATGCAAGCTTGAGAGGTTCTTTCCTCCAACATTCTTTGATGTTATGGTCCACCTTGCTGTTCACTTGCCTCAAGAAGCAATTCTAGGAGGCTCAGTACAATATCGGTGGATGTATCCAATTGAAAGGTAATTAGATCCTTTGATGCATTCATCAATTGCATCTTTCTCACGTGGTATAAAATCACATACTGTGCATATTTTTTCCTCGTAGGTACATTGGAAAATTGAAAAGATACGTTTCCAACCGAGCTCGACTAGAAGGTTCGATGCAGAGGCTTACATTCTTAAAGAATGTATTAACAACTGGTCTTTGTATATTGATGGGATCGAAACTATGCATAATCGAAGAGAAATAAATGAAGATTTTGGTGAATCTAACGAAGGATTGATAGTTTTTTCACAGATTGCCCGACCTACAAGTGGTAGGCAGAATGACGGCAACTTGTTTCGTGCATTGCTTGATACTGCTCATTGGTACTTATTATACAATAGTCCTGAGCTAGAGCCTTATTTAAAGTATGTGATTTCTTAATGCATGTATTGTTTGATCAAGTTTTGAATATTATCTACAATGCTGAGATGAAAGTAAATCATCTTATTTTTAACAGCGAACACAAAAGCATATTGCATAATTCTACTGGAGAGGTCATAACTCAAATTCAACGACAAGAGTTTCCCAAGTGGTTTAGAGAACGTGTAAGACATTTAAAATTTAATCACACACTAATAAATTTAAACATTTAAATTTATTCGTCATTGCTTATTACTAATTAATATCACTTGTTGTATGTCATTATAGATGAATAGATTGAAAGTTAACGAGTCATCAGAAGCTACTAAGCAGTTATGGTCATTAGCAAATGGTCCTAAGCTGCATGTGAAGGAGTACACAGTTTGTATGGTTAATGGTGTAAAGTTCCATACAAGGGACCAAGACAATCGTCGTGTAACCCAAAACAGTGGTGTATGTACCAAAGGGGATGATAAGGGAGAAATGCACGACTTCTATGGTCATGTGTGCAAAATTTGGGGATTAGAGTATATGTTTTGTCATAAAGTTGTTTTGTTCCAGTGTGAATGGTATAATACTGGTACCAATGGTCAAAGAAGAACAATAAGAACTGATGCACATTGCACGAGCATTGATGTTACAAGTCAGTGATATAAAAATGACCCTTTTATACTTCCTAGTCAAGCGAAACAAGTTTTCTACCTTCAAGATACCAAATTGCGTGACCCTTGAAAAATTTTGCAATGCATCCAACATAGGGGAGTGTTTGATGTCCCGGAAGTCGAGGGCGGAGAATCCAATGATAATACAGAAGATAGTGATGCATTCCAACAAGAAGCAATTGTTGATGTTGTCCCTATCAATGTTGAAGACAATATTTTTTAGTACTGTATGGGTGATATTGAAACTGAGGTTGTTCCTGAAGGTGGAACTTCAAGAGATGCTAATCAAAATGAAGAGCATGACATACCTGATGTTGATCTTGATATGGATTATGATATGTAAAGTTCATAACAATGGTCTTAAATAGTGTGTGCTTGTCTTAAAGTTTTATACTTGTCTAAGTAGCAATTATTATTGAGATGTTTTGTGCTTAGCTTGAACTTGATAAGATATTGATGTGATCATTTGTTGTGTTGAGTTAGTAGCAGTTGTGTTCAAATTTTCCAATTGTGAATTGATTGATATGGATAATTGTGTGGACTATGATATGTAAAGTTAGTAATTGTTATTGAGATGTTTTGTGCTTAGTTTAGACTTGATATGGATATTGATGTGGTCATTTGTTGTGTTGAGTTAGTAGCAGTTGTGTTCAAATTTTCCACTTGTGAATTGCTTGATATGGATAATTGTGTGGACTATGATATGTAAAGTTAGTAATTGTTATTAAGATGTTTTGTGCTTATCTTAAACTTGATATCGATATTAATGCGGTCATTTGTTGTGTTGAGTTAGTAGCAATTGTGTTCAAATTTTGCACTTGTGAATCGCTTGATATGGATAATGGTGTGGACTATAATGTTTAGTTAGTAGCAATTGTACTTATCTTTCATGTCAATACATAGTTTCAAAAAATGCCCAAAAAGGCTAAATACACTCATAATATACCGAGGTATGAGATGACAAGATTGGATAGAATGAGGCAAAACCAAGAGAGATTTGATACTTTGGGATTGAAGCATATCTCAACTTCTCTAAAGGATTCTGCTCAGTCCAATTGTGTAGAAGGAAAAAGAAGTTGAGCTAATGTTGTAGTAGATGATGATTATGTACCACCTATTGGTGACGATGACAATGATGATGAGTCATCTAATTCTATTATCCATAAGGTACAATAGACGTTCCATAGGGTACAATAGATGATAATAACTTTGTTGTTCCATTATTTGTAATGACTTTGTTGTTCTATTATATGTATGTTTGTTAGTTACAGATGGTACCAGGACAACTTACACGCTCGCGAGGTGATGAGGCATCTATCCCGGTGGTCCAATCTACGAAAACACCTCCTGAAGCAAATCCTCTTGCCCAAAGTTTTTCTAGTGCGGATGCTACCAACATATTAACTAAAACGACTGGTAATTACATAGAATATAGAATATAATTACAACTACACCCTATCTTTACTTTTGAGATTATACTTAATGTACATGGAATGTATAATTTTTTTAACATTGATAATGTATAAATAGAATCTACTAGCAGAAATTCCCATAGAACTACACGTGGTATAGCAGTACGGGCACTTGTTGAAAAAAGTGGTAAGCTGCCAGTACGTATAGCTGCAGAGTATGATGCTCCTATTGGGAAGAATGCTTGCAAGCTTGTCAATCAAATTGGCGTACAAGTACGAAGTAATTTATCTAGTTACAACGTAAAAAATTGGAAAAGTGTTGATGCTGCTACTAGAGATATAGTGCTTCAAAGCATTGCGGTAAATTTACATTAATAACGTTTAACTCATCTTTTTTGTTACTAAGCATATTAAATTCATATAATAATATTTTTATAATACATATACATTTCATTTTACAGGATCAGTTTAAGTTATAAGGAGATTTGAACTTAGTAAAGAAAACACTAAATACAAAATGTGGAAGATTATTGAGTTACAACTCTAACAAGTTGTATCAAGCTTATAAAAAACTTGTACAATCTCATGGTGCTGACTATGCAAGAAGCCACCCGCCAAAGAATGCCACACTTGAGCAGTGGATTGGACTCATTGATGGGAAATGGACCAATAAGGACTGGCTGGTAAATTATTTATGCGTATATTATTATTATTATCCAATGTTTACTATATTATGTTGTCAAATTATTAGATTAATACTTAGATGAAGTAAATGTATACTGTTTTATTCATGATATAATAAATATCTTGAATGTTCTTTATTAGGAAAAATCAAGAAAGAACTCTGAAAATAGGAACAAAACAATAGGCAAACATAGATGCGGGACAAAGGCACTTGCTGCTAGGGTTGATGAGGAGGTGCGTGTTTTTTCATTTTCTTAAACTTTAGTATATTACATGTTGTGATTAATTAACTATATTTATCTAACACTTGAATGTTAATTAATCAGGCAAATAATAATGGTGGTCAAGTTCCTGAATTGGCAAAAATCTACAAAGATGTTCATTTTAATCCAAATACAAATAGGTGGATACACCATGAGGATGAAGCAACATATGTATGTGTATCATCCCATCTTTATCATTCCATCCCTATCATGTTTGTAAAGCTATAACATATGTAGTAATAATGTTGTGATTGTTTGTTTTTTTTTTTTTCTCTTTTAAATGATAGGAAAGTATTCTCAAAGTACAAGAGGATCATTGCCAAGATCCTAATGCAATTCTCCTCACACAAGAGGAGATCTCAAACTTAGTTTTTAAGAAGAAGTCCGGTATTGTTAAAGGACTTGGCATGAGACCTTCCTCTTCTCTAGTAACCACCGCCTCATCTAGTTCCTCGGTGGAATATATCCATCGATTAGAAAATGAGATAATCGAGCTCAAAGAGGCAAAAGCTAGGGACGAAGAGGAGCAAGCTAGGGAGCAAGAGGCGCGAGCTAAGCAAGAAGAGGTTCAAAAGAATATTCTTAACTTTTTGAGGAGCAAGGGTTATGATGACGCTCTTACCTATGGGGGTGGTTCATCTTCAAGTTAAAATACTTATTGGTTAGTACTTTATTTTAGAAACTAATTCTATTATATTACACTTGGAAATTTATATTTTCTTTTTACAATTTATACATTAAGAGTTGTGATTTTAATTCAGAGGTGTGGCTACTCTTAATATATTGTTAGAAATGTTTCTTATAACATAGTTACTATTTTTACTTTACGATTTTAATGTAGTATTGTTTTTATATTTGTGCAGATTTCTTATCGGTGACTTTAGGGAATTTACTTTTGGCAATTACTTGAAGACATATGAGGACATTTTCCGTTGGTCCTATATATATTATGATACACTTTTTGTATTGTTATAAAATATCTTGAGTTATTATATGTGTTGTGAACAATTATTGTATGGAAGGAGTTTGAATTGAATATTTGTTTTATTTTTTACTTGTGGAATGTATGGATCGATTTTTTTTATAAATGTGTTGTTGAAATAAATGTGTTATTCAAATGTGAAGTTTTAATAATGTAATGACAGGTTACATGTTAATATTAAAGCTATTCAAAAAATAAAAACAGAAAATAAGTTTTAGCAACGAATTTTTCTGTCACAAATATAGCAATAAAAAATTGTTTTAGTGACAAAATATTTCGTCGCTAAATGTAGCAGATTTTTGTAAGAAATAGTTTTAGTGACGAAAATTTTCGTCGCTATATGTGCTTGGATTTTCTTAAAAATAATTTTAGTGACAAACTTTTTCGTCACTAAATGTATCCGAAAATAGTTTTAGTGACAAAATTTTTCGTGTCACTAAAAATGATTTAATAAACTGAAATGGTTTTAGTGACGAAATATTTTCGTCGCTGAATAGTGTTTTTAGCGAGGAAAACATTTAGCGACGAAACATTTTCGTCGCTAAAAGTTTTTTCTTTTTTATACAAATCGGACTTTTAGTGACGAAATTTTTTGTCGCCAGGACTTTTAGCGATGGGGCTACAGCGACGAAATGAGTTTTCTCGCTAATTAGTAGATTTCGTCGCTAAAGGTTCTTAGCGATGAAAAACTGGACTTTTAGTGACGAATTTTTTCCTCATTGAAAGTACATTTTCTTGTAGTGCTTGTATGTTCTTGAATCTTGACTTGTATCATCTTGAGCAATGTTTAAACTTTTTCAATGACCCTAAGATCTTATACTATACTAGTTTTTGTTCTCAGCATACTAACATACAACAATTTAGTTCCTAAACATGTAATCCTAAATATTTAGGAATGAAAAAAACATTCAAAGCCCTAGCCTATATGCTTTCACCAAAGAGATAAAATTGCTATGAATCTTGGAGGCCTATAGTCTCATATTCCCAGCTAAAAAAAATCCAAGAAAATGTTGGGAAATTTCTTCAAATTGCAATTGTGACTTAGGAAAGCTAACACCTAAAGAGAGATTATTATATTTCATGTGGATCTCAAAGTTAGACATAAACTTGAGAGGATATTGTAATTGATTTTATACTAGTGTATTGATATGGATTTTTTCTCATGGTATTTTCCTTTAAAGGTAAAGGGTTGTTCACATAAATTTATGGGTTCCCTATGTGTAATTGATATTTTAGTTTGGCTTTTGGTAATACCGCTAGGTAATGGTTTGAAAGCAATCCAATAACAAGAGTCCGATTAGGACTGGGTCACTCATCAGTGGACTAAAAAACTGGACACACGTAACATTTACATGTAAAGATCTTGAAGAAGTCACTGGTAGGTTCAAAGAAGAATTGGGTAAGGGTTATTTTGGCAACGTTTATAAAGGGGTATTAGCATCAAGTTATAACACTCAAAGAAGCTAGAAAAGATGGTGAGGGAAGATGAGAGGGAATTTAAAACCGAAGTGACTGATTGGCCAAACTCACCATAAGAATCTAGTTTGGTTATTTGGCTACTGTGCTGACTATGAAGACTGACTTTTAGTATACAAGTTTATTTGGCAACACAAAATGCAGACTGCATCAAGAGTTGCTAGAGGACTAATGTACTTGCATGAAGAATTAACTCCCAAATCATTGATTGGGACATAAAGCCTATCCTGAACTCTCACTAGCATCAAGGGGGCTAAAGGCTATGTTGCACTAGAGTGGTTCAGGAACACACCCATCACAATAAAGGTGGATGTTTATAGATTCCGAGTCATGTTGTTGGAGATCACTTGTTGCAGGAGATGTGTGGAAATTGAGATGGAGAGGGCAGCAATTCTAACGGAATGGGCTTATGAATGTTACTATCAAGGTAAAGTAGAAAGATTGGTTGAAAATGGTGAGGAGGCTCTTAGTGATCTAAAGTGATGTAGAACGGATAGCACATGCCTTCCTAGAGCAGCAGGGGTGCAAGAAGTCACAATGCAAGATCAAAGGAGAGTGCCAATAGAGGCCATCAGGGTGACAGTGTCAAAATTGCATGAAATTTGGCAGGTTGAAGGGAAACGGCGTTCTGATCCAGACTCATTTATAAACGTTGCCAAAATTTAGGTAAATTCCGTCATTAAGGCCCAAAAACAGTGATTTTTCTATTTATAGTAATATTTGTTTTTCCTTAATAACTTTTAGTTTAAAAGTCAGAATAAGGTCCCGTCTGTTTTGGGATGACTCTTAAGGTCAATAGTTTATGGGCCAAAATAGGCATTTCCCCTTTTATTTTTTTAAATATCTAGCAAAATACCCCATGTCTGAAACTAATTAGGGAAATGCACCTGTTTTGAAACTCGATTTTCTAAAAATCGAGTTTCAAATATATAACTTGATTTTTAGAACATTGAGTTATAGCGAACATGGACTTATAATTTTTTTTTTGGGAACTCGAGTTCCATGTAAAGTACTCGAGTTCATAGAACTTGAGTTCCACTTGAATTTTTTCAAGGAACTCGAGTTCCATTTTTTTTTTTCAATTTTTAGTTCGCTATAACTTGATTGCCCAAAAATCGAGTTTTAAATTGAAACTCTATTTTTAGAAAATCGAGTTTCAAAATAGAGACATTTTCCTAAATAATTTCAGATATGGGGCATTTTACTGAATATTTTTTTAAAAAAAAAAAAGAGGGCAAAAAGCCTATTTTCTCCATAGTTTATGATTCTGCATTTAACTCAATTGATCCATTTTTGGTAAATTTCGGTATTTTTGTCACCTAATCACGTAATTAGTGCGAATTAGTGTTTTAGATGCTTTTTTCTCAGTATTTATATGTTTTGTAGTTGTTAGAGGCAAATTAGACTATTATCAATAAACACATACTTTTGTCAAATTATTTCTCTAGCGGACTCCAGTTTTCTTCTCCTTGTGGATTCAAGGAAACCCCTTGTAGATTCAAGGTTTACTATCAAAAACTAAAAGTTTAGTTTTTGTTCCATCAAGAGAGCATTGAGTATGCTTTCTTTAGGCTTCCGTGACATCATAAAGTGGGAGAAGAAATTAGTGATGGTGGCAATTTGGTGTATCCAGGATGTGCCATCATCAAGGCCTTCCATAAGGGAAGTCATTCATATACTAGAAGGAATTCATGAGATTTCTACACCTCCTTGTCCTTTCCTCTATAGTTCAACATTTGAACCTGGTTTTCAGTCATCCTAGGTGGGATTTTCGGTCATCCTATATATGTTTGCTGAGGCTGAATATTGTGCTCTAGGTGAGACTAGCTAGGAGCTCCTATGGTTACGTTGGCTTTTTCAGGATTTGGGGTCCTCTTGCTTCTTCTACTCCTATATATACCATAACAACGAAAGTTCCATTTAGGTTGGCCGTATCAATTCCATCCTCTAATGGACCAAGCATAACAATATTGATTGAGATCTACTTCATCATCTCTTCCAAGGCTCCATCCAATTCGACTCTGTTCCATCTCATGATCACCCTACAGACTTTTTCACAAAGTCACACCCTCCTTGTCATTTCCATGATCTCACTATTGTACAATATAGTTGTATTGTATACTAAATTGTATTTAGAATACTATTTTAGATTATTGTATATAATATGGAAGGTGTATATATATATATATATAAGAAAATAAAATTAATTATTTTATTTTTTACTCGCCCCAACAAATTACTTAAATACATTCCATTCAATTCCATTCTTTTCCATTCCCTTATGATCATTTAATTCTATTTCATTCTATTCCCTTATGAACTTCCAAATGGAGCCTAAAATAAATCCTAGAGTCGCCACTAAGGCCATGAAAGTAAAAAATTAACATGTATTTTCATGTTTTTAATACTAATATTTAATGAGAAAATAGGTGTGAAGAAGATAATTCCTTTTCTTTCATTCAATAATGAATTTCATTAAGGAATGAAAAAAGATTCAAAGGCCTAGCCTAAATGCTTTCGTCAAAGAGATAAAACTGCTATGAATATATGAGATAAGGTCCATAAGGATATGCCTCCAAGAAGAAACCATATTGGCCTAACTGGATCATGAGGAAATTTCGTGTCTTTCCAAAATGGATTGTAAAACTAATGTGAGATTCGTATAGTTTAAAACCATTGGCCTAGAAATCATCCCTCATACTCAAAATGCATCAAATATATATATATATATATAGAGAGAGAGAGAGAGAGAGAGAGAGAGAGAGAGAGAGAGAGAGAGAGAAGGTTAGAACTAAGAACAAAATCCACCAATACTAAGACTAATAAATTGCAATATATTATTGTATTGAGCCATAATAAATAAAATTTCAAAACAATTAATTTCAATTTAATCATATGTTCGAATTTGATAGAAAATTTCAATATACTCTATACTCTTATGAAACTGTAACTAAATTTTACCGAATCTAATAAAGAAATCAATTGCCAACCATAGGAATCCACAACAGTTTAAAACTGTAATTATTTATGTAAAAAAAAAAAGGTTTTAATTATTTTTTCTAAAATTTATATGAAAATCAGTTTATTAGAATTTAGGTACTCTTGTTTGAGTTTAATTACCTTGGCAACAATAAAAGCAAAAAAAAAAAAAAAAATTATGTGCATTAAGTTAGTGGAAATAATTATATATTTGTCAATTATTTTAAGAAATGCCATCATATTTTTAACTATATTAATCCTAACAATTTACCTTCCTCTATTTTCAATCTTGTTTAATATAATTGAAATTAATTCTCAAAATACTATAACACTTAACGAGTATTATATATGAGAAATAAAAATAATTTCTTATCAAAATTATAAAATGAACTTATAGTGTAAACATGCATCACGTAAAACATTTAGTAATTTTATGAGTTAAACTAATTGAAACCCACTTAAAGTAGATTATTTAGTACTCAATGCAAGTGGAATTCATTTTTATTAATAAACAAATACATGCACAAACACACAGAAAAAGAAATGGAGTTGTAATACAAAAGTATGTGGGAAAGTTGATTACAAATTCAAAAATTAAATAATGCTATATATGTAATCACGCACATGCAGCTCCAAGGTATAGAAGAAACAAAAACAAAAATTGACACATTACAGATGCATACATTTAGCTCCATCAAATCTTCAAGCTATTTAGAGTCGACTCTTGCAGTCTTTTAAGTTTAGAGGTATTCCTGTCTGTTCCCCAAAGGGAAACACTCATGACTTCGCCCGTAAACAAGAGCCAAGGAACACATAAAATAAGAGCCCAATTTAGAGGGCAGGTTATTATGGCCACTACTGACCAACAATAACAAGCCCAGAGGGAGAGATTGAGTGCGAATACTGGGTACCTAATGTACTGTTCTGGAACTAGGAGATAAATCGTTGAGTTTGAGAACCCAAATATAAAACAATTAATGCCGAGAACCCCGTAACGCCAATTCTTCCAATTTTTTTTCAAACCAATGGCTGTCCCCCTTGTGTGTGCATTGCACTGACTCTGACTCTGACTCTGAATTTTATTCCCTACTTCTGTGCCATTAATGCACTTAACATCATCTTGCCAAAGTCCCCCAGGAGGGGTTAGTACCGTTTGATAGCTGATTGTTACAAGCAGTACTGCAACCACCAGGAGCACACTGCGCCTTTCATCTGAAAATGCAATTATTTCACGAGCATACTTCTTTCGAACAAGATTCACTTAGCTTGCTAATTTTGCAAACCAATAGAATGTAGAAAGAGAAAACCACAAATTAGCTCCAGCACGTTTTAGCATAACCCTGATCTCTTTGTTGTTTACTTGTGTTTGTCCTGAATTTCTATGGTTTAGACTGTTAAATCCCGAATCCCAGTACAGTAAGTGACTCACATCCTGCATATGTGGTGATACATTGTCGCTATATAATCTCTTAAGTGTAAATTATTAATCAAGTCTTATCCTTGGTCCCAGATCTTAGTCCAATTCCAAATGCATAAACATCTTCTTCTTCTTCTTTTATAATTTTTGAATTCCAAGTCATAATTAAAGAAGAAAAAAAAAATTATATATAATGCATCTTACATTCAATTGCAAGGCCACTCAATCGTTTAAAGATAAGATACTTTATATTAAAAATAAATAAATAAATAGAAGAAGGAGAAGATAAGATCTTATAAATTGAGAAAGAAGCTACAATTTTCTGCAGCTAACAGAGGAAAAGTGATGACATTTATGGAAGAGCCATTGATATCATTGTAATACTCAAGGGTGTAAATTGCAAATTTTGAAAGTCGAGGAACTAATTTAGAAGCAACTCTAAACTGGTGTAAAGAAGATTTTAGCCTTAAATTATTAAAAGAACTTACTTTAAATGAAACTTATTATTAAAGCCTCAAGAAGTTTAAAAATAGTACACTGATCTAAAAGCCTAATCATTTGTCATCTGCTTCTTTAACTGCTGTAAGTTAAATCTTTGCTGCTCATGAATTTTAGAACTGAATTATTATCCCTACACTGAAGCTTCACCACAATCCTTGAAAGACCAATTATAGCAGGCAGCCAAAATTTACGCTGGAACTATGCCACTTTCTTCTTTTGATTTTAGACTGAAAAATCGCATTAAAGAAAGTTGAGATGACACTTCTGTTTGTTCTGTTTGTCGCCTATAAGGATGAGCAAATGTTTATGGATAATTGTAGTTTGAAACTAAACATAATTATGTGCATTACGACCCGGCCAACAGTGTTTCAACTTACTTTAATTTACTGTTTTTTAGAAGTTCAAACTATGAATGCAACCAATACAGGTATGACCGCTATTTTTTTGTTCCAAATTTATGCTTCCAAAGCATGATCTCATTCAAATTAGAGCACCTGAAACTATTTTAGAGCTTTCAAATATTGAGGAGCCCAACTAAATTACATCATTTGCCCCCACCCTCCATGACCCAAAAGTGTTGGCAAGTCGCTCATGTGAACCAATCAAAATGATATGGTCTGTGCAAGATATAACGACTTCCATTTTAGCATGTTGCTCTTGTTAACTCTTACCTAATATTACACCACCTTATAAATTTTGAATGGAATAACATATTAAAAATATATCTTACCAATAAATTAAATGTTGTCTATATTGTTAACACCAAATATTTTATTTTACGTTGACAAACGCATATATCAAAACTTGTCTTGTTATAGGTTTTTAGAGTTTACAAATGTACAATGGAGAAGAGATATGGTTTTAACACAAGATATGTGAGAAATTTAATTATAAATTCAAAAATTAAGTATTGCTATGCAATCACACTGCTTTATTGCAATATACATTATATTCATAGATGACATTGGGTACTTCAACTATGCCCTTAAAAACATGGACTAAATTTTATTATAAAAAAATAAAAAAAAATAAAAATTGAGACACATTAGGTCAGCTAATATTTTGTTTCCCATCAATTCTTCTCCCATGATTGAATCCGCAAACCACTTAGAGCTGGCTCTTGCAATTTTAAAAGTTTAAGCAAATGTTTGACTCTTTTCAAAGCGGGAAGAAAAATTGAAATACTCAACTAATTTGGAGTCTGGAATTATAGTCTAGAGTGAACAAAAATAACAAAAGCGGAGAAAAAGTAGCTAGGCATTTATTACAAAGAAATTAACAAACTAATTACAGAAAAATGTAGTAACTAAAACTAATTACAGCTGGAACGTACAACCTAACAAACTAAAACAGAATTTCCAGCCCTTGTAACAACCACTCAATCACAAGTAATGGCTTCATCAGAACGACGTCGTGTGGATAAGTGCGTTAATAAGCTAAGCTAATTATAAGAACGGCACCGTTTTCCTTATTAAGCACTAAGTGAAACGGCACCGTGCCCTCGTTTTATTCTTTAGACTTCTGGGAGCAACCTATTCTCTATCATCGACAGCAGTGCAGTTGAAAGAAAAGTACTGTTCAAGAAATTGAAATTGAATAGCTCTTCACAAAATGCAGGCCAAGGAAAGCAGAATCAAGCAATATTGATCCTTGCAATACTCTTTGTTACTTCTGTATTTTTTAACTTCTTTTCTGTAACTGCAATTTCTCTAATTTAAAACCGAAGTGACTGATTTACCAAACTCACCATAAGAATCTAGTTTGGTTACTTGGCTACTGTGATGAGGGTGAAGACCGACTTTTAGTGTACGAGTTTATGTTCAATGGCTCATTGTCAAGTTTCCTCTTTGGGGTAGTAAGGACATGTTGGTAACAAAGAATGCAGATTGCATCAGGAGTTGCTAGAGGACTAATGCACTTACATGAAGAATGTAGCATGCAAATCATTCATTTTGATATAAAGCCTCAAAACATACTCTTGGATGATTTTTTTACAGCCAAAATTTCTGACTTTGGACTAGCAAAACTTTTGATGAACCACCAATACTGAACTCTCACTAGCATCAGGGGGACTAAAGGCTATGTTGCACCAGAGTGGTTCAGGAACACGCACCCGCCACAATAAAGGTGGATGTTTATAGTTTCAGAGTCATGTTTTTGGAGATCACTTGCTGCAGGAGATGTGTGGAAATTGAGATGGAGAGGGCCGCAATTCTAATGGAATGGGGCTTATGAATGTTACTGTAAAGGTAAAGTGGAAAGATTGATGGAAAATGATGAGGAGGCTCTTAGTGATCTGAAGTGGGTGAAGAAATTACTGATGGTGGCAATTTGGTGTATCCAGAATGTGCCATCATCAAGACCTTCCGTGGGGGAAGTCACTCATATGCTAGAAGGCATTCTTGAGATTTCTACACCCCCATGTCCTTTCCTCTACAGTACAACATCTGAACCTCATTTTCAGTCATCCTAGGTGGGATTTTCAGTCATCTTACGTTTGCTGTGGCTGAATATTGTGCTCTTGGTGAGACTAGCTTGGAGCTCCTTTGGTTACGTTGGCTTTTTCAGGATTTGGGGTCCCTCTTGCTTCTACTACTCCTGTATACTATGACAACGAAAGTTCCATTCAGATTGCCTGTAACAATACCATCCACCAATGGACCAAGCATCTTTGTCATTATGTACTATAAATGATGCTTTACAGGGAGTTTCACATGAAAAGGGAAAAAACTAATGCTAGGCTGTACATTCCAGCAGATAAGATGCACAAAGATAGCTTAAAGGTTGCAACAAACCAACCCTTTTCAGTATAGAAAGAAGCTGCAATTTTCTGCAGCAAAACAAGGACTACTAATTTATATTCTTTCACTGTTCGAGCAAGTACAAATATTTATACATGAACATGGCTCATGTACAACCTTACAAGTGAACCACTTCATAATCATTCGACTAATTCTTTAGTTAACAAAACCAAAGACAAGTTCAGTGAAGAGTGTTGGAACACATTAACCATAACAATGGAAGTGATATTCAACTGAATGAATTTTTATGTTTCCATTGCTTAGATTGACCACAATGAATTTTCATTTTTATTCCCCTGTAGATAGTGGGTGGCATAATGATATGATTTTACGTTTTCACTAGGCTTTTCTTACCGTGGCACAATATTTTTTGTTTTTTGATACCATACTTCCAAAAGTACAAAAAAAAAAATAAATAAATAAATAAAATTGAGGAATAAAAAAAAGAACCAAAGAGCTTAATTTGTTTTTCCAGCTATTTATATAAGACTTGGAAGCACTATTTGCTATTGCTAACTGTTCAGCTAAAATGAGTTTGTCCACTGTTACATCATCATGATAGTATGCTTCCAAAACATGATCTTTTTTAAATTTAAAGCACCCAATAATATTTGGAGCTTTCAGAACCAAACACTCTTGTAACATATAAGGTATGTGAGAAATTTGATTATATAAATACAAAAATTATGTAATGCTGTGCAATCACATGCTTTATTGCAATATACATTAAGTAATTCAACTATGCCCATAGAAACATAGACTAAATTTTATTATCAAAGAAACAGAAATAAAAATTGACATACATTACATATGCATACTGCTCCAAGGTCGGCTACTTTCCTTTTTTTTTCTTTCTTTTTTTTTTTTCGTCAAATCTTCTCCCATGTTGAATCCACGAACCACTTAGCCTGACTCTTTCCGAAGCGGGAAAATTTGCTGGTAAGATTGCAAAAATCAAGGCTGAAAGAAAGACAAATAGCAGTCTGGAGCCTGAGTTATGGTCAGGAGTTAAGAAAAATAACAAAAGCAGAGGAAGTAGGCATTGATTACGAAGAAGTTAATGTACCCACCTGGAATGAGGAGAACACAAATGTGCAAATACTGTAAATCAAGAATATCAAAAAAGGGGGTTCCTTCCAAAGCAATGGCTGTCCCTGCCTGAGTCTGATCATTGCTTCCAGGGAGAAATCAGTGCAAAAATTAAGCCCCCGATCGAAAGAATCCCCAATGTAAACGCCAAAATTGGATCATCCATTATGGCCCAAAATGAATAAAAATAGCTTAAACAGAAGGTGACATTGAGTACGAGGAACAGAGGCCTAATTTGCCCATTTAGATCGAGGAGAACAATTAATAAGTTTGAGATCGCAAATGTGAAAAAATTACAAATGAGGAACACCACAAAAAGAGGATCTTCCAAAGCAATGGCTGTCCCTGCTTGGTGTTCACACACTTCTGTGTTATTATTGGTGCAGTTACCATTATCTTGCCAAAGTCCACGAGGAGGAGTGAGTATCGCTTGATAGCTGACTGTTAAAAGCAATACTATAACCACCAGAAGCATACTGCGACTTTCCTCCGATAATTTTCTCATTTGACGATTAATATCCGAACGGAAACGCACAAAAAACATTGAGAATGGCAGCCTTCGGTGATTTGGATGGCTATTAAATGTAGAAAGAGATGAAGCCGGTTTAGCTCTAGCACGGCGTAGCATAACTCTAATCTTTTTGTTGTCTACTTGTGTCTGTCCTTGCAGGATGTCCCATGCTGTTTTATCCTCTGCATTCTTATGGTTTACACCCAAAAATTTGTTATCCCAAGCGAGTAAGCGTCTCACAGCCTGCATAATTTAGTGATACACTGTATGTAACTAAATGTCATCAATGTAACTTAGTCTAAGTCTCGTCCTTGTTTTATTCTTAATCCAAATGCATTAGTTTCCTCTTCTATTTTTAAAATCATAAAAAATTATCATAATGTATATTACATGCAATTGCTAAGCCACTTAATCATTAAAAGATTAGATAGTTTCTTATATATTATGCCGGTGACAGAACTGTACAGAGACCAAGGGAGGCCATCACTTCCTAAAATTTTAAACATTTTTAAATAATCTATTTTGGTATAAAATATTTCTAATTTTGAAAAAAAAAAATCAAAGAAAGAAATTTACTTGACTCTAAAAAATGAGTTTTGGTTCAAAAAAATAAAATTGTCAGCTACACTATTCATGGTTGGTTATTTTATGTTTTTTTTTTTTCTTGTTATTCATATTTTGTTAATATTGAGTAAGTGCTAATAGAGAGAGCTTGCCTTGGTTTGATTTTTTAACACTGCAATGTGCATCACAGTATTGCCTTTATCATCCTTCCAGTTCATGACACTTTTTTCATAAGATTCAGCATTTTCAGAACAATTTATTCTAAGCCATTCCACAAAGAAATCAAAAGCCTTGAGCATGTCATATTTGAGGGCAATATGCAAAACTGTCTCGTTTCGTACTGTCACATCTGCAATAGAATTAGGACAAACTAATAGAAATTTGCGCAATAGATCAAGGTGGTGATCACCTGTTGCTACTAGATAATGCAAAGGAGTGAGACACTCCCTTCCTTTGACACGAACAAGGTCCCCATCAAATTGTAGAAGCTGATACACCAACTCGATATGCTCATTTTTTAGAGCGAGGTGAATAGGACTAAACCCATTTTGATTTAGTTTCCTTGCAAATGAGGGCTTTAAACCCATAATCTCTTTGGCAAATTGGATGTTCCCATAAGATGCAGCTATGTGTAATGGAGTATTAACAAACGGTAGCTCGTCGATGTGCTCCAAAAGTTTTACATCCTCTCCGATTAAAGTGTAAAATTCATCAATATTATTATCATCACTTCGAGTAATTGTAGTAATAGATGAACCAGATGAAGCTCGAGCACTGTGTAGCATCAGCCTGATCTCTGTGTTGTCTACTTGTGTTTGTCCCTGTGAGATGTCCCATGGTGTTTTATGCTTTAAATTTATACCGTTTACATCAACAAATTGGAAACCCCAAGCGAGTAAGTGACTCACAGCCTGCATAATGTAAATTAGTTAAGTCTTCTCTTGTCCATGGTCCGTTCTTAATCCAATTGCATAAGCTTCTTCTTTTATAATTTTTTTTAAACTAAAACTATAATTTATTTAAAAAAAAATCACTATGTATTACATGCAATAGCAAATTAAGCCATTGAATCATTAAAAAAAATAAAATAATTTTTTTTTTCATATATTACCAATGATGGAACTGTACATACTCCCTAAAATTTTAAACATTTTTAAAGAGTATATTTATTGGATATAAAAGATTTTAATTTTTGATAGGAAAAAAAAAATCTTGGCCCCAAAAAATGAGTTTTGGTTCAAAAAAATTCAGAAAATAAAATGGTCATCTAGATTTTTTTTAATTATTTATTCATATTTTGTTAATGCTAAGTAGATGTTAGTGGTGAGATAGAGAGCTTGCCTGGGTTTGATTTTTTGATACTGCAATGTGCAACACAGTATTGTCGTCACTGTCCTTCCAGTTCTGGACTGGATCTGCATTTAATGAAGCATTTTTAAACCAATTTCTTCCAAGCCATTCCACCAAGAATTTGAAAGCTTTGAGCTGGTCATATTTTAGAGCAATATGCAAAGCCGTCTCTTTTTTCTCCGTCACATCTACAATGATATCAGGACAAACTAATAGAAATTTGTCCAATAGATCAATGTGATGATCACCTGTTGCTACAACATAATGCAATGGAGTGATACACTCATTTCCTTGGACATGAGCAAGGTCCCTATCAATTTCTAGAAACTGAAACACCAGCTCAATATGCCCATTTTTTAGAGCAAGGTGAATAGGGCTAAACCCATCTGGATTGAGTTTCCAAGCAAATGAGGGCTTTAATCCCATCATCTTGCTGGCAAATTCGATGTGCCCAGAAGATGCAGCTATGTGTAAAGGAGTTTGAACACATGGTACCTGGTCAATGCGATCCAAAAGATTTACATCCTCTCTAATTAATTGGCACAAGACATTAATATCTCCACTTTCAGCAGCCTTCTTCATCCTCTCATTCATTTTAGAGAAGGTTGAAATTGTTGATGTGTGCCTTGAATTGGTAGTGCTGTATACAACAAAGCCAATATTACCACCTCATCCTAATAAGTTTCGAAGATCTCCAACAAGTTACCTAATTGAAACTTCAGTATGTTATAGATTCTTATTCCTACGTGGTTTTGGCTGCTTTGGAATATTATTTCTATTTGATTTAGACTCTGCTCCATGGCAAGCCAGCTTTAGAGTAGTATATATTTTAGTTTACTATTTATTCTTTCTCTATATCATAACATAGTCATTCTTATTTGTGAGAGAGAGACACTTCCTCTACTTCAAATCCTTTATTGCCTTTATCTAAAATAAATTCTTTATCGAATTATCCGCACAAAAATAAGTAAAAAGAAAAGGACTTCGCCATAAGTGTGGAATGATCTCAATCCCAAAAGAAACTTACGAATGAATTTTTTTTTTAATTAAAAAAAATGGGTTCTTCTGAGTGGAAGTGTCATTCTTTCAACTTTTTTTGTAAATGTCATGTTGGCATCTTGGTGAATATGTTATATGACGATTTAAAATTTATTACCCAAAAGGAAATAAAAGCCCAATTGGAAAGCTCGGATATGACTACAATTAAATATTTTCAATTTACAAATCGTTGTAGAATAACATTTATTTCTACATCTAAGTAGTCTGTACCAGAAAGGAATTTTATCCTTCAATGGTGTCATCTTTTAGATGTCTAAAATAGTCTAATAAAAAAATAAAACACTCTCATCCCCTGAAATTTGAAGAAATTAACATATTTCAACTTTTGTTTATATTAGTAATAGAATATTTCAAATTTATATAAAAAAAATTTTACAAAAGTTTTACCAAGGTTAGTAAAAATATACTGGAACAGTTTATGCGTAAAACTTTTAATTGTTTTGTTAAATTAATGATACTCAATCTTTTTACCTCAAAAAAGAACAGTTTATGCGTAATAAACCCAACCCTAACTGCTAGAATTCAAACCCATTAAGAGGAAAAAGCAAAAACAATAAATAAATAAATAGATGAAAAATCCAACATAAGTCATACCTCAGGTGTTTGTAATTCGCCCCCTTCTTCTTCTTCTTCTTGTTTTCAGTTTGCACAGCGTCTGCGCTATTCTCATTGATTTATACAATTCATGCGCTCTATCTCCTCTACGTTACCTTTATGTTTTTCTAATATTTTTATATAGACTTCCTACCGACATTAATCATTTGAGTTTCTTTGGCTGGATTCCATAAGTCATGAGCAGAGAGCGGGATTCCTTATGAAATGGAAGCAAAAGTCTTGAGCAGAGCCCACCCAATGAATAAAGCAAACCAAGCTTGGCGTCTTTTGTTTTGTATCTTTTCTCACTTTGTATCATTTCTTCCTACTATTTCTGAGCTTTAATAAAGCAGTCAGGCTTTACTGTTAACTTTTTGAACCTGACTTTTGAAACCACGTTAAAGCAAAATGGATTTATGTGAGGAATTTCACCACTCGCTCCAATATCAATAGACTTGGTTTGTGATCAAATGCTATAAAAAATTTGTGCCCTTCATCTTTCGCCAATTGGCTGTTGGATGGATCAATAAGGCACATGGTCTGACAATTTAGATCGTGCAAATCCTAGGAGTTGTTTGGTTTAGACAAAAAAAAAATATAAATATATATATTTTGTTTTCATTTTTAGTTTTTAGCGGGACTCAGCACTTAAAAAAAGAAACTAGTTCATTTGGTAGCATTATTAATTTATTTTTATATTACTATTACGCATCTAAATTATTGTTAGATGCTACTGGATATTATCAATTGTGTGTCCCAATCAAGCAAAAGCATTTAGGGTTTAGTTTTCTTATACGTAATGGACTTAGGAGCATTGTGCTAATGATTATTTAATTTTCATATTGGAGTGTATTTAGTTCTTGTTTAGTCTCTAGGAAATTCAATAACACAACCTAAAATCTTATCATTTCGATCTTAATTTTCTTGGCAACCAAACATGCCTCTATCTCCTCTACGTTACCTTTATGCTATTCTCATTCATGGGGCCGACAACTCTTCTCTGTCTCTCCTTTCGTAGCAAACCTTTTCTTTTCTCCTTTTATTTACTTTTAATCCTTTTTTAAAATAACCTTATCTCTTCACACCTTTTCCTTTAAAATCCCACGTTACTATTTAATTATTGTCCATATGATCCCAAGTTACTATTTACTCATAGAAAATACAAGCCCATCTACACCTGCTTTGTAAAAAGTTCAAAGCTTTTAGATTATAGTGAGATTTTGGAAGGACATATGTTTGTACGAACTAATGATTTTTTAAACTTCAGATCTAGAGTTACTAGATGAACCTAAATTGTGCAAAAAAACAAAAACAAATAAAGACGGATGCCTCATCAATTTTTCTCTGGTTTTTATAGCATTCTTGGCTTCTTACCCTTCAACTCTTTTTTTCTTTCACACTATCAATAACCAAATAATATATATATATATATAAACTATTACAATTTTGCTATAAAAAAAAAAAAAAAAAAAAAACTTACATGACAATTTTTTACACATTTAATTTATGTTTCAAAATGGTCCATATTCTTTAAGATATTTCATTTTAGTTTTTATACATTTATGTTAGTATAAAGATATACAGTTACTCTCTAAAAAAAAGATATACAGTTTTTTTTTTTTCTTTTTTCTTTTTTAATGTGTTTTCTTCGTTGTGGCAAATAGAGTTGATGTTGAACTGTTTATTTTATTTTATATTTTATTTTATTTATGTCATTGAAAAAGTTTATATAGCTAAGAAGTTCTATGATTCATCACAATAATTGGATAAGATGAGAGGCTATTTCAAAATTCTTCATGTTCGAAACTTGGATAATGAAATAACCAAAGGTAATTCCAGCATTAATTACAAAGGAATTTGTTTGTGCTTTCGTTTTGTGTAATGTGCATTGTATTTTTTTTTTTTACATTAATTATTTACATTTTTATGATAAGAATTATTTAAATTATTTAAAATTTTTATTTCTATCTTTCGTTGCTGGATTTTCAAGTAGGATTTGCTCCATTGGGGTGGTTGTTCGAGATCATAGAGGAGCTGCTAGTAGCATGGGCAGCCCTTAGCCAGAAAATTGCTCTTCCTCAGTCAGTAGCATTGGCAGAAGCTCGGGCAGCCCATAGAGCAGTCACTTTGGCACAAGAAATGTCTTTTTTTCGTATTCAGGTTGAAGGGGATTGTCTGGGAGTTATTCGTGATTTGCAATCCAAGGGTTAGTGCAATACCTTGTATGGACATATGGTTGATGATACTTGGATATTAGATTATGCTTTACACTCTTGTCAGTTTTTTCATATTTGTAGGGAAGGAAATAAGTTAGCTCATGAATTAGCTAGAAGAGCAGTTTAATCTGCAGATACTGATGTATGAGTAGAAGATCTACCTGATGATTTGGATGTTATGTTCTGATCTGATTTTCATTAATAAATTAAGTTCACTTACTGTTTTCTCAAAAAAAAAAAAAAAATCTTAAATGAATGCGAACGCTATCTATTGTTTTAATAATGCAAAGTGTGTTCCTCTTAAAGCTATTTTCCAACTATCACCAAACATCAATAGACATGAATACCAAGTTTGAACATTATTGAGTTAATAAATTTCAGACAGTTTTTCATTTCTAGTTTTGTTTTTCCCAAATCTAATATTTTCAAGTTTTCCTCTCTATCTCTCAATTCCCCTGATATTTGTAGATTCTATATTGTGCTTTCTTCTAAATTCTTTGCATGGTTGAAGAAGACCTAGACTAAGACTTGGTATCCAATGCGTCTTAATTCCACCCACTACCATGAAAATATTTTCATATTTTACTACAATGAGAAGATAATTTATTTTTCTTTGATTAATAAATACTTTTAATTAATTAACTCTTTTGATTTGTCTTCTTTCTCAACTTTTTGCAACAAGGCCTACAAAAGAAGACCTAAAGTCAAGGGTCGTTGGAGCTTTTTGTTTTTAATAAGGCTGTTCACGTGAACACCTTGACTAACACATAGCGCGGCCCCATATTTTTACTAATATGAAATGAAAAGGTCGATTTGCCATCTTTCTCAAGCCCATACTAAATAATGGTATTATTTAACACGTTCTTAGAAAATTTTTCATAATGATGACTAGCTCAGATATATTAATAATATTTTGAGCTTTGTACTATTTAAATGACCTTGATTCAACAAAAGGCCAAAGACTTGGTTCATTATTTTTGTGCTTACTCATCTTGTAAGTACTTTCTTGAAAAGTGCTTCATAGTGAAGAGTGAACACTAATCTATACTACTGGAATTATGAACATTGCATTATTTGCATTATTTAAGAAGACCAAGACCACATAGGGGCGACGTTATATGTAGGCTGTGGGTTCAAATGAACCCAACTGGCCAAAAAATATTTTTTTTATATAAAATTCTTAAGATGTTTTTGTTTTGACCCCTTAAAATAAAAATTTGAACATATTGTCCCTAAATTTTGTTTAAACACAACTAAAATAAGCTTGACTATGACCATTTTAGTGCTATTTTCACAATATTTTTATAATAATTTCACAATAAAGGATAAGTAGCAAGTTGTACTTGGTTTTTATCTTGACCTACAATTGATATCATTTTTTTATTTTTATTTTGGCTAATACATCACTTTTTTACCTACCTTTAATAAATTTTCATCTAGATTTTGTTGTGAAATTTTTATGAAAGTGTAATGTATGTAACACTACTCTTAAAATATTTAATTTTATAAGAAATAAAAAAATGTTTCAAAATTTTGCTCATTGTTAAAAAATAAATAAACCTTCTCTTTGGGACTCTTGGTTACTTTACCATTGATAGCAGAAATGAAGCTGTTTTTCCCTACATTTTTCTTCTTCATAAAAAAAAAAAAAAAAAAATTACACCACTGTTACAATCAATAGATATGTATCTATATATGTGATTCTTTCCTCATTCTCTTTGTCTCTCTTTCTCCCTTCTATGATTTCTTAGCCTTTCTCTTTGTTTGATCAAGTAGTTTGATAAATACTCTATTGATTTCCAAGTCCAAGAAGTCTTTTAGTGCCTGCTCCAAATTCAAGAGAGTGACCACATGTATGATTTAAAATCCATATACTTAAAATGTAAAAACTTATATCAGTTAATTTTTTTTCTTAGTTACACATTTGTTCCTAGTCTTACTCCTAGGTGTGTTACTATTTTTCTTTATCATATATTATTATTTAATTGTTATTACATATAATATAATAAGTTATTATTAATTTAACAAAAAAAAGTATGATTAGTTATTTAATTATATATTTTTTCTATTCAATGGTAGTTGTTTTACTAATTTTTAAACTATTAATAAGTTTTTTAAAACTATTGTACAATATAGTTGTATTTTATACTAAATTGTATTTAAAATACTATTTTAGATTATTGTATATATAAAAAAATAAAATTAATCATTTTATTTTTTACTCGCCCCAACAAATTCCTAATTTCACCACTGCTGACCCTGCCTAGAAAAAAATCTTTAAGTCACCACTAAGACCACGAAAGTCAAAAGTTCACATGTCTTTTCATTTCTTATTACTAATATTTAAAAGAAAAAAGGTTGGAATTATTTTCTTCCGTTCAATAAAGAAGATAATGCCTATATGCCTTTACCAAAGAGATAAAACTGCTTTGAATATATGAGATAACAAGGATAGGCCACCAAGAAGAAACCACATTGGCCCAACTGGATCATGAGGAAATTTTGTGTGTCTTTCCGAAGTGGATTGTAAAAATGATGTGAGATCTGTATAGTTTAAAACCATTGGCCCATTATTCATCCCTCATATTCAAAATGCATCAAATAAATATATATATATATATATATATATATAGAGAGAGAGAGAGAGAGAGAGAGAGAGAGAGAGAGTAAAGGTTAGAACTTAGAACAAAATCCGACAATATAAAGACTAATAAATTGCAATATATTATTGTATTGAGCAATAAAACATAAATTTCAAAACAATTAATTTAGGTTAGGTTTGGGAAGCGCGTTTTGCCTTTCCCAGACTCAGTATTTTTGTTTTTAGTAGGTCCCATGCACTGTTCATGGGACCTGCAAGTATTTTTTTTCAACAAAAACAACTTTAAAATTAGGTCACACGGTACTATTCACACATTTAAAAATTATTTTACTACAGTGTTTTCAATTTTCAGTTTTCAGTTTGCTACAGATAAAAATTATAAATTATTTCACTATTCGGCTTATTTTTGCTATTATTCATGAACCCCACTGCGCTTTTTGGCACTATTCATGGGCCTCACTATATTATTTCAACTACCTTTTACATTTATCTATAGTACTTTCAATAATAAGTTTTCAGTTTCAGCAAAATAAATGGTATCCAAACAGTGCAGTGGGGTTCAGTTACAGTACTTTAAGCAATACTTTAAGCAATAAGTGGTATCCAAACGCATTTTCTGTTACTATTTTTCAGTTACAGTACTTTCAGCAATAATTTATCTATGAGCCCTACTATACTATTTTGGCTACTTTTTACCTTTATCTATACCGCTTATTTTGCTAAAACTGAAAAATAATTGCTGAAAGTACTGTAGATAAAAGTAAAAGTTGAAATAGTACAGTGGGGCCCATAAATAGTAACAGAAATCACGAATTTAAAGAAGTGTTTTTATATTTTTAATTTTTGCAACTTTTGTTTAGGAGTAAAACATTTCACGCAAACCACTAAGGTTGTATTTGGATATCGTTTATTTTGCTGAATTGAAAAATTATTGCTGAAAGTACTGTAAATAAATGTTAAAGTTGAAATAGTACAGTGGGGCCTATAAATAGTAACAGAAATAAGCTGAATAGTAAAATAATTTTAATTTTTAATCTCTACCCAAACGCATAAATGAAAAGGCACAATTTTTTGGTGGTTTAAAATGTAAACGCGACATAAATTTGTGTAGCCATGTGGTGTAATGGAACGCGGTTAACAAAAAGTCAAATATTTCGGTTATTAGGGAAAGGCTTAGTGATATCAAAAAAAAAATCAAAAAATCAAAAAATTGAGAAAACAAACATTTTCATGGAGAACCTAAAAGCCTGAAACAAAAAGGAATCAAAACCAAAATCAAATATAAATCTATCCAACAAAAAAACTCAATAAAAAGTAATATTTCATATCCAAATCTAAAAAGAAAATACAAATAGAAAAAGACCTCTCTTTTTGTGAATTACGCTTTTCCTCCTAGGTCAGTTGCAAAGAAATGCCGAATTGCTCGGCACGGTGAATCTTCTTTTGATTATTGGAAGCTAGATCCACATCAACAACATCCTTGCTACAGGCAACGACTATAGTGCTCTTCGAATCCTCGCCGTACTTCACATCGAAATCAACGGTGGTTACAAAAGGCTAATTGAAAACCTCATCAGTTGGTTCTTCCTCTTCTTCTTCTTCTTCAAGGAAATCTGGTGGGCGTGACAGTAGTAGTAGTAGTATTGTCGTCGTCTAGGGTTTGTTTAGGGTTTTATTCTATAGTAGTAGTAGGGTTGAGGTTGAGTTGGTCCATACGAATCTCCACAGGATCGCAAACTCTTTTAATTTTCTCCTTCCCTTTCTCTGTATCACAGTATCACTAGGGTTTTTTTTTTAGAGAGAGAAATGCAGAGTCTGATGAAAAGAGATCGCTAGGGTTTTTTTAGTTGCAACATTTTTTTTTTCATTTTTTTTAACCGTTTTTTTTTTAATATACACAAACACTGTCAAATGGTGTTACGCTTGTAAACCAATATAATGTATCGCTTTTTAACTTAAACGTGTCTAAATTTTAGATAGACACTTTTCCTATATGGCAGCACCTCCTTAATTGTAGGAATCAACTTTCTCTCAG
The DNA here is from genome assembly GCA_033629205.1 of Lithocarpus polystachyus. NCBI lineage: Eukaryota > Viridiplantae > Streptophyta > Magnoliopsida > Fagales > Fagaceae > Lithocarpus > Lithocarpus polystachyus. Next base: position 1,440,766 of record CM066165.1, read on the forward strand.
CTTTTGCTATTATATATAGTATATGATATAGATATAGATTAGAATTATGCCTATGTGATGTATGACTTAATAAAAAAATAATTATATGCAAAAATATTAATCTAATGGTTTTTTCTTATTTTATATATTTTTTGGTAAATCTTATTTTATATTTATACTAGTGTTATGCCCATGCAATACACGATTTAATTAAGAATCATATGTAACTTAAACAAAAAATGACAACAACTAAATTTTTGTATTTATCTAAAAAATTGATAGAGATTTACAAAAAGTCAAAAAGAACAATTATAATTTTGTGTCTATCCATGATTTGTTTAAAAAAATAAAAAAAATTAAATTAAATGTTGATATTAGTAGTTGTATATGTGTATTATGATTGTTTTTTTATTATATAAAATTGAAGTTGATATGAACAATTAATGTGAAACCGAAATTCTATTCCCCTAGAATGCTAGAACTCATAACTCATAAATAAAGTAGATTTCAAATTGCTAATAAAATAAATCACTTAGAAATTATAGATAAATTAATAATAAAAGGATTAGATGAAGAATTTGGATTGTAATCAAATTAAAATCTTTAACAACTTATAAATTATAGGAGAAAAAAATAAGAACCAAAAAAAAAAAAGTTTATATATTTATTTTTTTTAAATCTAAAAAAATTGCAATTTAGTGAAGACATTTGGCACAACCCTAGTTTCTAAGCCTAACTTTTATTATATAGTATATGATTTATATAATACGTATATAACAATATTCCAATTTCCATAGCTCTTTCTCAAAAAAAATTTACATACCTATATCCACCAACATGCATAGAAATTAGAAACACTAAAAAGTCAATATGAACAATTATAATTTTGTGTCTATCCATGATTTGTTTAAAAAAATAAATAAATAAAATTAAATGTTGATATTAGTAGCTGTATACGTGTATTATGATTGTTTTTCTATTATATAAAATTAAAGTTGATATGAACAATTAGTGTGTGTAGGGGTAAAGGGCCCAAGGCTAGATCTTGGGTCGTGGGCCTATCCGAGGAGTCCTGTAGGTCCGAGGACAACAAGTCTTGGAGAATGCGCCCAACTTAATCCGTTTTTGAAGCATAAGTCACGTGGAAAAAAGAGTTGTCCGAGGAGACTTGCCTGTTCGGATTAACAAAAGAGGTGTCCTAGATGAATGTCCCAACATCAGTCCTAGTTCTCCCGAAGAGTCCCTTGATTTATACGGACAAATAGGACAGGTGGCAAAGATCAGATATTAGGCAAAAGGCTGCTGCTACCGCATTTATGATCCTGCAACTAACATCATGGCCGCATTAATGGGAAAAGACACCTGAACAGTGACCTCCATCCTTTATAGCTGCCCCATGAAGACTCAAGATGAAGGCTGATGGGACAAGTATCAGAAAGAAAGCCCACATAATGCAGAGAGGGCCTATAAATAGAAGAAAGAAGAAAGAGAATGGGGAGGGGAAAAAGCAAGAACAAAGAAGAGAGAGAGGGAGAAACCAAAGAATTCACGATATTTGTATAAACATCCTCCTCGGACAGTGCCGAGAAGAATATTGTACCATCTAGATATCTTAACAATACAAATCTGGTCACAACCATATTTGGGCTTTCAACCCATACGTATTCAATCGAGTATTCTTCAACTCACTCTCTTTACAAATTCATTTTAAGGGTACTATATATAGTTTGGGCCCCCAACTATTCCGCTGATTAGCCCAACTCCCAAAATTGTGCCCGTACAATTGGCGCCGTCTGTGGGAAGATTACTATTGCATCTGTGTGTTACAGCTTGAATCATGGTTAGATCAGATAGAGCGGAATCAGGTGCCTCTCAGCATATCGACCACTTTTTGCACCTTGAGCGTCAAAGAGACCGCGAAGTGAGTGTGCACACAAACCGTATCGCGAGAAGTCGACGTCGAAGCGACAATGACGAGTTTCGTGAGGGCATGCAACGCGAAATTGATCACCTCAAGAAGAAATTGCGTCGTGCGCGTAGGAGGCGCAGTCCGTCTAGCAGTCCATCCATCACAAATGACTTCTATGATGATTATGACGATGCCAGTTATAGGCGCTGCTCCAGGACACCTCCAAGTGAGTCATTCTCCCACGAGGAAGAGCGCCACCGTGACCGCAAGAGCAAAAACACGTACACAAGGGGTACTGGGAGTGATGCCATGACGAGGGCACTCAATCAAATTTCCAAGTCACCCTTTACACGCAGCATCGAGAGAGGGAGCCTTCCTCGACGTTTTACCCAGCCTACCTTCACAGCGTATGATGGACGGACTGACCCCGTGGAACACGTGAGCCATTTCAATCAGAAAATGGCTGTCCATTCCTGAAACGAGACTCTCATGTGCAAAGTGTTCCCTTCCAGTTTGGGACCTGTGGCCATGAGGTGGTTTGATGGCCTCGCGGCAAATTCCATTGGATCCTTTAGAGCGCTCACCAGGGCTTTCTGCTCTCGGTTTGTGACGAACACCAGGGTCCCTCGGCCACTGGACTCCTTGCTATCCATGTCCATGCGAGAGGGGGAAACGCTGAAAACATATTCAAACAGGTACTGGGAGATGTTTAACGAGATCGAAGGGAATTTTGATGGTGTGGCTGTGAGAACCTTCAAGGTCGGCTTACCATCCGAGCACGACCTAAGAAAATCATTGACCATGAAGCCTGTGACAAGTGTGCGCCGACTCATGGATCGTATTGACGAATATAAACTGGTTGAGAAGGACCAGCTGCTGGGAAACGGAAAGGAAAAGGTTGTCCCTCAGGAGAGGAGGGACTTCAGGTCGGACAAGTATAGCAATAGCAGGCCGCGGAGAGACTACAGTGTGTAGTCCGGGTCTGCTGTATCGCAAGCAGTCCATGCCGTATTCCGAGAGCCAATCCATCAGATTCTGGAGAAGATCCAGAATGAGCAATACTTCAGGTAGCCGAACAAGATGGCGGGCAACCCCATGAAGCGCAACCAGAGCCTTCATTATCAGTATCATCAGGAGCCGGGGCACACAACCGAGGACTGCAGGACTTTGAAGAGCCACTTAGAACAGCTTGCGAGGGAAGGAAAGTTGCAACAGTTTATTTATCGGCCAAATAACCAGGGTAACCACACAAGGCCAGGGGCTTCGGGGACTGCCTCATCAAGGCCCCCTTTTAGCACGATTAACGTTATCTTCGTAGCCCCCGAGAGAACTGGATCCTGCCCCTCCAGAGTGATGTCCATTTCCAAGACATCCGCCGAGGACGCTAGTCAAGAGACGAAACGGGCAAGAATGAAGGCCCGACCAGCCTTGAGCTTCACGGACGAGGATAAAGTGGGGACAATACAACCCCATGACAATGCTTTGGTCATCACCCTCAGAATAAGAGGGTACGATGTGAAGAGGGTGATATTTGATCAAGGGAGTGGAGCTGAGATCATGTATTCAGACTTGTACAGGGGACTGGGCCTAAGGCTTGAAGATCTGACCGCGTATGACTCGCCCCTAGTCAGCTTTGATGGAAAGACCGTCATCCCCAAAGGTCAAATAAGGCTGCCCGTACAAGCAAGGTCTAAAGTGGTCGAGGTGGACTTCATCGTTGTGGATGCATACTCCCCCTACACTGCCATTGTGGCCAGACCTTGGCTCCATGCTTTGGGGGCCGTTTCTTCGACCTTGCACCTAAAGGTTAAATTTCCATCTGGAGGACGAGTAGAGGAGATTGTAGGCAGCCATCCTATGGCAAGGCAGTGCCTCATAGCCGCCATTTCACATCGGCCTTCTGCCGAGCCAGCGACCGCCTCGGTCAAGGATTCGTAGCAATCAAAGGCCCCGACCCCTCCTAAGGCCGTAGGGCCGGCCGAGGAGCAATGCGAAAGACTGGAGAAGGTTGCAATTGGGGAGGATCCAGATAAATTTTTCCAAATTGGAGCCTGGCTACCCCCTTAGGAAAAGGAAGAGCTGCTGACTTTCCTCAGGAGAAACGTAGACGTGTTTGCCTGGAACTCTTACGAGGCTCCCGGGGTGGATCCCGGGTTCATTTGCCATCACCTTAATGTGAGCCCAGCTGCCCTACCCAAAAAACAGCCACCTTGGCGCTCATCCAGGGAACATTCTGACGCTGTCAAGGATGAGGTGAATAAACTCAAGCAGGCAGGGGCTATCAAGGAGGTCTTCTATTTAGAATGGCTGGCTAACACAGTGGTGGTGAAGAAGAAGAATGGAAAATGGCGCGTATGCGTAGATTTCACGGATCTAAACAGAGCCTGTCCAAAAGACCCTTTCCCCATGCCTCGGATTGATCAACTGGTGGATGCAACCGTAGGGCACCCACGAATGAGTTTCTTGGACGCCTTCCAGGGATACCATTACAAGGTGATGCCATTTGGTCTGAAGAATGCAGGCTCTACCTATCGAAGAATGCAGGCTCTACCTATCAGAGAATGATGACAAAATTGTTTGAACCACTGCTGGGGAAATGCATCGAGATTTACATCGATGACCTGGTGGTCAAGAGCAAGCTGGAGTCCGACCACGTCGGAGACCTCGAGAACATCTTTGAAATCTTAAGGAAACATAAACTGCGACTCAATGCTTCGAAGTGCTCCTTTGGCGTTGGATCAGGAAAATTTCTGAGATATATGGTCACACATTGTGGAATAGAGGTCAATCCCGACCAGATAAAAGCGATCAACAGTCTGCAGCCTCCTTGGAACCCAAAAGAGGTACAGAAGTTGACTGGGATGACTATCGCTCTCAGCCGGTTCATCTCCAAGTCTGCAGAGAAATGTCGGCCTTTCTTCCAACTGCTGAACAAGTGGAAGGGATTTCAATGGAATGAGGAGTGTGATCTAGCTTTCCAGCAACTAAAGGAATACCTAACTCGACCTCCCATCATGTCCAGTCCCGCAACGGACGAGGTGTTATTCGCCTACATTGCTGTGGCCATACACGCCGTGAGTTTGGTACTTATACGAGTCGACAATGGTGTGCAGAAACCTGTATACTACGTGAGTAAATCCCTTCACAAGACTGAGGTCCGTTATCTGCCACTTGAGAAGGCTATCTTTGCAGTAATTCATGCCACTCGTAAACTCCCTTATTACTTCCAATCACATACGATTGTGGTCCTCACCCAACTCCCGCTCAGATCACTGCTTCGGAGTGCAGACTATACGGGAAGGATTGCTAAGTGGGGTACCATACTAGGGGCTTTTGACATAAAATACATGCCTCGCACCTCAGTCAAGGGGCAGATACTGGCCGATCTAGTGGCCGAGTTTGCTGAGCCTAAGATAGAAGAGATTACCGAGACGATACACATGAACGAAAATTCAGTTGGCCTAGTATCAGTGCGAGAGCCCACGCCTTGGAAACTGTATGTGGACGGAGCGGCCAATCTGAGAGGTTCAGGAGTGGGGCTAGTTCTGATATCCCCTGAGAATGTTGTTATTGAAAAATCCCTCAAATTAAACTTCTCGGCTACCAACAATGAGGATGAGTATGAGGCGCTACTGATCGGAACGTCCATGGTCAAAAGATTGGGTGGAGACGCCATGGAGGTGTTCTCGGATTCAGCTCTAGTCGTCGCCCAGGCCAGAGGAGAAGCAGAAGCACGTGATGGAAGAATGCAGAAGTATCTAAGGCAAGTCAAACGGTTGCAGTCACAGTTCAAATCATTCAATCTGCAACAGATCCCTCGGAGTGGGAACACACATGCGGATTCTTTGGCCACTCTTGCAACCTCCTCTGCTCAAGGGCTACCTCGGCTCATCCTAGTGAAGGATGTACAAAGGCATTCTGAGGAGATTGAAGGGCCTCACATTTGTCAAGTTAGAGTAGGGCCAAGTTGGATGGACCCTATGTTGGCTTATCTTAGAGACGACGTCTTACCGGCAGACAAGGCCAAAGCCGACAAAGTGAGGAGAAAAGCTCCTCGGTTCTGGCTATCAGGGGATAACAAGCTATACAAACGTTCCTTCTCTGGACCCTACCTATTATGTGTGCATACTGAAGCCACGGAGCTACTCCTTGAAGAGTTGCATGAAGGGATTTGTGGCAGCCACACAGGAGGAAGGTCTCTGTCAAACAAGGCCTTGACTCAGGGATATTGGTGGCCAAACATGCAAAGGGAATCACAAGCATATGTAAAGAAGTGTGACCAATGACAGAGGTTTGCACCAAATATACATCAACCTGGAGGAGTTCTTAATCCTTTGTCATGTCCATGGCCTTTCGCTCAATGGGGCCTGGACATCGTAGGCCCTTTTCCTAAAGCAGCCGGGAATAAGAAATACTTGGTCGTCGCAACAGACTACTTCACCAAATGGGTTGAAGCCGAGCCGTTGGCAAACATCAGGGATATGGACGTCCAGAAGTTTATATGGAAAAATATCGTGATACGGTTCGGAGTACCACATACTCTCATCTCAAACAATGGCCTCCAGTTTGACAGTAAAACATTCAGAAAATTCTGCTGCGGGCTAGGCATTACCAACAGGTACTCCACCCCTGCATACCCTCAAGGAAACGGCCAAGCTGAAGCAGTTAATAAAGTCATAGTAAGCGGTCTTAAGAAGAGGCTTGATGATGCCAAAGGAAGATGGGTGGAAGAGCTATCACATATACTCTGGACCTACAGGACAACTCCTCGGAGGTCTACCGGAGAGACTCCCTTTGCAATGACATATGGGGCTGAGGCTGTTATCCCCATTGAAACTGGGTTCCCCACAATGAGAACCAGTTCATTTACCTCGATCGGCAATGACGAGCTGCTAAAGGACAACCTGGACCTAGTCGCCGAGCGTAGAGAAAATGCTGCGGTTCAACTAGTCTATTATCAGCATAAGCTCAAGCAGGGTTATGATGCCAATGTCAAACTCAGACCACTTGCACCAGGAGATTTGGTCTTGATAAAAGTCGTGGGCACTGCGAAGAACCCGGCCTAGGGGAAGCTGGGACCTAATTAGGAAGGCCCCTATCGTATCCTATCAGTTGCTGGAATAGGAGCTTTTTATTTGGAAGATTTAGACGAAAGGGCTGTACCACGTCCCTGGAATGTAAATAACCTAAAAAGGTACTATTACTAATGAAATCCTCCATTTTTTCTCATTGAAGTTTATTATACTGCCTATCCACTAAGTGTTAAACAGAACCTTGGTCAGGCCTGGTCCCTCGGACCACCTACCTTGGAAAAATTAACACCCTGAAGTGTTAAACAGAACCTTGGTCAGGCCTGGTCCCTCGGACCACCTACCATGGGAAAATTAACACCCTGAAGTGTTAAACAGAACCTTGGTCAGGCCTAGTCCCTCGGACCACCTACCTTGGGAAAATTAATACCCTGAAGTGTTAAACAGAACCTTGGTCAGGCCTGGTCCCTCAGACCACCTACCTTGGGAAAATTAACACCCTGAAGTGTTAAACAAAACCTTGGTCAAGTCTGGTCCCTCGGACCACCTACCTTGGGAAAATTAACACCCTGAAGTGTTAAACAGAACCTTGGTCAGGCCTGGTCCCTCGGACCACCTACCTTGGGAAAATTAACACCCTGAAGTGTTAAACAGAACCTTGGTCAGGCCTGGTCCCTCGGACCACCTACCTTGGGAAAATTAACACCCTGAAGTGCTAAACAGAACCTTGGTTAGGCCCGATCCCTCGAATCACCTACCTTGCGCAAATTAACGCCCCTCTGCATTATTCTAATTGTAATCTGGGAATTCAGGCATGCCCGACCCCTCGGATAATACACTCAAAATCTCATTTAACGGGTCAACAATACGATAGTTTATTATGCTTGCTTGAGCTCATACTCGCTTGCTGAGGTAAAACTAAATTGGTTAATGGCCTTTGATATGAACCTTAAAGTTTTGTGTTGCTATCGCAGTCTATAAACTTAAACCTTTCACAAGCAAATAAACAGAATTGAAAACAGCTAAAGTTAAGCAAAATATTTTCATTGAATTATAGAGTTGGAATACATTGGTTCAACATGCAAAATACTTGCTACGTACAAAACAAGAACTAATAGCTATAGCGACTAACAAGCCTAAAACCTAAGTCCATCCCGTCTAAAAGGGAGAAAACCCAACTCTAAGCCTGTTCGTCCAGGGGAGGAATGCTATCACCGTCGCTCGGCATGGTCGCTGAGGGAGCCACTTCCTTGGTCCAATCGGAATCTGCGATCTCAGATATGGCACCTGGAGCCTCTGGTTCTTTTTGAATCTCCTGAGTCGCCCCAGAAGGAACGACTGTTTGGCTCACTTGCTCCGAGGCACGAGGCGACGAGGAGGAGGGGTCAGTCGATGGCAAGGCAAGATCCGGATGGAAATACGTCTTCCCCGGCTGCCTAAGCTCTGAATCGGCAGGGACTCCAGCCATGTTTAGAGCCTCCTCCCACGTGGATTGGTAGTAGTCCCTGCACACTTCAGTAACCTCCTCCGCGAGCCTCTTCTCGGCCTCCTCAATGCCACGGAGGTATTCAGCCTCCCGCTCAGCCTCTGCCACCCTCAGCGCCGCCTTGGCCTCTTTCTCAGCCTTTTCGGCCGCTTCGGCTCGGGCGCGAAGTTCCAAAACCAGTTGCCTCTCGGTGGCCAGCTCTATCTCTGTCATGTGTAGCTTCTTCCGCTGGTCTTCAGCCTGGTTTTGGGCACTCTGCAGCCCAGCTTCAGCACTCCTTCTCTCTCTTTCCTCAATAGTTAGCTTCTTGGCTAACTCGAGCTTCTGATGCTTCAGCTCCCCCAGGCTCTTCTCTACCTCCTTGCGAGATTGGGTCTCAGCCCTGGCCAAATTACGGGCGTCCCTGACCCAATCCTCCGCCACATAGACTTGTTGGGTAAGCTGCAAAATAAGAAAAACAAAGTTACACCACTACAAAGATAACGGAAATGCACAACTCAACCATAAATAAATTCTGTGTATACAGAAATGATCAGGGACTCACCATGGCTAAGTCCCTCTTCATGGACATAAAGAGGTCGGCCTGCCTCCAAGACCTCACTGTCTCCATATCTCGAGGGAGAAGCAATGGACGCTCCAAGGCCTCGGCGACGTAGCTCGAATGCCCATTTTGAAATTCCCGTATGGAGGCGGTGACAGTGATTGGAGCCCCATCCAGGTCCAGCTAAGGAGCCCAGACTTGTGGCAGCTGAACCTCCCTAGAGTGGGGGTCACCCCTGTGCTTGGGTGGGGAAGCCCTCCTATCATCCCTCTTCTGTTGCTACCCCCCTTTTTGCTGCCGAGGGGACACTTCACCCTCCTCGGCGTCTAGGTCCACAACCTTCTTCTTCCTCTTCAAATCGGGCATGGGAAGGAGGCCGGTTGCAACGGTGGGCGGAGGAGGGGAAGAAGGCAATTTGCCAACATCCTTCTCTTTGGGGGCCTCTTTAGAAGATGTCCCCGCGTTTCGCCCTGCTATTAAGGCTTTCAATCCCTTCCTCGGCTGCAGGGGCATCTCTTCCGTGTCCTCTGATGTCTCGGAACTTCGAGAGCTGAGGGGCTTAGTCTGCACTTCTTCCTCCTCTTTGAAACGGAATTGGTCTATCTCCGTCTCCAAAGATGGCAGAGTCGAAGCGGAATCTGCCCTTTGTGTAACTTCTTGGGGGGCGACTTGTTGAAGTGGCCAAGGGACTAGGGGAAGGTCTTTGTTCGCCAAAAATCCCGGCCGAGAGACGTCTATTCGGCGAATTCTCTTATCCCCAGCACAGATCGAGTCCCTGACGTCTTGAAAGCTATCCGATATTGGAGTGAAGTCCAATATCAGGTGAGCGGCACGCAGCTGACCATCTGAATGGGCAAACACCTCCGAGCGCAGTAGGTGGTTTAGGCCGTGCACGTTCACAAGACTGAGCTTGAGGGCGATAAACTGTCTATCTGCAATGACAATCAAAAGGAAAACACAAGATCAGTCATCACACTTCTCAGGCCAAACGTATATACAGTAAAATAAAGTGAAATCTGAACTGCAAACCCTACAATTATCTTAATCTAATCCTACAGTACCTCACCTGGCTCCCCCTCAGTGGTTGGACAATGGAGACCGTCATGCCACGCCCCCGAGACGATGACGTAATCGTCCTTCATGCCCTTGTTGGACTTTGGGAGGCACAATATCATCCTCACAATCGGAGATCGGGACTTCAAGTAGTACCCCCCCTCCTTCAGGGAATGACATTCGTACATGTGTACGACGTCGTGCTAGGTGAGTCGTAAACCCATCATTTCATTAAGGGCATCTATACACCCCAGAACCCTAAACATATTGGCGGCACATTGGTGTGGACACAGTCTATGATTCCTAAGGTAATCCCTAGTGAAGTTACCCATTGGAATGGACATTCCCCCCTCTAAAAAGGCGATCACAGGGATAACAACCTCCCCGGTCCTTCTAGAGGTTAAAATATTCTCCGATGGACAGTAACGGAGGCTAACCCCCTCGGGAATATTGTACTTCGCCTTAAAAAACTCTATGGCTACGGGGGTATCGACTAAGTTTTTAAACCTACCCATATGGATATCTAAAAGGTTACTACGAGATTCCCCTGAAAGCGAAAATGAAGAAAAAGAAAGAGGCCGAGGTGCTTGGCCGAGATGGAGTGAACGAAGGAGCTGAATACTTACGAAAGAGGTTGGTATTTCTGGTTCGGAAATCTCTTAGGCACCTAGGGGTCTTTGTAAAAATCTCCTCGGAACGCCTAGAACAATGAAACGTGTATCGGTAGGGTGCTTTGGAATACTGGAGTACTTAGACGATTGCAAAGTGAAGAAAATCACTTTCTCATGACCTTTTATATGTATAGTAAGTGAAAGTGGTGGGATCTATCCCGCTCAAAATTTCATAAAGAAATCCTAACCGCACGATCTACCTCCCGCCATTGATCATGGAGACAGAACGCCACCTAGAGCAATAAATGACGCGCTACAACTTCCAAAGCGTCTATGGAAAGTGGAAGTCTCGCGAAACGGTGCCTCCACGTGGAGTTAGTTGGGGGGGGGGGGGTTTGATGGCTTTCACCCCTGAAAAATTCAAAATCCCGTCTCTCTCCTCAGACAAAAGAAGAGAACCGGAATTTTAAGGGGCTATTGTAGGGGTAAAGGGCCCAAGGCCAGATCTTGGGCCGTGGGCCTGTCCGAGGAGTCCTGTAGGTCCGAGGACAACAAGTCTTGGGGAGTGCGCCCAGCTTAATCCGTTTCTGAAGCATAAGTCACGTGGCAAAAAGAGTTGTCCGAGGAGACTTGCCTGTTCGGATTGACAAAAGAGGTGTCCTAGATGAATGTCCCAACATCAGTCCTAGTTCTCCCGGAGAGTCCCTTGATTTATACGGACAAATAGGACAGGTGGCAAAGATCAGATATTAGGCAAAAGGCTGTTGCCACCGCATTTATGATCCTGCAACTAACATCATGGCCGCATTAATGGGAAAAGACACCTGAACAGTGACCTCCATCTTTTACAGCGACCCCATGAAGACTCAAGATGAAGGCTGATGGGACAAGTATCAGAAAGAAAGCCCACGTAATGGAGAGAGGGCCTATAAATAGAAGAAAGAAGAAAGAGAATGGGGAGGGGAAAAAGCAAGAACAAAGAGGAGAGAGAGGGAGAAACCAAAGAATTCACGATATTTGTATAAACATCCTCCTCGGACAATGCCGAGAAGAATATTGTAACATCTAGATATCTTAACAATACAAATCTGGTCACAACCATATTTGGGCTTTCAACCCATACGTATTCAATCAAGTATTCTTCAACCCACTCTCTTTACAAATTCATTTTAAGGGTACTATATATAGTTTGGGCCCCCAACTATTCCACTGATTAGCCCAACTCCCAAAATTGTGCCCGTACAGTGTGAAACCGATATTCTAATCCCCTAGAATGCTAGAACTCATAACTCATAAATAAAGTAGATTTCAAATTGCTAATTAAATAAATCACTTAGAAATTATAGATAAATTAATAATAAAAGGATTAGAAGAAGAATTTGGATTGTAATCGAATTAAAATTTTTAACAACTTATAAATTATAGGAGAAAAAAATAAGAACAAAAAAAAAAGTTTATATATATATATATATATATTTTTTTTTTTTAAATCTAAAAAAATTGCAATTTAGTGAAGACATTTGGCACAACCCTAGTTTCTAAACCCAACTTTTATTATATAGTATATGATTTATATAATATGTATATAATAATATTCCAATTTCCTTAGCTCTTTCTCAAAAAAAAAAAAAAAAATTTCCATACCTATATCCACCAACATGCATAGAAATTAGAAACACTAAAAGGTCAATAAGAACAATCATAATTTTGTGTCTATCCATGATTTGTTTAAAAAAAAAAAATTAAATGTTGATATTAGTAGTTGTATACGTGTATTATGATTGATTTTTTATTATATAAAATTAAAGTTGATATGAACAATTAGTGTAAAACCGAAATTCTAATCCCCTAGAATGCTAGAACTCATAACTCATAAATAAAGTAGATTTCAAATTGCTAATAAAATAAATCACTTAGAAATTATAGATAAATTAATAATAAAAGGATTAGATGAAGAATTTGGATTGTAATCAAATTAAAATTTTTAACAACTTATAAATTATAGGAGAAGAAAATAAGAACAAAAAAAAAAAGTTTATATATATTTTTTTTAAATCTAAAAAAATTGCAATTTAGTGAAGACATTTGGCACAACCCTAGTTTCTAAGCCCAAATTTTATAATATAGTATATGATTTATATAATATGTATATAACAATATTCCAATTTCCATAGCTCTTTCTCAAAAAAAATTTCCATACCTATATCCACCAACATGCATAGAAATTAGAAACACTAAAAAGTCAATAAGAACAATAATAATTTTGTGTCTATCCATGATTTGTTTTAAAAAATAAAAAAATTAAATTAAATGTTGATATTAGTAGTTGTATACGTGTATTATGATTGCTTTTTTATTATATAAAATTAAAGTTGATATGAACAATTAGTGTAAAACCAAAATTCTAATCCCCTAGAATGCTAGAACTCATAACTCATAAATAAAGTAGATTTCAAATTGCTAATTAAATAAATCACTTAGAAATTATAGATAAATTAATAATAAAAGGATTAGATGAAGAATTTGGATTGTAATCAAATTAAAATTTTTAACAACTTATAAATTATAGGAGAAGAAAATAAGAACAAAAAAAAAAAGTTTTTATATATTTTTTTTAAATCTAAAAAAATTGCAATTTAGTGAAGACATTTGGCACAACCCTAGTTTCTAAGCCTAACTTTTATTATATAGTATATGATTTATATAATATGTATATAACAATATTCCAATTTCCATAGCTCTTTCTCAAAAAAAATTTCCATACCTATATCCACCAACATGCATAGAAATTAGAAACACTAAAAAGTCAATAAGAACAATTATAGTTTTGTGTCTATCCATGATTTGTTTAAAAAAATAAAAAAATTAAATTAAATGTTGATATTAGTAGTTGTATACGTGTATTATGATTTTTTTTATTATATAAAATTAAAGTTGATATGAACAATTAGTGTGAAACCGAAATTCTATTCCCCTCGAATGCTAGAACTCATAACTCATAAATAAAGTAGATTTCAAATTGCTAATTAAATAAATCACTTAGAAATTATAGATAAATTAATAATAAAAGGAATTAGATGAAGAATTTGGATTGTAATCAAATTAAAATTTTTAACAACTTATAAATTATAGGAGAAGAAAATAAGAACAAAAAAAAAAGTTTATATATTTTTTTTAAATCTAAAAAAATTGCAATTTAGTGAATACATTTGGCACAACCTTAGTTTCTAAGCCCAACTTTTATTATATAGTATATGATTTATATAATATGTATATAACAATATTCCAATTTCCATAGCTCTTTCTCAAAAAAATTTCCATACCTATATCCACCAACATGTATAGAAATTAGAAACACTAAAATGTTTTAAAATATTTAATTTAAAAAGAGAAAGACATTTCAGCTAAAATAATACTAACTTGGTTCTTAGTGTTGGGATTAGTGCCCTTAAATTCTATTGTATGATGCTATGTATGATTTAAGTATGACATTATGTATGACTTAATATTGTGATTAATAAAATTGTTTTATTATCATCTAAAATAATGGTAACATGAATATTCGAACATTATCGTATAGTCCATGAGATGCATAGTATGTGATTTATATGAAAAGTCACAGAAGATATAAATCACAAGTTTTTTGTAAATTTAGAATTTTAGTTCGTAATTAGCGATAAAATTGGGCATTTCATCTGCGAAGACTATAACATGTCAACTAAGATGATTTGTCTTGATCATGGAAGTGAAGACTTCTAGTTGATGTGTTGATATGTCTTAAGAGTTAAGACATATTGAACTGAACTGCTGTGAGATTTATTATTCTCCTAATCTACAAGTTGTCTCTATTACCCTTTGTTCGTTATTGTGAACCCTATGTATTTTTTCCTGCTATTCATTTTTTAATAATATTTTCTTTCTTACCTATCAAAAAAAGAAAAAAGAAAAGTGGTCTCTGTTACCCCCAATCTGAAAGCCTAATAAAGACCCACGATACACGGGAAAATCTTACAATTCAGTTGCTTCCTTCTCTACCAGATCGCTTGCTATTAGGTACGTTTCTTCTCCTCCTCGTCTTTTATCTGAATTTATTTATTTATTTAGTTTTGTTTTACCACTGATTCAAGATCAGGTGTTAAGTTTAAGGATCTCTTGCTTCTATTTTTTCCCTTTTTGATTGATTTCACATAGTCCCAAAAAACTTCCCACAAAATCCCCTAAGCAGAAGCCAAGGGCTGTCTTTTTCAAGTGGGTATGTATTTCTTATTCGAATATTAATTGTGGGAATTATTGTTGGTTGAAGATTGGTCATAAGCATTGGTTTCTAGGATCATTTATGAGAAACCCAAATAGATTTTTTGTTGTGTTTTGTTTGATTTGTGTTGAGTTAAGGAATTGTTTTAGTTTCCCTGTTAATGCTTTGGGATATCATATAAACTTCAATTTTTTTTTTTTGGCTTATGAATATTGATATAGGAAAAAACTGCCAATTAATGAGGAAAAACAAGGCAAAGGTGATGTAGTAAGAAAATGTGGGTGTGGTCGTAAGAAAATGTTGCTCTACTCTGCCCTCTTCTACTACACTCTAATATCCAACCCAAGTATAGGTTTTTTGTTATCTTTTTTATTACCTGATTTGTTTTTAAAAAAATTTCCGGAAGTAGTTTAGGTAGTCTAATGTTGGTTCCTTAAATTTTACTTGATGTATTAATGTGTTTTTGAATTGTGAATTCCATTATTCTAAATATGTCTTAGATACTGGAAATTATGGTTCCCTCAATTTTCAACACCTGTAGATTAACCAAGTTCTATTTCTCGGTTATATCTGCTAGGAGTTCAACAAAATGCCTCTAAGAGCAGCTGGTATTACTTGGCATTTTTGCATCTACATAAGTTAAAAGCCTGTACATGTGTTGGGATAATAGTAGAGATGAACTGTCATAAACTATCTGATGATTACCCACTAAGTTCTATATTTATGTTCTATATTTATGTTACATTCTGCTTTATGCAAATTGGGGATGTGCTGACTTGGGTTTGAATACTGGAAATTTAATTTTTTGGACTATTTGATGTGCTTATTCCCACTCCTTTTGATTTATGTTAGGATTGTGCATTTTTGGTTTTATGCTATTTTTTAATGTTGAGATTTTCTTTATAAATTGATATAAATCATGTCAGATGTCAAAACTTATGTGCACATTAGTCCTCAAACCTCAATTGGTTGCAGCTTAATTGTAATGAGGAGGTGGCAAGTCGGTAGGTTTACATGGTTTTTCTGCAATTGATAGATCATGACCCAATTTGCATATAAGCATGCAACAATGGACTTAGGATTTCACCTGAGGCAGTTTGGTTTATTAATATAGCACTTCATTGCAGCATATTTGGATTTAGAAAAACGCAACGGTGTTTAGTGGCAAAGTATTATAAGAGGAGGCTATGCTGTATTTGTTCATGGGCGTAATTTTTGGGTGGATT
This sequence comes from Lithocarpus polystachyus, assembly GCA_033629205.1. Classification (NCBI taxonomy): domain Eukaryota; kingdom Viridiplantae; phylum Streptophyta; class Magnoliopsida; order Fagales; family Fagaceae; genus Lithocarpus; species Lithocarpus polystachyus. The sequence goes on from CM066165.1 coordinate 1,456,856, forward strand.
CATGTTATAGTCATTTTAATACTATTTTATCAAAAAGTTCCAAGTTTCTGTTTTCTTTTCATATTAAGTCATGTTTTCTCTTTATAATGTTAGGTATAAAGAAAAAGGCAAGATTAATTCTACTACAAGTCTCTAATATGCCAATAGACCTTCGCATCGCTATGCTTTTTGTTGTTGCTCTTTGGAATCATCATTTAACTTTGCCTTGACATTACATTACATCATACAAAAATACAATTCATCTGTAAATCAGTTTGTGTAATATAATTTTAGGTTATTTATGATGGATAAGATTTAAAACTGTAGCGGTCATTGATCTGGGCATAGAACAGAGCCTTGAAGTTGAGTAGTTATTTTATGTCTTCAATTAGGTTTTCTACCGATTTATGGATTTCAATTTCTAACCCTTTTTCCTCTCTATTTTTTTTTTTGTGTGTTGAAGTCAAAGAAACATTTAGAGAAAATCCAATTCTACAGGTTTTGTAAGAAAATATTGTGGATATGGATGGGTTTCGTAGTGGAGATAGTATTGATATAATGGGGTTTTTTTTTCTGTGTGTGTGTGTTTTTGAAAGGCCTAAGAGTCGGCCTGGTGATTAATTTATTTGGCTGAAAAATTAATTTATATTGATGTAGATTGTGGTTTCAAAATTTTCAGTGATATATATGGGCTGTTCGCTGCAGATAGTTTTGTTTATGGGGGTTCAATAAAAATTTTAGGCATAGTTGATTTGATGCTAAATAGTTATTGGGTTTTGTTTTAGAAAATCTTTAGATTTTTTGTTGTTATTGTGATTGACTTCTTTTTTTTTAATATTTTATCTTTTCTTTCGGTTGATGCTGATTACTATCTTGATTTAATTGATGGAGTCTTGAAACACACATTTTACTCAGTGAGGTGTTATACTGATAGCATATATTATTGTTAAAGCACTGGAGCTTGCAGCACGATCTAGAGATAGTAATGGTCAATGGGTTAATGTTGTGGTGTAACTGCCAAAACTCCCACTTGGATCTTTAAGGGAGCCTTTGAGTTGACTGCACTGAAACAGGCAGATGTTGCTGTCATCGATAATGCAGATTTGGTATGCAACATGACTGACCTTTTTCAGTCTCTTTTTTTAATTTAGCTTTCATGGACATTGCTCATTTTGATCAGCATGTTTTTAGCTATTTGAATTCTGTCAGATGCAGACTTACTTTTAAAACATAATTGGTATGCTGTTGAAATAATTAAGGCTGAAGTTTAATCTTGAGTTTAAGACACAGTCATATCTATGCAGATAATCTTTTACTCTAATTTTTCCCCCTAATAATAAAGCAGCATTTTTGCAGTTTTGCATGTGTAAATTTTAGGTTATTTATGATGGATAGGATTTAAAATTGTAGTGGTCATTGATCTGAGCATTTGTTTGATATGAGTAGGAGGTTTAAAATTGTAGAACTTATACCCTGGTCTTTTCATAATTTTTCTTGGAGTCAAAGTGGTGTGCGGTTACTTTTGAGAATATTATTTCCTTAGGAATTTCTAGATATTGATATGAGAGCCATTTTAGTAGTTGTGTCTCTATTTAATGCTACTTTTATTTGCTTATATCCCACTTTGAACACCATTTCTTTTTTTTTTTTTATAAAATTATTAGTTTGTTACAAACCTTGTATTGGTTTTAAAACTAATGCTTGACGGTTAGTTTTATGTCATTAGTGTGTTACCTAAGCTTTTGATGATAGATGTGTCTTTTTCTACTAACAGTTTCTAATGGATAATAGAGTATATTTGGATTAGCAGCCTATATACGTCTCTTTATATTGTTGTGATTGGTGACATTAAGTAACAACCACATCTTAACATCAATTATATACTATTTTGTTCTACCAAATAAAATTACTGATTTTAGTTGTCTTTCTTTGTCATAGGGGTTAGTTAATATATTGATTGGCTTTCATTATGTCACTATTGATACCAAACTAAAAGTCATATATTCTTCCTGGTATTTTTTTTTTAATTTAAATATTGTTAAATATAGTATATATTTTCTTTAACAAATATGATCTAGGTTTGGGTATTTTCTTGGGATAGATTATGATTTAGGCATTTGGATTAGGTAAAGGTATAAAGGTTAGATTTGGTTATGTTTTAGATATTTATTTGTGTTAGATTTTGTTTGGTTCACTAAACCATGTGACTTGCTTCAAAATTGTACATTCCGTGTGTAATGCAATTGAGAAGGATACATATTAAGTCAACTTTACATACATACTAAACAAATAGTAGGCATATATGGAAATAAACATTACCTTTATGAACTGTAAGTGCAATAGAGATATTTACCATTGCAATAAACATTACTATTATTTGTGTTGCCTTTGATTCCATTTGGAATTCACTGTTTTTTGTAGATAAGCTTTGGCTTTGCTGAAAATTTTTTCAACTAATAAAATGGTCCAACCTGATATAATCTTTTGTACTAATTTCTTAAATAAATGATTGTGTCTAATGTTTCACCAAATTATTTGACCCATGGAAGATTGGGGCTATATCAGATCTCTATGTTGGTGTTTCAGCTCTGCATGAAGCTGCAAGCAAGTTCATTTTATAGATATCATATCATATGCCAAGGCTTGGCATCTTCAAGGGATTTTTTTTTCCTGTTGGATCTAAATGCAAAAAATGTATTATTGCATAGATATACTTCTTTTCCACTTGCTGTAGTGTGCATATATTGCACATTTTTATTTGAAATTGTTTCTGCTTTCTAGGAAAAGATTTTTGTATGGTATTGATTCAAGAAGTTGTACAAATTAAAAATATTGTTATCTTCCTTCAGCAATTTGCGTACAGTTATATTATTTTTTTACTTAATTTTATTCATTTTCAAATAAATGTACTTTCAAATAAAATAATATATATTTTTTTTTTATTTACTAATCGTGTGTATAGCACATGTTAGCAACTAGTATATACCATATAACAAAAGATTTTTAAAATTTTGGTTGCACAAAGTGGACAAGTTACCTCAAAATTTTTTGTTGGATATGATACCTAATTACAACATGTTTTGATTTAATTTATACTTTTACTGCTATTTTATTTATTCTTATCAACTTTTATCTCAATATCTTCATCTACGAACAAGATTTATTTTATTTCATTTTTTAACACGAGTTTTATTTTATTAAACTTCAAAATTTTCGGATAACCCAGATTTATATTTGGCCTTTATTCATTTTTTTTTATTTTTATAGGAATGTTATCTTTTTTTCTTTTTTTCTTTTTTATAAAATAAGAAATGGGAATGTTATCATTATATTAGCGAGCTATGCAACATACTTCAAAATTTAGTTGGTAAACTCTCGCAAAGTCTTTCTCTCGCACTTAGCTACTGTTCTCTTCTCTAAATCTTGGATTGCAAAAGGTAAACTCTTCTTCCACTTTTTGAAATTCTCACCCACTCCTCAAAATCGTAATTATATCCAAGATTCACCCACTTAATGCTACTACCAATTTTTATTAATGTTTAGACAATTGGATATTTTTAATTATTGATTTGAAGTTTCTTCAAAACGTTGCTTTCAATTGTGCTTTTGGATTGTTTATAAATATTGAATAATATGAATTCCCATCTTTTGTGTGTGCTGCGTTGATTTCTGCTTTCAATTATAATTATTTTGCAATGTTATACATTTAGATAGGTTTTAATTTGTGAATTGGGGGCTAAAAATATCATTATGAGAAGACGATATGTTAAATGAAAATTCTGAAATTATGTAATAATCATTAAATTAACTATTGTTCCTTAAAACTATATATTTTTTAAGTTCATGGCCACTAATGTGCAATGCGCAAACTTTCAACTAGTTATTAATTGGAGAATAATGTTTGGCTATAAATAAAGGAATGAAAAAAAATTCAAAGGTCTAGCCCATATGCTTTCACCAAAAAGATAAAACTACTATGATCATATGAGATGATGATAGGCCTCTAAGATGAAACCATATTGGCCCAACATGAGTAAATTTCGTGATTCTTTCCGAAGTGGATTGTAAAAATGATGTGGGGTCCATATAGTTTAAAACCATTAGCCTAGAATTCATCCTTCATACTCAAAATGCATCCACATATAATTTTCATTTATTTTTTATAAAATTTTTAGGATTAGTTTGTTTTGAAAATATGGATTAGTAGAAAAGTGTTTAATTTTATAAGCATTTCAAGTGGAATTAGAGAGATATATTTTTACTGGGTTGTCATCAAGTTTTTTTTCCAGTTAAACGTAAAGTTTAGAGATATGTTTGAACCATATAAAAGTCCAATATAAAGAGTAGAATCTTTTATATATATATATATATATATATGTGTGTGTGTGTGTGTGTGTGTGTGTGTGTAAAGGGTTAGAATAATATCTAGCAATATAAAGATTAATAAATTGCAAAATATTATTGTATTGAGCAATAAAACATAAATTTCAAAAAAAAAATTAATTTCAATTTAATTATATATTTGAATTTGATAGAAAATTTCAATATACTCAGCACTCTTATGAAAATGTTACTAAGTTTTACCGAATCAAATAAGGAAATTAATTGCCAATCACAAGAACCCACAATAGCTTAAAATTTTAATTATTTACGTAGAACAAAAATTTAGCTATTTTTCTAAATTTTAATGAAAAAACAACTTATTAGAATTTTGGTATTCTTGTTTGAGTTTAATTACTTTCACAACAATTAAAAGCAAAACAATTGTGTGCTTAAGTTAGTGGAAATAATTATATATTTGTCAATTATTTTAAGAAATGCCTGCATATTCTTAATTATATTGTGGGTTGTAGCTAGTTTAACTGGTAAAGTATTTAATGGTTGAATAAAAGATCTGAAGTTCAATTTCATCTTACACTAAAAACTAATTAGAGTCTTAGTCTGATGATAAAGAACTATCATCAAGAGTGGATGCTATAGGTTGAAACTATTGTATAACTTTTTAAAAACTATTATATAATATAGTTGAATTGTATACTAAATTGTATTTAGAATACTATTTTAAATTATTATTTATTTTTTATTCGCTTCCGTTACAAATTCCTAGCTCTACCACTGTTATCCCTAGAAAAAATAATGGACCTGCGCATTGAGAAATGTTCACATCTTTTCATGTTTTGAATACTAGTATTTAAAATGAAAAAAAGGTTTGAGGAAGATAACTCCTTTTTTTCTTTCGTTCATTAAAGAATTTAATTAGAGAGTGAAAAAAGATTCAAAGGATATGCTTTCACAAAAAAGATAAAACTACTATTTATATGAGATAAGGATTGGCCTCCAAGATGAAACCATATTGGCCCAACATGAGTAAATTTCGGGAGTCTTTCTGAAGTGGACTGTAAAAATGATGTAGGGTCCATATAGTTTAAAACAATTAGCCTAGAATTCATCCTTCATACTCAAAATGCATCCATGTATAATTTTCTTTTATTTTTTATGAAACTTTTTGGATAAGTTTGTTTTGAAAACATGGATTAATAGAAAAGTATCATATTTTATAAGCATTTTAAGTGGAGTTAGAGATATATTTTTATCGGGTTGTCCTCAAGTTTTTTTCCAGTTAAACCTAAAGTTTAAAGATGTTTCTGAACCAAGTAAAAGTCCAATTCAAAGAAGAAAATCTTATATATATATATATATATATATATAAAGGGTTAGAACAAAATCTAGCAATATAAAGATTAATAAATTGCAATATATTTTTGTATTGAGCAATAAAACATAAATTTCAAAAAAATTAATTTCAATTTAATCATATATTTGAATTTGATAGAAAATTTCAATATACTCTATACTCTTATGAAAATGTAACTAAATTTTACCAAATCAAATAAGGAAATCAATTGCCAATCAAAAGAACCCACAACAGCTTAAAACTGTAATTATTTATGTAAACCAAAATTATAGTTATTTTTTCTAAAATTTATGTAAAAAAACAACTTATTAGAATTTTGGTATTCTTGTTTGAGTTTAATTACTTTGACAACAATGAAAAGCAAAATAATTGTGAGCTTAAGTTAGTGGAAATAATTATATATTTGTCAATTATTTTAAGAAATGCCTGCATATTCTTAACTATATTAATCCTAACAATTTACCTTCCTCTATTTTCAACTCATTTAATATAATCGAAATTAATTCTCAAAATACCGTAACACATCATGAGTATTATATATAAGAAACAGAAAAAAAATTCTTATTAAATTACAAAGGAAACTTATAGTGTACCCTTGCATCACAGAAAATAATGAGTAATTTTATTAATTGTTTTAACTAGAGCCTACCTGAGCTAGATTTTTCAGCACTCAACGCAAGTGAAATTATTTTTTTAATTAATGAATAAACACATGCGTACACAAGGGAAAAAGGAATGGAGTTGTAATACAAAGGTATTACACATTCAAAAATTAAATAATGCTATGTAATCACGCACATGCAGCTCCAAGATAGAAGAAACAAAAATAGAAATTGAAACACATTACAGATGCATACATTCAGCTCCATCAAATCTAGCTAGAGAGTAGGTTATTATGGCCACTACTGACCAACAATAACAAGCCCAGACGGAGAGACTGAGTGCAAATAGTGGGTACCTAATGAACTGTTCTGGAACTAGGAGAATAATCATTGAGTTTGAGAAACCAAATATAAAACTATTAAATGCCGAGAACCCCGTGACGCCAATTCTTCCAAATTTTTTTCAAAGCGATGGCTGTCCCCCTTTTGTGTGCATTGCACTGACTCTGACTCTGAATTTTATTCCGTACTTCTGTGCCATTAATGCACTTAATATCATCTTGCCAAAGTTCCACAGGAGGGCTTAGTAAGTGACTCACAGCCTGCATATGTGGTGATACATTGTCACTATATAATCTCATAAGTGTAAATTATTAATCAAGTCTTATCCTTGGTCCCAGATCTTAGTCCAATTCCAAATGCATAAACATCTTCTTCTTCTTTTATAATTTTTGAATTCAAATTATTATTAAAGAAGAAAAAAAAATGATTATATATAATGCATCTTACATGCAATTTCAAGGCCACATAATCGTTTAAAGATAAGATGCTTTAGATTAAAAATAAATAAATAAAAAGAAGAAGAAGAAGAAGATAAGATCTTATGAATTGAGAAAGAAGCAACAATTTTCTGCAGCTAACAGACGAAATGTGATGACATTTATGGAAGAGCCATTTATATCATTGTAATACTCAAGGGTGAAAATTGCAAATTTTGAAAGTCGAGCAACTAATTTAGAAGCAATTCTAAACTGGTGTAAAGAAGATTTTAGCCTCAAATTATTAAAAGAACTTGCTTTAAGTGAAACTTCTTATTAAAGCCTCAAGAAGTTTGAAAATAGTGCACTGATCTAAAAGCCTAATCATTTGTCATCTGCTTCTTTAACTGCTGAAAGTCAAATCTTTGCTGCTCATGAATTTTAGAACTGAATTAGGTGATGTTTGGTTTGAGTGTTTTCGTGACTCAATACTCAGTTTTCATCACTCAATACTCAGTTTTCATCACTCAGTTGTAAAATGTTTTGTTTGGATGAGTTTTGAGTTATAGTTTTCATCACTCAGTTCTCTGATTTTTGAGTGATGAGTTATGAAAACTGAAAACACATTTTATCTGTTTTCAGTTTTCATAACTCATAACTCAATGGCATTTTTGTAATTAAACATAAAACTTTATACTGTGCAAGTCATCATTGTTGACTTTTGGGGTTTTTTTTTTTTTTTTTTTTTTTTTTCGGTGATTGGTTTCTTTTTTTTTTTTTTTTTCTTTTTCTTTTCTTCTTCGGCGTGTGATCTGGTTCCTCTTTTTTTTTTTTTTTTTTTTTCTTTTTCTTTTCTTCTTCGGCGTGTGATCTGGTTCCTCTTTTTTTTTTTTTTTTTTTTTTTTCCTTTTTCTTTTCTTCTTCTTCGTGTGATCTGGTTTCTTTTTTTTTTTTTTTTTTTTTTTCACCCAGTTCGTCTTCTTCCTTTTTTTTTTTTTTTTTTTTTTTTCTGATCTGGTCTTCTTCGTTCTTCGTTCTTTCTTCTTCTTCTTTTTTTTTTTTTTTTTTTTTTCCACTAGTTCGGGTGATCTGGGTATTGGGTAAAAAAAAAAAAAAAATTAAACTAAACTGTACCAATGACAGATATGGGACCCACAAATAGTGTGAAAATTTTGAGTGATGGTAACTGAGTGATGATGTTGTTTGGATGTGATATTTTAGAGTGATGAGTAATGAGTAATGAGTAATGAGTGATGAGTGATGGATGATGAATGATGAAAATTGAGTGATGAGTGATGAGTGACCATTTTTTTAAACCAAACAAGGCCTTAATATCCCTACACTGAAGCTTCACCAAAATCCTTGAAAGACCAATTATAGCAGGCAGCCAAAATTTAGGCTGGAACTATGCCACTTTATTCTTTTGATTTTAGCAGGAAAAATCGCATTAAAGAAAGTTGAGATGGCACTTCTGTTTGTTCTGTTTGTCGCCTATAAGGATGAGCAAATGTTTATGGATAATTGTAGTTTGAAACTAAACATAATTATGTGCATTACGACCCTGCCAACAGTGTTTCAACTTACTCCAATACGAAGTATAATATACTCTTTTTTATAATTTCAAACTATGAATGCAACCAATACAGGTATCTAACCAAAAAAAAAAAAACCAATACAGGTATGACAGCTATTTTTTTGTTATAAATTTATGTTTCCAAAGCATGATCTCATTCAAATTAGACCCTTAGAGCACCTGAAACTATTTTAGAGCTTTCAAATATTGTTGTCTATATTGGTAACACAGAATATTTTATTTTATTTTATGTTGGCAAATACATGAATCAAAGCTTGCCTTGTTATAGTTTTTAAAGTTTATAGATATACTGATATACAAAGTAGTAAAGATATGGTTCTAACAGAAGATATGTAAGAAATTTGATTATAAATTTAAGTAATGCTATGCAATCACACTGCTTTATTGCATTATACATTATATTCAAAGATGACATTGGGTACTTCAACTATGCCCTTAGAAACATGGACTAAATTTTATTATCAAAGAAAAAAAAAAGAGTAAAAATTAAGACACATTAGGTTTGCTAATATTTTGTTTCCCATCAATTCTTCTCTCGTGATTGAATTTGCAAACCACTTAGAGTTGACTCTTCTTGCAATCTTAAAAGTTTAAGTGTATGCCTAACTCTTTCAAAGCAGGAAGAAAAACTAAAATACTCGGCCATATTGGTTTGCTAAACTAATCCTTAATAAAAGTATATTTGTATTTTTATAATAAGGGTATTTTAGACAATTTAATTTAAACTGTTTTTATTCCATTATCTTTAGGGTTCTAATCTTGTGATCCACATCAATGACTACATCATCTGCCTATTTCTCATTTCTCTCCACTACTTCTAACTATAACTTTCTTTTACCTTTTCATTTCTCCATTATTCTCAACCTTAATGTCACTCTTCATCTATCTCTTCCTCTTCATTTTATTTCGACTCTTCTTATCCCCATTCTATTACTATTAATTTGACAATCTCTCTCTCATTATATATATATTTTCTCAGAAGGTTATTAATCTCTCTCTCTCTCTTCCATGTCTTATTTTTTTGTGAATTTTTTTATTTTTTGTATCTCTACTTTAAATTGATGTACTTATGTATTCTTTAAAATTTTACTTTAGGTTGCAATTTGATTTTGTGTTTTTAAGTTATTATCTTTTTTTTTTCTTTTTTATGATTGTTAAATGTTATTCTATTGCATACAAATATAGTTAACTAGAATATAATGTTAATTTATTATATATCATGGATTGGATTATTTGGTGTTTGACTTTTGACTATATTTTGATGCTTCTTTTTCTCATTTTATTTTCTATTTCTCTCCTGAAAAAGGTGATTACTCTCTCTCTCTCTCTCTCTCTCTCTCTCTCTCTCTATATATATATATATATATTATTTATTCTTTTTTTGCAACTTTACTTTAAGTTGATGAATCATTGTATTTTTTATAGGCGAAAATGCACTTTTGGTCCCTACATTTTGGGTCAATTCTCGATTTGGTCCCTAAACTGATTTTGCTCCTAGGTCAGTCCCTGATTTTTTTAAATCGTTTTTAAAATGGTCCCTGCCGTCATCTAAGTAACGAAACCCTATTACGTGGCAGACGGAGTGTCCTGGTTGCTGATGTGGTGCTGACGTGGCACTGACGTGACATTAAAAAATTACTAAAAAAATTATTTGGCAATTTTTAATGCCACGTCAACATTTTATTTCATATTATTATTATTATTATTTTTGGCCTTAAATCTATTATTATTATTATTATTTTTACTTTCATTATTTTGTTCCGTAAGAACATAACAACATATTCTTCATGTTCTTCCCAAATTCAAGAAATAAACTTCGCAACCAATCCAATCTCTAGCAAACCAAAATCCAAATCCAACTACGAAATCTGAACTCCATCAAATCCAGAAAAAACAAGAAATAAAACCCAGAATCAAGAGCAAACCCAGAACAAGAGCAAACCCAGAACAAATGCAAACCCAGAACAGTGAAGGTGAACCCAGAATTGTTCTTCATGTTCTACAGAAAAGAAGATGAAAACTTGCCCAGAAAAATCAAACCCATTAACCCAGAAAATCATCAACCCGAAACCAGAAAAATCAAACCCATGAACCCAGAAAAATCATCAACCCGAAACCAGAAAAATCAAACCCATTAACCCAGAAAAATCATCAACCCGAAACCAGAAAAATCAAACCCATGAACCCAGAAAAATCAAACCCATGGACCCTAAAAAATCATCAACAACCCGAAACCGAGAAATCAAACTTCACGTTCTCATCGTCAAACCCACCGATCAGTCAACAAACCCACTACCACCATCGTTGATTAAAAAAGAGAGAGGAAGAGGGATTTGGGTTTAGAGAGAGAAAAAAAGTCGGAGATTGACAAAGAAAGAAGCAAAAGAACGACACAAACACAAACAACACAAACAAGCAATCTCAGGCCGATCTCCTCTGCCTCTTCTTCTTCTTTTTTCTCAGGCCGATCTCCTCTTCTAATTCTTTTGGGCCGATCTTCTTCCTTCTTCTTCTTCTTAGCCATGGTTTGGGATATTTTTCAACCAACCCAATCTGAGAGCAAGTCGTCTCAGATCGAGAGAGATAGAGGCTAAGAGAGACACATCTCTGGCTGGATATTTATTAATTTATTTTTGTTTTGATTTTACTTTTTTGGTTTATCTTAAAAGAAAGAAGAAAATGAAATAGATACAAACATAAACACAAAAATGCCAACATAGAGCCTAAATAGTGTTAATCTAGTGTTTGTTTCTTAAAAAAGTTCAAGAAAAATTGAAATAATTGCTCTAAACATTTTTTTTCTCAATCTTTAAAACTGTAAAGTTTTTTTTTTTTAATTTTTTCAGTTTAAATTGAAATTTTTTTATTAGAAATTAAAAAAAAATTAAAATGCTGACGTGGCATTGAAAATTGCCAAATAATTTTTTTAATAATATTTTAATGTCATGTTAGTGCCATGTCAGCACCACATCAGCAACCAGGGCATTCCGTCTGCCACGTAATAGGGTTTTGTTACTTAGATGACGGTAGGGACCATTTTAAAAACGATTTTAAAAAATCAGGGACTGACCTAGGAGCAAAATCAGTTTAGAGACCAAATCGAGAATTGACCCAAAATGTAGGGACCAAAAGTGCATTTTCGCCTTTTTTATATAATACTATTTTGGGTTTATACAATTTGGTAGTACGTTTGATTTTTTAAGTTTTTTGTCACAAGCCTTCTCTCTTCCTCTTTTTGCTTTTGTTTGATTTTTTTTAATTTTATTTTTTATATAATACTTATTTATTTTGGAAGTGATATTTCGAATTTATATCAAAATACAATTTAGCTATGCATTTAAATATGTCTATAAAAAAAACTATTAAAATTAGACCGCCTAAGATGAATATGTACATACAATATTTTTATTTTAATATTTTTATTGATTTATTATTTAGTTATGACGTTAAAATTAAAGTAAATGAATACGTTGGGCTTCTAAACCGGAGGGAATGTGCAGAATAGCAATGTTTGGGAGAGCAATATAGTAAGTTAGCAACAAAAAAATTTGATTAAGTAAAGTAGCATCTCGAGTTTTAGAAACTTGAGATCCAATTAAAAATCGTGTTTTAGAAACTCGCTTTGTAGTCGTATTGCGATTGCTGACTGGGCAAGAATGCCACATGGATCTCGAGTTTGTGAAACTCGATTTCCTCCAAAACCGGAACGGGACTTTGAGAGGTAATTCTAAGGCTAATCTCCACAAGATATCGAGTTTTAGAAACTCGATATCTTCACATAGAACTCGACTCTTATAAACTCGAGTTCCACTGGGGAAATTTTATAAGTAGCACGCTGCAGCCATTCTCACCCATACACCAATCTCTCATTACACACTGAGCTGAACTCACTGCCTCACTCACCCCACACCACATTGCCTCTCACAACTCCACATTGCCTCCCCCACACCACATTGCCTCTCACAACTCCACATTGCCTCTCAGAAGACATTGCATCTGTCACTGCTCTCTTCCCTCTCAACAAATTCATATCTCAGGTTAGGTTTTTTGATTTGAATGTCTTTGTAGTTGGGTATTGGTTGTTATTGGGTGTGGGTTTAAAAAGTTTGACTATTTATTTTGTAGATAGTTAACATAACTTAGTTTCTTACCAACATTGTGAATTATTTGTTTTGTTAGTGTTAATTTTTTGAGTATTTATTTGCATGGTTTTTGTGATGAATGGGTATGAAATGGGTTGTGAATGAATTGTGATGAATGGATATGAAATGGGTAGTGAATAAATTATGATGAATGGGTATGAAATGGAATGAGTGACTACCCCCCTCTTTGAATTGTAATAAATTGGGTATGTCATTCATACCTTTGAATGTGTAATGAAATGGCTTTTTTTGTATTGGGTATGAACTGGGTATGTAAATGTGGCAAATATGTAACATTAAATGTTGTATACTTTTACAAGAATTTTGCCTTATTTTATTTGTATTGGGTATGAAATGGGTAGTCTTAGCATGACTGAAAAATGATTTGAGTATGAAATGTGTAACGAATGTGTAATGAAATGCATACCAGTTGAATGAATTGGAATTTTTACTTTGTGTAGTTTGAATAGATAAAATGTTTATTAACTAACATAGTAACTTGACTCTAACAGGTTTACAATGCTTGAAATTGATATAATCCTATACCACGGTGGTCCGCTTAAGAATGCCAATGCAAACAAGGGATTGTCATTTGAAGGGCCGGGTATAAAGTTATGTTATACCCAAATTGATCGTGGGTTGAAGACCCTTGATGAATTGAAGATGATAGTTATGAAAGAATTGTGTGCGAATCCTGCTATACACAACATACACATTACTTATCGTATGCCACATGAAGTTCTGAAGCACCGGATTAATTACAAGTATATGGCAATAGAAACAAATAAACATGTAAAGATCATGTTTGACAAGTTAGAGAGAATACCTGAAGTCAATGGTATTGAGTTGTACATACAGTTGGAGCCGCATACAGATGATGAAATCCAACAAACAGCCACAAGTTTACAAGTCACAGTTCCGGATGCTCAATATGAGTATTCTACACATGTAGAGGATGATGATGTTCATTCCCATAATGATGTTCATGCCGATGATGATGACGATGATGATGATCGTGATTATGATGATGATGATGATGATGATGATAACGACGACGATGATGACGACAACTATGTTGATGAGACTACTGCCATTAATGATGAAGATCTTGTTGATAGAGATGACTTTGAAGAGAGGATTGATCGAGGGGACTTTGGGGACTTCGAGAGAGACTTTGGGGAATTCGAGAGGGACATTGATGATGATGAGACATGGGATGGTAGTGGACCTAATGCTGACAATGTTATTAGTGTCCTAAACATAGAGAATACAATCCCTGCCTACGCACCTCCTGCCTTGTCATTTTCTGCAAATACTTGGGAAAATATGGTTGATCCTTCACATGTTGAGATACCATTTGTGTCTACTTGGAGAAAGGGGATGAATTTGTGCAAAGGGTTGATTTTCGCCAACAAAGCAGAGGTGCAGCGCGTATTAATAACTTGTGCTCTGAATCAAAAAAAACATTTTATGATCAGTAGGTCAACAACGAAAAAACTTTGTGCAAAATGCGTGGATGAGTCATGCAAGTGGTATGTCTGTGCGGTCATGAAGCCTAATCTCCACGGACTTTGGAGGATCACCGTGTATGTGGGTCCTCACACATGTATACCGACTGGGGTGCGGAATGATGGTAGAATGATGACTTGTAATTTTATTGCATCAGACATCCTTAAGAAGTTATGTGAGGATCACACTACCCCAATTAAGCATCTCAGGTCTATAATAGAGTCGAAATATCAGGGTCATAAGCCGTCATACTACAAGGTATGGGATGCGAAACAAAAGGCGATTGGGAAGATGTTTGGGAATTGGGAAGAGTCTTACCAAAGGTTGCAAAAGTTGCTAATGGCATATATTGATCAGGATTCGACTACCCAGGTGTTCTATCGTACCAAACCCACCGGTGAAGATGACTCATTATTTTTACATTATGTGTTTTGGTCTTTCGATCCAAGCATTGATGGATTCAAATATTGTAAGCCGGTTATCAGTATTGATGGGACCCATCTCTATGGTAAATATCAGGGAAAGCTGTTAGTCGCAATGGCAACCGACGCTAACAACAAGGTATTCCCTCTCGCCTTCGCTGTTGTGGATTGTGAGTCAGGGTCCAGTTGGGGGTGGTTTTTAAAATGCCTCAGAGATATGATTGGCCACGTGATACCTGACGAAGGTATTTGCGTAATTTCTGACCGACATCTCGGTATCAAAAACGCCATTGCAAACTGGCCTAGAGGGGATGATGGAAAACCACGGGTATTTCATAGATATTGCCTGAGACATGTTGCTAGCAATTTCAACACACATTATCAGAACACGACTCTAAAGTCAATGGCGTTGAAAGCGGGATATGCTACTCAGGTAGTAAAATTTGATACCATAATGGAGTCCATTAAGCAGGTGGAAATTGAGGCCATTAGGAATAAGAAGAAGGTGACGGGGAAGGATGGCAAGGAAAAGGATTTTCTTCCATACACATACCTAATGAGCGAATCTGTGGATATGTGGACCCAGTCACATGATGGTGGGAAACGTTTTGGGGCAATGACTACCAATATATCAGAGTGCTTCAATGGTGTACTGAAAGGTGCACGGGGCCTTCCTATTGCTGCAATGGTTGAGTTCACTTGGTCCAAACTTGTTGAATATTTCCACGACCGGCACAAACAAATTTCGAATGACTTGTCGGAGGGTAAGAAATGGAGTACATATGCCTTCTCCACGTGGGAGGGAAATAGGCGTAAATCTGAGAAACAATATGTCAAGGCATTTAGCAATGAAGAGATGTGATATCAGGTAGTTACTTCATACAACCCATATAGCGCAGGAGGGGGAAACCACAGTTATGACGTTCGGTTACTGGAAAGAACATGCAGTTGTGGAAAATGGCAAAACATAGGGATCCCGTGTTCACATGTAATTAGAGTATGTGATGCGCTACAAATTGATTCGACCACATATATTCACCCATGTTATAGTTTGAACTATGCCCTTAGCACTTACTCACATGCATTTGTGGTTCCTAAGTCACAATCATTGTGGAGGGAGCCCACGGGGCCAAAGTGGTTGCCTAATCCAGCATTGGTGCGGGGCAAAGGTCAACCAGTGAAGTCAAGAATAAGGAATGAGATAGATGGAGTGAGGAATAAAGATCGAGAACCGGGATGGCGGAGGGAGGACGCAGATTTGATAGAGAGTCAACCCAAGCAGACATGTGGACTGTGTCATGCTTCTAGGCATAATCGCTGAAAATGTCCGCAGTCTCGTGGCGCTTCCACAAGCGGTCATGTTCCAAACTAGGTAGGTGACAAATGACTTTTGGATTCGGTTGTTCATTTTATGTTTACGTAATAGTTACTACCTTGTCTCCTAACAACCATCATCTACCTTTTTCAGGCATGCTTCCATGGACGACGTTTTCGTTGTGCGGACTGCCGATCTTAGGAAAAGTGACTATGTTGTATCGTCACAATTGACTTTTAGGTTTTTGTTAAATGTTCCTGTAATTCTCTATCCAATGTACATCTATGAATATTGTAATTTGAGTAATATGGTTAGAACTTCAAATTAAGCGTGGTTGCGCATGTTTAGAATATCAATATATTGAGAATGGCTTTTTAGAGCGTAACAGTTTCTAATTACATGTTTACGCTAAGAGCGTAACAGTTTCTATAATTTGGTGCTTATTGAGAACGCTTTTGGACGTGCATGAAGTGCATTTACATTCTCTGCTTCTCTGCGTCTCACTAAGCGTTTGTGGATTACATTCTCAGCTTATCTATCTCTGTTTCTCAGCAGGCGCATGGAGTTGTTTCTGGTTTGCTATGCCCAGGGTGGGGGAAAAAAAAATTTCCAGTAGAACTCGAGTTCCACTAGTGTGAACACTCCGAAAACAGAGTGCCCAATCTGCCTGAAACAGAGTATGTTTGAAAAATGAAAAAAAAAATTTCCAGTAGAACTCGAGTTTCTGAAACTCGAGTTCCACTAGTGTGAACACTCCGAAAACAGAGTGCCCAATCTGCCTGAAACAAAGTACGCTTGGAAAATGAAAAAAAAAAAAAATTTCCAGTAGAACTCGAGTTTCTGAAACTCGAGTTCCACTAGTGTGAACACTCCAAAAACAGAGTGTCCAATCTGCCTGAAACAGAGCACGCTTGGGAAAAAAAAATTCCCCACTGGAACTCGAGTTTCAAAAACTCGAGTTTTACTCGGAAGAAAATCGAGTTTCAAAAACTCGAGTTCTGTTGGTAATTTTTTTTTTCAAATCTTTCATTTTAACTGCTTCCCATTGATCACAACATGGAGTTCTCTTCAATTAGGTGGATGTTTGCAAGCTCAAAAGGAAATCACAACAAATTCCCTTATCTCAATTTCACTCATGAATTTTACAAATCAGTCAAATGCCAACACATACAATTGCCTATACCAAGTTTTCATAGTTTGAGTTTGAATACAGAAAGACACCCAACATTCAGTCAACCTAAAATGACCTCATATGTTATAAATAAGGTTTCTGTACAGAGGAAATATATAAAATTCATCAAGGTAGCTGCCATTTTAAATACATGATGTAATTTACATACACAAGCATAAGATACATATAAGGAGTCTGAAGGAGAGCCCTGTAATTTATCTTCTCAATTGCTAGACTCTCCGCTTCTTTAGAGCTTGTATCAACAACAGCAGATGGAGCTAAGTTAGGCGGATTGCATCTTGCAAATCCATCAGCTTAACTGTGGGTATCCATATTTTCACCTTTAATAGAACATGAGCTGTCAGTGCTGACAGGGCTACCCTCATGAGCTTCCCCAGCAGAAGGAGGTTCAGCAGATAAATGGAATGGATATGAAACTAATGGGCTAACCTGCAGAACTCAGATAATTGTATACAAATCTTTGCCGTTCCTCCAAACCTGATACCAAATGCAAAGAAGTAAAACAAACTAGTTAGTCCCAAGTAAGCACACCATTAATATTTTACATGTTGAGGAAAAGGTAATTTTGGAGACACATAATGGCAAAAATATAAAAAGTTACCTCAAACTCAATTCCAGTATCAGTATTCTCAATTCCGTCCTCAAACTCAATTCCTCCAGTTGAAGTAACTTTATTATAGAAGGGATACAAGTTCACCACAACAACATCAAATGTAGCTGTAAAGGAACTGTCTTAGTCAGGCAACTATATAGCAAATTCACAGAAAGCAACATGTCAGCCAAGTGTACAAGTGATGCTTTTGGTCTCTCCTAGCAAGAATACCCCCATGTATGCTAGGGTGTAGAGTTTTTACACGGCCATCAAGCTGTACAAGAAAATCTGAAGAATCAATTTTATGAAAAATCATCGACATGAAAAATCTGAACAATAACATTTCAGGATAACAATGAGGTGTTAAATTCAATAAAGTTCCAGAACTAGTAATTTAAATCACTAAATTACTCTTGTCTTAACTACAGCCAAAATCTCAAACACACCAATGCAACAATGACTAATGAAGAATTTTACATCGTAAAAAAAGGCTTTAAAGAAAAGAGCATACCAGATGAAGTGACTGCTTATGACTGGAATGTTGGTCGGCTTGCTGGATCACTGATTTTGACAAAGTTTTAGATCAGCATGTTCCCCAGATTTGCAAGTTGATAATGATAAAAAATGTTTTAATAAATAAAAACTACAGAAAATGAGGTTAAGAAGAAAACAACTGATTTGATCATTGTCACAATCATATTCGTATCATAATCCATAACATCCTAACCCAAACATGCCAGACTACTTAACCATTGAAAAACCAAGCATCTGACATGACCTTCTAAAGTTGTATAGGATACATAAGATATGTAAACTCACTAGTAGAAACCCAATCCAAATATTTTGTGCTCCAGATATATGAATCAGTTATTTAGTTCTAAGGGTCATTGCTTCTTGTCATGCATGAACACATTCAGAGGCTATGAAGCAAATTTCAGCTAAAAAATAAATCATCAAATAATATTAAGGGAATAAATAGAGTGGCATGTCCAGTAGTTGACATAAAAGTAGGCAGGGACGGAACTAGGATTCGAAGTCGAGTGGGGCAAATATAATTTTCTTGAGGGGGGCAAATATAATTTTTCTTGGGTTTATTTTCTAAAATCTTAAATATGTACCTGCTATTTAATATTTTAAAAAAATTTTGGGGGGGCGCACAGCCCCCCTCTGCCTGTATGTGGTTCTGTCCCTGAAAGTAGGCACAAGCCTCTATTCAAACATTGATCTAAATGTCAATTTAATCCAAGTGATTCTTTTGAAGGGTACCATTGCTTATGATTAAAGTTCATTTATGGCTCTAGATAAAGGAATTAGCCTCTCCAAAATTGGGGATAAGGCTACCTACCAATCACCTCACCTAGACCCCACAAAAGCAAGAAAGCCTTGTGCATTGGGTATGACCTTTTTTGTGGCTCTAGGTAATAAAAATCAGACAAAGTGACAAGCATAAAGAGAATAAACACCTGTGCCAGCAGCTTTCAATTATAGAAGCCCACTGTGGATCCACATCCGTAGGAATCTCTAACCGTTGGTTCATGAACCCTACAGCTCCAATCACCTGCAAGTATCCTAAAGAAGTTGGTCATGTGCAGCACATTCTTGTTGTTTAGAAATGCCATATAAAAAACCCAACAGAGAACACAATTTTCACTTATTGCCAGGAAATTTATCTACTTTTGAGTGCTGAGGAATTTAATTTGTCACAACAGTTTGGTCACGTGAAAAAAGATTCTTTCACAGATAAAACAGAGATGAATATACTCTAAACAAAATATTTACCTTGCATAAGAATTTGAAAAGTGGTTTTTTCTTTTTCTTTTTCTTTTTTCTTTTTTTTTTCCTTAGATAGAATGTCCTGATATTTCCTAAATGAAAACAATACCTGCATTGAGTTGAGATTTTCCCATGGGATCTTCTCAGTGGCAAGCTCCCACAATATAACCTCATAGCTGTACACATCAGACCTAAATGTATCCAAAATTAAGGCATCAAGAAAGGTACGTTTAATTTTGGAGATTTAAGAGAAGAAAAGAAACACTTCAATGGCAAGATTCAAAGTCAAGTTAAATGTTGACCCAGCTTAGAGATCATAACATACTTCTCATCTGAAGGTTCATTACGAAGAACTTCAGGTGCCATCCATTGAGGCTACAAAACATCAAAAAAGTAGAATGCAGGTCAACAGAAAATTTCTATGGAGATTCATGCAAGATAGTTTAGAAGGACTAGATTGATATAACCCATAAAAATAAAAATAAAAATTGCTTAGTGCTAGCACATACCGTTCCCTTCCCAGTGCTAGCAGATTGCAGAGGCTGCTGAGGATCAAGACCAAGTTTATTTGTGATTGAGACACCACTTCTGGGACGACCACAACTAGAATCTGGTTCCGAGTGCTTCACACCTGTCAACGGAACCCTCATTTCTTGAAAGGGCCGTGAATCACTTGATACACAAATAATCCCAACCAATGTACCATCATCGTCATAGAATGGAGTGTTGGTTGCAACAGCTAAAAAAGTCTCCCCCATCTTATTCTTGACAGGAATCTGCCCAGTCCAGCTCTCTCCCATGGAGACCCGATGTACTATATTATTGCCTACGGCATAGTTCTGGGGATCAATTAGAAGTTCAACGGCATCCTGGCCTAGGGCTTCCGCTGCAGAATAACCATATAGATTCTCAGCAGTTCGGTTCCTGCCAAAATTGAACATTCCCAAATGGACCAAATTGGAAAATTAAGTAAACCACGCTGTTATCCATATAGTCAATAAGACAAATAACATATCAATGTATAAATACATTCATTAAGTAGCTAAAATGCAATTTCAAGTTCAGAGTTTGTCCTTGGTACCAACCCAATTTCAGAATCACAACCCAGAGTCAATCCCAAATTCTCAATTCCAAAAAACACACCATCAATCTACAGTTCCAGCAAGCATTGAAATCAAACAACCACCCAATAAAAACTCAACACAACATAAAACCAAACATACACTGAAACACGAGAAAAAGAAAATGGCAAAACTTAGGTGGAGTTCCTTAGGGGCTCTAACTTTGGTTCCCTAATTTTATTCAACCAATGCTTAAATTCAACCGTGTAGTTCATTGGTCAATGCAACCGCATGATTGAATTTAAATTGAGGAATCTAAGAAACAATACCTAAGTTTTGCTAACATTCTCAAAACTAGCAATGCCCAAACGAATAAATACCATTAAAATCTGCAAAAACAAAGCATTACCCAAAAGACCAATAAAAGAACATGCAATAGAGAACTTAATTAGCCTTACAAGGAGACTACAATAATTAGAAGAGAAAGCCTTATAACCAAGGCCACTTGCACATACTACTTCAACCATAGAACTGATGTATTGTACTAGTCTGCACTCAAATGTATTTTAATTTTTTTTTTTTAAAGAGACACAAGGCAAGATTTAAATAAAAGGACAAGAACTAAATTTTCTACGCTCCCAAGTGTAAAATGCCTAACCACTTTGCTAGAAAGAAGGTGTCCAATCATGGAAGGCATACAATTTTAAAAACAAAAGCACTCATCCTTCCAAACTTGGTATTAATCCCTAAATGATATAGATTACCAACCTCAATAAATCAAGGAGACTAAAATGAAATAATTTGGATTCTGTAAGAAAATTAGAAAAGAACCACAATGCTCCTACGCTTACTTTTACGAGCTAATATTGACTCCCACAAGCGAGTAGCCTTTGAAACTAAATGGGAATTCTGACTTGAACTAGATACAAGGTCATCCCAGAGCTCCCCTTCTGACTTCACTTTATTTCTCAAGTCATGCAGTTTTTCCAGCTCTTGCTGCAAATAAACCTAAGTCCAAGTTTTCCAAGAAAAAGCTTAAGAAAAATTACATTGCCATGTCCAAGAACATAATAAAACACACACACACACACACTGCTGCTGGGTTTCTGGGGGAATGTGCAGAGGGGTCTTTTTACAACAACGTCAATCACCTGCAAGCAGAACGCAACTCTTCAACAATAATGAAATACGAATACAATGATCTTATTGCTAAAAAATGCGTACGAACTTTGTACTTCACAACATACATCGTTATCACCTATTTGGCATAAAATTATAATAAATGATAGACTAACCAATTTTGCGTTTTTTAACCCTCGTGTAATGTTTGGGCGGGGGAGGAGGCTGCGGGGCATCATCCTTAGGCTCATCATCGTGCTGTAAAGACAGACATTAGATGCATACAATCAATGTTCGGTGTAATGATAAGAATAAAGTGAACAATGTTATTTATCATTACTCAGATAATTAATGTTATCATACCATTGAGCTGCCTTTATGTCCTATTTTGTGTCCACCTGTCCCACAAGTGGGTGCTCTTCTAGCACGTTGCGGTCTACCTCATGGGGGTGAGGGCTGAGGAGGGGGCTGCTCGTCCGGTACATCAATATCTGGCTGTACAGTGTCAATCCCAACCAAAGGACGTAGAGGGTCGGATGAGGATGAGGTTAGTGGGTACTGATGCTCTGTGTAGAGGCCAGGAGTGGGGATCATTGTCAAGGGTTCAGTACGGGGTGGGTCTATGGGCAAAGTGGGTGCACTTGAGCTGGTGGGTCTAAAATATGAGGGTGTCTCGAGGTGTGTAGGAGGGGTCATATGGAAATCAACACCGAGATCAAAACTAGGCTGCGAAGGTGGGGTGGGTGAAGGGACCTCGGTCTGGGGAGATGCATCTGGGATGGGTGGAGTGACCTTGGGCTGCGGAGATGCGTGTGGGACGGGTGCACGTATCTCAGGACTAGTTACAACCCGAGGGGTTGTGGCACGCCGACCACGACCCCTAGCTGCACTTGTGCTTGAGCTTGCTGTAGCAGGCCGACTACGGCCCCTAGCTGCGCTTGTGCTTGGGCTTGCAATAGCATGCCTCCCACGGGTCGGTGTACTTAAGGGTGCTGCGCTTGTGCTTGGGGTTGTAGTAACACGCCGAACACGGCTCGGCGTACTTAGGGGAGTTGTGCTTGTGCTTGGGATTGTACTAGTTGCTGGTTCAGTCTCATGCCCATTGTTTGCCTGCCCATTTGCTGCAAGACCACCACCAAGCCCAACCACATTATTTAGGACGTGCCGGACATGGTTGTGGTCTCGGTTGCCTACAGGAAGCATCTCCAACAGCGCCAAATGGCTTTCAATCTGAAACGAAGAAAGAACCATTACAATCAAATTTGAGACTTTTATGTATGAATTATAGAATGGATAATATAGTACTTATTAATGTACCGAAATACTCAACTAAAAGCTAAAAGTTTTAGTACAATACTATATGTAACAAAAACTCTTTTTAATTGGATGTCAGTCAAATCAAACTAGATTTGTTGAAAAAATAAATCAATTGATTATACGTTCGTACATGTACTGAAGAAAAAATAAAGAAGGCAATCAAATCTAGTTAGAACACATTACCATTATATCTAATTTAGCACTATTGCGGTCGACATACTTTCGAGTGACCGGACGGTACCAGCGGTAATAGGCATGATTGCGGGGCATCTCACCAATCTGAGGAGGAGCATGGCAAAGTCGTTGTTGTCTCAGACCCCATGTAAGGATATACGGTCCATGCTCCTCCCTCCAATTTTTTTCCACCTTCCCACGCAAGTCTATTCTATGCAGTCTATGGTCATACACAACATGATCGGGCCGCTCCTGCGCCAACCCAAACTGTCGAAGGACACGGTCAGAGTGGTGTATCTCTACTATACAAAAACACATGAGTGGCACTCTTGCCGTCCACGTATCCCTCCCTGCAACGCAAAAGGCAGGAAGGCGGCCTAAGTCTGCCTCATATGGCTGCCACATAATCTACAATACAAACAAAAAACAATTGTTATAACATCTTCAAATGTGAAACAAGGAGGAGAGTACGTACGTAGATAAAGGGAAAAAACTAAAATTAAAATAGAAAAGATGTTAAAACAATGATTTTAACATATTCATAAGGAAAATTATACATATGTTAATTAAATAAATATAATGAAACAAAAGAATGACAATCTTTATTCAACATAACCAAACAGAATTTTTGTATATTATTACCTGCCCTGGCTGCATTCTAACTAATTGCTCTCGATAGTAGATCAACGCCATGCCGGATGGCCTACTCTTCGGGCTTGGCACCCGCACCCACCTACAGTTATAAGCGAATAACATACGATAAGATAATAGCACTTAGTTACTAAGAAAAGTACATTGCATAACACACTAAATATGATGAAAATACTTACTTAAATGCAAGTGGAGCGTTTGGCCATGGGCCATAATCAGATCCAGGTGGGGGCTCTATCCTCGGGCACAAGAATGGCAACCTTGCCCATGCCCAATACTGGACCAATTGCAACGCCCCACCAATCTGCGATGCATCTTTTTGGCTTGCCCGGCACAACTCTCTGTACAACCATGCCAAACAACCACTACCCCAACTATATTGTCGTGGACGACAAAGGTCCCGCAGGAACTCCAAGAACATCAAATGCACCCTATCTCCCGACTTGTCCATGAAAAGTTTATCCCCTATTAGCGCTAAAATATAGCACCGGGCATATTGATGTATCTGTATCTCTGTTGCATCATGAGGTAGTGGCTCTGCAATGCGCTGAACAAGGCGGCTGATGAGAATTCTTTGTCCCACCAAAGTTGTGTTGTCATTCACCGGAACTTCAAAACCAAGCAACTCCACACACAGTTGCTTCCAATTCCCATTCTCCACAGCAGTCGGCCCAATCAAGACCTCACCGTCAATAGGAAGTCCCAAAATGACCTCCACATCTTCTAGGGTGATCGACATCTCACCGTGTGGAAGATGGAACGTATGAGTCTCCGGCTGCCATCGCTCAACTAGGGCCGTTATTAGGAAATGATCTATCCCTTTGGAAGGGGCTCTAAACAATCCTTCTAGCCCGACCAACTTGACGATATCAATCACCCGATTATCTTGCATCGTTATGGTTGCCATCTCCTTAGAGCGACCACGGCACGTAAGTGGGCCCAGGTCTTGTAAAATCGATAAAAAAATATAGCGGTTGTTAGATGCTAGATATACAACTTTGAAAGAACGTAAAGCGTTTTTAAAACTAGATCTAGATGTTTAACCTCGCCATTCCAAATGGCCTCTGATCGATGATTTGGTTGTTGCGTCAACAATGAATTATCTTCTGGACTAGGGCGCACAATCGTTGGGTCCTCATTCATCTGAGGCTCCATACTGCAAAGAGTACTACAGTGAGATCATACATAGTCACAGACATACATTATTTTGTGTGAGTTATCAGCAATCATCAAGCATTGACCCAACTATTTTCCATTGTAATGCAATTTGGTCAACTCATTGTTGTAAACTTGTAATGTGTCAACTCATTAAGGAAAACTTCCCCTTAATTTTACAATAGCAAAAGATTCTAAAGAAAAATCAGAATGTAAGGAAACTTTAATCATTTTCAAAGTATCACCAAAAGCGTAAAAGAGTAAAAGAAAGTTACCTCACTATAGGAATATAAATAGCATTAAAAGAGTTATGACCTTGGTTGTATTGATCCCATTAAACATGGGTTTTCCAATATATCAAAACAGTATAGAAAAATCATTAAAAGCAATTACATGCATCCTTCGCCAAAGTTTCCACTTGTTAGGTTAACTTATGTGGATTGATTTTGTGATTTATAGTCGCTTTAAATCTAAAAAATATTATTTTATATTCGATCTTACTTCTCAAGTGTTATAAACAAAATAAATGATGGAAAATATCTAGAAGGGTGAAATAAGCCAAAACCTTTTTCCAAAGAAAGTGCAAAGAGCACACTATCAGTTAAATGATGTTAGGAACCAGATCCAACATAATATGCCAATTACATTTGTAACATTGAGTAATATATAACTCAGCACCTAGAGAGAGAGAGAGACAGACCTTTGACCTCCTTATTATCACTGAAAGAATGAGTAAGATAGAAGGGAAAAAGTATTCTTTAATTTTCTCTCTCTTTTCCATATATTTTTTTTGGGGGGGTGGGGGGGCAGAGCAAAAACTTAAATAATCCAAACTAAATGGTTAGTGGAATTTTTCCAGTTGACCAACTCCTCCATATTAAATATTTTTGTTTTATCGTTTTCATTTCTTTTAGTTTCCTAAACATCTCAGCCACCAAACTGAACCTTCAAGATAAACTTGTTCTGTCAAATTGATCAATCTTTCACCACTAGCCCCAAATCATAACGTATGAGTTAACAAATTGATTTGCCAACCACAACTAAACAAGACAGGGAAACCCTCATTTATGGTCAATATACAAAACCCCCAAGTAAACAAGGAATTGTAATCCATTTAAATGATGGCAATAATACAATACCTTTGATTTCAATTCTGCAGATATTCCTAGTGCTTCAGGCTGTCTAATTTTTCCAGGTTTTACACGTACAGCACAGCTAGTACAACAACCTGTGACATAAAAAAGCTTTTCAGAGAGGACAAGTTTAACCAGTTATGTTACAAGGCCTATGTTAATAGTATTAATTTTTTTGGGTAAGTGCTGGAATAGCCAATAGCTTTATTGTTATAAAGTATTAAATGGAATATGGAGCAAAAATTTGAGTTATGGACTGGGACACTTATCACTAGTGTACGCTGAGAACACTCAAATTTAATATGAACAGACTTTCTGAAGATTCTAAGGCATCTAATGCTATTATAGATATTCAAAGTTCAAACCTCAACTAAATCTCACAGCTAATCTATATTGGTACGTGCCATATTAGGCAAATCCTTTCATATGTTACAAATGCATTCAAGCCCTAAACCAACAAGTTGTAATGAACCCATAGCTGCAACCCAATCCAAGACCCATCAAGACCAGCCCAACAGAGCACAATACACATTTGGAGGATCAGACATGAGACTATCATCAACAAACTAGTTCTATTGAGTCAATTTGTCATGAGGATTTATAAAAGTTGTCAATTGGTTAAAGAACCGGTCTATAGTTTTCTTGATGCTAGCTTGTAAAATCCTAATATAAATAATATGCACCCGTGTATTCATAATAAAGACAAGTCAAAGACAGTTTGCAGCTTAAGGATGTGCATAGACTACAAGGCACTCAACAAGGAGACTGTCAAAGACAAGTTTCCAATCCCTATAGTTGATGAACTCCTTAAAGAGTTTTCTGGAACTGTTATGTTCTCAAAGTTGGACCTGAAGACAGGGTATCACCAAATCAAAATGAGTGGAGAAACACACATAACAAGTGCTTATCTTAAAGTATTACATAAAATTTAATTTCCAAAAACACACATAACATTGTGTGTGTGAATAAAAATGCAAACTTAAACAATAAATCACCCACCATCACCACGTGTGTGTGTGTGTGTATAACATTGTTACCTCCATTCAAGACCCCCAGAAAGGCATTTCAACGAACAGATTGTAGGCAATACTAAAAAAATTCACAACAACACGCACACGGAAAATTTAAGTTCCAATAATTTATCCAAACAATAACAATACCCTGAAATAAGTAGAATCAAGACCTATTTCAACGGCAAAAACAAAACATCCATATACATTCACAGACTACACAGAAACAAAAGCAAGAGTAACACTCAAATAACCAGCCAAACTACGAATACCCATTTGAAACCCCAAAGCTCTGTTAGGTTTTGCTGGGAAAACAGTTTCTACGAAAAAGAAGAAACGGGAAAAAGAGAAAAATGGATAATGGGGCACCCACTGAGTTTCTGAGGAACCAAACAGAGCGTAAAGTGCAAAGACTAAGAGAGTACCTGGAACGTTCTTGGAGAGTCTCCGTTAGAACAGGAACCGAGCGAGAGTGAGAGTATGAGTGTCTGAGAGAATGAGAGTGACAGTGTCTGAGAGTGAGAGTGTCTGAGAGAAGGAGAGTGAGTATGAGTGTCTGAGAGAATGAGAGTGACAGTGTCTGAGAGAAGGAGAGTGAGAGTAGAGTGAGCGAATTTAGGTTTTAAGTGGTCAAAAAAGTGTTTTTGAAACTTGGTTTAAACGGTCATTAAAAATCGAGTTTTAGTCACTCGAGTACATAAAACGAGTTTTAGAAACTCGGTTTCATAAAGTTCTCCACGTGGAATGCTTTGTCCACGTCAGTTTTTGAATAACCCTGAAAATCGAGTTTCTAAAACTCGAGTTATAGTTGAATCTCGAGTTTTAGAAACTTGAGATGCTAGTTTCACACATAGTTTCAAAACCGGGCAACTAACTTTATTGTTAGCACAATAAAGTTATTTG
Source organism: Lithocarpus polystachyus (assembly GCA_033629205.1). NCBI lineage: Eukaryota > Viridiplantae > Streptophyta > Magnoliopsida > Fagales > Fagaceae > Lithocarpus > Lithocarpus polystachyus. The sequence continues at coordinate 1,484,952 of CM066165.1, forward strand.
GAAAAAAAATTCTCTAAACCGTTCACGGGTTTATGGGTCAGTAACATATTTTCTTCAAATATTTTCAAAAAAAAAAAAAAGAGCTGGTAATCGCTGGAAGTCCAAATTGTCAATCCCGTTTGGACAAGGAATGGACTAACTTGACTCCATTCCTTTTGCTGCAAACAACGTACCATCGCAAGATCTTGATCGGTCGGAGGGGAGCTTGACTGTTGTAGTCATGTTTGTTGTGAAGAAGGAGAGAGAGAGAGAGAGAGAGAGAGAGAGTTAGTTGAGGAAAGAAAAATCTGAGTCTGTGAGAGGGAACAGGTGAGTTTTGATATTTATTTTGGGGAAGAACACCCAAGTTTTGGGAAGTGGGGAAATAGATTTAAAAACAATATATATTAAATAAGACTCATATCTTGGGACGAGTGAATGAGCTCTAGTTTTTTAAATTTTAAAGCACATTGCATTGCATAGATTTTATTATTATTATTATATTTTGGTTAAGAAAAGTTTTCTTTTGTTTAAAACTTTAAATTTTAAACTATCAGTATTGATTTTTTTTATTTATTAAGATTGAAATCTAAGTATTTCTTTCTTATAAATAAAAAATCTTACTATTTTTAGTTGAGATATTAGTTTTTGAAATATTGTTATGTTGTACTATTGTGCTGAAACAGTTGAAATAATAGAAGGAATATCTACCTAATCATTGAAGATTGCTAATTTTGCATTTTTATTTTATTTATTTTTATATTAAATTAATTATTACATTATCACGGTCCGACTTCGGTCTGATCTAAGGTATACAAACGCAGTAAGTTCTTACAGAGTGAAGGAAGATTGAAAAGAAAATCATAGAGAAACACAAAGAAATACAAAGAAAGAAAGAAAGAAAGAGTAGAAGAAAGTGAGAGAGAAAAGAGGAAGAGAGATTTTATGAGAGAAAAATTCTTATTGATCAAAATGATTGTTTTTCTTTCTTAATTTACATCTGAGCACTAATGCTCTCTATATAGTACACAAATGATGACTATAACTATATAAAAAAAGAGTAGTGCTACAGACACAAACTATTTTACAACATTTTTATAAATTGCTGATGTGGCCAGCCTTTTATTAGTTTTCATGTAGGCCTACAATTAATATCACTTTTTCATTTACCAATAATCGCTGGCCACATCAGCAGTTTGTAAATTTTTTTGTAAAATAGTTTGTATCTCTAGCATTATTCATAAAAAAAAGCCCAATCTTTGGGGATCTAAGCCCGTGAATCCAGGAAATACAACTGAGCTTCTAACAGCTTTTCGCGCCATTTGCAATGGTTATTTGATCCTCGCCACATGACACCGTTTAACAACCATCAGCCACACTCTCAGTACCAACTCTAAGCATTAATGAAACAGAGCGTTTAGAACATCTTCTATTTTAATGAAACGGTGCGTTGTAGGCTTTCCTTCTTTGAACTCGTTTAACCCGAACCAGAGACAATCACAGAACCTCCACGATCATCATCTTCAACAGAACTATGCCACTTTCTTCTTTTGATTTTAGACTAAAAATCGCATTAAAGAAAGTTGAGATGACACTTCTGTTTATTCTGTTTGTTGCCTATAAGGATGAGAAAATTTTTATGGATATTGTAGTTTGAAACTAAACATAATTAAGTAGGTGCATTACAACCCGGCCAGTTCGAAGTATAATTTACTCTTTTTTAGAAGTTCAAACTATGAATGCAACCAATACAGGTATGACTGCTAATTTTTTATTATAAATTTATGCTGCTGAAGAATGATCTCATTCAAATTAGACCCTTAGAGCACCTGAAACTATTTTAGAGCTTTCAAATATTGAGGAGCCCAACTAAATTACATCATTTGTCCCCACCCTCCATGACCCAAAAGTGTTGGCAAGTTGCTCTTGTGAACCAATCAAAATGATATGGTTTGTGCAAGATATAACGACTTCCATTTTTAGCATGTTGCTCTTGTTAACTCTTACTTAATGTTACAACACCTTATAAATTTTGAATGGAATAATATTTTAAAAATATATCTTACCAATAAATTAAATGTTGTCTATATTGTTAACACCGAATATTTTATTTTACATTGACAAGCTCATAGAGTTTACAAATGTACAATAGAGAAGAGAAATGGTTCTAACACAATATATGTGAGAAATTTAATTATAAATTCAAAAATTAAGTAATGCTATGCAATCACACTGCTTTATTGCAATATACACTATATTCATAGATGACAATGGGCACTTCAACTATACCCTTAGAAACATGGATTGAATTTTATTATCAAAGAAAAAAAGGAGTAAAAATTGAGACACATTAAGTCGGCTAATATTTTGTTTTCTACCAATTCTTCTCCCATGATTGAATTTGCAAACCAATTAGAATTGACTTCTTGCAATCTTAAAAGTTTAAGCGTATGCCTAACTCTTTTCAAAGCAGGAAGAAGAACTAAATACTCGACTAATCTGTAGCTTGGGATTATGGTAAGGAGTGAACTAAAATAACAAAACCAGAAGAAAAGTAGCTAGGCATTTATTACAAAGAAATCAACAAACTAATTACAGAAAATAATGGTAAATGAAACTAATTACAGCTGGAACGTACAACCTAACAAACTTAAACAGAATTTCCCGCGCTTGTAACAACCACTCAATCACAAGTAACAGCTTCATCAGAACGACGTCGTATTGATAAGTGTGTTAATAAGCTAAGCTAACTATAAGAACGGCACCGTTTTCTTTATCAAACACTAAGTGAAACGACACCGTGCCGTCGTTTTATTATTCTTTAGACTTCTGGGAGCAGTCTATTCCCTGCCATGTCCGAAGAAAGTTACTTGCCAAGTTGGCTAAACAGTAGTGCAGTTCAAAGAAAAGTACGGTTCAAGAAATTGAAATTGAATAGCTCTTCACAAAATGCAGGCCAAGGAAAGCAGAATCAAGCAATATTGATCCTTGCAATCCTCTTAGTTACTTCTGTATTTTTTAACTTCTTTTCTGTAACTGCAATTTCTCTAGTTGTGTTCTGCTTGTGGCAAGGAAAACTATCAAATTTCTCCAAAATTTTTCCTACAAAAGGTCTTGATATGAATCTACGTTCATTTACATATGAAGATCTTGAAGAAGCCACTGGTGGGTTCAAAAAAGAATTGGGTAAGCGTTCTTTTGGTACTGTTTATAAAGGGGCGTTAGCATCTAGTCATATTAATATGTTGCTGTCAAGAAGCTAGACAATATGGTGAAGGAAGGTGAGAGGGAATTTAAAACCGAAGTGACTGATTGACCAAACTCACCATAAGAATCTAGTTTGGTTACTTGGCTACTGTGATGAGGGTAAAGACCGACTTTTAGTGTACGAGTTTATGTTCAATGGCTCATTGTCAAGTTTCCTCTTTGGAGTAGTAAGGCCATGTTGGTAACAAAGAATGCAGATTGCATCAGGAGTTGCTAGAGGACAAATGTGCTTACATGAAGAATGTAGCATGCAAATCATTCATTTTGATATAAAGCCTCAAAACATACCCTTGGATGATTTTTTTTACAACCAAAACTTTTGACTTTGGACTAGCAAAACTTTTGATGAACCACAATCCCGAACTCTCACTAGAATCAAGGGGACTAAAGGCTATGTTGCACCAGAATGGTTCAGGAACACACCCGTCACAACTCACAATAAAGGTGGATGTTTATAGTTCGGAGTCATGTTTTTGGAGATCATTTGCTGCAGGAGATCTGTGGAAATTGAGATGGAGAGGGTTGCAATTCTAATGGAATGGGCTTATGAACGTGACTGTAAAGGTAAAGTGGAAAGATTGGTGGAAAATGATGAGGAGGCTCTTAGTGATCTGAAGTGGGTGAAGAAATTAGTGATGGTGGTAATGTGGTGTATCTAGGATGTGCCATCATCAAGGCCTTCCATGAAGGAAGTCACTCATATGCTAGAAGGCATTTTTGAGATTTCTACACTCTATCCTTTCCTCTACAGTTCAACATTTGAACCTGATTTTCGGTCATCCAATGTTTGCAGAGGCTGAATATTGTGCTCTTGGTGAGACTAGCTCGGAGCTCCTTTGGTTATGTTGGCTTTTACAAGATTTGGAGTCCCTCTTGCTTCTACTACTCTTCTATACTATGAGAACAAAAGTTCCATTCACATTGCCTATAACAATGCTATCCACTAATGAACTAAGCATAACAATATCTATTGTAATCTTCACTCACACATGTATACCCAATAGATAATATGAGTTCGGTTCTAAGTCAAAACATAAGATAATAAACATGATATAGAAAATTATGTAAAATTACTAAAATTACAAAAATTTAAGTGTAGATAATGTATCATATTCATAGATGACATTGGGTACTTCAACATTGCCCTTAGAAACATAAGCTACGTTTTATTATCGAAGTTAATTTCTTAGTGGCAGAAGAAACAAAATAAAAATTGAAACGTACTCCAGATGAGTACTGCTCCAAACTTCGCTTCTACTTTTTTTTTTCTCCCATCAAATCTTGTCCCAGGATTGAATCTGCAGACCCCTTAGTGTTGAATCTTGCAATCTTCTAATTTGAACCATATGCATGTGTTTTTGATAAGCAAAACAAATCGCTATTGGGCAGAAACAAACCTCCATAACAGGAAGAATGAAACTAGCCGGCATTGTCGCATTCTTTGTTATGACCGTCAATGATCCAAGATAGCAAGCGCAGAGGCCGAGAGTGAGTGCGACGAGCAAAAAACCAATATCCCCAACTGGAACGAGGAGCCAAATCATAATGTTCGAGAACATAAATGTCAAAGAATTAAAAAACAAGAAAAACGAAAACATTTTTCTTTCCAAACTGATGGCTGTCCCTGCTATGTGTGTTGGTGTGGCATTGCACTGAGTCTCATTATCGGTTCTAAGCTGAGTACTGCCTGCTGGGTGTACTACTGTAGTATAGAACTGAGTCCGATCATTAATTCCGGGATGACCACTGCCTGCTTTTTGTGTTGCTGTGGAATTTAACTGAATCTGATAATTGGTTCTAGGATTACTACTCCCTTCATCTGTGTTATTGCACGTATTGGTATCATCTTGCCAAATTCCCCCCGGGGGGCTGAGTACCGCTTGATAAGTTACTGTTACAAGCAGTACAGCAACCACCAGAAGAGCATTCCGCTTTTCAACTGATAATGCCGTTATTAGACGAGCCCAGGGCTTTACCAAACTCCCAACAACCCTTGAAAATGGCGACCTTAGGTAATTTTCACAAGAAGGAACGGTAGAAAGAGATGAACCTGATTTAGCTCTATCACGGCGTAGCATATCCCTGATCTTGCTATTGTCTACATGTGTTTGTCCTTGCAAGATGTCCCATGCTGTTTTACCCTCGAAATTCTTTACGTTTAGATCGACAATGTTGTAACTCCAATCTAATAAGTGTTTCACAGCCTGCATAATGCAGTGATACAGTGTCACAATCTCATCAATTTAAATATGCATAAGTTTCTTGTGTGTGTGTGTGTGTGGAGGAGGATTTATTCCAAGCTCGCAAGTAATTTGTCCGCTCTGGAGCCAAAAGACTCACACGACTTTGTTCCTTCGAGCGACATGAGCCGTTTTTGAGACTTGCTTCTGAAAAACTTTGATCTAAGCTTGCAAATGCTTCAACAATGGAGGTTTTGTAGTGAACACTCAAGAGAAAGAGAGAAAATTAGAGAGAAAAAGTTTGAGAGAGATGAAGAGAGAATTGGAACTTTCTGGAGAAAATACTCACTACTATCTTCATTACCCACACTGATCTTTATATACATAGCCCAAGTTTATGCTAACTGCCTAACTAACTAGCCTTAAAATACGGAATTGATCCGTAAATAGTGGAGCTGAAACAGAATAAATAACAGACTTAATTCCTAATCAAAGCTAGTCTATCTCTTAACAAAACTAAGTAAAACGACAACGTTTAGACATAAGTATAAAGAAACTCATCAGCACTTAAATAGAACGACACCGTTGCTTGAGACATATTCCTAGCCGTTGGATAAGAATTGCTCTGTTTTTACGCTTGTGAGCTGCACTGGGTTTGTACTTTCTTAACATCCCCCCTCAAACTCGAGGCGGAAATAGCCAAGAGTTTGCCACGGAGAAGCAAGAAGGAAGGACCAGGCAATGGCTTAGTGAAAATATCAGCAAAGTTATCACGGCCAGATATGAATTTGATGCCCAAATCACGACGAAGTACACAGCCCCTGACATAATGATAGTCTACTTCAATGTGCTTGGTTCTAGAATGGAAAACAGGATTAGAAGCCAAAGCAATGGCGGAATTATTGTCACACCAGAGAATAGGAATGTGAGGCAAGAAGAGTCGGAGCTCTCGGAACAAAGTGCGAAGCCAAGCCAATTCTGCAGCAGTGGAAGCCAAGGCACGGTACTCAGCCTCTGTGGAAGAGCGTGAGACTGTGGGCTGCTTCTTTGAAGACCAAGATATGGGGCTTGAGCCAAGAAAGACCAACATTCCTGTAGTAGATTTACGATCTGTTGGGTCACCAGCCCAGTCCGCGTCAGAGAAAGCAGAGAAGGTAAGAGGACCAGGGGCAAAATGAATACCAAAATGCAAAGTCCCTCTCACATAGCGTAGAATACGTTTAGCAGCTTCCAAATGAGAAGTTGTAGGATGTTGCATAAATTGGCATAGCTGGTGCACACTGAATGATAAGTCTGGGCGTGTGAAAGTCAAGTATTGGAGAGCACCTACCATACTCCTGTACTCAGAAGGATCAGGCAAAGCAGTACCATCAAAGGGAGTGAGACGTGAGTTGGGGCAGCTGGGAGTTTTAGTGGGCTTGGAATTTTCCATCTTGAACCGGTGAAGAACATCAGAGGCATATTTGGATTGGCACAAAGTAAGGCCAAACCTGGTAGGCAAGATTTGAATGCCCAAGAAATAAGAGAGAGCCCCTAAATCCTTAAGCTCAAATGCAGTGCTGAGAGCAGTAACAAGATGATCAATCTGTGAAGTGGAGTTGCCAGTGATGATAATATCATCAACATACAATAGGAGGTAGATGATGGTCTCATGAGAGTGAAAGACAAATAATGAAGAATCAGCTAGAGAAGCCACAAAACCAAGGTGTAGAAGCTGAGAAGTGAATCTGTCAAACCAAGCCCTTGGGGCTTGCTTTAAGCCATATAAAGACTTGTGTAACCGGCATACATGATGAGGAAATTGAGCATCCACATACCCTGGAGGCTGCTGCATATAAACCTCCTCTTGCAAAAAACCATGGAGGAATGCATTAGAGACATCAAGTTGTCGTAGAGACCAATGGAAACTTACAGCAACAGCTAGGACAAGCCTCACTGTGGCTGGCTTGACAACAGGACTAAATGTCTCAGTATAGTCTACACCAGCCTGTTGATGAAAGCCCTTTGCAACCAGCCTTGCTTTATAACGAGCAATGGAACCATCACTATGCAATTTTAGCTTATATACCCATTTACACCCCACCAAATTGATACCAGGTGCAGCAGGTACAAGTGACCAAGTGTGTTGCCTTTGTAAGGCTGAAAACTCTTCATCCATAGCCTTAACCCATTGAGGAAACTTGGAAGCAACCTTGTATGAGGAAGGTTCAGTAAAAGTGTAGTCAATCACTGCCTTATAACACATTTTAGGCTTGGAAATCCCATTCTTTGATCTGGTGGTCATAGGATGGGTATTGACTGGAACAAGAACATTGGAAGATGAGGTAGGATGAGAAGAATGAGTTGAATCAGGTAGAATAGGTGGTGAAGGATCTAAAGAAGGAGTGGGAATAGACATGGATGGGGATGTAGAATGAGGAATAGAGGCTGAAATATTAATGGAAGCAGGTGGAATAGTATTAGAAACAGGTGGAGAGTGTATGGGACTAGAGATAGGAGTAGATTGAACATCTTGGAGAAAGGAAGACTGTGAGGATGAGGTATGAGTAGAATATGGACCTAGAATGGAAGGTTGATTGAAAGAGTGTAAGTACAAAAAATTAGACAGCCAAGTTTCTGGTTTAGGTGGATTAGGAATTGAAACAGAAGGTGTAGCAGAAGTAAAAGGGAACTTGGCTTCATTAAACAATACATGCCTGCAGGTATACAACTTGTTAGTGAGTAAATCAAGACATAAGTAGCCCTTTGATATAGTGGAATAGCCTAAGAAGAGACATTCTGTAGTCCTGTGTTCTAGTTTGTGTTTAGTGTAAGGTCGAAGAAAAGGGTAACAAGCACAGCCAAAAATTTTGAGGGAAGTGATATCAGGGTGGTGGCCATAAAGCTTGAACCAAGGAGACAAAAAACCTAAAGTTGAAGTTGGAAGAAGGTTAATCAAGGTCAAGGCAGACTGAACAGCAAAAGACCAGTAGGTGGAAGGTAAAGAAGCTTGAGAAAGAAGAGTAATAACAGTCTCAATTAAGTGTCTATGTTTTCTCTCTACCAACCCATTCTGTTGAGGGGTATAAGGACAAGAGATTTGATGGTGAATGCCATGTGTGGATAGAAATGACTCAAAGGATTTAGAGGTATACTCACCACCACCATCTGATCTAAGAGTTTTAATGTTTGTAGAGAATTGTGTTTGAACCATAGCATGAAACAAGACAAATTTAGAATAAACTTCTGATTTGTTAGTGAGCAAGTAGAGCCATGTAAAACGAGTGTAATGATCGACAAAAATGACATAATACTTGTAGCCATTTATTGAATCAAGAGGTGCAGGACCCCACAAATCTGTATGTACAAGTTCAAAAGGAGAAGTTGCTACAAATCTTGAACTAGGAAATGGTAGTCTGTGCATTTTGCCATGAAGACAGTGAATACAAGAATTAACAGCATTAGCACTATTATTACAAGACAGACCATTATTTTGCAACAAAAGACTAAGAGTTTGAGCATTAGGATGGCCAAGCCTGCTATGCCACAAAGACCAACTAGAAGAAGAAAGCTTGACAGAATTGCACAATTTATTAGAAAGAAGAGCAGTGGCCTTGTGAGGATAGATGGGGTAAACACCACCTTCACTCCTGCCCTTGTAGAGAACTTTCCCCGTGGCCAAGGCCTGAATTGACAAGGTATTTTCATCAAAATAACACCAACAGTTATTATCATGACAGATTTTGTGAACTGAAGCAAGATTAGAGGCAATGGAAGGGACTCTTAACACATTTCTAAGTTGAAGAATAGAATTAGAAGAAGGAATTAGAGAGTTACCTATATGAGTGATAGGTAAGTTCTGTCCATTGCCCACTGTGAGATGCTCTTGGCCAGTATATGGTTTGGGGAAGCTCAAGTGATTGAGGCTAGAGGTGACATGGTCAGTGGCTGCACTATCTGCCAGCCAAGGTTGCTCCTGAGTCATCAAGGAGTTGGAAGAGGTAGCCATAGCAGCCAACTTTGTGGGTGGATGTTTGCCTTGGTAGGCATAATCCATTCTGTGATAGCAGTCAATAGCTAGATGACCTGCTTTACCACAAATTTGGCAAATTGGCCTTTCTGATCTGCTATTAGAACCTTGAAAATGTGGTTGTGAAAATTGATTGAATTGGTTAGATGATGGACCTGTACCTCTGCCTCTTCCTCTTGCATTGTTGCCTCTTCCTCTACCTCTATTATTAGACTGGTTGAAGGTATTATAACTACCAGTGTTGTTGAATCTTGGTGCAGTGTTTACTGACATTGCAAAGGTTGAGTCTTTGATCTCCATACCTTCATTCAATGACTCCTCCTCTGCATTCAACAGAGTAGTCAACTCATCAAAGCTTAACTTTGTGCTTCTGGTTCTGATTGCAGACCTGAATGCACTGAATTCTTTGGGAAGACCTTTAATTGCTACATGAAGTAGCTCTTCATCATCCAAGAGAACACCTACTGCCATAAGTTTGTCTCTTATTACTTTAATTTTCTGCAGATAAACTTCCACAGAATCAGATCCTTTCTTCACATTGTGTAGTTCTCCCTTGAGGTTCATCACGTGTGACCTCGAAATTGAAGAGAATCTGTTTTCAAGAACCTTCCAAACCTCACGAGCAGATGAGCAACCAACAGTTATAGCTAATACTGAAGGAGTGAGGGTAGAACTGATGAAGGTAAGCAAAGCCTTTTCCTTTGATTTCCAGATGAGATAATCTGGATTGAGCACTGAAGTAACAGTAGCAGTGAGATCCTTGAGAAATTTCTCAGGAATGAGTGGAACTTCATCAAGAAGCTCAAACATAGAATAGGTTTCCAACACCATTGAAATTTGATGCTTCCAAACAATGTAGTTGGAAGAATCAAGTTTGATTGTCATCATGTTTGACATGTTTGACAGTAGCAGTAGAGGCTGATTTGTGAGATTGATAGAAGTGGATATAGAAGTTGAAGGCATAGTTGTCGAGGTTGAAGACATAGTTGTAGAGGTTGGTGCTGAAGTAGAATCTGTCATTGTTGGATCTATATAACTTTGGATCGAAGAAGCTCTGATACCATGAAAAACTTTGATCTAAGCTTGCAAATGCTTCAACAATGGAGGTTTTGTAGTGAACACTCAAGAGAAAGAGAGAAAATTAGAGAGAAAAAGTTTGAGAGAGATGAAGAGAGAATTGGAACTTTCTGGAGAAAATACTCACTACTATCTTCATTACCCACACTGATCTTTATATACATAGCCCAAGTTTATGCTAACTGCCTAACTAACTAGCCTTAAAATACGGAATTGATCCGTAAATAGTGGAGCTGAAACAGAATAAATAACAGACTTAATTCCTAATCAAAGCTAGTCTATCTCTTAACAAAACTAAGTAAAACGACAACGTTTAGACATAAGTATAAAGAAACTCATCAGCACTTAAATAGAACGACACCGTTGCTTGAGACATATTCCTAGCCGTTGGATAAGAATTGCTCTGTTTTTACGCTTGTGAGCTGCACTGGGTTTGTACTTTCTTAACAGCTTCCACTTTACCGTGTGTTCCATCTATTTTTCTTAACTTTGGGGCAATTATTTACTACACTAGAAAAATTGAGGAGTCCAATTTATATATTTATGTGTATATATAAATGTGTATATAGATATATATATATATATATATATATTTGTGGTAAATGAGTTATTAAGTAAGAAAACCATAGAATCAAAATTAATAAACTTTAATAATATCACCACTTATTCATTATTATTATTATTATTATTATTATTATTAGTGGGAGCAAGTCTCAAAAACTGCTCATGTTGTTTAAAGGAACAAAGCCGTGCTAGTCCTTCGGCCCTAGAGCGGACAAACTTCTTGCGAGCTTGGAACAAATCCTCCCCCACATATATATATATATATAGCCAAACTTGAGAGAAAATTCAATTAAATCTTAAATTAGAATTTAATTTTATGTCGTGTATTCCATCTATTTTTCTTAACTTTGGTGCAATTATTTACTACACTAGAAAAATTGAGGAGTCCAATTTATATATGTGTGTGTGTGTATATATATATATATATATATATTTGTGGTAAATGAGTTATTAAGTAAGAAAACCATAGAAACAAAATTAATAAACTTTAATATTATCACCACTTATTATTATTATTATTATTATTATTATTATTATTATTATTATTATTATTATTATTATGGTTAGGCAAACAAAAATTGAAAATTTCTTGAATAATAATTTAAATGATTTCTTGTTTCATTTGTTTCAAATAAACATATATTTAAATATGGGAAATGTCTCTTATACACACTCACTTACACACCATACATACACTTATTTGAATTAAAATCGTGACTTGAAGTCACAATTTCCAATCAAGACTTTTATACAAAAGTTGCATGCATAAGTGGGTGTGTATAATAGACACTGCCATTTAAACATTTAGGAATGACAAGAGTGCTTGCCTGGGTTTCATTTTTGGATACTGCAATGTGCAATACAGTATTGCCTTCGTCATCCTTCCAGTTCAAGATTGCTCTTTCATAAAATGAAGCTTTTTCAGACCAATTACTTCCAAGCCATCCCACCAGGACTTTAAAAGTCTCGAGCTTGTCATATTTGAGGGCAATATGCAAAGCAGTCTCATTTTGTATGGTTACATCTGTAAGACAATTAGGACAGATTAATAGAAATTCATCTAATAGATCTAGGTGGTCACCTTTTGCTACTACATAATGCAACGAAGTGAGCCGCTCCCTTCCTCTGACACGAACAAGGTTCCAGTTAGCCTGTATAAGCCGACGCACCAGCTCAATACGCTCATTTTGTAGTGCAAGGTGAATGGGGCTAAACCCATCTAGATTTCGTTTTAAAGCAAATGAAGGCTTTAACTCCATCATCTCCAGAGAAAATTGGATGTGCCCAGCAGACGCAACTATGTGTAAAGGAGTATCAACAAATGGTATCTTATCGATGTGATCCAAAAGGTTAACATCCTCTCGAATTAAGATGTAAAATGCATCAATATCTCCACTTTCAGAAACCTGCTTCATCCTCTTAAATATCTCATCCATTTTAGAGAAGACTGATATATTAGGGCAAGGTTTTTCATGGTATGAACTTGTTGATGAGTGGCTTAAATAAATAGTGCTGCATAGAACAAAGCCAATAGTACGGCCTATTTGGTTTCCAATGTCTCCTGCAAGTCTCATAATTAGAACTTTAGTATGCTTTACAGTTTTAGATCTTACCCTTGTACCGTTGTACGTGGTTTTGGAATACTATTTCTATTTGATTTAGATTATTCTGCTCCATTTACAAATATTATTTCTATTTGATTTAGATTGTGCTTCACGTACGCCAAGTTAGCTTTAGATTTGCCCATATTTTAACTCATTCTTTATTCTTTCTCTAAATTATAAACTTTATTGTTTGTCGTACAATTTTTTTCTGGTGTATTACGAGTTTGGGTTTAGAGAGAGTTTTTGTTCGATTTTTGAAATCTCCAGCATTCTTAGTGAAATTAAAATATATCTATGTATTACTTTTTTTGTTGTTGTTTCTAGTCAACGGCATGGCTCATTGACTTTTCAAATTTCCTCCATCTCTCTTATCTGTTTTGTAAAATAAAAAATTGAACATAAATTTCAATAATGCCCCCTAGATTTTTACTAAAAATATGTTTATATAGTTGACTAAAACTTTCTTTTTCTTTTTTTTTTTTTGGTTGAGAAAACACTAATGCATTTTTTTTTTCTTTTTGAGTTAACACTAATGCATTTTTTTATTGCCTTTAATTACTCAAAATATATCTAATGTATATCATACATAATTTAATTATATAAGAGAGATGTAAAGACTTATACCATACATAATTACTCAAGACTTAATTCTTTTTTTGCAAAGATGTAAAGACTTACTTGATGTAAAAATTTTTATTTATGTAAGAAAATATGATATGTTAAAATCAAAATTACAAACATTCCATGTATAAGCAATATATATATATATATATATATTTTTTTTATATATATTCTAAAAAATATATATATATACTGCTAATAACAAGGTTCCTTGTTTGGGTTTTATTATTCTGCATATTAAAATATCTTCACACAAATTCTAAAACTATCTAAAATACTCATATCTTTCAGTTAAATATTTTTAAATTTAAAAACACAAATTGGTTAAAAAAGTAATTTACTACTTTTTAAAAAGTTTATAAGTTTTAGGTTTTTTCCTTTCTCTTTTCTAGTCTAAATTACCACTTTTTGTTTTGCGTAGCGAAAGACCCCTTTTATTTTACTTAGAGAAAGATCCTAAAAATTAGGACATTATCTCTATATATCTCACTTTTAAATATTATGACACTAAAAGTGTAAGTGTGTGTGTGTGTGTGTGTGTGTGTGTTACTAATAGCAGGATTCCCTATTTGGGTTTCATATTTTTTCGTACTAAAATATCTTCACACAAATTCTTAAACTCTCTAAAATAAGCTTATCTTTTAATAAAATAATTTTAAATTTAAAAAATACAAACATGTTAAAAGAGTAATTTACTATTTTTAAAAAAGTTTCTAAGTTTTAGACGTTTTCTTTTTCTCTTCTCCAATCTAAATTACCACTTCTTATTTTAAATTCAAATTTTCAAACTTTTAACAACTCTCACGTAAAGAAAGATTTTAAAAATTAGGACACTATATGTATCTTACTTTTAAACATTATGACACTAATTCCAAAAAAAAAAAAAGACTTCATCGTATGCGCAAAGTTTGTGTGATTAGGCTAGTGTGTGTGTGTGTGTGTGTGTATATATATATATATATATATATAGCTTGACCACCTTGAAAGCATTTTCTGGCAACAAATTTTGGATAAAAATGTGATTTTGAAAATTTGTGTTGAAAATAAGTTTGGGCCAAAAAATTACCTGAGAATTTGTGAATATTTTCATGGCTATTGGTTTTGGATATGATAAGAGAAAATTCAATAGCTGGCTTCATCATTTTTGTTATTTCTTTTTATGTGGTAGCTTTTGTAAAGGATAGACAATGAGCCTTTCAAAAGGAAATTGACGTTCATCATATTTATATGACAAGGGATTGGAAAGGAACCTTCCATTTAATTATAAAAAAATTTAAAGCGTTTTCGGTAGTTCTCACGAATCACGATAGGTATCGGAACAAAAGTTGGAATGGAAGTTCTCACGTTAGGTATAGGCACAAATGTAGAAGAAAAAAAAAGTCTTAATTTTTAAGTGATTCCCAAAAAAAAAGTCTTAATTTTTAAGTGATTCCCACGTTAGGCATAAACACAAAAGTTGGAATAGAAGTGTAAAAGTATTGGAACAAAATCAACTTAAGGGATAAAGTCAAGTCGTTCTACATGTATTTAAGAAGTTTCAGGAACTTTTCACATGTATTTCAAAAGTAACTAGCTGATTTTTCTCATGATGCACGAGTACGTTAAGGGGGCGTTTGATTCTCTATGACGTACCCTTAATATGATTCACATTACCTTAATGTGACATTGAGATGTTTAGTTCATTTAATTTTTTCTAACATTACCGTAATCTAAAATTACAAAATAAATTACATCACCTTAATCACATCAAGTGAACCAAACACCCTCTTGAAAATTAGTTATGAAACAAATTTGTAATATTTTTTTATAGTTCATGTATAAATCTCATTAGGTATTATATTTGAATATTAGTTATACTGCATGTCATTAAAAAGAGAGGAAATATAAATTATAATAATTAATATAATTTATTATATGAATATATGATTTGAATTCACTCACAAATATTAAAATTTGTTAACTAATTTAATTATGAAATTATTTTCTATATTATTTATTGAGTGTTTTATTAAATTTGCCTCAGTGTTTTGTTCTTTTTATTTCAATTTTTGCTAAAACAGTTAAACTTGAGCAGGAATGTGATATTCAAAATTAATTGTTTTTAAATATAAATTTTAGACAAACAATAATATAAATTATCAAAACCCCCGTATCTTAGTGATATTGTCAGGAAGAACTCAAATTTAGACCCTCATTCTCAATAATAATCATAATAAATAAACAAATAAATAAAAAAAACAAAAACAATGCATGTATCTCACTAAACACATAAAAGTAAATTAATATCTTTCTTTTAAAAACATTATTATTTTTTGCTAAATAGAAAAGAATATGAAAAATGAAACTTTCTTTGATTTTCCAATAAAAGTAGGAAAAAAAAATTGTAGGTGATTCTCACGTTAGGCATAGAGTGATAGACACAAAAGTTGGAATGAAAGTGCAAAAGTTTTGGAACAAATCTAACTCAAGGGATAGTTCAAGAATTTTTCACTTGTGTTTCATAAGGAAACTACAGATGTTTCACGTGATGTACGAGTACATTATAAGTTCATATAAAAAAAAAATTATAATTCATATATATTAGAAGGGCATAGTAGGAAATTAAAATGTATGAGCCTCAATTGTACAGTTTCTTCAGGTTCTTCTTCGCGTGGATCGATAGGTACCCTATGAACACCACTGACGCCACCACCAGAACCACGTCGAACGAGACTCCGTGGCATCCTAGTGAACCATCGTAGCCGTCAGTGTTGGCCAGAATGAGCAGTGGTTGGAGAGATAAGGGAGGAGACTCGGGGTTGGATTGGAGGCTCATCGTCGACATTTTTCTGGATTTTTTTTAGTCGGTGGGGGTTATGGAAACCCTAATTTTGGACTGTTGGGAATTGTTTGGTTGGTGAGAAAATAAGAGAGAAAAGAAAAGAAAAGATGAAAAAAAAATTTTACTGAAGAGATTGCGATGAAATGAAAAGTTTGCAAGACGTTGGACTTGGAAGTGGAATTTCGATGAACTTGCAAAGAGCAGAAGTAACTGGTTGACATGACGTCTTATTATTTAATTTTTTTTTTTTTTTGGTTGTAAATGTACGTATTTTCACAACATTAGTCAGTGAAATAATGAGATTCAAAATTTTTTTTTTCATTCACATTGAATTTTCTTAGGAAACAAACAAAGATTATTTATATAAATCGGTTTGTAATTTTGTTAATTTAGAAATGGTAAATTGGGGAATTCATTTAGTCAATAATTTATCTACTCTACTCTCCTTCCAAATCTCTCCAATTTGAGAGAATTAAAAATGAGTGGTTAGAGGTAGTTGAAACCCCTCCAAACCCCTCCCCCTCTTTCCTTAAAAAACTTCCAAATAAGTTAATTGAATTACTCTCCCTCCCTTTACTCTACTTCTCCTCCTTTTTTAAACATCCAAACAGGCCATTAGGGATGTTCATCTCATAACATAGGTTACATTTATTACTAAATGACCGGCCTGAATAGAGTTCCATACCTACTTAGCCTCTCCAAAAGGTGGAGAAGACACTTGATGGGACAAGTATCTTATAAGCTCCCTTAATATAATCCACTACTAAAGGGAGGATCAATCAGAATAAATAGGATCTTTTCCCGTTTGATTCTGAATAGGGGGTTAGAAATATAGAGAGAGAGAGAGACTGCATTCACTCGTAAGTAATCAAGTGAAATCTCAACAACTCAATCTTCATGGTTTATTTGTAGTTCCACTTTCTGTATATGTCAATTTTGAATGGAATATATTTTGAAAATCTTACCAACAAATTACATGTCATCTATATTGTTAACACCGAAAAGTTTTACTTTCCTCCCCTGTGGTTTTCCATTATTACACTTACTTCCCTTTTAGTTTGGAATAAAACACTCAGAATCAAAAAAATTTACTTCCCTTTTGGCATTCTTGCTTGATTTTAGTACTTTGACAACAACGGAAACAAAAAAATTTATGTGCTTAAGTTTGTGAAAATAATTAAATATTTGATTTCTATCGTTTGTCTAAAAAAAAAAAAAAGTTATATATTTGACAATTTACATTCTCCTCTATTTTCAATTTCCCATAATATATTTGAAATTAATTCCCAAAAGTATTATATATGAGAAATAGAAATAATTTCTTATTAAAATTTCAAAATAGATAATGTACATGTGCGTCATGTAAAACATTGACTAATTTTATTTGTTAAATTAATCGGAAAAAACCTAAACTAGATTTTTCAATACTCAATGCAAGTGGATTTTTTTTTTTTTTTTAATTAGTAACAAACACATCAACACACAAGAAAGAAGGGATCGAGTTCTAACAAAAAGTTTGTAAGAAATTTGATTACGAATTCAAAAATAAAATAAAGCTATGCAATCACACTGTTTTAATTTGTTGCAATATACATTATATTCATAGATGACATTGGATACTTCAGCTATGCCCTTAGAAACAGTAAAACAAGAGTCCAATCTAGAGCCTGAATTATGGTAAGGAATGAACAAAAATAACAACGCCAAAGGTAGATATTGAGTACGAAGAACGGAGTCCTATTGTGCCTAGCTAGAACGAGGACAAGAAGTATTGAGTTTGAGAACACAAATGTCAGAGTATTAACAATCAAGAACAACAAAAAAGGACTCCCTTCTAAAGCAATGGTTGTCCCTGCTTTGTGGTATTGCACTTGTTATCATTATCTTGCCAAAGCCCCCCAGAAGCCTGAGTACTGCTTGATAGGTGACTGTTATAAGCAGTACTGCAACCACCAGAAGCATATTTTGCCTTCCGTCTGATAATGTTATCAATTCACAACCATATTTGTAACACCCCAGTTTTTTTTAAGGAATTTAGGAATTTCATGGGGGCAATTCCGTAAATTTGGCCATAAGATATTTTGGGCTGTGTATTTTGGTAGATAGAGGAGGGACTAGCTTTGGTGGGTTTAACTTCTCATAGTTCAATCCTTAGGTGAATCAAGGTAAGAAGTTCTTCTTTGACGAGCTATTTCATACATAACTCCCCTACCAAGTTTGGTTGAAATGTGCAGAACCAAATTGTTTAGTCTTGGAAGTAATTCATCTTGGGATTGTTAGACTATTGAGGATCTTAAAGTCAGTTTTCTTACATATGGTTGTTAATTGGTAGCCTATGCTTGCTCTCGGATGTAAGCATGTTCTCATTGCATGCCAAGTGTTTGATAATTTCTCCTAATGAATTATGAGATTGCATTTACTTGACTTGTTTCGGACCTTGGTTGTTAATGCATGTTGACTTTAAATCAAGAGTGGATGTATCCCTTGATGCGTGTATTGTTTGGTTCTATTGCTTAGTAGCCAAAAGAAATATGTAAGCTTTGCTACCTTTATTATGAAATGATATGTTTTATGTTATCTTATTAAATGCACATTGTGTGCAATGAGACTTTTAGATTCGTTGGTAACGTCATGATCCTTTGGATTCTTTGTATATTTTTTGACTTTCTTTGGGAATGGGCCCCTAAGGATAGTTAAAGTTAGGCTTTAGGGCCGCAAAGATCCTTCCAATTTATGGATGAACCAGTAATTTGAATGAGAATTTCAAAAATCAAATTTCATCTCAGGTGGACAAAATTAAAAGTTTGGAAGAGCAACTAGTTGAATTTAAAATTAAAGTTGAAAAATTAACTAGTGTCAAACTTGTTGTTGAGCTTAACTCAAAAGAAAAATATTTTTATATTCCTCCATTTGAAAAAATAATGAAGAGTTGAAGGCTAATATTGCTAGGGTAGACAAAGGTAAAAATTCTGATGTTAATGCTGAAGTTTCTAAACCTATGTCTAAAACTCCTCCCAAGAAGAATAAAAATTCTAAATTTTTCCCCACTTGTCATCATTGTTATATTGTTGGTCATATTAGGCTAAATTGTCATAAATTAAAGTCTACCTCCTTCTAGGAAACTGAATAGTTCTAAAACTACTCGTGTTTGTCACCATTGTGGTGTTTCTAGTCACACTCGTCCTAATTGTTTCAAGTTGTTTCCTTATAAGCGAGTGTCCAATAGGTCTCATCCTTTGTCTAAAGGCTCTGTACCTATTCTTGGTGAGTTTTTAAAAGTTTTTAGTTTTTTAACTCAATTTCAGGGGAATTCTAATTCCTCTATATCCTTTAGTAGTCATACTAGAACACATGCCTCTTCATTTTAACGGCCAAAGACTCGTGTTGTGTGGGTGATAAAAGATCCTAAGACTTAATTGTCTTTCTATTTGTCCTCTGCTTTAATTCTTTTTATCTATAGTTGGACTTTCTTTCTTGATTTCTTATTTGTTTTTGGAATCATGCTTTCATGCATTTACATTTAGTTTTATGCATTGCTTTGTTTAACATGTTTTTGTTTGTTTGTTTTCAGTTTTGATTTTTTTTTGTTTTCATAAAATAAAAAAAAAATTAAAAAATTGAAAAATACAAAAATAGTGTGTGTTTGTATACATTGGTACTTGTGTACCTTGAATGACCATTGAAACAAAATTTTCTAAACTTTGTATCTTTTGTAGTTTAGATGAGCATCTCTATGTACAACTAAATAAGTTAGCTTTGTGGCTCTTATTTGTGATGAGTAAGATTAAGTTATCTCTTGTACTTAACACTTATATCACTCTTTTTGACGGATAGGACTAGAAAATCCTAAGAGAAATGCATAAATAACAATCTCACCACTGTTGCTCACCAATCATGAAATGACATCTCTATGCTTTGGCATAGCAAAAATGCAATGTCAATGACATCTGTATGCTTCGGCATAGCAAAAGTGCAATGTCAAATGCTTATCATCCTTGGGTATTTCTTTTTTTTTTTCTCTCATATATGCACATGCATGATATGCTTAATAAAAGAAAATATGCAAAGAAAAAAAAAAGAAAAAAAAATGCTTTATATATGATTGCAAGCGTGTATTCTAAGAGATGTGGGAGTTATAGAATATACCTCGAAGGTGATAGTCCCCATCAAACAGTTATAATTGTGTGTGAGTTAAAGTAATTTTCTCATATCTCAAATCGTCATAACAAGTATACACTTATGCAATCTTGCGATATTTTTCACACGCAACACACAATATTCTTTACTACTCTTGATACATGTACAGGTACAATGTGATTTGGCCATCATAAGGTTTACATGTTTTAATGTTTGCTCACTAAACTGTCTTAACTTCTTTTTGAAATATAAAATCGGTTAGACTTATTTAGTGTGTGTGTGTGTGTGTGTGTGTGTGTGTGTGTGTGTGTGTGTGATCTAAAAGCTGAACATTTTTCTTGATTGAGAGATGTTTTTGAGAGTTTAAAATGTTGATTGGATCCTTGGTTGAGTTGCATATTTGATTGCATTCATATCTGTGTTTTTCACTTCTTGAAAAGCTGTTTTTCAGCAATCTCGATAGTTTCTCGACAGCTTCTTGATCCATCGAGAAAGTTTTTGTCTCCTCAATAGCTTCTTGATAGCTGTTCGATCCATCGAGAGGTGTCGAGAAGCTGTTCGATCCATCAAGGTCTGCTCGATAGCTTCTCGACACCTCTCGATCCATCAAGATACTCTTGCATGCATTGTTTTTCACATGTTTTGCATCTTTCTTTTATCTTTGTGTCCATAGCATCTTGTTTTTCCTTTTCTTATAGGTCTATGGTTCCTTGTTCTCCTCGTTCCCTCTTTGTCAATTTTATGTCTGTCTCAGGTTAAATTTTTTGGCTTTTTATGCCCTTTAACAATCATGTCAAAAAGGGGGAGAAATTTAAAAATTGAATGTCTTTCCTCAGGGGGAGTAATAGACTTAGGGGGAGAACTTCATGTTAAAGGGAAGAAAATTTTTGATGTAACTAACTTAGGAGGAGAGTTAGTTTGATAAACTTTGATATTGATATATATTTTGTGTTGTGTATCTTTTGGTTTTGTAACCATTTACATACATCATGTGTTGTTTCTATATTTGATGATGATGTATGTGTTTCACTCTTCATCACACAAGTGTTGTTTCTTTTCTCTCTTTATACACATGTTTCTTGTTTATTTAACTTGTTATTATTTCCCACATGGTACCTTGATGTGTTTTGTTTAGTGCCTTTCAAGAAAGACAAGTGGAAGCCAAGTCAAGATTCCGAATCTTCTTCTTGCAGCAACTTCCAAGGTTCAGATCTTTTAGACTAGGCTTATTTATTCTGTAATCTTGAGTAGAATGTATTCTAGGACATTCAATGTACTATTATAGTTTTGTCATCGATTGCCAAAGGGGGAGATTGTTAAGGACATATTTTTATGTAATTAGCATATCCTTTGACAAAATGCACTTTACTTGTATTTGGATAAATCTAAGTAGGTTCAAGATGATCATTACAAGTGGTTAAATTAAAGACAGAAAGATTACTCAAGAACTGTTTAAGAAAAGTGCAATCTGCTGGTCTCGATACCTCCTCGACAGAAGCTCGATCTTTCAAGATTCATTAAAAATCGACAGAAGTTTCAATCTATCAAGCTTACTGGATTCAGTCTATAGCCAGCAACGTTTTTATTCTAAAAGGCTATTTGTTTATGGGTTTTTATAATTCTTATTGGACTAGGAAAGCCCAAGATTTGTGTAAACCTATTTGGAATAGGAAAGCCCATTAAGCTCCTATTTAAAGGAGGTGGAAAAAGAAAAAAACGTAACCTTAGAGAGCTTCATAAGGTTTTCTTTTTGAATCCCTAGCCTCCTCTTACAGAAGAAAGAGTTCTTGTTGTGTTTCTTGTACGCCTTTAGGTTCTGTAACCAAGCAAAATCTCTTGCACCAACATTGAAGATCTTATTGGTGTTTCTCTATGAAGCTGCTGCAAATCAACTATAACAATCAAAGGGTTGTTGTGGAGTTAGTCACATACTTGGATTTGTACAAAGGAGTAAGTCGCGTACTGGGATCCGCGCATCAGATTGGTTAGTCACGTACTAGGAGCTATGCATTACAAGGAGAGATTGTCACTACGGAATAAGTCCAATTGAATATTGGGGTAAGAGTTTAACTGTAGGTTAGTATAAGGTACTAGGATTCCTTTACTTGTAACCGCTTGTTGTGATAATAGTGGATTCTCAAGAGTGATGACCTTAAAATCACCCGGTGGGGTTTTTGTCATTAGGTTTTCCCCATTCGTAAACAAATCATCGTCTCAATTTATTTTCTGCTACATACTTAGTTTAATTGGTGATTTGTTTGTGCTACCATGTGTTTTGCATGTTAATTGAATTAATTAATTAACTTGACTAATTAATCAATTAATTTATCACAATTGGTCAACACGTTTTTGGCCTATCAGAGGTAAACTTGGAATGGGCTTCACAAGGTAAGTAGCTTTTTAATGAGATTTTTGGAAAATAACCATGTTGCATAAATATTGTTTTTGGGTCAAACACATTTTGGAAAATTATTTGTGAAACTATGTTTTCTTAAAAATTGTTGTGTTGTGATTCTACTATATATGACTCTATATGAAAGCGCATTATGTTTAATATTGCATATGGAGAAATGCATGAATATTTGGCATGAAAAAAGATAAGCATCTTTGAAATTCCTTTGATAATGGAGTTCGTGGATTTATGGTATTATTTAGAAATACTAAAGATGCTATATCTTAACTTGTATTATTTGGGAAATTTATGCAAAATATTTATGACAAGAAATAGTTTTGAGGACTTTGAGAATATTATGAATATTTGGATAATTGAATATTTTATAAAATTACTTGGAAGTTAACTGTGTATTTCAAATACATTAACTAGTGAGCTTTTGATGTGGTTTTGCCATTGTGCCATGATATTGGTAATTACCTTGTCTTTGTGACGATCACATCTGTGTGACGACCTATTTGTGTGACGTCCTCGTTTGTGTGACAACCCCATCTGTGTGACGACCTTGTCATGTGGCCTTCGGTGAGGTTTTGGGTTTTGCAATAGTATTGGATATTTTTATGGCTCACATTGACTAATATGTAGTTTCATAGTTATTTTGGGAAGCTTGGTGCTACATTATTCATGTTATTCTTGTCATGTTGTTAATGAAATTGATTTTGCAGAAATTAAATGGAAATTCTCAGTTATGCATGTTTTGTAAACTATTCCTCATTATGAAACTTACATTTTCCACACATCTATTAATTATGTTACTTACTAGGCTTTAGCCCATTCCGCCCTCTAATAGCTTTTCAAATCAATTAGCTATACCTCGGGAATGAAGCTTACTTTTTTTGGTGGGGATTGGAGTGCTATGTTAAATTGTGAGACTTAATTCTTGCTACATTCAACGAGGCCATAATTAATTCTATTGGAGGTTAGGCACTTGAGGTTGTTTATTCTTGATAAGATTATGACTCTGCGTAATCCATTTGGAGTTTTGTAATATATTCATGTATTTTATGGAGGCACATAATCGTTTGTAAATGTGTTATAGAGCTTTAACTTGTAATGTGGAGATTTCAGTATAGTTATATATTATTATCACTAGTCGCATACCACCGCGTTGCACGTGATAATTTTTTTAGGATCATCTCATTAAATATTTTATTAATACTATAATTTTAGTTATTAACCATTGATTTTTCATTAGTTTTTAAGTTAATAAAAACCTTAAGTATACATTTTTTTTACCTTTACACACACACACACACACACACACACACGCATAGTGAATCTTTACACATACCTTTAAGAAAACTCTATATATTCCACTTTTTTGGATACGTAAAATTATAGATTACTACTCCATAATGATGGTAGCTAATTAATTTTATATATTTTCTTTAGTGATCTTATTTGTAACGTTTCTTATCGTTATCATATATTTACTAACTAATGATTTGCATAACAAAGACGATAAATGAAAGGTAGCATTGTTTATTAGATTTTCGAAAGTAATAGTGAATGAAAATTACATATATATATATATATATATTATAAATAAGGTTAAATGAAATGTCAAAAAATGGATTTTTAAATTTTCTAACTTTATTTCTTATGTAATTTCTACTACTATCAGAGAACATCTCTTTTTTAGTTATGATTAATATGGTTTTCATAATTAGAGTTTGATTAGTTTAAAATTTAAATTTAGTACTATGATTGTATTTAATTGTTGATTGTTGATTTAATTTTTTAAGTGAATTTAACAGTTTATGTTACTACACTGTAAAGTTTTTAACGTTCTCCACATGGTAATCTCTATTTTATTTTTTACTTTTCCTTACAACCTCTTTGTTTTCCAATCAATGATTACTAATTGACGTTTGGTTTTTTTCCTTTATCTACTCTTTATTACTTTGTATTGGTTTTTTTTTTTTTTTTTTTTTCTGTACTCTCTCTCTCTCTCTCTCTCTCTCTCTCTCTCTTCATTGGCAATTTATCATTTTCCAAAATTTGATGATGATTCTATGACATTAAATATGCATTATTAGTTTTTTTTTTTTTTTAATTTAGTGTTTCTAGTTTGATTTGTTTTGTATTTTATTCATTCTTTGATGCGATGGGTGTGAGAATGAGTGTTTCCCTAGCATTACTCTACTTAATGTGGACTATTTTATTTATTTAATTTAGGCAAAATATTATATGTTAAATTTTTTAAAATAAAAAAGGAGTGGAAATATAAATAATTTAATGATATATATGGAGGATGTGGCTGAATTTAAATGTTAAATAAAATGATATGAGAAAATAAAATACATAACAATAAACATTAACTTATCCAAATAATTCTATGTAATAATAATAGAACATTCTTATATACTGTTTTTAATTATTTATAATGCAATATGATAATATTTAACAATCAAATTCATAACAAAGAAATTAAAAAAAAAAAACACTTAAAATACAAAACTAAATCCCATCAACCAAAATAGAGTTCTAAAGAATACAAAACTTTATCAAGCTAAAATAGAGATGCAAGAAAAATAAAAATAAAAATCCACCAAAAATTTGAGGGAGAAAAAGTGGGAAATAACCACTTTTTTGTGAGAGAAAATTATATAAAGAATGGAAGAGTGAATGACAAATTTATACTAAGAGGATGATAATAAAAAGAAACAAAATAAAGAAAGATAAAAGGAAAGAGGAAGAGTGATATCAAGATAGAATGTTTGGGGAAATGAAAAGGTAAAGAGAAGGAGAAAAGTTGGAGAAAGTGTAAATTTTAAAAAAAATTAGCACAATTTGATGAGCACAATTTTCTTTTATTTGAATTTAAGTAAAATATTACATTTTTTATTTTTAAAATAAAAAGAGAGAAAATATAAAGAATTTAATGATAAAGAGGATGTGGTTGAATTTTAATATTGAGTAAAATAGAAGAGAATAAAAAAATAAGAAAAATTAAAAGATATAACAATAATCACTAAATTATCCAAATTATGCTATGTAATGGAATACAATTTTATTTTTATCTACTATCTTTAATTTTTTATAATGTAATCGGATAAAATTTAACAATCAAATAATAATAATAATAACTTAAAACGCAAAACTAAATCATATCAACCTAAATTAGAGTTCTTAAAAACACAAAAATTTATCAACCTAAAGTGAAGATGCAATAAAAAAATAAAAATCCACCAAAACATTGAGAGAGAGAGAGAGAGAGAGAAAAAAAAAAAAAAAACCTTTTTTGTGAGAGAAAACTATGCAAAGAATGGAAAAGAGTGACAAATTTATAGAGAAGAGATAAGAATAGAAAAATAAAGGAAGATGAAGAAAAAGATGAATAGTAATATTAAAGTAGAGGGTAGTGGGGAGATGAAAAGGTAAGGAAATAAGAAAGGTTGAAAAAAGTGTAAATATTTAAAAAATAAGTAAATGTAAAAAAATTATAGGAAAATTGGAAATAAAAAAGAAATATATATAGATGTTAAAACTGATAAAGATAAATATGTAAAGTCATAATATATTTATATATATTTTTTTTGTAAAAAAATAGGAATAAATAATAAATAATAATTATGTGGTGAATGACGTGGCGATGAGATGGCGTAACAGGAGCGTAGCAACAATAAATGCTACGCTTCAGCTTTTAGTAATATATAGACTAGTCGTAGACCCGCGCGTTGCACGTGCTAATTTTATTGTTTTAGTTATTATTGGTTAATAGTTGATTTTTCATTTTCTTTAAAGTTAATATATTGACTTTTAGAAAATATACAATCTAATATATTAATTCAACAACAACAACAACAACAACAACAACAACAATAATAATAATAATAATGTTGAATAAAATAATATAAGAAGAAAAAAGGTAAAAATAAAAGATATAATAATAAACACCAAATTAATTATCTCTAAATAAATACCAAATTATTTAAATCATATTATGTAATATTATAATATTACATTCTTATATACTATCTTTAATTCTTTACAATGCAATATGATAAAATTTAACAATCAAAGTGAAAAAAAAAAAAAATAAAACACAATTAAATCGCATCAACCTAAAGTAGAGTTGTAAAAAACACACAAATTTCTCAACCTAAATAATATAAGAAGAAAAAAGGTAAAAATAAAATATATAACAATGAACACCAAATTAATTATCTCTAAATAAATACCAAATTATTTAAATCATATTATGTAATATTATAATATTACATTTTTATATACTATCTTTAATTATTTACAATGCAATATGATAAAATTTAACAATCAAAGTGGAAAAAAAATTAAAACACAATTAAATCGCATCAACCTAAAGTAGAGTTCTAAAAAACACACAAATTTCTCAACCTAAAGCAGAGATGCAAATATATATATATATATATGTGTGTGTGTGTGTGTGTATATATATATATGACCAAAAATTGAGAGAGAGAGAGAGAGAGAGAGAGAGAGAGAGAGAGAGAGAGAGAGAGAGAGAGAGAGAGAGAGAGGGAGAAATAATTTTTTTTGTGAAGAAAAATTATGCATATAATGGAAAAGAGAATGCCAAATTTATTATAAAAGAATAACAATAAGAAGAAACAAAATAAAGGGAAAGATGAAGAGTGATATTAAGAGAGAGGGTAGTGGGGATGTGAAAATGTAAAGAGAAAAAGAAAAGTTGGAGAAAGTGTAAATGTTAAAAAAAATGTTAAAATATTATATGTTTATTTAAAAAATATAAATAATTTAATTATATGGAGGATGTGACTGAGTTTAAATATTGAATAAAATAAGATGAAAATATTAAAAAAGTAAAATGTACTATATATATATATATATAACAATAAATACCAAATTACCCAAATTATGTTATGTAATAGAATAATATATATTATATTCTTATATATTATCTTTTAAATTTTTTTTATAATGCAATAGTATAATATTTAACAATCAAAGAGAACAAAAAAAAAAAAAAAAAACTTAAAACACAAAACTAAATCGTACCAACCCAACATAGAGTTATAACAAATACAAAAATTTATCAACTTAAGCAAAGATGCAGGAAAATAAAATAAAAAAATACTCCAAAAATTATTGTGTGTGTGTGTGTGTGTGTGAGAGAGAGAGAGAGAGAGAGGGAGAGAGGGAGAAACAACATTTCTGTGATGGAAAACTATACAAAGAATGGAAGAGAGAATAACAAATTTATAGAAGATAGTGTGAATATGAAGAGACAAAATACAGGAAAATGAATGGAAAGATAAATAGTGGCATTAAGGTTGAGGGTAGTGGAGAGTTGGAAAGATAAGGGAGAGAAAGATGAAGAGAAAAAATAAAAGTGATATTAAGGTTGAGGGTAATGGGAAGATGTAAAGTTAAAGGCATGAGAAATGTTGGAAAAAGTGCAATTATTAAAATAAGTAAATGTTAAAAAATAATTATAGGGAAATTGAAAAGAAAAAGAATAATGACGTGGATGCTGACGTGGTTCAACGTGAACACAGTAACATTAAACGCTACGGTTCAGCTTTTAGTAATATATAGATATAGATTTAACAATCAAAAAGAACAAAAAAAAAAAAAAAAAAAAAAACTTAAAACACAAAACTAAATCGTACCAACCCAACGTAGAGTTATAATAAACACAAAAATTTATTAACTTAAGCAAAGATGCAGGAAAATAAAATAAAAAAAATACTCCAAAAATTATTGTGTGTGTGTGTGTGTGTGAGAGAGAGAGAGAGAGAGAGAGAGAGAGGGAGAATCAACCTATGATGGAAAACTATGCAAAGAATGGAAGAGAGAATAACAAATTTATAGAAGATAGTGTGAATATGAAGAGACAAAATAAAGGAAAATGAATGAAAAGATAAATAGTGACATTAAGGTTGAGGGTAGTGGGAAGTTGAAAAGATAAGGGAGGGAAAGATGAAGAGACAAAATAAAAGTGATATTAAGGTTGAGGGTAATGGGAAGATGAAAAGTTAAAGGCATGAGAAAGGTTGGAAAATGCAATTATTAAAAAAAAAGTAAATATTAAAAAATAATTATAGGAAAATTGAAAAGAAAAAAAAAATAATGACGTGGATGCTGACGTGGCGCAACGTGAGCACAGTAACATTAAACGCTACGCTTCAGCTTTTAGTAATATATAGACTAGCCGTGAACCTGCGCGTTGCGCATGAAAATTATTTTTATGGTGGTTTTATTAATTTTTTTTATACAATTTAACTAATTTAATAAAGAGTAATGTATATTTATTATAAGAATAATCATAAATCATAAATCTAATAATTTTTGGCATACTAAAATGAAAAAAATAAAATTTTTCTCAGAAATTCAAAAGGCAAGTTAACGAAATTATTTATTTTTTAATAAAAGTTATTTATAACATTTTGTGAATTATTAAAAGGAATGTAAAATTTGGAAATTATTCTTTTAGTTTTAAACGAACTTTCTCAAACTTATTTTTACTGCCTACAATCCAAAACACTGAAAAAAGTAACTAAAAAAGTTAATAAAACTTAACTATGATTAATTGGGCCAATTAGGAAAACAATTTATTGTTTATAATCTACTAAGGTTATTTTCTTTGTAGAAATTGTAATTTCGTCCACCTAGAACATATTATCAAATAAACAATTATTAGCAAATTCTAAGAATTAAATTTCTATATATGCATTGTTATATAATAATAATAATAATAATAATTAAAGAAAAATTGTGAAAGATAAAATTTTTCTCCGATCCAATCATTTTTGTTTAGCCAACCTTTGCTTTTCTCTAAATAAATGGCATTATAGAGTACTTCTAATACAATTATTAAAAGTACTTTATCCACCACAAAGGATTAAAAAATAAACAAAAATGATTAAAGTCTCATAGTTTAACATCTAAATTGACCACTATTAAAATCATGCTATCAAATTACAATAACTACCAAATTAAATTATCCAAATCATGCTATGTAGTAGAATAATATTATATTTTTATATTTAATCTTTTAGAACGCAATATAGGATAACATTTAAGAGAGAAAAAAAAAACAATTAAAAAAATAAAACTAAATTGCATTAACCTAAAGTAGATTAAAGAATATAAAAAATGATTAACCTAAGGCGAAGATGCACAAAAAATAAAAAATAAAAATCCACCCAAAAATTGTGTGTGTGTGTGTGTGTGTGTGAGAGAGAGAGAGAGAGAGAGAGAGAACCTTTTTTTTTATAAGGGAAAACTATACATAGAATGAAAGAGATAGTGAGAAATTTATAGTAAGAGGCTGTGAATAAGAAGAAACAAAAGTGGAGGAAGATGAAGGGAAATATGAATAATATTAATGTAGAGGGTAGTGGGGAGATGAGAAGGTGAGGGAAGGAGAAAGGTTGGAGAAATAGTGGGGAAATGAAAAGGTAAAGAAGGGAGAAAAGTTGAAGAAGTGTAAATATGAAAGAAAAAAATATTAAAAATAATTATAAGAAAATGGAAAGAAAAAAGATAATGACGTGGACGCTGACGTAGATCAACGTGAGTGCAGCAGCATTAAACGCAATATTATATTTTTATATTTAATCCTTTATAACGTAATATAGGACAACATTTAACAATCAAAGAGAAAAATAAAAAACACAACAATAAAAAAATAAAAAAACTGAATCACATTAACCTAAAGCAGATTAAAGAATACAAAAAATTATCAACCTATAGTGAAGATGCGAGAAAAATAAAAAATAAAAAATAAAAATCAACCCAAAAATTTTGTGTGTGTGTGTGTGTGTGTGTGTGAGAGAGAGAGAGAGAGAGATAAAGAGAGAACCTTTTTTTCGTAAGGGAAAACTATGTATAGAATGAGAGAAATAGTGACAAATTTATAGTAAGAGTGTGTGAATAAGAAGAGACAAAAATTAATGAAGATGAAGAAAAAGATGAAGAATGATATTAATGTAGAAGGTAGTGGGGAGATGAGAAGGTGAGGGAAGGAAAAAGGTTGAAGAAGTAATAGGAAGATGAAAAGGTTGGAGAAGTAGTGGGAATATGAAGATGAAAATGTTGGAGAAGTAGTGAGAAGATGAAAAGGTAAGGAAAGGAGAAAGGTTGGAGAAGTGTAAATATGAAATAAAAAAATATTAAAAATAATTATAAGAAAATGGAAAGAAAAAAGATAATGACGTGGACGCTGACATGGATCAACGTGAGTGCAGCAGCATTAAACGCTACGCTTCAACTTTTAGTAATATATAGATATAGATAGATATAGATTTTTGGGGGGGAGGGGGGGGGGGTGGGGGGCAGTTTCTCTCTTGATGTTTTTTTCTTTTTTTCTTATACTTTGGACCATTTTGGGTTTGGGGCATGACAATATTTATTTCGAAAAAACTCCAAACATCTTAACGGCCTTAGGCAGTCTGCATACCTATTATATGTAGAAAGAGAGATGAACCTGAATTAGCTTTAGCCCGTCCAGAGCATAGCTTAACCCTGATGGCAATGCTGTCAACTTGTGTTTGACATTGCAAGATGTCCCGTGCTGTTTGACCCTCTAAATTCGTAAGGTTTACACAGACATATTCGTAAGTGACTCACAGCCTGCATAATGTAGTAGTGATAAACTGTCACTAAATTAGTCAAGTCTTGTCCTTGGTCTTGATCTTAATCCAAAGTTGGCTATTTGTAAGCCGACGTTACCAACACATTCGAAGCCACATGCAATACATAATACAAAGTATCTTATTAAATAGAAGTAGACAATTTCTAAGCAATGAACATAATATAGAAAATATTAGACAAAGTTTAATTATAAAATTGGTTATAGTTTAAGGCTACAACTTTACTAAATATCTTTTTATTGAAGCTGAATTTTGACAAATCCACAATTGAATTACATCTTTTTCTTATATTCTCTAAACTTGTAAAATTTTTAGATAATTAAAAATCAATTGCTATGTCATTAATAAATTGTTTAAATTATAATTTTTTATAGTTTAAAATTATGTATAAAATATAAGTTTATAAATCATATAGTAAATAATATCCAATTGACAAAAAAATTGACATGTATAATAAGAGCATAAAAAACATGCAATTCAATGGTTAGATTTTCAAAATATGCAATAATGTTTATTTTATTGAGTAAAATTTTGTAACTAAACTTTGGCCGAAAATATTTATAACATAAAAATTTGGAGAAGATTATTCATTTTATGTGAGATTTCATTTATAGGTGTACATGAGATTCCACTGGGGACTGGCCAAATGGCTTTTCTTTATTTCGGCTCTTCTTTACTGATCGTGTCCCACACGCCTAAGCCACTGCCCAAAGCCAAAACAACTTCAAAACTTTTTTTTTTTTTTCTAACTTTTGACCCCTGGGTGCAAAGCAGCCAACAGGAAATCCCAAAACAGTGAGATTTTGAAGCCTTTGTGATATATGAGACGTATCAATTAGGCTAATATTCCTGCTGCCTGCATTCTGGACTTCCCGACTATTTTGACCATTGGAAGAATCAAATTAGGCTCCTAAACTCAATCATATTCACCATGGCTATACAAAGTTCTTCTTTATAAGACCACCATTTACCACTTACGTATTAGCTCTATCTTTTTCCAATGGCTTCAACAATTGCTCTTTTTCACTATCATTTGCTTGTCTTGTCATCACCCTCCTGGTTCCTGCAATAGCTCAAGTTAATACCAACAGAAGTGTGGGTTCAGCTCTCTTTGCCACTGATGATAACTCCACTTGGACTTCACCATCTGGGGATTTTTCGTTTGGATTCCGCCGCCTTCCAGGTCAACAAGATCAGTTCCTTCTTGCTATCTGGTTTGCTAAGATACCAGATGAAACTATAGTTTGGTCTGCAAACGGACGCTATCCAGCAGAGAGAGAATCAAAAGTTGAGCTTAACACAGCTGGACAGCTTGTACTCAAAGTTCCAGGTGGATGGGAGTTGTGGAGGTCCAGCAACAATGACAATCCTCAAGTATCAAATGGGGCTACGCTAGACACACGGAATTTTGCTATAACAAGCACAAACTCAAGCATCTTATGGAATAGCTTCGATGAACCAACCAATACCATGTTACCAACCCAAGTATTGGGTTTTGGGAGCAGCCTTTTCTCTACCATGTCCGAAAAAAGCTTCGGGGTGGGTAAATTTCAGTTCCGTTTCAGAACCTTACAGCAAATTATATCAAATTCCTCATACTTTCTCATACTAAATCAAATAGATGTCTACACCCAAAATCCTTACGGAGCTTATTATGCTAAACAAGATGTTTCTGACCTGATCAGGGATAAGTCAGGCTACCTTCTAGGCAAGAACTCACTGGGAGGTATATCCAACCTTTCATCAGAGGGTGAGGTCTTGAGGACAGAGTCAGACTCCTACTACAGGGCAACACTTGACTTCGATGGTGTTTTCAGACTCTATACTCACCCAAAGAATTTTACTGGAAAACAAACCTGGTCTGCAATTCGGTATGTTCCTGAAAACATCTGCCTGAATATTGTTGACACTCTTGGAGGTGGTATGCCAGAGTGCCAATGCGCTCCAGGCTTTTCTCTTTTGGATGTAAATGACAAGTATAGTGGCTGCAAACAAGACTATGTAAGCTACATAAGTGAATGTAACGAGATTGGTGGTACTGTGATTTCGGAAGATCAATTTGAAATCTTGGAGATGGAGAATGCTGATTGGCCTTATAACTGTCTATGAACTACTAGAACTCACAACAGAATTTGAATGCAAGAAATCTTGTCTGCACGATTGTTATTGTGCAGTTGCCATTTTCCAGGATCCGAACTACAATAATGGCACAGGAAGATGTTGGAAGAAGAAATTACCGCTTTCTAATGGGAAGTACAGCGGCGGTGCCGTTGATCGAAAAGCTCTATTCAAGATATTGAAATTGAATAGCTCTTCACAGAATCCTACAAATCCAAATCCAGGCCAAGGAAAACAGAATCAAGCAACATTGATCCTCGCAGTCCTCCTAGGTACTTCTGCATTTTTTAATTTCTTTTCTGTAGCTGTAATTTCTCTAGTTTTCTTCTGTTTATGGCAAGGAAAACTACCACTTTTCTACAGAATCTTGCATACAAAAGATCTTGATATAAATCTTCGTTCATTTACATACAAATATCTTTAAGAAGCCACTAGTGGATTCAAAGAAGAATTGGGTAGGGGTTCTTTTGGCGCTGTATATAAAGGGGTATTAGTATCAAGTCATAGCAAATAAGTTGCTGTCAAGAAGCTAGACAAGATGATAAAGGAAGGTGAGAGGGAATTCAAAACTGAAGTAACTGTGATCGGCCAAACTCACCATAGGAATTTGGTACGGTTACTTGGCTATTGTGATGAAGGTGAACACCGAATTTTGGTGTACGAGTTTATGTACAATGGCTCATTGTCGAGTTTCCTATTTGGAGTAATAAGACCAAGTTGGTAACAAAGAATGCAAATTGCATTAGGAATTGCTAGAGGACTAATGTACTTACATGAAGAATGCAGCATGCAAATCATTCATTGCGACATAAAGCCTCAAAACATACTCTTGGATGATTTTTTTACAGCCAAAATTTCTGACTTTGGATTGGCAAAGCTTTTGATGAACCAACAAACCTGGACTCTCACTAGCATCCGGGGGACTAAAGGCTATGTTGCACCAGAATGGTTCAGGAACACACCTGTCTCAACAAAGGTGGATGTTTATAGTTTTGGTTTCATGTTGTTGGAGATCGTTTGCTGCAGGAGATGTGTGGAAGTTGAGATGGAGAGGGCAGCAATACTTATAGATTGGGCATATGAATGCTATAGTAGAGGGAAAGTTGAAAGATTGGTGGAAAATGATGAAGAGGCTATTAGTGATATGAAGTGGGTGAAGAAGCTAGTAATGGTGGCAATTTGGTGTGTATAGGATGTGCCATTATTGAGGCCTTCCATGAGAGAAGTCACTCATATGCTAGAAGGAATTCTTGAGATTTCTGCACCTCCATGTCCTTTCCTCTACAGTTCAACGTCCTAATTAAGCTGAAAAGTCATCGATGGGATTTTCAAATAATAGTAGTGTCTAAGTGATGTAGTGTCATAATAGGCCAAATAATATCCAAATAAGCATTTTCGTGACTGCCTTTGAAAGTTTAGTCATTTGGAAAGATTGTATTAATCAATAGATCTTGTCTTGAATTTAAGCTTAGTACTACCACTTACTAACCGTGTTGTGTACTGTAAACTACCATGTTTGTCTTGTAAATGTGTGTTGACATTTAGTTGTAACTTTGGGGGTTGTTGGTGTCTACAGTCTGTATATAGTGTGGATATCTACGAATTTAAACTTCTGTAAGTCTTTCATATTGATTCTATTGAATATTATCAGTGTGTCTGAGGATGACTTCCCTTCATCTATCTCAATGTTGGGCGTAGCTTCCATTTATCAATCTCCTTCTGCTCCAGAATTTTCTAATCCTGAACTTCCTCCCTCATCCAAGAATTATCTGAATACTACTACAGTTTCCATAATGCTGACTTTCATAATTGTAATAACAGACAGGAAGCTGTTTCTGTCAAATAATGACAAATAAGAATTGATTATTCTATTACTAATCAATTATATAGGAATTTGACAGTCATTTTGGGTGAGCATCTGTTTACCTTGCACATGATTGGGAGCATGCTTCATTTCTTTTTGGATAGATTCAGGGTTTCTTTTCATCTGCAACAAGGTCTTAAGTCAAGAAAAACAAATGACCATGGAATCAGTGTAAGAAACACATTCGTATCTCTACGATAAATTTTCATATCTTCACAAGAAGAAAACATTAGATGTAGATCATACTTTACCAAGCATCTAAGGAAATCAATATTAGCAAATTATACCAAAATGCCAGAAGATGAGAGTTTGACACTCTAAACCAGTAAAAAGAATCAATTAATGAAGACTTACAAGCAGTTCTGAGTGAGCTGTAGCAAAATACATTGCATTAAAGTTGCTCCCTGAAGGAAGCACAACTGTAATCAAGAAGGCAGGCTATCCAAATCTTGGGAAATCCTCAAATTCAGATCACCTTTTAACTATTGATGTCATCTGCTTCTGTCCTGTTTAGCTTGTGGGCAATGCTCCCTAGAAAATTGACAGGCTAGATATTGTAGTCTCAACCAAAAGCATCATCGTCTGTATAAGAGGAAATGGACACTCTATGAGCTAGTGAGACACCTCCTTCCACATGATATGAATGAAAGCAAGCGCTTCTCAATCAATCATGCTAAGAAAGTAATTTTGTTTCTTAGGCATGATTGTAGCAACCAGAGCTCAATGCCAAAGCACAAACAAAAATCATAAATATCAGCACAACCCTCGGCAGTTGGTCCTTTCCTTTTACAGTTTCAATTATTCAAGAATCTCTCCTTCTTCTAATTCCATCTCTGCTGAGAAGACTCCCTGCACTTCTGAGAAATTCCTTCTTTCTTCCGCAATTACTCCCTGCACTTCTGAGTACGCATCTATTAAGCCCTGATCGAAATCGAACTCCCTAATTTCAGAAACTCCTGGTTCCTCGGCAGAGCCGAAATGTGAACAGTTGCCTGTTTCCACTCTTGACAACAATGACCTCTCCGATGAGTTGTTTATCACTTTCTCAGACGGCATGTTCCGATGAGGGAATCGATGCATTGCACTTGAATTCACATGTTTCATGAGATCAAAAACATGAGGATCAGAAGAGCTGTTATCTTCTTCCATTTCCTCCTCCTTGAAAGGGACACCTTCTGGGATTGGGCTTGGGTTGCTTGCAGAATCCTTACACTTTGTTTTATGAGTAACAGGATTGGCTTCTTTAACGACTTCAAAATCATAGTTGTGTGAAGGGAGAAAGACATATATTACAGGATACTCCAATATAACTAAATTGGATATTTGTTGCCTTATTGGGGCCTTCACATCCAACTCACGGAAAGGTGACCTAGGACCCTGCTGCAAAACATACATATAAGTACATATCAGATCTTGTCTAGATAAAAAATACCAGCTAGGAAAATGAAGATGAACAAGACAATTGTTAATCAGAATAAACAAGTCTTAGGTTTCCATGAGCAAGTGCAAGCCCATGTACACAGTAAAAATCTCCACCAAAAGATGAAAAAAAATAACAAACCAGGCCAAATGTTGTTTGCTCTCAATATTCTTTTATAATTCTCTGTTGAGTGACAACTATTTGTTTAAAGTAAGTGCTTTCAAATTTGTATCAATCTTGCTTTTATATACTTCACGACATTACATCTTTTTTTTCTTTCTTTCTTTTCTTTTTTTGCTAAGCGTAAATAGGATAATACATATTTGCAATTCGATTAAATCATACTATTACTAATTCTTCTGGGTCAGTCCATTTCCTTAATACTATTGTAGAGATAGCAGGTTATTCATGTGTACCATATGTCAAGTATAGATCTTCAATGCATGAGACCCACCAAGATTTTTATACATCACGAGAACGAGTTGATAAATGTTATGCTCTTCACTTTCTCATTATATTTAAAAAAAAAAAAATACACACACAAATTATGGAGCTTCTTTGAGAACCTCGAGGACTTTGTAGGGGACTCTTTTTTGGCGGTAGCCCTCACATGTCAGGTTTTGTTCGACCTATATTGTAACGCCCCAAAATCATAAGCAATAAAAGTCTATTCAATCTGATTAATCCATAAAAAATATTAAATAAAAGGAACTAGCAACCTTAATTCTCATCACAACTGTCAGAGCTCTAATCCACCAAAAACCAAATATCCTCAAAAAAATTCTCAAATACAAAGTTTAATGCCATAAAAGAAAATAATAATAAAATC
Organism: Lithocarpus polystachyus; assembly: GCA_033629205.1. Taxonomy (NCBI): domain Eukaryota; kingdom Viridiplantae; phylum Streptophyta; class Magnoliopsida; order Fagales; family Fagaceae; genus Lithocarpus; species Lithocarpus polystachyus. The sequence goes on from CM066165.1 coordinate 1,522,494, forward strand.
CTTGGTTCCACAAAATAGTTCGAAACTGCTATCTCCCAGAATGTCTACTCCAATAATCCCTCTAATGTATCTGTAAGGGGAAAAATAAAGGGAGGTGAGATAACTCAATAAGTGGAATTTACTAACATTGAGGTGTGGGAACAAACCTCTCAAATAAATAATTCTTACAACAATTTCACAACTTGCAACTCATCAATATTTCACATAAAAGAAAATATCTTTATATTGTGAGCCATCATAATATATATATACATACCATCATAAACACAATTTCCTAGGCTTTTCTCGTGGTCAACGTTTACGCCCCGTTGACAGGGTTGTGCTGTCCCCTTTTTAGGACTAAAGCCTCCTCTTCATCCCCTTTCTTAAGGATGACTCCTTTGGAACCTAAAGGTGCACTCCCTTGCTAAGGAGCTTCCTTTTTGGATCCTCAAAGTATACTCCCTTGCTAAGGAACTATCAAATGTGCACTGTCCCCTTTCTAGGACCGTCCCTTGCTAAGGACTAGCTGCAGTATGATTGTCCCTTGCTAAGGACTAAATACCATACTGAGCTTCTAAACACGACTTGCCATAGGTTTTCAAAACATATTCAATATGCTCACAAAATAATCCATTCACAATTCTAAAAATATATAGTTATATTCACATATACGAGTTTAAATAAATTTAGGTTGTCCCACAAGTTTTTCATAAAACAAACAGTCGATGTGCACATCAAACATTATTAAAATATCAATTCATATATAGAATATCAACATAATTCTTTGATATAAAATAGTTTAATAATCAACGTTGTTTTGGGAAAACCCCCAAAATTAGTAAACACCACTTACCTCTTATTTGCAAAAATAAAAGAAATCAACCTCCCTTGGATCACAACAATTCAGCAGAATTAGAACCTAGCAACACCAAAAATAGGTTCATCAATACACATTTTCCTACTTAAAATCTATCTTCACACTCAAAAGGTTTTTTTTTCTTAGTCAATATTGATATATCCAAAGTCCTCCATTTATTCACTTAACTATCCAATTCACTCTAACATTACATCTATCCAATTTAATATTGGAAGCCACGTATAGTCTTAATTCATCAATCTAGTGGCTCGGAATGTATTCACTCTAATATCATATATATTCACCAAATATTGGAAGCCATGTGATATATATATATACATATCAGATCAACCCCATTTATATTTATTTAGTCAAAAGTAGAAGCCACATATTATTGTACTCTTAATTTTATCAATCCGGTTGCCTATATTCTCCCTTGATGCTGCTGGACATCTAAAATTATATATATAAATATATATATATATATATATATATATATATATATTCAGCCCAACATGGCAGCCACATCCAAGACTCACCAACAATTTCTTTAAGCCATGGACTAGTCTTAGACAAAGAGTAAAAGGTCATAGTTGAATTGGTCAATAAGGGTGGCTATAAGTGTGAAAGCATAATAATCCAACCCTATTTATTCTATTAGTCAAAGTAGAGGCCACGTATGAAATTCTATCAAAACCATGTCCAAGCCTATATCATACGACTATATATATAAAACCACAAGGCAGCCCCCTTTTTCCTTTCACATGGTGACAAGAAAAAATGATAAAGTCCATCACTTTTCCTCTATTAAGTACACTTCAAGGTCTTTCTTGACATATTGACCAATCCTTTATCTAATATAATATAATATAAGAACACTTTTCATGTAGTATAATTAGTCTAGGTTCAAGACAAAAGCTAGCTATTGACCATTCAACCTTCTTAAATTTGGAGTAAGGCATTCATACCTGAACAACTTCCTGAATAACCTCTGCAAGCCGTAGAGAAGAAAAGAAGCAGCTCTCCCTAATGTGTTGCGGCTGGAAGTAGAAAGAAAAAGGGTACAAATGTAACTTAAAAGGTAAAAGACTAGGGTTATAAGGCCCATATATTATTTTACTTATGCCACCTCACTTGGGCTTCAAATTATTTTTAATATCCTAGGCCCAAATCAATTAAATCCATTTACTTGTGGGCCTCCTATTTAATTTACATTTAAGAATTAAATAAGGAATAAAATTATGGGGTGTTACATATATGTACACATGCAGTACACGTATTTCATGTTTATTTTCATAGAAAGTAATAAATTTCTAGAAAATTTTCATGCCAAAATTAAATGATTTTTGGTTTTTTATGAGGTCTTTTAAGGTTGTGAATGATCTTAGGCAGATAGGATTGACACAGAAGATTAACCTCAAGTCGAGATGTGATTATTGATGGTCGCATGTAAAAATCAAAAAACAATGTTTGGTTTTTTTTTTTTTTTTTTTTTTAAATGCTATAGCTAAGTTCTTATAATAGTTTTTATTTTTAATTTACCATTTCAACCACAACCTGAGAACCCATATATCGTTGTTAGTTTATTATGCATAATCATTATACCCACCCCACAAAATCGAAAATCAAAGCCAAAATTTAAACCAACACAAGGTCTGAATTGTAGAGGTAGGACAGAAGTTATCAAATTGTAAAGATTAGGATTGATTGAACTTATCAAATTTGGTCCTAATGTTATAGTTTGTTTGTAATTTAAAATCTTCTCTCTACAAATTAATTCAATTTCAGATTTTTTTTTTTTCAAATTTTATTGACCTTGGACCAAAAAATTAATGACGCGGAGCTTGCACTCAGATGTGGCAAAGATAAATTGATTTAGTGCAAAGATAGCAGGTGATGAAGAAGAATATAGAGCTTCTTTTAACAAAGTTGTAACTTGACTTTTGGTATCGATGATGGTGATTTCATTAGGATTTTAATCACAATTTAATTTTTTTTAATTTTTGCTTTATTTAGGGGTATATGATATGATCTTTCATTATTTTATGAATTTATTCTGTAATTGTATGCCAAAAACAAAAAATGGTTCTATTTTTTAAATGAAATATGTTATCCATATAATAGAGAATCAACCTAAGATGTTATAATTAAATTTACCTCGATAAATCATTTTATCGCAGATATTATTTTTGCACAAAAATGAATTATTTCTACACCCTATTCTTTTATACAGTGGAATCTATTAAAAATAAATAATTAAATAGCTTATATGATAGAAACAATAATTCTCTCAATTTGTTTGTTTGTTTTAATTTCTAATGTAGAAGACTCTTGAGGCCAAAAAATTATATGTCTAGTTAATTGCCCACTCTCTTTCAAGGAATGGAAAAAGAAAATTGTACACTTTAATTAGCCAATTATGAATTCATTTAGGCTATATATACATATATAATTATTTATATTCATAACAATTTTTGTTCTTTTTATTTTCTTCCTATTAATGATATGACTAACATAATTGAACATAAGATGAGTGTTATATGGCCATAAAGAATAGTTAGAAATTATTTCAAAATAAAAATATAAAGTATCCACACATCGCGCAAGACATCGACTAGTTTATTATTAAATGACCAGTCTGAATAATGTTCCATACCCATTAACCTACTTAGCCTCTCCAAAAAGTGGAGGAGACATCTGATGGGACAAGTATCTTATGAGCTCTCTTAATATAATCCACTACTGAAGGGAGGATCAACCAGTATGAATAGGATCTCTTCCCATCTAAATAGGGTTTTAGAAATACACACACACAGAGAGAGAGAGAGAGAGAGAGACAGGGAGAGAGAGAGAGAGAGAGAGAGAGAGAGAGAGAATCTGCATTCACTTTTTAGTGATTAAGTGAAATCTCAACAACTCAATCTTCATGGTTTATTTGTAGTTCCACTTTTTGTATATGTCAATTTTGAATGGAATATATTTTGAAAATCTTACCAATAGATTACATGTCGTCTATATTGTTAACACCAAAAAGTTGTGCTGGCCTCCCCTGTAGTTTTCCATTATTCCACTTACTTCCCTTTTAGTTTGGAATAAAACACTCACTTCTAAAAAAAATGCAAACTATTTACGTTAATCACCCTGGATGATAGAAAAAAGGATTTTAAAAAATTGATATGTGTGACAATTTTCCCTCCCATTTTTAGTTAAATGTGCAACACGTGGCATTTATTTGATTTTTAAACATCACATGTCTTACATCTAAAAAAATTAAATTAGGAGGGTATTGGAGGATTCAATGGGTGATGGTCTTATCTCATTCACTTTTTGATCTGCAAACTTAACTTATGTGCATACTTTTAAAATACATACAAAAGTACTTAAAATTTAAGAAGAGTTTAGTGGGGTAGATGAATTTATTTTCACTTATTGATTATGTATAGGTGGTGCTAATTATTTATGTAAAAAAAAAAAAAAAACTATAGTTAGTTTTTTAAAAATTTGTGTGAAAAAAAAAAATCATTATAGAAAATTGGCATTCTTGCTTGAGTTTAGTACTTCGACAACAACGGATACAAAAAAAAAAAATTTATGTGCTTAAGTTTGTGAAGATAATTATATATTTGACAATTTACATTCTCTCCTCTATTTTCAATCTCCCATTATATATTTGAAATTAATTCCCAAAAGTGTTTTATATGAGAAATAGAAATAATTTCTTATTAAAATTTCAAAATGGATAGAGTACATGTGCATCATGCAAAACATTGACTAATTTTATCAATTAAATTAATTGGAACCAACCTAAAGTAGATTTTTCAGTACTCAATGCAAGTGATGAATTTTTTTTTATTAGTAACAAACACATCAACACACAAGAAAGAGGTGATGGAGTTCTAATAGAACGGAGTCCTATTGTCCCCAGCTGGAACGAGGACAAGAAGTATTGATTTTGAGAACACAAATGTCAAAGTACTAACAATCAAGAACAACACAAAAGGGCTCCCATCTAAAAGCAATCGATGTCCCTGGTTTGTGTGCTGCTGTGGCATTGCATTTATAAGTACTCCCTGGCGTTGCTTTTGTGGTATTGCACTTGTTATCATCATCTTGCCTAGGGGTGGCAAAATCAATCCAAACCTATTTGTTCACCCAAACCCACCCACTTAAATAAGACTCAAACCCACTCAATTATTAATTAGGATAAATATGTATTAATCCAGTTAAACTCAATTAACATTAATATTAATTAAGTTTTAACTGTGTACTCCATTAGACCCAATTATAACCCAAGTATCATTTCTATAAAAAGACTATAATATCCATGAAACCTTAAAAATCACCAAAATACCCATAAATCTAAAAAATGACATATCTCGCAAAAGTTATAAGGGAATTATTTCAAGAAATTATTTCTTGTCAAAGTGCCCCAGGAGGGCTGAGAAATGCTTGATAGGCGATTGTTATAAGCAGTACTGCAACCACAAGAAGCATATTGTGCCTTTCGTCTGATAATGTCATCAATTTACGGCCATATCTCTTTCGAAAAAACTCCAAACATCTCGACGGCCTTAAGCAGTCTGCATACGTATTGTATGTAGATAGAGATGAACCTGAATTAGCTTTGGCCCGTGCACACCAAATATAGCTTAACCCTGATCTCTTTGTTGTCAACTTGTGTTTGACATTGCCAGATGTCCCATGCTGTTTTGTAAGGTTTACACGGACAAATCTAAAACCCCAAGTGAGTAAGTGACTATTAGAAGTGATAAACTGTCACAAAATTAGTCAAGTCTTATCCTTGGTCCGAGATCATAATCCAAAGTTGGCTATTTGTAAGCCGACGTTAATGCCAACACATTCCAAGCCACATGCCATACATGATACAAAATACAAAATATCTAAGTAAATAGAAGAAAGTCAATTTCTAAGCAATGAACATAATATAAAAAATATTAGACAAAATTTAACTAAAAAATTGGTTGTAGTCTAAGACTACAACTTTACTCAGGTTCTGTTTACTAAAGATGAAATTTGACAAAACCAGTATTAGATTATATCTTCTTTTTATATCATTCATGCTTACAAAATTTCTAAAAAATTAAAGATCAATTGCTATCTCATTAATAAATTGTTTGAATTATAAGTTTTTGCAGTTTAAAATTATGCATAAAATATAAATTTATAGATTATATAGTATAATATCTGATTGACACAAAATTTAATATGTATATTAAGAGCGTAAAGAACATACAATTTTACAATTAGATTATCAAAATATGTAGTAATGTTTATTTTATTAAGTAAAATGACTTAAGCTACAACTAATTTTGTAACTAAACTCTGACAAAAAAAATATTTATAGTATAAGAATTCAAAAAAGATTATTCATTTAATGCGAGATTTCATTTATAGGTGTATACCCAATAAGTAATCACTCGATGATTGGCTATATATTCTCATGAAATCACCAGAACCTTTTTTTTTTTTTAAGATACAAGATAGAAATTCTATTCTAACTTAATCTAAATGTATATGTGTGTGAAGGTCCCTTCTAGAGACTTGAACCCTGACCTATACCTCCAACATCTTACAAGCACTTATACTTGTGGAGTAGTCATCACACAAAGAGTGTGCGTGATTGAAATCACCAGAACCTAACTACCCACTTATTCTACTGTTCACTATTGGGTTAACGTTCGGATCAAAATCAAATGTCTAAAAGTCGACAGTTAACACGTTAATGCGAAACTTTTTTTTTCTTTTCTTTTTTTTGTATGGAAGCTGTCTTCCTTTGATGTTGATTGTTTTGGTTGTTTGCGGATGGTATATTCTTTACATATTTCATTGTTCACCAATTATCTTACAAAACTATATTTCTCAATCTTGAATGGCCTTTCTTTGCTTCGGCTCTTCTTTACTGATCGTGTCCCACACGCCTAAGCCACTGCCGAAAGCCGAAATAATTGACTTGTTTTAACTTGGTAGGCTTAAAGAGAAGTGCTCATTTAAGGGATTTGATCCCTTAAGAACGCTTTAGATTAATTGGTGGTCTCATTGATAGTAGTCATGGTCCTTTGGGTTGCGCTTGGATACTTGAATTTGAATTTTAAAATGATGAATTTGAAACGCCTTGATTCCATATCTATAAATATTTAAGTACGTCATATGGATTTTTAAAATTCTATTAATTGGTTTAGGACATATTTCAAATTCAAGAATTTTAAGCTTTAAAATCTTTGGTGGATTTTTTTAATCTAAATCCTTGACCCTTTGAAACTATCCAAACAAGGTATTTTGATTTCAATCACCCAAATCTAAATCCATGTGCCCAAATCTTGCCATCCAAACATACAATTAGAGCATTCACATCATCTCGTGCAAAATTTATGTTTATCTTAGTATAAAAATCTTCTTTTTCTATTTTATATACTCACTTTTTTAAAACACTTCACATCAGATTATTTATTTTATATAAAAAAATTATCTATTTTACATTACATTTCATTAAAATATTATTTTTTCTTGATTTTTTTTAATTATTTCTATTTTTTCACACAACAACCAACATTCACTATCTTCCTTCATTCTCGATATACATAAAAGAAAAAAAATAAACAACCGAATGTAAAATAAATAGTATCAATGTAAATTTACACAGTTACTGTAGTAAACTTATAAATTTATATAATTATATACAAATTAAAGTGAGTAATTTTTAGACAAAAATGTGTAAAATTTACACATATTTCTATTATACACACGAACTTATGTGAATACTCTTTTAAGGAACCACGCATGTAATTGCAAAGAGGGCCAAACTCAACTAGCCCCAATCATGGGTGCCCTTGTAAACTTGAAGACAAGGCCCTATCATTGTCAAATAAATATTGCGCGTCCCATTTGCTCTCTGGTCCCTTTGCGATGTATGAGATGTATCAATCTTTTTCCTTCGTGCTACCTTCATTCTGGTCTTTCCGACTATTTTGACCATTGAAAAAGTTCAAATTAGGCTCCTAAACTCAATCATGTTTTCCTTGGCTACACAAAGTTCGTCATAATAAGACCGCCATTTACCACTTACGTATTAGCTCTATCTTTTTCCAATGGCTTCAGCAATTGCTCTTTTTAACTATCATTTGCTTGTCTTTGTCATCACCCTCCTGGTTCCTGCAATAGCTCAAGTTAATACCAACGTAAGTGTGGGTTCAGCTCTCTTTGCCACTGATGATAACTCCATGTGGACTTCACCATCTGGTGATTTTTCATTTGGATTCCGTCGCTTTCCAGGTCAACAAGATCAGTTCCTTCTTGCCATCTGGTTTGCTAAGATACCAGATGAAACTATAGTTTGGTCTGCAAACGGAGATTACCCGGCAGAGAGAGAATCAAAAGTTGAGCTTAACACAGCTGGACAACTTGTACTCAAAGCTCCTGGTGGATGGGAGTTGTGGAGGTCCAGCAACAATGGGAATCCTCGAGTATCAAATGGGGCTATGCTAGACACTGGGAATTTTGTTATAACAAGCACAAACTCAAGCATCTTATGGAATAGCTTCGATGAACCAACCAATACCATGTTACCAACCCAAGTATTGGGTTTTGGGAGCAACCTTTTCTCTAGCATGTCCGAAGAAAACTATGGAGTGGGTAAATTTCAGCTCCGTTTCAATGTCCCACAGCAAATTATATCAAATTCCTCATATATTCTGATACTAAATCAAATAGATGTCTACACCCAAAATCCTTATGGAGCTTATTATGCTAAACAAGATGTTTCAGAGCTAATCTTGGACAAGTCGGGCTACCTTCAAGTCAAGAACTCACTGGGAGGCATATCCAACCTTTCATCAAAGGGTGAGGTCTTGAGGACAGAGTCAGACTCCTACTACAGGGCAACACTCGACTTTGATGGTGTTTTCAGACTCTATACTCACCCAAAGAATTTTACTGGAAACCAAACCTGGTCTGCAACTTGGTATGTTCCTGAAAACATCTGCCTGGATATTATTGACACTTTCGGAAGTGGTCCTTGTGGTTATAATAGCATATGTTTACTGACAGCTTATGGTAAGCCAGAGTGCCAATGCGCCCCAGGCTTCTCTCTCTTGGATGTAAATAACAAGTATAGTGGCTGCAAACAAGATGATGTAAGCTACATGAATGAATGTAATGAGATGGGTACTGTGATTTCGGAAGATCAATTTGAAATCATGGAGATGGAGAATGCTGATTGGCCTTTAACTGCCTATGAACTACTTCAACCCACAACAGAATTTGAATGCAAGAAATCTTGTCTGCACGATTGTTATTGTGCAGTCGCCATTTTCCAGGATCCAAAATATAATAATGGCACAGGAAGATGTTGGAAGAAGCGATTACCACTTTCTAATGGGAGGTACAACCGCAATGCCGTTGATAGAAAAGCTCTATTCAAAATATTGAAATTGAATAGCCCTTCACAAAATCCTACAAATCCAGATCCAGGCCAAGGAAAGCAGGATCAAGCAATATCGATCCTTGCAGTCCTCCTAGGTACTTCTGTATTTTTTAACTTCTTTTCTGTAGCTGCAATTTCTCTTCTTGCCTTTTGCTTGTGTCAAGGAAAACTACCAAATTTCTATAGAACCTTACATACAAAAGACCTTGATATGAATCTGCGTTCATTCACATACAAAGACCTTGAAGAAGCCACTAGTGGGTTCAAAGAAGAATTGGGTAGGGGTTCTTTTGGCACTGTTTACAAAGGGGTAATAGTATCAAGTTATAGCAAATATGTTGCTGTCAAGAAGCTAGACAAGTTGATAAAGGAAGGTGAGAGGGAATTCAAAACTGAAGTAACAGTGATTGGCCAAACTCACCATAAGAATTTGGTACGGTTACTTGGCTATTGTGATGAAGGTGAACACCGAATTTTGGTGTACGAGTTTATGTACAATGGTTCATTGTCGAGTTTCCTCTTTGGAGTAATAAGACCAAGTTGGCAACAGAGAACGCAGATTGCATTAGGAATTGCCAGAGGACTTATGTACTTACATGAAGAATGCAGCATGCAAATCATTCATTGTGACATAAAGCCTCAAAACATACTATTGGACGATTTTTTTACCGCCAAAATTTCTGATTTTGGATTGGCAAAGCTTTTGATGAATCACCAAACCTGTACTCTCACTGGCATCAGGGGGACTAAAGGCTATGTTGCACCTGAATGGTTCAGGAACGCACCAGTCACCATAAAGGTGGATGTTTATAGTTTTGGTGTCATGTTGTTGGAGATCGTTTGCTGCAGGAGATGTGTGGAAGTTGAGACGGAGAGGGCAGCAATACTTACGGAGTGGGCTTATGATTGCTATAGTAGAGGGAAAGTTGAAAGATTGGTGGAAAATGATGAAGAGGCGATTAGTGATATGAATTGGGTGAAGAAGCTAGTAATGGTGGCAATTTGGTGTGTACAGGATGTGCCATTATTGAGGCCTTCCATGAGAGAAGTCACTCATATGCTAGAAGGCATTCTTGAGATTTCTGCACCCCCATGTCCTTTTCTCTACAGTTCAACTTTCAAAGATGAAAAGTCATCCATGGGATTTTCAAATAATAGTATGAAGAAATGAACATCCCAATGTTGGAAGGCTCACTACTTCAACCAGTCTCCGAGTAGTGTCTAAGTGAAGTGGTGTCATAACAAGCCAAATAAGCTTTTCCATGATATCCTTTGAAAGTTTAGTCATTTGGAAAGATTGTCTTAATCAATGTTCTTGTCATGAATTTAAGCTTAGTACTACTACTTAAATGGATTGAAATGCTACGCAAATGTGGCTCTATGGAGGTTGTTGGTATATGTAATCTATATATAGTGTGGAGACCTTTTTTTTTTTTTTTTTTGAGATAAGGAGATTTGTGAATTTAAACTACTATAAGTCTTTCATATTGATTTTATTAAATGGTATCAGTGTGTCTGAAAATGAATTCCTTTCATCTATGTCATGGTTGAGCATAGCTTCCACTTTTCAATCCCCTTCTGCTTCAAAACTTTCTAATCCTACACTTCCTCCCTCATCCAATTATTATCTGAATAATACTCTACAGTTTCCATAATGATGATTTTTATAATGTCAAAAACAGAAAAGAAGCAGTTTCTATCAAATAATGAAGAAAAAGAACTGATTATTCTATTACTAATTTATTATATAGGAATTTAACAATCATTTTGGGTGCGCATTTGCTTGCCTTACACATGATTGGAAGCAACGCTTTGTCATCTACAGTTATGATGAAAAAAATGCAACGTAAATCATCAAAAATTATGATCCAATGCTAACTGGTTTTGAAGTTTCATATTGATAATGTCAGTCTTCAAAGCAGATTTCTTAATTAACCAAGAAAACTCTAGTAATATTAGGAATTTCATTGCTTCATTTTTTTGGATAGATTTTGGGTTTCTTTTCATTTGCAACAAGAAAAAATGACCAAGGAATCCGGGTAAAAAACAGATTTGTATCTCTACAATAAATTTTCATATCTTCACAAGAAGAAACGTTTGACATAGATCATACTTAACCAAGCATCTAAGGAAATGAATATCAGTAAATAATATTAAAATTCCAGAAGAAGAGAGTTTAACACTAATGGAATTTTATCATGGAATTTTAGCAAAAACAGAAGATTGGAGGTAAAACAGGATATACAAGCTTTGTTGGTTGCAAGAATTATGGAGGATTGTGAGAAATATCTTGGCTTGCCAATGGTTGGGGAAAAATCAACGGTAAATACTTTTAATGATCTACGGGAAAAAATTACTAATAGAGTGTTGGGTGGAAGGAGAAATATATTTCTAAAGAGGGGCGAGAGATCCTAATCAAAACGGTAGCTCAAGCCATTCCTACCTACTCTATGGGTATTTTTAAAATCCCAAGGGCTTTACGTGATGCCATTAATTCCATAGTGACTAAATATTGGTGGGGTCAATCAAATGATGAAAAGAAAATTCATTGGATCAATTGGAAAAAACTTTGTACTAGAAAGGATAGAGGTGGTATGGGGTTTAGAGATTATACAAGCTTTTAATATGGCTATGTTAGCCAAACAAGCTTGGCGTTTGATTCATAATACTCATTCTCTATTCTATCGAGTGTATAAATCAAGATATTTTCCTAATTGTTCTTTTATGGATGCGGAGGTTAGCAGCAATCCTTCATATGTGTGGAGAAGTCTTCTAGCAGCTAGAGATCTTATTAAGGAAGGTTCAAAATGGCAGATTGGGGATGGAAGATATATTAAAGTTTCAACTCATAAATGTTTGACACATAAACCAATTTTTTTGAGAGGTTCAACCTAATCTGTTGGTGATGGACTTGAATCATGATGCCACTGGACAATGGGATAGTGACAAGGTGTTTGATCTTTTTGCTCATAAGACACGCATGGAAATTCTGCAGATGCCACTGTCAAGGCCGTCCTCACGAGATAAACTGGTTTGGAAGGAAAACAGGTCTCAAAGCTTCTCTGTTAAAACAGCACACCAGGTTGCACTTCGTATGGGGCAGCAGCAATGGGTTGAGCACTCTGGTTTGTTGGCAGAACGTAAAATTTGGAGAAAGTTGTGGAGCTTAAATGTACTGCCTAAAGTAAGGATGTTTGTATGGAGGGCATGTTCAAATGTTTTGCTGACTCGGGATAATCTATATCGCCGAAAGATTAACATTGATCCAAGATGTGAATTCTGTTGCGAACACTTGGAGTCCGCTGCCCACTTGCTTTGGGAATGTCCTTTTGCACAAAATGTATGGGCCCTTTGCAGAGGAAAGCTTCAAAAAAGTTCAAATGATGCTCAAGATATTTTCATGCTATTTAGGTGGTTGATGGACAAACTTTCTCAACAAGAGCTGGAACGATGGGCGGTGACGGTTTGGGCAATTTGGAATGCTCAAAATAAATATTATTTGAACATATCCAAATTCAACCCAAGTCCATTCTTGATGGAGCACTTGGTTTTCTGCAGGAGTATCAACATTTGGTAGTTGTTCAATCAAGCAATTGAATGTGATCTGATCGTTTTCTGCACATCTGATGTATTTCTGCGTAGTGTTATTTTCTGCATAATTATTTGTTTCTGCAGAAATTGTTTTGTTTTTCTGCATAATTGTTAGGTCCGGTATTGTTGTAATAGGTGTCCGACTCCTCTGCTTGTTCTATAGGGTTCTATGTATTGTTTTTGAATTCTGCAGAAGTTGTTTTCTGCATAATTCTGCATAATTGTTCTGCTGTTAGCAGAGGGTTAAATACCCCTGTTTGTCCATGTAGTTTTCTGATGTAATGTTGTGGTCTATGCAGAAGTGGTTGTTTTCCTGCATAATTGTTTTGCTATTAGCAGTGGGTCAGAGGTTTCGATTCCCCTGTTTTGTTTTGCAGGGTTTTTATGTACTGTTTCGCATATTTTATCAAATAAAATTTCTATCTTTTATCTCAAAAAAACACTAATCCGGTAAAAAGAATACACTAATAAAGACTTATAAGCAGTTCAGAGTGATATGTGGCAAAATACATTGCATCTTAAGTTGCTCCCTGAAGGAAGCACAACTGTAATCAAGAAGGCAGACTATCCAAATCTTGGGAAATCCTCAAATTCTAATCACTTTTTAATTATTGATGAACAAGACAATTGTTAATCAGAAAAAAACAAGTCTTAGGTTGCCGTGAGCAAGTGCAAGCATTTGAAGTCTTTTTTATAATTCAAAAGGTAGAAAAAGAGAAAACACATAATGAATATCAACGCCTATAGGGAAGAATATCCATGACTGAACAATTCTCTTTCAAATAAAATTCTTACTTTACAAAAACAAATATCCAAGTATTAACCACCGCTTCCAAGAACCCACTTAGATGAGACTGGCACTATTTTAATCACCCTTTGTAACAAGAAGTTCAAAAGGTTCAACTAGACTTGGGGGCCAAAAGAAACACAATCCATTGACCACAATCTCATTCACAGTTCAACCTGACCCCAATACAGGGTGCTCAATTTTGAAGTCAAGTACAAACGAGAACACCATGTATAAAACAGCAGCATGAAGCAGTACTTCAGCCCTTAATTGGAGCAATTGTTGCACCATTAAGCCAACCTAGTCAAGAATCAACCAATGTACCAAATCATCTAATATATGCCAATTAAAATCTATCTGTCTTTTGTGTCTAGAAAATACAGACAAATTGTACTAGGCTTTTTTTTTTTAATTAATAAACAAACATATACACACACAAAGGAGAAGGGATGGAACTCTAATACAAAGGAACATGAGAAATATGATTACAAATTCAAAAATTAAGTAATACTATCTATGCAATCACACTGCTTTATTACTATATACATTATATTCATAGACAACATTGGGTACTTCAACTATGCCCTTAGAAACACATATGCTAAATTTTATTATTGAAGAAACAAAAACAAAAAGAAATATGCTACAGTTACAAACTTTTTTTCAAGTTAAATTAGGGATTGGGTTTTTTTTTTTTTTTTCTCTCTTAAGTCTAAACATGGGAATTGGAGTCTGTTTTTTGGGTGGGAGTGTTTCTTTTTAATCTAAACGTGGGAGTGTAGAATTGTGGCAATGCAGGAGTGCTTTTTTTTTTTTTTTTTTAAATTCTAAACGTGGTAGTGTTTTGATATAATTATATTCCATCTTCCCAATTAATTTTTCCTTTCTCTTCCATCTTTTTCTCCAATAGTTGAATACTGATTTTTTTGCGCCAGACAAAGCCGTTGGTTCTTCTGCAAAAAGAATTACTCAATCAAGGTTTAAGGTTTGGCTACCTATTACCCTAATTTCCCATTTATTTGTTTCAATTTCTTGAGTTATGTTTTGTCGATTATTGTATTGGTTAGATTTTTTTTTTTTGTTTGGAAGATTTTTGTTAGATTTGTACTTATGTTTTGTTGATTTTTGTATTTAAGTTACATTTGATTTTTATTTGGCAGTTTTTTTATTAGATTTGTATTTCTTTTTTTGTTTTCCCCTGAATTTTGAATTCATAGGAAAGAACATAGAAATTCTTTTTTTCGCTTTCCTGCAATTAAGGATATTGTGACACATAGGAAAAAACACCGATCTAAAAATTTGCCACGTTCACAATTAAAAGGCAAAACATTAATTAAAAAAATTTTCAAATTTCAATTTTTTATTTTTTTTAATGATGGTAACTTGGTAAAGAAGTGGACTACTAAAGAAAATCTCTACCCAATCCGCAAACTGGATCAGTCTAAAGTGAGTATTGATAGTGTATTATTACTATTATTATTATGAGAAAGGGACTACTTTTTATTGTTTGAAATTTCCCCTTCTCTAAAATCTTTCTCCTGTGGTTTTATTTAGCTCACATTAAAAGAAAAGAACTCTGATAGGGTTTTAGTGGTTATAAATAATGAAGATTCAAGTGATTGGATGAACTGGTCTAAAAAGTGATTTGGGTTTTGAAAGATTGGATCTTGAGGGCAAAGAGTAGCTGGAATCAGATCTTTAAGTTGCAGGACTAAATTAAATGGTTGGTGTCTGATAGTTATTTGGACTGCGATTTAATTATATATTGGAGGGTTTAATTTGAGAGATTATATAAGTTTACCACAATATTTATGTTTATTGTGCGTGAGTTCATAATTAGTAGGGTTCTAAATTTTGTTCAAGTTTTATTGACAAAATACAGATCTAAATTTAAAGTTATTGTTATGATCTATGTAAAGTATTAAAACTATTGATTTTCATATACATATTTTGTGGTCTTTGGTGAACTTGCATTGGGTTAGTGATGTGAAATTAAGTTAAATGAGACCATTTGGTGTCAAAGCATATGAGAAAGTGGATTATTGATATATGGATGCATTTAGAATTTCTTTTAGCATTATTCTTGAGAAATCAAAAGGCATATATTACACCTTTATGCAAAGCTTTTTTGTGCAATTGGCCTTATACTTTTTAGAATGGTAAGCTTTGATTTAGAAGCATTAGATTTTCCCCATGATGATCTTCACTTGGAATCAGATTGAATTGCATATTTGAGGTTTGAACTTGAAGTTACAAAATTAGTCAAGATTGTTAGATAGGTTTTGAAGACAAGATAAAAATCAGATTATAGACATATGTGCTCTAGGATTTCCGAATTTTTTTATTTGCTAGGCTTGCATTGGATTGGTTTTTTTTGGGATAGTGCTTTGAGATTCCTTTATATAGTGGTTTGTGGAAAATGAGTTTCCACAGCTTTTGGGGTAGTTTTTGGAAATTTCAAGAAGTGTCAATCAAGTTGCAAAACTTTGGCTTCCTAGGTATTTTAAAATAAATATTAAAAATGCTTTGTGTTTTCTTTCTCTTTTTATTTTTCTTTCCTATTCATCAACTATATATATATATATATATCAAACCAAGGAATTTTGAGTTTTAGTTCACAATTTTACATTTTTTTAAAACCTGATGAGAAAGCTAATGAAACAAGCTAGACTGCTTTCAGCTTTTTTTTTTTTTTTGGAGCCAAAACCGCATAAACCTTGAACGAGAGAGAGAGAGAGAGAGAGAGAGAGAGAGAGAGAGAGAGAAGAAGAAGAAGAAGAAGAAGAAGAAGAAGAAGAAGAATAGGAGGTTTTGGTTATTAATTTTTAGCAAAAAATAACATCGAAGTTATGCCTGAATTTGTATGTAGGAACTCACAATATATTTAATTGTCCATGAATGGGTTTTTTTTTTTTTTTTTTGGTTGAAGAAGCATTTGAAACGTGAATTGCTGAATTTTGTCACCATAAAAGACAATTTTGGATTTGGATCTTATTGTCATACAATATTTGTTTAGTTAAGGAGAAAAAAGTGGATTCAGTTTTAAAGTTAAAAGTAAAGTTTATTTTCCTGTAACATTGAATTGTTCATATTGTAATTTGATTCACTTTAAAGTTTATTTCCCTATAACATTGAATTTTTCATATTTTTATTTGATTCACTTTGTCAATTTGGTGATGCCCAAAGAAACTTGAGGAGATTGTATTTGGATGTCTCCTATCTAATTACTCAGGAGGCAAGCAATCTCTTCACTTATTATGACAGGAAAAGTCCACAACAACTTTGAAGGTCAAATAGCCTAATTGTTTTCCTTCCCTAAATTTGCTACCCTTTCGTCAGTCTCGCTTCTTTTACATTAACCCTTCATCTCTTGGTTTCACGACCACCACATCACACCCTTTCTCCCTTCTATTCTTGAATTTGGAACCCCTTTGTTCCTTATATTCCTTATGATTCTTGAAGATTACAAACCTCTCTAACACTATAAGTATTTAGTCAAAAGCCTCTCTAATCTGTGAGATTATAATATAATCTCAAGTATTTGTTTTGCTATGACCCAATTACAATGTCATGAACACTCTACTTATCTATGTAAGGCAGTCAGTTTTTCTTTGATTTTTTGGGTATTTTCTAATTATTTTTTAGAGATTTTTCTACATGTGATTGTGTGCATTTGATTTCTATGTGGGTTATGTTCTATGTAAGTCTTTCTTTCTTGGGAAATTTCAGTTCCTTTTTTTTTTCCTTAAACTTCTTTCTGTGATTTATCAGTTTTGAAAGATTTAAGTTTCGAAGACAAGCAATGAGTTTTCCATTTTAAAAAAATATTTAATTTCTACTAAAACGTTGAAGCAAACAGAATTTGTACTGCTTTATTTATTTAATTGGGTCGGTAGAGGAATTCTGTTGATGGGCTTTGTTGGTGATAGAATGAGATATTTGAAAGATCATTTTGAACAACTTAGAAACTACAAGATGGGAACAACCCAGATTTGTGGTTGAGGTTTTGTCTATTTTAGAAGCTATGCCTAGAGCACTGTGACTCTTGAGTATTTGTAATCTATGTAGTTAATTTAGGAAAAAGTTTGTTTATTGATTTATTTTTTGTTTATGGGTAAAAGGAAATACTTTACTAATAGGAAAGATGTTTACTAATTTATTTATATATTTCACTTCTATAGAGAACAGAAAATTGAGGCTTAAAATAGGTAGATGTCCATGTTCATCAATTTGAGTAGTAATACTAATGCCAAATATTTACCCTTTTTTCTCCTTTATTCTCTATTGTCTCTTTCTGCATCATTATTGGTAGTATGTTTTGAGGAAGAATAAATTCTTTCAAACAATCATGTGAACCTTTCACTTTGAGAGAGATAAACGTACACCCATGGAAATGAATATTTCATTTTTTATGTCTTCTATCAAACATAGTTTTAACTTTTAATGAGTATTTTTCCTCATAAAACTTTTGTTTTTCATGTTGAAACTGAATACTAAATATTAAATTTGATGTTTGTGATGTACTTTCATGACCAGATTTGTATTACTAGAAGGGTCATTTTTAGTGTATGTTTCTTGAAGTTTTTCTCTTTAAATTTTGGAACTGATTCTATATTTAATGTAGTTTAGTGTAGTTGTTCATCTTTTCTTTGCGGGATCTTTTATTGTCATTCTCTCATATATAACAAATTTTTGGAGAAAACATCATTGTCTGATCCTTTAAAGAAAAATATAGTTACTAATATGTAAGTGATTTGCACAATGAAGGCACCATTTTCTTCTTTTGTCCATGATGAGTTTCACTTTCACAATTGCAGAACCTATTCACAACTATGGGGTGCTAATGCTAGATGGCACAATGGCAAAACAATAAACCATATAGAGAAAACGGACGGAAGTCTATATACTTAAGGGTGGCCGATGCAATAATAGTTTTGCCACGAAGTGTTCATAAAAGAAATGTTCAACTTGTGTTGATGCAAAGGATAACTTCCACTCTTTTAAGTTTATGAAATTTTATATGTATTACTTTTGTGATCTATTGCCTTTATGAAATTGTAGATATGTTTCTGCAAATATTGTGGTTTAAAATGTGACAATGTATTGTTGAAGTGTTGTAAACTAAACAAAAATGCGAATCCTTTAAATATTTGAATTCTTATTTTCAAATATGCCATGGAAATTGAAATTCATAGTCTCTTTTAAGTTTTGTGTTATTTCAACATTGCATAGCATGGGGTCAATTTGTCTAATTTCCATTGTTGTCCAAAATTTTATGGAGACTTTGTGGTTGAATGAGTTTCAAGATTCTAATTTTAATAGGCTAGGTGTTGTTTTTATGTGTTTTAATTCAAGTTGTGACCAAAAGATAATTGAAATTTTTTTCTCCTAATTTTAATGGTTCGGTTGCTGGAAAAATAAGCAATGCATTTATGCTTCAATGTAGCACGGGTGTCATATTCTGCAAATCATAAAACTAGGTGAATTCTGTTCCATCTTCCCTTTGGTGGAAGAATTGACTAGATCAGTAAAATACTTATGTTTTGGCACACAATATGAACTCCTTTTTTGTTTTACATGAATATTGATGTTGGGAAAATAAGGTGATTTGAGACCATGCATTCTAATGAGTCTAACTCACCCTCTTTTGGTTCTATATCTCTACCTCACCAAGACCAAGTGAACTTCTTATATAATGTTTAATTAGCTAATGTCACTGGTATAGTAAGCAATTCTAATTGAATATTTAACTGCAATTATTAGATTGGGAAAAAGGTGTTACTTCATATTATTACTTAAAAATATGTTAAATATTTTATCTAACTTTCTCATATAGCAGCTTACAACATTATCTGCACATCGCGCGGGCCCTCCGGCTAGTAATAATAAATTTAAAAAACAAAAACAAAAACATAGCAAACCTGAGGCTTGTTCTGTGTATTTATAATGCCATAGTGGTATTCTAAATAATAATAATAATAATAACAATAAAGAAGAAGAAGAATATTTCTGTTGAGCGGTACTTTTGTTTTCTCATTTTTAGCCTCCATGTCTACTGCCACACTCACCATCATCAATATGATGCTGCTGCCATAGTGATATTCAATAACAGGGCAGTGGCAATAGCTAGAAACTATAATTACTATTTGTACTTAAAGCGAAGGGAACAAAAATCAAAAAGTTGTATTCATAAATATCAACCGGACAACATTAACTTCGGCTTGAGAGATTCGTTGAGTACATAAATTCTTGGCTAAAATGCAAAACTGACCCTCTAAGTTTCAGCTTTTGTCATTTCAGTCCTTTAAGTTTTAGTTTTGTCATTTCAGTCTTCTAAGTTTTAAATTTTGTCAATTCAGTCCTCCGTTACCCTTCAGTTAAGTGCTGCCTTTAACTAAACCAAAACGACGTCGTTTTGGTGTTTTTTTTTTTTTTTTTTTTAAACTTCTTAATTTTACTAAAATACTTTAATTACCCAAAAAAAAAAATCTAATGAGAACGACGTCGTTCCCTGCCTCTGAAAGGGGCTGAAGATCAAGACAACAACGATCAAGACGACGAAGGAGCTGAAGATGAATCCATGGCGTCCTCCACCCCACCGGCGGCGAAATGAACCACCGGAAGCCTCCCGAGCTGCTTGGTCTGCATCACCAAATCATAAGGAGCAACGATCTTTTTTGCGAAGGAGAACACCTCATCATCATCCATGTTCCTCAACACCCTGATATCTCCCATAATGGAATGCACATGCCTCACGGCCTCGATGATATTCCCGATTTCGGCTTCGCCTTTGGTCCGAATCATCGCCACGCCTTTGCGAATCCTACATAAGGCTTCGCCGAGGTTTCGGCACAAACAAACAAAAGGGGTACAAAAGTTATGCTTGTTGATGTGGTTGTCCTCATCCGCCACGGTTAGAACCTTGGACTCGTCGACGTAGTCGAATCCAATGGCTTCAAGGATTTGGGCCTCCACAAAGTGGCCAATGCGAGCTTTAGCCATGACTGGAATAGTCACAGCTTGTTTGATCTCCTTAATGAGCTGAGGGTCGCTCATGCGAGCCACACCGCCTTGGGCTCAGATGTCAGTCGGCACACGCTCAAGCGCCATTACGGCGCACGCACCAGCGCCATTACGGCGCACGCACCAGCCTCTTCAGCGATCCGGGCTTGCTCGGCGTAAATTACGTCCATAATGACACCGCCGTGGAGCATCTGGGCCAGACCCATGTTTTTTTTTTTTTTTTTTTTTGGTAATTAACGTATTTTAGTAAAATTAAGAATTAAAAAAAAAAAAAAAAAAAAAAAAAAAAAAACTCACCAAAACGACGTCGTTTTGGTTTAGTTAACGGCAACACTTAATTGAAGGGTAATAGAGGACTGAATTGAAAAAATTTGAAACTTAGAGGACTGAAATGACAAAACTAAAACTTAGAGGACTGAAATGACAAAAGCTGAAACTTAGAAGGTCAGTTTTGCATTTTAGCCTAAATTCTTTGTAGGTAAAATGAGAGCAGTTGTGTTACAGCCAAGGAATTATAACAAAGAACACTTTGCAAGTTGTGCAGACTGGGAAGAGTTGAGATTGAAAAGAAAGTGATTCAGAATTCAAGATGCTTTGCAGAAACGTGAAAGG
The DNA here is from genome assembly GCA_033629205.1 of Lithocarpus polystachyus. Taxonomy (NCBI): domain Eukaryota; kingdom Viridiplantae; phylum Streptophyta; class Magnoliopsida; order Fagales; family Fagaceae; genus Lithocarpus; species Lithocarpus polystachyus. The sequence goes on from CM066165.1 coordinate 1,543,785, forward strand.
ATGAAGTAGATGCAGAAGGGTTCAATGAAATAATACTCGAAATATATACAGCCTTTGCACAAAACAAAGCTACCACACTGACAATACAGTGAAGAAGAAACCTCAATGAGCGGCAAATTTCGATTGTGAAAGAAATTTTGTTGAAAGTGAATTAAAGTATATTTGTAATTTAAAAAAAGTTAAAAAAAAATAAGAAGTTGTCATACAAATAGTGTATCAAAATATTTATAATCCACTTAAAGAAAAATCACTCCACAGTCCACACTTTAAATACTAATTATTATCTTAAATATTTATAATCCACTTAATAATATAAAATTTACAAAAGAAAAAAAAAGTGAAAAAAAAAACTTACCTAGTACTTGATTTCTTGAAATTAAAGTACCATACAAAAAGAAAAAAAAAAGATAAAGATAAATAACACCGCAGTCCAAACTCTAAATACTAATAATTATCTTAAATATTTATTATCTACTTAATAATATAAAATTTACAAAGGAAAAAAAATTACCCAATACTTTATTTCTTGAAAGTAAAGTGCCATACAAAAAGAAAAAAAAGAGATAAAGATAAATCACTCCACAGTCCACACTCTATATACTAATTACTATTTTAAATATTTATAATCCACTTAATAATATAGAATTTACAAACAAAACACAAAAAAAACAAATTTACCAGTACTTTATTTTTTGAAAGTAAAGTACCATACAAAAAAAAAAAGGATAAAAGATAAAAATAAATCATTCAACAGTCCACACTCTAAATGCTTATAATTATCTTAAATATTTATAATCCACTTAATAATATAAAATTTACAAAAAAAAAAATTCCGAGTACTTTATTTCTTGAAAGTAAATTAACATACAAAAAGAAAAAGAAAAAAAAAAGAAAAAAGAAAAATCAGTCCACAGTCCACACTCTAAATACTAATTACTATTTTAAATATTTATAATCCACTTAATAATATCAAATTTACAAAAAATATTTTCCAGTACTTTATTTCTTGAAAGTAAAGTACCATACAAAAAAATAGATTAAAGAAAAATCACTCTCCCGTCCACACTCTAAATACTAATTACTTTCTTAAATATTTATAATCCAATTAATAATATAAAATTTATAAAAGAGAAAATAAGTGAAAAAAAAAAATTTACCTAGTACTTGATTTCTTAAAATTAAAGTACCATACAAAAAGGAAAAAAAAAAAGATAAAGATAAATCACTTTACCATTCAAACTCTAAATACTAATAATTATCTTAAATATTTATTATCCACTTAATAATATAAAATTTACAAAAAAAATTACCTAGTACTTTATTTCTTGAAAGTAAAGTACCATACAAAAAGGAAAAAAAAAAAAAAGATAAATCACTCCACAGTCCACATTCTAAATACTAATTACTATCTTAAATATTTATAATCCACTTAATAATATAAAATTTACAAAAGAAAACAAAGTAAAGAAAAATAATTTACCATGTACTTGATTTCTTGAAAGTAAAGTACCATACAAAAAAGAAAAATAAATAAATAAATCACTCGACAGTCGACACTCTAAAAAGTTAACAGAAAGGCCTTGATTGAATAAATCTGAAACTTAGAGGATTGAAATGAACGAAAGCAAAGTTAGAAAAATGAAATCTAAAGAAAATTAGAGAGTCAATTTTGCATTTTAACCAAAAGAAAAAGATTAAAAAAAAAAGATAAAACAAATCACTCCACAGTCCACTCTCTAAATACTAATTACTACCTTAAATATTTATAATCACTTAATAATATAAAATTTACAAATGAAAAAAAAATTACCTAGCACTTGATTTCTTAAAATTAAAGGAATAGAAAAAATAATAATAATAAATAAAGATAAATCACTCCACGGTCCAAACTGTAAATACTAATAATTATCTTAAATATTTATTATCCACTTAATAATCTATATTTCTTGAAAGTAAAGTACCATACAAAAAAAAAAGATAAAGATAAATCACTCCACAGTCTACACTTTAATATTAATTATTATCTAAAAATATTTTTAATCCATTTAATAATATAAAATTTACAAAAGAAAAAAAAAAGTGAAAAAAATAATTTTCCCTGTACTTGATTTCTTGCAAGTAAAGTACCGTACAAAAAGAAAAAAAAAAGATAAAGATAAATCACTCCACAGTCCACACTCCAAATACTAATTACTATCTTAAATATTTATAATTCACTTAATAATATAAAATTTACAAAAGAAAAAAAAATTGAAAAGAAAGTTTACCCTTTACTTAATTTCTTGAAAGTAAAGTACCATACAAAAAAAAAAAAAAAAAGATAAATCACTCCATGATCCACACTTTAAAATTAATTACTAACTTAAATATTTGTAATCCACTTAATAATATAAAATTTACAAAAGAAAAAAAGTGAAAAAAAAAATTACCCGTTACTTGATTTCTTGAAAGTAAAATACCATACAAAAAGATAAATATAAATCACTCCACAGTCCACACTCTAAAAACTAATTATTATTTTAAATATTTATAATCCATTTAATGATATAAAATTTACAAAAAAAAAAAAAGTAAAAAAAAAATTACCTAGTACTTGATTTCTTAAAAGTAAACTACCATATAAAAAAAAAAGATAAAGATAAATCACTCCACAGTCCACACTCTAAATACTAATTACTATCTTAAATATTTATAATCCATTGAATAATATAAAATTTACAAAAGAAAAAAAAAGTGAAAAAAAAAATAATTTACCCTGTACTTGATTTCTTAAAAGTAAAGTACCATACAAAAAGAAAAAAATATAAAGATAAATTACTGCACGGTCCACACTCCAAATACTAATTAGTATCTTAAATATTTATAATCCACTTAATAATATAAAATTTACAAAAGAAAAAAAAAAGTGAAAAAAAAAATAATTTACCCTATACTTGATTTCTTGAAAGTAAAGTACCATACAAAAAGAAAAAAAGATAAAGATAAATCACTCCACGGTTCATACTCCAAATACTAATTACTATCTTAAATATTTATAATCCACTTAATAATATAAAATTTACAAAAGAAAAAAAAAAGTGAAAAGAAAGTTTACGCTATACTTGATTTTTTGAAAGTAAAGTACCATTAAAAAAAAAGATAAATCACTCCACGATCTATACTCTAAAAACTAATTACTATCTTTAATATTTGTAATCCACTTAATAATATAAAATTTACAAAAGAAAAAAAAAAGTGAAAAAAAATTACTCTATACTTGATTTCTTGGAAGTAAAGTACCATACAAAAAGAAAAAGAAAAAGAAAAAATAAAGATAAATCACTCCACAATCCACACTCTAAAGTAGAGACCCCATGCGGGAGAGCATAAGGTTCTACCATGTAGAAGATTAAGAGATTTGGTTCCACCCCATTTTCCAACTTCTTGAACTCTTTCACTTTTAATTTCATTAATTTAAAAAATGAAAAGTTTTTTCCATTCAATGTTAGTTTTTCATGTTATAACACCTGTTATAACATTGTTAGTATCAAGAAAGGTATAAAATTGGTTTTGGTTTTAGGTGCATATGATCTAAACCTCTCAACAACATTGTCAAAGCTTGATACAGTACTTCAACGAAATTTGGCATTTCTAAAAGGTATGTTTAAGGAAGACATAGAGCCTTTATTTGCGTTATTTGTGTGCTATTTATATTTTTGGGAAGTTCTTAATCTTTTTAAGTGATTGAGGTATTTAGATGTATGTAAAATTAAACTTAATATATGAAATATTATAAATTTATATTTCTCTATTCAATTGTGGTTATATTTTTAATCTCTTGACATGTATATTTAGTTTTGCAAATTAAAAATTATAAATCTTAAAATCTTAGATGTTCGGCCTTTAAAAGTTCGTATTTTTCTTTTTTTAAAAAAAGAAAATACTCCTAAAAAAGGAAAAAGAAATAATAAGAATTTTTATATTGGAAACATCAAATGTAAGAACCAAATATACATGTACAATTGATAAAAAAAATAAATAAATAAATAAAGAGGCATGAAATCGCATTTTTAGGGTCTAATTAATTATGATTACTTATATATAGATATATTGTATTACAATGTTTTTCTTCATTAATTTTGTGGCATATAATACATAATCGAAATTAATTTTTCAAATATTATAACACATATGAGTATTATAAAATAACTAATAATAAACACATGCATCATGTGAGACATCTGCTAGTATTTTGTAATAGTGATGGCTTGATATTTTTTATTTTTTATTTATACTTAAGTATAATGATTTTAGTTGTTGAGTTACTGTATGGAACTAAAGATTATTATATACTTAATATTCTATTGATGAATTATACTAAGACCACAACAAAATGCATAACCTTTGCCACAACTCATTGATGTGGCGAGTTGTGAATGGCGGAGTTGTAAACTCACATGAACCCATCATTAGTTGTAGCAAAAGTCGTGTATTTTGTTGTGACACTACCATTTTTCTTCTATTGATGCCTCTTTTAAGATCCAAAATTTTTAAGATTTGAAAGTTATTGCTGAATCTTCTATCCAAAATGTTAAATATTTAGATGATATATAAACGCTCTAGAAAGGTTCAAAGATGTGAACTTAAGAAAACATATATCACTTCCTTGATGATAAAAGGAAAATATATATATATATATATATATATATATATTCTTTCTTATTTAGCATGGTACTAGACTTTTTCTAGTTTCACTTTAGACTTAGCTAGTGTTCGGGAGATAACACCTTGGGGAGTCTCCAATTAATATGTTATAGGGAAAAGTTAAGAGATGCCCTAAAGACATCTACTAGTGAATCATTTTAAGAAAGTTTTTATGCTAAAAAAAAAAAAAACAATTGATTTTTTGACAACTTTTCTATTTCTCATAAAAGGTATACTCTAAGAATTGAGAGAGAGGATCATTAATTCTTTGTGTTGTCTCATACTCCAATTAAAGCTTGACAATCAGGAGCATGAAGGTTCTTTACTTTACTCCTGGTATAAGGCAGTCATGCATGCAAATGCTCTTCATGAGTTGGTCTCTTAAGAAATAATAAGCTCTGTAGTGGAATGTTCATCCTTTGTGCTGTCTCAACCTAAACCTCTTTGAACCGCTGAAAGTCCACTCTTTGCTGTAGTGAGCATTAGAACTGAATGAATACATCTACTCTGAAGCTTCACCACAACTTGGCAAATAGTAGGGGCAGGCCACTGTTAATAAAGTCCTTAAAAGACCAACTACAGCAAAGAACCAAGCCATTTTCTTCTCTTGATTTTTATATACATAAAAAAATCACATTAAAGAAAGTTGAGATGACACCTTATGCTTGTTCTGTTTGTCGCATATACGGATGAAAAGATGTTTATGATTATTTTGAGGTTGAAATTAAGGATCTGTTTGAATACCGCTTATTTTGTTGAAACTGAAAATTTACTACTGAAATTATTGTAGATAAAGGTAAAAGTTAGTTAAAATAGTACAGTAAGACTCATAAATAGTACTAGAAAGTGCAGCAGGACTTATGAATAGTAGCAAAAATAAGTTGAATAGTAAAATAATTTTAATTTTTAATCTCTTCCGTAAACTAAGCATAACTATGTCTGTGAATTACGACCAGGCGCACAAGGTTTTTAACTTATAACAATTCAAAGTATTATTTATTCTTTTCTAGAATTTTCAACCTATGAAGATCAAAACCAACTAGAATAGGACTTCTTTAAGTCCACGTCTAAATCTCCCCTATGTAGTGTAAAAATAGACAAGACAAAGTTTGATTCTTTGCTAGCCGACTCGCCAGCACAATTAAAGCCACATGCCATAAACCAAAAGATTAAAAAAAATCGAAGTGATGAACACGATATAGAAAATATTTGTACTATAAGAATTCAGAGAGGATTATTCATTCTTAGTATTTTCTCATACAGTATATAATGGTTAATAATCACGTGTATGAATGTTCGTTTCTTCCCTTTCAGTAAGGTAGAAACCGGTTGTCTGCTCATGGTCATGGACATTAGTTTTTAGGTGAAAAATCAAATTACACTACTTCAACTTCCCAAGTAGAACGATTGATTCCAATGAAATCACCAAAAACCCACGTTATCCAACTAAAACCAAACTACTCACTTATTCTACTATTCATTTTTTAATGCAACAAGTAAGAAGGGTCAAATTAATGCCTAATTAAGGTTGATTGTTTTGGTTGTTTGCTGATAACATACTCTTTATATTCATCTAAGCATGTCAATTTTTCGTCTAAGTCACAGCACATGCCGTGCCAAAATTGACATAGTGGTTGAAAATCCAAAAATAAGTCATCCAAAACAGTGAGATTTTGAAGCCTTTGTGATCTATGACTATGAGATGTATCAATTGCCTTCTTGCTGCCTGCATTCTGGTTTTCCTGACTGTTTTGACCATTGGCAAAGTTCAAATTGTACTCCTTTACTCAATTATACTCACCATGGCTGCGCAAAGTTCATTATAAGATCACCATTTACCACTTAAGTATTATCTCCATCTTTTCCCAATGGCTTCAGCACTCGCTCCATTTCACTGCCATTTGCTTGTCCTTGCCATCACCCTCCTGGTTCCTGCTATAGCTCAAGTTTATACTAGCATCAGTGTGGGTTCCGCTCTCTTTGCCACAGATGATAACTCCACATGGACTTCACCATCTGGTGATTTTTCATTTGGATTCCGTCGCTTTCCAGGTCAACAAGATCAGTTCCTTCTTGCTATCTGGTTTGCTAAGATACCAGATGAAACTATAGTTTGGTCTGCAAACAGAGATTACCCGGCAGAGAGAGAATCAAAAGTTGAGCTTAACACAGCTGGACAACTTGTACTCAAAGCTCCAGGTGGATGGGAGTTGTGGAGGTCCAGCAACAATGAGAATCCTCGGGTATCAAATGGGGCAATGCTAGACACTGGGAATTTTGTTATAACAAGCACAAACTCAAGCATCTTATGGAACAGCTTCGATGAACCAACCAATACCATGTTACCAACCCAAGTATTGGGTTCTGGGAGCAACCTTTTCTCTAGCGTGTCCGAAGAAAACTATGGGGTGGGTAAATTTCAGCTCCGTTTCAATAACCCACAGCTATCAAATTCCTCATACGTTCTGATACTAAATCAAATAGATGCCTACACCCAAAATCCTTATGGAGCTTATTATGCTAAACAAGATGTTTCTGAGCTAATCTTGGACAAGTCGGGCTACCTTCAAGTCAAGAACTCACTGGGAGGCATATCCAACCTTTCATCAGAGGGTGAGGTCTGGAGGACAGAGTCAGACTCCTACTACAGGGCAATACTTGACTTTGATGGTGTTTTCAGACTCTATACTCACCCAAAGAATTTTACTGGAAACCAAACCTGGTCTGCAACTTGGTATGTTCCTGAAAACATCTGCATGGATATTTACGACACTTTTGGAAGTGGCCCTTGTGGTTATAATAGCATATGTTCACTGGGCGCCTATGGTATGCCAGAGTGCCAATGCGCCCCAGGTTTCTCTCTCTTGGATATAAATAACAAGTATAGTGGCTGCAAACAAGACGATGTAAGCTACATGAATGAATGTAATGAGATGGGTACTGTGATTTCGGAAGATCAATTTGAATTCTTGGAGATGGAGTATGCTGATTGGCCTTTAGCTGACTATGAACTACTACAACCCACAACGGAATTTGAATGCAAGAGTTCTTGTCTGCGCGATTGTTATTGTGCAGTCACCATTTTCCAGGATCCAAAGTTTAATAATGGCACAGGAAGATGTTGGAAGAAGAAATTACCGCTTTCTAATGGGAGGTTCAACAGCAGCGCCATTGATAGAAAAGCTCTATTCAAGAAATTTAAATTGAATAGCTCTTCACAGAATCCTACAAATCCAAATCCAGGCCAAGGAAGGCAGAATCAAGAGATATTGATCCTTGCAGTCCTCCTAGGTACTTCTGTATTTTTTAATTTCTTTTCTGTAGCTGCAATTTCTCTAGTTGTCTTCTGTTTTTGGCAAGGAAAACAGCCAAATTTCTACAGAACCTTACATACAAAAGATCTTGATATGAATCTGCGTTCGTTTACGTACAAAGATCTTGAAGAAGCTACTAGTGGGTTCAAAGAAGAATTGGGCAGGGGTTCTTTTGGAACTGTTTATAAAGGGGTAATAGTATCAAGTTATAGCAACTATGTTGCTGTCAAGAAGCTAGACAAGATGATAAAGGAAGGTGAGAGGGAATTCAAAACTGAAGTAACTGTGATCGGCCAAACTCACCATAAGAATTTGGTACGGTTACTTGGCTATTGTGATGAAGGTGAACACCGAATTTTGGTGTACGAGTTTATGTACAATGGCTCGTTGTCGAGTTTCCTCTTTGGAGTGATAAGACCAAGTTGGCAACAAAGAATGCAGATTGCATTAGGAATTGCTAGAGGTCTAATGTACTTACATGAAGAATGCACCATGCAAATCATTCATTGTGACATAAAGCCTCAAAACATACTCTTGGATGATTTTTTTACAGCCAAAATTTCTGACTTTGGATTGGCAAAGCTTTTGATGAACCAACAAACCCGGACTCTCACTGGCATCAGGGGGACTAAAGGCTATGTTGCACCAGAATGGTTCAAAAACTCACCAGTCACAGTAAAGGTGGATGTTTATAGTTTTGGTGTCATGCTGTTGGAGATCGTTAGCTGCAGGAGATGTGTGGAAGTTGAGATGGAGAGGGCAGCGATACTTACAGAATGGGCATATGAATGCTATAGTAAAGGGAAAGTTGAAAGATTGGTGGAAAATGACGAAGAGGCCATTAGTGATATGAATTGGGTGAAGAAGCTAGTAATGGTGGCAATTTGGTGTGTACAGGATGTGCCATTATTGAGGCCTTCCATGAGAGAAGTCACTCATATGCTAGATGGCATTCTTGAGATATCTGCACCCCCGTGTCCTTTCCTCTACAATTCAACATCCGAAGCTGAAAAGTCATCCATGGGATTTTCAAATAATAGTAGTGTCTAAGTGATGTAGTGTCATAATAGGCCAAATAATTTCCAAATAAGCATTTTCGTGACTGCCATTAAGTGTGGTCATTTGGAAAGATTGCATTAATCAATAGATCTAGTCTTGAATTTAAGCTTAGTACTACCGCTTACCAAGTGTGGTGTGTTTTGTAAATTACCATGTTTGTCGTGTAAATGTGCTTTAACCTTTAGTTGTAACTTTGGGGGTTGTTGGTGTCTATAGTCTATATTAAGTGTGGAGTTCTATGAATTTAAACTACTGTAAGCCTTTCATATTGATTCTATTGAATGGTATCAGTGTGTCTGAGGATGACTTCCCTTCATCTATCTCAATGTTGAGCATAGCTTCCATTTATCAATCTCCTTCTGCTCCAGAATTTTCTAATCCTGCCATTCCTCATCCAAGAATTATCTGAATACTACTCTACAGTTTCCATAATGCTGATTTTTATAATTGTAATAGCAGCCAAGAAGCTATTTCTGTCAAATAATGACAAATAAGAATTGATTATTCTATTACTAATCAATTATATAGGAATTTGACAATCATTTTGGGTGAGCGTCTGTTTGCCTGACATGATTGGGAGCATGCTTCATTTCTCTATTTGGATGGATTCTGGGTTTCTTTTCATTTGCAGCAAGGTCTGAACTCTTTAAGTCAAGATGAACAAATGACCATGGAATCAGTGTAAAAAACACATTCATATCTCTACAATAAATTTTCATATGTTCAAAAGAATAAAACATGATGTAGATCATACTTTACCAAGCATCTAAGGAAATCAATATTAGCAAATAATACCAAAATGAAAAACGAAGTGAGTTCGACATTCTAAACCAGTAAAAAGAATCAATTAATGAAGACTTATAAGCTGTTCAGAGTGAGCTGTAGCAAAATACATTGCATCTTGAGTTGCTCCCGGAAGGAAGCACAACAGTAATCAAGAAGGCAGGCTATCCAAATCTTGGGAAATCCTCAAATTCAGATCACCTTTTAACAATTGATGTAAACTGCTTCTGTCCTGTGTAGCTTGTGGGCAATGCTCCCTAGAAAATTGAAAAGCGGATATTGTAGTCTCAACCAAAAGCATCATCATTTGCATAAGAGGAAATGGAGACGCTATGAGCGACTAAGACACCTCCTTCCGCATGATATGAACGAAAGCATGCACTTCTCAATCAATAATGCTAAGAAAGTAATTTTGTTTCTTAGGCATGATTGCAGCAACCAGAGCTCAATGCCAAAGCACTAACAAAAATCAAAATTATCAGCACAACCCTTGGCAGTTGGTCCTTCTACAGTTGGTCCTTTACTTTTATATTTTAATTATTCAAGAATCTCTCCTTCCTCTAATTCCTCCTCTGCTGAGAAGACTCCCTGCTCTTCTGAGAAATTCCTTATTTCTTCCGCAATTACTTCATCAGTAAATACACCTTCCAAATCAAGGAAGTCATCAGGATTGTTTTCTGCAATTAGATCTGAGTACGCATCTATTAAGCCCTGATCAAAATCGAACTCCCTAATTTCAGAAACTCCTGGTTCCTCGGCAGAGCCGAAATGTGAACAGTTGCCTGTTTCCACTCTTGACAACAATGACCTCTCTGATGAGTTGTTTATCACTTTCTCAGACAGCTTGTTCCGATGAGGGAATCGATGCATTGGACTTGAATTCACATGTTTCATGAGATCAAAAACATGAGGATATGAAGAGCTGTTGTCTTCTTCTATTTCCTCCTCCTTGAAAGGGACACCTTCTGGAATTGGGTTTGGGTTGCTTCCAGAATCCTTAAACTTTGTTTTATGAGTAACAGGATTGGCTTCTTTAACGACTTCAAAATCAAAGTTGTGCGAAGGGAGAAAGACATATATTACAGGATACTCCAATATAACTAAATTGGATAGTTGTTGCCTTAATGGGGCCTTTACATCCAACTCACGGAAAGGTGACCTAGGACCCTGCAAAATATATATATATATATATATATATATAAATATATATATATATACACACATATCAGATCTTGTCTAGATAAAAAATACCAGCTAGGCAAATGAAGATGAATAAGACAATTGTTAATCAGAATAAACAAGTCTTAGGTTGCCATGAGCAAGTGCAAGCCCATGTACACAGGAAATATCTCCACCAAAAGATGAAAATAAATAACAAAAAGAGAAAACATATAATGAAATATCAACTCCTAAAGGACAGAACATCCATGACGTAACAATTCTCTTTCATTTTGAGTTGTATATTTTGAATTGTGCTAGTACACAATCTTTGTGTATATCCCTTTTCCGTTTCAAATAAAATTCATACTTAACAAAAAAAGAAAATCCAAGTACTAACCACCACTCCCAAGAACCCACTTTAGATGAGACTGGCACTATTTTAATGACCCTTTAACAATAAGTTCAAAAGGTTCAACAATGCTTGGTGCCAAAAGAAACCCAATCCATCGACCACAATCTTATTCATAGTTCAACTTGACCCCAATATAGGGTGCTCAATTTTGAAGTCTAGTGCAAAAGAGAACACCACGTATAAAACAGCAGCATGAAGCAGTACTTCAGCCTTTAATCGGAGCAATTGTTGCACCATTAAGCCAACCTAGTCAAGAATCAACCAATGTACTACAATCATCAAATATATATCAATTAAAATCTGTCTTTTCTGTCTAGAAATACAGACAGATTAAGCCAATAGCAATAAGAGTATCACCCCCGCTAAGTGTATTATATATGGCACCCAAAAGCTCTCTGAAGATAGTAGGAAGGTAAAGCACCCAGCAGACATGATATCTATGCCTAAGAGATAGATCAAGCTGACATAACAGACAAAAAATTTTGTATAGGTGGATACAACATGTGTATCAGATTGAACTTATTACCTTGTTCTCCAGACCAATTTAATTGGGCTAGGAGATGCAATGTGGTCCAAAGACCATAGGGAGGATATCATACATAATTACACATGATGAATCATCCACAGCTGCAAACCTCCAAAAATGCTCAAAATATTTTTCAAAATATAACACTTAGATTGTCAAAATGAAAAAAGTTAAGTTCAAGTCTCTAAACAGTTACAAGGGCACCAACACAACCTCACATAAAAGCTGGCCTTCTCAGACAAACTCAATTTGAACACAACCAAATTGCACCTTTAAGACCAAGGACCAGTTGATGATTAGAGGTCCAAAATTTGACCACTTTGAGAACAAAACTGGCAAACCTTTCTCAGGACTGAAAATGCTCTTAGATAACCATGATGTAGTATTCAACAATACCACCAGCAAAGGATAAGAAAGAAACCTTAGGATATTTACGGATGAAAAACTTGAGACAGTCCAGCTGTTCGTCACAGAATTGTCTTAGTTGGTGATTCCAAGGGCCAGGTTTTAGATGATTCTCAATAACGGAGGAAAGGTTCATATTTTCATTTAATCTGAAAAATAAAATTGCATCAGTGTGTCAAACAAAATACACAGTATTGATCTATGAAGTTACAAACCAATTGACTCGTGCTAACAGAAGGATAAGAATTAACAAGAATAATTAGTTATCCACGGATAAGCGCGGGTAAGATAGCTTACCCATGGTCATGTAAAACAACATCTGTTGAGTGAAACTGCCACTCAACGGTCCACTCAATGGTTTTCTTCCTGAAACAATCATTAAGATGAATAGCAAAATCTGATTACAAAAACACCCACCAGCGCAACAGAGAATCTTAGTTCATTTCCAGTACCATTATGCAAAGATTTACAAATATTCATCTTTGAAAAAATACCACCATAGCGAGAGAAGGAGGCCATGATTGAGTCATTAACCAATTTCTTATAGATAGCAAGTAGCATATAAGTTGAACACATTAAATATGTCAAGGGGGAAAAGAAAAAGGATACCACAATGAGGTATCCTATGGTAAATCACAAGTAAACTAAATAACCAATAATTTATAATCGAATCCACAACAATGAAGTCCAAGGAAACTAATAATAACCTATTGTTGTATCGAGTTTGATTTTTCTCCCTCTTTGACATTCCACTAGGGAGAAATAGGAGTTTTGTCTTCCGACTCGCAGCAGCTTTCCGGAGACTTTTTAGGTGATATGGTAATTTATAATGAGAATAACCGCACACTTTACTTCTCATTCTCTGAGCAGATTCGGAAACCCTCTTCACTTCCTCTAGCAAATTATAATCTACACACAGAATGTTCCAAACAGAAGAGTTTTGGTTTAGAGATGAAAGCAAAATAGCATAACTTAATCAAGCAAATTATAACATATACAAAGAGAGTAAGAGAGATAAGTTATCCTAATAAAATCTCACACCAAAAGAACAAAATTCCTCAAGAATATTAAATTCTACATGTACTTAAATCTTCACAGCCACATAAAGGTTATCATAATTTTGACTAAAAGAAACCAAAGAGAAATATTTATCAAGCAGATTATAATCCACTCATATGAGAAAAGAAGTCCAAATTGTGATATAGGTAGTGAAATTTCAAAGAAAAATAGCAAATTTCCTCTTTAGCTGATTATAAATTCGCATAAAAAGGTAAAAACAAATTCAAAAAAGTAAAACAATGTATCTAAATTGAAATTTCAAAGTACAAACTTTCTCAAGCATACGATAATATACCAGAATAGAAAATGTGATTAAAATAACCATAGAGTAGATTTCATCGAGCAGGAGAAAAGATGTCCATAATTGCAATAAAGGTAATGAAATTTCAAAGAAAAATTGCAAATTCCTCTCGAGCTAATTACAATTCACATTAAAAAGATAAAATCAAATTCAAAAAGTAAAAGTTGGTATCAAAATTGAAATTTCAAGATAGAAACTTCCTGAAGCATATGATAACCCACCAGTATAGAACTCAAATAAGAAACCCTGAAAAGGGTAATGATAATGATAATGAGAGAGCTTGAAAACCAGGCAAAAGGGTCTCTGAATTCATGAGATAAAATCAAATTCACAAAAAGCAAAACAGTGAATTGAAATTGAAATCGAAATTTCAAGATAGAAACTTTCTCAAGCATATAATAATCAACCAGTATAGAACTCTAATAAAGAACCCTGAAAAGGGTATCGATAATGAGAGAGCTTCAAAACCAGGTAAAAGGGTGTCTGAATCCACAAGGTCAATTCAAATTCAAAAAAGTAGAACTTGGTATTGAAATTCAAAATAGAAACTTCCTCAAGCATATAATAATCTACCAGTACAGAACACTAATAAGGAACTGTGAAAAGGGTATTTGAATTCTTCAGATAAAATCAAATTCAAAAAATAAAACTTAAAAATAGGCACTTTCTCAAGAATATGATAATCTCCCAGTATAGAACTCTAACAAGGAAGCATAAAAAGGATATTGTTAATGAGTGAGCTTCAAAATCAGCTAAAAGGCTCTCCGAATTCATGAGGTAAAATCAAATTCAAAAAAGGTAAAACAGAATATTGAAATTGAATTAAATTTTCAAAACAGAAATTTTCAAAACAGAAACTTTCTCAAGCATATGATAAACTAGCAGTATAGAACACTAACAAGAGAGCTTCAAAAACCAGCTAAAAGGGTATTTGAATTCATCAAGTAAAATCAAATTTAAACACTAAAACTTAAAAATAGGAACTTTATCAAGAATATGATAATCTACCAGTATAGATCTCTAAATCAGCCAAAAGGGTCTCTAAATTCACGAGGTAAAACCAATTTTAAAAAAGTAAAACAGGGTAATGAAATTGAAATAGAAATATCAAAATATCAAAACAGAAACTTTCTCAACCATATGATAATCTACCAATATTGAAAACGAGTTTAGCTTCAAAACCAGCTAAAAGGGTGTCTGAATTAACAAGAAAAAAAAGTACCAGAGATGAGGAGATTATCATCGAACTGTGAGAGAGGGACGAACTGGGTCTGGTTCCTCTTGCCCATACAACCAGTGCGTTCCTTGTGAGCCTTGACGCATGAGAGGCCACAAGAGCGTACAGAGCAACCTGGGCACTTGTACTTTGATGGGTTTTGCTTGCACTCCTCGCAGAGAGGTTGATCCTTGGGTTTTGGCGCTGGGTCTTCTTGGTTCTCCATTGCGCGCAACGGACACAGGTCTGGGGTTTTTGAGAGGGAACTAGGGTTTATGGATTTATGAGAGACTCTGAGAAAACTGTATAAACCATTAGCCAGTCGTTATTGCAGAGAAAAGACAAACCAAAATAATAATAATAATAATAAAATAAATTTTCAAAGTTGTTTTTTTTTTAGAGATAAATTTTCAGGTTGATATATATATATATATATATATATATATATATATATATATATATATATTTTTTTAAGAGAGATGAGTTGCTGGTGTACATTTTTAAATCTTTTAAAACATAAGTTGGTTAACCTAGTTATTTAGTCAAATGATTACTTAATAGTTAGTTAACTTAGTTATTTAGTCAAATGATTACTTAGATAGATTATTCAGATCTAAATTAACACAAGTAAATCATATTATATAAATAATACGGAAAATAAAAAATACAACGATATGATACGTAGAAAAACTAAACCGGTAAAAAACTTAGAAACGATTTAACTTAGTTATCTTTAAAGTAAAAACAAATCCACTATGAAAGAATTGAAGTTTTACAATAGTAACTTAGACTACTAACATCCTATTACTACCTCGAGTAGAAAACTTACTACCACGACCACGTGACAGCTCCAAGTTCACGAACTATTTCTTTCTTGGATTCACAGCAACCACAAGTACTCCCACTTGTGTTTTCTTTAAGCTCTTTATGCAGCAACTGAAGCGATCACCAAGTTCTCGACATCAATCTTGATCTTGATAACCTTAAATATGTATGAAAATAAACACCTTTAGATCTCATAAGAAATTCACACACACAGCATAAAACAACCACTACAAAACGTAGAGGTTTTTCCCTTTTATATTTAAGGTAAAACATAAAACCCTACACGATACATGAACTTGGCCTGAGTTGGAAAATTCTGCAGAAAAACATTTTTCATGAGTTTCGATTGATTGAGTCTATTTTTGATTTATCGAGTCTTGCAGAAACTGAACAGTAATTTTCTGCAATTATTCAATTCCAACTTTACACGTAAACATACTTTGAGCAGCCTAAATCTAGACCAAACGTTTTGATCATGGTTTGCCAACATTACATATTGAAGTTCTAAAACATTTAGATCCTAAATCCTTAGAACCTAACAGTTAGTTAGGTGGAAGAGAGATTTTAAGGTCTGTTTGGATACCGTTTATTACTGAAAACTGAAAACTTATTGTTAAAAATACTATAACAAAATAATTTTTAAATTATGAATAGTGCTCGTGGAACCCAATTTGAATGTTACATTTGCTTTATTAAAAAACTTGTAAGTCCCGTAAACAGTGCATAAGACCAAAGTTTGGACGCAAACATAAGACGCGTTTGCTATCCAAACTCACACTAAAAATAGGTTTGCTTAAAATATATATTTTTTTTTCATAAAGTGAAACCTTCTTTTTAATGGATAGTTTCTATTTCAGATACCAATGGGTTATTCACGTAGACCAAATTGAACCTTTTTTTTTTTAATGAAAAAAAGAAAAAAATAGAACTGAATTTTAAATCTCTTATTCGAGAATAATAAAACTTATTAGTTGAAATAACTAAAACGCACTTATGCAAATATTCTACTTTATATAATTTTGTTTATTTTTGTTAATTTTTATCTTATGTGAGGTAATAGAATGTTGATGACTTGATGTAGTGTTTTGTTTTATTTGTTTTATTTTTGGAAAAAGTAAAACATTACATGATCTAGCTTGGACCAAATCATTTTTTTTTTTAAATGTTGAACACATGGTGTTGGAATAACATTACACAAAGACCAAATTATCCCTCCATGTCTATCCATCAAATCACAAATCCCTAATTTAGTTGAGCTAAGGCTAAGAACACAAAAACCTACAACTGTGAAAACCCCAAATTGACGACCCTATTATGCTCTTTTTTTCATATACTAATGATATACCTAAATGTTTTTGCAGCTTATTAAAAATCATACATAGAAGTAGAACTATGCAAAGACCAATTTGGTTTAAAAGATAAATGATTACAAATAAAATATTAGATCATTTAAAAAAAAAGTAATAAATTTAAAAATGTTATAAAGATAGTATTTACTTTTTAGGTACCTGCTAAGCATGGATGGAGCTCTAGGACCAAACATTTGGAGGAATAGAACTTTGGTATAGTCTCTCCAATTCATTGGACTCATTACAATGTTGACACGTGATAAAAAATTGGACAAATGTCACCATCACAATAGGTCTAATGCGCTAGAGTACTAAATATAAGCTGTCATATTTGGAGTGGAAATAATTATTCGTGACGAGTTTCAGAGCGAGTTGGGAGGGTCGTACAAACGAAAGAAATTGAAGCCTATTCAAGTTGTGGTGGAAGGCAATTAGAGTATACTGTTTAAGGTGGTCAAGGAAGAAGGAGCTTGAGGTTATTGCATTGGTCACCTAGTGTAGGGGATTCAAGAGGGAGCCCGGTTGTTCAATGAGATTTCTTTTCAACTTACTCGCTGCAACTTAGCCAATTTTTGTTGGCCTTTGCGTTCTCTTCAATAATGAAATGAAATTGTATTAAGCTAAAAAATACAAAATATAAAATGAGGTTAGAAGGAGAGGTAACACAGCCATCCTTTCAATTCTTATCGCTATCTGTCACCCCACGTTGTCGTTATCACAATTTCACAATTTGACAACAAGTCAACAGCACACTATGAAGTTCCGGAAACACAAAGCAATAAATATTAATTTAAAATTAAATACCCACCATAATAATAATAATGTAAATATTTATTAATCTATTCCTTTAATCATTTTTGTAGTTGGTAGTTGAACATCATTACCAATTTAATTTCTTCTATAACTATCTATTTAAATAAAAATTTAATCATTCTCACTTGCAAGCATTACATAAATCATTAAAAAAACTCAACCAGCAATTCTACATAAAATCATTTTTTTTAGTCTTATTATATTAGTTATTATTACCATGTTAGATTAATAATCATCTCCTTCTAGTCATAATTAAGAAATTAAAATAGAATTAAAGTAAGTAACACAATAATAAATTCAACCTTTATTTTTTTTTTTTTTAAACATTAATAATATTTAAACCCAACAAAGCACTCACAGCTGGCCCTAATAAATACTCCAATAATAATACTATTATATTAAGTCTACATTGCATCCAACGTGTCCACCAAAATTCTGGTAGGGTCCAACAAATCCACCAATAGAATTTTGCCACGTGTCACCCAGATCGAGCGAGTACCAACCTACCAAACTCTCGCGAGTACAAAAACATTTCACCTTTCCCCACAGAGGGAAAGTCACATTCATGTACAAGTTACTCCAATTACCACCGAAAAAAAGGGCCCACATCCCGTGCAAACAAACAGTCCAAAAAATAATCAAAAAATTAACAACCGCAGATTAATGGTCCCCACATTAACAACGGCCCAGATCGCTTTCTCTCCCAGTAATAAAAAATTCACGACCACAGTCAATCCTTCCTCTCTCTATATAAATATCTCCCCTTCTCGCTCTCGCTCTTTGTTATTAAACGCGTCTCGTATCTCTCTCTCTTTCTCTCTGTGTGAAATCAGAAAAAGCTGAGAGAGATTTGGTTTTTGAACTTTCTTTTACGGTATCAGATCTCAAAAACCACAAAGCTTCAATTGCTTTTGTACTTTCAGCATCGGATTCTGAATCACCTTCAGCAACAAGCTATTCTCAGAGACTCATATCCGATTCTGCAAGGTACGATCTTCTATGGCTTTTCATTTTCATTGCATTTTTTCTATAGATTCACTCGGATTCTGTATTTGGAGATATTGTTTGAATTCAATATGCTTTGGTTAGAGTTTTTTTTTTTTTTTTTTTATATGTTTATTTGAATTGGTTTGAAATTCTATAGCTCAATTCGTTAGCTTTGTGGTGGAATTTTGAGCTCGATTGGATTTCTTTTGGACTCGTTCAGAGTCTGTTTGGTTGTTGAGAAATCGTTGGAAAATAAACGAGTTTATATTGAATCGGTTTTTCTGAGTCTTTATTTTAAATGATTTTATTGTTGAAGTTTTCAATTTGTTAAATTTCTAGCTCGAATCTTTAACCGTTAACTTGTGCTGGAATTTGAGCTCTATTGCATTTCTTTGATTCATTCGAGAGAATCTGTTTGGTTGCCGAGAAATAGTAGGAAAATGAATGATGTATTGGCCAGAATTTTAGGATGGAATCTGTTTCCTTCAATTTACTTAAATTTCTTGCTCAAATTGTTAACTTGTGCTGGATTTTGAACTCGTTTGTCTCGTACATTCTGGTTTGATTTGAGCTCAAATTATTGGTTGATTTAGCTATTTGGATTTCAGATGAAAATAATATGTAAAGATTGAATTTTTAGGTTCTATGTGGAAAGATCAGGTCCTGGAATTTGATCTAGACCTTGAATTTCTGTATCTAAGGATTTCGTGCATTATTCAGATCTACTCGCTCGATGATTTTGGGTTTTAGATTGTGAATTTTGAATCTTTTAAGTATGATAAAAGGATCTTTGTTGTACTGTTCTTTATTGCTGAATTCTTTAGATTAGATTGATGCTATTTATTTTACAGTGACTCGATGTGAGAATTTGTGTGCTTTGTATTGCCAATGCGATATTAGTAATGTATTTGATTGCGTTTGCAGTGCCTTTTTTTTTTCATCTTCATTGTGTCAATCATGTGGAGGTTCAAACCATTTATGCAAAAAGAACCTGTGGGGCTTGAAGGCCGTTCGCTTGATGTTGGAAATCTTAAAATTAATGTCCGAAATGCCATCGCGGAGGGAGGTTTCTCTTGTGTATACTTAGCTCGGGACCTTGTGAATGTGTCAAAGCAGTATGCTTTAAAGCACATTATATTTAATGACGAGGAATTAGAGGAATTGGTGATGAAGGAGATCTCAGTGTTGAAGTCGCTTAAGGGACATCCTAATGTTGTCACACTCTATGCCCATACCATCTTGGATATGGGACGAACTAAAGAAGCATTCCTTGTGATGGAATTCTGTGAGAAATCTCTGGTTAATGTGCTGGAAAGCAGAGGATCCGGATTTTTTGATGAGAAACAGGTCCTCTCAATCTTCAGGGATGTATGTAATGCTGTTTTCGCCATGCACTGCCAGTCCCCACCCATTGCCCACAGGTATAGATGCTAACAAGGTGGCTGTAAGTATGTAATCTTCTCCTTTTATATATTATCCCACCCCTCCCAAGGAAAAAAAAAAAAAAAAAAAACCCTTGAAAGCATACTTAATAAAATTTTGAAACTAAGGCTTGGTTATTGTTGTTGGAAATCATACATTTAAAATTTTTTAAGATTAACCTTTACCATTTTTGCATTATCTTAAAATAGTTAAAAAATGGTTGCTTGAAGGTATTGATGAGTATAGTTTTTCCCAACCCCCATTTTTTCCTCTTGTGATTACATTGTGGCAAACTTTGGATGATGTACTTGTAAGTCATGCTTGTACTGCAAGAAGAAAAGACATCCTTTGCCTTTAATTTATTTGAAGAGACTTATTAGTTTCCTTTTGTTTTTGCTTGCTAAGAAATATTTATGATTTATTGTTATTTCTTCCTCTCATTTTCAGAGACTTGAAAGCTGAGAATCTTTTGCTGGGATCTGATGGAGTATGGAAGTTGTGCGATTTTGGCAGCACCTCTACCAATCATAAGCGTTTTGAGAAGCCTGAAGAAATGGGCATTGAAGAAGATAATATCAGGAAGCACACAACACCTGCTTATAGAGCACCTGAGGTTGAACATTGAACTTCACAGTTCACTCTTACAATGCTAAATTTCTGATTTTAATGCTAAAGTTATTTGATTTTTGTTTTCCTCCTTTACCTAGATGTGGGATCTCTTTCGGAGAGAACTTATAAATGAGAAGGTAGACATATGGGTAAGTCAAGCTGAACCTTGTAATTCAGAGTGAAATGTAGAAACAGTCAAATAATCTAATCAAATGTGCAATTAGGAACTGACATTACTCTGTCAATCTGCAGGCACTGGGTTGCCTCCTCTATCGGATTTGCTACTTCAAAAGTGCATTTGATGGAGAATCAAAGCTTCAAATTTTAAATGGGAATTATCGCATTCCAGAGTTACCTAAATACGGCTCCTCTGTTACAGACCTGATCAAAGAGATGCTTCAATCTTCACCAGATGACAGACCAGACATCACGCAGGCAAGCGCTTTGCTTGATTGGCCATTCATCTCCATGAATTTAGGTTAGTTTTAGATCATCTTGTCCTAGCAATTTTAGGTGAAGAATAAACATTCTACTAACTGATGCTGGGATTTTTTACAATGTTGGCAGGTGTGGTTTCGTGTTAATGAGCAGTTACCTGCTAATCTTCAGAAGTCTTTACCTGATAGGCCACCTGAAATGAAATCCGCGGACATACATGAAGGTGAGGACATCAAAGGTGTACTTATTACAAAAACTCATTTTTCTTTCTGTATGAATTATTAAATTTGACCTTCTAGCTCAGTGTTAAACCTAGTTGAAAAGAAGAAAACTTAACATTTCATAAATTCTTGACATGGATTTTGTTGGAGCAGATTTAATTTTGGATAACTGTAAATTGATATTAAGAAATGCCACAAATATTTGAGATTTGCTTTCAATTGAAGTGAGGCTGATGTAACAGGTATTCCGAAGCCTGCATATAAGGCACATCCAGTGCCTCGCAGAAGTCCGCCACCCCCACCTTCATCTGGAGAACAAACTAGGAACACATCACAACCTTCTTCTAGGGCAGGGGGAGGTGGGGGGCAGCTTGGTGCTTTCTGGTCTAGTCTGCATGCAAAAGATTCAGTTGTTCCTGAGGACATGACAAGACCCAAATTTGATGAAGAACCTACTACCCATGGTTTATCAAAACATGATCGATTTCATCCTGAGAATCTTCCCTTACCTAGGAATACTAGCCCTGCAAAAGAGGCAGACATACAAACTTATACTGTTCGAAAAAATACACATGGTAAATCACAAAAGTCTGAGGATGGCTCTTCCAAGGACTTTGAGATGACATTTTCCCAGAAGGATACAGACCGTGGCACACATAGGCCAAAACCATCAAAAGTTGAGACTACAGCTACTTTTCAAGATGACACTTTTAACTCTTTTGTTGCTGAATTTGATACTGAGAAGTTTAGCTCCACAGTTAATAATAGTAGTTCAGAAAAGGAGGAAGCATTAGAGGCTGAAGTAGCGAGGCTGAAGGGGCAGCTGAAGCAAACAAACTTGGAGAAGGCTGAAATAACTTCAAAATTTGAAAAGCTATCTGCCATTTGTCGATCTCAAAGACAGGAGATTCAAGAGCTCAAGCAAGCACTTGCTGCTAGAAATCCATCACCAAATAAAAATGTTTCAAAAATTCAAACCTCTCCTGCAACTCCTTTGGTATAATTTTCTTTGCTTTAAACTATCAGAATTTGATTTTTTTTTTTTTTCTCCATCATCTCTGTTATTGATAGAATTTATTATTTTTCCAGCAAAAGGACAAGATTGAAGGAACAATTTGGGAACCACAGCAAGAAAAATCTGACAGGAATAGTGTGAGCCCGGAGCCAAAGCAATGGCAAGCATTTGCTGAGGAACCTAAGCCACAGAAACCTCTTTCAAAAGAGAACCCTTCCAAATCTGTTAGGACAAGAAATGGTCACCAAACTAAGCAGGCTGCACAAGCAAACACTGGTTTTGATTCATGGGGTTTTGGAACAGAGAGTTTCTCAGCTGCCCCCAGTAATAGCCCTCAGATATCAAAACCCATCAGTGACGGAAATAATGCTCAGCGTTTTGGGGAGGCAAAGATTACAGAGACCAAGCCAGCTTCTCAACCTGCTGGATGGGCAGGTTTTTAACTCAAGGCCATCTGGGAAGTTATAATGGAGGTATTCTGTGAGAACCCCACTATATTTCTTGGCACCCTTGGTGAGAAAAATGAGAATAGTGAAAATTTAGTAACTTATTGGCTTTTGGGCTTGATTTGTGTTCTCTGGGTGCTTGTGTTTTATAAATGCTTTAATGCGGAAACATTTGTGATATTATTCTTGACTAAGTACCAGACTACAGGTGTATACTTTAATGCATGTCTCAATTGTTGTTTAAAGTTCTGAGTTCTGACGAGCTTGCATCCTTTCTTGATTTATATCTGCACAATTACTTTAATGGCACTGCATACTGGCTATAAATTTTTATAGTTTTATATTAAAAAAAAATTATAAAAAATTAACCCCTTGTGTCCTAGGGGCCTGGGGGATTGGATCTCATGGTCGTGGGCCTTTCGTACCTGTGGGGTGAAAGGATAATGAACCTGTTCATTAGATTATATAGCTTATAATCCAACTTAAACTTGGTAGTAATTTGATTGTTATGTTAACTAGAAATGACCATATATGAGCAAAGATTGTAGTAGAGGCAGTAGGGGATATGGTGTTTGTCCAACAAGAGGCTATGGAGACTCCAAGAATTTGATTAGTCGTAAACTTGTTCGAATTGTTCTGTATCCTTGTTGATTATGGAGTAGGTCAAACCTTGATGCGATGATAATTGTCTTCTGCGCAAGCAATGTGTCCTAAATTAGAGTTTGGGAATCTGCCTCTTCAAAAATTGGCTGTAAAGTTGTCTACAAACCATGCTGAAGCAGGAGGTTCAACCTAATTGATTATGTAGCTAATTGGTCAGGTAAAATGGTGCAGGCACACTGGTTATCAAATTCTGGTTGACATTTTTTCTTTATGCATCTTAACTAGTAATTTAATTTGGACCTTTTTTGTTGCACCTTAGTGAATAAGTAAATGTAGGCTCGTTTGGTTATAAGCAACCCTTAATAGAACAACTTGTATTTTGAGTTATCTTGTAACCCTTCTACAATCTAAAAAATCAAAGCTTTGTTCATATCATCCTGGTTCCGCATTGTAAAATCTATTGCCTCTGGGAATGTTGTCTCTATTCAAAAAGCACCGGGGAAATGTACTGTCGAACAATACACTCCAAACAGGCAAACGTCAGTAACATACTGACATCTCCAGAAGGATTAGGCGATAATCCTCAAGAACATAATTCATAAGACTAAGAAAAATCAATTGTGATATATGTGGCAAAAAGATCTCACTTTATGAGCTACTGAGTACTGACAAAAAGATCTTTACATACATAAACACACTCCAAAAATCTTGATCTTTTTTGAAGGAATGGAGGGATCTTCATCATTCAGATATGAAAATATTTCTATTACTAATTTTTAAGTGTTCTTTAAAGGCTTGATGAATATTTACAATTTTGCATGATATTAAGGATATTTAGTATATTTAGAAATCTGTTTATCAATATCTGTTGCTGACTTTTCTAATCACTTAGCCAACATATACATTAATCCTTGACAGTACCATGAAACTTACCCGATGGTCACCAAATACAACCCAAGCGAAAGTTGCACAATACCCAAATTGCTTTAGAAAAGTGGATTAGAATAATGATTGTATGGGAAATTTTTTTGGGGGGAAAAAAAAAACAATAAGTGAGGGATTTGAAGTCAAGTTTTGTCTGTAAAGAAGTTTGGAAAGTGGACAAGGTTTCTAACGAGGGATTTATTTTCAAATAATGATAGAATGGAGAAAAAGAGTTTACATAACAGACACAATCTAATCTGTAGAGGATTTGTAGCCGACCTTAAATTTTGGGACCGAAAAACTTTGTTGTTGTATTTATTTATAAACTTGTCTGCATCAAGAAATAACTTTGCATATTGAAATGGTCCCAGGCTTTGGCTAAGAAGATTCACCCCAGTGATATATGGAATTCTTTCATCTTTACAGAATATTTGTAGAGTTGTTTTTTGACTTTTTCGCACACATGTGAGAAGGATAGAAAATAGGCCAGCTCACTTGTTAGTTAAACATACTTATAGCATTGTTGATTTCTTAATTTGGATTGAAGAGACTTCTTATTTTATTTTTAACAAGCTCTTATCCAAGATGTAATCTCTGTTTCATATATAGTTAATATAATTTCTGTTTTCTGGTTATAAGTCAATGAACCGTGTGCAATTGCCATGATCCTATTGAAATATCAAATGAAAAACTTAAAGCTGTCTACGATTTTCGTGCATCAAAATAGAAAATGCCTATACGCCATATACTATGCAATCCGGAAACAGAAATTCGTCAAAAATTTTAAAATCTTATTTGATACAATATGAATATTTTAACTACTCTTACTTTTTATCCAAAAATAAAAAAATAAAAAACTCCTACTTATAATAAATAACTATTTTAAGTACATATCTTAATGTTAATATATCAAGGAAAACATAAACTAAAGGCAAAACTACAATAGTGGTCCCTCCAGTATACACTTTGAGCGCAATTAGTCTTTTAAGTTTCAACTGAACACAATTGGTTTCTCAAGTTTAAAAAATGTGTTATATTAGTTTTATTACTAACTGCCGTTAGTGGAGTTACTTACATGATTAACTGAACAATGATTTAACATTTTTTTTAATTATATGACATTTTTTTAATTAAAAAATTACAAAATAAATTTACATATAAGAAACAATCTCCCCATAAAAGAAATGTAAGAAACAATGTTAGATCTAAAAAACATGAAATCCCAATTGTCATACAAAATGTCATAAGGAGTAAAATTCTTCTAAATAATAATAACAAGTAATTAAGAAGATATTTTCATAAGAAGAAGAAGAAGAAGAAGAAGACATTAATTTAAGGTAGAATAAATTGCAAATTGCAACCCTAAAGTTTGGGAGTATTTGGATTTTTACACCTTAAAATTTTAGAATTTATATTTTACTCCCTGAAGTTTAGGATATTTGGATTTTACACCATAATGTTTTAAAAATTTTAGATTTTCCACTCTAAAGTTTAAGAGTGTTTAAATTTTATACCTTAAATTATAAAATTTTAAAGTGTAAAATCTAAACACCTCAAATTTTAAAGAGTAAGATTCAAACACTCCTAAAATATAGAGGATAAAATTCAAATTCTAAAACCCAAACATTAGGAAGTAAAATTCAAAATTCTAAATATAAAGTTTAATTAATTTCAAATTTTAGAGGTGTAATTTATCATTTAGTGGTTTAAGTAATTCAAAAGTTCACATTGGATACACGTGCAAAACGGATATTTGAAGCATTCATGCTTTTTAGACACTAGTCAACAAATAAAAAATTACTCGGTAGTCTAGTTAGACGTTTTCCAAACTATATATTATTAGTTTTTATTAAAATATATTTGACCATGACAACATGACAGCGGTTCTTAGAAATTTCAATCACAAGACTTGAACAACTGCTTAGAAAAGCGAGTTTAAACCTATTAGACGTTTTCTTCTATATAAAGGTTGCCCTGGGTTCTTTCTAACTCATAAACCCATAAGCCATAAACATTGCAGCAATGGCTACTTCAACACTACCACATTTTTGTTGTCTCTTGCTTTTGCTTCTTCCTCTCCTCCCCACTGTTTTCAGCTACACAGAAGAAGACTGTAACGTAAGGCTGGACAAACCTTTAGTTGCACAGCAAAAAAGTATTCCATTCACGTCGAGTTTTGGAGAATTTGCCTTCGGATTCCATCCTCTTGAAAGTGAGAAAGAAAATCAATTCTTGCTTGCAGTTTGGTTTTATAAAACAGAAGATCCAACCATAGTTTGGTCTGCAAATGGGAATAAACCAGCACCAGAAAACTCTGAACTGCGGCTGTCTAGCAACAATGAGTTTGTTCTCTATGACGATGAAGGCAAAGAGTTATGGAAGCCTCCAAGGAAGGGTTCCAAATCCATTTGTGCGGCTATACTGGACAATGGGAATTTGGTGATTCTAGATGAGCAGTATAATTCTACATGGGAGAGCTTCAAAGAGCCTACTGATACAATCTTGCCTGGTCAAATATTGTACATGGATACCGCACTCAGGTCTCGTCAATCTGATACAAATTATTCGGATGGGCGCTTCCAGCTTTCTTTACAGCTTGATGGCAATTTGGTGCTTTATTCTCAGACAAAATCTCTGTCATCTGAACCCCTTCAGAAGGCTTATTTTGCCACCGGCACACTGAACTGGGAATCAGAGTTGCACATTGCTGAGGACGGATACATGTACATCAAAGACGCAAACGAATCAAACAGAATGTACAACCTTACCAAGGAATATCCAGGCTCAAAAGAAGATTTCTACTACTTGGCTAGGATTGATCATGATGGAGGTTTCAGACTATACAGACACTTCAAAAAGGACACCACAAATGATGAGCCTGTGAGCTGTTCTTCTTCTTCATCATGGACTGTAGTGAAAAGCATTCCTGATGATATTTGTAGTGTACTTTCTGGTGACACTATTGGAGGTGGGTTATGTGGGCCCAACAGCATTTGTAGTACCTTTGACGGTTCAAGAGGGACGGCATTTTGCTCATGTCCTCCTGGATTTTCCTCCTTGGACCAATCCTACAATTGGTCAGGGTGTGTACCAAACTTTGCACTGCCTAGCTGCGACAACAATGGACGGGAAGTAAATAAAGAGCTTGTAGAATTTGTAAAGCTTGAAAACATGGATTGGCCATCCTCGGATTACGACTTTCTTCAAGGGCCTGGTGTTTCCGAGGAAAGCTGTATTCAACATTGCCTAGATGATTGCTTGTGTGTTGCAGCCGTTTATGATCAAGGCAGGACATGTATGAAGAAGCAGTATCCTTTGTCAAATGGAAGAAAAAGCCCAAATATTACTAGCATAGCTCTCATCAAGGTACCTAAAAATATAGGTATAGAAAAGAAAGGCCAGTCTCTGATAGTTGTCTTGGCAGTACTCCTTGGTAGCTCTGCATTTCTCAATATCCTTTTCTTCCTAGCTAGTTCTGTGGCCATTTTCTACTTGTACCATAAAAAGCTAAATTTGCCACGGAATATTGATAGCACATTTGCAACAAATGTGAGAAGTTATAAATATAAAGAGCTTGAAGAAGCAACCAGGGGCTTCAAGCAAATATTGGGTAAAGGTGCTTTCGGAACTGTTTATAAAGGGGTCCTTGCGTCAGATTCTAAAAGATTTGTTGCAGTCAAGAAATTAGATAAAATGGTAGAAGAAGGTGAGAATCAATTCAAAACAGAAGTGAGTGTGATTGGTCAGACTCATCACAAGAATTTAGTTCAGTTGCGTGGTTATTGTGATGAGGGGCAACACCGACTTCTGGTATATGAATATATGAGTAATGGCTCTCTAGCCACCTTTCTCTTCGGGATATCCAGGCCTCATTGGGACCAACGAGTGCAGATCGCTTTTGGAATATCAAGAGGCTTAATGTACTTACATGAAGAGTGCAGCACTCAGATCATACACTGTGACATAAAGCCTCAAAACATACTCTTAGATGAGTGCTTTACTCCAAGGATTGCTGATTTTGGATTAGCAAAGCTTTTGTTGGCAGAGCAAACTCGAGCAGCTCGGACAGGAATAAGAGGAACAATTGGGTACTTTGCACCTGAATGGTTTAGGAAAGGATCCATTTCGGTTAAGGTTGATGTTTATAGTTTTGGTGTGATGTTACTTGAGATCATTTGTTGCAAGTCCAGTGTCACATTTGCATTGGGAGAAGAGGAAGCATTGATAGATTGGGCTTATGAATGCTACAAAAATAAAAGATTAGAAAAGTTGATAGAAAATGATGAGGAGGCAAAGAATGACATGAAGAGGCTAGAAAGACTTGTGATTGTGGCGATTTGGTGTATTCATGAAGATCCTTCACAGAGACCCTCCATGATAAAGGTCACACAGATGCTTGAGGGAGTTATTGAAGTTTCTGTACCCCCACGCCCTTCATTGTATACTTCCTTGTCTTCAAAAAAATAGTTCACCTTGATATTGGACAATAAATTCAAATATATATATTTTTTCATTTCCGTACAACAGTGTAGTAATTAAGTGAACATAGGTATCAAGTTAATAACAAAAAAGCTTTATCCTCATAACTAATCTCAACTTCAAAATTTTGCAAATCTGCTAATTTGTTTCGATCATTCAACTGGTTAGATAGACAAATACTAGCACAATAATGGAAACGGAAGAGTTTTTTCTTCAAAAGAATTGGATCTCCATACTTTTGGTCATGTGCCTGTTTTCCAATTTTTTTTTTTCATAGCTCTTTATCATTTTTCTACCTTATATAATAAATATTTTTGATCCTTGGCAAAACAAAAAGGGATGGTGGCGCAAGCTCATCTATTAATCTTCTCCTAGTCTCCATCTAACCTTTCTTCAGGTTTGTCTTTGAAAGTAATAATCAACTGTTGTTAGATAGACAAATACTTGCACAATAATGGAAACGGAAGGGTTTTTTCTTCAAAAGAATTGGGTCCCCATACTCTTGGTCATGTGCCTGCTCTCCAATTTTTTTTTTCATAGCTCGTTATCATTTGTCTACCTTATATAATAAATATTTTTGATCCTTGGCAAAACAAAAATGGATGGTGGTGCAAGCTTATCTATTAACCTACTCCTAGTCTCCATCTAACCATTCTTCAGGTTTGTCTTTCAAAGTAATAATCAACTCTTGTTAGATCAAGACATCCATAAACTCGTATGCCACATGCCAATGTTGTTTGTTCCATTAATTTTTTCTACCTCAAGTTTGGAATTAGAGACCTTTAAAAAGTTTTGTAGATGGCTCACATGACATATTAAGTTAGTGTTGGCATGTTCATGACAATATAATGCTTCTCTGAATTGTAAAACTTCAAGTGAAAGACAAAGTACAAGAGTCAGCTCTTGTTATTGTAGTCTTCGGAATTTCAACAGCTCTTGTTATTGTAGTCTTCGGAATTTCAACTGCATCCTGTTCTACTCTTGATCGATCTAGGTCTACTTGTTGGTTGACTCTTGATTGATTTAAAATCTAAAGACGATTTGTGAAGATTGGTGATCAGTAACTAGAGCCACAGAGCCACCACAATCAGTTGCCGTGAAGAAATTGTTGAGGCAGTCCTTGGAGTCATAGACGGAGTTTGTGTGGAGAATTTCATGATAGAATAGTTCCAGGAACTTGGTGCAGTTTGTGGAGTCACAACTACAAGAGATAGCTTTAGAAGTAAGGGTTTATTCTATTGTAAACTTTGAATGTAAATAATAAAATTTTTATTTGGGTAGGTATTCACTAGGTGTTTTTCTTTCCCCTTTGGGTTCATCTCTAAGTTTTTACATCATCAACAAATCACTGCGTTATTATTTTTTTTTTTTTTTTTTGCACTTTATATTATATTGTGATTTGCTGTTGTGCCTTGTTAACAGGGAATCCAATGCCTTTCATGAGTGGTTAATTTAATAAGTTTAGCTTAATTTTGTTAAAATTGAACAACAAGCTCAAAACATACTTCTCAACATTTTTTTCCAAGCTTCCTCAAAAAAAAAAAAAAAAACACTTTTTCCCCAACAATCAGATCTAGAACCAATCAAAAAGAAATCTCCAAAGAGAACAAATTCAAATGCCTAGATAGATCAGAGCCTTGACTCTAATACTAGTTTGTTGCACAAAAGAGCCTTCTGATAGCATTCTTGCACAAGATTGATTGTGAAAAAATTATTGGAGACTAGAGAAAGATAAGAATTAAAAAAATAAATACAATCCCAAGCCAAGTGAGAACCAAAAATTTATGTGATTTAGCCTTTTAGGCCTACTTCCATGGATGACTAGGAGAAGAAAATTGCACTAATAATTACAAAGGATACAATGATAGCACAAAGGCACTCTCAAAATTTTAAACCTCAAATACACCAAAAAAAAAAAAAAAAAAGTCTTTCAAAAATCACAAAGAATAGTAAAATATTACACTCTAATTGCCAACACCTACTTTTGACAAAACTGCTCAAAAAGTATCTCTTGAAAAGTTGACCAATTTTTCATAGAAAATTTCATAGCACGCACTCACCCACTTGACCGGGCCATGATTGACATGAACTAATGATTCTAGAACTCAGCTAAAATGAATAAGTCTAGCTTTCTGCAGTTTTGCCCATCAAAATAGTAAATGCCAATAAGTCGTATCTATTTGGATACGACAGTACATTGGGTGAGGCTTCCGTAAATGCTTACGTGTATTGGACAGAACACCTGGTCAACATATTCGTGTCGTACACAAGAGCACTTAAATGCAAGCCAAACACCAATACATGAAGGGTTGATTAATTGCACTTTCCCTGTAATCAACTAATAATGGAATAATCTTCAATACTCCCTAAACTTAAAAACTAAGCTATGATTCTTTAATTTATTGGCAATATGCATATTACCCCGCTGTTACTGAATTTTGTTGAGTTCAAAAAATTTTAATTAAGAAATTTTTAATTTTCTTATAAAAAATTGTGTTCAACTTAAAAAAATATCATGAATACCTTAAGAGGGGGAAACAGTACCCCCCCCCCTCTCTCTCTCTCTCTCTCTCTCTCTCTCTCTCTCTCTCTCTCTCCATTGCCCGTGGGAATGGGTTGTGGGTTGCACGAGATGGTATGGGGGTTTCGATGGGGAAAGAGTCTTTGAAGCATGGTCAAATTGTGGGTCAATTCATTGAGGGCTGAAAAGTTTATGGTTAGTGGATCTAATGGTAGTGACAAAGTTTATGGTTAGCTCTAAGTAAAGAATTTTTATAAATTACAGGATATTTTTTGCTTTCATGAAAGAATGATTTTTGGGATTGTTGTCATATTTTTTCTGATTATTCTTCCTCTTCAGGAATTGAGATTATGATTCTAATATTTTTCAGTTATTCTCTCTTTAAATTAAGAAATTAGGGTTCGTCTTTCCCCCCCCCCCCCCCCTATAAAAATACCAATTTAGGTACTCGATCTAGATCCAGATAATCCTTGATAATTTTTTTACCCTATTTAATCTTTATGGAAAAATTGGTCTTTTAATATAAACGATGTGTTTAATGGAGATTTTAATATGCACAATGGGTAGGGCCGGGTTGGGTTTGTGCCCAACCCAGACTTGACCAGACATCATCAGGTGGGGGAGATTTTAACCTACAACCAATCCGAATGAAGTTTCGGATCAACTGGGTTGGGTTGTATCAGTTTTGGGTGTGTATCAGTTGGTTTTGGGTTTACCGATCTTGCTGGATTTTGGCAAAAATCTGGCCAAGATGTAACGAGATCTGGCTGAATTACTTCGGATCTATGGAGATCTGGCTAGATCTATTAAGATTTGGCCTAAATCACCTAATATCGGTGAAGTTAGAGTTGGGGTTACTGGAGTTTTGGCCAAAAGTCACGATTTTTGATAGGGAGAGAACAAGTCTTTGGGCAGGTCGGGTTCGTCGGTTTCTCAAACAGCCAAACTGCCACTCGAACTAACAACATTGGGTCCTGGTGCTGGCAACCCGCGGCCGATTGAACCACCACTTGGATTAGGCAATTATTAGGTGGAGATCGTCGGGTCCAGACAGGTGGTGGACAGTCCTAGTTGTCAATCATGACCTCTCCCAAACCCTACAGACTTAAAAGCTTTATGCACTAGGTACGACTTTTTTTTTTTTTTAATCTATTCTTGAAAATTTATGATATGGTATAATATGAATACATTGATTACATTCACTTAAAGTAAATAAATAATTAAGTACCCATCCTAATTTTCAATTCAAAATATAAATTGGTGGATTAAGATTCTCTCCACTTGAAATGTATAAATTTAATAATTCTAATTAAATATTACAAATTTAAGACACAAATACTTTAAGTTGTTTTTTTAAATCACATTGGGTACATGTCTAGTACGGATGTTTCTACTAGTTTATGTATTCATACTTTCTAGACGCTAGTCTTATTATTAATTATTTAGACGTTTTCCAAATGAAATTGATGTTAGTCTATTAAAAAATATCTTGACCATGAAAAATGACCGTGGTTCTTAGAAGTTTCAATCACAAGACTTGAACAACTGCTTAGAAAGTCAAGTTTAAAACCCATTAAACGTTTTCTTCTATATAAAGGCCGCCATGGGTTCTTTCTAACTCATAAACCGATAAGCCATAGCCATTGCAATGGCTAATTCAACACTTCCTCATTTTTGTTCTCCCTTGCTTCTACTTCTTCTTCTTCCTCTCCTTCCCACTGTTTTCACCTACACCAAAGATGACTGTAACATAAGGCTGGACTCACCTTTAATTGCACAGCAAGGAACTGGTCCATGGAAGTCACGTTCAGGTGAATTTGCCTTCGGATTTTATCCTATTCAAAGCGATAAGACTCTGAATCAATTCTTGTTTGCAGTTTGGTTTGATAAAATAAAAGACAAAACCATAGTTTGGTCTGCAAATGGCAATAATCCAGCACCACAAGGTTCTGTACTGAAGCTATCTAGCAACCAAGAGTTTGTTCTCAATGACCCTTTAGGCAAAGAGTTATGGAAGCCTCAAAGGAATGGTTCAAAATCCAGTTGCTTTGTTATGCTAGATAATGGGAACTTAGTGATTTTGGATGAGCAATACAATCCAATGTGGGAGAGCTTCAAAGAGCCTACTGATACAATTTGCCAGGCCAAACACTGTACAGGAATACCACACTCAGGTCTCGCCAATCTGACACAAATTATTCTAAAGGGCGCTTCCAGCTTGCTTTTCAGTATGATGGAAATCTGGTGCTTTATTCTCTTTCTATGCCGTCTGAAATCCGTGGGAAAGCTTATTTTTCTAGCTGGACAGTAAACTTGGCAACACAATTGAACTTTACTGAGGCCGGATACATGTACGTCCAAAACGCAATATTAACCAATTGGTTCAACGTTTTCAAGAAAAATCCTGGCTCAAATGAAACTTTCTACCACATGGCTAGGATTGATCACGATGGAGTCTTCAGATTATACAAACATCTCAGAAAGGAGGACACCACAAGTGCTGGAAGTAGTCCTGCATCATGGACTGAAGTAAATGGCATTCCTGACAATATTTGTGATGCATTTGTTAATTATGCTAATGGTGGTGGGTTCTGCGGACCCAACAGCATTTGTACTAAAGAAAGTGGTTATAGTCATGCATCTTGCTCTTGTCCTGTTGGATTTTCTGCTTTGGACCAATCAGACTATTGGACAGGCTGCAAACCAAATTTCACACTATCTAACTGCCACAATGGACGGGAAGCAAATAAAGATTTTGATTTTGTAAAGCTAACAAACACAGACTGGCCGGTCTCAGATAACAACTTTCTTCAAGGATCTGCGGTTGATGAGGCAACGTGTAGACAGCTATGCCTCGATGATTGCTTGTGTGTTGTGGCAGTTTATGATGATAAAGGTAAATCTTGCTGGAAGACGAAGTATCCTCTGTCCAATGGAAGACAAAACCCAGATATTACAAGAATAGCTCTCATTAAAGTACCTAAAGGTCTTGGTTCAGATATGAAAGGCAAGTCAGATAAGAAAGGTGAGCCAATGGTAGTTATCTTGGCAGTACTACTTAGTAGCTCTGCATTCCTCAATATCCTTTTCTTCTTAGCTAGTTTCGTGGCTAGTTTCTACATCTACCATAAAAAGGTGAATATGCCATGGAATATTGACAGCACACTTGCAATAAATGTGAGAAGCTATACATATAAAGAGCTCGAACAAGCAACCATGGGCTTCAAGCAAATATTGGGTAAAGGTGCTTTTGGAACTGTTTATAAAGGTGTCCTTGCATCAGATTCTAAAATATTTGTTGCAGTCAAGAAGTTAGATAAGGTAGTAGAAGAAGGTGAGAAGGAATTCAAAACTGAAGTGAATGTTATCGGTCAGACTCATCACAAGAATTTAGTCCGTTTGCTTGGCTATTGTGATGAGGGACAGCACCGGCTTCTGGTTTATGAGTACATGAGTAATGGCTCTCTAGCTAGTTTTCTCTTTGGGATATCTAAGCCTCATTGGAACCAAAGAGTGAAAATTGCTTCTGGAATAGCGAAAGGCCTAATGTATTTACATGAAGAGTGCAGCACCCAGATTATTCATTGTGACATAAAGCCTCAAAACATACTTCTGGATGAGTACTTTACCCCAAGGATTGCTGATTTTGGATTAGCAAAGCTTTTGTTGACGGAGCAAAGTCGAGCAGCTCTTTCAGCAATAAGAGGGACAATTGGGTACTTTGCACCTGAATGGTTTACCCAAGCATCCATTGCAGTTAAGGTTGATGTGTTCAGTTTTGGGGTGATGTTACTTGAGATCATTTGTTGCAAGTCCTGCATTGCCTTTGCAAGGGAAGAAGAGGAGGCATTTATAGTTTGGGCTTATGTCTGCTACAAAAATAAAAGATTAGATAAGTTGATAGAAAACGATGAGGAGGCAAGGAATGACATGAAGAGGCTAGAGAGGCTTGTGATTGTGGCACTTTGGTGTATCCAAGGAGATCCTTCACTAAGACCCTCAATGAAGAAGGTCACACAAATGCTTGAAGGAGTAATTGAAGTTTCTGTACCCCCAAGTCCTCCATTGTATACTTCCTCTTGGTCTTCAAAAAGTAGTTCATTTTTTGATTTTTCATTGTCCTCAGTTTCTGTGCCCCATTTATGATAGATGAGAATGGGTAACTTTGTACATACGACTGAGTATTTAGCAATCCCTATTCTTTCTTTTTTTTCTTTTTTTTTTTTTCCTTTTTCTTTTAGAATGAAAGGGCAGTAGTGCCACACCTACTCTTGTTTATATTATGCTATCAGAGTCAGGATGATTAGCAGTTGGTTTCCTTCATGCATTTATCTTTTGCACTGTGGTTTGTTCTTGGTAATAAGGTTCATAGTTCAATCTGATTTTTTTTTTTATTTTTTATTTTATCATGGGTTTGTTAAATTGTTCTTGCTGTGATTTTTGTGGGATTAAATTATACTTGTGTGTGGGTTGATTTGGATTTGTAACTTTGAGAATTGCAACCCAAGGGGGTCGAGATTCATTTATAATTATTCCTTGAGCAAATTACTTCAAACATGTTCAAATTTAAATTTGAAATAGGAAATGAAAAAACCTACATCAATTATGTTTTCCAACTAACTTTGAACTCTAATAGAGGAAAGGAAATGAAACATAATAGTCAAGCATATTTGATTTCTCCAAAAAAAAAATTCAAATCATATGTGTCATACTTGTCCCTTTGGTATCTCAAAATTTTTGGTAGCTTATTTTCAAAAAAACAACCAATTTAGGGGAGAAAAAAAAAGTTAGACAAAAAGCAAAAAGCTAAACTTAAATTGCCAAAAGAAAAAAGCACTATTTTTGAAATTCAAATTCTAAAACCCTAAAATATAGGAATTCTATCTTAAATCTAGTAAGAAACTAATAAGGGGCTAAAATTAAGGGATAAAGTGCAAACAACCAATTAAAAAAAAAAAGAGAAAGAGGAAGAGTGTATTTTTGTGAAGTATGCCATATCAAATTAAAGGAGATTCCAAAGAAATTTAAATATGTCCTTTATTCAGACATCTCTAAACAATACTAACAAACAGAAAGAAGAAACTGAACAAAAAAGATGAGGAACTTTTTGTCTGAGGTGGCGTATGTTTAACAGAACACCCTTCCAAATCTGTTTCGACAAGAAATGGTCACCAAAGTAAGCAGGCTACACGAGTAAACTCTGGTTTTGATACATGGGGTCTGGGAACAGAGAGTTTCTCTGCTACCCCCACTAGTTCTAGTAGCCCTCAGATATCAAAACCCGGTTAGTGAAGGAAATAATGCTCAGCCTTTTGGCAAGCCAAAGATCACAGATACCAAGCCAGCTTCTCAACCTGGTGGATGGGCAGGTTTTTAAAAGCCTTTTGGGAAGCTATAATGGTGGTATTATGTGAGCTTGATTTGTGTTCTCTGGGTGCTTGTGTTTTTAGAGCTCTAATGTGGAAACATTTGCACATGTTATTCTAAACTAAGTAGTAAGTCCAGATTACAAGTTTATACTTTATGCATGCCTCAATCTTTGTTTAAAGTTCTGTCAATTTTGTTGGCACTAGTTGTCATGGCACTTAGCAGGCTTCTCCAGAATTTATAGAATAAGGAGTCGTGCGTACTAGGCACTTTGATAATGTAGTTGATTGGTCAGGAAACTTGATGTAGGCATAGCAGGCACCCCAGTTTATCAAATTCATTATTGCAAGAGGACTTTTTATTTTTTGGCTTAAGTAAGTTGTGGATTCAAACTCAAGAGTTGATTGGTCAAGAAACTTGATGTAGGCATAGCAGGCACCCCAGTTTATCAAATTCATTATTGCAAGAGGACTTTTTATTTTTTGGCTTAAGTAAGTTGTGGATTCAAACTCAAGATTTTTCTTTGAGGAGATCAAAAGGTGCTACTAAGACACAAGGAGAATTATTTTCCGAACTCAGCAAAAAATGAAGACTCACATCAAGAAATAATTTTGCATATCGATATGGTCTGGAAATTAGGAATGACATTTGAAATATCAATCAAGAAGGGTGTCATGTTTGCCAGAGTTACATCCTTTGTTGGGAAAATGCATATGAGGACCAAACTTGACTCATGGTCTGGAAATTAGGAATGATATTTGGAAATTTAGAAATCCTAGCTTAATATGGTAAACATAGATGTATCAGGCATGGAGGGTGTCATGTTTGCCAGAGGTGTTGAGGAAATGCATATGAGGACTATGGAGGTAGTGTTGTGTGCAAGGGCTTTTGGATAGCATTCTCATATAAGATTGTGTGAAAAATTATTATGAGTTTGAGAAAGAAGAAACGAAGAAAAATAGACACAGTCAAGTAGAACTACAAGAGTGAATATTATTTAGATGGCTCAACCTTAGGCCTACATTCATAGACGTTGATGAGGGGAAATTTCCATTAACAAATATGAAAAATAGAAAAGTAGTATAAAGGCACTTTCACAAACTTCAAATACACCCAAAAAGCTCTCACAAATCACAAAGAATAAGTACAGAGAAATTTACCTTACTCAATTGTCTCATGGCATCCTATTTATTTATTTACCTTTTTTTTTTTTTCAAAACAACACAAGATATATATATATATATATATATAATTATGGGCATTTTTTATTACACACTTGTGTATATGCACACAAGTGTGTAATAACACTGCAACAAAACCTATTTTTAGTGACAAAAATTAGTGAGGAAATATTTTTCGTCACTAAAAATACAGCTTTAGTGACGAAATATGAATTTCGT
Source organism: Lithocarpus polystachyus (assembly GCA_033629205.1). Taxonomy (NCBI): domain Eukaryota; kingdom Viridiplantae; phylum Streptophyta; class Magnoliopsida; order Fagales; family Fagaceae; genus Lithocarpus; species Lithocarpus polystachyus. The sequence goes on from CM066165.1 coordinate 1,582,123, forward strand.
CACTAAAAATGAAAAAAATTATAACATTTAGTGACGAAAAATATATTTCGTCACTATTGTGATTTGAAAAATGGGTGCCAGTGGAGGGAAACTATGGCGCGAGTTTAATTAATCTATAGCGATGAAATATTTCGTCGTTAAAAGTTGATATTTTTAGTGATGAAATATTTCGTTACTATAGGTATTGCTGTGGATAGTATTAGTGACGAAAATCCTTTCGTTACTATAAAGAAGAATTAGTGACGAAAAATATTCGTCACTAAAAATAATCATGGTTTTTCATTTCACAGTTTTAGCGACGAAACCACAATTCGTCACTAAAAGTATGCTATAGCAATGAAAGTTGAATTTCGTCACTAAAAATATTAACAAAATATGATTTCTTTAGTGACAAAATTTTAATTTCATCACTAAAAGCGTAACAAATTCTGGCTCCTTTAGTGACGAAACCGATATTCATCGCTAGAAGTGGGCAATAGCGACGAAAAGATTCGTCACTAAAGAACACTATAAATACTCCCAAACAAAAAACCTATCAGAACCATTTCTAGAGTTTTTGGTAAAAAAAAAAAAAAAAGTACCGAACCAGGAGTCGACGCCGATTCTCACTCGATTCAAGCAAAGCATCGCCGATTCTCAATCGATTCAAGCAAAGCATCGCTGAACTAGGAACCGACGCCGATTCTCACTCGATTCAAGCAAAGTGTCGCCAATTCAAGCAAAGCGTCGCTGACCCAGGAATTGACATCACTAGAGCTCGCCGAACCAGGAGTCGACGTCGTCAATTCCCTTCGCACCGGTGATGCTTCGCCTTCCTTAGCATCGGCGACGCTTCGCCTTCTTCCGGCAATGCTTCGCCTTCCCTTCGCACCTGGCGACCGTTTGCCTCCCCTTTGCGCCGACGACCGTTCGCGTTCCTCACACCGGCAACCATTCGCCTTCCTCGCACCGGCGCTGCACTCTGGTCCGATCTCACTCTTTTCAATTCTTATTAATGCTTTTTTTTCCATTTACTGAAATTAATATTAATATTAATATTAATATTCATTCATTAATTATTTATTAATATTCATTCATTAATTAGATTCATTCATTAATATTAATATTTATTAATAAGCATTCATTAATTATTCATTCATTAATATTAATTATTCATTAATATTCATTCATTAATTAGATTCAGTCATTAAAATTAATATTTATTAATATTCATTCATTAATATTAATTAGATTCATTCACTAATATTCACTAATTAGATTCATTAATATTTATTAATATTAATTAGATTCATTCATTAATATACAAAGAATGAGTGGGAATTTTCAGTGAGGAAAAAGATGAAGAAAGTACACAGGTATGTAAAAATTAGTGACGTATTATTATTAAAATTAATAAAGTATATATTGAATTCGATTTCTTTGGTAAAGATGTCTTTATTAATGTTTTAGTACTGTCTATACTATACCCCATAGGGTTTTGGATTATTATTATTCTTATTTTTTCCTTTTAATTTTTTTTTTCTTTGGCAGTCTTCTGAGTTCTGACACATTGCATTGCATTGCATAGGAAGTAGTTTGTTTCTTCTCTTGTCTTGTGGTATTTATTTTTATTTTTTATAAAAAAAAATATTGGGCTGGCAAAGTCACGAGCTTGGGAATTGAGATGCCCGGACCCAGACAAATATCTTCTATACTTTAGGCATGATATACCTGCCATATTGTATTTGCATACATAATCCAAATCTATTAATTCTAAAAGAAAATTTAGGTTCACAATTTTTTTTTTTTTGAACACACTTGTGAAGTTTGTTTCTAAATTTACAAGAATATAAATCCTAGCCGGAAAATTATTAAATATATAAAAAAATCCTGGTTTCTAACACATGCAAGATTTACAACTCATGTGAGCTTGTAATGGGCATATGGCCCACATGAATGTCCTACGTGTTACTTATCAATCAAATTTCGAAAAATCTTTAGAAACGGGAAAAAGAATAAAGATTATGTATTTTAAATTTGGGTCTACTTAACTATTCACAAAAAGTTATCTTTCTTTTATCTTCAGCTCTCTCTCTCTTTTGTAGCTGAAGAAATTGTGAGGAACAAGGTGAAGAATACAAGTTAACTTTGGATTTTTTCTGAAAGTTGTAAACTTAGCTTGAGCAAAGTAAGTAAATTCTAGTTAAAAACTTATAAAACTCTATATATACTTGTGATGTTGGAAATTGGTTTTGTGGTGGGTTGTTGTGTTGGAACAAGCGAGTGGCTTGCATGGTGTTATAAGATAGTTTAAATACATATTGAGAGTGTTTTTAATTTCTTGTAAATGTAAATGAAACTTGTTGATTAGTAGCAATTGTGTTCCTTTATTCAATTTCAATACTTGTAAGCATTGTACTTGTGATGTTTGAGATTGGTTTTGTGGTGGGTTGTTGTGTTGGAGTAGGCGGGTGGCTTGCATGGTGTTATAAGGTGGTTTAAATTCATATTGGGAGCGTTTTTAATTTCTTGCAAATGTGAATGAAACTTGTTGATTAGTAGCAATTGTGTTCCTTTATTCGATTTCAATACTTGAAAGCATTGTACTTGTGATGTTTGAGATTGGTTTTATGGTGGGTTGTTGTGTTGGAGCAAGCGGGTGGCTTGCATGGTGTTATAAGGTGGTTTAAATTCATATTGGGAATGTTTTTAATTTCTTGTAAATGTGAATGAAACTTGTTGATTAGTAGCAATTGTGTTCATTTATTCGATTTCAATACTTGTAAGCATTGTACTTGTGATGTTTGAGATTGGTTTTATGGTGGGTTGTTGTGTTGGAGCAAGCGGGTGGCTTGCATGGTGTTATAAGGTGGTTTAAATTCATATTGGAAGTATTTTTAATTTCTTGCAAATGTTAATAAACCATGTTAATTAGTAGCAATTGTATTCCTTTATTCGATTTCAATACTTGTAAGCATTATACTTGTGATGTTTGAAATTGGTTTTGTGGTGGGTTGTTGTGTTGGAGCAAGCGGGTGGCATTTAGTGTGAGTTTTTAATAATGTAATGACAGGTTACAGAAATTTGGTCAAATGTATAACTCACATTATAGAAAATGTGAGTTAGACTCAAGATTTAGTGTTATTTAACACTTGTGTAATACACACAAGTGTGTAATAGGTTTTGTTCATACTAGTCGCAAACCCAAGGAATTCATGGGAATTTCTAATTATTTTGAGACGTGGTGTAATGTACAATTTATTGTAAATAATTTGTTCTCCCTAAAAATTAAACAATTTCTAAAAGTTTTCATCTCTCGATTTTTGCAAATATATAATTGTATCATTTTTGGTGTTTTTAATTGATATCATTCTTTTTCGAAGTGGTCCGTATTCTTCTAATTATTGTTAATATGCACTATATTTTCCTAATTTCTTTTAGTACAACTAAATTTTTTAATTTTCAAATTTATTATTCAAATTCTCACTCTCTTATGGAGAATATCATGGTAATAAAAGATTATCATATAATTACAATTGATATTACACAAACAATTAATAATACACTTAATCCAAATGGACCAAAATGGACCGACTTGAACCAAACAAACTTAAGTGGACTGAATAGACTAAATTGGACCCAAGTTAATTGAACTGGACCAAATAGTCCAAAATGGACCGAATAATGAACCGTAATTAGTAAACATAACTCAAAAAATTAATAATAATTATAAGAATAAAGTGATGTAAAACCATAATCTGTGATGAATAATTTATTCCAATATGATGGAAGTGGTTTGTTGTTAAAGTAACATCAATTAGATTTGTTATAAAATTAATATTTTTAAATAAATTATTATGCATGCGTATGTGATTCTATGTGTTATTCAAGTTGAATTTGAAACCATGCAGAGAAAGTTGGTACACCACAAAAATCATATCAGGAAAACCTCTTACATATAATATTTTATACAAAAAGGAAAAAGAAAGGGGGAAAAAAAACGCATTTGTTAAGAGCTTTGTTATCTCTATCTCTTGAAATTGATGAAGATGACATATGATTCTCTAAGTAGGAGCGGAACTAAGCCCTTCAACCTAGCCTTAAATACTGAATTTACATACGAATAAAAATACAATAGTGGAATGAGATTTTTTTGGGCAAGTATAAACTAATTAAAAATAAATAAATGGTGTCTCCACCAAAGATGTTTGTATTACATGTATTTTATATTATAAGTTATATTTTTGTTCAAGAATGTGTAAAGTCATGTTAGTGAAAGTGATGGTTATATCATGATTTACAAGTTATAATTAGTTTTGAGAACGAGTAAAAAGATAATGCATTATTACATACATTAATACTTATACACATTCTTTTTTAAGAAATGAAGTAAAGAAAATGATGACATAAATGTGATTCACCTTCATCTTTTAGATATAAATAAGGGTAAATTATGTATTTGGTCTCTATCATTTTCAACATATTTTAGTTTGGTCCATAATCTTTCAATTGTGTTAATTTAGTCCCTAACCTTCTGGTACCGTGTTAATTTAGTCTCTGTTGTTATCTTTTGGATGAAAATTACAAATGTGGCAAACAACCAAAATAAAAATTAGTTTATTGCCACATCAACAGATACTAAATTTTTATTTTGACCGTTAGCCACGTCAATAATTTCTATCAAAGAGATAACATTATGGACTAAATTGACACGACACTAAAAAGTTAGGAACTAAATTGACACAGTTGAAAAGTTAAGAATTGAAATATGGTATAAAGGATGACCAAATTAGTAGTTTATCCTATAAATAATATATTCTATATATATAATATAAAATCGAAAACGTTTGATTATTTGTTGACTTCCTTATATTGTGTCACATAAGCTTTTGAGCCTCCACAATTTTCCACATAATTATTATTTTTAAATTTAATTTATTCTCTTTATTAATTATTTTGAAGAACCCGACTCCAAATTTTTGAAACTCAACACACAATGAAAACCTTTAGCTTCAATTGCCACCTTCCTTCTCTCTCACTCCAGTCCAATCTCTTATCTATAATGAAGACCCAGAAACCTGATTGCTTTGGTCCATTGTAAACGTAACACTTCTTTTCCTCTTCTCTATGAATTTGACTTCCTTTGTCTTTGTTTTATTTTCTTGGTTCTCAGTTGCAATTTTTGTGCAATGTGAATTCCAAGATTAACGAAAGAGCGACCTTCTAAATAAAGAGGGGCCAGTGCGTTAACTTGTCTTTTGTATCTGTTTGGCATGATTACACAAGTTTGAATTGTTAAAAAAAAGAAAATCAAATTTAACCAAAAACCTAGCCACTGTACTCTCACTACATCAATATGGTACCCATTCACTTTGAATCTCTATATATTATGTTTCAATCTCCATGTTGCTCAAATCTTAATATCATTTTTTTTTTTTTTTTTTTTGGTTTCGTTCTAGGCTTAGGGTTATGGGTACTTCTTGGCTGTAATACAACATGATTTTGTTTGAATTTTTAGATATTGTTGTATAAAACATTGCAAGAATTTTATTTGTTTGATTTCTTAATAATTTATATTAGCTCTATTTTTTTTAATTTGGATTTTTTTAATAAAAAAATTGCAATAATTTAGAGTACAGATTCTAGCCTTATACTCATATTGGTTTTATCTTATTATTCTTGTGCAATTTTTTTTCATAGTGCTGTTTGATTACTATTCTTAAATGAGAAAAAGTTTGATGGACTGATTATATAAGATTTGCATAGTATTGCTGAATTATGCAATGTCCTAAGCTTTTGGCTTTTTGGTAACATATATAGTTGTCGCCATGCTTTGTAGGGTCTAAATTTGTTGAATTATTTGATTAGTTGCAATTAATGTCCTATGTTACTTGCTAATTGGAAGAGTTAAGGGCACGATCATATTTGGTCAAATATCTTTTGTTTTTAGTATGTCTAATCTTTTAGAATATTAGTATGGATCTAATCTTTAAACAATGAACAAAAGAAAATTAGAAACTTTCACAGAAAGCAAAACCCAAAATGACAATTATATATTATTTTGTTTACTAATTATTTTGTAATAATTATTAAACCAAATGTAAGAGCATGTTATAATTGTTGTATTATTTTACTCTGTAATATTTTTGTATGTTTCTCATTTTTAATGATATTATGTGATAAAATTTTGAGAATTTTTCATAAGAAATGTTCAAACTACATCTTTCAACTTATACTGGAGTTGATTTAGCTTTCAAATAGTTGAAATTAAACAAATATTTAAACAAGAACATTTTAACATTTGATCTAAAAGTTTTATGTGCATTGTACGAGTTAATGATTAGTTATAGATATACCTAAACAGCACAACTAAAGTTGGCAATTTTGTGTAGCTGTGCATGGAAAGAACTCAAAGCCAAAACTTAAATAATAGGCGGTCGAGCCACATACGTTAACTACTCTCTATTTTATTTTTATTTTTTTTAAGAGAGAGTTTCAAACTATGGCGTCTGCTCCTAATGATAGCTTTTTATTATCAGACCAAGACACCAATCAATTTTTGGTGTAGGCGAGGATTGAACCCCAAATCTCTTATACAACCATCAGAGACTTTATCAGTTGAGCTAACTAGAACCCACACTCTCTATTTTAATTAGATTTGATCAAGTTTCACAAATAAAACAATGAGATTCAACCAACATACCAAATGCGACTATTTATTTATTTATTTACTTTTTTTTTTTTTTTTGGAGAAGGACCTAATGACTATTTCAAATTGCAAATATATACACCTTTTAATTAATAGGCAATCAAGCCAGAATAGACAATTGTCAACAGATGGAGTAATTGATAGAGTAATTACGCTATTAGTTGTAGAAGAACTAATTGGGAGAGAGAGAGTGTGAGGACTTGGAACGATACATGCATTAAATCAAGGAACGGCGTGGAAATTGCCACCACTATAAGCTTGGTTAATGAGTCATTGCCCATGCATTAAGCTAATGACGCAGCTAGTGAGCTCTAATTGAGTTGCGCTTATTACTGCACGACAGGTTGAATACTTCAAATACTCTTACTTGAGATAATTAAATATTTTAAGCGCATGTCGTAATTTTTAATTCAAAACATAAACCAGAGAATTAGAATTCTCTCCACTTCAAATGTATTTTGGGATGATAATTAATTTTCTTTAAAAAGAGAGAGAGAGAGAGAGAGAGATATATATATATATATATATATATATAATATGTATGTATGTACGTATAGATGAGTTTTGCACTCTTTCCCTCTCCTTGAAAGGCTTCTAAATATTGGATAATTGTAAAAAAAAAAAAAAAAAATTCATGCTCAATTCTTTTAATAGCTAAAGACTTGAGAGTAGAAGGTTAAATAAATAGTATTCACTTATACCAAAAATTGATTAGTGCTTTTGTTTAGGGACGGAGCCAGAGCTATGAGTTAAGGGGGGCAACTTTATCAAAGCCAAAAAGATAAGGAAGTTGTAGTGAAGCAACTTGGAGATTCAACTAAGGCAGCTAAGAAATTAATTGCAGAACAATTAAAGTTGAAGTCATCCAAGCAATTTGAACAAGAACAGCCTTCAGGGACTCAGGCTTCAAGTTGCCAAGTGAAGAACATAAAGTTACTGCATAAACGGTAGTGTAGCATTTGTTCTATAAATGAAACTTGTACTTAACGACCTGTAGTTTAGAGTTAGTTTTTATTTCACACGTGTAGCAATTAATGATTATTGTGACAGCTAGGATTAGTTGTTAAGTCAGTTACAGAGTATGTATTTTAGCTTTGTATATATAGTTTTCATCAATCAATCAATGAAATCAAGAAATCAGTTTTACCAAATTCTTATTTTTCACATGGTATCAGAGCAAAATTCTCTCTAGAAGCTTCTGAAATTCTAGGGTTCCATCAATTTGGGTTTTCTCTACTGGTTTCTTCTTCTTCTTCTTCTTCTTCTTCTTCTTCAATTCTTCTCCTTCCGACGCCATTGTTGATCTCTGCGAAGCTTTCTTAAGCTCTTTCAATGGCTACTGCAACAGCTAACACTTCATCCGAAACTTCATCTCCACCACAGGATTCATACAATCCTAATGACCCTCTGTTTTTACATCACGTAGAAAATCCTGATGCTGTGCTCACTTCTCAACCATAATTGGGAGTGAGAACTATCCTGCATGGGCGAGATCTGTGAGAAAATCACTCATTGCCAAAAACAAGTTAGGATTCATAGATGGTTCTTTAACAATCTCATCACCATTGGTGGATTCACCTTCAGCTGTCCCAGCTTGGATCCGTGCTGACAATATGGTAGGCACTTAGATCATCAATTCTGTTTCTCCTAAACTTCAAGCAAGTATCATATACAGAGACACAGCCTTCGAGATTTGGACTGATCTCAAAGACACGGTTTGCCAAGGCAATGGACCTAAGGTATTCAATTTACAGAAGCAAATCGCTGAGCTTCACCAAGGAGAGCAGTCAATCACTGACTATTTCACACAGTTGAAGGTACTATGGGATCAGTTGCAGAATTTCAGTCCTTTTCCTTTGTGCACATGTGGAAAGTATGTTTGTGGCATCAATCAAAGGCTTGCTAATCTTCAGGCAAAAGAAGCTGTAATGAAGTTCCTTATGGGACTTAATGAATCTTTCTCTCAAGTGAAGACTCAGATACTTCTCATGGATCCACTCCTTTCAGTTAACAAAGCCTATTCCTTGTTCATTCAAGAAGAGATGCAAAGGTCTGTTGGTAGCACACTCAAGGTGGACTCAACTGCCTTAGCCACTAAATCACATAATCTTACTACTTTTGGTCATAATGGTAAAGGAAAGGAGAGACCTTTGTGCACTCACTGTGGGAAATTGGGGCATACAGTTGATAAATGTTACAAATTGCATGGTTTTCCTCCTAGTTTTAAGTTCAAGAACAATAAGAATGCCTTAGCTCATTAGGTTTCATCAAATCTTGAGCTAGTTCAAGGCAGTGTTCCTTTTACCTCTGCAAATTGCAATTCGGCAGTTGGCACCTCTCATGCTCCATCCTTCACTCATGATCAATATCAACAACTTCTTACCTTGATTGGTTCATGTTTTACTCAGCAAGTTCCAAAAGGTCCAGATTCTCATGTGGCCAATGCAGTGACTTTCCCATCAAATACAGTTGCAGGTAACTCAATCAATCTCAAACACTCAGTGTTTTCTGCTAATATTGTCAATAGAAGAGCTGATGGAGTTAATACTTGGGTGATTGATACTGGTGCTAGTGATCACATTGTAAGTTCCATGCATTTGCTAACTTCTTATACTGCAATTTCACACACTATGGTTGAATTGCCTAATGGGGAAGCTGCTGTTGTCACTCATATTAGAACTATCCAACTGTCATCCTATATTACTCTTACAAATGTACTTTGTGTACCCTCTTTCACCTTCAATCTTTTGTCCATTAATGCTTTAACTAAATCACAGCCTTTGTGTGTTGTTTTTCTATCAAAATTTTGCTTTATACAGGACCTTATCTGCTAGAGAATGATTGGAATGGGACAAATGCATGATGGTTTATATCTATTCCAAGACTCCAGCTTATCTCAGGCCACTACATCCCTCACTGACTTTCTTTCTAAGCAGAACTTCAAGTCATTTACTGGTTCTTGTTCATCCACTCTTCAAAATAATCTGTTTTCTCTTTGGCATTCAAGATTAGGACACCCTTCTGATGTAAAAGTTCATTCTCTTAGTCATGTTTTACCTTTTCTTCACAATTGTTGTAATAAATCTTGTACTGTTTGCCCATTGGCCAAACAAAAGAGACTTCCTTTTCCTTTTGATAATAAAAGATATTCTCATTCTTTTGATCTTGTGCATATGGATGTTTGGGGACCCTTTTCTGTTTTAACTTCTGAAGGTTATAGATTCTTTTTCACCATTGTTGATGATGCAACTAGGGCTACTTGGGTTTTTCTTTTAAAGACTAAATCTGATGTTAGGCCTATTATTGTTTCTTTCTATAACATGGTTCTTACTCAATTTAGCACTAAAATAAAATCCATTAGATCTAATAATGCCCTTGAGTTTCATATGCCTAACTTTTATAGTTCAAATGGCATCATTCATCAGCAAAGCTGTGTTTACACTCCACAACAAAACTCTGTTGTGGAGAGGAAACACCAACATATTCTTGCTACTGCTAGGGCCTTACAAATCCAATCTAATGTGCCCTTGTCTTTTTGGGGTGACTGTGTACTCACAGCAGTCTATTTGATCAATCGACTCCCTTCTCCACTTCTAAACAACAAAACCCCTTTTGAACTTCTTTTTAATGCAGCCCCATCATAGTCTTCCCTTAGAGTCTTTGGTTGCCTTTGCTATGCTACAAATACCAATCCCAATAAGCATAAGTTTTCTCCTAGAGCTAGAAAGTCTGTTTTCCTAGGCTACCCTTTCAATATCAAAGGCTATAAGCTTTTTGATATTGAATCTCATTCTATTTTTATCTCTAGGGATATGGTCTTTCATGAAAATGTTTTTCCCTTTTCAAAAGGTACAACTATTAATTCCAGTGAATTGATTCCTTTGCCTGTCATTCCTTCCATTCCTTCACCTAGTTTTTCTAATTTTCCTTTATCCACTCCTTCCTTAGTTTCTGATGACATTATTATTCAAGTCCATCATGCCTCTGATGAGGACATTCTAGAATTTTCTGATGCACTTGATGCATCTGATACCCTTCCTGTATCTGCTGCACCTGAAACTTCTAGTCACTCCCCTGATGCATCTCATACTGATTCTATACCTGCTGTTCTAAGAAGATCAACTAGAGCTTTTAAACCACCTTCATACCTCCAATCTTATCATTGTAACCAAGTGGCATCTGTTCCCATTCCTTCTCACTCCAGCTCAAGTACTTCTTATCCTATCCATAACTATCTCTCTTATGCTAACCTTTCTCCTACATACAAGTCCTTTTGTTGTTCAATTTCCACCATCTCCGAACCTACTTACTATCACCAAGCAGTTGGCAATCCCAAGTGGCAGGCAGCCATGGATGCGGAAATTGCAGCATTGGAGGCAAACAATACTTGGACACTAGCTTCACTTCCACCAGGCAAGAAGCCTATTGGGTGTAAGTTGGTGTATAGGGTGAAATACAACTCAGATGGGTCTGTTAAGAGGTACAAAGCCAGATTAGTTGCCAAGGGCTTCACACAAAAAGAAGGATTGGATTATCTTGAAACCTTCTCCCCTGTGGCCAAAATGGTTTCTGTGAAATGTGTGCTTGCTGTGGTTGCTGTGAAAGGCTGGTTTCTCGGCCAATTAGATGTAAATAAGGTCTTTCTCCATGGAGATTTGCATGAAGAGGTTTACATGTCTCTTCCACCAGGCTTTCACAGCAAGGGGGAGCCATCAAAGTCCCAACTGGTATGCAAGCTCAACAAATCTCTCTATGGTCTTAAACAGGCATCTAGACTGTGGTTTTTCAAGTTTTCCGCTGCATTGATTGGATTTGGTTTTGTTCTGTCCAAGGCAGACTACTCTTTATTCACTAGACAATAAGGTGACTCCTTTATTGTGTTGTTGGTATATGTTGATGATGTTTTAGTTGCAAGCAATGACAAAGAGCAGGTTGAAGAGTTTAAAGTCTTGTTATATCAAAAGTTCAAGTTGAAGGATTTAGGGGATTTGAAGTATTTTCTGGGCTTGGAGGTGGCTAGAACAGCAAAGGGCGTTTCCTTGTATCAAAGGAAATATGCATTGGAGATATTAGAAGATGCTGGTTTACTTAGATGCAAGCCTGCCAAGGTTCCTATGGAGCAAACTTTGAAGCTCAGCAAGTATGAGGGTGAGCTACTTGATGATCCAAGTCAGTTTAGGAGACTTGTAGGTAGGCTGCTTTACTTGACTATCACTAGACCAGACATCACCTTTGCAGTCCACAAGTTGAGCCAATTCATGGCTAAGCCAAGGAAACCTCACCTTGCTGCTGCTTTGAAAGTTCTACATTACTTGAAACGTGAACCAGGAAAGGGTGTTTTCTTTTCTGCAGATTCACAACTTCATGTTAAAGGCTTTACTGATTCGGATTAGGCATCTTGTCCAGATACAAGGAGGTCAGTTATAGGTTATTGCATCTTCATTGGAGATTCATTGGTTTCTTGGAAGTCAAAGAAGCAATCAACTGTCTCAAGGTCTTCAGCTGAGGCTGAGTATAGAGCCATGGCTGTGTCAACATGTGAAATTGTGTGGATTCTCTATTTGTTAAGAGATTTAAAGGTTGATCATGATAAAAAAAGCTTTATTGTTTTGTGACAGCCAATCAGCATTGCATATAGGGTCTAACCCAGTGTTTCATGAGAGGACCAAGCATATTGAGAAAGATTGTCATGTTGTGAGGTACAAAGTTCTAGCCAAAATTATCAAATTGATTCATGTAAGGACTCAGTGTCAGCTTGCAGAATTGTTAACCAAAGCTTTAACCTATAAACAATTTTTTGAGCTAGTGTGCAAGATGGGACTGATCAATATTTACTCTCCCTAAGTCCATCTTGAGGGGGGGTATTAAAGCCAAAAAGAAAAGGAAGTTGCAGTGAAGCAACTTGGAGATTCAACTAAGGCAGCTAAGAAATTAATTGCAGAACAATTAGAGTTGAAGTCATCCAAGCAATTTGAACAAGAACAGCCTTCAGGGACTCAAGCTTCAAGTTGCCAAGTGAAGAACATAAAGTTACTGCATAAACGGTAGTGTAGCATTTGTTCTATAAATGAAACTTGTACTTAACGACCTGTAGTTTAGAGTTAGTTTTTATTTCACACGTGTAGCAGTTAGTGATTATTGTGACAGCTAGGATTAGTTGTTAAGTTAGTTACAGAGTATTATTTTAGCTTTGTATATATAGTTTTCATCAATCAATCAATGAAATCAAGAAATCAGTTTTACCAAATTCATTAATTGTAGAACAATTAGAGTTGAAGTCATCCAAGCAATTTGAACAAGAACAACCTTCAATGACTCAAGCTTCAAGTTGCCAAGTGAAGAACATAAAGTTACTGCATAAACAGCAGTGTAGCATTTGTTCTGTAAATGAAACTTGTACTTAACGACCTGTAGTTTAGAGTTAGTTTTTATTTCACACATGTAGCAGTTAGTGATTATTGTGACAGCTAGGATTAGTTGTTAAGTCAGTTACAGAGTATGTATTTTAGCTTTGTATATATAGTTTTCATCAATCAATCAATGAAATCAAGAAATCAGTTTTACCAAATTCTTATTTTTCACAAATTTTACTGTTAGTTGTGTGCAGTGGTTTCAACATTTGACTTTGCTACTATTTAGCTACTGATATTTTTTTTTTTTTTTTTTGTGTTGGTAAAAAGAAATTATTTTTGTTTAGAATTTTTTAAATGATAGGGTTGTTTATTTTAAATGAAATTGGTTAATTTTTTTTTTTTTTTTTAAGTTTTACTATTGGTAATTTTTGTTATTAAGCTAATTTTTTGGAGCTTGTATATTTTGTTTTAGATTTTAGATCTATAAATTTTTTTATAATCACTAAAATGAGGAAAATACTAGTGCTACAAACTTTTTTTTATAAATTATTGATGTAATAAGTGGTTACTAGTAAGTAAAAAAATGATATGAGTGATGGGTCTATGTGCAAACCAATAAGACTTTGCTATCGAAACAGTTTATAAGAAAGTTTGTGAGTATAGCATTACTCTTAAAAGAATCAATGATATTGTTGTTGATACTCATTTTTTAGGAGCCCAGCAGAAAAGAAGAAGCCTAGCAACACAGGCAGAAAAGAGTTAGTAAGCGGATAGAAAAGTCATTAAGCCCAAGCGGCAGGAATAATGGATTTTAGGTCCGTAAAGCAAGCAAATAGACCTCGAGTAAGTAAATGGGCCTAAAAGGGCCCTAGAAAGATAGAAGTAGCAGACCCATGGGCGGAATGGATGTAAAAGTGAGAATGGGCCACGGCAAGCCCAAAGTAATATAAGTAAAGAAAGTAAGGGGCAATAAAGAGTCTATAAACCCCAAGGATGAAGTATGAAGTAGTTGGGCCAAGGAAGCCCAATGAATTAGTAAGAGCTCATGGAAAGCACAGAATTAAAAAGGGCTAAGGACGCCCCAAGAAAGTAAATGGACCAAAGATGCCCAAAAAGAAGTAAACAGGACATAGGAGCCTGCGAGCGGTGTGACAAAAGACCCAATGGGCTTATTGGGTCGTTAGAAAATGAACAAACAGCAAACCAAAGAAGCCCAGTAGCTCTGGGTCAAATAATATCACGGTGTGAATGGTGGAATGGTGTGGCAGGAAGTAACAGCAAGACCTCGATAGTAAAACATGGAAAGGCATAAAGGAGAGGAAGCCCACAATCAGGCAAAGCTCAGCCCCAAGGGAGCAAGCCATAAAGAATGTGAAATTAGGAAAACAGCCCACGCCATAACAAGTTACGGATGAACGGCAGAATGGGCAGACGTACCTTCAAACTGCAGCAAACACATGAGTAGCAAACAGATTTTGGATGAACATGGAAGTGAGGCACGCGCAAGGCCCAAACACCACTAGCCTGTACCCAGCCAATACAGGAAGTGGTGGGTCATGGGACAGAGGTAAGAAGGCATGGTCTAGCGATGAGGAGAGGGGAAAACCTATTTTGAAGTTCTTGCTCAGGCTTTTTTGAGGAAAGTGTCCTGCTGGGATGACATGCCACCTAAAAGAAGCAAGGCTGAGTTGGAACCACTAGGTGCATGCCATGAGGGACGGAGAGAGAGAAAATACCCACACCGTGGCAGGTAAGAATGCCACGGTAGGCAAACAAACAAAATAGTCTGTCTTCGCCTAGTGATGTGGAGTGGCGCGGCCAGCACAGGCAAGTGGTGCTGGCTGGGTACCTGACCAATCAGTGATGATCGACAAGGACACACACACTAGACAAAGACGGTTAAAGGCTAAAATGGTAAAAGCCAGCTGCGGTAGGCATTATATAAGGACACCTACAATGCACGAAACAGGGGGAAAAAACGAGGAAAAAATACAGGGGAAGACGGCAATAGTGGCCTAAAAGAGAGAATCACAATAACTAAGAAAGAAAAAAAAGGAAGAAAAAGAAAACAAAAAGAAAAGAGATAGAGCAGAATAGCAGGCATGCACCAAATAGGTTGATTCCCTCTCTCCCTCTCAAACCCATGCTCTCTACCATCGATAGGAGAACCTCTCTGGGCACAAGTCATATAGGTCCGCTTCCTCAAAGCAATTAATCTCTCCCACAGAGGGATTACTCACGTTGAAGAAATGTTCTCCTTCTTGACTTAGACCCCGTAATATACCACAACAGACTGATATTCATCCCGATTTAACAAGCTTACTAATATTTCTCCTGTATTCATTTTGTTGCCATTTCACGAAAATATGTATTTCTTGCAATGATTCATTACTTACTCTTGTCTAAATAGTGAACGAATTTCGTTATCATCTTTATTATATTTGCTTGTCGTAATCATTTTAGCAGCTCTGCCTGCCATGGGCATATAATCTAAATCGTAGTAAGACGGGGCGTGGCTTGCGCACAAGCCGGACCAAGGTGGGTTGCAATTGGATCGGTCCCAACTCCCTGATTCAGAATACTTTTGGCCTAGCATAGTAGGAAGTAGTCCAGCCCAACACTGCACAAAAAAAGCCCACTACAATTGTTTAAGGGAAAAAAATGTAATTTATAGAACAAAATTGCTATAATTAGTACACATAAACATATATAATAATATTTTTTTTTTAATTAGGAGGGGCAAACAAAGCTAGCTACGTCCCTGACTTTGTTTTATGGTAAAGAGAACAATTATCAGAAATGGACGCTATAAGTTGAAACTCTATATAAAAATTAAAATAAAATAAAAAGACTTAAAATATATCGAGTTAGCCCTAAAATGTATAAATTTCTTGATCATTCTTGGTTTAGATTAATTATTATAAACTCAAAAGGTGTACATAGAATCATGTTGTTTATAGGACATTACACTCATAGATACAAGAAATAAAATCTCAACTATCATACAAATGCTAAAGCAGAGCAACATCTGTCTGAATAATAAAAAACTAGTAGTAGTTAAGAAGCTACTATTAATTTAAGGGAGAGGGATTAAAGAGTTATCTTTATTAATTGAAAAGGATTTCTCATTTGATAACATTGCTACTAGTCGAAGCATTCATGCTTTCTTGACGCTAGCTAGTCTTATTAGTTAAGACTTTTTCCAAACAATTTGGTGTTAGTTAATTCAAATATTTGAAGAAGTCATAGACCACGAAAATGACTGGTTCTTAAATAATCTCAATTACAAGACTACAGCAACCGCTTGGAACAGCATGTTTAAAACCTATCAAACATTATAAATGTTGTTGTAATGATTTCTTTCTAACTCATATAACCCATAAGCCATAGCCATTATTATGGCTATGGTTACTTCAACACTTCATCATTGTTGTTTTCTCTTTCTTCTCCTTCTGCTTCTTCCTCTCGTTCCCACTGTTTTTACCTACACCAAAGATGACTAACATATTGCTGAACTCACTGGCTTCAGTTACAGACCAAGATATTAATCCATTATTCACGTCGCGTTCAGGTGAATTTTCCTTTGGATTCCGCCGTTTTCAAATCAATGAGAAAGAGTCTCAATTCTTGCTTGCAGTTTGGTTTACTAAAATGAAAGACCAAACCATAGTTTGGTCTGCAAATGGCAATGAACCACCACCACAAGGTTCTACACTGACGCAGAATAGCAGAAGTGCATTTGTTCTCAATGACCCTAATGGCAAAGAGTTATGGAAGGCTCCAGGGAATGGTTCCAAATCCAGTTGTGCGGCTATACTGGACAATGGGAACTTGGTGATTTTAGATGAGCAGTATAATTCTATATGGGAAAGCTTCAAAGAGCCTACTGATACGATTTTGCCTGGTCAGATACTGTACATGAATACCACACTCAGGTCTCACCAATCTACTACAAATTATTCTTATGGCCGCTTCCAGCTTTCTTTACAGCTTGATGGAAATCTGGTGCTTTATTATATAAATATGCCATCTGAAGTTCTTAATCATGCTTATTTTGCCACCATGACAATGGTCTGGGAATCACAGTTGATCTTTACTGAAGCCGGATACATGTACGTCCAAGATGCGAACAATTCAACCAACATCTTCAACCTTATCCAAGAAGATCCAGGCTCAAAAGACTCTTTCTACCACATGGCTAGGATTGATTATGATGGGGTCTTCAGAATATACAAACATCTCAGACAGCAGGGCACAAGTTATGGAAGCTGTCCTTCAACATGGGATCCAGTGCAAGGCATTCCTGGTATTACTGATATTTGTGGTGTATTTGATGCTAATACTTTTGTAGGTGGGTCGTGGGTTCTGTGGACTCAATGGTGTTTGTCGTACCTCAGATGCTCCAAGTGGGGGCGGGACATTTTGCTCATGTCCTTATGGATTTTCTCAATTGAACCCATATAAGGATTGGGCAGGGTGTAAACCAGATTTTCCGTTACCCAATTGCGACAATGGATGGGAAGAAAATAAAGGGCAGGTAAGCTTTGTACGGCCTACAAATATGGATTGGCCGTTTACAGATTACAGCCTTGTTAAAGGGGCTAATGAGACAGAGTGTAAGCAGCAATGCCTTGACGATTGCATGTGTGTTGTGGCCATTTACGGAAAAACAGGTGGCTATTGTTGGAAGAAGAAGTGTCCTCTGTCCAACGGAAGATATAGCACAAATATTACGAGAATAGCTCTAATCAAGGTACCTAATAGCTTTGTTCCAGTGAAGAAAAGCCAGTCTGTGGTAGTTGTTTTGGCACTACTCCTTGGCAGCTCTGCATTTCTCAATATCCTTTTCTTCATAGCTAGTATTGTGGCTATTATCTACTTGCACCACAAAAAGCTGAAGTTGCCATGGAATATCGATAGCACACTTGCAACAAATGTGAGAAGCTATACATATAAAGAGCTCGAACAAGCAACCAGGGGCTTCAAGAAAATAGTAGGAAAAGGTGCTTTCGAAACTGTTTATAAAGGGGTCCTTCCATCAGATTCAAAAAGATTTGTTGCAGTCAAGAAGTTAGGTAAGGTGGTAGAAGAAGGTGAGAAAGAATTCAAAACAGAAGTGAGCGTGATCAGTCAGACTCATCATAAAAATATAGTCCAGTTGCTTAATTATTGTGATGAGGGGCAGCACCGGCTCTTGGTATATGAGTACATGAGTAATGGCTCTTTAGCTAACTTTCTCTTTGGGATATCCAGGCCTCATTGGAACCAAAGAGTGCAGATTGCTTTTGGAATTGCAAGAGGTCTCATGTACTTACATGAAGAGTGCTGCACCCAAATCATCCATTGTGACATAATTACATAAAGCCTCAAAACATACTTCTGGATGAATACTTTACACCAAGGATTGCTGATTTTGGATTAGCAAAGCTTTTGTTGGCTGAGCAAACTCGAGCTGCTTGAACAGGAATAAGAGGGACGATTGGGTACTTTGCACCTGAATGGTTTAGGAAAGTATCCATTTCCTTTAAGGTTGATGTGTACAGTTTTGGTGTGATGTTACTTGAGATTATTTGTTGCAAGTCTAGTGTTACATTTGCGTTGCAAGCAGAGGAGGCATTGATAGATTGGGCTTACGAATGCTACAAAGATAAAAAAAAAAAATAGATAAGTTGATAGAAAACGATGATGAAGCAAGCAATGACATGAAGAAGCTAGAGAGGCTTGTGATTGTGGCAATTTGGTGTATTCAAGAAGATCCTTCACTGAGACCCTCAATGAAAAAGGTCACACAGATGCTTGAGGGAGTTATTGAAGTCTTTGTGCCCCCAAGTCCTTCATTGTATAATCACTCTCCACCTTCAAAAAGTAGTTCCCTTGAGTTTTCATTCTCCTCAGTTGAAAGGTAAGCATTTGAGATTGATGATAATGGGTAACTTTGTAAATAACGAAGTGTTGAGCAACCTCTTTTAAAAGTGAGGCGCCACACCTATTCTTATTTGTATTATGGTATCAAATTCAGACTGATCCGTGGTTGGTTTCCATTATTCATTTGTCTCTTGCTCTATCCTCTGATCTTGGATACAAGGTTCCCCTGTTTCATGCCTATTATACTTTAGTGTCTTTCACCTTCTTAGTTACTTAGCTTTAATTTTGGATTCCTAGTTCAATCTGACTTTTTTTTTCTTTCTTGGGTTAGTTAAATTGTTCTTGCTGTAATTTCTGTGGGATTAAAGCATACTTGCATGTTGGTTGATTTGGATTTGTAACTGTGAGAACTTCAATCCAAGGGGATCGGGATTCATAATAATTATTCCTTCAACAAATCAAGTCAAACATGATGTTGAAATTTAAATTTTATATTGGAAAAAAAAATAAAAAAAAACTACGCCAATCATGTCTGTCATCCAACTTTAAATTCTAATAGATGAAGGAAACGAAACATTGTAGTCAAGAAAAAAATTTTAAATTCTCAAAATGGAAAAATTCAAATCATTCATGATACAAATAGTTTTGTATCCCATAGTTTTCAATAGCTTATTTGCTAAATTGGTTTTCAGAAAACAACTAGTTTTATTGTTTTGTTGTTATTATTATTATTTTTTTTTGGGGGGGGGGGGGGGGGGGAGGGGAAGGGGGTTTGACAGAGAAGTGAGACAAAAAGCTAAACTTAAATTGCCAAACAAAAAGAAAAAGCATCTATTTTTGAAATTCCAATTCTAAAACCCTAAAAATATTGGAATTCAATCTTCAATCTGTTAGGACAAGAAATGATCACCAAAACAAAGAAAGAAGAAACTGAATAAAAAAGAAGACCCTTCCAGATCTGTTAGGACAAGAAATGGTCACCAAACACTGGCTTTGATATTATGGGGTTTTGGAACACAGAGTTTTTGTGTTTCTCCAAAAATTGGTAGTAAAGTTTTCTATGAATCACTTCTCCACAACTTATAGAATGAGGATTTCTGTGTACTAGACACTTTGATTATGTAGTTGATTGGTCAGGAAACTTGGTGTAGGCATAGCAGGCACCCAAGTTATCAAATTCATGATTGCAAGAAATTTTATTTTTTTATTTTTTATAATAACTAGTCGCGAACCCGCATGTTGCGCATGATTATTTTTTTAAAGGTCGTCCCATTGTTGTCATTATTTTGTAATTTGAACTAACTTAATGAAGAGAAATGCATTTCATAATCATATTCATCGCAACATAAATTTTTATTATTGTAGAATTGTTTATTTAAATTTTGAAACCTTAATTCTATCATTGTTGGTTGACTAATTTGTACATCTCTAAATCAACTATACACATTTTGCATGCTACATGTAAACCTTCTTTTCCATAAGGTTGAAATAATGTGGGAAACAATTGATTCTATGGAAGTAAAAAACTAAAATTCTTATATCTTGTCTTAATGTTGCCTAAATAATGTTAAATGAAATGTCAAAAATGGGATTTTGAAATTTTCCATCTTTATTTCTATTATATTTCTATTATTATCGAAGAACATCTTCCTTTTGGTTTTGATAAGAAATATGGTTTTCCATATTAGAGTTTGATTAGTTTTAAGTTCAAATTTTGTATGATTGTATTTAATTGTTGATTATATGATTTAATTAAGTGAATGTAAAAATTTATTTTTTGACATTCATTAGATCATCTTTAATTATTTTGTTACTCCTTCTATCAAGCTCTTTGTTTTCCAAGTAACGGTTACTAATTGGCGTTTGATTTCTTGATGATAATTCTAATGTACTAATTTATTAGTTTGTTTATGATATGTTTGGTATGATATTCTATTGTTGTTGTTGTTGTTGTTGTTGTTATTATTATAAATTTAGAGTTTCTAAAATAGCATGTGTTTTGTATTCCATTTTTCTATTGATGCATTGTAGCATTTCATGGGAAGACTTTATGAGAATAATTTTTATTTATTTGAATTTAAGTAAAATATTTTATGTTTAATTTTTTAAAATTAAAAAATGATAGAAAATATAAATAATTTAATAATATGGAGGATATGGCTGACTTTGAATTTTGAATAAAATAAGATGAAAAGAAAAATAGTAAAAATGAAATGTATAGCAATAAACACCAAATTATTTATTTATGCTATGTAATAGAATAATATTATATTATTATATACTAAATTTATAATGTAATAGGATAACATTAAGTAATCATAGAGAATAAAAAAGATAACAACTTGAAACATAAAAATAAATCGTATCAACCCCTTAGAATTCTGAACAATACAAAAATCCATTAACCTAAAGTAGAGATGCAAGAAAAAAAAAATCCACAAAACTCAAATATATATATGTGTGTGTGTGTGTGTGTGTGTGTAGAGAGAGAGAGAGAGAGAGAGAAATAACATATTTTTGTTTGAGAAAATAGAAAATTATGCATAGAATGGGAGAGGGAATAAAAAAAATGCCAAAATAAATGTAGATAAATGGCAAGATGAATAGTGATATTAAGGTAGAGAGTAGTGAAGGGATGAAAAGGTAAAAAAGAATGAGAAAGGTTGGAGAAAGTGTAAAAATAAGTTGAGAATTTAATAATAAAAAGAATAGTTAAAAAAAAAAGAAAAATATGATATTTTGATTATAATATAATAGACTTTTTAATTCACTTTATACATTAAAAAAAATATAGGAAAATCTGGAGAGAAAAAGGATAATAACATAGCCACTAACGTGACTACAATGGAACATAGTGAAAATAAATGCTACAATTGATGTTATTACACTATAAAGTTTTTTATGTCCTCTATAAGATCATCTCTTTTTTTTTTTTTTACTCCTCCCGTCACGTACCCACCAGCCTCTTTATTTTCTAAATAATGGTTACAAATTGATGTTTAATTTTTTTTTTCTTTCTCTATCTATACTTTATTACCTATAAATCTCTCTCTTTTTGTTTATCCGTTGGCATCCTATTGTTTTCCCAAATTTGATAATAATTCTAATATACTAAATATGCATTGTAATGTTTATTTTTATTTTTTTTTTCCATTCCATTTTGCTGCCATTAAATTAGTAGAGCCATCACTATTAGTTTTTTCATGTTATGTTTGGTTTGATATTCTTTTTTCTTTTTTCTTTTTTGTTTTAGTGTTTCTAAATTGGTATTTGTTTTGTATTTCATTTTTCCATTGTTGCATTGTAACATTTCATGGGAAGACTTAATAAGAACAATTTTTATTTATTTGAATTTAAGTAAAATATTATATGTTTATTTTTTTTAAATGAGACAAAATATAAATAATTTAATGATGTGGATTATAGAGGATGTTGCTGAATTTAAATGTTGAATAAAATAAACTAAAAGAGATAATCACTCTCTATCTCCACTATCTTTCTCTCTCTCCTAGTTTGATTGTACTGGGTTTTAAACTTTCAATTTGGATAATAATTCGTTGCAACCAACAATTTTAGCATTTTCCTTCCTGGGGGTGAGCCTCCAAACTGGTTTAGTACAAGAATAAGGGATCAATTTTATATTTTGTTGTGCCCACGCTAGTAAAGCAAAAGATTTGAGGATGGTCTTTATGTGCGATGTTTGCAAGCAGCTTTCATGATATTAATGGATTCACTATGATCTATGAATTAAAAAATTATACCAAGAAAATCACATGACAATATTGACAAAAGAATTTTCGTGTAATACCATGTTAGGAATATCTGTGGCTGCACTCTATTAGAAGCCGGAGATGAAATGGAGTATTCAATAATACACATAAGCGGTGGTTTCCAAGTGAAGAAGTTTGGGGTCAACCTGATTGATGACAATGATGAAAAGAATTACGGATCCTATTTTGAACCAATGATCGAAAATGCATGTATTCCTTGCAATGATGATTATATGCTATTTTTATATTACAATAAGATAACATTTTACAATCAAATAAGAGTTAAAAAGATAACAACATAAAACACAAAACTAAACCATATCAATCTAAAGTAGAATTGTAAAGAATACAAAAGTTCAAAATTAAAAAATACAACAAAAACTGGAGAGAGAGAGAGAGAGAGAGAGAGAGAGAGAGAGAGAGAGAGAGAGAGAGAGAACTTTTTGTGCATGGAAAGACAGAAAATTAAGCATGAAATGATTGAGATAATAACAAATTTATAGTAAGAAGTTAAAAATAAGAAGAATAAAAAATAAAGGAAGAAAAAGAGGTAGGGGAATAGTGATATTAAGTTAGAGAGTAGTGGGGATATGAAAAGTTAAAATGGAATGAGAAAAGTTGAAGAAAGTATAATAATAAAAAAGGCTGTTGAAAGTATAATATCTTTTTATAGTAATAGAGTTTTTAATTCACTTTAAATGTTAAACAATTATAGGAAAAATTGAAAAGAAAAAAGATGATGATGACATGGCTGCTGATATGGCTCAACGGGAGCATAGCAATAATAAATGCTACGCTTCAACTTTTAGATATATATAGATTAGTGGATTCGAACTCAAGATATTTCTGTGGAGATCAAAAAGTGCTATTGAGCCACAAGTAAAGAATTATTTTTCAAACTCAGAAAAAAAAAAATTGAAAGCTCGATAATGTAAAAGAGCTAGTTTAGACCCTCAATTTTAATTACAACTTGATTACTTTTAAATCTAAACACACTTAATGCAGAATATACGTTATTAGAAAATTAATTAATCAAAGCACTCAACAATTGCAAGGATGAACAAATAAGTGCAAGGCAAAAATCTAACAGTTGGATTGCATATTCTTTATACTCTTAACACATATGTCAAGTTTTGTATCAATTGAATATTATTTACTATATAATCTATAAGATTATATTTTATGCATAGTTTAGTTTTAAACTACAAAAACTTGAAATTTAAATAATCTATTAATGATATAGTTATTGATCTTTAATTTTTTAGAAATTTTACAAGAATTGAGGATATTAAAAAAAAAAGTAATCTAATGGTGAATTTGTCAATATTCATCTTCAATAAAAAGATATTGAGTAAAATTGTATCCTTAAACTACAATAAATTTTGTAACTAAATTTTATCCTAAATGATTTATAGGCATCAACGAGGGAAAAGTTTTCCTAATAAACATGAAAAATAAAAAAGTAGTATAAAGGCACTTTCACAAACTTCAAATACTCCAAAAAAGCTGTCACACGTCACAAAGAATAAGAATAGAGAAATTTACCCTACTCAATTGTTGCATGGCATCCTCTTTATTGATTGATTTATTTATTTTTTAACAAAACCGCCGAAGATATATAAATGAAAAGGTCAACAAAGGTTGGCAATTTTGTGAAGCTGTGCACACAAACAACTCAAAGCCAAAAACATAAATAATAGGCAGTCATGCCACGAATGTTAATAACTCTCTATTTTAATTTGAACTAGATGATATCTTGCGCGATGTGTGGATATTTTATAATTTTATTTTGAAATAGTTTCTTGCTATTCTTTATGATCTCTATATAACGTTGAACCTTGTGCTATGCATTTTGAAGAATTAGCTTCAATTATATTATATTAGTAAAAAGAGGAAAGAAAAAAAAAGCCTTTATAATCCAGCAAGAAGATGAGTTTAGCTGGAAGTTAACCACAACCATAAGAAAAATGAAAGGGTGAAATTTGACCATTTTGTTCAACTTATTAACAAAACCGTAATGATTCGTCTATAATGATTTTTCAGCCTCCTTGAAGTTTCCCTTATACATTAATTATGGCTAAATATAGTAAGAAATAAACCTTTTGCCACTAATACTAAGTCTTACATACCAAGAACTAATACCAAAAAAAATGTCCCACACATAAGGGCCATTTTTGCCATCATGGACCTTCATTCCAAGTGATGCAAATATGTGACCAATTATTTAAGGATGGTCCTTATGGTTTACAAACATAGTTGTTAAGACCTGAAAGAAAATTTCAAAAGGAAACTGTGTGAATTTTTATTTATAGATGATCTTTATTGCAATCATGTTCAAACTAGGATAACTATTAAATTCCTAGAAATTTAGTGAAGAGAAGCAGCTTTAGTGACCAAATTTGGTAGTATTTTTTTCAAAAATATTCAAAGAATATCATAAGCTAAGTTGTAGCTTAGTTCTAATTGAAGCTGATTCATCATTGGGAACTATAATAAAAAAAATGTAATTGTTTAAGCTACAATGCCAATTATGTTTGGATGACTAGTGTAGCTTGCGTGAATTTTTGTTATTGGGCTATTAGTCCATTGTAGGTCAATTAATTGGGCTTTCTAGGCATATTTTGGCTGGACTAGCCCATTGACTAATCCAATGCAGATGCTCTTACCAGTACTTCTATGTTATAACATCCAATCCACAGTCATTGGTTCTACTACTTGAGTTTACACTGCAGGCCGCGTAATGTTTACAGAACTCATATATCTAAATGACATGATCTGCATTAAGACAAAAATGACACTATTTTTTACATTTTTTTATAATAATCAGTATACAGTTTAACAAATAGGGTAAATTTTGACATATTGGGCCACAAGGATAATTGTTTGCGTTGTTGTTCTTAGAGATCTAAAT
Source organism: Lithocarpus polystachyus (assembly GCA_033629205.1). Lineage (NCBI taxonomy): Eukaryota > Viridiplantae > Streptophyta > Magnoliopsida > Fagales > Fagaceae > Lithocarpus > Lithocarpus polystachyus. The sequence goes on from CM066165.1 coordinate 1,607,710, forward strand.
GGCAGAAATGCCAAAAAGGTTATATATGTATAATGCATTGGGTGCAAAAGCACCCACTTGGCCTTTTTAGCATGAAATTTGCTTGTTCTTATTGGTAGTATTATTTATTAATTTATTTATTGCTAAGTGAATAAAAGAGATGGGTAAATTCTACAAACATGAGCCCAAACACACTTGGGGGCTAAGCCCAAACCACCTAAAAATAAGTTATTCAAAGACGAATAACTATTTTTTTATTTTTTTATTTATAAGTACAGGATGCCTTAAAAAGTAAATCGGTGTGTACATGTAATTGAAAGTACGTTCAATTACTTTTCTCTTCTGCTTCTGGGTTATCCCAAGTTTCAAGCCTAAAGAATGATAGTGACAAGTTAATATTTAATATAAATTTAGTTACTTTTTCATCAATGAAGCAAGAAAGTAAACATCACCATGCAGCTGCAGGTACTCCCAACAAAATCAAACTGACTTCTTATTAAAACCTTGAACACTTAAAAGCCAAAAACCTTGAACACTTGAAAATGATTTGGGTATAAGTATAAAAATGAAATCATGCAAGAAATTCTATTCCAAAAATATCTTTACTCTAAAATTGGATCTTATTTACATTGACAAAACTCCGGAACCAAATCTATATAGTATCCCAATTTGACAAGCAAAATAGATGTCCTGTCAAACCTTTCTCAATAACCATTTCCTCGTTGCAAATTTCATGGCCAATCTCATCTTCTAAGAGTTCAAAAACCCTACAAAAAGAGCTTCTCATCTATTTCAGGAACAATTTGAAGTGTTGTATCAATACATTCTATCCAATTGTAGCATTTGACATTCTCGGCACCCACATTTGTTTTGACTACTCATGGCCTTTCCTCAAGTGCTTCTTGTATCTCTCCCTTGATGATCTATGAAATTTTTGAGAAAATGCTGAGGCATAAGAAGTTGCAAACTTTCATTTTTTCCCAGATAAGATATTTCAAACTCCCTAGCTGGATATTGCATATCCCAAGTTATCATCAATCCCATCCAAAGGCCATTATTGTTGACCTCCATTTTCATGTCCAAACAAACTTGATCTTCCATTCTGACTTTCATTACCATAAATCAAGCGCAAATCCGAATGTTCCTGCAAAATGTCATTTTTAAACGAAAGCAACAAAAAATTATCCAGTTCATTGATTATTATAGAATCAATATGATCATATATTCTTCATCTCAAGTTACCCAAAAACACTCAGTTTACTAAATGAATACAGAAGTAATATCATTTCATCAAAGGGGAAAAATATACAAGTTTGTATGCTATGCTTTGGGGTGCTCTTTAGTGATAACTAGAGGAAAACCCATTATCCTAGCAAAATTACTAATGATAAGCTTCCCAAAGCTAAACATCAGCTGCCATAGTGCCACTGTTCTGCAAATTCATCCCAAGAAAAGCCATTCTAATTGAGGACACCCGTAATGCCTGTATACTCTTTCATTAAGCTCATTATTGGCAAAGGATTGATCATTCTCTTCACCTAAAAGAACCACACCAATATATACAAGTTAGAGTAATGACTTAAACTTTGTGGCTTTGCTCTACTTTCTCCACCTGTGTCTTGACCCCCCCACACCCCCCCCCCCCCCCACCCTCCTCTACAACCATACTATTTTATCTTATAAATCTTAAATTTCACAAACAGTTAAAAATCATGGCAGAGCCTCACTAGATGTTTCTGCTTTATTATATTTATATTAGATATCTTTGCATATATACTATCTATTAACAAACAAATGATATAATTGCCCTTATTTGTCACAGATGTCTTCATTCTAAGTGATACCTGAATAACAAAAGTACAAGAATATTGTACACAACTCTGACAATACCTTCATGATCTAATAGGTCTTTTTTTTTTTAATTTTTTTGTTTTATGTTAAGTCATTTTCTGATAATCCTCACCTGAACTGAATTGAAATCTGACTCTCAGTTTTTTTAAACACCATTTTATTGAGAACTACATAAAACACACAAATAACTTAAACCAGAAAATCATGCCACTCAATTTGGGTACATAATCAAAGGTAATTAGCATACAAAAGGGTCCCTTAATGAAAGATCATGTCTAGCCTATTGAACTACAAGAAATAGGAGAGAAGAGCATATCACATAGCTAGTGCAAAAGAACAAGATTTATTTCAATTTCAAATAGAAGCAGATACAACTACATGTTAAGTGTTAACTTGTCTTAATGCATGATTACAAATAGATCATAGACAAGGCTCCTCCACCTTCTATATCACTGACTTGCTAACATGATTACAAATGCATTTGCAAAAAACAAGAATTAAAGCTTTGTAACCAGAAAGTTGAAAAGGGAATTATTCAGGATGGAAAAAACTGGGATCTGAGAAAGGGCACCCCCTTCCACAAAGCCTAAATTAGGGCAGGACAAGAAAATATATTAGACAAAATAACGTCTTTTTTCTACAATTTTGCAAATATTTGATCTGATACTTAGAACGAAATCTAATGTGGAAACATTTGCACATGTTATTCTAGACTAAGTAGTAAGTCCAGATTACAAGTTTATACTTTTATGCATGCCTCAATCTTTGTTTAAAGTTCTGTCAATTTTGTTGGCACTAGTTGTCATGGCACTTAGCAGGCTTCTCCAGAATTTATAAAATAAGAGTCCTACGTACTAGGCACATTGATAATGTAGTTGATTGGTCGGGAAACTTGATGTAGGCATACCAGGCACCCCAGTTAATCAAATTCATTATTGCAAGAGGACTTTTTACTTTTTGGCTTAAGTAAGTTGTGGATTCAAACTCAAGATTTTTCTATGAGGAGATCAAAAGGTGCTACTAAGACACAAGGAGAATTATTTCCCGAACTCAGCAAAAAATGAAGACTCACATCAAGAAATAATTTTACATATTGATATGGTCTAAAATTGACTCATGGTCTGGAAATTAGGAATGACATTTAAAATATCAATCAAGGAGGGTGTCATGTTTGCCAGAGTTACATCCTGTGTTGGGGAAATGCATATGAGGACTAAACTTGACTCATGGTCTGGAAATTAGGAATGATATTTGAAAATTTAGAAATCCTAGCTTAATATGGTAAACATAGAAATATCAGGTATGGAGGGTGTCATGTTTGCCAGAGGTGCATCCTGTGTTGAGGAAATGCATATGAGGACTATGGAGGTAGTGTTGTGTGCAAGGGCTTTTGGATAGCATTCTCATATAAGATTGTGTGAAAAATTATTATGAGTTTGAGAAAGATAGAAACGAAGAAAAATAGACACAGTCAAGTAGAACTACAAGAGTGAATATTATTTAGATGGCTCAACCTTAGGCCTACATTCAAAGACGTTGATGAGGGGAAATTTCCATTAACAAATATGAAAAATAGAAAAGTAGTATAAAGGCACTTTCACAAACTTCAAATACACCCAAAAAGCTCTCACAAATCACAAAGAATAAGTACAAAGAAATTTACCTTACTCAATTGTTGCATGGCATCCTATTTATTTATTTACTTTTTTTTTTTTTGCAAAACCACACTAGATATATATAATTATGGGCATTGTTTATCACACACTTGTGTATATGCACACAAGTGTGTAATAACTCTAAAATCTTGAGTTTAACTCATGATTTCAAAATAGAAAATGTGAGTTAGACTCAAGATTTAGTGTTATTTAACACTTGTGTAATACACACAAGTGTGTAATAGGTTTTATTCATACTAGTTGCAGACCCAAGGAATTCATGGAAATATATAATTATTTTGAGATGTGGTATAATGTATAATTTATTGTAAATAATTTGTTCACCCTAAAAATTAAATAATTTCTAAAAGTAATTTCATCTCTATATTTTTACAAATATATAATTGCATCATTTTTGGTGTTTTTAATTGATAGTACTCTTTTTTGAAGTGGTCCGTATTCTTCTAATTATGGTTAATATCACTATATTTTTCTAATTTCTTTTAGTACAACTAAATTTTTTAATTTTCAAATTTATTATTCAAATTCTCACTCTCTTAAGGAGATTATCATACAATTACAATTGATATTAATTACTTAAACAATTAATAATACACTTAACCCAAATGGACCGAAATGGACCAAATAGATCGACTTGAACCAAATGAACCTAAGTGGACTGAATGGACTAAATTGGACCCAACTTGATCCAACTGGACCAAATAGTCCAAAATGGACCGAATAACAAATTGTAATTAGTAAACATAACCCAAAAAATTAATAATAATTATAAGAATAAAGTAATGTAAAACCATAATCTGTGATGAATAATTTATTCTAGTATGATGGAAGTGGTTTGTTGTTAAAGTAACATCAATTAGATTTGTTATGAAATTAATATTTTTAATTAAATTATTATGCATGCGCATGTGATTCTATGTGTTATTCAAGTTGAATTTGAAACCATGTAGAGAACGTTGGTACACCACAAAAATCATATCAGGAAAACCGCTTACATATAAAATTTTATAGAAAAAGGAAAAAGAAAGGGGAAAAAAAACCCATTTGTTAAGAGCTTTATTATCTCTATCTCTTGAAATTGATGAAGATGATATATGATTCTCTAAGTAGGAGCGGAACTAAGCCGTTCCCTAGCCTTAAATATTAAATTTACATACGGATATAAATACAATAGTGGAATGAGATTTTTTTGGGCAAGTATAAACTAATTAAAAATAAATAAATGATGTCTCTACCGAAGATGTTTGTATTACATGTATTTTATATTATAAGTTATATTTATGTTCAAGAATGTGTAAAGTCATGTTAATAAAAGTGATGGTTATATCATGATTTACAAGTTATAATTAGTTTTGAGAACGAGTAAAAAGATAATGCATTATTACATACATTAATACTTATAAACATTTTTTTTAAGAAATGGAGTAAAGAAAATGATGACATAAATGTGATTCACCTTCATCTTTTAGATATAAATAAGTATATATTATGTATTTGGTCCCCATCATTTACACCATATTTTAGTTTGGTACATAATCTTTCAATTGTCTTAATTTAGTCCCTAACCTTCCAGTACTATGTTAATTTAGTCTCCGTTGTTATCTCTTGGATGAAAATTGCAAATGTGGCAAACAACCAAAATAAAAATTAGTTTATTGCCACATCAACAGATACTAAATTTTTATATTGATCATTAGCCACGTCAATAATTTCTATCAAAGAGATAACAATATAAACTAAATTGACATGACACTAAAAAGTTAGGGACTAAGTTGACATAGTTGAAAAGTTAGGAATTGAAATATGGTAAAAAGGATGACCAAATTAGTAGTTTACCCTATAAATAATATATTCTATATATATAATATAAAATAAAAAACGTTTGACTATTTTTTGACTTCCTTATATTGTGTCACATAAGCTTTTGAGCCTCCACAATTTTCCACATAATTATTATTTTTTAAATTTGATTTATTCTCTTTATTATTTATTTTGAAGAACCTAACTCCAAATTTTTGAAACTCAACACAATGAAAACCTTGAGCTTCAATTGCCACCTTCCTTCTCTCTCTCTCTCTCACTCCAATCCAATCTCTTATCTACAATGAAGACCCAGAAAACCTGATTGCTTTGGTCCATTGTAAACGTAACAATTCTATTCCTCTTCTCTATGAATTTGATTTCCTTTGTCTTTGTTTTATTTTCTTTTTTCTCAGTTGCAATTTTTGTGCAATGTGAATTCCAAGAGTGACGAAAGAGCCTCCTTCTAAATAAAGAGGGGCCAGTGCGTTAAATTGTCTTTTGTATCTATTTGGCATGATTGCACAAGTTTGAATTGGTCTTTTTTTTTAAATCAAATTTAACCAAAAACCTAGCCACTGTACTCTCTTTACATCAATATGGTACCCATTCACTTTGAATCTCTTTATATCATGCTTCAATCTCCATGTTGCTCAAATCTCGATATCATTTTTTTTTTTTTTTTGGTTTCGTTCTAGGCTTATGGTTATGGGTACTTCGACTGTGATACAGCATGATTTTGTTTGAATTTTTAGATATTGTTGTATAAAACATTGCTAGAATTTTATTTGTTTTATTTCTTAATAATTTATATTAACTATATGTTTTTTTTTATGGATTTTTTTAATAAAAAAATTGCAATAATTTAGAGTACAGATTCTAGCCTTATACTCATACTGGTTTTTTCTTGTGCAATTTTTTTTCATAGTGCTGTTTGATTACTATTCTTAAATGAGAAAAAGTTTGATGGACTGATTATAAAAGATTTGCATAGTATTGCTGAATTTTGCAATTGCTGAATTATGCAATGTCCTAAGCTTTTGGCTTTTTGGTAACATATATAGTTTTTTCTTGTAGGGTCTAAATTTGCTGAATTATTTGATTAGTTGCAATTAATGTCCTATGTTACATGCTAATTGGAAGAGTTAAGGGCACGATCATATTTGATCAAATGTCTTTTGTTTTTAGTGTGTCTAATCTTTTAGAATATTAGTATGGATCTAATCTTTAAACAATGAACAAAAGAAAATTAGAAACTTTCACAAAGAGCAAAACCCAAAACGACAATTATATATTATTTTGTTTACTAATTCTTTTGTAATAATTATTAAACCAAATGTAAGAGCATGTTATAATTATTGTATTATTTTACTCTGTAATATTTTTGTATGTTTCTCATATTTAACAATATTATGTGATAAAGTTTTGACAATTTTTCATAAGAAATGTTCAAACTACATCTTTCATCTTATACTGGAGTTGATTTAGCTTTCAAATAGTTGAAATTAAACAATTTAAACAAAAACATTTTAACATTTGATCTAACAGTTTTTCGTGCATTGTACGAGCTATTGACTAGTTATAGATATACCTGAAAAGGACAACTAAAGTTGGCAATTTTGTGTAGCTGTGCATGGAAAGAACTCAAAGCCAAAACTTAAATAATAGGCGGTCAAGCCACATACGTTAACTACTCTCTATTTTAATTTGATTTGATCAAGTTTCACAAATAAAACAATGAGCTTCAAGCAAGATACCAAATGTGATTATTTATTTATTTACTTTTTTTTGGAGAAGGACCTAATGACTATTTCAAATTGCAAATATATACACCTTTTAATTAATAGGCAATCAAGCCACAATTGACAATTGTCAACAGATGGAGTAATTGATAGAGTAATTACGCTATTAGTTGTAGAAAAACTAATTGGGAGAGAGAGAGTGTGAGGACTTGGAACGATACATGCATTAAATCAAGGAACAGCGTGGAAATTGCCACTACTATATGCTTGGTTAATGAGTCATTGCCCATGAATTAAGCTAATGACGCAGCTAGTGAGGTCTAATTGAGTTGCGCTTATTACTGCACGACAGGTTGAATACTTCAAATACTCTTACTTGAGATAATTAAATATTTTAAGCGCATGTCATAATTTTTAATTGGGTTTGGCTTACCTCCAGTGAATTTTTAACTGGACATCTCCTGTAGTTTTAAATATACATTGGTAAGTGGTTGTGGATTTTAATCTTCACCCTTTATTTAGTTAGTGGGTGATGTGGCAGTTTTTCATTAAAACAAAAGGAGATATCCAGTTAAAAAAGTACTGGAGGTAAGCCAAACCCTTTTTAATTCAAAACATAAACCAGAGAATTAGAATTCTCTCCATTTCAAATGTATTTTGGGATGATAATTAATTTTCTTAATTTTCTTTAAAAAGATATATATATATATATATATATATAAAATATGTATGTATGTATAGATGAGTTTTGCACTCTTTCCCTCTCCTTGAAAGGCTTCTAAATATTGGATAATTGTAAAAAAAAAAAAAAAAAATTATTCATGCTCAATTCTTTTAACAACTAAAAACTTGAGAGTAGAAGGTTAAATAAATAGTATTCGCTTATACCAAAAATTGATTGGTGCTTTTGTTCAGAGACGGAGCCAGAGCTTTAAGTTAAAGGGGGCAGCTTTACTATTAGTTGTATGCAATGGTTTCAACCTTTGACTTTGCTACTATTTAGCTACTGAGATTTTTTTTTTTTTTTGTGTTGGTAAAAACAAAATTATTTTTGTTTAGAATTTTTTAAATGATAGGGTTGTTTATTTTAAATAAAATTGGTTAATTGAGCTTAATTTTTTTTTAAAGTTTTACTATTGGTGATTTTTGTTGTTAAGCTAATTTTTTGGAGCTTGTATATTTTGTTTTAGATTTTAGATCTATAAATTTTTTTATAATCACTAAAATGAGGGAAATACAAGCGCTATAAACTTTTTTTTATAAATTATTTATATAATAAATGGTTACTAGTAAGTAAAAAAATGATATGAGTGATGGGTCTATGTGCAAACCAATAAGAACTTGCTATCGAAACAGTTTGTAAGAAAGTTTGTGAGTATAACATTACTACTCTTAAAAAAATCAATAATATTGTTTAAGGGAAAAAAATATAATTTTATAGAACAAAATTGCTAAAATTAGTACACATATACATATATAATAATATTTTTTTAAAAAAATTTAGGGGGGGGGGGCATTGCCCCCCCTAGTCCAAAGCGGGCTACGTCCTTGATCTTGTTTGATGGTAAAAAGCACAATTATCATAAATGGACACTATAAATTGAAACTCTATATAAAAAATTAGAAAAAAAAAAAAGACTTAAAATATATCAAGTTAGCCCTAAAATGTATAAATTTCTTGAACATTCTTGGTTTAGATTAATTATTATAAACTCAAAAGGTGTACATAGAATCATGTTGTTTATAGGACATTACACTCATAGATACAAGAAATAAAATCTCAACTATCATACAAATGCTAAAGCAGAGCAACATCTGTCTGAATAATAAAAAACTAGTAGTAATTAAGAAGCTACTATTAATTTAAGGGAGAGGGATTAAAGAGTTATCTTTATTAATTGAAAAGGTTTTCTCATTTGATAACATTCATGCTTTCTTGACGCTAGCTAGTCTTATTAGTCAGACTTTTTCCAAACAATTTGGTGTTAGTTAATTCAAATATCTGAAGAAGTCATAGACCATGAAAATGACTGGTTCTTAAATAATCTCAATTACAAGACTACAGCAACCGCTTGGAACAGCATGTTTAAAACCTATCAAACAATATAGATGTTGTTGTAATGGTTTCTTTCTAACTCATATAACCCATAAGCATAACCATTATTATGGCAATGGTTACTTCAACACTTCATGATTGTTGTTCTCTCTTTCTTCTCCTTCTGCTTCTTCCTCTCGTTCCCACTGTTTTTACCTACACCAAAGATAACTGTAACATATTGCTGAACTCACCGGCTTCAGTTACAGACCAAGATATTAATCCATTATTCACGTCGCGTTCAGGTGAATTTTCCTTTGGATTCCGCCGTTTTCAAATCAATGAGAAAGAGTCTCAATTCTTGCTTGCAGTTTGGTTTACTAAAACAAAAGACCAAACCATAGTTTGGTCTGCAAATGGCAATGAACCAGCACCACAAGGTTCTACACTGACGCAGAATAGCAGCAGTGCATTTGTTCTCAATGACCCTAATGGCAATGAGTTATGGAAGGCTCCAGGGAATGGTTCCAAATCCAGTTGTGCGGCTATACTGAACAATGGGAACTTGGTGATTTTAGATGAGCAGTATGATTCTATATGGGAAAGCTTCAAAGAGCCTACTGATACGATTTTGCCTGGCCAAATACTGTCCATGAATACCACACTCAGGTCTCACCAATCTACTACAAATTATTCTTATGGCCGCTTCCAGCTTTCTTTACAGCTTGATGGCAATCTGGTGCTTTATTATATAAATATGCCATCTGAAGTTCTTAATCATGCTTATTTTGCCACCATGACAATGTTCTGGGAATCACAGTTGATCTTTACTGAAGCCGGATACATGTACGTCCAAGATGCGAACAAGTCAACCAACATCTTCAACCTTACCCAAGAAGATCCAGGCTCAAAAGACTCTTTCTACCACATGGCTAGGATTGATTATGATGGGGTCTTCAGAATATACAAACACCTCAAACAGCAGGACACAAGTTGTGGAAGCTGTCCTTCAACATGGGATCCAGTGCAAGGCATTCCTGATGTTACTGATATTTGTGGTGTATTTGATGCTAATACTTTTGTAGGTGGGTTCTGTGGACTCAACGGTGTTTGTCGTACCTCAAATGCTTCAAGTGGGGGCCAGACGTTTTGCTCATGTCCTAACGGATTTTCTCAATTGAACCCATATGAGGATTGGGCAGGGTGTAAACCAGATTTTCCGTTACCCAATTGCGACAATGGATGGGAAGAAAATAAAGGGCAGGTAAGCTTTGTACGGCTTACAAATATGGACTGGCCGTTTACAGATTACAGCCTTGTTCAAGGGGCTAATGAGACAGAGTGTAAGCAGCAATGCCTTGACGATTGCATGTGTGTTGTGGCCATTTACGAAGAAACAGGTGGTTATTGTTGGAAGAAGAAGTATCCTCTGTCCAACGGAAGATATAGCACAAATATTACGAGAATAGCTTTCATCAAGGTACCTAATAGCTTTGTTCCAGTGAAGAAAAGCCAGTCTGTGGTAGTTGTTTTGGCACTACTCCTTGGCAGCTCTGCATTTTTCAATATCCTTTTCTTCATAGCTAGTATTGTGGCTATTATCTACTTGCACCACAAAAAGCTGAATTCGCCATGGAATATTGATAGCACACTTGCAACAAATGTGAGAAGCTATACATATAAAGAGCTTGAACAAGCAACCAGGGGCTTCAAGCAAATAGTAGGAAAAGGTGCTTTCGGAACTGTTTATAAAGGGGTCCTTCCATCAGATTCAAAAAGATTTGTTGCAGTCAAGAAGTTAGGTAAGGTGGTAGAAGAAGGTGAGAAAGAATTCAAAACAGAAGTAAGTGTGATCGGTCAAACTCACCACAAGAATTTAGTCCGGTTGCTCGGTTATTGTGATGAGGGGCATCACCGGCTGTTGGTATATGAGTACATGAGTAATGGCTCTTTAGCTAACTTTCTCTTTGGGCTATCCAGGCCTCATTGGAACCAAAGAGTGCAGATTGCTTTTGGAATTGCAAGAGGTCTCATGTACTTACATGAAGAGTGCTGCACCCAAATCATCCATTGTGACATAAAGCCTCAAAACATACTTCTGGATGAGTGCTTTACCCCAAGGATTGCTGATTTTGGATTAGCAAAGCTTTTGTTGGCAGAGCAAAGTCGAGCAGCTCTTACAGCAATAAGAGGGACAATTGGGTACTTTGCACCTGAATGGTTTACCCAAGCATCCATTTCAGTTAAGGTTGATGTGTACAGTTTTGGTGTGATGTTACTTGAGATCATTTGTTGCAAGTCCTGCCTTGCCTTTGCAAGGGAAGAAGATGAGGCATTGATAGTTTGGGCTTATGTATGCTACAAAGATAAAAGATTAGATAAGTTGATAGAAAACGATGAGGAGGCAAGGAATGACATGAAGAGGCTGGAGAGGCTTGTAATTGTGGCACTTTGGTGTGTTCAAGGAGATCCTTCACTAAGACCCTCATTGAAAAAGGTCACACAAATGCTTGAAGGAGTAATTGAAGTTTCTGTACCCCCACGTCCTCCATTGTATACTTCCTCTTCGTCTTCAAAAATGTAGTTCCCATGAGTTTTCATTCTCCTCAGTTGAAAGGTAAGCATTTGAGATTGATGATAATGGGTAACTTTGTAAATAACTAGTTGTTGAGAAACCTCTTTTAAAGGTGAGGCGCCACACCTATTCTTATTTGTATTATGGTATCAAATTCAGACTGATCCGTGGTTGGTTTCCGTTATTCATTTGTCTCTTGCTCTGTCCTTTGTTCTTAGATACAAGGCTCCCTTGTTTCATGCTTATTATTCTTTAGTGTCTTTCACCTTCTTAGTTACTTAGCTTTAATTTTGGATTCCTAGTTCAATCTGACTTTTTCTTTCTTGGGTTTGTTAAATTGTTCTTGCTGTAATTTCTGTGGGATTAAAGCATACTTGCATGTGGGTTGATTTGGATTTGTAACTGTGAGAACTGCAATCCAAGGGGATCGAGATTCATAATAGTTATTCCTTGAACAAATCAAGTCAAACATGATGTTGAAATTTAAATTTTACATTGGAAAAGAAAAAAAAAAAAAATTACGTCAATCATGTTTGTCATCCAACTTGAAATTATAATAGACGAAGGAAACGAAACATTATGGTCAAGAAAAAAATTTTGAATTCTCAAAATGGAAAAATCCAAATCATTCATGATACAAATAGTTTTGAATCCCATAGTTTTCAATAGCTTATTTGCTAAACTAGTTTTAAGAAAACAAGTAGTTTTATTATTATCGTTATTTTTGTTGGGGGGGGGGGGGGGGGGGTGTGTTTGTGTTGACGGAGAAGTGAGACAAAAAGCTAAACTTAAATTGCCAAACAAAAAGAAAAAGCATCTATTTTTGAAATTCCAATTCTAGAACCCTAAAAATATTCGAATTCAATCTTCAATCTGTTAGGACAGGAAATGATCACCAAAACAAAGAAAGAAGAAATTGAATAAAAAAGAACACCCTTCCAGATCTGTTAGGACAATGGTCACCAAACACTGGCTTTGATATTATGGGGTTTTGGAACACAGAGTTTTTGTGTTTTTCCAAAAATTGGTAGTAAAGTTTTCTATAAATCACTTCTCCACAACTTATAGAATGAGGAGTCCTGTGTACTAGACACTTTGATTATGTAGTTGATTGGTCAGGAAACTTGGTGTAGGCCTAGTAGGCACCCCCAAGTTATCAAATTCATGATTGCAAGAAATTTTTTATTTATATTTTTTATAATAATTAGTGGATTCAAACTCAAGATATTTCTGTGGAGATCAAAAAGTGCTACTGAGCCACAAGTAGGGATTTATTTTTCAAACTTAGAAAAAAAATTTTGAAATCTCGATAATGTAAATGCTAGAGCTAGTTTAGACCCTTAATTTTAATTACAACTTGATTAATTTTAGATCTAAACGCACTTAATGCAGAATATACGTTATTAGAAAATTAATTAATTGAAGCACTCAACAATTGCAAGGATGAACAAATAAGTGCAAGGCAAAAATCTAACAGTTGGATTACATGTTATTTATGTTCTTAACACATATGTCAAGTTTTGTGTCAATTGAATATTATTTACTATATAATCTATAAAATTATATTTTATGCATAGTTTAATTTTAAATTATAAAAACTTGAAATTTAAATAATTTATTAATGATATAGATATTGATCTTTAATTTTCTAGAAATTTTACAAGCATTATATTGAGGATATTAAAAATAAAATAAAAAAGTAATCCAATGGTGGATTTGTCAATATTCATCTTCAATAAAAAGATATTGAGTAAAATTGTATCGCTAAGCTGCAATCAATTTTGTAACTAAATTTTGTCCTAAATCATTTATAGGTATCAACGAAGGGAAAATTTTCCTAATAAATATGAAAAATAGAATAGTATAGAGGCACTTTCACAAACTTCAAATACTCCAAAAAAGCTCTCACAAATCACAAAGAATAAGAATAGAGAAATTTGCACTACTCAATTGTTACATGGCATCTTCTTTATTGATTTATTTATTTATTTATTTATTTTTTACAAAACCATCGAAGATATATATATATATATATATATATATTTATATGAGTTGTTTGCGTGCACAGCTTCACAAAATTGCCTACCTTTGTTGACCCTTTCATATATATATCGCTTCACAAAATTGCCTACCTTTGTTGACCCTTTCATATATATATATATATATATATATATGAAAGGGTCAACAAAGGTAGGCAATTTTGTGAAGCTGTGCACGCAAACAACTCAAAACCAAAAACATAAATAATTGGCACGTAAGTTAACACTTTCTATTTTAATTTGTACTAGATGATATTTTGCTCGATGCGGCGTCAACGACGGGAAAGTTTTCCTAATAAATATGAAAAATAGAATAGTATAAAGGCACTTTCACAAACTTCAAATACTCCTAAAAAGCTCTCACAAATCACAAAGAATAAGAATAGAGAAATTTGCACTACTCAATTGTTGCATGGCATCTTCTTTATTGATTATTATTTATTTATTTTTTACAAAACTGTCGAAGATATATATATGAAAAGGTCAACAAAGGTAGGCAATTTTGTGAAGCTGTGCACGCAAACAACTCAAAACCAAAAACATAAATAATAGGCACGTAAGTTAACACTTTCTATTTTAATTTGAACTAGATGATATTTTGCTCAATGCGGCGTCAACGACGGGAAAGTTTTCCTAATAAATTTGAAAAATAGTATGGTATAGAGGCACTTTCACAAACTTCAAATGCTCCAAAAAAGCTCTCACAAATCACAAAGAATAAGAATAGAGAAATTTGAACTACTCAATTGTTGCATGGCATCTTCTTTATTGATTTATTAATTTATTTATTTTTTACAAAACCGTCAAAGATATATATATATATATATATATATATATATTTATATGAAAAGGTCAACAAAGGTAGGCAATTTTGTGAAGCTGCGCACGCAAACAACTTAAAACCAAAAACATAAATAATAGGCACGTAAGTTGACACTTTCTATTTTAATTTGAACTAGATATTTTGCTCGGTGCGTGGATATTTTATCATTTTATTTTTAAATAGTTTCTTGCTATTCTTTATGATCTCTATATTACCTTGAACTTTGTGCTTTGCATTTTGAAGGGTTAGCTTCAATTATATTATATTAGTAAAAGGAGGGGAAAAAAAAAAAAAAACAGCCTTTATAATCCAGCAAGAAGATGAATATAGCAGGAAGTTAACCACAACCATCTTTATAAAGAAAAATGAAAGGGTGAAATTTGACCATTTTGTTCAACTTATTAACAAAACTGTAATGATTCGTCTATAATGATTTTTCAGCCTCCTTGAAGTTTCCCTTATACATTAATTATGGCTAAATATAGTAAGAAATATACCTTTTGCCACTAATACCAAGTCTTACATACCAAGAACTAATACCAAAAAAAAAATGTCCCACACATAAGGGCCATTTTTGCCATCATGGACCTTCATTCCAAGTGATGCAAATATGTGACCAATTATTTAAGGATGGCCCTTATGGTTATCAAACATAGTAGTCAAGACTTGAAAGACAATTTTAAGAGGAAACTGTGTGAATTTTTATTTATAGATGAAATTCCTAGAAAATTTCATTTAGTGAAGAGAAGCAGCTTTAGTGACCAAATTTGGTAGTTTTTTTTTTTTCAAAAATATTCAAAAAATATCATACGCTAAGTTGTAGCTTAGTTCTAATTGAAGCTGATTCATCATCGAGAACTATATAAAAAAAAAAAAAAAATGTAATTGTTTAAGCTACAATGCCAATTATGTTTGGATGACTAGTGTAGCTTGCATGAATTTTTGTTATTTGGCTACTAGTCCAATGTGGGTCAATTAATTGGGCTTTCTAGGCATATTTTGGCTGGACTAGCCCATTGATTAGTCCAATGCAAATGCCCTTACCAATACTTCTATGTTATAGCATCCAATTCGCAGTCATTGGTTCTACTACTTGAGTTTATACTGCAAGCAGCGTAATGTTTATTGAACTCATATATCTAAATGACATGAATCTGCATTTAGACAAAAATGACACAATTTTTTACATTTTTTGATAATAATCAATATACAATTTTACAAATAGGGTAAATTTTGACATCCTGGGCCACATGTAAATTGTTTAGGTTGTTGTTCTTAGAGATCTAAATGGCAGAAATGCCAAGAAGGTTATATATGTTTAATGCATTGGGTGCAAACAGCACTCTTTGCCATTTTAGCATGAAATTTGCTTGTTCTTATTGGTAGTATTATTTATTAATTAATTTATTGCTAAGCGAATAAAAGAGATAGGTAAAATAATCAAAGACGAATAACTATTTTTTTTTTAATTTATAAGTACAGGATGCCTTAAAAAGTAAATCAATGTACATGTTGTTAGGTTCTAAGGAATTAGGAACTAATGTATTAGAACTTCATTTTGTAATGTTGGCAAACCATGATCAAAACGTTTTTAGTCTAGTTTAAACTTGCTCAGAGTATGAGGTTTTTATGTAAAGTTGGAATCGAGTTACTGCAGAAGTTACTGTGCAATTTTGCCTGGCTCGATCGATCAAGAATTAGACTCGACTGATCGAAAGTTGTGCAGATTGTTTTTTCTGCAAAATTTTCAACTCAGTCCAAGCCCGTTTAATGTGTAGGGTTTTATGTTTTGCCCTAAGTATAAAAGGGTAAACCCTAGCCACGTTTTTAGTGTTCTGAATATTGTGTTTGTGAATCTTATTTGTGAGATTTAGAGGTGTTTACCTTTACATACACTTAAAGTTTTCAAACTTAAAATTGATGTCAAGAGTTTGGTGATCATTCAGTTGCAGAATCAAGAGCTTCAAAATATACAAGCAGGTGTGCTTATGCTTTGCTTAGAATTCAAGGAAAGAAGAAGTCCATGGACTTGGAGCTGTCACATGGTCGTGGTAGGAAGTTTCCTACTCGAGCTTGGTGATCATTCAGTTGCAGAATCAAGATCTTCAAAATATACAAGCAGGTGTGCTTGTGCTTTGCTGAGAATTCAAGGAAAGAAGAAGTCCATGGACTTGGAGATGTCACATGGTCGTGGTAGTAAGTTTCCTACTCGAGATAGCAATAGGATGTTAGTGGTCTAAGTCACTATTGTGTAAACTTCAATTCTTTCATAGTGAATTCGGTTTTACCTTGAGAATAGTTAGGTTAAATCCTCCCCAGGTTTTTACCGGTTTGGTTTCCTGAGGTATCATATCGTATGTTATTTATTTTCCGCACTTTTACATGATATGATATATTTGTATTAACTTAGAATTTTTTAATTTACTTAAGTTAATCACTTGGCTAAATATCTAGATTAATTTGATTGGATTTAAGGGGTCTAAACTTCTTACACGTGTAATTGAAAGTACGTTCAATTACTTTTCTCTTCTGATTCTAGGTTATCCCAAGTTTCAAGCCTAAAGAATGATAGTGGCAAGTTAATATTTAATATAAACTTAGTTACTTTTTCATCAATGAAGCAAGAAAGTAAACATCACCATGCAGCTGCAGGTACTCCTAAAAAAATCACACTGACTTCTTATTAAAACCTTGAACACTTGAAAATGATTTGGGTATAAGTATAAAAATGAAATCATGCAAGAAATTCTATTCCAAAAATATCTATACACTAAAATTAGATCTTATTTACATTGACAAAACTCCAGAACCAAATCTATATAATATCCCAATTTGACAAGCAAAATAGATGTCCTGTCGAACCGTTCTCAATAATTATTTCCTCGTTGCAAATTTCATGGCCATGCTCTCATCTTCTAAGAGTTCAAAAACCCTCTAAAAAGAGCTTCTCGTCTATTTTAGGAACAATTTGAAGTGTTGTATCAATACATTCTATTCAATTGTAGTCTTTGTCCTTTTCTCGGCATCCACATTTGTTTTGACTACTCATGGCCTTTCCTCAAGTGCTTCTTGTATCTCTCTCTTGATGATCTCTGAAATTTTTGAGAACATGCTGAGGCTTAAGAACTTGCAAACTTTCATTTTTCCCTTCATAAGATATTTCAAGTTCTCTAGCTGGATATTGCATATCCCAAGTTATCGTCAATCCCATCCAAAAGGCATTATTGTTGATCTCCATTTTCATGTCCAAACAACTTGATCTTCCATTCTGACTTTCATTACCATAAATTAAGCACAAATCAGAAATATGAGATCCCTCTATATATATATATATATATATATATATATAATTTTTTTTTTTTTTTTGATAAGTTATGAGATCCCTCTATATTTGTATGAAGTTGCATCTGAATGTTCCTGCAAAATGTCATTTTTAAACGAAAGCTACTCAAAATTATCCAGTTCATTGATTATTATACAATCCATATGATCATATATACTTCGTCCCATGTTATCCAAGAACACTCAGTTTACTAAATGAATACAGAATTAATATCAATCCATCAAAGGGGAAAAAAAATACAAGTTTGTATGCTATGCTTTAGGGTGCTCTTTAGTTATAACTAGAGGAAAACCCATTATCCTAACAAAATTACTAATGGGATAGAATGGCACCTTGATATAAGCTTCCCAAAGCTAAACATCAGCTGCCATAGTGCCACGGTTCTGCAAATTCATCCCAAGAAAAGCCATTCTAATTGAGGACACCCGTAATGCCTGTATACTCTTTCATTAAGCTCATTATTGGCAAAGGATTGATCATTCTCTTCACCTAAAAGAACCACACACCAATATAGACAAGTTAGAGTAATGACTAGAACTTTGTGGCTTTGCTCTACTTTCTCCCCTTCTGTCTTGACCCCCCCGCCCCCCTCTACAACCATACTATTTTATCTTATAAATCTTAAATTTCACAAACAGTTAAAAATCATGGCAGAGCCTCATTAGATGTTTCTGCTTTATTATATTTATATTAGATATCTTTGCATATATACTATCTATTAACAAACAAACGTTATAATTGCCCATATTTGTGTACATAATGTCACAGATGTCTTTCATTCTAAGTGATACCTGAATAACAAATGTACAAGAATATTGTACACAACTCTGACAAATCTTCATGATCTAATAGGTCTTTTTTTTTTTTTTTTTTTTTTATGGTAAGTCATTTCCTGATAATCCTTGCCTGAACTGAATTTAAATCTGACTCAGTTTTTTTAAACACCATTATATTGAGAACTACATAAAACACACAAATAACTTAGACCAGAAAATCATGCCACTCAATTTGGGTACATAATCAAGGTAATTAGCATACAAAAGGGTCCCTTAATGAAGACCATGTCTAGCCTATTGAACTACAAGAAATAGGAGAGAAGAGCATATCACATAGCTAGTGCAAAAGAACAAGATTTATTTCAGCTTCAAATAGAAGCAGATACAACTACATGTTAAGTGTTAACTTGTCTTAATGCATGATTACAAATAGACCATAGACAGGGCTCCTCCACCTTCTATATCACTGACTTGATAACATGATTACAAATGCATTTGCAAAAAACAATAATTAAAGCTTTGTAACAAGAAAGTTGAAAAGGGAATTATTCAGGATGGAAAAAACTGGTATCTGAGAATGGGCAGCCCCTTCCACAAAGCCTAAATTGGGGCAGGACAAGAAAATATATTAGACAAAATAACGGCTTTTTTTCTACAATTTTGCAAATATTTGATCTGATACTTAGAACGAAATCAAACACAAAAATGGAAAATGCACTTCAATTTGTCATACATATAAACCACCTATATCAGCATGCTAAAGAAAGAAAGAAAATAAGTAGTTAAATGCACTTCAATTTAATGTCCATAATTGTTCAATCATCAAATTCCAAGCAGCCTAAAACAGAGATCCTTGCAGCAATTAATAAAGTTAATTTCGCATGGGAAGAGAACCTACCTTACTGCCTAAAAAGCTGCCAATTCATCTTCCGCTCAAACCAATTCACTTGAACCCATATTCTTTTTTAATGCAGAAGTGTCTCAATGCAAAGAAGCAGAAAACTAAGATAACCAAGCTCAGTTAAATTTCCAATCGAAGATGATGCAGGGATCATCTATAATGAAGTTTGAAATCTCAATTTCCTTTCCCACCTGAAACACAATAAGAATGCCTCTTGCTGCTCTTGCAATCATCCTTTTCAGCATCTTCATAACAAAAAAGAAACATAGGGGAAGGGCTATAGGATCTCCTTTACTTAACC
Source organism: Lithocarpus polystachyus (assembly GCA_033629205.1). NCBI lineage: Eukaryota > Viridiplantae > Streptophyta > Magnoliopsida > Fagales > Fagaceae > Lithocarpus > Lithocarpus polystachyus. The sequence continues at coordinate 1,627,551 of CM066165.1, forward strand.
ATCTATAATGCTGAAAAGGCCAGTTGAAAATATGTTTACCAGATCTGAGAATTTCATAGCGGAGATACAAGCTAAAGTCCATTTTGACCACCCAAATCTGAAACAAATACAAAGAAAATTACAAAATGTCATGCCCCTACGCATAAAACAAAAACAAATTAGGACATCCATACTCCAAACCCAAAACAACATGCATGTATCTCAAGCATCACTGCATCACTCTTCCCAAGAACCACATATTATTGGCTACCATGTCCCATTGAACAGTCCAATTGATAAATTACAATTACTTAAAAATAAAAAATAAAAAATAAAAAGACCATCAAGAACAGACCAATCAAGAGTCTTCCCATTCTGTCCCACAGTGGAAACTAATTGGAATTGAAAGCAAAATCACAATATCCTCCAAGACAAGAAAAATTGGTTTTACTAACTACCACATGTTATAACTCAAACCACCCCCCCCCCCCCAAATATCTGACATAAGATTGTAAAATTATCCAAATTTTACAATCTTGTGAATGTGCACAGCATACCTCCTTGGCAGGAGCAGCAACAACTGGGCCACCTACTCTCACTCCAATAGCTTTTCCAGGGAAGCTAATAATAACAACAACAATTGGCAATTAACAAATACCAAAAATTAATTAAAACACATTTTAATTTGCAAAAATAAATAAATAAGAGAGAGAGAGAGAGAGAGAGAGAGAGAGAGAGAGAGCAAACCTTGCAGCGAGTTGGGAAGAAACGGCGTCGTACCACTTGCAAACATTGAGTAAAGAGTAACCGGGTTTCACCAAAACGGCAGCGTATACCTTGGTGAGAAACTCGTCGAGAGATTTGAGGCCTGATTCTGAGTTGAAGTTGAGTTGAGTTCAGTTGTTTAAACAAATCGGACCATCACTTTTCTTTTTTTTTCTTTTTTTTTAAACAAAGGAAATTGTTGTTTAAACGACGTTCCAAAACGTGGCCTTACTTTTCTTTTTCTTTTTTTACTCTTTCTTTTTGCTTGGGGCGTTACAGGCTGGGCCACTGAAGATGAGCCCAAATCAAACCCATCAACATTGGATGAGTCAATTGCCAAACCTAAGTCTGGTCCATTTTCTGTATCCATTGGAAGTCTCAAACCTGGATCATGTTGTGGTTGCTCTATAAACTTCATATCTGCTCTTGCAGCGCGACGTAGAGACTTCAACATGAGAGGGTGGAGATGCTTTGAAGCTGTAAAAGCTGAGCCTGTAACGCCCAAGTCTGATCCATTTTCTGTATCCATTGGAAGTCCCAAACCTAATTGCAAAGAAATGTCTTGAAAGATTCTGGGATTTTGAGGAGGAGGGCAATTGCATTCTACACGGACTCCTATCCTTTTAACGATGAGAAATATATCTGCAGGATCAGGGAAAGTTTCACAGAGGATCTCAACATGATTCAGATCAGTTAGTTGCAAGTCCCAAAATAGTTCCTGCAATGAACTCTGAGGTCTACAGGAAAAACACGTACTTCCATAGTGCCAAGCTATTCTAATGGTTTTTCTTTCAAACGTTCGTTCACTACCATTGATGGAAATGATGACATGATAATCAAATTCATAACCATTATCAAAAATATAATCATTAACATAAGAATCTTGTATTCTAAAAGTAGTACAGAGAGCAATTGTTGGAAATTCGGGACCAATCGAGAATGATATTAAATTTCCATCCCTTCGATGGTTGAACCAATTTGGAATATCATACTCATCTCCCTCAACCTCAAAACTATATTCACAATGGGGGTTTCGCCCAACTGGAAGCATTGTAGATGAGTGTGGAAACATTAACATGTGGCTTGTTACACCTAAACATGGTGGTAGAATTGGTGGAAGCCCTATGATTTCTGGAAGCAGCTGCATGCAATTAGCAAATTCAGTAAGTTACATCTTAGCAAATCATGTAGTATTTGTGAAGGTAACACAAATCGTTTCTTAATATCTTTAAGAGAGAGATATACCTGAATGAATGATTGTAAATCCAGCGGGCGGCAACGGTATACATCTACACGTCTTATACTATGTGGAAGCCTTCGGATTTCCCGCAACTCATCGCATCCACTAATAATAAGCGTATGTAATCTCTCACATCTGCTCATGCTTTCTGGGAGGGTGACAACTTTGCTTTCGTAGATTTCTAACTCTTCCAGTGAGAGGCGGCAACAATAATTCAAAATAAATTGTATTTCTGAGTCAATTTTAAAGTCAAAAAGTTCTAGTCGTTTCAACATTGGAAAAACATTTTTGGAAGAGCAGCCAATAGAGGCGCACATTGGCTGTCTATCAATCTCCACATTCTTTGGAAATATGATTTCGCCAATAAGTCCAAGCCTCTCAATATGTTGTAAATTATAGATGCTACCCGGAAGTTGTGCACATCGGCTGTCTATCAATCTCCTATTCGGAAATATAATTAAGTCCTTAAGCCCAATCAAATTCCCAAATGACGGAGGCAACTCATTAGTACAGTTCCCATCAAGAAGTAAATATTCAAGGCCTTTCATTTCATGCAAGATATTTGGAAACTTCTTAATACTCCAGCATTCAAACAGATTAAAAGATGTAAGAGATTTCATCGTGAGCCAGTTCGGAAGAGTTTCAAGTTTTTGGCAATACGAAAGGTCCCACTCTTCAAGCTTATCAAGACGCCCCACGGAGTCATCAATCTCAACTAAATTATCACAGTAACAAAGATTCAAGTTCGTTACGTTTGGGGTCATTGATAAGTCAGGTATTTTCGTAATTAGCTTGCACCGACTGAAGTCCACATACGTCACAGATACAAAATTCTGTAGAAAAAAAAAAAAAATTGAAAGTTAGAACATGGTTTAATCTTTAAAGAAGTATATATAAATAAATTAAAAATTAAAAACTTTGAAAAAAAATAATAATTTATAAATGCTAATGATCATACCTGCTTGAGTTCTGGTTCCTTTAATAGGATAAAAGGCATGTTGAGCACAACCAGTTTTTTAGGAAAAAAATTTGGTGGCCACGAAGAAAATGGATATTCAGGCCAATCAAGCAAGCTTAATCCATTGGGAAGACATTCAAGGGGTCCATTGCAACAACGTACGTTACGAATCAAAAGCAATCTAAGATTTTTCATCTTACAAAATTGTGCCTTTATTTGCACCTCTTCAGATTCTGATGTAGGCGACCACAATATTAAGCTTCGAATTTTATCTGAACCCTAGTTGAACAAAAGGGTAAGTAAATCACCAAAACATATAATAGTTAATAAACTTTAAGCAAAAATCTTATTCGGAATAAATAAATAAGAAAAGGGAAAAAAGAGTAATACATCTTTCATGTGAAGTAAAGGGAGGAAGTGAATCAAAACAACAAACATACCATATTTTCAGTTACTACATCAAGAGCTTCCTCATAACACCATAGTCTGCTACGTTCCCCAGGCTTTTGTGGTGCTTCTTGTCGAACAATGTCCATACCCATTTGTTGTAATAAGTCATGCATCGACAAATAATGATTATATCGATCAATGAGACCCTTATCAATAAGTTTTTGAATACCATATATTGGGTGTAAACCACAAGCTTCCAATACCTCCTTAATCATATTATAACTCATGTCATATCCCTTGAAGAAACATGCAATATCAAGAAAAATATTCCGTTCATTTTCGGTTAATCCTTCATAACTTCTTCTTAGTATTTTTTGAATATCTTCATGAATATTTGTTTTATAATAATTTAACGCATCATTCCATACATCTATAGTTTGCTCACACAAATCACGACCTATTACTTTTAGAGCTAGAGGAAGGCCTTTGGTATATCTTATAGCTTGTTTCTCAAGTTCCAAATAATCTTCAGGGACTTCATTACTTGGGAAGGCATGCTTACGAAACAGTTTAATAGCTTCATCTTCATCTAATTCCTTAACCCCATAGTCATAGGTTGAAAGACCTTTTCCATTAACTAGCAAGCTTTTATTTCTTGTTGTCAGAATGATTCTACTTCCAGGTGCAAAGCAATCACATCCAAGCAATGTATCTATCTGGTCGTTATTATCAACATCATCAAGAATGATAAGAACCTTTTTTAGGCGAAGAATTTTATTTATCCTTGTGGTTCCTTCATATATAGTATCCACCCTCAAATTCTTGTCCTCTGAGATACCCTTAAGAAGTGTCTCTTGTAAGTGAATTATGCCTTGTTCTGTCTTTGACCACTCTCTAACATTCTCTACAAAACTTTTTGCCTTGAAATGATTTGAAAAGCTATTATAAATAGCTTTTGCAATTGTAGTTTTGCCTATTCCACCAAGGCCAGTGATCCTTACCACGCGAACATCATTTGATTCAATACCTAAGAGTTTTGTTACTGCCTCTATGCGAGAATTTATTCCAATGAGCTGCATTGTAGCAACATTTGATGGCATCTGAATGAATTCAGAATTTAAGATCTCTTTAACAATTTTTTGGACAAGTTCAGATTCAGTGCAACTGTCATTCACAAAGCATTTAATTAACACATGTAACGAGTTGGACTATGAAAACTAAATAACATGAACTGAATGCAAGATGTTTAATTTTTACATCACAGTTGAAGTGTTGTTAGATGAAGTAAGCGACATGTAACTCAGATTGAAAATTTTTATTTAATTCATTCTTTTGGGTAGCAATTAGCTTTTGGGATGAAGTGGCATTAAAAGTCCACTTAGATGACAACATAATCTTTCTGGATCTCACTACATGCTTAGAAAAAATGAATTAAGCTTTTTTCTTTAAAATTTTTCCAAATATAATGAGGGGTGAAATTCCTAATTAATAACGGTAAGTAATCTAATCTTAAGTTCTTTTATTTCCATCTTTCAGCTATAGCTAACTAGCTTACTATAAATGATTCTTCTCAAAATAAATAAATTAAAAAAAAAAAACATTGTATAAAAGATATGACAAGAAAATTTTACTTTCATAATTTACTAAAATTTAAAGAGAAAATAAAAGCTAACAATTAATTCTAGTTGTTGCTTAATTAACAATAAAATTTAATGGACATCACAAAACAATTAAAACTCTTGAAGATTAACAAACAGGAGTACGTAGTACTATACAAATACCTCTTTGTGTAATGCCAACCAGAAAGATTGGCTGCTCCCCTTAAAGCTTTCCTCCACTTTTGTACCTTTGTCTTATCTTCAATTTTGTTTTCAAGCTCGGTCAGTTTTTTTCCAAAACTCCCGGTTTGCTTACGAACTTCAGACGGATCCACTAGATAGAAAACTGGTAGCACTTTTTTGTTACACTCCATAATCTTAGCAAGTTCATCCAAACACCAACTAGAGGATGCATAGTTTTTAGAAAATACAATTATTGATGCGCTTGAGTTTTCAATGGTATTGAGAAGCTCGTCAGAAATGTTTTCTCCCCTATGGAGGTTATCATCAATGAAGGTTTGAATATCCCATTGAGTCAGGGCATTAAATAAATGGCTTACAAAACCATGGCGAGTATCTTCACCTCGGAAACTCAAGAAAACATCAAAGTTCTTGAGTTGGTGAGAAGAGGCCATCGGTATTTTCAAGCAGAATGATGAAAAAAGTTGAAAGGAAGAGGAGAAAGAAAGCTGTGAAAGCGCTGTCAAAATAAAGTGAGGAAAGTGAAGGAGGAATTAGGAATTGAGGGTGAGTGAAAGGATGCAAGAGGGTAGAATTTAATGTTCTATACCAAAAAAAAAAAAAAAAAAAGAATTTAATGTAGTCTCGCTTTCAAGAAGTGACACGCATTTTACATGATAGAGCAATATCCTGGAAGTTTCTGAGTAAAAGCCCAAATAACTCTTTGAACTTTCAAGGAAACATACCGGGGGCATTGTGGTCAATCAAACTATGTGAAACACGTAGATGTCCCTCTTCCACGCAATCTTATACAGCTGTTCCACTAACTTTAAGGGTGAGTTTGTTTCGGCTTTTTGGAAAATGGCTTTTTGAAAAAGTAACTTTTTGAAAAAGGGTAGTATGAAAAAGTGTTTTTTTAAAAAACTAAGTGTTTGGTAAAAGTTATTAAAAAGTGCTTTTTAAAAAAGTTGAGTGTTTGACTAGCACTTATAAAAGTGGCAGTTTGAGGGCTAAATTACTAAAAAGGACAATGTCTATATAAAAAAAATTCTTTGTTTTAATTACCTCTTTTAATGCAAGTTATGGACACAATATTTTCACAAAAATTTCACAATAAAGTCTATATAACAAGTTGTTAATGGTAGGAAAAAAAATGTCACTAGTAGATCTAAATAAGAACTAATAACAATTTACTATGTAAGTTTTATTATGAAATTGTTATAAAAATATTCTGTCAATAGTACTATTTTTTTCTAAAAAAAAATAGTATTAACTTAAAAAGTTTAGAGATATAATAAAATGTCACAATAATATTAATTTTAAATTAATCTTTGCAAAATAAAATTTTATTAACACTTATTTTTTAAATGAATTGTTCTAGTACTCAAAATTTTTTCTCTACCACATACCCTATAACATCACAGTTATAAAAAAAAAAGTTGTAAAATAATGTGGGTTCATATTCCTATATTTTCTTCCCGTTACTTTACCCAAACCCAAAAACTCTTTTATTTTTTTTTTTTCTTCCACTTTTTTCTCATCCACACGTTCCTCATCTTCTTATCTTCCTTCTTTTACTTTCCTCCACACAAAAGCCACACACACACACACACACACACACACACACACACACAAGTCTGAGATGAGATGCCGTAGCACTAAAGAAGAAGAAGCAGCACCGCAGCACAGCACAGCACAGCAGCACATCAGCACAGTAAATCAAAAAAAAAAATTAGAGAAGAGAAGAGGAAGAAGCAGCACAGACAAAGAAACCCAGCAGCACAAAAGAAGAAGAAAAAGAAGAAGAAGAGATGCCGCAGCACAGCAGCATAGAGGAGCAGAAAAAAAAAAAAAAAAAAAAACTATGGGCAATTTAGGAAAAAAAAAACCCACCAACGGTAATATTTGTTTTGAATCTAAACGTGCTTGTGCGTTTTGCAAAATGGAGCTCAGAGCTCCATTTTGCAAAAGCCCGTTTTCTTCTCAAATTCAAAACGCAGCTTTTTGTAAAACGCTGCGTTTTGAAACTTACCAAACGAGCTTTTTGAATTGGAAGTTTCAAAACGAGCTTTTTGGGACTGAAAAAGTGGAAACAAACGGGCACTAAATCACGTTAAAGCTTGATTGAGAGAGACAGACATCCAACGGTTTGAGCGAGAGACACAGAGACAAATCCAGGGGCTCCAGCAGGTTTGAGAGAGAGAGAAAACTTGTTTGAAAAAAAAAAAAATATATATATATATATATATATTTATTTTTGGGGCAAATTACAAATACAACTAAATTTATTGTTTTTGGGACAAATTTCAACTAAAATTTATTTGTTTTTGTTTTTTTGAATTATTTTAGTTTTTAAAAAAAAATCAAAATTCTTCAGTTTTTTATTATTTAAGAGACACTAGAATTATTTAAGTTTTTGAATTATTTGTTTTGGTATTTGATACATTAAAATTTTTTGTTTTTTTTTTTACTAATTTAGATGCTGATGTGGCAATTTTTAAATGCCAAATAATTTTTTTCAATATTATCCTAATAAGAAATGATATGTTCACAATATTTTTACAATATTTTTACAACAAATCTTAAATAACACGTTGTTACTGGTTGTTATTGTTGGTATAAAAAAATAATTTTAGTGTTAGATTCAAATTTGAACTATTAACAACTAACCACCTTTGATTTGTTGTAAATATGTTGTGGACGTAATATCTCTCTTATTCTAATAGCTACATCAGCATTTATTGTGCAACAACGCACTTCGTCTACCACGTAAGACTTTTCAGTTAGTAGGTTGACGGCAATGACTAAAATGGAAATTATTTTCTGTCTTCAGGGACTGAGGTAGGCACAAAAGTGTTATTTTGCTGTAAATTTATAAATAAAAATTATTTATTAAATTTATGGTGAGACTTACAATTCATGTAAGAGAAGAAAAGTACGTATATATATGGTACTCTTAGAGTATTCAATAATTTTTCTAGATTTTGACTTTAAAGACCTGGTTTTGCCAAGTGGCACTTAAAATTGAAAGACTCTTAACGTTCTTACAGGAAGACTTTTCTATCAAGTGCCACATTAGTTCACTCTCTCCTAAACCTGTCTTTTGGAATGCCTGAACTTTGACACAATCTCTTCTAACCTCTTGACATCTATTATTATCTCCACTTTTCCCTATACATTTGATCATTTTGCTATAAACTCATTAGGCTCTATAATAGCTTTTCTTTATTTATTTTTCCATAAGGGTTATGTCAATAAGAACAAATTACTAGATTCGCCAGGTGTTTGACAAAAGGCTTCTAATAAGTTTTTTTTTTTTTTTAATTCTCATTTGAGTCATTTTTTTGTTTCTATACAGATAAATCTCCTATGGTGGAGCTTAATTAATACTCTAAAACATTGAAAGAAAAACGCATGGTTAGTATATGCAATTGGTGCTTCCTAAGTCCAACACATTTTTTCTTTTGTTTTACTCTGTGACAGTTAGTGTTGTCTTTATTTAATTTCAATTGAAAAGAGAAGTGAATTGGTTCAATGGTTTTTGCTGAAGCAATTAAATAACCTACATCCTTTCAATTTCAAAAAGATGTTAAAATTCCATTTTTTAAGAGGTGAGGTTAAAGGTCAAATGCAAAAATTGCTTTAATAGAGCGCCACGTGGCAGGACTTCATGCTTTTTCGCATGAGGTCTCTACTTTTATATATAATAATATATACTAGTCGCAAACCCACGCGTTACATATGATAATTTTTTTAAGATGATCTCATTAAATATTTTATTAATACTATAATTTTAGTTATTAACCATTAGTTTTTCATTAGTTTTTAAGTTAATAAAAACCATAAATAAATATATATATATATATATATATTTTTACCTTTACACACACACCCACACACATATATATAATGTGAATCTTTACATATACCCTTAAGAAAACTCTATATATTCTACTTCTCCATTATGATAGTATTCCACTTCATAAATATATATTCTACTCTATATAAATATATATTCTACTTCTCCATTTGGATGCGTAAAATTATAAACTACTACTCCATTATGATAGTGACTAATTAATTTTATATATTTTTTAGTGATCGTATTTGTAACGCTTCTTACCATTATTATATATTTACTAACTGATAATTTGCATAATAAAGATGTTAAATGAGAGATAGCATTTTTAATTAGATTTTAAAAAGTATTAGTGTATGGAAATTATATATATTATAAATAAGGTTAAATGAAATGTGAAAAAAAATGATTTTAAAATTTTCTGACTTTATTTCTTATGTAATTTCTACTACTATAAGAGAACATCTCTTTTTTAGTTATGATTAATATAGTTTCCATAGTTAGAATTTGATTAGTTTTAAATTTAAATTTAGTATAATGATTATATTTAATTGTTGATTTAATTTTTTAAGTGAATTTAACGGTTTATTTTATTACACTATAAAGTTTTTATTGTTCTCTACACAGTAATCTCTATTTTATTTTTTACTTTTCCTTATAACCTCTTTGTTTTCTAATCAATGGTTACTAATTGACGTTTGCTTTTTTTTTTTTTCTTTCTTTCTTTCTTTAACTACTCTTTATTACTTTGTATTTTTTTTTTCTTTACCATATCTCTCTCTCTCTCTCCCCCCCTCCCATTGGCAACCTATCGTTTTCTAAAATTTGATGATGATTCTATGACATTAAATATGCATTATTAGTTTTTTTTTTTTTTTTTTAATTTAGTGTTTCTAACTTGATTTATTTTGTATTTCATTTTTCCTTTGATGCATTGGATGTGAGAATGAGTGTTTCCTTAGCATTACTCCACTTAATGAGGAAAATTTTATTTATTTAATTTAGGCAAAATATTATATTGTTATTTTTTTAAAAATAAAAAGGAGAGAAAATATATAATTTATTGATAAAAAAAGTAAAAATAAAATATATAACAATAAACACTAACTTATCCAAATCATTCTATATAATATAATAATAGTATATTATTAAATACTATCTTCAATTCTTTATAATGCAATATGATAACATTTAACAATCAATGTGATAAAAAAAATATATAAAACACAAAACTAAATCCCATCAACCAAAATAGACTTCTAAAGAATACAAAACTTTATCAAGCTAAAATAGAGATGCAAGAAAAATAAAAATAAAAATCCACCAAAAAATTGAGGGAGAAAGAGTGGGAAATAACCCTTTTTTTGTGAGAGAAAATTATGTAAAGATTGGAAGAGTAAATGACAAATTTATACTAAGAAGATGATAATAAAAAGAAACAAAATAAAGGAAGATAAAGGGAAAGAGGAAGAGTAATATCAAGGTAGAATGTTTAGAGAGATGAAAAGGTAAAGGGAAGGAGAAAGTGTAAATGTTAAAAAAAATGAGTACAATTTGATGAGCCCAATTTTCTTTTATTTAAATTTAAGTAAAATATTACATTTTTATTTTTTAAAACAAAAAGAGAGAAAATATAAATTATTTCATGATAAGGATGATATGGTTGAATTTCAATATTGAATAAAATAATATGAGAAGAAAAAAATAAGAAAAATTGAAAAAGATAACAATAAACACTAAATTATCAAAATTATGCTATGTAATGGAACACTATTATATTTTTATCTACTCTTTATATTTCTATAACAATCAAAGAAAAAAAAAAAGAACTTAAAACACAAAACTAAACGTATCAAACTAAATTAGAGTTCTAAATAACACAAAAATTTATCAACCTAAGCGGAGATGCAATAAAAATAAAAATCCACCAAAACATTGAGAGAGAGAGAGAGAGAGAACTTTTTTTATAAGAGAAAACTATGTAAAGAATGGAAGAGAGAATGTCAAGTTTATAGTAAGAGGAAGTGAATAAAAAGAGACAAATAAAAGAAGATGAAAGGAAACAAGAATAGTAATATTAAAGTAGAGGGTAGTGAGGAGATGAAAATGTAAGGAAATAAGAAATGTTGAAAAAAGTGTAAATATTTAAAAAATAAGTGAATGTCAAAAAAATTATAGAAAAATTAAAAATAAAAAGAAAATATATGTATAGGTATTAAAACCAACAAAGATGAAGATGTAAAATCAACAATCTATTTATATATTTTTTTGTAAAAAAAATAAAAATAAAAAATAATAATTATGTGACGATAAGGTGACGCAAAACTGAATCAAGCTGATTATTAAAATTCTAAAATCATTTAATTTTCTATCTTATATGAACCCAAGTTAAGTTTGAGTTAAGATTTATTTAACTCTTTATTAAATAATGTAAACCGCAAGTGCTACTCAAAAAGTAATGTAAAATAAAAACCTTTATAGCCGGTCAAAAAGTAACGTAAAATTCACTTAAAAAGCTTGTGAAAAGCAATGTAAAAAGAACTTTAGAGCATCCACATCAGTCCCTCTATAATACAAAAAGCGCACCATTTTACATATTTTTGTTCAAAATCTATCCGCATCAGTCCTTCTATACTACCGTTTATTTTCCAAATAACTACAGTAACCGTGGAAATATCCACGGTTACTGTAGCTTTGTATATCAATAGTTTATTATTTTTTTTTCCAACGCCACAACGCATCAGTAGAAGAAAAATGAAGAAGAAGAAGAAAGGGCAGAACCACCCCATCACCAACCCAACACCACCCAACCACCATTGCAGCCCAATCACCACCGCTCCAAGTCTCCAACCCATTTCAACAATTGATAATCCACCACAAAATCAACCCAAAATCAACAGAAAATCAAACCCATATAAATAATCAAACCGAAATTGCAAAAGAACAAGAAGAAAATGCAGAAATAGCAGAAAATCCAGACCAAAACATTAAATTCATGTTCTTTTTAAGCTTACCCACCATCTTCTCAAATAAAAAAAAAAAAGAAAAAAAAAAGCTTACCCACCAAGAGTTCTCTCTTTAGCTTCTTGTTTCAGCATTAGCAAAAGCAGAAGAAAGAAGAAAGTGCTGAAGGCTGAAGAAGAAAAAACGGAGAAGAAGAAAGACGGAAAAGGAAAAGAATAAAAAGAAGAAAGTGAAAAGGAAAAAGAAAGAGATTGAGATAGAGATCAGATAGTTGGCTGTGTGTTAAAGTTGGTGGGCCATGGATAATTATAAAATAATAATAAAGATGTGAGAAAAATATTATTAAAATAAGAGAAAGTGTAGAATAGACAGACTGATATAGGTATTTTGTAAAAATAAGTGTGTATAATAGAAAATATGCATCACTGATGTGGATGCTCTAATGAATGGGTCACAATATTCAGCAAATAGAAAAAAACTGGTCACAAAGCAAATATGATCAAAGTTGTTTGTCTTCTTTTATGCACTAAACGTAAGGTTGTTTGTCCTACATGCGCGTGATCTGCAATCTGCTCCTAAAACGTCAAATGAAGGGTTGGAAATTTTGTACACCCAAACTTGTTTGTCCTCTCCCTCTCTCAGAGTGCTTGGTGGGGCAAAGAATTGGTCGGAAATTTCCACAACCACACTATCTCCTCAAAAGTTGTGCCAGTCTACTCTCTTTCTCTCTTTGAATTAACACAGCACAATGTTTTGCGGATGATTGAGATTCTCTGACATTAATACTGTTTGGTGGAAAAAAGAATGAGATTTGGGTTAGAAACTTTCACGTTACGTAGCATCATTCTGCAGTTTGCTCCTCAAAAGTTGTGCCCATCTGCCCCACTCTGTCTCTCTCTCTCTCTCTCTCTCTCTTTGCAATTAGCAAAATGTTTTGGATGTTGAGATTGATACAATAATTGTTCCGTTGCTAAAGGAAAATTATTGTGCAGACTACTCCGAGCTCTCATATGGGGTAGGCTCACACGTTGAGAAGAAGGGCTGAAAATTTCTTACATGTGCGTAAACCTCTAAAGTTGTGCTTGTTCTTTCTTTCCCTCTCTTTCAAGAAAAATTCTAGGACTACTCCGAGCTCTCATATGGGGTAGGCTCACACGTTGAGAAGAAGGGCTGAAAATTTCTTACATGTGCGTAAACCTCCAAAGTTGTGCTTGTTCTTTCTCTCCCTCTCTTTCAAGAAAAATTCTAGTAGACACATCCTAAATTTCATCGAAAATTTCATATACATGCTCTCACAATTTTGTATTGTGAATCTGTGATGGGAGCCATGAGATTTGTGAGTTTGTTTCAACTTTTTGAAAAGTGGCTTTTTAAAAAAGTGGTTTTTTTTTAAAGTGCAGTATGAAAAAGTGCTTTTTAAAAAAGTTAAGTGTTTGGTAAAAGCTGAGTGTTTGGCTAGCACTTATAAAAGTAGCGGTTTAAGGAGTAAATTACTAAAAAAGACAATGTCTATATAAAGAAAATTCTTTGTTTTAATTACCTCTTTTAATGCAAGTTATAGACACAATATTTTCACAAAAATTTCACAATAAAGTCTATATAACAAGTTGTTGATGGTAGAAAAAAAAAATGTCACTAGCATATCTAAATGAGAACTAATAACAAATTACTATGTAAGTTTTATTATGAAATTGTTATAAAAATATTCTGTCAATAGTACTATTTTTTTTCTAAAGAAAAATAGTACTGACTTAAAAAGTTTAGAAATATAATAAAATGTCACAATATTTTCACAATACTAATTTAAAATTAATCTTTATAAAATAAAATTTTATTAACACTTATCTTTTAAATGAGTTGTTCTAGTACCCAAAATTTTTTTTCCACCACATACCCTATAACATCACAGTTATAAAAAAAAAAGTTGTAAAATAATATTTGTTTACCATTGCTTTACCCAAACCCAAAAACTCTTTTTTTATTTTTTTCTTCCTGTTGCTTTACCCAAACCCAAAAACTTTTTTTTTCTTTTCTTTTTTCTTTCAATTTTTTCTCATCCACACATTCACTTTGTCCTGATCTTCTTATCACTTTCCTCCACACAAAAGCCGCCCCCCCCCCCCCCCCCACACACACACACACACACACACACACACACACCAGTCTGAGATGAAGAAGAAGCAGCGCAGCACTAAAGAAGAAGAAGCAGCGCAGCGCAGCACAGCACAAAAGAAGAAGAAGCAGCACAGCACAGCAGCACAGAAAAAAAAACCCAGCAGCATAGAAGAAGAAGAAGAAGAAGAAGAAGAAGAGATGCCGCAGCACAGCAGCATAGAGGAGCAGAAAAAAAAAACTATGGGCAATTTAGGAAAAAAAAAATCCACCAACGGTCATTTTTTGTTTTGAGCTAAACGTGTTTGTGCGTTTTGCAAAATGGAGCTCAGAGCTCCATTTTGCAAACCCACGTTTTCTTCACAAATTCAAAACGCAGCTTTTTGTTAAAAGTTGCTTTTTGAACCTTACCAAACAGGTTTTTTGGGCTGGGTTTTTCAAAACGGGCTTTTTAGAGCTGAAAAAGTGGAAACAAACAGGCACTTAGTTCCAATGCGATACAAATATTGTGAAGAGGGAGTCAAATTTATAATTACTCTCTAAAATTAACACTGTTTTTAAAGGGAGGAAAATGAAGTGAAAAATGATTAAAAAAAGAGATGAAAAGAAAAAAAAAATTATTCTTTATGGTTTGATTGTAAAAATAAAAGGTAAATTACTTTTTTGCATTCTAAGTTATGGTAAAAGAGAGTGAATAAGAAGAGACAAATAAAGGAAGATGAAGGGAAAGATGAATAGTGATATTAAACTAGAGGATAATGAAGAGATGAAAACATAAGAAAAAAAAGAAAGGTTAAAGAAAGTGTAAATATTTAAAAAATAGATGAATGTCAACAAAAAAAATTATAGGAAAATTGGAAATAAAAAGGAAGTATATATATAAGTGTTAAAACCATAAAGACTTTACATATTCATCTTTGTTGGTTTTAACACTTATATATATACTTCCTTTTTATTTCCAATTTTTCTATAAATTTTTTTTTTTACTGTAGGGGTAAAGGGTCCAATACCAGATATTGGGGTAAAAGGCCCACTACCAAACAATGGGCCACGGGCCTGTCCGAGGAGGCCATCCGTCCGAGAACGTCCCGTCATGAGGAATATACTTGACCTAATTCCCTTCTGTCATATAAACTACGTGAAGGAGAAAAAGGACTTGTCCGAGGATGGCTTACTGCTCGGATCATCAAAGGAACGACCCAGATGGAGGTTCCAGCACCAGTCCTGGTACTGCCGAGGACTCCCCTAACGTCCATAGACCATAAGGGACAGGTGGCAACAAGGAGATGTTTTACAGAGGGCTACTGCAACCGCATTTATGACCCTGCAGCTAACATCATGGCCGCATTAATGACGAATAGACATCTGAACAGTGACCCTGGTCCTATACAGCTACTACATGAAGGCCTTAGTGGAGGCTGATGGGACAAGTATCTGAAGGGAACCACCTACTGGCACGTGAGAAGAAATGACATATAAATAGAGCCCGAAGCAAGGAAAGAAGGGGGTATTGAAGATTCTGGAGAAAAGAGAGAGAAGAGAACAGAAAGAGAAGAAAGAACTAAGAGAAACCTTCAAGAATCAGCTAAGTCTTACTCCTCAGACGGGTCCGAGCAGACCTCGGCACTTCCTCAGCACTTCATCTACATTAGATTGGTCATAACCATACTTAGGCCGGAAGCAAGCCCATTCTCAATCTTGTTAGTTCAGCCCACTCTCTTACAAATTCTATTGTGAGGGTACTTTTTGCTTACTGGGCCAGAGTCCATCTCCCCTGTAAGTCCCACTTGTAATTTGTGCTCCTACATTTACATTCACTTATTTTTTAAATATTTACACTAAAAAATAGGAATAAAAAAACAATAATTATGTGGCGAATGATGTGGTGATGAGGTGGTGCAGCCGGAGCTCAGCAGCAATAAATGCGACGCTTCAGCTTTTAGTAATAATATAGATATAAACTAGATGATATCTCACGCGACACACGAATACTTTATAATTTTATTTTGAAATAGTTTCTTACTATTCTTTATGACCTATATATAACCTTGAACCTTGTTGATGAGCCCATAAAAACCATTAAGGTTGTCCATCTTAACGAACGATCATGGCGTCATTAGTAAGCCATCAAAGATAGACGAGTAACCGCCCAACACATTCAATAATAACCATCAAAGGTCTTAAACTCTCTCATCAAGACAAAGAACGTTATAATTAGAGTAATAATCACTCTCATTTATGTCTAACAGCTATCTAAGTCACTTATATAAAAGAGACAATCTGTCCATTTGCTAAGGTATGTCAAATATACTACAAAAACACTATCTGTATAGGAAATATACGGGCTAATACTAAGTTAAGCATCAGAGGCCCTCCCACCGGGTACAACTCAGTGGTCTCTTCGAACTATCTCTCCTTTATCTTGCAGGCCCTACAAGATCGTCCAGTGCTCTGGATTGAACGAGTGACCCAACTGAAGATTTTGGCATCATCATTTGTGCTACGCGTTTTGGGTGCGTTTAGATACCACTTATTTTACTGTAAACTAAAAACAATAAAAAAATAATTTCTAATTACTGTTTACACTCACAAAACACTGTTCATTTGCCTATTTACACTGTTCATGTCCCATAAACAGTGCATATAGGCGCTGGTAAAAAAAAAACAAAACAAAAAACGCTAGACGTGGATGCGCTGGACGTGATCCAAACTGGTACTTCAAAGAATTAGCTTCAATTATATTATATTAGTAAAAATAGGAAAAGGAAAAAGAAACAGTCTTTATAGCCCGGCAAGAAGATGAGTCTAGCAGGAAGTTAACCACAACCATCTTTATAAAGAAAAATGAAAGGGTGAAATTTGACCATTTTGTTCAACTTATTAACAAAACCGTAATGATTCATCTATAATGATTTTTCAGCCTCCTCGAAGCTTCCCATATACATTAATTATAGCTAAATATAGAAAGAAATATATCTTTTGCCACTAATAACAAGTCTTACATACCATGAACTAATACCTAAAACAATGTCCAACACATAAGGGCCATTTTTGCCATCATGGACCTTCATTCCAAGATATGCAAATATGTCACCAATTATTTAAGGATTATCCTTATGGTTATCAAACATAGAAGTCAAGACCTGAAAGAAAATAAAAAAAAAAAAAAAAACTGTGAATTTTCATTTATAGATGCACTTTATTGCAATCATGTTCAAAGTAGGATAACTATCAAATTCGTAGAAGAGAAGCAGCTTTAGTGACCAAATTTGGTAGTAATTTTTTCAAAAGATATTCAAAGAATATCATATGCTAAGTTGTAGCTTAGCTGTGAAAGCAGTGTCAATATAAAGTGAGGAAAGTGAACAGGAAGAGAGTGAGTGAATGGATGCAAGAGGCTAGACTTTATTGTAATTTTGCTTTCAAGAAGTGACACGCATTTTACATGAATTGCAATATCCTGGAAGTTTCTGAGTAAAGCCCAAAATAACTCTCTGAAAAATCAAAAAAAAAAAAAAAAAAAAAATCTTAGAACTTTCAACGAACCTTACCGGGGTCATTGTGGTCAATCAAACTTTGTAAAACACGTAGATGTCCCTTTTCCACGCAATCTTACACAGCTGTTCCACTAACTTTAAATCATGTTAAAGTTTCACCGACTTTGTTAAAGTTAGTGGAAGACTGAAAACTTAAAGAATTTTTTATAGTCTTCCGAACATGAAACAATATTTTTAAGTTTTGTTCACGGATTAGTGGTGGTCCTGGAGGATTAGACTAGAGCCTTTAGATGATAATGTAAAAAAAAACAAATGTAAAGCGCCCAATCCAAAAAAGCGTAAATAAGGAGATTAGATTGGTGTTGCCTTTGTTTTCTTTGTAGTGTCTCTTTTGTTTGAAAAATAAACTTTTAACTTTTCCACACCTAGATCAAAAAAAGATGTTTCTACAATATTTTTACTACAATTTTAAATGACATATTTTTACCGGTGATTATTAATAGGAGTTTTAATTCAGAAATTAGAGTTAGCATGCCGGGTTCGTGCCGTATCGAGGTAGAAGTATTGTTTCTACAATATTTTTACTACAATTTTAAATGACATATTTTTACTAGTGATTATTAATAGGAGTGTTAATTCAGAAATTTGAGTTAGCGTGTCGAATTCGTGCCGTGTCGAGGTAGGAGTATTCGACTAAATGACTCAATCTGAATCTAATTCATTTAATAATTGTGTCATGATCTTTTAACCCTAACCTAGCCTGGTAATAAGTCAGGTTGACCTGACTCACCCTACTTAATACGCTTAATAAACGGGTTATGTTGGGTTGACGCGGATGTGACACAACCATTTCAATCTTCTTAATATTAAATATAATATCTATCTAGAAATATATATTTTTTATATCCCAAAAATAGTGCATACACTTTAATTCTTCCACCCATTTAAAGTGTTTATTTATTTATTTAATAAGTCGATATTTGAAAACTTAATCTACTGAGAAAGGGTCCGGATGCAAACAAGATGAGATATTTCTTAATTTACGTGGTCATGCTTTCGGTGCGACAGTAACTAATTAAACTTTCTAGGTATCATACCTTTGCTTTAATTTTACATTGCTATATCACGGAAGTTTATGAGTTAAAAGTGTACGTTATAGTCAATTCAATAGCCATGTATTGAGGACATTAAATAGTAAATAGCTAGCTTCACTAAAAAAATATAAAAATAAAATTTTTCATATTTTGTAATGTTCAAAAGTTATATAAAAGAAAGGAAAATAAAGAAGAAAATGTTTTAATGGAAGAGAAAAAAAAATACGGGCAATTATATGGCTTAGTATGCGCTAAGGTCTTGATTATAAACTAGCTTACTTTTTCTTCTTTTTCTTACTTTCTGTAAATCTCACGTGTATCTTCTACTTATTTTATTTATCTTTTAACTTTTATCTATAATGTTTTTAACAAAAATCTAAATTAGTTGTTTCCAAATACCAAATGGACGCTTAAATTCATATGGTTAGCTCTTTTTATAAAAATTTATTATTTTCTGTAAAAATGAGTGAATAATTAATCACATTTGGAAATAATTATAAAATAAACATCATGATTCAATATTTTATAAAATAAAAGTCTAAAGTTTAATATGCACAACTATATGACTTCAAATTGTTACAATTTAATCATCGTATGAGTTTGACGAAAACGATAGAAGCTACACATGAGGTTTATAAAACCATATCCATGTTAACTATAAATTGAAAAATTATTAGTTTACTTTCTACTACACATGTAAAACTTGCACGATTATAGACTATATAAATATATACAATATTGTACATATTTATACTACAACATTATATTACACACACTGTCGTGCAATTGTGTACAATTTACATTAATAGCAGATGAAAATTAAACCAATAAATTGTCCTTATAAATTTTACTCATTTATACAGAGATAACAATGAAGCATCCGATGATATTTTTCCAGTCTTGACATAAAGTAGTGTGGCCTGTACCAACGGCCCGATCCCACCACCTGATGCAAAGTCGCACTTCAAATTTCTTCACCGAAAGAGCACGATCATGTGCATAAAGTAGCTTTATATATGTAAATAATTGGTTTCTCATCAAAAAAAAAAAGAAAAAGATGGGGAACAATATCAAGTACCTAAAGATACTGCTACCCTACCACCGTGTGTGCCTGTGACTCCTCCACCTGAGCTGAGCAAAGGCAATGAGTTTGTCTCCATTATTATTATTATAATACTCAAACAGTCATCAAATGACCTTTGCTTTGATCATGGAGCAAAGGCAATGAGTTTGTCTCCATTATTATTATAATAATACTCAAACAGTCATCAAATGACCTTTGCTTTGATCATGGAATGCTGGATGAGGCTCAAAGACAATCCTAAACCAATGTTTACGAAAGTTTTATAAGTTAACAATTTTTGCAATAATTATTAATTTTATTTCCAATCTTTACGATCATTCAAAAATTGCAACATTTTCATATAGCAATTAGCAATAACTCGATGATATTTCGAACTGGCAATGTCGTCTATGTCCCACACCACACTGATATTATTATTATTATTATTATTATTATTTTTTTTTTTTTTTGAGAATCAGATAGGTGATTGAATTAAATGTTGCCATTTGTGAATGCAGTGGCATTATTACCAACTGCTATTTTTCTTTTTCTTTTTTAATTTAAAATTATGCTGACATTTTATAAAATAAAATTAAAAATGCTGACATGTTAGTCTAGGTGGCAAATGATGTGGCAATTTTTTTTTTTATTTAGACCATTTGACACATCAGACATTTCCATCCACTAGATAACGGTAGGAACTAAATTAACATGACATTGAAAGGTTAGAGGCCAACTTGACACAATTGAAAGGTTAAAGGCTAAACTAAAATCTAATGTAAAGGATAGGAACCAAATATGTAATTTACCCAAAGATTTTTTTTCTTTCCTCTCACTTTTCTATCCTCCCACCATATTCTATGCTCCTACTTTTCCACCCCTCCGACCAAACGAACTCTTATGGACATTAATTCCTATATAGAATTTCTTTTTCGTGTTTTTTTAAATGGGTTGTGTTAACCACAATTGTGCCCATTAACAATCACTTTTGTTTTTTTAGTTTTATTCTGACAATTTTTTTTTTTTTTTTGTGTAACTTTATGTTATTTTTTCAACTTTAAAATATTTTTGTCTTTTTTTTTTATTTATCTCATTTTTTTTTTTGGGTTATATAGATTCAAATTAAAGAAACTTCAACCAGTACCTTATGGTGCAAGGTGTTTCTTAACATTTCCTTATTTTTTAATAACTAGTAGGGGTTGCACGTGCCTTGCACGTGCTGCCCCATGAGTGAGAAAATTTAAGATAGAATTTTTTTAAAGTAGTAAGTAATTATGTACATAAATATAGAATAGTTATTTAACATATGGCTATCTATTTACCATGCTAATTTACCATGATAATTTCTTAAAACTTATTTACTAAAAATAATATCTACGCGCAAAAAAATTCTACTAAGGATGATAACAAATGTCGTTATCTTCCAACAATAGATAACTAAGTTTTGATAAAACATTATCACAATATTTAAATTTTCGCAATAAATGATGTTATATGCTACAATTGAAACTCTTCATCAAATTAAATATTTACAACCATTTGCAATGAATATTTTGTTATTCATACTTCCTTTTTTATCATCTTATGAGTCTAATTACGACGTTTAGCTTACTTAAATTTTAATGAACACATTTTTAAGAAAGAAAGCAAATAAAAAAGAATAAGATAATGAAAGACATATGTCATTGAAGTTTCTATTAGATAAAATTATAAATCTTAAAGATTTAAGAGGGGAGCATGCATTTATGGTTCTTCGGGAGTATTCAATAATTTCCCCAAATACAATACCATACATCACCTTTTTTACTTTCTAAGTACAACTAACATATTAAGCGCAAAATACACGAAGAAAATTTTTGGGACATTAAAATTTAGTGAGACATTTTAGATATTACACAATGAAATATTCTAGGAATCATAAGATTTTGTTAGGATTTAACTAAGAGAGTAACAACAGGAACTATATGCTTGTCTACAAATATAAATGAGGAAATTTAAAAAAGTTAGGAACACAATAAATGTCAAGATATTTTATCAATACCTTAATTTTAGTTATGATGGATCTTGGTATGACATTTTATTATTTTATTTTTTTAGCAAACGTCCACAACATTTTCACAACAAATTTTAGGTGGTAAATTGTTATTGGTTTTTAATTGGAACAACTACTTTAAACTATGCATTAAAAAAAAAACAACAACCAAAAAACCAACTGAATAAAATTGTGTGTGAAACAGTGAATTTTAGTTCACCAAATTTGACTAAACCAAAAAGGAAGCTTAGGAACACAATAAAATGTCACAATATTTTCACAATACCTTTATTTTCAGCCTTGGTAAATTTTATCCATCTATAGTAGCTTACCAGTTTCCACCTATGATTTGTTGTGAAATTAATGTAAAAATATTGTGGACTTAGCATTTCTTTTATCTATAAAAAACTGAGACCTCAACAATTGTGAAAATATTGTGAAAATAACAATAGGCGTTACAACACTATTGCAAAACATTTATTTTCAGTCGTGGTTGATCATAGCATAATCATATAAAAAAAAATCAGTGAACACTGCAAATTGAAGAAAAAAAAATGTAGCTACTACTCTTGCTTTACGCATTGACACTTTTATTATGAAAGTATTGTGAAAAATGTTGTGGATGTCGCATTTCTTTTTTCATAATACCTTTATTTTAGTTGTGGTTGATTCTAATATGATATTTTATTTTGACCTATAAGGAATTAACACATCCATAATTATGAAAATATTATGACAATTTATTATGTTAACTAAAAAATTTATATATAAAAAAATAAAATAAAATAATAAAAAAAGTGGACAGGATGATATTACCAAATAAAGAACAAAATAGGGCGAAATGAGTTGATGAAACCAAAAGTTTACTATAGAGGCAAAAAAAAAAAAAAAAAAAAAAAAGCAAAATGCGTTGGCGAAACCAAAAGGTTACTATATAATTGTGGCTAGTTACAGTCTGTACCCAAAAAAAAAAAAAAAAAAAAAAAAAGGCCAATGAACAGTGCAAATTGAAAAAGAAAATGTAGCTATTATTCCAGTTTTACGCATTCACGTTTTTGTTATAAAAGTATTGTGAAAAAATATTGTAGATATAACACTTCTTTTTTTATAATACTTTTATTTTTAGTTGTGGTTGATTCTAGTATAATATATTATTTTGACCTATTAACACATCAAAGCCACCTTGTGCGTCAAATTACAACTAAAAATGCAAAATGTTACTAACCGATCAGACCAACTAAACCCAACCTCTGTGCTTTTATAAATTCTAGCCAAAATCGTCAAACTACAGATCCTCAACAAACCCCAAAGTAAATCCAATCTAAATGACCATCTGTGCTTCTCTCTCTTTCAGATTTGGACTAATCAGACCACCCAATGGCTACCGATCTAGGTTTTCAACTATGGGTTTAATGAGAGAGAGAGAGAGAGAGAATAGACCAGACATCAAGAGCTTGAACTGAGAGAGCCTTAAAGATCTAGGTTTTTGGTCGGTGGTGGTGGCAACAATGGTGTGATCCGTGTTCAACCTGTGATCTGGGTTTTCGGCCGTCGGATGCGGTGGCAGTGGCTTGAATCAAAAGAGAAAGACATCCAACTGTTTGAGAGAGAGACAAATCCAAGGGCTCCAATGGGTTTGAGAGAGAGAAAACTTGTTTGAAAAAAAAATTATTTATTTTTGGGGCAAATTACAAATACAACAAAATGGTCATTCAACATGGGATCTAGTGCAAGGCATTCCTGGTATTACTGATATTTGTGGTGTATTCGATGCTAATACTTTTGTAGGTGGGTTCCGTGGACTCAACGGTGTTTGTCGTACCTCAGATGCTTCAAGTGGGGGTGGGGCATTTTGCTCATGTCCTTATGGATTTTCTCAATTGAACCCATATGAGGATTGGGCAGGGTGTAAACCAGATTTTTCGTTACCCAACTGCGACAATGGATGGGAAGAAAATAAAGGGCAGGTAAGCTTTGTACGGCTTACAAATATGGACTGGCCGTTTACAGATTACAGCCTTGTTCAAGGGGCTAATGAGACAGAGTGTAAGCAGCAATGCCTTGACGATTGCATGTGTGTTGTGGCCATTTACGAAAAAACAGGTGGCTATTGTTGGAAGAAGAAGTATCCTCTGTCCAACGGAAGATATAGCACAAATATTACGAGAATAGCTTTCATCAAGGTACCTAATAACTTTGTTCCAGTGAAGAAAAGCCAGTCTGTGGTAGTTGTTTTCGCACTACTCCTTGGCAGCTCTGCATTTCTCAATATCCTTTTCTTCATAGCTTATATTGTGGCTATTATCTACTTGCACCACAAAAAGCTGAATTCGCCATGGAATATTGATAGCACACTTGCAACAAATGTGAGAAGCTATACATATAAAGAGCTTGAACAAGCAACCAGGGGCTTCAAGCAAATAGTAGGAAAAGGTGCTTTCGGAACTGTTTATAAAGGGGTCCTTCCATCAGATTCAAAAAGATTTGTTGCAGTCAAGAAGTTAGGTAAGGTGGTAGAAGAAGGTGAGAAAGAATTCAAAACAGAAGTGAGTGTGATCGGTCAAACTCACCACAAGAATTTAGTCCGGTTGCTCGGTTATTGTGATGAGGGGCATCACCGGCTGTTGGTATATGAGTACATGAGTAATGGCTCTTTAGCTAACTTTCTCTTTGGGCTATCCAGGCCTCATTGGAACCAAAGAGTGCAGATTGCTTTTGGAATTGCAAGAGGTCTCATGTACTTACATGAAGAGTGCAACACCCAAATCATCCATTGTGACATAAAGCCTCAAAACATACTTCTGGATGAGTATTTTACACCAAGGATTGCTGATTTTGGATTAGCAAAGCTTTTGTTGGCTGAGCAAACTCGAGCTCCTCGGACAGGAATAAGAGGGACGATTGGGTACTTTGCACCTGAATGGTTTAGGAAAGCATCCATTTCCGTTAAGGTTGATGTGTACAGTTTTGGTGTGATGTTACTAGAGATTATTTGTTGCAAGTCTAGTGTTACATTTGCATTGCAAGCAGAAGAGGCATTAATAGATTGGGCTTACGAATGTTACAAAGATAAAAAATTAGATAAGTTGGTAGAAAATGATGAGGAAGCAAGCAATGACATGAAGAGGTTAGAGAGGCTTGTGATTGTGGCAATTTGGTGTATTCAAGAAGATCCTTCACTGAGACCCTCAATGAAAAAGATCTCACAGATGCTTGAGGGAGTTATTGAAGTTTTTGTGCCCCCAATTCCTTCATTGTATAATCACTCTTCACCTTCAAAAAGTAGTTCCCTTGAGTTTTCATTCTCCTCAGTTGAAAAGGTAAGCATTTGAGATTGATGATAATGGGGAACTTTGTAAATAACTAAGTGTTGAGCAACCTCTTTTAAAGGTAAGGCGCCACATCTATTCTTATTTGTATTATGGTTTCAAATTCAGACTGATCCGTGGTTGGTTTCCGTTATTCATTTGTCTCTTGCTGTCCTTTGTTCTTGGATACAAGGTTCCCTTGTTTCATGCCTATTATTCTTTAGTGTCTTTCACCTTCTTAGTTACTTAGCTTTAATTTTGGATTCCTAGTTCAATCTGACTTTTTCTTTCTTGGGTTTGTTAAATTGTTCTTGCTGTAATTTTTGTGGGATTAAAGTATACTTGCATGTGGGTTGATTTGGATTTGTAACTGTGAGAACTGCAATCCAAGGGGATCGAGATTCATAATAATTATTCCTTGAACAAATCAAGTCAAACATGAAATTTAAATTTTATATTGGAAAAAAAAAAAAAAAAAAACTACGTCAATCCTGCTTGTCATCCAACTTTAAATAATAATAGACGAAGGAAATCAAACATTATAGTCAAGAAAAAAATTTTGAATTCTCAAAATGGAAAAATTCAAATCATTCATGATACAAATAGTTTTGTATCCCATAGTTTTCAATAGGTTATTTTCTAAACTAGTTTTCAGAAAACAACTAGTTTTATTGTTTTATTATTATTATTAATTTTTTTTGGGGGGAGGGGGGTTGACGGAGAAGTGAGACAAAATGCTAAACTTAAATTGCCAAACAAAAAGAAAAAGCGTCTATTTTTGAAATTCCAATTCTAAAACCCTAAAAATATTGGAATTCAATCTTAAGTCTGTTAGGACAAGAAATGATCACCAAAACAAAGGAAAAAGAAACTGAATAAAAAAGAACACCCTTCCAGATCTGTTAGGATAAGAAATGGTCACGAAACACTGGCTTTGATATTATGGGGTTTTGGAACACAGTTTTTGTGTTTCTCCAAAAATTGGTAGTAAAGTTTTCAATAAATCACTTCTCCACAACTTATAGAATGAGGAGTCCTGTGTACTAGACACTTTGATTACGTAGTTGATTGGTCAGGAAACTTGGTGTAGGCATAGCAGGCACCCAAGTAATCAAATTCATGATTGCAAGAAATTTTATTTTAATTTTTATAATAATTAGTGGACTCAAACTCAAGATATTTCTGTGGAGATCAAAAAGTGCTACTGAGCCACAAATAGAGAATTATTTTTCAAACTCAGTAAAAAAAAAAATTTTTTTGAAAGCTCGATAATGTAAATGCTAGAGCTAGTTTAGACCCTCAATTTTAATTACAGCTTGATTAATTTTAAATGTAAATGCATTTAATGCAGAATATACGTTATTAGAAAATTAATTAATAGAAGCACTCAACAATTGCAAGGATGAACAAATAAGTGCAAGGCAAAAATCTAAGAGTTAGATTGCATGTTCTTTATACTCTTAACACATATGTTAAGTTTTGTACCAATTGAATATTATTTACTATATAATCTATAAGATTATAATTTATGCATTATGTAGTTTTAAACTACAAAATTTTGAAATTTAAATAATTTATTAATATTATAGTTATTGATCTTTAATTTTTTAGAAATTTTACAAGTATTAAGGATATATATATATATATATATATATATATATATAAGTAATCCAATGGTAGATTTGTCAATATTCACCTTCAATAAAAAAATATTGAATAAAATTGTAACATTAAGCTGCAATCAATTTTGTAACTAAATTTTGTCCTAAATCATTTATGGGTGTTAACGAGGAAAAAATTTTCCTAATAAATATGAAAAATAAAAAAGTAGTATAGAGGCACTTTCACAAACTTCAAACACTCCAAAAAAAAAAAAAAGCTGTCACAAATCACAAAGAATAAGAATAGAGAAATTTACCCTACTCAATTGTTACATGGCATCCTCTTTATTGATTTATTTATTTATTTTTTACAAAACCGCCGAAGATATATATATATATATATATATATATATATATATATATATATATATATGAAAAGGTCAACAAAGGTAGGCAATTTTGTGAAGCTGTGCACGCAGACAACTCAAAGCCAAAAACATAAATAACAGGCAGTCAAGCCACGTATGTTAACAACAGGGGCAGAGCTGCCCCTGCCCGCCCAAAAATACCTTTAGTTTCCAAATATTTGTTGGTTATATTAATTACTTTCCAGTTATATTTGCAGGTGAACTTGTGTTTTGTTGTACCTGAAGTTTATTACTGTTAAGCGTTTTAAGTATTTATTTGATCATTGGACTTGATCAGGTAAACTCACATAATAGTCGATCAACCTTTTTCATTTAGTAACTTGGCTTTTAAATTGACCTACATGTTAAAAAGGTCAATTAATTTATCATCTACCTACTGTTTTAAAGGGAGGGGTAAATTGACTTTCATACTAGAAGCTATGTTCTGTTTCTTGGTCTAGAAATAGAGTGTTTTTTAAGCCGGTTAAAATGTTTTTTTTTTTTCTCATATCACTTCATTTCTTAATTAAGTCCTTTTTTAATTGAAATAATCTGCTACTAAACCAAGTTTAAAATTTCTCACCACTTCAGCTTAAAGCGGCAGGTCTATAGCCGATGCTCCAATGATTCATTATACAAACATTTTAAATATATTGTTATAGTTTTGACACTTTTATATTGAGTTAATCTCACAGTTTATTTTGAGTACATTGATTAATTTCTTGAATTGTAGATAAATACATTGATTAATCTCTTCAATTAATTTTTATTTAATATGAACTGATTATCTTTATTTATTTATTGAATTTTACTAACGAGTATACCATTCTTGGAAAAAAATTTTATCGGGAATTGAAAAAGTTTTGACAGCTTTTTCAATTCTCAATACAATTTTTCCAAAAACGTATTTGTTAATGTATGCAATAAGGGCATATATTAACCGAACCCTTATTTATTATATAGTTATTTATTTATTTTTATTAATACAAACTAATATTTTTTAGATTAATTTTGTTTTCAATCATAGCCTTGCCTCCCCCCCCCCCCCTTCCCAAAATAAAAATCTTGGCTTCGCCACTGGTTAACAACTCTCTATTTTAATTTGAACTAGATGATATCCTGCACAATGCGTGAGTACTTTATAATTTTATTTTGAAATAGTTTCTTGCTATTTTTTATGATCTCAATATAACCAATAACCATGAACCTTGTGCTATGCATTTTGAAGAATTAGCTTCAATTATATTACATTAGTAAAAAAAAAAAAAAAAACAGCCTTTATAATCCAGCAAGAAGATGAGTCTAGCAGGAAGTTAAGCACAACCATCTTTATAAAGAAAAATGAAAGGGTGAAATTTGACCATTTTGTTCAACTTATTAAAAAAACCGTAATGATTCGTCTATAATGATTTTTCAGCCTCCTTGAAGTTTTCCTTATACATTAATTATGGCTAAATATAGTAAAAAATATACCTTTTGCCACTAATACCAAGTCTTACATACCAAGAACTAATACCAAAAAAAATGTCCCACACATAAGGGCCATTTTTGTCATCATGGACCTTCATTTCAAGTGATGCAAATATGTGACCAATTATTTAAGGATGGCCCTTATAGTATCAAACATAGTTGTCAAGACCTGAAAGAAAATTTTTAAAGGAAATTGTGTGAATTTTTATTTATAGATGAACTTTATTGCAATCATGTTCAAAGTAGGATAACTATTAAATTCCTAGA
Organism: Lithocarpus polystachyus; assembly: GCA_033629205.1. Taxonomy (NCBI): domain Eukaryota; kingdom Viridiplantae; phylum Streptophyta; class Magnoliopsida; order Fagales; family Fagaceae; genus Lithocarpus; species Lithocarpus polystachyus. The sequence continues at coordinate 1,656,335 of CM066165.1, forward strand.
AAATTTCATTTAGTGAAGAGAAGCAGCTTTAGTGACCAAATTTGGTAGTATTTTTTTCAAATATATTCAAAGAATATAGCATATGCTAAGTTGTAGCTTAGTTCTAATTGAAGTTGATTCATCATCCGGAACTACATAAAAAAAAAAAAAAAATGTAATTGTTTAAGCTACAATGCCAATTATGTTTGGATGACTAGTGTAGCTTGCATGAATTTTTGTTATTAGGCTACTAGTCCAATGTGGGTCAATTAATTGGGCTTTCTAGGCATATTTTGGCTGAACTAGCTCATTGACTAGTTTAATGCAAATGCTCGTACAAGTACTTCTATGTTATAGAATCCAATCCACAGTCATTGGTTCTACTACTTGAGTTTACACTGCAAGCGGCGTAATGTTTATTGAACTCATATATCTAAATAACATGATCTACATTAAGACAAAAATGACACAATTTTTTACATTTTTTGATAATAATCAATATACAGTTTGACAAATAGGGTAAATTTTGACATATTGGGCAATGTAGGATTGTTTGGGTCGTTGTTCTTAGAGATCTAAATGGCAGAAATGCCAAAAAGGTTATATATGTATAATGCATTGGGTGCAAACAGCACCCTCTTTGCCACTTTAGCATGAAATTTGCTAGTTCTTATTGGTAGTATTATTTATTAATTTATTTATTGCTAAGTGAATAAAAGAGACAGGTAAATTCTACAAACATGAGCCCAAACACCCGTGGGGGTTGAGCCCAAACCACCTAAAAATAAGTTAATCAAAGACGAATAACTAATTTTTTTTTTTTTAATTTGTAAGTACAGGATGCCTTAAAAAGTAAATATGTACATGTAATTGAAAGTACGTTCAATTACTTTTTCTCTTCTGCTTTCGGGTTATCCCAAGTTCAAGCTTAAAGAATGATAGTGACAAGTTAATATTTAATATATTCTTGGTTACTTTTCCATCAATGAAGCAAGAAAGTAAACATCACCATGCAGCTGCAGGTAATCCCAACAAAATCAAACTGACTTCTTATTAAAACCTTGAGCACTTGAAAATGATTTGGGTATAAGTATAAAAATGAAATCATGCAAGAAATTCTATTCCAAAAATATCTATACTCTATAATTGGATCTTATAATTTACATTGACAAAACTCCCGAACCAAATCTATATAATATCCCAATTTGACAAGCAAAGTAGATGTCCTGTCAAACCTTTCTCAATAACCATTTCCTCGTTGCAAATTTCATGGCCATTCTCTCATCTTCTAAGAGTTCAAAAACCCTCCAAAAAGAGCTTCTCATCTATTTTAGGAACAATTTGAAGTGTTGTATCAATACATTCTATTCGATTGTAGACTTTGTCCTTCTTGGTACCCACATATGTTTTGACTACTCATGGCCTTTCCTCAAGCGCTTCTTGTATCTCTCCTTTGATGATCTTTGAAATTTTTGAGAGCATGCATCGGCACAAACTTTCATTTTTCCCTTGATAAGATATTTCAAACTCCCTAGCTGGATATTGCATATCCCAAGTTATCACAATCCCATCCAAAGGGCATTATTGTTGACCTCCATTTTCTTGTCCAAACAACTTGATCTTCCATTCTGACTTTCATTACCATAAATCAAGCACAAATCAGAAATATGAGATCCCCTATATTTGTATGCAGTTGCATCTGAATGTTCCTGCAAAATGTCATTTTTAAACCAAAGCTACTCAAAATTATCCAGTTCATTAATTATTATACAATCAATATGATCATATATACTTCATCCCATGTTACCCAAAAACACTCAATTTACTAAATGAATACAGAAGTAATATCAATTCATCAAAGGGGAAAACAAGTTTGTATGCTATGCTTTGGGGTGCTCTTTAGTGATAACTAGAGGAAAACCCATTATCCTAACAAAATTACAAATGGGATAGAATGGCACCTTGATATAAGCTTCCCAAAGCTAAACATCAACTTCCATAGTGCCAATGTTCTGCAAATTCATCCCAAGAAAAGCCATTCTAATTGAGGACACCCATAATGCCTGTATACTCTTTCATTAAGCTCATTATTGGCAAAGAATTGATCATTCTCTTCACCTAAAAGAACCACACCAATATATACAAGTTAGAGTAATGACTTGAACTTTGTCGCTTTGCTCTACTTTCTCCCCCTCTGTCTTGACCCCCCCGCCCCCTCCCCACCCTCCTCTACAACCATACTATTTTATCTTATAAATCTTAAATTTCACAAACAGTTAAAAATCATGGCAGAGCCTCACCAGATGCTTCTGCTTTATTATATTTATATTAGATATCTTTGCATCTATACCATCTATTAACGAACAAATGATATAATTGCCCATATTTGTGTACATAATGTCACATATGTCTTTCATTCTAAGTGATACCTGAATAACAAAAGTACAAGAATATTGTACACAACTCTGACAATATCTTCATGATCTAATAGGTCTTTTTTTTTAATTTTTTTTTTTATGGTAAGTCATTTCCCGATAATCCTTGCCTGAACTGAATTGAAATCTGACTCTCAATTTTGTTAAACACCATTATATTGAGAACTACATAAAACACACAAATAACTTAAACCAGAAAATCATGCCACTCAATTTGGGTACATAATCAAAGGTAATTAGCATACAAAAGGGTCCCTTAATGAAGATCATGTCTAGCCTATTGAACTACAAGAAATACGAGAGGAGCATATCACATAGCTAGTGCAAAAGAACAAGATTTATTTCAACTTCAAATAGAAGCAGATACAACTACATGTTAAGTGTTAACTTGTCTTAATGCATGATTACAAATAGATCATAGACAGGGCTCCTCCACCTTCTATATCACTGACGTGCTAACATGATTACAAATGCATTTGCAAAAAACAATAATTAAAGCTTTGTAACAAGAAAGTTGAAAAGGGAATTATTCAGGATGGAAAAAACTGGGATCTGAGAAAGGGCAGCCCCTTCCACAAAGCCTAAATTAGGGCAGGACAAGAAAATATATTAGACAAAATAACGTCTTTTTTTCTACAATTTTGCAAATATTTGATCTGAAACTTAGAACGAAATCAAACACAAAAATGGAAAATGCACTTCAATTTATCATACATATAAACCACCTATATCAGCATACTAAAGAAAGAAAGAAAATAAGTAGTTAAATGCACTTCAATTTAATGTCCATATATATATATATATATTGATAGAATTTAATGTCCATATTTGTTCAATCATCAAATTCCAAGCAGCCTAAAAAAGAGATCCTTGCAGCTAATATAAAGTTAACTTCGCATGGGAAGAGAACCTACCTTACAGCATACAAAGCTGCCAATTCATCTTCCACTCAAACCAATTCACTTGAACCCATATTCTTTTTTAATGCAGAAGTGTCTCAATGCAAAGAAGCAGAAAACTAAGATAACCAAGCTCAGTTAAATTTCCAATCAAAGATGATGCAGGGATCATCTATAATGAAGTTTGAAATCTCAATTTCCTTTCCCAACTGAAACACAATAAGAATGCCTCTTGCTGCTCTTGCAATCATCCTTTTCAGCATCTTCATAACAAAAAAGAAACATAAGAGAAGGGCTATAGGATCCCCATTACTTAACCGCCTATAATGCTGAAAAGGCCAGTTGAAAATATGTTTACCAGATCTGAGAATGTCATAGTGGAGATACAAGCTAAAAGTCCATTTTGACCAGCCAAATCTGAAACAAATACAAAGAAAATTGCAAAATTTCATGCCCCTACACATAAAACAAAAACAAATTAGGACATCCAGACTCCAAACCCAAAACAACATGCATGTATCTCAAGCATCACTGCATCACTCTTCCCAAGAACCACATATTATTGGCTACCATGTGATTGATGTTTCCTGTTTTTGATCTGACACATGGAAAGTATTGAATTTTTAATCAAGTTCAAGTCATGGGATTCCAAATCTTGCAAGATTATGTGATTGATGTTTCCTGTTTTCAGATATGTTCAATACTATCACTAAATGTCATCCTTTGTTGAGAAGCACATTTTCTTGGATGACTTCCAGACTTTTATATTGCACTCCAAGCTTTCAATGTATTTTATATTTTTCTGCCCTGCTTGATCTTTTGAAAATGTTGCTTTTCTTTATGCGAAAAAATGACTAATAATATTAAAAAATAAGTAAATAAAAATGGGGTACATTTGCTTCTTTGTTCTTTGTTATAATTGGGCTTACAAATATACTATTTCACATCAAGAATCTGTCTTTTTTAGTGTAATAAAATAGGATGGTTCATGGTTGATACATAAACTGGTGTGTATGAGATAGGGAACCTAATATAATTTGATGCCCCTCAAATGAATATTATGATTTAGAATCATATGTATAATACTTAGATAAACAATAAATATCTTCTGGTATGTATTCAGATTCCGGATACATGTGCTAAATTGAAAAGTTTTGAATTTCTCAAAAATCAAATCAACAAGTAAAATTATAAATATTGAATGGAAAGAAGAAGAAGAATCACCAACTGCAAAAATGTTCTTTCTATTTTCTTTTGTTATCTTCTTTGAATGGATCAAGTCAATTAGATTGTCCAATAGATCTTAAAAAAACTTATACCAAGTCCTCAGCCTGCAAAGACAAATAAAAACTTTTACATTGATGGTAGAGAGTGAAAAGATCATGTAAATGCCTATGAAATGAAGAATTTGCACGCTAAAAAAAATTGTAAGTTCTTAGACTGCAACATTTGAAGGAAAAATAAATAAATAAATAAAAAACAGGTGTAACCATGAGTTTTAAGGCAAACAAATTAAGCAGAAATGTATTAAAAACATGTTCAACTGGCAAAATACCGATTCGTGCATAAGGTTTCTCAATAGATAGAAGCATCATTGCACACAAATTTAAATATCTGATTGGAAGCCAACTTCTAGGAATGATGGTTCATCAGGGCTGAATTGCTAATATTTTTACCCTTTAAAGGAATAACTTGTGTGATTATATTTATCATGTAAATACAAGAACACATAATACAAGAACAAAAAAAAAGACTTATATAAAAAGTCAAGAGTCAGAAGATCATTTAAATGCCTATAATAGAACACATTGGACAGCAGGTGAGCATAACAGAAAATAATATAAACTGAAACGGTGTTGAAAACAAAATTGTATACTAGAAAGAAAATCTAGTTCTGGGAAGTCATGAATTGATTGTACCAATCTTTTCTACCTATAGGTAGTATTGAGAGAGAGAGAGAGAGAGAGAGAGAGAGCGTCCCAGCTCATAGTCCTCAATGTCCAGAGTTTGGTAATTTTGCGTTTCATCATGGTTGTCATTTCTTTATATAAGAAATAAATCTTTGAAAATTGGGAAAGTTCTATTATGGTATGTTCGTTCAAAAGATCTCAAATTGAAATTTTTTAGAGTTCTTTAAGATTTTGCAACTTCAGAAAAATTCTAAATCAAAGTAAATCAAAGTAAATATAAATCTCTGTCAGTCATTTATAGGCTTGTGAAAAGAAAATCTTACAGACACCATTACATGAAACCAACATCTTGATCAACTTGCTAATACCTGGATTTTCAAAAGCAGCTTTTGCAAACGCGCGCGCACACACACACACACCAAAATTCAATGAGTGAGAGTCCAGGAAATTATTAGAGAATTTAAAAACTTTAGGAAAAAAAATGCAGCAATAGTCCAAAGTCCAACCATAATAAAAAATAAGTCAGACTTAAAAAATGTCCATTACAACAATACTAAGGAATCATTCCCAACAAAATTGTAAAATCAGATAATAATCTTCACCTCTATTTGGCAGCCAAGGAAAAGAATAACATCAAGTTGAAATTTGATTGAGAAAAATACAGAATAGCATATTACCAAATGTATTAAAACAGAACATTTTGTGAGATAATACTGATAACCAAAAAAATAAAAATAAAAACAAATCATAGTTCAGCAATGACAAACCAATAAAAGAAGCAACTGCAAGCCTTACTAAGAGTGATAATAAACTTAACCTGGTGTTGCATCATAGTCAGGAATGTTTAGCCACAGCCCATGAGAGATGGCAGTAGACACTCCTTCTCTCAAGCTAAAGGGGTATCCACGAACGAAGTCAGCTCCTTCCCTATATGGATCATAGACGGTATTGAAGAATACTGCTGTCGATGGTGTCAGCAGGTTCTGTATGTGTTGTGCTAACGCATTTATCTCTTTCCCGCTCGGATCCTTTGCCACCTTTTTCCACAATTTATTCCAAGTTTCAATGACACAAACAAGATAAGGAAAAGGAAAATGGTGCCATACATATCAAATTATTGTGTCAAGAATGAATTAGCATTTTGTTCAACTAACTAGGTATAAAATGTTATGTTCAATCAAATTAGTATTGACGCTTTATCCCACTATCCTTTATAAGATCCTCATGGACATTATGTATTGGAATCATATAGCATTAGCATTTTATTGTGACTAGTTCTGTAGATCCAGATAATATGAAGCATGACTCATGAACACTAACACATAAACACTTGCAGAAAACAATGCAGACTTCTTCTTATTATTACAGTATTATTTTTTCTTTTAAAAGAAAGATTTCCTATCAAAAACATAAAATAGAATACGCCAAACCTCATTTACGAGTTTAAAACTGTAATTTTGTCAAATTTCAACAAATAAGCAAATAAACTTTTAATAACAAACTAATAACAGCAAGCCTTACTAAGAGTGATAATAAACTTAACCTGGTGTTGCGCTCACGAGGCTTGACAAGCTGAGTAGGGACATCATATTCTATAAAAAGAAATAAGCACAATTTTCAGTTCTATAACATCAAATTTTAGGATAGCAATACAGAAAATGAAATAATGCAACTGAAAGAACATTGATATTTACGTTAAGGAACAACAGATATAAGACAATAGAAGAAATAGAAGCGGACAATAACGTTCTTGAATTATTGGGGAAAGCTCTCAATGCTGAAACAAGAAACATACCAATCATCAAATTGGGGCCTTCATAGTCGAAATATGCGTTGCATCTCCATCAGAAACCCCGTCACTGTATGCAACAATTATCTGTGACAACTCAGAACAGATTAATTTCTATATGACGAAGCATAAGGATGCAGGATAAAGAACAACAAATGTTCTAAAGATTAATTTCTATAATATCAGTGGTTACATTTCTCATTATATTGCCTTCTCAAATGTTTGCATCTATGGCTTATAGCATCTTTGTCATGATAAGACCAATGTCCCATTGAACAGTCCAATTGATAAATTACAATTACTTAAATACAAAAAATAAAAATACCAAAAACAACAACAACTGACAATTAACGAATACCAAAAATTAATTAAAACACATTTTAATTTGCAAAAAATAAATAGATAAATAAATAAAAGAGAGAGAGAGAGAGAGAGTGTGAAAGCAAACCTTGCAGCGAGTTGTGAAGAAACGGCGTCGTACCACTTGCGCAAACATTGGGGAAAGAGTCACCAAAACGGCAGCGTATACCTTGATGTCATCCTTGGTGAGATCGTCTCCGGAAACATAGGATTTTCCGGAAAGAAACTCGTCGAGAGATTTGAGGCCTGATTCGGTGTGGAGATCTGAGAAAGTGACAGCCATTGGATTTGGATTCGATCTGATCTGAGTTTGAAGTTGAGTTGAGTTCAGTTGTTTAAACAAATCAGACCATCACTTTTCTTTTTCTTTTTTTTAAACAACGGAAATTGTTGTTTAAACAACGTTCCAAAACGTGGCCATACTTTTCTTTTTCTTTTTTTACTGTTTCTTTTTACTTGGGGCGTTACAGGCTGGGCCACTGAAGATGAGCCCAAATCAAACCCATCAACATTGGATGAGTCAATTGCCAAACCTAAGTCTGGTCCATTTTCTGTATCCATTGGAAGCCTCAAACCTGGATCATGTTGTGGTTGCTCTATATACTTCATATCTGCTCTTGCAGCGCGACGTAGAGACTTCAACATGAGAGGGTGGAGATGCTTTGAAGCTGTAAAAGCTGAGCCTGTAACTCCCAAGTCTGATCCATTTTCTGTATCCATTGGAAGTCCCAAACCTAATTGCAAAGAAAGGTGCCTATTAATGTTTTGAAAGATTCTGGGATTTTGAGGAGGGCAATTGCATTCTACATGGACTCCTATCCTTTTAACGATAGGATCAGTTTTTCTGGATGAACGAGGATCAAAACAACTAGGTCGAGGGAAAGTTTTACAGAGGATGTCAACATGATTCCGATCAGTTAGTTGCAAGTCCCGAAATAGTTCCTGCAATGAGCTCTGAGGTCTCCAGGAAAAACTCAGATGCCCAAAGTTCGGTCGGTTTATAGCAACGAAATTTCTTTCAAACGTTCGTTCAATACCATTGATGGAAATGAAGACATAATACGCAAAATAAGAATAAGAATCTTGTGTTTCAAAAGCAATGCAGAGAGCAATTGTTGGAAATTCGGGACCAATCGAGAATGATATTAAATTTCCACCCCTTTGATGGTTGAACCAATTTGGAATTTTATTCTCATCTCCTGTTACCTCAAAACTATATTCACAACGGTCATATTGACTCCAAGATATTGTAGATGAGTGTGGAGACATTAACATGTGGCTTGTTACACCTAAACATGGTGGTAGCTTTGGTGGAAGCCCTATGATTTCTGGAAGCAGCTGCATGCAATTAGCAAATTCAGTAAGTTACATCTTAGCAAATCATGTAGTATTTGTGAAGGTAACACAAATAATTTCTTAATATCTTTAAAAGAGATATACCTGAAACAATGATTGTGAATCCAGCAATGGGCAATATCCTACTTCTACACGTCTTATACTATGTGGAAGCCTTTGGATTTCCTGAAACTCATAGCAATCTCTAATAATAAGCGTACGTAATCCCTCCCATTCGCTCATGCTTTCTGGGAGGGTGACAACTTCGCTGTGGAAGATTTCTAAATATTCCAGTGTGAGGGGGCAACAATAATTCAAAAAAAATTCTATTTCTGAGCGAATTTCAAAGAAAACAAATTTTAGTAGTTTCAACATTGGAAAAACAAGAGAGTTGCACATTGGCTGTCTATCAATCTCCACATTCTTTGGAAATATGACATTGCCAGTAAATTCAAGCTGCTCTATATGTTGTAAATTATAGATGCAACCCGGAAGATGTGCCTCTTCTGTATACATAAGTAATTTCTTAAGCCCAATCAAATTCCCAAATGACGGAGGCAACTTAGTATAGTCCCCCTCAAGATGTAAATCTTCAACACCTTTCATTTCGTGCAAGATATTTGGGAACTTCTTAATCCTCCCGCAGTCTTCCAGATTAAAATATGTAAGAGATTTCATTGTGAGACAGTTCGGAAGAGTTTCAAGTTTTTCGCAACAGTAAAGGTCCCACACTTCAAGCTTATCAAGACGCCCCACGGAGTCATCAATCTCAACTAAATTAAGACAGATTTTAAGATCCAATTTCGTTACGTTTGGGGTCATTGATAAGTCAGGTATTTTCGTAATCAGATTGCACAAACTGAAGTCCACATATGTCACGGATACAAAATTCTGTAGAAAAAAAAATGAAAGTTAGATCATGGTTTAATCTTTAAAGAAGTATATATAAATAAATTAAAAATTAAAAACTTTGAAAAAAATAATAATTTATAAATGCTAATGATCATACCTGCTTGAGTACTGGTTCCTTTAATAGGATAAAAGGCATGTTGAGCACAACCAGTTTTTTAGGATAAAAATTTGGTGGCCACGAAGAAAATGGATATTCACGCCAATCAAGCAAGCTTAATCCATTGGGAAGACATTCAAGGGGTCCATTGCAACAATGTACATTACGAATCAAAAGCAATTTAAGATTTTTCATCTTACAAAATTGTGCCTTTATTTGCACCTCTTCGGATTCTGATGTAGGCAACCACAATATTAAGCTTCGAATTTTATCTGAACCCTGGTTGAACAAAAGGGTAAGTGAATCACTAAAACATTTAATAGTTAATAAACTTTAAGCAAAAATCTTCTTTAGAATAAATAAATAAGAAAAGGGAAAAAAGAGTAATACATCTTTCATGTGAAGTAAAGGGAGGAAGTGAATCAAAACAACAAACATACCATATTTTCAGTTACTACATCAAGAGCTTCCTCATAACACCATAGTCTGCTACGTTCCCCAGGCTTTTGTGGTGCCTCTTGTCGAACAATGTCCATACCCATTTGTTGTAATAAGTCATGCATTGACAAATAATCATTATATGGATCATAATGATTATATCGATCAATAAGACCCTTATCAATAAGTTTTTGTATATTATATGATTCTAAACCACAAGCTTTCAGTACATCCTTAATCATATTATAACTCATGTCATATCCCTTGAAGAAACATGCAATATCAAGGAAAATAGTTTTTTCATCTTCGGTTAATCCTTCATAACTTCTTCTTAGTATTTTTTGAATATCTTCATGAAGATTTGTTTTATAATAATCTAACGCATCATTCCATTCATGTATAGTTCGCTCACACAAATCACGACCCATTACTTTTAGAGCTAGAGGAAGGCCTTTGGCATAGCTTATAGCTTGTTTCTCAAGCTCCAAATAATCTTCAGGGACTTCGTTACTTGGGAAGGCATGCTTACGAAAGAGGTCAATAGCTTCATCTTCACTTAATTCCCCAACCTCATATTCATAGGTTGAAAGACCATTTCGATCAGCTAGCAATCTTTTATTTCTTGTTGTCAGAATGATCCTACTTCGAGAAGCGAAGCCTTCACATTGTCCGAGCAATGTTTCTATCTGGTCGGCATTATCCACGTCATCAAGAATGATAAGAACCTTTTTTAGGCAAAGAATTCTATTTATCCTTGTGGTTGCTTCATATATAGTACTCACCCTCAAATTCTTACCCTCTGAGATACCCTTAAGAAGTGCCTCTTGTAGATGGATTTTGCCTTGCTCTGTCTTTGACCACTCACTAACATTCTCTAAAAAACTTTTTGCTTTGAAATGATTTGAAAAGCTCTTATAAATTTCTTTTGCAATTGTAGTTTTGCCTATTCCACCAAGGCCAGTGATCCCTACCATGCGAACATCATTTGATTCAATATCTAAAAGTTTTGTCACCGCCTCTATGCGAGAATTTATTCCAACCAGTTGCATTGTAGCAACATTTGATGGCATCTGAATGATTTCAGAATTTAAGATCTCTTCAACAATTTTTTGGACAAGTTCAGATTCAGTGCAACTGTCATTCACAGAGCATTTAATTAACACATGTAACGAGTTGGACTATGAAAAATAAATAACATAAACTAAATGCAAAATGTTTAATTTTTACATCACAGTTGAAGTGTTGTTAGATGAAGTAAGCGACATGAAACTCAGATTGAAAATTTTTATTTAAATCATTTTTTTGAGTAGCACTTAGCTTTTGGGATGAAGTGGCATTAAAAGTCCACTTAGATGACAACTTAATCTTACTGGATCTCACTACATGCTTAGAAAAAATGAATTAAGTTTTTTACTTTAAAATTTTTCCAAATATTATGAGGGGTGAAATTCCTAATTAATAACGGTAAGAAATCTAATTTTAAGTTCTTTTATTTCCATCTTTAATCTATAGCTAACTAGCTTAGTATAAATGATTCTTCTCAAAATAAATAGATTAAAAAAAATAAAAAGCATTGTATAAAAGATATGACAAGAAAATTTTACTTTCATAATTTAGTAAATTTAAAGAGAAAATAAAAGCTAACAATTAATTCTAGTTGTTGTTTAATTAACAATAAAATTTAATGGACATCACAAAACAATTAAAACTCTTCAAGATCAACAAATAGGAGTACGAAGTACTATACAAATACCTGTTTTTGTCATCCCAGCCAGAAATATTGGCAGCGTTACTTAAAGCCTCCCTCCACCTTTGTACCTTCGTCTTATCTTTAATTTTTTTTTCAAGCTTAGTCAGCGCTTTTCCAAAATCCCCTTTTTGCTTACGAACTTTAGATGGATCCACTTGATAGAAAACTGGTAGAACTTTTTTGGTACACTCAATAATCTTTGCAAGTTCATCCAAACACCAACTAGAGGATGCATAATTTTTAGAAAATACAATTATTGATGCGCTTGAGTTTTCAATGATATTGAGAAGCTCTTCAGAAATGTTTTCTCCCCTAGTGAGATTATCATCAATGAAGGCTCGAATACCGTGTTGATCTAAAGCCTTGTATAAATGGCTTACAAAACCACGGCGAGTATCTTCACCTCGGAAACTCAAGAAAACATCGAAGTCCTTGGGTTGGTGAGATGAGGCCATTGGGATTTTCGAGCAGAAAGATGAAAAAAGTTCAAAGGAGGAGGAGGAGAAAGAAAGCTGTGAAAGCGCTGTCAAAATAAAGTGAGGAAAGTGAAGGAGGAATTAGGAATTGAGGGTGAGTGAAAGGACGCAAGAGGCTAGAATTTAATGTAGTCTCGCTTTCAAGAAGTGACACGCATTTTACATGAATTGCAATATCCTGGAAGTTTCTGAGTAAAGCCCAAAATAACTCTTTGAACTTTCAACGAACCATACCGGGGGCATTGTGGTCAATCAAACTATGTGAAACAATTAGATGTCCCTCTTCCACGCAATCTTGTACAGCTGTTCCACTAACTTTAAATCATGTTACAGCTTGATTGACAGAGAGACAAAACCAGGGGCTCCAGCGGGTTTGAGAGAGAGAAAACTTGTTTGAAAAAATTTTTTATTTATTTTTGGGGCAAATTACAAATACAACTAAATTTATTTTTTTGGGGACAAATTTCAACTAAAATTTATTTGTTTTTGTTGTTTTTTTGAATTATTTTAGTTTTAAAAAATAATCAAAATTCTTCAGTTTTTTATTATTTAAGAGATACTAGAATTATTTCAGTTTTTGAATTATTTGTTTTGGTTTTTTATACATTAAAATTTTTTGTTTTTTTTACTAATTTATATGCTAATGTGGCAATTTTTAAACACCAAATAATTTTTTTTTTAATATTATCCTAATGAGAAATAATATGTCCACAATATTTTCACAACATTTTTACAACAAATCTTAAGTAACAGATTGTTACTAGTTGTTATTGTTGGGACAAAAAAGTAATTTTAGTGTTAGGTTAGAATTTAAACCATTAACAACTAATCATCTGTGATTTGTTGTAAAAATGTTGTAGACGTAGCATATCTCTTATTCTAATAGCTACATCAGCATTTATTTTGCAACAACGCACTTTGTCTGCAACGTAGGACTTTTTAGTTAGTAGGTTAACGGCAATAAGCAAAATGGAAATGATTTTATGTTTTTAGGGGGCTGAGGTAGGCACAAAAGAGTAATTTTGCCAGAAGTTTATAATAAAAAATTACAAATTAAATTTATAATGAAACTTACAATTCATGTAAGAGAAATAAAGAACGTATATATGGTACTCTTGAAGTATTCAATAATTTTCCTAGATATTGACTTTAAGAACCAGGCTTTACCAAGTGGCACTTAAAATTGAAAGACTCTTTACGATCTTTCAAGAAGACTTTTCTATTAAGTGCCACATTAGTTTACTCTCTCCTAAACTTGTCTTTTGGAATGCTTGAACTTTGACACAATCCATTCTAACTTGACATCTATTTTTATCTCCACTTTTTCCCACACATTTGATCATTTTGCTATGAACTCATTTGGCCTAAGCTATAGGGTATGTATGGGTTGATAATATTTAGGCTCTATAATAGTGTTTCTTTTATTTATTTTTCCATAAAGGTTATGTCAAAAAGAACAAATTACTAGATTCGCCAAGTGTTTCACAAAAGGCTTCTAATAAGTATTTTATTTTTTAATTCTCATTTGAGTCTTTTTTTTGTTTCTATACAAATAAATCTCCTATGGTGGAGCTTAATTAATACTCTAAAACATTGAAATAGAATCGCATGGTTAGCATATGCAATTAGTGCTTCCTAAGTCCAATACATTTTTTCTTTTGTTTTACTCTGTGACAATTAGTGCTATCTTTATTTAACTTTAATTGAAAAGAGAAGTGAATTGGTTCAATGGTTTTTGCTGAAGCAATTAAATAACCTGTGATGGGAATAGCAAAACGTGACCATCTCCTGATCGTCCATAAGGGTCGTCCAAGGACCAATTAGGAAAATTCAAGCCCGCCTTCCGTGAACGAGGGAGCCGTCCATAGACGAAACACGTCCATAGACGAAGTACACGGACGACTATATGACCCTTAGGAAATTTCGAGATACGATTTTCATTCACATACCTTGAAAATCCCAACCGCACCAAACCCATAGATGTCGCCGCAATTGCCTCAAATGCTTAACTTCCTTTAACAGTTATACCTTTCATAGCCGTTGAGGAAGTTATGTTGAAACTGATTTCCACAAACCTTGGAGCAGTTGCGAAGGGAATAACCGCCCCAAGGTCCACTATATAAAGACCAGTCTACGCCAAACTAAAGTAAGTCATTGATAACATCGCTTCCCTCCAAGTCTGAACATTGTTTTTCTAAAGAAAACTAACTTCGCCATCGGAGGGGATTTGGCCGGTCAACCCCGGTCGCCTTTTGATTGTGTTCTTCCTTACAGGCCTTCGCAACCACCGATCGCCATCGAAGCCGGAGCGTTCAGCCTACTGATTCTCTACATCATCAACCTGTATCCTTTCAATTTCAAAAAATATGTTAAAAGTCCATTTTTAAGAGGTGAGGTGGAAGGTCAAATGCAAAAGTTGCTCTAATAGAACGCCATGTGGTAGGACCTTATACTCTCTCGCATAAGGTCTACTTTTATATATATACTAGTCGCATGCCTGCACGTTGCGTATGATAATTTTTTTAGGATGATTTCATTAAATATTTTATTAATACTATAATTTTAGTTATTAACCATTGGTTTTTCATTAGTTTTTAAGTTAATAAAAACCATAAATATACTTTTTTTTACCCTTACACACACACACATATATATAATGTGAATCTTTACACAAACCTTTAAGAAAACTCTATACATTTCACTTCTTTGGATGCGTAAAATTATAAATTACTACTCCATAATGATAGTGACTAATTAATTTTATATTTTTTTTAGTGATCTCGTTTGCAATGCTTCTTACCATTATCATATATTTATTAACTGATGATTTGCATAACAAAGACGTTAAATGAGAGGTAGCATTATTCATTAGATTTTCAAAAATAATAGTGTATGAAAATTATATATATATATATATATATATATATATATATTATAAATAAGGTTAAATGAAATGTGAAAAAAGAGATTTTAAAATTTTCTGACTTTATTTCTTATGTAATTTCTACTATTATCAGAAAATATCTCTTTTTTAGTTATGATTAATATGGTTTCCATAGTTAGAGTGTGATTAGTTTTAAATTTAAATTTAGTACTATGATTATATTTAATTGTTGATTGTTGATTTAATTTTTTAAATAAATTTAACGGTTTATTTTATTACACTGTAAAGTTTTTAATGTTCTCTATACAATAATCTCTATTTTTTTTTTTTTTTACTTCTCCTTATAACCTCTTTGTTTTCCAATTTATGGTTACTAATTGGCGTTTGCTATTTTTTTTCTTTACCTACTCTTTATTACTTTGTATTGTTTTTTTTTCTTTACCATCTCTCTCTCTCTCTCCCCCCCCCCCCCCAATTGGTAACTTATCGTTTTCCAAAATTTGATGATGATTTTATGACATTAAATATGCATTATTAGTTTTTTTTTTAATTTAGTGTTTCTAACTTGATTTGTTTTGTATTTCATTTTTCCTTTGATGCATTGGATGTGAGAATGAGTGTTTCCCTAACATTACTCCACTTAATGAGGACAATTTTATTTATTTAATTTAGGCAAAATATTATATTTTTATTTTTTAAAAATAAAAAAGGAGAGAAAATATAAATAATTAAATGATATATATGGAAGATGTGGTTGAATTTAAATGTTGAATAAAATTATATGAGAAAAAAAGTAAAAATAAAATATATAAAAATAAACACTAACATATCCAAATCATTCTATGTAATATAATAATAGTGTATTCTTATATACTATCTGTAGGGACACAATTTCGTGGTATGGGCCCAAAGATGTTGGATTTACCCACAAAGGCCCTAAACAATGAATTTGTAGAGAGTAGGTTGAGAAGGACTGGGCTAGGAGTGATTTAGATTATCAACTAGTTGGGACTAGACCATCCACCATGTTCAAGCTTTAGTGATGGACTTAAAGTGTTGTTTTTGTTCTACGTCCGAGGATGACTCTCTTTCTTCTCTCTTTCCTTCCCTTGTTTTGTTCCGCCCAAAAGATCCCCTTTTCTTCCTTCTTCCTCCACTTTTATACTTCCTTTCCTTCTTTCTTGACCATCCACGTGTGGATTTTCTCCTTTGTCTTTGGACACCTGTCCCCCTAACTTTATCCAGAACCTGCTTCATAAAAACGATGGGACTATTTACCACTGTTCAGATGTCCCCTCCACATCAATGCGGCCAGGGGATTAGCTGTGGTGCATTCAATGCGGTGTTGGCAGCCTTCCCTGATATTTTGGGGGCTTTCTTCTAGTGTATGCTTCCACAGAATCGTCCCCGCTTAGTGGGACTCCCCGGAAGGTCCTCCGAGTTGGCAGAGCTTTGAGTACCACCTCGGCCACAATATTCCGAGATGAACCATCCTCGGACGTCACACAGTCCTCGGCTCGGGCCCGTAGATGCGCTGCACGAGTTGGAAGGAACCTCTGAGCCCATTATCCATGTTGGCCCAACGTCTGTTTCGGCCCATCCCTGGCAGCAGCCCACCGTCCCCACACTATCTTTAATTATTTATAATGTAATATGATAACATTTAACAATCAAAGTGATAATAAAAAAAATAAAAATAAAAAACTTAAAACACAAAACTAAATCCCATCAACCAAAATAAACTTCAAAAGAATACAAAACTTTTTCAAGCTAAAATAGAGATGCAAGAAAAATAACCCCTTTTTTGTGAGAGAAAATTATGTAAAGAATGGAAGAGTGAATGACAAATTTATACTAAGAAGATGATAATAAAAAAATAAAGGAAGAAAAAACAAAAGAGGAAGAGTAATATCAAGGTAGAGTGTTTGGGGAGATGAAAAGGTAAAGGGAAGGAGAAAGTGTAAATATTAAAAAAATGAGTACAATTTTATAAGCACAATTTTCTTTTATTTGAATTTAAGTAAAATATTGCATTTTTATTTTTTAAAACAAAAGGAGAGAAAATATAAATCATTTAATGATAAGAATGATGTGGTTGAATTTCAACATTGAATAAAATAAGATGAGAAGAAAAAAAAATAAGAAAAATTAAAAGATATAACAATAAACACTAAATTATCCAAATTATGCTATGTAATGGAATACGATTATATTTTTATCAACTATCTTTATATTTTTATAACAATCAAAGAGAAAAAATAAAAACAATAATTTAAAACACAAAACTAAATCGTATCAAACTAAATTAGAATTCTAAAAAACACAAAAAATTATCAACCTAAAGCAGAGATGCAATAAAAATAAAAATCCACCAAAACATTGTGTGTGTGTGTGTGTGTGTGTGAGAGAGAGAGAGAGAGAGAGAGAGAGAGAGAGAACTTTTTTGTGAGAGAAAACTATGCAAAAAATGGAAGAGAGAATGACAAGTTTACAGTAAAAGTGAGTGAATAAGAAGAGACAAATAAAGGAAGATGAAGGGAAAGATGAATAGTGATATTAAAGTAGAGGGTAGTGAGAATATAAAAAATGTAAGGAAAAAAGAAAGGTTGAAGAAAGTGTAAATATTTAAAAGATAAGTGAATGTAAAAAAAAATTATAAGAAAATTGGAAATAAAATTAAAATATACATAGGTGTTAAAACCAATAGAGATGAATATGCAAAGTCAATAATTTGTTTATATTTTTTTGTAAAAAAAAAGAATAAAAAACAATAATTATATGGTGATGAGGTGGCGCAACAGGAGCTCAACAACAATAAATACTACGCTTCAACTTTTAGTAATATATAAATATAGACTAGATGATATTCCACATGATGCACGGATACTTTAGAATTTTATTTTGAAATTGTTTCTTGCTATTCTTTATGACCCATATATATCCTTGAACCTTGTGCTACGCATTTTGAAGAATTAGCTTCAATTATATTCTATTAGTAAAAAGAGGAAAAGGAAAAAGAAACCATAGAGAAAACAAAAGTACATAGTTGCTAGTTTAAATGTTTTGTGGAATATGAGCACCCACAACATTGGTAAACATGTTGGAATTACATGTTGGAGATTTGCATTGAGAAATAATACAAACAAATACTGCATACACTGATATTCATGCAAACATTAACAAAGGGAAATAATATAGTAATTCATGCAAACATTGACAAAGGAAATTACTGTTGGAATATTTTTGCGATTAGACAAAGATAACCTACAGTAAGTGGCTATAGCTATTTGGTCAACATACATGCCTCAAATCCCATGGAATATCAAATATGGAATGCTTTAAATTCAAAATGACTACTAATCATTCCTTTGATCAACAGTGCAATTTTTCAGTGGTACAAAATCTTCTACGAGAATAGCAATTCTTTTCAACAAGCAAATCCTTTTCTCTGTTTCTCAACTAAATACAAGGTGTATGCCAACTTTTGTGGGAGAATTTTTTGAATTGGTAATTACACCATAAATATATCCCAGGAAAAATGACAGGACGATTGTGATTTTTACTTCTTGAAACTTAAAACTCAGGTCCACCTCAAAATATGTTTAAATTTGTTTGAATAACATGGGCAATAATAAAGTATTTTGAGGTTTTGTGAGATAGGTTGTAATTGTGCTGAACTGAATCATGCTGAGTATTAATTTTCTATCTTATATGGAACCCGAGTTGAGTTTGAGTTAAGATTTATTTAACTCTTTATTAAATGATGTAAACCATTATTTCTAGTCAAAAAGTAATGTAAAATAAAAACCTTTATAGCTGGTCAAAAAGTAATGTAAAAATCAGTTAAAAAGCTTGTGAAAAGCAATGTAAAAAGAACTTTATAATGAATGGGTCGCAATATTCAGCAAAAAGAAAAAAACTGGTCACAAAGCAATATGATAAGAAGTTGTTTGTCCTCTTTTATGCTCTAAAAGGAAGGTTTTTGGGAAATTTTCTACGTGCGCGTGATCTGCAATCTGCTCCTAAAACGTCAAATGAAGGGTTGGAAATTTTGTACATAATGCCAAACTTGTTCCCCCCTCTCCCTCTCGCAGAGTGCTTGGTGGGGTAAAGAATTGGTTGGAAATTTCCACAATTACACTGTTCTCCTCAAAAGTTGTGCCAGTCTACTCTCTTTCTATCTTTGAATTAACACAACACAATCTTTCTCCTCAAAATTTTTAAAATCTTTTTGTTTTACAATATATATTAGTATTATGCCCATATGATGGATGTCTTAATAAAAAATAATTATATGCAAAAATATTAATTTGATGTTTTTTTTGGTAAATCTTATTTTAAAATATTAATTATGATTTTTTTTTTCAAATGGTTGTTGATAGATTTGTCTTACAAGCCTTTTGTTGCTTGATAAATTTTACATTTTTAATTGAGAATAAAAATATTAGTATTAAAAAAATTCTGATGGTAGTGAGTGGAAAGACACCGTGGATGTAAAGTTTTGACGGTTGTGGTCTAGGTATTCTTAAATAATGCAAAGTTCAAAACGCCAAAAATATGAATTAGTGTTTATTGTTCACTGTGAAGCACTTTCCAAGAAATCACTTACAAGTTAAGAAAGCACAAAAAGTAAGCTATGTGTTAGTCCGGTGTTCACATGAACACACTTATTAGGTTGAACAGACTAAGTTTTCCTAGGGTCTAAACTTTAACATTTTCTTTTTTTTAATATTAGTATTAAAAAAAAAATCACATGATGTGGTGAGTGGAAAGACACCATGGATGTGAAGTTTTGACTGTTGTAGTCTATGTTCTTAAATAATGCAAAGTTTAAAATGTCAAAAATATGAATTAGTGTTTATTGTTCACTGTGAAGCACTTTCAAGGAAATCACATACTGGTCAACAAAGCACAAAAAGTAGCTATGTGTTAGTTCGGTGTTCACATGAACACACTTATTAGGATGAACAGACTAAGTTTTCCTAGGGTCTAGACTTTAACATTTTCTTTTTTTTTAATATTAGTATTAAAAAAAATCACATGGTGTGGTGAGTGGAAAGACACCATAGATGTGAAGTTTTGACTGTTGTGATCTATGTGTTTTTAAACAATGCAAAGTTCAAAATGCCAAAAATTTAAATTAGTGTTTATTGTTCACTGTGAAGCATTTTCCAAGAAATCACTTACAGGTTAAGAAAGCACAAAAAGTAGCTATGCGTTAGTCCGGTGTTCACATGAACACACTTATTACGTTGAACAGACTAAGTTTTCCTAGGGTCTAGACTTAACATTTTCTTTTTTTAATATTAGATTTTGTTAAATAATGCAAAGCTCATAATGCCATTAGTACGGGCTAGATAATTGTCACTAAGCCTTTTAAAGAAAGTAACAGATACGACACTGGAAAAGCTCCATTGACGGTATAGTATATATTCATCAAAAGAATATGAATTTCTTCTTCCACTTTTTTATTTTATATTACTAAATTAAAAAAAGATTTTCATGGTATTGGGGGGTGGAAAGAAGATATAGATGCCAAGTCTTGGTCTAGGTTTTCTTAAGTCTTAACTAAAGCAAAAACTTTCGAATTTCGATGAAAGCACAAGATTCGTTCTGGAGAAACCTCCATTTTATCAGTAATGGGTGTAACTTTTTGCTTCTTGGTCTAGGTTTTCTTAAGTCTTAACTAATGCAAAACTTTTGGATGGTTTGTGCGTCTTATTTACTGGAATATACAGCCTAACATTGTTTTTTTTTTTTTGTTCAAATGAAACCCCCTGTCAAGCATCATTTTATAGGACAATGCCCGTCTCCAAGTACTTCAAGTAGCAAATTGATAACACTTAAGCAACCAAGCCCGAGTGTAGGTTTTAAGAAATTGAAGGATTCAGGGGCGGCTTTACCCTTTGTTCAGGGGTTCAAATGAACCCCTAACTTCAAAAATATATATATATATATATATATTTATTTATAATATTTTTATTTTTTAGTTTAATACTTTAATTTATTTTTAAAAATATGTTTGCACACTCTAACTTAAATCTTCTACACCCTTACTACAAGTATTTTCAACTCTAAAAATACAAGTAAGTGTTTGTGAACTTTAAGTATTATTCTTTATTATAAACTAGTTTTTTGGTGCTTAATAAATTTTGCTTTTTTATTCTAAAATTATCAATTATATTTTTTATTAACCTTGTTCAAACTTTTGTAAAGAGATTTTTATAGAAATTTGAAATATTCCGTTATTAATATAAACAAAAGGTAGAATGTGTTAATTTCTTCAAATTTCAAGAGATGAGAGTGTTTTATTGTTTTATTAGACTATTTTAGACGTCTAAAAGATGTCAACATTGAAGGATAAATTTCCTTTCTGGTCCAGACAACTTAGATGTAGAAATAAATGTTATTCTATAATGACTTGTAAATTGAAAATATTTAATTGTAGTCATATCAGAGCTTTTCATGATAGTGGGTGGAAAAACGCCTTCGATGCCAAGTCCCTTGACTTTAGGTCTTCTTCAACAATGCTTAGACTTTCGAAAAAACCATAAGATAGAATCTTTATATTCATTTTTTTTTAGAAGAGGTTCAAATTATACGTAATTTTATCTTACACTTTTTTTAAAACCATACATTTCTAAAATAGGTAATGGTTTCTCATTTTCTATATATATATATATATATGATTTAAAATTTAATTGGTTTTAGAATCTTTGATTTTTGCACTCAATAATTCATTGCCACAAAAATTAAAAACTTAGATTGACACATAACGAAAAATTAGATTCCAATTGAAATCCAATTTATAATCTAATTGGATTTGGACTCTTCGATTTTTACACTCAATAATTCACTCTGTACAAAATTAAAAATTAAACGGGACACATGGTGCAAAATTAAGAATCCAATTAAAATCTAATCAAGTTTTTTTTTCTAAATTTGGCTAATATACATTGTTTAATGCATTTTGAGCATAAGGGATGAATTATGGGCCAATAGTTTTTAAACCATACGGATCCCACATCATTTTTACAGTCCACTTTGGAAAGACACTCGAAATTTCCTCATAATCTTGTTGGGCCAATATGGTGTCATCTCGGGGGCCTATCCCTATTTCATATATAATATATTCATAGCACTTTTATCTCTTTGCTCATGAAAGCATGTAGGCTAGGCCTTTGAATCTTTTTTCATTCCTTAATGAAATTCTTTATTGATTGAAAAGAAAAGGAATTATCTTCTTCAAACTTTTTTTTTTTTTTTTTAATTCTAATGGTGGTGAGTGGAAAGACATATGAATGTGAAGTTTTGACTGTCGTGGTCTAAGTGTTCATAAATAATGCAAATTTCATAATGCCAAAGATATTGATTAGTGTTCATTGTTCACTATGATTCTATGAACCACTTTCCAAGAAAGCACTTATACTTTTTAAATGGCACCAAGTCTCCTGGCCTTCGTTGAATCCAGGTCATTTAAATAAAGCAAAGCCCATAATGAAGACCCAAAAGGCACAACCTTGCACTTTTTATTCCATGTTTTTTGGCTGGTAATGTGTCAGATTTTTAAATAACTTTTTTACTTACACATCTGAATAAGGCTTCTGTTATTATAAACAGTACAAGCAAATTCAAACTCTGTTTCTCAACTAAGGCTACGTTTGTTTCACATGAAAATCAATACTGGAAAGCATTTTACACCATTGTGTGTGTTTGGCACCAACTGAAAATGGTTTACAGTTTGACTGTAAAATACCCTCTCCCAACCGTAAATCCATTTCCTTAGTTATTTTACCTTCAAACAACATTTTACGGACTGAAAAAAGTGGAGAGAGAGAGAGAGAGAGAGAGAGAGAGAGAGAGAGAGAGAGAGAGAGTCGCTGTTGGACCCAAAGCTCATCGGCGCCGCCACTGGACCCAAAGCTCATCGGCGCCACCGTTCTCGCCATCGTTCTCGAGAACGATGGCGAGAACGAGAACGAGAATGAGAACGAGAACGAGTGCTCCAGCGTCGATGAGCTTTAGGTCGGCGAGAACGAGAACGAGAACGAGTGCTCTAGCACCGATGAGCTTTGGGTCAGCGAGAATGGGAACGAGAACGAGTGCTCCAACGCCGATGAGCTTTGGGTCGGCGAGAACGGGAACGATCCACCCACTCCCTCTCTCGTTTTGATTTTTGAACCGCAATCCATCCCCGATCTCGTCGTCCGCCACTTGCCGATCGTCTCGCCAATCTGCTTTCTCTCTTTGATCTCTGATTTTTTTTTTTTTTTTTGTGGTGGTGTTATGGTGGATTTTGTGTTGTTAGGTGGTGGGTTTTGTGCAGACAGTGATGGATTTTCTGTGGGTTTTGGTGTGTGGGTGTGGTGGTGAATTTTTTGATATAAAATTTGTTTGGAAGCCAAGAAAATGGTTGAGAAAATGTGAAAAATTTGTAGGAAAATAGCATTTTTCAGAATATTACCAAATACTGAAAATCGTTTTTCGGACTATTTTTCATTGCACACCTAAACACTCAGATTTTAATTTCTTTACGAGAATTTATTTTTCCCTGCATTCATTTTACACTTGAAAATTGATTTACATTGAACCAAACGCAACCTAAATACAAGGCGTATGCCAACTTTTGTGGGAGAATTCTTTGAACAGAATTGGTAATTTCACCATAAATATATCCCAGGAAAAATGACAGGGCGGTTGTGATTTTCACTTCTTAAAACTTAAAACTCAGGTTCTCCTCAAAATATGTTTAAATTTGTTTGAATAACAGGGTCAATAATAAAGTATTCTCAGCTTTTGTGAGATAGGTTGTAATTGTGCTAAAGTGAATCAAGCTGATTATTAAAATTCTAAGATCATTTAATTTTCCATCTTATATGGAACCAGAGTTGAGTTTGAGTTAAGATTTATTTAACTCTTTATTAAATGATGTAGACCGTTATTGCTAGTCAAAAAGTAATGTAAAATAAAAACCTTTATAGCTGGTCAAAAAGTAATGTAAAAATCACTTGTGAAAAGCAATGTAAAAAGAACTTTATAATGAATGGGTCGCAATATTCAGCAAAAAGAAAACACTGGTCACAAAGCAATATGATATGAAGTTGTTTGTCCTTTTTTATGCTTTAAGGAAGGTTTCTGGCAAAATTTTCTACGTGGGCGTGATCTGCAATCTGCTCCTAAAACGTCAAACGAAGGGTTGGAAATTTTGTACACCATGCCAAACTTGTTTGTCCTCTCCCTCTCTCAGAGTGCTTGGTGGGGCAAAGAATTGGTTGGAAATTTCCACAACTACACTGTTCTCCTCAAAAGTTATGCCAGTCTACTCTCTCTCTCTTTGAATTAACAGAACACAATGTTTCGCGGAGGACTGAGATTCTCTGACATTAATACTATTCGGTGGAAAAAAGAAGAGATTCGGGTTAGAAACTTTCACGTTACATAGCATCATTATGCAGTTTGCTCCTCAAAAGTTGTGCCTGTCTTCCCACACTCTGTCTCTCTCTCTTTGACATTAGCACAATGTTTTTGGATGTTGAGATTGATACAATAATTGTGCTGAAGGAAAATTATTGTGCAGACTACTCTGAGCTCTCATATAGGGTAGGCTCACACGTTGAGAAGAAGGGCTGAAAATTTCTGACATGCACGTAAACCTACAAAGTTGTGCTTGTTCTTTCTTTCCCTCTCTTTCAAGAAAAATTCTAGTAGACACATCCTAAATTTCACCGAAAATTCCATACACATGCACTCACAATTTTGTATTGTGAATCTGTGATGGGAGCCAAGAGGTTTAGTTCCAACGCGATACAAATATTGTGAAGAGGGAGTCAAATTTATAATTACTCTCTAAAATTAACACTGTTTTTAGAGGAAGGAAAAAGAAGTGAAAAATGATTTAAAAAAAAAAAGGGAAAAAATATTCTTTATGGTTTGAATATAAAAATAAAAGGTAAATTATTTTTTGCATTCTAAATTATGTAAAAAGAGAGTGAATAAGAAGAGACAAATAAAGAAAGATAAAGAGAAAGATGATTAGTTATATTAAAGTAGAGGGTAGAAAGGAGATGAAAATGTAAGGAAAAAAGAAAGGTTGAAGAAGGAAGTGTACATATTTAAAAAATAAGTGAATGCCAAAAAAAAAATTTATAGAAAAATTAGAAATAAAAAGGAAATATATATATAAGTGTTAAAACCAACAATGATGACTATGTAAAAGTCAATAATCTATTTATATATTTTTTTGTAAAAAAAAAAAAGGAATAAAAAAAACAATAATTATGTGGTGAATGATGTGATGATGAGGTGGCGCAGCAAAAACTTAACAATAATAAATACTACACTTTAACTTTTAGTAATAAAAATATAGATATAAACTAGATGATATCTCACATAATGCACGAATACTTTATAATTTTATTTTGAAATAGTTTCTTGCTATTCTTTATAGCCTTTGGTGCTTCAAGAAAGCCTGTTCTATCTATTTTACATCATATATGCATGGTTAGGCTGGGATGAATAGCCAAACTAGAAATCATATAACTTTACTTCTCCTTCTTGATCATTGCAATCATAGGCAATTCATATTATTAATATGCAATTTCAAGAAAATGATTTTTTATTTTAAAAAAATAATGATATTTAAACCTTTTCAAATATTTGACTATTATATCGAACGTAGACATTCTCCCGTCCCACATACATCGTGTTATCATTACAAATTATTATTTTATTAATTTATTTAAATCGAAAAATTGAAAAATTTTAAATTTAGTGAACTAAAATGAAAATTGTTCAAAGTTAATGAACTAAAATGACAGTATTTAAACATTGTGGACTAAAATGAAAATTGATCAAAGTTAATGAACTAAAATAACAATTGGTGAAAGACATAGGATGTAAAGTAGATTTTTGCCTTGATTTTCTTTATAAATATGGCAAAAATACACGGTTAGACTTTGAACTTTACCAATTGAACGCTTTTCGTTCCCGAAATTTCAAATAATCGTTATCAGTCCCAAAAGTTTTAAAAATTCCTTCTGTTAATTTTCTATAATCTAAAGATTACACACAAAAAAGAAGAAGAAGAAGACATGTCTATGAAAGACCCAAGCCAAACCCATTTCAAACTGATCTTCCCCATGTCAAAACCAAGCCAGTCTAGCCCACCCTCCACCTCTAATGGCAGCTACTCTCCCATCTGGACCAAAAAAATCTCAAATGGGTTTGGCTTTGATCTTCTGTAGATCTTGTGTTTTCTAATGTGTAATTTTTTAATATTAAAAATATTGTCATGTCACTATTAAATGGCAAAATGTTATGACATTTTCGGTTAGTCACATAAGCAAGGAAAATAACTTCATTGGTAGAATGATCTTTTTTTTTTTTTTTTTTTTTTGAAATGAGAATGATCTTATTTTTGATACATTACAGACCAGCAATGCTCATTTGAAATTCTAGACTTTAAAGACAAAAGCATCTCACTTTATAAACTTAAATTTCCAAAGGTCAATTTTGGCCTATAAAATTAACTACCCCTAGGCGCTGGGGAAAGGATCTCAGATCATGGACCTTCCAGACCTGCGGGGTTGACATGAAAGGGTAATGGACCTATTCATACCCACCCTCTTAATTCATCAGATTATATAAAACTTAAACTTGATAATAACTCGATTATGATGTCAACTAAAAATGATCTTATAATCTTTACTTTTCTTTGCTTCACTCTTCTCTTCATCTTTGTTGTTAGTCTTCTCTTTAATTCACGCCTGGGTTGAATCACTGGAGTTGGCTTGACAATATTGGCCCTTGTAGCATTCAACTTCTTTTTAGAATATGGTTTTTGTGTTTTTCGCCTTAAAATTCTCAAACACAATTATTTGTGGAAGTATTGATAAAAATTATTATGAAGATCTTTCCCAAATTAGGGAGTCAATTTGTATTTCCTTAGCTTTTAGATTGGAATAATTCGAGTTTTAAACATTCATGGATGCTCAAATGGATTTGAAATATGCAGTCCATTGACATTTTACTTTCTAATATTGTCTGCTTACCCTTAAAAACAAAATTGGGCTTCAATGACAAGTTAATTGGGCTCTTAAAAAAAAAAATCAGCGGATGGATTGGGCTGGGCTCAAATCCATATTGAGATGTGCTCCAAATAATTCAAGTCAAATGTATCTCTATTGCAATCCAAATATCTTCAAACTGGGCGTTACGGATTTCAAGTTGCAAAATGCATACAAAAAGTGTCATTCAAGTTGCAAAATTGATACAAAAAGAAGCCTAAAATAACATCTCAGATCAAAACCCAAGTTGCTGAACAAACTTTTATTTTTTATTATTATTATTATGAAGGATGATGACTTGATCACATTTTTTCTTCTTTTTCTTTGCCAATTATCATTAGCATATAAATCCTTTCTTACCTATAAAACAAAGATAAACTATAATCAACCCAAAATAGCATAAAAATAAGACTAAACATGTAAATCTAAGGCTATTTTATTGTCTATATTTCATGCTCAATCACAATTCAAAATGGTCCGCAAAGTTTTGATAGTTGGTAGTACTCTTCAGGCCCTTTCACAAATAAATAGAACGTACACGGAACGTATTCACTGCACACTTCTTCACTTTAAAATCCGAATAAAGCTGACAGTTTGGTGTGAGAATGCAATGTAGGTTCTTTTTTTTTTTTTTTTTTTTTTTTTTTTTTTTTTTTTTTTTTTTTTTTTTTTGAACATGCAGTGTAGGTTCTAGTACATGTAGGTCGATCTAGGCAATTATATAAACGTATAAGTTAAGTCTTGAAATTGATTCGTGATTTGGTTGCAAGTATTCTTAAAGTGTTTAAGGTCATTGTTAAACAACCTGATTTGAAGCAAATGCTTTCTTTCCTACCTTTCAAACGGAACCTGAACTTGCTTTCAAGAGTCACCAAGGTAGTAGTTTACATAGATAGGTTGATGGTAAATTATTTTATAATTTATGTTCTGTTGAGATTTTATGTCTTTTTAGTAATTTTAACACAGTTCTTAAGTTCATACTCAAAAAATTTATGACGAAAAGTTATAACATTTAGCGTTAGGTGTGTGCTCGATATATTTTCTTTCTTAAAGGAAATGTCTATTTGTTATGTGATGATTTCAAGCCACATGCTCATATCTTTATATTTTAATTATGGGAAAGATTATGTGACTACCGTGGATTGGTGAAACCAAAGAAGAAAATTATTTTTTTTTCCTTTTCGAGGCATGTGAGTTGCACTCTGGGATTATCTAAGGCACCATGGAAAAGAAAGAACAATGACACGAGCCAAGTTGAACTTTCTGTTGAGGACTCTATTTTCGGCTCACGTGACATTACTTCATTGGCAACCCATGCCACATCAACATATTATTGATTTTTTGGGTAAATCTATTTAAAGCCCAAAATAAGCTCATATTTTATTCAACTATATGAATTGGCCTCACATGGCCCATGAGATCCACGTTTCCTTTTTATCAATTGGGATCATAACCCATGATATCATCAACATCAACATATGGATCGAGCTTAAGCAAATAATCAAAACTCACGGCCCATATTACCTCTCTTACACTCATAGCAAGCGGCTTCTTCAACAAGAGCCCATATTTACACAAAATGACAACAAAACCCGAGGTACGTCACCTCTCTTCGGCTTATGATCCAAGCTCATAAGTCTCTTTGGGGAAACTTTGAGAGTCGTGGTTTGAAGGGCTAAGAGGTATGTTCAGTAAAGATCCAGCGGTTTAAAGTTGATAAAAGAAACATGTTGCTTAGCGCGTCTTCTTCAACTCCCTGAACTCTAACGAATAGCGAGTAACATATGGTAAGCATCATTTATCACATAGCACTTTAGATGATAAAATTCCTCATTGCTCTTTTCCTAAAACCTTGACATTCATCATATGACAAATGGTCAATATCCCCAGCCATCTGAATGCTGAGAAAATAACTGTTCATTCAATCCCCAGTTGTTGCTATATAAAATTAGAAACTTCATTATATTATTCTACATAAACTACATTACTACTTTTAGCTAAAATCCAACTCAAACACATGGCCTAATCTGATTGGCTATCTTTAATCTCCAACTATATACAAAATATTTATGATATCTTTGAATACTCAGCCATTGTCTACCACAATCAGACCATATATTTCTCTGCCAACTGCTAGAGTAAAGCATTACATACTCTTCTTGCTCACCAAGATTATGTCATGACACAATGAGACCTTAACTAAATCTCTAGAGTTTCATTGACTATCAACCAATCCTTCTATTATTTACTAGAAATGTGTTGTAATGGAACCTTGCACCAAAAACACAAACACCTAAAAAAGGAAACATTTCCAGCTGAACCCCAGCAGTGTATTTAGCACTTAACACCTGGCTGGAAGTAATATCATCAACCATTTAATTCTAAAATCCCAGCAGCTAGCTGCTATACCAAAAATAGCAAGTTACCCTGAAAAGAGATCTCACCATTTTCAGCCAAATCCATGAAATGACCTCTCCAGCAACCTGAAATCACCCATTTGACCTCATTGGCTTCTGCCCAAAGCAAACAGCTATCTTATGACAGCTGTGACAGCTATCTCATGATAGTTGTCACAGCTTTTCTTGACAGCTAGGTCACAGCTTTTCCTGACAGCTAAGACAGCCTTTTCAGAACAACTATGACAGCTGACCCAGCAGCATGAGCATTACTGATTTTTCCACTTTTGGCTAAAACCAAAATCAACTAAAGAAACTACCTTTCTCTTGCTAAAAGACCTTCCTTTTCTGCTACTCTTTCCCCAGCAGCTCTTACCAGAAACAGCAAGAATACCTTAAAGCTAAGCATACCATTTTTGGCCAAATCTGAAGATGGATTCTCTGAAGATTCATTGCTATTTAGGACAGATTTTGACTAAGATTATTTGCTAAAATACCCCCTAAACTCAGCTCTAAAGAGAACCCTTCATCAACACCTCAAGCAGGAACACCAAAAGGGGAGAACTCTCTCATAAACTTCCCTATTCTTTCTCCCTCTAGGGATCTTCTAAAGCTCTTAATGAAGTACTGAGCTTTTGGGTTTTGAGTTTCCAAATTAGAAACTAAACTCTCTAGCCCTTAACCCATAAATGCCCTTCATAAGCCCTCATACATCCTCTAGCAGAAAATCCCAGCAGCTTTTCTAAACACACTATAACACCGTTACTCTCTTATACTCATTCTCTCACTTTCCATATCTAGAAAATACACCCATCTTATTGCTCCTATCTCCAAATATCTAAACACATCTCCATACCCTTCTCTTACAAAATCTTTCCTCTTAGAAAGCAATCTCTACAACTTTCCCAGCAATTATAATATCACATTTTTACTATCTTTAACCTCCATGTCTCTCATACTTCCATATATCATACATATTACAAACACTACATCCCACAAAATATTTATATCTTTTACCATCTCCACGCTTCTTAAGAGATATCAAACACTCATACTAAAGCCCTTCTCATGAAAGGTATGAACTTCTATTACTAAAGTCCTTCTCTTAAAAGGCACTAAGACCGCATATCAAAGTCCTTCTCATGGAAGGCATAAACTTCTAATGCTAAAGCCCTTCTCCTAGAAGGCACCAAGATCTCATATCAAAGCCCTTCTCATGGAAGGCACAAATCCATCTTACATAAAGCTCTTCTATTAGAAGGCACAAATACTCCATACAAACCCCTTCTCATGGAAGGCAACACTATTCATAACTTCACAATAACTAAAAGAGCATTGTCAAAGGGGAAACTCATTTAAGGGTATGATAAGAGAGGCGAGCTTAACCAACCTTTACACACTGCTGGACATACTCTCTCTCCCTCTAGTTGCACCCATTTTTCCCCCTCAATCTTGATGTTATCATGGCAAACTGCCTCTCTACCGCTGGGGTCACTCTACTGGGATATTATCAATTCACAGAGGTTGTATAGCTGGGGCTGCAAACCATCAGAGATAAGTGACTCTGCTTCTATATCTTTAAATATACATCATTACGTATATGATTACTTCACATTTAAATACATATTACTTTATTCCAACTACTATTACAACTATTAACCAAGGCTTAAACTCATTTAAATGCATGATAAGAGGGGCAAGCTTAACTAGCCTCTACCGCTGGCATTCTGCTGGAATCCTATCAGCTCACTAATGCTACACAGCTAGAGCTATAAACCATATAAAGATAAGTAACTTGGCTTCCATATCTTTAAATTTACATCATTGAGTACATGATTACTTTACCTCTAAATAAATACTACTTTATTTCGACTGTTATTACAACTACTAATCAAAGCTATCATATCAAATTTATATTATATATTTATTTGACCATTATCGTGATTCTTAGGTTTTGTAGGCTTAAAAATACGTCGGTAGCCGTTGGACCACGTGGCCTAATGTTTAGTTCTGGACGCAACTCTCCAAACAGAACCCGGGCCTAGTAAGGTCATCCCTCCAATGGACCATACGTGGCTGGGCAACCGAAAAAGGTCCTCGAACACTTTCTAAATTAGAGAAGCTACCTTAAAAATCAACATAAATCCCATAATAAATTAAAAAAAAAAATTCAACATAGAAAAATCAGCCACGGAGGGTGTCATGTATATGGCAAATGTGCATCATGTGTTGGGTTAGTAATACAAAGAAATAAAAGTGACATGCCATAAATGCATAAAAAAAATTCAATAAACCGTGTGCAATTGCCATTTTGAAAATCTAAGATTTTATATAATATGAATACTTTAACTACTCTTACTTTAAAATAAATAAATATTTTAAGTACATATAATAATTTTCAATTCAAAACATAAACTAAAAGACTAGTAATTCTTTCCTCTTCAAATATCAATTTCTCTGTTTAGAACAAATATTATAATAACTAATGGGTAGCCCCATGCATATGCACAGGTATGATTAAAAATAAGGGGAAATTGCACTAAACCCACCTGTGGTTTGGCCCGTTTTAACAGTGCCCACCCGTGGTTTAAAAGTTGTCACTTAACCCACCTGAGGTGGCCTCCGTTAGACCTCCGTTACCCACCTCTGCCCTTTCCGTTAGAAAATCCTCTTTACTATATAAGCCAAAATTAGAACTCAAATAGAACCCTAAAAAAAAGGAATGAGCTCCCTCCTTCTCTCTACCTTAGAACCCCAAACCCATTTCCTCTATGTCAAAATTCCTAAAAACACTCCCAAAAAAATGAAGTTGTCCACGCAGAGCTCTCGCCACTCAAGTCGAATCCTTCAATAACTCATCTGGAAACTGAAATTCAAACAAAATGCAGTTGGATTTCGACTAATGAACATTGAAAGTCAGCCTAAACCTCTCTCTTTGATCACAGATAGAAATTTAGGAATAGAATTTGAACGTAATTTCTGAATGAAAAATTAAAGAAATTACTCGGCATCTACCATCCTAGAGTCTTCCTTCCACGCAAAAGCAGAAGATAAATAACCAAAGCAAACGTCAGCTAGTGGGCCCCACCTGCGCCATTCCACCTCTCTCTCTCTCTCTCTCTCTCTTGAAGGACTTGTTGGCGATTTTTGGGTCTTCAATCTTTCTCTAGCTTTATTTTCTGAGATCTTGACCCAGGTGAACCATCGTGTGCGGTTGAGGATGTTTCAACATCATGGGTTTGTGGGTTCTGATGGTGAGATCGGTGGGGGTTGTGTTTTGTGCGGTGGTTGGGTGCTGTGAGTTGGGTTTTTAAGGGTTGGGATCGTTGGGTTTGTGGCTTTTTTTGGGTTGCAGTGTTATCGGTGGTGGTAGGAGGCGGAGGAGCAATGGTGGCTCAGTGAAGGAGATGATGTTGACGAAAGAGAAGGTGGTGGAGACCGAGATGCGGCGGATGCCGAGGTCGCGGAGGGCGAGGTGGACGTTTCGGACGGCGGGGAGGAAGCAGGAGGAGAGGCCGGGGGAGGAGTAGTATTCGTCGAGGAAGTCGTGGCCGACGGAGATGGTGGTGATTATGGCGCGAGGGTAGAAGGGGACGACGTGGAGGTAGAGCCAGCGGAGCGCGACGGAGCAGTTGGAGGAGATGGAAGGGATCAGGGAGTTCGGGATTGTGAGGAGGAGAGAGGTGTTTGTGTAGGTGAAGGTGCGGGTGAGAGTTGGGTCTGGGTTGAGGATGCGGAGGGAGGTGAGATTGAGGGTGGAGAGGGCGGCGGAGATTTGGGCCGGCGGCTTCGGATTGTGGTGGAGTATGTGACGCCGAGCTGGGTTGTGAGTAATTTTATCTGGCCTCACTCTCTCATATTTTAAAATCTCTCTCTCAATATCAGTCTCCGTTCTCTCAAAAAAATGAAGTTGTCCACGCAGAGCTCTCGCCACTCAAGTCGAATCCTTCAATAACTCATCTGGAAATTGAAATTCAAACAAAATGCAGTTGGATTTCGACTAATGAACATTGAAAGTCAGCCTAAACCTCTCTCTTTGATCACAGATAGAAATTTAGGAATAGAATTTGAACGTAATTTCTGAATGAAAAATTACGTAATTTCGTAATTAGATTCCAAGTCCATGGCCGAAGATCAAGTTGATATAGAGGAAATGGGTTTGGGATTCTAGGGTAGAGAGAGGGAGAGAGCTCAATCTTTTTTTTTAGGGTTCTATTTGAGTTCTAATTTTGGCTTATATAGTAAAGAGGATTTTCTAACGGAAAGGGCAAAGGTGGGTAACGGGGGTCTAACGGAGGCCACCTCAGGTGGGTTAAGTGACAACTTTTAAACCACGGGTGGGCACTGTTAAAACGGGCCAAACCACAGGTGGGTTTAGTGCAATTTCCCCTAAAAATAATTATAATAATACGGTTTAAATTATATATAGTCAATTGTAGTGGTGCTATTGATGTTAGCCTGAGTTATTGAACATGTAGGACATTAGATCAACCAGGACATTTAAAGGTACTAAAATATTTTTTCCTTGCAATTTTCATAGTATTAGTTATGTCAAGTTTTTCATAGTTACATTTATGAATAATCTCAATTAGATATATAAAAATTTTGGTCGAATATACACATTAGTTTCAAGTTTTTATTAGAGAATATACTCTTAACTATCATGGGAAAAAAGCCATATTATGTGCCTTGGTTGTTTCGATAATATATATTTTGACAATATATTATTTCTTTCATACCAATCAAGGGAAAAACTATCAACAACCATTAAAAAACTAATTTATAGGAGGAATCCCTTAATGGGTGCAATAAAAATAGAAAATATTTATTTAAGATTGCAATTAAAACCACAATTTGTCCCAATATTATGTCCATACATACATTAAAATTAAAATTAAAATTAAAAAAAAAACTCATTTTTGCGCACATGCCTATGCAGTATACACCTTAGCCTCTTCCGTGAAGCACCATCTCCCGATTGCCAAGGGCCCTCAATTAGTCAAAATAGCATTGGGTTGAACCCTTGAATCAGCTATAGATCGCAAATATCTTTTCTACACCCTACATCACTAAAACCCTACTTCACTAAAATGGATGATACAAAATTTATAAACAAAAAGAACCAAGTATAAACAAAAGTGAAAACTAAACTTTAAAGTAACATTTATTTGGATCTAATAGATGATAAATACCACCCAATAAGAATCATAGACGCGATCATGCAAATTGCGTCCAATAGCAATAAAAATGTCTTGATTAGTTGAGTAGTTGATCATAGATGTATTGAGTTAAATGCTTCACCACATTTCTTGAAATCTCCCACATCACAACTCCTTAATAAGTATGGAAACTGCTTGAAAGAGGCTGTAGCAATACAATAAACATATCAACATATAGGATTAAAAAAGATAAATCCATATGATTCGCTTATCATAGAATTCAGTGCATTAATCATTGGAGTACTTAATGATCATAAACCATAACTGCAAGCTAAAAACTTGGAGTTGTAAAAGTAGAAAAGAAAAAGAAATGTAGACAACATTAAAAGTAATATGTCTTACAAAAATTAATCTATTTTCACAAAAGAAATGAACTACGCACATCTAAACTAAATCTCAATTTCTCTTAAATCCAACTTTTTCCTTCAAAACCATAAAGTTAAAAACCCAAGTCAAATATATAAGGTCCATTACCATAGCTCAAAACATTACAATAAAAGTGGTAACTCAAAACATTAAATAATTAAGAAAAGGAACCCACACGATGTTGGGATTGTTCTATAGTCAATTAATCAGATAGGCCCCTTAGATTATTGCTACATAAATTGTGCTCACCTGCATAGTTTGCAACCAAAATAAAATTGATGTTCCACACTTCTTTGTATCTGAAGAGAAAAATATAAGCAGAGCCACCTTATAGATTGCTACTAATCATTCTTACTAAAATAGAGTTGACAGGGAATATAGAGTCCGGAAAGATTTTGTAGTTATCTCTAGATGTCTAATTGGAATTGAATTAGTTGGTTTGTTTTCTTCTTAATATGTTTATATAACAAATTGGGATATCGTAAGACACTATTGGACAAATTTAAAATTGGAAAGGCGTTCTAGCACAACACCAAAATAAAGCTATTTCAAAAGTTACTGTTATGTTCTTATACCAATGACATAATTTTTGGCAACTTGGATTGGTTCTTGTATCTGCAAAAACCAACACCGCCACTTTTTCATTGCTAAAAACATAAATTTCTTACCTCGCCAAATATAATACACAAATCCAAATGCATATTGAAGCTAGACAACAAACAAATTCAAAGAGAAAAAACTAAATCCAATTAGGAAGACGATTTTACTTCAAAAATGCTACAAAAATAGTAAAAGTGCAAGTGCAGTATTTTATAGTGCCTATTATGTTGATAAGTTGTATTTCTAAAAGCAAAATAAAAGGCAAAACCAGTATTTTCTATAGAAAAACAGGAAAAGGCAAACCTATTAGGGACGTTGATAAAAATTATGCTAGTAAACATTTTTTACTTTGTCATTTATATCAATGCTCCCAGTTCTTTCACATTTACACTTGCCTTCATTATTGAGTACCTCTAAATTTTACATCAAGCGAAAAAAGTAAAAAGAAAAAAAAAAAAAAAACAACAAAAAAACAAAGTAAATTACACACAAAAATAAAGAGACAAATGAGAGGGAAGCGAAAATAATGATTATGGAAGTATACAGATTATTACCGCTGTAGAATTCGAGGACTCTCTAGGGATTGTCTTTTTTGCTCTAAGAACCCTCCGCCATGTGAGTGTCTTCTCCACCCAACTCCAATTGATATCTAGAAATATTTTTGAAAAAGAAAAGCTCAATATAATCTTGAATTTAATTAAGATAGTCAAAGCTCTCTGTGATGAACCTAAATTGTGAAAATTATCCTGAATGAACAAAACAAAAAAAAAGGAAGTCCCTAAAATTTCCTACATGAACCAATCTTTAAATTCTAAAGTTATCCCAACACCAAAAGAAACCCCCAATTCCCATTTTCAAACAAAACCAGGAAAAAAAGAAAGGACTTTGGTGTGACTTACAATTGGAAACTTGGAGACTACAACACTTACTTTCCTTTAGGAGAAGTTTAACTCAAATGAATTGCAAACTGAGCCAACTTCTTAACAGGAACATTAACATATTGGTAACACAGCAAACATCCCAAGTATGAAAGGAATATAATAGGACCATTTTCTTAGCAAGAATGTCACAAAACAGGAAAATTTTAGGAGAAGAGCAAAGTTCCTAAAGAGTGCCTTTCAATTATATCTAAAGGCCAATCTTAGGAGCAAAAGCACCAACATGAAGTACCACTATATATCTTTTGTTGTGGGAAAAAATAAAATAAAAACCCTTCAATTTCACAAACTATCACAAACCCAGAAATCATTTCACATGCAAACCTTAAAAAATGGAGAAAAAAAGACCCTGCAATCAGATATCAAATAAAGATACTAACTTGTTCTCAAGCCAAAAAAGATTTAAAAAAAAAAAAGATGCTATCTTGTTATCAAACAAAAAAACACATGCAACAATAATCATTGAAAAATAATATTAAAATTATTCAAGAACAAATATTTCAGTAAAAGAAAGGAAAAATAATTTATTTACATTAACGGATTAGAAACCAACAACACTCAAACTAAAGCAATTATCAAAATTAATAGATCAGTAAAACTAAATAAAGTTAAAACGATTCACAAATGTCTGATGCATTGAAGGTTTAAGAAACCATAATACTCCATTTTTTCGTACTAAAATGGATACAGTCAAAGAGTTAGAGAAACAGCAACCTTTTTGGACAGACTCGTCACTCTGGGTCTGGGCTAATACTGTTGCCGAGGAAGAGAAATATCTACAAAAATTTAGAAAACCCTAAAACCGAAAACAAAAACAAATCAAATCTAAACCTATCCCACAAAAAAACTCAATTAAAAGTAACATTTCATACCCAAATCTAAAAAATGGAAAAAGAAAAAATTTACCGATGCCGATTCCGATGATTTGGGAGGTTGATATATGACGTAACGGTTTCTTTTTGTGCTTGCTGTTTTGATGGCCTAAGTCTGGCCAAGGAATGGACAATGGCCGGCCTTGGATATTTCTCACTTTCTCTTGAGGCCTTACGAACTCTGCCTTTGCCCCAGCCTATTGATCCAACGAACAACTTTGTTCTCTCTCTTTCTCCGTATACGGGCTAGCCTTTTGAATGTAATTTTCTCGGTTAGTTTTGTACTTATACTCATAGACCATCAAACTATGTTTTAATGCTGTGAGAGGAAGACTCTCCAAACAGTGCACCTTACGGTATTTTTAAGATTAAACTGTGTACGTGGTTGTTTTTAAGTAGTCTTTTTTCCTAATGTGGCAGCACCTCTTTAATTACAAAAAAAGGCTTCTACTTTTATATATGCACCGATATATATATATATATATATATATATATATATTGCAGGGATATCCAAGTGACTATAACATGATCCATAACATGAATTGTTGAAACATTTCATTAGTTAATATAAAGACATAATACATAAGCTAAGACATAGGCAGCAAGAACATTAAAAAATCTTATCAAATTAATATGAAATTTAGTATTCTAAACATAATGTACAAAGTTTGAGAAAAATGATTTGGCAATTTTTCTGTTATTTGAATCTTAAAACTTTCTCCTGTGATAAAGCCAAAGACAATTCTAATTATAAGATATCACATTAAGGAATCATGAATGAAAAGAAAAGATACCAATTGTCAAATTTGGAGATAACTACTATAAAAATAAAAAATAAAAAACAAAAATAAAAAACAAAAGAGTCAGCAGTGGAGTTGGATAGAGACAATTAAAAGTGATCGAGTAGAAGAGGCATCCAATATAAAATTTCTTCGCAGATTCCCACTGGCTTTTAAAAAGTGACCATTCAGAAACAACAGACCCAAAAAAATAAAATTTTAAAATTAAACATTGGTGTGGTTTTGATTATTAAAGAATTGTGTTTTGAGTGACAGAACAAATCTTCATCTTAATCTGAATAGGAAAGAAAATTCAAAATAAAAGTGACCCAAATGGGCAAAATCGATTCTAGATACTTAAAACCAATTTAAGCCAAGTCAGATGCCCTAAACAAAACAACTTCTAACAAAAATCACTCAAACCCAAATCTAACCCATCTGTTTAAACTAATTAAATAAAACTACTCCTAATTGAAAAACCTAGATCATAACAGCATCCCTCAAAGAGATCCACGTTAATGATTCTAAAATACCCAGATAAGGAAAAAGTTCAATTGCCATTTTTTATTCCTACCCTGTTCGTGTGGCTTATATTTTTTTTTGTAGAATAATCTATTGCTCTATTTTTAACCGGACACCATAAATAGATACCCACACATCAATTTAACCAAATGCCCAAAACAAAACCAAATCTAACTCAAATACCTTAATAAAAATATAACCCAGAAAGTTAAATAAAAAAAGAATCCAGCCAAATTATTAAAAAATGATCATAATTAATGCACAAACTGAAAAGTAAAGAGAAAACAAACCGGTAGAGAAATTGAAAGACGTTCTCTGGATACATAGGTAATGGAAGTTTTTGATTTTTTTTTACTTTTAATCAGGTTGATTGGGATTGAGGCTTTACTTCCAACCGCTTGATGTTTTAAGTGGGGTTTTTCTCGGCGGTATATGGGTGGAGGTTGGGCTGATGGAAAGAGAACTCAATGGTTAGGGTTTTTGATTTTAAGAAAGAGAGAACGGCTGAATTTGTCGAAGGAAAAGGAGAATCACAGAGGAGACTTTCTAGTGGTCAGAGTATGGCGAAGGGACTGGTGGAGGCAGGATCGCCTCTCTCTTTTTCTGTTTCTTTCACTGTGTCTTCATCGCCTCTCTCTCTTCCTGTTTCTTTCTCCGTATCTTCGTAGCCCTCTCTCTCGATTTCATCGCCTCTCTATTTCTATTTATGTGTCTTCTTTAATTTTAATCGGTTATTTTTTGTTATTTATAACGAGAGGCTATTTACGTTGTAACGTTTCCAAGCAATATAATTTATCATTTTTTTTTTACTTATACGTGGCAGAATTTTAAGGAGTCATCATGGCAGCACCTCTTTAAAGGCTTCTGCTTTTATATATAGTATTAGATTAGATTAGATTAGATTCATTCCTCCGTATTAATGTGAGTACGATTAGACATGTATCAAACATTTGAATTTCCCTAATTAATAGCTTCTCAACAATCTAAAATCTTAAAAACGTGAAATTTTAAATTTGTAATATTTATTCCCTTTCAAAAGATAAAATTATAAGAAAAAGGTTTTGCTGTGAACACTTGAGCTCTTGGACATATGTTGCTTTCTTTTGACTGCCACATAACCATCAATGCACACCACAGAATTCTTTCTCAATGCATCGTTGTATTTCAGCACCAATCCTCCATCAACAAATTAAAAGCACTTTTGTTGATGTAAATTGGCCACGGTGCCCAAATTAAAGCATCACTTGTCCTCGAATTCAAGAGGATACGATTCATATGAAAAACCAATTGTGCTTCATGTGGCAAAAAGATCTCACTTTATAAAGCTGGTATCGCCCAAAGCTGACAAAAAGATCTTCACACACAACAGACACTCCAAAGTTTTGATCCTTTTCAAGGAATGGAGGGATCTTCATCATTTAGATATGAAAATATTTATATTACTGCATTGTCTATTACTGCATTGTTATTTCTATTATTGTGGGGTGTGGGACAATGACTTCCACACACGAGTCCTTTTTTTCTTTTCTCAAAAAAAAAAAAAAAAAATCCTCTTTAAAGGTTTGAAGGGAAATGTTAATGGATGCCTTAAGCTTCATTTAAGAGTTCATAAGAGAATGGAATGAAATGTATTTAAGTAAGAGAAAAGAATGGAAAAGAATGGAATAGCATGGAATTAAGTAACCTTGATTGGATGTTTTAAAATAAAGGAATGAAAATGAATAGAATGTAAATAATCTTATTTGGGAGTAACATGGAAGGAATGGAATAGAATCATTTTATGACAATATTACCATTAGATCCCTATTTTAAAATAAAGGGTTGAATATATAAGGGTATTCTGGGAGTTTTAGTAAAAAATTCATTAAATCTAATTTCATTCCCTCTCATTCCTCCCAATTTCAGAAGGAATGAAAATTTGAGATTTTAAGGATTCTCTCTCACTTAAACTGTCAAACAATGGAATGAATTTTCCATTCCCTCCATTAAAACTTTCAAACAAGAGAAGGGAAGAATATTATAAATGTACGTTTTTATACCCTTTAAAACACAAGTTGTTTAACCTAGGTATTTAGCCAAGTGGTTAATACAAGTAAATCATATCAAGTAAACAATGCGGAAAAAAAAGAACACAATGATATGATAATCCAAGAAAACCAAACCGGTAAAAAACTTGGGGATGATTTAACCTAGCTATCCTCAAGGTAAAACAGATTCATTATGAAAGAACTAAAATTTTACAATGGCGACTTAAATCACTAACATCCTATTGCTACCTTAAGTAGAAAACTTACTACCACGACCACATGATAGTTCCGAGTCCACGGACTACTTCTTTTTTGGACTCACAACAACCACAAGTACTTCCACTTATGTTTTTCTTTAAGCTCTCTATACAGCAACTGAAGCGATCACCAAGCTCTTAACATCAATCTTGATCTTGATAACCCTAAGTGTGTATAGAGATTCACACACACAGCATAAACAACAACCTAAAAACATGGCTAGGTTTTTCCTTTTATACTTAAGGAAAAACATAAAACTCTACACGTCATATTGGCTTGGGCTGAGTTGGAAAATTCTGCAGAAAAACATTCTGCACGAGCTTCGATCGATCGAGTCTAATTTTTGATCAATCGAGCCTTGCAAAAAGTGAATAGTAATTTTTTGCAATTACTCGATTCCAACTTTACAATAAACATACTTTAAGCAGCTTAAATCTAGACTCTAAGTTTTAATCACAGTTTGCAACATTAAATATTGAAGTTCTAAAACAATTAGATCCTAAATCCTTAGATTAGCTCTCTGCCGAGGAAGTAGGAGGAGGAGGAGATGCAACACCCAAAGAAGTCTCTACACGAGGGAGTTTAGAGCTAGCTCTCATTTGAGCAGCTCTCTGCAGAAGAAAGGTGGCACCTATGGGAGCTATAATGTGTACGGGCTCAGATGTAGGAAAATCCTGTAATCCTAGATGTAACAAAATCCGATGAATAAAAACAGGGAAGAAAAGACCATGTGCAGTGGAACTACTCCTATAAACCTCAACCAAGGAACGAATGAAAAGAGTAGGAAAACTCATAGTAGCATCTGTCACAAGGGCATACAAAAATGCACATCTCTCAATAGGAATGGTGTGCAAGTGAAAGATGGGCCTGATGGAATGATAAGAAATCTGAAAAAACAAGTAATGAATCTCGGTCAACTCATGAGAGGTAATCCGAGGATCAGTACCCCACTGAATGGAAGTACCAGTGAGATATGACATAATGTCATCAAAAAGAAGGGTTTCATCATAAGGGTACACAGGCTGCTATACCTTAGGCACCCCAAGAGCAGAGGCCATTACCGAAGGAGTAATGACATACTCTTCACCCCGTATCCAACTTTTCACAAACTGAGTGTTAGAATCACTGGAATGGACAGAGAGGTTCACGTAGAACTCTCTAATCAAGGTAGCCAGAGGAGGATAATCTATATCCAACAAGGGTAACCATCCCCTACGCTCAAACTTCCTCCTAATTTCTGGAGCTAGCTCATCTAACACTACCTTCCTCTTAGCCCAAACTAATCTAAAGATGTTCAGCTTCTTATAGGTTTCTTGGTCTTTCTCAGTTCGAAACCTATCCTTGTCAAAGGCTGGAGTAGAAGAGGAGGTGGATGTCCTATGGGCTCTAGTCTTCCTAACCATGATGCTAAGGGTTGGAAAGGATAGACAGAAAAGAAAACAAAGAAAACCAAGGGCAGACTGCATCAGACAGGGTTAGAGAGAAAACAACAATTGAAAATATCATTCTATATGATGCATGAATAGAATAAACACAAGATACATGCTCTAATGCATTGAGAACAGTCCAATTATACTTTAAAAACCAAGAATTGACTTGAACATAGAGCTTATAACAATAACCCCAAATTTTGGAAACCCATTTTCAAAAATTTAACCAAATTGATTAATTAATCATTACACTAGATAGAAATTATCATATAATGACATAATCAATCAATTTCACAAGTCAATTTTACCAAATTAAGCCCAACTGAACAAAATCTCCAAATTCATGTAGTTTCAAGCCCTAGAATTTCAAAGTTGCCCCAAAACACAATTTTAATCAAATTAAAGCATGAGAATCAAGTTAATAGCATCTAGAGACAAAAAAACCATGAATCAATTTGGACCGAAACCAACTCAAAAATCAAAAACCCCAAATTCCTTTAGGTCTGAAAATTTCCCTAAAAATGCATGAAAAAGGTGAATAAACTAAAAAAGAAAGCGTATAAAGGTCTTACTGGCACTATAGGACAAAAACCTTGAGAAAAATTTGGAAGGAAAATGACAAAAATTTAACTTGAATCTGGATCAGTCGAAGAGAGTTTGAAAAAGTGAAGAACACGTGAAAAAGCTTGTTTTAAAAAACTCTCTAAACAATTTTCGATTGGTCAAAAATTAGATTCAATCGATCGAAAATCACATTCGATCGATCCAACATCAATCGAGTAGCAATCAAGTCAGGCAGATTCAAACCAAGTTTTTTATCGTAATTTCAATCGATCGAGCAACAGGTTCAATTAATCGAAAATCTGGAAAAAAAATCAATTTTTTTGAAAAACAGAGCATTTTAATGCAGAAACTCCTCAAAGCACAATGTTTTATGAATGGAATGCATGAGTATGAGATGAAAAGTTTTTCAAAAACCCTTGAATTTAACCCAGATCTTCCAAAAACAAGATT
The DNA here is from genome assembly GCA_033629205.1 of Lithocarpus polystachyus. Classification (NCBI taxonomy): domain Eukaryota; kingdom Viridiplantae; phylum Streptophyta; class Magnoliopsida; order Fagales; family Fagaceae; genus Lithocarpus; species Lithocarpus polystachyus. Next base: position 1,700,085 of record CM066165.1, read on the forward strand.
TTCAATCAATTTCTTCTCAAAGCTCAAATATTAAAAACACATTTTGCATTAAAATCAAGGAACTTTTAATCTTGGATGGCCACAACAAGATCACACACAATATAATGTACTAAGTTTAGCAAAGAGTAACTTATGTAGTGTATGCAACTAGAATAGCTTGAGATACATGTAAGGTGATAAGTAAATAGTGATTAATCACAATTTCTACAAAATTCATCACATAAGTTTTAAAGTGACTATCACCTAAAGAGTTATATCATATAACTCTCATATCTCCTTGAAAACAAACTTGCAATCATGTAAGTTTCTTGATTTGCCTCATAATATACACACCAATTTAATTTAATTTGAAACTTATTAAAATAGCCAAGATAATATACACACCAATTTTATTATTTAAACCGAGGCTACACCTTATGTTTTTTTTGTGCATGTGCTTCGCTTTCTCGAGTACAAAATCATATGATATACACTAAGATGTTCATGATTGGCTAGTAAACAATGGTGAGATGGTTATTTATGCCTCTCTCTTAGAATTTTTTTAGTCCTTACAATCAAAAGCACGTGACTTCAAGATCAAGATCATGTGATCAAAAACTATAAATAACTCCCAAACAACATGCACTACAAAGTTCAAACTAGTAAAGTGTAATAAAATAAGCTCATCCAAGCTAAACAAGATACATAAACATGTTATGTAAAGATAATATGGCTAACCTTGATTTCAAATCCAAGAAAAATAATGCAAAACACATTTTCCTTTCCTTTTCCTTTTTTTTTTGTGTTTTTTTTTTTTTTTTGAAAATAATTTAAAAAAAAATTTAGCATGAAATGCATGAATGTTATGCAATGCAAATCCTAGAAACAAAGAAAACAAAAACAACAAAGAATAATGGTCACAAAGAATAGAGAGATAAAGCACAATGACCATGTCAGATAGACTCAATTGGACCGAACCTTTTGCATCCAAAACTTTTTAGATGTAACTTTTGCATTTGAGTTATTATTCATATTAGAATGATCAACAACTCCAGGATTGGAATAAAGGTTTAAACCTTTACCAACTCACCAATGTACCATGGGATCTTATGCTTAAGACGCAGGTAATTTTAGCTTATTTGCTCACTTAGCAGCTTGCAACTTGAAACAGTTTGGACAAATGTGTCCAGACTTTCCACAAAAATGACAAACCCATGCAGGTCTATTATGCAACTTATCCTTAGGAAGGGGGAATTCTTAGACTTAGACTTAGACTCTTTAAGATCAACCCTAATCTTCCTAGAAGGTGTAAAATCTACTGGTTTGAAAATCTCACTCACAGAAGGCTTAGAAGAAGAGACAAAGTTTGTGGAATGAGTCTTAGGCACAGAGATGCTATCTTTGAAACCTAGACCAGTTTTGTCTAAGGGAGACTTCTGAATACTCAACATGTATTCAAGTTTGGAACTAGCAGACCTATTTGTTTGTTCTCTAGCAACATATATTTCAAGTTCCAAATTCTTCACTTTATCAAGCAATAACATGTTCTTAGTCTTCACCTTATCAAGCAATTCATTAGCATCAAACAATTTCAAGAGCAAATTTTTCTTATCAAGTTCAAGAGAAGAAATTTCTGTAAACCTAAATCAACATTCATAGCATCCTTTGTAGCAACCTTGCAAAGCTTTTTATAAGTTTCTTGCAAATCAGCATTCTCAAAAAGTTTCCCATCAAAAAGGTTCACATAAACCACAACACTTTCATCAACTACAGCGGTAACTGTGAAAGCAATGAAGTTTCCATCCTCATCACTACCAGACTCATGATAAGAAATTTCATCATCACTAAGGGTTACAATCATAGCCTTACCCTTTGATCTCAAGAATGTAGGACATTCTGATTTCACATGACCATACCCTTGACAACCAAAACATTGTTGACCTATAGAATTATTAGAGTTTTGACCTACTTTCTCTTTAGGTTTTTCAGTATTGTTCACTTTAGTGGGATCATTCCCCCTAAAATTTATAGATTCAGCACTATTTTTACCTATTGCCCTTCTGTTATTGTTCCTAAGAAAATTTCTAAAGTTCTTGGCAAAATATGCAATCTCTGTAGCAGAAAGTTTATCATCAAATCCATTCCCATCAACATCATCAACTGACTTAAGAGCCATTGATTTGGATTTGTTTGTCTTGGGTAGATCTAACTCATAGGATTGGAGAGATCCAACAAGTTCATCAACAGGAATGTAATCTACATCCTTGCTTTCAGTTATGACAGTTACTTTGGATCTAAAGTCTTCAGTCAAGGATCTAAGTATCTTTCTAACAATCTTAGGTTGATCATAGATTTCACCCAAATTATAAGCAGTGTTAACAATGTCGTTCAGTTTAGCATAAAATAACATTCATCATCAGACATTCTAATACTTTCAAATTTAGTAGTTAACTGCTGCAGTTTGTTAATCTTAACTGTCTTTGTGCCTTCATACACAGTTTGGAGAATATTCTAAGCAGTATAAACAATCTCAACATTAGAGATTCTCTTGAATTCCTCTATAGAAACAGCATTGTAAATAGCATTCATAGTTTTGCTATTAAAAGCGGCTATTTCTTTCTCAGAAGTTTGCCACTCACTAACTGGAGTAGTGAGCTTTGTCATGTATTGATTTTTTTTTTTTTTGCATTAAAAATTTCAATTATTTTGTAAGGAAAGGAAAATCATATCCTCTGTACCATTTTAAAAAGAAATATATATATATATATATATATAGATGAGTTTTTCACTCTTTCCCTCTCCTTGAAAGGCTTCTAAATATTGGACAATTGTAAAAAAAAAAAAATATTAATGTTCAATTCTTTTAACAGCTTGAGACTTGAGTGTAGAAAGTTAAACTGAATGATGATTTAGAATGACGATAAAAAACGCAATCGTCAGAAGCGGACGTTATAGGTTGAAATTCTGTAATAAAAAATAAAAATAAAACCTTAAAATATATCAAGTTAGCCCTAAAATGTATAAATTTCTTGATTCTTCTTGGTTTAGATTAATTATTATAAACTCAAAAGGTGTACATAGAATCATATCGTTTCTAGGACATTACACTCGCAGATACAAGATATAAAATCTCAACTATCGTACAAATGCTAAAGCAGAGCGGTATGAATAACTAAAAAACTAGTAGTAATTAAGAAGCTACTATTAATTTACGGGAGAGGGATTAAAGAGTTATCTTTATTAATTGAAAAGGTTTTCTCATTTGATACATTGCTACTAGTTGAAGCATTCATGCTTTCTTGACGCTAGCTTGCACCACAAAAGCTGAATTCGCCATGGAATATTGATAGCACACTTGCAACAAATGTGAGAAGCTATACATATAAAGAGCTTGAACAAGCAACCAGGGGCTTCAAGCAAATAGTAGGAAAAGGTGCTTTCGGAACTGTTTATAAAGGGGTCCTTCCATCAGATTCAAAAAGATTTGTTGCAGTCAAGAAGTTAGGTAAGGTGGTAGAAGAAGGTGAGAAATAATTCAAAACAGAAGTGAGTGTGATCGGTCAAACTCACCACAAGAGTTTAGTCCGGTTGCTCGGTTATTGTGATGAGGGGCATCACCGGCTGTTGGTATATGAGTACATTGAGTAATGGCTCTTTAGCTAACTTTCTCTTTGGGCTATCCAGGCCTCATTGGAACCAAAGAGTGCAGATTGCTTTTGGAATTGCAAGAGGTCTCATGTACTTACATGAAGAGTACTGCACCCAAATCATCCATTGTTACATAAAGCCTCAAAACATACTTCTGGATGAGTGCTTTACCCCAAGGATTGCTGATTTTGGATTAGCAAAGCTTTTGTTGGCAGAGCAAAGTCGAGCAGCTCTTACAGCAATAAGAGGGACAATTGGGTACTTTGCACCTGAATGGTTTACCCAAGCATCCATTTCAGTTAAGGTTGATGTGTACAGTTTTGGTGTGATGTTTCTTGAGATCATTTGTTGCAAGTCTTGCCTTGCCTTTGCAAGGGAAGAAGAGGAGGCATTGATAGTTTGGGCTTATGTATGCTACAAAGATAAAAGATTAGATAAGTTGATAGAAAATGATGAGGAGGCAAGGAATGACATGAAGAGGCTCGAGAGGCTTGTGATTGTGGCACTTTGGTGTATTCAAGGAGATCCTTCACTAAGACCCTCATTGAAAAAGGTCACACAAATGCTTGAAGGAGTAATTGAAGTTTCTGTACCCCCAAGTCCTCCATAGTATACTTCCTCTTCGTCTTCAAAAAGTACTTCATTTTTTGATTTTTCATTGTCCTCAGGTTCTGTGCCCCATTTATGATGGATGAGAATGGGTAACTTTTTACATGCGACTGAGTATTTTGCAATCCCTATCCTTTTTTTTTTTTAATTTCTTTTTCTTTTAGAATGAAACTGCAATAGTTCCACACCTATTCTTGTTTATATTATGCTATCAGAGTCAAGATGATTAGCAGTTGGTTTCCTTCATGCATTTATCTTTTGCAGTGTGGTTTGTTCTTGGTAATAAGGTTCATAGTTCAATCTGATTTATTTATTTATTTATTTATTTATTTTTATCATGGGTTTGTTAAATTGTTCTTGCTGTGATTTTTGTGGGATTAAATTATACTTGTGTGTGGGTTGATTTGGATTTGTAACTTTGAGAATTGACACCCAAGGGGGTCGAGATTCAATTATAATTATTCCTTGAGCAAATCACTTCAAACATGTTCAAATTTAAATTTGAAATAGGAAATGAAAAAACCTACATCAATCATGTTTTCCAACTAACTTTGAATTCTAATAGAGGAAAGGAAATGAAACATGCTAGTCAAGCATATTTGATTTCTCAAAAAGAAAAATATTCAAATCATATGTGTCATACTTGTCCCTTTGGTATCTCAAAATTTTTGGTAGCTTATTTTTATTTTTATTTTTTTGGTAGCTTATTTTCAAAAAAACAACCAATTTTATTAATTTTTTAGCTAGGGGAGAAAAAAAAAGTTAGACAAAAAGCAAAAAGCTAAACTTAAATTGCCAAAAAAAAAAGCACTATTTTTGAAATTCAAATTCTTAAACCCTAAAATATAGGAATTCAATCTTAAATCTAGTAAGAAACTAATAAGGAGCTAAAATTAAGGGATAAAGTACAAAAAAACCAATTTAAAAAAAAAAAAAAGAGAAAAAGGAAGAGTGTATTTTTGTGAAGTATGCCATGTCAAATTAACGGAGACTCCAAAGAAATTTAAATATGTCCTTTATTCAGACATCTCTAAACAATACTAACACAAAGAAAGAAGAAACTGAACAAAAAAGATGAGGAACTTTTTGTCTGAGGTGGCGTATGTTTAACAGAAAACCCTTCCAAATCTGTTTCGACAAGAAATGGTCACCAAAGTAAGCAGGCTACACGAGTAAACTCTGGTTTTGATACATGGGGTCTGGGAACAGAGAGTTTCTCTGCTACCCCCACTAGTTCTAGTAGCCCTCAGATATCAAAACCCGGTAAGTGAAGGAAATAATGCTTAGCCTTTTGGCAAGCCAGAGATCACAGATACCAAGCCAGCTTCTCAACCTGGTGGATGGGCAGGTTTTTAAAAGCCTTCTGGGAAGCTATAATGGTGGTATTCTGTGAGCTTGATTTGTGTTCTCTGGGTGCTTGTGTTTTTAGAGCTCTAATGTGGAAACATTTGCACATGTTATTCTAGACTAAGTAGTAAGTCCAGATTACAAGTTTATACTTTTATGCATGCCTCAATCTTTGTTTAAAGTTCTGTCAATTTTGTTGGCACTAGTTGTCATGGCACTTAGCAGGCTTCTCCAGAATTTATAAAATAAGAGTCCTACGCACTAGGCACATTGATAATGTAGTTGATTGGTCAGGAAACTTGATCTAGGCATACCAGGCACCCCAGTTTATCAAATTCATTATTGCAAGAGGACTTTTTACTTTTTGGCTTAAGTAAGTTGTGGATTCAAACTCAAGATTTTTCTATGAGGAGATCAAAAGGTGCTACTAAGACACAAGGAGAATTATTTCCCGAACTCAGCAAAAAATGAAGACTCACATCAAGAAATAATTTTACATATTGATATGGTCTAAAATTGACTCATGGTCTGGAAATTAGGAATGACATTTGAAATATCAATCAAGGAGGGTGTCATGTTTGCTAGAGTTACATCCTGTGTTGGGGAAATGCATATGAGGACTAAACTTGACTCATGGTCTGGAAATTAGGAATGATATTTGAAAATTTAGAAATCCTATCTTAATATGGTAAACATAGAAATATCAGGTATGGAGGGTGTCATGTTTGCCAGAGGTGCATCCTGTGTTGAGGAAATGCATATGAGGACTATGGAGGTCGTGTTGTGTGCAAGGGCTTTTGGATAGCATTCTCATATAAGATTGTGTGAAAAATTATTATGAGTTTGAGAAAGATAGAAACGAAGAAAAATAGACACAGTCAAGTAGAACTACAAGAGTGAATATTATTTAGATGGCTCAACCTTAGGCCTACATTCAAAGACGTTGATGAGGGGAAATTTCCATTAACAAATATGAAAAATAGAAAAGTAGTATAAAGGCACTTTCACAAACTTCAAATACACCCAAAAAGCTCTCACAAATCACAAAGAATAAGTACAAAGAAATTTACCTTACTCAATTGTTGCATGGCATCCTATTTATTTATTTACTTTTTTTTTTTTTTTTTTTGCAAAACCACACTAGATATATATAATTATGGGCATTGTTTATCACACACTTGTGTATATGCACACAAGTGTGTAATAACTCTAAAATCTTGAGTTTAACTCATGATTTCAAAATAGAAAATGTGAGTTAGACTCAAGATTTAGTGTTATTTAACACTTGTGTAATACACACAAGTGTGTAATAGGTTTTATTCATACTAGTTGCAGACCCAAGGAATTCATGGAAATATATAATTATTTTGAGATGTGGTATAATGTATAATTTATTGTAAATAATTTGTTCACCCTAAAAATTAAATAATTTCTAAAAGTAATTCTCATCTCTATATTTTTACAAATATATAATTGCATCATTTTTGGTGTTTTTAATTGATAGTATTCTTTTTTGAAGTGGTCCGTATTCTTCTAATTATTGTTAATATCACTATATTTTTCTAATTTCTTTTAGTACAACTAAATTTTTTAATTTTTTAATTTATTATTCAAATTTTCACTCTCTTAAGGAGATTATCATATAATTACAATTGATATTACTTAAACAATTAATAATACACTTAACCCAAATGGACCGAAATGGACCAAATAGATCGACTTGAACCAAATGAACCTAAGTGGACTGAATGGACTAAATTGGACCCAACTTGATCCAACTGGACCAAATAGTCCAAAATGGACCGAATAACAAATTGTAATTAGTAAACATAACCCAAAAAATTAATAATAATTATAAGAATAAAGTAATGTAAAACCATAATCTGTGATGAATAATTTATTCTAGTATGATGGAAGTGGTTTGTTGTTAAAGTAACATCAATTAGATTTGTTATGAAATTAATATTTTTAATTAAATTATTATGCATGCGCATGTGATTCTATGTGTTATTCAAGTTGAATTTGAAACCATGTAGAGAACGTTGGTACACCACAAAAATCATATCAGGAAAACCTCTTACATATAAAATTTTATAGAAAAAGGAAAAAGAAAGGGGAAAAAAAACCCATTTGTTAAGAGCTTTATTATCTCTATATCTTGAAATTGATGAAGATGATATATGATTCTCTAAGTAGGAGCGGAACTAAGCCGTTCCCTAGCCTTAAATATTAAATTTACATACGGATATAAATACAATAGTGGAATGAGATTTTTTTGGGCAAGTATAAACTAATTAAAAATAAATACATTACAACAAAATGTATTTTTAGTGACGAAAAAATTCGTCACCAAAAGTCCAGTTTTTCATCACTAAGAACCTTTAGTGACGAAATCAAATATTTAGTGACGAAACTCATTTCGTCGCTGAAACCCCGTCACTAAAAGTCCTGGTGACGAAAAATTTCGTCACTAAAAGTCCGATTTGATTTAAAAAATAAAAACTTTTAGTGACGAAAACGTTTCGTCACTGAATGTTTTCCTCACTAAAAACACTATTCAGTGACGAAATATTTCATCACTAAAAACACCTTAGTTTATTAAATCATATTTAGTGACGAATAATTTCGTCACTAAAACTATATTTGGGTACATATAGTGACGAAAAAATTTGTCACTAAAACTATTTTAAGAAAATCCAGACACATATAGCGATGAAAATTTTCGTCACTAAAACCATTTCCTACAAAATTTTGTTACAATTAGCGACGAAATATTTCGTCACTAAAACAATTTTTTGTTGCTATATTTGTGACGAAAAAAATCATCCCTAAAACTTATTTTCTGTTTTTATTTTTTAAATCACTTTGATATTAACCTGTAACCTGTCATTACATTATTAAAACCTCACATTTCAATAACACATTTATTTCAACAACACATTTATAAAAATGGATTCATACATTCCACAAGTAAAAAATAAAACAAGTATCCAATTCAAACTCCTTCCATACAATAATTGTTTGCAATACATACAATAACTCAAGATGTTTGATAACAATACAAAAGGATAGCATAATATAAGTGTGCTAAATCCCAAGCTACAAAGTTCTTTTAACAAGTTTCATATTAGGTGCAATACCATTGATCAACCATTGAATATCAAAGAGATTGCTAGTAATTACATTTAATACTGAAGTCGAATAACAATCAAAGATCATAAAATCAAATTTCATTTGGATCCTAACTGCAAGTAGAGCTGTTGTTGCTTCACCACACACAGGAATCCTCATGTGAATTTTCCTCCTTGTGTTGATTTTCCCTCATGTTGACTTTCCTCCTCAAGTTGACTTGCTAAGTTAGCAGACTTTTTAAGTTTAGCTAACTCACTTAGTACACCTTTGAGGGGTTCACTAAGCTTGCTTCTCTTAGCCTGTGAGAAAATATGTAATGTAGCATGTTCAAATGATTGAAATAAAAAATAGTTACAGCAAGATGTCACCCCAAATAATAGCTTTAAAACCACAACACAAAAGAACATAACCATAAATAATTCTTCCAGTAGACACTCAGTGAGCTGAACAAAGTCTCTTAAATTGTTGAATGTAGCACTAAAACTTAGGTCTCCTTCAACATTGACCTATTAAACTACAACTCTCTCTCTCTCTCTCTCTCTCTCTCTCTCTCTCTCTCTATATATATATATATATATATAGAGAGAGAGAGAGAGAGAGAGAGAGAGAGAGAGAGATTAGATTAACAAGACATTAGATTAACAAAGAAAATTTTGGAACCTAGGTATATAACATGTACACAGTATACTTAAATTGCTATCTGAATCATTATACAAATATTGGCTTTATTAATACAATTACTCTTACTCGTCCAAAAAGAAAATTAAAATTTTCCAACATGGACCACCAACATTTTCCCCAAGAGATTTTCTAGGCTTTACTTTTTTCTTTTTTCTAGGCCCTACTTTGACTTTTGAGTAAGATAAAAACAAAATTAAGTATCAAACTTTTCACTATCAACTATTATAACAATAGCATTTCTTATAGTTAAACTAAATAGCATTTCTTGCATATTCTATTAAATAGAAATAGAATAGGAGTTCAAATCACCTCACCACATCACCACATTACTACAACTATTTAAGTTTAAAAATAAACAATAAAAAATATAAAAACTCGAAGGCAAGGGATATATATATATTTGAAATCAGGCTTTCCATTCCATGTGCGTGCGTTAGTGGACATAGATAGAAGCAAAAGACATTTTACCTCCTTTCTCCATGTGCATGTGTTAGTGGACATAGATAGAAGCAAAAGACACTTTATAAGTATTGAAATCAATTAAAGTACTATTCATCATCAATTAAAGTACTATTCATCACATCTAATCAATAAGATCCATTCACATTTGTAAGAAACTAAAAACACTCCCAATATGAATTTAAACCACCTTATAGCACCACGCAAGCCACTCGCTTGCTCCAACACAACAACCCACCACAAATCCAATTTCTAACATCGCAAGTATAGAGTTTACAAGTATTGAAATCTAATAAAGTAATATTCATCACATCTAATTAACAATACTCATTCACATTTGCAAAAATTTAAAAAACACTCCCAATATGTATTTAAACCACCTTATAACACCATGCAAGCCACCCGCTTACTCCAACACAACATACCACCACAAATCCAATTTCTAACATCACAAATATAGAGTTTTATAAGGTTTTTAACTAAAATTTACTTACTTTGCTCAAGCTAAGCTTACAACTTTTAGAAAAAATCCAAAGTTATTGCAAACAATGTGTATTTAACCTGTAAAAGAAAAGTTAAATTTATAAGTACTTCAGTCTTGAAAATGATTCCTCTCACAAATTACTACACAAACTCATAACTTATACATGTAATACAAGTAGTGCTTACTACAATCAGAAAAGTGATGAGGAGAAAAGCCTGAATGAGTTGCACTTCTGTTGCAAAAAGCAACACATTGTAGGTTCCGATTAGCAACACATTGTAGGTTCTGATTGTCAAAGAAAAAAGCACTCTTACCTTTTATGGAAATGTGAATAAGCTTTTACCCTCTTTGTTCTACTTCTATTCAACAAACTCATAAGTAAAAGGAATACTTGTAGTACTAACTCAAATGATAAAAATTGAACTTTGTTGAGCTGACTTGAGCTATTGAAGTTGTGGAAAATAGGTAAGAACATCTTCAATGTTGAGTAAGCACCCAAGATAATGTACTTGACACTAAGTTTTGTGATAACAAACCAAACTCTTTTGCAATTATAAAGGAACAGTTTAAGCTTTAGAACAATTTCCATCCCAATGAAAATGAAATTGTGAGTTGGAACAAAAGCTCCACATTGAAAAGAATTAGTCTTTTTTAGGAGTTGTTCTTATCAAAATCATGAGCCTTTAGAGTAACCATGACCAGTGAAGTTGAATCCTTAAGTTAGCAAAAACACCAACAGAAACTACAGTTTGACTTGGTATTTTAGTTCACAAACACCTAGAGAGCAATGGGAAAGCACTACAAGTAACGTGTAGACTCTGTAACTACCTAGTATTAAACAGACTCAAAAATCAATTTTGAACAGGTGATTTAGTTTAAACTTGAAAGACAGTCAAAGAAGAGAAACCCCAACAAAGAGATAAATTTACAGGGTTAAGGAAACAATCAAAAATGAAAAAATAAATTCATGAACAAAACTGAAAACAAGAATACTTGTGGTTCCAGAATGTGCAAACAGGACAATACAAAGAGCAGAACAATATCTTCCCTTTCCCACACAGTTATTCATTTCCATGAAAGAATTATTTATATAAAACCATTTGCTTAAGATTTAGTTGAAAATTAAAGCAATGAAGAACCAATTTTTATTAATGAATAATAATAATAACAACAACAATAATAATAATAATAATATTAATAATAATAAATTTATTAGTAATAATAATAATAATAATAAATTTATTAGTAATAATAATAATAATAATAATAATAATAATAATAGTAATAAATTCATACCGAAAACGGTGAGGATTCAGACAGCGAAGCTGGATCGGAGATGAGGCGGTGTGCTCAAATTGGCGAGGGAGGCGAACCGGTGGAAGGTGAAGGGACGCCGAGATCGGCGAGGGAGGCGAACCGGTGGGAAGGTGAATGGACGATTGGGTTCGAATCGTCGAGCATCGTCACGAATGGGTTCGAATCGGCGACGAATGTGTTCGAATCGTCGAGCATCGTCGCGAATGGGTTCGAATCGGCAACGAAAGGGTCCAAATCGGAGATGAATGGGTTCGAATCGTCAAGCATCGTCGTGAATGGGTTCAAATCGGTGACGAAAGGGTCCAAATCGGCAACGAATGGGTTCGAATCTTTGAGCATAGTAGCGAATGGGTTCGAATCGGCGACGAAAGGTTCCAAATCGGCGACGAATGGGTTCGAATCGGCGACGGTGGGAGCTGAAATAAATCTCCAAATCCACGACGGTGGGCTCTTATCGGCGACGGATATTGGCGACGATTTGGTTCTTTTGGGATCGGCGACGGATTGGCTCCTTTTGGGATCGGGGTGAGTATTGCTGTGGGTTGGGTTCTTTTGGCGTCGGGATGGGAATGGGAACTACACAGAGTGCATTAACATGTAAAAAGAGACTTGGTTTTATAGTGGTCTTTAGCGACGAATTATTTTCCGTCGCTAATGCCCACTTAGTCGTCGCAAAAGGTATGGCTTTTAATGCTTTTAGTGACGAATTTCAGCTTCGTCACTAAAGAACCAAGCTTTATGAAGATTTTTAGAGACGAAATTCATATTTCGTCGCTAAAACATACTTTTAGTGACGAATTGTGATTTCATCACTAAAAACAAGGAAGTGCAAAACTATTATTATTTTTAGTGACGAATATATTTCGTCACTAATTCTTCTTTACAGTGACGAAATTATTTTCGTCACTAATACTATCCACAGCAATACCTACAGTGACGAAATATTTCGTCACTAAAAATTTCAACTTTTAGTGACGAAATATTTCGTCACTATAGATTAATTCAACTTGCGCCAAAGTTTTTCACAATTGGCGCCCATTTTTCAGATCACAATAGTGACGAAATTTATTTTTCGTCACTAAATATTATAATTTTTTTCATTATTAGTGACGAAATTCATATTTCGTCACTAAAGCTGTATTTTTAGTGACGAAAAATATTTCCTCACTAATTTTCGTCACTAAAAATACATTTTGTTGTAGTGAATAAATGATGTCTCTACCGAAGATGTTTGTATTACATGTATTTTATATTATAAGTTATATTTATGTTCAAGAATGTGTAAAGTCATGTTAATAAAAGTGATGGTTATATCATGATTTACAAGTTATAATTAGTTTTGAGAACGAGTAAAAAGATAATGCATTATTACATACATTAATACTTATAAACATTTTTTTTTAAGAAATGGAGTAAAGAAAATGATGACATAAATGTGATTCACCTTCATCTTTTAGATATAAATAAGTATATATTATGTATTTGGTCCCCATCATTTACACCATATTTTAGTTTGGTACATAATCTTTCAATTGTCTTAATTTAGTCCCTAACCTTCCAGTACTATGTTAATTTAGTCTCCGTTGTTATCTCTTGGATGAAAATTGCAAATGTGGCAAACAACCAAAATAAAAATTAGTTTATTGCCACATCAACAGATACTAAATTTTTATATTGATCATTAGCCACGTCAATAATTTCTATTAAAGAGATAACAATATAAACTAAATTGACACGGCACTAAAAAGTTAGGGACTATGTTGACATAGTTGAAAAGTTAGGAATTGAAATATGGTAAAAAGGATGACCAAATTAGTAGTTTACTCTATAAATAATATATTCTATATATATAATATAAAATAAAAAACGTTTGACTATTTTTTGACTTCCTTATATTGTGTCACATAAGCTTTTGAGCCTCCACAATTTTCCCATAATTATTATTTTTTAAATTTAATTTATTCTCTTTATTTTTTATTTTGAAGAACCTAACTCCAAATTTTTGAAACTCAACACAATGAAAACCTTGAGCTTCAATTGCCACCTTCCTTCTCTCTCTCTCTCTCACTCCAATCCAATCTCTTATCTACAATGAAGACCCAGAAAACCTGATTGCTTTGGTCCATTGTAAACGTAGCAATTCTATTCCTCTTCTCTATGAATTTGATTTCCTTTGTCTTTGTTTTATTTTCTTTTTTCTCAGTTGCAACTTTTGTGCAATGTGAATTCCAAGAGTGACGAAAGAGCCTCCTTCTAAATAAAGAGTGGCCAGTGCGTTAAATTGTCTTTTGTATCTATTTGGCATGATTGCACAAGTTTGAATTGGTCTTTTTTTTTAAAATCAGATTTAACCAAAAACCTAGCCACTGTACTCTCTTTACATCAATATGGTACCCATTCACTTTGAATCTCTTTATATCATGCTTCAATCTCCATGTTGCTCTAATCTCGATATCATTTTTTTTTTTTTTGGTTTCGTTCTAGGCTTATGGTTATGGGTACTTCGACTGTGATACAGCATGATTTTGTTTGAATTTTTAGATATTGTTGTATAAAACATTGCTAGAATTTTATTTGTTTTTGTTAGGTTCTAAAGACTAGGATCTAATGTATTTAGAACTTCATTTTGTATGTTGGCAAACCATGATCAAAACAATGTTGAGTCGTGTGTTAGACTTGCTCAAAGTATGGGATTTATTGTAAAGTTGGAATCGAGTTTTTATGCAGAATTACTTGTAACTTTTTGTGAGACTCGATCGATCGAAAATTAGACTCGATCGATCGAAAATCGCACAGATTGTTTTTCTGCAGAATTTTCCAACTCAGCCCAAGCCCGTTTTAATGTATAGGGTTTTATGTTTGCCCTAAGTATAAAAGGGAAAACCCTAGCCACGTTTTTAGAGTTCTGTTTTGCTGTGTTTGTGAATCTCATTGTGAGATCTAGAGGTGTTTACCTTCACATACACTTAGGGTTTACAAACTTGAGATTTATGTCAAGAGTTGTGTAGATCGTTACAGTTGCAGAATCAAAGAGCACAAAGATATACAAGCAGGTGCGCTTGTGGATTTGCTGAAGAATTCCGGAAAGAAGGAGTCCGTGGATCTCGGAGCTATCATGGGGTCATGGTAGTAAGTTTCCTACAGGCAGGTAGCAATATGACGTTAGTGGTCTAAGTCTATTGTGTAAACTTCAATTCTTTCATAGTGGATTCAGTTTACCTTGAGGATAGCTAGGTCAAATCCTCCTCAGGTTTTTACCGGTGTGGTTTCCTGGGTCATCATATCTTTGTGTTGTTTATTTTCCGCTGCTTTATTGTTTTTATATTTATTTGTGTTAACCTAGTTTAATTAAATTACCTAAGTTAATAACTTGGCTAATTCTCTAGGTTAATCTGTTGGGTTAAGGGGTCTAAACGAACTGACAAGTGGTATCAGAGCGGGTAGCTCTTTTGTTTTAGATCTTTTGATCTAAGAGCTGATCCTTGATCCCTGTTATCATGGATAATTTGAAGTGTCTTTCTGCCCATGTTTGTGATGATTTGAATAAAAAGGACACTGTTGTTTCTGTTGATTTTATTGATGCCTTTGAAACTCTTCGTAAAGAATTATCTAAGTCTTTGAAAATTGCTAAGAAATTTAAGGAAAAGTTAAAATTGGCTAATCTTGAAAAAGAGGAATTGATTGTTAGATTAGATGAATCTAATAAAAAGAATGAATTTTTGAGAAATCAAATTTCCTCTCAAGATGAGAAGATGAAAAGCTTGGAACAAGAGTTAGCTGAATCTAAAGCTAAAATTGAAAATTTGACAAATACCAAGCCTGCTGTTGTTAACAGAAGTGTTTCTGTTTCTCTTAAGCCTAAAGCTGAAAAAGTTTATATCCCTCCTTTCAAGAGGAATAATAAAGAAAATGCTTATTTTGCTAGGTTAGACAAAGGTAAAAGTTCTGATGTAGACGCTGAAGTTTCTACACCTAAGTCTAAACCTACTGTTAAAGAGCATAAGAAATCGGTTTTTGTGCCTACTTGTCACCTTTGTGGTGTTGTTGGTCATATTAGACCAAATTGTTCTTTGTTGAGGCAAAAACCAAAATCTGAGACTAGATTTGCTGTTAGGAATACTGATGTTCCTAAATTTGTTCCTGTTTGTCACTTTTGTGGTGTTTCCGGTCACATTCGTCCTAATTGTCATAAATTGAAATTTAAGCATTCTGTATTTCAATCTAGGATATGTGATGATATTTCTCCTGCCATGAGTTCAAATAAATTGTTTCATATGCTTTTGAAAAATTTGAGCTTGTTGGTTTGTGAAAGGAAACTGCAGGATTTTAGTCTTTCTCAGAAGATTGGTGTAATCCCTCAAATACACTCTGCTTCACATGGGTTTTCACCTACAAAGCCGAAGACTCGTGCTATATGGGTGAGAAAAGATTCTCTAAGGTGAGTGTTGCTGATATGTCCCTGATTTAATTCTTTCAATTATTTGTGGACATGTTTTGTTTCTGTTTTTGGTTGTTTTGTTTTTTAGTTTTTTTTATTAAAAAAAAAAATCCAAAAACATTTTTTCTTGAGGATTACATGAATTATGATATCTCTCTTGATTTAGAACATGCTTGACATTGTGAAGAAACTTGAATAGTATGTGTTATATAAGTGCTAAGCTTTTTCTGATTTTGTGTGAGTATGTACTAGTTTGTACATGTACTCAAGGGTTAATTAAGAAATTGATATTTCTTGTTTGTGTACCCTCTGTAGCTTAGTTAAGCACTGTCATGCATTGCATTTGCATTTTTTTAAGTATTTAGCATAAAGTGTGCTTTTTAGTTTTGGTCATAAATTTTTTTTAAACCAAAAAGATTTTTGTGTTTTGTATTATAGATCTTGGATTTATAATTAAGGTTGGCCATATTATTTTTACATAACATGTTTATGTACCTTGTTTAGCTTGGATGAGCTTATTTTATTGCACGTTACTAGTGTGAGCTTTGTAGTGCATGTTGTGTGGGAAGATGTTTATAGTTTTTGATCACTTTGTCTTGATCTTGAAGTCACATGCCTTTGATTGTTGGACTTGAACTTATTGAGAAAGGCATAAATAACCATCTCACCACTATTTACTAGCCAATCATGAACACCTTAGTGCATATCGTAAGATTTTGTGCTCGAGAAAGTGTAGCACATGCACAAAAAGAACATAAGGTGTAGCCTCTAATTAAAATTGGTGTGTACATTATTGGGCTATAATAATATCACAAATTCAAATAAAATTGGTGTGTACATTATCCCGGCTTTTATTAAGTTTCTAATCAATAAATTGGAATATTGAGGCAAATCAAGAAACTTACATGATTGCAAGCTTTTATTCTAGGAGATGTGAGAGTTATATGATGTAACTCTTTAAGTGATAGTCTCTCTCACTTGTATGTGATGAATTTTGTAGACTTTGTGATTGATTACTATTCACATATCACCTCACATGTATCTCAAGCTTTTGCTAGTTGCACACACTACACAAAGTTACTCTTTGCTAAACTTTGTACATGTTATTGTGTGTGATTTTGTTGTGGCCATCCAAGATTATATGTTCCTTGATTCTGATGCAAAATTTGAGTTTTAAGGACAAATTGATTAAAAATTTTAATTTTGGAAGATCTGGGGTTGTATTCATATGTTTTTGAAAAACTCTTAGTCTCATACTCATGCATTTCATTCATGAAATATTGTGCTTTGAGGAGATTCTGCATAAAATTGCACTGTTTTTCAAAAATTTAAGTTTTCCAGATTTTCGATCGATCGAAGGTGTTTTTCGATCAATCGAAATTGCGATTAAAATTTTTGGTTTGATTCTGTCTGACTCGATTGGTATTCGATCGATTCTCGATCGATCGAAACTGAAAAATTTTCAGTTTTTAGAGTTTTTGACCAAATTTTTTTTCATGCATCATTTATGGTTAGGATTCACATGAATTGCATTGTTTTTGTATCCATCTTGCAGTTTTGCAATCATATCTCTCATTGTTTTCACACATAACATGCATACACTTTGCTAAATTGGGTACTCAACTTGAATTAAAAATTGATTGATTAATTTTTGAGTCCTTTGTATATTTTAGTATATGCTATTTTTCTTGATGTGTGAATTGCAGAAAATATTTTTCTTAAGAGATATGATGGATAATCAATGTGCAAATATTTTCTCTACTCATGCAACTGTTTATGGGTCACTTAGTGTCAAGTTTGCATTTATTGAAAGAGAGAATATTTTCCTTCATGTGTATCCTCAACTCATTTTTTTTAGGGTTTGTGTGTTTTTATTTATCCCCACCTCTTAAATTTTCCCCAAAACAGTTTTTCCCAAAACTTGTTTTGTTTTTCCTATTTTTATAAGGGGAGAAAAGTTTTTTTTTAACCTTTGTTGTTCATAGGGGGAGTTGAAATTATTTTGATGTATCTAACTTAGGGGGAGAGTTAGTTTGCATATTTGTTGTTTTACTATTTTTGTTCCACACATGCGTTTATGTGTTTGTTAAGTGTTACAGGAATATACAGGTTGCTTTCAGTCGAGCTGCTGTCTACCTTGCAACTGTTGGATAGTAGTTTAGGTTGAATTGTTAAGTGGCTATTTTTTTGTATTGGGCTTTTTCAATTTGTAACTTTGAGCATTTTGTTTAGTCTGTGTTTTGTCACGGATTGCCAAAGGGGGAGTTTGTTAGGTTCTAAAGACTAGGATCTAATGTATTTAGAACTTCATTTTGTATGTTGGCAAACCATGATCAAAACAATGTTGAGTCGTGTGTTAGACTTGCTCAAAGTATGGGATTTATTGTAAAGTTGGAATCGAGTTTTTATGCAGAATTACTTGTAACTTTCTGTGAGACTTGATCGATCGAAAATTAGACTCGATCGATCGAAAATCGCACAGATTGTTTTTCTGCAGAATTTTCCAACTCAGCCCAAGCCCGTTTTAATGTATAGGGTTTTATGTTTGCCCTAAGTATAAAAGGGAAAACCCTAGCCACGTTTTTAGAGTTCTGTTTTGCTGTGTTTGTGAATCTCATTGTGAGATCTAGAGGTGTTTACCTTCACATACACTTAGGGTTTACAAACTTGAGATTTATGTCAAGAGTTGTGTAGATCGTTACAGTTGCAGAATCAAAGAGCACAAAGATATACAAGCAGGTGCGCTTGTGGATTTGCTGAAGAATTCCGGAAAGAAGGAGTCCGTGGATCTCGGAGCTATCATGGGGTCATGGTAGTAAGTTTCCTACAGGCAGGTAGCAATATGACGTTAGTGGTCTAAGTCTATTGTGTAAACTTCAATTCTTTCATAGTGGATTCAGTTTACCTTGAGGATAGCTAGGTCAAATCCTCCCCAGGTTTTTACCGGTGTGGTTTCCTGGGTCATCATATCTTTGTGTTGTTTATTTTCCGCTGCTTTATTGTTTTTATATTTATTTGTGTTAACCTAGTTTAATTAAATTACCTAAGTTAATAACTTGGCTAATTCTCTAGGTTAATCTGTTGGGTTAAGGGGTCTAAACGAACTGACAGTTTTATTTCTTAATAATTTATATTAACTATATGTTTTTTTATGGATTTTTTTAATAAAAAAATTGCAATAATTTAGAGTACAGATTTTAGCCTTATACTCATATTGGTTTTTTCTTGTGCAATTTTTTTTCATAGTGCTGTTTGATTACTATTATTAAATGAGAAAAAGTTTGATGGACTGATTATAAAAGATTTGCATAGTATTGCTGAATTTTGCAATTGCTGAATTATGCAATGTCCTAAGCTTTTGGCTTTTTGGTAACATATATAGTTTTTTCTTGTAGGGTCTAAATTTGCTGAATTATTTGATTAGTTGCAATTAATGTCCTATGTTACATGCTAATTGGAAGAGTTAAGGGCACGATCATATTTGATCAAATGTCTTTTGTTTTTAGTGTGTCTAATCTTTTAGAATATTAGTATGGATCTAATCTTTAAACAATGAACAAAAGAAAATTAGAAACTTTCACAAAGAGCAAAACCCAAAACGACAATTATATATTATTTTGTTTACTAATTCTTTTGTAATAATTATTAAACCAAATGTAAGAGCATGTTATAATTATTGTATTATTTTACTCTGTAATATTTTTGTATGTTTCTCATATTTGACAATATTATGTGATAAAGTTTTGACAATTTTTCATAAGAAATGTTCAAACTACATCTTTCATCTTATACTGGAGTTGATTTAGCTTTCAAATGAGAAAACATTAGGTCCGGAGGTGGCGTAAAACCAGTGTTTTACGCCACCCAATCAGACCACGCCACATCAGCAAAAAAAAAAAAAAAAACTTAAAAGTCACACTATTGTTTTCTCACAATCCAGTTCCCACACAGACACACTAACACACTCAGTACTCACAAACACAAACACAAACAAAAAACAACAACAACGTTTTCATTCTAAGCTTTTATTTTTTTTGTTCCTTAAACAATGGAGAGAAAGCAAGGCTTCTTCTCGGCACTAAAAGAAGAAGTAGTTCGAGGACTCTCACCGTCCCGGTCACGTGCCAACAGCCCAGCTCGAACCGAGTCACCCACGATAATGTCCTGTTTACTCCGGCGAAAGAAGAGCCACCACGCGGCCCAACATGAGGCGGCGTTGATAGCGAGATCCGGTAGCCTGAAGCCGTTGGGGGAAACACTGACGCCGCTAAGAAAAATATAATTTGATTTTCGGTTTTGAGAACGATTTTGGGGTTTTTTTTTAGAATGATCCGAAAGCAGAGGAATGATCCGGAAGCAGAGGAATGGCGTGAGAGTTGGTTTTCTTTCTTCGTTCTGCTCCGGCGATCAGGCTCCGGCGAGCAAAGGAATGGCGTGAGACCTGGTTTTCTTTCTTCGTTCTGCTCCGGCGATCGGGCTCCGGCGATCAGAGGAATGGCGTGAGAGCTTTGGGGTTTTTCTGTTTTCTGGCGTGAGAACAATTTTCGGGTTTTTGGGTATGTGCTGGTACAGACTTTGTGATGGGATGGACTTTTCTCATGCTTTGGTGGTGATGTTGCGAGAAGAGGACTTGCCTTTTTTAAACTATTGGGTTCCTCTCATGGTCATATTGTTGGTGATGTTGCAGAAAAAAGAGGAAGATAGATTAGAGACAAAGAAGAAGAGATTGAGTTGCTTTTATTTTTAACCGTTGGATCATTTGCTTGCCAAGTGTCATTCATTGAAATAAAAACTGGAGAAAAATGGAGGGACTTAAACGGAGGGGAGCCGGACCCCTATTGCTGGGAGTGTTTTTTTTTTTTTTGTGGCTGACGTGGCGTGGTCTGATTGGGTGGCGTAAAACACTTGTTTTACGCCACCTCCGGACCTAATGTTTTCTCCTTTCAAATAGTTGAAATTAAAAAATTTAAACAAAAACATTTTAACATTTGATCTAACAGTTTTTCGTGCATTGTACGAGTTATTGACTAGTTAAGGACAACTAAAGTTGGCAATTTTGTGTAGCTGTGCATGGAAAGAACTCAAAGCCAAAACTTAAATAATAGGCGGTCAAGCCACATACGTTAACTACTCTCTATTTTAATTTGATTTGATCAAGTTTCACAAATAAAACAATGAGCTTCAAGCAAGATACCAAATGTGATTATTTATTTATTTACTTCTTTTTGGAGAAGGACCTAATGACTATTTCAAATTGCAAATATATACACCTTTTAATTAATAGGCAATCAAGCCACAATTGACAATTGTCAACAGATGGAGTAATTGATAGAGTAATTACGCTATTAGTTGTAGAAAAACTAATTGGGAGAGAGAGAGTGTGAGGACTTGGAACGATACATGCATTAAATCAAGGAACGGCGTGGAAATTGCCACTACTATATGCTTGGTTAATGAGTCATTGCCCATGAATTAAGCTAATGACGCAGCTAGTGAGGTCTAATTGAGTTCCGCTTATTACTGCACGACAGGTTGAATACTTCAAATACTCTTACTTGAGATAATTAAATATTTTAAGCGCATGTCATAATTTTTAATTCAAAACATAAACCAGAGAATTAGAATTCTCTCCATTTCAAATGTATTTTGGGATGATAATTAATTTTCTTAATTTTCTTTAAAAAGAGATATATATATATATATAAAATATGTATGTATGTATAGATGAGTTTTGCACTCTTTCCCTCTCCTTGAAAGGCTTCTAAATATTGGATAATTGTAAAAAAAAAAAAAAATTATTCATGCTCAATTCTTTTAACAACTAAAGACTTGAGAGTAGAAGGTTAAATAAATAGTATTCGCTTATACCAAAAATTAATTGGTGCTTTTGTTCAGGGACGGAGCCAGAGCTTTGAGTTAAGGGGGGCGGCTTTACTATT
This sequence comes from Lithocarpus polystachyus, assembly GCA_033629205.1. NCBI lineage: Eukaryota > Viridiplantae > Streptophyta > Magnoliopsida > Fagales > Fagaceae > Lithocarpus > Lithocarpus polystachyus. Next base: position 1,722,118 of record CM066165.1, read on the forward strand.
AGTTGTGTGCAGTGGTTTCAACCTTTGACTTTGCTACTATTTAGCTACTGAGATTTTTTTTTTTTTTTTGTGTTGGTAAAAACAAAATTATTTTTGTTTAGAATTTTTTAAATGATAGGGTTGTTTATTTTAAATAAAATTGGTTAATTGAGCTTAATTTTTTTTTTTTTAAGTTTTACTATTGGTGATTTTTGTTGTTAAGCTAATTTTTTGGAGCTTGTATATTTTGTTTTAGATTTTAGATCTATAAATTTTTTTATAATCACTAAAATGAGGGAAATACAAGTGCTACAAACTTTTTTTTATAAACTATTGATATAATAAATGGTTACTAGTAAGTAAAAAAATGATATGAGTGATGGGTCTATGTGCAAACCAATAAGAACTTGCTATCGAAACAGTTTGTAAGAAAGTTTGTGAGTATAACATTACTACTCTTAAAAGAATCAATAATATTGTTTAAGGGAAAAAAATATAATTTTATAGAACAAAATTGCTAAAATTAGTACACATATACATATATAATAATATTTTTTTAAAAAAATTTAGGGGGGGGCCATTGCCCCCCCTAGTCCAAAGCGGGCTACGTCCCTGATCTTGTTTGATGGTAAAAAGCACAATAATCATAAATGGACACTATAAATTGAAATTCTATATAAAAAATTTAAAAAAAAAGACTTAAAATATATCAAGTTAGCCCTAAAATGTATAAATTTCTTGAACATTCTTGGTTTAGATTAATTATTATAAACTCAAAAGGTGTACATAGAATCATGTTGTTTATAGGACATTACACTCATAGATACAAGAAATAAAATCTCAACTATCATACAAATGCTAAAGCAGAGCAACATCTGTCTGAATAATAAAAAACTAGTAGTAATTAAGAAGCTACTATTAATTTAAGGGAGAGGGATTAAAGAGTTATCTTTATTAATTGAAAAGGTTTTCTCATTTGATAACATTCATGCTTTCTTGACGCTAGCCAGTCTTATTAGTTAGACGTTTTCCAAACAATTTGGTGTTAGTTAATTCAAATATCTGAAGAAGTCATAGACCATGAAAATGACTGGTTCTTAAATAATCTCAATTACAAGACTACAGCAACCGCTTGGAACAGCATGTTTAAAACCTATCAAACATTATAGATGTTGTTGTAATGGTTTCTTTCTAACTCATATAACCCATAAGCATGACCATTATTATGGCAATGGTTACATCAACACTTAATGATTGTTGTTCTCTCTTTCTTCTCCTTTTGCTTCTTCCTCTCGTTCCCACTGTTTTTACCTACACCAAAGATGACTGTAACATATTGCTGAACTCACCGGCTTCAGTTACAGACCAAGATATTAATCCATTATTCACGTCGCGTTCAGGTGAATTTTCCTTTGGATTCCGCCGTTTTCAAATCAATGAGAAAGAGTCCCAATTCTTGCTTGCAGTTTGGTTTACTAAAACAAAAGACCAAACCATAGTTTGGTCTGCAAATGGCAATGAACCAGCACCACAAGGTTCTACACTGACGCAAAATAGCAACAGTGCATTTGTTCTCAATGACCCTAATGGCAATGAGTTATGGAAGGCTCCAGGGAATGGTTCCAAATCCAGTTGTGCGGCTATACTGGACAATGGGAACTTGGTGATTTTAGATGAGCAGTATAATTCTATATGGGAAAGCTTCAAAGAGCCTACTGATACGATTTTGCCTGGCCAAATACTGTCCATGAATACCACACTCAGGTCTCACCAATCTACTACAAATTATTCTAATGGCCGCTTCCAGCTTTCTTTACAGCTTAATGGCAATCTGGTGCTTTATTATATAAATATGCCATCTGAAGTTCTTAATCATGCTTATTTTGCCACCATGACAATGTTCTGGGAATCACAGTTGATCTTTACTGAAGCCGGATACATGTACGTCCAAGATGCGAACAAGTCAACCAACATCTTCAACCTTACCCAAGAAGATCCAGGCTCAAAAGACTCTTTCTACCACATGGCTAGGATTGATTATGATGGGGTCTTCAGAATATACAAACACCTCAGACAGCAGGACACAAGTTGTGGAAGCTGTCCTTCAACATGGGATCCAATGCAAGGCATTCCTGATGTTACTGATATTTGTGGTGTATTTGATGCTAATACTTTTGTAGGTGGGTTCTGTGGACTCAACGGTGTTTGTCGTACCTCAGATGCTTCAAGTGGGGGCCGGACGTTTTGCTCATGTCCTTACGGATTTTCTCAATTGAACCCATATGAGGATTGGGCAAGGTGTAAACCAGATTTTCCGTTACCCAACTGCGACAATGGATGGGAAGAAAATAAAGGGCAGGTAAGCTTTGTACGGCTTACAAATATGGACTGGCCGTTTACAGATTACAGCCTTGTTCAAGGGGCTAATGAGACAGAGTGTAAGCAGCAATGCCTTGACGATTGCATGTGTGTTGTGGCCATTTACGAAGAAACAGGTGGTTATTGTTAAAAGAAGAAGTATCCTCTGTCCAACGGAAGACATAGCACAAATATTACGAGAATAGCTTTCATCAAGGTACCTAATAGCTTTGTTCCAGTGAAGAAAAGCCAGTCTGTGGTAGTTGTTTTGGCACTACTCCTTGGCAGCTCTGCATTTCTCAATATCCTTTTCTTCATAGCTAGTATTGTGGCTATTATCTACTTGCACCACAAAAAGCTGAATTCGCCATGGAATATTGATAGCACACTTGCAACAAATGTGAGAAGCTATACATATAAAGAGCTTGAACAAGCAACCAGGGGCTTCAAGCAAATAGTAGGAAAAGGTGCTTTCGGAACTGTTTATAAAGGGGTCCTTCCATCAGATTCAAAAAGATTTGTTGCAGTCAAGAAGTTAGGTAAGGTGGTAGAAGAAGGTGAGAAAGAATTCAAAACAGAAGTGAGTGTGATCGGTCAAACTCACCACAAGAATTTAGTCCGGTTGCTCGGTTATTGTGATGAGGGGCATCACCGGCTGTTGGTATATGAGTACATGAGTAATGGCTCTTTAGCTAACTTTCTCTTTGGGCTATCCAGGCCTCATTGGAACCAAAGAGTACAGATTGCTTTTGGAATTGCAAGAGGTCTCATGTACTTACATGAAGAGTGCTGCACCCAAATCATCCATTGTGACATAAAGCCTCAAAACATACTTCTGGATGAGTGCTTTACCCCAAGGATTGCTGATTTTGGATTAGCAAAGCTTTTGTTGGCAGAGCAAAGTCGAGCAGCTCTTACAGCAATAAGAGGGACAATTGGGTACTTTGCACCTGAATGGTTTACCCAAGCATCCATTTCAGTTAAGGTTGATGTGTACAGTTTTGGTGTGATGTTACTTGAGATCATTTGTTGCAAGTCCTGCCTTGCCTTTGCAAGGGAAGAAGATGAAGCATTGATAGTTTGGGCTTATGTATGCTACAAAGATAAAAGATTAGATAAGTTGATAAAAAACGATGAGGAGGCAAGGAATGACATGAAGAGGCTCGAGAGACTTGTAATTGTGGCACTTTGGTGTGTTCAAGGAGATCCTTCACTAAGACCCTCATTGAAAAAGGTCACACAAATGCTTGAAGGATTAATTGAAGTTTCTGTACCCCCACGTCCTCCATTGTATACTTCCTCTTCGTCTTCAAAAATGTAGTTCCCTTGAGTTTTCATTCTCCTCAGTTGAAAGGTAAGCATTTGAGATTGATGATAATGGGTAACTTTGTAAATAACTAGGTGTTGAGAAACCTCTTTTAAAGGTGAGGCGCCACACCTATTCTTATTTGTATTATGGTATCAAATTCAGACTGATCCGTGGTTGGTTTCTATTATTCATTTGTCTCTTGCTCTGTCCTTTGTTCTTAGATACAAGGCTCCCTTGTTTCATGCTTATTATTCTTTAGTGTCTTTCACCTTCTTAGTTACTTAGCTTTAATTTTGGATTCCTAGTTCAATCTGACTTTCTCTTTCTTGGGTTTGTTAAATTGTTCTTGCTGTAATTTCTGTGGGATTAAAGCATACTTGCATGTGGGTTGATTTGGATTTGTAACTGTGAGAACTGCAATCCAAGGGGATCGAGATTCATAATAGTTATTCCTTGAACAAATCAAGTCAAACACGATGTTGAAATTTAAATTTTACATTGGAAAAGAAAAAAAAAAAAAACTACGTCAATCATGTTTGTCATCCAACTTGAAATTATAATAGACGAAGGAAACGAAACATTATGGTCAAGAAAAAAATTTTGAATTCTCAAAATGGAAAAATTCAAATCATTCATGATACAAATAGTTTTGTATCCCATAGTTTTCAATAGCTTATTTGCTAAACTAGTTTTAAGAAAACAACTAGTTTTATTATTATCGTTATTTTTGTTGGGGGGGGGGGTGGTTTGTGTTGATGGAGAAGTGAGACAAAAAGCTAAACTTAAATTGCCAAACAAAAAGAAAAAGCATCTATTTTTGAAATTCCAATTCTAGAACCCTAAAAATATTCGAATTCAATCTTCAATCTGTTAGGACAGGAAATGATCACCAAAACAAAGAAAGAAGAAATTGAATAAAAAAGAACACCCTTCCAGATCTGTTAGGACAATGGTCACCAAACACTGGCTTTGATATTATGGGGTTTTGGAACACAGAGTTTTTGTGTTTTTCCAAAAATTGGTAGTAAAGTTTTCTATAAATCACTTCTCCACAACTTATAGAATGAGGAGTCCTGTGTACTAGACACTTTGATTATGTAGTTGATTGGTCAGGAAACTTGGTGTTGGCCTAGTAGGCACCCCCAAGTTATCAAATTCATGATTGCAAGAAATTTTTTATTTTTATTTTTTATAATAATTAGTGGATTCAAACTCAAGATATTTCTGTGGAGATCAAAAAGTGCTATTGAGCCACAAGTAGGGATTTATTTTTCAAACTTAGAAAAAAAATTTTGAAATCTCGATAATGTAAATGCTAGAGCTAGTTTAGACCCTCAATTTTAATTACAGCTTGATTAATTTTAAATCTAAACGCACTTAATGCAGAATATACGTTATTAGAAAATTAATTAATTGAAGCACTCAACAATTGCAAGGATGAACAAATAAGTGCAAGGCAAAAATCTAACAGTTGGATTACATGTTATTTATGCTCTTAACACATATGTCAAGTTTTGTGTCAATTGAATATTATTTACTATATAATCTATAAAATTATATTTTATGCATAGTTTAATTTTAAATTATAAAAACTTGAAATTTAAATAATTTATTAATGATATAGTTATTGATCTTTAATTTTCTAGAAATTTTACAAGTATTATATTGAGGATATTAAAAATAAAATAAAAAAGTAATCCAATGGTGGATTTGTCAATATTCATCTTCAATAAAAAGATATTGAGTAAAATTATATCGCTAAGCTGCAATCAATTTTGTAACTAAATTTTGTCCTAAACCATTTATACAATGTTTTTAAACCCGGACCGGACCGGGTGGTCCGACCGGGTTAACCGGGAACCGGAGACAAATCCGGTTTTTTAGCACAGAGAACCGGTCTATTCTAATAATTCCGTGAACCGCATGAACCGGGGTTGGACCGTACGGTTCATGCAGAACCGGTGGCATGAACCGTGCGGTCCAACCCCGGTTCATGCATGGCTGTTAAATGAGAAAAAATCAGAAACCGCAGTTGCAAGGAGTAGAACCCAGGCGCGGTCAAAGACTTTGCTGAAGCTTAACCATTCAGCCAAGCTGAATGTTTGGTGCTCAATTATAACAAAAAAAATACTTAAAGTAAACTTAATGCAAATTTTTTTTTTTTTTTTATAAAAACAACTTAACACAATTCTATTCTACTTAATTAAATTATCCATCTCTTACAAGGAATATTCAACTATTATAATTAAAATCCTTCAAAGATATTCAACTTTACTTCAAAAATTAATCATAAATTTTAATGTTTTCATGGTTATTATTTTATTTTATTAACTTTCTTATTTAATTATTAAATATATGCTTCAAAATCATTAAATTTTCCTTACATATGTAGATATATTAGTCAATTTTGCTAGTTTTATAAATTTAATATTTATATTTAGGTTTTAATTAATTATTAAATTAATTATGACATCATCACGGTTCGACCCCGGTTCGACCTCGGTTGGACCTCAAAAACCTTGAACCTCTCCCTTTTACGGTTCAATAAATGGTCCGAGTTTGAAAACCTTGCATTTATAGGCATCAACGAAGGGAAAATTTTCCTAATAAATATGAAAAATAGAATAGTATAGAGGCTATATATATATGAAAAGGTCAACAAAGGTAGGCAATTTTGTGAAGCTGTGCACGCAAACAACTCAAAACCAAAAACATAAATAATTGGCACGTAAGTTAACACTTTCTATTTTAATTTGGACTAGATGATATTTTGCTCGATGTGGCGTCAACGACGGGAAAGTTTTCCTAATAAATATGAAAAATAGAATAGTATAAAGGCACTTTCACAAACTTCAAATACTCCTAAAAAGCTCTCACAAATCACAAAGAATAAGAATAGAGAAATTTGCACTACTCAATTGTTGAATATAGCAGGAAGTTAACCACAACCATCTTTATAAAGAAAAATGAAAGGGTGAAATTTGACCATTTTGTTCAACTTATTAACAAAACTGTAATGATTCGTCTATAATGATTTTTCAGTCTCCTTGAAGTTTCCCTTATACATTAATTATGGCTAAATATAGTAGAAATATACCTTTTGCCACTAATACCAAGTCTTACATACCAAGAACTAATACCAAAAAAAAATGTCCCACACATAAGGGCCATTTTTGCCATCATGGACCTTCATTCCAAGTGATGCAAATATGTGACCAATTATTTAAGGATGGCCCTTATGGTTATCAAACATAGTAGTCAAGACTTGAAAGACAATTTTAAGAGGAAACTGTGTGAATTTTTATTTATAGATGAAATTCCTAGAAAATTTCATTTAGTGAAGAGAAGCAGCTTTAGTGACCAAATTTGGTAGTATTTTTTTCAAAAATATTCAAAGAATATATCATATGCTAAGTTGTAGCTTAGTTCTAATTGAAGTTGATTCATCATCCGGAACTAAGTAAAAAAAAAAATGTAATTGTTTAAGCTACAATGCCAATTATATTTGGATGACTAGTGTAGCTTGCATGAATTTTTGTTATTAGGCTACTAGTCCAATGTGGGTCAATTAATTGGGCTTTCTAGGCATATTTTGGCTGGACTAGCCCATTGATTAGTCCAATGCAAATGCCCTTACCAGTACTTCTATGTTATAGCATCCAATCCGCAGTCATTGGTTCTACTACTTGAGTTTACACTGCAAGCGGCGTAATGTTTATTGAACTCATATATCTAAATGACATGAATCTGCATTAAGACAAAAATGACACAATTTTTTACATTTTTTGATAATAATCAATATACAATTTTACAAATAGGGTAAATTTTGACATACTGGGCCACATGTATATTGTTTAGGTTGTTGTTCTTAGAGATCTAAATGGCAGAAATTCCAAGAAGGTTATATATGTTTAATGCATTGGGTGCAAACAGCACTCTTTGCCATTTTAGCATGAAATTTGCTTGTTCTTATTGGTAGTATTATTTATTAATTTATTTATTGCTAAGCGAATAAAAGAGATGGGTAAAATAATCAAAGACAAATAACTATTTTTTTTTTTTAATTTATATGTACAGGATGCCTTAAAAAGTAAATCAGTGTACATGTTGTTAGGTTCTAAGGAATTAGGAACTAATGTATTAGAACTTCATTTTGTAATGTTGGCAAACCATGATCAAAACGTTTTTAGTCTTGTTTAAACTTGCTCAGAGTATGAGGTTTTTATGTAAAGTTGGAATCGAGTTACTGCAAAAGTTACTGTACAATTTTTCCTGGCTCGATCGATCGAGAATTAGACTCGACTAATCGAAAGTTGTGCAGATTGTTTTTTCTGTAGAATTTCCAACTCAGCCCAAGCCCATTTAATGTGTAGGGTTTTATGTTTTGCCCTAAGTATAAAAGGGAAAACCCTAGCCACATTTTTAGTGTTCTGAATATTGTGTTTATGAATCTTATTTGTGAGATTTAGAGGTGTTTACCTTCACATACACTTAGGGTTTTCAAACTTAAGATTGATGTCAAGAGCTTGGTGATCATTCAGTTGCAGAATCAAGAGCTTCAAAATATACAAGCAGGTGTGTTTGTGCTTTGCTGAGAATTCAAGGAAAGAAGAAGTCCGTGGACTTGGAGCTGTCACATGGTCGTGGTAGTAAGTTTCCTACTCGAGGTAACAATAGAATGTTAGTGGTCTAAGTCACTATTGTGTAAACTTCAATTCTTTCATAGTGAATTCGGTTTTACCTTGAGATAGTTAGGTTAAATCCTCCCCAGGTTTTTACCGGTTTGGTTTCCTGAGGTATCATATCGTATGTTATTTATTTTTCGCACTTTTGCATGATATGATGTATTTGTGTTAACTTAGAATTGTTTAATTTACTTAAGTTAATCACTTGGCTAAATATTTAGGTTAATTTGATTGGATTTAAGGGGTCTAAACTTCTTACACATGTAATTGAAAGTACATTCAATTACTTTTCTCTTCTGATTCTAGGTTATCCCAAGTTTCAAGCCTAAAGAATGATAGTGGCAAGTTAATATTTAATATAAACTTATTTACTTTTTCATCAATGAAGCAAGAAAGTAAACATCACCATGCAGCTGCAAGTACTCCTAAAAAAATCACACTGACTTCTTATTAAAACCTTGAACACTTGAAAATGATTTGGGTATAAGTATAAAAATGAAATCATGCAAGAAATTCTATTCCAAAAATATCTATACTCTAAAATTAGATCTTATTTACATTGACAAAACTCCGGAACCAAATCTATATAATATCCCAATTTGACAAGCAAAATAGATGTCCTGTCGAACCTTTCTCAATAATTATTTCCTCGTTGCAAATTTCATGGCCATGCTCTCATCTTCTAAGAGTTCAAAAACCCTCTAAAAAGAGCTTCTCATCTATTTTAGGAACAATTTGAAGTGTTGTATCAATACATTCTATTCAATTGTAGTCTTTGTCCTCTTCTCGGCACCCACATTTGTTTTGACTACTCATGGCCTTTCCTCAAGTGCTTCTTGTATCTCTCTCTTGATGATCTCTGAAATTTTTGAGAACATGCTGAGGCTTAAGAACTTGCAAACTTTCATTTTTCCCTTGATAAGATATTTCAAGTTCTCTAGCTGGATATTGCATATCCCAAGTTATCGTCAATCCCATGCAAAAGGCATTATTGTTGACCTCCATTTTCATGTCCAAACAACTTGATCTTCCATTCTGACTTTCATTACCATAAATTAAGCACAAATCAGAAATATGAGATCCCTCTATATATATATATATATATATATATTTTTTTTTTTTGATAAGTTATGAGATCCCTCTATATTTGTATGCAGTTGCATCTGAATGTTCCTGCAAAATGTCATTTTTAAATGAAAGCTACTCAAAATTATCCAGTTCATTGATTATTATACAATCCATATGATCATATATACTTCGTCCCATGTTACCCAAGAACACTCAGTTTACTAAATGAGTACAGAATTAATATCAATTCATCAAAGGGAAAAAAAAATACAAGTTTGTATGCTATGCTTTAGGGTGCTCTTTAGTTATAACTAGAGGAAAACCCATTATCCTAACAAAATTACTAATGGGATAGAATGGCACCTTGATATAAGCTTCCCAAAGCTAAACATCAGCTGCCATAGTGCCATGGTTCTGCAAATTCATCCCAAGAAAAGCCATTCTAATTGAGGACACCCGTAATGCCTGTATACTCTTTCATTAAGCTCATTATTGGCAAAGGATTGATCATTCTCTTCACCTAAAAGAACCACACACCAATATAGACAAGTTAGAGTAATGACTAGAACTTTGTGGCTTTGCTCTATTTTCTCCCCCTCTGTCTTGACCCCCCCGCCCCCCTCTACAACCATACTATTTTATCTTATAAATCTTAAATTTCACAAACAGTTAAAAATCATGGCAGAGCCTCATTAGATGTTTCTGCTTTATTATATTTATATTAGATATCTTTGCATATATACTATCTATTAACAAACAAACGTTATAATTGCCCATATTTGTGTACATAATGTCACAGATGTCTTTCATTCTAAGTGATACCTGAATAACAAAAGTACAAGAATATTGTACACAACTCTGACAAATCTTCATGATCTAATAGGTCATTTTTTTTTATTTTTATGGTAAGTCATTTCCTGATAATCCTTGCCTGAACTGAATTGAAATCTGACTCAGTTTTTTTAAACACCATTATATTGAGAACTACATAAAACACACAAATAACTTAGACCAGAAAATCATGCCACTCAATTTGGGTACATAATCAAGGTAATTAGCATACAAAAGGGTCCCTTAATGAAGACCATGTCTAGCCTATTGAACTACAAGAAATAGGAGAGAAGAGCATATCACATAGCTAGTGCAAAAGAACAAGATTTATTTCAGCTTCAAATAGAAGCAGATACAACTACATGTTAAGTGTTAACTTGTCTTAATGCATGATTACAAATAGACCATAGGCAGGGCTCCTCCACCTTCTATATCACTGACTTGATAACATGATTACAAATGCATTTGCAAAAAACAATAATTAAAGCTTTGTAACAAGAAAGTTGAAAAGGGAATTATTCAGGATGGAAAAAACTGGTATCTGAGAATGGGCAGCCCCTTCCACAAAGCCTAAATTAGGGCAGGACAAGAAAATATATTAGACAAAATAACGGCTTTTTTTCTACAATTTTGCAAATATTTGATCTGATACTTAGAACGAAATCAAACACAAAAATGGAAAATGCACTTCAATTTATCATACATATAAACCACCTATATCAGCATGCTAAAGAAAGAAAGAAAATAAGTAGTTAAATGCACTTCAATTTAATGTCCATAATTGTTCAATCATCAAATTCCAAGCAGCCTAAAACAGAGATCCTTGCAGCAATTAATAAAGTTAATTTCGCATGGGAAGAGAACCTACCTTACTGCCTAAAAAGCTGCCAATTCATCTTCTGCTCAAACCAATTCACTTGAACCCATATTCTTTTTTAATGCAGAAGTGTCTCAATGCAAAGAAGCAGAAAACTAAGATAACCAAGCTCAGTTAAATTTCCAATCGAAGATGATGCAGGGATCATCTATAATGAAGTTTGAAATCTCAATTTCCTTTCCCACCTGAAACTCAATAAGAATGCCTCTTGCTGCTCTTGCAATCATCCTTTTCAGCATCTTCATAACAAAAAAGAAACATAGGGGAAGGGCTATAGGATCTCCTTTACTTAACCATCTATAATGCTGAAAAGGCCAGTTGAAAATATGTTTACCAGATCTGAGAATTTCATAGCGGAGATACAAGCTAAAGTCCATTTTGACCAGCCAAATCTGAAACAAATACAAAGAAAATTACAAAATGTCATGCCCCTACGCATAAAACAAAAACAAATTAGGACATCCATACTCCAAACCCAAAACAACATGCATGTATCTCAAGCATCACTGCATCACTCTTCCAAAGAACCACATATTATTGGCTACCATGTCCCATTGAACAGTCCAATTGATAAATTACAATTACTTAAAAATAAAAAATAAAAAAACATCAAGAACAGACCAATCAAGAGTCTTCCCATTCTGTCCCACAGTGGAAACTGATTGGAATTGAAAGCAAAATCACAATATCCTCCAAGACAAGAAAAATTGGTTTTACTAACTACCACATGTTATAACTCAAAACCCCCAAATATCTGACATAAGATTGTAAAATTATCACTGTTTTAAAAACCGGACCGGACCGGCCGGTCCGACCGGTTCAACCGGGAACCGGGAGCCAATCCGGTCCGGTTAAATGTCTCAACAACCGGTCAACAACCGGAAAACCGGCCAAAAACCGGCCAAAAACCGGGGTTGAACCGGAAATTTTGAAAAATCCGGTTTGATCTCCAGTTCGGTTTTTAAAACCATGAAAATTATCCAAATTTTTACAATCTTGTGAATGTGCACAGCATACCTCCTTGGCAGGAGCAGCAACAACTGGGGCATCTTTGCCACCTACTCTCACTCAAACAGCTTTTCCAGGGAAGCTAACAATAACAACAACAACAACAATAATTGGCAATTAACAAATACCAAAAATTAATTAAAACACATTTTAATTTGCAAAAAATAAATAAATAAAAGAGAGAGAGAGAGAGAGAGAGAAAGCAAACCTTGCAGCGAGTTGGGAAGAAACGGCGTCGTACCACTTGCAAACATTGAGGAAAGAGTAACCGAGTTTCACCAAAATGGCAGCGTATACCTTGGTGAGAAACTCGTCGAGAGATTTGAGGCCTGATTCTGGGCCAAAATGGCCAAATACCACAATTTTTAAAAAAATTTAGCAACAAAGCACTGTTTCGGAAATAAATGGGAAAGTACCACTTTTTCTAGAACTCGAGTTTCAGAAACTCGAGTTCCTCATCAGTTCCGCCACCGTGGCACTGCTAAGCTGGAATTTGTGCGTTTAAAAAAAATAATGTGGTACTCGAGCTTGGCAAACTCGAGTTCCATGCAACACAATACTCAAGTATACCAAACTCGAGTACCTTTTGTAAAAAACAATATGTTTATGTTTATGTTACTTTTATGGTACTCGAGCTCACCAAGCTCGAGTACCTTGTAAGGAACTCGAGTTTAGTAAACTCGAGTTCCTTACATCTTTTTTTTTTTTTTTTTTGGATTATCGACAAATAAACATAAACATAAAAATCAGTAGTTTTTTTTTATGTTTTTATTTATTTAAATAGAAGCATTGTAAAATATAGAGATTTTAATTTAAAAATATGAATTAATTTCTACATTAATTAAATTGTTTATTGTTTTCTTAAAAATTGTTCACTGTTTTCTGCAAAAACTATTTCTACAATTTTGCATAAAATTATTTTATGTTCAGCATTATTTAAAAAATTGTTCACTCTCTTTTTTGCGTAAATTATTTTATGTTCACTATTTAAAAAATTGTTCATTGTTTTCTCATAAAACACCTACAGAAATCGTGTTTTCTAAATTTAAATGCCAAATCTAAATGCTTTTTCATGCATGCTTAAATTTCACAATAATCGAATTTGTTTTTCCGCATTTATAAAATCTATTTCTACATTAATAAAATTTGCTCTCTGCACATCATGTTTACTGTATATTCAAATCTGCTTACTGCATTCATAAAATCTGTTTTCTGCATTAATTAAAATTGTTCATTGTTTTCTTATAAAAATTGTTCACTGTTTTCTGTAAAAACCATTTTTAGCATTCTGCATAAAACTATTTTCTGTTCAGCATTATTTAAAAAATTGTTCACTCTCTTTTCTGCGTAAATTATTTTATGTTCACTATTTAAAAAATTGTTCACTGTTTTCTCATAAAACATCTACTGAAATCGTGTTTTCTAAATTTGAACACCAAATCTGAATGCTTTTTCATGCTTAAATTTCACAATAATCGAATTTGTTTTCCTGCATTGATAAAATCTATTTCTACATTAATAAAATTTGCCCTCTGCACATCATGTTTACTGTATATTCGAACCTGCTTACTACATCCATAAAATCTGTTTTTTGCATTAATTAAAATTGTTCACTGTTTTCTCATAAAAATTGTTCACTGTTTTCTGCATAAACTGTTTTTAGCATTGGCGCGGCTATTGCACTTAAATGGTTTTTGTGTTTTTTAAAATATGTAACCATATGAATAATGGACAAACTCCATGAAGGAAAAATGAATGATTCGTATAAATCACCTAATGGTAAATGCCTCGAATAATTCGAATTTGTAAAAATGTTCGAATTAGTTGAATGTATAAATTCGGAAAAAATCAATGGAAAATCAATGAACGTACCAAATTGTGAAGGTGTACATAAGATGTACAGATAGTCTAGACTTGTTGAGAAATTTGACTTCATTGAAAGTACAAAATAATGAGAATTCAATGGAAAAGTATGTACGTTAGTTGTACAGATTGTATGAATTTGTTTAGAAATTTGAATTCGTTGAATGTACAAAACCATGAAAACTCAAGGAAAAATTGTGTACATTAGATGTACAGATAGTACGAATATGTTGAAAAATTCAAATTCGTTGAGTGTGTAAAATCGTGAAAATTCAAATGAAAATTGAAGAACATACCAAAATAAGTAAACTCAATGGAAAATTAATTACATTAGATGTACAGATCGTCCAAATTTGAAGTCGTCAAATGTACAAAATCGTGAAAATTCAATTTAAAAATGTGTGCTAATGCACTAATCATTCTGTTTTGATGAAAATTCCAAAATTGTTGAACGTACAAAATTGCGAAATCTTAATGGAAAATCGAAATTGTTGAACGTACCAAATCGTGAAAATTCAATTGAAAGTTGTGTACATTAGATGTACAAATATTCTGGACTTGTTGAGAAATTTGATTTAATTGAAAGTACAAAATCGTGAAAATTCAAGAGAAAATTGTGTACATTAGATGTACAGATCGTTCAAATTTGTAGAAAACAAAATTTATTCGTTGAATGTATAAAATCTTGAAAGTACAAAATAAAATTGTGTAAATTAGATGTACAGATAGTCTGAATTTGTTGAAAAGTTTGAATTTGTTAAATGTACAAAATCGTGAAAATTAAATGGAAAACTGTGTACTAATGTATTGATCATCCGAATTTGTTGAAAAATTTGAAATCGTTGAATGAACAAAATCGTGTAAACTCAATGGAAAATCAAAGAACATACCAAATCGTTGAGCAGCACATGCAGCACTGGGAACATCAATGTAGCAATGGTGGATAGCTCACCCCCAAAATTGATGCATAAACTTTCTAGGGATGCTCTCCTTGAAAACGGTGCATTACAAAGGGTTGCATATCTGTGTATTCACATGAGTGTGGATGGGTACTTCTGGTCTGGGCTCAACAATTTCAAATTTTTTAACAAATTCGGATTATCAATACATTAGTACACAGTTTTCCATTTAATTTTCATGATTTTGTACATTTAACGAATTTAAACTTTTCAACAAATTCAGACTATCTATACATCTAATTTACACAATTTTATTTTGTACTTTCAAGATTTTATACATCCAACAAATAAATTTTGTTTTCTACAAATTTGAACAATCTGTACATCTAATGTACACAATTTTCTCTTGAATTTTCACAATTTTTTACTTTCAACGAAATCAAATTTCTCAACAAGTCCAGAATATTTGTACATCTAATGTACACAACTTTCCATTGAATTTTCATGATTTGGTACGTTCAACAATTTCGATTTTCCATTAAGATTTCACAATTTTGTACGTTCAACAATTTTGGAGTTTTCATCAAATCAGGATGATTAGTACATTAGCACACAGTTTTAAATTGAATTTTCACGATTTTGTACATTTGACGACTTCAAATTTGGACGATCTGTACATCTAATGTAATTAATTTTCCATTAAGTTTACTTATTTTGGTATGTTCTTCAATTTTCATTTGAATTTTCACGATTTTACACCCTCAACGAATTCGAATTTTTCAACAAATTCGTACTATCTGTACATCTAATGTACACAATTTTTCCTTGAGTTTTCATGGTTTTGTACATTCAATGAATTCAAATTTCTAAACAAATTCATACAATCTGTTCAACTAACATACATATTTTTCCATTGAATTTTCATTATTTTGTACTTTCAACGAAGTCAAATTTCTCAACAAGTCTAGACTATCTGTACATCTTATGTACACCTTCACGATTTGATACGTTCATTGGTTTTCGATTGATTTTTCTAGAATTTCTACATTCAACTAATTTGAACTTTTTTACAAATTTGAATTATTTGAGGCATTTACCATTAGGTGATTTATATGAATCATTCATTTTTCCTTCATGGAGTTTGTCCATTATTCATATGGTTACATATTTTAAAAAACACAAAAACCATTTAAGTGCAATAGCTGCGCCAATGCTAAAAACAGTTTATGCAGAAAACAGTGAACATTTTTTATGAGAAAACAGTGAACAGTTTTAATTAATACAGAAAACAGATTTTATGAATGCAGTAAGCAGATTCGAATATTCAGTAAACATGATGTGCAGAGAGAAAATTTTATTAATATAGAAATAGATTTTATGAATGAGGAAAAACAAATTCGATTATTGTGAAATTTAAGCATGCATGAAAAAGCATTTAGATTTAGCGTTTAAATTTAAAAAACACGATTTCAGTAGGTGTTTTATGAGAAAACAATGAACAATTTTTTAAATAGTGAACAGAAAATAATTTATGCAAAAAAGAGAGTGAACAATTTTTTAAATAATGCTGAACATAAAATAATTTTATGCAAAATTGTAGAAATAGTTTTTGCAGAAAATAGTGAACAATTTTTAAGAAAACAATAAACAATTTAATTAATGTAGAAATTAATTCATATTTTTAAATTAAAATCTCTATATTTTACAATGCTTCTATTTAAATAAATAAAAACATAAAAAAAAACTACTGATTTTTATGTTTATGTTTATTTGTCAATTATCCAAAAAAAAAAAAAAAAGTTATAAGGAACTCGAGTTTACTAAACTCGAGTTCCTTATAAGGTACTCGAGCTTGGTGAGCTCGAGTACCATAAAAGTAAACATAAACATAAACATATTGTTTTTTACAAAAGGTACTCGAGTTTGGTATAATCGAGTACTGTGTTGCATGGAACTCGAGTTTTAAAAGCTCGAGTACCACATTATTTTTTTTAATCGCACAAATTCCAGCTCAGCAGTGTCACGGTGGCGAAACTGATGAGGAACTCGAGTTTCTAAAACTCGAGTTCCAGAAAAAGTGGTACTTTCCCATTTATTTCCAAAACAGTGCTTTGTTGCTAAATTTTTTTGAAAATTGTGGTATTTGGCCATTTTGGCCCTGATTCTGAGTTGAAGTTGAGTTCAGTTCAGTTCAGTTGTTTAAACAAATCAGACCATCACTTTTCTTTTTCTTTTCTTTTTTAAACAAAGGAAATTGTTGTTTAAACGACGTTCCAAAACGTGGCCTAACTTTTCTTTTTCTTTTTTTACTCTTTCTTTTTACTTGGGGCGTTACAGGCTGGGTCACTGAAGATGAGCCCAAATCAAACCCATCAACATTTGATGAGTCAAATGCCAAACCTGAGTCTGATCCATTTTCTGTATCCATTGGAAGTCCCGAACCTGATTGCAAAGAAAGGTGCCTATTAATGATACTGGGATTTTGAGGAGGAGGGCAATTGCATTCTACATGAACTCCTATCCTTTGAACGATAGGAGCAGCAATATATCTGAATATTGGCTGAGGTCTGCAAGGACGACGAGGGTAAGTTACACAGAGGATCTCAACATGATTCCGATCAGTTAGTTGCAAGTCCCGAAATAGTTCTTGCAATGAGCTCTGAGGTCTGCAAGAAAAACATAGATGCCCAAGGCTCCTATCTATTTCAATGATTTTTCTTTCAAACATTCGTTCACTACCATTGATGGAAACGAAGACATAATAATCAAAATCACCATAATCTTGTTTTCTAAATTCAAAAGCAACGCAGAGAGCAATTGTTGGAAATTCAGGACCAATCGAGAATGATATTAAATTTCCATCCCTTTGATGGTTGAACCAATTTGGAATATCATTCTCATCTGCTGTTGCCTTAAAACTATATTCACAACGGCAGGTTTGTCTCCCAGATATTGTAGATGAGTGTGGAAACATTAACATGTGGCTTGTTACACCTAAACATGGTGGTAGATTTGGTGGAAGCCCTATGATTTCTGGAACCAGCTGCATGCAATTAGCAAATTCAGTAAGTTACATCTTAGCAAATCATGTAGTATTTGTGAAGGTAACACAAATCGTTTCTTAATATCTTTAAGAGAGAGATATACCTGAAACAATGATTGTAAATCCAGCGAGTGGCAACTGTCTACTTCTACACGTCTTATACTATGTGGAAGCCTTCGGATTTCCCGCAACTCATTGCAACCTCTAATAATAAGCGTATGTAATCTCTCAGATCTGCTCATGCTTTCTGGGAGGGTGACAACTTTGCTGCCGTAGAATTCTAACCTTTCCAATGTGAGGGGGCAACAATAATTCAAAATAAATTCTATTTCTGAGAAAATTTTACAGTGATAAAGACGTAGTGTTTTCAACATTGGTAAAACATATTTGGAAGAGCAACCAAGAGAGTTGCACATTGGCTGTCTATCAATCTCCACATTCTTTGGAAATATGACATTGCCTTCAATAGAAAGATAGTCTATATGTTGTAAATTATAGATGCTACCCGGAAGATGTGCCTCTGCGGAAGAAAATCCTACATTTAAGCCCTTAAGCCCAATCAAATTCCTAAATGACGGAGGCAATTCATTAGTGCAGTTCCCCCGAAGATGTAAATATTTAACACCTTCCATTTCGTGCAAGATATTTGGGAACTTCTTAAGCCTGTTGCAGTGTAGCAGATTAAAAGATATAAGAGACTTCATCGTGAGACAGTTCGGAAGAGTTTCAAGTTTATAGCAACCTTCAAGGTCCCACACTTCAAGCTTATCAAGACATCCCACGGAGTCACCAATCTCAACTAAATTTGTACAGTAATTAGGTTTCAATGTCGTTATGTTTGGGGTCATTGATAAGTTAGGCATTTTCGTAATCAGACCACAATGACTGAAGTCCACATATGTCACGGATACAAAATTCTGTAGAAAAAAATTTGAAAGTTAGAACATGGTTTTATCTTTAAAGAAGTATATATAAATAAATTAAAAATTAAAAACTTTGAAAAAATAATAATTTATAAATGCATGATCATACCTGCTGGAGTACTGGTTCCTTTAATAGGATAAAAGGCATGTTGAGCACAACCAGTTTTTTAGGAAAAAAATTTGGTGGCCATGAAGAAAATGGATAATCACGCCAATCAAGCAAGCTTAATCCATTGGGAAGACATTCAAGGGGTCCATTGCAACAATGTACATCACGAATCAAAAGCAATCTAAGATTTTTCATCTTACAAAATTGTGCCTTTAATTGCACCTCTTCTTGTTCTGATTTAGGCGACCATAATATCATGCTTCGAATATTATCTGAACCCTAGTTGAACAATAGGGTAAGTGAATCACCAAAACATATAATAGTTAATAAACTTTAAACGAAAATAATGTTCAAAATAAATAAATATAAAAAAGGGAAAAAAGTGTAATACATCTCTCATGTGAAGTAAAGGGAGGAAGTGTATCAAAATAACATACATACCATATCTTCAGTTAATACATCAAGAGTTTCTTCATAACACCATAGTCTGCTACGTTCCCCGGGCTTTTGTGGTGCTTCTTGTCGAACAATGTCCATACCCATTTGTTGTAATAAGTCGTGCATCAACAAATAATAATTATCTTGATCAATAGTCAAGAGACACTTATGAATAAGATTTCGAATACCATATACTGGGTTTAAACCACAAGCTTGCAATGCAACCTTAATCATATTATAACTCATGTCATATCTTTGGAAGAAGCATGCAATATCAAGGAAAATATTCTTTTCATTTTTGTTTAATCCTTCATAACTTCTTTTTAGTATATTTTGAATATCTTCAAGAGGATTTGTTTTATAACAATCTAACACATCTTCCCATTCATATATAGGTCTCTCACACAAATCACGACCCATTACTTTTAGAGCTAGAGGAAGGCCTTTGGCATAACTTATAGCTTGTTTCTCAAGTTCCAAATAATCTTCAGGGACTTCGTTAGTTGGGAAGGCATGCTTGCAAAAGAGTATGATAGCTTCATCCTCATCTAATTCCTCAACCTCATAGTCATAGGTTGAAAGACCATTTCGATTAGCTAGCATAGCTAGAAATCTTTTATTTCTTGTTGTCAGAATGATCCTACTTCGAAAAGTAAAGCCTTCACATTGTCCGAGCAATGTTTCTATCTGGTCGACATTATCCACGTCATCAAGAATGATAAGAACCTTTTTTAGGCAAAGAATTCTATTTATCCTTGTGGTTCCTTCATATAGAGTATCCACACTCAAATTCTTGTCCTCTGAGATATCCTTAAGAAGTGTCTGTTGTAAACGTATTTTGCCTTCCTCTGTCTTTGACCCCTCTCTAACATTCTCTACAAAACTTTTTGCTTTGAAAAGATTTGAAAAGCTATTATAAATAGCTTTTGCTATTGTAGTTTTGCCTATTCCACCAAGGCCAGTGATCCCTACAATGCGAACATCATTTGATTCAATATCTAAAAGTTTTGTTACCGCCTCTATGCGAGAATTTATTCCAACCAGCTGCATTGCAGCAACATCTGATGGCATCTGAATGAATTCAGAATTTAAGATCTCTTCAACAATTTTTTGGACAAGTTCAGATTCAGTGCCACTGTCATTCATAGAGCATTTAATTAACACATGTAACGAGTTGGACTATGAAAAATAAATAACATAAACTGAATGCAAGATGTTTAATTTTTACATCATAGTTGAAGTGTTGTTAGATGAAGTAAGCGACATGTAACTTAGATTGAAAATTTTTATTTAATTCATTTTTTTGGGTAGCAATTAGCTTTGGCATGAAGTGGCATTAAAAGTCCACTTAGATGACAACATAATCTTACTGGATCTCACTACATGCTTAGAAAAATGAATTAAGTTTTTTTCTTTAAATTTTTTTCCAAATATTATGAGGGGTGAAAATCCTAATTAATAATGGTAAGCAATCTAATTTTAATTTCTTTTATTTCCATCTTTAATCTATAGCTAACTAGCTTAGTATGAATGATTCTTCTCAAAAAATAAAAAAAGAAAAAAGAAAAAGCATTGTATAAAAGATATGACAAGAAAATTTTACTTTCATAATTTAGTAAAATTTAAAGAGAAAATAAAAGCTAACAATTAATTCTAGATGTTGTTTAATTAACAGTAAAATTTAATAGACATCACAAAACCATTAAAACTCTTAAAGATCAACAAACGGGAGTATGTAGTACTATACAAATACCTATTTTTGTCATCCCAGCCGGAAATATTGGCTGCTTTATTTAAAGCGTCCCTCCACCTTTGTACCTTCGTCTTATCTTTAATTTTTTTTTCAAGCTTAGTCAGCACTTTTCCAAAATCTCCTTTTTGTTTACGAACTTCAGATGCATCCACTTGATAGAAAACTAGTAGAACTTTTTTGGTACACTCAATAATCTTAGCAAGTTCATCCAAACACCAACTAGAGGATGCATAATTTTTAGAAAATACAATTATTGATGTGCTTGAGTTTTCAATGGTTTTGAGAAGCTCTTCAGAAATGTTTTCTCCTCTATGGAGATTATCATCAATGAAGGTTTGAATACTCTGTTGAGTTAAAGCCTTATGTAAATGGCTTACAAAACCACGACGAGTATCTTCACCTCGAAAACTCAAGAAAACATCAAAGTTCTTGGGTTGGTGAGATGAGGCCATTAAGGTTTACGAGCAGAAAGATGAAAAAAGTTTTGAGAGGAGGAGAAGGAAAGCTGTGAAAGTGGTGTCAAAATAAAGTGAGGAATGGATGCAAGAGGCTAGACTTTATTGTAGTCTTGCTTTCAAAAAATGACACGCATTTTACATTAATTGCAATTATATCATGGAAGTTTCTGAGTAAAGCCCAAAATAACTCTTTGAACTTTCAACGAACCATACCGGGATCATTGCGGTTAATCAAACTATGTGAAACACATAGATGTCCCTCTACCATGCAATCTTATACAACTGTCTGACTATCTTCCACAAACTTCAAATCATGGTGAGTACACTTTCGATTAATTGTTTTTTGTGTTGTGAGATGGCGTCATCACTTTCAATTAATTGTTTTTTTTTTTTTGTGTATAATTGGTTTTGTATTTTTATGGACTATTATTGAATAAATTTTGTAGAAATGGTCTTGGTTTTTTATTGGGGTGCTAAATATAACTTTGAAATGTCATCATTTTTGTTTTTAGTGATGAGAGCTGTTATCATTATGCTTGTCATCATATTGCTAGTTGCTATAATATCAGCCTCTTAATGAATTGCATTATTTTTCTTTCTTTTTTTTTAATGTTTACAGCATTAAATAATTTTCAAGCGATTCATGCATTACCTTATGAAAGAAATAAAAAAGAAATAAAGGCAGTAAAAGTGTTACACGTATTCTTACAATTTAATGCATGATGAATCGGGAATAGGGGTGTTCGCGGTGCGGTACGGTGTGGTACGACTTTGGGCCATTTTTAGCACCGCACTTTGCGATGCGGTTTAACTAAAACTATAACTGCACCGCACCTTGTTTTTGCAGTCACATGTGCAATGCGGTTTAGAGTTTAGCCAAAACTATAACCGCATGGCACTTCATTTTTGCGGTCACATGTGCGATACTATGTATAAGATATGGTTTGAAGCCAATATATTTTTCTAATTTTGTGCTTTTCCTACTCAGCCCAAAACTAATTTTTTTCCTTTTTTTGGGCCAAGTTTTAAATTATTGAGCTAGTTTTTCTTTATTTTGGGTTGACTATTTTAGTCAACACTTGTTAGGGTTATTAAACTTTTTTTTTTTTTTTTTTGGAAAACTAGGGTTTTAAAACTATTAATAATATATTTAATATTAAAAATATATTAATATATAGATAGGGTGCGGTGCGGTGCAGTTTGTGCGGTTTTCTTATTATAAAACTGCAAACCACACTACACCATGTGGTGTGATGCGATGCATTATTACTTGCGGTGCGATGCGGTTATGCCATTTTGCGGGCAATTTTAATGCGATTTTTTTAGTTTGTGCGGTTTGGTGAACTCCCCTAATCGGGAAGATAAAAATCTTCTAATCAAGATTAATAAATGCCTCTTCCCACCAAGTCAATTACACGTTCAAATTTTTCTACTAATTAAAAGCTTTGACAAATGAGAAAGCTAAGGCCAAGGAAAACAAATAAGTATACAGAACAAAAATAATCATCCTAGAAATACTAGTATGATATTTTATTTTGACCTATAAGGAATTAACACATCAATAATTGTAAAAATATTGTGACAATTTATTTTGTTAACTAACAACTTTATATACAAAAAATAAAAAAATAAAAAAGTGGACGGGACGATAATACCAAATAAAGAAAAAAAAAAGAAAAAAAAATGGGTTGACGAAACTAAAAGGTTACTATAGAGGCATTGGTGCTTTTTATATAGGTAAAATTGTGGCTAGTCACAGTCTAATCATATACCCCCCCCCCCCCCCCAAAAAAAAAGGCCAATAAACAGTGCAAATTAAAGAAAGAAAAAATGTAGCTACTACTCCAGTTTTACGCATTCACACTTTTGTTATGAAAGTATTGTGAAAAATATTGTGGATGTAACATTTTTTTTTATAATACCTTTTTTTTTATAACATTTGTGGATGTAACATGTGTAATTGAAAGAATGTTCAATTACTTTTGTGGATGTAACATTTGTAATTGAAAGAATGTTCAATTACTTTTGTCTTCTGATTATGGTTTATCCAAGTCCGAAGCCTAGAGAATGACAGTGAAAAATTAATATTTAATATAAACATAGTTACTTTTTCATCAATGAAGCAAGACATAAACATCACCATGCAGCTGCAGGTACTCCCAACAAAATCAAATTGACTTCCTATTAAAACCTTGAACACTTGATAATGATTTGGGTATAAGTATGACAATAAAATCAAGCAAGAAATTCAATTCCAAAAATATCTTTACTCTAAAATTGGATCTTATTTACATTGACAAAACTCTGGAACCAAATCTAAATTATATCCCAATTTGACAAGCAAAATAGATATCCCGTCAAACCTTTCTCAATAACCATTTCCTCACTGCAAATTTCATGGCCATTCTCTTATCTTCTAATAGTTCAAAAACCCTCCAAAAAGAGCTTCTCATCTATTTCAGGAACAATTTGAAGTGTTGTATCAATACATTCTATTCAATTGTAGTCTTTATCCTTCTCGATACCCACATTTGTTTTGACTACTCGTGGCCTTTCCTCAAGTGCTTCTTGTAACTCTCACTTGATGATCTCTGAAATTTTTGAGAACATGCAGAGGCTAAAAAAGTTGCAAACTTTCATTTTTCCCCTGATAAGATATTTCAAACTCCCTTGCTGGATATTGCATATCCCAAGTTATCGCCAATCCCATCCAAAGGGCATTATTGTTGACCTCCATTTTCATTTCCAAACAACTTGATCTTCCATTCTGCTTTCATTACCATAAATCAAGCACAAATCAGAAAAATGAGATCCCCTATATTTGTATGCAGTTGCATCCGAATGTTCCTACCAAATGTCATTTTTAAACGAAAGCTCCTCAAAATTATCCAGTTCATTGATTATTATGGAATCATTATGATCATATATACTTCATTCCATGTTACCCAAAAACACTCAGTTTACTAAACAAATATAGAAGTAATATCATTTCATCAAAGGTGAAAAAAAAAAAACAAGTTTGTATGCAATTCTTTGGGGTGCTCTTTTAGTGATAACTATAGGAAAACCCTTCATCCTAGCAAAATTACTAATGGGATAGAATGGCACCTTGATATAAGCTAAACATCAGCTGCCACAGTGCCACTGTTTTGCAAATTTCATCCCAAGAAAAGCCATTCGAATTGAGGAGACCCATAATGCCTGTATACTCTTTCATCAAGCTCATTATTGGCGAAGGATTAATCATTCTCTTCACCTAAAAGAAGCACACCAATATATACAAGTTAGTGTAATGAGTTGAACTTTGTGACTTTGCTCTACTTTCTCCTCCTCTGTCTTGACAGCCCACCATACCATTTTATCTTATAAATCTTAAATTTCACAAGCAGTTCAAAATCATGGCAGAGCCTCACTAGATGTTTCTGCTTTATTATAATTATATTAGATATCTTTGCATATATACCATCTATTAACAAACAAATGATATATTTGCCTATATTTGTGCACATAATGTTACAGATGTCTTTCATTCTAAGTGATACCTGAATAACAAAAGTACAAAAAATATTGTACACAAATCTGACAATATCTTCATGATCTAATAGGTCATTTTAAATTTTTTTTTTTATATTTTATGTTAAGTCATTTCCTAATAATCCTTGCCTGAACTGAATTGAAATCTGACTCTCAATTTTTTTAAACACCATTATATTGAGAACTACATAAAACACACAAACAACTTAAACCAGAAAATCATGCCACTCAATTTGGGTACAGAATCAAAGGTAATTAGCATACAAAAGGGTCCCTTAATTAAGATCATGTCTTGCCTATTGAACAACAAGAAATAGGAGAGAAGAGCATATCGCATAGCAAGTGCAAAAGAAAAAGATCTATTTCAACTTTAAATAGAAGCAGATATAACTACATGTTAAGTGTTAACTTGTCTTAATGCATGCTTACAATTTACAAATAGATCAGAGACAAGGCTGCTTCGCCCTCCATGTCACTAACTTGCTAACATGATTACAAATGCGTTTGCAAAAAGTAATAATTAAAGCCTTGTAACAAGAAAATTGAAAAGGGGATTAGTCAGGATGGAAAAAATTGGGATTTGAGAAAGGGCACCCCCTTCCACAAAGCCTAAATTAGGGCAGGCCAAGATCATATATTAGATAAAATAACGTTTTTTTTTCTACAATTTTGCAAATATTTGAAAGAAAATAAGTAGTTAAATGCACTTCAAACTGCACGTTGACAGTTGCATTATTACATTGGGCAGGACCAATATCAGTATCCTTTTTTTTCCCCCTCACATTTGAGAGTTTCATTGTCACATTGGGTAGTACCAATATCACATCTGGCCATACTTTTGTTACAACTCCAAACATCATAATAACTATGATATCCATTGAACACATGTGAAATAGCTGGAAACAAGGACAGAAGTCCTCTTGACTTGTCAGAAACTATCAATATACCTAAAAGAAAAAGAAGGCTCCTGACAAAATTGACTAGAAATAGATGATCCTGCTAATATGGCTTCCTTCTTAAGATCTTCTATGCATTTTTCTTCCTTCCAAGGTCTTTCAAACCAATATAGAAGTAGAAGGTGTTCAATTACGCAAATAAAAATCAAGCTAAATGTTACTAGAAGCTAAACTCACCTGAAATAGGTTCCTTGACCCAACTAGAGCTCCATTTATGAACTAGGTGTTATCACGTGTAATATTTGCCTGTAAAAAAGCCATTTGGTCAATGCCAGTACCACTGAGGGTTGTAAGAGGCCCATCGGCACTAATTCCTCCACTAGGCAACACTCTTTGGCCATTGGAATCGAGAAGTTGCTGGTAGTCACTGAACCCATAATGGATATGTTTAGCCAACTAAGACTCCGGTGTTCAAAAGTAATATTTCTACCAGGCTGCAATGAAGCCTAAACATGCAACATACACAAGAAAGAAGAAAATACAATGAGACCTTCAAAACTTTAACCCCAAAAATTTGATTGTTTTTTTTTTGGGGGGGGGGGGGGGGGGCATCAAATTCCAAGCAGCCTAAAACAAAAATCCTTGCAGCAATTAATAAAGTTAATATTGCGTGGGAAGAGAACCTACCTTACAGCCTACAATATCTGCCAATTCATCTTCCGCTCAAACCAATTCACTTGAACCCATATTCTTTTTTAATGCAGAAGTGTCTCAATGCAAAGAAGCAGAAAACTAAGATAACCAAGCTCAGATAAATTTCCGATAGAAGATGATGCAGGGATCATCTATAATGAAGTTTGAAATCTCAATTTACTTTCCCACCTGAAACACAATAAGAATGCCTCTTGCTGCTCTTGCAATCATCCTTTTCAGCATCTTCATAACAAAAAAGAAACATTAGAGAAGGGCTATAGGATCCCCCTTACTTAACCATCTATAATGCTGAAAAGGCCAGTTGAAAATATGTTTACCATATCTGATAATGTCATAGTGGAGATACTAGCTAATGTCCATTTTGACCAGCCAAATCTGAAACAAATACAAAGAAAATTACAAAATGTCATGCCCCTACGCATAAAACAAAAACAAATTAGGACATCCAGACTCCAAACCCAAAACAACATGCATGTATCTCAAGCATCACTGCATCACTCTTCCCAAGAACCACATATTATTGGCTACCATGTGATTGATGTTTCCTGTTTTTGATCTGACACATGGAAAGTATTGAATTTTTAATCAAGTTCAAGTCATGGGATTCCAAATCTTGTAAGATTATGTGATTGATGTTTCCTGTTTCAGATATGTTCAATACTATCACTAAATGTCATCCCTTGTTGAGAACCACATTTTCTTGGATGACTTCCAGACTTTTATATTGCACTCCAAGCTTTCAATGTATTTTATATTTTTCTGCCCTGCTTGATCTTTTGAAAATGTTGCTTTTCTTTATGCTGGAAAAAATTACTAATAATATTAATAAATAAATAAATAAAAATGGGGTACATCTGCTTCTTTGTTCTTTGTTATAATTGGGCTTACAAATATACTATTTCTCATCAAGAATCTGTCTTTTTTAGTGTAATAAAATAGGATGGTTCATGGTTGATACATAAACTGGTGTGTATGAGATAGAGAACCTAATATAATTTGATGCCCCTCAAATGAATATTATGATTTAGAATCATACGTATAATACTTAGATAAACAATAAATATCTTCTGGTATGTAATTCAGATTCCGGATACATGTGCTAAATTGAAAAGTTTGAATTTCTCAAAAATCAAATCAACAAGTAAAATTATAAATATTGAATGGAAAGAAGAAGAAGAATCACCAACTGCAAAAATGTTCTTTCTATTTTCTTTTGTTATCTTCTTTGCATGGATCAAGTCAATTAAATTGTTCAATAGACCTTAAAAAAACGTATACCAAGTCCTCAGCCTGCAAAGACAAATAAAGACTTTTACATTGGTGGTAGAGAGTGAAAAGATCATGTAAATGCCTATAAAATGAAGAATTTGCATGCTAAAAAAAATTGTAAGTTCTTAGACCGCAACATTTGAAGGAAAAATAAATAAATAAATAAAAAACAGGTGTAGCCATGAGTTTTAAGGCAAACAAATTAAGCAGAAATGTATTAAAAACATGTTCAACTGGCAAAATACCTAATCATGCATAAGGTTTCTCAATAGATAGAAGCATCATTGCATACAAATTTAAATATTTGATTGGAAGCCAACTTCTAGGAATGATGGTTCACCAGGGCTGAATTGCTAATATTTTTACTCTTTAAAGGAATAAATTGTGTGATTATATTTATCATGTAAATACAAGAATACATGATACAAGAACAAAAAAAGACCTTTATATAAAAAGTCAAGAGTCAGAAGATCATTTAAATTCCCATAATAGAACTCATTGGACAGCAGGTGAGCATAACAGAAAATATATAAACTGAAACGGTGTTGAAAACAAAATTGTATACTTGAAAAAAAAAACTTGTTCTGGGAAGTCATGAATTGATTGCACCAATCTTTTCTACCTATAGGTAGTATTGAGAGAGAGAGAGAGAGAGAGAGAGAGAGAGAGAGAGAGAGAGAGAGTCCAAGCTCATAGTCCTCAATGTCCAGAGTTTGGTAATTTTGCCTTTCATCATGGTTGTCATTTCTTTATATAAGAAATAAATCTTTGAAAATTGGGGAAAGTTCTATTATGGTATGTTCGTTCAAAAGATCTTAATTTGAAATTTTTTAGAGTTCTTTAAGATTTTGCAACTTCAGAAATATTCTAAATCAAAGTAAATATAAATCTGTCAGTCTGTTACAGGCTTGTGAAAAGAAAATCTTACAGACACCATTACATGAAACCAACATCTTGATCAACTTGCTAATACCTGAATTTTCATAAGCAGCTTTTACAAACACACACACACACACACCAAAATTCAATGAGTGAGAGTCCACGAAATTATTAGAGAATTTAAAAACATTAGGAAGAAAAATGCAGCAATAGTCCAAAGTCCAAACCATAATAAAAAAGAAGCCATAGACTTAAAAAAATGTCTATTCCAACAATACTAAGGAATCATTACCTACAAAATTGTAAAATCAGATTATAATCTTCACCTCTATTTGGCAACCAAGGAAAAGAATAACATCAAGTTGAAAGTTGATTGAGAAAAATTCAGAATAGCATATTACCAAATGTATTAAAACAGAACATTTTGTGAGATAATACTGATAACCAAAAAAAGAAAAATAAAAACAATCATAGTTCAGCAATGACAAACCAATAAAAGAAGCAACAGCAAGCCTTACTAAGAGTGATAATAAACTTAACCTGGTGTTGCGCTCACGAGACTTGACAAGCTGAATAGGGGCATCATAGCCAGGAATGTTTAGCCACAGCCCATGAGAGATGGCAGTAGACATTCCTTCTCTCAAGCTAAAGGGGTATCCACGAATGAAGTCAGCTCCTTCCCTATATGGATCATGGAGGGTATTGAAGAATAATGGTGTTGATGGTGTCAGCAGGTTCTGTATGTGTTGTGCTAATGCATTTATCTCTTTCCGGCTCGGATCCTTCGCCACCTTTTTTCACATTTTATTCCAAGTTTCAATGACACAAACAGGATAAGGAAAAGGAAAACAATGCCATACATATCAAATTATTGTATCAAGAATGAATTAGCATTTTATTCAACTAACTAGGTATAAAATGTTATGTTCAATCAAATTAGTATTGATGCTTTATTCCACTATCCTTTATAAGATCCCACATGGACCTTACGTATTGGAATCATATAGGATTAGCATTTTATTGTGACTAGTTCTTTAGATCCAGATAATATGAAGCATGACTCATGAACAGTAACGCAAACACTTGCAGAAAACAATGCAGACTTTTTAAAAGAAAGATTTCCTATCAAAAACATAAAATAGAATACGCCAAACCTCATTTACAAGTTTAAAACTGTAATTTTGTCAAATTTCAACAAATAAGAAAATAAACTTTTAATAACAAACTAATAACAGAAAGCCTTACTAAGAGTGATAATAAACTTAACCTGGTGTTGCGCTCACAAGGCTTGATAAGCTGAGTAGAGGCATCATATTCTATAAAAAGAAATAAGCACAATTATCAGTTCTATAATATCAGATTTTAGGATAGCAATACAGAAAATGAAATAATGCAACTGAAAGAACATTGATATTTAGGTTAAGGAACAACACATATAAGACAATAGAAGAAATAGAAGCTGACAATAACGTTCTTGAATTATTGGGGAAAGCTCTCAATGCTGAAACAAGAAACATACCAATCATCAAATTGGGGTCTTCACTGTCGAAATCTGCAATGCATCTCCATCAGAAACCCCGTCACTGTATGCAACAATTATCTGTGACAACTCAGAACAGATTAATTTCTATATGACGAAGCATAAGGATGCAGGATAAAGAACAACAAATGTTCTAAAGACTAATTTCTATAACATCAGTGGTTAAATTTCTCATTATATTGCCTTCTCAAATGTTTGCATCTATGACTTATAGCATCTTTGTCATGATAAGACCAATGTCCCATTGAACAGTCCAATTGATAAATTACAATTACTTAAATACAAAAAATAAAAAAATAAAAATAAAAAGACCATCAAGAACAGACCAATTAAGAGTCTTCCCATTATCTACCACAGTGGAAGCTGACTGGAATTGAAAGCAAAAGCTGACTGGAGTTAGTTGGAGTTAGAACTTTAACTAACTCCAAATAAACCCAATAGAAATGGAAAAATTAGTTTTACCAACTACCACATGTTATAACTCAAAACCCCCCAAATTACTGACATAAGATTGTAAAACTATCCAAATTTTACAATCCTGCTCGCACTCCAACAGCTTTTCCAGGGAAGCTACCAATAACAACAACAACAATTGACAATTAACAAATACCAAAGAATTACTTAAAACACATTTTAATTTGCAAAAAATAAATAAATAAAAGAGAGAGAGAGAGAGAGAGAGAGTGAAAGCAAACCTTGCAGCGAGTTGGGAAGAAATGGCGTCGTACCACTTGCAAACATTGGGAAAAGAGTCACCGGGTTTCACCAAAACGGCAGCGTATACCTTGATGTCATCCTTGGTGAGATCGTCTCCGGAAACATAGGATTTTCCGGAAAGAAACTCGTTGAGAGATTTGAGAAAGTGATAGCCATTGGATATGGATTCGATCTGATCTGATCTGATCTGATCTGAGTTTGAAGTTGAGTTAAGTTCAGTTGTTTAAACAAATCAGACCATCACTTTTCTTTTTCTTTTTTTATAAAGAAAGGAAATTGTTGTTTAAACAACGTTCCAAGTCGTGGCCTCACTTTCATTTTCCTTTTTTTTACTCTTTCTTTTTACTTGAGGCGTTACAGGCTGGGCCACTGAAGATGAGCCCAAATCAAACCCATCAACATTTGATGAGTCTAATGCCAAACCTAAGTCTGATCCATTTTCTGTATCCATTGGAAGTCCCAAACCTGATTGCAAAGAATGGTGCCTATTAATGTCTTGAAAGATACTGGGATTTTGAGGAGGGCAATTGCATTCTACATGGACTCCTATCCTTTTAACGATAGGAGCAATATCTCTGTGACGGGGGGAAGTTTTACAAAGGATGTCAACATGATTCCGATCAGTTAGTTGCAAGTCCCAAAATAGTTCCTGCAATGAGCTCTGAGGTCTACAGCAAAAACACAGCTGCCCAAAGCTCCTACCTATTTCAATGCATTTTCTTTCAAACATTCGTTCACTACCATTGATGGAAACGAAGACATAATATTGTAAATCACAATAAAAATCTTGTATTCCAAAAGCAATGCAGAGAGCGATTGTTGGAAATTCGGGACCAATCGAGAATGATATTAAATTTCCATCCCTTTGATGGTTGAACCAATTTGGAATATCATTCTCATCTCCTGTTACCTCAGAATTATATTCACAAAGGAGGTCCAACCAAATTGGAAGCCCTGTCATTTCTGGAAACCATATCAACGAGAACATGTGGCTTGTTACACCTAAACATGGTGGTAGATTTGGTGGAAGCCCTATGATTTCTGGAAGCAGCTGCATGCAATTAGCAAATTCAACAAGTTACATCTTAGCAAATCATGTAGTATTTGTGAAGGTAACACAAATAGTTTCTTAATATCTTTAAGAGAGAGATATACCTGAAACAATGATTGTAAATCCAGCGATGGGCAACGATATACATTTACAATTTGTAATCTCTCACATCTGCTCAAGCTTTCTGGGAGGGTGACAACTTCGCTTTCGTGGATTTGTAACTCTTCCAGTGTGAGGGGGCAACAATAATTCAAAATATATTCTATTTCTGAGCGAATTGTATAGCCAAAAAGTTCTAGTCTTTTCAAAATTGGAAAAACATATTTGGAAGAGCAACCAAGAGAGTTGCACATTGGTTGTCTATCAATCTCCACATAGATGCTATCCAGAGAATGCACATCGAATGAATCAAATGTTCCTCCAGTTAAGTGCATAAGCCCAACCAAATTCCCAAATGACGGAGGCAATTCATTACAGCTAACTGGAAGATGTAAATATTTAAGACCTTTCATTTCGTGCAAGATATTTGGAAACTTCTTAATCCTATTGCATCCATCCAGATTAAAAGATCTAAGAGATTTCATCGTAAGACAGTTCGGAAGAGTTTCAAGTTTTTTGCAATGAGAAAGGTTCCACACTTCAAGCTTATCAAGACACCCCACGGAGTCATCAATCTCAACTAAATTTGTACACTCACTAAGTTTCAATTGCTTTATGTTTGGGGTCATAGATAAGTCAGGTATTTTCGTAATCAGATTGCACGCACTGAAGTCCACATATGTCACGGATACAAAATTCTGTAGAAAAAAAAAATTTGAAAGTTAGAACATGGTTTAATCTTTAAAGAAGTATATATAAATAAATTAAAAATTAAAAACTTTGAAAAAATAATAATTTATAAAAGCTAATGATCATACCTGCTTGAGTACTGGTTCCTCTAATAGGATAAAAGGCGTGTTGAGCACAACCAGTTTTTTAGGAAAAAAATTTGGTGGCCACGAAGAAAATGGATATTCACGCCAATCAAGCAAGCTTAATCCATTGGGAAGACATTCAAGGGGTCCATTGCAACAATGTACATTACGAATCAAAAGCAATTTAAGATTTTTCATCTTACAAAATTGTGCCTTTATTTGCACCTCTACTGGTTCTGATTTAAGCGGCCACAATATTATGCTTCGAATTTTATCTGAACCCTAGTTGAACAAAAGGGTAAGTGAATCATCAAAACATATAATAGTTAATAAATTTTAAACAAAAATCATATTCTACATAAATAAATAAAAAAGAGAAAAAAGAGTAATACATCTTTCATGTGAAGTAAAGGGAGGAAGTGAATCAAAACAACATACATACCATATTTTTAGTTACTACATCAAGAGCTTCCTCATAACACCATAGTCTACTACGTTCCCCAGGCTTTTGTGGTGCTTCTTGTCGAACAATGTCCATACCCATTTGTTGTAATAAGTCATGCATCGACAAATAATAATTATTATGATCAATAGTCAAGAGACACTTATCAATAAGTTTTCGAATACCATATATTGGGTTTAAACCACAAGCTTTTAGTACATCCTTAATCATATTATAACTCATGTCATATCCCTTGAAGAAACATGCAATATCAAGGAAAATATTCCGTTCATTTTCGGTTAATCCTTCATAACTTCTTCTTAGTATTTTTTGAATATCTTCAAGAGGATTTGTTTTATAACAATCTAATGCATCATCCCATTCATGTATGGTTTTCTCACATAGATCACGACCCATTACTTTTAGAGCT
Organism: Lithocarpus polystachyus; assembly: GCA_033629205.1. Lineage (NCBI taxonomy): Eukaryota > Viridiplantae > Streptophyta > Magnoliopsida > Fagales > Fagaceae > Lithocarpus > Lithocarpus polystachyus. The sequence goes on from CM066165.1 coordinate 1,756,105, forward strand.
AGAGGAAGGCCTTTGGCATAACTTATAGCTTGTTTCTCGAGTTCCAAATAATCTTCAGGGACTTCGTTTCTTGGGAAGGCATGCTTACGAAAGAGTTCAATAGCTTCATTTTCATCTAATTCCATAACCCCATAGTCATAGGTTGAAAGACCATTTCGATTAACTAGCAATCTTTTATATCTTGTTGTCAGAATGATTCTACTTCCAAATGCAAAGCATTCACATTGTCCGAGCAATGTTTCAATTTGGTCAGCATTATCCACGTCATCAAGAATGATAAGAACCTTTTTTATGTTAAGAATTTTATTTATCCTTGTGGTTCCTTCATATATAGTGTTCACCCTCAAATTCTTGTCCTCTGAGATACCCTTAAGAAGTGTCTCTTGTAAATGAATTATGCCTTGATCTGTCTTTGACCACTCTCTAACATTCTCTAGAAAACTTTTTGCTTTAAAACAATTTGAAAAGCTATTATAAATAGCTTTTGCAATTGTAGTTTTGCCTATTCCACCAAGGCCAGTGATCCCTACCATGCGGACATCATTTGATTCAATATCTAAAAGTTTTGTTAGGGCCTCTATGTGAGAATTTATTCCAACCAACTCCATTGTAGCAACATTTGATGGAATTTGAATGAATTCAGAATTTAAGATCTCTTCAACAATTTTTTGGACAAGTTCAGATTCAGTGCAACTGTCATTCACAAAGCATTTAATTAACACATGTAACGAGTTGGAATATAAAAAATAAATAACTTAAACTGAATGCAAGATGTTTAATTTTTACATCACAGTTATAGTGTTGTTAGATGAAGTAAGTGACATGTAACTCATAGATTGAAATTTTTTATTTAATTCACTTTTTTTGGGTAGCGATTAGCTTTTGGGATGAAGTTACATTAAAAGTCCACTTAAATGACGACATAGTCTGTAACACCCCAAACCTTTTTAAGCAAATTTACGATGTGAATAATATCTCAAGTGAATTTTATGTTTTTCAAAAAGAGTGTTAATTATTTTTGTAGAGGTCTTTTTAATATTAAAAGTACGTGATGGCGTTTAGTGATTTGGGGTGATGGGCTAGGCAAGGACTAAGGAAGAGAAGAAATTTAAGGGTAAAATGGTAAACTTCTTCTCAAGATATTTTTGTGATGAGTGGTCCATAATAAACCATACATCACCATAAGGTAAGCCACACCCCCGCCCCCTACTCTTCTTTAGCTGTTTCTCCCTCTCTCCCTAATGATGACCGAAACTCCAAGCTCCCATATCTCTTTCCTCATTTCTTTCTTTCTCTCTCTAGTCGAGACCTCCTTGTTAGGGAGGATTATGTCTCCATTGGTTTTCCTAGTGGCTAAAGCTCCATGAGATTTTGAGGTGGTTTAAACCCAAGGTAAAAATCCAAGCTTTTACCTCAATTTCTTCTATGAAATCCTTTGGGTTTTGCTATTTAATGATTATTATGGTGAATTCTTGATGGGTTTTGGTGAATAATGGAACATTAGAGGATTAAGATGTTTTGGGTAGCAATGGTTTTGTTAAAATCCAAAAATTTCATATCATTTGAGAGATTTGCTTTGATAAAAGGTTTTGGTTGTATAGTTTTCTAATAGATATTTGAGGGTTGGTTTCCTAGAGCAACCACATAGTTTTTGTTGTTGCATATGTTGATGTGAGTTGATTTTAAAGTGTTTCCTTTGCATTTGAGTGACTTTGACACATGATGTGTGAGCATGTGGTTTTTGCATACCAAGTGTTTGATAAGTTGCTTATATGAGATTTTGACTTGATTCCTTGTTTCTAATATGCTTAAATCCTGTGGTTTTAATGTGAGTAAATTCTCAAATAATTTGGGCTAGTCTTAAAATTATAGCAATTTTCTAAAGCTGTTGGAGACAGATTTGAGTCAGCCACAATACATGATTTTTAATAAATTATAGAAAAATCTTTTTGCACTGAATTTTCTGTGGTACATTGTATATATATGGGGGAATGTTCCCTTAAATTTTCATATTAATCGGATAAATTTTCATTGACCAAACGATTTTTACAAAATGGTTGGCCTGCTATGTACTGAATTTGAAAGTAAGACTAAAACGTTAAGATTTTGTGGAATTTATTTCAAACATTAGTCGAATGGTTTGGCTTGTAAATTCTTGTGTTTTCCTTGACATGTGTTTTGCTTTGTTGATTTTAGGCGAAAACACCATTTTGGTCCCTATATTTTGGGATTACAGTTAATTTGGTCCCTACATTTTTGAAACAATCAATTTGGTCATTGTTATTTTTAACTTGTAATAAATTTGGTCCCTACCGTTAACTTACTAACGGAAAATAGTAATAAAAAAATGCCCTATCAGCATTTGAATAAAGGTGGGGCTCTCTTGAGGTTTGTTAGCCCAAGAATTTTGTTGGGGTTGCATATTTTTGAGAACATTGGAGTTTTATGTTAACTTGTTTGGTGTTTGGAATATTCATGTAAATTTTGGAGGCACATGATTTGTAATTCGTATTATCTGTATATGTGTAATGGAGCTTTGACTTGAAATGTGGAGATTTCAGTATAGTTATATATTCTTATCATGTAAGAAAAAAAAAAAAAAATAGTCTCTCTTGAAGGTTTGGTTTCGTATGCTTTGAACCCTTTTGGGTTTGGGGCGTGACATAATCTTACTGGATCTCACTATGTGCTTAGAAAAAATGAATTAAGTTTTTTTTTTCTTTTAAATTTTTGCAAATATTATGAGGGGTGAAATTCCTAATTAATAATGGTAAGTAATCTGATATTAAGTTCGCTAATTCCCATCTTTAATCTATAGCTAACTAGCATAGTATAAAAGATTCTTCTCAAATTTTTTTTTAAAGTCATAGTATAAAAGATATGACAAGAAAATATTACTTTCATAATTTAGTAAATTTTAAAGAGAAAATAAAAGCTAACAATTAATTCTAGTTGTTGTTTAATTAACAATAAAATTTAATGGACATCACAAAACAATTAAAACTCTTGAGGATCAACAAATAGGAGTACGTAGTACTATACAAATACCTGTTTTTGTCGTCCCAGCCAGAAATATTGGCTGCTTTATTTAAAGCGTCCCTCCACCTTTGTACCTTCGTCTTATCTTTAATTTTTTTTTCAAGCTTAGTCAACACTTTTCCAAAATCCCCTCTTTGCTTACGAACTTCAGATGGATCCACTTGATAAAAAACTGGTAGCACTTTTTTGGTACACTCAATAATCTTAGCAAGTTCATCCAAACACCAACTAGATGATGCATAGTTTTTAGAAAATACAATTATTGATGCACTTGAGTTTTCAATGGTTTTGAGAAGCTCTTTAGAAATGTTTTCTCCCCTATGGAGGTTATCATCAATGAAAGTTTGAATACCCTGTTGAGTCAGAGCCTTAAGTAAATGGCTTACAAAACCACGGCGAGTATCTTCACCTCGAAAACTCAAGAAGACATCAAAGTTCTTGAGTTGGTGAGACGAGGCCATTGGGATTTTCGAGCAGACAGATGAAAAAAGTTGAAAGGAGGAGGAGAAGGAAAGCTGTGAAAGCGGTGTCAATATAGACAGTGAGGAAAGTGAAGGACGAATTAGGAATTGAGGGTGAGTGAATGGATGCAAGAGGCTAGACTTTAATGTAGTCTTGCTTTCAAGTGGAAGTTTCTGAGTAAAGCCCAAAATAACTCTTTGAACTTTCAAGGAACCATACCGGTCATTATGGTCAATCAAACTACTTTTTCTTCATTTTAATATTCATTATATTAAAATAATTTTTTTTTCTTTCTCACACAGAATTTTTTATTTATTTTTTTATTGCCCTTTTCACAGACAAATTAACCCGTCACAATATATAGTTTATTTTCTATGTTAGCATTTTAAAAGGGGGGCGGCTCACCAGTGCAGTCACCACTTCGATAAGTAAAGTGTTTATTTAATAAGTCGATTTTTTTTTTTTTTGGTTTTTTTTTTTTTTGGTGAGAATCTAATAAGTCGATATTTGAAAACTAATAATCTATTGAGAAAGGGTCCGGATGCAAACAAGATGAGACATTTTTTAATTAATGTGGTCATGCTTTCGGATGCAAAATTTTGGTATTTGTCTTTCCCAAAAACGTCACATGTAATTGGGCTTTACCAAGTAATGTCACATGGGAAGGAGAAAAAGCTTTGTCATAATTGGTCTTTACCACGTCGACATGTGCAGATACCTAATGTGAGCGAAACGATGCCGGGGCTTCAACCAAAATACCTAATGTGACCTTTTTTTTTGAGAAGCCGACCTAATAGGCGTTCAAGGCACAATTGACAATTGTGAACAGATGGAGTAATTAATAGAGTAATAGAGTTACTCTATTAATTGTAGAGAAACTAATTGGGAGAGAGAGAGAGAGAGAGGACTTGGAACGAGACATGCATTAAATCAAGGAACGGCGTGGAAAATGCCACTATTATAAGCTTGGCTAATGAGTCATTGCCCATGCATTAAGCTAATGACGCAGCTATTGAGGTCTTTTTTTTTTTTTTTTTAATGGGAAGATTGCAAATTTTATTTCTAACTAGTTACAGACCCATGCGTCACGCGTGATAATTTTTTTAGAGTTTTCTCATAAATATATATTTAACTATTATTATTATTGTTTTACTATTGTCTATGTAACTTATGTGAAATTCTTATATGGTAAAATTATCCAAATCATGCTATGTAATAGAATAATATTTTATTCTGTATAATGCAATAGGATAAAATTCAACAATCAAAAAGAACAAAAAAGATAAAAGATAAAAACTTAAAACACAAAACTAAATTGTATCAACTCAAAGTAGAGTTCTTAAAAATACAAAAAATTAATAACCTAAAGCAAAGATGCAAGAAAATAAAAAATTCTTCAAAACATTGAGAGAGAGAGAGAGAGAGAGAGAGAGAGAGAGAGAGAGAGAGAGAGAGAGAGAGAGAGATAACTTTTTATGTGAGGGAAAATTATGCATAGAAATATAGAATGGAAGAGATAATGAATAATTTATAATAAGAGGATAAGAATAAGAAGAAACAAAATAAATGAAAGGGAAAGATGAAGAGAGATATTAAGGTAGAGGCAGTGGGGAGATGAAAATGTGAAAGGAATAAGAAATAGTGGAGAAAGTGTAAATTTTATAAATAATAAAAAAAAGAGTTGGAAAATTAATTAATTAATTATCCAAGTTAATTAATTAAGTCAATTTAACATGTAATAGCGTGGTAGCACAAACAAATCACCAACTAAACTAAATGCAAGGGAAAATAAGTTTGACACAGGTGATTTGTTTACGAATGGGAAAAACCATTGAAGCAAAACCCTACCGGGTGAATTTAAGATCACCACTCCCAAGAATCCATTATTATCAATAACAAGTGGTTACAAGTAAAAAGAATCTCTGTACCCAATACCAACCTACAGTTGAACCCTTATCCTAATAACCAATTGGACTTGTATTGTAACAGCAATCTCTCCGTTCAATGCACGAATCCCAGTACATGACTAACCACCAACCTGAGGAAGATTGTTGGCTGCAAAGTTTTTCAGTTCATCAACAATGAAGATCAGAAAGCTTATTGGTCACAAAACCCTTGGCGCAAAGACGCAGTAATTTCTACAGAGAATATGATGAACTAGAGCAATTTCTGTCTCCGATCACAATATGCATGTATTATCACTTTGCATCACCTTGCATCACTTGTGACAGCTCTTAAAATAATCCTTATATATGTCAGGGTTGTGAGAAAAGAAACCCTATAGAAATACTCAAGGATATGCGTGTAATCAAATTTGGAATTTCTAATTTCATAATTTTTGATAGATACAGCTTGTGTTGATCTTTAGCAGTAATTCTCGATAGAAAGGATTCTGTTGAGCTTTAATGAGCAGCACATTCTTCACTTGTTTCTTAGTTAGATTTGCATGGCTTTAATACTAAACTTGAACACTTATTTCTTGATGTACTAAACTCATCCTAAATCTACCTAATTACAAGTAAAATGCGTTTTGTCAAAAAATTAGTCAATTACATAAATATGTCCCTAACATACACCAGAACACTAACACTACTAACATAGTAACATGTACACTACTTTATGACTTATTGAGTTATTACTTAACAAAACTTAAGTTTATTTGTTTTTTGACAAATTGAAAAAACTAAAAAAATTTGTGGCCTTATCCCAAAAAAAAAAAAAAGTGACAAAACCAAACTGTGTGCTCACTCACAAATAACTAAGGCCCTGTTTGGTTTTTTTTATTTTTATTACTCATCACTCACTCAATTTTCGTCACTCATTACTCATCACTCATCACTCATCACTTAAAATACCCAAATTTTTCCAAACCCACCCAAACACACTCGATCACTCACTCATCACTTAGTTCTTTTGTTTCAAAAAAAAAAAAAAGAGTCAAAGAATGCGGCTAAATGAGTTGTTTAAAATAATAATAATAATTATAAATAAAAAAGTCAAAGAGTGCAGCTAAACAGTAAAAAATGGTAGGTTTAATTACGAAAATGCCATTAAAAATTGAGTTATAGAAATTGAAAACACCTAAAATGTGTTTTCAGTTTCCATAACTTATCACTCAAAAATCAGAGAATTGAGTGATGGAAACAAAGTTATAGTGCTCCCAAATGGACTTCCTGCTATGGGTCCCACTATTTTTGAGTTATGAGTTATGAAAACAGAGTTATGAGTTATGGAAACTAGAAATCCAAACAGCCCCTAAGGCACCTAACACATAGAAACTCACACAGTCACACACCTAAGAGCTTTCACAGTTTCCCTCTGTGCCTCCACTGCTTTGCAATTAGCTTCTCTCCACGTCTACTCTTTTCTCTTATAATTTACTTTTCTTTTCTTTTCTTTCAATCTTGATAACTTGACATTGTCCAAGACATGTAGTTCTATTTATTTTTTTTCAAAAAAAAATATTCTTTATTTTGTGGGATAAAATACTTTTTGGTGCTCCTTAAGATCTATCTCTTTTTTAAGTTATAAATTTGTAATACATTTTAGCAATGAGTTATTAATATTGAAGATTTTTTCCATCATGAATTCATGACTATAAAGAATTTTAGTCATGCTAAAAAATGTCAGAATTGGATGGATATTAACAAGTGGCATTAAGTGCAATTCATCTCCTTATTTGATTTTATTCATTCTCTCTCAAAAGGTTGCCATTGATTTTTTTTTTTTGTACTTAAAAAAAATATTACAAAAAGTTCGTTTTAAAAATACGTATCAATCCGACCTGACCCGCAACCCGATTGACCCGTAACCCATTTGACCCATTAAAAAATGAACCGTTTGACTCGCAAACTCGATTGACCGATCCGAACCCAACCCAACCCACCCGTTTTGTCATGTCTATATGAACATGGTCAATTTTTCTTCATTTTTTCAGAAAAATTGTAAATCTTAAGTAGGTTTTGATTGGATTCTTAAATCTTAGGTGGTAGGTTCAAACCCATCTGATTGTGGTTCTTCAGTGATATGAAGTAGAATAGGATTTTTTGGAATAAAAAAACAAGAACTAGAACGATGAGAAAAAGATTCAAGTATAGGATTCATATTCCCCAATAATTATAGTGATTTCTAGGAATTAATGGACACCGAATGTTTAATTGATTTCACAGTAATAGTCTAAGGTTAGAGGTGTGTGCATAAAAAAATAAAGGAAATTAGGTGGGACATTTTCTAATCACACCTGATAATCAGCTATATATTTAGCTTGTCTTGCTAAAAGAAAAAAAGTGTTAAATATCTCATTGTGTCCAAATATAAAAAGTAAGTAAGACAAAGTTTAGCCACAAAATTGGATGTAGTTTAAGGCTACAATCTGAATTGCAGGTTCTTTACGATCTTAAAATACATGTGAAATTTTGTATCAATCAAATATTATTTACTATATGATTTATAAGCTTATATTTTTTTATATAATTTTAAACAACAAAAACTTATAATTTAAATAATTTATTGGTGACATAGCTATTAATCTTTAATTTTCTAGAAATTGTGCAAGGATAGAAGATATAAGAACAAGATATAATCCAATGGTAGATTTGTCGAAATTTCCCTCTAATAAAAAAAATATTATATAAAGTTATAACCCAAGGCTACAACTAAGTTTGTAGTTAAACTTTGTCTTAGTAATAATTATCATGTTCTAAGTATTCCATGTCAATGATGCCGCATCCATGGTGCGTGATATACAATACATTAAGATCAACACCAGCAATTAGCCAGGTTACATTACTATGTGTATTCACGTAAATAATTGGTCTTTCTATTCAAATTGAAACCTTCCACTCAGTGGCGGATCATCACAAGGACTAAACGGGGCCTTGGCCCCCCAAAATTTGGAAAAAAATTAATGAATTTTTTTTTTTTTTTTTGGAATTATCCTAAATAATTTGAAAATTTTAAAAAGAACCTTATCATTTTGACCTCCCATACCTAATAATATACATATATATATATATATATATATATTTAAGATAGTCTAGAAATAAACATAACTTTAATTTAAATATAAGAATAATACTAGAGATACAAACTATTTTACAAAAAATATTACAAACTGCTAATGTGATAAGTGGTTATTGGTAAATGAAAAAGTGATATTAATGGAGGGCCTAGATGAAAATCAATAAAAGGTTGGCCACATTAACATTTTGTAAAAATATTATAAAATAGAATACAATCCAAAATCTTTTTTTTTTTTTTTCCTTTTTAGTTCTTTCCTTTTCCCACTGCTACTGCAGTTTTATGTTTACAATATAAAAGTAAAAGTTCTGTGTGACTAAACTAGACAAAAAAGTGTGAAAGACAAGTTTGAAACTTCCATAGGCCCCTCACGCATGTACAGTGCTCGTGTATGTGTTACTTTGCTTTTCATTTGCTTTCTTTGATTTCTTTACTTTACTTGCTTTCTTTTTTATATACCTCATAAAACATTATTTGTTATTATAATAATCAATATATTATATACCATATGGTATTATAATTTATAAATGTACTTTTTTTTAGGGATAATTACCACATGCTACTAACCCCGCAGCTTAAACCCTTTCCCCCCTAGACCCCTAAGCACTTTGTGCATGGGGAGGTGCCAATTCAGTTACAAGGCCTTTGGCAATTTATAAATGTACTTGATTAGTTTGATTAAAATATACAATATATTCTACTATATTAACATGTATTTAGCACTTCAAAAAAAAATTAACATGTATTTAGTTGTTGTTTATAGCACATATTGAGTTATGAAGTATTGTCCATTACTATTTTAAATTTCATACACACACAAAAATTTTTATAAACAGCCCCTAAAGATAAATTTCTAGCTCTGTCACTGCTTCCACTATATTAATAAAAAGGGAAAATCTGGGTGCACATCTGAAAATCCACATACGCGTGCACGTACAGATGTGTAAAGGCATAGTTAGTGCACGTCAATTATAACCAATTGAGTTTTGGAATTGTTGTAACCAAACAACACCAGATGGGCATAGTCTTATAATTATACCAAGTGCTTGTTTAGTGTTCCCACCCTTACACTAGGACGTGTTCAACTACCTGGGCGGCAATTCGCAAAGGGGAGGCTGTTTTTAAAACAGGTTCTAATTTGATCGTTGGGAAGGATAATCACCTGTCTCTTTGGTATGATAAATGGTTGGATAAAGGGCCTTTTAGGGGGCTGATTGAGGGACCCCTAAATAGGGGGGAAGAGGTTATTACTTTGAATTCGGAAGTGATTGGGTTTTCGGGTTGGGACTGGCAAGGCTGTTCCTTTTCTTTTCCGGAGAGGTTGCTTTTAGAAATAAAGGCCACTCCCATAACTTTCTCTGCACAGAACACTGACTACATTACTTGGTATTCTTCATCGAGTGGAAATTTCGACATGAAGGAAGCCTATAAATTGGCTGTTTTGGAGGTGGAAGGTATGTATAATAGAAATTTTGCTGGTGATTGGATTTGGAAGGTGCCAACAATCTCGAAAATTAAATGTTTTTTGTGGCAATGCCACCACAATAGCATCCCAGTCCAATCCACTCTTGCTGCCAGAGGGATGCAGGTCACTTCTATGTGCCCCCTCTGTGAGGGAAGCATTGAATCAATAGTTCATGTGCTGCGTGATTGTCTTGTTGCTCGAAGTCTCTGGAACTCCCTGCTCCCTCCTATGTTTGCTTCTATGTTCTTTGGTCTCCATTTGAATGACTAGATGCGATTGAACTGCTGTAAGATGAACAACCACACTACAACGGGCATCAAATGAGGAATCATTTCTCCTTTGGTATTTGGACTTTATGGCTGCACCGGAATGGTGTTCTGTTTCGGAACGAGAGAGCTCAGAAAAATTTCGAACCTGAGGTTCTTGCTAAGGCTGTGGAGTTTGCGTATATGGGTGTTAATGGGAATCAGGCTTGCAATCGACGGAACATACAAGTCAGATGGTTAAAGCCTCCATTGAGTTGGTATAAACTCAACTTGGATGGATCGTCGTTGGGTAATCCAGGCCGGGCTGGTGGTGGTGGGCTAATTCGCGATGATAAGGAAGAGTGGATCAAAGGGTATGCGAGAAACATCGGTCATACTACTAGTGTAGCTGCGGAGTTGTGGGCACTCCGTGATGGTCTTAGGTTGTGCTCTGCCTTGAAGTGCTCTGCCTTGAAGTTTCATGCCGTGATCATTGAACTTGATGCTAAGCTGATTGTGGATCTGTTGCAGAATGAAGATAGTCACCAAAACTGTATTGATGCTTTAATTAGTGATTGTAAGTCTGAATTAAGGGCCATTCCTATGGTCCAAATTCAACATTGCTATAGAGAGGCGAATAAATGCGCCGATGCTCTAGCTAGACAGGGAGCCTTGCTTTCCCAAGATTTTGTTGTTTTCTTTGACCCTCCAGTGGAAGTCTCCTTGTTGCTTAGTCTAGATTCTGCTGGGGTTTGTTATGATCGTTGTATTCTTGGTTTTTAGTTTTTAATGATATTTCCCTTCTTACCAAAAAAATATGAATAATTAATTTGCGGAGAGTTGAGTCGATGTGTTGTGGCCTTGTGGGACACTAGTCAGTCAGACTAGTGGAACTGTGGTCTTTAAAAAAGCTTAAAGACTAAATTTTGGGGCGGTGAAAGACAATTTTTTTTTTATTGAATTGTTGACTTGAATTCTTATTAAACTAATCTATGAACATAACAAAAATTCTTCTTAATACAATTTGAAAATGCAGCAAATGGCAAAGCATTTGTGCTTGTTTAGACCCCAAGCGCAAAAACTACCGGTTGGGTTGCTTTTACAACTACTTATCTAAGTGCGGAAACAAGTGTAACAAGTATACAAAACCCAGAAAACTACTCTAAACCATAATCATCAACAAATCACAAAAATTATAAAGTTAAGAGTAAGGGAAGAGAGATGCAAACACAAGATAACACTGAGACGTATTATCGAAGAGAAAACCAAAGAATTTGGCGAAAAACCTCTCCGCGACTCTCCAAGTCGAAATCAATCCATTAGTGAATAAGTTGGAGTACACGAATAATAAAAGACCATCTAAGCCTAGTCTACCCAATGTACTTGAGCCCTCCAAGCTCTTGCTACCAACAAGGCTATGCCGAACCATGTCTTCACTAGCTTTCTAGATCCCACAATAAGCTCCATATTGCATCCACCATCCTCGGCATCTTCCAATGCTTCCCAAGCTCCAAATCACTCCCTACACTCTGAATAGGTGTGGGTTGTGTTTGGGTATAAATCTCCTTTGAATGGTGTAACAATGGGAGAGGGAAGGAGAAGAGGCTACAAATGAATTCTCACTTAAGGATGAGTAGCTCTCTCTCAAACAAGGTGGGTGTGTTGTAGAAACCTCTTTATGGTTTTTTTCTCAATGGCCTCTTTTTAATTTCTAGGGGTAATGATGAGGGTATATATAGTGGGTGTGAGAAAAATACAAAAAGTCACATTTTTAGCCAAATAGGGGTAGCTCGCAGCTGGTGCAAGTCGCAACTCGAGGCATGAGATAACCAATTGCACAAGCTGTACTTTGCTGTGATAGCTAGCCTGACTCTTCACCTTCTTGCATGTGCTCCTCGCGTGTGGCAATTTCGTGGCTCATCCAGTCACGGTCCAATCGCGAGCTAGTTGCGACTTGTACATCTTGAGCAATTTCTCTCATTCTCTCATCATACTCATCCCTTACAATAAATTCCCGCAAAATACTAGGAAATAAATTAATGCAATTACAACACCTTTTTGTCATGGAATAAGCCAACATACATGTTATGAGAAAATCATAACTTAACACAATTAAAGACTACTAAGCTGAGTTAAAACATTTATGCTTGTTTAGACCCCAAATACAAAATTAACTGGCTCTAAAACTCGAATACAAAAAGTAATAAGAAAGAGATATCTGGGGTTTTTTGCAAGAAAGGATACTAAATTCGGTAGGATAGCATAATTTTTTCTATGTTATTTTTATTTTTAAATGAAATCTCTTCTTCTTTGTTAAATATAAAAAATAGAACAAAGAGAGTATTGGAAGATACTGAAAACAAAAGTCAAAATGTCAGTAAGTTTAGAGAAAGCTGTTACGATTGAGGTAAAACAAAAGTGACATAATGTCAATAAATTTAGAGAAAGATGTTAAGATTGAGGAATATACCGAAAGTGTGAATGCTATAACCATAAACACATAAATAAGAGTCAAATTTTATTGGAAGAGAAAGTCTTATAAAGAAGATTTTAAGAACCGAACTATTAACGAAAATAGATTTTAGAAAAATGCATAGTACAATCAAGGTTTTAAACAATAGCACCAAATTTAACTTCAAAAAATTTAATCTAATTCAATATTGTGAATGTAGTAGCATTACTCTTACTTGTGTTAGACCTAAATTTTTGAAATTCTTGAGTTAAGAGTGAGTGAGGGTCGTTTTTGACAGTGTCTAGGCCCAAACTTAAGTGAAGACCCTTGGTCCTTTTGTTGTAGTTTGAAGGGACTGGGGGTTGGTTCACCGCGGCTAAATGGGCAGTTTAAGAACCAAGTGATGCACAAAGCAAGATTCCTATAATACGTATTAATGGCAAACAAGAATATATGTATTGAATGACAAGAAAAGCAGCAAAGAATGGCAAAACAATAAAAGAATTCACAAACTAATTGTTAGAGATCCTTAAATCAAAAGGAGATGCTTCATTAGTTTTCTTAATTATTGATTATGATGTGCTCACTAAGACGTGATACAAGGTTCAAATAAGCTCAAAAATTACAGACGTAGATGGCTATCTAAGTCTCTAAGACTTGCAAAGTTTGAATCCTCTTGAATCCGAGCATGTGCTATAGTAGCTGTTTCTAGGATACCGGGAAATGTTTCCCTGTTTTCTTTAAGTCTGAACAGAGTTTTGTTAGTGATTCTACTATGGTTGCCCTATTGCTAAATGCCCCTTCAACGTTAGCTACACCACCCTTTTATAGTGTCATTTTAGGGTTCCGGGGTACAACTGGTCTCTTTCTCCTTCGCTCCCTGGGTACCAGAGCCCTTGTTGTTCTAGCTCCCTCTGACACCAGATTCTTTCTCTATTTCTCCTAATTTCCTTCTTTTGGTTCTTTTCTCCCGAAAGCCTCTTGCTGACTTTCCATTCTGAGGTAACCTAGGAGAGCCGATCTTCAATCTTCCTTTGTTCAAGGCTTCCACGCCTTTTTAGGCTTAACTTTTGGCTGCTCTTCCTTTTTGCCATCTTTCCACAATGAGCTGAATCCTTCCTTGCCAATTCGAAGGTTTTTCCAGTTACTTCTTCTTATAGTTCATTTTTCTAGATTCCTCGAGATATCATCCTTTTGCTTATGAACTGTTGCTTTCCCAGCCCTCTAGTCCTTTGCTGCGTCACTGAGCACTTGAGAAAGACATATCTATCATTCGTTTCTTGTGCCTTTCTGGTTCCCCTTGTGAGCTGTCTCAATCTTACTTTGGCAGTGCTGCATATCCCAGGGATCCCGAGCCCTTGGCAGTCTTCTGGGATCTCGGCCCAGTTCTTTCTATTGGACTTTCCTTGGCCTTCTGATCTTCGGCAGGTTGGGCCTTTTTCCTTTCTTCCCTTTGTTTCATGGGCTCTAAAACCTGCCTCTTCATAGGCTTTGGGCCTCAGATCTCTTGGAGTCTGCTATCCTTTCTTCTTTTGTGAGCCCAACTCCCTTTTCATTTTATTTTCTTATGGGATTGGCCCAAGGTGTTATTCCTTTGGGCCTTGTGTCATGCTGTTTTGAACCTCAACAGAGTGTCCAACATTTTAATTTGGATGGTCATAATAGATTAGTTTACCATATAAATTTTTTTTGGCAAGTGTATATATACATTTGAAATTTCTATTCCCCCAAGTCCTCCATTGTATACTTCCTCTTCATCTTCAAAAAGTAGTTCATTTTTTTATTTTTCATTGTCCTCAGTTTCTGTGCCCCATTTATGATAGATGAGAATGATCATGGGCCTTTTCACTTTTGGGGGTGTTATGGAAGGGGATAATGGACCTGTTCAAGCCCCCTTAATTCAATACATTATGAAAAATAGAAAAGTAGTATAGAGGCACTTTCGCAAACTTCAAATGCGCCCAAAAAGCTCTAACAAATCACAAAGATTTAAGTATAAAGAAATTTACCTTACTCAATTGTCGCATGGCATCCTATTTATTTATTGACCTCTTTCTTTTTTCTTTTCTTTTTTCTTTCTTTTTTACAAAATCGCACAAGATACATATAATTATAGGCATTGTTTATTACACACCTGTGTATATGCACACAAGTGTGTAATAACTCTGAAATCTTCAGTTTAACTCATGATTTCAAAATTAAAAATGTGAGTTAGACTCAAGATTTAGTGTTATTTAACACTTGTGTGAATACACACAAGTGGATAATAGGTTTTATTCATACAAGTCACAGGCCCATGGAATTCATGGGATTAAACAATTATTTTGAGATGTGGTATAATGTATTGTTTATTGTAAATAATTTGCTCCCTAAAAATTAAACAATTTCTAAAAGTAATTTTCATCTCTCTATTTTTACAAATATATAATTGTATCATTTTTGGTGTTTTTAATTGATATTATTCTTTTTTGAAGTGGTCTGAATTCTTCTAATTATTGTCAATATGCACTATATTTTCCTAATTTCTTTTGGTACAACTAAAGTTTTTTTTGAAAGAGTTTTAACCTATGACGTTCGCTCCTGATGATAGCTCTTTCATCAGACCAAGACACCAATCAGTTTTTGGTATAGGCGGGGATTGAACCACAGATCTCTTATACAACCATCAGAGACTTTACCAGTTGAGCTAACTGTTTTACATATTTAACAATCTTTTTTTTTTTTTTTGAGAGTCATCATATTTAACAATCTTATGTGGTAAGATTTTGACAATTTTTCATAAGTAATGTTTAAACTACATCTTTCATCTTATATTGGAGCTGATTCAGCTTTCAAATAGTTGAAATTAGAAAAATATTTAAATTAGAACATTTTAACCTTTGATCTAAAAGTTTTCCTAGCAACTAGTTATATATACACTTGACAAGTTCAACTAAAGTTGGCAATTTTGTGCAGCTGTGCATTCTAAGAACACTTAAATAAATATAGGCGGTCAAGATTCTCAAAAAACAAAAAACAAAAAAAAAAAAAAAACAAAAAAATAAATAATAGGCGGTCAAGCCACATACGTTAACTACTCTCTATTTTAATTTGATTTGATCAAGTTTCACAAACGAAACAATGCCGAGGCTTCGACCAAGATACCTGGCTAATGTGACTATTTTTTTTAGAAGCCGACCTAATGACTATTTCAAATTGCAAATATATACACCTTTTAATAGGCATTCAAGCCATCATTGACAATTGTCAACAGGTGGAGTAATTAATAGAGTAATTACGTTATTAATTGTAGAAAAACGAATTGGGAGAGAGAGAGAGAATGAGGACTTGGAACGATACATGCATTTAATCAAGGAACGGCGTGGAAATTGCCACTTTTATAAGCTAATGACGCAGCTAGTGAGATCTAATTGAGTGAATACAAATTATTTGTATCATTTTTTGTATACCACTTTATATTCCACCATGGATAACTTGTCATGTATTGATTTTTTTTTTTTTTCATTCAAATTTTAGTTATTTTATAAGGAAAGGAAAATTACATCCTCTGTACCATTTTAAATATATATATATATATATATAGATGAGTTTTTCACTCTTTCCCTCTCCTTGAAAGGCTTCTAGATATTGGACAATTGTAAATATATATATATATATATATATATATTAATGTTCAATTCTTTTAATTACAGCTTGAGACTTGAGAGTAGAAAGTTAAACCGAATGATGATTTAGAATGACGATAAAAAGTGCAATCGTCAGAAGTGGACGTCATAGGTTGAAATTTTGTAATAAAAAATAAAAATAAAACCTTAAAATATATCAAGTTAGCCCTAAAATGTATAAATTTCTTGATTCTTCTTGGTTTAGATTAATTATTATAAACTCAAAAGGTGTACATAGAATCATGTCGTTTCTAGGACATTACACTCGTTGATACAAGATATAAAATCTCAACTATCATACAAATGCTAAAGCAGAGCAGTCTGAATAACAAAAAAACTAATAGTAATTAAGAAGCTACTATTAATTTAAGGGAAAGGGATTAAAGAGTTATCTTTATTAATTGAAAAGGTTTTCTCATTTGATACATTGCTACTAGTTGAAGCATTCATGCTTTCTTGACGCTAGCTAGTCTTATTAGTTAGACCTTTTCCAGACAATTTGGTGTTAGTTAATTAATTCAAATTTCTGAAGAAGTCCTAGACCATGAAAATGACTAGTTCTTAAATAATCTCAATTACAAGACTACAGCGACTGCTTGGAATAGCATGTTTAAAACCTATCAAACATTATAAATGTTGTTGTAATGGTTTCTTTCTAACTCATATAAGCCATAACCATTATTATGGCAAAGGTTACTTCAACACTTCATCATTGTTGTTCTCTCTTTCTTCTCCTTCTGCTTCTTCCTCTCGTTCCCACTGTTTTTACCTACACCAAAGATGACTGTAACATATTGCTGAACTCACCGGCTTCAGTTACAGACCAAGATATTAATCCATTATTCACGTCGCGTTCAGGTGAATTTTCCTTTGGATTCCGCCGTTTTCAAATCAATGAGAAAGAGTCTCAATTCTTGCTTGCAGTTTGGTTTACTAAAACAAAAGACCAAACCATAGTTTGGTCTGCAAATGGCAATGAACCAGCATCACAAGGTTCTACACTGACGCAGAATAGTAGCAGTGCATTTGTTCTCAATGACCCTAATGGCAATGAGTTATGGAAGGCTCCAGGGAATGGTTCCAAATCCAGTTGTGCGGCTATACTGGACAATGGGAACTTGGTGATTTTAGATGAGCAGTATAATTCTATATGGGAAAGCTTCAAAGAGCCTACTGATACGATTTTGCCTGGTCAAATACTGTACATGAATACCACACTCAGGTCTCACCAATCTACTACAAATTATTCTTATGGCCGCTTCCAGCTTTCTTTACAGCTTGATGGCAATCTGGTGCTTTATTATATAAATATGCCATCTGAAGTTCTTAATCATGCTTATTTTGCCACCATGACAATTTTCTGGGAATCACAGTTGATCTTTACTGAAGCCGGATACATGTACGTCCAAGATGCGAACAATTCAACCAACATCTTCAACCTTACCCAAGAAGGTCTAGGCTCAAAAGACTCTTTCTACCACATGGCTAGGATTGATTATGATGGGGTCTTCAGAATATACAAACACCTCAGACAGCGGGACACAAGTTGTGGAAGCTGTCCTTCAACATGGGATCCAGTGCAAGGCATTCCTGGTGGGTTCTGTGGACTCAACGGTGTTTGTCGTACCTCAGATGCTTCAAGTGGGGGTGGGACATTTTGCTCATGTCCTTATGGATTTTCTCAATTGAACCCATATGAGGATTGGGCAGGGTGTAAACCAGATTTTCCGTTACCCAACTGCGACAATGGATGGGAAGAAAATAAAGGGCAGGTAAGCTTTGTACGACTTACAAATATGGACTGGCCATTTACAGATTACAGCCATGTTCAAGGGGCTAATGAGACAGAGTGTAAGCAGCAATGCCTTGACGATTGCATGTGTGTTGTGGCCATTTACGAAAAAGCAGGTGGCTATTGTTGGAAGAAGAAGTATCCTCTGTCCAACGGAAGATATAGCACAAATATTACGAGAATAGCTTTCATCAAGGTACCTAATAGCTTTGTTCCAGTGAAGAAAAGCCAGTCTGTGGTAGTTGTTTTGGCACTACTCCTTGGCAGCTCTGCATTTCTCAATATCCTTTTCTTCATAGCTAGTATTGTGGCTATTATCTACTAGCACCACAAAAAGCTGAATTCGCCATGGAATATTGATTGCACACTTGCAACAAATGTGAGAAGCTATACATATAAAGAGCTTGAACAAGCAACCAGGGGCTTCAAGCAAATAGTAGGAAAAGGTGCTTTCGGAACTGTTTATAAAGGGGTCCTTCCATCAGATTCAAAAAGATTTGTTGCAGTCAAGAAGTTAGGTAAGGTGATAGAAGAAGGTGAGAAAGAATTCAAAACAGAAGTGAGTGTGATCGGTCAAACTCACCACAAGAATTTAGTCCGGTTGCTCGGTTATTGTGATGAGGGGCATCACCGGCTGTTGGTATATGAGTACATGAGTAATGGCTCTTTAGCTAACTTTCTCTTTGGGCTATCCAGGCCTCATTGGAACCAAAGAGTGCAGATTGCTTTTGGAATTGCAAGAGGTCTTATGTACTTACATGAAGAGTGCAACACCCAAATCATCCATTGTGACATAAAGCCTCAAAACATACTTCTGGATGAGTATTTTACACCAAGGATTGCTGATTTTAGATTAGCAAAGCTTTTGTTGGCTGAGCAAACTCGAGCTCCTCGAACAGGAATAAGAGGGACGATTAGGTACTTCGCACCTGAATGGTTTAGGAAAGCATCCATTTCCGTTAAGGTTGATGTGTACAGTTTTGGTGTGATGTTACTAGAGATTATTTGTTGCAAGTCTAGTGTTACATTTGCATTGCAAGCAGAGGAGGCATTAATAGATTGGGCTTACGAATGTTACAAAGATAAAAAATTAGATAAGTTGGTAGAAAATGATGAGGAAGCAAGCAATGACATGAAGAGGTTAGAGAGGCTTGTGATTGTGGCAATTTGGTGTATTCAAGAAGATCCTTCACTGAGACCCTCGATGAAAAAGATCACACAGATGCTTGAGGGAGTTATTGAAGTTTTTGTGCCCCCAAGTCCTTCATTGTAATATCACTCTTCACCTTCAAAAAGTAGTTCCCTTGAGTTTTCATTCTCCCACTACAAAAAAAAAGCCTTTAGGCCGCGTTTGAAAAACGCGGCCTAAGGTTCGAAAAACGCGGCTATAGGCTATGGCCGCGTTTTTTTAGGCCGCGTTTCTAAATGTGGCCTAAACCCCGAGACTATAGGCCTTCGGGGTCTATGGCCGCACTTTTTCAAACGCGGCCTAAAACCAAGGTCTATGGCTGCGTTTAAAACACGGCCTAAGACCAAGGTCTATGGCCGCACTTTTTCAAACGCGGCCTAAAACCAAGGGCTATGGCCGCGTTTAAAACGCGGCCTAAGACCAAGGTTTATTCAAAAAAAATAATTCTGAAAATATTCAAAAGAAAATAATTCTGAAAAAGCATGAACATGAACACAAACCCAGCAATTGCATAAACATAAACCCAGCAAAAGCATGAACATGAACACAAACCCAGCAATTGCATAAACACAAACCCAGCAAATATAAACAAGAACACAAATATTTGAACACAAACACAGCAATTTGAACACAAACCCAGCAAACAATTTGAACACAAACACAACAAATATTTGAACACAAACCCAGCAAAAAATTTGAACACAAACACCACAAATATTTGAACACAACCCAGCAAAAAACTAAACATGGTGTAAACACAAATATAAATGCAAACACAAACCCTGCAAACACAAACACCAAGCCGCCACAAATAATTCTAAAATTTGAACACAAACACCAAGCCGCCACAAGATCGGAAATCGGAGATCTGGCAAAACCGGTACCATAGCCTCGAGATCGGAAATCGGAGATGGAGCTCCAAGCGTCGATCTCCGATCCGATCGGAGATCGACGCTTGTGTCTCCAAGCCTCGATCTCCGATCGGATCGGAGATCAACGCATGGAGCTCCAAGCGTCGATCTCCGATCTGATCGGAGATCGAGGCTTGGATCTCTAAGCTTCGGTCTCCGATCGGATCGGAGATGGAGGCTTGGAGATCCAAGCCTCGATCTTCGATCAGATCGGAGATCGACGCTTGGAGCTCCATGCGTTGATCTCCGATCCGATCGGAGATCGAGGCTTGGATCTCCAAGCTTCGGTCTCCGATCGGATCGGAGATGGAGGCTTGGAGATCCAGGCCTCCATCTCCTATCCGATCGATGACCGAGGCTTGGAGATCCAGGCCTCCATCTCCGATCAGAGACTCAGAGATGAGACTCGGAGATGAGACTTGGAGATGAGACTCGGAGGCCGCGTGTGTCCGATCTAGGGTCGGAGATGAGACTCGGAGATGAGGCTAGAGACTTGGAGGATGAGGCTAGTTTATGAGACTCAGAGATGAGGCTAGGGTTGAAAAAACGCGGCCCCATAAGAGACTGAAGCCGCGTTCATAGAACGCGGCTTCAGAAATTTGCTTGAGGCCGCGTCTACTCAACATCTTTTTTCAGGCCGCGTTTGGAAATCGCGGCCTGAAGCTAGAATCTTGGGCCGCGTTTGCAAAAACGCGGCCCATTAGGTGGACTGAAGCCGCGTTTGCAAAAACGCGGCGTCAGTCCATTTTGGGCCGCGTTTTTGCAAACGCGGCCCAAAAAACGGGGCCTAAAGGCCCCGTTTTTTGTAGTGTCCTCAGTTGAAAGGTAAGCATTTGAGATTGATGATAATGGGTAACTTTGTAAATAACTAAGTGTTGAGCAACCTCTTTTAAAGGTAAGGCGCCACACCTATTCTTATTTGTATTATGGTTTCAAATTCATACTGATCCGTGGTTGGTTTCCGTTATTCATTTGTCTCTTGCTGTCCTTTGTTCTTGGATACAAGGTTCCCTTGTTTCATGCCTATTATTCTTTAGTGTCTTTCACCTTCTTAGTTACTTAGCTTTAATTTTGGATTCCTAGTTCAATCTAACTTTTTCTTTCTTGGGTTTGTTAAATTGTTCTTGCTGTAATTTCTGTGGGATTAAATCATACTTGCATGTGGGTTGATTTGGATTTGTAACTGTGAGAATTGCAATCCAAGGGGATCGAGATTCATAATAATTATTCCTTGAACAAATCAAGTCAAACATGAAATTTAAATTTTATATTGGAAAAAAAAAAAAAAAAACTACGTCAATCATGCTTGTCATCCAACTTTAAATTATAATAGACGAAGGAAACGAAACATTATAGTCAAGAAAAAAATTTTGAATTCTCAAACTGGAAAAATTCAAATCATTCATGATACAAATAGTTTTGTATCCCATAGTTTTCAATGACTTATTTTCTAAACTAGTTTTCAGAAAACAACTAGTTTTATTGTTTTATTATTATTATTATTATTAATTTTTTTTGGGGGGAGGGGGGTTGACGGAGAAGTGAGACAAAATGCTAAACTTAAATTGCCAAACAAAAAGAAAAAGCATCTATTTTTGAAATTCCAATTCTAAAACCCTAAAAATATTGGAATTCAATCTTAAGTCTGTTAGGACAAGAAATGATCACCAAAACAAAGAAAAAAGAAACTGAATAAAAAAGAACACCCTTCCAGATCTGTTAAGATAAGAAATGGTCACGAAACACTGGCTTTGATATTATGGGGTTTTGGAACACAGTTTTTGTGTTTCTCCAAAAATTGGTAGTAAGGTTTTCAATAAATCACTTCTCCACAACTTATAGAATGAGGAGTCCTGTGTACTAGACACTTTGATTATGTAGTTGATTGGTCAGGAAACTTGGTGTAGGCATAGCAGGCACCCAAGTAATCAAATTCATGATTGCAAGAAATTTTATTTTAATTTTTATAATAATTAGTGGACTCAAACTCAAGATATTTCTGTGGAGATCAAAAAGTGCTACTGAGCCACAAATAGAGAATTATTTTTCAAACTCATAAATTTTTTTTTTTTTTTTTGAAAGCTCGATAATGTAAATGCTAGAGCTAGTTTAGACCCTCAATTTTAATTACAGCTTGATTACTTTTAAATCTAAATGCATTTAATGCAGAATATACGTTATTAGAAAATTAATTAATTGAAGCACTCAACAATTGCAAGGATGAACAAATAAGTGCAAGGCAAAAATCTAAGAGTTGGATTGCATGTTCTTTATACTCTTAACACATATGTTAAGTTTTGTATCAATTGAATATTATTTACTATATAATCTATAAGATTATAATTTATGCATTATGTAGTTTTAAACTACAAAATTTTGAAATTTAAATAATTTATTAATGTTATAGTTATTGATCTTTAATTTTTTAGAAATTTTACAAGTATTAAGGATATATATATATATATATATAAAAGTAATTCAATGGTGGATTTGTCAATATTTATCTTCAATAAAAAAATATTGAATAAAATTGTAACATTAAGCTGCAATCAATTTTGTAACTAAATTTTATCTTAAATCATTTAAAAATATTGACGAGGAAAAAATTTTCCTAATAAATATGAAAAATAAAAAAGTAGTATAGAGGCACTTTCACAAACTTCAAACACTCCAAAAAAAAAGCTGCCACAAATCACAAAGAATAAGAATAGAGAAATTTACCCTACTCAATTAACACATGACATCCTCTTTATTGATTTATTTATTTATTTTTTACAAAACCGCCGAAGATATATATATGAAAAGGTCAACAAAGGTCGGCAATTTTGTGAAGCTGTGCACGCAGACAACTCAAAGCCAAAAACATAAATAACAGGCAGTCAAGCCACGTATGTTAACAACAGGGGCAGCGCTGCCCCTGCCCGCCCAAAAATACCTTTAGTTTCCAAATATTTGTTGGTTATATTAATTACTTTCCAGTTATATTTGTAGATGAACTTGTGTTTTGTTGTACCTGAAGTTTATTACTGTTAAGCGTTTTAAGTATTTATTTGATCATTGGACTTGATTAGGTAAACTCACATAATAGTCGATCAACCTTTTTCGTTTAGTAACTTGGCTTTTAAATTGACCTACATGTTAAAAAGGTCAATTAATTTATCATCTACCTACTGTTTTAAAGGGAGGGGTAATTTGCCTTTCATGCTCGAAGCTAAGCTCTGTTTCTTGGTCTAGAAATAGAGTGTTTTTTAAGCTAGTCAAAATGTTTTTTTTTTCTCATATCACTTCATTTCTTAATTAAGTCCTTTTTTAATTAAAATAATATTCTACTAAACCAAGTTTAAAATTTCTCACCGCTTTAGCTTAAAGCAGCAGGACTATAGCCAATGCTCCATTATACAAACATTTTAAATATATTGTTATAGTTTTGACACTTTTATATTGAGTTAATCTCACAGTTTATTTTGAGTACATTGATTAATTTCTTGAATTGTAGATAAATACATTGATTAATCTCTTCAATTAATTTTTATTTAATATGAATTGATTATCTTTATTTATTTATTGAATTTTACTAACGAGTATATCATTCTTGGAAAAAATTTTATTGGGAATTGAAAAAGTTTTAACAGCTTTTTCAATTCTCAATACAATTTTTCCAAAAACGTATTTGTTAATGTATGCAATAAGGGCATATATTAACCGAACTCTTATTTATTATATAGTTATTTATTTATTTTTATTAATACTAACTAATATTTTTTAGATTAATTTTGTTTTCAATCATAGCCTTGCCCCCCCCCCCCCCCCTCCCCCCTCCCAAACTAAAAATCTTGGCTTCGCCACTGGTTAACAACTCTCTATTTTAATTTGAACTAGATGATATCCTGCACAATGCGTGAATACTTTATAATTTTATTTTGAAATACTTTCTTGCTATTTTTTATGATCTCAATATAACCAATAACCATGAATCTTGTGCTATGCATTTTGAAGAATTAGCTTCAATTATATTATATTAGTAAACAAAAAAAAAAAAAAAAGCCTTTATAATCCAGCAAGAAGATGAGTCTAGCAGGAAGTTAAGCACAACCATCTTTATAAAGAAAAATGAAAGGGTGAAATTTGACAATTTTGTTCAACTTATTAAAAAAACCGTAATGATTCATCTATAATGATTTTTCATCCTCCTTGAAGTTTTCCTTATACATTAATTATGGCTAAATATAGTAAAAAATATCCTTTTGCCACTAATACCAAGTCTTACATACCAAGAACTAATACCAAAAAAAATGTCCCAGACATAAGGGCCATTTTTGCCATCATGGACCTTCATTTCAAGTGATGCAAATATGTGACGAATTATTTAAGGATGGCCCTTATAGTATCAAACATAGTTGTCAAGACTTGAAAGAAAATTTTAAAAGGAAACTGTGTGAATTTTTATTTATAGATGAACTTTATTGCAATCATGTTCAAAGTAGGATAACTATTAAATTCCTAGAAAATTTCATTTAGTGCAGAGAAGCAGCTTTAGTGGCCAAATTTGGTAGTATTTTTTTCAAAAATATTCAAAGAATATATCATATGCTAAGTTGTAGCTTAGTTCTAATTGAAGTTGATTCATCATCCGGAACTACATAAAAAATATATATATATATATATATATATATATGTAATTGTTTAAGCTACAATGCCAATTATGTTTGGATGACTAGTGTAGCTTGCATGAATTTTTGTTATAAGACTACTAGTCCAATGTGGGTCAATTAATTGGGCTTTCTAGGCATATTTTGGCTGAACTAGCCCATTGACTAGTTTGATGCAAATGCTCGTACCAATACTTCTATGTTATAGAATCCAATCCACAGTCATTGGTTCTACTACTTGAGTTTACACTGCAAGCAGCGTAATGTTTATTGAACTCATATCTAAATGACATGATCTACATTAAGACAAAAAAGACACAATTTTTTACATTTTTTGATAATAATCAATATACAGTTTGACAAATAGGGTAAATTTTGACATATTGGGCCACAAGGATAAATTGTTTGGGTCATTGTTCTTAGAGATCTAAATGGCAGAAATGCCAAAAAGGTTATATATGTATAATGCATTGGGTGCAAACAGCACCCTCTTTGCCTTTGCACCCTCTTTGCCACTTTAGTATGAAATTTGCTTGTTCTTATTGGTAGTATTATTTATTAATTTCTTTATTGCTAAGTGAATAAAAGAGACGGGTAAATTCTACAAACATGAGCCCAAACACCCTTGGGGGTTGAGCCTAAACCACCTAAAAATAAGTTAATCAAAGATGAATAACTAATTTTTTTTTTAATTTATAAATACAGGATGCCTCAAAAAGTAAATATGCACATGTAATTGAAAGTACGTTCAATTACTTTTTCTCTTCTGCTTTCGGGTTATCCCAAGTTCAAGCTTAAAGAATGATAGTGACAAGTTAATATTTAATATAATCTTGGTTACTTTTCCATCAATGAAGCAAGAAAGTAAACATCACCATGCAGCTGCAGGTACTCCCAACAAAATCAAACTGACTTCTTATTAAAACCTTGAGCACTTGAAAATGATTTGGGTATAAGTATAAAAATGAAATCATGCAAGAAATTCTATTCCAAAAAAATCTTTACTCTAAAATTGGATCTTATAATTTACATTGACAAAACTCCCGAACCAAATCTATATAATATCCCAATTTGACAAGCAAAGTAGATGTCCTGTCAAACCTTTCTCAATAACCATTTCCTCGTTGCAAATTTCATGGCCATTCTCTCATCTTCTAAGAGTTCAAAAACCCTCTAAAAAGAGCTTCTCATCTATTTCAGGAACAATTTGAAGTGTTGTATCAAAAAATTCTATTCAATTGTAGACTTTGTCCTTCTTGGTACCCACATTTGTTTTGACTACTCATGGCCTTTCCTCAAGTGCTTCTTGTATCTCTCCCTTGATGATCTTTGAAATTTTTGAGAGCATGCATCGGTACAAACTTTCATTTTTCCCTTGATAAGATATTTCAAACTCCCTAGCTGGATATTGCATATCCCAAGTTATCACAATCCCATCCAAAGGGCATTATTGTTGACCTCCATTTTCTTGTCCAAACAACTTGATCTTCCATTCTGACTTTCATTACCATAAATCAAGCACAAATCAGAAATATGAGATCCCCTATATTTGTATGCAGTTGCATCCGAATGTTCCTGCAAAATGTCATTTTTAAACCAAAGCTACTCAAAATTATCCAGTTCATTAATTATTATACAATCAATATGATCATATATACTTCATCCCATGTTACCCAAAAACACTAAATTTACTAAATGAATACAGAAGTAATATCAATTCATCAAAGGGGAAAACAAGTTTGTATGCTATGCTTTGGGGTGCTCTTTAGTGATAACTAGAGGAAAACCCATTATCCTAACAAAATTACAAATGGGATAGAATGGCACCTTGATATAAGCTTCCCAAAGCTAAACATCAACTTCCATAGTGCCAACATTCTGCAAATTCATCCCAAGAAAAGCCATTCTAATTGAGGACACCCATAATGCCTGTATACTCTTTCATTAAGCTCATTATTGGCAAAGAATTGATCATTCTCTTCACCTAAAAGAACCACACCAATATATACAAGTTAGAGTAATGACTTGAACTTTGTCGCTTTGCTCTACTTTCTCCCCCTCTGTCTTGACCCCCCCGCCCCCTCCCCACCCTCCTCTACAACCATACTATTTTATCTTATAAATCTTAAATTTCACAAACAGTTAAAAATCATGACAGAGCCTCACCAGATGTTTCTGCTTTATTATATTTATATTAGATATCTTTGCATCTATACCATCTATTAACAAACAAATGATATAATTGCCCATATTTGTGTACATAATGTCACATATGTCTTTCATTCTAAGTGATACCTGAATAACAAAAGTACAAGAATATTGTACACAACTCTGACAATATCTTCATGATCTAATAGGTCCTTTTTTTTTTAATTTTTTTTTTATGGTAAGTCATTTCCTGATAATCCTTGCCTGAACTGAATTGAAATCTGACTCTCAGTTTTTTTAAACACCATTATATTGAGAACTACATAAAACACACAAATAACTTAAACCAGAAAATCATGCCACTCAATTTGGGTACATAATCAAAGGTAATTAGCATACAAAAGGGTCCCGTAATGAAGATCATGTCTAGCCTATTGAACTACAAGAAATATGAGAGGAGCATATCACATAGCTAGTGCAAAAGAACAAGATTTATTTCAACTTCAAATAGAAGTAGATACAACTTCATGTTAAGTGTTAACTTGTCTTAATGCATGATTACAAATAGATCATAGACAGGGCTCCACCTTCTATATCACTGACGTGCTAACATGATTACAAATGCATTTGCAAAAAACAATAATTAAAGCTTTGTAACAAAAAAGTTGAAAAAAAATTATTCAGGATGGAAAAAACTGGGATCTGAGAAAGGGCAGCCCTTCCACAAAGCCTAAATTGCAAATATTTGATCTGATACTTAGAACGAAATCAAACACAAAAATGGAAAATGCACTTCAATTTATCATACATATAAACCACCTATATCAGCATACTAAAGAAAGAAAGAAAATAAGTAGTTAAATGCACTTCAATTTAATGTCCATATATATATATATATATATATATTGATAGAATTTAATGTCCATATTTGTTCAATCATCAAATTCCAAGCAGCCTAAAAAAGAGATCCTTGCAGCAATTAATAAAGTTAACTTCGCATGGGAAGAGAACCTACCTTACAGCATACAAAGCTGCCAATTCATCTTCCACTCAAACCAATTCACTTGAACCCATATTCTTTTTTAATGCAGAAGTGTCTCAATGCAAAGAAGCAGAAAACTAAGATAACCAAGCTCAGTTAAATTTCCAATCAAAGATGATGCAGGGATCATCTATAATGAAGTTTGAAATCTCAATTTCCTTTCCTAACTGAAACACAATAAGAATGCCTCTTGCTGCTCTTGCAATCATCCTTTTCAGCATCTTCATAACAAAAAAGAAACATAAGAGAAGGGCTATAGGATCCCCCTTACTTAACCGCCTATAATGCTGAAAAGGCCAGTTGAAAATATGTTTACCAGATCTGAGAATGTCATAGTGGAGATACAAGCTAAAGTCCATTTTGACCAGCCAAATCTGAAACAAATACAAAGAAAATTGCAAAATGTCATGCCCCTACACATAAAACAAAAACAAATTAGGACATCTAGACTCCAAACCCAAAACAACATGCATGTATCTCAAGCATCACTGCATCACTCTTCCCAAGAACCACATATCATTGGCTACCATGTGATTGATGTTTCCCTTTTTTTGATCTGACACATGGAAAGTATTGAATTTTTAATCAAGTTCAAGTCATGGGATTCCAAATCTTGCAAGATTATGTGATTGATGTTTCCTGTTTTCAGATATGTTCAATACTATCACTAAATGTCATCCTTTGTTGAGAAGCACATTTTCTTGGATGACTTCCAGACTTTTATATTGCACTCCAAGCTTTCAATGTATTTTATATTTTTCTGCCCTGCTTGATCTTTTGAAAATGTTGGTTTTCTTTATGCGAAAAAATGACTAATAATATTTAAAAATAAGTAAATAAAAATGGGGTACATTTGCTTCTTTGTTCTTTGTTCTAATTCACATCAAGAATTTGTCTTTTTTAGTGTAATAAAATAGGACGGTTCATGGTTGATACATAAACTGGTGTGTATGAGATAGGGAACCTAATATAATTTGATGCCCCTCAAATGAATATTATGATTTAGAATCATATGTATAATACTTAGATAAACAATAAATATCTTCTGGCATGTATTCAGATTCCGGATACATGTGCTAAATTGAAAAGTTTTGAATTTCTCAAAAATCAAATCAACAAGTAAAATTATAAATATTGAATGGAAAGAAGAAGAAGAATCACCAACTGCAAAAATGTTCTTTCTATTTTCTTTTGTTATCTTCTTTGAATGGATCAAGTCAATTAAATTGTCCAATAGATCTTAAAAAAACGTATACCAAGTCCTCAGCCTGCAAAGACAAATAAAGACTTTTACATTGATGGTAGAGAGTGAAAAGATCATGTAAATGCCTATGAAATGAAGAATTTGCACGCTAAAAAAAATTGTAAGTTCTTAGACTGCAACATTTGAAGGAAAAATAAATAAATAAAAAACAGGTGTGGCCATGAGTTTTAAGGCAAACAAATTAAGCAGAAACGTATTAAAAACATGTTCAACTGGCAAAATACCGATTCGTGCATAAGGTTTCTCAATAGATAGAAGCATCATTGCACACAAATTTAAATATCTGATTGGAAGCCAACTTCTAGGAATGATGGTTCACCAGGGCTGAATTGCTAATATTTTTACCCTTTAAAGGAATAACTAGTGTGATTTTATTTATCATGTAAATACAAGAACACATAATAAAAGAACAAAAAAAAAAAAAAGACTTTTATATAAAAAGTCAAGAGTCAGAAGATCATTTAAATGCCTATAATAGAACACATTGGACAGTAGGTTAGCATTACAGAAAATAATATAAACTGAAACGGTGTTGAAAACAAAATTGTATACTAGAAAGAAAATATAATTGTATACTAGAAAGAAAATCTAGTTCTGGGAAGTCATGAATTGATTGTACCAATCTTTTCTACCTATAGGTAGTATTGAGAGAGAGAGAGAGAGAGAGAGAGTCCCAGCTCATAGTCCTCAATGTCCAGAGTTTGGTAATTTTGCCTTTCATCATGGTTGTCATTTCTTTATATAAGAAATAAATCTTTGAAAATTGGGAAAGTTCTATTATGGTATGTTCGTTCAAAAGATCTCAATTTGAAATTTTTTAGAGTTCTTTAAGATTTTGCAACTTCAGAAAAATTCTAAATCAAAGCAAATATAAATCTCTGTCAGTCATTTATAGGCTTGTGAAAAGAAAATCTCACAGACACCATTACATGAAACCAACATCTTGATCAACTTGCTAATACCTGGATTTTCAAAAGCAGCTTTTGCAAACACACACACACACACCAAAATTCAATGAGTGAGAGTCCAAGAAATTATTAGAGAATTTAAAAACTTTAGGAAAAAAAATGCAGCAATAGTCCAAAGTCCAACCATAATAAAAAATAAGTCGGACTTAAAAAATGTCCATTACAACAATACTAAGGAATCATTCCCTACAAAACTGTAAAATCAGATAATAATCTTCACCTCTATTTGGCAGCCAAGGAAAAGAATAACATCAAGTTGAAAGTTGATTGAGAAAAATACAGATTAGCATATTACCAAATGTATTAAAACAGAACATTTTGTGAGATAATACTGATAACCAAAAAAATAAAAATAAAAACAAATCATAGTTCAGCAATGACAAACCAATAAAAGAAGCAACAGCAAGCCTTACTAAGAGTGATAATAAACTTAACCTGGTGTTGCATCATAGTCAGGAATGTTTAGCCACAGCCCATGAGAGATGGCAGTAGACACTCCTTCTCTCAAGCTAAAGGGGTATCCACGAACGAAGTCAGCTCCTTCCCTATATGGATCATAGAGGGTATTGAAGAATACTGCTGTTGATGGTGTCAGCAGGTTCTGAATGTGTTGTGCTAACGCATTTATCTCTTTCCCGCTCGGATCCTTCGCCACCTTTTTCCACAATTTATTCCAAGTTTCAATGACACAAACAAGATAAGGAAAAGGAAAATGGTGTCATGCATATCAAATTATTGTGTCAAGAATGAATTAGCATTTTATTCAACTAACTAGGTATAAAATGTTATGTTCAATCAAATTAGTATTGACGCTTTATCCCACTATCCTTTACAAGATCCCTCGTGGACCTTACGTATTGGAATCATATAGCATTAGCATTTTATTGTGACTAGTTCTGTAGAACCAGATAATATGAAGCATGACTCATGAACAGTAACACATAAACACTTGCAGAAAACAATGCAGACTTCTTCTTATTATTACAGTATTATTTTTTCTTTTAAAAGAAAGATTTCCTATCAAAAACATAAAATAGAATACGCCAAACCTCATTTACGAGTTTAAAACTGTAATTTTGTCAAATTTCAACAAATGAGCAAATAAACTTTTAATAACAAACTAATAACAGCAAGCCTTACTAAGAGGATAATAAACTTAACCTGGTGTTGTGCTCACGAGGCTTGACAAGCTGAGTAGGGGCATCATATTCTATAAAAAGAAATAAGCACAATTTTCAGTTCTATAACATCCAGATTTTAGGATAGCAATACAGAAAATGAAATAATGCAACTGAAAGAACATTGATATTTACGTTAAGGAACAACAGATATAAGACAATAGAAGAAATAGAAGCTGACAATAACGTTCTTGAATTATTGGGGAAAGCTCTCAATGCTGAAACAAGAAACATACCAATCATCAAATTGGGGCCTTCATAGTCGAAATCTGCGTTGCATCTCAATCAGAAACCCCGTCACTGTATGCAACAATTATCAGTGACAACTCAACAGATTAATTTCTATATGACGAAGCATATGGATGCAGGATAAAGAACAACAAATGTTCTAAAGATTAATTTCTATAATATCAATTGTTACATTTCTCATTATATTGCCTTCTCAAATGTTTGCATCTATGGCTTATAGCATCTTTGTCATGATAAGACCAATGTCCCATTGAACAGTCCAATTGATAAATTACAATTACTTAAATACAAAAAATAAATAAAAATAAAAATACCAAAAACAACAACAACAACAATTGACAATTAACGAATACCAAAAATTAATTAAAACACATTTTAATTTGCAAAAAATAAATAGATAAATAAATAAAAGAGAGAGAGAGAGAGAGAGAGAGAGTGAAAGCAAACCTTGCAGCGAGTTGTGAAGAAACGGCGTCGTACCACTTGCAAACATTGGGGAAAGAGTCACCAAAACGGCAGCGTATACCTTGATGTCATCCTTGGTGAGATCGTCTCCGGAAACATAGGATTTTCCGGAAAGAAACTCGTCGAGAGATTTGAGGCCTGATTCGGTGTTGAGATCTGAGAAAGTGACAGCCATTGGATTTGGATTCGATCTGATATGAGTTTGAAGTTGAGTTGAGCTCAGTTGTTTAAACAAATCAGACCATCACTTTTCTTTTTCTTTTTTTACTCTTTCTTTTTGCTTGGGGCGTTACAGGCTGGGCCACTGAAGATGAGCCCAAATCAAACCCATCAACATTGGATGAGTCAATTGCCAAACCTAAGTCTGGTCCATTTTCTGTATCCATTGGAAGTCTCAAACCTGGATCATGTTGTGGTTGCTCTATAAACTTCATATCTGCTCTTGCAGCGCGACGTAGAGACTTCAACATGAGAGGGTGGAGATGCTTTGAAGCTGTAAAAGCTGAGCCTGTAACGCCCAAGTCTGATCCATTTTCTGTATCCATTGGAAGTCCCAAACCTAATTGCAAAGAAATGTCTTGAAAGATTCTGGGATTTTGAGGAGGAGGGCAATTGCATTCTACACGGACTCCTATCCTTTTAACGATGATAAATAAATCTGAAGGATCAGGGAAAGTTTCACAGAGGATCTCAACATGATTCAGATCAGTTAGTTGCAAGTCCCAAAATAGTTCCTGCAATGAACTCTGAGGTCTACAGGAAAAACACGTACGTCCATAGCGCCAATCTACTCTAATGGTTTTTCTTTCAAACGTTCGTTCACTACCATTGATGGAAATGATGACATGATAATCACATTCATAACAATATTCACCATCATAACCATACTCATCAACAACATAAGAATCTTGTATTCTAAAAGTAGTACAGAGAGCAATTGTTGGAAATTCGGGACCAATCGAGAATGATATTAAATTTCCATCCCTTCGATGGTTGAACCAATTTGGAATATCATACTCATCTCGGTCAACCTCAAAACTATATTCACAAAGGGGGTTCCGCCCAACTGGAAGCATTGTAGATGAGTGTGGAAACATTAACATGTGGCTTGTTACACCTAAACATGGTGGTAGATTTGGTGGAAGCCCTATGATTTCTGGAAGCAGCTGCATGCAATTAGCAAATTCAGTAAGTTACATCTTAGCAAATCATGTAGTATTTGTGAAGGTAACACAAATCGTTTCTTAATATCTTTAAGAGAGAGATATACCTGAAAGAATGATTGTAAATCCAGCGAGTGGCAACGTTCTACTTCTACACGTCTTATACTATGTGGAAGCCTTCGGATTTCCCGCAACTCATCGCATCCACTAATAATAAGCGTATGTAATCTCTCACATCTGCTCATGCTTTCTGGGAGGGTGACAACTTTGCTTTCCTCGATTTCTAACTCTTCCAGTGAGAGGCGGCAACAATAATTCAAAATAAATTGTATTTCTGAGTCAATGTTAAAGCCATAAAGTTCTAGTTGTTTCAACATTGGAAAAACATTTTTGGAAGAGCAACCAAGAGAGGTGCACATTGGCTGTCTATCAATCTCCACATTCTTTGGAAATATGATTTCGCCTTGAAGTGAAAGTCTCTCAATATGTTGTAAATTATAGATGCTACCCGGAAGTTGTGCACATCCGCTGTCTATGGAATCCAATCCCAATATAGTTAAGTCCTTAAGCCCAATCAAATTCCCAAATGACGGAGGCAACTCATCAGTACAGTTCCCCATAAGAAATAAATATTCAACGCCTTTCATTTCATGCAAGATATTTGGAAACTTCTTAATCCTCCGGCATCCAAACAGATCAAAAAAAGTAAGAGATTTCATCGTGAGCCAGTTCGGAAGAGTTTCAAGTTTTTTGCAATCCCAAAGGTCCCACACTTCAAGCTTATCAAGACGCCCCACGGAGTCATCAATCTCAACTAAATTATGACAGGAACTAAGATCCAAGTTCGTTACGTTTGGGGTCATTGATAAGTCAGGTATTTTCGTAATCAGATTGCACGAACTGAAGTCCACATATGTCACGGATACAAAATTCTGTAGAAAAAAAAAATTGAAAGTTAGAACATGGTTTAATCTTTAAAGAAGTATATATAAATAAATTAAAAATTAAAAACTTTGAAAAAAATAATAATTTATAAATGCTAATGATCATACCTGCTTGAGTACTGGTTCCTTTAATAGGATAAAAGGCATGTTGAGCACAACCAGTTTTTTAGGAAAAAAATTTGGTGGCCACGAAGAAAATGGATATTCACGCCAATCAAGCAAGCTTAATCCATTGGGAAGACATTCAAGGGGTCCATTGCAACAACGTACATTACGAATCAAAAGCAATCTAAGATTTTTCATCTTACAAAATTGTGCCTTTATTTGCACCTCTTCAGATTCTAATGCAGGCGACCACAATATTAAGCTTCGAATTTTATCTGAACCCTAGTTGAACAAAAGGGTAAGTGAATTACCAAAACATATAATAGTTAATAAACTTTAAGCAAAAATCTTATTTAGAATAAATAAATAGGAATAGGGAAAAAAGAGTAATTCATCTTTCATGTGAAGTGAAGGGAGGAAGTGAATCAAAACGACAAACATACCTTATTTTCAGTTACTACATCAAGAGCTTCCTCGTAACACCATAGTCTGCTACGTTCCCCAGGCTATTCTGGTGCTTCTTGTCGAACAATGTCCATACCCATTTGTTGTAATAAGTCATGCATCGACAAATTATAATTATATTGATCAATTAGACCCTTATCCATAAGTTTTTGTATACCATATGGGTTTAAACCGCAAGCTTTCAGTACATCCTTAATCATATTATAACTCATGTCATATCCCTTGAAGAAACATGCAATATCAAGGAAAATATTCTTTTCATTTTCGGTTAATCCTTCATAACTTCTTCTTAGTATTTTTTGAACATCTTCATGAAGATTTGTTTTATAATAATCTAACGCCTCATTCCATGCATCTATAGTTTGCTCACACAAATCACAACCCATTACTTTTAGAGCTAGAGGAAGGCATTTGGCATATCTTATAACTTGTTTCTCAAGTTCCAAATAATCTTCAGGGACTTCGTTACTTAGGAAGGCATGCTTATGAAATAGTTCAATAGCTTCATCTTCATCTAATTCCTTAACCCTATAGTCATGGATTGAAAGACCTTTTCCATTAACTCGCAAGCTTTTATTTCTTGTTGTCAGAATGATCCTACTTCCAGATGCAAAGCCTTCACATTGTCCGAGCAATGTTTCTATCTGGTCGGCATTATCCACGTCATCAAGAATGATAAAAACTTTTTTTAGGGGAAGAATTCTATTTATCATTGCGATTCCTTCATATATATTACTCACCCTCAAATTCTTATCCTTTGAGATACCCTTAAGAAGTGCCTCTTGTAAACGTATTTTGCCTTCCTCTGTCTTTGACCCCTCTATAACATTCTGTACAAAACTTTTTGCTTTGAAATGATTTGAAAAGCTGCTATTATAAATAGCTTTTGCAATTGTAGTTTTGCCTATTCCACCAAGGCCAGTGATCCTTACCATGCGAACATCATTTGATTCAACATCTAAAAGTTTTGTTACTGCCTTCATGCGAGAATTTATTCCAACCAGCTGCGTTGTAGCATCATTTGATGGCATCTGAATGAATTCAGAATTTAAGATCTCTTCAACAATTTTTTCGACAAGTTCAGAGTCAGTGCCACTGTCATTCATAGAGCACTTAATTAACACATGTAACGAGTTGGACTATGAAAAATAAATAACATAAACTGAATGCAAGATGTTTAATTTTTACATCACAGTTGAAGTGTTGTTAGATGAAGTAAGCTAAGCGACATGTAACTCAGATTGAAAATTTTAATTTAATTCATTTTTTTGGGTAGCAATTAGCTTTTGGGATGAAGTGGCATTAAAAGTCCACTTAGATGACAACATAACTTACTGGATCTCACTACATGCTTAGAAAAAATGAATTAAGTTCTTTTTTTTTAAAAATTTTTCCAAATATTATGAGGGGTGAAATTCCTAATTAATAATGGTAAGCAATCTAATATGAAGTTCTTTTACTTCCATCTTTAATCTATAGCTAACTAGCTTAGTATAAATGATTCTTCTCAAAAAAGTTTAAAAAAAAAAAAAAAAACATTGTATAAAAGATATGACAAGAAAGTTTTACTTTCATAATTTTTCAGTAAAATTTAAAGAGAAAATAAAAGCTAACAATTAATTCTAGTTGTTGTTTAATTAACAATAAAATTTAATGGACATCACAAAACAATTAAAACTCTTGAAGATCAACAAATAGGAGTACGTAGTACTATACAAATACCTATTTTCGTCGTCCCAGCCGGAAATATTGGCTGCTCTCCTTAAAGCATCCCTCCACTTTTGTACCTTTGTCTTATCTTCAATTTTTTTTTCAAGCTCGGTCAGTTCGTTTCCAAAATCCCCTGTTTGCTTACGAACTTCAGATGGATCCACTAGATAGAAAACTGGTAGCACTTTTTTCAAAATCCCCTGTTTGCTACACTCCATAATCTTAGCAAGTTCATCCAAACACCAACTAGAGGATGCATACTTTTTAGAAAATACAATTATTGATGCGCTTGAGTTTTCAATGGTATTGAGAAGCTCGTCAGAAATGTTTTCTCCCCTATGGAGGTTATCATCAATGAAAGTTCGAATACACTGTTGAGTCAGAGCCTCACGTAAATGGCTTACAAAACCATGGCGAGTATCTTCGCCTCGAAAACTCAAGAAGACATCAAAGTTCTTGAGTTGGTGAAATGAGGCCATTGGGATTTACGAGCAGAAAGATGAAAAAAGTTGAAAGGAAGAGGAGAAAGAAAGCTGTGAAAGCGCTGTCAAAATAAAGTGAGGAAAATGAAGGAGGAATTAGGAAGTGAGGGTGAGTGAAAGGACGCAAAGAGGCTAGAATTTGATGTAGTCTCGCTTTCAAGAAGTGACACGCATTTTACATGATAAAGCAATATCCTGGAAGTTTCTGAGAAAAGCCCAAAATAACTCTTTGAACTTTCAAGGAACCATACCGGGGGCATTGTGGTCAATCAAACTATGTGAAACACGTAGATGTCCCCCTTCGAAGCAATCTTATACAGCTGTTCCACTAACTTTAAATCATGTTAAAGCTTTGATTGACAAAGAGACAAATCCAGGGGCTCCAGTGGGTTTGAGAGAGAGAAAGCTTGTTTGAAAAAAAATTTTATTTATTTTTGGGGCAAATTACAAATACAACTAAATTTATTTTTTTGGGGACAAATTTCAACTAAAATTTATTTGTTTTTGTTTTTTTTTTTTTGAATTATTTTAGTTTTAAAAAATAATCAAAATTCTTCAGTTTTTTATTATTTAAGAGATACTAGAATTATTTCAGTTTTTGAATTATTTGTTTTGGTTTTTTATACATTAAAATTTTTTGTTTTTTTTACTAATTTATATGCTAATGTGGCAATTTTTAAACACCAAATAATTTTTTTTTAATATTATCCTAATGAGAAATAATATGTCCACAATATTTTCACAATATTTTTACAACAAATCTTAAGTAACAGGTTGTTACTGGTTGTTATTGTTGGGGCAAAAAAGTAATTTTAGTATTAGGTTAGAATTTAAACCATTAACAACTAATCATCTGTGATTTGTTGTAAAAATGTTGTAGACGTAGCATATCTCTTATTCTAATAGCTACATTAGCATTTATTTTGCAACAACGCACTTTGTCTGCAACGTAGGACTTTTTAGTTAGTAGGTTAACGGCAATAACCAAAATGGAAATGATTTATGTTTTTAGGGGGCTGAGGTAGGCACAAAAGTGTAATTTTGCCATAAGTTTATAATCAAAAATTACAAATTAAATTTATAATGAAACTCACAATTCATGTAAGAGAAATAAAGTACGTATATATGGTACTTTTGAAATATTCAATAATTTTCCTAGATATTGACTTTAAGAACCAGGCTTTACCAAGTGGCACTTAAAATTGAAAGACTCTTTACGATCTTCCAAGAAGACTTTTCTATTTAGTGCCACATTAGTTTACTCTCTCCTAAACTTGTCTTTTGGAATGCTTGAACTTTGACACAATCTCTTCTAACTTGACATCTATTTTTATCTCCACTTTTTCCCACACATTTGATCAATTTGCTATGAACTCATTTGGCCTAAGCTATAGGGCATGTATGGGTTGATAATATTTAGGCTCTATAATAGTGTTTCTTTTATTTATTTTTCCATAAAGGTTATGTCAAAAAGAACAAATTACTAGATTCGCCAAGTGTTTCACAAAAGGCTTCTAATAAGTATTTTATTTTTTAATTCTCATTTGAGTCTTTTTTTTGTTTCTATACAAATAAATCTCCTATGGTGGAGCTTAATTAATACTCTAAAACATTGAAAGAGAATCGCATGGTTAGCATATGCAATTAGTGCTTCCTAAGTCCAATACATTTTTTCTTTTGTTTTACTCTGTGACAATTAGTGCTATCTTTATTTAACTTTAATTGAAAAGAGAAGTGAATTGGTTCAATGGTTTTTGCTAAAGCAATTAAATAACCTGTATCCTTTCAATTTCAAAAAATATGATAAAATTCCATTTTTAAGAGGTGAGGTGGAAGGTCAAATGCAAAAGTTGCTCTAATAGAACGCCATGTGGTAGGACCTTATACTCTCTCGCATAAGGTCTACTTTTATATATATACTAGTCGCATGCCTGCGCGTTGCGTATGATAATTTTTTTAGGATGATCTCATTAAATATTTTATTAATACTATAATTTTAGTTATTAACCATTGGTTTTTCATTAGTTTTTAAGTTAATAAAAACCATAAATATACTTTTTTTTACCCTTACACACACACACACACACACATATATAATGTGAATCTTTACACATACCTTTAAGAAAACTCTATACATTTCACTTCTTTGGATGCGTAAAATTATAAATTACTACTCCATAATGATAGTGACTAATTAATTTTATATTTTTTTTAGTAATCTCGTTTGCAATGCTTCTTACCATTATCATATATTTATTAACTGATGATTTGCATAACAAAGACGTTAAATGAGAGGTAGCATTATTCATTAGATTTTCAAAAATAATAGTGTATGAAAATTATATATATATATATATATATTGTAGGGACACGAATTTTAGACCAGTTCCAGGAATGTATGGAATCTTGGCCCAGTGAACCCAATTCAATAAATTTGTAGAGAGTGGGTTGAAGAGCTAGGCTTTAGTGGGTCCAACGAAGATGAACTGAATGAAAGAGCGTCCTCGGCACAATCCGAGGAGCTTTGTTCTATTAAATGTGTTGGATCAGAATTGTTACAGGAGTTCTTGAGATTGCTCCCCCCCCTCCTTCCATGGTGGATTTTTCCCATTATATATTCCCTTTCAGACGATCTGGGCCTTCCATTTGTTGATCATCCAAGCCTATACTTGAGTGTCTGTCCCATCAGACACCCTCTTTGATGTTCTGTGAGTTGCGGTAACCGAGGTAGCACTGTTCAAGGGTTAGCAGTTTTATGTGAAATATCTCCTTGTTGCCACCTGTCCCTTTTGGCCCATATAAGTCTGGGGACTCCTCGGAAATATCAGGACCGGTGCTGGAACATTCATCTCGGTCGTTCCTTTGATGATCCGGGCAGTAAGTTATCCTCGGACAGGTCCTTCAAGACTTTGTTGTTCTCGGACGGGTGGCCTCCTCGGACAAGCCGTGGTCCATTGTGGCCTCCTCGGACGGGCCGTGGCCCATTGTCCAGTATTGGGCCTTGCCTTTTACCCCCACAATAGCCCCTCAAAATTCCGGCTTTCCCTCTTATCCGAGGAGAAAGGTGGGATTTTGATTTCTCTAGGGGCAAGGCCCACCAAAGTTCCCAACTTATCCACTAGAAACAGATTTGAATGAGTACGCTAACTCGGAGTGCGCAATGTGTAATGACGAGTTTGTGATGGTGTTACAGTTTTGAGTGGACGAGCCGAGGGGTTTAGGTGCGTTTGAGGCCCCAGATGATGTTTCAAATTGATGTAAAGGGGTGCTAACTTACCCAAGGTACGTGGTCCGAGGGACCAGGCATGACCAAGGTTTTGCTTAGCAGGAGGTCTGAGGGACCCGGCGTAGCTAAAGAGTTGCTTAGCAGAGAGTCCGAGGACCCGGCGTAGCTAAGGCTCTGGTTAGCAGAGGGCCTGAGAGGGACCCGACGTAGCTAAAGAGTTGCTTAGCAGAGAATCTGAGGACCCGGCGTAGCTAAGGCTTTGGTTAGCAGAGGGCTTGATGGCACCGGCGTAGCTAACGAGTTGCTTAGCAGAGAGTCCGAGGACCCGACGTAGTTAAGGCTTTGGTTAGCAGAGGGCCTGAGAGGGACCCGACGTAGCTAAAGAGTTGCTTAGCAGAGAGTCCGAGGACCCGGCGTAACTAAGGCTTTGGTTAGCAGAGGGCCTGATGGCACCGACATAGCTAACGAGTTGCTTAGCAGAGAGTCCGAGGATCCGGCGTAGCTAAGGCTTTGGTTAGTAGAGGGCCTGATGGCACCGGCGTAGCTAACGAGTTGCTTAGCAGAGAGTCCGAGGACCCGGCGTAACTAAGGCTTTGGTTAGTAGAGGGCCTGAGAGGGACCCGACATAGCTAAAGAGTTGCTTAGCAGAGAGTCCGAGAACCCGGCGTAGCTAAGGCTTTGGTTAGCAGAGGGCCTGATGGCATCGGCGTAGCTAATGAGTTGCTTAGCAGAGAGTCCGAGGACCCGGCGTAGCTAAGGTTTTGGTTAGCAGAGGGCCTGAGAGGGACCCGACGTAGCTAAAGAGTTGCTTAGCAGAGAGTCTGAGGACCTGGCGTAGCTAAGGCTTTGGTTAGCAGAGGGCCTGATGGCACCGGCATAGCTAACGAGTTGCTTAGCAGAGAGTCCGAGGACCCGGCGTTGCTAAGGCTTTGGTTAGCAGAGGGCCTGAGAGGGACCCGACGTAGCTAAAGAGTTGCTTAGCAGAGAGTCCAAGGACCCGGCGTAGCTAAGGCTTTAGTTAGCAGAGGGCCTGAGAGGGACCCGACGTAGCTAAAGAGTAGCTTAGCAGAGAGTCCGAGGACCCGGCGTAGCTAAGGCTTTGGTTAGCAGAGGGCCTGATGGCACCGGCATAGCTAACGAGTTGCTTAGCAGAGAGTCCGAGGACCCGGCGTAGCTAAGGCTTTGATTAGCAGAGGGCCTGATGGCACCGGCGTAGCTAACGAGTTGCTTAGCAGAGAGCCCGAGGACCCGGCGTAGCTAAGGCTTTGGTTAGCAGAGGGCTTGAGAGGGACCCGACGTAGCTAAAGAGTTGCTTAGCAGAGAGTCCGAGGACCCGGCGTAGCTAAGGCTTTGGTTAGCAGAGGGCCTGAGAGGGACCCGACGTAGCTAAACCCAAAAAGCGTTTTAATGTGAGGACACGATGGGTAGGGTCAGGCACCGCGCAAAGGGTGTGACCGGCCACCGAGCCCGGCGTTAAGATTTATCCTTTTTGGGGAGCCAGGCCCACAAGGTTTATCTCCCTACAGAGCCCCTTTGATTCACTGCACCATCAACATACTCCTTCTAGAATAAAAATTCTCGAAGCATGTACTTGACGTCAGAAGCCCCTAGAACTTTGCCCCATTTAGCAATCCTCCCTATGTAATCAGCCCCTCGAAGTACAGACCTTGGCCTCATGTAGTGACTTGTTTACATAGTAATTGGCCACCATAATGACTTTACCCAAGGATTCTTGCTGATAGGGGCCTGACCGTTGCACTCACTATCACACAAGCTCTCCCCACAGACGGCGTCAATTGTAGGGACACGAATTTTAGACCGGTTCCAGGAATGTATGGAATCTTGGCCTAGTGAGCCCAATTCAATAAATTTGTAGAGAGTGGGTTGAAGAGCTAGGCTTTAGTAGGTCCAACGAAGATGAACTGAATGAAAGAGCGTCCTCGGCACAATCCGAGGAGTTTTGTTCAATTAAATGTGTTGGATCAAAATTGTTACAGGAGTTCTTGAGATTGCTCCCCCCCCTCCTTCCATGGTGGATTTTTCCCATTATATATTCCCTTTCAGACGATCTAGGCCTTCCATTTGTTGATCATCCAAGCCTATTCTTGAGTGTCTGTCCCATCAGACACCCTCTTTGATGTTCTGTGAGTTGCG
The DNA here is from genome assembly GCA_033629205.1 of Lithocarpus polystachyus. Classification (NCBI taxonomy): domain Eukaryota; kingdom Viridiplantae; phylum Streptophyta; class Magnoliopsida; order Fagales; family Fagaceae; genus Lithocarpus; species Lithocarpus polystachyus. Next base: position 1,798,556 of record CM066165.1, read on the forward strand.
GTAACCGAGGTAGCACTGTTCAAGGGTCAGCAGCTTTATGTGAAATATCTCCTTGTTGCCACCTGTCCCTTTTGGCCCATATAAGTCTGGGGACTCCTCGGAAATATCAGGACCGGTGCTGGAACATTCATCTCGGCCGTTCCTTTGATGATCCGGGCAGTAAGTTATCCTCGGACAGGTCCTTCAAGACTTTGTTGTTCTCGGACGGGTGGCCTCCTCAAACAGGCCGTGGTCCATTGTGGCCTCCTCGGACGGGCCGTGGCCCATTGTCCAGTATTGGGCCTTGCCTTTTACCCCCACATATATATATATATATATATATTATAAATAAGGTTAAATGAAATGTGAAAAAAGAGATTTTAAAATTTTCTGACTTTATTTCTTATGTAATTTCTACTATTATCAGAAAATACCCCTTTTTTAGTTATGATTAATATGGTTTCCATAGTTAGAGTGTGATTAGTTTTAAATTTAAATTTATTACTATGATTATATTTAATTGTTGATTGTTGATTTAATTTTTTAAATAAATTTAACGGTTTATTTTATTACACTGTAAAGTTTTTAATGTTCTCTACACAATAATCTCTATTTTTTTTTTTTTTTTACTTCTCCTTATAACCTCTTTGTTTTCCAATCAATGGTTACTAATTGGCGTTTGCTATTTTTTTTTTCTTTATCTACTCTTTATTACTTTGTATTGTTTTTTTTTTCTTTACCATCTCTCTCTCTCTCTCTCTCTCTCTCTCTCTCTCCCCCCCCCCCTCAATTGGTAACTTATCGTTTTCCAAAATTTGATGATGATTTTATGACATTAAATATGCATTATTAGTTTTTTTTTTTTTAATTTAGTGTTTCTAACTTGATTTGTTTTGTATTTCATTTTTCCTTTGATGCATTGGATGTGAGAATGAGTGTTTCCCTAACATTACTCCACTTAATGAGGACAATTTTATTTATTTAATTTAGGCAAAATATTATATTTTTATTTTTTAAAAATAGAAAAGGAGAGAAAATATAAATAATTAAATGATATATATGGAAGATGTGGTTGAATTTAAATGTTGAATAAAATTATATGAGAAAAAAAAAGTAAAAATAAAAAACTTAAAACACAAAACTAAATCCCATCAACCAAAATAGACTTCTAAAGAATACAAAACTTTATCAAGCTAAAATAGAGATGCAAGAAAAATAACCCATTTTTTGTGAGAGAAAATTATGTAAAGAATGGAAGAGTGAATGACAAATTTATACTAAGAAGATGATAATAAAAAAATAAAGGAAGATAAAACAAAAGAGGAAGAGTGATATCAAGGTAGAGTGTTTGGGGAGATGAAAAGGTAAAGGGAAGGAGAAAGTGTAAATATTAAAAAAATGAGTACAATTTGATGAGCACAATTTTCTTTTATTTGAATTTAAGTAAAATATTACATTTTTATTTTTTAAAACAAAAGGAGAGAAAATATAAATCATTTAATGATAAGAATGATGTGGTTGAATTTCAACATTGAATAAAATAAGATGAGAAGAAAAAAAATAAGAAAAATTAAAAGATATAACAATAAACACTAAATTATCCAAATTATGCTATGTAATGGAATACTATTATATTTTTATCAACTATCTTTATATTTTTATAACAATCAAAGAGAAAAAAATAAAAACAATAACTTAAAACACAAAACTAAATCGTATCAAACTAAATTAGAGTTCTAAAAAACACAAAAAATTATCAACCTAAAGCAGAGATGCAATAAAAATAAAAATCCACCAAAACATTGTGTGTGTGTGTGTGTGTGTGTGTGTGTGTGTGTGAGAGAGAGAGAGAGAGAGAGAGAGAGAGAACTTTTTTGTGAGAGAAAACTATGCAAAAAATGGAAGAGAGAATGACAAGTTTACAGTAAAAGTGAGTGAATAAGAAGAGACAAATAAAGGAAGATGAAGGGAAAGATGAATAGTGATATTAAAGTAGAGGGTAGTGAGAATATAAAAAATGTAAGGAAAAAAGAAAGGTTGAAGAAAGTGTAAATATTTAAAAGATAAGTGAATGTAAAAAAAAAAATTATAAGAAAATTAGAAATAAAAATAAAATATACATAGGTGTTAAAACCAACAGAGATGAATATGCAAAGTCAATAATTTGTTTATATTTTTTTGTAAAAAAAAAAAGAATAAAAAAGAATAATTATATGGCGATGAGGTGGCGCAACAGGAGCTCAACAACAATAAATACTACGCTTCAGCTTTTAGTAATATATAAATATAGACTAGATGATATTCCACACGATGCACGGATACTTTAGAATTTTATTTTGAAATTGTTTCTTGCTATTCTTTATGACCCATATATATCCTTGAACCTTGTGCTACGCATTTTGAAGAATTAGCTTCAATTATATTCTATTAGTAAAAAGAGGAAAAGGAAAAAGAAACCATAGAGAAAACAAAAGTACATAGTTGCTAGTTTAAATGTTTTGTGGAATATGAGCACCCACAACATTGGTAAACATGTCGGAATTACATGTTGGAGATTTGCATTGAGAAATAATACAAACAAATACTGCATTCTGCATACACTGATATTCATGCAAACATTAACAAAGGGAAATAATATAGTAATTCATGCAAACATTGACGAAGGAAATTACTGTTGGAATATTTTTGCGATTAGACAAAGATAACCTACAGTAAGTGGCTATAGCTCTTTGGTCAACATACATGCCTCAAATCCCATGGAATATCAAATATGGAAGGCTTTAAATTCAAAATGACTACTAATCATTCCTTTGATCAACAGTGCAATTTTTCAGTGGTACAAAATCTTCTACGAGAATAGCAATTCTTTTCAACAAGCAAATCCTTTTCTCTGTTTCTCAACTAAATACAAGGTGTATGCCAACTTTTGTGGGAGAATTTTTTGAATTGGTAATTACACCATAAATATATCCCAGGAAAAATGACAGGACGATTGTGATTTTTACTTCTTGAAACTTAAAACTCAGGTCCTCCTCAAAATATGTTTAAATTTTTTTGAATAACATGGGCAATAATAAAGTATTCTGAGGTTTTGTGAGATAGGTTGTAATTGTGCTAAACTGAATCTTGCTGAGTATTAATTTTCTATCTTATATGGAACCCGAGTTGAGTTTGAGTTAAGATTTATTTAACTCTTTATAAAATGATGTAAACCATTATTTCTAGTCAAAAAGTAATGTAAAATAAAAACATTTATAGCTGGTCAAAAAGTAATGTAAAAATCAGTTAAAAAGCTTGTGAAAAGCAATGTAAAAAGAACTTTATAATGAATGGGTCGCAATATTCAGCAAAAAGAAAAAAACTGGTCACAAAGCAATATGATAAGAAGTTGTTTGTCCTCTTTTATGCTCTAAAAGGAAGGTTTTTGGGAAATTTTCTACGTGCGCGTGATCTGCAATCTACTCCTAAAACGTCAAATGAAGGGTTGGAAATTTTGTACATAATGCCAAACTTGTTCGGGCTCTCTCCCTCTCGCAGAGTGCTTTGTGGGGTAAAGAATTGGTTGGAAATTTCCACAATTACACTGTTCTCCTCAAAAGTTGTGCCAGTCTACTCTCTTTCTATCTTTGAATTAACACAACACAATCTTTCTCCTCAAAATTTTTAAAATCTTTTTGTTTTACAATATATATTAGTATTATGCCCATATGATGGATGTCTTAATAAAAAATAATTATATGCAAAAATATTAATTTGATGGTTTTTTTTGGTAAATCTTATTTTAAAATATTAATTATGATTTTTTTTTTCAAATGGTTGTTGATAGATTTGTCTTACAAGCCTTTTGTTGCTTGATAAATTTTACATTTTTAATTGAGAATAAAAATATTAGTATTAAAAAAATTCTGATGGTAGTGAGTGGAAAGACACCGTGGATGTAAAGTTTTGACGGTTGTGGTCTAGGTATTCTTAAATAATGCAAAGTTCAAAATGCCAAAAATATGAATTAGTGTTTATTGTTCACTGTGAAGCACTTTCCAAGAAATCACTTACAAGTTAAGAAAGCACAAAAAGTAGCTATGTGTTAGTCCGGTGTTCACATGAACACACTTATTAGGTTGAACAGACTAAGTTTTCCTAGGGTCTAAACTTTAACATTTTCTTTTTTTTTAATATTAGTATTAAAAAAAAATCACATGGTGTGGTGAGTGGAAAGACACCATGGATGTGAAGTTTTGACTGTTGTAGTCTATGTTCTTAAATAATGAAATTATGTATCAGGACGAGAAGATTGGGTGGAAGGATAGAGATGCGGATCAGATGAAGGAGTTCAGGGAGTCTCTTAGCAGGTGCGGTTTGTTTGATCTGCGGTTTGTAGGTCCGAAGTTTACTTGGTGCAACGGAAGGTTTGGGGACCAACGCACGTTACTCCGTTTGGACAGAATGGTAGCAAATGATGAATGGACAAAGTTATTCCCGGAGGCAAAGGTACACATTGTATCGATGTCGGCATCTGATCACTGCGCTTTGGTTTTGCTACTTAAGAAGGATCAATATAGAAAACAGGGAAGGAGGCGTTTCTTGTTTGAAGCGATGTGGACAAGAGAGGATGAGTGCAAGGAAGTTATTAAGGTGGCTTGGGACCCTCATATAGATGACTCTGTCCGGCCTATCCAGGAAAGACTAGAGCGGTGCCAGCGGCAGCTCCAATGCTGGAACCTGAATAGCTTTGGGAATGTATACAGGCTGTTAAAGCAGAAACAAATGCGCCTTCAACAACTTGAGTCCCTCAACTTGCTTCATGAGACGGCAGAGGAGATACAAGCAACTCGAAAGGAAATCAACGAACTACACACAAAGGAGGAAATTATGTGGAATCAAAGGTCGCGTGTCTGCTGGCTGCAAAAATGGGGACAAGAATACAAAGTTTTTCCATGCCACTGCCACCCAAAGGCAACGAAAGAACAAAATTGGGGGTATTTTGGATGATGCTGGTGTGTGGCACGAACAGCAAGAGGTAGTAGAAAACACCATCTTGGATTATTTCCAATCCATCTTTTGTTGAGACCACCCTTCCAATTTTGATGCAAGCCTAGAAGCTATGGATAAAAGGGTAACCCCAGAGATGAATGGGGTACTTTTGAAGGAATTCAAAGCAGAGGAGGTTTGGAGGGCGCTCAAGCAAATATATCCAACAAAATCACCGGGCCCCGATGGTATGTCCCCTATCTTTTATCAAAATTATTGGGATATTGTTGGTCCTAGTGTATCAAATTGTGTATTACAAGCCCTTAACATAGGTACAATGCCTAGGGGTATAAATGATACTTATATCTGCTTGATTCCCAAGACCAAAAACCCCCAAAAGATAACTGAATACCGCCCTATTAGCCTCTGCAATGTGATTTACAAGTTAATATCGAAGGTCCTAGCAAATAGATTGAAGAAAATTCTGCACAATGTGATCGGTGAAGCACAGGGCGCTTTTGTCCCGGGAAGGCTTATAACTGACAATGTAATTGTGGCGTTCGAAACCATGCATTCTATTGCTAAAAGGAAAAAGGGGAAGATTGGGTCCATGGCTATTAAGTTGGACATGAGCAAAGCCTATGACCGTGTGGAATGGGCTTACTTGGGGTCGATGATGCGAAAAATGGGCTTCGACGAAAAATGGATCTCCCTTATTATGATGTGCGTGACCACGGCGTCTTTTTCGGTACTCATTAATGGGGAGCCAAGGGGCACAATTACACCATCTAGGGGGCTACGCCAAGGGGACCCTATATCCCCGTACTTGTTCCTAATATGCGCCGAGGGGCTGACGGCTCTAATCAGGAAAAAGGAAGCCGAGGGAATGATAAGGGGGGTGGCGGTGAGCAGATTTGCCCCTTCGGTTTCGCAACTTTTTTTTGCGGATGATTGCATCTTTTTTTGTAGAGCAACTATGGAGGAGTGCAGACAGGTTGCCTCGGTCTTGGAAGTCTATGAAAAGGAGTCGGGACAAAAGTTGAATAGGGAGAAAACTTCGCTATTTTTCAGCAAGAATATAAAAGAAGACATTCAGAATTTTGTGAAGGATACCTTCGGAGCTCAGATTGTCAAACAACATGAAAAGTATTTGGGGTTACCCCCAATGGTTGGGAGAGGAAAGAAAAAGGCCTTTAATCGTATTAAAGACCAAGTGGGAAGGAAAATAGCGGGGTGGAAAGGGAGGCTACTGTCCAACGCGGGAAGGGAGATCCTTATTAAGGCAGTGGCGCAAGCGACGCCAACATACACCATGAACTGTTTCAAGCTTCCTGATTCTCTTTGCTCTGAAATTAATTCAATGGTGGGTGGTTTTTGGTGGGGTTAGAAAGACAAAGAAAGAAAGATTGCCTGGGTGTCCTGGCAAAACATGTGCAAACCAAAGGTAGAGGGAGGGCTGGGCTTTAGGGATTTGAAAGCTTTTAACCTTGTTCTTCTAGCCAAACAAGGTTGGAGGATACAACAAAGCCCAAACTCACTGACACACAGAGTTCTTAAAGCAAAATATTTTGTGGATTGCTCTTTCATGGATGCAAAAGTGGGGAAAAATCCTTCCTACATTTGGAGAAGCATGGTGGCTGCTATACCAATAATTAAGGAGGGGGCTAGGTGGGTTGTCGGTGATGGGAGAAGCATTAAGATTTAGGGGGAAAAATGGCTCCCCTCCACAAAGTCAGGCAGAATAATAACTCCGCCAACCTCTATGGCTATTGGAGCAAGTGTTGCAAGCCTCATTGTGCAGGAACGGGCTGAGTGGGATGCTGCCTTGGTTAGACGCACTTTCCTCCCCCACGAAGCTGAGGCCATCCTGTGTATCCCTATTAGTCCCATGAAGCCTTCGGACTCCCAGGTATGGGCAAAATCCCCAAATGGCACCTTCACTGTTAAGAGTGCACACCGGGTCGCGGCTAAATACCTTGCTGGCCTTAAGGGAAAGGGGGAAAGCCCTGGCTGCTCAGACAACTCCAAAATGTCATTGTTGTGGAAGGTCTTATGGAAGCTAAAGTGCCCAAATAAAATAAAGCACTTCTTGTGGAGAGCTTGCAGAAATGTGCTCCCCACTAAGCAATGCTTGCTGCACCGAAAGGTGATTACTGAGGACAAGTGTGACATTTGCGGCGAGAGTGAGTCTTCTGGCCATGCATTGTGGGGTTGTATGATAGCCAAGGATACCTGGGCTGAAACTTCTTTCAGGCTTGTCAACCTCAACCACCCTCCAAGGGAGTTTCTAGATGTGGTCTGGTTGCTTCTTGAGTCTCCAGGGGACTTAAACTGGGTGGGCTTTGCCATTACGGCCTGGTGTGTGTGGAACAACAGAAACTCTGTTCGGCATGGGGGAGTTTGCAAAAGGGGAAAAACTATTGCAGAGGAAGCCAAAAAATACGAGCAGGAGGTGCGTGCTTCCACTCACGTCAGCTGCAATGGTTTCCTTTCTGCCCCTTCTCTCAAGCGCTGGACTCGTCCTCCTCAAGGAAAATACAAGGTTAATACAGATGCCGTTGTGTTCAACGAGTGGGGCTGCTGTGGTCTTGGTATGGTAATCAGAAATGATCAGGGGCAGATGATGGGAGCAATGTGCAAGAAAGTAGAATTCCCTTTGGGGGCGCTTGAGGCTGAAGCAAAAGCCACGAAAGCTGGTATTCTCTTGGCTTGGGATCTCGGGCTAAAGGATATCGTTGTGGAAGGAGACTCCCAACATGTCATACAAGCTCTAAACGGTCCTAACCCTCCTGCCCTTGCCATTCTGAAGATCATCGAAGGCTTGAAGCTTTTTCTGCTGAAATTTAACTCTTGGAAGGCCGAGCATACTAGAAGAAACACTAACGTGGCTGCTCACTTACTAGCCAGAAATGCAATGAATGTAAATGATTGTGTAATTTGGGTCGAGGATACTCCTCCCTTAATTGAACATCAGATTCTGAATGATGTAACTCCTTGGGACTATTGTCCTTATTAATGATATCCAGTTATATGTTTACAATCAAAAAATAAAAAATAAAAAATAATGCAAAGTTTAAAATGTCAAAAATATGAATTAGTGTTTATTGTTCACTGTGAAGCACTTTCAAGGAAATCACTTACTGGTCAAGAAAGCACAAAAAGTAGCTATGTGTTAGTCCGGTGTTCACATGAACACACTTATTAGGTTGAACAGACTAAGTTTTCCTAGGGTCTAGACTTTAACATTTTCTTTTTTTTAATATTAGTATTAAAAAAAATCACATGGTGTGGTGAGTGGAAAGACACCATGGATGTGAAGTTTTGACTGTTGTGGTCTAGGTGTTTTTAAACAATGCAAAGTTCAAAATGCCAAAAATTTAAATTAGTGTTTATTGTTCACTGCGACGCACTTTCCAAGAAATCACTTACAGGTTAAAAAAGCACAAAAAGTAGCTATGCGTTAGTCCGGTGTTCACATGAACACACTTATTACGTTGAACAGACTAAGTTTTCCTAGGGTCTAGACTTAACATTTTCTTTTTTTTAATATTAGATTTTGTTAAATAATGCAAAGCTCATAATGCCATTAGTATGGGCTAGATAATTGTCACTAAGCCTTTTAAAGAAAGTAACAGATACGACACTGGAAAAGCTCCATTGACGGTATAGTATATATTCATCAAAAGAATATGAATTTCTTCTTCCACTTTTTTATTTTATATTACTAAATTAAAAAAATATTTTCATGGTATTGGGGGGTGGAAAGAAGATATGGATGCCAAGTCTTGGTCTAGGTTTTCTTAAGTCTGAACTAAAGCAAAAACTTTCGAATTTCGATGAAAGCACAAGATTCGTTCTGGAGAAACCTCCATTTTATCAGTAATGGGTGTAACTTTTTGCTTCTTGGTCTAGGTTTTCTTAAGTCTTAACTAATGCAAAACTTTTGGATGGTTTGTGGGTCTTATTTACTGGAATATACAGCCTAACATTGTTTTTTTTTTTTTTTTTTTCAAATGAAACCCCCTGTCAAGCATCATTTTATAGGACAATGCCCGTCTCCAAGTACTTCAAGTAGCAAATTGATAACACTTAAGCAACCAAGCCTGAGTGTAGGTTTTAAGAAATTGAAGGATTCAGGGGCGGCTTTACCCTTTGTTCAGGGGTTCAAATGAACCCCTAACTTCAAAAATATATATATATATTTATTTATTTATTTATAATATATTTATTTTTTAGTTTAATACTTTAATTTATTTTTAAAAATATTTTTGCACACTCTAACTTAAATCTTCTACACCCTTACTACAAGTATTTTCAACTCTAAAAATACAAGTAAGTGTTTGTGAACTTTAAGTATTATTCTTTATTATAAACTAGTCTTTTGGTGCTTAATAAATTTTGCTTTTTTATTCTAAAATTATCAATTATATTTTTATTAACCTTGTTCAAACTTTTGTAAAGAGATTTTTATAGAAATTTGCAATATTCCGTTATTAATATAAACAAAAGGTAGAATGTGTTAATTTTTTCAAATTTCAAGAGATGAGAGTGTTTTATTGTTTTATTAGACTATTTTAGACGTCTAAAAGATGTCAACATTGAAGGATAAATTTCCTTTCTGGTCCAGACAACTTAGATGTAGAAATAAATGTTATTCTATAATGACTTGTAAATTGAAAATATTTAATTGTAGTCATATCGGAGCTTTTCATGATAGTGGGTGGAAAAACGCCTTCGATGCCAAGTCCCTTGACTTTAGGTCTTCTTCAACAATGCTTAGACTTTCGAAAAAACCACAAGATAGAATCTTTATATTCATTTTTTTAGAAGAGGTTCAAATTATACGTAATTTTATCTTACACTTTTTTTTTAAAACCATACATTTCTAAAATAGGTAATGGTTTCTCATTTTCTATATATATATATATATATATATATATGATTTAAAATTTAATTGGTTTTAGAATCTTTGATTTTTGCACTCAATAATTCATTGCCACAAAAATTAAAAACTTAGATTGACACATAACGGAAAATTAGATTCCAATTGAAATCCAATTTATAATCTAATTGGATTTGGACTCTTCGATTTTTACACTCAATAATTCACTCTGTACAAAATTAAAAATTAAACGGGACACATGGTGCAAAATTAAGAATCCAATTAAAATCTAATCAAGTTTTTTTTTCTAAATTTGGCTAATATACATTGTTTAATGCATTTTGAGCATAAGGGATGAATTATGGGCCAATAGTTTTTAAACCATACGGATCCCACGTCATTTTTACAGTCTACTTTGGAAAGACACTCGAAATTTCCTCATAATCTTGTTAGGCCAATATGGTGTCATCTCGGGGGCCTATCCCTATTTCATATATAATATATTCATAGCACTTTTATCTCTTTGCTCATGAAAGCATGTAGGCTAGGCCTTTGAATCTTTTTTCATTCCTTAATGAAATTCTTTATTGATTGAAAAGAAAAGGAATTATCTTCTTCAAACTTTTTTTTTTTTTTAATTCTAATGGTGGTGAGTGGAAAGACATATGAATGTGAAGTTTTGACTGTCATGGTCTAAGTGTTCATAAATAATGCAAATTTCATAATGCCAAAGATATTGATTAGTGTTCATTGTTCACTATGAACCACTTTCCAAGAAAGCACTTATACTTTTTAAATGGCACCAAGTCTCTGGCCTTCGTTGAATCCAGGTCATTTAAATAAAGCAAAGCCCATAATGAAGACCCAAAAGGCACAACCTTTCACTTTTTATTCCGTGTTTTTTGGCTGGTAATGTGTCAGATTTTTAAATAACTTTTTTACTTACACATCTGAATAAGGCTTCTGTTATTATAAACAGTACAAGCAAATTCAAACTCTGTTTCTCAACTAAGGCTACGTTTGTTTCACATGAAAATCAATACCGGAAAGCATTTTACACCATTGTGTGTCTTTGGCACCAACTGAAAATATGGTCAAACTGAAAATGGTTTACAGTTTGACTGTAAAATACCCTCTCCCAACCGTAAATCCATTTCCTTAGTTATTTTACCTTCAAACAACATTTTACGGACTGAAAAAAGTGGAGAGAGAGAGAGAGAGTCGCTGTTGGACCCAAAGCTCATCGGCGCCGCCGCTGGACCCAAAGCTCATTGGCGCCGCCGTTCTCGCCATTGTTCTCGAGAACGATGGCGAGAACGAGAACGAGAACAAGAACGAGAACGAGAACGAGAACAAGAACGAGTGCTCCAGCGTCGATGAGCTTTAGGTCGGTGAGAATGAGAACGAGAACGAGTGCTCTAGCACCGATGAGCTTTGGGTTAGCGAGAATGGGAACGAGAACGAGTGCTCCAACGCCGATGAGCTTTGGGTCGGCGAGAACGAGAACGATCCACCCACTCCCTCTCTCGTTTTGATTTTTGAACCACAGTCCATCCCCGATCTCGTCGTCCGCCACTCGCCGATCGTCTCGCCGATTTGCTTTCTCTCTTTGATCTCTGATTTTTTTTTTTTTTTTTGGTGGTGGCGTGGGTGGTGGTGTTTTGGTGGATTTTGTGTTGTTAGGTGGTGGGTTTTGTGCAGAAAGTGATGGATTTTCTGTGGGTTCTGGTGTGTGGGTGTGGTGGTGAATTTTTTGATATAAAATTTTTTTGGAAGCCAAGAAAATGATTGAGAAAATATGAAAATTTTGTAGGAAAATAGCATTTTTCAGAATATTACCAAATACTGAAAATCGTTTTTCGGACTATTTTTCATTGCACACCTAAACACTTAGATTTTAATTTCTTTACGAGAATTTATTTTTCCCTGCATTCATTTTACACTTGGAAATTGATTTACATTGAACCAAACGCAACCTAAATACAAGGCGTATGCCAACTTTTGTGGGAGAATTCTTTGAACAGAATTGGTAATTTCACCATAAATATATCCCAGGAAAAATGACAGGGCGGTTGTGATTTTCACTTCTTAAAACTTAAAACTCAGGTTCTCCTCAAAATATGTTTAAATTTGTTTGAATAACAAGGGCAATAATAAAGTATTCTCGGCTTTTGTGAGATAGGTTGTAATTGTGCTAAAGTGAATCAAGCTGGTTATTAAAATTCTAAGATCATTTAATTTTCTATCTTATATGGAACCGGAGTTGAGTTTGAGTTAAGATTTATTTAACTCTTTATTAAATGATGTAGACCGTTATTGCTAGTCAAAAAGTAATGTAAAATAAAAACCTTTATAGCTGGTCAAAAAGTAATGTAAAAATCACTTGTGAAAAAGAAAACATGAGCGTGAGCGTGATCTGCAATCTGCTCCTAAAACGTCAAACGAAGGGTTGGAAATTTTGTACACCATGCCAAACTTGTTTGTCCTCTCCCTCTCTCAGAGTGCTTGGTGGGGCAAAGAATTGGTTGGAAATTTCCACAACTACACTGTTCTCCTCAAAAGTTATGCCAGTCTACTCTCTCTCTCTTTGAATTAACACAACACAATGTTTCGCGGAGGACTGAGATTCTCTAACATTAATACTATTCGGTGGAATAAAGAAGAGATTCGGGTTAGAAACTTTCACGTTACATAGCATCATTCTGCAGTTTGCTCCTCAAAAGTTGTGCCTGTCTTCCCACTCTGTCTCTCTCTCTTTGACATTAGCACAATGTTTTTGGATGTTGAGATTGATACAATAATTGTGCTGAAGGAAAATTATTGTGCAGACTACTCTGAGCTCTCATACAGGGTAGGCTCACACGTTGAGAAGAGGGGCTGAAAATTTCTTACATGCATGTAAACCTTCAAAGTTGTGCTTGCTCTTTCTTTCCCTCTCTTTCAAGAAAAATTCTAGTAGACACATCCTAAATTTCACCGAAAATTCCATACACATGCTCTCACAATTTTGTATTGTGAATCTGTGATGGGAGCCAAGAGGTTTAGTTCCAACGCGATACAAATATTGTGAAGAGGGAGTCAAATTTATAATTACTCTCTAAAATTAACACTGTTTTTAGAGGAAGGAAAAAGAAGTGAAAAATGATTTAAAAAAAAAAAAGGGAAAAAAGAGATGAAATGGAAAAAATATTCTTTATGGTTTGAATATAAAAATAAAAGGTAAATTACTTTTTGCATTCTAAATTATGTAAAAAGAGAGTGAATAAGAAGAGACAAATAAAGAAAGATAAAGAGAAAGATGATTAGTAATATTAAAGTAGAGGGTAGTGAGGAGATGAAAATGTAAGGAAAAAAGAAAGGTTGAAGAAGAAAGTGTACATATTTAAAAAATAAGTGAATGCCAAAAAAAAATTTATAGAAAAATTGGAAATAAAAAGGAAATATATATATATAAGTGTTAAAACCAACAATGATGACTATGTAAAAGTCAATAATCTATTTATATATTTTTTTGTAAAAAAAAAGGAATAAAAAAAACAATAATTATGTGGTGAATGATGTGATGATGAGGTGGCGCAGCAAAAACTTAGCAGCAATAAATGCTACACTTTAACTTTTAGTAATAAAAATATAGATATAAACTAGATGATATCTCACATAATGCACGAATACTTTATAATTTTATTTTGAAATAGTTTCTTGCTATTCTTTATAGCCTTTGGTGCTTCAAGAAAGCCTGTTCTATCTATTTTACATCATATATGCATGGTTAGGCTGGGATGAATAGCCAAACTAGAAATCATATAACTTTACTTCTCCTTCTTGATCATTGCAATCATAGGCAATTCATATTATTAATATGCAATTTCATGAAAATGATTTTTTATTTAAAAAAAAATAATGATATTTAAACCTTTTCAAATATTTGACTATTATATCGAACGTAGACATTCTCCCGTCCCACATACACCGTGTTATCATTACAAATTATTATTTTATTAATTTATTTAAATCAAAAAATTGAAAAATTTTAAATTTAGTGAACTAAAATGAAAATTGTTCAAAGTTAATGAACTAAAATGACAGTATTTAAACATTGTGGACTAAAATGAAAATTGATCAAAGTTAATGAACTAAAATAACAATTGGTGAAAGACATAGGATGTAAAGTAGATTTTTTCCTTGATTTTCTTTATAAATATGGCAAAAATACACGGTTAGACTTTGAACTTTACCAAGTGAACGCTTTTCGTTCCCGAAATTTCAAATAATCGTTATCAGTCCCAAAAGTTTTAAAAATTCCTTCTGTTAATTTTCTATAATCTAAAGATTACACACAAAAAAGAAGAAGAAGAAGACATGATCTATGAAAGACCCAAGCCAAACCCATTTCAAACTGATCTTCCCCATATCAAAACCAAGCCAGTCTAGCCCACCCTCCACCTCTAATGGCAGCTACTCTCCCATCTGGACCAAAAAAATCTCAAATGGATTTGACCGAATCAGTGATGGTGGGTAGCTTTAATGATTTGGTTTTGGTGACTATTTCTATTGTTACTGGATCTGACTGAACTCGTGATAGAGGTAGTTGGGATTTGTTTGGTCTAAATGGGGAGGGAGCTACCGTGGAAGTAGGGGTTGGGTTAGGGCTTACTTTAGCTTGGATTTGATTTGGGGAAAACTTTGTTTCAAATGGGTTTGGCTTTGATCTTCTGTAGATCTTGTGTTTTCTAATGTGTAATTTTTTAATATTAAAAATATTGTCATGTCACTATTAAATGGCAAAATGTTATGACATTTTTCGGTTAGTCACATAAGCAAGGAAAATAACTTCATTGGAAGAATGATTTTTTTTTTTTTTTGAAATGAGAATGATCTTATTTTTGATACATTACAGACCAGCAATGCTCATTTGAAATTCTAGACTTTAAAGACAAAAGCATCTCACTTTATAAACTTAAATTTCCAAAGGTCAATTTTGGCCTATAAAATTAACTACCCCTAGGCGCTGGGGAAAGGATCTCAGATCATGGACCTTCCAGACCTGCGGGGTTGACATGAAAGGGTAATGGACCAATTCATACCCACCCTCTTAATTCATCAGATTATATAAAACTTAAACTTGATAATAACTCGATTATGAATTTATGATGTCAACTAAAAATGACCTTATAATCTTTACTTTTCTTTGCTTCACTCTTCTCTTCATCTTTGTTGTTAGTCTTCTCTTTAATTCACGCCTGGGTTGAATCACTGGAGTTGGCTTGACAATATTGGCCCTTGTAGCATTCAACTTCTTTTTAGAATATGGTTTTTGTGTTTTTTGCCTTAAAATTCTCAAACACAATTATTTGTGGAAGTATTGATAAAAATTATTATGAAGATCTTTCCAAAATTAGGGAGTCAATTTGTATTTCCTTAGCTTTTAGATTGGAATAATTCGAGTTTTAAACATTCATGGATGCTCAAATGGATTTGAAATATGCAGTCCATTGACATTTTACTTTCTAATATTGTCTGCTTACCCTTAAAAACAAAATTGGGCTTCAATGACAAGTTAATTGGGCTCTTAAAAAAAAAAAAATCAGCGGATGGATTGGGCTGGGCTCAAATCCATATTGAGATGTGCTCCAAATAATTCAAGTCAAATGTATCTCTATTGCAATCCAAATATCTTCAAACTGGGCGTTACGGATTTCAAGTTGCAAAATGCATACAAAAAGTGTCATTCAAGTTGCAAAATTGGTACAAAAAGAAGCCTAAAATAACATCTCAGATCAAAACCCAAGTTGCTGAACAAACTTTTATTTATTATTATTATTATTATGAAGGATGATGACTTGATCACATTTTTTCTTCTTTTTCTTTGCCAATTATCATTAGCATATAAATCCTTTCTTACCTATAAAACAAAGATAAACTATAATCAACCCAAAATAGCATAAAAATAAGACTAAACATGTAAATCTAAGGGTATTTTATTGTCTATATTTCATGCTCAATCACAATTCAAAATGGTCCGCAAAGTTTTGATAGTTGGTACTACTCTTCATGCCCTTTCACAAATAAATAGAACGTACATGGAACGTATTCACTGCACACTTCTTCACTTTAAAATCCGAATAAAGCTGACAGTTTCGTGTGAGAATGCAGTGTAGGTTCTTCTTTTCTTTTCTTTTTTGAACATGCAGTGTAGGTTCTAGTACATGTAGGTCGATCTAGGCAATTATATAAACTATAAGTTAAGTCTTGAAATTGATTCGTGATTTGGTTGCAAGTATTCTTAAAGTGTTTAAGGTCATTGTTAAACAGCCTGATTTGAAGCAAATGCTTTCTTTCCTACCTTTCAAACGGAACCTGAACTTGCTTTCAAGAGTCACCAAGGTAGTAGTTTACATAGATAGGTTGATCGTAAATTATTTTATAATTTATGTTCTGTTGAGATTTTATGTCTTTTTAGTAATTTTAACACAGTTCTTAAGTTCATACTCAAAAAATTTATGACGAAAAGTTATAACATTTAGCGTTAGGTGTGTGCTCGATATATTTTCTTTCTTAAAGGAAATGTCAATTTGTGATGTGATGATTTCAAGCCACATGCTCATATCTTTATATTTTAATTATGGGAAAGATTATGACTACCGTGGATTGGTGAAACCAAAGAAGAAAATTATTTTTTTCCTTTTCGAGGCATGTGAGTTGCACTCTGGGATTATCTAAGGCACCATGGAAAAGAAAGAACAATGACACGAGCCAAGTTGAACTTTCTGTTGAGGACTCTTTTTTCGGCTCATGTGACATTACTTCATTGGCAACCCATGCCACATCAACATATTATTGATTTTTTGGGTAAATCTATTTAAAGCCCAAAATAAGCTTATATCTTATTCAACTATATGAATTGGCCTCACATGGCCCATGAGATCCACATCTCCTTTTTATCAATTGGGATCATAACCCATGATATCATCAACATCAACATATGGATCGAGCTTAAGCAAATAATCAAAGCTCAGGGCCCATATTACCTCTCTTACACTCATAGCAAGCGGCTTCTTCAACAAGAGCCCATATTTACACAAAATGACAATAAAACCCGAGGTACGTCACCTCTCTTCGGCTTATGATCCAAGCTCATAAGTCTCTTTGGGAAAACTTTGAGAGTCGTGGTTTAAAGGGCTAAGAGGTATGTTCAGTAAAGCTCCAGCGGTTTAAAGTTGATAAAAGAAACATATTGATAAAAGAAACATGTTGCTTAGCGTGTCTTTTTCAACTCCCTGAACTCTAACGAATAGCGAGTAACATATGGTAAGCATCTCTTATCACATAGCACTTTAGATGATAAAATTCCTTATTGCTCTTTTCCTAAAACCTTGACATTCATCATATGACAAATGGTTAATATCCCCAACCATCTGAATGCTGAGAAAATAACTATTCATTCAATCCCCAGCTGTTGCTATATAAATTTAGAAACTTCATTATATTATTCTACATAAACTACATTACTACTTTTAGCTAAAATCCAACTCAAACACATGGCCTAATCTGATTGGCTATCTTTAATCTCCAACTATATACAAAATATTCATGATATCTTTGAATACTCAGCTATTGTCTACCACAATCAGACTATATATTTCTCTGCCAGCTGCTAGAGTAAAGCATTAAATACTCTTCTTGCTCACCAAGATTATGTCATGACACAATGAGACCTTAACTAAATCTCTAGTGTTTCATTGACTATCAACCAATCCTTCTATTATTTACTAGAAATGTGTTGTAATGGAACCTTGCACCAAAAACACAAACACCTAAAAAAGGAAACATTTCCAGCTGAACCCCAGCAGTGTATATAGCACTTGACACCTGGCTGGAAGTGATATCATCAACCATTTAATTCTGAAATCCCAGCAGCTAGCTGCTATACCAAAAATAGCAAGATACCCTGAAAAGAGATCTCGCCATTTTCAGCCAAATCCATGAAATGACCTCTCCAGCAACCTGAAATCACCCATTTGACCTCATTGGCTTCTGCCCAAAGCAAACAGCTATCTTATGACAGCTGTGACAGCTGTCTCATGATAGCTGTCACAGCTTTTCCTGACAGCTAGGTCACAGCTTTTCCTGACAGCTAGGACAGCCTTTTCAGAACAACTATGACAGCTGACCCAACAGCATGAGCATTACTGATTTTTCCACTTTTGGCTAAAACCAAAACCAACTAAAGAAACTACCTTTCTCTTGCTAAAAGACCTTCCCTTTCTGCTACTCTTTCCCCAGCAGCTCTTACCAGAAACAGCAAGAATACCTTAAAGCTAAGCATACCATTTTTGGCCAAATCTTAAGATGGATTCTCTGAAGATTCATTGCTATTTGGGACAGATTTTGACTAAGATTATTTGCTAAAATACCCCCTAAACTCAGCTCTAAAGAGAACCCTTCATCAACACCTCAAGCAGGAACACCAAAAGGGGAGAACTCTCTCATAAACTTCCCTATTCTTTCTCCCTCTAGGGATCTTCTAAAGCTCTTAATGAAGTACTGAGCTTTTGGGTTTTGAGTTTCCAAATTAGAAACTAAACTCTCTAGCCCTTAACCCATAAATGCCCTTCATAAGCCCTCATACATCCTCTAGCAGAAAATCCCAGCAGCTTTGCTAAACACACTATAACACCGTTACTCTCTTATACTCATTCTCTCACTCTCCATATCTAGAAAATAAACCTATCTTACTGCTCCTATCTCCAAATACCTAAACACATCTCCATACCCTTCTCTTACGAAATCTTTCCTCTTAGAAAGCAATCTCTACAACTTTCCCAGCAATTATAATATCACATTGTTACTATCTTTAACCTCCATGTCTCTTATACTTCCATATATCATACATATTACAAACACTACATCCCACAAAATATTTATATCTTTTACCATCTCCACGCTTCTCAAGAGATATCAAACACTCATACTAAAGCCCTTCTCATGAAAGGTATGAACTTCTATTACTAAAGTCCTTCGCTTAAAAGGCACTAAGACTGCATATCAAAGTCCTTATCATGGAAGGCATAAACTTCTAATGCTAAAGCCCTTCTCCTAGAAGGCACCAAGATCTCATATCAAAGCCCTTCTCATGGAAGGCACAAATCCATCTTACATAAAGCTCTTCTCTTAGAAGGCACAAATACTCCATACAAAAGCCCTTCTCATGGAAGGCAACACTATTCATAACTTCACAATAACTAAAAGAGCATTGTCAAAGGGGAAACTCATTTAAGGGTATGATAAGAGGGGCGAGCTTAACCAGCCTTTACACACTGCTGGACATACTCTCTCTCCCTCTAGTTGCACCCATTTTTCCCCCTCAATCTTGATGTTATCATGGCAAACTGCCTCTCTACTGCTGGGGTCACTCTACTGGGATATTATCAATTCACAGAGGTTGTACAGCTGGGGCTGCAAACTATCAGAGATAAGTGACTCTGCTTCTATATCTTTAAATATATATCATTACGTATATGATTACTTCACATTTAAATACATATTACTTTATTCCAACTACTATTACAACTATTAACCAAGGCTTAAACTCATTTAAATGCATGATAAGAGGGGCAAACTTAACTAGCCTCTACCGCTGGCATTCAGCTGGAATCCTATCAGCTCACTAATGCTACACAGCTAGAGCTATAAACCATATAAAGATAAGTGACTTGGCTTCCATATCTTTAAATTTACATCATTGAGTACATGATTACTTTACCTCTAAATAAATACTACTTTATTTCGACTGTTATTACAACTACTAATCAAAGCTATCATATCAAATTTATATTATATATTTATTTGACCATTATCGTGATTCTTAGGTTTTGTAGGCTTAAAAATACGTCGGTAGCCGTTGGACCACGTGGCCTAATGTTTAGTTTCAGACGCAACTCTCCAAACAGAACTCGGGCCTAGTAAGGTCATCCCTCCAATGGACCATACGTGGCTGGGCAACCGAAAAAAGGTCCTCGAACACTTTCTAAATTAGAGAAGCTACCTTAAAAATCAACATAAATCCCATAATAAATTTAAAAAAAAAAAATTCAACATAGAAAAATCAGCCATGGAGGGTGTCATGTATATGTCAAATGTGCATCATGTGTTGGGTTAGTAATACAAAGAAATAAAAGTGACATGCCATAAATGCATAAAAAAAATTCAATAAACCGTGTGCAATTGCCATTTTGAAAATCTAAGATTTTATATAATATGAATACTTTAACTACTCTTACTTTAAAATAAATAAATATTTTAAGTACATATAATAATTTTCAATTCAAAACATAAACTAAAAGACTAGTAATTCTTTCCTCTTCAAATATCAATTTCTCCATTTAGAACAAATATTATAATAACTAATGTGTAGCCCCATGCATATGCACAGGTACGATTAAAAATAGTTATAATAATACGGTTCAAATTATATATAGTCAATTGTAGTGGTGCTATTGATGTTAGCTTGAGTTATTGAACATGTAGGACATTAGATCAACCAGGACATTTAAAGGTACTAAAATATTTTTTCCTTGCAATTTTCATAGTATTAGTTATGTCAAGTTTTTCATAGTTACATTTATGAATAATCTCAATTAGATATATAAAAATTTTGGTCGAATATACACATTAGTTTCAAGTTTTTATTAGAGAATATACTCTTAACTATCATGGGAAAAAAGCCATATTATGTGCCTTGGTTGTTTTGATAATATATATTTTGACAATATATTATTTCTTTCATACCAATCAAGGGAAAAACTATCAACAACCATTAAAAAACTAATTTATAGGAGGAATCCCTTAATGGGTGCAATAAAAATAGAAAATATTTATTTAAGATTGCAATTAAAACCACAATTTGTCCCAATATTATGTCCATACATACATTAAAATTAAAATTAAAATTAAAATTAAAAAAAAACTCATTTTTGCGCACATGCCTATGCAGTATACACCTTAGCCTCTTCCGTGAAGCACCATCTCCCGATTGCCAAGGGCCCTCAATTAGTCAAAATAGCATTGGGTTGAACCCTTGAATCAGCTATAGATTGCAAATATCTTTTCTACACCCTACTTCACTAAAACCCTACTTCACTAAAATGGATGATACAAAATTTATAAACAAAAAGAACCAAGTATAAACAAAAGTGAAAACTAAACTTTAAAGTAACATTTATTTGGATCTAATAGATGATAAATACCACCCAATAAGAATCATAGACGCGATCATGCAAATTGCGTCCAATAGCAATAAAAATGTCTTGATTAGTTGAGTAGTTGATCATAGATGTATTGAGTTAAATGCTTCACCACATTTCTTGAAATCTCCCACATCACAACTCCTTAATAAGTATGGAAACTGCTTGAAAGAGGTTGTAGCAATACAATAAACATATCAACATATAGGATTAAAAAAGATAAATCCATATGATTCGCTTATCATAGAATTCAGTGCATTAATCATTGGAGTACTTAATGATCATAAACCATAACTACAAGCTAAAAACTTGGAGTTGTAAAAGTAGAAAAGAAAAAGAAATGTAGACAACATTAAAAGTAATATGTCTTACAAAAATTAATCTATTTTCACAAAAGAAATGAACTACGCACATCTAAACTAAATCTCAATTTCTCTTAAATCCAACTTTTTCCTTCAAAACCATAAAGTTAAAAACCCAAGTCAAATATATAAGGTCCATTCATAGCTCAAAACATTACAATAAAAGTGGTAACTCAAAACATTAAATAATTAAGAAAAGGAACCCACACGATGTTGGGATTGTTCTATAGTCAATTAATCAGATAGGCCCCTTAGATTATTGCTACATAAATTGTGCTCACCTGCATAGTTTGCAACCAAAATAAAATTGATGTTCCACACTTCTTTGTATCTGAAGAGAAAAATATAAGCAGAGCCATCTTATTGATTGCTACTAATCATTCTTACTAAAATAGAGTTGACAGGGAATAGAGTCCGGAAAGATTTTGTAGTTATCTCTAGATGTCTAATTGGAATTGAATTAGTTGGTTTGTTTTCTTCTTAATATGTTTATATAACAAATTGAGATATCGTAAGACACTACTGGACAAATTTAAAACTGGAAAGGCGTTCTAGCACAACACCAAAATAAAGCTATTTCAAAAGTTACTGTTATGTTCTTATACCAATGACATAATTTTTGGCAACTTGGATTGGTTCTTGTATTTGCAAAAACCAACACCGCCACTTTTTCATTGCTAAAAACATAAATTTTCTTACCTCGCCAAATATAATACATAAATCCAAATGCATATTGAAGCTAGACAACAAACAAATTCAAAGAGAAAAAACTAAATCCAATTAGGAAGACGATTTTACTTCAAAAATGCTACAAAAATAGTAAAAGTGCAAGTACAATATTTTATAGTGCCTATTATGTTGATAAGTTGTATTTCTAAAAGCAAAATAAAAGGCAAAACTAGTATTTTCTATAGAAAAACAGGAAAAGGCAAACCTATTAGGGACGTTGATAAAAATTATGCTAGTAAACATTTTTTACTTTGTCATTTATATCAATGCTCCCAATTCTTTCACATTTACACTTGCCTTCATTATTGAGTACCTCTAAATTTTACATCAAGCGAAAAAAGTAAAAAGAAAAAAAAAAAAAAAACAACAAAAAAACAAAGTAAATTACACACAAAAATAAAGAGACAAATGAGAGGGAAGCGAAAATAATGATTATGGAAGTATACAGATTATTACCGTTGTAGAATTCGAGGACTCTCTAGGGATTGTCTTTTTTGCTCTAAGAACCCTCCGCCATGTGAGTGCCTTCTCCACCCAACTCCAATTGATATCTAGAAATATTTTTGAAAAAGAAAAGCTCAATATAATCTTGAATTTAATTAAGATAGTCAAAGCTCTCTGTGATGAACCTAAATTGTGAAAATTATCCTGAATGAACAAAACAAAAAAAAAAGGAAGTCCCTAAAATTTCCTAAATGAACCAATCTTTAAATTCTAAAGCTATCCCAACACCAAAAGAAACCCCCAATTCCCATTTTCAATCAAAACCAGGAAAAAAAAAAGGACTTTGGTGTGACTTACAATTGGAAACTTGGAGACTACAACACTTACTTTCCTTTAGGAAAAGTTTAACTCAAATGAATTGCAAACTGAGCCAATGTTGACACCCCATTTTGCAACCAGCATTTAACCTCACCGGGAGGGTAAAAGGGTAATTTTTCATTGGAAATATACTTCTTGATTCTAGTCATTAGATCCTTAATCTCATTCCACCAAAATGATCTTAATGTTATAACAATCAAATCGACTGGTCATAAGCCCTAATCGGACCACAAGATTGAAAGTTATCATCAAATCAAGTTTTAATGGCTGAGATGCACTATCATATGTTGAGTCCGACTATATGTGATTATGAACAATTGATTTCGATTGGTTATAAGTATAATCAATTTGAGATCAATGATGTGTCATAATTTGATTGGTTAGGACTACATTTTATGGTAAGGTTGCACACACCTAATTAATTAGATAGTTAAGCATTAATTATTCAATGAGTAATTTGTGCAATTATCTTTTAATTAGAGTAAATTTGGGACCAATTAAGTCTGAAATAGGAGTGATTGGAGCCATTTAATGTTAATTGGGAGCTAATTTGGGACCTATTAATGTTAATTGTGCTGAAACCATTTTCTAACAAATGACCTCTACTCACCATTTCATCAATATCTCTCAGAATATTTTGAATCTGTGAATGAGATTAATTTTCCCAGAAACTAGACATCTGGGGTTTCAATTTGAGCACAAGAACGAAACAATTCCGATCAGAATTGAGTCAGATATGATTTTTCGAAGTTGGCTCCACAGGCTGTTACAGCAGCTACGGGAAAACCGAATTTTGGCTTGCTCCTCACTCCTATCAATCTTTCCATTTAATGCACCAGATTTTTCCAAAGGCTAAAATGAGGTCTAGGTTCATGATTCTTTGTCAACCCTCATTAATGGCCTTCCATTCATATTTCCTCCACTACTACTATATAAACCCCCCTCTCCTTCATTCCAAGACAAAAAAAAAAAACCCCTCTCTTCTCCTCTCTTGAGTTTTAGGAAGTTGAGTAGTCTTGTCATATCTTGGTCTTCTTGAGACTTAAGGTATTGAGTGATACTTACTCTTCCTCTCCTAACTCTTCTTTTCATCCACCCTTAGGACCTCCCTCAAGAGTCTCCTCATCCTCCATATGGATCTTGCATGAAGGTATAATCTCTTTCCCTAATTGTTTTTTTGTGTTGCCATGATGAAAGTTTAAGATTAAAGCATGATAATAATCATTTAAATTCCTTTGAATATGTTTGAATGATCTTAATTGTTCTTATATGTTCTTCATATGTTCTTGGTTGTTCATCACATGTTCATGCATAAACACTAGTTTTGATCTTAAATTCACATCAAAAATATGAAAAACATGTTTGTTTCATAATTCTTTCAAATCCTTGAATCTAGGTTATCACCATCCACACACATACACTAGAATTTATTTTTCAATCCAAATGCAATGCTTAATAAATTGAATTAGGGTTTATCACATGCACACACTTTAAATTCAAATTGATTGATTGACATATTGGATGATGTGATATGAATGTTGGCCACCATAGTCTAGAAGACCGGTTTCACCGGGCAAGGTGGGTGCCTAACACCTTCCCACCTTGTAACATAGCTTCCGAACTTAGATCAAGAGTTAGTAGATCAAATGCTTATCCATGTAATTTTTAATTTCTAGATTGTAACTAGGAAACAAAGCCATGTACTTTATCTATCTAGGACCAAAGCCATGTAATTTCCTATGATCAATGTAAATTCAATTTCAAATAAATAAAATGAGGAATTTTCAATTTTGGTTTTCTTGTTTATTCCAATAATTAAATAAGTGGCGACTCCATTGTAAAACCCTTAATCTAAAGGGGAAAATATAACTAGTCGAACCTCCATTTTAAGAGGCAATAACACGACTCCACCCATTCACGTGGGTTTGGCCCAACACCACCTATAAAAAAGGGGGGGCCGGGGGCGCGGTCTCTCACAGTGGCGACTCCACTAGGGATGTGGAGGGCTAAGCTTCAATTAGATTATGGTAGCCAACCATGTCATTGTTTGTTTATTGCTTTTTTTGTATATAATATGTCTAATATGTCATTATTTTGCATGTCATGCATCATTTGCTTGAATGAAATTTATTTTATTTGTGTGTTAGCCCGGAAGTCCGGTAGTATTAACCGTGGATTGTGGTCTTCCTGAGACTCACATACCCAGCGGTGAACCTACCACCCACCGCGACAAGGATCATCATGGTTATGCCATGATGGTTCATAGGGACAAACTGTACTGTTCGGACCAACGCGGCGCTCCTGGCGTCACAAGTTGGGAGGTATGACGTCCTAGCTTGTGGGGACCTTTAACCTACCTTCTACCCATGTTGTAATGACCCATAGAACCTACCTTTAGGTTGGTCCATGTAAATTGCATTGCATTATGCATGTGTTTGGCCGTTGTTTGAACCATGAGAAGCCCAAGTCCAATGCTTGGGCCCATCATGTTGTGTGAACCTTGTATAGAAGATTTAAGCTTAAAAATAAGGATGAATAAAAGTGGGGGGAAATGTCTCTAAGTTCAAAATTCCAAAACCCATGCAGGAGAAGACTTGGTCTAGAAACAGCAAAAGGAGATTGAGAAGAAGATCTGGGCCCACAATCTTTGAAGGGAGTTCCGAGAGAAGTCCAAGCCTTGACAGTCTAAGATCGTACCAAAGCTCAAGCCAATTGGGACAAAGAAACACAAGCTCAAGCCCAAGCCCAGACATAAGCCCAAACACTAGCCTAAACACAAGTCCAACCCCAAACACAAGTCTAAACACAAGCCCAAACACAAGCCTAAACACAAGCCCAAACACTAACCCAAACACAAGCCCAAGCACTCAATCATCCACAAATACCCTAATTACCCTAAGCCCATTTTCTCTAGCCATGGCCGATGAAAACACTTCCAATGAGCCCATGACCAACTTCCGTGAATTGCTCAACACCTTGGTGACAAGTCAGGTCCAACTTCGTGAGGATTTCAACACTTTATGTCAAAAACTCCAAGGGAAAGATGCCAATACCTCAATTCCCCAAACCAATGAAAGTGAAGCCCAAAACCCATCATTGACTATATGTGAGAAGAAGATGATGGAAAGGATAGACCAAATGGAGCAATTAATCAAGAAGTCTAGGAGGGAAGATGCTATGGACTTGCACTCTCTATCCCTTTTTCCAAATGCAAGGGTTCCTCCTAAGTTTAAGATGCCAACATTGGATAAGTTTGATGGAACAGGTTGCCCAAAAGCCCATTTGAAGATGTACACAAGGGCCCTCCAACCCTTGGGGGCTACTGAAGAACTTTTGGCACAAATGTTTCAAAACACACTTACTGGAGCTGCACTTCGATGGTTTCTAAGCCTTGAAGACTCAAAGACTCGTACTTGGGAAGACATTGGCAATGAGTTCTATAGGCAATACAAGTATAATACTGAAGTGGACATTACTAGGCGAGATTTGGAGACTACTAAGCAAGAGCCCAAGGAGTCTTTTTCGACCTTCATTACTCGATGGAGGGCGAAGGCAGCTCAAATGACAAATAGGCCCAATGAGGAAGAACAATTGGGAATGGTAGTGA
The DNA here is from genome assembly GCA_033629205.1 of Lithocarpus polystachyus. Taxonomy (NCBI): domain Eukaryota; kingdom Viridiplantae; phylum Streptophyta; class Magnoliopsida; order Fagales; family Fagaceae; genus Lithocarpus; species Lithocarpus polystachyus. Next base: position 1,825,148 of record CM066165.1, read on the forward strand.
GGAATTTGCTCCCGACGTATCACAAATACTTATTCGCCCAATATTTCCCCAATTTCAAAGCATTAGTTGCCGCGGGAACTCAAATAGAGGATGCTATGAACAATGGTACCATCAAAGGAGAAGAAATAATGAGACCTAAGAAAACATTTGGCCCATCAAGCTCAAAGATCCCAGAAGTCTCAACCATCACTCAACCATACCAATTAATAGCACCTACCCAAGTGCCAAAGGCTCGGTCCCAAAGACAATTCCACAAGTTGCACATGTCCTTAAGCAACGTATTTGAGAAACTCCAAAGAAGAAACTAGGGAATGTTTCCCCATGGATTTTGACCCCTATAGCAATGTCCAAGTGATAGCCATGATGAGAAAAATGAAGTACTTCCCTGGGATGAGCCTAGGGAGACGTAGTAAAGGTGTCCACGTATTCCCACATTTCTCTACTTCCATTCCCCCATTCGGATTAGGGTACAAGCCCACTGATGATGAACTCCTTGAGAATGATTCAAAGAAGACTGCCAGAGCTAAAGCCAAAGCCCAAGGTTTGTCTTTTGATCCCATATCCATAAAACCTTATACCCCCACCCTCAATGGAAAATTTGTCAAAGAAGGATGCACCCACTTGTACTACGGATTTCCTGAGCCTTGGTATGATTTTAAGACTATGAAGAAGATGCCCGGATTTGAGATCTTTGCTGATTGTAAGATTGAAGATGGGGAGGAAGTAAATGTGTTGCAAGACAAGAGAGAAGATTGGGCCTATCATATGGATCCTCAAGCTATGAAAACTTTGTTGGGAGAACATGTACTTAACATGAAGAAAGACGAAGAAGATGAGTTGCCATCCATCTTTCCAATCACTTCTAACTTGGAAAATTGGACTGTTGAAGAACCTTTGGATGAACTATCTGAAGGATATGCTTCTGATGAAAGTTGGGAAAAAGATGTTAGATCATTGGAAGACCAAAAAGAAGAAGAGCCAGTTGTTCAACTTCCTCCCCCTTTATCAAGAAGAAATTTTGATTTATGGGATGACTGGGGCGCAAGTTTCACTGACCCTAATGAGGTGCCAAGAGGACTTCTTGAGAATCTTAGAACTTATGTGGAGAGCCTCCCCCGTGAGGTAGGAAACATGGGTGAGCACGGTGATGATCAGAACTATATTGATATTTCGAGTGATGATTCTAAGAGTAATATGTCCATCATTGAGGTATCCATTGAAGGTTCTGAGGCTAATGATGGTATCTTCATGCTGCAAAAGGAGAAGGCCAACAAGGAAGTTCCACCAATCACTGAGGCAACATCTGTCCTGAAGAACTGGAGCTGGGAAGAATACTATCCTTCTGGAGGTCACCAAGAAATAACCAAGTCCTCAGTGTCTGTTAAAAAAATTATGTCTGTCCCAATTGAGTCTGTTACCACCCCTACTGAGTCAGTTTCGATTTCTGATAAGTTTGCCAAGTCTGTCACCATCTCTTTCAATTCTAATAAGATGATCTCTGATTCTGCTTACTTGCTTGCTTTGAATGTTTTTATTGCTGAAATTAATAATGAAATGGTTGATAAAAGCAATGAACTAAAAGAAGAAATTCAGCCAGTTAACTTAGGATCTGATAATGAACCTAAAGCAGTGCAAATTGGTAATACCCTAACTCCTAAAGAAAAAGATGAATTAGTTTCACTCCTGAAAGAATTCCAAGAAGTTTTTGCATGGTCTTATGAAGATATGCCAGGAATAGATATGGACATTGTGCAACACTATATTCCTACCGACCCATCCATGAAACCAGTAAAGCAAAAGTTGAGAAGGATGAAGCCCGAATGGACACTTAAGATCAAGGAAGAAGTAGAAAAGCAATATAATGCAGGGTTCTTAAAAGTAGTAAACTACCCTGAGTGGTTGGCAAATGTTGTCCCAGTGCCCAAAAAAAATGGAAAGGTTAGAATGTGTGTAGATTTTCGGGACCTTAATAAGGCTAGCCCTAAGGATGATTTCCCATTGCCTCACATAGACGTGTTGGTTGACAATACAGCCGGTCATGCCTTGTTGTCCTTCATGGATGGTTTTTCTGGGTATAATTAAATCAAAATGGCATCGGAAGATATGGAGAAAACCTCATTTATCACACCTTGGGGGACTTATTGCTACAAAGTCATGCCTTTTGGTCTTAAGAATGCGGGTGCCACCTATCAACGTGCCGCCATAACCTTGTTGCATGACATGATTCACAAGGAGGTGGAGGTATATGTTGATGACATGATTGTTAAAGCAAAAGACCGAGAGGCACACACACCTGCCCTAAGGAAGTTCTTTGAGCGCATCAAGCATTATAAGTTGAGATTGAACCCGAAGAAGTGTACCTTTGGAGTAACCTCTGGCAAATTGTTGGGATTTATAGTAAGTCAAAGGGGAATTGAAGTTGATCCAGACAAGATCAAAGCTATCATGGAAATGAAACCACCCAAAACTGAGAAAGAGATCCGAGGATTTTTAGGAAGGATTCAGTATATTAGCCGATTCATTGCCCAACTAACCATGATTTGTGAACCCATATTTAAGTTGCTTAAGAAAGATGTACCAATAAAATGGGATGAACAATGTCAAATGGCCTTCGACAAGATTAAAGAATATTGCTGAAACCCCCAATCTTGGTACCACCCATGCAAGAAAAGCCATTGTTGCTTTATCTAAGCACCACAGATACTGCAATGGGAGCTTTGCTTGCCCAGTATTTGGAAGAATCACGCAAGGAAAACGCCATCTACTATATCAGCAAGAAGATGACCAAATATGAGGAGAAGTATTCAGTGTTAGAGAAGACTTGTGTTGCCTTGGTCTGGGCTGTCCGAAAGCTCAGGCACTACATGTTGTCTTTCCAAGTTTTCTTAATAGCCCGCATGGATCCACTAAAGTATTTGATGGAAAAACCAGTTCAAGATGGGAAAACCGCCAAATGGGTTCTATTACTATGGGAGGTTGATATATGACGTAACGGTTTCTTTTTGTGCTTGCTGTTTTGATGGCCTAAGTCTGGCCAAGGAATGGACAATGGCCAGCCTTGGATATTTCTCACTTTCTCTTGAGGCCTTACGAACTCTGCCTTTGCCCCAGCCTATTGATCCAACGAACAACTTTGTTCTCTCTCTTTCTCCGTATACGGGCTAGCCTTTTGAATGTAATTTTCTCGGTTAGTTTTGTATTTATACTCATAGACCATCAAACTATGTTTTAATGCTGTGAGAAGAAGACTCTCCAAACAGTGCACCTTACGGTATTTTTAAGATTAAACTGTGTACGTGGTTGTTTTTAAGTGGTCTTTTTTCCTAATGTGGCAGCACCTCTTTAATTACAAAAAAAGGCTTCTACTTTTATATATACACCGATATATATATATATATATATATATATATATATTGCAGGGATATCCAAGTGACTATAACATGATCCATAACATGAATTGTTGAAACATTTCATTAGTTAATATAAAGACATAATACATAAGCTAAGACATAGGCAGCAAGAACATTAAAAAATCTTATCAAATTAATATGAAATTGAGTATTCTAAACATAATGTACAAAGTTTGAGAAAAATGATTTGGCAATTTTTCTGTTATTTGAATCTTAAAACTTTCTCCTGTGATAAAGCCAAAGACAATTCTAATTATAAGATATCACATTAAGGAATCATGAATGAAAAGAAAAGATACCAATTGTCAAATTTGAAGATAACTACTATAAAAATAAAAAATAAAAAACAAAAGAGTCAACAGTGGAGTTGGATAGAGACAATTAAAAGTGATCGAGTAGAGGAGGCATCCAATATAAAATTTCTTCGCAGATTCCCACTGGCTTTTAAAAAGTGACCATTCAGAAACAACAGACCCAAAAAAATAAAATTTTAAAACTAAACATTGGTGTGGTTTTGATTATTAAAGAATTGTGTTTTGAGTGACAGAACAAATCTTCATCTTAATCTGAATAGGAAAGAAAATTCAAAATAAAAGTGACCCAAATGGGCAAAATCGATTCTAGATACTTAAAACCAATTTAAGCCAAGTCAGATGCCCTAAACAAAACAACTTCTAACAAAAATCACTCAAACCCAAATCTAACCCATATGTTTAAACTAATTAAATAAAACTACTCCTAATTGAAAAACCTAGATCATAACAGCATCCCTCAAAGAGATCCACGTTAATGATTCTAAAATACCTAGATAAGGAAAAAGCTCAATTGCCATTTTTTATTCCTACCCTGTTCGTGTGGCTTATATATTTTTTTGTAGAATAATCTATTGCTCTATTTTTAACCGGACACCATAAATAGATACCCACACATCAATTTAACCAAATGCCCAAAACAAAACCAAATCTAATTCAAATACCTTAATCAAAAATATAACCCAGAAAGTTAAATAAAAAAAGAATCCAGCCAAATTATTAAAAACTGATCATAATTAATGCACAAACTGAAAAGTAAAGAGAAAACAAACCGGTAGAGAAATTGAAAGACGTTCTCTGGATACATGGGTAATGGAAGTTTTTGATTTTTTTTTTTTACTTTTAATCAGGTTGATTGGGATTGAGGCTTTACTTCCAACCGCTTGATGTTTTAAGTGGGGTTTTTCTCGGCGGTATATGGGTGGAGGCTGGGCTGATGGAAAGAGAACTTAATGGTTAGGGTTTCTGATTTTAAGAAAGAGAGAACGGCTGAATTTGTCGAAGGAAAAGGAGAATCGAACAGAAGAGACTTTCTGGTGGTCGGAGTATGGCGAAGGGACTGGCGGAGGCAGGATCGCCTCTCTCTTTTTCTGTTTCTTTCACCGTGTCTTCATCGCCTCTCTCTCTTCCTATTTCTTTCTCCGTATCTTCGTAGCCCTCTCTCTCGATTTCATCGCCTCTCTATTTCTATTTATGTGTCTTCTTTAATTTTAACCGGTTATTTTTTGTTATTTATAACGAGAGGCTATTTACGTTGTAACGTTTCCAAGCAATATAATTTATCGTTTTTTTTTTACTTATACGTGGCAGAATTTTAAGGAGTCATCATGGCAGCACCTCTTTAAAGGCTTCTGCTTTTATATATAGTATTAGATTAGATTAGATTCATTCCTCCGTATTAATGTGAGTACAATTAGACATGTATCAAACATTTGAATTTCTCTAATTAATAGCTTCTCAACAATCTAAAATCTTAAAAACGTGAAATTTTAAATTTGTAATATTTATTCCCTTTCAAAAGATAAAATTATAAGAAAAAGGTTTTGCTGTGAACACTTGAGCTCTTGGACACATGTTGCTTTCTTTTGACTGCCACATAACCATCAATGCATACCACAGAATTCTTTCTCAATGCATCGTTGTATTTCAGCACCAATCCTCCATCAACAAATTAAAAGCACTTTTGTTGACTGTAAATTGGCCACGGTGCCCAAATTAAAGCATCACTTGTCCTCGAATTCAAGAGATACGATTCATATGAAAAACCAATTGTGCTTCATGTGGCAAAAAGATCTCACTTTATAAAGCTGGTATCGCCCAAAGCTGACAAAAAGATCTTCACACACAACAAACACTCCAAAGTTTTGATCCTTTTCAAGGAATGGAGGGATCTTCATCATTTAGATATGAAAATATTTATATTACTGCATTGTCTATTACTGCATTGTTATTTCTATTATTGTGGGGTGTGGGACAATGACTTCCACACACGAGTCCTTTTTTTCTTTTCTCAAAAAAAAAAAAAAAATCCTCTTTAAAGGTTTGAAGGGAAATGTTAATGGATGCCTTAAGCTTCATTTAAGAGTTCATAAGAGAATGGAATGAAATGTATTTAAGTAAGGGAAATGAATGGAAAAGAATGGAATAGCATGGAATTAAGTAACCTTGATTGGATGTTTTAAAATAAAGGAATGAAAATGAATAGAATTTAAATAATCTTATTTGGGAGAAACATGGAAGGAATGGAATAGAATCATTTTATAACAATATTACCATTAGATCCCTATTTTAAAATAAAGGGTTGAATATATAAGGGTATTCTGGGAGTTTTAGTAAAAAATTCATTAAATCTAATTTCATTCCCTCCCATTCCTCCCAATTTCAGAAGGAATGAAAATTTGAGATTTTAAGGGTTCTCTCTCACTTAAACTCTCAAACAATGGAATGAATTTTCCATTCCCTCCATTAAAACTTTCAAACAAGAAAAGGGAAGAATATTATAAATGTACGTTTTTATACCCTTTAAAACACAAGTTGTTTAACCTAGTTATTTAGCCAAGTGGTTAACACAAGTAAATCATATCAAGTAAACGATGCGGAAAAAAAAAGAACACAATGATATGATAATCCAGGAAAACCAAACCGGTAAAAAACTTGAGGAGGATTTAACCTAGCTATCCTCAAGATAAAACAGATCCACTATGAAAGAACTAAAATTTTACAATGGCGACTTAAATCACTAACATCCTATTGCTACCTTAAGTAGAAAACTTACTACCACGACCACGTGATAGTTCCGAGTCCACGGACTACTTCTTTCTTGGATTCACAACAACCACAAGTACTTCCACTTGTGTTTTTCTTTAAGCTCTCTATACAGCAACTGAAGCGATAACCAAGCTCTTAACATCAATCTTGATCTTGATAACCCTAAGTGTGTATAGAGATTCACACACACAGCATAAACAACAACCTAAAAACATGGCTAGGTTTTTCCTTTTATACTTAAGGAAAAACATAAAACTCTACATGTTATATGGGCTTGGGCTGAGTTGGAAAATTCTGCAGAAAAACATTCTGCACGAACTTCGATCGATCGAGTCTAATTTTTGATCAATCGAACCTTGCAAAAAGTGAATAGTAATTTTTTGCAATTACTCGATTCCAACTTTACAATAAACATACTTTAAGCAGCTTAAATCTAGACTCTAAGTTTTATTCACAGTTTGCAACATTAAATATTGAAGTTCTAAAACAATTAGATCCTAAATCCTTAGATTAGCTCTTTGCCGAAGAAGTAGGAGGAGGAGGAGATGCAACACCCAAAGAAGTCTCTACACGAGGGAGTTTAGAGCTGGCTCTCATTTGAGCAGCTCTCTGCCGAAGAAAGGTGGCACCTATGGGAGCTATAATGTGTACGGGCTCAGATGTAGGAAAATCATGTAATCCTAGATGTAACAAAATCCGATGAATAAAAACAGGGAAGAAAAGACCATGTGCAGTGGAACTACTCCTATAAACCTCAACCAAGGCAAGAAATGAATCTCGGTCAACTCATGAGAGGTAATCCGAGGATCAGTACCCCACTGAATGGAAGTACCAGTGAGATATGACATAATGTCATCAAAAAGAGGGGTTTCATCATAAGGGTACACAGGCTGCTATACCTTAGGCACCCCAAGAGCAGAGGCCATTACCGAAGGAGTAATGACATACTCTTCACCCCGTATCCAACTTTTCACAAACTGAGTGTTAGAATCACTGGAATGGACAGAGAGGTTCACGTAGAACTCTCTAATCAAGGTAGCCGGAGGAGGATGATCTATATCCAACAAGGGTAACCATCCCCTATGCTCAAACTTCCTCCTAATTTCTGGAGCTAGCTCATCTAACACTACCTTCCTCTTAGCCCAAACTAATCTAAAGATGTTCAGCTTCTTATAGGTTTCTTGGTCTTTCTCAGTTCGAAACCTATCCTTGTCAAAGGCTGGAGTAGAAGAGGAGGTGGATGTCCTATGGGCTCTAGTCTTCCTAACCATGATGCTAAGGGTTGGAAAGGATAGACAGAAAAGAAAACAAAGAAAACCAAGGGCAGACTGCATCAGACAAGGTTAGAGAGAAAACAACAATTGAAAATATCATTCTATATGATGCATGAATAGAATAAACACAAGATACATGCTCTAATGCATTGAGAACAGTCCAATTATACTTTAAAAACCAAGAATTGACTTGAACATAGAGTTTATAACAATAACCCCAAATTTTAAAAACCCATTTTCAAAAATTTAACCAAATTGATTAATTAATCATTACACTAGATAGAAATTATCATATAATGACATAATCAATCAATTTCACAAGTCAATTTTACCAAATTAAGCCCAACTGAACAAAATCTCCAAATTCATGTAGTTTCAAGCCCTAGAATTTCAAAGTTGCCCCAAAACACAATTTTAATCAAATTAAAGCATGAGAATCAAGTTAATAGCATCTAGAGACAAAAAAACCATGAATCAATTTGGACCGAAACCAACTTAAAAATCAAAAACCCCAAATTCCTTTAGGTCTGAAAATTTCCCTAAAAATGCATGAAAAAGGTGAATAAACTAAAAAAGAAAGCGTATAAAGGTCTTACGGGCACTATAGGACAAAAACCTTGAGAAAAATTTGGAAGGAAAATGACAAAAATTTAACTTGAATCTGGATCGATCGAAGAGAGTTTGAAAAAGTGAAGAACACGTGAAAAAGCTTGTTTTAAAAAACTCTTTAAACAATTTTCAATTGGTCAAAAATTAGATTCAATCGATCGAAAATCACATTCGATCGATCCAACATCAATCGAGCAGCAATCAAGCCAGGCAGATTCAAACCAAGTTTTTTATCGCAATTTCGATCGATCGAGCAACAGGTTCAATTAATCGAAAATCTGGAAAAAAAAATCAATTTTTTTGAAAAACAGAGCATTTTAATGCACAAACTCCTCAAAGCACAATGTTTTATGAATGGAATGCATGAGTATGAGATGAAAAGTTTTTCAAAAACCCTTAAATTTAACCCAGATCTTCCAAAAACAAGATTTTCAATCAATTTCTTCTCAAAACTCAAATATTAAAAACACATTTTGCATTAAAATCAAAGAACTTTTAATCTTGGATGGCCACAACAAGATCACACACAATATAATGTACTAAGTTTAGCAAAAAGTAACTTATGTAGTGTGTGCAACTAGAATAGCTTGAGATACATGTAAGGTGATAAGTAAATAGTGATTAATCACAATTTCTACAAAATTCATCACATAAGTTTTAAAGTGACTATCACCTAAAGAGTTATATTATATAACTCTCATATCTCCTAGAAAACAAACTTGCAATCATGTAAGTTTCTTGATTTGCCTCATAATGTACACACCAATTTTATTTAATTTGAAACTTATTAAAATAGCCAAGATAATATACACACCAATTTTATTATTTAAACCGAGGCTACACCTTATGTTTTTTTTGTGCATGTGCTTCGCTTTCTCGAGCACAAAATCATATGATATACACTAAGATGTTCATGATTGGCTAGTAAATAATGGTGAGATGGTTATTTATGCCTCTCTCTTAGAATTTTTTTAGTCCTTACAATCAAAAACATGTGACTTCAAGATCAAGATCATGTGATCAAAAACTATAAACAACTCCTAAACAACATGCACTACAAAGTTCAAACTAGTAAAGTGTAATAAAATAAGCTCATCCAAGCTAAACAAGGTACATAAACATGTTATGTAAAGATAATATGGCTAACCTTGATTTCAAATCCAAGAAAAATAATGCAAAACACATTTTTCTTTCCTTTTCCTTTTTTCTTGTGTTTTTTTTTTTTTTTTGAAAATAATTAAAAAAAAAAACAATTTAGCATGAAATGCATGAAAGTTATGCAATGAAAATCCTAGAAACAAAGAAAACAAAAACAACAAAGAAGAATGGTCACAAAGAATAGAGAGATAAAGCACAATGACCATGTCAGATAGACTCAATTGGACCGAGCCTTTTGCATCCAAAACTTTTTAGATGCAACTTTTGCATTTGAGTTATTATTCATATTAGAATGATCAACAACTCCAAGATTGGAATAAAGGTTTAAACCTTTACCAACTCACCAATGTACCATGGGATCTTATGCTTAAGACGCAGGTAATTTTAGCTTATTTGCTCACTTAGCAGCTTCCAACTTGAAACAGTTTGGACAAATGTGTCCAGACTTTCCACAAAAATGACAAACCCATGCAGGTCTATTATGCAACTTATCCTTAGGAAGGGTGGAATTCTTAGACTTAGACTCTTTAAGATCAACCCTAATCTTCCTAGGAGGTGTAAAATCTACTGGTTTGAAAATCTCACTCACAGAAGGCTCAGAAGAAGAGACAAAGTTTGTGGAATGAGTCTTAGGCACAGAGATGCTATCTTTGAAACCTAGACCAGTTTTGTCTAAGGGAGACTTCTGAATACTCAACATGTGTTCAAGTTTGGAACTAGCAGACCTATTTGTTTGTTCTCTAGCAACAGATATTTCAAGTTCCAAATTCTTCACTTTATCAAGCAATAACATGTTCTTAGTCTTCACCTTATCAAGCAATTCATTAGCATCAAACAATTTCAAGAGCAAATTTTTCTTATCAAGTTCAAGAGAAGAAATTTCTGTAAACCTAAATCAACATTTATAGCATCCTTTGTAGCAACCTTGCAAAGCTTTTTATAAGTTTCTTGCAAATCAGCATTCTCAAAATGTTTCCCATCAAAAAGGTTCACATAAACCACAACACTTTTATCAACTACAGCGGTAACTGTGAAAGCAATGAAGTTTCCATCCTCATCACTACCAGACTCATGATCAGACATTTCATCATCACTAAGGGTTACAGTCATAGCCTTACCCTTTGATCTGAAGAATGTAGGACATTCTGATTTCACATTACCATACCCTTGACAACCAAAACATTGTTGACCTATAGAATTATTAGAGTTTTGACCTACTTTCTCTTTAGGTTTTTCAGTATTGTTCACTTTAGTGGGATCATTCCCCCTAAAATTTATAGATTCAGCACTATTTTTACCTATTGCCCTTCTGTTATTGTTCCTAAGAAAATTTCTAAAGTTCTTGGCAAGATATGCAATCTCTGTAGCAGAAAGTTCATCATCAAATCCATTCCCATCAACATCATCAACTGACTTAAGAGCCATTGATTTGGATTTGTTTGTCTTGGGTAGATCTAACTCATAGGATTGGAGAGATCCAACAAGTTCATCAACAGGAATGGAATCCACATCCTTGCTTTCAGTTATGACAGTTACTTTGGGTCTAAAGTCTTCAGTCAAGGATCTAAGTATCTTTCTAACAATCTTAGGTTGATCATAGATTTCACCCAAATTATAAGCAGTGTTAACAATGTCGTTCAGTTTAGCATAAAATAACATTCATTATCAGACATTCTAATACTTTCATATTTAGTAGTTAACTGCTGCAGTTTGTTAATTTTAACTGTCTTTGTGCCTTCATACACAGTTTGGAGAATATTCCAAGCAGTATAAACAATCTCAACATTAGAGATTCTCTTGAATTCCTCCATAGAAACAGCATTGTAAATAGCATTCATAGCTTTGCTATTAAAAGCGGCTACTTCTTTCTCAGAAGTTTGCCACTCACTAACTGGAGTAGTGAGCTTCTCCCATCCGTACTCAACGGAATTCCAAACTCTCTTATCAATATATTTTAGGAATGCTTTCATCCTTACTTTCTGGTAGGCATAGTTGTTCCCATTAAAGTGAGGTGGTATCACAAAAGAGTGACCGTGTTCCATGACAACAGGAGTCAAGGATCAACTCTTAGATCAAAGGATTTAAAGCCTAGAGCTAACCCGCTCTGATACCACTTGTACGTTTTTAGACCCATTAAAACACAAGTTGTTTAACCTAATTATTTAGTCAAGTGATTACTTAGGTAAATTATTCAAATCTAGGTTAACACAAGTAAACAATACGGAAAATAAAGAACACAACGATATGATAACTCAGAAAAACCAAATCGGTAAAAAACCTAGGAAGGATTTAACCTAGCTATCCTCAAGGTAAAACAGATCCATTATGAAAGAATTAAAGTTTTACAATAGCGACTTAGACCACTAACATCCTATTGTTACCTCGAGTAGAAAACTTACTACCACGACCATGTGACAGTTTCGAGTCCACGTACTACTTCTTTCTTGGATTCATATCAAACACAAGTACTCCCACTTGTGTTTTTCTTTAAGCTCTTTATGTAGCAACTGAAGCGATCACCAAGCTCTCGACATCAATTTTAATCTTGATAACCCTAAGTGTGTATGAAGACAAATACCTCTAGATCTCACAAGAGATTCACACACACAGCATAAACAACAACCTAAAAACGTAGCTAGGGTTTTTCCTTTTATACTTAAGGAAAAACTTAAAACCCTACACGTCATATAGGCTTAGGCTAAGTTGGAAAATTCTGCAGAAAAGCATTCTGCACGAGCTACGATCAATCGAGTCTAATTTTCGATCGATCAAGCCTTGCAGAAAGTGAATAGTAATTTTCTGCAATTACTCGATTCCAACTTCCCAAAAAACATACTTTGAGCAGCCTAAATCTAGACTCTAAGTTTTGACTATGGTTTGCCAACATTACATATTGAAGTTCTAAAACATTTAGAACTAAATCCTTAGAACCTAACAATAAAATTATTTTTTCATTCATTTTCATTATATTTCATTCCCTTCTTAACTGTTGGAAAGGCGTACAACAGTTACATGTGTCTTTTTATTTACAGTACTTTCAGCAAAAAATTTTCAATTTCAGTAAAATAAACAGTTCTCAAATAGATCCTTACTTTTTTAAATCTCATAGAACATACTATATATGCCAGCATATATAGTATGGTCACCAAATACGGCCCAAGTTGAATTCCACAGAACCCAAATTGCATGAGAAAAGTGGACGGAATCATGATTGAATGGGGAATTTTAAACAAACAAACAAAAAACAAAAATAAAAAAAAAAAACAAGTGAGGAATGCAAAGTCAGTTTTTCCCTTATCAAACAAGATTAGAAAGCGGACAAGTTTTTTAGCCATTAATTAATTTTTCAAACTCGGCAAAAAAATCAAGACTATCACATCAAGAAATAACTATACATGTTGAAACGGTCCAAATTGAACTTTCTAAATTAGGGAAGCTACCGTAAACGTCAACGTAGATCCCATAATAAATTAAAAAAATAAGTCAACATAGAAATATCAGCCACGAAGGGCGTCATGTATGTCAAATGTGCATCATGTGTTGGGGAAGGACTCGACTTGGGTTGAACTAGAAGTATAGAACATTAAAACTAATCTTCTCTTTTTCTGTTGGAAATGCATTTAAGGACACTGAAAGTACAAAAATGGTGGTAATTCGTAAGGGAAAATTCTTGGTACTCTCGGAACATAAATAAATAGTGTTTTTTTCTCATAAGAGGAAGGAACATCATTTTTCGTACTTTAGAAGTATCTAAGAATTACTTGTTGGTAAGACAAAGAAATAAAAGTGACATGCCATAAATGCATTAAAAAAAAAGTCAGTAAACCGTGTGCAATTGCCATTTTGAAAATCTAAAATTTGATATAATATGATGAGTAATATTACAGCTACATATTATTTTACAATATTTTTGCAAAATGTTGATGTAGCCAATTTTTTATTGGTTTTTATCTAAATTCACAATTAAAATCACTTTTTTATTTACCAATAATCACTCACCACATCAGCAGTTTGTAAAAATTTTTATAAAATAGTTTGTATCTCTAATATTATTCTAATATGAATACTTTAATTACTCTTACTTTAAAATAAATTAATGTTTTAAGTACATATAATAATTTTCAATTCAAAACATAAACTAAAAGATTAGTAATTCTTTCCTCTTCAAATATCAATTTCTTGGTTTAGAACAAATATTATAATTTGAGAAAGTTTTGGCTGCATACTAGTATGCAATAATTGCTGCATAATGAGTTATGTGATAGACAAAAAAAAAAAAAAAAGCAACATATGTCCAAAAGCTCAACTAATCGCAGCAAAACCTTTTCCCTATAATTTTTATCTTTTGAAAGGGAACAAATATTATAAATTTAAAATGTCACATTTCTAAGATTTTAGATTTTTTTTTTTTTTTTTTTTTTATCATTAGATTCTTAAGAAGCTATTAATTAAAGGAATTCAACAGTTGGATACATGTCTAATCGTACTCACATTAATACGGATATTGCCACTAGTTGAATTGTTGAAATATTCATGCTACACATTTGAATAAGTCAGACCATGAAAATTGATAGCGAGACTTGAACTATTGCAAAATTAGATCCTTTTGGATATACACTATTGTAAATTTCTTTAAAACTTTCTCTCCTCGTTCTCATGTGTGTTAAAAATACTTAGTATTCAAAAAAAAAAAAAAAAAAAAAAACTACTGCAATGTTGGATACATGTCTAATTGTACTCACATTAATACGGATATTGCCACTAGTTGAATTGTTGAAATATTCATGCTACGCATCTGAAAAAGTCAGACCATGATAATTGATAGTGAGACTTGAACTACGGCTTAGACATTTTCTTCTATATAAACGCTGTCATGGGTTCTTTCTAACTCATTAACCCATAAGCCATACATAACCATTGCAATGGCCACTTCAACATATCCTCAATTTTGTTGTCTCTTGCTTCTACTTCTGCTTCTTCCTCTCCTTCCCACTGTTTTCACCTACACCAAAGGTGACTGTAATAAATGGCTGGAGGTACCCTCTTTTGTTGCACAGCCAGGAATTGGTCCATTTATCCAGTCCCCTTCATTGGAATTTGCCTTTGGATTCCATCCTCTTAAAAGTAGTGAGAAAGAGAATCAATTTTTGCTTGCAGTTTGGTTTAATAAAACAAAAGATCCAACTATAGTTTGGTCTGCAAATGGCAATAAACCAGCACCAGAAGGTTCAGAACTGAAGCTGTGGAACAACAAAGAGTTTGTTCTCAATGGCCCTGATCAAGACAGTGAGCTATGGAAGCCTCAAATGAATGGTTCTTCCAAATCCAGTTGCTTTGTTATGCTGAATAATGGGAGCTTGGTGATTTTAGATGAACAGTATAATTCTATATGGGAAAGCTTCAATGAGCCTACTGATACAATTTTGCCTGGCCAAATACTGCACATGAATACCGCACTCAGGTCTCACCAATCTGAGACAAATTATTCTGACGGGCGCTTTGAGGTTTCGTTACAGTTGGATGGCAATTTCGTGCTTTATTATTTATTGTCGGAAAAAATTAGAGGACCTTATTTTGCCACTATGACAATGCAATGGAAATCAGTGTTGAACTTCACTGAGGATGGACGCATGTACATCCTAGACGAAAACAACTCCACCAACATCCACAACCTTACTGTGAAAAATCCAGGCTCAAAAGAATCTTTCTACCACATGGCTAGAATTGATCCTGATGGAGGATTCAGATTATACAGTCACCCCAGAAAGGTGAACCCCCCAAGTGATGGACTTGAGAGCTGTTCTTCTTCATCCTGGATTGAAGTGCAAAGCATTCCTGATGATACATGTGGCAGATTTGATGCTAATACTTTTGTAGGTGGGTTATGTGGACTCAACGGCATTTGTGAATCAAGAGGGAACGGAAAAACATTTTGCACGTGTCCTTCTGGATTTTCTCCGTTAGACCCATCCAATGGTTGGGCAGGGTGTAAACCAAATTTTCCATTACCCAGCTGCGACAATGGATGGGAAGCAAATAAAGGGCGTGTAACGTTTGCACAGCTTTCAAATGTGGACTGGCCGTTGTCGGATTACAGCTTTCTTCAAGGGGTAAATGAGACAGAGTGTAAACAACAATGCCTTGACGATTGCATGTGTGTTGTGACCATTTATGAAAAAACAGGTGATTTTTGTTGGAAGAAGAAGTATCCTCTGTCCAATGGAAAGTATAGCACAAATATTTCGAGAAAAGCTTTCATCAAGGTACTTATAGACCCTGGTTCAGAGAAGAAAGGCCAGTCTGCGGTAGTTGTTTTGGCACTACTCCTTGGCAGCTCTGCATTTCTCAATATCCTTTTCTTCTCAGCTAGTATAGTGGCTATTATCTACTTGTACCACAAAAGACTGAATTCACGATGGAATATTGATAGCACACTTGCAACAAATGTGAGAAGCTATACATATAAAGAGCTGGATGAAGCGACTAGAGGCTTCAAGCAAATAGTGGGAAAAGGTGCTTTTGGAACGGTTTATAAAGGGGTCCTTGCATCAGATTCTAAAAGATTTGTCGCAGTCAAGAAGTTAGGTAAGGTGGTAGAGGAAGGTGAGAAGGAATTCAAAACAGAAGTTAACGTGATCGGTCAGACTCATCACTAGAATTTAGTCCGTTTGCTCGGTTATTGTGATGAGGGGCAGAACCGGCTTCTAGTATATGAGTACATGACTAATGGCTCTTTAGCTAGCTTTCTCTTTGGGATATCCAGGCCTCATTGGAACCAAAGGGTGCAAGTTGCTTATGGAATAGCAAGAGGTTTAATGTACTTACATGAAGAGTGCAGCACTCAGATTATCCACTGCGACATAAAACCTAAAAACATACTCCTAGACGAGTACCATACACCAAGAATTGCTGATTTTGGATTAGCAAAGCTTTTGTTGGCCGAGCAAACTCGAGCAGCTCGGACAGGAATAAGAGGGACAATTGGGTACTTTGCACCTGAATGGTTTAGGAAAGCGTCTATTTCGGTTAAGGTTGACGTGTACAGTTTTGGTGTGATGTTACTAGAGATTATTTGTTGCAAGTCTAGTGTTGCATTTGCACTGGGAGAAGAGGAGGCATTGATAGATTGGGCTTATGAATGCTACAAAGATAAAAAATTAGATAAGTTGATAGAAAATGATGAAGAGGCAAGGAATGACATGAAGAGGCTAGAAAGGCTTGTGATTGTAGCGATTTGGTGTATTCAAGAAGATCCTTCACTGAGGCCCTCGATGAAAAAGGTCACACAAATGCTTGAGGGAGTGATTGAAGTTTCCGTGCCCCCAAGCCCTTCATTGTTTACTTCTTCTCCGCCTTCATTCAAAAAATAGGTCATCTTGAGTTTTCATTGCCCATAGTTGTGACCATTTGCAACGTTTGGTGAAATACCTATTCTTATTTATATTATGGTATCAGAATTTGGCCAATAGTGGTTGGTTTCCTGTCTCTTGCATTGCGGTTTGTTTTTTACTATAAGGCTCTCATGTGTATTATCCTTTGGTGTATTTCACCTTCTTATAGTTGTAACTTGTAAGCTTAGATTCCTTATTCAAAATGATTTTGTTTTATTGGTTTATATAATCATTTTTTGCGTGATTGTTGTCGGATTTAAGATTTCTTGTGTTTGGGTTGATTTGGATTTGTAATATGAGAACCGAGACTAAAGAAGACTGAGATTCTTAGTGTACCTCAATTACGAGTCTCATGGTGGAGATCAGTTGTGGATATATAACTCAACTTTAATTTATTAAAGGAAAAAATTAACAAAAGCCTCAAAATAAATTTTACAAAATAAATGAAATAAACTATAAAAGTGTCTATAGAAAGAAGAAAAAATACATAATTTTGGTTCTAAATACAATCCAATATAAAGGAAAATACAAATTTCGTGTCCTAATTGCAATCTAATGAAAAATATCAAAAGCAGGAAATTACATCAAATAAAAACTAATTTACATTCCTTAGACAAACTTGAGGACTAAGTTACAAAGTGATAAGGTGTTAGAGGTACAATGACCAATATAAACAATCTATCCTTCCATTACACAATTACATTAAAACCTAGAAAATTCAGTAAAATAACATCCAATGCATTCAACATTTACAACAAAGAGTGTTAGTCAATAATATATAAAAGGTAAATGAAAAGCAATCAAGTAATGCAACCTATCCTAAGCTACATAGGTAATATTGAAATGCATGAAAATGCGTGAAAATGTAAAGAGATTAAAATGCACATCCTAAATGAAATTCCTACATGTTGTATGAGGAGGTGCCATGGTTTTCATTTAAAAGACAAATTTCATAGCAAATATGGGATTTTGACCTTCTCAAGCAATTCTAAATCATTTCATGTGAATGTTTTCAAGTTACATAGTAAAAAATGCAGAAACCCATTTAATGTATAGGAAATCAAATGTTAATGAAATGTACGAAAGAAAATCATATTATATTTTTAGTTTTTCATTATTTCATGTGACACAAAAATAAAATAACATGCTAGAAATTTCCTGATGTAAAGTTTGTACAACATCATTTCACGTGGTTCACCTTAAATTTTGATGAAACAAGAATTTTATTTAAATTCTAAACACACTGATTCAAAAATCTAAGAAGATTAACCATAAAAATAAATAAATAAATAATAATAATAATAATAATAATAATAATAATAATAATAATAATAATAATAATAATAATAATAATAATAATAACCTCTAATCAAATGTAGGAGGCAACTCATAGCGAAATAACATGAAACCTCATCCTAAAGATAATCTAACTTGACATATTCAAGTCGATGCCATGATTTAATGCATGTTATCATGTTTTCATATGATGAATGAACATATTAAAATACATGACATGACGATGAAATAATTGGTTTTTTGGTGTTTATCATTACACCAAGACACTAATTAGTCTTTTAGTGTAAGCGAGGATCGAACCTTAAATCTTTTATTTAACTACAAAAAATTTTACCAATTGAACTAATTGAAATTCTGAAACCCACAAATTTTCACATATCCTAAAAGACTAATTAATGTAATGGTTACTATTGTCAACAACAAGCACAATTTCAATTTGTGCTTGTTAAGTCAGGTGAGGAGGCCCTCTCTTCCTTTATATGATAAAACCCATGTCTTTGACATTGGCGTGTAAGACTGGCGGTTAGCCCTTCACAATGAGACTTTTCATTACAGGCAAATATCCAGGAAGGTGACATGACATGAAATAAAAGCACAACCAACTAAAAAAGTTGAATTTTTCTTAATTTACCTGTCGAATATTCTAGAGCTGCCAATAAAGGATCCCATGGTTCTTTGAACAAAGCCAAGCTTCTCAAACTGAGGCAATGAAGCGACTTTTAAGAACTTTCTAAGTCTTGCAATCTTGTAGTAATTTGTGATAGAGTATGGAAAAAAAGAAGAGAGAAAAAAGTTAGAATTTTATGTGATTCAGCCACATCGCCTTCATCCACAAAATAAAAGTAAAAGACTAAATTTTCTTTATTCACTTAAATGAATACGTTACAATAGAACCCGTTTTTATTATGCGGAGGATTACATACACAAATTAATCACAATTTGAATTATGAATTGATTTCTTTAATCTCACAGTAAAGGCTAAGGTCATTGCTAGCTTGGGCCCCCTACTAAAGAAAGGCCCCAAATTGGAGGTCAATAAGAGATTTTTTTTTTTTTTTTTTTTTTGAGAAAATAAAAAATGAAAGTTGAATATTTTTTTCTCCATTTTCTAGAAGGCCAAAAAAATATGGAGTAAAGGAGGAATAATGCATATTGTTTCCCACCCCTAAGCATAGTATTCTTATTTGAAGGCACAAAATTCTTTTTTCAGATCTTCCCCTTTTCAATTCTATTTGTTTATCTTATGGTTTATGATTTATTTCTTTAATTTATTTTTGTTTTCTTGTTAATATAGTTTAGTTTTGTTAATACTTATATTTATTTCTTTTTTATTATTGTTACACATGACTGTAGCAAATTAGAAAACTTTTTTATACTCAATAGAGTTTAGAAATATGTACAGCTTTCATATAAGACAATTTTGTAGAAATGAAACTTTTGTATGCAATATATATGAACTATGAATCACTTTGGAATTAAAAGTCTAAGACTTGAGTGTGTGTGTGTGTGTGTGTGTGTGTGTGTGTGTGTGTGTGTGTGTGTGTGTGTGTGTGGGGGGGGGGGGGGGGGTGTTGTGGACTGTGGTTTTTTGAGTTTTTCTTGAATTCTGAATCAATGTGATAGTTTAGTCTCAACACCCCCAAAGTAAAAATCCCGATTCCACCCCTGGTTGAGAGAGTACAATGTAATTAGAAGTTTAGCGTGTCTCTGACCCATTTATTCACCCATCTTGCCCATTTAATATCTATATCTATATAATATTTAGAAAAAGAAGTGCATCATATATTGTTGTTACATTTCTATTGAGCCACATTAGTGGTCATGTCATCATTTTCTTTCCCCATACATATATATATATATATATATATATATATGAAAAATGATATGCCTACAATATTTTCACAATATTTTTACAACAAATTCTAAGTGGCAGATTGTTATTGGTTATTATTGTTAGGGCAAAAAAGTAATCTTAATTTTAGGTTCAAATTTGAACCAATAATAACTAACTACCTGTGGTTTGTTGTGAAAATGTTGTAAAAATATTGTAAACATAGCATTTCTCTCTCTCTCTCTCTCTCTCTCTCTCTCTCTCTCTCTCTCTCTATATATATATATATATATATATATATAATGCATTATACCTTTACACATATTCTCAAAATTAATTGTAATTACCAATAATGATAGGACCATCACTTTTAACTACCACGACTTTACACATTCTTGAACCTAAATGTAACTTATAATAGAAAATACATGCAATGCAAACAAGTTGTGCAAAGACACCATTTATTTATTTTTAGTTTACACTTATTGGGGAAAAAAATCATATTTCATCACTTTATTAATATCCGTATGCTAATTTAGTATTCAAGGCCAAGTTAAAGGATCCAATTCTGCTTCTACTTAGAAACCATGTAATATTTTCATCAACTTCAAGAAATAGAGATAATAAACACCTACTTCTGTCCAATTTGGTCCACTTCGGTCTAATTAGGTCCACTTTGGTCCACTTTTGTCCAATTCAGCCTACTTGGTTCAATTAGGTCATTTGGTCCAGCTCGGTCCAATTCAATTCATTTTAGTCCACTTTGGTTCATTCAGTCCATTTAGGCCTAACTCAATCCAATTTAGTCCATTCATTCCAATTTGGTCCACTTTGGTTCATTTGGTCCAATCCAGTTTGGTCCACTTTGGTCCATTTTGGGTGAGTATAAACTAAAAATAAATAAAATTTTAATTTTTATGATCTCTATCTCTTAAAGTTGATGAAAATGACATCGTATTTTAAGCAAGAGCAAAACTAGATTCTTCAACTTGACCTTGAATACTAGTACTACACTATTATATATGGATATGAATACAATGGTAGAATGTGATTTCTTTTTTCGGGTAAGTATAAACTAAAAATAAATAAATCTATTATCTTTATTTTTCTTTGATTTAGATGTGATCCTATTTTATTATAAATATAATGATATAATATTATTCTATTACATAGCATGACTTGGATAATTTGGTGTTTACAACTATACATTGCATTTTAAATATTCTTCTCATTAAAGTTTATTCTATAAATTTGCTATTCTCTCTCATATTCTCTCCCAAAAAAATGTGATTATGCTATCTCTTTCTCTAGATTTTTTATTCTTTCTTGCAACTCTACTTTAAGTTGATGAATTTTTATTTCTTTTAATGTCTTTACTTTGGGTTGATATGTTTTGGTGTTATGTTTTTTGAGTTTCCCATCACAAGTCATCTCTCTCCCTATATAATTTTGGTTTGATCTTTTTTTGAGTTAATTATTTGTTAGTTTGGAAATGGGAATTTAAGTTTATATCAAAACATAATCTAAATGACTATGTATTTGAATGTGTCTATCAATTATTTGAGTAATATAAATTTTAATTATGTGATGAGTTTTGATTATGACAATAATCTCCTTAAGAGAATGAGAAATTTGAATAATACATTTGAAACTTAATAATTTTAGTTCTACCAAAGGAAATTAGTATAATATAATGAATAATAACAATAGTAAGAAAAATATAGACCACTTCAAAAAGAATAATATCAATCAAAATACCAAAAATTATAAAATTTTATATTTGTAAAAATAGAGAGATAGAAATTATTTTTATAAATTTTTTAATTTTTAAGGAGAACAAATTATCTACAACATAATTTAGAAAATAAATTTAACATTAAAAATAATTATATATTTTCAGGCATCATGTGAGTCTGTGGCCTGTAATATCTAAAAACTAAAGCGTAGCATTTATTGTTATTACAATTCTTTTGAGCCATATTAGAAAAGCATTTCGGTCCACTTCATTCCATTTTGAAAACTAAGATACTTGCACATTTGTGAAAATTGAAATTCTAAGGAGTACTTGCGCAAGTCATGTATATATCTATTCTTGGGGTGTTACAGTCTTATATATTGTTAGAATTATTATTAAATTTATTATTTCCTAATAATTTTAGTTTTTGGATTAATAGGTAATTCATCATAGTATCTGAGATCCAAAGTTCACAACTTTCTTATTGCTTAAACTTTTGACGCATTAAATAATCTAACCTATGAAAAGAACAAGGTTCTGAGTGTGACAATTTCAAAGGGAATGCGTTGCATTTCATAATGAAATCTAGAAATTAACTAGATCAACCATTGTCCAATTAATCTAGAATTTGGTACGTGGAGGTGCAATTCAAAATGGTATGTAAAGTTTTGATAGTTGGCCAGAACTCTTCATGCCCTTTCACAAATAAATAAAGCATATATACTTGGAATGTATTCACTGCATTCACACTTTCCCACTTTAAAAACCGAGAAAAGTATCACAGTTTGCTGACTCTATCCTTGACCACGCAGCCTGTTCCCTTTGAGCTATCTACTCTCTTGTGTCTGACATTTGGTTGTTAGAATTTTCTTTTGTTTCGTGCTTTCTTTTTTGGCTTAAAAGAAGTGGAAACGCTGCTGCTCATGAAGCAGCAAAGTACACAATTTTGTCCTTTTCTTGCTTTTCTTTTTGTGCGGACAATCTCGCGGACAATCTCCCAGCCTCTGTGGCCTCGGTTTGTTTAGGAGATGTCCAGGCTTTGTCTCTTTCTGGTTGTTGAAATATATTGAAGTTTATCAAAAAAAAAAGTATCACAGTTTGCTGACTCGCTAAGCCAATGTATAAAGTACTAATCGTGCAATACCAAGGGTGACAGGAAACATCTTTCTACTCCAAATTACAGTGTTGTCATAGTTCATATTTAACTAAAATGATTCTTTCTTAAACCGTTTTGCAATGTGTAATCTGTTTTCATGATGAAGATGCTCTCTGTTATGTTATATCCAATGACAATGCAAACTGAAGTTCTAATAATAGGGTCTTCTTCTTTTTTTTTTTTCTTTTTTTTTCTTTTTAATAAATCTAGAGACGTAAAATTTTTCATAATTTTTTCACGACTGCTAATATAGTCTATTCATTGTTGTAATTTGGGTATAATAATAGTAAAGTTGATGGTTCAAACCTCACTTTTTCCTCTTCAATTTACAAAGTCGAACCCTGTGTGCATAACAAAATGTCATAGTAAGCAGTTTTACCCCAAATTTAATTTGGGGAGGCTGATTCCCAGACTCGAACTTGCGACATGTCACTATTTATTTTTCCTATCTTAAAAAAATGTGGTGTTGGTGATGGATTCAAATGAAAGTGATATTATTTCAATCTCAATAAATCATGTCAAAAGTTGTGAAAAATATTGTGTGCTTTTTTCCTTTTTCTTTTTACTTTTTTCGTGCATACTATGAAGACTTAATTCCCATTCCTTTAGCCAAGCAAGGCCACTAGTGAGTTGTAACAAGCAGATGTGGACAGAGAACTAAGAAGATGTATATGTCATCGGTGAAAACAAAGTATCATATGGATACATTTGTTCATATACATTATATTATGTCAAATCGGGTTCAAATATATCGATTGATTCAAATGTTTTCTATTCTTGTCTTTGTGTTCAAAAGTCTACTCTATACCTAATACACAAATTCGAACAAATGTGATTAGCCTGAGCGACTTCATCTTTATATAACCTATTATTATAGACTTATAGTCTTTTGATGGATAGTTGTAACGTTTAACCAATAATGAAGTATTTGAATTTCATGTTCTACTCAATTCATTTTTTAATGGAAGATGCATTTTGTTGAGGATGATTTAAAGCTAACCTGAGGTTTGGTACTTGAATCTTTTGTGGACCATTCAATCAATTTGATCTTTTTAAAACAATTTTCAGTTGCAGTGACAAAAAATCTTGATAAAGCAATGGTGAAGCAAACATTTTATATGCAATGTCTCTTCATACGTCTACAGGTGGCCTTTGAAGGCTAAGGCAAAGCCTAAATAAATGGAACCAAAAGGAGGCCTTTAGTTTTTTATTGATGGATAACATGGTTATCTTGGTGCCTAGTTTTGTGGAACCAAGGATTTGTTTATTTTGTGGTCTATATGTTTGATTAATATTCTAAATTAACAACATTCGGATGCATTTGGGAAGTATCGAATCCTTGTAGAGATTCTTGCATTGCATAGTCAGACTCCTTTAGCCACCAAGGAACCTAATATTAAAAAACAATAGGTGCAGGTCCTTAAATTATGTTAGGATGCACCATTATTATGGAGTCCAAAAATATTCCTCAAAAATAATAGTGACAAAAATTTTCCTGAAAAAGTAATACTTACAAGATAATGACCCCTAAACAGCCTTCCTGTGTTGATTGGTAACTTTAAATTCTCATCAATCATCATTAACTTGCACTTGCACTTGCACTTTTAACCCCCAAAATTGGAATCAGCATTACTAATTTGCCTGTTTTTACTGCTCCTTTTTTTATATTATGTTTGGGGCTTTGGTTACATTGAAAGGTCATCCTTTTGTACATATTCTTCTTGGAATGTTTGAAAAGCTGCATGGAATCCTGCAGTAGTATGCACATAAAGTTATGTTGAAGCTCAAGAAAAAGAATCCCCTTTCTATACGTAAATGACTCCAAAGACTGTAGTTTGTTGCCATTTCCATAGTCTTGTTGGAATCCTGCAGTAGTATGCACATAAAGTTATGTTGAAGCTCAAGAAAAAGAATCCCCTTTCTATACGTAAATGACTCCAAAGACTGTAGTTTGTTGCCATTTCCATAGTCTTGTTGCTTACGTTCTAGATGATAGAAACACAATTTAGTTAGTGCAGTCCTTACTGTCAAACAAATTGAATTCTGAGCTGGTGGTATAGAAGTTCTTCTCATAGGTTTTATATTAGATATCTGCACTTCAGTTATCATGAAGAAGAACAAGGTCCAAGAATGGAACAATAAGTTGTTGAATGATGATTCTTTCAACATTCCTTGAGGTATTCCTGAAACTCTTTCTTCACAACCACCTTTAGACATGGGACTTTACTACCTGCAGGGCTTAGAGGGAGTCTCAACCAAGCTGAATCTTAGAACCGCTAGTACAGCTAGCATTACATCTAGCTATACAGGATCAACTTCTGCCTTCAGTACAACCGAACAATGCATGTGTTTACCACAAACACACAGTCACGGCGATAGCTCATCTCCATGCTCTCAATTTCTGAAGAACCATAATTTAGTTGTCCCATCATGTCAACCATATTCTAACAATTGGTCACAAGATCAGGACAATCTGGATTTACAAATGGCGTCCGCTCCTGATGATAGCTCTTTATCATCAAACCAAGACACCAATCAGTTTTTGGTGTAGGCAGGGATTGAACCCCAGATCTCTTATACAACCATCAGAGACTTTACCAGTTAAGCTAACTGGAACCCACCACACTACTTAATTCTATAAAGCTTCTTAAAAGTAGAGAAAAAATGTAAATTTTTTTTTCCCTATATATCCAAAATAAATTATAAAAAAAATATATCAAATTTTGCCCCAAAATTTGGGAGCCTTTCTCTAGATGAATATTTGTCTCTACATCTGCTCCACCCAATGTGCAACTCTCTGATCTACATTCGGCTTGAATCTTTGGATTAGTTGGTAAAATATTCCATGCAACTCGATCTCCATATATAATAGCATTACTTTTAAATTTATTATGAATGTCTAAGCTCTATAATTTCTTTATCTTTTTTGAACTCATCCACCACATTAGTAGTAGACCTAGCACCAATAATTTCTTTAAATGCCGACTTATTAGAACCTATGAATCCACATGATTCGGCCGAGAGTTGTAGCTCTGACAATTGACTTGTAATATACATCCATCAAATTGTCCAAATGAATAAGTTTTTAGGCTTGAAAAAAAAAAAAGTGTTTTAAGGTTATTTTCGTAACAAAATCTTAGGTGGCAAGTTTTTAGAAATATTTACATAAAAATATTACCGAAACTTTAGTGCACCACTTGAAATTTTAATGAAGTTTCATCTGGATTAAATTATAAAAATCCAAACATATATTGAGCTCCTTGATGTAAGATGGCATGTCATGTCAAAGATAAATTTTATTATATTAAAATTAAATACTAAATTTTTATAGATTATCAAATATTTTTAAATTCTAAATAGAATTTTGAAACCACTTTTTCGAAACCTTGCAAAAACAAGATTCTTGTGTAAACACTAGGTTCGACCCAACTTATGTAGTTGATTGGTCAGGGAACTTGGAGCTGGTGTAGCAGGCGCATTGTTTAGATCCAACATGGCTGCTCTTTTATCAATAGCGCTTCTGATCTGGATCTTTGATCCTGGCATTCTATATAGAACCAAAAAAAAAAAATGTTGAACAAGTTTAATGCTATTTCAAATTCATGTAAGTGTACCTTTTGAGAGCAAGAGAGAAAGAACTTCAAGCAGAATCTAGTGAAGGAGGTTCGTCCTCAAAATCTGCATCATTATTATTGTCCTCTATTTGCACGCGTATTATAAAAGAAAACAAACAATGAGTGAGTGAGTTAGAGAGAGAGAGACTGTGACAGAATGAATAATTTATTGAATGAGATTTTAGATTTCTTTTTGAAATGTGTGATATTGCATAATTCTCAATGATCACTTTTTGATTTTATTTTCTCTTGTGATTTTATTTGTTTTTTTGTTTTTGGAGGAGAAAAATATAAAAAGAGTGAAAAATACACATTTACCCTTAATTTAAAAGAGGTGGGTAATGGGAGACAAATAGAATTTATCTCAAGTGGGTAAAGTGATACTTTTTAAATCACGAGTAAGAAAAGTGATTTCAGGCCAAACCATAAGTGAGTTTATTGCAGTTACCCAAAATAAAAATTGTTATCTTTGTTTTTCTTGTTCATAGAGTCATAATAGTAAGTTATTTTTAAAGGAAAAAGTTAACGAATGTCTTAAGGGTATTAGTTTAGAAAATATTCTTAAAAAATTTTTATGGGAAAAGGGAAAAAACATCAATTTTTTTAACAGCTTTTTATATTTTTAATGAAAAAGGTGTTGAAACTTTCTTTAAATGGTTTATTAAAAACTGCCCTAAGAGCGTATGCTAATATGCCCTTTTTTTTTTTTTTTAATATTTCTAACAATTGATATACAAGTCCTGTAAATCTGTTTATCAATATCTGTCACTAGCTTTTCTAAATCCATGGCCTAAATCCTTGACAATACCAAGAGACTTACCCGATGGTTACCAAATACGATCCAAAAGAAAACACCAAAATTGCTTGAGAAAATTCAACCAGATTCATGATTGCAAGGGAATTTTTGAAATAAATAAATAAAAAATAGATAAATAAAAAACCAAGTGAGGAATTCGAATTCAAGTTTACTTATGGCTAAAGTTGTGGAAGATGATGGCTTTGCGTGGTACTTAACGGGTTTTTACGGATGGCTTGAAGCTAGTCAAAAACACAAATCTTGGGCTCTCTTGTCACACCTAGCTACATTGATTGAGGGTCCATGGTGCTGCATTGGAGATTTTAATGCTATTTTATTCTCCTCTGTGAAGCAAAGTAAGCACCCACCACCGACAAACAGATGGAGGATTTTAGTTTGGCGTTGGAATCGTGTAGGTTGGCTAATATGGGTTTTAGGGGCTATCCCTTTACCTGGAATAATAAGAGACCTGGGGATGCTAACACAAAGGAGAGGCTGGATCGGGCAGTAGCGAACTCTGAGTGGAGGGTGAGGTTTCCTGCTAGTACTCTCACACATTTATTCTCTCATGCTTTGGATCATGCACCACTTGTTTTACAAACTACGACAAATCACGGGTTGAGTGGCAGAGGGGCGAATGGTTTTAAATTTGAAGAGGCATGGCTATTATGGGATGATTGTGAAAGAATGGTGGCTGATTTGTGGACTAGTGGACAGACAGGGGCAGGTTCAGCCATGTCAATGATCAAAGCTAAAATAGAGAAAAATTGCAAGCGTGGGGGTCCTCTAAAACTAAACCGGATGTGGATGAGATTAAAAGATTACAAGCTGTGTTGGAGAGTATGAATAAAAGGGAGCCTTCTGAGGAGACAAGAGCTGAATATTTGGTTGTTAGTAAATCACTTGATGCATTATTCCTTAAGCAAGAGATTTTTTGGCACCAACGCTCTCGAGTTTCTTGGCTTAAATATGGAGACAAAAACACAAAATATTTTCATTCAAAGGCTTCACAGAGGCGGAGAAGGAACCTTATTGTGGGGATGAGAGATTAGCAAAATAATTGGGTGGAGGAGATGGATGATATTGTGGAAGTGGCAATTGATTATTTTGAGACCATTTTTACTTCAGGTAGTAGCAACAGAATGGAAGAATGCCTTGCCTTAGTACCTCACAAAGTAACAGATGACATGAGCGAAATTTTGTCTAGTGAATATAGTGCAGATGAAATTAAAGTAGCGTTGTTTCAGATGGGACCAACCAAGGCTCCTGGACCGGATGGTATAAATGCTCTCTTTTATCAAAAATTCTGGCATATTGTAGGTAATGATGTGATTGCCGCTGTGTTGGATTTTTTAAATTCTGGTTCTATGCCGCCTGAAATAAATTACACCCATATTGTACTCATTCCTAAAATAAAGAATCTAAAGAAAATTACAGATTATAGACCCATTAGCCTTTACAATGTAATTTACAAGGTTATTTCAAAGGTCTTGGCCAATAGACTTAAGATGATACTCCCGCAGTTAATTTCTACTTCACAAAGTGCATTTGTCCCTGGTCGCCTGATTACTGATAATGTGTTAGTGGCATATGAAACTTTGCATGCTATGAAAAATAGGAGATCTGGTAAAAAAGGTTCTCTGGCTTTAAAATTGGACATAAGTAAAGCTTATGACAGGGTTGAGTGGGGTTTTCTGAAGAATATTATGTCTAAAATGGGTTTGCCCAATATATGGATTGATAGAGTTATGTGTTGTGTGACATCTGCATCTTTCTCTATACGTATTAATGGAAAAGCATATGGTAATATTCGCCCTTCTAGAGGGATTCGACAAGGTGACCCTTTATCGCCCTATTTATTCCTTCTTTGTGCAGAAGGTTTTACATCGTTACTACCTAGAGCACAATTTGAAGGGCGTATCCATGGGGTGGCCGTGTGTAGAAGCTCACCCTCTATATCTCACCTGTTATTTGCAGATGATTCTTTATTGTTTTGTAGGGCTACCCAGGGAGAGGTGCAGGTTATTACTGAATTATTGCAGACATATGTAGATGCCTCAGGTCAATGCATTAATTTTGATAAGTCCTCAGTCTATTTCAGTACGAATACAGCCACAGATCAAAGGGAGAGGATTAAGGGGGAGTTAGGTGTTCGGGAGGTAGACAGATTTGAATCCTATTTGGGGTTGCCCACATTGGTTAGCCGTGTTAAATATCAAACTTTCGCTTTCATCAAGGACAGAGTGTGGAAGAAGATTCAGAGTTGGAAGGGGCAATTGTTGTCAAGAGCAGGGAAGGAAATTCTTATTAAAGCAGTAGCGCAGTCTATCCCTACATACAATATGAGAGTTTTTCTTTTACCGGTGAGGCTGTGTAATGAACTAAATGCAATGAGTGCAAGGTTTTGGTGGGGATAGGTTGGTAATGAAAGAAAAATTCATTGGAAGAGCTGGGATGCACTAACACTATCTAAGAAGGAAGGGGGAATGGGGTTCCGTGACTTACGGTGTTTTAACTTAGCAATGTTGGCCAAGCAAGGATGGAGGCTATTACAGGATGAGCACTCGTTGGTGTATGGATGTTTTAAAGCTAAGTATTTTCCACGTAGCAGTTTCTTGGATGTATCAGACGTGCCTAATAGTTCCTTTGTGTGGAAAAGTTTATTGGCAGCCCAACCATTGCTTAAGAAGGGAAGCTGCTAGAGGATAGGGAATGGTAAATCCGTTGGATCATGCATGAAAAGTGGATCCCAAATCATCCCAGCAATCAAGTACTACAGCAACCACTTGATGTGGATAGAGATTGGAGATTCAACGAGCTTATAGATGAGACAAGGCATGAGTGGGACCGGGTGTTGATTAGAGAGATGTTTTCCAGAGATGATGCAGAAGCAATAATTCGAATTCCATTAAGCAAGAGAGATGTACCAGACTCTGTTGTGTGGCTCCCTAATAAGGATGGGGTCTATTCAGTAAAATCGGGGTATGGTATTGCTAGGTTGATCATCAAAGAAGCTGATGGTATGGTGGGATGCTCAATTGGGTAGAATAAGGGGTTGATATGGCAACGGTTGTGGAAGCTTCATCTACCAAATAAGATCAAACTTTTTGGGTGGAGGGCTTGCCATGACATTTTGCCAACAAAAGAGAATTTAGTCCGTCGAAGAATTACAGAGGATAGTGTGTGTGAGCTCTGTCAACAAGGCCCAGAAACAGGGATCCATGTCTTGTGGGAGTGTGGAGTTGCTAGGGGTATTTGGGCGGGCAACAAAGGCAGACTGCAGAAAAGCATTGGTGGACAAGCAAATTTTAGTCATTTATTTGAGGACTTAATGCATAGGCTATCAAGGGAGGAGCTCGAAGCCTTCTTGGTGCAATGTTGGCTCATATGGAACCAAAGAAACTCTGTTTTACACGGAGGTACTTTGTAAGATCCTACTCAGCTAGTACAATGGGCTGCGGACTTACTGGAGGAGTACATTGAGGCGCAAGGGCATTTGGTTTTCTCTTCTCATGTTGAATAGGTGTAGCGGTGGGAGCCACCAACAGGTTATTTTTACAAAATAAACGTCGACGCGGCGGTTTTCGTAGAGATGAATGCTTCAGGATTTGGTGTGGTGGTGCGCAATGAAAGGGCTGAAGTCTTGGCTTCCTTAGTAGCCAAAGGCCCACCGGTGCAAAATAGTGAAGAAGCGGAACTGCTTGCCTGTCATAAAGCATTGGAGTTTGCTGTCGACGCTGGCTTCATGGACACGATGCTGGAAGGAGACAGCTGGAACGTAATGCAGGCTATCTCAATTGGCAAAGCCAATAAATCACGTTTGGGTCATATATATGAGGATATCCAGTGCCTTGCTGCAGGTTTTCGTAGCTACTTTGTTAGTTTTGTAAAACGCAGTGCAAACGGTGTAGCACATGCACTTGCTTGTTTTGCTAAGTATGTAGAGGATGAACTAGTTTGGCTAGAGGAATCCCCACCAGTGGCGACGCCACGTTGAGGTCAGGGTGTTCCTGGGAACACCCTGACCTGAAAATTCTTTTTTTTTTTATATATAATAATTTAAATTTTTTTATTTGTTTACCTTTAAAAAAAAAAAAGGAACACCCTCAAAATTTGTATGCCAAACAAATTTTGAACTAAAATCTTAAAAAAAAAAAAAAGTTGTGAAACGGTTACAAACTAAAACATACCACAATCAAAACAAAAACACAAAACCCAATCGAAAGATTTGAAACTCAAAAACAATCTTTCTCATAAGTCTAATGAAATCTAAACAATAAAATAAAACTAATCAAACCAGAACAAAAAAACAAAAAACAAAAAACAACTTGTAGAACGCCGATCTCCACTTTAGTAGAGCGGAAGTTCACATAGTACATAATTTCTAACTCTTTAAGCCTTGTCCCTTGCTGGAAAATGCTCTAGAGTAGGCGAAGAGAAGAAAAAAGAAAAGTGAAGAGAGCTGAGAGCACCAGTGGAGTAAACGAAGAGAAAGAAAAGAAAAAAAGGTAAAGACGTGGAGGAGAACAAAAGAAAAGTGAAGATAGAGATAAGGAAAGATGTGGAAGAGAAAAAAAGAGGAAAAAAAAGAAAAGAAGCGTGTTGATGAAAAGATAAGGAAAAAATAAAAAATAAAAATTGAGAAATGTTACTACAATATTTTCATAATATTTTTATAATAAATCTAAAAGTAGTGAGTTGTTACTAACTAATACTGATGAAAAAAAATATTTAAGTGATGTGTTCAAATTAAAATAAGTAATAACTTACCACGTATGATTTATTGTGAAAATATTGTAAAATATTAAGGACGTAACACTTCTGATTAAAATTAGATGAATGAAAGAAGATTGAACAAGAAATATTAAAGAAAGAATGAAGAAATAATATTTAAATGGGATAGAGAAAATCATAAAGAGTCTGTTGGAAAGTCTACATAAAAAAGTAGGTAGACAAAAGGTAAAATTAACTGTTCACACTTCAAACAGTACAAAAATTTAAATAGCCTGCTGGAGATGCTCTAAATAAACACCCAAGCAAATATTGACACCTTTTTTCTTTTCTTGCAAATAGTGTCCTTAATGCAAACATCTAACATCAGACAGTTAAAAATAGCAGTACCACTTGTTTTAAAAAAAAAACACATTGTTAAAAAAAGGCACCCAATTAATTAGTATATAAACCACATTGTTCATTTCTTTTCTTTTCTTTTCTTTTTATTTTATTATTTTTTTTCTTTTTGAGGTTTTTTGGTGTACAGAATGCAAATTTGTTTTGGTTTTAAGAATTTTTTTTTTTTAAGCACAAACTTCTTACCTGTCAAATCTTGAATTTCGGCCGCTATTTACCAAAACATCCTGAAACACCCAAAATAGACCAAAATGACTCGAAATTTTTTCAAAGTGAAATAGGAATACCTTGGACAAAATTCCTAGAGTCGCCACTGATCCCCACCACCAGCACTTGAGGCTCTGTCTCATGATTCTTATCATGTTTAATTAATGAATGATATTTGATGTCGTTTTCAAAAAAAAAACAAAAACAAAAACAAAAAAGTTTACTTATGGTCCTATGGAGGAGATTAGAATTCGAAAGTGCTACTGATCACTTAACCATAAGGTTTTTAGCCAAGGATTAATTTTTCAAACAGGGCAACAAACAAGGCAATCACATCAAGAAATAACTTTGCATATTGAAACGGTCCAAATGTAATTCTAAAAATATGGCTTAAAGTCAAAATAGGATGATCAAACATGGAGGAAGTCATTTTTGTCCAAGGTGCATCATTTGTAGGGGAAATGTATAAATTCAACAAACCGTGTGGAATTGGCATTAAACTAGAAGTCAGCTAAAATGAAAAATTCCACAATTTTACGCATCAAATGAAAAACGACAGTGGTTCTTGGAAATTTCAATCACAAGACTTGATCAACTGCTTGATAAGAAAGTCTAAATAAACCGAAAACGTCTTCTTCTATATGAAGGTTGCCATGGATTCTTTCTAAGCCATAACCACAGCAATGACTACTTCAACACTTCATCATTGTTGTTCTCTATTTCTTCTCCTTCTGCTTCTTCCTCTCGTTCCCACTGTTTTTACCTACGCCAAAGATGACTGTTATACATTGCTGAACTCACCGGCTTCAGTTACAGACCAAGATATTAATCCATTATTCACGTCGAGTTCAGGTGAATTTTCTTTTGGATTCCGCCGTTTCCAAATCAATGAGAAAGAATTTCAATTCTTGCTTGCAGTTTGGTTTAATAAAACCAATGACCCAACCATAGTTTGGTCTGCAAATGGAAATGAACCAGCACCACAAGATTCTACACTGACGCAGGATAGCAGCAGTGCATTTGTTCTCAAGGACCCTAAGGGCAAAGAGTTATGGAAGGCTCCAAGGAATGGTTCCAAATCCAGTTGTGCGGCTCTACTGGACAATGGTAACTTGGTGATTTTAGATGAGCAGAATAATTCTATATGGGAAAGCTTCAAAGAGCCTACTGATACAATCTTGCCTGGTCAAATACTGTACATGAATACCACACTCAGGTCTCGAGAATCTGAGACAAATTATTCAAGAGGGCACTTCCAGCTTTCTTTTCAGCTTGATGGCAATTTCGTGCTTTACTCTCTTTCTATGCCATCCGAAGCCCTTGACAGGCCTTATTTTGCCACCGGGACACTCAAATGGAATTCATTGTTGAACTTTACTGAGGATGGATACATGTACATCCGAGATGCAAACAATCCAATCAGCATCTACAACCTTACCAAGAAAAGTCCTGCAGGCTCAAAAGAAGATTTCTACTACTTGGCTAGGATTGATCATGATGGAGGCTTCAGATTGTACAGACACCCCAGAAAGGTGAACACCCCACGTGGTGTGAATGAGAGCTGTTCTTCATCATGGACTGTAGTGCAAAGCATTCCCAGTGATATTTGTGCTACATTTACTGGGGTTGCTGCTACTGCTGGAGGTGGATTTTGTGGACCGAACGGATATTGCCGTACTCTAGGTGATTCAGGTGGGAGTGGGCCAGCATTTTGCTCATGCCCTGATGGATTTTCTCCCTTGGACCAATCCAATTATTTGGCAGGGTGTAAACCAGATTTTTTATTGCCCAGCTGCCAAATTGGATGGGAAAAGCAAAAAGAAAATATGGAGTTTAAACTGGTTCAAAATGTGAATTGGCCGTTCTCAGATTACGGCCTTGTTACCGTGGTTAATGAGACAGAGTGTACACAGCTATGCCTTGACGATTGCATGTGTGTTGTGGTCATTTATGAAGGTAACGGTAATCAATGCTGGAAGAAGAAGTATCCTCTGTCCAATGGAATATATCTAGAAAGTAATACTAGCAAAGTTCTCATCAAGACACCTAAAAATATAGCTTCAGATAAGAAAGACCAGTCTACGGTAGTTGTCTTGGCACTACTCCTTGGCAGCTCTGCATTTCTTAATATCCTTTTCTTCTTAGCTAGTATTGCGGCTATTATCTACTTGTACCACAAAAAGCTCAATTCGCGATGGAATATTGAAAGAACACTTGCAACAAATGTGAGAAGCTATACATATAAAGAACTCGAAGAAGCAACCAGGGGCTTCAAGCAAACACTGGGAAAAGGTGCTTTCGGAACTGTTTATAAAGGAGTCCTTCCATCAGATTCTAAAAGATTTGTTGCAGTCAAGAAGTTAGGTAAGGTGGTAGAAGAAGGTGAGAAGGAATTCAAAACAGAAGTGAGCGTGATCGGTCAAACTCATCACAAGAATTTAGTCCGTTTGCTCGGCTATTGCGACGAGGGGCAGCATCGGCTTCTGGTATATGAGTACATGAGTAATGGCTCTTTAGCTAGCTTTCTCTTTGGGATATCCAGGCCTCATTGGAACCAAAGAGTGCAAATTGCTTTTGGAATAGCACGAGGCCTAATGTACTTACATGAAGAGTGCAGCACCCAGATCATCCACTGCGATATAAAGCCTCAAAACATACTCCTAGATGAGTACTTTACACCAAGGATTGCTGATTTTGGATTAGCAAAGCTTTTGTTGGCAGAGCAAAGTCGAGCAGCTCGTACAGCAATAAGAGGGACAATTGGATACTTTGCACCTGAATGGTTTAGGAAAGCATCCATTTCGGTTAAGGTTGATGTGTATAGTTTTGGTGTGATGTTACTAGAGATCATTTGCTGCAAGTCTAGTGTAGCATTTGCACTGGGAGAAGAGGAGGCATTGATAGATTGGGCTTATGAATGCTACAAAGATAAAAAATTACATAAGTTGATAGAAGATGATGAGGAGGCAAAGAATGACATGAAAAGGCTAGAAAGGTTTGTGATTGTGGCGATTTGGTGTATTCAAGAAGATCCTTCACTAAGGCCCTCGATGAAAAAGGTCACACAAATGCTCGAGGGAGTGATTGAAGTTTCTGTGCCCCCAAGCCCTTCATTGTTTACTTCTTCTCCCCCTTCATTCAAAAAGTAGGTCATCTTGAGTTCATTGCCCCATAGTTAACCATTTGTGATAGATGACAATGGGTAACTTTAAATTTGTACATCATTTTCATCTAATTTTCAAACTTTTAGGTTTAGGCTAGGGTTGTTATTTCCTTAGATTGGAATAAAGTTTTTGTCATTCATAACATTTTAGTGAGTCTTCTCCTATAGTTTTTAGTAGATTCCAAAATTCTCTTTGTGAATTTAAGGATTTTTATGTTGAAGCAGATATGTTCTGCATGTTAATTATAGCTTTCTACCTATGTCAACTGAATATAGCCATCCTTTTTTAAGTTTTGGTGTAACACCTTTTCTTATTTGTATTATGGTATCAGAATTTGGCCAATAGTGGTTGGTTTCCTGTCTCTTGCATTGGGGTTTGTTTTTTACTATAAGGCTCTCCTGTCTCATGCGTATTATCCTTTGGTGTATTTCACCTTCTTAGTTGTAATTTGTAAGCTTGGATTCCTTGTTCAAAATGATTTTATTTTATTGGTTTATGTAATCATTTTTGGGTGATTATTGTCGGATTAAAGATTTCTTGTGTTTGGGTTGATTTGGATTTGTAATTGTGAGAACCGAAAGACTCAAGGAGACCGAGATTCTTAGTATACCTCAATAACGAGTATCATGGTGGAGATCTGCTGTGGATATATAACTTACTTTAATTTATGCTAAAAAAAAAATTAACAAAAGCCTCAATATAAATGTTACAAAAGAAAAATGAAATAAATTATAAGAGTATCTATAAAAAACAAATTACAGGGTTTTGGTTTTAAATACAATCCAATATAAAGGAAAATACAGATTTCATGTCCTCGTTGCATTTTAATGAAAAATATCAAAAGCAGGAAATTACATCGAATAAAACCTAATCTACATATCTACATTCCTTAGACAAACTTGAGAGGCTAAGTTATGAAGTAAAAAGGTGTTAGAGGTACAATGACCAATATAAACAATCTATCTTTCCATCACACAATTACATTAAAACCTAGAAAATTCAGTAAAATAACATCCAATGCATTCAACATTTATAACAAAGAGTGTTAGTCACTAATATATAAAAGGAAAATGAAAACAATCAAGTAATGCAACCTATCCTAAGATACATAGGTAATATTGAAATGCATGAAAATGCGTGAAAATGTAAAGAGGTTAAAATGCACATCCTAAATGAAATTCCTACATGCTGTATGAGGATGTGCCATGGTTTTCGTTTAAAAGACAAATTCTTGAATGATTTAGAATGTATAGGAAATCAAATGTTAATGAAATGTACGAAAGAAAATCATATTATATTTTTAGTTTTTCATTATTTCATGTGACACAAAAATAAAATAACATGCTGGAAATTTCCTGATGTAAAGTCTGTACAACATCATTTCATGTTTGGTTCACCTCAAAATTTTGATGAAACAAGAATTTCATTTAAATTCTAAACACACTGATTCACAAATCTAAGAAGATTAACCATAAAAATAAATAATAAAAAAGCCTCTAATCAAATGTAGGAGGCAACTCATAGCAAAATAACTGAAACCTCATCCTAAAGATAATCTAACTTGACATATTCAAGTCGATGCAACCTCTCTCAAAAAAAAAAGTGATTTAATGCATGTTATCATGTTTTCATATGATGAATGGACATATTAAAATACATGGCATGATGACGAAATAATTGGTTTTTTTGTATTTATCATTAGACCAAGATATTAGTTAGTTTTTTAGTGTAGGTGAGGATCGAACCTCAGATTTTTTTGTTTGACTTTGACCATAAAAAACTTTACCAATTAAACTAACCGAAAGTCTGAAACCCACAAATTTCCACATATCTTAAAAATATCCTAAAAGACTAATAAATGTAATGATTAGGATTGTCAACAACAAGCACAATTTCAATTTGTGCTTGTTAAGTCAGGTGAGGCGTCCGTCTTTGACCTTGGCGTATAAGACTGGTAGTTAGCCCTCCACAATGAGACTTTTCATTACAGGAAAATTTCCGGGAAGGTGACATGACATGAGATAAATGCACAACCAAGTAAAAAAGTTGATTTTTTCTTCATTTACCTGTCGAATATTCTAGAGCTGCCAATAAAGGATCCCATGGTTCTTTGAACAAAGCCAAGCTTCTCAAACTGAGGCAATGAAGCGACTTTTAAGAACGTCTTGTAGTAATTTGTGATAGAGTATGGAAAAAAGAAGAGAGGGAAACTACATTTTCTTTATTCACTTAAATGATTACATTACAATAGAACCCGTTTTTATCATGCGGGGGTTTACATACACAAATTAATCACAATTTGAATTATGAATTGATTGCTTCAATCTCACAATAAGGGCTAAGGTCATAGCTTCGGACCCTACTCAACGAAGCCCCCCAAATTGGAGGTTAATAAGTGATTTTTTTTTTTTTTTTTTTGAGAAAATAAAAAATGAAGGTTGAATTTTTTTTTTTTCTCCACCTTCTAGAAGGCCAAAAAAGTAAGTAATGCTACGGGTGTACAAATTGTCATGTGTGGCATTCTAAACGTTGTTACATCCAAGAAATAAAACATTTGCATGCCTGAGAGAGTACAAATTAGATACATATGTGATATGTCTAGCTAAAAAAAAAAAAATTCCTTCCACTCTTGTTTCAACTTTAGAATTTCAGCATCAAATCCAAACTAAACTATCTAATTAGTGATTCCAAATTGCGTTTGATATGGGCATCTTTAGCTTCTTTGGTTCAAATAAAGGAGTAAAGGAGGAATTATGCATATTGTTTCCCACCCCTAAGCATAGTATTCTTATTTGAAGGAACAAAATTCTTTTTTTAGATCTTCCCCTTTTCAGTTCTATTTGTTTATCTTGTGGTTTATGATTTAGTTCTTTAATTTATTTTTGTTTTCTTGTAAATATAGTTTAGTTTTTTTAATACTTACATTTATTTCTTTTTTATTATTGTTATACATGACTGTAGCAAATTGGAAAACTTTTGTATACTCAATAGAGTTTAGAAATATGTAAAGATTTCATATAAGACAATTTTGTTGAAATGAAACTTTTGTATGTAATATATATGAGTTATGACTCACTTTGGAATTAAAAATCTAAGACTTATGTGTGTGTGTGTGTGTGTGTGTGTGTGTGTGTGTGTGTGTGTGTGTGTTGGGGGGGGGGGGGGTGTGGACCGTGTGGTATCTTGAGTTTTTATTGAATTGTGAATCAATGTGATAGTTTAGTCTTGACCCCGGAAAGTAAAAATCTCGGTTCCGCCCCTAGTTGAGAGAGCACAATTTAATTAGAAGTTTAGCGTGTCTCCGACCCATTTATTCACCCACCTTGCCCATTTAATATCTATATCTATATAATATTTAAAAGATAAAGTATTATTTATTGTTGCTATACTTCTATTGAGCCACATCAGTGGTCATGACATCATTTTCTTTCCATATATATATGTGTGTGTGTGTGTGTGTGTGTGTAATGCATTATACCTTTACACATATTCTCAAAATTAATTGTAATTACCAATAATGATAGGACCATCACTTTTAACTACCATGACTTTACACATTCTTGAACCTAAATGTAACTTATAATAGAAAATACATGTAATGCAAACAAGTTGTGCAAAGACACCATTTATTTATTTTTAGTTTACACTTACCGGGGAAAAAAATCATATTTCATCACTTTATTCATATCCGTATGCTAATTTAGTATTCAAGGCCAAGTTAAAGGATCCAATCCTACTCCTACTTAGAGAACCATATGACATTTTCATTAATTTCAAGAAATTTGGTCCATTTCGGTCTAATTAGGTCCATTTTTGGTCCAATTCGGCCCACTTCTGTCCAATTCAGCCTACTTAGTTCAATTTGGTCCAGTTCGGTCCAATTCGATTCATTTTAGTCCACTTTGGTTCATTGGGTCCATTTAGGTCCAACTCAGTCCAATTTAGTCCATGGATTCCAATTTGGTCCACTTTGATTCATTTGGTCTAGTTCAGTTTGGTCCACTTCGGTCCATTTTAGGTGAGTATGAACTAAAAATAAATAAATTGTTGTTAAGGACTCTTTTTTCGCCCCACATGACATTACTTCATTGTCAATCCACGCCACATCAACATATTATTGATTTTTGGATAAATCTCTTTAAAACCCAAAATAAGCTCATATCTCATTCAGTTACATGGATTTGGCTCATATGGCTCACGAGATCCTTACTTCAAGAGGCAAATTCATGATCCACGTTTCCTCTTCATCAATTGGAATCATAACCCCACAACATCATCAACATCAATATATGAATCGGGCTCAAGCAGTGAATCCAAGCTCACAACCCATATTATCTGTCTCATATTCATGGAAAGCAGCTTCTCCAACAAAAGCCCATATTTACACAAAATGACAACAAAACCCGAGGTACGTAATTTTTGGCTTATGATCCAAGATCATGAATCTCTTTGGTAAAACTTTGGAAGTCGTAGTTTAGAGAGTCAAGAAGTATGTTCAGTAAAACTTTAGTAGTTTAAAGTTGATAAAGGAAACATGTTGTTTGGTGTGTCTTCTCCAACTCCCTAAACTCTGGCGAGTCAGTGTGTATCGAATAACATATGGTAAGCCTCTCTTATCACATAGCATTTAAGATGATAAAACTCCCCATTGTTTTTTTTCTAAAATTTAATATTCATCATATGACAAATACAAAATATCTCCAGCCATCTAAATGCTAAAAAGATAGCTATTCATTCAATCTCCAACTGTTCCTATACGAATTTAGAAACTTAATTATATTATTTTACATAAACTATATTACTACTTTCAGTTAAAATTCAACTAAAACACATGACCAAATCTGATTGGCTATCTTTAATGTGCAAATATATAAAATATTTATGATATCTCTAATACCCAGCTGCCATCTGTCACAATCAGACCAAATATTTCCCTGCCACCTACTAGAGCAGAGCATTAAATGCTCCTCTTGCTCACTATGATTAAGTCACAACACAATAAGACCTTGACTAGATCTCTAAAACTTCATTAACTATCAATCAATCATTCCATTACTTACTGAAAATGTATTGTAATAGAATCTTTGACCAAAAATATAAACACCCAAAAAAGGAAACATTTCCAACAGAACACCAGCAGTGTGTTTAGCAATTGACACCTGGCTAAAAGTGATATCACCAGCCATTTAATAATCAAATCCTAGCAACCAGCTGCTATTCCCAAAATGACAAGATACCCTTAAAAGAGATGTTACCATTTTCAACCAAATCCATGAAATAAATACTGAATATTCTCTCCAACAACCTAACATCATTCAGCTGACCTCATCGACTTCTGCTTTAAGCAACAGCTGTCTTATGACAGCTATGACAGCCTTTTCTGACAACTAGGACAGCTTTTTCAGAATAGCTATGACAGCTGACCCAGCAGTCTTAACATTACTGAATTTCTTCATTTGGCTAAAATCCAAAACCAACTAAAGAAATTATCTTTTTCTTGCTAGAATCCTTTCCTTTTCTGATGGTCTTTCCTCCAACTGTTATTACCCAAAATAGCGAGAACACCTTAAAGCTAAACATACCATTTTTGGGCAAATCCTAGGATGGATTTTCTGAAGATTCATTGCTAATTGAGACAGATTTTAGCTGAAATTCTTTGCTAAATACCCTTTTAAACTCAGCTATAAATAAAACCTCTCATCAACGCACCAATAGAGAAGAACAACTCTCTCTTAAACTTCTCTATTCTCTCTCCTTCTTATTATCTTCTTAAGCTATTAATATAGTTCTAAGCTTCTGAGTTTTTAATTTCCAAATTAGGAATTAAAATCCTCAGCCCTTAGCTCATAACTGCCCTTTATAAGCCCTTATTCATCTTCCAGTAGAAAATTACAACAACATTGGTATACACACTACAACACCATTACTCTCTTATACTCATTCTCTCATTCTCTCACTCTTCATATTCTGAAAATACATCTATCTTGATGTCCATATCTCTAAACATCTCTTTTTTCATTGCTCTTACACAATCTCATACACACTTACTATACCATTATGTATAACACACCACAACTCTTCTCATTCTGAAATTCTACTGTTTTACTACCTATAAACACGTCTCAATACTCTTCTCCACCTCTCTTATAAAAGCCCTTCTCATGGAAGGCATAAACTTCTAATACTAAAGCCTTCTCCTAGAAGGCACCAAGATCTCATATCAAAACCCTTCTCATGGAAAACACAAATCTATCTTACGTAAAGTCCTTCTCTTAGAAGGCACAAATACTTCATACAAAAGCCCTTTTCATGGAAGGCAACACTATTTATAACTTCACAACAACTATAAGAGCATTGTCAAGGGGGAAACTCATTTAAGTACATGATAAGAAGGGCAAGCGTAACCAACCTCTACACACAACTGGACATACTCTCTCTCCCTCCAGTTGCATCCATTTTTCCTCTTCAATCTTAAAGTTATCAAGGCAAACTACCTCTCCACCGCTGCAGTCATTCTACTGGAATCCTATCAACTCATTGATGCTACATAGATGGAACTACAAACCAAACAAAGATAAGTGACTCTGCTTCCATATCTTTAAATTTACATCATTGAGTACACGATTACTTCACCTTTAAATACATATTACTTTATTTCAACTACTATTACAATTATTAATCAAAGCTATTATATCAAACACATATTATATATTTATTCAACCATTATCATGCTTCTTAGACTTTGGGCTTTACGCATTTTGTAGGCTTAAAAGTACGCCGGT
This sequence comes from Lithocarpus polystachyus, assembly GCA_033629205.1. Lineage (NCBI taxonomy): Eukaryota > Viridiplantae > Streptophyta > Magnoliopsida > Fagales > Fagaceae > Lithocarpus > Lithocarpus polystachyus. Next base: position 1,867,781 of record CM066165.1, read on the forward strand.
AGCTATTGGACCACGTGGCCCAATGTTGAGTTTCGGATGCAACTCTCCATACCAATCCGGGCTTAGCAATGTCACCCTTCCAGTGGACAACACATGGTCGAGCACCAAAAAAAGGCCCCCAAACAATTGTTATTTATATGACCTCTATCTCTTAAAGTTTATGAAAATTACATGGTTTTTTAAGCAAGAGTGAAACTAGATCCTTCAACTTGACCTTGAATACTAGTACTACATTATTATATGGATATGATTACAATGGTAGAATGTGATTTTTTTTTTTTTCAGGTAAGTATAAACTAAAAATAAATAAATCTATTATCTTTTTTTTTCTTTGATTTTTAGATGTGATCCTATTTTACTGTAAATATAATGATATAATATTATTATATTACATAGCATGACTTGGATAATTTGGTGTTTACAACTATACATTTTATTTTGAATATTCTTCTCATTAAAGTTTATTCTATAAATTTGCTATTCTCTCTCATATTCTCTCCCAAAAAAAATGTGATTATTCTATCTCTCCCTCTAGATTTTTAATTCTTTCTTGCAACTCTACTTTAGTTTGATGAATTTTTATTTTTTTTAATGTCTTTACTCTGGGTTGATATGTTTTGGCATTGTGTTTTTTAAGTTTCCCATCACGAGTCATCTCTCTACCTATATAATTTTGGTTTGATCTTTTTTTGAGTTAATTATTTGTTATTTTGGAAATGAGGATTTGAGTTTATATCAAAACACAATCTAAATGATTATGTATTTGAATGTGTCTATCAATTATTTGAGTAATATAAATTTTAATTATATGATGAGTTTTGTAAGGTTGAAATTTATCAACCATTTTATTGGCTTTATTCCATGCCAATTTGCTTGTAATTCAGCACTTAGAAACCTTTTATTTAGGTGGGAATCAAGTAAGGGTAGTGTGTGAGAGAATGTGAAGAAATGCTCGAGACTATGCAGTGAAGCAGGGACTCGCGACTGGATCTCGCGGGTGGCTCGCGACTAGCAAGCCGCCAAAGGATGCACACGAGTGAAGCATGCAGAGAAGTTAAACAATCACGCCAGCTGGAGCACTACAGGACAAAAATCCAGCTTAGCCATTCAGTTAGCTCGCGACTTAAACTTGCGACTCAGTCAAGTCGCGAGGCCAGGTCGCCAGCCAACTCTGTTTTGGAAAAATTGACTCTTTGCATTCCATTCTCACTCCTGTATAAATACCCCTTATACCCACGAAATGTAAAGAGTTTCCAGAGAAAATTTTGAAAGAGAAACCTTAGAGAAAATAAGATTGACTCATCCATAATCTTTATATAGTGACTCTTCAAAATTCTCTACTCTCACCCTCTCTATTGTTAGATCATTGAGAGGTTCATTACCCAAATCTTTTTCTCACCTTATCTACATTTGTGAGAAGGCTATTTGGTGCTTGAGAAGCAGTTAGGAAGGGACCAATTGATATTGGTTGATGCTATGGGCTATAGCGAAATCCGGTAAGCTAAAAAAGAAATAGGTTTGGTGTAACCTCGTTAGAGTAGGAGCTTGGAGAGCTTAAGTTTACTGGGTAGATTAGGCTTGGAGGGTCTTCTGCTATTCATGTATCCCAACTACATTCTTTAGTGGATTATTTACCGCTTGGAGGGAGGCGGAGAGGTTTTACGCCGAGAGTTTCAGTTTCCTCTTCAATAACACATCGTTGTGTTGTCTTCGTATTTGCATCTCTCTTCCCTTAATATTTGTCATTTAATAACTGTTGTGGATATGATTTTATTTGGTTTAGATTGTCTATCAATTCTGTTATAAGCTTTTGTTCATTTTTCCACACATACATTGTTTGATATTAAGCTTGAATTGATAACTTGTAATTTGAGGGTTGTTCGGGGGCCTTTTTCGGTTGCCCAGCCACGTGTGGTCCGTTAGAGGGATAACCTTATTGGGCTCGGGTTCTTTTTTGGGGAGTTGCATCCGGAACTCAACATTGGGCCACGTGGTCCAACGGCTACCGGCGTACTTTTAAGCCTACATAGCCATTAAAGCCAAAGTCTAAGAATCACGATAATGGTCGAATAAATATATAATACGTATTTGATATAATAGTTTTGATTAGTAGTTGTAATGACAGTTGAAATAAAGTAGTATTTATTTAGAGGTAAAGTAATCATGTACTTAATGATGTAAATTTAAGGATATGGAAGCAAATTCACTTATCTCTAATAGTTTATAACTCCAGTTGTGTAGCATCAATGAGCTGATAGGATTTTAGCAGGATGCCAGTGGTAGAGGTTGGTTAAGTTTGCTCCTCTTATCATGCACTTAAAAGAGTTTAAGCTTTGGTTAATAGTTGTGATAGTATTTGAAATGAAGTAATATATATTTAAATATGAAATAATCATGTATTTGATGAAGTAAATTTAAAGATATAGAAGCGAAGTCACTTATCTCTGATGGTTTGCAGTCCCAGCGGTACAGCTTCTGTGAATTGATAATATCCCAACATAGTAACCCCAGCGGTAGAGGGGCAGTTTGCCATGATAACTTCAACATTAAGGGGGGAAAATGGGTGCAACTAAAGGGAGAGAGAGTATGCTCAGCTGTGTGTAGGGGCTGGTTAAGCTTGCCCCTCTTATCATGCACTTAAATGACTTTTCCCCTTGACAATGCTCTTTTAGTTGTTTTGAAGTTATGAATAGTGTTATCTTCCATGAGAAGGGCTTTTGTGTGGAGTATTTGTACCTTCCAAGAGAAGAGCTTTATGTAAGAAGTAGTTGTGCCTTCTAAGTGAAAGGTTTTTGTAAGAACTAGTTGTGCCTTCTAAGAGAAGGGTTTTGATATAAGATCTTGGTACCTTCTAAGAAAATGGTTATAGCAATAGAAGTTTATGCCTTCCATGAGAAGGGCTTTTAGTATGAGTGTAGTATGAGTGTTGGTGTCTCTTGAGAAGTGTAGAGATGGTAAAAGATATAGATGTTTTGTGAGATGTAGTGTTTGTAGTATGTATGATATATGAAAGTATGTGAGATATGGAGGTTAAAGATAGTAAACATGTGAGATTAAAACTTCTGGAGAAGTTGTAAAGGTTGCTTTCCAAGAGGAAAGATTTTGTAAGATGAGAGCATGGAGATGTGTTTTGGTATTTGGAGATAGGAGCAGTAAGATAGGTGTATTTTATGAATATAGAGAGTGGGAGAATGAGTATAAGAAAGGTAATAATGTTATAGTGTGTTTAGTAGTGTTACTGAAATTTACTGCTGGGATTTTCTGCTAAAGGAGTAATTAAGACTACTTTCCAAGGGGAAAGATTTTGTAAGAAAAGAGTATAGAGATGTGTTTTGGGGCAGCAATACAGTAGAATTTCGGAGTGAAAGATTATGAGAGTTAAGCTTAGAAGAGTTGTGGTGTGCTATATGAAATGGTGTAGTAAGTGTGTATGAGATTGTGTAAGAGAAGTGAAGAAAGAGATGTTTAGTTTCTCATATTGAAGCTGAAAATCCAGAAGCTCAAAACTTCATTTAGAGCTTAGAGGGAGAGAGAATAGATAAGTTGATGAGAGAGTTGTTCCTCCCTTTTTTGTTCTCCCCTTGAGGGGTTGATGAAGAGTTGCCTTTAAAGCTGAGTTTAAGGAGATATTTTAGCAAATAATCTAAGCCAAAATCTGTCCCAAATAGCAACAAATCTTCAGAGAACCCATCTTAAGATTTGGCCCAAAAATGGTATGTTTAGCTTTAAGGTATTCTTGCTATTTCGGGTAAAAGTTGCTGGGGAAAGAATAGCTGAAAAGGAAAGTATTTTAGCAAGAGAAATGTAGTTTCTTTAGTTGGTTTTGGTTTTAGCCAAATGAGGAAAAAAATGTAATGCTCAGGCTGTTGGGTTAGCTGTCCTAGCTGTGACAAAAAAGCTGTGGCAGAAAAAGCTATGACAAAAAAAGTTGTGACAGAAAAAGCTGTGACAGAAAAAGTTGTGACAGAAAGCTGTCCCAGCTGTCAAGAAAAGCTGTGACAGAAAGCTATCTCAGCTGTCAGGAAAAGCTGCGACAGAAAGCTGTCCCAGCTGTCAGGAGGGGCTGTGACAACTATCACAAGAAAGCTGTTTGCTTTAGGCAGAAGCAAATGAGGTCAGCTGGGTGATTTTTGACTGTTGGGGAGGTCATTTAGCATTTATTTCTTGGATTTGGCTGAAAAATGGTAAGATCTCTTAAAATGGTATCTTGCTATTTTTGGTATAGCAGCTGGCTGCTGGGATTTCAGCATTAAGTGGCTGATGATATCACTTCCAGCCAGGTGTCAAGTGCTGGATGCACTACTGGGGTTCAGCTGGAAATGTTTCATTTCTTGGGTGTTTGTATTTTTGGTGCAAGGTTCCATTACAACACATTTCTAGTAAGTAATAGAAGGATTGGTTGATAGTCAATGAAGTTTTAGAGATTTAGTCAAGGTCTCATTGTGTTGTGACATAATCTTGGTGAGCAGGAAGAGTATTTAAAGCTTTACTCTAGCAGCTGGCAGAAAAATACATGGTCAGATTGTGGCAGACAGCAGCTGGGTTTCAAAGACATTATGAATATTTTGTATATAAAGAGAGATAAAAGATAGCTAATTAGATTAGACCATGTGTTTGAGTTGGATTTTAGCTGAAAGTAGTAATGAGATTTATTTAGAATAATACAATGAAGTTTCTAAATTTGTATAGCAACAGCTGGGGATTGAATGCACAGTTATTTTCCTAGCAGTTAGATGGCTAGGGTATATTGAGCATTTGTCACATGATGAATATTAAGCTTTAGGAAAAGATTAATGAGGAATTATATCATTTTAAGTACTATGTGATAAGAGATGCTTACCATATGTTACCCGTTACACACAGACTCGTCAGAGTTTAGGGAGTTGGAGAAGACATGCCAAGCAACATGTTTCTTTTATCAACTTTGAACCGCTGGAGCTTTACTGAACATACCTCTTGGCCCTCCAAACCACAACTCTCAAAGTTTCCCCAAAGAGACTTATGAGCTTGGATCATAAGCCGAAGATGAGATGACGTACCTCGGGTTTTGTTGTCATTTTGTATAAATATGGACTCTTATTGAAGAAGCCGCTTGCCATGAGTGTAAGATAGGTAAAATGGACCGTGAGCTTTGATTCATTGCTTAAGCCCAATCCATATGTTGATGTTGACGATGTCATGGGGTTATGATCCCAATTGATGAAAAGGAAATATGGACCATGAATCCGCCTCTTGAAGTAAGGATCTCATGGGCTATGTGAGCCCAACCCATGTAGTTGAATGAAATATGAGCTTATTTTGGGTTTTAAATAAATCTTCCCAAAAATCAATAATATGTTGATGTGGCATGGGTTACCAATGAAGTGATGCCACGTGGGCCGAAAAAAGAGTCCTCAACAAGGGTCTAAACGTTCAAGGTGTTTTTCACACTTATTTGAACATTTAAGTTTTGATTATGATAATAATCTCCTTAAGAGAATGAGAAATTTGAATAATACATATGAAACTTAATAATTTTAGTTCTACCAAAGGAAATTAGGAAAATATAATGAATAGTAACAATAGTTAGAAAAATATAGACCACTTCAAAAAGAATAATATCAATCAAAAGTACAACAAATTATAAAATTATAAAATTTTATATTTGTAAAAATAAAGAGATAGAAATTAATTTAATAAATTGTTTAATTTTTAAGGAGAATAAATTATCTACAACATAATTTAGAAGAATAAATTTTACATTAAATATATATATATATATATATATTCCCATGCATCATGTGAGTTTGTGGCTTGTAATATCTAAAAACTAAAGCGTAACATTTATTATTATTCCACTTCTGTCAAACCACATTAGTAGAGCATTTCGGTCCACTTCATTTCATTTTGAAAACTTTAGGTACTTGCACATTTGTGAAAATTGAAATTCTAAGGAGTACAATGGGCTATATACGCTAGTCATTTATATATCTATTCTTGGGGTGTTACACTTTATATATTGTTAGAATTGTATTAAATTTATTATTTTCTAACAATTTTAGTTTTTAGAATAATAGGTAATTTATCATAGTATCTTAGATCCAAAGTTCACAACTTTCTAACGACTTAAACTTTTAACACATTAAATAATCTATCACCTATGAAGAGAACAAGATTCTGAGTGAGACAGTTTCAAAGGGAATGCGTTGCATTTCATAATGAAATCTAGAAACTAGATCAACCATTGTCCAATCTAGAATTTGTTACGTGGAGGTGCAATTCAAAATGGTATGTAAAGTTTTGATAGTTGGCCAGAACTCTTCATGCCCTTTCACAAATAAATAAAGCATATATACTTGGAATGTATTTACTGCATTCACACTTTCCCACTTTAAAAACCGAGAAAAGCATCACAGTTTGCTGACTCGCTAAGCCAATGTATAAAGTTCTAATCGTGCAATACCAAGGGTGACAGGAAACATCTTTCTACACCAAATTAAAGTGTTGTCATAATTCATATTGAATTAAAATGATTCTTTCTTAAACCGGTTTGCAATGTGTAATCTGTTTTCATGATGAAGATGCTCTCTGTTATTTTATATCCAATAACAATATAAATTTAAGTTCTAATAATAGGGTCTTCTTCTTTCTTCTTCTTTTTCTTTTTTCTTTTTAATAAATCTAGAGACATAAGATTTTTCGTAATTTTTTCGCGATTGCTAACATAGTCTATCCACTGTTGTAAATTGGGTATAATAATAGTAAAGTTGGTGGTTCAAACCTCACTTTTCTCTCCTCTGTTTAAAAAGTCGAACCCTGCGTGCATAACGAAATGTCATAGTTAGTAGTTTTACCCCAAATTTAATTTGGGGAGGCTGATTCCCGAACTCGAACTTGCAATATGTCGTTATTTATTTTTCCTATCATAAAAAAATATGGTGTCGGTGATAGAGACCCTAATAGTTTTACCCCAAATTTAATTTGGGGAGGCTGATTCCCGAACTCGAACTTGCGACATGTCGTTATTTATTTTTCCTATCATAAAAAAATATGGTGTCGGTGATAGAGACCCCAATGAAAACAATGTTGCTTCAATCACAATAGATCATGTCAAAAGTTGTGAAAAATATTGTGTCGTAACAGTACTTTTTCCTTTTTCTTTTTTCTTTTTTCTTCTTTCGTGCATACTATAAAGACTTAATTCCCATTCCTTTAGCCAACCAAGGTCACTAGTGAGTTGTAGAACATTTGTTCATATACATTATAATGTTTCACATCGGGTCCAAATATATTGATTGATTCAAATATTTTCTATTCTTGTCTTTGTGTTCTAAAGTCTACTCTATGCCTAATACACAAATTCGAATAAATATGATTAGCCTGAGCTACTTCATCTTTATATAACCTATTATTATGGACTTACAGTCTTTTGATGGATAGTTGTAACGTTTAACCAATAATAAGCATTTGAATTTCAAGTTCTATTCCATTTATTTTTTAATGGAAGATGCATTTTGTAGAGGATGATTTAAAGCTAACCTGAGGCTTAGTACTTGAATCTTCTGTGGACCATTCAATCAATTTGATCTTTTTAAAACGATTTTTAGTTGCAGTGACAAAAAATCTTGATAAAGCAATGGTGAAGCAAATATTTTAAATGCATTGTCTCTTCATACATCTAAAGGTGGCCTTTGAAGGCTAAGGCAAAGCCTAAATAAATGGAATCAAAAGGAGGCCTTTAGTTTTTTATTGATGGATAACATGGTTAGTTGGTTACCTTGGTGCCTAGTTTTGTGTACGTCATACAAGGATTTGTATATTTTGTGGTCTATATGTTTGATTAATATTCTGAATTAACAAGATTCGGATTTGGGAAGTATCAAATTATTGTAGGGATTCTTGTATTGCATCGTCAGACTCTAGCCACCAAGGAACCTGATATTAAAAAACAGTAGGTGCAGGTCCTTAAATTATGTTAGGATGCACCATTATTATAGAGTCCAAAAATATTCCTCAAAACTAATAGTGACAAGAATTTTCCTGAAAAAGTATTACTTACAAGATAATGACCCCTAAGCAGCCTTCCTGTGTAGTTTGGTAACTTTAAATTCTCATCAGTCGTCATAAACTTGCACTTTTAACCCCAAAAATTGGAATCAGCATTACTAATTTGCGTGTTTTTACTGTTCCTTTTTTTATATTATGTTTGGGGCTTTGGTTACACTGAAAGGTCATTCTTTTGTACATAATCTTCTTGAAATGTTTGAAAAGCTGCATGGAATCGTGCAGTAGTATGCACAATAAAGTTATGTTGAAGTTCAAGAAAAATAATCCCCTTTCTATAAGTAAATGACTCCAAAGACTGTAGTTTGTTGCCATTTCCTTAGGCTTGTCTCTTATGTTCTAGATGATAGAAACACAATTTCGTTAGTGCAGTCCTTAATGTCAAACAAATTGAATTCTGAGCTGGTGGTATAGAAGTTCTTCTCATAGGTTTTATATTAGATATCTGCACTTCAGTTAACATGAAGAAGAACAAGGTCCAAGAATGGAACAATGAATTGTTGAATGATGATTCTTTCAACATACCTAGAGGTATTCCTGAAATTCCTTCTTCACAACCACCTTCAGACATGGACTTTACTACTTGCACTCTTGCAGGGTTTAGAGGGAGTCTCAACCAAGCTGAATCTTAGAACTGCTAGTATAGCTAGCATCACATCTAGCTATACAGGATCAACTTCTGCCTTCAGTACAACTGAACAATGCACGTGTTTACCACAAACACACAGTCACGGCGATAGCTCATCTCCATGCTCTCATTTCTGAAGAACCATAATTTAGTTGTCCCATCATGTCAACCATATTCTAACAATTGGTCACAAGATCAGGACAATCTGGATCTAAAATCATCAGATTATCAGGAATCATTGATGAAAGTTCCCATCTAGAACAATCAAAGTCTCAAAAGTGATCTCTTTGAACTTCTACAGAAGGCAGCCGAACTAGATAGCAGCCTGAAATGGAGGCTAAACTATATAAGTTTTGAGGGAAACCAGTGCAACAAAGTAAGTTCATTCATCTTTTGCATACCTTTGTCTTTTGTAATCAGTTGAGAATTAGAGTTTGCTTTATGCAGGGAATTAAATTTTATTGCAGATATACTTTCTTGTAACAGGTTGGCTGTAATCCTTGCCGTTCTCAACTACCAAAACCAATCTCCATGACAAATAGTAGTTCTGTATTATCAAGGGTTGCAGCCTCAAGTAAAACACGCATTAGATGGACTCAGAATCTTCACAATCAATTTGTTGAATGTGTAAATCGTCTTGGTGGTGCAGACAGTAAGTTTTACATGACATATTTAAGGTAAAGAGATGATTATTACTGACTGATCAGTTATTTGTTGGATGAGTCCAGAGGCAACTCCAAAGGAAATCCTAAAGATCATGGATGCTAGTGGATTAACCATTTTTCAAGTTAAAAGTCACTTGCAGGTTTTATTGTTCATTTCCCAGCTATGGTTGTTTCTTGTATATTAGTTATCATTTCCAATATTTTTTAATCAAAGTTCTTTCTTCCTTTTTCCAGAGATATCGTACTACCAGATATATTTCAGAATTTACAGAAAGTAGGTTTTTTCCACAATTTTTATATTTTTCATAAATTCCTTTGAACCGTATTGCTCATTCTCAAACAAAACTGTTAAGCCTGCTACTGAAAGGTGATGGAGCAAAATTAAGCTCATGCAAGAAAGTTGAAGGAATGTTTGAATAAATAAGAATATTCACATTTTTGGTAACCTCACTGCACTTTAGGCTGGTTATTTGAGGAAACTTGCCTTGTACTTCAGAACTGGTCCAAATTTGTTGGGGTCAAACTTAGAATTTGACAGCACATGTCAGAGGACTTTAGAAGCAGAAAGTGCTTCTGCAGGTAAAGTAATACAAAACAAGTGGGTTTTGGGGAGATTTGTTGTGAGTGCACATGTTAGTATTGAATCTCACATTGAGAAAAAATGAAGAAAGTAAATAAATGATATACAAAGTTAGGTACAAAGCCTGGTGACTTAAGGGAGAAAAAAAAATCTTAGCAACCGAAAGTTGAACTGTAAAAGTAGAATTCAGGTTTTGAACTCAACCACATTGTCTTGTTATTTGTTTTCTAAGTGCAAACAGCCAATAAGGTATGGTATTGAACAAATAATCATAAATTATAGGATAACACCCAAAATAAATGTTTCTTAATGGAAGTAGGTTAGTTAACCACGTAATTTCAAGATTCAATGTGCACGGCCAGCCGAAGGAAATTACCAAACAATAGAAAAATTAAAAAGTTCCCCATGAACCATGCAAAACATAAATTCTAATTTAGTAAATAATAAATTTTTATTTTTAAATATGAAGGAATACATCATAAAGAAAACACCATCATGCCCACATGATGTGCAAGGATAGATTAACAACACTCTCTCTCTCATGATTCGATTAACAACACTATTATACAAATTTGACCCGTCTTCTGTCAATATCGAGGGAGTCCACGTTTTGACACATTCAAATTCAAAATTATTTAGTATAGAAGTTTATTCCTCACTACTACCCCATTACTTGAATGTTACAACTTGATTAAGTCCATTGTAGGGCTCACCATTAAATGCCCAATTTATGACAATTAGATTTTCAAGCTGTCAATGAATGAATCTTCAAGCTTTCGATTGTTAAAGCTATGAAAATACTCTGCATATGTTAGTGTCCTGTATACAGGTGGGTTTCCTGACTTGATAAGCTTCTCAGCTGGTCCAATATCCACTGATGAATTGGGATAGCAGAAAGTAACGATTGACAGCCTTTGTTTTGAATTGTTCACCACAGCTCTATGATCTGGGGCTTTGTAATTTCCATTGCTTATAATCTGCATGATCAAAGTAAATGCTATAAGTTTGTTAACTATGTTTTCCTTGCATTAGTACTTTTTCTACTGCAATCTTATAGTGTGTTACCTTCAAATAATTCGGGTGTGGTTATGTATTTCAAGGAAGTAGTCATTTATTTAACAAGAAGGGACTTTACACTATAACTCACATTAGAATTTCAGAAAACTAAAGTGATATTATACATTATAAAAATCATAGTTAACGGTATGTATCTACGGTATTGCTATGTCATTCTAACAAATATTAACATGTAAGTCATAGTATTTAGTATTTACCTCCATGACATGGCCAAGGTTTACAACTATGGCACCATTGACAGGTTCAACATTAACCCAGTGTTCATCTTTCAAAACCTGCAATCCTGGCATGTCGCCACACTCAAGTAAGAGAGTTATCCCGGAGATGTCAGCATGTGGATTAAGCCCAATAACACGTTCAGGTTCTGGGCAAGGAGGATAGCAATTCATCCTTATTTGGTACATTCCTTCTTTATAAGTGTCACCAAATTTTTGAGCCTCAAGTCCAAGCCCCATGGTTATGAACCTTACAATAGAAACTGCCACATTCCTCATATCTTCAGAATAAGATTCCAGAGTTTTTCTAAAATTCACACCAAATTGGGAAGAAAAAAACAAATTATACTCCAGAAAAGAAAAAAAAATGTTAAGTACTTTTCCAAACTCAAAAATATGAGAGTACATAGAATTCATATGAATAATGAATAAGAGGACTATTTATTATTATATGAGTTCCACTTAGGTTGGCAAGTAAAATCTCTTATAATTGAATAGGAAACTGGATTTAAATTTCACCTACACTGAAAAAAAAAATCACTAGATTCTTGAATTAATCTTATGACTCAGTTAGAATTTACCTGAACTCTTGAGGGTTTTCTGGCCAGAAATGCAAACTTCTATCTTGAAGGGGAAGAGTTTTGAGGAAGATCATGTCATTCCACTCCAACTTTTGTTCCTCTGAAGTCACAAATGCCTGACCATAACCCTCGAGACTTCCTGGTTTCTGAGCCCAACGTTTCTTCTCTCGCAAAGGAAGGTCAAAGAACTCTTGAACTTGCTGTCTCATTTTGCTTAATGATTCATCAAAAACTCCATGGTTTATTATCTGCAAGATTAAGGAATAAACAAACAATTGAATCATGTTTAAAGTTTAGTAATGATTAGTACATACGGTGTTTCAACCCCATTAAACATCATCATATATGATTGGACTAGCAGTGCATTATTAACACTCAAAATATTATATGACTTGTTTGGATCTTTCCTGAAATTGAATTTGTCCTAATGTGGGAATTCGGTAGGATAGCTATGAATTGAGTTAAGTGATTCATTTCCAACTAGAACATGTAACACAGGTCTCACCATATTGACATCTCTCTCCAATTCACTTGAACCTTATTAACAAATGACGTGGGATTATATATCCACACAATTAATAGGACATGTCAATGCTTGAATTTTCAACTTCAGACATACAAAGTGAAGAGTTGGAAGGTTTCTTACCACTAAAACACCACCACGGGTGGTGCTTTCTATATAATTACCCCTCGTAATAATAATAATACTACGAAGTAATTACTTTTGACTCAGCCAGCAAGCTTTCGATTCTTTTTGCCTTTATTGAAAAATCAAATTAGCATGACTGAAGGGGGCAAAAAGTCTTACTGTCTTGGCAAACGTTATGGACTTTTGGCTAACAAATTGTCGATCAAAAGACATTCATATCATGAATGCATTCCTTGTCCACTCAAACAATTTTACTCTCTCTTTTTTTATCTTTTTCCCTTTTAGAAAAATATGAAAAAATATTGGTCAAAGGGCAATAAAAATTTCTTTAAAAAAAATACTTTTAAAACACTCTCCTTTCAATTCAACGCTGCAACATTAAAAAAAAAATACTGTATAATAATTTTGTTAATTGAGTTATTCTCAGTGGGTCAAGATAGCGGCACAGAAAAATTGGCTTGTCTCTATCATATCTTCTTGACTGGAATTTTTTTTTCTATCCTTACACGTCATGAAGGCATGACGGTGTTTTTTTTTTTTTTTTTTTTTTATCTATAATCTATTACTTCATTTAGAAGAAAAAGGAAAAAAAGGCAAAACATTTTATTATTTCATAAATCAGACTTTATGCATGTATGGTTCACGAGGAACTGTTTTCTCAATTGTTTAGTAATATCCTAAAGTACGCGACATTGAATTTTGAAATTAAGTTTGTAACTGATCAACTAATTTGCTCGATTAAGAAAGATTTATTTTGCGTGTTACCTTATAATATATGATTATTTGTTCAAAACCATAACCAGATGAGTATGGGCTGTTCACACTTAAAATTTAAGTAGACATAATTGTACATAACACAAGTATAAATTATTGCGTTTCACTAACAACTAGCTAATTAATTAGATATATATATATATATATATATGTGGAAAACAAAGAATAATAATATAACTAACGAGATTGCATCTTAATGAACTGTAGCATGAACTGTGCACATGAAAACAAACGTAATCTATTTGAGCCAAATAGATAAGTCAACAATTAATTATTATCACTTTGTTGTACATCTGATTTATCTTCAAGAGCTGTTGAAGACTGTAAGTTTTTTCTTTTTTTTTTTTTTTTTTTTTTTTTTTGAATTTCAACTTATAGCACTTACTATTGATAATAGTTTTTTATCATCAAACTAAGACACTAATCAGTTTTTAATGTAAGTGGAGATTGAACCCTAAATCTCTTATTCAACCATCAGATACTTTATCAATTAAGCTAGCTGGAACCTAAGAAGACTATAAGTTCTTGATTCTACTTCATATCATAGATAAAGTTGTTTTAAGAAGAAAGTATGGTCTTTTGAATCACATTAATTAGTAAATGATTTGGAGGATAAAGATAAGAGAAGAAGAAAGAGAAAGTGCAATTATGAAAGGTGAATTTTGATCAATAGGAAGAGTTTCATTAGAATATGAACTACAAAAGCCATAAACAGGCATGCTTTGATTAGAAATCTCTAAGCAAAATATTCCTGAAGATCAATATTTTTCTGAGGTGGTGAAGGAAAATGAAGGAAAAGCAATATATATTGCCTAATTTTCTTGTATTATAAGAAGAAGAACGAACAACACCAACAAAAAAGTGCTTCCTAATGTTTTTTGTATTAATTACCTGAAAAACTCCCCATTCTTGACATGCAAAGTGAAGCCTTTGGAGCTCTTTTTCATGGAATTCTGGATTGACCAACTTGTTCATATCAATTAAAGGTACACGAAGAGAAGGATTGGAAGGAGTAGTCTGGTCCAAGTCATCCCTTACATATCTAAGTGGCACCTTATCAAGCTTTTGGATTGCAAGCTCTTGAACACTTGGAACTGGTAGAGACCATTCAAGGCTCTCTGAAGGTGCCAAAGCCATTTCTCACTCTTTTGGTTTGGTTTAATGAAAATGGATATTTGGCTACTAGTTTTAGTACTCAAAGCCCTTTATATAATATCTTCAGAGTATACCAAAGATAATTATTAAGAAAATTAAGAAAGAGAGTGTTGTTTTTGGCTTTTTTTTATTACCACTTTTGGTGTTATAATGAGAATATTAAAAACCCCGCGTGTTGAACAGATTGCTCCAAAAGTTTCGAGGTTGAATATTCAGCTATAGGCTATAAAGTATAGGACCTGTACGTCTAAGACTAATTAGTGTTCACATTAATGTTGTGGACTAAGATTCACATTCTCTCTTCAATTTAAACCAAAAAAAAAAAAAAAAACATTCTCTCTTCAACAACCAAAAAAAATTACTTCGTTGTTGTTAAACAAATAAAGGAAACAAAAACATGATTAAAAAAAAAGTTCAGTAATCCTTTTTATTTAACAATAAATTCAATAATCCTTAATATTTTTTTATTCAAAAAAAAATCTTCTCCATTTGATAAATTCATATTTCATAATTTAGATTAATATTACAAATATAAATGTGAATTAAATGACTTATAATATTACTAAATATTCAATGCCATTTAAATCAAATCTTGTATTTGTGTAGCGTTTTCTTTACCAGGAAAACAAAGGCTTAAATCTCTCTTTTATTTATTCATGTTCAATTTCTACTCAAAATTAAAAGATTTCTTTGTTCTTATTTACATTTTAAAGCTCATGTACAAGATCCCTAGCTATATGATAATTTTTTCTTGGAGCCTTGTGGGCAAGGTTGTCAAAATTGAAATCCTATATAGGATTGTAAGAGGTAGGTGGGATCGTAGATCGTAGAATCGAATTGTGAATTATAAAATCCTACATTATTTGAGAAAAAAAAATGCATTGGTATGTTAAATAATAATATAAATTATACATTCATCCAAAAACAATAAATATTTTGCTTCCATTTAATGTAATTACCATACATCACTACATCCATTTGTATGCATCATTTAAAGAGACCAAAAATCTCAAAATGTGACACTATTGAAATGTTATTTTTTATTTAGGTCCAACTGACACTCTGACTCTCTACTTTAGAATAGCAAAACTGGGTCAATTAGGATGTTATTTTTCATTTGGATCCAACTAAATTTTCAATCAAGTTAAAGAAGATTACAAGAAACCAGGATCATTTGGAATCGTCGAAGTCATATAATCCTACCAATCTTGAACGATCATAGCAATCCTGCCAAAGATCCCTGAAAGATCTAAATCGTTTTAGGCAGGTGTGATTATAAAATCGTAAGATCCAAATTAAGATTTTGACAACCACGCTTGTGAGTCCAACTATGGTAGGAACACAACAAAAAATATTACTAAATATTAAATTGATCTGTTTTAGGGTGTATATTTTTATAATTTCGATAGTTGAGTGTTGGGAATTGGAACAATGACATCTCCTTTAGAAATACTGACAAGTGCCACTCAAAAAATATTACCAATTTAAAAGTATATGTAACACCACTTCATTTAAAATTTTAAATAATATTGAGGCCTTCTAAAATTGTGAGGTTTTATAAATTTCATCATTCCACTTAACACGAACATCAATTTGCATGTTATAGAAGATGCAGTTGAAAATAGTTGAAATCCATTACATTGGCCGAGATGACAGGATGAGTGTGGGTCAAGTCATTCACATTTGCTAACCCTAATTATATTCTCAAATTGAGTAATTAATATTTATTGTGACAAATCAATCATTCCTAATAATATTTCTCTAAAATTAAGGATAAGTGTCGCGCGTTTAGAAAAACTTAAATTCATCTGCTTTTTTTTTTTTTTTTTTTTTGTGAGAAAGAATACATTTGCTTATTTATTTGACTTCAAGAAATAAGTTAAGTTAAAATAATATGTACCTAATGAGAGATCTTTAAAAATTGCACTTAACAAAATAAACCATACTAAACTAGCAACGTGAGGAGAAAATATTTTCATACTAAACTAGCAACGTGAGGAGAAAATATTTTCACACGTGACAAATTGTGACCAAAGTAATATTATTTTCATATATACCTATCGTTGTTACTATTTTTATTATATATCAATTGCAATAGCACACATCACTTGTTGTCTAAACTTTAATTAATTCCAAATAAGAGAACACCATTGTACCACACTATCAATAATTTTTAAATTCATGTTATTATAGATTTATAATGTACACATCATTTTTAATCAGTTCCTTAAGTTCTCCAATTAAATCATTCCACATGCCAATTTATCCACATCATTCTAAACATTGTCAGATTCATCTTAACGGCAATGGAGTTTAGATTCACGTTCGAACCAAACTTTTGGCCACCAAAACACTGCAAGGCCATTACCAACCCACGGCCACCGAAACTATTAATTGGATTGTTTTAATTTATTATTCCATCAATAAAATTATTTTTATGTACAATTTTAAACAATAAAATTTTGAAATTCAAACATTTGATTAACGAGTAATTATTGATTTTTGATCTTCTTGAAATTTTGTGCAATCTAATGGTTGATTTTCAAAATTCACATCCAATATAAAGATTTTCAAAATTCTTATATACTACAGAATTTCATTATCCTAAGATTGATGCAAGTTCCATCTAGCATGTTCATTGGATGAAATTAAAAGCAATTAACTTGAGATGTTATAATATTGATCTTCTGTTTGGATGACTAATGTGAAAATGAGATGTAATGCTTCCTATCATCAGTAGTGTTGCAATTGTTTATCTTTTTACTTCTAACACAATGGTGTGGCAAGAGGAAATGAAAGGAAAAAAAGAGAATTATCTAGAAAAGTTGTATCTTTTTTTTTTTAAGAATACTAAGTATTTTTAACACACATACGAGGAAATGAGAGAATGTCTTAAAGAAACTAACAGTAGTGTATATCCAAAAGGGTCTAACTTTTGGATACACAGCACAGGTTTTAAACTTCTTTAACTCACACTCATTTTCCAATATGGGATTAATCTACTGTTTTTTATTTTAATAATACTAATTATTTTCAACACACACATGAGGAGAGGGGAAAAGGTCTTAAAGAAAAGAAAAGTGGTATCTAAATGTATTAAATATGACAAAATTTTGTAAGGGAATATACATACATATGTATATATATATATATATATGATATGTAACATACCTTTTCTTTTGCTTGTTATGCTAAAATCATGCTACCCAAATAATAACCCCCCCCCCCCACCCTACCCATCAAATTTTCCAAATCCATTGAATTTTGGGCTATATATATGTAGGGGTAAAAGACCCAACACCAGATCCTGGGCCGTGGGCCTGTCCAAGGAGACCTGTACATCCGAGGACGACATATCTTGAAGAGTTTGTCCAGCCTGATTCGATGCTGAAATGTGAATCCCGTGGAAGAAAGCCTGGTCCGAGGAGACTTCCTGCTCGGACTGTTAAAAGGGTGTCCTAGATGGGTGCACCTACCTCAATCTTAGCTCTCCCAAAGAATCCCCCGATTTATGTTGACCATAAGGACAGATGGCGAAGATCAGATATTAAGCAAAAGACTGCTGCCACCGCATTTATGGCCCTGCAGCTAACATCATGGCCGCATTAATGGAAAAAGACTCCTGAACAGTGACCTCCATCCTTTACAGCTGCCCCATGAAGACTCAAGATGGGGGCGGATGGGACAAGTATCAAGGAAAGCCCACGTAATGGAATAAGGCATATAAATAGAAGAAGAAAGAACAAAAAAGGGGGAGAGGAAAAAAGGGGGAGAGGAAAAAAGGGAGGAGAGCAATCAAGAGAGAGAGAAAGAAAGAGAAAAGCCCACACAATATCTGTATGAACATACTCCTCGGACAGTGCCGAGAAGAACATTGTATCCCTTAACCATCTTATCAATATAAATCTGGTCATAATCATACTTGGGTTTTCAACTCATACGTGTCCAATCAAGTGTTCTTCAACCCACTCTCTTTACAAATTCATTGTTAGGATACGATATATAGTCTGGGCCTCCAGCTATTTTGTTGATAGGCCCAATCACCAAATTTGTGTCCTTACAATATATATATATATATATATATATATATATATATATCAAACCCAAGCAATACACGGAAGAGTTGAGCAAAAATTTTAAATTTTCACTTTGCTTAAAGTTATGATCACTTGAAAATAAAAGTTACAATTTAAGAGAGGAAAAAAATTCTAATACCAATGTTAAGCCCAACACCAATAATAATTTGGTATTTCTTTGCTATCAGTAATAATTTGTTATACATTAATATATAATTATTCCCAATACCCAGAAATCATACTCAGTGGGTACAATATTTTTTAAAACAATTAAAGAAATTGTTAACAAACCTGGAGTAGCAGTATTATAAGTTATAAAAATGTTAAGGGAATAGTGTAAACTAGCCTCTGAGCATCTTCAAATTTTTTTTTGAGAAAAAGTTAATAATTTGTATCCATTATAATTTGGGATTAATACATTTTTCATTCACAAAAGAACCTAGGGGTACAATATTTTTTAAAACTATTAAAGAAATTGTTAACAAACCTGGAGTAGCAGTATTATAAGTTATTAAAATATAAAGGGAATATTGTAAACTAGCCTCCGAGCATCTTCAATTTTTTTGGGAAAAAGTTAATAATTTGTATCAATTATAATTTGGAATTAATACATTTTCCAATCACAAAAAATACATAGAGGTGTAATGAGTATTATGCATTAGCAAGTAAAGGTTAATAATTGATGGTAACCACTTAATAATCACAAAATACATAGAAGTACGATGAAAAAATTATTTCACCCACAAACTCATAATACTCATCACACCTCTAGGTATTTTTGTGATTATTAAGTGGTTACCATTAATTATTAACCTTCACCTGCTCACACATAATACTCATCACACCTCTTGGTTTTTTTTTTTTTTTTTTTTGTAATTAGAAAATGTATTAATCTCAAATTATAATTGATGCAAATTATTAACTTTTTTTTAAAAAAAAATAGAAGAATCTCTAAGCACGTGTGTGTGAGCGCGTGCTCGAAGGCTAATAATTTATAACTACCATCAAATGTTGCATCTGTAGTTTTGTACAGGCAGTTGGGCTTTTAAGGGGCATGTATATAAGGTAAAAAAGAGTCAAAATATTTTGTGACTGCTATTCAAAGAGACAGAACATTGTGTCTCTAATTTACTATATAGATGATAAAACACAATGGTTCTGAAAAGTGAAAATATCACTAAAATTTCCATCAAACGAAAAGACACAACTGTTTGGGTATCAAACGAAAAGACACAACTGTGCGTGTGCATATGCTCAAAGGCAAGTAATTTATAACTACTATCAAACGTTGTGTCTATAGTTTCGTATAGGCAATTGGGCTTTTAAGGGGCGAGTATATAAGGTAAAAAAGAGTCAAAATATTTTTTGTAACTACTATTTAAAGAGACTGAACATTGTGTATCTAATTTGCTATAGATGACCAAACACAATGGTTCTGAAAAGTGAAAATATCACTAAAATTTCCATCAAATGAAAAGAAACAACTGCTTGGGTAGTTTTAATATATATACATGGTATTAATCTATGTAGCCATGTGACGCAATAAAGAGTGGTTAACAAAAAGTTAAATATTTCGACTCTTAGTTATTATATAGATATATAGATTAAATGGGGAAATTACACTTTGTCCATCTGTAGTTTGCTTGAAAAACAATTTGTCTACCTGCAGTTTAAAAATTTGCACTTTATCCACCTCCGTTAGAAACAGGAGTAGATTTATTTTTTTTGCTACTCTTTACGTCTCTCTCCTCTCAAAACATTATAATAATAATAAAAAAACTAAAAAAATCAAGAGAAAAGAAGATCTAAAAGAAAATCATGAGGTAGTACTGACTAATATGAGATGAATCTGAATCATCTGATAACTGAACTTACTAAGTTCACATGAAACGCCATATTCTTTCAAAGTAGATTTAACAGTTGGCCAAAACTCTTGCAAGTACTTTTCTGAAGAAAGCAATTAAAAAAAAAAAATCAAAACTCAAAATCAAGAGCAAAACACCCAGACAGGAAAAAAAATTTCAAAAATTGAAACTCTACCTCTGTATCGTGGGAAGAGAGTGGAGAAGGAACTGACTTCGAGCACTCCAGATTCATTCCAAGAAGGGTCGAATTTTTTGATGGTGCAACGATCAATGTTGGGGTCATCATCTAGCTTTAAAAGTTAGAGAAAAAAGATCTAAAAGCTAGGTTTTAATTTTTTTTCAAAACCTAACTTTTAGATCTTCTTTTCTCTTGATTTTTTTAGTTTTTTATGTTTTGAGATGAGAAAGACATAAAAAGGTAGCAAAAATACAAATTTACCTCTATTTTTAACAGATGTGGGTAACATAAGACAAACAGAGCTTATTTTAGGTGAGTAAAATACAAATTTTTAAACCACAAACATAGTTGTCAAAACATGAATCGTATCATGAATTGATTATTAATTTTTCTATATCATGTATCGTATCGTATTGTGTATCGTAAGAGACACAAACACTTAATAAAATTTATAAATATACATATATAAAGGGTGTAATCATTATAAATTTTGAAAATATTTAACTAATGATTAATTTATTCATCACTTATATAATAATATTTAACAAGCTAACTAAATAAATCAAACTAGCATGTATTTATAATATACACATTCAAATTTCTTAAATTCAATAGTGATAATATATTACAAATGACCCAAAAATAATAATTTATTTTCATCATATTCATCAAATTGCCTAATCAACCTCATCTAAGTCAATGCTATCATCATGTTTATAATTTTGAAAACTTATTTCTTCATTAAAATTTTCTTCATCGTCATTTGTCAGTTACATTTACTATCTCTTCTTGTTCTTTTTATTTTAATAATATTTTTATAAAAAAAATTTTAGCATTCTAGTTTCTTGTACTTATAACAATAATGATAAAAATAAAAAATTTATATTGTCAATTAATATTTTATTCATAATATATAAAATAAATTTGTAAATATTAAAGTGAATGGTAAGTGAGTACTATATAGTCTAATTGTAGGAGAGAGAGTAAAAAAAACTTATGAATATGTTATTTTAGTAGGGTAAACTAAGTAAACTATTAATTTTTTTTGTTAAAAACAAGTCTAACAACTTGTTAGATTCAAATAAAAGCACAAATTTTAACAAAAAATCTCATTTTAAAACATTTGTTCATGTATCGTACAATACGTACGATTTTACGATACGATACAATTCATACGATACGCACACTGTATCGTACGATTTATGAGCACTTACGAAACGCCGATACGATACAGAACTTTTTACACACAATACGATACATATCGTACGATACGTATTGCGTATCATACGATACTGACAATTATGACCACAAGTACACAAAGGGTTTTTCGAGCAAACCACAAGTAGGCAAATAGTAATTTCTCCTTAATATATATATATATATATATATATGTTTGGTTTATAAATTTTAGGCCCAAGCTAAAAACTAGTTTATTTCTAAAATGTTAAAAGTTAAGATTATTTTGCAAAAGAGAAAGACCAAATAATAATAATAATAATAATAATCCATATGGACAAATAGGATTTGAATCTTTTGAGTAGAGTTGTGGTGTGCTTTTGTATTAGAACACATTTCCCTCTCCCGTGTGTGTGTGTGTGTGTGTTTGTTTCTCAAAAAAAGAATTCGACTTTCTTATTCCATTATTAGTGACTTTATCTATTGAACTAAATGTAACCCACAAGATAATAAATGGTCCTCTTTTTTATTTAATGAATAAATATGCAGTTCTAATAAATAATTATAAAGTTTCTTGTCGTTGAATAAAGTATTTCATCTTAATTGATATAACCACACCTAGAAAATTGAATATAATAGACAATAAAATTGCAATAAAAAAAGTAGAACTGCATTGACATATGCAAGGTAAACATTGTTAACAAATTCATGGCATTCACTTGATCCTGCAGATTATGAGCAATGGGAGTTACACAGCCCCATATCAAAGAGAGCAGTGGTGAAAAATGTTTAGTAATACCTAAACTGGCAGTGTACATTGAAATTACGTTTGTAATTAGTCAACTAACTTACTCCATTAAGAAATATTTATTTTGCATGTTATATTATAATTTAT
Organism: Lithocarpus polystachyus; assembly: GCA_033629205.1. Classification (NCBI taxonomy): domain Eukaryota; kingdom Viridiplantae; phylum Streptophyta; class Magnoliopsida; order Fagales; family Fagaceae; genus Lithocarpus; species Lithocarpus polystachyus. The sequence continues at coordinate 1,890,338 of CM066165.1, forward strand.
GATTATTAGCTCAAAAGTCAAAACCGTGACCAGACAAATGGTTGTTCACCCTTAATTTAAGCCGACATAATTGTAACACTAGTATAAATTATAGCGTTTCATCGACTAGCTAATTAATTAGATACATGGAAAACAAAGAAAAGAATGATAATATAATGAGACTGCATCTTAAAGAACTGTAACATGAACTGTGCAGCCTGTACAGCTAATTAATTAGATTTCTTTTCTTTTTCTTTTTTTCTTTTTTTAAATGAAGGAATGAATAAAAACACATGATGGATGAGGATATATATAAAAAAACGCATGATGGATGAGGATATATATAAAAAAAATTATAGTCAAGATATGTATGAATTACAGCATATGAAAGAGATTTCATTCAAAAAAAAAAAAGACAAGTCAAAGTTTTTTCACAAAGAGAGAGAGATAGGACTACGTTCAAATTACACTTGGTGTAACTCTAAATAATATTACATTACCAATAACTTGTTATTGAATTCATATTTTTAAAATCTTCCCGTTGAATTACATGTTCTATATATTTTTGACATGCTTGCCAATTTTCATACTAATTGGATGTTACTTACCATTTCATTCATAAATATATTTTTTATGTATTATTTTAAACTACAAAAACTTAAATTTAAACAATTAATTGATGACATGACTATTGATATTTATTACAAAACAAAATTAGAAGAAAATAAAATGAATTCGTTGATTCAAGTATAGTTACAACTTCTATATATATACAACGAGAGAAAGGAAAGTAATAACTAACTTTCCCTCCTAACCCAGAAACAGAATTAACTAACTCAAAACTGATAAATATTGCTATACGACTTGTAGTTCTAATACAGTACGATGCTATACGACATGTAGCGTAAGTCCCATTTGATTCTTCAATTCTATCTTCACTCAATTTCTTCTTCTTCTTAGACTTGCTCCTAACAGACTCTGCAACTGATCTTGATTTGCTATCTTTACAATATTTGATCACCTTGAAATTTTGCAAGTATGGAAAATATACGAAGATAATGTAATTTAACGGTAGATTCGTTAAAATTGACATCCTATTAAAAAATAATGATTGGTGTAACATTATTTAGAGTTACACCATGTATAATTCATAAATACATTTTTTATGTATTATTTTAAACTACAAAAACTTGAATTTAAACAATTGATTGATGACATGGTTATTGATATTCGATCACTTTGAAATTTTGCAAGCATGGAAAATATATGAAGATAATGTAATCCAACAAAGGATTTGTTAAAATTGACATCCTATTAAAAAATAATGATTAGTGTAACATTATTTAAATTTACACCATGTGTAACTTAAACCCAACCCATAAGAAATCTCTAAGAAAAATATCCCAAGGATCAATCTTTTTCTAAGGTGATGATGGAAAATGAAATAATAGCAACATATATTGCCTAATGTTCTTGTATTATAAAAAAATAAAATAAAATAAAAAGACTGCCTAATATTTTTGTATTAAATACCTGAAAAACTCCCCATTCGTGACATGCAAAGTATAAAGCTTTTGGAGCTCCTTTTCATGGAACTCTGGGTTGACCAAATTGTCCATATCAATCAAGGGTACACTTGTGTTGCGAAAATGCATCTCACGCCAATGAAGATAGAGAGTAGAGATCCCGCAGTTGGTGAGAGAGAGAGGGAGAGAACAATGCCAGAAATTAATAAAGTCAGTGAACCATGTGGAATTGACATGATACTAGGAATCAGCTAAAATGGAAAACTCATACAATTTTACGCATCGAAATAGTAAATGCCGATACGTAGAAGTCGAATTCACGAGAATACATCAATTCTCAAAAATCTAAGATATGATACGTACAATATAAATACTTTAATTACTCTTAATTGAGATATATCAATATTTTATGTAAATATGTTAATATTCAATTCGAAACATAAATTAGAGGATTACAATTATCCCTATTTCAATCAAATTGCATAAATTTTTTTTTAGTTTAAATTAAATATTATAAAATTTAAAAGTATAGTTGGTATCACGTTATTTAAGTTAATACACTATTAGATAAAAGACACAAAATCACAACTCTCATTCAAATGCATACTAAAATGAGTGTCTTTCTGTCTATGTAATAATAACTAATTATTTAGAAGCAATTAATTTGCTACTAGTTGAAGTATTCATGCTTATTCTAGTGGCTAGTATTATTAGTTTGTCTTTTCCAAATCAATTTGATGTTAGTCTATCCAAATATCTGAAAAGTCAGACCATAAAAAATGACAGACCAACTGCTTAGAAAAGCAAGTATAAAACCCTAGTAAACATTTTCTTCTATATAAAGGTTGTCATTGGTTCTTCCTAACTCATAAACTTTAAGCCATAACCAGTATTGCAATGGCTACTTCAACTCGATCTTGCTCATTTTTGTTTACTCTTGCTTCTACTTCTGCTTCTTCCTCTACTTCCCACTGTTTCACCTACACCAAAGATGACTGTAACATATTGCTGAAATCACCGGCTATATTTACAGACCAAGAAATTAATCCATTATTCATGTCACGCTCAGGTGAATTTGCCTTTGGATTCGGCCGCGTTCAAATCAATGAGAAAGAGAATCAACACTTGCTTGCTGTTTGGTTTAACAGAACAAAAGTCCCAACCATAGTCTGGACTGAACCAGCAACACAAGGTTCTGAACTGAAGCTGTCTAGCATCAATGAGTTTGTTCTCAATGATCTTCAAGGCAAAGAGTTATGGAAGGCTCCAAGGAACGGTTCCAAATCCAGTTGTGCGGCTATACTGGACAATGGGAACTTGCTGATTTTAGATGAGCAGTATAATTCTATATAGGAAAGCTTCAAAGAGCCTACTGATACAATCTTGCCTGGCCAAATACTGTACATGAAAACCACACTCAGGTCTCGAGCATCTGAGACAAACTATTCTGATGGCCGCTTCAAGCTTTCTTTACAGCAGGATGGCAATTTGGCACTTTCTTATTTGTTGCCTGAAAACAATGAGAGAGTTTATTTTGCCACCACAACACTGCAACGGGGATCAATATTGAACTTTACTGAGGCCGGATACATGGTTATCCAAGATGTGAACAAATCAACCAACATCTACAACCTTACCAAGGAAGATCCAGGCTCAAAAGAAACTTTCTACCACATGGCTAGAATTGATGTTGATGGAAGCTTCAGAGTATACAAACACCCCAGAAATGGGGACACCCCAAGTGGTGGTAATGAGAGCTGTTCTTCATCATGGATTGAAGTGCAAAGCATTCCCAATGATGTTTGTGGTACATTAATTGATGCTGTTGCTGCTGGAGGTGGGTTCTGTGGACCCAATGGATATTACCGTACCCCAGATTACGGCCTTTGTAGAGTTGTTGATGAGAAACAGTGTACACAGCTATGCCTTGACGATTGCTTGTGTGTTGTGGTCATTTATGAAGGTAACGAAAATGCATGTTGGAAGAAGAAGTTTCCTCATTCCAATGGAAGATATCGCGAGAGTAATACTAGCATAGTTCTCATCAAGGAAAATATAGGTTCAGATAAGAAAGACCAGTCTATGGTAGTTGTCTTGGCACTACTCCTTGGCCGCTCTGCATTTCTTAATATCCAATTCTTCATAGCTAGTATTGTGGCTTTTATCCATTTGTACCGCAAAAGGCTGGATTCGCGGTGGAATATAGATAGCACACTCGCAACAAATGTGAGAAGCTATACATATAAAGAGCTCGAAGAAGCAACCAGGGGCTTCAAGCAAACGGTGGGAAAAGTGCTTTCGGAACTGCTTATAAAGGGGTCCTTCCATCAGATTCTAAAAGATTTGTTGCAGTCAAGAAGTTAGGTAAGGTGGTAGAAGAAGGTGAGAAGGAATTCAAAACAGAAGTGAGCGTGATCGGTCAAACTCATCACAAGAATTTAGTTCGTTTGCTCGGTTATTGTGATGAGGGGCAGCACTGGCTTCTAGTATATGAGTACATGAGTAATGGCTCTTTAGCTAGCTTTCTCTTTGGGATATCCAGACCTCATTGGAACCAAAGAGTGCAAATTGCTTTTGGAATAGCACGAGGCCTAATGTACTTATATAAAGAGTGCAGCACCCAAATCATCCACTGTGACATAAAGCCTCAAAACATACTCTTGGACGAGTACTTTACGCCAAGGATTGCTAATTTTGGATTAGCAAAGCTTTTGTTGGCAGAACAAACTCCAGTAGCTCGTACAGCTATAAGAGGGACAATTGGATACTTTGCACCTGAATGGTTTAGAAAAGCATCCATTTCGGTTAAGGTTGATATTTACAGTTTTGGTGTGATATTACTAGAGATCATTTGTTGCAAGTCTAGTGTTGCGTTTGCGTTGGGAGAAGAGGAGGCATTGATAGATTGGGCTTATGAATGCTACAAAGATAATAAATAAATAAAAATTTGTGAAGTTATTGATAGAAAATGATGAGGAGGCAAGGAATGACATGAAGAAGCTAGAAAGACTTGTGATTGTGGCGATTTGGTGTTTCAAGAAGATCCTTTACGTCAGCCCTCGATGAAAAAGGTCACACAAATGCTTGAGGGAGTGATTGAAGTTTGTGTGCCCCCAAGCCCTTCATTGTTTACTTCTTCTCCGCCTTCGTTATAAAACTAGCTCATCTCGAGTTTTCATTGCCCATACTTGTGACCATTTGTGATAGATGATAGCGGGCAACTTTGTACATCTATGTTCATCTAATTTTCAAATATTTTGGTTTAGGGTTGTTATTTCCTTGATTTTAGGTTAAATACTTTTTTAGTCAAATTGGGGTTTTATTATTGTAGGATATCATTTAGGATTTCTTTTAGAATGTTTTTTGTATCAATTAAGTTTTATAGAGGCTTTAAATTAGCCTACAAGTCTATAATCAGATTTTCAATTCAGAATAAAGTTGTTCTCATTCATAACATTTTAGAGAGGTTTCTCTTATATTTTCTAGTGGATTCTAAAATTCTACTTTTGGATTCGAGGATTATTTTCTTGAAGCACACATGCTCTATATCTTGTAACTTTCCACTTGGGCCAACTGAGTATTTAGCAATCATTTTTAAAGGTTTGGTGCAACACACCTTTTCTTATTTTTATTATGGCATTAGAATTTGGCCAATGTCTCTTTGAAGTGCGTTTGATTTTTAGTTTTTGGTTATATATTTGAATTGTGTTAATTAAAATACATTGTTTTTAGTAATTTTTATATTAAATAGGTGACAAAAAGCAAAAAACTAGTTTATTTTTAAAATGTTAAAAGCTAGATTATTTTGCAAAAGAGAGACCAAGAAACTAATTTTAAAATCCAAATGGATAAATAAGAGATTTGAATCTTTTGAGTAGAGTTGTAGTGTCTTTGTATTAGAATTTATTTTCCTCTCTCTTGTGTGTGTGTGTGTGTGTGTTTGTTTCTCAAAAAAAGAATCTGGCTTTCTTATTCCATTATTAGAGATTTTAATTATTGAACTAAATGTAACCCACATGATAATAAATAGTCCTCTTTTTTTTATTTAATGAATAAATATTAGTCCTCTTATTCATTATTCTAATGACACTACTCTCATTTTAGAGTTAGGAGAAAAGTAGTTAGTAAGAGTTTTTTCCCTCTTTTCTCTAGTGTTATATAAATTTTTCCAATTTTGTGTGTATTAGAAAATCTCTGGAAACTTATTTCAGAGATATGAGGAAGGTAGCGGTTTCTATTGTAAGGTTCATAGCCATGGAACTTGGACTTGAGGCTCAAAAATTCCCTGACACATGCAAAGAAGGAACGTACGATGTAAGGATGAATTGCTATCCTCCTTGTCCTGAGCGTGTCATTGGGGTTAATCCGCATACAAACATCTCCGGGATAATTCTCTTAGTTGAGTGCGGCAACACGCCAGGACTGCAGATTTTGGAAGATGAACACTGGGTTAATGTTGAACCTGTCAATGGTGCAATTGTTGTAAACCTTGGCCATGTCATGGAGGTAAATACTATAAGTTACATGCTAATATTGGTTAGAACGTCGTAGCAATATTATGTATATAGTGTTAACTATGATATTTTAAAAAAATTATGAATGATATGTCGATATAGCTAATTGATAAAGACTTATTTCATTGAATAAAGTGTTTCATCTTAATTAAAGGATAAAACACATAACCACACCTTAATATAATTGAATATAATAGACAACAAAATTGCAGTAGAAAAAGTAGAACTGCATTGACAATTGACATATGCAAGGTAAACATTGTTAACAAATTCATGGCACTCACTTGATCCTGCAGATTATGAGCAATGGGAGTTACACAGCCCCATATCAAAGAGAGCAGTGGTGAACAAGTCAAAGCAAAGACTGTCAATCGTTACTTTCTACTATCCCAATTCATTACTTTCTACTGTCCCAATTCATTAGTGCATAGTGGACCAACTGAGAAGCTTATCAATTCATTAGTGCATATTGTATACAAGACTCTTAACAAATAAAGAGTATCTTCATAGCCTTTTCAATCGAAAGCTTGAAGTTTTATTCATTAATAGCCTGAAAATCTAATTTTTATAGACTCTAGGTCCTAGAGACCATGAATAACTATTATAAATAAATAATTAATAAATGCAATTGATAAACTCTAGGTCCTAGAGACCATGAATTTATAACTATTATAGAGAGACCAAGAATAACAATTTGACAACATAAGAGACCATGAATAACAATTTGACAGCATTAGAGATCTTCATCACCCTTTACAATATATAACTAGTTACAAGCATGAATCTAGGATCTTTATCTCATGCAATGACCATACCTTATATAGACGATTGGGAGCAAACATTACAAAGTTAACTCCCTAGCTATCCATTAAAAAGAAAAATGAAAGGTAGAAACTTAAAAAGTTACTATTTTTTTCCCAATCGGACAAATGAAGAGAAAAGTTAACTTTTTAACTTTTGCTCCTAGTCACTCACTAGTATTGCATCTTGTGTTATAGCCTAGGTATAGTATGGAATTTTGGATCCATATGTCTGTGATCTTTCTAATAACTACCTACAGACAAATTTATACATAAAAGTGAATTATAATGTGCCACAAATTTGGACAAAGCAAAGCATCACTAGTTGACCAAGTCGAACTCCTAATAACCTTTTTTTTTTTTTTTTTTTTGAGAATGAACTCCTAATAACTTAAATAGTGAGAATTGTAAAATTTGAGTTGGATTTGGTTGAGTTATAGACCATTTGATGAGCACGGAGAATTATTAATTTGTCTTATTATTAAACTAATAAATTTGGGCTAAAAGTGCTTTTAAGCATTCTTTTGACTTTGATGCTTTGAATACTATGAACCGCTTTTTTTTGTTTTCAGTGCATATAGTAGGGAAAAAGAATGTTAATCTTGTAATGTTTTATATTTGTAATTTCTTGTCTTTTAATTTTATTAGTCTCTTTTTTGTGATTTTTCTAGTCATTTGTTTCTAAAGATATACATGTACTTTTTATAACTATTTTATTATAAGTCAAATTTCTTTTTCCTTGATTTTTCATTATCTTTTCTTGAAATGGTAATTAAAGGACCATATTCATTTGTGAAGCTTTTGAAAGAATGTGAATTGTAAAAGAATGATGGTGTTGGGTGAAAAATCAATAGTATTGTAGAACATGGGATCTATTTCAGACACATCAATCCATTTGGCAAAGTATATATATTTATAGTTGTTAGTACGATACGCGATACGTATCGTACGATACATATTATATCGTATGTAAAAAGTTTTGTATCGTATCGGCATATCGTAAGTGCTCATGAATCGTACAATACACTATATATATCGCATGAATCGTATCATATCATAAAATCATACGTATCGTATGATATATAGCCAAATACTTTAAAATAAGATTTTTTGTTAAAATTTGTACTTTTATTTGAATCTAACAAGTTGTTAGACTTGTTTTAAATACAAAATTATTAGGTTACTTAGTTTAACCTAATAAAATAATATATTCTTAAGTTTTTTTTTTTTTTCCCTCTCTTTCTTCTACAAAATTTAGACTACATAATACACACTTACACTTAACTTTAATATTTAAAAATTTATTTTCTATACTATGAATAAAATATTAATTGACAATATAATTTTTTTTATTTTTTTTTAATACTGTTATAAGTCCAAGAAACTAGAATGCCAAGAAGAAATTTTTTTCAATTATTAAAATAAAAAGAACAAGAAAAGATAGTAAATGTTAGTAATGATGAAGAAAATTTTAATGAAGAAATAAATTTACAAAATGATAAATATGATGATAGCATTGACTTAGATGGGGTTGATTAGCCAATATGATGAAAATAAATTAATTTTTGGGTCATTTGTAATATATTATCACTTTTGAATTTAAGCAATTTGAATTTGTATATTATAAATACATGCTAGTTTTATTTATTTAGCTAAGTTGTTAAATATTATTATATAAATGATGAATAAATTAATCATTAGTTGAATATATTCAAAATTTATAATAAATATACCCTTTATATATATATATATATATATCTATAATTTTTTATAAATTTTATTAAGTGTTTATATATCTTATGATACACGATACGTACGATACAATACACTATGAAAAAATCAAAAATTGATTCACAAAACGATTCACGTTTTAACAACTATGTATATATTAATAAATATCAAACAGATTTCTTTGTTCTTTCTTTATTTCGTTATTTCTTTTCCTTGCAATTTTCTTATGCTAAGTTGAAAATATATTGCATGCATTGCATGCCTTATCTTTTTGCTAAAACAACCAAAATCTGAAAGCTGTTGCCCAAGTTATTTAGTATGGAAGTTTATTGCTCACTACTACCCCCATTACTTAAATGTTACAAACTGAGCTGAGAAGGGCCAGTTGGCCTCTTAGATTAAATGCCCAGTTTATTACAATTAGATTTTCAGGCTATCAATGAATGAAACTTCAAGCTTCCGATTGTAAAAGCTATAAAAATACCTTGTATTTGTTAGGGTCCTGTATACAGGTGGGCTTCCTGACTTGATAAGCTTCTCAGCTGGTCCAATATCCACTGATGAATTGGGATAGCAGAAAGTAACGATTGACAGCCTTTGTTTTGACTTGTTCTCCACTGCTCTATGATCTGGGGCTTTGTAATTCCCATTGCTTATAATCTACATGATCAAAGTAAATGCTGAAAGTTTGTTAACTATGTTTATATTACCTTGCATTTGTACTTTTTCTACTGCAATCTTATAGTCTGTTATCTTGAAATAATTGGGGTGTGATTATGTATTTCAAGGAAGTAGTCATTATTTAACGACAAGGGATTTTACGGTACCATAACTCACATTAAAATTTCAGAATTCTAAAGAGATATTATACATAAAATAAAATAAAAAATTTAAAAACCATAGTTTACAGTACATATCTACAATATTGCTATGACAATCTAACAAATATTAACATGTAACTTGTAGTGTTTACCTCCATGATATGGCCAAGGTTTACAACAATTGCACCATTGACAGGTTCAACATTAACCCAGATTTCGTCTTTCAAAACCTGCAATCCTGGCGTGTCGCTGCACTCAAGTAAAAGAGTTACACCGGAGATGTCAGCATGTCGATTGAGCCCAATAACACGCTCAGGTTCAGGACAAGGAGGATAGAAATTCATCCTTACTTGTACTTTCCTTCTTTATAAGTATCTATTTGGCAAAAATTATTTTTACCAACTTATTTTACTATTCAGCTTATTTTTGCTACTATTTATAAGTCTTACTGTACTATTTCAGCTAATTTTTGACTTTATTTATAATACTTTTAGTAAAAAGTTTTCAATTGCAGCAAAATAAGCGAATTCTAAACGGACTGTAAGTGTCACAAAATTTTTGAGCTTCAAGTCCAAGCCCCATGGTTATGAACCTCACAATAGAAACTGCCACATTACTCATATCTTTAGAATAAGTTTCCAGAGTTTTTCTAATTCACACCAATTAAATTGAAAAAGAAAAAAAAAACAAACTATACTCCAGAAAAGAAAAAAAAAATGTTTTAAGTACTTTTTCCAAACTCTAAAATATGAATAATGAATAAGAAGACTATTTATTGTTACATGAGTCCCATTTAACTCGGCGTTGATACTCATTTTCGTGACACATTTTGTACAAGCCTGATTCGACCAAGCTCTACTTCCTTGTGGCTTAATTTATGTATTATATTATATTTTATTCTTTTAAGCATAGCCCAAACCCATGCAACTTACTAGGGAAAATTGAGAAAGTGTGGTTTGGAGGATATGAGTCGGTTTCCTTTCGAACCTTTTGCATGACCCAACCCATACGTGCTACCAAGTGGGCAAGGGACACTGGTAGTACCTCTGGCTCATGGAAAAGGTCTTATACCCGAAATTTCCACCCCAAAATAACTTTTATGTTCTAGCTGACTATGGCCTAACTTTTCTGCTCTTCCATTTTTTACCTAAAACACATAGCTAACCTTAAGTGGCTGGCATTGTCTACTGCAACAACCAAATGCAATCTCCAATGACCTGCCATGTCTAGGAAACATCAACCCATGAATTTAGGCTATTTTATTTCTCAAATTATGCAAAATGCAAGGCATCCCTCTTACTCGATTAAATCAAATCTGATCATAACTTCTTTGATTGATACCTTGGGGTTCAAAGCCTCTTCTAGTGACCAAAAACAGTCACTTAGAGCACCCCAAGTTTAATACAAAAGGCCCCAATCAAATTCAAAAGGAACAAAACCACGTTTTCCTCATAAAGCTGAAACTTGAGAGCAAAAGCCCACTGAGCTGCATTCTCACAATTCTGAACCTAGGGGTGGAAATATGGGTACAAGAGAACTTTCCCTCTCTTCCTCACAATCTCTCTCATTTTCCTCTTCTCGCTAACTGTGGGTCGAACTTTCAGACCTGTTATGTTTTTATACTTTTTCTGCACTTTTGTTAAACTCATTTAACCAGCTAATATTTTCGCAATTCTGAAGTACAAGGGTGGAAATATGGGTACAAGGGAACCTTTCCTCTCTTTCTCACAACCTCTCTCAATTTTCTCTTCTTGTTGACTATGAGTCGAACTTTCAGACCTATTATGTTTTTATGTTTTTTCTGCACTTTTGTTATTAGCATTTTGATTCTCTCTTGTCAAAGCATCATTAGTCTTTTGTTCATTATACTTTTAGAATTTTGGGCTTAATTCTCCACAATAAACACTTCTAAAGAACTCAAGGGGAGAATTGGGTCATTCTCGCATTTTTGGCCCTTGTCGCAAAAACGTCCCCGACACTCGGCAAGTAAAATCTCCTATAATTAAATAAGGGATTTGGATTCAAATTTTAATTAGATTCTTGAATTAATCGTAAAGTGTAATTATTATAGAGTCCAATCCTATCATATATATATATATATATATATATATATATATATATATATAAAAGACCTTCTAGTTTAGAATATCCTAGATATTTTACGAATACCGTTAATAATATAGACAACACTTTGGGAAAAGAAAATCCATTTCACCCATATATGATGACTTAGATAAATTTATGCATATGATGACTTAGATAAATTTATGCTTAAGCTAGCATCCCATCATGTGAGCATATTGCTAGGTGTCTATATCTATATGCATGAATCATACGTGTAGGTATATCAATTGGTCAATCGTATGACTCAGTTAGAATTTACTGAACTCGTGAGGGTTTTCTGGCCAGAAATTCAAATTTCGATTTTGAAGGGGAAGAGTTTTGAGGAAGAGCATGTCATTCCACGGTAGCTTTTGTTTCACAGAAGTTACAAATGCTTGACCATAACCTTCTAAACTTCCTGGTTTCTGAGCACAACGTTTCTTCTCTTGCAAAGGAAGGTCAAAGAACTTCTGAGCTTGCTCGCTCATGTTGCTTAGTGATTCATCAAAAACTCCGTGGTTTATTATCTGCAAGATTAAGGAATAAACAAACTATTGAATCATGTTTAAAGTTTAGCAATGATTAGTACATACAGTGTTTTAACCCCAGTAAACATCATCATATATGATTGGACTTGTAATAATGCATTATTAATACTCAAAAAATTGACTTGTTTGGATCTTTCCTGAAATTGAAATTTGTCTTAATGTGGCATTGGATAGAGTAAAGTGATATTCATTTCTAAGTAGCACATGTAACACACTAACACACGTGGTGGGTCTCACCATATTGACATCTCTTACTAGTTAGTATATAAGTGGAAGAAATATTACTTTTATTATTTTGTTTTATATTTTGGACCAGAACTCTTATTTTTTAAATTTTAAGGAAAAAAAAAAAGCTTGGGCACGCGAGTTTCACACAACTCTCTGATCCACTTGAAACCTATTCATGAATGATGTGGAATCATGCACATAATTAATGGGATATGTCTATGTTTGAACTCTCAACTTCAAACACATAAGGTAAAGAGTTGGTAGGCTTCTTACCACTAAAGCAGCTCCACGGGTGGTGCTTACTATATAATTACCCTAATAATAATAACAATAATAATAATAATAATAATAATAATAATAAGTAATTACTTTTGACTCAGCCAACAAGCTTTCGATTCTTTTTTACTCTATTATATTGAAAAATCAAATTAGCATAACTGAAGGAGGCAAAAAGGCTTATAATCTTGGCAAACGGTAAGGAATTATGGCTAAAAAATTTTCAATCAGAAGACCTTCATGTCATGAATGCATTCCTTGTCTACTATTTTACTCTCTCTTTTTTTTTTTCTCTCTCTTTTTTCTATTTGAAAAATATGAAAAACTATCAGTCAAAGGGCAATAAAATATTCTTTAAAAAAAAAAACTTTTAAAACACTTTCCCTTCAATTTAATTTACAATTATTCTGAGAGATTCAAGATAGCTGCACAGAAACTCTGGCTTGTCTCTATCATATGCTTGTAATTTATACATATCTTCTTGACTGAAATTTTCCTTTCTATCCTTACTCGTCAGGCAGGCATGATGGTGCTTTTTTATCTATTATCTATTACTTCATTTAAAAGAAAAAAAAAAACAAAAAAACAAAACAAAACAAAAGGCAAGCAAAATATTTTATTGTTTCATAAATTTTACTTTATGCATGCATGGTTCACTGCTAGGAACTGCTTTCTCAATTGTTTAGTAATGTTAAATATAATATTATTGGCAACACAATGTGTTATACCATGTTGTATATGCTAGAATAGATGCGGAAAAAGAAGCATAGAATGGGAATATCAAGAACAAGAGGATTACATGGTTCAGCCTTGTCGGCCTACATCCACGGAGCAATCCCTTAAGGGCTACATCTTTATTGTATAAGAGTGTAGTACAAAAACCTGTGTTACAATGAACCCTAACATGAGTATATATAGGCGACTAAACCCTAGACTACTAATACAAGTAGGAGTGGGCTTGAGCCTATTACATTGGGCCAATATGTCTAATTTATATCTCTAACACCCTCCCTTAAACTCAAGGCGGAAGCTCGATAAAGGCTTGAGGACAAGCATGAGAAGATCACTTAAGATGCCTTGAAGAATGCCTTTGAAGAAACCACAATGAAGAATGTGCCAATTGACCAATTTCGGAGTTTCAAATGAAGAAATGGAGTCCAAAATTGGAATCTACGCGAAAAACTAAACAAGATAGGCCATTTCGAAAATTTTGACTTTCGGTCAAAGGTCAACGCAAAAACTCAAAGTTAACAAAAGTCAAAGTCAACGGATACATTGTCAAAGTCAACGGTCAGTGCTCACGGGTCAGATCCGGGTGGTCCGAGTCAGGTCAGTCCGGGTCAACGGTCAGCTAGGTGACGTGGTGCTGACGAGGCGACACTGCTGACGTGGCTAGCTGACGTGTCTGATGACGTGTCTAGGGCTAACGTGGCTTGTGCTTGCGTGGCTGCTGATGTGGAGTGATGACGTCATCCGATGACGTCAGCAGAAGTCCTTCGGCACATTAACGGTGCGTGCTTGTGTACAAGCTCGTGGGGACGACGGCGAGAATCCAAGTGGCGCGTGAAAACGCGTACAGTCTCGGATGAGGACCGGATTTTTGTGCATGATAGATCGGCGGTCTACAAGGCCGACTAGGAGGCGCGTGTAGCAAAACGACGATCTGGAACTTAGGAATCTGAGGCGGCATGTGGGAGATTTCCCGGAGCAAACTGTGGCGCGTGGAGGCGCGTGGCACTGCTTTGGGTGACCGAATTTCTAGGTTATGGTCGCGGGAGGTCGTGGAGCACGTCTGTGGTGTTGGTTTCATCAGGCGAAGCTTGGATTTGCGTAGATCTAAGATTGATGTCACGGTTTGCTTGAGTTTGTGGATCTTGGACACTGCACTGAGCCATGGTGGCTGCGAGATGCTGTGGAGTCTAGATCCAACAGACAAATATGTGTGACTTCAGATGATGGTGTGCACGTTAGAATCTTCTTTGCTGTGTAGAGATATTTGTTTGATGCCAAGAACGAAATTTAGCTCTGATACCAAGTTAAATATAATATTATTGGCAACGCGATGTGTTATACCATGTTGTATATGCTAGAATAAATGCGGAAGAAGAAGCATAAAATGGGAACATTAAAAATACGAGGATTACGTGGTTCAGCCAGGGAGGAATCCCTTAAGGGCTACATCTTTATTGTATAAGAGTGTAGTACAAAAACCTGTGTTACAATGAACCCTAACATGAGTATATATAGGCGACTAAACTCTAGACTACTGATACAAGTAGGAGTGGGCTTGAGCCTATTACATTGGGCCAATATGTCTAATTTATATCTCTAACAAGTAATATCCTAAAGTGCCAGTGTACATTGAATTTTGAAGTTAAGTTAACTAGCGACTTAATTAGACATATAAATAAATAAATAAATATATATATATATATATATATATATATATATATATGGAAAACAAAGAATAATAATATAATTAATGAGATTGCATCTTAATGAACTGTAGCATGCATGAACTCTGCACAGTGCACATGAAAACAAACATAACCCATTTGAGCCACATATATAAGTTACAAACTTACAATCTATTTAAGCCACATATACAAGTCATAATCATTATTACTTTGTTGGACATCTGATTTGTCTTCAAGAGCCCTTGAAGTTCTTGCGATCTATTTCATATCATAGAAAGTTGCTTTTAAGAAGAAAGCATGGTCTTTTGAAGTTCATTAATTAGTAAAGAATTTTGAGAATAAAGATAAAAGAAGAAGAAAGAGAAAGTGCTATTATAGAAGGTGAATTTTGATCCATAGGAAGAGCTTCATTAGTATACGAACAACAAAAGCCATAAACAAGCATGTTTTGATTAGAAATATCTAAGCAAAATATTCCTCAAGATCATATTTTTCTAAGGTAATGAAGGAAAATGAAAGAAAAGCAATATATATTACCTAATGTTCTCATATTATAAGAAGAAGAAGAAGAAAGAACAACAACAAAAAAGAAGTACTAGTGCCTAATGTTTTTGTATTAATTACCTGAAAAACTCCACATTCTTGACACGCAGAGTGAAGCTTTTGGAGCTCTTTTTCATGGAATTCTGGGTTGACCAACTTGTTCATATCAATCAAAGGTACACGAAGAGAAGGTTTGGAAGGAGTTATCTGGTCCAAGTCATCCCTTACATATCTAAGTGGCACCTTATCAAGCCTTTGGATTGCAAGCTCTTGAACACTTGGAACTGGTAGAGACCATTCAAGGCTCTCTGAAGGTGTCAAATCCATTACTCAAACTCTTTTGGTTTTTTTTTAATGAAATGGATATTGTGCTATAGTCCTAGGAAAAATTATTAGGTGCACCATGAAGACTATTGACGTGATCCTCCTGATTTCTCAACTAATAAAATGTTATTATTTATGCAAATGTGACATCATCTGGTAATTTTTATTTTTTATTCCTTATGCTAATTAGGAAGCTCACACATACATTTGCAAAGATGGCATTATCTCATTGGTCAGAGAGGACCACATCAACAGTCCTCCCAATGTAAATAATAATTTCTCATAGTCTTCAAAACCCTTACCAAAAATTATGCAAGAGAGTGTTGTTTTTGGTTTTTTTTTATTACCTCTTTTGGTGTCATAATGAGGTTTGAGAATATTAAGAACCCCGCATGTTGTTTGAGATGTGATGTTCACTTTGAATAAATTGCTTCAAAAGTTTCTACCAGAGGAGTTGAATATTGAATAATCAGCTATAGGTTATAAGAGTCAAATGCCTTATAACTGAATTGGCACCTCTCCGTGTACAAAATGCTTTGAGGTCTAGGAGAAAAAGGGTTCGAGCTACGAAGTTAGCAGCATGATGTAATTATCTAAAAAAAATTAAAAAAAAAAAAACTATAGGCTATAAAGTATGGACTTATCTAAAACTAATTAGTGTTCATATTAATACTCAAAAAAAAAATAGTGTTCATATTATTGTTGTGGACTAGAAAGATTCAAATTCTGCATCTCTTCAACAACAAAATAAAAAATCATATCGTTGTTGTGATGAAACAAAAGGAAACAAAAGCATGTATACTTGTGATTCTTTTATCTCAAGTTTAGTAATCCTACATTCAAAAAAAAAAAAAATTCAGCAATCCTTTTTATTTAAAAATAAAATCAATAATCCTTTAATTTTTTTTAAATGCAGAAAAAAAATGATTTTCTCCATTTGATAAATTCATTTTATGATGTAGATTAAATATGTACTAAATGTCTTATAATATTTCTAAATATTCAATATGATTTAAATCAAATCTTGTATTTGTGTAACATTTTCTTTATATGGAAAACAAATGTTCAAATCTCTCTTCTACTGGTTATAATAATTGATTATAAAACAAATAACACTAATAAGTGTTGTATCATTTAAAGGTTTAAATGATGTGGTACTTTGTATAATTAATTGTGAAATTGACTCTCTTTATTTTAAGTGAAATTAAGAGGATCTTGTTCCTCAAATCCACTTATTAGACTTTATATTAGGAAGTATGAAATTGATCATGACAATTAAAAGAATTTTTTCCTATTTCGATCAATTTTAATCGCAGCAATAATTAAGATAACAAGAATTAATATTGTTAAGCTAATAATAAAATCAAAAAGCAGTACAAAAATCCTATAAAAAAAATCATTTTGAAACTATGAAATACCTTCGCAGAATAAAAGTCTTTCTTGTTTATGGAAAAGTAAAGAGTCTTTTTGAAACGTTTTTCCTTAAATCCATCCACCTCTTTCAGCCCAAAGACAACCAAAAAAAAAAAAAACACCACCAACAACGACAACAACCATCCACCTCTTACGCATAGACAGCATAGTTCATTTTCTAAACGAATTTAAAAGATGTCTTTGTTTTTATTTACATTTTAAAGCTCATGTCCAAGATCCCTAGCTATATTATAATTTTTTCTTGGAGCCTTGTTGTCCAATTATGGTGGAAACACAACAACAAATACAACAAATATATTGTGTGAGACGGTCTCGTGTGAGACCCACATGTCATTGAGACATAAGTTTCATAAAATCGTCTCATACAAGAATTTTTCCAACAAATATTACTAAAAATATTAGAACCTATGAACCTAAGAAGAAACTAGCCTCATGGGAGGGGGAAAAATAAAACCTCTAATTTATGTGTCACTTTTTTTCTTTTTCTTTTTTTGCCATGAATCTTAAGACGTAGTTTAAAAACTATTTATTATATATTAAAAAAAGTATATAATGTTTACAGTTAATAGATCTTGACAAGAAGATAATATTAAAAACGATTTTAAAGTAAGAGTTTTTTTTTTTTTTTTTTTTTTTTTTTGGAGATAAAAGATAGATAAAAAGTAAGAGATGTTAGTTGCAAGCTTTTATACTTAATGGACCAAAATAGCAAAGAACCAAAACTAGAGGGACCAAAAAGTATTATAACTTTTTTTTTAAGAGAAACATAGAGGTAAACTTCATTAAAAAAATAAAAAGTATTAGAACCTAATTAAAAACTTTTGCATTGATGTTATTGAATTCTATGCTAGTGTCATTATCCCCAGTTGTCCTAAATGAGAAAATGTCTTTTAAAGTGTCATGATTGGCTGATCTCTTCCTCAACGTGGATTAAAAAGGTTAGTATAAAATACACATTCATCTTGGATTTCAATTGTGACTTAAAAAAGGCAAAAGATGGTACTAATATTCCTTCACATTCATCTTGGATCACATCTTCCTATCTCTTCCCCCTCAAATTGAGTAATAATGATGATGATGCATCATCATCACACCAAGGAATTCAAACATGCAACACTGTTAGTGAGATTTGAGTGCTAAGGATCCAAACTTGCAAGATAAATAACTTATTACTTCCTAGAATTCTGTTAGTTCTTTGGTTTCTTGCGTTCAAAATAAGAACATATGAATCACTTTTTCTTGTGAACATTCCTCCAGGAGGCATAAATTCCTTTTCGGTAAAAAAGCCTAAAACATATAAAAACAAGCCAACAAGTAAAAAATTTACCGAGCTGGCAACGTCAGTGGAGAGTCTGGAGACCACCGGAATATTACTAACCCGCTCGGCAAGTAGAATGTTGTATAAATTTTGCGGGACTCACCTGTTGTAAGTCAGATGGTGTATACACCTAAGACAAGGAATAATTTTCCATTAGTATAACTCAATTATAATATATAGAACTTCAAGATAAATAAAAAATAAAAAAGATAAAATATATTAAAAACAAGTCAACAAGTAAAATTTCCTGAGCTGACGACTTTGTTTATAAAAAAAATATATATACTAAGCTTGACGACTTTAGTGGAGACCATTGGAAGCGTACTAACCCACTCGGCAACTAGGTTGCACACCTGAAACAGGGTATAAATTTCGTTATCATGACCCAATAATAATATATAGAACTCCAAGATTAAAAAAGTAAAGTCTAAGGGTCCGTTTGAAATCTGCTTATTTTGTTAGAATTGAAAATTTTTTACTAAAAATACTATAGATATAGGTAAAAATTAGCTGAAATAGTGCAGTGTGATCCATAAATAGTACCAAAAAGTACAGTAAAACTCATAAATAATAGCAAAAATAAACTGAATAGTAAAATAAATTAACAAAAATTATCGTTGCCAAACGGACACGAAGTACCCATTTGGGTACTGATTATATTGGCAGCATCTGCATTTGTCTGCGTTTTACTTTTTTTTTTTTTTTTTTTGAAAAAAGCATTAATTGAGTTCTAGTGGATCTTGTGCACTATTTACGAAATTACAAATCTCTTTTTTCAACAAAATTTTCATTAAAAATGAGTCCTACAGCACTATTTACACCTTTAAAAATCATTTTACTACAGCATTTTCAGTTTTAACAAAAAAAAAAAAAGTATCCAAATAGACTCTAAGTAAAATATGGTGGATGGAAAACTTTAGAGAGAAAATTGGAAGAAATTTTTTTTTTTTTTTTTTTTTTTTGGTGGGTGTTTGGTTGGAGGGAGGGGAGGGAAAAAAATTTGTAGGGCTTTAAGTATTTTCTCTCCGGGCGACCAAAATATTTTCTCTCTTAAATGGAGAGAAAACTAAGTGAAACAAATTTGATAGGTAAATGACAAAAATACCTCTGTCTTGTCCAATCCATTGCTTTTTTTTTTTTTTTTTTTTTGACCTGGTCTGTGGACTCCGTACGTTGCCACTTCCTTCTTTTAGTTCTTCTTCTTCTTTTAGTCTGGACGTTGCCTCTTACTTCTTTTTTCTTTTCTTTTTTCCTTTGATTTCCTGGGCAGCTTCGTCCAGTTGCTCTTCTTTTTCTTTTTCTTTTTTTCTCTCTTTTGCTTCCTTTTGTGATTTTTTTTTTTTGTTTAAACGTGATTTTTTTTTCTAGATATGATTTTTATTTTCTAATAAATTTGGATGATTATTTTTTTTGTCACTTTTATTTTAATAAGATATTATTTTTTAACAAAAATATATAAATAAATTCATACAAATACATTTTTTTTCATTTCTCTATTTTTCAGCTCTCAACTAAATAAAAATGAAAAAAATTAAAATTTTTTCCTATTTTCCTACTTTTCCTTCTTCCTATCATCTTCTATCCTTCAACTTTTTCAACCTTCAAATCACACGAGCCTCGAACGTATAAAAACAACGCAATCAGTAAAATTTACCTAGCTGCCGACTTCAGTGGGTACCACCAAAACTGTACTAATCCCCACTCTAGATCACACTCCATCGGAGGTAGGTCCTAGAGCATTCACAGCAGCACATTCATATTTCTATCATCTAAAAGCTACTTTATCTATAATTTTAGCTTTTAACTCTTCACACTCCACAGCAATACATCTATATTTTTAGCTATTTGATTAAAATAATACAAAAAATTCAATACAATAATAATAAAAAATTATACAGCAAGAGCACAGCCATCACCACCACCACAGCACAGCCATCACCACCACCATCACCACCACAGCACAACCATCACCACCAACACAGCAGTCCACAACAGAAAAAAAAAAAAAAAAAAAAAAAAAAAACCCATGCGATCGGCGATGAGGGAGACATGGAGGACGGCGAGGTGGACAGCAATAATAATAAAAAATGGACGGCGATGGAGGACTGGGCGATCGGCGATGGAGGACTGGACTGGGCGATGTAGGACTGGGCGATCGGCGATGGAGGACTGGACTGGGCGATGGAGGACTGGGCGATCGGCGATGGAGGACTGGACTGGGCGATGAAGATCGGCGATGGAGGACTGGGCGATCGGCGAGGAGATGGAGGGCTGGGCGATGGAGGGCTGGGAGAGAAAAAAAAAAAAAAAAAAAAAAAAGAGAAGGAAGAAGGAAGAAGAAGAAGAGGCGCCGGAGAGAGAGAGAGAGAGAGAAAGAAAGAATGAGAGGCTGATTGTTAGCGAGAGAGGAGAGAGAGAGTTAATAAAATAGTTTTTTTTTTTAGCTTTGATGAACAGTGCACATTTATTTATAGATGTGCACTGTTCACTTGAAGCTAAAAAATAGGGAAATAGCTCCACTGCTGTGAGCTGAAATTGTGGGTCTGAGTAGCTATATTGCTATATATTATAGCAATATAGCAATTTGACACCACTGCTGCAAATGCTCTCACAACTTTCTTTTTTGAAGCACTACTTTCTATTTATTATTAGTTTATAAAAAATATATAATAAAAGAGTAGCAGCACACTCCCTATAAAATCCCCCTTAATCATGATTAATATTTCTTAAATCATTTTTGAATGTACGTGACATTGAATAAAAAATAAAAACCAACTTTCTCCGATTAGAATGTGTTTGGCATTAGCTTAAAAAGTTAGTTTTTTTTACTATTTAGTTTATTTTGCTATTATTTATAGGTCTTATTATACTTTTTGGTACTATTTATGGTCTCACTGTACTGAGTGTCTGTTTGAAAACAGTTTATTTAACTAAAAGTGAAAACTTTTTACTAAAAGTACTATAAATAAAAGAGAGGTGCTACGTCCACAATATTTTTTACAACATTTTCACAACAAATCATAAGTGGTTAGTTGTTATAGGTTCAAATTTGAACCTAACACTAAGATTACTTTTTTACCCCAACAATAACAACCAGTAACAACCTGCCACTTAGGATTTGTTGTGAAAATGTTGTGAACATATCATTTCTCTAAATAAAATTAAAATGTAGTTGAAATAGTCGAGTAAGACCCATAAATAATATCAAAAAGTTTAATGAAGCTCATGAATAGTAACAACAATAAGCAAGCAAAATAATTTAAAAAAAAAAAAAAAAAAAAAACTAACTAACTTTTTAGTCCAATGCGTATCTAAAAAAATACAACCACATCCAAAATTAATTCATAAGCACATTTATCGAACCACTTCTTTATCTTCAGTTGTTCTGATTGGCTTTTCTTTGTAATTTTTGGTCCATTTCCTTTCAATGGAACATCTCTTTTTTGCACTTCCTGAGCGCCTACTTCATTTCCTTTTAAATTTTAAATTTTTTTTGCCAGAATTAATATATTTAAAGATTTTTTTTTATACTTTGGCAATCTCTTTATTTTGTAAAAAAATTGGATATTCTAAGTTTAAATATTCATTGAATTGGAACATTTAAAGAAAAACTTATGTGACAAATGAGAATATGTATAAGTATATTACCAATACACACCCAATCATTTTTACATGCTTTAACATATACAATGTTTTCATTAAAAAAATAAATAAAATAAAATAAAGCATATACAATGTAATATAAGAGAATTAAAATAATGAAAAAAGCAAAATGAAATTTCTCTTCTGTATGTATGATAAAGTAGAGTATGTCCTAAACTTTTAATCATAAAATTCATAGCATCTTTGTATTCAAATGAAAACAAATATATTTATGCATTCTTATACCCCGAACTCACTAATTAAATGAAAAATAAATAATAATTTTTCTTTTATTTTTTTTTAAGACGATTATGAATGAGATTTACTTATCATATATATTATATAAAATTGAAGCCTAATGAAAATCTAAATTCAATCCCAATTTGCTTCTAATTGTAATCTAATTTGATACCAAGTTTACATTTTAATTTAATTAATTTTGGGGCCAATGTATATATTCACTAGCGTCAGTGTCCACAGGCCTGATCCTTCCTCCACACATGAGGATAGGGTCGAACTACGCAATCAAAGGAGGTCATGGATTGTCTCAATATTAAAATCGAAGATACCACAATAATCACACACATTTACTATGTAAACTACCTTATTATCACTGCACTCTTCAACATTACCAAACATAACTTTTTACTTTAAAACAATACATACACACACAAATAAAAACTTCCATAATTTTATTTTATTTTTAAATCAACCTATACCACACATGTTTCATCCTCCCATTGGTTCACTTAACCAAAATTAAAAAACAAAACAAAACAAAACAAAACAAAACAAAAACAAAACAAAAATCACGTACTCTACTTAATCTAAACTCAAGCTATAAATCACGGTTTTTCAAAAAAAAAAAAATGTCTAAACCCCATGTTTTAGGGTATTGGAAATGGAATCTAACACTAACACTAACAAAAAAATTTATGTAAGGTTATTACATTAAAGTGTGACAATTTTATTTATTTGTTTTTAATGGGTGTAGATGTCGTGGCATATCTAATCAAATTGCCTTGCTATTAAATTTTTACTACTCATCAAATTTTAAAGAGATAAACTTATACAACTGTCCTCTTTATTTTTTTTCTTTTTTTTAAGCAATGCTTGTACAGATATGAAAGGGCGTAAGTGGGACAAAAAGAGAGTAAAGTACTATTATAGTATAATGCTATTAAGTAAAAGGATGAAAAGTGAGGATAATTTTGTACTTTTCTCTTTAATGTTATTTCTTTCCCCTTTTTGATAACCAATTTGGAAGGAAAGCAATGGTGGACTTGGGAGAAAAACTTTATCCACTCTCATTTCACTCCAACCAAACATCAAAACAAAAATTATAAACCATACTCTGTTTGGGGGGGGGGGGGGGGGGGGGGGGGGTGGAGGGGCTTGGACCTTAAAAATTATCCACTCTCATTTTTTTTCGTCAACCTATTTTCTGTTCACCTACATTAGCCTCAAGACTTTCTCACTACTCTATTTAAATGTTATCTCTATCCTATTTCTTTATTCATTTACACATTTGTCACTTTTCCATCAAACCTAGCCTAGAATCAGATCTTAGTAGTGCCAACAACTATGCCTGTTTGGTTTACTCTTAACTCAAAACTCAATTCTCATATTTCATTTCTCATCAGTCAAATTCAGTTTTCATAACTCATATTTCTATCTATACTTTTTCCTTAACTCTATCTTATTTTTGTTTGGTTTCAAATATGGGTGAGCTTAACTCAAAATTTTGACAAAGTGGTGGAGCCCATGTACTGTGCTAATCAGAATGGTAACATGTCTCTCTCCTCCATCTCTTTCATTCCTTTTTTTTTTTCCTCTCCTCTTTCACGAAGCCTGAAACATTGAAACCTTTCTCCTCCCATTTTTGGCCTCTCCCACCTCCAACAACCCATAAACCCACCAATTGCAATTCTCAAAAACCCAACCCACTGCCATTGTTTTGCATCCACCACCGTACAAATCACCAAAAATCAAACCCATCCACCGTAGCAAATCCACCAACACCTTCAACATCACATCAAATTCTTTTACATATATATAATGAAAAAAAAAATACCAGAAAAAATTACCCCACAAAATCCAAAACTCCAAGCCCAAAAAGCACACCTTAACCCGATTAAAACGCAAATCACAACCGAAATCGAAGTCCTCTGCCATCATCGCGTGAAGAAAAAGAAAGAATGAAGAAGAATAATAAGAAGCTGAGAAATGAAACCAGAGTGAAGAAGAAAGAAAGAAAAGAAAAAAGAGAAGAAGATGAAAGAACCTAGCTGTGAAGAAGAACCAAAAAAAAAAAAAAAAAAAAGAAGAAGAAAAAGAGAAGCAACTCTCATAAACCCATCAAGAAAAAAGAATGAAAAAAAAAAAATCGGTGTGAAGAAAGAAAGAAAAAAATCGGTGTGCAGAGATGAAGAAAAAAAAAGAAGCAGTAGCTGTGAAGTAACAAAGAAAGAAAAGAGAAGAGAAGAATGGCGCTGGAGTGAAAAAGGAAGAAAGAAAAATAAAAATTAAATTAAATTAAAAAAATTAAAAAAAAAAAAAAGAAAGAAAGCCAGGCGTGTGACCGGAAGAAGAAAGAAAGAAAGAAAGAAAGAAAAATAAGAAAGAGAATTGATGTGACAACACTTTAGGTGAGTCCCATTATTTTTATGTATTTAGTAAAATGTCATGTAACTCATAACTTGGAAATGTGAAAACACCAAAATTGTGTTTTTATTTTCCATCATCCACATCCAAAATTTTGAGTATTTAAGTCATGAAAACAATGATCCAAAACTAAGCTAAATAGATGGTCATTTGTTGGACCTACTCAATTTGGATGATGGATCATGAAAATTGAGTGATATCACTCAGTTTTCATGATATCCAAACAAGCTCTAATTGACTCTGACTCAACCAATTTATAGGTCGTAATCAACTCCATTGCAGCCTCTCACTTGTCACTTTGCCTCTAAGTCCCACAAAGTCCTCACAATCAAATCACAAATTTCCAATCTCTATCCCTAATCTCAAAGCCCTCACTACCAAAACAAGTAACTCTAAATACTCTAGAGCCCCCATTTCCACCTATACCAACCTTAGGGCTTGCGTGGTGGTTGGATTGTTGTTGGCTTAATGGCGATGGCTCCAAAAGAGTTCATAGCAAAACAAATCCACATTAGGGTGGATTGATGGTGGTCTATGGTAATGGTGTGGTGATTGGAGAGAGATGTGAGTTGGGTTGCGTCGTCGTTAATAGGGATTCTTCTACCTTAGGCGAAAATGGTCAAATCCTATCTTTGGCGGAAATAATTAGTGATTTACCACCATTTGTGAAATAATTAGTGAAATACCACTCTTTTAGAACTCGAGTTCATGAAGATTAAGTTTTACATGTAACTCAAGTTCCATAAACTCGAGTTATGTGCTGACCTAACATTTTTTTAATTAAAAAGTCCACATGGAATTTAAGTTTTTTAAACTCAAGTTGTTTGCAATGTGGAAATTAAGCTTTATAAAATAGAGTTCTATGAAAATTTGAACAAGGGAATAAAACTTGAGTTCCCAAATTGAAGTCATCCACTCCTCTAATACTGATCAAAACAAGAAATCAGCAAAAACCAAGCTGCATAGTATTAGTTAATGCTTTTCGAAAGACAAGAAGTCTACAATCTCTCTACCACTGCCCCTCAACTGTTAGAAACACCTACTGCCCTCTACAACTAGTCACACTAGCATTGGTACTCTCCTATAATTACTCTGATCTGCCACTTGTACATGCTTGTAAAGCAAAGCTTTATAGAGCATTAGCAGTTCATAAGACTGTTTTGCACTCTCAAACATCAATTTATTTCTGTTATACAAGAAGTCACATAGAGTAAGCATAAAAGTTTTTACATAACTTGAGCTCATAGAGCTCAAGTTTTATTTATAAGGAACTCGAGTTTATCAAACTCAAATTCTGCGTGAAGTTTTTTAATTAAAAAATTCCAGGTCATTGAGCGCCATTATGGAACTCGAGTTTCACGAATTTGAGTTTTAAAAAAGTAGTAAATTGTTAAATATTTTCTAAATAATGATAGATTTTACTAATGATTTCAACCAAAGATGGTATTTGGTTATTTTTGCCTTCTACCTTAACCTCAGCAAATTTGTCGCAATTTGTGAATGATAAAGTGTTGAGGTTGATGCATGACACTTTTATTGATGTTTAGTTATGTTTACATTCTTCTCAAATTAAATTGGAATCAAGTCTAGATTATGGACAGCGGAACTCAAAGTAAACCATAAATTGAAGACAAAACACATCCCCCACTTCATAAACCCATTTGAAATCCGACACTCACACTCTCTCTCTCACTCTCACTCTCACACACAATTTTTTTTTTAAAGAGAAAAAAAAAAAAAAAAAAAGTGGCACGTATTGCTCACTCTCTCACACAAAGTCCGAAAAACCCCAAACTCTCCCTCTCTCTCTCTCTCATCAATAATCAGAGTTGCCGCTGAGTCCCTCGCCTTCACAGAATCACAAATCCACATCCAAACGTCGTCGTTTCCCAAGCTCCACTCTTTTCAAGCTCAAATTCAAGCTCAGCTCTCTCTCCGACCAATTTTTCGCTCCCAATTTCTCTGTGAAAGCTTTTAGGGTTTTCTCTCTTATTCGCTCTTCAAATTGGGGGGAAAAGCTTTGGTACTAAGCTGGCTATGGACTACGAGCCCTACGATAGCAGTGGTAAACATTTTTTCTCTTCTAAATTTTCAATTTTTTTTTGTGTTTTTTGGGTTTTTTGCTATGTGGGTGTGTTTTGTTTTTTGGGGAAATTAGGGTTTGGGGATTTTTCTGCTTCTTCGTCAATGTTCTTGTTCTTGATGGGTGTTTATGGGTTTCTTGGAGGGAAAGAAATTTAGGGTTTTTGGGTTTTTGGACTGTGAAGAAATTTTTGATGGATGGGGATTGGGATTGGGATTGTATGAGAATTTGGTTTCTGGGTTTGTTAATTTGGGGGTTTTTGAGTGTTAAGTTTTGAGCTTTTTGTATGATTTATGAGCTTAACTATTTTTAGCTTATCAATGGGGTTTTAGAGAATGGAAAGACTTAGTCTTTGAATGTTATTGGAGCTTTTGTATTTATGAGTTTTTTAGATTAAAACTGTTAAAGTTATCAATAGGTTAGATATGGTGTTAAAAAGAAAATCTTTTTGTTTTGACTTCAGGGAAGTTCACATTTGAATGAGAAAACCTGAATGAAATTTTGCAATAATGCTTTGCATGATGTATGTGAAGCTACACTCGTCACATTGCAAAAGGGTACTCATTTTTAATTAACTTAGTAAATAAAAACAGCCGAAAGTTTAGATTCCTAAAGCTTACTGGAGTTGTTGTCTCTACTAGTTAATCCCTAGTGATAGGCACAATGGGCTGGGGTCACGCCTCAAGAAGCAGCAGTTACTAGTTCGAATCCCGCCATCCCTTGTCCTCGAGACCAAAAACTTACTCATTAAAAAATTGCACCTCTTTTTCATAACCTAGGAGCAGTTTCTTGCTATCATGAGTTTCAGGAGAACTTCTTGTTCTTCCCAAAAGGGAATTTTTTTAGTTTAATGGTGAATAACTTTATTTCCAGAAAGGGAGAAAATCTGGTTCATGTACTCCTCATCGGTCTTAACCTTAAATGGATAACCAGTATTCTCTACTGCTTTACTTACACTTGGGCCGTTTGTCCCTCCTTTTCTTTAACCCTACCCCCCCTCTCTTGGCGTATGATCCTTTTGTTTAAACCCATTACCTCAATGGAGCCAGTTGAATGTAGGGATCATAAATCTGAGGTACAAAGCTTTTGCTTAATACCTAAAGGGCCAAAACTTTTAGTTGCACCTCAGCTATCATCTTTTCCACTGAGCAATGCACATTTGTTTTGAAGTGCATAAGTTTTATTAGCTTGAGTGCTACTTAAGAACACTTTAGATGTAATGTGTTTACTATTTTGTTCTGTAGTTTTCTCAACTATGTACGTGCAGTTCCATTTGCTTTTGTTTTGAGTTCTTATTCTCTAATTTTTATCACCAACTAATAGATTAAATTTCTTTTTCTTTTTTCTTTTTTTCCTTTTTGTTTTTGATAAGTGCTGCAGTAACTTTTCTGAATGAACATGCTATGGAACTGGCCTATTTGCTGAAAAAAATGTCACTGATCTTTGTTATCACATGCTTTTTGATCAAATGAGTCTTAATGAATTGACCTATTTGTTTGCAATGTAATTTCTTGTGTTATAGTTATATGGATCAACCCACACAAATTTTCTTTGTTTGCAAGAAGCTACTTTCTGGAACTTGCAATAACCAAATCAGATCATTTTTCCATGCTTCATGTGTGATCATCCCCTGGCATAATTTTTTCTGAAAATATTTTTTCACCAAATTTAGGCTGTATCCAATACTCTTTGGCTTTTAATAAAGCTTTTTTTTGCATTAAAAAAAAATGGCAGGAACTGATGATGATCTTCCTCCATCACATCAAAATAGAATTCCTAGAGGGCGTGTTGCCGGAAATGGAAGATCTGCTGTGGCTTCTGTTCCATATCCTAGGATGTATGGTGAAACTGATATGGAGACCCAAATTCACCAACTCGAGCAAGAAGCATACAGTTCAGTTCTAAGAGCCTTTAAAGCTCAAGCTGATGCCATTACTTGGGTACTTGTCATTTATTTTAATCAGGAATCTAATGTCTTTAAATTTGCTTGATCAGGGTTAAATGACTGCTACATGAAATGTATTTTCTTCAGGAGAAGGAAAGTTTAATAACAGAACTTAGAAAAGAGTTGAGACTATCAAATGAGGAACACAGAGAGCTTCTAGGACGGGTTAATGCAGATGATGTCATTCGAAGGATAAGGTCTGTACGATCTGCTAAATTTTAGACAGCTTTTTTCTCGTTTTTTAATGGGTGCTGAATTGGGTAATGTCATTAGGGAGTGGAGACAGGCAGGTGGGCATCAATCTGGCATGCTCGGTACTGGTCAAGCTGCTCATGATCCAATACCCAGCCCTACTGTCTCTGCATCTCGCAAGAAACAGAAGATTTCTCAGCCAGTACCATCACAATCCTATGGTGGACCATCTCCTACGTTTCACCAACAAGCAGTAGCAGCATCTCACCAGCCATCTTCGTCCACCGCAAAGCGAGGATCAATCCCAGGACCGAAGGGCAAGAAGCAGAAACCTGTAAGTTAAATTCATGAAATTTGGAGTTGAACATAAAAAATTTGTAAGTGATTCATGTGTATGATTTCTTGCAAGTTTTGCATTTGATTGGTTTGTTCCCATACTGTTCCATTTTGTTTACAGGGTCAGGTTTTACCTGGTGCTTCTTCAATGAAGCAGTATCCTTTGTCAGGCCCTACTGGGAGGGGTCAGGTTGCTAATAGGGTTTCTTCTGGTGCTCTTGCGGGTGAGCATCCTGAAGGAGCAACTTTTGATCCATTGATTGGGAGGAGAGTGAGGACCAGGTGGCCTGATGACAATAACTTTTATGAAGCTGTTATAACTGACCACAATCCAGTTGAGGTGTATATTTGGTCTTGATTGCATTTAAATCCATATTGCAGCAATCTATGTGGCTGAATATTATCCTTTAATTTTTGTCAGGGGCGACATGCTCTGGTCTATGATATTGGCAGTGCAAATGAGACATGGGAATGGGTTAATCTCTCGGAGGTATATCTGATGCTTTTTCCCCATGGCCTACAGAAACTTTCTCTAACCTGCAGCTTTCTGAAGCTTTTTAAGGTGGTAGAAAGGGCTTAGATCTGCTTGTTGCAGAGAAAAGGTGCAGCGCCTTTCTAGCTGATTGAAGCAACAATAAGCACCAAGAGTATGATCCAAGAAGAAAGAAAGAGAATAGAAAGAATGATAGGGAAATGATTTAAGTTGGTGTTTGAGTTCAATTCAAGGGACCCAAGCTAAAGCCTGAAATATTGGATGGCAAAAGGCTGCTTAAAAGACTAAAAGATTCTAGGCCCTTAGTACACCATTGAATACCAGCCCTTGATTTGTTGTCACGTCCTTTTAATGTCAGCCTTTTCAAGTTTACTAATGCCACAATTTGGAGTTTTGTATAGAAAGGAGAAGAGAGAAAAGCTTTATCTTTCTGGAAAGGGGAGGACAGGAAAGTATATATATTCTCTCTCATGTTGATTGGATGTTAAAAAGAGAAAAGAGAATAGAAAACCTTACATCATTTATGGACCATTATGCCCTTTCTCATTTAACAAGTTGAAAGTAAAATTTGTTGGTACCTGTATCCATATCTGCCCACATTTGGGCAGATTGTAGAAGTGGGCCTGGGATGGAGAGCTTCTTTCCCATTCTTTTTTTTCTCCATCTAGTCGGTGGTTGCGAACACTTCCCACTTTTATTTTTCCCTCCCTCCCCCTCCAACTCCCTCCAGCTAAGCCATTAAAAGTCAAACACTATTCAGTTCTTTTAGCAGGAAAATGTCATGAATTTATAAAATTAACTTAAGTCATAGTAGTAAAGGCCAACATAAAATGACAAGATTGCTAGAATCTATGCTAATTACTGGGCCGATCTAAGTGGACTATTTGGTCACTTGGCCTTGGTTTGTTTCTTCCATGCCTTGCATCATTTTTATATGTCATAGACATGTTTCAGCTGAAATTGATCCAGTTTACAAGGAATCACTTCAAAATTGTACCAACTATTCTTCAAATTTCTGTACTATGACTTTTTTAACACTTGCATAGGTTTTGTGAAACATATAGAATATTCTGAAACATATAGGGGGTGTTTGGTTTATGTTTTTAAACAACAATTTTCAGTTTTTAAACAGCATTTTACGTATTCCAACACACTTTTTCACCCACACGTATTTCAAAAAACAATAAACAACAATTTTCAAACTACTTCACCAAACACCCCATAGAATCTGTTTAACTGGTGTGGTTGCCATTTGATGATGGGGTCAGCTCTCACTGGCTTCCTTGTAGACGACAATACTTACATTTTTTTTAGTTGCCAACTTATTGTTGATTTTACACTTTGTGACTTGAGTGGATTACCTTACCCATTAATGTGGTCAAAGAAACACAGCTATGGAGGCGTGTAATAGCTTTGAAGTTTGGTGAGGGATAGGGGGATTGGTGTCATAGATGTTGGATAGGGGTACACATGGTTGTGTGGGCTTTGGAGGAGTATTTGGAAGGGGTGGGATGATTTTAGTCAGTATGTGCGATTTGAGGTTGGCTTGGGGAATAGAATCCAATTTTGGCATGATTGTTGGTGTGGAGAACAGCCGCTTAAAGTAGCTTTCCCATTTCTATTTGAGAATGCCGCTAATCAGGAGGTGTTGGTGGCAAATTTGTTGGAGTGGCAAAGTGCGGGAAAGAGGGAGTTGGGTTCCAATGGGGTTTTAATGATTGGGAGGTGGAATTGGTGGGGGATTTTCTTCATTTACTGGAGTATCATACTCTTTGTAACGAGGATGGGGATCGAGTGAGGTGGAGGTTGGAAATGGATGGAGGTTTTGATATTCGCTCTTTCTATAATGCGTTGAGGGGACCTGGTGCTGACACTTTTCCTTTAAAAAGTATTTAGGGTGTGAAGGCTCCACGGAGGGTATCTTTCTGTTTGGACAGCCACATGGGGGAGGATGAGGCTTCACGATTGTGGATTGGTGTTGTATGTGTTGGTGTAGTGGGGACAATGTTGATCATCTCCTGATTCATTGTGTAGGGGCTTCCTGGTTATGGAGTTATGCTTTTAGATCCTTTGGAGTCTCTAGGGTCTTACCTTAGAGGGTGGTTGATCTATTGGCTGAATGGAGAAATTGGTTCGGGAAGCACACCTCGAATATTTGGAATTTGGTACTGCATTGTGTGATGTGGATCATTTGGAAGGAGCGTAATAGTCTTTTTTTGTGAGGATTCTGAGCGTTTATGGGACTGGCTCATAGCATTGTTTGCAGGGGTGTTATATTGGTCTCAAGCTTGGTGATTCACTTCAAGTGATTCCATTCCGTTGTTTATAGATTCCTTTTTTTCTTGTACATAAACCCTTTTTTCTTTGTTGTTTGTACATATTTTTTTTGGCTATGTCATTATTCTTTGTGAAATAGTCCTTTATCAATAAAAATTTTATTTCCTATAAAAAAAATTTATGTGGTTGGGACTTTCATGTAGACTAAAAAAGAGCACTTTTCACATCTACTCGACATGTATTATATGCTGCAAAGCTGAGTATTGGGATGCCTAAGATGTCCCTTTGTATGGTATAATCTGGCAGTTAATATATTGTTTTATCTTCCATTTTGCCTTTGTAGGTTCAAATCAGAACATTGTGTCGTAGCTTCTTGCATTAAGATTTTTTTCTTACTCCCTGAAGAAACAATATATTAGTTCCATACATATTCTATTTTGCTTTTATTGATCCATAGTTCTTAATGCAGATCTCCCCTGAGGATATCCAATGGGTTGGTGAGGATCCTGGAATCCCCCGTCGAGGGGGTTATGGTGGATCAGGTCATGGGATGAATAGACCTGTTGGCCGTGATGGTATTCCAGGTGCAGGAAGAGGTAGAGGGGCAACAAAGGGTCATGCCAGAAAAGATTTTCTGCCATCGCAAAATGGAATTGGAAAGAAAGCACCAGATGATATAAAAATTCTTCACACAGATACTCTAATCAAGGAGGTAAGTGAAACCTCCATCATCTGTAATTATAAACTTTTTAATGTCTTTACATTTGTATAATTTTCTGGGGAATTTGGATAGGTGGAGAGAGTTTTTGGTGCAAATCATCCAGATCCTCTTGAAATTGAGAGAGCCAAGAAAGCATTGAAGGTAAGAAAGAAATAACACCCCACCCTCCCTTCCCCTTCTCAAGTACTTTGTCGAGGGTGCCCCCACTCTTGAGTTTTTTCTCAAGCTTTTGTTGCTTTTTCATCTCTTTGCTCAAACAGCATGTATACATCATTGCAGGAGCAAGAACAAGCACTTGTTGACGCAATTTCAAGGCTTAATGAGATTTCTGACGGTGAAAGTGGTACAATTATTTGATCTTAACAACTTGCATTATTCTTAGGAGCCTAGGTTGCCCTATATAAGCTAACTTTAGAACTGTGTCCAGCAATAAGGGCTGTTTAAGCAGTCCATGGATATTGAATGTGTCCTTTGTTCTTTAGCATTTGATGATAAATCTCATCAAAGAAGTCCTCGTTATTCCTTAGCTTTGGAAATAGAATGAATTTATTTTTTATTCCATGGACCCATAATTCATACCTTTTTACCCCCCTAGTTAAAGCTAATTATTTGACTTGATTCCATTTTAATGCCCCATTTTTACTCTTTTTTAAACAGATGAGGGTGGCCACCAGTTCTCGCTTGGGCAGTCGATGGATCGAGATTAATTAGGGACTGGTTACAACAGAAAGCAGGATTATAACATACAATTTTAAGGCTGGAGGAGGTTAATATGATGGATAGAGTGTTAAGATTTTATCATGGAAAAATCTGATTTGAAGGTTACTTTCTAGTATAATACTACCATCTTCCAACTCTCTCTCTCTCTCTCTCTCTCTCTCCCCCGCTGGGGATGACTCTGGGCTTGGGACAATTAGTAGGATAGTGCTATTGTAGGGATGGATGGGTATTGTTGTAGCTGCTGCTGGGTTAATAATTTATTGGTTAACTGAGTTCATTTAGGAGATGCTGATGCTAGTGTACAATACATTATTTGGTTAGTGATTAACGTGTGGTGGTCCTGTATAAATTTGTGTTATTCATGCGTAACAACTCTCTCTCTCTCTCTCTCTCTCAAATCATCGTTATATATTTAGCATGAGGTTTTGCAATGGAACATGTTCTTTAAAATTGTTTTCATTTGGCCTCACCTCATCTTCTATTTAGTACCAGGTACTACTTTTTTGCTTTGATGAGTACTTTAATTTTTATTAT
Source organism: Lithocarpus polystachyus (assembly GCA_033629205.1). Taxonomy (NCBI): domain Eukaryota; kingdom Viridiplantae; phylum Streptophyta; class Magnoliopsida; order Fagales; family Fagaceae; genus Lithocarpus; species Lithocarpus polystachyus. Next base: position 1,924,507 of record CM066165.1, read on the forward strand.
TTATTTATATTAGACTAGCAATTTTATTTTCTTAGCAGTTAGCACTAAAATTTTAATAAAAGTTTTGGGCAACCACTTAGCAGGATATATATATATATATATATATATATAGAGAGAGAGAGAGAGAGAGAGAGAGAGAGAAGTTCAAATTACACTTATATAACTCTACAAAAATTATACATTTTTTAGACTGTAAATTTCTAAAAGATCTAACGTGTAAAAAAATATCATTAAATATGATTATCTCTACTTTATTATTTAATTAATACTAGCGTTCTCTCTCTTTCTCTTCCTCTCTCCTTATTTATTGCTTTTCAAGAGATACTTCCATCGTCCTAATTTATTTGTCTTGTTTGAAAAGTCAAACTTTTTAAAAGAACAACAGTTATTGTTTTGTCTGTCTTATAAAAATATATAAATTTACAAAACTACTTTTAAATAAATTTATCAACTTTTTTTAAAAAAGTTAATCTTAATAAGGCAACTAAAAAGGTGTCTCAATTAGATTGATTTTTTTAAAATATTAGTTAATTTTCTTCTTAAACAATTTTGAAAATAAAGTAAAGGTATAATAGAAACATAAATAAACTAATAACTTTCATTTTTAGAAACAGGACAATATTTTGGGACATTTCAAAATGGAATAGAGGACAAACAAAGTGAGATGGATAGAGTAATATTTTGTTCAACACAACCTAAACAAAAAATCTAATTTCTTGGTTAGATTGTGTTGAAGTAACAGATAACTCTTTTTTTTTTTTTTATCAATTAATTTTTTCTCATCAGACAACTTTTTTTTTTTTTTTTATCAAATAACTTTTTCTCATCAGATAACTTCTTTATTTTTTTTTTTTTTAATTTGCGGAGAAGATAGAAGTATATATTTGTGTAAACAAAAAAACAAAGAAAAAACTGAGTTTGATCACAGGAGTCACCCCGGTGGGCCATGGCTGCAAACACTAGTAAACAAAACAAAAGAAAAGTTTCATAATTAAAAAAAAAAAAAAAAAAAAAAAAAAAAAAAAAAAAAAAACTTCCAATTGGTCCTTAAAAAAAAAAAAAAAACAAAACAAAACAAAATAAAAACAAGTCTGAGCCTATCATGCACTAAACAGAATATCACTTTTTTTTTTTTAATTGAAAGGCGAGTCAATATTATCTCTCTCTCTCTCATTGTAAATTTAAACTTCATTTTTTTTATTGGGTAGTATATATTATTTTATTGAGAGAGAGATTGGATTATATTATTTTATTGAGTAGTATATATTATTTTAATGAACTGAATAGAAAAATAAAGATAAAAATACAAAATTGACCCTCTAACTTTTAGTCTTTTTCATTTCAATCCTCTAATTTTCAATTTTTGTCAATGCAGGATTTCGTTAAAACTCAGTTAGTGGCTGCCGTTAATTAAGCCAAAACGACGTTGTTTTGGTTTTTTTTTTTTTTTTTTTTTTAACTTAGGAATTTAAAGAAGAAAAAAAATCTATAAAAAAAAAAAAAAAAAAAAACCAATTCAGAACTCCATCACCGAACTGAGCTCATTCTCGCCTAGCTGGATAGTGTAATTCTTTCTCACTTGGTGATTCTTTGCAATATCTGACAAATTATATACCATCTTAGAACGCTTCAATTTCAGACATGTGCATAAAAAGTAAAAACTCTGAAATTTAAAAAAAAAAAATTCAAACAAAAATCAATTTATTAGCACATAGTGTGTTACTGTAATGAAATAGCCTTGCACAGTTGAGACAAAGATTTTCTCATACTAATAAGAGTTAGTTACTGAAGCAATACAGAAATCCAGCAAGTACAACAAAGAATAAGCACAAACTAAAGTTATAGAAGATCCAGCATATGAGAACCCATCTTCCTAATCACACAAACCCCATTAGTCTCTCACAAACACCGAAATCAATCTAGCTATTGCTAACCCAAATTTGGGTGTAAATACTAATACCATATAATTAAAAAAATACATGCCTTTTTGGAGTTTGCTGAGATCGTTAGATTTGGCTTCGAAATAGCGTTGTAGCTCTCGAATAACGGTTGAGGAAGACATTTGTGTGTGCTGCTGATTCTTCTTCTTCTGGTTTCTGACTCTTGCTGCTGCTGAGTTCTTTGGTTTGGGTTTTTTTTTTTTCTTTAAATTCCAAAATTTATTATAGAAAAACATAAAACAAAACAATGTCGTTTTGACTCAATTAACGGCAGTAACTAACTGAGTTCTAACGAAATTCTACGTTGGCAAAAATTAAAAATTAGAGGATCAAAATGTCAAAAATGAAAGTTAAAGGACTAAAATAAAAAAGACCAAAAGTTAGAAGATAAATTTTACTTTTTTTTTTTAATAAAAATTTAAAATATTAAATATATTATAAAATGATATGATATAATTAATAAAATAATTTTTGAGGTGAAATAAAATAGTACAAAGATTGTACTTTTTTTTTTTTTTTTTTTTTTTTTTGTGTGGTGAATTCCGAGATGTAATTGTTATGTCTGGACTTTTCCTTGCCTTTGGTGCGTATGGTTTAATTAGCACTATCTGAGAACAAGAAGTCTTTTCGACGGACCTACCTCATGCATCGCATAACAGGCAATAGTACACGTGTTATACAGTGACTGTCAACTCGGTGCTTTCCTAATAAACAACCCATTAAGCATATGTTCTAGCTTTTTGTTTCTTGAACAAGAATGGCATCTCTCTTGTACCTTAATCCATGCAATCAAAACCAGACATGTAATAAAATTCCTCACCTTGGAGCCAAAAAAGCCAGTATGAGAAGCTATTTTGTTAGATGTGAAGGTGGTAATGATGATCTAAAGTCAGATGAAAAGAACAGTGAAGGAAGAAAGAGACTTAAGATTCTGATAGCGGGTGGGGGCATAGGGGGGCTAGTCTTGGCTTTGGCTGCAAAGCATAGAGGGTTTGAAGTAGAGGTTTTTGAGAAGGATTTGAGTGCAGTGAGAGGTGAGGGTAGGCACCGTGGCCCTATTCAACTCTTAAGTAGTGCTTTGGCTGTGTTGCAAGAGATAGATGAGAATGTTGCTGAGCAAGTTATGAAAGCAGGTTGTGTTACTGGCAATAGGATCAATGGCCTTGCAGATGGTGTCTCTGGTGAATGGTAAGTGGTGACCTTTTTCTCTCATAGTCTTCCTTGATTGCCTATTAAGCTCTTTGGCTGACTTTTCATGTAGTTGATTTGCTCAGATCGACAGTTCTTTGGTGTTGTAGCTTAGGTTCCCCAATTAAATTTAACCATGTGGTTGCTTTGACCAACAAACTACATCATTGAATTAATTGTCCTTGAAAAAGATACCATTATTTATACTGACCATGTGGTTGTATTCAATTGAAGAAACTAAGGTATGCATTAGGAACTGTACTTAAAAGAGTGCAGAATGTCATAAGCAAAGATACCCACCATTAGTTGAATAGCTATTAGTCATGACAGTTAATGCATATGGTCAAAACTTACTGGATTGTATCAGTCTCAGAAGTTTATGTGATGCTTCTACCCCTGACATTGACATAACCTCCATCCATCGAGTTTGACTGATAAATTTATGGTTCTTATTCCCATAAGAGCCACCAAGAAGTTAAATTAGTGTTTATTTGCTGGTAATTGATGTCAAAATTTCTGTGTCCCTTCTGCTTCAGGTTTACTAAGTTCGACCTTTTTACTCCTGCTGTAAGGAGGGGACTTCCTATTACTCAAGTAATATGTAGGATGGAATTGCAAGACATCTTAATCAATGCAGTTGGGTCTGAAATTGTGAGAAACAAGTCTAAAGTTGTGGACTTCATGGAAGACCCCAACAAGGTTTTGAAATGTTTTAACAACTTGAATTCTAATAAACCAATTTCTGTATGTATTTCATTGCCCTTTCATCGTTTATTAGGTAACAGTTATACTTCAAGATGGACAGCAGTATGATGGAGATATATTAGTTGGAGCTGATGGAATTTGGTCAATAGTATGTTATCTAGCCCATCTCTATCATTCAACTCCAGCGCAATATCTCTTCTTCCTCACTTTTAAGTTTCAAATTATAGTTCAACTTTCCCTTTAGGTGCGTTCAAAATTGTTTGGGGAGCAGGAAGCAAATTATTCAAGTTATACATGCTATAGTGGACTAACTAACTTTGTGCCACCATATATCGATATTGTTGGGTATGTTACCTGGTTTTATATTCACAACCTTAGCTTATAGATGTATTTAAAATGACATAAGAACATGTAGAGATACTGAGTAGCTATGCATTCTGTTTGTTTATTTTAGTGTTCTGTTTGAAGGTATCGGGTGTTCCTAGGATTGAATCAGTACTTTGTTGCTTCAGATGTTGGGAATGGGAAAATGCAATGGTATGCCTTCCATAAGGAACCCCAAAGAAATACTGATCCTCCCAAAGGTAACACTCTCTCTCTCTCTCATGATAATGTTTTGGCTAACTAAATTCATCTCAGTTATGTAACTAAAACAACTATATCAAAGAGGCCTTAGTCCTAAAATTTTGGGATTGGCTATGGATCCTAAACAGACTAATAAGAGTCAATTACATGTATTCATGCATTAAATGTTGCAGGTAAAAAGAAGAGGCTTTTGGAGCTGTTCGGAAACTGGTGTAATGAGGTGATTACTTTAATCAGGGAAACACCTGAGCACATGATTTTGCGGAGAGACATCTACGACAGAGACATGATCTACAGCTGGGGAAATGGACGAGTGACCCTGTTAGGTGATGCTGCTCATCCTATGCAGCCTAATTTTGGCCAAGGGGGTTGCATGGCAATTGAGGTATCTTATCTGTGAATGGATGTATATACTCTCTAGCTACTTAGACATTCTAAGGAGCATGTGGATACATTCTAAGGAGCATGTGGATAACCCTTGTTATTTGTTTCTCATGGCAACAAAGTAATTTTATTAGAACCATTTCTGAAATGGATAATTTTAGGATTTTGAGAAATGAATAGTCTCATGAAATTTTATTTTTATGTAGTATTCTTTTGTTATATATTCATTTAAGCATAACCATGTCCTGTCAAATGCAATGAAAATTGTCTGGCATGGCTACTGGATACTTTGGTCATTGATACTCAGAAAATGCAGATAGGTTGCAAATGAAATTTATTACTAAGGATGCCTGAGGTTGGTGATAAAGATGTCTTCCAAGTTCGTATAGGCTCATTATGGTAACAATTGTATGTGCAGGACTGTTACCAGCTTATACTTGAGCTTGATAAGTTGGCCAAAAGTGGCTCAGATGTTCAACAGTCTTATGAAATTGCCTCAACACTTAGAAGGTAATCTGTCTTAGTGGGGGAAAAAACTCTTACTCAGTTACCCTGCATTCTAATTCTGTGACTTCATCATGAGTAGATACGAGAAGAAAAGAATGTTTCGTATTAGCACAGTGCATGCAGCTAGCAGAATGGCATCAAAAATGACTGACACTTACCAACCTTATATGGAATTTTCACCTGGCCCTCTGTCTGTGAGTTATTTTCCTCTTGCTTTTTGCATCACATCATGTTAATGCTTCTCTTTGCTTCATTGCATGAATTAGAAATGAAGTGTATTTCATGTTGATCTTTTTGTGGCAGCATCTATCAACTCTAAGGATTAAACATCCTTCAATTCACGTGGCTCGTGCACTTTTGCAGTTCTGTTTGCCACACTTCTTGACTTGGATGATAGCAGGACATGGGTAAGAGAAGGATCCCATGTAGAAAATAGAATTAAACAATTTCCATCCCCTCTCCACCATCTTTCCCTCCCTTGCCTTTTCTAATTTTTTGTGCTACTGTTCTTGCAGGTTCCACATAAAGAGGAAAAGAAGTGCATGAACAAATACAACAAACTTAGAGCAGTTTCATTAGTGATCACAACACCTTAATTTGTGCAAAATATGTTATTCAATGGTGATGTCCAGAGAAGATGGAGAAGACTTGAACAAGAAGTCATGGAGACTATCACAAACTGCAGACCATATAACAGTATTCTGCAGAATTTCTCATATGGCTAGGCTAACGTTTATGTTGTTGAAACAATTATGATACCTATATGCAGAATGGGGGGAAGTGTGAGAAAATGATTAGATGGGTTAATTTCTGATAAACGCCAAACTCTCCAATGCTGGATTCCTTAAAACCCAGAAGTTACATGTACTTTAATCTCTATGATTTGTATTTCACTATTTTGTAGATTGGACAATTCCAATGGGACCATCGCATTAGCAAGAGACATGAATTCTGCAGAGCTGCACCTTCATATTCTCATATATAAAGAAAAAGATTTTATAAGTAAATACAGTTAGATTTGTCCATATGGAAAATTTGCATGGCAAGTGAGACCATATTTGATGAACATTATGCTTTATTTTTTAAAAAAAAAATTATTTATGCAGACGTAGCTGGGTTTGTTTCTTAACTCCTACTATGCCAGAAGTGGTGTGAATGAAACAGGCTCATACTTGTTGGGCATGTTCAAGCTCGGGTTTGGTTAAGCTTTAGAAAGACCTAGTTGAAATCACACCTTAATCGTAATCAACCCTGCTCAAATTCAAGAAAAATGGAAGGTGCTTGTGCTGAATTTCTTTCATACTATTGGATTTACTAGTCATCTTGACCATCACTTCAGCCATTATCTAAAGAGATTACTTCACTCGTCTCTCTTTCTTTTTGTTTTTTGGTTTGATAATCCGACCGCTTTGCACAAACATCATGCACATAGGATTGAAGCAACTCCTTGTTTCTGATCTATTACGATGCCTATGACTAACGCTCATTTTCATCATGCTTTGGCTATGTACTTTGAGAGTTATAGAGCATTGGAAAAGGACGAATTCATTCACAAACTAAACAACAGAACACACTAGTTATGCATTCCGTCTGAAACACATTGTACATGCCAACAGGCAAAACGAAAAAATACAACTTACAGAGACCAGACGGTCTACAACTACTTTCTTTTTTCAAGTTACACATACATCAATAAGTCTTCTTTTTTCAAGTTACACATACATCAATAAGTCTTAAATCCACAACCTCATCTTTAGCTTTCCTAGCTTCTAGGATAGAAGAAGATACCATTTGAGCTAAGTCTCATAGGCAGCCGAAGATCTACAAATACTAATCAGTGGTAAATAATTAACCTAAAGTTACATAATATACAAAACCAACCGCAGAAGCCATTTTCATCACCTCCTAGCCCGCTTTCTTGGCCGATTTGAGGCTGCCGCTTCCTTTCCCCCACTGTTCTTTCCACGCTTAGCTGAAACTGGACTCGCCTCGGCCGCCCTTTTTGGTGGCCTTCCAACACTCCTCTTTGATGGACTACTCTCCTCCTTTACATGTTTCTTATCGCTACTTAGTCTCAACACCCTCTCTTTCCTACTATTATCTTCCTTCCCACTAAGTCTCCTTTTCTGCTCTTTACTACTACCACCGCCACTCTTAATCCTTTTCAAGAAATCTGCTGCACTTCGCTTTTTCTCCAATGGCAATGCTTCAGTTTTCTTCTTGTCAGTTTTGGAACTCTCTACTTTGTTACCTGAACCGGCTTTTGATCCAGGACTCGTGCTTTGTTTCTTGCTAGAAGCACTAACATTATTTGTCAAGTTCTTGTTGCCCCTTCTTAAGCTTCTAGCTCCAGTGATAGGCTTCTCTTTCGAGTGAGTTTTAATCACACTATTGTCTTCCACTGTATTGGTGGAAGAGGGCTTAACGGGAGGTGGCTTTATATCAATAACTGACTTCTTCTCATCACTTACTTGCTTGTCCTTTTGACCAAAGACAGCAGAGGAAGGTTTAGCTGACATGGAACTTCGTTTACGGCAAACTATTATAGGAGCTGATGACTTCTGCTTTGCAAGCAATGAATCAGTTCTTTCTAGTTCAGGTTTAGGTTCTGGAATTGCATTTGGTGTTGGTGTTTGTGTTGGAATTATTGGTGAACGTGAAGGGGAAGGTGGAGGTGAATCTTCTTTCGGGTTTGGTTTTGGGATTTCATTCTTGATTTTGTTTAACACAAGGTGGCGAAGTTGGTGGGCAGTGGTTAATTCAATGGAGGATTTGGGGAAGAATATGGTGGCATTGTTGAAGAGGAGCAAGAGGTCCCGGTAGAATGTGAGGGTACTAGAAGAATAGGTGCCCTTTTGAAGTCTGCTTTGTATTGTTTCCAAATCCAAGTGTTGCCGGACCATGTTTTTGTAATTGTCAGTTTCCTGCAAAGTAATTAGACAAAATTTGTTTCTCATTTTGTTCCTTTTGAAATTTCATCAACAAATATACTGTTTCTTCAAACAACCTGATAACAGGTAGAGAACTCTTTCAACCAACAAAACCCACCATGATTTATATAAACTAGCCGTGATCCCGCGCATTACGCGTGATAATTATTTTTATGGTGGTTTTATTTAATTTTTTTTACAATTTAATCTAATCTAATAATGAGAAATGTATTTCGCAATTATATTTTTATTTATTATAGGAGCAATCATAAATGTAATATAGGAACAATCCAAAACATCAAAAAAACGTAAACTAAAAAATTAATAAAACTTAACAATGATTAATTGAACCAATATTAGGATAATTTTTTTTTTGATAATCTATTAAGGTTATTTTCTTGGTATAAATTATAATTTCAGCCACCCAAAACATATTATCAAGTAAACAATTATTAGCAAAATCTAAGAATTAAATTTCTATACATGCATTGTTATAAAATAATAATAATTAAAATAAAATTGCAAAAGTTAAAATTTGTCACCTATCCGATTATTTTCATTTGGTTAACCTTTGCTTTTCTTTAAATGAATGACATTATAGAGTACTTCTAATACAACTATTAAGAGTACTTTGTCCACCACAAAGGATTAGAAAATAAACAAAAAATTAGTAAAGTCTCTTAGTTTAACATCTAAATTGAGCACTATAAAAATCATGATATACAACAAAATAAATATCAAATTATCCAAACCATGCTATAGAATAATATTATATTTTTATATGCTATATTCAATTCTTTAGAATGTAATAGGATAACCTTTAACAATCAAAGAAAATAAAAAATAAAATAAAAATAACAACAATTTAAAAAACAAAACTAAATCGCATTAACCCAAAATAGAGTTTTGAAGAATATAAAAAATTATCAACCTAACATAGAGATGCAAGAAAAATAAAAAAAATCCACCAAAAAATTTAGAGAGAGAGAGAGAGAGAGAGAACTTTTTTTTTTTTTTTTTTTTGTAGGGGAAAACTATGCATAGAATGGAATAGATAGTGACAAATTTATAGTAAGAAGGTGTGAATAAGAAGATACAAAAATAAAGGAAGATGAAAGGAAAGAGGAAAAATGATATTAATGTAGAGGATAGTGGGGAGATGAAAAGGTAAAGAATAGAGAAAGATTGAAGAAGTAGTGGGGAGATGAAATGGTAAGGGAGAGAGAAGGTTGGAAATGTCCTACAATATTAAAAAAATAAATGTTAAAAACAATTATAAGAAAATTGAAAAAAAAAAAAAAAAAAAAAAAAAAACTTAAAGCTTGAAAGGCTTCAAACGTTGTTGTTGTTGTTTTTTTTTTTTTTTTTTTTTTTTTTTTTTTTTTTTTTTTCCTTCCTTTAAGTTGAAAAGGCTCACACAAAACCTTAAAACTAAACTAAAAAAACTTTGGGTTGGGCTTGATAGTGGAATTAAATAAATAAGAGGTGAGCTGGATTAATTATACAAATTTACTATAGGGTGATAGTGGAAGTAAATATATAAGTAGTGGGCTGGATTTATTATAGAGTGATAGTGGAAGGAAATAAATAATTAGTGGGCTGCATGTATAGGACTAAAAATTGTGTAAATCATTTTAAAATTGTAGGACAAATTATATTTTTTTTTTAAAATGACGTGGCAGCTGATGTGGAGCAACGTAAGAGCAGCAGCATTAAATGCTACGCTTCAGCTTTTAGTAATATATAGATATAGATATAGATGATACCTTCTCATTCAAATAATATTGTTAAATTTGCTGAATATATAGTAGTATAGTACACTATCCAGCCAAAAAAAAAAAAAAAAAAAGTAAATCTAGAAGACTTAACTTTTTTTTGTATGTAAGATTTTTTATCTCAAGTTTTGTAATGGGTAAATTTTACTCGTCATAAATAAAACCAAAAAAATAAATGGATCTTTTGCACTTTGCTATATGGGCAGAAGTATTGTTTTTCCTAAACAGGCTGAATCCAAATTTAACAATTAAATGTATAGTTCTTGTACTTGAAAGCATCTCTGTTTTTTGGTCTGAGTTATGGCCCTAAAGGGATATATCTAAATCGAAAATTGGGGGCCCATCGTTTTTTTTTTTTTTTTTTTCCTTGATAGGCCCACAAAACCAGAAAGTCAATGAGATGGTCTGATTTTATAAAACATTTAGGTAGAGAGATAATGACAACACAACATCAACCAACTCATGGGCCTCTTTCACGGCAACAAATTAAGCACGTTGCATGAAATTCCTCACACTCACGGTAAACAAGTGAAAAGTGAAAACCACCACCTTGTCGCTACCAATACATTATAATTTTTTTTTTTTAAAATAAAAAATAAAGACCTTGTCCCAAGCAAAAATCTTAATAGAAAGAAAGAAAAAGAGTTCATTTCAAACTCTAGTCCTGCTGTCGTGAGCCCTTTCTGGAACTACCCTTTATAAAGTCAATCAAGTAGAAAAAATCACGCTCGCTTTCAAGCATTAATAGCTACATGAAAATACACGTGTTTATCAAAACTACATTAAAAAATATTTAAAATATTTTGAAAGAGTTTATCGAAAACTTAAACATTCAATTTTCTTAACTAGAAAACTGTTTTGATACGAACTTATGATTATCTCTATCTTCAAACCTATAGATAAAGGAAAAAACCTCATAAAAAGCTCCTAATAGTTGTCTATCTTCCTCTGTCAAACGTGTTTGGTATCAAATAATACAATATCAACAATATTAAAATTTAATAAGTATGAAATATATTAACAAAAAATAACTAATTTACTAACAATTAAAAGACATTTTAATAAATAATTATTTTTATACACATATTTTTTTATTATTAAATTTTAATAAAAATAACGTAGTATTATTTGATACAAAATATTTTTTCGTGTCAAAGTACCAATTATTCATTCTTCTTTGAAAAGAAAAGTAGGAATTATTCAAACACAAAAGACCATTGAAATATGAACGGTTGGGACGCTAAAACAAGGCAAAGACATAAAGAAGGCACGCCAAGTGGGTCCGTGGAGGTTGACATGCCCCGCATGTATGCCACGTATTTCCGATTAAAAGGTTATGAAGTTACGCGACCACGTTGCACTATTTTAAGCAACAATAATTTTTATTATTATTATTTAATCCCAAAAAATATATATAAATATATATTGCTCTTTTTTCCTAGCCATCCAAAGTGGTGTGTGAGAAATCGGAACGACGTCACTTTGTTCTGTCCCAAAATATATTTGTTACTTTCCTATATAAAGAGGAAACAAACAAATAATTCTCTCTCTTCTTTTGGGTAAAAGCAACAAAAAGTGGGTTCATGACTTGATTCAATATATTTTAGATTTTGGTATAAAATGAAAATTCAAATTTCGGATTATAATTTTAATTTACACCACACGTCAGCTATTTTATCCAAGACTATACAAGTGTTAAGAAATCAGCATGCAAAAATTCATTTTCTTCGTATGGATGCAATTTTTCAAAAACCCTAGTAATTATTCAATAGTTCCAAAATAATATTTATTTCCTCACCAAAAAAATGAATTTCACTGATTAAATTTATGATAAAATCCAAAGTATTGAATAATGATAATTTCAAAGAGTTGGTCCGGTTTTTAAGATTTTATTAAATCCACCAGGCATTGGATTTGAAAACTCCAACATCTTGAAATCACCTTAGAAAACTATTCCTCGTAATTATTTAACACTATGAGTATGAGACTCCCGAAAAATAGGTAGATTCTCGAAAAATAATTATTGAAAAATGCTAACAAGTGTCCTTGGGACACTTATTAATAATCCATTTTAAAAAAGTTTAATATCACTTTTATGAAAAATGAAAAAAGCAGTCAAAATATTAATTACTTTTTTTTTTCTAGTAAAAATTTTCTTTAAATATATTATTAGCGAGTGCTCTTAGGACACTCGTTAGCATTTTTTATAATTGTTTAATATATATATATATATATATAAGTATTAAATTCCTGAAAAAATAGTCAAATTCTCAAAGAACTCTTAAAAACTATCTACTAATGGAAAAATAACACAAATTTGGTAAACAAGCCTTCTTGACTTAACATTGTTAACCGATAGTAAATTCTCTCATAACTCTCAATTGGTCAATGACTTTTTCTTATCTACCTTGGCTTGTACCCTAGAATCCTTTTTTTTCCTTTGGAGAAGGTGGGACGAAATTGTGGTAAGTAAGTCATGCGCATGCGGCATGCTTCTTCTTTTTCTCTCGGAGTGGTGAATGGACCCGTACCGAAATGTGGGTCAGACCATTTAACCCCAACTTGTAAAACCAAAGCCAACTATACAAAAGTGGTCCTAAATTATTGGACAATAATTAATACTCGACCGCTCATGACCTAAAGTGTCCAATATAAATAAAAACCCACCAACAAATCACAGAAACCCTTGCATGTGAACCTACACATTCAACTTTCTTTAAATAAAAAATAAAATAAAAAAATTTATTTCTAGCATTCTGCGTTAATAGTCACAACCTTTTGACATTTTACTCATCTAATTTTCAAATCATTCTTGCTCTATTGTAACTATCAAATTATTATAAAACTACCATCACCTAATAGTTAGAACCATTTGTCATTTTAAATGTCCAATATTCAAATTATTCTGCTTTTATTGTAACTATCGAATTATCATAAAATAACTATCACCTAATAGTTAGAAACTTCTGTCATTTTAAACGTCCAATGTTCAAATTATTCTGTTTTTATTGTAACTATTAAATTATTATAAAACCACTATCATTGTAAGTCTGTAACGGCCCTAACAAACATATAATCTAAGAAGTAAACACACGAACACAATTTGTCAATTTTTTTTTAATTTATTAAAAATAAAGATATGATATGACAACAAATTCACATTTTCATGCATATATTTTTTTAAAAATAAATATCAAAATCTTTTAAACATATTAAATAAAAGATTATAATTTTTTTCTCACTAACGACACTTGACACGCACATACAAAGAATCTCCTTTTATGTGAGTTCGGGTATTAGTTTGTCGTTATTTATTTCATTTATTTTATCCAAAAATCAAGTTTTCAAAAAAAAAAATTTAATTTTTTTATCGTAAAAAACCAAAATATAGAAATGATTATTAAATACCGAAAATGCCCTTGAAGAACAAACGGACCAATTACCTGGCTTTCGAGTCGGCGCTCGAATAAGGAGCTGTTTTCACACGCACGAATTATCTCCAAAATCTCAACCAACGGCTCTGATTTCACCGCCACCTCCACCGTCTCCGGCGACTCCACGCCGCCGGAAACCTCCTTCCTCCGCCGCCTCATCCTCTTCCCCGTCAGGCTCGCCGAGCTCTGCACCTCGCTGCTCCCCCTCGCCGCCGAGTCCGTACGCAACTCGGACGAGTCACCGCCGCCTTTCCTCTCCGACTCGGACTGAGCCGCCGCCACTTCCTCCACCGATTCCATGTCCTCCCTGCCCGGATCCGGCCCGCCCGAACCGGTTTTAACCGGTTCACCCTCCGATTTAGCTCCCTCCCCGGACTTCTCACCCTCGGTCGAATTCGACTCGTTAAACGACCGATTATCCTTATCGGAGTTCTCTCCTGTCACCGGAGAAACCTCGTCCCCCTCCGGCTCGCCATTTCCAGATCCATCTCCCTCCAGATCTGGCTTTTCCTCGCTCTGTCTCTCCTCCTCCAACTTCTTCACCTTCTTCTCCAACAACCTTCAAAAACCAAAACCAAAAAAATCTCAGATCCAAAATTCAAAAAAAATTAATTAATTAATTAATTAAAAAAATATTAAAAAATAATAATTACACGATGTTAAGGTCGTAGCGTTGGAGGTCACGTTTAAGCTCGGCGACACGGCGTTTTCTGAGCTCGTCCAACCAGGCATCGTAAAAAACGACGTCGTTTTCTTCGTTCTCTTCGTTCTCGTTCTCGTTCTCGCTAGCATCGGCGGCGGCGACGACGACGTCGTTTTGGTGGTTGGCGAGGAGAGAGAAGCGGCGTTTGAGGTCGCGAAACTTGTTCATACAGTGAAGAGGGAGAGGAGGAGGGGAGGCGGAGGGTTTGAAAGAGTGGAGGCTGAGCTCGGTGGCGACGGAATCCCAGTCCTTGAAACCGTGTCGTTTAACCGCGAACGCTAGCAATAGCTCCTCCCATGTTCCCCACGACGACGACGACGACGTTGTTGTTATGCAATTACTACTACTCGTTTTTGTTTTTGTTTCTGATTGTGATTCTGTTTCTTTCATTTTTTTGTGATTTTTTTTTTTGGTAGTACCATATATATATAAATAGTATCTATAAACTTGTCCCTCCAATTTGGTTTGGCTTGGGTTTCATTCAAATAAAAAATATATATAAAAAGCTAGTTTAGCTAAGGTTTTTTTTTTTTTTTTTTTTTAATGCTATTGTGATTTTTGGATGAGTATTTTGCTTTTGCTTTTTTGGGGTTTGTGGTTATTTTAAACAGGACAACTTTGAGATAGTTGTATGCTAAAGACAAACAAATTTACTTCTTCTTTTTTTTAATATATATTGACATGATAAGATATGTTTGTTATTACAATATTACTTTTATTTTTTTTCATTAATCCATCACTAATTCAACTTTCAATAGGTCTAGAGTTGTGAAATCATCTAGTTTTGAATGAATTGTTATTCTAATTTTAATTAAATATTATAAATTTAACATCTTTTTCTCATATAAAGGTAAATTTTACATGTGTGTATTATATATGGACTCATTTTTACATTTAGTGTGTGTTTGGTATTGGATTAATAAACCAATTTTTTTATTATTTAGCTTATTTTTACAACTATTCATGGGTTTCATTGCTCTTTTTGGTACTATTTATGGGTTTCACTATACTATTTCAACTCCCTTTAGTTTTATCTGTAGTATTTTTAGCAAAAAGTTTTAATTTTTAGCAAAATAAGTTGTTCTCAAACATACTCTTAATTTAATAAATTATTAACTTGTAAAATTGTGAATGGTTAACTAAAAGCGGTAGTAAATAAAAAGTATTCACTACTTACAGTTTAACAGAATTAGTAAGCTGCAAAATTAGGTATGTGATTAGATGTATTTCTATACTCATTTATAAAAAAAATATAGAAAAACGCTAATAATATTATAAGTTTTACTACCTAAATTTTACAAACTAACATTAAATTAAATATGATCAGTGATATTTTTTTTTTGAACAGTGATACCTAATTTTATAAGAATTATATAATGAAATAATAAAATCCAAAAGAAAAGTGCAATACATTGAATTGTACCGAATAATTGATCAGAGCACGCAACTGGGTATGGTGACTCAGCATCTCTGTGATGTTCTGTTTAATTTACGATGTTGTCCCTGTGTATTGAATAGAATAGCTAGGCTGTCCTTTGTTCAAATTGTTTATGGAGCGAATCTCTTTTTATTCCCACCAATTGGCCCAACAGTTTCTGGTTTTTCGATCTTGGTTGGTGTACTTTTGGTTTGCTTTGAATGTGGGTGTTAAGGACTTATAGGATCTACATCCAATGAAAATAGCCTATGAAATTGAGTCTAGCTTGGCCCAATGGACCAATTTGGCTATTTCCTCTCCAGGGGCTATCATTTTACACCTAAAGTATAAACAAATAAAGGAAGTCCGAACAAGCTTAATTTTTTTTTTTTTTTTTTGATGGAATCCAGACAAGCTTTTAAATGTGTTGTTTGCCTTGGAGATGCAGTTTTTTTTTTTTTTTAATTAATTCAGGGTCAGTTTGGCATTGTTAGTTAAATAACAGTTTTTATTATTTAAACACCACAACATTTTTTTATCAACATGTATTTTCACAACACGTAAATAACGTTATTAAAAATCTCTTATCAAACGGTAATTTGGAAGGAAGATTTAAACTTAAAATTGGACTTGTTTGATAAAAACTTCATAAAATATCGATTGAGTTATATAACTTTTGATAATATACTATTTTTTAGGCTTTAATTTTTAATATTAAAAAAAATACAAATGTTATTGTACTTTTACATATTATTAGAGAGAAATACCTATATTGTGATGAGTTGAGAATGTCAAATCTACATCCGCCCATAATTTCCAGCAAAGTCTCTTTCCATCCTTTACACCACACAATCCTCTCCCCCTACAAACCTACAACCCTCTGTCTTTGAGCCTTATCTCACCAAATATGTACGGATTGCACCGTCACTACACACATATTCAACTCAAGTTTATATCTCTGATGAGTCTGTCAGAAGAAAAAGATATTTCTTGCTCTTTGCCCGTCTCGAACTTGCTTTTCTTTCCTACACAAAACATTGAGTTTTGGACGTTTGGTGAACCATAACAGGTGTGGGTTACGTGTTTTTCTTTTAAGCCCAAAAAAAACAAGTGAAGAAGCAGTGAGTTTTGCCCACCAGATTGACTAAACCAAAAAGTTACTGTAGATGGAGTTTTTCACTTTTTTTTTTTTTTTTAATATTGTTATAGTTAGTAGAAACACTTCGAATAAAATAAAGACAATGAAAATATGTTTTGCCAAACACATATATGTGTGTTTGAAAGTTACCTTTTGTTGATTACTTATTGCCTACTTGTTCAAAGTTAGTTAAACAAGTATCCAAAAAATTTAAAGAAAAAGTTGATGGCACCAAAAACAAGCTACCCAAAACATAGATTGAACAAGAAACCCCATAGAAGCTAAGCTATTGCAAGACTAGACCCACACAAAGCAAGCATCCAGGAATTCTGT
The DNA here is from genome assembly GCA_033629205.1 of Lithocarpus polystachyus. NCBI lineage: Eukaryota > Viridiplantae > Streptophyta > Magnoliopsida > Fagales > Fagaceae > Lithocarpus > Lithocarpus polystachyus. The sequence continues at coordinate 1,941,546 of CM066165.1, forward strand.
CAAATAAAATCAGAGTATAGGATTCTCCACATGCAACACAAGGCGCAGTTTAAAGTTGATTTTTTTTCCATCTTAGACCTTGCAGCCATTCTACATGTCAAAACGCTAGCTACCTAAAATTCTTACAAATTTAACATCTTATATAACAGATTTGTATAATGTCTCTTTCAAATACATGTGGAATTTCAATAATAATCTCACGCATCAAACATATGCATCTTAGTTTTTATATTATGTAGAGTGTGAACCCGACGGTCGTAAAGAATCTACGTGCTCTAAAAAGGAGGATGTATAAAACAACCGCACGAGATACCTTCTCATAAAGTTTACATATATAAATAATATTACACACGTGGGAGAAACTTTCAATGCAACCATTAAAAGTTGTATCTAATGCTGCAAAATCCCTTACATATATATCTACAATTCACTCAAAGGAATCCAACGTGCATGTGAAATGGATCTTACATTAGATTCTTCAAATAAATACTTTTTTTGTGCTATACATGGATAGGTGGTCCACCATTGTGACTTCCTGCCATTTGGATATAACGATTCTGCTCTCTCTAATTATTATTTTTTAGCTGGGTTCGTAGAGTTTCACTTGCCCTTGGAAATGGGTGTTTTTACAATATTTCAACTTTCACGGCTTTTAGACAGAGGGATTAGACCACAATCGAACCTTTAAAAATCGAGGGACCAAAAATACAATTTACCCTCAACACTAAATAGTAGTGGTATAATTACAGTTCTTGAAGCAAAGAAAGGCAACACATATAAACCTACAACTGATATTGCTCAAATTTGAGCTTCACCAAACTTTACTAATTGCAGTGGTAGAACCTTGATGACAATGCACTGGTCTATTGCTTTTTAGCTGCATTTTACTCTAATCCACAAAAACTGCATAATCATCTTGCTCATTTAAGCATCAATGAAAAACCAAAAAAAAAAAAAAAAAACTGGGACACATGCATACACCTCTGGGAACAAAAGCAAAAGCACTACAAACAGCTTTTTAAGCTATGCTACAGCTGATGAATAACCAGGAAGCAATTCAGCAATCAGCATGCAACTGACTTGTAAAATTAGTCTCTAATAAAAGCTAATTGGAATCACATCTTCATCCAAATGAACCATACCAGTCACATATTAGATCAATGTACTGACTGATTTGCATACCCAGTTTGGCAACCTCAGAAAAATAGCACACCAATTTGTTTAATCTAGTACAAGATGGCAGTTCAGATTGGATTTTGTGCAACAACAGAAATGTCACTGCATATAGTCATCTTTGAACTAAGACGTGCAAGTTTCTCAGGCGCTTGGAAGAATCACTGTGATTTTGACCCAAACAAGAAAGTCAATTTCCAAATGGGAAATATTCATATGAAGTTTTTCACAACCTTTTCCATCCTCCATCTCCGGCCCTCTCGAAGACTCGTAGCTGCTTCCTAGGAAAGGTTTCTCTCCAATCTGGTTGTTCTTAAAGGTTGTGCCAAGAAATTCGTAACTGTAATCAGCACCTTTTCCATCCTCCATCCCCGGCCCTCTCGAAGACTCGTGGCTGCTTCCTAGGAAAGGTTTCTCTCCAATCTGGATGTTCAATCAGATACTCCCATTGCCTAAAAGGGAAAATTTAGAAAATAAATTATAAAAATAAAAACTCTTACCATTTTCTAACCAATCATTGTTTCACAAAATATATTTGCTGAAAGTTTTCAACTGGTAAACTCTTATTTTTCACAAGATATCTTCATCCCTCTTTGCATCTCATTTTCTTTTCTATTCCTTTTATAAGATTTTGATTGCAGTTTGTGATGCAAGTTTTCAACGATTGATTATAAAATAAAAATATTTGTGCTGCAAGTTGCTTAAAAAAAGTCTTCATCCCTCTTTGCATCTCATTTTCATTTCTATTCTTTTTATTACATTTTGATTGCAGTTTGTGTGTCTATGAAAAAAATATTGCATTATAACATGCCCCTTTTGGGGTTTTTGTGTGTGTGTGTGTGTGTCTGTTGGGGGTGCGGGGGCTTTTAGGTAGCAAAACAGCATACCATAAACCCGAGTCATGACTTATTAAAGACACAAAAACCACAATATCTATTTATTCTTAAATTATTTTGCTCTCTATCCAGTCAATGGCTATCATATTGACTTGTATATTGGCATCCAAAATGCAAATTGTGTAATGCCCAAATAGTTCTTGCCTATTAAGTAGTAGTTAAGATGCTTCTATCACAGACTGACCAAGGACCCCTAAGGGTAGCACAATTGGCTGGGGACCACGCCTCATGAAGCAAAGGTCACTAGTTTGAATGTCCCATTCCCTTCCCCCTCCCCTTAAAGCCCAAAACGAACTAATAAAAAAACTGTAAATCCAATATTTATTTAATCAGACTATACCTTCTTAAATTATCCACGAAATCTGGGGCCTCAGCAGAAGGAGAAGTGGAACAAATGGGGAGAATTTCTGAATCAGAGAGACTTTGCAGTGTCAAAGAAATATGTTTTTGGCGAACGCTCCTGTATCAATGGAAAGAAGAGCGCAAAGCATTAGCATAAATGCAAGAAAGAGCGAGGAAATAATTTAAAAAAAAAAAAAAAAAAAAAAAAAAAAAACAGAAAACTGCTTTGGAAAGAAATGAATCCTGTGCTTTCTTTGAATGCAAATGACAGAAGCTGTAGTTTGTAGGTAGTTTAACAATTGTACCAGCAGCATGAAGCAATTCTGAATTGATCAGTTTGAGAATCATATGTCTCAAGCAACTTGCCACTCCAACTGGGGTCCTCATAGGCTGATGTTACTCGAATTCTCCTAACAATCTCATCTGGACATCTTGAAGTTCTATCAAAACAGGCAGGGGTAACTAAACCAGTGGAAGTTTCTACCTGAAAAATGTTGAAAAAGATTAAGACCAATATTTTAGAACAGTGCTACAAGCTTCAACCACATACATTAACCAATAGGGGCTGCAAACATGTCATTAAATTATGAAGACCGCACAAGTTACTGGTTTAGTGATTATGCGTCTTGCTATGTGCCATTAAGTCAGTCCATACAAGAATCTGTCTCACACATGTAACTAGTCTACTCACCAGATGTCTTTGCCTTGCCATTAAACAGATCCAAACTAGAATCTGTCCCAAATGGTATTATATATATATATATATATATATATATATCTCTATACTTCTTGATGAACCGAAACTATTTGATCCATACTAGTAATACTTTGCTAGAAATCAATACTAGAATCAGAATGCATATCAAATAAATCTTTTGGCCTTGCTTCTGTGCATTTGGGTTTTTGTCTAACTGAGACTTCAAATGTGGCAAATTCATCAGAGCTACAGGCTTAAATCATTAACTTTACAGCACTGCAAAGAGAATATATGAGAATGCATATACCCAGTATTTATATAGCTGCCTCTTCCATGACATTTCCCACTTTTGTTTTTAATTTATAAGTCCAGGATTGAAGCTAAGGCAGTATATATGGGCTGGGTAAATCATTTTTTCCTCTACCACCTTGTCCACAGCAGAAACCAACTAGTATTTTGCTAAAAAGAAAGATCTGGCTCTATTTCTTTCAGGAAGGTTTTAATTTATTTGCATGAACTAAAAACAGACAAAACATTTAAGATATAGGAATCATAGAGTTGAAGCTGACCACTAAACCATGGAAAATGGGGTATGCATTCCCTTCGGAATCCCTTCTGGTGTTATGCCCAAGAACAAAGAGAGTCTGAACATGAAAATTCTCTGGTCTTGTGAACAAAGCTTCAACTATTTTGGCACACAATGGAAAGGAGTGACCATCCAACTGTTCCTGGCTTTCAGATCTAGTGCTAGAGTAAGCATACTGCATAAAAAGTTCAACACGCTCAACTTCAATTATTCTGACTCTTGGATAACTACATTATGGGAAAATCAATAATAAAGTAGAGGATCCCAAACCATACATTTGGTGAAACATCTTCAAAGCCACCGACAAGATGCACCTGCATTCATTTCATTATGCAGTCTTTTCAATCCATGTAATAGTAATTAAGATCAATAAGCAAATGTCATTGTTGAGAAGCCAAAACTATAGAGAAATACAGAAAGTACATCCAACTCAGCATCCATATTGTGATCAACAACATGCAATAACATCTGGGAGAGGCCCATGTCCACAATATCTGGAGAATCCATATGAGAAACTGAGGTCCTGCACTTAAAAAAAAAAAAAAAAAAAACAGAATCAAATGCAAAGAACCAAACGGAATAAAACTGTGATATTTTTAATTATTCTGTCTCCCACATATGATCAGTTCTTACATTCCATTTTTCTTGTTGCGAATAACAATGCCCACACAGGTTGTTGCTTCATCAGTGCCAACAAACTTATCATATGAAAGGGGAAAACTGATGTTAAGAAGAAAGTTGGAAATAAAAATACTAAACGGCATTGAAGTACTCTATCAAGTGACAATTCATCGTACGAAAACATTTCTTCCGTTGCTCTAAGGCTATTAAATTGTAAATTAAATTCATAAAACCATACAATTTTATATCCGAAATTCCAAATGGGACTATCTTACAGATTTATTTTTTGGAACACATACATCTACAAATGCAGGGTCAACAGTTCCATATTCTCTTTGGAACAGATAAACCCATTTATTCTTCGTCAATCTATCCATGCCAGACTCTTCATAAACTGAGAACTTCCTCTCTGGAATAGCCTTGAATGAATTTGCGGCAGATACCAAAATAGGGTCTTCCATCAAAGCAACCAGGGTATTTCCCTGTTCATAAGCACAAGTTTTTCTCATTTGTTAGTTATACACATAATATAAGATGATATTATGCAAGCAGATTATTTGTCAGATAAAACCAAGAATTTACAATCCTACAGGAAAGATTCTTCGCAGAGAAAATGTAATTATTTCCAGAAGTATAAAATTTTGGTACAATTCATTAGTTGTTGTACCTTAGGTTCTTCAATTAAATTCAACCGTGGCACTATACTATATTAATCAATACAGCACATCTTTTTGCAAAGACAATTAAATTCAACCATGTGGTTTGTTGGTCAATGCAATTACATGGTTGAATTTAATTGGAAAACCTAAGGTATAGTACCTAAGTTTTGTCATTTCCAGAATTATATTGCCATATTATGAAACCAAAATGGTGAAACACATTTACTTCCTTTTCATTCTCTTCAAGTATAAGAAATTTGAACCACATGAATGCTCTCACATGTACAACATCAACTACTCAACTAAGCCTGTCATCATTAAAGATTCTAAACACCAGAAGTTGGGAACCATAAGAAAGGCTAACTGAGGCTCCAATCTTGACATTAAGCATCATATAAGAGCAAGTTGTAAGGTGGAGTTCCCCGCAATCGCATTTACACCTATCCTAACTTCTCAGACCATAATAAGAGCAATGAAATTTCACAACCCAACAAGAAGGTAGAGAAGAAAAGAAAGGAAAATCCAACCCAATTTGCATTTCAACAACTTTCATCACAAAAATTCATACCCAAGAAAGTTAAATTATTATCCTACACAGAATTGACAATCAAAGAGTCTCTCTCCAAATAAAATAAACAAGAGTCCACAAATTTAAAATCCCATAGGATGACATATTTACGCTCTTTACTCCTACAGTGGTTACAAATATCGCTCCTATAAATGCACAAGGGAACACATAATCTATAAACATTGAATTTTTACCAAACAGATTTATGTTATGCTAAATAAGCAGATGGGTATTTGAAAAAGTGCAAGGAAAAGAGTGAAATGGACAAGAAAGAAAGAAACAGTGAAGGGAGCACCTGAGACGAAGATGAAAATGGGACCCCACCAACAAATATCATGATTTTGGTGCAAAATAGCCTCCGAAAATTTGTTTGATAGATTGATCTCTCAGAGTGAGTTGCAGAGAAAGGAAGACTTCGTTGACTTTCTGAGTTGGGAGTGGCAGACTGAGGATACAATAGGACGCTATTTAGTATTTAACGTTCGAGCTTCGAGAGTTGTGGGGGCTGACAGGAATGTTTTCGTTTGCTTGGGTACTTTTCCTGGACTTTGGCACGTGTCACAACGGGATTGGCTGACTTTTGGGAACAGTTTAAGGAAGGGTCAAGTCCAAGGTTAAGAACTCTCTAGAAATCTATGCACCTGATGCCATTTTCAAGAGCAAATCACATATTAGTGAATTAATATGTAACTCAGTTATGAATGAGAGAGAAAATTTCACTTTGGGTATAGATCTTCTTTACAAAACCGTAAAAATCTGTTTTTTATGCCATTATAAATTTCTTTATTAGAGGGGTCATTCTACTGTACCCCCTCTTTTTTTAAGGGGGTACGGTACCCTCTTTAATCTTGGCCATAGATTTTACACATTTAAATCCTGACCATTTATTTATTTTTAATGAAAAACCAGTTACCGGTTAAGTAGGTAATATATAAAAGCAAGAACACAGGCAAACGAATTAGTGTTCTCTCTCTTGCGTCTCCTCTCTCGCGTCTTCTCTCTCAAACTGAAAACCCAGTGGGTGTTCCTTCTTTTGCTTCAAAATACTAAACGATGCTTCTCTGCAATGCTTGGCTTCCGCCACCGATGGCCAGAAAGAGAGAAGGACTCATTCTCTCGGGTCGTGTGCTTCGTCAATAACTTTTTCAAACCTGATGACCTAGATTTTGTCTATTGCACTCTCAAATGGATCTCTATAATCAACCTGTGAGATTTCATCAATTCTCTTTACTCTTAATATTTTTTTTAGTCTTATCAATTTGTATTTGATATTGGGTTTCTCTTTTCTTCTTCTTCTTTTTTTTTTTTTTTTCTCATTTTGACTCTAAATTTTTGGGTATTTTTAGCATTTTCAGTATCATTCCAATTCTGGGTATGCTTTGTTTTTCCTTATCTTAATTTAAGTTAAAAATTCGTTTTGTTTTGTTTTTGTCTCTAGAATTTGTTTGTGCCTTTTGTTTGCACGAGTAAATAGCAATATTTTGCTGGCTCTGAATTGTGGATTATTAAATGCTCATTTGATCGATGATTGAGTTAAGAATTGAATCACTAACGGTGAATATTGGGGTTTAAGGTAAAGTGAGACTACATAAAGAGCTGTTCTTCACCTATGGTTTGGCCCTTTTCCTTTTTGTTTCATTTTTGATATAGAAAGCTTGTTTTGCTTATATTTCGTCCTACCTAACCATGTGGGCTGTTGGGAATATTTGGATGACATTTATCTATGGAACTGCTAATTTCACTAGGAAAAAAATGTGTTTTTTATTATTATTTTTTTTAGGTTAAATTAATTAAGCAATAGTGATATAAGACCTTTAGGGGTTGATTTGTGAAATGCAATAGATAATAAACTTGTGTATCTATCTTGACACTGAGAAATGGAGGAATTTCTAGTTATCTACTGAAATGCTAGCTGTAAAGTATGCCTTAGCAGGGAAAGTTGCGGGGGAGTAGAGGGATGACTATTGCAGTTGTGAAAAATTTGTAGCCATACCATTCATTTGCTTTGTTTTGATGGTTTAGTTTTGAAACTATCCTAACGGGATTGAACTGAAAACCTTGTGAAACATACCATTCAATAGCTCTGTTTTGGTGGATTAAATTTGAAACTATCCTAATTGGAATGAACTAAGTTCCTTGATAAAAGTCTACCCCATATATAAGTTATTACTAAGAACCTGCTCCTAATCCAGTGATGTAACCAGAGACTAATCCTTTTATTGATGGGTTTATTAAATAAGTTTAATTATTTGCTTACTCTGTGTATTGCTTCTGTAAATGGGTCCAAACACTTATAACATATTTTTTAAAGTAATATCTAATTTTAATAACTCAGCTTATATATAACCATTTTATTTTTCCTATCAAGATAACTCAGCTTATCAATATGAATAATTTATTCTTTGTTTCCTTTTCAGCCTCATGTTATGCTTGACTGAGTACTAGTTCCTTATTCTTTGTTTCGTTTTCAGCCTCATTTATTTTTGAGCTGTTATATGCTATTCCTCGGAGTTAATTTTGAATCATTATCATGTTACTTGAGGTTTCCAACGAGTAGCAAATAACAGCTCAAGAATAAATAAAAAGAATTAGTCTGACAGATTTTGATTATGGTTTTATTTCTTCATAAATTTGGCTGTTTTTACTTGTTTCTTCTCCCCCCCCCCCCCCCCCCTTTACCAGAGAGACACAGATAGTGCACTGGAGCAAAAATAGATAAGAGGGAGAGATAATCAAGTTATCTTTGTTTTTATAAAATTCTGTTAAGAGAAAAGACAATAGTCCAAGGATGTTGAGTACTTTTAATCAGTTATTCAAAATATTGCTAGTTTTAGCTATTTCATGTCTTGTTATTTAATTGTAGTTGTTCAACAATTAAAACATTAAACAACATTTTAAAGTCTCATGCGGTCAATTTTGATTTTAGCTTTGATTTTGTCACTTTTAAAGACATGGCCTGTGTTCCCCTTAGAAAAACAGAAACTTTATGCAAAATTTAAATAATGGATTCCAATGACCACTTGTAGATCAAGTTTTTCATATAAAAAAAAAAAGTTTCTTATAAGTGGCACAGAAAGTGCTTGTTGAAATGCTTCTAAGGGAATCAGTTTTTCCAAAACTTGTGGCTTTGTGTTCTGCTCATCAGGGGGTGTGGGTTCTTGTTAGTGTGGTGTTGAAATTTTATATTATTTTTATTTTTATTTTTGGTTAGCAGAGGAAAAAGGCAACACCTATGTATTTAAGGTGGAAGGGTTTTTATAAAGAAATAAATTTTTTCTTCTATGTTCTTTTTTAGCATTGTGTAATATTTTAACAAACTGGAAGGGCCATTACTTGATATGACACCACATTTTTCGGGTGGTCAATAGTTCTCCGATTCACTAATCTTTGAACTTTTTCTCTTTCCTCTTTCAGGCTAGCCAGGAGTATAATAATTCAAGATGGCATTGAACCCAGGCTTACATGGAATGATGATAGACCTCATTTTGTGTCTGTACATCTGGTGAAGAGGATCAGATAAAATATTAGTTTGTTGCCTTACTCTTGGAGTTAGAACCTGTTTGTAACCTGCAAAATGGCTTATTGGGCATCAAACTTTCTCTATGTACAATTTTATCTAAGAAAGTGCTTAATTACTCATATTACATAAGTATTGTTAATGCATTCATGCCAACATTTATTGGAATTACCAATTGCATTTGTCGCAGTTGAAACCTCAAGTTGAATTGGTAATACAACTTAACTAAGGCCAACCCTCTAGGATGTTATTGCAATATTTTTGTATGAGCCCTTTGACATCCAATTTGCAAGCAGCTGATTTTGTGTTTTGACAGGGAATCAATTATACTTAGTTTTGCTACTGATTTACCACCAAGGTCCTTAAACTTGGTTTTTCTCTAAAATAAATAATTAGGGACCTGGAAAACATTTATGTGACAAGAAGTGCAAAAGCTGTATGTGTTACTTTGTTAGCATTAGCATACTGATGGAAAAGTTTACAGTGCATGCTACATATCTCCCTACAAATAAATAGGGCTGAGGATACTATATAAGTTTTTGGCTAAAATTCAATTTCGTCACTTGACTTCTATTTCAATTTTCACATTAGTCCTTTAGATATCATTTTTCTTAATTTAGTTCATCACTTTGTCAAAATAAGCCAACAACAAGATTTGTTAAATAGCGATTGAATGTTTAACCAAGCTAATTTTTATGATTGCTTACAGCGTAATCTAATATTGTCAAATCAGATGTTAGTAATGTCCAATGTGACAATGGAACCATAAAATGTGACAAAAATAAAATAAAAGAACAACCGAATGTGAAAAAAGTACAGTTACATGTTATGTTGGTATTTGGTACAACACAATTTGAGGATGGTACTATCAAATGCGAGAAAAAATACGAGTACAACAAAATGTGACAAAAGTACAGTCAAATATAATGTTAGTACTGTCCAATGTGACAATGGAACCATCAAGTGTAAGAATAAATAAGAAAATCATCGAATGTGACAAAAGTACAGTCACATGTGATGTTGGTACTACACAATGTGAGAATGGAACCGTTAAATATGAGGAAAAAAAAAGGGAACCACCAAATATGACAAAAGTATTGTCAAATGTGATGTTGGTACTGTCAAGTATTTTTTTTTTTTCAAAAATTAACCTACTTAAAAAAAAAAAAAAAGGGCCAGAGGGGCTCGGGCCCCAACTTGTGTCTGTCCCTGGCCCAACGAAACCAAAAGCCAAATGGCAAAAACCTAAGATGAAAAACTAAAGAATAAGGACGAGACGTACTGAGATTTTAGTGACGAGAAACAGTGGAGACTTGAACAAAAAGGCAGAGAAAGAAAGGAAAATCGGTGGTTGTTATCACCGACATTGAAGGAAAGAAGATTTGGGATGAACTAAGGTTTTTCTTGGGCGTGGGATCTTGTGGGCTTTTCAGCTTATGGACCGAAAATTGAAAATTCGAAAAAATAAAATTGCAAGCGTGAAGGATTTGAATCAGAGTTACTCGGCAAAAAATGTACAGACTTGCCACTATGCTAATTCGAACAAAGTATAGAAACTAAAATTGACCTTTTAACAGCCAATTATGCTCAAATTACACGTTCCAATATTTATAGGAACAAATATCAAATGGCTTTAGAATGACGAGTTTGTATAAATTTTGCGAAACCCAGAGAGAGAGAGAAAGAAGTGCTTTGTGGCACCAATAAGTTGTCAACAACGAAAACATTTCATTGCTATTAGGGCTCTTTGCAAACTTAGCTAGTGGAACATGTAATTTGAACATAATTGGCTGTTAAGATTTTAAAATTGTAAATTCAAGTGTTTACTGAAAATTTTAAAATTGTCAACAATCTTTGTATTGGATTTTTTGCATAATTTGCTAATTGTATAGTCACCCTATTTCCAACCTTAGACACCACATTAAACACATAACTGTGATTAAGTTGCAGATGTTGCATAAGAACAATTAGAGAGCACATAAGGTTATACATCTTCGGTTTTATAGTATATATTGATGATGTATTTAAAATCAGTAGGCTGAATGCTTCGGGTTTCAATGGGCTTGAGATTACTTAGAAAGTCTGAAAAGAAAGAAGCACAAGATTTAAGATGACTGGGGTGAACTGGCCAAGAACCCTTCAATGCTTAAGCTACTAGTTTTTCTCTTGAAATCAGGAATTTCAACTCTATAAGTGGTGAAAAACTTACTTTGATTTCAAATGGCTGAGTCCTTTTATAGTGAGCTTTGAAGTAGTTACTTGTTTAGTAACTTCCTCAACGTAAATGGAAATTAGAAAGTTCAGACTTAATTTCTACAACTGCCATCAGAAGTTAAGAACTTAGTGGGAAGTTAGAGCGACGAATAAGAATTTTGCTCCTACTTCAGAATAGTAAAACGTGGTCTGAATCATAAGCTTTTAGATATAGATTACTTTGAAAGCAGTCGTCCAGGTGATTCCATGCTGGACGACCTTCTTGCACTTGGATGACCTTTCTGGTCTTGAACGACACTATGGACAAATTGGAGATAGTCTAATTTCTGGTTCACTATATATAAATCATAAAAATATAAACATCAAGAAAATGACCTCAACTATGTTATTTTATAGGGAGGTATGCCCCTGAATGTGATGGAAGCTACCAAGTAAGGGTCATTAAATAGCCCACAGCCCACAGCTCGACCCAGAAACCCGATGGCCCACCGGGCTAATGGGTGACCCATCGGGCTAATGGGCGGCCCAACCAGTTGTTATTGAGACCCAAGGGTAGTCCACTAGCCCAGTGGGCCAGGCCGTGGGCTAGTTTTTTATGCCCATGGGTACCCCGGTGGGCTAGCCTAGTAGCCCAACCCGTTGCCCAGCCCATTGGCCTAACCTGTTGGCCCAGCCTAATACCTCATAATTCATAACAAAAATATATAGGAAGTGTATGAAGGATTGATCTTGAGATATTATAGAAGAATTTCTTAAGAGAACTCTCTTAACCACTAATATACTCAAAAAAATTGTGCTAAACTTAGTTTACTAAATATATATTTTTCTAGTAATCCGGCAAATTTGAATTAACCATTTCTCATTTTTTTTTATTTAAGATAAAAATAAAAAACTATTTAAAGCCTTAATAAAAAAATTAAATAGGTTTCCATCAACAAAACAAAAAATTAAAATAGATTTTACTGTAAAAAATTTTGTAATTAAGTATTTAATTCTTTAATTCTTTCCTTTAAAAAAATAGATTGATTATTCCCTTATAAAAAATTGACTCTTTCATTATAAAAATAATAAAATAATATGCTAACACAAGCCCATGGGTAGCCCATTAGGCCCAACCTGATAATCCAGCTCGCTAAAGACAAAATGGGCATTGCTCATGGGCTGAGGTTTTCTCTTTCAGCCCAACCCAACCTGGCCCGTTAACTAGTTAATATCTCATTATGCTCAGCCCATTATGCCTATGGGCTAAGTAAAAATGGGCTGGGCCGACCCAACCCTTTGACGACCCTTACTACCAAGGGAGATACATAGGAAGTTAACTGGTATATTCAAATATTTGCGGAAGAGACCAAGATAATTCCAGCTGATTTTTTTTTTTTTTTTTTGTGAACAAGAATAATTATTGTGGTTGTGAACAAAAGAACTGTCACATGTGATGTTGGAACCGCACAATGTGATGATGGAACCGTCAAATGTAAGAAAAAAAAAAGTAAGGGAACCACCAAATGTGAGAAAAGAACTGTCACATGTGATGTTAGAACCGCACAATGTGAGGATGGAACTGCCAAATGTGAGAAAAAAAAAAAGTAAAGGAACTATCAAATGTGAGAAAGGAACTGTCACATATGATGTTAGAACTGCACAATGTGAGAAACAAGTAAGGGAACTACCAAGTGTGAGAAACAAATTGTCACATGTGATGTTGGAACTGCACAATGTGAGGATGAAACTATCAAATGTGAGGATGAAACTATCAAATGTGAGAAAAAAGTAAGGGAACCACCCAATGTGACAAAAGAGTTGTCACATGTGATGTTGGAACCGCACAATGTGATGATGAAACCGTCAAATGTGAGAAAAAAAAAGCAAGGGAACCACCAAATATGAGAAAAGAACTGTCACATGTGATGTTAGAACCATACAATGTGAGGATGAAACCGCCAAATGTGAGAAAAAAAAGTAAGGAAACTATCAAATGTAAGAAAAGAACTGTCACATGTGATGTTAGAACTGCACAATGTAAGGATGGAACCATCAAATGTGAGAAAAAAGTAAGGGAACTACCCAATGTGACAAAAGAACTGTCATATGTGATGTTAGAACTGCACAATGTGAGGTTAGAACTGCACAATGTGAGGATGAAACCGTCAAATGTGAGAAAAAAGTAAGGGAATCGCCAAATGTGAGACAAGAACTATCACATGTGATGCTGGAACTGCACAATGTGAGGATGAAACCACCGAATGTGAGAAAAAAGTAAGGGAACCACCCAATGTGACAAAAGAACTGTCCTATGTGATGTTAAAACCGCACAATGTGAGGATGGAACCGCCAAATGTGAGAAAAAAAAAAGGGAACCACCAAATGTGAGAAAAGAACTGTCACATATGATGTTGGAACTGCACAATGTGAGGATGGAATCGTCAAATGTGAGAAAAAAATAAGGGAACCATCAAATGTGAGAAAAAAACTGTTACATGTGATGTTAGAACTGCACAATGTGAAGATGGAACCGTCGAATGTGAGAAAAAAGTAAGGGAACCACCCAATGTGACAAAAGAACTGTTATATGTGATGTTAGAACCGCACAATGTGAGAATGGAACCGTCAAATATGAGAAAAAAAAAGTAAGGGAACCACCAAATGTGAGAAAAGAACTGTCACATGTGATGTTGGAACTGCACAATGTGACTATGGAACCGTCAAATGTGAGAAAAAAGTAAGGGAACCACCAAATGTGAGAAAAAACTGTCACATGTGATGTTAGAACTGTACAATGTGAGGATGAAACCGTCAAATGTGAGAAAAAAAATAACCTGTTGTAGCAGGTTACCTACTAGTGGGTACCGTACCCCCTTTTTTTTGGAGGGGTACAGTAGAATTACTCTTATTAGAGACAATAATTTATATGCTTATCTTATAGAGCGCAACTCTCACAAGCATATGAAAATATTTTATATTTTGTGGCACTAACTTATGATAGATGAATTGATCTAACTTATAGTAGACGAATTGATAGTCTTTTTTTATAACAAAAGATGAAAGCTAGGATAGAACATAGACGAGAACATGAACATGGTTTCTTAAATATTCACCATGGTACTTGGATGATGGGATGGTTTCTAAAGGGACAAAGTCCCAACGGGTATATGATAAGTGTGTTGATAGTTTTTTGTTTAGGCTTCTCCCCATTTTATAATGGGGATTATTAACCTGATTCGATTAGAAATTGCCATGATTCCATTATTGAGTCAATATCTTGTTTTTGCATTAGGAAGAGGGTAAGCATCTTCTTCAAAGCTTGGTCGTTGAATTAGTTAGATCTGTGGATGAATCAAGGCCTCTTGCTTTGGGACCGAAGAATTGTACTACTTTCGAACATGAAGTTAATAACAGACTTTCTATAACTCACCAAATGATTAAAGACTGAAATGAAATTCTTCACTACACAGCACTCAAGGAAAAGGAGGCTAAAACCCTTGACACAATTCTCCCATAGGAGAACTTGAGTTCAAACACATGCGCACACAGTCCATCTAGACCATTCAAACATTGATTCCATATATAGTCCCACATCCAAGTAGGGTAACCTTGGATAGTCGCCCACTTGCTTTATCAAGGGGGAAAAAAAACACAACAAAACAAACAAAAACTCAGCACTTGAATTTATAATCGTCCAGAGAAGACAAACTTTGTTACTACCAAATGACTGGGGGTTTCTGAGGAAGTAGAAAACATCTTTGAACAAAAAATTTAATTAATTACACAGAAGAGAACAATTTTTGCACTCTGGTTTGTAAAAATTTTACCAAAGACAACATTTCTATGTATATTCATAAGCATATGACGCTAATGGTTTTCCTATCGTCTGGCTTGAATCTTGATCATCAAAGCCTGCCAGCAAATTTGAGTACTTTCACTTTCTCGTCATTCCTGAAACACTGATCTACTGCCTTTGCATGCATCTCATGAGGATACCCCAACGTTGACGATAATGTGTGTTCAAAGTGCATCAGTTTCTAGCAGCTGTATCATTTCTGAACTGTTCTACAAGGGGAGGAAGGAGAAGAGCAAGCCTACTCTTATACCTCGCAATTCGTCGCAACCGCTCTTCCCTTAATCTACAGCAAAACATTAAATAGCTATGTTATTTGTTGCAATCACAAAAATGGTACCAATGCAATAGGGAATACAGAAACTTACCGCGCTCGAACCTTTTTAGCATGCTTAACGTGTCTCTTTAATAGATCTTTCGGTGATAAATCCTCAACAGATTCGTCACCCTGAAAGCAGAAACAATCAAGTTAGTGTTGAAGGAGGCAGATGTGTATCTACACTTACCAGAATTTTAGGTTTAGAAAATGGATAAATAAGAATAGAGCCTCACTTAAGTTCCTAAGCCTGTACCGTTTAGCAGCTTATTTCTAGTAGCTTATTTGCGTAGTGTTTATCAAAAGATATATATATATATATATATATCTTATTTCCAAAAAAACTAAAAGTTAGATTACTTGCAAAAAAAGCTGAGACAAAAAGCAAAAAGCTTTTAGCAGATAAGCTGGGCCCAAACACACCAAAGTCTTAAACATCCAAAAAAGACTGAAGATTCAGTAACATACATATTCAACTCTGTAACATATACGTATTAAATAGGACTATATAATTTTTCATAAATCTACGTCAACTTGTCATTGAATTGTTAAATATAAATCAGTTCAAAATCATCTCACTAATCTGCAATTGAAAATACAGCTTTATCCTCAGTTTAAAACATGAAGTACATCATATCATGATATCAGTGGCATTTTTAAGGAATGCCCCCAAAACAAAATTATGGTTAAAGGATTCAGGGCTCATCTAATAACCCACCATACCAAATGAATGCATAAACAGAAATAGATAATTGATCATTGATAACAATGATCACTACGGTATTTTCATTTCAAGGAAACCCCATTATTGTTATGACAATAATACTAATAGTTCTTTTGTTGTTAAAAACAATGATTATATAGAAAACGATAAAAATAACAATTATAATTATAAAGATGATGATAATAATGATCAGATAAGCCAACCTCCTCATCTTCTTCTTCTTCTTCTTCTTCACCTTCCTTTTTCTTTGACGGATGAGTGCTTGCCGTGGATATAGGCAAAGGTTTTGGGAAAGGCCTCACAACATCCCCATATTGTGGCTGCCAATTGGGAAAAATAAATTTACAAAGCATTAACTCATGCAACCAACTTTTTAAGGCCCAAATGATGAAAAGTAAACCAAAGGCACAATCCACATAAACTTTAATTGAATTTGTGTAACAATGTTCTTAAAAGCAGTTACAAGTAAATCACAAAAATTCAGTTGATCGCCAGCTTCACTGAACTGCTAATACAAAAGTTATTGAGGGGAGTTCCTTAAAACACTCTAGATATTCTTCAACAACAACATTGATGAAGGTTCAGGTAAAGGATTTATATTGATCATCAACTTAAATCATCTACCATTACATGCTAGAAATCCACTAGGTACCAAGATAAGAGTTAGAAACAGCAGGGGAGACGTGATCATACACATCTAGTAGAATTATAAACTAGAAAATGAGTTAAAGTGAAAACATGTACCATAATTTTTTATTCTCAAAGAAAGCTGAAACTGTCAACCATTTCAGCTGCATCTTCAAAATTATGTTAGGAGGCACACACTGTGCCCATAAATGAGCCCACAACAATAAGGTGTGATCTGATTCAAGTTAAAATGCATTACGAAGAAAAGAGGATGACAACAAAAAATGCGAGTTTAGATAGTGGGGAAATGGCTGTACTGAACAGAAAATAAGACTAGATAGGTCTGAATGATATATATATATATATATATAAAGAGAGAGAGAGAGTATAGAACTTTATTGAATATACTCAAAAAAGAGAACAAAAAGCTTTAGTCTTAGATTTTTTGGGTCAACTATGGATTCTCAACAAGATTAGACAAAATTGGCCACATGCACAAAACAGTGTCTCCAAGTTTGTAGTGAAGTCTACAAAAGATCAGTACTGAATCAAAAGGCTATTGGTAGTAGCGTTCTAAAATGACATTATACTCACATCTCTGTGTAAGCTCTTTGAAATCAAATATGCAATAAATTGACATTACATTACCTCCTATATTCTTAGCTAATGATGCACATGCACATGTCAATACGTAAATATTGATTAATAAGAAACTGGCATTAGCATAAAAGCAAACAAAAATAAAATTGCATAAAGAGAATCTGCACATGCAAAATTTGTTTTAATACATAAGATTAACATGTAAAAGTTGATAGCTACATTAAGAATCTACACAGAGATTGCTTACGAGTAATAACATTGACATAAAAGCGAATGAAAAACACAGCATACTCCTAATGCATTATTAAAAAAAATTCCCATCCAAAATTATGCAAACCTGAAATTCTTCAGAGATACCATTCCTCAACCATGATCGACAAAGTGCATATAGAGAAGCATCTGGTGTTATATTTACCTACAATCATAAGCAGCAACAAATGTATCATGACAAAAGGCCAAAATGTTGATTCAAGTCGACATTTTAGTTATAATAAACAGTACACCAAAAATTTAAAACGATTAACACTCCAAATGAACAAAAATATAATAGACACTAACATAAGATTTTTTTTATCTCTCTTCTTATCTGCTTTATAGTTTTGGATGGTGAGGAAATTGAGTGCAATAGGGATGGCAATAGGACAGCATTAAATATATTTCTATCTCCTGATTCGCAATGAATGATATTTGAATATAAGACAGATTTATATTAATATTGATGGTTTTTTTCCAAAATAAAATCAAACAAGGGTTCAAAATGAATACTCCTCTTTAGCTAAATCTAGTTCAGCCAATTCCAAAAAATTTTAGCAGAAGATAAGTAGAGCAGGTTTCCTTCCAAACAAAATCCAAACACTTTAACAATTCCATTTATTCTAAACAATGAAAATAGAAATTATGTAAACAAAATCCTTTCCCCTTCTGGCTATTACAGGAAGTTGCTTCAGCCTCTATATCTCATGTCTCACTAAATGTCCAAAACTCTATTCCCTTCTTTAACTTCCCTCGTATTGATTTTCCTTTTTTGGGGAAGCATCATGTGCTTCTCTCTCTGTTTATCAACATGTGTTTTTTCTCCTTTTCTTTTGTAAGTTCAGAAATGTGAAAGTTAAAATTTTATATTGATTTTAAACAAACCTACTCAGCTCACCTTTGGTGGCCAGAGATGTAACAGGGAATAGAAACAACCCAAGCAATGAGATAAGTTCTTACAGAGTTTTTGCTTCTTTTTCTTTTTGGAAAGGGGGTAGGGACAAATGTACTTCAAATTACACACGGTAATTTTCTTATCAACCCATTGCACATGCATCTTGCATCCCACAATTAATAAATAAAATGCATTCTTTGAACAACATAACCAAAGTTTTTGAACAATTGAAAAACCAATATCTCAGGTAGCTATTTTCAGTGATAGTGAATCAAGTCATGCATATTTCTTCTGCCTGCATGATGCATATATACATCCAATCAACCAAAAAAAAACCATATGCTTACTTTTCGATCTCTGATTGTGTACAAAGACTCGTCTACAGTTTTGCCTCTAGAGAAAGCATCCATACTTTTGTCCCTACATAAAGCACCACAAGAGATCAATTAAACTGTACATGTATGCATTAATGAAAGAAAAATGATGCTATCTTATACAGAAGTTACCTGGGATCCTTATAGCCATTATAGTCAGAAACTGAAGTTGGAGGAGCAACCTAAAACAAGGAGAAGACAATCATTATCTTCAGTATTGTTTTTATCTATTGCCACTGAATTCCAATGTCTGACCATGCCAATGTCAGCATGAAAAACAAGCTTATCTAACACTTATGGAGCTCATGAATATGATCAAAGATGAAGATATTGAACTAGTGCCCATCACACAAAAACCCCAATTGAACACAGAAAACAAACAAATAATGATAAACTAAAAGCAAACCACATAATTTGCAGAATTCATTTTGATAATGACACCCTACCCATCACTCATACCCCCCAATTGAAAGCAGAAACAAACAAAATACTAGAAACCAGAAGCAACCCATTAAAGCTGCTCATACATTTATCATATAAACACTCAACCCATCACACACACACACACACACACACACACACAAAAAAATCCCAATTGAACATAGAAAACAAACAAATTATGAGAAACCAAAGCAAGCCACAAATTTTGTTGATATAATTTTGATTAAAAAAAGAAAAAAGAAAAAGCGCTACCCATCAAGCATAAACCCCAATTCAACACACAAAACAAACAAAGTACGAGAAATCCAATGCAACTCATCACGAAAAATCCCAAATTGAAAATAGAAAACAAACAAAAAATGAGAAACCAAAAGCAACCCATCAAATTTTTCCATATATTTAGAAGAAACAAACAACACCCATCACGCATAAACCCCAATTGAACATACAAAACAAACAAAGTTCAAAGAAAACCCACACCAACCCATCAAATTTCTTTACCAAACAGTCAAAACCCATTAAGCAAAAAACCCCCCAAAAGAAAAAAAGCTGGAACCTTTTGGTGCGTAGAGATAGGAATGCCCTTGATGGGGTTTGTAGCAGAGGGGAGCTGAGAAGTTGGGTGTTGCTGATGTAAGTGGTGAAGAGGAGGCCTCATCACATGGACTTGAGGATAAGAGACCAAAGGCCGAGTGGGGTACCCAACACCAACACCACTTGTAGTAGTAGTAGTTGCTGCTGTTGTAACATTGTTGTTGGCGGCAACGGTGACAGAGTTTTGAAGAGGTGGTTTGGGAATGAAGCCACGGCCAGAGGAGGCAACAGGGTAGAGGATTCCTTGTTGGGTGGGGTTTGGGGATCGGACTTGTGGGTACAAATGGGGGATTTGTTGGTGGTGGTGGTGGTGGTGGTGATGGGGATGTGGGTTTTGAACATACACGGGTCTTGCTGGTTGTGCAGGGGATGTGTTTGTGTTTATGTTTGTGAGAGGACGTGTGGTGGTGGTGGTTGTGGTGGTTGGTGTTGTGGTGGTGGTGGTGGTGGTGGTGGTGGTGGTGGGAGTGGGTTGGGGATCCAAGGCCATGGTGGTGTTTGGCGGCAAGTGATGGCGGGGGATTGTGGTGAGAGGTAAAGTTCTAATAAATAGGGGTTTTTGAAAATTTGAGAGAGAGAGAGAGAGAGAGAGAGAGGTGCTTTTGATTTTGATAGATCTATCCTAGATGTTTGGAGCCCGCGGTCTGGTTTCAATTTTCTTTTTTCTTTTTCTTTTTTTTTTTTGGGTGGGGGGAAGATTCAAATAAATTACAAACATTAATGGAAAATATAGTTTTATACTTTTATTAAATATTTTCTCCAAGGTTATTTTAAGAAAATACAGTTTTTTTTTTTTTTTGAAAAGCTATTTTCAGAAGTTATTTTCACATAGTATCAAGTGCTTGTAGGATATGGGAGCAAAGGTTAGAGTTCTTCACACATATACATATTTAGATTAGATTAGAGTAGAATTTTTATATTATATAAATAAATAAATAAGTTTGTCTAAAAAAAAAAAAACACTTTAAAACACTAGTACATATATTTTCGTGTGTGTTCTAATAAGTATTATTGTTTCTAAAAAAATGATGAGGTTTATCTGAAATGATTTTTTTTTCATTAAAAAAAATCAAAACTATTAAAAATAATATTTTTTGTAAGTTTTTTTTTTTGGCCATTAAAAAAACTATGTTTCTAAAAGTTGTTGTAAGGCACAAAATTAGGAGAGGTAGTATCTTGTACATCCAATTCATGGGGTAGGCATCTCACATATTTATGGATCTCATACTTGTGGGGTTTGCAAGCTTGTAAGAGGCTTGCTCCATGAGACAGGCTTATAAGATAATTTCTAGTATAATGGAACATTAAAATAAGTCTAGGCTTAACGAGCTTACTTATAATTTATTACTTTATTGATTTACAAAGAAAATTGTATCATCAATTAGTACCTTAGCTTGGGGCATCCGATAAACTGAAATAGCATATTGCTTATTTTGTGAGTGGATCTCATTAAACAATTTTTTTGAAAATAGGAAAGATTTCACATTAGCAAGTAATATTATATTAATGGTGGTAGATTTTTTTTATTATTATTTATGGGAAATAAGTGAATTTTATTCAATACGAAAAGCCTAAACTACATCATAAAGAAGAGTTTGTTATATGAAACAAGGAGGTGCTAGAAGTTATTAATTAGGTTTTGAAACCCAGTCTGTTCATAGAATCGAAAAAGAGAAAAGCTCAAGGTTTTTTAGGTTGAACCATGATAGCATCGTAAAATTTTTAATAATAAAATAAAAACAATTAATAAGAACAAACTATAAAAATAAGCAATCTTGATTTTAAAATATTAAATAATTAAATAATCTTCAAGTACATTATCACAACTTTTAAATAAAAATAAGAGGTAATTACACATAACCCACCTGTGATTTGGGCGAAAATCACTTTGCCTACTCATGGTTTGAAAAGTATCACTTAACCTACTTATGGTATGTTTCCGTCAATCTCCATAACCCATCTCAAGCTCAACCATTACAAAAACACCTCTTAACTCCAAAACATAACATAACGCGAATCAAAATACCCAAAACTCAGAAACTTTTCGAGAGAGAGACCTGTGGTGAGATCAACGTGTCCTTCGTGGTTTGGAGTGTCTGGAGGGGAAGAAAACACTAGTTTCGCAACATAGAAGCTAGAGAAGGTAATTTCAGTAAATAAAATCAAGGTATTTGTGTCTGTTCTCAATTTAGGGTTTCAGATTTTGTTCAAGTGCCAACTTACTGCGTGAAACTCTAAATTTGTACTTCAAGTGGAGCTGTTTGCTTGAGGAAGCCATTGCAAGGCTTGCACTGTAGCCAAATCAAATCACTACCAGTATCAGCAATGCCTAGGATTTGGACTGGTGGTGTACCAACAGAGTATTTCAAGAGGTATTCACCTCCATTTGAGATTATATCTACTTGAGCTGCATTGGTAGAGAGTGAAGAAGTTGGCTTAAAATGATTGACACGGTTAATGGAACAACGCAAAGCCTTGGCTCTGCGCTGTGAAGGAGTTTTTGAAGGGTCATAAAAGGGAGAGTTTGGAGAGTCATGGATTAGATCTGGGTAGGTAGATCAGGGTAGATCTAGGTTATTTGGAGACAGTATTAAATTTTTTTTTTAAAACTCAAAACAGGGAAGATAAAGAAATAAAATTACAAAATGGCAATATTTGATCAAAGATTTTTGGACTCATACCTCTCAACTTTCTCATGAATCCACTCCCTCATATCCTTCAACACAAGGTTCGCATTCTCATTTGGCTCCCCTTGAATCAATGAATGGTACATCCCATCATTGAGCTTCAAACTCTTATCCTCACTTGTCGAAGAGGAAAGCTGTGAGGAGTTTGTATGGCTCGCTGTTGCGGATGTGGAGGAAGAAAGATAGGGAACTTCCGGCAATTTTCTCCATGTCGCCTAGGTAGCAGCGAAGGCCGTTGGATCTGCCGAAATTGGCGGCGAAGACGGTGTAGCCATAAGAGATCTAGGTAGGTAGGTCTGGGTTTTTTTTTTTTTTTTGGGTATGTTCTTCATGTTCAAGATTTATGTGAATTGAGATAGGAAAACAATACTATTTTTTGATTTTGTTTCTCTTACATTTTTGTGCTATATTTTGTTTTGGGAGGAGAAAGACAAATTTGAGCAAAAATACCTATTTACCCCATGATTTTAACAGAGGTGGGTTACAGAAAACATATGAAACATACCTTAGGTGGATTAAGTGACACTTTTTAAACTACGGGTAGGCAAAGTAATTTCGGGTCAAACCACAGGTGGGTTTAGTGTAATTACCCTTAAAAATAATAATAATAATAATAATGCATAAAAAATTACATTAAAATTACCATTAATCATTCAAGTTTATAGATATAATGACTTTATGTTTTGATTCTCCAAAAAATAAAAAAGAAATACAAAGATTTACTTATTTTGTTGGTATGTTTTATTATTATTATTATTATTATTATTATTATTATTATTATTATTATTATACTTTCAAGTTTTAAGTAAATAAGTCCTCTAATATAAGAGATCAAAATTTGATAAGGATGTAGTATAAAATTCATGTTTTACCCCTCCAATCGCAACATGCTATATCATCTTATCACATATTTAAGAATAAGTATAACCACACCCAATCAATTTTAATACCCATATATAAATTCAACTAAATCGAGAGTTCATTGAGATGTTATTAGGCGTGGTAGAATATATTAAATTTTAAGTAAAATAATGATATGGCAATCTTGTATTGGATGGTGTAAAACATGACTACATGAGTTTTACACTTATCCTTACCAAATTCAGACTCTTAATATAATATATATAAAAAAATGTAAATTACTTTTAAGAAATAAAAAATTCTCAACTCATAAGATCTAAGATCTTGCTAAGCAATGAGCATGTTACTAGGCCTATAGGCTAAGTCTTCTCATAAAACTTTTTTCAAAATGGATTATTAAGGGCTTGTTTGGTTTAAAAAAAATGGTCACTCAACACTCAGTTTTCATCACCCATTACTTATCACTCATCACTCATCATTCAAACTTTATTTTTTCACTCACTCAAAATAAACACGTTTGGTTTCAGTTCTTGTTCCATGTAACTCAAAATTTTTGCAATAATGGTGGGACCCATTAACTGTACTGGGTCAGGCCTACCCGCGTAAGTTTATCTCTCCTCTTCTTTTTCTTTTTCCTCTCTTCACTTCTCTGCCTTTACTCTCTCATAAGACCTAAAAATTTCGCCCCTTTCCTCTCTTTCCCTCACTGAATCCACCACTTCTCTCTCCCACATTCCTCAAATCAGAAGGAACAAAGAAATGAGAAGCTCCCTCGCAGCCTCACCTCGTCAGACTATCTAGCTCCGGCCATGAGAAGCTCCCTTGCCGTCGATCTCCCCTGTACTCTTCGCCCCTCTCCTTTCTTTCTTTTTGTTTTTTTTTTTTTTTAAGATCAGCGTGTTGCTGTGTGGGTATAGATCGGTTTGCTGGGTTTTATGGGTCAGATCGGTTTGCTGGGTTTCATGGGTCAGTGGTGGGCTGGTTGTGGTTGCGGTAGTGGGTGGTGGGTGGTTGTGATTGGGTTGGTTGTGCTGATGGAGTTGGTTGGGTTTGGGGTTGATGGGTCTGTGTTTGGCTGATTTGGGGTTGCTGGGTTTAGGGTTGTTGGGTTCGGTGGTGGAGCTAGCTCGTTGGGGATGAAGAGGGAAGTGAAAATGAGAAGAGGAGCTCCAACGGTAATAACTCTCAGCCTGTTCCGGATGTGACAATGCACTGGCGAAAGGCCCACAACTTCATCTAATTTACTGACTTGCGACTGAAACTCAGTTTTTGAGTTTTGAAAACAGGTGAAACCTGTTTTCAGTTTTGGTCACTCATCATCCATTTTACCGAGTCATGAGTGATGAAACTTGTGATTCAAAACTAATCCAAACAAGTGCTCAGTAGTGGGACCCATACAATTTGGATGATGAAAACAAAAAACTGAGTGATATCACTCAAAACTCTCTTCATCCAAACAAGCTCTAATATATGCTATTCTAAGGGCCACACATTAACCAAATCCTTTAAACAAATAATGAGAAAAGACTTGGCTTTTTAAGTTAAAAAATAATTTAAACAAACAATTAGTTTCCAACTCATTCCCACTGTCACGTTTTTCCCAAGCAATCCAAATCTAATAGCTTCTTCTAGTCTTTTGCCTTTCTAGTCTTTTGCTTTTCTTCCCAACATTTACTTCTCAGTCTTCATCTTTCTTTATTCCCCATCTCAGTCTCTACACTCTTGTCTTCCCCAGTTTCTCAAACACAGAGTAAAGCAGCAAATTATCTTTCTTTCACAGTGGTTCACAGGAAAAATATAATCTCAGATTTTATAAGTTTAAAAACCGGAATGATGACCAATTCTCGATTATCCTGATTCAACCATGGTCCAATCCGGATTTCAAAACCACTTATACATTGGCTAGACAACAAATTTAGTCGGAAATGAGATATGGGTAGTCATGAGGCCATCAAGTTAGAAGTGTTTGAAAAAAAAAAGTTAAGAAGTATTTGAAGACTCATTGCTAATCATTTCTTAGCAACGGGGTATTGCAAGGTTGATAAGGCAAGGACTCTACAACCTATTGACTCAGCTTCGAGGAATGCTTGAATGTAGAAAAGAATCTGATGAGAAAGCATTGGTATTATTATATCAATTGGTGCATCCAAAATGGTGAATACTAGTTCAAAGCCACACATTAATGACCTTAACATCATTCGATAACAAACACACACATCATGTGCACCATTCATTAAGAAAAATACTAATTTGTAAATAATTTTATATTAACCCATGCATAGCATAGATATAAT
Organism: Lithocarpus polystachyus; assembly: GCA_033629205.1. Classification (NCBI taxonomy): domain Eukaryota; kingdom Viridiplantae; phylum Streptophyta; class Magnoliopsida; order Fagales; family Fagaceae; genus Lithocarpus; species Lithocarpus polystachyus. The sequence continues at coordinate 1,967,319 of CM066165.1, forward strand.
ACTTTTTTTTAATGGGAGCATAGATATAATACTAGTGTCATACGTATGAAAAAAAAAAAAAAATATATATATATATATATCAAGAGTTGGGTTAAAATTATGGGCGAGTTTATTCAAAAAAAGAAGAAGTTATGAGTGAGTTTTGCATTAGTTTTTAAGTTTTAGCTTTCAGCTTTTAACTTTTATATATAACTTTTTAAAATTACAATTTTTTCCCATTTTTTCTTGCTTTAATTTTTAAAATTTTCCAAGGCTCAAGTATACTTTAACACACTTTCATCAAAAAATGTTCAACAAAAAGTTAAATAAGCTGTTCCCAAATAAACACATATGTAGTTGTAAGGATACAACTTGACAAGATGGGCCTCTGAGTGAAATGGACTTTAGCCCAAGACGTGAACAGTACCTTGCAACGAATTTGTAGAGAGTGGGCTAAGTAAAGTTGGTTGAAAGCGAGTTTGTTGATGGCCCAAGTCTAGTTATGATCAGACTAACGAAAACAAAGTGCTGAAGTTGTATAGGGTTCTTCTCGGCTTGGTCCGAGGAGTGAGTTTTAGCTATTGTCTGAGTGCTTATATCTCTCTCTTCCTTTCTCTCTTTTTTGGTTACTTTTCTTTTTCTCCAGATTGTTCGATGCCTTCTTTCTCTGTTTCCTGCTCTATTTATAGGCCAATTTGCCTCACGTGCCAGTTAGGTGATTTTCCCTTGATACTTGTCCCATCAACCTTCCCTTGAAGTTCTTATACGGCAGCTGTAAAGAATGAGGATCACTGTTCAGATGTTTTTTCCCCATTAATGCAGCCATAGGGCTAGCTGCAGGATAATAAATGCAGTGGTAGCAACCTTTTACATAATATCTCATTGCCGCCACCTGTCCTTTTTGCCTACATAGATTAGGGGATTCTTTAGAAATGCTAGGATTAACATTGGGGCATTCAACTTAATCGTCCCTTTGGTCATCCGAACAGGTAGTGCTCCTCGGACCACTCTTTTCCTTCTTCATATGAGTTATGCTTCAACGAAGAGTTAGACTAGACACCTTCCTCATGACTTACTGTCCTCGGACGAGCAGGCCTCCTCGGACAGGCCCACAGCCCATCATTTGGAATTGGACCTTTAACCCCTACAATAGCCCCTCAAAATTCCGGTTTTCTCTCTTATCTGAGGAGAAGAGCGGGATTTTGACTTCTTCAAGGGTTAAATTTACCAAGTTTTTCAACCTATCCACGTGGAGAGGCCAAACCGCGTGTCTTGCAAGCGTTTCCAACGCTTCGAAAATTGCAACGCCTCATTTATTGCCTTAGCTGGCGCCCTGTCTTCCTTATTATCGGTGAGATGCAGATCCTGTGGCTAAGATTTTTTCACGAAATTTCGAGCAAGAGAACTCCCACTTGCTTTCCCTTCCTATATAAAAGGCTCTAAGGGAGTCGTTTCGCCCATTTCACATACCCCTAAGCGTTCCAAAGTCCCTGAGCATTCCAACCTTCATACGTTCCTTTATTCTAATTATTCTGAGAACACTTTTACGAAAAATCCTAGATATTTAGGGAGTTTTCAGAGACAAAAATCTCAACCACCCCTGTAAGTACTTGGTTTCTAAGTTAGTTTCTCCTCGGCTGGTCATCTCTACCTGTTTGTTTTTGTCTTACTCCCTTTCTAGGAAGTTTTCTCCGTATTCTCTCATATTTAGATGGGTAGATTTTGGAATCTCGTTGATTCACCTATCGCGGTAGAGCTCTTTAAGCCTAAATACCATATACCCGAGGGAATAGGCCTTCGGTATTGCCCTCCGAAAAACATCCTAACTACTAGGAAAACCGGTGAAGTGGTCATTCCCGTGATCGCCTTTTTAGAGGGGGGAATGACCATTCCCATGGGGACAATAGCTCGGGAGTACCTTAGGAACCATAGGTTATGCCCGCACCAGTGCGCCTCTAACCTATTTAGGGTTTTGGGTTGCGCTGATGCCCTTAACTAAATGATGGGCCTGCAACTCACTTGGCACGACGTCGAACATATGTACTAGTGTCATTCACTATCCGACAGGGGGTATTACTTAAAATCCCGATCCCCCATTATCAAAATGGTGTCGTGCCTTCCGAAGTCCAACAAGGGCATGAAGGACGACTTCGTCATCGTCTCTGGGGCGTGGCATGATGGTCATCGCTGTCCGACTAAGGAGGGGGAGCCAGGTGGGATGCCTTAGGACTAGATTGAGTTAACATAGAATTTACACTCTAGGTTTCATCTTACTTTGCTGTTCAATCACTTGATTTTGAAACAATATGACTAATTCCGTGTTCCTTAGCTGTGATTGCAGATAGAAAGTTCGCTGCTCCCAGACTCAGCCTCGTGAACGTTCTTGGCTTGAACAAACTACTCAAACCCGAGGTGTTTATGCATTCAGACGGCCAGTTGCGCGCCGTTCATCTAATATTGGACTTTGCTCTTCTGTCAGACAGCTTCCAGGACGTTGGGAATGCCATCCAAGCAGGAGATAAGAGGATCCACAGGATTGACGTTTCTCGGCCGGGTTTCTTGGCTAAGAAAGACCTTCCTCCAGTTAAGTGGACGTTTCAACAAGCTCTTCCTCCGCCCACCATCCAAAGGGAAGAATCTGCCTCTTCTCGGCTGTCCCTGAAGACGGAGATAGACCAGTTCCACTTCGAGGGAGAAGAAGAAGTGCAAACACAGCCTCAAAGTATACCAAATCCTGATAGTTCCGAGGAGGAAGAAAAGAAGATGTCTCTAAATCCGAGGGCGGGGTTGAGAGACCTCTTGGCTGGGAGGAGTAAGGGTGCATCTTCTAAGGATGCACCTAAGGCCAAAGCTGCTGATAACCTCCCTCCACCTCCGCCCCTTCCTGCATTCGAGACCGGCCTTCTTCCAATACCGGATCTAAAGAGGAAGAGGAAGGTGGTGGACTTGGATTATGAAGAGGGTGAAGTGCCCCGGCACCAACAGAAGGGGCCAAAGCAGTAGAAGAATGGGAAGGACAGCCGAAGGGTCTCTCCATCCGAGAATAAGGTGGAGACCCATACCCGGGACATCCGCCGGCTGCCAACTTGGGCCTCGCGGTTGGACTTGGATGGCGCTTCAATTCCTATGACCGCTTCTATAAGAGAATTCCAGAAAGGTCACTCGGCATACATTGCCGAGGCGCTAGAGCGTCCTCTGCTCTTGCTTCAGGACATGGAGGAAGTGAAGTCCTGGAGGCAGGCAGATTTATTTGTCTCTGAAAAGAGACTTAGCTATGGTAAGCTCTTAAACTTAAGTTAACGTCCTAAAGTTTGTGTCTCCATGCTAATGCACTCCTCTCATTTTTCTTATGCAGGTGACCCAACAGATCTATGTGGTGGAAGACTGGGTCAAGGATGCCCGCAACCAGGCCAGGGCTGAGGCTCAGTCTTCGACCAACGCCGAGAAGAATCTGGGGGCCATCAAGCATGAGAAGCAAGAGTCGGCCAAAAAGCTGGTCATGGAGGAAAAAGACATGAAGAGTGCAAAAGCTGGGCTGAGGAGCACCCAAGACCAGGGCGAGGATCAGCGAAAAAAGCTGCACATAATAGAAATAGAGCTGGCAACTTAGAGGTAGCTGGTCTTGGAGCTTGAAGCTCGAGTGGAAAAGGCTGAGAAGGCAAAGGAGGCAGCTCGGGATGTTGCGGTGGCAACCGAGGCCGAGAAGAACACAGAGTACATCTGTGGTATTGAAGAGACAGAAATAAGGCTCGCTGAAGAAGTCTCTGAAGTATGCAGGGATTACTGCAAGTTCACATGGGAAAAAGCCTTGAACCTTGCAGGAGTCCCCGCAAGCTCGGAACTCAGGCAGCCCGGGAAGATATACTATGATCCGCACATAAGCGTAGTCCTGGCTGACCCCGTGCCTCCACCATCACAAGCTCCGGAGCCCTCTGAGCAGACACTTGTTCCTCCTGAGGCCAAACATGAGGGTCAAGGGGAAGAGGTGACACTGCAGAAAAGCATTGACGCAGAGACGGAGACTTCTTCCAAGGCCACGGATGCTGCTAAGGCCAAGGAGGCTGCCCCCACGGAGACCGGAGCTGGATCCTCGGATGCCGAGCCGAGCGGACTGGACAGCCTTCCTCTTCGGATAGCCGAGATTTAGGGCTAGGGTTTTGTCTTTTGTAGTTGTTGTGGTTGTTTGTTTTTTGTTTGTTTGTTGTTTTTTTTTTTTTTTTTTTATTCTTGTAGCAACGTGTTGCACGCTGGGCTAATGTACTTCAACTTTTGATTAATGAGAATATTTGCATTTGCCTTCAACTGTTCCGAATTCCATTCATTTATTTCTTTTGCCTTGTAGTTCTTAAATTTGCGAAAAGTCTAGGTCCACAGACTAAAACAATAATAGAAGTAAATTTCTGTTCACACGGAATGATGGGGATAGCATGAATATGACAATAGTATCCTGAGACCAATGATAAAAGCCTTAATGATTACCTCGAAGTTATTCAATTAGCTCAAATTGTTTTAGCAAATGGGAATAAATTTATATTGTTATAAACTGACGTAGAGTTATGTGAATGGAAGCGAACCTTTCAACACTTAGAGTGGTAAAATTAAATGGGAATACCAATTAGCTCATTGTGTGCGTGGTCCGAGAATGCATACAAGGCCAAGTTTTGCCTAACACTTAGTGAAATGAGCTAGAATGTTAATTTACCCAAGGTATGTGGTCCGAGAGACCAGGCATGACCAAGGTTCTGTTTAATACTTAATGAAATGGATTAGAGTATTAATTTACCCAAGGTATGTGGTCCGAGGGACCAGGCATGACCAATGTTCTGTTTAATACTTAGAGTTTTAATTTACCCAAGGTATGTGGTTCGAGGGACCAGGCATGACCAAGGTTCTGTTTAATACTTAAAGTATTAATTTACCCAAGGTATGTGTGACGTCCCGTAAGTCAAACAAAAAAAAAAAAAAAAAAAAGGGGTGGTCTGATTTATGTTCCCACGTGCCACCCAACTACCCCACCTACCCCACCCATTCCCCACCACTTATTTTCCTTTATCTCTTTTCTCTCTTTTGGCCGGCCTCTCTTCTCTCCCTTTCATTTTCTTTCTTTTCTTTTACTGAAACACACACACATACACACACTCACGCCGGACTCCACTCCAAATCACACAATTTCACCATCATTTTTTCGGCAAGATCACCGGAAAATTTTTGTGAACCCATAAACTCCTTCATCTCCTTTATTTGAGGTAAAAATTTCTAATCTTTTTTATGGGTTTTACACTTTTGCTTGAGGTTATTGTTATCTAAGTTTTAATAATGATACCCATGTGATTTATGAGCATTAGAAGTGATATTTATGTGTTTGTATGTATGGGTTTTGTATTGGTGGAATTATTTGATGAGTGGGTATATAATTTGTGCTAATGATGACTACATAAAGTTTATGTATGGTGGAAAATTTAGGGGTTTTGAGTTATATCATGTGATGGTGGGTAAATTAAATTTTTCCATTGCCATTGGGTTTATTTGGAGTTAGTTGAAGTTCTAAATATCTTGTCTTGGAGGATATTTTGATTTAGCTTCCATGAGTCTCTTAATAATGTAGTGTAAATTTTATGGAAGCTAATCATGATGTTGGAGATGATATTAAATGGGTTAACTTTATAAATTGGAGATTATGCCTTATGAATCAATTTGTTGAGAAACTTTGGAAGTGGGATATATTTTTATTGATGAGGTTAAATAATAGGCTTGCCTAATTAAGTGCTTTTTGGCAATTCCTAAATTGTAGCTAGATGCAATTTCAAGCTCTATGCTTATTGTGATAGGTTTACTTGATATTGTTTAGGTTCTAGCTAATCTCCTTGGAGCTTGGAGAATTAGGATTTTGCAGTTGCGAGGTAAGTAGCTTCTTAATGGAATTTTTTGGAAAATAAGCATGTTTTATAAATGTTGTTTTTGGGTCAAACACGTTTTAGAAAATTGTCGATGGATATATGTTTTTCTTAAAAGTATTGTGTTGTGACCCTATTATATATTATTATATATGCAAAAGCATCTTATTTGGTATTGCATTTGGGGAAATGTATAAATTGTTGATAAGGAAAAATGAGCATCTTTTATTTAATCTTTGATAAGAAAGTCATTGATTTTATGGTATATTGAAATACTTAAAGATGCTTATCTTGCCTTGTATTATTTGGGAAATTGATAGAAAATATTTTGACAAGAATGAAGTTGAAAACTTTACAAACTTTGTAGAAGTTAGATTATTTAAGGTTTTTCTGAAACTACCTGAATATGAACTATATGTTTCAAGGAAATGTATACCTGTGAGCTTTATATGGCTTTAATAACTGCCATGTGTGATTTCCCGGTGATCACCCGATTTGGTTGCCGTAGTCTTTGTGATAACGGAATCAAATCTAGGTCAGTGCTCTTTCACTGTGGATGACGCGTTCTTCCCTGCTGCCCATGGGGGGAAGAGGTTCCTTAATTGTGTATGGGTGAGGCTGCTGTCCATGGAGCCAAGAGACCACATGCAAGAGAGGTCCTATTTGACGTGCTCTCTCTGCTGCCCATGGGGGGAGAGAAAAACCTTGAGGGTATGGGTGAGGCTGCTGTCCATGGGGCCAAGAGTCTGCATACCAGAGAGGACAATATCATGCCAGTTGTGAATGAGTGGATCCCCTGACCAGTCTATGTGGTAGTGTAGTATATTTGTGATAAATTACCGTACGTTAGATTTTATGGCTTTTGAAACTATATTGTTAGTGCTCACAGATTATAGTATATAGTTTCATGGTATTTATCTTGGAAAACCTTATGTTTCATTACTAAATCATTCTTGTCATATCATATCATCATTATTATTGAAAATGGAACTTGCATTTCCCCCACCCCCATTAATTATGATACTTACTGGGCTTTGTCTCATCCCATTATTTTTATAAACTTTTCAGAGTAAGCAACAATCTTTTGAGACAGCTTTTTGATGGCTAACGGTAGTTAGACTGACTACTAATGGAGGCTGAACTTTTGTAATAGAGATATTAGATGATGTATATTTTAGACTAGGCTTGACTCATTCTTTTGTATATTAGTGGTTGTGATGTTATTCCCACTAATGGGACAAGCTGATGATATGTAAATATATATTCAGACCTCTATTCTTTTGTGGCCAATGGTCCCTGTAATTATTACTTAGAGCTCTGACTTACTCTGGGAGCATATCCAATGAAATTATTGTGGTAATTTTTGATGTTGGTAATTGATATGATTTATGTAGATTGGATTGTCAAAAAGGAAAAATTTACAGGTACTTGAGACGTCTTTCTCATGCCTTGGACCCTTTGGGGTTTGGGGCGTGACAGTTATGGTATCAAAGCTTAGGTTATGATTCTGTAGACTTTTGGAACTAGGAATTGATCTTGATCTAAGTCAGAGCAATAGGGGTTTGATGAATTCTTTATTTTGTATCTTTGTTTCAGCTTCCACCTGCTATTCCTTTTTCCTTATCTATCTTTTCTATGCTAACCTTCTATGTTGCCTTGTGATTTACTTGCTTTTTTTTTTGGGTATAGGTATAAGTACTTTAGTACACTATGCCTCCTAAAAAGAAAGCGCGTAAAGTAAGGCATGTGGATGAGGTTACAGCTCCAGAGCATGGCCATAGGCAACGCCAAGAGCGTGAGAGATCTGTCACTCCTGATGGTGGTGAGATTGATGAGGTGGCGGACAGGATTTATGCTAGGATTGCTAGAGCAGTCCGGGGTGGTGAATGTAGGAGGGAGGGTTGCACATTTGGAGAGTTCCATAAGCAAAACCCTCCAACATTTGATGGAGAGCCTGATCCTATGGCAGCAGAGAATTGGCTGCTAAAGATGGAAAAGTTACTAAGAGCCCTTGAATGCACTGATGCTCAGAAAGTGAGGTATGCCACTTATGCTCTTCAGGGTTCTGCTGAGAGATGGTGGTCAAGCACTGAGCAATTGTTGAGGATGGAGTTGGGAAGGGACACTCCCATTTCTTGGGAGAAGTTTAAGGAAGTTTTTAATGGGACATACTTCCCTGATGTGGTGAGGGACCGTAAGGCAAGAGAATTTTCTGATTTGGTTTAGGGGGCTATGACAGTGGAGGAGTATGCTGCTAAGTTTATTGAGCTTTCTCGCTTTGCTCCTTACTTGATTCCGGATGAGTCCAAGAAAGTGAAGAAGTTTCGAGAAGGCCTTAATAGTAGGATTCACCCTCTCATTATAGCCTCTGGAGTGGATACTTTTACTGAGGCTGTGAAGCGAGCAATGAGTCTTAAAGAAGACTTTAAGTATAACCCCAATTCCAAAGAGACTGAAAAGAAGCAAGGGCCCTCTAATTCTCTACATGGTAAGGGTCAAGGGCATAAGAAAGGATTCTTTAAAAACTCGGGTAATAGAGGACAATCTTCTAGGCACAGCAAGAATGCCTATCCTCAGTCTGGTGATAAGAAGTCTTGCTCTCGTTGTGGTAAACTTCATGATGGACAAAATTGTGATGGGATCAAGATTTGCTTTACTTGTAAGCAACCCGGACACTTTGCTAGAGATTGCCCAAGTTCTAAGGGTTCGGGTTCTTCTTCCTCATCTCAAGTTGTAAAGGGTAATGACAATGGGAAGAAGGTGCAAGGTAGAGTGTATGCCTTGATTACTCAGAATGCTCAGGCCATGGATACAGTGGTGGCAGGTATACTTCCTTTGTTCTCCGCACATGCTAAAGTTCTTTTTGATCCTGGTTCTACGCATTCTTTTGTTTCTTGCGCATTTGCTAAGAATCATGATAAGAGCCCCGAATTACTTGATTTTGAGTTATCGGTTTCTACCCCTGTTGGTGATACTTTAATGACTAATCTTATGCTTAAATCTTGTGTTATTTGTATTGAGGGTAGAGAGTTATTGGCTGATTTGGTGTTGTTAGATATGCATGATTTTGATGTCATTTTGGGCATGGATTGGTTGGCTTCTTACCATGCTAGTGTGCATTGTTTTGAGAAAGAGGTGGTGTTTAGGCCTTCAGGTGAACCAGAATTTTTATTTAAGGCTTCATGTTTGCCTTTTATGCCTCCTGTGATATCATGCATACAAGCAAAGCACTTGCTTAAAAAGGGATGTCATGGATTCCTTGCTAGTGTAATGGACTTACATAGTAGAGAATTGGAGACAGGAGACATTCCTATTGTGAGGGAATTTTCGGATGTTTTTCCTGATGATTTACCTGGGTTGCCCCCGGATCGTGAGATTGAGTTCTCTATTGATCTCCTTCCTGGCACTGCACCTATTTCTAAGGCACCTTATAGAATGGCACCCACAGAGTTGAAAGAACTTAAGGAGCAATTGGTAGAATTGCTAGACAAAGGGTTTATTCGCCCTAGTGCCTCGCCTTGGGGAGCTCCAGTCTTATTTGTTAAGAAAAAAGATGGGTCTATGAGGTTATGTATTGATTACCGTGAGCTTAATAGAGTCACCATAAAGAATAAATATCCTTTGCCTCGTATTGATGACCTATTTGATCAGTTGCAAGGAGCACAAGTCTTTTCTAAAATTGATCTTCGTTCTGGTTACCACCAATTGAAGATTAAGGGTGAGGATATACCAAAGACGGCCTTTCGAACTAGATATGGTCATTATGAATTTTTGGTAATGCCGTTTGGATTAACTAATGCCCCTGCTGCTTTTATGGATTTGATGAATAGGGTATTTCATGAGTATTTGGATCGATTTGTCATTGTATTCATTGATGATATTTTGATTTATTCTAAGAGTCAAGAAGAGCATGAAGAACACTTGAAGATTGTTTTACAGATTCTAAGAGAAAGGAAGTTGTATGCTAAGCTGAAGAAGTGTGAATTTTGGTTGAATCGAGTAGTATTCTTGGGTCATGTGATATCTAAGGATGGGATTACAGTGGATCCTAATAAGATAGAAGCGGTGGTTAATTGGAATAAGCCTACAAATGTGAGTGAGGTTAGAAGTTTCTTGGGCCTTGCTGGTTACTATAGAAGATTTGTAGAGGGATTTTCCCGTATTGCAGCTCCTTTGACACAACTAACTCGGAAGAATGTTAAATTTGAGTGGAAGGATGAATGTGAGAAAAGCTTCCAAGAGCTAAAGAGGAGATTGGTCACAGCTCCAGTGTTAACTATCCCTTCAGGTACAGGAGGTTTTGTCATTTATAGTGATGCTTCTCATAAGGGACTTGGTTGTGTGTTGATGCAAAATGGGAAGGTTGTGGCTTATGCCTCTCGTCAGTTGAAAAATTATGAGAAAAATTACCTCACTCATGACTTGGAGTTAGTTGCAGTTGTTTTTGCTTTAAAAATTTGGAGACATTACTTGTATGGGGAAAGATGCGAGATTTTCACTGATCATAAAAGTTTAAAGTATTTCTTTACCCAAAAGGAGTTAAATATGAGGCAACGAAGATGGTTGGAATTGGTTAAAGATTATGATTGCTCTATTAACTATCATCCTGGTAAAGCTAATGTTGTAGCTGATGCTCTTAGTAGAAAGCCTTCAAGTTTTTCAGCTGCTTTGCTCACTACTCGAGAAGAAATTATTCGGGATCTTGAAAGGATGGAGATTGAGGTTGTTATGGGCCATTCGGAAGCCTACTTGGCTAGTTTGAGTGTTCAACCAACTTTGGTGGAAAGAATTAAATTGTCACAGGCCGATGACCCACATTTAAAGAAAATCATGGATGAGGTGCATAGTGGAAAGAAATCTGAATTTTCTATCTCTGAGGATGGTGCTTTGAGATTTGGGAGTAGACTTTGTGTGCCTAATGATCCATTGATTAAAAAAGAGATTCTAGAGGAGGCTCACTATTCCCCATATACAATACATCCGGGTAGTACAAAAATGTACCGTGATCTTTGTGAAAACTTTTGGTGGAATAATATGAAAAGGGAGATTGCTCACTTTGTAGAGCAATGTTTGACTTGTCAGCAAGTTAAGGTGTCACACCAACGACCCTCAGGTTTGTTGCAACCACTTTCTATTCCCCAATGGAAGTGGGAGAAAAATCACTATGGATTTTGTTTCAGGATTGCCGAGATCTCCAAAGGGTCATGATGCTATTTGGGTGGTTGTTGATAGAATGACAAAATCAGCTCATTTTCTCCCTATTCGGATGAACTACTCCCTTGATCAGTTAGCTCAGCTCTATGTTGATGAGATTGTGAGACTTCATGGAGTACCTGTTTCTATTGTTTCAGATAGAGATCCAAGGTTTACTTCTCATTTTTGGGGTGGTGTGCAGAAGGCCTTGGGTACTAGATTGAATTTTAGCACAGCTTTCCACCCTCAGACAGACGGACTGTTTGAAAGGACTATTCAAACTCTAGAAGATATGTTGAGAGCATGTGTCTTGGATTTTAAAGGGAGTTGGGCTAGTCACTTACCTTTGGTGGAGTTTGCTTACAATAATAGTTACCATTCAAGTATCGAAGCAGCACCTTATGAGGCTTTGTATGGGAGAAAGTGTAGATCCCTTATTTGTTGGGATGAGGTAGGAGAACGAAAAATCTTGGGGCCAGAGATTATTCAGAGGACTTGTGAAAAGGTAAATATGATTCGTGACCGACTACGAGCAGCCCAAAGTAGACAAAAGAGCTATTATGACATTAAAAGGAAGGCTTTAGAACTTGAAATTGGAGATAAAGTTTTCCTACGAGTTGCACCTATGAAAGGAGTAATGAGATTTGGCAAAAAGGGTAAGCTAAGCCCTAGGTTTGTAGGGCCTTTTGAGGTCTTGGAGAGAGTGGGTGAAGTTGCATATAGAATTGCCCTACCGCCAGCCTTGTCAGGAATTCATAATGTTTTCCATGAGTCTATGTTGAGGAAGTATATTCCTGACCCTTCACATGTTCTGAGCTATGAGCCTCTTCAGATCAGAGATGATTTATCATATGAAGAAGTTCCAGTAGAGATTTTGGATCGTAAGGAGCAAGTGCTACGCAAAAGAACAATATCTTGGGTAAAGGTGCTTTGGAAGAATCATTCGGTGAAAGAGGCATCTTGGGAGCGTGAGGATGATATGTTGTCGAGATACCCAAGCCTTTTTCAGGATCAAGGTACGTAAAATTTCGAGGACGAAATTTTTATAAGGGGGGAAGAATGTGACGTCCCGTAAGTCAAACAAAAAAAAAAAAAAAAGGGGTGGTCTGATTTGTGTTCCCACGTGCCACCCAACTACCCCACCTACCCCACCCATTCCCCACCACTTATTTTCCTTTATCTCTTTTCTCTCTTTTGGCCGGCCTCTCTTCTCTCCTTTCATTTTCTTTCTTTTCTTTTACTGAAACACACACACATACACACACTCACGCCGGACTCCACTCCAAATCACACAATTTCACCATCATTTTTCCGGCAAGATCACCGAAAAATTTTTGTGAACCCATAAACTCCTTCATCTCCTTTATTTGAGGTAAAAATTTCTAATCTTTTTGATGGGTTTTACACTTTTGCTTGAGGTTATTGTTATCTAAGTTTTAATAATGATACCCATGTGATTTATGAGCATTAGAAGTGATATTTATGTGTTTGTATGTATGGGTTTTGTATTGGTGGAATTATTTGATGAGTGGGTATATAATTTGTGCTAATGATGACTACATAAAGTTTATGTATGGTGGAAAATTTAGGGGTTTTGAGTTATATCATGTGATGGTGGGTAAATTAAAATTTTCCATTGCCATTGGGTTTATTTGGAGTTAGTTGAAGTTCTAAATATCTTGTCTTGGAGGATATTTTGATTTAGCTTCCATGAGTCTCTTAATAATGTAGTGTAAATTTTATGGAAGCTAATCATGATGTTGGAGATGATATTAAATGGGTTAACTTTATAAATTGGAGATTATGCCTTATGAATCAATTTGTTGAGAAACTTTGGAAGTGGGATATATTTTTATTGATGAGGTTAAATAATAGGCTTGCCTAATTAAGTGCTTTTTGGCAATTCCTAAATTGTAGCTAGATGCAATTTCAAGCTCTATGCTTATTGTGATAGGTTTACTTGATATTGTTTAGGTTCTAGCTAATCTCCTTGGAGCTTGGAGAATTAGGATTTTGCAGTTGCGAGGTAAGTAACTTCTTAATGGAATTTTTTGGAAAATAAGCATGTTTTATAAATGTTGTTTTTGGGTCAAACACGTTTTAGAAAATTGTCGATGGATATATGTTTTTCTTAAAAGTATTGTGTTGTGACCCTATTATATATTATTATATATGCAAAAGCATCATATTTGGTATTGCATTTGGGGAAATGTATAAATTGTTGATAAGGAAAAATGAGCATCTTTTATTTAATCTTTGATAAGAAAGTCATTGATTTTATGGTATATTGAAATACTTAAAGATGCTTATCTTGCCTTGTATTATTTGGGAAATTGATAGAAAATATTTTGACAAGAATGAAGTTGAAAACTTTACAAACTTTGTAGAAGTTAGATTATTTAAGGTTTTTCTGAAACTACCTGAATATGAACTATATGTTTCAAGGAAATGTATACCTGTGAGCTTTATATGGCTTTAATAACTGCCATGTGTGATTTCCCGGTGATCACCCGATTTGGTTGCCGTAGTCTTTGTGATAACGGAATCAAATCTAGGTCAGTGCTCTTTCACTGTGGATGACGCGTTCTTCCCTGCTGCCCATGGGGGGAAGAGGTTCCTTAATTGTGTATGGGTGAGGCTGCTGTCCATGGGGCCAAGAGACCACATGCAAGAGAGGTCCTATTTGACGCGCTCTCTCTGCTGCCCATGGGGGGAGAGAAAAACCTTGAGGATATGGGTGAGGCTGCTGTCCATGGGGCCAAGAGTCTGCATACCAGAGAGGACAATATCATGCCAGTTGTGAATGAGTGGATCCCCTGACCAGTCTATGTGGTAGTGTAGTATATTTGTGATAAATTACCGTACGTTAGATTTTATGGCTTTTGAAACTATATTGTTAGTGCTCACAGATTATAGTATATAGTTTCATGGTATTTATCTTGGAAAACCTTATGTTTCATTACTAAATCATTCTTGTCATATCATATCATCATTATTATTGAAAATGGAACTTGCATTTCCCCCACCCCCATTAATTATGATACTTACTGGGCTTTGTCTCATCCCATTATTTTTATAAACTTTTCAGAGTAAGCAACAATCTTTTGAGACAGCTTTTTGATGGCTAACGGTAGTTAGACTGACTACTAATGGAGGCTGAACTTTTGTAATAGAGATATTAGATGATGTATATTTTAGACTAGGCTTGACTCATTCTTTTGTATATTAGTGGTTGTGATGTTATTCCCACTAATGGGATAAGCTGATGATATGTAAATATATATTCAGACCTCTATTCTTTTGTGGCCAATGGTCCCTGTAATTATTACTTAGAGCTCTGACTTACTCTGGGAGCATATCCAATGAAATTATTGTTGTAATTTTTGATGTTGGTAATTGATATGATTTATGTAGATTGGATTGTCAAAAAGGAAAATTTTACAGGTACTTGAGACGTCTTTCTCATGCCTTGGACCCTTTGGGGTTTGGGGCGTGACAGTATGTGGTTTGAGGGACCAGGCATGACTAAGGTTCTGTTTAATACTTAGAGTATTAATTTACCCAAGGTATGTGGTCCGAGGGACCAGGCATGACCAAGATTCTGTTTAATACTTAGAGTATTAATTTACCCAAGGTATGTGGTCCAAGGGACCAGGCATAACCAAGATTCTGTTTAATACTTAATTAAATTGGATTAGAGTATTAATTTACCCAACGTATGTGGTCCGAGGGACCAGGCATGATCAAGGTTCTGTTTAATACTTAGTAAACAAGCAATATAATAGACCTCGATACGAGAATGGAAACTTTTATTAATAATAATACCTTTTTAGGTTTTTTACATTTCAGGGATGTGGTATAGCTCTTTCATCCAAATCCTCTAAGTAAAACGCTCCTATTCCAGCTACGGATAGGATGTGGTAAGGACCTTTCCAATTGGGACCTAATTTTCTCCAGGCTAGGTTCTTTGCAGTACCCACGACTTTCCGTAAAACCAAATCTCCTGGAGCAAGTAATCTTAGCTTGACATTAGCATCATACCTCTGCTTGAGCTTATGTTAATAGTAAGCTAGCTGAACCGTAGCATTTTCCCTTCGTTCGGCAACCAGATCCAAATTACTCTCTAGCAGTCTGTCATTGTTAGCCAAGGTGAAAGAACTCGTTCTAAGCGTGGGGAATCCAGTTTCTATGGGAATAACAGCTTCGGCCCCGTACGTCATTGCAAAGGGGGTCTCCCCCGTAGATCTCCGAGGAATCGTTCTGTAGGTCCAAAGAACGTGTGGTAATTCTTCCACCCACTTCCCTTTAGCATCATCCAGCCTCTTCTTCAGACCGCTTACTATGACTTTGTTAACTGCTTCAGCCTGGCCGTTTCCTTGCGAGTACGCGGGGGTGGAGTATCTATTCGTAATGCCTAGCCCACAGCAAAATCTCCTAAATGCTTTACTATCAAATTGAAGATCGTTGTCCGAGATGAGAGTGTGTGGTACTCCGAACCGGATGACAATTTTCTTCCATATAAACTTCTGGACATCTACATCCCTGATATTTGCCAATGGCTCGGCTTCAACCCACTTGGTGAAATAGTCTGTGCCAACGATCAGGTATTTTTTATTCTCGGTTGTCTTAGGGAAGGGACCTACAATGTCTAAGCCCCACTGAGCAAAAGGCCATGGGATGGATAGAGGATTAAGAACTCCCCTTGGTTGATGTATATTCAGCACAAACCTCTGGCATTGATCACACTTCCTCACGTACTCCTGTGATTCCCTTTGCATGTTCGGCCACCAATATCCCTAAGTTAGGGCTCTGTGAGCTAGAGACCTGCCTTCTGTGTGACTGCCACAAATTCCTTCGTGCAGCTCTTCAAGGAGCAACTTCGTGGCCTCAGGGTGTACACACAATAAGTAAGGCCCAGAGAAAGAGCGTTTGTATAGCTTATTGTCTCCTGACAGCCAGAACCGAGGAGCTTTTCTCCGCACCTTGTCAGCTTCGGCCTTGTCTGGCGATAGGACATCAACCATGAGGTAGGTCACCATAGGGTCCATCCAGCTTGGTCTCACCCTAACTTGATAGATGCTAGGCCCTTCTTCCTCATCAGCATGCTTTTGTACATCTTCCACCAAGATAAGCCAGGGCAGTCCTTGAGCCGAGGAGGTTGCAAGAGTGGCTAAGGAGTCCGCGTGTGTGTTCCCACTCCGAGGGATATGTTGGAGACTAAATGACTTGAACTGTGATTGTAGTTGCTTGACATGTCTTAAATACTTCTGCATTCTTTCATCACGCGCTCCCCTGAACTGGCCGACGATCGGTGCTGAGTCCGAGAATACCTCCATGGTGCTTCTACCCATTCTTCTGACCATGGCCATTCCGACCAACAGCACTTCGTACTCAGCTTCATTATTAGTAGTCGAGAAGTTTAATCTGAGTGATTTTTCGATAACAATATTCTCAGGAGATATCAAAACTAGTCCCATTCCTGAGCCTCTCTGATTGGCCGCACTGTCTGCATACAATTTCCAGGATGAGGATCCTTGCACGGACACTAGGCCAACTGAATTTCCATCCATGTGCATCTTCTCGGCATTTTCTTCGAACACAGGGTCAGTAAACTCAGCCACCAAGTCAGCCAGTATTTGCCCCTTAACTGAGGTGCGAGGCATGTACTTTATATCGAAAGTCCCTAGGATTGTACCCCACTTCACAATTTTTCCCGTATAATCTGCACTCCGAAGCAGTGATCTGAGTGGGAGTTGGGTAAGGACCACAACTGTGTGCGACTGGAAGTAATGAGGAAGTTTGCGAATGGTGTGAACAACTGCAAAGATGGCCTTCTCTAGTGGCAAGTAACGAACCTTGGCCTCATGAAGGGATTTACTCACGCAGTAAACAGGTTTCTAAACTCCATTATCGACCCGAATAAGTACCAGACTCACTGCGTGTGTGGCTACAACGATATAGGCGAACAGAACCTCATCCGTCGTGGGGCTGGACATAATGGGGGGTCGAGATAAGTATTCCTTTAGCTGTTGGAAAGCTAGAACACACTCTTCAGTCCATTCAAACCCCTTCCACTTGTTCAACAACTGGAAAAAAGGCCGACATCTTTCTGCCAACTTGGAGATGAATCGGTTGAGAGCAACAGTTATCCCAGTTAACTTTTGAACTTCTTTAGGATTTCGAGGAGGTTGCAGTTGTTGATCGCCTTTATCTGGTCGGGGTTGACCTCAATTCCGTGATGGGTGACCATATAGCCCAGAACTTTCCTGATCCAACGCCGAAAGAGCACTTTGAAGCATTGAGTTGCAACTTGTGTTTCCTTAAGATTTCAAAGATGCTCCCAAGGTCGCTAACATGCTCGGGTTCCAACTTACTCTTGACCACCATATGATCAATGTAGATCTCAATGCATTTCCCCAGCTGCGGTTTGAACATTTTTGTCATCATTCTCTGATAGGTGGAGCCTGCATTCTTCAGACCAAATAGCATCACCTTATAGTGGTAGTTCCCAACGGGGGTGACGAAGGCTGTCTTTTCTTGATCATCCAAAGCCAAGGGAATCTGGTGGTACCTTTGAAAGACATCCAAGAAACTCATTCGCGGATGCCCCACAGTTGCATCCACTAGCTGATCGATCCTAGGCATGGGGAATGGATCCTTCAGACAGGCTTTGTTCAAGTCTGTGAAATCCACACACACACGCCATTTCCCATTCTTCTTCTTCACCACCACTGTATTGGCCAGCCATTCTGGATAGAACACTTCTTTAATAGCCCTTGCCTGCTTGAGCTTGTTTACTTCCTCCTTTACAGTGTCAGAATGCTCTTTGGATGAGCGCCGAGGGGGCTGTTTCTTGGGAAGGGCAGCTGGACTTACGTTTAGATGATGACAGATGAACTCCAGATCTACCCTAGGGGCCTCATAAGAGTTTCAGGCAAACACGTCAATGTTCCTTCTAAAGAATACCAGCAGCTCCTCCTTATCCTGAGGAGGCAACTGAGCCCTGACCTGGAAAAACCTTTCTGGGTCTTCGTCGATGACAACTTTCTCCAGCCTCTCACACTTCTCCTCATCCAATTCCACGACATTGAGTGGAATCGGAATCTCTGATTGCTACGAATCTCTGCCCAAGGTAGTTACAGGCTCGGCAGCAGGCCGATGCATAATGGCGGCTATAAGGCATTGCCTTGCCATAAATTGGCTTCCTATAATCTCCTCGACTCGTCCTCTAGATGAAAATTTAACCTTTAGATGCAAGGTTGACGAAACAGCCCCCAGAGCGTGAAGCCAGGGTCTGGCTACAATGGCTATGTAGGGAGAGTATGCATCCACCACAATGAAGTCCACCTCGACTACCTCGGACCTTGCTTGTACAGGTAGCCTGATCTGACCCTTGGGGATGACGGTTTTCCCATCAAAGCTGACCAGAGGCGAATCATACGCTGTTAGGTCTTTAGGTCGTAAACCCAGTCCTTTGTACAGGTCCGGATACATGATCTTAGCCCCACTCCCTTGATCAACCATTACCCGCTTCACGTCGTACCCCCCTATTTTAGAGTGATGACCAAGGCGTCATCATGGGGCTGTATAGTCCCTTGCTTATCTTCGTCCGAGAAGCTCAAGGCTAGCCGGACCTCTACTCTGGCCCGTTTTGACTCCCGATTTGTGTCCTCGGCGGACGTCCTAGAGACGGACATCATTTTGGAAGGGCAGGATCCAGTCCTCCCAGGTGCTGCAAAGATAATGTTAATCGTGCCCAACGGGGGCCTTGACAAGGCGGTCCTCGAAGCCCCTGACCTGCCGAAGTCTCCCTGACCATTGGGCCGGTGTACAAATTGCTGTAGCTTTTCTTCCCTCAGCAGTTGCTCTAAATGGCTCTTTAACGTCCTGCAGTCTTCTATAGTATGCCCTCGTTCCTGATGGTATTGACAATAAAGGCTTTGATTGCGCTTTGTGGGATCTCCTCCCATCTTATTCGGCCACCTGAAATATGGCTTGTTTTGAATTTTCTCCAGGATTTGATAAATTTGGTTCTCGGAACACGGCATGGACTGCCTGCAACGCGATAGACCCGGATTGCGCACTATAGTCTCTCCGCGGCTTGCTGTTGCTGTATCGGTCTGACCTAAAATCCCTTCTCTCCTGAGGGATAACCTTGGCCTTTCCCTTCCCGAGCAACTGATCTTCCTCCACCCGCTTACTCATCGATACGGTCCATAAGCCGGCGAACACTTCTCACGGGCTTCTTGGTCAGTGATTTCCTCAGATTATGCTCGGCTGGCAAGCCGACCTTGAAAGTTCTCACGGCCACGTCGTCGAAACTCCCTTCAATCTCGTTAAACATTTTCCAGTACCTATCCGAGTACGTTTTCAACATCTCCCATTCTAGCATAGACATGGACAGCAAGGAATCTAATGGCCGAGGGACCTTAGTGTTCGTAACGAACCGAGAGCAAAAGGCCTTAGTGAGTGCCTGAAAGGATCCAATATAATTTAGCCGCGAGGCCATCAAACCATCTCATAGCTACAGGCCTCAAACTGGAGGGGAACACCTTGCACATGAGAGTCTCGTTCCAAGAGTGGACAGCCATCCTCTGGTTGAAATGGCTCACGTGCTCAACAGGATCAGTCCGTCCATTGTACTTAGTGAAAGTGGGCTGACTAAAACGCCGAGGAAGGCTTCCCCCTTCGATTCTGCGTGTAAAAGGTGACTTGGAAATCTGGTTAAGTGCCCTATTCATGGCATCGTTCCCTACACCTTTTGAGGACGCGCTCCTACCCCTGCGCTTATTGTGGTGTTCTTCCTTGTGAGAGAAAGATACACTTGGGGGTGTTCTGGACCGACATCTATAATTAGCATCATCATCATCGTCAGAAGAGTCATAAGTGATGGATAAACTACTGGATGGACTATGCCTCCTCCGCGCATGGCGCAGCTTCTCTTTCAGACGATCAATCTTACGTTGCATGTCCCTCGTGGTGTCTTTATGAGACTCATCACCCTTATTTCGACGTCGACTCCTCCCGGTATGATTGGTATGCACGCTCCTCTCATGGTCCCTCTCACGCTCGAGGTGTGCAAAATGATCAAGCTGTTGTGAACTATCTAACTCCGCCCTATTAGGACCTGATCCAACCATGGTTCAAGCCTCAACTCACCAACGCAACAGTTAACTCCCCACAGACGACGCCAATTATAAGGACATAACTTGACAAGATGGGCCTCCGAGCGAAATGGACTTTAGCCCAAGACGTGAACAGTATCCTTGCAACGAATTTGTAGAGAGTGGGCTAAGTAAACTTGGTTGAAAGCAAGTTTGTTGATGGCCCAAGTTTAGTTATGATCAGACTGACAAAAACGAAGTGCTGAAGTTGTATAGGGTTCTTCTCGGCTTGGTTCGAGGAGTGAGTTTTAGCAATTGTCTGAGTGCTTATATCTTTCTCTTCCTTTCTCTCTTTTTTGGTTACTTCTCTTTTTCTCCAGATTGTTCGATGCCTTCTTTCTCTGTTTCTTGCTCTATTTATAGGCCAATTTGCCTCACGTGCCAGTTAGGTGATTCTCCCTTGATACTTGTCCCATCAACCTTCCCTTGAAGTTCTTATACGGCAGTTGTAAAGGATGTGAGGATCACTGTTCAGATGTTTTTTCCCCATTAATGCGGTCATAGGGTTAGCTGCAGGATAATAAATGCGTTGGTAGCAGCCTTTTACATAATATCTCATTGCCGCCACCTGTCCTTTTTGTCTACATAGATTAGGGGATTCTTCAGAAATGCTAGGATTAACGTTGGGGCATTCAGCTTGATCGTCCCTTTGGTCATCCGAACAGGTAGTGCTCCTCAGACCACTCCTTTCCTTCTTCGTATGAGTTATACTTTAGCGAAGAGTTAGACCAAACACCTTTCTCATGACTTATTGTCCTCGGACGAACAGGCCTCCTCGGACAGGCCCACGGCCCATCATCTGGAATTGGGCCTTTAACACCTACAGTAGTATAACTTTTGAGTTTTGACAATGTTACACAATTCAATGTTTTTGATAAATCCGAAGATAATAAAAGATCACATCTCATCTATAAAATATTTAAATTTCAAACTTTTTGTTTTGTTAAATCATACATAAAAGATGACTTAATTTATGGATTGATAATAAATAACACTCTCTTAACATAAATAAAATTTGGCGTGTGTTAGCAAAGAGTAACACCATGGCTAACTTGATCTTGACTCTCCTCACTTTCCAAGGGCCATTTAGTTAACAAGATAAAGCTCAAAATGGCACTCTTTTCTGCCATCTTTGTTGCTTTGTGTCATCATCACAGGTCTCAAATGATGCTAGCAACCCAGTTGGGAAAGCAAGTCCCTCACAGATATCCAAGAAGAAACCAAAATCATCTGGAGCTCTATAATTGTTGAGAAAACCCAATGAAACCCACAAAACCCAGAGCGAGAGAGAGATGAAAAGGTATATATATTTGAACTTTTTAATTTTCATTTCAGATTTGAGAGGACAAATTTTCTAGGAATAGTTAGTGCTAGGCGGGAGATGGAAATTTTGAGGGATCTTTTACCATGTATTAATTGATTCGATTTTATTTCTTACCTTCTACAAAAATTATCATTTTTAGTCCTATGTTTTGATCATGATCAATTTGGTTATTATTATTAATTTTAAATTAATTTAATTAATTTGTTCCTTATTGTTGACGAAAAGTGTCTATATGCCAATAAACTTAAAAGTTGACATTTACCGCACAAAAAAAAAAAAAAAATTAAAGTTGACATAGCTAATAAAATAATTAATAAATTTTTAAAAATGTCATGTTAGCATCTAAATTGGAATTTCAATTTTAAAGAGAGAGAGAAAAAAAAAATGTGGGACTTTGTTTTTCTTGCATCTTCGTACACTTTCTCAACAATCAAACATAACCATCAAATTCTTTTTCTTTTTTTGATTTCTTGGTAAGGGTTGGATCTTTGTTGGTACACAATCTGGTCTTCAAATTTTAGAGCATTATTAAAATGACAAGGATGATACTAGTTTGGCACTTCATAAAGGGTGTGATTTGGTTCAACAGGATCTGGCTTGTAGGGGTGTTCATGGTGCGGTGTATTGCGGTTTTGGACATTTTTAGCACCGTATTTTGCGGTGCAATTTAGCCAAAACCATAACTACACCGCACTTTATTTTTGTAGTCACATGTGCGGTACTGTTTAGAGTTTAGCTAAAACCATAACCGCAACGCAACTCATTTTTGTGGTCACATGTACGGTGCAATGTATAAGACACGGTTTAAAGCAGGTATATTTTTCAAATTTTGGGATTTTCTTGCCCAGGCCAAAACTAATTTTTCCTTCTGTTTTAGGCTTGTTTTAAACTATTGAGCTAGTTTTTCTATATTTTGGGTTGGTTTTCCTTATCAACACTTGCTAGAGTTATTATTATTATTATTATTTTTGGAGAACTAAAGTTATTAAACTACTAATAATATATTTAATATTAAAAAAAACATATTAATATATAGAGGATGCGATGCGATGCGGTTTTCTTATTATAAAATTATAAACTGCAATGCATTATACGGTGCTATGCACTGTTACTTGCGGTTCGATGCGATTATATTATTTTGCAAATGGTTTTGGCGCGAATTTTATGATTTGTGCGGTTTAGTGAACACCTCCTGGCACGATGATTGATTCATTTATTACATCATATCCAATGTAACCATGAGTCATATCACTCACATTACAAAATACAGTTCGGATCTATCATTAAGGATTGGATTTAGTAGGCATATTATAAATTAATCATGAACTAAATAATTAATTGCTATTGGTTTATTAATGACTAATAAGATCCAATAAAAATAAAAAACTGATGGGAGAGTTTCAACCTATGGCGTCCGCTCTTGATGATAGCTCTTTCATCATCAAACCAAGACACCAATCAGTTTTTGGTGTAGGCGGGGATTGAATCCCAGATCTCTTATACAACCATCAGAGACTTTACCAGTTGAGCTAACTGAAACCCATGATTATGAAGATTTGAACTCAAAACAACGTCACTAAATTATAAATATTTTTACTATGTTAGAAATATTTTTAACGATAACATTTTTATTGTATTAGAAATATTTTTAACACTAGAAGTAGAAGGTGATAAATGTTGTGTGCTTGCAGGTCTATTATGTCGTATTAGTGTGTAGCCCCATGCATATGCACAAGTACATTTAAAAACAATCATATATATATATATATATAATTTAGAATCTAATTGGATCACTCTTTGGTTGAGGTTTGATAATGGGAGATACTATGCATCAATGACATTTATTACCCGAAAAAGGAGAGGCGGGTCTGTGGGGTTGGATTAATGAAACTGATAATGAGGATGATGACTTGGGCAAAGGGATGGGTAAACTGGTTGAGAGTTGAAATCCAAATGTTGAAAAAAGGTTGGCTTTAACACGTGGTAATAATATAAGGGAAATGTTAACGAATGCCCTAAGGATATTTGTTAATGAACTATTTAAGAAAGTTTTTATGGGAAAAGAATATAAATAATTAATGTTTTGACAATTTTTTCTTTTTCCCATGAAAGTAGTATCAAAACTTTTTTATAATAGTTTGTTAAAATTGCCCCTGAGCATTCGTTACACCCATAATATAAAAAGAATTCTCAAAATATAATACACACACACATACACACACACACACACACACACTAATACTACATGCAAACTCATGTGACGCACTAGAGTTAATAATATACATATAATAGATATTTTGCAAGACAGCATTTATTAAAAAAAACATTCATAATAAAATAAAATAAAATAAAATACAATGGAAAGAAGTATTTAACTTATATTCTTTTCCATGGTTTAGAAATGTTGTTTAACCTAAAACGTTATTGGGTTGCTAGGAGCTAGAGATATAAACTGTTAATACTAGACATATGTGCTTATGTTGTCAACAAAGTTCATAATTACAGAAACCTAGTTACAAAATAATTCACAATTCTTAAATTAATAAAACAAAACTCTTAGAAGTTATATATATAATTAAATACACACGCTCAAAACTAATATTGTTTGAATACATACATATTGTACAACCAAGTCTTAATTTTCCCATCGACCATTCATCATTCAATTATCACACACAAACACAACAACCTTCACAAGTTTGGTGCATTAAAAAATTTTAAATTATTTTTATGAGTTATTCTTTTTTATTAATATTAAACTTGCTTGAGGAAACCATAGAACTTGAAGATGGTCCAATACTTTGGAAAATGATTTCTACATTCACATGATGAACGAAGTTACAGAGATTCTGTCATATATATATTGAACAAAGTAAGAGGAAAAGATACAAACTAACCAACTAAGAGGAAAAGATACAGAGATTCGAATGAGTCGTTCTCTTTTTTTACGTATTAAATCTAATCTAGAAGAGAAAGATGAATATTTTGTTCAAAAAAGAAATGCTGCCGGAGTGCTTGGTTTGTCTTCCCTATAGAAGATGACTGCCGCACTAAGGATGCTTACGTATGGAGTAGCGGCGGATTTTACAAATGAACATGTGAGAATTGGAGAAAGCACTGCAATAGAGAGTCTCAAAAAATTTGTTAAAGCCATAGTCGATATTTATTCTACATAGTACTTAAGGTCACCAAATAGCAATGACATTGCTAGGTTGCTAAGAGTTGGTGAAAGTCGTGGATTTCCAGGGATGCTAGGGAGCATTGACTGCATGCACTGGAAATGGAAGAATTGCCCATCGAGGTGGAAAGGTTAGTATACTGGTCATAGTCGCGAGCCAACAATTATTTTGGAAGCAGTAGCATCATATGATCTTTGGATATGACATGCATTTTTTGGGTTACCTAGGTCTCATAATGACATCAACGTGCTAGACCATTCTTTTATATTTACCAAGCTCGCTCAAGGCCATGCACCTCCGATGAATTACTCAATTAATGGTCATGATTATACAATGGGATATCATCTTGGTGATGGTATATATCCTTCATGGTCCACTTTTGTGAAGATAATCCAATCTCCATAAGGTAGAAAGAATAGTCTTTTTGCTATAACTCAAGAGTCAACAAGGAAGGATGTAGAGCGTGCATTTGGAGTGCTTCAAGCACGATTTGCAATTGTTCGTGGGCCTGCACGTCTTTAGAGAACATAGGCTCTTGATTACATTATGAAGGGATGCATAATATTGCATAACATGATAATTGAAGATGAACGTGATGCCAATGGAGCAAAAGACCTTGATTATGAACAAGTGCCTGAAAGCATCCCTACAATAGTGCCCCACGAGCCTACAGAAGAATTTAGTCAATTTGCAGCGTTCATTGCAGCCCATGAAAAAATTAGAAATAGTGAAACTCATTCTAAACTCCAATTGGATCTCGTTGAGCACTTGTGGCAACGATATAGCGAGTTGTAGGATCATCTAATTTTAAGTTTTATGCTCACATTAATTTTTATGTCCTTAGTCTTTATTGTAATTTGAAATTTATCAAATCTATGTTAATCTTGAAATTTATCGTCTTTTTGAAAAATATGACTATTGAGAAATATTACAATTTGAAAAAAATGACTCTTTAAAAAAAGGGGTATTGAAAAAATATAATTGTTGAAAAATTTAAAAATGTTACCGTTGGGAAATTTAAAAATATAGCTGTTAGGAATTTGAAATATAGTTGTTGGGAATGAATAAAGAAAGATTAAAGAATATTAAAGAAAGAATAAAGAATGAATGAATAAATAATATTTAAATGAGATAGTGAATGAGATAGAGAATCTGTTGGAAAATGTATTTGAAAAAATTGATAACTAAAAGGTAAAAGTCACTATTTATTCTCCAAATAGTACAAAAATTTGAAGAATCTACTGGTGATACTCTTACAATAAACCAATTTTTTTTTTTTTTTTGAGAAAGTACAATAAACCAATTAATTAAAACAAACACCTTTCATTTAAAAAAATTAAAATTAAAACAAACACCTGTAGGCTGTAGCTTATCATATACACATGAAAAAAAGGCTATTATTTATAATCCCATCAGCAATTAAAAAAAAAAAAAGTCATGGATCTAGTCAAAGCCTATCAACAGAAGTTTTGGACTATGCTTTTGCAAGCCCTTCCTGAATCAATTCTATGTGGCATTGCGAATTCGAACAACCTAGTATGAACACGAGTGGGGGCCACTGGTGTTTTGTATTGATGCAAGCTGGGGAACTTAATAATAATCCAGATTTTTTTTCTAAGAAGGTCCATAAGATAATGTATTTTGGATAAGAGGTAAATTTTGCTCTTTACAAAGATTTATTATTATAAATTTGTCTATAGTATACACGAGTAAAAGAATAAAAGATAAACTATAAGTTCATTTAGTACATTATTTCTTAATACAATGAACATATTAATTATATTCATTAAGTGAACTTTAGTTATTACTATTTAAAATACTTTTATCTATTAGTTTAGGACTAGGACAATAATATGTTAATATTGTACCATCAATGTAAGATTTATATTATAGAATAAATAAATACGTGTAATATTATACAAATTTGTAAAAAATATATAATACACATTTGTTTATAGACAATGTAAATCTTATATATACAATATAAACTAAGAATTTTCTATCTTATTTCAAATTTGTAAAAAATGTACAATACACGTTTGTTTATAGACAATGTAATCTTATATATGACATCTGACAAAGGTTGCTTTAATAAATGCGAAGAGTGAAAAGGAAACACTTGTGGTCCACGCGGTTTTCTTTCGATGGTGCTGAGGGCCATTGGGTTTTAAATGATTGATGCAAGTTAGGCAAAGATGCATGTTTTGTTCACATCGTTGTACCCCACAACTACGTGTTTTACTATCATCCAAGCACTCAAAAAGTAGGAGAGTCTTTTATCTATTGTTCAATCTGCTATTCCATCCCTTGTCACAGATCACAGTTCTCACAAAGAGCAGCATTCATTCAATTCTCACTAATTCAAGAAATGGCGGAAGGAGCTCTTTTCGACGTTGCTAAGGGAATCATCGGGATAGCGGGCAAACTAGCACTTCAAGAGGTTGCGCTCATCTGGGGTGTCAAAGACGAGATCAACAAACTCAAGGAGACAGTTTCCAAAACAGTGCTGTGATTTTGGATGCAGAGGCGAAGCAACACAACAGTGTAGAGATCAAACTGTGGCTGAAGAGGCTGAAGGGTGCCATGCGTGATGCGCATGACAGACTACTGTCACAGTCACAAATTACTAGCACAACTCAGTAGTCACACCCTACTGCCTGGGTCCCACTTTATTTCTTTATAAATAAAAACAAAAAAAAAAATTACAAACACTAAAAACTGAAAGACTAAACCGGAATGCCACAAACAATTATACAATATTTAATACAAACAAAGCCTCAGACACACAGTAGTGAGTAGTACGGTCCACTGTCCACGCATGACACAATACACCAATCCATAAAATAAAATTAAAAAGCCACAAGCCCACAACTCACAAATAACACTCAACACAATTCATAAAAAAACGCAGAGGCTGAGAGGCAGAGGGCAACACCAGAGCCGCAGAGCAATATAGCAAAAACAAAAAAAAAACAAAAATATGAACCTGAGAGAAGAGAGGAATTTCTTAGATTTACCGTGTGTGACTCATCAAGACAAGTTTTAGACTAAGATTTTACCCTTCCCGAATCAACTCCAATTAGAAGGCCTTGAAGTGTCGGACAACCTTGCTAGTACGTATCAACAAGAACAGTATATAATTTCTGTGTGGACCTAGAAAAGGTTTAAAAAGAAAGATAGAAGTTAAAAACTAGTTCCTCAAAAAAAAAAAAAAAAAAAAAAGTTAAAAACTACAATAGTGCATGTGCATATGACAATTGACAAAGGTTGCTCTAATAATGGCGAAGAGTGGAAAGGAAGCACATGTGGTCCACACGGTTTTCTTTCGGTGCTAAGGTCCACACGGTTTTCTGCTTTGAAAGGGAACTATGCTTGTTTTCTTCGCATCCTTGTGCCCCACATCTACGCGTTTTACTTTCATCGAAGCACTCAAAAAGCATGGTCTTTGGTCTTTGTCTTTTATTCCACCTGAATAGTCCATTCCCACCCACTATCAGAGATTGTTCTGGTTTTACTCTTACCCTCCAGTTCTCTGTTCTGACAAAGATAGAATTAGCATTCATTCAATTCTCTCTAATTCAAGAAATGGCGGAAAGAGTTCTGTTCGATATTGTTAAAGAAGTATTTAACTTTTATTATTTTCCATGGTTTAGAAGTATTGTCTAACCTAGAATGTTATTTTGTTGATAGGAGATAGAGATATAAACTGTTAATACTGGATATATGTGCTTATGTTGTCAACAATTCAAAGCAGGTTCATAATTACAGAAATCTAACTACAAAATAATTCACAATTCTTTAATTAATAAAACAAAACTCTCAAAAGTTATATATATAATTATATATACACGCTCAAAACTAATATCGTTTGAATACATATATATTGTACAACCAAGTCTTAATTTTCCCATCTACCGTTCATCATTCTATTATCACACACAAACACAACAACCTTCACAAGTTTGGTGCATTAAAATATTTTAAATTATTTTTATGAGTTATTCTTTTTTATTAATATTAAACTTGATTGAGGAAACCATAGAACTTGAAGATGGTCCACTACTTTGGAAAATGATTTCTACATTCACACGATGAACGAAGTTACAGAGATTCTGTCCTATATATTCTGAACAAAGTAAGAGGAAAAGATACAAACTAACCAAGTACTTACAAGAAACCAATTAAAACAAACACCTTTCGTTTAAAAAAATTAAAATTAGGACAAACACCTGTCCCTGTAGCTTATCATATACACATGAAAAAGGCTATTATTTATAATCCCATCAGCAATTAAAAAAAAAAAAAAAGTCATGGACCTAGTCAAAGCCTATCAACAGAAGTTTTGGACTAGGCTTTTGCAAGCCCTTCCTGAATCAACTCTATGTGGCCTAGCGAATTCGAACAAACTAGTATGAGCACGAGTGGGGGCCACTGGTGTTTTGTCATCTTTTAATTATTGATGCAAGTTGGGGAACTTAATAATAATTAGGGGCGATTTAAGGATTTTTTTCTAAGGAGGTCTACAAGAAAACGTATTTTAGATAAGAGGTGAATTTTGCGTTTTACAAAAATTTCTTATTACAAATTTGTCCATATTATGCACAAGTAAAAGAATAAAAGATAAACTATAAATTTATTTAGAACATTATTTCTTAATACAATAAACATATTAATTATATTCATTAAGTGAACTTTAGTTATTACTATTTAAAATACTTTTATCTATTAGTTTAGGACAATGATATGTTAATATTGTACCATCAATGTAAGATTTATATTATAGACTAAACAAATGTGTGAAATATTATACAAATTTGTAAAAAATGTACAATACACATTTGTTTATAGACAATGTAAATCTTATATATACCATGTAAACTAAGAATTTTCTATCAATTTATTTCAAATTTGTTAAGATCTAAATAGACTTTTTTTTTTAGGTTTAAAATGATTTTTTTTTTTTTTTTTACTTTTGTTGTGGGGCTTTCTTTGTACGTTTAAAATGACTAAAATATTGTTAAGAAGATCATGTTTAAACTTATTTTAACTGTACTAAAAAAAATTTTAGGGTCAGGATAATCAAATTTTCATTTTAAGAGGGACAAATCAAAAATTAAAATTAAAAATATTATATATTATAAAAAAATATGCTAGCTCAGGGGGTTCATTTGAACCCTCTGAACTTTACATAACGTCGCCCGTGATAATAATATTGGTGTTTTGTCTGGTTTTGATTATTGAGTAGCAGTGCATGTGTATATGACATTTGACAAAGGTTGCTTTAATAAATGCGAAGAGTGAAAAGGAAACACTTGTGGTCCACGCGGTTTTCTTTCGGTGGTGCTGAGGGCCATTGGGTTTTAAATGATTGATGCAAGTTAGGCAAAGATGCATGTTTTGTTCACGTCGTTGTACCCCACAACTACGTGTTTTACTATCATCCAAGCACTCAAAAAGTAGGAGAGTCTTTTATCTATTGTTCAATCTGCTATTCCATCCCTTGTCACAGATCACAGTTCTCACAAAGAGCAGCATTCATTCAATTCTCACTAATTAAGAAATGGCGGAAGGAGCTCTTTTCGACGTTGCCAAGGGAATCATCGGGATAGCGGGCAAACTAGCACTTCAAGAGGTTGCGCTCATCTGGGGTGTCAAAGACGAGACCAACAAACTCAAGGAGACAGTTTCCAAAATCAGTGCTGTGATTTTGGATGCAGAGGCGAAGCAACACAACAGTGAAGAGATCAAACTATGGCTGAAGGATGATGCCATGTGTGATGCGGATGACAGACTACTCTCACAGTCACAAATTACTGTCACAACTCAGTAGTCACACCCTACTGCCTTGGTTCCACTTTATTTCTTTATAAATAAAACCAAAAAAAAAAAAAAAATTACAAACACTAAAACTGAAAGTCTAAACCGGAAGGCCACAAACAATTATACAATAGTTAATACAAACAAAGCCACAAACACACAGTAGTGAGTAGTACGGTCCACTGTCCACACATGACACAACACACCAATCCATAAAATAAAATTAAAAAGCCACAAGCCCACAACTCACAGATAACACTCAACACAATTCATAAAAAAACGCAGAGGCTGAGAGGCAGAGGGCAACACCAGAGCCGCAGAGCAATATAGCAAAAACAAAAAAAAAAACAAAAATATGAACTTGAGAGAAGAGAGGAATTTCTTAGATTTACCGTGTGTGACTCATCAAGACAAGTTTTAGACTAAGATTTTACCCTTCCCGAATCAACTCCAATTAGAAGGCCTTGAAATGTCGGACAACCTTGCTAGTACGTATCAACAAGAACAGTATATAATTTCTGTGTGGACCCAGAAAAGGTTAAAAAGAAAGATAGAAGTTAAAAACTAGTTCCTCAAAAAAAAAAAAAAAAAAAAAAAGTTAAAAACTACAGTAGTGCATGTGCATATGACAATTGACAAAGGTTGCTCTAATAATGGCGAACAGTGGAAAGAACGCACTTGAGGTCCACACGGTTTTCTTTCGGTGCTGAGGTCCACACGGTTCTCTGCTTTGAAAGGGAACTATGCTTGTTTTCTTCGCATCCTTGTGCCCCACATTTACGCGTTTTACTTTCATCGAAGCACTCAAAAAGCATGGTCTTTGTCTTTTATTCCACGTGAATAGTCCATTCCCACCCACTATCAGAGATTCTGGTTTTACTCTTACCCTCCAGTTCTCTGTTCTCACAAAGATAGAATTAGCATTCATTCAATTCTCTCTAATTCAAGAAATGGCGGAAGGAGTTCTGTTCGATATTGTTAAAGAAGTATTTAACTTCTATTATTTTCTATGGTTTAGAAGTGTTGTCTAACCTAGAATGTTATTTAGTTGCTAGGAGCTAGAGATATAAACTGTTAATACTGGACATATGTGCTTATGTTATCAACAACTCAGTGCAGGTTCATAATTACAGAAACCTAGCTACAAAATAATTCACAATTCTTAAATTAATAAATCAAAACTCTCAGAAGTTATATATATATATATATAGTTATATACACACGCTCAAAACTAATATTGTTTGAATATATACATATTGTACAACCAAGTCTTAATTTTCCATCAACCGTTCATCATTCAATTATCACACACAAACACAACAACCTTCACAAGTATGGTGCATTAAGAAATTAATTTTAAATTAATTTTATGAGTTATTCTTTTTTATTAATATTAAACTTGCTTGAGGAAACCATAGATCTTGAAGATGGTCCAATACTTTGGAAAATGATTTCTACATTCACATGTTGAACGAAGTTACAGAGATGCTGTCATATATATATATATATATATATATATATATACTGAACAGATTAAAAGGAAAAGATACGAACTAACCAACTCACAAGAAACCTTCTACCCAAAAAAACTTACAAGAAACCAATTAAAACAAACACCTGTAGACTGTAGCTTATCATATGCACATGAAAAAGGCTATTATTTATAATCCCATCAGCAATTAAAAAAAAAAAAAAAGTCATGGACCCAGTCAAAGCTTATCAACAGAAGTTTTGGACTAGGCTTTTGCAAGCCCTTCCTGAATCAACTCTATGTGGCCTAGCGAATTCGAACGACCTAGTTTGAACACGAGTGGGGGCCACTGGTGTTTTGTCAGCTTTTAATTATTGATGCAACTTGGGGGACTTAATAATAATATTGGTGTTTTGTCTGGTTTTGATTATTGAGTAGCAGTGCATGTGTATATGACATTTGACGAAGGTTTGCTTTAATAAAGGCGAAGAGTGAAAAGGAAACACTTGTGGTCCACACGGTTTTCTTTCGGTGGTGCTGGGGCCATTGGGTTTTAAATGATTGATGCAAGTTGGGGAAAGATGCATGTTATGTTCACATCGTTGTACCCCACAACTACGTGTTTTCCTATCATCCAAGCACTCAAAAAGTAGGAGAGTCTTTTATCTATTGTTCAATCTGCTATTCCATCCCTTGTCACAGATCACAGTTCTCACAAAAAGCAGCATTCATTCAATTCTCACTGATTAAGAAATGGCGGAAGGAGCTCTTTTCAACGTTGCTAGTGGAATCATCAGGAAAGCGGGCGACGTAGCAGTCCAAGAGATTGCTCTCATCTGGGGTGTCAAA
Organism: Lithocarpus polystachyus; assembly: GCA_033629205.1. NCBI lineage: Eukaryota > Viridiplantae > Streptophyta > Magnoliopsida > Fagales > Fagaceae > Lithocarpus > Lithocarpus polystachyus. The sequence goes on from CM066165.1 coordinate 2,000,189, forward strand.
GGCGAGGTCAAAAAACTCAAGGAGACAGTTTCCACAATCAGTGCTGTGCTTTTGGATGCAGAGGCGAAGAAACACAACAATGAAGTCAAACTGTGGCTGCAAAGGCTGAAGGACGCCATGTTTGATGCGGATGACTTGCTGGATGAAATCTCCACTGAGGCCTTGCGACGGGAAGTGATGACCCGGGACAAGAAGGCCAAAGAGGTACGCATCTTCTTTTCCAAATCTAATCAGCTTGCATATGGTCTGAGAATGGGTCATAAGGTTAAGGCCATGAGGGAGAGGTTTGATGCGATTGCAGCAGATAGGCATAAGTTTCACTTAGAAGAACGTCCTGAAGAGGGACAAGTTCGGTATAAGGCAAGAGAGCAGACTTATTCTCTTGTACGTGCTGAAGATGTTATTGGGAGGGAGGATGATAAGAAGGCCATTATTGAATCTCTGTTGAATCCCAATGTTAAGGAGAATGTTTCTGTCCTTCCGATAGTTGGTATTGGAGGACTAGGAAAGACGACAGTTGCTCAACTTGTCTTCAATGATGAAGAAATCAAAAACCATTTTGAGCTAAAATTGTGGGTGTGTGTCTCTGACGATTTTGTTGTGAAGAGAATTGTTGAGAAAATCTTGGAATGCATAAAAAATGAGAAACCAAAAGACCTTGAAATGAACACATTAGTCAATAATCTCGAAAAAGAAATTAATGGAAAGAGATATATGCTTGTGTTGGACGATGTGTGGAATGAGGATCGTGAAAAATGGAGTGAATTGAAAAAAATTTTAATGGGTGGTGCAAAAGGCAGTAGAATCTTAGTGACTACACGTACTGAAATCGTGGCAAAGATTTCACAGCCTATTCAACCACCACACGTGCTAAAGGGTTTAGAAGAACAACATGCTTGGTCTTTATTTAAGAAGATGGCGTTTGAAGAGGGGGAAGAACCAGAGAATGCAAGCTTTGTAGAAATTGGGAAGGAAATTTTAAAAATGTGTGTAGGGGTTCCGCTTGCAATAAGAACAATAGGTGGTTTATTGTATTTCAAAAAATTCGAAATAGAGTGGAGATCATTCAAAACCAATGAACTTTCAAAAATACGTCAGAATGAAAGTGACATTTTACCAACATTAAAGTTGAGTTACGATTATCTCGCGCCACATTTGAAGCAATGCTTTGCTTATTGTAGTATATTTCCAAAGGATTATGAGATTGAAAAATCAAGTTTGATTAATATGTGGATGGCACAGGGGTTCATCACATTGTATGACGAAAAGCAATGTCCGGAAGATGTTGGTCATGAATATTTTATGGATTTGCTTTGGAGATCATTCTTTCAAGAAGTTAAAGAAGATGAATTTGGCAATATTTCAAAATTCAAAATACATGATCTCATGCATGATATAGCAATACAAGTAACGAGATCAGAGAGCAACACCATTTATTCAAAAGAGAAAGTCATTGATGAGAAAATTCGTCATGTGTCATTTGGGGATGCATTGAACTCATCATCGGAAATTCCGATCTCATTATATAGAGCAAGAAGGATAAAGACATTTCTTTTGCCATGTCAACCAAGGTATGTTACTTCAAATTTGGGTAGTTCAACTTATAGTGCAATTGAGGCTAGTTTTAAGTTCATACGCTTGTTGGATTTGCATAACATAGGGATTAAAACAATTCCAAGTTCTATCGAAAAGTTGAAGCATCTAAGATATCTTGATCTTTCTAATAATAAAGACATTGAAATGCTTCCTAATTCTATTGTCAAGTTGTACAATTTGCAAACACTTAAACTCTCTAGGTGTTATGAACTTAAAGAATTGCCAAGAGATATTAACAAATTAGTCAACCTCAGGTTTCTTGCGATTGATGGGTGTCGGAGTTTGACTCATATGCCAAATGGATTGGGCCAATTGACTAATTTACAAACACTTAAACTCTCTGAGTGTTATAAACTTAAAGAATTGCCAAGAGATATTAACAAATTAGTCAACCTCAGGTTTCTTGCGATTGATAAGTGTAGGAGTTTGACTCATATGCCAAATGGATTGGGCCAATTGACTAATTTACAAACATTGTCAAGATTTGTAATGAGTAAGGGTAGGATCGATTCAGTGCCTAGGAGTTACGGTGGATTGAAGGAACTTGACAAGCTAAATGAGTTAAGAGGAATTCTCTCAATTGAAAATCTCAATCAAGTAAAAGATTCTGCATTAGAGTATAAGGATGCAAATTTGAAAGAGAAACAACGCCTTGATAGGTTGCACTTAAAATGGGAAGAAGAAGATACTGATGCGGCGGGTGCTGGTTATGAAGACATGTCATTGAAAGCCTTGCAACCACATATAAATCTCAAAGCATTGAGTTTAAATTGCTACGGGGGAGCGATATTTCCACTTTGGCTTGAGACGCTCACAAATCTTGTCCGATTTGAATTAGATTCATGTAAAAAATGCAAATATCTTCCACCGTTGGACCAATTGCCTTCTCTCAAAAGTATCCGTTTGCACAAATTGCATTCTTTAGTGCACATGTCAGATTTAGAGAGAGATAGCAGTGATTCTTTATTCTACCAATCTTTGGAGACACTCGATATTTCAAGATGCCCTAATTTAGAGGGATGGTGGCGGGGAAGGAGGGATTCTCTTCCTTCATTTCCTCGTCTTTCTCTTTTAGTTATTTGTGGGTGCCCTCAGCTGACTTCCTTTCCTTTGTTTCCATATCTCGAAAGATTGAGCCTAAGTAACTGTAGCTTGAAGCAGTCATGGGAGAGGATGATGATAAACAACAAGACTTCTTCAGGGAATCTACCATCAATCGCTTCTTCTTCTTCTACAATTGTTGCCCCTCTCTCCAAATTAAGTTACATGAGTATAGAGAATACGGAAGAAGCTTTGCCGGAGGAGTGCCTACGAAATCTCATTTCTCTCCGTACTCTACATCTAGCCAAATGTCCTCTTCCTCAAGGCATGCGATATCTTACGGCACTTCAAGATCTGCAAGTTAGCGACTCTGAGGTGGTTGATTTATCCAATGATTGGGATGAGATGGAATGGCATGGACTTACGACCCTTCTCTCTTTGATGTTCCATCAACTTCCGAAGTTGGTCTCTCTCCCAATGGGACTTCAATATGTCAGCTCTCTACAAAAACTCGAAATTTGGGGCTGTGATAGTTTGATAGCTATACCGGAGTGGATCTGCAAACTTATATCTCTTCAATATCTTTCAATTTGGATTAGCCCTAATTTGGAATCATTGCCAGAAGGAATCGGTGCCCTTACCTCTTTGCAAGCACTACATATTAAGTATTGCCTTGAATTGAAATCATTGCCAGAAGGAATCGGTGCCCTTACCTCTTTGCAAACACTAGAGATTGAAGATTGTCCCATCTTACTGAAAAGATGCAAGAAGCAAATCGGGGAAGATTGGCATAAAATTTCTCACATTCCCAATTTGGAAGGAGATCTGTCTCGGCAAGAAAGAAGAGCCAGGTATATAAAAGTCACCATTTTACTCTCAACCTTCAATTAAAAAACAAAAAATCCAAAAGCCCAATTCGTCTTCTCCATTGTTCTCTCTCAACCTCTGTATTTCTTGGTGATTAAATTTCAGATGAAGAAGAACCAAAGAAACCTGATCGTAAGAATTGGGTCTTAATTAAAGCTTTTGGGTGCTGCAATTGTTCAACAACTCAACAACTCACTCACTGGTACTTTCTCCTTTCTTTTCTTTTCCTTTACCCTTTATCTAATTTCTTACATTTCAATAAATTTCATCTTTTTATTTTCATCCGAGTTTATGTGGTGATGTACTTGATGTGCTTCGTTACCCATTGTGTAAACAGAGTCAAAATTGGGACAAGGTAATATTACTAGGAGAATTGAACCGGGTAACCATGCCATAGGAACCTACTCATTCTACAGGTATTTTGTTGCTTTAATTCCTTTTTATTTTTATCAGCTTCCAGTTTTTTGTTATGTCTACAGATTTGCCATTTATCACAGTTTTTATCTAAGTCAAATCACTATGGGGATCATGCTTTATAGTAAAATATAATTTTCAAGCATCCTGGTTTTATTTAGAAATGTAGCTTGATATTTAGAAAGGACGGTGTTAATATATGTTACCAAAACAATGAACTAAATAATTTTTCTCACTTTGTTGACTGATATTGTTGGTTGATTTGAGCTATAAAAAAAGAAAAAAAGAAAAAGAAATCTTCGACTGACCTATTTTATAACAACTGATATACTTTATAGAGATCAAGCATCTATTAATTATTGTTATTGTGATTACAGAAATATTCCAGTCAAGATGATTCCTTTTTTTTGAAGCTATTTTTTCTACGGATAGTAGAAGTGGAGGGAAGGATCTCAAAGCCGCCGGTGCTGAAACCTTGCCTGACGGCCACTGCAGTCTCCGCATCCATGGCTGGGAGATCGAAACTCGCAAGCTCTCCATTCTCAACTCCTCCAACCTCCAGCTGTCAGTCTCTCTCTCTTTTAAAAATTACTAAACTCAGAGCATAAACTGAACCATTTCATATAATGATTTTGTTGTTCCTGTGTTAATTTTAGCTTGTGCAAATTGAATTTTTCTTTCTCTCTCACTATATCGCTAGCTATATATAGTCAAAAAGAGGTGATCAGTCAGGTTTTCTTGAATGCGATGAAAATGTTAGGAGAAGTTTTTGAGTAGTTATGTGAAAATTGAAAATTGGTAAAGTCTCTTGACGTTGTCATTATACTTGGAACCAAGAATCATATGCCGCCTTAATTAGGATTCAAAATTTGACATAAAAAAACAAATGTACATTGGATTTTATTTGGTAGAGGTCGAGTGTTTGAGTTAAGGCATCAGCTTCTCCAAAATAAATTGGGAATAAGGCTTATTTGGTGGTAGTTATGGAAAATTGGAGATCTTCATGTTGCCAGAAGAAGTTTGATGATATATGTTAGGGGTTTATGAGTATATGTTACCGCCTAAGTCATGATGGTTATGTTATGTGCATGCAGGTAGGAAGAAAAGCTTCAGACTTCTCAATTGCCAGAGATGGATTTCGGGGAGAGTTGTTTAATTCTTAAACATGTGGATAGTGGTACCAAAATTCATTTCAATGCGTTTGATGCTCTAACTGGCTGGAAGCAGGAGGTGTTATGTCCAGTTAAGGTCCCTGCAGCATCAAAGTGGAAATTCAGAAGGTAAGCTAGGTGTCTTTATGTAATTTCTTTGTTGTGGGCAACTGGGTCTATAAATTTCTTCAAGTATAAGTCTTGAAGGATTACTGCTTTTGTGAACTGTTATATCACTTACTTTATTAGTTTACATGTGGAATTGTTTTTTTTTTTTTGAACCTGATGCATCATTTTAATGCGGTGCTTTTGTCATGTACATATATATAGCCAGCTTTCTACAACAATATGTGGCTTTCTCAAGTGATTCATCAATGGAGGTAACTTATATACAATATCCTAACCTCCCACTCAAGTGTCCTTTGCCCTTATTTCTTTTGTTTCTTCTTTCACATCTTCAATATGTGAGTGTGATTGATGATTGTCTGTCATTTGATCCTGTCCATTTACATACTAACATCAATTCTTGTTTTATTGTATTTCCCAGCGTCAGCACAAGACAAGAAGTGGAGAGTAAATATAGGGCCCCATGTATAAGTGTTGTAGTGCTTCTAATCTCAAAGTACATTGAGATACAGGGATGATTGCTTTCATATAGTTTGCATATAGCCTCAAGACTCTTGTGAAAGGTAAGCCTACTTATCTAAAGTCGTAATGGTTTAACTACTGCTGTTGTATTTTTTGGTATTTTAGATTTGCAACTTTTACTTCTCCTGTTTGATTCTGTTTCTAGATATAATTTTTGCATGTCCTCTTTTTCCCTCTAAATATCCAATTATACTTCCCCTAGTAATGCGGTAGTTGTTTCACCGGTTCGTATAGCAAACGAGATATGCATTCATCATAGTGCTTCTTTTAAGACCTTTTAGCTTTATCTATTGAATGGGAAAGGGGGAGGAAGAGGAGGAATTTAATTACTGTGAACCAAAATAATATGAAACAAATGATTGGAAACTACTTTGTATATCTTTTCTCACATATTTGAAAAATGCAAGAGGAAATAGGTCATGAGTGCATTACCTGCTCACATCCCAGAGATTGCAATTTCTTTTGGAAGAACAATAGGTATTGCATTTTGATTTCACACTGTATATTTGAGCTTTGATTTGTATGCACTGTAATGCAAATGCCCACAAATCTGAGACTAATTTTCTTTTATACAAATATATATATGTTCAGCTACTTAATCAGCACCACTTTCTAGGCATGGTATACTCTGTTCATTTCTGAAGAAATTTTTTGGATCATCCTTGCTCTTCACCTGTTCCAATCTCTTGAAGTTACCCTTGAAGTATTTTAGACCACAAACTCTTGCTTCTAAGTAGCTAACATTGCTCTCTTTGTTGGTACCTAAGTCAAGATCCCTATAGTTAAGATAGGCAGCCCTAGGAAACTTTGACACATAAGGCCTCATGTACTTGTAAAGCATTCTTATCCAATGTACATGCTTGTTAGATGCCTTAATCCCATTCACTTCCCACCAAACCAGGTACTGTGTGTTGTACAAATTACCTTTCCTGTGTGGAAAAGGTATGTCAGATTCTGAAATCTCTTTCATTCGTCCCCCATAAGGATCCATTATCATAAATACTCTCTTCTTTAAAAAACCATTCCCATATCCCTTCTAGTCCAATATCTGATATGGGTTCCTTGACAAAGTCAGATTTTGCTTTCAAGAAGTCCTTATAGATGGTTTTTCTGTCCAGTAAGACTTCTAAGGGATCACTTGTTTGAAATCCATTCAAAAAAAGGATAGATTGTATCCAATTCATTTCAGTGCAATTTTGGGCTTGAAGTCCCAACTCTGGGAAGCTTTCATTCATCAATGGCATTATTCTGTCAACTCCTCCAAGAAATTATGAATTGAAGGAAGCTTGGACTGTCTTTTGATTCCCATTTCCCACATTTTGAATGATGACTCTAATAAAGAGATCTTCATGTAGCTGATTTGATATGTACTGCCACTTGCTGACAAGCTTGGTGGCAACTTGCTCAAGTGTTTTCTTAATATTGAAAGTTGTCACTGTTGGTGGAACTCGAACCAGCTTGACTTTCCAGGAAAGTATGACTCCAAAGCTTGCTCCACCACCCCTTCTGAAAGCCCAAAACAAATCCTCTCCCATTGCTTCTCTGTCCATAATTTTTCCATTAGCATCTATTAGGTAGGCATCCCAGACATTATCTGCTGCAAGACCATACTTCCTCAACAAGGTACCTGTTAGAATAATGATCAAACAAAATAAATGTCATTCGAATTTTGAGATAATTCACACATGAAGGAAGCATTAGAATAATGGTTAAATAATTGAAATCACAGGTAATTTCTTAAGAGTTTAAATTTATGGGAGACTTACCAAAACTGCCGCCACTAAAGTGCCCACCTACCCCTACACTGGGGCATAGCACTGCTGGAAATCCATGGATTCCACTTCTCTTGGCAATACTATAGTAAAGCTCGCCAAGTGTTGCCCCAGTCTGAATCCATGCAGTTTCATCTTCTAGATTTATCTCAACTGATCTAAGATTGAAAAGATCATGCTTTATAGTAAAATATAATTTTCAAGCATCCTGGTTTTATTTAGAAATGTAGCTTGATATTTAGAAAGGACGGTGTTAATATATGTTACCAAAACAATGAACTAACTAATTTTTCTCACTTTGTTGACTGATATTGCTGGTTGATTTGAGCTATAAAAAAAGAAAAAAAGAAAAAGAAATCTTCGACTGACCTATTTTATAACACCTGATATACTTTATAGAGATCAAGCATCTATTAATTATTGTTATTGTGATTACAAAAATATTCCAGTCAAGATGATTCCTTTTTTATGAAGCTATTTTTTCTACGGATAGTAGAAGTGGAAAGGAAGGAACTCAAAGCCGCTGGTGCTGAACCCTTGCCCGATGGCCGCCGCGGTCTCCGCATCCATGGCTGGGAGATCGAAACTCGCAAGCTCTCCATTCTCAACTCCTCCAACCTCCAGCTGTCAGTCTCTCTCTCTCTCTCTCTCTCTCTTAAAAATTACTAAACTTAGAGCATAAACTGAACCATTTCATATAATGATTTTGTTGTTGCTGTGTTAATTTTAGCTTGTGCAAATTGAATTTTGCTTTCTCTCTCACTATATCGCTAGCTATATATAGTCGAAAAGCGGCGATCGGTCAAATTTTCTTGAATGTGATGAAAATGTTAGGAGAAGTTTTTGAGTAGTTATGTGGAAATTGAAAATTGGTAAAGTCTCCTGACATTGTGATTATACTAGGAACCTAGGATCATATGCCGCCTTAACTGGGATTCAAAATTTGACATAAAAAAAAATGTACATTGGATTTTATTTGGTAGAGGTCAAGTGTTTGAGTTAAGGAGTCAGCCTCTCCAAAACAAATTGGGAATAAGGCTTATTTGGTGGTAGTTATGGAAAATTGGAGATCTTCATGTTGCCAGAAGAAGTTTGATGATATATGTTATGGGTTTATGAGTATATGTTACTGCCTAAGTCATGATGGTTATGTTATGTGCTTGCAGGTAGGAAGAAAAGCTTCAGACTTCTCAATTGCCAGAGATGGTTTTCGGGGAGAGTTGTTTAATTCTTAAACATGTGGATAGTGGTACCAAAATTCATTTCAATGCATTTGATGCTCTAACTGGCTGGAAGCAGGAGGTGTTATGTCCAGTTAAGGTCCCTGCGGCATTAAAGTGGAAATTCAGAAGGTAAGCTAGGTGTCTGTATGTAAACTGTTATATCACCTACTTTATTAGTTTACATGTGGAATTGTTTTTTTTTTTTTGAACCTGATGCATCATTTTAATGCGGTGCTTTTGTCATGTACATATATATAGCCAGCTTTCTACAACAATATGTGGCTTTCTCAAGTGATTCATCAATGGAGGTAACTTATATACAATATCCTAACCTCCCACTCAAGTGTCCTTTGCCCTTATTTCTTTTGTTTCTTCTTTCACATCTTCAATATGTGAGTGTGATTGATGATTGTCTGTCATTTGATCCTGCCAGTTACATACTAACATCAATTCTTGTTTTATTGTATTTCCCATGCTTCAGCACAAGACAAGAAGTGGAGAGTAAATATAGGGCCCCATGTATAAGTGTTGTAGTGCTTCTAATCTCAAAGTACATTGAGATACAGGGATGATTGCTTTCATATAGTTTGCATATAGCCTCAAGACTCCTGTGAAAGGTAAGCCTACTTATCTAAAGTCGTAATGGTTTAACTACTGCTTTTGTATTTTTTGGTATCTTAGATTTGCAACTTTTACTTCTCCTGTCTGATTCTGTTTCTAGGTATAATTTTTGCATGTCCTCTTTTTCCCTCTAAATATCCAATGATACTTCCCTAGTAATGCAGTAGCTGTTTCACCAGTTTGTATAGCAAACGAGATATGCATTCATCATAGTGCTTCTTTTAAGACATTTTAGCTTTATCTATTGAATGGGAAAGGGGGAGGAAGAGGAGGAATTTAATTCCTGTGAACCAAAATAATATGAAACAAATGATTGGAAACTACTTTGTATATCTTTTCTCACATATTTGAAAAATGCAGGAGGAAATAGGTCTTGAGTGCATTAACCTGCTCACATCCCAGAGATTGCAATTTCTTTTGGAAGAACAATAGGTATTGCATTTTGATTTCACAATGTATATTTGAGCTTTGATTTGTATGCACTGTAATGACAAATGCCCACAAATCTGAGACTAATTTTCTTTTATACAAATATATATATATATGTTCAGCTACTTAATCAACACCACTTTCTAGGAGTGGTATTCTCTGTTCATTTCTGAAGAAATTTTTTGGATCAACCTTGCTTTTCACCTGTGTCAATCTCTTGTAGTAAATTTTGAAGTATTTTAGACTCCAAACTCTTACTTCGAAGTAGCTAACATTGCTCTCTTTGTTGGTACCTAAGTCAAGATCCCTATAGTCAAGATAGGCAGCCCTAGGAAACTTTGACACATAAGGCCTCATGTACTTGTAAAGCATTCTTATCCAATGTACATTCTTGTTAGATGCCAATCCCATTCACTTCCCACAAAACCAGGTACTGTATGTTGTACAAATTACCTTTCCTATGGGGAAAAGGTATGTCAGATTCTGAAATCTCTTTCATTCGTCCCCCATAAGGATCCATTATCATAAATACTCTCTCTTCTTTCAAAAACCTTTTCCATATCCCTTGTAGTCCAATATCTGATATGGGTTCCTTGACAAAGTCAGGTTTTGCTTTCAAGAAGTCCTTATAGATGGTTTTTCTGTCCAGTAAGACTTCTAAGGGATCACCTGTTTGAAATCCATTCAAAAAAAGGATAGATTGTATCCAATTCATTTCAGTGCAATTTTCAGCTTGAAGTCCCAACTCTGGGAAGCTTTCATTCATCAATGGCATTAGTCTATCAACTCCTCCAAGAAATAATGAATTGAAGGAAGCTTGGACTGTCTTTTGAGTCCCATTTCCCACATTTTGAATGATGACTCTAATAAAGAGATCTTCATGTGGCATATCTGATATGTACTGCCACTTGCTGACAAGCTTGGTGGCACCTTGCTCAAGTGTTTTCTTATTATGAAAGTTGTCACTGTTGGTGGAACTTGAACCAGCTTGATTTTCCAGGAAAGTAGGACTCCAAAGCTTGCTCCACCACCCCCTCTGATAGCCCAAAACAAATCCTCTCCCATTGCTTCTCTATCCATAATTTTTCCATTAGCATCTATTAGGTAAGCATCCAAGACATTATCTGCTGCAAGACCATACTTCCTCAACAAGGTACCTGTTAGAATAATGATCAAACAAAATAAATGTCATTCGAATTTTGAGATAATTCACACATGAAGGAAGCATTAGAATAATGGTTAAATAATTGAAATCACAGGTAATTTCTTAAGAGTTTAAATTTATGGGAGACTTACCAAAACTGCCGCCACTAAAGTGCCCACCTACCCCTACACTGGGGCATAGCACTGCTGGAAATCCATGGATTCCACTTCTCTTGGCAATACTATAGTAAAGCTCGCCAAGTGTTGCCCCAGTCTGAATCCATGCAGTTTCATCTTCTAGATTTATCTCAATTGATCTAAGATTGAAAAGATCAACTAAGATAAATGGGGTTTTGCAGAGGTAGGATAGTCCTTCATAATCATGGCCTCCACTTTTGACTCTGATTTGTAAGTTGTATTTTTTGCTACAAAGAATGGTTGCTTGGATTTCAGACTCTTGGAAAGGTGTAATGATGAGAAGAGGTTTTGGAGTTGAGGAATTTAACCATCTAGGATTTTGTTGGGACTATTGCAAAAGATGCAAATATAAAGAGGAGTTTGATGTGTAAATAGTCCCCACAAATTTGGTGTAGGGACCAAATTGTGTAGACATGCATTGTATGAAGGTTTGTGGGGTTGGATAGGAAGAGGATGTTGCCCATGATAGTGATATTGAAAGCAAGATAAAAAAAAAAAGAAGTGTAAGACTCATATCTATTTTCTCTTCTGTGTGTGGCATTAGGGTCACTGGTATAAGGACTTTTTGTATAGTGCTCTGTCTGATAGGTTCAGGCTTGCTAGTGTATTTGTGGTGTCACTCTTTTCTTCTCCTAAATTGTAATTGTCTTAAGGCTCTATTTTGTTGTATTTTTTGTGTTTATATATGAATGCTAATATGAAACTTGATCATTATGATAGTTATTAATTTTTTAAAAATTTTATATTAAATACTATTGAATATGAAATTTTATCATTATTTATTTCTCTTTGCTGAGATATCATTATGATAGTTATGAATTTCTATCTATACTATTAATAACAAGATTCTCTGTTTGGGCTTCAACATTTTGCGTACTAAAATACCCTCACACAAATACTTAAACTCTCTAAATTACCCCTATCTTTTATATGGAACTATTAAATATGTGGTAACCTTATTATATTTATTCTTTAAATGAAAATTCATCTTGACTATATATTTATTCTTATACTAAAATTGACACAATTTTTGCATGAGTTCGTATGAATGCTCTTAGAATTGCTTGTTTGATACCATAACATGTTCTGATATTATTTTATTATCACAATAAATTTAATAATTTATTATTTAAGTATTAGTAGAATAGAGATAGGATTTGAATTTGGATTAGTTGTTACTGTTCTTTTATCATGCTAAATCATGTAACTTGTAGCATACTAATTGGAAAGAAGAACTTACTGACAGTAAATGTGATTGGGGCAATTCCAAAACTTACAACTTTCTCTTAGATGGTGCTTGATGTCAAGATTGGAGAATGAAAAAGGAAGTGTGTGTGTGTGTTTCACCATTTTGGTTGCATAATGGGCAAATATAATTCTGTAAATGATCACATTTTCCCTGAGAAATATCTTGCCTTTAGGACTGGAAATCCTGGGTTTTATCTGACAAATAACTTGGTTATATGAATTAAATAAAGAACAAGAAAAATTCTGCTTATGAACAGGGAAAGTAATATCCTAGTTGTTTTGATAGAAGACCCAATTCTTGTATGTGCCTCAAATCCATTTAAGGCTATCCCAGAAAGGAAGTTCTTAGTTTATGAAGAGTCTGGCATGGAGGGATTAAGTAAATGGACAAAGAATAATTGGGTTTATGTGTTCCAATTTGAATATGCAACTATTGAGCATTGGCCCTGCATTTGTTGATGATTGTGTTCCAAAAAAAAAAAAAACATTAAGATACTCCCATTTGGAATTTCAGATAGAAAATTGTAAGGTTTTATGAATTGATTGCAATGTTGGAAATGTGTTATACAATAGTTGTTGCTAGACAGATTACTATTGCACCATTTAGCATTCTCATTTCCAATTTCCTTCTTAATGTCAGTTTTGTCCTCTTTCATATGATAAGCTTGTTGGCACTGATGAAGCAACAACCTGTGTGTGCCTAGTTATTCACCACAAGCAAAATAGAATGTAGGAATTGATTGAATGTTGGTTCTTTGCTTCTGATTCTGTTTTCTTAAGTGCATGTGTGTGCCTAGTTATCCACGAGCAAAATAGAATGTAAGAATTGATCGAATGTTGGTTCTTTGCTTCTGATTCTGTTTTCTTAAGTGCAGGACCTCAGTTGCTCATATGGATTCTCCAAATATTGTGGATATGGGACTCTCCCAGATGTCATCTCGTGTTATTGGTCACAATTTGGATGCTGAGTTGGATGTACTCTCTATTTCTCTATAGTTTTGGCTTCTCAACAATGCGATCTCCTTATTGATCTGAATTACTATTACTCGGATTGAAAAGACTGCATAATTAAATGAATGCAGGTGCATCTTGTTGGTGGTTTTGAAGATGTTTCACCAAATGTCTGGCTCAGGATCCTTTATATTATTGTTGATTTTCCAAAGATGTAGTTATCTGAGGGTTACAATAATTGAAGTTGAGTGTGTTGAACTTTCCATGCAATATGCTTACTCTAGCACTAGATCATAAAGCCAGGCACAGTTGGTTGGTGATTCCTTTCCATTGTGTGCTAAAATTGTTGAAAATTTGTGCACATGACCAGAGAATTTTCATGTTCAGAATCTCTCTGTTCTTGGGCATAACACTAGAAGGGATTCCAAAGGGAATGCATACCCCATTTTCAATGGTTTAGCGGTCAGCTTCAACTCTATGATCCCTATAATTTAAATATTGTCCGTGTTTAGTGTAAATATTTTCTTTATGTTGTTAAATGATAAACAATTATCATATAGAATTCTAGAATCTTGAATTATCATGTTTTCACATCTACACAAAAAAATAACTATAAATCTTACCTTGATCTATTGCTGAAATTTTCTTAAGATCAAGTCTTAATATAAAAGACACTATAATCTATGATTGGTTTCTCTCTCTTGACCCTCTTTTCTCTTTAATTATTCAGCGTATATGATGGGATAGCTGAATGTCTCTTTTATAGGTAGAGAGAGAATCAAATTCCTTGTACATATAACCTTCACTTGCCTATCAAAGTCGGATAGTAACTTAGGAAACCTACTTGTCCATTAACCAATGTTTAAGGACATGCAACTTCTTTTTAAACCCATAACATACATGAAGTTATCAAATGCTATGTTATCAAATAGGACAATTTAGTCTTATATTTAGTTCATGCAAATGATTTAATACCTGTTTGAAAGAAATAGATCCTTTTTTTCAATCTGGGAATATCAAACTTGTATTAGCAAAATGCTAGTTAGATTCTGCTATGAACAAGGTAGTTGAGGAAAAAATTATTTTCCTGACCCATATATACAGCCTTAGCTTCAATCTTGAACTAAAGTTCTTGTGAGTGAACTTTTTAATTTAAAAAAGTGGGAAATGTCATGTAATAGGCAGCTATTTATACTTGGTACATGCATTCTCATATATTCTCTTTGCACTGCAGTGAACTTAATGATTTAGGCCTGTAGTTCTGATGAATTTGCCACATTTGAAGTCTCGCTTAGAGAAAAACCCAATTGTACAGAAACAAAAGCCAAAAGATTTATTTGATATGCATTCTGATTTTAGTATTGATTTCTAACAAGTATTATTAGTATGGATCAAATAGTTTTGGTTCATCAAGAAGCTTATATTTATACTACTATATGAGACATTTTTTAGTTTGGATCTATTTAATGGCAAGGCAAGGGCATCTAATGACTAGACGAGTTACATGTGCAAGACAGATTCTAGTATGGACTGACTAATGGCACAGCAAGACACATAATCACTAAACCAGTTACTTGTGTGGTCTTTATAGTTTTATGAAATGTTTGCAGACCTTATTGGTTAATGCATGCAGTTGAAGCTTGCGCTATTTTACAGGTATAAGCTTCCACTGGATTAGTTACCCTTGCCTGTTTTGATAGAACTTCAAGATGTCTGGATGAGATTGTTAGGAGAATTTGAGTCACCGCATCGTATGAGGACCCCAGTTGGAGTGGCAGGTTGCTTGAGACGTATGATACTCAAACTGATCAATTCAGAATTGCTTCATGCTACTGGTACAATTGTTAAACTACCTACAAACTACAACTTCTATTTTCTGCATTCAAAGAAAGCGCAGGATTCATTGCTTTCCAAAGCAATTCTCTGGTTTTTTTTTTTTTTTTTTAATGCATTTCCCCACTCTTTCCTCTATTTATGTTGATGCTTTGAGCTCTTCTTTCCTTCGATACAGGAGCTTTTGCCAACAATATATTTTCTTGGACACTTAAAAGCCTTTCTAATTTTGAAATTCTCCTCAGATGTTCTACTTCTCCTTCTGCTGAGGCCCCAGATTTTGTGTATAATTTAAGAAGGTATAGTCTGATTAAAATAAATCTTGGATTTACAGTTTTTATATTTGTACATTTTGGGCTTAAGGGAAGGGGAAGGGAATGGGACCTAGTGACCTCTGCTTCATGAGGCATGGTCCCCAGCCAATTGTGCTACCCTTTGGAGTCCTCAGTTAGTCTGTGACATAAGAGTCTTAACTAGTACTTAATAGGCAATAAATTTATGAGCATTACTCAATTTGCATTTTTGATGCCAAATATATGATAGCCATTGTCTGGATAGAGAACAAGATAATTTAAGAATAAATAGATATAATGGTTTTTTTTTTTTTCCTTAAATAAGCCATGACATGGGTTTATGGTATGCTGCTTTGTTTACCTAACAACCCTGCGCCCCCAACAGAAAGGGAAAAAGAGGGGGTGGCATGTTATCATGCAATATTTTTTCTTACACACACAAACTGCAATCAAAATGTAATAAAAAGAATAGAAATGAAAATGAGATGCAAAGAGGGATGAAGTCTTTAAGAAATTTGCAGCACCTATATTTTTGTTTTCTAATCAATTGTTGTTGAAAACTTGCAGCACAAACTGCAATCAAAATCTTTTAAAAAAGAAAAGAAAAGAAAATGAGATGCAGAGAGGGATGAAGATATCTTGTGAAAAATGAGATGTATACCCATTTTGTTGGAACTTGCAGCACATATATCTCGTTAAATAAAGATTGGTTAGAAAATAGATATAGTTTTTGTGTTTATAGTTTATATTCTAAATTTTCCTTTTCAGGCAATGGGAATATTTGATTGAACACCCAGATTGGAGAGAAACCTTTCCTAGAAAGCAGCCACGGGTCTTCAAGAGGGCCGGGATGGAAATTTTCATCATTTAATATTGATTATCTTAGTTGGTTGAAGTTGAAGAGCATTAGGTATTGCATTTTGATTTCACACTGTATATTTGAGCTTTGATTTGTATGCATTGTAATGACCCACAAATCTGAGACTAATTTTCTTTTATACAAATATTTATGTTCAGCTACTTAATCTGCACCACTTTCTAGAAAGAGTGGTATACTCTGTTCATTTCTGAAGAAATTTTTTGGGTCGACCTTGCTCTTCACCTGTGCCAATCTCTTGATGTTACCCTTGAAGTATTTTAGACCCCAAACTCTTGCTTCTAAGTAGTAACATTGCTCTCTTTGTTGGTACCTAAATCAAGATCCCTATAGTTAAGATAGGCAGCCCTAGGAAACCTTGACACACAAGGCCTCATGTGCATGTAAAGCATTCTAATCCAATGTAAATGCTTGTCAGATGCCTTAATCCCATCCACTTCCCACCAAACTAGGTACTGTATGTTCTACAAATTACCGTTCCTGAGTGGAAAAGGTATGTTAGATTCTGAAATCTCATTCATTTGTCCCCCATAAGGATCCATTATCATAAATACTCTCTCTTCTTTCAAAAACCTTTTCCATATCCCTTGTAGTCCAATATCTGATATGGGTTCCTTGACAAAGTCAGATTTTGCTTTCAAGAAGTCCTTATGGATGGTTTTTTTGTCCAGTAAGACTTCTAAAGGATCACTTGTTTGAAATCCGTTCAAAAAAAGGATAAAAGGTATCCAATTCATTTCAGTGCAATTTTCAGCTTGAAGTCCCAACTCTGGGAAACTTTCATTCATCAATGGCATTAGTCTGTCAACTCCTCCAAGACATAATGAATGGAAGGAAGCCTGGACTGTCTTTTGAGTCCCATTTCCAACATTTTGAATGATGACTCTAATAAAGAGATCTTCATGTAGCTTATCTAAAATGTACTGCCACAAGCTTGGTGGCACCTTGCTCAAGTGTTTTCTTAATATTGAAAGTTGTCACTGTTGGGGGAACTCTAACCAACTTGATTTTCCAGGAAAGTAGGACTCCAAAGCTTGCTCCACCACCCCCTCTAATAGCCCAAAACAAATCCTCTCCCATTGCTTCTCTATCCATAATTTTTCCATTAGCATCTATTAGGTAAGCATCCAAGACATTATCTGCTGCGAGGCCATACTTCCTCAACAAGGTACCTATTACAATAATGATTAAACGAACTAAATGTCATTAAGAACTTGAGATAACTCACACGTGAAGGAATCATTAGAATAATGGTTAAATAATTGAAATCACAATTTATTTTTTAATAGTTTATGTTTATGGGAGAATTACCAAAACCACCGTTGCTAATGTGCCCACCTACCCCTACACTGGGGCATAGCCCTGCTGGAAATCCATGGATTCCGCTTCTCTTGGCAATACTATAGTAAAGCTCACCAAGTGTTGCCTCAGTCTGAACCCATGCGGTTTCATCTTCAAGATTTATTTCAAGCTGCTTGGATTTCAGACTCTTGGAAAGGTGTAATGATGAGAAGAGGTTTGGGTGTTGAGGAATTTAACCATCTAGGATTTTGTTGGGATGATTGCAAAAGATAAGAATATAAGGAAGAGTTTGGTGTGTAAATAGTCTCCACAGATTTGGTGTAGGGATCAAATTGTGTAGACATGCACTGTATGAAGGTTTGTGGGGTTGGATAGGAAAAGGACATTGCCCATGATAGTGATATTGAAAGCAAGATCAAAAAAAGAAGTGTAAGACTCATATCTCTTTTCTCTTTTTTGTGTGGCAATAGGTTCACTGGTATAAGGACTTTTTGTTTAGTGCTCTGTCTGATAGGCTCAGGCTTGCTAGTGTATTTGTTGGGTCACTCTTTTGTCCTCCTAAATTGTAATTGTCTTAAGGCTCTATTTTGTTTTATTTTTTGCGTTTATATATGAATACAAATATGAAACTTGATCGTTATGATAGTTATTAATTTTTTTAAAAATTTATATTAAATACTATTAAATATGAAATTTTATCATTATTTTTTTACCTTTGTTGAGATATCATTGTGATAGTTATGAATGTCTATCTATACTATTAATAACAAGATTCTTATTTGGGTATCAACATTTTGCATACTAAAATTCCCTCACACAAATACCTAAAACTCTCTAAATTACCCCTATCTTTTATATGGAACTATTAAATAGATGGTAACCTTATTATATTTATTCTTTAAATGAAAATTCATCTATACTATATATTTATTCTTATGCTAAAATAGATAGAATTTTTTGCATGAGCTGATGTGAATGCTCTCAGGATTGCTTGTTTGATACCATAACATGTTCTGATATCATTTTATTATCACAATAAATTTAATCATTTATTATTTAAGTATTAGTAGAATAGAGATAGAATTTGAATTTGGATTAGTTGTTACTGTTCTTCTATCATGCTGAATCGTGTAACTTGTAGCATACTAATTGGAAAAAGGAACTTACTGACAGTAAATGTGATTGGGGCAATTCCAAAACTTACAACTTTCTCTTAGATGGTGCTTGATGTCAAGATTGGTTGAGTAGCTGATCTTGTACATATGACAGCATACATATGTGCATTTCTGTGTAAAATTAATCTTTTTTGTGGGCTGGACAATCCATAAACTTTAATAAGTCTGAGCTGTTTTGCTCTCCCAATATTGATACTGGTATACAAGATTCCCTTGCCTCATCTCTTCAGGTTAATCTTGTCCAGGATCCTAGCAAGTACTTAGGGATCAATTTTAAGCTTAGGGGGAAAAGAATTTCTGACTTCCAGGACATTATAGATAGGGTTCAAGCAAAACTTCAGGGCTGGAAGGCAAATCTGCTGTCCCAAGCAAACAGATGTACCTTGATCTCCTCTGTTCTTCAAGCCTCTATATTCCTTTGCTTGTTTTAGAATTCCTGAGGCTGTTTGTGACAAACTGGATGCTATTACAAGATCCTTTTGGTGGGGTCATGAGCCTGGTGTTAGAAAACTACACCTTGTGAATTGGGACACACTCTGCCAACCAAAAAATAGGGGAGGATTAGGCCTTAGGAAATTCAATCTTGTTAACAAAGCCTTACTTTCTAAACAGTATTGGAGAATCCAAAGATACCCCAATTCCTTGATGGCCAAGACTTTCAAAGCTAAATATTTCCCTAACTCTAATCTGCTGAGCTATATTCCTAAACCTCACCACTCTTGGACTTGGAGGAACATTGCTACCCCCCCCCCCCCCCCCCCCCCCCACCCTGCCTTACACCGAGGTCGTTGGTTTATTGGAAAAGGTCTTCATATACCCCTTACCCATCCTGATTGGTTCCACTGCCCTGAACAAACCTTAATTGAAAATAATCTTCTTAATGGCACTGTGGCTGACCTTATTGACCCTATCTCCAAATCTTGGAAATACGAGTTGGTCAAAAAGCTTTACCCTTATCCCCTGTATTTGGGAATCCTCCACCTCTCATTGCCTAAGACTGATAATATCAGAGATGAATTGTTATGGAGACACTCCTCTTTTGGGGAATATAGGATTAAGAAGGCTTACCGTTTACTTCAACACCTTGACCAAACCTCTGCAATATCTTATGAGAGGCCTTTTGGTATCCCTCATTATGTCTGGAAGCTTATTTGGAAAGTAAAATTGCCTATGAAAATCCTTAGTCTCATCTAGAAGCTTCTGCATGACAGCATTCCTGTATTTGCAATCCTGAACAGAAGGGGAATTACAACCCCCACCAGATACCTCTTATGTGATGACAATGATGAAACCATTAACCATCTGCTCCTAACATTCCCTTTTGCCAGAGCAGTTTGGCTTGGTTCCAACTTGGGTATTAGAACCTCTGACTTGGCAAATGTCTCTATCAGGTATTGGATTACTAGTCTAATTACTGCTTCCTATCCACTGGAGCAAAACAGGATGATTTTCCTTCAAGCATGTTTCACTATCCTGTGGTCCCTATGGAACCATAGAAATATGGTCCTACATCAAGGAAAAACACCTAACCCTATGGAAGTGGTTCTAACTTCCCAATCTCTCTTGTGCAGGTACCAAGATGCTTTCTAGAACAGCCAATCTCAAGCTTGTAAGCCAATTCAGCAAACTTATCAGAAATTCTCAAATCAACGGTGGCAAATCATTATCAAGGTAGCAGCTCATAAAAATAGAAGATCAAGGAGTGGATATGCGTTTGAAGCAAAGAGCATGGAGGGTGGAGTTCTATTTACAGGTGGAGTCAGCAAAGGAAGAAAAAAACCTTACCTAGTGCTTCTGGATGCAGTGGGCAAAGCAATTCTCAAGGCAAAGGAGCTTGGTTTCAACAAAATCATCATCCTCAGTAACAGCAAAAGATTTGAACAGATCTGCAATGGAGCAAAGAAACCAACTTGGCAGGAGCTCACTCTCATCACAGACCTGAACCATCTACATCAACAGGGGCTGATCACTTTTTGTTTTTGTGTGCCTAGACTAGTTCTATCTCGTGTATTAGACTTAGCCTACTCTACTACTTGTTTCCCTGTCCACCTATATAGGCTAAACCCCACCTCCTGATGATACAAGTAGCTTTTTGGACTTTGCTTTAGTTGTTTTGTTTTTCCTTGTTCATCCAGCTGGACTTTGTATTGACTTTGTACTCTTTCCTTATGTTTAATGAATGTTTATTTGGTATCAAAAAAAAAAAAAAGCTTTTTTGTGGGGGTGGGGGGAGAATTGTGGCACCAATGTCTTCTACTAGAAGAGAATGAAAAGGAAGCGTGTGTGTGTGTGTGTGTTTCACTATTTTGGTTGCATAATGGGCAAATATAATTCTGTAAAAATGATCACATTTTCCCTGAGAAAAATCTTGCCTTTAGGACTGTAAATCCTGGGTTTTATCTGACAAATAACTTAGTTATATGAATTAAGTAAGGAACATGAAAAATTCTGCTTATGAACAGGGAAGTGATACCCTGGTTGCTTTGATGGAAGACCCAATTCTGGCGTCTGCCAAAATTCATTCAAGGCTATCCCAGAGAGGAAGTTCTCAGTTTATGAAGAGTCTAGCGTGGAGGGATCGAGTAAATGAACAAAGAATAATTGGGCTTACGTGTTCCAACTTGAATATGCGACTAATGGCCCTGCATTTGTTGATGTGTGCGTTCCAAAAAAAACAGACCATTAAGATACTACCATTTGGAATTTCATATATAAAATTGTAAGGTTTTATGAATTGATTACAATGTTGGAAATGTTGTCAACTTGTTATACAATAGTTGTCATTAGACAGATTGCTATAGCGCTATTTAGCATTCTCATTTCCAACTTCCTTCTTAACGTCAGTTTTTTTCCCTTTCATATGATAAGTTTGTTGGCACTGATGAAGCAACAACTTGTGTGTGCCTAGTTATTCACAAGAAGCAAAATGGAATGTAAGAATTGGTCGAATGTTGGTTCTTTGCTTCTAATTCTGTTTTCTTAAGTGCAAAACTCAGTTGTTCATATGGATTCTCAAAACATTGTGGACATGGGACTCTCCCAGATGTCATCTCCTGTAATTGGTCACAACTAGATAATTTCCCGCGCGATGCGCGGGCACTTTGGAGATTCATTTGAAATAATTTTCACATTTTTTAAGACCTATTTATAATACTCATTTTATTGTATAATATTTATGTTTTACCAAAATATTGTTGAATGCTTTGAAACTCAATTTTCTTAATTCATATTTTATATAAAAAAAAATTGTCATAGAATTGGCTTCCGAATATTGAGTAGAATTGCTCTACTAATCTAAACTTTTAAGATTGGAACAATCAAGTTTTTTGACATTTGTAGGAGACTTAACATATTATATTATTTGTAGACTATATTTTTAAAATTGGTTAGATGATTTTGAAATTGAAATTTATAAATTTAAATTCAAATCATAAATACTTTCATATCCTAAAATTACAAAAATTCAGGCAACCTCCCAAATACTTTCTTAACCAAATACCGATTCTTAAATCTCAAACACTCATTTCATTATCTCAACAAAATGAAATTTTCTGTAAATACCGGCATATAGAGAATGTGATAAGATATAGAAAAAATAGTTAAAACAATTCCATTTATCAATATTTAATTGCCTTTAGCTCTCCACATTTAAAAAAATAAAATAAAAATTTAATAGAGCACAAAACACTCTAAAATCATCATTAACTTTTACTTTTATCATCATAGCTTATATCGATATTGTACTAAATAGTAGTAAAAAAAACTACTAAGGAACTTATAAATTATTAGTTCTAAAACATTATAAATAAAAAAAAGCAACTAATCTCATCAATAATCAATTATAAGGTTTTTTTTTTTTTTTTTCTCTTTAGTTCTAAAAAAAATACATTTATGGTTTTCTCACACTAAATACCCAAAGATGTAAAACAACCATAACTTTTACAAAACCCAAAACATCTGACCTCAACATTAAAACCATATGTAATCCGATGTCACTCAATAAAAAAAAAAAAAAAAAGCAAGCCCTCTACCTTTGTTATAGCCAACTCCTGTTAGTTAAGATTAGATAAAACGATGAAGTTGGAGTTGGGTAGGTGTCATTGAAAGATTGAAGATAAATGACATCATTCTTGGTCGGAATGTATTTGAGATGAGATGCATGAAGGGTTGTGGGTTATATATAAAGGAGTAGAAGTGCAAGAGATTTATCTTGAAACATTGAACCAAAAAAATCTAAGAGTCATGCAAAGAATCTTTATTCTTTAATAGGAAAAGTCTTGAAACATTGAACTAAAGAAACAAAAAGGCTTTAATTTTTTTTTTTTTTTTTTTGGTTCTTATATTGTGGCTTAAGAGGATTTTAATTCTCTTTTCAAATAGTGCGCCACATGGCAGCATCTCATACTTTTACGCATGAGGTCTTTGCTTTTATATATATTGATTTGGATGCTGAGTTGGATGTACTCTCTATTTCTCTATTGTTTTGGCTTCTCAACAATGCCATCTCCTTATTGATCTGAATTACCATTACTCGGATTGAAAAAGACTGCAAAGTTAAATGAATGCAGGTGCATCTTGTTGGTGGTTTTGAAGATGTTTCACCAAATGTCTGGCTCAAGATCCTCTATATTATTGTTGATTTTCTGAAGATGTATTTATTTGAGGATTAGAAAAATTGAAGTTGACCGTGTTGAACTTTCTGTGCAATATGCTTACTCTAGCACGAGATCAGAAAGCCGGTACAGTTGGATGGTCATTCCTTTCTGTTGTGTGCTTAAATTATTGAAAATTTGTGCACAAGACCAGAGAATTTTCATGCACAGAATCTCTATGCTCTTGGGCATAACACTAGAAGGGATTCTGAAGGGAACGCATACCCCATTTTCAATGGTTTAGTTGTCAGCTTCAACTCTATGATCCTTATATCTTAAATATTGTCTGTGTTTAGTGTAAATATTTTCTTTATGTTGTTAAATTATAAACAATTATAATATAAAATTTTAGGAACTTGAATTATCTTGTTGTCACATCTACACAAAAATAACTATAAATATAATTTTGATCCATTGCTGAATTTTCTTAAGATCAAGTCTTAATATAAAAGACACTATAATCTAAGATTGGTTTCTCTCTCTTAACCTTCTTTTCTTTTTAACTATTCAGCGTATATAATGGGATAATTGGGTCTGTTTGGGAATTGCTTATTTTGCTAAAACTAAAAACTTTTGCTGAAAATATTGTAGATAAAGGTAAAAGTTAGCTGAAATGGTACAGCAGGACCCATGAATAGTATTAAAAAGTGTAGTGGGGCTCACGAATAGTAGTAAAAATAAGCTGAATAGTAAAATAATCTAGCTTTTTTAAGTAAGTGCCAAACACACACTTAAATATCTCTTTCATAGGTAGAGAGGGGATCAAATTCCTTATACATATAACCTTCACTTGCCTATTAAAGTTAGAGTTATTTAGGAAACCTAATTCTCCATTAACCAATGTAACTACTTATTAAACCCATAACATACATGAAGTTATCAAATGGGACAATTTTATCTTACATTTAGTTCATGCAAATGAATTAAGACTTGCTTGAAAGAAATAGAGTCTTTTTTTCAATCTGGGAATATCAAACTTGTATTAGCAAAATGCTAGTTAGTTTCTGCTGTGAACAAGGTAGTTGAGGAAAAAAATTAATTTCCCGGCCTATATATATAGCCTTATAGGTTCAATCTTGAACTAAAGTTATTGTGAGTGAACATTTTAATTTAAAAATGTGGGAATGTCATGTAATAGGCAGCTATTTAGATACTTGGTATATGCATTCTCATATATTCTCTTTGCACTTCTATAAACTTTAATGATTTAAGCCTGTAGTTCTAATGAATTTGCCACATTCGAAGTCTAAGTTAGACAAAAACCCAATTGTACAGAAACATAGCCAAAATATTTATTTGATATGCACTCTGATTTTAGTATTGATTTCTAGCAAGTATTACTAGTATGGATCAAATAGTTTTGGTTCATCAAGAAGCATTTATTTATACTACTATATGAGACATATTTTAGTTTGGATCTATTTAATGGCATGACTAGTTACATGTGCAAGACAGATTCTAGTACGGACTGACTAATGGCATGGCAAGACACAATTATAGTTTTATGAAATGTTTGCAGACCTTATTGGTTAATGCATGCAGTTGAAGCTTGCACCCATGTTCTAAAATATTGATTTAAATCTTTTCAACATTTTTCAGGTATAAGCTTCCACTGGATTAGTTACCACCCCTGCCTGTTTTGATAGTACTTCAAGGTGTTCGGATGAGATTGTTAGGAGAATTCGAGTCAATTCATCCTATGAGGACCCCAGTTGGAGTGGCAAGTTGCTTGAGGCATATGATACTCAAAACTGATCAATTCAGAATTGCTTCATGCTGCTGGTACAATTGTTAAACTACCTACAAACTACAACTTCTATTATCTGCATTCAAAGAAAGCGCAGGATTCATTGCTTTCCAAAGCAATTCTCTGGTTTTTTTTAAATGTATTTCCTCACTCTTTCCTCCATTTATGTTACGCTTTGAGCTCTTCTTTCCTTCAATACAGGAGCTTTCGCCAAAAACATATTTCTCGGACACTTCAAAGCCTTTGTAATTTTGAAATCCTCCTCAGATGTTCTACTTCTCCTTCTGCTGAGGCCCCAGATTTTGTGTATAACTAGATGATGTCCCGTGCGATGCACGGACTATTTTACAATTTCTTTTGAAATCATTTATATATATATATATATTAAGACTTACATATAGTACTTATTTTGTTATATAATACTTATGTTTGCTCATAATATTATTAAATACTTTGAAACTTGATTTTTTTAATTTATATTTTATTAAAAAATTTGTATAACGCTGTAAGACTATAACATATTATAATATTTATCATTAAAATTAAGTATATTTTATTTTTTAAATTAATTAAATGATTTTGAAACCTATAAATAAGAATTTAAAGTATAAAATATTTATATATTCTAAAATTACATAAATTTAAGCAATCTACCAAACACTTCCTCAACTACTCAATTATCACAACCAAATATGAAGACCTCAATCGCAAACACCCAATTCATTATCTCAATGAAATTAAGGAAATCATATTTAAGTATCTACATAAAGAGAACGTAATTAAATAAAGAGAAATTGGCTAAAAACACAATAATTTATCAAAATTTAATTGTTTTTAATTGGACTCCCGTATCCTAAAAAAAAAAGCTGAAAATACTTTGAAATCATCATCAAATTTTATTTATATTACTATGGCTCATACCGCACAAAAAAAAAAACCCTACAAAGTATGAGTTATAACACAAAAAAAAGAAAGTTAAATTCATAAATAATCAATTAGAATTTTTCTTTTTCTTTTTCTTTAGTTCTAAAACAAAATACATTTATGATTTTCCCAAACTAAAATTTCAAACGCCCAAAGAGTCAACGCGAATCACAACCTTCACAAAATCTATAACATCCAACTTCAACATCAAAACCGTAAGCTACCATCATTGAATAAAAAATGCAATCCCCCTTCCTTAGTCATAGCCTACTCACACGGGTTAGAATCAAATGGTACACAATGTTGAAGTTATGTATGTGTCTTTGAAAGGTTAAAGGTAAATGACATCGTTTTTGTCTGAGTATATTTGAGATGGAATGGCATGAAGGGTTGTGGGCACGTGTATACAAAATAGTAGAAGTGAAAAGGGTGAACAAAAATGTAAAGAGTTTTTTATGTGTGAGAGAGAGGAAAAATCTTGAAACATTGAACCAAATAAAAGAAATTGTAGTCTTAAAACATTGAATAAAAAATGCAACAAAAAGTAGTCTTGAAACATTGAACTAAAAGAAATAAAGAGTCCTTATTTTTAAATTTGTTCTTATCTCTAACGTAGCTTAAGAATATTTCAATTCTCTTCATAGAGTGCGCCACGTGGCAGAACCTCATGCTTTTTCGCATGAGGTCTCTGCTTTTATATGTATATTGATTTAAGGAGGTATAGTCTGATTAAAATAAATCTTGGATTTACCGTCTTTATATTTTTGGGCTTAAGGGGAGGGGGAAGGGAATGGGACCTAGTGACCCCTGCTTCAGGAGGCATGGTCCCCAGCCAATTGTGCTACCCTTTGGAGTCCTCAGTTAGTCTGTGACATAAGCGTCTTAACTAGTACTTAATAGGCAATAACTTTATGAGCATTACACAATTTGCATTTTGGATGCCACTATATGATAGTCATTGACTGGATAGAGAACAAGATAATTTAAGAATAAATAAATATATTGGTTTTTGTGTCTTTAATAATAACCCCTGCTCCTTCAACCGAAAGGGGAAAAAGGGGGGTGGCATGTATAATGCAATATTTTTTCTTACGCGCGCGCGCACACAAACAGCAATCAAAATGTAATAAAAAGAATAGAAATGAAAATGAGATGCAAAGAGGGATGGAGACATTTTAAGAAACTTGAAGCACCTATATTTTTGTTTTCTAATCAATTGTTGTTGAAAACTTGCAGCACAAACTACAATCAAAATTTTATAAAAAAGAATAGAAAAGAAAATGAGATGCAGAGAGCGATGAAGATATCTTGTGAAAAATGAGATGCCCGTTTTGTTGAAAACTTGCAGCAAATATATCTTGTGAAACAATGATTAGTTAGAAAATAGAAATAGTTTTTGTGTTTATAATTTATTTTCTAAAATTTCCTTTTCAACGGGAATATCTGATTGAACACCCCGATTGGAGAGAAACCTTTCCTAGAAAGCAGCCACGAGTCTTCAAGAGGGCTGTTATGAATTTCTTGGCACAACCTTTATGAACAACTTCATTTTTAGATATACTATCACAAAAAGTTGTTCAACCTCGTAACCTTTAACTCCATATGAATATTTCCAGTTTGGGTCAACGTCACAGTGATTCTTCCAGGCACCTGAGAAACTTGCATGTCTTTAGTTTGAAGAAGACAAAATACAGTGTCAATTCTGTATGTTGCACAAAATATAATCTGAACTCTCATCTTGCAATAGATTAAATAAATCGGTGTGCTATTTTTCTGAGGTTGCCAAACTGGATATGGAAATCATTCAGTACATTGATCTAATATGTGACTGGTATGTGACATCAAATATGGAAAATTCATAAGACGTTTTATATGAGCTAAGATATTATGATTACATAATTGCATAATAGAAAATACGAAGGAGTAGAGTGAATAAAAGAGAGGACCTTTTTCTAGAATCACAAAATACAAATTAAGGTCTAAAAAAAACTACAACCAAAATAAGGTCACAAAATACAAACCAATGCCTAAAATAAGTTATTACCAAAGGTCAGAAGAAGACATCATCTCAACCCTACTATTTACTCAAAGTTCGTCTTGCAAGGATTTCCTTTTGGAGTTCATGATAAAAAAGTTTTTGTGATTCGGACATGGCACTTGTATCAACCATCATAATTCTCTCATCCTCTTTAATTCTTTCAATACGAAGCCTTTCCTTTTCAATATTAATTCTTTCATTCTCCCTCAACTCTTCCAAGCGAAATTTTTCTGTTTTGATACGAAGAACCTCTTTTTCTTGTGCACACGATTCTTCAAGAAATTTCATTTTCTTTTTCAGATATTCCGCGACTTCTTTCTCAGTTTCTTTTCTCTTTCGATTGGGCTTTTCAGCTTTCCTCCCTATTGGTCTCTGGAAATCCATAGTGTCATCAAGCAAGACATCATCCCTCCCAACTTGATCTTGATCTTGATCTATTGAATCCGGAGTTTGAGGTAATTCCTTTCTCAAACTTTCCCTAGGCTTATTGAGTGTCCACTTTGGTAAATTCTTCAACAACAGCCAACAATGCTCGAATTGAAAATTGCACTTGTATATTTCTTTAAACAAGTCCTTGGCATCAATCTATAAAACAAAAAAACTATTAACCAATTGACATTTTCTTCAAAGCATTGCAATATAACACAATTGATACCTTCATTTGTTCGGCGGTAGCATTAGGATTCTTTGCTTCAACTTTAGCAAACACCTCACAAAACTTACTCGTCTCCCTATTAATCACTCCCCATCGACTCGTCAGGGAGACAACAGTACGCGTAGAATCCTTCTTGTGGTCGTGGAAGTATTTGGCGATTTTCGTATAAAATGGGGCTTTGTTGTTTTGGTCATTATTACCACCATGATGCACGGCATCGACGCTAGTATTAAGCCACGCCAACACGAGGAGCTTGTCTTCCTCTACGCTGAAGTTGCCACCCCGTTTTGATTTCTTAGCAGGAGTGACAATTTCAGCCTCGGATGGCGAATCTTGTACAGACATTATTATTGGATTTGGATTTGTGGGCTACCTAAATCTAATCAAACCAAGCAAAGAGTAAATTTTTCATTAATTACGTATAGAACATATAAAACATTGAAAAAAAAAAAGTGCGATGAATTTGAATTAACAACAGAATTGGGGGAAAGTTTCCTACTATTCATGATAATAATGATAATAATCCATAGTTCAACTGAAACGAAGAAGAAGATGACATAGATAAGCTTTTACCGTTGAATCGGCGAATATGGAAGCTGAGATGAGACAGAGAGAATCGGAGAAACCCTAGAAACCTGATGAGGTGTGAAGAGTAGACGGTGAGAAAAAATGATTTACCTGTTCCTGTTGTATTAGTCTATATAAATAAGGGGGAATTTAATTACCTTTTTACCCTTAAGAGCATTCTTATCCAGAGGGTTATAAATGCTAAAATGTTATTTTTAGCATTTATAACCAATAAAACTTACTCCATCAAAGATGTCATATGCTATAAAATTTGACATCTTGCTACAGTGAGCTCTCATTTTTTTAGAATGCACTGTAGTAAGATGTTATAATTTTTTAATGTTTTTTTCTGCTGTGGGAGAGAGACGGAGAGAGAGAAAGAATAAAAAATGAATAAAAAATAATAAAGAAAAAATATTTAAATGAAATGGTAAAAAAATATAAATTTTGATATTACGGGTACTATATAGTAATGTGTTAAATGCTATAAAGTTAAGTTTTTATATGCTAAATACTAAAATTTATAGAAGTCTTGATGAGAATACTCTAAAAGGCTTTAGAGCATTGGCCCCCAATTGTAAACTTATAGCATCAAAACCATAAAAGTTTGCATTATCCAGAATTGTAATCGTAAAAACAAAATTGTGCTACATTACTATTTTATAAATAAGATGATTCTGTAGCAAGATGATATTTTTTAAAATAACATTTTATGGATAAAGTTTAGCTACAATTTTTTTTTTTTTTTAGAAAGAAGTTTAGTTACAAAATTAGTTGTAGCATTACCTTACTTAATATCTTTTTATTTGAGGTAAATTTTGACAAATCCACCATTGGATTACATCTTATTCTTATAATCTCCATGTTTGCAAAATTTCTAGAAAATTAAAAATTAATAACTATGTCATCAATAAATTGTTTAAATTGCAAGTTTTTGTAGTTTAAAATTATGCATAAAATTTAAGCTTATAGATTATATAGTAAATAATATCCGATTGATCCAAAACTTGACACGTGTGTTAGATTTTCAAAATATGTAATAATGTTTATTTTATTAAGGTTGTAATCTTATGTTATAACTAATTTTGTAGCTAAACTTTCTCCATATGTGTGTGTGTGTGTGTGTGTGTGGAGAATGAGATGATAGAGGGCACTACTATAAACGTGAGATTGATTTTTTTATTTTTGATTAATTTGTTTTTCTATTTAAAAAAAGAACCTATTGTTGCTTTAAAGAAGTGGGTTAATAGGAGAGTTAGAGATATATTTTTACAATGTTATTCTCAAGTTTTGCCCCTTAAACATAGGTTGTATGGTAATTTGGAACAAAAAAAAAAAAAAAAAAATCCAATCCAAATAGAGAGAGCCTCTTAAATAGTAGTATACATAGAAATGATGTGTAAATTTGTAAAGTCGGCAAAACTGAAATGGCTAACTCTCATAAGATCAACAAATAGTAATATAGATTAAGGTTTTATAGTATATATAGAACATAGATTAAGTTAAGATTATTATAAATTAAACTTCATATTTTTTTTTTCATTAGTTTCAAATCGAATCCCCTACTTATGAAAATTTAAAATAATTTTTTTGTTTTTCATGGTAAGTGTAGTAAAAAAAAATGTTTAGTCAACATATAATATTTCATGTTGAATGGAAAATTCTAAAAATTTGTGATAAAGTGATATAGAAAAGAGAAAAAATGAGGAAGTTTATGTGGTTTGGCCTTGTGGTCTACTTCAACACAATAAGAGCCTAAATGGAATCCAATTTCAATGGAATCCATATTCATGATGGATATTACATACACAAAGGTAACTTGATTTGGGTTGAATATTAAAATACTTCAATATCATGATTTTTTTTGGTAGAAATTAATCCATTATTTATTAATTCAATAGTTACTACGAGAGAGACGAATTTGAACCTTAGAAGTCTTGAACATACCAAGATGTGCTAACCAATTGAGCTACAAGGTTTTTGGCATATAATGTTACAATGAATTATATTTTCCAATAATTTTAGAATAATGGTAAGATAATTGTATTTATCATTTCCTAATAACTTGAGCTTTTTAAACAATTAGTTATTTATCATGTTACAAAGCAAGTGGTCTTAAGTTTAAACCTAGTCTCCACCCTCCCATTTTAATAGTTTTTATTTTTATTTTTTCATTATATATATACAAGATAGAAATTCTACTCTAACCTAATTTAAGTATATGTGTAAACCTTTCTTCTGAAAACTTGAATCCCAGTCCTTACTCCCCACACCCCAATAATTTAATACTTGTGGAGTGACCATTGCACTAAGGGTGTGTGGTGGTCCCATTTAAATAGTTAAATGTCTCAGATGTTGTGCTCTATTTATTATGGGAGAGTTTGGAAAAATTTAAAAATCTCACATCTCGGCTTCATTTATTAAGAGTTTGATACATGTTCTTTTTTATTATAATTATAATTATAATTTTTATTTTGTTGAAAAAGAGAGGCGTTAGAAAAATAATTAAATTCACAATTTTTTTTTTCTAACAACTTAAAATGGGACAATTCATGAACCATTTACAAACCAAAGCTTGTGCCTCCATTGATTCACACCTTCCCACTTCTATTCCTCCATGTTGACATCAACACCTCCTTCTTCCACCACTCTTCCTCTTCTTGCCTCCTAGCTCTCTTCTTGGTGCAATTAGACGTAACACTAATATAGACGATGCGAGCACCATAATAACTAGTTCATATTTGATATAACATACACTTAACACTCCCTCTTTTAAGTCCTTTGGTTTTCCATGCTGCCACCACCACCTTTCCACTCTTTTCCCTCTATGTTCAACATGACCGCCTCCTTCTTCCACAATTCCCTCAACCTCAATTCACCTCATTACCTTTCGCATACCACTCCTCTATAATGTTACAATCGTCTTACCCCTCTCCTTCCTCCTTCCCGCATTTACTATAAGAAGTGTTTGGTTTGTGTTTTCAAACAACTATTTTCAGTTTTTAAACAACATTTCACTTATTTTTACACACTTTTTCACCCACACATATTTTCATAAATATTTTTAAACAATAATTTTCAGTTTTTAGACCAAACGGTTTTTTGCCTCTTCCCATAATCACATTTTTTTTAGCAATTTTTATGGATTTAATATGAAAATTTTACAATGTAACCAAACATTATACAATCATCTTTTAAAGTCTTGACCAAATAAGAAGAAATAAGTTATTTTCCTGAAAAAAAAAAATTTATTGAACACGTTTCCTTTAAGAAAATATTTTACTTTTTTATGCCAAAACAGATGGAAATTAACCAACAATTTTTTACTAACTTCTAGCAGTAACAGTGAATCTATGATCTTAGATTCTAGTTTTTTAAATTAAATTTTTTCTTTGTAAGTTTTTTATTTCCTACCCACCCAATAAACCCTTCTTCTTTACCTCTTTAATAAGCCGTTCTCTCCGACTCTTTAAGCTGTTCTCTCTAAAACCAACCATTCTCTCTACCTCTCTAAGCTCTTCTTCACTCGCTATATATCCAAACGCGAAAGTCTACTCAAAGGCACAGAGAGAGGACAGACACCCATAATTGAGCCATAGCTGCCGTTACACATCAAAGCCATCACAAGATCTCCATTGTCACCAGTGCTTCAAACTCTAGCCCCACTTTACACAGGTGAGATTGAGATGCTCTGTATCCAATTTCTATTCAGTTCTTTTACTGGTGTTGTTGGGTGTTGTTAAGGTTTTTTTTTTTTTTTTTTTTTTTTCGTTTGTTTTGGCTTTAATTTTGTGGACTTTTATCTGGGTTCATGTGGCTACCTCTTATAAACTTGATTTTTTGGCCTATAGGAAATCTGGGATTTATAGGCAGTGCTACTGTTGTTAGTGTTTTTGAATGTATATTGAAAAGAATTGTGGGTTCGTGAATATGGGGTCATATGTCAAGCAAGGCACCACAAAATTATGGTGGAACCAACCCATGAGTTGTATTGAAATTATATATAAAACATACAGAAGAAAACTATTAGATTATTAGATTATGGGTCTATTTGGGATCAGTTTATTTTACTAAAAATGAAAATTTTTTACTGAAAGTAAACAGTAGGACATGAATACTAACAAAAAATGCAGCGAGATCATGAATAATAGCAAAAATAAGCTGAATAGTAAAATAAGCTGCCTTTTTAAGTTGGAGCCAAACACACACTACAAGTTACTACTGAAAGTACTGATCAAAAAAAAAAAAAAGTTACTACTGAAAGTCCTAGATAGAAGCTAAGGATGAAACATAATGATGAGACATTTGAATTTAAATAAAATACAATAGTTGGAACCAAATCTACTGCAAGTTTTATCTGAAAGTTGTAGAGAAGCATTTGAATTGGAATTTTGATTGGCAACGTGATCTGTAGAGGCAACGTGAGCTGTAGATCAAAGGCATTTATCTTAACAGGGTCTAGAGCTTACAAGTAAATAAGTAATCGAATTCAAATAGCACATTATGTGTTTCTGTATAAACAGAGAAATTGTATCCTTGAATCATGTACCTATGTAAAAATTAGTACATTGATCACACTCTACACAGACTGAGTAATGAATTTTGCTTCTGATTTTTGGTGAGTGAGTGATTCTACTCTTGGTTCTGATCTTTAGTTTTCTGAGATATAGCCGCCGTTTATTTTCTAATTATTTGTGTAATTATTAAACAAAGAGTTAGAGATGGAATTTGAGAAGTTGCTTAATTAATGCTTTGTTAGTGCTCTTTGATTCATCTTTTCTTTTTCTGCTCACAATTTGTATATGGTTTTTTCCTTAATGAATTTGTATAGCTATTTAATTGATTGGTAGATTGGTTTAGAATTGTTATGGTTTCAACTTTCAATGATGTCCAGTGGTTATTTGACTTATTTCTAACTATGATGTTGCTAACTAATTGTCATGTAACCCAAATCCAAGTTTAATGTTATAATTTTCCTGTACCAATCAAAGATGTTGCATAATAAATATATTCAAGCCTAATTCGTAGTAGACTGTACAATCCTCTAACATAATCTCAACATGTTTTATTGATAGGCTTATATCGACGATAATTGAGATGTTAAGGATTGGAATCCTAGTTTAATTTAAATTTAATTTGATTGATATTTTCCATTCACTAATTTAATGTTTCCTATGAAGGATAGGAATTTATGAGATTGAAATCCTAATGTACAGTTAAAGAGGAAGAAACAAAGAATTGTTTAATTCTTCATACACAATACTTTTTCTGTGCATTGCACGGGTTAGTGATTAGTTTTTTTGAAAACATAATTCAAAAGTAATTAAAAAAAAGAACCATTGGGCCTTATGGTCCCAATAGTCCTAAACCCCAATAAAGCCCATAGGCCAAACCTAAGCAAAAGGTCGGTTTAGCTAAGAATAGCGAGAACCGCCTATTGACTATGACCATAGGGATTAACATTAACATAGACTCAGCCACATAACAAACATCATTCACACTTTAATATTGTTCTGTGTCTCTGTTTCTTTCTCTCTCTCTCTCTCACAAACACACAGTCTCAGTCTAGTACTTATTATCAGAACAAAGAGGAACAAGCTGTGCATTGCAAGTGTTCTCTCTCTTTTTCTATTTCTTTACATACATACATTATTTAGGCTTATGTTTATCTATCAAATCAGAGTTTTTTTTTTCAAATCTGTTCCAGCAACCTAGGGTTTCTATCTCTTTGAGACTTATTGTTAGAATTCAACCCCTTTTTTACATTCTGCTCTGATTTTTAACTTCTGGGTCTTTTTTAATTTCAATATCACTGTTTTAATAGTTGCAAAGAAAGAATATTGGGATCATTGTTTCATTGTTACAAATGAAATTTAGGCTTTATTTGGTTGAAATGATGGAAAAGGTTGAAAGGATAAAAAAAGTGAGAGAATTGAAATTTTTTTAATTTTGAAAAATCACTTGAGAAGGAACCTTAAAAAATGATTCAAAAAAGTTCAAAATTTTAATTAGGAAAAGAAAATATCATAAAGAAGTAAACATTGACATCTCAACCTTAAAGATTTTAAACTAAATCCGTGCAATTTTGCACCTGCCAAATTCAATGAACAACTTCAACATTCTATGGTGGAGTGAAGCAGAAGATATCTCAAACACATATGAAAAGAAACTGCCTCAACTTAAAAAACAAAATTTCTATATCAAAATCAAAATGCTGTGATATTTCATAAATGTTTGAAAATTGTTATCACTTAATATTGATTATCTTAGTTGGTTGAAGTTGAAGAACAATTGGTATTGCATTTTGATTTCACACTGTATATTTGAGCTTTGATCTATATGCACTGTAATGACGAATGCCCACAAATCTGAGACTAATTTACTTTTATACAAATATATATGTTCAGCTACTTAATCAACACCACTTTCGAGGAGTGGTATACTCTGTTCATTTCTGAAGAAATTTTTTGGATCGACCTTGCTCTTCACCTGCGCCAATCTCTTGAAATTACCCTTGAGTATTTTACACCCCAAACTCTTGCTTCTAAGTAGCCAATATTGCTCTCTTTGTTGATGCCTAAGTCAAGATCCCTATAGTTAAGATAGGCAGCCCTAGGAAACTTTGACACATAAGGCCTCATGTACTTGTAAAGCATTCTTATCCAATGAACATGCTTGTTAGATGCCTTAATCCCATTCACGTCCCACCAAACTAGATACTGTATGTTGTACAAATTACCTTTCCTGTGTGGAAAAGGTATGTCAAATTCTGAATTCTCATTCGTTCATCCCCCATAAGTAGGGGTGACAAATGGACGGTTGGGTCATAAATGGGTTGGGTGTGTAATTACCCATTTATCCATTATGAGTCACAAGAGTCTTTTTTAGTTTCGATTTTGTTGACAAGATTTAAATACTTGTTTTTCTTTTTCTCTTTTTAAAAAAAAAAATTTATAGACCAAGATTTAAATTTTAAATAGTCTACTTTTGAAACTTGGACGACAGAATGGGAAAATAATGCCAACTTTAAAGAGTTATTTTATTTTATTGAACTTTAAGGAGTTGTTGGCCGCATTTTTTATATTTCCATTTCACTAAACACCCACTTCCTCTCTAGAGACTAAAATTGCTCTGCTCTCTGTGTCTCACACTCACTTCCTCTCTGCTCAAAACAGACCATTTCTCTGTATGCCAATGCTAAAACCCATTCTTATTTATTTGATTTTTTCCCCATTTTTTGTAATTGTTTTGTGAGTTTTCCAAATATGCAGATATTCATGGGTGTCATTGATATCTACAACGCCTCTTCTCTGTGCTTGACCAAACCCAACACTGGTTTTCAAAATTTTGTGGTGCCTCAATCTCAATTGCACAGACCCAGTTGCTTGATTCAAGGACACAGCAGGAGGGTCGTTGCTATGGCTTCCACTGTTCCTTCTTCAGTAGAACATGTCAATGAGGTTCAACAGAGCTTGACTGGTGACTCCTTTATTCGACCCCATTTGAGGAAATTGTCTCCTTATCAACCCATTTTGCCTTTTGAGGTATTTTTCTCAGTAACCCTTTAATGTTTTTTTGTCTGCTTTTGCTCATTTAGCTGATTCTTTGTGACAAAGATTAAAAGTCTTTTGAGATTGTGGATGATTTTTG
This sequence comes from Lithocarpus polystachyus, assembly GCA_033629205.1. Lineage (NCBI taxonomy): Eukaryota > Viridiplantae > Streptophyta > Magnoliopsida > Fagales > Fagaceae > Lithocarpus > Lithocarpus polystachyus. The sequence continues at coordinate 2,037,204 of CM066165.1, forward strand.
GCTGTGGCAGTAGTTTGTTATGTATTTTTATATGCACAATCTTATTTAGGAGAGTAAAAACAAAACAAAATCAAGTTTTTTATTTTTTTATTTTTATAAATCAATTGTTACAAGAAGTTGGGGATTAAAACCCTGGTTCTCCTCATCAAGGAGACTAGACAATGCCATTGAACTACAAGGCTCTTGGCAATAACAAAACCAAGTTAATTAGTATTTGGCAGTGTTGGCGTGCAGGGGGATTGATGTTTGAGGATTTTGATCTTCTTCTGCCTATACTATACTAATGGTGTAACTAGAGTGGGTCAAGTAACAAACTTATAAAAGTGATATTAGGGACTACCTCTAAAGCCAAAAGAAACCTTTACGCAGCCAAAAGAAACCAATTTAAGGGTCATCTACATTGTGTCACACAACATAAAGACTATGCTAACTAAGGTGCTTTTCTTAAACACAATGATTAGTGATGGTTGACCATCATAAGGCTTTACTGGATACTCCAACCTCATCAGGTATTCTCACTCACCTAGTTTCAGCAAATAATGAAATTTGAATGTGGCAGTCCACCTTAATAAAAAAGCCCTTGCACTATGACCCAATATGGCTATATATTTGTTTAAAATCACTATCGGGTTGAAATATTATCATATTGTTGATTTCTTAATTGAAAAGGGTTTAGCACAAGAGGTCCACTTCATTTTCTTTAAGAAAAATGGCAGCTGTATAATCAATTTAATAGACAAGTGGTGTTTGTATACTTATTAAAAAGCTTAAAACAAGGAAATAAAATTTCATAGAGAATGGCGTTTGTTTCTCTCTATGATTGGGTTGATTTTTTAAGTTAAATGAGATGTTTTTCACTTTTAGTTTTATATGGTTACGGCCCCCAGTTACAATGTCACTTGAGTGGAAATCCATGTTCATTCATAATCTGATATCCAGATTAATGAATGGTGTTTTTTGGTACAGGTTTTATCAGCCCGTCTTGGAAGGAAGCCTGAAGATATCATCAAATTAGATGCAAATGAAAACCCTTATGGTCCTCCACCAGAGGCAAGTTGTATGTGATTTATACTTTTGTTTCGTGACTTTGGTTTTGTTGAAGATCCTAAAGAAATATTTATTCAGTGTTTACAAGATTTGAAGACAAAGAAGAGTCTGTCACTGTCTTTATTGCAGGCATTATACTGAGTGTCAATACCCCTTTCTTCCTAAGTAGAAATTCAGATTGTTTGTAGGTTTTGGAGGCTTTGGGCTCAATGAAGTTCCCATATGTCTATCCAGACCCTGAAAGCCGTTGTTTGCGTGCTGCCCTTGCAGAAGATTCAGGACTTGAATCTGATTATATTCTTGCAGGATGTGGTGCAGATGAACTCATTGATTTAATTATGCGGTTAGGAATTGAAATTTTGTATTTATGTAATTTTCCAAATTAGAATGCCCTTAAGTATCTAATAATCTGCCTAAATTCAACAGTCAACATTTCCTAATCTTGTGTGGATTTTGTTGTTGATGAATATATGCTGCAGTTGTGTGCTCGAACCTGGTGATAAGATTGTGGACTGCCCTCCAACCTTTACAATGTATGAATTTGATGCTGCAGTTAATGGGGCACTTGTTATAAAAGGTAAAGATAAGATATCTGCTTTCTTTTAGTCTCTTTCACCATGTTGGAGTTTCTAATGTTTTATTTGTTTCATTAATAAAAATTCTTTATATTTGGTCCCTAAACGTCCTTCATTTCTCTGCTTGCTTTTCTTTTCATTTGACTGTTGCATCATATCTGCATAACGTGCATAACCTCCTGCAATTTCATGTTTTTCTGCAGTCCCCAGAAAGGCAGACTTTAGCTTGAATGTTGAACAAATAATAGATGTCACTGAACGAGAAAAACCCAAATGTATATTTTTAACATCTCCTAACAATCCAGATGGGAGGTAATTCTCAATTGTTTCTTTTCTTCTTGTATATTTGACATAATTAGTTTACTTGATTGACTTGAGGTCTCCAGCATGTCCTTAACTTACTTCCCAGTAACAAACATTCTAGCACATTTGAGAGAAGGATAAGCTATGGAAGGGCACATTTGTTAAAAGTCGAAGTATCTGCACAAAGCTTTCTTCTATTGTAGACTTACAAAACTAGTTAGTCTGAATTTAGGCTTTGATCCATTTAAGAGATGGTCATAGTATGGTTTGGGAGATTCAATCTATTCCTTTAACATGTGTGTTAATATTGGTGCACGATGCAGATATGTCCATTTTTAGAGAGAATAAATGATTTTTTATATCTCTCAAGGGTTATTAACTGAATATGCTCAAATTGTGTTGGTGCTAGACTAGAATTTAAGGTGTGTTCTATTAATTACCTGTAGAATGAAATGCTGAGGAGATCTGATTGTAGAATACATAAGGGCCTGGATGAGGAGAAAGAATGTTAATAGAGGTGTCCTCTGCTTGTGTGATCTGACTTTCAGGCTTTGAACTGAGTCTTTAGTTTAGTGTGGTTATGCTGTTCTGTTGTAATGAGTCTGTAGACCATATTTAAATATAAAATGTTTGAACTTTATGCATAATTTCTAGTCACGTAATTTTGTCGTGACATATTATGTTTCCATGCTACTTAATATATGCAGTGTAATTGATGATGAAGATCTCTTGAGAATCCTTAAGCTTCCCATATTAGTGGTGCTAGATGAAGCATACATTGAGTTTTCAGGGATAGAATCAAAGATGAAATGGGTGAAGAAACACGAGAATTTAATTGTTCTTCGGACATTTAGCAAAAGAGCTGGTATATATAAATTTTAACGCCTTTTCTTTAGAGCCAATTATTTTGGAACTTTCTTGTCACCCCAAATTATTCTGTTGTGGTAGCATCAATCTTGTTATTGAATTGCTAATACAAGATTTATTGCCATCTGCGGTGTGAGTTATTAGACTTTCTTAAATTGATTTGAATTATCTGTTATATGCTGTAGGTTTCAAAGAATAAAATAAGAGTTCTAGACCCCACACACACAAAAAGGAGGGTTGGTGGGGGAATAGAAAGATTACAACAATAGGTTGGGATAGAATGAGAGGAGAAACTCAAAGCTCCCCAATAGAAATAAAATAAAATTAGGAAAGTCCCTAAAATCGTATCAAGTTCATTGACATGCTAGAGATCTTGTTTTGCTGTTTCTTAGCATTAAGATCGAAATTGTGTTCCTGCAGCGAGGGCTTTTTACCTTTTCTTAGTTATGGTAAATTGCAAATTACATCCCTAAAGTTTTCCTAAAGGGAGTGTTTGGATTTTACACCTTGAAGTTTCAGAATTTGGATTTTATCTCTTGAAGTTTGGGGGTGTTTGGATTTAGACCCTGATGTTTAAAAATTTGGATTTTACTTCCTAAATTTTACGGTTGTTTGGATTTTACTCCCTAAAGTTTTGGAGTGTTTGGATTTTATGCCTCGAAGTTTGAATTTAGAGTATAAAATCCAAACACACCCTTTTAGGAGGTAAAATCCAAATTCTAAAACGTTAATGTGTAAAATCCAAACACTCTCACTTTTTTTTTAGGGGATAAAATCTAAATTCTGAAATTTCAGGTTGTAAAATTCAAACACCTCCAAACTCTAGGAAGCTTACCCCCAATTTGCCTACATACTGGTTTTGTTTAATCTAAGAATATATATATATATATATATATTTGTTTTGCAAATGCCCAAAGCCACCAAAACTAGCTGTAATGACTACATGTGCAGACACCAAAATTGACCTATTAAAGATATTTAATTTTGTTGGACTTGGTTGATTGTGATTGATGTTGATTCACATAGATTGATGCCATAAAAGAGATTGGATTGCTGTTTTAGTTTTATTTTTCTGTCTTCATCACTCTGTGTTTATTCTAAGCAAATCCTATTTGCTGATTCCTAAGTTTTTCCTTTCTTTTTCTGTTATGTTAGTTTTCCCCAATCTCCCTACCCTTTTTCTTCCCTTTTTATTTTCCGAACACATGTTCCCGACTTCATTGTCCTGTTTTGGTATTAGAATAAAACTTGATCTAGTTTTCTAACAAAACCATGGAAGCTGTCACAACTGCCACCCTGCCCAAAAAAGCGAGTCCTTAACAAGAATCCAATAATCACATAATCCGAGACACCCACCATCCAACCATCGTGAACACGTGATCCAAGATCACCCCTGCATCACCACCTATGGCCAAGCTCAAAATCAGTTGATTGACCCACCCCCAAAGAGCTCAAATTCCCTAAAACTTATGCTTTTCAACTGCTAAATATAATGCATCAACTTTGATTCATCTCATACGAAAATCCTACCAACCACCATCGCTGATGTTACCTTCTGCCAAAATCCCTCCTAAAAATGAAACCCTCCCATCACAACAAAGACCAAGCCACTTGTGACAACCATCAAGAGCCTCAATACAAACCCCTGCTGCCCAAGCATTGCTTATATTTTTGCAAATGTAACAAGGCCCAATCAAGGCACAATCAAATGCAAGTATCCCGTCTCTGCTGTTGGGTCCCCTAGCACTTCCCACAGTCTGTTGCAAGCTCCATGTCAACTGGCAAATCCATCGGCCTTATGATTGTGCTGTTGATATCAACCACAATCCATAGATTACAGCCTTCATTTTACCCAGTCTAGTACTACTGCTTGATCAATTAGTTTCAAGCCACCTATGGCTTCAATTGTCGCTCATGAGCCCTCCATGCATTGGCGATTAAACTTTCTGGGTCCCAATGTGCTGCTACTGTCACTTCTGGTATCTATAATTTGGTCTCTTTATATAATGGAAAAGGAAAGGGTGTAAAAAAAAAAAAAAAAAAAAAATTCCTTTTTCAATATTGTGATTGTTATCTGCAAGAATGTCTTTTTCAAAATTTACCTTGCTACTATGGCCCCAGATGTCTAGATGTCCTAAACTCATTTATCTATTGACTAATAGCAATAGGCACCTTGTAATGTACCATAATTATGAAGTAGGTTTTGTCCTTGAAATATTAATTCCTATGCTTTTTAGTTGATAATCAATTTAACTCCCTGTATTTACTGGTTTGGGTTCAATATGGGAGGTTACATTTTACAAATGTTTATTATACCATTGTGATTCTTCATATTTATTTTATTTTTAATTTAATTTTTTATATTTACTTTGAAAATGTTATACCTTCTCTTCTTGATGTGAAATGTTCAGAATCTTAAATTGCTAATGAACAACTGGTGCAGGTTTAGCTGGACTTCGTGTGGGATATGGAGCATTTCCTTTGAGTATCATCAAGTATCTTTGGAGAGCAAAGCAACCTTACAATGTTTCAGTTGCTGCTGAAATTTCTGCTTGTGCAGCTTTGCAGAATCCCACATATCTTGAGGTTAATTCTTGTCCCATTGGGATTGTTTTATACCAATAATTTATGTTTAGGCTTGATAAAATCAGTATTACTTCCATTCAATGCCATATCTGATATGAATCAACAATCTCTTAACAGAAAGTGAAAGATACGTTGGTACAAGAAAGGGATAGGCTATATAATCTTCTTAAGGAAGTGCCATTTCTCAATCCATATCCAAGCTATTCTAACTTCATTCTTTGTGAGGTTGCGTCTGGAATGGATGCTAAGGTGCTGAAGGTATGCAGTTTTCTCACTTACAAAATGAATTTACACTGCTAGATGACTATGTGTTTGTGTGTATAGTCTTTCTTCTCTATAGTTTTGCATATGATTGTTTGGTTTAGTTGTCAAGATAATGTTCTCTCTCTCTCTCTCTCTCTCTCTCTCTCTCTCTCTCTCTCTCTCTCTGTGTTTAGGTTGCAATTAATTTAGGATGAAGTCACTTTAAGTGCCTGATGTTGCTATTTAGGTTGCAAATTAATTTAGGATGAAGTGCTCTAATCAGAATTATGGGTTGACTTCATAGGAGCTGGGTAGGAAAATGGACTGAAATGTTGAATATGGACTTGTTCCTAAAAAGCTATCAACAACATTTATTGTTTATCATTCTCCCAATAAAATGTTTCTAGAAATAGTTCCTAAACCAATGCCCTTAGGGCATTGGTTAACATTTCCCAAGATATTAGTTAAGATGGTTGGGACTTGGAGTAGGAACATTGATTTGAAGTTTTAAACATGGCTAATAAATTAAATAAGTTTTGACCAATATTTTTTTGGTGTATATATATATATATATATATTTATGCACATTACCGGTACTCCTAAAAACGGTATGCCGGTATGTTCTGGTAGCAAAATATTCCGTTCCAGTGACTAAACTGAAATGGCTTCCAAAACGAAATTCATAAAGCATTGAACCAGCTATTCAGTCTTCTTTGTTTGTTCTTGTTCTTTCCTTTAAAAGCTTTTCTACAGGTTACTTACTTCTCATTTTGCTTTGGAACTGTTACCCTGTCACTAAAAAAAAAAAAAAAGGAATTATGTTGATAACCTTTTTTTGGTACAGGAGGACCTTGCAAAAATGGGTGTAATGATCCGGCACTACAACAACAAAGAATTGAGGGGTTATGTTCGTGTATCTGTTGGGAAGCCTGAACACACAGATGTCTTGATGGAGTGCCTTAGACGCCTGTCTTGATTCTTTGCCTGTGCAGGGGCATCATTTTAGGGAGCAGAATTTGATTTGAGAGGTCAAAATTGAAATTATATTTTTATTCTGATTTGAACTGTATTATAAAATCGCAATATTTAGGTTGTGGAGCACAAATGATATTTTGGTCAGTTTGATACCTTTTGTTGTGGAAATGGGTTATAAATTTTTGCTATTCTCTAGACTGTACTTTAGTTATGGCTAAACTTTCTTTGATAGAGAAAGAGAGAGATGCTCAATTCTTTATAGATTTGTAGTCCATAGTGTTTGCTTAACCTTGCTGTGCAATTGGGTGGTATGTAAACGTTTTATAAAACATTGCTAGCATGAGCTGTTATGTTGTGATACCCTGTTTACTGTGTGATCTTGAATTTTGAAAGCATATGAATTTAAATCTTGTCCTACAGCAGGTGTGCATACCAAGTTAGTAAGGATTGTATAAGGGAATACGAGGTCTAATCATCCTTTCAGGGTTTCACTTAGACAACCAACGCTATGAACAAACTAAAGTGCGCACACACAAAAGACAGTGAATAATCAATGTAAATATAGTTCTTTTCGTTTCCTCAAAATTTTCTTGCATTTCTCATCACTCCAGTTATGGAGTGTATTCTACAAGTATAATGCAGACATCAATGATATATATTGAAAACTTGACAAAGTTTCACTTATTCCTTATTATTTACTTTAGACAATTATCCAAATTCTACCTTAATCATAATTGCATCCCCTTCAGGTACATTATGAAACATATCTCTTCCAACATACTCAATACCTATATTGAATGTGAGCAATCACACACAGAGACACACACACATATATGCATTGTGGTCCTCAGGCCACCGTTGTTGTGCTACAAGTTTCTAGCTGAAGATGTATCTCATTGGCCGAACTTCCCTTCCTAAGTTCCGAGCAGCAGTTCCCAAAGATTATGTTCTCACATTTCTTGTGTCTTTTCATCCCAATTTTTCCAACCCCCAATACCATATCTTCCTTCCCCTTTCATACTCTCTTGTTGGTGGAGCCCTCATGATGACAGTATCTTCCACACGTGTGTGGGACCCACCACTTCAGAGGTTAAGGTGACTATCCAGGTGTCTGGCACTATTTTTGCCTATCAAACTGGTTTTCATAATAGACGAATTCAATGCTAGAAGATTGAAAAAAAAACTATTAAAACTTTTAAATATTTCTGTTTTGTCAAGTATCGTTTTAAAAGTATTATTTAGTAAAAATGGCCTCTAAGATTAACGGATAACATTTTCTTTCATTTGAGGCACCATAATAGATAAATGAGAATCCTAGCTATCTAATTATGATGAAAATTAAGTCTAATGATAATATATATATATATATATATATATATTTTACACTGGTTGATATTGTATGTTATGATTAATGCATAATAAATTCATGGTGTACTCCGTAAAAATGATCTTGTTGTAATCATAATAGGTTATGTCAACAAGTATGAAAAAAAAATAGTGAAAAAGTGTTGTGTGCCCAGTATATTCATATGAAATGTTGCTGCAATAGAGTGGAGATTATTTTTATTTTTACACAAAAACAAGGAGACTCATGCTGTCATGCATACCAGACCTCCCACAGGGCTCGGTGGAAAGTTAGAGCTGAAAAAGAAGCTAGCCATCCTCTTTTGAGAAGCAATTTCAGAAGGTGTCATAAAGGCCAAAAAGGAAACCAGGAAGTTTGCCCAAAAGGCTATGGGAACAATTATGTCAGGGTGGATGATAAGCTTAACAAGCATGTCTGGAGTCGTGGGATTCGGAATGGGCCAAGGAGAGTTTGTGTCCGTATTGCACATAAGAGAAATGATGAAGAAAATGCAAAGGTGTTTTTCTCACTGGTCACTGTTGCAGAGATCCCTCCAGAGGGCTTAAAGGGATTGGGTACCAAGGTCATTGAGGAAGGAGATTGAACTAGCCTACTTCCGTAGATCATAGTTAGGATGCTCCGATGTTGGCTACATTTTTCTTGTTTCCAAGATATTTTTGTTGGGCTTCGGATTTTCTCTGGAATATCTCCAGTGGAGAGAAGTATTATGGAATTTTATTTGATCTACTTGCCTGTTCAAGTTATCTGTCGTTCATTGAGACCTTATTAATCGTGTTATGGTGTGAAGGATAGTTTTATGTTATATTTGCATGGCCTCTGCATCTGAATTTGTAGCCAAATGCCAATGCTGTATTATTGTGAAAGGCTTAACTCAAAATTTCAGATGATTACAAGCTATTAGAAGATAATAAAAAAGATAAGAAATTACTTACAGTTGCATTAGAACATGCCAAAGATAGAGCTCATGAACTCCGAGAGGTTCTTGAGAAAAAGATTCATGAGGTTGAGGAAGGAAGAAAATATCAAAGAACAAACAACAGCTGAAGGAGTATGGGAAAGAGAAGAACCTGGTTGTGGACAAAATAATTGGTTTAAAATTGAAAATTAACGAATTGACTATAAATCATGGACGTAAGAGCAGTGAGGTAGCAGAAGGAAGGGATTCAATAACTTCACCTGGTAAGTCTCTATTCCCTTCTCTTTTATGTTCGGTTTCATTATCATTTGGTGATTGATTAACTGTGGTGAAAATATAATAATCTTGTGGATCACTTAATTGAGGTAAATCAATAATTCCTCTGAATAATTAAGATAGGGGTCTAAACTAGGATTTTCACTTGGTATTAGAGCATTTAGAACGAAAAGAGGTCTAAATCTTATTATTTATTTTATTTTATTTTTATAATTGTAAATCATAAGTAGTTGCAATAAGTTTGGTGAAGTTTTTGATGATCTTCTAGCACTTACAGTCTGGTTTAAAAGTGGATTATGTACTAGGCTGTCACTTCACAAGTTCCGGATTTGTTTAAATCTACTAATTTGGTTAATTTGTGATTAAATTCAGCTTAGACTAATTTGCTCGGTTCAGCTTAGATTCATAATTGCCTATTTTACAAAAATTGTAAAATGATTACATTCATTCTATGTAACGGCTTCAATTTTTGGACAAGTGGCAGTTTATCATTTGATATGAGGTGTGCCAGACCAGTAGTTTATCATGGTATCAAAATAGATGTGTACAAATTATATCAAATGCTTTCATCGCTTCTTAACTTTTGTCTATTGCCTGGTAGTGTAGAATTTGAAAACAAACTTTCAGACACTTCTGAAGTGAAAAACATCCGTTTTATTGGAAGCAGGGAGCATAAGAAAGGATCCAATTTAATTCAAGCCTCAGGCTCTGACTCTCCTACTTCTAGTGTCCCATTGCATCATATTTTCCCTCCAATGTAAAATCTGCCACATTAGCTGGTCCAAATCCGCATCCTGTTGGAGAGATTCATGGTCACGTCAACGCCTTGTGGAAAAAGTTGATGAGCTCGAAGATGAGCTTAGAAGAAAGAGACAAAAAGTAGTAGAGGGAAAGGAGCTGGCAGAAAATTTAGTTAAAAAGATTGATTGGCTTGCCTTGGAAATTTCAGATAATCTACAGCTATTGAGAGAGAATAAAAAACAGAAGGAATTACTTAAGGCCAAATTGGAATGTTTGGAACATAATGCTAGTAAACTCCAACGGGAGCTTCAGAAATAGAGCCATGAGCTGGATGAGGGAAGAAAATTACGACAATTATTATCAAAAGATTGATTCAAGTGACACTGAAATGTTAAAGTACAAAGAGCAGTTAGATGAGTGTGAGAAAGAGAAGGATCAGTGGGGTGTAAGACTGTCAGCTCTTGTGAATTTCATTATTAGACACCTTGAGTTAATTTTGTGACCTATAATGTTATGGCATTGTCATTGCAAATTTGAACTTTTAAACATTCCACAGCCATGGTGCTTGCTGCATTGAAAATCCTTATCAAATGATGTATATTTTGAAATGCAGTGTTTTCAAAATGACAGTTTGAGCTTTGTGTTTTTTTTCCCCTTAACCCTTCTCTGATCAACTATAGAGAAACCAAAGTGAATAAAAAACATTTTTTTAAAAAAGGTTTAAAATTGAAAACTGAGATGTCAAAGTTTACTCAGAGTAGATACAAAACCATGTTTTTATGTCCAGTTTCAGATTCTTCCTAGAACCATATTACCAATGTGATGCAGCAAAAAGTAGTAGTGGATAAGGGAGAAAATTGGTAAATACTTGGCAATCTGGCATTGCTACACTTGAACTGATGAATATAGGGCCCTACCAGTTTAAAATTCACAATTTTCTAGCTCTTAACACAAGTGAAAAAGAAATTTGTTAACATTTAACCTATTAGTGAGATATTTCCTTTTATCCACAAACAAAAAACTAATCAATAAACTTACTTTTGTTAAAATCAACCATATAGATAACAAATACTTAGAGATTTAGAAATAGACAACCTCAACCACAAAATGCGAGCTGTTGTCTTCTTGCAATTCCTAAATGTTCAAAGCCATTCCAAAGCTAGGCATAAAACTATGTATAAAAATTAGATTGATATTCTTAACTGTAAGGCATAAATTACGTCTTCATATGTAAAATATAAATTAGTAAGTAGCAGCAAGTAACCCAACACATAAAGAAGAAATCATACAAATTGAAGAGGAAATTCAACGTCCATACATAATTTTTTCATATTTTTCATTGCAATTATCCCAACAAAATCCTAGATGCAACACCAAAACCTCTTCTCATCATTACACTTTTCCAAGAGTCTGAAATCCAAGCAACCATTATCTGTAGTAAAAAGTGTTAGGCTCTAAAAGTTTAAAACAATTGGCAAAGTTTAAAACTTTGCATAAACTACTGCAATGATTTTGAAGTTATTGCGGTGATTCTTTTTGTTGCAATAATAACTTAAGTCTTAAAAATGATAAATTATTACACTAATAATAATTAGTTGTAATAACTTATAATTTTCAGTTTAATTGAAGCTTTATTTGCAAGAACTTAAATTGAAAAAAATCATTGTAATATCTCGATACCAATTATTTGCATTCTATGACAATAGAAATTTCAAAGTGACAATTTATTGCAACAAATATATTATTGCAATAATCAAATATCAATTATTTTACTATTCATTGCAATGACAAACATAAATTTGCAACGAATATATTATTACAATAATCTAATACCAATTATATTATAATACATTGTAATGAAAAATATGAAAAAATTATCTATTATAATGAAGATAACGTTGCAATAACTTGATCCAAATTATTTTTGTTAATTATTTGCAATCTATTGCAATAAAATCTGTAAAATAATAATCTATTGCTACATGATATTCAATGTAGTAAATTTTTTATTGTCAAAGCAAATATATTACTATATCAAAATTGCCATTAAAATATTTAAAGTTTATTGCAACAAAATTTTTTTAGCACAAACTTATTACCCCAAATTTTATTTCAACACTTTGCATAAATTATTGCAATAATTTTGATACTATTGCAACGATTATTTTTGTTGTAATAAACATTTTTTATTGTAATGTATCAAATTAAATGCATCATTAAGAGATGTTATCTTTTGCATAAATTAAGAAATGATGATATTTTACTATCTATTGCAAAAGATTCTTGTTCAAGAACTGCTATATTTTCTTCTTCTCTACCATGGCTAATCGAGAGGTTCAATACCCATCAATTTCTCATTCCTACGAATTGATTAGTAGAATTTCTAGCAGTGCTAGTTCCACTGTTTACAAGGCCAAGTATTTGAACACTAAGGTGGCAATCAAAATAATTCATCTTGAAAAACCGAGTTCAAATTTCAAGAGTGTTTTATGTGTTGTAAGGAAGATCTCACACAAAAACATCCTTACTGCCAAATGTTTCTTTAGATCTAATGATTGTATTTGGGTGGTATTGCCATTCATGTATTCTTTAAGATCGATAAAATATTATTTGCCACATGGGTTAAACGAGCAACAAATTGCCATTATTTTGAAACTAACTCTAAAAGTCGTTGCAATAATAAGTTAAAAGTGTTAAATTATTACATTAATAATAATTAGTTGTAATAACTTATAATTTTCAGTTTAATTGAAGCTTTAATACTAAATTGCTAAGAAACTTTTTTTGCAATAACTTTAATTGAAAAAAAATAATTGTAATAACTCGATACCAATTATTTGCAATCTATGACAATAGAAATTTCAAAGTGACAATTTATTGCAACAAATATATTATTGCAATAATCAAATATCAATTGTTTTACTATCCATTGCAATGACAAACATAAATTTGCAACGAATATATTATTACAATAATCTAATACCAATTATATTATAATATATTGTAATGAAAAATATGAAACAATTATCTATTACAATGAAGATAATGTTGCAATAACTTGACTCAAATTATTTTTGTCAATTATTTGCAATTTATTGTAATAAAATTTGTAAAATAATAGTCTATTGCTACATGATATTCAATGCAGTAAATTGTTTATTGCAAAAACAAATATATTATTACATCAAAATTGTCATTAAAATATTTAAAGTTTATTGCAACAAAATTTTTTTATCACAAACTTATTAACTCAAATTTTATTGCAACACTTTGCATAAACTAATGCAATAATTCTGATGTTATTGCAACGATTATTTTTGTTGTAATAAACATTTTTTATTGTAATGTATCAAATTAAATGCATCATTAAGAGATGTTATCTTTTGCATAAATTAAGAGATGACGATATTTTACTATCTATTGCAAAAGATTCTTGTTCAAGAACTGCTATATTTTCTTCTTCTCTACCATGGTTGATCGAGAGGTTCAATACCCATCAATTTCTCATTCCTACGAATTGATTAGTAGAATTTCTAGCAGTGCTAGTTCCACTGTTTACAAGGCCAAGTATTTGAACACTAAGGTGGCAATCAAAATAATTCATCTTGAAAAACCGAGTTCAAATTTCGAGAGTGTTTTAGGTGCTGCAAGGAGGATCTCACACAAAAACATCCTTACTGCCAAATGTTTCTTTAGATCTAATGATTGTATTTGGGTGCTATTTCCATTCATGTATTCTTTAAGATCGATAAAATATTATTTGCCACATGGGTTAAACGAGCGACAAATTGCCATTATTTTGAAACTAACTCTAAAAGTCGTTGCAATAATAAGTTAAAAGTGTTAAATTATTACACTAATAATAATTAGTTGTAATAACTTATAATTTTCAGTTTAATTGAAGCTTTAATACTAAATTGCTAAGAAACTTTTTTTGCAATAACTTTAATTGAAAAAAAATAATTGTAATAACTCGATACCAATTATTTGCAATCTATGACAATAGAAATTTCAAAGTAACAGCTTATTGCAACAAATATATTATTGCAATAATCAAATATCAATTGTTTTACTATCCATTGCAATGACAAACATAAATTTGCAACGAATATATTATTACAATAATCTAATACCAATTATATTATAATATATTGTAATGAAAAATATGAAACAATTATCTATTACAATGAAGATAATGTTGCAATAACTTGACTCAAATTATTTTTGTCAATTATTTGCAATTTATTGTAATAAAATTTGTAAAATAATAGTCTATTGCTACATGATATTCAATGCAGTAAATTGTTTATTGCAAAAACAAATATATTATTACATCAAATTGTCATTAAAATATTTAAAGTTTATTGCAACAAAAATTTTTTATCACAAACTTATTAACTCAAATTTTATTGCAACACTTTGCATAAACTAATGCAATAATTCTGATGTTATTGCAATGATTATTTTTGTTGTAATAAACATTTTTTATTGTAATGTATCAAATTAAATGCATCATTAAGAGATGTTATCTTTTGCATAAATTAAGAGATGACGATATTTTACTATCTATTGCAAAAGATTCTTGTTCAAGAACTGCTATATTTTCTTCTTCTCTACCATGGCTGATCGAGAGGTTCAATACCCATCAATTTCTCATTCCTACGAATTGATTAGTAGAATTTCTAGCAGTGCTAGTTCCACTGTTTACAAGGCCAAGTATTTGAACACTAAGGTGGCAATCAAAATAATTCATCTTGAAAAACCGAGTTCAAATTTCGAGAGTGTTTTAGGTGCTGCAAGGAGGATCTCACACAAAAACATCCTTACTGCCAAATGTTTCTTTAGATCTAATGATTGTATTTGGGTGCTATTTCCATTCATGTATTCTTTAAGATCGATAAAATATTATTTGCCTCCTGGTTAAACGAGCGACAGATTGCCATTATTTTGAAACTAACTCTAAAAGTCGTTGCAATAATAAGTTAAAAGTGTTAAATTATTACACTAATAATAATTAGTTGTAATAACTTATAATTTTCAGTTTAATTGAAGCTTTAATACTAAATTGCTAAGAAACTTTTTTTGCAATAACTTTAATTGAAAAAAAATAATTGTAATAACTCGATACCAATTATTTGCAATCTATGACAATAGAAATTTCAAAGTAACAGCTTATTGCAACAAATATATTATTGCAATAATCAAATATCAATTGTTTTACTATCCATTGCAATGACAAACATAAATTTGCAACGAATATATTATTACAATAATCTAATACCAATTATATTATAATATATTGTAATGAAAAATATGAAACAATTATCTATTACAATGAAGATAATGTTGCAATAACTTGACTCAAATTATTTTTGTCAATTATTTGCAATTTATTGTAATAAAATTTGTAAAATAATAGTCTATTGCTACATGATATTCAATGCAGTAAATTGTTTATTGCAAAAACAAATATATTATTACATCAAATTGTCATTAAAATATTTAAAGTTTATTGCAACAAAATTTTTTTATCACAAACTTATTAACTCAAATTTTATTGCAACACTTTGCATAAACTAATGCAATAATTCTGATGTTATTGCAATGATTATTTTTGTTGTAATAAACATTTTTTATTGTAATGTATCAAATTAAATGCATCATTAAGAGATGTTATCTTTTGCATAAATTAAGAGATGACGATATTTTACTATCTATTGCAAAAGATTCTTGTTCAAGAACTGCTATATTTTCTTCTTCTCTACCATGGCTGATCGAGAGGTTCAATACCCATCAATTTCTCATTCCTACGAATTGATTAGTAGAATTTCTAGCAGTGCTAGTTCCACTGTTTACAAGGCCAAGTATTTGAACACTAAGGTGGCAATCAAAATAATTCATCTTGAAAAACCGAGTTCAAATTTCGAGAGTGTTTTAGGTGCTGCAAGGAGGATCTCACACAAAAACATCCTTACTGCCAAATGTTTCTTTAGATCTAATGATTGTATTTGGGTGCTATTTCCATTCATGTATTCTTTAAGATCGATAAAATATTATTTGCCTCCTGGTTAAACGAGCGACAGATTGCCATTATTTTGAAACTAACTCTAAAAGTCGTTGCAATAATAAGTTAAAAGTGTTAAATTATTACACTAATAATAATTAGTTGTAATAACTTATAATTTTCAGTTTAATTGAAGCTTTAATACTAAATTGCTAAGAAACTTTTTTTGCAATAACTTTAATTGAAAAAAAATAATTGTAATAACTCGATACCAATTATTTGCAATCTATGACAATAGAAATTTCAAAGTAACAGCTTATTGCAACAAATATATTATTGCAATAATCAAATATCAATTGTTTTACTATCCATTGCAATGACAAACATAAATTTGCAACGAATATATTATTACAATAATCTAATACCAATTATATTATAATATATTGTAATGAAAAATATGAAACAATTATCTATTACAATGAAGATAATGTTGCAATAACTTGACTCAAATTATTTTTGTCAATTATTTGCAATTTATTGTAATAAAATTTGTAAAATAATAGTCTATTGCTACATGATATTCAATGCAGTAAATTGTTTATTGCAAAAACAAATATATTATTACATCAAAATTGTCATTAAAATATTTAAAGTTTATTGCAACAAAAATTTTTTATCACAAACTTATTAACTCAAATTTTATTGCAACACTTTGCATAAACTAATGCAATAATTCTGATGTTATTGCAATGATTATTTTTGTTGTAATAAACATTTTTTATTGTAATGTATCAAATTAAATGCATCATTAAGAGATGTTATCTTTTGCATAAATTAAGAGATGACGATATTTTACTATCTATTGCAAAAGATTCTTGTTCAAGAACTGCTATATTTTCTTCTTCTCTACCATGGCTGATCGAGAGGTTCAATACCCATCAATTTCTCATTCCTACGAATTGATTAGTAGAATTTCTAGCAGTGCTAGTTCCACTGTTTACAAGGCCAAGTATTTGAACACTAAGGTGGCAATCAAAATAATTCATCTTGAAAAACCGAGTTCAAATTTCGAGAGTGTTTTACGTGCTGCAAGGAGGATCTCACACAAAAACATCCTTACTGCCAAATGTTTCTTTAGATCTAATGATTGTATTTGGGTGCTATTTCCATTCATGTATTCTTTAAGATCGATAAAATATTATTTGCCTCCTGGTTAAACGAGCGACAGATTGCCATTATTTTGAAACTAACTCTAAAAGTCGTTGCAATAATAAGTTAAAAGTGTTAAATTATTACACTAATAATAATTAGTTGTAATAACTTATAATTTTCAGTTTAATTGAAGCTTTAATACTAAATTGCTAAGAAACTTTTTTTGCAATAACTTTAATTGAAAAAAAATAATTGTAATAACTCGATACCAATTATTTGCAATCTATGACAATAGAAATTTCAAAGTAATAGCTTATTGCAACAAATATATTATTGCAATAACTAAATATCAATTATTTACTATCCATTGCAATGACAAACATAAATTTGCAACGAATATATTATTACAATAATCTAATACCAATTATATTATAATATATTGTAATGAAAAATATGAAACAATTATCTATTACAATGAAGATAATGTTGCAATAACTTGACTCAAATTATTTTTGTCAATTATTTGCAATTTATTGTAATAAAATTTGTAAAATAATAGTCTATTGCTACATGATATTCAATGCAGTAAATTGTTTATTGCAAAAACAAATATATTATTACATCAAAATTGTCATTAAAATATTTAAAGTTTATTGCAACAAAAATTTTTTATCACAAACTTATTAACTCAAATTTTATTGCAACACTTTGCATAAACTAATGCAATAATTCTGATGTTATTGCAATGATTATTTTTGTTGTAATAAACATTTTTTATTGTAATGTATCAAATTAAATGCATCATTAAGAGATGTTTTCTTTTGCATAAATTAAGAGATGACGATATTTTACTATCTATTGCAAAAGATTCTTGTTCAAGAACTGCTATATTTTCTTCTTCTCTACCATGGCTGATCGAGAGGTTCAATACCCATCAATTTCTCATTCCTACGAATTGATTAGTAGAATTTCTAGCAGTGCTAGTTCCACTGTTTACAAGGCCAAGTATTTGAACACTAAGGTGGCAATCAAAATAATTCATCTTGAAAAACCGAGTTCAAATTTCGAGAGTGTTTTAGGTGCTGCAAGGAGGATCTCACACAAAAACATCCTTATTGCCAAATGTTTCTTTAGATCTAATGATTGTATTTGGGTGCTATTTCCATTCATGTATTCTTTAAGATCGATAAAATATTATTTGCCTCCTGGTTAAACGAGCGACAGATTGCCATTATTTTGAAACTAACTCTAAAAGTCGTTGCAATAATAAGTTAAAAGTGTTAAATTATTACACTAATAATAATTAGTTGTAATAACTTATAATTTTCAGTTTAATTGAAGCTTTAATACTAAATTGCTAAGAAACTTTTTTTGCAATAACTTTAATTGAAAAAAAATAATTGTAATAACTCGATACCAATTATTTGCAATCTATGACAATAGAAATTTCAAAGTAACAGCTTATTGCAACAAATATATTATTGCAATAACTAAATATCAATTATTTTACTATCCATTGCAATGACAAACATAAATTTGCAACGAATATATTATTACAATAATCTAATACCAATTATATTATAATATATTGTAATGAAAAATATGAAACAATTATCTATTACGATGAAGATAATGTTGCAATAACTTGACTCAAATTATTTTTGTCAATTATTTGCAATTTATTGTAATAAAATTTGTAAAATAATAGTCTATTGCTACATGATATTCAATGCAGTAAATTGTTTATTGCAAAAACAAATATATTATTACATCAAATTGTCATTAAAATATTTAAAGTTTATTGCAACAAAAATTTTTTATCACAAACTTATTAACTCAAATTTTATTGCAACACTTTGCATAAACTAATGCAATAATTCTGATGTTATTGCAATGATTATTTTTGTTGTAATAAACATTTTTTATTGTAATGTATCAAATTAAATGCATCATTAAGAGATGTTATCTTTTGCATAAATTAAGAGATGACGATATTTTACTATCTATTGCAAAAGATTCTTGTTCAAGAACTGCTATATTTTCTTCTTCTCTACCCTGGCTGATCGAGAGGTTCAATACCCATCAATTTCTCATTCCTACGAATTGATTAGTAGAATTTCTAGCAGTGCTAGTTCCACTGTTTACAAGGCCAAGTATTTGAACACTAAGGTGGCAATCAAAATAATTCATCTTGAAAAACTGAGTTCAAATTTCGAGAGTGTTTTACGTGCTGCAAGGAGGATCTCACACAAAAACATCCTTACTGCCAAATGTTTCTTTAGATCTAATGATTGTATTTGGGTGCTATTTCCATTCATGTATTCTTTAAGATCAATAAAATATTATTTGCCTCCTGGGTTAAACGGGTGACAGATTGCCATTATTTTGAAACCAACTCTAAAAGTTGTTGCAATAATAACTTAAAAGTGATAAATTATTAGACTAATAATAATTAGTTGTAATAACTTATAATTTTCAGTTTAATTGAAGCTTTAATACTAACTAGCTGAGCTTCCGCATGATGTACGGTGCAACTCATTATTAGTTTTCTCCAATATTTCAATAAGATTTAGTTTAATTGGTTGGTATCTCAATTTCTAGTAGAAACATTCAGATTCAAATCCCTCACTCTCAACTATCGATGTATTAAAAAAAATTTCAATAACTTTCCTTGTAAAAAAAAGATAATCTTTAATTTTTTTATAAACAAAATAGAAAGACACTAAGAATAATATAGTGATTTGATCATAGTATATATATGTGTTTTTAAATTTAAAATTGCATGATATATTGGGTCATATAAATAGGCATGTTTCATGCCTACAAAAAATGCAAATATCCTTCAATTATGTTTTTTACATTCTAGATTTTGTGTTAGTAAAGGTATTTTTTTTTTTTTCCCTTTTTTTGGACATTGTTTCAATAGTTGCAAAGACAACTAAAATTTTAGTAAGAATACTATGTTTCAAATTAATTGTTCCTCACATTAAAAAAAAAAAATCAATGTTATCTTTCTAATTACAAAGAGCAAATACTACAAGGTCAATTACACACACACACATATGTAGAAGTGTGTGTATATATATCACATGTCACTGAAAGGAATTAGGAAATTTAAAGGGTTAAGATTATTTTTTAGTGAATTCACAAATATTAATTTTTTTTTTTAATTTTTGTGTCAATTTTTGTCAAAGCACTTTCTCAAAAAAAAAAAAAAAATTGTCAAATCAACTAAACATGAGGAATAATGTCATATTGTAAATCTAATATTCTTATTCCAACTAAAAATTATTTCTTAAATAAAGTTTATAAAAATAATCTTATAAATTCATTTAAACTAAATAATTAATGCACAACTATAGATAATAAGTATATACATTTACTGTATTAGCTAATTCAATGAACTAATAATTTGATATAAATTCAATCTCTTTGAAGTAGAAGCCTAAATAAAAAGAATTTCAAGGAATGTGTCACTTGGCACAACCTAATGCTCTCCAACATGAGGTCTCTTTATATATATATATATATATATATATATAGGGCAAAACTTAGATACAGTACCTTATGTACAGTTTGTTAGGTACCCTTTTTAAATTGCTGCCACTTGTCTAATTTAATGACTCCACTGACTGACGTTAAAACACCGTCTCCTTTGTTTTCTCTTAGCCTGAGAGAAAATCTGAGTGCTTCAAATTTCTCACCCAGTAACCAGATTTCTTCCTTCCTCCATTTTATTTGAGGTTTCAATATTTATCAGTTACCTAAAAAAAGAATGGAAAAAAAAAACTGGATTGAGGTTCAGTGCTGATGTTAACGTTGAAATTCAATTCGTATTCACCCAAACAAAACCATCACAAACCCATACTCCTACCCAAACCCAACAATCACTTC
This sequence comes from Lithocarpus polystachyus, assembly GCA_033629205.1. Taxonomy (NCBI): domain Eukaryota; kingdom Viridiplantae; phylum Streptophyta; class Magnoliopsida; order Fagales; family Fagaceae; genus Lithocarpus; species Lithocarpus polystachyus. The sequence goes on from CM066165.1 coordinate 2,058,149, forward strand.
CCTGCCAAACTCCACGCAGCAAGCCCAATCTAGAGATTCGGTGTCAAGATTTGGCTTTTGAAAGAAAATCAAAAGCACTAAGAAATCTTTTTTTTTCCCTACCTGTTAGGCACTCCCCTGTAGATCTGCAAAATCACTTACCCCATCTAGAAGAATGAAATTAGGTGGTGCATCCCTTGAATGCATGTGCCTTTGATCATCAGAAATTTCCATAGATTGATCATCTTTAGCCATCTGGTGTGAGACTCTAAGAGATTTGATGAATAGGTTTCTAGCGGGCCAAGAAAACAAAAAAGAAAAAGAAAAAAAAAAGGGGAAGAAAGAAACAAAATGAGATGGTGTTAACAGACGTGAGCTAAGTTATTAAATTAGACAGGTGGCAGCAATTTAAAAGAGGTATCTAAGGAACTGTACCTAAAGAACTGTATCTAAGTTTTGCCCACATATATATATATATATATATATATATGTAAGGACACGAACTGAGGAACCAGCCTAAACAGGACGAGACGGCCCAAGTAGTCCTTAAACAATAAATTTATAGAGAGTGAGATGCGAAAGTTGGACTAGATTGATTTAAACACCCAATGCCACAGGTGGAAACTTTTCAGAAAGAAAGAATAAAAAGCCTAAGTCTTAGCCAACTTTCCCTTACAAAGGTCCGAGAAGGCAAATTCTACTGTTTTTCCTTCCTTTCTCTCTCTCTCCTTCTCCTCTTTCTCCTCCTTTGGAGTAGAGCTCCTTCACGTTATATAGCTCCCTCTAGACCATCTCCACCTTACACTTGTCATCCATCTAATTCTTCAATTGAGTGTATGTCCCATCGAGTATCCCTTCTTGCCTGTTATCAATCACGATGTCCAAGGTTGCACTGTTCACGGGTCTTCTCCACATAAATGCAGCCAGAGGAGTTGGTGCAGCGCAATTAATGCAGTGGTGGCAGCCTTACCTCAGGTATTTTTGGGGATTCCCGTCTCCCCAAAGCTGGAGTCACTCCTCGGACTGCCTCCCCTACTTCAGACATAACGAATCGCAATCTGGGGCCACGCCTATGCATTTCCTCCTCCTCGGATCACACAACGTCCTCGGACATGATTGGGGCTCAGCTCTTCGCTATGGGCCTCCAACCCTTCGAGGCCCACCACATGATCTTGGGGCCCTCAGCCTCTTTATGGCCCAATACGTGACCCCGGGCCCCTGTCCCCACAATATATATATATATATATATATTGAATTGCTAAGAAATTTTTTTGCAATAACTCAAATTGAAAAAAATCATTGTAATAACTCGATACCAATTATTTGCAATCTATGATAATAGAAATTTCAAAGTGACATTTTATTGAAACAATTATATCATTGCAATAACTAAATATCAATTATTTTACTATTTATTGCAATGAAAAACATAAATTTGCAATGAAGGTCTTGTAGCTGAATTGGCACATTCTCAAGTACAAAGTGTTTGAGGGTCTAGGGAGGAAAATGTTCGAACTATAGGATTATCAGCATATTATAATTATCTCTAAAAAAAATTGTATACATTTGCCAAGTTACGAAGGTCTCTCTCTCTAAACCTATTGGGTTTGGGTTCTGTTTGGATGTCCTTTTTAATAAAATGTCATTGTATGTGTGTGCATATATATACACATGATTTAAATTTTTGAAAGAAAAAAAAAGTATACTTGACCTCTCCAAAATGAGTGTTGGCCTAAAAAAATTCAAAAAGTAAAATGGTCTGTACCCATGAAATATAGTTAGTCTTGTGGGAATCAATAATGATAATTTTTTCAAACAAAAGGTTTCTTGATCTCTTCTTAGCTGATGTTGAAATTTTTGCAATCCATTTATGGTAGGTTCAAGGGTTTGATTATACATGAGAAGGGTGTAAGGCATCCCTTAGCGTTCCTCTAAAACAGTTTGCCTATTTAAATATCTCATATATTTTGGCAATACTTAAAGTCATTCTTAGAAAATTAACCAAAACAATGTGAAAATAGGTAATGAATGATTATGATGAGATCAAAAGGCATAGAAGAAGACAATTAATAAAATTTGAATAAAATTTTTCAGTTTCAAAAAAAAAAAAAAAAACTTTATTATGTCTTGATTTTTATTATATTCTCCTATTGTGTTTCTCCTTAAGCAAGATTTTGGAGCATTGAGCCATCTGGAGTTTGATCTTTTGGTGGTATTGAGTGAAATCTTTGGACTTTATTATTTATCGCATCCGTTAGATAAAGAGAAATGCTATGTCCACAAAATCTTAACAACATTTACAAAACAATTTTTAAATGGTAAGTTGTTACTAGCTGTTATTGGTGGGCAAAAAAGTAATTTAAGTAATGTATTCAAATTATAAATTAGTAACAACTTATCACATAAGATTTGTTGTAAAAATATTATAAATGCAACACTTCTCTTAGATAAATTAGTGGAGAGAAAAACGGATTAATCCTTCTGATCAAGTCTGAGCTCCAATTTGGGCTAGTAATTCCCATTTGGACATGGTGACTTATGCTATGTTAGAGTATTTGGAATGATGTACTAAGTGTGATCCTATGTCCTATGAAATCAAGGATTTCGATCATTTTGGAAATTTTGTGGTTATTTTGGTCATTTAGAGACTATTATGTTTTACCATCATGCAAGTATAGCACTATTTTCACCCTCAAGACTGAGCTCTAGAAAAAGTTTCTTCTATTAGTGGCATTAGTTGATCAATGTTTCCAAGAAAACAAGGAATTGAAAATGGCTCAGATTATTCTTCCCTTGCTAGCATTTGTGCCTACGGTACTTCTGTCTATTCTTATAGATAGATCTTCTAGAAACTTATAAATCTATTTGGTTGCACCCTAGTCTAGAATCTTTACCACATTGAAGATTGTACTAAGAGGAAAATGTACCTTTGATAAAAAGTTATCATCAGAAGGAAATGCCATAAGTTGAAGCCCTCACCAAAAAAAAAAATAAATAAAAAAAAAATAAAAAAAAAATAAAAGAAAGAAAGAAAGAGAGGGACAACTACCAACCTGACCTTTCATTCAATAATGACTCCAAAACTTGTCCCTCCACCCCCTCAAATAGGAGAAATTATAAGGTCCACATGGTGGACAAGTGACGTGATCCACCATTCCATTAAAAAAATCATACCTGTTTAAAATTGCTGAGTTAGCAAATTTTTTTAGGCGAAAATGCACTTTTCGTCCCTACATTTTAGGTCAATTCCTATTTTCGTCCCAAAATTGATTTCTTTGCAAATTTCATCCCTAAAAAAAGAAAATCGTTTTTAAAATGGTCCCTACCGTCAACCCACTGACGGAAACCTCCTACGTGGCAGACGAAGTGCTCTTCTTGCTGACGTGGCGCTGACATGACCATTAAAATATTATTAAAAATAATTATTTGGCATTTTTTAATACTATGTCAGCATTTTAATTTTTTTTAAACAAAACCACGTCAGAAAATTTATATAAAAAAGAAATTAAATTATAAAAAAAACCTTAAATCTAATTTAATTAAAAACATTATTACTTACATTATTAATTTTTCATAAGAACATTACAAGTTGTTCTTCCCAATCAAACCCAGCAACAAAGAACTCAACCCAGATTACAAGAACACAAACCCAATAACCAATAACTCAAACCCAGATCACAACACAAACGAAAAAAAGAAGAAGAAAGAAACGGAGATCAAACACAAACACAAACACAAACACACTCAGATCACAACAACTCAAACGAAAAAAAGAGAGAAAGAAACAGAGATCAAACACAAACACAAACACAAACACACCCAGATCATAACAACTCAAACGAAAAAAGAGAGAAAGAAACAAAGATCAAACACAAACACAAACACACCCAGATCACAACAACTCAAACGAAAAAAGAGAGAAAGAAACAGAGATCAAACACAAACACAGACCCAGATCCAGATCCAAATTTTTCTCATTGTTTTCTCGTGGTGGATAAGAGTCCGTCGCCAAATCGTTCACAAACCCAAACCATCGAAGCGGCGACGCTCTTCTTCACTGGAAAAGGCAACAACCTTAACGCCGGAGCTAGATCGGCACGGTCACGAACAAACTTGACTCGTCTTGGGTTGCTGGGGTTTGATCGTGGGATGGGTTTTTGGGTCTCAACGCCGGAGCTAGATCGGCACGGTCACGAACAAACTTGACTCATCTTGGGTTGTTGGGGTTTGATCGTGGGATGGGTTTTTCGGTCTCAACGCCGGAGCTAGATCGGCACGGTCACGAACAAACTTGACTCGTCTTGGGTTGCTGGGGTTTGATCGTGGGATGGGTTTTTGGGTCTTCAATTTGTGGGTCTTGATTTTGATTTTTGGGTGGTCATACTGTTTAGCTCTTAAGACTGAGAGAGGTGTTCAGTTTGTGTGAGAGAGTGATGTTCAATGTGTGTGAGAGAGTGAGAGATGAGGACACGATGGAGAAATCTGGGTTGCTTTCTGTTTTTGATTTTTGGGTTGCTCTTTGTTTGTTTTTCATTTTTTTTAATTAAAATTAAAATTGAGAAATCTGGCTTTTATTTTTAATAATTAATAAAATTAAAATTAAAATTGAGAAAACTGACGTGGCGCTGACGTGGTATTAAAAAATGACAAATAATTATTTTTAATAATATTTTAATGGTCATGTCAGCGCCACGTCAGCAAGAAGGGCACTCCGTCTGCCACGTAGGAGGTTTTCGTCAATGGGTTGACGGTAGGGACCATTTTAAAAACGATTTTCTCTTTTTAGGGATGAAATTTGCAAAGAAATCAATTTTGGGACGAAAATAGAAATTGACCCAAAATGTAGGGACGAAAAGTGCATTTTCGCCATTTTTTTAAACAGAAACTGATTACTGACTCGGCAATTTTAAACAAGTAGAGGTATGTTAGTGGAATGATGGACAAGTGACGTGGTCCACCAGAGAACTGTATAATTTTTCCTCACAAGAAATTATAAGGTCCACATGGTGGACAAGTGACGTGGTCCACCATTCCATTAAAAAACCCACACTTGTTTAAAATTGCTGAGTTAGCAAATTTTTTTAAACAGAAACTGATTACTGACTCAACAATTTTAAACAAGTAGAGTTATTTTAGTGGAATGGTGGACAAGTGATATGGTCCACCAGAAAACCATATAATTTCTCCTCAAATAGCCCAAAAAAGACCCCCAATCAGATGATGAAATTTAGCATTTGTTTAAAATTTAAACTTCGTTGGACTGGTAGTCAACTTGGTCAAAAATGACATTTTGATCATCTTGACCTTTGACATGTAAAATTGAATGATCCCACATTCAATCGGGGTAAATTAAATTATTTTATGCATTCCCTTGATCTCGTGGTCAAAATTCTTCTTCTTCTTCTTTTTTGTTTTGGTTTTTCAGGAATCAATGAGTTTAATAATGGTTCTATATCACTTGAGGACATCAGCAGAATTGATTACCACAGTAGTCTTCTTTCTTTTGCACGAAGTGCTATAATGTGAGTCTTTTAACATAATTAATCCTTCCAAACCATTTTATTATTTGTGTACAATATAAATGACAGATTTGAATGTTTGGACTTTGGATTTTGGTAGGAATGGAGTCAATGTGAAGGGATACTTTGCTTGGTCACTGTTGGACAACTTTGAATGGGCCGATGGTTACACTATTCACTTTGGGTTAGTCTATGTAGATTACAAGGATGGGCTGAAAAGATATCCTAAAAATTCAGCCAAGTGGTTCAAGAAGATTTTGAATTAAGAAAAGTTTGTCACCCAGGTTTCATGTGTTTTGAGATTCCTATAACAATTTTGATTTCTTGTATAAGAGTGTTTCAATAAAACTAGGTCCATATATAAACCTAGTTTGGACCTAGGTTTATGCAAAAAGAAAAATAAATAAATAATTCATTTATCATTTTTTTGCTAAATTCTCAAATGGAATACATCCATGAGAGGAGCTGCTAGTTTTACAAAAGAATAGAATTTACTCCCTTCTTAAAAATCTCTCTAGCTAGGGCAACCCACATAACCAACCATATATGCATATCATATTCCTTCTTGGACTACCCTTACATAATTGATAATTTAAAGGGCAATGCAAATTGACAACAACATGCAAAAAAAAAAAAAAAAAACATGTGGGATGTGGCCATGGAACAGAGGCTCCAGTAGTCCATAATCTCACAACGAAGTTATTGCTTCTCATAATTAAGGGAAAGAAAAAATAAATCAAACAAACTTAGATTGCTGTTGGGAAGATGAAGACAAGTGAAAAAATAAAGAATACGGTAAAAATGGAAAGTGAGAGAGTTAATGCATTTTATTTATTTAATAAGAACAATTAATGGCTTAGATCATTAATTTTTTGGAGAAAATAATGATATTATAATAAGTGTTTTTTTTAAAGGGGTAGTAATTCTTATAAAGTTGTACTAGATGTAATCATGGTTTTTAAATCCGAACTGTTTAGGACCTGTATGGTTTAGAGGAGTTTTAAGTGATATAATCCAAAACTCATAACTGAGTTATCAAAACACATGGGACTCACAATTTTTTTTTTTTTTTGTTTAGCTTGGTTTTCAACTCTTGTTTCCATCACTCAATTCTCTTATTTTTAAGTTATGAGTTATGGAAACTGAAAACACATTTTAAGTGTTTTCAAGTTACAGAAATAGAGTTATGATGACATTTTCGTAATAAATCTCACATCTCCCGCCGCAATGTTTGACAAACGGACTCTTTTTTTTTTTTTTTTTTGGTGAAACCCAGCCGCAAGTGATGAGTGATGGGTCTGTTTTTTAAGTTGAAAACTGAGTATGAGTTAAGGTGCCAAATAGGGAGTTTGGGAAATTTAAGTATTTTAAATGATGAGTGATGAAAATTGAGTAATGACAAATTACAAACCAAACATGCCCTTAATAAACAATAAAAGAGAGAGGTTTAAAGTTTTGAGGTTGGACCAATATCAAATCATAGTGACATATGAAATTATTTAAAATATAAATAATTTTTTATAAAATAGTTTTTTAAAATATAAATATATATGAAATTAGTACAAAGTAGAAAAATTAGTTAAAATAATCCAATTAAAACTATAAATCTATATCTTAACTAGGTAATATATCCATTTCAAACCCAAATATAAAATATCTATACAATAACAATAATAATAACCATTTTTTTATAAAAAAAAAATTAAAAGCATCAATTTGTGCCGGCACAAGTAGACAAAAGAGATAGATATGATATATCGTCGTATCATGTGGGGCTCAAAGGGTCAAAGGTCAAAGCTTTGTAAGAGACAAAAGTCACTGTCTTTTCAATTTCCATTTTTCAATGCCCAGCTTTCAAACCAAAAAATGCACTACAAATTCCAATGCCGACGTGACTCGCTGACAGACCTAAAAAAGCACTACAAACAAAGGTAAATGAAAATTAAAGGAAGAGATAAAAAGGCAATACAAACAAAAGCAGATGAAATTAAAGGGAGAGAGAAGAAGAAGTCAGAAACGGCTCTAGAAGGTAGAAGCTGAAAGAACAAAGAAGAAGGAGAAGCTGAACCAAGAAACAAACCTGAGAAGATATAAAATAGTGGGGGTACGTAGCTCTATTTTATTTTTTTTCTCTCTTTTTATTTATTATTTAAAACATTTTATGGATATTTCTTTCTTTGCCAGAATGACTTTACAAATATATTTACAATATCTATATATATATATATATATATATTTTTTTTTTTGGTTGAGTTCGTGCTACTCTTTTTTTTTTTCTTTTTTTAAGCCGATCATATACGTTTATAATCTTATCAATTGGAATTTGGAAATATATATATATATATATATGTATATATATAGGGTTCGGTTAATGTGTGCTCTAATACATAAATTAACCCATCAATTTTTGAAAACTTTTTTTTTGAAAATTGAAAAAATTGTCAAAATTTTTTTAATTTTCAAATTTTTTTAAAAAAAATGATAAATTATGATGTGTCTTAAGGATACATATTAGCAAAATCTATATATATATATATATATATATATATCCTGTCTCTTTTAAAATAAATAAATGGCTAAATGTTGTTTAACGAGGTTTTAAACAGTAAAAGGCTGTTTGGTAAGGTGTTTTAACAAAAATTTTTAACGTTTAAACAAAATAACACGTATTTCTACACGTTTAGAATTGTATTTATATATGAAAGTATAAATTTTTTTTTTTATACAAGATAAAATTTTTACTCTTAGTTAATCTACGTGTGTATATGTGTGTGAAGCTCCCTCCTGGAAACTTGAACTCCCGGCCCTTGCCCTCCACTTCACAAGCATTTATACTTGTAGAGTGACTATTACACCAAAAGAGCATTTATACTTGTAGAGTGACCATTGTACCAAGAGTGTGTGGTGGGAAAGTATAAAACTTAATTATTGATTATAATTATTGATTATTTCGATGGTTATTAATAGACATTTATTATATTTGTATTAGTATATAAAATACTATTGTAGAAAAAAACTAATCCATGGTTATGTTTTCCTATATATATAAATGTAGACGTGAGGGGGACATATTAGAGTATCAGAAGCTATTAACCAATTATGGGGATTAGAGGTCACTTCATCCTATTTCTAATTGTCCTGGTTGGCTCACTTGCTCGGGGTGAAGGTATAATTCAAAATTATGACTCAAATTCTGTTGATCGTAGAAGTTTTCCGAAGGGTTTCATATTTGGCACAGCATCATCTGCTTACCAGGTTTGTATTTAAAATTTTGAATTAATATATGTGTTGTTGCTAAAGTTTTTGTAACTTAATTAACACATTTTTGGAAACATTAAGGTTATGTTTGGTAACTTTTCTATTTTCAAAAACTTGTTTTTAGAAATATAAAGAAAAAAAAAATTTCTTGTATTTTTGAGATGAAAAACATGTTTGGTTACTTGAAATTAAAAATTAAAGTAATAAATAGAAAATACTAAAATATGTTATTACTAAGATTTGAACACTAATGCTAACTCATTAAATGAGACAGATTTATTTTTATTAAATTAAATGAGTGTTTTCATTGGCTTTTGAAAATTAAAAACCGAAAACAACCTATTGCATGTTTTCAATTTTCTTTACAATTTGAGTTTTGAGAACAATTTTTGTTTTCGGTCTATTTTAGGTTGCCAAACAAGTTTTCTAGTCTCTAAAATAGAAAATTATTTTTGAAAACAAAAAATAAGTGGAAAAAACAGTTACTAAATATACTCTAATCCTCCTCCCAACTATCAAATTATAATATAATATATACAAACACATGTATTTCTAATCAAAATTAACATAAAGAAGGAGTTTATCTATATGCAAAAAGTCCATGATACTAGGGGCTGTTGATTTGGTGTATTTTGTCATTGTACAGTATGAAGGTGCAACGAATGAAGGACGTAGAGGAGCTAGTATATGGGACACCTTCACTCATCGCTACCCACGTAACACTTCTCTCTTTCTCTTACTCTTACAACAGACTCAATACTCTACATTTAATTTTATTTAAAATATTATTCTATTCATTATTAATTTTCTGAAGGGTTTTGGGGGTTTTGGAGAAGTGGGTCCGGTGAGGAAAAAAAAAAAATATATATATATATATATTTTTTTTTAACATTGGCAATGAACAGAGCCATGCTACTAGTAGCGTGACACTATTCATTGTTAAAATTTTTTTATTTTTGGATAGTTTGAAGAGTCCGATGCATGAGTATTTTGTGGATGTTTAGCTATATTTGTTGCATCAGACTAGTTTAAATAGTCTAATGCAAATACTATAAATTTTTAGAAGCTATCATATAATACAAGAAATTAAATAATAAAAACTATATTAATAAAAAATAAAAAAGCTAGAACCTAGAAGCTTATAAAATTAAAAAATGTACAAATAAAGGAAGAATAAAGCTAGAAAAAAAAAAGAAAAAAAGAAAAGAAAAGAAAAGCCAGGGTATTCAACGTCGGTTGATTTAACCGACTTACAATTAATGGATGACCTCCTCTCTTTACTTCTTTTTGGACATGTATTTAGCTCAATATTTGAATCTATACATATTAGCTCATTAATCATCACAATTAAAAAGAATAAAAGAGTCCCTCTCCTTTTTAATGTGAAATAAAACATTCTACTAATTTCTTATCTTTCATATTAATTCTCACATTTTTACATCTATATTATCATATAAATTCATTTTAACTAAATAATATTAAAATACTGCAATAGTGTGTCTCATAAAAAGTATAGTGTTGGAAAAGTGCAACAGGCAAAGTTGCCGTGTGTGTTTATGTGTGGTACCTGTATCTATATAAAACCTTATTGTCTTGTTATGAAATAAAGAGTTGTATTATCCTTCTCTATGTGGCGCATTGCTCTTTTCGTTCATCAATCTAGTATTAGAACTTCCGCTAATTTAGCATACCATAATTATATGATGAATTCATTATTCATGTGATAAGAAAGATAAAGTTGCTGATTTTTTTTTTTTTAAATGAAAGATACAATTGCTCTTAGAGTATTGCATAGGTTCAAAAATCCATTTTTTTGGCATCAAGTTTAAATAGCTTTAATGTTGTTAGATTTTATCCTTCTAACGTTGGTGACTACTCTCAAGTCTCAACAACTCTAATAAAGTGCATGGAAAGTACTAATATTAGTGCGTTTGAGAAGCACTGAAAATTATAAATTATAATTTTTACCTTTATCTATAGTACTTTTAGCAATAAATTTTCAGTTTCAGCAAAATAAGCGGTATCCAAACAAACTCGGAATATGTTAAAATGCTTTCACTAGAATAAGCTTTTGAAGCCAACCATCCATAGTTGCGTAAACATATTACTTTAGAACTTGATTTCGATTAACCTTTTGGTGTTGCAGATAAGATAAAGGATGGTAAAAATGGAAACCCTGCTGATGATTCCTATTATCGTTACAAGGTATATATTGTTGACAACTTGACATAATGCAATGTTTTATTATAATTTTTTTAAAGAAGATCATGCCTTTACCATGAATTAATTAATTGTTAGTGAGACTTTTTATATATATTAATTCCTTGATTAGTTTGTTGAGATCTATATCTGTTCCAAATATTTTCGAATTAAAGCTTGTTTGTTATAATTTGGATTTTCTTTTACATTTCATATGACCAAGTGTATTATTCGGACTAATTGGTATGAATTGAATAACTTGGCAGGAAGATGTGGCAATAATGAAATACATTGGTTTTGATGCATACAGATTTTCGATCTCATGGTCCAGATTATTACCGCGTAAAATTACTAAAACACAACTTGTTTTTTCGTTAATAAGTACTGGAAAAGTTTTATATTTAATCCTTAGATTTGAATTTATGCTTTGTTTAATATTCTAATTTCTATGTTCAATTAAACTATAATCAATTAAATCATAAATTTTGAGATGCTCAAGCTGATTCCAAATTGGAGTACATAAATTAATTAAATTTTTATTGAATTCTATATTAATCAGGTGGAAATATAAGTGGGGGAGTTAACCGAGAGGGCATTAAATATTACAATAATCTCATCAATGAGCTCCTATCCCATGGACTGAAGCCATTTGTGACTCTATTCCACTGGGACCTTCCACAAGCCCTTGAAGACAACTATGGTGGTTTTTTAAATCCCCAAATTGAGTAAGCAATGATTATAATTATGTACTTCCAACTAATTTCACAACTATTGAGTCAGTAAGTTGTCAAATAATAGACAATCAAGCGAGCGAATTTGAAAATCAATAACAAATTATCATCTTATTAACAAGTTTTGAAAATATGAATAAGATCGCGTTTCCAAATATAGTTTAATTAACATGTCTATCGATCTCAATCGGTTATATAAACAGGAATGACTTTAGGGACTATGCTGAGCTTTGCTATAAAGAGTTTGGAGATAGGGTGAAGCATTGGATCACCCTAAATGAACCTCTAACCTTTGCTGCCCTGGGATATGGAAATGGTGCATTTGCGCCAGGTAGATGTTCAAAGGGTTTGTTCTCAAATTGTAATAATGGTGATTCAGCTACTGAACCCTACTTAGTTGCTCACCACCAGCTTCTTGCTCATGCGGCTGCAGTTGAAGTTTATCGACGCAAGTACCAGGTTAGAGGGCATGATTATTGAATTTCACTAGCAAAATCAACTAGAATTTAAGCGTGATTATACCAAATAATCATTGATTTTTCATGGTAGTATCATGATTTTTTTGGATAGTACTAATGTGCTCATCTTTTTATTTGATGAATAATGTAGTAAAAATGGCACTCAGATTAAAATCAGTATGATTTTCAATCAGTTAGTCTAATGGACTGATCTAAACTACAAATGATGATTTATGTAGAAATCTCAGAAGGGTCAAATTGGGATTACACTAAATTCACCATGGGTATTGCCATATTCCCAGTCAAATGCAGATATTGATGCAGCATCTCGAGCCCTTGCTTTTGCGTATGATTGGTAAGTAGTTTCTGAGATTATTTAAAATTTGTGTTTTGGAATAATTTTTTCCCCTGGAAATTAGTAAATTTATTCTTATGTTTTCAAAAGAAATGAGGCTTTAATAATTATACATAAACAATAAGCTAATAAAAATCAGAACAGGAAAATAATTTGATGTCATCTCTCAACTGACTTTAGATTGAGAGGAATTTTATTTTTTATTTGTAGGTACAAAATAGGATATACAACCAAACAACAATTGTGAAATACAAACTTGAAATTCAAATTATCTAATAATAAACTAACAAAAAAAAAAAAAAAGTTAATCCAAATGCACATTGACAATTTTTAGCCTTCCAATTGGTTTTTTTTTTTTTAATTTATTTTTTTCAGAAAAAGGGTTATGCTTAGTCTTTGGTGTTTAAGAAACTACTTATGAACGCAAACCAGAAAATTAATAAATATTATTGTTCAATATTTTGAGAACGCAGCTAATTGTAGATCATTTATAACTTTTCTAGGTTTATGGAACCACTAAATTCTGGTCATTACCCAGCCGAAATGGTTGCCCATGTCCATGAAAGATTGCCACAATTTTCTAGAGAGCAATCTTCTATGGTTAAAGGGTCTTTTGATTTCATTGGCATAAACTATTATAGTACCAATTATGCTAAAGATGTTCCTTGTGAAAACCAACAACCTAGCTACTTCAAAGACTCTTGCATTAACAACACAGGTTCGTTTTACTAATGAAGTTCGCTGTATTTGAATTAGTTTACTCTCTTTTTCTAGTTTTTTGGGACAAAAAATTATGCTATGTTAATTAAGTTGAAATATAATATGTTTTTGGTAGATGAGCGACATGGGATTCCCATTGGTCCAAAGGTATGAATTCTTTTACAGCTCGTAGCTTATACACAAGTTTTTTTTTTTTTTTGTTTTTTTTTCAACTCATTTGTTATACATTGGGAATGTCTATGAAAAATACAAAAAATCAGACAAGGACAATGACAATAACTAATACTTTTACTAATAACTTTCCTCCTACCTACCATCAAATAAATAAAGTGGGTTCTAGTTAGTTTAACTGGTAAAGTCTCGATAGTAGAATAAGAGATCTGGGTTCAATCCCTGCTTACACCAAAAATTGACTGATATCTTGGTCTGATGATAGAAGAGTTATCATCGGGAGCAGACGCTATAGATTGAAACTCTCTCAAAAAATAAAATAAAATACCTTTCCCCCTAACCATTGGGCTATGCCATATTATAAGTAGTTTTTTTTCTTGTGCATTTTTGTTTTCCTTGATGTATATATCTACATCTACATTGAGCATCTACATCTAGAATACTATATCCTACAACTACAAGCAAGCATGGACTATCTCTCCCTTCAATGTTGATATCAAAAGACCTGTCATTATTCTTCCTTCACCTCAAAAAAAAAAAAAATCATTCTTCTTCTAAAGTCAATTTCAATCATGATTCTGCACCTGCACTAAGAGAGAAATACATTAGTTAGTTTAACTGGTAAAGTCTCGATAGTAGAATAAGAGATCTGGGTTCAATCCCTGCTTACACCAAAAATTGACTGATATCTTGGTTTGATGATAGAAGAGTTATCATCGGGAGCAGACGCTATAGATTGAAACTCTCTCAAAAAATAAAAAAAAAATACCTTTCCCCCTAACCATTGGGCTATGCCATATTATAAGTAGTTTTTTTTCTTGTGCATTTTTGTTTTCCTTGATGTATATATCTACATCTACATTGAGCATCTACATCTAGAATACTATATCCTACAACTACAAGCAAGCATGGACTATCTCTCCCTTCAATGTTGATATCAAAAGACCTGTCATTATTCTTCCTTCACCTCAAAAAAAAAAAAATTCATTCTTCTTCTAAAGTCAATTTCAAACATGATTCTGCACCTGCACAAAGAGAGAAATACATTAGTGTCAATGTATTGAATTAGAGTATAATGATTTGCATTGTAATTGACTCTGCAGGGTGCTTCTGACTGGATTAATATTTATCCACAAGGAATTCAAGATCTATTACTCTACACAAAGAATAAGTACAACAACCCAATCATCTATATCACTGAGAATGGTATATCTAACTACATGAGATCATCTACTCTACATGTCATCCATAGTGATACATTCAATCACTATATGTAATCTCTTCTTCTTCTTCTTCTTTTGTTTTGGTTTTTTCAGGAATCAATGAGTTTAATAATGGTTCTATATCACTTGAGGACTACAGCAGAATTGACTACCACAGAAGTCATCTTTCTTTTGTACGTAGTGCTATAATGTGAGTCTTTTAACATAATTAATCCTTCCAAACCATTTTATTATTTGTGTACAACATAAATGACAGATTGGAATGTTTGGACCTTGGATTTTGGTAGGAATGGAGTCAATGTGAAGGGATACTTTGCTTGGTCACTATTGGACAACTTTGAATGGGCCGATGGTTACACTATTCGCTTTGGATTAGTCTTTGTTGATTACAAGGATGGGCTGAAAAGATATCCTAAAAATTCTGCCAAGTGGTTCAAGAAGATTTTGAATTAAGAAAAGTTTATTACCCAGGTTTCATGTGTTTTGTGATTCCTAGAACAATCTGATTTCTTGTATAAGAGCATTCATATTGGGAATGACATATGCCATATGTTGGTTCAATTTAGCATAAAAGCCCAAAACTCCCACGCATCCGGACTTGTAAAATCTGACTATTGCAAACAAATTTGCAATTGTGCTACAATGTGATTCTAAATTGTAAAACAAAATATTAATATTTTATTCCTTTCAACCCCTCTTTCTCTCTCACCAGTCACTCTCATCTCCTCTCTCTTTATTTTCTTTTTCTTCCTTTTCAGTTCTGATTCTCTCATTCAATCCCTCCCCCTCTCTCGGTGTTTGGGTGTGGTGTGGAGACCGGCGTTGGGTTGTGGTGTGGAAATCGTTGTTGACTTCGGAAAGATGGGAAAAAGTGTATGGGTTTTGTTTGGGTCCGATTTTGCTGGGTTTGAGTCCTATTTTGCTGGGTTTTTGTTGGTCATTTGTGGGTTTTGTTTTGGCAGTGGTGGGTGATGGGCAGTGAGGCAGAGGTGGTTTGTTTGAGTTTTGTAGCCTTTTTGGACGGTGGAGGTGGTGGTGGTTTCAGTGGAAGAGAAATAGAGGAGAAGAGGTATTATGTAGAAATATTATTTTGGGAAATATTATTTTATGGTTTTGGGATATATTATTTTATTGTGTAAAAATATTATTTTAATGTGTTGTAAGATAAAATAAAAGTTGGGATGTTGAGTGTATTATAAAATAGTATGATATAAATGATAAAGTAATTTTTTGAGATAGTAAAATAGAATAAGATAGCATTTCCCATTGTGAATGCTTAGTGTTTTGATAAAACTAGGTCCACATATAACCTAGTTTGGACCTAGGTTTATGCAAAAAGAAAAATAAATAAAACTAGGTCCATATATTCAGAATATCTATAATTTGTATGTTCAAGGAATGCCGAATGCAAAACTCATTCAATAAGAGGGAAATATCTACATATCTATATGCTCTATACAATTACACTCGCCTTTTGCAATTTTTTTTTTAAAAGACAAGATGATATTTTCATGATGGATTTTGAAAGATACACATAGAAATCCGTTTGGCATTGTAGCTCAATTAGTACTTTTAGATATTTTTTCAAAAAAAAAAAAACAAAAGTTGGCACTTTTTGATATTTACATCCTGTTGAGGCTCATTTTTGTAATAAAACCCAGAAAGAGGAGAGAGCCCATAATCAAAGAATAAGCCCAATTAAATCTGAGCGGCAGGAATAGGTCCGTAAAGCAAGCAAACGGGTCTTGAAGAGGTAAGCGGGCCTGAAAAGGCCCGGAAAGATAAGAACCATGGGCCGTGGATGTAGGAAAGTAAGTATGGGCCATGCCCATTGTGGCAAGCCCAAAGTAAAGCAAGAATACGGAGCCATAGTTTATGGGCTCTAAAGAAAATAAAGAATGGTTGGGCCGCAGAAGCCCAACGAGGTAATGAGGGCCCATGGAAAACATGAGATTGTAAGGGGCCAAAGATGCCCCAAAGAAGAATGAATGGGACACAGGAGCCCGCAGACTTAAGAGGCAATAAAAGCCCAGTAGGCTAACTAAGCCCTTGAGAAAGGAATCAGTGAACCTAAAGGGTATAACCATTTCAATACAGCAGGAAGCAAACGGGAAGGCCCATAGCCAGGACAAGCCCAAACCACAGATAGAGAATCAATGATCTGCACAGAGGCGGGAAAAGTAAACACCCAAGCCATGGCGAGCGACTAACTGACGAATGAATTTTGGACGGACATAAGGCACACGCAAGGCCCAGGTTCGCCAGCCTGTACCCAGCCAATACAGGCGAAGGTGGGCCACGGGTCAGAGGTAAGGAGGGTGTGGTCTGGCGGAGGGGAGAGGAGGCGATCCATTTCGGGGCTTCCACTCAGGCCACTTTCGGGTGAGTGTCCTGCTGGGATGACATAGCACCCGAAAATGGCAAAATTGAGTTGGAGCCTTCTGGTGCATGCCATGAGAGAGAGAGAGAGTGCTCTGCCGGGTGTAGGAGAGAATGCCACGACAAGCTAACAAACAAAACACCCTGTATTTGTCTGGGGATGTAGTGCGCCGCGGCCAGCGCAGGAACGTGGCATTGGCCGGGTGCCTGACCAACCAGTAATGGTCGGGTGGGTACACACATCAGACAAAAATGGTTACAGGGGTAAAAAGGTAAATATAATGCATTAGAAAATGCTATATAAGGTGCTCCTTGTGCACAGTAGCGAGGGAGGCAGAACCGGGGGAAGAAAAGAAAAACAGAGTAAGAAAGAAAAGAAAAACAAAGTAAGAAAGAAAAGAAAAGAAAAAAAAAACAGAGTAAGAAAGAAAAGAAAAACAGAGTGAAAAGGTGGAAAATGGGCATGCACCAAGATGGGTTGTTGACTCCTCTCTCCCTCTCGAGAGACCACATTCTCTATGGACTCGTACTCGGAACAAAGGTCATCTAGGACCATTCCTTCAGGGTCACTAATTTCTCCTTAGAGAAATTAGTCACATTGAGGGAGTGTTGTCTCCTTTTTGATTTAGTTTCCTCTGACATATTACCGCAGGCCAAAAGCCTGATTGACTTGCCGAAGTGTCTTACTCCCTTCTTCCTTGTGTCTATCCTCTTTAAGTCCATCTTTATCATCTTTATGTTTTTATTCAGATATTTGCTTATTTAAAACACAGCGAACTAGTTTTATACATATTTGTAGCATACTTGTCTGCGGCAGTTGTTTATGAAGGATTCGCCTGCCACAATTTTATGACATGATCGTGCTGGGCTAAGGCATAGCTTGCGCACAAGCCGGGCCAGGGTGAAGTACAACTGGGCCGGTCCCGACTCTCCAATCCAGAACACGCTTGGGCTTAGTACGGCAGGATGGAATAATCCAGCCCAATACAAAACCGGCCCAAAACGCAGCAACTCATCCGAAACGTTTAAGGTTCAAAATTTCAACTGTTAACTTTTTCTTTTAAAATGTTTAGAGCTTCCGTTAATTTTTTCTTTTAATATTTAGTATTCTCTATTTTTGTTAGAAGAATTTTTATTACAACTTAGCATGTGTCTTTGGTGCACTTATTAATAATAATATCCTTTTTGAAAAAGGCAAGCTTATTTCTTAGCTACAAATTTTTTAATATTCTATTTTTAAGTATGACTTTACTTTTAGACAATGAATATATATTTTGTCTAAAATAAACAAGCCGATAAATAATCCTACAGGATTCTTGGAGAGAACTGCACTACTCTTTCAAAGCTAATAAACCAAAACATACCTTTTTTTTTTTGCTAAAAATTTATATTGTTATTTATTTTGCACCATGTTTTTTAAATTATTTATTTTTAGAGAGAGTTTTATTTCTTAATTTTGGAGTCAAATGTGAGACTACACCATAAATATCAATCTAAATGAGTTATTGCATAAAAAAAACTAAAGAGTCTAAAATTAATGAACATAAAAAATTTTCAAAAATAGAAAAAAAAACAATTTATATTTTCTACCTAATAATGTTCTTACAAGTCTTTTTAAAGAGTTAAAAAAAAAAATGTTTATCAAAAAAAGAAAAGAAAAAAGAATGACTATTAATAATATTGAAATTATATGTAAGAATTATATTATGCATCTTAATGTATATCTTTTAAGTATATATATACATATGCATGGGTGTTACAAGTTAGTATGTATATATATATATATGTGTGTGTGTGTGTGTATATATATATATATATATATATATATATATATATATGCAGGGGCGTAGTTAGAAATTTTTGTTTGGGAAGCCAACTTATGATATTAATTTATTAGCTTATACTAACTTTCATAAACATGCACAAACACATACATCTATACACACACATAACTTAGTATCCTTCATAGTGAATCCTTAAAGTTTTCTTTTTTAATATAAGTTACCAAATTGTCTACCAAAGTGAGTAAAAAATAGTCAATTGAACTAATGTAATTTTTAAAGACATGAATGATTCAAAACTTTAATAGACACAAGACATATTTTATAATAAAAAATTATTGTGAAAAAAAAAATTCTCTATAACTACTAGACCAATTGGACAATTTTTTTAAGAGAGGCTAGATCAAATATTTGAGAGGGCCAAGTCTTATTTTCGTAGACTAATAATTAAAATGTTAAACATTTATAGATAGAGTATTAAAATATTTTTAAAATTTTCGGGGGCCATATATATATATATATATATATATGAGAGAGAGAGCATCAGATGATAGAGAGAGAAATAGAGCACAACTACATACTTTCATCTCAAATTCCATCAATCACCAACCCATTAACTCCTTTGCGCTAACTATTCGCTTTAGATACGGCCAAAATGGGAAATTAACATTATTTTTCAAACAATATAATTAGTAGGCACTGTTTTCAAACTATATTTTTTACTAGCATCTCGAGTTTAAGAGACTCGATTTTGGGCTTATAATTTAATGCTCGATTTCCATGTTCTGATTTGTTTGATGTGGCATTTTGCCCAGGTGGCATCCACCTGGAAATCGAGTCTCTAAGACTTGATTTCTAAGCCAAAAAATAAACCAAAAAATATTTAAGTCCAGTGCACGTGACCAAAAGCTTCTTCCTCCATTCAACTATTTCATCCAGCTCGATCTCCGATTGGACGATCGGGAACCCCTCTCTGATCACGCCCAGGCCGCCCGCGAGCCCAGGCCGCGCGCGAGCCCAGTTGAGCTCTCTCCGATCTGATCTTCTCCTCCGATCTTCATTTTTTTTTCCCGATCTGCTCTTCTTCTCCTCCGATCTTCATTTCTTTCTTTTTTTTCCCTATCTCTTTCTTCTCTAATGAGAAAATGGTGTTCGTTTGCAAAGGAGCCCAGGTGAGCTCTCTTCGATCTGATCTTCTTCTCCTCCGATCTTCATTTTTTTTTCCTATCTCTTTCTTCTCTGATGAGAAAATGTGTTCGTTTGCAAAGGGGTTAAATGTTATAAGGAAATTGAGTATTAAAAACTCGATTTTTAGGTGTACATGTGGAAAAAATGCCACATCAGACTTTGTTAGACCATGAAAATCGAGCATCAAAGACTCGATTTATAGGCCCAAAATCGAGTCTCTTAGACTCGAGATGCTAGTAAAAAATATAATTTGAAAACAGTGCCTACTAATTATATTGTTTGAAAAATAATGCTAATTTCCCATTTTGTCCTTTAGATACTTCACCTTTCAAGTTTCAACTTTCAAGGGGTTTAGTTAACAAGATCAAGCACCTATCTCACAGATTTCCAAGAAGTCAAAAAAATCATCTGGAACTCCTATCATTGTTTCTTACTTCCCCCATTAAGATGTTGCACTCTCTCTCTCTTGAATCATTGCCATGAACACAGTTGGCTAAGGATTTTCGAGCTTCTCCTCACCACTGTTGTTGCTATTCCTTGTTGAAGGCTTTGATTGAGAGCTACCCACACTAGCTTTGGTGTTCCTCGGCAATCAACACCGGCCCTAGGCCTAGGCCACTTAGGCCATTGCCTAGGGCCCCCTACTAGAGAAAGGCTCCAAATTTTGGGGCAAAAATTGATTTATATATTTTTTTAAAAATAATTTTTTGGAGATATCAGGAAAAAAAATAATTTTACATTTTTCCTCTACTTTTAAGAAGTATTAAAGAACTGAGTAATGCTAGAGATAATACAACTTTTTTTTTTTTTTTTTGTAGAGAGAGGCAAAGAGATAATACAACTTTAAATTTATAAATCTTACAAATATATGCGTATTAATCGCAAGAAATAATTCATATAGGAAGATGTTAGAAATATTATTTATTTTACTTGAAAACCGTTACAAAATAATGTGACAATTAATAACTTAATATGATTGTGAACGTCAACAACCTACAAAATGTATTTTTGAATTTTTTTTGGTGATTGCTGATACATCTTTGTAAACTTCATGTTGTAAAATTTATAATATCCCTAACATCATTCATTCAAATACTTATTTATTATCTTCTTTAAGTGTCACTGATCACATTCATTACTACATCATTTGTAAGTTTTTTAAGTAAAATTTGTTATAATTTTAGCATTTAAAAAAAAAGCATATTACAAAATAAAAATAATGAATTTTTGTTATAAAAAAAAATTATGATATTAAACACTAGTTAAATATTATTTAAGTGATAACAAAAATGCCCATCATAAAAGAAAGGCTTCATTTAAATATATCGTCTTAGACCTCTAAATTTGTTGGGCAGCCCTTGTCGGCACTATAAGAAAAAAGTTTGTATTTTTGCTTATGTTTGGGTTTGAGTTTTAGTAAATTTAGGACTGGGTTTTCTTATAGTGATGAGGATTTGATGATTTTTTATTTGGGTTTTTCAAATGTGAGATTTTGGGTATGGTCATTTGTGAATCTGTGGCTATTTTCTGATTTAAGTTTTGTATCATAATGGGTCTAATATAGTGTTTTTTTTTTTTTTAAGTTAGTTTTGGTGTATGTATGATCATGAATCTGAGTTTGTAATCTGAGATTTTTGGGCCTTATGGTCCCGATAGTCCTAAACCCCAATAAAGCCTATAAGGCCGAACCTAGGTAAAAGGCCGGTTTAGCTAAAAATAACGAAAACCGCCTATTGACTCTATGTTAACATTTCTAGACTTAGCCACCAAAACAAACGTCATTCACATTTTAACAGTGTTCTGTGTCTCTGTCTCTCACAGACACACAGTCTCAGCCTGCTACTTCTCATCGTAACAAAGAGGAAAAACAAGCTGTGCATTGTAAGTGCTCTCTCTCTCTCTCTCTCTCTCTCTCTGTTTCCTTTACATACATACTTGATTTGGGTTTATGTTTATCTATCAAATTAGGGGTTTTTTTTTTCTTTTCAAATCTGTTCCTGCAACCTAGGGTTTCTCTCTATTTGAGCCTTATTGTTAGAATCAACCCCCTTTTCACATTCTGCTCTGATTTTTAACTTCTGGGTCTTTCTTAATTTCAATATCACTGTTTTTGTTTTAGTCTAAGGTTTAGGGTTTAACGGTAAAAATTTGAACCTTCTAATAAAAACCCAATTTTGAATTAGGGTTTAGTGATTAACTTGTTAGACCCATTAGTCTAATGATGTTGTATTCCATTACTGTTACTTTGTTTGGACCCAAAAAGCCTAAGAGCTAATACACTTGTTGTTTTGGATTTTTTTTTTTTTTTTTTTTGATTTTAGGGGGTGTGAGATTTTGTTTTGGATAGAAGAGTAGCTTTGGGAATGGCACATTTGGGCGGTGGTGCTGAAGCACACGCCAGGCATAAGCAGTATGAGTATCGAGCCAACTCGAGTCTGGTCTTGACTACTGACTCTCGCCCACGCGACACTCATGAGCCCACGGGAGAGCCCGAATCTCTATGGGGAAAGATTGACCCCAGGAGCTTTGGTGACAGAGCATACCGGGGGAAACCCCCAGAATTGGATGAGAAGCTTAAGAAATCAAAGAAGAAGAAGGAGCGTGACCCGCTTGCTGAGCCTCCACCTAGTCGCCAGAGCAAGCGTCGCCGCCTTCAAGAAGAGAGTGTATTGAATTCATCGGAGGAAGGTGTTTACCAACCCAAGACGAAGGAAACGAGGGCTGCCTATGAGGCTATGCTTAGCGTAATTCAGCAACAGTTGGGTGGGCAGCCACTTAGTATTGTTAGTGGTGCTGCTGATGAGATATTAGCTGTACTTAAGAATGAGACGCTTAAGAACCCTGACAAGAAGAAGGAGATTGAGAAGCTTTTGAATTCTGTACCCAATGCTGTTTTTGATCAGTTGGTATCGATTGGAAGGCTTATTACTGATTACCAAGATGGGGGTGGTGATGTGGCTGGGACTGCTGCAGCTGCTGCTAATGGTGATGATGCTCTTGATGATGATGTGGGTGTTGCGGTTGAGTTTGAAGAGAATGAGGAGGAGGACGAGGAGAGTGATCTTGATATGGTGCAAGAAGATGAAGAGGAGGAAGATGATGTGGTCGAAGCTAGTAATTCTGGGGCTATGCAAATGGGGGGTGGGATTGATGATGATGATGATATGCAGGAAGCAAATGGGGGAATGAACCTTAATGTTCTAAGCATTGGTGCTTATTGGCTTCAAGGAAAGATTTCTGAAGCATTTCAAAAACAGATTGATCCGCAACAATGCCAAATTCTTGCAGAAGATGTGCTTAAGATACTAGCTGAAGGTGATGACAGGGAAGTTGAGTCGAAGCTGTTGCTGCTTCTACAGTTCGATAAATTTAGCCTTATTAAGATTCTGTTGAGGAACCGGCTTAAGATTGTGTGGTGTACCCGTTTGGCAAGGG
Source organism: Lithocarpus polystachyus (assembly GCA_033629205.1). Taxonomy (NCBI): domain Eukaryota; kingdom Viridiplantae; phylum Streptophyta; class Magnoliopsida; order Fagales; family Fagaceae; genus Lithocarpus; species Lithocarpus polystachyus. Next base: position 2,081,545 of record CM066165.1, read on the forward strand.
CTGAAGATGAAGAACAAAAGAAGAAGATTGAGGAGGAAATGATGGGTTTGGGGCCGGAGTTGGTGGCAATTGTGGATCAGTTGCATGCCACGAGGGCTACTGCAAAAGAAAGGCAAAAGAACTTGGAGAAGAGTATTAGAGAAGAGGCTCGTCGTTTGAAGGATGAGAGCGGTGGAGATGGTGACAAAGGTAGGATAGGGATTGTTGATAGAGATGCGGACAGTGTTTGGGGCCAGCGCCAGTTGCTTGATCTTGACAGTATTGCTTTTGAACAAGGTGGCCGTTTGGTGGCTTCAAAAAAGACCGAGCTTCCAGATGGATCTTATAGGCATTCTAGCAAGGGATATGAAGAAATTCATGTGCCTGCATTGAAGCCAAAGCCATTTGATCCAAATGAGAAACTTATAAAAATATCTGACATGCCAGACTGGGCACAACCTGCTTTCAAAGGAATGAAGGAGTTGAACAGGGTACAGAGTAAAGTCTATGAGACTGCCCTTTTTAAAGCTGACAATATCCTCCTATGTGCTCCCACTGGGGCAGGGAAAACTAATGTTGCAGTGCTCACCATACTTCAGCAGATAGCATTGAACAGGAATTCAGATGGTTCATTTAACCATAGTGATTATAAGATTGTATATGTTGCACCTATGAAAGCTCTTGTCGCTGAAGTTGTTGGCAATTTATCTAATCGTTTGCAGTATTATGATGTTAAAGTCAGGGAGCTAAGTGGAGACCAGTCATTGACTCGCCAACAAATTGAAGAAACTCAAATTATTGTCACAACTCCTGAGAAGTGGGATATCATTACCAGGAAGTCAGGTGATCGAACTTATACTCAACTTGTGAAACTTCTTATCATTGATGAGATTCATCTTCTTCATGATAACAGAGGACCTGTGCTTGAAAGTGTTGTTGCTAGAACTGTTAGACAGATTGAAACTACAAATGAGCATATTCGGTTGGTTGGGCTATCTGCTACACTACCTAATTATGAAGATGTGGCGTTGTTCTTACGGGTTGATACAAAGAAAGGAGGATTGTTCCACTTTGACAATAGTTACAGACCTGTCCCTCTTTCTCAGCAGTATATTGGAATCACAGTGAAGAAGCCACTGCAGAGGTTCCAGTTGATGAATGATGTCTGTTATGAAAAGGTAATGGCAGTGGCAGGGAAGCATCAAATACTAATTTTTGTCCACTCAAGGAAGGAAACAGCCAAAACAGCCCGCGCCATACGAGATACTGCTCTTGCTAATGATACTCTAGGTAGATTTTTGAAAGAGGACAGTGCAAGTCGTGAGATTCTCCACTCTCAAACAGATTTGGTCAAGAGCAATGAACTTAAAGATCTATTGCCATATGGTTTTGCAATTCATCATGCTGGGTTGGCAAGGGCTGACCGCCAGCTTGTTGAGGAGTTATTTTCTGATGGGCATGTGCAAGTTTTGGTTTCTACCGCGACACTTGCTTGGGGTGTGAATTTGCCTGCTCACTCAGTGATTATTAAAGGGACCCAGATTTATAATCCAGAAAAGGGAGCATGGACTGAACTTAGTCCTCTGGATGTTATGCAGATGCTGGGTCGTGCAGGAAGGCCCCAGTATGATTCTTATGGGGAGGGCATAATCATTACTGGTCATAGTGAACTTCAATATTATCTTTCTCTAATGAATCAACAGCTCCCCATTGAAAGTCAGTTTGTGTCAAAATTGGCTGATCAATTGAATGCAGAAATTGTTCTCGGAACTGTTCAAAATGCTAGAGAAGCCTGTAATTGGATTGGGTACACGTACTTGTTTGTCCGTATGGTGCGGAACCCAACACTATATGGTTTACCACATGATATTATTGATAGAGATAAGTTTTTGGAAGAGAGGAGGGCTGATTTGGTAAGCATCATTTTCTCTTGTTTTGCATTTCATTGCATCTTTTGTTGTCTTTCTCATTTTATCTGATTTCTGCTGCTGTCTCTGGCGCCTTTATTTTCTTTGGCTGTGACCTTCAAAGTTCAAACACCCCCCCCACCCCACAGAAAAAAAGGGGGGGGGGGGGGTTGTAGGGGGGGTTGTGGGGTCCCCAATTCCCAGAGAAAAAAAAATGCAGTGTTGTTGGTTACATTGATGCTGTGATATTTCACTAAATGTTAGAAAATATCCACCCTTTAATTTATTATTATCTAAGTTGGTTGAAGTTAAAGAACAGTAGGTACTTAGTTATATATAAATTGTAATGCCTGCAAACACATAGTGCAATGTATGCTGTTGAGCTGGGTGTGGATGAAGAATATTTCCTTTTAGCATTAGCTTGCATTTTGTTTAAATTCATGTCCCAGTTGTGTGATACTGGTAAACTTTCTTTCTTTTGTGCTTGGTATAACAAGTGTGCACAAATCTGAGACTAAATTACTGTTATACAAATATTTATGTTTAATGATTTAAATGGGATAAGGTTAAAGTATATGTGTAAGTTGATATGATTTGTTCCACATCTTTTCTGTGGGTATGCGAGGCATTCTGCTATGGCCACATTATATTTTAGATCTGGTTGTTCTGTTATGATGGCATTCTTGCCCATTTTAGCTCTTATGGAAATTTTGTTTATAGTTCATATTAGTGCTTTGCTGTACTCACTCTTGTAACTATTCATTTTACCTCTTCATGCACTGCTTGTGATTGTATCCATCACAGTTGTCTCATTTTTTTTTTTTTGGGTACAGATCCATTCCGCTGCAACCATATTGGACAAAAATAATTTGGTGAAGTATGATAGAAAAAGTGGATATTTCCAGGTAACGGACTTGGGTCGGATTGCTAGCTACTACTATATTACTCATGGGACGATATCCACGTATAACGAGCATTTGAAGCCCACTATGGGGGATATTGAGCTTTGTCGGTTGTTTTCACTCAGTGAAGAATTCAAATATGTTACAGTGAGACAAGATGAGAAGATGGAACTCGCAAAGCTTTTAGATCGTGTTCCTATTCCTATCAAGGAAAGCTTGGAAGAGCCTAGTGCCAAGATTAATGTTTTGCTGCAAGCATATATTTCACAGTTGAAGCTTGAAGGCCTTTCATTAACATCTGACATGGTGTTCATAACACAGGTTTGTTTATATCTTGTTTACTTGTTTTTCTTCTTTTCCCTTTTGTTTATAGTTAGCTCTAGTGTTTCCTTTGTTTCTTTTGACTTCTGTTTGTTCTTTGGTTGAGCTTCTTTGTCTGTGTTTGCTTATTTGTTTCTGTCTTCTTGTTCAGAGTGCGGGACGTCTTATGCGAGCTCTTTTCGAAATTGTCTTGAAACGTGGTTGGGCTCAATTGGCTGAGAAGGCTTTAAACTTATGCAAAATGGTTAACAGGAGGATGTGGAGTGTCCAAACACCCCTGCGCCAATTCCATGGAATCCCAAATGATATTTTGATGAAGTTGGAGAAGAAGGATTTGGCCTGGGATAGGTATTATGACCTTTCATCACAGGAGATAGGGGAGCTTATTCGCATCCCAAAGATGGGAAGAACACTTCACAAGTTCATCCACCAATTCCCTAAGCTTAACCTTGCAGCACATGTTCAGCCAATTACTCGCACTGTTTTGAGGGTCGAGCTCGCAATAACACCAGACTTTCAGTGGGAGGACAAAGTTCATGGATATGTGGAGCCATTTTGGGTGATTGTAGAGGATAATGATGGTGAATATATTCTTCATCATGAATATTTTATGCTGAAGAAGCAGTATATTGATGAAGATCACACTTTGAATTTCACAGTGCCAATTTATGAACCATTGCCACCTCAGTACTTCATCCGTGTCGTGTCAGATAGATGGCTTGGGTCACAAACTGTTTTACCTGTCTCTTTCAGGCACCTCATCTTGCCAGAAAAGTATCCTCCACCGACAGAGCTATTGGACTTGCAACCGCTGCCTGTGACAGCCTTAAGGAATCCAGCATATGAAGCTCTTTATAAGGATTTTAAGCATTTCAATCCTGTTCAGACACAGGTATTCACAGTTTTGTATAATACTGATGACAATGTCTTGGTTGCTGCACCAACAGGAAGTGGGAAGACCATATGTACAGAGTTTGCTATCCTAAGGAACTATCAAAAAGGACCTGAGAGTGTTATGCGTGTTGTGTATATTGCACCTCTTGAAGCACTGGCCAAGGAACGGTATCGTGATTGGGAGAGGAAGTTTGGTAAGGGTGGTCTTAAAATGCGGGTGGTTGAATTAACGGGGGAGACAGCTACAGATTTGAAACTTCTTGAGAAGGGTCAGATAATAATCAGTACTCCTGAGAAATGGGATGCTTTGTCGCGCCGCTGGAAACAGAGAAAACATGTTCAGCAGGTTAGCCTTTTCATCGTTGATGAACTCCACTTGATTGGGGGTCAAGGTGGTCCCATCTTGGAGGTGGGTGTTTCCCGGATGAGATATATTGCAAGCCAAGTTGAGAACAAGATACGAATTGTGGCTCTGTCAACTTCTCTTGCAAATGCAAAGGATCTTGGGGAATGGATTGGTGCTACCGCTCATGGCCTTTTCAACTTTCCTCCTGGTGTCCGTCCAGTGCCATTGGAAATACACATTCAAGGGGTGGATATAGCTAATTTTGAAGCCAGGATGCAAGCAATGACGAAACCAACATACACTGCGATTGTTCAACATGCCAAAAATGGGAAGCCTGCTCTTGTTTTTGTTCCAACAAGGAAGCATGTCCGACTCACTGCTGTGGATCTGATGACATATGTGGCTGGTGATGGCAGTAAGTCATTTTTATTGCAGACTCCTGAAGAACTCAAGCCTTTCATTGACAAAATTAATGATGAAATGTTGAAAGCCACTTTGCGTCATGGAGTGGGCTACTTACATGAGGGCTTAACTAAGTTGGATCAAGAAGTTGTGTCACAGCTGTTTGAAGCTGGGTGGATTCAGGTTTGTGTCATGAGCAGTTCAATGTGTTGGGGAGTTTCATTGTCAGCCCATTTGGTGGTGGTGATGGGAACGCAATACTATGATGGTCGGGAAAATGCTCACACTGATTACCCTGTTACTGATCTTTTGCAAATGATGGGTCATGCCAGTCGACCTTTGTTAGATAATTCTGGGAAATGTGTCATCCTTTGCCATGCACCTCGTAAAGAGTACTACAAGAAGTTCTTGTATGAAGCATTCCCAGTTGAGAGCCATTTGCACCACTTTCTACACGATAATCTGAATGCAGAAATTGTTGCTGGAATTATTGAGAACAAGCAAGATGCTGTGGATTATCTTACATGGACATTTATGTACAGGAGGCTCACACAAAATCCCAACTATTACAATCTTCAGGGAGTTAGTCACAGGCATCTCTCTGATCATCTGTCAGAGCTTGTAGAGAACACATTGAGTGATTTGGAATCGAGTAAGTGTGTTGCTATTGAGGATGACATGGACCTTTCTCCTTTGAATCTAGGCATGATAGCATCATATTATTACATCAGTTACACTACTATAGAGCGTTTCAGTTCTTCTTTGACTTCCAAAACAAAGATGAAGGGTCTTTTGGAGATCTTGGCTTCGGCTACAGAGTATGCACTTCTTCCTATACGACCTGGGGAGGAAGAGGTGGTTCGGAGGTTGATTAATCACCAGAGGTTTTCATTTGAAAATCCCAAATGTACAGATCCACATGTGAAAGCTAATGCACTTCTTCAGGCCCACTTTTCAAGGCAAACTGTTGGTGGGAACCTAGCATCAGACCAGCGAGAGGTGCTTCTTTCTGCAAGTAGATTGCTTCAGGCAATGGTTGATGTTATTTCAAGCAATGGCTGGCTGAGCCTTGCTCTTCTTGCAATGGAAGTCAGCCAAATGGTGACACAGGGCATGTGGGAACGTGATTCCATGCTTTTACAGCTTCCCCACTTCACAAAGGAGTTGGCCAAGAAATGCCAAGAAAACCCTGGAAAGAATATCGAGACCGTTTTTGATTTGGTGGAGATGGAGGATGATGAGAGGCGTGAGCTGCTGCAGATGTCAGATGAGCAGTTGCTTGATATTGCACGATTTTGCAACCGTTTTCCCAATATTGATATGACATATGAAGTGCTTGAGAATGACAACGTGAGGGCTGGGGAGGATATCACTCTGCAAGTCACTCTTGAGCGAGATCTAGAGGGAAGGACGGAGGTGGGACCTGTTGATGCTCCCAGGTATCCGAAGGCCAAAGAAGAAGGGTGGTGGCTAGTTGTTGGTGATACCAAAAGTAACCAGTTGCTTGCCATCAAGAGAGTTTCCCTGCAAAGGAAGGCAAAGGTTAAGCTTGAATTTGCTGCTCCTGCAGATGCTGGAAAGAAGCCATACACCCTCTATTTCATGTGTGATTCATATTTGGGTTGTGACCAGGAGTATAGCTTCAGTGTTGATATCAAAGAAGCAGCAGGCCCAGATGAAGACAGTGGGAGAGAATGAACAGGTCATCCTCTTTATTTGCTTTTGGTTCATTGTAATTTTTGCTTTCTGCTATCTTAAACATGGTTGTAATTTTTGCTTTGACATTGTGAATTGGTACTTATGTGACTTCTGCATATTTCAAAGCAATTGGATGTCAACTAAATGTTTTCTGCTTTTATGTGTCTAATTATTTTGTTTGGTTTGGGAAATTGATTGAATCTGATGTATTTATCTGTGCTTCATTTGGTTGGAGTGAAAGAACTGTTGGTGGGTTTTTTATCTGTGCATTCAAAAACTATAGCTTTTATATAGCAGCCTCAAGCTTTTCTATTTTTTGGCTACACATTATCTTTGAGCTGGTATAAGGTGCCCTGGCTTTATTGTTGCTAATAATTTTTCTGAAGGCTAGTTTTCTAAGTATATGGATTCTCCTCATCTATGCTGGACTTAGTTACCAGGTTTGCTTTGGATTCTGTCTGTCTGACAATGTAGTGTCTGCCCATTCTAATGGATCAGGCCTGTGCCTCCCATGTTGGAGAAGTTCAATTTTAGCATGGCTGCGTTACTGTTAGTTATAAGGTGCATAGAACCTTATGTTTCACCACTAAAATGCAAGATTAGATTGGGGAAAATAAAAGTGGTTGCAAATGAAGATAGTACAAGTAAACACATCAGTGATTATTTGTTTTGCAAACAGGAAAACTAGCAGACTTTGGTCCAGATTGAGCTCATCTAAGTAGCCAACAAATAAGCTTTTTGGTCTATGCTGGATTTGATAGATTATCCAGTTTACTTTATGGATATTTGTAGATGAGTCAACTGTCTCCCTGTTCAGTGTAACCTAAAGAAAATAGCTTTAAATTTTAACCCCATTCATCAAGCTTTTCCTAACAACCGATTCTCAAAACAATCATATCAACTGTCCATTGCTTTTGGGTTTTACTCTTCTCACTACATTTTCTGGGAAAAGCTTTAGTCTTGTTTGTAATCTCTTTCACTAGTGTAATTTATATTTGGTTCTCACCTTTTAGGATGAATTGTGGCTCTAATCTTGGGTGGGAAGGAAATGCATAAATAGTTCTATTAATGGTTCTATGTTTAGCAGTAACACCTTGGATAAAATGCTGAAAGTTTAATGTTCATCTATGCAGTTTACTAGACCAAGTAGTGTGCTATAGCAGGTTATAAGCAAACCATCAATTTTGAAGTCTTTCTTAGGGGACATTTTCCAGATTATTTGTTGCTAATGGTTTACAGGTATTGGAATTGTCAAACATCAGAATCTGTATTCAAGTAAATGATGTTATAACTAGAGGCAGCAGAAATTCTAATAATTATCTCCTTCATTATTTGCAGCATTAGCCTAACCTGTTTTTTTTTTTTTTTTTTTTTTTTTTGCTGAATGCAGCATTAGCCTAATCTAACGGCTTGGGAATGGACACTTGGAATTCATAAGATGAATTAAAGGCTTGTATTCGGGTACTGTGAACCGGCCTCCCTGCTCAAGGAAAAATGACAGTATATATGACTTGAGTATACCATAGTTCAATCATTGTACAATGACCTGTGTGTAATGGTTTTCTTGTACTGGCATTAGTTTCTTGGCCATCTCTTTATAAAGGTTTTATCTGTTGCAGTCTAGAGGCTTTGATCCTAAATAGTTGATGAAAAGTATTTTTTATGTGCATTCATAAGCTTTAAATGGAATCAAATGTGGTAATTACACTACATGATCCTGACTATACATTTAAATAGGAATGGTTGATGTGTAATTGGTAACTTTGTTATGGATGATATTTTAACTTGTTTATACAATATCATGTCTGATTTCTTTTTTCCTCGTTAGGAGTTATCCAATTTTTAAAATTGTATTCATGTCTAGATTCTATTATTATGATTGTGACTACCATATAATGTAGTATATATAGAGAATGAGAGGGAAGTAAATTGGAGGAAGAATAATAATGACTTTGTTTAAATACTATTCTTTTTTATGGATAATTGATGAGTAATTGGTTCAATAGTGTTTTATATACAGGGATTTGACAGTCTAATGACATATAAGTTACAGAATTTACTAAGTACCTGTTTTTACATTTATTTTCTATGTATTTTACATTCAAACAAAATAGTAATTGCCATGATTTTAAATGATGGGAATCCCAAACATTTGTGAATTTGTGTATAAATAACAATGTTTTCACTTTTCATCCATAAAAATTATTGTAGCTCAATAGATTGGATATTTTGGTGTTTTTAAGAGAGATATTTAGTGTTTAGATTAAATCCTCTCTCCTAGCTTACGAAGAATTATTATTATTATTTTTTTAAAAACAATGTTTTCTACTTTTTCATTGTGAATGGGCAAAAATTCCATATCTTGTCCACATTTTGCATCATGCGATTGATTTTACAGGCTATCGTTCTCTTCTTTCTTCTATTCTTTTTTTTTTTTTTTTTTAGCTGAGTTTATAGGTTATTATTTACCATTTTTTTTTTTTTATGAATACTATTTAACTCACACACAAAGGGGACTGGGGAGAGGGCAATTATTCACCATTGACCAGTGCCTTCTCAATTATTATCCTGGAGTAACATAGCCAAATGGACGCTACAAAAATAAACTAAGACCGTACATAAATAATGTATTATATATATCTAAGTAATCACTGGGTTTACTTTCAAGTGGTTTGGAGGCGGAGGTATCAAGTTTTAATCTCACAATAAAAAACATTTAAGAAAAACCTTACGCTTCCGGTTTAATGCCCACTAACGCCCTTGTGGGATAGAGATAATAGCTGACCAACTGGTTCCCTTGTTTGTAGACCCAAACTTATCGACTAGTATGATTTTACTATGATAACAACTAAGTAGAAAAGCCAACTCTAATTGCCCACGCTTACCATTTTTTTGCTTATTAAAAAAAATTACTTCTTCTTCTCCTTTTTTTTTTGGGACTTTTGAATAATCTTATATCTCTGATTGCACATGTTATTGAGCAAAGTCTTGTATCATAATTATGTTGTAATAAGCATATAAAGAAAAGAAAAAGAAATCAGTAACACTATAAAACATTTTATCTAGTAGACCAAGCTCGATCTTAATGTGGATTCTCAATTTGAACGATACATGATTTTTGTAAAAACTTTTTTTTTGATAATATTTCATATACTTTATCTTCGAATAAAATGATTTATTACATTTGCATTGAATTATTGATTCACTGAACTTTTTTTTTTTTTTTTTTTAATTTAGTTAAAGCTTAATATATAAAAATTATATAACTCCCCGTGCACTTTAAGTTGTTATTTATTATTATTATTATTATTATGTAAGCCTAATATTCTTTCACAGTTCTACGGTTTTTTTATAAATCTAAATTTTGAATACTTATCAAAATAGAAGAACAAAAATTGGATGCTATATATATACTCTTTAAAAAAAATCAAGGCACATGTGAACTTTTTCATTGGTTTCTCAATAAAATTTTTACATATTGAAATTTCATGTTTAAATATTTTTATACTTAAATTGATAACCGAAATTAATTTTTTACTAACTTTATATGGATTTTTAATTTATATGAAGAGGAAGTACATTTTTTATTATCTAAAAAAAAAAACATAACAAATTATGTGACTACTACTCCCAACAAACATAACTAAATATTTCTGAGTTCGCTTTGGATTGTTTATCTGTCTGTTTATCAATGTTGCATTTGCCCATCCTAATGGATAGAGCCTGTGTTGCTAGTGATTAGCGATTGGTAGAAGAAAATTATATAAAAAAGAAAGAAAGAAAGAAGAAGTGGTTGCAAATAAAGGAAGTACAAGTAAATACATCATTGATTAGTAACTAGAAAACTATAGCAGACTTTGGTCTGGATTGAGTTTATCACTATCCCACAAATGAGTTATCTGATTTATGTTGGATTTGATAGATTATCTGGTTCTGGTTAATTTCTCTTTTTATCCTATTTTCAGTTTTTTAAGTTTTAACAATAACTAAACTAGATTGGTGTTTGGTTCTCGATTAAACCGGACGGTATGGTTTGATTTTTAAAACTATGATTAGAATACTTAAACTCTGCAAATGCTTTGTCCACATACATAATTACGTTTAAAAATTAAAAAATTGAAAAGTCATGCGTGAGAGAGTTAGTGTGTGTGTGTGAATACATATATACGTTGACATGGTCTCGAAGAAGTAAAATTCAGATGAATGACAATGTTATTCCATTGAATCTGGTTGTTATTGAAGCAAAAAGGTTCTTATCACTGTATAGAAAAACTAAAGGTAACCCAATGAGGAAACCACGACCTGCAGTGGTTTTTGGAAGACTCCGGATCAAGATGGGTTCAAGACAAATTTTGATGGGGCTACATTCCTTATAGTTCTTGAAATATTTCAGCACAGCATCCTTTTTGTCCATGAAGTTGGTCTCAGAGGTTCCATTATGGAGGAGACTCAAAAATTGTCATCAATTCTCTTTGGAAGAGAGATATGTTTCATTTTGCTTTTGGTCATTTAGTTAAAGACGCCTTATGTAAACTCTTTACAAAGTTATTGTTTCTCTCGTACCTATAGACATGACAATTCTAATACGGATGATAATGCTAAGAGATTTAGGTTTTATTCTCCACTTTTAGCCTAGATGGAGTCTGTTCCTCCAGACATTAGTAGTCTTGTAACTTTAAGTAATATTAAACCACTTAATAAATTTTTATAAGATTAATATTTTAAAAATTCAATTGTTGGATTACATATTTTCTATATTTTTATAAGATCTATGAACTTATCTCTTATACATGATTTTATATAAATTTGACGAAATTCCGTTCAATAAAATAATAGCATCCTATAAAAAAAAATTATGCTAAAATGCAAAACCCACCCTCTAAATTTCTTTAAAATTCATTTCAATCCTTTGAGTTTCAGATTTATTCAATTAAGACATTTCCACCATCTTTGTTAAAATTTTTTGAAAAAAAAAAATCTGAAAAATATTTTTCAATCATTAATTAAATATTTTTTATTTAAAAAAATTGAAGAAAATTTTAAAAAATTGGAAAACTAATCACAGCATATAACAAAAAATTGATGGAAAAGCCTTAATTGAATAAAATTGAAAGTTAGAAAACTAAAATAAGGATAGATTTTGTATTTTAGCCAAATAATAATAATAATAATAATAATAATAATTATTATTATTATTATTATTATTATTATTATTAAAAAAAAAGTAGGCGACCGTTGCAACTTGCAACAGAATTTGATACTTATTTCCCGCTTAATCTCTGTAAGTTATAAATTGGAACAAAGCCGTAATCCATTAATCACATTACTCCTTCAAAGCCATAATCCATTAATCAGTCACATTGCTCCTTTCTTTTTCCAAAATTTGGGTTCACAACTCATCAAGCCCGTAGCATTAATCACATTGCTCCTTTTCTTTTTCCAAATTTTGGGTTTACAACACATCAAGAACGTAGCTGACAGGTTTGGCATCTAAAACTATAGCCATTCTTGGTGTTCTTGATAGCTCTAATTTTGTTTCTTTTGCTTGAAATTATTTTCCTTCTTTCTCTCCCTCTGTCTGTTTTATTTGGTTGAACCATTTGATTTTATAGATCTTTGTTTAAGTATCATAGTCTAGGTCCAATGGGGGTTCCCATTCACTGATTGCTTGTTTGATTACAAAGAAAATGTGAAGGTGAAATTTGATTTTGAATACAAATTTCTCCTACCATTGCACTGTGTCTTCTTTGTAAAAAAGACATGATTATTAATGAGAAAGCAACTAATGTATTGACAAATTCATCTTTTATGATAGAATTACTTTTAGATTATGCTTCATCGACACGATTTTGATGTAAAAAAGAATACTAGTACAAAAAAAAAAAAAAAAAAAAATTAGAATAAGAGGCTCTGAACTGATTTTGATACGATTTTGATGTACAAAAGAATTCTAGCATTGCCACTTCTTGAATGATGAGACTCTCTCTTTTGTGCCTCCGTCGACTCAAATGTTTTAGGTATCACTAGTTATGGTTGCTCGTGTTCTTTGTTCATGGTCAAAAGAAAAGAAAAGATTCACTTAAAAAAAAAAAAAAAAGAGAGGACCTATAGTAAATCGTATGCAATCAATGAGGGAGTGAATAGGAGAGACTCCCACTTTTTTTTGATGCCATTAAAGGGAGAACAATTCTACAAAATATTGGGGTTACAGTAGACAAAATGAACCGGCATTGAGACAGCCAGGTTAGCAACAGGAAAAGACATGAGCCAAAACTATCCTAGGAACTAAGTAAATTTTGAAAATTAAACCATTCTACTGAAGATGAGATATATCAGCCAACATAGTCATCTCAAACAGGTCAGGCTTAGTGACTTGTCCCAAAACTTGGCCTAGTCTTCTACTAGTAGTGAGAAACAAAAGTGTATGGAATCCATGTTGCATGGCTTTGATAACTGACTCCACCATAGCCTCCTGCAAAGCTCCATACTTTGTTTTTGCTGTGCTGTTAGCTGCTCCCCAAAGTACTACCTCTCCCTGGATACCCCTAGCTTCATAAGCATATGAGCATCTTCTATACCTCTAGCTCCTACCACTTGCAACTCTGATGATCAACTGCCACTATCCTGCTGCTGCACTTGGCTCTGGAACTGGGATTCTTGGCTGTCTGTTCTCCTCTGACCTGCTAGACAAGGACTCTTTGTACCTGCATGATAGAGTTTGAGCAATTAGAACCACCTCTAAAGGGTTTGGGTTTTTACCTGCATGATAGAAAATAAATAATCTTATTTTCTGAATACCATGCTAGTTGCAAATGCTCATTCATAGATTGTCAACATATTTTAAGTATTTAAAAAATAAAATTGAATTACATGAATAAAATAATTGTACATATTTTTTTATTGCATATTTTTGTTCATGATCAAAAGAAAATAATAATAATAAAATTATTTTTTTATTGCATATTTTTTGCTTAGTTAGGTTTTTTGTGCTGCTTCTTCATCAATATGTTTTATGTTACAGTTTTTTTCCCCTTTCTAATTATAAATGTTTTACATAGTCCTCTTGTTTTGATGCAGGCATTTTTTTTAAATTTCTATTCATATGGGGGTAAGTTACTTAAAACAATGATCTATATTTTATGCTGTTCATATATTTATCTATTCCATGTTAAAAATTTCATAGTTTAGTAAGATAATTGCAACATCAATTCTCACAAATTTCAAACATTGGGAAAGCAATTTATACGCGCACAAGAATTACATACTAAGGGCATTCGCATAAGTTTATATAAAATTTTCTCCCTATTAAATTTCTATAGAAGTGTTAGGGAATTTAGCTATTGGTTGTAGGGGTGTGCATGAATTGAATTCGCTTGTGCATGAGTTGAATTGGCTTGGTTGGAAGGTTTTCTCAATCTTGACAAAGTTTGTCGGGTTGAGATATTCCCAACCCGTCACGTGTAGAAACCAACCTAACCCACGTGGATTAGGCTGGATTGAGTTGGGCCCAGTGAGTTAAGCTTTAGATTTTCCATGCTTTATTAAATCATTACATACAGGCTAACAATAACAAGTGAATTGTAGTTAATAAAAAATAATAATTATAATAACATTGAAGTGTTACAAGGCAAGTAGATGCACTAATTTTTCATGCCTCATTGCCAAATTATTATTTAATTATTTTTTCAATATAATATTTTAATATATGGTTTAACAGGGTGAACGTTTTGAACCATCGGATTGGAGGGACATTCTAAATCCCATTAGAAACCAACGATACTGTGGTAAGTTTTTATAAATCTCATTTTCTTCTGATGTTAAAATACATTTTATAGGTAATGCACTAAATATTTAATTCTCTATAGGATGCTGCTGGGCAATTACTGCAACTACGGCTGTAGAGGCGCTATGGACCATCAAGCACTCTCTAAAACACAAGATTCAACTGTCAGCCCAAGAACTGTTAGATTGCTGCGTGGAAGACCCAAAGAAGGGTGCTATAGATATAGCACTAAAAGTGCTTTTAAGTGGATAGCAGAAAACGGGATCTGCTACGAAGAAGGTTACCCTTTCGAAGGATGCAAAGGAAAAAAAGAAGATAACCCCTATAGATCGAAGGTAATTTATTTTAGTTAAATGTTTCTACATGTTTATTTATTATTTGATTCTTATAAATTTTTTTAATCTTATTTATTTCAGGCAATAGTATGGATAAGAAAAGAAAATGGCATGCCATACAAGACGATTGAAGATGGCGACAAGGACGAAGTAGTAAGAACGCTTAAACACCACCCTGTAGCTGCTTCGATGGACTTGTTTAAAAGTTTCATGACTTACAAAGAGGTAGAATTTTGGTTTAACAATGTTTCACAGTATATTTTTGTTACTGCATAATTTAATAAGGATTTTACTTTATGGTAGGGAATTTATAAAACCCCCCGGGACAATTCAGATGAGAAATCTGCTATCCTAACGTAGAAAATCCACTGTGAGGCTGTTTCCTTTCTTTTCTTTTCTTTTTTTTTTGTTCCCTTGCTGGGCAGTTATAGAAAATACTGTTAACAAACTTAGTGAACTTCCATTGGACTTGTGGAAAATATGCAATAAAGTGACATTATCTTCATATTTCTGTATAAGCTCTCTGAAATCAAATATGCAATAAATGGACATTACATGACCTTTGCTTAGTTAATGATACACATGCACATGTCTTTTGATAGATATTAATTAATAAGAAACTGGAATCAACATAAAAGCAAACAAAGTAAAATGTGTGTACATAGAGAATCTACACCTGCAGAATTTGTTATGTATGTAAGGTTAACATTTAATAACTACATTAAGAGTAAAAATACAGAGTTTTCTTACGAATAATATGTAAATATGACATAAAGCAAATGAAAAGGACAGCATACTCCAAATGCACAGTAAAAAATCTTCCCATCCACAATTATGCAAACCTGATATTCTTCAGAGATACCATTTCACAACCATGATTGACAAGTGCATAAAGAGAAGCATCTGGTGTTATATTCCTACAAATACAAGTAACAAATGAATCGTGACGTAAAGGCCTAGATAAATACTCCAAATGAACAAAGATATAATAAAATATAATATACACTAGCATAAGATTTGTTTATCTCTCTTATTCTCTACTTTATAGTTTTGGATGGTGAGGAAACCAAGTGTGAAAGGGATGGCAATAGGGCAGTATTAAATGTATTTCCATCTCCTGCTTCACTATGAATGATATTTGAAAAAATAACAGATTTATATTAGTATTGATGTTTTTTTTTTTTTCAAAACCAAATCAAACAAGGGTACAAGATGAATACTCCTCTTTTGCTAATTCTAGTTTCAGCCAATTCCAAACACTTTTAGCAGAATAGAGTAGAGCAGATTTCCTTCCATACAAAATCCAAACACTCCAACAATTCCATCTAATCTAAATAATGAAACTAGAAATTCTGTAAAAAAAATCCTTCCCCCCTCTGGCCATTACAGGCAGTTGCTTAAGCCTCTATATCTCATGTCTCACTAATGTCCAAAATTCTTTTCCTTTCCTTTAATTCCCTTGTTTTGATTCTCCTCTTTGAGGAAGCATCACATGCTTCTCTCTGTTTATCAGCATGTGTTTTTTTTCCTTCTTTTTCTTTTTTAAGTTTAGAACTGTGAGATTTAAAATTTTATATCGATTTTGAACAAATTGACTTGGCTCACCTTTGGTGGCCAGAGAAACAAGTGGAGCAATGAGATAAGTTTTTACAGGGTTTTTGTTTCGCTTTCTTTTGGGAAAAGGGGTAGGGACCAAATGTACTTCAAATTACACAAGGTACATTTTGTAGCAACCCATTGCACATGCATCCTGCGTACCAGAATTAGTAAATACCATGCCTTCTTTGAACAACATAACCAAATTTTTTGAACAATTGAAAATCACCATCTCAGGTAACTATCCTCAGTGATAGAGAATCAAATCATGCATATTGTTCTGCGCACATACATAATGTATATTATATATACATTCAATCAACATACAAAAACATATTGATACTTTTTGATCTCTGATCATTGTACATAGACTCATCTACAGTTCTGCCTCTAGAGAAAGCATCCATACTTTTGTCCCTATATAAAGCCACCATAAGAGATCCATTAAACCGCACATATATGCATTAATGAAAGAAAAATGATGCTACCTTATAAAGAGTTACTTGGGATCCTTATAGCCATTATAGCCAGAAACTGAAGTCAGACGAACAATTCCGAGGAGCAACCTAAAACAAAGAGAAGACAATCAATATCTGCAGTATTGTTTTTATCCATTACCACCTGAAATATAATGTCTAACCATGCCAATGTCAGCATAAAAATCAACCTTATTTAACACTTACGGAGCTCATGAAATCGCATGAAAATTTCTAACGGGTGCCCATCACGCAAAAACCACAATTGGACATAGAATGCAAACAAAATACAAAAGCAACCCATCTTGAAAAATCCCAATTTAACATAGAAAAACAAACAAAAAATGATAAACCAAAAGCAAATCACATAATTTGCAGATTAATTATGATAATTACACCCTACCATCACTCGTAAGCCTCAATTGAACACAAAAATCAAACAAAATACTAGGAACCAAAAGCAACCCATTAAAGGTCATACATTTTTTTTTAACAAACATCCTCCCATCACGACAATTCCCAAATGAACCTAGAAAACAAACAAACTATGAAAAAGCAAAGCAAACAGAATTTGGTGTTATAATTTTGACGATACACCCTACCAATCAAGCATAAGCCTCAATTGAATACAGAAAACAAAGAAAATACGAGGAATCTAAAGCAACCCATCAAAAGTTTTCGATATATTTTTGATAAATAAGCATACCCATCACGCATAAACCTCAATTGTACAGCGAAATACAAGAAAGCCAAAACCAACCCATCAAAGCTCTTTACATATTCTTAACAAACGATCAAAACCCAAAACCAAAAAAACCCAAGAAAACAAAAAAGCTCAGACCTTTTGGTGTGTAGAGATAGGAATGCCCATGGGATCTGTGGCAGAAGCAAGCTGAGAAGGTGGGTATTGCTGGTGTGACTGTAAGTGGTGGCCTCACCACGTGGACTTTGAGGCCTGAGGGTTGAGCAACCCATCAAAGTTTTCTATATATGACAACCGAAGGCCGAGGTTGTCTGAAATGGTTTTTAATTTTCCAAAAAATAAAAATAAAGATAAAAATTTAAAAACCAACAATAACAACAAAAAAAAACATTATTTTAATTTTAAATTCGGTTCCCATTCTTTGCACTATATTCTTTAAACCATATTTCAAATTTTTTTTTTTTTGATCACAACCATATTTCAATTTGATCTTTAATTTTTTAATTGTGTCAATTTGGTCTCTAAACTTTTCATTGTTGTGTATGACAATAAAATTATCAAATGTTATTAAAAAATAATATAACCACTGAATGTGACAAAATTACTGTCATATATGAAAAAATAAGGAAATTATTGAATGTAACAAAAATACAGTCACACATGATGTTGTTACAACTCAATCTAATGGTGAAACTATAAAATGTGAGTAAAAAAATAAGAGAATCACTGAATTTAACAAAATTATAGTCAGATGTAATATTAATATTGACTAATATGACGCTTGTAGGGACACGATTTTCAGACCAAGCCCAAAGTGTATGAGAGTCTTGGCCCAGTGAGCCCAATACAATGAATTTGTAGAGATGGGGGCGAAGAGCTAGGCTTTAGTGGGTACAACAAAGATGAAGTGAATGAAGGAGCCTCCTTGGCACAGTCCGAGAGGCTTTGTTCTCATAAATGGTGCTGGATCAGAATTGTTACAGGAGTTCCTGGCCTCCCTTTTTCCATGGTGGATTTCTTCTATTATATAGTCCCTATCAGACAATCTGGACCTTCCATCTGTTGATCATCTAGGCCTATACTTGAGTGCCTGTCCCATCGGCCACTTTCTTTGGTATTTTGTGAGTCACGATAACCGAGGTAGCACTGTTCAAGGGTCCTGTCGACATAAATGCGGTGTCAGCAGCTTCATGTGAAATATCTCCTAGTTGCCACCTGTCCCTTGTGGCCCATATAAGTCTGGGGACTCCTCGGGATATCAGGACCGGTGATGGCACATTCATCTCGGCCGCTCCTTAGACGCTCTGAGCAGTGAGTCCTCCTCGGACAAGGCCTTCAGGCTTGGTCGTCCTCGGACAGGCCCGTGGCCCATCATCTGGCATTGGGCCTTTTACCCCCACAATAGCCCTTCAAAATTTCGGCTTTCCCTCTTATCCGAGGAGAAAGGTGGGATTTTGATCACTCTAGGGGTAAGGCCCACCAAAGTTCCCAACTTATCCACTAGAAACAGATTTGAATGAGTATGCTAACTCGGAGTGCGCAATGGGTAATGACGAGTCTGTGATGGTGTTACAGTTTTGAGTGGACGAGTCGAGGGGTTTGGGTACGTTTGAGACCCCAGATGACGTTTCAAATTGGTGTAGCGGGGTGCTAACTTACCCAAGGTACGTGGTCCGAGGGACCAGGCATGACCAGGGTTTTGTTTAGCAGGAGGTCCGAGGGACCTGACGTAGCTAAGGCTCTTCCTAGCAGAGAGTCAGGGACTCGGCGTAGCTAAGGGAGTGCTTGGCAGAAGTCCGAGGGACCGGCGCAGCCAAGGCTTTACTTAGCAGGAGGTCCGAGGGACCTGGCGCAGCTAAGGCTTTTCCTAGCAGAGAGTCAGGGACTCGGCGTAGCTAAGGGAGTGCTTGGCAGAAGTCCGAGGGACCGGCGCAGCCAAGGCTTTACTTAGCAGGAGGTCCGAGGGACCTGGCGCAGCTAAGGCTTTGTGCTTAGCATGAGGCTAAGGCTTTGTGCTTAGCATGAAGCTAAGGCTTTGGTGCTTAGCATGAGGCCGAGGGACCCGCGTAGCTAAGGCTTTGTGCTTAGCATGAGGCTAAGGCTTTGTGCTTAGCATGAGGCTAAGGCTTTGTGCTTAGCATGAAGCTAAGGCTTTGGTGCTTAGCATGAGGCCGAGGTACCCGCGTAGCTAAGGCTTTGCTTAGCAGGAGGTCCGAGGGACCCGCGTAGCTAAGGCTTTGCTTCGCAGAAGGTCCGAGGGACCCGACGTAGCGAAGGAGTTGCTTGGCAATTTGTGAGACTTGCTCCAAGGCTTTGCTTAGCAGAGAGTCCGAGGACCCGGCGTTGCCAAGGCTTTGCTTCGCAGAAGGTCCGAGGGACCCGACGTAGCGAAGGAGTTGCTTGGCAGTTTGTGAGACTTGCTCCAAGGCTTTGCTTAGCAGAGAGTCCGAGGACCCGGCGTTGCCAAGGCTTTGCTTTGCAGAAGGTCCGAGGGACCCGACGTAGCGAAGGAGTTGCTTGGCAGTTTGTGAGACTTGCTCCAAGGCTTTGCTTCGCAGAAGGTCCGAGGGACCCGACGTAGCGAAGGAGCTGCTCAGCATGAGGCCCGAGGGGACCCGCGTAGCTGAGGCTTTGTGCTTAGCATGGGGCTAAGGCTTTGTGCTCAGCATGAGGCCCGAGGGGACCCGCGTAGCTGAGGCTTTGTGCTCAGCATGGGGCTAAGGCTTTGTGCTCAGCATGAGGCCCGAGGGGACCCGCGTAGCTGAGGCTTTGTGCTTAGGCTGAGGCTAAGGCTTTGTGCTCAGCATGAAGCCCGAGGGGACCCGCGTAGCTGAGGCTTTGTGCTTAGCATGGGGCTAAGGTTTTGTGCTCAGCATGAGGCCCGAGGGGACCCGCGTAGCTGAGGCTTTGTGCTTCGCAGAAGGTCCGAGGGACCCGACGTAGCGAAGGAGTTGCTTGGCAGTTTGTGAGACTTGCTCCAAGGCTTTACTTCGCAGAAGGTCCGAACACTGACAGACGTTGCCTTAGTGTAAGCTTCCCCTAAGAGTGTGGTCCGAGGATGCGACATTCGCTTAGGTTCCATTCGAACACTGACAGACGTTGCCTTGGTGTAAGCTTCCCCTAAGAGTGTGGTCCGAGGACGCGACATTCGCTTAGGTTCCGTTCGAACACTGACAGACGTTGCCTTGGTGTAAGCTTCCCCTAAGAGTGTGGTCCGAGGACGCGACATTCGCTTAGGTTCCGTTCGAACACCGACAGACGTTGCCTTAGGGCGATGCTTTTGTACTCCTCGGCAAGGCTCCTGGCACAGTACCGAGGAAACTTATAGCCGTCCCACACTGAAAGAATCTTCCTTCACTTTCGACCTTACAGACTTACAGAAGTAGCCCCTAGCCCCACCGCGGAGCCCCTTTGATTTGCTGTACCATCAACATATACTGTCTAGAATAGAGGTTCTTGAGGCATGCACTTGATGTCAAAAGCCCCTAGAGCTTTGCCCCATTTAGCAACCCTCCACATGTAATCAGCCCCTCGAAGTACAGATCCTGGCCTCATGTAGTGACTTGTTTACATAGTAATCGGCCACCATAATGGCTTTACCCAAGGATCCTTGCTGATGGGGGCCTAACCGTTGCACTCACTATCACACAAGCTCTTCCCACAGCCGGCGCCAATTGTAGGGACACGATTTTTAGACCAAGCCCAAAGTGTATGGGAGTCTTGGCCCAGTGAGCCCAATACAATGAATTTGTAGAGATGGGGACGAAGAGCTAGACTTTAGTGGGTACAACAAAGATGAAGTGAATGAAGGAGCCTCCTCGGCACAGTCCGAGAGGCTTTGTTCTCATAAATGGTGCTGGATCAGAATTGTTACAGGAGTTCCTGGCCTCCCTTTTTCCATGGTGGATTTCTTCTATTATATAGTCCCTATCAGACAATCTGGACCTTCCATCTGTTGATCATCTAGGCCTATACTTGAGTGCCTGTCCTATCGGCCACCTTCTTTGGTATTCTGTGAGTCACGATAACCGAGGTAGCACTGTTCAAGGGTCCTGTCGACATAAATGCGGTGTCAGCAGTTTCATGTGAAATATCTCCTAGTTGCCACCTGTCCCTTGTGGCCCATATAAGTCTGGGGACTCCTCGAGATATCAGGACCGGTGATGGCATATTCATCTCGGCCGCTCCTTAGACGCTCCGAGCAGTGAGTCCTCCTCGGACAAGGCCTTCAGGCTTGGTCGTCCTCGGACGAATGGCTTCCTCGGACAGGCCCGTGGCCCATCATCTGGCATTGGGCCTTTTACCCCCACAACGCTAAAACCATCAAATATGAGGGGGAAAAAAGAAGAATGAAACCACCAAATATGATAAACTATAGTTAATATGTGATGTTGGTATTATTTAATATGACGATAGAATCATCAAATGTAAGTAAAAAATAATAGAACCACCAAATATGACAAAAGTACGATCATATATGATGTTGGTAATGCGTAGTCAATACCGTTCCCTACCAAAAAAAAAAAAATTTGGAAGATACAGTAGAATTATCCCCTAAAAAAATATTAATCAAAAACACATCGAGGTTGCATATTTGGAGAGGGTCCATTTCATGGTTGGGATTTATTCAAACGAAGTTAATGGCTTAGAAAGTGCCACCAAGATTAATCAAATTGAGATTCCCGTTGACAAGGGTTTTCATGATGATACATGTAAAGCAAATATTGTTGGGATTAAAAGGGTGGAGCCTAGGAAGACTTGTATTGCACATTGTAAGGTTTTAACTTTTTAGGTTAATGTGCATGGCTTGTGAGTCAATCATTTAAGTTCAAGTACATTGATGAGACTAATGCAGTGTTTATTACACAAGTGTTTATTACACAATGGTTATTATACATATTGTACACATATTTTAGTTTTTGAATTGAAATGTATGTGGTGTCTGCAATAAGGAATATGCAATAACAATTATGCAAAAGGGAGTATGCATTAATAATTATGGTCTAGCTCCTCTCCAGTCTCAGTATTGCGCACATTTATGATTTGAGAACTGCTACGTCCACAACATTTTTCACAATATTTTTACAACAAATCCTAGTTGGCAAGTTGTTACAGGTTTTAAATTTAAATCCAACACTGAAATTACTTTCTTACCCACTAGTTATAGCAAATAACAACCTGCCAACTAGGATTTGTTGTGAAAATATTGTGAGAAATGTTGTGGACGTAGTATTTATTTTTAGAGGCACTATGTTTAGGATTTGTGGAGCATATTTTAAAACCCAAATAATAGACTAAATTAAACAAATAATAATAATGTGAAAAAATGTGAGATCTTCAAAACTTATGTGACGTGTTTTCATGAGGGCAACAAAGAGTAAAAAGTTTTGGTTTTATAGTATATATAAATATATATGACTTAAACTTCAAACTTTTTTTATTTTTAAATTATATAGCCTCCAATTTTCATTAAATTTCATGAGATAAAGAGGAATTAAAACATATAATTCAAATGTGAAAATTTCAAAATACTATCCAATAAGAAGTTAATTAGTGCCGTAACATTAATAAAAAAAAAAAATTAGTGTTATTTGATCTTGACTCATGCATTAATAGTATTCTTTACTATTAACATTTAGAAATTTTGTTATAAAATTATTCATTAAAAATAGTGGGAGAAGTCAAGCAATCAACAACCTTTTGTAAGTTCCTTCTCAAAACTAAACACTAAACACATTAACTGATTAACCTCCAAACTACTTAATAGTTAATACTTAATACTTTGTCCCAAATGCTGAAGTTATAAATTTTAAATCCCCTAGAAACTAGAAAGGCTAAAAAATGTTAACCCTCATAAAATAATATAAAAATGTTAACCTAAGCAAATAGATATTACTTAATCAGTACATGATCGTGAATTATGTGACTGATATGAGAATATTTCATTAATCAATCTTCTAGAACAAATTCCTAGCTTTGCTCTGGACAACAGGCTGTTTGGTCTTCATCAGCTTCATTATCTGCAAATATCAAAAAATAATGTCAACAACATGGAACAATAAAACTATGTCAAAAACCTTATTTGCCTTATTTTTCCTTCTTTAAAAAAGATAGTTACAGCAATGGGTACGGAAGGTTTTTAACTTTGAATGTTTATGTTAAAAACACTAAGGTAGCAATTGAGTTACAAGACTCTTGGCGTCTTTTCAGCATATAGATTTACTAGTCTACAGTCCTAGACAATCAATTCTATCTGTGACCATCTACCTAGAGGCTCATAAGCCAGGGAATGGATATATGAGCTTAGATCAAGATTCCAGCTTGGTCTTGTCCTGCTACATCCTCAAATGAAACCTATTGCCCCACTTGCACAAATAATTAGTTATGTATATGCTCCATTACAATTTATTTCCCATCATTGGATGCAATTTGAAGTTTCTGAACCTCTAAGTAGATGTAACAAAAAAGTTGATGTTCTTATTATTATTATTATTTTAGTTTTTAAAAAAACAAAGACAAGTAAGCATATGACTAGACAAGTTCTGGAATAACAAGCTTAGAAGATATAGAAAAGAGAATAGATCAAATAATTGAGTAACTTAAAATACAATATGTTAGGAAGCATGCAGTGGCGGAGTTAGGATTTCAGTTTAGGGGGGCAAGGTTTAAAGACAATATTAAACTAAAATAACCTTAAAAAAAACTAATCAATATTAATAACCTAATAAATAAACAATTGTAAATAACTATAATTGTTATACAAAATTTAATGCAAGTGTGAACTATAGTTTATTTTTTCATAACAAATTTAATTTGCTCAACAGTATTTGATGTTTTATATTTTGAAACTGTTGCATAGTCACTAACAATCAAAGTAAAAAAAGTCTAGCAATAACCTATAAAATTGGAAACTATACTGGGACATTAGGTAGTTTACCTTTTCTATATAAAAAAATAATAAAAAAAGTGTAAAATTTAAGACCATCATCATTGCAGTGAAAAAAACCCAAAAATAATAATAAAAAATAAGAAGAAGAATAACTGAAGAAAATTGAGTTAAACAATAAAGTGGCATATATGGTGATAAGCTATAAATTTGGACAATATAAAAGCTTAAAAGAGAAAATATGTATTACTATTGTAAGTGGGATGATCTATGCAGCTTTTTCCCTTTTTATTTTTATGTGTCAGTTTTTCTATAATAAGACATTTTGTCTTTTTGAATTTTTTTCCTATGTTGGGCAAAGCATTTAAGAAAGGAACAAAAATGCTATAACCTAGGGGGCTTTTCAAGAGGAGTCAGGGGGCAGTTGCCCCTCTCGCCCCCCTTGGCTCCGCCCTTGGAAGCATGTATACTTTATTTGGGGTGTTATACCTGTGTCATATCCATGTCGTACTAATATCGTAACGGTGTCTTATTTATCATATTGTACTCAAACTCATGTCCATGCATCTATTGATATATTATATTCATTGTTGTTGGGTCGCCTAGAACAGTTTTCTTTTATTTATTTTTGGTTTCAATATTGAACACTTATCTATTTATCTTTTATCTACTCTTTTGGAACTTGGTTTGTATTCTAAACATTATTTAACGGCCGCGATTGCCTTAACTGCTCTAAGGATAGACCCTGTTGAACTTGACAACGGAAATCTCATCAAGGAACCCGAATGACTGCCATCTACTGACACTAGTGCCATTGCTTTGTTTTCTTTCCAACTACATTCCTCACATGTGTTGACTTAATTGATACAACTCTCCTCCATTAACCTCAGACTTACTGGCGTAATTACGTCTAATTCTACTTAAGAGTAATTAACACCGCAAACAGTAAGTAACAAATCCAACCAATTTAAGTATAAAAATTGGTTGTTCTATTCATGACTATAGGTCTAAGCCTCATCACTCATGGGTTTGGAGAAATATCATCAAACAGGAAAATCATGTTTTAAGGGATGGAAAGTGGAGAGTTGGTGATGGGTACAAAATTCCTCTCAATCATAGGTACTGGTTTCCTCATTCAAATCTGAATTTATCACAGCATCATCTCCCTACAGGTACTGTGGGGGATTTGATTGACCACAATACTAGAAGTTGGAAGGTGGATTTGGTTAGAAGTCTGTACCCGTTTCCTCAAGCCTTGAAAATTCTTTAAATTCCAATTTCTAAGACAAATTCTGTGCAGGATAAGCTTCTTTGGAGGTTTTCTAAGAATGGGGATTACCAAGTGAAGAAAGCTTATGAGCTTTAAACTAGAGATGCATCAATCCATTCTAGATATCTTCAAGCTAATATGGGTTGGTGGAGAACCTTTTGGAAAATAAAAGTGCCTCTGAAAATTAGTACATTCATCTGGAAATTACTTCATAATTGCCTCTCTACTCTCCTCAATCTTCATGCCAGGGGTGTCTCATCTACAAAATTGTGTCCATTGTGCAATGAGGAGGAAGAGAGTCATACTCACCTTTTTCTTCATTGCCCTTTTGCAAGAGCTTGTTGGCACGGGTCTATTCTGGCTATACACACATCTGAATTCACCAATATATCTGTGCAACATTGGTTGAAACAACTCCTTTCAAGAAATATTCAGAGTGATTCAGATTCTATGAACTTTTTGCAGGACGTATTTGTTGTTCTTTGGACAATCTGGACATACAGGAACAGAGTGGTTCATCAAGGACTGAACCCAAATCCAGTGGAAGTTATACTAACAGCTCAAACCTTCTCTTGCAGGTACAGGGACACTCTCTCAAGATGCAGCACCTCAGCAGACAGAGAAGGCAGATGCCCCAGATCAGAGGGGCAATCTGCAGCAGGGGACTGGCAACTAATTATCAAACTTGCAGGAGCTAGAAGCAGGAGACCATATAGATATGGCACTGCTTATGAAGCTCTAACAATTCAGGGAGATAGGGTGTTTTTTGGAGTGAATAGTAGCAATGCTATAACATCAATTGGGGCACTGTTGGAGGCTGTGGTTGAAGCTGGTCTGGCAGCACAGGACCAAGATTTTCACCATGTTTTGGTTCTCACTGAGAGCAAGAACCTTATGCAGACTTTCAAGATGAAAACAACATCTGATTGGCTTGATAGTACTAGACTAGCTGATCTTAGTTTTTTGTCTCAATCTGGTTTTCATTGTGATCTGATTTGTGTACCCCATGTGGTTGTTAAAGAGTCATGGTCTGTGGCTAAATTGGCAACCTGTGTGCCAATTCAGTTTTTGCTGGTTTTCTCCAGTTGGTGCTGATGTTTTGTAACTTGTACTGTTTATATGCCTTCTCCCTTGAAATGGTATGGAAAAAAAAAAAGTATAAAAATACCACTTTTCTCTCTCTTAAAAAAAATAACTTTTCTAGATAACTCTCTTTTTGTTTCCTTTTATTTCCTCGTGCCACACAATTGTGTGGAACATAAAAATAGTAAACAATTAAAACACACCTGATGCCAAGATGCATTAAATTCCATGTTCACAGAAGTAAATCAACGGAAGATCAATGAACATTCCAATAGGAACTTGTAGGAATCTTAGGAATATGAAATGCTGTAGCATAAAAGAATTGTTCTAATAAAGAAAACATAAAGATCTTTTCCATAAATAATTATGGTTTCTAATGATAAAATATACAGCCATTAAAAAAAAAAAAAAAAAAAGCATCAGAAAAAGGGTGCTATTCATTTTGAGAGAGAGACAGAGGAAACTTTCCCAACATTCCTCTTAAACTAAGTTATCAACATTTTAACCTCTCATGGACCCATCAAGCAAATTAAACACAAAAAGAAAATAAAGTGTAAATATCAAACATTACCAAACAAACATTCTTTTCCCCTGCTATGCGCCTTGAAAAAAAGGGCACACAGTATTCCTAAAGCCTACCAATTCGTGGAAATTGTGACCCACTATTCCAATTTCAGTTCATCCTAACAAGAAATCTGACCTCAAATTCATGGCAAATAGCAATGTTAGTGTGGAATAGAAAGCAATGACTGACTATGGCAGCAACAAAAGCAAAGTTAATGTCGTGGTTTCATTGCACTGCTAACATTCTTCAAAGGATGAGTACAATAGTACCAAAAGGCAATATTTATGAATTCATCATCAATAACTAATTGGATACCATGCATGAAACAATTGAAAGGAAAATAAACAACTAATGAGTTTAATAAATTAGTTAAGTACCTTGGTTAGAGTAAGATGTGGGCTTGACCCGAATAGATTTGACCTCTCGAACTGGTTCTCCATCGTAGACCAAAGCTTGAAAGGTTTCAATGGCAGCAGTAGAAGCATCCTCGGCCTTGAAGGTGATATAATAGTCGAAACCGCAGTTCAAAGTTACAGCACAACAATAGCCTTCAGAGTTTGCCTTCTCTACCTCCTTAAACTTAAAGTTCTTATCCTATAAGACCAAACAAAATAGAATATTACAAAGATTATAGTTTTATCATCAAATCAAGACACCAATAAGTATTGCTATTTACTCCAAAAAAAAAAAAAAAAAAAAAAAACCCATCAATTTTTTGTGTAGACAAGATTGAACCCAGATCTTGTACTCAACTATCACGTCCGCTCATCAAATCAAGACACCAAGATAATAGCTTTATCGTCAAATCAAGATACTAATCAATTTTTGGTAAAAGCGAGATTGAACCAATCTCTTATTCAACTATCAATAAAATAAAAGAAAGAAATAGACCTGTTCAGTGTTGTACTTGTCAAGTGCTTCCATAGAAAGATCAAGAACTAGTTGCCTGTTTGAGTCATCAGAAAGATCTAAGGGCTCAATTCTGCCGCCACCGTCAAGAAACACAGTGTGGGAAAAGTCTTCCACATCAAAACCCTGCAATGCAGAGTCACCACACAATTATTAATCATTCATTTTTATAATAATAATATTTTATCATAACACGAATTGGGTATAAGTAGAGTTGTAGCGTTAATATATATGAATTGTTCTTAAGAGAGAAGAGAAAAAAAAGACTTACCCCGCTCTTATTAACCTGATCATAATATCGCTTGATTTCTTCATCGGTCATTTCACGCTTTGCCATATATTCATACACTTTGCCATCAATTATGACCGTTTTTTCAAAGCCCATTCCTGCAATCGTAGTCTAGGCTGAGTTGGAGATCGGTTTCTGGGTTTCTTGATTTCTTCTGTGTGCAAAAGCGTGAGAGTGAGAATGAAAGGAGATTGGAAGATAAATCATAAAACTGTTGTGTTGTGGAGTTTGTGGCTGTGCTGTGCTCTTCTTGGGCTGAAAATTAGTAGTATTTATAGTTAACTCTTGGATGTATTAGAATTTGAAGGATAGACAACCTCTTTTTAATTTTTCAATATTTATCTTTCCTGGATGTATTAGAGTTTGAATGATAGACAATATCTTTTTAATTTTTCAATATTTATCTTTCTATTTTAATTTTTTTTTAACTTGGTAATTGTTAAATTTGATTTCAATTTCGATTTGATTGTATGGTTTGAATTTCTATTTCTATTTACTATATATTAACTATTGGATCTAGCCCAAATCCAAATGCAAACAATATTAAGAAATCCAATGATTTCAAATAACATCACACACCCATCAAAGAATGTAAGAAAATAAATCAAATAATCAAGTAATAATTTAAAATATAGCAGTATAATATATCATATTTTGCTGATGTATTTTTGGGTAAAATATCATTTTTGCCCCTAAACTTTCACAAAAGTTTGTTTTTCATTCCTAAACTATTAAAATTTCGTTTTTCATCCTCGAACTTTACAAACCGTTTTATTTTTTGTCCTTCTATCTATGTCTATTAATTTATGTCATACGTGGATTAAAGAAGTGCTGACGAAGTATCTGACTTGAACTAAATTATTTCATATATACATATATATATATATATATATATATTTATATAATAGGCACGTGGCAAAGAGTTATTGGTACCCTAATAGCAACTATTTAAGAGGACCTAATTATCCCCCACACCTTTAATGATCCTTTAGGCCTCCACTTCATCCCTCCCAGCCACACTTTCTCTCCTCCACCACCCAATTTCTCTCTCTAAAACCCCATCACATTCCTCCTTCAATGTCTTCTTTAGTTCTTTACCTTGATTTACTCTTTGAGTCCAAAACACTATCCGACCCGACAGCAAGTTCTACCCAAACCCGCCAGACGACAACCCACCCAAAGCCCCAAAGGTTCAACTCATGGATTCTTTGAATTATAGCATATAATCTACCACCAAGCCTCTAGAACCCGCAAGCTTCAAGGGCAAGACTTCCTTAACAACTGATAGGTTTGAGAGGTTTGGTAAAGATGAGATTAGTATATTTGCAAACAACAATAGCGGGTCTTTGTCAAATTATAATTTTGATTTGGGTTTTGATAGCTATGGCAAAGTTAAGAGTGGGATAGTGGAATCCATGGAGGTAGGGGCGTAGCCAGGAATTTATACTTGGGGGGCCAATTTGTTGTAATTTTCCCTTATAGAATCTCCAAAAAAAAAAAAAAAAAAATTGTAGTATTAATACAATAATCATAATTCAAAAATCTATTGAATACAGAATTATCAATTTTGATATATCATCATATTCTCAACAATTATTTAGTTCACTATTGATATATACAAAAATTTTCACTGTTATTTTAAAACTATCAACCCATCATTATTCATAATATTGAAAATTTTCTATATTTTTTTTTTCAGTGAATTATCTAGCACCTAATTTCAAAAAAAAAAAAAATCAGCTTAAAAAAATGATGACATAGAGAGATAAAATATATTATAATATAGCAATACAAAAATTGAACAACAAAATCTTGATAAACAAAACATATTCATTAAACTAATTAGAAAGCCAAAAACTCATATGGCTAGATTCATATTATAATAAATAAATAAATAACAAAACCATATGACCATTATCGTATATATAACAAAACATAAATCTAAATACCCAAATGCGTGAGTTTATCTGGTTGTGTTGGAAAGAGAGTTAATGTGTTGACTTGAGAGAGGGCAGTGTAGGCCGGGATTGAGGATTTGTGTACTTTGGATCACATATCTACTGGACTATGTTGAGATCCTAGGAATAATGGGCCCCGTTATATTTTTTGAGGGGGCCCAATACCTATTACTTCCTTGTTAGATCAGACCTATAGCCTAAAATTGCCATAACAGTAGAAGAAAATTAAAATTTTGGAAGGGGAGGGGGGCATGAAAAAGGTTGCTCCGCCCCTGGCT
Source organism: Lithocarpus polystachyus (assembly GCA_033629205.1). NCBI lineage: Eukaryota > Viridiplantae > Streptophyta > Magnoliopsida > Fagales > Fagaceae > Lithocarpus > Lithocarpus polystachyus. The sequence continues at coordinate 2,112,125 of CM066165.1, forward strand.
AGAGGGGTGAAGGCCCGATGAAGCGAGGTAAGAAGGATCATTAAAGGTGTGGGGGCAATTTCATCATTTTAAATAATTGTTATTAAGGGTACCAATAACTCTTTGCCATGTGTCTTTTTAAAAAAAAAAAATATAGATGATTTAGTCCAAGTCAGATACCACGTCAGCACTTCGTTAGACCATGTATGACATAAACTAACAAACATAGATAGAATGATGAAAAGTAGAATGTTTTGCAAAGTTTATGGATGAGAAATGAACTTTTGTAAAAGTTTAGGAACGAAAATGATATTTTACCCAAAAAAAAAAAAAATTATTGAAAGTAAAGAGAATTGTGGATGAACTCCACTTGATTGGGGGTCAAGGTGATCCCATCTTGGAGGTGGGTGTTTCTCGGATTTTTTTTGAAAATAACTATAAAACTCAAATAATTAATTAATTAGGCAAGGTTTGAAACTATTTTGGTATCTAACAAATCAAGTATGTTAGACTCGATTTTACCCATTGAAATTGCACTTGGAAATCGAGTGTGAGACACTCGAGTTTGAAACTGACCTGTTCAGCGAGATCTAGAGGGAAGGAAGGAGGTGGGACCTGTTGATGCTCCCAGGTATCTGAAGGCCAAAGAAGAAGGGTGGTAGCTAGTTGTTGGTGATACCAAAAGTAACCAGTTGCTTGCGATCAAGACAGTTTCCCTGCAAAGGAAGGCAAAGGTTAAGCTTGAATTTGCTGCTCCTGCAGATGCTGGAAAGAAGCCATACATCCTCTATTTCATGTGTGATTCATATTTGGGCTGTGACCAGGAGTATAGCTTCAGTGTTGATATCAAAGAAGCTGCAGGCCCAGATGAAGACAGTGGGAGAGAATAAACAGATCATCCTTTTTATTTGCTTTTGGTTCATTGTAATTTTTGCTTTCTGCTATCTTAAACATGGTTGTAATTTTTGCTTTGACATTGTGAATTGGTACTTATGTGACTTCTGCATGTTTCGAAGCAATTGGATGTCAACTAAATGTTTTCTGCTTTTATGTGTCTAATTATTTTGTTTGGTTTGAGAAATTGATTGAATCTGATGTATTTATCTGTGCTTCATTTGGTTGGAGTGAAAGAACAGGTGGTGGGTTTTTTATGCATTCAAAAACTATAGCTTTTATATAGCAGCCTCAAGTTTTTTTATTTTTTGGCTACACATAATCTTTGAGCTGGTATAAGGTGCCCTGGCTTTATGCTTGCTGTTAATTTTTAAAGGCTAATTTTCTAAGAATATGGATTCTCCTCATCTATGCTGGACTTAGTTTCCAGGTTTGCTTTGGATTCTGTCTGTCTGACAATGTAGTGTCTGCCCACTCTAAAGGATCAGGCCTGTGCCTCCCATGTTGGAGAAGTTCAATTTTAGCATGGCTGCGTTACTGTTAGTTATAAAGGTGCAAGAACCTTATGTTTCACCACTAAAATGCAAGATTAGATTGGGGAGAAAAAGTGGTTGCAAATGAAGGTAGTACAAAGTAAACACATCAGTGATTAGTTGTTTTGCAAACGGGAAAACTAGCAGACTTTGGTCCAGATTGAGCTCATCTAAGTAGCCAACAAATAAGCTTTTTGGTCTATGCTGGATTTGATAGATTATCCAGTTTACTTTATGGATACTTGCTAGATGAGTCAACTGTCTCCCTGATCAGTGTAAGTTAAAGAAAATAGCTTTAAATTTTTAACCTCATTCATCAAGCTTTTCCAAACGATCGATTCTCAAAAAAAAAAAAAACTTATCCAAACAATCATGATCAACTGTCCGTTGCTTTTGGGTTTTACTCTTCTCACTACATTTTCTGGGAAAAGCTTATAGTCTTGTAATCTCTTTCGCTAGTGCAATTTATATTTGGTTCTTTTAGGATGAAATATGGTTCTAATCTTGAGTGGGAAGGAAATGCATAAATTGTTCTATTAATGGTTCTATATTTAGCAGTAACACTTGGATAAATTGCTGAAAGTTAATGTTCATCTATGCAGTTTACTAGTACGAGTAGTGTGCTATAGAAAATTATAAGCAAACCATCAATTGTGAAGTCTTTCCTAGGGGACATTTTCCAGATTATTTATTGCTAATGGTTTACAGGTATTGGAATTGTCAAACATCAGAATCTGTGTTCAAGTAAATGATGGTAACACTAGAGGCAGCAGAAATTCTAATAATTATCTCTTCATTATTTGCAGCATTAGCGTAAATTTTTTTTTTTTTTTGGCTGAATGCAGCATTAGCCTAATCTAACGGCTTGGGAATGGACACTTGGAATTCATAAGATGAATTAAAGGCTTGTATTCGGGTACTGTGAACCGGCCTCCCTGCACAAGGAAAAATGACAGTATATATAACTTGAGTATACCATAGTTCAATCATTGTACAATGACCTTTGTGTAATGGTTTTCTTGCACTGGCATTAGTTTCTTGGCCATCTCTTTATAAAGGTTTTATCTGATGCAATGTAGAGCCTTTGATCCTAAATAGTTGATGAAAAGTACTTTTTTTGTGCATTCATAAGCTTTAAATGGAATCAAATGTGGTAATTAAACTACATGATCCTGATTATACATTTAAATAGGAATGGTTGATGTGGAGTTGGTAACTTTGTTATGGACGATATTTTAACTTGTTTATACAATATCATGTCTGATTTCGTTTTTCCTCGTTAGGAGTTATCCAATTTTTAAAATTGTATTCATGTCTAGATTCTATTATTATGATTGTGACTGCCATTATAATGTAGTATAGAGGATGAGAGGGAAGTAAATTGGAGGAAGAAAAATAATGACTTGTTTAAATACTATTCTTTTTTATAGATAATTGATGAGTAGATGGTTCAATAGTGTTTTATATACAGGGATTTAGCAGTCTAATGACATATAAGTTACAGAATTTACTAAATACCTGTTTTTACATTTATTTTATATGTATTTTACATTCAAACAAAATCGCAATTGCTATGATTTTAAATGATGGGAATCCCAAACATCTGTGAATTTGCTATTATTATTATTATTATTATTATTATTTAAAAAAACAATATTTTCTACTTTTTCATTGTGAATGGACAAAAATTCCATATTTTGTCCACATTTTGCATCATGCAATTGAGTTTGCAGGCTATCATTTTCTTCTTCTTTTTATTATTATTATTATTATTATTATTATTATTATTGTTTTGGCTGAGTCTGTAGGCTATCATTCACCTTTGACCAGTGCCTTCTCAATTATTATCCTAGAGCAACATACTCTACAGCTAAAGCGTAAAGTCAAATGAATGCTTAAAAAATAAAACTAAGAAAATACATAAATAATGTTATCATATATCTCGGTTGAAGTCTTGTAATTACTGGGCTTACTTCCAAGTGGTCTGGGGATGGAGGTACCAGGTTCCAGTCTCATAATTAGGCCAAAATGGCCAAATACCACAATTTTCAGAAATTTGTAGTAAAAAAACACTGTTTCAAAACTAAATAGGGAAATACTACTTTTCTAGAACTCGAGTTTCAGAAACTCGAGTTCCTTATTAGTTTTGCTAACGTGGCATATTTGTGCGATTAAAAAAAATAATGTGGTACTCGAGTTTGGTAAACTCGAGTTCTATGCAACACAGTACTCGAGTATACCAGGCTCGAGTAACTTTTATAAATAAAATTATGTTTATGTTTATTTTTATGGTACTCGAGCTCACCAAACTCGAGTTCCTTATAGCTTTTTTTTTTTTTTTTTTGGATAATCGACAAATAAACATAAACATAAAAATAAATAGCTTTTTTTTTATGTTTTTATTTATTTAAATAGAAGCATTGTAAAATATAGAGATTTTAATTTCAAAATATGAATTAATTTCTACATTAATTAAAATTTTTTATTGTTTTCTCATAAAAATTGTTCATTGTTTTCTACAAAAACTATTTCTATGATTTTGCATAAAATTATTTTCTGTTCAACATTATTTAAAAAATTGTTCACTTTTCTGTTCACTATTTAAAAAATTGTTCACTGTTTTCTCATAAAACACCTACTAAAATCATGTTTTCTAAATTTAAACGTCAAATTTGAATGCTTTTTCATGCTTAAATTTCACAATAATCCAATTTGTTTTTCTGCATTGATAAAATCTATTTCTACATTAATAAAATTGGCTCTCTGCACATCATGTTTACTGTATATTCGAAACTGCTTACTGCATTCATAAAATCTATTTTCTGCATTAATTAAAACTGTTCATTGTTTTCTTATAAAAATTGTTCACTGTTTTCTCGAGAATGGTGACCTTAAAATCAATAGTAGAAGGAAACTTTCTCTTTAATGATTTTACATGTGATCCATTATCTAATTCAGAATTATATAATTCATGCTTATCAGGAGTTAAAATATAAAGACCATCCACAATATTGCCGGAATAGATAAACACTTTACCCTTCTTTATTGCAACATTGTCTTTAAGAATAACACAATATCCATGTTTACCCAAATAAGTTGCAGAAATTAAATTCTCACGAACATTAGGTACATACAGACAGTCATCTAATATTAAAACCCTTGACTCAAAACATAGATTATAAACACCAACAGCTACAACCAAAATCCTGCTCCCATCAGTCAAAATAAGAAACAATTCCCCTACATTAAGGCTCTGGTCTCCTGGAACCACTGCAAAGTATTGCAGATATAATTAGTACAACATAAATCCACACGTCAGGAATCCGTGGGTATTTGTACTAAACATATTTCAAAGTCACCACTCCCGAGAAAACAGTGAACAATTTTTATGAGAAAACAATGAACAGTTTTAATTAATGCAGAAAATAGATTTTATGAATGCAGTAAGCAGATTCGAATATACAGTAAACATGATGTACAAAGAGCACATTTTATTAATGTAGAAATAGATTTTATCAATGCCAAAAAACAAATTCGATTATTATGAAATTTAAGCATGAAAAAGCATTCAGATTTGGCGTTTAAATTTAGAAAACACGATTTCAGTAGGTGTTTTACGAGAAAACAGTGAACAATTCTTTAAATAGTGAAGAGAAAATAATTTACGCAGAAAAGAAAGTGAACAATTTTTTAAATAATGCTGAACAGAAAATAATTTTATGCAAAATCATAGAAATAGTTTTTGCAGAAAACAGTGAACAATTTTTATGAGAAAACAATAAATAATTTCAATTAATGTAGAAATTAATTCATATTTTGAGATTAAAATCTCTATATTTTACAATGCTTCTATTTAAATAAAAAAAAAAAACATAAAAAAAAACTACTTATGTTTCTGTTTATGTTTATATGTCGATTATCCAAAAAAAAAAAAAAGTTATAAGGAACTCGAGTTTACTAAACTCGAGTTCTTTGCAAGGTACTCAAGTCTAGTGAGCTCGAGTATCGTAGAAAGAAACATAAACATAATTTTATTTATAAAAGATACTCAAGACTGGTATACTTGAGTACTGTGTTGCATAGAACTCGAGTTTACCAAGCTCAAGTACCACATTATTTTTTTTAATCGCACAAATTTTAGCTCAGCAGTGCCACAGTGGCAAAACTGATGAGGAACTCAAGTTTCATAAACTCTAGTACCATTTGGAACTCGAGTTTCTGAAACTCAAGTTCTAGAAAAGTGGTATTTCCCTCTTTAGTTCCGAAACAATGTTTTTTTGCTACAAATTTCTGAAAATGGTGGTATTTGGCCATTTTGGCCCTCATAATTATGTTGTAATAAGCATATAAAGAAAAGAAAAAGAAATCAGTAACACTATAAAACATTTTATCTAGTAGAACAAGCTTGCTCTTAACATGGATTCTCAATTTGAACTATACATGATTTTTGTAAAAACTTTTTTTTTTTGATAATATTTCATATACTTAATCTTCGAATAAAATGGGTTATTACATATGTATTGAATTATTGATTCGTTGACATTTTTTTTTTACTATTTATTTAAAGCTTAATATATGAAAATTGTATAACTCCCCGTGCACTCTAAGTTGTTATTTATCTGTATATATTAAGAGGATTTAAAAAGTTAGTTATTGACTTTTTCACTTCTAAAATTACCCCTAATTTAATTAATTTATCCTTATCCCTAAAAATAAGAAATTAGGTTAAAATTGTAAATAGATAAAAATTATAAATAAATAAAAACTTCCCACTACCCTCATTTGAAAGAAAATAACTACCCCTCCCATAAAATAAGGAAAACCTATCCCATGTTAAAAAAAAAAAAAAAAAAAGTGTCAGACTAAACTATCCCACGTTTTTTTTTTAAACTATTACATTATCATTTTTTTTTTTGATTTATTACATTATCAAATTTTTTTTTTGATAACTATTATATTATCAATTGGATTTGGATAACTATTATATTATCAATTGGATTTGGATAAACACGCAAAAGCTTTTAATTGAAAAAGGAATCCTATTCTCTTCAAAAAAAAAAAAATCCTATTTTTTCAGATTGTGATGAAAGAAAAATTATGATACTGAATCCCAAAAAAAAAGGTCTTATCGCACGTGTGAAGTGCGTGTGATGAGGCTAGTTGTTGTTATTATTATTATTATTATTATTATTATTATTATTATTATTATTATTATTATTATTATTATTATGTAAGCCTAATATTCTTTCACACTTCTACGGTTTTATTGTAAATCTAAATTTTGAATACTTATCAAAATAGAAAAACAAAAATTGGATGCTATATATATACTCTTAAAAAAAAAATCAAGGCACATATGAATTTTTTCATTGGTTTCTCAATAAAATTTTTACATATTCAAATTTCATGTTGAAATATTTTTATACTTAAATTGATAACCGAAATTAATTTGTTACTAACTTTATATGGATTTTTAATTTATATGGAGAGGAAGTACATTTTTTATTACTAAAAAAAAAAAAATATATGTGACTACAACTACGAACAAAAGGTGGGAAAGAGGATTTTGCATCTCTCTCTGCTTAGTCTGATCACTGCAAAGAAGTGGTTGCAAATGAAGGAAGTACAAGTCAATACATCATTGATTAGTAAATAGAAAACTATAGCAGGCTTGGTCTGGATTGAGTTCATCACTATCCCACAAATGAGTTATCTGATTTATGTTGGATTTGATAGATTATTTAGTTCTGGTTAATTTCTCTTTTTATCCTATTTTTGGTTTTTTTAAGTTTTAACAATAACTAAACTAGCTTAGTGTTTGGTTTCCGGTTAAACCGGATGGTAGGGTTCAATTTTTAAAACCATGATTAGAATACTTAAACTCTGCAAATGCTTTGTCCACATACATAATTACGTTCAAAAATTAAAAAAATTGAAAAGTCATGCATGAGAGAGTTATGGTCTGTTTGGATGGTGGGGGGAAGGAGAGAGAGTGGAGGAGAGTAGAGTAGAGTTAGCTAAAAATAAGCTAATTTTGTGCTAAATCTACTCTACTCTATTCTACTCTCTCTCCATCTCCCTTAATTCAAACAGACCATTATTGTGTGTATACATATATACTTTGACACGGTCTTGAAGAAATTAAATTAAGGTCAATGACAATGTTATTCCATTGAATCGGGTTGTTATTGAAGCAAAAAGGTTTTTATCCCTATATAGAAAAACTAAAGGTAACCCAATGAGGAAACCACGGCTTGCAGTGGTTATTGGAAGCCTTCGAATCAAGATGGGTTCAAGACAAATTTTGATGGGGCTATGTTCCATGATTTAGGAAAAGCTGGTATAGATGTTGTGATAAGAAAGAATAAAGGGGAAGTTATGACAGCCTTGTCTGAACAAATCCCCCGACCCCCTTACAATTCTTGAAATATTTACCATTATGGAGGAGACTCAGAAATTGTCATTATTTCTCTTTAGAAGAGTGATATGTTTCATTTTGCTTTTGGTCATTTAGTTAAAAACGCCTTATGTAAACTCTTTACAAAGTTATTATTTCTCTCATACCCATAGACATGACAATTCTATTACGAATGATTTTGCTAAGAGAGTTAGATTTTATTCTCCGCTTTTAGCCTAAATGGAGTCTATTCCTCCAGACATTAGTAGCCTTGTAACTTTAAGTAATATTAAACCACTTAATAAATTTTTATAAGATTAATATTTTAAAATTGTACTGTCTTTTTTGTAAAAAAGACATGATTATTAATGAGAACGCAACTAATGTATTGACAAATTCATCTTTGACAAATACATCTTTTATGATAGAATTACTTTTAGATTATGCTTCATCGACACGATTTTAATGTAAAAAAGAATACTAGTACTAAAAAAAAAAAAGAATAAGAGGCTCTGAACTGATTTTGATACGATTTTGATGTACAAAAGAATTCTAGCATTGCCACTTCTTGAATGATGAGGCTCTGATTTTTGTGCCTCCGTCGACTCAAATGTTTTAAGATCACTAGTTATGGTTGCTCGTGTTCTTTGTTCATGGTCAAAAGAAAAGAAAAGATTCACTAAAAATATAAAAATAAAAAATAAAAAGAGGACCAATAGTAAATCATATACATTCAATGAGGGAGTGAATAGGAAATACTCCCCTTTTTTTTTATACCATTAAAGGGAGAACAATTTTACAAAATATTGGGGTTACAGTAGACAAAATGAACCGACATTGAGACAGCCAGGTTAGCAACAGAAAAAAACATGAGCCAAAACTATCCTAGGAACTTAGTACATTTTGAAAATTAAACCTTTCTGCTGAAGATGAGATAATCAGCCAACATAGTCATCTCAAACAGGTCAGGCTTGGTGACTTGTCCCAAAACTTGGCTTAGTCTTCTACTAGTAGTGAGAAACAAAAGTGTATGGAATCCATGTTGCATGGCTTTGAGAACTGACTCTACCATAGCCTCCTGCAAAGCTCCATACTTTGTTTTTGCTGTGCTGTTAGCTGCTCTCCAAAGTACTACCTCTCCCTGGATACCCCTAGCTTCATAAGCATATGAACATCTTCTATACCTCTTGCTCCTTACACTTGCAACTCTGATGATCAACTGCCACTATCAAGCTGCTGCATTTGGCTCTGAAACTGGGATTCTTGGCTGTCTGTTCTCCTCTGACCTGCTAGAAAAGGATTCTTTGTACCTGCATGATAGTGTTTGAGCAATTAGAACCACCTCTAAAGGGTTTGGGTTTTTACCTTCATGGATCACTAGATTCTGTGTTTCCATACTGTCCAAAGAGTGGTAAAGATTGCCTGCAGATATTCCATTGATTGCTCCTCTTTAAAATTGAACCTGTTTAGCAGTCTATCAATCCACTGTTAAACAGTAATGTTACAAAAATCAGTGGTATGAACAGCAAGTGTAGTGCCATGCCAACAAGCTCCTGCAAAATTGCAATGTAAAAACAGGTGTGGAAGAGTCTTCCTCAGCTTCACACATAGTACATTTGTTACGGGTTTGAATCCCTCTGTTTTTGAGGATGAGCATTGTTGGGAGGCTATCATGCAGTAGTCTCCTACTCCAGGTTCTAGGACAGGTAGTACCAAACTATAGGCTGTCCTAACTTTATACTCACCATCAGCTGAATATTTCCATACCAGCTTGTCACTAACAGAAGCAGTTTTAGTTATAGAATAGCCATAATGTCTGACCATTGAGCATGAGAATAAATGGCTTTAATGAGGTCAAAATTCCCTGAATAAGAACTTTGATCTAAGACATCAGCCACAGTGCCATGTTGCAAACCAAATCTGTTTAATGAATCAAAATTGCCTTTCAACCAATACTGATCTGTTAATGAAATGTTTTGGCCCCTCCCAATCAACCCATCTACCATCCTTAAGCAACACATTACCCGGATTAAGAATGCTTCTCCAAAACCAAGGGTGATGGGTCTGGTAGTAATTTCCTGTAAAGAGGCAGTAGGGATAGAATTTACTCTTTAAGGTCCTAGCAAGCAGGGAATTAGGATTTTGGATGAGTTTCCAATATTGTTTGGCCAACATAGCCTGATTCATAAGACTGAACCTTTTAAACCTAATCCACCATTCTGTTTTGGCTGACAAATCTTACCCCAATTCAGAAAGTGTTTTTTTTTTCCCCTTGATTATGACACCACCAAAAATCTCTCACTATAGAGTCCATCTTCTTACATGTAGTTTCAGGAACCTTAAACATGAGAATATGTACAGAGGAATGGACTGAAGAGTTGAAGAGATAAGGGTGGATCTACCTGCCTGGGAAAGTAACTTAGCTTTCCAACCTCGAAGTTTTGAGTTTAATTTCTCCACTAGGAATTGGAAGTCATTTACTCTATTACCCCTTAGAACAACTGCATCAGTTGATGCAAAATCTTGCAAAATAGAAAAAGTTGCTCATTTTACACATTTTAAACAAAAAAAACGTTAGTGGGTGCATAGAAAGTTGCTCATTTTTTATGCACGGTTACATTAGTTGTGCATATCATTATTTTATTTTATTTTTTTCTCTCATCTCTCTTCTTTCTCCATCTGACTTCTCTCTCTCCCTCTCCCTCTGAACCGCAACAGCACCACCCACCTCCAGACAAAACTTGGGGTTTATATTTTTTTTCTTTCAATTCCATCCACCAATTCCCAAATCAAACCCTGAAAAAAAAAATTCTCATTCAAAACCCAAAAACACAAACGTTTTCACTGTTTTCTACTCCACAGCAACAACAATCGCTGTTTCAACCTCAAACTCAGTCTTTTCAAGTGGTCGGATCCTGAGTCCCAGAAAATTCTCCTCCAGATCGAGTATTTTTTTTTTTTCTTATTTCCTAGTTCTTGATTTTTTTTTTTTCTTTTTTGCTGTGTTTTCTGTTTGGTTGCCGAGAGACGGAGGGAAAATTAACAGAAACAATGCAAGATTGAGTCTTTTCTTTTTCCCACTTGTCATAGTCTCTTGGGTTTCTAAATAGACTTAAAAATTCAAGTTCTTAAGCATATAACAAAGGAAGAAAGCATATTCTGAGAGGAGATCCCGCTCCGCCTGGTTCTGGTTTCCACACTACTTCACAATAAATACCCATTCACTAAAATCCACACCTCAAAAACTCTCTCTCTCTCTATTACCATCTGTATCCCTGCTGTGTTTCCTTGTTGATTTTGTTTTCTCTCTCTAAAAATCAAAACAATGGCTCTCAATGCAAGATTGAGTCTTTTCTTTTTCCCACTTGTTATAGTCTCTTGGGTTTCTAAATAGACTTAGAAATTCAAGTTCTTAAGCATAAAACAAAGGAAGAAAGCATATTCTGAGAGGAGATCCCACTCCACCTGGTTCTGGTTTCCACACTACTTCACAATAAATACCCATTCACTAAAATCCACACCTCAAAAACTCTCTCTCTCTCTCTATTGCCTTCTGTATCCCTGCTGTCTTTCCTTGTTGATTTTGTTTTCTCTCTATAAAAATCAAAACAATGGCTCTCAATGCAAGATTGAGTCTTTTCTTTTTCCCACTTGTTATAGTCTCTTGGGTTTCTAAATAGACTTAAAAATTCTAGTTCTTGATCTGGGTTGTTGATAATTTGTGAAGGTTTTTGATGGTGTCGATGATTTTTGAAGGTTTTGATGGTTTTGATGATTTTTGGGGTTTTGATGGCTTTTATTCTTTGTTTGATCAATGGGTGAAGGGAGAGCTTAATGATGGTGCTTGATGATCTGGGTTTTGATTAGTGGCTCATGATGGTGCACGGTCTGCAGTGGTTGTGCTTGATGATGGTGGATTGATCGTCGATGGTGGCTTGGGTTGTGTGTGAGAGGAATTCAAGAGAAGAGAGAAGTGTGAAGGGTGAAGGAAATAACAAAAAATTATAACAGAATGAATATTTTATTGAATAAATGTGTAGAATAAACAAACTGATATAGGAGTTTTGTAAAAATAGTTGTGTAAAATATAAAAAGTAGGTTTTTTTTGCAAAATTTACAAAATTTTTGCATCAACTGATGCAGTTGCTCTTAGTTTGAAATTCAATCCTATTTGCTAGGATTAGAGACCAGATTTACCCTTAAGGACCTAGCTAGCACTTCCTATTCCTCTTAAGGCATGTTTGGAGAACAATACAGATCAAACTTAGCTAAGTTTATGCTCTGCCCAAAAAGGGTGCAATACCAATCCAAAGTTCATTGCAAATTTGCTAAATACTTCTCATCTTTCTTAAAAAACAACAGAGAGTCATCAGCATATAAAAGATGAGTGAAAGTATCTCCATTTCTACCCACATTGACCCGAGAGATTAGGTTTGAGGATTCTGCCTTAAGAAGAGCTAATGATAAGATGTTGGCACATATTAGAAAAAAGTATGGAGAGATGGGGTCTCCTTGCCTATGTCCTGTCCCAGGTTTAAAGGAATTGGATATGTTGCCACTAAAGAGGAGAGTGTAATGAACAGAAGTGACACACTCCATTAGCCATTTAACCCATTTGGCATCAAAATTCATGGCAATGAGCACTGCTTTAAGAAAATTCCATCTAACCCTGTCATAAGCGTTACTCATGTCAATCTTAAGGACCACAAAACTGTATTTACCCTTTTTTTTCCTAAGAGCATCCGCTATCACATGGGCAATAAAAATATTGTCAGTGATATTTCTCCCTTTTATGAAGGCATTTTGATATTTAGTTATGAGACAATCCATGATAGGCTTAAGTCTATTGACTAACAACTTTGATATAATTTTATACACAACATTACATAGACTTATGGGCCTAAAGTGGGAGACCTCATCAGGGTAATTGTTCTTTGGGATAAGGGTAATGAGTGTTTGGTTCAGGGGTTTGAATAGAGACCCTGAGTGGAAGAAGGCTTGGACAGTGTTAATTATGTCTGGTCTAAGAATATCCAAGTATTCCTGAAAGAAATAAGCTGGAATCCCATCAGGCCCTGGTGCTTTGTGAGGGCCAAGCTGAAATACAGTACACTAAATCTCAAAATTGGTAATGGGTTTACTCAGCTCCAAGCATTGCTGGGCTGTTAGCTGTGGAATATTAATACCCTGGAGTTCTTGTAAAATGTCATCTACACTTAAAGCATTCTGATCTTCATACGAACTCTTGAAGTGTTCCACTAAAATACCCTCAATCTCCTCTGGTTTATCAGTAAAATTCTCATTCGTGTCCTTAAGTTGTAGAATGCTGCTCTTGGCTCTTCTCAGCTTCACTATTGTTTGGAAAATTTTTTTATTCCTATCACCCTTCAAAATCCAGTCACATCTAGCCTTTTGGGCCCACATTTGTTCCTCCTTATCCAACAAATCTTCCACCTCCTCTCTGATGCACTTTTCTCTCCTCACATCATCTTCATTCACAATAGTGTTTTGAATATCTTGCAGAAGGGCTAATTTGTTCTTGATATCAGTTTCCACCTTACCAAAAACTGTCTTATTCCAGCTAGAAGAATCAGGCCTAACTTTCTGCAGTTTACTATATAATTGAGCAGCCCTTGATCCAGCATTTTGTGACCTCCATGCCAACTGAATCATTTCCTTACATGAGGGGTGGGATGTCCACATACGTTCAAACCTAAAAGGGGTGTAGCTAGGAATTTATACTTGGGAGGCCAATTTGTTGTAATTTTCCCTTATAGAATCTCCACAAAAAAAATTGTAGTATTAATACAATAATCATAATTCAAAAATCTATTGAATACAGAATTATCAACTTTGATATATCATCATATTCTCAACAATTATTTAGCTCACTATTGATATATACAAAAATTTTCACTGTTATTTTAAAACTATCAACCCATCATTATTCATAATATTGAAAATTTCCTATATTTTAATTTTTTTTCAAAGAATTATCTAGCACCTAATTTCAAACAAAAAAATCAGCTTAAAAAAATGATGACATAGAGAGATAAAATATATTATAATATAGCAATACAAAAATTGAACAACAAAATCTTGATAAACAAAACATATTCATTAAACTAATTAGAAAGCCAAAAACTCATATGGCTAGATTCATATTATAATAAATAAATAAATAAATAACAAAACCATATGACCATTATCGTATATATAACAAAACATAAATCTAAATACCCAAATGCGAGAGTTTATTTGGCTGTGTTGGAAAGAGTGTTAATATGTTGACTTGAGAGAGGGCAGTATAGGCTGGGATTGAGGATTTGTGTACTTTGGGTCACATATCTACTGGACTATGTTGAGATCCTAGTAATAAAAAGGCCCGTTCATATTTTTTGAGAGGGCCCAGTACATATTACTTCCTTGTTGGATTAGACCTATAGCCTAAAATTGCCATAACAGTAAAAGAAAATTAAAATTTTGGAGGGGGGCATGAATAAGGTTGCTCCGCCCCTGGCTGGAGGGGGTGAAGTGAGGTACGCAGGATCATTAAAGGTGTGGGGGCAATTTCATCATTTTAAATAATTGTTATCAAGGGTACCAATAACTCTTTGCCATGTGTCTTTTAAAAAAAAAAATATAAATGATTTAGTCCAAGTCAAATACCACGTCAGTACTTCGTTAGGCCACGTTTGACGTAAACTAACAGACATAGATGGAATGACGAAAAGTAAAACGTTTTGCAAAATTTATGGACGAAAAATAAACTTTTGTAAAAGTTTAGGAACGAAATTGATATTTTACCAAAAAAAAAAAAACTAATATATGATTATAATTTACAAACTGGAGTAAAAATTTGGTTTCACGCATCCATGCAGAAGATAATTAATTGAAAGTAAAGAGCATTGTGGATGAACTCCACTTGATTGGGGGTCAAGGTGGTCCCATCTTGGAGGTGGGTGTTTCCCGGATGAGATATATTGCAAGCCAAGTCGAGAACAAGATACGAATTGTGGCTCTGTCAACTTCTCTAGCAAATGCAAAGGATCCTGGGGAATGGATTGGTGCTGCTGCTCATGGCCTTTTCAACTTTCCTCCTGGTGTCCGACCAGTGCCATTGGAAATACACATTCAAGGGGTGGATATAGCTAATTTTGAAGCCAGGATGCAAGCAATGACGAAACCAACATACACTGCGATTGTTCAACATGCCAAAAATGGGAAGCCTGCTCTTGTTTTTGTTCCAACAAGGAAGCATGTCGGACTCACTGCTGTGGATCTGATGACATATGTGGCTGGTAATGGCAGTAAGTCATTTTTATTGCAGACTCCTGAAGAACTCAAGCTTTTCATTGACAAAATTAATGATGAAATGTTGAAAGCGACTTTACTTCATGGAGTGGGCTACTTGCATGAGGGCTTGACTAAGTTGGATCAAGAAGTTGTGTCACAGCTGTTTGAGGCTGGGTGGATTCAGGTTTGTGTCATGAGCAGTTCAATGTGTTGGGGAGTTTCATTGTCAGCCCATTTGGTGGTGGTGATGGGAACGCAGTACTATGATGGTCCGGAAAATGCTCACACTGATTACCCTGTTACTGATCTTTTGCAAATGATGGGTCATGCCAGTCGGCCTTTGTTAGATAATTCTAGGAAATGTGTCATCCTTTGCCATGCACCTCGTAAAGAGTACTACAAGAAGTTCTTGTATGAAGCATTCCCAGTTGAGAGCCATTTGCACCACTTTCTACACGATAATCTGAATGCAGAAATTGTTGCTGGAATTATTGAGAACAAGCAAGATGCTGTGGATTATCTTACATGGACATTTATGTACAGGAGGCTCACACAAAATCCCAACTATTACAATCTTCAGGGAGTTAGTCACAGGCATCTCTCTGATCATCTGTCAGAGCTTGTAGAGAACACATTGAGTGATTTGGAATCGAGTAAGTGTGTTGCTATTGAGGATGACATGGACCTTTCTCCTTTGAACCTAGGCATGATAGCATCATATTATTACATCAGTTACACTACTATAGAGCGTTTCAGTTCTTCTTTGACTTCCAAAACAAAGATGAAGGGTCTTTTGGAGATCCTGGCTTCGGCTACAGAGTATGCACTTCTTCCTATACGACCTGGGGAGGAAGAGGTGGTTCGGAGGTTGATTAATCACCAGAGGTTTTCATTTGAAAATCCCAAATGTACAGATCCACATGTGAAAGCTAATGCACTTCTTCAGGCCCACTTTTTAAGGCAAACTGTTGGTGGGAACCTAGCATCAGACCAGCGAAAGGTGCTTCTTTCTGCAAGTAGATTGCTTCAGGCAATGGTTGATGTTATTTTAAGCAATGGCTGGCTGAGCCTTGCTCTTCTTGCAATGGAAGTCAGCCAAATGGTGACACAGGGCATGTGGGAGCGTGATTCCATGCTTGTGTCAGCCAAATGGTGACACAGCTTCCCCACTTCACAAAGGAGTTGGCCAAGAAATGCCAAGAAAACCTTGGAAAGAATATCGAGACCGTTTTTGATTTGGTGGAAATGGAGGATGATGAGAGGCGTGAGCTGCTGCAGATATCAGATGAGCAGTTGCTTGATATTGCACGATTTTGCAATCGTTTTCCCAATATTGATATGACATATGAAGTGCTTGAGAATGACAACGTGAGGCCTGGGGAGGATATCACTCTGCAAGTCACTCTTGAGCGAGATCTAGAGGGAAGGACGGGGGTGGGACCTGTTGATGTTCCCAGGTATCCGAAGGCCAAAGAAGAAGGGTGGTGGCTAGTTGTTGGTGATACCAAAAGTAACCAGTTGCTTGCCATCAAGAGAGTTTCCCTGCAAAGGAAGGCAAAGGTTAAGCTTGAATTTGCTGCTCCTGCAGATGCTGGAAAGAAGCCATACACCCTCTATTTCATGTGTGATTCATATTTGGGCTGTGACCAGGTTTATAGCTTCAGTGTTGATATCAAAGAAGCAGCAGGCCCAGATGAAGACAGTGGGAGAGAATAAACAGGTCATCCTTTTTATGCTTTTGGTTCATTGTAATTTTTGCTTTCTGCTATCTTAAACATGGTTGTAATTTTTGCTTTGACATTGTGAATTGGTATTTATGTGACTTCAGCATGTTTCGAAGCAATTGGATGTCAACTAAATATTTTCTACTTTTATGTGTCTAATTATTTTGTTTGGTTTGGGAAATTGATTGAATCTGATGTATTTATCTGTGCTTCATTTGGTTGGAGTGAAAGAACAGTTGGTGGGTTTTTTGTCTGTGCATTCAAAAACTATAGCTTTTATATAGCAGCCTCAAGCTTTTTTATTTTTTGGCTACACATTTTCTTTGAGCTGGTATAAGGTGCCCTCGCTTTATGCTTGCTGTTAATTTTTCTGAAGGCTAGTTTTTTAAGTATATGGATTCTCCTCATCTATGCTGGACTTAGTTTCCAGGTTTGCTTTGGATTTTGTCTGTCAGACAATGTAGTGTCTGCCCATTCTAATGGATCAGGCCTGTGCCTCCCATGTTGGAGAAGTTCAATTTTAGCATGGCTGCGTTACTGTTAGTTATAAAGGTGCAAGAACCTTATGTTTCACCACTAAAATGCAAGATTAGATTGGGGAAAAAAAAGTGGTTGCAAATGAAGGTAGTACAAGTAAACACATCAGTGATTAGTTGTTTTGCAAACAGGAAAACTAGCAGACTTTGGTCCAGATTTAGCTCATCTAAGTGGCCAACAAATAAGCTTTTTGGCCTATGCTGGATTTGATAGATTATCCAGTTTACTTTATGGATACTTGCTAGATGAGTCAACTGTCTCCCTGATCAGTGTAACTTAAGAAAATAGCTTTAAATTTTTAACTCCATTCATCAAGCTTTTCCTAACAACGGCAAAAAAAAAAAAAAAAAAAAAATTATCCAAACAATCATATCAACTGTCCATTGCATTTGGGTTTTACTCTTCTCACTACATTTTATGGGAAAAGCTTATAGTCTTGTAATCTCTTTCGCTAGCGTAATTTATATTTGGTTCTCACCTTTTAGGATGAAATGTGGTTCTAATCTTGGGTGGGAAGGAAATGGATAAATAGTTCTATTAATGGTTCTATGTTTAGCAGTAACACCTTGGATAAAATGCTGGAAGTCGATGTTCATCTATGCAAGTTTACTAGTCCAAGTAGTGTGCTATAGAAGGTTATAAGCAAACCATCAATTGTGGAGTCTTTCTTAGGGGACATTTTCCAGATTATTTGTTGCTAATGGATTACAGGTATTGGAATTGTCAAACATCAGAATCTGTATTCAAGTAAATGATGTTATCACTAGAGGCAGCAGAAATTCTAATAATTATCTCCTTCATTAATTGCAGCATTAGCCTAATCTCTCTTTTTTTCTTTTTCTTTTTTTTTGCTGAATGCAGCATTAGCCTTATCTAACGACTTGGGAATGGACACTTGGAATTCATAAGATGAATTAAAGGCTTGTATTCGGGTACTGTGAACCGGCCTCCCTGCACAAGGAAAAATGACAGTATATATAACTTGAGTATACCATAGTTCAATCATTGTACAATTACCTTTGTGTGATGGTTTTCTTGCACTGGCATTAGTTTCTTGGCCATCTCTTTATAAAGGTTTTATCTGATGCAATCTAGAGCCTTTGATCCTAAATAGTTGATGAAAAGTATTTTTTATGTGCATTCATAAGCTTTAAATGTAATCAAATGTGGTAATTACACTACATGATCCTGATTATACATTTAAATAGGAATGGTTGATGTGTAGTTGGTAACTTTGTTAGGATGATATTTTAACTTGTTTATACAATATCATGTCTGATTTCTTTTTTCCTCGTTAGGAGTTACCCAATTTTTAAAATTGTATTCATGTCTAGATTCTATTATTATGATTGTGACTACCATATAATGTAGTATATATAGAGAATGAGAGGGAAGTAAATTGCAGGAAGAATAATAATGACTAGTTTAAATACTATTCTTTTTTATGGATAATTGATGAGTAATTGGTTCAATAGTGTTTTATATACAGGGATTTAACAGTCTAATGACATATAAGTTACAGAATTTACTAAATACCTGTTTTTACATTTATTTTCTATGCATTTTACATTCAAACAAAATCGTAATTGCCATGATTTTAAATGATGGGAATCCCAAACATTTGTGAAATTGTGTATAAATAACAAAGTTTTCACTTTTCATCCATCAAAATTATTGTAGCTCAATAGATTGGATTTTTTGGTGTTTTTAAGAGAGATATTTAGTGTTTAGATTAAATCCTCTCTCCTAGCTTACGAAGAATTATTATTTTTTTTTTTTAAAAACAATGTTTTCTACTTTTTCATTGTGAATGGGCAAAAATTCCATATCTTGTCCACATTTTGCATCCTGCGATTGATTTTACAGGCTATCGTTCTCTTCTTTCTTCTATTCTTCTTTTTTTAGCTGAGTTTATAGGCTATTATTCACCATTGACCAGTGCCTTCTCAATTATTATCCTAGAGCAACATAGCCAAATGGATGCTACAAAAATAAAACAACACCGTACATAAATAATGTATTATATATATCGGTTTAAGTCTAAGGGGCGTTTGGATTTTTAGTTTCCATAACTCATAACTCTGTTTCTATAACTCATAACTCAAAAATGGTAGGACCTATAACTCAAAGTCCGATTGGGAGCACCATAACTCTGTTTCCATCACTCAATTCTCTAATTTTTGAGTGATGAGTTATGGAAACTTAAAACACATTTTAGTTGTTTTCAGTTTCCATAACTCATAACTCAATGGCATTTTTGTAATTAAACTTACACAAAAGGACCCACAGCTGCAACTTTTGACTTATTCTCCTCTTTTTTTTTTTTTTTTTTTTTTTTCTCTGATGATCAGTGCCTTCTTCAACGTCTTCTTCCTTCTTCTTTTTTTTCCTTCCTTTCTTCCTTTCAGCGTCTTCTTCCTTTTTTTTTTCTTTTTCTTTTTCTTTTTTCTTCCTTTCTTCTGATCAGCGTCTTCTTCCTTTTTTTTTTTTTTTTTTTTTTCTTCCTTTCTTTGGATCAGTGTCTTCTTCCTTTTTTCTTTTTTTTTTTCTTCCTTTCTTCTGGGTTTCAGCGTCTCCTTTCTTCTTCTTCTTTTTTTTTCTTTTTTAGGTGATCTGGGCACTG
Source organism: Lithocarpus polystachyus (assembly GCA_033629205.1). Lineage (NCBI taxonomy): Eukaryota > Viridiplantae > Streptophyta > Magnoliopsida > Fagales > Fagaceae > Lithocarpus > Lithocarpus polystachyus. The sequence goes on from CM066165.1 coordinate 2,132,108, forward strand.
AAAAAAAAAAAAAAAAAAACTGTACCAAATGACAGGTATGGGATCCATAAATAGTTAAAAAATATTGAGTGATGATAACTGGGTGATGGTGCCAAACGGGTGGGGTGTAGGGAGTTAAGGAATTTTGAGTGATGAGTGATAAGTAATCACTGTGCTCACTTTCATGTGGTTTGGGGGCGGAGGTACCAAGTTCTAATCTCACAATGAAAAACATTTAAGAAAAACCTTGCGCTTCCGGTTTAATGCCCACTAATGCCCTTGTGGGATAGAGAGAATAGCTGACCAATTGGTTCCCTTGTTTGTAGACCCAAACTTATCGAGTATGATTTTACTATGATAACAACTAAGTAGAATGCCCACGCTTACCATTTTTTTGCTTATTTAAAAAATTACTTCTTCTTCTCCTTTTTTTTTTGGGACTTTTGAATAATCTTATATCTTTGATTGCACATGTTATTGAGCAAAGTCTTGTATCATAATTATGTTGTAATGAGCATATAAAGAAAGGAAAAAGAAATCAGTAACACTATAAAACATTTTATCTAGAATGTGGATTCTCAATTTGAACGATACATGATTTTGTAAAATTTTTTTTTTTTTGATAATATTTCATATACTTTATCTTCGAATAAAATGCGTTATTACATATGTATTGAATTATTGATTCATTGACCCTTTTGTTTTTTTTACTATTTAGTTAAAGCTTAATATATGAAAATTATATAACTCCCCGTGCACTTTAAGTTGTTATTTTATTTTTATTATTATTATTATTATTATTATTATTATTATTATTATTATTATTATTATTATTATTATGTACGCCTAATATTCTTTCACACTTCTACGGTTTTTTTATAAATCTAAATTTTGAATACTTATCAAAATAGAAGAACAAAAATTGGATGCTATATATATACTCTTTAAAAAAAAATCAAGGCACATATAAACTTTTTCATTGGTTTCTCAATAAAATTTTTACAGATTCAAATTTCATGTTTAAATATTTTTATACTTAAATTGATAACCGAAATTAATTTGTTACTAACTTTATATGGATTTTTAATTTATATGAAGAGGAAGTACATTTTTTATTATTAAAAAAAAAAACATAACAAATTATGTGACTAATACTCCCAACAAACATAACTAAATATTTCTGAGTTCGCTTTGGATTGTTTATTTGTCTGTTTATCAATGTTGCGTCTGCCCATCCTCATTGATAGAGCCTGTGTTGCTAGTGATTAGCGATTGGTAGTAGAAAATTATATATAAAAAAAAGAAAAAAGAAAGAAGAAGTGGTTGCAAATGAAGGAAGTACAAGTAAATACATCATTGATTAGTAACTAGAAAACTATAGCAGACTTTGGTCTGGATTGAGTTCATCACTATCCCACAAATGAGTTATCTGATTTATGTCGGATTTGATAGATTTTCTGGTTCTGGTTAATTTCTCTTTTTATCCTATTTTCGGTTTTTTTAAGTTTTAACAATAACTAAACTAGATTGGTGTTTGGTTCTTGATTAAACCGGACAGTATGGTTCGATTTTTAAAACCATGATTAGAATACTTAAACTCTGCAAATACTTTGTCCACATACATAATTACGTTTAAAAATTAAAAAATTGAAAAGTCATGCGTGAGAGAGTTAGTGTGTGTGTATACATATAAATACTTTGACATGGTCTCGAAGAAATAAAATTCAGGTGAATGACAATGTTATTCCATTGAATCGGGTTGTTATTGAAGCAAAAAGGTTCTTATCCCTATATAGAAAAACTAAAGGTAACCCAATGAGGAAACCACGACCTGCAGTGGTTTTTGGAAGACTCCAGATCAAGATGGGTTCAAGACAAATTTTGATGGGGCTACATTCCATGATTTAGGAGAGGCTGGTATAGGTGTTGTGATAAGAAAGAATAAAGGGGAAGTTATGACAGCCTTGTCTGAAAAAATCCCTTGACCCCCTTATAGTTCTTGAAATATTTCAGCACGGCATCCTTTTTGTCCATGAAGTTGGTCTCAGAGGTTCCATTATGGAGGAGACTTGAAAATTGTCATCAATTCTCTTTGGAAGAGTGATGTGTTTCATTTTGCTTTTGGTCATTTAGTTAAAGATGTCTTATGTAAACTCTTTACAAAGTTGTTGTTTCTCTCATACCTATAGACATGACAATTCTAATACGGATGATAATGCTAAGAGATTTAGGTTTTATTCTCCGCTTTTAGCCTAGATGGAGTCTGTTCCTCCAAACATTAGTAGTCTTGTAACTTTGAGTAATATTAAACCACTTAATAAATTTTTATAAGATTAATATTTTAAAAATTCAATTGTTGGATTACATGTTTTCTATGTTTTTATAAGATCTATGAACTTATCTCTTATACATGATTTTATATAAATTTGACGAAATTTCGTTCAATAAATATTTTTCAAAAAATTCTGAAAAATATTTTTCAATCATTAATTAAATATTTTTTATTTAAAAAAATTGGAGAAAATTTAAAAAAATTGGAAAACTAATCACATAATATAACAAAAAATTTGATGGAAAAGCCTTTGTAGGGGCAATGGGCCAGTATGAACGACACGCCAGTGGGGATAATGGGCCTTGAACGCCTCATCCATTTACGTAACATGTCCCCAAGCCCAAGCCGAGGACTGAGGCTAGTCTGCGGACGATTCAACTCGACCTAGATGATCCGCATTGGCAGTTGGGAAAGTTGAATGTGAGCTTAGCGATCCCAAGATTCCACCGAGGACTCACACCACCTCGAGTAATTAAAGCCGAGGTAAGACTTGGAGCTATGCCGGTCAAGAAGGCCCCCCAGAAGATTCCACTGGACAGGGTGAATATTGTAGAAGCATGTACCAAAAAAAGATCCCAAAATATCAAGGGAGAAGGCTGCCAACCCCACATTGAATGCTCCACAACTAACTCCCTGGTCTCATTTATGTGGAGAAGACATCTGAACAGTGATTTCCAGCCTTGCCGTTCCTATGTAGAGGGTTCTGAAAAAATTGGAAGGGACATATGTCAACAAAGAAATCATGACATCTATACATGGACGGTTCAGAGAAAGCGGGGAAAATAATATAAAAGGAGAGAAAAAAGAAGAAAAAAGTGGATATGCATCTATTAAAAAACAATACTTACACTAGACAACTATTCTCGGACGTAGGCAAAGAACAATCCTTTAAACTAGGAACCTATGTTTCGTCCCAATCGGTGATCTTAGCCCATCTAGTTGATAATCTAATCTTCATTAGTCCAGTCCTTCCTAACCTACTCTCTACAAATTCATTGTTGTTGGGCCTTTTAAGCAAATCCACCCACCTGTGGGCCGGATTTCTAATCTTGTGTCCTTACAGCTTTAATTGAATAAAATTGAAAGTTAGAAAACTAAAATAAGGATAGATTTTGTATTTTAGCCAAATAATAATAATAATAATAATAATAATAATTATTATTATTATTATTATATTATTATTATTATTAAAAAAAAGTAGGCGACCATTGCAACTTGCAACAGAATTTGATACTTATTTCCCGCTTAATCCCTGTAAGTTATAAATTGGAACAAAGCCGTAATCCATTAATCACATTACTCCTTCAAAGCCATAATCCATTAATCAGTCACATTGCTCTTTTCTTTTTCCAAAATTTGGGTTCACAACTCATCAAGCCCGTAGCATTAATCACATTGCTCCTTTTCTTTTTCCAAATTTTCGGTATACAACACATCAAGAACGTAGCTGACAGGTTTGGCATCTAAAACTATAGCCATTCTTGGTGTTCTTGATAGCTCTAACTCTGTTTCTTTTGCTTGAAATTATTTTCCTTCATTCTCTCCCTCTGTCTGTTTTATTTGGTTGAACCATTTGATTTTATAGATCTTTGTTTAAGTATCATAGTCTAGGTTCAATGGGGGTTCCCATTCACTGATTGCTTGTTTGATTACAAAGAAAATGTGAAGGTGAAATTTGATTTTGAATACAAATTTCTCCTACCATTGCACTGTGTCTTCTTTGTAAAAAAGACATGATTATTAATGAGAAAGCAACTTATGTATTGACAAATTCATCTTTTATGATGAAATTACTTTTAGATTATGCTTCATCGACACGATTTTGGTGTAAAAAAGAATACTAGTACTAAAAAAAAATAGAATAAGAGGCTCTGAACTGATTTTGATACGATTTTGATGTACAAAAGAATTCTAGCATTGCCACTTCTTGAATGATGAGGCTCTGTTTTTTGTGCCTCCGTCGACTCAAATGTTTTAGGTATCACTAGTTATGGTTGCTCGTGTTCTTTGTTCATGGTAAAAAGAAAAGAAAAGACTAACTAAAAAAAAAAAAAGAGGATCTATAGTAAATCATATGCAATCAATGAGGGAGTGAATAGGAGATACTCCCCCCTTTTTTTGATACCATTAAAGGGAGAACAATTCTACAAAATATTGAGGTTACAGTAGACAAAATGAACCGGCATTGAGACAGCCAGGTTAGCAACAGAAAAAGACATGAGCCAAAACTATCCTAGGAACTAAGTACATTTTGAAAATTAAACCATTCTACTGAAGATGAGATATCTCAGCCAACATAGTCATCTCAAACAGGTCAGGCTTAGTGACTTGTCCCAAAATTTGGCTTAGTCTTCTACTAGTAGTGAGAAACAAAAGTGTATGGAATCCATGTTGCATGGCTTTGATAACTGATTCTACCATAGCCTCCTGCAAAGCTCCATACTTTGTTTTTGCGGTGCTGTTAGCTGCTCCCCAGAGTACCACCTCTCCCTGGATACCCCTAGCTTCATAAGCATATGAACATCTTCAATACCTCTTGCTCCTAACACTTGCAACTCTGATGATCAACTGCCACTATCCTGCTGCTGCATTTGGCTCTGGAACTAGGATTCTTGGCTGTCTGTTCTCCTCTGACCTGCTAGACAAGGACTCTTTGTACCTGCATGATAGAGTTTGAGCAATTAGAACCACCTCTAAAGGGTTTGGGTTTTTACCTTCATGGATCACCAGATTCTGTGTTTCCATATTGTCCAAAGAGTGGTAAAGATTGCCCGCAGATATTCCATTGATTGCTCCTCCTTAAAATTGAACCTGTTTAGCAGTCTATCAATCCACCGTTAAAGAGTAATGTTACAAAAATCAGTGGTATGAACAGCAAGTGCAGTGCCATGCCAACAAGCTCCTGCAAAATTGCAATGTAAAAACAGGTGTGGAAGAGTCTTCCTCAGCTTCACACACAGGACATTTGTTACGGGTTTGAATCCCTCTGTTTTTGAGGATGAGCATTGTTGGGAGACTATCATGCAGTAGTCTCCTACTCCAGGTTCTAGGACAGGTAGTACCAAACTATATAGGCTGTCCTAACTTTATACTCACCATCAGCTGAATATTTCCATACCAGCTTGTCACTAACAGAAGCAGTTTTAGTTATAGAATAGCCATAATGTCTGACCATTGAGCATGAGAATAAATGGCTCTAATGAGGTCAAAATTCCCTGAATAAGAACTTTGATCTAAGAGATCAGCCACAGTGCCATGTTGCAAACCAAATCTGTTTAATGAATCAAAATTGCTTTTCAACCAATACTGATCTGTTAATGAAATGTTTTGGCCCCTCCCAATCAACCATTTACCATCCTTAAGCAACACATTACCCGGATTAAGAATGCTTCTCTAAAACCAAGGGTGATGAGTTTGGTAGTAATTTCCTGTAAAGAGGCATTTGGGATAGAATTTACTCTTTAAGGTCCTAGCAAGCAGGGAATTAGGATTTTGGATGAGTTTCCAATATTGTCTGGCCAACGTAGCCTGATTCATAAGACTGAACCTTTTAAACCTAATCCACCATTCTGTTTTGGCTGACAAATCTTACCCCAATTCAGAAAGTACATTTTTCTTTCCCCTTGATTATGACCCCACCAAAAATCTCTCACTATAGAGTCCATCTTCTTACATGTAGTTTCAGGAAAACTAAACATGAGAATATGTACAGAGGAATGGACTGAAGAGTTGAAGAGATAAGGGTGGATCTACCTGCCTGGGAAAGTAACTTAGCTTTCCAACCTTGAAGTTTTGAGTTTAATTTCTCCACTAGGAATTGGAAATCAGTTGCTCTATTATTTACTCTATTACCCCTTAGACCAACTGCATCAGTTGATGCAAAATCTTGCAAAATAGAAAAAGTTGCTCATTTTACACATTTTGAGCAAAAAAACACTCACATTAGTGGGTGCATATAAAGTTGCTCATTTTATATGCACGGTTACATTAGTTGTGCATATTATTTTATATTTTTTTTTCTCTCATCTCTCTTCTTTCTCCATCTGACTTCTCTCTCTCCCTCTCCCTCTCCCTCTGAACCGCAACAGCACCACCCACCTCCGGACAAAACTTGGGGTTTAGTATTTTTTTTCTTTCAATTCCATCCCCCAATTCCTAAATCAAAACCCTGAAAAAAAAAATTCTCATTCAAAACCCAAAAACACAAACGTTTTCGCTGTTTTCTACTCCACAGCTGTTTTCTACTCCACAGCAACAACAACAACAATCGCTGTTTCAACCTCAAACTCAGTCTTTTCAAGTGGTCGGATCCTGAGTCCCAGAAAATTCTCCTCCAGATCGAGTATTTTTTTTTTTCTTATTTCCTAGTTCTTGATTTTTTTTTTCTTTTTTGCTGTGTTTTCTGTTTGGTTGCCGAGTGAAGGTGGGAAAATTAACAGAAACAATGCAAGATTGAGTCTTTTCTTTTTCCCACTTGTTATAGTCTCTTGGGTTTCTAAATAGACTTAAAAATTCAAGTTCTTAAGCGTATAACAAAGGAAGAAAGCATATTCTGAGAGGAGATCCCGCTCCGCCTGGTTCTGGTTTCCATGCTACTTCACAATAAATACCCATTCACTAAAATCCACACCTCAAAAACTCTCTCTCCCTCTATTACTTTCTGTGATTGAGTCTTTTCTTTTTCCCACTTGTTATAGTCTCTTGGGTTTCTAAATAGACTTAGAAATTCAAGTTCTTAAGCATATAACAAAGGAAGAAAGCATATTCTGAGAGGAGATCCCACTCCACCTGGTTCTGGTTTCCACACTACTTCACAATAAATACCCATTCACTAAAATCCACACCTCAAAAACTCTCTCTCTCTCTCTCTATTACCTTCTGTATCCCAGCTGTGTTTCCTTGTTGATTTTGTTTTCTCTCTATAAAAATCAAAACAATGGCTCTCAATGCAAGATTGAGTCTTTTCTTTTTCCCACTTGTTATAGTCTCTTGGGTTTCTGAATAGACTTAAAAATTCTAGTTCTTGATCTGGGTTGTTGATGATTTTTGAAGGTTTTGATGGTGTTGATGATTTTTGAAGGTTTTGATGATTTTTGGGGTTTTGATGGCTTTTATTCTTTGTTTGATCAATGGGTGAAGGGAGAGCTTGATGATGGTGCTTGATGATCTGGGTTTTGATTAGTGGCTGATGATGGTGCACGGTCTGCAGTGGTTGTGCTTGATGATGGTGGATTGATCGTTGATGGTGGCTTGGGTTGTGTGTGAGAGGATTTCAAGAGAAGAGAGAAGTGTGAAGGGTGAAGGAAATAACAAAAAATTGTAAAAGAATGAATATTTTATTGAATAAATGTGTAGAATAGACAAACTGATATGAATGTTTTGTAAAAATAGTTGTGTAAAATATAAAAAAGTAGGTTTTTTTTTTTTTGCAAAATGTCCAAAATTTTTGCATCAACTAATGCAGTTACTCTTAGTTTGAAATTCAATCCTATTTGCTAGGATTAGAGACCAGATTTACCCTTAAGGACCTAGCTAGCACTTCCTATTCCTCTTAAGGCATGTTTGGAGAACAATACAGATCAGACTTAGCCAAGTTTATGCTCTGCCCAAAAAGGGTGCAATACCAATCCAAAGTTCTTTCCAAATTTGCTAAATACTTCTCATCTTTCTTAAAAAACAACAGAGAGTCATCAGCATATAAAAGATGAGTGAAAGCATCTCCATTTCTACCCACATTGACCCGAGAGATTAGGTTTGAGGATTCTGCCTTAAGAAGAGCTAATGATAAGCCGTTGGCACATATTAGAAAAAAGTACGGAGAGATGGGGTCTCCTTGCCTAAGTCCTATCCCAGGTTTAAAGGAATTGGATATGTTGCCATTAAAGAGGAGAGTGTAATGAACAGAAGTGACACACTCCATTAGCCATTTAACCCATTTGGCATCAAAATTCATGGCAATGAGCACTGCTTTAAGAAAATTCCATCTAACCCTGTCATAAGCCTTACTCATGTCAATCTTAAGGACCCCAAAACTGTTTTTACCCTTTTTTTTCCTAAGAGCATCCACTATCACATGGGCAATAAGAATATTGTCAGTGATATTTCTCCCTTTTACAAATACAAAAGTTCAGGTAAGCATAATCTGAACAAGTGCAATACCATGCTAATTTGCTTTTATAAGACAAATCTGAAAAAATAATAATAATAATAATAATAATAAATAATCTTATTTTCTGAATACCATGCTAGTTGCAAATGCTCATTCATAGATTGTCAACATATTTTAAGTATTTAAAAAATTAAATTAAATTACATGAATAAAATTATTGTACATTTTTTTTTATTGCATATCTTTGTTCATGATTGAAAGAAAATAATAATAAAAAAATTATTTTTTTATTGCATATTTTTTGCTTTGTTGGGTTTTTTGTGCTGTTTCTTCATCAATATGTTTTATGTTAAAGTTTTTTTCCCCTTTCTAATTATAAATGTTTTACATAGTCCTCTTGTTTTGATGCAGGCATTTTTTTTTTATATTTCTATTCATATGGGGGTAAGTTACTTATAACAATGATCTATATTTTATGCTGTTCATATATTTATCTATTCCACGTTAAAAATTTCATAGTTTAGTAAGATAATTGCAACATCAATTCCCACAAATTTCAAACATTGGGAAAGCAATTTATAAGCGCACAAGAATTGCATACTAAGGGCATTCACATAAGTTTATATAAAATTTTCTCCCTATTAAATTTCTTTAGAAGTGTTAGGGAATTTAGCTATTGGTTGTAGGGGTGTGCATGAATTGAATTAGCTTGTGCATGAGTTGAATTGGCTTGGTTGGAAGGTTTTCTCAATCCTGCCAAAGTTTGCCGGGTTGAGATATTCCTAACCCGTCACGTGTGTAAAAACCAACCTAACCCACGTGGATTAGGCTGGATTGAGTTGGGCCCAGTGAGTTAAGCTTTAGATTTTTCATGCTTTATGTTTTTAAAAAAATATTTATTAACTATTTAATTAATATATTTCCCATCGTATGCCTAAATTATATTGCAAAATTCACACATATGGAGGAAAAATTCACTAATGAACCCAAAAAATTCATGATTATCATAGGCATATTTCTCTTGAGCAACACTTAAACATAATTGCTTTTAAGAAAATTCAGGGGAATTTTCTTTGTGTTGGATGTCAAAAGGCCAGCTCAAACAATACTGTGTTAGAAACGGTGAGTTTTGGCTCACCAAAACATTGAAGAATGAGCTGTTTATTTTTTTTTTTTTTTAATGTAAGTAGTAGATAGTAGATATTAGAGCAAATAATTAATAAGTCATCACATACAGGATAACAATAAAATGTTATTATTTGAGTATAATAACATAAGTGCTACAAGACAAGTAGATGCACTAATTTTTCATGCCTCATTGCCAAGTTATTATTTAATTAATTTTTCAAAATAATATTTTAATTAATATACGGGTTAACAGGGTGAACGTTTTGAACCATCGGATTGGAGGGAGTTTCTAAATCCCATTAAAGACCAACGATATTGTAGTAAGTTTTTATAAATCTCATTTTTCTTCTGGTGTTGAAATACATTTTATAGGTAATGTACTAAATATTTACTTCTCTATAGGATGCTGCTGGGCAATTACTGCAGCTGCTGCTGTAGAGGTGTTATGGACCCTCAAAGACCCTTTAAAACGCAAAATTCGACTGTCAGCCCAAGAACTATTAGACTGCTGCGTGGAAGACCCAAAGAATGCTGGATTAGAAATTGATAAAAAAGGGTGCTATAGGTATATCACTCAAAAAGCTTTTGACTGGATTGCTGATAACGGGATTTGCTACGAAGAAGGTTATCCCTTCAGAGGATGCAAAGGGAAAAAAGAAGATAATCCCACTAGATCGAGGGTAATTTATTTTAGTTAAATGTTTCAACATGTTATTTATTATTTGATTCTTATAAAATTTTATTTATTTCAGGCAATGGTATGGATAAGAAAAGAGAATGGCATGTCATACAAGACTATCAAAGACGGTGACAAGGATGAAATAGTAAGAACACTTAAACACCACCCTGTAGCTGCTTCGATGGACTTGTTTAAGAGTTTCACCGATTATAAAGAGGTAAAATATTCGTTCAACAATGTTTCACACCATATTTTTGTCACTGCATGCATAATTTAATAAGGATTTTACTTTATGGTAGGGAATTTATAAAACCCCCCAGGCCAATGATAAATATATTGGCGGACATGCCATTTTGATTGTTGGATATGACATAGAAGATGGAGAAGAGTATTATTTAATAAAAAATTCTTATGGGAAGCAGTGGGGTATTAACGGCTTTGGCAAGGTATCCTGTTCCAGCCAGGTTAAAGGCAAGGAAGGGAAGTGGCACCCTTTGATACGAAATGTCTGCTATCCTAACGTAGAAATCTGCCCTCCTAATGTAGAAATGCCACTGTGAGAATCTACACCAGCAGAATAATGTGTGCAAAGCAAATATTGTTGGATTAAAAGGGTGGTGGAGTCTAGGAAGACTTGTATTGCACATTGTAAGGTTTTTACTTTTTAGTGTAATGTGAATGGCTTGTGCGCCAATCATTTAAGTTCAAGTACCTAATCCACTAGAAATAATTCTAACCTCTCAATCTCTAATTTGCAGGTACCAGGGGGCTTTTCAACAGGTTCAAGAAAGGAAAGGCAAATCAAATCAAAAGCAGATGCAAACTATTCCCAATCAGTCCTGGCAACTCATCATCAAGCTTGCAGCACATAAGAACAGGAAAACGAAGAGATGTGGATATGCATTTGAAGCCATTAAGTTGGATGGAGATATTCTGTTCATTGGAGGAGCAAACAGTGGAAGGAAAACTCAATACTTGGCAGTGCAAGAGGCATTGGTGGAGGCAGTCCTTAAAGCAAAGGATCTAGGATTTTGGAGTATTGTCATAATGTCTAAGTACAAAAGGCTTGCACAGATCTGTGACCACACCAGCAGACCATCATGGCCGGAACAAGCTCTCACATCAGACCTATATCAGTTACAGCAACTAGGACTTATCTCACATGCTCTTTTTGTACCTAAAGTAGTTGTTTTATATGTGTCTGAACTTGCTATTAGAGTTGCTAACTACCCAGGTCAATTTTGTTATATGTATTAAACTTGCTATATGCCCTTATCCTCTGCAATACTCCTTTGTTTTAATGAATGTTATATATTTGTTATCCCAAAAAAAAAAAAAAAAGTTCAAGTACATTGATGAGGCTTATGCAGTGTTTATTAATCAATGCCTATTATACATATTGTACACATATTTTACTTTGTTTGTAAATACTGTAAACAAACTTAATGATACACATGCACATGTCTTTTGATAGATTAATTAATAAGAAACTGGCATCGACATAAAAGCAAACAAAGTAAAATGTGTGTACAAAGAGAATCTACACCAGCAGAATTTGTTATAATATGCAAGGTTAACATTTAATAACTGCGTCAAATTTACATGGTATTTGTAACAATATTTTTAGACATAAAGCAAATGAAATGGACAGCATACACCAAATGGACAGTAAGAAAACTTCCCATTCACAATTATGCAAACCTGATATTCTTCAGAGATACCATTTCACAACCATGATTGACAAAGTGCATAAAGAGAAGCATCTGGTGGTATATTCCTACAAAAACAAGTAACAAATGTATTGTGACGTAAAGGCCAAGATTAATGCTTCAAATGAACAAAAATATAATATAATAAAATATAATATACACTAACATAAGATTTGTTTATCTCTCTTATTCTCTACTTTATAGTTTTGGATGGTGAGGATATCAAGTGCGAAAGGGATGGCAATAGGACAGCATTAAATATATTTCCATCTCCTGCTTCGCTATGAATGATATTTGACAATTGACAGATTTATATTAATATTGATTTTTTTTTTTTTTACCAAAATCAAATCTGCTCTACTCTCTTTTAGCAGAAGAGAGTAGAGCAGATTTCCTTCCACACAAAATCCAAACACTTCAACAATTCCATCTAATCTAAATAATGAAACTAGAAATTCTGTAAACAAAATCCTTCCCCCCTCTAGCTATTACAGGCAGTTGCTTAAGCCTCTATACTAATGTCCAAAATTCTTTTACTTTCCTTTAATTCCCTTGTATTGATTCTCCTCTTTGAGGAAGCATCACGTGCTTCTCTCTGTTTATCAGCATGTGTTTTTTTTTTTTCCCCTCCTTTTCTTTTTTGCGTTTAGAACTGTGAGATTTAAAATTTTATATCAATTTTGAACAAATCTACTTGGCTCACCTTTGGTGGCCAGAGAAACAAGTGGAGCAATGAGATAAGTTCTTATAGGGTTTTTGTTTTGCTTTCTTTTGGGAAAAGGGATAGGGACAAAATGTACTTCAAATTACACAAGGTAAATTTTGTAGCAACCCATTGCACATGCATCTTGCGTCCCAGAATTAGTAAATAACATGCCTTCTTTGAACAACATAACAAATTTTTTTGAACAATTGAAAACCACCATCTCAGGTAGCTATCCTCAGTGATAGAGAATCAAATCATGCATGTTGTTCTGCGCACATACATAATGTATATATACATTCAATCAACATACAAAAACATATGCTTACTTTTCAATCTCTGATCATTGCACATGGACTCATCTACAGTTCTGCATCTAGAGAAAGCATCCATACTTTTGTCCCTATATAAAGCCACCATAAGAGATCCATTAAACTGCACATATATGCATTAATGAAAGAAAAAAAAATGATGCTAAGAGTTGCTTGGGATCCTTATAGCCATTATAGTCAGAAACTGAAGTCAGAGGAGCAATTTGGAGGAGCAACCTAAAACAAGGAGAAGACTGAAATATCTGCAGTATTGTTTTTATCCATTACCACCTGAAATATAATGTCTGACCATGCCAGTGTCAGCATAAACATCAACCTTGTCTAACACTTACGGAGCTCACAAAAGCGCATGAAAATTTCTAACGGGTGCCCATCACGCAAAAACCACAACTGAACATAGAAAGCAAACCAAATACAAGGAATTCAAAGCAACCCATCTCGAAAAAACTGAATTGAACATAGAAAAACAAAGGAAAAATGATAAACCAAAAGCAAATCACATAATTTGCAGATTTAATATGATTATTACACCCTACCCATCACTCGTAGGCCCCAACTGAACACAAACAAAATACTAGGAACCAAAAGCAACCCATTAAAGCTCATACAATTTTTTTTATACAAACATCCTCCCATCACGACAATTCCCAAATGAACCTAGAAAACAAACAAACTATGAAAAAGCAAAGCAAACAGAATTTGGTGTTATAATTTTGACGATACACCCTACCAATCAAGCATAAGCCTCAATTGAATACAGAAAACAAACAAAATACGAGGAATCCAAAGCAACCCATCAAAAGTTTTCGACATATTTTTGATAAATAAGCAAACCCATCACGCATAAACCTCAATAGTACAGCGAAATAAAGAAAGCCAGAACCAACCCATCAAAGCTCACTGCATATTCTTAACAAACGGTCAAAATCCAAAACCGAAAAAACCCAGGAAAACAAAAAAGCTCGGACCTTTTGGTGCGTAGAGATAGGAATGCCCTTAATGGGATCTGTAGCAGAAGCAGACTGAGAAGGTGGGTATTGCTGGTGTGACTGTGAGTGGTGGCCTCATCACGGGGACTTTGAGGCCTGACGGTTAAGCAACCCATCAAAGGTTTTATAGATTAACGAGAACTAGTCGCTAACCTGTGCTATGCACGGGAATCTACCTATCTGTGAGAGAGACTAAAATTAATTGTATAAAATCTTAAATTGATTAAAAAACTATATCATTACATGAGTTGCTCTTTTATAACTTCAATTTGTATTACAAATTGATGAAGAAACCATTACTTGAACTTCTGAAAGATCAAAAAATATTAAAGAATTGGCTTAGAAATTATTGAAAAAAAAAAGACTAAATAATAGAGAAAAAAAAAAGACTAAATAATAGAGAAATATAAGAGAAAGATGAGTTACATTCAAAATAGTAATTCAAGGCCATAACTATTGAAAGAAATCAAAAGAATAATAATTCAGATGTTAAAACTTTTGAAAGGCCAAAAAATATTACAGAATCATAAGATTTACTTTTGATAAATTTTTGAAAAAAAAAAATGTATATGATTACACAATAGAGAAAATATAAATGAAATTGATTACCGTCAAAAGAATAATACATAGTATAGTCATTGAAATCGAATAAGCATGTCCAAATATTGCAAAAACTAACACAAATTTAGATGTTAAAAATTTCATATGTCAAAAAAGATATATGATTAAAGAATAAGTTATTGAAACAATTCAAAAAATATATGATTATTCAAAAGAGAAATATAAGAAAAAGAAAAAAGTACACAAACCCATAAAACAATAAGTTTTAAATTTTAATGGATATTCCAGAAGACACGGCTTAAATTTGTAGCAAATCATGGTTTGATACACTTTCACAACTTCACATCGAGAAAGCTCCCTAATAAGTACAATTGTTCCAAGCTATGCAGCCTAATGATGGATGAAATAGCAGAACCTTATAATTCATAACAGCTTAATTGGTTGTAAACCTTGTACGTGGGTGTTGCATTGAATTTTTTGTATCCCTTGATGACCTTGTCCACTGCATCAAGGAAATCTTTCTGTGTCACAGATTTCCTTTGTGCTCGGATGGCAAACATGCAGGCCTGAAAAAAGGGGGCAATCGAAATCCACAACATATCAATTTGGCTTTAAAAAAAATATCACTGCTTTAATAGTGTTCATGATTAACCTCGCAATTTTGGAGATAAATTATCAATATTTGAGTTTGAGTTAAAGATAGACTTGTTAGAAAGATAGAATTCCACTCTTTGTTAATTTGGAGTAAAAAAAAAAAAAAAACTACTTGATTCCCTGTGAAAAGGAATTATACTTCTTCTCAATATTCCAATTTTATACTATACTTTAATTTGGAAGATTATAAATATCAAAGTTGGTTCAGTAACGTATACTTTGCAAAGAAAGAATTAGAGTTGAAAACAAATTGACTAAGTCAAAGCCGATTAAATTGGTATTCAATGGCTAGCTAAAAACTTCAACTATTCGAAGTGATTAACGTATCCTTTGTTTAAGAGTTTTATCGGGTTTGCTTTTTCTTTTCTTTTTTTATTATAAAATATTGGATTTACTTTTGGGGATGGAAGGGAGGTTTTTTAATTAGTTTTTTTTTATATAAATATTATGCTGATGTGAAAAATTGTGGGAGCTTCAAAGGTTTCGGTTTTTAATATATATATAGATATATAGATGAGACCGAAGGCCAAGGTTGTCTAAAATGGTGTTCCCAAAAAAAAAAAAAAACATTATTTTAATTTTAAATTAGGTCTTTATTCTTTGCAACATATTCTTTATACCATATTTTAATTTAATCTTTAATTTTTCAATTGTGTCAATTTAATTTCTAACATTTTTATTGTTTTGTAAGATGATGAAATCATTAAATATGATTAAAAAATAATAAAACCACAGAATGTGACAAAATTATGATCATATATGATGAAAATATAAGGGGATTATCGAATGTAAGAAAAATACGGTCACAAGTGATGTTGTTACAACTCAATCTAATTATGAAACCATCAAATGTGAGATTAAAAAAAAAAAAAAAACCACTAAATTTGACAAAAGTATGATAAGATGTAATATTAGTGTCAGGGGCCTTTTTTGTGCAAGTGGCCACGTGTCTTCCACTATAGCCATATGTCTTCCGCTGAAGGGGTGATTTTGCTAGGCTTGAATTTGTTTTAGGGAGTCTAATCTGGAACTCAACATTAGGCCACGTAGACTAATGGCTTCCGGTGCACTTTAAGCCTACAAAATAAGTAAAGCTCAAAGTCTTAGAATGGTGATAGTGGTTGAAATAAATAAATAATATGTTTAATTGAATAGTTTTGATTAAATAATGAGTTGAACATCATTATTATGTATATTGAGTGATGTCCAATAGTGATTAATTAAGTATCATATGTCCAATAATGGGATGGGTCCAAAATAGTCCATATCCAACTGTGGTTTATAGTTCATGTTCAACATAATAAGGTATGTCCAGCAAGGGTCTATGTCCAAATAATATGTCCAAGAGTTTATGTCCAAATAAAATGCTCAACGGTGGTTTATGTCCATATAACATATGTCCAAGGGTAATTAATGTCTAAATAATGTATATTTGGTAGTAAGAGGGATTGTTCATTAATGAAGCATTAGTGAATTCATATTTGTTAAATAGTAAGATATTTTTAAAGCAGTTTGCCTCCAACAGTACAATATTAATAATATACTTAATGATTTAATTTCAAAGATGGAGAAATATTGACTTATCTTTTATATTTCTGCCTCCAACCATATAGCATTACTTTATATGAAGATGGCTTGTCTTTATGTGGTTTATAACTCCAGTCGTAGCATCACTTTATATGATTTGTGGCTCCAACCATACAACGTCAGTGAGCTGATAACATTTCAGTAGCATAATAGCATTAGTCAAGTGATGTAATTACGAATAAAACATACTTAATTATGTAGATAAAAAAAAAAATATTGACTTATCTTCATAGTTTGTGGCTCCAGCTGTATAACATCAATGAGCTTATGGCATTTTAGCAGCATATTAAAGTGAGTCCAACAATACATTATAATCTTGTGAGGCCTTCCATGGTGATTTCTTGATTGAAGGGAAAAATGGGTGCAACTAGAAAGAGAGAGAATATGTCCAGCCGGGTGCATAGGTTGGTTAAGTTTGTCCCCTTTATTTCCCCATATAATGCTCTTTTAGTATGTTGTCAAATATGAGTGATACTGCCTTCTATGAGAAGGGTTTTTAGCATTATAAATATATGCCTTCCATGAGAAGGGTTTTTGATAAATAATTCTTGGAAAGGAGTTTAGTATGTTTTAAGGTGTATGGAGATTGTAAGATATATACATATATATATGTTTTGTGAGATGTGATGTTTGTAATATGTCTGGGAAAATATATGTGGGAAGTATATATGGATAATTTGTGAGGAATGAATTTGTGAAAATATATGGAAATGTGAGAGGTGTGGGGGTTAAATATAGTAATACATGAGTTTATAGTCACTGTTGGAGGATTTTTGTGTTATGATAATGGATTATGTTTCTTTGTAAGAAAATAGATTTTGTAAGAGAAATGGAGAAGGAGATGGAGATGTGTTTATGAGCAGCAAAATGATATATTTTCTGAATAAGAGAGTGAGAAAAGGATGTATGGTGGGGTAGTAATGTGTAATAGGTGTTCTAAGAAGAGGGATGTTGCAAGAGAGATGGAGAATTATTGAGAAGTGCTTATGGCAGCAAGATGAATAGAGTTTCAGAATAAGGGAGTAAGAAAAAGATGGATAGTGGTGTGTTGAGTTGTGTGGCCTAGTCCTCTATATATAGGCCAAGTGTGTAACTAAATGAGGTTTTAGTTGAAGGAAAAAACAGCAAATAAGGAAATGTTTTTAGTAGTATGAGTTGTTTTTTAATTTTTAGCCAAAAGAAGAAGAATATGAAATCAATGTGTACTGCTGTCAGCAGTAGCTGCTACAACTGACAACAGTACAGCAGTAGCTTACATAGTTGTCAGCTATAGCAGTAGACACCATAAGGTGAAGTCAGCTACATGATGTCATCTGCTGGAGGGAGTTTTCAACATTAAATTCATGGTTTAGTTGAAAATGGTATGGTATCTTTCATGTGATCTTTCTACTTTTGGTGCTATAGCTAGAGGCTTAAAGACTTGACTTAAAATGGTAGGATTTCTTTTATGGGATCCTTACTTCTTTTGGTATAGCAGGTAGTTGCTGGGATTGACTATTAATGGGGTAGTGATGTTATTTTGGGACATGTGTCAACTACCTAAGCTGCTGTTGAAGCTGTTGTAGTTTCTACCGAAGTTAAGATAGTTTCTACTGAAACTATTGCAACTTCAGCTGGAGCTCTTGTCAGTATTTTTGGTTTCTTCTTTCGGAAATTATGTTTAATCCATGGTTTTATTACAATATATTTTTAGTAAGTGATAAACTCAATGGTTGATATTTGATGAAACTCTAGAGATGTATTTATAGTCTTTTTGTATTGTAACCAAATCTTGGAGAGCAAAGAGGACATTTAATGCTAGATGTGAGATATGTTAAATATAGATATAGCCAATCAAATTTAGGCATGTATTTGGGCTAGATTTTGATGACCAAATCTTGGAAAGCAAGGAGGGCATTTAATATTAGAATAAATTTCTTATATTTAGAGATAACCAATAAGGTTTAGGCATGTTTTTGGGATTTGATAATAATATAATTCATATGAAATAATATAATTATATTATATGATGAATATTGGGTTTAAGGTAAAGAGCATGGGGAGTTTTATCATTTTAAGTGTTGTGTGATATAAGAGGCTTACCAAATGTTGTCTATTGCACACTAACTCGTCAGAGTTCAAGGAATTGGGGAAGAAACGCCAAGCAATATGTTTCTTTTGTCAATTTTGAATTGCTAGAGCTTTACTAAACATACTTCTTGGCCCTCCAAACCACGACTCCCAAAATTTCTTCGGTGAGACTCATGAGCTTGGATCATAAGCTGAAATGAGATGATGTGCCATGAGCTTGAACCATTGGGTTTTGATGAGATAATATCACCATGAACCATGAGCTTTGGCTTCATTTTGTGAATATGGGCTCTTTTAAGCTTTAAAAGAGATTTTTTCCGAAATCCATAATAATGTTGATGTGGTGCGGGTTGCCAATGAAATAAAGCTATGTAGAATGAAAAATTTGTCCTCAACAATTAGTATTGACTAATCTATATATATAATAATAGGTGAAACAAAGAGAAAATCTAATTAAATTTTCAATTAGAATTCAATTAGTGTCTAATTTTACGCCATGTGTCTTATCTAATCTAAATTTTAGAATATTGTGCCAAGTGAGTTAATTTAGGTAAAAATTGAATTTTAATTAGAGTTTAATTTTGTGTCACGTGTCCCATCCAATCTAAATTTTTATATTTTTGTGCCTAATTAGTTAATTTAATGTAGAAAACGAAGAATCCAATATAATAAACCATAAAAAAAAACATAATAATATATATAATATGTGTTAGAAATACTGAATAATTGTATTGTATTTCTCAGTCAAGAATATACATAAGTGTGCCTTTATATAGGAGGCATATGAGTGCAGTACAAGTAGAAGTGTAGTACAAGATGTGTGCTGTACAAGTAAACTAGTTGGGCCTAAAGCCCACAACACTATACACGTTAACAGCCCCTCTCAAACTCAAGGTGGATGTGAGACCAGCTTGAGGTTGTCAACTAAATCACGAAGGCGTCATTTAGGATGTGACTTGGTGAAGATATCTGCAAGTTGATCTTTGGAGGAGACGGAGAAGAACTGAAGAGCACCATGGACAAGATGAAAACGGATAAAATGACAATCAATCTCTATGTGTTTAGTCCGTTCATGGAAGACATCATTGTGAGCAATATGAATGGCACTCTGGTTGTCACAATAAAGAGGAGTAGCAGAGGATGTGGACACACCTAAGTCCTTAAGAAGCCATCGTAGCCAAAGGAGCTCAGATGTGGTATCAGCAAGTGCACGATATTCTGCTTTAGTACTGGAGCGGGCCACGTGAGTTTGTTTCTTGCTTCGCCAAGAAATCAGAGAAGAACCAAGAAGAAAGCAATAACCAGTGGTGGACCTGCGATCAGTGGGATCTCCCGCCCAATCAATATCAGAAAATGCACGAAGAATAAGAGTAGACTGAGCAGAGTAGAAAAGACCATGAAAGAGAGTGCCCTTTAAGTATTGAAGAATGCGCAGAACAGCAGCATAGTGAGTCGATCGAGGAGCAGACAGATACTGGCTCACCTGGTGAACAGCATAGGAGATGTCTGGACGAGTGACAGTGAGATAAACTAGGCTGCCAACCAAGCGTCTGTAAAGAGAGGGATTAGACAATGGTTTCCCTCCTAAGGGAGTCAGATGCGTATTAAGCTCAACTGGAGTGTCAACAGTCTTGCTATCAGTGAGTCCAGCTCGAGACAAGAGTTCAGAGGCATACTTGGCTTGAGTAATATAAAGTCTATCTGTAGAATAAGTGATTTCAAGACCCAAGAAGTAGCTGAGATGTCCAAGATCTTTCATCTCCAATTGCTGACTGAGAAAATCCTTGAGTTCTTGAATGCCACTGAGGTCATCGCCAGTTATGATCATATCATCCACATACAGGAGAAGTAGAATAGTGCCTTTGTCAGTGCGACGAAGAAATAAGGCAGAATCATAATGACTGGCCATGTAATCCAAGCGAGAGATGGTAGAGCTGAATTTGGCAAACCAAGCTCGTGGAGCTTGTTTAAGGCCATAAAGTGCACGTCGAAAGTGACAAACCTTGTTTGACTCAACAGAGAGACCAGGAGGAGGTTGCATATAAACTTCTTCACTTAAATCCCCATTAAAGAATGCATTTTTAACATCCATCTGGAAAAAGTCCCATTTACTGGCAGCAGCAACAGCTAAGAGGGCACGAACAGATGAGATACGTGCAACTGGAGCAAAGGTCTCTTCATAATCAATCACATACTCCTGTGTAAAGCCTTTTACAACAAGACGAGCTTTGTAGCGCTCAATGGACCCATCAGAGCGAGTCTTAATCTTGTAGATCCACTTACAACCAACCACAGATTTCCCAGGAGGGAGAGTCACCAAATCCCAAGTATGGTTTTTAGATAATGCATCAAGTTCCTCTTTCATTGCAATCTGCCATAAAGGGTCAGTGGAAGCCTCACGATAGGTGTAAGGCTCGTGCAGTGTAGCAAGGGTAGTGTAACAATGATAGTCAAGTAAATGTGCAGGAATGGGTCTTACCCGAGTTGAGTAACGAGGTGGAATGTCTTGTGCAAGATCTTCAGGCGGAGCAGAAGCAGGGGACCCAAGCTCAAGGTTGGGGTTGGGTTGCTCGTCTTCAACCTGTTCATCTTCCACCTGTTCATTAAAGGGTGAACTAGGAAATGAATCAATGATATCTGGTAGTTGGACAGAGAAGTCTACATGAGAATCAGGAGTAGCTATAGAAGGAATATGTGCCTCATCTGGAAAAAGATCTAAGACAGAGGAGGAAGATAGGGAGGCACGGAAGTGAGAGAGCTCGACAAAGAGGTGATGTTCCCAGAAGACAACATTGCGGGAGACACGAAGACGATGAGAAACAGGATCATAACACCGATACCCCTTTTGAGTTTCGCCATAGCCAAGAAAACAACAAAGCCTTGACCGAGGTTCAAGTTTGTTATGCTCATATGGCTGAAGAAGAATGAAACAGGCAGAACCGAAGGAGCGAAGGTGATGATAATCTGGAGATGACCCAAAAAGGCGCTCATATGGAGTTTGATTTTGGATGACAGGACTGGGAATGCGATTAATAGCATGAACAGCATGAAGTGCAGCTTCGCCCCAAAAAGGAGCAGGAACTTTGGCAGAGAGAAGGAGAGCACGAACAGTGTCAAGAATATGACGAAGTTTTCGTTCGGCTCTACCATTTTGCTGAGAGGTACCTGGACAAGTTAGTTGATGAACAGTGCCATAGGAATGCAAAACAGCTTGGAAAGCATATTGAGTGTACTCTAGAGCATTATCAGATCGAAAAATTTTGATACGTTTGGAAAATTGAGTTTCAACCATTTTTGCAAAATTAGAATATACTTGCAATAATTCAGAACGATGTTTCATATGAAAAATCCAGCTATAACGGGAATAATCATCAACAAATACAACAAAATATCGAGATCCACCAATACTAGAGACAGAGGAAGGTCCCCAAACATCAGAATGAATTAAGTCAAAGATATCAGTGGACACTGATTCACTAGTATTGAAAGGCAAAGCTGGTTGTTTTCCTAATTGACATGAAACACAATCAAAATTTTCTGTGGACACTGAGCCTAACAAATCTCTAGAAGCCAAGTGTTGTACCCGAGAGGAAGATGCGTGACCAAGTCGGGCATGCCAAAGTGCAAGGGAAGGAATAGAAGAAACTGCAGCAGCTGCAGCAACAGAAATAGGAGCAACAAGTGGAAGACGAAGGTTGTCCACGGGAAACATACGTCCAACTCTGGGACCGGTCCCAAGCTCCTGTCCCGTCCTCGGATCCTGCACAATACACCCAGAATAATCAAAGATAATGCGATAACCTAACTCAGCTAATTGTCCCACAGAAAATAAATTGTAAGAAAGGTCAGGAACATTAAAGACCCCAGGAACTGAGAGGTTAGAGGTCGAAATAGAACCTATATTATGACCAGATATTGTGGAACCATTTGCTGTGCGAATATTAAGAGGGTGTGGTGCAGGTTGAAGTTCAGAAAATAAGGACGAGTGAGGTGTCATGTGATTGCAACAAGCAGAATCCATAAGCCAAGAGGAAGGAGACATACCAGATAAAGCTGAGAGAGAAGAGGAATAAGATGCATTACCAACCATACGAATGACATTTGCGATAATGTTTATAAGGTCATCTCTGGAAATGGTGAAAGTGGATCCAGAAGACTGAGACTGTGCAGTGACGGAAGCTATTGGTTGAACACTCTCAATGTTAGCAACAGTAGTAGCAGAATTTGATTTGTTGTGATGATAGCAAGTCTCAATATTGTAGCCAAGACGTTTGCAAAAATTGCAATAAGAAGAAGGCATGTCCTTATTCTTCATTTAGAAGCAAAATATGCAGAAATGGACTGAAAAAAGAAATCTACGCGAAAAACTGGGTAAGGAGCACCTGGACTGCAAAAAGTCAACTCTGGCCAAAAGTCAACGGTCAAAGTCAAAGTCAACCCTCAGTCAACGCGGGTCAATGACGATGACGTCAGCAGAGATGATGTCAGCAGATGACGTCACTTAGGGCTGACGTCAGCAGGTGTAAATCAGGCGCGTGGCGGCGCGTGGAGAGGCCTGTTGGCGCGTGGAGCGCGTGAGCTTGAGCGCAGAATCTTTAGGCGGCACGTGGAGGCGCGTGCGGTGTCTGATGGCTTCAAGGTTTTCACGATTGTGTAGATCGGCGCAAGACCATCTTAGTGGTACCTCCAGAAATTTAATCGGACCAATATTCGCGGCGGTTATGCCAAGGGTAGTGGTCTTTGCGGTGTGAAACTCCTCAACGGCAGCGGCTGCAGGTTCGGAACCCAAGGACGACGGTGGATGATGTCGGAGGTTCAATGGCGAAAGGCTGCGACAGCTACTATGACGGCGGAAGCAGTGTTGGGAATGAAGTAACACCAATAGAGACAAAACTGCTAAGAAAGGGTCAGAGCAGTAGCTCTGATACCATGTTAGAAATACTGAATAATTGTATTGTATTTCTCAGTCAAGAATATACATAAGTGTGCCTTTATATAGGAGGCATATGAGTGCAATACAAGTAGAAGTGTAGTATAAGATGTGTGCTGTACAAGTAAACTAGTTGGGCCTAAAGCCCACAACACTATACACGTTAACAATATGTAATTGTGATTGTTTTTAAATGTGCCCGTGCATATGCACGGAATTACACACTAGTATGACAATAATCCATCAAATATGAGGGGGAAAAAAGGAAACCACCAAATATGATAAAATATGATTAATATATGATGTTGGTATTGTCCAATATGACGATAGAATCATCAAATGTGAGTAAAACATAATATAAGCACCGAATGTGACAAAAGTATGATGTATGATGTTGGTACTGTGTAGTCGGTACCATATCCTACCCAAAAAAAAAAAAATATGGGGATATGATAGAATTACCCCTTAAAAAAATATTATTCGAAAACACATCCAAAGTTGTATATTCGGAGAGGGTCCATTTCATATTTGGGATTTATTCAAACAATATCAATGGCTTAGAAAGTGCCACTTGGCTCAAATACATAACAGAACCATGCCTAAACTAACATTAATTCAACAATTAACACACACACATGCACAGAAGAAAGGACCAAATGTTTTTGAAAACAAAACGTCATAGGTGTTGAGAAGAGACGGAGGTGGAGGCGGTGACCAAGACACCTCAATCTACATCACCTCCATCCTTTCAAA
Source organism: Lithocarpus polystachyus (assembly GCA_033629205.1). Lineage (NCBI taxonomy): Eukaryota > Viridiplantae > Streptophyta > Magnoliopsida > Fagales > Fagaceae > Lithocarpus > Lithocarpus polystachyus. The sequence continues at coordinate 2,156,623 of CM066165.1, forward strand.
AAAATAGGTATTTATGCTTCCGCTATCTCAACAAATTGATATCAAAGCTTCCATTGTAACATCTTCTATCTATATTACATAGTCATCTCTATCTCTATGGCATATCATTCACAAAGTGCTTTTTCAATTCTAATTTGTTTATACACAAATGAGAGAGAGAGAGAGAGAGAGAGAGAGAGAATCACAAATTTTGGGCTAAAGAAACTTAAAGAATTCATCATGAAGATAATTTCCAAGATGGGCTTCCTACAAGATTCATCAAATTGAGATTCCAGTTGACAAGGGTGTTCATGATGATACATGTAAAGCACTGTTGGGATTGAAAGGGTGGTGTCTAGGAAGACTTGTATTGCATATTGTAAGGTTTTTACTATTTAGAGTAATGTGTATGGCTTGTGAGCCAATCATTCAAGTTCAAGTACATTGAGTGTGCGTTTGGCAAACTTATTTTTACCAGCTTATGTTACTATTCAGCTTATTTTTGTTACTATTCATTGACCCCATTGCACTTTTTAGTGCTATTTATGAACTCCACTGTACTATCTCAACTAACTGTATTTTCAGCTAAAAGTTTTCAGTTTCAGTAAAACAAACAGTTCCCAAACAGACCCTCAGTGTTTATTACACAATGCCTGTTATACATATTGTACACATATTTTAGTTTTTGAATTGAAATGCTTGTTATACATATTGTACACATATTTTAGTTTTTGAATTGAAGTATGCGCTTGGATATCTCTTATTTTGCTGAAAACTGAAAAAAAAAAAAATATGTATTTTTTTACTGTTTGCTACAGTGTTTGTCACTGTTCATTGGCCTAAAATCACTGTTCATGGCCAATGAAGAGTGACATACACGGAGCTGGAAAAAAAAAAAAAAAAAAAAAACGCAAGAAACGCAGCAAACTCGCTGCGTATCCAAACAAAGCTAGGTCTGACTCCTCTCCAGCATTGCTCACGTTTATGGTTTGTAGAGGCACTATGTTTAGAATTTGTGGAGGCATATTTTAAAACCCAAATAATAAACTAAATTAAACAAATAAGAGCATCACCAGTGGGACTTGCAAATGCCATATCTCACTGGTATTTAGCATTTTAGCCTTAAAAACCCCAACAACCGGACTTGCAAAAGATCTCAATTGTAAAAATTTTTACAATACTGCTACAGTACCATCTTATTAATAAGATGGTACTGTAGCAACATTGTATAACTTAAAACCATTATTTTATTATCTCACTGGTGCCTCTCTCTCTCCCGTTTCTCCTACTTCTTTCTCTGCTCTCTCTCCTCATCTTCACTCTCTCTGATTCCCCTCATCTTCACTCTCTCCGGCAACTCTTTAGATCGGCGGGTGGGATAGATCGGCGAGGTCGGCGCAGTTGGAACTCATCGGCGAGATCGGCGTGGTAGGGACTCATCAGCGAGATCGGTGGTGGGTCTCCGCGGTTTTCCTTCTCCGGCGACTCTCTAGATCGGCGCGGTTGAGTTGGAGATCGGCGAGATCGGCGGTGGTTTTCCTTCAAGCTTCCCAGCGGTTGAGTTGAGATCGGCGAGTCGGCAACTTAGAGCATCTGCAATTTTTTATTTTTTTTTTGTGTGGTGTTGATGGGCGGAGAGGGTGGTGGTGGTTGTGTTGATGGTCGGAGGGCGGTAGGTGCAGCGGCGTGGTTCGGTATTTTCTCTGGGTTTTTTTTTTTTTTGGGTATTGACGGCAGATTATGGGTTGCCGGTGGTGGTGGTGTGCAGTGGTGGTGGTGGTGGTGGTGGTGTGCAGTGATGGTGGTGCAGTGGTGGTGGGATAGATCGGTGATTGTGGTGCCGGTGGTGGTGGTGTGCAGTGGTGATGTATTGTAAAATGGTAATTGTGGGAAATATTATTTTATTGTGTAAAAATATTATTTTAATAAGTAGAATTGGAAAATAAAAGTTGGGATGTTGGAGTATTGTAAAATTATATGGTATAATTGATAAAGTTACTTTTTGAGATGGTAAAATAAGATGAGATATGAAAACCGGTTGTGGATGCTCTAATAATAATGTGAGAAAATGTGAAATTTTCAAAACTTATGTGGCATGTTTTCGTGAGGGCAATAAAGAGTTAAAAGTTTTGGTTTTATAGTATATATAAATATAGATGATTTAAACTTCAAACTCTTTTTATTTTTAAATTATATGGCATCCAATTTTCATAAATTTTCATGAGATAAAGAGGAATTAAAGCATATAATTCAAATGTGAAAATTTCAAAATACTATCCAATAAGAAGTTAAATAAGTGTCGTAACTTTAATAAAAAAACATTACACTGTGTTATTTGATCTTGACTCATGCATTAATAATATTCTTTAATATTAACATTTAGAAAATTTGTTATATAATTATTCATTAAAAATAGTGGGAGAAGTCATGCAATCAACAACCTTTTAAAATATTCGCACATAACACTAAACACATTAAATGATTAACCTACAACCTACTTAATAGTTAATACTTTGTCCCAAATGCTGAAGTTTTAAATGTTAAATCCCCTAGAAACTAGAAAGGCTAAAAAATGTTAACCGAAGCAAATAGATATTGCTTCCTCGGCACATGATCGTGAATTATGTGACTGACATGAGAATATTTCATTAATCAATCTTCTATAACAAATTCCTAGCTCTGCATTGGACATCAGGCTGTTTGGTCTTCATCAACTTCATTACCTGCAAATAATAAAAAATAATGTCAGCAACATGGAACAATAAAACTATGTCAAAAACCTTATTTGCCTTTTTTTTGTTTGTCCTTCTTTAAAAATGATAGTTACAGCAATGGGTCCCGAGGGTTTTTAACTTTGAATGTCTGTTGAAAACACTAAGAGATACTAATTGAGCTACAAGACTCTTGGTGTCTTTTCAGCATATAGATTTGCAAGTCCAACTACAACCCTACACAATCAATGAATCAATTCTATCTAAGACCATCTATCTAGAGCTTCATAAGCTAGGGAATAGATATATGAGCTTAGATCAGGATTCCACCTTGGTCTTGTCCTGCTAAATCCTAAAATGAAACCTATTTCCCCACTTTTGCATATGCTCCATTACAATTTATTTCCCATCATTGGATGCAATTTGAAGTTTCTGAACCTCTAAGTGAAGGTAACAGAAAAGTTGATGTTCTTCTTCTTATTATTATTTTAGTTTTTAAAAAAACAAAGACAAGTAAGCATATGACTAGACAAGTTTTGGAATAATAAGCTTAGAAGATATAGAAAAGATAATAGATCAAAAGATCAAGTAACTTACATTACAATATATTAGAAAGCATGTATACTTTATTTTGGGTGTTATACACGTGTCATATCCATGTGCACTAATGTCATAACAGTGTCTTATTTGCCATATCATCCCCGAACCCATGTCAGTGCATCTATTGATATATCATATTTCATTGTTGTTGGATTGCCTAGAACAATTATTTATTTTATTTATTTTTGGTTTCAATATTGAACAATTATCTAATTATCTTTTATTTACTCTTTTGGAGCTTGGTTTGTATTCTAAACATTATTTAACGGCCACGGTTGCCTTAACTGCTCTGAGGATAGATCCTGTTGAACTTGACAACGGAAATCCCATCAAGGAACCCAAATGACTGCCATCTACTGACACTAGTGCCATTGCTTTGTTTTCTTTCCAGCTACATTCCTCACATGTGTTGACTTGATTTATACAACTCTCCTTCATTAATCTCAGACTTACTGGCATAATTAAGTCTAATTCTACTTAGAGTAATTAACATCGCAAACGTTAAGTAACAAATCCAACCAACTTAAGTATAAAAAAACCACTTTTCTAGATAACTCTCTTTTTCTTTCCTTTCATTTCTTCATGCCACACAATTGTGTGGAACGTAAAATTAGTAAACAATTAAAACACACCTGATGCCAAGACGCATTAAATTTCATGTTCACAGAAGTAAATCAACGGAAGATCAATGAACATTCCAATAGGAACTTGAAATGCTGTAGCCTGTAGCATATAAGAATTGTTCTAATAAAGAAAACATAAAGATCTTTTCCATAAATAATTATGGTTTCTAATGATAAAATATACCACCATTAAAAAAAAAATCACAAAGAAAAAGAAAAACATCAGAAAAAGGGTGTTATTCACTTTGAGAGAGAGACAAACGAAACTGAATCCAAACATTCCTCTTAAACTAAGTTATCAACATTTTAACCTCTGAAGAAAACATCAAGCAAATTAAACACAAAACGAAAATAAAGTGTAAATACCAAACATTACCAAACAAACATTCTTTTCCACTGCAATGCGCCTTGAAAAAAAGGCACATAGTATTCCTAAAGCCTACCAATTCGTGGAAATTGTGACCCACTATTATAATTTCAATTCATCCTAACAAGAAATCTGACCTTGAATTCATGGCAAATAGCAACGTTAGTGTGGAATAGAAAGCAATGACTGACTATGGCAGCAACAAAAGCATAGTTAATGTCACGGTTTCATTGCACTGCTAACATTCTTCAAACGATGAGTACAATGGTACCAAAAGGCAATATTTATGAATTCATCATCAATAACTAATTAGATGCCATACATGACAGTGTCAGAAAAAAAGTTACAAAGTGTATATTTGATGGAGCAAAGAAAAAAAATTGAAAGGAAATTAAACAACTAATGAGTTTAATAAATTAGTGAAGTACCTTGGTTAGAGTAAGATGTGGGCTTGACCCGAATAGATTTGACCTCTCGAACTGGTTCTCCATCGTAGACCAAAGCTTGAAACGTTTCAATTGCAGCAGTAGAAGCATCCTTGGCCTTGAAGGTGATATAATAGTTGGTACCGCAGGTCAAAGTTACAATACAATAATCACCTTCAGAGTTTGCCTTCTCTACCTCCATAAACTTAAAGTTCTTATTCTATAATACCAAACAAAATAGAATACAAACAGTTAATCTAGTTAAAGGGAGAAATAAATAAACACTACTTCGACACCAAGATGATAGCTTTATCGACAAATCAAAACATCAATCAATTTTTAGTGTAGACGAGATTAAGCCTAGATATCTTATTCAACTATCACATCCGCTCATCAATCAAGACACCAAGATGATAGCTTTATCATTAAATTAAGGTATTAATCAATTTTTTATAAAGACGGGATTGAACCCAAATCTCTTATTCAACTAAAAAAATTAAAGATTTTAAAAAGAAAGAAATAAACCTGTTCAGTGTTGTACTTGTCAAGTGCTTCCATAGAAAGATCAACAACTAATTGCATGTCTGAGTCATCAGAAAGATCTAAGGGCTCAATTCTACCGCCACCGTCAAGACACACAGTGTGGGAAAAGTCTTCCACATCAAAACCCTGCCATGCAGTGTCACCACACAATTATTAATCATTCATTTTTATAACAGTATTTATCAAAAGCTCTACAATGATTTATTTTTTGCTCTTTATCTTCAGTCTAAAACATCAATCGTTATACAACTCTATATATATAAATTGTTCTTAGGACAGAAAAGAAAGAAAGGCTTACCCCGCTTTCATTAACCTGATCATAATAACGCTTGATTTCTTCATCGGTCATTTGAGGCCTTGGTATATAATTTTCATCAAACATACTGCCCATTCCTGCAATCGTAGTCTAGTCTAGGCTGAATTGGAGATCGGTTTCTGGGTTTCTTTCTATTTGTGCAAAAGCGTGAGAGTGAGAGAATGAAAGGAAGATTGGTAGATAAATCATCAAACTGTTGTGTCGTGGAGTTGTGGGTGTGCTGGGCTCCTCTTGGGCCGAAAATTAGTAGTATTTATAGGTTATCTCCTGGATGTATTAGACTTCAAATGATAGACAATCTCTTTTTAATTTTTCAATATTTATCTTTTTTGGATGTATTAGAATTTGAATGATAGACCATCTCTTTTTAATTTTTCAATATTTATCTTTCTATTTTCATTTTTTTTAGCTTGGTAATTGTTAAATTTGATTTCAATTTCGATTTGATTGAATGGTTCGAATTTCAGTTTCTATTTACCATATATTAACTATTGGATTTAGCCCAAATCCAAATGCAAACAATTTTAAGAAATCCAATGATTTCAAATAACATCACACCCCCTCAAAGAATGTAATAAAATAAATCAAATAATCAAGTAATAATTTAAAATATAGTGTAATCATATTATATTATATATTCTTTGCCCTCTCAAAAAAAAATATTATATTTTTTTTGTATATATTAAGGGGATTCAAAAAGTTAGTTATGGCTTCAAAAAATGTCAAAAATACCCTTAATTAAAAAATAAAAAATATGGTCAAAATTATAATTCAACATAATTAAAAAAAAAAAAAAACCTACCAAATTAAAAAGTTCTTTCTTAAAAACTAGCAGGCACTAATAATTATTTTTTTGAACATACACTAATAATTATTTAAAATTATTGCAAACAAACAAATAAATGAGAGTATATACGTAATTTAATTTAAACTCAAATGCAAATAAACACAAAGTGTTTGAATTCCACTCTCCCATGTTTTAACTCCTATAAAACTATTTTACTCACAAATTTAAAAATTTTAACTTCTTTCATAGAAAAACCGTTTTTAACTTCTGATAAATATCTGGATTATTTTGTCCCGATCTATGCAGTTTATTAAAATATTTAATGCAAGTTATATTTTTTTTTTTCTTTTCTATTGTTTATTTGAAGTCTGTGAAAGGCTTATAAATTTTGATACTAAACCAAAAAAAACTTCTCATGATTCTGATTGTTGTATATAATTTTGATTTATTTGTTGTATTATGGGTCTGTTTAAAGAAAGTCAATACTGTATTAGAGGCTGTTTTAGGTTGGTCAAAGAAACGAAATATTTTAGTACCAGTTAATACCATTTTAGAAATATCGCTAATCTCCTATAAAAAAAAAAAAGAATTATCGCTAATTTATATATATATATATATATGTCATTACTTATCTATTTTAACCAAAATTTTCGATATATAAAAGGTTATTACCATAGCATTATATACATTAATCTAAGGTGGCAACATCAAGTAAATAAATAGGACTTCTAACTCATGCTAGAATGCTTTTTTATTTGTTAAATCTGTTTTTAGTATTAAATGAAAAAAAAAAGGATATTTTGTCATCATGAGTATTAACTGTGTGTTGATGCTAAGTTGTTAACAACTTTGATTAAAATGCTGCTTAGTTCTTTTATTTATTTATTTGTAAATTCCCAGGACCTATATGCAAATTTTTGTTTTCATTTTGGAAGCGTATTGAATTTTGTACAGTAGAATTTGCTGACATGTTGATTTGTATTTTTGTTTGGCTTCTTTGTATTCTTACGAATTTGAAGTCTACCTTAATTGTATAGTCTAGAAATCCATGAAATAAATGTTAGACATTAGCTGAAAATTTAAAAATTTTATTTCCAAACTAAGATCTAGCTATGAAGAATTTAAATCGGGTTAAATTGGTTTTGGGTGTGTATTATTAATGAGGACATAGGATAATGCTACACATTATGCCACCCCTAGTGATTGCAAGTTGGTAGTTATGCACTGTTTCTATTCATTAAAGGGTTAATTTAATCACTAATCTCTTAAGCACATATATCTCTTTTAATATAAGTTTAATGTGATTGAGCTATTTCTCAACAGATATCCTTAGTGTGTGTGTGTAATTATTTTATTTATCTCATAAATTGATGCTTAATGTTATTTTTCTCTTTAGTTAAGTATGGGTGATAGAAGTGGTTCTAATCAAGGTGAAGGTGGGGAACCTACTTTGATATATGGTGGGTAGTCATTTCAGCTATCAAATGCTGATGCATACACACACATGTACTGAAGGAACTTTACCAATGTAGAATTGTAGATTGAGGATTAGATTACATTGAAAAGTGGATTGAAGGATGCAATTTTCATGAATATGTTAATGTTATTAGGATATACTATAGTGGTATTATTTAATATTAACAATTAATGGTTTTTTTTTTAATAAACAACCGGTGAAAAATTTATTATCTTTCTAATAGAATTTCTATATAATTTAAAAGTTAAGAGTAGACTTTCTTTATAATTTTACTAATATAATAAAAGTTGAGCTTAAACGTTGTGGTTGCGCCAAGTGGCGGCACCAAATTGAAGAAAATTTTTTTAGATTTTTAGATTTTAAAAAGAAAAAATGGATATAATTTTTTTTCTTATCTTCTTCTCCTATAATTTCTAAGTTGATAAAAATCTTAATTTAATTGCAATCCAAATTTTTTTTTTTCATCTATTTCTTCTTAATTTGATTACAATCCAAAATCTTCATCTTCATCTAATTTTTTTTTCCCCTTAAATTACTACACCTATTGCTACACGTAAAAAAAAAAAAAAAAAGACAAAAAGAAAAACGTGATATTTAATTGAGTTAACGTGATTATTTTTCACCCCTTCACAAATTAAGTTTGAATCCAAGAGAAATTGAGTCAAACTAAAATTCTACCAGAGTCTATATATATACATACATATATATATATATATATATATATATTTATATTTACAATTTTACTACTAAGAGCTTTTAGAAATTTAAAATTTACCATAAATTTTTATAATATTTTATAATATCTTTTTTGCAAAAAAAAAAAAAAAAAAGCTACATAATATACATTTTCCATGTAACTTAATTTTTAAAAATATTTTTTTTATTTTATTTTTTATTAGATTTGATTATATTATCAAAAAATATATTTTTTCAAAATTTATATATAATTTTTGGGAAATGCTAACGAACGCCCTTAGAGTATTGGTTAATAATCCATTTAAAGAAAGTTTTTATTGGAAAAGAAAAGAAAATTAATGTTTTGACAGCTTTTTTCATTTCCCATAAAAGTGGTGTCAAAACTTTACTAAAATGGATTGTTAACTAATGATTAATGTCCTAAGGACACTCGTTAGCATGACCCATATTTTTTTATTAAGTAGTGCATCGCACAGACATAATTCTAGTATATCATATTTCGTTGTTGTTTTTTGGGTAAAATATCATTTTCGTCCCTAAACTTTCACAAAAATTTGTTTTTCATCCCTAAATTATTAAAAATTGTTTTTCTTTCCTAGACTATGCAAACCGTTTTACTTTTCATCATTTTGTCTATATCTGTTAATATATGTCATACGTGTCTCAATGGAGTGCTGATGTGGTATCTGACTTGGACTATATTATTTTATATATATAAAAATAGACACGTGACAAAGAGTTATTAGTACCCTAATAACAATTATTTAAAAGGACAGAATTAGCCCCCACACCTTTGATGATCCTTTAGGCCTCCACTTCATCTCTCATAGCCACATTTTCTCTCCTCCACCATCCAATTTCTCTCTCTAAAACCCCATCACATTTCTCCTTCAATGTCTTCTTTAGTTCCTTACCTTTACTTACTCTTTGAGTCCAAAATGCTATCCAACCCGATAGCAAATGATGACCCATCCGAAGCCCTAAAGGTCATGGAGTCTTTGAATTATAGTAAATAATCTATTGCCAAGCCTTTAGAACCCGCAAGCTTCAAGAGCAAGACTTCCTTACCGCCTGATGGGTTTGAGAAGTTTGATAAAGATGATATTAGTATATTTGCAAACAACAATAGTGGTCTTTGTCAAATTATAATTTTGATTTGGGTTTTGATAGCTATGGCAGAGTTAAGAGTGGGATAGTGGAACCCAAGTTTAGGACGAGCTTAGCTAAGCTTTTGGACAAGATTTAGTCCAAGTTACCACGTCAACACTTTGTTAGGCCATTTGTGTGTTTCTGGGTGCTGCGTTTGCGTTTGCGTTTGCGTTTGCATTTTATTTTATTTTATTTTATTTTTTGATGCATGCGTTTCAGGAGACATTATGCACTATTCAGTAGGTGTTGTACACTGTTCGCGGGACCTACAAATACTTTATTCAGAAAAAAAAAATTTAAAAATGGGTCTCACAGTACTATTTACACATTTAAAAATTATTTTGCTACAGTATTTTTAGTTTTCAGCACTATTCACACATTTAAAAATTACAACTCTGGTTGATGATATGGGTAGTTTTTTTTTTTTTTTTTTGATGAATTGGGATTGTGGGTGTGCTTTTATTAATTATTTTAAGTGTAAGTTCAATTTAGTCTCTTTAGATATAAGAAATACGGATTTGGTCCCTAAAATTGAAAAAAAAAAAAAAAAAGAATAATTCCTTAAATATGGGGTTGGTTTGATTTTGGTAATTTTGATATAGGGTTAATTTGATTTTGGGCAGTGTAGTGGTATTAGCCCAGAAGGTAAGAGAATATATCAAATAATCAAGTAATTTAAAATATCGTCATATATATATATATATATATATATATATATATATATCATATTATGTTGTATCCCTGTACCCTACAATGCAAGTCACCAAAAAATTTTTAATTATTTTTTTCTATCATTTTTTTTTTTTGAGAAGCAATCACATTATTTTTTTTCTATCATGATTACTCTTTATAATTAGTTCAAAATACAATTGGCTTTTAGTACAAGTTAAAATTTTAACTCAAAATCTCTTATTTGACCATAAGAAAGAAATTTTTTGAGTAGCAGTGTTTACAATTGTGTGATTATTTATTGATTTTTTAGAAGAGAAAGAAAGAAAGAAAGACAGACTTACCCCACTCTTATTAATTAACCCAATTATAATTACGCTCTATTTCTTCATCGATCATGTTAGGCCATTCTTCATATTTATATACTTTTCCATTTACTATGATCGTTGTTATGATCCTACTTCCTAGAAGATATAAAAAAAGAATGAGACCCATCAATGGTAGAAAAAAAAAGTTAAACAGTAAAAAAAAAAAAGAGGCTTTTTCAGCCAATATCAAACGCAACCTAAATCAAATCATCAATTAATATGAACTAGAGTATAATATATCATATTTTAGAGCTAGCCTTGTAACAGTTCTGGTAGTATTAATAGCTTTAAATGCGCAATTTTGTGGGAAAAAAAATGTAGCTCTCAAATTGAAAAAAGAGAAAGATTATGACACTAAACAAAAAAAAAAAAAAAAAAAACAAAACAAAAAAAAGAGCCTGTGATGAGGTTTGTTGTAATGCTCATGTTTATTAGGTTATAAATTTGCTCTTATTTGTATTTGTGTTGTTCTAATTATCAGTTTTTTTTTTTTTTTTTTCAAATTCCAATCCATAAGTCCAACCTGATCTAGGTGAGTTGGGTTAGACCCTTATGATGGATTGGGTTGGATTGAATTGGACTTTTTTCAACTTGACCATGGTGGGCTAGATTGAAAAAAACCCTCAACCGAGTCAACCCATGCACACACTAGACAGATGATCATTTTTTTAAAAGAGACCAACAATGTTGGCATTTTGAAAAATGACTCATTTTTTAAAGGGTAAATTACAACTATAGGGACGCAAATTTTGCGCTCCGATCCAAAGATGGATGGATCAACCCAAAAGGCCTAAAAACAATGAATTTATAGAGGGTGGGGAAAGAAAGCTAGGCTAGAATATGTTAGACAGTTCAACAAGATAGGCTAAGATCACAAGAAGAAATAAGTAAGAGTTTAAATTCAAGAAATTGTCCTCGGCGAATGTTCGAGGAGGTCAATTTTACTGTTCTTAGTTTAGATACAAGCTACACTTAGTCTTTTTTCCTTCCCCTTTCTAAGAAGGATTCCTCACATTATATAGTTCTTTCAAGATCATCTTCACCCAACACTTGTCGATTATCTAAGTCTTCACTTGAGTGCCCGTCCCATCATGCACCTTCTTTGACCTTCTATGATTTGCAGTGGCCTAGGTTACACTGTTCAAGGGTATTCTCCACATAAATGCGGTCAGAAGAGTAGGTGCAGCACATTTAATATAGTGGTAGCAGCCTTTCCTTAGATAATTTTGGGGATTTCCATTTCTTTAGTCCTGGTACACATCTCCATAGGCAGGGTTATGTGGGGATCTCTCCTCGGACCGCCCCTACTTATCTCAAATGCGACAAATTTCATTCTGGGATTCTTCGTATTCATTTACCTCTCCTCGGATTTTACCTCGTCCTCGGATAAAGCCTGAGGCCTAATACACGATTTTGGGTCTTTATCCCTACAAGGCCCCATACATGATTTTGGGTCTTAAACTCTACAAGGCCCGATACACGGTTTTAGGCCCCTATCCTTACAACAACTTACCCACTTGTGGGTTGATTGATTGAAATTTGAAACTTTACCTATGTGATGTTAGATTAGTTTGAGTTTCATAACATAATTCTATTAAAAAAAATGGTTAAAATATGTAATTTTGCTCCACTTTTATGTTTCTCTCCTCCAAAAACATAAAAAACATAAAATACAAGATCAAATAAGATTAAAAAGGATTTAGTGGAACACTTTTATCATAGGATTTCAAATCATTGGTAGACAATTTAAATTTCGGCAAACCTTAAGTGAGTAAAGTGTCAAATTTCAAATTACAGGTAGGCAACTTAAATTTTGGCCAAACCACATTAGATTAATTGTAATTTTCCATTTAAAAAAAAACATGTATTTCTAAATAAATAAAAAAACTATGAGTAAGTTGTGTCATTGGGGAAGCTGAATTAGATGTCATTGGATTTGTGTGATTGTGAATGTGAATGATAATCTCTAAAAAAAAAACAAAGAATGTGAATGATAATTATATGTCACTTCAGATTATTTGAGCAATTAGACACAAATAAATGATTGATATTTTATATATATATATATATATATATATATATATATATATAAATGGTTTATTCCTCATGTCTTTTCAAGTCTTAGCAATAGAAAACATGTCTATACTTTATAACTATAGTGGAGGAAACCAAATATTAACCAACTAGTATTAGTAGTGTTGTGATCTTAGGAAGAGGATATCAAATGAGCTAATATTAGGGGTTAATTGTAATTTTACATGTGGGTTAATTGTAATTTTTCATTTTTTTTAAAACATGAATTTCTAAATATAAAAAGCTATGAGTAAGTCGTGTGATTGAGGAAGCTGAAATAGATGTCTCTGAATTTGTGTGACTGGGAATGTGAATGATCTTTATATGTCTGTTTACATTATTTGAGCAATTAGATGAGAAATATTATACAAATAAATGATTGATATTATATATATATATATATATATATATGTATATATAAGATTTATTTATTATGTCCTTTCAAGTCTTAGCAATAGAAAACATGTCTATACTTTATAACTTGAAATAGTATTAGTAGTGTTGTGATCTTAGAAAGAGGATATCCATTACTAAGAAGGTAATGTATTATACGTCAACTTAGAAATCAAATGAGCTAATATTAGGGATGTGGAAGATGGCGAAGAATATTGGATGATCAACAAATTTTGGGATAGCAACCAAGAATGGAGGGATACGGTAAGGTGTATTGTTCTAGCTCGATGTTGAACAAGGAAACCAAGAAAATGACATCCATTAATGTGTAGAATTTGTTACAGTAATGTAGAATAGCTAATTTAAGACACTTGCTACCTTAATGTGTAGGATTAGCTATAATCAAATTCATTGTAATTTCATTTAAGGAAGATGAGCTTGGTGTTTTAAGTGTAAATTTTACTTTGATTCTTTTTTAATTTCTTGATACATTGGTTCACAACTAGCAAGTTTAACATTGCTTTCTTGATTGTACTATGTGTGCACAATTACTTGGGAACACACCAAAGGAGGCATTTTGATTGTAGTTTGGTAAATAATCAAAGGAAGGCCCTTCCCAGTTGGAAGGGCCTTCCTTTGATTATTTACCAATAGGGTTCGGTGATCAAGTTAGGAACTTTTGATTGTAGTTTGGGCCTTTCCTTCTGTTATTTTCTAGAAGGATTAAGGTTCAAGTTTGGATCATTATGTCAAGAGTCAAAACTAATAAAAAGATTAGGTTTTTTCTCAACCATAAAAAAAATTTAATAAATAATTATAATTTACAAACGAGAGTAAAAATTTGGTTTCACGCATCTATGCAGAAGATAATTTTTTGAAAGTAAAGAGCATTTTTCATGATTGGACACTTAATAAAAAAGATCAAATTTGATAAATATTTAGTTTTTCATAATAAAATCTCGTAGCATATGAAAGAATAAGTCCATGCATGTTTCTAAAAAAAAAAAAGAAAGAAAAAATAGAGGATAATTTCTTTATTTTACTTGAGTGTGGTAAGATTAGTTACAAACTATTTTTGATAAGTAAATTTCAATATTAACGTCTTAAAAAAAGAAAAAAATTGCACTTTAAAAGCTATATTTTTCAGTGTAATAATAAATTAAACCAAAAAGTAATAAATTAAAAATGGACTAGGATAACAAGTCGATTGAAAAGAGAAAAAAATAAATAAAAAAAAGACAAATGCCATTTTTATATTCTTTTTTTTTTGTTTTTGTTTTTGGTGTTTTTGTTTTTTAGGGTGATGTCCCTTTTAAAGCCCAAAAGCCACCTTGACTTCTCAGCCTCCTCAGAAGGCCCAAAAAGACACCAAAATCAACTCAAACTCAAACTCTCTCTTTTCCATTCTTAAAACTCTGAAAGACTTGTACTTTATAGCTCAAACTCGTTCAAGTTCGACACGATTACCTCATATGGCGCTTTGCACTAGGCTCCAGTCTTTCCCTTCTTCTTCTTCATCTTCAAACCATATCAGACCAACTAAAGCCATAAACTTTTACCCCATTTGTTCTTTACACTATAATTCTCATTCACCTTTCACTGAAAAGCACTCCATTGAGAGGTACCACAGGGACCAATGGTTGTACAAGACCCAATTGGAAAACATAGCAAACATAGCATTTTGCTCTTCCTCACCACCTGATTCTAACTCAGTTAGGCAAAATGAGATAGCACTGCAATTGCCAGAGCTGAAGAATCTGCTTCAGGTGCTGAGAGAGAAGAGGGAGAGAGAAGGGTGTGGTGGGTGGAAGAAGTGTGGGCCAGGGAATGTGTTCTTGGTGGGGACAGGACCTGGGGACCCTGAGCTTTTGACACTCAAGGCTGTGAGAGTCATTCAAAGTGCTGATTTGCTCTTGTATGATCGGTTGGTCTCCAATGATGTGTTGGATTTGGTTGGACCTAATGCTAGGCTCCTCTATGTTGGCAAGACTGCAGGATACCATAGTAGAACCCAGGTAAAACCCACACACACTCTCTCTCTCTAGCTATCTATCTATATATGTATAGCATTTTCTGTGAATTGAATGTTTGTGTTTCTTTTGATTTTGAACTGGGTTTCTCTTTATTCAGTCTGCATTAATCTGTATCTATTTCAAGTTTTGTATTTTTATAAATTAGGAATGGTTTTTCAATTGCTGCACAACTTTTGTTAAATATTTGAGTTTCTTTTGATTTTGAACTGGGTTTCTCTTTATTCACTCTTCCTCCATCTGTATCTATTCGAGTTTTTAATTATTTTTTGGTAGTTTTATAATTAAGAATTGGTTTGCTATTGATTTACAACTCTGGTTGATGATATTGGTAGAAAAAATGAATTGGGATTGTGGGTGTGCTTTTATTATTATTATTATTTTTTTGGGAGAGGGGGGTATAAAGAATGCTTTTAGTGTAAGTTCAATTAAGGTTCTTCAGATATAAGAAATTCGGATTTGGTCCCTAAAATTGAAAAAAAGGAACAATTCTGTCCCTCTATCTATGGGCCAGTTTGATCTTGATTCCTTAAATATGGGGCTGGTTTTGATTTTGGTCGTTTAGATATAGGTTAGTTTGATTTTGGTCCCTTAAATATGCGGTTGGTTTGATTTGCTGAAAGATGGGTACCTTAGGAATCATGCAGGGGCACACCATATTGTTCATTAGTCACCTAGGCAGGAAAATAGGTGTTTGTACAATTGGGCATGTGGGGATTGGAGAAATGAATTTATTTTAAGTTGGTTTTGTGACAGGAGGAAATACACGAGTTGCTTCTAAGTTTTGCTGAAGCAGGAGCTACTGTTGTGAGACTTAAAGGAGGGGATCCATTGGTGAGTTCTATCTGTAAATGTTTTACTGGGCAATGTAATGGTATTAGCCCAGAGATGTAATTTCATTTGCTCTGTTGTTCAGTTTTTTTTTTTTTTCTTCCTGAAATATGTTCTTGGGGTTTTAGGTGTTTGGGAGAGGTGGGGAGGAGATGGATTTTTTGCAGCAGCAAGGGATTCACGTGAAAGTAATTCCAGGTATGCCATAGTGGAGTGGTCTCTTAAATCTCATTATTAAGATGAAACTGTTAATATAGGAGAAGTTGAATGTTTCATGAATAATTGAATGGAACCATAATGATTTACATAGCATTTTGAGAAAAATGATTGATCATGTTGAATTGAGTGAGGACAGGAGGATATAATCCATCTCCAAAAGTGATTATTAAAATCTGGAATGTATGGTTTGGATAAAACATAACATTGATATTCGCAATTTTGAGTCAAATTTTTTCTACATCTAGAGGATTCAAAAAACTTAACTTCATTGTGAATCACTTGGAAAGTGTGGCAGAAAGGTTTCCAAATATAAAGGCTTGGCAAAATAGTGAGGGGAAAAGTGTCATAGACTTATAAGGGGGCAATGTACATTAATTTATGGGGCAAATGCATTCATGGAGGGAGAAAAATAGTAGTAGAATGTTGATGTGATCTTTGATGCATGAAAATAGGGACATAACTTGAATAGAAAGGCTTCCAAAGAGTTTGATTTTTAGGCTCATTGTTTTTGCAGGAATAACGGCTGCTTCAGGAATAGCAGCAGAGTTGGGGATTCCACTAACTCACAGAGGTGTTGCAAATAGTGTAAGATTTCTCACTGGGCATTCAAGGAAAGGAGGAACAGATCCTTTGTTTGTAGCAGAAAATGCAGCTGACCCTGATTCAACCTTAGTGATTTATATGGGCTTATCAACCTTCCCTTCACTTGCCCTAAAGTTAATGCATCATGGTTTGCCCCCTAATACACCAGCTGTTGCAGTTGAGCGAGGGACCACACCTCAACAACGCATGGTAAGCACAATTTTTAGTGTAATTGTTTTTGGGGTGTAAATATTATAACTTTTTCATTTATTGCTTTGCTCTAATTTTTCAACTCCTTTGATTAAGTTGCTGGAATTCCTACTGTTCTGAAAATTTCTCTTGTTTTGAGTCATTATTGACATTATAAAATTGTGAAAAAAGTATTTTATTTTGCTTAAGCATAAGTTTACCCCTTGCTTTCATTTTATTTCCTTTTGGTCTTTATTTTGTATTGCAATTTCTTTCTTGTAGGTTTTTTAGGCAATACATTTAATAAAATCCTAATGAGCAATTACATACTATAATCAAATTCTAAGGCTCATAAAAATTAAATGGATTTTTTTTTTGGTTGAAGGGAGTTCCGCTGTACTTCAACTAGTACATCTATAACAAATTTTAAGTTCAAGTTGAAATAAGGGGACAGGAGGGTGTTGGGTTGGAGATTATGAAAATTATGAATGTTTAACCTGAGATTTTAGATGCACTGAAAAATCTGATCACTAGATGAAAATTTTAAACTAGGCTTGCATCTAGATGATGATATATTATTGGCCTTTCTAGGTTTATGATGTCAGAATCATTTACCTTCCACCATGTCACTCATTATCTAAATACCAGTAAATTAAATGTTTTAAATGTGTGTTTATTGTAACTAGGCATTTATTTTAGGGGCTAATAAATTGACCGGGAATGTTCAAAAACTGTAAGAGTTGTTGTGAAAAACTCAAGCCCTAGGAAATTGTAGTCACTGTGCATGAACCTTTAATAGTAAAAAATAAAATAAAATAAAATATACTAAGCCTCAAAATCTCAAATTTAAGGACTCATCAATAGAAATCTGTAAAGGTTGATGTTCACTTATAAGAAAAATAATGTAGTGGTTAATGTCTGCATGACAGGAGATTGTTCATTTTGTGTTTGTTATTGCCAACAATTGACTGTCATTGCATTCTCAATCATACAGGTTTTTGCAGAACTGAAGGATCTTTCTAATAAAATTACTTCTGTAGAGTTAGTATCACCAACACTGATGATCATTGGAAACGTTGTTGCACTTTCACCGTTGTGGTCGCTTTCTATGAATGAAGCATCCTGTATGGTACAGGCCAAATAGACAAAATTTGGGTCTGAAGAAATGTTGATCATTCTATTTGTTACCAGTCCAATTCCCAGCTATGGTGGCTTATAATGGAAGGTTGACTTAGACGATGCTTCTGAATGGGACAAATCTTTGAATACTTGTTTGGCATTTCAATAACTGATTTTGAGATTCAGTGAAATTGGTTTTTGAGTACACTTACATGCAAGACGCCTGTCTAACACTTCATTAGATTGATTGAAATCCATGCTGAAGGCACAATGGAGTTTGAATTTGTTACAATGAAGATTAAGAGAGCCAGTCTCTTTGCTTGAATCAACAAAGGAAAGCTAACCTTTTGAGTTATTTATCAGATTCATCTGAATAAGTGTGATTTCATCTGATTAAGGTGAGCCTGGTTTAGTATCAAAAAAAAAAAAAAAAGGTGCTTTTAATGAGTGGATAATATTTAGATTGAGTTTCTTGATACATTGGTTTACCTCTAATGAGGTGATAATTGCATTCTTGATTGCACTAAGTGTGCAAAAGGACAATGCTGATTACTTGTGGACATGCCAAATGAGGGCAATTTGATTGCAGTTGGAAGGGCCCTTTACTATTTGCTTACAAAAGTCTAGCTTTTTTCATATTTTTTTTTATTATATATTTTTAATTAGCAGCGCATTTAGCTTCATTGGGATGAATGAGTTGGTAAATGAAGAGACATTCTTTTATCTATGAGAATGTTGGATGAATGGTGATGATTAGTGTGAAATTATGGTTATTGTAACTTTTGTATTTGCGTATGTATTAATAGCCATATGATGTGAAATCATGCTTGCAAGTTGCAACATTTTTTCTCCTATGAGGGGACTATAAGAGTGGTACTTTGGCGTGGTGCTTCATTTTTTTTTTTATGTCTGCTTCTTTATTTAGTGCATTGATAATGTTTTGAATGAAGTCAGATTGAAATAACATGTTTGTACTATGTGATATTTTAATATGAACAATCTATTGATGCTCCAATCGACTGACAAATAAACAGGCAAACAGAAACAACAATTATCTTCTCACTTGAAGAAATGTTAACACTTAGAATCCTATAAAAAAAAAAAAAAAAAAAACTAAGGAGTGAGATGAGGTGGGGATGTTCAACATATATCTCCTTATGATGTTCTGAGATGGAACCTGACTATTAACAAGTTGAAAGGTGACAATTATGGTATTGCTCACGAGGATTGCTTGGGTTATATGTTATACATTTAGTATGTGTTTGGGATAGTGATATGGTGTTGGACACATTGCTACATGAGGAATGTAGTTGCTGCAGATTCTTCTATTTCAGTACTACTTCACCATTATCTTTATATTTAGCTGAGCTTTACCATTAGTTGAATATTTTTATGCTTATCTGAATAAAGCCGAGCTTAAGATAAGATTAGTATATGACTTATTCAGGCAATATCAGATTAGCTTGGAGGCAGTTTGCTTTTATCAAGTTGCTATTTTCCAATTGATGTAGGTCATATACATCTAGATGCAATGAATAAGCCCATAAGATATTTGATGTTTCCCTAACTTAGGTAGTATTTCTTTTGGAGGGTTGGTCTCTCCTTGAAGCAAACTGTGTTTTGTGATTCCATTCTTCCACTGCTATATGGCCGTGGACGTTCTAACATATAGGCTTTTTTTTTTTTTTTTTTTTGATAATTTGATAATGGGGTTGGGAGATTTGAACTCTAGATGACTCCAACAGAGATACCAAGACTATGCACCAAACAAGAGCTTCGAATTGCATCAAAAAGTTACATTCTTATTGTAACAGGTGAAATTCAGACTAGTTATGGAACCTTGAATGTGGTGGGGAAAATTGTACTTTACCACCCTAAACTATATTTCAGATTACAGTTTGCACCCTAAATTATTCGGATGCATAGTTTGCACCCTAAATTATGATTGTTTTTGTCCATTAAGGTTGCAGCTGGTGTAATAATTTGATCTTCTGAATTATTGTTTGACCCCAGGTTTTGTTTGGCTTAAAGCTTTGCTTTGACCTTCGTACTTTAGTTTTTGTGTAAATAAAATATAAAATGCCTCACTCTATCAGAGTGAAAATTGAAATTGATCATGTTGCTTGAAATTTTACAATCAACATAATCAATTTCATCCAAGTGAGAAAAGTCATCTCAATAAGTCAACACGTGGAGAGTAATTTGAAGACTTATTCTGGCAATTATTGTAAGCCCTTGAGATAGTCAGTTTCCTTTAAATTTTGTTAAGAGCCAAAAATTGCCTCAACAAATCTCTTTAATGTCAAAAACTAATTTACACTACATTTTGGTGTGAAAAAAAAAGTTGTAATAAATTTATGGTTAAAATGCAAAACTCATCTTTTATGTTTCAACAAAATTCGTTTAAGTCATTTGACTTTATTTTCGTTCATTTTAGTTCTTTAACTTTTAAGTTTATTCAATTAAGGTTTTTCCATCAATTTTTGTTATATGTTATGGTTAATTTTCCAATTTTTAAATTTTTGTTCAAGTTTTTTAAATTAAAAAAATTAAATTAATGATTGAAGAATATTTCTTAGATTTTTTTATTTTTTATTTTTTATATTTTTTAGATTTTTTCTCCAAAAAATTTTAACAAAAATTGACAAAAAATCCTTAATTGAATAAATTTGAAACATAGATAACTAAAATGAACGAAAACCAAGTTAAAAAACTGAAATGAATTATAAAGAAACTTATATGGCGAGTCTTGCATTTTAGCCTAAATTTATTATTCAAGGATATATTAAGACAACTTTTGTCAACAGCATAGTCACCAAGAACTTTGTAGATCTACTTATGCTTTTTGTATTTCAACAAAAATGTCTAAAGTATATTTCCAATGGAGTAATGCTATAATTACTACAAACTGTATAAATTAATGTGTTAATTTTAAACACAAAACAAAAATATAAGTTTTTCACAGTAAAATTGATAACAGTTTTAGCATTTTCTATATTGTTAACAACTAAATTTCACTGTTAGTTTGCTTACTTATCGTTAGCTGACATTCTTAAACAGCTGAAGCATCACAAGAGAACTAGCCTCAATGATTTTTCTTTCAATTTCCTCCACTACTATGTTACCAAAGGTAGAGTATCACGCGTTCAATTAAAAAAGAAAAAAAAAATAGAGAAGAAATGTTAGATTTAAAGGCTTCTTTTTAAATTTTTTTAATAATATTTTCTTTTAGAAAACTAATAACAAATTAAGAGAATGGATAAAATAATTCTCCAAAAAATGCATATAAAAATTAACTAATCATTAATTATATTAACATTGGCGGAATTGACATAAAACTATAGCTTTATTTAATATTTATAAATGTAATAAATCACAAGCAATATAACCAACAACAATAAGAAGATGAACATGTATTCATGTTATGATTTAATAATTTTTTTGGTTGAATGACGAATTTTATTCAAGAAGAAAACAACTACAAAACAATAAAGTATTAGAAAAATATCGTGGAGTGAATAGAAATTGATACCTAATGTGTCCACATGAACATGATATTAAATTGGCGAGAATTCTTGAGTCTCAATAGGAAATGATAGAGAATATGAGTTTATATGCTCATGGGTTAGACATTGGGTTGGGCTTTTGATATGTGTGATTGAGCTCTCTTGTCCAAATAATAATAATATTATTTTATTTTATTTTTTGAGTCATTAAATCTGTATACAATAGATATTCATGAAACATTGTGTTTATTTAGTAAAGTATATATTCATAGTTCTTCATTCACGGAAAAAAAAAAAAAAAAAAACTTTCTAGAAACTCTCCTAGAGAATATTTTTGTGCATTAATTAGCATTTGAGTCAAAGAGAGAGAGAAAAAGATATAGATTAGTTCGTAGAGCATAAATCTTGTGTGTTTCTTCTCTGTGCTATGAATCATTTTATCCTGAGAGACAAACATTTATGAGTCTCAAAGCATTGCTAATTGTGTGAAGGGTAAAATCTGTTTTAAGACGATTGTATCAAACATTTCACTTAATCTTTATCATTCGTCCTTCATGCATTTAGTTTGTGAGTATTAAATCATCTTAATTTTTCTTCTTATATATACAATATTTATTTAATATTTTTACCTTCCATATTTTATTGTGTTATCGATTATAACTATTTACTTAATTACAAAAATAAGTGGTTGAAATATATGAACGAGGGCTATTTTAAATGTCAAAAAGAGCCAAAATTGTGATTTGATAAAGTCCCCACATGTTATCTTCACACGAAAATAATTGCACGTGGAGAGCATACATCTTTTGTCTTTGATGGTCTGATATTCCAAAACAGGAAAAAATCCTCTTTCTTTCGGAAGCTATTCCAAAAAACGAAAACGAAAATTGTATGATTAGAGTCATTAGGCAGTGACCGTGACCTCTTTTTTTTTTTTTTTTTTTTTTTTATTTTAAGAAAGAGAGTTTTCACCGCGTTCAATCTTGGTAATAATTCTTTTATTATCAGATCAAGACACCAATTAATTTTTTAGTGTAGACAAAGATTGAACTCCAGATTTTTTATACAACCATAAAAAACTTTACCAATTAAGTTAACTGGAATTCATACAGTGACCGTAACTTGACTCGATATGATATATATATATATATATTTGAAATTTACTAACATATGCTCTTAGAGCATATATTAATAAATCATTTTGAAAAATTTTTTTTGAAAAAATAAAAAAATAATTAATAATTTTAACAATTTTTTTAATATTTTATATTTTTTTTTTCAAAATAAATGATTAATGCATACCTTAAATGTACGTAATAACCAGACCCATATATTTTGATGGGACGGTGTGATAGTATAGCCAGTTCAATTGTGATTTGATATGTTACTTACAGGCTACAGTATCTTCAATATTGACCCATTAAAAGTGTATTTCTGTGCTTTCTCGAAAAAAAAAAAGTGTATTTCTGTGATCCACTCCCCACGACGAGACACTGATTTGATATGTTAACTACAGTATCTTCATGGACAAAATTTTAAATGCTGTTTTTTAGATTTTTTTCTTAAGATTCAGCTATGTGACTATTTAATTAATAAATACACTTTTTTTTTCATGAGAAAAAATCTACATGGTAGAATTTTAAAAGAAAAACCTAAAGAACAGGATCTAAGTATTGTACCTAAGTCTTACTCATCGTCAATATGTTACTTATATTATCTCTCACAGCAGTTAGGTTTATACACATGTTTATATCATCTCTTGTAACAAGTGGATCTTACAAATATGTGGAACCCACCTACTAATTGTAATTTAAGGTTATAAACTCATTTAATAAAATAAATATTACAATATATTTTGAAAATCTAACTGTTAAATAATATGTTTTTTATGTTCTTAATATATACTAGTTAGGGCAGTGCAAGGCACGTGCCGCTCCTTTATTTTAGTAAAAAAATTATATTTTTCATTAGATAAGACAAAACTACTAAAAAATGCATAGATAATACTAATTTCTTAATCTTAATAAATTTTATTAAATTTTTCTACATGATTAGAATAACTACATATAAGATACAGATTTATTTATATAATTAAGTTATCTTTTTAGAGCTATACAATGTAAATGTATAACCAAATCATTAATCACTCCCCAAAAATTTCCAAAAGTGATAAAAAAAAAACTTCCCCAAGAGCTTTTTTAAGAGCTACAATGAATATCTCTTTTTCTATTGTTGCAGTAGCACCATAACAGCAAAGCACTGTTGTTCTCTCTAGGTTGTCCTCGCACGCTAAAGTTGATCCAATCTTTTCTTCTTAAAGGGATTAATTTTGAATGTTTGATCTTGAAGTTCAGTAGAAAGCTTGTCACCACCATAAATCTCTTATCCTACTAACTGATATTGTCATGCCACCTGAAATGAACACAGCAATCATAATCATATTTGGTTTTATGATGGTATAACAAAAACTTAACCAACCAAAAGTCCAACATGAGGGCAATATCAAATTTAAAAAATAAGGTAAAAACCAATGATTTAAAACACTAAAACATGAACTCAATTAAAGGTTGTTCTTTTTACCCCTCTTAGTTAACAATTCCACCAAACTCTTTCTTAATGCATCCTAAAACTATTACAATCCACATATCAATAATCCACAACAAAACCTTTGGTCAAGAAAACAAAAAATAAACATTATATCTAGGACCCAAGTACAAAAACATAGCCACAACCCAACTCAAGTCAATAAAACCAACATCAAGCTACTTGGAACAGCTATACAGTTAACACTAACAGTACAATGTAATACTTCCAAAAAGCTATTTACAGGGCCTACACAAACAGCGGAAAACTATCACACACAAGTCACATATCAAACAATTTCCCTAGACAAGCAACAGACATTGCATGTACTACTCACTAACAACTCTCCAAAATCAATAATCTCTAAGAAAAAATCAGTAAAAAAATGATGACATGATTAGCTTAATTGACTTCTATAATGCTAGAAAACATGCATGTTTTTCTTATAGTTCTCACAAATGAGAGAGATTTTTAAATTCAACAGGCTAAACTCCCATTAGATTGAGGTCCTTTAGCTGGCTGTCATACCAAAGAAAAGAATGAAACAGTACAAAAATTTAAGGAGGGTATGAAAGAAGAATGCAATCACTAATCTACAAGTATCGGTACATACAAGAACTACCAATTTCATTAACATTTCAAACTCTGTTTTAAATTGTTCAAGGTGTAGTCCAAAAATTCCCCATGCAAATAAGCTTTAGCCATCCAATTGTATGATAGTGTTTTAGGGGCAAAATGAATAAAATTGATTAGGATAAGGGAATTATAGATTTAGGTAACTAATCTAATATGTTCCCATCACTTAATATGCTCCATATTATATATAAAAAAATAATTTATTCACACATCCAATGTTAGAGCACAAATGACAGCATCCTTTAAAATTAAAATAAATAAAAATGTAGGTGATTGATTTTTGATAAATCAGTAAATTTTCACTGAACAAAACAAAGCTATATACAAATTAACAGCCCTACGAGACAGTAGAACCAAACATATCACAGATCCCAAGCTAAAAGTACAATAGAAGACACTAAGGCAACTGTAAAATAGCGAAATCAGCCACACAAAAAAAAAAAAAAAAAAGTATAAAGCACAGTGTAGGTCCTGAAACAATTAGAGGCTTTCTAGTTAAAAAGACAAGATACAAAGTATTTGTTTCATGTAAAAGACTCACCAGTGATTTGTGAAATGAATAAACCAAAGAAAAATTTAGAGAGATATAGAATACTCATAAATTTGTTAAATATTAATTAAAACTTTTTTAAAATTAATGTATCGTAAGATTTAGTTAATGGAACTAAAGGAGAAAGAATAAAGTGTAAGTACCCATCTCAATCGGTCTGCATCCACGAATGTTCTTCTAACTGCATTCAAATTTCCAAATACGATTAGAATTCTACTTAGGCCTCAAAAACAAAGAAAAAAACCAAGAACGGATTACCCAAAATGGAATAAAGTGTAAGTACCCATCTCAATCGGTCTGCATCCACGAATGTTCTTCTAACTGCATTCAAATTTCCAAATACGATTAGAATTCTACTTAGATTTGCTCATAAATGCTTCCACCAGATATGTACTATAATAATTTACCAATTATGTATTTTTAATCAAAATTCTATAACTAATGAATGTAAATCACCACAATACATATGCAATAATTAAAAAAAAAAAATTACCCATAACAATACACAGGCTTGGAGATCTTGTACATGCCCCGAGGAACTGGATAACATTCTTGTGCTGGATATTCCTGAATGTAGGCAATGAATAACAACTTTTCTTTTTATAAAAATCTCCATAAATATTGTCTCAGCATATTAAAAGTTAATGACATTTTACAAAGGCTTAAAGTCTAATGTTTGTGTTCCTTATTAATTTGAAATTATATTACTTAAGAAATAAACTTTTGTGTGTGAGTGTGTGTGGATTGGTATGCAGCCAATAGGTCTTGAAGCTCTGCCCTTCTGCTTCGGGACTCTGTATTACACACGCACAAAAACACCCCAAATTGTATTTTATAATATGGAGTTACATATACAGAAAGAAACCTAGAAAAGATAATGAATGAAAAATGATGAAATTTTGGGTAATACTACTGATTTACCAAGAAGGAAGATACTTAGCCAAAGGGCTGTAACAATCATGCATAAGAGAGAGTCAAGGGTTATATAATATAGCTAATTAATCGAAGAGAGAGAGAGAGAGAGAGAGAGAGAGAGAGAGAATTGTGTGTATGAATTGTAAAAGTACTTGGAGCTTGAGGAACTCAGGCCTTTTGTGCTCGCCCTTGGACATGTTAATGGAGATAAGCTGGACACAGCTGTGGACATGGGTGGTCCGTACACTTTTACTGGAGCTACCGTTGTAGAAATGGGAAGTTCGGTAGCTTTGGAGGGTTTTGGGTTTCGCTTGCTTGCTCTCTCTCTCTCTCTCACACTCTCTGTGTGAGTTTGATATGTGTATTCTTGTTTCGTTTAGTAGAGTTGGACCCATGATCAAACCGGGCTGCTTCATTGCTTAGGCCTATGGGCATAGCGCAAGAATTCAATCCTGAGGTTTCTAACTGCATTCAAATACGATTAGAATTCTACTTAGGCCTCAAAAACAAAGAAAAAAAAACCAAGAACGGAATACCCAAAACGGAATAAAGTGTAAGTACCCATCTCAATCGGTCTGCATCCACGAATGTTCTTCTAACTGCATTCAAATTTCCAAATACGATTAGAATTCTACTTAGGCCTCAAAAACAAAGAAAAAAACCAAGAACGGAATACCCAAAGCATTTATGATATACAACTAATTATAATCTCTGTTTCTTGTGTAAGCCGAAAATACCCAAAACGGAACCAAATCTCTTTTCTTTATCAAAACCTAAAAGACCCGTATTAACAAACAATCAAAGATTGAAACCCACAAGGAAACAAATACAAACACAGATCTTGAGAACCCGAAAAAAAAGAGCAAATTTTGAAGAAGCAGAGAAAAATAAATAAAAAAGAGATACTTACTGTAAAAATTTGTCAGTTTTTCTTCCCATGTTTCTTGTTTTTCTTTCTTCCTGAGCAGATTTGGTCCAGTCGTCCTGAAAAATAAATACAAACACAGATCTTGAGAACCCAAAAAAAAAGAGAGGAAATTTTGAAGAAACGGAGAAAAATAAATAAAAAAGAGATACTGTAAAAATTTGTCAGTTTTTCTTCCCATGTTTTTTGTCTTTCTTTCTTCCTGGAGCCGATTTGGTCCAGTCACCCTAAAATGATAGAGAGAAAAGAGCGAGAGAAGAGATACAGAGAGAAAAGAGATAAAGAAGACATACGGAGAGAGAAAAGAGAGAAAAGAGAATTCTAGACCCTTTGGCCTCTCTCTCCCTTTCATTGTTATTGCCTCTCTCCTTTTATTTTATTTATTCAGCCAAACGCATTAGCCCCCCAC
Source organism: Lithocarpus polystachyus (assembly GCA_033629205.1). NCBI lineage: Eukaryota > Viridiplantae > Streptophyta > Magnoliopsida > Fagales > Fagaceae > Lithocarpus > Lithocarpus polystachyus. The sequence goes on from CM066165.1 coordinate 2,184,293, forward strand.
AAACGGACAAAAAAAGAGGACTCACGAAACCAAAAATGCACTGTAGATATACAGTGAAAAACGTTGAATGTACAGTATAAAAATACTGTAGAGGCATTGCCTCTTTTTATAATAGTTAATAGATATCAAATTTTGTGTCAATCAGATATTATTTACTATATGAACTACAAGCTTATATGTTGTGCATAAATTTAAATTACAAAAAAAAAAAAACTTGCAATTTAAAAAATTTATTGATGACATAACTATTAATTTTTAATTTTCTTGAAATTTTGCACGTATGAAGAACGTAAGAAGAAGATATAATCCAATAATGGATTTATCAAAATTCGCCACCAATAAAAATATATTGAATAAGTTTATAGCGTTAAGTTATAACCAATTTTATAATTAAATTTTATCCTAATATATACACTAAAACACAAGATATAATTTTCCCACCACAGCACCCCTCAAGTTCAATAATAAGTTAATGAAAGTTTAGAAGGTGCCCATGCATGAATGCAGCACTATTTCTTCGATTTTTTGTAAAGTATGGGCAATCATAAATCTCTGTTACTCTGTTTGCCTTATCTCATAATAGACTTTGATGCAATTATTATCCAAAGTCTTCACTAAATCATATATTTTGTTTTACAAATTTTAGACATTACGATGCCCTAATAATTAGAGGATCACAAAAATTTTCATAATTGCTTATGTGCTATTTTTTAATTTAAATGTAATAAAAATAATGTTAGTGATAGATCCATATAAATCCAATCATATTCCATCTTAACAAATTATGAAAAATATTTTGTATCTCTTTATTAAGTGATTAACGCTGCCCCATGATTTACTTAAAACTGATACAAATCTTATAAAATGGCTCTTGCAATAATACTATTCTTTTTTCTGAAATGGTTTTGTCGAAGTTTATAATGAAAAATTGAAAATGGATTAGGGTAGAGGTGACCACACAGCCCCATCGTAGTGACTATGACAGTTTTGTGGAGCATGGGCACTCTTGGGAAGTACGATCTATATATCTTCTTCTTCTTCTTCTTTTTTTTTTTTTTTTTTTGTGCTGAGGTATTTATATCTATCTATATACAAATACATATACATATACATATATTATAAAAAATTATAAGATGATTTTGGTCCCTCATGTGTAAACTTAAAAGCTCGAGTTGAATTCTCAGCCAAAAATGAAAAAAGAGGTCGTGTTGCACATTAGTTTCTCCTCTACCTTTTTTTTTTTTTTTTTTCTTATTATGGACTTCACGTCTAGTGACAAATGACAATACATGTTTACCACAAAAAAAAAAAAAAGACAAATGACAATACATTTTTGGGCCTAGAGATATTGACAATTTAGAGTAGGCAATAACATAAAAGTTATGAAATTTGTTTTTTTCCCATAGCTAAGCAATATTTCAAGATTTAAATTGATATAGGTTTTACTCATTGAAAGAATTGGATAATATCATTCAATGGACTCTTAGCGTCTATGGATTAATTAAGTTTATAATGATATAATCCTCACTTTTCTCACATAAAAGTGAGTTACATAAATTAAATTCATTGTGACAATCTATTATTTATGTGAAAAAAGGGAATACTATGTGATTTTACTGCAAAAATACTTAATAATTTTTCAAATTTTTGTTGTGTGATGTTCTTTCAAATATTTATGATAAAAAGTGGATGAAAAAAAATCAGCAGTCATTAGTATATATAAAGTCTAAAGCACTGTCTCTCACAACAACATATTAAAAGGATTGATAGTTACTATATAAAAGAAAAATGCTAGGCATGTAACATATTCTAAACACACAAAAAAAAAAAAAAAAAACAATTTTATCATATTATTGATCAAGCACCAATCATATTCATTATATTGTCCCAAAAAAAAAAAAATCTTTAGTCAAATTGCTAGTAATTAATTTTACTAATTTTATTATCAATATTGTTAGACTCTTATATATATAATTAATTTATGATGATGAAAGAGATCTAAACACAAAAGTAGTATAAGTGATGTGATCAGGTTAGCATGTCTCTGAGAAAATATCCCATCTCACAGATCCAAATCCACCTATTGTGTCTATAAAATAACCTTCACATGCAACTCACAACTTACAAACCCACTCATGAACACTATGTTGAACTCTCGGTTGCAAAGCCTTAACTCTTATCCATCCTTCTTCCTTACACCAAAACCCTCCATTCTCTTCCATGGCTTCACCTCTCTCCCTGTGCATCCATGCCAACACTTCCTCAAGAGAAACACCAACTTTTGCATACGAGCCAATTACAATGTTGGTGCCAAAACTGGCTCATCATCATTGGCTACTGCAATTGATCAAAACCCAGTTTCATTTAAGGCAGTTGTGACAGTTATGGTCACTGCTGGAGAGTTCTTCTCCAACCTTGGGTTAACCAAACCTGTTGATTTCACTGATTTTTTTGGTAAACATTACTTTTGGAGCTCATTAGCGCTGAGCTTGATCCTAGTAAGTGATGATAGCATACATATTTAACTACACTTAAAAGTAATTATTCTATCAGATCACTGCAGTGTTGCATTGGTTTCCAGTTTCTTTGTTGTTTTTACATGAAATACCACTATTATTCCTTTTGATATACTTTTAGAAGCACCTATATGAGTATGCGACAACATCTAAGCTTTAGCTAATGGTTTAGTTTGAGAGCACTTGGTGTTATATCTATCTCTTGAAATGATAAGAGTTTTTATTTTCATTTTTAGGAAGAAGTAACATTATTCCAATAAAAAAAGGATTCTCATTATTTAAATGAATTTATTTCACGATTTAGATTAAATATTACCAATCTAATTAATTTTCTAACTAATAGGATCACATTTTTACCACCTTTGGCATGCATTATAAAGGAAAAAAGAATAGCCAAATAAGTCCACTAGAGTCTTGGTTGTGTCCTTTGGCTTATTTTGCTTAAAAAATAAATCCTATAAAAATAAAATTGTATTAAGAAATATGTGAGGCTTTAAAAATTTGTTCCTTTCTTTATTTCTCATAGTACTGCATTTCCTGATAATTAATTGGGTCATAATTAAGTCATAGCTATTTGAAAATTGAAAATGCTCGTGTATTTAACTACTGTAGATACTGGGTTGGAGAGGGAAACAATGAAGGCCTATAGGCATAGAGTGAGCCATAAGAGTGATGAGGTGAAATACGAGAGTAGTTTTGCTGTACCAGCCAGTTTTGGAAAGGTTGGAGCTATTTTGTTAGAGAATGAACACCACAAGGAGATGTACCTCAACAACATTGTTCTCGAAGGCTTCCCAAATGGGCCATTGCATTTTACATGTAACTCATGGGTTCATTCCAAGTGTGACAATCCTCACAAGAGGATCTTCTTCACCAATAAGGTCTCAACTTCCTTTTCCTTCTTCTCTTGTAAAGTTTTATGTCCATCTCCAAAAAAAAAAATAAATAAATAAAAACATAGTTTATTTTAGTGAGAAGATAATAGCATTTGATTCTCCAAAAAAATAATTCTAATATCATTTATATTATTATTTAACATCTCATTTAATTATTCAATAATTTCAAAAATAAATATAAAGGACCCTAATACTATCTCATCTTTCATGATTTTCCCACATAAATTACACTTTACCATGGTGAATATGCAAAAACATTTCTTTTTCCTGGAATAATAAATTAGAAATAAAAATGATAATAGTACTATTCATTCATGTTAGTATTATAGTTACATTAAATTCATTATTTTTTTTTTATCAATTTAAACTTTTAAAACAAGTGATAATTTATCATTTATATTATATATAAGAGAATTTCCCTTTTTCAATTGATTGTTTATATGATTTAAAAATACCTTCATTAATAAATGGTAACTTCATTTAGAAATAAGGTCATAAACGTCAAATAACAAATTTCATTTTGAATTCAAAAGAGAATTCCAAAATTTTAGAATTTTTTTTCCTTTACGAGGTTCAAAAAAAATTACAGTTACTGTCTATCTCTAAAGTTTATCTTTTTTATTTGTTTGAAAAATAAAAATATTTATTTCTAAATTATAATAGATGCAAATTATTAGCTTTTACTTAAAAAATTAGAAGAGCCTCTAAGCATGTGCATGAACGCACGCTCAAAGGCTAGTTATAGCATAACAGGTTGGATCTCACTTATTAAGGAGTGTGAGCTCACGTGTAAGTAGAAATGTTAGAATAATGATTAAATTCACTCTTTAAAAGGATAATAATGATCGGTTGATGACCATATCATCAAGGAAGTCCACAACTCTTCCCTGAATGTGAAATGTTGAAATTGATCCATTAAAGATTATCATTTCAATTAATAAATATTAATTGGTTTAAGTAGGATGTTGTATGTTAAATCATCACTACTGTGGAAAACTAATGGCTGTATTTATTTGTGCCATTGAATCAGTCCTTTTTACCATCAGAGACTCCTAGTGGATTGAAGAGGCTAAGGGAATTGGAGCTGGAAAATCTAAGAGGCATTGGAGAAGGGAAAAGGAAGACCTTTGAGAGGATCTATGACTATGATACATATAATGACCTTGGTGACCCAGATAAAAGCAGTGAATTGGCACGACCTGTCCTTGGAGGCAAAGACCACCCATACCCACAGCGCTGCAGAACAGGACGTCCACGTTGTAAAAAGGGTAACCAAAATTCCAAAATATTGCAAAAAGCTTTTAAAGATTGGGTCTAGTGCTCTAGTTCATTGAACTCAAGCCAATTCCTTAAAAAAGTGGTTAAATTACACATATAGTTCTCAACTTTAGACATTTGTTTCAAAAAACAATCTTATACTTTAAAATGTTTCACTTTAGTTATTATACTTACAAAATTGCTTCAAAAAGGTTTTTATATGGATGGAAAAAGCTAACATAAGAAATGAAATTCATGCCATGTCATAGGCCTCATATCATCAAAGTGACATTAGTTATATAAATTCTGTTTGCTTCAGTAGTGTTTTTATCAATTAGATAATGATAAGACCTTTTGAACCATTTTAAAATATGAAGATGATTTTAGAATATATGTCAAAAGTTGAGGACAAAACATAGAATTTAACCAGGAAAAAAAAAAGACCTGGTTTTCTTTGAGTATTTAAGTACTTGATCTCAAATATGTTACTTACAAATGTGACATTGTCCTTGTATACAGTCTGAAAATTTTAGTTTTAACTTTATGCCAGCAAAATACATTAATAGAATGCCACACGTTTTTTAAGAGTAAGAAGTACAAGACTTGTTATTGCGTCTAGTTGAAATCTGAAAAAGAATTGGAATGTGATATGTTGCAGAATGTAGCTTTAAACAGAGTAGTTCCTGAATAAAAAGCTGTAACGATTAATGGTTATGATCATGTACCATTTGATTGTACTATACAACTATGTTATCTGAGATTGTAGAAGATAAAGAACAGTGGCAACTACATAAGATCATCAATAACTGAAGCTTTGTGACTCTTCATTATTTTGACAATGTAGACCCTTTGTTGGAACAAAGAAGCAGCAGTGTATATGTGCCTAGGGACGAGGCATTCTCAGAGGTGAAGCAGGTGACATTTTCAGCAAAGACCCTAAAATCTGTGATGCATGCACTGCTGCCTCAGCTTGAGATATCACTTCTTGACCCCCACTTGGGATTTCCACACTTCACTGCCATAGACTCACTATTTTGTGAAGGACTCACATTACCTAAGCCAACAAATGCCAGCTTCTTTCAGTCAATACTACCAAGGCTTGTGAAGGCTGTAACTGATACTCAAGAGAATCTTTTGCTCTTTGAGACCCCTGCATTCATTGATAGTATGCATCTCATTCTCTTTGTCTGACTTTCACTCTCTCTATCTTTGTCTCTGTCTGGCTCTCATTTGTACACATGAATCTTCTTTTGCAGGAGATAAATTTGCTTAGTTCAGGGATAAAGAATTTTCTAGGCAAACTCCAGCTGGTCTTAACCCATATAGCATACAACTAGTTACGGTATGCATTTTTCATGGACTTATACAAAGAAGAATTTAAATAACAAAAAAACAATTATATCCCAATGTCCATCTACGTGTATACACTTGGTGAAGGTACTTCACTACATAGGCAGTTCATGCTAAACACTAGTTTCATCTTCACGATTTGAATTTTTGTTAGAGAGAGAGAAAGCAAAAGTCATAATTAATGTGGTGTGGCCTAATGGCCTATGCCCACAACAGAAAATCCTTGACGACCACATCTTTGTTATTTGAATTATTGTCCTACAATGAACCCAATGTAAGATACATGCAGTAGATAACACTCGGCTAACCTTAGGGTTGTAGTACATGTGTGACTATGATTAGTTTGCTTGCAGTAAAAGTACAGCGGTACATTACATAGACCTCAGATGAGTTTAGGTCTCTTGAGCCATAATATTTTCAACATTCAGAACAAAAGAAATATGTTCGATTTGCAAATTTACTATATATCAAATGGCTAAATATCTGAGTTATTCAGTGGAAAATTTTATTTATAATCTTAAATGGCATTAAAATTTGTGAGTTATGTCATGCAAGATTGGCCCATGAAGAGTAAGCTTGATCCTAAGATCTATGGACCGCCTGAAACTTTGGTTACAACAGAACTAGTGGAACGAGAGATCAGAGGCATTATGACTGTTAATGAGGTTACATATGTACACATAATTAGATGTCAATCTCCCTATGTTCCTTTCCTTTTGATGCTAGTACTCCACTCAAAGTGTGCCTATAAATTTGCCTCTCTTTGTACAGTTACAATTGCTAGCTGTCCGAATAGTTATTTTCAACATTTGCATCTCATTTAAACATATTTAATCTAAATATGCTTTCTATCAAATGCTAAGTGTGCAGATAGGTATACATGTAATAAAAACTAAAAGATAAAATTTTTATTACATGGGAAATGTTGAGAGGCAAAAAGTGCTCCCATCATTGCATAGCATGATTTACCTGAAATTTCCAATGATTATCTAGCTGTATCATCTTGCACTTACCTCTCTTCATAGGCAATCAACCTGAATGGTTGATGAATGAGGCCACTAATTTCCATGGTTGCAGGCCTTGAAAAGTAAGAGGCTATTTGTGTTGGATTATCATGATCTGCTACTACCTTATGTGAACAAAGTAAGAGAGGTAGAAGGGACTACATTGTATGGTTCAAGGGCATTGTTCTTCCTTACAAAGGATGGCACACTAAGACCTGTTGCCATTGAACTCACCCGGCCTCCAACTGGTGACAAACCCCAATGGAAGCAGGTTTTTACCCCAACGTGGGATGCCACAGGTTGCTGGCTGTGGAGGCTGGCTAAAGCTCATGTTTTTGCTCATGACGTTGGTTATCACCAGCTTGTCATTCACTGGTGAGCACTATGCAAACATGAACTCAAATCACGATAAATTGGCATTGCAATCAACTTCTTCTGTGACTGATTTTGGACAACCCTGACACTATGGTTAAAGAATTCCCCTTGATATCATGCTAGTTGTCTACTTGAGCTCAGACAAATCACAATTGTTATCATTGATTTTTGGGATTCTTTCTTTGTACTTTTGTAGGCTGAGGACTCATTGCTGTACAGAGCCATACATAATTGCAGCTAACCGACAATTAAGTGCAATGCATCCAATTTACAGACTTTTACATCCTCATTTCAGATACACAATGGAAATCAATGCTCTTGCCCCAGAGAGCCTCATTAATGCAGGTGGGATAATTGAAAGCGCCTTCTCACCTGCTAAATACTCCGTTGAACTCAGTTCTGCTGCTTACAACCAGCTCTGGCGGTTTGACAGGGAAGCTTTGCCAGCAGATTTGATTAGCCAGCAGATTTGATTAGAAGGTATTGCAGATGATCAAAATCATATAAGATTGTTCTAGTTTTGTTCATGGTTCCTATAAGGCATAATCAGATGAAAAGTTATCTATGGTTATACTTAGGTTGCTACTTTTTCACTTAGCAGTTTCTCAACTTCTTGACACTTAATGAATGTTGTGAAATTTTAAATACTCGCAAGTGTACGAACCGTACCGAAATATAGTTTGACAAGAACGAGGTCGAACCCACAGGCATTTGAATGAACGTAGGAAAATTAATTAAATCTTAACCAAATTAATCCTAATCTAGTTTAATGAAAATTGGTTTTTTTGAGATTAAATAAACTAAGCAAATAATAAAATTAAGCAAATAGTTAAACTAAGCAAAAGATATAAAGCAGTAAAAAGATGTAAACAATCAAGAGAAAGGAATTAAGGTTCTGGAATCCGCCTTGTAAGTCATATCAGCATATATTTATGATCATTAATTTTTCCCAACCACTGCATAATAATCTAGAAATCAATCTTGCTATCATGGAAAATATCATCATTAAAACTTATGTTTAAAAATCTAAAGCATGTATTTCTTCGCTTCATAAGTATATATAAAATCAAATCATCAATTGTATCCGTAGCCAAATAAATCACAAGCGATATCCAATTTTATAATCAAGAATTAATAATCCAAGCATTCAATTAATTAAGACAAATCCTAAATCATGAGAAAAACATGATTGAACTCATATCTAGAATCCCATCTTAGTCAATTGATATGAAGCAAGAACAATTTAAATCATTAAAGAACAATTATTGTGGGAAAAATCAAATCACATAAATATTACTGATAATCTTTAACAAGATTTCATCCTCAACCCTAATTGTAAATTTAGCTACTCATGATAATTGAAATAAAACACAAGAATAAAATACTAAACATTAAAATAGAAAAATAAAATAGAGAAAGAAATAATCACAATGCTATCATAGAGAAAAGCTATAGAGAAGCCACATGCGGCACTGCCTCTTGCTCCAATTTTCTGTTTTGCATCTCAGCCCTAGCACTCGCCTCCTAAATTTTGCCTTAAAAAGCCTTTAAATAGGTCAAGGAATCCTATTACAAACTGAATTCCTGTTTGGAGAAAATTCCAGATTTTTAGGCTTCACTTAATCGACTATTTTGACCCATTTAACGTCATAATTTGGACTTTTGGTAAACTACAAAGTTGTAGCCCTTTAAGTTAACTTTCCAGCCAACTTGAATCATCTCGATTGGACATTTGAGCCGAAAGTTATGCCAAAAATACTAACTGATGTGCAGGCTGGAATCCTAATCCGAAATGGACTTGGATTTAGTGCAAATTTCCTTTGATTCCTTGCTCCAATTGGACTTAAATTTAATTGGGTTGGCCTTTTTTAACTTCATCATGGCCCTTGTAAAAGTAAAGTTCATTAGTTTTCTTCTTTGCACAAATCCACTTATTTAATTCCATTCTCCTACAAAAGACAAATTCACGCAATAAGATTCAATCAAGCACAAAATTGATTATTCAACATTATTCCAAAATCAAATATAAAATGCATGAGTTACCTCAAAATAAATATGATAATGCTTTCTAATAGTGATATAAATATGCAAAATTAAACTATTATCAACTTTCAAGGGAATGGTGCCCCTAACTAGAATGGTGAAAAAGAATACATGTGACGTATAATGACTAGACTGTTGAAGTTCCATGGCTGATCCCAAAATTTGGGGACTAAGGCTTGGTTTTTGTTGCTCTTTCAGGGGAATGGCAGTTGAGGATCCAACAGCTGAACATGGCCTGAGGTTAACCATCGAAGACTACCCTTTACCAATGATGGTCTAATCCTTTGGGATGCCATTAAGCAATGGGTAAGTGATTATGTGAACCCCTACTACCCTGAACCATCTCTTGTCCAGTTTGATGGGGAGCTTCAAGCTTGGTGGACAGAAGTTAAAACAAAAGGCCGTGCAGACAAGAAGGATAAGCGATGGTGGCCTGTCCTGGAAACACCAGAAAATCTAATTCATATTCTAATAACCATAATATGGGTAACTGCTAGGCACCATGCAGCTGTGAAGTTTGGGCAGTATATGTTAGCTGGTTACTTCCCTAACCGGCCTACTATAGCTCGAACCAACATGCCAACTGAGAATCCATCTGATGAAGAATTCAAGAACTTTTTGAAAAAACCAGAAGTTGAACTCTTGAAATGCTTCCCTTCACAAATTCAAGCAACCAAGGTGATGGCTGTTTTGGATGTTCTATCAAATCACTCACCAGATGAGGAGTATCTTGGTGAGAATATGGAACCATCTTGGGAAGAAAATCCTGTCATAAAAGCTGCATTTGAACAATTTAATGGCAGACTGAAGGAGCTTAAGGGAATCATTGATGAGAGGAACACCAATTTGAAACTGAAGAATAGAGTTGGAACTAGAGTTGTACCATATGAGCTCTTGAAGCCATTCTCAAAGCCAGGGGTCACTGGTAGGGGAGTTCCTAATAGCATATCCATCTAATGCGATGGTAGTAGCATCAGTTTTTATGTAAATAAAATTGGGTACATGTACTGAGGAATTTCACAACTCTTCCATCCCTTGTGATTTTCTTGGTCTTGGATAAGATGGTTAAAACTTAAAATGCTATTAGTTCAATTCCAATCAGATCTAATTTTTGGTCACCACAATAATTGTAGTCAAAACCATAAGTTCTACTAGGGAAAGTTCCCCCATGTCTCAAAAGATACTACACCTGCAAAAATTTTGCAAGAAATGAACATTAATGAAACTTGAGCAGTATGCTTTGAAGTGAAATCCATAGACCTCACATCTAGTACAAGGAAATTTGTACCTATCTGGATGATAAATCATTTGGCATTCATTCTTGGTTGGTAGGCTCTTAAAATCTCCACATTGTAGAGGATTTTTTTTTTTTTTTTCAAATGAAACTTTGCTATTATTTTCATTTAGCACATTGCTTTAAAGAGTAAGTCTATTGTTGCCATAAAGGGAGTATCATATCCCATAAGTGGACCAAAATAGACCAAACAGACCAAAGTAGACTAAAATGGACCGAAATACTAGATGATGTGGCACGGGGAGAGAGGAGAATGTTTTTTAAAGAAATTTATAGTGATGTATATCCAAAAGGGTCTAACTCTTGGATACATAACACAAGCTTTAAATCTCTTTTACTCATACTTATTTTCCAATGTGGGATTAACCCACTATTTTTTCTTTTGAGAACACTAAGTATTTTTAACACACATACACAGGGTGATAAAAGAAGGTTTTTTAAAGAAACTTACAGTGGTGTTTAGTCCTAACTATTGGTATTGTAAGCACTTGGTCATAACAATCGATAATTCTTGAAACCAACATTTGACTTAAATAAGCAGCTTTTAATTGACTCATTAATTAGATCCTTCAGTACCATTCCAAAACAAAGTCGTGGCTGTAAGCAAAAGCAACGTTGGACCTTTGGTCTTTCTAGGATTGTTGATGAGTTTAGTTTCATTGGATTAACTTATTTTGCTTAAAAATACAGATATTAAGTAAATAAATTGAAAAATAAACTCAGCACACAACACAATGACTACTCCCATTGTTTATGCTTCATAGGCAACAATATATCAATTTTTTTTAAAATTTTAAATTAACTCATGCACTCTTATACAAATGAGATCAAACCTGCAATTAAACAATAGCTATCGACAAGGGTGTAATGCCTTATAATTCGACTGGTAGGTATTTATTGGTATTCTCAACAAAAATATATAAAGTTCAAATTCCCACTCCCTCAACCAAAAGAGGGAAAAAAAAAAAACACATAAAGGTGGAATGTTGTTGGATTATTAGCCTATTGGCAAGTCAATTTGTTAATTTTATTTGTGATATAGTATCTATGAAATTTATTTTGCACCGTTAAAAAGTTGTTTAAATTGTTGTAAGATTTTTGTCTTCCATCACTATCCTTTTGAAATTATATTTTTTGTTTGGAAAGACAAAAGAGGGAGAATGATATATATATATATATATATATATATATATATATATATAAAAGCAAGCCAAATTTAGTGCAAATATTCATCTTATCTAATTTGCTAAACTCACGTATTATTAGTACTCAGATTGATAATCAAAACTATGTTAAAATGTGAAAACTGCCGAGTGGATTATCTTGGTACTACCAAAACATAAGTGTGGAAAACTCAGGTGCAAAGTCTTTCAACAAAAACTCTCAAGCCCATTAAGAGATGTTTTGGACTAGGCTTTTGCCCTTCCTGAATCAACCCAACTGGGCCTTGCGACTTCGAACAACCTATACTAGAACCACTGCGTTAACCCAACAAAGTTTAAAAGATACTACTGTGTCGGTTGCTTCAATAATGGCGAAGGTTTAAAAGAAACTTTATTTGCACCTAGTGATAATACTGTGATATTGCTATATAAGCATTGATACCGTGATTATATTTCACTTCATTTGATTTTGATTTTGATTAAATCATGCTTCTAAGACATGGCTGTGTCCATACTCTTCCATTAATATGCCTTGCCCAAATTATGATCTTGATGTATCTTTGCACGTTTCCACTTTGCAGGGGTGTTCGTTTCTTAGTATCCAAGCAATCAAAAAGCAGCCTTATCATCCAAGCATTCAAAAAGCAGAGTCTTATCTTTTGGTAAATCCGCTAGTCCATCCCTTATCACACAGATCACAGATCATTCTGGTCTTACTCTTACCCTCCAGGTCTCAGTTCTCATAAAGATAGCATTCGTTCAATTCTCACTAATTGAGAAATGGCGGAAGGAGTTCTGTTTGACGTTGCTAAGGGAATCATCGGGAAAGCAGGCAACCTAGCAGTCAATGAAATTGCGCTCATCTGGAGTGTCAAAGACGAGATTACAAAACTTGGGGAGACAGTTTCTACTATCAAAGCTGTCCTTCTGGATGCAGAGGCGAAGCAACACAACAGTGAAGCGATCAAACTGTGGCTGAAAAGGCTTAAGGATGCCATGTGTGATGCGGATGACTTGCTGGATGAAATCTCCACAGAGGCTTTGCAACGGGAAGTGATGACCCGGGACAAGAAGGCCAAAGAGGTACGCATCTTCTTTTCCAAATCTAATCAGCTTGCATATGGTCTTAGAATGGGTCATAAGGTTAAGGCCATGAGGGAGAGGCTTGTTGATATTGCAGCTGATAGGAAGTTTCATTTAGATGAGCGTTCTGAGGAGGAACAAGTCAGGTATAAGGCAAGAAGGCAGACTCATTCTCTTTTACCTGCTGAAGATGTTATCGGGAGGGAGGATGATAAGAAGGCTATTATTGAATCTCTGTTGGATTATGCCAATGCTAAAGAGAATGTTTCGGTCCTTCCAATAGTTGGTATCGGAGGACTAGGAAAGACGACAGTCGCTAAGCTCGTCTTCAATGATGAACAAATCAAGAACCATTTTGAACTAAAATTGTGGGTGTGTGTGTCGGACAACTTTGATGTGAAAATAATTGTTGAGAAAATCTTGGAGTGTGTAAAAAATGAGAAACCAAAAGAACTTGAAATGAACACATTAGTCAATGATCTACAAAAACAAATTAATGGAAAAAGATACTTGCTCGTGTTAGATGATGTGTGGAATGAGGATCGGGAAAAATGGTTTAGCTTGAAAGCTATCTTGAAGGGTGGTGCAAGAGGCAGTGGAATATTATTGACTACACGCATTAAAATAGTGGCAGAGATTACACAAACTATGCAACCGCACTTGTTAAAGGGTTTAGATGAAATACAATCTTGGTCTCTATTTAAGAAGATGGCGTTTGTTGGGGGCGAAGAGCCAAAGAGTGCAAGTTTTGTAAATATCGGGAAGGAGATTTTAAAGAAGTGTGGAGGAGTTCCGCTTGCTATAAGAACAATAGGAGGTCTGTTGTCTTTAAAAAAATCAGAAAAAGAGTGGCAGTCATTCAAAAACAATGAACTTTTGAATATATCACAAAATGACAATGATATTTTACCAACATTAAAGTTGAGTTACGATTATCTACCATCACATTTGAAGCAATGCTTTGCTTTTTGTAGTATATTTCCAAAAGATCATGAGATTGAAAAGGCAAGTTTGATTTATATGTGGATGGCGCAAGGATTCATCAAATTGTATAATGAAAAGAAATGTCCAGAAGATGTTGGTGATGAGTATTTTATGGATTTGCTTTGGAGATCATTCTTTCAAGAAGTTGAAGAAGATGAACTTGGCAATATTTCAAAATTCAAAATACATGATCTCATGCATGATATAGCAATACAAGTAACGGGATCAGAGAGCACCACCATTTATTCAAAAGAGAATGCCATTGACAAGAAAACTCATCATGTGTCATTTGGGGATCAATTGCAGTCATTATCGGAGATTCCGATCTCATTATATAGAGCGAGAAGGATAAAGACATTTCTTTTGCCATGTCAACCTGAGTATTATAGCATAAGATCAAATGATTCAACTTGTAATAAAATTATTGCTAGTCTTAAGTTCATACGCTTGTTGGATATGCATAACATGGGGATTAAAACAATTCCAAGTTCTATCAAAAAGTTGAAGCATCTAAGATATCTTGATCTTTCTGAGAATGAAGACATTAAGATGCTTCCTAATTCTATAGTCAAGTTGTACAATTTGCAAACACTTAAACTCTCTGAGTGTGAAAACCTTAAAGAATTGCCAAGAGATATTAACAAATTAATCAACCTCAGGTTTCTTGAGATTGATGGGTGTTCGGGTTTGACTCATATGCCAAATGGACTGGGCCAATTGACTAATCTACAAACATTGTCAAGATTTGTGATAAGTAAGGGTAGGATTGATTCAGTGCCTAGAAGTAGCGGTGGATTGAAGGAACTTGCCAGGCTAAATGAGCTAAGAGAAAATCTGTCAATTGAAAATCTTAAACACGGAAAAGATGCCGCATTAGAGTCCAAGGATGCAAATTTGAAAGAGAAACAACGTCTTGATAGGTTGGACTTAAAGTGGAAATACGAAGCCATTGATGAGACAAGTGCTAGTTACGATTATATGTCATTGGAAGCCTTGCAACCACATATAAATCTCAAAGTATTAAGTTTATGGTGGTACGGGGGAGTGATATTTCCACATTGGTTTGTGTCGCTCACAAATCTTGTCCGATTTGAATTAGAATCATGTAAAAAATGCCAATATCTTCCACTGTTGGACCAATTGCCTTCTCTCAAAATTATCTATTTGAAGAGATTGGATTCTTTAGAGCAAGTATCAGATTCAGAGAGAGATAACAGTGATTCTTTATTCTACCCATCTTTGGAGAAACTCGATATTTGGAGTTGCCCTAATTTAAAGGGATGGTGGCGGGGAAGGAGGGATTCTCTTCCTTCATTTCCTCGTCTTTCTCATTTAGATATTAGGAATTGCCCTAATCAGCTGACTTCCTTTCCTTTGTTTCCATATCTCGAAAGATTGATGCTATATAAGTGTAGCTTGAACTTGAAGCAGTCATTGAAGAGGATGATGATAAACAACAAGACTTCTTCAGGGAATCTACCATCAATCGCTTCTTCTTCTTCTCCTTCTACAATTGTTGCCCCTCTCTCCAAATTAAGTTACATGAGTATAGAGAATACGGAAGAAGCTTTGCCGGAGGAGTGCCTACCAAATCTCATTTCTCTCCGTACTCTACATCTAGGCAATTGTCCTCTTCCTCAAGGCATGCGATATCTTACGGCACTTCAAGATCTGCATGTTCGGTACTCTGAGGTGGTTGATTTATCCAATGATTGGGATGAGATGGAATGGCAAGGACTTACGATCCTTCTCTCTTTGGAATTCTATGAACTTCCGAAGTTGGTCTCTCTCCCGATGGGGCTTCAATATGTCAGCTCTCTACAAAATCTCGAAATTTGGCACTGTCATAGTTTGATAGATATACCGGAGTGGATCTGCAAACTTATATCTCTTCAACTTCTTACAATTTGGGATTGCTCTAATTTGGAATCATTGCCAGAAGGAATCGGTGCCCTTACCTCTTTGCAAACACTATATATTTTTGGATGTCCCATCTTACTGAAAAGATGCAAGAAGCAAATCGGGGAAGATTGGCATAAAATTTCTCACATTCCCAATTTGTTTCTGCCTCAGCAAGAAGAAGAGCCAGGTATATAAAAGTTACCATTTTACTCTCAACCTTCAATTTAAAAACAAAAAATCCAAAAGCCCAATTCTTCTTCTCCATTGTTCTCTTTCAACGTCTGTATTTCTTGGTGATTAAATTTCAGATGAAGAAGAACCATATGAAGAAGCAAAGGAACCTGCTCGTCAGAATTGGGACTTAATTAAAGCTTTTGGGTGCTGCAATTGTTCAACTCAGCAACTCACTCACTGGTACTATCTCCTTTCTTTTGTTTATCTGCTAATAATTTTCTCATAGATTAATTTCTTAGATTTTATTAAATTCCATCTTTGGATTTTCAAACGGGTTGATGTGGTGATGTATTTGATTTCCCATTGTGTAACAGAGTCAAAATTGGCAAAAGGTAATATTACTAGGAGAATTGAATCAGATAACCATGCCGTAGGAATCAACTCATTGTACAGGTATACTGTTGCTTGAGTTCCATTTTATATAAAGCTTCCAATTTGCTGTTCTACAGATAATCTCATAAATCACAATTTGTTATCTAAGTTAAATCACCATTGGATCATGCTTTATAATAAAATATAATTTTCAATCATCAGGGTTTTATTTTGAAAAATTGCTTGATATTTAGAAGGAAAATGTTACTATATGTTACCAAAGCAACGAACTATCTAAATTTTCTCACTTTGTTGATTTTAATATTGTTAGTTGGTTTGAGCTATAAAGAAACAAAAAAACAAAAAGAAATCTTCCACTGACCTATTTTATAACACCAAATATGCTTTATAGAGATTAAGCACCTATTAATTGTTGTTGTTGTGATTACAGAAATATTCCAGTTAAGATGATTCCTTTTTTTTTAAAGCTATTTTTCCTATGGATAGTAGAAGTCGAAGAGAAGGAACTCAAAGCTGCCGGCGCTGAACCCTTGCCCGATGGCCGCCGCGGTCTCCGCATCCATGGCTAGGAGATCGAAACTCGCAAGCTCTCCATTCTCACCTCCTCCAACCTCCAGCTGTTAGTCTCTCTCTCTCTCTCTCTCTCTCTCTCTCTCTCTCTCTCTCTTTTCTTTTCTTTTCTTTTTTCTTTTTTTTTTTTATTTTTTTATTTTTTAAATTGCTAAACTTAGAGCATAAACTGAACCATTTCATATAATGATTTTGTTGTTGTTGTGTTAATTTTAGCTTGTGCAAATTGAATTTTGCTTTCTCTCTCACCATATCGCTAGCTATATATAGTCGAAAGCGGTAATCAGTCAGGTTTTCTTGAATGTGATGAAAATGTTAGGAGAAGTTTTTGAGTAGTTATGTGGAAATTGAAAATTGGTAAAGCCTCTTGACATTGTCATTATACTAGGAACCTAGGATTATATGCCGCCTTCACCGGGATCAAAAATTGACATAAAAAACAAATGTACATTGACATGTATGGACTTTGTATACAACATTCTTTTTTCCAATTTGGATTTTATTTGGTAGAGGTCGAGTGTTTGAGTCGAGGAATCAGCCTCTCCAAAAAAAATTGGGAATAAGGCTTATTTGGTGGTAGTTATGGAAAACTGGAGATCTTCATGTTGCCAGAAGAAGTTTGATGATATATGTTAGGGGTCTATGAGTATATGTTTCATCAGCAACATTCGTGGTCTAGCTCTGTATTTTTCTTCAGTTAACTTTAGTTGGGTTCGAAGAGCAGGCAATTCGACAACTCACGAAGTTGCTAGATTTGCTCTATCTTCCTGTCGGTCCTTCTTTTCCATAATGGTAATCTTCTGCCCAGTTATCGAGTCTGTTTGTAAAGCGGATAACCCAGCTTGTATTTCCTTTTCTTAATTAGAGTTATTGCAGATTAAAAAATGAAAAAAAAAGTCATGATGGTTATGTTATGTGCTTGTAGGTGGGAAGAAAAGCTTCAGACTTCTCACTTGCCAGAGATGGTTTTCGGGGAGGGTTGTTTAATTCTTAAACAAGTGGATAGTGGCACCAAAATTCATTTCAATGCATTCAATACTCTAACTGGATGGAAGCAGGAGGCCTTATGTCCAATTGAGGTCCCTGCAGCTGCAAAGTGGAAATTCAGAATGTAAGCTAAGCATCTGTATTTAATTTCTTTGCTGTGGGCAACTGGGTCTATAAATTTCTTCAAGTATAAGTTTTGAAGGATTACTACTTTTCTGAACTGTAATATCACCTACTTTATTAGTTTACATGTGGAACTGTTTTTTTGAACTTGATTTATCATTTTAATGTGGGTGCTGCAGGCAATAGAGTGTAAGGCTGCAAATTTGAAAGAGAAACAATGCCTTGATAGCTTGTAATTAAATTGGATAGGAGAAGACATTGATGAGGCGAGTGTTAGTTACGATGAGATGTCACTGGAAGTCTTGTAGCCATATATAAATCTCAAAGCACTGCGTTTAAAGTGCTACGATGAGTGAGATTTCCACTTTGGCTTATTTCGCTCACAAATCTTGTCCAATTTAAATTATATTTATGTAAAAATTGCCAATATCTACCATCAATCGCTGCTTCTTCGTCTTCTTCTCCATCTTCTTCTTCTTTTACAATTGTTGCCCCTCTCTCCAAATTAAGTTACATGTGTATACAGAAATGGAAGAAGCTTTGCCAAAGGAGTGCCTTTGAAATCTCATTTCTCTCTGTACTCTGTATATAATCAAATGTCCTCTTCCCCAAGGCATGCGATATCTTACTGCACTTAAAGATCTGAGAGTTTGCAACTCGGAGGTGGCTGATTTATCCAATGATTGGGATGAGATGGAATGGCAAGGACTTAGAACCCTTCTCTCTTTGCAACTCCCTAGTCTTCCAAAGTTGGTCTCTCTTCCGATGGGGCTTCAATATGTAAGCTCTCTACAAAATCTTGAAATTAGCTTTTCTCCTAGTTTGAAGAGCCAGGTATATACCCAACCCTCCAATAAAAAAAATCCAAAACCCATATTCTTTTTCTCCTTTGTTCTGTCTCAACATTTTACTTTATTTCTTGGTGATTTACTGTATTTCTTGGTGATTCAATTTCAGATGCATAACCAAATGAAGAAGCAAAGAAACTTGCACCTTCGAGACTTAATTAAAGCTTTTGGATGCTGCAATTGTTCAACAACTCACTCACTGGTGCTATCTCCTTCTTTTGTTTTCCTTTTCCCCCTTAATCTGCTCATAAAAAATTATGTAAACTTTCTTTCATCTAATTTCTTACATTTCAATAAATTTCATCCTTTTTTTAAAGCTATTTTTCTACTGATAGTAACAGTAGAACCTGATGCATCATTTTAATATGGATGCTGCAGGCTTTTATCTTTTATGTTTGTATGCATCATTTCTACAACAATATGTGGCTTTCTCAAGTTATTCATCAATGGAGGTAACTTATATACAATATCCTAACCTCCCTCTCCAGTGTCCCTTATCCTTGTTTCTTTTGTTTCTTCTTTCACATCTCTAACATGTGAGTGTAACTAATGATTGTCTGTCATTTGATCCTGTCCATTTACATACTAACATCAATTCTTATTTTACTGTATTTCACATGCATCAGCACAAGACAAGAAGTGGAGAGTAAATATAGGGCCCTATGGATAAGTGATGTAGTGCTTTTAATCTCAAGGTAAGCCTACTTATCTAAAATCGTAATGGCTTAATTACTACTTTTGTATATTTTAGTATTTTAGATTGCAACTTTTACTTCTCTTGTCTGAATTTGTTTCTAGGTATAATTTTTGTATGTCTCTTTTTCTTTCCCCTCTAATTATCCAAAGATACTTCCCTGGGTAATGCGGGAGCTGTTTCACCAGTTTGTATAGCAATATACCTATGTATGCGTCATAGTCCTTGTTTGAAGACATTTCTGCTTTATCTATGGAATGGGAATGGGAGAGGAAGAGGAGGATTTCAATTCCTGTGATCCTAAATAATATAAAACATATGATTGGAAACTTTTTTGTATATCTTTTCTCACATATTTGAAAAATACAAGAGGATGTAGGTCAAGAGTGCACTAAGCCGCTCACATCCCAGAGATTGGAATTTCTTTTGCAAGGATGTAGCTCGTGTGTCTACAGGTTTCTCAGTAAAGATGTAGGTATTAATTTTAACAAAATAACAAGGTCCAAAACTCCAAATATATAGGTAATATACTACAGAACCAAATTTATCAAATACTAATCTAGTTCTCTCTTTAACTTTTCCTTTCGGTTTTAGGTTGATGAGTTTATCATTTATTGGATTTTATATGCAAAAGCCTAAGGAGAAATGAATACTAATGCAGGTAAGAGTTTAAGTGTGCATGTTTTTTTTTTTTTTTTCCAAACTATAGTGTGCGTGCTTTTTTTTTTTTCCCCCTGCAACATGATAGGCAACAACAACAATAAAGCATTAGTCCCAAATATTGAGGTCAGCTATGGATCCTCATTTCCTATTTATAAGTTTTTCCTTTTTTGCAATGTGGTAGAAAACTTATTATTCACTTTTTTATTTCTCAAACTTTGGTCGGATAGGTTATCATGGATGAAAGCTATAGCTTGGTGTTACCACTCAAAAGTATTCCCTGCTTTTCATGGTGAATGATTCTAGGACTTGTCAACAAGGGTTGCTTGGGGAGTTCCATTACTTAATAAAGATGACATTCCTTTCATCTTTGGATTAATTTCTTAAGGTTGCTTAGTATACCATGGAATTATATTAGAAATGTGGCTCCTGTGAATTATCACATGAATCTAGAGCCTTGTTGGAATTTTTTGTTTATTGCTCTGTCTGATGGGTTTAGGCTTGCTGGTGTATTTGTATTTCTTCCGCTGGTTCAGATTTGCTGCTGTATTTGTGTTGCTGTTTTTCAGCTTGGTTTCAATGAAATTTCTGCTTGATTATCCAAAAATAAAATAAAATAAAATCTAGCACTTTTCTATTCTAAAGAACAGGAGTTCCTAACTTGTCTCATGGCTTTTAAATTGAATACTGGATAACAACAGCCATCAGACATAAGAGAACAAATGGTCTTATTTCCAACGATTTGAGTTCCAAAATGAAATTAGAAGATCTTTACGTAAATTGGGCCCTTTTTCTTTTGAATCAACGTTTTGGCGTTTCTTTTAGGGAATGGTCTTGCTAACATCCAAGATGCTAAGCATGAATCTAGACTATACGTGTATGTGAATGCCATATGGTCCTGCATTAAGTATTAGCATTGCAGAAGATATGAAAAGATTGACACTTGGAAAGCCTTTCAATGACGCCTTGATATACACATTGGATACAACTTCAATTCAAAATCTTAGGCCATTTTGGTTGGGGATTAACTCAAAAAAAAAATCTCTCAAACTCAACACTCATGGCTCAGGTTCAAGCCTCTACCACATCTGACCAAATGGGCCTCTATATTTTTCAGGACACTCTTGCCGATTGTTGACACCCCATTTTGCAACCCGCATTTAACCTCACAGGAGGGTAAAATGGTAATTTCACCTTGGAAATATGCATCTTGATTTTGGTCACTAGATCCTTAATCTCATTTCACCAAAATGATCTTGATGTTGTAACGATCAAATTGACTGGTCATAAGCCCTAATCAGACCATCAGATTGAAAAGTTATCATCAAATCAAGTTTTAATGGCCGAGATGCACCATCACATGTTGAGTCCGACTATATGTGATTATGAGCAATTGATTTTGATTGGTTATAAGTATAATCAATTTGAGATCAATGATGTGTCATAATTTGATTGGTTAGGACTACATTTTATGGTAAGGTTGCACACACCTAATTAATTAGATAGTTAAGCATTAATTATTCAATGAGTAATTTGTGCAATTATCTTTTAATTAGAGTAAATTTGGGACCAATTAAGTCTGAAATGAGAGTGATTGGAGCCATTTAATGTTAATTGGGAGCTAATTTGGGACCTATTAATGTTAATTGTGCTGAAACCATTTTCTAACAAATGACCTTTGCTCACCATTTCATCAATATCTCTCAGAATATTTTGAATCTGTGAATGAGGTTAATTTTCCCAGAAACTAGACATCTGGGGCTTCAATTTGAGCACAAGAATGAAACAATTCCGATCAGAATTGAGTTAGATATGATCTTTCGAAGTTGGCTCCAGAAGCTGTTGTAGCAGCTACGGGAAAACCGAATTTTGGCTTGCTCCTCACTCCTACAATCTTTCCATTTAATGTACCAGATTTCCCCAAAGGCTAAAATGAGGTCTAGGTTCATGATTTCTTGTCAACCCTCATTAAATGGCCTTCCATTCATATTTCCTCCACCACTACTATATAAACCCCCCCTCTCCTTCATTCTAGGACACACAAAAACCCCTTCTCTTCTCCTCTCTTGAGTTCTAGGAAGTTGAGTAGTCTTGTCATATCCTGGTCTTCTTGAGACTCAAGGTATTGAGTGAGACTCACTCTTCCTCTCCTAACTCTTCTTTTCATCCATCCTTAGGACCTCCCTCAAGAGTCTCCTCATCCTCCATATAGATCTTGCATGAAGGTATAATTTCTTTCCTTAACTTGTTTTTTTGTGTTCCCATGATGAAAGTTTAAGATTAAAGCGTGATAATAATCATTTAAATTCCTTTGAATATGTTTGAATGATCTTAATTGTTCTTATATGTTCTTCATATGTTCTTGGTTGTTCATCACATGTTCATGCATAAACACTAGTTTTGATCTTAAATTCACATCAAAAATATGAAAAGCATGTTTGTTTCATAATTCTTTCAAATCCTTGAATCTAGGTTATCACCATCCACACACATACACTAGAATTTATTTTTCAATCCAAATGCAATGCTTAATAAATTGAATTAGGGTTTATCACATGCACACACTTTAAATTCAAATTGATTGATTTACATATTGGATGATATGATATGAATGTTGGCCATTATAGTCTAGAAGACCGGTTTCACCGGGCAAGGTGGGTGCCTAACACCTTCCCACCTTGTAACATAGCCTCCGAACTTAGATCAAGGGTTAGTATATCAAATGCTTATCCTTGTAATTTTTTATTTTTAGATTGTAACTAGGAAACAAAGCCATGTACTTTATCTTAGATTGTATCTAGGACCAAAGCCATGTAATTTCCTATGATCAATGTAAATTCAATTTCAAATTAATAAAATGAGGAATTATTTTTCAATTTAGGTTTTCTTATTTTTCCAATAATTAAATAAGTGGCGACTTCATTGTAAAACCCTTAATCTAAAGGGGAAAATATTACTAGTCGAACCTCCATTTTGAGAGACAATAACACGACTCCACCCATTCACGTGGGTTTGGCCCAACACACCCTATAAAAAAGGGGGGGGGGGGCCGGGGGCGCGGTCTCTCACACCGATTGAACATACTAGCAATAACGCTCTGTTACCAGCTATAAGAAAATATTTTCGATATCATGTGAAACTGATGAATCACAAGAGAGGAAAATAATTAAAATATTTAACAAAAGGATTGAATCCTATTCCTCTCTTTTCCATCATTCCTAGTTCAAAAATCGAAAGCTTTCTATGATCATATTATTGTCCTATTCTCCTCAAATTCTCAGCTACTTCCCATCTCATATGTTAAACAAAACAAGACCCATCATCTTACTAACAACTCAAATTAGTAAATTTGATACGTTGATGTACTGCTGGGCAAGTCTTTTTGGCAAATTAAGGAAATTCCCATGTTGTCTAGTCTAATAGATGAATAATTTTACTTTATTTTTGCGCAATCTACATATAGGACAGGATGCTTAAATAATCAAATGCATACTTTTTTCACAAAACGTGAATAATGTAACATATGGATAAAAATCAAATAAAAATATTTTGTATCACTTTTTATATTGCACTTTTTTTTTTTTCTCACCAATCATGGTATACCATGTGTTTTGATATTTTTTTTTTTTCCAGGGGTGGAACTACCCCTGGACCAGGGAGCGGGGAGGGGACAATGGCCCCCCCTAATTTAAAAAAAAAAAATATTATTATATATGTGTATTAATTTTAGCAGTTTTGTTCTATAAAATTACATTTTATTTCCCTTTAACAATATCATTGATTCTTTTAAGAGTAATGCTATACATACAAACTTTTTTATAACATTTTTACAAACCTTTTTTGTAGCAAAATTTATTAGTTCGTATATGGGCACACCATTTACATCATTTTTTTTACTTACTAGTAACCACTATTACATAAGTAATTTATAAAAATAAAAATAAAACTTATAGCTCTAGTATTTTTCTCATTTTAGTGACCATAAAAAAATTTATAGATCTAAAATCTAAAACAAAATATATAAGCAAAAAAAAAAGCTCAACAACAAAAATTACCAGTAAAACTAAAAACAAAATTAAGCTCAATTAACTAATTTTATCCAAAATAAATAACCCTGCCCTTTAAAAAAATTCTAAACAAAAATAATTTTGTCTTTAACTACCAAAAAAAAAAAAATCTCAGCAACTAAGTAGCAAAATTAGAGGTTGAAATCACTACATACAGCCAACAATAAAACCGCCCCCCCTAACTCAAAGTTCTGGCTTTGTCCCTATTTTTTTTTCCCATTTTAAATTTTGATGATTTTATATGAAAAGTGAAACAAATAAATAGCTAGTTGCGATTGGTGGAACTCAAAAGGTGATAAAGAGGATTTGTATTCCTCAAAACCAACATATAACTTAAGCAAGAAGCTTTTAATTGATTTCTTTTAAGATTGTTGATGAGTTTAGTTTCATTAGATTAACTTATTTTGCTTGAGACAAAGTTTAACTACAAAATTGGTTGTAGCATATTTTGAAAATCTAACCGTTAAATTGCATACTTTTTATGTTCTTAATACACATATCAAATTTTGTATCAATCGGATATTATTTACTATATAATCAATAAACTTATATTTTATGTGTAATTTTAAATTACAAAACTTGCAATTTAAAAATTTATTGATGACATATTTATTGATCTTTAATTTTTTTGAAATTTTGTAAATATGGAGGATATAAGAAGAAGATGTAATCCAATATTTCGATTTTTTGTTGTTGAGTTTTTGAGTCTCTGAGGTTATGCTCTGACTGTGTGTGTGTGTACGTGTGGGCCTATGGGGTTGGTGTTTGTATTGCAAACTTATAAATTAAAGAATTGCAATAGTGAGGGACTGTGTCTCTATGTATCTTTACTATTTCTGTGAATTGTGTCTCTATGGGACTTTGTATTGTAAACTTATAAATTAAATTTTTGAGTCTCTATGTGTCTTTACTGTTACTGTATTTAAAGAATTGCAAAAAAATCACTTAACAACAATAATTAATATATTTATTGTATTAGAAAAAAACATGTTAAATGAACTTATAGTGTATTTTTTATTCTTTTGCTAGTACTATGAACTTGAGATGATATTATTTACAAAAAAAAAAAAAAAAAAAAAAAAAAAAAAAAAAAAAACGTTGTCAACCTCATGAACACAATTTTCCTCAAACAAAAATTGGTTGACTTATGCGTCGATTTAACCCTAAATGGTTTAAAGAGTATGGAAGTTGGTTGGAATATAGTATTGAAAATGATGTTGTATATTTTTTATATTGTTACCTATAGTATTGAAATTTATGTTTCTTATTAACCCCCCTGAACAAAAATCCTGGAGCCGCCCCTGATCCCATTCACCGGATTCTAAATCTATGAGGGAGCTAATCTTTGTGTTTGTTGGGAGTAAGCCTGGTTATGACAGCACTTGGAATGTCAAAGTCCGTGGGAGCCAACAATCTGCCCAGATGCCAATGGAGTTACCATCCCTTACTTGTCAATGGAGGATTTCGAAAGTTAATTATGTCTTTAGAAAATGTCAAAAATACCCCTATTCAAATTCTTATTCTTTTAAGGAGATTATTATGATAACTAAAACTTATCATCATATATATATACACACATATATACACACACACATACTAATACTACTGCTACATGCAAACTCATGTGACGCACTAGATTTAATAATACACATGTTATAGATATTTTGCAAGATAGCATTTATTAAAAAAGCATTCATAATAAAATAATATAAAATACAATGGGAGAAAGTATTTAACTTCTATTCTTTTCCATGGTTTATAAATGTTGTCTAACCTAAAACATTATTGGGTTGCCAGGAGCTAGAGATATAAATTGTTAATACTAGACATATGTGCTTATGTTGTCAACAACTCAGTGCAGGTTCATAATTACAAAAACCTAGCTACAAAATAATTCACAATTCTTAAATTAATAAAACAAAACTCCCAAAAGTTATATATATAGTTATACACACACACACACACACACACACACACACTCAAAACTAATATTTTTTGAATACATACATATTGTACAACCAAGTCTTAATTTTTCCATCAACCATTCATCATTCAATTATCACACACAAACGCAGCAACATTCACAAGTGTGGTGCATTAAAAAAATTTAAATTATTTTTATGAGTTATTCTTTTTTTATTAATATTAAACTTGCTTGAGGAAACCATAGAACTTGAAGATGATCCAATACTTTGGAAAATGATTTCTATATTCACATGATGAACTAAGTTATAGAGATCCTATCATATATATACTAAATAGAGTAAGAGGAAAAGATACAAACTAACCAACTTACAAGAAACCAATTAAAACAAACACCTGTCACCTACACTAATGCTAATATAATCATAAGCATAACGACCTGTAGCTTATCATTTTATTCATATACAAGTAGACATATAAAACGACTATCGTTCTTCACTATAATGTGCATCTTCAGTGCTTCTATTCTTGATTGTAGCTTTTTTCCAGCCTTTGATATTTCAATAATAAGAACAGTAGGTTTTGAAACCATCATTAAAAAAATTATAATAGAATATCATTTTTACAGTCAAATTTGAAAGACACCCTTATCCAAAAAAAAAAAAAAAAAGATAGTGAAAGACACATATAGCTTAAACAAAGGAATCAATACCGTACCGGAAGCTATTTTAGTTTGGTCAAGAAAATAAAATATTTCGATACCAGTTAACACTGATGTTCCATTTCAAGATTACTGCTAATATATATATCTTCATAATTCAAAACCTATAAAATTTGTTACAAATATTTAAAATGATAATTTACATGTATGCTTTAATATGTGAACCTTCCGATTAAAGTGTCAGCTCATATATATATATATATATATATATATATATATATAAAACCAAAATCTCTGAAACTCCCACAATTTTTCACGTCAGCATTTAATTTTTATTTTTATTTTTATTTTTATTCTTTAAATTTAATTTAAAAATATATAAAACCGAAACCTCTAAAACTCCGACAATTTTTCACGTCAGCATTTAATTTTTATTTTTATTTTTATTCTTTAAATTTAATTTAAAAATAAATCTAATTTTTCCCACCAAATACACGTTAAAAACCCGATACCTCTTTAAAACAAAAAAAACGTAAAAATCTCTCCTCTGCTCACACGCTAAAACATCTCCTTCCCCAAACCTAAAACTCACCCCTTCCTTCCTCCAAAATCAAAAGCCAAAACTTAGTTTCTGCCCCTGTCACCGCCGCCGTCGCCACAGATTGCCTCCACCACGGTTTGCCGTCACCACGAAAAGGCATCCTACTGAATGATGCAAAATCTCACACAACCACCGACACTTCTCCGAAAACATTACCAGTAAGTTTTTAATTTTGTTCTGTTGTTTTTGGCTGTTAAGTATGATTTAGGGTTACGTTTGGGAGTGTTTCTTTTGAATGATTAGCATAGATTGATGGGTTTGGAGGCGGTAGTGGAGCTAAACTACCTCTGAAAACATGTATAAGCATATATTCTTTGATTTCAATCAAAATTGCGTCTTGGATTTATACATGGCTGTATTTTGATTGAAATCAGAGAAGCCCCAACACCCCGAGGCTGAAAAACCCCACATGAGGGTGTGGCTGAAGAGAACAGAATCCCAACCCTTCACCCTTAAAGTGTTTGACGAAATTCCTGAGCCAAACTGAAAAAGGGACCTGACTTTAGAAAGTTTATGTCAAATAATTGAAAATTGCTTCATATGTATTGAATGGGAGAAAAAAAGAGTCACATGGTTGATTCAGTTTAGGAATAGAGTCAGATAGTACTTCAATGGAAAAAATAGAATGAAGATAATCGGATGGGGAAATCTGTGAAAGTCTAAATCCTATGCTAGCAAGGTTTTGTTTCTAATTTTGAGCTTTGTTGACAATTGGTTTTGGTGTCATTGAATGTGGATGTGTTTTGAAGTGATGACGTGGGTGGTTTTTATCAATATATGAGTGCGAGAAAGTTTCAATTACTATCTGAGTTTTCATTTTTGGGAAAGCCTATATTTGATCATGGGAATAAAATGTGTAGATTGTGGACTTGGAATTAGTCACTGGGTTGTGATCAATGGGGAGGTCACTTACTTCTATGTTTTAGTTACTTCAGTCCTGCACATCTACTTCTCTATTTGGTAACCAAGTTTGGTTCTATTTGTGGAACTAAAAGTTTCTTTGTTATTTGTATAGATCAGTATATATTATATTTTGATGTTGTTTAGTCATTTTATCTTCAATCATAATTGCAAATTGTTCATGAAATCCTTGATTTGAAAGGAACTGTCTTAGAGTGGTTTGTAAGTAGATTTTAATACGGTAGAAACATAAAGTCCAATTTCCATTTTAAATGTTGGGTATGATTAGGGGCACATCAATCAATCATTATAACGTAAAAGGAAGTTAGAGGATTTGTAATATAAATGCACAGACCCAGAAGATAGTTGGAGAGGATTGCATAATCTGATGATGGTGGTGGCAACAATGTTCCCTCATCAAGTAGTTTTTTCATCTTATTATTGCAATTTTTTATTGAAAGCACCATTTGTTTGTTTGTTTTTTTTTTTTTTTTTTTTCATTTGCTTTAGTTTCAAAATTTCAATTGATGGTTTCAATGTTTTATATACTTCTATGGTTTGAAGAATACTTCTTTAATGACTAAAAAAAAAAAAAAAAGATTAGTGGTGCTGGCATTGTAAAATTCAACAAGTCATGGATAATAAAGCGCCTCTATGCACAAATTTACTAATCTTTTGTTTGGTTTGTTATCCGCTCATCCAATAACTCCCTTGATATCCCTGCTTTAGGAGGTACAAAACAATGCAAAAAACAATTGATGGTTTCAATGTTTTATATACTTCTATGGTTTGAAGAATACTTCTTTAATGACTTAAAAAAAAAAAATAGAAAGATTAGTGGTGCTGGCATTGTAGAATTCAACAAGTCATGGATAATAAAGTGCCTCTATGCACAAATTTACTAATCTTTTGTTTGGTTTGTTATCCGCTCATCCAATAACTCCCTTGATATCCCTGCTTCAGGAGGTACAAAACAATGCAAAAAAGCTTGACTCTATTGCAACATGGATTATTTATTACACCTTCTTGACTCTTCAGATACCCAATTGGATCTCATGTTGTTGGAGCTTTCATCATGCCTTGTGGTAATTGTTTCTTCTGGTCCATGGTAATATCACTTTGAGATGCTACACTTCACCTTGTCCAATTTTTTACTATTATCTTAATGCTGTCAGGACTACTTTGATAAATGCTGTAATAATTAGCTTCATCTTCTAAGAAAAATAATGTAACACAAAATTGATTTTTTTTGTAATTGGGGGAAGGGTGAAGACAAATTATGCGATGATTTCTCTGCTTATAACCAGGCAAAAGGAACTCTTTTTGATAGAGAAACTAGGCTGTTCCTCCGCGGTAGTGGTAATTATGCTTTCAATGTCTTACTTTTATTGTTTATGGAGAATAATATTCTAAATTAAAGTCACTCATTCTTCTTTGGTATGTTTGATTTTTAATTTTTTTTGTCTGAGATATATGCAATGTTTACTACATATCAGCTTTATAAATGTACAGTTCAATTTCTAGATATCATAATGAAGTGAACCCCATGTTTAGTTTTATAGGAATATTAATGTGAATTGTTTTGTTTCACTACGGTGACTCTAAATCAAAATCATATATACTTTTCTAGGATAAGATTCAGTCTTTCATATGGGATTACTAGAGAATCTTTCTCCCTCATAGTGTATATATATGCACATACATAATTGATCTGTTGGCTTGGATCTTCAACAGTGCAGCATTTGGCTTCTTTCTATATTTAGATCGTACATATAACTCTAGGGGAATTTGGTTAGTTAAAGACAGTTTGGGTAAGCTTCTACAATGTTTTGTGCTTTTAGAGATGTAGATCAAGTGTGTTGTGATGGGGTTGTAATGTTTGGGTGCATGCCAAGTGTGAGAATATTTCCAAAAATCTTTTCAAGATGTGCTTAATACACTTGATATATGAATTGTGATGTCAATTTTTGTTCTTGTCATATATGTGTTTATTCACTGACTTGTGTATGGTTTAAAAGATCTATAGAATGTAGATTACTATTGCGCAGATTGTAAAGGAAAGTCTAATTATGAGTCACAGCTTCAGAAAAATACCAGCTAAATGTGAAGTATGTTTGTCCTATTTTTTTTTTTTTTTGTGTGCACAATTCTTTTCCCTCCAGTTGATTTTTGAGGCAATTGTATATTTGACTTTATAGACTAAGGAGTTTATCATCAGGTTTTAAAGGCAATAGGCAATTGTATATTTTTGAAGTAAGTCTTTAGAAAATAGTGGACAAAATGTTCTACCTGAGAAGGTAGCTGTGGTGTGCAATGGCATGGAAGGAACATATATTCCAAACCTTCATATGTAAGCCTTGAACTCATTTCTAAATATTACATGTACGTTGACATATTTTTCTTTAATATTCTCGTAGGACCTTTATGCATTCCTTTCTTACCACCACATTCATTTTCTTCTTATGCAATCCTTACAGCAACTTTCTATTTGTTTTGTTGAAGGATTCATTGAGATGCTTCTTTATTATTTTATTTTCCCCCCATCTTATAGTTATGTGCAAGTGCAGTTCATGTGGGTCAAAGAAGTATACACCTAGAAGATCAAATTCTACTTGAATTGTTATTAGGAATTTTCATATTTTTGGTTTCGTTACTTTTTTATTTTTCAATTAGGTGGCACTCTCCATATCTATGTAAAAAGGTCAGTATTTTCTTTTAAGCCTTTGTGTTTTTGTCAATCTTTACACCAACCTGGACAATTCTATTAAGACAAAGAAACCAATGACGTTTCATAGTTAACAGGAGGACAAGATCAAGGACTCATGTTGAAGGTCGAGTAAGTTTGGATTGTAGTTGTTGACTCAAGCAGAGAGTACCAGAATAGAGCAATGGAAGAATTGTAGCTGTGACTGTATAAACGACAGTGTTTATATTAAAAATAGCTATACTACATGTATTTTAGGATTAGTTTAATTCATAGTTATTATTTATATACGTTTATTAATCTGATTGGTTGTAGAGGCTAGATTCGTATATTGTGGAGTTAGTATGAAGTTAGTTACTCTCAGAGTTTGTATAAATACTTGATGTACTTTCATTTTCTTTCAATGCAATATAGAATTCTCTCATCAAATTCTTATAATAGTTACTTTGTTGTCTCAAATGACATAGTGCCTCAATGAAAAAGCTATCAAGATGCTCTAAAATATTGGCACCTGAAAAGCTCAAAATTCCATTTTTAACAATTTTGAGTCTAACCTTAGGAACAAACTCTGGCAGCCATGAGACAACTCCACTGTGCAAGTTAACCCTATAAAAACTTTCTCGTGCATCGTATGGGTTAGCGACTAGTTAATAATAAATAAATAAAATACTTAGATAATTCTTAAAAGAAAATACTTAGTATTTCCCTTATATTAATAATAGTAATAATACAAGATTGTAGCTGTAAACGGCAGATCACTTGTATCCTTAACAAAAGTAATACAAGTTTGAATTGTCAAATGCCTTTGAAACTTGTGTCTTTTTAATATTAAAAAAAAATATATATAAAAATTTATTTCAAATTTAAGTTGTCCAAGCTCACGTGGGTAGTGTCAGGGCACACTTCCACACTTATCAAAAGGTCGAGTCTCTTATTTGATAAAAACAGAAGGCAAAGAAAGTTAAAAGAAACATCAGTCAATAAGAACTAAGAAGAAAAATGGAAGTGAGCAAGTTTGGACGAAAGATGAAGAAGAAGAAAACCAAAGACAAAGAGGAGATGGAGAATGATCAGCGAAGTGGCGTCGCTGCCAGAAAAGTGGAAGCGACTGCAAGGTATGGGTATCTTTTTTTTTTTTTGAAAAAACGATTCTGTTAAAGGGATCTGGTATGATACTTAGAGATTGATGAGATTGGGACCTTTCTCAGATTCAGACCTTAGAAAAATGCACATCGTGTACTAGTTATTGTGCCCATGATAAATGTCAGCATGCTAGGTAGTCAGGCATCAAAAAAATCTTTAATGATGACTTCTCACATGAAACGGTAAGAATTCTAGAGATCCAACTTTAATTCCTGCGGGGACAGGGTTATTGATTGAAAGAGCTTGGCATTGAAGGTACTAAATAAAGAAATACAACATTGCATTGTACATATTCATAATAGGCCAAAAAAGACACTATAGGCAATTTCAAAAAAACAAAAAGACACTATATTTATATAAATTGTCATAAGATTTTTGTTTTCCAATCACAATCCATAAAAATTATATTTTTATCTTCAAAGACAAATGAGGATGAATAATACCAGCCACGTATGAATATATATATATATATATATATATATATATATATATATATATATACCAGGTGCAAACTCTTTCACCAAAGAAGAGAGCTGATATTATGTGAAAAAGGCTATTATTTATAATTCTATCAGCAATTTAGAAAAAAAAAAAAAAAAAAAGGGTCATGGGCCGCACTCAAAGCCTATCAACAGAAGTTTTGGACAAGGGTTTTGCTAGCCCTTCCTGAATCAACTCTAAGTGGGCCTTGCGAATTCGAACAACCGATGAACACGGTTTTCTTTCGGTGCAGTGGGGGCCATTGGTGTTTTGTCACATATTCCCATCCCTTATCACAGATCACAGATATCATGAAATCATCATCCCCATCCCCAATTCAGCCTCAGCCATGGGCCTTTCTTAACCCTTAAAAAAGTCATAGGCCTCACTGAAGCCCATCAAGATAAGTTTTAGACTAAGCTTTTACCCTTCCCGAATCAACTCCAATTAGTGGGCCTTGAAATTTCTGACAACCTAGCTAGTACATATCAACAAGAACCGTATATAATTTGTGTGTGAACTCAGAAAAGGTTTAAAAAGAAAGATAGAAGTTAAAAACTACAGTAGTCAGTAGTGCATGTGTATATGACAATTGACAAAGCTTGCTTTAATAATGGCGAAGAGTGGAAAGGAAAACACTTGTGGTCCACACGGTTTTCTTTCGGTGCTGGGTCCAATGGGTGTTTTCTCTGCTTTGAATCATTGATGCAAGTTGGGGAACTATGCTTGTTTTCTTCGCATCCTTGTACCTTACACCTACGCGTTTTACTTTCATCGAAGCACTCAAAAAGCATGGTCCACTGTCACAGATTGTTCTGGTTTTACTCTTACCCTTCAGTTCTCTGTTCTCACAAAGACACAATTAGCATTCATTCAATTCTCTCTAATTAAAGAAATGGCGGAAGGAGCTCTGTCCGGCGTTGCTAAAGGAATCATTGGGAAAGCGGGAGACCTAGTAGTCCAAGAGATTGCGCTCATCTGGGGTGTCAAAGACGAGACAATGGATTATGATTAATGTACACTAAAAGTAATATTAGTGATAATCACATGTAAAAGTGATATTTTTTTCTAAACGCATTCTATCGCTTTAATAAGCTGTGAAAAAAAAAAAGGGAAACGAAGGTTCCATAAAATAAATTATTTATTTCTATTTTAGAGCATCTCATCTCTCTCTCCTTTTATATATATATATTGTGAGTATACGAGTGTAGACTCATTAAGATTTATCCGCTTTGGGGAGCCAGGCCCGCACGGATTATCCCTTGTACCGCGAAGGTGGGAAGTGGCAAGTGCTGAACTTGGACCAGCAGTCCCACATCGGGCATTTGGGCGCTCCCACACATGCTTATAAGCCTCTGGAGCTCACGTGTGTGTACGCTTACTCGCGTATGCGATCGCATACGCGGGTAAGCGTACACACACGTGAGCTCCAGAGGCTTATAAGCATGTGTGGGAGCGCCCAAATGCCCGATGTGGGACTGCTGGTCCAAGTTCAGCACTTGCCACTTCCCACCTTCGCGGTACAAGGGATAATCCGTGCGGGCCTGGCTCCCCAAAGCGGATAAATCTTAATGAGTCTACACTCGTGTACTCACATTAAAACGCTTCTTGGTTGAGGGGTTGGTTACCCTGGCCCAAGCAGTTTATCCGCTTTGGGGAGCCAGTCCCTCACGGTTTATCCCTCAGCCAATGGAAGGAAGGAGGGAGCAAGGGCTGGCCTTGGACTCGCGCTCGCAGTCCCACATCGGGCAGAGGGCGTTCCCACACACGCTTCATAAGCCACTGGAGCTCACGTGTGTGTACGCTTACTCACGTATGCGATCGCATACGCGGGTAAGCGTACACTCATGCGTGGTCCAGAACCTTATAAACATGAGTGGGAGCGCCTAACTACCCGATGTGGGACTGCGAGCGCGAGTCCAAGGCCAGCCCTTGCTCCCTCCTTCCTTCCATTGGGTACACGGGATAATCCTTGCGGGCCTGGCTCCCCAAAGAGGATAAATCTTAACGTGGCTACCACTGTGTCACCACATATATATATATATATATATATATATATATATATATAAAACAAAGAAATGAAGTGTGAATAAATAAATGACAAAAAGATATTGAAACATCCATTTGGAAGAAATTACCCGAAATCTGATCTTGGTTTATTTGAGATTGTTCCTTTTAATCGTAAATTCGTAATCAAAGATGTTTAATGCATTATAGAATTGTTGATTGATATTATTTTAAATCGAAAAAAAAATATTTTGTATCACTTTTTTTGTTCCACCAATTATGGTACATATGCCATGTGTTTTGATTTTTTTATATAAAAAGTGAAACAAATGAATGACAAGTTGTGAATGGTGAAACTCAAAAGATGGTAAAGAGGATTTGTATTCCTTAAAACCAACATATAACTTAAGCAAGAAGCTTTTAATTGACTTATTTTAGGATTGTTGATGAGTTTTGTTTCATTGGATTAACTTATTTTGCTTAAAAAATAAAGTAAATAAATTGGAAAATAAACTCAGTACAGTATGAAGACTACTTTCATTGTCCATACTTCATTGGCATCAATATATATATATATATATATATATATATATATATATATTTTAATCCTTAATTAACTATGTACTCTTCTACAAACATGATCAAATCCGTAAACAATAGCTATCAACAAGGATGTAATGTTTTGTAATTCAATTAATTGGCAATTTCTAATCTTTCTGATTGATACATTCAGGATTTAAATTCTCATGCTCTCCAAATTATAAAATTATCAACAACAAGAAGTGTGGAAAACTTAGGTGCAAACTCTTTCCCCAAAGAAGAAAGTGGATATTATATATACATGTGAAAAGGCTGTCATGAAATCATCATCCGGTCATCCCTAATTCAGCCATGGGCTTTACTTAACCCTTAAAAAGATATAGGCCTCATTGAAGCCCATCAAGAAAAGATTTGGACTAAACTTTTACCCTTCCTGAATCAACTCCAAGTGGGCCTGGAAATTTTGGACAACCTAGCTAGTACGTTTCAACAAGAACAGTATATAATTTCTGTGTGAACCCAGAAAAGGTATAAAAAGAAAGATAGAAGTTAAAAACTACGGTAGTAGTGCATGTGTATATGACAACTGACAGGTTGCTTTAATAATGGCAAAGAGTGGACAGGAAAACACTTGTGGACCACACGGTTTTCTTTCGCTGCTGAGGTCCAATGGGTGTTTTCTCAGCTTTGAATCTAGGGCTGTCCTGGGGGTAAAAGACCCGACCAAACCGCCCGGGTCCGACCACCCAGCAGATGGACCCAAAGTCTATGGTGTGTCGGATTCGGGTCCTCCTTAATAAAATCCGAATAGTTGGTTCGGGTGGTGGGTTAATGGGTTAAAAACCTGTAAATCCCGACTCGACCGATATTGGTAATTTGTAGAACACGTGAAGTCTGAATGGAGAAGTGTACTGATTGGACTAAAAGCTGAGTTTATTTAGTGTTACACGCAAGACTGCCAGAGTGATGGGACTAAAAGGCTAAAAGTTGAATCATTGATGCAAGTTAGGGAACTATGCTTGTTTTCTTTGCATCCTTGTACCCCAAATCTACGAGAAATTATTGGTTTCTCCGGGAGGACCACTAATGTGGTCCTCCCAGCTCTTGCCAGCCAATAAGAAAGTGCCACATGGCCATTTTTTCTGATCCAGCTCCACATCATCACTTTCCATTAACTTAACTGTTGTTAACAAAACCAAACTAAGGTTAAAACTCAAAAACAAAAACCCACAGCCGGAAACCAAAAATCAAAGCCAAAATCAAAATTTCTCTCAAAATACCCATCTGCCTCTTTCTTTCTCTCTCCCTTTAGCTCTATTTCAGATTTCTCCTTTCTTTGCTCTTTTCTCTCTGCCTTTCAGCTACCCAAAAAAACAAAACACTCTCTCTTTCTTCAGATCTTTCTCTATCCAAAATTCAAAAACTCTCTCACACCATTGCTCAATCTCCACAAAGACATAATTGTGTTATATTTTTAATAACATCTTTCTAAAAGTGAAAAAACATAATTGTATGTTTAGTTTATGTGTTTTTTTTTTTTTTAATGATAACATGTAGTCTAATTAATGGGATCTTCAATTTTTAAAATATTTATAAAATATTTATAAAAATATCATTGAGCAATGTTATTTTTTAAAACTGAAAACCGGTTGGAGGAGGAGTTGTTCAAACACCTTAAAGGGAAAAACATAACTCAAGTACTCTAAATAAAATCCCCTACCAAGCGCGTTATACTTTTTTTTTTCACGATTTTCAGTGATAAACGAATCCCTCAAATCACGTTCAATTGCCAAACCAGAGTGATTCTCTCTCACTTCCTCTAGTGTCACCTCTCTCTCATACTGCCAAAAATACACAGTCAATGGCTTCAGATCAAGCTACAACTCCACCACCAGAAATCCAATCCCATGATCTCCCTCAAGTCATACTTCTGCACCCTCCACCTGTTTTCAACTATTTCAAGGACCTTTTCTCCAAAAAATTCCACCTCCTAAAAGCTTGGGAGTCACCATGCTTTTGAATTTTGGGTAGAGAAAGATCTGAAGAAAGAGAGAGTGTTTTGTTTTTTTGGGTAGCTTAAGGCAGAGAGAAAAGAGCAAAGAAAGGAGAAATAGAGCTAGAGGGAGAGAGAAAGAAAGAGGCAGATGGGTGTTGAGAGAAATTTTGATTTTGGCTTTGATTTTTGGTTTCCGGCTGTGGGTTTTTGTTTTTGAGTTTTAACTTAAAGGTTTGGTTTGTTAACAACAATTAAATTAATGGGAAGTGATGACGTGGAGCTGAATAAAAAATGGCCACGTGACACTTTTTTATTGGCTGGCAAGAGATGGGAGGACCACATCAGTGGTTCTCCCGGAGGAACCAATAATTTCTCCACATCTACAGGTTTTACTTTCATCGAAGCACTCAGAAAGCATGGTCTTTGTCTTTTATTCAACCTGAATACTCCATTCCCACCCACTGTCACAGATTGTTCTGGTTTTACTCTTACCCTTCAGTTCTCTGTTCTCACAAAGACACAATTAGCATTCATTCAATTCTCTCTAATTCAAGAAATGGCGGAAGGAGTTCTGTTCGACATTGCTAAGGGAATCATTGGGAAGGCGGGCAACCTAGCACTCAAAGAGGTTGCGCTCATCAGGGGTGTCAATGACGAGATCAACAAACTCAAGGAGAGAGTTTCCATAATCAGTGCTGTGATTTTGGATGCAGAGGCGAAGCAACACGACAGTGCAGAGATCAAACTGTGGCTGCAAAGGCTTAAGGATGCCATGTGTGATGCAGATGACTTGCTGGATGAAATCTCCACTGAGGCCTTGCGATGGGAAGTGATGACCCGTGACAAGAAGGCCAAAGAGGTACGCATCTTCTTTTCCAAATATAACCAGCTTGCATATGGAAATAGAATCGGTCATAAGGTTAAGGAGATGAGGGAGAGGCTAGTTGCTATAGCTGCGGACAGGCAGTTTCACTTGGATGAACGTCGTGAGGAGATACAAGTCAGGAATGAGTCAAGACGGCAGACTCATTCCCTAGTAAGTGCTGAAGATGTTATTGGGAGGGAGGACGATAAGAAGGCCATTATTGGATCTCTGTTGGATCCCAATGTTAAGGAGAATGTTTCTGTCCTTCCGATAGTTGGCATCGGAGGACTAGGAAAGACCACAGTTGCTCAACTTGTCTTCAATGACGAAGAAATCAAGAACCATTTTGAGCTAAAATTGTGGGTGTGCGTCTCTGAGAATTTTGATGTGAAAATAATTGTTCAGAAAATCTTGGAGTGTGTAAAAAATGAGAAACCAGCAAAAGACCTTGAAATGAACACGTTAGCCAATGATGTTCATAAAGAAATTAATGGAAAAAGATACTTGATTGTGTTGGATGATGTATGGAATGAGGATCGTGAAAAATGGTTTAGCTTGAAAAAAATTTTGATGGGTGGTGCAAGAGGCAGTAGAATAGTAATAACTACACGTAGTCAAATAGTGGCAAAGATTTCACAACCTATTCAACCACATGTGTTACAAGGTTTAGATGAACAACATGCTTGGTCTTTATTTAAGAAGATGGCGTTTAAAGAGGGGGAAGAACCGAAGGAAGCAAGCTTTGTAAAAATCGGGAAGGATATTTTAAAAATGTGTGTAGGGGTTCCACTCGCTATTAGAACAATAGGAGGTTTATTGTATTTTAAAAAATCTGAAATAGAGTGGTTGTCATTCAAAACCAATGAACTTTCAAAAATACATCAAAACGAAAGTGACATTTTACCAACATTAAAGTTAAGTTACGATCATCTCGCGTCACACTTGAAGCAATGCTTTGCATATTGTAGTCTATTTCCAAAGGATTACGAGATTAACAAATCAAGTTTGATTAATATGTGGATGGCGCAAGGGTTCATCACGTTGCATGACAAAAAGCAATGTCCACAAGATGTTGGTCATGAATATTTTATGGATTTGCTTTGGAGATCGTTCTTTCAAGATGTCAAAGAAGATGAACTTGGCAATATTTCAAAATTCAAAATACATGATCTCATGCATGATATAGCAATACAAGTAACGGGATCAGAGAGCACCACCATTTATTCAGAAGAGAAAGACATTGACGAGAAAACTCATCATGTGTCATTTGGGGATACGTTGTACTCATTATCAGAAATTCCAATCTCATTATATGAAACAAGAAGGATAAGAACATTTCTTTTGCCATGTCAACCTGTGTATAGCATAAGATCAAATGATTCAACTTGTAGTAAAATTATTGCAAGTCTTAAGTTCATACGCTTGTTGGATATGCATAACATGGGGATTAAAACAATTCCAAGTTCTATCAAAAAGTTGAAGCATCTAAGATATCTTGATCTTTCTAAGAATGAAGACATTAAGATGCTTCCTAATTCTATTGTCAAGTTGTACAATTTGCAAACACTTAAACTTTCTGAGTGTGGAAGCCTTAAAGAATTGCCAAGAGATATTAACAAATTAATCAACCTCAGGTTTCTTGAGATTGATGGGTGTTTGGGTTTGACTCATATGCCAAATGGACTGGGCCAATTGACTAATCTACAAACATTGTCAAGATTTGTGATGAG
The DNA here is from genome assembly GCA_033629205.1 of Lithocarpus polystachyus. Classification (NCBI taxonomy): domain Eukaryota; kingdom Viridiplantae; phylum Streptophyta; class Magnoliopsida; order Fagales; family Fagaceae; genus Lithocarpus; species Lithocarpus polystachyus. Next base: position 2,224,226 of record CM066165.1, read on the forward strand.
TAAGGGTAGGATTGATTCAGTGTCTAGGAGTAGCGGTGGATTGAAGGAACTTGCCAGGCTAAATGAGCTAAGAGAAATTCTGTCAATTGAAAATCTTAAACACGGAAAAGATGCCGCATTAGAGTCCAAGGATGCAAATTTGAAAGAGAAACAACGTCTTGATAGGTTGGACTTAGAGTGGATACACGAAGCCATTGATGAGACAAGTGCCAATTACGATTATATGTCATTGGAAGCCTTGCAACCGCATATAAATCTCAAAGTATTAAGATTACGGTGGTACGGGGGAGTGAAATTTCCACGTTGGCTTGTGTCGCTCACAAATCTTGTCCAATTTAAATTATTTTATTGTAAAAACTGCCAATATCTTCCACCGTTGGACCAATTTCCTTCTCTCAAAATTATCTATTTGGAGGAATTGGATTCTTTAGAGTACATATCAGATTCAGAGAGAGATATCAGTGATTCCTTATTCTACCCATCTCTAGAGAGTCTCTATATTTCAAATTGCCCTAATTTAAAGGGATGGTGGCAGGGAAGGAGAGATTCTCTTCCTTCATTTCCTCATCTTTCTGAATTAGAAATTTGGAATTGCCCTAATCAGCTGACTTCCTTTCCTTTGTTTCCATATCTCGAAAGTTTGAGGCTAATTGATTGTAGCTTGAACTTGAAGCAGTCATTGGAGAGGATGATGATAAACAACAAGAATTCTTCAGGGAATCTACCATCAATCGCTTCTTCTTCTTCTTCTCCTTCTACAATTGTTGCCCCTTTCTCCAAATTAAGTTTCATGAGAATAGAAGAAGCTTTGCCAGAGGAGTTCCTACCAAATCTCATTTCTCTCCATACTCTACTTCTAGTCAAATGTCCTCTTCCTCAAGGCATGCGATATCTCACGGCACTTCAAGAGTTGCGTGTTCAGTACTCTGAGGTGGTTGATTTATCCAATGATTGGGATCAGATGGAATGGCAAGGACTTACGACCCTTCTCTCTTTGACATTCTATGAACTTCCGAAGTTGGTCTCTCTCCCGATGGGGCTTCAATATGTCAGCTCTCTACAAAATCTCACAATTTGGCAGTGTCCTAGTTTGATAGCTATACCGAAGTGGATCTGCAAACTTATATCTCTTCAATCACTTTCTATTGGGGATTGCCCTAAATTGGAATCATTGCCAGAAGAATTCGGCGCCCTTACCTCTTTGCAAACACTATATATAACAAGATGTCCCATCTTACTGAAAAGATGCAAGAAGCAAATCGGGGAAGATTGGCATAAAATTTCTCACATTCCCAATTTGAAAGGAGATCTTAAAGAAGAGCCAGGTATATAAAAGTCACCATTTTACTCTCAACCTTCAATTAAAAAACAAAAAATCCAAAAGCCCAATTCTTCTTCTCCATTGTTCTCTCTCAACGTCTGTATTTCTAGGTGATCAAATTTCAGATGAAGAAGCAAAGAAACCTGCTCGTCAGAATTGGGAGTTAATTAAAGCTTTTGGGTGCTGCAATTGTTCAACTCAGCAACTCACTCACTGGTACTATCTCCTTTCTTTTGTTTATCTGCTAATGATTTTCTCATAGATTAATTTCTTAGATTTTATTAAATTCCATCTTTGGATTTTCAACCGGGTTGATGTGGTGATGTATTTGATTTCCTATTGTGTAACATAGTCAAAATTGGCAAAAGGTAATATTACTTACTAGGAGAATTGAATTAGATAACCATGCTGTAGGAATCAACTCATTGTACAAGTATACTGTTGCTTCAGTTCCATTTTATATAAAGCTTCCAATTTGCTGTTCTACAGATAATCTCATGAATCACAATTTATTATCTTAGTTAAATCACCATTGGATCATGCTTTATAATAAAATATAATTTTCAAGCATCATGGTTTTATTTTGAAAAATTGCTGGATATTTAGAAGGAAGTTATTATACGTTACCAAAGCAACGAACTATCTAAATTTTCTCACTTTGTTGATTTTAATATTGTTAGTTGGTTTTAGCTATAAAAAAACGAAAAAAAAAAAAGGAAAAGAAATCTTCCACCGACCTGTTTTATAACACCAAATATATTTTATAGAGATTTGCCGCCTATTAATTATTGTTGTTGTGATTACAGAAATATTGCAATCAAGACGGTTCCTTTTGTTTTAAGCTATTTTTTCTACGGATAGTAACGGTAGAACCTATTGCGAGCGCTTTAGGCTTTCTCAAATGAATCATCAATGGAGGTAATGTATATACAATATTTTAACCTCCCTCTCCAGTGTTCTTTGTCCTTATTTCTGTTGTTGCTTCTTTCACGTCTTCACTACGTAATTGTATACTTTTGTATGTCCTTTTTTTAGCTCTAAATATCCAAAGATACTTCCCCTAGTAATGTGGGAGCTGTTTCACCAGTTCATGTAGCAAACGAGATATGCATGCATCATATTTTAGCTTTACCTTTTGAATGGGAAAGGGAGAGGAAGAGGAGGAATTTAATTGCTATGAACCATAATAATATGGAACACATGATTGGAAACTACTTTGTATATCTTTTCTCACTTATTTGAAAAATGCCAAAGGAACTAGGTCAAGAGTGCATTAACCAGCTCACATCCCAGAGATTCAAATTTCTTTTGGAAGGATTTAGCTCCAGTGTGTATACAGGTTTCTCATATCCCTCCAAATTTCTCAAGTACTTATTTTATCAGTAAAGAAGTTATCAGATACTAATCTTGTTCTCTCTTAACTTTGCCCTTTAGTTTCAGGTTGATGAGTTTATCATTTATTGGCTCTATATGCAAAAACCTGAGGAGAGTTGGATGCTTAAGCAGGCAAGAATTTAAGAGTGCGTGTTTTTTTTTTCCCCAAACTAGCCTATACAAGGTTTACACAGAAACTAGGAGAAAATAATGGTAACTATCTCATACCTTACCAAATTAAATCTTTCCTCATAGGTTTGGCTTCAATTTTTGAGTTTTTTATTTTTATTTTTTCCTTGCAAAATGATAGGGAACAAGGAGAACAAAGTGTTAGTCCCAAATTTTGAGGTTAGCTAAGGATCCTCATTTCCTCTCAAAACTTTTTCCTTTTTTGCAATATCGTAGAAAACTTATTACTTCACTCACTTATTCACTTTTTTATTTCTCAAACTTTTGACTAATAGGTTATCATGGATGAAAGCTATGGCTTGGTGTTACTACTCAAAGTATTCCCTGCTTTTAAGGATAGCTTAAATTTCATCTTTGGATTAATTTCTTAAGGTTGCTTTGCATACCATGGAGTTATTTTAGAGATATGGCATCTGTGAAATATCACATGAATCTAGCACCTTGTTGGAATTTTTTGTCTAGTGCTCTGTCCGATAGGTTTAGGATTGCTGTTGTAAAGTGTCATTTTTTTGTTGTCCTGAGTTGTAACAGTCTTAGTGCTTTGCATGCTGGTTCAAACTTGCTGTTGTATTTGTGCTTCTGGTTTTCAGCTTGGTTTCAATGAAATTTCTGCCTGATTATCCAAAAATATAATAAAATCTAGCACCTTCTATTCTCAAGAACAGGAGTTCCTAACTTGTCTAATGGCTTTTAAACAGCTATCAGATAGAGTAGAACTAATGATTTTATATCCAATTATTTTAGTTCCAAAGTAAAATTATAAGGTCTTTACACAAATAGCACCCTTTTTCTTCATTTGTCATAAAACATTTCCAATTATGTTATATGAGTAAATTTTTTTCTGGGCAGAAGTTGACTTTCAAGGTACAGGCGTGATTGTTCACCTAAATGAGAAAGATTGATGCTTTTAAACATGAACTACCTATCTTTGTGGTTGTGGGATGTTGGAATCGATACCAAGGCTTATTAGACTGAACTCATTGGTATTTATCTCATTTCCTTTTTTAACCCTTTATTTGTTCTTAGGATTTTTGATCCTTAATTTATGACTTTTGCATATTAAGAAACAAATGTGACTTTTCCTTCATCATTTACTTCTTTCTAATAAATTGCATCTTTGTATTTGAAATTGAGCTGGATGAAATGATGTATTTGATGGGCTACAACTATTGTTTGAACTGAGTAAAATTTGGCTCAAGGTGATATTGAGGTAATATTGCAGGGAGAAATAAATCTTGCAACCATGCTGCTGGAATTAGCTCATTGTATAGGAATTTTTCTGGTTCAAATCCTTTTTATATGTAAGCACCCAACTTGCTGTTAAATCTTCAAATCAAAATCATAATAATAATAATGACTCGCAATTTTGTCTAGTAGCTTGGTTTTATTTGAAAACACAACTCGATTTTTTGAATTATTTGGAAAATTCCAATAAAATGGAAAATGTTCCTATGAGTTATCAAAACAGAAAACTACTATATTTTTCTCACAATCAATTTTTATATTATAGGTTGCTTGGGAAAGAAAAAGAACAATAAAAAGAAAAAGAAGCTCTGGCATATGTTTCATAAAACTAATTATCATATATTATAAAACTAGAGATCCAAAAATCTGTTAATTATTGTTGTTGCTATGACAGACTAAATAATACAATTAGCAGTATTTTTTTGTGAAGCAATCGTTTCTACAAAGATATTAGCAATAGAACTTGATGCATCATTTTAATTTTTGCGCTTCAAGCTTTGATCATATACATTTATATCCTAATTTCTATTTCTAGAGTCCTTTTTGTTATCTCCCCCTTATTTCTTCTTTCACCCCTTTAAGACCCGATTTACTTGTAGATTGTTTGTCATTCCATATGACTTCTTGTTGTCATTCCATATGACTTCTTGTTGTGGATCCTCATTTCCTCTCAAAATTTTTTCCTTTTTTGCAATGTGGTTGAAAACTTATTATTCACTTTTTTATTTCTCAAATTTTGGTCTGATAGGTTATCAAGGATAAAAGCTATAGCTTGGTGTTACCACTCAAAGTATTCCCTGATTTTCATGGTGAATGATTCTTGGACTTCTTGACAAGGGTTGCTTGGAGAGTTCCATTACTTAATAAAGTCAACGTTCCTTTCATCTTTGGATCAATTTCTTAAGGTTGCTTAGCATACTGTGGAGTTATATTAGAGATATGGCACCTGTGAAATATCACATGAATCTAGCACCTTGTTGGAATTTTTTGTTTACTTCTCTGTATGATAGGTTCAGACTTGCTGTTGTATTTGTATTGCTAGTGTCATTCTTTTGTTGTCCTGAGTTGTTATTGTCTTAGTGTTCTGTCCGCTAGTTCAGACTTGCTTTTGTATTTGTGTTGCTGGTTTTCAGCATGGTTTCAATGAAATTTCTAAATGATTATCAACAATAAATAAAATTTATCACCTTATATTCTCAAGAATGGGAGTTCCTAACCTGTTTAATGGCTTTTAAATTGAATACTAGACAAGAGCAACTATCAGACAGAAGAGAATTAATGATTTTATTTTTAACAATTTGAGTTCCAAAGTAAAATTATAAGGTCTTTACACAAATTGGACCCTTTTCTTCATTTTTCATAAAAAATTCCAATTATGTTATATAAGTATATTCTTTTCTGGGCAGAAGTTGTCATTCAAGGTGAAGGCGAGATTGTTTACCTAGTTTAGAAAGATCAATGCTTTTACATGAACGTCCTCTCTTTGTGGTCGTGGGATGTTGGAATGGATACCAAGGCTTATTTGACTGAACTCACTGGTATTATCTCATTTCCATTTTTTTACCCTTTCGCATATTAAGACAAAATACATGTGACTTCATCGTTTTCTTCTTTCTAATAAATTACATCTTTGTATCTCAAATTGTGTTGATGAATGTGTATTTGATGTGCTTCAACTATTGTTTAAACAAAGTAAAATTTGGCTCAAGGTAATATTGCAAGGAGAATTAAATCTTGCATCCATGCTGCTGGAATTAGCTCAGTGCATGGGAATTTTGCAGGTTCAAATCTTTTTTACTCCCAACCTTCAAGTAAAAAAAAAATCCAAAGCCAATTCTCCTCCATGCATTGTTCTCTCTAAACGTTTGTATTTTTTCTTGGTGATTTAATTTCAGATGAAGAAGAAGCAAAGAAACCTGCTCATAAGAATTGGGACTTAATTGAAGCTTTTGGGTGCTGCAATTGTTCAACAACTCAACAACTCACTCACCGGTAATATCTCCTTTCTTTTCTTTTCCTTTTCCCCCAATATCTCTGCTCATAATATTCTCATTCTTTAACTTATATCTTTGCATGTTTAGGAAGAAAAATAATGTGAACTTTCTTTCATCTAATTTCTTACATTTCAATAAATTCCATCTTTTTATTTTCAACCAGGTTAATGTGGTGATGTATCTGATGTGCTTCATTACCCATTGTGTAAACTGAGTCAAAATTACCACAAGGTAATATTACTAGGAGAATTGAACTGGGTAACGATGCCATAGGAATCAGCTCATTGTCCAAGTATTTTGTTGCTTCAAATCCTTTTTATATATATAAGCTTCCAATTTTTTGTTATGTCTACAGATAATGCCATTTATCACAAGTTGTTATCTAAGTTAAATCACTATGACATCATGCTTTATAATTAAATAATTTTCAAGCATCATGGTTTTATATGTTACCGAAACATCAAACTATCTAAGTTTTATCAGTTTGTTGATTTTAATATTGTTGGTTGGTTTGTGCTAAAAAAACAAGAATTCTACCACTAACCTGTTTTATAACACCAAATATACTTTATAGAGATCGAGCACCTATCCATTTTTTTATTGTCATTACATACTAAATACTGCAGTCGGGACAAATCCTTGTTTATTTTTATAAAGCTATTTTTTCTACTGATAGTAACAATAAAAACAGTAAAACTTGATGCATCATTTTAATGCACGTGCTGCAGGCTTTTATCATTTAAATTTATATAGCCAGCTTTCTACAACAATATGCGGCTTTCTTAAGTGATTTATCAATGAAGGTAACCCACATACAATATCCTAACCTCTCTCTCAAGTGTCCTTTGTCCTTATTTCTTTTGGTTCTTCTTCACATCTTCAATATGTGAGTGTAATTGATGATTGTTGTAATTTGTTCCTGTCCATTGACATACTAACATCAATTCTTGTTTTACTGCATTTCACATGCATCAGCACAAGACAAGAAGTGGAGAGTAAATATAAGGCCCCATGTATAGGTGATGTAGTGCTTTTAATCTCAAAGTACATTGAGGTACAGGGATGATTGCTTTCATATAGTCTGCCTATAGCCTTAGGACTCCTGTGAAAGGTAAGCCTACTTATCTAAAATTGTAATGGTCTAACCACTGCTTTTGTATATTTTGGTATTTTAGATGTGCAACTTTTACTTCTCCTGTCTGAGTCTGTTTCTAGGTATAATTTTTGTATGTCCTTTATTTTTTCCCTCTAAATATCCAATGATACTTCCCCTAGTAATGCCAGAGCTGTTTCACTAGTTCGTATAGCAAACGAGATATGGTTGCTTGCATCATAGTGCTTCTTTTAAGACATTTTAGCTTTATCTATTGAATGGGAAAGGGGGAGGAAGATGAGGAATTTAATTCCTGTGAACCAAAATAATATGAAACATAAGATTGGAAACTAATTTTTGTATCTTTTATCACTTATTTCAAGAATGCAGGAGGAAATAGGTCATGAGTGCATTAACCTGCTCACATGAGTACAACTGTACTCTTGTTCACTTTCAGTAAATCAGTAATTCAACACATAGTTGATTGTTTCAAAGTGAAATATAAAATAATAATAATAATAATAATAATAATAATAATAATAATAATAATAATAATAATAATAATAATAATAATAATAATAAAAGTAAATGATGACATGTGTTATCTAGTATGGATTCATTTGCAGAACTATTTCATATTTTTTTAACATCTCATGAATCTTAATTAGAACGCTGTTTTCTTAAGTTGGTAATTCCTTCGTAAATCTGCAGCTTGCGTTATAATCAATTGCTGAGGATACAGCTTATGAGAAAGAATGTAACATGAGATGTTGGTCAATTAATGCAGGTCAACAAAAGCAAATGAAGTTTTTCAAACAAATTTGTGGAATCCAAGTTCCTGTGCTAGATGATGAAAATTTTTCTATGAGAGTATTGGTGAGTGAGAATCTTTATCATTTTAGAGCTGAATCAGGAAACTTGTGTTGAAGAGCTTAAGATTATTCACTTTTGAATTGGTTGCAAGAAAACAAGGGGGGGGGGGGGGGTGGGAAATGAGTATCCTCAGGAACTGAAAATTTTGGGTTCCATGAGTAAACTATGTTTCATAGATATATTTGCGGCCAGGTCTAGATTGAATGTTAAAAAAGAGCAAAACTGAATTGATATTCATAGTACAATGCCATCATCAAAAAGTAATAACAAGGAACCTAGACTAACCCCATTTTGATCCTAGTAGCACTGAGTAACTTGTCTTATAGGTAGAGATAACTTGACCTACAAGTATCGGCTTAAAAAAACCATGGGCTGTAATATGTTTGGGCTCAAGGCCCCTAATATAACTAACACATTATACAGAAAATTAAGAATGTTATGATGAAATTGCAGTACACAAACATAACACTTTGTTTTACTTTGGGTTCTTGATGCTAAATCAGGTTGACCATTCGATTGTGGAAAGTTTGCTCAAGGAGGGAGGACAGCGATCACATTAAGGGTTTATCCAATTGAAGCAATTGACTGGAGTTCTTCCACATGAGCTCTTGAAGCCATTCTCATTCTCAAAGCCAAGGGTCATTGGTAGGGGAGTTGCTAATAGCATATCCATCTAATCCAATGGTGATAGTATAATTTTTCAAATAAAGTAGTCGCAAACCCACACAATACGTGGAAATAAATAATATTTTGTAATTATAATATAGAGTATAATTTGTTATCCAAAATTTATTGAAAATAATTTGTTCTTCCTTAAAATTAAACAATTTCTATTCAGTCCAATTAGGAAAAAGCTAACATAAGAAACGAAATTCATACATTAGTTTCATAAATTCTGTTTGCTTTAATAGCATTTTTTATCAATTAGATAACGATAAGACCTTTTGAACCATTTTAAAATATCAAGATGATTCTAGAATATATGTCAAAAGTTAAGGACAAAATATAGTATCTAAGTACTTGATCTCAAATATGTTACTTATAAATGTGACATTGTCCTTGTATACAGTCTAAAATTTGTAGTTTGAACTTTATGCCAGCAAAATACATTAATAGAATGCCACACATTTTTTAAGAGTAAGAAGTACAAGACATGTTAGTGTGTCTAGTTGAAATTTGAAAAAGAATTGGAATGTGATATGTTGTAGAATGTAGCTTTAAACAGAGTAGTTCCTGAATAAAAAGCTATAATGATTAATGGTTATGAACATATACCAATTGATTGTACTATACAATTATGTTATCTGAGATTGTTTAATAAAGGACAGTGGCAACTACATAAGATCATTAATAACTGAAGCTTTGTTACTCTTCATTATTTTGACAATGTAGACCCTATGTCGGAACAAAGAAGCAGCAGTGTATATGTGCCTAGGGACAAGGCATTCTTAGAGGTGAAGCAGTTGACATTTTCAGCAAAGACCCTAAAATCTGCGATGCATGCACTGCTGCCTCAGCTTGAGATATCACTTCTTGACCCCCCACTTGGGATTTCCACACTTCACACTCCATAGACTCACTATTTTGTGAAGGACTCACATTGCCTAAGCCTACAAATGCTGGCTTCTTTCAGTCAATACTACAAAGGCTTGTGAAGGCTGTAACTGATACTCTGAGAATCTTTTGCTCTTTGAGACCCCTGCATTCATTGATAGTATGCATCTCATTCTCTTTGTATGAATTTCACTCTCTCTATCTTTATCTTTGTCTCGCTCTCATTTGCATACATGAATCTTCTTTTGCAGGAGATAAATTTGCTTGGTTCAGGGATGAAGAATTTTTTGCTTGGTTCAGGGATGAAAATTTTCTAGGCAAACTCTAGCTGGTCTTAACCCATGCAGCATACAACTAGTTACGGTATGCATTTTTCATGGACTTATACAAAGAAGAATTTAAATAATGAAAAAAATTTATTTCCCAATGTCCATCTACGTGCATACACTTAGTGAAGGTACTTCACTACATAGGCAGTTCATGCTAAACACTTGTTTCATCTTCACAATTTGAATTTTTGTTAGAGAGAGAGAAAGCGAAAGTCATAATTAATGTGGTGTGGCCTAATGGCCTATGCCCACAACAGAAAATCCTTGACGACCACATCTTTGTTATTTGAATTTTTGTCCTGCAATGAACCCAATGTAAGATACATGCAGTAGATAACACTAGGCTAACCTTAGGGTTGTAGTACTTGTGTGACTGTGATTAGTTGGCTTGCAGTAAAAGTACATAGGTACATTACATAGACCTGAAATGAGTTTAGGTCTCTTGAGCCATAATTTTCAACATTCAGAACAAAAGAAATATTTCGATTTTCAAATTTGCTATATATCAAATGGCTAAATATCTAAGTTATTCAGTGGAAAATTTATTTATAATCTTAAATGGCATTAAAATTTGTGAGTTATGTCATGCAGGATTGGCCCATGAAGAGTAAACTTGATCCTAAGATCTATGGATCACCTGAAACTTTGATTACAACAAAACTAGTGGAACAAGAGATCAGAGAGGCATTATGACTGTTAATGAGGTTACATATGTACACATAATTAGATGTCAATCTCCCTATGTTCCTTTCCTTTTGATGCTAATACTCCACTCAAAGTGTGCCTATAAATTTGCCTCTCTTTTTACAGTTACAATTGCTACTTGTCCGAATAGTTATTTTCAACATTTGCATCTCGTTTAAACATATTTAATCTAAATATGCTTTCTATCAAATGCTAAGTGTGCAGATAGGTATACATGTAATGAAAACTAAAAGATAAAATTTTAATTACATGGGAAATCTTGAGAAGCAAAAAGTGCTCCCACCATTGCATAGCATGTTTTACCTGAAATTTCCAATGATTATCTAACTGTATCATCTTGCACTTACATCTCTTCACAGGCAATCCACCTGAATGGTTGATGAACGAGTCCTCTAATTTCCATGGTTGCAGGCCTTGAAAAGTAAGAGGCTATTTGTGTTGGATTATCATGATCTGTTACTACCTTATGTGAACAAAGTAAGAGAGGTAGAAGGGACTACATTGTATGGTTCAAGGGCATTGTTCTTCCTTACTAAGGATGGCACACTAAGCCCTGTTGCCATTAAACTCACCTGACCTCCAACTGGTGACAAACCCCAATGGAAGCAGGTTTTTACCCCAATGTGGGATGCCACGAGTTGCTGGCTGTGGAGGCTGGCTAAAGCTCATATTTGTGCTCATGACGTTGGTTATCACCAGCTTGTCATTCACTGGTGAGCACTATGCAAACAAGAACTCAAATCACGATAAATTGGCATTGCAATCAACTTCTTCTGTGACTGATTTTGGAAAACCCTGAAACTATGGTTAAAGAGTTCCCCTTGATATCATGCTAGTTGTCTACTTGGGCTTAGACAAATCATAATTGTTATCATTGATTTTTGGGATTCTTTCTTTGTGCTTTTGTAGGCTGAGGACTCACTGCTGTACAGAGCCAGACATAATTGCAGCTTACCGACAATTAAGTGCAATGCATCCAATTTACAGACTTTTACATCCTCATTTCAAATACACAATGGAAATCAATGCTCTTGCCTGGGAGAGCCTCATTAATGCAGGTGGGATAATTGAAAGCGCCTTTTCACCTGCTAAATACTCCATTGAACTCAGTTTTGCTGCTTACAACCAGCTCTGGCAGTTTGACATGGAAGCTTTGCCAGCAGATTTGATTAGAAGGTATTGCAGATGATCAAGATAATATAAGATTGTTCTAGTTTTATTCATGGTTCCTATAAGGTATAATCAGATGAAAAGTTATTTGTGGTTATACTTAGGTTGCTACTTTTTCACTCAGCAGTTTCTCAACTTCTTGATACTTAATGAATTGTCAAGCTTGCAAATTACTTTCATAATACCCTCAATGAAATTTCAAAACGGTATTGTTGATCAACTTTCAGGGGAATGGTGCCCCTAACTAGAATTGTGAAAAAGAATACATGTGACTGATAATGACTAGACTCTTGAAGTTCCATGGCTGATCCCAAAATTTGGGGACTAAGGCTTGGTTTTGCTATTTTTTCAGGGTAATGGCAGTTGAGGATCCAACAGCTGAGCATGGCCTGAGGTTAACCATCGAAGAATACCCTTTTGCCAATGATGGTCTAATCCTTTGGGATGCCATAGCAATGGGTAAGTGATTATGTGAACCACTACTTGATGCGGGAGACGCAAGAAGATTATTATTTATTATTATTTATGTTTGCAAGCCAATTGTATTTTTATGTTTTAGGTCCTATTAGTTTATTGGGCTATTAATATTTTAATTTAGAAGTAAGGGTATTTTTGTAATAAAGCAATTAGGGTTTCCTAGCCAATTAGAACTAGGGTTTAGCAATCCTTTATAAGCAACCTATTGTACTCCTTGCGGAGATAGTTGATATTTTGATGAATGAAAAAATGGCTGTTTGGTCTTTCTTTGGTCTGATGCTGACTCCAGGTCTATCCTAAGTGCTGACTCCTAGTAGTTTCCCCGCTTGGTGCTGACTCCAAGCAAGGCCTAAGTGCTGACTCCAGGTCTACCTTAGGTGCTGACTCCTAGTGGTTTCCCCGCTTGATGCTGACTCCAAGCAAGGCCTAAGTACTGACTCCTAGGTCATATCCTTTATTTTATTGTTGTTTTAATTTTGTTCTGGTTGTCCTGCATCACTACTACCCTAAACCATCTCTTGTTCAGTCTGATGGGGAGCTTCAAGCTTGGTGGACAGAAGTTAGAACAAAAGGCCATGTAGACAAGAAGGATGAGCCACGGTGGCCTGTCCTGGAAACACCAGAAAATCTAATTCATATTTTAACAACCATAATCTAGGTAACTGCTGGGCACCATGCAGCCGTGAACTTTGGGCAGTATATGTTTGCTGGTTACTTGCCTAACCGGCCTACTATAGCTCGAACCAACATGCCAACTGAGAATCCATCTGATGAAGAATTCAAGAACTTTTTGAAAAAACCAGAAGTTGAACTGTTGAAATGCTTCCCTTCACAGATTCAAGCAACCAATGTGATGGCTGTTTTGGATGTACTATCAAATCACTCACCAGATGAGGAGTATCTTGGTGAGAATATGGAACCATCTTGGGAAGAAAATCCTGTCATAAAAGCTGCATTTGAACAGTTTAGTGGCAGACTGAAGGATCTTCAAGGAATCATTGATGAGAGGAACACCAATTTGAAACTGAAGAATAGAGTTGGAGCTGGAGTTGTACCATATGAGCTTTTGAATCCATTCTCAAAGCCAGGGGTCACTGGTAGGGGAGTTCCTAATAGCATATCCATCTAATGCGATGGTAGTAGCATTAGTTTTTGTGTAAATAAAATTGGGTACATGTACTGAGGAATTTTACAACTCTTCTATCCTATGTGATTTTCTTGGTCTTGGATAAGATGGTTATAACTTAAAATGCTATTTAGTTCAATTCCAATCACATCTAATTTTTGGTCACCATAATAATTGTAGTCAAAACCACAATAAGCTGAGGAATCAAATTTGAGGTGCATTTTGATGAACTGGGGATTGAAGATTAAAAGACTACATGACTTGCATACACATCTTAATTGAGATGGGACTTTAGGTGGTATTAGGAGCATATTGGTGATAATATCGCAAGGAAGCTTTGATGTTGACGTCTCATAGATCGGTAGTGAGATTGGTGGAGCCGGTGATGAGTTGTGGAGGGGGAGAGAAGAACCAAGAGATGGAGGGTGAGTGAGTGACTAGCTGAGTGCCTGAGAGTGAGAGAGATGGGGAGCAAGCAAGTGTAAAATGTGCACATTTACGGAACAGGTAAAGAGAAGGAACAAGCTTAGAGAAGTCACTAAGTGGAGCCCATGACGGAACTTGAGTCAACCCATTTGCATCCAATGGGTCAGGGTCTTAGAGAATATTGGTTGGAACAGATACTGTAAGGGTAAAAGGCCCAATACCAGATCATGGGCCGTGGGCCTGTCCGAGGAGATCAATCCATCCGAGGACACCCCGTCATGAGAGAAGTACCTGGCTTAATCCCCCTCTGTCATATAAACTACGTGAAGGAGAAAAAGGACTTGTCCGAGAAGATCTTACTACTCGGATCATCTAAGAAACGACCCAGATGAATGTTCCAGCACCGGCCCTGTATTGCCGAGGACTCCCCTGACGTTTATAGACCATAAGGGGCAGGTGGCAACAAGGAGATATTTTATAGAAGGCTACTGCAACCGCATTTATGACCCTGCAACTAACATCATGGCCGCATTAATGACGAATAGACGTCTGAACAGTGACCATGGTCCTATACAGCTACTATATGAAGGCTTTAGTGGAGGCTGATGGGACAGGCATCAAAAGGGAACCACTTACTGGCACGTGAGAAGGACTGACATATAAAGAGAGCCTGAAGTAAGGAAAGGGGGGACATTGAATATTTTTAAAGAAAAAGGAGAAGAAAAGAGAAAGAGAACAAGGAAGCAAGGAAAATCTCCAAGAAGCAGCAAAATCCCTCTCCTCGGACAGAGCCGGGTAAGGCCTAGCACTCCCTCAGCACTTCGTCTTCATCAGACTGATCACAACCATATTTGGGCCAGAAGCAAGCCTATTCTCAACCTTGTTAGTTCAACCCACTCTCTTACAAATTCATTGTGAGGGTACTTATTACTTATTGGGCTAGAGTCCATCTCCCCTGGAGGCCTTATCTGTAATTTGTGTCCTTAAAGATACTATCATTATGGCTTGAACAATTAGACATCCAACCAGCAACTACCTACCCAATTTAGCATAACATATTTTTCTCTTACAAATAATAGCATTTCCTCAATTGGGCCCAAAGAAGTCTTTTTTAAGTGTGCGTTTGGCATTGGCTTAAAAAGTCAGTTTTTTTTATTATTTACCTTATTTTTGCTACTATTTATGAGTCCTATTGCAATTTTTAGTATTATTCATGGATCACACTGTACTATTTCAGCTACCTTTTAGTTTTATCTGCAGTACTTTCAGCAAAAGATTTTCAATTTCAACTAAATAAGTTTTTTGCAAACAAACGCTAAGTTCACATCCAAGTTTAAGGATTAGCAAAATAAGAATCTAACGAGCTTGCAATCAGGCCAGCCAATAGGCATGAGCAAATTTTGATAAATACCAGGCCCTAGGCCCATTTGCTGCCTATGCATATTCTTAACCATCATTTTGAAGACTTCAACCAATAGAATTAGTAATCTTGTCATTGCTGAACAAATATCGGAAACAAATAACTTTAAGCTGAAAAATAAGTAATAGATCAACTTTCACTTTGAATTGATAAAATTCACTTACAATGACATTCGGGAAATAGTCTTTGCAATTCAAGCATCAAAGATGTATTCTTAAAAAACTTTAGAATTATTTTTAGATACATATATAGAGAGAATTTTACCACAAGTTGGCACAAATAACTTTAAGCCAAAGCTAGTTTTGTCTTCTAAATGCTTAGAATGCCCCTTTATAGAGAGCTTTATCTAGCAATATTGAATTTGAAGAATATCAGAATTTATTTCACAGATATGCTACACTCGAAGTAATAGCATCTATTTCATTATAAGGTTAAAACTACAGCACTCAATATCCTCTATGCCTGTAAATTTCTAGAAAATTAAATACTAATAACTATGTCATCAATAAATTATTTAAATTGTTAGTTTTTGTAGCTTAAAATTATGCATAAAATATAAGGTTATAGATCATATAGCATATAATATCCAATTGACACAAAATTTAACATGTGTATTAAAAGTGTAAAAAACATACAATTCAACGGTTAAATTTCCAAAATATGTAGTAATGTTTATTTTATTGAGTAAGATTGTCTTATATTACAACCAATTTTATAACTAAACTTTGTCCTTATTTTTTATCATCAAATTAAGATATAAATGAGTTTGATTTGCTTTTTCTTTACGCCATACAAGGTCTATTTTATGCAAGCTTGGATTCACATTATAGATATCTTTTTGTTTCAAAATGTGACTAAACTTTTGCAAGGATTTCTTGAATGATTAAGCATTTCCCGAAATTTCTTGAATAATTGAGCTTTTGTAATTGACTTTCTGAACTCAAATAATCATATATATGTAACTAACATAATCAACATTAAATGATGGAAATTCAAACATTTATGAAATATTGTAGCAATTATATATGTAACTAACAAAACTCTAAATATATATATATATATATATATATATTTTCTCTTTGGATGTTGCGACCCTCTCTCAGAGTCAATCATGGAATATTTAAGTTGTTCACTGAATTTGGCTGGGGCAATTTAGTTTGAAATCATTAGGGCTAAGATGTCAATGTATACTTCTTTATGATGTAATGTTTTTTTCTAAATTTTTTTAAATTGTTTTTTAAAGGTTCCTTCTCAAGTGATTTTTCATTTTTCTAAATATAAATTTAATTTTTCAATAAATCTCTACCAATCCAGAGTTTCTAACAATATCATTCAATTTGCCACCTTTACTAAGCTCACAGTTTAATGATCCACAAATGAAATTCATATACAAACTGAAACATAATGGTAATACCCCTTTTTTTGTTTTAAAATTAAATATTCTTGAGAAGTTCTGAAAATTTTGGTATGTTAAAGAATCTACACTCAAATTATCTTGAGTTTCTTCAGTTATGAATCTTCGTTTCATGGTTGATATTTTTTTCCTATTACAGGATGGTTTTTGCTTTGTATCTCTTTGGAATAATCCTGGATGAACTATGGACTTTGAATTTCCTCTTCAATTTGTATGATTTCTTCTTAATGTGTTAGTTTACTTGCTGCTACTTTTTAATTTATATAAGAAGACATAATTTATGCCTTGCCTTACAAATATCAATCTAATTTTTATACATGGTTTTATGCTTCACTTTGGAGGAAATATACCATGTTTTGGGTGAATGCTTCCTCCATCTCACAAGCTGGTGGGACCCATTAGTTGTGGGTCCCACCAGCTGTGAGAGAGGAGAAACATACACTCGAAATAGAGTGTATTTTCTCATAACTTTGGGATGGCTTTGAACATTTCAGGAATTGCAAGAACACAACAGCCCGAATTTTGTGGTTGAGGTTGTCTATTTCTAAATCTCTATAAGTATTTGTTATCTATGTGGTTGATTTTAACAAAAGTAAGTTTATTTTTTTTGATAAGTAACAAAAGTAAGTTTATTGATTAGTTTTTTGTTTGTGGATAAAAGGAAATATCTCACTAATAGGTTAAATGTTAACTAATTTCTTTTTCACTTGTGTTAAGGGCAGAAAATTGTGAATTTTAAACTCGTAGGGCCCTAGGAAGAATCTGAAATTGGACATAGAAACATGGTTTTGTGGCTACTCCAAGTAAACTTGACATCTCAGCTTTAAATTTTAAACCTTAAAAAAAAAAAAAAGAGTTTTTTATTCACTTTGGTTTCTCTACAGTTAATCTAAGAAGGGTTAAAGAGGAAAAAAACACAAAGCACAAACTTTCTTTTTGAGAACACCGCATTTCAAAATATACATCATTTGATAATGATTGTCAATGCAACAAGCGAGTTCAAATCTTCTGTCCCACTTTTCCTGCTCCACTCTATACTCTACCAATAAACGATTGCCACGTGTTAACTTAATTAATTAAATACTATCATTATTGACTTATTAATATTACTATTATTAATTAATGATAGTATTTAATTAATTAAGTTAACACGTGACAAACATTTATTGGTGGGGTATAGAGTGGAGCAGGAAAAGTGGAACAGAAGATTTGGATTCGCAGCAAGCACCATGGCTATGGAATGTTTAAAAGTTGAAATTTGCAATGACAATGCCATAACATTATCGGTCACAAAATCAACTCAAGGTGTCTAATAATGAAATTCACCAGAGCTGACAGGCTTACGCCCCACTGATCCTTCCTCCATGGTTTTTCTGTAAGTCGTTAATTTTCCTTTCCAAACCAATTATCTTGTCCTCAAGCAGCTTCTTCTCTTTCTCACACTCCTCTAACTGCTCTTTGTACCTTAACATTTCAGAGTTAGTTGAATCAATCTTTTGAAAATAATTGGTTTTGTAATTTTTTTCTCTCATCCAGCTCATGGCTCTCTTTCTGAAGCTCCGGTAGGAGTTTACTAGCATTATGTTCAAAACATTCCAATTTGGCCATAAGTAATTCCTTCTGTTTTTTTATTCTCTCTCAATAGCTGTATAGATTATCTGAAATTTCCAAGGCAAGCCAATCAATCCTTTTGACTAAATTTTCTCTACTACTTTTTGTCTTTTTCTTCTAAGCTCATCTTTGAGCTCATCAACTTTTTCCACAAGGCATTGACGTGACCATGCATCTCTCCAACAAGATGCAGATTTGGACTAGCTAATGTGGCAGATTTTACATTGGAGGGAAAATTTGATGCAATGGGGACACTAGAAGTAATAGAGTCAGAGCTTGAGGCTTGAATTAAGTTAGATCCTTTCTTATCCTCCATGCTCCAACTAAAACAAATGTTTTTCACTTCAGAAGTATCTGAAAGTTTGTTTCCAAATTCTACATTACCAGGCAATAGACAAAAGTTAAGAAGCAATGAAAGCATTTGATATAATTTGTACGCAACATTTATTTTGATACCATGATAAACTACTGGTCTGGAACACCTTATATCAAATGATAAACTGCCACCTGTCCAAAAATTGAAGCCGTTATGCAGAATGAATTTAATCATTTTACTATTATTGAAAAATAGGCAATTATGAATCTAAGCTGAACCGACCAAATTAGTCCAAGCTTAATTTAATCACAAATTAACCAAATTAGTAGAATCAAACAAATCAGGAACTTGTGAAGTGACAGCGTAGTACATAATCCACTTTTAAACAAGACTATAAGTGCCAGAAGATCATCAAAAACTTCACCAAACTTATTGCAACTACTTATGATTTACAATTAAAGAAATTAAATTAAAAAAAATGTTTTAGACCTCTATTCATTCTAAATGCTCTAATACCAAGTGAATATCCTGGTTTAGACCCCTATGTTAATTATTCAGAGGAATTATTAATTTGCCTTAATTAAGTAATCCACAAGATTATTATATTTTCACCACAATTAATCAATCGCCAAATGATAATGAAACAGAACAAAAAAGAAAAGGCAATAGAGACTTACCAGGTGAAATTATTGAATCCCTTCCTTCTTCTACCTCATTCTACCTCACCGCTCTTACGTCCATGATTTAAAATCGATTCATTAATTTTCAATTTTAAACCAATTATTTTGTCCACAACCAGGTTCTTCTCTTTCCCATACTCCTTCAACTGTTGTTTGTTCTTTGATATTTCAGTGTTATCCCAATCAATTGTTGCCGTAATAGAGCTCCTAATCTTCCTTCCTCAATGTCGTGAATCTTTTTCTCAAGAACCTCTCGGAGTCCATGAGCTTTATTTTTGGAATGTTCTGATGCAACTGTAAGTCATTTCTTATCTTTTTTATTATCTTCTAATAGCTTGTAAGCATCTGAAATATTGAGTTAAGCTTTTCACAATGATACAGCATTGGAATTTGGCTACACATTCAGATACAGAGGCCACGCAAATATAACATAAAAACGATTAATTGGGTCTCAATGAACGACAGATAACTTTAAACAGGCAAGTAGATCAAATAAAATTCCATAATACTTCTCTCCACAGGAGATATTCCAGAGAAAATCCAAAGCCAAACAAAAATATCTTGGAAACAAGAAATATGTGGCCAACATTGGAGCATCCTAACTATGACCTAGGGAAGTAGGCTAGTTCAATCTTCTTCCTCAATGACCTTGGTACCCAATCCCTTTAAGCCCTCTGGAGGGATCTCTGCAACAGTGACTAGTGAGAAAAACTCCTCCTAGCATCTTCTTCATCATTTCTCTTATGCGCAATATAGACATAAACTCTCCTTGGCCCACTCAGAATCCCATGACTCCAAACATGCTTGTTAAGCTTAACATCCATCCTGACAATAGTTGTTCCCATAGCCTTTTGGGTAAACTTCCTGATTTCCTTTATGACCTTTGGAGCCCTCTTCTTGAAAGTGCTGCACATGCGATTGGAAAATGGAACGGTTACTTAGCAGTGTCCGAATAACAATGCATTTGCTAACTGGGATACATCAAAAAATCTAGAACAAATATAGCCTTGTAGAGTGCATATTTTATAAGATTAGTAATAAGGAGAGAGAGCAGTAAGTAGATGGTAAAAATATAAACAATTTTAAGAAAAAGATAAAGCCTTGTAGAATAGCATCTTTTATAAGATAAAAGTTTCTCGGTGGAACTTATAAAAGATCTTAACTTTCAGACACACAGGGCAGCTGGCTATCTACATGTGTACTAAAATGACATCCAACTCTTGGGAATGTGTTTACTCGAGAGAAAAGTTGGAATTCAACAACTGTAAAGTCATACTAAAGCACTTAATATATTGCTTACCATTGTAACCCCAAATAAATTGAGAAACCATACATGACTCCAAGAAGTCCTCTGTTAAAGACATAGAAGTATATACTAGTTCCATTTCTCAGCCAATACTTATAAAATTATATATCCATGCATATAGATAAAAGCCAGAGATTGAACTGACAGGAGGCTCTAGCCTCTCCAGAGAGTTCAGGAGACATGAATGAATACTAGAGGAAAACAAGGGCAGGAAATAATGTCATTAAAAGTAGGGAATTTTCGCAACGTGATCCCAGTTCATTAAAACTCCTCAAGGCAAAAGCCAATGACATAGGAAGAACAAACACTTCATTTAGTGTGTTGTACCTATATCATATTTGTGTCATACCAGTGTTGTATAGTGAAATAGAGGCTTCCACTTGACAACACAAGAGAAATGTATAATTATTTTATTATGTAAAAAATCCCTTACAATGGTAACCACATTAATTCACTTGAGTGATAAATAGCTATTAAAAGGGATAGCACCAAATCCTAAGCAAAAATCGCATACACTTTTCTATATACTAGGAAAGTTATCAATTTATCTTATCATATCTCAAATCAAATTCTTTAACAAGCCAAAAAAAAAAAAAAAAAAATTAGGATCCTCTCCATTTTAAGTGAAATGTAGTATGAGTCATAATTTAAACGTGGCACTAGATACACACCTTTAAATTTGTAATATTTAATAAAACCATGAAATAGAATCACTTCAAATGGAGAGAATCCTAAAACGAAAAGAACATAGCATTCATAATGTCTCAATGAAGTGAATCAATTTTACTAAAATACACGTGGAAAGATTTCAGCTTTCAGTGTTTGGCAATCCTCCCTTCATTTTGTTGTGTTGTGCTCTATGTATGTTGTTTTTAACAACCAATGGACACTAGAATTCTAAATTGATATTATATTATTTCAGGATACTAGATCAGGTGCAACTTTGACAGCTAAAATATCATTTTATTCTAAAGTTAAAAAATATCAAATACTATTCACACATATATTTTTCCTGATTAAGCCCACCATTGCAGTCAAGTGAATAAAGGCTTTCCACATATGTAGTTGCCTCCATTATTGGCTTGGGATCATATGGTGTTTTTCTATAGGCCTTTTTTTTCAAATTGAAGACTATCAATTTGAAATTGCATTCTAAATTCTCTCCAACACCTTTAACTTGTGTCTCCTGCAATAAAAAATTTTCACCATTCTTTGACACGCATATGGGCCTCAGACAAGTGCCCCTATATGGAATGGTTGCCAATCTAGTCCAAGACTCCTTCATCACCCATAGCTGAATACATAAATCATTGCATGATTCACCGGTGCACACAGATAGACACAGGTGTTCTCCAGAAGTCCTTTAACTCCCATGTATCTGATGTATCGTAATATTGTCCTGATGATTCATCAGGAATGTAATAAGAAACAAATTCTGGCCATGGCAGCTCATGAAATATCTCATCTGCTAAATCAAAATAAATGATTGACGGCTTCCTATAACATTTAGCACTCCATTGCAATATATAGTCTTTTCGGTCAATGGAATGCTGCGGATAAAAATATGTCCTCATCCACCAGAATTGCCCTCCAAGTAAAGGTCTTGAGTGAAAAGATCTCGATCTGCAACATATCAATATGGAAAGTGTGGTAGGGCTTTAATATCTTGTAATCATCAGTGGAATAATCATAGCCAAAGCCAAAATGGCAAAACCAACTAGAATATGAATCAGGTGTTGATGTTGGACTTGGTATGTCTTTGTAACTTTTGGTAGATGGGTTCCAAACCAAATATTGGGCTGTCCATTTGTCCACATTATATAATTCAATACATCCCAAGCCATTGCAAGAAGCCAAGTTCGTCTCAACATGTTCTTCACCCCACAATGGAAAACCATGAAAATCAACATCAACAGGTTGACCATGATCAGCACGGCTTTGAAACAGTGCTTCACAACCTGATGATAGAACACAATTGTCAGTCAAAACAAGGACGTTCATGCGGTTGGGGTTTTGAGATGCTCTCTGAAAGTGGGATTTAGCAAATTGGTGACTACTGATCCAAGTGTGCCATGCTTTGGATACTTTGTAACGTCCCTTCCCGCTTTATTAGTCCTGAGCTTTGGCTGCCCTAAGGATTCATTGTGTAAATCCTTTATGATGCTGTTGAATTCTGCTTCTGGTAAAGAAGAGTTCAAAAAGTAAGGGGGCATCTGTATTTTGTTTGTGGTTATATGCTTCTTGTGTCCTACAAAGGCCCGGTGTCCCTGTATAATATAAACAGCAAATTTCACTCCATAAATGGAAGCATAAAACTTATATTTGAGGTTCTAAATTTATAGATTTAAGATCATTAATGATCCATTAGGCTGCTTAAAATATGGCCAAATAGAAAATAAATTTTGGATGTTTTTTAGATTTCAAATTCAGGAAAACTTTCCTCCCACCTGCTCTGAAGGCACAGGCAGCATATAGGTTGACATAGAGTCATAGACACATTCATGATTGAACAAAAACTAAAATTAGGTAACCAGTGAGGTACTAAAACAGTAACACGTACAAAAATAGTGTTTTTTTTTTTTTTTTTTTGGCTCACACTATGATTAGCCTTTTACTAAAACCCTTTTTTCTTTGGACAACTAACTCAAACCATACATCCTATTTTCTCCAAAGAAATTATCCATTGGGTGGGAAAGAAAAGAAAATGACAAGCACCTTTCAATGTTGTAATTTCAGATTGTAGAAACTTTTATTGCCTACTTTTTAGTCTTTCTCAAGGAAATTGAAGTACAAGAGCTTAAAAGTTTGCTTAATTATTACTTTCCAAACTCAAATGTCTCAAGGGCTTCACTGTGTTCACAGTAATTACAGTTTTCCCCCATTACATATGTGTTATAAGATTAACCTTTGGCTGATATTATTTGATAAGGCCAGATCAATATGGCAAGTAGTCTTGTGATTTCTCATGCAAGAAATTTATATGTTCTACAAAATTGATACAAATAATGCAGTATATACTAGGGAAGATGGGGATGGCAATACTTGGATGGCATGGCCCATATTCCCTCCATGAGATGGCATGAAAACATCACTGTTCTCTGAGACTATATAATCAATGGCAGCCATAAGAGACGCCCGATTTGCAAATGGTTCTAGTTCAGGCAAGGTCTTCCTTATTATAAAAATAAGGCAACTCTTGGGTTAATGGTAGCAAGGCTTCTTTCCCTCCCAATGGCTGCCCTCCAGCCCAGTATATCCTCGCATTTTTTGGGGCTCCAAGAGCTTTAAGCAGCCTAAAACATTAAATGACAAAACAAAAAGAATTTTAGCCTATTAAAGAATTGTCAATTATAGAAAAAGGTAAGACGCGTTGATGGCAATGCCGAAACAATCTCTTGAAGTACTCCAAATCAAATATATCAGAAAATTCACTGCACCCACCAAAAAAAAAAAAAAAAAAAACGCCGAAAGAAAAATATACTAATCCCAACAGCATTATAGAAAAATTCACAAATAAGGAAAGCAACTTAATTTACTTCAATCATGATAGAAAAATGACTACTTGCTAAATTTAAAATAAAACAAAAACCAGAATAATTAATTTAAAACACGACATAAAAGCATTCACAAATAAGGAAAGGAACTTCATCCATTATAGAAAAATGGCTACTGGCTAAAGTTAAAATAAACACACAGAAACCAAATTTTAATCTAAACCAGAACATTAGAACATTCACTAATATGGAAAGGAACTTAACAAACTTCAACTATGATACAAAAATGGTTGCTTGCTAATTTTAAAACGAAAACACAGAAACTAGAATATTTACTCCAAATCACAACTTCAAAATACATGTCCTATCCTAACACAAAAAACATGCACTCAATTGTGAATTTCTGCCCATACTGTAACAGCAACTTAAACAACCCCCCAACCAAACCACATGCAGTTTTTTAATAAAAGATGAGAAACAAACCAGATGCAATTTAAAGTATACAAAATACTGTCATAAGCAATGGCTCCCCGCACCAAAAAGGAAAAAAAGTATGGGAAAATTGTTGGTTATATTTCAATAATTTATTTTTGTGATAAAGTAAAAGAAACAGTACACAGAATTAAAACTAACAATAACACAGATAGATATTATGGGCAAAAGTAATAAACAAATACTGAATATATATTAGAAGAAATCTGCAATTAATTAAAAGACTCACAGACCAGATGCGTGAAAGGATGAACAATTGAGATCAAGTTTTGTGTTTAACACAATCTCCTTAAAGCAGATTTCGCCCCTCACACAATCACTGTGGTGCTTTGAGACTCGTGGACATCTGCCTCCCAGGATAAAATGATCTACAGCACGAAAACGAAGCACACAAGGTCGTGCTCTGCGAACTACTCAATGTCTCTTTCTCTCTCTTTGACACAAATATGAATGCAGAAAATTTTTCTCTCTAAGAGAGTTTTTTGCCAAAAGTTAGTTTTCGTGAATGAGGGACCATGAATAAATATACGTTACTGAACAGATACTCTATTTCAGTGATAACTGACTCAAAATTAAAATAATAAATATTATTATTTGGACAAGTAAGCCCAGTCCACATATACCAAAGGCCCAATCCAATGTCCAACTCATGTGCATATAATCTCATATATTATCTATTTCCTTTCCTATGTGGGACTCAGGATTTTTATCACTTTTAATAACATTTAAGTGAACATAAAAAATATTTCTTATTCACTCCATGCTATATTTCCAACAAAAATAAAGATAGAAAGTATCATTGAGTCCTTTAGGACTACAAACTACATAACAAGTCAACCAAACTATCTTGGCAACTTAGATTGCTAACATGCCTAATGTTCCACAACAGGTTAGTAATCTACGTTGCCAAGATAGTTTAGTTGAATTGTTAAAAGAAATCGCATAAAAACTTTGCAATTCCACTAATTTGACACCTTCAGGACTGCATAACCAAGGAAACAGAAAGTCATACGAACAAGATCATAGCACTATAGCAATAAGTAGGGTCCCGTTACTTAAATACCACAACAAACACTTATAGCGTTATAAATTGAGTGAGGGTAATTTTGTAATCCCCTCCCCAAGATATTTGCCCATATTGCTCCAACAACCCCTAGTATTGATAGTACTAAAAAACTATAAAGCTATTTTTAGAAATGTCATATACAAAAAGTGTGATACATTGGTGGGTAAAAATTTTACCTAACTACAATGCACAGCCACAAGAAGTGTGATACATTGGTGGAGGTATAGGTACCCAAAGCCAGAAAAATCAAAAGTTGAAAACCACAAAGGAAGAAAGTAAGCTAAATACCTTAACAATCTATACCCAGTTACCCACAATGAAAAAGAGATGCTTTAGGTTCATCCAAAGTCTCCATGGCAACCAAGATTCAAGAGGTGGTGGCAAACAGATTTCCAGAGAGGGGTGGTGGCGGCGGCGGCTAAGGTTTGGGTTTGGAAGAGATAGTTAACCGTGAAAAGATATGGGCTGTGAAAATGTTTGATGTGTGTGTGGGGGGTTTTGTCTCTGAACTAATGACCAAAAGACTAAAGCCCAAGCCCAAGCCCAACATTCATGTAGAAGAAATTTAAGAAATTTGATAAATTGTCTCTGTAAGTTATAAGTTTTGGTTTCTTGATTTTTTTACTGTCATAATTGTTTATATGAGATTAAAGGTTTCATTACTGGTTTTTAATATGCTTTAAGACATGTGGTTTTGATGTGAATAAAGTCTCAAAGCATTTGAGCTAGTATTAAAACTATAGCGATTTTCTTTTGGGATCTTAAAAATATCATTGACAGATTTGAATCAGCTACAATGCGTGATTTTTAATAAATTATAAAAAAATCATTTTGACCTGAATTTTTGATAGTATATACTGCACATATAAGAGCTTATCCTGTTTAATTTCAAGTTGATCAGATAATTTTTCATGGACCAAACGATTTTTACAAAAGGGCTAACTTGCTGTGTAGTGAATCTAAAAAGTATGACGAGTATGTTGGGATTTTGTGCAATTTACATTAAACCTTTGTTGAATGGATTGGCTTGAAAATTCATGTGTTTCTAGGTTCTGATATTTTCTAGGACAACTTTGTAATGGTCCTTGTTATTGATAAGCTTGATCATTGTGTTTTTAGGTTCTGATATTCTTGGTGATAGACCTAGTGACTGGATTGGTTGATTATGTGATGCTCAGTTGAGGTAAAATTGGTTGGTCTTCTGAGGTAAGTAACTTTTAATGGGACTTTTTTTTTTTTTTGAAAAATAATCATGTTTCATAAACGTTGTTTTTGGATTAGACAAGTTTTTGGAACTTACTTATGAAAACTATATATTTTCCTAAAAACTATTGTGTTGTAACCTTAAATGTACATTGGCACTAGGACCCTCATTTATTTGGTTAGCTTTTACAGTGGTGGAGCCACATTAGGACCCAAGGGGGCCTTGCCCCCCCCCCCCACCCCCAAATATTTTAAAAAATTAGTATATATATAGTAGAGTTATTTTAATAAAGAAAACATTTATATAAAATAAAAATAAAAAATGACTTTCATTGTTATCTACTTTTTTTTTTTCCATATATATTTTGTTTTAATTTAATTTTTTGGATAAATATCAAATTTTTGGATTAAAAAAAAAGATAATAACAACATGATTTTCAAGGTATAACTAAAAAAAAAAAAAATTGTCATTAACGTTAACAACTTGATTTTTATGGTATTGGATTTTAAATAGCTTATATCAACTTCATTACAGCTTTCATTGGGAGGATATACACATGGGAAGGAATTGATAATAAATTTTTTATCTACTTTTTTCCAAATATATATTTTTTTATTTAATTGTTTTGGATAAATATCAAATTTTTGGATTAAAAAAAAAAGCTAATAACCTTAATTAACATGATTTTTATGGTATACCAAAAAATAAAAATTTGTAATTAACGTTATTACATTAACAACTTGATTTTTAAGGTATTGGATTTTAATTTTGATTTTTTTTTTTGCTTATATCAACTTTTTCACAATTTAAAATTATTGTTTCAAATATAAACAACTTCTTATCAACTTTTTTTTTTGTTGAAGTTTATCGTCGTTGAAATTTTGTTTAAAGTAAAATGTTACTTTGTTTAAAAAAATAGAGTAAAGATTACTTTATTTTTATTATCAATTTTATTTTATTTAAAATAATTTTTTTCATTAATTTACACATGATTCTTAATTAAGCCGTGCATCACACAGACATAATACTAGTTTTTGTGTACAACTACACTAGTTTAGTGGTAAGACACACATGTGATAATATTTTGCCCAAGTTCGAACCATAGTAAGAGTTTTTTTTATTACTATCTCTACATTAGATATTAAATATTAATTTGTACAAATTATATCAAGAAAGTTTCGAATATCCTAGCGGCAAGGACACGCGCATTCCCACCAGTCAGCTTAGGTTCGATGGGTATTTTAGTCATTTTTTTAGGTTTCGGTAGTGTTTCGGTCATTATCTAGGTTTCGGGGGTATTTCGGTAATTTTTTAAGTTTTGGGGGGGGGGGGTGTATTTCGGTCATTTTAAGGCTTTAGATTTTGGACTTTATGTTTAGGGAGTATTTTGGTCATTTTTTTAGGTTTTGAGAGGTGTTTTGGGGATTTTTTTTGAAAATAACTATTAAACCCAAACTATATTATTAGTTAGCCAAGGTTTGAAACTATTTAGAAAAGTAACAATTCGAGTCTAATAAACTCGATTTTACTGTAGCAAATCGAGTTCAAGAGACTCGATTTCTATGTTCTGAGAATGCTGAGTTGGAGAGAAGATCCACGTGGAAATCGAGTCTTTAGGACTCGATTTCCTGTTCATTACTGTTCATCATCTTCTTCCTTCTTCCTTCGTTCTTTCTCTTTCTTTCTTTTTTCTCTTTTTTTCCACTGTCTGCCATTCCATTCGTTCTTTCTCTTTCTTTTTTTCCACCGTCTGCCATTCCACTCACAAATTTAGTCTTCAAAAAATCCAAAGCCTCAGCACCCAAAAAACATGGCCTCTATAGTTCCTCACTCCGTCGCCGGCGACAGGGACCTGGACGACGCGATTTCTGGGCCGTAATCGACTCCGCCGTCGCCTCTCACTCTGCCTCCAAATCCCGTAAATCCCTCGCTATTAGATCCCCTAATTTCCAATCCCTATCCCTAAACTCAAACCCCTCGGTGCTGTCGAAGCTCTCAAACTCCAGCTCGTCTGACACCAAATCTGGGGTTTCGGCCTAAGGCGAGGTGATACGGGAACCCTGGGTTTATCACCCGCTGCGGAAGGTCGCAAGGATTGGTGCTTCAGAAGCTAGCGAGACCACACTCTTATCGTGCTCAAAAACATGCAACGCACACCGACCACTCCGGTGTACTCGTCGCCAGAACCGTAATTTACTTGATTTGAGTTTCAAAACTAATTCTTCTGTTATATATTGGATGAATTTGATTTTTCTTGTGTGAAATCAATTTTTTTTTATGGTGTATGAGTTGGGATTTGGAAGAAGGGAGTGGGACACCAAATGGGGAAAAAAAAAAGATAGAGAAAAAGAACGAAGAAAGAAGGAAGAAGACAGTGAACAGGAATGGGACTGGAATGAATAGGAAATCAAGTCTTTAAGACTCGATTTCCACGTGGATTATTTTTCCATGTCAGGAGTGTCTTGAACTCAATTTGCTATAGTGAAATCGAGTCCAAAAGACTCGAATTGTTATAAACCAAATTTGTTTCAAACCTTACTCTACTAACTATATAGTTGGGGTTTTATTGTTATTTTGAAAAAAAATCCGTGTTTTGGTCATATTTTAGTTTTGGGGGTATTTTGGGCATTTTTTAAGTTTAGGGGGTATCTTGGTTTTTTTTTAGGCTTAGGGGGTATTTTGGTCATTTTTTAGGTTTAGGGGAATATTTTGGTCATACTTTTTGCCGCTTTTTTTTTTTTTTTTTTTTAAATCACGTTTTATATGGTTGTAATTTGAAGGGTGTATCGGTCATTTTTTATTAATATATATTAATAACAGCATCATTTTAAGTTTTACTAAAATAATTTTAAAATAAATTAATCAAGAAATTTATTTATATATATATTTTTGATAAACTATATATATATATACACTAGTCGCTAATCCTTGCAATGCACGAAAAAGTCGAATAAAAGTTGTAAATTTTTACTTATAAAAGTCAAAACTTAAAAGGAAAAAAAAAATACTAAGACCAATAGCGATAACTCTAACACCAATAATGTTATATAGTCTCAACTTTCAAATGAATAAAATGACTTTGTTAGAGAGTGAAGACAAATAAATGTACCAAATATTGAGTAAAGATTGCTTCAGTCATTTGGTTTAAATAGTAGAACTTTTTTTTTTTTTCTTTTTCTCTTTTTAACTTCATTTGGACACTTTTAAGCCAATAAACAAAATAAACCCTCATCACACACACAAATGTGAGAAATTTGGAAAGAATAGGTTTTGAAATATATGAATGTAAAAAATAGGAAGAAGAAGTACCAATTGAAAGGCAAAAAATAGCATTAATCTATAAAGGGTGAGGTATTAAATTCAAGCTGAAGATGAGCTACTAATAACATATTACATTTCATAATTTATATCAAAATTTAAATCTATAATGATGTAATTCATGCCTCTTAGCCGACCTTTTCTTTACATACCAACAATAAAAAAAAAAAAATTATAAATCAAAGTTTACAATTGTTTTATGTGTTAGTTTTTTTGTTTATTATAATTTATTATAGTTTCTTGATTACACCTAGCATCATTGTATATTAACACTAAAATACAAATATATTTGTAATGGATTAATGGTGAAGTAGGTCTAGTAGTCAATAGCAAAAGTGATTTTTAACAGTATTTGAAATCATGAAAAAGAAATAAACTAATAAAAAAAATATATCCAAAAGATTTTCTTTCCTTTTCAAATTAGTGGTGAGGGAAAAAAAAAACTACAGCTCCTGGATCGATCTTTAATCTCTTTCTATATATATTAGTATTATATATATATACCTACCAGTCCTTTATTGAGGCATTCCCTTAAAAAAAATCATCAACATTGCCAGAGTTGGGAAAATCAATTAAAAAAAAAAAATTCTGCCCAAACTCCTATCATAATTCATCCCCAACAAAAGCTAACATGTATAAAAAAAACAAAAAAGTAGAAAATTTTTATTACCTTTAGCCTTGGTTTAAGGTTGCTCTCTAAGAAGCTTAGCTCGCTCCATAATGGTTTGCAACCACCTACAAATCAAAAATCTCAAATTAAATTGCTGAAATTTTTGAGATTTACTGGTTTAGGATTTTGTTTTTCTCTCTCTAAACATAGGAGGCTTCAGTTTATATATATATATATATATATATATTGATTAATGATAACGATGAGTTTGAGTTTAAGTTGGACTTATTAGAAAGATAGAGTTCCACTCTTTATTAAGTTTTGACTAAATAAAAATAATTTTACTTAAATAAAATGATAATTTTATTTAAATATTGTGCTGATATGGAAAATTGTGAGAGTTTCAGAAGTTTTGGTTTTATATATATATATATATATAATATTGAATAAAGATAAACCCAACTTGAATAAAGAAATAACAAACAATTAAATAATTTATTGTGGACCTATATATATTATTATATAGAACCAAACCGAAATCAACCAATATATATTATTATAGGTAAAATACATTAAACAAATGTATTTTGCCTTATTGGTAAGCAGGTTTTTTTTTTTTTTTTTTTTTTTTTTTTTTTTTTTCATTTTTCAAGTTTTTATTATCAAAACGATGTCGTTTTGAATTTTTATTTATTTATGTATTAACTATATAAAAAGAGGCAATACCTCTACAGTGACACTTTGGTTTCGTGAGTCTTTTTTTGTCCGTTTATGGAGGGTTGAACAGATGCGTTTTGGCTAAATATATAAAAAAATAAAAGGGAGAGAGAAATATAACAATGAACGCGAGAGAGGCCAAAGGGGATCTGGAACTCTCTTTTCTCTCTGGAACTCTCTGGATATCTTCTTTTTCTCTGGAAGAAGAATATTTAGTGTTATATTTAGACTATATGAATGAAAGTTCGGATTTTTACTCAAGTTGAATTTGTGTTGTGTTCGCTATTTGTAGGTGTTCTTCTTTGCAATTATCTCTACGCGTGAGATTGAAAGTTTGGATTTTTACTCAGACTGAGAGAGGAGCCGTCGAAGTTTCCAACTGCAACCATGTCAACCCATCACCCACCCTTAGCCCAACCTTCTACCACTGTCATATACTATCAGAACCACTACCAATACAGGTATTTTAAACAACAAAAATTGGTTTTAGATATGATTTAGGTTTTTTTTTTTTTTTTTTTTTTTTTGGGTTGATTGTTTTTATTTAGGTATTTGGGTTATTGGTTTTGATTAAGGTTGAATGGTGAGGAAAAGCAGGGCACGATTGAAGACATCTACAAACCCACTTAGAGAAGAAGCGGAAAAAGCGGATAAATAATGGAAAGGGTTTTTTCAATGTTGGCCTCCATCAAATGTCTGGGGCTCTTTGCAAGCGAGCGTTCTTAGAGTGGAGCATTTTGTGTAGATAAAGCAAATTTGGGTTGGGTGCACTGGCAGATCTATGTACGTTTATTTTATTTTAATTTTTAATGATTTTTGCTTTGTTTCTTTGGGTTATATATATGTTTTGTCCTTGATAATTGTTAAAATTTTTGTTTCTTTTAATTTAAAGTTGATAACTATTAAAAATTTGGTTGCTTTTGTTTTAAAGGTGTTAAAATTTGTTGAAGAAGTTAATGATGTTCATTGCAGTGGAATACTTGATTCATGTTCATTTCGAATTTTCATTTGTATGAAGCAAATTATTTATGTTATGGTTTTGTCATTGTTGGAGGATTTGTTTCAGTTTCTTTATGTTGTCTTTTTCATTCAATTCTAATTTTTGTCATAAGATAGTCCGAGCATCCTAAGACTCTTATATCAACATGAATTGCAAGTGCTATTATACATGTGATTCCAATTTTGAATCCAGCTATAATTCTTTCCTAATGTTAGTGGCTAAATTTCAGTTATCGAGATAGGGGTTTTTTAGGTAGATTCTTGCTTACATCTCTCTTTGTTGATTTTTTTTTTTCTTTTTTTGCCTCTTTGTTAGATTGTCACTCTGTTCAATGTAGCCTTATTTTGGGAATACAAGATTGATTGAAAATTGAGACTACCATGAGTATTCATTTTGGCAGGTGCTGCATTAAAAAGCTTCTAATTTTAAGTTAATGAATGAGTCCTTTTTAGAAAACTAAATATCAGGAAAGCTATTAATCTGTTGTGGTTGGTCTCACACTTTTTTCCTTTTTAAAATCCAGGTTGTTGTTTCTCAAAAAAAAAAAAAAAAAAAAGAGTCCAAGTTGTTCAATTCTCTATAGGTCCACCGTGTTTCTTTCTTTTTCTTATCTTGTGCTTCTTAATGAAGTTTAGGTGAATACCCAATTGCTTATTTTGGATTTTGAATTGTTATTCAGCTTTCTTTGCATTAGAATCAGTAAGTAGAGGTATTTCTAAGGTGTATTTGTAAACTTGTAATGTAGGCCTATTGTGGGAATTTGATTGGGCTTCTGATATTGGTGGATATATGCCAATATTTTGCATCGTATTTTTGCTTTTTAGAGGGAAAGATACTATCTTCAAGTTCTTTTAAGCTTTGTAATATGTTGGTGGTTGAATAAGAGATCTGAGGTTCAATCCTCCCTACATCAAAAACTAGAAACATAGTTAACACTTACATTTACCGATCAAAAGAAAAAAAAAAAGCTTTATATTATGTTGGTTGCTATATTTTTGATAATAAACTATATTAGCAGTGGTAGTTAAGGTGTTACATGTGTTTTATTCAATTAACATCCTAAAAGTATGTTTTTGGAGTTGCAATATCATTCATATTTTGCATTGGTTGTGCTTTTAGTGGGAAGATAGTATCTTGACATTCTTTGGAGCTTCATATTATATTGGTTACTGTATTTAGTTAGTTTAATTTTTATTGGTTTTTTAAGGTCAATCTTTGTTTTCCTTTTAAATATATCAGTGAACGTGTTAGGAATGAATTGCGGTTTGGGGGTACATGTGATGAGGACTAAATTAATGACTTTTCCATGTAGATTTGCAATAAATTTAGATTATCATCACTTCTTTGACATCCTAATCTTTCAAATAATGACAACAATGCTGGCAAGTGGCAATGCAACTTTTGCTCAAATCAAAATCCAATGGAATGGTTGTTTTTTGCATTGTCAAAGTCTTTTTTGTAAATGGAATGGTAGTTTTATTTATACCATTGATAATTATGTTATTTTTAGTAAGATGTTTATACGGTATTCTATTCTATTTTATTTTCGTTGGTTATTTCAATCCAACAGATTTGGGAACTCTCTTGACACCATTATTCATATGGGAAGAACACCTTAATAACTTCTTCATTCGTTTAGGTGCTTGCAATTTTTTTTCTATATTTGTAGCTAAACTTGATTAAGCAGGGATTACATATGATTCTTTGTTTATTTTTTCCTTTTTTTTTTGGTTGTAATAAGCTCAATATAATTTCTGCATTGAAGTGTTTTTTCTTTTTTGTTCTTTCTTTTGTTGTTTTTTAGCTCCAAAAGAATGTACTACTATATTTTTTTGATAATCAATGTACTGCTATATGTGTAGTATGCTAGTTGGATAAGTTAAATATTATGTTATGCTTGGTTAAATGAGATTTCTTTTTTGGGGCCTAATTTTTATAATTTTTAGTTGTAACTTCCTGAGGGCACGAGTTTCTTAGGGATTTTGTGCACGATGAATCTCTCTATTTCTCTTAAATTTGCTTATTTTTATAGAGTTTACCCAAATTTTTTTAAAAGTGAATAATTTTGATTTTGTTAAATTTTTTAAATTTTAAACAAGTTATCGGGGTTTTAGAACATACATTTTGCAGTTAGATTAGTGTGCTAAATTTGGTGAATTTTGGGGAATGTAATAGTGTAAAAATTTTAGAAACTTTTTCTATCTAAAAAGCCATGAACAGCATAAGTCCAACACAAAGTCCATGAACATCTAGGTAGTCTCTTGGCATGTTTTTGTTTCAATTCTTTTCCTTCCCCTAATATAATTTTGCTGTTTGATTTGCTGTTTAATTTTATGTATAGTTTTCAATGCAATTGACATCAATTCAATACACAAACATGATGGTGAAAATGAAAGTTCTTGATACTCTTTTTTAAAGTTCACTCTGATTTATTAATTTGTGTTGCTTAGTGTTTCAATATTAAGGACTCAGTGATAAACTGATGCTGTATTTGTACTACTGTTTTACTTGTGGGGAAAATTTGATGAGTTTTCTACGTTTCTATTTTGCAGTTCGTATTGTTCTACTGGATGAGAATGGTGATGTGGTGGACTTAGACAAAGATAATGAGCTACTGTCTTCGATCTCAAGGTTTTTGTTTATCCTTTATAGTAAGC
Organism: Lithocarpus polystachyus; assembly: GCA_033629205.1. Taxonomy (NCBI): domain Eukaryota; kingdom Viridiplantae; phylum Streptophyta; class Magnoliopsida; order Fagales; family Fagaceae; genus Lithocarpus; species Lithocarpus polystachyus. Next base: position 2,259,407 of record CM066165.1, read on the forward strand.
TGTAAATGTATAATAGTTTGTTTGAAATCTTATATAGATTCTATTTGTAGTCATAGGGTCAACATAATATAAAGAAACTCCTATTAATTTTATTTTTCCTGAGTTGTTGAATCAAACATGCATCCAAATTCTGTTTTAAATGGAAATAATGCAACTGAAGATTATTTACCTTTTTTTTGGCTAGACTAGAAATGAATGTTTACATTGAATTGTGTACTTGATGGTGCACTCTCCCACATAGATAGCGTGGAAGAAAACCATAAATTGGAGTTCTATGGAGTTCTTGAAAACTTGCCTCCATTTACGATTAGGAGTTCTATGATGATAGTATGTAACTCATTATAGAACATGGTGGAAAAATTGGATCTAAAGGAAAGAGGAAACATTTTGGTCAAGATCAAGTGTCACAAATGTCTAAAAAGCTATTATTAGCACATGTTGACAAGTTTGGGGTAAATTTATATTGTAAACACATAAAAATTGGCAAATGTTGTACACAATTGCAAAATTTGTACCTTTTTTTTTTTTTTTTGTAAATGTATATAATATTTGCTACTTTTTGTGTGTATACAATGTAAGCTTATATTATAAGTAGAAAGTAAATATATAAAGATCCTTTAAAAAAAAAAAAAAAAAAAAAAAAAGCTCAAACCAAGTTGGTGAACTTGAAGGGTGGGGGGGGGGGGGGGGGAAAGGAAAAAGGCAACTCACTAAACCAAAATTACTGTTCATGAGCCTATTGACTCTTTTTATATATAAACTAGCCATTATGTTATTGTAGAGTAAATGTTTAAGCCATTTTCTCAATTTGAGCTCAACAACACTGAAAATGCTACAGCCTTAAAATTATGCTTTTTTTAAAATAGGGAATTATAGGGAATTGGTTTAGACTTCCTTTTGAAGTATTGCAAATTCTTTAATATAAATTATATGGAATTGGTTTAGTCTTCCTTCAAAAGTATTGCGAGTTCTTTAGAAATATACTTTTACTATCAACAATTTAGTTTCATTGTAATGATTGTCTCTAACTTTACCAAGAGTTTCAGTTCACTGTTCAAAAATAAATATTTTGTTCAGATTTTTATTGTTCAATCAAATTCTCTAAAGCCTCATTGTACATAATATAAACTGGGTAGTGACAGCAAGAATCCTAAAATCATGAAAACATTGTTATTTGTTGTAATCACTTTGAATACTTGGGATAGATTTTGATGGGTGCTTACTAATTAGCAACCACATGATCTCTTGGTCATTGTTTGTAGCTTGGTCCAAGGGATTCTATTTTTCAGTGCTTTATAAAAAGGATTTGGTCCAGCTATACATGTTATATTTTCCTCATTTTGATTAATGGTGAGCATCATGAATCTTGAACAAGAGTGTCATATTGTTTCAGACTTTTATTTAAAATTTGTGAATAGATGTTATTATCTTACTTTTCAAAATTTTTGCTATACACTAACATTAATCTGATTCCATTTTAGTAGTTTGTTTTGCTAGATAGTAGATTCAGCCGATTACTTGATTTTGTTCTTTCCTATGTTACATAAAAGAATTTTGTTTGTTAATTTGTATTGTATGTATGGTGGAGTAAACAACATTCATTCCTAAATAGGTGGTCACCTTGTGTGATATGGCGATGTTAACTTATGAAGGTTTTATGACTTAAGACAACGGATACTTGAGGGCCTAAACCTTTGGTAGAGTAAGATGTGTGGACCAGAAACAGAATTAGAAATATGAGGAGCGAAGAGAAAGATCAATTTTAGAATAATATTTTTTCATTATTTATGACATATAATATACGTGTCTTCTTCAATTGGAATTTATTGTAGATGTGAGATTTATATTATGGGTGAAAGCTACAGTAGGTTCTACACTTGATCTTATATCACTATTCAACATACTGGCTAGCATGTGCCTTGCACGTGTAGCCCAAACTAGTAAAACTAAACTTCTAAAACTAAAACCCTAGCATCTCTTTCTCATTCAGCCACCCCGTCCTCTCTCTCTCTCCCTCCCTCTTCACACACAGCCTCCATCACTCTTTCTCTCATTCCCTCAGCAATGGTGTTCAAGTTGTCACTATGGGTATGCTTATCATCATATGCCTGTAACAATTTAATTTTTGTCTGATGAGCAGTAAATATGTTAATCCTTTAATTTTATTTACTTATTGTGTTTCTTTCCTTTGGCATTACTCTTGCCAAAACTGATTTGACTTCATTGTTGCTATTTCACCTTTCATTTTTTGTTAGTTTTTTTTTTTTTTTTTGGGTCTAATTGGGACTGAACATGTTTTGTGCAAATTTCAACTGATCATCATTTTTCAGGCACCAACTAGTTTTACGCAGTCGGTTAGGGAGTTTTTAATCTGCATATTGCTTTATTATATGTGAAATCTGGGATTGTATCAAATATTATGGAGTCTCTGGAATCTGGGTTTTCCATATCACCTCTCTAAGTTCGCTTATTTACCCCATTCTCATTTGTCTTTTTATTGGGAATGTTTTGTATATATATATATATATATATATTTTTTTTTTTTTTGTTATTTGTTTCAGATAATAACTTTGCATCTTTTTTTTTTTTTTTTTTTTTTTTCCTTTTTTTTCAGTACCATATGAAAAATTCTCCTATAGATGAATATCAAGTTTGCATCTTCTTTAAGGTTCAACATCTTATTTTATTAATTTAAAAGGAGTAATCTTTATTGGAATCTATTAGGAAGTGTCATACTCGGAATTTGGAAATTTTTATTAGGTATACTTATCAAAAAAGGAAGTTTCATACTCATATATTTGGAACTATCATCATGCTAGTGCAGATGAGGATTTAAAAAAATATATGTATTCATTTAATATTTCACAGGTGAAATTGTCATTATCGCCCCTTTTAGGTAGTCATTTATTGATGCCCCAAATTTACCTTTTTGCATGAGCAATCCACTAAAGCTATGATTCAATTCTTATTATCTGATTTTCATTTTTGTGGTTAGTTATGATCTCGTCTTTAATACTAAAAATGCATTTCTTTGGTGCAGTTGGTGTCACCGCATTTTCCCTATCCAAGAAACTTGCAGTTTGAATGAGAAGGAACTGCAAACAGTTGTTTCAAAGCTTGTTTTTCAGTTCATGAATGATAAACAGCACAAAGTTTCACATCCTGTAAAGGTAAAAGTTTAAACCCTATTAACGGTGCAAATACTCTAGTAATTTATAGAGCAAATTATGAAGTAAATGTGAAGCATGACTATTTATCTGCTTAAAACCAAAGGAACTACTGACCGTCTTTCTTTTCACTCACCATATTCCAAGGTTTGAATCCATTCTTTTGGATCAATATTCAAATTATGTTTGTCTTTCTTAGAAATTATTGAGGGTGAATAAAGAAAAAAGATATCAAGTTTATATTAGAGGAATTTAAGAAGGGAAATTTCATTCAATAATTTTCTCAAAAAGCTGCTGTTACAACTTAAGCAAACCCTTAAATAAAACAATATAATGTTACCCTAGCAAAGACAGCAACCAGTAATTCTGATATAAGCTAATGGTTCTAGTAGTTTCATGCTTACGTGACTAATTAAAAAGTCAGGAAACCTTTGTTAGGTTTTTGGGCTGCTGTGTGGGGTCTTTTCCTATAACTTACCTGGGTTTTCCCCTTGGTTCACCTTTTAAGACTAGATCTGCTTGAGATGTTATAGTAGTAGAGCAAATGGAAAGGAGGCTGGTTGGGTGGAAAAAATTGAATTTTTTGAAAGGTGTTATGTCACTTTGATCAAAAGCTCTCTTTCAAGTTTATCCACCTACTTTATGTCTATCTTTCATGTTCTTATAGGGGTTGCTATAAAATTAGAGAAGTTGCAAAGGGATATTTCTTATGGACCTGGTTTAGGGGATGAAAGGAAGTTTTCCATTTGGTGAATTTTAGTACAGTTTCTCTCCTATTCATCTGGTGGTTTAGGAATTCAAAGGCTCGATATTGTTAATCAATTTATTTTATGGATATGGCTTTGATCATATGCCATGGAAAGGGAAAATCTTTGGAGAAGGGAAAATCCGTGGGGGCTAAATAATACGGAGAGTTGGTGGGTCAATTGTTTTCTTTTAAGGTTAGGGGTTCTCAAGCTGTGTGTGTATGGAAGCACATCAGAAATGGTTTAAATGAAATGTGAAATTCTTAGTTGGAGATGTTAGTCAGCAGTCACATATTTTTCTGACATTATGTGGGGTGTGGTGATGAACTTCTCAGAATCCTTTTTTCCGAGCTATAAGAAAATGCAACCAACAAACAAGCCTCTATTGACAAGTACATGTACAGACACAGCAATGCTACCCGTTGGTGCCCTTCCATGAAAATGCATATGACATGCATACAAACAAATCCATTTTCATCAAATATTACTTGCTATTAATTAATGTTTAGATTCCATTACTTGTCGTTCATTGATGAATGTTATTGTTTTATTTGTTAGAATACTCATAAGTGAATGGCGCGGTTAGTCAAGTGTTGACATCTCAAGTGTTGACATCTCACGTAGAATACTAATAATAAGAGTAAATTATTAACTAGCTAATAAACTTGTGTCACCAGCTTCATAGCTCACTCCATGGTCTTCATCTATCACTAATGGGAAAATGGCAAATCTATCATGAAATTGGACATTCCTTAGAACGAAGGACCTTTTTCCTTTTTCTTATTTTGTTCTAAGGAGTAAGGAGGGTGGAGGGATATAATATAAAGAGAGGAGAGTAAGACATGCAGTCTATTTGTAAAAGATGTAAAAGTTTTAAAAAGTTGTACATAAACTAAATAAATTGAATAATATAAAAACAAGTTTCCGCATACATATTTTTATATGTCTTTGCCTAGCAGACTGAAGCTTTTTATTTAAATTTTTAATTTTTTAAATGCATTCTCACACTTTTTTTTTTTATCAACATGGATTGGTCGATCCTAATATGCAAAAAATGCAATATATATACACGCACATATGATATAGTTTTTTCAAATTATGGCATTTACTCTATAAAAATTATTTTTTTATCATCATAACTAAACACTTATGTTGAATCCGGTTGGTTCTTCCTAGTTTTCAATCCTAGTAAAAAAAAGTATGACCCACTAAAACCTGAAATGGTTTTCTCTCCTTTTACTTCTTTATTTCTTTCTATCATTTTCTATTTACCTTTTTGGATTTTTAACCTATTTTACCTTTTAGCATCATAACAAAACATGCATGTTGAATCCGGTTGGTTCTTCCTAGATTTCAATTCTAGGAAAAGAAAAGAAAAAAGTATTGACACGCTAAAACCTGAAATTTGGTTTTCTCTTCTTTTACTTTATCTGTTTCTGTTATTTTCTATTTACCTTTTTGGCTCTTAAACTTCTTCTTTTTTTCCACATTCAAATGATTATTTAGATGTATCTTTTTCCCCATAATTTTTACCAGATACGTGCTTTATTATCTACAAAACTTAATTTTTTATATAATTATTTAAATAACTTAATAAAACATATGATTAAAATACATAAATACCTTTGGATAGATGTATGTCTTGTGGAGTTCAATTTTTATTTAACATGGTTGAATTGGTCTGGCAGGTGTCCTGCTTGCAGGAATTATAAGGTATGATATGCTAAAATTTGTGATCGATAATTAATAATGAGACGCTGTATTATTATTTGTTGTTGTGTTGATTGAAAATAAATTTGTGCAGCCCCATTACGAAAGAGTTGCAAGGCTTTTTAATGGACCTGATGCAGTGCATTCTGGGATCATATTGATGACGAGAGTGGACTGTACATTGAAGGTATTTATGCTGCCACTTTTCTTGATTACTTTCTTCGCAGGGTGTCATATTTTATTATTTTTTATGCGTGGGAAATGGGAATTACTTTCTAGATATTTTCTTTCTGTGGAACATATTAGTGCCTTTTTCCTCTCCTGAGAATGACTACTGAATTTTTGGAAGACACAATCATAGAAATCCTCCATCTCTAAGTAAACCCTTGATATATTTTATTATGTATCTAAGCATCCCATAATTTCTTCAGATTTGGAACTGATCCTGCCCATCTTCAATTTCATGTCACCTTGAAATCCTATAAATTGCAAGTATGAATTATACAATTATACTATTGTTTGATTGCTAGAGAAACAATAGAATATTTTCTTTTGTTGCTCTGACCAGGAAATGGGTATAATTCTTTTTGTGCCTGTTGTCAGTTTTGTACTTATCTCCTTTTAAAATCCAATTACCGACACTATTGTGCTTATTGGATTTTATTGTGTTTTCTCCACGTTGGAATTGAACTTGCTTCAACCAATTTTTGGCTTGTTTGAGTATTTATAATTTCAAAGTAGTTAATCAATACTATTTGGCTCTAGTGACTTAAGACCATGGTTGTTGTATAGAAAGGGTCTTTTGACTACATTTCCTCTTCATTTTGTAGATTTATATACACGACTGCACTTGATGTACTTGGAAAGGCGAATAGACCTGTGGAGGCACTCAATGTCTTTCATTCAATGCAGGTATTATACATTTATTTTTATTGCATATAGCATGCTTTTTGCTTGTGCACTACACCTTGCTAAGAGGAAAGAGAAAGCTTTGAGAGAAAATACAATTCTTTTATTTATTTTTGTTTAATTTCTCTCCAGCAACAAGTGTCTACATATCCTGAGGAATTGGGAAGTGGGACCCAGAGTTGGAACTAGATATCATGGTTTACAATGCGGTGAGTAATACTTGATTGAATTCAATCTGCAAAAGATAATGGTCTATATTTACTTCACTGGTGTATACGTGCATGATTGGATAGTTTCTATACCTGTTACATGACATACTTTTGAAGATAGAAATTAAAAATTATAATTATTTTAGAAATGGTTAAATCTGTGAGCTGCAACTAAAGTATGACACAATTCCTGAAATTGTCAGATGGTAATTTTATTTCATTGATTCTACACTTTCCAATGTGTAAGCGATTTTTTTTTTTTTTTTTTTTCTTTTGGGATAAGTAATCGATTTTGTTGAATCAATATTATAAAGGCATAGGAATAGCCCAAGTTTTTTTTTTTTTTTTTTATAAATTTTTTTAAAATTTTTTATTTTATAGATAAAGTAAATGATAATATATTGAGGCATAGCCCAAGTTTATAGGGAGTACAGTAAAGTTATACCCACAATTAAATTCTAAAAGTGCAATGATCCATCTGAACTAAGAGAGTAGAAAAAGACAGCCAGCTTTTGGTATTGTTGTAGGAAGTAGAGATTAGGTAGAGTTTTGAGATAAAGAGCTTTATCTGAAAAGACTTTTGGTATTGTTTGATTTGCTCTTCTTATGTTGGGGAGGAAAAGCTTTTATTTGAAGGGGTGGGGATTTCCTTGGTCAAGGTTAAGATGACATATTTGCATTCTTTTTATTGCATAGATGATTAAATTTGCCTATATATATCTTTTCTTTTTTCTTGAGTTTAACGATTCCTTGATTTTTGAAATTTCCAGTCTAAGGTGGTCCTCTCTTCATACTCATGGATCAACCCCTTAGCATTGCCCAAACGAATTTCTTTAGTTATAAAATAGTTTTACCAAAATATCTCACTTATATGATTTATGTCTCTCCATTACAGGTCCTAAAACGCCTTTGTCCAGCAGGAAAAATGGGAAGGAGCATTCTGGGTTTTGCAGCAATTAAAGCAACAAGGCGAAAAGCCCTCTTCAGCAACATATGGACTTGTCATGGAGATAATAGCTTCCATTAGTTGCTTTCTTGTGGTCCATTCTTTAACTATTAAAGTAACACTTTAATGGATGGTACTCAGTTTACCTCTTTCTTGTGAAAATTGTTTTATTAAAATACGAAGATGATTGTATATGCATGAATGTGTATCCTTCCAGCATGCAATTTCTGAAGTTGCCATGTGGGATAATTTTTTTCTTGTAGTAGCATTTAGTTATTATTCAAAAGAAATGTGTGGAATTGCTTGCTATTGGCCCAAAACTATATAAATGTTGTTGAACTACACTACAAGAAAATGTACTTTCAGTGAGGAAAAAATTCGTCACTAAAAGTCCAGTTTTTCGTCGCTAAAAACCTTTAGCGACGAAATTTACTAATTAGCGACGAAATGAGTTTCGTCGCTGTAGCCCCGTCGCTAAAAGTCCTAGCGACGAAAAATTTCGTCGCTAAAAGTCCGATTTGTATAAAAAAGAAAAAACTTTTAGCGACGAAAACATTTCGTCGCTAAAAGTTTTCCTCGCTAAAAACACTATTCAGCGATGAAAATATTTCGTCACTAAAACCATTTCAGTTTATTAAATCACATTTAGTGACGAAAAATTTCGTCACTAAAACTATTTTCGGGTACTTTTAGTGACGAAAAAGTTCGTCACTAAAAGTATTTTTAAGAAAATCCAAGCACATATAGTGACGAAAATTTTCGTCACTAAAACCACTTCTTACAAAATTCTATTACATTTAGCGACGAAATATTTCGTCACTAAAACAATTCTTTATTGCTATATTTGTGACGAAAAAATTCGTCGCTAAAACTTATTTTCTGTTTTTATTTTTTTAATAGCTTTAATATTAACATATACCCTGTCATTACATTATTAAAACCTCACATTTGAATAACACATTTATTCCAACAACACATTTATAAAAAATTGATCCATACATTCCACAAATAACAAATAAAACAAGTATCCAATTCAAACTTCTTCCATACAATAATTGTTCACAACGCATACAATAACTCAAAATGTCTTATAATAATACAAAAAGTGTAACATAATATAATTAGAACCAACAGAAAATGTCCTCATACGTCTTCAAGTAATTGCCAAAAGTATATCCCTTAAAGTCACCAATAAGAAATCTGCACAAATATAAAAACAATACTACATTATAATCGTAAAGTAAAAACATTAACTATGTTATAAGAAACATTTCTAACAATATATTAAGAGTAATCACACCTATGAATTAAAATCACAAGTCCTAATGTAGGTATGAATTAAAATCACAAGTCCTAATGTAGGTATGAATTAAAATCACAACTCTTAATGTATAAGTTGTAAAAAGCAAATATAAATTTTCAAGTGTAATATAATAGAATTAGTTTCTAAAATAAAATACTAACCAACAAGTGTTTCAACTTGAAGATGAACCACCCCCATAAGTAAGAGCATCATCATAACCCTTGCTCCTCAAAAAGTTAAGAATATTTTTTTGAATCTCATCTTGCTTAGCTCGCGCCTCTTGCTCCCTAGCTCGCTCCTCTTCGTCCCTAGCTCTTGCTTCTTTGAGCTCAAGTATCTCATTTTCTAACCGATGAATATATTCCACCGAGGAACTAGATGAGGCAGTAGTTACTAGAGAAGAGGAAGGTCTCATGCCAAGCCCTTTTACAATACCGGACTTCCTCTTAAAAACCAAGTTTGAGATCTCCTCTTGTGTAAGGGGAATTGCATTAGGATCTTGACAATGATCCTCTTGCACTTTGAGAATAGTTTCCTATCATTTAAAAGAGAGAGAAAAACAATCACAACATTAATACTACATATGTTATAGCTTTACAAACATGATAAGGATGAAATGATACACATACATATGTTGCTTCGTCCTCATGATGTATCCACCTATTTGTATTTGGATTGAAATGAACATCTTTGTAGATTTTTGCCAATTCAGGAACTTGACCGCCATTATTATTTGTCTGATTAATTAACATTCAAGTGTTAGATAAATATAGTGAATTAATCACAACATATAATATATTAAGGTTTAAGAAAATGAAAAAACACGCACCTCCTCATCAACCCTAACAGCAAGTGCTTTTGTCCCGCATCTATGTTTGCCTACAGTTTTGTTCCTATTTTCAGAGTTCTTTCTTGATTTTTCCTAATAAAGAACATTCAAGATATTTATTAAATCATGAATAAAACAGTATACATTTATTTCATCTAAGTATAAATCTAATTATTAAACAACATAATATAGTAAACAATAGATAATAATAATATACGCATAAATAATTTACCAGCCAGTCCTCATTGGTCCATTTCCCATCAATGAGTCCAGTCCACTGCTCAAGTGTGGCATTCTTTGGCGGGTGGCTTCTTGCATAGTCAGCACCATGAGATTGTACAAGTTTTTTATAAGTCTGATGTAACTTGTTAGAGCTGCAACTCAATAATCTTCCACATTTTGTATTTAATGTTTTCGTTACCAAGTTCGAATCTCCTTGTAGCTCAAACTGATCCTATAAAATGAAATGTATATGTATTATAAAAATATTATTACATGAATTTAATATGCTTAGTGACAACAAAGATGAGTTAAACGTTATCAATGTAAATTTACCGCGATATTTTGAAGCACCACATCTCTAGTAGCAGCATCAACACTTTTCCAATTTTTTACGTTATAACTGGACAAATTACTTCGTACTTGTACGCCAATTTGATTGACAAGCTTGCACGCATTCTTTCCAACAGGAGCATCATACTCTGCAGCTATACGTACTGGCAGCTTACCACCTTTTTCAACAAGTGCCCGTACTGCTATACCATGTGTTGTTCCACGGGTATTTCTGCTAGTAGATCCTATTTATACATTATCAATGTTAAAAAATATAAATTCCATGTACATTAAGTATAATCTCAATAGTAAAGACAAGGTGTAATTGTAATTAAGTATGTTTTATGTAATTACCAGTCGTGCTAGTTAATGCGTCGGTAGCATCCGCACTAGAAGAACTTTGGGCGGGAGGATTTGCTTCAGGAGGTGTTTCTGTAGATTGGACCGCAGATTGAACTACCGGGATAGATGCCTCACCTCGCGAGCGTGTAAGTCGTCCTGGTGCCATTTGTAACTAACAAACATGCATATAATAGAACAAAGTCATTACAAATAATGGAATAACAAAGTTATTATCATCTATTGTACCCTATGGAATATCTATTGTACCTTATGGATTATAGAATTAGATGACTCATCATCATCATCATCGTCACCAATAGGTGGTACATAATCATCATCTACCACAACATTAGCTCTACTTCTTTTTCCTTTTGCACAATTGGACTGAGCAGAATCCTTTAGAGAAGTTGAGATGTGCTTCAATCCCAAAGCATCAAATCTCTCTTGATTTTGCCTCATTCTATTCAATCTTGTCATCTCATACCTCGGTATATTATGAGTGTATTTGACTTTTTTTGACATTTTTTGAAACTATGTATTGACATGAAATATAAGTATAATTGCTACTAACTTAACATCATAATCCACACAATAAATGCAAAATTTGAACACAATTGCTACTAACTCAACACAACAAATGACCACAACAATATTCATATCAAGTTCAAGATAAGCACAAAACATCTCAATAACACTTACTACTAACTTCACATATCATAATCCACACAATTATTCATATCAAGCAATTCACAAGTGCAAAATTTGAACTTAAACAAGTATAAAACTTTAAAACAAGCACACACCATTTAAGACAATTATTATGAACTCTACATATCATAATCAATATCAAGATCAACGTCAGGTATGTCTTGCTCTTCATTTTGATTAGCGTCTCGTGAAGTTCCACCTTCAGGACCAACCTCAGTTTCAACATCACCCATACAGTACTCAATAATATTGTCTTCAACATTAATAGGGACCACATCAACAATTGCTTCTTGTTGGAATGCATCACTATCTTCTGTATTATCATTGGATTCTCCGCCCCCGACTTCCGGGACATCAAACACTCCCCTATGTTGGATGCATTGCACAATTTTCCAAGGGTCACGTAATTTGGTATCTTGAAGGTAGAAAACTTGTTTCGCTTGACTAGGAAGTATAAAAGGGTCATTTTGATACCACCGACTTGTAACATCAATGCTCGTGCAGTGTGCATCGGTTCTTATCGTTCTCCTTCGACTATTGGTACCAGTATTGTACCATTCACACTAGAACAAAACAACTTTATGACGAAACATATACTCTAATTCCCAAATTTTGCACACATGACCATAGAAGTTGTGCATTTCTCCCTCATGGTCCCCTTCGGTACATACACCACTGTTTTGGGTTACACGACGATTGTCTAGGTCTCTTGTATGGAACTTTACACCATTAACCATACAAATTGTGTACTCCTTCACATGCGGCTTAGGACCATTTGCTAATGACCATTACTGTTTAGTAGCTTCTGATGACTCGTTAACTTTCAATTTATTCATCTATAATGACATAGAACAAGTGATATTAGTTAGTAATAAGCAATGACTAATAAATTTACCGCGATGTAAATTCATTAGTGTGTGATTAAATTTCAAATGTCTTACATGTTCTCTAAACCACTTGGGAAACTCTTGTCGCTGGATTTGAGTTATGGCTTCTCCAGTAGAATTATGCAATGTGCTTTTGTGTTCGCTGTTAAAAATAAAGTGATTTATTTTCAGCTAAGCATTGTAGACAATATTCAAAATTTGATCAAACAATATATGAATATGAAATCACATACTTTAAATAAGGCTCTAGCTCAGGACTATTGTACAACAAGTACCAATGAGCAGTATCAAGCAATGCACGAGACAAGTTGCCATCATTTCGCCTACCACCTGTAGGTCGGGCAGTCTGTGAAAAAACTATCAATCCTTCGCTAGATTCACCAAAATCGTCATTTCTTTCTCTTCGATTATGCACAGTTTCAATCCCATCAATATACAAAGACCAATTGTTAATACATTCTTTAAGAATGTAAGCCTCTGCAATCGAACCTTCTGGTCGAGCTCGGTTGGAAACGTATCTTTTCAATTTTCCAAGGTACCTACGAGGAAAAATACACAGTATGTGATTTTATACCACGTGGGAAAGATGCAATTTATGAATGCATCAAAGGATTTAATTACCTTTCAATTGGATACATCCACCGATATTGTACCGGGCCTCCTAGAATTGCTTCTCGAGGCAAGTGAACAGCAAGGTGGACCATAACATCAAAGAATGCTGGAGGAAAGAACCTCTCAAGCTTGCATAGTATAAGAACTATACGTTCTTCTAGTTTCTCCAATTCACTTCGCTTTAGGGTCCTTGAGCATAAATCTTGGAAGAAGTTGTCCAACTCAAACAATACAATACTAATGTCTTTATCTGCAAACCCTCGCAATCCAATTGGAAGAATTCGTTGTAGTAGCACATGACAGTCGTGGCTTTTCAAACCAGATAATCTACCATTTCTTGCGTTCACTGACCTTGATATGTTGGCTGCATAGCCATCCGGATACTTGACTGATTTCAAAAAGTCATAAAAACCATCCCTTTCACTGGGGCTTAATGAAAAGAAAGCCCGAGGCTTGTCATATGATCCATCAGGACGTTGTTTCAAATGCAACGTGTGCCTGAAGTTCATATTTTGCAAGTCTATCCGTGCCTTGTCAGTGTCCTTGTTTTTCCCCTCAATGCCCAACAAAGTACCATAAGTACTCTCACTAATGTTCTTCTCCACATGCATGACATCAATGTTGTGCTTAAGTTTCTTATTTTTCCAGTATGGAAGCTTGTACAAAATACTTAACTTTGACCAATTTGGCTCCCCAATGAGTTGTTTCTTCTTATTACTTGGATGCTTTCCTAAAATTATATTTGGCATTCTATCTAACTGCTCTTGTATTTTTCCCACTTGTAACTCTAAAGATCTCTTCCGTTTCTCCGGTAAACCATTATGCAACCGACTATGTCTCCAACGATGTTCCATAGGCAAATAAGCTCGATGGTTAATGAATCCAATTTTACTTTCCAAAGCTTCTGAATATGGTTCATCGTTGCAAGTGTAACAAGAATGATAACCCTTTGTCCTCCACCCGGACACGTTACCAAATCCAGGGTAGTCATGTATTGTCCACAACAAAGTTACACGCATTTGAAAATGTTCTTTACTATAAGCATCATAAGTTTCTACACCTTCCTCCCACAACTCTTTCAACTCGTCAACTAATGGTTTCAAGTAAATATCAATTTCATTTCCCGGTTGATGGGGACCAAAAATAAGCAAGGACAACATAAAATATGGCTCCTTCATAACCAACCAAGGCGGTAGGTTATAAGGGATAAGTATGACAGGCCACATACTATAGTTGTTGTTCATATTCCCAAAAGGATTAAATCCATCTGTAGCCAACCCCAACCTTACATTGCGAGGTTCGAGGGCAAAATCAGGATGTTGCAAATCAAACTCCTTCCACTCCTCACTATCAGCCGGATGCCTCATTATCCCATCGTCCACACGTTTAATTCTATGCCATCTCATGTCCTTAGCTCTTTGGCCTGACATGTACAATCTCCTCAATCTCGGTGTCAACGGAAAGTAACGCAACACCTTATGAGGAATCTTCTTACCTTGGGCACGTGTATCCTTGTACCTAGGCACCTCACACACCGGACATCGATCAAGATTTTCATTTTCCTTCCAAAATAGTGCACAATCATTTTTGCATGCATCTATATGCTCGTATGACATGCCTAAATCACGTAATATCTTCTTTGCTTCATAAGTTGACCTTGGAACTAAATTACCTTTCGGTAAAACCTTTGTCAACAATTCTAGCATCATATCAAGCCCCTTATTACTCAAGTTGGTCATTACCTTTACATTCAACATCTCAATAACAAACTTCAAAATACTATAATCAGTGCAACCCGGATACAACTCACGTTTTGCATCTTCCTCAAGTTTGTCAAAATGGCGCACCTCCTCATCTTCGGTTGCATTTCTTGGTTCCCCTCTAATTCGGTCACCTACCAAGGCATCGAGACCATCTATATGATCATCATCCGACATTTCATTATCATGAATGTTCTCGTTCAATACACGAGGTTCTCCATGATTATACCAATTAATGTAAGATTGCATAATCCCACGATGAAGCAAATGGATGCGCACAGTATGAAGAGATTGTCGATAGCAATTCACACAATGAATACACGGGCATGGAATGTTACCACTCAAGTCCACAACCGTTTTAGCAAAATTAATAAATGCATTGACCCCTTCAATATATGGAGGACTTAATCTGCCATCGGGTGTCTTACCCATTGTCATCCAACTTTTATCCATGTTTGACTACAATTACAAGTTGAATGCTACTTTAGTAAAATAATGACAACTCATACATAATGTATTCTAACATCTAGTCTATAAGCTACTTCGATAAAATTTTATCTTATTCATGAATGCACAAGTCTATATTAATACTTAAACAAATATACATTGCACACACAAATATACACTCCCAATATGAATTTAAACCACCTTATAACACCATGCAAGCCACCCGCTTGCTCCAACACAACAACCCACCACAAACCAATCTCAAACATCACAAGTACAATTCTTACAAGTATTAAAATCGAATTAAGGAACACAATTGCTACTAATCAACAATGTTTATTCACATTTGCAAGAAATTAAAAACACTCCCAATATGGATTTAAACCACCTTGTAACACCTTGCAAGCCACCCGCTTGCTCCAACACAACAATCCACCATAAAACCAATCTCAAACATCACAAGTACAATGCTTACAAGTATTGAAATCGAATAAAAGAACACAATTGCTACTGATCAACAAGGTTCATTCACATTTGCAAGAAATTAAATCACTCCCAATATGGATTTAAACCACCTTATAACACCTTGCAAGCCACCCGCTTGCTCCAACACAACAACCCACCACAAACCAATCTCAAACATCACAACTACAATTCTTACAAGTATTGAAATCGAATAAAAAAATACAATTGCTACTAATCAACAAGGTTCATTCACATTTGTAAGAAATTAAAACACTCCCAATATGGATTTAAACCACCTTATAACACCATGCAAGCCACCCGCTTGCTCCAACACAACAATCCACCACAAACCAATCTCAAACATCACAAGTACAATGCTTACAAGTATTGAAATCGAATAAAGGAACACAATTGCTACTAATCAACAAGTTTCAATTACATTTGTAAGAAATTAATAACACTTCCAATATGAATTTAAACCACCTTATAACACCATGCAAGCCACCCGCTTGCTCCAACACAACAACCCACCACAAATCAATTTCCAACATCACAAGTATATATAGCATTTTATAAGTTTTTAACTAGAATATACTTACTTTGCTCAAGCTAAGTTTATAACTTTCAGAAAAAATCCAAAGGTAACTTGTGTTCTTCACCTTGTTCCTCACAATTTCTTCAGCCACAAAAGAGAGAGAGCTGGAGATAAAAGAAAGATAACTTTTAAGGAATAGTTAAGTAAACCCAAATTTAAAATAAGCCCAATCAAGACTGCGAGAAATACGAAGGCATGCACAATCAATGCACACAAGATATAGCAAAATATGGACAGAATCATAAAAGCTACTTAATGAATATTAATGAATAGAATATTAATATTCAGGGCCCATTAAAGAATTCTCTCAATGAATTACTTACAAACACTAGAGTTGTGTTTTGGAATGTCTAAATCTAGAATCCTATATTTTTACTTGCTCTCAGTTACTTATATTTTTGAAAATCAAGTCAATATAAACAAGAACAAATTTTTTTTTTTTAGATGAATCAAAGATAAATTCAATACTAAAGAAAAAGGAATACAATTCCTACAACCCAGCTAAATTTAGCATCACAAAAACAACACCAAAACCACAGTACAGGACAGCAAATCCCTCTTCTACACTGCACAAACAGTACAATAATAATCAAACAAAACCAGAAAATCCAAAACTCACATTAATAATCAAATACAATTCATTCGGGAAAAAAATTAATAGAATTTAAAAATAAAAAAAGTAAGTACTTCAAATATAAGAATTCAACCACATTGATCTACAGCACTCCAAATTAAAAAAAAAATTTGGACGAATAAAAGTTATCAATGAATAAAACAAAAGGAAATTTAGTATTACTGGAAGACTAACCTTTAAAAAAAAAATGCAGATTTCTATGTTCGTCTGTGAAAGGGTGGTATTTTTGACCGGTGGAGCGGCAGAGCGAGGTACAAGAGGTGGCTTTGAGAGTCGGAGACTGGGTGAGGAGAAGAGAAGTCGAAGCGTCGCCGGCGCGAGGAGAAGACGAAGCGTCGTCGGCGCGAGGAGAAGACGAAGCGTCGTCGGCGCGAGGAGCAGACGAAGCGTCGCCGGCGCGAGGAGAAGACGAAGCGTCGCCGGCGGAAGTGAAGGCGAAGCGTAGCCGGCAGAAGTGAAGGCGAAGCGTCGCCGGAGGAAGGCGAAGCGCCGCCGATGCGCAGGGAATGTGAAGCGGGCCGGAGGAAGGTGAAGCGATTCTGGGTCGGCGAGCTCTGCGGCGACGCTTCCTTGATCGGCGAGCTCTGCGGCGACAGTTCCTGGGTCGAGCGGCGACGGTTCCTGGGTCGAGCGGCGACGGTTTCTTGGTCGGCAGCTCCGGCGGCGGTCTAGGAGGCGACGGTACTGAAACGGTTTAGGAGGCGATCTAAGAGCTCTGAAGTTTTTTTGTTTTGGGGTTTTTAGTTTTGACCGAAAATTCTAGGGCTGATAGGAAATTAATGGGATTAGTTTAGAGTATATATAGTGGTCTTTAGTGACGAAAATTTTTCGTCACTATTGACCACTTTTAGCGACGAATTTAGGTTTCGTCACAAAAAGAACCAGAATTGTTGTTTTTAGTGACGAAATTCAAATTTCGTCACTAAAGAGATTATATTTTGTTAAGATTTTTAGCGACGAAATTCACATTTCGTCACTATAGCATACTTTTAGTGACGAATTATAGTTTCGTCGCTAAAACTGTGAAATTACAAAACCATAATTATTTTTAGTGACGAATATTTTTCGTCGCTAATACTTCCTTATAGCGACGAAAAGATTTTCGTCACTAAAACTATCACAATAATATCTACAGTGACGAAATATTTCGTCACTAAAAATATAAACTTTTAGCGACGAAATATTTCGTCGCTATAGATTAATTAAACTCCCGCCATATTTTCCATCAACTAGCGCCTTTATTTCAGATTACAATAGCGACGAAATTTATTTTTCGTCGCTAAAAGTTATAATTTTTTTTCATTTTTAGTGAGGAAATTCATATTTCGTCACTAAAGCTGTATTTTTAGCGACGAAAAATATTTCCTCACTAATTTTCGTCGCTAAAAATACATATTGTTGTAGTGCTAGCTTTTCCATCCAAATGTGTGGAACTAGCTTTTCACATCCTATACAATCTTATTTTACTTATATAGTTGTGCTCCATTTGATATCTTATTTTGGAGCTCAAACATAATTTGACACCATGATAGTTTGTAGACAGGCATTTGCCATAGCTGCATTTTAAAAACACAGCTATAGCTGTCCCGTGTTTCTAAAAATGCGGCCATTGGTCCTGGCCTATAGTTATGGGTTTTAGGCTATGGCTTAAAACGCAGCTAAGAAAAACTTGGCTATAGGCCAAATTGTCCTATAGCCACGTTTTCAAGAGCTATAGCCGCGTTTTTAAAACGCAGCTATAGAACTTTTTTTTTTTTTTTGGTAGTGTTGGTAAAGTCTCAATTAGTAAAGTCTTTGATAGTTGTTTAAGATATTTAAGGTTTAATCACCACTTACACCAAAAATTGATTGGTGTTTTAGCCTGATGATAAAAGTTATCATCAGGAATAGATGCTATAGGTTGAAAATTTTTCTAAAAAAAAAAAAGAGAGCCACATAGAAATTCAAATAAATGTTTTGCTAGTTCATAACGACAATTTCCAAAATTGAATTATATTTAAGTGCCAAAAATGAAAAACTACATGATTATGCCAATGTCAAATAAAATAAAAATTTGTTAATTGCTAATGACTATTTCTTGAAAAACTACTAGAAAAATATCTGTACTAGAAAAATATCTAGACTTTTTTATTTTGTTTATTGTCAAACAAAATAATAGTCATGTAGAAAAACTACATGACTATTATTATTATTATTATTTGTTGGATGGAACTCATGTTACATCTAATAAAGAGAAACCAAATTTGACAAACCCACAAAACAAGTATTAAACAACATGGTAGAACATGATTTAACTCTTGTGCTAAAGCATTCAAAATAAAAATATGAGTATAAACCCTCACATATGAGACTTGTGATGAAAAGTCATAGCTATACAAATACACATACAGGTGATCATAAGGTCATGCTCCATTTTGTAATAAATCAAGTTCAAATAGTACGTTTAATATTAAGTTCAAAATTTTAAATGCAAAGAAAACTCGAGGGTATAGATTACCTCATTGTGTGTTGGAGATGAAGGTACTCGAATTTGCCTAGTAACCCTACTATTATCAACTTTGTCAGCTGATCTAAATAAGTCTAAAGTTTCATCATATTGCTACTCAGTAATATTGGATTCCCTAACCTTGCCTTCAACCTCATTCACCAGTTTTTTAAGACAATCCTCACTATTCTTGCGATTCTTGAAAAATGATTCACTAAGTAATTGTTCGGCCATGGGCCTGGTTTTAGGATTTGTTCTCAAGCAACTCATCACTATTCCACAGAATTTGTGGGACAATCTTTTTGGATTCGTAATATAATTCTCATACCCATATGGTAATCCAATCCTTTCTTTATTTTATTCTAGCAAAGGCTCTGACTTAGGGAGGGAAGTTAGAGGACCACCATGGAATGATTCTAATGCGCAAATTCCAAAATTCCATATATCATTTGCCTTAGCTTTGTCGTTATTACATTCTAGTGGATCATGTTCTAGTGCAATTCAATATGGCACTGAGTCTTTGCCTTTTACGTACTTGGAACTTGAGTTCGAGGTACCAAAGTCAAAGATTTTAACTG
The DNA here is from genome assembly GCA_033629205.1 of Lithocarpus polystachyus. NCBI lineage: Eukaryota > Viridiplantae > Streptophyta > Magnoliopsida > Fagales > Fagaceae > Lithocarpus > Lithocarpus polystachyus. The sequence continues at coordinate 2,279,291 of CM066165.1, forward strand.
ATCCATTCGAGTCTATCAAAATATTAGATGACTTCAAGTTTCCGTGAAACTTATCACGTTCATGAAGAAAAGACAAAGCCGTTAGAGTTGGTTTCAAAGTAATGACAATTTGTCGCTCGTTTAACTCATGAGGCAAATAATATTTTATCGATCTTAAAGAATACATGAATGACGATACTACCCAAATACAATCATTAGATCATTAGATCTAATGAAACATTTGGTAGTAAGGATGTTTTCATGTGAGATCTTCCTTGTAGCACGTAAAACACACTCGAAATTTGAACCTGATTTTTCAAGATGAATTATTTTGATTGCCACCTCAGTGTTCAAATACTTGGCTTTGTAAACAATGGAACTAGCACTGCTAGAAATTCTACTAATCAATTTGTAGGAACGAGAAGTTGATGGGTATCAGACCTCTCGATTAGCCATGGTAAAGAAGAAGAAAATATAGCAGTTCTTGAACAAGAATCTTTAAGAAAAAAAAAAAAAAAATATCAACCCCACCAGGACACCCACCCTCAGATTTCATTCCTTAGGTTTATTCTTTAGAGAACTTCTTGCTCTACTGCGAAACAAGAAGTTCAATTTTTTTTTTCTTTTTTTTTTTACTTCTTCTTCTTGAAGATTCTTGTTCAAAAACTGCTATATTTTCTTCTTCTCTACCAAGGCTGATCGAGAGGTTTGATACCCATGAACTTCTTATTCCTATGAATTGATTAGTGGAATTTCTAGCAATGCTAGTTTCACTGTTTACAAGGCCAAGTATTTGAACACGGAGGTGGCAATCAAAATAATTCATCTTGAAAAATCGGGCTTAAATTTCGAGACTGTTTTACGTGCTGCAAGGAGGATCTCACACAAAAAACATCCTTATTGCCAAATGTTTCTATAGATATAATGATCTAATGATTGTATTTGGGTGGTACTGCCATTCATGTACTCTTTAAGATCGATAAAATATTATTTGCCTCATAGGTCAAACGAGTGATAGATTGCCATTACTTTGAAACCAACTCTCACGGCATTGTCTTTTCTTCATGAACGTGATAAATTTCACGGAAACTTGAAGCCATCTAATATTTTGATAGACTCGAATGGATCAGTTAAAATCTCTAACCTTGGTACCTTGAACTCAAGTTTTAAGTACGTAAAAGGCAGAAACTCAGTGCCATATTAGATTGCACTAGAACGTGATCCACCAGAATGTAATAATGACAAAGCTAAGGTGGATGATATACGGAATTTTGGAATTTGCGCATTAGAATTATTCCATGGTAGTCCTCCTCTAACTTCCCTCCCTAAGTTAGAGCCTTTGCTAGAACAAAATAAAGAAAAGATTGGGTTACCGGATAGGTACGAGAATTATATTATGAATTCAAAAAGATTGTCCAACGAATTCTGTGGAATGGTCATGAGTTGCTTGAGAACAAATCCTAAAACCAAGCCCACGACTGAACAATTGCTAAGTGAATCGTTTTTCAAGAATCGCAGGAGTAGTGAGGATTGTCTCAAAAAATTGGTGAATAAGGTTGAAGGCAAAGTTAGGGAATCCAATATTACTAAGTGGCAATATGATGAAACGTACAATTTCTAATTCTGCTATGTTGTTTTTGGTTATTAAATGCAGAATATTGAGACTAACCCTACACTTGGTAGGGTTAGTCTCAACCATCTCAAATAAACACGGAGCCAACTTTAGTAGATCTATACTTGTGAGTTTCCTTTGCATTTAAAATTTTTTAGCTATGAATTTTTATCAGTAACAAGGTCTCAATTATATGCGAGGGTTTATAATCAGATTTCAATGTCTATTTCAAGTGGTTTAGACCACAAGGAGTGAAATCCTATTCTACAATTAACTCCACATTTCTTTTGTGGAGTTAATTTAGCTTGTCAAATTCAATTTCACTATATTATTAACAGGTTCCATTTATCAAAAATAAGAAAATAATAATAACGAGTTCTAATTCTACTACTTTTTTTTTTGGTTGTTAAATGCAAAATATTGAGACTAATGGGCAAACTAGAGCAAGTTGTGATAGGGTTTCTCAATTTCAACCGTCTTAAACACATACTGAGCCAACTCATCAGGTAAATTTATACTTTAGATTTATTTTGCTTTATTTATTTATTAATTGAAGAGAGGTGGAGGAGTTGATCTAGGGTCTTTGGCTCAGTTTATGTTTTGTTGATTTAGATTTGGCATGTCTCATGTATATGAAGGGGTTGACCTAGGAGAGAGAGAGAGAGAGAGAAGGGGGAAGATAAACATTAGCAGGGTGATCTGGTTGAAAGGAACATAGGTAGAGGAAGAAAGATTATAAAGGTATACTTGATTTTGGTTGGAGAGGAACACTGAAACAGATGAAGAAAAAATTAGAGGGAAAAAATAATAAATAATGAACAAAATAATATATTAAAACTAGAGTATTGAGTCTTCTAAGCTAGGGTTTTTTTTTTTTTTTTTTGAATTTTTGAATTTTAGGCCGAAATGGCAATCCAAGTGGCAGTCTTATGTAGTCTAAAATTAATATTTTATTTTGACTGTTAATTATGTTAGCATATTCCATTCACTGCATAACAGAAAAGATTATTTTGACACAATATCAAAATGTTACAAATCAAATTGACAGATTTGAAAAATTAAAGACTAAATTGACATTTAGTGTAAAAGTTAAGGACTAAATATGTAGTTTACCTTAAAAATTATTAACACAATGGGCTTTAATTGAAATCTATTTTCAAAGTTCTAGGAAGTTTAACCATGTAAGGTTGAAATTTATCAACCATTTTGTTAGCTTTATTCTGTGCTAATTTTCTTGTAATTTAGCACTTAGAAACCCTGTATTTAGGTGGGAATCATGTAAGGGTAGTGTGTGAGAAAGTGTGAAGAAATGCTCAAGACTGTACAGTGAAGTAGGGACTTGCGACTGGATCTTGTGGGTAGCTCGCGATTGGCAAGCCGCCAGAACATGCACATGAGTGAAGCGTGCAGAAAAACTGAACCGTCTGCCAGCTGTTGCACTACACGACAAAAAGTCCAGCCTAGCCATTCAGTTAGCTCGTGGCTTGAACTCGCAACTCAGTCAAGTCGCAAAGCCAAGCCGCCAGCCAGCTCTATTTTGGAAAAACTGACTCTTCGCATTCCTTTCTCACCCCAGTATAAATACCCCTTATACCCACGAAATGTAGATAGCTGTCAGAGAGAATTTTGAGAGAGAAACCCTAGAGAAAACAAGATTGACTCATCCACAATATTTACATAGTGACTTTTCAAATTCCTCTACTCTCATCCACTCCATTGTTAGATCCTTGAGAGGTACATTACCCAAAACTTTTTCTCGCTATACCCATATCTGTAAGAAGGCTTTTTGGTGCTTTGGGAAACAGTTAGGAAGGGAGCAATTTCATATTGGTTGATGCTATGGGCTATAGCGGAATCTGGGAAGCTAAAGAAGAAATAGGTTCGGCGTAACTTCGTTGGAGTAGGAGCTTGGAGGGCTTAGGTACACTGGGTAGATTAGGCTTGGAGGGTCTACTGCTATCCATGTATCCCAACTACATTCTTTAGTGGATTATTGACTGCTTGGAGGGCGGCGGAGAGGTTTTACGCCGAGGGTTTCGGTTTCCTCTTCGATAACATATCGTTGTGTTGTCCTTGTGTTTGCATCTCTCTTCCCTTAATCTTTGCCATTTAATTTCTGCTGTAGATGTAATTTTATTTGGTTTAGATTGTTTATCAATTCTGTTATAAGCTTATATTCATTTTTCGCACATAATTTGTTTGATATTAAGCTTGAATTGATAATTTGTAAATTGGGGGTCTAAACGTTCATAGTATTTTTCACACTATTTGAACATTCAAAACAGATTACACTAATTAAATATAATCCCATAACCAATAGTTTAAAAATGTAGTTTGTCATTTGCCTCTGTTAGGATCTAAGGAATTAGGAACTAATGTATTAGAACTTCATTTTGTAATGTTGGCAAACCATGATCAAAACGTTTTAGTCTTGTTTAGACTTGCTCAAAGTGTATTTATATGTAAAGTTGGAATCGAGTATTTTGCAAGATTTACTGTGAAAATCTGCCTAGCTCGATCGATCGAGAATTAGATTCGACCGATCGAAAGTCGTGCAGATTGAATTTTCTACAGAATTTTCCAACTCAGCTCATGCCCGGTTTGACGTGTAGGGTTTTATATTTTGCCATAAATATAAAAGGGAAAACCTTAGCCACATTTTGTAGTAGTTCTTTATGCTGTGTGTGTGAATCTTTTGTGAGATCTAGAGGTGTTTGCCTTCACATACACTTAGGGTTTCCAAACTCAAGATTGATGTCAAGAGCTTGGTTATCATTCAGTTGCACATTCAAGAACTTAAAGATATACAAGTAGGAGTGCTTGTGCTTACTGTGAATTCAAGAAAGAAGTAGCCCGTGGACTCGAAACTGTCACGTAGTCATGATAGTAAGTTTTCTACTCAAGGTAGCAATAGGTGTTAGTGGTCTAAGTTGCTATTATACAAACTTCAATTCTTTCATAATGAATTCTGTTTTATCTTGAGGATAGCTAGGTTAAATCCTCCCCAGGTTTTTTACTGGTTTGGTTTTCCTTGGATATCATATCGTGTGTTCTTTATTTTCCGCACTTTACATGATATGATTTATATGTGTTAACCTAGAACTGTATAATTTATCTAAGTTAAACACTTGGCTAAATAACTAGGTTAATCTGGTTGTGTTTTAAGGGGTCTAAAAACGTACAGCCTTCTTAACTGCAAAAGTTCACTCTTTTGCTACTGTTGAATATTAGAAGTTAGATCTATATGAATACCCCTACAAAGCTTCACTGAGGCCTCACTACACAACTTTGCAAATAGCAGTGGAAGACAAATTTACAGACAACGCTAGAACCACACAACTTTCTTCTCTTGATTTTAGACAGAAAAATCACATAAAAAAAATGTTGAGATTCCACTTACTGGTTTGTTCTGTTTGTCGCCTATATGGATGGAAAAACATTTACGGATACTTGGAGGTTGAAACAAAACATAATTAAGTCTGTGCATTACGACTTGGCTAACAGAGTTTTAACTTATTCCAATTCAAGTATAGTTTATTCTTTTCTGAAAGTTTCAAACTATGAATGCTGTCAATACAGTTATGACCAATATTTTATGAAATTATGCCACCAAAGCACGACCTCAATAAATTAGATTATCAGAGTAACATAAAATATTTTAGAGCTTTCAGATAGTGAATAGGCTAACTAGAATTACATCATTTGGCCCCAACCTCCAGGACCCATAAGTGTTGACAGGTTTATGCTTTTGTTATACAAACAAAAAGCTATAGTTTGTCAAAGTTTTAATGACTTCACAACATGCTCTTATATATGTATCTCCCATGCACTGGTATTTGGTTCCATTACTAGCAGTGAAATTATTTGCAATTCAAACCAACAATAAAGGCAAAAATGAAGAAATAAAATCCCTCTCTCTCTCTCTCTCTCTCTCTCTCTCAAGCGTGTGATTTTAGTTCTGACAATCAAATTGTTTCACTGCTCAGGAGTTGATAAAAAATCATAAAGAAACTGCCATAGAAGAAATAATGAATTCAAATTTGATTGACTAGCGTGTTTCATCTCTTTTACTCTTCTAGAATTCAAAGTTGGGTTTATAATTTTTTTTTTTTTGATAATTTAATATTAACAATAGGTGTTCATGTCTTTTTCTGAAACACTAAGAGGTGTCAACTAGTTGAACCACAAGCCATTTCGAAGAATTCAAAGTAGGTTGACAAACATGATTGATGTAGTTTGTTTCTTTTCCTTTTTTATAATTGAAATTTGAACATGTTTGACGTGATTTAATGAGAGAATACTGCGAATCTCAATCCCCTTGGGTTGCGGTTCTCACAAATACAAACCAAATCAATCTAGGCACAAGTATATGCTTTAAATCCATAAAACCACATCAAGATCAAATAAACAAACCCAAGAAAAACAAAATCAGATTGAACTAGGAATCCAAACTTACAACTAAAAAGGGGACAAACACAAAAAGATAACAAGCATGAAACAAGACAACCTTGTTGCCAAGAACAAACAACAGTACAAACAGACAAATACAAGAAGAAAACCAACCACCAATCAGCCCGACTCTAATACCAACCACAAATAAGAATATGTATTGCACCTTTTTAAAGAGACTACTCAACACTCAGTCGTATGTACAAAGTTACCCATTATCATCTATCCCAAATGGTCACTTTCAACTGTGGACAATGGAAACTCAATAAAGGAACTAATTTTTGAAGGCAAAGAGGAAGTACACAACGAAGGATTTGGAGGCACAAAAACTTCAATTACTCCCTCAAGCATTTGTGTGACCTTTTTCACTGATGGTCTTAGGGAAGGATCTTCTTGAATACACCAAATTGCCACAATCACAAGCCTCTCTAGCCGCTTCATGTCATTGCTTGCCTCTTCATCATTTTCTATCAACTTTTCTAATTTTTTTTTTATCTTTGTAGCATTCGTAAGCCCAATCTATCAGTGCCTCCTCTTCTTGCAATGCAAGTGCAACACTAGACTTGCAACATATGATCTCAAGTAACATCACACCAAAACTGTACACATCAACCTTAACGGAAATGGATGCTTTCCTAAACCATTTAGGTGCAAAGTACCCAACTGTCCCTCTTATTCCTGTCCAAGCTGCTCGAGTTTGCTCCGCCAACAAAAGCTTTGCTAATCCAAAATCAGCAATCCTTGGTGTAAAGTACTCGTCCAAGAGTATGTTTTGAGGCTTTATGTCACAATGGATGATTTGGGTGTAGCAATCTACACTCTTTGGTTCCAATGAGGCCTGGATATCCCAAATGTCGGTGCTACCCCTCGTCGCAATAACCAAGCAACTGGACTAAATTCTTGTGATGAGTCTAACTGATCGCACTCACTTCTGTTTTGAATTCCTTCTTACCTTCTTCTGTCACCTTACCTAACTTCTTGACTGCAACAAATCTTTTAGAATTTGATGGAAGGACCCCTTTATAAATCGTTCCGAAAGCAACTTTTCCCATTGTTTGCTTGAAGCTCCTGGTTGCTTCTTCGAGCTCTTTATATGTATAGCTTCTCACATTTGCTGCTAATGTGCTATCTGTCACGCCCCAAACCCCAAAGGGGTCCAAGGCATGAGAAAGACGTCTCAAAGTATCTATGAAATTTTTCCTTTTGACAACTCAATCCACATAAATCATATCAAGTACTAACATTAAGAATTAACACAATAAGTCCATTGAATATACTCTCAAAGTAAGTCAGAGCTCTAAGCAATAATTACAGGGACCATTGGCCACAAAAGAATAGAGGTCTGAATATATAGTTACAAATCATCAGCTTGTCTCATCAGTGGGAATAACATCACAACCACTAATATACAAAAGAATGAGTCATGCCTATTCTAAGATGTACATCATCTAATATCTCCATTACAAAAGTTCATCCTCCATTAGTAGTTAGTCTAACTACCGTTAGCCATCAAAAAGCTGTCTTAAAAGATTGTTGCCTACTCTGAAAAGTTTATAAAAATAATGGAATGAGACAGAGCCCAGTAAGTAGCATAATTTATGGGGGTGGGGGAAATGAAAGTTCCATTTTCAATAATAATAATAATATGATATGACAAGAATGATTTAATAATGAAACACAAGGTTTCCCAAAATAAATACCATGAAACTATATACCATACTCTATGAGCACTAATAATATAGTTTCCAAAGCCATAAAATCTAACATAGGGTAATTTATCACAAATATACCACACTACCACATAAACTGGTCAGGGGATCCACCCATTCACAACTGGCACGATATTGTTCTCTCTGGTATGCAGACTCTTGACCCCATGGACAGCAGCCTCACCCATACCCTCAAGGTTTTTCTCTACCCCCATGGACAACAGAAAGAGCGCGTCAAATAAGACCTCTCTTGCATGTGGTCTCTTGGCCCCATGGACAGCAGTCTCACCCACACACAATCAAGGAACCTCTCCCCCCCATAGGCAGCAGGGAAGAACGCGTCATCCAAAGTGAAAGAGCATTGACCTAGATTTGATTCCGTTATCACAAGGACTACGGCAACCAAATCGGGTGATCACTGGGAAATCACACATGGCATGTTATTAAAACCATATAAAGCTCACAGATATACATTTCCTTGAAACACATAGTTCATATCCAGGTAGTTTTAGAAAAACCTTAAATAATCTAACTTCTATAAAGTTTGTAAGGTTTTCTACTTCATTCTTGTCAAGAGATTTTCTATCAATTTCTCAAATAATACAAGACAAGATAAGCATCTTTAAGTATTTTAATATACCATAAAATCAATGACTTTCTTATCAAAGATTAAATAAAAGATGCTCATTTTTCCATATCAACAATTTATACATTTCCCCAAATGCAATACCAAATATGATGCTTTTTCATATATAATAATATATAATAGGGTCACAACACAATACTTTTAAGAAAACATATATCCAGCTATAATTTTCCAAAATGTGTTTGACCCAAAAACAATATTTATAAAACATGGTTATTTTCCAAAAAATCCCATTAAGAAGCTACTTAATTCGCAACCTCAAAATCCTAATTCTCCAAGCTCCAAGGAGATTAGCTAGAACTTAAACAATATCAAGTGAACCTATCACAATAAGCATAGAGCTTGAAATTGCATCTTGCTACAATTTAGGAATTGCCAAAAGAGCACTTAATTAGGCAAGCCTATTATTTAACCTCATCAATAAAAATATATCCCACTTCCAATGTTTCTCAACAAATTGATTCACAAGGCATAATCTCCAATTTATAAAGTTAACCCATTTAATATCATCTCCAACATCATGACTAGCTTCCATAAAATTTACACTACATTATTAAGAGACCCATGAAAGCAAAATCAAAATATTCTCCAAGACAAGATATTTAGAACTTCAACTAACTCCAAATAAACCCAATGGCAATGGAAAATTTTAATTTACCAACCATCACATGATATAACTCAAAACCCCTAAATTTTCCACCATACATAAACTTTATGTAGTCATCATTAGCACAAATTATATACCTACTCACCAAATAATTCCACCAATACAAAACCCATACATACAAACACATAAATATCACTTCTAATGCTCATAAATCACATGGATATCATTATTAAAGCTTAGATAACAATAACCTCAAGCAAAAGTGTAAACCCACCAAAAAGATTAGAAATTTTTACCTCAAATAAAGGATGTGAAGGTGTTTATGGGTTCACAAAAATTTTCCGGTGATCTAGCTGGAAAAATGATGGTGGTGGTGTGGAAGTGCCGGTGGAGAGGATATGAGAGTAGAGAGTGTATGAGAGAAAATGAAAAAAAAAATAAAAAGAAGTGAAGAGTGAGCCGGCCAAAAGAGAGAAAAGAGATAAGGGAAAAGGAGTGGTGGGGTGGGTGGGGTAGGCACGTGGGAACACAAAAATCTGACCCCTTTTTTTTTTTTTTTGTGACTTTCGGGACGTTACACTATCAATATTCCACGACAATTTCTTCTCTTTATGGTACAAGTAGGAAATAGCCACAAAAATAGCTAAGAATAAAAGGATATTGAGGAATGCAGAGCTGCCAAGGAGTAGTCTATGTTGCACGGACACGAACACAACACGGACACTGACACAGGGATACGGCAATTTTTGAAAAATAAGGACACGACACGGCAGGGACACGGCGGTTAAATAATTAATTAAATTTTATATTTAGGCATATTTTTTAATATTAGTAACATATTTCTATAGAGGAGCAACTGACTCAGCTGATTTTTCACTTTTATTATTCATTTTAGTAAAATCACCTAAAATATTTAACTTAAATAAAAAAATAAAACTATAGCAGGACACAGTGAGACTTAGAAACACGTTATTTTTAAGACAAAATAAAAGGTTGAGCAAAGAAACACAGTAACAGTACACTAGGACAGTGAGACTGTGAGAATGGGATTAAAAAAAAAAATGCGTTAACTTATAATTTTATATAAATAAGTAACAGTACACCCACCCATTCACCAAAAGGACCAAAACTAATATCTGAAGGGAAAAAAAAAAATAGAGGAGATCGGACCTGTTGTCCACACCGAGAGAGAGAGAGAGATCGGAAGGGACAGCCGGACAGGGCATGGCGTCGACATCTATGGAGTTCGCCGATCGGCCCGATCTAGTTCCGGCGAGGGACAAAGGGCAGCAGCAGCGGTAGCGGCCGATCTAGCTCTTGTGGGTGTCAAAATCTGTGATTTTCTCTCTTTTTTTTTTTCTTTTTTTTTTCCACTGCTGGCATGTCGGACGTGTCGGCGCCGTGTTGGAGAAGAGAAAAAAAAAAGAAAAAAAGAAAAAAAAAAAGAAAAAAAAAGAGACACTTGTCGGACACCGGAATCCAGCGAGTTGTACTCGTTCCGATGTCCGACACTGACACGATGCCAAAAATGGCGTGTCCGTGCAACCTAGGGAGTAGTGCCAAGACAAGTGTCTCAGAGTGGCCTTTCTTATAATCTGAACCATATCCTTTAGGTAACTTGATGAGAGTTATTCTAGTAGTAGCTGGGCTTTGTCTTCCATTTTGACAGTGGATACTGCTTCATCCAGCATATACTACCTATATCTTCATAAACGACCACAACACACTAGCAATCATCAAGGCATTCTTGTTTACACCTAGACTTGTTCATTCCAGGTCCTTGAAGAAGGTTGTAATCTGAGAACTGACAATCCGTGTTTGGAAGCTCTATAAATTCTACAAGCTCTTTATTTGCTTCCCATCCACTGTCATAGCTAGGCAGTGCAAATTTTGGTTTTCACCCTAACCAATTGTTGGATTGGTCCATGGGAGAAAATCCAATAGGACATTGACAAAAAACAACATTTGAAGTATTTGCTGTAGTACAGATGTTGTTGGGTCCGCAGAACCCACCACCACTACTGTAACTAGCAAATGCAGCACAAATATCATCAGGAATGCCTTGCATCGTTGTCCATGATAAAGGACAGTTCCAACAGCTTGTGGCGTCCTCAAATGAGGTGTTTGTGTAGTCTGAAGATCCCATCATAATCAATTCAAGCCATGTGGTAGAAATTTTTATTTGAGCCAGAATCTCCCTTGGTAAGATTAAAGGCGTAGTTTGATGTTGCATCTTGGACGTACAAGTATCCGGCCTCAATATACATCAACTGTGATTTCCAGTTCATTGTCATGGTCGCAAAATAAGGTTTCTCAAGTAGTTCAGATGGCATAGAAAGAGAATAAAGCACGAAATTGCCATCAAGCTGTAAAGAAAGTTGGAAGTGCCCTTTAGAATAATTTGTCAAAGAATGACGAGACCTGAGTGTGGTATTCATTTACACTAGAGGGTTTTCCACGCAATTTCTTGGTGTTCTTGTTGGTTGTTTTTTTTTTTTTTTTTTTTTATCATTTCCACAGATTTTTATTTTCTCTATTGCTTGGGTTATATTTTATTTAATTCACATATAGATAGAGATTTATTTCAACATCACATACAGAATTATTATTCTGGTCTAGAATCACCAAGTTCCCGTTGTCCAGTATAGCCACACAACTGGATTTGGAACCATTGCTTGGAGCCCTCCATAACTATTTGCCTTGATTATCATTGAGAACAAACTCACTATTGATATTCTTCTTCAGTACTGAACCAAAAGGTGCTGGTTCATTTCCATTTGCAAACCAAACTATGGTTTGGTCTTTTGTGTAAGGTTGAATTTTATCAACCATTTTGTTGGCTTTATTCCGTGCCAATTTGCTTGTATTTTCAGCATTTAGAAACCCTGTATTTAGGTGGGAATCATGTAAGGGTAGTGTGTGAGAGAGTGTGAAGAATTGTTTAAGACTGTGCTGCGGACAGGGACTTGCAACTGGACCTCGCTGGTGTCTCACGACTGGCAAGCCGCTAGATGTTGCACACGAGAGAAGCATGCAGAGGAGAACTCGCGACTGGATCTCGCAGGTGGCTTATGATTGGAAAGCTGCCAGAATATGAACCGTCATGCCAGCTGTCGCATTACAGGACAAAAATTCCAGTCTGGCCTTTCAGTTTGTTCGCGGCTTGATCTCGCGACTCAGTCAAGCCACGAGGCCAAGCCGCCAGCCAACTCTGTTTTGGAAAATCTGTCTCTTCGCATTCCAAACACCCACCAGTATATATACCCTTTATACCCATAAAATGTAAAGAGCTTCTAGAGAGAATTTTGAGAGAGAAACCCTAGAGAAAAACAAGATTGACTCATCTACAATCTTTACCTTGTGTCTCTTCAAATTCCTCTACTCTCTTCCTCTCCATTGTCACATCTTTGAGAGGTTCATTACCCAAATCCTTTTCTCACCATACCCATACCTGTGAGAAGGCTCTTTGGTGCTTTGGGAAGCAGTTAGGAAGGAACCAATTCTAATTGGTAGATGCTATGGACTAGTAGCGGGATCCGGGAAGCTAAAGAAGAAATAGGTTCGGCGTAATCTCGTTGGAGTAAGAAGCTTGGAGGGCTTAGATACCTAGGTAGATTAGGCTTGGAGGGTCTATTGCTGTCCTTGTATCCCAACTACATTCTTTATTGGATCATTTGACTGCTTGGAGGGCAGCGGAGAGGTTTTACACCGAGGGCTTCAATTTCCTCTTCGATAACACGTCTTGTGTTGTCCTTGTGTTTGCATCTCTCTTCCCTTTATCTTTGTCATTTAATTTCTTCTATGGATGTGTTTTATTTGACTTAGATTATTTAGCAATTCTGTTTTAAGCTTTGGTTCATCTTCCGCACGTTTATCATTTGATATAAAGCTTGAATTGATAATTTGTAATTTGGGGGTTTATACGTTCATAGTGTTTTATACGCTATTTGAACTTTCATTTTGTTTTATTAAACCAAACTGCAAGCAAGAATTGATTTGCTGACACATTACTTTCAAGAGGATAGAATCCAAAGGTAAATTCACCTGAAAGGGACTGGATCCATGATCTAGTTCCTAAAGGTGAATCCAGCGATATGGTATAGTTATCTCTAGTGTAGGTGAAAACAGTGGGAAGGAGAGGAAGAAGCAGAAGTATAAGCAAGAGAAAACAACACTGAGGAAGTGTTGAAGAAACCATTGCAATAGTTTTTGGGTTTATGAGTTAGAAAGAATCAATGACAACCTTTATAGAAGAATTGAAGAAAATGTTAGGTTGGTTTTAAACTTGCTTTTCTAAGCAGTTGTTTAAGTCTTGTACTAATTGAGTATTTTAAGACCCAATGACTTTTTTCTTGGTCTGAGTCTTCAGATATATTTTCAGATATACAATAAACTAGCAAGAATTTGTTTATTAGAAAAAGACTTAACTAATAAGTTTATGAAAAAAAAAGAAAAAAAAGAAAAAAAAAAAAGTCCAACTAATAACATTAGCGTCAAGAATGCATGAATGCCTATCCAATATGAAAATTTTGAATGCCTCATGATACCACTTTAACACGGCTCCCTTAAATAAATAGCTTCTTAATTAGTTTTTGTTATTTAGACAGATTCTACTACTTTTAGCATTTGTATGATAGTTGAGATTTTTTTATATTTTATTTCTTGTATCTAAGATAATACTATCTTAAAACAACATGATACTATATATATACAATACATTTCAAGACTAGATGGATATAGTTTGAGACTAGAGATTATATTTAACTAGATTTTTTAATTTTATAAAAAAATATTTTTTAATATTAAATATTTCTTAAATAATATTTATTTGACTTTTTATATTACAATTTTTTTTTTTAATGTATAACCCTATCTTACTACTTTTTGAGATATAAAATTACTAAATTAGTTTTTGTATTTAAGTTTTATTAATTAGGAATACTTTTTACTAGTAGCTAATCTACATAATCTTCTTGTGGTATAATCGATATTGAGAGAAATTCAATAAATGATGCATTCATTTGAAGGACAAAAAAAAACAAAAAACAGCCTTTTTATATAATCAAGAACTGTCATATATATTACATGATTCTCTCTCTCTCTCTCTCTCTCTCTCTCTCTCTCTCTCTCTCTGATGTCAATCATATTCAGTTGGTGATAAAATCTATTGTGCGGGACATTGATTTGCAAGTGTTATAGGCTCAAGTCGTCAATGATAATTTGGCATACTTGCATCTTTTTTTTTTCCAACCTACTTTTTTATGGTTTCAATTTGGTTTGATTTCTATTGTCCAATATGTTTGCAAGCCTTTCGAGTTGAAAGAAAGAGTCCAAAACTCATCTATTTTCTTTTTCTTTATTCTTTTTAAGAAAAATGAATTACCATCCCACAATTTTTGTGGTCTTTTCTAATTGGGTGCCTTATGCCTAGACCTAGAAGAAGCAAGATACATTTTAAGTGGAAAAAATTCTAATCCTCTAATTAAGGGTTTTACAATGGAGTTGATACTTATTTAATTGTTAGAATAAATAAGAAAACCATAATTGAAAATTTCATCATTTTATTGATTTGAGAATAAATATACATTGATTATTAGAAATTACATGGCTTTGGTCCTAGATACAATCTAAGATAAAGTACATGGCTTTGTTTCCTAATTACAATCTAGAGATTGAAATTGCATGGATAAGCAATTGATCTATTAACCCTTAATCTAAGCTTGGAGGCTACATTACAAGATGAGAAGGTGTTAGACACCCACTTTGCCCGGTGAAACCGATCTTCTAGACTAAGATGGCCAACATTCATATCATCTCATCCAAATCACCCAATTGCATGTTGAATTTTAATGTGTGTGCATGTGATAAACCCTAATTCATCATTGCATTTGAATTGAAAAATAAATTCTAGTCAATGTATATGAATGGAGCTATCCTAGATTTAAGGATATGAGAGAACTATGAAACTAACATGTTCTTCATATTTTGGATATGGCTTTAAGATCAAAGCTAGTGTCATGCATGAACATGTGATGAACAACCATGAACATGTGAAGAACGCATATGAACATTTTAGAACATTCAAACATATTCAAGGAATTTAAATAATCACTATCATGCTCTAATCTTAATCTCATCATAGCAATATAAAAAAACAAATTAGGGAAAGAGATTACACATGCATGCAAGACCCACACGGTAGAGAAGGAGGTTCTTGGTGGAGACCCTAAGAGTGGAGTAGAAAAGAAGAACTAGGAGAGGGAGAGTGAGTCTCACTCAATACCTTGAGTCTCACAAAGACCAAGATATAACAAGACTACTCTATTTTACTAGGACTCAAGAGGGGAGAAGATAGGGTGTTTTGGTGTGCCTTGGAATGGAGGAGATGAGGTGTTTATATAATAATGGTGGAGAAAATATGAATAGAATGACATTTAGTGAGGGTTGACAAAGGATCAAAGAGAATCATGAACCTAGATCTTATTTTAGACTTTGGGGAAAGCTAGTGCATTAAATTTGGGGGTTGGTGGGAGTGATTAGCATGCAAAATGTCTAAAACCCTAGTTTTTCCTGTAGCTCCTATAACAGTTTTTAGAGCTAGCTTCAAAAAACCATTTTTGTTTCAATTCTGATTGGAATTACCTTATTCTTGTGCTTAAATTGAAATCTCTTATGTCTAGTTTCTAGAAAAATTAACCTCACTCACAGATTCGAAATATTCTGAGAGATATCAACAAAATGGTGAGCAAAGGTCATTTGTTGGAAAATAATTTGAGCACTATTAACATTAATAGGCCCCAAATTAGTTTCTAATTAAAATTAATTGGCCCCAATCACTTCTATTTTAGACTTAATCAGTTTCAAATTTACCCCAATTAAAAAGATAATTACACAAATTACTTATCGAATAATTAATGTTCAATTATCTAATTAATCAAGTGTGTACAACCTTACCATAAGATGTAATCCTAGTTAATTAAATTATGACATGTTGTTAGGTTCTAAGGAATTAGGAACTAATGTATTAGAACTTCATTTTGTAAGGTTGACAAACCATGATTAAAATGGTTTTAGTCTTGTTAAGACTTTCTCAAAGTATGTGGTTTTTATGTAAAGTTGGAATCGAGTTACTGTAGAAGTTACTGTACAAATCTGTCAGGCTCGATCGATCGAGAATTAGACTCGACCGATCGAAAGTCGTGCAGATTGTTTTTTCTATAGAATTTTCAACTCAGCCCAAGCCCGATTGAAGTGTAGGGTTTTATGTTTTGCCCTAAATATAAAAGGGAAAATCCTAGCCACGTTTTTAGAGTTCTGAATGCTGTATGTGTGAATCTTATTGTGAGATCTAAAGGTGTTTGCCTTCACATACACTTAGAGTTTTCAAACTCAAGATTGATGTCAAGAGCTTGGTGATCATTCAGTTGCAGATTCAAGAACTTAAAGATATACAAGCAGGAGTGCTTGTGCTTACTGTGAATTTAAGAAAGAAGTAGTCCGTGGACTCGGAGCTGTCACGTGGTCGTGGTAGTAAGTTTCCTGCTCGAGGTAGCAATAGGATGTTAGTGGTCTAAGTCGCTATTGTGTAAACTTCAATTCTTTCATAGTAAATTCTGTTTTACCTTGAGGATAGCTAGGTTAAATCCTCCCCAGGTTTTTTACCAGTTTGGTTTTCTTGAGTTATCATATCGTGTGTTCTTTATTTTCCGCACTTTGCATGATATGATATATTTGTGTTAACCTAGATCTGCTTAATTTACTTAAGTTAATCACTTGGCTAAATATCTAGGTTAATCTGTTTGGGTTTAAGAGGTTTAAATTTCTAACAAGTGGTATTAGAGCGGGTAGCTTTTTATTGTAGATCTTTTGATCTAAAAGCTGATCCTTTACCCCTGTTTTCATGGAACACGGACACTCTCTTATTATTCCACCTCATTTTGATGGGAATAAT
Source organism: Lithocarpus polystachyus (assembly GCA_033629205.1). Lineage (NCBI taxonomy): Eukaryota > Viridiplantae > Streptophyta > Magnoliopsida > Fagales > Fagaceae > Lithocarpus > Lithocarpus polystachyus. The sequence goes on from CM066165.1 coordinate 2,296,244, forward strand.
TATGCTTATTGGAAAGTAAGGAAGAAAGCATTCCTAAAATCTATTGATGAGAGAGTCTGGAACTCTGTTAAATACGGATGGGAGAAGTCCACTACCCCTGTGAGTGAGTGGCAAACTTCTCAAAAAAAGGCAGCCGCTTTTAATAGCAAAACTATGAATGCTATTTTTAATATTGTTTCTATGGAGGAATTTAAGAGAATCTCTAATGTTGAGGTGGCTCATACTTCTTGGAATATCCTCCAAACTGTGTATGAAGGCACAAAGGCTGTCAAAATAAATAAGTTGTATCAATTGACTACTAGATTTGAAAGCATTAGAATGACTGATGATGAATCTTTTGATGAATTCTATGCTAAACTTAATGATATTGTTAATTCTGCATATAATTTGGGTGAAATCTATGATCAACCTAAAATTGTTAGGAAGATTCTTAGATCTTTGACTGAGGATTTTAGACCCAAAGTGACTGCCATCACTAAAAGGAAGGATGTAGACTCCATCCCTGTTGATGAACTTGTAGGATCTCTTCAGTCCTATAAGTTGGACTTACCTAAGACTAACAAATTCAAATCAATGGCTCTTAAATCTGTTGATGATGTTGATGTTAGTGGATTTGATGATGAGCTCTCTGCTACAGAGATTGCTTACCTTGCCAAGAACTTTAGAAATTTTCTTAGGAATAATAACAGAAAGGCAAGAAGTAAAAACACTGCTGAACTTAGAAATTTTAGGAGGAATGATCCCACTAAGGTTAATGACACTGAAAAACCTAAAGAGAAAGTATGTCAACCTTCTAATAATTCTATGGGGCAATAATGTTTTGGATGTTAAGGGTATGGTCATGTGAAATCTGAATGTCCTACATACTTAAGGACTAAGGATAAGGCTATGACTGTAACCCTTAGTGATGATGAAGTTTCTGACAATGAATTTGGTAGTGATGAGGATGGAAACTTCATTGCTTTCACTGCTACTACTGTTGAAGAGAACCCTTCTAATGGGGAACTCTCTGAAGATGCAGATTTACAAGAAGCCTATAATAAATTTTGCAAAGTTGCTGCAAAGGATGCTATGAATGTTGAACTTGGCTTAAAGAAAATTGCATCTCTTGAACTTGATAAGAAAATTTTGCTTGTGAAACTGTTTGATACCAATGAACTTTTGAATAATGTGAAGACTGAGAACATGCTTTTACTTGAGAAAGTTAAAAATTTGGAACTTAAACTGTCTATTGCTAGAGAACAAACTAATAGGTCTGCAAGCTCCAAACTTGATCACATACTAAGTGTTCAAAGGTCTCCCTCTGACAAAACTAGCTTAGGTTTTGTGGAAAGCATCTCTGTGCCTGAATTTCATTCCACAAACTTTGTTCCTTCTACTGAACTCCCTAAGAGTGAGGTTGTCAAACCCTCTGTGAGTGAAGCTGTTAAATCTGTAGAAGTTACACCTCTTAGGAAGATTAGGATTGATTTTCAAGAGTCTAAATCTAAGGCGTCTAATTCTTCTAAGGGCAAATTGCTTGATAAGCCTGCATGGGTTTGTCATTTTTGTGGAAAGTCTGGGCATATTCGTCCAAACTGTTTCAAGTTGCAAGCTGCTAAGTTAGCAAATAAACCAAAAGTACATGTGCCTCAAGCACAAGATCCTATGGTACTTATTGGTGAATTAGTAAAGGCGTTAAACCTTTATTCCAATCTTGGAGTTGCTCAGAATTCTAATGTGAATAATAACTCCAATGCTAGAGTTGCATCTAAATGGTTTTAGATACAAAAGGCTCGATCTAATTGAGTTTGTTTGATATGGTCCTTGTTCTTCATTGCTTTATCTCTTGTGACCATTTTTTTTACTAGGATTTGCATTGCATAACATTCATGCATTTCATTCTAGGATGTTTTTTTATTTTTTATTTAAAAAAAAAAGGGTAACAAGATTTTGTTTTGCAAAATGTGTTTTGCAGTATTTTTCTTGAATTTGAAAACAAGGTTGGTCAATCTATTTTTATATAACATATCTATGTACCTTGTTTAGCTTGGATGAGCTTATTTTATTACACTTTACTAGTTTGAGCTTTGTAGTGCATGTTGTGTGGGAAAGATATTTATAATTTTTGACCACATGATCTTGATCTTGACGTCACATGTCTTTGATTGTTGGACTTGGTCTTATTGAGAAAGGCATAGATAACTATCTCACCACTGTTTATTAGCCAATCATGAACACCTTAGTACATATCATAAGACTTTGTACCCGAGAAAGTGTAGTACATGCACAAAAAGAAAATAAGATGTAGCCTCGGTTAAAATGTTAAAATTGGTGTGTACATTATTGGGTTATAATAATTTCACAATTCAAATAAAATTGGTGTGTACATTATCCCGGCTATTTTAATAAGTTTCTGATCAATTGAAATTGGTGTGTATATTATGAGGCATATCAAGAAACTTACATGATTGCAAGCTCTTATTCTAGGAGATGTGAGAGTTATATGATGTAACTCTTTAGGTGATAGTCTCTTTCAAATTTATGTGATGAATTTTATAGAAATTGTGATTGATTTCTATTCACATATCACCTCACATGTTTCTCAAGCTTTTGCTAGTTGCTAGTTGCACACACTACACAAGTTACTCTTTGCTAAACTTTGTACAGGTTATTGTGTGTGTTTTGGTCTGATCAACCAAGTTTGAAAATTCCTTGAATTGTGTGCAAAACATGTTTGATGTTTGAGATCTTGAGCAGAATTGAGTGATAATTTTAATTTTGGAAAACTGGGTTTAAAATAAGTGTTTTTGAAAAGCATTCCATTTCATACTCATGCATTTTTATCATAAAATTTAATGCTTTGAGGAGTTTCTGCACAAAAATTGCTTTGTTTTTCAAAAAATTGATTTTTCCAGAATTCCAATCGATCGAATTTGTCTCTCGACCGATCGAAATTGTGATTAAATCCTTTGGTCAACTTCTGTCTGTTTGATCGATGCTCGATTGGTACTGGATCAATCGAAGCACTTTCGACCGATCGAATCTAATTTTCAATCGATCGAAAATCATGCTGAGAGTTTTTTAAAAGGACTTTTTCTCACGTGTTCTTCACTTTTCAAAAAGTTTTCAAATTGTCTTTTCTCTCTCACCGACCGATCAAGCCTCCAAATAGGATTTTTTGTCATTTTCCTTCGAATTTTTTGCAAAGATTCTCTCTCCCTGGGCCGGTATGTCAATTTTACCCTTCCTTTTCCATTTATTTTCATTTTTCATGCATTAAATCATGCATATTGAGGGTAATTTTTGAAACTCTATCTTTTTGGGATTGTTGATGTTTTAGGCCGTTTCTTTCATAATAAATCATTGAGTTTTTGTTGGGACACTATATACAACTAATCCATATGGTTTAATTTGATCAATTTGGTGATTTGTGAGAAATTGAAAATTCTAGGGCTTGAAAAATGCCGAATTTGGGGTTTTTGTTCAATTTGATGTAAATTGATGAAATTGGCTTGTTAGGTTGACTCATTTGATCATTATATTGTGTTTTCTAACTTGTGCAATGATCAATTTTTCAATTTGTTGGGTTTTGTGAAAATAGGTTTTTCAAATTTGGGGATTTTTTTATGTAACGTTCATGCTCAAGCCAATTTTGTGAATTTGGAACATAATTGAACTGTTTTCATTGCATTAGACCATGCATCATTTGAATATTCTGATCATGCATCATATAAAATTTTTTTTTCTATATTGTTCTTGTGCTAATCTTGTAGTCTACCCTTGGTTTTTCTTTTGTCTTTTTCTTTCTGTGTCTCTCTATCTGGTCTGTAGCATCATGCCTAGGAAAACTAGAGCTCATAGGACCTCTTCTTTTTCACCATCCTTCGATAGTGATAGGTTTATGAGTAAGACACATCAGGAGACCTATGAGACACTTAACCTTAGGAGGAACATTTGGGATGAGCGTAGGGTTCTACTAGATGAGTTAGATGATAAGGTAAGACGTAACTTTGAGCGTCGGGATTGGTTACCTTTATTAGATATTGATCATCCGCCTCCGGCTACCCTGATTAGAGAGTTCTACTCGAACCTCTTTATCCATATCTATGATTTCAAGACTTTAGTACAGAGTTGGATATGAGGTGTAGAGTATTGCATTACTCCTTCGGTAGTGTCTGATGCTCTTGGGTTGCCTATGGTTTCTCATCCTATCTATCCTTATGATGAGTCTCCTCCCCTTGACGATGTTATGTCATTTATCACTGGTTCTTCTATCTACTGGGGTTCTGATCCTCGGATCACGTCTGCTGAACTTATTGAGATTCACTATCTTTTCTTTAGGATTGCTTGTCATTCCTTGTGGCCTATCTCTCATCTACACACTATCCCTCTTGAGTGATGTGTGTTTCTTTATGCTCTTGTCACTGATGCTCCTATTAGTTTTCCTCATCTTTTTCTTCATTCTTTGAACGAGGTGCATAGGAGCAGTTCTACTGCTCATGCTTTGTTCTTCCCTGTTTTTATTCATAGGATTCTTCTCCATTTAGGGTTAAGTGATTTCCCAACTTCTGAGCCTGTTCATATAGTTGCTCACATTGGTGCCACCTTTCTTAGGCAAAGGGCTGCTCAGCTTCGAGCTAGCTCTAAGCGTCCTAAGGTTGAGCTTTCCGGTGTCACTCCTCCTCCTTTCTCTTCTGCAGGTGCTCCTATGGCAGAAACGTCTGTTGATCTGATTGCTGTTGCTGCTGCTGTTCCTCCACCTTCACCTATGGATGATTCGGACATTTGTCGGATGATGGATACTGTCATGACCGTCCAGGCAGCTCATGGTCAGCTTTTGGTGGATATGCTTAATGAGATACATGCTTTGCGAGCAGATTTGGAGAGTCTTCGACATTCTCCTCTGCCACCTCTTTTTGGTGATGAGTGAGTGCCTTTTGGTAATTCGTCACAAAAAAGGGGAGTACATTGTAGTAAAGGAGTTTTGTTTTAGGGCGAGATTTTGATACTTTTGTGACATTGTGGAGCTATGGAGCTTTTAAATTGTACCTAGGTGCTTCATTTTGTATCTATCTTTTTGGCTCATGATTATTTTTTGTTTGGGTTGTCCATGATAGGGGGAGATATATTAGATACATTGATTGTATATGTTTCTTGTTTCACATTGTCTTACATTGCTTATTGATTTATATTTATGAGATTATTCATGATATATGTCTTTATTCTGTGTTATGTGAAATCAAGAAATTATTTTCAATATTACTTGTAGTTTCCACACATGCGTTTATGTGTTTGTTAAGTGTTACAGGAATATACATGTTGATTCAGTCATGCTGCTATCTACACTTGCAATTGATATATAGTAGTTAGGTTGAATTTGTCTAGTTGGGCCATTGTCTTGTAATGGGCTGTTATTTTTGTAAACTTTGAGCTTGATGTTAAGTTTGTGTTTTGTCACGGATTGCTAAAGGGGGAGTTTGTTAGGTTCTAAGGAATTAGGAACTAATGTATTAGAACTTCATTTTGTAAGGTTGGCAAACCATGATCAAAATGGTTTTAGTCTTGTTAAGACTTGTTCAAAGTATGTAGTTTTTATGTAAAGTTGGAATCGAGTTACTGCAGAAGTTATTGTGCAAATCTACCAGACTCGATCGATCGAGAATCAAACTCAACTGATCGAAAGTCGTGTAGACTCGATCGATCGAGAATCAAACTCAAACTCAACCCAAGCCCGTTTGAAGTGTAGGGTTTTATGTTTTGCCTTAAGTATAAAAGGGAAAACCCTAGCCACGTTTTTAGAGTTTTGAATGCTGTGTGTGTGAATCTTATTGTGAGATCTGAGGTTTTTGCCTTCACATACACTTAGGGTTTCCAAACTCAAGATTGATGTCAAGAGCTTGGTGATCATTCAGTTGCAGATTCAAGAACTTAAAGATATACAAGTAGGAGTGCTTGTGCTTGCTGTGAATTCAAGAAAGAAGTAGTTCGTGGACTCGGAGCTGTTACGTGGTCGTGGTAGTAAGTTTCCTACACGAGGTAGCAATAGGATGTTAGTGATCTAAGTCGCTATTGTGTAAATTTCAATTCTTTCATAGTGAATTCTGTTTTACCTTGAGGATAGCTAGGTTAAATCCTCCCCAGGTTTTTTACCGGTTTGGTTTTCCTGGGTTATCATATCGTGTGTTCTTTATTTTCTGCACTTTGCATGATATGATATATTTGTGTTAACCTAGATCTGCTTAAATTACCTAAGTTAATCACTTGGCTAAATATCTAGGTTACTCTGTTTGGGTTTAAGGGGTCTAAATTTCTAACACATGTCATAAATCACAAATCGATTATAATTACAACCAATTAGAATCAATTTTTCACAATCACATATATTCAGACTTAATTTGTGATAGTGCATCTCGGCCATTAAAACTTGATTTGATGATAACTTTCTATCTGAAGGTCTGATTAGGGCTTATGACCAGTCAATTTGATCGTTACACCATCGAGATCATTTTGATGAAATGAAATTAAGGATCTAGTGGCCAAAATTAAAATGCCTATTCCAAGGTGAAATTACCCTTTTATCCTCCATGTGAGGTTAAATGAGGGTTGCAAAATGGGGTGTCAACACCATGACCTCACAACATGCTCATAAATATCTCCCATACACTTGTATTTGGCTCCTTTGCTAGCCGTGAAATGCTGTGCAATTCAAACCAACAATAATGATGAAAAATGAAGAAATAAATTCTCTCTCTCTCTCTCTCTCAAGATTATTTTTTAGTTCTGATAATCAAATTGTTTCACTGTTGAGGGGCTGATCAAAAATCACAAAGAAACTACGCCTTCAAAGAAATGATGAATTCAAATTTGATTGACTAGCGTGTTTTGTTTCTTTTCCTCTTTTACTATTCAAAGTCGCTTTTTTTAAGAAAAAAAAAATATAATTTGATAGCTACAAGTTACAACTAATAACAAGTGAGCGAGAATTTGAATTCTAGATATCTTTATTTGAAAACATCAGGAGGTTTTTAGCCTCTCAGAAGAATTAACAGTTGGTCGACAAACATGATTGATGTAGCTTCTTAAAATTAAATTTGAACTACATGGTTGACACACAAATATGCTTTACTCCTACAAAAAACACAATATCCCCTGCCCCTCTCCTATAAAAGATACTATCATCAGATTTGACCTCTACCTCCATAATCAATCATGATACATAATAATTTTGAGCAAATTTTCTTGACTAATCAAATTCTAAGAGCGTCTCTATATCCCCTTATTAGACAAACCCCATATCTAGGTCATTTTAAGTTTTTATCACAATAAAGTATTATCAAGTTTAAGTTAAATTATAAGTTATATAATCTGATGAATTAAGCAGATGAGTTTGAATAGGTCCATTAGCCTTTCATGTCATCCCCATAGGTTTGGAAGGCCCATGACCTGAGATCCAATACCCAGTGCTTAGGAGGAGTTAATTTTCTAGGCCCCTTTAGAAATTAAAGTTTATAGAGTGAGCACTTTCTGACTTTGAAGTTTTGGAGTTTCAAATGAGCATTATCGGTTCTTAATGTTTCAAAAAAAATTAAGGATCATTCTGTTAATGGATATTAGTTTCATTTTCTATGTGGCTGATTGAACAATGCCATAACATTTAGTCATTTAATAGCGACATGAAAATATTTTTAATATTAACAAATTACACATTAAAAAACACAAGACCTATGGAAGATCAAAGATCAAAGCCAAATCCGTTTGAAATGGGTTTTTGTCAAATCAAAACCAAGCTAAAATTTCCATCCCAAAAAAAAAAAAATATATATATATATATATATTTAAGCTAGTCTAATGACTTTAGGGAACAATAACAATTATTTGAAATTTCAAGAGCAAAAAGCGTCCACTTGGTAAACTTCAAAGTCTAACCACATATTTTGGCCATTTTTTAAAAGAAAATTCAAGGCAAAAATCTACTTTATATCCTATTACTTTCACCAATTGTTATTTTAGTCCATTAACTTTTATCAATTGTCATCTTAGTCCACAATGTTTAAATACTATCATTTCAGTTTATTAACTTTGAATAATTGTCATTTTAGTCCATTAAATTTAAATATTTTCAGTTTTTGGGCTTAAATAAATTAATAAAATAATCATTTGTAATGATAACCTGGTGTGTGTGGGATGAGAAATGCATATGTCCGATATAATAGTCATATACTAAAAGAGGTTTAGATACCAATTTTTTTTTAAATAAAAAAAAATTATTTTCTTGAAATTGCATATTGATAATATGAATTACCTATGATTGCAGTGATCAAGAAGGAGAAGCAAAGTTATATGATTTCTAGTTTGCCTATTCATCCCAGCCTAACCATAAAATACTAAAGGAATTTTTTGTTTTTTTAATTACTTCTTATATGAGTGGGCACAACTCTAAACTTTGAAGGTGTCTAAAATGCATTTTAGCCTAAAAATTATTAACAGAGTAGGTTTTGATTGAAGTTCTATTTTCAAAGTTTCAGGATACTACACTGATTAATTATAATCCTATAACCCAAAGTTTGAAAACGTAGTTTGTCATCTGCTTCCTTAACTGCAAAAGTACACTCTTTGCTGCTGTTGAGTATTAGAAGTTAGATCTGTATGAATAACCCTACAAAGCTACATTGAGGCTTAGACGCTTTGTTGTCTTTTCAAATAGCAGCGCCAGAAGCACGCCACTTTCTTCCCTTGATTTTAGACAGAAAAATCAGATTAAAAAAGACATTTATGGATACTTGGAGGTTGAAACTAAACATAATTAAGTCTGTGCATTACAACTTGGCTAACAGAGTTTTAACTTATTCCAATTATTTTCTGAAAGTTTCAAACCATGAATAAAGTCAATACAGTTACGACCACTATTTTATGAAAAAATGGTTCCAATGCATGACCTCTTTAAATTAGATTATTTGATTACCAGAAAATATTTTAGAGCTTTCAGATAGTGGAGAGGCTAACTAGAATTACATCATTTGGCCCCAACCTCCAGGACCTAAAAGTGTTGGCATGCAGGTTCATGCTCTTGTTATCCAAACAAAAAGCTATAGTTTGTTAAAGTTATAATAAACTTCACAACATGCTCATATATGTCTCCCATGCAGTACTGGTATTTGGTTCCATTGCTAGCAGTGAAATGATTTGCAATTTAAACCAACAATAAAGGATATTTAAATAAGATTTAAGAATCCAATAAGAAAAACAGCAAAACCCATACCAATCAAGTGACTGATGGTCAAAAAAACTCAAACCCATTGATATTTCGAAATTAAAAATAGGAGAAAACTACCAAATCATGAGAAAATTAACCTTGAGATTGTATCACTAGACTAACAGCGGATTCGACATCTTTTTCAGACCCCAATAACAACTCCGGGTGATGATTGTGGCGGAATGAAGCTCCGGTGTGAGGATGAGGAGGAAAGTTTGCCTTTAGTTTGCCGTTTGGAGAAGAAGCTTTGAACGTGGTTGAGGAATATTTGAGGTTTTAATTGGGTTATAATTGCATGTAATAAGGTGTATTGAGTTTAAATTTGTTGGCTAATATGTCGCTCCAGGATTAGTTGGCATAAACAGTGTCTTTTACGCCAGTTCCGAATTTAACTTATTCTCTGGTATGCCACTTAATCCTGAAAAGTACTGCTTACCTAACCTAACCTAATCAGTGGACCACTAAGGCAAGGTCATATGTGAACAAGAAGATGCTCTGTGAGTAAAAGAATTTGCCATCTAGAAAGGCAACCCACCTAACCATTTTGAAATTATATACTACCATGTAATTGGTCTTTACCAAGTAACGTCACATACATCAAATATATGTGGCCCTGATTTTGAGAAATTGCATGCACCAGGACCACAATTTAACACCTTAACCTTGAGTCAGTCAATAGCAGTTTGTATTAACGGACAAAACGATCGATCGTGGGTCTCTCACAATCACACAAACTAGCTAGTAACCGTATATTAAGGGCAACCTTTTTCTCACTGCATTCACAAATGGCAGCATTTAATTAAATCACCTAACACACGCGCGCGCACACACACACAAAACTTATCACTGAGGTGTGGGACATAGACGACATTGCTAGTTTGAAATATCATCGAGTTATTGCTAATTGCTACATGAAAATGTTGCAATTTTTGAATGATCGTAAAGATTGGAAATAAAATTAATAATTATTGCAAAAATTGTTAACTTATAAAACGTACGTAAACATTGGTTTAGGATTGTCTTTGAGCCTCATCCAGCATTCCATGATCAAAGCAAATTAAGGTCATTTGATGACTATTTGAGTGTTATAAAGCTACTTTTCGCACATGATCGTGATCCTTCAGTGAAGAAATTTGCATCAGGTGGTGGGATCGGGCCATGGGTACAGGCCACACTACTTTATGTCAAGACTTTTCATCGGATGCTTCATAGTTCTCTCTGTAGACTTTAAATGAGTAAAATTTATAAGGACAATTTATTGGTTTAATTTTCATCTGCTATTAATGTAAATTGTACACAATTGCACGACAGTGTGTACAATATAATGTTGTAGTATAAATATGTACAATATTGTATATATTTATCTAGTCTATAATCACGCAAGTTTTACATGTGTAGTAGAAAGTAAACTAATAATTTTTCAATTTATAGTTAACATGGATATGGTTTTATAAACCTCATGTATAGCTTCTATTGTTTTCGTCAGACTCATACGATGATTAAATTGTAATAATTTGAAGTCATATAGTTGTGCATATTAAACTTTAGACTTTTATTTTATAAAATATTGAATCATGACATTTATTTTATAATTATTTCCGAATGTGATTATTTATTCACTCATTTTTACGGAAAATAATAAATTATTATAAAAATAGCTAACTATATGAATTTAAGCATCTGTTTGAAAACAACTTATTTAGATTTTTGTTGAAAACATTATAGATAAAAGTTAAAAAGTAAATAAAATAAGTAGAAGATACACTTGAGATTTACAGAAAGCAGGAAAAAAAAAAAGCTGGTTTATAATTAAGACCCTAGCGCATACTAAGTCATATAATTGCCTTTTTTTTTTCTCTTCCATTAAAACATTTTCTTCTTTATTTTCCTTTCTTTTATATAACTTTTGAACATTAAAAAATATTACAAAATATGAAAAATTTTATTTATATATACTTTTAGTGAAGCTAGCTATTTACTATTTAATGTCCTCAATGCATGGCTATTGAATTGACTATAACGTACACTTTCAACCCAGAAACTTTCGTGATATAGCCATGTAAAATTAAAGCATAGGTATGATACCTAGAAAGTTTAATAAGTTACTGTCGCATCGAAAGCATGACCACATAAATAAAGAAATGTCTCATCTTGTCTGCATCCGGACCCTTTCTCAGTAGATTAGGTTTTCAAATATCGACTTATTAAATAAATAAGTAAACACTTTAAATGGGTTGAAGAATTAAAGTGTATGCACTATTTTTGGGATATAAAAAAAAAATTTGAAGATGGATATTATATTTAATATTAAGTAGATTGAAATTGGTTGTGTCACATTTGCGTTAACCCCAACATAACTCGTTTATTAAGTGTATTAGGTGGGTTGAGTCAGGTCAACCCGACTTATTAACATGCCGAATTAGGGTTAAAAAATCATGACACAATTATTAAATAGACTAGGTTCAGGTTGAGTCATTTAGTCGAATACTCCTATCTCGACATGGCATGAACCTAACCCAAATTCCCGAATTGACACTCCTATTAATAATCACCGGTAAAAATGTCATTTAAAATTGTAGTGAAAATGTTATAGAAACATCATTTTTTGTTCTTGGTGCGGAAAAGTTAAGAGTTTATTTTTCAAAGAAAAGAGACACTACAAAGAAAACAAAGGCAACACCAATGTAATCCCCTTATTTACGCTTTTTTGGATTGGACGATTTACCCCCCCTTTTTTTTTTACATTATCATCTAAAGGCTCTAGTCTAATCCTCCAGGACCACCACTAATAGGTGAACAAAACTTCAAAATATTGTTTCATGTTCGGAAGACTATATAAAAAATTCTTAAAGTCGGTGAGACTTTAACATGATTTAAAGTTAGTGGAACAGCTGAATAAGAATGCGTGGAAGAGGGACATCTACGTGTTTCACATAGTTTGATTGACCACAATGACCCTGGTATGGTTCGTTGAAACTTCAAAGTGTTATTTTGGGCTTTACTCAGAAACTTCCATGATATTGCAATCAATGTAAAATGCCTGTCATTTTTTGAAAGCAAGACTACAATAAAGTCTAGCCCCTTGCATCCATTCGCTCACCCTTTTCCTGTTCACTTTCCTCGCTTTATATTGACACCGTTTTCACAGCTTTCCTTCTTCTTCTCCTCCTCCTTTCAACTTTTTTCATCTTTCTGCTCGTAAATCCCAATGGCCTCATCTCACCAACTCAAGAACTTTGATGTCTTTTTGAGTTTCCGAGGTGAAGATACTCGCCGTGGTTTCGTAAGCCATTTAGATAAGGCTCTGACTCAGCAGGGTATTCGAACCTTCATTGATAATAATCTCACTAGAGGAGAAAACATTAGGAAAGCGCTTTTCAAAGCCATTGAAAACTCAAGTGCATCAATAATTGTATTTTCTAAAAACTATGCATCCTCTAGTTGGTGTTTGGATGAACTTGCTAAGATTATTGAGTGTAGCAAAAAAGTGCTTCCAGTTTTCTATCAAGTGGATCCATCTAAAGTTCGTAAGCAAAGAGGGGATTTTGGAAAAGTACTGACTAAGCTTGAAAAAAAAATTAAAGATAAGACAAAGGTACAAAGGTGGAGGGATGCTTTAAGTAAAGCAGCCAATATTTCTGGTTGGGACGACAAAAACAGGTTTTTGCATTCTACTACGTACTCTTGTTTGTTGATCTTCAAGAGTTTTAATGGTTTTGTGATGTCCATTAAATTTTATTGTTAATTAAAACAACAACTAGAATTAATTGTTAGCTTTTATTTTCTCTTTAAATTTTATTAAATTATATGAAAGTAATATTTTCTTGTCATATCTTTTATACTAAGCTTTTTTTATTTTTTTTAGAAGAATCTTTTATACTAAGCTTGCTAGCTATAGATTAAAGATGGAAATAAAAGAACTTAATAATAGATTACTTTCCATTATTAATTAGGAATTTCACCCCTCATAATATTTGGAAAAATTAAAAAAAAAAAAAAACTTTATGCATTTTTTCTAGGCACGTAGTGACTAGTGAGATCCAGTAAGATTATGTCGTCATCTAAGTGGACTTTTAATGCAACTTCATCCCAAAAGCTAATTGCTACCCAAAAAAAGTGAATTCAATAAAAAATTTCAATCTATGAGTTACATGTCGCTTATGTCATCTAGCAACACTTCAACTATGATGTAAAAATTAAACATTGTTAGGGACACCTAACCCAACAAACATCTTGCATTTAGTTTATGTTTTTTTTTTTTTATAGTCCAACTCGTTACACGTGTTAATTAAATGCTCTGTGAATGACAGTTGCACTGAATCTGATCTTGTACAAAAAATTGTTGAAGAGATCTTAAATTCCAAATTCATTCAGATGCCATCAAATGTTGCTACAATGCAGCTGGTTGGAATAAATTCTCACATAGAGGCCCTAACAAAACTTTTAGATATTGAATCAAATGATGTTCGCATGGTAGGGATCACTGGCCTTGGTGGAATAGGCAAAACTGCAATTGCAAAAGCTATTTATAATAGCTTTTCAAATCATTTCAAAGCAAAATGTTTTGTAGAGAATGTTAGAGAGTGGTCAAAGACAGAGCATGGCAAAATCCATTTACAAAAGACACTTCTTAAGGGTATCTCTGAGGATAAGAATTTGAGGGTGAGTACTATATATGAAGGAAATACAAGGATAAATAAAATTCTTTGCCTAAAAAAGGTTCTTATCATTCTTGATGATGTGGATAATGCCGACCAGATAGAAACATTGCTCGGACAATGTGAAGGCTTTGCATTTGGAAGTAGAATCATTCTGACAACAAGATATAAAAGCTTGCTAGTTAATCGAAATGGTCTTTCAACCTATGACTATGGGGTTAAGGAATTAGATGAAGTTGAAGCTATTGAACTCTTTCGTAAGCATGCCTTCCCAAGAAACGAAGTCCCTGAAGATTATTTGGAACTCGAGAAACAAGCTATAAGTTATGCCAAAGGCCTTCCTCTAGCTCTAAAAGTAATGGGTCGTGATTTGTGTGAGAAAACTATACATGAATGGGGTGATGCATTAGATTGTTATAAAACAAATCCTCTTGAAGATATTCAAAAAATACTAAGAAGAAGTTATGAAGGATTAACCGAAAATGAACAGAACATTTTCCTTGATATTGCATGTTTCTTCAAGGGATATGACATGAGTTATAATATGATTAAGGATGTATTGAAAGCTTGTGGTTTAAACCCAGTATATGGTATTCGAAAACTTATTGATAAATGTCTCTTGACTATTGATCGATATTGTTTTTTGTCGATGCATGACTTATTACAACAAATGGGCATGGACATTGTTCGACAAGAAGCACCACAAAAGCCTGGGGAACGTAGCAGACTATGGTGTTATGAGGAAGCTCTTGATGTAGTAACTGAAAATATGGTATGTTTGTTATTTTGATTCACTTCCTCCCTTTACTTCACACGAAAGATGTATTACTCTTTTTTCCCTTTTTTTATTTGTTTATTCTGAATATTATTTTTGTTTAAATTTTATTAACTATTATATGTTTTGGTGATTCACTTACCCTTTTGTTCAACTAGGGTTCAGATAAAATTCGAAGCATAATATTGTGGTCGCCTAAATCGGAATCCGAAGAGGTGCAAATAAAGGCACAATTTTGTAAGATGAAAAATCTTAGATTGCTTTTGATTCGTAATGTACGTTGTTGCAATGGACCCCTTGAATGTCTTCCCAATGGATTAAGCTTACTTGATTGGCGTGAATATCCATTTTCTTCATGGCCCCCAAATTTTTTTCCTAAAAAATTGGTTGTGCTCAACATGCCTTTTATCCTATTAAAGGAACCAGTACTCAAGCAGGTATGATCATTGGCATTTATAAATTATTATTTTATCAAAGCTTTTAGTTTTTAATTTATTTATATATACTTCTTTAAAGATTAAACCATGTTCTAACTTTCAAATTTTTTTCTATAGATTTTTGTATCCGTGACATATGTGGACTTCAGTCGATGCAAACTGATTACAAAAATACCTGACTTATCAATGACCCCAAACGTAACGACATTGATACTTCAATGTTGTACAAATTTAGTTGAGATTGATGACTCCGTGGGGCGTCTTGATAAGCTTAAAGAGTGGAACCTTTTCGGTTGCAAAAAAATTGAAACTCTTCCGAACTGTCTCATGATGAAATCTCTTACATATTTGGATCTGGATGCCAACATGCAGCTGCTTCCAGAAATCATTGGGCTTCCACCAAATCTACCACCATGTTTAGGTGTAACAAGCCACATGTTAATGTCTCCACACTCATCTACAATATCTGGGAGTCAAACCCGCTGTTGTGAATATAGTTTTGAGGTACCAGGAGATGAGAATGATATTCCAAATTGGTTTAACCATAAAAGGGATGGAAATTTAATATCATTCTCGATTGGTCCCGAATTTCCAACAATTGCTCTCAGCATTGCTTTTGGAATACAAGATTATTATTGTTATTTTATTTATCATGTCTTCATTTCCATCAATGGTAGTAAACGAACGTTTGAACTAAAATTCTTTGAAAAGAATAGTAGCTTTGGGCATCTGAGTTTTTGCTGTAGACCTCAGAGCTCATTGCAGGAACAATTTCGGGACTTGCAGCTAACTGATCGGAATCATGTTGAGATCCTCTTTGAAACTTTCCTTGGACCTCGTCTTCCTTCATCCAGAGATATTGCTGCTCCTATCGTTGAAAGGATAGGAGTTCATGTAGAATGCAATTGCAAGTATGAAACCCCGTGACTCTTTCCCCAATGTTTGCGAGTGGTACGATGCCGCTACTTCCCAACTCGCTGCAAGGTTTGCTTTCACACACTCTCTCTCTCTCTCTCTCTCTCTTTTATTTATTTATTATTATTTTTTTTTTTTTGCAAATTAAAATGTGTTTTAATTAATTTTTGGTATTTGTTAATTGTCAATTGTTGTTGTTGTTGTTATTGTTATTGTTTGCTGTTGGAGTGAGAGTAGGTGGCAAAGGTGACCCAGTTGTTGCTGCTCCTGCAAAGGAGGTATGCTGTAAAATTTGGATAATTTTACAATCTTATGTCAGAAATTTGGGGGTTTTG
Organism: Lithocarpus polystachyus; assembly: GCA_033629205.1. NCBI lineage: Eukaryota > Viridiplantae > Streptophyta > Magnoliopsida > Fagales > Fagaceae > Lithocarpus > Lithocarpus polystachyus. The sequence goes on from CM066165.1 coordinate 2,312,599, forward strand.
AGTTATAACATGTGGTAGTTGGTAAAACTAATTTTTCCATTGCTATTGGGTTTATTTGGAGTTAGTTGAAATTCTAAATTTCTTTTCTCGGAGGATATTGTGATTTTGCTTTCAACTCCAATCAGTTTCCTCTACGGGAGAGAATGGGAAGACTCTTGATTGGTCTGTTCTTGGTGGTTCCTTTTATTTTTATTTTTTTATTTTTTGTTTTTAGGTAATTGTAATTTATCAATTGGACTGTTCAATGGGACATTGGTCTTATCATGACAAAGATGCTATAAGCCATAGATGCAAACATTTGAGAAGGCAATATAATGAATAATGTAACCACTGATATTATAGAAATTAATCTTTAGAACATTTGTTGCTCTTTATCCTGCATCCTTATGCTTCGTCATATAGAAATTAATCTGTTCTGAGTTGTCACAGGTAATTGTTGCATACAGTGACGGGGTTTCTGATGGAGATGCAACGCAGATTTCGACAGTGAAGACCCCAATTTGATGATAAGTATGTTTCTTGTTTCAGCATTGAGAGCTTTCCCCAATAATTCAAGAATGTTATTGTCAGCTTCTATTTCTTCTATTGTCTTATATGTGTTGTTCCTTAACCTAAATATCAATGTTCTTTTAGTTGCATTATTTCATTTTCTGTATTTCTATCCTAAAATCTGATGTTATAGAACTGATAATTGTGCTTATTTCTTTCTATAGAATATGATGCCCCTACTCAGCTTGTCAAGCCTCGTGAGCGCAACACCAGGTTAAGTTTATTATCACTCAGAGTAAGGCTGGCTGTTATTAGTTTGTTATTAAAAGTTTATTTGCTTATTTGTTCAAATTTGACAAAATTACAGTTTTAAACTCATAAATGAGGTTTGGCGTATTCTATTTTATGTTTTTGATAGGAAATCTTTCTTTAAAAAAAAAAAAAAATACTGTAATAATAAGAAGTCTGCATTGTTTTCTGCAAGTGTTTATGTGTTACTGTTCATGAGTCATGCTTCATATTATCTGGATCTACAGAACTAGTCACAATAAAATGCTAATGCTATATGGTTCCAATACGTAAGGTCCATGAGGGATCTTATAAAGGATAGTGGAATAAAGCATCAATACTAATTTGATTGAACATAACATTTTATACCTAGTTAGTTGAATAAAATCCTAATTCATTCTTGACACAATAATTTGATATGCATGGCACCATTTTCCTTTTCCTTATCTTGTTTGTGTCATTGAAACTTGGAATAAAATGTGAATAAAGGTGGCGAAGGATCTGAGCGGGAAAGAGATAAATGCATTAGTACAACACATACAGAAGCTGCTGATACCATCAACACCATTATTCTTCAATACCCTCTATGATCCATATAGGGAAGGAGCTGACTTCGTTCATGGATACCCCTTTAGCTTGAAAGAAGGAGTGTCTACTGCCATCTCTCATGGGCTGTGGCTAAACATTCGTGACTATGATGCCCCTACTCAGCTTGTCAAGTCCTGTGAGCGCAACACCAGGTTAAGTTTATTATCACTCTTAGTAAGGCTTGCTGTTGCTTCTTTTATTAGTTTGTCATTGCTGAACTATGATTTGTTTTTATTTTTATTTTTTTGGTTATTAGTATTATCTCACAAAATGTTCTGTTTTAATACATTTGGTAATATGCTATTCTGCATTTTTCTCAATCAACTTTCAACTTGATGTTATTCTTTTCCTTGGCTGCCAAATAGAGGTGAAGATTATTATCTGATTTTACAATTTTGTAGGAAATGATTCCTTAGTATTGTTGGAATAGACATTTTTTAAGTCTATGACTTCTTTTTTATTATGGTTTGGACTTTGGACTATTGCTGCATTTTTTTTCCTAATGTTTTTAAATTCTCTAATAATTTCGTGGACTCTCGCTCATTGAATTTTGGTGTGTGTGTGTTTGTAAAAGCTGCTTCTGAAAATCCAGGTATTAGCGAGTTGATCAAGATGTTGGTTTCATGTAATGGTGTTTGTAAGATTTTCTTTTCACAAGCCTATAACAGACTGACAGAGATTTATATTTACTTTGATTTAGAATTTTTCTGAAGTTGCAAAATCTTAAAGAACTCTAAAAAATTTCAAATTAAGATCTTTTGAACGAACATACCATAATAGAACTTTCCCAATTTTCAAAGATTTATTTCTTATATAAAGAAATGACAACCATGATGAAAGGAAAAATTACCAAACTCTGGACATTGAGCTAGGAGTCTCTCTTTCTCTCTCTCAATACTACCTATAGGTAGAAAAGATTGGTACAATCAATTCATGACTCCCAGAACTAGATTTTTTTTTCAAGTATACAATTTTGTTTTCAACACCGTTTCAGTGTATATTATTTTCTGTTATGCTCACTTGCTGTCCAATGTGTTCTATTATAGGCATTTAAATGATCTTCTGACTCTTGACTTTTTATTTAAAAGTCTTTTTTTTTTTTTTTTTTTTTTGTTCTTGTATCATGTGTTCTTGTATTTACATGATAAATATAATCACACAAGTTATTCCTTTGAAGGGTAAAAATATTAGCAATTCAGCCCTGGTCAACCATCATTCCTAGAAGTTGGCTTCCAATTAGATATTTAAATTTGTGTGCAATGATGCTTCTATCTATTGAGAAATCTTATGCACGAATCGGTATTTTGCCAGTTGAACATGTTTTTAATACATTTCTGCTTAATTTGTTTGCCTTAAAACTCATGGCTACACCTATTTTTTATTTTTTCCTTCAAATGTTGCATTCTAAGAACTTACAATTTTTTTTGGCGTGCAAATTTTTCATTTTATAGGCATTTACATGATCTTTTCACTCTATACTGTCAATGTAAAAGTCTATATTTGTCTTTGCAGGTTGAGGACTTGAAATAAATTTTTTTTTTAAGGTCTATTGGACAATTTTATTGACTTGATCCATTCAAAGAAGATAACAAAAGAAAATAGAAAGAACATTTTTGTAGTTGGTGAAAATGCTTCCCTTCACAGATTCAAGCAACCAAGGTGATGGTTGTTCTGAATGTTCTATCAAATCACTCACCAAATGAGGAGTATCTTGGTGAGAATATGGAACCATCTTGGGAAGAAAATCCTGTCATAAAAGCTGCATTTGAACAGTTTAGCAGCAGACTGAAGGAGCTTGAGGTAATCATTGATGAGAGGAACACCAATTTGAAACTAAAGAATAGAGTTCGAGCTGGAGTTGTACCGTATGAGCTCATGAAGCCATTCTCAAAGCCAGGGGTCACTCGTAGGGGAGTTCCTAATAGCATATCCATCTAATGCGATGGTAGTGGCATCAGTTTTTGTGTTAATAAAATTGGGTACATGTACTGAATTTCACAACTCTTCCATCCTATGTGATTTTCTTGGTCTTGGATAAGATGGTTAAAACTTAAAATGCTATTAGTTCAATTCCAATCAGATCTAATTTTTGGTCCCCACAATAATTGTAGTCAAAACCACAATAAGCTAAGGAATCAACTTTGAGGTGCATTTTGATGTACTAGGGATTGAAGATTAAAAGACTACATGACTTGCATACACATCTTAATTGAGATGGGACTTTAGGTAGTATCAAGAGCATGTTGTTGATATTATCGTGAAGAAGCTTTGATGTTAACATCTCATAGATCGGCGGTGAGATTGGTGGAGCCGGTGATGAGTTGTGGAGGGGGAGAGAAGAACCAAGAGATGGAGGGTGAGTAAGTGACTGGCTGAGTGCCTGCGACTGAGAGAGATGGGGAGCAAACAAGTGTAAAATGTGCACATTTACGGAACAGGTAAAGAGAAGGAACAGGCTTAGAGAAGTCACTAAGTGCAGCCCATTACGGAACTTGAGTCAACCCATTACAATCCATAATTTGCATCCAATGGGTCAGGGTCTTAGAGAATATTGGCCGGAACAGATACTATTATTATGGCTTGAACAATTAGACATCCAACCAGCAACTACCAACCCAATTTAGCATAACATATTTTTCTCTTACAAATAATAGCATTTCCTCAATTGGGCCCAAAGAAGTCTTTTTTAAGTGTGCGTTTGGCATTGGCTTAAAAAGCCAGTTTTTTTTTTACTATTTATCTTATTTTTGCTACTATTTATGAGTTCCATTACACTTTTTAGTATTATTCATGGGTCACACTGTACTATTTCAGCTACCTTTTAGTTTTATCTACGGTACTTTCAGCAAAAAAATTTCAATTTCAACTAAATAAGCATTCCCAAACAAACACTAAGCTCACATCCAAGTATAAGGATTAGCAAAATAAGAATCCAACGAGCTTGCAATCAGGCCAGCCAACAGGCATGAGCAAAATTTGATGGATACCAGGCCCTAGGCCCATTTGCTGCCTATGCATATTCCTAACCATCATTTTCAAGACTTCAACCAATAGAATTAGTAATCTTGTCATTGCTGAACAAATATCGGAAACAAATAACTTTAAGCTGAAAAATAAGTAATAGATCAACTTTCACTTTGAATTGATAAAATTCACTTACAATGACATTCTGGAAATAGTCTTGCAATTCAAGCATCAAAGATGTATTCTTAAAAAACTTTAGAATTATTTTTAGAATACATATATAGAAAGAATTTTAGCACAAGCTGGCACAAAGAACTTTAAGCCAAAGCTAGTTTTGTCTTCTAAATGCTCAAAATGCCCCTTTATAGAGAGCTCTATCTAGCAATATTGAATTTGAAGTATATCGGAATTTATTTCACAAATATGCTACACTCGAATTAATAGCATCTATTTCATAATAAGATTAAAACTACAACCTTACTCAATATCCTCTATGCCTGTAAATTTCTAAAAAATTAAAGATCAATAACTATGCCATCAATAAATTGTTTAAATTGTTAATTTTTGTAGTTTAAAATTATGCATAAAATATAAGGTTATAGATCATATAACATATAATATCCGATTGACACAAAATTTAATATATGTATTAAGAGTGTAAAAAATATACAATTCAACGGTTAGATTTTCAAAATATGTAGTAATGTTTATTTTATTGAGTAAGATTGTCTTATACTACAACCAATTTTATAGCTAAACTTTGTCCTTATTTTTTATCATCAAATTAAGATATAAATGAGTTTGATTTGCTTTTTCTTTACGCCATACAAGGTCTATTTTATGCAAGCTTGGATTCACATTATAGATATCTTTTTGTTTCAAAATGTGACTAAACTTTTGCAAGGATTTCTTGAATGATTAAGCATTTCCTGAAATTTCTTGAATAATTGAGCTTTTGTAATTGACTTTCTGAACTCAAATAATCATATATATGTAACTAACATAATCAACATTAAATGATGGAAATTCAAACATTTATGAAATATCGTAGCAATTATATATGTAACTGACAAAACTATAAATATATATATATATATATATATATATATATTCTCTTTGGATGTTGCGACCCTCTCTCTCAGTCTATCATAGAATATTGAAGTTGTTTGCCGAATTTGGCTGGTGCAATTTAGTTTGAAATCATTAGGACTGAGATGTCAATGTATACTTCTTTATGATGTAATATTTTTTTTTCTAAATTTTTTTAAATGTTTTTTAAAGGTTCCTTCTTAGGTGATTTTTCATTTTTCTAAATTTAAATTTAATTTTTCAATAAATCTCTACCAATCTAGAGTTTCTAACAATATCATTTAATCTGCCACCTTGACTAAGCTCACAATTTAGTGATCCACAAATGAAATTCATGTACAAAAACATAATGGTAATACCCCTTTTTTGTTTTAAAATTAAATATTCTTGAGAAGTTTTGAAAATTTTGGTATGTTAACGAACCTACACTTCAAATTATCTTGAGTTTCTTTAGTATATGAATCTTCGTTTCATGGTTGATGCTTTTTTCCTATTACAGGATGGTTTTTGCTTTGTATGTCTTTGGAATAATCTTGGATGAACTATGGACTTTGAATTTTCTCTTCAATTTGTATGATTTCTTCTTAATGTGTTAGTTTACTTGCTGCTACGTATTAATTTATACTAGTTGCGAACCCACACGTTGCGTGTGATAATTATATTTATGATTGTTTTACTTTTTATTTTTTTACAATTTAAACTAATCTAATAATGAGTAATGTATTTTGTAATTATATTTTTATTTATTATAGGAACAATCATAAATGTAATATAGGAACAATCCAAAACACCAAAAAAAAAAAAAAAGTAAACTAAAAAAAATTAATAAAACTTAACAATGATTAATTGAACTAATATTAGGATAAAATTTTGTTTTTGATAATCTATTAAGGTGATTTCAAAAAAAAAAAAAAAAGATAATCTATTAAGGTTATTTTCTTTGTAGAAATTATAATTTCAGCCACCCAAAACATATTATCAAATAAACAATTATTAGCAAAATCTAAGAATTAAATTTCTATACATGCATTGTTATAAAATAATAATAATTAAAATAAAATTGCAAAAGTTAAAATTTGTCACCTATCCGATTATTTTTATTTGGCTAACCTTTATTTTTCTTTAAATAAATGACATTATAGAGTACTTCTAATACAAATATTAAGAGTACTGACATTATAGAGTACTTATAATACAAATATTAAGAGTACTTTGTCCATCATAAAGGATTAGAAAATAAACAAAACTTAGTAAAGTCTCATTGTTTAACATCTTAATTGAGCACTATAAAAAATCATGATATGTAACAGGAATAAATACCAAATTATCCAAATCATGCTATGTAATATAATAATATTATATTTTTATATGCTATATTTAATTTTTTAGAACGCAATAAAATAATATTTAACAATCAAAGAGAATAATAAATAAATAAATAAATAAACAACAACAACAATTTAAAAAACAAAACAAAATTGCATTAACCCAAAATAGAGTTTTAAAGAATATAAAAAATTATCAACGTAAAGTAGAGATGCAAGAAAAAAACAATACACCAAAAAATTTAGAAAGAGAGAGAGAGAGAGAAAACCATTTTTTTGTGAGGAAAAACTATGCATAAAATAGAAGAGATAGTGACAAATTTATAGTAAGAGAGTGTGAATAAGAAGAAACAAAAATAAAGGAAGATGAATGGAAAGAAGAAAAATGATATTAATGTAGAGGGTAGTGGAGAGATGAAAAGGTAAGGGAGAGAGAAAGATTAAAGAAGTAGTAGGGAGATAAAATAGTAAGGGAGAGAGAAAGGTTGGAGAGTGTAAATATTTAAAAAATAAATGTTAAAAATAATTATAGGAAAATTTGAAAAAAAAAAAAAAAAAACAACAACAACAACAACAACATTGAAGCCTTTCAAACTTTAGGGTTTTTTTTTTTTTTTTTTTTTTTCCTTTAAGCTGAAAATGCTCACACAAAACCCTAAAACTGAACTGAAAAGGGCTTTGAGTTGGGCTTGATAGTGGAACTAAATAAATAAGAAGTGGATTGGATTAATTATACAGATTTATTGTAGGGTGATAGTGGAAGTAAATAAATAAGTAGTGGGCTGGATTTATTATAGAGTGATAGTGGAAGAAAAGAAATAAATAGTGGGCTGCATCTATAGAGCTGAAAATTGTAAAAACCATTTTAAAATTGTAGGACAAATTATATTTTTAAAAAAATGACATGGCAGTTGATGTGGCACAACGTGAAAGCAGCAGCATTAAACGCTACGCTTCAGCTTTTAGTAATACTAATTGCAGACTCGCGCATTGCGCGTGATTATTTTTTATGGTGGTCTCATTATTATTATTATTATTTAATTTCAACTAATTTAATGAAAAGTAATGCATTTCATAATCATATTTATCACAAAATAATTTTTTATTATTGTAGAATTGTTTTATTTATAATTTGAAACCTTAATTCTACCATAATCAGTTGACTAATTTTTACGTCTCTAAGTCAATTAAACACGTTTTGCATGCTACATGTAAACCTTCTTTTCCATAAGGGTTGAAATAATGTGAGTAATATATTTTTCTATGGAAGTTAAAAAAAATAAAATTCACCTTGTGTTGATGTTTTCTAAAAATTAAATTTGGAGATTCTCTTTCAATAATTGTGAAAATTCCAAGAATAATTCAGAAGGTAATACATGTTACATGTTCATGCTTTGATTGTGTAATTGTATGATTGATTTGGATTATAATTTATAAGTTGAATATGGTGGTGTATATTCAAAAAAGCCTAACTTTATTGTTTAGTATACTGAATATAGTGTTGTGTGTGATTTATAAAGTAGCAACAGTTGTAGTAATTAAAAATTGGTTTTTCATTGTCTTTTAAGTTAATAAAAATCTTACATATACTTTTTTTTTTTTCAAAAAACCTTTACATATTTTTTTAACGTGAATCTTTACATATACCTTAATAAGTAAACCCTATACATTTCATTTTTTTAGATGCATAAAAAAAGGCATCTATTCCATATTAATAGTGGCTAATTCGTTTTTCATGTTCTCATTTATAACGTTTCTTACTATTATCATATTTTACTGGCTATTAATTTTCATAATAAAGGCATTAAATAAAAGTTAAATTCTTAGAACCTTTCATTAGATTTTAAAAGTGATGGTGTGTGAAGAATATAAGCATTTAAGGACTTTTTTTTATATTTTATTATTTATAAATAATGTTAAATGAAATGTCAAAAACGGAAGATTTTGAAAATTTTCATCTTTATTTCTTATATATTTCTATTATTATTGAAGAACGTCTTCCTTTTAGTTTTGATAATAAATATGCTTTTCTAGATTAGAGTTTGATTAGTTTCAAGTTTAAATTTTATATGATTTTATTTAATTGTTGATTATATGATTTAATTAAGTGAATTTAATGATTTATTTATTTTGCATTGTGAAGTTTATAATAACATTCGTAAGGTCATTTTTAATTAATTTTTTACCCCTTTAGCCGTCAATCTCTTTGTTTTCCAATTAACGGTTACTAATTTATTTATTTAATTGACGTTTAATTTCTTTTACTAATCTCTTTCTCTCCCTCTTTGTTAACATCCTATTATTTTCCCAAATTTGATGATAATTCTAATGCACTAGATATGCATATTGTAACATTTATTTTTATTTTTATTTTATTCCATTTTGCTGTCATGAAGTTAGTACACCCATAACTATTAGTTTATTTTATGATATGTTTGGTTTGATATTATTATTATTATTATTATAAATTTAGTGTTTCTAAAATAGCATGTGTTTTGTATTCTCTTTTTCTATTAATGCATTATAACGTTTTATGAGAATACTTAATAAGAAAATTGTTTATTCTTTTTTTTTTTTTCTTTTTAATTGAGTGTTTCTAAATTGATATTTGTTTTGTATTTCATTTTTCCATTGATATATTGTAACTTTTCATGGGAAGACTTTATAAGAACAATTTTTATTTATTGAATAAAATATCATACGTTTAATTTTTTTTTTAAGAGACAAAATATAAATAATTATGATATGGAGGATGTTGCTAAATTTAAATGTTGAATAAAATAAGATGAGAAGAAAATAATAAAAGTGAAATGTATAGCAATACACACCATATTATTTTAGTTATGCTATTTAATAAAATAATATTATATCTTTATTTACTATCTTTATAATGCAATAATATAATATTTAACAACCAATGAGAATAAAAAAGATAACAACATAAAACATAAAACTAAATCATATCAAGCTGGATTACCTGTCAATTCCAACTTTAGCAAACTGACTGACTTCTGATAGTCTAAAATTGATTTCTGCGATGCATTTGGTAGAGCTTTCAATATTGCATTAGTATGTTTTGATGGTCAGCCTGTTACATTAAAATTAAAAAAATATATATAAAGTGAGAGAGAGAGAGAGAGTGTGTGACAATTTTATAGTATGAGGATAAGAATAAGGGTGAGTGACAATTTTATAGTATAAGAATAAGAATAAGAAAAGTAAAAAATAAAAGAAGTAAAAAGATAGAATAATATTAATATTGAGAGTAGTGGAGATATGAAAAGTTGAAATGGAATGAAAAAGGTTGAAGAAAGTTAAGGTAGAGAGTGGTGGAGATATGAAAAGTTAAAATAGAATTGAAAATTTAATAATAAATAAGAATAATTAAAGATAAGATAAATTAAAAATGATATTTTGGTGGTAATATAATAGAGTTTTTAATTCACTTTAAATGTTAAAAAATTGTATAAAAAAATTGGAAAAAAAAAATTGATAATGATATGACTGTTGACGTGGCTCATTGGGAGAGTAGCAACATTAAATGCTACGCTTCAGCTTTTAGTAATATATAAACTAGCATTTAACCAGCGCAATGTGCAGGATCATTTTATGAATTAGAAAACAATCAACTTAATATATTATACTTAATGTGATGGGAAATATGAAAGGAGGTGGATGGTTAGTTGTTTAGATATTTACTTTGCTTGAAGGTACTATGGTTTTAAAATGGATAAAATGACTATTTCTTTTTCTTTTTCTTCTCCTTTTATAAACAACAATCTTTACTAAAATGTATCTAAGTACACACGGAATATCAAACAAAGGAGCAACTACACTAAAAATACATTTGTATGAAGGTATCTACATGTTTGGAATCTCTAATCATACATGCCTAAAAATGTTTCTAGATTGTTGGAAAAATAACAATATTTTGAATTTGCTTAATAGAGACACCTTTTTTTTTTTGTTTGAGTGTGAATAAAACTATAGTGTATACTTTATAAATAATATTATCATTAAGTAACAGGTACATCACTGTCTATTAGTCTCATAAAACATGGAAGGGACTCCTCTAGCCAATATATTACATCAATATAGTTCTTTGCTTCATATGCTGCTTTGAGGAAGATGATAAGAGAAACATATATTCTTGATAGAAGAGTCAAGCCCACTAATATCATTAAGGATCTGGGCAATCTGCAAATTAGTGGACCAACTGACTTTAGTTCATCTATCAAATTTTTTACTACACACTCTACTTCAACTTCTTGAAGCCCCAAATTCACAAAGCACTACTCTTTGTAATCTTATAGCCTGCGCTTCAATATGGTTATTCCCTACTTCTAATTTTACACACATTGCTCATATACATTGGATTGCACTATCACGAATAGCTACCCCTATTCCATACAATCTATGGTTATGCGGTCCACACAAATATTCTACAAAAAAGTACAGCAAGCTCATATGACATCAAGTGCAACCAATCAAATAATTCAGCAATTTAGACTCAACAAATAGCACTCCAAAGCCTTTCATTTGGGAGGGAAAAAAAAAAGACATGACAATAATAAAATGTAGGACCAAACATATTTTATCAAACATGTAAAGATGATGCAAACTCAACAAACACACAGTAAAGTCAACGCTCATTACACATTACACAAACTCAATCTCTAGATAAATGCTAAGATAGATGATCTATCTTTTTCTTTTTTCGGCTAATAGATTTATCCTAACCTTTTGTGGCAATTTAATTCATAATAGAATATCAAATGGCATTCAAGATGATTAGTGTTAGATCGCTATAACCTATAACATTAATACTATTAAACTACCATCTCTCATAACAAAATAATACCAAGTATTCAATGAAAATAGAATATAGCAAGTTGTTTCGTGCTTTATGATGCCAATAACAGTAGGCCTTAAAATTTGATATTCTAGACCAAACTTAGTAGTTGTAAAGTATCAAGCTTTCTTTTTTGTTCTCATGGTTCTCATTTCTTAAATGCATTTGTTAGTGTAGAATTACTACTTGAATAGATTATTTTTTCTCCTCGTTAGATGAATCACTCTCAACAATGCCCAATTCTAAATTTTCAGTACAAACTGGTTAACTTTGTTGATCCTATATCTAGTGCAATTCACTCTTCAAATAGTGCTAACTACTAACACCTTCAAGACTAATTTATTTTTAGAAAATCCAAAAATTAAAAGGCATAAAGAAATACCAAACATTAAAGAAAAATACTTCAAAAAGTAACTAAAAGTTAAAGGCTTGTCAGTAAAATAGACTTCTCAATCTAATGGGTTCAAGTTTTTCTTTTTTAAATATCCTTGACACAAAAATTTTTATATTGAAAATGCAATAGGCTCTTACAATTAAAAAATGAAAAAAAAAAAGGCCAAAACTGAAATATTAGATTATGTTCAATCATAGAAACATTATGGCCTTTTGCTATGTTGTTTTCTGGTATTAGCCAAACAAACCATGCTTTCTCATATTATAGTCTGCAATCATAGTCTTTGCAAATTATATGACAGGAGACTATGTAATCTGTAATTTTTTTTGCACTTACCAAGATAGCTTACCAATATGTTATTGAAATAAATAAATAAATAGGCATCTAAGAAGGTTATAATTGAAGGGATAAGAAGACGAACTGAGGGAGAGAGACTCAGAGCAAGACAACATAAAGAAACTCCTACAAAGCTTTGGCAAACATCTCTGGGCTGAAGTGATCACTAGATTAAATTCAATATCAATGGTTTGAGATTAAATTCAACCTCCTTGGTGGGCTAACAAAAAAAATTTAAAATAAAGGAAACTACACCTACAACTCCTTTTTAATATATATATATATATATATATATATATTTATTAATTAATTTATTTATTTAATTTTATGTATTCCAGTACCACTCCTTCATTGAGGAACTTTATTAGTCATGTTATACACAAACCCTTCCCCCCAAAAAATTCATGACCATTGCTAATATCAATGCAATAAAATCTAACATGAAAGAGTTGGGAAAGCCCATCAAAACCAAAAAAAAAAAAAAAAAAAAAAACAACCCACACTTCTTTCACACCCAACACAAGGTGGAAACCTTTTATTACCTTAAGCAAGAAAGTGAGATTGACAGAAAGGTAATATGGAATACCGCTGCTCCAATCACCTCACAAGTCACAACCATCCTCACTAACCATACATTGCCACCAACAATGGCCAAGTTGCTCTTGAAGAAGCTTTCGTGTGAACCCAACCATTAAATCACAATGAAAGTTGTCAATACCACCTACAAATAAAAAAATAAAAAACTCAAATTATACTACCGTAAATATCTGAGCTTTTCTCTGCGGCCAAACACAACAATAAAAAAGAAAAAAAGAAAAAGAAAACATGCCGAAAGAAAGAAAGGGAACCTTATTGGAGGCGAATTGAAATCTGAAAAAGAACAAACAATTTAACAAATTCTTAGGTGCAAATTAGAGTCTTATAATCCAAATTGACTTTTCAAACCAACAATGCTCAAACTAAAAGTAATTTGAAAATAAACGAATTTGTAAAACTAAATAAAAATTAAAGTGATTCACAGATATATGATCCAATTTTTTCGGAGAGACAGGAAAAGAGTGACCTTCTTGAAGGAGTCAGTGTTTTGGGCTAAAGTTGGGCCAACAAAACATCACATGTAAAAGAAACAACACTTAATGAATCACTAAAAAATTCAAATGCAACAACAAAACGTCCTAAACAGGTATGTATGTTAAAATGAATCACTTATGTGGTTTTACACTTACAACTTAGTAATTCCAAATTTGCAATTTGAGCCCATATTTGATCAACGTTGCTGGGACAATATTCAAGTGCATATTAATATTATAATAATGTGTTAAGAGAGCAATAAATTGGATTACTTAAGCAAACAAAGGCCAAAAAGAAAAGAGATGTACATATTAGAATCTGTGCTAGGACGACAACTTGCTGCAAGCTTTCATGAGAAGAGACTTCTGTTTCCTGAAAACCAAAAAAGAAAGGTATATTTGAAATGAAGAAAACACAAAACAAATTAGAAGTAGAAAGTAAAATGAAAATATATATATATATATATATATATATTTGTAGATTTTGGTTTACAGATGGTTCTAGGGCTTTTATGCTTTGAAGTTGTGCCTCCAAAACCAAACACAACAATTAAAAACAGAAAAAAGAGATTAAAAAAAACAGAGCATGTCAAATTAACCATTTAAATTATGGGAAAAAATAGTGGGAGAAAGAAGATATGCTCTATCAAGGTGAAGCGGATGATAGATGGGTGAGGGAATACCATTTGATGTGAATGTCATAGGCAACAGAGAAGATTATAATTTTTATATATGTGTACAAAAAATGTAAACTTTCTTTAATTGCTAAGATTGGCATTCCTTTTTTTTTTTTTTTGGGGTGGGGGGGGGGGGGGAATAGATTAGCATTCCTAAGATAAGTATTTGAATTAAAAAATAAATAAATAAAAAAGGTCGCATCAAATACCAAGCATAAAATTTAAAATAAGAACAATAGTAAAAGCCTTAATATTGTTCACATTTATTTCTTTTCCAGTACAATTCCAGCAACAAATGAAGCATCAAATTAATAACCTTTCACACTTATTTTACTGTTTAGTTTCTAACAAAACCAAAAACACAAACTTTGCTCATTCAATCAGTCCCCAATTGAACCAAAAACAAATTCCAATTTCCCTCATCATTCCCTCACTTAATCCTCCATTTTCTCAGCAACCAATCAAAAACCTCATTGTTTCTAATTACACAAACTGAAGAATCCCTTGAGTTATACTCTTTAAAGAAAAATAACAAAAAACAAAGCATATATAATCACAACTTTCTTGGGAAAGAAACAGAGATGGAAAGCAAGAGAGAAAAAGTGAGTTAGGGCAAGAAGGAAAGAACCAAACAAACAACATCAAAATCTGAAATCTACAGACCGTAACAGAAAATCCCAAAACATCAAAGCAAATATCTAAATCTATACCTATCCAACCAAAATACCCAAAAACTAAGTCATATTAAATACCCAGATATAAGAAAGGGAAAAAAAAACTGGTGGCAGTTTCGTCGATCAGATGATGGGAGGTAAATGGCCTGATCAACGGAGTTAATGGCACTTAGATTTCTCTTCCTCAATCTCAATTCCTGTGTGTGCCCGTGGTTTCGGTGTTCTGAGTCTGGTGAGGGAACGGATGGTGGCGGAAAAACTGACAGTAATCGTGTTTTGATTTCTTATGCCCAATTGATGTAGTCTTTACCGTTCTGCCTCTTTCTCTTCTCTGTTTCTCTCTCCGTGTCCTAGGCCTCATCGCCTCCCTCTATTTCTATCTCTGTGTGTATCGTATTTCTATCTCTCTTTCTCTTCAAAAACCTAAAATCGAAATTCTAAGGAGTGGAAAAATTAAGAACCAATTGGAATCCAAATATCTACCAAAACTAAAAACCCAAAGAGTGAGAGAGAAAAACCTAAATGGCCAGTGCTCCAAGGAGAGAAAAAAGAGAAGAAGTTACCTGTGAAAGAGGAGATTGGTGGTGAATCAACAGCAAAACCGGTTTCCCAAATCAAAACCCCAGAAAGAAAAAAGAAAAAAATATGAATGCAGATATTAGAAAAAAGGGAAAGGCTTAGTGATTTCTATAAGCCAAGATAGGGAAAAAAATATTGGAAAATTGAGAAAACAAACATTTTAATGAAGAACCCAAAAACCTGAAACAGAAAGGAATCAAAACCAATTCAAATCTAAACCTATCCAACAAAAAAAAAAAAATCAATAAAAAGTAATATTTCATACCCAAATCTAAAAAAAATGGAGAAAAACGTACTGTAGCCGGTTCATTCTCTGTGGTTGCAGTTCCGGTGCTCTAAGTCTGGCGAGGGAGCGGACGTTGAGGGCTTACAAACTCTCTCCTTCTCTCTGTATCTGCGTTTTTTTTTTTTTTTTTCTTTTTTTTGGAGTTCTCTCTAAGGGGAGGTTTTTATACAGTGTATAGCATTACCAATCATTATAATTTGTCGCTTTTTAACTTAAACGTGGCTGAATTTTAGATAAGTGTTTTTCCTAACGTGGTAGCACCTCTTTAAAGGTTTCTGCTTTTATATCTACTAATCATTATAATTTGTCGCTTTTTAAATAATTATTTCGTAGTTATAGTATAATATATTATTTGTTCTCTCTAAATTTTGTGAAAAGTAATTTTTTCTTCCCAAAAATTAAACAATATCTAAAATTATATTTCATTTATCTATCTCAAAAAATATATCATCATTATTATTTGGATTTTTTTAGTTGATATTATTTATTTTTAGGAGGTCCATATTTTTCTAAATTATGTTATTGTGCATTATGTTTTCTTAATTTTTTTTGTACAATTAAACTTTTTAAGTTTCAAATATATTATTCAAATTTCTGATTTTCTTAAAAGAGATTATTATTTTTATAATTTTTCTTATCCTAGGAGTAGCTTTGAACTATTAATTGGGTTTTGTTTACTAATATAGATACATGAGATTGGAACTGCATATTTCTTAGATATCCCTAAAATTATTTAAAATAATTTGTAGAAAAAAAAAAGTAGACTTTATATCTAAAATTGAACATTTTAGACTCTCCAAAAAAAAAAAAAAAAAAATTGAACACTTCACCTATTGAAATGAAAGAAAACAATTTGTATAACAATATAAAGAGAATGTGATCAAACAAATAAAAATTGACTACATACACTTTCAATTATTAAGATCAATTGCCTTTAACTGGACATTTATATTGCATTTATTTTTATTACGCTCTTGTTGAGCTTTATCATCTTCCACGTTATTATCTTTTTTATTATTTATTTTTTGCTTTTAGTTTTTTAACAATATTAATATATGAAAATATTGACTTTACAATTCATCTTAGGCCGTTTTAACTTCAAATATTCATTTACTTTAATTTTGATATTATTACTAAATAATAAATCAATGAAAAATAAAAATAAAAATATTGTCTATACATATTCATCTTGGGTTGTTTTAATAGTCGATAATCACATTCAAATACATAGCCAAGATTATATTTTGATATAAATTCAAAATCTCACTTTCAAAATAACTAAGTACTATTTCAAAAAAAAAAAAAATCAAACAAAAGCTATAAGCAAAGGGAGAGAGAGAAGACTTGTGATGAAAAAAAAAAACACTATAAATTGTATTAACCCAAAATAATATTATAAAAAAAAATACAATAATTCATCAACCTAAAGTAAAATTTTGCAAGAAATAATAAATGAATTATATATTTACATATATATGAGATGAGTTCAAGTTACACTATTTTTATACCATTAATTCAAAATAGATCCAAAGTCTAAAAATACACTACAGGCCATATCATCAATTTTCTAAAATTAATTTTTTATCTCGTATTTCCTGTTAACTTCAATAAATGCCCCTCTCAATTTCTCATAGTCTCTTTCCATCCCCTTTTGCTCTGCCGTTTCCTCAATCCTTCATTTCTTTTAAGGTTCCAAATAATTCCTCTGTCACTTTTTTGCAAAAGTGTCAAAATGGTATAAATCCATGAGAGGAGCCGGCAAGTTTGAAAAATAATAGAATTTAAAGTTCTCTACATGTATCAAATAAAATTCTCAGCTCTATCCTATGCTCACTTTTTTCTTTTTAGTGTTTGCTTTGATTTTTTTTTTTTTTTTTTTTGGGGAGGGGGGGGGGTAGAGTAGAGGATCAAAGTTTAGTGTTTGCTTTGATTTTTTTCAATGGACTTAGAGTAGTTAGTCTTGGATGTTCTTCCTCAAAAAACCCCTTTCCATCTGTAAAACTCACGCATAAATAATCATTTCTCATATATGCAAAGTCCACCAAATTTGGGAGGGAAAAAAAAATCAAACATACAACAATTTACGAAGTTTTCAACCAGTACTCCCAAAACTTATTCCAATCAGCCAACCAAATTAATTAAAAAGAAAGGAAAGAAAACAACCAGCAAAAACCAAAAATAGCAAACCTCATAATATTCACAACATATTCACTCCTACACTTACCGTCACATTGTCCGTTAAAACTAACTCACTATAAAAAAATGCAACTCAAGAACAACAACACAATTACAATTAATCTTCTAATACTTTTCTGATTCATAGGCTGTTTACAAATTTGTTATTGTACTAAATTAATGTATTAGAATTATTTAAAAATAATAACAGATTAGATTACAATCAAAGAGAACAAAAAAAAAAAAAAAAAAAAACAACAACTTAAATACAAAATTACAGCGCATCAACCAAAAGTAGAGTTATAAAGAACACAAAAATTTATCAACCTAAAGTAAAGATGCAAGAAAAATAAAAATAAAAAAATCAACCAAAAAATTGAGAGAGAGAGAGAGATAACCTTTTGTTTGTGAGGAAAAACTATGCAAATAATGGAAGAGAGTGACAAATTTATAGTAAAATGGTGTGAATAAAAAGAGACAAAATGAGGGAAGATGAAGAGAAAGATGAAGAGTGATATTAAAGTAATGGGTAGTGGAGAGATGAAAATGTAAGAGATGGTAGTGGGGAGATGAAAGATTGGACAAAGTCTAAATATTAAAAAAAGAGTAAATGTTAAAAAAAAATAGAAAATTGGAAAGAAATAGGATAATGACGTGGACGCTGATGTGGCTCGACTAAAGTGTAGCAACAATAAATGCTACGCTTCAGTTTTTAGATATATATAGACTAGTCACTTACCCATGCGATGCACAGGAAAGCTATTGTGTACAAAGATTTAAACAATTCTTTGTTTCTTCATCTTTGATTTCACATTAGGATTCCTATCCTTGATATGATACATTAAATTACGAATTGGAAAATATAAATCAAACTTAAATTAAAATTAAAATTAGGATTAGGATTTCAATCCTTTACATTCTCAATTATCCAATAAATGCTAAAATATCAATTTCCAATAAATTGAAAGACAACTTTAAAGTACTTTTTGTATTTTCTTCCTTTGTTGTTCTTACATTCATTTTAAGTACCACTAATATAAGCTTGCCAATAAAACATGTTGGTTAATGTATTACGTCATGTAGAAGTTAGATATCAAATTTGTAATTTTGCTATATTAACTAAATTTTTTTGTTAGTTTCTACAACAAAGTCAAAAAAAAAACTTTCTTAACTATGTAGAATTCCCATCCGAGCTTGAGATTATATTCATTTAATTATATTTGGAAAACAAATGTTTTTCCATTCAAATTTTCTACTTGCAAAGTTAGGTCAATTTTAGATTGTTGTCATGATACCCATTGAAAAAGTATAAAACAGGGCAAAAATAAAACCCCCTTTCACAATCATCAATCAATAATATTTTAAACTAATATAAATAATAATTCATAAAAAATTCATTAAAAAGGACATTTTATATAAAATAATGGAATTTGTTAATGCAACTGGAATTGAATTTGATTCTTTTTTTTTTTTTTTAAGATCAAAGATAGAAAGAATCAATTTCTCAATATGCTACTCTTGATCCTTCTTATTTAACTTGATAAGTGCAACTCTTAATCTTACTTATTGTTTAACGGGCAAAGACAAAAGCAAATAGTTAAAAAAAAAAATGCCTTCAGAAATATCTTAAAAATGTGAATCCTTTTACAATCCATGCAAAGTCAATCACTATGCAATGTTTTATTATTCAACCGTCCTGCAAAAGACCAGAATATAAAAATATCAAATATGACACTAAGCTATCCATCAAACCCCATTTGTTCTATAGATTGACATGCATAATTCAAATTCCCTTCTCACTACTTTAAAGTAGCAGCACATCAAGAATAAATATGCATAAAAGTAATCAAGTCAGTATGTTCAAACTTAACGTGACATTTTTAATTTGGTACGTGCAAACATGTAAATATGACATTTCAAGTTTAATTTGCATTCAGCAGCATGTGATTGCAGAATCCTTGAAAGTGATGTACACAACTTTTTTTATAAGATTGCAGCATGTGATTGCATTCATTCAGATCTAGCATGTTAATACTCCAAGTTTCTTCATCTTCTTCAAATCATGCAGCTTCTTATAAAGAGGTCTTTGACCATGGGGTAGCCCTAACTTTACCCACCAATCTTCATTTCTAGTTGGCCACCAAGGTGGCAGAGCTCCCTTTTCTAGCAAGTACTTCCTTTGAGGGGGGTCACAGTGTTGCATTTAAGAAGACAAAAGTGACCCAATAGTAGCAACTTGCAAGTCTTGGAGAATGCTTTGAGAGTTCCAATTTTGATTATTTTCTGCCTCACTCATGGCAAGGCGTTTCGCTTCACACTTGGCTATGGCTGCTGGCCAATTCTTATCAAACTTCACCTTTTCTTTCCACCAAGCTCTAATGTTGTCAAAAGCACCACTCACTGGCTTACCCTTCTCAGGAATGATACCATAGACAAAGCCACGAGCTTTGCAAACTTCCATCGGCTTCCGCATATACTTGAGAATCCCATCCTGTGCTTTACTTCCTCCAAGCCTGATCGCAGTGGTCTGATTTGGCTTTGGCTTCTGCTTCTCTGCAGCTTATTGGGCTGCAATCTTCTGTCTTTCCTTAAGCCTCTTGAGTTTGAAACGATCCTTCCACATTCTCCTTTCCAATTCTTTTGCTTCAATCTCTTCATCACTCACATCTTTATCTGCTATGTTGTCACACTTTAATTAAGTCATCAACTTCTAAATCCAAATTGTCGCCCAATGTGTCATCAACCAACATAAGATGGTC
This sequence comes from Lithocarpus polystachyus, assembly GCA_033629205.1. NCBI lineage: Eukaryota > Viridiplantae > Streptophyta > Magnoliopsida > Fagales > Fagaceae > Lithocarpus > Lithocarpus polystachyus. The sequence goes on from CM066165.1 coordinate 2,333,144, forward strand.
CATTGAATCAAATTACAACAACCTTCTGGTTGATGAGAAAAATGCTTGGAAAAAAAGCAAAACAAAATCTTGAATCTTACTACTTATTTTGTTTCAGTCTCCAAGCTATAGCCACTCTAGGACTAAAATGAAAAGTTGTACCAGGCCCCCTAATAGCACAAGGTCTTGTTACATTGAACATCAAAATCAATCCACAATCAAAAACCCAAATTAATGTTCTATTCCTACCTTATCTCAAAAACCAAACAAAACATAATTATTTATGAAATCTAATGAATTCACAAATATTGAGCCAAACAGCCCCTTTCTTTATTCAATCAAACCCATCTTCCCAATGACCCCAAACCTATAAAAATCCCTAAAAAGTCTTAGATTACAACGATTCAAATATTAATATACAAGACCTAGCATCCTATAATATATTTATAAACAAACCACATCTCAGATTCTTTATATATATATATATATATATATATGTTTACAATTGTAATTCCCCAGATAATCTTACACTTGTAACCCCATGGCCTTAATTGGCCTCCCTTTTGTAATCAGTTAGCCCACGATCGGCTACTTGAACCCCGCTTCCCCTCCAGTGTAACTTACCCCCCCTTTTGGTATCAGAGCCAAGTTGGCTGATCCGTTGTTGTAAGTTACCTATTTTATCAATCATAAGTTGGCCAGTGATACCGCCATAGTTATCAAAGATTATTTTCAGCATTCAACATATCATTAATTTCAGTTAATTATTTTATGTTGCATCTTGACATTTATATTATTTCAGATTTATTTGATATCACTCGTCCATTTCTATTCTTTTATTTTTGTTCAGTGATTCATTTCCACTTGCTTACTTGTTGATTCAGTTATTCCTTTCTATTTATTCATTCATTCTGTGTTATCTATTGAAGCTAACCCAGTTATCTGCTTCTTCTTATCCCAGTTTTTAGCCCCAACATTTGTTGCAGATGTGTATTGTTCAGACTTGTGAGACCCAATCTGTGTTGTTGTATAGCCCAGTTAGACCACGGTATCCAATCTGATCTGTGCTGGTCAGCCCGTTTTAGCCAGTGTGAGGCGTTTAGGGTGGTCCCTCAGAGGAAAGGATAGTGGCAGTAAGAGGTTGTAGTGTGTACAAAAAAGGCAGAGTCCCGTTTGTACACCCTGTTACAAATCTAAGGTTAGATCCAGTTATTTGGAGATAAAGATAATTAGGCTTTAATTGAGTTAATTTGTTAGATAGCCATGATGATGAGTAGATTGTTCAGAAGTAACTCTACCAACAGTTTAGCCAGTAGATCTACATCACTCCCAGAAATCCCACAAGAAGCTGGAATTATCAATAGTGAAGAGTATGAGGTTTCAGATCTAGATTTGAAGTTAGGAGATTGGAATATCCTTAAAGTCTCAACCAAGGAATTCTATAAATCGTCATGGAACTTGAAGAAGGTCTTCAAGATAGATTACCATGTTAGAACTGTAGAACAAGTTCATGGTCTTAGAAAGCCATATGAAACATGCTATATGTTTAGCGGAGAGAAAATCAAAGCTCACAGGAAAGAAGGACACAAATTCCTTCATATAGGTTTAGTCCAAGTTGGAACCAAACCTCTTATCAGAGAAGGGTTGAACAGTTCAATTCTTCTAGCCTTTAGAGATACCCATCATATAAGGTTTAATGACAATCTCTTAGGAACCATGGAAACCAGTCTTAGTGGTGGACCAGTTCATTTCTACTGTTTCCCCAATTTCACAGTTGACCTTTATGACGAACATATCATGAAGGTTCTCACCCTTAATATCAAGACTCATGGTACCCTCATGGTGCAGGGAGCCAGTCAGATCGCCTTGATATACAGGATTTATTATAAGTGTTGTAGAACCAACCTGAACGTTGGAGCACTTAACAAGAAAACACCAGGTGAAACCCTACTTATCCAGACCAATGACCAAGCCAAGATTCAGGTACCAAGAACCTTGAAATGGTCAAAAGTAGATTTCCCTACCAGTTGGACTCTAGAGAATGAGAATTACCCTCTATAGATCCAAGACCCAGATCAGAATCCAAACTTAGATTTTGTTCAACAGCTAGCAGATGGTTTTGTCAAACTTAGTTTTGACCAATCTAGGTTTAGGACACCCCTACATGATTATAGGCCTAGATCCCCAATAGATCTTCGCCAAACTCCTCTACCCAGTAGGCAGCCTCCTATTCTCTTAGGAGATAGACCTGCATCCCAAGCCAGCTCCTCTAGACCACTTGCACCATACCCAAAGTCTAGAAGAGACCTAGGTATAAACCCCCAAAGTGTAGACCTTCAAGGAGTAAGGACTAGATCCCAGGTTAGCACACCTTGCTATACAGCTAAACAGGACTCAGTTGTTGATCAGGATGACAACAACAGTCAAAAGATAGAACCCCCTTCAGGTACAAATATGGAGGACCCATATCAAGATTATGATCTCAAAGTCTTAAAGAAAGACTTTGAACCAGATCTAGTAGCCCTAGGCAAAGAATTTGACTTAGAAAAGAACCGAGTCAAAAGAAAAGCCTACAAAGCCAATCATACCAGAGAACAAAAGGTTGAAGTTCTCAATGCTTGGAAAATATTCATGAGAGAGATATTGGACAATATCCCTTTCTTTGAATACTTTGAAAACCATTTTGAGTGGCACAAATAGACTTGTATTCTCACCAAAACAGATTGGACCAAAGAAGAGACAAAAGAAGTCATTAGATCCAGCCATCCACCCTAAGATGCCATCACCTTCAAGTATAAAGGAAAAGATGTGTTAGCTACCCCTTACAGGATCCCTTCAGGAGAAGAAAAACTTGTCAGGAAGGTGATTGAACAAAACAATTACACCAACCAGTGCATAGGTGTACTTGGAAAACAACTTGATAGAGTCGAAGAAAAGATGGATAACAAGGTCATCCTACAGTCAGGAAGCCCTAGTAAAGCCATCCTAACCTTAGAAAAACCCTTAGTAAAACTTCCAACGGCAAGGCAATCTAACGTCAGATCTAAGGACTAAACTGCCTTAGAAATTGTTACCCAAAAACTTGAGGAACTCCAAAACCTAGTGAAGAAGGATCCAGTCACCACTTCATCTGGCAAAGGACCCCAACTTACCACCCTAGACGCCCATACAGCCTCTAGTAGTGCTAGTCAAACAGCTTAAGAGTCAGATAAAGAGATAGAACACATAGAAGATCAGTTTAGAGCCTTAGAGGTTAAGAAGCTCTACCATCCAGCCCAGACTAGTATAACCAAAAATTGGTATCCTAGACCAACACCACCTGATCTCCAATACGAAGAGAAAAATGTCAGTAACCAATTTACTATCTCTTCTGGGAAGCTTTATGAATGGAATATAGATGGATTATCAGAACAAGAAATTCTGAATAAGATCCAGCACATAGCCATGGTGGCTAATAATTACCTCAATGAGGGAAAAACCCATCCAGAAGTCATTGACCTCATAGTTTTAGGATTCACAGGCAAATTACTCCAATGGTGGAATAATTGCCTTACTGAGGAATCCAAAGAGGACATTAGAAATGCCATTCAAAAGAATGAGGAAGGTCTCCCCATCTTTGAAGAACATCCCGAAAAAGGAATTCCTGATGGTGTAAATACCTTGATCTATACGATCATAAACCATTTCGTAGGAAAACCTAGCAATATCACATCTAGGGTCTATGATCAATTGAGCAACCTTAGGTGTAGAACCCTAGGAGACTACATGTGGTATGAAGACGTGTTCACCACCAGAGTCATGCATAGGAGTGATTGCAATTCTCCATTTTGGAAGGAAAAATTCATCAATGGATTACCCCGATTTTTCGGTGAAAAAGTGAAAGAAACACTTTGTAACTCTTTAGGAGTCATTGATTATGATAACCTGACATATGGTGACATCTCTAGCACTATTAGAAATGAGGGAATGAAGATGTGTAGAGATTTCAAAATCCAGAATCAAGCCAACACAAGCAAAGCCAAGTACGAAGTAGGAACCTTTTGTACATAGTATAGCTTGCCCGCAATCGCCCCATCTAAGAGAAAGTCCAAATTTAGGGGGAAAGAATCCTCTGAGAAACCCTATAAGAAGAGGACTAAGGCTAGATTTTATAGAAAACAGAAGTATAGCAAAGATAGTGATTTCTATAAAAAAAAAAAAACCCTCCAAGTCTAAGTCCACAGGCAAGTATGAGAAACCCTCAAAAGCATCAGGAAAATGTTTTAATTGTGGGAAAAGAGGACATTTTAGGGATGAGTGTAAAGTTGAAGCCAAGGGTCTCATTAATACCCTTATCAGTGATCAAATCAGTAAGGACAAGATCTTCAAACTCCTAGAACTCAACCATATAGAACATGTGTCAACTAGTAGTTCTAGTGATCACAAAGTCTACCTATCATCGTCTGAATCCTCTAGAAATTACAGCTCTTCCAGTGAACTCAGAATCAGCCTAGACTGTAAAAACAATTGCTGTAGAAACAAGAATGTTAGTATGCTCAGTAAAAATGATAAGTCTCTCCTCAATCTCATAGAACAGATTAAAGACCCAGTCATCAAAGCCCAAAAGCTTACCCAGTTCAACAAAGCTACATGCTGGTTTAAACCTAAGGATAGAACCCTTAGCCAGGACTTAGAAATCTCAAAAGTAAAGGATGGTATTTTTGTTAAACCAAAAACTGATTCAAAATACCTATCTATCATCCCCTTCAAAACCAATCAGGAAAAGAATCCTTCACCACCTGTCTCTACTATTCCACATCCATATTCTTTTAGTCCCATCCAGCCAAAAACCTCTTCATGCATATTGCATAAAAATAATTGTTGCATTGCATCTCCTATTTTTAAAAAAGTTTCTCCAAGCATATGTGTAACAGAAAACCATTTTGCTTGTTCAGACAATCCCAAACAGGAAACCCACCATACAAAAATGGATCCCCCAGAAAATAGAAAAAACAAAGGAAAAGCTCATGTCCAGAGCTATCCTCAATCAAAAAGACTCTCAGGACAGTCTTCTACGTAGCATGAAGGCGCTTCTTCTAAGGGAAACCAAAGAGAAGCAACATCCCTTCAGGAATTTGCTAAAGTAGCATATTCCAGTAGAATGCATGAAGGTGCCTCTTCAAATCCAGAAGATGCAACATCCCTTTAGGAATCTGCCACAGTGGCACATTCCAGTGGAAACGTAATTATTGATACCATACAGGAAACCCTGCAAGAAAGTCTAGCTAAGGACTCTTATGGGATATATTCCAATTTTCCATACCCTACAGAGACCATCCTCAATCTCCTACATTTAGCTTATACCCTGCACAACACTGATTTTTTTCAAAGAACCCTCAAAACCTAAAAAAACCATTTGGTAAATCTTGAGGCGAAAAACAATCATGTTACCAGTCTACTCTTTGGCAGAGAGGAAATCCGTTCAAAGGATAAGACTGTTTTAATGGGCACTAGTTTTGCCAGGCTAAGTCTTAAAACCCAAACTTCGGTCAGAAGTGCATTTGCCAACTTACTTTCTGATGTACAAGTTTGAATATTAGGAAGTAAGGCAATGACTGAATCACTTGACCTATGGTTCAGGCATTTCAGAATATTACTCACCACCAGACACCCAAACCCTGATGACTCAAACCATGTAAATGATGCTCTATCTCAGGCTCGTTGGGAAGCATATTTTGGCAGCAGTATGAGAATCTATGAGAGCTGTAAGTTCGTTTAGACCCCTTAAACCCAAACAGATTAACCTAGAGAATTAGCCAAGTGATTAACTTAGGTAATTTAAACAGATCTAGGTTAAACACAAATAATAAAGCAGCGGAAAATAAAGAACATAAAGATCTGATGACCCAAGAAACCACACCGGTAAAAACCTGGAGAGAATTTAACCTAGCTATCCTCAAGGTAAAACGAATTCACTATGAAAGAATCGAAGTTTACACAATAAGACTTAGACCACTAACATCCTATTGCTACCTAGTGTAGGAAACTTACTACCACAACCACGTGACAGCTCCGAGACCACGGACTCCTTCTTTTCTTGAATTCTTCAGCAAAGCACAAGCAACACCTGCTTGTATATCTTGAAGATCTTTTGTTCTGCAACTGTATGATTTACCAATCTCTTGACATGAATCTTGAATTTGGAAACCCTAAGTGTATGTGAGAGTAAACACCTCTTGATCTCACAATAAGATTCACAAACATAGCATTTAGAACTCTAAAAACGTGGCTAGGGTTTTCCCTTATATACTTAGTGCAAACATAAAACCCTATACATTAAATGGGCTTGGGCTGAGTTAGGAATTTCCTGCAGAAAAACGTTCTGCACGATTTTCGATTGGTCGAGTCTAATTCTCGATCGATCGAGTCAAGCAGAAAGTGCACAGTGAATTCTGCATTCAACTCGATTCCAACTTTACATAAAAAGCCATACTTTGAGCAAGTCTAACACAAGACTAAAGATTGTTTTGATCATGGTTTGCCAACATTACAAATTGAAGTTCTAATACATTAGTTCCTAATTCTTAGAACCTAACAAGAGCGCTGATCAAGAGAGGGCAAGGCACCCCTTTCCAGGCCTATTAATCAATTTCAGTGATGTCTCTAAAGACGAAGAGGAAGATAATCAAATGAATCCTCACTGGCTTTCTCAGATGTTTGAATATAGTTTTGTCAGGTTCATAAAGTTCACCAGTTATAACCAAGTTAGCCAGCTCCCTTTGATTATCAAAGAGATTGTCACCAAGTTCAAAAGCCCTTTTGTCTCCATCAGGTGCTGGAGTACAATTCCAGAATGGGAAATGGATGAATGGGCAACAGTTCAGCCCTCAAAGCATCTTGTTCTTATTGGAGGGTACTCTCATCAAGGCCCTTGGTTTGAAGGAAATTCCTTTCTTTCATACAGGAACCCCAAAGCCTTTTCAGAATGTTGGAGAAATTACTTCAGCAATGAAATTCTGAAGGTCACTAAGGAATTATGGAAAAATTACCATTTCATTGGAAATACTGGAAGAATTTTGGTTTTCTCCACCAAGCAATACTATAAGTCCACTCCTCGACTCTTATGGACCCTCAGTTGTAACCCTAGAAAATTCATGGTTCCAGGAACAGATCCAATCTATGAACCACTGATCTATTGTGGGCTCTGTGAACAATTTTCCACTTTTCATGAGCATCCTTTCCATGACAATCCCCCAGGACATTCACCAGATGAAGACAAAGATGACGGCAGTGTCAATTGGTAATTCTAGATAGCACTAGTCACTATTTAGAACAGTACCTCCAAACCGGATACTATTCATTCACAATACCAGTCACTATTGATGAACAGTACCCGACAGGAAAAAAAACAAGAGCCAAGACACTATTCATGAACAGTAAAAGTTACTATTCATGAACGGTACCCAGACAAAATCATTCAGAATCACTATGGCTTTCGGTGGAAAAGGTTTTCACCTCAGTAAAAGCAATTTACTCTCCGAATTTTCAGCAATTATCAGGGAATCCCAAGCTCTCCTCCAACCTATTTAAGGAAGCTTCAGATTCATTCATGAGCAAGTCCAATTTTAGGTCTACCTCCAGTTTAGATCTCCCTTCTCTTACAAACCAATCTTTGTAATTAGAATGGCATTAGTTTACAATTGTAACACTTCAGTTAGTCTTACACTTGTAACCCCATGGCCTCAGTCGGCCTCCACTAATCAGTTAGCCCACGATCGGCTACCTAAACCCCGCTTCCCCTCCAGTGTAACTTACGGCCTCCACTTTGTAATCAGCTAGCCCACGATCGGATACCTGAACCTTGCTTCCCCTCCAGTGTAACTTATATATATAAAACCCCAATTCTTTGAATTTCCAAAAACTAGATCTTTTGAACAGATAGAAATGAATCAAACTCAAATTCTATAAAATTATTAAATTACACGTAAAATAGTTCCACAACAAAATCAATTCAAAGGACCAGATTAAGTTATACAACAATTTCAGTAGCCATAAAACGAAGTGGTTGACAAATGACAGCAAAAGTTATACTTTTACACTACATGTTCATTGAAATCACAATATAAGACCCAACCCAAATACTTAGACACAAAAATGACAAAAATATTTACACATACCTACACACAGTCCAAATTTGGGATGAATCTAGCAACAGAACAAAGTTGCATTAAAAGTCCACTTAGATGACCACATGTAGTGGACTTTTAATGCAACTTCTTCGTTTTGCTTTCTAACAACGAAAACCGCTGGAAACGAAGAAGTTGCATTAAAAGTCAACTTTGTCTAGCGTTAGCAATAGAGAGACTGCTGTTACAGGCTGGCGTTAGCAAAAGCTGAAGGGTTGTCGTTTAAAAGGTAGGGAGACAAAAATCGTGAAACATATAGTAAACCAAAAGGCGAGGAGACAGAAAGGGCATTTGAAACCGTGAGAGCTTGGGCTTGGCTTAAGCTTTAATGTGGAATTAATAAAGCTATAAAGATTAGGCTTTAGAGTGGAGATAAGGTTGAGAATTATTTTCATTTTTTTAGTATTTTAAATTTTTAAAAATTATTTAAAAATTATAGGAGAAATTCAAGAAAAAATATAGTAATGACATGGCTGCTGATATAGCTCAACGTGAGCATAGCAACATTAATTGCTATGCTTCAGCTTTTAGTATTATATAGAATATAGATAAGAAGATGTAATTTATGCCTTACAGTTACGAGTATCAATCTAATTTTTATACATGGTTTTATGCCTAACTTTGGAGGAAATATACCATGTTTTGGATGAATGCTTCCTCCCTCTCACAAGCTGGTGGGACCCATCAGTTGTGGGTCCCACCAACTGTGAGAGAGGAGAAATATACACCCGAAATAGAGTGTATTTTCTCATAACTTTGGGATGGCTTTGAACATTTCAGGAATTGCAAGAACACAACAGCCCGGATTTTGTGGCTGAGGTTGTCTATTTCTAAATCTCTATGAGTATTTGTTATCTATGTGGTTGATTTTAACAAAAGTAAGTTTTTTTTTTTTTTTTTTTTTTGATAAGTAACAAAAGTAAGTTTATTGATTAGTTTTTTGTTTGCGGATAAAAGGAAATATCTCACTAATAGGTTAAATGTTAACTAAATTCTTTTTCACTTGTGTTAAGAGCAGAAAATTGTGAATTTTAAACTGGCAAGGCCCTAGGAAGAATCTGAAACATGGTTTTGTGTCTACTCCAAGTAAACTTTGACATCTCAGCTTTAAATTTTAAACCATTTAAAAAAAAAAAATTTATTCACTTTGGTTTCTCTACAGTTGATCAAAGTAGGGTTAAGGAGAAAAAAAACACAAAGCTCAAACTTTCATTTAGAAAACACCGCATTTCAAAATATACATCATTTGATAATGATTTTCAATGCAGCAAGCACCATGGCTGTGGAATGTTTAAAAGTTCAAATTTGCAATGACAATGCCATAACATTATAGGTCACAAAATCAACACAAGGTGTCTAATAATGAAATTCACCAGAGCTGACAGGATTACGCCCCACTGATCCTTCCTCCATGGTTTTTCTGTAAGCCATTAATTTTCCTTTCCAAACCGATTATCTTGTCCTCAAGCAGCTTCTTCTCTTTCTCACACTCCTCTAACTGCTCTTTGTACCTTAACATTTCAAAGTTAGTTGAATCAATCCTTTGAAAATAATTGGTTTTGTAATTTTTTTCTCTCATCCAACTCATGGCTCTTTTTCTGAAGCTCCGGTTGGAGTTTACTAGCATTATGTTCAAAACATTCCAATTTGGCCATAAGTAATTCCTTCTGTTTTTCTATTCTCTCTCAATAGCTATATAGATTATCTGACATTTCCAAGGCAAGCCAATCAATCCTTTTGACTAAATTTTCTCTACAACTTTTTGTCTCTTTCTTCTAAGCTCATCTTCGAGCTCATCAACTTTTTCCACAAGGCATTGACGTGACCATGTATCTCTCCAATAGGATGCAGATTTGGACCAGCTAATGTGGCAGATTTTACATTGGAGGGAAAATTTGATGCAATAAGGACACTAGATGTAGAAGAGTCAGAGCTTGAGGCTTGAATTAAGTTGGATCCTTTCTTATCCTCCATTCTCCCACTAAAACGGATGTTTTTCACTTCAGAAGTATCTGAAAGTTTGTTTCCAAATTCTACATTACCAGGCAATAGACAAAAGTTAAGAAGCAATGAAAGCATTTGATATAATTTGTACGCAAAATCTATTTTGATACCATGATAAACTACTGGTCTGGAACACCTCATATCAAATGATAAACTGCCACTTGTCCAAAAATTGAAGCCGTTACGTAGAATGAATTTAATCATTTTACTATTATTGTAAAATAGACAATTATGAATCTAAGCTGAACCGACCAAATTAGTCTAAGCTGAATTTAATCACAAATTAACCAAATTAGTAGATTCAAACAAATCAGGAACTTGTGAAGTGACAGCCTAGTACATAATCCACTTTTAAACCAGACTGTAAGTGCCAGAAGATCATCAAAAACTTCACCAAACTTATTGCAACTACATATGATTTACAATTATATAAATTAAATTAAAAAAAATGTTTTAGACCTCTATTCATTCTAAATGCTCTAATACCAAGTGAAAATCCTGGTTTAGACCCCTATGTTAATCATTCAGAGGAATTATTAATTTGCCTCAATTAAGTAATCCACAAGATTATTAAATTTTCACCACAGTTAATCAATCACCAAATGATAATGAAACCGAACATAAAAGAAAAGGCAATAGAGACTTACCAGGTGAAGTTTTTGAATCCCTTCCTTCTTCTACCTCATTCTACCTCACTGCTCTTACGTCCATGATTTATAATCAATTCATTAATTTTCGCGCCCCCCTGATGCGTACATCTTCAAGGCCAACTTCGACGCAGAGGTGTTTAAGTCAGAAAACTTGGCTGGTTTAGGCGTTGTGATTAGGGACTGGCGTGGGGAGGCCATCGGTGCATTAACCATGTCAATCCCTCTAGCTCAAACAGTGGTTGAGTTGGAAGCAATGGCGTGTCGAAGAGCAGTGCAGTTTGCCAAGGAAATAGGCCTTACACAGGTCATTTTTGAAGGTGATTCGTCCATAGTCATTCAAGCAGTACAGGCGGGGTCCTCTGATGTCTTACCGTACGGGCATGTCATCGATGATATTCTCGCTCTAGCTTTGGACTTACAGTTTTCTAGTTTCAATCGTGTTTCACATATTTGTAATGTGGTCGCTAATGCATTAGCCAAAAAAGCTAAAACTTGTAGGGGCACCCAGGTTTGGTTAGAAGAATTACTTGAGGATATAGCCTCTCTAGCTGGTTTTGATGTTCATTGAAGTTTTTTTTCTTTCGTTTTGAATAAATTGCCAGGCACTGCTAGTCTGGTTTCTCAAAAAAAAAAAATTCATTAATTTTCAATTTTAAACCAATTATTTTGTCCACAACCAGGTTCTTCTCTTTCCCATACTCCTTCAACTGTTGTTTGTTCTTTGATATTTCAGTGTTATCCCAATCAATTGTTGCCGTAATCGGGCTCCTAATTTTCTTCCTTCCTCAACGTCATGAATCTTTTTCTCAAGAACCTCTCGGAGTCCATGAGCTTTATTTTTGGAATGTTCTGATGCAACTGTAAGTTATTTCTTATCTTTTTTATTATCTTCTAATAGCTTGTTAGCATCTGAAATATTGAGTTAAGCCTTTCACAATAATACAGCATTGGAATTTGCCTACAAATTCAAATGCAGAGGCCATGCAAATATAACATAAAACGATTAATTAGGTCTCAATGAACAACAGACAACTTTGAACAGGCAAGTAGATCAAATAAAATTCCATAATACTTCTCTCCACAGGAGATATTCCAGAGAAAATCCAAAGCCAAACAAAAATATCTTGGAAACAAGAATATGTGGCCAACATTGGAGCATCCTAACTATGACCTAGGGAAGTAGGCTCGTTCAATCTTCTTCCTCAATGACCTTAGTGCCCAATCCCTTTAAGGCCTCTAGAGGGATCTCTGCAACAGTGACCAGTGAGAAAAACTCCTCCTAGCATCTTCTTCATCATTTCTCTAACTCTCCTTGGCCCACTCCGAATCCCACGACTCCAGACATGCTTGTTAAGCTTAACATCCACCTTGACAATAGTTGTTCCCATAGCCTTTTGGGCAAACTTCCTAATTTCCTTTATGACCTTTGGAGCCCTCTTCTTGAAAGTGCTGCACATGGGATTGGAAAATGGAACGGTTACTTAGCAATGTCCGAACAACAAAGCATTAGCTAACTGGGATACATCAAAAAATCAAAAACAAATATAGCCTTGTAGAGTGCATATTTTATAAGATTAGTAACAAGGAGAGAGAGCAGTAAGTAGATGGTAAAAACATAAACAATTTTAAGAAATAGATAAAGCCTTGTAGAGTAGCATCTTTATAAGATTAGAGTTTCTCGGTGGAACTTATAGAAGATCTTAACTTTCAGCCACACAGAGCAGCTGGCTATCTACAAGTGTACTAAAATGACATCCAACTCTTGGGGATGTGTATGCTCGAGAGAAAAGTTAGGAATTCAACAACTGTAAAGTCATACTAAAGCACCGAATATATTGCTTACCATTGTAACCCGAAATAAATAGAGAAACCATACATGACTCCAAGAAGTCCTTTGTTAAAGACATAGAAGTACAGTGCCGGCTCAACATACTAAGCAAGTGAGGCGATCACCTAAGGCCCCCAAGCAAAAAAAGGCCCCAAATTTTAACCAATCAAAAATTTTTAAGTCCCAAAATCTTAGATGATAAAATAATATTAATGCTGACCTAAATAAAAACTAATAAAAATCAAAATTTGTTAACTCAATTGTTGTGAAAAATGTTATATATATTGTAACATTACTTCTACTCAATAGGATCTATTTCTTGAAAGTATTAATTAAGCCCAAAATTCTAACCAATAAATAAATAATAATTTTTTTTATCAAAGAATAAACTAGAACAAATAAATTTTTCGTTTGATGTGTAACCTTCACTATGGGTGTTTTTCAGTGTAGAATTCATTAACTCCCACACAGAGAAGATAAAAAAACACACACACTCTCTCTCTCAACCAAACAACTAATCTCTCTCAACCAAACAACTAAAATTTTAAGACAAAAATTATATACATATTCAATCTCAGACCTCAATTTTTCTTGTACGAATTGCTGGAAATTTTTTGCCCCACTCTCTATTTAAAGCATAAAAAAGAAATTGTTTTGAAGCTGTAGCTGCTGTGCTTTAGACCTTCTTCTCCTCATTTGAGTCTGATCCTCAAGTTTGTTACTTCTCTACAACCTTTGCTTCTTTCCTGAATTTTCTCATAATTCAAGCTATCTTGTTTTGCTTTTACTTTATTTTATTCTTGGTAATTACTTTAGATTCTGACACAGCACATAGGTAAACTCATTTTCATTCGTTCATTCATTTAACATATTGGTTGGGACGTGGAGTAGCATAGGACCATAGATTTATTTTATTTTATTATTTTAGTAATCATTGAACTACGTCTATACTTATCTCTTAGGGTTTTAATTTTTTAAATAAATTTCTCCTTCAATTTTTTGTTGAGAATTTCGTTGATTCGTTATTAAAAAAAAAATTACTTTTATACTCTTGTATGGGTCCACATTACCACTACTAGTTGTTATTTTGTTAACAAATTAAACTATTTTTGTGAAAAAAAAATCACCCGATAAAAAACTAAAATATTTAAATTAAAAAAAGGCCCCACTCAAAATTGTTGTTTTAGGCCCCAACATACATTAAGCCGGCCCTGTAGAAGTATATACTAGTTCCATTTCTCACCCAATACTTATAAAATTATATATCCATGTATATAGATAAAAGCCAGAGATTGAACTGACAGGAGCTCTAGCCTCTCCAGAGAGTTTCGGAGACATGAATGAATACTAGAAGAAAACAAGGGCAGGAAATAATGTCATTAAAAGTAGGGAATTTTTGCAACGTGATCTCAGTTCATTAAAACTCCTCAAAGCAAAAGCCAATGACCTAGGAAGTACAAACACTTCACTTAGTGTACCGTACCTATATCGTACATGTGTCAGTCACACCGGTGTTGTATAGTGAAATAGAGGCTTCCACTTGACAACACAAGAGAAATGTATAATTTTTTTGTTATGTAAAAAATCCCTTATAATGGTAACCACATTAATTCATTTGAGGGATAAATAGCTATTAAAAGGGATAACACCAAATGCTAAGCAAAAATCACATACACTTTTCTATATACTAGGAACATTATCAATTTATCTTATCATATCCCAAATCAAATTCTTAACAAGCCAAAAAAAAGAGATTAGGATCCTCTCCATTTTAAGCGAAATGTACTATTGAGTCATAATTTAAACGTGGCACTAGATACACACCTTTAAATTTGAAATATTTAATAAAACCACAAAATAGAATCACCTCAAACGGAGAGAATCCTAAAATGAAAAGAACATAGCATTCATAATGTCTCAATGAAGTGAATCAATTTTACTAAAATACATGCGGAAAGATTTCAGCTTTCAGTGTTTGGCAATCCTCCCTTCATTTTGTTGTGTTGTGCTCTATGTATGTTGTTTTTAACAACCAATGGACACTAGAATTCTAAATTGATATTATATTATTTCAGGATACTAGATCAGGTGCAACTTTGACAGCTAAAATATCATTTTGTTCTAAAGTTAAAAAGTATGACATACCATTCACACAAATATATTTTACCTGATTAAGCCCATCATTGCAGTCAAGTGAATAAAGGTTTTCCACATATGTAGTTGCCTCCATTATTGTCTTGCGATCATATGGTGTTTTTCTATAGGCCTTTTTTTTTTTTTTTCAAATTGAAGACTGCCAATTTGAAATTCCATTCTAAATTCTCTCCAACACCTTTAACTTGCGTCTCCTACAATAAAAAATTTTCACCATTCCTTGACACGCATACAGGCCTCGGACAAGAGCCCCTATACGGAATGGTTGCCAATCTAGTCCAAGACTCCTTCATCACCCATAGCTGAATACATATATCACTGCATGATTCAGCGGTGCACACAGATAGACACAGGTGTTCTCCAAAAGTACCTAACTCCCATGTATCTGATGTATCGTAATATTTTCCCAATGATTCATCTCTGAAGTAATAAGAAACAGATTCTGGCCATGGCAGCTCAAGAAATATCTCATCCGCTAAATCAAAATAAATGATTGACGGCTTCCTATAACGTTTAGCACTCCAATAAATTACCCCGTTGCACTAAATAGTCTTTTCGATAAATGGAATGCTGCGGGTAAAATTATTGTCCTTATCCACCAGAATTGTCCTCCAAGTAAAGGTCTTGAGTGAAAAGATCTCGATCTGCAACATAGGAATATGTAAAGTGTTGTAGGGCCTTAATATCTTGTAATCATCAGTGGAATAGTCATAGCCAAAGCCAAAACGGCGAAATCAACTAGAAACTGAATAATTAGTTGATGTTGGACTTGGTATGTTTTTGTAACTTTTGGTAGATGGGTTCCAAACCAAATATTGGGTTGTCCATTTGTCCACATTAAATAATTCAATACATACCAAGCCATTGCAAGAAGCCAAGTTTTTCTCAACATGTCCTTTACCCCACAATGGAAAACCATGAAAATCAACATCAACAGGTTGACCATGAATAGCACGGCTTTGAAACAGTGCTTCACAACCTGATGATAGAACACAA
The DNA here is from genome assembly GCA_033629205.1 of Lithocarpus polystachyus. Taxonomy (NCBI): domain Eukaryota; kingdom Viridiplantae; phylum Streptophyta; class Magnoliopsida; order Fagales; family Fagaceae; genus Lithocarpus; species Lithocarpus polystachyus. The sequence continues at coordinate 2,348,920 of CM066165.1, forward strand.
TTGTCAGTCAAAACAATGACATACATGCAGTTGGGGTTTTGAGATGCTCTCTGAAAGTGGGATTTAGCAAATCGGTGACTACTGATCAAATTGTGCCATGCTTTGGATACGCACTTGAATATCGCATTAGAGACTTCACTGGTAGTCTTGAAAGAATTTCCTCAACGAGGTCATTTGGTATGGTAAAGCTTCGCGGCCGCCGTGCCTTGCAAATTCTCATACTTCAGTTCAGGTCCTTGGCTCTCTATAATCAATACATAAGAAAGAATGGTTAAAGAGTTAGATATTAAACCCTGTAAGATTTATAGTTTCAAAAGTACTATAACGTGTTTTATATGTATTGCTATTTCTAGATAGAAAAAGTTGAATTGCAAAGGAACTGAATGAGCACAGAGTCATTTTACTTCTTTGTATAATTTATTTTTTGTCAGTCGTTAGGCTACTTTGTCCATTATGTGTACATGTAGTGGCATGTAAGATCATGTGGGGGGTAGTATACGTGCTTATGAATTTCAATTGGAGATCAAAATGAGATGGTGTAAGGGTTGGAAAGTAGGTGTGGAAACTAACGGCAGGATATTTATAAAAAAAAAAAAAAAAAAAAAACCGACTATGACATAAAAATAAGTTGTGAATGATTCTTTGCTTTCTAACAACGAAAACCGCTGGAAAAGAAGCTAGAAACAGAACGAAGTTGATATATATATATATATATATATATTTTAGAATCAGAGACAGAGAAAGAAAAGAGAAGAGAAAAATCATACCGGGAGAAACATGGAGGTCGGCGTGTGTGATGGAGGAGTGCGGAGGCTGGCGTGTGAGTGTGAATGTGGGGTAGGTAGGGTTTCTTTTTTTCAATTAGTTTATATGTTTAACGTAATTAGTTTAAGTTTAATTAGTTTAATGTTAGTTGGTTAATCTAATGGGTTAATGGGTTATAATTTTTAAATAGCTGGAGGACCAATGTTTATAAATAAATAAATAAAAGGCTCTGATAGTGTCGAGAAATCACCTCAGTGAGCCGCACGATCTTCGCGTGTCCTAAGTGAACCTGCACAAGTAAGAGGAACCTCAAAGGGTAGTACCGGCGTGGAACCGGCCAACGACCCTCCGATGGTTAAGTTAGAATTGCTCACGACTCCAGAGTGCCAGAGTCGGGTTGGATTACGCGTACCTTTTTTCATGAGGGTTGATGGTATTTATAGTGGTGTAGAATTGGAGCCTTTGGCGTGTCCGAGGAGATAACCTCTGATCGGAACCATACCTTAATGCGTGTTCCTTACGGAATGCCTTCCTCGCCCAGCCAGCTCCAGTTGCGTGGGGTGCAAGACACCTCTGGGGCGAGCGTGTTGGACAAGCCATCGTGTTAAGGGTAACCGTACGGCGAGAGACACTTGTCAGGGTGGTAGCGTGTATGGCGAGATTCTTCTCGAAGAAGTGCGTGTGACAAGGCACGCTAGTTCCTCTACCCCCGTCCCGTCACCCATTCACCTCGTCATGCCAAAGGGCGCACCGTCGGGACTTGCTGAGAGCGTTGAACTCGGGGCGACAAGAAGCGAAGGGCCGTCAGCCTCCATCGCGCCGTCAGCCTGGGAGTGACTGACGGCGTCTTGGGTGACGCTCCCCATCAGTTGCCCCCTACTCCTTAATCCCGTCAGTCGTAGGTGACGGATTGAGGAGTACATCGCGTGGCAGACAAAGCATTAATGGCTAGTCTTCTCGAGCAGCCCTAGTGTCGGAACACGTGTCTAGAGCCGACTGGCTTGTGACTGGACGGGATGGTCGCTTCGTCTTCCGCGCCCAATCCACCTATATATATATATATGTTCCGTACTTCCTCACTCTTCTCTTTTATTCCAATCTTCCTGATTAGAGTGAAACCGTCGGTTCAAAGAACTAGAGACTGTCTAGCGCGATCCTGCCCCCGTCTGTTCAGTGAAGCCATTAGTTTTTACAAGGTCGTCTGCGTAACTTGGTAAGTTTCTGCATTCATTGTTTATTGCCTATTCGTGTACTGAACTTTGGAGTAGCTTTTAGTGGGAAGACCATCACTTGGGTTCTTAGACCACCCTCGTCCCTTGTAGGTAGTCAGATGTCTAGGGAGACGATGAGTGAGCAGTCGTCGGTCCGCGACGGAGCGGGCTACGACGAGGTCTTCCAAACCGGCCATGAGCCCGAAGAGGGTTCTTCTTGGTCGTCAGGGGACGGGTCGTCGGTCCAATCTTCTGCCGGGAAGACGGGAGGTCATGGTGTAGGGGGGAGTCGGGTGGATGTGGTCCAAGTGGACGACAGCGGGAGTGACGGCAGCTCAGACGATGATAGCTCGGAGAGCACGTCCGGAGGGTCTGGGGACGACCGTCCGTTCATACTTCCCAAAGAGTGGACGGTTAACTATTTTTTGCCAACAATGACGGAAAAAATCTTTAACTCCCTGCGCACGCGCTACCAGATACCCGACGACATCCCAATCCGTCTTCCCCTTGAGAAGGAGAAGTGTTACTCGGGGAAGACCGCGGACGTGGGCATGTATGATGCCATGTTCGCGGCTGGTTTAAGGCTGCCCCTGACGGCACTTCACCGTCAGCTGGCAAATTATTTAGGTTTTTCCGTCAGCCAAATTGCCCCTAACGCCTGGAGGGTATTTATAGGCACCGAGATCCTGTGGGGTAGCTTGAGTGGGGGGAACCGTCAGCTAACCCTTGAAGAGTTCTTTTGGTGTTACCGTCCGCACCACATAGCCTCGTCTCAAGGGATCTACCACTTTTTCAGCGAGGAGGAAAGAGTTACAGTTGGTGTCTGACACGCCTGACTCTAACCGTAATTGGAAGGGACGGTACTTTTTTGTAGAAGGGACGAACTGGGTGTGTCGTCAGGAGGAGTGGGGGACGATACCCCAAGGTTTTGATAACACTTGGGCGTTTGTTAGGGAGTCAGGTTGTCGCCGTCACCCTCCTTTTTGTAATTGCCTTATTTTAAAGTTCTAACCCGTCCCCTTTCCTTTTTTCAGCTAACATTCGTCCGGAGGTCACAAAGGAGCAAGAAGCCTTTATTCTAAAGGTGACGGATATCCCTCTAGAGAAGCGGAAGTGTCGTGACCTCATCACGCCTGACGCTCTTCACGCGTACTGTGGAGGACCTTTATCGTCAGACGAGGCCTGCCGCCTACATAACCTTTCCCGTTAGCGTAAGCTCCGTCACCCGTTCTTAGCTTCGTCGCTTACTCGTGATCTAGCTAACACGCTTTTATGCAGAGATGGAGTCCGGCAAGCTAAAGGCGCAAATCAGAGCTGCTGCTGCGCAGAAGAAGAAAGAGAAGGAGGAGGGGGCGTCCAAGTCCGTCCAGAAGGTCGCCAATAAGGGCGTGCCCAAAAGGAAGGGTAACGGTATTGAAGACCGTCAAGCCAAGAAACCAACCGTCACCCTAGGGGACGCCTCCTCCAAGCTTCCGCCCCCTAAGCATGGGGCCGGGAAAGGGCTGATGACGGCTCAGGGCCCCGTCACCCAAGCGGACGGACGCTGCCTTCTTACCCATAAGGGGTTTGCCCTCGAACGTCTGGACTCGATCTTTGGGAAGGAGGACGCCGACATCTGCGCCGGCCAGTCCATCCAGGAACTTGGGGATTCCGGCCTCTTTGATCTTGCCCGGGTAAGTATGCCTTTGTTTCCGATATCGCTAATTTGTCCCGTCTATTTCTGTGTTCATGAGCTGACGGGAGTTTGACCTTTGCAGGCTATGGTTCGTATGAGGGCCATGCAAGTCAAAGGGGCCAAGAATGAGGAGCTGCTGGCCCGTCAAGACAAGCGCATCACCAATCTAACTGACGGGTTGGAGCAATACAAGGACGCCTGTCGCACCTTAAACGGGGAACTAAAGGAGCTGAAGGAGAAGCTCGGGGAAGCCACTCGTCAACTAGAGAAGGAGACGGCGACTAAGGTGACGGCAGAAAAGGAGTTGGTTTCCCTCTTGGGCCAGGTGGAGACGGCGAAGGCTGACGCCGTTGCCGAGTTCAAGACATCCCAGACGTTCATCGACGCCTACGCCGAGTACTATGGCGAAGGGTTTGAGGACTGCCTTAAGCAGGTGAAGTCTCTCTATCCTTGCTTGGACTTGTCGAGGGTGTCGATGGACGATCCTGTGCCAACAACACCTGTGGGCGACGCCATCGTGGCGGACGATGGTAGTCTCAGTGATTCCGGGACGCATCAGGACGACGGCATCGTCCTCGCCCAGCCAGCTCCTGATCCGTCCGGCGCCCAGAAGGTCCCGTCAGCTGATCCTTCCGGCCTTGAGGGTTTCCCCGTCACTCAAGATCCCCCCAAGGGCGACGGGGCCATGCCTGATGCCCCCGTCGCTTGATGTTTGCGAAATTTTCCTTTCTCTTTTTTTTGTGTAAAAGATGCCCCGTCGCTTTGAGGGCTTATGTAAGAACAATATTCTTTTAATATGATAGTTTATTTTCATTATTTGTAATGTGTTATTTTCATTCCAAGCTTTGTGCATGCTTTTCTCTTGTTGCATCATGGCGGTCCAACTTTGGACTTTGGACGCTCTTTATAATAAGTCAAGACCTTCCAACGGGGTCGTCAACCTTCTTGTTTAACGGGCTCGTGCCTTTCGTCGAATTAGGGTAGAACTATTGGCTTTCCGAGCCGTCACCCTGTGAACCGTCAACTTATAGGCTTGACCGGTCTTCACACTTGTAGGGTTATTGGCTCTTTAACCTTTAGGATAGTGCCGTCGTTTTTGAGATCGTCTGGCTTCTATGCGATCCTTTCGGCGTGGAACCGTCAGCTTTTGGGCCGTCGGCTTTTTGCTTGACCGGTTCTTATGTGATCCTTTAATTATAGAGCCGTCGGCCTCTATGTCGTAGGTTTTTTTGTGCTTGACGGGCTTTTGTGCCTTGTAAATTTTAGAACGTTGGCTTTTAAGCCGTCAGCTTTGATGCTTGACGCTCTTATGCCTTGTAGATTTCAGAATGTTAGCTTTTAAGCCGCCAGCTGGGGTGCTCGACGCTTTTATGCCTTGTAGTTTTTAGAAAGTTGGCTTTTAAGCCGTCAGCTTGGGCGCTTGACGCTTTTACGCCTTGCAGATTTTAGAATGTTGGCTTTTAAGCCGTCAGCTTGGGAGCTTGACGCTTTTATGCCTTGTAGATTTTTAGAACGTTGGCTTTTAAGCCGTCAGCTTGGGAGCTTGACGCTTTTATGCCTTGTAGATTTTAGAACGTTGGCTTTTAAGCCGTCAGCTTGGGTGCTTGACGCTTTTACGCCTTGCAGATTTTAGAATGTTGGCTTTTAAGCCGTCAACTTGGGAGCTTGACGCTTTTATGCCTTGTAGATTTTTAGAATGTTGGCTTTTAAGCCGTCAGCTTGGGAGCTTGACGCTTTTACGCCTTGTAGATTTTAGAACGTTGGCTTTTAAGCCGTCAACTTGGGAGCTTGACTCTTTTATGCCTTGTAGATTTTTGCAGGACGTTGTCGCTTTGGTATTCCACATGTTCTAATGTTTAGCACAATGAAGTAGAGACTTTGAATGAACCTCTAAATTTTGCATAAATTTCAAGAAAGGGAGCATGCCATTTGGGTTACAAGAGCACATCAAAGTAGATTACAAGTGGTTGGGTCGCCGTTTCGGCCTACTGATAGTATTTTCGTAGATGCTCGGCGTTCCATGGATGGCGTAGTGCCTGACCTTCCAGTGTTTCCAGGTGATACGTACCCTTTCTTTGCCATGACGTGACTCGGTATGGTCCTTCCTAGTTAGGGCCGAGCTTTCCTTGGGCGGGGTCTCCGGTGGTGCCCATGACTCTTCTTAGAACAAGGTCTCCGACCCGGAAGTTCCTATGCCTGACTCGGGAATTGTAGTGTTTAGCCATGCAGTCTTGGTACCGTGTGAGCCTTTGTTCTACCGCGGCTCTAACTTCGTCGATCAGGTCCAACTGTAGGCGCAAGGCCTCATCATTTCTGCCTTCATCGTGGGCGTCCACCCGGTAGCTTTTGAGTCCTACCTCGGCCGGGATGACTGCTTCGCTTCCGTAGGCTAGCCGGAATGGCGTTTCTCCTGTGGGGGTCCTTGCCGTTGTCCTGTATGCCCATAGCACGCTGGGTAGCTCTTCGGGCCATATCCCCTTTGCCCCCTCAAGCCGAGTCTTGATAATCTTTAGCAAGGATCGGTTTGTGACCTCTACCTGGCCGTTGGCTTGGGGGTGGGCGGGGGAGGAGTAGTGATTCTTTATCCCCAACTGTGTGAAGAACTCTCGAAAGGGGCCATTGTCGAACTGCTTGCCGTTGTCTGAGACTAGGACCCTGGGGATCCCAAACCTGCATATGATAGACTTCCAGATAAAGCTTCGCACGTTCTTCTCTGTAATGGTGGCCAGAGCTTCGGCTTCTACCCACTTTGTGAAATAGTCTATGCCTACTACCAGGAATTTTAGCTGCCGCATAGCCATTGGGAATGGCCCCATGATGTCCAGTCCCCATTGGGCGAACGGCCAAGGGGCTGCCATGGGCGTCAGCTCTTCGGGCGGTTGCCTGACAATGTTGCCGAACCTTTGGCACTTGTCGCAGGCTCTGACATAGGCTTGGGCATCCTTTTGCATGGTGGGCCAGTAGTACCCCGCTCGGATCAGCTTGTGCGTCAGTGACCGAGATCCTGAGTAGTTGCCGCATATCCCCTCGTGTACTTCCCTCATGACGTAGTCTGCTTCCTCCGGACTTAAGCATCTCAGGTACGGGCAAGAGAAACCCCTTTTGTATAGGATGTCCTTTATCAGGACGAACCTCGCCGCTCAAACCTTCAACTTTTTGGCGGCTTCTTTTTCGTCCGGCAGGGTGCCATATTTTAGATAGGAGACCAATGGCGTAGTCCAGCTACCCTCGGAGCCTATTTCCTGCACGTCGATAGAGTTTATTAGCGGGGCAACCTGCACGAAAGAGAGCACATTGTCGGGGACATTCACATGCTCTGACGAAGCGGCTTTGGCAAGGCAGTCGGCTTGCTCATTTTCTTCCCTGGGGATCTGGACTACTCCTGCCTTCAGTTCGTCCGTCCTCCTCCTCGCTTGATGGAGGTATTTTTTCATCCTGTCGCCCTTGCAATCATAGTCTCCATTCACTTGGTTGATGACGACCTGGGAGTCGCAGTGGACTATGATTCTTGTGGCCCCTGTTGCTTTGGCGAGGTCGACCCCGGTTATCAAGGCTTCATACTCTGCCTCATTGTTGGTAGTAGGGAAGTCCAGGCGGATCATGCATTCGACCATGTCTCCCTCAGGGGAGTGAAGGACGACGCCTACTCCACCGGCCTATCTGGTTGACGATCCGTCCATATGTACATTCCACGGAGGACACTCGCCTGCCCCCCGGTCCTCCCCGCTGGTGAATTCGGCTATGAAGTCGGCAACAGCCTGCCCCTTGATGGCGATGTGGGGGCTGTAGCGAATGTCAAACTCGGTCAATTCTATTGCCCACAAGGCTAGGCGTCCGGCGGCTTCGGGATTGTGCATCGCCCGCCGCAAGGGCTTGTCCGTCAGAACGACTACCGTATAGGCTTGGAAATACGGCTTGAGCTTGCGGGCCGCAGTGATCAAGGCGAAGGCAAGTTTCTCCATAGGTGGGTATCTTCCTTCTGCTCCACGGAACGCCCGGCTAGCGTAGTACACCGGCTTCTGGACCTTGTCTTCCTCTCTGACCAAAGCGGCGCTGATCGCTGCCGGGGAGACAGCCAGGTATAAATAAAGGGCCTCCCCCGGTTGCGTGGGGTTGAGCAACGAGGGGGGAAGAGAGATATGTCTTCAGTTCTTCAAACGCCTTCTGGCATTCGTCCGTCCACTCGAAGGCTTTCTTTAGCGTACGGAAGAAGGGTAGGCACCTGTCTGTCGCCTTTGACACGAACCGGTTCAGGGCAGCCACCTTTCCAGTTAAGCTTTGTACCTCCTTCGCACTTTTTGGGGGGGTCATTTCTATTATAGCTTGGATCTTGTCCGGGTTGGCCTTGATGCCCCTCTGAGACACCATGAAGCCGAGGAACTTCCCTGCCGTAACTCCGAACGCGCACTTGGATGGGTTGAGCTTCATGTTATAGGAGCGGAGGGTGCCGAACGTTTCCTCAAGATCTGCCAAGTGATCCTCTTTCTTTCGGCTTTTCACCAACATGTCGTCGACATACACTTGAACATTCCTCCCTATCTGGCCGGCGAACATTTTGTTCATGAGTCTCTGGTACGTGGCTCCCGCATTTTTCAGTCCGAATGGCATCACCTTGTAGCAGAAGAGTCCCTGGCTGGTGACGAACGAGGTTTTCTCCTGATCTGCCTCGTCCATCCGGATCTGGTTATACCCAGAAAAGGCATCCATAAAACTCAACAGCTAGTGCCGGGCCGTAGAGTCCACTAGTGTGTCGATTCGCGGGAGAGGGTAGCTGTCCTTGGGGCACGCCTTATTCAGATCTGTGAAGTCCACACACATCCGCCACTTTCCGCTAGTTTTCTTGACCATCACCACATTGGCCAACCAGTCGAGGTAGTACACTTCCCGGATGAATCCTACTTTTCGCAACTTGCCGACTTCCTCTGCAACCGCTTGGTCCCGCTCTGGGGCAAACACTCGCTTCTTCTGACGGACGGGCCGGAAGGTGGGTGATACGTTCAGCCTATGTACCATGACCGAAGGGTCGATCCCAGGCATGTCTTCGTGACTCCAAGCAAACACATCTTGGTTTTCTCGAAGGAAAGCCACAAGCGCTTGGCGGGCCGCAGGACTAGTGAGAGTCCCAATCCTGGTGGTTCTGTCAGGTCTGGAGTCGTCGAGTACTATTTGTTCAAGTTCCTCCACAGATTCTGCCCCCAATCTTTGCTCTATGTTCATTGCTTGTAGTTGACTGTCCATTTCTATCATCGCGACATAACACTTCCGCGCCGCCACCTGGTCCCCCCATAGCTCCCCGACCCCTTGCTCGGTGGGGAACTTGACCTTCAAGGCGTATGTCGAGATCGCTGCCTTCCAAGTGTTGAGGGTGGGGCGCCCAATGATCGCGTTGTAGGCGGAGGAGCAATCGACGACGAGGAAGGTAACGTCCCTGGTGATTTGCCTGGGGTACTCCCCGACAGTGACAGGCAATGTGACTGAGCCGAGGGGGTATACCCTGGTTCCTCCGAACCCGGTGAGGGGAGCTCTGGTAGGGACCAAGCGTTCTTTGTCTATCCGCATCTGCTGGAACGCCGGATAATAGAGGATGTCCGCGGAACTTCCGTTGTCGATCAAGACTCGGTATGTATTGTAGTCTCCTATCCGGATGTTGACGACAAGGGCGTTATCGTGCGGATGATGAAGATGTTGGGCGTCCTCTTCTGTGAACTCCATACTGTAGTTGTTAATCCGTGGCTTCTTCGGAGCCGTCCTTGCTGTCTGGACGCTCTGTACCGCTTTGAGGTAGGCTTTTCGAGCTTTCTTCGTTGAACCGGCGGCCGCCACACTCCCAATGATCATATCCTTATGTCCCCTATAGGTGGTTTGGGGCGTTCGTTGTCCCGACGGGCTGGCTGCTCACGTCGGGGTGTCTCCGCCCTTTCTCGGCTGACGAACCTTTATAGCTTTCCCTGCCTTATCAAAGCTTCAATCTGCTGCTTCAAATCGTAGCAGCGGCGGTGTCGTGGCCGTGGTCTCGGTGGAAACGGCAGTACTTGTCCTTCGGTCGCCTGTTAGGGTCTGACTTCAGCTTTCCTGGAAACGTCAGCGATCCGTCGTCCTTGATCTACATCAGGACTTGGTCAATCAGAGCTGTCAAAGGGGTGAAGCTTGTGAACTTCCCAGCAGGGGCCTTTGGGCGTCTGTTTTCTTAGCTTTCTCCAGTCCGGGCTACCTTCCACCCCTTGTCTTGCCGTACATCCTCCTGCCTTTCCCTCTTCTTGGTAGGCTTTTCCTCACGGGCCAATAACGCGTCCTCCGCATTCATGTACTTAGTTGCCCTGTAGAACACGTCCGACATGGTCTTCGGGTCATTCTTGTATAGGGAGAACAAGAATTTTCCCTTCCTTAGCCCGTTGGTGAACGCGGCGACCTGTATCTTATCGTCCGCCCCTTCGATCAAAAGTGCTTCCTTGTTGAAACGGGTCATGTAGGCCCGTAGCGTCTCGTCTTTCCGCTGCTTAATGTTCATCAGGCATGCGGTGGATTTTTGTGTCGATGTCCTCCAATGAAGTGAGAGGTGAACTGAGCGCTCAGCTCTTTAAAGGTGCTTATAGAGCCGGGCGTCAGTCTGCCGAACCAGGTCCTCGCAGCCCCTCTTAACGTTGCCGGGAAAGCCCGGCACATGATTTCGTCCGGGGCACCTTGCAGGTGCATCAGAGTCTTGAAGCATTCCAAATGGTCCAGCGGATCCTTAGACCCGTCGTAGTTTTCCATTTGAGGCATGCGGAATTTTGGCGGTGGAGGGTACGAAATGACGGGCGCAGTGAAGGGAGAGTCTGTACGGTGGACGAGGTCATCGAGGTCGCTGGATACCCGTCCCTTGAGGGCGTTCATCATAAAATCCATACGTTCCCTCATCAACCGCATCTCCTCGGCAACATTGGGTGTGACGTTGTCTGCGGCCGACGGACGGCTCGTCCCTTGTCCTTCAGGTTGGGTCAAGGCGTTGCTTCCCTTGTGGCCTCCTTGACCCCTCTCCTCGGCACTGTTTCCCTCCTGATTTTCTCCTTGGTTGTCACCCGTCGCGTTCCTCCGCAGCTACTGTTCTTCCAAATCGTTGTTACGCTTTGTGAGGCGTTCCACCGCGGCCACAAGGGTCTGGACTTGTCTTTCAAGGGCCGTGGTGCGTTGCTCATTGCCTTGGTCATTCATGGTGGTAATCTTTGAACGCGTGAGTACCATGCAACTCTTTGTCCGGAAAGCACGAGGCACAGTTTACGCAGCTTCCCACAGACGGCGCCAACTGATAGTGTCGAGAAATCACCTCAGTGAGCCGCACGGTCTTCGCGTGTCCTAAGTGAACCTGCACAAGTAAGAGGAACCTCAAAGGGTAGTACCGGCGTGGTACCGACCAATGACCTTCCGATGGTTAAGTTAGAATTGCTCACGACTCCAGAGTGCCAGAGTCGGGTTAGATTACGCGTACCTTTTTTCATGAGGGTTGATGGTATTTATAGTGGTGTAGAATTGGAGCCTTTGGCGTGTCCGAGGAGATAACCTCTGATCGGAACCATACCTTAATGCGTGTTCCTTACGGAATGCCTTCCTCGCCCAGCCAGCTCCAGTTGCGTGGGGTGCAAGACACCTCTGGGGCGAGCGTGTTGGACAAGCCATCGTATTAAGGGTAACCGTACGGCGAGAGACACCTGTCAGGGTGGTAGCGTGTATGGCGAGATTCTTCTCGAAGAAGTGCATGTGACAAGGCACGCTAGTTCCTCTACCCCCGTCCCATCACCCATTCACCTCGTCATGCCAAAGGGCGCACCGTCGGGACTTGCTGAGAGCGTTGAACTCGAGGCGACAGGAAGCGAAGGGCCGTCAGCCTCCATCGCGCCGTCAGCCTGGGAGTGACTGACGGCGTCTTGGGTGACGCTCCCCATCAGGCTCAATGTTTGCATTGCCAGGCCCAAGACGTGCTTATGATTAGGGTGTGTGTTCGTGTTTTTTGTTTGAACTTTCATTTTGTTGCTGGTTTTTTTTTTTTTTTTTTTTTTAAATGGGAAATACGTGAATTTTATTAAGAAGAAGATAATAACATAGCATTAGGGCTATCCACGACCCACCCGGACCCGACAAACCGCTCGAAACCCGACCATCTTCACCCGAAACTAACCGATCAAAGCCTAGTTACGGTCGGATGCGGGTCACCGGCGCAAGAACCCGAGACCATCGGTTCGAGTTGCGAGTTGGCTGTCTGAGAAATAGACGAACTCGACCCGCCCGATGAGCTGTTCATCTCTCGTCGGAAATCACAAACTTAGCCAAAAGTCGGTAAGTCCAAACCCTTAAGTCCGACGATATAGGTAGATTTCGGCCAAATCCATCAAGATCTCAGCCCAATCCTTATAGATTTAGGGAAATATCGGCCAGATCTTGTTAGATCTGATTAAATCTAACGAGATCCGGCAATATTTCGGCCAAAATCAGGCCAGATTTCGCTCCACTCCGGCGAACCCGAAACCGACCGATATGGACCCAAAATCGATACGACCCGAACCAATAGACCCGAAACTTGAACCGGGTCGGTTGCGGGTTAAACTTTTCCCCACCCAATGCATTCGGGTCGAGTCCGGGTTGGGCACAAACCCAACCCGGCCCGACCCGTGGACAACCCTACATAGCATCATCAATCACAAGCAACTCACCTTGTACCATGGAAAAGCAAGCGGAACCCAATGATTGTCTGTGGCGTCCTTAAATTGAGTGGGCCTAAAGTGCGCATCCTGATGCTCTATGGGCAGAAAGCGAACCTTTGCCAATATTTCATGTGAGGATTGGCGAGTGGCACCTAGTCTTGTTTTGTTTCGGCTAAACCAGATACCCCGTGTTGTAATAACAGTGAGTTCAAGAAGCTCAATACCCATGTGTTGTGTGAAGATCAAGTGCCAAAGAAGTTCCATGAAGTCCCTGTAGCTGATGCCCTCTTTATCGAAAGGTATGGCAGAGAGTCTCCAAGTGTCTTTTGCCACGATGTAGTATTAAAAAAGGTGTCTTGTTGTCTCTGGAGCAAGACCACACACTTCACAGGTGGGATTATCAAGGACATGTCAAAGGCAGAGGTTGGCTTTTATAGGGAGGATATTTCGGCAAGCTCTCCAAGTAAACATCTTGATTTTGTTTTGGATGTGTAGGTTCCAATTCTTTCACCACAAACTACTATGGTTTACGCATGAGAAGTCTCTGTAGTATGAGTGCTTTGGGTCATGGACAGTGCCACTTTGTATGCACTATTAACTGTGAAGCTTCCCTTAGGTGTGTAGGCCCAAACCAGTCGTTCCCTTGATTTGTGCTGGATTAGAGGAATGCCAAGGATGGAGTTGACATCAATTGGTAGGAAGACTTGGTTGATCAAAGTAACATTCTGTTAGGATATATGTGATTTGATATTAGGAATATATGTTAATATTTTGTGTAATTGGCTAATCCTTTGACAAAACGCACTTTAATTGTATTTGGGTAGATCTAGGATGTGTTTAATACTTCAAAGAACATGTTATTCAAGTTTAGTATTAAAGACATGAAGATTGGACCAAGAAACGAGTGAAGAAAAGCTGTTCGCTAAAGCTGGGCATATAGCTCGACACCTGCGGACAAATAACTCAACAGCTTCTCGACAGATAGCTATCTATCGAGGTTTAATGAGGCTCGACAGATACTATCTATTGAGGTATCTATCGAGGTTACGGGAATTCAAATTTTCAGATCTGATTTTCCGTCCATGCTTATGTATTTGTATAAGGTTTTTTTTCTCACAACCCTAGACATATATAAGGCTTATTTTAGAGGCTGTCACATAAGAGAATACAAGGAAAACATATGCAAAAGGTGACCGATGCCTTATTCTCTCTAAAAGAAGCTACTGCGTCTTTGCACCTTAGGGTTTTGTAACCAAGCGCTTCTTGATCTTCATTGTTGATGAAGTGAAGAACTTTGCAGCCAACAATCTTCTTCTAGTTGGTGATTAAGTCGCGTACTAGGATTCGCGCAATTGGTTAGTCACGTACTGGGATTCGTACATCAAAGGGTGGCGTTCATATATTAAAGAGTTCAGAGGTTCTGAAGCGGTAAAAGGTTTTTGTTGTGAGTTCATCTACAGGGATTGTAAAGTCTAGGGACACAGATTTTGTACTAGATCTAAAACTTCTCTTTACTATAGTAGATTGTTTTTAGGGAAGGTTTCCCCCTAGGTTTTTTACTGTGAAACTAGTTTGTTTCATTGATTTTCCTGGGTTATTATATATTGTCTTATTTACTTTTCCACTACATTCATTATTGACATGATATTGATATTTGTTTGTTTTAACAAGTTTTATTCACAATAAATCTAATTAACAACTTGGATTTAAAACTTGTTAATTATATCAATCGGGGTCTAAATTTCCCAACACATCCCATTCACCGGATTCTAAATCTATGAGGGAGCTAATCTTTGTGTTTATTGGGAGTAAGCCTGGTGATGATAGCACTCGAAATGTCGAAGGTCGTGGGAGCCAACGAACTGCCCAGATGCCAATGGAGTTACCATCCCCTATCTGCCAATAGAGGATTCAGAAAGTTAGTTATGTCTTTAAAAAATGTCAAAAATACCCCTATTCAAATTCTTATTCTTTTAAGGAGATTATTATGATAACCAAAACTTATCATAATATATATACACACACACATACTAATACTACTGCTGCATGCAAACTCATGTGACACACTAGAGTTAATAATACACATATTTTAGATATTTTGCAAGATAGCATTTATTAATAAAACATTCATAATAAAATAAAATACAATGGGAAAAAGTATTTAACTTCAATTCTTTTCCATGGTTTAGAAGTGTTGTCCAACCTAGAACGTTATTGGGTTGCTAGGAGCTAGAGATATAAACTGTTAATACTAGACATATATGCTTATGTTGTCAACAACTCAGTGTAGGTTCATAATTACAAAAATCTAACTACAAAATAATTCACAATTCTTAAATTTTTTTTTTTTTTTTTTTTGAGGGGGTCACAATTCTTAAATTAATAAAACAAAACTCCCAAAAGTTATATATATAGTTATATACACACACAGTCAAAACTAATACCTTTTGAATACATACATATTGTACAACCAAGTCTTAATTTTCCCATCAACCATTCATCATTCAATTATCACACACAAACGCAACAACCTTCACAAGTGTGGTGCATTAAAAATTTTTAAATTATTTTTATGAGTTATTCTTTTTTTATTAATATTAAACTTGCTTGAGGAAACCACAAAACTTGAAGATGATCCAATACTTTGGAAAATGATTTCTATATTCACATGATGAACTAAGTTATAGAGATTCTGTCATATATATACTGAATAGAGCAAGAGGAAAAGATACAAACTAACCAACTTACAAGAAACCAATTAAAACAAATACTTGTCACCTACACTAATGCTAATATAATCATAAGCAGAACGACTTGTAGCTTATCATTTTATTCATATACATGTAGAAGTAGACATATAAAACGACTATCATTCTTCACTATAATGTGCATCTTCAGTGCTTCTATTCTTGATTGTAGCTTTTTTTTAGCCTTTGATATTTCAATTATAAGAAGAGTAGGTTTTGAAACCGTCATTAAAAAATTATAATAGAATATTATTTTTACAGCCAAATTTGAAAGACACCCTTATCAAAAAAAAAAAAAATAGTGAAAGACACATATAGCTTAAACAAGGAAGTCAATACCGTACTGAAAGCTATTTTAGTTTAGTCAAGAAAATGAAATATTTCGATACCAATTAACACCAGTGTACCATTTCAAGATTACTGCTAATATATATATATATATATATATATATATATCTTCATAATTCAAAACCTATAAAATTTGTTACAAATATTAAAAATGATAATTTACATGTATGCTTTAATATGTATTAAAGTGTCAGCTCATTAATAATAAATAAAAGAAAATACTTAGATAATTCTTAAAAGAAAATGCTTAGCATTTCCCTCATCTATATCTATCTATATAGTACTAAAAGCTGAAGCGTAGCATTTAATGTTGTTGTGCTCACATTGAGCCATATCAGCAGCCATGTCATTTTCATCCTCTTTTATATAGATTTTAAAATAGTTTTTGACAATTTTAAAATACTAATAAATATAAAATATTTTCCAGCCCTATCTTCACTTAAAGCCCACTTCTTCTAAATTTAATTCCACCATAAAGTCCAAACCCAAAGCCTTTTCAACTAAAAACCCTTTCTGAAACTCTGTTTACACAGTTACAACTTTCATTCCTCTCTCCCACGTTCTGTTTCAGTTTCACCATTTCATATTTTGTTCCTTCCCCTTCTCCACCTTCTCTTTCTCACGCACATTTAGTTCCTTCCCCTTCCCCACCTTCTGTTCTACAGTTTCACACTTATTTCACGCCAGCCTCTCTCCCTTCTAACGGCAACCTCTCTGTCTCCCTTCCTGTTTTACTCTCCTCAAAGTATATAAATATTGACAAAACCTGGATGATTGAGTTGAGGTATCTCTAAATCCCAGTTTCTTTTGTGTTTTGTTCTTTTGCTTGAATTTTTTTTTTTTTTCCTTTTACTTTCTAAATCGTTTTTCTTAAGGTGTTGAATTTTTTATTGGTGGGTTTTTTAATTGGAGCTCTACTTCTTTTGGGTCTATTCATTTTGAGTTTTTTGATTGGGTCTTATCCTGTGAAAATTTTCTACTTATTGTTGGGTATTGTACATGGTAGATGAAGTGCATCTATTTTTGGTAAAAAATTGAAGCTGGAAGAGGAAAGCATGGTGGAGAAAAGAAATTGGATTGCTTTTATCCATGACTGATTAAAAGAAGGAATAATATATGGAGGTGATAAATATGTTCACAACCTGTTTAATTTTGACCATGTTAATTTCCTCTCAAATGTTTTTTTTTTCTTTTAT
The DNA here is from genome assembly GCA_033629205.1 of Lithocarpus polystachyus. Classification (NCBI taxonomy): domain Eukaryota; kingdom Viridiplantae; phylum Streptophyta; class Magnoliopsida; order Fagales; family Fagaceae; genus Lithocarpus; species Lithocarpus polystachyus. The sequence goes on from CM066165.1 coordinate 2,365,537, forward strand.
GATTTGATCCTCTCAAACGTTTTTTTTTTTTTTCTTTTATGATTTGATAGATAACAGTAACACAGCATTGGTATATTGCTGAGTTCATGTTGACTGGTATATTGCTTATTACTATTTTTTAATGAGAAAGGGGTTACTCATTGTTGTTTGAATTTTCTTTCTAGTTTTATATTTCTGAAAGTGATCTACCTATAGGTTCCCACTCTATCCTCTACGTAATTGATCTTATAGTTTCCCCTATATTGATTGGCTCTTGTGATTGATTTAATATTATTATAGAGTGAATTGGGGAATTGAACATTTACATAGCATAACAATGCTTTTGTTAGATTTTTATTCAACTGGCCAACCAACTGTCTTCATAGATAATTTATAATAAATTTGCTTCAATGAACTCCAAAAGTTGCTAAGAAATTTAGATGTTATTTAAAGTAGAATTAAAAGTTTGTATGTTTGATGCATAGTGTCCTGCATTGTCATCTATCATGTTTTTTTTTTTTTTCATTCTTATAACATTGTTCACAATATTAAAACCACACAAAGAGATTATTTTTAAAAGTCCAAGTTCATTCATTATTTATGATGTTTGTAGTTATTAGGGGAAGCGTATCAAGTTTTAAGTGATCCATTGCATCTTAAAAAAAAAAAAAATATCTTCTTTGCATCATCTGGTGCTCATATTTTGAAGTTCCTTTGGAATTTCACAATTCAATGCAACATTTGGCTTGGAGATAAAAAAAAACAATTAGTAATAAGTGCTTCAAAAGCAATGACTAGGCTTATTACCATCCAGTCATAAACTTTTTGGAAATCCAAATCTGAAGGACAAAACAACATGCCTGAAAAGTGATTGAAGGGAGTGGAATCTCAGTTAAAAATAATTCAAATTATTTTAGAAATTGCAAGGAAAAAAACTAGGCTACTCAACATTGGTTTGTAAGTTTTGAATTACCCTTACCCTCACAGTTTCAATCTCATTTAATGAGCAACTTCATTGATTATGAAAATTAAGTTTTTAGTGTGGTGGTACTAATTGAAGTTTTCCAGAAGGTGACAAGGTTGGTTGGATATCCAAGTTGTTTAGAGAGCTTGGTGGTTGCGGGCATTAGAAAATTAATTGACGTGGATTCCTTCGATTCCCATATTTACTGGGTGCTTAGCATGTTTGACTTGATTGTAATGCCTAGACCATGTCTCAAAAGATATTTACTTTTATGATAATGTATTTACAAAGACATTAAAGTAATTTTGTACATGTAAAAATCTGTTGCACACCATTTTCCTGCTTTGGTAGCTAGCTTTTTTGGAACTAATTACGGTTTATTGTTAAGAGTTAATTGTATAGCCGATTTAAGTAACTTGATGTTGGTTTTATTAACTTGAGTTGGGTTGTAGCTTAATTTGTTGATTTGGTTCAATTTGGTTTGGTTAACGTGTGGGGAAGTTCTAGATAGGGATAAGCCAAAAATAGTGTGACAATTATGTAGTGCAAGATCAGGCAATATTATAGCAGCTAAAGAAAATTTCCCAATATAGTATTTATACCTGTAAACTTTCATCTGAACCATTGTCTCTTGCCACAAGCTGTGATGCAAGAGCCACATCATCACCTTCCATAGTATCCCATATGCCTTTTGGGATATGATTTTGCAGATTCTCTTTTGTAACGCACAATAAATAATCAAAGTACATCAGCCATGTGTCTCCTTGGTCCACAAGTGTCATAAATAGATTCAATTTAGAGCTATTACCACTATGGAGGCAGAGGTAGCAGTCTATCTAGATAAAAAACAAATATGCGTGTGGTCAGAGCTTGATATAGTTGTACATAGTCAAAACACATTACTTCTACTTTTCTACAGTGTATTGTTTAATGAGTTGCTTTGCTGGGAAATTCCACTGTTGCCCGAACAGTTTGTGTAACCAAAGAAAATAACCAAAAAAAATAGGACAATGTTAAATGAGTTGCTTTGCTGGAAAATCCATTGTAAATAAAGCTGGAATGTTTCTTCAAGTATGTACAACACCCAATTATAAATAAAATGAAAAGGCTATCCTAAAATATTTTTATATTATCTTTTGGTATGCTTGAATAATTTTATATTATCTTTTGGTTGTGTAGACTGTTTAGTTCAAAAGCTGGATTGTTTCTTCAAGTATTTGTAACTTTTAATTATAAATAAAATGAAAAGGCTATGCTAAAATATTTTTTATATTTTCTTTTGGTCGTGTAGGTTGTTCATATTTTCTACCAATAGATTACAAATTATCTATTAAATTGCAAGTTCAACGGCTAGATTGTTTCGTAAAGTATGTCCAACTCTCAATTAATGAAAAGGCTATTATAGAATTGAGATTATATTATCTTTTGGTGTGCTAAAATAATTTTTATATTATCTTTTGGTTTTTACGAAATTATGATGGATTATCTTGGGGGAATTTTATAAATAAAAAATTTTCCAAATACTTTAGAACCACATAATATTCAAATTTTGAGATAACCGTTAGATGAGATTATAAAATAATTCAGTAAAAATTCCAAATTCTTTAGAACAACATGATGTTTAGATTTTGAGATAATCGTCAGATGAGATTGTAATATTTAGAGATTCGATATTTTCTATTGAAAAACATGATTGGTGCAAAAATATCACATAAAAGGTCTTGGAGTTGAATGATGTGGACACCTGTCATCGTTTTGATTACTATTTTAACCACCAGTTGCTCACAAGTTACCTGTTAATTTACAAGTTTTTAAGTTAGATTGTTTCTTCAAGTATTTGTAACTTTTAATTATAATTAAAATGAAAAGGTTATGCTAAAATATTTTTTAAATTTTTATTTGGTTGTGTAGGTTGTTCATATTTTCTACCAGTTGATTATGGAATATCTATTAAATTGCAAGTTCAACAGCTATAAAATGAAAAGGCTATGCTAAAATATTTTTTATATTTTCTTTTGGTTGTGTAGGTTGTTCATATTTTTTACCAGTTGATTATGGATTATCTATTAAATTGCAAGTTCAATAGCTGGATTGTTTCGTAAATTATGTCCAACTCTCAATTAATGAAAAAACTATTATAAAATTGAGAATATGTTATCTTTTGGTGTGCTAAAATAATTTTTATTTTATCTTTTGGTTTCTACCAAATTATAATGGATTATCTATTAAATTGCAAGTTCACACAAGCTGGAATATTTCTTCAGGTCTGTCCAAAATGAAATACTTTGGTAGGGTGCTCATGTTATCCACCAGTTATTTGAAATGATATTTTACTATAATGACAGTTAGTAAGAGCTTGTTTGGATGCACACAATTTTGAGTGATATCACTTAGTTTTTAGTTTTCATCATCCAATTTATATGGGTCCCACGGCAGACATCTTGTTTGGATGCATTTTGAATCACCAGTTTCATGATTCAGTTATTCAAAAAAATGAGTATCAGTGACTGAAAATGAAAACTCATTTACGTTGTTTTCACAACTCAAAACCAGTCACTCAGTGGCAAGCCTGTAAATTAGCTGAGCTTGTGGGCCCCTTCACCAGTGACTTTTCTTGTCCATCTCAGTGGTTATGACTGTTGGAGCTGGGTCTTCTCCTTCTCTTCTTCTTCTTCTATTTTTCTTCTTTTCTTTTCTTTTCACGCTGGTATCTGGGCTTGGGTTCTTCTTCTTTTTTTTCTTTTTTTTTTTTTCTTCTTTTTTTCTTTTCTTTTCACTTTCTGGGTTTGGTTTTTTTTTTTTTTTTTCCTTCTTTTCTTTTCTTTTCACGTTGGCTTCTTCTGGGCTTGGGTTCTTTTTTTTTTTTTTTTTCTTCTTCTTTTCTTTTCTTTTCTTTTCACGTTGGCTTCTGGGCTTGGGTTTTTTTTTTTTTTTTTTTTTTTTTTTCCTTCTTGTTTTCTTTTCTTTTCACTTTCTGGGTTTGGTTTTTTTTTTTTTTTTTTCTTCTTTTCTTTTCTATTCTCCTTTTCTTTTCTTTTCACGTTGGCTTCTGGGGCTTGGGTTTTTTTTTTTTTTTCCTTCTTTTCTTTCCTTTTCACTGGGTTTCCATTCCTTTTTTTTTTTTTTTTTTCCTTTTCACTGTGGGTTGTAGCGGGTTGATGTTAACATGGATGAAGAGAAAAGTCAAGAAAAACAGGGGAAAACGAAGGGGAGAGGCAGGGGGGAAAAAAAAAAGAGAGAAAAGTTAACTGACACTGGGTCAGTGTGTGGGTCCCACAAATAGTTGAAAAATATTGAGTGATAATAAGTGAGTGATGGTGCCAAACGGAGTGGGGTGTAGGGAATTGGGTATTTTGAGTGATGAGTGATGAGTGATGAGTGATGAGTAATGGGTGATGAGTGATGAAAATTGAGTGATGAGTGATGAGTGACCATTTTTTTTAAACCAAACAAGGCCTAAATGACTATGGAGTCACGTCAGCAACTAGAGTGTCTATCTTTCAATATGAAATTTTACTGAATTACATTCCCACAGTACAAAAAAAAATATAGAACCCAGATAAATTGGAAAAATGGGGGAATTTTATAAATAACAAATTTTCCAAATACTTTAGAACCACATGATATTCAAATTTTGAGATAACCGTCAGATGAGATTGTAAAATAATTCAGTAAAAATTCCAAATTCTTTAAAACCACTTGATGTTCAAATTTTGAGATAACAGTCAAATGAAATTGTAATATGTTTAGAGATTAGATATTTTCTATTGAAAAACATGATTGGTGCAAAAATATCACATAAAAGGTCTTGGTGTTCAATGATGTGGACACCTGTCGTTGTTTTGATTACTATTTTAACCACCAGTTGCTCACAAGTTACCTGTTGATTTACATGTTTTTAAGCTGGATTGTTTCTTCAAGTATTTGTAACTTTTAATTATAAATAAAATGAAAAGGCTATGCTAAAATATTTTTTATATTTTTTTTTGGTTGTGTAGGTGGTTCATATTTTCTACCAGTTGATTACGGATTATCTATTAAATTGCAAGTTCAACAGCTGGATTGTTTCGTAAAGTATGTCCAACTCTCAATTAATGAAAATGCTAGTATAAAATTGAGATTATATTATCTGTTGGTGTGCTAAAATAATTTTTATATTATCTTTTGGTTTCTACCACATTATAATGGATTAGCTATTAAATTGTAAGTTCACACAAGCTGGAATATTTCTTCAGGCCTCTCTAAAATGAAATGCTTTGTTAAAATAGTCCCCATATTATTGGTAGGGTGTTTATGTTATCCACCAGTTATTTGAAATGATCTTTTATTATAATAACATTTAGTAAATGATGGTTGATAGGTACTATGGAGTCACATCAACAGCTAGGGTGTCTATCTTTCAATATGAAATTTTACTGAATTACATTCCCACGGTACAAAAGATATAAAACCCAGACAAGTTGGGAAAATGGGGGAATTTTATAAATAAAAAATTTTCTAAATACTTTAGATCCACATGATATTCAAATTTTGAGATAACCGTCAGATGAGATTGTAAAATAATTCAGTAAAAATTCCAAATTTTTTAGAACCACATGATGTTCAGATTTTGAGATAACCGTCAGATGAGATTGTAATATGTTCAGAGATTAAATATTTTCTATTGAAAAACATGACTGGTGCAAAAATATCAAATAATTTTTATTTATGTTTTGTAGCCACAATGCTTAATATTTTATTTATATTTTCATTTTGAATGCACTTGCATAAAGGCAGGAATCTCCAAATAGTCTTAGAAAAATGCTCTTCATGTTACATGTGTGAACTTACTTATCAACCAGGAAGACACTATAAATAGATGACAATAAAATGAATGCACCCCCAAAAAGAAGGATAAAATATTTTTTATATTATCTTTTGGTTGTGTAGGTTGTTCATATTTTCTACCGGTAGATTACGGATTTTCTATTAAATTGCAAGTTCAAAAGTTGAATTGTTTCATCAAGTATGTCCAACTCTCAATTAAAAATATAATGAAAAGGCTATGGTAAAATATTTTATATTCTGCTTCGGTATGCTAAAATCATTTTTATATTATTTTTTGGTTGTGTAGGCTATTCATATTGTCTACCAATTTATTGCAGATTATCTATCAAATTGCAAGTTCAAAAGCTGGAAGTTTTCTTCAGGTATGTCTAAATGTCAATTGTAACTAAAATGAAATGTTTTTCTAAAACTGTCCTCATATTATTTTTGGTAGTGTAGGTTGTTCATATTATCCACCAATTATTTGAAATTATTTTTTACTATAATGACAGTTAGTAACTGATGGTTTGTAGGTACTATGGAGTCTTCTTATTATGCACGATGGAGAAGAAGGATGATTCTTGCATCCAGGAGAAATCGCAATTATCTAACCAATATTCATGCTCCTGCAACTCAATGTATTTCTACTGACTTACAGTTGAATAGGGGTACTGTGTTGGATAGGCAAATGAATATGAGTTATTGGGCAGCTAATAGAAGTCATTTAGTAGATGCTAACTTCAACAATGTTGATGCTTTGAGAGGAGAGGTTTCTGTAGAAAGAGGATTTGCTTCATTTACGATTGTGTCACCTTTACATTGTATTGTTGGTAGGTTTTTCATAAAGTTACGTTTTTTTTTATTACAAATTATTAAAGTCTTATATTTAACATATGTGTGTGTGTGTGTGTGTGTGTGTGTGTGTAAATTATGGATTTACTTATATTTGATTACTCTTTAGGCCATTCAAGAGATATGGAGGATGATCCATTTGTGAAGAGCACTAGACAAAGAGGGCGTGATTATAATAGTGAGACTGCGAACAAAAATTTTAATATCTATGTACGCACTACTTTAAATGAAAATGGCGATGTCACCACAAATGTATCTGAAGACCAAATTCCTCCAAGTAATATATTTTGGATATCAGGTAATATATTAAGATGTCCGTTAATATATTATGAATATCTTAATTGATTAAGACCAAACTAGAGAAATGTCTATCATATATATCCTTGAATATTCAGAAGTGAAAAAAAAAAAAAAAAACTTTTAACATACCACTAACGTAACTACATCTATAACTATTTAAGTCATCCATTATATCTATTTCTTATTGATAATCATAAAATTTACAACTAGCAAGGGAACATACAAAGTAATAAAGAATAAATGAAGGAAGAAAAAAAAAATAAAATCAAACGTCAATTAATAACCGTTATTTGGAAAATAAAAAGGTAGTCAAGAGGAGTAAGAAATAAAATAGAGATGCTTATACATAGGACATTGAAAACTTTATAGTGCAATAAAATCAACCATTACATTCACTTAATTAAATCAATAATCAATAATTAAATATAATAATACAACATTTAAATTTAAAACTAATCAAACTCTAACTAGGGAAATTATATATATATATATATATATATAATCATAATCTTCATACACCATGACTTAAAAAAATTTAATGAATAGTTTTACCTCTTATTTAATGTCTGTGTTATGCAAATCTTCAACCAATAAATATATTATAATGGTAAAAAAAAAACGTTATAAACAAAATTATGAAAAATATAATAAAACTTTTTTTTTTAAGTTCTTTATAAAGTTTAGGAACTAAAATAATATTTTATTTAAAAAATTATCACGTGCAAATCTACTATTAGTATTTATAATATTAATAATATAACTTTGTAATTGTAAACGGCAGATCACTTGTATCCTTAACAAAAGTAATACAAGTTTGAATTGTCAAATGCATTTGAAACTTGTGTCAAATGCCTTTGAAACTTGTGTCTTTTTTAATATTAAAAAAATATAAAAATATATTTAAAATTTAAGTTGTCCAAGTTCACGTCGGTAGTGTCAGGGCACTCCACACTTAACAAAATGTAAAGTCCCTCTATTTGACAAAAACAAAAAGCAAAAAAAGTTAAAAAAGAAACATCAGTCAGTAAGAAGAAAAACAGAAGTGGATCAAGTTTGGACGAAAGATGAAGAAGAAGAAAACCAAAGACAAAGACGAGATGGAGAATGATCGCGAAGTGGCGTCGTTGCCAGAAAAGTGAAAGCGACCGCAAGGTATGGGTATCTTTTTTTCTTTTTTTTTTCTTTGAAAAAATGATTCTTTTAAAGGGATCTGGTATGATACTTGGAGATTGATGAGATTGGGACCTTTCTCAGATTCAAGCAGAGAAGACCTTAGAAAAATGCACCTCGTGTACTAGTTATTGTGCCCATGATAAATGTCAGCATGCTAGGTAGTCACGCATCAAAAAAACCTTAATGATGACTTCTCAAATGTCCTCTTCCTCAAGGCATTCAATATCTTACTGCACTTCAACATCTGAATGTTTGGAACTCTGAGGTGGCTGATTTAATAAATGAAAAGAATGTAACATTAGTATAACAATTACAAAACAGCAGTCAAGGCCTAAGTTACTGAAGAGTGAGAGTCAAGTGCCATTCCAAATCATCTTTTTGGACCATAGTAACCTTCATTCTTTTCCTGACCACTAGTCCCCTCGCTTTTGGCACTCGTGGAACTCCCTCCACCTGAAGCCAGAGAAATTGTCCACAAATTTAAGTAGTTTTCTACAATATCAAAAGAACAGTAATTAAATGTAGCCAGTCCTACTAGTTGCTGTGCACACTCCTCTCTGTCTTTTGCTACATCTGCCATTGAATAGCTAACCATAACTGACATTAGCACTAAGGGGAATGGAAGTATCAAAGTGCTTGGGTGTAAGGCTATTGCCATTTTGCTTACAAAATCTCAAATTTTGGGAATGTCCTAGTTTGATAGCCATACTGGAGTGGATCTGCAAACTTATATCTCTTCAATCACTTTCTATTTGGGATTGCCCTAATTTGGAATCATTGCCAGAAGGAATTGGTGCCCTTACCTCTTTGCAAACACTATATATTATAGGATGTCCCATCTTACTGAAAAGATGCAAGAAGCAAATCGGGGAAGATTGGCATAAAATTTCTCACATTCCCAATTTGTATTTAAAAGAGCCAGGTATAAAAAAGTCATCATTTTACCCTCAACCTTCAATTAAAAAACAAAAAATCCAAAAGCCCAATTCTTCTTCTCCATTGTTCTCTCTCAACGTCTGTATTTCTTGGTGATTAAATCTCAGATGAAGAAGAACCAAATGAAGAAGCAAAGCAACCTGCTTGTCAGAATTGAGACTTAATTAAAGCTTTTGGGTGCTGCAATTGTTCAACTCAGCAACTTACTCACTGGTACTATCTCCTTTCTTTTGTTTTTCTGCTAATAATTTTCTCATAGATTAATTTCTTAGATTTTATTAAATTCCATCTTTGGATTTTCAACCGGGTTGATGTGGTGATGTATTTGATTTCCCATTGTGTAACAGAGTCAAAATTGGCAAAAGGTAATATTACTAGGAGAATTGAATCAGATAACCATCCCGAAGGAATCAACTCATTGTACAGGTATGCTGTTGCTTCAGTTCCATTTTATATAAAGCTTCCAATTTGCTGTTCTACAGATAATCTCATGAATCACAATTTATTATCTAAGTTAAATCACCATCGGATCATGCTTTATAATAAAATATAATTTTCAATCATCATGGTTTATTTTGAAAAATTGCTAGATATGTAGAAGGAAAATGTTACTATATGTTACCAAAGCAACGAACTATCTAAACTTTCTCACTTTGTTGATTTTAATATTGTTAGTTGGTTTGAGCTATAAAAAAAACGAAAAAAAGAAAAAGAAAAAGAAATCTTCCATTGACCTGTTTTATAACACCAAATATACTTTATAGAGATCAAGCACCTATTAATTATTGTTGTTGTGATTACAGAAATTTTCCAGTCGAAGAGAAGGAACTCAAAGCCACCGGTGCTGAACCCCTGCCCGATGGCCGCCGCGGTCTCCGCATCCATGGCTGGAAGATGGAAACTTGCAAGCTCGCCGTTCTCACCTCCTCCAACCTCCATCTGTCAGTCTCTCTCTCTCTCTCTCTCTCTCTCTCTCTCTCTCTCTCTCTCTCTTTTCTTTTCTATTCTTTTTTGTTTTTTTATTTTTATTTTTTAATTTACTAAACTCAGAGCATAAACTGAACCATTTCATATAATGATTTTGTTGTTGTTGTGTTAATTTTAGCTTGTGCAAATTGAATTTTGCTCTCTCTCACCATATCACTAGCTATATATAGTCTAAAAGCGGTGATCAGTTAGGTTTTCTTGAATGTGATGAAAATGTTAGGAGAAGTTTTTGAGGAGTTATGTGGAAACTGAAAATTGGTAAAGTCTCTTGACATTGTCATTATACTAGGAACCTAGGATCATATGCCGCCTTCACCAGGATCAAAAATTGACATAAAAAACAAATGTACATTGACATGTATGGACTTTGTATACAACATTCTTTTTTCCAATTTGGATTTTATTTGGTAGAGGTCGAGTGTTTGAGTCGAGGAATCAGCCTCTCCAAAACAAATTGGGAATAAGGCTTATTTGGTGGTAGTTATGGAAAACTGGAGATCTTCATGTTGCCAGAAGAAGTATGATGATATATGTTAGGGGTCTATGAGTATATGTTTCATCAGCAACATTCGTGGTCTAGCTCTGTATTTTTCTTCAGTTAAGTTTAGTTGGGTTCGAAGAGCAGGCAATTCGACAGCTCACGAAGTTGCTAGATTTGCTCTATCTTCCTGTCGGTCCTTCTTTTCCATAATGGTAATCTTCTGCCAATTATCGAGTCTGTTTGTAAAGCGGATAACCCAGCTTGTATTTCCTTTTCTTAATTAAAGTTATTGCAGATTAAAAAATGAAAAAAAAAAAAAAAAAAGGTCATGATGGTTATGTTATGTGCTTGTAGGTGGGAAGAAAAGCTTCAGACTTCTCACTTGCCAGAGATGGTTTTCAGGGAGGGTTGTTTAATTCTTAAACATGTGGATAGTGGCACCAAAATTCATTTCAATGCATTCAATACTCTAACTGGCTGGAAGCAGGAGGCCTTATGTCCAATTGAGGTCCCTGCAGTTGCAAAGTGGAAATTCAGAAGGTAAGCTAGGCATCTGTATTTAATTTCTTTGTTGTGGGCAACTGGGTCTATAAATTTCTTCAAGTATAAGTTTTGAAGGATTACTACTTTTGTGAACTGTAATATCACCTACTTTATTAGTTTACACGTGGAACTGTTTTTTTGAACTTGATTTATCATTTTAATGTGGGTGCTGCAGGCAATAGAGTGTAAGGCTGCAAATTTGAAAGAGAAACAATGCCTTGATAGCTTGTAATTAAATTGGATAGGAGAAGACATTGATGAGGCGAGTGTTAGTTACGATGAGATGTCACTGGAAGTCTTGCAGCCATATATAAATCTCAAAGCACTGCGTTTAAAGTGCTACGATGAGTGAGATTTCCACTTTGGCTTATTTCGCTCACAAATCTTGTCCAATTTAAATTATATTTATGTAAAAATTGCCAATATCTACCATCAATCGCTGCTTCTTCGTCTTCTTCTCCGTCTTCTTCTTCTTTTACAATTGTTGCCCCTCTCTCCAAATTAAGTTACATGTGTATACAGAAATGGAAGAAGCTTTGCCAAAGGAGTGCCTTTGAAATCTCATTTCTCTCTGTACTCTATGTCTAATCAAATGTCCTCTTCCCCAAGGCATGCGATATCTTACTGCACTTAAAGATCTGAGAGTTTGCAACTCGGAGGTGGCTAATTTATCCAATGATTGGGATGAGATGGAATGGCAAGGACTTATAACCCTTCTCTCTTTGCAACTCTCTAGTCTTCCAAAGTTGGTCTCTCTTCCGATGGGGCTTCAATATGTAAGCTCTCTACAAAATCTTGAAATTAGCTTTTCTCCTAGTTTGAAGAGCCAAGTATATTCCCAACCCTCCAATAAAAAAAATCCAAAACCCATATTCTTTTTCTCCTTTGTTCTGTCTCAACATTTTACTATATTTCTTGGTGATTCAATTTCAGATGCATAACCAAATGAAGAAGCAAAGAAACTTGCACCTTCGAGACTTAATTAAAGCTTTTGGATGCTGCAATTGTTCAACAACTCACTCACTGGTACTATCTCCTTCTTTTGTTTTCCTTTTCCCCCTTTATCTGCTCATAAAAAATTATGTAAACTTTCTTTCATCTAATTTCTTACATTTCAATAAATTTCATCCTTTTTTTAAAGCTATTTTTCTATTGATAGTAACAGTAGAACCTGATGCATCATTTTAATATGGATGCTGCAGGCTTTTATCTTTTATGTTTTTATGCATCATTTCTACAACAATATGTGGCTTTCTCAAGTTATTCATCAATGGAGGTAACTTATATACAATATCCTAACCTCCCTCTCCAGTGTCCCTTAGGCCTTATCCTTGTCTCTTTTGTTTCTTCTTTCACATCTCTAACATGTGAGTGTAACTAATGATTGTCTGTCATTTGATCCTGTCCATTTACATACTAACATCAATTCTTATTTTACTGTATTTCACATGCATCAGCACAAGACAAGAAGTGGAGAGTAAATATAGGGCCCTATGGATAAGTGATGTAGTGCTTTTAATCTCAAGGTAAGCCTACTTATCTAAAATCGTAATGGTTTAATTACTACTTTTGTATATTTTAGTATTTTAGATTGCAACTTTTACTTCTCTTGTCTGAATTTGTTTCTAGGTATAATTTTTGTATGTCTCTTTTTCTTTCCCCTCTAATTATCCAAAGATACTTCCCTGGGTAATGTGGGAGCTGTTTCACTAGTTTGTATAGCAATATACCTATGCATGCGTCATAGTCCTTGTTTGAAGACATTTCTGCTTTATCTATGGAATGGGAATGGGAGAGGAAGAGGAGGATTTCAATTCCTGTGATCCTAAATAATATAAAACATATGATTGGAAACTTTTTGTATATCTTTTCTCACATATTTGAAAAATACAAGAGGATGTAGGTCAAGAGTGCACTAAGCCGCTCACATCCCAGAGATTGGAATTTCTTTTGCAAGGATGTAGCTCGTGTGTCTACAGGTTTCTCAAAAAGATGTAGGCATTAATTTTAACAAAATAACAAGGTCCAAAACTCCAAATATATAGGTAATATACTACAGAACCAAATTTATCAAATACTAATCTAGTTCTCTCTTTAACTTTTCCTTTCGGTTTCAGGTTGATGAGTTTATCATTTATTGGATTTTATATGCAAAAGCCTAAGGAGAAATGAATACTAATGCAGGTAAGAGTTTAAGTGTGCATGTTTTTTTTTTTTTCCCAAACTATAGTGTGCGTGTTTTTTTTTTTTTTTTTTTTTCCAAGCTAGCCTAAAATTCGTTTATTGAAACTAGGAGAAAATAATGGTAACTATCTTGTTCCTTAACTAATTAAATCTTTCGCCATAGGTTTGGCTTCAATTTTTGAGTTTTTTTCCCCCTGCAACATGATAGGCAACAACAACAATAAAGCATTAGTCCCAAATATTGAGGTCAGCTATGGATCCTCATTTCCTCTTATAAGTTTTTCCTTTTTTGCAATGTGGTAGAAAACTTATTATTCACTTTTTTATTTCTCAAACTTTGGTCGGATAGGTTATCATGGATGAAAGCTATAGCTGGGTGTTACCACTCAAAAGTATTCCCTGCTTTTCATGGTGAATGATTCTAGGACTTGTCAACAAGGGTTGCTTGGGGAGTTCCATTACTTAATAAAGATGACATTCCTTTCATCTCTGGATTAATTTCTTAAGGTTGCTTAGTATACAATGGAATTATATTAGAAATGTGGCTCCTGTGAAATATCACATGAATCTAGAGCCTTGTTGGAATTTTTTGTTTATTGCTGTGTCTGATGGGTTCAGGCTTGCTGGTGTATTTGTATTTCTTCCGCTGGTTCAGATTTGCTGCTGTATTTGTGTTGCTGTTTTTCAGCTTGGTTTCAATGAAATTTCTGCTTGATTATCCAAAAATAAAATAAAATAAAATCTAGCACTTTTCTATTCTAAAGAACAAGAGTTCCTAACTTGTCTCATGGCTTTTAAATTGAATACTGGATAACAACAGCTATCAGACATAAGAGAACAAATGGTTTTATTTCCAACGATTTGAGTTCCAAAACGAAATTAGAAGATCTTTACGTAAATTGGGCCCTTTTTCTTTTGAATCAACGTTTTGGCGTTTCTTTTGGGGAATGGTCTTGCTAACATCCAAGATGCTAAGCATGAATCTAGACTATACGTGTATGTGAATGCCATATGGTCCTGCATTAAGTATTAGCATTGCAGAAGATATGAAAAGATTGACACTTGGAAAGCCTTTCAATGACGCCTTGATATACACATTGGATACAACTTCAATTCAAAATCTTAGGCCATTTTGGTTGGGGATTAACTCAAAAAAAAAATCTCTCAAACTCAACACTCATGGCTCAGGTTCAAGCCTCTACCACATCTGACCAAATGGGCCTCTATATTTTTCAGGACACTCTTGCCAATTGAACATGCTAGCAATAACGCTCTGTTACCAGCTATAAGAAAATATTTTCGATATCATGTGAAACTGATGAATCACAAGAGAGGAAAATAATTAAAATAATTAACGAAGGGATTGAATCCTATTCCTCTCTTTTCCATCATTCCTAGTTCAAAAATCGAGAGCTTTCTATGATCATATTATTGCCCTATTCTCCTCAAATTCTCAGCTACTTCCCATCTCATATGTTAAACAAAACAAGACCCATCATCTTGCTAACAACTCAAATTAGTAAATTTGATACGTTGATGTAATGCCGGGCAAGTCTTGTTGGCAAATTAAGGAAATTCCCATGTTGTCTAGCCTAATAAATGAATAATTTTACTTCATTTTTGCGCGATCTACATATATAGGACAGGATGCTTAAATAATCAAATGCATACTTTTTTCACAAAACGTGAATAATGTAACATATGGATAAAAATCAAATAAAAATATTTTGTATCACTTTTTATGTTCCACTTTTTTTTTTTTTTTTTCTCACCAATCATGGTATATCATGTGTTTTGATATATTTTTTTTTTTTTCCAGGGGTGGAACTACCCTTGGACCAGGGAGGGGGGAGGGGACAATGGCCCCCCCTAATTTAAAAAAAAAATATTATTATATATATGTATTAATTTTAGCAATTTTGTTCTATAAAATTACATTTTATTTCCCTTTAACAATATCATTGATTCTTTTAAGAGTAATGCTACACATACAAACTTTTTTATAACATTTTTACAAACTTTTTTGGTGGCAAATTTTTATTGGTTCATATATGAGCACACCATTTACATCATTTTTTTACTTACTAGTAACCACTATTACATAAGTAATTTATAAAAAAAAAAAAATTATAGCTCTAGTATTTTCCTCATTTTAGTGACCATAAAAAAATTTATAGAACTAAAATCTAAAACAAAATATATAAGCCAAAAAAAAAAAAAGCTCAACAACAAAAATTACCAGTAAAACTAAAAACATAATTAAGCTCAATTAACTAATTTTATCCAAAATAAATAACCCTACCCTTTAAAAAAATTCTAAACAAAAATAATTTTGTCCTTAACTACCAAAAAAAAAAAAAAAAAATCTTAGCAACTAAGTAGCAGAATTAGAGTTTGAAATCACTACATACAGCCAACAATAAAACCGCCCCCTCTAGCTCAAAGTTCTAGCTTCGTCCCTGTTTTTTTTTTTTTTTTTCCATTTTAAATTTTGATGATTTTATATGAAAAGTGAAACAAATAAATAGCTAGTTGAGATTGGTGGAACTCAAAAGGTGATAAAGAGGATTTGTATTCCTTAAAACCAACATAAAACTTAAGCAAGAAGCTTTTAATTGACTTCTTTTAAGATTGTTGATGAGTTCAGTTTCATTGGATTAACTTATTTTGCTTAGGACAAAGTTTAATTACAAAATTGGTTGTAGCCTAAAGCTACAAACTGATTCAATAAAATAAATATTACTGCATATTTTGAAAATCTAACCGTTGAATTGCATGCTTTTTATGTTCTTAATATACATATCAAATTTTGTATCAATCGGATATTATTTACTATATAATCAATAAACTTATATTTTATGCATAATTTTAAATTACAAAACTTGCAATTTAAAAATTTATTGATGACATATTTATTGATCTTTAATTTTTTTGAAATTTTGTAAATATGGAGGATATAAGAAGAAGATGTAATCCAATGTTTCGATATTTTGTTGTTGAGTTTTTTAGTCTCTGAGGTTATGCTCTGACCGTGTGTGTATGTGTGTGTGTGTGTGTGTGTGTGTGTGTGTGTGTGTGTGTGTGTGTGGGCCTATGGGGTTGGAGTTTGTATTGCAAACTTATAAATTAAAGAATTGCAATAGTGAGGGGTTGTGTCTCTATGTGTCTTTACTGTTTTTGTGAATTGTGTCTCTATGGGACTTTGTATTGTAAACTTATAAATTAAATTTTTGAGTCTCTACGTGTCTTTACTGTTACTGTATTTAAAGAATTGCAAAAAAATCACTTAACAACAATAATTAATATGTTTATTGTATTAGAAAAAAATATGTTAAATGAAATTATAGTGTATTTTTTATTCTTTCGCTAGTACTATAAACTTGAGATGATATTATTTACAAAAAAAAAAAAAAAAAACATTGTCAACCTCGTGAACACAATTTTCCTCAAACAAAAATTGGTTGACTTATGCGTCGATTTAATCCTAAATGGTTTAAAGAGTATGGAAGTTGGTTGGAATATAGTATTGAAAATGATGTTGTATATTGTTTATATTGTTACATATAGTATTGAAATTTATGTTTCTTATTAACCCCCCTAAACAAAAATCCTGGAGCCACCCCTGATCCCATTCACCGGATTCTAAATCTATGAGGGAGCTAATCTATGTGTTTGTTGGGAGTAAGCCTGTTGATGACAGCACTTGGAATGTCAAAGGTCGTGGGAGCCAACAATCTGCCCAGATGCCAATGGAGTTACCATCCCTTACTTGCCAATGGAGGATTTCAAAAGTTAATTATGTCTTTAAAAAATGTCAAAAATACCCCTATTCAAATTCTTATTCTTTTAAGGAGATTATTATGATAACTAAAACTTATCATAATATATATATATATATATACACACACACATACTAATACTACTGCTACATGCAAACTCATGTGACGCACTAGAGTTAATAATACACATATTATAGATATTTTGCAAGATAGCATTTATTAAAAAAACATTCATAATAAAATAAAATAAAATACAATGGGAAGAAGTATTTAACTTCTATTCTTTTCCATGGTTTATAAATGTTGTCTAACCTAAAACGTTATTGGGTTGCCAGGAGCTAGAGATATAAATTCTTAAAACTAGACATATGTGCTTATGTTGTCAACAACTCAGTGCAGGTTCATAATTACAAAAACCTAGCTACAAAATAATTTACAATTCTTAAATTAATAAAACAAAACTCCCAAAAGTTATATATATAGTTATACACACACACACACACACACACACACACACACACACACACACACACTCAAAACTAATATTTTTTGAATACATACATATTGTACAACCAAGTCTTAATTTTTCCATCAACCATTCATCATTCAATTATCACACACAAACGCAACAACATTCACAAGTGCGGTGCATTAAAAAATTTTAAATTATTTTTATGAGTTATTCTTTTTTTATTAATATTAAACTTGCTGGAGGAAACCATAGAACTTGAAGATGATCCAATAATTTGGAAAATGATTTCTATATTCACATGATGAACTAAGTTATAGAGATCCTGTCATATATATACTGAATAGAGTAAGAGGAAAAGATACAAACTAACCAACTTACAAGAAACCAATTAAAACAAACACCTCTCACCTACACTAATGCTAATATAATCATAAGCATAATGACCTGTAGCTTATCATTTTATTCATATACAAGTAGACATATAAAACGACTGTCGTTCTTCACTATAATGTGCATCTTCAGTGGTTCTATTCTTGATTGTAGCTTTTTTCTAGCCTTTGATATTTCAATAATAAGAAGAGTAGGTTTTGAAATCGTCATTAAAAAAATTATAATAGAATATTATATTTACAGTCAAATTTGAAAGACACCCTTATCCAAAAAAAAAAAAAGATAGTGAAAGACACATATAGGTTAAACAAGGGAATCAATACCGTACCGAAAGCTATTTTAGTTTGGTCAAAAAAATAAAATATTTCGGTACCAGTTAACACTGATATTCCGTTTTAAGATTATTGCTAATATATATATATATATATATATATACATATATATCTTCATAATTCAAAACCTATAAAATTTGTTACAAATATTTAAAATGATAATTTACCTGTATGCTTTAATATGTGAACCTTCCGATTAAAGTGCCAGCTCATCTATATATATATATAACCGAAACTTCTGAAACTCCCACAATTTTTCACGTCAACATTTAAATTTTATTTTTATTTTTATTTTAAAATTTAAAAATATATAAAACTGAAACCTTTAAAACTCCTACTATTTTTCAATTATTTTTACTCTTTCAATTTAAATTAAAAATAAATTCCACCACCACACCCCCCCCCCCAAAATACACGTTAAAAACCCGATACCTCATACCTCTTTAAAACGAAAAAAAACGTAAAAATCTCTCCTCTGCTCACACACTAAAACATCTCCTTCCCCAAACCTAAAACTCACCCCTTCCTCCCTCCAAAATCAAAACCCAAAACTCTGTTTCTGCCCCTGTCGCCGCCGCTGTCGCCACAGATTGCCGCCACCACGAAAAGACATCCTACTGAATGATGCAAAATCTCACACAACCACCGACACTTCTCCGAAAACATTACCAGTAAGTTTTTAATTTTGTTCTGTTGTTTTTGGCTGTTAAGTATGATTTAGGGTTATGTTTGGGAGTGTTTCTTTTGAATGATTAGCATAGATTGATGGGTTTGGAGGCGGTGGTGGAGCTAAACTACCACTGAAAACATGTGTAAGCAGATATTCTCTGATTTCAATCAAAACTCCGTCTTGGATTTATACATGGCTGTATTTTGATTGAAATCAGAGAAGCCCCAACACCCCGAGGCTGAAAAACCCCACTTGAGGGTGTGGCTGAAGAGAACAGAATCCCAACCCTACACCCTTAAAGTGTTTGACGAAATTCCTGAGCCAAACTGAAAAAGGGACCTGACTTTAGAAAGTTTATGTCAAATAATTGAAAATTGCTTCATATGTATTGAATGGGAGAAAAAAAGAGTCACATGGTTGATTCAGTTTAGGAATAGAGTCAGATAGTACTTCAATGGAAAAAATAAAATGAAGATAATCGGATGGGGAAATCTGTGAAAGTCTAAATCCTATGCTAGCAAGGTTTTGTTTCTAATTATGAGCTTTGTTGACAATTGGTTTTGGTGTCATTGAATGTGGATGTGTTTTGAAGTGATGACGTGGGTGGTTTTTATCAATATATGAGTGCGAGAAAGTTTCAATTACTATCTGAGTTTTCATTTTTGGGAAAGCCTATGTTTGATCATGGGAATAAAATGGGTAGATTGTGGACCTGGAATTAGTCACTGGGTTGTGATCAATGGGGAGGTCACTTACTTCTATGTTTTAGTTACTTTGGTCCTGCACATCTTCTTCTCTATTTGGTAACCAAGTTTGGTTCTATTTGTGGAACTAAATTTCAGTTTCTTTGTTATTTGTATATATCAGTATATATTATATTTTGATGTTGTTTAGTCATTTTATCTTCAATCATAATTGCAAATTGTTCATGAAATCCTTGATTTGAAAGGAATTGTCTTAGAGTGGTTTGTAAGTAGATTTTAATATGGTAGAAACATAAAGTCCAATTTCCATTTTAAACGTTGGGTACGATTAGGGGCACATCAATCAATCATTATAACGTAAAAGGAAGTTAGAGGATTTGTAATATAAATGCATAGACCCAGAAGATAGTTGGAGAGGATTGCATAATCTGATGATGGTGGTGGCAACAATGTTCCCTCATCAAGTAGTTTTTTCCATCTTATTATTGGAATTTTTTATTGAAAGCACCATTTGTTTGTTTGTTTGTTTGTTTGTTTTTTTTTTTTTTTTCATTTGCTTTAGTTTCAAAATTTCAATTGATGGTTTCAATGTTTTATATACTTCTATGGTTTGAAGGATACTTCTTTAATGACTAAAAAAAAAAAAAGAAAGATTAGTGGTGCTGGCATTGTAGAATTCAACAAGTCATGGATAATAAAGCGCCTCTATGCACAAATTTACTAATCTTTTGTTTGGTTTGTTATCCGCTCATCCAATAACTCCCTTGATATCCCTGCTTCAGGAGGTACAAAACAATGCAAAAAACAATTGATGGTTTCAATGTTTTATATACTTCTATGGTTTGAAGAATACTTCTTTAATGACTAAAAAAAAAAAAAAAAGAAAGATTAGTGGTGCTGGCATTTAGAATTCAACAAGTCATGGATAATAAAGCGCCTCTATGCACAAATTTACTAATCTTTTGTTTGGTTTGTTATCCGCTCATCCAATAACTCCCTTGATATCCCTGCTTCAGGAGGTACAAAACAATGCAAAAAAGCTTGACTCTATTGCAACATGGATTATTTATTACACCTTCTTGACTCTTCAGATACCCAATTGGATCTCACGTTGTTGGAGCTTTCATCATGCCTTGTGGTAATTGTTTCTTTTGGTCCATGGTAATATCACTTTGAGATGCTACACTTCACCTTGTCCAATTTTTTACTATTATCTTAATGCTGTCAGGACTACTTTGATAAATGCTGTAATAATTAGCTTCATCTTCTAAGAAAAATTATGTAACACAAAATTGATTTTTTTTGTAATTGGGGGAAGGGTGAAGACAAATTATGCGATGATTTCTCTGCTTATAACTAGGCAAAAGGAACTCTTTTTGATAGAGAAACTAGGCTGTTCCTCCGCGGTAATGGTAATTATGCTTTCAATGTCTTACTTTTATTGTTTATGGAGAATAATATTCTAAATTAAAGTCACTCATTCTTCTTTGGTATGTTTGATTTTTAATTTTTTTTGTCTGAGATATATGCAATGTTTACTACATATTAGCTTTATAAATGTACAGTTCAATTTCTAGATATCATAATGAAGTGAACCCCATGTTTAGTTTTATAGGAATATTAATGTGAATTGTTTTGTTTCACTACGGTGACTCTAAATCAAAATCATATATACTTTTCTAGGATAAGATTCAATCTTTCATATGGGATTATTAGAGAATCTTTCTCCCTCATAGTGTATATATATGCACATACATAATTGATCTGTTGGCTTGGATCTTCAACAGTGCAGCATTTGGCTTCTTTCTATATGTAGATCGTACATAGAACTCTAGGGGAATTTGGTTAGTTAAAGACAGTTTGGGTAACCTTCTACAATGTTTTGTGCTTTTAGAGATGTAGATCAAGTGTGTTGTGATGGGGTTGTAATGTTTGGGTGCATGCAAAGTGTGAGAATATTTCCAAAAAGCTTTTCAAGATGTGCTTAATACACTTGATATATGAATTGTGATGTCAATTTCTGTTCCTGTCATATATGTGTTTATTCACTGACTTGTGTATGGTTTAAAAGATCTAGAGAATGTAGATTACTATTGCGCAGATTGTAAAGGAAAGTCTAATTATGAGTCACAACTTCAGAAAAATACCAGCCAAATGTGAAGTTTGTTTGTCCTATTTTTTTTTTTTGTGTGCACAATTCTTTTCCTTCCAGTTGATTTTTGAGGCAATTGTATATTTGACTTTATAGACTAAGGAGTTTATCATCAGGTTTTAAAGGCAATAGGCAATTGTATATTTTTGAAGTAAGTCTTTAGAAAATAGTGGACAAAATGTTCTACCTGAGAAGGTAGCTGTGGTGTGCAATGGCATGGAAGGAACATATATTCCAAACCTTCATATTTAAGCCTTGAACTCATTTCTAAATATTACATGTACGTTGACATATTTTTCTTTAATATTCTTGTAGGACCTTTATACACTCCTTTCTTACCACCACATTCATTTTCTTCTTATGCAATCCTTACAGCAACTTTCTATTTGTTTTGTTGAAGGATTCATTGAGATGCTTCTTTATTATTTTATTTTCCCCCCATCTTATAGTTATGTGCAAGTGCAGTTCATGTGGGTCAAAGAAGTATACACCTAGAAGATCAA
The DNA here is from genome assembly GCA_033629205.1 of Lithocarpus polystachyus. Classification (NCBI taxonomy): domain Eukaryota; kingdom Viridiplantae; phylum Streptophyta; class Magnoliopsida; order Fagales; family Fagaceae; genus Lithocarpus; species Lithocarpus polystachyus. The sequence continues at coordinate 2,387,744 of CM066165.1, forward strand.
ATTCTACTTGAATTGTTATTAGGAATTTTCATATGTTTGGTTTCGTTACTTTTTTATTTTTCAATTAGGTGGCACTCTCCATATCTATGTAAAAAGGTCAGTATTTTCTTTTAAGCCTTTGTGTTTATGTCAATCTTTACACCAACCTGGACAATTCTATTAAGACAAAGAAAGCAATGACGTTTCATAGTTAACAGGAGGACAAGATCAAGGACTCATGTTGAAGGTCGAGTAAGTTTGGATTGTAGTTGTTGACTCAAGCAGAGAATACCAGAACAGAGCAATGGAAGAATTGTAGCCGTGACTGTATAAACGACAGTGTTTATATTAAAAACAGCTATACTACATGTATTTTAGGATTAGTTTAATTCATAGTTATTATTTATATACGTTTATTAATCTAAATGGTTGTAGAGGCTAGATTCGTATATTGTGGAGTTAGTATGAAGTTAGTTACTTTCAGACTTTGTATAAATACTTGATGTACTTTCATTTTCTTTCAATGCAATATAGAATTCTCTCATCAAATTCTTATAATAGTTACTTTGTTGTCTCAAATGACATAGTGCCTCAATGAAAAAGCTATCAAGATGCTCTAAAATATTGGCACCTAAAAAGCTCAAAATTCCATTTTTAACAATTTTGAGTCTAACCTTAGGAACAAACTCTGGCAGCCATGGGACAACTCCAACGTGCAAGTTAACCCTATAAGAACTTTTCCGTGCATCGTATGAGTTAGCGACTAGTTAATAATTAAAAAAAAAATACTTAGATAATTCTTAAAAGAAAATACTTAGTATTTCCCTTATATTAATAATAGTAATAATACAAGATTGTAGTTGTAAACGGCAGATCACTTGTATCCTTAACAAAAGTAATACAAGTAGGGGTGTGCAGAAAATCCGCCAACTCGCCAAACCCGACCCGACCCGACCTAACCCAACCTGCCGGGTTAGGTCGGTTTTTAAGGCTTGGTGGGTTGGGTTGGGTTACAAAATTTTTTTTTCATAGCGGGTCGGGTTGGGTTTGGGTCATAAAATTACAAACCCGCCAAACCAACCCAACCCACCTATATTTTAATATATGTTTAAAATATATTATATATTTTATAAATTAAAAAAAAAAAAAAAACCAGCTGTTGAGCATTTCCTCAGTTCTTACTATCATATATAATATAAAATCATATTAGTTCTTTTATTATATATTTAAATATATTATATAATTAATAAAAAAATTAAAAAAATTTAGATATATTTTGTTTATAACTGAGTTAAGAACTCATGTATATTTTGTTTATAAGTGAATTAGGATACTAGTTCATTTATATTTTGTTTATCAACTCAATTGGATACTAAAACATATTTTGTTTACAATTAAGTTGGAATATTAGTTAATATATTAATGTATATTTTGTTTATCAAATCAGGTGACAAGTGTGATATATTTTTTTTGCTTAAATTAATAATAATAGTAAAAAAAAAAAATTGTCCAACCCATGGGTTCAACTCGACCCATGTGGGTTGGGTTAGGTTGGGTTGAACTTATATGATGGGTTGGGTTGGGTTAAATTTTTTTTTTACCCACCATGGTAAGTTGGATCAAAAAATTTCCTCAACTCGACTCAACCTGACCCATGCACACCTTTAAATACAAGTTTGAATTGTCAAATGCCTTTGAAACTTGTGTCTTTTTAATATTAAAAAATATATATAAAAATTTATTTGAAATTTAAGTTGTCCAAGTTCACGTGGGTAGTGTCAGGGCACACTTCCACACTTATCAAAAGGTCAAGTCTCTTATTTGATAAAAAGCAAAAGGCAAAGAAAGTTAAAAGAAACATCAGTCAATAAGAACTAAGAAGAAAAATGGAAGTGAGCAAGTTTGGACGAAAGATGAAGAAGAAGAAAACCAAAGACAAAGAGGAGATGGAGAATGATCAGCGAAGTGGCGTCGCTGCCAGAAAAGTGGAAGCGACCGCAAGGTATGGGTACCTTTTTTTTTTTTTTTGAAAAAATGATTCTGTTAAAGGGATTTGGTATGATACTTAGAGATTGATGAGATTGGGACCTTTCTCAGATTCAGACCTTAGAAAAATGCACCTCGTGTACTAGTTATTGCGCCCATGATAAATGTCAGCATGCTAGGTAGTCAGGCATCAAAAAAATCCTTAATAATGACTTCTCACATGAAACGATAAGAATTCTAGAGATCCAACTTCAATTCCTGCGGGGTCAAGGTTATTAATTGAAAGAGCTTGGCATTGAAGGTACTAAATAAAGAAGGGTCCTGTTAACGGGTGCTGTACAGCACCCGTTAACAGGGTTAAAATTTAAATAAAATATTTATATTTTTTTTGGGAACATGAAAAAACTGAAGTTGTATTAGGCGTGTGTCAGTGTGGTTGGTAAAAGTCAAATTATTTTGTATTCTGGCCAAAATGCCCTTGAATCCAAAACTGAGAAAGCGTGTATTTTATCTCTAAAAGTCTAAATTACCCTCAGCCTTATTATGAACTCTCAAATAACCACAAAATACACATAGAAAAGCATATAGAGAAATTCATGGCAATATCTGGGTATGCACAAGAAGCTCCATCCGATGCATCCATGTAACTTCAGTTCCAATTTGGTTTTGGGGCTATAGAGTGAGAGAGAAGTTGGTCTTGGGTGAAATTTAGAAAAAATAACTCTCAATGCTTTTCAATTGGCAGGTAAGAGGTTGGATGAGAAATTTGAGAGAGTGGGTTCTTTGAAGATGTGAAGGAAATTTGAGAGAGCGGATGAGAAAAAAGAGAGAGTGGGTTCTTTGAAGATGTGTGTGCGTGAAGGAAAATGGAGAAAAATGTAGAAGAAGAAAGAAGACAAAAGCGTGGAGGAAAGCAGATAAAAGGAGAAGGAAAAAGTGGATATTTGTGAAGAAATGGGTGGATGAGAAAAAAAGAGGAAAAAAAAAAAGAAAAAAGAAAAGAAAACCAAGGGACATACGTGGGTGGGTGTTAGGTAAGGGTATAAAAAAAAACTTTTTATTTAATAAAAAAATATAATTAAAAATAATGATGGATGGCCATGACAGATATATATTGCATAGTGTTAGAGCATTAGAGGAGCTAAATACTTATATTGCTATTTTAATTCTACCAAAATATAAAAATTAATTATACAGTAGTAGAGCTAAAGGTTTTTTTTTTTTTAGCTTCATTGCTACAGGTAAAATATATATATATATATATATTTTTTTTTTTTTTTATTTGTAGTTGTGTGTGCATTTTATTATAGTAAATATCTTATTTTATTGTGATGTTTATATTATTTTATTGTGTTGAAAGCTAAAATATATCCACTGCTACAGCATGTGTGTAGGTAAAATAGATAAAGTAACTTTTTGTATTGTCAAATAGCTAAATTTTTAGCTCCACTGCTGTGGATGCTCTTAGCTATTTTTTTAGTTATTAGGCATTACAAAAAGTTACTTTATCTATTTTACATATTCATTTTACAAAACATCCACCAGCACAATGGATTTATTTTGGTTTTTAACACAATAAAATAATATATCTACTACAATAAAAAAAAAAACATTCCACTACCAAAAAAACACCACAAATCGATCAATGACACAATCCACCTGAACACCCGAATCCGACATGTTTAGTAAACGTGTCAGAAATTCTCAACTCAAATACAACCCATTTATTAAACAGGCTAACCCTATCTGACATGTTTAATTCGTTTAATTAACATGTTATGTAAATGTCAATACAAATAACCCATTTAATAAATTATTTGATTAATAGGTCATACCTAATATATATAATTTTTATCAATTCTTATATATATCTAAAATTAAAATACAATTATAACTACAAATATAGTAATAAACATATAAAAGCAAACCATTAATGACACCACTAGTACTGCTTAGTGCTTATATGCTCAGATGTAACAAGTTCCGTAACAATCAAATATGCTTGACGTCTGTGTATTATAAAAAACAGTATGTTATAAAATTCCATTAGACTAATATTATATTAATATTAGACATATATATATATATATATACACACATGTATATCATATAATTCATATTTGATTACAATCCAAATTCTTAAGTGCCATAACACATATTATTTCTTAATTTAATTACAATGCAAATTCTTTATCTAATTCATCTTATTCTTAATTTTTAAGTGTCGTGTATTATAATCCAAATTCTAGTTGGTCATATTTGATTAAATTTAGTTGGTTTTCATCTTTGAGAAGTAAATTTAGTTGGTTGGTGTCATACAACTACAACCTACAATTGTATCTATCTAAATATTATCAACAAAGCCTAAAATAATAGGTAGCATTAAATTGGATATGGCTGGTAATATATAGGTAAACTTTTACATCTACATTACAGTTTAGATACTTATATATTTGTAATTTATAGAATTTGTTTTAGTTGTATACGCAAGAAATTTATATATGGTTAACACTTCTACTACTCTCTATGTTAGCAAGTATAAAGAAAAGATTTTTTGTTTTGCTGCTCATTTTTCAAAAATATTTAACCATAATATAATTTAATATCATGATCACAACTAGTCAAAATCAATAAAAGTACTTAGCTAACCCAAAAATTTAAGTATAGTGCCATAATATTCTCAATATGAAAATATAACACCCAAAAAAGAAAAATAAAAATAAAAAGAAAAAACACAAGAGAAGCATCAATTAACAATGTCATAAGATTGTCCAAAATAACAAAATATTGGATTCAATCCCAATTCAAAAATTCAAGTTCAAGAGCTTCTACCTAATATTTCAAACAAAATATTGGATTCAATCCCAATTCAAAAATACAAGTTCAAGAGCTTCTACCTAATATTTCAAACAAAATATTGGATTCAATCCCATTTCACTTGAAGTACATGTTTTCCTTTTTTTTGCACCATTTGAGGAAGTACAAGTCTCTTTCTCCGGACACGTAGAGATGTTATGACCTACATGCTTGCAAAGCCCACAAGTCTTCTTTTGCTTTCCTAATTCTCTTCCGCCTTTCATTCGTTTTTGCTTTGGACGACCTTTTGTCTTTGATAGCGGAGGACAATTAATGAAACAATCTCCTTCAATCACACCATTAACATTGGCATCAACCACATTATCATCATCCAACACTAGCAATTCTTTTTCACTTAATGAGGCTTCACAACACCAACGTGACGGTAGATACAATGGTGGAATATGGTAACAATCTTTGTGAATGAATACACTAAGAATGTGACGACAAAGTATACCCCAAAATTCAAAATGTTTGCAACTACAATTAGTGACCTCACCATCCCATAAGACCTTGTGCTTTTGACTAGTTTCATCTTTATAATATTGTAGCACAAATTCAATACGGTTTTCTTGATGAACTGAATATTGTGTTGCTCTCTCAAACTCCTTTTGAAAAATTTTGAAAGCATAAGGTGTCAAAACGTTGTGTGCTTGGTCTTCTAATGGTGACAATGTTCTTAAAGAAGAACCTCTAAATGTCTCTAACATTGTATCATGTGATTGTGTTTGCTCAATATCTTCAATGGCAAGATCAACCTAAGATTATAAATAATAAAATAAATTAAAAACTTTTATATGACATATAAAGACTACAAATATTAACAAAAGAAATCAATGATAAGTATTGACTTACTTGTTTAATGAGTTGGATCAAGTTTATGTGAGAACTAACAAACCGTTTAATAAAGGCATTTATACTTTCCGATCTTCCGGTTGTTGTCATTCCACCAAAAAAATGTCCACGAAGGTAACATGGTACCCAAAAGTGCTTGATTTGATATAAACCAATTACATGGTTGTTAGTAAGCATGTCATACTTTTCCATAACTTGAGTCCATTGACCTTCAAATTCTTCACATGAGTCTAACTTGTATAACTTGTAGAACTCTGTACACCAATTTGAATATTGATTACGAAGAATAGATGTAAACCAACCACTAAACTTAGCGGTAATATGCCATATACAAAAGGCATGTTTTGTGAGTGGTAATTCTTTTGATATTGCCTCCGTAATCCATGGATCTTAATCTGTCAAAATTGCCGTGGGTTGTTTCTTCATTAAACATGCAAAATTCTGCTAAAATTTTTTTTTTTATTAGAACATGTAAACATTTCAAATTATATGTATTAATATTATTCCACTAATTAATTAAATAAAATGGAAAAACGATTGTACAAAGTTATAAGATAAATAGAGTACCTTCATTAGCCATCGAAAAGTACTAGTTGTTTCATTTCGAAGAAGTGCACAACCAAAGAGAATCGTCTTTCCATGATTATTGACACCAACAAAAATACCAAAAGGCATATCATAAGCATTTACCTTGTAAGTAGTATCAAAAACAACCACATCTCCATATTTTTGGTACCAATCAAAACTATGAGGGTGCGACCAAAAAATATGCTCTAACCTTTTCTCTTCATCAGTTGTGAATGCATATTGAAACTTAGAATTCCTTTCTTTAGCAACTTTACAAAATTGTAAAAGATCCATAGCATCATTCACAGCATGCATCTTTCTCATTTTCACATAAAGATTACGAATGTCCCGTTGAAAAAATGGAAGATGTCCATGTTTCACATTTTTCTTAAGTTCCATAACACGTATTATTTCTCTAATTGAAAGTCCTGCTTCTTTGTATAAGAGAATGCAATTTTTATCATCTTCAGTGATAACTCGATTGGCCGGAAGAAATCGTACACTTGAAGGGGACAACAATTCATGATTGTGATCTACAACAAAAATAGTGACATGCCATTCTTTCAGAAAAATGTCTATTGACTTTCGCAATACAATAGTTAGACGAGCTTTGCATCCACATTTTAAAGACATTCTATTTCGTTGTTCTTTAGATGGATCCACCATTTTTAGTGGTTGCCTACCTTCCCGATGACAAAAGAAATTACGTCTTCCTATTTCCCCATTTTTTTTCTCCGAACGACCTTTTCGAATTGTAAAACCATTTCGATTTGCATAATTTTTATAGAAAATGAAAGCTTCCTCTTCACTAAGAAAACATTGACTAACAAAAGGCTCAAATTCATTTTCTATTGAATTTATATCCTCATATTCTTCAATAACCCCCCTCTCATCTATTGGACATTCATTCCAATCAACCATTTCCCCTCCACATGTGTTATTATTTTTTCCATCATTCGGAAACTCATTTAACTCAACACAATTCCTTGAAACACTTCCATGAATCTCACTTGCAATTAAATCATCATCAATTTGTGCTATATTAAAACAAGAATTAAAAAAACAATCAATATCATATTATACGTTAAATGAAATATGGATTACAAAAAAAAAAAAATAATAATAGTACCTTCTTGAGGTAGTTCATTTAAGTCAAAGTAATTCAATGGAACAAGTTGATGAGTCTCACTTGCAACTAAATTGTCATCCATTTGTGCTACATTAAAACAAGATTTAAAAAATCAATATTCAATATCATATATTAGGATAAATAAAAAAAATGATACAAATAAAATAAAATTATAGTTCATTCTTGAAGTAATTCATTTAAGTTAAAACAATTCCTTTTAACAACTTGATGAGTCTCACTTATAACTAAATCTCATTCATTTGTGATATATTAAAACAAGATTAAAACAATCCACATCATTTTTTAGGATAAATGAAAAAAAAAATATATATGACACAAAATTACAAATAGAGTTGCACTCAATTACAACGTTATTAGATAAGTCAATGGGAGCAACTTTAACAGAGATTCATAAATAGTTTTGAATGACACTATGAAGTGAGCTTATCAGGCTTTGGTTCACAACAAAAATAAAAAATATTGACCACCATATATTTTACCTGCCGTCTTTGTTTGCTGAATTTTTTTTTTTTTTTTTTTTTGCTGAACTATTTTACCTGCCGTGTGTCTACTAAAACATCAGATTTTTTATGTCTCTAAAATTGTCATCCATTATTGTTACATTAAAACAAGATTAAAACAATCAATATTCAACATCATATTTTAGGCACTACAAAAAAAATGATATAAAAAAAATAAAATAATAGATCATCAATGATGCTATATTAAAACAAGATTAAAACAAACCACATCATATTTTAAGATAAATGAAAAAAAAAAACATGATACAAATAAAAAAAAGATTAATCTCATATTCAAATATATTTAAAAAAAAATATGAATTTAATAAAATAAAATTATTGTACCTTGCTAAATAATTGTTTAATCCTTCATTGAACATTTGAACTTTTTTTCATCTTTTTTTTTTTGTTGAAGTGGGTTTGATAATGGTAAAGTGATTGAAAGTGAGTTTGATATTGGTAAAGTGAAAAAAGATGAAGAGTAAAATATTGATAAAGTAAAATTGGGTGAGAAATAAAAAGTGAAATGAAGGGAAATGTGTTAAAGGTGTGTTAAGGGGCATTTTTGTCTTATAATTGCTGAAGAAATCAAGATGCACGTACAACACAAACCAAAGCTGAAAAGTTATTTTTTTGCATCTTTCCTATGCAGTGGGACCCGGGATAGTTTCATTAACAGGTGCCTGCCGGCACCTGTTAACAAAACCGAATAAAGAAATACAACATTGCATTGTACATATTCATAATAGGCTTAAAAAGACACTATAGATCTATAAATTGTCATAAGATTTTTGTTTTCCAATCACAATCCATAAAAATTATATTTTTATACTCAAAGACAATGAGGATGAATAATACCAGCCACGTATGAAAATATATATATATATATATATATATATATATATATCAGGTACAACTCTTTCACCAAAGAAGAAAGCTGATATTATGTGAAAAAGGCTATTATTTATAATTCTATCAGCAATTAAAAAAAAAAAAAAAAAAAAGGGTCATGGGCCGCACTCAAAGCCTATCAACAGAAGTTTTGGACAAGGGTTTTGCTAGCCCTTCCTGAATCAACTCTAAGTGGGCCTTGCGAATTCGAACAACCGATGAACACGGTTTTCTTTCGGTGCAGTGGGGGCCATTGGTGTTTTGTCACATATTCCCATCCCTTATCACAGATCACAGATATCATGAAATCATCATCCCCATCCCCAATTCAGCCTCAGCCATGGGCCTTTCTTAACCCTTAAAAAAGTCATAGGCCTCACTGAAGCCCATCAAGATAAGTTTTAGACTAAGCTTTTACCCTTCCCGAATCAACTCCAATTAGTGGGCCTTGAAATTTCTGACAACCTAGCTAGTACATATCAACAAGAACCGTATATAATTTCTGTGTGAACTCAGAAAAGGTTTAAATAGAAAGATAGAAGTTAAAAACTACAGTAGTCAGTAGTGCATGTGTATATGACAATTGACAAAGCTTGCTTTAATAATGGCGAAGAGTGGAAAGGAAAACACTTGTGGTCCACACGGTTTTCTTTCGGTGCTGGGTCCAATGGGTGTTTTCTCTGCTTTGAATCATTGATGCAAGTCGGAGAACTATGCTTGTTTTCTTCGCATCCTTGTACCTTACACCTACGCGTTTTACTTTCATCGAAGCACTCAAAAAGCATGGTCCACTGTCACAGATTGTTCTGGTTTTACTCTTACCCTCCAATTCTCTGTTCTCACAAAGACACAATTAGCATTCATTCAATTCTCTCTAAATAAAGAAATGGCGGAAGGAGCTCTGTCCGGCGTTGCTAAAGGAATCATTGGGAAAGCGGGAGACCTAGTAGTCCAAGAGATTGCGCTCATCTGGGGTGTCAAAGACGAGACAATGGATTATGATTAATGTACACTAAAAGTAATATTAGTGATAATCACATGTAAAAGTGATATTTTTCTAAACGCATTCTATCACTTTAATAAGCTGTGAAAAAAAAAGGGAAACGAAGGTTCCATAAAATAAATTATTTATTTCTATTTTAGAGCATCTCATCTCTCTCTCCTTTATATATATATAAACAAACAAAGAAATGAAGTGTGAATAAATAAATGACAAAAAGATATTGAAACATCCATTTGGAAGAAATTACTCGAAATCTGATCTTGGTTTATTTGAGATTGTTCCTTTTAATCGTAAATTCGTAATCAAAGATGTTTAATGCATTATAGAATTGTTGATTGATATTATTTTAAATCGAAAAAAAAAAATATTTTGTATCACTATTTTTGTTCCACCAATTATGGTACATATGCCATGTGCTTTGATTATTCTATTTTATTTTTAATTTTGATTATTTTATATAAAAAGTGAAACAAATGAATAACAAGGTGTGAATGGTGGAACTCAAAAGATGGTAAAGAGGATTTATATTCCTTAAAACCAACATATAACTTAAGCAAGAAGCTTTTAATTGACTTATTTTAGGATTGTTGATGAGTTTTGTTTCATTGGATTAACTTATTTTGCTTAAAAAATAAAGTAAATAAATTGGAAAATAAACTCATTACAGTATGAAGACTACTTTCATCGTCCATACTTCATTGGCATCAATATATATATTTTTAATCCTTAATTAACTATGTACTCTTGTACAAACATGATCAAATCCGTAAACAATAGTAATCAACAAGGATATAATGTTTTGTAATTCAATTAGTTAGCAATTCCTAATCTTTTTTTTTTTTTTTTTGATAAGGCAATTCCTAATCTTTTTGATTGATACATCCAGGATTTAAATTCTCATGCTCTTCAAATTATAAAATTATCAACAACAAGAAGTGTGGAAAACTCAGGTGCAAACTCTTACCCCAAAGAAGAAAGTGGATATTATATATACATGTGGAAAGGCTATCATGAAAGCATCATCCGGCCATCCCCAATTCAGCCATGGGCTTTACTTAACGCTTAAAAAAGATATAGGCCTCACTGAAGCCCATCAAGAAAAGATTTGGACTAAACTTTTACCCTTCCTGAATCAACTCCAAGTGGGCCTTGAAATTTCGGACAACCTAGTTAGTACGTTTCAACAAGAACAGAATATAATTTCTGTGTGGACCCAGAAAAGGTATAAAAAGAAAGATAGAAGTTAAAAACTACAGTAGTAGTAGTGCATGTGTATATGACAACTGACAAAGGTTGCTTTAATAATGGCGAAGAGTGTAAAGGAAAACACTTGTGGTCCACACGGTTTCTTTCGGTGGTGGGTCGGATTCGAGTCCCTTCTTAATAAAATCCGAATAGTCGGTTCGGGTGGCCGGTTAATGGGTTAAAACCCGTAGAGCCCGACCCAACCGATATTGGTAATTTGTAAAACACGTGAAGTTTGAAGGAGAAGTGTACTGATTGGACTAAAAGCTGAGTTTGTTTAGTGCTACACGCAAGACTGCCAGAGTGATGGGACTAAAAAGGCTAAAAGTTGAATCATTGATGCAAGTTGGGAAACTATGCTTATTTTCTTCGCATCCTTGTACCCCACATCTACGCGTTTTACTTTCATCGAAGCACTCAAAAAGCATGGTCTTTGGCTTTTATTCCACCTGAATAGTCCATTCCCACCCACTGTCACGGATTGTTCTGGTTGTACTCTTATCCTCCAGTTCTCTGTTCTCACAAAGACACAATTAGCATTCATTCAATTCTCTCTAATTCAAGAAATGGCGGAAGGAGCTCTGTCCGGCGTTGCTAAAGGAATCGTTGGGAAAGCGGCCGACCTAGTAGCCCAAGAGATTGCGCTCATCTGGGGTGTCAAAGACGAGATCAACAAACTCAAGGACACAGTTTCCACCATCAATGCTGTGCTTTTGGATGCAGAGGCGAAGCAACACGACAGTGAAGTGATCAAACTGTGGCTGAAAAGGCTTAAGGATGCCATGTGTGATGCGGATGACTTGCTGGATGAAATCTCCACTAAGGCCTTGCAACGGGAAGTGATGACCCGTGACAAGAAGGCCAAAGAGGTACGCATCTTCTTTTCCAAATCTAACCAGCTTGCATATGGTGTTAAAATGGGTCATAAGGTTAAGAAGATGAGGGAGAGGCTAGTTGCTATAGCTGCGGACAGGCAGTTTCACTTGGATGAACGTTGTGAGGAGAAACAAGTCAGGAATGAGTCAAGACGGCAGACTCATTCCCTTGTAAGTGCTGAAGATGTTATTGGGAGGGAGGAGGATAAGAAGGCCATTATTGGATCTCTGTTGGATCCCAATGTTAAGGAGAATGTTTCTGTCCTTGCGATAGTTGGTATCGGAGGACTAGGAAAGACCACAGTTGCTCAACTTGTCTTCAATGATAAAGAACTCGAAGACCATTTTGAGCCAAAAGTGTGGGTGTGTGTCTCTGAGAATTTTGATGTGAAAATAATTGTTCAGAAAATCTTGGAGTGTGTAAAAAATGTGAAACCAGCAAAAGACCTTGAATTGAACACATTAGTCAATGATGTTCATAAAGAAATTAATGGAAAAAGATACTTGATTGTGTTGGATGATGTGTGGAATGAGGAGCGTGAAAAATGGTTTAGCTTGAAAAAAATTTTGATGGGTGGCGCAAGAGGCAGCAGAATAGTAGTGACTACACGTAGTCAAATAGTGGCAAAGATTTCACAATCTATTCAACCACATGTGTTACAAGGTTTAGATGAACAACATGCTTGGTCTTTATTTATGAAGATAGCGTTCGACGAGGGGGAAGAACCAAAGAATGTAAGTTTTGTAAATATTGCGGAGGAGATTTTGAAGAAATGTGCGGGGATTCCGCTTGCTATAAGAACAATAGGAGGTCTGGTAAATTCTAAAAAATTCGAAATAGAGTGGTTATCATTCATAAACAACGAACTTTCAAAAATACCTCAGAATGAAGATGACATTTTACCAACACTAAAGTTGAGTTACACTCATCTCCCGTCACACTTGAAGCAATGCTTTGCATATTGTAGTCTATTTCCAAAGGATTACGAGATTGACAAATCAACTTTGATTAATATGTGGATGGCGCAAGGGTTCATCACGTTGCATGACAAAAAGCAATGTCCACAAGATGTTGGTCATGAGTATTTTATGAATTTGCTTTGGAGATCGTTCTTTCAAGATGTCAAAGAAGATGAACGCGGCAATATTTCAAAATTCAAAATACATGATCTCATGCATGATATAGCAATACAAGTAACGGGATCAGAGAGCACCACCATTTATTCAAAAGAGAATGCCATTGACGAGAAAACTCGTCATGTGTCATTTGGGGATGAGTTGCAGTCATTATTGGAGATTCCAATCTCATTATATAGAGCGAGAAGGATAAAGACATTTCTTTTGCTATGTCAACCATGGTATGTTACTTCAAATTTGGATGGTTCAACTTATAGTGCAATTGTGGCTAGTTTTAAGTTCATACGCTTGTTGGATTTGCATAGTACAGGGATTAAAACAATTCCGAGTTCTATCAAAAAGTTGAAGTATTTAAGATATCTTGATCTTTCTAATAATGAAGACATTGAGATGCTTCCTAATTCTATTGTCAAGTTGTACAATTTGCAAACACTTAAACTCTCTGAGTGTGTTGGACTTAAAGAATTGCCAAGAGATATTAACAAATTAGTCAACCTCAGGTTTCTTGCGATTGATGGGTGTCAGAGTTTGACTCATATGCCAAATGGACTGGGCCAATTGACTAATTTACAAACATTGTCAAGATTTGTGATGAGTAAGGGTAGGATCGATTCAATGCCTAGGAGTTACGGTGGATTGAACGAACTTGACAAGCTAAATGAGTTAAGAGGAAATCTCTCAATTGAAAATCTCAATCAAGTAAAAGATGCTGCATTAGAGTATAAGGATGCAAATTTGAAAGAGAAACAACGCCTTGACAGGTTGCACTTAAATTGGGAAGAAGAAGATACTAATGAGGCGGGTGCTGGTTATGAAGACATGTCATTGGAAGCCTTGCAACCACATATAAATCTCAAAGAATTGAGTTTAGAGCGGTACGGGGGAGTGATACTTCCACGTTGGCTTGTGTCCCTCACAAATCTTGTCCAATTTAAATTATATTCATGTAAAAAATGCAAATATCTTCCACCGTTGGACCAATTGCCTTCTCTCAAAAGTATCTATCTGGACCAATTGCATTGTTTAGAGCACATATCAGTTTCAGAGAGAGATAGCAGTGATTCTTTATTCTACCCATCTCTGGAGGAACTCCATATTTGGGATTGCCCTAATTTAAAGGGATGGTGGCGGGGAAGGAGGGATTCTCTTCCTTCATTTCCTTGTCTTTCTAATTTAGATATTTTGGATTGCACTCAGCTGACTTTCTTTCCTTTGTTTCCAAATCTTGAAGTTGAAAGATTGAGCCTATATAATTGTAGATTGAAGCAGTCATTGGAGTATAAGGATGCAAATTTGAAAGAGAAACAACGTCTTGATAGGTTGGCCTTAAATTGGGTAAAAAAAGACATTAATGAGACTGGTGTTGGTGACAATGACATATCAGTGGAAGCCTTGCAATCGCGTATAATTCTCCAGGCATTGAGTTTAGATTGGCGCGGGGGAGTGATATTTTCAAGTTGGCTTGTGTTGCTCACAAATCTTGTCGAATTTAATTTAGATTCATGTAAAGGATGCCAATATCTTCCACCGTTGGACCAATTGCCTTCTCTCAAAATTATCGAATTGGGCGAATTGGGTTCTTTAGAGCACATATCAGATTCAGAGAGAGATAACAGTGATTCTTTATTCTACCCATCTTTGGAGAAATTCCATATTTCATGTTGCAATGATTTAAAGGGATGGTGGCGAGGAAGGAGGGATTCTCTTCCTTCATTTCCTCGTCTTTCTGATTTACATATTTCTTATTGCCCTCAGCTGACTTCTTTTCCTTTGTTTCCATATCTCGAAAGTTTGGACCTAACTAATTGTAGCTTGAACTTGAAGCAGTCATTGGAGAGGATGATGATAAACAACAAGACTTTAGGGAATCTACCATCAATCGCTTCTTCTTCTTCTTCTCCTTCTACAATTGTTGCCCCTCTCTCCAAATTAAGTTACATGTCGATAGAGGAAATGGAAGAAGCTTTGCCAGAGGAGTGCCTACGAAATCTCATTTCTCTCCGTACTCTATGTCTAGGCAAATGTCCTCTTCCTCAAGGCATGCGATATCTTACGGCGCTTCAAGATCTACGTGTTAACTACTCTGAGGTGGTTGATTTATCCAATGATTGGGATGAGATGGAATGGCAAGGACTTACGACCCTTTTCTCTTTGCGATTCTATAAACTTTCGAAGTTGGTCTCTCTCCCAATGGGACTTCAATATGTCAGCTCTCTACAAAAACTCGATATTTGGGAATGTCCTAGTTTGATAGCCATACCGGAGTGGATCTGCAAACTTATATCTCTTCAATATCTTTCAATTTGGGATAGCCCTAATTTGGAATCATTGCCAGAAGGAATCGGTGCCCTTACCTCTTTGCAAACACTACAAATTTGGGTTTGCCCTAAATTGGAATCATTGCCAGAAGGAATCGGTGCCCTTACCTCTTTGCAAACAATAGAGATTAGCCGTTGCCCTGAATTGAAATCATTGCCAGAAGGAATCGGTGCCCTTACCTCTTTGCAAACACTAGAGATTAGCCATTGCCCTGAATTGAAATCATTGCCAGAAGGAATCGGTGCCCTTACCTCTTTACAAACACTAAAGATTGAAGATTGTCCCATCTTACTGAAAAGATACAAGAAGCAAATCGGGGAAGATTGGCATAAAATTTCTCACATTCCCAATTTGAAAGGAGAACTGTCTCGGCAAGAAGAAGAGCCAGGTATGTAAAAGTCATCATTTTACTCCCAACCTTCAATTAAAAACAAATAATCCAAAAGCCCAATTCTTCTTCTCCATTGTTCTCTCTCAACGTCTGTATTTCTGGGTGATTAAATTTCAGATGAAGAAGCAAAGAAACCTGCTTGTCAGAATTGGGACTTAATTAAAGCATTTGGGTGCGGCAGTTGTTCAACAACTCAACAACTCACTCACTGGTACTTTCTCTTTTCTTTTCTTTTCCTTTACCCTTTATCTAATTTCTTACATTTCAATAAATTTCATCTTTTTATTTTCATCCAGGTTGATGTGGTGATGTACTTGATGTGCTTCGTTACCCATTGTGTAAACAGAGTCAAAATTGGGACAAGGTAATATTACTAGGAGAATTGAACCGGGTAACCATGCCATAGGAACCTGCTCATTCTACAGGTATTTTTTTGCTTTAATTCCTTTTTATTTTTATCAGCTTCCAGTTTTTTGTTATGTCTACAGATTTGCCATTTATCACAGTTTTTATCTGAGTCAAATCACTATGGGGATCATGCTTTATAGTAAAATATAATTTTCAAGCATCCTGGTTTTATTTAGAAATGTAGCTTGATATTTAGAAAGGAAGATGTTAATATATGTTACCAAAACAATGAACTAACTAATTTTTCTCACTTTGTTGACTGATATTATTGGTTGATTTGAGCTATAAAAATAGAAAAAAAGAAAAAGAAATCTTCCACTGACCTGTTTTATAACACCTAATATAATTTATAGAGATCAAGCATCTATTAATTATTGTTATTTTGATTACAGAAATATTCCAGTCAAGATAATTCCTTCTTTTTGAAGCTATTTTTTCTACGGATAGTAGAAGTGGAAGGGAAGGAACTCAAAGCCGCAGGTGCTGAACCCTTGCCTAACAGGCGCCACGGTCTCCGCATCCATGGCTGGGAGATCGAAACTCGCAAGCTCTCCATTCTCAACTCCTCCAACCTCCAGCTGCTAGTCTCTCTCTCTCTCTCTCTCTCTCTCTCTCTCTCTCTCTCTATATATATATATATATATATATATATATTTTAAAAATGACTTAACTCAGAGCATAAACTGAACTATTTCATATAATAATTTTGTTGTTGCTGTGTTAATTTTAGCTTGTGCAAATTGAATTTTGCTCTCTCTCGCTATATCGCTAGCTATATGTAGTCAAAAAGCAGTGATCAGTCAGGTTTTCTTGAATGTGTTGAAAATGTTAGGAGAAGTTTTTGAGTAGTTTTGTGGAAATTGGAAATTGGTAAAGTCTCTTGACATTGTCATTATACTAGGAACGTAGGATCATATGCCGCCTTCACCGGGATTCAAAATTTGACATAAAAAAAACAAATGTACATTGGGTTTTATTTGGTAGAGGTCGAGTGTTTGAGTTAAGGAATCAGCCTCTCCAAAACAAATTGGGAATTAGGCTTTTTTGGTGGTTGTTATGGAAAATTGGAGATCTTCATCTTGCCAGAAGAAGTTTGATGATATATGTTAGGGGTTTATGAGTATATGTTACCGCCTAAGTCATGATGGTTATGTTATGTGCTTGCAGGTAGGAAGAAAAGCTTCGGACTTCTCAATTGCCAGAGATGGTTTTTGGGGAGAGTTGTTTAATTCTTAAACATGTGGATAGTGGCACCAGAATTCATTTCAATGCATTCGATGCTCTAACTGGCTGGAAGCAGGAGGCGTTATGTCCAGTTAAGGTCCCTGCAGCAGCAAAGTGGAAATTCAGAAGGTAGGCTAGGTGTCTGTATGCAATTTCTTTGTTGTGGGCAACTGGGTCTATAAATTTCTTCAAGTCTTGACGGATTACTACTTTTGTGAACTGTTATATCACCTACTTCATTAGTTTACATGTGGAATTGTTTTTTTTTTTTTGAACCTGATGCATCATTTAATGCGGGTGCTGCAGGCTTTTGTCATGTACGTTTATATAGCCAACTTTCTACAACAATATGTGGCTTTCTCAAGTGATTCATCAATGGAGGTAACTTATATACAATATCCTAACCTCCCACTCTAGTGTCCTTTGCCCTTATTTCTTTTGTTTCTTCTTTCACATCTTCAATATGTGAGTGTGATTGATGATTGTTTGTCGTTTGATCCTGTCCATTTACATACTAACATCAATTCTTGTTTTTTATTGTAATTCCCATGCATCAGCACAAGACAAAAAGTGGAGAGTAAATATAGGGCCCCATATATAAGTGTTGTAGTGCTTCTAATCTCAAAGTACATTGAGATACAGGGATGATTGCTTTCATATAGTTTGCATATAGCCTTAAGACTCCTGTGAAAGGTAAGCCTACTTATCTAAAGTCTTAATGGTTTAACTACTGCTTTTGTATTTTTTGGTATTTTAGATTTGCAACTTTGAATTCTCCTGTCTGATTTTGTTTCTAGGTATAATTTTTGCATGTCCTCTTTTTCCCTCTAAATATCCAATGATACTTCCCCTAGTAATGCGGTAGCTGTTTCACCAGTTCGTATAGCAAACGAGATATGCATTCATGATAGGGCTTCTTTTAAGACATTTTAGCTTTATCTATTGAATGGGAAAAGGGGAGGAAGAGGAGGAATTTAATTCCTACGAACCAAAATAATATGAAACAAATGATTGGAAACTACTTTGTATAGCTTTTCTCACATATTTGAAAAATGGAGGAGGAAATGGGTCATGAGTGCATTAACCTGCTCACATCCCAGAGATTGCAATTTCTTTTGGAAGAACAATAGGTATTGCATTTTGATTTCACACTGTATATTTGAGCTTTGATTTGTATGCACTGTAATGACAAATTGCCACAAATCTGAGACTAATTTTCTTTTATACAAATATATATATATGTTCAGCTACTTAATCAGCACCACTTTCTAGGAGTGGTATACTTTGCTCATTTCTGAAGAAATTTTTTGGATCGACCTTGCTCTTCACCTGTGCCAATCTCTTGAAGTTACCCTTGAAGTATTTTAGACCCCAAACTCTTGCTTCTAAGTAGCTAACATTGCTCTCTTTGTTGGTACATAAGTCAAGATCCCTATAGTCAAGATAGGCAGCCCTAGGAAACTTTGACACATAAGGCCTCATATACTTGTAAAGCATTCTTATCCAATGTACATGCTTGTTAGATGCCTTAATCCCATTCACTTCCCACAAAACCAGGTACTGTATGTTGTACAAATTACCTTTCCTATGTGGAAAAGGTATGTCAGATTCTGAAATCTCTTTCATTCATCCCCCATAGGGATCCATTATCATAAATACTCTCTCTTCTTTCAAAAACCTTTTCCATATCCCTTCTAGTCCAAAATCTGATATGGGTTCCTTGACAAAGTCAGATTTTGCTTTCAAGAAGTCCTTATAGAGTTATAGATGGTTTTTCTGTCCAGTAAGACTTCTAAGGGATCACCTGTTTGAAATCCATTCAAAAAAAGGATAGATTATATCCAATTCATTTCAGTGCAATTTTCAGCTTGAAGTCCCAACTCTGGGAAGCTTTCATTCATCAATGGCATTAGTCTGTCAACTCCTCCAAGAAATAATGAATTGAAGGAAGCTTGGACTGTCTTTTGAGTCCCATTTCCCACATTTTGAATGATGACTCTAATAAAGAGATCTTCATGTAGCTTATCTGATATGTACTGCCACTTGCTGACAAGCTTGGTGGCACCTTGCTCAAGTGTTTTCTTAATATTGAAAGTTGTCACTGTTGGTGGAACTCGAACCAGCTTGATTTTCCAGCAAAGTATGACTCCAAAGCTTGCTCCACCACCCCCTCTGATAGCCCAAAAAAAATCCTCTCCCATTGCTTCTCTATCCATAATTTTTCCATTAGCATCTATTAGGTAAGCATCCAAGACATTATCTACTGCAAGACCATACTTCCTCAACAAGGCACCTGTTAGAATAATGATCAAACAAAATAAATGTCATTCAAATTTTGAGATAATTCACACATGAAGGAAGCATTAGAATAATGGTTAAATAATTGAAATCACAAGTAATTTCTTAATAGTTTAAATTTATGGGAGCCTTACCAAAACTGCCGCCACTAAAGTGCCCACCTACCCCCACACTGGGGTATAGCCCTGCTGGAAATCCATGGATTCCACTTCTCTTGGCAATACTATTATAAAGCTCGCCAAGTGTTGCCCCAGTCTGAACCCATGCAGTTTCATCTTCAAGATTTATCTCAACTGATCTAAGATTGAAAAGATCAACTAAGATAAATGGGGTTTTGCAGAGGTAGGATAGTCTTTCATAATCATGGCCTCCACTTCTGACTTTGATTTGTAAGTTGTATTTTTTGCTACAAAGAATGGTTGCTTGGATTTCAGACTCTTGGAAAGGTGTAATGATGAGAGGAGGTTTTGGATTTGAGGAATTTAACCATCTAGGATTTTGTTGGGACGATTGCAAAAGATGCAAATATAAAGAGGAATTTGATGTGTAAAAAGTCCCCACAATTTGGTGTAGGGGACCAAGTTGTGTAGACATGCACTGTATGAAGGTTTGTGGGGTTGGATAGGAAAAGGACATTACCCATGATAGTGATATTGAAAGCAAGATCAAAAAAAGAAGTGTAAGACTCATATCTCTTTTCTCTTCTGTGTGTGGCATTAGGGTCACTGGTATAAGGACTTTTTGTTTAGTGCTCTATCTGATAGGTTCAGGCTTGCTAGTGTATTTGTGGTGTCACTCTTTTGTTCTCCTAAATTGTAATTGTCTTCAGGCTCTATTTTGTTGTATTTTTTGTGTTTATATATGAATGCAAATATGAAACTTGATCATTATGATAGTTATTAACTTTCTAAAAATGTTATATTAAATACTATTGAATATGAAATTTTATCATTATTTATTTCTCTTTGCTAAGATATCATTATGATAGTTATGAATGTCTATCTATACTATTAATAACATGATTCCCTGTTTGAGTTTCATCATTTTGCGTACTAAAATACCCTCACACAAATACTTAAACTCTCTAAAATACCCCTATCTTTTATATGGAACTATTAAATATATGGTAACCTTATTATATTTGTTCTTTAAATGAAAATGCATCTAGACTATATATTTATTCTTATACTAAAATAGACATAATTTTTTGCCTGAGTTGATATGAATGCTCTTAGAATTGCTTGTTTGATACCATAACATGTTCTGATATTATTTTATTATCACAATAAATTTAATAATTTATTATTTAAGTATTAGTAGAATAGAGATAGGATTTGAATTTGGATTAGTTGTTACTGTTCTTTTATCATGCTAAATCGTGTAACTTGTAGCATACTAATTGGAAAGAGGAACTTACTGACAGTAAATGTGATTGGGGCAATTCCAAAACTTACAACTTTCTCTTAGATGGTGCTTGATGTCAAGATTGGTTGAGTAGCTGATCTTGTACATATGACAGCATACGTGTGTGCATTTATGTGTAAAATTAAGCTTTTTGGGGGGTGTTGGGGGGAATTGTGGCCCCAATGTCTTCTACTAGAAGAGAATGAAAAAGGAAGTGCGTGTGTTTCACAATTTTGGTTGCATAATGGGAAAATATAATTCTGTAAATAATCACATTTTCTCTGAGAAAAATCTTGCCTTTAGGACTGGAAATCCTGGGTTTTATCTGACAAATAACTTGGTTATATGAATTAAATATAGAACAGGAAAAATTCTGCTTATGAACAGGGAAGTAATACCCTGGTTGTTTTGATGGAAGACCCACTTCTTGTATCTGCCTCAAATTCATTCAAGGCTATCCCAGAAAGGAAGTTCTTAGTTTATGAAGAGTCTGGCATGGAGGGATTAAGTAAATGGACAAAGAATAATTGGGTTTATGTGTTCCAGTTTGAATATGCAACTATTGAGTATTGGCCCTGTGTTTGTTGATGATTGTGTTCCAAAAAAAAACATTAAGATACTCCCATTTGGAATTTTAGATAGAAAATTGTAACGTTTTATGAATTGATTACAATATTGGAAATGTGTTATACAATAGTTGTCACTAGACAGATAACTATAGCGCCATTTAGCATTCTCATTTCCAACTTCCTTCTTAATGTCAATTTTATCCCCTTTCATATGATAAGCTGATAAAGCAACAACCTGTGCGTGCCTAGTTATTCACCACAAGCAAAATAGAATGTAAGAATTGATCGAATGTTGGTTCTTTGCTTCTGATTCTGTTTTCTTAAGTGCAGGACCTCAGTTGCTCATATGGATTCTCCAAATATTGTGGACATTGGACTCTCCCAGATGTCATCTCGTGTTATTGGTCACAATTTGGATGCTGAGTTGGATGTACTCTCTATCTCTCTATAGTTTTGGCTTCTCAACAATGCTATCTCCTTATTGATCTGAATTACTATTACTCGGATTGAAAAGACTGCATAACTAAATGAATGCAGGTGCATCTTGTTGGTGGTATTGAAGCTGTTTCACCAATTGTCTGGCTCAGGATCCTCTATATTATTGTTGATTTTCCAAAGATGTAGTTATCCGAGGGTTAGAATAATTGAAGTTGAGTGTGTTGAACTTTCCATGCAATATGCTTACTCTAGCACTAGATCATAAAGCCAGGCACAGTTGGTTGGTGATTCCTTTCCATTGTGTGCTAAAATTGTTGAAAATTTATGCACATGACCAGAGAATTTTCATGTTCAGAATCTCTCCGTTCTTAGGCATAACACTAGAAGGGATTCCAAAGGGAATGCATACCCCATTTTCAATGGTTTAGCGGTCAGCTTCAACTCTATGATCCCTATAATTTAAATATTGTCTGTGTTTAGTGTAAATATTTTCTTTATGTTGTTAAATTATAAACAATTATCATATAAAATTCTAGAACCTTGAATTATCATGTTTTCACATCTACACAAAAATAACTATAAATCTTACCTTGATCTATTGCTGAAATTTTCTTAAGATCAAGTCTTAATATAAAAGACACTATAATCTAGGATTGGTTTCTCTCTCTTGATCCTCTTTTCTATTTAACTATTCATTGTATATGATGGGATAGCTGAATGTCTCTTTTATAGGTAGAGAGAGAATCAAATTCCTTGTACATATAACCTTCACTTGCCTATCAAAGTTGGAGAGTTACTTAGGAAACCTACTTCTTCATTAACCAATGTTTAAGGACATGTAACATCTTTTTAAACCCATAACATACATGAAGTTATCAAATGCTACGTTATCAAATAGGACAATTTAGTCTTATATGTAGTTCATGCAAATGAATTAAGACCTGTTTGAAAGAAATAGAGCCTTTTTTTCAATCTGGGAATATCAAACTTGTATTAGCAAAATGCTAGTTAGATTCTGCTATGAACAAGGTAGTTGAGGAAAAAATTATTTTCCCAACGCATATATACAGCCATAGCTTTAATCTTGAACTAAAGTTCTTGTGAGTGAACTTATTAATTTAAAAAAGTGGGAAATGTCATGTAATAGGCAGCTATTTAGATATTTGGTATATGAATTCTCATATATTCTCTTTGCACTACTGTGAACTTAATGATTTAGGCCTATAGTTCTGATGAATTTGCCACATTTGAAGTCTCACTTAGAGGAAAACCCAATTGTACAGAAACAAAAGCCAAAAGATTTATTTGATATGCATTCTGATTTTAGTATTGATTTCTAGCAAGTATTATTAGTATGGATCAAATAGTTTTGGTTCATCAAGAAGCTTATATTTATACTACTATATGAGACATATTTTAGTTTGGATCTATTTAATGGCATGACTAGTTACATGTGCAAGACAGATTCTAGTACGGACTGACTAATGGCATGGCAAGACACATAATCACTAAACCAGTTACTTGTGTGGTCTTTATAGTTTTATGAAATATTTGCAGACCTTATTGCTTAATGCATGCAGTTGAAGCTTGCAGCTATTTTTCAAGTATAAGCTTCCACTGGATTAGTTACCCCTGCCTGTTTATAGAACTTCAAGATGTCCGGATGAGATTGTTAGGAGAATTTGAGTCACCGCATCATATGAGGACCCCAGTTGGAGTGGCAGGTTGCTTGAGACATATGATACTCAAACTGATCAATTCAGAATTGCTTCATGCTGCTGGTACAATTGTTAAACTACCTACAAACTACAACTTCTATTATCTGCATTCAAAGAAAGCACAGGATTCATTGCTTTCCAAAGCAATTCTCTGGTTTTTTTTTTTTTTTTAATGCATTTCCTTACGCTTTCCTCCATTTATGTTGATGCTTTGAGCTCTTCTTTCCTTCGATACAGGAGCTTTTGCCAACAATATATTTCTCGGACACTTCAAAGCCTTTCTAATTTTGAAATTCTCCCCAGATGTTCTACTTCTAATTCTGCTGAGGCCCCAGATTTTGTGTATAATTTAAGAAGGTATAGTCTAATTAAAATAAATCTTG
The DNA here is from genome assembly GCA_033629205.1 of Lithocarpus polystachyus. Classification (NCBI taxonomy): domain Eukaryota; kingdom Viridiplantae; phylum Streptophyta; class Magnoliopsida; order Fagales; family Fagaceae; genus Lithocarpus; species Lithocarpus polystachyus. Next base: position 2,411,940 of record CM066165.1, read on the forward strand.
GATTTACATTTTTTATATTTGTATGTTTTGGGCTTAAGGGGAGGGGAAGGGAATGGGATCTAGTGACCTCTGCTTCATGAGGCATGGTCCCCAGCCAATTGTGCTACCCTTTGGAGTCTTTAGTTAGTCTGTGACATAATAGTCGTAACTAGTACTTAATAGGCAATAAATTTATGAGCATTACTCAATTTGCATTTTGGATGCCAAATATATGATAGCCATTGACTGGATAGAGAACAAGATAATTTAAGAATAAATTGATATATTGGTTTTTTTTTCTTCTTCTTTAATAGCCATGACATGGGTTTATGGTATGCTGCTTTGCTTACCTAACAGCCCCTGTGCCCCCAACAGAAAGGGAAAAAGAAGGGTGGCATGTTACTATGCAATATTTTTTCTTACACACACAAACTGCAACCAAAATGTAATAAAAGAATAGAAATGAAAATGAGATGCAAAGAGGGATGAAGACTTTAAGAAACTTGCAGCACCTATATTTTTGTTTTCTAATCAGTTGTTGTTGAAAACTTGCAGCACAAACTGCAATCAAAATCTTATAAAAAAGAAAAGAAAAGAAAATGAGATGCAGAGAGGGAAGAAGATACCTTGTGAAAAATGAGATGTATACCCATTTTGTTGGAAACTTGCAGCACATATATCTTTTTAAACAATGATTGGTTAGAAAATAGAAATAGTTTTTGTATTTATAGTTTATTTTCTAAATTTTCCTTTTCAGGCAATGGAAATATTTGATTGAACACCCAGATTGAAGAGAAACCTTTCCTAGAAAGCAGCCACGAGTCTTCAAGAGGGCCGGGATGGAAATTTTCATCATTTAATATTGATTATCTTAGTTGGTTGAAGTTGAAGAGCATTAGGTATTGCATTTTGATTTCACACTGTATATTTGAGCTTTGATTTGTATGCACTGTAATGACAAATGCCCACAAATCTGAGACTAATTTTCTTTTATACAAATATATATGTTCAGCTACTTAATCTGCACCACTTTCTAGAAGGAGTGGTATACTCTGTTCTTTTCTGAAGAAATTTTTTGGATCGACCTTGCTCTTCACCTGTGCCAATCTCTTCAAGTTACCCTTGAAGTAGTTTAGACCCCAAACTCTTGCTTCTAGGTAGCTAACATTGCTCTCTATGTTGGTACCTAAATCAAGATCCCTATTGTTAAGATAGGCAGCCCTAGGAAACCTTGACACATAAGGCCTCATGTACGTGTAAAGCATTCTAATCCAATGTAAATGCTTGTTAGATGCCTTAATCCTATCCACTTCCTACCAAACTAGGTACTGTATGTTATACAAATTACCTTTCCTGAGTGGAAAAGGTATGTCAGATTCTGAAATCTCATTCATTCCTCCCCCCTCCCCCATAAGGATCCATTATCATAAATACTCTCTCTTCTTTCAAAAACCTTTTCCATATCCCTTCCAGTCCAATATCTGATATGGGTTCCTTGTCAAAGTCAGATTTTGCTTTCAAGAAATCCTTATAGATGGTTTTTCTGTCCAGTAAGACTTCTAAAGGATCACTTGTTTGAAATCCATTCAAAAAGAGGATAAAAGGTATCCAATTCATTTCAGTGCAATTTTCAACTTGAAGTCCCAACTCTGGGAAACTTTAATTCATCAATGGCATTAATCTGTTAACTCCTCCAAGAAATAATGAATTGATGGAAGCTTGGACTGTCTTTTGAGTCCCATTTCCCACATTTTGAATGATGACTCTAATAAAGAGATCTTCATGTAGCTTATCTTAAATGTACTGCCACAAGCTTGGTGGCACCTTGCTGAAGTGTTTTCTTAATATTGAAAGTTGTCACTGTTGGGGGAACTCTAACCAACTTGATTTTCCAGGAAAGTATGACTCCAAAGCTTGCTCCACCACCCTCTCTAATAGCCCAAAACAAATCCTCTCCCATTGCTTCTCTGTCCATAATTTTTCCATTAGCATCTATTAGGTAAGCATCCAAGACATTATCTGCTGCAAGGCCATACTTCCTCAACAAGGTACCTATTAGAATAATGATTAAACGAACTAAATGTCATTAAGAACTTGAGATAATTCACACGTGAAGGAATCATTAGAATAATGGTTAAATAATTGAAATCACAATTAATTTTTTAATAGTTTATGTTTATGGGAGAATCACAAAAACCACCGTTGCTAATGTGCCCACCTACCCCTACACTGGGGCATAGCCTTGCTGGAAATCCATGGATTCCACTTCTCTTGGCAATACTATAGTAAAGCTCACCAAGTGTTGCCTCAGTTTGAACCCATGCAGTTTCATCTTCAAGATTTATTTCAAGCTGCTTGGATTTCAGACTCTTGGAAAGGTGTAATGATGAGAAGGGGTTTGGGTGTTGAGGAATTTAACCATCTAGGATTTTGTTGGGATGATTGCAAAAGATAAGAATACAAGGAAGAGTTTGGTGTGTAAATAGTATCCACAAATTTGGTGTAGGGATCAAATTGTGTAGACATGCACTGTATGATGGTTTGTGGGGTTGGATAGGGAAAGGACATTGCCCATGATAGTGATATTGAGAGCAAGATCAAAAAAAGAAGTGTAAGACTCATATCTCTTTTCTCTATTGTGTGTGGCAATAGGTACACTGGTATAAGGACTTTTTGTTTAGTGCTCTGTCTATCCTGTCTGATAGGCTCAGGTTGCTAGTGTATTTGTTGTGTCACTCTTTTGTTCTCCTATATTGTAATTGTCTTAAAGCTCTATTTTGTTTTATTTTTTGCGTTTATATATGAATACAAATATGAAACTTGATCATTATGATAGTTTATTATTTAAGTATTAGTAGAATAGAGATAGGATTTGAATTTGGATTAGTTGTTATTGTTCTTCTATCATGCTAAATCGTGTAACTTGTAGCATACTAATTGGAAAAAGGAACTTAGGTAGCGTTTGGATCCAGCTGAAAACTCATGCGTTTGGCGTTTCAGCGTTTTTTTTTTTTTTTTTTTTTTTAATCGAGCGCCTCTTGCACTGTTCATGTCACATGAACAGTTCATTTAGGCTAATGAACAGTAACCAACCAATGAACAGTAATTTTTTTTATTATTTTCAGTTTTCAGCAAAATAAATAGTATCCAAACAGACCCTTTCTGACAGTAAATGTGATTGGGGCAATTCCAAAACTTTTAGATGGTGCTTGATGTCAAGATTGGTTGAGTAGCTGATCTTGTACATATGACAACATACATATGTGCATTTGTGTGTAAAATTAAGCTTTTTTGTGGGCCGGACAATCCATAAACTTCAATAAGTCTGAGCTGTTTTGCTCTCCCAATATTGATCCTGGTATACAAGATTCCCTTGCCTCATCTCTTCAAGTTAATCTTGTCCAGTATCCTAGCAAGTACTTAGGGATTAATTTTAAGCTTAGGGGGAAAAGAATTTCTGACTTCCAGGACATTATAGATAGGGTTCAAGAAAAACTTCAGGGCTGGAAGGCAAATCTGCTGCCCCAAGCTGGCAGATGTACCTTGATCTCCTCTGTTCTTCAATCCATGCCTCTATATTCCTTTGCTTGTTTTAGAATTCCTGAGGCTGTTTGTAGCAAACTAGATGCTATTACAAGATCCTTTTGGTGGGGTCATGAGCCTGGTGTTAGAAAACTACACCTTGTGAATTGGGACACAGTGCCAACCAAAAAATAGGGGAGGATTAGGCCTTAGGAAATTCAATCTTGTTAACAAAGATTTACTTTCTAAACAGTATTGGAGAATCCAAAGATACCCCAATTCCTTGATGGCCAAGACTTTCAAAGCTAAATATTTCCCTAACTCTAATCTGCTAAGCTATATTCCTAAAGGTCACCACTCTTGGACTTGGGGGAACATTGCTACCCCCACTCACCCTGCCTTACACTGAGGTCGTTGGTCTATTGGAAAAGGTCTTCATATACCCCTTACTCATCCTGATTGGTTCCACTGCCCTGAACAAACCTTAATTGAAAATAATCTTCTTAATGGCACTGTGGCTGACCTTATTGACCCTATCTCCAAATCTTGGAAATATGAGTTGGTCAAAAAGCTTTACCCTTATCCCTTATATTTGGAAATCCTCCACCTCTCATTGCCTAAGGGCTAAGACTGATAATATCAGAGATGAATTGTTATGGAGAAACTCCTCTTCTAGGGAATATAAGGTTAAGAAGGCTTACCATTTACTTCAACACCTTGACCAAACCTCTGCAATATCTTATGAGAGGCCTTTTGGTATCCCTCATTATGTCTAGAAGCTTATTTGGAAAGTAAAATTGCCTATGAAAATCCTTAGTTTCATCTAGAAGCTTCTGCATGACAGCATTCTTGTATTTGCAATCCTGAACAGAAGGGGAATTACAACCCCCCCCCCCCCCCCAGATACCTCTTATGTGATGACAATGATGAAACCATTAACCATCTGCTCCTAACATTCCCTTTTACCAGAGCAGTTTGGCTTGGTTCCAACTTGGGTATTAGAACCTCTGACTCGGCAAATGTCTCTATCAGGGATTGGATTACAAGACTAATTACTGCTTCCTATCCACTGGAGCAAAACAGGATGATTTTCCTTCAAGCATGTTTCACTATCCTGTGGTCCCTGTGGAACCATAGAAATATGGTCCTACATCAAGGAAAAACACCTAACCCTATGGAAGTGGTTCTAACTTCCCTATATCTCTTGTGCAGGTACCAAGATGCTTTCCAGAACAACCAATCTCAAGCTTGTAAGCCAATTCAGCAAACTTATCAGAAGCTTCCAAATCAACGGTGGCAAATCATTATCAAGGTAGCAGCTCATAAAAATAGAAGATCAAGAAGGAGTGGATATGCGTTTGAAGCAAAGAGCATGGAGAGTGGAGTTCTATTTACAGGTGGAGTCAACAAAGGAAGAAAAAAACCTTACCTAGTGCTTCTGGATGCAGTGGCCGAAGCAATTCTCAGGGCAAAGGAGCTTGGTTTCAACAAAATCATCATCCTCAGTAACAGCAAAAGATTTGAACAGATCTGCAATGGAGCAAAGAAACCAACTTGGCAGGAGCTCACTCTCATCACAGACCTGAACCATCTACTTCAGCAGGGGCTGATCACTTTGTTTTTGTGTGCCTAGACTAGTTCTATCTCGTGTATTAGACTTAGCCTACTCTACTACTTGTTTCCCTGTCCACCTATGTAGGCTAAACCCCACCTCCTGATGATACAAGTAGCTTTTTGGACTTTGCTTTAGTTGTTTTGTTTTTCCTTGTTCATCCAGCTGGACTTTGTATTGACTTTGTACTCTTTCCTTATGTTTAATGAATGTTTATTTTGTATATAAAAAAAAAGCTTTTTTGTCGGGGAGGGGGGGAATTGTGGCACCAATTTCTTCTACTAGAAGAGAATGAAAAGGAAGTGTGCGTGTGTGTTTCACTATTTTGGTTGCATAATGGGACAAATATAATTCTGTAAATGATCACATTTTCCCTTAGAAAAATCTTGCCCTTAGGATTGTAAATCCTGGGTTTTATCTGACAAATAACTTAGTTATATGAATTAAGTAAAGAACATTAAAAATTCTGCTTATGAACAGGGAAGTGATACCCCGGTTGCTTTGATGGAAGGCCCAATTCTGGCATCTGCCTCAAATTCATTCAAGGCTATCCTAAAGAGGAAGTTCTCAGTTTATGAAGAGTCTAGCGTGGAGGGATCGAGTAAATGAACAAAGAATAATTGGGCTTACGTGTTCCAACATATGCAACTATTGGCCCTGCATTTGTTGATGTGTGTTCCAAAAAAAAAAAAAGCCATTAAGAGACTACCATTTGGAATTTCATTTATAAAATTGTAAGGTTTTATGAATTGATTACAATGTTGGAAATGTTGTCAACTTATTATACAACAGTTGTCATTAGTCAGATTACTATAGCGCTATTTAGCATTCTCATTTTCAACTTCCTTCTTAACGTCAATTTTTTTCCCTTTCATATGACAAGTTTGTTGGCACTGGTGAAGCAACAACCTGTGTGTGCCTAGTTATTCACAAGAAGCAAAATGGAATGTAAGAATTGGTCGAATGTTGGTTCTTTGCTTCTAATTCTGTTTTCTTAAGTGCAAAAACTCAGTTGTTCATATGGATTCTCAAAACATTGTGGACATGGGACTCTCCCAGATGTCATCTCCTGTTATTGGTCACAATTTGGATGCTGAGTTGGATATACTCTCTGTTTCTCTATAGTTTTGGCTTCTCAACAATGCCATCTCCTTATTGATCTGAATTACCATTACTCGGATTGAAAAAGACTGCATAGTTAAATGAATGCAGGTGCATCTTGTTGGTGGTTTTGAAGATGTTTCACCAAATGTCTGGTTCAAGATCCTCTATATTATTGTTGATTTTCTGAAGATGTATTTATTTCAGGATTAGAATAATTGAAGTTGACTGTGTTGAACTTTCTGTGCAATATGCTTACTCTAGCACTAGATCAGAAAGCCAGCACAGTTGGATGGTCAATCCTTTCTATTGTGTGCTAAAATTATTGAAAATTTGTGCACAAGACCAGAGAATTTTCATGTACAGAATCTCTCTGTTCTTGGGCATAAAACTAGAAGGGATTCTGAAGGGAACGTATACCCCATTTTCAATGGTTTAATTGTCAGCTTCAACTCTACGATCCTTATATCTTAAATATTGTCTGTGTTTAGTGTAAATATTTTCTTTATGTTGTTAAATTATAAACAATTATAATATAAAATTCTAGGATCTTGAATTATCTTGTTGTCACATCTACACAAAAATAACTATAAATTTAATTTTGATCCATTGCTGAAATTTTCTTAAGATCAAGTCTTAATATAAAAGACACTATAATCTAAGATTGGTTTCTCTCTCTTGACCCTCTTTTCTTTTTAACTATTCAACATATATAATGGGATAGCTGAGAGTCTGTTTGGGAACCGCTTATTTTGTTGAAACTAAAATCTTTTTGCTGAAAGTATTGTAGATAAAGGCAAAAGTTAGCTGAAATAGTATAGCGGGACCCATGAGTAGTACTAAAAAGTGTAGTGGACTCAAGAATAGTAGCAAAAATAAGTTAAATAGTAAAATAATCTGGCTTTTTTAAATGGGTGCCAAAGACTGAATATCTCTTTTATAGGTAGAGAGGGGATCAAATTCCTTGTACATATAACCTTCACTTGCCTATCAAAGTTGGAGTTATTTAGGAAACCTACTTCTCCATTAACCGATGTAACATTTTATTAAACCCATAACATACATGAAGTTATCAAATGGGACAATTTAGTCTCACATTTAGTTCATGCAAATGAATTAAGACCTGCTTGAAAGAAATAGAGCCTTTTTTTCAATCTGGGAATATCAAACTTGTATTAGCAAAATGCTAGTTAGTTTCTGCTGTGAACAAGGTAGTTGAGGAAAAAATTAATTTCCCGACCTATATATACAGCATTAGCTTCAATCTTGAACTAAAGTTATTGTGAGTGAGCTTTTTAATTTAAAAATGTGGGAAATGTCATGTAATAGGCAGCTATTTTGATACTTGGTATATGCATTCTCATATATTCTCTTTGCACTACTGTGAACTTAATGATTTAGGCCTGTAGTTTTGATGAATTTGCCACATTTGAAGTCTCACTTAGAGGAAAACCCAATTGTACAGAAACAAAAGCCAAAAGATTTATTTGATATGCATTTTGATTTTAGTATTGATTTCTAGCAAGTATTATTAGTATGGATCAAATAGTTTTGGTTCATCAAGAAGCATATATTTATACTACTATATGAGACATATTTTAGTTTGGATCTATTTAATGGCATGACTAGTTACATGTGCAAGACAGATTCTAGTACGGACTGACTAATGGCATGGCAAGACACATAATCACTAAACCAGTTACTTGTGTGGTCTTTATAGTTTTATGAAATGTTTGCAGACCTTATTGGTCAATGCATGCAGTTGAAGCTTGCAGCCATGTTCTAAAAATATTGATTTTAATCTTTTCAACATTTTTCAGGTATAAGCTTCCACTGGATTAGTTACCACCCCTGCCTGTTTTGATAGAACTTCATGGTGTTCGGATGAGATTGTTAGGAGAATTTGAGTCTCTGCATCCTATGAGGACCCCAGTCGGAGTGGCAAGTTGCTTGAGACATATGATACTCAAAACTGATCAATTCTGAATTGCTTCATGCTACTGGTACAATTATTAAACTACCTACAAACTAAAACTTCTATTATCTGCATTCAAAGAAGGCGCAGGATTCATTGCTTTCCAAAGCAATTCTTTGGTTTTTCTTTTTAAATGTATTTCCTCACTCTTTCCTCCATTTATGTTACGCTTTGAGCTCTTCTTTCCTTCAATACAAGAGCTTTCGCGAAAAACATATTTCTCGAACACTTCAAAGCCTTTCTAATTTTGAAATCCTCCTTAGATGTTCTACTTCTCCTTCTGCTGAGGCCCCAGATTTTGTGTATAATTTAAGAAGGTATAGTCTGATTAAAATAAATCTTGGATTTACAGTCTTATATTAGTATGTTTTGGGCTTAAGGGGGGAAGGGAATGGGACCTAGTGACCCCTGCTTCAGGAGGCATGGTCCCCAACCAATTGTGCTACCCTTTGGAGTCCTCAGTTAGTCTGTGACATAAGCGTCTTAACTAGTACTTAATAGGCAATAACTTTATGAGCATTACACAATTTGCATTTTGGATGCCACTATATGATAGCCATTGACTGGATAGAGAACAAGATAATTTAAGAATAAATAAATATATTGGTTTTTGTGTCTTTAATAACAACCCCTGCACCCTCAACAGAAAGGGAAAAAAGTGGGGTGACATGTATAATGCAATATTTTTTCTTACGCGCGCGCACACACGCAAACAGCAATCAAAATGTAATAAAAAGAATAGAAATGAAAATGAGATGCAAAGAGGGATGAAGACTTTTTAAGAAACTTGCAGCACCTATATTTTTGTTTTCTAATCAATTGTTGTTGAAAACTTGCAGCACAAACTGCAATCAAAATCTTATAAAAACAGAATAGAAAAGAAAATGAGATGCAGAGAGGGATGAAGATATCTTGTGAAAAATGAGATGTATACCTGTTTTGTTGGAAACTTGCAGCGCATATATCTTGTGAAACAATGATTGGTTAGAAAATAGAAATAGTTTTTGTATTTATAATTTATTTTCTAAATTTTTCTTCTCAGGCAATGGAAATTTTTGATTGAACACCCAGAATGGAGAGAAACCTTTCCTAGAAAGCAACCACGAGTCTTCAAGAGGGCCAGGATGGAAGATGGAAAAGGTGCTGATTGCGGTTATGAATTTTACAACTTTTGTTTTTAGATATACTATCACAAAAAGTTGTTCATAAAGGTTGTGCGAAGAACCTCATAACCTTTATGAAAAACTCCATATGAATATTTCCAGTTTGGGTCAAAAACATGGTGATTCTTCCAGGCACCTAAGAAACTTGCATGTCTTTAGTTTGAAGATGACAAAATATAGTGACAACTCTGTTTGATGCACAAAATCTAATCTGAACTCTCATCTTGTACTAGATTACATAAATTGGTGGGGTATTTTTCTGAGGTTGCTAAACTGGATATGGAAATCATTCAGTACATTGATCTAATATGTGACTGGTATGTGACATCAAATATGGAAAATTCATAAGACGTTTTATATAAGCTAAGATATTATGATTACATAATTGCATAATACAAAATAAAAAGGAGTAAAGTGAATAAAAGAGAGAAGACCTTTTTCTAGAATCACAAAATACAAATTAAGGCCCAAAATAAACTACTACCAAAATAAGGTCACAAAATACAAACCAATGCCAAAAATAAGTTATTACCAAAATAAGGTAAGAGGAAGACATCATCTCAACCCAACTATTTACTCAAAGTTCGTCTTGCAAGGATTTCCTTTTGGAGTTCACGATAAAAAAGTTTTTGTGATTCGGACATGGCAGTTGTATCAACCATCATAATTCTCTCATCCTCCTTAATTCTTTCAATACGAAGCCTTTCCTTTTCAATATTAATTCTTTCATTCTCCCTCAACTCTTCCAAGCGAAATTTTTCTGTTTTGATACGAAGAACCTCTTTTTCTTGTGCACACGATTCTTCAAGAAATTTCATTTTCTTTTTCAGATATTCCGCAACTTCTTTGTCAATTTCTTTTCTCTTTCGATTGGGCTTTTCAGCTTTCCTACTTATTGGTCTCTGGAAATCCATAGTGTCATCAAGCAAGACATCATCCCTCCCGGCTTGATCTTGATCTTGATCTATTGAATCCGGAGTTTGAGGTAATTCCTTTCTCAAAATTTCCCTAGGCTTATTGAGTGTCCACTTCGGTAAATTCTTCAACAAGAGCCAACAATGCTCGAATTGAAAATTGCACTTTTATATTTCTTTAAACAAGTCCTTGGCGTCAATCTAAAAAACAAAAAAAGTATTAAGCAATTAACATTTTCTTCAAAGCATTGCAATATAACACAATTGATACCTTCATTTGTTCGGCGGTAGCATTTGGATTCTTTGCTTCAACTTTAGCAAACACCTCACAAAACTTACTCGTCTCCCTATTATTCACACCCCATCGACTCGTCAGGGAGACAACAGTACGCGTAGAATCCTTCTTGTGATCGTGGAAGTATTTGGCGATTTTCGTATAAAATGGGGCTTTGTTGTTTTGGTCATTATTACCACCATGATGCACGGCATCGACGCTAGTATTAAGCCACGCCAACACAAGAAGCTTGTCTTCCTCTACGCTGAAGTTGCCACCCCGTTTTGATTTCTTAGCAGGAGTGACAATTTCAGCCTCAGACGGAGAATCTTGTACAGACATTATTATTGGATTTGGATTTGTGGGCTACCTAAATCTAATCAAACCCAGCAAAGAGTGAATTTTTCATTAATTACGTATAGAACATATAAAACATTGAAAAAAAAAAGTGCGATGAATTTGAATTAACAACAGAATTGGGGAAAAGTTTCCTACTATTCATGATAATAATGATAATAATCCATAGTTCAACTGAAACGAAGAAGAAGAAGAAGAAGAAGAAGATGACAGAGATAAGTTTTTACCGTTGAATCGGCGAGAATGGAAGCTGAGATGAGGCAGAGAGAATCGGAGAAACCCTAGAAACCTGCTGATGTGTGAAGAGTAGACAATGAGAAAAAAATGATTTACCTGTTCCTGTTGTATTAGGGCCAAAATGGCCAAATACCACAATTTTCAAAAAAATTTGGCAATAAAGCACTGTTTCGGAAATAAATGGGAAAGTACCACTTTTTCTGGAACTCGAGTTTCAGAAACTCGAGTTCCTCATCAGTTCCGCCACCGTGGCACTGCTGAGCTGGAATTTGTGCGATTAAAAAAAATAATGTGGTACTCGAGCTTGGCAAACTCGAGTTCCATGCAACACAGTACTCGAGTATACCAAACTCGAGTACCTTTTGTAAAAAAACAATATGTTTATGTTTACTTTTATGGTACTCGAGCTCACCAAGCTCGAGTACCTTGTAAGGAACTCGAGTTTACTAAACTCGAGTTCCTTATAACCTTTTTTTTTTTTTTTTTTTGGATAATCAACAAATAAACATGAATATAAAAATCAGTAGTTTTTTTTTATGTTTTTATTTATTTAAATAGAAGCATTGTAAAATATAGAGATTTTAATTTAAAAATATGAATTAATTTCTACATTAATTAAATTGTTTATTGTTTTCTTAAAAATTGTTCACTGTTTTCTGCAAAATCTATTTCTACAATTTTGCATAAAATTATTTTATGTTCAGCATTATTTAAAAAATTGTTCACTCTCTTTTTTGCGTAAATTATTTTCTGTTCACTATTTAAAAAATTGTTCATTATTTTCTCATAAAACACCTATTGAAATCATGTTTTCTAAATTTAAACACCAAATCTAAATGCTTTTTCATGCTTGCTTAAATTTCACAATAATCGAATTTGTTTTTCCGCATTCATAAAATCTATTTCTACATTAATAAAATTTGCTCTCTGCACATCATGTTTACTGTATATTCAAATCTGCTTACTGCATTCATAAAATCTGTTTTCTGCATTAATTAAAACTGTTCATTGTTTTCTCATAAAAATTGTTCACTATTTTATGTAAAAACCATTTCTAGCATTCTGCATAAAACTATTTTCTGTTCAGCATTATTTAAAAAATTGTTCACTCTCTTTTCTGCGTAAATTATTTTTTGTTCACTATTTAAAAAATTGTTCACTGTTTTCTCATAAAACATCTACTGAAATCGTGTTTTCTAAATTTGAACACCAACTCTAAATGCTTTTTCATGCTTAAATTTCACAATAATCGAATTTGTTTTTCTATATTAGTAAAATCTATTTCTACATTAATAAAATTTGCTCTCTACACATCATGTTTACTATATATTCGAACCTGCTTACTGCATCCATAAATCTATTTTTTGCATTAATTAAAACTGTTCACTGTTTTCTCATAAAAATTGTTCACTGTTTTCTACATAAACTGTTTTTAGCAATGGCGCGGCTATTGCACTTAAATGGTTTTTGTGTTTTTTAAAATATGTAACCATATGAATAATGGACAAACTCCATGAAGGAAAAATGAATGATTCGTATAAATCACCTAATGGTAAATGCCTCGAATAATTTGAATTTGTAAAAATGTTCAAATTAGTTGAATGTATAAATTCAAGAAAAATCAATGAACGTACCAAATCGTGAAGGTGTACATAATATGTACAGATAGTCTAGACTTGTTAAGAAATTTGACTTCGTTGAAAGTACAAAATAATAAGAATTCAATGGAAAAGTATGTACGTTAGTTGTACAGATTGTATGAATTTGTTTAGAAATTTGAATTTGTTGAATGTACAAAACCATGAAAACTCAAGGAAAAATTGTGTACATTAGATGTACATATAGTACGAATTTGTTGGAAAATTCGAATTCATTGAGTGTGTAAAATCGTGAAAATTCAAATGAAAATTGAAGAACATACCAAAATAAGTAAACTCAATGGAAAATTAATTACATTAGATGTACAGATCGTCCAAATTTGAAGTCGTCAAATGTACAAAATCGTGAAAATTCAATTTAAAAATGTGTGCTAATGTACTAATCATCCTGATTTGATGAAAATTCCAAAATTGTTGAACGTACAAAATTGTGAAATCTTAATGGAAAATCGAAATTGTTGAACGTACCAAATCGTGAAAATTCAATGGAAAGTTGTGTACATTAGATGTACAAATATTCTGGACTTGTTGAGAAATTTGATTTCGTTAAAAGTACAAAATCGTGAAAATTCAAGAGAAAATTGTGTACATTAGATGTACAGATCATTCAAATTTGTAGAAAACAAAATTTATTCGTTGAATGTATAAAATCTTAAAAGTACAAAATAAAATTGTGTAAATTAGATGTATAGATAGTCTGAATTTGTTGAAAAGTTTGAATTCGTTAAATGTACAAAATCGTGAAAATTAAATAAAAAACTGTGTTCTAATGTATTGATCATCTGAATTTGTTGAAAAATTTGAAATCGTTGAATGAACAAAATCGTGTAAACTCAATGGAAAATCAAAGAACATACCAAATCGTTGAGCAGCACATGCAGCACTGCAAACATCGGTGTAGCAAACATCATGTTTACAGTATATTCGAATCTGCTTACTACATTCATAAAATTTGTTTTCTGCATTAATTAAAATTGTTCATTGTTTTCTCATAAAAATTGTTCACTATTTTCTGCAGAAACTATTTCTAGCATTCTGCATAAAATTATTTTCTGTTGACCATTATTTAAAAAATTGTTCACTCTTTTCTCTACGTAAATTATTCTCTGTTCAGTATTTAAAAAAAATTTCACTGTTTTCTCATAAAACATCTCCTGCAATTGTGTTCTCTAAATTTAAAAGCCAAATCTAAATGCTTTTAAAAGCCGAATCTGTATGCTTTTTTCATGTTTAAATTTCACAATAATCGAATCTATTTTTTTGCATTGATAAAATTTGTTTCTACATTAATAAAATTTGCTCTCTGTACATCATGTTTACTGTATATTTGGATCTGCTTACTGCATTCATAAAATCTGTTTTCTGCATTAATTAAAACTGTTCATTGTTTTCTCATAAAAATTGTTCACTGTTTTCTGTAAAAACCATTTCTAGAATTCTGCATAAAACTATTTTCTGTTTAGCATTATTTAAAAAATTGTTCACTCTCTTTTCTGCATAAATTATTTTATGTTCACTAAAAATAAGTAGTTTTTTTTTATCTATTAATTTGTCACTGTTTTTATAAAAATATTTTAAACTAAATGAATAAACTTAACTTATTGGCTCTGTATTAATTATTGAAGTACACAACCACACTCATTCATCCATAAAATAATACATTACGTGTCTACTTAACCAATTAAATTCTTGAACAATCACTAACTTTACAATTTTTCTTCTCGACTTTTTCTTATTTTACAACAAAAAGTTATTATAACATGATAACAATACACACACATGTAATAAACCCTCTCTATTTCCTAATTATTAAATTGTATTATATTATATTATATTTATACTTTGCACACCAATATCCAAAGGGTAGAGCCGCCCCTGGTCAAAATAGCCAACTATAGGAACAACTATTTCCTCTCACATTTTGATGTCATAAAATATTTAAATAGAATCCCAAAGAGGCCTATCATTTTTAAAATATATATATATATATATATATATATTCAAATGTTGATAGAATAAATTTCATGTCTTCTAATGTTTGTATTTTTTTAAAAACAAAGATATTCACGAGTACAAAATTATTCTCATGTTTCTATATATGTTTATGTTAATGTTTATTTTGTTTCTAAAAAAATGTTCTTTTTTATTTTGTTAATTTAAATGTTGTCTTCAAAATAATAATTTTATATGTGATATACCTATAACTTTTTTTTAGGCTTTTTTAATATATGGAAAAAACACTATATTTTTCTAGTGATTTATTTTAGCTATATACATAACGTAATTTCAAATGCGTCTGGTTTGAAGAAACCATTTTATGAGGATAACTTTGATCCACTAGATTATGATAACTATGCGGATACAAATTGAAAGATAGACAGATATGACAAGACAAAATGCTCTCCCACAGTGATAGATCACTATTCACTGGCAATAGATCAGTATTCACTGGCAACAAATCACTATTTCACTGGTGACAGATCACTATTCACTAGCACGCGTGAATAGCTTCCTAAAAATTCAAGACAGTCCAGAAAGATACAGACAGATGTTCAAAAGTTACTACTGTTTACTAGCATGTGTAAAAAGAGATCCGATAGATTAACTTGAGTTAAATTTACCTACTCAGTTTACTTTACCATGGTTCATTTCAACTATAAAAGAGATAGACTATAAAGACAGAAGACAAGTTTCTAAGTTTCTAAGATTCTAAGCTTTTAAGTTCCAAGTTTTAGAAAGCCTTTTGTAATAGCCTTCCCTCTCCCTCAGAAAGACTTTTGTACTCTCTCCCCCTCTTGTAGTCTTGTAACCTTTCTCTTCAGACAGTTTTATTTTCAAGCTTGTATCAAAGACAGCAGTTTGTTTTCAAGTTTATCAAAGACTGAAGTTTTTATTTAAGTAAGATTTTACTAGTTTCTATTTTCATATTCCATACTCCATTTTAACCTTATTTTGAATATATCTATTTTGTTATTTACTTCTTTATTATCTATTTTATCATTGTTTATGCTTCTATATTACTGCAACTACCGCCCATATCTTCAAATCTCACTATGACATTGGGAACATTTAAAATCTTGTTCATGTAGTGTTTTTCCTTCCTGTATTGACATGACAAGCCCTACTAACTGAAATTATAATTTGTGAAACATGAAATGAGGTTATAAATACACCATAATAATGATCTTATTTCTACCCCACTAACTTCGTAGATTGACTAAGCTATGAGTCGCAACGCTTAAACATCAAATCGTATAATGCGAAGCAAGTTTGGATCTACTTCAACAAATGGATTATCACAAGTTCCAGCAGATTAACAACTACAGACATACACAGACTACTATGGAGGGAAATGGGTTGGAAAGAAGAGAGATTTCCTTAATATGCCAATATACACGTACAAGAGTCTTGGAAGCGTCAGGCACATCATGGTTGACAAACCTACAAAACTAAGTACAGATACCACCGCAATAGAGTTTACCGTAGCAGATCCACCATGGTCAACCCTATATGAGAAGAGGTGTGAGTTGGAGGTGTATTGTCGATGGCACGAGTTACGAGTTCCTAAAGCACGCTCAGCCGAGTTACCTAGAGATGAACCTGCCAACATACTTGCTCGTCTTGAACAAGAGAACAATCAAATGCAAAGGCGATTAGACCATTTTCATGCAATCCAAAAAGCTAGGAAGCATCTAAAGGGGAAGGCGCAAGAGCGAGCCATCAAGTCTATTAATGAAGTTACTACGTTAGATGATGAAAGAGATATTTCAGACTTCTCAGATTCAAGCAATGATGATTTCCAAAAATTTCTACCTACGAACATGTGCTGCTCAACAGCTCGGCACTGTTGAGCCCAGACCAGAAGTACCCATCCACACTCATGTGAAAACACAGACATGCAACCCTTTGTAATGCACTATTTTCAAGGATGCAGAGCATCCCTAGAAAGTTTATGCATCAATTTTGGGGGTGAGCTGTCCACCATTGCTACACTGATGTTCGTAGTGCTGCATGTGCTGCTCAACGATTTGGTATGTTCTTTGACTTTCCATTGAGTTTACACGATTTTGTTCATTCAACGACTTCGAATTTTTCAACAAATTCGGATGATCAATACATTAGTACACAGTTTTCCATTTAATTTTCACGATTTTGTACATTTAACGAATTCAAACTTTTCAACAAATTCAGACTATCTGTACATCTAATTTACACAATTTTATTTTGTACTTTCAAGATTTTATACATTCAACGAATAAATTTTGTTTTCTACAAATTCAGACTATCTGTACATCTAATGTAATTAATTTTCCATTGAGTTTACTTATTTTGGTATGTTCTTCAATTTTAATTTGAATTATCACGATTTTACACACTCAACGAATTCGAATTTTTCAACAAATTCGTACTATTTGTACATCTAATGTACACAATTTTTCCTTGAGTTTTCATGGTTTTGAACATTCAACGAATTCAAATTTCTAAATAAATTCATACGATCTGTACAACTAACGCACATACTTTTCTATTGAATTTTCATTATTTTGTACTTTCAACGAAGTCAAATTTCTCAACAAGTCTAGACTATCTATACATCTTATGTACACCTTCACGATTTGGTACGTTCATTGATTTTCCATTGATTTTTCCCGAATTTCTACATTCAACTAATTTGAACTTTTTTACAAATTTGAATTATTCGAGGCATTTACTATTAGGTGATTTATACAAATCATTCATTTTTCCTTCATGGAGTTTGTCCATTATTCATATGGTTACATATTTTAAAAAACACAAAAACCATTTAAGTGCAATAGCCGCACCAATGCTAAAAACATAACATGCGTAAAAACAGTGAACAATTTTAATGAGAAAACAATGAACAGTTTTAATTAATGCAGAAAATAAATTTTATAAATGCAATAAGTAGATTTGAATATACAGTAAACATGATGTGCAGAGAGCAAATTTTATTAATGTAGAAATAGATTTTATGAATGCGGAAAAACAAATTCAATTATTGTGAAATTTAAGCATGCATGAAAAATTATTTAGATTTGGTGTTCAAATTTAGAAAACATGATTTCAGTAGATGTTTTATGAGAAAACAGTGAACAATTTTTTAAATAGTGAACAGAAAATAATTTACACAGAAAAAAAGAACAATTTTTTAAATAATGCTGAATAGAAAATAGTTTTATGCAGAATCCTAAAAATGGTTTTTACAGAAAACAGTGAACAATTTTTATGAGAAAACAATGAACAATTTTAATTAATGCAGGAAACAGATTTTATGAATGCAGTAAGTAGATTCGAATATACAGTAAACATGATGTGCAGAGAGCAAATTTTATTAATGTAGAAATAGATTTTGTGAATGCGGAAAAACAAATTCGATTATTGTGAAATTTAAGCATGCATGAAAAATTATTTAGATTTGGTGTTCAAATTTAGAAAACACGATTTCAGTAGATGTTCTATGAGAAAACAGTGAACAATTTTTTAAATAGTGAACAGAAAATAATTTACGCAGAAAAAACAGTGAACAATTTTTTTAAATAATGTTGAATAGAAAATAGTTTTATGCAGAATGCTAGAAATGGTTTTTACAGAAAATAGTGAAAAATTTTTATGAGAAAACAATGAACAGTTTTAATTAATGTAGAAAACAGATTTTATGAATGCAGTAAGCAAATTCGAATATACAGTAAACATGATGTGCAGAGAGCAAATTTTATTAATGTAGAAACAGATTTTATCAATGCAGAAAAATAGATTCGATTATTGTAAAATTTAAACATGAAAAAAGCATACAGATTTGGCTTTTAAAAGCATTTAGATTTGGTTTTTAAATTTAGAGAACACAATTGCAAGAGATGTTTTATGAGAAAATAGTGAAAAATTTTTTAAATAGTGAACAAAGAATAATTTATGCAGAAAAAAGAGTGAACAATTTTTTAAATAATGGTGAACAGAAAATAATTTATGCAAAATGCTAGAAATAGTTTCTGTAGAAAACAGTGAACAATTTTTATGAGAAAACAATGAACAATTTTAATTAATGCAGAAAAAAAAATTTATGAATGCAGTAAGCAGATTCAAATATACTGTAAACAAGATGTGTAGAGAGCAAATTTTATTAATGTAGAAATAGATTTTATCAATGTAGAAAAACAAATTCGATTATTGTGAAATTTAAGCATGAAAAAGCGTTCAGATTTGGTGTTCAAATTTAGAAAACACGATTTCAGTAGATCTTTTATGAGAAAACAGTAAACAATTTTTTAAATAGTGAACAGAAAATAATTTACACAGAAAAGAGAGTGAACAACTTTTTAAATAATGCTGAACAGAAAATAGTTTTATGCAGAATGCTAAAAACAGTTTATGTAGAAAATGGTGAACAATTTTTATGAGAAAACAGTGAACAGTTTTAATTAATGCAAAAAATAGATTTTATGGATGTAGTAAGCAGGTTCGAATATACAGTAAACATGATGTGTAGAGAGCAAATTTTATTAATGTAGAAATAGATTTTACTAATGCAGAAAAACAAATTCGATTATTGTGAAATTTAAGCATGAAAAAGCATTTAGATTTGGTGTTCAAATTTAGAAAACACGATTTCAGTAGATGTTTTATGAGAAAACAGTGAACAATTTTTTAAATAATGAACAGAAAATAATTTACGCAGAAAAGAGAGTGAACAATTTTTTAAATAATGCTAAACAGAAAATAGTTTTATGTAGAATGCTGAAATGGTTTTTACAGAAAATAGTGAACAATTTTTATGAGAAAACAATGAACAGTTTTAATTAATGCAGAAAACAGATTTTATGAATGCAGTAAGCAGATTTGAATATACAGTAAACATGATGTGCAGAGAGCAAATTTTATTAATGTAGAAATAGATTTTATGAATGCGGAAAAACAAATTCGATTATTGTGAAATTTAAGCATGCATAAAAAAGCATTTAGATTTGGCGTTTAAATTTAGAAAACACGATTTCAGTAGGTGTTTTATGAGAAAATAATGAACAATTTTTTAAATAGTGAACAGAAAATAATTTACGCAAAAAAGAGAGTGAACAATTTTTTAAATAAGGCTGAACATAAAATAATTTTATGCAAAATTGTAGAAATAGTTTTTGCAGAAAAAAGTGAACAATTTTTAAGAAAACAATAAACAATTTAATTAATGTAGAAATTAATTCATATTTTAAAATTAAAATCTCTATATTTTACAATGCTTCTATTTAAATAAATAAAAACATAAGAAACAAAAACTACTGATTTTTATGTTTATGTTTATTTGTTGATTATCCAAAAAAAAAAAAAGTTATAAGGAACTTGAGTTTAGTAAACTCGAGTTCCTTACAAGGTACTCGAGCTTGGTGAGCTCGAGTACCATAAAAGTAAACATAAACATAAACATATTGTTTTTTACAAAAGGTACTCGAGTTTGGTATATTCGAGTACTGTGTTGCATGGAACTCGAGTTTTCCAAGCTCGAGTATCACATTAATTTTTTTAATCGCACAAATTCCAGCTCAGCAGTACCACGGTGGCGAAACTGATGAGGAACTCGAGTTTCTGAAACTCGAGTTCCAGAAAAAGTGGTACTTTCCCATTTATTTCCGAAACAGTGCTTTGTTGCTAAATTTTTTTGAAAATTGTGGTATTTGGCCATTTTGGCCGTTGTATTAGTCTATATAAATAAGGGGGAATTTAATTACCTTTTTACCCTTAAGAGCATTCTTATACAAAGGGTTATAAATGCTAAAATGCTATTTTTAGCATTTATAACCACAAAAACTTACTCCATCAAAGATGGGCAAAAATGGGGAATTAGTCCCATTTTTAGAACTATTTAGTTAGTAGACACGATTTTCAAACTATATTTTTTACTAGCATCTCGAATTTAAGAGACTCAATTTTGGGCTTATAAATCAAGTTTTTGATGCTCGATTTCCATGGTTCGGTGAGTCTAATGTGGCATTTGATCTGACGTGGCGAACACTTGGAAATCGAGTCTCTAAGACTCGATTTCTAAGAGTGTAAGACAAAAAAAAAAAAAACAAAACCCACGTAACACCCAACGTCCAAAAGGACCAAAACCAAAAGAAAAGGGATGAAAAAACAAGACAAAACCCAGACGTTTACGCGAGAAAGAGAGGAGAAAAAAAAAAAAAACCCAGAAACCGGAAGGTGAAGAATGAGAGGAAAAAAAAAAAAAAAAAAAAAACCCAGACTTGCCTGCGACCCAGACGGAGAAAAAGAGAGAAAACAGAGACCGACCCAGACCCAGACCGGCGACCCAGACCCGCGGCGACTGACCTGCGACCCAGACCCACGGCGACCCAGACCCAGACCCACGACCGGCGATCAGAAATGTCTTCTTCTTCTTCTCCTCCGATCGTGAAGAAGATCAGATTGGGGAGAGCTTAGGCCGCGCGCGCGCCCAGGTGAGCTCTCTCCGATCTAATCTCCTCTGATCTTCTTCTTCGCCTGAGAAAATGCATGTGTTCGTGTCTTTTTTTTGTGTCTTCCTCTTCTGTTTTATGTCTTTTTTTTTTTGCCTTTGTTTCTTGTGGGCTTAAACTTTTTTTTGTATTTTTTGGTTTTGAGTATTCTGGAAATCGAGTCTCTAAGACTCGATTTCCAAGTGTTCGCCAC
This sequence comes from Lithocarpus polystachyus, assembly GCA_033629205.1. NCBI lineage: Eukaryota > Viridiplantae > Streptophyta > Magnoliopsida > Fagales > Fagaceae > Lithocarpus > Lithocarpus polystachyus. Next base: position 2,433,408 of record CM066165.1, read on the forward strand.
GTCAGACCAAATGCCACATCAGACTCATCAGGCCATGGAAATTGAGCATCAAAAACTCGATTTATAAGCCCAAAATCGAGTCTCTTATACTCGAGATGTTAATAAAAAATATAGTTTGAAAATCGTGTCTACTAACTAAATAGTTCTGAAAATGGGGCTAATTACCCATTTTCGCCTCAAAGATGTCATATTGTATAAAATTTGACATCTTGCTACAGTGAGCTCTCATTTTTTAGAATGTACTGTAGCAAGATGTTATAATTTTTTAATGTTTTTTTTTCTGCTATGGGAGAGAGACAGAGGGAGAGGGAGAAAGAATAAAAAATAATAAAGAAAGAATATTTAAATAAAATGGTAAAAAAATAGAAGTTTTGATGTTACAGGTACTGTACAGTAATGTGTTAAATGCTATAAAATTAGGTTTTTAGATGCTAAATACTAAAATTTATAGAAGTCTTGATGAGAATGCTCTAAAAAGCTTTAGAGCATTGGCCCCCAATTGTAAATTTATAGCATCAAAACCATAAAAGTTTGCATTGTTCAGAATTGTAATTGTAAAAATAAAATTGTGCTATAGTACTATTCTATAAATATGATGATTCTGTACCAAGATGATATTTTTTAAAATAATATTTTATGGATAAAGTTTAGCTATAATTTTTTTTTTTTTAGAAAGAAGTTTAGTTCCAAATTAGTTGTAGCATTACCTTACTTAATATCTTTTTATTTGAGGTGAATTTTGATAAATTCACCATTGGATTACATCTTTTTCTTATAATCTCCATATTTGTAAAATTTTTAGAAAATTAAAAATTAATAGCTATATCATCAATAAATTGTTTGAATTGCAAGTTTTTGTAATTTAAAATTATGCATAAAATTTAAGCTTATAAATTATATAGTAAATAATATCCAATTGATCCAAAATTTGACACGTGTATTAGATTTTCAAAATATGTAGTAATGTTTATTTTATTAAAGTTGTAATCTTATGTTATAACTAATTTTATATCTAAACTTTCTCCATATATATATGTGGTGTGTGTGGAGAATGAGATGATAAAGGGCACTACTATGAATGCGTTTGGGTAGAACTGATTCTACCTGTGTCTGCGTTTCTGGCGTTTCACGCCTTTTTTTTTTTTTCCCTGTTGCGCGCGTGTCAGGGAACAAAATTCACTATTCGGCTACTGTTCATGCACTATTCATGAACAGTAGCAATATTATTTGATTTTTCAGCACACCAGTGGGTCCCGTGCATTGTTCACGGGACCCACAAATATCATTTTTCAGCAATTTTTCATGTAAAATGGGTCTCATGGTATTATTTACACATTTAAAAATTATTTTGCTATAGTGTTTTTCAATTTTCAATTTTCAACAATATCCAAACGGACCCTAAGCATGCAGTTTATTTTTTGAGATTTAATGATGTTTTGTAAAATTCATATTTAATTAAAATTTTTTTAACCAAAAAAAATTCATATTTTACCATTCTAATCTAATATATCACATTATTTTATCACATATTTAAGAATAAATATAATTACACTCAATTAATTCTAATACTAATATATAAATTCAATCAAATTGAGAATCTATTGATATGTTATTAGGTGTGGTAAGATATGTTGAATTTTAAGTAAAATGCTAATATGACAATCACTTACTAAATTCAAACTCTTATTTTTTTTGTAAAGGTTAATAATTTGATAGGAATATAAACGTGAGATTGATTTTTATTTTTGATTAATTTGTTTTTCTATTTAAAAAAAAAAACCTATTGTTGCTTTAAATAAGTTGGTTAATAGGAGAGTTAGAGATATATTTTTACAGTGTTATCCTCAAGTTTTGCCCCTTAAACATAGGTTGTAGGGTAATTTGGAACTAAAAAAAATCCAATCTAAACAGAGAAAGCCTCTTAAACAGTAGTATACATAAAAATGATGTGTAAATTTGTAAAGTCGGCAAAACTGAAATGACTAACTCTCATAAGATCAACAAATAGTAATATAGATTAAGGTTTTATAGCATATATAGAATATAGATTAAGTTAAGATTATTATAAATTAAACTTTATAGTCTTTTTCATTAGTTTCAAATCGAATCCCCAACTTATAAAAATTTAAAATAATTTTTTTTGTTTTTCATGGTAAGTGCAGTAAAAAAAAAAATGGTTAGTCAACATATAATACTCCATGTTGAATGGAAAATTCTATAAATTTGTGATAAAGTGATATAGAAAAGAGAAAAAATGAGGAAGTTTACGTGGTTTGGCCTTGTGGTCTACTTCAACACAATAAGAGTCTAAATGGAACCCAGTTTCAATGGAATCCATATTCATAATGGATATTACATACACAAAGGTAATTTGATTTGGGTTGAATATTAAATACTTCAATATCATGATTTTTTTTTTTGGTAGAAATTAATTCATTATTTATTAATTCAATAGTTACTATGAGAGAGACGAATTTGAACCTTAGAAGTCTTGAACATACCAAGATGTGATAACCAATTGAGCTACAGGGTTTTTGGCATATAATGTTACAATGAATTATATTTTCCAATAATTTTAGAATAATGGTAAGATAATTGTATTTATTCATTTCCCAATAACTTGAGCTTTTTAAACAATTAGTAATTTATCATGTTACAAAGCAAGTGGTCTTAAGTTTAAACCTAGTCTCCACCTTCCCATTCAAATAGTTTTTTATTTTTTTATTTTTTTTATATACAAGATAGAAATTCTACTCTAACCTAATTTAAGTATATGTGTAAAGTTCCTTTCTGAAAACTTGAATTCCGGCTCTTACTCTCCACACCCCACAAATATTTAATACTTGTGGAGTGACCATCGCGCTAAAGGTGCGTGGTGGTCCCACTTAAATAGTTAAATGTCTTACATGTTGTGCTCTATTTATTATGGGAGAGTTTGGAAAAAGTTAAAAATCTCACATCTCAGCTTCATTTATTAAGAGTTTGATACATGTTCTTTTTTATTATAATTATAATTATAATTTTTATTTTATTGAAAAAGAGAGGCGTTAGAAAAATAATTAAATTCGCTTTTTTTTTTTTTTTTCTAACAACTTAAAATGGGACAATTCATGAACCATTTACAAACCAAAGCTTGTGCCTCCTTTGATTCACACCTTCCCACTTCTATTCCTCCACGTTGACTTCAACACCTCCCTCTTCCACCGCTTCTCCTCTTCTTGCCTCCTAGCTCTCTTCTTGGTGCAATTAGATGTAACACTAATATAGATGATGCGAGCACCATAATAACTAGTTCATATTTGATATAACATACACTTAACACTCCCTCTTTTTAAGTCCTTTGGTTTTCCATGCTGCCACCACCACCTTTCCACTCTTTTCCCTCTATGTTCAACATCACAGCCTCCTTCTTCCACAATTCCCTCAACCTCAGTTCACCTCATTACCTTTCGCATTCCACTCCTCTATAATGTTACAATCATCTTACCTCTCTCCTTCCTCCTTTCGCATATCACTCTTTTCAAACAATTATTTTCAGTTTTTAAACAACATTTATCATATTTTCACACATTTTTTCACCCACACGTATTTTCATAAATGTTTTTAAACAACAATTTTTAGTTTTTAAACACATGTACCAAACGGTTTTATGCCTCTTCCCATAATCACAATTTTTTTTTTAGCAATTTTTATGGATTTAATATGAAAATTTTACAATGTAACCAAACATTATACAATCATCTTTTAAAGTCTTGACCAAATTAGAAGAAATAAGTTATTTTCCTGAAAAAAAAAATTATTGAACACATTTCCTTTAAGAAAATATTTTACTTTTTTATGCCAAAACAGATGGAAATTAACCAATAATTTATTACTAACTTCTAGCAGTAACAGTGAATCTATGATCTTAGATTCTAGCTTTTTAAATTAAAATTTTTCTTTGTAAGTTTTTTATTTCCTACCCACCCAATAAACCCTTCTTCTTTACCTCTTTAATAAGCCGTTCTCTCCGACTCTGTAAGCTGTTCTCTCTAAAACCAACCATTCTCTCTTACCTCTCTAAGCTCTTCTTCTCTCTCTCTATATATCCAAACGCGAAAGTCTACTCAAAGGCACAGAGAGAGGACGGACACCCATAATTGAGCCATAGCTGCCGTTACACATCAAAGCCATCACAAGATCTCCATTGTCACCAGTGCTTCAAACTCTAGCCCCACTTTACACAGGTGAGAGATGCTCTGTATCCAATTTCTATTCAGTTCTTTTACTGGTGTTGTTGGGTGTTGTTAAGGTTTTTTTTTTTTTTTTTTTTTTTCGTTTGTTTTGGCTTTAATTTTGTGGACTTTTATCTGGGTTCATGTGGCTACCTCTTATAAACTTGATTTTTTGGCCTATAGGAAATCTGGGATTTATAGGCAGTGCTACTGTTGCTAGTGTTTTTGAATGTATATTGAAAAGAATTGTGGGTTCGTGAATATGGGGTCATATGTCAAGCAAGGCACCACAAAATTATGGTGGAACCAACCCATGAGTTGTATTGAAATTATATATAAAACATACAAAAGAAAACTATTAGATTATGGGTCTATTTGATATCAGTTTATTTTACTAAAAATGAAAATTTTTTACTGAAAGTAAATAAAGTAGTAGGACATATGAATAGTATCAAAAAGTGTAATACAGCCATGAACAGAAGCAAAAATATGCTGAATACTAAAATAAGCTGCCTTTTTAAGTTGGAGCCAAACACACACTACAAGTTACTACTGAAAGTACTTATAAAAAAAAAAAAAAAAAAAAAAAGTTACTACTGAAAGTCCTAGATAGAAGCTGAGGATGAAACATAATGATGAGACATTTGAATTTAAATAAAATACAATAGTTGGAATCAATTCCACTGCAAGTTTTATCTGAAAGTTTTAGAGAAGCATTTGAATTGGAATTTTGATTTGCAATGTGATATGTAGAGGCAACATGAGCTGTAGATCAAAGGCATTTATCTTAACTGGGTCTAGAGCTTACAAGTAAATAAGTAATCGAAATCAAATAGCACATTATGTGTTTCTGTATAAACAGAGAAATTGTATCCTTGAATCATGTACCTATGTAAAAATTAGTACATTGATCACACTCTACACAGACTGAGTAATGAATTTTGCTTCTGATTTTTGGTGAGTGAGTGATTCTACTCTTGGTTCTGATCTTTAGTTTTCTGAAATATAGCGGCCGTTTATTTTCTAATTATTTGTGTAATTATTAAACAAAGAGTTAGAGATGGAATTTGAGAAGTTGCTTAATTAATGCTTTGTTAGTGCTCTTTGATTCATCTTTTCTTTTTCTGCTCCCAATTTGTATATGGTTTTTTCCTTAATGAATTTATATAGCTATTTAATTGATTGGTAGATTGGTTTAGAATTGTTATGGTTTCAATGATGTCCAGTGGTTATTTGACTTATTTCTAAGTATGATGTTGCTAACTAATTGTCATGTAACCGAAATCCAAGTTTAATGTTATAATTTTCCTGTACCGTTCAAAGATGTTGCATAATAAATATATTCAAGCCTAATTTGTAGACTGTACAATCATCTAACATAATCTCAACATGTTCTATTGATAGGCTTATATCGACGATAATTGAGATGTTAAGGATTGGAATCCTAGTTTAATTTAAATTTAATTTGATTGATATTTTCCATTCACTAATTTAATGTTTCCTATGAAGGATAGGAATTTCTGAGATTGAAATCCTAATGTACAGTTAAAGAGGAAGAAACAAAGAATTGTTTAATTCTTCATACACAATAGTTTTTCCGTGCGTTGCACGGGTTAGCGATTAGTTTTTTTTGAAAACATATGGTTTAATTGAAAATATATAAATTATATATAGAGATTCAAAAGTAATTAAAAAAAAAAAACCATTGGGCCATATGGTCCCAATAGTCCTAAACCCCAATAAAGCCCATATGCAAAACCTAAGCAAAAGGTCGGTTTAGCTAAGAATAGCGAGAACCGCCTATTGACTATGACTATAGGGATTAACATTAACATAGAGCCACATAACAAACATCATTCACACTTTAATATTGTTCTGTGTCTCTGTTTCTTTCTCTCTCTCTCTCACAAACACAGTCTCAGTCTAGTACTTATCATCAGAACAAAGAGGAACAAGCTGTGCATTGCAAGTGTTCTCTCTCTTTTTCTATTTCTTTACATACATACATTATTTAGGCTTATGTTTATCTATCAAATCAGGGTTTTTTTTTTCAAATCTGTTCCAGCAACCTAGGGTTTCTATCTCTTTGAGACTTATTGTTAGAATTCAACCCCCTTTTCACATTCTTCTCTGATTTTGAACTTCTGGGTCGTTTTTAATTTCAATATCACTGTTTTAATAGTTGCAAAGGAAGAATATTGTGATCATTGTTTCATTGTTACAAATGAAATTTAGGCTCTATTTGGTTGAAATGATGGAAAAGGTTGAAAGGATAAAAAAAGTGAGAGAATTGAAATTTTTTTAATTTTGAAAAATCACCTGAGAAGGAACCTTAAAAAATGATTAAAAAAGGTTCAAAATTTTAATTAGAAAAAAAAATATCATAAAGAAGTAAACATTGACATCTCAACCTTAAAGATTTTAAACTACACCCGTGCAATTTTGCACCTGCCAAATTCAATGAACAACTTCAACATTCTATGGTGGAGTGAAGCAGAAGATATCTCAAACACATATGAAAAGAAACTGCCTCAACTTAAAAAACAAAATTTCTATATCAAAATCAAAATGCTGTGATATCTCATAAATGTTTGAAAATTTTCATCACTTAATATTGATTATCTTAGTTGGTTGAAGTTGAAGAACAATTGGTATTGCATTTTGATTTCACACTGTATATTTTAGCTTTGATCTATATGCACTGTAATGACGAATTCCCACAAATCTGAGACTAATTTACTTTTATACAAATATAAATGTTCAGCTACTTAATCAGCACCACTTTCGAGGAGTGGTATACTCTGTTCATTTCTGAAGAAATTTTTTGGATTGACCTTGCTCTTCACCTGCGCCAATCTCTTGAAATTACCCTTGAGTATTTTACACCCCAAACTCTTGCTTCTAAGTAGCTAATATTGCTCTCTTTGTTGATGCCTAAGTCAAGATCCCTATAGTTAAGATAGGCAGCCCTAGGAAACTTTGACACATAAGGCCTCATGTACTTGTAAAGCATTCTTATCCAATGAACATGCTTGTTAGATGCCTTAATCCCATTCACGTCCCACCAAACTAGATACTGTATGTTGTACAAATTACCTTTCCTGTGTGGAAAAGGTATGTCAAATTCTGAATTCTCATTCATTCATCCCCCATAAGTAGGGGTGACAAATGGACGGTTGGGTCATAAATGGGTTGGGTGTGTAATTACCCATTTATCCATTATGAGTCACAAGAGTCTTTTTTAGTTTCGATTTTGTTGACAAGATTTAAACACTTGTTTTTCTTTCTCTTTTAAAAAAAAAAAAAATACTTATAGACCAAGATTTAATTTTAAATAGTCTACTTTGGAAACTTGGACGACAGAATGGGAAAATAATGCCAACTTTAAAGAGTTATTTTATTTTATTGAACTTTAAGGAGTTGTTGGCTGCATTTTTTATATTTCCATTTCACTAAACACCCACTTCCTCTCTAGAGACTAAAATTGCTCTGCTCTCTCTGTCTCACACTCACTTCCTCTCTGCTCAAAACAAACCATTTCTCTGTATGCCAATGCTAAAACCCATTCTTATTTATTTGATTTTTTCCCCATTTTTTGTAATTGTTTTGTGTGTTTTCCAAATATGCAGATATTCATGGGTGTCATTGATATCTACAACGCCTCTTCTCTGTGCTTGACCAAACCCAACACTGGTTTTCAAAATTTTGTGGTGCCTCAATCTCAATCGCACAGACCCAGTTGCTTGATTCAAGGAAACAGCAGGAGGGTCGTTGCTATGGCTTCCACTGTTCCTTCTTCTTTTTTTTGATAAGTAAAAATCTTATATATACGAAAGGCTACTCTATGCAAGAGAAAAACATAGAGCAAACCCAAAAATACAAGAAGAAGAAAACAGAAGAAAAACAAAAAAGAAAACCAAACGACATAGTAATTACAAAAAAGAGAGAGAATTAAGAAAAGAGGGGAGAGAATCGCTAGTCGTGAGTCCCCATGCCCGAGACCAATCAAAAAGAGTCCCGCTAAAAGAGGCAATCATCTGAACACCGGAACTATCCAAATCCTCAAAAGTCCTCCGATTTCGTTCCTTCCAAATACACCATAGGAGGCACAACGGAACTAAGTTCCAAATCTGAGACGAATGTTTTCCCAACCAATTCCACCAGCCAAAAAGCAAATTTGGAATCGATCTAGGCATAACCCAAGACAAATCAAAAGTTGTTAAAACAAAACTCCACAACCAATTAGCCATCTCACAATGGAGAAGTAAGTGGTCTACGGTCTCTCCACAATGTCGACACATAATGCACCAGTCTACAAAATCCAAGCCCCTCAATCTTCTCAAATTATCACCCGTTAGAATCTTATTCCAAGCTGCACACCAAACAAAAAAAGAAACTCGCCTAGGGGCTCTTACTCTCCATATTCCTTTCCATGGAAAGACAATTGAGGGAGACTCCCGCAATTTGTCATAATACGACCGGATGTCAAACTCCCCATTAGATTTCAACTTCCATCTCATCCGGTCTCTAACATTCATTGGAGGAGTATTAGCTCCCAATATACGAAGAAAATGCAGCCCTTCATCCATCTCCCAATCATTAAATTCTCGAATAAAATGAATATCCCAAACTCTTCTATCCTCCGCCCCCTGCCTTGACAAAGAAGCTTCTACAGATGCCTCCTTATCAATAGCAATACCGTACAGTCTTGGGAAAGCCACTTGGAAAGGTTGATCCCCATACCACCCATCCTGCCAAAATCTTACTCTATTACCCAACCCAACAACGAGCTGACAATTCTTGCTAAAATCCTCCCATCCCATGCGAATACCTCTCCACAAACCACACCCATGAACTCCCCTACCCAGTTTTGAGGTCCAACCCCCCCATTCTTCCCCATATTTTGACACTACCACCCTCCTCCATAAACGATCCTCTTCCTTCCCAAACCGCCACAGCCATTTTCCCAATAAGACCTTATTGAAAGTAGTTATTTTCCTTATCCCCAAACTACCATTAGCTATAGGCGCACAAACTTTATCCCATCCTACCAGATGAGTCTTGCTATCACCCCATAGAAAATTCCTTTGCAACTTTTCAATCTTATTAGCCACATAAGTAGGAATGGTGAAAAGAGAAAGAAAATAGGTAGGAAGACTAGATAACGTACTCTTGAGACATGTCAATGAGGTTCTACAGAGCTTGACTGGTGACTCCTTTATTCGACCCCATTTGAGGAAATTGTCTCCTTATCAACCCATTTTGCCTTTTGAGGTATTTTTCTCAGTAACCCTTTAATGCTTTTTTGTCTGCTTTTGCTCATTTAGCTGATTCTTTGTGACAAAGATTAAGTCTTTTGAGATTGTGGATGATTTTTGGCTGTGGCAGTAGTTTGTTATGTATTTTTATATGCACAATCTTATCTAGGAGAGTAAAAACAAAACAAAATCAAGTTTTTTATTTTTTTATTTTTATAAATCAATTGTTACAAGAAGTTGGGGATTAAAACCCTAGTTCTCCTCATCAAGGAGACTAGACAACGCCATTGAACTACAAGGCTCTTGGCAATAACAAAACCAAATTAATTAGTATTCGGCAGTGTTGGCGAGCAGGGGGATTGATGTTTGAGGATTTCGATCTTCTTCTGCCTATACTATACTAATGGTGTAACAAAAGTGGGTCAAGTAACAAACTTATAAATGTAATGTTAGGGACTACCTCTAAAGCCAAAAGAAACCTTTACACAGCCAAAAGAAACCAATTTAAGGGTCATCTACATTGTGTCACACAACATAAAGACTATGCTAACTAAGGTGCTTTTCTTAAACACAATGATTAGTGATGGTTGACCATCATAAGGCTTTACTGGATACTCCAACCTCATCAGGTATTCTCACTCACCTAGCTTCAGCAAATAATGAAATTTGAATGTGGCAGTCCACCTTAATAAAAAAGCCCTTGCACTATGACCCAATATGGCTATATATTTGTTCAAAATCACTACCGGCTTGAAATATTATCATATTGTTGATTTCTTAATTGAAAAGGGTTTAGCACAAGAGGTCCATTACATTTTTTTTAAGAAAATGGCAGCTATATAATCAATTTAATAGACAAGTGGTGTTCTTATACTTATTAAAAAACTTAAAACAAGGAAATAAAATTTCATAGAGAATGGTGTTTGTTTCTCTCTATGATTGGGTTGATTTTTTAAGTTAAATGAGATGTTTTTCACTTTTAGTTTTATATGGTTACAGCCCCCAGTTACAATGTCACTTGAGTGGAAATCCATGTTCATTCATAATCTGATATCCAGATTAATGAATGGTGTTTTTTGGTACAGGTTTTATCAGCCCGTCTTGGAAGGAAGCCTGAAGATATCATCAAATTAGATGCGAATGAAAACCCTTATGGTCCTCCACCAGAGGCAAGTTGTATGTGATTTATACTTTTGTTTCGTGACTTTGGTTTTGTTGAAGATCCTAAAGAAATATTTATTCAGTGTTTACAAGATTTGAAGACAAAGAAGAGTCTGTCACTGTCTTTATTGCAGGCACTATACTGAGTGTCAATACCCCTTTCTTCCTAAGTAGAAATTCAGATTGTTTGTAGGTTTTGGAGGCTTTGGGCTCAATGAAGTTCCCATATTTCTATCCAGACCCTGAAAGCCGTTGCTTGCGTGCTGCCCTTGCAGAAGATTCAGGACTTGAATCTGATTATATTCTTGCAGGATGTGGTGCAGATGAACTCATTGATTTAATTATGCGGTTAGAAATTGAAATTTTGTATTTATGTAATTTTCCAAATTATAATGCCCTTAAGTATCTAATAATCTGCCTAAATACAACAGTCAACAGTTCCTAATCTTGTGTGGATTTTGTTGTTGATGAATATATGCTGCAGTTGTGTGCTCGAACCTGGTGATAAGATTGTGGACTGCCCTCCGACCTTTACAATGTATGAATTTGATGCTGCAGTTAATGGGGCACTTGTTGTAAAAGGTAAAGATAAGATATCTGCTTTCTTTTAGTCTCTTTCACCATGTTGGAGTTTCTAATGTTTTATTTGTTTCATTAATAAAAATTCTTTATATTTGGTCCCTAAACATCCTTCATTTCTCTGCTTGCTTTTCTTTTCATTTGACTGTTGCATCATATCTGCATAACGTGCATAACCTCCTGCAATTTCATGTTTTTCTGCAGTCCCCAGAAAGGCAGACTTTAGCTTGAATGTTGAACAAATAACAGATGTTATTGAACGAGAAAAACCCAAATGCATATTTTTAACATCTCCTAACAATCCAGATGGGAGGTAATTCTCAATTGTTTCTTTTCTTCTTGTATATTTGACATAATTAGTTTACTTGATTGACTTGAGGTATCCAGCATGTCCTTAACATACTGCCCAGTAACAAACATTCTAGCACATTTGAGAGAAGGATAAACTATGGAAGGGCACATTTGTTAAAAGTTGAAGTATCTGCACAAAGCTTTCTTCTATTGTAGACTTACAAAACTAGTTAGTCTGAATTTAGGCTTTGATCCATTTAAGAGATGTTCATAGTATGGTTTGGGAGATTCAATCTATTCCTTTAACATGTGTGTTAATATTGGTGCATGATGCAGATATGTCCATTTTTAGACAGAATAAATGATTTTTTATATCTCTCAAGGGTTATTAACTGAATAGGCTCAAATTGTGTTGGTGCTAGACTAGAATTTAAGGTGTGTTCTATTAATTACCTGTAGAATGAAATGCTAAGGAGATCTGATTGTAGAATACATAAGGGCCTGGATGAGGAGAAAGAATGTTAATAGAGGTGTCCTCTGCTTGTGCGATCCGACTTTCAGGCTTTTAACTCAGTCTTTTGTTTAGTGTGGTTATGCTGTTCTGTTGTAATGAGTCTGTAGACTATATTTAAAAATAAAATGTTTGAACTTTATGCATAATTTCTAGTCATGTAATTTTGTCGGGACATATTATGCTTCTCCTGCAGTGTAATTGATGATCAAGATCTCTTGAGAATCCTTAAGCTTCCCATATTAGTGGTGCTAGACGAAGCATACATTGAGTTTTCAGGGATAGAATCAAAGATGAAATGGGTGAAGAAACACGAGAATCTAATTGTTCTTCGGACATTTAGCAAAAGAGCTGGTATATATAAATTTTAACGCCTTTTCTTTAGAGTCAATTATTTTGGAACTTTCTTATCACCCCGAATTATTCTGTTGTGGTAGCATCAATCTTGTTATTGAATTGCTAATACAAGATTTATTGCCATCTGCGGTGTGAGTTATTAGACTTTCTTAAATTGATTTGTATTATCTGTTATATGCTGTAGGTTTCAAAGAATAAATAAGAGTTCTAGACCCCACACACACAAAAAGTAGGGTTGGTGGGGGAATAGAAAGATTACAACAATAGGTTGGGAGAGAATGAGAGGAGAAACTCAAAGCTCCCCAATAGAAATAAAATAAAATTAGGAAGTCCCTAAAATCGTATCAAGTTCATTGACATGCTAGTGATCTTGTTTTGCTGTTTCTTAACATTAAGATCGAAATTGTGTTCTTGCAGCGAGGGCTTTTTACCTTTTCTTTGTTAGGGTAAATTGCAAATTACATCCCTAAAGTTTGGGAGTGTTTGGATTTTACACCCTGAAGTTTCAGAATTTGGATTTTACCTCTTGAAGTTTGGGGTTGTTTGGATTTTAGATCCTGACGTTTCAAAATTTGGATTTTACTTCCTAAATTTTACGGTTGTTTGGATTTTACTCTCTAAAGTTTTGGGGTATTTGGACTTTATACCTCGAAGTTTGAATTTGGAGTATAAAATCCAAACACATCCAAATTTTAGGGGGTAAAATCCAAATTCTAAAACGTTAAGGTGTAAAATCCAAAAACTCCCAAACTTCAGGGGATAAAATTTAAATTCTGAAACTTCAGTTTGTAAAATTCAAACACCTCCAAACTCTAGGGGTGTAATTTGCAATTTACCCTTTATTCTAAGAGATGCTTGAAATGGTAAGCTAATCACTGTGGAAGAGTATATTTGCATATTTAAAAACATACAGTTTTAGACTATGATCGTGAATACTGTTGTACCATTTGCCTATTTAACTAAAAAGGGTTATACATAGTGCACAAGACTCCTGCTTCTTTGGGGTTTGGGAGAGGCGGTTAGTAGGAAGCTTACCCCCATTTGCCTACGTACTGGTTTTGTTTAATCTAAGAATATATATATATATATATATATTTGTTTTGCAAATGCCCAAAGCCACCAAAACTAGCTGTAATGACTACATATGCAGACACCAAAATTGACCTATTAAAGATATTTAATTTTGTTGGACTTGGTTGATTGTGATTGATGTTGATTCACATAGATTGATGCTATAAAAGAGATTGGATTGCTATTTTAGTTTTATTTTTCTGTCTTCATCACTTTGTGTTTATTCTAAGCAAATCCTATTTGCTGATTCCTAAGTTTTTCCTTTCTTTTTCTGTTATGTTAGTTTTCCCCAATCTCCCTACCCTTTTTTCTTCCCTTTTTATTTTCCGAACACATGTTCCCGACTTCATTGTCCTGTTTTGGTATTAGAATAAAACTTGATTTAGTTTTCTAACAAAACCATGGAAGCTGTCACAACTGCCACCCTCCCCAAAAAAGCTAGTCCTTAACAAGAATCCAATAATCACATAATCCGAGACACCCACCATCCAACCATCGTGAACACGTGATCCAAGATCACCCCTGCATCACCACCTATGGCCAAGCTCAAAATCAGTTGATTGGCGCACCCCCAAAGAGCTCAAATTCCCTAAAACTTATGCTTTTCAACTGCTAAATATAATGCATCAACTTTGATTCATCTCATACGAAAATCCTACCAACCACCATCGCTGACGTTACCTTCTGCCAAAATCCCTCCTAAAAATGAAACCCTCATATCACAACAAAGACCAAGCCACTTGTGACAACCATCAAGAGCCTCAATACAAACCCCTGCTGCCCAAGCATTGCTTATATCCTAGCAAATGTAACAAGGCCCAATCAACGCACAATCAAATGCAAGTATACCGTCTCTGCTGTTGGGTCCCCCAGCACTTCCCACAGTCTGTTGCAAGCTCCATGTCAACTGGCAAATCCATCGGCCTTATGATTGTGCTGCTGATATCAACCACAATCCATAGATTACAGCCTTCATTTTACCCAGTCTAGTACTACTGCCTGATCAATTAGTTCCAAGCCACCTATGGCTTCAATTGTCACTCATGAGCCCTCCATGCATTGGCGATTAAACTTTCCGGGTCCCAATGTGCTGCCACTGTCACTTCTGGTATCTATAATTTGGTCTCTTTATATGATGGAAAAGGAAAGGGTGTTTTTAAAATAAAATAAAATAAAAAAAAAATTCCCTTTTCAATATTGTGAGTGTTATCTGCAAGAATGTCTTTTTCAAATCTTTTACCTTGCTACTATGGCCCCAGATGTCTAGATGTCCCAAACTCATTTATCTATTGACTAATAGGCACCTTGTAATGTACCATAATTATGAAGTAGGTTTTGTCCTTGAAATATTAATTCCTATGGCTTTTAGTTGATAATCAATTTAACTCCCTGTATTTACTGGTTTGGGTTCAATATGGGAGGTTACATTTTACAAATGTTTTATTATACCATTGTGATTCTTCATATTTTATTTTTAATTTAATTTTTTATATTTACTTTGAAAATGTTTTACCTTCTCTTCTTGATGTGAAATGTTCAGAATCTTAAATTGCTAATGAACAACTGGTGCAGGTTTAGCTGGACTTCGTGTAGGATATGGAGCATTTCCTTTGAGTATCATCGAGTATCTTTGGAGAGCAAAGCAACCTTACAATGTTTCAGTTGCTGCTGAAATTTCTGCTTGTGCAGCTTTGCAGAATCCCACATATCTTGAGGTTAATTCTTGTCCTATTGGGATTGTCCATATTTATACCAATAATTTATGTTTAGGCTTGATAAAATCAGTATTACTTCCATTCAATGCCATATCTGATATGAATCAACAATCTCTTAACAGAAAGTGAAAGATACGTTGGTACAAGAAAGGGGTAGGCTATATAATCTTCTTAAGGAAGTGCCATTTCTCAATCCATATCCAAGCTATTCTAACTTCATTCTTTGTGAGGTTGCATCTGGAATGGATGCTAAGGTGCTGAAGGTATGCAGTTTTCTCACTTACAAAATGAATTTACACTGCTAGATGACTATATGTTTGTGTGTATAGTCTTTCTTCTCTATAGTTTTTCATATGATTGTTTGGTTTAGTTGTCAAGATAATGTTCTCTCTCTCGCTCTCTCTATTTAGGTTGCAATTAATTTAGGATGAAGTCACTTTAAGTGCCTGATGTTGCTCTTTAGGTTGCAAATTAATTTAGGATGAAGTGCTCTAATCAGAACTATTGGTTGACTTCATAGGAGCTGGGTAGGAAAATGGACTGAAATGTTGATTATGGACTTGTTCCTAAAAAGCTATCAACAACATTTATTGTTTTATCATTCTCCCAATAAAATGTTTCTAGAAATAGTTCCTAAACCAATGTCCTTAGGGCATTGGTTAATATTTCCCAAGATATTAGTTAAGATGGTTGGGACTTGGAGTAGGAACATTGATTTAAAGTTTTAAACATGGCTCATAAATTAAATAAGTTTTGACCAATATTTTTTTGGTGTGTATATATATTTATACACATTACCAGTACTCCTGAAAATGGTATACCGGTATGTTCCGGTACCAAAATATTCTGTTCCAGTGACTAAACTGAAATGGCTTCCAAAACGGAATTCATAAAGCATTGAACCAGCTATTCAGTCTTCTTTGTTTGTTCTTGTTCTTTCCTTTTAAAGCTTTTCTACAGGTTACTTACTGCTCATTTTGCTTTGGAACTGTTACACTGTCACTAAAAAAAAAAAAAGGAATTATGTTGATAACCTTATTTTGGTACAGGAGGACCTTGCAAAAATGGGTGTAATGATCCGGCACTACAACAACAAAGAATTGAGGGGTTATGTTCGTGTATCTGTTGGGAAGCCTGAACACACAGATGTCTTGATGGAGTGCCTTAGACGCCTGTCTTGATTCTTTGCCTGTGCAGGGGCATCATTTTAGGGAGCAGAATTTGATTTGAGAGGTCAAAATTGAAATTATATTTTTATTCTGATTTGAACTGTATTATAAAATCGCAATTTTTAGGTTGTGGAGCACGAATGATATTTTGGTCAGTTTGACACCTTTTGTTGTGGAAAATGGGTTATAAATTTTTGCTATTCTTTAGATTGTACTTTAGTTATGGTTAAACTTTCTTTGATAGAGAACGAGAGAGATGCTCAATTCTTTATAGATTTGTAGTCCATAGTGTTTGCTTAACCGTGCTGTGCAATTGGGTGGTATGTAAACGTTTTATAAAACATTGCTAGCATGAGCTGTTATGTTGTGATACCCTGTTTACTGTGTGATCTTGAATTTTGAAAGCATATGAATTTAAATCTTGTCCTACAGCAGGTGTGCATACCAAGTTAGTAAGATTGTATAAGGGAATACAAGGTCTAATCATCCTTTCTGGGTTTCACATAGACAACCAACAATATGAACAAACTGAAGTGCACACACACAAAAGACACTGAATAATCAATGTAAATATAGTTCTTTTCGTTTCCTCAAAATTTTCTTGCATTTCTCATCACTCCAGTTATGGAGTGTATTCTACAAGTATAATGCAGACATCAATGATATATATTGAAAATTTGACAAAGTTTCACTTATTCCTTATTATTTACTTTAGACAATTATCCAAATTCTACCTTAATCATAATTGCATCCCCTTCAGGTACATTATGAAACATATCTCTTCCAACATACTCAATACCTATATTGAATGTGAGCAATCACACACAGAGACACACACACACATGTATGCATTGTGGTCCTTAGGCCACCGTTGTTGTGCTACAAGTTTCTAGCTGAAGATGTATCTCATGGCCGAACTTCCCTTCCTAAGTTCCGAGCAGCAGTTCCCAAAGATTATGTTCTCACATTTTCTGTCTCTCATCCCAATTTTTCCGACCTCCAATACCATATCTTCCTTCCCCTTTCATACTCTCTTGTTGGTGGAGCCTTCACGATGACAGTATCTTCCACGTGTGTGTGGGACCCACCGCTTCAGAGGTTAAGGTGACTATCAAGGTGTATGGCACTATTTTTGCCTATCAAACTGGTTTTCATAATAGACGAATTCAATGCTAGAAGATTGAAAAAAAAAAAAAAACTATTAAAACTTTTACATATTTCTGTTTTTTCAAGTATCGTTTTAAAAGTATTATTTAGTAAAAATGGCCTCTAAGATTAACGGGTAACATTTTCTTTCATTTGAGGCACCATGATAGATAAATGAGAATCCTAGCTATCTAATTATGATGAAAATTAAGTCTAATGATAATATATATATATATATATATATTTTACACCGGTTGATATTGTATGTTATGATTAATGCATATAAATTCATGGTGTACTTCGTAAAAATGATCTTGTTGTAATCATGATAGGTTATGTCAACAACTACGAAAAAAAATTGTGAAAAAGTGTTGTGTGCCCAGTATATTCATATGAAATGTTGCTGCAATAGAGTGGAGATTATTTTTGCATTTACACAAAAACAAGGAGACTCATGCTGTCATGCATACCAGACCTCCCACAGGGATCGGTGGAAAGTTAGAGCTGAAAAAGAAGCTAGCCATCCTCTTTTGAGAAGCAATTTCAGAAGGTGTCATAAAGGCCAAAAAGGAAACCAGGAAGTTTGCCCAAAAGGCTATGGGAACAATTATGTCAGGGTGGATGACAAGCTTAACAAGCATGTCTGGAGTCGTGGGATTCGGAATGGGCCAAGGAGAGTTTGTGTCCGTATTGCACATAAGAGAAATGATGAAGAAAATGCAAAGGAGTTTTTCTCACTGGTCACTGTTGCAGAGATTTCTCCAGAGGGCTTAAAGGGATTGGGTACCAAGGTCATTGAGGAAGGAGATTGAACTAGCCTACTTCCCTAGATCATAGTTAGGATGCTCCAATGTTGGCTACATATTTCTTGTTTCCAAGATATTTTTGTTTGGCTTTGGATTTTCTCTGGAATATCTCCAGCGGAGAGAAGTATTATGGAATTTTATTTGATCTACTTGCCTGTTCAAGTTATCTGTCGTTCATTGAGACCTTATTAATCGTGTTATGGTGTGAAGCATAGTTTTATGTTATATTTGCATGGCCTCTGCATCTGAATTTGTAGCTAAATGCCAATGCTGTATTATTGTGAAAGGCTTAACTCAAAATTTCAGATGATTACAAGCTATTAGAAGATAATAAAAAAGATAAGAAATTACTTACAGGTGCATTAGAACATTCCAAAGATAAAGCTCATGAACTCCGAGAGGTTCTTGAGAAAAAGATTCATGCGGTTGAGGAAGGAAGAAAATTAGGAGCCCAATTACGGCAACGATTGATTGGGATAACACTGAAATATCAAAGAACAAACAACAGCTGAAGGAGTATGGGAAAGAGAAGAACCCGGTTGTGGACAAAATAATTGGTTTAAAATTGAAAATTAACGAATTGACTATAAACCATGGACGTAAGAGCAGTGAGGTAGCAGAAGGAAGGGATTCAATAACTTCACCTGGTAAGTCTCTATTGCCTTCTCTTTTATGTTCGGTTTCCTTATCATTTGGTGATTGATTAACTGTGGTGAAAATACAATAATCTTGTGGATCACTTAATTGAGGCAAATCAATAATTCCTCTGAATAATTAACATAGGGGTCTAAACTAGGATTTTCACTTGGTATTAGAGCATTTAGAACGAAAGGAGGTCTAAAGTTTATTATTTATTTCATTTTATTTCTATAATTGTAAATCATATGTAGTTGCAATAAGTTTGGTGAAGTTTTTGATGATCTTCTAGCACTTACAGTCTGGTTTAAAAGTGAATTCTGTACTAGGCTGTCACTTCACAAGTTCCGGATTTGTTTAAATCTACTAATTTGGTTAATTTGTGATTAAATTCAGCTTAGACTAATTTGGTCGGTTCAGCTTAGATTCATAATTGCCTATTTTACAAAAATAGTAAAATGATTACATTCATTCTATGTAATGGCTTCAGTTTTTGGACAAGTGACAGTTTATCATTTGATATGAGGTATTTCAGACCAGTAGTTTATCATGGTATCAAAATAGATGTGTACAAATTATATCAAATGCTTTCATCGCTTCTTAACTTTTGTCTATTGCCTTGTAATGTAGAATTTGGAAACAAACTTTCAGACACTTCTGAAGTGAAAAACATCCATTTTAGTGGAAGCATGGAGGATAAGAAAGGATCCAATTTAATTCAAGGCTCAAGCTCTGACTCTACTACTTCTAGTGTCCCATTGCTTCAAATTTTCCCTCCAATGTAAAATCTGCCATATTAGCTGGTCCAAATCTGCATCCTGTTGGAGAGATTCATGGTCACGTCAATGCCTTGTGGAAAAAGTTGATGAGCTCGAAGATGAGCTTAGAATAAAGAGACAAAAAGTAGTAGAGGGAAAGGAGCTGGCAGAAAATTTAGTCAAAAAGATTGATTGGCTTGCCTTGGAAATTTCAGATAATCTACAGCTATTGAGAGAGAATAAAAAACAGAAGGAATTACTTAAGGCCAAATTGGAATGTTTGGAACATAACGCTAGTAAACTCCAACGGGAGCTTCAGAAATAGAGCCATGAGCTGGATGAGGGAAGAAAATTACAACAATTATTATCAAAAGATTGATTCAACTGACACTGAAATTTTAAAGTACAAAGAGCAGTTAGAGGAGTGTGAGAAAGAGAAGAAGCTGCTTGCGGACATGATAATCGGTTTGGAAAGGAAAATTAATGACTTACAGAAAAACCATGGAGGAAGGATCAGTGCGGTGTAAGACTGTCAGCTCTTGTGAATTTCATTATTAGACACCTTGAGTTAATTTTGTGACCTATAATGTTATGGCATTGTCATTGCAAATTTGAACTTTTAAACATTCCACAGCCATGGTGCTTGCTGCATTGAAAATCATTATCCAATGATGTATATTTTGAAATGCAGTGTTTTCAAAATGAAAGTTTGAGCTTTGTGTTTTTTTCCTACTTAACCCTTCTCTGATCAACTATAGAGAAACCAAAGTGAATAAAAAACATTTTTTTAAAAAAGGTTTAAAATTGAAAACTGAGATGTCAAAGTTTACTCAGAGTAGATACAAAACCATGTTTTTATGTCCAGTTTCAGATTCTTCCTAGAACCATATTACCAATGTGATGCAGCAAAAAGTAGTAGTGGATAAGGGAGAAAACTGGTAAATACTTGGCAATCTGGCATTGCTACACTTGAACTGATGAATATAGGGCCCTACCAATTTAAAATTGACAATTTTCTAGCTCTTAACACAAGTGAAAAAGAAATTAGTTAACATTTAACCTATTAGTGAGATATTTCCTTTTATCCACAAACAAAAAACTAATCAATAAACTTACTTTTGTTAAAATCAACCACATAGATAACAAATACTTAGAGATTTAGAAATAGACAACCTCAACCACAAAATGTGAGCTGTTGTCTTCTTGCAATTCCTAAATGTTCAAAGCCATCCCAAAGCTAGGCATAAAACCATGTATAAAAATTAGATTGATATTCTTAACTGTAAGGCATAAATTACGTCTTCATATGTAAAATATAAATTAATAAGTAGCAGCAAGTAAACCAACACATAAAGAAGAAATCATACAAATTGAAGAGGAAATTCAAAGTCCACAGATAATTGTTTCATATTTTTCATTGCAATTATCCCAACAAAATCCTAGATGCAACACCAAAACCTCTTCTCATCATTCCACCTTTCCAAGAGTCTGAAATCCAAGCATCCATTATCTGTAGTAGAAAGTGTTAGGTTCTAAAAGTTTAAAACAATTGGCAAATTGTGAATGCAAAACTTTGCATAAACTATTGCAATGATTTTGATGTTATTGCAATGATTCTTTTTGTTGCAATAATAACTTAAGTCTTAAAAGTGATAAATTATTACACTAATAATAATTAATTGTAATAACTTATAATTTTCAGTTTAATTGAAGCTTTAATACTAAATTGCTAAAAAAAATTTTTGCAATAACTTAAATTGAAAAAAAATCATTGTAATATCTCAATACCAATTATTTGCAATCTATGACAATAGGAATTTCAAAGTGACAGTTTATTGCAACAAATATATTATTGCAATAACCCAATATCAATTATTTTACCATCCATTGCAATGACAAACATAAATTTGCAACGAATATATTATTACAATAATCTAATACTAATTATATTATAATATATTGTAATGAAAAATATGAAAAAATTATCTATTATAATGAAGATAACGTTGCAATAACTTGACCCAAATTATTTTTGTTAATTATTTGTAATCTATTACAATAAAATATGTAAAATAATAATCTATTGCTACATGATATTCAATGTAGTAAATTGTTTATTGCAAAAGCAAATATATTACTATATCAAAATTGCCATTAAAATATTTAAAGCTTATTGCAACAAAATTTTTTTAGCACAAACTTATTATCCCAAATTTTATTGCAACACTTTGAATAAACTATTGCAATAATTCTGATATTATTGCAACGATTATTTTTGTTGTAACAAACATTTTTTATTGTAATGTATCAAATTAAATGCATCATTAAGAGATGTTATCTTTTGCATAAATTAAGAGATGACGATATTTTACTATCTGTTGCAAAAGATTCTTGTTCAAGAATTGCTGTATTTTCTTCTTCTCTACCATGGCTGATCGAGAGGTCCGATACCCATCAAGTTCTCATTCCTACGAATTGATTAGTAGAATTTCTAGCAATGCTAGTTCCACTGTTTACAAGGCCAAGTATTTGAACACTAAGGTGGCAATCAAAATAATTCATCTTGAAAAACTGAGTTCAAATTTCAAGAGTGTTTTACAAGCTGCAAGGAAGATCTCACACAAAAACATCCTTACTGCCAAATGTTTCTTTAGATCTAATGATTGTATTTGGGTGGTAAATGATTGTATATGGGTGGTATTGCCATTCATGTATTCTTTAAGATCGATAAAATATTATTTGCCTCATGGGTTAAACGAGCGACAGATTGCCATTATTTTGAAACCAACTCTAAAAGTCGATGCAATAATAACTTAAAAGTGATAAATTATTACACTAATAATAATTAGTTGTAATAACTTATAATTTTCAGTTTAATTGAAGCTTTAATACTAAATTGCTAAGAAACTTTTTTGCAATAACTTCAATTGAAAAAAAATTATTGTAATAACTCGATACCAATTATTTGCAATCTATGACAATAGAAATTTCAAAGTGACAGCTTATTGCAACAAATATATCATTGCAATAACTAAATATCAATTATTTTACTATCCATTGCAATGACAAACATAAATTTGTAACGAATATATTATTACAATAATCTAATACCAATTATATTATAATATATTGTAATGAAAAATATGAAACAATTATCTATTACAATGAAGATAATGTTGCAATAATTTGACTCAAATTATTTTTGTCAATTATTTGCAATCTATTGTAATAAAATTTGTAAAATAATAGTCTATTGCTACATGATATTCAATGTAGTAAATTGTTTATTGCAAAAACAAATATATTACTACATCAAAATTGCCATCAAAATATTTAAAGTTTATTGCAACAAAATTTTTTTATCACAAACTTATTAATTCAAATTTTATTGCAATACTTTGCATAACCTATTGCAATACTTCTGATGTTATTGCAATGATTATTTTTGTTGTAATAAACATTTTTTATTGTAATGTATCAAATTAAATGCATCATTAAGAGATGTTATCTTTTGCATAAATTAAGAGATGGCGATATTTTACTATCTATTGCAAAAGATTCTTGTTCAAGAACTGCTATATTTTCTTCTTCTCTACCATGGTTGATCGAGAGGTCTGATACCCATCAAGTTCTTGTTCCTATGAATTGATTAGTAGAATTTCTAGCAATGCTAGTTCCACTGTTTACAAGGCCAAGCATTTGAACACTAAGGTGGCAATCAAAATAATTCAACTTGAAAAACTGAGTTCCAATTTTGAGAGTGTTTTACGTGTTGCAAGGAGGATCTCACACAAAAACATCTTTACTGTCAAATGTTTTTTTAGATCTAATGATTGTATTTGGGTGCTATTTCCATTCATGTATTCTTTAAGATCGATAAAATATTATTTGCCTTATAGGTTAAACGAGCGACAGATTGCCATTATTTTGAAACCAACTCTAAAAATCGTTGCAATAATAACTTAAAAGTGATAAATTATTATACAAATAATAATTAGTTCTAATAACTTATAATTTTCAGTTTAATTGAAGCTTTAATACTAACTAGCTGAGTTTTCGCACAATGTGCGGTGCAACTCATTATTAGTTTTCTCCAATATTTCAATAAGCTTTAGTTTAATTGGTTGGTATCTCAATTTCTAATAGAAACATTTAGATTTAGATCCCTCACTCTCAACTATCGATGTATAAAAAAAAATTTCAATAACTTTCCTTGTAAAAAAAAGGTAATCTTTAATTTTTTTATAAACAAAATAGAAAGACACTAAGAATAATATAGTGATTTGATTATAGTATATATATGTGTTTTTAAATTTAAAATTGCATGATATATTGGGTCATATAAATAGGCATGTTTCATGCCTACAAAAAATGCAAATATCCTTCAATTATGTTTTTTACATTCTAGATTCTATGTTAGTAAAGGTATTTTTTTTTTTTCCCCCTTTTTTTGGACATTGTTTCAATAGTTGCAAAGACAACTAAAATTTAAGTTTCAATACTATATTTCAAATTAATCGTTCCTCACATTAAAAAAAAAAAATCAATGTTATCTTTCTAATTACAAAGAATAAATACTACAATATCAGTTACACACACACACACATACGTATAAGTGTGTGTGTGTGTGTATATATATATATATATCACATGTCACTGAAAGGAATCAAGAAATTTAAAGAGTTAAGATTAATTTTTAGTGAATTCACAAATATTAATTTTTTTTTTTTAAATTTTTGTGTCAATTTTTGTCAAAGCACTTTCTCAAAAAAAAAAAAAAATTGTCAAATCAACTAAACATGAGGAATAATGTCATATTGTAAATCTAATATTCTTATTCCAACTAAAATTATTTCTTAAATAAAGTTTATAAAAATAATCTTATAAATTCATTTAAAATAAATAATTAATGCACAACTATAGATAATAAGTATATACAGTTACTCTATTAGCTAATTCAATGAACTAATAATTTGATATAAATTCAATCTCTTTGTAGTAGAAGCCTAAATAAAAAGAATTTCAAGGAATGTGCCACTTGGCACAACCCAATGCTCTCCAACATGAGGTCTCTTTATATATATATATATATATATATATATATATATTGAATTGCTAAGAAATTTTTTTGCAATAACTTAAATTGAAAAAAATCATTGTAATAACTCGATACCAATTATTTGCAATCTATGATAACAGAAATTTCAAAGTGACATCTTATTGCAACAAATATATCATTGCAATAACTAAATATAAATTATTTTACTATCTATTGCAATGAAAAACGTAAATTTGCAACGAAGGTCTTGTAGCTGAATTGGCACATTCTCAAGCGCAAAGTGCTTGAGGGTCTAGGGAGGAAAGGGTTCGAACTGTAGGATTAGCAATGTCATTGTATGTGTGTGCATATATATACACATGATTTAAATTTTTGAAAAAAAAAAAAAAGTATACTTGACCTCTACAAAATGATTGTTGGCCTAAAAAAATTCAAAAAGTAAAATGGTCTGTACCCATGAAAAATAGTTAGTCTTGTGGGAATCTATAATGATAATTTCTTCAAACAAAAGGTTTCTTGATCTCTTCTTAGCTGATGTTGAAATTTTTGCAATCCATTTATGGTAGGTTCAAGGTTTTGATTATACATGAGAAGGGTGTTAGGCATCCCTTAGCGTTCCTCTAAAACAGTTTGCCTATTTAAATATCTCATCTATTTTGGCAATAATTAAAGTCATTCTTAGAAAATTAACCTAAACAATGTGAAAATAGGTAATGAATGATTATGATGAGATCAAAAGGCATAGAAGAAGACAATTAATAAAATTTGAATAAAATTTTTCAGTTTCAAAAAAAAAAAAAAAAAAATTACTTTATTTTGTCTTGATTTTTATTATATTCTCCTATTGTGTTTCTCCTTAAGCAAGATTTTGGAGCATTGAGCCATCTAGAGTTTGATCTTTTGGTGTTATTGAGTGAATTCTTTGGTCTTTATTATTTATCGTATCAGTTAGATAAAGAGAAATGCTATATCCACAATATTTTTACAACATTTACAAAACAATTTTTAAATGGTAAGTTGTTACTAGCTGTTATTGGTGGGCAAAAAAGTAATTTAAGTAATGTATTCAAATTATAAATCAGTAACAACTTATCACATAAGATTTGTTGTGAAAATGTTATAAATGCAGCACTTCTCTTAGATAAATTAGTGGAGAGAAAAATGGATTAATCTTTCTAATCAACTCTGAGCTCCAATTTGGGCTAGTAATTCCCATTTGGACATGGTGACTTATGCTATGTTAAGAGTATTTGGAATGATGTACTAAGTGTGATCCTATGTCCTTCGAAATCAAGGATTTCAATCATTTTGGAAATTTTGTGGTTATTTTGGTCATTTAGAGACTATTATGTTTTACCATCATGCAAGTATAGCACTATTTTCACCCTCATGACCGAGCTCTAGAAAAAGTTTCTTCTATTAGTGGCATCAGTTGATCAATGTTTCCAAGAAAACAAGGAATTGAAAATGGCTCGCATTATTCTTCCCTCGCTAGCATTTGTGCCTACAGTACTTTTGTCTATTCTTATAGATAGATCTTCTAGAAACTTATAAATCTATTTGGTTTCACCCTAGTCTAGAATCTTTACCACGTTGAAGATTGTTCTAAGAGGAACATGTACCTTTGATAAAAAGTTATCATAAGAAGGAAATGCCATAAGTTGAAGCCCTCACCAAAAAAAAAAAAAAAAAGAGGGACAACTAACACCTGACCTTTCATTCAATAATGACTCCAAAACTTGTCCCACCATCCCCTCAAATAGAACAAATTATAAGGTCCACGTGGTGAATAAGTGACCTGATCTACCATTCCATTAAAAAACTCACACTTGTTTAAAATTGTTGAGTTAACAAATTTTTCTAAACAGAAACTGATTATTGACTTAGCAATATTAAACAAGTAGAGGTATTTTAGTGGAATGGTGGACAAGTAACATGGTCTACCAGAGAACTGTATAATTTCTCCTCAAATAGCCTAAAAAAGACCCCCACCCAATAAAATGATGAAATTTAGCATTTGTTTAAAATTTAAACTTCGTTGGACTCACTACAAAAAAATCGGCCTTTCCCGGCGTTTTTAAAAAACGTCGGGACAGATATGCCTATGCCAGCGCTTTACAAAAGCGCCGGAATAGGAAACTCTATAACGGCGTTTTTTAAAAACGCCGGTACAGGAAGCTATATTGCGCTGGAATAGGGGGGTCTGAATTCCCTTCTAAGAAGACCTATCCCGGCGCTTATTAAAGCGCCGGGATAGGTTGAACCTATCCCAGCGCTTTAAAAAATGACATTTTGATCATCTTGACCTTTGACATGTAAAATTGAATGATCCCACATTCAATCGAGGTAAATTAAATTATTTTAGGCATTCCCTTGATATCGTGGTCAAAATTCTTCTTCTTCTTCTTTTTTGTTTTGGTTTTTCAGGAATCAATGAGTTTAATAATGGTTCTATATAACTTGAATACAACAGCAGAATTAATTACCACAGTAGTCTTCTTTCTTTTGCACGAAGTGCTATAATGTGAGTCTTTTAACATAATTAATCCTTCCAAACCATTTTATTATTCGTGTACAATATAAATGACAGATTTGACTGTTTGAACTTTGGATTTTGGTAGGAATGGAGTCAATGTGAAGGGATACTTTGCTTGGTCACTGTTGGACAACTTTGAATGAGCCGATGGTTACACTATTCACTTTGGGTTAGCTTATGTAGATTACAAGGATGGGCTGAAAAGATATCCTAAAAATTCAGCCAAGTGGTTCAAGAAGATTTTGAATTAAGAAAAGTTTATCACCCAGGTTTCATGTTTTTTGCGATTCCTATAACAATTTTGATTTCTTGTGTAAGAGTGTTTCAATAAAACTAGGTCCATATATAAACCTAGTTTGGACCTAGGTTTATGCAAAAAGAAAATAAATAAATAATTCATTTATCATTTTTTTGCTAAATTCTCAAATGGAATACATCCATGAGAGAAGCTGCTAGTTTTACAAAAGAATAGAATTTACTCCCTTCTTAAAAATCTCTCTAGCTAGGGCAACCCACATAACCAACCATATATCCATATCTTATTCCTTCTTGGACTACCTTTTCATAATTGATAATTAGGGCAACGCAAATTGACAACAACATGCAAAAATAAAACATGTGGGATGTGGCCATGGAACAGAGGCTCCAGTACTCCATAATCTCACAACGAAGTTATTGCTTCTCATAATTAAGGTAAAGAAAAAATAAATCAAATAAACTTGGATTGCTGTTGGGAAGATGAAGACAAGTGAAAAGATAAAGACTACGGTAAAAATGGAAAGTGAGAGAGTTAATGCATTTTATTTATTTAATAAGAACAATTAATGGCTTAAATCACTAATTTTTTGAAAAAAATAATTATATTATAATAAGTGTTTTTTTAAAAGAGGTGTAACTCTTATAAAGTTATATCAAGTGTAACCGTGGTTTTCAAACTGAAACCGTTTAATGAACAGTAAAAGAAGGAGGTTCAAGGTTTTAAAGTTGGATCGAGTCGAACTATAATAATATAATAACTAATTTAATAATTATTTAAAATATAAATAAATATATTAAATTAGTACAAAATAAAAAAATCAGCTAAAATAATCTAATTAAAACTATAAATTTATATTTTAATTACGTCTAATATATCCATCTAGCCCAAATATGAAATATCCATCCAATAATAATAATAACTATTTTTTTATAAGAAGAAATTTAAAAGCATCAATTTTTACCGGTACAAGTGGACAAAAGAGAATGATATCAAGTGGAGCTCAAAGGTCAAAAGTAAGAAACAAAGCTTTGACCACGTGACTAGCACACAAACCTAAAAAAGCACTACAAACTCCAATGCCGACGTGACTAGCTCACAAACCTGAAAAAAGCACTACAAACAAAGGTGAATGAAATTAAAGGAAAAGATAAAAAAAGCAATACAAACAAAAGCAAATGAAATTTAAGGGGAGAGAGAAAAAGAAGTCAGAAACGGCTCTTGACGGTAGAAGCTGAAAGAACAAGAAGCAGGAGAAGCCGGTATCCAGCTGAAACAAGAAACAAACCTGATAGTGGGTGGGAACGTAGCTCTATTTTTTTTTTTTTTTCTCTTTATTTATTATTTAAAATATTTTACAGATATTTCTTTTTTTGGAGGAATGACTTTACAAATTGTGGAGTTATGGGCCCAAATCATGCAATTGGGTTTTGGGCTTTGGTTGTAAGCGTGGGGCTTTAGTCGAGATCGTGAGTAGTCCGAGTTCGAGAAAGAATATCTCCTCGGATAAGCTAAACACAAATCAGCTATGGATCCTAGTGATCAAAGTGACCTTCTAGGAAACTCTAGTGATAGGGACGTGTGTCACAAATGCACAAGAAGGATAAGAACTAAAAAATATCTAGGAGAAAGCTGCTAATACCGTATTTATGTGGATAGGACCCCTGAACAGTGCTACCTCGATTACCGCAACTCAAAGAACACTAGAGAGGGTGTTTGATGGGACAGACACTCAAGTATAGGCTTAAATGATCAACAAGGAGAAGGCCCAGATTGTTTGAAAGAGATTATATAATAGGAGAAACCCACCATGGGAAGGGAGGGAGAAAGCACGGTAGCAATCTCAAAAACTCCTGTAACCATTCTCATTCAACATTTATTAGAACAAAACTCCTCGGATTGTGCTGAAGACAAGCTTTCTTTGGTAAACTCGGTTCATCTCTATTTGATTGTCATGAAATCCATATTAACTGTTATCTATGCACTAAAGCCTAGCTCTTCGACCCACTATCTACAAATTTATTGTATTGGGCTCATTGGGCCAAGACTCCATACATTTTAGGATTGGTCTGAATATCGTGTCCCTACACAAATATATTTGCAATACTTTTTTTTTTTTTTTTAAAGCCGGTCATATACTTTTATAGTCTTATCAATTGGAAATATATATATATATATATATATATATACACACACATACATATATCCTGTCTCTTTCAAAATAAATATATGGCTAAGTCTTGTATAATGAGGTTTTAAATGATAAGGGGCTGTTTGGTAAGGTGTTTTGAACAACAATTTTCAATGTTTAAACAATATAACATGTATTTTTATACATTAAAATTGTATTTATATATGAAACATTTTACGTATAAAACTTGATTGTATAAAACTTGATTATTATGATGGTTATTAATAGAAATTTATTATAATTGTATTAGTATATAAAATACTATTGTGGAAAAAAATTAATCCATGGTTATGTTTTCCTATATACATATAAATGTAGACTTGAGGGGGACATATTAGAGTATCAAAAGCTATTAACCAATTATGGGGATTAGAGGTCACTTCATCCTATTTCTAATTGTCCTGGTTGGCTCACTTGCTCGGGGTGAAGGTGTAATTCAAAATTATGACTCAAATTCTGTTGATCGTAGAAGTTTTCCTAAGGGTTTCATATTTGGCACAGCATCATCTGCTTACCAGGTTTGTGTTTAAAATTTTGAATTAATATATGTATTGTTGCTAAAAATTTTCTAACTTAATTAACACATTTTTGGAAACATTAATCCTCCTCCCAACTATCAAATTATAAATATAATATACACAAACACATGTATTTCTAATCAAAATTAACATGAAGATGGATTTTTATCTATATGCAAAAAGTCCATGATACTAGAGGCTGTTGATTTGGTGTATTTTGTCATTGTACAGTATGAAGGTGCAACGAATGAAGGAGGTAGAGGAGCTAGTATATGGGACACCTTCACTCATCGCTACCCACGTAACACTTCTCTCTTTCTCTTACTCTTACAACAGACTCAATACTTTACATTTAATTTTATTTAAAATATTATTCTATTCATTATTAATTTTCTGAAGGGTTTTGGGGGTTTTGGAGAAGTGGGTCCAGTGAGGAATTTTTTTTTTTTTTTTTTTTTTTTTTTTTAACATTGGCAATGAACAGTGCCATGCTACTAGTAGCGAGGCACTATTCATTGTTAAAATTTTTATTTTTGGATAGTTGGAAGAGTCTGATGCATGAGTATTTTGTGGATGTTTAGCTATATTTGTAGTATCAGACTAGTTTAAATAGTCTAATGCAAATACTATAAATTTTTTGAAGCTATCATATACAAGAAATTAAATAATAAAAACTATAATAATAAAAAATAAAAAAGCTAGAACCTAGAAGCTTATAAAATTAAAAAATGTACAAATAAAGGAAGAATAAAGCTAGAAGCTTGGTGAAAGATCTTTACTATTAGAAAAAAAAAAAAAAAAAAAAAAAAAAAAAAAAAAGCAAGGGTATTCAGCGTCAGTTGATTTAACCGACTTACAATTAATGGATAACCTCCTCCCTTTACCTCCCTTTAGACACGTATTTAGCTCAATATTTGAATCAATACATATTAGTCTATTAATCATCACAATTAAAAAGAATAAAAAAGTCTCTCTTCTTTTCAATGTGAAATAAAACATTCTACTAATTTCTTATCTTCTATATTAATTCTCACATTTTTACATTTATATTGTCATATAAATTCATTTTAACTAAATAATATTAAAATACTCCAATAGTGCGTCTTATAAAAAGTATAGTGTTGGAAAAGTGCAAGAGGCAAAGTTGCCGTGTGTGTTTATGTGTGGTGCCTGTATCTATATAAAACCTTATTGTCTTTTTATGAAATAAAGAGTCGTATTATTCTTCTCTATGTGGTGCGTTGCTCTTTTTGTTCATCAATCTAGTATTAGAGCTTCTGCTAATTCAGCATACCATAGATATATGGTGAATTCATTATTCCTGTGATAAGAAAGATACCGTTGTTGATTTTTTTTTTTTTTTAAATGAAAGATACAATTGCTCTTAGAATATTGCATAGGTTCAAAAATCCATTTTTTTTGGCATCAAGTTTAAATAGCTTTAATGTTGTTAGATTTTATCCTTCTAACGTTGGTGACTACTCTCAAGTCTCAACAACTCTAATAAAGTGCATGGAAAGTACTAATATTAGTGCGTTTGGGAAGCATTGAAAATTATAAATTATTATTTTTGCTACTATTTATGTATCTCACTGTAGTATTTCAATTAATTTTTACCTTTATCTATAGTACTTTTAGCAATAAATTTTCAGTTTCAGCAAAATAAGCGGTATCCAAACATGTTAAAATGCTTTCACTAGAATAAGAATTAAAAATATGGAAAGTACTAATATAGAGTGCATTTGGGAAGCACTAAAAATTATAAATTATTATTTTTGTTACTATTCATGGTTCTCACTGTAGTATTTCAACTAATTTTTACCTTTATTTTTAATACTTTTAGCAATAAATTTTCAGTTTCAGCAAAATAACCGGTATCTAAACAGACTCGAAATATGTTAAAATGCTTTCACTAGAATAAGCTTTTGAAGCCAACCATCCATAGTTGCGTAAACATATTACTTGATTTCGATAAGCCTTTTGGTGTTGCAGATAAGATAAAGGATGGTAAAAATGGAAACCCTACTGATGATTCCTATTATCGTTACAAGGTATATATTGTTGACAACTTGACATAATGCAATGTTTTATTATAATTTTTTTAAAGAAGATCATGCCTTTACCATGAATTAATTAATTGTTAGTGAGACTCTTTTTATATATTAATTCCTTTATTAGTTTGTTGAGATCTATATCTGTTCCAAATATTTTCGAATTAAAGCTTGTTTGTTATAATTTGGATTTTCTTTTACATTTCATATGACCAAGTGTATTATTCGGACTAATTGGTATGAATTGAATAACTTGGCAGGAACATGTGGCAATAATGAAATACATTGGTTTTGATGCATATAGATTTTCGATCTCATGGTCCAGAGGTCCAGATTATTACCACCTAAAATTACTAAAACACAACTTGTTTTTTCATTAATAAGTACTCGAGAGTTTTATATTTAATCCTTAGATTTGAATTTATGCTTTTTTTAATATTCTAATTTCTATGTTCAATTAAACTATAATCAATTAAATCATAAATTTTGAGATGCTCAACCTGATTCCAAATTGGAGTACATAAATTAATTAAATTTTTATTGAATTCTGTATTAATCAGGTGGAAATATAAGTGGGGGAGTGAACCGAGAGGGCATTAAATATTACAATAATCTCATCAATTAGCTCCTATCCCATGGACTGAAGCCATTTGTGACTCTATTCCACTGGGACCTTCCACAAGCCCTTGAAGACAACTATGGTGGTTTTTTAAATCCCTAAATTGAGTAAGCAATGATTATAATTATGTACTTCCAACAAATTTTACAACTATTGAGTCAGTAAGTTGTCAAATAATAGACAATCAAGTGAGCGAATTTAAAAATCAATAACAAATTATCATCTTATTAACAAGTTTTGAAAATATGAATAAGATCGTGTTTCCAAACATAGTTTAATTAACATGTATATCGATCTCAATCAGTTATATAAACAGGAATGACTTTAGGGACTATGCTGAGCTTTGCTATAAAGAGTTTGGAGATAGGGTGAAGCATTGGATCACCCTAAATGAACCTCTAACCTTTGCTGCCCTGGGATATGGAAATGGTGCATTTGCGCCAGGTAGATGTTCAAAGAGTTTGTTCTCAAATTGTAATAATGGTGATTCAGCTACTGAACCCTACTTAGTTGCTCACCACCAGTTTCTTGCTCATGCGGCTGCAGTTGAAGTTTATCGACGCAAGTACCAGGTTAGAGGGCATGATTATTGAATTTCACTAGCAAAATCAACTAGAATTTAAGCGTGATTATACCAAATAATCATTGATTTTTCATGGTAGTATCATGATTTTTTTGGATAGTACTAATGTGCTCATCTTTTTATTTGATGAATAATGTACTAAAAATGACACCCAGATTAAAATCAGTATGATTTTCAATCAGTTAGTCTAATGGACTGATCTAAACTACAAATGATGGTTTATGTAGAAATATCAGAAGGGTCAAATTGGGATTACACTAAATTCACCATGGGTATTGCCATATTCCCAGTCAAATGCAGAAACTGATGCAGCATCTCGAGCCCTTGCTTTTGCGTATGATTGGTAAGTAGTTTTCTGAGATTATTTAAAATTTGTGTTTTGGAATAATTTTTTCCCCCGGAAATTAGTAAATTTATTCTTATGTTTTCAAAAGAAATGAGGCTTTAATAATTATACATAAACAATAAGCTAATAAAAATCTGAACAGGAAAATAATTTGATGTCATCTCTCAACTGACTTTAGATTGAGAGGAATTTTATTTTTTATTTGTAAGTACAAAATAGGATATACAACCAAACAACAATTTTGAAATACAAACTTGAAATTCAAATTATCTAATAATAAACTAACAAAAAATAAAAAAAAGTTAATCCAAATGCACATTGACAATTTTTAGCCTTCTAATTGGTTTTTTTTTTTTTCTAATTTATTTTTTTCAGAAAAAGGGTTATGCGTAGTCTTAGGTGTTTAAGAAACTACGCATGAACGCAAACCAGAAAATTAATAAATATTATTGTTCAATATTTTGAGAACGCAGCTAATTGAAGATCATCTATAACTTTTCTAGGTTTATGGAACCACTAAATTCTGGTCATTACCCAGCCGAAATGGTTGCCCATGTCCATGAAAGATTGCCACAATTTTCTAGAGAGCAATCTTCTATGGTTAAAGGGTCTTTTGATTTCATTGGCATAAACTATTATAGTACCAATTATGCTAAAGATGTTCCCTGTGAAAACCAACAACCTAGCTACTTCAAAGACTCTTGCATTAACAACACAGGTTCGTTTTACTGATGAAGTTCGCTGTATTTGAATTAGTTTACTCTCTTTTTCTAGTTTTTTGGGACAAACAATTATACTATGTTAATTAAGTTGAAATATAATATGTTTTTGATAGATGAGCAAAATGGGATTCCCATTAGTCCAAAGGTATGAATTCTTTTACAGCTCGTTTCTTATACACAAGTTTTTTTTTTTTTTTTTTTTTCAACTCATTTGTTATACATTGGCAATGCCTATGAAAAATACAAAGAATCAGACAACAACACTAACAATAACTAATACTGTTACTAATAACTTTTTTCCTACCTACCATCAAAAAAATAAAGTGGGTTTTACTTAGCTTAACTAGTAAAATTTCAATAGTTGAATAAGAGATCTAGGATTCAATCTCTGCTTACATCAAAAATTGACTGATGTCTTGGTCTGATGATAAAAGAGTTATCATTGGGAGTGGCCGTTATAGATTGAAACTCTCTCAAAAAATAAAATAAAATAATTTTCCCTCTAACTTTCCAACTCATTTGTTATACATTGGCAATGTCTATGAAAAATACAGAGAATCAGACAACAACAATGACAATAACTAATACTATTACTAATAACTTTCCTCCTACCTACCATCAAAAAAATAAAGTGGGTTCTACTTAACTTGACTGGTAAAGTCCCAATAGTTGAATAAAAGATCTAAGATTCAATCTCTGTTTACATCAAAAATCGACTAATGTCTTGGTCTGATGATAAAAGAGTTATCATCGGGAGCGGCCGCTATATATTGAAACTCTCTCAAAAAATAAAATAAAATAGCTTTCCCCCTAACCATTGGGCTATGTCATATTATAAGTAGTTTTTTTTCTTGTGCATTTTTGTTTTCCTTGATGTATATATCTACATCTACATTGAGCATCTACATCTAGAATACTATATCCTACAACTACAAGCAAGCATGGACTATCTCTCCCTTCAATGTTGATATCAAAAAACCTATCATTATTCTTCCTTCACCTCAAAAAAAAAAAAAAAAAATCAATCTTCTTCTAAAGTCAATTTTAATCATGATTCTGCACCTGCACAAAGAGAGAAATACATTAGTGTCAATGTATTGAATTAGAGTATAATGATTTGCATTGTAATTGACTCCGCAGGGTGCTTCTGACTGGATTAATATTTATCCACAAGGAATTCAAGATCTATTACTCTACACAAATAATAAGTACAACAACCCAATCATCTATACTACTGAGAATGGTATATCTAACTACATGAGATCATCTACTCTACATGTCATCCATAGTGATACGTTCAATCACTATATGTAATCTCTTCTTCTTCTTCTTCTTCTTCTTCTTCTTCTTCTTCTTTTGTTTTGGTTTTTTCAGGAGTCAATGAGTTTAATAATGGTTCTATATCACTTGAGGACTACAGCAGAATTGACTACCACAGTAGTCATCTTTCTTTTATACGAAGTGCTATAATGTGAGTCTTTTACATAATAAATCCTGCCAAACCATTTTATTAGTTGTGTACAACATAAATGACAGATTTGAATGTTTGGACTTTGGATTTTGGTAGGAATGGAGTCAATGTGAAGAGATACTTTGCTTGGTCACTATTGGACAACTTTGAATGGGCCGATGGTTACACTATTCGCTTTGGGTTAGTCTTTGTGGATTACAAGGATGGGCTGAAAAGATATCCTAAAAATTCAGCCAAGTGGTTCAAGAAGATTTTGAATTAAGAAAAGTTTATTACCCAGGTTTCATGTGTTTTGCGATTCTTGGAACAATCTGATTTATTGTTAAGAGTATTCACATTGGGAATGATATATGTCATATGTTGTTTCAATTTAGCATAAAAGTCCAAAACTCTCCGCCATTCGGACTTGTAAAATCTGATTATTCCAAAAAGATTTGCAATTGTGCTACAGTGCGATTCTAAATTATAAAACAAAATATTAATATTTTATTCCTTTCAACTCCTCTCTCTCACCGGTCACTCTCATCTACTCTCTCTTTATTTTCTTTTTCTTCTTTTTTAGTTCTGATTCTCTCATTCAATCCCTCTCCCTTTCTCGGTGTTTGGGTGTGGTGTGGAGATCGACGTTGGGCTCTGGCGTGGAGATTGTTGTTGACTTTGGAAAGATGGGAAAAAGTTTTTGGGTTTTATTTGGGTCAGATTTTGCTAGGTTTGGGTCCAATTTTACTGGGTTTGTTGGTCGTCGGAGATCGTCAATGTTTGGGTTCGGTTTTGCTGGGCTTTTGTTGGTCATTTGTGGGTTTTGTTTAGGCGGTGGTGGGTGATGGGCAGTGAGGCAGGGGTGGTTTGTTTGATTTTTGTAGCCTTTTTGGACGGTGAAGGTGGTGGTGGTTTCAATGGAAGAGAGACAGAGGAGAAGAGGTATTATGTAGAAATATTATTTTAGGATATATTATTTTATGGTTTTGGGATATATTATTTTATTGTCTAGAAATATTATTTTAATGTGTTATATGATAAAATAAAAGTTAGAATGTTGGGCGTATTATAAAATAGTATGGTATAAATGATAAAATAGTTTTTTGAGATGGTAAAATAAAATAGGATAGCATTTTCCAATGTGAATGCTTAGTGTTTTGATAAAACTAGGTCCACATATAAACCTAGTTTGGACCTAGGTTTATGCAAAAAGAAAAATAAATAAAACTAGGTCCATATATACAGAATATCTATAATTTGTATGTTCAAGGAATGCCGAATGCAAAACTCATTTAATAAGAGGGAAATATCTACAAATCTACATGCTCTATAAAATTTCACTTGCCTTTTACAATTTTTTTTTTAAAAGACAAGATAATATTTTCATCAAACTCGATGGATTTTAAAAGATACACATAGAAATCAGATCAACATTGTAGCTCAACTGGCACTTTCAGATATTTCTCAAAAAAAAAAAAAAAAAATTGGCACTTTCTAATATTTACATCAGAAACGTTTAGGGTTCAAAATTTCTACCGTTAACTTTTTCTTTTAAAATGTTTAAAGCTTCTATTAACTTTTTCCTTTTAATATTTAGTATTCCCTATTTTTGTTAGAATAATTTTTATTACTACTTAACATGTGTCTTTGGTGCACTTATTAATAATAATATCCTTTTTGAAAAAGGCAAGCTTATTTCTTAGCTACAACTTTTTTAATATTCTATTTTTAAGTATGACTTTACTTTTAGACAATGAATATATATTTTGTCTAAAATAAACAAGCCGATAAATAATCCTACAGGATTCTTGGAGAGAAGTGCACTACTCTTTCAAAGCAAATAAACCAAAACATACCTTTTTTTTCCTCTAAAATTTATCTTGTTATTTATTTTGCACCATGTTTCCCAAACTATTTATTTTTAGAGAGAGTTTTATTTCTTAATACTGGAGTCAAATGTGAGACTACATCATAGATATTAATCTAAGTGAGTTATTGCGTAAAAAAAAACTAAAGAGTCTAAAATTAATGAACATAAAAAAAATTTCAAAAAATGGACAATTTACATTTTCTACCTAATAATGTTCTTATAAGACTTTTTAAAGAGTTAAAAAAAAAAAAAAGAATGCTTATCCAACAAAAAAAAAAAAAAGAACAACTATTAATAATATTGAAAATATATATGTAAGAATTATACTATTCATCTTAATGTATATCTTTTAAGTATATTTATACATATGCATGGTGTTACAAGCTAGTATATATATATATATATATATATATATATATAAATACAGGGGTGTAGTTAGAAATTTTTGTTTGGGAGGCCAACTTATGATGCTAATTTATTAGCTTATACTAACTTTCATAAACTTGCATAAACACGTACATCTACACACACCCGTAACTTAGTATCCTTCATAGTGAATCTTTAAAGTTTTCTTTTTTAATATAAGTTACCAAATTGCCTACCAAAGTGAGTAAAAAAAAAAATTCAATTGAACTAATGAAATATTCAAAGACATGAATGATTTAAAACTTTAACAGACACAAGAACATATTTTATAATAAAAAATTATTGTGAAAAAAAAAAAAATCTCTATAACTACTAGATCAATTGGACAATTTTTTTAAGAGCATCACTAGGCTAGATCAAATATTTGAGAGGGCCGAGTCTTATTTTTATAGACTAATAATTAAAATGTTAAACATTTATAGATAGAGTATTAAAATATTTTTAAAATTTTCGGGGCCGTATATATATATACGAGAGAGAGAGAGACCATCAGATGATAGAGAGAGAAATAGAGCACGACTATAAACTTTCATCTCAAATTCCATCAATCACCAACCCATTAACTCCTTTGCTTAGCTTAACTATTCGCTTTAGAATTTAGATACTTCACCTTTCAAGTTTCAACTTTCAAGGGGTTTAGTTAACAAGATCAAGCACCTATCTCACAGATTTCCAAGAAGTCAAAAAAATCATCTGGAACTCCTATCATTGTTTCTTACTTCCCCCATTAAGATGTTGCACTCTCTCTCTCTTGAATCAATGCCATGAAGACAGTTGGCTAAGGATTTTTGAGCTTCTCCTCACTACTATTGCTGTTGTTCCTCGTTGAAGGCTTCGATTGAGAGCTATCCATACTAGCTTTGGTGTTCCTCGACAATCAGCGTCGGCCCTAGGCCTAGGCCACTTAGGCCATCGCCTAGGGCCCCCAACTAGAGAAAGGCCCCAAATTTTGGGGCAAAAATTGATTTATATATTTTTTTTAAAAAATAATTTTTTGGAGATATTAGGAAAAAATTAGTTTTACATTTTTCATCTACTTTTAAGAAGTATTAAAGGAGTAATGTTAGAGATAATACAACTTTAAATATATAAATCTTACAAATACATGTGTATTAATCGCAAAAAATAATTCATATAGGAAAATGTTAGAAATATTATTAATTTTACTTGAAAACCAGTACAAATTAATGTGACAATTAGTAATTTAATATGATTGTGAAAGTCAACAACCTATAAAATGCATTTTTTTTTTGGTGATTGTTGATACATCTTTGTAAACTTCATGTTGTAAAATTTATAATATCTTTAACATCATTCATTCAAATACTTATTTATTATCTTCTTTAAGTGTCACTAATCACATTCATTACTACATCATTTGTAAGTTTTTTAAGTAAAATATGTTATAATTTTAGCATTTTTTTAAAAAAGCATATTACAAAATAAAAATAATGAATTTTTGTTATAAAAAAAATTATGATATTAAACACTAGTTAAATATTATTTAAGTGATAACAAAAATGCCTCATCATAAAAATTAAAAAAAAAAAAGGCTTCATTTAAATATATTATCTTAGACCTCTAAATTTGTTAGGCCGCCCCTGTCGGCAATATAAGAAAAAAGTTTGTATTTTTGCTTCTGTTTGGGTTTGAGTTTTGGTGAATTTAGGACTGGGTTTTCTTATAGTGATAAGGATTCAATGATTTTTTATTTGGGTTTTTCAAATGTGGGGTTTTGGGTATGATCATTTGTGAATCTGTGGGTATTTTCTAATATAAGTTTTGTATCAAAATGGGTCTAAAGTATGTTTTTGTTGTTTAGTTTTTGTGTATGTATGATCATGAATTTGAGTTTGAAATCTGAGATTTTTGGGCCCTGGGTCCCAATAGTCCTAAACCCCAATAAAGCCCATAAGGCCGAACCAGGGTAAAAGGCCGGTTTAGCTAAGAATAACGAAAACCGCCTATTGACTATGTTAACATTTCTAGACTTAGCCACAAAAATAAACATCATTCACATTTTAATAGTGTCTGTGTCTCTCACAGACACACAGTCTCAGCCTGCTACTTCTCATCGAAACCCCAAAGAGGAAGAACAAGCTGTGCATTGTAAGTGCTCTCTCTCTCTCTCTCTCTCTCTCTCTCACTCTCTCTCTCTCTGTGTTTTCTTTACATACATACTTGATTTGGGTTTATGTTTATCTATCAAATTAGGGTTTTTTTTTTCAAATCTGTTCCAGCGACCTAGGGTTTCTCTCTATTTGAGCCTTATTGTTAGAATCAACCCCTTTTTCACATTCTGATCTGATTTTTAACTTCTGGGTCTTTCTTAATTTCAATATCACTGTTTTTGTTTTAGTCTAAGGTTTAGGGTTTAACGGTAAAATTTGAACCTTCTAATAAAAACCCAAATTTTAATTAGGGTTTAGTGATTAATTTGTTAGACCCATTAGTCTAATGATGTTGTTTTACATTACTGTTACTTTGTTGAGATTTGTTTGGACCCGAAAAGCCTAGGGCCTAATACACTTGTTGTTTTGGATTTTTTTTTGTTTTGATTTTAAGGGGTGTGAGATTTTGTTTTGGATAGAAGAGTAGCTTTGGGAATGGCACATTTGGGCGGTGGTGCTGAAGCACACGCCAGGCATAAGCAGTATGAGTATCGAGCCAACTCGAGTCTGGTCTTGACTACTGACTCTCGCCCACGCGACACTCATGAGCCCACGGGAGAGCCCGAATCTCTATGGGGAAAGATTGACCCCAGGAGCTTTGGTGACAGAGCATACCGGGGGAAACCCCCAGAATTGGATGAGAAGCTTAAGAAATCAAAGAAGAAGAAGGAGCGTGACCTGCTTGCTGAGCCTCCACCTAGTCGCCAGAGCAAGCGACGCCGCCTTCAAGAAGAGAGTGTATTGAATTCATCCGAGGAAGGTGTTTACCAACCCAAGACGAAGGAAACGAGGGCTGCCTATGAGGCTATGCTTAGCGTAATTCAGCAACAGTTGGGTGGGCAGCCACTTAGTATTGTTAGTGGTGCTGCTGATGAGATATTAGCTGTACTTAAGAATGAGACGCTTAAGAACCCTGACAAGAAGAAGGAGATTGAGAAGCTTTTGAATTCTGTACCCAATGCTGTTTTTGATCAGTTGGTATCTATTGGAAGGCTTATTACTGATTACCAAGATGGGGGTGGTGATGTGGCTGGGACTGCTGCAGCTGCTGCTAATGGTGATGATGCTCTTGATGATGATGTGGGTGTTGCGGTTGAGTTTGAAGAGAATGAGGAGGAGGATGAGGAGAGTGATCTTGATATGGTGCAAGAAGATGAAGAGGAGGAAGATGATGTGGTGGAAGCCAGTAATTCTGGGGCTATGCAAATGGGGGGTGGGATTGATGATGATGATGATATGCAGGAAGCAAATGGGGGAATGAACCTTAATGTTCTAAGCATTGGTGCTTATTGGCTTCAAGGAAAGATTTCTGAAGCATTTCAAAAACAGATTGATCCGCAACAATGCCAAATTCTTGCAGAAGATGTGCTTAAGATACTAGCTGAAGGTGATGACAGGGAAGTTGAGTCGAAGCTGTTGCTGCTTCTTCAGTTCGATAAATTTAGCCTTATTAAGATTCTGTTGAGGAACCGGCTTAAGATTGTGTGGTGTACCCGTTTGGCAAGGGCTGAAGATGAAGACCAAAAGAAGAAGATTGAGGAGGAAATGATGGGTTTGGGGCCGGAATTGGTGGCAATTGTGGATCAGTTGCATGCCACGAGGGCTACTGCAAAAGAAAGGCAAAAGAACTTGGAGAAGAGTATTAGAGAAGAGGCTCGTCGTTTGAAGGATGAGAGCGGTGGAGATGGTGACAAAGGTAGGATAGGGATTGTTGATAGAGATGCGGACAGTGTTTGGGGCCAGCGCCAGTTGCTTGATCTTGACAGTATTGCTTTGAACAAGGTGGTCGTTTGGTGGCTTCAAAAAAGACCGAGCTTCCGGATGGATCTTATAGGCATTCTAGCAAGGGATATGAAGAAATTCATGTGCCTGCATTGAAGCCAAAGCCATTTGATCCAAATGAGAAACTTATAAAAATATCTGACATGCCAGACTGGGCACAACCTGCTTTCAAAGGAATGAAGGAGTTGAACAGGGTACAGAGTAAAGTCTATGAGACTGCTCTTTTTAAAGCTGACAATATCCTCTTATGTGCTCCCACTGGGGCAGGGAAAACTAATGTTGCAGTGTTCACCATACTTCAGCAGATAGCATTGAACAGGAATTCAGATGGTTCATTTAACCATAGTGATTATAAGATTGTATATGTTGCACCTATGAAAGCTCTTGTCGCTGAAGTTGTTGGCAATTTATCTAATTGTTTGCAGTATTATGATGTTAAAGTCAGGGAGCTAAGTGGAGACCAGTCATTGACTCGCCAACAAATTGAAGAAACTCAAATTATTGTTACAACTCCTGAGAAGTGGGATATCATTACCAGGAAGTCAGGTGATCGAACTTATACTCAACTTGTGAAACTTCTTATCATTGATGAGATTCATCTTCTTCATGATAACAGAGGACCTGTGCTTGAAAGTGTTGTTGCTAGAACTGTTAGACAGATTGAAACTACAAATGAGCATATTCGGTTGGTTGGGCTATCTGCTACACTACCTAATTATGAAGATGTGGCGTTGTTCTTACGGGTTGATACAAAGAAAGGAGGATTGTTCCACTTTGACAACAGTTACAGACCCGTCCCTCTTTCTCAGCAGTATATTGGAATCACAGTGAAGAAGCCACTGCAGAGGTTCCAGTTGATGAATGATGTCTGTTATGAAAAGGTAATGGCAGTGGCAGGGAAGCATCAAATACTAATTTTTGTCCACTCAAGGAAGGAAACAGCCAAGACAGCCCGCGCCATACGAGATACTGCTCTTGCTAATGATACTCTAGGTAGATTTTTGAAAGAGGACAGTGCAAGTCGTGAGATTCTCCACTCTCAAACAGATTTGGTCAAGAGCAATGAACTTAAAGATCTATTGCCATATGGTTTTGCAATTCATCATGCTGGGTTAGCAAGGGCTGACCGCCAGCTTGTTGAGGAGTTATTTTCTGATGGGCATGTGCAAGTTTTGGTTTCTACTGCGACACTTGCTTGGGGTGTGAATTTGCCTGCTCACTCAGTGATTATTAAAGGGACCCAGATTTATAATCCAGAAAAGGGAGCATGGACTGAGCTTAGTCCTCTGGATGTTATGCAGATGCTGGGTCGTGCAGGAAGGCCCCAGTATGATTCTTATGGGGAGGGCATAATCATTACTGGTCATAGTGAACTTCAATATTATCTTTCTCTAATGAATCAACAGCTCCCCATTGAAAGTCAGTTTGTGTCAAAATTGGCTGATCAATTGAATGCAGAAATTGTTCTCGGAACTGTTCAAAATGCTAGAGAAGCCTGTAATTGGATTGGGTACACGTACTTGTTTGTCCGTATGGTGCGGAACCCAACACTATATGGTTTGCCACATGATATTATTGATAGAGATAAGTTTTTGGAAGAGAGGAGGGCTGATTTGGTAAGCATCATTTTCCTTGTTTTGCATTTCATTGCATCTTTTGTTTTCTTTCTCATTTTATCTGATTTCTGCTGCTGTCTCTGGCGCCTTTATTTTCTTTGGCTGTGACCTTCAAAGTTCAAACACCCCCCCCCCCCCCCACCCCACAGAAAAGGGAGGGGGGGGGGGGTGTGGAGGGGGTTGTGGGGTCCCCAATTCCCAGAGAAAAAAAAAAATGCAGTGTTGTTGGTTACATTGATGCTATGATATTTCACTAAATGTTAGAAAATATCCACCCTTTAATTTTTTATTATCTAAGTTGGTTGAAGTTAAAGAACAGTAGGTACTTAGTTATATTTAAATTGTATTGCCTGCAAACACATAGTGCAATGTATGCTGTTGAGCTGGGTGTGGATGAAGAATATTTCCTTTTAGCATTGGCTTGCATTTTGTTTAATTCATGTCCCAGTTGTGTGATACTGGTAAACTTTCTTTCTTTTGTGCTTGGTATAACAAGTGTGCACAAATCTGAGACTAAATTACTGTTATACAAATATTTATGTTTAATGATTTAAATGGGATAAAGTTAAAGTGTATGTTGTGTAAGTTGATATGATTTGTTCCACATCTTTTCTGTGGGTATGCGAGGCATTCTGCTATGGCCACATTATATTTTAGATCAGGTTGTTCTGTTATGATGGCATTCTTGCTCATTTTAGCTCTTATGGAAATTTTGTTTATAGTTCATATTAGTGCTTTGCTGTACTCACTCTTGTAACTATTCATTTTACCTCTTCATATACTGCTTGTGATTGTATCCATCACAGTTGTCTCATTGTTTTTTTTTTGGGTACAGATCCATTCTGCTGCGACCATATTGGACAAAAATAATTTGGTGAAGTATGATAGAAAAAGTGGATATTTCCAGGTAACGGACTTGGGTCGGATTGCTAGCTACTACTATATTACTCATGGGACGATA
Organism: Lithocarpus polystachyus; assembly: GCA_033629205.1. Classification (NCBI taxonomy): domain Eukaryota; kingdom Viridiplantae; phylum Streptophyta; class Magnoliopsida; order Fagales; family Fagaceae; genus Lithocarpus; species Lithocarpus polystachyus. The sequence continues at coordinate 2,478,237 of CM066165.1, forward strand.
TCCACGTATAATGAGCATTTGAAGCCCACTATGGGGGATATTGAGCTTTGTCGGTTGTTTTCACTCAGTGAAGAATTCAAATATGTTACAGTAAGACAAGATGAGAAGATGGAACTCGCAAAGCTTTTAGATCGTGTTCCTATTCCTATCAAGGAAAGCTTGGAAGAGCCTAGTGCCAAGATTAATGTTTTGCTGCAAGCATATATTTCACAGTTGAAGCTTGAAGGCCTTTCATTAACATCTGACATGGTGTTCATAACTCAGGTTTGTTTATATCTTGTTTACTTATTTTTCTTCTTTCCCTTTTGTTTATAGTTAGCTCTAGTGTTTCCTTTGTTTCTTTTGACTTCTGTTTGTTCTTTGGTTGAGCTTCTTTGTCTGTGTTTGCTTATTTGTTTCCGTCTTCTTGTTCAGAGTGCGGGACGTCTTATGCGAGCTCTTTTTGAGATTGTCTTGAAACGTGGTTGGGCTCAATTGGCTGAGAAGGCTTTAAACTTATGCAAAATGGTTAACAGGAGGATGTGGAGTGTCCAAACACCCCTTCGCCAATTCCATGGAATCCCAAATGATATTTTGATGAAGTTGGAGAAGAAGGATTTGGCCTGGGATAGGTATTATGACCTTTCATCACAGGAGATAGGGGAGCTTATTCGCATCCCAAAGATGGGAAGAACACTTCACAAGTTCATCCACCAATTCCCTAAGCTTAACCTTGCAGCGCATGTTCAGCCAATTACTCGCATTGTTTTGAGGGTCGAGCTCACAATAACACCAGACTTTCAGTGGGAGGACAAAGTTCATGGATATGTGGAGCCATTTTGGGTGATTGTAGAGGATAATGATGGTGAATATATTCTTCATCATGAATATTTTATGCTGAAGAAGCAGTATATTGATGAAGATCACACTTTGAATTTCACAGTGCCAATTTATGAACCATTGCCACCTCAGTACTTCATCCGTGTCGTGTCAGATAGATGGCTTGGGTCACAAACTGTTTTACCTGTTTCTTTCAGGCACCTCATCTTGCCAGAAAAGTATCCTCCACCGACAGAGCTATTGGACTTGCAACCGCTGCCTGTGACAGCTTTAACGAATCCAGCATATGAAGCTCTTTATAAGGATTTTAAGCATTTCAATCCTGTTCAGACACAAGTATTCACAGTTTTGTATAATACCGATGACAATGTCTTGGTTGCTGCACCAACAGGAAGTGGGAAGACCATATGTGCAGAGTTTGCTATCCTAAGGAACTATCAAAAAGGACCTGAGAGTATTATGCGTGTTGTGTATATTGCACCTCTTGAAGCACTGGCCAAGGAACGGTATCGTGATTGGGAGAGGAAGTTTGGTAAGGGTGGTCTTAGAATGCGGGTGGTTGAATTAACGGGGGAGACAGCTACAGATTTGAAACTTCTTGAGAAGGGTCAGATAATAATCAGTACTCCTGAGAAATGGGATGCTTTGTCGCGCCGCTGGAAACAGAGAAAACATGTTCAACAGGTTAGCCTTTTCATCGTTGATGAACTCCACTTGATTGGGGGTCAAGGTGGTCCCATCTTGGAGGTGGGTGTTTCCCGGATGAGATATATTGCAAGCCAAGTTGAGAACAAGATACGAATTGTGGCTTTGTCAACTTCTCTTGCAAATGCAAAGGATCTTGGGGAATGGATTGGTGCTACTGCTCATGGCCTTTTCAACTTTCCTCCTGGTGTCCGTCCAGTGCCATTGGAAATACACATTCAAGGGGTGGATATAGCTAATTTTGAAGCCAGGATGCAAGCAATGACGAAACCAACATACACTGCGATTGTTCAACATGCCAAAAATGGGAAGCCTGCTCTTGTTTTTGTTCCAACAAGGAAGCATGTCCGACTCACTGCTGTGGATCTGATGACATATGTGGCTGGTGATGGCAGTAAGTCATTTTTATTGCAGACTCCTGAAGAACTCAAGCCTTTCATTGACAAAATTAATGATGAAATGTTGAAAGCCACTTTACGTCATGGAGTGGGCTACTTGCATGAGGGCTTAACTAAGTTGGATCAAGAAGTTGTGTCACAGCTGTTTGAGGCTGGGTGGATTCAGGTTTGTGTCATGAGCAGTTCAATGTGTTGGGGAGTTTCATTGTCAGCCCATTTGGTGGTGGTGATGGGTACGCAATACTATGATGGTCGGGAAAATGCTCACACTGATTACCCTGTTACTGATCTTTTGCAAATGATGGGTCATGCCAGTCGACCTTTGTTAGATAATTCTGGGAAATGTGTCATCCTTTGCCATGCGCCTCGTAAAGAGTACTACAAGAAGTTCTTGTATGAAGCATTCCCAGTTGAGAGCCATTTGCACCACTTTCTACACGATAATCTGAATGCAGAAATTGTTGCTGGAATTATTGAGAACAAGCAGGATGCTGTGGATTATCTTACATGGACATTTATGTACAGGAGGCTCACACAAAATCCCAACTATTACAATCTTCAGGGAGTTAGTCACAGGCATCTCTCTGATCATCTGTCAGAGCTTGTAGAGAACACATTGAGTGATTTGGAATCGAGTAAGTGTGTTGCTATTGAGGATGACATGGACCTTTCTCCTTTGAATCTAGGCATGATAGCATCATATTATTACATCAGTTACACTACTATAGAGCGTTTCAGTTCTTCTTTGACTTCCAAAACAAAGATGAAGGGTCTTTTGGAGATCTTGGCTTCAGCTACAGAGTATGCACTTCTTCCTATACGACCTGGGGAGGAAGAGGTGGTTCGGAGGTTGATTAATCACCAGAGGTTTTCATTTGAAAATCCCAAATGTACAGATCCACATGTGAAAGCTAATGCACTTCTTCAGGCCCACTTTTCAAGGCAAACTGTTGGTGGGAACCTAGCATCAGACCAGCGAGAGGTGCTTCTTTCTGCAAGTAGATTGCTTCAGGCAATGGTTGATGTTATTTCAAGCAATGGCTGGCTGAGCCTTGGTCATCTTGCAATGGAAGTCAGCCAAATGGTGACACAGGGCATGTGGGAATGTGATTCCATGCTTTTACAGCTTCCCCACTTCACAAAGGAGTTGGCCAAGAAATGCCAAGAAAACCCTGGAAAGAATATCGAGACCGTTTTTGATTTGGTGGAGATGGAGGATGATGAGAGGCGTGAGCTGCTGCAGATGTCAGATGAGCAGTTGCTTGATATTGCACGATTTTGCAACCGTTTTCCCAATATTGATATGACATATGAAGTGCTTGAGAATGACAACGCGAGGGCTGGGGAGGATATCACTCTGCAAGTCACTCTTGAGCGAGATCTAGAGGGAAGGACGGAGGTGGGACCTGTTGATGCTCCCAGGTATCCGAAGGCCAAAGAAGAAGGGTGGTGGCTAGTTGTTGGTGATACCAAAAGTAACCAGTTGCTTGCCATCAAGAGAGTTTCCCTGCAAAGGAAGGCAAAGGTTAAGCTTGAATTTGCTGCTCCTGCAGATGCTGGAAAGAAGCCATACACCCTCTATTTCATGTGTGATTCATATTTGGGTTGTGACCAGGAGTATAGCTTCAGTGTTGATATCAAAGACGCAGCAGGCCCAGATGAAGACAGTGGGAGAGAATGAACAGGTCATCCTTTTTATTTTCTTTTGGTTCATTGTAATTTTTGCTTTCTGCTATCTTAAACATGGTTGTAATTTTTGCTTTGACATTGTGAATTGGTACTTATGTGACTTCCGCATAATTCGAAGCAATTGGATGTCAACTAAATGTTTTCTGCTTTTATGTGTCTAATTATTTTGTTTGGTTTGGGAAATTGATTGAATCTGATGTATTTATCTGTGCTTCATTTGGTTGTAGTGAAAGAACAGTTGGTGGGTTTTTTTATCTGTGCATTCAAAAACTATAGCTTTTATATAGCAGCCTCAAGCTTTTCTATGTTTTGGCTACACATTATCTTTGAGCTGGTATAAGGTGCCCTGGCTTTATGGTTGCTATTAATTTTTCTGAAGGCTAGTTTTCTAAGTATATGGATTCTCCTCATCTATGCTGGACTTAGTTTCCAGGTTTGCTTTGGATTTTGTCTGTCTGACAATGTAGTGTCTGCCCATTCTAATGGATCAGGCCTGTACCTCCCATGTTGGAGAAGTTCAATTTTAGCATGGCTGCGTTACTGTTAGTTATAAAGGTGCAAGAACCTTATGTTTCACCACTAAAATGCAAGATTAGATTGGGGAAATTAAAAGTTGCAAATGAAGTCAAGCTTTTCCTAACAACCGATTCTCAAAAAAAAAAAAAAAAAAAAAACACTTATCCAAACAATCATATCAACTGTCCATTGCTTTTGGGTTTTACTCTTCTCACTACATTTTCTGGGAAAAGATTATAGTCTTGTAATCTCTTTCACTAGTGTAATTTATATTTGGTTCTCACCTTTTTGGATGAATTGTGGTTCTAATCTTGGGTGGGAAGGAAATGCATAAATAGTTCTATTAATGGTTCTATGTTTAGCAGTAACACCTTGGATAAAATGCTGAAAGTTAATGTTCATCTATGCAGTTTACTAGTCCAAGTAGTGTGCTATAGAAGGTTATAAGCAAACCATCAATTGTGAAGTCTTTCTTAGGGGACATTTTCCAGATTATTTGTTGCTAATGGTTTACAGGTATTGGAATTGTCAAACATCAGAATCTGTATTCAAGTAAATGATGTTATCACTAAAGGCAGCAGAAATTCTAATAATTATCTCCTTCATTATTTGCAGCATTAGCCTAACCTGTTTTTTTTTTTTTTTTTTGGCTGAATGCAGCATTAGCCTAATCTAACGGCTTGGGAATGGATACTTGGAATTCATAAGATGAATTAAAGGCTTGTATTCGGGTACCGTGAACCGGCCTCCCTGCACAAGGAAAAATGACAGTATATATAACTTGAGTGTACCATAGTTCAATCATTTTACAATGAATGATCAAAAAAAAAAAATCATTGTACAATGACCTTTGTGTGATGGTTTTCTTGTACTGGTATTAGTTTCTTGGCCATCTCTTTATGAAGGTTTTATCTGATGCAATCTAGAGCCTTTGATCCTAAATAGTTGATGAAAAGTATTTTTTATGTGCATTCATAAGCTTTAAATGGCATCAAATGTGGTAATTACACTACATGATCCTGATTATACATTTAAATAGGAATGGTTGATGTGTAGTTGGTAACTTTGTTATAGATGATATTTTAACTTGTTTATACAATTATCATGTCTGATTTCTTTTTTCCTCGTTAGGAATTATCCAATTTTTAAAATTGTATTCGTGTCTAGATTCTATTATTATGATTGTGACTACCATTATAATGTAGTATATATAGAGAATGAGAGGGAAGTAAATTGGAGGAAGAAAAATAATGACTTGTTTAAATACTATTCTTTTTTATGGATAATTGATGAGTAATTGGTTCAATAGTGTTTTATATACAGGGATTTGACAGTCTAATGACATATAGTTACAGAATTTACTAAGTACCTGTTTTTACATTTATTTTCTATGTATTTTACATTCAAACAAAATCGTAATTGCCATGATTTTAAATGATGGGAACCCCAAACATTTGTGAATTTGTGTATAAATAACGAAGTTTTCACTTTTCATCCATCAAAATTATTGTAGCTCAATTGATTGGATTTTTTGGTGTTTTTAAGAGAGATATTTAGTGTTTAAATTAAATCCTCTCTCCTAGCTTACGAAGAATTATTATTATTATTTTTTTAAAAGCAATGTTTTCTACTTTTTCATTGTGAATGGGCAAAAATTTCATATCTTGTCCACAGTTTGCATCCTGTGATTGATTTTACAGGCTATCGTTCTCTTCTTTCTTCTATTCTTTTTTTTTAAGCTGAGTTTATAGGCTATTATTCAGCATTGACCAGTGCCTACTCAATTATTATCCTAGAGCAACATAGCAAAATGGATGCTACAAAAATAAAACTAAGACCGTACATAAATAATGTATTATATATATCGGTTGAAGTCTAAGTAATCACTGGGCTTACTTTCATGTGGTTTGGGGGGCGGAGGTACCAAGCTCTAATCTCACAATGAAAAACATTTAAGAAAAACCTTGCACTTCTGGTTTAATGCCCACTAATGTCCTTGTGGGATAGAGATAATAGCTGACCAATTGGTTCCCTTGTTTGTAGGCCCAAACTTATCGAGTATGATTTTACAATGATAACAACTAAGTAGAAAAGCCAACTCTAATTGCCCACGCTTACCATTTTTTTGCTTATTAAAAAAAATTACTTCTTCTTCTCTTTTTTTTGGGACTTTTGAATAATCTTATATCTCTGATTGCACATGTTATTGAGCAAAGTCTTGTATCATAATTATGTTGTAATAAGCATATAAAGAAAAGAAAAAGAAATCAGTAACACTATAAAACATTTTATCTAGTAGACCAAGCTCGATCTTAATGTGGATTATCAATTTGAACGATACATGATTTTTGTAAAAACTTTTTTTTTGGATAATATTTCATATACTTTATCTTCGAATAAAATGGGTTATTACGTATGTATTGAATTATTGATTCATTGACATTTTTTTTTACTATTTAGTTAAAGCTTAATATATGAAAATTATATAACTCCCCGACTCCCGTGCACTCTAAGTTGTTATTTATTATTATTATTGATAGCGATAGCCTAAGTCTTTCCATTAGCCCATCCAATCGACGGGCTGCAGAGGCCGACGGGATGACTTAAGTCGACGGCCGTCTGCGCTCGTGTCGCGAGGCGGACGACCCTTGCTCTGGCCGACGGTCGGCGAGGCCTAATTGGCCCAACCATAGGCGATGGAACAGGTAAGCAACGGGACGAGAATGGGGCAAGTGATATGTGTCTTGTCATGTACGCTTCCATGAGGAAAAGAAGCTTGTCACATACGCTTACGCTAGATAGATGTCTTGCGCAGCACGCTTGCCCCTGAAAGAGATGTCTTGCGCAACACGCTTGTGGCCCAGGGAATATCTTGCGCCCCACGCTAATCAAGGGCAATTCTAGAAATGGGGAATCTACCCGAGCACGCCATGGTTCAAACTCCCTGACTACTATAAATACTTCGAGACCCCTCACAAATGAAGGTACGCACGATTCTACTTGACTCTGGCACCCTAGAGTTGTGAGCAATATTAACTTAACCATCGGAGGGTCGTTGGCCGGTACTACGCCGGTACTTCCTTTTGAGGTTCTTTCTACTTGTGCAGGATCAGTCTGAGGAACGCGAAGGCCCTGTAGCTCACTGAGTTAATCGCAGACATCATTAGTTGGCGCCGTCTGTGGGAAGTGCGTAAACTGTGCTTCGTGCTTTCCGGACAAAGAGTTGTATGGTACTTACGCATTCAAGGGCGACCACCATGAACGATCAAGGTAATGAACAGCGCACCACGGCCCTCGAGAGGCAGGTCCAGACTCTGGCGACCGTGGTGGAACGCCTCACAAAACGTAACAACGACTTAGAAGAACAGCTGTTATGGAGGAATGCGACGGTTGACAACCAAGGATAAAATCAAGAGGAAAATAGTGCCGAGGAGAGGAATCATGGAGGCCCCGAGGGAAGTAACACCTTGAGCCAACCTGAAGGGTAGGGGACGAGCCGTCCGTCGGCCGCTGGCAACGTCCCACCCAACGTTGCCGAGGAGATGCGGTTGATGAGGGAGCGCATGAATTTTATGATAAACGCCCTCAAGGGAAGAGTATCCAGCGACCTCGACGACCTCGTCCACCGTACAGACTCCCCCTTCACCATGCCCGTCATTTTGTTCCCTCTACCGCCAAAGTTCCATATGCCCCAAATGGAAAACTACGACGGGTGTAGAGACCCACTGGACCACTTAAAATGCTTCAAGACACTGATGCACCTACAAGGTGTCCCAGACGAAATTATGTGCCGGGCCTTCCCGGCGATGTTGAGGGGCCCCGCAAGGACCTGGTTCGGCAGACTGACGCCCGGCTCTATAGGTACCTTCAAAGAGCTGAGCGCTCAGTTTGCCTCTCACTTCATTGGGGGACATCGACACAAAAAATCCACCGCGTGTTTGATGAATATTAGGCAGCGGGAAGACGAGACGCTGAGGGCCTACATAGCCCGTTTCAACAAGGAGGCACTCTCGATCGACGAGGCCGATAGCAAAATACTGGTCGCCGCATTCACCAACGGGCTAAGGAAGGGAAAATTCTTGTTCTCTCTATACAAAAATGACCCGAAGACTATGTCAGATGTGTTTTACAGGGCAACTAAATACATGAATGTGGAGGATGCATTGCTGGCCCGGGAAGAGAAGTCTCCCAAGAAGAGGGAGAGACAAGAGGACGCACGACAAGACAAGGGGCGAAAGGTGCCTCGGATAGGAGATGGCCGAGACAACGGACGACCGAAGCCTCCCGTCGGAAAATTCACAAGCTTCACTCCATTGACGACTCCGATTGACCAAGTCCTGATGCAGATCAAGGACGACGGGTCCCTGACGTTTCTGGGAAAGTTGAAGGGGGACCCTAACAGATGACCCAAAAATAAATACTGCCGTTTCCACCGAGACCATGGCCACGACACCGCCGACTGCTACGATCTGAAGCAGTAGATCGAAGTCTTAATTAAGCAAGGAAAGTTGCAGAGGTTCGTTAGCCGAGAAAGAATAGAAGCAGCCCAACAAGAACAAGTCCCTCGCCGGGACAATGAGCGTCCTAAACCACCTATAGGGGACATAAGGATGATCGTTGGGAGTGCGGCAACCGTCGAATCAACAAAGAAGGCCCTAAAAACCTACCTCAGAGCGGTTCAGAGTGTCCAGAATGCGAGCACTGTCCAGAAGAAAGCACGAGTCAACTGCCCCACTATGGAGTTCACAGAAGAAGATGCCCAACATCTTCATCATCCGCACGACGACGCCCTTGTCGTCAACATCCGGATAGGAGACTATAACACGTACCGGGTCTTAATCGACAACGGAAGTTCCGCAGATATCCTCTACTACCCGGCGTTCTAGCAAATGCGGATCGACAAAGAACGCTTGGTCCCTACCAAAGCCCCGCTCATCGGATTTGGAAGAACAAGAGTATATCCCTTCGGCTCGATTACCTTGCCTGTCACTGTCGGAGAATACCCTCGACAAGTCACCAGGAATGTTACCTTCCTCGTCGTCGACTGCTCTTCTGCCTACAACGCCATTATAGGGCGACCTACCCTCAACGCCCGGAAGGCTGTAACCTCGACCTATGCCTTGAAGGTCAAATTCCCCATTGAGTGTGGAGTGGGGGAGCTATGGGGAGACCAGGTAGCCACGCGAGAATGCTACGTCGCGATGGTAGAGATGAACAGCCAATTACAAGCAATGAACATAGAACAGCGAGTGGGGGCAGAACCTGTAGAGGAGCTAGAAGAAATAGTTCTCGACGAGTCCAGGCCAGACAGACCAGGATCGGCGTTCTCACCAGTCCTACGGCTCGCCAAGCACTCGTGGCTTTCCTCAAGGAAAACCAAGATGTATTCGCCTGGAGCCATGAGGACATGCCAGGGATCGACCCTTCGGTCATGGTACACAAGCTGAACGTATCGCCCACCTTCCACCCCCTTCAACAGAAGAAGCGGGTGTTCGCCCCAGAGCAGGACCGAGCGATAGCAGAAGAGGTCGGCAAGCTGCGAGAAGCAGGCTTCATCCGGGAAGTGTATTACCCCGACTGGTTGGCCAATATAGTGATGGTCAAGAAAACCAGCGGGAAGTGGCGGATGTGTGTGGACTTCACGGACCTGAATAAGGCGTGCCCCAGGACAACTTCCCTCTCCCTCGAGTTGACACACTGGTAGACTCTACGGCCCGACACCAACTGCTGAGTTTTATGGACACCTTCTCAGGGTACAACCAGATCCGGATGGTCGAGGCAGATTAAGAGAAGAACTCGTTCGTCACCAGCGAGGGACTGTTCTGCTACAAGGTGATGCCGTTTGGACTAAAAAATGCGGGCGCCACGTATCAGAGGCTTATGAACAAAATGTTCGCCAACCAGATAGGGAGGAATGTTCAGGTATACGTTGACGACATGTTGGTGAAAAGTCGAAGGAAGGAGGATCACTTGAAGGACCTCGAGGAAACATTCGGCACCCTCTACTCCTACGACATGAAGCTCAACCCATCAAAATGTGCATTCGGAGTTATGGCTTGAAAATTCCTCGGCTTCATGGTGTCACAAAGAGGCGACGAGGCCAACCCAGACAAAATCCGAGCCATAATAGAGATGACCCCTCCAAAAAACACGAAGGAGGTACAAAGCTTGAACAGAATGGTGGCCTCCCTGAACCGATTCGTGTCAAGGGCGATGAACAAGTGCCTACCCTTCTTCCGTACGCTGAAGAAAGCCTTCGAGTGGCGTTCGAAGAATTAAAGGCATATCTCTCTTCGCCTCCGTTGCTCAGTCTCGCGCAACCGGGGGAGGCACTTTTTCTATACCTGGCTGTCTCCCCGGCAACAGTCAGCGCGGCCCTGATCAGGCAAGAAGACAAGATTCAGAAGTCTGTGTATTACGCCAGTCGGGCGTTCTGCGGAGCAGAGGAAAGATACCCGCCTATGGAGAAACTCGCCTTCGCCTTGATCACTGCGGCCCGCAAGCTTAAGCCGTACTTTCAAGCTCATACGATAGTTGTCTTAACCGACAAACCCCTGCGGCCGACGATGCACAACCCTGAAGCGGCTGGTTGCCTGGCCTTATGGGCGATCGAATTGACTGAGTTCGACATCAGGTACAACCCGCGCACCGCCGTCAAAGGGCAGGCTGTCGCTGATTTTATTGCCGAGTTCACCGGTAGGGAAGACCAGGGGGCAGACGAGCACCCTTTATGGACCATACATTTGGACGGATCGTCAACCAGGCAGGCCGGGGGGGTAGGAGTCGTACTTCGCTCCCCCGAGGGAGATCAGATCGAATGTATGATTCGCCTGGACTTCCCCACCACCAATAATGAGGCGGAGTACGAAGCATTAATAACTGGGATCGACCTCTCCAAAGCAGCAAGGGCCGCAAAAGTAGTAATCTACTGCGACTCCCAGGTCGTCGTCAACCAAGTAAACGGAGACTACGAGTGTAGAGGCGGCAAAATGAGAAGGTACCTCGATCAGGCGAAAAGAATGGTGGATGAGCTGAAGGCAGAAGTAATCCAAATACCTAGAGAAGAAATGAGCAAGCCGACCGCCTTGCCAAAGCCGCTTCCTCAGAACACATGACCACCCCTGACAATGTGCTTTCTTTTGTGCAAGTGTCGCCACTAATAGACTTTGTCAGTGTGCAGGAAATAGGCTCCAAGGGTAATTGGACCACGCCACTAATCTCCTAATTAAAAGATGGTGCCCTGCCGGATGGAAAAGAAGCCGCCAGAAGACTGAAGGTCCGAGCCGCAAGGTTCATATTAATGAAGGACGTCCTATACAAAAGGGGTTTCTCTCGCCCGTACCTGAGGTGCTTGGGCCCCGAGGAAGCGGACTATGTCATGAGGGAAGTCCACGAAGGAGTTTGCGGAAACCATTCGGGATCGCGATCGCTAGCGTACAAGCTGATTAGAGCGGGGTACTACTGGCCCACCATGCAAAAAGACGCCCAAGCCTACGTCAAAGCCTGCGACAAATGCCAAAGGTTCAGCAACATCGTCAGACAGCCGTCTGAAGAACTGACACCCATGACAGCCCCATGGCCGTTTGCTCAATGGGGACTAGACATTATGGGGCCATTCCCAACGGCTACGCGGCAGCTGAAGTTCCTTGTAGTAGGAATAGACTACTTTACAAAGTGGGTAGAAGCTGAAACTCTGGCCACCATCACAGAAAAGAACGTGCGAAACTTTGTCTGAAAATCTATCATATGCAGGTTTTGGATCCCTAGGGTCCTAGTCTCGGACAATGGCAAACAATTCGACAACGGCCCCTTCCAAGAGTTCTGCTCACAGCTGGGGATAAAGAATCACTACTCCTCCCCTGCCCACCCCCAAGCCAACGGCCAAGTAGAAGTAACGAACCGATCTTTACTTAAGATTATCAAGACTCGGCTCGAGGGGGCAAAGGGGATATGGCTTAAGGAACTACCCAGCGTACTGTGGGCATATAAGACAACGGCAAGGACCCCTACAGGAGAAACGCCATTCTGACTAACCTACGGAAGCGAAGTAGTCATCCCGGCCGAAGTAGGACTCACAACCTACAGGGTAAACGCCCACGATGAAGGCAGGAATGATGAGGTATTGCACCTACAGCTTGACCTAATCGACAAAATTAGAGCAGTAGCAGAACAAAGACTCGCGTGATACCAAGATCGCATGACTAAACACTACAACTCCCGAGTCAAGCATAGGGACTTCCAGGTCGGAGACCTTGTTCTAAGAAGAGTCATGGGTGCCACCAGAGACCTCGCCCAAGGAAAGCTCGGCCCCAATTGGGAAGGACCGTACCGGGTCACAGCATGGCGAAGAAAAGGTACCTACCATCTGGAAACACTAGAAGGACAAAAACTGCACCATCTATGGAATGCCGAGCACCTACGAAAGTACTACCAGTGAGAAAGAATGGCAACCCCCTACTTGTAGTCTGCCATAATGTATTCTGGGAACTCAAAAGGCATGTTTCCCCCTTAAAACTTATGCAAGATTCAGAAGTTTATTCAAAATCTCTTCTATACTTTGTTAAGTGTTGAACATCAAAACGTGTAAGGTACCAAAGTCGACGATATATGAACCGACAGCCCAAAGCGACAATGGCCTAAGAATCTACAAGGCATAAAAAGAATCTACAAGGCATAAAAACGTTAAGCATAAAAGCTGACGGTTTAGAAGCCAACAATATTCTAAAAGGACAAGGCATAAAAGCGTCAAGCATAAAAGCCGACGGCTTAGAAGCCAACAACATCCTAAAAATAAAGGCATAAAAATGTCAAGCATAAAAGCTAATGGCTTAAAAGCTGACGGTTCAATCCTGAAAGGATGCACAGGCATAAAAACCCGTCTAAAAGCCCGTCAAGCATGAAAGCTGACGGCTTAGAAGATGACGGCTATGAAGCCACCAATCTTATTCTAGAAAAATGCCCGAATGTAGAGACCAATCAAGCGTAAAAGCCAAAGGCTTAGAAGCTGACGGTCCCATCCTAAACGGGTAGCACAAAAACCGAGTAAGCATAAAAGCCAACGGCTTAAAAGCTGACGGTATAAAAAGATGACGGCCCAAAAGGGTAAGGCGTAAAAGCCTAAGAATCAAAACCAATGATATGCAACGGTATTATCCTAAGTGGATACGCAAGGCAAAAAGCCAAAGTACAAAACCAACGGCCCTAAAAGATGACGGCTTACGTGTTGACGGCCCTATCCTACCATATAAAAGGGCGTTAAAGCCTGTTAAACGTGAAGGCTGACGACCTCATTGAGAGGTCATGACTTAGCACAAAAAGCATCAAAAGTCCAAAATTGGACTGCCGTGAAGCAACGAAAGAAAACCATACACAAGGCTTAAAATAAAAATAACACATTACAAATGATAAAGATAAACTATCATATCACAAGAATATCGTTCTTACAAAAGCCCTCAAAATGACGGGGCACCATTTACAAAAAAAGAAAGGAAAATTTCACAAAAATCAAACGGCAGGAGCATCCGGCACGACCTTGTCACCTTTGGGGGGGTCTTGAACCGCGGGGAAGCCTTCGAAGCCGGAAGGATCAAATGACGGGACCTTTTGAGCGCCGAACGGATCAAGAGCAGGCTGGGAAAGGACGAAACCGTCATCCTTCGGATGCATCCTAGACTCGCTGAGGCTGTCATCGTCCACCATGACGGTGTCGCCCACAAGTGTTGACGGCACAGGATCGTCCATTGACACCTTCGACAAGTCTAAGTGAGGGTGGAGAGACTTTATCTGTTTGAGACAGTCCTCAAACCCGTCACCATAGTACTCGGCGCAGGCGTCAATGAACGTCTGAGACGTCTTAAACTCAGCCACGGCGTCAGCCTTTGCCGTCTCCACCTGGCCCAACAGGAACGTCAGCTCTTTCTCCGCTGTCGTCTTTGCCTCCCTCTCCTTCTCCAAATGACGGGCTCCTTCCTCAAGTTTTTCCTTCAAGGCCTTTAATTCCCCGTTCAAGGTACGACAGGCGTCCTTGTACTGGTCCAACCCATCAGATAGATTTGTGATGCGCTTCTTCTGACAGGCCAGCAACTCCTCGTTCTTCGTCCCTTTGACTTGCATGGCCCTCATGCGAACCATAGCTTGCGGAACCAAACTTCCGTCAGCCCATTAACACAAAAGTAGACGGAGCAAATCGAAAGTACAAAAAAAAAAATAAATATGTTTGTACTCGGGCAAGATCGAAGAGTCCCAAGTCCCCCAGCTCCCGGACGAACTGGTTGGCGCAAGAGTCGGCGTCCTCCTTCCTAAGAATGGAATCCAGCCACTCGAGAGCATAACCCTTGTGGGTGAGGAGGCAGCGCCCGTCCCCTTGGGTGACGGGACCTTGGGCCGTCATCAGCCCTTTCCCGGCCCCGTGCTTAGGAGACGGGGGCTTTGTGGAATGGTCCCCGAGGGTGACGGTCTGTTTCTTCACTGGACGGTCTTCAGTACCGTCACCCTTCCTTTTAGGCACACCCTTAGCGGCGGCCTTTGGGACGGACGTGGATGCCCCCTCCTTCCCCTTTTCCTCTTCCTTCTTCCGAGCAGCGGCAGCTCGGATCTGCGCCTTTAGCTTGCCTGACTTCATTTCTGCAAAAAAAAAAAAGAAGTGTCAACAAGACTATAAAGTAAGGGTGACGGAATGAGGGGGGCTGACGAAGCTTACGCTGGCGGGAAAGGTTGTGTAAGCGACGGGCTTCTTCGGAAGGGACGGGTCCTCCGCAATAAGCGTGAAGGGCGTCGGGCGTGATAAGGTCACGACACTTCCTCTCCTCCAAAGGTATATCCGTCACCTTGAGAATGAAGGCCTCCTGCTCCTCTGTGACCTCCGGGTGAACGCAGGCTGAAATAAAAGAAGAAAAACAGACGGATTAGAACTCAGGAATGAATAATTCCAAAGAAAAGATGACGACGACGACCTGACTCCCTGACGAAGGCCCAGGTGTTATCGAAGCCTTCAGGGATCGACCCCCACTCCTCCTCACGGCACACCCAATTCGTCCCCTCCACAAAGAAGTACCGTTCCTTCCAATTCCGGTTGGAGTCGGGCATGTCAGACACCAACCTTAACTCCTTCTTCCTCGCGGAGAAATGGTAGATCCCTTGGGACGAGGCTATGTGATGCGGACGGTAGCACCAGAAGAACTCTTCAAGGGTTAACTGACGGTTCCCCCCGCTCAAGCTACCCCACAAAATCTCGGAGCCTATGAATACTCTCTAGGCGTTGAGGGCGATCTGGCTGACGGACAGCCCAAGGTAGTTGGCCAACTGACGGTGGAGTGCCGTCAGAGGCAACCTCAATCTTGCTGTGAACATGGCATCGTACATGCCCACGTCTGCGGTCTTCCTGGAGTAACACTTCTCTTTCTCCAAGGGAAGACGAATCAGAATGTCGTCAGGAATCTGGTAACGCGCACGCAGGGAGTTAAATACTTTTTCCGTCATTGTCGGCATAAAGTAGTTGACCGTCCACTCTTTAGGAAGAATGAATGGACGGTCGTCCCCAGACCCCCCGGACGTACTCTCCGAAGTATCATCATCCAAGCTCCTGTCGCTCCTACTCTCGTCCACTCGGTCATCATCAACTTTACCCTTATTCGCTACCCTACCCTCACCATAATTCTCCACGTTCCCGTCAGAAGATTGGACTGACGATCCATCCTCCGACGACCAGGAAGAGTCCTCCAAGGCTCATGGCCTGACTAGAAGACCTCGTCGTAGCCCGCCCCATCGCGGACTGACGACTGCTCGCTTGACGTCTCCCTAGGCATCTTACTACCTACAAGCGATAGGGGTGGTCTAAGAACCCAAGTGACGACCTTTTCCAGTAAAACTCCTTCCAAAGTTCAGTATGCAATTAAACAGAAGAAAATAAGAATAAGAGTAACTTACCAAGTTATGGAAACGGCTTCAAGGAAGCTGACGGTTTCAGTAAACAGACGGAGACAGGATCGCACTCGACAGTCTTGGTTCTTTGAACTGACGGTTTCACTCTGATCAGCAAGAATGGAATAAAGGGAAAGAAATGAGGAAGGTGGGTCATATATATATGTGAGGATGTGGGCGCGGAAGACGAAGCGACACCCTCGTCTAAATGCGGGCCAGTTGGCCCAGGACACGTGTTTCGACATTGAGACGGCTCGAGGAGGCTAGCCATTAATGCCTTGTCTGCCACGCGAAGGTATACTCCCCAAACCGTTAAGTGAAGCCGACGAGATTGAGGAGTAGGGGGCAACTGATAGGGATAGCCTAAGTCTTTCCATCATCCCATCCAACCGACGGGCTGCAGAGGCCGATGGGACGACTTAAGCCGACGGCCGTCTGCGCTCGTGTCGCGAGGCGGACGACCCTTGCTCTGGCCGACGGTCGGCGAGGCCTAATTGGCCCAATCATAGGCAACGGAACGGGTAAGCGACGGGACGAGAATGGGGCAAGTGATACGTGTATTGTCATGTACGCTTCCATAAGAAAAAAAATCTTGTCATATACGCTACAGATGTCTTACGCAGCACGCTTGCCCCTGAAAGAGATGTCTTGCGCAACACGCTTGTGGCCCAAGGAATATCTTGCGCCCCACGCTAATCAAGGGCAATTCTGGCAATGGGGAATCTTCCCGAGCACGCCATGGTTCAAACTCCCTGACTACTATAAATACTCCGAGACCCCTCACAAATGAAGGTACGCACGATTCTACCTGACTCTGGCACCCTAGAGTTGTGAGCAATATTAACTTAACTATCGGAGGGTCGTTGGCCGGTACCACGCCGGTACTTCCCTTTGAGGTTCTTTCTACTTGTGCAGGATCAGTCCGAGGAATGCGAAGGCCCTGTAGCTCACTGAGTTGATCGCAGACATCATCAATTATTATTATTATTATTATTATTATTATTATGTAAGCCTAATATTCTTTCACACGTCTACGGTTTTATTATAAATCTAAATTTTGAATACTTATCAAAATAGAAGAACAAAAATTGGATGCTATATATATACTCTTTAAAAAAAAAAAAAAATCAAGGCACATATGAACTTTTTCATTGGTTTCTCAATAAAATTTTAACATATTCAAATTTCATGTTTAAATATTTTTATACTTAAATTGATAACTTAAATTAATTTGTTACTAACTTTTTATGGATTTTTAATTTATATGAAGAGGAAGTACATTTTTTATTATTAAAAAAAAAAAAAAAAACATAACAATTTATGTGACTACAACTCCCAACAAACATAACTAAATATTTCTAAGTTCGCTTTGGATTGTTTATCTGTCTGTTTATCAATGTTGCGTCTACCCATCCTAATTGATAGAGCCTGTGTTGCTAGTGATTAGCGATTGGTAGAAGAAAATTATATATAAAAAAAAAAAGAAAAAAAAAGAAAGAAAGAAAGAAGAAGTGGTTGCAAATGAAGGAAGTACAAGTAAATACATCATTGATTAGTAACTAGAAAACTATAGCAGACTTTGGTTTGGATTGAGTTCATCACTATCCCACAAATGAGTTATCTGGATTTATGTTGGATTTGATAGATTATCTGGTTCTGGTTAATTTCTCTTTTTATCCTATTTTCGGTTTTTTTAAGTTTTAGCAATAACTAAACTAGATTGGTGTTTGGTTCTCGGTTAAACCAGATTGTATGGTTCGATTTTTAAAACCATGATTAGAATACTTAAACTCTGCAAATGCTTTGTCCACATACATAACTACGTTTAAAAATTAAAAAATTGAAAAGTCATGTGTGAGAGAGTTAGTGTGTGTGTGTGTGTGTGTGTGTGTGTGTGTGTGTGTGTACACATATATATACTTTGACATGGTCTCGAAGAAATAAAATTCAGGTGAATGACAATGTTATTCCATTGAATCGGGTTGTTATTGAAGCAAAAAGGTTCTTATCCCTATATAGAAAAACTAAAGGTAACCCAATGAGGAAACCACGACCTGCAGTGGTTTTTGGAAGACTCTAGATCAAGATGGGTTCAAGACAAATTTTGATGGGGCTACATTCCATGATTTAGGAGAAGCTGGTATAGGTGTTGTGATAAGAAAGAATAAAGGGGAAGTTATGATAGCCTTGTCTGAAAAAATCCCCTGACCCCCTTATAGTTCTTGAAATATTTTAGCACGGCATCCTTTTTGTCCATGAAGTTGGTCTCAGAGGTTCCATTATGGAGGAGACTCGAAAATTGTCATCAATTCTCTTTGGAAGAGTGATATGTTTCATTTTGCTTTTGGTCATTTAGTTAAAGACGTTTTATGTAAACTCTTTACAAAGTTATTGTTTCTCTCATACCTATAGACATGACAATTCTAATACGGATGATAATGCTAAGAGATTTAGATTTTATTCTCCGCTTTTAGCCTAGATGGAGTTTGTTTCTCGAGACATTAGTAGTCTTGTAACTTTAAGTAATATTAAACCACTTAATAAATTTTTATAAGATTAATATTTTAAAAATTCAATTGTTGGATTACATGTTTTCTATGTTTTTATAAGATCTATGAGCTTATATGGTAGATTACCAATTACACATGTTTTCTATGTTTTTATAGGATTTAAGGGCACATATCCTAACAGTTGTGTATGAAAAACATCGCAAGATTGCATAAATGTATACATGTTATGACGATTTGAGATATGAGAAAATCACTTTAACTCACACACAATCATAACTGTTTGATAGAGACTATCACCTTTGAGGTACATCCTATGACTCCCACATCTCCTAGAATACACGCTTGCAATCATATATAAAGCAACTGAAGAGCTTGATAGAAAAGCTAGGTGTCAAGAGGTGTCGAGGAGCTGTCGAGATTGCTTAAAAACAGTTTTTCAAAGAAGAGAAAAACACAGACATAAATGCAATCAAATATGCAACTCAAACAAGGATCCATACAATATGTTAAGCTCTCAAAAACATCTCTCAACAAGAAAAATGTCAAGCATATAGATCCAAAACACACACACACATTAAAGATAGACTTTGGTCCAGATTGAGCTCATCTAAGTAGCCAACAAATAAGCTTTTTGGTCTATGCTGGATTTGATAGATTATCCAGTTTACTTTATGGATATTTGTAGATGAGTCAACTGTCTCCCTGTTCAGTGTAACCTAAAGAAAATAGCTTTAAATTTTAACCCCATTCATCAAGCTTTTCCTAACAACCGATTCTCAAAACAATCATATCAACTGTCCATTGCTTTTGGGTTTTACTCTTCTCACTACATTTTCTGGGAAAAGCTTTAGTCTTGTTTGTAATCTCTTTCACTAGTGTAATTTATATTTGGTTCTCACCTTTTAGGATGAATTGTGGCTCTAATCTTGGGTGGGAAGGAAATGCATAAATAGTTCTATTAATGGTTCTATGTTTAGCAGTAACACCTTGGATAAAATGCTGAAAGTTTAATGTTCATCTATGCAGTTTACTAGACCAAGTAGTGTGCTATAGCAGGTTATAAGCAAACCATCAATTTTGAAGTCTTTCTTAGGGGACATTTTCCAGATTATTTGTTGCTAATGGTTTACAGGTATTGGAATTGTCAAACATCAGAATCTGTATTCAAGTAAATGATGTTATAACTAGAGGCAGCAGAAATTCTAATAATTATCTCCTTCATTATTTGCAGCATTAGCCTAACCTGTTTTTTTTTTTTTTTTTTTTTTTTTTTTGCTGAATGCAGCATTAGCCTAATCTAACGGCTTGGGAATGGACACTTGGAATTCATAAGATGAATTAAAGGCTTGTATTCGGGTACTGTGAACCGGCCTCCCTGCTCAAGGAAAAATGACAGTATATATGACTTGAGTATACCATAGTTCAATCATTGTACAATGACCTGTGTGTAATGGTTTTCTTGTACTGGCATTAGTTTCTTGGCCATCTCTTTATAAAGGTTTTATCTGTTGCAGTCTAGAGGCTTTGATCCTAAATAGTTGATGAAAAGTATTTTTTATGTGCATTCATAAGCTTTAAATGGAATCAAATGTGGTAATTACACTACATGATCCTGACTATACATTTAAATAGGAATGGTTGATGTGTAATTGGTAACTTTGTTATGGATGATATTTTAACTTGTTTATACAATATCATGTCTGATTTCTTTTTTCCTCGTTAGGAGTTATCCAATTTTTAAAATTGTATTCATGTCTAGATTCTATTATTATGATTGTGACTACCATATAATGTAGTATATATAGAGAATGAGAGGGAAGTAAATTGGAGGAAGAATAATAATGACTTTGTTTAAATACTATTCTTTTTTATGGATAATTGATGAGTAATTGGTTCAATAGTGTTTTATATACAGGGATTTGACAGTCTAATGACATATAAGTTACAGAATTTACTAAGTACCTGTTTTTACATTTATTTTCTATGTATTTTACATTCAAACAAAATAGTAATTGCAATGATTTTAAATGATGGGAATCCCAAACATTTGTGAATTTGTGTATAAATAACAATGTTTTCACTTTTCATCCATAAAAATTATTGTAGCTCAATAGATTGGATATTTTGGTGTTTTTAAGAGAGATATTTAGTGTTTAGATTAAATCCTCTCTCCTAGCTTACGAAGAATTATTATTATTATTTTTTTAAAAACAATGTTTTCTACTTTTTCATTGTGAATGGGCAAAAATTCCATATCTTGTCCACATTTTGCATCATGCGATTGATTTTACAGGCTATCGTTCTCTTCTTTCTTCTATTCTTTTTTTTTTTTTTTTAGCTGAGTTTATAGGTTATTATTTACCATTTTTTTTTTTTTTATGAATACTATTTAACTCACACACAAAGGGGACTGGGGAGAGGGCAATTATTCACCATTGACCAGTGCCTTCTCAATTATTATCCTGGAGTAACATAGCCAAATGGACGCTACAAAAATAAACTAAGACCGTACATAAATAATGTATTATATATATCTAAGTAATCATTGGGCTTACTTTCAAGTGGTTTGGAGGCGGAGGTATCAAGTTTTAATCTCACAATAAAAAACATTTAAGAAAAACCTTACGCTTCCGGTTTAATGCCCACTAACGCCCTTGTGGGATAGAGATAATAGCTGACCAATTGGTTCCCTTGTTTGTAGACCCAAACTTATCGAGTATGATTTTACTATGATAACAACTAAGTAGAAAAGCCAACTCTAATTGCCCACGCTTACCATTCTTTTGCTTATTAAAAAAAATTACTTCTTCTTCTCCTTTTTTTTTGGGACTTTTGAATAATCTTATATCTCTGATTGCACATGTTATTGAGCAAAGTCTTGTATCATAATTATGTTGTAATAAGCATATAAAGAAAAGAAAAAGAAATCAGTAACACTATAAAACATTTTATCTAGTAGACCAAGCTCGATCTTAATGTGGATTCTCAATTTGAATGATACATGATTTTTGTAAAAACTTTTTTTTTGATAATATTTCATATACTTTATCTTCGAATAAAATGATTTATTACATATGTATTGAATTATTGATTCATTGAATTTTTTTTTTATTTAGTTAAAGCTTAATATATGAAAATTATGTAACTCCCCATGCACTTTAAGTTGTTATTATTATTATTATTATTATTATTATTATGTAAGCCTAATATTCTTTCACAGTTCTACGGTTTTTTTATAAATCTAAATTTTGAATACTTATCAAAATAGAAGAACAAAAATTGGATGCTATATATATACTTGTAGGGGTAAAAGGCCCAATGCCAGATCTTGGGCCGTGGGCCTGTCCGAGGAGACCTATACATCTGAGGACAACAAATCTTGAGGGGTTTGCCCAGCCTAATTCGATTCTGAAGTGTAAGTCGCGTGGAAGAAGGACTAGTCCGAGGAGGCTTGCCTATTCGGATTGTCAAAAGGGTGTCCCGGATGAATGCTCCAACATCAATCCTAACTCCCCTGGAGAATCCCCTTATTTATATGGACAAAAAGGACAGATGGCTAAGATCAGATATTAAGCAAAAGGCTGCTGCCACCGCATTTATGATCCTGCAGCTAACATCATGGCCGCATTAATGGGAAAAGACACTTGAACAGTGACCTTCATCCTTTGCAGCTACCAGATGAAGACTCCAGATGGGGGTTGATGGGACAAGTATCAAGAAAAACCCATGTAATAGAGGAAGGGCATATAAATAGAAGGAGGAAGAAATAAAGGAGGGGGAATTGAAGAAAAAAAGAAGGAGAAGAACAATCAAGAGAGAGAGAGAGAGAGAGAGAAGTACTCATAGCATTTGTATAAGCATACTCCTCGGACTATGCCGAGAAGAACATTGTATCAATCAAATATCTTATCAATACAAATTTGGTCGTAATCATACTTGGGCCTCCAACTCATACGAATTCAGTCAAGTGTTCTTCAGCCCACACTCTTTACAAATTCATTTTAGGGATATCATACACAGCTTGGGCCCCAACCTATTCTGTTCAAAGGCCCGATCCACGATTTGTGTCCTTACAATACTCTTTAAAAAAAAATCAAGGCACGTGAACTTTTTCATTGGTTTCTCAATAAAATTTTTACATATTGAAATTTCATGTTTAAATATTTTTATACTTAAATTGATAACCGAAATTAATTTTTTACTAAATTTATATGGATTTTTAATTTATATGAAGAGGAAGTACATTTTTTATTATCTAAAAAAAAAAAAAACATAACAAATTATGTGACTACTACTCCCAACAAACATAACTAAATATTTCTGAGTTCGCTTTGGATTGTTTATCTATCTGTTTATCAATGTTGCATTTGCCCATCCTAATGGATAGAGCTTGGGTTGCTAGTGATTAGCGATTGGTAGAAGAAAATTATATAAAAAAGAAAGAAAGAAAGAAGAAGTGGTTGCAAATAAAGGAAGTACAAGTAAATACATCATTGATTAGTAACTAGAAAACTATAGCAGACTTTGGTCTGGATTGAGTTTATCACTATCCCACAAATGAGTTATCTGATTTATGTTGGATTTGATAGATTATCTGGTTCTGGTTAATTTCTCTTTTTATCCTATTTTCAGTTTTTTTAAGTTTTAACAATAACTAAACTAGATTGGTGTTTGGTTCTCGATTAAACCGGACGGTATGGTTTGATTTTTAAAACTATGATTAGAATACTTAAACTCTGCAAATGCTTTGTCCACATACATAATTACGTTTAAAAATTAAAAAATTGAAAAGTCATGCGTGAGAGAGTTAGAGTGTGTGTGTGAATACATATATACTTTGACATGGTCTCGAAGAAGTAAAATTCAGGTGAATGACAATGTTATTCCATTGAATCGGGTTGTTATTGAAGCAAAAAGGTTCTTATCACTGTATAGAAAAACTAAAGGTAACCCAATGAGGAAATCACGACTTGCAATGGATTTTGGAAGACTCCGGATCAAGATGGGTTCAAGACAAATTTTGATGGGGCTACATTCCTTATAGTTCTTGAAATATTGCAGCACAGCATCCTTTTTGTCCATGAAGTTGGTCTCAGAGGTTCCATTATGGAGGAGACTCGAAAATTGTCATCAATTCTCTTTGGAAGAGTGATATGTTTCATTTTGCTTTTGGTCATTTTGTTAAAGACGCCTTATGTAAACTCTTTACAAAGTTATTGTTTCTCTCATACCTATAGACATGACAATTCTAATACGGATGATAATGCTAAGAGATTTAGGTTTTATTCTCTGCTTTTAGCCTAGATGGAGTCTGTTCCTCCAGACATTAGTAGTCTTGTAACTTTAAGTAATATTAAACCACTTAATAAATTTTTATAAGATTAATATTTTAAAAATTCAATTGTTGGATTACATGTTTTCTATATTTTTATAAGATCTATGAACTTATCTCTTATACATGATTTTATATAAATTTGACGAAATTCCATTCAATAAAATAATAGCATCCTATAAAAAAAAATTATGCTAAAATGCAAAACCCATCCTCTAAATTTCTTTAAAATTCATTTCAATCCTTTGAGTTTCAGATTTATCCAATTAAGACATTTCCGCCATCTTTGTTAAAATTTTTTGAAAAAAAAAATTCTGAAAAATATTTTTCAATCATTAATTAAATATTTTTTATTTAAAAAATTGAAGAAAATTTTAAAAAATTGGAAAACTAATCACGGCATATAACAAAAAATTGATGGAAAAGCCTTAATTGAATAAAATTGAAAGTTAGAAAACTAAAATAAGGATAGATTTTGTATTTTAGCCAAATAATAATAATAATAATAATTATTATTATTATTATTATTATTAAAAAAAAAGTAGGCGACCGTTGCAACTTGCAACAGAATTTGATACTTATTTCCCGCTTAATCTTTGTAAGTTATAAATTGGAACAAAGCCGTAATCCATTAATCACATTACTCCTTCGAAGCCATAATCCATTAATCAGTCACATTGCTCCTTTCTTTTTCCAAAATTTGGGTTCACAACTCATCAAGCCCGTAGCATTAATCACATTGCTCCTTTTCTTTTTCCAAATTTTGGGTTTAAAACACATCAAGAACGTAGCTGACAGGTTTGGCATCTAAAACTATAGCCATTCTTGGTGTTCTTGATAGCTCTAATTTTGTTTCTTTTGCTTGAAATTATTTTCCTTCTTTCTCTCCCTCTGTCTGTTTTATTTGGTTGAACCATTTGATTTTATAGATCTTTGTTTAAGTATCATAGTCTAGGTTCAATGGGGGTTCCCATTCACTGATTGCTTGTTTGATTACAAAGAAAATGTGAAGGTGAAATTTGATTTTGAATACAAATTTCTCCTACCATTGCACCGTGTCTTCTTTGTAAAAAAGACATGATTATTAATGAGAAAGCAACTAATGTATTGACAAATTCATCTTTTATGATAGAATTACTTTTAGATTATGCTTTATCGACACGATTTTGATGTAAAAAAGAATACTAGTACTAAAAAAAAAAAAAATTAGAATAAGAGGCTCTGAACTGATTTTGATACGATTTTGATGTACAAAAGAATTCTAGCATTGCCACTTCTTGAATGATGAGACTCTTTTTTGTGCCTCCGTCGACTCAAATGTTTTAGGTATCACTAGTTATGGTTGCTCGTGTTCTTTGTTCATGGTCAAAAGAAAAGAAAAGATTCACTTAAAAAAAAAAAAGAGAGGACCTATAGTAAATCATATGCAATCAATGAGGGAGTGAATAGGAGATACTCCCCCTTTTTTTTGATGCCATTAAAGGGAGAACAATTCTACAAAATATTGGGGTTACAGTAGACAAAATGAACCGGCATTGAGACAGCCAGGTTAGCAACAGAAAAAGACAGCCAAAACTATCCTAGGAACTAAGTACATTTTGAAAATTAAACCATTCTACTGAAGATGAGATATATCAGCCAACATAGTCATCTCAAACAGGCCAGGCTTAGTGACTTGTCCCAAAACTTGGCTTAGTCTTCTACTAGTAGTGAGAAACAAAAGTGTATGGAATCCATGTTGCTTGGCTTTGATAACTGACTCTACCATAGCCTCCTGCAAAGCTCCATACTTCGTTTTTGCTGTGCTGTTAGCTGCTCCCCAAAGTACTACCTCTCCCCGGATACCCCTAGCTTCATAATTATATGAGCATCTTCTATACCTCTAGCTCCTAGCACTTGCAACTCTGATGATCAACTGCCACTATCCTGCTGCTGCATTTGGCTCTGGAACTGGGATTCTTGGCTGTCTGTTCTCCTCTGACCTGCTAGACAAGGACTCTTTGTACCTGCATGATAGAGTTTGAGCAATTAGAACCACCTCTAAAGGGTTTGGGTTTTTACCTGCATGATAGAAAATAAATAATCTTATTTTCTGAATACCATGCTAGTTGCAAATGCTCATTCATAGATTGTCAACATATTTTAAGTATTTAAAAAATAAAATTGAATTACATGAATAAAATTATTGTACATATTTTTTTATTGCATATTTTTTGCTTAGTTAGGTTTTTTGTGCTGCATCTTCATCAATATGTTTTATGTTACAGTTTTTTTCCCCTTTCTAATTATAAATGTTTTACATAGTCCTCTTGTTTTGATGCAGGCATTTTTTTTTATATTTCTATTCATATGGGGGTAAGTTACTTAAAACAATGATCTATATTTTATGCTGTTCATATATTTATCTATTCCATGTTAAAAATTTCATAGTTTAGTAAGATAATTGCAACATCAATTCTCACAAATTTCAAACATTGGGAAAGCAATTTATACGCGCACAAGAATTACATACTAAGGGCATTCACATAAGTTTATATAAAATTTTCTCCCTATTAAATTTCTATAGAAGTGTTAGGGAATTTAGCTATTGGTTGTAGGGGTGTGCATGAATTGAATTAGCTTGTGCATGAGTTGAATTGGCTTGGTTGGAAGGTTTTCTCAATCTTGACAAAGTTTGTCGGGTTGAGATATTCCCAACCCGTCACGTGTAGAAACCAACCTAACCCACGTGGATTAGGCTGGATTGAGTTGGGCCCAGTGAGTTAAGCTTTAGATTTTCCATGCTTTATTAAATCAGTACATACAGGCTAACAATAACAAGTGAATTGTAGTTAATAAAAAAATAATAATTATAATAACATTGAAGTGTTACAAGGCAAGTAGATGCACTAATTTTTCATGCCTCATTGCCAAATTATTATTTAATTAATTTTTCAATATAATATTTTAATATATGGTTTAACAGGGTGAACGTTTTGAACCATCGGATTGGAGGGACATTCTAAATCCCGTTAGAAACCAACGATACTGTGGTAAGTTTTTATAAATCTCATTTTCTTCTGATGTTAAAATACATTTTATAGGTAATGCACTAAATATTTAATTCTCTATAGGATGCTGCTGGGCAATTACTGCAACTACGGCTGTAGAGGCGCTATGGACCATCAAGCACTCTCTAAAACACAAGATTCGACTGTCAGCCCAAGAACTGTTAGATTGCTGCGTGGAAGACCCAAAGAATTCTGGATTAAATACTGATAAAGAAGGGTGCTATAGATATAGCACTAAAAGTGCTTTTAAATGGATAGCAGAAAACGGGATCTGCTACGAAGAAGGTTACCCTTTCAAAGGATGCAAAGGAAAAAAAGAAGATAACCCCTATAGATCGAAGGTAATTTATTTTAGTTAAATGTTTCTACATGTTTATTTATTATTTGATTCTTATAAATTTTTTTTTATTTTATTTATTTCAGGCAATAGTATGGATAAGAAAAGAAAATGGCATGCCATACAAGACGATTGAAGATGGCGACAAGGACGAAGTAGTAAGAACACTTAAACACCACCCTGTAGCTGCTTCGATGGACTTGTTTAAAAGTTTCATGACTTACAAAGAGGTAGAATTTTGGATTAACAATGTTTCACAGTATATTTTTGTTACTGCATAATTTAATAAGGGTTTTACTTTATGGTAGGGAATTTATAAAACCCCCCGGGACAATTCAGATGAGAAATCTAGTTGTGGACACGCCATTTTAATTGTGGGCTACGATATGGAAGATGGAGAAGAGTATTATTTAATACAGAATTCTTATGGGAAGCAGTGGGGTCTTAATGGGTATGGTAAGATATCGTGTTCCAGCCAGGTTCAGGACAAGGAAGGAAAGTGGCGACCTTTGATACGAAACGTCTGCTATCCTAACGTAGAAATCTGCTATCCTAACATAGAAAATCCACTGTGAGGCAGTTTCCTTTCTTTTCTTTTCTTTATTTTGTTCCCTTGCTGGGCGGTTATAGAAAATACTGTTAACAAACTTAGTGAACTTCCATTGGACTTGTAGAAAATATGCAATAAAGTGACATTATCTTTATTATTCTGTATAAGCTCTCTAAAATCATATGCAATAAATTGACATTACATGACCTTTGCTTAGTTAATGATACACATGCACGTCTTTTGATAGATATTAATTAATAAGAAACTGGAATCAACATAAAAGCAAACAAAGTAAAATGTGTGTACATAGAGAATCTACTCCTGCAGAATTTGTTATGTATGTAAGGTTAACATTTAATAACTACATTAAGAGTAAAAATACAGAGTTTTCTTACGAATAATATGTAAATATGACATAAAGCAAATGAAAAGGACAGCATACTCCAAATGCACAGTAAAAAATCTTCCCATCCACAATTATGCAAACCTGATATTCTTCAGAGATACCATTTCACAACCATGATTGACAAGTGCATAAAGAGAAGCATCTGGTGTTATATTCCTACAAATACAAGTAACAAATGAATCGTGACGTAAAGGCCTAGATAAATACTCCAAATGAACAAAGATATAATAAAATATAATATACACTAGCATAAGATTTGTTTATCTCTCTTATTCTCTACTTTATAGTTTTGGATGGTGAGGAAACCAAGTGTGAAAGGGATGGCAATAGGGCAGTATTAAATGTATTTCCATCTCCTGCTTCACTATGAATGATATTTGAAAAAATGACAGATTTATATTAGTATTGATGTTTTTTTTTTTTTCAAAACCAAATCAAACAAGGGTACAAGATGAATACTCCTCTTTTGCTAATTCTAGTTTCAGCCAATTCCAAACACTTTTAGCAGAATAGAGTAGAGCAGATTTCCTTCCATACAAAATCCAAACACTCCAACAATTCCATCTAATCTAAATAATGAAACTAGAAATTCTGTAAAAAAAATCCTTCCCCCCTCTGGCCATTACAGGCAGTTGCTTAAGCCTCTATATCTCATGTCTCACTAATGTCCAAAATTCTTTTCCTTTCCTTTAATTCCCTTGTTTTGATTCTCCTCTTTGAGGAAGCATCACATGCTTCTCTCTGTTTATCAGCATGTGTTTTTTTTCCTTCTTTTTCTTTTTTAAGTTTAGAACTGTGAGATTTAAAATTTTATATCGATTTTGAACAAATTGACTTGGCTCACCTTTGGTGGCCAGAGAAACAAGTGGAGCAATGAGATAAGTTTTTACAGGGTTTTTGTTTCGCTTTCTTTTGGGAAAAGGGGTAGGGACCAAATGTACTTCAAATTACACAAGGTACATTTTGTAGCAACCCATTGCACATGCATCCTGCGTACCAGAATTAGTAAATACCATGCCTTCTTTGAACAACATAACCAAATTTTTTGAACAATTGAAAATCACCATCTCAGGTAACTATCCTCAGTGATAGAGAATCAAATCATGCATATTGTTCTGCGCACATACATAATGTATATTATATATACATTCAATCAACATACAAAAACATATTGATACTTTTTGATCTCTGATCATTGTACATAGACTCATCTACAGTTCTGCCTCTAGAGAAAGCATCCATACTTTTGTCCCTATATAAAGCCACCATAAGAGATCCATTAAACCGCACATATATGCATTAATGAAAGAAAAATGATGCTACCTTATAAAGAGTTACTTGGGATCCTTATAGCCATTATAGCCAGAAACTGAAGTCAGACGAACAATTCCGAGGAGCAACCTAAAACAAAGAGAAGACAATCAATATCTGCAGTATTGTTTTTATCCATTACCACCTGAAATATAATGTCTAACCGTGCCAATGTCAGCATAAAAATCAACCTTATTTAACACTTACGGAGCTCATGAAATCGCATGAAAATTTCTAACGGGTGCCCATCACGCAAAAACCACAATTGGACATAGAATGCAAACAAAATACAAAAGCAACCCATCTTGAAAAATCCCAATTTAACATAGAAAAACAAACAAAAAATGATAAACCAAAAGCAAATCACATAATTTGCAGATTAATTATGATAATTACACCCTACCATCACTCGTAAGCCTCAATTGAACACAAAAATCAAACAAAATACTAGGAACCAAAAGCAACCCATTAAAGGTCATACATTTTTTTTTAACAAACATCCTCCCATCACGACAATTCCCAAATGAACCTAGAAAACAAACAAACTATGAAAAAGCAAAGCAAACAGAATTTGGTGTTATAATTTTGACGATACACCCTACCAATCAAGCATAAGCCTCAATTGAATACAGAAAACAAAGAAAATACGAGGAATCTAAAGCAACCCATCAAAAGTTTTCGATATATTTTTGATAAATAAGCATACCCATCACGCATAAACCTCAATTGTACAGCGAAATACAAGAAAGCCAAAACCAACCCATCAAAGCTCTTTACATATTCTTAACAAACGATCAAAACCCAAAACCAAAAAAACCCAAGAAAACAAAAAAGCTCAGACCTTTTGGTGTGTAGAGATAGGAATGCCCATGGGATCTGTGGCAGAAGCAAGCTGAGAAGGTGGGTATTGCTGGTGTGACTGTAAGTGGTGGCCTCACCACGTGGACTTTGAGGCCTGAGGGTTGAGCAACCCATCAAAGTTTTCTATATATGACAACCGAAGGCCGAGGTTGTCTGAAATGGTTTTTAATTTTCCAAAAAATAAAAATAAAGATAAAAATTTAAAAACCAACAATAACAAAAAAAAAAACATTATTTTAATTTTAAATTCGGTTCCCATTCTTTGCACTATATTCTTTAAACCATATTTCAAAATTTTTTTTTTTTTGATCACAACCATATTTCAATTTGATCTTTAATTTTTTAATTGTGTCAATTTGGTCTCTAAACTTTTCATTGTTGTGTATGACAATAAAATTATCAAATGTTATTAAAAAATAATATAACCACTGAATGTGACAAAATTACTGTCATATATGAAAAAATAAGGAAATTATTGAATGTAACAAAAATACAGTCACACATGATGTTGTTACAACTCAATCTAATGGTGAAACTATAAAATGTGAGTAAAAAAATAAGAGAATCACTGAATTTAACAAAATTATAGTCAGATGTAATATTAATATTGACTAATATGACGCTTGTAGGGACACGATTTTCAGACCAAGCCCAAAGTGTATGAGAGTCTTGGTCCAGTGAGCCCAATACAATGAATTTGTAGAGATGGGGGCGAAGAGCTAGGCTTTAGTGGGTACAACAAAGATGAAGTGAATGAAGGAGCCTCCTTGGCACAGTCCGAGAGGCTTTGTTCTCATAAATGGTGCTGGATCAGAATTGTTACAGGAGTTCCTGGCCTCCCTTTTTCCATGGTGGATTTCTTCTATTATATAGTCCCTATCAGACAATCTGGACCTTCCATCTGTTAATCATCTAGGCCTATACTTGAGTGCCTGTCCCATCGGCCACTTTCTTTGGTATTCTGTGAGTCACGATAACCGAGGTAGCACTGTTCAAGGGTCCTGTCGACATAAATGCGGTGTCAGCAGCTTCATGTGAAATATCTCCTAGTTGCCACCTGTCCCTTGTGGCCCATATAAGTCTGGGGACTCCTCGGGATATCAGGACCGGTGATGGCACATTCATCTCGGCCGCTCCTTAGACGCTCTGAGCAGTGAGTCCTCCTCGGACAAGGCCTTCAGGCTTGGTCGTCCTCGGACAGGCCCGTGGCCCATCATCTGGCATTGGGCCTTTTACCCCCACAATAGCCCCTCAAAATTTCGGCTTTCCCTCTTATCCGAGGAGAAAGGTGGGATTTTGATCACTCTAGGGGTAAGGCCCACCAAAGTTCCCAACTTATCCACTAGAAACAGATTTGAATGAGTATGCTAACTCGGAGTGCGCAATGGGTAATGACGAGTCTGTGATGGTGTTACAGTTTTGAGTGGACGAGTCGAGGGGTTTGGGTACGTTTGAGACCCCAGATGACGTTTCAAATTGGTGTAACGGGGTGCTAACTTACCCAAGGTACGTGGTCCGAGGGACCAGGCATGACCAGGGTTTTGTTTAGCAGGAGGTCCGAGGGACCTGACGTAGCTAAGGCTCTTCCTAGTAGAGAGTCAGGGACTCGGCGTAGCTAAGGGAGTGCTTGGCAGAAGTCCGAGGGACCGGCGCAGCCAAGGCTTTACTTAGCAGGAGGTCCGAGGGACCTGGCGCAGCTAAGGCTTTTCCTAGCAGAGAGTCAGGGACTCGGCGTAGCTAAGGGAGTGCTTGGCAGAAGTCCGAGGGACCGGCGCAGCCAAGGCTTTACTTAGCAGGAAGTCCGAGGGACCTGGCGCAGCTAAGGCTTTGTGCTTAGCATGAGGCTAAGGCTTTGTGCTTAGCATGAAGCTAAGGCTTTGGTGCTTAGCATGAGGCCGAGGGACCCGCGTAGCTAAGGCTTTGTGCTTAGCATGAGGCTAAGGCTTTGTGCTTAGCATGAAGCTAAGGCTTTGGTGCTTAGCATGAGGCCGAGGTACCCGCGTAGCTAAGGCTTTGCTTAGCAGGAGGTCCGAGGGACCCGCGTAGCTAAGGCTTTGCTTCGCAGAAGGTCCGAGGGACCCGACGTAGCGAAGGAGTTGCTTGGCAATTTGTGAGACTTGCTCCAAGGCTTTGCTTAGCAGAGAGTCCGAGGACCCGGCGTTGCCAAGGCTTTGCTTCGCAGAAGGTCCGAGGGACCCGACGTAGCGAAGGAGTTGCTTGGCAGTTTGTGAGACTTGCTCCAAGGCTTTGCTTAGTAGAGAGTCCGAGGACCCGGCGTTGCCAAGGCTTTGCTTTGCAGAAGGTCCGAGGGACCCGACGTAGCGAAGGAGTTGCTTGGCAGTTTGTGAGACTTGCTCCAAGGCTTTGCTTCGCAGAAGGTCCGAGGGACCCGACGTAGCGAAGGAGCTGCTCAGCATGAGGCCCGAGGGGACCCGCGTAGCTGAGGCTTTGTGCTTAGAATGGGGCTAAGGCTTTGTGCTCAGCATGAGGCCCGAGGGGACCCGCGTAGCTGAGGCTTTGTGCTCAGCATGGGGCTAAGGCTTTGTGCTCAGCATGAGGCCCGAGGGGACCCGCGTAGCTGAGGCTTTGTGCTTAGGCTGAGGCTAAGGCTTTGTGCTCAGCATGAGGCCCGAGGGGACCCGCGTAGCTGAGGCTTTGTGCTTAGCATAGGGCTAAGGTTTTGTGCTCAGCATGAGGCCCGAGGGGACCCGCGTAGCTGAGGCTTTGTGCTTCGCAGAAGGTCCGAGGGACCCGACGTAGCGAAGGAGTTGCTTGGCAGTTTGTGAGACTTGCTCCAAGGCTTTACTTCGCAGAAGGTCCGAACACTGACAGACGTTGCCTTAGTGTAAGCTTCCCCTAAGAGTGTGGTCCGAGGACGCGACATTCGCTTAGGTTCCGTTCGAACACTGACAGACGTTGCCTTGGTGTAAGCTTCCCCTAAGAGTGTGGTCCGAGGACGCGACATTCGCTTAGGTTCCGTTCGAACACTGACAGACGTTGCCTTGGTGTAAGCTTCCCCTAAGAGTGTGGTCCGAGGACGCGACATTCGCTTAGGTTCCGTTCGAACACCGACAGACGTTGCCTTAGGGCGATGCTTTTGTACTCCTCGGTAAGGCTCCTGGCACAGTACCGAGGAAACTTATAGCCGTCCCACACTGAAAGAATCTTCCTTCACTTTCGACCTTACAGACTTACAGAAGTAGCCCCTAGCCCCACCGCGGAGCCCCTTTGATTTGCTGTACCATCAACATATACTGTCTAGAATAGAGGTTCTTGAGGCATGCACTTGATGTCAAAAGCCCCTAGAGCTTTGCCCCATTTAGCAACCCTCCACATGTAATCAGCCCCTCGAAGTACAGATCCTGGCCTCATGTAGTGACTTGTTTACATAGTAATCGGCCACCATAATGGCTTTACCCAAGGATCCTTGCTGATGGGGGCCTAACCGTTGCACTCACTATCACACAAGCTCTTCCCACAGACGGCGCCAATTGTAGGGACACGATTTTCAGACCAAGCCCAAAGTGTATGGGAGTCTTGGCCCAGTGAGCCCAATACGATGAATTTGTAGAGATGGGGACGAAGAGCTAGGCTTTAGTGGGTACAACAAAGATGAAGTGAATGAATGAGCCTCCTCGGCACAGTCCGAGAGGCTTTGTTCTCATAAATGGTGCTGGATCAGAATTGTTACAGGAGTTCCTGGCCTCCCTTTTTCCATGGTGGATTTCTTCTATTATATAGTCCCTATCAGACAATCTGGACCTTCCATCTGTTGATCATCTAGGCCTATACTTGAGTGCCTGTCCTATCGGCCACCTTCTTTGGTATTCTGTGAGTCACGATAACCGATGTAGCACTGTTTAAGGGTCCTGTCGACATAAATGCGGTGTCAGCAGTTTCATGTGAAATATCTCCTAGTTGCCACCTGTCCCTTGTGGCCCATATAAGTCTGGGGACTCCTCGAGATATCAGGACCGGTGATGGCACATTCATCTCGGCCGCTCCTTAGACGCTCCGAGCAGTGAGTCCTCCTCGGACAAGGCCTTCAGGCTTGGTCGTCCTCGGACGAATGGCTTCCTCGGACAGGCCCGTGGCCCATCATCTGGCATTGGGCCTTTTACCCCCACAACGCTAAAACCATCAAATATGAGGGGGAAAAAAGAAGAATGAAACCACCAAATATGATAAACTATAGTTAATATGTGATGTTGGTATTATTTAATATGACGATAGAATCATCAAATGTAAGTAAAAAATAATAGAACCACCAAATATGACAAAAGTACGATCATATATGATGTTGGTAATGCGTAGTCAATACCGTTCCCTACCAAAAAAAAAAAATTTGGAAGATACAGTAGAATTATCCCCTAAAAAAATATTAATCAAAAACACATCGAGGTTGCATATTTGGAGAGGGTCCATTTCATGGTTGGGATTTATTCAAACGAAGTTAATGGCTTAGAAAGTGCCACCAAGATTAATCAAATTGAGATTCCCGTTGACAAGGGTTTTCATGATGATACATGTAAAGCAAATATTGTTGGGATTAAAAGGGTGGAGCCTAGGAAGACTTGTATTGCACATTGTAAGGTTTTAACTTTTTAGGTTAATGTGCATGGCTTGTGAGTCAATCATTTAAGTTCAAGTACATTGATGAGACTAATGCAGTGTTTATTACACAAGTGTTTATTACACAATGGTTATTATACATATTGTACACATATTTTAGTTTTTGAATTGAAATGTATGTGGTGTCTGCAATAAGGAATATGCAATAACAATTATGCAAAAGGGAGTATGCATTAATAATTATGGTCTAGCTCCTCTCCAGTCTCAGTATTGCGCACATTTATGATTTGAGAACTGCTACGTCCACAACATTTTTCACAATATTTTTACAACAAATCCTAGTTGGCAAGTTGTTACAGGTTTTAAATTTAAATCCAACACTGAAATTACTTTCTTACCCACTAGTTATAGCAAATAACAACCTGTCAACTAGGATTTGTTGTGAAAATATTGTAAGAAATGTTGTGGACGTAGTATTTATTTTTAGAGGCACTATGTTTAGGATTTGTGGAGCATATTTTAAAACCCAAATAATAGACTAAATTAAACAAATAATAATAATGTGAAAAAATGTGAGATCTTCAAAACTTATGTGACGTGTTTTCATGAGGGCAACAAAGAGTAAAAAGTTTTGGTTTTATAGTATATATAAATATATATGACTTAAACTTCAAACTTTTTTTATTTTTAAATTATATAGCCTCCAATTTTCATTAAATTTCATGAGATAAAGAGGAATTAAAACATATAATTCAAATGTGAAAATTTCAAAATACTATCCAATAAGAAGTTAATTAGTGCCGTAACATTAATAAATAAAAAAAATTAGTGTTATTTGATCTTGACTCATGCATTAATAGTATTCTTTACTATTAACATTTAGAAATTTTGTTATAAAATTATTCATTAAAAATAGTGGGAGAAGTCAAGCAATCAACAACCTTTTGTAAGTTCCTTCTCAAAACTAAACACTAAACACATTAACTGATTAACCTCCAAACTACTTAATAGTTAATACTTAATACTTTGTCCCAAATGCTGAAGTTATAAATTTTAAATCCCCTAGAAACTAGAAAGGCTAAAAAATGTTAACCCTCATAAAATAATATAAAAATGTTAACCTAAGCAAATAGATATTACTTAATCAGTACATGATCGTGAATTATGTGACTGATATGAGAATATTTCATTAATCAATCTTCTAGAACAAATTCCTAGCTTTGCTCTGGACAACAGGCTGTTTGGTCTTCATCAGCTTCATTATCTGCAAATATCAAAAAATAATGTCAACACCATGGAACAATAAAACTATGTCAAAAACCTTATTTGCCTTATTTTTCCTTCTTTAAAAAAGATAGTTACAGCAATGGGTACGGAAGGTTTTTAACTTTGAATGTTTATGTTAAAAACACTAAGGTAGCAATTGAGTTACAAGACTCTTGGCGTCTTTTCAGCATATAGATTTACTAGTCTACAGTCCCAGACAATCAATTCTATCCGTGACCATCTACCTAGAGGCTCATAAGCCAGGGAATGGATATATGAGCTTAGATCAAGATTCCAGCTTGGTCTTGTCCTGCTACATCCTCAAATGAAACCTATTGCCCCACTTGCACAAATAATTAGTTATGTATATGCTCCATTACAATTTATTTCCCATCATTGGATGCAATTTGAAGTTTCTGAACCTCTAAGTAGATGTAACAAAAAAGTTGATGTTCTTATTATTATTATTATTTTAGTTTTTAAAAAAACAAAGACAAGTAAGCATATGACTAGACAAGTTCTGGAATAACAAGCTTAGAAGATATAGAAAAGAGAATAGATCAAATAATTGAGTAACTTAAAATACAATATGTTAGGAAGCATGCAGTGGCGGAGTTAGGATTTCAGTTTAGGGGGGCAAGGTTTAAAGACAATATTAAACTAAAATAACCTTAAAAAAAACTAATCAATATTAATAACCTAATAAATAAACAATTGTAAATAACTATAATTGTTATACAAAATTTAATGTAAGTGTGAACTATAGTTTATTTTTTCATAACAAATTTAATTTGCTCAACAGTATTTGATGTTTTATATTTTGAAACTGTTGCATAGTCACTAACAATCAAAGTAAAAAAAGTCTAGCAATAACCTATAAAATTGGAAACTATACTGGGACATTAGGTAGTTTACCTTTTCTATATAAAAAAATAATAAAAAAAGTGTAAAATTTAAGACCATCATCATTGCAGTGAAAAAAACCCAAAAATAATAATAAAAAATAAGATGAAGAATAACTGAAGAAAATTGAGTTAAACAATAAAGTGGCATATATGGTGATAAGCTATAAATTTGGACAATATAAAAGCTTAAAAGAGAAAATATGTATTACTATTGTAAGTGGGATGATCTATGCAGCTTTTTCCCTTTTTATTTTTATGTGTCAGTTTTTCTATAATAAGACATTTTGTCTTTTTGAATTTTTTTCCTATGTTGGGCAAAGCATTTAAGAAAGGAACAAAAATGCTATAACCTAGGGGGCTTTTCAAGAGGAGTCAGGGGGCAGTTGCCCCTCTCGCCCCCCTTGGCTCCGCCCTTGGAAGCATGTATACTTTATTTGGGGTGTTATACCTGTGTCATATCCATGTCGTACTAATATCGTAACGGTGTCTTATTTATCATATTGTACTCAAACTCATGTCCATGCATCTATTGATATATTATATTCATTGTTGTTGGGTTGCCTAGAACAGTTTTCTTTAATTTATTTTTGGTTTCAATATTGAACACTTATCTATTTATCTTTTATCTACTCTTTTGGAACTTGGTTTGTATTCTAAACATTATTTAACGGCCGCGATTGCCTTAACTGCTCTAAGGATAGACCCTGTTGAACTTGACAACGGAAATCTCATCAAGGAACCCGAATGACTGCCATCTACTGACACTAGTGCCATTGCTTTGTTTTCTTTCCAACTACATTCCTCACATGTGTTGACTTAATTGATACAACTCTCCTCCATTAACCTCAGACTTACTGGCGTAATTACGTCTAATTCTACTTAAGAGTAATTAACACCGCAAACAGTAAGTAACAAATCCAACCAATTTAAGTATAAAAATTGGTTGTTCTATTCATGACTATAGGTCTAAGCCTCATCACTCATGGGTTTGGAGAAATATCATCAAACAGGAAAATCATGTTTTAAGGGATGGAAAGTGGAGAGTTGGTGATGGGTACAAAATTCCTCTCAATCATAGGTACTGGTTTCCTCATTCAAATCTGAATTTATCACAGCATCATCTCCCTACAGGTACTGTGGGGGATTTGATTGACCACAATACTAGAAGTTGGAAGGTGGATTTGGTTAGAAGTCTGTACCCGTTTCCTCAAGCCTTGAAAATTCTTTAAATTCCAATTTCTAAGACAAATTCTGTGCAGGATAAGCTTCTTTGGAGGTTTTCTAAGAATGGGGATTACCAAGTGAAGAAAGCTTATGAGCTTTAAACTAGAGATGCATCAATCCATTCTAGATATCTTCAAGCTAATATGGGTTGGTGGAGAACCTTTTGGAAAATAAAAGTGCCTCTGAAAATTAGTACATTCATCTGGAAATTACTTCATAATTGCCTCTCTACTCTCCTCAATCTTCATGCCAGGGGTGTCTCATCTACAAAATTGTGTCCATTGTGCAATGAGGAGGAAGAGAGTCATACTCACCTTTTTCTTCATTGCCCTTTTGCAAGAGCTTGTTGGCACGGGTCTATTCTGGCTATACACACATCTGAATTCACCAATATATCTGTGCAACATTGGTTGAAACAACTCCTTTCAAGAAATATTCAGAGTGATTCAGATTCTATGAACTTTTTGCAGGAC
Organism: Lithocarpus polystachyus; assembly: GCA_033629205.1. NCBI lineage: Eukaryota > Viridiplantae > Streptophyta > Magnoliopsida > Fagales > Fagaceae > Lithocarpus > Lithocarpus polystachyus. Next base: position 2,517,080 of record CM066165.1, read on the forward strand.
GTATTTGTTGTTCTTTGGACAATCTGGACATACAGGAACAGAGTGGTTCATCAAGGACTGAACCCAAATCCAGTGGAAGTTATACTAACAGCTCAAACCTTCTCTTGCAGGTACAGGGACACTCTCTCAAGATGCAGCACCTCAGCAGACAGAGAAGGCAGATGCCCCAGATCAGAGGGGCAATCTGCAGCAGGGGACTGGCAACTAATTATCAAACTTGCAGGAGCTAGAAGCAGGAGACCATATAGATATGGCACTGCTTATGAAGCTCTAACAATTCAGGGAGATAGGGTGTTTTTTGGAGTGAATAGTAGCAATGCTATAACATCAATTGGGGCACTGTTGGAGGCTGTGGTTGAAGCTGGTCTGGCAGCACAGGACCAAGATTTTCACCATGTTTTGGTTCTCACTGAGAGCAAGAACCTTATGCAGACTTTCAAGATGAAAACAACATCTGATTGGCTTGATAGTACTAGACTAGCTGATCTTAGTTTTTTGTCTCAATCTGGTTTTCATTGTGATCTGATTTGTGTACCCCATGTGGTTGTTAAAGAGTCATGGTCTGTGGCTAAATTGGCAACCTGTGTGCCAATTCAGTTTTTGCTGGTTTTCTCCAGTTGGTGCTGATGTTTTGTAACTTGTACTGTTTATATGCCTTCTCCCTTGAAATGGTATGGAAAAAAAAAAAAAGTATAAAAATACCACTTTTCTCTCTCTTAAAAAAAATAACTTTTCTAGATAACTCTCTTTTTGTTTCCTTTTATTTCCTCGTGCCACACAATTGTGTGGAACATAAAAATAGTAAACAATTAAAACACACCTGATGCCAAGATGCATTAAATTCCATGTTCACAGAAGTAAATCAACGGAAGATCAATGAACATTCCAATAGGAACTTGTAGGAATCTTAGGAATATGAAATGCTGTAGCATAAAAGAATTGTTCTAATAAAGAAAACATAAAGATCTTTTCCATAAATAATTATGGTTTCTAATGATAAAATATACAGCCATTAAAAAAAAAAAAAAAAAAAGCATCAGAAAAAGGGTGCTATTCATTTTGAGAGAGAGACAGAGGAAACTTTCCCAACATTCCTCTTAAACTAAGTTATCAACATTTTAACCTCTCATGGACCCATCAAGCAAATTAAACACAAAAAGAAAATAAAGTGTAAATATCAAACATTACCAAACAAACATTCTTTTCCCCTGCTATGCGCCTTGAAAAAAAGGGCACACAGTATTCCTAAAGCCTACCAATTCGTGGAAATTGTGACCCACTATTCCAATTTCAGTTCATCCTAACAAGAAATCTGACCTCAAATTCATGGCAAATAGCAATGTTAGTGTGGAATAGAAAGCAATGACTGACTATGGCAGCAACAAAAGCAAAGTTAATGTCGTGGTTTCATTGCACTGCTAACATTCTTCAAAGGATGAGTACAATAGTACCAAAAGGCAATATTTATGAATTCATCATCAATAACTAATTGGATACCATGCATGAAACAATTGAAAGGAAAATAAACAACTAATGAGTTTAATAAATTAGTTAAGTACCTTGGTTAGAGTAAGATGTGGGCTTGACCCGAATAGATTTGACCTCTCGAACTGGTTCTCCATCGTAGACCAAAGCTTGAAAGGTTTCAATGGCAGCAGTAGAAGCATCCTCGGCCTTGAAGGTGATATAATAGTCGAAACCGCAGTTCAAAGTTACAGCACAACAATAGCCTTCAGAGTTTGCCTTCTCTACCTCCTTAAACTTAAAGTTCTTATCCTATAAGACCAAACAAAATAGAATATTACAAAGATTATAGTTTTATCATCAAATCAAGACACCAATAAGTATTGCTATTTACTCCAAAAAAAAAAAAAAAAAAAAAACCCATCAATTTTTGGTGTAGACAAGATTGAACCCAGATCTTGTACTCAACTATCACGTCCGCTCATCAAATCAAGACACCAAGATAATAGCTTTATCGTCAAATCAAGATACTAATCAATTTTTGGTAAAAGCGAGATTGAACCAATCTCTTATTCAACTATCAATAAAATAAAAGAAAGAAATAGACCTGTTCAGTGTTGTACTTGTCAAGTGCTTCCATAGAAAGATCAAGAACTAGTTGCCTGTTTGAGTCATCAGAAAGATCTAAGGGCTCAATTCTGCCGCCACCGTCAAGAAACACAGTGTGGGAAAAGTCTTCCACGTCAAAACCCTGCAATGCAGAGTCACCACACAATTATTAATCATTCATTTTTATAATAATAATATTTTATCATAACACGAATTGGGTATAAGTGGAATTGTAGCGTTAATATATATGAATTGTTCTTAAGAGAGAAGAGAAAAAAAAGACTTACCCCGCTCTTATTAACCTGATCATAATATCGCTTGATTTCTTCATCAGTCATTTCACGCTTTGCCATATATTCATACACTTTGCCATCAATTATGACCGTCTTTTCAAAGCCCATTCCTGCAATCGTAGTCTAGGCTGAATTGGAGATCGGTTTCTGGGTTTCTTGATTTCTTCTGTGTGCAAAAGCGTGAGAGTGAGAATGAGAGGAGATTGGAAGATAACTCATAAAACTGTTGTGTTGTGGAGTTTGTGGGTGTGCTGTGCTCTTCTTGGGCTGAAAATTAGTAGTGTTTATAGTTAACTATTGGATGTATTAGACTTTGAAGGATACACAATCTCTTTTTAATTTTTCAATATTTATCTTTCCTGGACGTATTAGAATTTGAATGATAGACAATCTCGGTTTTTTTTTCAAAATAGCTATAAGAGCCCAACAATATAGTTAGTAAGCAAACGTTTCAAACATATTTGGTTTCTAACAATTCGAGTCCAGAGGACTCGATTTTGGGGCTTGGAAATCGAGTGCAACGAACTCGGTTTTCCCATTACGCCTTGAGCTGAGCTGGACAGGGGTGTCCAGGTGGCCTAGAAATCGAGTGCCATGCACTCGGTTTCTGTTCATGGAAACCGAGTCCATTGCACGCGACTTCTGTGAATAGAAACCGAGTGCGCTGCACTCGATTTCCTTGCGCTCCCAGCTCACGTGCAGATGACGTTTGTTCTGGAAATCGAGACCTTAGTACTCGGTTTCTGTTCATATAGACCGAGCCGGTTTCAGCCAAACACTTAATCACTCATTTCTCTCATACCCCACTCAAACAACTCAAAAACACAAGCTCAGACCGGTAGCACTTCATCACTCCGAGTCCCTCACACAGTCCTCACAAATTCAAACCTCGCGCCACTCCGAGTCCACACACATCTTCATCACTCCATCTTCAAACCTCGCGCCACTCCTCACACATCTTCATCACCAACTCAAACAACTCAAACAACTCAAAACACACGCTCAGACACCCTCACACTCACTCAAAAAACCGATCTCTTCAGCTTCAAACCGATCTTCAAACCTCGCGCCGCGCCGTCTTCAGACCTCGCGCCACGCCGTCTTCAGACCTCGCGCCAACTGTGAGGACCTCATCACTCTTCAAACCCTCGATCTCCTGAACCTCAATCTGAAGGTACCCCTTGTCAATCTGCTTGGGAGATCAACACAAATTTTTTTTTTACATGTTTCTGTTAATTAGAGTGTTTGTTGAATATGTTTATTTGGGTATTATTGGATTCTCTGTTTCAATTAAGGCATATATGATCACCAAATTCACACACACTTTCTAAGATGAGCTGGGTTAAGCATGATAATGAATCTTATTTGAAAAAAAAAAAATTGACCAAAATGTGTAAGGCATTTAAATTCAGACTGAGTGTGTCGCATTCCAACTTGTGCATTCCAATCTTATTGATGAGTCTTGTGTTAAATCTGTCTTTATTAGAATTAAATCTGTCTTTATTAGAATTTGTGCCATTGGGGCTTTCCATTATTCACCTATTTTCTTTTTCTTTTTTTTTTGGAAGGGGGGGGGGTGTGATTTTAAAATTTTATTAGAACCAGAAACAGTAGCTTGCCAAAATCTCAGTGATAAAAAAATTAATTTGATTCCCTAGACTGCTTGATGTGTTTGTCAGTTTTGAAAGTTTAAGGAAGATGATGCTTTTGTTTATTGAAGTGTCACTATTACAAGTGTAATTCGGTTGGTGTTGAGGAATTTGTTCCACTCAATCGACATCATTAGTTTCTAAAATTTAAAAATCGATCACCGGCTCTCAGATTAAACAATCAAATCAACTGAAACTGATGGAATAGCAGTTCATTGGTTGATTTTGTTGGTAGCGGTAGATTGAGTACCTTTGAAGCCTTAAGCCCTTAAGCAGCAAGAGGGGCTTGAATGGGCTCAATGGATTCTTTTGATGATGAGTACATATTTCTCTTGAAATTGTCTCAATGGTATGGTACGGACTCCACCCAACCCTAGCCCCTAGGTGCTAACTCCTAGAGGTCCTCTTTTACTTGGTGTTGAAATTGTCTCAATAGTATGGAAACGATTCAAATATTATAATCACTTGTGTTGGAGGGCTTTGTAATATATAATATTAAGTGAGTTTTGAATTTTAATTTCATTATTGTTGTGTTCCTATGATGTTTACCTTTGCTGAAAATCTTTGAGTTTTTAAATCTTGTGTTCAATAACTTTCCAGTGCATCGTACATATTAGCGACTAGTAAAATTATATGGTGGAATGTTTAATGAAAGACTAGAGAACATTATTTTGTGGTGTTCAGCAACCTAGATGTTCTATTCCTTGGTCTTTGCATTATTTGGTTTATTTATTTTATTTTTTATTATGTTAAATGCAGTATGGCTGCCGTTGCTGCTGAGATTCCTGATGAGTTCGGTCCTGGTCCCATAGAGGGTTCAGTGTTAAGGTTTATTAAAGAACATCGATCATGCGCTGTTTGGGAAGGCAAGGTAAAATTAAAACCGACCAGTTTTGAGTACTCTCTTCTTATCCTTTTACACTATGTTGATTTTTTTTTTCCATTTCTAAAATTCTAAATTTCTCTTTTGGTCCCACCGCTTTGTTTTTGTTTTTTGGGATTAAAAGCTATCATCATATATACAACGGTTATGGCATATTGCTCATCACCATGGTTCTATCATGTGCAGGATCCGGGGGCACTGACATGCCGTGGTCGTAATGACGAGTTTCGTAAACGACCCCCGATGGTTGATGATCGCGTCCTTGACATTGTCAAGAGAGTTGGATTAGAGGGGCTGCATAGGACCCCATCTAGAGAGATTGATCATAACTTGATCACGGCTTTCGTTGAGAGATGGCGGCCTGAAACCCACACCTTCCACCTGCCGCATGGTGAGACAACGATCACATTACAGGATGTGGAGGTTCTTTTGGGGATTCCAATCGATGGTGAGGTAATGGTTGGAATAACCGACTTGACATGGGCGACTGAATGTCGGGACATGCTTGGAATTGCTACTAATAATGTGGTGCTTAAAGGACAAAGGATCAAAATTAATAGGCTACTTCAAAAAGTTGACCAAGGGTTGCCCGATGGTGTAGCAGAGGTGGTTGTGCATCAGTATGCACGGTGTTATATTCTAGCACTCTTGGGGGACACGATTTTTGCCGATAAGTCTGGCGATAGGGTGCATACGATGTGGTTGCAAATGTTGAGGGATCTAAACAACCCACCTCGGTACAGTTGGGGGAGTGCTTGCCTTGCATGGTTATACAGAGAGCTATGCAGGGCAACCGACATAGATGCCGGTCAGATTGGTGGGGCCTTGCTACTGGTTCAATATTGGGCGTGGTTCAGATTTCCTTTTTTGTGCCCAAGGATGAACCTCCCACCCGATGGTGCATATGGCCCACCATTTGCACCTTCTCCATTGTCCATTAAGTAAGTCTCTTCCTTGACCGATTCTCTCTATTGGAAATAGATTCATAATTTTAAAGTACATGACACATTGTTAGACTTACAACCACTGAGGTCTATTGTTATGATTGATGTATAATACAAGTGATATTAATTTCTAGCTCCACCGCTAATCATATGTTTAGATTTTATTTGTTGGTATAAACTCAGTGGTATGTAATGTTAAATTTTCGATTGCCCATCATTTTATTGTTGTTGATTACAGACAATCTACTCAATTCCAAGTATTGACTCCCTCTTTCTTAATTGTAGGACCGTGTGGGTCGTGAGCACGAAAAATAGCCCCTCGGAAATCTGTCTGGTCCGGTACCGTCAGCTCTTGGATTCTATGCATCCAAACCAGGTACCCAAATTGTGTTTTTTCTATTGTTTACGACCATTTTATACTGTTATAACTGTAAAATAGCTATAGTCGAAAATTATGGAACATTGCATAATGTGCTGCTCTTTTATTTGGCTATCGCAGGTGGTGTGGCAACCGTATGAAGCTGAATTAGGCCACCTACCTGCGTTCTGTGTTGCAGGAAGGGACGTGTGGACGGCGAGAGTGCCGCTTGTATGTTTCTGGTTAGTAGAGAAACATACACCGGAACGTGTTGTTCGTCAGTTTGGGCTGGTACAAGAAATCCCCCCGAATGTTGATACTGACGACGCCCTTCATGCCATAGACCTGAGGGGGAAGATCAATGTGAATTGGAGGGACAAGCATGTTGGCCATATCCAAGTATGGAATAGTCGAGCACAATCCATATGTCATGGAGCACGGCTAGAGGGTGAAATGTCGCCTGCTCATCCATACTTCGGTTGGTACGATAGGGTGACTTGGAGGTTCGTCGACCACACCACCGCTGCAGTTCTTATTATGGTAATTGCTTCGACCTTTCTTTTTCAAATTTTGTTGCGTACCACCATTTTTTGCGTTAGATGTACTAATTGCATTTATTTACTTGCAGGTTGCCAGTCACAAGCAGATGTTGACGCGTTATGCAGTAGGCAGTCCTGAGTACCAGCAGATTACAACTGTACTTAAAGTAGTGGATCGCCTTCACCGTATAACTGCCCAACTTCCCTTGGAAGATGCCGATGGGGCAAATCCAGAAGTGGCAGAAGATACTGGACGACCAAGCACGAGCTCAACTCCTGCTAGCCATAGCCATGGTCAGCGTGCTACACCCCATCAGGTTGTCAGTAGGCCAGATTGCCCTCCACCCCCACATGCATCTCCTACCCCAGAGTTCCCTCCACCCCCACATGCATCTCCTGCCCCAGAGTTCCCTCCACCTCCACATGCATCTCCTTCCCTAGAGATCCCTTCACGTACTGCTTATCCAGTTCCTAACCTAGAGATCCCTCTACCCACAACTCATACATCTTCTCACCCCGAGATCCCTTCACCCACCCCCCCTACATTTTCTGACCCCGCGCATCTTTCACTTACTCCGCCGTCCTTTGATCTCGGCATTGATTTCAGTGCAACCCCTCCTGTCATGCACACTCAGTCCCCCTTGTACAGCATTGGCCATCCACCCCATAGTGACTCTATGTCATTCATGCCCACTCCTGGACTGCATACAAATCCCTTGATTACTGGCCTCACTCACATATCATCTGCTACACCATCCTCCCCCGCAGTTGTAGGATCTTTAGTCGTTGGGAGTCAAGCAAAACAGCCAGATGTGCATGTCGAGCATGAGCAGGTAGTTGGGTTACCTGCGCCCCCAGAAGGTCGACCTAAACGCACAAGAAAACCACCTTCTTGTGGGACAGGTGGTCACAAAGCAGGACACAATGCTGGCCCAACGGTATGACAAGTACTTTAATGTAATGCATAATTTCGCGACTGCTGTTACTTTCGTATTAGAATTCATTTAATCCATTCTTTGGTTCTAACTTCATCTTTGCAGCAACGCGAGGAGCCTGGCCAAGGAGATGCAGGACCCCCTCCCCCACATACCAGACACTATACGAGACAGCATAAGCGTAAAATGCATTAGGGTAAGCACCCCATTTGAAATGCAGATTCTATTATGCAAATTATAACATTAGCAAATTATTTAGAATAGAAATTTGTACAATTTTCCTTTTATTTATAGATTATAGTGTTGTTTGTTTAATAACTGGAGACTAACATTCAATTCTTTTAACAGTTGAAATAAATTCTTGTGCAATTTCACTAACAGGCATATTAGTCTCATTGGTAGTGTATATAAAATATTCCCTAGGGTGCTAGTTAATTGGTTGCTGTTTGCCCAATTTTGAAATGCTTTTATCAAAGGGAGGTAGATTTCGAATTTGTCCTCATTGCCAATGAATGTATTGACAGTAGAATGATATTGGGCATCCTTGAAATCTGAATTGTTAGTTGGATTTGAAGAAATTCTACAACCATATTATTTGTAACTTTCTGATTTACATGCTTTGGAGAGAAATGGACGAATTGGATTAGTTGTTGCATTTCCACAATTAGGTTTTTTATTTTAGTTAATGGCAGCTTGAGTGGAATTTTTTATAGTCCTTGGGGTTTGTGTTAAGGTGATCCATTGTCACAATTGTTATTGATGATAGAGATGAAGGCACTGAGTAAGTTATTGGTAAGAGCAGTGGCAAGGCAGTATCATGTGAAATTCAGGACAGCATCTTGCTGGTTTCACAGTGGGAAGTAGAACATGTATTCCACCTCATGGTTTCTCACCTCTTATTTTGGTATGATACTTTGATTTTTGTTTTTTTTTTTTTAACAGCTTAGGTACTTGTAATGTGTGCTGTGCTTTGAAGTAGTTTCTGGATGAAAGATTAACCTGGTGAAATCTGAATTGATACCTGTCCGACGTTGAAAAAATGAAAAATTTACTTAGATTTGACCATAAGGTTTCAAATTTCCCGTGAGATGCTTGGGTTTTTCTGGGGTTCTAAATTTAAATCAAGAGCAATATCAGATTGCGTTCTTGAGAAGGTGGAGGGGAGATTAGTGGGAAGGAAGAAGGTTCACCTTTCAAAGGGAGGTAAACTGCATACATGAAAAAAAAGGGAAGTAAACTTGTATTGATAAAGAGAATGTTGTTGACTTTGCAAACATTTTTTTTTTCTCTTTATTTCTTATTCCCATTAGCATTGCTAATGGTATTGAGGATTACAATGGGATTTTCTTAGGAGTGGTATAGGAGACAAGTTTATGTTCCATATTATTAATTGGAAAAATTTGTGAACCACCCCTCTTTTAACCACCCCTCTTTTACTGTAAAATTTTCCTTTCAGATGGCAATGTGCGGATTTACAAAGGTCTTGTCATTTAAAGCATGTGCTCACTTAATGATAATTTCGCAATGTTAAATCATGAAGATGATAAATCAACACATTGTGATTATTGGAAATCCTCGTTCCTCTGAAAATGAGGTTTGTATTCTCAATCTTTTTGCTTAAATATATTCTGACAAGTTGGGGGTTTTATATCTTTCACCATGTCACATTTGTCAATGTATCTCGGTTTAGGATCTTATTTTAACATAGATATGTACCTGTTTGTGTGTATAATTTAAATTCTGGTTTGTCAACAAAGGACTTTCTCATAGTTTGACATGTACACTTCAATTTCCTGTTTGAAGGTCTTCCTTTTACACATTTTCTCTTATTAGTGAGTTTATGCTCCTTACAGTTTGATATTTTAAGACATTTGACAAGCATGGCTGGTGAAGTGATGTGTTTCGTTTAGAACTAAGTGGGTAGTTGAAAAAGTAGTGGTTCATTCTTGCTTAACTTCAATTTAGATATTTAGATTTTTGGTCTTTTCACTGGGTCGTTAAAAAGTTAAGTGGGGTGGGGTTGGGTGCTTTGCCATGGAAGATAGCTATAAGCAGGCAGCATGGAAAAAATTCTCTATTAATTCTAAATAATGTTTTCCCTCTCGGAATTGGGGGTTTGGTGAGCTGTTTTTTTTTGCTGTAATATTTGCTGATTTAAAAGATATTTCCATTTAATCTCTCTTTCCAGGAGTAGTTCAGTGATGTTGTCAACTGGTTGGCTGTATTATTTGCTGATTTAAAAGATATTTCCATTTAACCTCCCTTTCCAGGAGAAGTTCAGTGATGTTGTCAACTGGCTCAAAGCAAATGCAGCCAATGGAGGTAGCTCTTCTGCTGCAGAATCTCAAACCAAGGAAAACAAAATGTTTAATGAAACCAAGAATAGTGGGATAAAGTTATCTCAAGCGAAAGCTGCCGGAACTCTAGCGGGTACCTCTTCAAGCTTTGGAACACCATGGAGTTCTGGACTTTTGTTCAATAACCAATCTACTGGGTTTCCTCCAGCGAGCACAACTACACCATCAGCAACTTCATTTAGCTCTGGAGCATTTTCAAACAGTCAAACCCCTGGATCTATTCCAGGCACAGCCCCTGCCTTTGCAAATTCATTTAGCTCTGGTGAAATATAAATAGTCAACGCCCTGGATCTACTCCAGCAAGCACAACCACAGCCCCTGGATTCTTCATTGAGCTCTGGATTATTTTCAAACAATCAAGCCCCTGGATTTATTCCAGCGAGTCCAACTGCAAGCTTTCCAAATTTATGGAGCTCTGGAGTATTTTCAAACAATCTAACTCCTGTCTCTTTTGGTGGGTATATTTTTTAATGCTTTTATATTCCTTAATGGACGGGAAATGCATATTTCTAGCTCTGTGATGTTATTTGTTTTCTATTTATAAAAAAAATAAATAGATAATAAAGAAAAAAGAAAAGAAAAATACCACAGAACGTGAGGAAATTGCATTTTATTGCTCAAATGCAATAATGCATTTCACTTCTAAGTGTAAACTAAGTTAATGAAATATAGACTCTAGTGAATGGTAAAGGGGAAATATTCTTTTCTAAGTTCTAGAAAAATACTATAATAATAAAGTAGACAAAGATGGGTACCCAGGGAGAATTCTACTAAACCTGTAAAATATACTATGATTTATTCTGAATCTGAGGCTTCAATTGGTTGAAAACTTTAGGTTTATCTTCATTGTTTATCCTTTTTATTGTATGCATAATGCATTTTATTTTTCTATTTATAGAAAATGAGTTGGAGCAGCCTAGCAGCCCATCAGTAAAAAAGTCTGAGGAGATGGGAATAGTTGTTGTTCATGAAGTCAAGTGCAAGCTTCATGTGAAGGTATTCAGTTGTGATTTTTTCCCCCTGATAGGTAAAAACACATGCAACTGCTTGGGTTTGAACCCATGGCCTCACCCTCCATCTCTTTCTTTCGAGGGAGGCAATGTCAATTGGTCCAAAGACCATTGGCTTCGATCATGAAAATTTATATGATATCATCTTTTGACAGCATCTTTAGATCCAAGTTTGCTTTATTTTGTGCTGTTCACCCATAATTGTATGTTAAGAAAAAGCTGTTCACCCATAATTGTGTGTATGAGCTGAAATCGAGTCACGGTCAGCTTTTTACTTCTTCTTCTTCTTCTTTATTTAGTCTTACGGAATTGGATTGTAATTCAAATCTGATTTTCATTCCAAGCTGTAAGAAAAACTAGGATTTGCTTCAGCAACTGATATTATATTTTTTCTGGGAAAAAGTTTTCAGATTTATATAGGCTAGTTTCAGATCCGAATCCGTAAGACTCATGGATTTGAATATAGGTGGAAGATTGAGAACTTTATTGGAATTAGATTGATTTGGGTGTTGAATTTTGTTATTGAAGAACTGGGTTTTCTTTGGAAAGTAGTTTGGAGTTCAGAGTTATGAGTTTAAAGTGTATTTCTTTGATTATTTTAAGTTTTTGAGAATTGGGTTTCAAGGAATTGGGTTAAAAGAAGCAAAATTTTGTGACTTTGGAGATTTTGAGGGTGGCTTTGGGTGTCTGGGAAGAGGTTATTATAGTCATGTTCTATGGTACAGTGGCATGGGACAAGCTTGGCTTATTGTTGCCCAAATTCTTTGCCTTCAATGCTTATACTATCTCTCTCTAGGGGTATTCTTGACATTTCTAGTCGGGACTCGAGTGTCTCGGATGAGCCTTGTGTATTTCTTTGATTATGCTGCTGTCACTACCTCTACCGTGACCGGTTGGTGTGTCATTGCTTTGTTTTTGCTGAGCTCTCTTGCAGGGTTAGAATTCCATTTCACTTTTTATTTATTTATGTATTTATTTGTAATTTCATTTCTTAGATTGTTTGGTTTTGATGTATGTTGCTTAAATGTGAATCTAAGTTCAGATTTGTATTCAGCTCTACGTTTCTGAATTATGAGAAATTAGAAATATTTGTAGAGTTCTATGATCTATCTCCTGCCTTTTACTGTCCAACTGAAGTTTGTGTGAGTTTTAATTCATGGTATGATACAGATACGATGATGTTGTTACTAAACCTTTATTAATTGTGATGAAGTATATGATTTCACTTTGGTTATCCCTCTTAATTAAGCACCAAGTTGTCCTTCTCGCACTTTCCTAAGTATTTATTTTTTGTTTTTGGTTTCTTTTTTTTTTTTTTTTTTTTTTTTTTTAGAAGATTTGTTTTTGGTTTCTGATTTGTCCTGTATCCAGTAACCTCCCAGTTAAACGTCCTCACGTAGGTGTATTTATTTTAGAAACACGTCTTTCAATTACTTTAACAGAGAATATGACTTTAGATAGAATAACTTATCAACAAAAAAGAAAAAAGAAAAAAAATAGACTTCAAATCGAATAGAATCGAAGAAAGAATACATGTGGCTGACCCTAATTAATTTGTTGAGGATACATAGCTGACCCAGAAATTTGGGATTAAGGTTGTTGTTTTCTTTCAATTACTTTAGTGTGCAAAAGGTTGGTTATAGGGTTGTTTGTGGTTGTCATTTAAAGTCTATTGTTAAGCATTCATCTACTGCACAGGTTGTTTGTGGTTGTCTTTCAAAGTCTATTGTTAAGCATTCATCTACTGCACGTATACCAATGACAATATAATTTTATACATTGGTTTTTGAAGTCTTTAGGCAATATCCTCTTAATTTTTACAAGATACATATGAGATGCCAAGTATGGTGACTATGGGTTTTCATGGTCAGCTGTTTTTACCATTCCTCCTTTTCATATCTCATTTTTACAATTAGTTCTTCTTGCCCTCAACGTTTGTGCTTCATTCTTTTGAGTTCAACTGTTTAACTATTGATTACATACTTTTTTAGTTGGGCCATTAATGTTCCTTTTGTGTATTATTAACACAAGATGGCAATGTGATCATTTATAATCTTGTTGCCAATTTCGGCTTGTCTTGTTTAATATTGGACATCCTCAAACTTGAAGCTAAACTTCCCTTTCACCGTAGCCCATTTCACTAGGTGAGTTTTTTAAACTTCCCTTTGAAAACTTAACACCTTGGGAAGTCGATTCTGTTTGAAAAACTTAACACCTTAGCTAAGATTGAATTTGGATGGACATATTTGGGTCCTGTAATGTGAATCTTTGTTTTCTGTTGCTCTTAAGTCTTTAGTGTCAAATCATGAAACTTTTTTTTTTTTGGTTTTTGTTTTTCCTCCGAATGATGATTGTTGGATTGGCTGTTGAGGCATCATTATTTTTCATTATCATGTTTTTGCAAACTGCAATAGAAGTTACATTTTGACTGCATTATCAGTTTGGTTGGTTTACATTTTATTTTATAATTTTTCTTGGGGTAGCAAATCTCATGGCTTGAAATAGAATTCATCACTGGATTAAGTTACAGTTTTCTACAAGAATTGGATGAATGTCCTTTTTCCCCTTGCTGTAGGATCAGCAGAATTAATTTGAGACTATTTACATGCAGATGTTTGACTGATACGGGAAACTGGACAGGCGAGCACAAATTTTCAGTAATGGCTGTTTCTTCAGTACTTTGGAGGATCTCCTGGATGAAGCTCATGAAGTACCAAATTTAATCTGTGCTGAGAAAAAAAAAAAAACCTTTACCTTTGGATTATTTCCTTTGCTGATGGCTATGACAGAAGATGACCATAGAAATTTGAGATGACGTTGAAATGATGGGAAGAATGAGAAATATGAGACTAGGTATGCATAGCATCACGAAATGTTTAATGTATAATTTTTAGGTAGTTTTGGAAATCCACTTTACTTTCCTAAGTGAACTGTATTTAGTCCTTATTTTGAATTTTTTTGGTTGCATATATAATTCCTTTCCTCTTGTTCAGCTGTCTAATGGATCATCTGCTTGAACTTGCGTCTTCCTCTCTATCTTGATGAATTTTCAACATGGCTTCCCTCTTGTTTTCATGATGTCTTTAACCCAAACCAAAAAACTTTTCAATGGTGCATACTTTGATATTTGTTGCTTATGAGCAAAGCAGATTAGAAGGCTTCACCTAATTGTGTTGGCAGTTGTGGCCATGTTTGTCATCCATGCTTTTGTTTCTTATCGTATCAGCTTGGATCTATCTTGTCTCCTTTTAATCTACTGTCAAACTAAGAAACAGAAGTGTGTGGATAAGATGTTTAAGATGACGGAGCTAAAGAAGAAAATAGAAAGAAAAAAGAAAAACAAGGAAAAACTGATCAAGTTTTAGGTTTATTGATGCATCGTTGTTGGTATTATGATATGTCAAGTATTATATGATTTCTTCATTGTAATGCATAGCAGTGAATATTGTCAATTCAAAGTCATATTTTAAGGTAGGACGTCTTCAAATTAATATCTATGGGTTTTTATCTCAAGGGATACTCTACTCCCAATAAAAATTAGATTATTAAAAATGATACCAAGGGTGAGGTTGTGCATTGCAAACTCTTTGAATCAATGTTGTTAAAAGTACATTTAGGTGTGTTTGAAGCTCAAAGCTCAAAACGCAAAACCATTAAGTGCAAAGTCCTTGGCCAAAGCAAAGCTTGCTTAATGAAGCATGTCTGAAGAAATGGACATTGAGGACTACAAGAAATTTAATATTCTTAATGGACATTGAAAATTAATATTCTGATTCCAGGATTACAAGAAATTTTGGGAGAACTTCGGCAGGTTAATAAAATTAGGATGCATTGAGGACTCTGGAAATCACAAGCAACTTGATTCGTGTTAGAACCGTAAATCCAGACAAAACACACCTAGCACGTTTGATATCATTTGTAGTGAAGCTGGTGTACAAAATTCAATCTGACTTAATTTACATATAACGCTGTAATTTCAAACAGTGAACATTTTCAAGGTTCATGGTAACATGGATAAGGGGCTACCACTACTAAAATACTTTGGCAAAATCATCATTTTTGTCTAATTCTTTGGCTACCACTACTAAAATACTTCATCAGAAGTGTATCTAGGCATTGCTGGGTCTGAATACTGTCATGTGCAAATTGATGATGACTGAAAATTCTCCAATCAATGGATGCAATGGCATTACAAGTTGTCTTTATCCTCATCAAAGATCATTGGTAGCTACCATGCAGTGTCATCTTCTATCAGTGGAGGGACAAATCTGCAATTTTGAAGAGTTTGCTCAAAGATATGACCAACTTTGAGCAATTTTTCCTGCAAACATTATCGAATAGAATCTTAATATCAGCCATTTAAAATTTACCCAACGTGAAGATGCAATTGGATGCCTTTAGAATACGCATTTTCGCAAGTAGTTGGAATTGTTGAGTGGGATCATTTTGATGCATCAGGATCAGGCTGATGCCAAAGTATATCCAACTTTATAGAAAGTATTTTCTTCATGGTTCTATATTATCTCATTCTTATTTTTTTAATTAAAAAAAATTGTATAGTTAAACTTTACTCCTCTCTTACGTCTCCTCAAAATTAAATTACCCAAACACTTTAGCAGGTTGTCACCCATCTCTCTTGCACAAAAGGACATGAACAGGGTTGGACTATGCAGCAATTATAATATCAAAATATCTATTGCAACACAAGTTTTCAGTACCTCATCAAATGCTGCACCAATCATCTGAAGACCAACAGGAAGACCTGCCGTTCCCCCTTCAACAAATCCACAAGGCAAAACCAATGCAGGTAGCCCTGCCAAGTTAACATTGACCTGTATTGACAAAAAAAAAAGTCACTATCTGAGAACAAAAAATAAATGTAGAAAAGAGGTTATATGTGGAGTTCGGTTGTGGTCCTTGTAGGTGCCAAAAATTGGGTAATAGAAGCTCCACCAGACACAAAATAACGGCTTTGAAAAAAACCTGTGACTAGTTCTTATCACTAATAATTCGACATGATAATTCAAAACACAACCTATTTAACCAAGAGCCATATGCAAATCCAAACACGGAGGCAAACTAGAAGAAATTGAAACTCACTTAGGGTCCTTCCCACCCCTACATGCATCTTGTAGTTCCTTCCCACCCCACTTAGGGTCAAAACTCAAAACCATCACATTTTTGTATAGTATTCATCACACCATCATAGGTCCAACCTAACAATTTTGCAATTCTTGAGAATCATATAAGAGTATGCCATTAAAACTTCCAAATTCTGGTATCATTTTCATTTTGCTCATTTAAGAGCATTCTCATCAGCTCTTCTATCTCAAATGCCATATTCACACATAAAATCCTACTTTTTCTATTTTAACACACCACTTTACAATATCCCATGCATCAGATATTCTATTTTTTCCTGCAACACATTAAAATACTATATCCAACAAATTAAAATAATATAAAAAAACTTTTACAAATATATATATATATATATATATACATACACAAAATGCTCCACCCCCCACACCCACAGATCAACCGCCACAACCACCGACCACCCCTACAAAATCAACCACCAGTTAACATATTATGATTACGAAAAAAATTAAGCATCTATTCTGAAGATAAATCACAACCCAATCCCAAGAGCTAGAGGGGGAAAAGAATGGAAATAAGTAACAACTAATTGAAAGACCATATTAAACATTCATAATATCATAATCTAGAAACAAGTACATTGGATATAGAATACTTCGATTACAAGTGCATTCAGTGATAAACAAAATAATAATTGCGCCGATGGTGGTAAGTTCGAATACATCATAACGAGAATCACAATTTACATCTACAATGCCATACCAACATGTTCCAGTTTCTGCATGCCTGACAAAAATTGAAATATTGTCGTCAGATAGCAAAAGCCAAAACAAAGGTACTAATCTATGCAGCTTGGCTAATTGATACAATCATGGCATTTGATATCAAAGCATCACATACCTAGTTTGGATCATTACTGCTTGTCGAAGCCCCACGGGAAAGCGGACATCGTCTACGGTTATGCCCATGTTGATGACATAGTCCACAACTCTGCTGTTGTTGAAGTTCCCTCAAGTCAGATTCTGGCCTCCGGCTTCTCGGTTCTCGCCGGACCCCATCCATCTCATTCCGTATCCTAGACTTCACAGGTCGACCTTTGCCCCGCAACAGGGCTGGGTCAGGCACCCACTTTGGACCGTCCACATCCCTCCACAATGACTCTGACTTTGGCACCATAAATTGATGTGAGTAGGTGCGAATGGCGTTTTCCAAACTATAACATGGGTCAATATATCTAGTCGCATCTTGCTCCAACAACTGAAGAACTGTAATTGCATGTGAACAAGGGATCTTTCGATTTTGCCACTTTCCACAACCACATGTTCTGGCCTTTATGTTTATTTCATGACTATGGTGTCCCCCGCCAGAGCTATAGTTGTTGTATGCGGTCTCCACTTGATATGTACCAAGGAAATTATTAAATGCCCTTACGGAGTGTGTATTTGATTTTCTCAGATTTTTATCATAGATGTTTAACACATATGTACTCCACACCTTGCCCTCCGAGAGATCATGAGTAATTTCTTTGTGTCGATCATGGAAATACGCGACAAGTTTGCTCCAAGTGAATTCAACCATTGCAGCAATGGGCAGGCCACGAGCACCTTTGAGTACTCCATTGAAGCATTCCGAGACATTGGTTGTCATAGCCCCATAACGGTATCCACCATCATGTAGTTGGGTCCACATGTCTAGATCCTCTTTCATTAGATATGTGTATGGCATGATGGATGAGTCGGGTTCACTTTCCTGCCGCCCGGTTCTCAGTTTCTTCCTAAGGGCCTCGATCTCAGCTTCCTTGATAGGTTGCATGTATAACTCAAATTTAGCTTCCTGAGTAGCATACCCCGCTTGCAAGGCCAATGACTTTAAAGTGGCGTCTTGAAAATGCGTGTTGAAGTTGCTAGCAACGTGTCGAAGGCAATATCTATGAATTACTCGTACTCGTCCATCATCATCTCTACGCCAATTTGCAATTCCGTTTTGAATACCCTTATGTCGGTCAGAAATTACACAGATGTCCTTATCTACTATCACATATTCCAATGAATTCCTGAGGCATGTTAAAAACCAGCTCCAACTAGGCCCTGATTCTTTGTCCACAACAGCAAAGGCGAGAGGCAAAACCTTATTGTTGGCATCGGTGGCCATTGCAATCAACAACACCCCTCGATATTTACCATACAAATGGGTCCCATCAATACTGATCACTGGCTTACAATGTTTGAATCCTTCAATGCATGGAGCGAAAGCCCAAAATACGTAGCGCAATATTGTGTCACCGGACACCTCATTGCGTATGGTGTGATACCAAAACCGAGTGCCAATTTCTTGATCTGAGTATGCCAACAATAACTTTCTCAACCTTTGGTAAGACTCTTCCCAATCCCCGAATATCCTTGCAATAGCCTTTTGTTTCGCATCCCATATCTTATAGTAAGAAAGCTTATGTTCATACTTCGCTGCAATGAAATCTCCGAGGTGAAAAATTGTTGCCGTGTGCTTTTTTTGTAACAATGGAACAAATTCTGCTGCAAGAAAATTACAATCCATCATTCTACCATCACGGGCCATGCCAAGGGACATACAACTGTGAGGACCCTTATAAGATGTGACCATCCATAGTCCAAGCTCTGGCTTTAGGACTGCCCCAACGTACCACTGGCATGACTCATTCATGCATTTCACAGACAATCTACTTTTGGTCGACCTATCAGTGATAAAGTTTTTGTTACCCTTTGCAGCATAAATTATTAATGCACGTTTCACCGCCTCTTTATTCGCAAAAATCAACCCTTTTGCAAAATTCATGTCCGCATTCCAAGAAGAAGCAAATTCTTGCTGAACAACTTCAGGATCAACCATATTTTCCCAAGTATTTGCATAAAATGATGAGGCAGGAGGTTCATAAACAGGGGGCGTATTTGTAACATGTTGAACTGTAATAGCAGCGTCCGCATCATCTTCATCACATTCAGCCATATCATCAACATGAGGATTGGGAGTAAATTCATGGTCATCAACACCCCTGTCAAAGTCGCCTCGCTCAATCCTCTCTTCATACTCATCTCTATCGTCAAGATCTTCCCCAAAACAGTCTTCGTCTTCAACAACTGGAAGTGTAGAGGATTCACCTCGATGTGTACAAAATTGATCTTCATATCTATTGCTAGGTTCACTCCCAATTGTTGTTGGTGTCTCTTGAAAAGGGGGTGTATAGCCTCCCAATGTAATGCTATTGTGATTATCTAGGACTGCAACTTGTAGAGATGTAGTTGTTTGTATAATTTCCTCTATGCTGACTTCCGCACGTGGCTCTAAAGTGACGTACAACTCAATATTTGCTATTTGTGCCCATCTCTCTATCATGTTAAACATGATCTTCACATGTTTGTCTTCTTTTATCGGCATATATCTGTAATTAATGCATTGATTGAGGACTTCATGTGGACAACGGAAAGTAATATGTATATCATGCAAAGAAGGGTTCACTTGCAGCTCTTCCATAATTTTTATTTTCAGTTCATTCAGGGTCTTTAGCTTACGTCGTATCATCATATAGTAGCACTGGATACCCGGACCTTGAAATGGGACTCCATCATAAGGGTCGGCATTGCTAAGGGGTCCACCGTAGTATATATTTATATAGATCATTGTCAACCTATATAGATCATCAAGTGCAATTGTATCAGTGACAAATTTATAATTCTCAATCAACATCAATCACAAAACTTTACGTATGAAAAGCCAACCTTAACCAAATTTGCATGTACAAAAATAGTTATTACCAATTTCATATTCTTTTAAAATTCCAAATCATTCTAGGGGCATGACTTTCAAAACCCATTCAACTTGATGTATGTCAATAAAAGTATTATACCAATCAGTTATCTATTGAAACCTCAGGTACCCAAATCAGAAACAAATATATTTTGAAATAATTTATGCTAAAAAAACTACAAATACTATCTTCATTATTAAACTCATGTATCATTTCATACCCATGATAAAGACCTAAAAGTACTAAATATTCCTAACAATTGATCACAATATTTATTAATTTGTTAGCTTTAAAACCTAGCATATTATTAATAACGATATTTACACTAACAAACAAAAAAAAAAATAACAAATATTCTCATATGTTGTAATAACAAAATTAATCACAATATTAATCTTTTAAAAAAACTTAGCAAATAATTTAATCACAATATTTACACTAACAAAAAAAGAAAACATATATTCCCAATATGTTGTAATAACATCAATCACAATATTTAGTACTAAATATTCCCAATAATTAATCATAATATTAATTTAAAAAATGGCAAATAATCACAATATACTAATCACAATATGTTAACAAATAAATTAATCACCTTATACTAACAAATAAATTAAACAGTACTAACAAATAAATTAATCACTACTAAAAAATAAAAAACAAAAAATTTCCTAATATGTAATTTTTCCTTAATAAAAACCTAGCAAATAATTACAATATTGTAAAAACATTACCAATAATCACAATATTTTACACTAACAAAAAAAAAATTTCCCAATATGTTGTAATAACATTAGAACAATATTTAGTACTAAATATTTCCAATAATTAACCATAATATTAATTTTAAAAAATGGAAAATAATCACAATACAAATATACTAATCACAACATGCGAACAAATAAGTTAATCACATTATACTAACAAAATAAAATAAAATAAAAAATTCGTAATATTCAAATTTTTCTTTAAAAAACAACTTAGCAAAATAATGACAATATTGTAAAAAATATTACCTTTAAATGAGTGTTGTTAAGGAGATTGTTGTGTGGGATGTGTGTTGTATGAGAAGGTGGGAAAGTTGTGAGTGTGTTTGTGAGTTGAAAAGAAGTGAGTGTTTATGAGCTGAAAAAAAGTGAGAGTTGAGTGAGTTCTCTGAGAGTTAAAAGATGTGAGAGCTGAAGAGAGTTGTGAGAGCAAAAGAAGAGGCGTGAGACGGACAAGGGGGAAAAGAGGTCCCAGGTGGGACCCATGTAGAAAAATCGAGTTTACTGAACTCGATTTCCATTGAGTCAGTTGTGTAATCACATCCATCACGTCAGGGCAGAGCAACGTCAGAAGAGTCACGTGAGTGGGAGGGCTAGGAAATCGAGTTCATTACACTCGGTTTCTGTTCATGGAAATCGAGTGCACTGAACTCGATTTCTATTGAGGCAGTTGTCTAGTCACGTCAGGCAGTGCAACGTCAGTAGTCACGTGAGTGGGAATAGTTGGAAATCGAGTGCGGTGCACTCGGTTTCTGTTCATGGAAATCGAGTGTACTGGACTCGGTTTCTATGAACAGAAACCGAGTACGCTGCACTCGATTTCTAAACCACATGTCCAGCTCAGCACAAGGCGCAGTGGGAAAACCGAGTTAAGCACACTCGATTTCCGACCCCGAAATCGAGTCCTCTGAACTCGAATTGTTAGAATCCAAATTTGTTTCAAACGTTTGCTTACTAACTATATTGTTGGGTTTTTATTGTTATTTTGGAAAAAAGACCGACAATCTCTTTTTAATTTTTCAATATTTGTCTTTCTATTTTATTTTCTTTTTACTTGGTAATTGTTAAATTTGATTTCAATTTTGATTTGTTTGTATGGTACGAATTTCAATTACTACTAGTATTATGTCCGTGCGATGCACGACTTAATAAAAAAAATTATATATAAATTTTTAAAAATATAATTTTTGATAATATATTTAAATCTAATAAAAAAATAGTAAAAATATTTTTAAAAATTAAGTTACATGGAAAATGTATATTATGTAATTTTTTTTGGCAAAAAAGATATTATAAAATATTTTTAAAAATTATGATAAGTTTTAAATTTCTAAAAACTCTTAGTAGTAAAATTGTAATTATATATATATATATATATATATATATAGCACTTGAAAATATTTCTATTATACTTGCTAACATGCATGCATAGTGTCAGAAGTGCTAATCATATATAAATTTCTTGTATAAATGACCAAAAAAAAATTCCATAAATTACAAAAATGTAAGTATTTAGATTGTAATGTAAATGTTTACCTATAAATTACCAGTCATAACCATTTTAAAGTTGCCATAAGTGAGGAAATAATCTGCATAATTAATTAAGAACACCAAATCAAAAAATACATCAATAATTAAGATGAATTGCATTATGTAAAATATTTTTAAAAATCATAGAATTTAAGTAATATTTGAACTACATTAATAGAAAAATTGAAACGCAAAAAAAAAAAAAAGAAAGAAAAAGAAAAAGAAGATAGATATTCTCATGGAAAAAGCCATCAAATCCTTCCTTCTACAGTTCTTCACTTAATTTTGGTTTTTTATTGATTGATTTTAGCATTCTTAAATAGTAGAGTAGAGTGGATTTAGTAGAGTTTTAGTTTAACTCAATTTCTCTTGGAACAAACTTAATTTGTGGAGGTGTAAAAAATAATTGTTGTTTTAGTTATTTATTTATTTATATATATGTGTAGCAATAGGTGTAGATATTTAAATGAAAAAAAAAGGGATTAGATGAAGATGAAGATTTTGGATTGTAATCAAATTAAAAGGAAATAGAGATAAAGAAAAGAATTTAGATTATAGTTAAATTAAGATTTTTATCAACTTAGAAATAATAGGAAAAGAAGATAAGAAAAAAAAATTATATCCATTTAGTAGACTTAGAGTTTTAGTTTAACTTAATTTCTCTTGGATTCAACTTAATGAGGTGTAAAAAATATCATGTTTAAAAAAAAAAAAATATTTTTTACATGTAGCAATAGGTCTAGTAATTTAAATGAAAAAAAAAAAAGGATTAGATGAAGATGAAGATTTTGGATTGTAATCAAATTAAGAAGACATAGATGAAGAAAAGAATTTGGTTTGTAATTAAATTAATATTTTTGTCAACTTAGTAATTATAGAAGAAGAAGATAAGAAAAAAAATTGTATCTTCTTTTTAAAATCTAAAAATCTAACAAAATTTCTTCAGTTTGGTGCTGCCACTTGGCGCAATCACGGCATCTAAGCCCAACTTTTATCATATATAATATGATTTACTATATATTAACTATTGGATCTAGCCCAAATCCAAATGCAAACAATTTTAAGAAATCCAACGATTTCTAATAACATCACACACCCATCAAAGAATGTAAGAAAATAAATCAAATAATCAAGTAATAATTTAAAATATAGCAGTATAATATATCATATTTTGTTGATGTATTTTTGGGTAAAATATCATTTTTGCCCCTAACCTTTCACAAAAGTTTGTTTTTCATTCCTAAACTATTAAAAGTTTGTTTTTCATCTTTAAACTTTGCAAACCGTTTTATTTTTCGTCCTTCTGTCTGTGTCTGTTAATTTATGTCATACGTGGATTAATGAAGTGCTGACGTGGCATCTAACTTGAACTAAATTATTTCATATATACATATATATTTGTATAATAGGCATGTGGCAAAGAGTTATTGGTACCCTAATAGCAACTATTTAAAAGGACATAATTACCCCCCACACCTTTAATGATCCTTTAGGCCTCCACTTCATCCCTCCCAGCCACACTTTCTCTCCTCCACCACCCAATTTCTCTCTCTAAAACCCCATCACATTCCTCCTTCAATGTCTTCTTTAGTTCTTTACCTTTACTTACTCTTTGAGTCCAAAACGCTATCCGACCCGACAGCAAGTTCTACCCGAACCCGCTAGATGACAACCCACCCAAAGTTAGGATGAGCTTAGCTAAGCTTTTGGAGGAATGTGATGGGGTTTAGAAAGAGAAAGTGGGGTGGTAGAGGAGAGAGAAAGCATGGCTGAAGGTAGGGGCGTAGCCAGGAATTTATACTTTGAGGGGCCAATTTGTTGTAATTTTCCCTTATAGAATCTCCACAAAAAAAAAAAAAAAAATTGTAATAGAAAAATCTATTGAATACATAATTATCAACTTTGATATATCATCATATTCTCAACAATTATTTAGTTCACTATTGATATATACAAAAATTTTCACTGTCATTTTAAAACTATCAACCCATCATTATTCATAATATTGAAAATTTCCTATATTTTAATTTTTTTCAGTGAATTATCTAGCACCTAATTTCAAACAAAAAAATAAATCAGCTTAAAAAAATGATGACATAGAGAGATAAAATATATTATAATACAGCAATACAAAAATTGAACAACAAAATCTTGATAAACAAAGCATATTCATTAAACTAATTAGAAAGCCAAAAACTCATATGGCTAGATTCATATTATAATAAATAAATATATAAATAACAAAACCATATGACCATTATCGTATATATAACAAAACATAAATCTAAATACCCAAATGCGTGAGTTTATTTGGTTGTGTTGGAAAGAGAGTTAATGTGTTGACTTGAGAGAGGGCAGTGTAGGCTGGGATTGAGGATTTGTGTACTTTGGGTCACATATCTACTAGACTATGTTAAGATCCTTGGAATAATAGGGCCCGGTTATATTTTTTGAGGGGGCCCAGTACCTATTACTTCCTTGTTAGATCAAACCTATAGCCTAAAATTGCCATAACAGTAGAAGAAAATTAAAATTTTGGAAGGGGGGGGCATGAATAAGGTTGCTCCGCCCCTGGCTAGAGGGGTGAAGGCCCGATGAAGTGAGGTAAGAAGGATCATTAAAGGTGTGGGGGCATTTTCATCATTTTAAATAATTGTTATTAAGGGTACTAATAACTCTTTGCCATGTGTCTTTTAAAAAAAAAAATATAAATGATTTAGTCCAAGTCAGATACCACGTTAGCACTTCGTTAGACCATGTATGACATAAACTAATAGACATAGATAGAATGACGAAAAGTAGAACGTTTTGCAAAGTTTATAGACGAAAAATGAACTTTTGTAAAAGTTTAGGAACGAAAACGATATTTTACCCAAAAAGAAAAAAAAAAGTTACTGAAAGTAAAGAGAATTGTGGATGAACTCCACTTGATTGGGGGTCAAGGTGATCCAATCTTGGAGGTGGGTGTTTCCCGGATTTTTTTTTAAAATAACTATAAAACTCAAATAATTTTATTAGTTTGGCAAAGTTTGAAACTATTTTGATATCAAACAAATCGAGACTGTTAGACTCGATTTTGCCCTTAGTAATTGCACTTGAAAATCGAGTGTGAGACACTCGAGTTTGAAAATCGAGTGTGTGACACTCGAGTTTGAAACTCGAGTGTGACCTGTTGAGCGAGATCTAGAGGGAAGGATGGAGGTGGGACCTGTTGATGCTCCCAGGTATCCGAAGGCCAAAGAAGAAGGGTGGTAGCTAGTTGTTGGTGATACCAAAAGTAACCAGTTGCTTGCCATCAAGAGAGTTTCCCTGCAAAGGAAGGCAAAGGTTAAGCTTGAATTTGCTGCTCCTGCAGATGCTGGAAAGAAGCCATACACCCTCTGTTTCATGTGTGATTCATATTTGGGTTGTGACCAGGAGTATAGCTTCAGTGTTGATATCAAAGAAGCAGCAGGCCCAGATGAAGACAGTGGGAGAGAATAAACAGGTCATCCTTTTTATTTGCTTTTGGTTCATTGTAATTTTTGCTTTCTGCTATCTTAAACATGGTTGTAATTTTTGCTTTGACATTGTGAATTGGTACTTATGTGACTTCCGCATGTTTCGAAGCAATTGGATGTCAACTAAATGTTTTCTGCTTTTATGTGTCTAATTATTTTGTTTGGTTTGAGAAATTGATTGAATTTGATGTATTTATCTGTGCGTCATTTGGTTGGAGTGAAAGAACAGGTGGTGGGTTTTTTATGCATTCAAAAACTATAGCTTTTATATAGCAGCCTCAAGCTTTTTTATTTTTTGGCTACACATAATCTTTGATCTGGTATAAGGTGCCCTGGCTTTATGCTTGCTGTTAATTTTTCTAAAGGCTAATTTTCTAAGAATATGGATTCTCCTCATCTATGCTGGACTTAGTTTCCAGGTTTGCTTTGGATTCTGTCTGTCTGACAATGTAGTGTCTGCCCATTCTAAAGGATCAGGCCTGTGTCTCCCATGTTGGAGAAGTTCAATTTTAGCATGGCTGCGTTACTGTTAGTTATAAAGGTGCGAGTACCTTATGTTTCACCACTAAAATGCAAGATTAGATTGGGGAAAAAAAGTGGTTGCAAATGAAGGTAGTACAAAGTAAACACATCAGTGATTAGTTGTTTTGCAAACGGGAAAACTAGCAGACTTTGGTCCAGATTGAGCTCATCTAAGTAGCCAACAAATAAGCTTTTTGGTCTATGCTGGATTTGATAGATTATCCAGTTTACTTTATGGATATTTGCTAGATGAGCCAACTGTCTCCCTGATCAGTGTAAGTTAAAGAATATAGCTTTAAATTTTTAACCTTTTCCTAACGATTAATTCTCAAAAAAAAAAAAAAAAAAAAAAAAACTTATCCAAACAATCATGATGTTGCTTTTGGGTTTTACTCTTCTCACTACATTTTCTGGGAAAAGCTTATAGTTTTGTAATCTCTTTCGCTAGTGCAATTTATATTTGGTTCTTTTAGGATGAAATATGGTTCTAATCTTGAGTGGGAAGGAAATGCATAAATTGTTATATTAATGGTTCTATGTTTAGCAGTAACACTTGGATAAATTGCTGAAAGTTAATGTTCATCTATGCAGTTTACTAGTACGAGTAGTGTGCTATAGAAAATTATAAGCAAACCATCAATTGTGAAGTCTTTCCTAGGGGACATTTTCCAGATTATTTGTTGCTAATGGTTTACAGGTATTGGAGTTGTCAAACATCAGAATCTGTATTCAAGTAAATTATGTTATCACTAGAGGCAGCAGAAATTCTAATAATTATCTCTTTCATTATTTGCAGCATTAGCCTATTTTTTTTTTTTTGGGGCTGAATGCAGCATTAGCCTAATCTAACGGCTTAAGAATGGACACTTGGAATTCATAAGATGAATTAAAGGCTTGTATTCGGGTACTGTGAACCGGCCTCCCCGCACAAGGAAAAATGACAGTATATATAACTTGAGTATACCATAGTTCAATCATTGTACAATGACCTATGTGTAATGGTTTTCTTGTACTGGCATTAGTTTCTTGGCCATCTCTTTATAAAGGTTTTATCTGATGCAATGTAGAGCCTTTGATCCTAAATAGTTGATGAAAAGTATTTTTTTTGTGCATTCATAAGCTTTAAATGGAATCAAATGTGGTAATTAAACTACATGATCCTGATTATACATTTAAATAGGAATGGTTGATGTGGAGTTTGTAGGGAATTTAACCCGAAATTCCCAACCTGTGAGAAACAAAAAAATAGAGAAAATACATGCCAAAGAAAAAAAACAATCACACGCACAAGACAATATTTACATGGTTCGGCAATTTGCCTACGTCCACGGAGTTGCAGGACTTTCACTATTATCAGGGAAAAATACAGAGTGCGGCTACAGTGTTTTTATGCTCTCTCAAAACTACAACAAGACAAAACCTTAATCACCAAAAAACGGTTTTTATATCCTGCGCACAGGAGCTACAAAAACGGGCCCAAGCCTTCGCTCCATGGACTAAGCCTCAGAAAATCTCCCATTAAAAACCACGTAACATTATTCGGGTCGGGTCGAGTCGTCAACTGGATCAAATATAAACTAGTCTCAATAAAGCCCAACAAAGTTGGTAACTTTGTTATGGACGATATTTTAACTTGCTTATACAATATCATGTCCGATTTCGTTTTTCCTCGTTAGGAGTTATCCAATTTTTAAAATTGTATTCATGTCTAGATTCTATTATTATGATTGTGACTACCATTATAATGTAGTGTAGAGAATGGGAGGGAAGTAAATTGGAGGAAGAAAAATAATGACTTGTTTAAATACTATTCTTTTTTATAGATAATTGATGAGTAGATGGTTCAATAGTGTTTTATATACAGGGATTTAGCAGTCTAATGACATATAAGTTACAGAATTTACTAAATACCTGTTTTTACATTTATTTTCTATGTATTTTACATTCAAACAAAATCGCAATTGCTATGATTTTAAATGATGGGAATCCCAAACATCTGTGAATTTGCTATTATTATTATTATTATTATTATTATTATTATTATTATTATTATTATTATTATTAAAAACAGTATTTTCTACTTTTTCATTGTGAATGGACAAAAATTCCATATTTTGTCCACATTTTGCATCATGCAATTGAGTTTGCAGGCTATCATTTTCTTCTTCTTTCTTCTTTATTATTATTATTATTATTATTATTATTATTATTTTGGTTGAGTCTGTAGGCTATCATTCACCTTTGACCAGTGCCTTCTTAATTATTATCCTAGAGCAACATACTCTACAGCTAAAGCGTAAAGTCAAATAATTGCTTAAAAAATAAAACTAAGAAAATACATAAATAATGTAATCATATATCTCGGTTGAAGTCTTGTAATTATTGGGCTTCCAAGTGGTCTGGGGATGGAGGTACCAGGTTCCAATCTCATAATTAGGCCAAAATGGCTAAATACCACAATTTTCAGAAATTTGTAGCAAAAAAACATTGTTTCGAAACTAAATAAGGAAATACCACTTTTCTAGAACTCAAGTTTCAGAAACTCGAGTTCCTTATCAGTTTTGCCAACGTGGCACGTTTGTGCGATTAAAACAAATAATGTAGTACTCGAGTTTGGTAAACTCGAGTTCTATGCAACACAGTACTCGAGTATAACAAGCTCGAGTACCTTTTATAAATAAATTTATGTTTATGTTTATTTTTACGGTACTCGAGCTCACCAAACCCGAGTACCTTGTAAGAATCTCAATATTTAGTAAACTCGAGTTCCTTATAACTTTTTTTTTTTTGGATAATCGTCGAATAAACATAAACAAAAAAATAAGTAGCTTTTTTTATGTTTTTATTTATTTAAATAGAAGCATTTTAAAATATAGTGATTTTAATTTCAAAATATGAATTAATTTTTACATTAATTAAAATTTTTTATTGTTTTCTCATAAAAATTGTTCATTGTTTTCTGCAAAAACTATTTCTATGATTTTGCATAATATTATTTTCTGTTCAACATTATTTAAAAAATTGTTCACTCTCTTTTCTGCGTAAATTATTTTCTGTTCACTATTTAAAGAATTGTTCACTATTTTCTCATAAAACACCTACTAAAATCGTGTTTTCTAAATTTAAACGCCAAATCTGAATGCTTTTTCATGCTTAAATTTCACAATAATCCAATTTTTTTTTTCTGCATTGATAAAATCTATTTTTACATTAATAAAATTTACTTTCTGCATATCATGTTTACTGTTTATTCGAAACTGCTTATTGCATTCATAATATCTATTTTCTGCATTAATTAAAACTGTTCATTGTTTTCTCATAAAAATTGTTCACTGTTTTCTCGAGAGTGGTGATTTTAAAATCACTAGTAGAAGGAAACTTTCTCTTTAATGATTTTACATGTGAGTCATTATCTAATTCAGAATTATATAATTCATGCTTATCAGGAGTTAAAATATAAAGACCATCCATAATATTGCCAAAACAGATAAACACTTTACCCTTCTTTATTACAACATTGTCTTTAAAAGTAACACAATATCCATGTTTACCCAAATAAGTTGCAGAAATTAAATTCTCACGAACATTAGATTCATACAGACAGTCATCTAATATTAAAACCCTAAACTCAAAACATAAATTATAAACACCAACAGCTACAACCAAAATCATGCTCCCATCAGTCAAAATAAGAAACAATTCCCCTTCATTAAGCCTTCTGGTCTCCTAGAACCATTGCAAAGTATTGCAGATATGATTAGTACAACATAATTCCACACGTCAGGAATTCGTGGGTATTTGTCCTAAACATATTTCAAAGTCACCACTCCCAAGAAAACAGTGAACAATTTTTATGAGAAAACAATGAACAGTTTTAATTAATGTAGAAAATAGATTTTATGAATGCAGTAAGCAGATTCGAATATACAGTAAACATGATGTACAAAGAGCAAATTTTATTAATTTAGAAATAGATTTTATCAATGCAAAAAAAAAAATCAATTATTATGAAATTTAAGCATGAAAAAGCATTCAGATTTGGCGTTTAAATTTAGAAAACACGATTTCAGTAGGTGTTTTACGAGAAAACAGTGAACAATTCTTTAAATAGTGAAGAGAAAATAATTTACGCAGAAAAGAAAGTGAACAATTTTTTAAATAATGCTGAATAGAAAATAATTTTATGCAAAATTATATAAATAGTTTTTGCAGAAAACAGTGAACAATTGTTATGAGAAAAAAATAAACAATTTTTATGAGAAAACAATAAACAATTTCAATTAATGTAGAAATTAATTCATATTTTGAGATTAAAATCTCTATATTTTACCATGCTTCTATTTAAATAAAAAAAAAACATAAAAAAAACTACTTATGTTTATGTTTATGTTTATTTGTTGATTATCCAAAAAAAAAAGTTATAAGGAACTCGAGTTTACTAAACTCGAGTTCCTTGCAAGGTACTCAAGTCTAGTGAGCTCGAGTATCGTAGAAATAAACATAAACATAATTTTATTTATTAAAGGTACTCAAGACTGGTATACTTGAGTACTATATTGCATGGAACTCGAGTTTACCAAGCTTGAGTACCACATTATTTTTTTTAATCTCACAAATTTTAGCTCAGTAGTGCCACGGTAGCAGAACTGATGAGGAACTCAAGTTTTATAAACTCTAGTACCATTTGGAACTCGAGTTTTTGAAACTCAAGTTCTAGAAAAGTGGTATTTCCCTCTTTAGTTCCGAAACAATGCTTTTTTGCTACAAATTTCTGAAAATGGTGGTATTTGGTCATTTTGGCCCTCATAATTATGTTGTAATAAGCATATAAAGAAAATAAAAAGAAATCAGTAACACTATAAAACATTTTATCTAGTAGACCAAGCTCAATCTTAATATGGATTCTCAATTTGAACTATACATGATTTTTGTAAAAACTTTTTTTTTTTTTTTGATAATATTTCATATACTTAATCTTCGAATAAAATGGGTTATTACATATGTATTGAATTATTGATTCGTTGAAAATTTTTTTTTACTATTTATTTAAAGCTTAATATATGAAAATTGTATAACTCCCCGTGCACTCTAAGTTGTTATTTATCTGTATATATTAAGAGGATTTAAAAAGTTAGTTATTGACTTTTTTACTTCTAAAATTACCCCTAATTTAATTAATTTATCCTTATCCCTAAAAATAAGAAATTGTTAAAATTGTAAATAGATAAAAATTATAAATAAATAAAAACTTCCCACTACCCACATTTGAAAGAAAATAACTACCCCTCCCATAAAATAAGGAAAACCTATCCCATGTTAAAAAAAAAAAAAAAGTGTCAGACTAAACTATCCCACGTTTCTTTTTTAAACTATTACATTATCATTTTTTTTTTGATTTATTAAATTATCATTTTTTTTATAACTATTATATTATCAATTGGATTTGGATAAACACGCAAAAGCTTTTAATTGAAAAAGGAATCCTATTCTCTTCAAAAAAAAAAAAAAAAATCCTATTTTTTCAGATTGTGATGAAAGAAAAATTATGATACTGAATCCCAAAAAAAAAAAGTCTTATTGCACATGTGAAGCGCGTGTGATGAGGCTAGTTGTTATTATTATTATTATTATTATTATTATTATTATTATTATTATTATTATTATGTAAGCCTAATATTCTTTCACACACTTCTACGGTTTTATTGTAAATCTAAATTTTGAATACTTATCAAAATAGAAAAAAAAAAATTGGATGCTATATATATACTCTTAAAAAAAAAAAATCAAGGCACATATGAACTTTTTCATTGGTTTCTCAATAAAATTTTTACATATTCAAATTTCATGTTGAAATATTTTTATACTTAAATTGATAACCGAAATTAATTTGTTACTAACTTTATATGGATTTTTAATTTATATGGAGAGGAAGTACATTTTTTATTACTAAAAAAAAAAAAAAAAACCATAACAAATTATGTGACTACAACTACCAACAAAAGGCGGGAAAGAGGATTTTGCATCTCTCTCTGCTTAGTCTGATCACTGCAAAAGAAGTGGTTGCAAATGAAGGAAGTACAAGTCAATACATCATTGATTAGTAAATAGAAAACTATAGCAGGCTTTGGTCTGGATTGAGTTCATCACTATCCCACAAATGAGTTATCTGATTTATGTTGGATTTGATAGATTATTTATTTCTGGTTAATTTCTCTTTTTATCCTATTTTTGGTTTTTTTAAGTTTTAACAATAACTAAACTAGCTTAGTGTTTGGTTCCCGGTTAAACCGGATGGTAGGGTTCAATTTTTAAAACCACGATTAGAATACTTAAACTCTGCAAATGCTTTGTCCACATACATAATTACGTTCAAAAATTAAAAAAAATTAAAAAGTCATGCATGAGAGAGTTATTGTGTGTATACATATATACTTTGACACGGTCTCGAAGAAATTAAATTAAGGTCAATGACAATGTTATGCCATTGAATCGGGTTGTTATTGAAGCAAAAAGGTTCTTATCCCTATATAGAAAAACTAAAGGTAACCCAATGAGGAAACCACGGCCTGCAGTGGTTATTGGAAGCCTTCGGATCAAGATGGGTTCTGGACAAATTTTGATGGGGCTATGTTCCATGATTTAGGAGAAGCTGGTATAGATGTTGTGATAAGAAAGAATAAAGGGGAAGTTATGATAGCCTTGTCTGAACAAATCCCCCGACCCCTTTACAATTCTTGAAATATTTACCATTATGGAGGAGACTCAGAAATTGTCATTATTTCTCTTTAGAAGAGTTGATATGTTTTATTTTGCTTTTGGTCATTTAGTTAAAGACACCTTATGTAAACTCTTTACAAAGTTATTGTTTCTCTCATACCCATAGACATGATAGTTCTATTACGAATGATTTTGCTAAGAGAGTTAGATTTTATTCTCCGCTTTTAGTCTAGATGAAGTCTATTCCTCCAGACATTAGTAGCCTTGTAACTTTAAGTAATATTAAACCACTTAATAAATTTTTATAAGATTAATATTTTAAAATTGTACTGTGTCTTTTTTGTAAAAAAGACATGATTATTAATGAGAAAGCAACTAATGTATTGACAAATTCATCTTTGACAAATTCATCTTTTATGATAGAATAACTTTTAGATTATGCTTCATCGACACAATTTTAATGTAAAAAAGAATACTAGTACTAAAAAAAAATAGAATAAGAGGCTCTGAACTGATTTTGATACGATTTTGATGTACAAAAGAATTCTAGCATTGCCACTTCTTGAATGATGAGGCTCTGATTTTTGTGCCTCCGTCGACTCAAATGTTTTAAGTATCACTAGTTATGGTTGCTCGTGTTCTTTGTTCATGGTCAAAAGAAAAGAAAAGATTCACTAAAAATATAAAAATAAAAAATAAAAAGAGGACCAATAGTAAATCATATGCATTCAATGAGGGAGTGAATAGGAAATACTCCCCCTTTTTTTTTTTCCATTAAAGGGAGAACAATTTTACAAAATATTGGGGTTACAGTAGACAAAATGAACCGACATTGAGACAGCCAGGTTAGCAACAGAAAAAAACATGAGCCAAAACTATCCTAGGAACTAAGTACATTTTGAAAATTAAACCTTTCTGCTGAAGATGAGATAATCAGCCAACATAGTCATCTCAAACAGGTCAGGCTTAGTGACTTGTCCCAAAACTTGGCTTAGTCTTCTACTAGTGGTGAGAAACATAAGTGTATGGAATCCATGTTGCATGGCTTTGATAACTGACTCTACCATAGCATCCTGCAAAGCTCCATACTTTGTTTTTTCTGTGCTGTTAGCTGCTCCCCAAAGTACTACCTCTCCCTGGATACCCCTAGCTTCAAAAGCACATGAACATCTTCTATACCTCTTGCTCCTAACACTTGCAACTCTGATGATCAACTGCCACTATCCTGCTGCTGCATTTGGCTCTGGAACTGGGATTCTTGGCTGTCTGTTCTCCTCTGATCTGCTAGACAAGGACTCTTTGTACCAGCATGATAGAGTTTGAGCAATTAGAACCACCTCTAAAGGGTTTGGGTTTTACCTTCATGGATCACCAGATTCTGTGTTTCCAAATTGTCCAAAGAGTGGTAAAGATTGCCTGCAGATATTCCATTGATTGCTCCTCCTTAAAATTGAACCTGTTTAGCAGTCTATCAATCCACTGTTAAACAGTAATGTTAAAAAAATCAGTGGTATGAACAGCAGGTGTAGTGCCATGCCAACAAGCTCCTGCAAAATTGCAATGTAAAACAGGTGTGGAAGATTCTTCCTCAGCTTCACACATAGGGCATTTGTTACGGGTTTAAATCCCTCTGTTATTGAGGATGAGCATTGTTGGGAGACTATCATGCAGTAGTCTCCAAATGAAGGTAGAAATCCTTAAGAGGCACTTTAATTTTCACACTATACTCCAGGTTCTAGGACAGGTAGTACCAAACTATAGGCTGTCCTAACTTTATACTCACCATCAGCTGAATAGTTCCATACCAGCTTGTCACTAACAGAAGCAGTTTTAGATATAGAGTAGCCATAATGTCTGACCATTGAGCATGAGAATAAATGGCTCTAATGAGGTCAAAATTCCCTGAATAAGAACTTTGATCTAAGAGATCAGCCACAGTGCCATTTTGCAAACCAAATCTGCTTAATGAATCAACATTGCATTTGAACCAATACTGATCTGTTAATGAAATGTTTTGGCCCCTCCCAATCAACCATTTACCATCCTTAAGCAACACATTACCCGGATTAAGAATGCTTCTCCGAAACCAAGGGTGATGGGGTTTGGTAGTAATTTCTTGTAAAGAGCAGTTGGGCTAGAATTTACTCTTTAAGGTCCTAGCAAGCAGGGAATTAGGATTTTGGATGAGTTTCCAATATTGTTTGGCCAACATAGCCTGATTCATAAGAATGAACCTTCTAAACCTAATCCACCATTCTGTTTTGGCTGAAAAATCTTACCCCAATTCAGAAAGTGCATTTTTCTTTCCCCTTGATTATGACCCCACCAAAAATCTCTCACTATAGAGTCCATCTTCTTACATGTAGTTTCAGGAACCTTAAAACATGAGAATATGTACACAGGAAAGGACTGAAGAGTTGAAGAGATAAGGGTGGATTTACCTGCCTGGGAAAGTAACTTAGCTTTCCAACCTTGAAGTTTTGAGTTTAATTTCTCCGCTAAGAATTGGAAATCATTTACTCTATTACCCCTTAGAGCAACTGCATCAGTTGATGCAAAATCTTGCAAAATAGAAAAAGTTGCTCATTTTACACATTTTGAGCAAAAAAAACACTCACCTTAGTGGGTATAAAACTGTGCATATCATTATTTTAAATTTTTTTCTCACCTCTCTTCTTTCCCCATCTGACTCTTCTCTCTCCCTCTCCCTCTCCCTCTCCCTCTGAACCGCAACCGCATCACCCCACCACCAGACAAAACTTGCTTTCAATTCCATCCCCCAATTCCCAAATCAAAACCCTGAAAACAATTTTCTCTTTCAAAACCCAAAAACACAAACATCTTCACTGTTTTCTACTCCACAGCAACCACAACAACAATCGCTGTTTCAACCTCAAACTCATTCTTTTCAAGCGGTCGGATCTCCATCCTGAGTCCCAGAAAATTCTCCTCCAGATCGAGTATTTTCTTTTCTTATTTCCTAGTTCTTGATTTTTTTTTTTTTTTGCTGTGTTTTCTGTTTTGTTGCCGAGAGAATGTGGGAAAATTAACAGAAACAATGCAAGATTGAGTCTTTTCCTTTTCCCACTTGTTATAGTCTCTTGGGATTCAAATAGACTTAAAAATTCAAGTTCTTAAGCATATAACAAAGGAAGAAAGCATAGTCTGAGAGGAGATCCCGCTCCGCCTGGTTCTGGTTTCCACACTACTTCACAATAAATACCCATTCACTAAAATCCACACCTCAAAAAATCTCGCTCTCTCTCTATTAACTTCTGTATCCCTGCTTTGTTTCCTTGCTGAGTTTGTTTTCTCTCTATAAAAATCAAAACAATGGCTCTCAATGCAAGATTGAGTCTTTTCTTTTTCCCACTTGTTATAGTCTCTTGGGTTTCTAAATAGACTTAAAAATTCAAGTTCTTAAGCATATAACAAAGGAAGAAAGCATATTCTGAGAGGAGATCCCGCTCCACCTGGTTCTGGTTTCCACACTACTTCACAATAAATACCCATTCACTAAAATCCACACCTTAAAAACTCTCTCTCTCTCTCTCTCTCTCTATTACCTTCTGTATCCCTGCAGTGTTTCCTTGTTGATTTTGTTTTCTCTCTCTAAAAATCAAAACTATGGCTCTCAATGCAAGATTGAGTCTTTTCTTTTTCCCACTTGTTATAGTCTCTTTGGTTTCTAAATAGACTTAAAAATTCAAGTTCTTGATCTGGGTTGTTGATGATTTTTGAAGGTTTTGATGGTGTTGATGATTTTTCAAGGTTTTGATGGTTTTAATGTTTTGATGGTTTTTATTCTTTGTTTGATCAGTTGGTGAAGGGAGAGCTTGATGATGGTGCCTGATGATCTGGGTTTTTATTAGTGGCTGATGATGGTGCACGGTCTGCAGTGATTGTGCTTGATGATGGTGGATTGATCGTTGATGGTGGCTTGGGTTGTGTGTGAGAGGATTTCAAGAGAAGAGAGAAGTGTGAAGGGTGAAGGAAATTATAAAAAATTGTAAAAGAATGAATATTTTATTGAATAAATGTGTAGAGTAGACAAACTGACGTGGGTGTTTTGTAAAAATAAGTGTGTAAAATAGAAAAAAGTAGGTTTTTTTTGGCAAAATTTACAAAATTTTTGCATCAACTAATGCAGTTGCTCTTAGTTTGAAATTCAATCCTAAATATTTGCTAGGATTAGAGACCAGATTTACCCTTAAGGACCTAGCTAGCACTTCCAGTTCCTCTAAAGGCATGTTTGGAGAACAATACAGATCAGACTTAGCCAAGTTTATGCTCTGCCCAAAATGGGTGCGCAATACCAATCCAAAGTTCTTTGCAAATTTGCTAAAGACTTCTCATCTTTCTTAAAAAACAACAGGGAGTCATCAGCATATAAAAGATGAGTGAAAGTATCTGCATTTCTACCCACTTTGACCCCACAGATTAGATTTGAGGATTCTGCCTTAAGAAGAGCTAATGATAAGATGTTGGCACATATTAGAAAAAGGTATGGAGAGATGGGGTCTCCTTGCCTAAGTCCTGTCCCAGGTTTAAAGGAATTGGATATGTTGCCATTAAAGATAAGAGTGTAATGAACAGAAATGACACACTCCATTAGCCATTTAACCCATTTGGCATCAAAATTCATGGCAATGAGCACTGCTTTAAGAAAATTCCATCTAACCCTGCCATAAGCCTTACTCATGTCAATCTTAAGGACCCCAAAACTGTTTTTACCCTTTTTTTTCCTAAGAGTATTCACTATCACATGGGCAATAAGAATATTGTCAGTGATATTTCTCCCTTTTATGAAGGCATTTTGATATGGAGTTATGAGACAATCCAAGATAGGGTTAAGTCTATTGACAAACAACTTTGATATAATTTTATACACAACATTACATAGACTTATGGGCCTAAAGTGGGAGACCTCATCAGGGTAATTGTTCTTTGGGATGAGGCTAATGAGTGTTTGGTTGAGGGGTTTGAATAGAGACCCTGAGTGGAAGAAGGCTTGGACAGTGTTAATGATGTCTGGTCTAAGAATATCCCAGTATTCCTAAAGAAATAAGCTGGAATCCCATCAGGCCCTGGTGCTTTGTGAGGGCCAAGCTGAAATACAGTACACTCAATCTCAAAATTGGTAATGGGTTTACTCAGCTCCAAGCATTGCTGGGCTGTTAGCTGTGGAATATTAATACCCTGGAGTTCTTGTAAAATGTCATCTACACTTAAAGCATTCTGATCTTCATAAGAACTCTTGAAGTGTTCCACTAAAATACCCTCAATCTCCTCTGGTTTATCAGTAAGATTCTCATTCCTGTCCTTAAGTTGTAGAATGCTACTCTTGGCTCTTCTCTGCTTCACTATTGTTTGGAAAAATCTTTTATTCCTATCACCCTTCAAAATCCAGTCACATCTAGCCTTTTGGGCCCACATTTGTTCCTCCTTATTCAACAAAATTTCCACCTCCTCTCTGATGCACTTTTCTCTCCTCACATCATCTTCATTCACAATAGTGTTTTGAATATCTTGCAGAAGGGCTAATTTGTTCTTGACCTCAGTTTCCACCTTACCAAAAACTGTCTTATTCCAGCTAGAAGAATCAGGCCTAACTTTCTGCAGTTTACTATATAATTGAGCAGCCCTTGATCCAGCATTTTGTGACCTCCATGCCAACTGAATCATTTCCTTACATGAGGGGTGGGATGTCCACATACGTTCAAACCTAAAAGGCTTTTTTCTAAAGGGGAGTTGGAAGTCTAGGTTCAGTCCTATGACTGGTACATTTATGTGGTCGCATCTAAAATTGGATTTTAAAAATAATGAAAATATAAGAATAACAGTTATTAAAAACAACTACACAAAAGGAAAATCTTAGCAATATAATTTTTTACACACACAAAAGTTCAGTTAAGCATAATCTGAATAGGTCAATACCATGCTAATTTGCTTTTGTAAGACAAATCTGAAAAAAATCATAATAATAATAATAAATAATCTTATTTTCTGAATACCATGCTAGTTGCAAATGCTTATTCATAGATTGTCAACATATTTTAAGTATTTAAAAAATAAAATTGAATTACATGAATAAAATTATTGTACATATTTTTTTATTGCATATTTTTGTTCAAGATCAAAAGAAAATAATAATAATAAAGTTATTTTTTTATTGCATATTTTTTGCTTAGTTAGGTTTTTTGTGCTGCTTCTTCATCAATATGTTTTATGTTACAGTTTTTTTCCCCTTTCTAATTATAAATGTTTACATAGTCCTCTTGTTTTGATGCAGGCAATTTTTTATATTTCTATTCATATGGGGGTAAGTTGATGCAGGCAATTTTTTATATTTCTATTCATATGGGGGTAAGTTACTTAAAACAATGATCTATATTTTATGCTGTTCATATATTTATCTATTCCATGTTAAAAATTTCATAGTTTAGTAAGATAATTGCAACATCAATTCTCACAAATTTCAAACATTGGGAAAGCAATTTATAAGCGCACAAGAATTGCATACTAAGGGCATTCACATAAGTTTATATAAAATTTTCTCCCTATTAAATTTCTATAGAAGTGTTAGGGAATTTAGCTATTGGTTGTAGGGGTGTGCATGAATTGAATTAGCTTGTGCATGAGTTGAATTGGCTTGGTTGGAAGGTTTTCTCAATCCTGCCAAAGTTTGTGAGGTTGAGATATTCCCAACCCGTCACGTGTAGAAACCAACCTAACCCACGTGGATTAGGCTGGATTGAGTTGGGCCCAGTGAGTTAAGCTTTAGATTTTTCATGCTTTATTAAATCATTACATACAGGCTAACAATAACAAGTGAATTGTAGTTAATAAAAAATAATAATTATAATAACATTGAAGTGTTACAAGACAAGTAGATGCACTAATTTTTCATGCCTCATTGCCAAATTATTATTTAATTAAGTTTTCAAAATAATATTTTAATATATGGTTTAACAGGGTGAACGTTTTGAACCATCGGATTGGAGAGACATTCTAAATCCCGTTAGAAACCAACGATATTGGGGTAAGTTTTTATAAATCTCATTTTCTTCTGATGTTAAAATACATTTTATAGGTAATGCACTAAATATTTAATTCTCTATAGGATGCTGCTGGGCAATTACTGCAACTACGGCTGTAGAGGCGCTATGGACCATCAAGCACTCTCTAAAACACAAGATTCAATTGTCAGCCCAAGAACTGTTAGATTGCTGCGTGGAAGACCCAAAGAATTCTGGATTAAATACTGATAAAGAAGGGTGCTATAGATATAGCACTAAAAGTGCTTTTAAATGGATAGCAGAAAACGGGATCTGCTACAAAGAAGGTTACCCTTTCAAAGGATGCAAAGGAAAAAAAGAAGATAACCCCTATAGATCGAAGGTAATTTATTTTAGTTAAATGTTTCTACATGTTTATTTATTATTTGATTCTTATAAATTTTTTTAATTTTATTTATTTCAGGCAATAGTATGGATAAGAAAAGAAAATGGCATGCCATACAAGACGATTGAAGATGGCGACAAGGACGAAGTAGTAAGAACGCTTAAACACCACCCTGTAGCTGCTTCGATGGACTTGTTTAAAAGTTTCATGACTTACAAAGAGGTAGAATTTTGGTTTAACAATGTTTCACAGTATATTTTTGTTACTGCATAATTTAATAAGGATTTTACTTTATGGTAGGGAATTTATAAAACCCCCCGGGACAATTCAGATGAGAAATCTATTGGTGGACACGCCATTTTAATTGTAGGCTACAATATGGAAGATGGAGAAGACTATTATTTAATACAGAATTCTTATGGGAAGCAGTGGGGTCTTAATGGGTATGGTAAGATATCGTGTTCCAGCCAGGTTCAGGACAAGGAAGGAAAGTGGTGCCCTTTGATACGAAACGTCTGCTATCCTAACGTAGAAATCTGCTATCCTAACATAGAAAATCCACTGTGAGGCAGCTTCCTTTCTTTTCTTTACTTTATTTTGTTCCCTTGCTGGGCAGTTATAGAAAATACTGTTAACAAACTTAGTGAACTTCCATTGGACTTGTAGAAAATATGCAATAAAGTGACACTATCTTCATATTTCTGTATAAGCTCTCTGAAATCAAATATGCAATAAATTGACATTACATGACCTTTGCTTAGTTAGTGATACACATGCACATGTCTTTTGATAGATATTAATTAATAAGAAACTGGCATCAACATTTTTTTTTTTTTGATAAGCAACGTAAGAATATTATTAATAAAAGAAACTGGCATCAACATAAAGCAAACAAAGTAAAATGTGTGTACATAGAGAATCTACACCTGCAGAATTTGTTATGATATGTAAGGTTAACATTTAATAACTACATTAAGAGTCTAAAAATACAGAGATTTCTTATGAATATCTATCAAAAAAAAAAAGAGATTTCTTATGAATAATATGTAAATATGACATAAAGCAAATGAAAAGGACAGCATACTCCAAATGCACAGTAAGAAAACTTCCCATCCACAACTATGCAAACCTGATATTCTTCAGAGATACCATTTCACAACCATGATTGACAAATGCATAAAGAGAAGCATCTGGTGTTATATTCCTACAAATACAAGTAACAAATGTATCATAACGTAAAGGCCAAGATTAATGCTCCAAATGAACAAAGATATAATAAAATATAATACACTAACATAAGATTTGTTTATCTCTCTTATTCTCTAGTTTTGGATGGTGAGGAAATCAAGTGCAAAGGGATGGCAATAGGACAGCATTAAATGTATTTCCATCTCCTGCTTCACTATGAATGATATTTGAAAAAATGACAGATTTATATTAATATTGATGTTTTTTTTTTTCAAAATCAAATCAAACAAGGGTACAAGATGAATACTCCACTTTGCTAATTCTAGTTCCAGCCAATTCCAAACAATTTTAGCAGAATAGAGTAGATCAGATTTCCTTCCATACAAATCCAAACACTCCAACAATTCCATCTAATCTAAATAATGAAACTAGAAATTCTGTAAACAAAATCCTTCCCCCCTCTGGCTATTACAGGCAGTTGCTTAAGCCTCTATATCTCATGTCTCACTAATGTCCAAAATTCTTTTCCTTTCCTTTAATTCCCTTGGATTGATTCTCCTCTTTGAGGAAGCATCACATGTTTCTCTCTGTTTATCAGCATGTGTGTTTTTTCCCTCTTTCTTTTTTAAGTTTAGAACTGTGAGATTTAAAATTTTATATCGATTTTGAACAAATCTATCTGGCTCACCTTTGGTGGCCAGAGAAACAAGTGGAGCAATGAGATAAGTTCTTACAGGGTTTTTGTTTCGCTTTCTTTTGGGAAAAGGGGTAGGGACAAAAATGTACTTCAAATTACACAAGGTACATTTTGTAGCAACCCATTGCACATGCATCTTGCGTACCAGAATTAGTAAATACCATGCCTTCTTTGGACAAAATAACCAAATTTTTTGAACAATTGAAAAACCACCATCTCAGGTAGCTATCCTTAGTGATAGAGAATATGGTTCTGCGCACATACATAATGTATATTATATATACATTCAATCAACATACAAAAACATATGCTTACTTTTCGATCTCTGATCATTGTACATAGACTCATCTACAGTTCTGCCTCTAGAGAAAGCATCCATACTTTTGTCCCTATATAAAGCCACCATAAGAGATCCATTAAACCGCGTATGTATGCATTAATGAAAGAAAACTGAAGCTATCTTATAAAGAGATACTTGGGATCCTTATAGCCATTATAGTCAGAAACTGAAGTCAGAGGAGCAATTCAGAGGAGCAACCTAAAACAAAGAGAAGACAATCAATATCTGCAGTATTGTTTTTATCCATTACCACCTGAAATATAATGTCTAACCATGCCAATGTCAGCATAAAAATCAACCTCATCTAACACTTACGGAGCTCATGAAAGCGCATGAAAATTTCTAACGGGTGCCCATCACGCAAAAACCACAATTGGACATTGAAAGCAAACAAAATACAAGGAATTCAAAGCAACCCATCTTGAAAAATCCCAATTGAACATTGAAAAACAAACGAAAAATGATAAACCAAAAGCAAATCACATAATTTGCAGATTAATTATGATAATTACACCCTACCCATCGCTCGTAAGCCTCAATTGAACACAAAAATAAAACAAAATACTAGGAACCAAAAGCAACCCATTAAAGGTCATACATTTTTTTTTAACAAACATCCTCCCATCACGACAATTCCCAAATGAACCTAGAAAACAAACAAACTATGAAAAAGCAAAGCAAACAGAACTTGGTGTTATAATTTTGATGATACACCCTACCAATCAAGCAGAAGCCTCAATTGAATACAGAAAACAAACAAAATACGAGGAATCTAAAGCAACCCATCAAAAGTTTTCGATATATTTTTGATAAACAAGCAAACCCATCACGCATAAACCTCAATTGTACAGCGAAATACAAAAAAGCCAGAACCAACCCATCAAAGCTCTCCACATAATCTTAACAAACGGTCAAAACCCAAAACCGAAAAAACCCAAGAAAACAAAAAAGCTCAGACCTTTTGGTGCGTAGAGATAGGAATGCCCTTGGGATCTGTGGCAGAAGCAAGCTGAGAAGATGGGTATTGCTGGTGTAACTGTGAGTGGTGGCCTCATCACGTGGACTTTGAGGCCTGAGGGTTGAGCAACCCATCAAAGTTTTCTATATATGACAACCGAAGGCCTAGGTTGTCTGAAATGGTTTTTAATTTTCCAAAAAATAAAAATAAAAATAAAAATTTAAAAACCAACAATAACAAATAAATAAATAAAAACATTATTTTAATTTTAAATTCGGTTCCCATTCTTTGCACTATATTTTTTAAACCATATTTCAAATTGATCTTTAATTTTTTAATTGTGTCAATTTAATCTCTAAACTTTTCATTGTCGTGTATGACGATGAAATTATCAAATATTATTAAAAAATAATAAATCACTGAATGTGACAAAACTACTGTCATATATGAAAAAATAAGGAAACTACTAAATGTAACAAAAATACAGTCACACGTGATGTTGTTACAACTCAATCTAATGGTGAAACCATCAAATGTGAGTAAAAAAAAATAAGAGAATCACTGAATTTAACAAAAGTATGGTAAGATGTAATATTAGTATTGACTAATATGACACTAAAACCATCAAATATGAGGGGAAAAAAAAGAAGGAAACCACCAAATATGATAAACTACAGTTAATATGTGATGTTGGTATTATTCAATGTGACGATAGAATTATCAAATGTGAGTAAAAAATAATAGAACCACCAAATATGACAAAAGTACAATCATATATGATGTTGGTAATGCGTAGTTGATACCGTACCCTACCAAAAAAAAAAATTTTTGGGAGATACAGTAGAATTATCCCTTAAAAAAATATTATTCGAAAACACATAGGAGGTTGTATATTTGGAGAGGGTCCATTTCATGGTTGGGATTTATTCAAACGAAGTTAATGGCTTAGAAAGTGCCACCAAGATTAATCAAATTGAGATTCCAGTTGACAAGGGTTTTCATGATGATACATGTAGCAAATATTGTTGGGATTAAATGGGTGGAGTCTAGGAAGACTTGTGTTGCACATTGTAAGGTTTTTACTTTTTAGGGTAATGTGTATGGCTTGTGAGTCAATCATTTAAGTTCAACTACATTGATGAGACTAATGCAGTGTTTATTGCACAATGGTTATTATACATATTGTACACATTTTTTAGTTTTTGAATTGAAATGTATGTGGTGTCTGCAATAAGGAATATGCAATAACAATTACGCAATAGGGAGTGTGCATTAATAATTATGGTCTAGCTTCTCTCCAGTGTTGCGC
This sequence comes from Lithocarpus polystachyus, assembly GCA_033629205.1. Classification (NCBI taxonomy): domain Eukaryota; kingdom Viridiplantae; phylum Streptophyta; class Magnoliopsida; order Fagales; family Fagaceae; genus Lithocarpus; species Lithocarpus polystachyus. The sequence continues at coordinate 2,561,937 of CM066165.1, forward strand.
ACATTTATGATTTTTAGAGGCACTATGTTTAGGATTTGTGGAGCATATTTTAAAACCCAAATAATAGACTAAATTAAACAAATAATAATAATGCGAAAAAATGTGAGATCTTCAAAACTTATGTGACGTGTTTTCACGAGGGCAGCAAAGAGTAAAAAGTTTTGGTTTTATAGTATATATAAATATATATTATTTAAACTTCAACCTCTTTTTATTTTTAAATTATATAGCCTTCAATTTTCATAAAATTTCACGAGATAAAGAGGAATTAAAACATATAATTCAAATGTGAAAATTTCAAAATACTATCCAATAAGAAGCTAATAAGTGCCGTAACATTAATAAAAAAAAAAATTACAGTGTTATTTGATCTTGACTCATGCATTAATAATATTCTTTACTATTAACATTTAGAAATTTTGTTATAAAATTATTTATCTATAAATATAATAATAAGTAAAGCAGAGAGAAAATTCAATTAAATTTCAAATTGAAATTAATCAGTGTCTAATTTTATGTCATGTGTCTTATCTAATCTAAATTTTAGAATTTTGTGCTAAGTGGATTAATTTAGGTAAAAATTGAATTTTAATTAGAGTTTAATTTTGCGCCACGTGTCCCATTTTTTTTAAATTTTTAAATTTTTGTAACAAATTAGTTAATTTAATGTAAAAAACGAGGAGTCCAATATAATAAACCATAAAAAAATACTCATATAACTAAAAAAATTCAAATTTATAAGTCATATATATATATATATATATTAATAGCTAAAGCAGAGAGAAAATTTAATTAAATTCTAAATTAGAGCATAATTTTGTGTCATGTGTCATTTAATTTTTAAATTTTTGTATCAAATGAATTATTAGGTGCAAAAATCAAATGGTCTAAATTCAATTAGATTTTAGATTGAATTTTAATTGAAGTTCAATTTTGCATCATGTATCTCATCTAATTTGTTAATTTTTGTGGCAAGTAAATTATTAGGGGTAAAAACCGTAGAGTCTAGATCCAATTAGATTTCAAATCTCATATATATATATATATATTATATGAAATTGTGATTATTTTTAAATGTACCTGTGCATATGCACGGGTTTACACACTAGTTAAAAATAGTGGGAGAAGTTATGCAATCAACAACCTTTTGTAAGTCCCAAATTTAAATAGTAAAAAAGAGTTTACTTTATTCGCATGTAACACTAAACACATTAACTGATTAACCTCCAAACTACTTAATAGTTAATACTTAATAATTTGTCCCAAATGCTGAAGTTATAAATTTTAAATCCCCTAGAAACTAGAAAGGCTAAAAAATGTTAACCTCTCATAAAATAATATAAAAATGTTAACCTAAGCAAATAGATATTACTTCCTCAGTACATGATCGTGAATTATGTGACTGATATGAGAATATTTCATTAATCAATCTTCTAGAACAAATTTCTAGCTTTGCTCTGGACAACTGGCTGTTTGGTCTTCATCAGCTTCATTATCTGCAAATATCAAAAAATAATGTCAGCAACATGGAACAATAAAACTATGTCAAAAACCTTATTTGCTTTATTTTTCCTTCTTTAAAAAAGATAGTTACAGCAATGAGTACGGAAGGTTTTTTTTTTTTTTTTGACAAATAACGGAATTGTTAAAAACACTAAAAGGTACCAATTGAGTTACAAGACTCTTGACGTCTTTTCAGCATATAGATTTACTAGTCTACAATCCTAAACAATCAATTCTATCTATGACCATCTACTAGAGGCTCATAAGCCAGGGAATAGATATATGAGCTTAGATCAAGATTCCAGCTTGGTCTTGTCCTGCTACATCCTCAAATGAAACCTTTTGCCCCACTTGCACAAATAAGTAGTTATGTATATGCTCCATTACAATTTATTTCCCATCATTGGATGCAATTTGAAGTTTCTGAACCTCTAAGTAGATGTAACAAAAAAGTTGATGTTCTTATTATTATTATTATTGAACCTCTAAGTAGATGTAACAAAAAAGTTGATGTTCTTATTATTATTATTATTTTAGTTTTTAAAAAAACAAAGACAAGTAAGCATATGACTAGACAAGTTCTGGAATAATAAGCTCAGAAGATATAGAAAAGAGAATAGATCAAATAATCGAGTAACTTAAAATACAATATATTAGGAAGCATGCAGTGTAACACCCCAAACCCTTAAAAAAAGGATTTAGATGCAATAACCTGGCTTAAAAAAATTCAACAATGACATAATGGAACAGAGCGTAATATTTATCCTCAAATAAACTTCTTGAATATCATCAGATTTCCTTAAGAATCCATAAAAACAAAACAACAATAATATTCTTGAATGTAAAATCTCCAAATAACATCTCAAAATAGTTCCAAAATAATAATCTCATTGTCCTGAAACAATTTTTACTAAAACAATTCTGCAACTATCAAGCTCCAAACGAAGTCGTCCATCTAAGGCTCCACTGATCTACCACCAAAAGACACTCCATAACTCTAATCTGAAAGGATGGAAAAAGGGGTGAGCTAAAGGCTCAATAAGAGACTACAAACATGAGGATGTCTTCCAAAAACAAAACGATAATATCATTGACAAAATATAGTCATCACGATACAATTAAAATTAGTTTAAACTGTAATATAATATATTCTATAAAACTGTTAAAATAAAACACTTCACTATAACACTGTAAACATTAATAAAATAATGACCACATTTATATGCCAATATGCACCAAATAGGTAGAAACAATTTTATTTTGAAAATAAGCAATTTTCTACCTAAAAGAACATTAGTAAATAAACAGTAATTCAATATGAAAAGTATTAGTCAAACACAGACAAAAGCTGCTAAACACTCGGTGGGTGATTTCCCATGGGAACAATAACACTAACCTCAAAGAGGCAACACTAGCTCCAAAGAGCAACAATAACACTGCACCACACCACACTAACACTACTTCGGCCGAAGACCAACACTTAACCCTGTGTTGGCAAAGGTTGCAGACTGTCTAGTTGACCATTTGAAACACTCTTGACATATACAGTTTCACAATAATATACAATAAATAATAGAGTTTGAGTATGTATAAAGCACAACAATGGTATAAGTCTTTGAAACTTCACTTTTGCAATTATGTGTATGCATATATATATAAATATATTTTTACCACAATTATATATATATATATATATATATATATATACGTCTTGAGAGACGTCATGTGTTGAAGTCTACTTACCTCTAGTGGCTAAACCAAGCTTCACTTCAATTGCTCGAAACAACGTCAACTAGAACCTAAAATAATAATTAAACAATTCAATAAGGACGGGTTCTTTAATAACCACAAAGTCCTCTTGATAAAACAATTCCTCAACCACTATGAAGATTTGGCAAGATAACATTTAACGTGTATTTCTAACATACCCCCAAACCTATTCCAGTTTAAAATAATTGTAAAGCATTCCCTAAACTAACATCTAAAATACTCATATATTTAATTGTAAAGCTGCCCAAAAATTGCAATTCTATACAATTCGGTCAACCAATATGAATCAAACCATCAAATGCACTAATAATCGTAATATATATATAGATATAAGCCTTATATATTACAAAGGAAACATGCCAAGGCTTGCATGTAATATACGTAATATACCATTAGGATGATTACACCTTATATATATATATATATATATATATATATATATATATAATATGTATAACAAAGTAAACATGCCAAGCGGTGCAAAACTTCTCTCATGGCAGTTAACATATTAATATATATTCTTGTAATGCCGAATATATATCCATATAACCGTTTCTTGCATATATATATATTCATGAGCCGCAACCCTAATCTATGATATTATAATCCTTTCCTCTCTATATAATTCTACCGCAACCCTAATCTATGATATTATAATCCTTTCCTCTCTATATAATTCTACAATAATATAATATAAACTCTAATAGCACAAATCAGTATTTCAGCCAACAACGTGAATGTGAAATTTCCAGCAAAACACAATTTCAGCAATCTCAATACCACAAAATCGAATATCAGTTGCTGAAAATTACCTTGATGTCGTCTTGTCAGTTTGGCAGAATTTCTTTCACAGCCGCTTCTAGTTTCAAGGGTCTCTTTCTCTACCTTTCACATAGGAAACCCTAATTTTAATTCCATTATAAAGTTGTTGCACTTGGGCTGAAAGTTTAGAAGCCTATTCCATGATAAGGCTAATTTCAGTTGGGCTGAAAATTTAGAAGCCCACTACAACTAAAATAAACTTCCAAGCCCCACCTATATTCCCACTAAACACCTTAATATTATTTTTATTATTGTTATCATTATAAAAATCACAATATAAAATTAATTATCTCCTCCAAAATAATTAAGCATTTTATCAAATCTACTCTCTAGAAGTGATTAAATTAAATTTAAATGAGACGGGTGTTACATGCAGTGGCGGAGTTAGGATTTCAGTTTAGGGGGGCAAGGTTTAAAGACAATATTAAACTAAAATAACCTTAAAAAAAACTAATCAATATTAATAACCTAATAAATAAACAATTGTAAATAACTATAATTGTTATACAAAATTTAATGTAAGTGTGAACTATAGTTTATTTTTTCATAACAAATTTAATTTGCTCAACAATATTTGACGTTTTATATTTTGAAACTGTTGCAAAGTCACTAACAATCAAAGTAAAAAAAGTATAGCAATAACCTATAAAATTGGAAACTATTCTGGGACATTAGGTAGTTTACCTTTTCTATATAAAAAAATAATAAAAAAAGAGTGTAAAATTTAAGACCACCATCATTGCAGTGAAAAAAACCCAAAAATAATAATAAAAAATAAGAAGAAGAATAACAGAAGAAAATTGAGTTAAACAGTAGAGTGTCATATATGGTGATAAGCTATAAATTTGGACAATATAAAAGCTTAAAAGAGAAAATATGTATTACTATTGTAAGTGGGATGATCTATGCAGCTTTTTCCCTTTTTCTTTTTACGTTTCAGGATTGTTTTTCTATAATAAGACATTTTGTCTTTTTGAATTTTTTTCCTATGTTGGGCGAAGCATTTAAGAAAGGAACATAAATGCTATAACCTAGGGGGCTTTTCAGGAGGAGTCAAGGGGGCAGTTGCCCCCTCTCGCCCCCCTTGGCTCCGCCCTTGGAAGCATGTATACTTTATTTGGGGTGCTATACCCATGTCATATCCATGTCGTACTAATATCGTAACGGTGTCTTATTTATCATATCGTACTCGAACCCATGTCCATGCATCTATTGATATATTATATTCATTGTTGTTGGGTCGCATAGAACAGTTTTCTTTTATTTATTTTTGGTTTCAATATTGAACACTTATCTATTTATCTTTTATCTACTCTTTTGGAACTTGGTTTGTATTCTAAACATTATTTAACGGCCGCGATTGCCTTAACTGCTCTAAGGATAGACCCTGTTGAACTTGACAACGGAAATCTCATCAAGGAACCCAAATGACTGCCATCTACTGACACAAGTGCCATTGCTTTGTTTTCTTTCCAGCTACATTCCTCACATGTGTTGACTTAATTGATACAACTCTCCTCCATTAATCTCAGACTTACTGGCGTAATTAAGTCTAATTCTACTTAAGAGTAATTAACACCGCAAACAGTAAGTAACAAATCCAACCAATTTAAGTATAAAAATTGGTTGTTCTATTCATGATTATAGGTCTAAGCCTCATCACTCATGGTTTTGGAGAAATATCATCAAACAGGAAAATCATGTTTTAAGGGATGGAAAGTGGAGAGTTGGTGATGGGTACAATATTCCTCTCAATCATAGGTACTGGTTTCCTCATTCAAATCTGAATTTAACACAGCATCATCTCCCTACAGGTACTGTGGGGGATTTGATTGACCACAATACTAGAAGTTGGAAGGTGGATTTGGTTAGAAGTCTGTACCCGTTTCCTCAAGCCTTGAAAATTCTTCAAATTCCAATTTCTAAGACAAATTCTGTGCAGGATAAGCTTCTTTGGAGGTTCTCTAGGAATGGGGATTACCAAGTGAAGAAAGCTTATGAGCTTTAAACTAGAGATGCATCAATCCATTCTAGATATCTTCAAGCTAATATGGGTTGGTGGAGAACCTTTTGGAAAATTAAAGTGCCTCTGAAAATTAGTACATTCATCTGGAAATTACTTCATAATTGCCTCCCTACTCTCCTCAATCTTCATGCCAGGGTATCTCATCTACAAAATTGTGTCCATTGTGCAATGAGGAGGAAGAGAGTCATACTCACCTTTTTCTTCATTGCCCTTTTGCAAGAGCTTGTTGGCACGGGTCTATTCTGGCTATACACACATCTGAATTCACCAATATATCTGTTCAACATTGGTTGAAACAACTCCTTTCAAGAAATGTTCAGAGTGATTCAGATTCTATGAACTTTTTGCAGGACGTATTTGTCATTCTTTGGACAATCTGGACATACAGGAACAGAGTGGTTCATCAAGGACTGAACCCAAATCCAGTGGAAGTTATACTAACAGCTCAAACCTTCTCTTGCAGGTACAGGGACACTCTCTCAAGATGCAGCACCTCAGCAGACAGAGAAGGCAGATGCACCAGATCAGAGGGGCAATCTGCAGCAGGGGACTGGCAACTAATTATCAAACTTGCAGGAGCTAGAAGCAGGAGACCATATAGATATGGCACTGCTTATGAAGCTCTAACAATTCCGGGAGATAGGGTGTTTTTTGGAGTGAATAGTAGCAATGCTAGAACATCAATTGGGGCACTGTTGGAGGCTGTGGTTGAAGCTGGTCTGGCAGCACAGGACCAAGGTTTTCACCATGTTTTGGTTCTCACTGACAGCAAGAACCTTATGCAGACTTTCAAGATGAAAACAACATCTGATTGGCTTGATAGTACTAGACTAGCTGATCTTAGTTTTTTGTCTCAATCTGGTTTTCATTGTGATCTGATTTGTGTACCCCATGTGGTTGTTAAAGAGTCATGGTCTGTAGCTAAATTGGCAACCTGTGTGCCAATTTAGTTTTTGCTGGTTTTCTCTAGTTGGTGCTTATGTTTTGTAACTTGTACTGTGTATATGCCTTCTCCCTTGAAATGGTATGGAAAAAAAAAAAAAGTATAAAAATACCACTTTTCTCTCTCTTAAAAAAAAATCACTTTTCTAGATAACTCTCTTTTTGTTTCCTTCTATTTCCACGTGCCACACAATTGTGTGGAACATAAAAATAGTAAACAATTAAAACACACCTGATGCCAAGATGCATTAAATTCCATGTTCACAGAAGTAAATCAATGGAAGATCAATGAACATTCCAATAGGAACTTGTAGGAATCTTAGGAATATGAAAAGCTGTAGCATATAAGAATTGTTCTAATAAAGAAAACATAAAGATCTTTTCCATAAATAATTATGGTTTCTAATGATAAAATATACAGCCATTAAAAAAAAAAAAAAACAAAGAAAAAGAAAAGCATCAGAAAAAGGGTGTTATTCATTTTGAGAGAGAGACAGAGGAAACTTTCCCAACATTCCTCTTAAACTAAGTTATCAACATTTTAACCTCCCATGGACCCATCAAGCAAATTAAACACAAAAAGAAAATAAAGTGTAAATATCAAACATTACCAAACAAACATTCTTTTCCCCTACTATGCGCCTTGAAAAAAAGGGAACACAGTATTCCTAAAGCCTACCAATTCGTGGAAATTGTGACCCACTATTCCAATTTCAGTTCATCCTAACAAGAAATCTGACCTCAAATTCATGGCAAATAGCAATGTTAGTGTGGAATAGAAAGCAATGACTGACTATGGCAGCAACAAAAGCAAAGTTAATGTCGCGGTTTCATTGCACTGCTAACATTCTTCAAAGGATGAGTACAATAGTACCAAAAAGCAATATTTATGAATTCATCATCAATAACTAATTGGATACCATGCATGAAACAATTGAAAGGAAAATAAACAACTAAAGAGTTAAATTTATTAGTTACGTACCTTGGTTAGAGTAAGATGTGGGCTTGACCCAAATAGATTTGACCTCTCGAACTGGTTCTCCATCGTAGACCAAAGCTTGAAAGGTTTCAATAGCAGCAGTAGAAGCATCCTCGGCCTTGAAGGTGATATAATAGTCGAAACCGCAGTTCAAAGTTACAGCACAATAATAGCCTTCAGAGTTTGCCTTCTCTACCTCCTTAAACTTAAAGTTCTTATTCTGTAAGACCAAACAAAATAGAATACAAAAAGTTAGTTTAATTAAAGGGAGCTTTATTGTCAAATCAAGACACTAAGATTATAGTTTTATCATCGAATTAAGACACCAATAAGTATTGCAATTTACTCAAAAAAAAAAAAAAAACACCCATCAATTTTTGGTGTGGACAAGATTGAACCCAAATCTTGTACTCAACTATCACGTCCGCTCATTAGATCAAGACACCAAGATAATAGCTTTATCATCAAATCAAGAAACTAACCAATTTTTGGTAAAAACGAGATTGAACCAATCTCTTCTTCAACTGTCAATGAAATAAAAGAAAGAAATAGACCTATTCAGTGTTGTACTTGTCAAGTGCTTCCATAGAAAGATCAACAACTAGTTGCCTGTTTGAGTCATCAGAAAGATCTAAGGGCTCAATTCTGCCGCCACCGTCAAGAAACAGGGTGTGGGAAAAGTCTTCCACGTCAAAACCCTGCAATGCAGAGTCACCACACAATTATTAATCATTCATTTTTATAATAATATTTTGTCATAACACGAATTGGGTATAAGCGGAGTTGTAGCGTTAATATATATGAATTGTTCTTAAGAGAGAAGAAAAAAAAAAAAAAAGACTTACCCCGCTCTTATTAACCTGATCATAATATCGCTTGATTTCTTCATCGGTCATTTCACGCTTTGCCATATATTCATATACTTTGCCATCAATTATGACCGTTTTTTCAAAGCCCATTCCTGCAATCGTAGTCTAGGCTGAATTGGAGATCGGTTTCTGGGTTTCTTGATTTCTTCTGTGTGCAAAAGCGTGAGAGTGAGAATGAAAGGGGATTGGAAGATAAATCATAAAGGGATAATTACAGCAAACCCACCTGTGCTATGGCCCGTTTTCACTTTGCCTACCCGTGGTTTAAAACTTTACACTTTGCCCACCTGAACTTCAATTCGTTACCCATCCGTTACCCACCTCGCCCCCTAACGTTAGAAAAACACCGTTTTGTTAAAATCAGAACATAACACCGATCAAAAACACGAACCAGCAGTTCTTTTCCTCACGAGCCCTAGAAACACGAAATCCCTTGTTTGAGCTGAGGTTTTGATTTTTCTGATCGTGCTTTCATGTGAGGGGGAGGTTCTGACTTTGGGTTGTCTTGAGGCATTGAATATTTGAAGAGAGATCATCACCAGGTACGACATTTGTGCTTTATGTGGGTTGGGGTTTCAATTGTTGACGGTAGCTTTGATTCAGAGGAAGTTGATAAATGATGTCTTCTTCGAGTGGAACTTACTCCGGTTCAAATGGGCATATGTATACATATGAGACTTGTGTGCTGAGAACAAGTCTGACAGTGGATAATTTTGGGAGAAGGTTTCTGGGTTGTAGCCGATACAAGGTTGGTCCCAAGTGCCCTTTCTTCAAGTGGATTGATAATCCCACTTGTGTGCGTGGGAATGAAGCTGCCCATTTCGTGCAACAGAAGATGGATTTACTGCGAAGTGAGCTGCAACTTGCACATGAAAGGGAAAGAGCAGCTACCCAGGTAGCAGCAGAAGCTACCCAAATGGCAGAAATTGCTCAAGACAGGGCAGCAAAAGCCACTAAGAGGGAGAGAAAGTTTCGAGCTTCCTCAGTTCAAGCCAAGGAGATAGCAGTGAGAGCTTTAGTGCAAGAGAGAAAGTGCAGAATTGCACTAATGCTGTCTTGGTTTTTTTTTTTATTTTGGTTATGTTGTTTTCGTGTTTTAGCTCAAGTGAGAATGTTGGAATGATGAAATTGAGTCTACCTGGTGGGTTGTAACATAAGCTAGTCTTCAAATGTATTGTAATATAATTATGTAAGATGTAGATGCTGTTGGCTTGAAGCCAGTTAATAATATAAGTCTTTTTAAGATAAAGTGTTAAGATTGTTAGATGTTGTTGGTATTTTGTTTAAAGTGAATTGGCTACTTGTAAACTGTGAGCTGTTGGTGTTTTGTTGGATGCTGTGAGCTGTGTTGGTTTGTGCATAAAGTGCATTGTGTGCAGATAATTGTGTTGAAAGTTTAATTGTTTAAAGTGTAAAGTGCATGACAACTATCTGTCAACTTGCAAGAAAAGACAACAAATACACACACAAACCTGCTATTCAACATATACACCTGCTATTCAAAAGTGACTGCTATATTCAATACATACACACATAAACAAACTCATATGTTCAACTGCAATAACCAAAATAATAATTTTGAACACCTGCCATTAAGTTGGGAAGTTGTATACATATTTAAGGTAGCATTGAATAGTCTTTCATCAAGCACCAGTAAATATAGGGCATTTGGTACAACAACTAAAATAGTTGCACTTGCCCCTGTTTACAAAACTTAACAAAAATACAAAAAGTGATTGAACAGCATATATAAAAAAGTGCCACCATACTTTTTCTGCCCTGCCATTGTCTACAAAATACATATGACCCTAACATTACAAAACCCTAATATATAGCAACAAAGTGTCTTGACATAGTCTTCATTTACTGCCCCTGCCCCTGCCTCTCCCACCACTATTGGCCTTTCCACCTCTTGTTCTACATTTCTAAGTCCTAGCTGCATTACCCCTTCCTCTCAAAGCAGCTCCTCTGGTAGCAGGTGATCTTGTAGCAGGTGATCTTGCAGCAGGTGGTCTACTGTCCCATGTTTCTGCAGGGGTGTGTGGTGCTGCCTGGCTTGAAGCAAACCAAGGAGCTCCTCTAACTGTGTACCTGAAGTCTGAAGAGTACCACTGACTTGGGTTCTGTGACCATGGAGTCTGAGCTGGTGGCTGTGTAGCTGGTGGCTGTGTAGCTGGTGGCTGTCGAGCTGGTGGCTGTGTAGCTGGTGGTTGTGTAGCTGGTGGCTGTCAAGCTGGTGGTTGTGTAGCTGGTGGTTGTGACCTTGCTGCCTGGTTGGATGAGGATGAGCCCATAGTGTAAGGCTGATGTGTTGGTGGGGGTTGAGATGAGGATGAGGCTTGTCTGCATGTAGAGGGCCTCCACTTCCCTGGTTGTGTAGCTGGTGGTTGTGACCCTGTTGCCTGGTTGGATGAGGATGAGCCCATAGTGTAAGGCTGATGTGTTGGTGGGGGTTGAGATGAGGATGGGGCTTGTCTGCATGTAGAGGGCCTTCCACTTCCCTACAACAAAAAATGATCATGTTTACCGTGTCAGTTATTGGCATTTTGCATTTAATAAAGAAAGTTTGTAAAGACTTACAAATTGTTCTTTCTGCAATCTCTTCCTCCTCTCCCATGGTGTCTCACCAGTAACATTGGCCTTGCATCCCCTTGCATTGTGCCCTTCCTTTTGACACCTTCCACACCTCACTGGCTTGTTTGCTCTAGACACCTTATAAGGGTTCCTTGGCTCATCAGCATCTCTCTTCCTCTTCATGGGTGGCTTACCCGGTGGCTTATAGATAATAGGTGCAATAGGCTTGGGTTGGCCACTTGACACCTATTCAGACTGGCCAGGCATGGGAGGTATAGGTGTCTTGTATGTCTCCACATAAGCATCCTTGTAGTAGCATGGATGGGTGTAGTCTTCTGGTATCTCACGATTCACAAAAATTGCTGCAACTCCATGCTTGCAGGGGATTCCTGTCAAGTCCCATGCTCTACAGCTACATGTCCTCCCTACCAAGTCCACCACATGCCTTTCCCTCTCACTGGCAACCTCATACACAAACCTCCCAGATGGCATTGCACAGAAGCTCTTAGACTCTAATTTTAACTTCTCCAACTTGCCCTGTATGCTTGGACACAACCTGCCACCATACTTTTCTATACCAATCTTCTTCACATACAGTCTACTCATAAGCCTAACCCTGATCCACTCTAGCATTGATAAGATTGGCTTGTCTCTAGCCTTCAGAATCATAGAGTTGAAACTCTCACTCAGATTGTTTGCCAGACAATCTGTCAAAGCTCTTGGAGAAAAGTGGGATCTGGTCCACTGTGCAGGCTCTATATCAGCAAGGTACTTCCAAGCTTCTTCATCCAAACTCTTAAGATGCTCCATCCCCCTCTCAAATTCCCTTACTGATGTTGTGCCAGCATACCTCCACAACACACTCTTCAACTCCATGCCCTTGTGGTTAACCTTGAAATTGTTGTATATGTGCTTCACACAATACCTGTGCTCCACAGTTGGGAATAGAGTCTCCATTGCAGGTAGAAGGCCCTGCAATCAAGTAAGCATTCAAGTAAGCAACTATGCAAGTAAGCAAGTATTGAAATCATGAACATGAGCTAGATGATAATACCTTCTGCCTGTCACTAATGAATACCAGATTGAGCTCCTCTAGCCTACCAATGTCATATGCAAACTGCTCCAAGAACCAGGTCCAGCTGTCCTTGTTCTTTTGCTCAACCACAGCCATTGCCACTGGGAATATATTGTCATTGCTATCCTTGGCAGTGGCAGACAATAATTGCCCACCAAACCTACCCTTCAAGTGGCAGCCATCCAGCCCAACAAAGGGTCTACAACCACCTAGAAATCCAACTTTCTGAGCATTATACTTAATGTACATCCTTTTAAACTTGGGTTCTGCATTCTCATTTTCCATCTCTGTTTGTAGAATCACCTTGCTTCCTACATCTGTCCTCCTTATCATTTCTGCATAATCTCTAAGTAGGCCATACTGAGCCTCTTCATTCCCAGTAATCAAACCCCTAGCTGCCTTCCTTGATCTATACACCTAACTAATACTTAAATCCACTAAAATCTGCTGCATCACATGGTGCTTAACACCTGAGACCTCCCAATTAGGATTCTTACCAAAATCCTCTAAATACCTCTTTGCCACATAGGCTGATGTAACTTGCCCATTTCGAAATGTCAGGGGGTAGGTACATTCAGGCTTAAGTGTCTTGATCTCAAATGTGCCCTCTCCACTCACCATTGATGCATAACACCTCCATCCACAATTGTTCTTGCAATGTACAGAAATCTTCTTCTTCTCATTCAACTTCCACTTGATATCAATGTGATGCTGAATCACATATTCCCTCAAAGCCTGCCTAAACACCTTGGAGTTTGGAAACTTCATCCCTACCACCAACCTAACATTTTCCATATCAGTCCTCTCATTGAATTCTAGATTTCTAGGCCCCTGCTCATCATCAGAACCATCCACACTTGCAATATCATCCTCTAAAGCTGGTTCAGCCCACTCTTCATCTAAATCTATGTTTGGAGGAACATTGCTTGGGCCAGGTGTATCTGTGTTTGGCTGAGGTGTATTAGTGTTTGGCTGAGGTGTATTATTGTTTGGATGAGGTGTATCAATGGTTGGTTGAGGTGTATCAATGGTTGGAACAGTGTTAGGGTCAAATGGAACATTGTGAGGTGGAGAAGACTCACCAAAAATGTCATCAGCAAAGTCTTCTCCTTCCAAACCTTCATTCAACCAATCAAAGTCCTCCTCTATCCCTACACTAGCATCATCCCCTGTAGCAGCTCCTGCACCACCCCTTGCACCACCCCCTATAGCAGCTCCTGCACCACCCCCTGCACCACCCCCTGCACCACCCCCTGCACCATCAAGGACTTCAACTGCAAGTGGAGTATGACCACTCTCCACATACAGTATGATGGTGTCTCTTGACCCTCCCACGTTAAGCTTGCACATGGGCACCACATCTTTATCATCTTCTATGAGCCTCAAGTCTTGCTCGAAGTTGCCCCCAGGACCTAAATAATGAACCCTACACAGTTCATCAATCCCCAATTCCTCACATATACCTTTTATTTCAAAATAACTAAGCCTATCAATATCCCTACACACTATTTCAACTTTCCCACCAAAGTATTCTAACCTAGGGTTCCACAGAAAAGTACCCCCATAATGTACCTCCAATTTCACTTCCTCATCAGCCATCTGCAATAACTAATTAGCATTTGACACGTACACAATTAACAATTAAGGAATTGTAAACATTACCAACACAAACATGTTTCTGTTTTGCTTTTGGGATGCAACACACACATTAGAGGGACCACTTTTTTTGCTTTGCTTCTGGGATGCAACACACACATGGCAAACACTAAAATTTAAACCATTGACTGATTACTCAAAAATGCCCATACATGCAACATACACATGGCAAACACTAAAATAGAAATTTGGGACCACTGTGAGACACAATGACTACGACAGACAAAATGCCCATAAACAAACACAAATCCAAACAACAGGTAACATTACATCAACAAAATGACCATTAACTGATTACTCAAAAAACCTCTACCAAAAATAAAAGATTACTCAAAAAACTATAAAACAACCACAAGCCCAAACTAAAAACTCAAACAGTGACTGATTTCTTACCAGGATTTGAGTCCCTCGACCAATTCGTTGCTCGTCTAGGTTTATACTTGCAGCGCTATTTCAATATCAGATGCAGAATGGGGTTTCTCTAGGGGATTTTCGTGTTTCTAGGGCTCGTGAGGAAAAGAACTGCTGGTTCATGTTTTTGATCGGTGTTATGTTCTGATTTTAACAAAAGGGTGTTTTTCTAACGTCAGGGGGCGAGGTGGGTAACGGACGGGTAACGGATTGAAGTTCAGGTGGGCAAAGTATAAAGTTTTAAACCACGGGTAGGCAAAGTGAAAACGGGCCATAGCACAGGTGGGTTTACTGTAATTATCCTAATCATAAAACTGTTGTGTTGTGGAGTTGTGGGTGTGCTGTGCTCTTCTTGGGCCGAAAATTAGTAGTATTTATAGTTAACTCTTGGATGTATTAGACTTTGAAGGATAGACAATTTTATAGTTAACTCTAGGATGTATTAGACTTTGAAGGATAGACAATCTCTTTTTAATTTTTCAATATTTATCTTTCCTGGATGTATTAGAATTTGAATGATAGACATTATCTTTTTAATTTTTCAATATTTATCTTTCTATTTTAATTTTTTTTTAACTTGGTAATTGTTAAATTTGATTCCAATTTCGATTTGATTGTATGGTACGAATTTCTGTTTCTATTTACTATATATTAACTATTGGATCTAGCCCAAATCCAAATGCAAACAATTTTAAGAAATCCAACAATTTCAAATAACATCACACGCCCATCAAAGAATGTAAGAAAATAAATCAAATAATCAAGTAATAATTTAAAATATAGCAGTATAATATATCATATTTTGCTGTTGTATTTTTGGGTAAAATATCATTTTTGTCCCTAAAATTTCACAAAAGTTTGTTTTTTCATTCCTAAACTATTAAAATTTTGTTTTTCATCCTTAAACTTTACAAACCGTTTTATTTTTCGTC
Organism: Lithocarpus polystachyus; assembly: GCA_033629205.1. Taxonomy (NCBI): domain Eukaryota; kingdom Viridiplantae; phylum Streptophyta; class Magnoliopsida; order Fagales; family Fagaceae; genus Lithocarpus; species Lithocarpus polystachyus. The sequence goes on from CM066165.1 coordinate 2,577,496, forward strand.
CTTCTGTCTATCTCTGTTAATTTATGTCATCTGTGGATTAATGAAGTCCTGACGTGGTATCTGACTTGAACTAAATTATTTCATATATACATACATATATATATATATATATATATTTATATAATAGGCACGTGGCAAAGAGTTATTGGTACCCTAATAGCAACTATTTAAAAGGACATAATTACCCCCCACACCTTTAATGATCCTTTAGGCCTCCACTTCATCCCTCCCAGCCACACTTTCTCTCCTCCACCACCCAATTTCTCTCTCTAAAACCCCATCACATTCCTCCTTCAATGTCTTCTTTAGTTCTTTACCTTTACTTACTCTTTGAATCCAAAACGCTATCCGACTTGACAGCAAGTTCTACCTGAACCCGCCAGACGACAACCCACCCAAAGCCCCAAAAGTTCAACTCACGGATTCTCTGAATTATAGCATATAATCTACTGCCAAGTCTCTAGAACCCGCAAGCTTCAAGAGCAAGACTTCCTTAACAACTGATAGGTTTGAGAGGTTTGGTAAAGATGAAATTAGTATATTTGCGAACAACAATAGTGGGTCTTTGTCAAATTATAATTTTGATTTGGGTTTTGATAGTTATGGCAAAGTTATGAGTGGGATAGTGGAACCCAAGTTTAGGACAAGCTTAGCTAAGCTTTTGGAGGAATGTGATGGGGTTTAGAAAGAGAAAGTGGGGTGGTAGAGGAGAGAAAAAGCGTGGCTGGAGGTAGGGGCGTAGCCAGGAATTTATACTTGGGGGGCCAATTTGTTGTAATTTTCCCTTATAGAATCTCCACAAAAAAAAAAAAAAAAATTGTAGTATTAATACAATAATCATAATTCAAAAATCTATTGAATAAAAAATTATCAATTTTGATATATCATCATATTCTCAACAATTATTTAGCTCACTATTGATATATACAAACATTTTCACTATTATTTTAAAACTATCAACCCATCATTATTCATAATATTGAAAATTTCCTATATTTTAATTTTTTTTTCAATGAATTATCTAGCACCTAATTTCAAAAAAAAAAAAAAAAAAAAACAGCTTAAAAAAATGATGACATAGAGAGATAAAATATAGGGTAAATTACGTATTTGGTCCCTATACTATACATCATATTTCAATTTGGTCCCTAACTTTTTAATTGTGTCAATTTAGTCCTTAACCTTTTAGTGTTGTGTCAATTTAGTCCTTGCCATTATTTTTTGGATAGAAATTGATGACACGTCTTATGGCCAAAATAAAAACTTAGTTTTCGTTAATGTGATAATATACTAAAATTTTATTTTGGTTGTTTGACATGTCATCAATTTTCATCCAAAATATAACAATAAGGACTAAATTGACACAACGTTGAAAGGTTAAGGATTAAAGTGACATAATTGAAAGGTTAGGGATCAAATCGAAATATGTTGTAAAGGATAGAGACCAAATTTGTCGTTTACCCTAAAATATATTATAATATAGCAATACAAAAATTGAACAACAAAATCTTGATAAACAAAACATTTTCATTAAACTAATTAGAAAGCCAAAAACTCATATGGCTAGATTCATATTATAATTAATAAATAAATAAATAACAAAACCATTTGACCATTATTGTATATATAACAAAATATAAATCTAAATACCCAAATGCGTGAGTTTATTTGGTTGTGTTGGAAAGAGAGTTAATGTGTTGACTTGAGAGAGGGCCGTGTAGGCTGGGATTGAGGATTTGTGTACTTTGTGTCACATATCTACTGGACTATGTTGAGATCCTAGGAATAATAGGGCCCGGTTATATTTTTTGAGGGGACCCAATTCCTATTCTACCTTGTTAGATCAGACCTATAGCCTAAAATTGCCATAACAGTAGAAGAAAATTAAAATTTTGGAGGGCGGGGGGGGGGGGGGGGGGGGGGGGGAGGGCATGAATAAGGTTGCTCTGCCCCTGGCTAGAGGGGTGAAGGCCCGATGAAGTGAGGTAAGAAGGATCATTAAAGGTGTGGGGGCAATTTCATCATTTTAAATAATTCTTATTAAGGGTACCAATAACTCTTTGCCATGTGTCTTTTAAAAAAAAAAAAAATATATATATATATATATATAGATAATTTAGTTCAAGTCAAATACCACGTCAGCACTTCGTTAGATCATGTGTGACGTAAACTAACAGACATAGATAGAATGACAAAAAGTAAAACGTTTTGCAAATTTATGGACGAAAAATGAACATATGTAAAAGTTTAGAAACAAAAACGATATTTTACCCAAAAAAATATAAAAATTATTGAAAGTAAAGAGAATTGTGGATGAACTCCACTTGATTGGGGGTCAAGGTGATTTCATCTTGGAGGTGGGTGTTTACCGGATTTTTTTTTAAAATAACTATAAAACTCAAATAATTTTATTAGTTAGGCAAGCTTTAAAACTATAAAGTATCTAACAAATCGAGCCTGCTAGACTCAATTTTGCCCTTTGAAATTGCACTTGAAAATCGAGTGTGAGACACTCGAGTTTCAAACTCGAGTGTGACCTGTTGAGCGAGATCTAGAGGGAAGGACGGAGGTGGGACCTGTTGATGCTCCCAGGTATCCGAAGTTGCTGAAAGTCAATGTTCATCTATGCAGTTTACTAGTACGAGTAGTGTGCTATAGAAAATTATAAGCAAACCATCAATTGTGAAGTCTTTCCTAGGGGACATTTTCCAGATTATTTGTTGCTAATGGTTTACAGGTATTGGAATTGTCAAACATCAGAATCTGTATTCAAGTAAATGATGTTATCACTAGAGGCAGCAGAAATTCTAATAATTATCTCTTCATTATTTGCAGCATTAGCCTAAATTTTTTTTTTTGGCTGAATGCAGTGTTAGCCTAATCTAACGGCTTGGGAATGGACACTTGGAATTCATAAGATGAATTAAAGGCTTGTATTCGGGTACTGTGAACCGGCCTCCCTGCACAAGGAAAAATGACAGTATATATAACTTGAGTATACCATAGTTCAATCATTGTACAATGACCTTTGTGTAATGGTTTTCTTGTACTGGCATTAGTTTCTTGGCCATCTCTTTATAAAGGTTTTATCTGATGCAATGTAGAGCCTTTGATCCTAAATAGTTGATGAAAAGTAGTTTTTTTGTGCATTCATAAGCTTTAAATGGAATCAAATGTGGTAATTAAACTACATGATCCTGATTATACATTTAAATAGGAATGGTTGATGTGGAGTTGGTAACTTTGTTATGGACGATATTTTAACTTGTTTATACAATATCATGTCGGATTTCGTTTTTCCTCGTTAGGAGTTATCCAATTTTTAAAGTTGTATTCATGTCTAGATTCTATTATTATGATTGTGACTACCATTATAATGTAGTATAGAGAATGAGAGGGAAGTAAATTGGAGGAAGAAAAATAATGACTTGTTTAAATACTATTCTTTTTTATAGATAATTGATGAGTAGATGGTTCAATAGTGTTTTATATACAGGGATTTAGCAGTCTAATGACATATAAGTTACAGAATTTACTAAATACCTGTTTTTACATTTATTTTATATGTATTTTACATTCAAACAAAATCGCAATTGCTATGATTTTAAATGATGGGAATCCCAAACATCTGTGAATTTGCTATTATTATTATTATTATTATTGTGGGGACGTGGACCGAAACAAGCATTGGGCCGACAGAGACGATGGGCTCAGAGATTCATACTTACCCGTATAGCGTAACTACAGGCCCAAGCCGAGGACTGGGGAACGGCCGAGGATAGTTCTCCTCGGAATATCATTGCCGAGGTGATATTCGAAGCTCTGCCAACCAGAGGGCATTCCTGTGGATCCTCACTGGGCGAGAACGGTTCTGTGGAGACGTACACTAGAAGAAAGCACCCAAAATATCAGGGAGGGTTGCCAACACCGCATTAAATGCACCATAGCTAATCCCCTGGCCGCATTGATGTGGAGGGGACATCTGAACAGTGATAAATAGTCCCATCATGAAGCAGGTTCTGGAGAAAATTAGGGGGACAGGTGTCCAAGGACAAAGGAGCAAATCCACACGTGGATGGTCAAGAAAGGAGGAAAAAGAAGTATAAAAGAGATGAAAGAAGGAGAGAAAAGGATCTTTTTGCAAAAAAGAAAGAAAAAAGAAAGATAGTCATCCTCGGACGTGAAAGAAGAACGATACTTGAAAATTTATCATAGGAGCTTGCAGATGGTAGAGGATCTGGTCCCAACCAGTTGATAATCTCAATCACTCCCAGCCCAGTCCTTCTCAACCTACTCTCTACAAATTCATTGTTTAGGGCCTTTACGGGTAAATCCAATACCTTTGGGTCGAACCTCGAAATCGTGTCCCTACAATTGGCGCCGTCTGTGGGAAGGGCTAAAGGACTAGAGTAGTTAGGTTCTTAAACATGGCTGGCTCAGGTCCACACCATCCGGAATCTTTGGGATCGCAGAGGGAAGAGCGTTTCCAGGAAGACCAAGAAGGAAGTGTGCATACCACCTGTTCGGGCGAAGGTCAATCTAGGGGCAATAGCCATGTTTCTCGGGATAACTGCGCTAAAGCCATGCAGAAGGAGATTGACCATTTGAAGAGAAAGTTGCGACGGAAGCGAAGAAGGAGGAGTCCTTCAGGCTCTGATCCTTCCTCCGATGGCGAGGAAGAAGGCAACTACAGGCGCAGGTCGCGTACGCCCCCGAGCGAGACTTTTTCCTATGAGGAGGATGATCGCCGAGAGCGCAGGGGAGGGGGCGCGTCTTCTGGAGGCTTAGGAAATGATGCCATGAGCAAAGTGCTCGCTCGGATATCCAAATCTCCCTTTACACGCCGAATTGATGCAGGACGACTTCCCAAGCGTTACACCCAACCGTCGTTCACCCTCTACAACGGTCGCACCGACCCAGTTGAGCATGTTAGTTATTTTAATCAGAAAATGGCGGTGTACTCTCACAACGAGACTTTAATGTGCAAGGTATTCCCGGCCAGTCTGGGCCCGGTGGCGATGAGATGGTTTGACGGCCTCGGAACGGGTTCCATCAATTCTTTCCAGGAGCTCTCTCAAGCTTTTGGATCCCGTTTCATCACGAACAGCAGAGTTCCTCGGCCCTTGGATTCCCTATTGTCTCTATCCATGAGAGAGGGAGAAACCCTGAAGACCTACTCTGACCGATATTGGGAACTGTTCAATGAGATCGAGGGTGATTTCGATGACGTGGCCGTCCGAACTTTTAAGGTCGTCCTGCCTGCCGACCACGGATTACGGAGATCCCTGACCGGAAAGCCAGTCGCTACGGTCCGTCAGCTCATGGATCGTATTGACAAATATAAAAGAGTTGAGGAGGATCAGCTACAAGAGAAGGGGAAGGGTAAGGTTATCCCTCAGGAAAGGAGGGATTTCAGGTCGGACCGTTATGGCAATAACCGACCTCGGCGAGATTTTGGAGGAGAAGCTGGATCTAGAGCCGCCCAGATTGTTAACACCGTGTTCCGAGAACCGGTGCATCAGGTCTTGGAGAAGATTAAGAACGAACCATACTTCAGGTGGCCGAACAAAATGAGTGGAGACTCCTCAAAACGCAACCAGAGCCTGCATTGTCAGTATCATAGAGAGCCCGGACACATGACTGAGGATTGCAGAACTCTATGGAGCCATCTGCAACAACTGATCCGAGAAGGCAAGTTGAAACAGTTCCTACTTCATCCTAGTGGACAGGGAGGCCACGCCGGCACGGGGGCTCCAGGCAATAATTCCTCGAGACCTCCTCTAGGAACAATCAATGTCATCCTCGCCACGCCGGGCAGGACAGGGTCACGTCCCTCTAGGGTAATGACGGTGGCTGGGGCTTATCCTGGGGACCCCGGGCAGGAGCCGAAGCGGGCCAGATTGAATCCCCATCCAACGCTGAGCTTCTCGGACGAGGACAAGGCCGGGACCCAACAGCCCCACGACGATGCACTGGTGGTAACTCTCAGGATAGGGGGTTATGATGTGAAAAGAATTCTGGTAGACCAAGGCAGTGGGGCTGAAATTATGTACCCCGACCTATATAGGGGCCTCAATCTCAGGCAGGAGGATCTGACCAGCTACGAGTCGCCTTTGGTTGGTTTTGATGGAAGAGTGGTCGTTCCTAGAGGACAGATCAGATTGCCAGTCCAGGCCGGCTCGGTGGTGGTAGAGGTGGATTTCATCGTGGTGGACGCTTTCTCCCCATATACGGCCATCTTGGCGCGACCTTGGCTTCATGCCCTTGGGGCAGTCTCTTCCACCCTTCACCTCAAGGTCAAATTCCCATCCGGGGACCAAGTTGAGGAATTGCTTGGAAATCAGGTCGTTGCCAGGCAGTGTCTGGTGGCGGCCGTCATGCATCAACCACAATCAGGATCTTCGGCCCTCACTAACGAGGACCCATAGCAATCAAAGTCAAGGGCCCCAACGGCCGAGGCTGAGGCTGAGGAGGCGAGGTGTGAGGACCTGGTGAAAGTTCTTATCGAAGGGGATTCGGAGAGGTTTTTTCAGATTGGTGCCCATCTGCCTATCCAGGAAAGGGAAGAGCTATTGCACTTCCTGAGGTGCAATATCGACGTATTCGCTTGGAATGCCCATGAGGCTCCGGGGGTGGATTCAAATTTCATCTGCCACCATTTGAACGTAAGTCCGTCTGTTCTTCCTAAAAAACAGCCTCCTCGGCGCTCCTCAAGGGAACATTCTGATGCTGTTAGAGAGGAGGTGGATAAACTCAAGCAAGCTGGGGCTATCAAAGAGGTGTTCTATCCCGAGTGGCTGGCCAACACCGTGGTGGTGAAGAAAAAGAACGGCAAATGGCGTGTGTGCGTGGATTATTCGGATTTGAATAAAGCCTGTCCAAAAGATCCTTTCCCCATGCCCCGGATTGATCAACTGGTGGACGCGACCGTAGGGTATCCTCGGATGAGTTTCTTGGATGCTTTCCAAGGCTATCACCAGATCCCTTTAGCCCTGGAGGATCAGGAGAAGACGGCTTTTGTCACACCAATCGGCAATTACCACTACAAAGTGATGCCATTTGGACTAAAAAATGCGGGGTCCACGTATCAGAGGATGATGACCAGAATGTTCGAGCCTCACCTGGGTAAGAATATAGAGATCTACATCGACGATATGGTGGTCAAGAGCAAACAGGAGTCCAACCATATTGCCGATCTCGAAAGCATTTTTGAAATCCTGAGAGGGCACAGATTACGGCTCAACGCCTCTAAATGTTCTTTCAGGGTTGGCTCGGGGAAGTTCCTCGGTTACATGGTCACTCACCGCGGAATTGAAGTGAACCCGAGCCAGATCCGGGCCATCAATAGACTACAACCACCTCGGAATCCCAAAGAGGTGCAAAGGCTGACAGGGATGATTGCTGCCCTTAGCCGTTTCATAGCCCGATCCGCAGACAGATGCAGACCCTTCTATCTTCTTTTGAATAAGTGGAAGGACTTTGAATGGACCGAGGAGTGCGCTTCATCCTTCCAGCAGTTGAAAGACTATCTTTCTCGGCCGCCGATAATGTCTAGACCCGAGGTGGACGAGGTCTTATTTGCTTATATTGCGGTTGCCGCTTATGCGGTCAGCTTGGTATTACTGAGGGACGACGATGGGGTACAAAGACCCGTATATTATATTAGCAAGTCCCTCCATGAGGCCGAAGTCAGATACTTGCCGTTGGAGAAGGCCGTCCTTGCCGTGGTGCATGCCACTCGTAAACTGCTACATTACTTTCAGGCGCACACAGTTGTTATCTTAACCCAACTACCGCTCAAGGCCTTACTTCGAAGCGCTGATTATACGGGGAGGATTGCGAAGTGGGGGACTAAGTTGGGGGCATACGACATCAAGTACATGCCCCGTACCGCTATAAAAGGTCAGGTCATCGCCGACCTTCTAGCTGAGTTTGCTGAGACCCCATTGGAAGAGGATGCAAAAAATCATCACATGGATGAAAATTCAGTTGGAGTGAACTCCGTGGATCGGGTATCACGGTGGAGGCTGTATGTTGATGGCGCATCGAACCACAGGGGGTCCGGAGTGGGATTAGTCCTGATCTCGCCCGAGAATATCACAATTGAAAAGTCGCTAAGACTCGGCTTCTCCGCCACGAACAATGAGACAGAGTATGAGGCCCTACTAGTTGGGATGACCATGGTCCAACGGATGGGTGGAAGGGAGGTAGAGATATTCTCGGACTCTAGATTGGTGGTAGGCCAAGTCCGGGGGGAGCTGGAAGCAAGGGACCCACGAATGCAAGAGTACCTCGACCAGGTTAAACATCTACAATCTGCTTTCAAGTCTTTCAACTTGATGCAAATACCCAGAAGCAAAAACTCTCATGCCGATTCCCTCGCCACGTTGGCTACATCCTCGGCCCAATGTTTGCCGAGGGTGATTCTTGTTGAGGATCTCTTGCAACCCCGTCGGTTGGGGAAAGAGGTATCAGCCGTTCACCCAGCAGGAGCGTCTCCTAGTTGGATGGATCCCCTGGTGCATTTTCTCAAGGACGACCTGTTACCTGAAACGAAGTCGGAAGCTGACAAAATACGCAGAAAGGCACCTCGGTTCTGGCTGTCAGAGGATCTGAAACTCTATAAAAGGTCCTTTTCTGGACCGTATTTATTGTGCGTACACCCCGAGGCTGTCGAGGTTCTCCTGGATGAGCTTCACGAGGGAATATGTGGGAGCCATACCGGGGGCAGATCCTTATCTCATCGAGCCCTCACCCAGGGATATTGGTGGCCCAACATGCATAGGGAGGCTCAGGCGTATGTGAGGAAGTGCGACCAGTGTCAGAGGTTCGCACCAAGCATTCATCAGCCGGGAGGAGAGCTTAATCCCTTATCCAGTCCATGGCCCTTTGCCCAGTGGGGCTTGGATATTGTCGGACCTTTTCCGAAGGCAGCAGGGAATAAAAAATACCTGGTGGTCGGCACGGATTACTTCACTAAGTGGGTCGAAGCGGAGCCACTGGCCAATATTCGAGATGCCGACATGAAGAGGTTCATTTGGAAGAATATTGTCACTCGGTTCGGAGTCCCGCACACACTTGTCTCCGACAATGGACTTCAGTTTGACAGCAAATCTTTTCGAAGGTACTGTTGCCAACTAGGAATAACAAACCGGTACTCCACCCCAGCCTACCCTCAAGGGAACGGACAAGCCGAAGCCACGAATAAAGTTATTGTAAGTGGACTTAAGAAGAGGTTGGACGACTCCAAGGCCAAATGGGTCGAAGAACTACCCCATGTATTGTGGACCTATAGGACCACCCCTCGGAGGTCTACAGGCGAAACTCCTTTTTCGTTAACTTATGGAGCCGAGGCGGTTATTCCATTGGAGACGGGCTTTCCTACACTGAGGTCTAGCTCCTTCACGCCGGATAGCAACGATAATCTACTTGAGAGAAACCTAGATCTGATTGAAGAGAGAAGAGAAAGTGCCATGGTTCGGTTGGCCTCTTATCAACATAAGCTCAAGCGAGGGTATGATGCAAACGTAAAGTCAAGGCCTCTAGCGCCTGGAGATCTGGTGCTGAGAAAAGTCGTCGGCTCTGCAAAAAACCCCTCTTGGGGAAAACTGGGACCAAACTGGGAGGGGCCGTACCAGATCACGTCCGTAGCCGGGATAGGGCCGTACTATCTGCAGGACTTAGAAAACAGAACAGTGTTGCATCCATGGAATGTAAACAACCTGAAAAGGTACTATTATTAATAAAAGTGCCTGTTATCTTCTTCTTACCCAATTTTTCCATGTATGAGTTTAAGTTATACTTATCTTGTATTTAAGTATTAAGCTGATCCAAGCTACGCCTGGCTCCTCGGACCATCTGCCTTGGAAAAATTAATACAATTCATTTTTTACTAAGTATTAAGCTGATCCAAGCTACGCCTGGCTCCTCGGACCATCTGCCTTGGAAAAATTAATATAGTTCATTTTTTACTAAGTATTAAGCTGATCCAAGCTACGCCTGGCTCCTCGGACCATCTGCCTTGGAAAAATTAATACAATTCATTTTTTACTAAGTATTAAGCTGATCCAAGCTACGCCTGGCTCCTCGGACCATCTGCCTTGGAAAAATTAATACAGTTCATTTTTTACTAAGTATTAAGCTGATCCAAGCTACGCCTGGCTCCTCGGACCATCTGCCTTGGAAAAATTAATACAGTTCATTTTTTACTAAGTATTAAGCTGATCCAAGCTACGCCTGGCTCCTCGGACCATCTGTCTTGGAAAAATTAATACAGTTCATTTTTTACTAAGTATTAAGCTGATCCAAGCTACGCCTGGCTCCTCGGACCACCTGCCTTGGAAAAATTAATACAGTTCATTTTTTACTAAGTATTAAGCTGATCCAAGCTACGCCTGGCTCCTCAGACCATCTGCCTTGGAAAAATTAATACAGTTCATTTTTTACTAAGTATTAAGCTGATCCAAGCTACGCCTGGCTCCTCGGACCATCTGCCTTGGAAAAATTAATACAGTTCATTTTTTATTAAGTATTAAGCTGATCCAAGCTATGCCTGGTTCCTCGGACCATCTGCCTTGGAAAAATTAATACGATTCATCTCTTTTTTAAGTGTTTAACATATCCGAGCTATCTTTAGTCCCTCGGACCTTGCACCTCGAAATGAATTAAGCACTACTTGTCATGTTTATTAAGTAATAAGCGAATTTCAAATTAGCGCACGGCTCCCAGACCGTTTATCTTGACAAGGTTAGTATTGTGCGATTCCTAATACAGGATTCGTCCTGCTTCAGGCAAACAATCTCTTCTCCCTTCTACGGGAATTGAATGTAAAACGTTATTTTGAGCGTAAACAGGAATAAACGCTACGACTACTTGTACATGATCATAAGAATTAAAATAAACTCTTGCGAATCTTTCATTCATAATGGCCCTTTTAATAAGGTCTGTTGAGTACAAAACAGAGCTAGCTCTAAAACACCAACATTACAGCAATAACAAAGGAAAAAATCACAAAGATGTCCTAAACTAAGCTAAAACCCTATTTCTTCTTAATAATAATTTTTTCCTTCGGAGGAGGAGGGTCGACCTGAGCCCTTGCAGCGTCCGAGGCCCCTTGTTCCTTGCCGACCTGTTCAGTCGAGGCAGGCAAAGGGTGGCTGACTAGGACTATTTCCAACCCCTTGCCTGCATCCTTTTCGTTCACGTCGTCCGGAATCACAATGGGAGGGTCCGAGGCTTTCATGTTTGGTCCCGACTCGATGTGCCTCTCCTGCTCGGACCCCTCCTCGGATGGCGCAGAGGGTTTAATGGCCTTAACCTCGCCGACCTCTACCTTTATCGGCACGGGATCAGTCCGAGGAAAGGAAGGGAGTGACGGCCGGATTGCGGCGGGGTAGAACACGTTTTCTGCCTTTCGTAGTGCAGAAGAAGCCTCAACCCCGGCCTGGTTGAGAGCTTCCAGCCACACTTGCCGGCAATACGTGCGGCAAACCCCAGAAACCTCGGCCCTAAGGGCTTCCTCGGTTTCGGCCACACCGACGTCATACCCATCCTGCTCGGCTTGATCCCGAGCCTTTTCAGCCTCTTCTCTGGCGGCCTCGGCCTCGGCGAGCTTCTTTTGCAACGCCAACACTTGCGCCTTTGAAGCAGCCAGGTCGTCCTCGGCGCGCCGTAAAAGCAGCCTCTGACTTTCCGTTTGCCTCTCCGCGTTCTCAAGTGCGGCCGTTGCGCTCTTTTTGCCCCGCTCCTCCTCTGTGAGTTTCCTTCTCGTCTCCTGTAGGCTTTCTTCCGCCGCCTTTAAACGATCATCGGCGTCATGCCGTTTTGCCTCCTCATCCTTCATTTGTCGATGACAGTAGTTAACCATCTCCTCTGCTCGAAAGGAAGCTTGGACAGCCTGAAAAAAAAAATATATGTATATATACATAAGGACTTAACACTCAAAGAAAAACAAATAATAATAATAATGATAACAATGACACTCAAAACAAAAAAGAGGGGGGCGCTCAAAACTTACCATGCCCAGATACCTCTTTAACGCAAGGAAGACCTCGTGCCTCCTGAGGTTGCGGAGGTCAGCCATGTCCCCGGGGAGCAGCAAAGCCTGCTCCACCGCGTCGGCTACGTAGCCACCTTTGCCCCCTTGGTAATCCCGAATGGAGGCAGTGGCTGGGAGAGGGGCGCCATCCAGCATGGGCGCCGGCAACCACGCCTCGGGGGCTGTTGATGGGCTGCTCCTCCTCTCCATCTCCTTATGCCCCGTTCGGGGGTGTTTGCCCATCCTCTGGGACTCGTCCTCTTGGGCATGCGTAGCCCTCCCGGCATCCATGGGCTCCTTCCCCTTTGCTTCCCTCTTCCTCTTCAGCTCGGCTGGATGCAATCCGAGAGCCTGAGTCGGAGGAGGAACAACAGGTGGCAAAGAGGGGGGCTTCACTTGTGTTGTCTTTGGTGGCTCATTCCGCCCGGGCTGGGACTCAATCAATTCTAGCAGACTGGACCTTGCCTTCCTTTGGATGCCCATCTCGTCGTGCGCCTCAGATGTTTGGGGAACTAGGTCGGGGATCAAATCCTCTACAGACGAATCCTGGCCAAAGACTTCAAAATCGTCCTCAGAGTCGGAACTATCTTCGGCGGTTGAGGAATGAAGTGCTTGGGATACCACCGGTTCCTTTGGAATGCCGTCGAGGATGGCTGTGGTTGTGAGGGTTTCGCCGGGAATAGGGCCGGGAAGCAAAAATCCAGGCGCGGCTACACTGATTTGCCGAAGTCGTGGGTCCCGAGCTTTGATAACACACTTCGGCGCCTGGAACGCGGTTGAGATAGGGGTGTATTGTAGGATGAGGTGAGCCGCTCTCAACTGGCCGTCCGTGTGCACAAATACCTCAGACCTTAATATTTTATCTAAGTCTTTTTGATTGACTAAGCCGAGGTTGGGAATGTTCGAATTTTTATTTGTTCATTTAACACAGGAAACTCATTAGTAACCAAATGAAAAATATATGAAATAACAGCAGTAGCAAAAAATAAACAAACAACGCAAATATCCAACTATGACAAAATCCTTTTCACAAACAGGTAAGATTCATAGTCCTAGACTCGGTAACCCCACCTGGTTTCCCCTCTCTCGTTGGGCAATGGAGGCCGTCATGCCAGTCACCTGATATGATCAGGAAATCCTTGTTCAACCCTTTATTGGAATCGGGAAGGCACTGGATGAGTCGGACCTCGTTGTACCTAGACTTAAAGTAATAACCTTGACCCCTAAGATGGTGGAGATTGTAAACCCAGTTCACGTCGTGATGGGTCAATCTTAGCCCTAATTTCTCGTTCAGGGCATCCACACAACCAAGGATCCTGAACATGTTAGGAGCGCATTGGGTAGGCGCTAACCTATGGGCGGTGAGGTAGTCCCTAGTGACCGGCCTCATGGGAATCCTCATTCCCCCCTCTATAAAGGCAATCATTGGGATTACCACTTCCCCCTCATGCCTATTTTCATGCCATTCACCCTCTTCACAATATCTAACCTCAACTCCCGCTGGAATCCTATACTGAACCTTAAAGTTCTCTATTGCCTCCCTAGATTCTACCAGATGCTTGAATCTACCCATTTCTAAGGAAACCTCGCAAGAATCTCAAAGACCTAAGGAAAAGGAACAGGGCCGAGGAGGAAAGAAGTGTGAAGAATAGAAGACTGTATAACAAAAGAAAAAATTTAAAGACTCAAGTGACTTACACGAATGAAATGGGTCTCCTCGGACTGGCTCCTAAAGTTTGTAAGAGAGCAAGTGAAGGGATAGTTGACAGGTTCAATGGAAGCGCGCTCTAATTCGATGCAGGTTAAAGTGAAGTAAATGATTGTGAAAAGAGGGAATTTATATCGAAGGATCGCAAGGGAGCGGGAAAAGCCCCGCTCATACCCATAAAAATGCCCAGCCGTACGATATCCATCTCACCGTAGAACGTGAGAGGGCAAGGAGCCGTCAGAATTAAACGAACGCGCGTCTCGAGGGTTACGTCATCAGAAACGCGCTCTGGGAAGTCAAAAAGACCCTCTGGCGGACGGGACATGTCCGAAGTAAATTCTGTCAACGACAGGAACATCGAAATCCTCCTTTCTGTCCGAGGACCCAGAAAGAAGTATCTCGAGGGGCTATTGTGGGGACGTGGACCGAAACAAGCATTGGGCCGACAGAGACGATGGGCTCAGAGATTCCTACTTACCCGTATAGCGTAACTACAGGCCCAAGCCGAGGACTGGGGAACGGCCGAGGATAGTTCTCCTCGGAATATCATTGCCGAGGTGATATTCGAAGCTCTGCCAACCAGAGGGCATTCCTGTGGATCCTCACTGGGCGAGAACGGTTCTGTGGAGACGTACACTAGAAGAAAGCACCCAAAATATCAGAGAGGGTTGCCAACACCGCATTAAATGCACCATAGCTAATCCCCTGGCCGCATTGATGTGGAGGGGACATCTGAACAGTGATAAATAGTCCCATCATGAAGCAGGTTCTGGAGAAAATTAGGGGGACAGGTGTCCAAGGACAAAGGAGCAAATCCACACGTGGATGGTCAAGAAAGGAGGAAAAAGAAGTATAAAAGAGATGAAAGAAGGAGAGAAAAGGATCTTTTTGCGAAAAAGAAAGAAAAAAGAAAGATAGTCATCCTCGGACGTGAAAGAAGAACGATACTTGAAAATTTATCATAGGAGCTTGCAGATGGTAGAGGATCTGGTCCCAACCAGTTGATAATCTCAATCACTCCCAGCTCAGTCCTTCTCAACCTACTCTCTACAAATTCATTGTTTAGGGCCTTTACGGGTAAATCCAATACCTTTGGGTCGAACCTCGAAATCGTGTCCCTACAATTATTATTATTATTATTATTATTATTTAAAAAACAATATTTTCTACTTTTTCATTGTGAATGGACAAAAATTACATATTTTGTCCACATTTTGCATCATGCAATTGAGTTTGCAGGCTATCATTTTCTTCTTCTTTCTTCTTTTATTATTATTATTATTATTATTATTATTTTGGCTGAGTCTGTAGTCTATCATTCACCTTTGACCAGTGCCTTCTCAATTATTATCCTAGAGCAACATACTCCACAGCTAAGGCGTAAAGTCAAATGAATGCTTAAAAAATAAAACTAAGAAAATACATAAATAATGTAATCATATATCTCGGTTGAAGTCTTGTAATTATTGGGCTTACTTCCAAGTGGTCTGGGGATGGAGGTACCAGGTTCCAGTCTCATAATTAGGCCAAAATGGTCAAATACCACAATTTTCAGAAATTTGTAGTAAAAAAATACTGTCTCAGAACTAAATAAGGAAATACCACTTTTCTAGAACTCGAGTTTCAGAAACTCGAATTCCTTATTAGTTTTGCCAACGTGGCACATTTGTGCGATTAAAAAAAATAATGTGGTACTCGAGCTTGGTAAACTCAAGCTCTATGCAACACAGTACTCGAGTATACCAAGCTCGAGTACCTTTTATAAATAAAATTATGTTTATGTTTATTTTTACGGTACTCGAGCTCACCAAACTCGAGTTCCTTATAGCTTTTTTTTTTTTTTTTTTGGATAATCGACAAATAAACATAAACATAAAATTAAGTAGCTTTTTTATGTTTTTATTTATTTAAATAGAAACATTGTAAAATATAGAGATTTTAATTTCAAAATATGAATTAATTTCTACATTAATTAAAATTTTTTATTGTTTTCTCATAAAAATTGTTCATTGTTTTTTACAAAAACTATTTCTATGATTTTGCATAAAATTATTTTCTGTTCAACATTATTTAAAAAATTGTTCACTTTTATGTTCACTATTTAAAGAATTGTTCACTGTTTTCTCATAAAACATCTACTAAAATCATGTTTTCTAAATTTAAACGTCAAATCTGAATGCTTTTTCATGCTTAAATTTCACAATAATCCAATTTGTTTTTCTGCACTGATAAAATCTATTTCTACATTAATAAAATTTGCTCTCTGCACATCATGTTTACTGTATATTCGAAACTGCTTACTGCATTCATAAAATCTATTTTCTGCATTAATTAAAACTGTTCATTATTTTCTCATAAAAATTGTTCACTGTTTTCTCGAGAGTGGTGACCTTAAAATCACTAGTAGAAGGAAACTTTCTCTTTAATGATTTTACATGTGAGCCATTATCTAATTCAGAATTATATAATTCATGCTTATCAGGAGTTAAAATATAAAGACCATCCACAATATTGCCAGAATAGATAAACAATTTACCCTTCTTTATTGCAACATTGTCTTTAAGAATAACACAATGTCCATGTTTACCCAAATAAGTTGCAGAAATTAAATTCTCATGAACATTACGTACATACAGACAATCATCTAATATTAAAACCCTTAACTCAAAACATAGATTATAAACACCAACAGCTACAACCAAAATCCTGCTCCCATCAGTTAAAATAAGAAACAATTCCCCTTCATTAAGGCTCTAGTTTCCTGGAACCACTGCAAAGTATTGCAGATATAAGTAATACAACATAAATCCACACGTCAGGAATCCGTGGGTATTTGTACTAAACATATTTCAAAGTCACCACTCCCGAGAAAACAGTGAACAATTTTTATGAGAAAACAATGAACAGTTTTAATTAATGCAGAAAATAGATTTTATGAATGCAATAGGCAAATTCGAATATACAGAAAACATGATGTACAAAGAGCAAATTTTATTGATTTAGAAATAGATTTTATCAATGCAAAAAAATAAATTCAATTATTATGAAATTTAAGCATGAAAAAGCATTCAGATTTGGCGTTTAAATTTAGAAAACACGATTTCAGTAGGTGTTTTACGAGAAAACAGTGAACAATTCTTTAAATAGTGAAGAGAAAATAATTTACACAGAAAAGAAAGTGAACAATTTTTTAAATAATGTTGAACAAAAAATAATTTTATGCAAAATCATAGAAATAGTTTTTGCAGAAAACAGTGAACAATTTTTATGAGAAAATAATAAATAATTTCAATTAATGTAGAAATTAATTTATATTTTGACATTAAAATCTCTATATTTTACAATGCTTCTATTTAAATAAATAAAAACATAAAAAAAAAAACTACTTATGTTTATGTTTATGTTTGTTTGTCGATTATCCCAAAAAAAAAAAAGTTATAAGGAACTCGAGTTTACTAAACTCGAGTTCCTTGCAAGGTACTCAAGTCTAGTGAGCTCAAGTATCGTAGAAAGAAACATAAACATAATTTTATTTATAAAAGATACTCAAGACTGGTATACTTGAGTACTGTGTTGCATAGAACTCGAGTTTACCAAGCTCGAGTACCACATTATTTTTTTTAATCGCACAAATTTTAGCTCAGCAGTGCCACAGTAGCAAAACTGATGAGGAACTCAAGTTTCATAAACTCTAGTACCATTTGGAACTCGAGTTTCTGAAACTCAAGTTCTAGAAAAGTGGTATTTCCCTCTTTAGTTCCGAAACAATGCTTTTTTGCTACAAATTTTTGAAAATGGTGGTATTTGGCCATTTTGGCCCTCATAATTATGTTGTAATAAGCATATAAAGAAAAGAAAAAGAAATCAATAACACTATAGAACATTTTATCTAGTAGACCAAGCTCGATCTTAACATGGATTCTCAATTTGAACTATACATGATTTTTGTAAAAACTTTTTTTTTTTTTGATAATATTTCATATACTTAATCTTCGAATAAAATGGGTTATTACATATGTATTGAATTATTGATTCGTTGACATTTATTATTATTATTTATTTAAAGCTTAATATATGAAAATTGTATAACTCCCCGTGCACTCTAAGTTGTTATTTATTTGTATATATTAAGAGGATTTATAAAGTTAGTTATTGACTTTTTCACTTCTAAAATTACCCCTAATTTAATTAATTTATCCTTATCCCTAAAAATAAGAAATTAGGTTAAAATTGTAAATAAATAAAAATTATAAATAAATAAAAACTTCCCACTACCCACATTTGAAAGAAAATAACTACCCCTCCCATAAAATAAGGAAAACCTATCCCATGTTAAAAAAAAAAAAAAAAAAAAAGTGTCAGACTAAACCATCCCACGTTTCTTTTTTAAACTATTACATTATCATTTTTTTTTTTTGATTTATTACATGATCAATTTTTTTTTTGATAACTATTATATTATCAATTGGATTTGGATAAACACACAAAAGCTTTTAATTGAAAAAGGAATCCTATTCTCTTCAAAAAAAAAATCCTATTTTTTCAGATTGTGATGAAAGAAAAATTATGATACTGAATCCCAAAAAAAAAAAAAAAAAGTCTTATCACACGTGCGAAGCACGTGTGATGAGGCTAGTTGTTATTATTATTATTATTATTATTATTATTATTATTATCATTATTATTATGTAAGCCTAATATTCTTTCACACTTCTACGGTTTTATTGTAAATCTAAATTTTGAATACTTATCAAAATAGAAAAACAAAAATTGGATGCTATATATATACTCTTAAAAAAAAAAAAATCAAGGCACATATGAACTTTTTCATTGGTTTCTCAATAAAATTTTTACATATTCAAATTTCATGTTGAAATATTTTATACTTAAATTGATAACCGAAATTAATTTGTTACTAACTTTATATGGATTTTTAATTTATATGGAGAGGAAGTACATTTTTTATTACTAAAAAAAAAAAACATAACAAATTATGTGACTACAACTACCAACAAAAGGTGGGAAAGAGGATTTGCATCTCTCTCTGCTTAGTCTGATTACTGCAAAAGAAGTGGTTGCAAATGAAGTACAAGTCAATACATCATTGATTAGTAAATAGAAAACTATAGCAGGCTTGGTCTGGATTGAGTTCATCACTATCCCACAAATGAGTTATCTGATTTATGTTGGATTTGATAGATTATTTGGTTCTGGTTAATTTCTCTTTTTATCCTATTTTTGGTTTTTTTTTTTAAGTTTTAACAATAACTAAACTAGCTTAGTGTTTGGTTCCCGGTTAAACCGGATGGTAGGGTTCAAATTTTAAAACCATGATTAGAATACTTAAACTCTGCAAATGCTTTGTCCACATACATAATTACGTTCAAAAATTAAAAAAGTTGAAAAGTCATGCATGAGAGAGTTATGGTCTGTTTGGATGGTGGGGGGAAGGAGAGTAGAGTAGAGTAGAGTTAGCTAAAAATAAGCTAATTTTGTGCTAAATCTACTCTACTTTATTCTACTCTACTTTATTCTACTCTCCCTCCATCTCCCTTAATTCAAACGGACCATTATTGTGTGTATACATATATACTTTGACACGGTCTCGAAGAAATTAAATTAAGGTCAATGACAATGTTATTCCATTGAATCGGGTTGTTATTGAAGCAAAAAAGTTTTTATCCCTATATAGAAAAACTAAAGGTAACCCAATGAGGAAACCACGGCCTGCAGTGGTTATTGGAAGCCTTCGGATCAAGATGGGTTCAAGACAAATTTTGATGGGGCTATGTTCCATGATTTAGGAAAAGCTGGTATAGATGTTGTGATAAGAAAGAATAAAGGGGAAGTTATGACAGCCTTGTCTGAACAAATCCCCCGACCCCCTTACAATTCTTGAAATATTTACCATTATGGAGGAGACTCAGAAATTGTCATTATTTCTCTTTAGAAGAGTGATATGTTTCATTTTGCTTTTGGTCATTTAGTTAAAAACGCCTTATGTAAACTCTTTACAAAGTTATTATTTCTCTCATGCCCATAGACATGACAATTCTATTACGAATGATTTTGCTAAGAGAGTTAATGAGAAAGCAACTAATGTATTGACAAATTCATCTTTGACAAATACATCTTTTATGATTGAATTACTTTTAGATTATGCTTCATCGACACGATTTTAATGTAAAAAAGAATACTAGTACTAAAAAAAAAAAAAAAGAATAAGAGGCTCTGAACTGATTTTGATACGATTTTGATGTACAAAAGAATTCTAGCATTGCCACTTCTTGAATGACGAGGCTCTGATTTTTGTGCCTCCGTCGACTCAAATGTTTTAAGATCACTAGTTATGGTTGCTCGTGTTCTTTGTTCATGGTCAAAAGAAAAGAAAAGATTCACTAAAAATATAAAAATAAAAAATAAAAAGAGGACAAATAGTAAATCATATGCATTCAATGAGGGAGTGAATAGGAAATACCCCCCTTTTTTTTTTATACCATTAAAGGGAGAACAATTTTACAAAATATTGGGGTTACAGTAGACAAAATGAACCGACATTGAGACAGCCAGGTTAGCAACAGAAAAAAACATGAGCCAAAACTATCCTAGGAACTAAGTACATTTTGAAAATTAAACCTTTCTGCTGAAGATGAGATAATCAGCCAACATAGTCATCTCAAACAGGTCAGGCTTGGTGACTTGTCCCAAAACTTGGCTTAGTCTTCTACTAGTAGTGAGAAACAAAAGTGTATGGAATCCATGTTGCATGGCTTTGATAACTGACTCTACCATAGCCTCCTGCAAAGCTCCATACTTTGTTTTTGCTGTGCTGTTAGCTGCTCCCCAAAGTACTACCTCTACCTGGATACCCCTAGCTTCATAAGCATATGAACATCTTCTATACCTCTTGCTCCTTACACTTGCAACTCTGATGATCAACTGCCACTATCAAGCTGCTGCATTTGGCTCTGGAACTGGGATTCTTGGCTGTCTGTTCTCCTCTGACCTGCTAGAAAAGGATTCTTTGTACCTGCATGATAGTGTTTGAGCAATTAGAACCACCTCTAAAGGGTTTGGGTTTTTACCTTCATGGATCACCAGATTCTGTGTTTCCATACTGTCCAAAGAGTGGTAAAGATTGCCTGCAGATATTCCATTGATTGCTCCTTAAAATTGAACCTGTTTAGCAGTCTATCAATCCACTGTTAAACAGTAATGTTACAAAAATCAGTGGTATGAACAGCAAGTGTAGTGCCATGCCAACAAGCTCCTGCAAAATTGCAATGTAAAAACAGGTGTGGAAGAGTCTTCCTCAGCTTCACACATAGTACATTTGTTACGGGTTTGAATCCCTCTGTTTCTGAGGATGAGCATTGTTGGGAGGCTATCATGCAGTAGTCTCCTACTCCAGGTTCTAGGACAGGTAGTACCAAACTATAGGCTGTCCTAACTTTATACTCACCATCAGCTGAATATTTCCATACCAGCTTGTCACTAACAAAAGCAGTTTTAGTTATAGAATAGCCATAATGTCTGACCATTGAGCATGAGAATAAATGGCTCTAATGAGGTCAAAATTCCCTGAATAAGAACTTTGATCTAAGACATCAGCCACAGTGCCATGTTGCAAACCAAATCTGTTTAATGAATCAAAATTGCTTTTGAACCAATACTGATCTGTTAATGAAATGTTTTGGCCCCTCCCAATCAACCATTTACCATCCTTAAGCAACACATTACCCGGATTAAGAATGCTTCTCCAAAACCAAGGGTGATGGGTTTGGTAGTAATTTCCTGTAAAGAGGCAGTTGGGATAGAATTTACTCTTTAAGGTCCTAGCAAGCAGGGAATTAGGATTTTGGATGAGTTTCCAATATTGTTTGGCCAACATAGCCTGATTCATAAGACTGAACCTTTTAAACCTAATCACCATTCTGTTTTGGCTGACAAATCTTACCCCAATTCAGAAAGTGCTTTTTTTTTCCCCTTGATTATGACACCACCAAAAATCTCTCACTATAGAGTCCATCTTCTTACATGTAGTTTCAGGAACCTTAAACATGAGAATATGTACAGAGGAATGGACTGAAGAGTTGAAGAGATAAGGGTGGATCTACCTGCCTGGGAAAGTAACTTAGCTTTCCAACCTTGAAGTTTTGAGTTTAATTTCTCCACTAGGAATTGAAGTCATTTACTCTATTACCCCTTAGAGCAACTGCATCAGTTGATGCAAAATCTTGCAAAATAGAAAAAGTTGCTAATTTTACACATTTTGAGCAAAAAAACACTCACATTAGTGGGTGCATATAAAGTTGCTCATTTTATATGCACGGTTACATTAGTTGTGCATATCATTATTTTATATTTTTTTTTCTCTCATCTCTCTTCTTTCTCCATCTGACTTCTCTCTCTCTCTCTCCCTCTCCCTCTGAACCGCAACAGCACCACCCACCTCCGGACAAAACTTGGGGTTTATATTTTTTTTCTTTCAATTCCATCCACCAATTCCCAAATCAAAACCCTGAAAAAAAAAATTCTCATTCAAAACCCAAAAACACAAACGTTTTCACTGTTTTCTACTCCACAGCAACAACAATCGCTGTTTCAACCTCAAACTCAGTCTTTTCAAGTGGTTGGATCCTGAGTCCCAGAAAATTCTCCTCCAGATCGAGTATTTTTTTTTCTTATTTCCTAGTTCTTGATTTTTTTTTTCTTTTTTGCTGTGTTTTCTGTTTGGTTGCCGAGAGAAGGTGGGGAAAATTAACAGAAACAATGCAAGATTGAGTCTTCTTTTTCCCACTTGTCATAGTCTCTTGGGTTTCTAAATAGACTTAAAAATTCAAGTTCTTAAGCATATAACAAAGGAAGAAAGCATATTCTGAGAGGAGATCCCGCTCCGCCTGGTTCTGGTTTCCACACTACTTCACAATAAATACCCATTCACTAAAATCCACACCTCAAAAACTCTCTCTCTCTCTCTATTACCGTCTGTATCCCTGCTGTGTTTCCTTGTTGATTTTGTTTTCTCTCTCTAAAAATCAAAACAACGGCTCTCAATGCAAGATTGAGTCTTTTCTTTTTCCCACTTGTTATAGGCTCTTGGGTTTCTAAATAGACTTAGAAATTCAAGTTCTTAAGCATATAACAAAGGAAGAAAGCATATTCTGAGAGGAGATCCCACTCCACCTGGTTCTGGTTTCCACACTACTTCACAATAAATACCCATTCACTAAAATCCACACCTCAAAAACTCTCTCTCTCTCTCTCTCTATTGCCTTCTGTATCCCTGCTGTGTTTCCTTGTTGATTTTGTTTTCTCTCTATAAAAATCAAAACAATGGCTCTCAATGCAAGATTGAGTCTTTTCTTTTTCCCACTTGTTATAGTCTCTTGGGTTTCTAAATAGACTTAAAAATTCTAGTTCTTGATCTGGGTTGTTGATAATTTTTGAAGGTTTTGATGGTGTTGATGATTTTTGGGGTTTTGATGGCTTTTATTCTTTGTTTGATCAATGGGTGAAGGGAGAGCTTAATGATGGTGCTTGATGATCTGGGTTTTGATTAGTGGCTAATGATGGTGCACGGTCTGCAGTGGTTGGGCTTGGTGATGGTGGATTGATCGTTGATGGTGGCTTGGGTTGTGTGTGAGAGGATTTCAAGAGAAGAGAGAAGTGTGAAGGGTGAAGGAAATAACAAAAAATTGTAAAAAAATGAATATTTTATTGAATAAATGTGTAGAATAGACAAACTGATATGGGTGTTTTGTAAAAATAGTTGTGTAAAATATAAAAAGTAGGTTTTTTTGGCAAAATTTACAAAATTTTTGCATCAACTGATGCAGTTGCTCTTAGTTTGAAATTCAATCCTATTTGCTAGGATTAGAGACCAGATTTACCCTTAAGGACCTAGCTAGCACTTCCTATTCCTCTTAAGGCATGCTTGGAGAACAATACAGATCAGACTTAGCCAAGTTTATGCTCTGCCCAAAAAGGGTGCAATACCAATCCAAAGTTCTTTGCAAATTTGCTAAATACTTCTCATCTTTCTTAAAAAACAACAGAGAGTCGTCAGAAAATAAAAGATGAGTGAAAGTATCTCCATTTCTACCCACATTGACCCGAGAGATTAGGTTTGAGGATTCTGCATTAAGAAGAGCTAATGATAAGATGTTGGCACATATTAGAAAAAAGTATGGAGAGATGGGGTCTCCTTGCCTATGTCCTGTCCCAGGTTTAAAGGAATTGGATATGTTGCCACTAAAGAGGAGAGTGTAATGAACAGAAGTGACACACTCCATTAGCCATTTAACCCATTTGGCATCAAAATTCATGGCAATGAGCACTGCTTTAAGAAAATTCCATCTAACCCTGTCATAAGCCTTACTCATGTCAATCTTAAGGACCCCAAAACTGTTTTTACCCTTTTTTTTCCTAAGAGCATCCGCTATCACATGGGCAATAAGAATATTGTCAGTGATATTTCTCCCATTTATGAAGGCATTTTGATATGGAGTTATGAGACAATCCATGATAGGCTTAAGTCTATTGACTAACAACTTTGATATAATTTTATACACAACATTACATAGACTTATGGGCCTAAAGTGGGAGACCTCATCAGGGTAATTGTTCTTTGGGATAAGGGTAATGAGTGTTTGGTTCAGGGGTTTGAATAGAGACCCTGAGTGGAAGAAGGCTTGGACAGTGTTAATTATGTCTGGTCTAAGAATATCCCAGTATTCCTGAAAGAAATAAGCTGGAATCCCATCAGGCCCTGGTGCTTTGTGAGGGCCAAGCTGAAATACAGTAAACTAAATCTCAAAATTGGTAATGGGTTTACTCAGCTCCAAGCATTGCTGGGCTGTTAGCTGTGGAATATTAATACCCTGGAGTTCTTGTAAAATGTCATCTACACTTAAGCATTCTGATCTTCATACGAACTCTTGAAGTGTTCCACTAAAATACCCTCAATCTCCTCTGGTTTATCAGTAAAATTCTCATTCGTGTCCTTAAGTTGTAGAATGCTACTCTTGGCTCTTCTCAGCTTCACTATTGTTTGGAAAAAAATTTTATTCCTATCACCCTTCAAAACCCAGTCACATCTAGCCTTTTGGGCCCACATTTGTTCCTCCTTATCCAACAAATCTTCCACCTCCTCTCTGATGCACTTTTCTCTCCTCACTTCATCTTCATTCACAATAGTGTTTTGAATATCTTGCAGAAGGGCTAATTTGTTCTTGATATCAGTTTCCACCTTACCAAAAACTGTCTTATTCCAGCTAGAAGAATCAGGCCTAACTTTCTGCAGTTTACTATATAATTGAGCAGCCCTTGATCCAGCATTTTGTGACCTCCATGCCAACTGAATCATTTCCTTACATGAGGGGTGGGATGTCCACCCTTCAAAATCCAGTCACATCTAGCCTTTTGGGCCCACATTTGTTCCTCCTTATCCAACAAAGCTTCCACCTCCTCTCTGATGCACTTTTCTCTCCTCACTTCATCTTCATTCACAATAGTGTTTTGAATATCTTGCAGAAGGGCTAATTTGTTCTTGATATCAGTTTCCACCTTACCAAAAACTGTCTTATTCCAGCTAGAAGAATCAGGCCTAACTTTCTGCAGTTTACTATATAATTGAGCAGCCCTTGATCCAGCATTTTGTGACCTCCATGCCAACTGAATCATTTCCTTACATGAGGGGTGGGATGTCCACATACGTTCAAACCTAAAAGGCCTTTTTCTAAACGGGAGTTGGAAGTCTAGGTCAAGTCCTATGACTGGTGCATTTATGTGGTCGCATCTAAAATTGGATTTTAAAAAATAATGAAAATATAAGAATAACAGTTATTAAAAACAACTACACAAAAGGAAAATCTTAGCAATATAATTTTTTACACATACAAAAGTTCAGGTAAGCATAATCTGAATAAGTGCAATACCATGCTAATTTGCTTTTGTAAGACAAATCTGAAAAAAAAAAAAAAAAAAAAATAATAATAATAATAATAATAATAATAATAAAAAATAATCTTATTTTCTGAATACCATGCTAGTTGCAAATGCTCATTCATAGATTGTCAACATATTTTAAGTATTTAAAAAATAAAATAAAATTACATGAATAAAATTATTGTACATATTTTTTTATTGCATATCTTTGTTCATGATCGAAAGAAAATAATAATAATAATAAAATTATTTTTTTATTTCATATTTTTTGCTTTGTTGGGTTTTTTATGCTGTTTCTTCATCAATATGTTTTATGTTACAGTTTTTTCCCCCTTTCTAATTATAAATGTTTTACATAGTCCTCTTGTTTTGATGCAGGCATTTTTTTTATATTTCTATTCATATGGGGGTAAGTTACGTATAACAATGATCTATATTTTATGCTGTTCATATATTTATCTATTCCATGTTAAAAATTTCATAGTTTAGTAAGATAATTGCAACATCAATTCTCACAAATTTCAAACATTGGGAAAGCAATTTAAAAGCGCACAAGAATTGCATACTAAGGGCATTCACATAAGTTTATATAAAATTTTCTCCCTATTAAATTTCTTTAGAAGTGTTAGGGAATTTAGCTATTGGTTGTAGGGGTGTGCATGAATTGAATTAGCTTGTGCATGAGTTGAATTGGCTTGGTTGGAAGGTTTTCTCAATCCTGCCAAAGTTTGCCAGGTTGAGATATTCCTAACCCGTCACGTGTGTAGAAACCAACCTAATCCACGTGGATTAGGCTGGATTGAGTTGGGCCCAGTGAGTTAAGCTTTAGATTTTTCATGCTTTATGTTTTTTAAAAAATATTTATTAACTATTTAATTAATATATTTCCCATAGTATGCCTAAATTATATTGCAAAATTCACACATATGGAGGAAAAATTCACTAATGAACCCAAAAAATTCATGATTATCATAGGCATATTTCTCTTGAGCAACACTTAAACATAATTGCTTTTAAGAAAATTCAAGGGAATTTTCTTTGTGTTGGATGTCAAAAGGCCAGCTCAAATAATACTGTGTTAGAAACGGTGAGTTTTGGCTCACCAAAACATTGAAGAATGAGCTGTCTATTTTTTTTTTTTTTTTTTAATGTAAGTAGTAGATAGTAGATATTAGAGCAAATAATTAATAATTCATCACATACAGGATAACAATAAAATGTTATCATTTGAGTATAATAACATAAGTGTTACAAGACAAGTAGATGCACTAATTTTTCATGCCTCATTGCCTAGTTATTATTTAATTAATTTTTCAAAATAATATTTTAATTAATATATGGGTTAACAGGGTGAACGTTTTGAACCATCGGATTGGAGGGAGTTTCTAAATCCCATTAAAGACCAACGATATTGTAGTAAGTTTTTATAAATCTCATTTTTCTTCTGGTGTTGAAATACATTTTATAGAAAATGTACTAAATATTTACTTCTCTATAGGATGCTGCTGGGCAATTACTGCAGCTGCTGCTGTAGAGGTGTTATGGACCCTCAAAGACCCTTTAAAACGCAAAATTCGACTGTCAGCCCAAGAACTATTAGACTGCTGCGTGGAAGACCCAAAGAATGCTGGATTAGAAATTGATAAAAAAGGGTGCTACAGGTATATCACTCAAAAAGCTTTCGACTGGATTGCTGATAACGGGATTTGCTACGAAGAAGGTTATCCCTTCAGAGGATGCAAAGGGAAAAAAGAAGATAATCCCACTAGATCGAGGGTAATTTATTTTAGTTAAATGTTTCAACATGTTATTTATTATTTGATTCTTATAAAATTTTATTTATTTCAGGCAATGGTATGGATAAGAAAAGAGAATGGCATGTCATACAAGACTATCAAAGATGGTGACAAGGATGAAATAGTAAGAACACTTAAACACCACCCTGTAGCTGCTTCGATGGACTTTTTTAAGAGTTTCACCAATTATAAAGAGGTAATTTGGTTCAACAATGTTTCACACCATATTTTTGTCACTGCATGCATAATTTAATAAGGATTTTACTTTATGGTAGGGAATTTATAAAACCCCCCAGGCCAATGATAAATATATTGGTGGACATGCCATTTTGATTGTTGGATATGACATAGAAGATGGAGAAGAGTATTATTTAATAAAAAATTCGTATGGGAAGCAGTGGGGTATCAACGGCTTTGGCAAGGTATCCTGTTCCAGCCAGGTTAAAGACAAGGAAGGGAAGTGGCACCCTTTGATACGAAATGTCTGCTATCCTAACATAGAAATCTGCCCTCCTAATGTAGAAATGCCACTGTGAGAATCTACACCAGCAGAATAATGTATGTAAAGCAAATATTGTTGGATTAAAAGGGTGGTGGAGTCTAGGAAGACTTGTATTGCACATTGTAAGGTTTTTACTTTTTAGAGTAATGTGAATGGCTTGTGAGCCAATCATTTAAGTTCAAGTACCTAATCCACTAGAAATAATTCTAACCTCTCAATCTCTAATTTGCAGGTACCAGGGGGCTTTTCAACAGGTTCAAGAAAGGAAAGGCAAATCAAATCAAAAGCAGATGCAAACTATTCCCAATCAGTCCTGGCAACTCATCATCAAGCTGGCAGCACATAAGAACAGGAAAACGAAGAGATGTGGATATGCATTTGAAGCCATTAAGTTGGATGGAGATATTCTGTTCATTGGAGGAGGAAACAGTGGAAGGAAAACTCAATACTTGGCAGTGCAAGAGGCATTGGTGGAGGCAGTTCTTAAAGCAAAGGATCTAGGATTTTGGACTATTGTCATAATGTCTAAGTACAAAAGGCTTGCACAGATCTGTGACCACACCAGCAGACCATCATGGCAGGAACAAGCTCTGACATCAGACCTATATCAGTTACAGCAACTAGGACTTATTACACATGTTCTTTTTGTACCGAAATTAGTTGTTTTACATGTGTCTGAACTTGCTATTAGAGTTGCTAACTACCCAGGTCAATTTTGTTATATGTATTAAACTTGCCATATGCCCTTATCCTCTGTAATACTCCTTTGTTTTAATGAATGTTATATATTTGGTATCAAAAAAAAAAAAAAAAAAGTTCAAGTACATTGATGAGGCTTATGCAGTGTTTATTACTCAATGCCTATTATACAAATTGTACACATATTTTACTTTGTTTGTAAATACTGTAAACAAACTTAATGATACACATGCACATGTCTTTTGATAGATTAATTAATAAGAAACTGGCATCGACATAAAAGCAAACAAAGTAAAATGTGTGTACATAGAGAATCTACACCAGCAGAATTTGTTATAATATGCAAGGTTAACATTTAATAACTGCGTCAAATTTACATAGTATTCGTAACAATATTTTTAGACATAAAGCAAATGAAATGGACAGCATACTCCAAATGGACAGTAAGAAAACTTCCCATTCACAATTATGCAAACCTGATATTCTTCAGAGATACCATTTCACAACCATGATTGACAAAGTGCATAAAGAGAAGCATCTGGTGGTATATTCCTACAAAAACAAGTAACAAATGTATTGTGACGTAAAGGCCAAGATTAATGCTTCAAATGAACAAAAATATAATAAAATATAATATACACTAACATAAGATTTGTTTATCTCTCTTATTCTCTACTTTATAGTTTTGGATGGTGAGGAAATCAAGTGCGAAAGGGATGGCAATAGGACAGCATTAAATATATTTCCATCTCCTGCTTCGCTATGAATGATATTTGACAATTGACAGATTTATATTAATATTGATTTTTTTTTTTTCCAAAATCAAATCTGCTCTACTCTCTTTTAGCAGAAGAGAGTAGAGCAGATTTCCTTCCATACAAAATCCAAACACTTCAACAGTTCCATCTAATCTAAATAATGAAACTAGAAATTCTGTAAACAAAATCCTTCCCCCCCTCTAGCTATTACAGGCAGTTGCTTAAGCCTCTATACTAATGTCCAAAATTCTTTTACTTTCCTTTAATTCCCTTGTATTGATTCTCCTCTTTGAGGAAGCATCACGTGCTTCTCTCTGTTTATCAGCATGTGTTTTTTTTTTTTCCCCTCCTTTTCTTTTTTGAGTTTAGAACTGTGAGATTTAAAATTTTATATCAATTTTGAACAAATCTACTTGGCTCACCTTTGGTGGCCGGAGAAACAAGTGGAGCAATGAGATAAGTTCTTACAGGGTTTTTGTTTCGCTTTCTTTTGGGAAAAGGGGTAGGGACAAAATGTACTTCAAATTACACAAGGTAAATTTTGTAGCAACCCATTGCACATGCATCTTGCGTCCCAGAATTAGTAAATAACATGCCTTCTTTGAACAACATAACAAAATTTTTTGAACAATTGAAAACCACCATCTCAGGTAGCTATCCTCAGTGATAGAGAATCAAATCATGCATGTTGTTCTGCGCACATACATAATGTATATATACATTCAATCAACATACAAAAACATATGATGACTTTTCAATCTCTGATCATTGCACATAGACTCATCTACAGTTCTGCCTCTAGAGAAAGCATCCATACTTTTGTCCCTATATAAAGCCACCATAAGAGATCCATTAAACTGCACATATATGCATTAATGAAAGAAAAAAAAAATGATGTTAAGAGTTGCTTGGGATCCTTATAGCCATTATAGTCAGAAACTGAAGTCAGGGGAGCAATTTGGAGGAGCAACATAACAAGGAGAAGACTAAAATATCTGCAGTATTGTTTTTATCCATTACCACCTGAAATATAATGTCTGACCATGCCAATGTCAGCATAAACATCAACCTTATCTAACACTTATGGAGCTCATGAAAGCGCATGAAAGTTTCTAACGGGTGCCCATCACGCAAAAACCACAACTGAACATAGAAAGCAAACAAAATACAAGGAATTCAAAGCAACCCATCTCGAAAAAACCCAATTGAACATAGAAAAACAAACGAAAATGATAAACCAAAAGCAAATCACATAATTTGCAGATTAATAATGATTATTACACCCTACCCATCACTCGTAAGCCCCAACTGAACACAAACAAAATACTAGGAACCAAAAGCAACCCATTAAAGCTCATACATTTTTTTTATACAAACATCCTCCCATCACGACAATTCCCAAATGAACCTAGAAAACAAACAAACTATGAAAAAGCAAAGCAAACAGAATTTGGTGTTATAATTTTGACGATACACCCTACCAATCAAGCATAAGCCTCAATTGAATACAGAAAACAAACAAAATACGATTAATCCAAAGCAACCCATCAAAAGTTTTCGACATATTTTTGATAAATAAGCAAACCCATCACGCATAAACCTCAATTGTACAGCGAAATACAAGAAAGCCAGAACCAACCCATCAAAGCTCACTGCATATTCTTAACAAACGGTCAAAATCCAAAACCGAAAAAACCCAGGAAAACAAAAAAGCTCGGACCTTTTGGTGCGTAGAGATAGGAATGCCCTTAATGGGATCTGTAGCAGAAGCAAGCTGAGAAGGTGGGTATTGCTGGTGTAACTGTGAGTGGTGGCCTCATCACGTGGACTTTGAGGCCTGAGGGTTAAGCAACCCATCAAAGGTTTTATATAGTAATGAGAACGAGACCGAAGGCCAAGGTTGTCTAAAATGGTGTTCCCAAAAAAAAAAAAAAAAAAAAAAAAAAACATTATTTTAATTTTGAATTAGGTCTCTATTCTTTGCAATATATTCTTTACACCATATTTTAATTTAATCTTTAATTTTTCAATTGTGTCAATTTAATTTCTAACATTTTTATTGTTGTGTAAAATGATGAAATCATTAAATGTGATTAAAAAATAATAAAACCACAGAATGTGACAAAATTATGATCATATACAATGAAAATATAAGGGGATTGTCAAATGTAAGAAAAATACGGCCACAAGTAATGTTGTTACAACTCAATCTGATTGTGAAACCATCAAATGTGAGGTAAAAAAAAAAAAAAACCACTAAATTTGACAAAAGTATGATCAGATGTAATATTAGTGTCGGGGGCCTTTTTTGCGCAAGTGGCCACGTGTCTTCCGCTATAGCCATATGTCTTCCGCTGAAGGGGTGACTTTGCTAGGCCTGGAGTTGTTTTAGGGAGTCCAATTTGGAACTCAACATTAGGCCATGTAGATCAATGGCTTCCGGTGCACTTTAAGCCTACAAAATAAGTAAAGCTCAAAGTCTTAGAATGGTGATAGTGGTTGAAATAAATAAATAATATGTTTAATTGAATTTGATTAAATAATGAGTTGAACATCATTATTATGTATATTGAGTGATGTCCAATAGTGATTAATTAAGTGTCATATGTCCAATAATGGGATGAGTCCAAAATAGTCCATATCCAACTGTGGTTTATAGTTTATGTTCAACATAATAAGGTATGTCCAGCAAGGGTCTATGTCCAAATAATATGTCCAAGAGTTTATGTCCAAATAAAATGCTCAGCGGTGGTTTATGTCCATATAACATATGTCCAAGGGTAATTAATGTCTAAATAATGGATATTTGGTAGTGAGAGGGATTGTTCATTAATGAAGCATTAGTGAATTCATGTTTGTTAAATAGTAAGATATTATTAAAGCAGTTTGCCCCAACAGTACAATATTAATGATATACTTAATGATGTAATTTCAAAGATGGAGAAATATTGACTTATATTTTATATTTCTGCCTCCAACCATATAGCATTACTTCATATGAAGATGGCTTGTCTTTATGTGGTTTATAACTCCAGTCGTAGCATCACTTTATATGATTTGTGACTCCAACCATACAATGTCAGTGAGCTGATAACATTTCAGCAGCATAATAACATTAGTCAAGTGATGTAATTATGAATAAAACATACTCAATAATGTAGATAAAAAAAAAATATAATGACTTATCTTCATAGTTTGTGGCTCTAGCTGTATAACATCAATGAGCTTATGGCATTTTAGCAGCATATTAAAGTGAGTCCAACAGTACATTATAATCTTATGAGGCCTTCCATGGTGACTTCTTGATTGAAGGGAAAAATGGGTGCAACTAGAAGGAGAGAGAATATGTCCAGCCGGGTGCAAAGGTTGGTTAAGTTTGTCCCATTTATTTCCCCATATAATGCTCTTTTAGTATGTTGTCAAATATGAGTGATACTGCCTTCTATGAGAAGGGCTTTTAGCATTATAAATATATGCCTTCCATGAGAAGGGTTTTTAATAAATAATTCTTGGAAAGGAGTTTAGTATGTTTTAAGGTGTATGGAGATTGTAAGATATATACATATATATATATATATATATATATGTTTTGTGAGATGTGATGTTTGTAATATGTCTGGGAAAATATATGTGGGAAGTATATATGGATAATTTGTGAGGAATGAATTTGTGAAAATATATGGAAATGTGAGAGGTGTAGGGGTTCAATATAGTAATACATGAGTTTATAGTCACTGTTGGAGGATTTTTGTGTTATGATAATGGATTATGTTTCTTTGTAAGAAAATAGATTTTGTAAGAGAAATGGAGAAGGAGATGGAGATGTGTTTATGGGCAGCAAAATGATATATTTTCTGAATAAGAGAGTGAGAAAAGGATGTATGGTGGGGTAGTAATGTGTAATAGGTGTTCTAAGAAGAGGGATGTTGCAAGAGAGATGGAGAAGTATTGAGAAGTGCTTATGGCAGCAAGATGAATGGAGTTTCAGAATAAGGGAGTAAGAAAAAGATGGATAGTGGTGTGTTGAGTTGTGTGGCCTAGTCCTCTATATATAGGCCAAGTGTGTAACTAAATGAGGTTTTAGTTGAAGGGAAAAACAGCAAATAAGGAAATGTTTTTAGTAGTATGAGTGGTTTTTTAGTTTTTAGCCAAAAGAAGAAGAATGTGAAATTAATGTGTACTGCTGTCAGTAGTAGCTGCTACAACTGACAACAGTACAGCAATAGCTTACACAGTTGTCAACTATAGCTGTAGACACCATAAGGTGAAGTCAGCTACATGATGTCATCTATTGGAGGGAGTTTTCAACATTAAATTCATGGTTTGGCTGAAAATGGTATGGAATCTTTCATGTGATCTTTCTACTTTTGGTGCTATAGCTAGAGGCTTAAAGACTTAACTTAAAATGGTAGGATTTCTTTTGTGGGATCTTAACTTCTTTTGGTATAGCAGGTAGTTGCTGGGATTGACTATTAATGGGGTAGTGATGTTATTTTGGGACATGTGTCAACTACATAAGCTGCTGCTGAAGCTGTTGCAATTTCTGCCGAAGTTAAGGTAGTTTCTGCTGAAACTATTGCAGCTTCTGCTAGAGCTATTGTCGGTATTTTTGGTTTCTTCTTTTGGAAATTATGTTTAATCCATGGTTTTATTACAATATATTTTTAGTAAGTGATAAACTCAATGGTTGATATTTGATGAAACTCTAGAGATGTATTTATAGTCTCTTTGTATTGTAACCAAATCTTGGAGAGCAAAGAGGACATTTAATGCTAGATATGAGATATGTTAAATATAGATATAGCCAATCAAATTTAGGCATGTATTTGGGCTAGATTTTGATGACCAAATCTTGGAAAGCAAGGAGGGCATTTAATATTAGAATAAATTTCTTATATTTAGAGATAACCAATAAGGTTTAGGCATGTTTTTGGGATTTGATAATAATATAATTCATATGAAATAATATAATTATATTATATGATGAATATTGGGTTTTAGGTAAAGAGCATGGAAAGTTTTATCATTTTAAGTGTTGTGTGATATAAGAAGCTTACCAAATGTTGTCTATTGCACACTAACTCGTCAGAGTTCAGGAAATTGGGGAAGAAACGCCAAGCAATATGTTTCTTTTGTCAATTTTGAACTGCTAGAGTTTTACTAAACATACTTCTTGGCCCTCCAAACCACGACTCCCAAAATTCATCTGGTGAGACTCATAAGCTTGGATCATAAGCTAAAAATGAGATGATGTGCCATGAGCTTGAACCATTGGGTTTTGATGAGATAATATCGCCATGGGTTTTGAACCATGAGCTTTGGCTTCATTTTGTGAATATGGGCTCTTTTAGGCTTTAAAAGAGATTTTTTCCGAAATCCATAATAATGTTGATGTGGTGTGGGTTGCCAATGAAATAAAGCTATGTAGAATGAAAAATTTGTCCTCAACAATTTGTATTGACTAATATGACAATAAAACCATCAAATATGAGGGGGAAAAAAGGAAACCACCAAATATGATAAAATACAATATGACGATAGAATCATCAAATGTGAGTAAAACATAATATAAGCACCGAATGTGACAAAAGTATGATGTATGATGTTGGTACTGTATAGTCGGTACCATATCCTACCCAAAAAAAAAAAAAATGGGGATATGATAGAATTACCCCTTAAAAAAATATTATTCGAAAACACATCCAAGGTTGTATATTCGGAAAGGGTCCATTTCATATTTGGGATTTATTCAAATGATATCAATGGCTTAGAAGGTGCCACTTGGCTCAAATACATAACAGAATCATGCCTAAACTAACATTAATTCAACAATTAACACACACACATGCGCAGAAGAAAGGACCAGATGTTTTTGAAAACAAAACGTCATAGGTGTTGAGAAGAGACGGAGGTGGAGGCGGTGACCAAGACACCTCAATCTACATCACCTCCACCCTTTCAAAATAATAGGTATTTATGCTTCTGCTATCTCAATAAATTGATATCAAAGCTTCCATTGTAACATCTTCTATCTATATTACATAGTCATCTCTATCTCTATGGCATATCATTCACAAAGTGCTTTTTCAATTCTAATTTGTTTGTACACAAATGAGAGAGAGAGAGAGAGAGAGAGAGAGAGAGAGAATCGCAAATTTTGGGCTAAAGAAACTTAAAGAATTCATCATGAAGATAATTTCCAAGATGGGCTTCCTACAAGATTCATCAAATTGAGATTCCAGTTGACAAGGGTGTTCATGATGATACATGTAAAGCATTGTTGGGATTAATAGGGTGGAGTCTAGGAAGACTTGTATTGCATATTGTAAAGCATTGTTGGGATTAATAGGGTGGAGTCTAGGAAGACTTGTATTGCATATTGTAAGGTTTTTACTTTTTAGAGTAATGTGTATGGCTTGTGAGCCAATCATTAAAGTTCAAGTACATTGAGTGTGCGTTTGGCAAACTTATTTTTACCAGCTTATTTTACTATTCATTTTATTTTTGTTACTATTCATTGACCCCATTGCACTTTTTAGTGCTATTTATGAACTCCAATGTACTATTTCAACTAACTGTATTTTCAGTTAAAAGTTTTCAGTTTCAGTAAAATAAATAGTTACCAAACAGACCTTGAGTGTGTATTACATAATGCCTGTTATACATATTGTACACATATTTTAGTTTTTGAATTGAAATGCCTGTTATACATATTGTACACATATTTTAGTTTTTGAATTGAAATGTATATACAGCGTGTGCAATAAGGAGTGTGCATTAACAATTATGCAATAAAGAGTGTGCATTAACAATTACGGGTCTGACTCCTCTCCAGCATTGCTCACGTTTATGGTTTGTAGAGGCACTATGTTTAGAATTTGTGGAGGCATATTTTAAAACCCAAATAATAAACTAAATTAAACAAATAATAATAATGTGAGAAAATGTGAAATTTTCAAAACTTATGTGGCATGTTTTCATGAGGGCAATAAAGAGTTAAAAGTTTTGGTTTTATAGTATATATAAATATAGATGATTTAAACTTCAAACTCTTTTTATTT
This sequence comes from Lithocarpus polystachyus, assembly GCA_033629205.1. NCBI lineage: Eukaryota > Viridiplantae > Streptophyta > Magnoliopsida > Fagales > Fagaceae > Lithocarpus > Lithocarpus polystachyus. The sequence goes on from CM066165.1 coordinate 2,614,006, forward strand.
TTAAATTATATGGCATCCAATTTTCATAAAATTTCATGAGATAAAGAGGAATTAAAGCATATAATTCAAATGTGAAAATTTCAAAATACTATCCAATAAGAAGTTAATTAAATGAGTGTCGTAACTTTAATAAAAAAACATTACACTTTGTTATTTGATCTTGACTCATGCATTAATAATATTCTTTAATATTAACATTTAGAAACTTTGTTATATAATTATTCATTAAAAATAGTGGGAGAAGTCATGCAATCAGTAACCTTTTAAAATATTCGCACGTAACACTAAACACATTAATTGATTAACCTACAAACTACTTAATAGTTAATATTTGTCCCAAATGCTGAAGTTTTAAATGTTAAATCCCCTAGAAACTAGAAAGGCTAAAAAATGTTAACCTCTCATAAAAAAAAATGTTAACCTAAGCAAATAGACATTGCTTCCTCGGCACATGATCGTGAATTATGTGACTGACATGAGAATATTTCATTAATCAATCTTCTATAACAAATTCCTAGATCTGCATTGGACATCAGGCTGTTTGGTCTTCATCAACTTCATTACCTGCAAATTATAAAAAATAATGTCAGCAACATGGAACAATATATCTATGTCAAAAACCTTATTTTCCTTCTTTTTTTTTTTGTCCTTCTTTAATAATGATAGTTACAGCAATGGGTCCCGAGGGTTTTTAACTTTGAATGTCTGTTGAAAACACTAAGAGATACTAATTGAGCTACAAGACTCTTGGTGTCTTTTCAGCATATAGATTTGCAAGTCCAACTACAACCCTACACAATCAATGAATCAATTCTATCTAAGACCATCTATCTAGAGCCTCATAAGCCAGGGAATAGATATATGAGCTTAGATCAGGATTCCACCTTGGTCTTGTCCTGCTAAATCCTCAAATGAAACCTATTTCCCCACTTTTGCATATGCTCCATTACAATTTATTTCCCATCATTGGATGCAATTTGAAGTTTCTGAACCTCTAAGTGAAGGCAGGGACGGAACCAGGATTCGTACTTAGGGGGGGCAAAGCTTAAAACCAAAAAAAAAAAATTATGAAAGTAAAAACTAACATCTATTTCATATTCAACAAAATACTACATATAAAATAAATATTTCTTAAACATTTCATATTATAAAACACATCAACAAAGTATAACATACAAAATAAGTGTTTCTTATTTTACGTGCAATTTTTGTTTAGTCCATATTTATTTTTTTATTTTGTTTTTATAGTTAAAGAGGTATGAATTTTATTTATTTATTTCTTTTTTTTGTAGGTCAATATCTAAATATTTGAGGAGAAGAAAGACAAATATATATATATATATATATATATTTAAGGGAAATTTTAAAATTTTTTTTATACTAGTTTTTTTTTTTTTTTTAATATGGGGGGGGGGGGGGGGGGGGGGCAATGGCCCCCCTCTGTCCTAATGTAGGTCCGCCCTTGAGTGAAGGTAACAGAAAAGTTGATGTTCTTCTTCTTATTATTATTTTAGTTTTTAAAAAAACAAAGACAAGTAAGCATATGACTAGACAAGTTCTGGAATAATAAGCTTAGAAGATATAGAAAAGAGAATAGATCAAAAGATCAAGTAACTTACATTACATTATCAAAAAGCATGTATACTTTATTTAGGGTGTTATACACGTGTCATATCCATGTGCACTAATGTCATAACAGTGTCTTATTTGCCATATTGTCCCCGAACCCATGTCAGTGCATCTATTGATATTAGGGAAATTCTTACCTAGTCCCGGACTACAAGGTCACCAAGCTGACCTTGTAGTCCCAGCCAATAGAAAAAAACCACATCAATAGAAATTTGCTGACATCAATTAATGAGTACAACTCAGCAACAGTCCCAACACACTCTTCAAAACGCCAATGTTAATTCTCAAAAAAATAAAAAAAGTCTCCAACGTTAGTGAGTAGTTAACGTTAACGTTATTAAAAGAATAAAATATAGAAAAAGGGAGCCAGCCACATCCTGAGCTAAGGGAATTAAAATATAGAAAAAGGGAGCCAACCAGCCAGCTGTTTTCCAATTGAGACTTAGGACAAAGAGAGCCTTTAGGGTTCTCACTCTTGTGAACAAAAGCCACAACATCTTACACAGTGCCGACAAAAAACAAGTGCACAGTGTGACCACAAACAAAGGTTACAATGAGTGATTTTTAGTGAAATCAAGTGAAAAGTTCTAGTGTAAAGAGACCAAATCTTGTTCACATAAGCATGGAAGAACCCAATTTTCAAAGTAATGAAGGTATAATTTATTTTTTCTTGTTGTGTTTTGTTTTATTTTTTAAAGAATGTATTATGATTTGTTGTGATATGTTTGCTCCTAAATAAAATATATAGAAATGTAATAAGGTATGAATTTAATGATTTTTTTTTTGTGGAAAATTTAATGCTTTGTTGTGATATGTTTGCTCCCAAATAAAACATATAAAAATGTATTGAGGTATGAATTTAATGCTTTTTTTTTTTGTGAAAAATTTAATGTTTTGTTGTAATATGTTTGTTCCCAAATAAAATATATAAAAGTGTATTGAGGTATGAATTTATTGCTTTGATGTGATAAGTTTGCTCCCAAATAAAATATGTGTAGTGATATATGTTTTTTTTTTTGTTATTATATTCTAAATTTACGTTTGTGTATATAAATATATTTATATATATAATGTGTATATAAATATATATATAATATGATAGCAATAAATAATATATACATCTTTATATTGGTAACTATATCTAATTTCTAATTATATTTGTTCCTAGAAGTGGGGAAGCTTTGTAATAAAGCATACCATAGGCCTTTAAGAACACATAAAAAATTGCACACACAAGATAATTATTGTATTGTAAATTCCTTAATATTTTATTTCTAACATTTATATTTTTCATAAAAATTTATTGTAGTTATTTGCAATTCAAGTGATATTGAAGGAATTGAAGATTGTTTGTTTGTTGAACGACTAGAAAATAGTGATGACAATTTGTTGGATAAGGTGGCATATACTGAAAATGAGGCATACAATTTATACAATAATTATGCATTACAAACAGGTTTTAGTATACGGAAAGGAAAGCCTAGGTACTTTAAAGGGACAAAGAACATAAGGCAACGTGAATTTCTATGTTCTAAGGAGGGTTTTAAAATAGATGAAGATCCTTGTGAAGAGAAAAATTGGAAGAAACTAGAGACTAGAACTGGTTGTAAAGCATTTATTCGTTTCACAGTTGAAAATGATGTGTGGAGGGTTACTAAATTTAATCCAGAGCATAATCATGAACGTGCACTACCATCAGAGAGACATTTGTTAAGATCGGGTCGTCGTATTTCAAAACCTAAGGCAGGTTTAATTGATTCCATGGTGAATGCTGGTATAAGTACAAAGAATACTTATTTGTATTTAACAGAAGAAGTTGGAGGGAGTGAGAATGTGGGCTTCACTGAAAAAGATTGTTATAATCATGTGAACACAAAAAAGATGTCAACGATTAGTGCTGGAGATGCTCAAAGCCTATTGAATCATTTTAAGAAAAGACAGATAGAAGATCCCATGTTTTTTTACACGGTTCAAGTAGATCAAGAAAATCGCATGACGAATTTTTTTTGGAGAGATGGGAGATCAAGGGTTGATTATGATTGTTTTGGAGATGTTGTGGTATTTGACACTACTTACCGCACCAATAGATATAATTTGATTTGTGCTCCATTTGTAGGTGTTAATCACCATTGGCAGAATGTAATATTTGGATGTGCATTTCTTTCGGATGAAACTACTACTTCTTTCAAATGGTTGTTCAAGTCATTCTTAGACTCAATGGGGAATCGATCTCCAATAACAATTTTTACTGACCAAGATCAAGCCATGTCAAATGCTATTGAGGAAGTGTTTTCGAACACACATCATCGACTATGTTTGTGGCATATTTCAAAAAATGCACCTTCCTACTTTGGAGAGTTAAATTCTAATTCGGAGTTTCAGTCTTTGTGGAACAAGTGTCAAAAATATTGTGATTCAGAATTGGAATTTCAAAACACATGGGATAAAATGATGCATAAGTTTAATCTTGAAGATCATCATTGGCTTAATATGATGTACAAAATTTGACATAAATGGAGCACTGCATTCACTAAGGATAGCTTCACAGCTGAATTTAAAGCTTCCTCGAGGAGTGAAAGCACAAACCATGTTTTGAATAATATAGCAGATACAACAATAAGCCTCACTAATTTTGTAATTAAATATGAAAGTGTGTTGGCAGGTATGCGTTCTTCAGAGTTTAATGAAGATTTTCGATGCAAGCAAGGCACCCCGCAAAGAGCAGTTAAGAAGAGTGGTATTTTGGGTCATGCAGCTCAAGTTTACACATGTAAGATATTCGGATTATTTGAATATGAATTCCTTAATAGTCTTGCAATAGAGTGGAAGCAAGTTGATTGCCAAGATACAATTGATGTCTTTGAGGTGAAAGAAGAAGATAGTGAAAGAGTACGCATTGTCCATTTTGATCATTTCAATAGCAACATTTCTTGTTCTTGCAAGAAATTTGAGTCATTGGGAATTCTTTGTTGTCATGCATTGCGGGTCTTCAATTTAAAAAATTTGACTAAAATTCCATGCCAATACATTTTGAAGCGTTGGACAAAGGAGGCTAAGAAAGGGATGATGGCTTACGAACAAGACAATCATTCAAATGGCAATGCTAAAGAGGCCGAGATAGTGTGGCGTAATAGCATGTTACGTATAGCTAATACAATTATATCCAAAAGCCAAGGGGATGATAGCCTTAAAAGCATTTGTCAAAAGATACTATTGGGACTTGATGAAAAAATCGAAAGAAAGTCATCAAAGTTGGGTTCAAATGCAAATTTGGAAGAAAATGAAGTTGTAGAGCATAATACAGCTAATGAAGTGCTTGGTTTATCAAATCATTTGTTAGTTTTAAATCCCTCATGTGTGAGATCAAAAGGCTTACAAAAAGATAGACTTAAAGGCCACTTTGAGAAGCGCAAGGCAAAATCGTCTAAGGATGCATCCTCTTCACGTAAGAAATTCCTTTTTTTTTTTATATTAAATATATGCCATATTTTCATTTTTAATAAAACTTTTTATCTACAATTATTATTATATTTGATTTTTTTTTAATGTGCAATTTTATAGGAAAAGCCAAAAAACAAGTTTCCAAAGAAAATTCAAATGTGTCATTCGGTGGCTCATACAATCCAGCTATATTCCAACCACCAAATCCCTACTCTCATTTAGGATTTACAAGTGATAATGCACATGGTCAATCTTACATGTCATGGACAAATCATTCTCAGGTATTCAGCATCCTTTAATTTACAAATTTAGAATATTTATAACATGTAATCATAATTTTGGTCATTAACGTAATATCTAAATATGAATTTTGTCTCTACATAGGAAATGGGTTGTGTAAATGTTCCATTTACAACTATTTTGCAAGGTACCAATGTTATAACGCAACTTAGTCAGGTATATCGACACAATTGATTATTTATTTGAAATGGAATAAAATATCTATCATTTATGTATTAACATGTGTACAGAACTTTGTTTCAAAATAATGTTTTCTTATATTTTGATCTCTATAGAATCCAACGACTTATATTCCCTCACAAATAAACTCGTTGTTGCATAGCTCCAAGCAATCAAATTCCACACATATACAAGAGGTAGATTTGAAAATTCTTGTGGTGTGTTTGCATTATCAATTTTATTACTTATTTCTTGTTCCTAAGGATGACTTCCTTTGTACAATGGGTTTTTTTTTTTTTTTTTTAACAAAAGATGGTCAACAATGTAGAAGAGCAAGGTTGGGGCAATCCAAGAGTCTCTAGATAAGAGAGTTTCAAAGGTATACTTCATTATTGATTATTTTAATTGGGGTTTGGTTTTTAAGTGTGATTGTTTCAATACAAAATAATTAGAATGGTTTTTGTGAATGTTAATGTATTCATTTTGTTCCATTCAATATGCTAATATGATTTTTATATGTTTCCAGGTGGGAAGACCAAAGATGTCATGCAGCCAAGAACTCTAGGAACTTCACAAATCCAACACAAATTATTGGCTTGGAGCCAAGTGACATTTATCATGACACCAAGTTTCTTTTGTTTGTTATTTTATTTTTGAGGAATACATTTGTTCTCTTTGGATTTATTTTGACTTGTTGCCAAGTGAAAGTTATGTATTAACTATAGTTTTAGTGTTAATGGAGATAGGAGTATGGCTTTGGAGTCGAAAACCGTGGTAAGTGATAACACAAGCAATAGGTAGGTGTATTTTCAGCTAATTGAGATTGTGAAGAAAGAATCCTATATCTTTGTTCCCTTTCAATTGTTGCCTCTATTCACATGCAAAATTCTAAAAGTCCAAAAGATAAGGAAGAATATCTTTATGAATGAATGACAATTGCAGAGTGCATTTTTAATGATGGATTGCAGAATTCAAATAGGACACACAAATTCTCTGATAACAAACAATTTGTGCATTCAAAAGCTATCCTCAGTCCTCTTGCTTTGATTAAAAATACACCTACCTATTTTATTGATGTGTAATAAGTAAACAAAGTATACAACTTAAAAATAGGTCCCAAGCTAGCTGAGCTTGTTCCTGAGGATACAACACGAATTAATCCTCCCAAATCTCTTTCTTCAATCTAATAACCCCAGCCAGCAGATTGTACTCCTTCAGCAGCGCCTATTCTGCATTGGACTCTTTGAACAAAATTTGTTCTGCATTCCAAGACTAAATCAGCCAAACCAAGACTCCTTTAACCACCTCTAGGCAACACTGTCAAATTTCTAAAGTAGCCCTTGCACCTTCTACAGAAACAACATAGCAATATATTAAGTAAACATCAGCATTCATTACCACCAACTATTGAACTATACACCACACATTCAAATTACCTTCATCAACAAACTCAATAAAGGCAAACAAATTATGGAATTGGGGTCATCACATATACAACAGTCAACAACCTTCACACAAAAAAAATGAACTTCTTCAAGACCAAAATTTCAATTACCCTATCAGCAAAGAATTTATTTTAAAATTGACAAGCATAGCAGCAAGTTGTCTGCCAAGCAAAGAAAGAAGCTTTATGTTTCTACATGTGAAACTACAACAAAAATCCAACTGTTATCTAATCCGAAAAAACATTTAAAATAATAATAATAAAAAAACCCTTTACAAGGTAGTATACATTTTGTTGATAGATAATAGTATGAGAACAAAGGAATCTCCATCTTCATTGAGGCATTTCATCAAACATGTACAGGTTTCCTTTCTACACTAACTTATGGGTTAGGATTTTTCTTACAAATGAAATTTCGGGGAAAAAAGGCACACAAAAGGAAACTTAAAAGGAGAGAAAATAAAAGGTCTTCTTGCAATGTCAGGTGTTGGAAAGAGAAGATTTTAGGGATTTGAAAAAGAACAGATCAACATAATCCCTAAATCCAACATATACTTTCCTTCGTTTTCGCAGCAACCAAACTAGGCTTATTGGGGAAAAAAATCATTAAAATGACAGAAATAGATAGAAAAAAAAAAAAAAAAAAAAAAAAAAAAAAAAAAAAAAAAAAAAAAAAAAAACCTTACTGGAAGTGCCGGCGATGTCAGCGTCGAGTGGAAGGAAAGGGCAACCGAACGGTGGTGATGATGAACAAGGAAATCTGAGAGAGAGAGGGGAAGGGGAAGGGGTGGAAATGCAATAGAGAGACTGAGAGAGTTCCAAAATAATGAAATTGGAATTTGAAATAGATTTTGAAAGCAAAAATTTTTGCACCCGCCACTTCTCAAATTAAATTTTGAATTCCCTTAGCTCAGGATGTGGCTGGCTCCCTTTTTCTATATTTTATTCTTTTAAAAACGTTAACGTTAACTGCTCGCTAACGTTGGAGACTTTTTTTTTTAATTTTTTGAGAATTAACGTTGGCGTTTTGAAGTGTGTGTTGGGACTGTTGCTGAGTTGTACTCACTAATTGATGTCAGCAAATTTCTATTGACGTCGTTTTTTTCTATTGGCTGGGACTACAAGGTCAGCTTGGTGACCTTGTAGTCCGGGACTAGGTAAGAATTTCCCTTGATATTATATCATATTTCATTGTTGTTGGATCGCCTAGAACAGTTTTTTTATTTATTTATTTTTGGTTTCAATATTAAACAATTATCTAATTATCTTTTATTTACTCTTTTGGAGCTTGGTTTGTATTCTAAACATTATTTAACGGCCACGGTTGCCTTAACTGCTCTGAGGATAGATCCTGTTGAACTTGACAATGGAAATCTCATCAAGGAACCCAAATGACTGCCATCTACTGACACTAGTGCCATTGCTTTGTTTTCTTTCCAGCTACATTCCTCACATGTGTTGACTTGATTTATACAACTCTCCTTCATTAATCTCAGACTTACTAGCGTAATTAAGTCTAATTCTACTTAAGAGTAATTAACACCGCAAACATTAAGTAACAAATCCAACCAATTTAAGTATAAAAAAACCACTTTTCTAGATAATTCTCTTTTTCTTTCCTTTCATTTCTTCATGCCACACAATTGTGTGGAACGTAAAATTAGTAAACAATTAAAACACACCTGATGCCAAGATGCATTAAATTTCATGTTCACAGAAGTAAATCAACGGAAGATCAATGAACATTCCAATAGGAACTTGAAATGCTGTAGCCTGTAGCATATAAGAATTGTTCTAATAAAGAAAACATAAAGATCTTTTCCATAAATAATTATGGTTTCTAATGATAAAATACACCGCCATTAAAAAAAAAATTCACAAAGAAAAAGAAAAACATCAGAAAAAGGGTGTTATTCATTTTGAGAGAGACAAAGGAAACTTTCCAAACATTCCTCTTAAACTAAGTTATCAACATTTTAACCTCTCAAGAAAACATCAAGCAAATTAAACACAAAAAGAAAATAAAGCGTAAATATCAAAAATTACCAAACAAACATTCTTTTCCCCTGCTATGCGCCTTGAAAAAAAGGCATATAGTATTCCTAAAGCCTACCAATTCGTGGAAATTGTGACCCACTATTCAAATTTCAATTCATCCTAACAAGAAATCTGACCTTAAATACATGGCAAATAGCAACGTTAGTGTGGAATAGAAAGCAATGACTGACTATGGCAGCAACAAAAGCATAGTTAATGTCACGGTTTCATTGCCCTGCTAACATTCTTCAAACGATGAGTACAATGGTACCAAAAGGCAATATTTATGAATTCATCATCAATAACTAATTAGATGCCATACATGACAGTGTCAGAAAAAAGTTACAGAGTGTACATTTGATGGAGCAAAGAAAAAAAATTGAAAGGAAAATAAACAACTAATGAGTTTAATAAATTAGTTAAGTACCTTGGTTAGAGTAAGATGTGGGCTTGACCTGAATAGATTTGACCTCTCGAACTGGTTCTCCATCGTAGACCAAAGCTTGAAAGGTTTCAATAGCAGCAGTAGAAGCATCCTTGGCCTTGAAGGTGATATAATAGTTGGTACCGCAGGTCAAAGTTACAATACAATAATCACCTTCAGAGTTTGCCTTCTCTACCTCCTTAAACTTAAAGTTCTTATTCTATTATACCAAACAAAATAGAATACAAACAGTTAATCTAATTAAAGGGAGAAATAAATAAACACTACTTCGACACCAAGATGATAGCTTTATCAACAAATTAAAACATCAATTAATTTTTAGTGTGGACGGGATTAAACTTAGATATCTTATTCAACTATCACGCCAGCTTATCAAATCAAGACACCAAGATAATAGCTTTATTATCAAAGCAAGACACTAAGATGATCGCTTTATCATTAAATCAAGATACTAAACAATTTTTGATAAAGACAAGATTGAACCCAGATCTCTTATTCAACTAAACAAAATTAAAAATTAAAAAAAAAAATTAAAGAAAGAAATAGACCTGTTCAGTGTTGTACTTGTCAAGTGCTTCCATAGAAAGCTCAACAACTAATTGCCTGTTTGAGTCATCAGAAAGATCTAAGGGCTCAATTCTACCGCCACCGTCAAGACACACGGTGTGGGAAAAGTCTTCCACATCAAAACCCTGCCATGCAGTGTCACCACACAATTATTAATCATTCATTTTTATAACAATATTTTATCACAAGCTCTACAATGATTTATTTATTGTTCTTTATCTTCAGTCCAAAACATCAATCGTTATACAACTCTATATATAAATATTGTTCTTAGGACAGAAAAGAAAGAAAGGCTTACCCCACTCTCATTAACCTGATCATAATAACGCTTGATTTCTTCATCGGTCATTTGAGGCCTCGGTATATAATTTTCATCAAACATACTGCCCATTCCTGCAATCGTAGTCTAGTCTAGGCTGAATTGGAGATCGGTTTCTGGGTTTCTTTCTGTTTTTGCAAAAGCGTGAGAGTGATGAGAACGAAAGGAAGATTGGGAGATGAATCATGAAACTGTTGTGGGTGTGCTGTGCTCTTCTTGGGCCTAAAATTAGTAGTATTTATAGGTTATCTCTTGGATGTATTAGGCTTTAAATGATAGACAAACTCTTTTTAACTTTTCAATATTTATCTTTTTTGGATGTATTAGAATTTGAATGATAGACAATCTCTTTTTAATTTTTTAATATTTATCTTTCTATTTTCATTTTTTTTTAGCTTGGTAATTGTTAAATTTGATTTCAATTTCGATTTGATTGTATGGTACGAATTTCAGTTCCTATTTACCATATATTAACTATTGGATCTAGCCCAAAGCCAAATGCAAACAATTTTAAAAAATCCAATGATTTCAAATAATATCACACCCCCTCAAAGAATGTAATAAAATAAATCAAATAATCACATAATAATTTAAAATATAGTATAATCATATTTTTTGTTTTTAAAATATAGTATAATCATATTATATTATATATTCTCTATATATATTAAGAGGATTTAAAAGTTAGTTATGACTTCAAAAAATGTCAAAAATACCCATAATTAAAAAATAAAAAATAGGGTCAAAATTATAATATAACACAATTTAAAAAAAAAATACCAAAAAAGTTTTTTCCTAAAAACTAGCACGCATTAATAATTATTTTTTTGAACATACACTAATAATTATTTAAAATTATTGCAAACAAACAAATAAATGAGAGTATATACGTAATTTAATTTAAACTCAAATGCAAATAAACACAAAGTGTTTGAATTCCACACTCCCATGTTTTAACTCCTATAAAACTGTTTTACTCACAAATTTAAAAATTTTAACTTCTTTCTTAGAAAAACTATTTTTAACTTCTAATAATTATTTGGATTATTTTGTCCCAATCTATGCAGTTTATTAAAATATTTAATGCAAGTTAGATTTTTGTTTCTTTTCTATTGTTTATTTGAAGTCTATGAAAGCCTTATAAATTTTGATACTAAACCCAAAAAAAACTTCTCATGATTTTGATTGTTGTATATAATTTTGATTTATTTGTTGTATTATGGGTTTGTTTTAAGGAAGTCAATACCATACCGAAAGTTGTTTCAGTTTGGTTAAAGATACGAAATATTTCAGTACCGGTTAATACCATTTTAGAAATATCACTAATTTCCTATAAAAAAAAGAATTATCGCTAATTTATTTATATATCATTACTTATATATTTGAACCAAAATTTTCGATATATAAAAGGTTATTACCATAGCATTATATACATTAATCTAAGGTGGCAACTTCAAGTAAATAAATAGGACTTCTAACTCATGCTAGAATGCCTTTTTATTTGTTAAATCTGTTTTTAGTATTAAATGAAAAAAAAAAAAAAAAGATTTTTTGTCATCATGAGTATTAACTGTGTGTTGATGCTAAGTTGTTAACAACTTTGATTAAAATGCTGCTTAGTTCTTTTATTTATTTATTTGTAAATTCCCAGGACCTATATGCAAATTTTTGTTTTCATTTTGGAAGCGTATTGAATTTTGTAGAGTAGAATTTGCCAACATCTTGATTTGTATTTTTGTTTGGCCTCTTTGTATTCTTACGAATTTGAAGTCTACCTTAATTGTATAGTCTAGAAATCCATGAAAGAAATGTTAGACATTAGCTGAAAATTTAAAAATTTTATTTCCAAACTAAGATCTAGCTATGAAGAATTTAAATCGGGTTAAATTGGTTTTAGGTGTGTATTATTAATGAGGACATAGGATAATGCTACACATTATGCCACCCCTAGTGATTGCAAGTTGGTAGTTATGCACTGTTTCTATTCATTAAAGGGTTAATTTAATCACTAATCTCTTAAGCACATATATCTCTTTTAATATAAGTTTAATGTGATTGAGCTATTTCTCAACAGATTTCCTTAGTGTCTGTAATTATTTTATTTATCTCATAAATTGATGCTTAATGTTTTTTTTTTCTCTTGGTTAAGTATGGGTGATAGAAGTGGTTCTATCAAGGTGAAGGTGGGGAACCTACTTTGATATATGGTGGGTAGTCATTTCAGCTATCAAATGCTGATGCATACACACACATGTACTGAAGGAACTTTACCAATGTAGATTGAGGATTAGATTACATTGAAAAGTGGATTGAAGGATGCAATTTTCATGGATATATATATGGCAATCTAAGAATTTGTATCATATCATGTTAATGTTATTAGGATATGATATAGTGGTATTATTTAATATTAACAATTAATGGTTTTTTTTAATAAACAACCGGTGAAAATTTTATTATCTTACTAATAGAATTTCTATATAATTTAAAAGTTAAGAGTAGACTCTTTTTATAATTTTACTAATATAATAAAAGTTGAGCTTAAATACTGTGGTTGGGCCAAGTGGCGGCACCAAATTAAAAAAAAAAATTAGATTTTTAGACAAAAAGAAAAACGTGATATTTAATTGAGTTAATGTGATTATTTTTCACCCCTTTACAAATTAAGTTTGAATCCAAGAGAAATTGAGTCAAACTAAAACTCTACTAAGTTTATATATATACATACATCAATACGTATATATATATATATATATATATATATATATATTTGCAATTTTACTACTAAGAGCTTTTAGAAATTTAAAATTTACCATAAATTTTTATAATATTTTATAATATCTTTTTTTGCAAAAATAAAAAAAAAGCTACATAATATACATTTTCCATGTAACTTAATTTTTAAAATTTTTTTTGCTATTTTATTTTTTATTAGATTTGATTATATTATCAAAAAATATATATTTTCAAATTTTATATATAATTTTTGGGAAATGCTAATGGATGCACTTAGAGCATTGGTTAATAATCCATTTTAAAAAAGTTTTTATTGGAAAAGAAAAAAAAAACAATTAATGTTTTGACAGCTTTTTTCATTTCCCATAAAAGTGGCATCAAAATTTTCTTAAAATATATTGTTAACCAATGCTCTAAGGGCACTTGTTAGCATGACCCATAATTTTTTTTATTAAGTAGTGCATCGCACAGACATAACACTAGTGTATCATATTTCGTTGTTGTTTTTTGGGTAAAATATCATTTTTGTCCCTAAACTTTCACAAAAATTTGTTTTTCATCCCTAAATTATTAAAAATTGTTTTTCTTTCCTAGACTAAGCAAACCGTTTTACTTTTCATCATTTTGTCTATATCTGTTAATATATATCATACGTGTCTCAATGGAGTGCTAACGTGGTATCTGACTTGGACTATATTATTTTATATATATAAAAATAGACATGTGGCAAAGAGTTATTGGAACCCTAATAAAAATTATTTAAAAGGACAGAATTACCCCCCACACCTTTGATGATCCTTTAGGCCTCCACTTCATCTCTCCTAGCCACATTTTCTCTCCTCCACCACCCAATTTCTCTCTCTAAAACCCCATCACATTTCTCCTTCAATGTCTTCTTTAGTTCTTTACCTTTTTACTTACTCTTCGAGTCCAAAATGCTATCCAACTCGACAGCAAGTTCTACCCAAACCTGTCAAATGATGACCCACCCGAAACCCTAAAGGTCATGGAATCTCCGAATTATAGTAAATAATCTATTGCCAAGCCTCTAGAACTCGCAAGCTTCAAGAGCAAGACTTCCTTACCACCTGATGGGTTTGAGAGGTTTGATAAAGATGATATTAGTATATTTGCGAACAACAATAGTGGTCTTTGTCAAATTATAATTTTGATTTGGGTTTTGATAGCTATGGCAGAGTTAAGAGTGGGATAGTGGAACCCAAGTTTAGGATGAGCTTAGCTAAGCTTTTGGATGAGATTTAGTCCAAGTTACCATGTCAACATTTTGTTAGGCCATTTGTGTGTTTGGATTGCGTTTCTGGGTGCTGCGTTTGCGTTTTCCTTTTTTTTTTTTTTTTTTTTTTTTTTTTATGCATGCGTTTCAGGAGACATTATGCATTATTCAGTGGGTCTCGTGCACTGTTCGCGGGACCCACAAGTACTTTATTCAGAAAAAAAAAAAATTAAAAATGGGTCGTACAGCACTATTCATAAATTTAAAAATTATTTTGCTACAGTATTTTCAGTTTTCAGTAAAATAAGTGATATCCAAGTTTGTATTTTCAGTTTGCATTATCTGTATCTATTCAAGTTTGTATTTTTTTAGGGGTATTTTTATAGATTAGGAGTGGTTTTTCAAGTGACGCACAACTGTGGTTAAATATTTGAGTTTCTTTTGATATTGAACTGGGTTTCTCTTTATTCAGTCTGCCTCCATCTGTATCTATTCGAGTTTGTAATTATTTTTTGGCAGTTTTATAATTAAGAATTGGTTTTCTATTGATTTACAACTCTGGTTGATGATATGGGTAGTTTTTTTTTTTTTTTTTTTTGATAAATTGGGATTGTGGGTGTGCTTTTATTATTATTTTAAGTGTAAGTTCAATTTAGGCTCTTCAGATATAAGAAATACGGATTTGGTCCCTAAAATTGAAAAAAAAGAATAATTCCTTAAATATGGGGTCGGTTTTGATTTTCGTAATTTTGATATAGGGTTAATTTGATTTTGGGCAGTGTAGTGGTATTAGCCCAGAAGGTAGAGAATATATCAAATAATCAAGTAATTTAAAATATAGTATAATATATATATATATATATATATATATCATATTATGTTTGTATCCCCGTACCCTACAACGCAAGTCACCAAAAAATTATTAATCATTTTTTTCTATTATTTTTATTTTTGAGAAACAATCACATTATTATTTTTTTTTCTATCATGATTACTCTTTATAATTAGTTCAAAATACAATTGGCTTTTAGTACAAGTTAAAATTTTAACTCAAAATCTCTTATTTGACTATAAGAAAGAAACTTTTTGAGTAGTAGTGTTTACAATTGTGTGATTATTTATTGATTTTTTAGAAGAGAAAGAAAGAAAGAAAGACAGACTTACCCCACTCTTATTAATTAACCCAATTATAATTACGCTCTATTTCTTCATCGATCATGTCAGGCTATTCTTCATAGTTATATACTTTTCCATTTACTATGATCGTTGTTATGATCCTACTTCCTAGAAGATATAAAAAAAGAATGAGACCCATGAATAGTAGCAAAAAAAGCTAAATAGTAAAAAAAAAAAAAAGAAGGCTTTTTTAGCCAATGTCAAACGCAACCAAAATCAAATCATCAATTAATATGAACTAGAGTATAATATATCATATTTTAGAGCTAGCCTTATAACAGTTTTGGCAGTATTAATAGCTTTAAATGCGCAATTTTGAGGGAAAAAAATGTAGCTCTCAAATTGAAATAAGAGAAAGATTATGACACTAAACAAAAAAATAAAAATAAAAAAGAGCTTGTGATGAGGTTTGGTGTAATGCTCATGTTTATTAGGTTATAAATTTGCTCTTATTTGTATTTGTGTTGTTCTAATTATCAGTTAATTTTTTTTTTTTTAAAAAAATTCCAATCCATGGGTCCAACCTGATCTAGGTGAGTTGGGTTAGACCCTTATGATGGGTTGGGTTGGATTGAATTGGATTCTTTTCAACTCGACCATGGTGGGCTAGATTGAAAATAACCCTCAACCGAGTCAACCCATGCACACACTAGACAGATGATCATTTGCTTAAAAGAGACCAACAATGCTAGCATTTTGAAAAATGACTCATTTTTTTAAAGGTAAATTACAACTTACCCACTTGTGATTGATTGAAATTTGACACTTTACCCACGTGATGTTAGATTAGTTTGAGTTTCATAACATAGCTCTATTAAAAAAATGGTTAAAATATGTAATTTTGCTCCACTTTTATGTCTCTCTCCTCCAAAAACATTAAAACATAAAATACAAGATCAAACAAGATTAAAAAGGATTAGTGGAATACTTTTATCATAGGATTTCAAACTACTGGTAGACAATTTAAATTTCGGTCAAACCTTAGGTGGGTAAAGTGTCAAATTTCAAACTACAAGTAAGCAACTTAAATTTTGGCCAAACCACATTAGATTAATTGTAATTTTCCATTTAAAAAAAACATGTATTTCTAAATAAAAAAAAGCTATGAGTAAGTTGTGTCATTGGGGAAGCTGAATTAGATGTCATTGAATTTGTGTGATTGTGAATGTGAATGATAATCTATCCAAAAAAAAAAAAAAAGAATGTGAATGATAATTATATGTCACTTCAGATTATTTGAGCAATTAGACACAAATAAATGATAGATATTATATATATATATATATATATTTTTTTTTTTTTTTGGTTTCCCAACCGGTATCCGAACCCACTGGGCCGACTAATCCGGTTTCGAAGCGGGTCCCGGGGTTAAGGTTTTAAACTCCTCCCAACGGGCTTGCGGGGGATCGAACCGTAGTTCTCCCTACCAAGTCTAGCCCCTGGCACCACTAGACCAAGACACCGTTGGTGATATTATATATATATATATATATATATATATATATAAATGATTTATTCCTTATGTCTTTTCAAAAAAAAATTTTTCGAGAAAGATGTCTTTTCAAGTATTAGCAATAGAAAACATGTCTATACTTTATAACTATAGTCGAGGAAACCAAATATTAACCAACTAGGGTTAGTAGTGTTGTGATCTTAGGAAGAGGATATCAAATGAGCTAATATTAGGGGTTAATTGTAATTTTACAAGTGGGTTAATTGTAATTTTCCATTTTTTTTAAAAACATGAATTTCTAAATAAAAAAAGCTATGAGTAAGTCGTGTGATTGAGGAAGCTGAAATAGATGTCTTTGAAATTGTGTGACTGGGAATGTGAATGATATTTATATGTCAGTTTACATTATTTGAGCAATTAGATGAGAAATATTATACAAATAAATGATTGATATTATATATATAAGATTTATTCATTATGTCTTTTCAAGTCTTAGCAATAGAAAACATGTCTATACTTTATAACTTGAAATAGTATTAGTAGTGTTGTGATCTTAGAAAAAGGATATCCATTACTAACAAGGTAATGTATTATACGTCAACTTAGAAATCAAATGAGCTAAGATTAGGTATGTGGAAGACGGCGAAGAATATTGGATGATCAAAAAATTTTGGGATAGCAACCAAGAATGGAGGGATACGGTAAAGTGTATTGTTCTAGCTCCATGTTGAACAAGGAAACCAAGAAAATGACAGTCATTAATGTGTAGAATTTGTTACAGTAATGTAGAATAGCTAATTTAAGACACTTGCTACCTTAATGTGTAGGATTAGCTATAATCAAATTCATTGTAATTTCATTTAAGGAAGATGAGCTTGGTGTTTTAAGTGTAAATTTTACTTTGATTCTTTTTAAATTTCTTGATACATTGGTTCACAACTAGCAAGTTTAACATTGCTTTCTTGATTGTATTGACTGTGCACAATTACTTGGGAACACACCAAAGGAGGCATTTTGATTGTAGTTTGGAACTTGGAAGGGCCTTCCTTTGGTTATTTACCAATAGGGTTCGGTGATCAAGTTAGGAACTTTTGACTGTAGTTTGGGCCTTTCCTTTTGTTATTTTCTAGAAGGATTAAGGTTCAAGTTTGGATCATTATGTCAGGAGTCAAAACTAATAAAAAGAGTAGGTTTTTTCTCAACCAAAAAAAAAAAAATAATAATAAATGATTATAATTTACAAACGAGAGTAAAAATTTGGTTTCACGCATCTATGCAGAAGATAATTTTTTGAAAGTAAAGAGCATTTTTCATGATTGGACACTTAATAAAAAAGATCAAATTTGATAAATATTTAGTTTTTCGTAATAAAATCTCATAGCATATAAAAGAATAAGTCCATGCATGTTTCTAAAAAAAAAAAGAAGGAAAAAATAGAGGATAATTTCTTTATTTTACTTGAGTGTGGTAAGGTTAGTTACAAACTATTTTTGATAAGTCAATTTCAATATTAACGTCTTAAAAAAAGAAAAAATTGCATTTTAAAAGCTATATTTTTCAGTGTAATAATAAATTAAACCAAAAAGTAATAAATTAAAAATGGACTAGGATAACAAGTCGATTGAAAAGAGAAAAAAATAAAAAAAATAAAATACAAATGCCATTTTTTTATTCTTTTTTTTGTTTTTGTTTTTGTTTTTTGTGTTTTTGTTTTTTAGGGTGATGTCCCTTTTAAAGCCCAAAAGCCACCTTGACTTCTCAGCCTCCTCAAAAGGCCCAAAAAGACACCAAAATCAACTCAAACTCAAACTCAAACTCAAACTCTCTGTTTTCCATTCTTAAAACTCTGAAACACTTGTACTTTATATAGCTCAAACTCGTTCAAGTTCGACACGAAGACCTCATATGGCGCTCTGCACTAGGCTCCAATCTTTCCCTTCTTCTTCTTCTTCATCTTCAAACCATATCAGACCAACTAAAGCCATAAACTTTCACCCCATTTGTTCTTTACACTATAATTCTCATTCACCTTTCACTGAAAAGCACTCCATTGAGAGGTACCATAGGGACCAATGGTTGTACAAGACCCAATTGGAAAACATAGAAAACATAGCATTTTGCTCTTCCTCACCACCTGATTCTAACTCAGTTAGGCAAAATGAGATAGCACTGCAATTGCCAGAGCTGGAGAAGCTGCTTCAGGTGCTGAGAGAGAAGAGGGAGAGAGAAGGGTGTGGTGGGTGGAAGAAGTGTGGGCCAGGGAATGTGTTCTTGGTGGGGACAGGACCTGGGGACCCTGAGCTTTTGACACTCAAGGCTGTGAGAGTCATTCAAAGTGCTGATTTGCTCTTGTATGATCGGTTGGTCTCCAATGATGTGTTGGATTTGGTTGGACCTAATGCTAGGCTCCTCTATGTTGGCAAGACTGCTGGGTACCATAGTAGAACCCAGGTAAAACCCACACACACACACTCTCTATCTATCTATCTATATATGTATAGCATTTTCTGTGAATTGAATGTTTGTGTTTCTTTTAATTTTGAACTGGGTTTCTCTTTATTCAGTCTGCATTAATCTGTATCTATTTCAAGTTTGTATTTTTATAAATTAGGAATGGTTTTTCAATTGATGAACAACTTTTGTTAAATATTTGAGTTTCTTTTGATTTTGAACTGGGTTTCTCTTTATTCACTCTTCCTCCATCTGTATCTGTTCGAGTTTTTAATTATTTTTTGGTAGTTTTATAATTAAGAATTGGTTTGCTATTGATTTACAACTCTGGTTGATGATATTGGTAGAAACAATGAATTGGGATTGTGGGTGTGCTTTTATTATTATTATTATTATTTTTTGGGAGAGGGGGGTATAAAGAATGCTTTTAGTGTAAGTTCAATTAAGGTTCTTCAGATATAAGAAATTCGGATTGGTCCCTAAAATTGAAAAAAAGGAACAATTCTGTCCCTCTATCTATGGGCCAGTTTGATCTTGATTCCTTAAATATGGGGCTGGTTTTGATTTTGGTCGCTTAGATATAGGTTAGTTTGATTTTGGTCCCTTAAATATGCGGTTGGTTCGATTTGCTGAAAATGGGTACCTTAGGAATTCAAGCAGGGGCACACCATATTGTTCATTAGTCACCTAGGCAGGAGTTTGTACAATTGGGCATGTGGGGATTGGAGAAATGAATTTATTTTAAGTTGGTTTTGTGACAGGAGGAAATACACGAGTTGCTTCTAAGTTTTGCTGAAGCAGGAGCTACTGTTGTGAGACTTAAAGGAGGGGATCCATTGGTGAGTTCTATCTGTAAATATTTTACTGGGCAATGTAGTGGTATTAGCCCAGAGATGTAATTTCATTTGCTCTGTTGCTCAGTTTTTTTTTTTTTTCCTGAAATGTGTTCTTGGGGTTTTAGGTGTTTGGGAGAGGTGGGGAGGAGATGGATTTTTTGCAGCAGCAAGGGATTCATGTGAAAGTAATTCCAGGTATGCCATAGTGGAGTGGTCTCTTAAATCTCATTATTAAGATGAAACTGTTAATATAGGAGAAGATGAATGTTTCCTGAATAATTGAATGGAACCATAATGATTTACAGAGCATTTTGAGAAAAATGATTGATCATGTTGAATTGAGTGAGGACAGGAAGATATAATCCATCTCCAAAAGTGATTATTAAAATCTGGAATGTGTGGTTTTGATAAAACATAACATTGATATTCGCAATTTTGAGTCAAATTTTTTTCTACATCTAGAGAATTCAAAAAACTTAACTTCATTGTGAATCACTTGGAAAGTTTGGCAGAAAGGTTTCCAAATAAAGGCTTGGCATAATAGTGAGGGGAATAGCGTCATAGACTTATATAAGGGCAATGTACATTGATTTATGGGGCAAATGCATTCATGGAGGGAGGAATATAGTAGTAGAATGTTGATGTGATCTTTGATGCATGAAAATGGGGACATAACTTGAATAGAAAGGATTCCAAAGAGTTTGATTTTTATGCTCATTGTTTTTGCAGGAATAACAGCTGCTTCAGGAATAGCAGCAGAGTTGGGGATTCCACTAACTCACAGAGGTGTTGCAAATAGTGTAAGATTTCTCACTGGGCATTCAAGGAAAGGAGGAACAGATCCTTTGTTTGTAGCAGAAAATGCAGCTGACCCTGATTCAACCTTAGTGATTTATATGGGCTTATCAACCTTCCCTTCACTTGCCCTAAAGTTAATGCATCATGGTTTGCCCCCTAATACACCAGCTGTTGCAGTTGAGCGAGGGACCACACCTCAACAACGCATGGTAAGCACAATTCTTAGTGTAATTGTTTTTTGGGTGTAAATAGTGTGGGCGCAAGTGCCCACGGGGGCTTGAGTCGTAAGGGGTACAAAATGAAGTGTCTACAAATAACATACTTTTTCATTTGTTGCTTTTCTCTAATTTTTCAACTCCTTTAAGTAAGTTGCTGGAATTCCTACTGTTCTGAAATTTTTTCTTGTTTTGACTCATTATTGGCACAATAAAATTGTGAAAGAAGGATTTTATTTTACTTAAACATAAGTTTATACCTTGCTTTCATTTTGGTCTTTATTTTGTATTGCATTTGCTTTCTTGTAGTTTTTTAGGCAACACATTTTATAAAATCGTAATGAGCTATAACATACTATAATCAAATTCTAAGGCTCATAAAAATTAAATGGAGTTTTTTTGTTGTAGGGATGTTCTGCTGTACTTCAACAAGTACATCTATAACAAAATTTAAGTGCAAGTTGAAATAATAGGGCAGGGGGGTGTTGGGTTGGAGATTATAAAAATTTTGAACATTTAACCTGAGATTTTAGATGAGCTGAAAAGTCTGATCACTAGATGAAAATTTAAACTAGGCTTGCTTTTAGATGATGATATATTATTGGCCTTTCTAGGTTTATGATGTCAAAATCATTTGCCTTTCACCATGTCACTCATTATCTAAATACCAGTAAATAAAATGTTTTAAATGTGTGTTTATTGTAACTAGGCATTTATTTTAGGGGCTAATAAATTGACTGGGAATGCTCAAAAACCTTAAGGGTTGTTTGTGAAAAACTCAAGCTCTAGGAAATTGTAGTTACTGTGCATGGACCTTTAAAAGTAAAAATAAAATATACTAAGCCTCAAAATCTCAAGTTTGACGATTCATCAATAGAAACCTGTAAAGGTTGATGTTCACTTATAAGAAAGATAATGTAGTGGTTAATGTCTGTGTGACAGGAGGTTGTTCATTTTATGTTTGTTTTTGCCAACAATTGACTGTCATTGCATTCTCAATCATACAGGTTTTTGCAGAACTGAAGGATCTTGCCAATAAAATTACAACAGTAGAGTTAGTCTCACCAACACTGATGATCATTGGAAACGTTGTTGCACTTTCACCATTGTGGTCACTTTCTATGAATGAAGCATCCTGTATGGTACAGGCCAAATAGACAAAATTTGGACCTGAAGAAATGTTGAACATTCAATTTGTTATCAGTTGAATTCACAGTTATGGCGGCCGATAAGGAAGGTTGACTAGACGATGCTTCTGGATGGGACAAATCTTTCAATACTTATTTGGCGTTTCAATAACTGATTTTGAGATTCAGTGAAATTGGTTTTTGAGTAGGCTTACATGCAAGACGCCTTTCTAACACTCCATTAGATTGGTTGAAATCCATGCTGAAGGCACAATGGAGTTTGAATTTGTCACAACAAAGATTAAGAGGGCCGCAGTCTCTTTGCTTGTATCAACAAAGGAAAGCTAATCTTTTGAGTTATTTAGCTGTGATCAGATTCATCTGAAAAAGTATGATTTCATCTGATTAAGGTGAGCCAAATTAGATTGAGTTCCTTGATACATTGGTTTACCTCTAATGAGGTTATAATTGCATTTTTGATTGCACTAAGTGTGCACAAAGACAATGCTAATTACTTGTGGACATGCCAAATGAGGGCAATTTGATTGCAGTTTGGAAGGGCCCTTTATTATTTGCTTACAAAAGTCTAGCTTTTTTCATATATATATATATATATATATATTTTTTTTTTGTTAATTAGCAGCGCGTTTAGCTTCATTGGGATAAATGAGTTGGTAAATAAAGAGACATTCTTTTATCTTTTCTTTTTTTTTTTTTTTTTTTTGATAATCGACATTCCTTTATCTATGTGAATGTTGGATGAATGGTGATGATTAGCGTGAAATTATGGTTTATTATAACTTTTGTATTTGCATATATATATTAATAGCCATATGATATGAAATCATGCTTGCAAGTTGCAACATTTGTTCTCCTATTAGGGGACTATACGAGTTGTACTTTAGCATGGTGCTTCATTTTTGATGTCTGCTTCTTTATTTAATGCATTGATAATGTTTTGAATGAACTCAGAATGAAATAACATGTTTGTACTATGTGATATTTTAATATGAACAATCTATTGATGCTTCAATCGACTGACAAATAAACAGGGCACACAGAAACAACAATTATCATCTCACTTGAAGATATGTTAACACCTAGAATCCTATGAAAAAATAAAATAAAAACGAAGGAGTGAGATGAGGTAGGGATGTTCAACATATATCTCCTTATGATGTTCTGAGATGGAATCTGGCTATTAACAAGTTGAAAGGTGACAATTATGGTGTTGCTCACGAGGATTGCTTGAGTTATTTGTTATACATTTAGTGTGCGTTTGGGATAGTGATATGGTGTTGGACACATTGCTACATGAGGAATGTAGTTGCTGCAGAATTCTTCTACCTCAGTGTACTACTTCAACATTATCTTTATATTTAGCTGAGCTTTACCATTAGTTGAATATTTTTATGCTTATCTGAATAAAGCCAAGCTTAAGATAAGATTAGTATATGACTTATTCAGGCTATATCAGATTAGCTTTGGGGCAGTTTACTTTTATCAAGTTGCTATTTTCCAATTGATGTAGGTCATATATATGATCTAGATGCAATGAATAAACCCATAAGACATTTGATATTTCCCTAACTTAGGTAGTATTTCTATTGGAGGATTGGTCTCTCCTTGAAGCAAACTGTGTTTGTGATTCCATTCTTCCACTGCTATATGGCCGTGGAGGTTCTAACATATAGCTTTTTTTTGTTTTTGTTTTTGTTTTTGATATTTTGATAATGGGGGTGGGAGATTTGAACTCCAGATGTCTCTAACAGAAATGCCAAGACTATGCACCACACGAGAGCTTCGGATTGCATCAAAAAGTTACATTCTTATTGTAACAGGTGAAATTCAGACCTGTTATGGAACCCTGAATGTGGTGGGGGAAATTGCACTTTACCATCCGAAACTATATCCCAAATTACAGTTTGCACCGTAAATTATGATTGTTTTTGTCCATTAAGGTTGCAGCTGGTGTAATAATTTGATCTTCTGGGTTATTGACTTATTGTTTGACCCCCAGGTTCTGTTTGGTTAAAGCTTTGCTTTGACCTTTGTACTTTAGTTTTTGTGTAAATAAAATATAAAATGCCTCACTCTACCAGAGTGAAAACTGAAATTGATCATGTTGCTTGAAATTTTACAAGCAACATAATCAATTTCATCCAAGTGACAAAAGTCATCTCAATAAGTCAACACGTGGAGAGTTATTTGAAGACTTATTCTGGCAATTGTAGTAAGTCCTTGAGATAGTCAGTTTCCTCTAAATTTTGTTAAAAGCCAAAAATTGCCTCAACAAATCTCTTTAATGTCAAAAACTAATTTACATTGACATTTTGGTGTGAAAAAAAAATTGTAATAAATTTATGGCTAAAATGCAAAACTCACATTCTATGTTTCAACAAAATTTGTTTAAGTCATTTGACTTTGTTTTCGTTTATTTTAGTCTTTTAACTTTCGAATTTATTCAATTAAGGTTTTTTCATCAACTTTTGTTATATGTTGTGGTTAATTTTCCAATTTTTAAATTTTTGTTCAAGTTTTTTAAAATAAAAAAAATTAAATTAATGATTGAAGAATATTTCTTAGATATTTTTTTTATATATTATTTTTCAAAAAATTTTAACAAAAATTGACAAATAGTCCTTAATTTAATAAATCTAAAACTTAGATAACTGAAATGAACGAAAACAAAATTAAAAAACTAAAATGAATATAAAGAAACTTAGATGGTGAGTCTTGTATTTTAGCCTAAATTTATTATTCAAGAATATATTAGGACAACTTTTGTCACCATCAAAACAGCATAGTCACCCGGAACTTTGTAGATCTACTTATGCTTTTTGTATTTTCAACAAAAATGTCTAAGGTATATTTCCAATGGAGTGATGCTATAAATACTACAAATTGTATAAATTAATGTGTTAATTTTAAACACAAAACAAAAATATAAGCTTTTCACAGTAAAATTGATCACAGTTTTAGCATTTTCTATATTTTTAACAACTAAATTTCACTGATAGTTTGCTTGCTTATCTTTAGCTGACATTCTTAAACAGCCGAAGCATCACAAGAGAACTAGCCTCTATGATTTCTCTTTGAATTTCCTCCATTACTATGTTACCAAAGGTAGAGTATCACGCGTTCAATTAAAAAAGAAAAAAAGAAAAAAACAGAGAAGAAATGTTAGATTTAAAGGCTTCTTTTTAATTTTGTTTTTAATAATTTTTTCTTTTAGAAAACTAATAACAAATTAAGAGAACGGATAAAATAATTCCCCAAAAAATGCATATGAAAATTAACTAATCATTAATTATGTTAACATAGGCGGAATTGACATAAAACTATATCTTATTTAAAATTTATAAATGTAATAAATCACACGCAATATAACCAACAACAATAAGAAGATGAACATGTATTCATGTTATGATTTAATAATTTTTTTTTGATGAATGACGAATTTTATTCTAGAAGAAAACAACTACAAAACAATAAAGTGTTAGAAAAATACTGTGGAGTGAATAAGAAATTGACTCCTAATGTGTTCATGTGAACATGATATTAAATTGGCGAGAATCCTTAAGTCTTGCATAGAAAGTGATAGAGAATACGAGTTTATATGCTCATGGGTTAGACATTGGGTTGAGTTTTTGGTATGTGTGGACTAGACTCTCTTGTCCAAATAATAATTATTTTATTTTATTTTATTTTTTGAGTCATTAAATTTGTATACAACAGTTATTCATGAAACATTGTGTTTATTTAGTAAAGAATATATTCATAGTTCCTCATTCACAAAAAAAAAAAAAAAATTCTAGAAACTCTACTAGAGAATATTTTTGTGCACTAATTAGCATTTGAGAGAGAGAGAGAGAGAGAGAGAGAGAGAGAGAGAGAGATTAGTTTGTAGAGCATAGACCCTGTGTGTTTCTTCTCCATGCTATGAATCATTTTATCTTGAGAGACAAACGTCCATGAGTCTCAAAGCATTACTAATTGTGTGAGGGGCAAAATCTGTTTTAAGAAGATTGTGTCAAACATAATACTTAATCTTTATCGTTCGTCCTTCATGCATTTAATCTGTGAGTATTAAATCATCTTGCAAATTTCTTCTTATATATACAATATTTATTTAATATTTTTACCTTCCATATTTTATTGTGTTATTGATTATAATTAATCTATTTACTTAATTACAAAAGTAAGTTGTTGAAATATATGAACGAGGGCTATTAAGAGCATCTACAACCGGAAATCTCATCCTATCCTATTTTATCATCTCAAAAAGTTACTTTATCAATTAAAACATACCATTTTTCAATACACCCAACATCCCAAAATTTTATTTTTTCCCAATTTATTTAAATATTCTTTTTTTTTTCTATTTCTCTCACTCTCTTTTCCTTTTCATCTCTCTCCCTCAACCTCTGTCACAAGAACAGATAAGAAAAAATAAAAAAACAATGAGCAAGGTCACTAGCTAGCAACCACCACCACAACCACAATAGCCACCACCACGCCACCGCTATGCCAACCACCAAAACCTATTAAAAAAACCACCAAACCCACCACCAACAACAACCACCACAAGAAACAGCCACCACAAAAACCACCAAGATAAAAAAAAAACACAAAGAAACCGCAAAAAAATAACAACCAACAACCACAAGAAACAACCACTACAAGAACCACCAAAGAGGAAACCCTCCCCCCCCCCCCCCCCCCTAATGGCAAAACCACCACATCAGCCAACCGCTCCAAGCACCGGCGATTTGCACGGGCACGCCACTAAGAGATTGGCTCGTGTCGCTCCGAGCACTGGTAATTTGCATGGATTCAACGTGTGAGCTCCGATTCGGCGTGAGTTTCGAAATGGCTTGGTGATTCAGCGTGAGCTCTGATCTGGCACAGACTCAACTGAGAGAAGCTTGACAATGGCGAGAGAGAGAGGGGATGAGAAAGAGAGAAGGAAGAGAGAGAAAAGGAGAAAAAATGAGAGAGGAGAGAGAAATTGCCGTATTAAAACGTAGAGAGAGTATTAAAAAAATATTTTTTTTTATCTCATTTAGTTACAGTACCATCTTACATTTGAGATTGTACTGTAGCAATATGTCAAAAAAAATTTGGTTTTTTCCCATTTGGCCTTTCTGTTGCTGAGCAGTTTTTGGGCTTGAATGCCAAATGTACCTCGCATTTGGCATATAGCAGGCCCACTGCTGATGCTCTAACAATGTCAAAAAGAGCCAAAATTGTGATTTGATAGTCCCCACATGTAATCTTCACACGAAAAATGTTGCACGTGGAGAGCATACATCTTTTGTCTTTGATGGTCTGATATTCCAAAACAAGAAAAAATCCTCTCTCTTTCGGAAGGTATTCCAAAAAATGAAAACGAAAATTGTATGATTAGAGTCATTGACAGCGACCGTGACTTTTTTTTTTTTATTTTTTTTAAAGAGAGTTTTTACCTATAATGTTCGATCTTGATAATAACTATTTATCATTAGATCAAGACATTAATTAATTTTTTGGTATAGGCAGAGATTGAACCCCAGATCTCTTATACAACCATAAAAAACTTTACCAGTTGAGCTAACTGGTACCCATGCAGTGACCGTGACTTGACTCGACGTTATATATATATATATATATATTTGAAATTTACTAACGTGTGTCTTTAAAGCATTCATTAGTAAACTATTTTGGAAAATTTTTTATAAAAAAAAGAAAAAATAATTAATTTTTTTGATAATTTTTTTAATTTTTCATAATTTTTTTTCCAAAATGAATGATTATGACGTGCCCTAAGTGCACATAAAAAATGGGCCAGTGTGATATTAAAGCCAGTTCAATTTTGATTTGATATGTTACCAATAGGCTACAGTATCTTCAATATTTGACCCATTAGAAAAGAGTATATTTCTGTGATCCACTCACCACGTCGAGACAGTGATTTGGGGCCTGTTTGGTTTTTTTTTTTTCATAGCTCATCACTCATCACTCAATTTCCATCACTCATCACTCATCACTCATCACTCAAAATTCTCTAACTCCCTACACCACACCCGTTTAGCACCATCACCCAGTTATCATCACTCAATATTTTTCAACTATTTGTGGGTCCCATGCCTATCATTCAGTACAGTATTTTTTTTTTCAGAACCCAGATTACCCGAGAAAGAAGAAAGGGGAAAAAAAAAAAAAGCCCAGATCACCCGAACCCAATGAAAAAAAAAAATACCAAAGAAGGAAACCCAAGTCACCGAACCCAGTGAAAGAAGAAGAAGAAAAGAAAAAAAAGAAGTTGAAACCCAGAAGACGAGCTGATTAGAAGAAAGGAAGAAAAAAAAAAAAAAAAAGAAGGAAGAAGACGCTGATCAGAAGAAAGGAAAAAAAAAAAAGGGAGAATGAGTCAAAAGTTGCGGCTAGTGGATCCCTTTATGTATGTTTAATTACAAAAATGCCATTGAGTGATGAGTTATGGAAACTGAAAACAGCTAAAATGTGTTTTCATTTTCCATAACTCATCACTCAAAAATTAGAGAATTGAGTAATAGAAGCACAGTTATAGAAATAGAGTTATGAAAATCCATACGGACTTCTCTGCCTTGGGTCCCACCATTTTTGAGTTATGAGTTATGGAAACTCAAAATCCAAACAGCCCCTTGATATGTTACCTATAGTAACTTCAATATGTTACTTACAGTATCTCTCACAGCAATTAGGTTTATACACATGTTTATATCGTCTCTTGTAACAAGTGGATGTTACAAATACGTGGAACCCACCTACTAAACGAGATAATACATAAGACAAAATTTAGTTATAAAATTAATTGTAATTTAAGTTTATAAACTCACTTAATAAAATAAATATTACAATATATTTTGACAATTTAACCGTTAAATAACATGTTTTTTACGCTTTTAATGTACATGTCAAATTTTGTGTCAATCAGATATTATTTACTATATAAACTACAAGTTTATATGTTGTACATAATTTTAAATTACCAAAAAAAAAAAAAACTTGCAATTTAAAAAATTTATTGATGATATAACTATTAATCTTTAATTTTCTTGAAATTTTGCAAGCATGAAGGATGTAAGAAGAAGATGTAATCCAATGATGGATTTGTCAAAATTCACCTCCAATGAAAAGATATTGAGTAAGTTAAACTTATCGCTATAAACTTACTAAGTTTATAGCGATAAGTTATAACCAATTTTGTAATTAAATTTTATCTTAATATATACACCAAAAACAAGATATAATTTTCCCACCACAACACCTCACTGCTCCATGATTTACTTAAAACTGATACAAATATTAAAAAATGGCTCTTGCAATAATACTATTCTTATTTTTGAAATGGTTTTGCCGAATTTTATAATTAAAAATTGAAAATGGTTGGTTGCTAAATTTGGCAATTTTGAATAAATAGGTGGTGTTTATAAATTCAATCATCGAAGACTGGATTAGGGTGGAGGTGACCACACAGCCCCATCGTAGTGATTATGACAGTTTGTGGAGCATGGGCACTCTTGGGAAGTACGATCTATATATCTTTTTTTTTTTTTTTTTTTTTTTTGTGCTGAGATTTTTATATCTATATCTATATAAATATATATATATATATATATATATACATATATTATGAAAAATTATAAGATGATTTTGGTCCCTCATATGTAAACTTAAAAGCTCGAGTTGAATTCTCAGCCAAAAGAAGAAAAAGAAAAAAGAGGTCGTGTTGCACATTAATTTCTCCTCTACCTTTTATTTATTTATTTATTTTTTTTCCTTCTTATTATGGACTTCACGTGCAGTGAGAAATGACAATACATTTTTGGGCCTAGAGATATTGACAATTTAGAGTAGGCAACAAAAGAAAAGTTATGAAATTTGTTTTTTTGTTTTTTTTTTCCCCATAGCTAAGCAATATTTAAAGATTTAAATTGATATAGGTTTTACTCATTGAAAGAATTGGATAATATCATTCAAAGGACTCTTAGCGTCTATGGATTAGTTAAGTTTATAATGATATAATCCTCACTTTTCTCACATAAAGATGAGTTACATATATTAAATTCATTGTGACAATCTATTATTTATGTGAAAAAAGGGAATACTATATGATTTTACTGCAAAAATACTTAATAATTTTTCAAATTTATGTTGTGTGATGTTCTTTCAAATGCTTATGACAAAAAGTGGATGAAAAAAAATCAGCACAGTCATTAGTATATATAAAGTCTAAAGCACTGTCTCTCACAACAACAAATTAATAGTTACTATATAAAAGAAAACTGCTAGGCATGTAACATATTCTAAACACACACACACACAAAAAAATTAACAAATTTTTTTTTATCATATTATTGATCTAGCACTAATCATATTCATTATATTGTCCAAAAAACAAAAAAATCTCTAGTCAAATTGCTAGTAATTTTACTAATTTTATTATCAATATTGTTAGGCTCTTGTATATATAATTAATTTATAATGATGAAAGAGATCTGAACACAAAAGTAGTAAAAGTGATGTGATCAGGTTAGCATGTCTATGAGAAAATATCCCATCTCACAGATCCAAATCCACCTATTGTGTCTGTTAGGTTCTAAAAGTTTAGAACAATTGGCAAATCGTGAACATAAACTTGTCTAGATATAGATCTTAGAGTCGATAAGTTTTTTTAGACAATGCTTAAGGTGATTCAAGTCAAGATTCAAGAACATGTAAGCTGCAAAAAAAAAGATTCAGAAATTGCCTGGTTCGATCGATCGAAAAACAGGTTCGACCGATCGAGAATCGTATCTGCAGAATTTTAATTAAGCCCAAACAGCAGTTCAAGCCCATTAAGGATTAGGGTTTCAGATCTACTTCGCCTACCATATAAAGGAAATCCTAAGCACGTTTTTATAAGGCTTTTTAGATAGAGAAGAGTGTGCCTCTTTTGTATTTAGGGTTTTGCTCCTAAAACCTCCCTTATAACTTCTACCGGTGTTGTTCCTTGAAGAATCTCAAGATCCGGTATTGCTGAAGTTGCTGCCTTCTCTAGTCATCAAAGGTGCTGATGATCTAAATCTTCAAGGGTGGTCTTGGAGTCACAAACAGGAGAGTTTGTGTTGCTAAACCTTTGAGTGGGATCTCAAAGTCACATGCGTGGGTGTTTTTGTTTTGCAAAGATTAAAGAAAGAAGGAGTCTGTGGTCTCGGAGCTGTCATGTGGTCATGGTAGTAAATTTCCTACAGGCAGGTAGCAATAGGATGTTAGTGGTCTAAGTCACTATTGTGTAAACTTCAATTCTTTCTAGTAGATTTGCTATTTTACCTTGAGGATAGTTAGGTTAAATCCTCCCTAGGTTTTTTACCAGTTTGATTTTCCTGGGTCATCATATCATGTGTTCTTTATTATTCCGCACTTTTACATGATTTGATATATTTGTGTTAACCTAGATCTGTTTAAATTACCTAAGTTAATCACTTAGCTAATTCTCTAGGTTAATCTATTTGGTTTTAAGGGGTCTAAACGAACTAACAAGTGGTATCAGAGCGGGTAGCTCTTTTGTTTTAGATCTTTTGATCTAAGAGCTGATCCTTGATCCCTGTTATCATGGATAATTTGAAGTGTCTTTCTGCTCATGTTTGTGATGATTTGAATAAAAAGGACACTGTTGTTTCTGTTGATCTTTTTGATGCCTATGAAACTCTTCGTAAGGAATTATTGAAAACTATGAGAATTGCTAAGAAATTCAAGAAAGAGTTAAAATTGGCTAATCTTGAAAAGGAGGAATTGGTTGTTAGATTAGATGAATCTAATAAAAAGAATGAATTTTTGAGAAATCAAATTTCCTCTCAAGATGAGAAGATGAGAAGCTTGGATCAAGAGTTAGCTGAATCTAAAGCTAAAATTATAAATTTGACTAGTACCAAGCTTGCTGTTGATAACAGAAGTGTTTCTGTTTCTCTTAAGCCTAAAGCTGAAAAAGTTTATATCCCTCCTTTCAATAGGAATAATAAAGAAAAGACTTATTTTGCTAGGTTAGACAAAGGTAAAAGTTCTGATGTAGACGCTGAAGTTTCTAAACCTATGTCTAAACCTACTGCTAATGTGCATAATAAATCTGTTTTTGTGCCTACTTGTCACCTTTGTGGTGTTGTTGGTCATATTAGACCAAATTGTTCTTTGTTGAGGCAAAAACCAAAATCTGAGACTAGATTTGCTGTTAGGAATACTGATGTTCCTAAATTTGTTCCTGTTTGTTACTTTTGTGGTGTCTCTGGTCACATTCGTCCTAATTGTTATAAATTGAAATTTAAAAATTCTGTATTTCAATCTAGGATATGTGATGATATTTCTCCTGCCATAAGTCAAAATAAATTGTTTCATATGCTTTTGAAAAATTTAAGCTTGTTGGCTTGTGAAAGGAATTTGTAGGATTTCAGTCTTTCTCAGAAGATTGGTGTAATCCCTCAAACACACTCTGCTTCACATGGATTTTCACCTACAAAGCCGAAGACTCGTGCTATATGGGTGAGAAAAGATTCTCTAATGTGAGTGTTGTTGACTTGTCCCTGATTTAATTCTTTCAATTATTTGTGGACATATTTTATTTCTGTTTTTGGTTGTTTTGTTTTTTTTAGGTTGTTTTTATTAAAAAAAATATCCAAAAACATTGAAAATTTTCAAAAAGACAAAAATATTTTATTTTGTGTCTTGTTTTATTTGTTTTAAGGATTACATGAATTATGATATCTTTCTCTTGATTTAGAACATGCTTGATATTGTGGAGAAACTTGAATAGCACGTGTTATATAAGTACTAAGCTATTTTTTGATTTTGTTTGAGTATGTACTAGCTTGTACTAGTTTGTACATGTACTCGTGGGTTAATTGAGAAATTGATATTTCTTGTTTGTGTACCCTCTATAGCTTAGTTAAGCACTGTCATGCATTGCATTTGCATTTTTGTTCATTTAGAATAATGTGTGCTTTTTGTTTTTGGTCATAAAATTTTTTTTAAACCAAAAATATTTTTATGTGTTTTTGTATTATATATCTTGGATTTATAATCAAGGTTGGCCATATTTATCTTTACATAACATGTTTATGTACTTTGTTTAGCTTGGATGAGCTTCTTTATTGCACGTTACTAGTGTGAGCTTTGTAGCGCATGTTGTGTGGGAAGATGTTTATAGTTTTTGATCACATGATCTTGATCTTGAAATCACATGTCTTTGATTATCGGACTTGAACTTATTGAGAAAGGCATAAATAACCATCTCACCACTGTTTATTAGCCAATTATGAACACCTTAGTGCATATCAGAAGATTTTGTGCTCAAGAAAGTGTAGCACATACACTAAAAGAACATAAGGTGTAGCCTCGGATTAATGCTAAAATTGGTGTGTTCATTATTGGGCTATAATAAATTCAAATTAAATAAAATTGGTGTGTATATTATGAGGCAAATCAAGAAACTTACATGATTGCAAGCTTTTATTCTAGGAGATGTGAGAGTTATATGATGTAACTCTTTAGGTGATAGTCTCTTTCAAATTTATGTGATGAATTTTGTAGACTTTGTGATTAATTACTATTCACATATCACCTCACATGTCTTTCAAGCTTTTGCTAGTTGCACACACTACACAAAGTTACTCTTTGCTAAACTTTGTACATGTTATTATGTGTGATCTTGTTGTGGCCATCTAAGATTAAAAGTTCCTTGATTTTTGATACAAAATGTGTTTTATGTTTGAGTTTTTAAGGACAAATTGGTTGAAAAACTTGTTTTTGAGAGATCTGGGTTGTATTCATATGTTTTTGAAAAACTTTTAGTCTCATACTCATGCATTTCATTCATGAATCACTATGGTTTGAGGAGTTACTGCATTAAATTGCTTTGTTTTTCAAAAATTTGAGTTTTCCAAAATTTCGACCGATCGAAGCTGTTTCTCGACCGATTGAAATTGCGATAAAATTTTTGGTTTGATTCTGTCTGATTCAATTGGTATTCGATCGATGCTCGACCGATTGAAACTGAAAAATTTTCAGTTTCTAAGTTTTTGACCAAATTTTTTTTATGCATCATTTATGTTTAGGATTCATATGAATTGCATTGTATTATGTATCCATCTTGCAATTTTGCAGTCATATCTCTCATTGTTTTTACACATAACTTGCATACACTTTGCTAAATTGGGTACTCAACTTGATTGATTAATTTTTGTTTCCTTTGTACATTTTAGTATATGCTATTTTTTTTTATGTGTGAACTACATAAAATATTTTTCTTAAGAGATATGATGGATAATCAATGTCCAAATATTTTCTCTACTCATGCAACTGTTTATGGGTCACATAGTGTCAAGTTTGCATTTATTGAAAGAGATAATATTTTTCTTCATGTGTATCCTCAACTCAATTTTTTTTAGGTTTGTATGTTTTTATTTATCCCCACCTCCTAAATTTTTCCCCAAAACTTGTTTTGTTTTTCCTATTTTTATAGGGGGAGAAAAGTTTTTTTTAACCTTTGTTGTTCATAGGGGGAGTTGTTGCTCTTCCTAGGGGGAGTTTTCTCTATTTTCTATAGAGCTAAACTGTTTTATGTTCCCTTGGTTCTCTTTTTTCTCTCATATTTACTGTCACTTTACTCTTTGTTTGAGTTGTATTTGTCAATACGTGACAAAAAGGGGGAGAAATAGATGAAATGTGGGAATCCTGTTTGTCTTGTTTAGGGGGAGAATATAAAAACTTTTTGATGTATCTAACTTAGGGGGAGAGTTAGAATTTATTTTTGTTTTTATATTCTGTTTCATATTATTGTTTATATGTCTTTCTTTCCACACATGCGGTGATGTGTTTGTTGAGTGTTTCAGGAAAGACAGGTGCATTCTAATCAAGACCTTCTACCTCTTCTTGGCAACTTCTAGGTTAAGAGTCTTAGATTGGGATTTATGATGTAATTGGGCATTTTATTGTATTGGGTTGTTCTTGTATTTGAGCATTTCATATTGTATGTAAGTTTTGTCACGAATTGCCAAAGGGGGAGATTGTTAGGTTCTAAAAGTTTAGAACAATTGGCAAATCGTGAACATAAACTTGTCTAGATATAGATCTTAGAGTCTATAAGTTTTTTTAGACAATGCTCAAGGTGATTCAAGTCAAGATTCAAGAACATGTAAGCTGCAGAAAGAAAGATTCAGAGATTGCCTGGTTCGATCGATCGAAAAACAGGCTCGACCGATTGAGAATCGTATCTGCAGAATTTTAATTAAGCCCAAACAGCAGTTAAAGCCCATTAGGGATTAGGGTTTCAGATCTACTTCGCCTACTATATAAAGGAAACCCTAAGCACGTTTTTATAAGGCTTTTTAGAGAGAGAAGAGTGTGCCTCTTTTGTATTTAGGGTTTTGCTCCTAAAACCTCTCTTATAACTTCTACCGGTGTTGTTCCTTGAAGAATCTCAAGATCCGGTATTGCTGAAGTTGCTGCCTTCTCTAGTCATCAAAGGTGCTGATGATCTAAACCTTCAAGGGTGGTCTTGGAGTCACAAACAGGAGAGTTTGTGTTGCTAAACCTTTGAGTGGGGTCTCAAAGTCACAAGCGTGGGTGTTTGTGTTTTGCAAAGATTAAAGAAAGAAGGAGTCCGTGGTCTCGGAGCTGTCACGTGGTTGTGGTAGTAAGTTTCCTACAGACAGGTAGCAATAGGATGTTAGTGGTTTAAGTCGCTATTGTGTAAACTTCAATTCTTTCTAGTGGATTTGCTATTTTACCTTGAGAATAGCTAGGTTAAATCCTCCCCAAGTTTTTTACCGGTTTAGTTTTCCTAGGTCATCATATCATGTGTTCTTTATTATTCCACACTTTTACATGATTTGATATATTTGTGTTAACCTAAATCTGTTTAAATTACCTAAGTTAATCACTTGGCTAATTCTCTAGGTTAATCTATTTGGTTTTAAGGGGTCTAAACGAACTTACAGTGTCTATAGAATAACCTTCACATGCAACTCACAACTTACAAACCCACTCATGAACACTATGTTGAACTCTCAGTTGCAAAGCCATATCTCTTATCCATCCTTCTTCCTTACACCAAAACCGTCCATTCTCTTCCATGGCTTCACACTTCTCTCCCTGTCCATCCATGCCAACACTTCCTCAAAAGAGACACCAACTTTTGCATACGTGCCAATTATAATGTTGGTACCAAAACTGGCTCATCATCAATGGCTACTTCAATTGATCAAAACCCAGTTTCAGTTAAGGCAGTTGTGACAGTTAAGGTCACTACTGGAGAGTTCTCCAACCTTGGGTAACCAAACCTGTTGATGATTTCACTAATTTATTTGGTAAAAGATTACTTTTGGAGCTCATTAGCGCTGAGCTAGATCATAGTAAGTGATGATAGCATTCATATTAACTACTCTTAAAAGTAATTATTCTACCAGAACACTGCAGTGTTGCATTGGTGTCCAGTTTCTTTGTTGTTTTTACATGAAATACCACTGATGATGCCAAAATTCACCCTCAGTGAGCCGCAGGGTCTTCACGCGTTCCGGGTAAACCTGCACGAGTTGAAAGAACCTGAAAGAGGGAGTACCGGTGTGGTACCGGCCAACAACCCTCTGACGGTTAAGTCAGTATTACTCACAACTCCAGAGTGCCAGGGTTGGGATAGAAACATGCGTACCTTTGTTCATGAGGGTTGAGGGTATTTATAGTGGTGTAGAGTTGGGGCCTTTGGCGTGTCCGAGGAGATAACCTTTGATCGGAACCATGCCCTAATGCGTGTTCTCTACGGAATTCTTTCCTGACTGGGGCCATCCCCTGTGGCGTGGAGTGCAAGTTATCTATTCTTGACAGCGCGTAGGTCACAAGACATGTCGGTTCCTTCAGATTCGTCCCGTCACCCGTTCACCCCGTCGATGTGTAGATTATGCTGTCGGGACTTGCAAGGGAGTTGGTTGAGGGTGACGGGCATAGGTGGACCGTCGTCCATTACCGCGCCATCGCCTAGATGGAGGGTGACGGCGCCTTCAAGAAGGTACCCCATCAGTTGCCCCTTACTCCTTAATTCCGTCGGTCTCGCCTGACGGATTGGGGAGTACAGCGTGTGGCAGACAAGGCACTAATGGCCAGTCACCTCGAGCAGCCCTAGTGTCAGCACACGTGTCTTTGGCCGAATGGCAGGTAGCTGGACGGGAGGGCCGCTTCGTCTTCTGCGCCTCAAACCACCTATATATATGCTCCGTTTTTCCTCATTTCTCTTCTTTTATTCCAATCCCGCTGTCCAGAGAGAAACCGTCAACCCAGAGATTACAATTGCCTTTTGGTTCTCATCCGCTGGTTGGTACCGTCAGCTTCATTAATACTATTACAACTTGGTGAGTTACTTTTCTCTGCCCTTAACTTCTTTGATTCAATTGTATACTGAGCTTTAGGAAGAAGTTTCCGGGAAGGCCGTCACTCAAGTTCTTAGATCAAACCCGTCGCTTGTAGGTAGTAAGATGTCTAGGGAGACGTCGAGTGAGCAGTCGTCAGTCCGCGATGGGGCGAGCTACGACGAGGTTTACCAGCCAGGCCACGAGCCAGGAGATGGCTCTTCTTGGTCGTCAGAGGACGAAGCGTCGGTACAGTCTTCCGACGGGGGAGTTAGGGACCAAGGTGGAGTAGTAAGAGAAGGTAGAGATGACGACTAAACGAGGGAGAGTGGAAGCGGCAAGGGTTCGTCAGGGGATGAAGACTTGGAGAGTACCTCGGGAGGCTCGGGAGACGACCGTCCGTTCATCCTCCCCAAAGATTGGACGGTTAATCATTTTTTACCCTCGATGACAGATAAGGTTTTTAATTCGCTGCGGGCCCGTTACCAAATCCCAGACGATATTCCGATCCGTCTTCCCTTGGAGAAGGAGAGGTGTTACTCCGGGAAGACCGCGGACGTTGGCATGTATGATGCCATGTTCGCGGCAGGATTGAGGTTGCCTCTGACGGCTCTCCACCGTCAGTTGGCAAATTACCTCGGCTGTCCGTCAACCAGATTGCCCCCAACGCCTGGAGGGTGTTCATCGGTTTTGAAATATTGTGGGGGAGCCTGAGTGGAGGGCACCGTCAACTGACCCTTGACGAGTTCTTTTGGTGTTGCCGTCCACATCACATTACCTCGTCCAAGGGGATTTACCACTTCTCTGCGAGGAGGAAGGAGTTGAGGCTGGTGTCGGACATGCCTGACTCCAACAGGAATTGGAAGGGCAGGTATTTTTTTGTGGAGGGGACGAGTTGGGTCTGCCATGAGAAGGAGTGGGGGTCGATTCCTCACGGATTTGACAACACTTGGGGTTACGTCAGGAAGTCAGGTCGTCGCCGTCATCCTTGCTTATCAGCTTATTTTAGTCCAAGGTTCTAACCCGTCTGTTCTACTTTTCCTTTTCAGCTTTCGCTCGCCCCGTGATCTCGGAGGAGCAAGAGGCCTTCATCCTCAAGGTGACGGAGATACCCTTAGAGGAGAGGAAGTGTCACGACCTCATCACACCTGACGCCCTCCACACTTATTGTGGGGGACCACTGCCAACAGAGGAGGCACGCCGCTTAGATAAGTTATCCCGTCAACGTAAGTTCAATCATATGTTCATTCTCGTCAACTTTACTTGGAATTTTTACATTGGGTCCTTGTCTTGCAGAGATGGAGTCCGCCAAGATGAGAGCTCAGGTCAAAGCCGCCGCTGCCCGTAAAAAGGAGGAAGGGAAGGGTAAGGAGGGGGCGTCCACGTCCTTCTCGAAGGCCATCAACAAGGGTGCGCCAAAAAGGAAGGGTGACGGGACCGAGGGCCGCCCGGCGAAGAAAGTGGCGGTCACCCTTGGGGATCATTCTACGAGGCCCCCGTCACCCAAGCACGGGGCCGGCAAGGGGCTGATGTCGGTCCAAGGTCCCGTCATCCCAGAGGACGGGCGCTGCATCCTTACCCATAAGGATTATGCCTTGGAGCGGTTGGACTCCATCCTGGGGACGAGGGAGGCTGACGCTTGCGTCAGCCAATCTGTGCAGGAGCTGGGGGACTCAGGTCTCTTCGATCTCGCCAGGGTATGTATATTCTTTACTACTCGTCCCGTCTGCTTTTTGTGGTACTGTGCTGACGGAAGCTTTGCTCCACAGGCAATGGTTCGCATGAGGGCCATGCAAGTGAAAGGGACGAAGAACGAGGAGCTGCTGGCCCGTCAGAAGAAGCGCATCACGAATCTTTCTGACGGGTTGGACCAGTGCAAGGAAGCTTGCCGGACCCTGAACAGGGAAACAAGA
Organism: Lithocarpus polystachyus; assembly: GCA_033629205.1. Taxonomy (NCBI): domain Eukaryota; kingdom Viridiplantae; phylum Streptophyta; class Magnoliopsida; order Fagales; family Fagaceae; genus Lithocarpus; species Lithocarpus polystachyus. Next base: position 2,653,681 of record CM066165.1, read on the forward strand.
GAGTTGAAAGAAAAACTTGAAGAAACAACCCGTCAGCTAAAGAAGGAGACGGAGGCTAAGGTGACGGCGGAGAAGGAGCTGTCATCACTGTTGGGTCAGGTCGAGACGGCGAAGGCTGACGCCGTTATCGAATTCAAGACGACCCAAACATTCATAGACGCCTGCGCCGAGTACTACGGTGACGGGTTTGAGGACTACCTTAAGCAGGTGAAGTCCCTCTTCCCCCACCTTGACTTGTCAAGGGTGTCTATAGATGACCCGGTGCCGTCGACTCCTGTGGGCGACACCGTCATGGTAGACGACGACAGTCTCAGCGAGTCTGGGACGCAGCTGAAGGATGACGGTGTCGTCCTCGCCCAGCCTGCTCCTGCCCCTTCCGGTGCTCAAACGGCTCCGTCATCCGATCCTTCTGGCTTCGAAGGCTTCCCTGTGGTCTAAGATCCCCCCAAAGGCAACGAGATCGTGTCGGATGCTCCTGCCGTTTGATTCTTGTAAAATTTATTATTATTACTTTTCTTTTGTAAGTAGTGCCCCGTCGTTTCGAAGGCTTTTGTAAGAACAAAATTTTTGTAATACGATAATTTTTCATTATTCGCAATGCGTTATTTTCCTTGTGGATGTTTTTTTTTTGTATTGCTTTGCGGCAGTCCAATTTTGGACTTTTGTTATACTTAGGACCTTCCAATGGGGTCGTCAACCTTCTTTATGAATCATGGTAAGAGCTATCTTTTCAAGCCGTCACCTTACGAACCGTTAGTGTATAGGCTTGACCGGTTTTCGCACTTAGATTATAGGCTTAACTTTTTAGGATAGCGCCGTCGTTTTAAGGCCGTTTGTTCCTGCGCTTGATGGGCGTTTACGCCTTGTAGATCTTCAGTTGGCCTTTAGGCCGTTGGCTTTAGTGCTTGGCGCTTTTGCGCCTTGTAGTTTTTTTTTTATTGGCTCTGAGCCGTCAGCTTTGGTACTTGACGTGCCTTGTAGAGTTTGGGACGTTGGCTCCCATGCCGTCGGCTTTGGTGCCTGACAGATTTATGTCTTTTAGATTGGCTTCTGAGCTATCAGCTTTGGTGCTTGATGCTCTTACGCCTTGCATAAATTTTAGGTTGGCTTCTAAGCCGTCAGCTTTGGTGCTTGACGCTTTTATGCCTTGTAGATTTTAGGTTGGCTTCTAAGCCGTCAGCTTTGGTGCTTGACGCTTTTATGCCTTGTAGATTTTAGGTTGGCTTCTAAACCGTCAGCTTTGGGTCGTCAGTCATGGTATTGTCGACTTTGGCACTTCGCATGTTTTAAGGTCAAACACTTTACATAGTATGGGAGAGACTGAATAAACTACTGAGCCTTGCATAAATTTTAAGAAGGGAAAAAAGTACTCTTCGGGTTCCCAAAATACATTAAAGCATACAAGTGGGAGCTGCCACTTTTTATTGGTAATACTTCCGGAGGTGCTTGGCGTTCCACGGATGGGGTAGTGTCTGTCCTTCCATCGTTTCCAAGTGGTAGGTGCCTCTTCGGTGCCATGACGTGACTCGGTAGGGTCCTTCCCAGTTGGGGCCGAGCTTTCCTTGGGCAGGATCTCTGGTGGCGCCCATGACTCTTCTTAGAACAAGGTCTCCGACCTGGAAGTCCCTGTACCTGACTCGAGAATTGTAGTGCTTGGTCATGCGATCTTGGTATCGTGTAAGTCTTTGCTCGGCCGCTGCTCTGACTTCGTCGATTAGGTCCAGCCGTAGGCATAATGCCTCATCGTTCCTGTTTTCATCGTGGGCGTTCACCCTATAGGTTGTGAGTCCTACTTCGGCCGGGATGACTGCCTCGCTTCCGTAGGTTAGCCGGAATGGCGTTTCTCCTGTTGGGGTCCTTGCCGTCGTCCTGTATGCCCAAAGTACGCTGGGTAGTTCCTCAGGCCATATTCCCTTTGCCCCCTCGAGTCGAGTCTTGATAATCTTCAGCAAGGATCGGTTCGTCACTTCGACTTGCCCGTTGGCTTGGGGGTGAGCGGGGGAGAAGTAGTGATTTTTTATCCCCAGCTGCGAACAGAACTCTCGGAAGGGGCCGTTGTCGAATTGTTTGCCATTGTCCGAGACTAGGACCCTAGGGATCCCAAACCTGCATACGATGGACTTCCAAACAAAGCTCCGCACATTCTTCTCTGTGATGGTAGCTAGAGCTTCAGCTTCTACCCACTTTGTAAAGTAGTCTATGCCTACAATCAGGAACTTCAGCTGCCGCATAGCCGTTGGGAAGGGTCCCATAATGTCTAGTCCCCATTGAGCGAACGGCCACGGGGATGTCATGGGAGTTAGCTCTACGGGCGGCTGTCTGACGACGTTGCTGAACCTTTGACATCGGTCGCAGGCTTTGACGTAGGCTTGGGTGTCTTTCTGCATGGCGGGCCAGTAATACCCCGCCTGAATCAGCTTGTGCGCCAGTGATCGAGATCCCGAGTGGTTTCCACAGACTCCCTCGTGAACTTCCCTCATGACATAGTCGGCTTCTTTGGGTCCCAAACACCTTAGGTACGGGCAAGAGAAACCCCTTTTGTATAGGACGTCCTTTATAAGTACGAACCTTACGGCTCGGACCTTCAGCTTTCTGGCGGCTTCTTTTTCTTCTGGCAAGGCTCCATTCTTTAGGTAGGAGACTAGCGGCGTGGTCCAGTTACCTTCGGAGCCTATTTCCTGCACACTGACAATGTCTATTAGTGGCGTCGTTTGTACAAAAGAAAGCACATTATCTGGGGCGGCCACGTGTTCTGAAGAGGCGGCTTTGGCAAGGCGGTCTGCTTGCTCATTTTCTTCTCTAGGTATTTGGATCACTTCGGCCCTTAGCTCATTCACTCTTCTCTTCGCTTGATCTAAATACCTTCTCATTCTGTCGCCTCTACATTCGTAGTCTCCGCTTACTTGGTTAACGACGACCTGGGAGTCGCAGTAGGCTACCACTTTGGTGGCCCCTGCTGCTATGGCGAGGTCGATCCCAGCTATCAGTGCTTCATACTCCGCCTCATTATTTGTGGTAGGGAAATCTAGGCGAATCATGCATTCGATCTGATCTCCCTCAGGGGAGCGAAGTACGACACCTATTCCCCCGGCCTGTCTGGTCGACGATCCGTCCGAATGTAAGGTCCATGAAGGGTGCTCGTCTGCCCCCTGGTCCTCGCCGCTTGTGAATTCGGTGATAAAGTCAGCAACAGCCTGCCCCTTCATGGCGGTGCGCGGGCGGTACCTGATGTCGAACTCGGTTAATTCGATTGCCCATAAGGCCAGGCGACCGGCTGCTTCGGGGTTGTGCATCGCCCGTCGCAGGGGTTTGTTGGTTAAGACAACTATTGTAGGAACTTGGAAGTATGGCTTAAGCTTGCGGGCCGCGGTGATCAAGGCGAAGGCAAGCTTCTCCATTGGCGGGTACCTTTCTTCTGCCCCGCAGAACGCCCGGCTGGCGTAGTACACAGGCTTTTGGACCTTGTCTTCTTCTCTGACCAAGGCCGCACTGACTGCCACCGGGGAGACGGCCAGGTAAAGGAAGAGTTCTTCCCCTGGTTGCGAGGGGCTCAGCAGCGGTGGTGAAGAGAGGTAAGCTTTCAGATCCTCGAACGCCTTTTGGCACTCGCCCGTCCACTCGAAAGACTTCCTCAGCGTGCGGAAAAAGGGTAGGCACTTATCTGTCGCCCTTGATACAAACCGGTTCAGGGCGGCTACTCTCCCATTCAAGCTTTGTACCTCCTTCATGTTTTTTGGGGGCGCCATTTCCACTATGGCTCGAATCTTGTCTGGGTTGGCCTCGATGCCCCTTTGAGACACCATGAAGCCTAGGAATTTTCTCGCCGCCACTCCAAACGCGCATTTTGCCGGGTTGAGCTTCATGTTGTAGAATCGGAGTGTGTCGAATGTTTCCTCGAGGTCCTTCAGGTGGTCTTCCTTCCTTCTGCTTTTTACCAACATGTCATTGACATATACTTGAACATTCCTCCCTATTTGGTTGGCGAACATTTTGTTCATGAGTCTCTGATATGTGGCGCCCGCATTTTTCAATCCGAATGGCATTACCTTGTAACAGAAGAGACCCTACTGGTGACAAATGAAGTTTTCTCTTGGTTAGCCACGTCCATCCGGATCTGATTATACCCTGAGAAGGCATCCATGAAGCTCAGTAGCTGGTGTCGGGCTGTAGAGTCCACCAGTGTGTCGACTCGAGGGAGGGGGTAACTATCTTTGGGGCACGCCTTATTCAGGTCCGTGAAGTCCACACACATGCGCCACTTCTCGCTAGCCTTCTTGACCATCACCACGTTGGCCAACCAGTCGGGATAGTACACTTCTCGGATGAAATCCGCTTCTCGTAGCTTGCCGACTTCTTCTGCCACTGCCCGGTCTCGTTCCGGGGCAAACACCCGCTTCTTCTGACGAACGGGCCGGAAAGTGGGAGACACGTTCAGCTTGTGCACCATGACTGAAGGGTCAATTCCCGGCATGTCTTCATGACTCCAAGCGAACACATCCTGGTTTTTTCGAAGGAAAGTCACTAGCGCCTGGCGAGCCAAAGTGCTGGTGAGAGCGCCGATCCTGGTGGTCCGGTCTGGCCTGGACTCGTCGAGTGCTATCTCCTCAAGCTCCTCTGCGGGTTCTGCCCCCACCCGCTGCTCTATGTTCATTGCTGGTAGGTGGCTGTCTGCTTCTACCATCACTACGTAGCATTCTCGCGCGGCGACCTGGTCTCCCCATAACTCCCCCACTCCATCCTCGGTGGGGAACTTGACCATCAGGTGGTAGGTCGACGTCACAGCCTTCCAAGCGTTAAGGGTGGGCCGCCCTATGATAACATTGTAGGCGGACGAACAGTCGACGACGAGGAAGGTGACATCTTTGGTGACCTACCTGGGGTACGTCCCAATCGTGACCGGCAAGGTGATGGCGCCGAGGGGGTAGACTCTCATCCCTCCAAACCCGATGAGTGGAACGTTGGCGGGCATCAGGCGTTCTTTGCCGATCCGCATCTATTGAAACGCCGGGTAATAGAGGATGTCCGCGGAACTACCATTATCGATCAAGACCCTGTATGTGTTATAGTCTCCCACCCGGACATTGACAACAAGGGCATCATCGTGCGGATGATGAAGACGTTGGGCATATTCTTCCGTGAACTCAATAGTGGGGCTGCTGACGCGCGTCTTCTTCTGGGCGATGCCCGTCGCCTGGATGTTCTACACTGCTCTGAGATAGGCTTTCCGAGCTTTCTTTGTCGATCCGATGGATGCCGTACTCCCGATGATCATCCTTATGTCTCCTATGGGCGGTCTAGGGCGCTCATTGTCCCGGCGGGGGGCCTGTTCCTGCCGAGGCGCTTCTGTCCTTTCTCGGCTGACGAACCTTTGCAACTTTCCCTGTCTAATCAGGGCCTGAATCTGCTGCTTCAAGTCGTAACAGTCGGCGGTGTCGTGGCCGTGATCTCGGTGGAAGCGGCAGTACTTGTCTTTGGGTCGCCTATCGGGATTCCCCTTCAGCTTTCCTAGAAACATCAAGGACCCCTCGTCTTTGATTTCCCACAGACGGCGCCAACTGATGATGCCGAAATTCACCCTCAGTGAGCCACAGGGTCTTCACGCGTTCCAGGTAAACCTGCACGGGTTGAAAGAACCTGAAAGGGGGAGTACCGGTGTGGTACCGGCCAACAACCCTCCGACGGTTAAGTCAGTATTACTCACAACTCCAGAGTGCTAGGGTTGGGATAGAAACATGCGTACCTTTGTTCATGAGGGTTGAGGGTATTTATAGTGGTGTAGAGTTGGGGCCTTTGGCGTGTCCGAGGAGATAACCTCTGATCGGAACCATGCCCTAATGCGTGTTCTCTACGGAATTCTTTCCTGACTGGGGTCATCCCCTGTGGCGTGGAGCGCAAGTTATCTATTCTTGACAGCGCGTAGGTCACAAGACATGTCGGTTCCTTCAGATTCGTCCCGTCACCTGTTCACCTCGTCGATGTGTAGATTATGCTGTCGGGACTTGCAGGGGAGTTGGTTGAGGGTGACGGGCATAGGTGGACCATCGTCCATTACCGCGCCATCGCCCAAATGGAGGGTGACGGCGCCTTCAAGAAGGTACCCCATCAACCACTATTATTCCTTTTGACAATGCTTTTAGAGCACCTATATGAGTATGCATGGACAACATCTAAGCTTTAGCTAATGGTTTAGTTTGAGAGCACTTGGTGTTATATTTATCTCTTGAAATGAATAGAGTTTTTATTTTTATTTTTAGGAAGAAGTAACCATTATTTCAATAAAAAAAGATCCTCATTATTTAAATGAATTTATTTCACGATTTTGATTAAATATTACAAATCTAATTAATTTTCTAACAAAGAGAATCACATTTTTGACACCTTAGTGTCTGTTTAGCTATATAGTTTATTTTTTGTCTACTTATTTTACTATTCAGCTTATTTTTACTACTATTCATGAGTCTCTCCACACTTTTGGTATTATTTATGAGTTACTCTGTACTATTTCAATTAAAATTTACCTTTATTTATAGTACTTTCAGTAAAAAGTTTTTAGTTTTAATAAAATAAGCGGATCCTAAACAGACTCTTAAAAGAAAAAAGAATAGCCAAATAAATCCACTAGAGTCTTGGGTATGTCCTTTCGCTTATTTTGCTTAAAAAATAAATCCTCTAAAAATAAAATTGTATTAAGAAACATGTGAGGCTTTGAAAATCTGTACCTCTTTTATTTCTCATAGTACTGCATTTCCTGATAATTAATTGGGTCATAAGTCATAATTATTTGAAAACTGAAAATGCTCGTGTATTTAACTACTGTAGATACTGGGTTGGAGAGGGAAACAATCAAGGCCATGCGCATAGAGTGAGCCATAAGAGTGATGAGGTGAAATACGAGAGTAGTTTTGTTGTACCAGCCAGTTTTGGAAAGGTTGGAGCTATTTTGTTAGAGAATGAACACCACAAGGAGATGTACCTCAACAACATTGTTCTCAAAGGCTTCCCAAATGGGCCATTGCATTTTACATGTAACTCATGGGTTCATTCCAAGTATGACAATCCTCACAAGAGGATCTTCTTCACCAATAAGGTCTCAACTTCCTTTTTCTTCTTCTCTTGTAAAGTTTTATGTCCATCTCCAAAAAAATAAAAAATAAAAAAACGTAGTTTATTTTAGTGAGAAGATAATATAGCATTTGATTCTCCAAAAAAATAATTCTAATATCATTTATATTATTATTTAACATCTCATTTAATTATTCAATAATTTCAAAAATAAATATAAAGAACCCTAATACTATCTCATCTTTCATGATTTTCCCACATAAATTACACTTTACGATGGTGGATATGCAAAAACATTTCTTTTTCCTAGAATAATAAATTAGAAATAAAAATGATAATAGTACTATTCATCCATGTTAGTATAATAGTTACATTAAATTTATTATTTTTTATCAATTTAAACTTTTAAAACAAATGATAATTTATCATTTATACTATACATTCATTAATAAATGATAACTTCATTTAGAAATAGGGTTATAAACGTCAAAAAACAAATTTCCTTTTGAATTCAAAAAGAGAATTTCAAAAATTTAAGATTTTTTTCCCTTTACGTTCAAGAAAACATTACAGTTATTGTCTATCTCTGAAGTTTTATCTTTTTTATTTGTTTGAAAAATAAAAATATATATATTTCTAAATTATAATAAATGCAAATAATTAACCTTTACTTAAAAAAATAGAACAACCTCTAAGCATGCGCATGAACGCGTGCTCAGAGGCTAGTTATAGCAACACAGGTTGGATCCCACTTATTGTAAACTCACGTGTAAGTAAAAATGTTAGAATAATGATTAAATGATTAAATTCACTTTTTAAAAAGATAAGGATCGGTTGATGGCCATATCATCAAGGAAGTCCACAATTCTTCCCTGAATGTGAAATGTTGAAATTGATCCATTAAAGACTATCATTTCAATTAATAAATATAATTTGGTTTAAGTAGGATGTTGTATGTTAAATCATCACTACTGTGGAAAACTAATGGCTGTATTTATTTGTGCCATTGAATCAGTCCTTTTTACCATCAGAGACTCCTAGTGGATTGAAGAGGCTAAGGGAATTGGAGCTGGAAAATCTAAGAGGCACTGGAGAAGGGAAAAGGAAGACATTGATAGGATCTATGACTATGATACATATAATGACCTTGGTGACCCAGATAAAAGCAGTGAATTGGCACGACCTGCCCTTGGAGGCAAAGACCACCCATACCCAAGGCGCTGCAGAACAGGACGTCCACGTTGTAAAAAGGGTAACCAAAATTCCAAAGTATTGCAAAAAGCTTTTAAAGATTGGGTCCAGTGCCCTAGTACATTGAACTCAAGCCGATTCCTTAAAAGAGGGGTTAAATTACACATATAGTTCTCAACTTTAGATATCTGTTTCAAAAAACAATCTTATACTTTAAAATGTTTCCCTTTAGTTATTATACTTACAAAATTGCTTCAAAAAGGTTTTTATATGGATGGAAAAACTAACATAAGAAACGAAATTCATGCCATGTCATATGCCTCATATCATCAAAGTGACATTAGTTATATAAATTCTGTTTGCTTTAATAGTATTTTTATCAATTAGATAACAATAAGACCTTTTGAACCATTTTATAATATGAAGATGATTTTAGAATATATGTCAAAAGTTGAGGACAAAATATAGAATTTAAACAGGAAAAAAAAAGCCTTGGTTTTCTTTTGAGTATTTAAGTACTTGATCTCAAATATGTTACTTACAAATGTGACATTGTCCTTGTATACAGTCTGGAAATTCTAGTTTTAACTTTATGCCAGCAAAATACATTAATAGAATGCCACACGTTTTTTAAGAGTATGAAGTACAAGACATGTTATTGTGTCTAGTTGAAATTTAAAAAGAATTGGAATGTGATATGTTGTAGAATGTAGCTTTAAACAGGGTAGTTCCTGAATAAAAAGCTATAACGATTAATGGTTATGATCATTTACCATTTGATTGTACCATACAACTATGTTATCTGAGATTGTATAAGATAAAGAAGAGTGGCAACTACATAAGATCATCAATAACTGAAGCTTTGTGACTCTTCATTATTTTGACAATGTAGACCCTTTGTCGGAACAAAGAAGCAGCAGTGTATTTGTGCCTAGGGACGAGGCATTCTCAGAGGTGAAGCAGGTGACATTTTCAGCAAAGACCCTAAAATCTGTGATGCATGCACTGCTGCCTCAGCTTGAGATATCACTTCTTGACCCCCACTTGGGATTTCCACACTTCACTGCCATAGACTCACTATTTTGTGAAGGACTCACATTGCCTAAGCCTACAAACAGGGGTGTGCATGGGTCGGGTTGAGGGGATTTTTTGACTCAACCCACCATTGTGGGTCAAAAAAACCCATCACATAAGTCCAACCCAACCTAACCCAACCCACATGGGTCGGATTGGGTTGGGTTGAACCCACGGGTTGGACAATTTTTTTATTAATTATGTAATATATTTAAATATATATATTAAAAGAACTAATAGCCATATGATTTTATATTATATAATATATATGATAGTATTAGTAGGAAGAATTGAGGAAGTGCAAGTGCTCTCCAACTGATTTTTTAAAAAAATTATTAAATATATAATATATATTTATAGTAGGAATTGAAGTGCCCCACAGCTGGTTTTTTTTTTTAATTTATTAAATATATAATATATTTTGAATATATATTAAATATGGGTGGGTCGAGTCAGGTTTGGCGGGTTTGTAATTTTATGACCCAAACCCAACCCAACCCGCAATAAAAAAAAATTTTGTAACCCGACCCAACCCACCAAGCCCTAAAAACCGATCTAACCCAGCAGGTCGGGTTGGGTCGGGTTTGGCGGGTTGGTGGGTTTTCTACACACCCCTACCTACAAATGCCTGCTTCTTTCAGTCAATACTACCAAGGCTTGTGAAGGCTGTAACTGATACTCAAGAGAATCTTTTGCTCTTTGAGACCCCTGCATTCATTGATAGTGTGCATCCCATTCTCTTTGTATGACTTTCACTCTCTCTATCTTTGTCTCTGTCTGGCTCTCATTTGTATACATGAATCACCTTTTGCAGGAGATAAATTTGCTTGGTTCAGGGATGAAGAATTTTCTATGCAAACTCTAGCTGGTCTTAACCCATATAGCATACAACTAGTTACGGTATGCATTTTTCATGGACTTATACAAAGAAGAATTTAAATTAAAAAAAAAAAAATTATTTCCCAATAAACATTTATGTGTATACACTTGGTGAAGGTACTTCACTACATAGGCAGTTCATGCTAAACACTAAAATTCATCTTCACGATTTGAATTTTTGTTAGAGAGGGAGAAAGCAAAAGTCATAATTAATGTGGTGTGGCCTAATGGCCTATGCCCACAACAGAAAATCCTAGACGACCACATCTTTGTTATTTGAATTATTGTCCTACAATGAACCCAATGTAAGATACATGCAGTAGATAACACTAGGCTAACCTTAGGGTTGTAGTACTTGTGTGACTATGATTAGTTTGCTTGCAGTAAAAGAAGATAGGTACATTACATAGACCTCAAATGAGTTTAGGTCTCTTAAGCCATAATATTTTCAACATTCAGAACAAAAGAAATATGTTCGATTTGCAAATTTACTATATATCAAATGGCTAAATATCTAAGTTATTCAGTGGAAAAATTTATTTATAATCTTAAATGGCATTAAAATTTGTGAGTTATGTCATGCAGGATTGGCCCATGAAGAGTAAGCTCGATCCTAAGATCTATGGACTGCCTGAAACTTTGATTACAACAGAACTAGTGGAACGAGAGATCAGAGGCATTATGACTGTTAATGAGGTTAAATATGTACACATAATTAGATGTCAATCTCCCTATGTTCCTTTCCTTTTGATGCTAATACTCCACTCAAAGTGTGCCTATAAATTTGCCTCCCTTTGTACAGTTACAATTGCTACTTGTCCGAATAGTTATTTTCAACATTTGCATCTCATTTAAACATATTTAATCTAAATATGCTTTCTATCAAATGCTAAGTGTGCAAATAGGTATACATGTAATAAAAACTAAAAGATAAAATTTTTATTACATGGGAAATCTTGAGAGGCAAAAAGTGCTCCCATCATTGCATAACATGTTTTACCTGAAATTCCAATGATTATCTAACTGTATCATCTTGCACTTAGCTCTCTTCATAGGCAATCCACCTGAATGGTTGATGAATGAGTCCTCTAATTTCCATTGTTGCAGGCCTTGAAAAGTAAGAGGCTATTTGTGTGGGATTATCATGATCTGTTACTACCTTATGTGAACAAAATAAGAGAGGTAGAAGGGACTACATTGTATGGTTCAAGGGCATTGTTCTTCCTTACTAAGGATGGCACACTAAGGCCTGTTGCCATTGAACTCACCCGGCCTCCAACTGGTGACAAACCCCAATGGAAGCAGGTTTTTACCCCAACATGGGATGCCGCAGGCTGCTGGCTGTGGAGGCTGGCTAAAGCTCATGTTTGTGCTCATGACCAGCTTGTCATTAACTGGTGAGCACTATGCAAACATGAACTCAAATCACAATAAATTGGCATTGCAATCAACTTCTTCTGTGACTGATTTTGGACAACCCTGAAACTATGGTTAAAGAATTCCCCTTGATATCATGCTAGTTGTCTACTTGGGCTCAGACAAATCACAATTGTCATCATTGATTTTTGGGATTCTTTCTTTGTACTTTTGTAGGCTGAGGACTCACTGCTGTACAGAGCCATACATAATTGCAGCTAACCGACAATTAAGTGCAATGCATCCAATTTACGGACTTTTACATCCTCATTTCAGATACACAATGAAAATCAATTCTCTTGCCCGAGAGAGCCTCATTAATGCAGGTGGGATAATTGAAAGCGCCTTCTCACCGACTAAATACTCCATTGAACTCAGTTCTGCTGCTTACAACCAGCTCTGGCGGTTTGACATGGAAGCTTTGCCAGCAGATTTGATTAGAAGGTGTTGCAGATGATCAAAATAATATAAGATTGTTCTAGTTTTATTCATGGTTCCTATAAGGCATAATCAGATGAAAAGTTATCTGTGGTTATACTTAGGTTGCTACTTTTTCACTCAGCAATTTCTCAACTTCTTGATACTTAATGAATTGTCAAGCTTGCAAATTGCTTTGCATAACACCCTCAATGAAATTTCAATACAGTATTGTTGATCAACTTTCAGGGGAATGGAGCCCGACTAGAATGGTGAAAATGAGTACATGTGACTGATCATGACTTGACTGTTGAAGTTCCATAGCTGATCCCAAAATTTCGGGACTAAGGCTTGGTTTTTGCTGCTGTTTCAGGGGAATGGCAGTTGAGGATCCAACAGCTGAGCATGGCCTGAGGTTAACCATTGAAGACTACCCTTTTGCCAATGATGGTCTAATCCTTTGGGATGCCATTAAGCAATGGGCAAGTGATTATGAGAATCACTACTACCCTGAACCATCTCTTGTCCAGTCTGATGGGGAGCTTCAAGCTTGGTGGACAGAAGTTAGAACAAAAGGCCACGCAGACAAGAAGGATGAGCCATGGTGGCCTGTCCTGAAAACACCAGAAAATCTAATTCATATTTTAACAACCATAATCTGGGTAACTGCTGGGCACCATGCAGCTGTGAACTTTGGGCAGTATATGTTTGCTGGTTACTTCCCTAACCGGCCTACTATAGCTTGAACCAACATGCCAACTGAGAATCCATCTGATGAAGAATTCAAGAACTTTTTGAAAAAACCAGAAGTTGAACTATTGAAATGCTTCCCTTCACAGATTCAAGCAACCAAGGTGATGGCTGTTTTGGATTTCTATCAAATCACTCACCAGATGAGGAGTATCTTGGATATGGAACCATCTTGGGAAGAAAATCCTGTCATAAAAGCTGCATTTGAACAGTTTAGTGGCAGACTGAAGGAGCTTGAGGGAATCATTGACGAGAGGAACACCAATTTGAAACTGAAGAATAGAGTTGGAGCTGGAGTTGTACCATATGAGCTCTTGAAGCCATTCTCAAAGCCAGGGGTCACTGGTAGGGGAGTTCCTAATAGCATATCCATCTAACGCGATGGTAGTAGCATCAGTTTTTGTGTAAATAAAATTGGGTACATGTACTGAGGAATTTCACAACTCTTCCATCCCATGTGATTTTCTTGGTCTTGGATAAGATGGTTAAAACTTAGAATGCTATTAGTTCAATTCCAATCAGATCTAATTTTTGGTCACCACAATAATTGTAGTCAAAACCATAAGTTCTACTGGGAAAAGTCCCCCCATGTCTCAAAAGATACTACACCTGCAAAAATTTAGCAAGAAATGAACATGAATGAAATTTGAGCAGTATGCTTTGAAGTGAAATCCATAGACCTCACATCTAGTGCAAGGAAATTTGTACCTATCTAGATGATAAATCATTTGGCATTCATTCTTGGTTGGCAGGCTCTTCAAATCTCCACATTGCAGAGGATTTTTTTTTTTTAAAATGAAACTTTGCTATTATTTTCATGTAGCACATTGCTTTGAAGAGTAAGTCTATTATTGCCATAAAGGGAGCATCATATCCCATAAGTGGACTTCAAATCTCCACATTGCAGAGGATTTTTTTTTTTTTTAATGAAACTTTGCTATTATTTTCATGTAGCACATTGCTTTAAAGAGTAAGTCTATTGTTGCCATAAAGGGAGCATCATATCCCATAAGTGGACCAAAATAGACCAAATAGACAGAAGTAGACTGAAATGGACCAAAATGCTAAACGATGTGGCTCAACAAAAGCGTAGCAACAATAAATGCTACGCTTCAACTTTTAAAGATGCATAGGAATATATAATTATTTTGAGATGTGGTGTAATGTGTAATTTACTCTCTAGATTTTATTGTAGATAATTTGTTCCCCTAAAAATTAAAAAATTTCTTAAAATAATTTTTGACTCTCTATTTTTTCAAATATATAATTTTCTTATTTTGTGGGGTTTTTGATTGATATTATTCTTTTTTGAAGTGATCCATATTCTTCTAACTATTATTATTATGCATTATATTATTTTCCTACTTTCTTTGGGTACAACTAACAATTTCAAATTTCTTATCCTCTTAAGAAGATTATCATGATAATCAAAATTTATCATATAGTTACAATCGATATTACTCAAACAATTGATAGATATATTTAAATACATAGCCATATAGATTGTGTTTTGATATGAACTCAAATTATCAATTTCAAACTAAGGATTAAATCAAACAAAAATCAAACCAAAGCTACAAGGGGGAGAGATATGATTTATGCAGGGGAACTTAAAAACACAACACCTAAATAACCCAATGTAGAGATATTAAAAAACATAAAAATTCAACAACTTAAAAGTAGAGAGAGAGAGAGAGAGAGAGAGAGAGTATGATGGTTCGAATGGACCAAATGGACAGAATAGACTGAGAGAGCATGATGGTTTGAATGGACCAAATGGACTGAAATGGGCTAAATTAAACTGAATAGACCAAGATTGACCAAATTGGATTGAATGGACCAAATGCCAACTTAAGTGTTTTATTATTATTTTTTTTTTTCAAAAATAGTGTTCCAACGAACCATCATTGCTCCCAAAAAGTGTTCACTTTTGGTTTTCAAAGGGCTCAAATTCAATAAATTTGTCAAAAAGTTGCAATCTTTCGATGAAGGAATTGGTTGCAGTGTAATCATGCGGAAGCTTCTATATGAAATCATAAGTTGGTATGACTATGTCAATCACTGCTCCGAAAAAATGGCAAAAAAGTACTTTCGTTTGTCTTTGATATTCCTCCAAAATTGGAAAGTCCTTTTCCTTTCAAAAGATATTCGAAAAAAAGGAAACGATTTGTATCATTAGTGAGTGACGTGACTTGGTGTGATATTAAGCAAGTTTGCTTTGATGTAATGAATTTAATTCTAATTTCAATATATTTTTCTATATTAAGAAGATTTAGAAAATTAGTTATCACTATCTAAATTGTTAAAAATACCCTAGTCTAATTAGATAGTCTCCATTCCTAAAAAATAAAAATGAGAGAAGCTGTTTTAGAATGAGATAGCCACTGCAATACTACTAATCAATCTCATTCATAGCATTGGGTGACACTAAATTTTCCACATAGCTAATGAACTCAATAATCAATATACTCATAAAAGAGAGAAGCTCGCCAATATGAATGCGAAGGTGTTGGAACGAACCATCTTTTGAGTTTTACAAATCAACTGGTTTTCTATAGCCATTATTTTTTGAAAAGAATAGGAATCTCCAAAAGCGTTTTTATTATGCATTTCTTGCGGATATGTAATCCTTACCAATTCCTTTCAAGACTCTCCCATTCCATATTCTTTCAAGACTCTCCCATTCCATATTCTTTCAAAATAATGGCTGAGTGAGAAACCAGCTCTAACGGCATTGTCTTTTCTTCACAAACGTGATAAATTTCACAGAAACTTGAAGCCATCAAATATTTTGATAGACTCGAATGGATCAGTTAAAATCTCTGACTTTGGTAGGGTGCATTTGTTTCACCTGAAAATGATTTTAGGAAATTGTTTTACACCCTTCTGTTTGTTTGGTACACATGGAAAATAGGGTCAAATGAAATTCATTTTCCCCGTTGACTGTACTCACCTGTAAATCATTTTACACTTTCATTTTACCTTCAAACCAATTCCACCCACCACAGAAATTTCTCTTCTCACTCACTCTCATCACTCACGCCAAGCCCAAGAGCTATTGCTGGAAAAGCTATCGCCGGTAAAGCCCAGATCCAGTCCCCGACCTATAGTCCCGCCGGTCTAATCGCGCCGCTCAAACCCATTGCCGATCTGATTGCACCACCTTAGCCTCATCGTCGTGCTCAAACCCATCACCGATCTGATTGCGCCACTCAAACCCATCGCCGATCTGATCGTGTTGCCTCAGCCTCACCGTCGTGCTTAAAACCATCTCTGATGAACCCAGCTAAACCCACCCTGATTTCACCACATCCCAGTCACCGACCCACGGCCTCACTGTCGTGCCTACAAGCCCCTCTACCGATCTGGCTGCTGCCGCCTCTATCCACTTTGATCCTCTCTTTTCCCGATCTCTCTTTCCCTCAATCTCTCACTGTTTCTTCCTCCTGTCACCGAGTTTGTGGATAAAAAGATATTTTTATTTTGATTTTTGGTTGTGATAAGGGTATATTTTGAAATTTTTTGTTATAAAATTTGTTTATGAATTGAGAAAATGGTTGAGAAATGTGTAAAATTTGTAGGAAAATAGCATTTTCAGAATGTTACCAAACATCAAAAAAAAATTTTTGGATTATTTTCCATTGCAAAACCAAACACCCGGATTTCATTTTCCTTACAAGAATTCGCTCTCCCCTGCATTCATTTTACACTCGAAATTCGATTTACATTGAACCAAACACACCCTTAAACTCAAACTCAAGTTCCAAGTACGTAAAAGGCAAAGACTCAGTGCCGTATTGGATTGCACCAGAACGTGATCCACCAGAATGTAATAACAACAAAGCTAAGGCAGATGATATAAGGAATTTTGGAATTTGTAGAATTATTCTATGGTGATCCTCCTCTAACTTCCCTCCCTAAGTCAGAGGTTTTGCTAGAACAAAATAAAGAAAGGATTGGGTTACCAGATGGGTATGAAAATTATATTATGAATCCAAAAAGATTGTCCGACGAATTCCGTGTAATAGTGATAAGTTGCTTGAGAACAGAACCTATACTTTGGTAAATATATACTTTTGAATTTCCTTTGCATTTAAAATTTTTTAGCTATGAATTTTTATTAGTAACAAAGTCTCAATTATATGCGAGGGTTTATAATCAGATTTCAGTGTCTATTTCAAATGGTTTAGACCACAAGGAGCGAAATCCTATCTACAATGTTATCTAATATAACATTTCTTTTGTGGAGCTAATTTAGTTTGTCAAATTCAATTTCACTATATTATTAGCAGGTTCCATTTATCAAAAAGAAGAAAATAATAATAACGAGTTCTAATTCTACTAATTTTTTTGGGTTGTTAAATGCAAAATATTGAGACTAATTGGCAGACCAGAGCAAGTTGTGATAGGGCTTCTCAATTTCAACCTTCTCAAACACATACAGAGCCAACTCATCAAGCAAATTTATACTTTTGAGTTTCTTTTGCCTTTAAAATTCTGAACTTTATATTTGATCTCATTGTCACACCAAGCTCTTATAGGGCAAGGAAGTTGAAAGCTCGAATTTGTGTGAAACACAAGAGCTTGTTTAGACTCCCCCAATTAAAAAATACAGCTAGATTGCTTTTACTCTAACTTATCTAAGTGCAGAACAAGAGTAAATGAAGCGTAATAAACCGATAACTACTCTAGTGCATAAACATGAATAACAAACAATAAAAGTAAAGTACAAGAGTAAGGGAAGAGAGATGCAACCACAAGAGAACACCGAGACGTGTTATCAAAGAGGAAACCGAAGAATTCAGTGAAAAACCTCTTCGCCGCCCTGCAAGTAATAAATCTATCTACTAGACAATAAGTTGGGATACACGAATAGCAAGAGACCCTTCAAGCCTAATCTACCAAATGTTCCTAAGCCCTCCAAGCTCCTACTCCAACAAGGCTTCTCAGAACAGTGTCTTGTCTAGCTTTCTGGATCTCGCAACACGCCCGATTGCATCTGCCAAGCCTCATCGGCTTCTTTTGGAAAATCCCCAATGCTTCCCAAGCTCCAAAACACTCTCTACACTCTGAAAATGTGTGAGTTGTGTTTGGGTACAAATCTCCTCTTAAGGTATGACAATGGGAGAGGGAATGAGAAGAGGCTAGAATGATTTCTCACTAAGGATAGCTCTCTCTCTAAAATATGGGTGTGTGTGTTGTTACAAACCTATCTAGGATTTTTCTCTCTAAATGGCCTCCGCGCAATTTCTGTGGGTAATGAGAGTATATATAGTATGGGTGAAGGGTAAGAAAATCATACTTAAAAATCCTCTAGGCAAGGAGTTTCACGAGTATCTCGCGGGAAGGCCTTACCCACGAAATACTCACGAAATTGACAGCCTGGTACGACTCTTCAGCTTCCAGTCATGTGCTTCTCACATGCCCTTTTCACAGGAACCCTTCTCGCAAACTTCTCGCGAGCTAGTCGCAAAATGCACTGATCTTCATTTTATGCTCGATTCTTCACCTACTTAATACTAAACCAAATACAATAAAATCCCACAAAATACAAGGAACAAAATTAAAGCAAATACAATACTTTTTGTCATGGAATAAAGCCAACACAAAACGTAGTTGTAAATCACAACTTTACAGAAGTGTCACTTGAGCTTGGTCTATGAAAAAATAGATCAACAGATAGTACCTTACTAACCTTTTGAGCTTATGATGACCGTGTGTGTGGGCTTGTATAGCTATGAATTTTTTTCAATAATGAAGTCTCAATTATATGTGAGGGTTTTTAATCATATTTCAATGTCTATTTTGGATACTTTAAACCACAAAAATGAGTAAAATCCTATCCTACATTGTAATCTAATATTTCTTTTGTAGGTTTCATTTAGTTTGTCAAATTCAGTTTCACTGGATTAGAGATAACGAGTTCCATTTAATAATAATAATAATAATAATAACAACAACAACTAACGAGGTTTAATTCTGCTACCTTCTTTTTGGTTGTTAAATGCAGAATGTTGAGATTAACGATATGGTTGGTAGGGTTCCTCGATCTCAACCTATTCAAACACTCATTGAGTCAACCCAAGTAAATGTGGGTTTTAGTGATAGTGGACTATTAACTGAGGATACTCAGTCTCAAGGCTTTCAACCATCCACCAAGTCAACTCAGTTAAATTTATACTTGCGAGTTTCGATTACACTTAAATTTTGAACTTTATATTTGAACTCATTGTCACAACAAGCTCTTACAAGGCAAGGAAGCTTTATTTGAGCTTGGTCTATACAAAATGGACCAACAGAGAGCACCTTACTAACATTTTGATCTTATGATCATTGTGTGTGTGAGTTTGTATAGCTATGAATTCTTATCAATAACAAAGTCTCGATAATATATGAGCATTTATCGTCAAAATTTGAGGTCTATTTTGAATGCTTGAAACACAAAAAGGAATTAAATCCTATTCTACAATGTATTCTAAAATTTGTTTTGTGGGGTTCATTTAGCTTGTCAAATTCTGTTTCACTTATCAAAATAATAATAATAAATAAATAACATGTTCTAATTCTTCTACCTTCTCTTTGGTTGTTAAATGCAGAATATTGAGACTGATAGTACTTTTGGTGTTGGTGGGTTTCCTCAGTCTCAACCTTTTCAAATATTCACCGAGTCAACACAAATAAATAAGGGTTCTAGTGCCAATGGACTTTCTCAAATACTTATAGAGTCAACTCAGATAAATGAGGGTTCTAGTGCCAATGGACATGAAAATGAGGGTACTCAGTCTCAACTTTCGCAGCCATCCACTAAGTTATTTAGAGATGAAATTATTAAAATCATGGGATACCACATTTAAGGGGATGGGAACTAACATCTTAGCTCTCAACTAATTTGGAAAATTTGAAGGGCTCCCTGGATGTTGAAATTTCAAAAATTAGACGAATTCGAGAAGATTTGAAAAATTATTTCCCTGGTCTCATCATCCGCTCAATTCCTTCTACTCCAACTATGCTAGATGATAAGAGTCTTGGGGACTTGCTGAAAGACTTATCCAAATGCATGGAAACGCAAATGGATAAAGTTAAATGACAAGGAGTCTAACCAAAAGCTAGAGTTGTTTCAGCAACTATTGGTCGTGTTGCGCAAGGAGGAGGAGATCATTCAACATGTCAAGACTCAACTGGCTTTTAAATTGTTGGAAATTTTCATTTCTAGCACACCTAATTAGACTCTAACTAGCTGAGTTCCTGCACGATGTGCGGTGCAACTCATTATTAGTTTTCTCCAATATTTCAATAAAATTTAGTTTAATTGGTGGGCATCTCAATTTCTAATAGAGACATTCAAATTCAAATCCCTCATTCTCAACTTTCGATGTATAAAAAAAAAAAAAATTCAATAACTTTCCTTGTAATAAAAAAGGTAATCTTTAGTTATTTTATAAACAAAATAGAAAGACACTAAGAATAGTGTAATGATTTGATCATAGTATATATGTGCGTTTTAAAATTTAAAATTGCATGATATATTGGGTCATATAAGTAGACATGTTTCATGCCTACAAAAAATGTAAATATCCTTCAATTATGTTTTTTAAATTCTGGATTTTGTGTTAGTTTGTTGGACATTGTTTCAATAGTTGCAAAAACAACTAAAATTTTAGTAAGAATACCATATTTCAAATCAATTTTTCCTTACATAAAAAAAAAAAATCAATGTTATTTTTCTAATTACAATGTCAGTTCCACACACACACACACACACACACACACATATATATATCACATGTCACTCAAAGGAATCAGGAAATTTAAAGTGTTAAGACTAATTTCTAGTGAATTCACAAATATTTAATTTTTTTTTTAAATTTTTGAGTCAATTTTTGTCAAAGCACTTTCTCTATTTTTTTTTTTTTTTTGGTCAAATCAACTAAACATGAGGAATAATGTCATATTGTAAAGACGTAAATACAATTTTAGTCCCTACATTTTGACATTTTTCCATTTTAGTCCTTACATTTTAATTTTACCACTTTTAGTCCCTAAACCAATTAACGCGTATTATTTTCGTCCTTTCCGTCAGTCAACCGACCGAAATTGCTGAGGTGGCTGCCGGAAGAATTAAAATATTATAAAAAATGCCACATCAGCATTTAATTTTTTTTAAAAATAATTTATCAATTTAAAAAAAAACAAAATTAAAAATAATAAGAACACAAAATACAAAAACAAACCTAAAACTAACTCAGAATCAAACACAAACTCAAATTTAAAAACACAGACAACACAGAAACAAACAAAAAAGAAGGAATTCAAAATCCAAAATAGCAGAACACACAAGAGCACAGACCCAAAAAAATCATACAAACCCAGAAATCAAACACAACACGGACAAATCAAAACACAAACCCGGCTCAACCAAAAACCCAGCTTAAACACAAACCCAGAATCAGCCCTTCCAAAACATTCTTAAACCTTCCTCTCTCTCTCTCTCTCTCTCTCTCTCTCTCTCTCTCTCTCTCTCTCTCTCTCTCTCTCTTCCAAAACTCTCACAAATATATTTCAAACTCCATGGCTGGCGTCCTTCACTCATCACTGCTGCCAGCACCACGATCAGTGGTGATTTTTTCTTTTCTTTCTCTGACCGACGCTCTTCTCTACATCTCTCGAATCGCTCAAACTCATACCCAAAATGGCTCAAGCTCATCCTCTCGAGATCTATCTCACAGATCGGCATCTTTCTCTCTTAAATCGGTGCTTCTCTCTCAGATCAGTGGGTCTCTGTCAAAACGGTGGGTCTTTCTCTTTCATCTCTTTATCTCTTTGCTTAGTGGTGGAGATCACGATTGAGGTTGAGATAGATGGTCACGATTTGTGGGTTGTGATTCCGATGAGTGGGTTTTCGAGTTGGAGATCTGGGTTTGTGGATTTGTGGCAGATTGGTGAGTTTGTGGGTTGTGATTCCGTTGAGTGGGTTTTTGAGTTGGAGATCTGTGGGTTTATGGGTTTGTGGCGAAATGGCGGGATCTAGAGGATGGTGGAGATCAGTGGGTGTTCGGGTTGGAGATCAGTGGGTTTGTGGGTTCAAATTTCGGGGTATGCAGATCTTGAACGGCGCTTGATCCACAAAAATGAGATGTAGTTGAGCAATTGATTATAGTATTACAATATTCTGGGTTTGTGTTTGGTTCTGGGTTTGTTTTTGTGTTCTTCGTGTTCTTATTATTTTTAAGGGTTTGTGTTTGGTTCTGGTTGGTTCTGGGTTTGTTTTTGTGTTTTTGTGTTCTTCATGATCTTATTATTTTTAATTCTGTTTTTTCTTTTTATATTTATTTAAAATTGATAAATTATTTTTTAAAAAAATTAGATGTTGATGTGGTATTTTTTATAATATTTTAATTCCTCCGGCAGTCACTTCAACAATTTCCGTCAATTGACTGACGAAAAGGACGAAAATAACACGCGTTAATTGGTTTAGGGACTAAAAGTAGTAAAATTAAAATGTAGGGACTAAAATGGAAAAAAGCCAAAATATAGGGACTAAAAGTGTATTTATGCCTATGGTAAATCTAATATTATTATTCCATCTAAAAATTATTTCTTAAATAAAGATTATAAAAATAATCTTATAAATTCATTTAAAATAAATAATTAGTGCACAACTATAGATAATTAGTATATATATTTACTCTATTAGCTAATTCAATGAACTAATAGTTTGATATAAATGCAATTTCTTTGAAGTAGAAGCTTAAATAAAAAAATTTTTAGGGAATGCGTCACTTGGCACAACCTCATGCTCTACAATATAAGGTCTTTACTTATATATATATATATATATATATATATATATATATATATTTATTTATTTATTTATTGATTTTGGAAATTGTCGATTGTTATTTTGTTTGACAATGACATAGTCCAAATATTTTTCTAGTAGTTTTTCAAGAAATTGTCATTAGCAATTAACAAATTTTTATTTTATTTGACATTGGCATAATAGCGTATTTTTTCATTTTTGGGGCACTTAAATATAATTTAATTTTGGAAATTGTTGTTATGAACTAGCAAAACATTTATTTGAATTTTTATGTGGATTTTTTTTAAAGAGTATTAACCTATGGCATCCGCTCCTAATGATAACTCTTTATCCTCAAATCAAGACACCAATCAAATTTTGGTGTAGGCGATGATTGAACTTTAGATCTCTAAAACAACCATCAGAGACTTTACCAATCAATTTTTGTGTGGATTGAACCTGCCATTGTTGTCACCCAAATTCTGTTGGGTCAAAGTTGTGCTAGTGTTTGTTTGGCATTAACTTATTTAGATTTTTGTTGAAAGTGTGCTAAAATATATTTGTATTTTGAAAATATGAGAAATAGATTTTTTGTTGGTTGTTGTTAAAAGTGTGCTAAAATATGTTTGTACTTTGAAATAGTGGGGTTGTAAAAATAGTATATAAAAGCTAACCAAATAAGCTTTACACAAGTTTATCAAAAATAAGCTTGACACAAATGAACTCTAGTCTCTCTCTTTTCTTTTTTTTCTTTTTTTTTTTTTTCTTTTTTTAAAAATTTGAATTTTACAACAAGGGAGGAGTAATTTGAACTATAATTGAACGTCACAATTAATGCTTCTAGGAACCAACTTTTATAATATAGTTAGTATATGATATGATGAATTTTTTTTTAATGAATTGAATAAATAAACTCTTATTAGCATGGGCACAAACCAAGTGTTTTTGAGATGTAAAAACCAATTAGCCCTCTGTTATTGTTGAGGGAGATTCAGAGGTCATCATCAGAGCTCTGAGAAGTGTAGATGAATCTCTCTCCTCCTTTGGACATTTGATTGCTTCTACAAAACAATCTACCGTTGCCTTCTGTAGTATATCTTTTTCCCATACTTGTAGACTAGGTAATTTTGTAACTCATAACCTAGCTAAACATGCAAGACATGCTAGTGCTTTAATTGTGTAGACGAAGGATTTTCCTCCACATCTTCATCTTGTACTTCTAGTTGATTATGATGAGTTTTTTAGTTTAAAGTTCCGAGGTTTTCTTCTCCAAAAAAAAAAAAAAAAAAAAAAAAGAAGAAAGAAAGAAAGAAAGAAAGAAGAAGAAGAAAGAATAAAGAATAAAGAATAAAGAAGTTCCATAACCATAGCTGTGTGTATATTGGGGTCGATGAAGGAATGATCCAAATCGTAATGGCCAATGAAGTTGCAAGTTTGGTATCGCCTTTGACTTGTAAATAAATGAACTAAACAAGAAGGTACCTACTTCATAAGAAATACAGGCATCTGAAACAATGACTAAAGAACTTGAACTCATTAGAGCATTCACATTCGGGTTTGCATAAAAATTGTTATTTTACCATCTAAAAAATTATTTTATTTATCATACCATCTCACTTTACAGTATATCTAACATCTCAGTTTTTAATTTAATATCTAATGCATTAAAATAATATAACTACATAATAAAATAATATAACTACACAATAAAAGAAAGAAGAAAATTCATTAAATAAAGAAAGAGAGAGGAGAGAAAAAAAAAAAAAAAAAATATATATATATATAGGCAAAAACACTAGTTTGGTCTGTACATTTTTAGATCATAGTCAATATAATTCTGACATTTTTGTAATAGTTAATTTAATCTTGTTATTTCACCTTACAGTTAATTTGATCCCTACCATTAATATACTAATGGAATTACTTATGTAGCAAACGGTGTATACTGTTGGCATATTTAAAGATGACGTGACTATTAAAAAATAATTAATTTTTTTAATAAATATTAAAAATTACAATGTGTCAGCATTAAATTAACAAAATTTAAATAATATCTTGTTCTCAATTTAAAAAGATAGAAAAACAAAAATTTACGTCATTCCCAATTTTCCTTTCACTTTCTTTTCAACCAAACACAAAAACACGTAACTCAAAAACAAAATTTGTACACTATTCTTCTTTCTCAAACTCTTTATCTTACTATCTCTCTTTCTCACTTGCAAACCTAAAGTTCTCACTTTCTAATGACTCTAATCTACAACCGAACCCTAGCTTCAATCTCTCATCCACAGCCATCAACCGCCGCAACTCCATCAGACACGATGTTTGCCATAACAAATAACACACACACACACACACACACACACACACTATTGCACAAACTTAGATACCTTCCTTCCTTAGAACCATTTTCTCTTTGCTTGCCAGAAACAAAACAAAATATATAAAAAAAAAATTTTGAAATATTGGTCTTCTAATTTTTAATGTTTTTTTTTTTGGGAAATGGAAAACTTAGCTAAATTGAGCTGAAATGATTCTTCTATAAAGCATAGCTGAAATTGCAGAGTTTGAAGAATACATTGTTATTGGTATTCTTTGGTACGACTGTCTTCCTTCTAATTTGACTTCTGGGTATTCTTTATTTAAATACGTGTCTTTGTTGTTGTTGGTTTGATTGTGAGTTTGCTGCAAGATTTCAGAGATAGTGAGATAAAAAAGAGAGACAAATATTGGAGAAGGATCAAATCTGGGTTTTACTGTTTAAGAGAGAAACAAATAAAGAGAGAAGTGGAAAATTAGATTTGGAACAAATAATCAATATACTCATAAAAAAAAGCTCACCAACATGAATGGGAAGGTGTCGGAACGAACCATCTTTTGAGTTGCACAAATCAACTGGTTTTCTATAGTCATTATTTTTTGAAAAGAACAGGAATCTCCAAAAGTGTTTTTTATTATGCATTTCTTGCGGAAATGTAATCCTCACCAATTCCTTTCAAGATTATCCTATTCCATATTATTTCATTCTCCACACATTAATGTGGCTAAAAATATCGTTACACAGATTGAGACAATTTAAAAAAGGGATCCTTGTACAACCATCAACTCTGATATTTGGTACTCTGGCCAAATACACGAACAATTATCATCATAGTTAGGTAGTCGCACTTCTAGGTATGTCATTTTTGGATAGATCAAGAAAAACGATAGTATAATAGAGGCTTCCACTTGACAACATGAGAAATATATAATTATTTTGTTATGTCAAAAATCTCTTACAATGGTTACCACATTAATTCATTTGAGGGATAAATAGCTATTACAAGGGATAACACCAAATCCTAAGCAAAAATCACACACTTTTCTATATACTAGGAATATTATCAATTAATCTTAACATATCTCAAATCAAATTCTTAACAAGCAAAAAAAAAGAGATTAGGATCCTCTCCATTTTAAGTGAAATGTAATATGAGTCATAATTTAAACGGCACTAAATACACACCATTAAATTTGTAATATTTAATAAAACCATGAAATAGAATCACTTCAAATGGAGAGAATCCTCAAACGAAAAGAATATAGCATGCATAATATCTCAATGAAGTGAATCAATTTTACTAAAATACATGTAAAAAGCTTTCAGCTTTCAGTGTTTGGCAATCCTACCTTCATTTTGTTGTGTTGTGCTTTATGTATGTTGTTTTTAAGAACCATTGGACACTATAATTCTAAATTTATATTATATTATTCCAGGATACTTGATCAGTTACAACTTTGACAGCTAAAATATCATTATGTTCTAAAGTTAAAAAGTATCACATACTATTCACACAAATATATTTTACCTGATCAAGCCCATCATTGCAGTCAAGTGAATAAAGGCTTTCCACATATGTAGTTGCCTCCATTCTTGGCTTGAGATCATATGGTGTTTTTCTATAGACCTTTTTTTCAAATCGCAGACTATCAATTTGAAATTGCATTCTGAATTCAGTCCAACAACTTTAACTTGCGTCTCCCGCAATAAAACTTTTTCACCATTCTTTGTCTGTTTGACGCGCATATAGGCCTCAGACAAGTGCTCCTATCTGGAATGGTTGCCAATCTAGTCCAAGACTCCTTCATCACCCATAGCTGAATAATCGTAGCCAAAGCCAAAACGGTGAAACCAACAAGAAAATGAATCAGGTGTCGATGTCGGACTTGGTATGTTTTTGTAACTTTTGGTCGATGGGTTCCAAACCAAATATTGGGATGTAGTGTACGTCTGTGCACATTATATAATTCAATACATAACAAGCCATTGCAAGAAGCCAAGTTTGTCTCAACATCGTTTTCACCCCACAATGGAAAACCATGAAAATCAACATCAACAGGTTGACCATGAACAGCACGGCTTCGAAACAGTGCTCCATAACCTGGTGATAGAACACAATTTTCAGTCAAAACAAGGACGTTCATGCGGTTGGGGTTTTGAGAAGCTCTCTGAACGTGGGATTTAGCAAATTGGTGACTACTAATCAAAGTGTGCCATGCTTTGGATAAGCACTTGAATCGCATTAGAGACATCACTGGCAGTCTCGAAAGAATTTCCTCGACGAGGTCATTTGGTATGGTATAGCTTTGTCGCCGTGCCTTCCAGATTCTCATAGATCAGCTCAGGTCCTTGGCTCTCTATAATCAATATATGAGAAAAAGAAATGGTTAAAGAGTTACATTCTAAACCCTGTAATTAGGAATATAACATATTAAAATTTATTGAAAATGAAAAGGTTCATCCTAAACAAAGTTGTGTGTGCTAATGTGAGCATTCTAATGTTAAAGGTGGTCTCTCTCTCTCTCTGTAACTGACTTGTAGTTTCTGCACAAGTGAGGCTTTCTCTGTTGCTTCTGCAGAAGTTGGGTTGTAAAATTTTTAAGTTTGTAGAAGTTATTAAAATGTAAAATTTGTAATTGATAAGTGGCTACTAATTGTAGAACAAAGTGGCTGCAAAATGAAATTGAAGAAACATGCCTATAGACACCTCCCAGGCTCCCATGCTAGGTGTCATTCAAAGAAAAAACCAAATGTTTTTATATAAACCATGCAATGTAACAAAAGTGTACTAAAGAAACTGAATTAATTCATGAGCAAATACTCCGTTGTTTGCCGTGTCCCTTATATATACATAAACCAAAATACTAAATTATCTCTTTAACCAAATAATTAAAACCAGAAGAAGTGTGTTGGTATTTGCCACCAGTTGTAAAAGTTGTTGGTTGTGCCCTGCATTGCATTGGCTTGCACAAAACTGGTTGTATTGTAAGCGATTTAATGAAATCCTATTTTTTGTTATCATTTTTGTAAATATTTTGGCTTCTTCCTTATGCTAGTACTTCTTAGGTGTCTTACCACATAAAATTCCAGACTTTGCCTCAAGGTTGAAATTAATGGGAAGAATATATATAAATATATATATATATATATTTATATATCAAAACAGTTTTATTTTTAAAGTATTTGCTTCGAAATAGCTTATTTAGCTTTTTGCTGACAACTTTAAAAAAATTAAAAATAGTGAGAAAAAGTGGAAAAAAATTGAGGTTTTAAAAATTGTACATAAAAAATTAAAAGCTGAATCCAGTGCTAGTTCAATGGGTGAGCCAAATAAGCAGCCGCCTAAGGCCCCTAATGAAAAAAGGGCCTAAATTTTTACCAATAGAGATATTATTGTATCAATAGAAGTATTAATTAAGCTCTAAATAATCACCAATAAATAAAAAGTAGTTTTTTTTTATCAAAGAAAAACGGGTTAAAGAAAAATATTTTCATTGGATGAGTCAATCATTTAATCTCCCACACATAAATATTAAAAGAACTCATTAATCTTATACTAGTAAATAAATTTATACTCAAATTTTATTTAGAAATATCAAATATATAACTTTATTAAACTTTTCAATCATAATTTTTTAGTATTTGGTTACTTCATTCAATAAATAGTGTTTATTTTAGTTATATAGTCATTGAGTAATGCGATGGGTTTGTTTTAATTTGTAATTTTTTTCTTTAAAAAATATATTTTAAATGAAAAAAAAAAACCAAAAGTTAAATAAATATTTTATTAATATTTAAAGTATAAGAATAGACATCATTTAAAGTTGTCGCCATAGGCCCCACAATACCTTGAGCTGGCCTTGGCTGAATCGAATGCCAAATAGGCTTTTAATCTATCACTGATATTCTTAAAATTTAATACTATGCACACTATCAAAATCTTAAAATTTTTTACAAGAGAATCTAAATCAAAATCACGAAAAGTAAAAGGAAATGGAAGAAGAGTACCTTTAAACAACACTGCCCAAATCAATTGCACCATAGTGATATCAGAAAATCACAAAACCCAGTTAAATCAAAAAATCACAAACCCAGAGAAACCCACAAAACCCAGAGCGAGAGAGAGATGAAAAGGTATATATATTTGAACTTTTTAATTTTCATTTCAGATTTGAGAGGACAAATTTTCTAGGAATAGTTGGTGCTAGGCGGGAGATGGAAATTTTGAGGGATCTTTTACCATGTATTGATTGATTCGATTTTATTTCTTACCTTTTACAAAAATTATCATTGTTAGTCCTACATTTTGATCATGATCAATATGGTTTTTATTATTAATTTTAAATTAATTTAATTAATTTGTTCCTTATTGTTGATGAAAAATGTCTATACGCCAATAAACTTAAAAGTTGACATTTACCACCCAAAAAAAAAAAAACAATTTTAATTAAAGTTGACATAGCTAATAAAATAATTTAAAATTTCAAAAAAATGTCATGTCAGCAGCTAAATTGAAATATCAATTCTAAAAAGAGAGAGAAAAAAAATGTGGGACTTTGTTTTTCCTGCATCTCCATACACTTTCTCAGCAATCAAAAAAGTTTGGCACTTCATAGAGGGTGTGATTTGGTTCTACAGGATTCTGGCTTGCAGGATTAGTGGTGTTCATGCTACGGTGTACTGCAGTTTTGGCCATTTTTAACACTGTACTTTGTGGTGCAGTTTAGCCAAAATCATAATTACACCGCAACTTATTTTTGTAGTCATATGTACGATACGATTTAGAGTTTAACTAAAACCATAATCGTAACACTGTTCATTTTTGCGGTCACATGTGCGGTGCAATGTATAAGATGTGGTTTAAAGCATTTATATTTTTCAAATTTTTAGATTTTCTTACCCAACCCAAAACTGATTTTTCCCTTTGTTTTAGGCTTGTTTTAAACTATTAAGCTAGTTTTTCTATATTTTGGGTTGGTTTTCCTAATCAACACTTGCTAGAGTTATTATTATTATTTTTTTGGAAAACTAGAGTTATTAAACTATTAATAATATATTTAATATTAAAAAAACAAACACATTAATATATAGAGGATGCGGTGCGATGCGGTTTTCTCACTATAAAATCATAAATTGCACTACATTATACAGTGCGAGGCACTGTTACTTGCGGTTTGGAGCGGTTATGCTATTTTGCGAATGGTTTTGGTGCAAATTTCGCGGTTTAGTGAACACCCTTAGGCATGATGATTGATTCATTTATTGCATCGTATCCAATGTAACCATGAGTCATATCACTCTTACAAAATACAATTCGGATCTATCATTAAAGGATCGGATTTAGTAGACATATTATAAATTAATCATGAACTAAATAATTAATTGCTATTGGTTTTTCATTAAAAAAAATTAATTGCTACTGGTTTATTAATGAGTAATAAGATCATTAAAAATAAAAATCTGATTTTCTATAGGAGTATGGATAAAATAATTGGGCCGTTTGGCTATGATGAAGTTAAATTCATATTATGAATATTTTATATTTTCTTTTTCTTTTTAACCGGCAATAAGTAGGGATGAATTGAAGATTTGAACTCAAAACAACATCACTAAATTATAAATTTGTTTACTGTGTTAGAAATATTTTTAACTATAAAATTTTTTACTGTATTAGAAATATTTTTAACACTAGAAGTAGAAGGTGATAAATGTTGTGTGCTTGTAGGTCCATTATATCGTACTAATGTGTAATTTCATGCATATGCATGAGTACATTTAAAAACAATTATATATATATATATATATAATTTAGAATCTAATTGGATCCACTCTTTAGTAAGTATTATAATGGGAGATACTATGCATCAAAGACATTTATGACCCAAAAAAGGTGAGGCGGGTTTGTGGGGTTGGATTAATGAAACTGATACTGAAGATGATGACTTGGCAAAGAGATGGGTATTTGTTTAGGCAATATCAATAATAATCCTATGTCAATTGACAATTTTTCTTGGTTTATTTTTTAAAATACTTATTAAAAGAAATATTTTATAATTGGCGAACTAGTTGAGAGTTGAGATCCAAATGTTGAAAAAAGGTTAGCTTTGACATGTGGTAATAATATAAGGGAACTGTTAATGAATGTCCTAAGGGCATTTGTTAATGAATCATTTTTAGAAAAAATTTATGAGAAAAAAAAAAAATTAATGTTTTGACAACTTTTTCTATTTTTCATAAAAGTGGTATCAAAATTTTTTTATAATGGTTTGTTAACAATGGCCTCTAAGCATTCGTTACACCCACAATATAATCCCATCAGCAATTAAAAAAAAAAAAAAAAAGGAAGTCATGGGCCTCACTCAAAGCCTATCAACAGAAGTTTTGGACTAGGCTTTTGCAAGCCCTTCCTGAATCAACTCTAAGTGGGCCTTGCGAATTCGAACAACCTAGTATGAACACGGTTTTCTTTCGGTGCAGTGGCGACCACTGGTGTTTTGTCAGCTTTTGATTATTGGCGCAAGTTGGGGAACTTAATAATAATATTGGTGTTTTGTCTGCTTTTGATTATTGATGCAAGTTGGGGAACTATATGTATATTTTTTTCGTTCGCACCGTTGTATTCCACTACTACGTGATTTATAGTATTATTATACTAATTACGAGCTCAGTGCCATCGAAGCACTCAAAGAGTCAAACAATTCCCATCCCTTATCACAGATCACAGATCCTTCTGCTCTTTACTTACTTTTACTTACCCTCCAGTTCTCAGTTCTCACAAAGACAGCATTAGCATTCATTCGATTCTCTCTAATTCAAGAAATGGCAGAAGGAGTTCTGTTCGACGTTGCTAAGGGAATCATTGGGATAGCGGGCAAGCTAGCACTCCAAGAGGTTGCGCTCATCTGGGGTGTCAAAGACGAGATCAACAAACTCAAGGAGACGGTTTCCAAAATCAGTGCTGTGATTTTGGATGCAGAGGCGAAGCAACACGGCAGTGAAGTGATCAAAGAGTGGCTGAAAGGGCTTAAGGATGCCATGTGTGATGCGGATGACTTGCTGGATGAAATCTCCACTGAGGCCCTAGGACGGGAAGTGATGACCCGGGACAAGAATGCCAAAGAGGTACGCATCTTCTTTTCTAAATCTAACCAGCTTGCATATGGTGTTAGAATGGGTCATAAGGTTAAGGCCATGAGGGAGAGGTTTGATGCGATTGCAACTGAAAGCAAGTTGCTTAAGCTTGCTATAGCTGCGGACAGGCAGTTTCAGTTGGAAGAACGTTGTGAGGAGAGACAAGTCAGGTATAAGGCAAGACAGCAGACTCATTCCCTTGCAAGCGCTGAAGATGTTATTGGGAGGGAGAAGGATAAGAAGGCCATCATTGGATCTCTGTTGGATCCCAATGTCAAGGAGAATGTTTCTGTCCTTCCGATAGTTGGTATCGGAGGACTAGGAAAGACCACAGTTGCTCAACTTGTCTTCAATGATAAAGAACTCAAAGACCATTTTGAGCCAAAAGTGTGGGTGTGTGTCTCTGAGAATTTTGATGTGAAAATAATTGTTCAGAAAATCTTGGAGTGCATAAAAAATGAGAAACCAAAAGACCTTGAAATGAACACATTAGTCAATGATGTTCAGAAAGAAATTAATGGAAAAAGATACTTGATTGTGTTGGATGATGTATGGAATGAGGATCGTGAAAAATGGTTTAGCTTGAAAAAAATTTTGATGGGTGGTGCAAGAGGCAGTAGAATAGTAATAACTACACGTAGTCAAATAGTGGCAAAGATTTCACAACCTATTCAACCACATGTGTTACAAGGTTTAGATGAACAACATGCTTGGTCTTTATTTAAGAAGATGGCATTTGAAGAGGGGGAAGAACCGAAGGAAGCAAGCTTTGTAAAAATAGGGAAGGATATTTTAAAAATGTGTGTAGGGGTTCCACTCGCTATTAGAACAATAGGAGGTTTATTGTATTTAAAAAAATCTGAAATAGAGTGGTTGTCATTCAAAACCAATGAACTTTCAAAAATACATCAAAATGAAAGTGACATTTTACCAACATTAAAGTTGAGTTACGATTATCTCGCGTCACACTTGAAGCAATGCTTTGCATATTGTAGTCTATTTCCAAAGGATTATGAGATTGACAAATCAAGTTTGATTAATATGTGGATGGCGCAAGGTTTCATCTTGTATGAAAAAAATCAATGTCCAGAAGATGTTGGCAATGAGTATTTTATGGATTTGCTTTGGAGATCATTTTTTCATGAAGTTGAAAAAGATGAGCTTGGCAATATTTCAAAATTCAAGATACATGATCTCATGCATGATTTAGCAATACAAGTAACAGGATCAGATTGCACCACCATTAATTCAAAAGTGAAAGTCATTAAAGAGAAAACTCGTCATGTTTCATTTGAATATACATTGTACTCATCATTGGAAATTCCGATCTCGTTATGTAAAGCAAGAAGGATAAGAACATTTCTTTTGCCATGTCAACCAGAGTATAATACCATAAGATCAAATGATTCAACTTATAGTGAAATTATTGCAAGTTTTAAATTCATACACTTGCTAGATTTGCATAACATGGGGATTAAAAAAATTCCAAGTTCTATCAAAAAGTTGAAGCATCTAAGATATCTTGATCTTTCTAAGAATGAAGACATTAAGATGCTTCCTAATTCTATTGTCAAGTTGTACAATTTGCAAACACTTAAACTCTCTGAGTGTAAAAACCTTAAAGAATTGCCAAGAGATATTAACAAATTAATCAACCTTAGGTTTCTTGAGATTGATGGGTGTTCGGGTTTGACTCATATGCCAAATGGACTGGGCCAATTGACTAATCTACAAACTTTGTCAAGATTTGTGATGAGTGAGGGTAGGATTGATTCAGTGCCTAGGAGTAGCGGTGGATTGAAGGAACTTGCCAAACTAAATGAGCTAAGAGAAAATCTGTCAATTGAAAATCTTAAACGCGAAAAAGATGCCGCATTAGAGTACAAGGATGCAAATTTGAAAGAGAAACAACGTCTTGATAGGTTGGACTTAAAATGGATAGACGAACCCATTGATGAGACAAGTGCCAGTTACGATTATATGTCATTGGAAGCCTTGCAACCGCATATAAATCTCAAAGTATTAAGTTTATTGTGGTACGGGGGAGTGATATTTCCACATTGGCTTGTGTCGCTCACAAATCTTGTCCGATTTGAATTAAATTGTTGTACAAAATGCCAATATCTTCCACCGTTGGACCAATTGCCTTCTCTCAAAATGATCCTTTTGTCCAATTTGGGTTGTTTAGAGCACATATCAGATTCAGAGAAAGATAACAATGATTCTTTATTCTACCCATCTTTGGAGACACTCTATATTTGGAGTTGCCCTAATTTAAAGGGATGGTGGCGGGGAAGGAGGGATTCTCTTCCTTCATTTCCTCGTCTTTCGAGGTTAGATATTTGTGACTGTCCTAATCAGTTGACTTCCTTTCCTTTGTTTCCATATCTCGAATATTTGATTCTATATAATTTTAGCTTGAACTTGAAGCAGTCATTGGAGAGGATGATGATAAACAACAAGACTTCTTCAAGGAATCTACCATCAATCGCTTCTTCTTCTTCTACAATTCTTGCCCCTCTCTCCAAATTAAGTTTCATGAGAATAGAAGAAGCTTTGCCAGAGGAGTGCCTACCAAATCTCATTTCTCTCCGTACTCTATTTCTAGTCAAATGTCCTCTTCCTCAAGGCATGCGATATCTTACGGCACTTCAAAATCTGCATGTTCTGGACTCTGAGATGGTTGATTTATCCAATGATTGGGATGAGATGGAATGGCAAGGACTTACGACCCTTCTCTTTTTGCAATTCAATCACCTTCCGAAGTTGGTCTCTCTCCCGATGGGGCTTCAATATGTCAGCTCTCTACAAACACTCGAAATTTGGCAATGCCATAGTTTGATAGCTATACCGGAGTGGATCTGCAAACTTATATCTCTTCAATCTCTTACAATTTGTTCTTGCCCTAATTTGGAATCATTGCCAAAAGGAATTGGTGCCCTTCCCTCTTTGCAAACACTGTCCATTGGAGGATGTCCCATCTTACGGAAAAGATGCAAGAAGCAAATCGGGGAAGATTGGCATAAAATTTCTCACATTCCCAAATTGGAAGGAGGAGATCTTAAAGAAGAGCTAGGTATATAAAAATCACCATTTTACTCTCAACCATCAATTAAAAAACAAAAAATCCAAAAGCCCAATTCTTCTTCTCCATTGTTCTCTCTCAACCTCTGTATTTCTTGGTGATTAGATTTCAGATGAAGAAGAACCAAATGAAGAAACAAAGGAACCAGCTTGTCAGAATTGGGAGTTAATTAAAGCTTTTGGGTGCTGCAATTGTTCAACTCAGCAACTCACTCACTGGTACTATCTCCTTTCTTTTGTTTATCTGCTAATAATTTTCTCATAGATTAATTTCTTAGATT
The DNA here is from genome assembly GCA_033629205.1 of Lithocarpus polystachyus. Lineage (NCBI taxonomy): Eukaryota > Viridiplantae > Streptophyta > Magnoliopsida > Fagales > Fagaceae > Lithocarpus > Lithocarpus polystachyus. The sequence continues at coordinate 2,689,085 of CM066165.1, forward strand.
TTATTAAATTCCATCTTTGGATTTTCAACCGGGTTGATGTGGTGATGTATTTGATTTCCCATTGTGTAACAGAGTCAAAATTGGCAAAAGGTAATATTACTAGGAGAATTGAATCAGATAGCCATGCCGTAGGAATCAACTCATTGTACAGGTATACTGTTGCTCCAGTTCCATTTTATATAAAGCTTCCAGTTTGCTGTTCTACAGATAATCTCATGAATCACAATTTATTATCTAAGTTAAATCACCATTGGATCATGCTTTATAATAAAATATAATTTTCAAGCATCATGGTTTTATTTTGAAAAATTGCTTGATATTTAGAAGGAAGTTATTATATGTTACCAAAGCAACGAACTATCTAAATTTTCTTACTTTGTTGATTTTATTATTGTTAGTTGGTTTTAGCTATAAAAAAAACGGGAAAAAAAAAGCAAAGAAATCTTCCACTGACCTGTTTTATAACACCAAATATACTTTATAGAGATCTGCCGCCTATTAATTATTGTTGTTGTGATTACAGAAATATTGCAATCAAGATGGTTCCTTTTTTTTGAAGCTATTTTTTCTACCGATAGTAACGGTAGAACCTGTTGCGAGCGCTTTAGGCTTTCTCAAGTGAATCATCAATGGAGGTAATGTATATACAATATTCTAACCTCCCTTTCCAGTGTTCTTTGTCCTTATTTCTGTTGTTGCTTCTTTCACGTCTTCACTATGTAAGTGTATAATTTTTGTATGTCCTTTTTTTAGCTCTAAATATCCAAAGATACTTCCCCTAGTAATGTGGGAGCTGTTTCACCAGTTCGTGTAGCAAACGAGATATGCATGCATCATAGTGCTTCTTTTAAGAATTTTAGCTTTACCTTTTGAATGGGAAAAGGAGAGGAAGAGGAGGAATTTAATTACTATGAACCATAATAATATGGAACGCATGATTGGAAACTACTTTGTATATCTTTTCTCACTTATTTGAAAAATGCCAGAGGAAATAGGTCAAGAGTGCATTAACCAGCTTACATCCCAGAGATTCAAATTTCTTTTGGAAGGATTTAGCTCCAGTGTGTATACAGGTTTCTCATATCCCTCCAAATTTCTCAAGTACTTATTTTATCAGTAAAGAAGTTATCAGATACTAATCTTGTTCTCTCTTAACATTGCCTTTCGGTTTCAGGTTGATGAGTTTATCATTTTTTGGCTCTATATGCGAAAACTTGAGGAGAATTGGATGCTAAAGTAGGCAAGAATTTAAGAGTGCGAGTTTTTTTTTTTCCCGAACTAGCCTATACGAGATTACACAAAAACTAGGAGAAAATAATGGTAACTATCTCATACCTTACCAAATTAAATCTTTCCTCATAAGTTTGGCTTCAAATTTTGAGTTTTTTTATTTTTTATTTTTTTCTTCCTTGCAAAATGATAGGCAACAACGACAACAAAGCATTAGTCCCAAATTTTGAGGTTAGCTAAGGATCCTCATTTCCTCTCAAAACTTTTTCCTTGTTTGCAATATCGTAGAAAACTCATTACTTCACTCACTTATTCACTTTTTTATTTCTCAAACTTTTGACTGATAGGTTATCATGGATGAAAGCTATGGCTTGGTGTTACTACTCAAAGTATTCCCTGCTTTTAAGGATAGCTTAAATTTCATCTTTGGATTAATTTCTTAAGGTTGCTTTGCATACCATGGAGTTATTGTAGAGATATGGCATCTGTGAAATATCACATGAATCTAGCACCTTGTTGGAATTTTTTGTCTAGTGCTCTGTTCGATAGGTTCAGGCTTGCTGGTGTATTAGTATTGCTGTTGTAAACTGTCATTTTTTTGTTGTCCTGAGTTGTAACTGCCTTAGTGCTCTGTATGCTGGTTCAGGCTTGCTGTTGTATTTGTGCTTTTGGTTTTCAGCTTGGTTTCAATGAAATTTCTGCCTGATTATCCGAAAATAAAACAAAATATAGCACCTTCTATTCTCTAGAACAGGAGTTCCTAACTTGTCTAATGGCTTTTAAATTGAATACTAGACAACAATAGCTATCAAACAGAGTAGAACTAATGATTTTATATCCAGTTATTTTAGTTCCAAAGTAAAATTATAAGGTCTTTACACAAATAGCACCCTTTTTCTTCATTTTTCACAAAACATTTCCAATTATGTTAAATGAGTAAATTTTTTTCCGTGCAGAAGTTGACTTTCAAGGTAAAGGTGTGACTGTTCACCTAAATGAGAAAGATTGATGCTTTTAAATGGGAACTTCCTATCTTTGTAATTGTGGGATGTTGGAATCGATACCAAGGCTTATTAGACTGAACTCATTGGTATTTATCTCATTTCCTTTTTTTACCCTTTATCTGCTCTTTATCCTTAATTTATGACTTTTGCATATTAAGAAAAAAAATGTGACTTTTCCTTCATCATTTACTTATTTCTAATTAATTGCATCTTTGTATTTCAAATTGAGCTAGATAAAATGATGAATTTGATGGGCATCAACTATAGTTTGAACTGAGTAAAATTTGGCTCAAGGTGATATCAAGGTAATATTGTAGGGAGAATTAGATCTTGCAACCATGCTGCTGGAATTAGCTCATTGTATAGGAATTTTTCTGGTTCAAATCCTTTTTATATGTAAGCACCCAACTTGCTGTTATATCTTCAAATCAAAAGCATAATAATAATAATGATTCGCAATTTTGTCTTGTAGCTTGGTCTTATTTGAAAACACAGCTCGATTTTTTGAATCATTTGGTAAATTCCAATAAAATGGAAAATGTTCCTTTGAGTTATCAAAACAGAAAACTACTATATTTTCTCACAAGCAATTTTTATATTATAGGTTGCTTGGGAAAGAAAAAGAACAAAAAAAAAAAAGAAGAAACTCTGGCATATGTTTCATAAAACTATTTATCATATACTATAAAACTAGAGATCCAAAAATCTGTTAATTATTGTTGTTGCTATGACAGACTAAATAATACAATTAGCAGTATTTTTTTGTGAAGCAATCATTTCTACAGAGATATTAACAATAGAACTTGATGCATCATTTTAATGTTTGCGCTTCAAGCTTTGATCATGTACATTTATATCCTAATTTCTATTTCTAGAGTCCTTTATGTTATTACCCCCTGATTTCTTCTTTCACCCCTTTAAGACCCGATTTACTTGTAGATTGTTTGTCATTCCATATGACTTCTTGTTGTCATTCCATATGCTTTCTTGTAGTGGATCCTTATTTCCTCTCAAAAGTTTTTCCTTTTTTGCAATGTGGTTGAAAACTTATTATTCACTTTTTTATTTCTCAAATTTTCGTCTAATAGGTTATCATGGATAAAAGCTATAGCTTGGTGTTACCACTCAAAGTATTCCCTGATTTTCATGGTGAATGATTCTTGGTCTTCTCGACAAGGGTTGCTTGGAGAGTTCCATTACTTAATAAAGTCAGCATTCCTTTCATCTTTGGATCAATTTCTTAAGGTTGCTTAGCATACCATGGAGTTATATTAGAGATATGGCACCTGTGAAATATCACATGAATCTAGCACCTTGTTGGAATTTTTAGTTTACTTCTCTGTCTGATAGGTTCAGACTTGCTGTTATATTTGTATTGCTATTGTAAAGTGTCATTCTTTTGTTGTCCTGAGTTGTTATTGTCTTAGTGCTCTGTTTGCTGGTTCAGACTTGCTTTTGTATTTGTGTTGGTGGTTTTCAGCATGGTTTCAATGAAATTTCTAAATGATTATCACCAATAAATAAAATTTAGCACCTTATATTCTCAAGAACAGGAGTTCCTAACCTCTTTAATGGCCTTTAAATTGAATACTAGACAAGAACAGCTATCAGACAGAAGAGAACAAATGGTTTTATTTTTCAACAATTTGAGTTCCAAAGTAAAATTATAATGTCTTTACACAAATTGGACCCTTTTCTTCATTTTTTATAGAAAATTCCAATTATGTTATATAAGTATTTTTTTTTTTTGGGCAGAAGTTGTCTTTTAAGGTGAAGGCGAGATTGTTTACCTAATTTAGAAAGATCAATGCTTTTAAACATGAATGTCCTCGCTTTGTGGTCGTGGGCTGTTGGAATGGATACCAAGGCTTATTTGACTGAACTCACTTGTATTATCTCATTTCCATTTTTTTACCCTTTCGCATATTAAGACAAAATACATGCGACTTCATCGTTTTCTTCTTTCTAATAAATTGCATCTTTATATCTCAAATTGTGTTGATGAGATGTGTATTTGATGTGCTTCAACTATTGTTTAAACAAAGTAAAATTTGGCTCAAGGTAATATTGCAGGGAGAATTAAATCTTGCATCATGCTGCTAGAATTAGTTCATTGCATGGGAATTTTGCTGGTTCAAATCTTTTTTACTCCCAACCTTCAAGTAAAAAAAAAAAAAAATCCAAAGCCAATTCTCCTCCATGCATTGTTCTCTCTGAACGTCTATATTTTTTCTTAGTGATTAAATTTCAGATGAAGAAGAAGCAACGAAACCTACTCATAAGAATTGGGACTTAATTGAAGCTTTTGGGTGCTGCAATTGTTCAACAACTCAACAACTCACTCACTGGTAATATCACCTTTCTTTTCTTTTCCTTTTCCCCCAATATCTGCTCATAATATTCTCATTCTTTAACTTATTTCTTTGCATGTTTAGGAAAAAAAATAATGTGAACTTTCTTTCATCTAATTTCTTACATTTCAATAAATTCCATCTTTTTATTTTCAACCGGGTTAATGTGGTGATGTATCTGATGTGCTTCATTACCTATTGCATAAAGAGAGTCAAAATTGGCACAAGGTAATATTACTAGGAGAATTGAACTGGGTAATGATGCCATAGGAATCAGCTCATTGTACAAGTATTTTGTTGCTTCAAATCCTTTTTATATATATAAGCTTCCAATTTTCTGTTATGTCTACAGATAATGTCATTTATCACAAGTTGTTATCTAAGTTAAATCACTATAACATCATGCTTTATAATAAAATATAATTTTCAAGCATCATGGTTTTATATGTTACCGAAACATCAAACTATCTAAGCTTTATCAGTTTGTTGATTTTAATATTGTTGGTTGGTTTGAGCTAAAAAAAACAAGAATTCTACTGACCTGTTTTATAACACCAAATATACTTTATAGAGATCAAGCACCTATCCATTTTTATTATTGTCATTACAAACTAAACACTGCAATCGAGACAAATCCTTGTTTATTTTTATAAAGCTATTTTTTCTACTGATAGTAACGGTAAAACCTGATACATCATTTTAATGTGGGTGCTACAGGCTTTTATCATGTACATTTATATAGCCAGCTTTCTACAACAATATGCGGCTTTCTCAAGTGATTTATCAATGAAGGTAACTCACATACAATATTCTAACCTCTCTCTCAAGTGTCCTTTGTCCTTATTTCTTTTGGTTCTTCTTTCACATCTTCAATATGTGAGTGTAATTGATGATTGTTGTAATTTGTTCCTGTCCATTTACATACTAACATCAATTTTTGTTTTACTGTATTTCACATGCATCAGCACAAGACAATATAGGGCCCCATGTATAGGTGATGTAGTGCTTTTAATCTCAAAGCACATTGAGATATAGGGATGATTGTTTTCATATAGTCTGCATATAGCCTCAGGACTCCTATGAAAGGTAAGCCTATTTATCTAAAATCGTAATGTCTAACTACTGCTTTTGTATATTTTGGTATTTTAGATTTGCAACTTTTACTTCTCTTGCCTGAGTCTGTTTCTAGGTATAATTTTTGTATGTCCTTTATTTTTTCCCTCTAAATATCCAATGATACTTCCCCTAGTAATGCCAGAGCTGTTTCACTAGTTCGTATTGCAAATGAGATAGGCTTGCTGGCATCATAGTGCTTCTTTTAAGACATTTTAGCTTTATCTATTGAATGGGAAAGGGGGAGGAAGATGAGGAATTTTTTCCTATGAACCAAAATAATATGAAACATAAGATTGGAAACTAATTTTTGTATCTTTTATCACTTATTTGAATAATGCAGGAGGAAATAGGTCATGAGTTTATTAACCTGCTCACACGAGTACAACTGTACTTTTATTCACTTTCTGTAATCAGTAATTCAACACATAGTTGATTGTTTCAAAGTGAAATATAAAAAAAAATAATAATAAAAAAAAATAAATAAATAAATGATGACATGTGTTATCTAGTATGGATTCATTTGCAGAACTATTTCATATTTTTTTAGCATCTCTTGAATCTCGATTAGAACGTTGTTTTCTTGAGTTGGTAATTCCTTTGTAAATCTGCAACTTGCGTTATAATCAAATGCTAAGGATACAGCTTATGAGAAAGAATGTAACATGAGATGTTGGTCAATTAATGCTGGTCAACAAAAGCAAATGAAGTTTTTCAAACAAATTTGTGGAATCCAAGTTCCTGTGCTAGATGATGAAAATTTTTTTATGAGAATATTGGTGAGTGAGAATCTTTATCATTTTAGAGCTGAATCAGGAAACTTGTGTTGAAGAGCTTAAGATTATTCACTTTTGAATTGGTTGCAAGAAAAAAATAATAATAAAAAAAATATAAAAAAAAAAACGAGCATCCGCGTGAACTGAAAATTTTGGGTTCCATGAGTAAACTATGTTTCATAGATATTTTTGCAACCAGGTCTAGATTGAATGTTAAAAGAGAGCAAAACTGAATTGATATTCACACTACAATGCCATCGTCAAAAAGTAATAACAAGGAACCTAGACTAACCCCATTTTGATCCTAGTAGCACTGAGTAACTTGTCTTATAGGTAGAGAAATAACTTGACCTACAAGTATAGGCTTAAAAAAACCATGGGCTGTAATATGTTTGGGCTCAAGGGCCCTAATATAACTAACACATAATACAGAAAATTAAGAATGTTATGATCAAATTACAGTACACAAACATAGCACTTTGTTTTACTTTGGGTTCTTGATGCTAAATCAGGTTGACCATTCGATTGTGGAAAGTTTTGCTCAAGGTGGGAGGACGGTGATCACATTAAGGGTTTATCCAACTGAAGCAATTGACTGGAGTTGTTTCGCATGAGCTCTTGAAGCCATTCTCAAAGCTAGGGGTCATTGGTGGGGGAGTTGCTAATAGCATATCCATCTAATCCAATGGTAATAGTATAATTTTTCATATAAAGTAGTCGCAGACCCACACATACGTGGAAATAAATAATATTTTGTAATTATAATATAATGTATAATTTGTTTTCTAAAATTTGTTGAAAATAATTTGTTTTTCCTTAAAATTAAATAATTTCTATTCAGTCCAATTAGGAAAAAGCTAACATAAGAAACGAAATTCATACATTAGTTTCATGAATACTGTTTGCTTTAATAGCGTTTTTTATCAATTAGATAGCGATAAGACCTTTTGAACCATTTTAAAATATAAAGATGATTCTAGAATATATGTCAAAAGTTGAGGACAAAATATAGAATTTAACCAGGAAAAAAAAAGACCTGGTTTTCTTTGAGTATTTAAGTACTTGATCTCAAATATGTTACTTAAATGTGACATTGTCCTTGTATACAGTCTGAAAATTCTAGTTTTAACTTTATGCCAGCAAAATACATTAATAGAATGCCACACGTTTTTTAAGAGTAAGAAGTACAAGACATGTTATTGTGTCTAGTTGAAATTTGAAAAAGAATTGGAATGTGATATGTTGTAGAATGTAGCTTTAAACAGAGTAGTTCCTGAATAAAAAGCTATAATGATTAATGGTTATGATCATATACCATTTTATTGTACTATACAATTATGTTATCTGAGATTGTTTAATAAAAGACTGGGCAACTACATAAGATCATCAATAACTGAAGCTTTGTGACCCTTCATTATTTTGACAATGTAGACCCTTTGTTGGAACAAAGAAGTAGCAGTGTATTTGTGCCTAGGGACGAGGCATTCTCAGAGGTGAAGCAGTTGACATTTTCAGCGAAGACCCTAAAATCTGTGATGCATGCACTGCTGCCTCAGCTTGAGATATCACTTCTTGACCCCCACTTGGGATTTCCATACTTAACTGCCATAGACTCACTATTTTGTGAAGGACTCACATTGCCTAAGCCTACAAATGCCGGCTTCTTTCAGTCAATACTACTTAGGCTAGTGAAGGTTGTAACTGATACTCAAGAATCTTTTGCTCTTTGAGACCCCTGCATTCATTGATAGTATGCATCCTGTTCTCTTTGTATGACTTTCACTCTATCTTTGTCTCTCTCTGGCTCTCATTTGTATACATGAATCTTCTTTTGCGGGAGATAAATTTGTTTGGTTCAAGGATGAATAATTTTCTAGGCAAACTCTAGCTGGTCTTAACCCATATAGCATACAAACTAGTTACGGTATGCATTTTTCTTGGACTTTTACAAAGAAGAATTTAAATAATAAAATAATTTATTTCCCAATGTCTATCTACGTGTATACACTTAGTGAAGCTACTTCACTACATAGGCAGTTCATGCTAAACACTAGTTTCATCTTCACGATTTGAATTTTGTTAGAGAGAGAGAAAGCAAAAGTCATAATTAATGTGGTGTGGCCTAATGGCCTATGCCCACAACAGAAAATCCTTGATGACCACATCTTTGTTATTTGAATTATTGTACTACAATGAACCAAATGTAAGATTCATGCAGTAGATAACACTAGGCTAACCTTAGGGTTGTCGTACTTGTGTGATTATGATTAGTTTGCTTGCAGTAAAAGTACATAGGCACATTACATAGACCTCAAATGAGTTTAGGTCTCTTGAGCCATAATATTTTCAACATTCAAAACAAAAGAAATATGTTCGATTTGCAATTTTACTATGTATCAAATGGATAAATATCTGAGTTATTCAGTGGAAAAATTTATTTATAATCTTAAAGGGCATTAAAATTTGTGAGTTATGTTATGCAGGATTGGCCCATGAAGAGAAAGCTTGATCCTAAGATCTATGGACCGCCTGAAACTTTGATTACAACAAAACTAGTGGAACGAGAGATCAGAGGCATTATGACTGTTAATGAGGTTACATATGTACACATAATTAGATGTCAATCTCCCTAGGTTCCTTTCCTCTTGATGCTAATACTCCACTCAAAGTGTGCCTGTAAATTTTCCTTTCTTTGTACAGTTACAATTGCTACTTGTCCGAATAGTTATTTTCAACATTTGCATCTCATTTAAAAATATTTAATCTAAATATGCTTTCTATCAAATGCTAAGTGTGCAGATAGGTATACATGTAATAAAAACTAAAAGATAAAATTTTTATTACATGGGAAATCTTGAGAAGCAAAAAGTGCTCCCATCATTGCATAGCATGTTTTGCCTGAAATTTCCAATGATTATCTAACTGTATCATCTTGCGCTTACCTCTCTTCATAGGCAATCCACCTGAATGGTTGATGAATGAGTCCTCTAATTTCCATGGTTGCAGGCCTTGAAAAGTGAAAGGCTATTTGTGTTGGATTATCATGATCTGTTGCTACCTTATGTGAACAAAGTAAGAGAGGTAGAAGGGACTACATTGCATGGTTCAAGGGCATTGTTCTTCCTTACTAAGGATGGCACACTAAGGCCTGTTGCCATTGAACTCACCCGGCCTCCAACTGGTGACAAACCCCAATGAAATCAGGTTTTTACCCCAAAGTGGGATGCACTGGTTGCTGGCTGTGGAGGCTGGCTAATGCTCATGTTTATGCTCATGACGTTGGTTATCACCAGCTTGTCATTCACTGGTGAGCACTATGCAAACATGAACTCAAATCACGATAAATTGGCATTGCAATCAACTTCTTTAGTGGCTGATTTTGGACAACCCTGAAACTATGGTTAAAGAATTCCCCTTGATATAATGCTAGTTGTCTACTTAGGCTCAAACAAATCACAATTGTTATCATTGATTTTTAGGATTCTTTCTTTGTACTTTTGCAGGCTACGGACTCACTGCTGTACAAAGCCATACATAATTGCAGCTAACTAACAATTAAGTGCAGTGCGTCCAATTTACTGACTTTTACATCCTCATTTCAGATACACAATGAAAATCAATGCTCTTGCCCGAGAGAGCCTCATTAATGCAGGTGGGATAATTGAAAGCGCCTCTCACTGGCTAAATACTCCATTAAACTCAGTTCTGCTGCTTACAACCAGCTCTGGCGGTTTGACATGGAAGCTTTGCCAGCAGATTTGATTAGAAGGTATTGCAGATGATCAAAATAATATAAGATTGTTCTAGTTTTATTCATGGTTCCTATAAGGCATAATCAGATGAAAAGTTTTTTGTGGTTATACTTAGGTTGCTACTTTTTCACTCAGCAGTTTCTCAACTTCTTGATACTTAATGAATTATCAAGCTTGCAAATTACTTTGCATAACACCCTTATAGAAATTTCAAAACAGTATTGTTGATCAACTTTCAGGGGAATAGTGCCCCTGACTAGAATGGTGAAAAAGAATACATGTGACCGATAATGATTAGACTGTTGTAGTTCCATGGCTGATCCCAAAATTTGGGGACTAAGGCTTGGTTTTGCTGTTTTTTCAGGGGAATGGCAGTTGAGGATCCAATAGCTGAGCATGGCCTAAGGTTAACCATCGAAGATTTCCCTTTTGCCAATGATGGTCTAATCCTTTGGGATGCCATTTAGCAATGGGTAAGTGATTATGTGAACCACTACTACCCTGAATCATCTCTTGTCCAGTCTGATGGGGAGCTTCAAGCTTGGTGGACAAAAGTTAGAACAGAAGGCCATGCAGACAAGAAGGATGAGCCATGGTGGCCTGTCCTGAAAACACCAGAAAATCTAATTCATATTTTAACAACCATAATTTGTGTAACTGCTGGGCACCATGCAGCTGTGAACTTTGGGCAGTATATGTTTGCTGGTTACTTCCCTAATCGGCCTACTATAGCTCGAACCAACGTGCCAACTGAGAATCCATCCGATGAAGAATTCAAGAACTTTTTGAAACAACCAGAAGTTGAACTGTTGAAATGCTTCCCTTCACAGATTCAAGCAACCAAGGTGATGGCTGTTTTGGATGTTCTATCAAATCACTTACCAGATGAGGAGTATATTGGTGAGAATATGGAACCATCTTTGGAAGAAAATCCTGTCATAAAAGCTACATTTGAACAGTTTAGTGGCAGACTGAAGGAGCTTGAGGGAATCATTGATGAGAGGAACACCAATTTGAAACTGAAGAATAGAGTTGGAGCTGGAGTTGTACAATATGAGCTCTTGAAGCCATTCTTAAAGCCAGGGGTCACTGGTAGGGGAGTTCCTAATAGCATATCCATCTAATGCGATGGTAGTAGCATCAGTTTATATGTAAATAAACTTGAGTACATGTACTGAGAAATTTCACAACTCTTCCATCCCATGTGATTTTCTTGGTCTTGGATATAAGATGGTTAGAACTTAAAATGCTTTTAGTTCAATTCCAATCAGATCTACTCTTGCAGGCTGTGGAATCAACTTTGAGGTGTATTGTGATGAACTGGGGATTGAAGATTAAAACACTACATGACTTGCATACAAATCTTAATTGAGATACTTAACAAGTTTTACTCATGAGAGTTTTATTTTATTTTTTATTTTAAGAAGTTGTATTAGTACTTGACTACTAATGTGAGATAAAAAAATATAGAGGTGGGATAAAAAAAAATGTTATGTTCATAACAATTTACAATATTTTCACAACAAATCCTATGTGGCAGGTTGTTACGGATTGTTAATGATGTGGTAGAAAATAAATTTCAATGATAAGTTCAAATTTGAACCAATAACTACTAACTACTTCTGATTTGTTGTGAAAATATTATAAAAAGGAAATTGTACATACGTGGGATAAAAAAAACAATTTACTTCTTATTTTTTTTAAAAAGAAGTTGTATTAGTGCTTGACAACTAATAGAAGAAAAAAAATGAGGAGTCGGGAGAAAAAATTGTTTTTTTTATTTATTTTAATTTTGCTAAAAATTAGGAAAATTTTAAATTATTAATTTTACATGTTTAACCCCTTGAAGGTATTTTAGGCATTTAAATGAGGATTGGGAAGCTCTTATATAATAGTATAGAATCTATAGATATAAAAAAAAAAAAAAAATACTGTGTGTGTAATAAAAAGGGTAATGTTACGGTACTTGACTTAACAAAAAGTCGAGTTCCTTGAAAAAAAAATATTTAAATGTGTGAATAGCGCTGTAAGACCTAGTTTTAAAGTTTTTTTTGCTGAATTTCGTAGTTGCAAATCCTGTGCACGGGATCTACTGAAAAATGCCCAACGCAGCTGAAAACACTTTTCAGCTCTATTCAAACTTACACTCAGACTTTCTTCAAGTCGAATTCCCTTGAAAAAATGGTTTTACAAAGTACTCAACTTAACAGAAAGTGGAGTTCCCTTGAAAATATGGCTAGGCAGATTTGTCCATTTATAAAAGTTAAAAAAAGAAGAAAAAAAAGAGAGAGAACCCATTTGACATAAAAATCTACATAAACAAAGCTTGCATCTTCTGCTAAAAAAAGACTTGTATTTTAGATTAGATTTTTAGATTTGCTCCCCAAAACAAAAGAGTGTATCTTTCATGGGCAACTTGAACGAGATGACTCTAGCAAAGGAGGGTGACTATAAGAATGTTAAAAGGACAAATAATATTTTGAAAATGATAATAGTACTGTAGTATTTAGCAATTTAGTTAGTGATAAATAAATAACAAGCAGCATTACCTGAGTGGTTTCAATGCAGAATTCCATGGATAAAACACTATAATATAGATATCTTTTTGTTTGAAAATGTGACTAAACTTTTGCAAGGATTTCTTGAATTAATGAATTTAATCATTTCCAGAAATTTCTTGAATAATTGAGCTTTTGTAATTGACTTTCTGAACTCAAATAATCATATATATGTAACTAACATAATCAATATTAAATGATGGAAATTCAAACATTTATGAAATATCGTAGCAATTATATATGTAATAAATATATATATATATACCCTCTCTCTTAGTCGATCATAGAATATTGAAGTTTGTTGAATTTGGCTGGTGCAATTTAGTTTGAAAGTTTTGAGGCTGAGATGTCAATGTGTACTTCTTTATGATGTATTGTTTTTGTCTAAATTTTTTAAAATTGTTTTTTAAAGGTACCTTCTCAGGTGATTTTTCATTTTTCTAAATTTAAATTTAATTTTTCAATAAATCTCTACCAATTCAGAGTTTCTAACAATGTCAATGTATACTTCTTTATTCTCCTCTAACTGCTCTTCGTACTTTAACATTTCAGTGTTTGTTGAATCAATCTTTTGAAAATAATTGGTTTTGTAATTTTCTTCCCCCATCCATCCAGCTCATGGCTCTTTTCTGAAGCTCCACTTTTAAACTAAGTGCCAGAAGATCATTAAAAACTTCACCAAACTTATTGCAACTACATATGATTTACAATTATAGAAATTAAAAAAAAAAAAAAAAGTTTTAGACCTCTAATTCATTTTAAATGCTCTAATACCAACTGAAAATCCTGGTTTAGACCCCTATGTTAATTATTCAGAGGAATTATTAATTTGCCTCAATTAAGTAATCCACAAGATTATTATATTTTCACCACAGTTAATCAATCACCAAATGATAATGAAACCGAACATAAAAGAAAAGGCAATAGAGACTTACCGGGTGAAGTTATTGAATCCCTTCTTCTACCTCACTGCTCTTACGTCCATGATTTATAATCAATTCATTAATTTTCAATTTTAAACCAATTATTTTGTCCACAACCAGGTTCTTCTCTTTCCCATACTCCAACTGTTGTTTGTTCTTTGATATTTCAGTGTTATCCCAATCAATTGTTGCTGTAATCGGGCTCCTAATTTTCTTCCTTCCTCAACCTCATGAGTCTCTTTCTCAAGAACCTCTTGGAGTCCATGAGCTTTGTGTTTGGAATGTTCTGATGCAACTGTCAGTAATTTCTTATCTTTTTTATTATCTTCTAATAGCTTGTAAGCATCTGAAATATTGAGTTAAGCCTTTCACAATAATACAGCATTGGAATTTGGCAACACATTCAGATACAGAGGCCATGCAAATATAACATAAAAACGATTAATTAGGTCTCAATGAACGACAGATAACTTTAAACAGGCAAGTAGACCAAATAAAATTCCATAATACTTCTCTCCACAGGAGATATTCCAGAGAAAATCCAAAGCCAAACAAAAATATCTTGGAAACAAGAAATATGTGGCCAACATTGGAGCATCCTAACTATGACCTAGGGAAGTAGGCTAGTTCAATCTTCTTCCTCAATGACCTTGGTACCCAATCCCTTTAAGTCCTCTGAAGGGATCTCTGCAACAGTGACTAGTGAGAAAAATTCCTCCTAGCATCTTCTTCATCATTTCTCTTATGCGCAATATAGACATAAACTCTCCTTGGCCCACTCCGAATCCCACGACTCCAGACATGCTTGTTAAGCTTAACATCCACCCTGACAATAGTTGTTCCCATAACCTTTTGGGCAAACTTCCTAATTTCCTTTATGACCTTTGGAGCCCTCTTCTTGAAAGTGCTGCACATGGAATTGGAAAATGGAACGGTTACTTAGCAATGTCTGAACAACAAAGCATTAGCTAACTGGGATACATCAAAAAATTAAGAACAAATATAGCCTTGTAGAGGCATATTTTATAAGATTAGTAATAAGGGGAGAGAGCAGTAAGTAGATGGTAAAAACATAACCAATCTAAAGAAACAGATAAAGCCTTGTAGAGTAGCATCTTTTATAAGATTAGAGTTTCTCGGTGGAACTTATAGAAGATCTTAGCTTTCAGCCACACAGGGCAGCTGGCTATCTACATGTGTACTAAAATGACATCCAACTCTTGGGAATGTGTATACTCGAGAGAAAAGTTAGGAATTCAACAACTGTAAAGTCATACTAAAGCACTGAATATATTGCTTACCATTGTAACCCCAAATAAATAGAGAAACTATGCATGACTCCAAGAAGTCCTCTGTTAAAGACATAGAAGTATATACTAGTTCCAGTTCTCACGCAATACTTATAAAATTACATATCCATGCATATAGATAAAAGCCAAAGATTGAACTGACAGGAGGCTCTAGGCTCTCCAGAGAGTTCAGGAGACATGAATGAATACTAGAAGAAAACAAGGGCAGGAAATAATGGCATTAAAAGAAGGGAATTTTCGCAACATGATCCCAGTTCATTAAAACTCCTCAAAGCAAAAGTCAATGACCTAGGAAGTACAAACACTTCATTTAGTGCGCTGTATGTGTATCGTACTTGTGTCATACCGGTGTTGTATAGTGAAATAGAGGCTTCCACTTGACAACACAAGAGAAATGTATAATTTATTTGTTATGTAAAGAATCCCTTACAATGGTAACCACATTAATTCATTTGAGGGATAAATAGCTATTAAAAGGGATAGCACCAAATCCTAAGCAAAAATCACATACACTTTTCTATATACTAGGAACATTATCAATTTATCTTATCATATCCCAAATCAAATTCTTAACAAGCCAAAAAAAAGAGATTAGGATCCTCTCCATTTTAAGCGAAATGTACTATTGAGTCATAATTTAAACGTGGCACTAGATACACACCTTTAAATTTGTACTATTTAATAAAACCACGAAACAGAATCACCTCAAACAGAGAGAATCCTAAAACAAAAAGAACATAGCATTCATAATGTCTCAATGAAGTGAATCAATTTTACTAAAATACATGCGGAAAGATTTCAGCTTTCAATGTTTGGCAATCCTCCCTTCATTTTGTCGTGTTGTGTTGTGCTCTATGTATGTTGTTTTTAACAACCAATGGACACTAGAATTCTAAATTGATATTATATTATTTCAAGATACTAGATCAGGTGCAAACTTTGACAGCTAAAATATAATTTTGTTCTAAAGTTAAAAGTATCACATACTATTCACACAAATATATTTTACCTGATTAAGCCCACCATTGCAGTCAAGTGAATAAAGGCTTTCCACATATGTAGTTGCCTCCACTATTGTCTTGCGATCATATGGTGTTTTTCTATAGGCCTTTTTTTTCAAATTGAAGACTGTCAACTTGAAATTCCATTCTGAATTCTCTCCAACACCTTTATCTTGCGTCTCCTGCAATAAAAAATTTTCACCATTCCTTGACACGCATACAGGCCTCAGACAAGAGCCCCTATATGGAATGGTTGCCAATCTAGTCCAAGACTCCTTCATCACCCATAGCTGAATACATATATCACTGCATGATTCAGCGGTGCACACAGCTAGACACAGGTGTTCTCCAAAAGTACCTAACTCCCATGCACCTGATGTATCGTAATATTTTCCTGATGATTCACCTCTATTGTAATAAGAAACAGATTCTGGCCATGGCAGCTCATGAAATATCTCATCGGCTAAATCAAAATAAATGATTGACGGCTTCCTATTACGTTTAGCACTCCAATAAATTGCCCCATTGCAGTATATAGTCTTTTCGATAAATGGACAGCTGCGGATAAAATTATTGTCCTTATCCAGCAGAATTGTCCTCCAAGTAAAGGTCTTGAGTGAAAAGATCTCGATCCGCAACATAGTAATATGGTAAGTGTTGTAGGGCCTTAATATCTTGTAATCATCAGTGGAATAATCATAGCCAAAGCCAAAACGGCGTAACCGACTAGAAACTGAATAATTAGTTGATGTTGGACTTGGTATGTTTTTGTAACTTTTGGCAGATGGGTTCAGGGACGGAACCAGGATTCGTACTTAGGGGGGGCAAAGCTTAAAACCAAAAAAAAAAATTATGAAAGTAAAAACTAACATCTATTTCATATTCAACAAAATACTACATATAAAATAAATATTTCTTAAACATTTCATATTATAAAACACATCAACAAAGTATAACATACAAAATAAGTGTTTCTTATTTTACGTGCAATTTTTGTTTAGTCCATATTTATTTTTTTATTTTGTTTTTATAGTTAAAGAGGTATGAATTTTATTTATTTATTTCTTTTTTTTGTAGGTCAATATCTAAATATTTGAGGAGAAGAAAGACAAATATATATATATATATTTAAGGGAAATTTTAAAATTTTTTTTATACTAGTTTTTTTTTTTTTTTAATATGGGGGGGGGGGGGGGGCAATGGCCCCCCTCTGTCCTAATGTAGGTCCGCCCCTGGATGGGTTCCAAACCAAATATTGGGTTGTCCATTTGTCCACATTATATAATTCAATACATACCAAGCCATTGCAAGAAGCCAAGTTTTTCTCAACATGTCCTTTACCCCACAATGGAAAACCATGAAAATCAACATCAACAGGTTGACCATGAATAGCACGGCTCTGAAACAGTGCTTCACAACCTGATGATAGAACACAATTGTCAGTCAAAACAAGGACGTTCATGCGGTTGGGGTTTTGAGATGCTCTCTGAAAGTGGGATTTAGCAAATCGGTGACTACTGATCAAACTGTGCCATGCTTTGGATACGCATTTGAATCGCATTAGAGACTTCACTGGTAGTCTTGAAAGAATTTACTCAACGAGGTCATTTGGTATGGTAAAGCTTCGCCGCCGCCGTGCCTTGCAAATTCTCATACTTCAGTTCAGGTCCTTGGCTCTCTATAATCAATACATAAGAAAGAATGGTTAAAGAGTTAGATATTAAACCCTGTAAGATTTATAGTTTCAAAAGTACTATAACGCGTTTTACATGTATTGCTATTTCTAGATAGAAAAAGTTGAATTGCAAAGGAACTGAATGAGCACAGAGTCATTTTACTTCTTTGTATAATTTATTTTTTGTCAGTCGTTAGGCCACTTTGTCCATTATGTGTACATGTAGTGGCATGTAAGATCATGTGGGGGGTAGTATACGTGCTTCTGAATTTCAATTGGAGATCAAAATGAGATGGTGTAAGGGTTGGAAAGTTAGGTGTGGAAACTAACGGCAGGATATTAAAAAAAAAAAAAAACCAACTGTGACATAAAAATAAGTTGTGAATGATTCTTTGCTTTCTAACAACGAAAACCGCTGGAAAAGAAGCTAGAAACAGAACGAAGTTGATATATATATATATATATATATATATATATATTTCGGAATCAGAGACACAGAAAGAAAAGAGAAGAGAAGAATCATACCGGGAGAAACGTGGAGGTCGGCGTTTGTGATGGAGGAGTGCGGAGGCTGGCGTGTGAGTGTGAATGTAGGGGTGGGGTTTCTTTTTTTCAAGAGAAATACTACGTCTACAACATTTTTCACAACATTTTTATAACAAATTCTAGTTTGCAGGTTGTTATTTGTTGTTACTAGTGGGTAAGAAAGTAATTTCAGTGTTGGATTTAAATTTAAAACCTGTAACAACCTGCCAACTAAGATTTGTTGTGAAAATGTTATGAAAAATGTTGTGGACATAGCAGTTCTTTTTTTTCAATTAGTTTATATGTTTAACTTAATTAGTTTAATGTTAGTTGGTAATCTAATGGGTTAATGGGTTATAATTTTTAAATAGCTGGAGGCCCAATGTTTATAAATAAAAATAAATAAATAAAAGGCTCAATGTTTGCATTGCAAGGCCCAAGACGTGCTTCTGATCCGGGTGTGTGTTTGTGTTTGTGTTTTTTGTTCGAACTTTCATTTTGTTGCTGGTTTTTTTTTTTTTTAATGGGAAATACGTGAATTTTATTAAGAAGAAGATAATAACATAGTATCATGAATCACAAGCAACTCACCTTGTACCATGGAAAAGCAAGCGGTACCCAACGATTGTCTGTGGCGTCCTTAAATTGAGTGGGCCTAAAGTGGGCATCCTGATACTCCATGGGCAGAAAGCGAACCTTTGCCAATATTTCATGTGAGGATTGGCAAGTGGCACCTAGTCTTCTTTTGTTTCGGCTAAACCAGATACCCCATCTTGTAGTAACAGTGAGTTCAAGAAGTTCAATACCCATGTGTTGTGTGAAGATCAAGTGCCAAAGAAATTCCTTGAAGTCCCTGTTGCTGATGCCCTCTTTATCAAAAGGTATGGCAGAGAGTTTCCAAGTGTCTTTTGCCACGGTGTAGTCCTAGAAAAGGTGTCTTGTTGTCTCTAGAGCAAGACCACACGCTTCACAGGTGGGATTATCAAGGACATGTCAAAGGCAGAGGTTGGCTTTTATAGGGATGATATTTCGGCAAGCTCTCCAAGCAAACATCTTGATTTTGTTTCGGATGTGTAGGTTCCAAATCTTTCACCAGAAACTACTATGGTTTGCGCCATGAGAAGTCTCTGTAGTCTGAGTGCTTTGGGTCATGGACAACTCCATCCTTAGAGGAATGCCAAGGATGGAGTTGACATCAACTGGTTGATCAAAGTAACATCCCATTCATCGGATTCTAAATCTATGAGGGAGCTAATCTTTGTGTTTGTTGGGAGTAAGCCTGGTGATGACAGCACCCGAAATGTTGGGAGTATGCGCTATTAACTGTGAAGCTTTCCTTAGGTGCGTAGGCCCAAACCAGTCGGTCCCTTGATTTGTGCTAGATTAGAGGAATGCCAAGGATGGAGTTGACATCAACTGGTTGGAAGACTTGGTTGATCAAAGTAACATCCCATTCATCGGATTCTAAATCTATGAGGGAGCTAATCTTTGTGTTTGTTGGGAGTAAGCCTGGTGATGACAGCACCCGAAATGTTGAAGGTCGTGGGAGCCAACGATCTGCCCAGATGCCAATGGAGTTACCATCCCCTATTTGGCCACTGAAGATTCAGAAAATTAGTTATGTGTTTAAAAGATGTCAAAAATATCCCTACTCAAATTCTTATTCTTGTAAAGAGATTATTATAATAACCAAAACTTATCATAATATATATACACACATATACACACACATTCTAATACTATTGATACATGCAAACTCATGTGACACACTAGAGTTAATAATACACATATTATAGATATTTTGCAAGATAGCATTTATTAAAAAAACATTCATAATAAAATAGAATAAAGTACAATGGGAAGAAATATTTAACTTCTATTCTTTTTCATGGTTTAGAAGTATTGTCCAACTTAGAACGTTATTGGGTTGCCAAGAGCTTGAGATATAAACTATTAATACTAGATATATGTGCTTATATTGTCAACAACTCCGTGCAGGTTCATAATTACAAAACCTAATTACAAAATAATTCACAATTCTTAAATTAATAAAACAAAACTCCCAAAAGTTATATATATATATATATATATATAGTTATATACACACACACACACTCAAAACTAATATCTTTTGAATATATACTGTAAGGACACAAATATCTGGTCTTTTGGGCGGGCTAACAGAATAACTGGAGGCCCAACATTTATTTAATACCCCAACAATGTATTTGTAAAGAGAGTGGATTAAAGATTATTGGATTGGACACATATGGGTTGAAAGCCCAAATATGGTGGTATTCAGATGTGTATTAATAAGATGATCGAGAATTACAATACTCTCTTCAACACTGTCCGAGGAGAATATCAGTATAAGTGTTGTTAAGGAACTTTTCTCTCCCTCTTTCCTTTCTCTTTTTTTCCCTTCTTCTTTTTTTCCCTTCTTCTCCTTTCTCTACTAGTTCCTTTTCCTTCTCTTTATATGCCCTCTCCCTTGCCTGGGCCCTCTCTGTTCATTCTTGTCCCATCCCTTTCTTCCTGAGCCTTCCTGAGGCAGCTGTAAAGGAGGGGATCACTGTTCAGGAGTCTTTTCACATTAATGCGGCCATGATGTTAGTTGCAGAGCCATAAATGCGGTGGCAGCAGCCTTTCACTTAATATCTGATTTTCATCATCAGTCTTCGCGGTCAACACAAATTAGGGGATTCTTTGGGAGAGATAAGATTGAGACTGGGACGCTCATTCGGGACACTCTTCCAGCCATCCGAGCAGGAGGTCTCCTCGGACAAGGCCACGGCCCAGGATCTGATGTTGGGCCCTCTGCCCCCACAATAGCCCCTCAAAGTTCCAGTGTTCTCCTTTTATCCGAGGAGAAAGGTGGGACTTTGATTTCTACAAGGCTGAATCCCATCAAGCGCTCCAACAACTCCACGTGGATGTGACGTTTCGCGAGACTTCCACTTTCCAAGGACGCTTTGGAAGTTGTAGCGCATCCTTTATTACTCTGGGTGGCGCTCTGTCCCCTTGATCAACGGCTGGAGGTAGATCGTGCGGTTGGGATTTTCCTATGAAATTTTGAGCGGGATAGAGCCCACCACTTTTGCATGCTAGGTATAAAAAGGCCGTGAGAAGGTGGGTTTCCTCACTTTACCTACGTTCAAGCATCCAGTACTCCAATACATACTACCAGCATTCGTTACATCGTCTTAGACATTCCGAGGAGACCTTTATAAAGATTCCTAGGTTTCTAAGAGATTTTCGAACTTACAATATCGTCCTCCTTCGTAAGTATTCTCTTCCTTAGTCATTCCATCTTGGTTAAGTACCTCGGCCATCTTCGTCCTCCTTTCCATCTTCGCCTTTAGGGGAGTTTCTTAGCAAGCCTTTACCCTTAGATATCGATATGGGTAGATTCAAGAACTTAGTTGATACCCCCGCAGCCATAGAGCGTTTTAAGGCGAAGTATAATATTCCTGAGGGGGTTAGCCTCCATTACTGTTCACCGGAGGACATTTTAGTTTCCCGGAGGACCGGGGAAGTGGTCATCCCCGTGATTGCCTTTTTAGAAGGGGGAATGTCCATTCCCATGGGTGACGTCACTAGGGAATACCTTAGGAATCACAGATTGTGTCCACACCAATGTGCTGCCAATGTGTTTAGGATTCTGGGGTGTGTAGATGCCCTTAACGAAATGATGGGCCTAAGACTTACCTGGCATGACGTCGTACACATGTACGAATGTCATTCCCTGAAGGAGGGGGGATACTACTTGAAGTCCCGCTCTCCGGTCGTAAAAATGATTTCGTGCCTCCTAAAATCCAACAAAGGCATGAAGGACGATTACGTCATCGTCTCGGGGGCATGGCATGACGGCCACCACTGTCCGACCACTGAGGGGGAGCCAGGTGGGGTACTCTGGGATTAGATTAAGACGATTATAGGGTTTGCAGTTTAGATTTGCTTTTATTTTGCTGTACATACGTTTAGCCTCGGAATCGTGATGACTAACTTCGTGTTTTTTCCTCTTGATCGTCGTTACAGATAGACGGTTCGTCTCCCCCAACATCAATTTCGTGAACGTGCAAGGGTTGAATTACCTGTTGCGCTCGGAAGTATTCCCCCATACGGACGGCCAGCTGCGTGCCGCTCATTTGATATTGGACTTCACTCCAATATCCGATAACTTCCAAGACGTCGGGGACTCTATCCGATCAGGGGACAAGAGGATTCACCGGATAGACGTTTCTCGGCAAGGATTCTTGGCAAGCAAAGACCTTCCCCCAGTCCCTTGGCCGCTTCAACAAGTTGCCCCTCAAGAAGTTTCACAAAGGGAAAGCTCCGCCTCAACTCTACCATCATTGGAGGCAGAAATAGACCAATTCCACTTCGAAGGGGAGGAAGAAGTACAAAACCAACCTCTCGACTCTCAACGTTCCGAGACCCCGGAAGACACAGAAGAGATGCCTTTACAGCCGAGGAGGGGGTTGAAAGCCTTGATAGCAGGGCGGAACGAGGGGACATCCTCAAAAGAGGCCCCTAAAGAGAAGGAGACCAGCAAGCTCCCTCCTCCGCCTCAACCAACCACCACAACCGTTCTCCTTCCTATCCCAGATTTAAAGAGGAAGAAGAAAGTTGTGGAATTAGACGCCGAGGAGGGCGAAGTGTCTCCTCGGCAGCAAAGAGGAGGGAAGCAGCAGAGGAAGGAAGATAAGAGGGCCTCTCCGCCAAGGGCCCGAAGTGAACCCCATTCCCGAGAGGTTCAGCAGCCACAAGTTTGGGCTCCTCGGCTGGAACTGGATGGGGCTCCAATCACTGTGAACGCGTCCATACGCGAGTTCCAAAATGGCCATTCGGGATATGTCGCCGAGGCCCTGGAGCGCCCGTTGCTTCTCCCTCGGGATATGGACACAGTGAGGGCCTGGAGGCAGGCCGACCTCTTTATGTCCATGAAGAGGGACTTAGCCATGGTAAGTCCATGGTATTCTTTGTACACATATATAAGGTTCAATTGCGTCTAAGTTACACATTTTCATTACCTTCATATAATTTGGTGTTTCTTATCTTGCAGCTGACTCAGCAGGTTTATGTCGCGGAGGATTGGGTCAGGGACGCCCGCAATCTGGCCAGGGTCGAGACCCAATCCCGCAAAGAAGTGGAGAAGACCCTGGGGGAGCTTAAGCATCAAAAGCTCAAGCTGTCCAACAAGCTAATCAAAGAAGAAAGGGAAAGGAGGAGTGCTCAGGCTGGGCTGCAGAACGCCCAAGACC
Source organism: Lithocarpus polystachyus (assembly GCA_033629205.1). Taxonomy (NCBI): domain Eukaryota; kingdom Viridiplantae; phylum Streptophyta; class Magnoliopsida; order Fagales; family Fagaceae; genus Lithocarpus; species Lithocarpus polystachyus. The sequence continues at coordinate 2,712,567 of CM066165.1, forward strand.
AGGCCGAGGACCAGCGGAAGAAGCTACACATGACCGAGATAGAGCTGGCCACTGCGAGGCAACTGGTTTTAGACCTTCGCACCCGAGCCGAAAAGGCCGAGAAAGCTGAAAAAGAGGCCAAAGGGGCGCTGAGGGCGGCAGAGGCCGAGAAGGAGGCTGCATACCTCCGAGGCATTGAGGAAACTGAGCGGAGGCTTGCAGAGGAGGTAACTGAAGTTTGCAGGGACTACTGCCAATCCACATGGGAGGAGGCTTTGAACATGGCTGGAGTCCCTGCTAACTCGGAACTTAGGCTGCCAGGGAAGACGTATTTCCACCCGGATCTCGCCTTGATGCCGGCCGGCCCCTCCTCCTCGTCTCCTCGTGCCTTGGAGCAAGCGAGCCAAGCGGTGATTCCACCCGGAGCGGCCCAGGAAACTCAGAAACAGATAGATGCTCCGGGTGAGGCACCGGTGTCCGCGGACCCTGATCGAGTTGAGGACGCGGCTCCCTCAGCGACCCTGCCAAGTGATGATGGCCACCCCCTTTCCTAGGTCGGGCAAGCTTAGAGTTAGGCTGCTAGAGTACTTTAATTGCTTTTGAGAATAGTTCCAAATTTGTACTTAACGAGCTGATCATATATTCAACTATTGTATTTTAAATTTGTGAATCAATGAAAGCATTTTGTCAGACTTCATCTGTTTCCAATTTCTGTTTATTTCTTTGCGCAAGGTTTATGTTGTCATAACTTTGACTTAATAAGTGCTGAGTATAATTTGTTGTCATAACATTGACTCGTTAAATTAAATAAGAATAAATGCTTAGAGTGTGCAGCCTGAGTGATTGTGTAGAATTAACTCTTTGAATAATTCTAAGAACACGATTTGAAAGGATAGACTCATCTGAGACTTCATGTCACCTTTAAAGGAATGAGTGGAGAGTGACAGCTCATCCGAGATGGTTGATCCGAGAGATTAAACCTGACAGGGATTACGTTCAACATTTACGAGCGTTAATTTGCCCAAGGTTTGTGGTCGAAAGGGTCTGGCACGACCAAGGTTCTGCTTAACACAGTAGTATTAATTTACCCAAGGTGTGTGGTCCGAGGGACCAGGCACGACCAAGGTTCCGTTGAATATCTAGTAGTGTTAATTTACCCAAGGTAGGTGGTCCGAGGTGCCAGGCCTGACCAAGGTTCTGTTTAACACTTAGTAGTGATATTAATTTACCCAAGGTGTGTGGTCCGAGGGACCAGGCACGACCAAGGTTCTGTTTAATATCTAGTAGTGTTAATTTACCCAAGGTAGGTGGTCCGAGGTGCCAGGCCTGACCAAGGTTCTGTTTAACACTTAGTAGTGATATTAATTTACCCAAGGTGTGTGGTCCGAGGGACCAGGCACGACCAAGGTTCTGTTTAATATCTAGTAGTGTTAATTTACCCAAGGTAGGTGGTCCGAGGAGCCAGGCCTGACCAAGGTTCTGTTTAACACTTAGTAGTGATATTAATTTACCCAAGGTGTGTGGTTCGAGGGACCAGGCACGACCAAGGTTCTGTTTAATATCTAGTAGTGTTGATTTACCCAAGGTAGGTGGTCCGAGGTGCCAGGCCTGACCAAGGTTCTGTTTAACACTTAGTAGTGATATTAATTTACCCAAGGTGTGTGGTCCGAGGGACCAGGCACGACCAAGGTTCTGTTTAATATCTAGTAGTGTTAATTTACCCAAGGTAGGTGGTCCGAGGAGCCAGGCCTGACCAAGGTTCTGTTTAACACTTAGTAGTGATATTAATTTACCCAAGGTGTGTGGTTTGAGGGACCAGGCACGACCAAGGTTCTGTTTAATATCTAGTAGTGTTAATTTACCCAAGGTAGGTGGTCCGAGGAGCCAGGCCTGACCAAGGTTCTGTTTAACACTTAGTAGTGTTAATTTACCCAAGGTAGGTGGTCCGAGGAGCCAGGCCTGACCAAGGTTCTGTTTAACACTTAGTAGTGTTAATTTACCCAAGGTAGGTGGTCCGAGGTGCCAGGCCTGACCAAGGTTCTGTTTAACACTTAGTAGTGTTAATTTACCCAAGGTAGGTGGTCCGAGGAGCCAGGCCTGACCAAGGTTCTGTTTAACACTCAGTGATGAGCAGTATCAGAAACTTTAATAAGAGAATTGAAAATTTCATTTAGTAGTAGTACCTTTTCAGGTTATTTACATTCCAGGGATGTGGCACAGCCCTTTCATCTAAATCTTCTAAATAAAAGGCTCCTATCCCAGCCACTGATAGAATACGGTAAGGGCCTTCCCAGTTAGGTCCCAACTTCCCCCAGGCCAAATTCTTCGCCGTACCAACGACTTTTCGTAAAACCAAATCTCCTGGTGCTAGTGGTCTTAGTTTGACGTTGGTATCATAACTTTGCTTGAGCTTGTGTTGGTAATAGGCTAGTTGAACTGCAGCGCTTTCTCTGCGCTCGGCGATTAGGTCCAGATTGCTCCTCAGCTGTTCGTCATTGTTGGCCGAGGTGAATGAACTGGTCCTGAGTGTGGGAAACCCAGTCTCTATGGGAATGACCGCCTCTGCACCATACGTCAAGGCAAATGGGGTTTCTCCGGTAGATCGCCGAGGAGTGGTCCTGTATGTCCAGAGCACATGCGGTAACTCTTCCACCCATTTTCCTTTGGCGTCGTCCAACCTCTTCTTGAGACCGCTTACTATGACTTTATTAACTGCCTCAGCTTGGCCATTTCCTTGGGGATATGCAGGGGTGGAGTATCTGTTTGTAATGCCCAGTCCACTGCAGAACTTTCTGAACGCTTTGCTGTCGAATTGGAGCCCATTGTCCGAGATGAGGGTATGAGGCACCCCGAACCGTATAACGATACTCTTCCACACAAACTTCTGGACGTCAACATCCCTGATATTGGCTAACGGCTTGGCTTCAACCCATTTGGTGAAATAATCTGTTGCAACGACCAAGTATTTCTTACTTCCGATTGCCTTAGGGAAAGGCCCAACAATGTCTAAGCCCCACTGAGCGAAAGGCCAAGGACTTGACAGAGGATTCAGGACTCCTCCCGGCTGATGTATATTAGGGGCAAATCTCTGGCACTGATCGCACTTCTTCACGTACGCCTGTGATTCTCTTTGCATGTTCGGCCACCAGTACCCCTGAGTTAAGGCCCTGTGTGCTAGGGACCTTCCCCCAGTGTGACTGCCACAAATTCCCTCATGCAGCTCCTCAAGGAGCAACTCGGTAGCATCAGGGTGTACACATAGCAGATAGGGTCCGGAGAAAGAACGCTTGTATAGCCTATTGTCCTCTGATAGCCAGAACCGAGGGGCCTTCCTTCTCACCTTGTCGGCTTCGGCCTTGTCAGCTGGCAAGACATCCTCTCGGAGATAAGATATCATAGAGTCTATCCAACTCGTCCCTACCCTGGCCTGACAGATGCTAGGCCCTTCAACTTCTTCCGAATGCCTCTGTATGTCTTCCACCAGGATAAGCCGGGGCAGCCCCTGAGCTGAGGTGGTTGCAAGAGTCGCCAGAGAATCCGCGTGCGTGTTACCACTCCGAGGAACATGTTGCAAATCGAATGACTTGAACCGCGACTGCAACTGTTTGACCTGCTTCAGATATTTCTGCATTCTTTCATCACGTGCTTCCAACTCTCCTCGGACTTGGCCAACGACCAAAGCTGAGTCCGAGAACACCTCAAGGACGCTACCCCCCATTCTTCTGACCATAGACAAACCGATCAGCAACGCTTTGTACTCAGCCTCATTATTAGTTGCCGAGAAGTTTAGTCTTAAAGATTTTTCGATGACAACGTTCTCGGGGGATATTAAAACTAGCCCCACTGCTGAACCTCGTTGGTTGGCTGCACCGTCCACATACAATTTCCAGGATTCAGAGTCTTGCACGGCGATGAGACCAACTGAATTTTCATCCGTGGGAATTACTCCAGTAATCTCATCTAACACGGGCTCAGCAAACTCGGCCAACAGGTCGGCTAGTACCTGCCCCTTGATCGAGGTGCGAGGCATGTACTTTATGTCGAAAGCCCCCAGTATGGTACCCCATTTAGCAATCCTTCCCGTATAGTCTGCACTCCTGAGCAGCGACCTGAGCTGGAGCTGGGTAAGGACCACAACCGTATGTGATTGGAAATAATGAGGGAGCTTACGAGTGGCATGAATTATCGCAAAGATAGCCTTCTCGAGTGGCAGGTAGCGGACCTCGGCCTCATGAAGAGATTTACTCACATAGTAAACAGGCTTCTGGACACCATTGTCGACTCGGACAAGTACCAGACTCACCGCATGTGTGGCTACCGCAATGTAGGCGAATAGGATCTCGTCTGTTGAAGGGCTAGACATGATGGGTGGTCGAGCTAGGTACTCTTTCAGCTGTTGAAAAGCTAGAATACACTCCTCATTCCATTCGAATCCCTTCCACTTATTAAGTAGTTGGAAGAAAGGTCTACATCTCTCTGCGGATCTGGAGATGAACCGGTTGAGAGCGGCAGTCATCCCAGTCAACTTCTGCACTTCCTTTGGGTTCCGAGGAGGTTGCAGACTGTTAATTGCCTTTATTTGATCGGGGTTCACCTCGATTCCCCGATGAGTGACCATATATCCCAAGAATTTCCCTGATCCAACGCCGAAAGAACACTTCGAAGCGTTGAGGCGTAATTTGTGTTTCCTTAAGATCTCAAAGATACTCTCCAGGTCCCCGATGTGGTCGGGCTCAAGCTTACTTTTGACCACCATGTCATCAATGTATATCTCAATGCTCCTCCCTAGCAGTGGTTCAAACATTTTTGTCATCATTCGCTGGTAAGTGGAGCCTGCGTTCTTCAGGCCAAACGGCATCACCTTGTAATGGTAGTTCCCAATGGGAGTCACAAAGGCCGTTTTCTCCTGATCGTCCAGGGCTAGGGGGATCTGGTGGTATCCCTGGAAGGCGTCCAAGAAGCTCATTCGTGAATGCCCTACGGTTGCATCCACCAATTGATCGATCCGCGGCATAGGGAAAGGGTCCTTTGGACAGGCTCGGTTCAGATCGGTGAAGTCCACGCATACGCGCCATTTCCCATTTTTCTTCTTCACCACCACTGTGTTAGCCAGCCACTCGGGGTAGAACACTTCCCTGATAGCCCCAGCCTGCTTGAGTTTATTCACCTCATCCTTGACAGCGTCAGAATGTTCTCGGGATGAGCGCCGAGGTGGCTGCCTTTTAGGTAGTGCAGCCGGGCTCACATTGAGATGATGACAGATGAACCCGGGATCTACCCCCGGGGCTTCGTAGGAATTCCAGGCAAACACATCCACATTACCCCTAAGGAAAGACAACAACTCTTCCTTCTCCCGGGGGGGTAGCTGATCCCCAATCTGGAAAAACTTGTCTGGATCTTCTCCGATAACGATTCTCTCCAATTTTTCACATTGCTCCTCGGGCGGATCCTCGGCTCCATGGGGATCCGGGAACGTTGATTGCTATGAATGCCCGACTGAGGTGGTCATCAGCTCGGCATCCTGCTGATGCGAAATGGCAGCTATGAGGCACTGCCTTGCCATAGGCTGGCTTCCTATTATCTCCTCTACTCGTCCTCCAGACGGGAACTTGACCTTTAAGTGCAACGTCGAAGAAACTGCCCCCAAGGCATGGAGCCAAGGTCTGGCCACGATGGCCGTGTAGGGGGAATAAGCATCCACGACGATGAAGTCAACTTCAACTATCTCGGACCCTGCTTGCACAGGCAGCCTAATCTGACCCTTTGGGATGACGGTCTTCCCGTCAAAACTGACTAGGGGCGATTCGTACGCAGTCAGATCTTCAAGCCGTAGGCCCAACCCCCTGTACAGGTCTGGATACATAATCTCAGCTCCACTCCCCTGATCGACCATCACTCTCTTCACATTGTACCCTCCTATTCTGAGGGTAATGACCAAGGCGTCGTCGTGGGGTTGTATTGTCTCCACCTTGTCCTCATCCGAGAAGCTCAATGCTGGTCGGGCCTCAATTCTTGCACGTTTCGCCTCTTGATTATCTGCCTCAGCAGGCGTCCCCAAGATAGACATCACTCCTGAGAGGCAGGATCCAGTTCTCCCGGGGGCCACGAAGATAACATTAATCGTGCCCAAAGGGGGCCTTGATGAGGCAGTCGCCGAAGCCCCTGGCCTAACATGATCTCCTTGGCTGTCTGGCCGGTAAACGAACCGCTGCAACTTCCCCTCTCTCACCAGTTGCTCCAAAAAGAATTTCAACGTTCTGCAGTCCTCGGTGGTGTGCTCACGCTCTTGATGATACTAGCAATGAAGGCTCTGGTTGCGCCTCAGGGGATCTCCTCCCATCTTGTTCGGCCATTTGAAGTATGGCTCATTCTGAATTTTCTCTAGAATCTGATGAATGGGCTCTCGGAATACGGTATGAACAGCTTGCGATACAGCAGATCCGGACCGCCCACTATAATCTCTCTGCGGCTTGCTATTGCTGTATCGGTCCGACCTGAAGTCCCTCCTCTCTTGAGGGACAGCCTTTGCTTTTCCCTTTCCAAGTAATTGGTCCTCTTCAACCCGCTTGTATTCGTCTATGCGATCCATCAGTCGGCGCACGCTCCTCACAGGCTTCTTGGTCAGAGACTTCCTTAGGTCGTGCTCGGCTGGTAAGCCGACCTTGAATGTCCTTACAGCGACATCATCGAAACTTCCTTCGATCTCATTAAACATCTCCCAGTACCTGTCTGAGTAGGTCTTTAGCGTCTCTCCTTCGAGCATGGACATGGATAGCAAGGAGTCTAAAGGCCGGGGTACCCTGGTGTTCGTCACGAACCGAGAGCAGAAGGCTCTAGTGAGCGCCTGGTAGGATCCGATAGAATTTGCTGTGAGACCATCGAACCACCTCATAGCCGCAGGCCCCAGGCTGGAAGGGAACACCTTGCACATGAGGGTCTCGTTCCGAGAATGGACAGCCATTTTTTGATTAAAATGACTCACATGCTCCACGGGGTCAGTCCTTCCGTTGTATGCGGTGAAGGTAGGTTGTGTGAAACGTCGAGGAAGGCTCCCTCCCTCGATACCGCGCGTAAAGGGCGACCTGGAAATTTGATTGAGTGCCCTTGTCATGGTATCACTCCCTGTGCCCCTTGAGTACGTATTTCTGCTCCTGCGGTCATGGTGATGTTCTTCCTCGTAGGAAAAAGACTCGCTTGGTGGTGTCCTGGAGCGGGGTCTATAACTATCATCTTCCTCATCTCCATAAGAGTCATCCGTGTCAGATGGGCTGCTTGACGGACTACGTCTCCTCTGTGTGCTGCGCAACTTCCTCTCGAGATGATCAATTTTACGTTGCATGGCCCTCTGAGTCTGGCCACCAGCGTTCCGGCGTTGACTCCTTGCAGTATGGTTCGTATGCACGCTTCCTTCGCGATCCCTCTGGCGCTCGAGGTGCAAAAAGTGGTCGATGTGCTGAGAATCAGCTGACTCCGCTCTGTCTGCTCTAACCATAGTTCAAGCTGTAACACACAGGTATCACAATAATCTTCCCACAGACGGCGCCAATTGTAAGGACACAAATATCTGGTCTTTTGGGCGGGCTAACAGAATAACTGGAGGCCCAACATATATTTAATACCCCAACAATGTATTTGTAAAGAGAGTGGATTAAAGATTATTGGATTGGACACATATGGGTTGAAAGCCCAAATATGGTGGTATTCAGATGTGTATTAATAAGATGATCGAGAATTACAATACTCTCTTCAACACTGTCCGAGGAGAATATCAGTATAAGTGTTGTTAAGGAACTTTTCTCTCCCTCTTTCCTTTCTCTTTTTTTCCCTTCTTCTTTTTTTCCCTTCTTCTCCTTTCTCTACTAGTTCCTTTTCCTTCTCTTTATATGCCCTCTCCCTTGCCTGGGCCCTCTCTGTTCATTCTTGTCCCATCCCTTTCTTCCTGAGCCTTCCTGAGGCAGCTGTAAAGGAGGGGATCACTGTTCAGGAGTCTTTTCACATTAATGCGGCCATGATGTTAGTTGCAGAGCCATAAATGCGGTGGCAGCAGCCTTTCACTTAATATCTGATTTTCATCATCAGTCTTCGCGGTCAACACAAATTAGGGGATTCTTTGGGAGAGATAAGGTTGAGACTGGGACGCTCATTCGGGACACTCTTCCAGCCATCCGAGCAGGAGGTCTCCTCGGACAAGGCCACGGCCCAGGATCTGATGTTGGGCCCTCTGCCCCCACATATACATATTGTACAACTAAGTCTTAATTTTCCCATCAACCGTTCATCATTCAATTATCACACACAAACACAACAACCTTCACAAGTGTGGTGCATTAAAAAATTTTAAATTATTTTTATGAGTTATTCTTTTTTTATAAATATTAAATTTGCTTAAGGAAACCATAGAACTTGAAGATGATCCAATACTTTGGAAAATGATTTCTATATTCACATGATGAACTAAGTTATAGAGATTCTGTCATATATATACTGAATAGAGTAAGAGGAAAAGATACAAACTAACCAACTTACAAGAAACCAATTAAAACAAACACCTGTCACCTGCACTAATGCTAATATAATCATAAGAAGAACGACTTGTAACTTACCATTTTATTCATATACAAGTAGGCATATAAAACGGCTGTCGTTCTTCACTATAATGTGCATCTCCAGTGCTTCTATTCTTTGATTGTAGCTTCTTTTTAGCCTTTGATATTTCAATAATAAGAAGAGTTGTTTTGAAACTGTCATTAAAAAAATTATAATAGAATATCATTTTTACAGCCAAATTTGAAAGACACCCTTATCAAAAAAAAAAAAAAAGTGAAAGACACATATAGCTTAAACAAGGAAGTCAATACTGTACTGAAAGCTATTTTAATTTAGTCAAGAAAATGAAATATTTCGATACCAGTTAAGACCGGTGTTCCATTTCGAGATTACTGCTAATATATATATATATATATATATATCTTCATAATTCAAAACCTATAAAAATTGTTACAAATATTTAAAATGATAATTTACATGTATGCTTTAATATGTATTAAAGTGTCAGCTCATTAATAATAAATAAAAGTAAATACTTAGATAATTCTTAAAAGCAAATACTTAGCATTTCCCCTCTATTAATAATAACTAGTGTGTAACTCCGTGCATATGCACGGGTACATTTAAAAACAATTACAATTACATATTATATATATGATTATATTTTTTTATGGTTTATTATATTGAACTCCTTATTTTTTACATTAAATTTACTAATTTCGCACAAAAATTTAAAAATTTAGATTAGATGAGACACGTGACACAAAATTAAATTCTAATTGAAATTTAATTTTTACCTAAATTAACTCAGTTGGCACAAAATTCTGAAATTTAGATTAAATAAGACACGTGACGTAAAATTAGATACTAATTAAATTTTAATTAATAATTTAATTAAATTTTCTCTTTACTTTACTTATTATTATATATATATAGATAATAATACAAAGTTTGTAGCGGTAAACGGCAGATCACTTGTATCCTAAACAATACAAGTTTGAATTGTCAAATGCATTTGAAACTTGTGTCAAATGCCTTTGAAACTTGTGTCTTTTTAATATTAAAAAAATATAAAAATTTATTTGAAATTTAAGTTGTCCAAGTTCACGTGGGTGTGTCAGGGCACACTTCCACACTTAACAAAAGGCAAAGTCTCTTATTTGATAAAAACAAAAAGCATAGAAAGTTAAAAAGAAACATCAGTCAGTAAGAAGAAAAACAGAAGTGGATCAAGTTTGGACGAAAGACGAAGAAGAAGAAAACCAAAGACATAGAGGAGATGGAGAATGATCGGGGAAGTGGCGTCGTTGCCAGAAAAGTGGAAGCGACCACAAGGTATGGGTATCTTTTTTTTTTTTTTTTTTTTTTCTTTTCTTTGAAAAAATGATACTTTTAAAAGGATCTGGTATGATACTTGGAGATTGATGAGATTGGGACCTTTCTCAGATTCAAGCAGAGAAGACCTTCAAAAAATGCACCTCGTGTACTAGTTATTGTGTCCATTATAAATGTCAGCATGCTAGGTAGTCACGCATCAAAAAAACCTTAATGATGACTTCTCAAATGTCCTCTTCCTCGAGGCATTCGATATCTTACTGCACTTCAACATCTGAATGTTTGGAACTCTGAGGTGGCTGATTTAATAAATGAAAAGAATGTAACATTAGTATAACAATTACAAAACAGCAGTCAAGGCCAAAGTTACTGAAGAGTGAGAGTCCAAGTGCCATTCCAAATCATCTTTTTGGACCATAGTAACCTTCATTCTTGTCCTGACCACTAGTCCCCTCGCTTTTGGCACTCGTGGAACTCCCTCCACCTGAAGCCAGAGAAGTCGTCCACAAATTTAAATAGTTTTCTACAATATTAAAAGAACAGTAATTAAATGTAGCCAGTCCTACTAGAGGCTGTGCACCCTCCTCTCTGTCTTTTGCTGCATCTGCCATTGAATAGCTAACCATAACTGACATTAGCACTAAGAGGAATGGAAGTATCACAGTGCTTGGGTGTAAGGCTATTGCCATTTTGTTTACAAAATCTCAAATTTTGGGAATGTCCTAGTTTGATAGCCATACCGGAGTGGATCTGCAAACTTATATCTCTTCAATCACTTTCTATTTGGGATTGCCCTAATTTGGAATCATTGCCAGAAGGAATTGGTGCCCTTACCTCTTTGCAAACACTATATATTATAGGATGTCCCATCTTACTGAAAAGATACAAGAAGCAAATCGGGGAAGATTGGCATAAAATTTCTCACATTCCCAATTTGTATTTAAAAGAGCCAGGTATATAAAAGTCACCATTTTACTCTCAACCTTCAATTAAAAAACAAAAAATCCAAAAGCCCAATTCTTCTTCTCCATTGTTCTCTCTCAACGTCTGTATTTCTTGGTGATTAAATCTCAGATGAAGAAGAACCAAATGAAGAAGCAAAGCAACCTGCTCGTCAGAATTGAGACTTAATTAAAGCTTTTGGGTGCTGCAATTGTTCAACTCAGCAACTCACTCACTGGTACTATCTCCTTTCTTTTGTTTATCTGCTAATAATTTTCTCATAGATTAATTTCTTAGATTTTATTAAATTCCATCTTTGGATTTTTAACCAGGTTGATGTGGTGATGTATTTGATTTCCCATTGTGTAACAGAGTCAAAATTGGCAAAAGGTAATATTACTAGGAGAATTGAATCAGATAACCATGCCGTAGGAATCAACTCATTGTACAGGTATACCGTTGCTTCAGTTCCATTTTATATAAAGCTTCCAATTAGCTGTTCTATAGATAATCTCATGAATCACAATTTATTATCTAAGTTAAATCACCATCGGATCATGCTTTATAATAAAATATAATTTTCAATCATCATGGTTTATTTTGAAAAATTGCTAGATATGTAGAAGGAAAATGTTACTATATGTTACCAAAGCAACGAACTATCTAAACTTTCTCACTTTGTTGATTTTAATATTGTTAGTTGGTTTGAGCTATAAAAAAAACGAAAAAAAAGAAAAAGAAAAAGAAATCTTCCATTGACATGTTTTATAACACCAAATATACTTTATAGAGATCAAGCGCCTATTATTTATTGTTGTTGTGATTACAGAAATTTTCCAGTCGAAGAGAAGGAACTCATCTCCTCATCCATGGCTGGGAGATCGAAACTTGCAAGCTCTCCGTTCTCAACTCCTCCAACCTCCATCTGTCAGTCTCTCTCTGTCTCTCTCTCCTTTCTTTTCTATTCTTTTTTGTTTTTTTTTTTAATTTTATTTTTTAAATTACTAAACTCAGAGCATAAACTGAACCATTTCATATAATGATTTTGTTGTTGTTGTGTTAATTTTAGCTTGTGCAAATTGAATTTTGCTTTCTCTCTCACCATATCGCTAGCTATATATAGTCGGAAAGCGGTAATCAGTCAGGTTTTCTTGAATGTGATGAAAATGTTAGGAGAAGTTTTTGAGTAGTTATGTGGAAACTGAAAATTGGTAAAGTCTCTTGACATTGTCATTATACTAGGAACCTAGGATCATATGCCGCCTTCACCGGGATCAAAAATTGACATAAAAAACAAATTTACATTGACATGTATGGACCTTGTATACAACATTCTTTTTTCCAATTTGGATTTTATTTGGTAGAGGTCGAGTGTTTGAGTCGAGGAATCAGCCTCTCCAAAACAAATTGGGAATAAGGCTTATTTGGTGTTAGTTGTGGAAAATTGGAGATCTTCATGTTGCCAGAGGAAGTTTGATGATATATGTTAGGGGTCTATGAGTGTATGTTTCATCAGCAACATTCGTGGTCTAGCTCTGTGTTTTTCTTCAGTTAAGTCTAGTTGGGTTCGAAGAGCAGGCAATTCGACAGCTCACAAAGTTGCCAGATTTGCTCTATCTTCCTGTCGGTCCTTCTTTTTCCAAAATGGTAGTCTTCTGCCAGTTATCGAGTCTGTTTGTAAAGCGGATAACCCAGTTGTATTATCTTTTCTTAATTAAAGTTATTGCAGATTATCAAAAAATTTTTTTTTTAAAAAAAGTCATGATGGTTATGTTATGTGCTTGCAGGTGGGAAGGAAAGCTTCAGACTTCTCACTTGCCAGAAATGGTTTTCGGGGAGGGTTGTTTAATTCTTAAACATGTGGATAGTGGCACCAAAATTCATTTCAATGCATTCGATGCTCTAACTGGCTGGAAGCAGGAGGCCTTATGTCCAATTGAGGTCCATGCAGCAGCAAAGTGGAAATTCAGAAGGTAAGCTAGGCGTCTGTATATAATTTCTTTGTTGTGGGCAACTGGGTCTATAAATTTCTTCAAGTATAAGTCTTGAAGGATTACTACTTTTGTGAACTGTAATACCACCTACTTTATTAGTTTACATGGGGAACTGTTTTTTTGAACTTTATGCATCATTTTAACGTGGGTGCTGCAGGCAATAGAGTGTAAGGCTGCAAATTTGAAAGAGAAACAATGCCTTGATAGCTTGTAATTAAATTGGATAGGAGAAGACATTGATGAGGCGAGTGTTAGTTACGATGAGATGTCACTGGAAGTCTTGCAACCATATATAAATCTCAAAGCACTGCATTTAAAGTGCTACGGGGAGTGAGATTTGCACTTTAGCTTATGTCGCTCACAAATCTTGTCCAATTTAAATTATATTTATGTAAAAATTGCCAATATCTACCATCAATCGCTGCTTCTTCATCTTCTTCTCCGTCTTCTTCTTTTACAATTGTTGCCCCTCTCTCCAAATTAAGTTACATGTGTATACAGAAATGGAAGAAGCTTTGCCAAAGGAGTGCCTTTGAAATCTCATTTCTCTCTGTACTCTATATCTAATCAAATGTCCTCTTCCTCAAGGCATGCGATATCTTACTGCACTTCAAGATCTGAGAGTTTGCAACTCGGACGTGGCTGATTTATCCAATGATTGGGATGAGATGGAATGGCAAGGACTTAGAACCCTTCTCTCTTTGCAACTCTCTAGTCTTCCAAAGTTGGTCTCTCTTCCGATGGGGCTTCAATATGTCGGCTCTCTACAAAATCTTGAAATTAGCTTTTCTCCTAGTTTGAAGAGCCAGGTATATACCCAACCCTCCAATAAAAAAAAATCCAAAACCCAGATTCTTTTTCTCCTTTGTTCTGTCTCAACATTTTACTGTTTTTCTTGGTGATTCAATTTCAGATGCATAACCAAATGAAGAAGCAAAGAAACTTGCACCTTTGAGACTTAATTAAAGCTTATGGATGCTGCTATTGTTCAACAACTCACTCACTGGTACTATCTTCTTCTTTTGTTTTCCTTTTCCCCCTTTATCTGCTCATAAAAAATTATGTAAACTTTCTTTCATCTAATTTCTTACATTCTAATAAATTTCATCCTTTTTTTAAAGCTATTTTTCTACTGATAGTAACAGTAGAACCTGATGCATCATTTTAATATGGATGCTGCAGGCTTTTATCTTTTATGTTTTTATGCATCATTTCTACAACAATATGTGGCTTTCTCAAGTTATTCATCAATGGAGGTAACTTATAGACAATATCCTAACCTCCCTCTCCAGTGTCCCTTATCATTGTTTCTTTTGTTTCTTCTTTCGCATCTCTAACATGTGAGTGTAACTAACAATTGTCTGTCATTTGATCCTGTCCATTTACATACTAACATCAATTCTTATTTTACTGTATGTCACATGCATCAGCACAAGACAAGAAGTGGAGAGTAAATATAGGGCCCTATGGATAAGTGATGTAGTGCTTTTAATCTCAAGGTAAACCTACTTATCTAAAATCGTAATGGTTTAATTACTACTTTTGTATATTTTAGTATTTTAGATTGCAACTTTTACTTCTCTTGTCTGAATTTGTTTCTAGGTATAATTTTTGTATGTCTCTTTTTCTTTCCCCTCTAATTATCCAAAGATACTTCCCTGGGTAATGCGGGAGCTGTTTCACCAGTTTGTATAGCAATATACCTATGCATGCGTCATAGTCCTTGTTTGAAGACATTTCTGCTTTATCTATGGAATGGGAATGGGAGAGGATGAGGAGGATTTCAATTCCTGTGATCCTAAATAATATAAAACATATGATTGGAAACTTTTTTTATATCTTTTCTCACATATTTGAAAAATACAAGAGGATGTAGGTCAAGAGTGCACTAAGCTGCTCACATCCCAGAGATTGGAATTTCTTTTGCAAGGATTTAGCTTGTGTGTCTACAGGTTTCTCAGTAAAGATGTAAGTATTAATTTTAACAAAATAACAAGGTCCAAAACTCCAAATATATAGGTAATATACTACAGAACCAAATTTATCAAATACTAATCTAGTTCTCTCTTTAACTTTTCCTTTTGGTTTCAAGTTGATGAGTTTATCATTTATTGGATTTTATATGCAAAAGCCTAAGGAGAAATGAATACTAATGCAGGTAAGAGTTTAAGTGTGCATGTTCTTTTTTTCCAAACTATAGTGTGTGTGTGTGTGTGTGTGTGTGTTTTTTTTTTCCAAGCTAGCCTAAAATTCGTTTACTGAAACTAGGAGAAAATAATGGTAACTATCATGTTCCTTATCTAATTAAATCTTTCGCCATAGGTTTGGCTTCAATTTTTGAGTTTTTTTCCCCCTGCAACATGATAGGCAACAACAACAATAAAGCATTAGTCCCAAATATTGAGGTCAGCTATGGATCCTCATTTCCTCTCAAAAGTTTTTCCTTTTTTGCAATGTGGTAGAAAACTTGTTATTCACTTTTTTATTTCTCAAACTTTGGTCGGATAGGTTATCATGGATGAAAGCTATAGCTTGGTGTTACCACTCAAAGTATTCCCCGCTTTTTATGGTGAATGAGTCTAGGACTTGTCAACAAGGGTTGCTTGGGGAGTTCCATTACTTAATAAAGACGACATTCCTTTCATCTCTGGATTAATTTCTTAAGGTTGCTTAGTAAACCATGGAATTATATTAGAAATGTGGCTCCTATGAAATATCACATGAATCTAGAGCCTTGTTGGAATTTTAAGTTTATTGCTTTGTCTGTTAGGTTCAGGCTTGCTGGTGTATTTGTATTTCCTCTGCTGGTTCAGATTTGCTGCTGTATTTGTGTTGCTGTTTTTCAGCTTGGTTTCAATGAAATTTCTGCTTGATTATCCAAAAATAAAATAAAATAAAATCTAGCACTTTTCTATTCTAAAGAACAGGAGTTCCTAACTTGTCTCATGGCTTTTAAATTGAATACTGGATAACAACAGCTATCAGACATAAGAGAAGAAATGGTTTTATTTCCAACGATTTGAGTTCCAAAACGAAATTAGAAGATCTTTACGTAAATTGGGCCCTTTTTCTTTTGAGTCAACGTTTTGGAGTTTCTTTTGGGTAATGGTCTTGCTAACATCCAAGATGCTAAGCATGAATCTAGACTATACGTGTATGTGAATGCCATATGGTCCTGCATTAAGCATTAGCATTGCAGGAGATATGAAAAGATCGACACTTGGAAAGCCTTTCAATGACGCCTTGATATACACATTGGATACAACTTCAATTCAAAATCTTAGGCCATTTTGCTTGGGGATTAACCCAAAAAAACTCTCTCTAATTCAACACTCATGGCTCAGGTTCAAGCCTCTACCACATCTGACCAAATGAGCCTCTATATCTTTCAGGACACTCTTGCCAATTGAACATACTAGCAATATTTTCGATATCATGTGAAACTGATGAATCACAAGAGAGGAAAATAATTAAAATAATTAACAAAGGGATTGAATCCTATTCCTCTCTTTTCCATCATTCCTAGTTCAAAAATCGAGAGCTTTCTATGATCATATTATTGCCCTATTCTCCTCAAATTCTCAGCTACTTCCCATCTCATATGTCAAACAAAACAAGACCCATAATCTTGCTAACAACTCAAATTAGTAAATTTGATACGTAGATGTAATTCTGGGCAAGTCTTTTTGGCAAATTAAGGAAATTCCCATGTTGTCTAGCCTAATAGATGAATAATTTTACTTTATTTTTGCGCGATTTACATATAGGACAGGATGCTTAAATAATCAAATGCATACTTTTTTCACAAAACGTGAATAATGTAACATATGGATAAAAATCAAATAAAAATATTTTGTACCACTTTTTATGTTCCGCTTTTTTTCTTTCTTTTTTTTTTTCTCATCAATCATGGTATACCATGTGTTTTGATATATATATATATATATATATATATTTCCAGGGGCAAAACTACCCTTGGACTAGGGAGGGGGGAAGGGGGGCGCAATGGCCCCCCCTAATTTTTTTTTAAAATATTATTATATATATGTGTATTAATTTTAGCAATTTTGTTCTATAAAATTACATTTTATTTCACTTCAACAATATCATTGATTCTTTTAAGAGTAATGCTATACATACAAACTTTTTTATAACATTTTTACAAACCTTTTTGGTAGCAAATTTTTATTGGTTCGTATATGGGCACACCATTTACATTATTTTTTTACTTACTAGTAACCACTATTACATAAGTAATTTATAAAAAAAAAACTTATAACTATAGTATTTTCCCCATTTTAGTGATCATAAAAAAATTTATAGATCTAAAATCTAAAACAAAATATATAAGCCAAAAAAAAAAAACCTAAACAACAAAAATTACCAATAAAACTAAAAACAAAATTAAGCTCAATTAACTAATTTTATCCAAAATAAATAACCCTGCCCTTTAAAAAAATTCTAAACAAAAATAATTTTGTCCTTAACTACCAAAAAAAAAAAAAAAAATCTCAGCAACTAAGTAGCAGAATTAAAGGTTGAAATCACTATATAAAGCCAACAATAAAACCATCCCCCCTAACTCAAAGTTTTGGCTCTATCCCTATTTTTTTTTCCATTTTAAATTTTGATGATTTTATATGAAAAGTGAAACAAAGAAATGGCTAGTTGCGATTGGTGGAACTCAACAGGTGATAAAGAGGATTTGTATTCCTTAAAACCAACATATAACTTAAGCAAGAAGCTTTTAATTGACTTCTTTTAAGATTGTTGATGAGTTTAGTTTCATTGGATTAACTTATTTTGTTTGGGACAAAGTTTAGCTACAAAATTGGTTGTAGCCTAAGGCTACAAACTGACTCAATAAAATAAATATTACTATATATTTTGAAAATCTAACCGTTGAATTGTATACTCTTTATGTTCTTAATACACATATCAAATTTTGTTTCAATCGAATATTATTTACTATATAATCAATAAACTTATATTTTATGCATAATTTTAAATCACAAAACTTGCAATTTAAAAATTTATTGATAACATAGTTATTGATCTTTAATTTTCTTGAAATTTTGCAAATATGGAGGATATAAGAAGAGAATGTAATCCAATTGTGGATTTGTCAAAATTCATCTTCAATGAAAAGATATTGAGTGAGTTTGTAGCCTAAGGCTACAACTAATTTTGTAGCTAAACTTTGTCCGCTTGTTTGAAAATAATGTAAATAAATTGGAAAATAAAATCAGTACAGCACAATGACTGCTCTCATTGTCCATACTTCGTTGACAATAGTGTTTTTTTTTAATCCTTAATTAACAATGTACTCTAATACTTCATTTTTGGCAAACAATAACTATCAACAAGGATGTATGTTTTGTTATTCAATTAGTTGGCATTTCCTAATATTTCTTATTGATACATCTAGGATTTATATTCTCACTCTCTCCAAAATATAAAATTATCAACCAAAAAAAAAAAAAAACAATGGTAGAATGTCGTTGGGTTATTAGCGTATTGGCAAGTCAAGTTGTTTTTCGTCTTTTTTTTTTTTTTTTTTTTTTGTTGATAAAAATAGGTTGTTAATTTTATTTGTGATATAATATCTATGAAATTAAATTTTCACCATTAAAAATTTATAATAAATTAGATATGTATAAACTGTTATAAGATTTTTGTCTTCCATTTCTATGGTTTGAAATTATATATATATTCCCAAAGACAAAACACTATGAATGGCCATATATATACAAGCAAGCCAAATTTAGTGCACATATTCATCTTATTTAATTTGATATAAAAAGGTATTATTAGTAAACAAAATGATATGCAAAACTGTGTTAAAATGTGAAAACTCAAAACTTCCTTGAGTCAGTTATCTTGGTTCTACAAAAACAAGAAGTGTGGAAAATTCAGGTGCAACTCTTTTCCCATAGAAGAAAGTGGATATTATATATACGTGGAAAAGGCTATCATGAATCAACTCACCCATCCCCAATTCAGCCATGGGCCTTACTTAACCCTTAAAAAAGTCATAGGCCTCACTGAAGCCCATCAAGATAAGTTTTAGACTAAGCTTTTACCTTTCCTGAATCAACTCCAATTAGTGGGCCTTGAAATTTCGGACAACCTAGCTAGTACGAATCAACAAGAACAGTTTATAATTTCTGTGTGGACCCAGAAATGGTTAAAAACTACAATAGTCAGTAGTGGATGTCATTGTACCCCACACGGTTTAATAATGGCGAAGAGTGGAAAGGAACCACTTGTGGTCCACACGGTTTTCTTTCGGTGCTGAGGACCAATGGATGTTTTCTTCGCATTCTTGTACCCCACGTCTATGCGTTTGACTTTCATCGAAGCACTCAAAAAGCATGGTCTTTATCTTTTATTCCATCTAAATAGTCCATTCTCACCCATTGTCACAGATAGCTCTGGTTTTACTCTTATCCTCCAGTTCTCTCTGTTCTCACAAAGACAGAATTAACATTCATTCAATTCTCTCTAATTCAAGAAATGGCGGAAGGAGCTCTGTCCGGCGTTGCTAAAGGAATCATTGGGAAAGCGGGCGACCTAGTAGTCCAAGAGATTGCGCTCATCTTGGGTGTCAAAGACGAGATCAACAAACTCAAGGACACAGTTTCCACAATCAGTGCTGTGCTTTTGGATGCAGAGGCGAAGCAACACGACAGTGAAGTGATCAAACTGTGGCTGAAAAGGCTTAAGGATGCCATGTGTGATGCGGATGATTTGCTGGATGAAATCTCCACTGAGGCCTTGCAACGGGAAGTGATGACCCGGGACAAGAAGGCCAAAGAGGTACGCATCTTCTTTTCCAAATCTAATCAGCTTGCATATGGTCTTAGAATGGGTCATAAAGTTAAGGAGATGAGGGAGAGGCTAGTTGCTATAGCTGCGGACAGGCAGTTTCACTTGGATGAACGTGAGGAGATACAAGTCAGGAATGAGGCCAGACAGCAGACTCATTCCCTTGCAAGTGCTGAAGATGTTATTGGGAGGGAGGAGGATAAGAACGCCATCATTAGATCTCTGTTGGATCCCAATGTCAAGGAGAATGTTTGTGTCCTTCCGATAGTTGGTATCGGAGGACTAGGAAAGACCACAGTTGCTCAACTTGTCTTCAATGATAAAGAACTCAAAGACCATTTTGAGCCAAAAGTGTGGGTGTGTGTCTCTGAGAATTTTGATGTGAAAATAATTGTTCAGAAAATCTTGGAGTGCATAAAAAATGAGAAACCAAAAGACCTTGAAATGAACACATTAGTCAATGATGTTCATAAAGAAATTAATGGAAAAAGATACTTGATTGTGTTGGATGATGTATGGAATGAGGATCGTGAAAAATGGTTTAGCTTGAAAAAAATTTTGATGGGTGGTGCAAGAGGCAGTAGAATAGTAATAACTACACGTAGTCAAATAGTGGCAAAGATTTCACAACCTATTCAACCACATGTGTTACAAGGTTTAGATGAACAACATGCTTGGTCTTTATTTAAGAAGATGGCGTTTGAAGAGGGGGAAGAACCGAAGGAAGCAAGCTTTGTAAAAATCGGGAAGGATATTTTAAAAATGTGTGTAGGGGTTCCACTCGCTATTAGAACAATAGGAGGTTTATTGTATTTTAAAAAATCTGAAATAGAGTGGTTGTCATTCAAAACCAATGAACTTTCAAAAATACATCAAAACGAAAGTGACATTTTACCAACATTAAAGTTGAGTTACGATCATCTCGCGTCACACTTGAAGCAATGCTTTGCATATTGTAGTCTATTTCCAAAGGATTACGAGATTGACAAATCAAGTTTGATTAATATGTGGATGGCGCAAGGGTTCATCACGTTGGATGACAAAAAGCAATGTCCACAAGATGTTGGTCATGAGTATTTTATGGATTTGCTTTGGAGATCGTTCTTTCAAGATGTCAAAGAAGATGAACTTGGCAATATTTCAAAATTCAAAATACATGATCTCATGCATGATATAGCAATACAAGTAACGGGATCAGAGAGCACCACCATTTATTCAAAAGAGAATGTCATTGACGAGAAAACTCGTCATGTGTCATTTGGGGATGAGTTGCAGTCATTATCGGAGATTCCAATCTCATTATATAGAGCGAGAAGGATAAAGACATTTCTTTTGCTATGTCAACCTGAGTATTATAGCATAGGATCAAATGATTCAACTTGTAGTAAAATTATTGCAAGTCTTAAGTTCATACGCTTGTTGGATATGCATAACATGGGGATTAAAACAATTCCAAGTTCTATAAAAAAGTTGAAGCATCTAAGATATCTTGATCTTTCTAAGAATAAAGACATTAAGATGCTTCTTAATTCTATTGTCAAGTTGTACAATTTGCAAACACTTAAACTCTCTGAGTGTAAAAACCTTAAAGAATTGCCAAGAGATATTAACAAATTAATCAACCTCAGGTTTCTTGAGATTGATGGGTGTTGGGGTTTGACTCATATGCCAAATGGATTGGACCAATTGACTAATTTACAAACATTGTCAAGATTTGTGATGAGTAAGGGTAGGATTGATTCAGTGCCTAAGAGTAGCGGTGGATTGAAGGAACTTGCCAGGCTAAATGAGCTAAGAGGAAATCTGTCAATTGGAAATCTTAAACACGAAAAAGATGCCGCATTAGAGTGCAAGGATGCAAATTTGAAAGAGAAACAACGTCTTAATAGGTTGGCCTTAGAGTGGATATACGAAGCCATTGATGAGACAAGTGCCAGTTACGATTATATGTCATTGGAAGCCTTGCAACCGCATATAAATCTCAAAGGATTAAGTTTACGATGGTACGGGGGAGTGATATTTCCACATTGGCTTGTGTCGCTCACAAATCTTGTCCGATTTGAATTAAATTGTTGTACAAAATGCCAATATCTTCCACCGTTGGACCAATTGCCTTCTCTCAAAACTATCTGTCTGGACCGATTGGATTGTTTAGAGCACATATCAGCTTCAGAGAGAGATAACAGTGATTCTTTATTCTACCCATCTTTGGAGACACTCTATATTTATTTTTGCCCTAATTTAAAGGGATGGTGGCGGGGAAGGAGAGATTCTCTTCCTTCATTTCCTCGTCTTTCCAAATTAGAAATTTGGAATTGCCCTAATCAGCTGACTTCCTTTCCTTTGTTTCCATATCTCAAAAGTTTGAGGCTAATTGATTGTAGCTTGAACTTGAAGCAGTCATTGGAGAGGATGATGATAAACAACAAGACTTCTTCAGGGAATCTACCATCAGTCGCTTCTTCTTCTTCTTCTCCTTCTACAATTGTTGCCCCTCTCTCCAAATTAAGTTTCATGAGAATAGAAGAAGCTTTGCCAGAGGAGTACCTACCAAATCTCATTTCTCTTTGTACTCTACTTCTAGTCAAATGTCCTCTTCCTCAAGGCATGCGATATCTTACGGCACTTCAACATCTGCATGTTCGGAACTCTGAGGCGGTTGATTTATCCAATGATTGGGATGAGATGGAATGGCAAGGACTTAGGACCCTTCTCTCTTTGCGACTCTATGAACTTCTGAAGTTGGTCTCTCTCCCGATGGGGCTTCAATATGTCAGCTCTCTACAAAATCTCACAATTTCGCAGTGTCCTAGTTTGATAGCTATACCGGAGTGGATCTGCAAACTTTCATCTCTTCAATCACTTGAAATTTGGGATTGCCCTAATTTGGAATCATTGCCAGAAGGATTTGGTGCCCTTACCTCTTTGCAAACACTAGAAATTGGAGAATGTCCCATCTTACTGAAAAGATGCAAGAAGCAAATCGGGGAAGATTGGCATAAAATTTCTCACATTCCCAATTTGTATTTAAAAGAGCCAGGTATATAAAAGTCACCATTTTACTCTCAACCTTCAATTAAAAAACAAAAAATCCAAAAGCCCAATTCTTCTTCTCCATTGTTCTCTCTCAACGTCTGTATTTCTTGGTGATTAAATTTCAGATGAAGAAGAACCAAATGAAGAAGCAAAGGAACCTGCTTGTCAGAATTAGGACTTAATTAAAGCTTTTGGGTGTTGCAATTGTTCAACTCAGCAACTCACTCACTGGTACTATCTCCTTTCTTTTGTTTATCTGCTAATAATTTTCTCATAGATTAATTTCTTAGATTTTATTAAATTCCATCTTTGGATTTTCAACCGGGTTGATGTGGTGATGTATTTGATTTCCCATTGTGTAACAGAGTCAAAATTGGCAAAAGGTAATATTGCTTACTAGGAGAATTGAATCAGATAACCATGCTGTAGGAATCAACTCATTGTACAGGTATACTGTTGCTTCAGTTCCATTTTATATAAAGCTTCCAATTTGCTGTTCTACAGATAATCTCATGAATCACAATTTATTATCTTAGTTAAATCACCATTGGATCATGCTTTATAATAAAATATAATTTTCAAGCATCATGGTTTTATTTTGAAAAATTGCTTGATATTTAGAAGGAAGTTATTATATGTTACCAAAGTAACGAACTATCTAAATTTTCTCACTTTGTTGATTTTAATATTGTTAGTTGGTTTTAGCTATAAAAAAATGAAAAAAAAAAAAAGGAAAAGAAATCTTCCACTGACCTGTTTTATAACACCAAATATACCTTATGGAGATCTGCCGCCTATTAATTATTGTTGTTGTGATTACAGAAATATTGCAATCAAGACGGTTCCTTTTTTTTGAAGCTATTTTTTCTATGGATAGTAACGGTAGAACCTGTTGCAAGCGCTTTAGGCTTTCTCAAGTGAATCATCAATGGAGGTAATGTATATACAATATTCTAACCTCCCTCTCCAGTGTTCTTTGTCCTTATTTCTGTTGTTGCTTTTTTCACATCTTCACTATGTAAGTGTATAATTTTGAATGTTCTTTTTTTAGCTCTAAATATCCAAAGATACTTCCCCTAGTAATGTGGGAGCTGTTTCACCAGTTCGTGTAGCAAACGAGATATGCATGCATCATAGTGCTTCTTTTAAGAGATTTTAGCTTTACCTTTTGAATGGAAAGGGAGAGGAAGAGGAGGAATTTAATTGCTATGAACCATAATAATGTGGAACACATGATTGGAAACTACTTTGTATATCTTTTCTCACTTATTTGAAAAATGCCAAAGGAACTAGGTCAAGAGTGCATTAACCATCTCACATCCCAAAGATTCAAATTTCTCTTGGAAGGATTTAGCTCCAGCGTGTATACAGGTTTCTCATATCCCTCCAAATTTCTCAAGTACTTATTTTATCAGTAAAGAAGTTATCAGATACTAATCTTGTTCTCTCTTAACTTTGCCCTTTAGTTTCAGGTTGATGAGTTTATCATTTATTGGCTCTATATGCAAAAACCTGAAGAGAATTGGATGCTTAAGCAGGCAAGAATTTAAGAGTGCGTGTTTTTTTTCCAAACTAGCCTATACAAGGTTTACACAGAAACTAGGAGAAAATAATGGTAACTACCTCATACCTTACCAAATTAAATCTTTCCTCATAGGTTTGGCTTCAATTTTTGAGTTTTTTATTTTTATTTTTTCCTTGCAAAATGATAGGGAACAATGAGAACAAAGTGTTAGTCCCAAATTTTGAGGTTAGCTAAGGATCCTCATTTCCTCTCAAAACTTTTTCCTTTTTTGCAATATCGTAGAAAACTTATTACTTCGCTCACTTATTCACTTTTTTATTTCTCAAACTTTTGACTGATAGGTTATCATGGATGAAAGCTATGGCTTGGTGTTACTACTCAAAGTATTCCCTGCTTTTAAGGATAGCTTAAATTTCATCTTTGGATTAATTTCTTAAGGTTGCTTTGCATACCATGGAGTTATTTTAGAGATATGGCATCTGTGAGATATCACATGAATCTATCACCTTGTTGGAATTTTTTGTCTAGTGCTCTGTCCGATAGGTTCAGGATTGCTGTTGTAAAGTGTCATTTTTTTGTTGTCCTGAGTTGTAACTGTCTTAGTGCTCTGCATGCTGGTTCAGACTTGCTGTTGTATTTGTGCTTGTGGTTTTCAGCTTGGTTTCAATGAAATTTCTGCCTGATTATCCAAAAATAAAATAAAATCTAGCACCTTCTATTCTCAAGAACAGGAGTTCCTAACTTGTCTAATGGCTTTTAAATTGAATACTAGACAACAACAGCTATCAGATAGAGTAGAACAAATGTTTTTATATCCAATTATTTTAGTTCCAAAGTGAAATTATAAGGTCTTTACACAAATAGCACCCTTTTTCTTCATTTGTCATAAAACATTTCCAATTATGTTATATGAGTAAATTTTTTCTGGGCAGAAGTTGACTTTCGAGGTAAAGGCATGACTGTTCACCTAAATGAGAAAGATTGACGCTTTTAAACGCGAACTTCCTATCTTTGTGGTTGTGGGATGTTGGAATCGATACCAAGGCTTATTAGATTGAACTCATTGGTATTTATCTCATATCGTTTTTTTACCCTTTATCAGCTCTTAGGATTTTTGATCCTTAATTTATGACTTTTGCATATTAAGAAAAAAATGTGACTTTTCCTTCATCATTTACTTCTTTCTAATAAATTGCTTCTTTGTATTTCAAATTGAGCTGGATGAAATGATGTATTTGATGGGCTTCAACTATTGTTTGAACTAAGTAAAGTTTGGCTCAAGGTGATATTGAGGTAATATTGCAGGGAGAATTAAATCTTGCAACCATACTGCTGGAATTAGCTCATTGTATAGGAATTTTTCTGGTTCAAATCCTTTTTATATGTAAGCACCCAACTTCCTGTTATATCTTCAAATCAAAATCATAATAATAATAATGACTCGCAATTTTGTCTAGTAGCTTGGTCTTTTTTGAAAACACAGCTCAATTTTTTGAATCATTTGGTAAATTCCAATAAAATGGAAAATGTTCCTATGAGTTATCAAAACAGAAAACTACTATATTTTTCTCACAATCACTTTTTATATTATAGGTTGCTTGGGAAAGAAAAAGAACCAAAAAAAAAAAAAAAATGGCATATGTTTCATAAAACTAATTATCATATATTATAAAACTAGAGATCCAAAAATCTGTTAATTATTGCTGTTGCTATGACAGACTAAATAATACAATTAGCAGTATTTTTTTGTGAAGCAATCATTTCTACAGAGATATTAGCAATAGAACTTGATGCATCATTTTAATGTTGGGGCTTCAAGCTTTGATCATGTACATTTATATCCTAATTTCTATTTCTAGAGTCCTTTTTGTTATTTCCCCCTTATTTCTTATTTCACCCCTTTAAGACCTGATTTACTTGTAGATTGTTTGTCATTCCATATGACTTCTTGTTGTGGATCCTCATTTCCTCTCAAAAGTTTTTCCTTTTTTGCAATGTGGTTGAAAGCTTATTATTCACTTTTTTATTTCTCAAATGTTGGTCTGATAGGTTATCATGGATAAAAGCTATAGCTTGGTGTTACCACTCAAAGTATTCCCTCATTTTCATGGTGAATGATTCTTGGACTTCTCGACAAGGGTTGCTTGGATAGTTCCATTGCTTAATAAAGTCAGTGTTCCTTTCATCTTTGGATCAATTTCTTAAGGTTGCTTAGCAAACCGTGGAGTTATATTAGAGATATGGCACCTGTGAAATATCACATGAATCTAGCACCTTGTTGGGATTTTTTGTTTACTTCTCTGTCTGATAGGTTCAGACTTGCTGTTATATTTGTATTGCTATTGTAAAGTGTCATTCTTTTGTTGTCCTGAGTTGTTATTGTCTTAGTGCTCTGTCCGCTGGTTCAGACTTGCTTTTGTATTTGTGTTGCTGGTTTTCAGCATGGTTTTAATGAAATTTCTAACTGATTATCAACAATAAATAAAATTTTGCACCTTATATTCTCAAGAACAGGAGTTCCTAACCTGTTTAATGGCTTGTAAATTTAATACTAGACAAGAGCAGCTATCAGACAGAAGAGAACAAAAGATTTTATTTTCAACAATTTGAGTTCCAAAGTAAAATTATAAGGTCTTTACACAAAGTGGAACCTTTTCTTCATTTTTCATAAAAAAATTCCAATTATGTTATATAAGTATATTCTTTTCTGGGCAAAAGTTGTCTTTCAAGGTGAAGGCTAGATTGTTTACCTAATTTAGAAAGATCGGTGCTTTTAAACATGAACATCCTCTCTTAGTGGTCGTGGGATGTTGGAATGGATACCAAGGCTTATTTAACTGAACTCACTGGTATTATCTCATTTCCATTTTTTTACCCTTTTACATATTAAAACAAAATACATGTGACTTTTCCTTCATTATTTTCTTCTTTCTAATAAATTGCATCTTTGTATCTCAAATTGTGTTGATGAGATGTGTATTTGATGTGCTTCAACTATTGTTTAAACAAAGTAAAATTTGGCTCAAGTTAATATTGCAGGGAGAATTAAATCTTGCATCCATGCTGCTGGAATTAGCTCACTGCATGGGAATTTTGCTGATTCAAATCTTTTTTACTCCCAACCTTCAAGTAAAAAAAAAAAAAAAAATCCAAAGCTAATTCTCCTCCATGCATTGTTCTGTCTAAACGTCTGTATTTTTTCTTGGTGATTAAATTTCAGATGAAGAAGAAGCAAACAAACCTGCTCATAAGAATTGGGACTTAATTGAAGCTTTTGGGTGCTGCAATTGTTCAACAACTCACTCACTAGTAATATCACCTTTCTTTTCTTTTCCTTTTCCCCCAATATCTGCTCATAATATTCTCATTCTTTAACTTATATCTTTGCATGTTTAGGAAAAAAAATAACGTGAACTTTCTTTCATTTCAATAAATTCCATCTTTTTATTTTCAACCAGATTATTATTACTAGGAGAATTGAACTGGGTAACGATGCCATAGGAATCAGCTCATTGTACAAGTATTTTGTTGCTTCAAATCCTTTTTATATATAAGCTTCCAATTTTCTATTATGTCTACAAATAATGCCATTTATCACAAGTTGTTATCTAAGTTAAATCACTATGACATCATGCTTTATAATAAAATATAATTTTCAAGCATCATGGTTTTATATGTTACCGAAACATCAAACTATCTAAGTTTTATCAGTTTGTTGATTGTAATATTGTTGGTTGGTTTGAGCTAAAAAAACAAGAATTCTACCACTAACCTGTTTTATAACACCAAATATACTATATAGAGATCAAGCACCTATCCATTTTTATTATTGTCATTACAAACTAAATACTGCAGTCAAGACAAATCCTTGTTTATTTTTATAAAGCTATTTTTTTAACTAATAGTAACAGTAAAACCTAATGCATCATTTTAATGCGGGTGTTGTAGGCTTTTATCATGTACATTTATATAGCCAGCTTTCTACGACAATATGGGGCTTTCTCAAGTGATTTATCAATGAAGGTAACTCACATACTATCCTAACCTCTCTCTCAAGTGTCCTTTGTCCTTATTTCTTTTGGTTCTTCCTTCACATCTTCAATATGTGAGTGTAATTGATGATTGTTATAATTTATTCCTATCCATTTACAAACTAACATCAATTCTTGTTTTATTGTATTTCACATGCATCAGCACAAGACAAGAAGTGGAGGGTAAATATAGGACCCCATATATAGGTGATGTAGTGCTTTTAATCTCAAAGTACATTGAGACACAGGGATGACTGCTTTCATATAGTCTCCATATAGCCTCAGGAATCCTGTGAAAGGTAGGCCTACTTATCTAAAATCGTATTGGTCTAACTACTACTTTTGTATATTTTGGTATTTTAGATTTGCAACTTTTACTTCTCCTGTCTGAGTCTGTTTCTAGGTGTAATTTTTGTATGTCCTTTATTTTTTCCCGCTAAATATCCAATACTTCCCCTAGTAATGCCAGAGCTATTTCACTAGTTCGTATAGCAAACAAGATATGCTTGCTTGCATCATAGTGCTTCTTTTAAGACATTTTAGCTTTATCTATTGAATGGGAAAGGGGGAGGAAGATGAGGAAATAATATGAAACATAAGATTGGAAACTAATTTTTGTATTTTTTGTCACTTATTTGAAGAATGCAGGAGGAAATAGGTCATGAGTGCATTAACCTGCTCACATGAGTACAACTGTACTTTTATTCACTTTTAGTAAATCAGTAATTCAACACATAGTTGATTGTTTCAAAGTGAAATAAAAAATAAGAATAAAAAATATATATATATAAAAAGTAAATGATGACGTGTTATCTAGTATGGATTCATTTGCAGAACTATTTCATATTCTTTAGCATCTCATGAATCTCGATTAGAATGTTGTTTTCTTAAGTTGGTAATTCCTTCGTAAATCTGCAGCTTGCGTTATAATTAAATGCTAAGGATACAGCTTATGAGAAAGAATGTAACATGAGATGTTGGTCAATTAATGTAGGTCAACAAAAGCAAATGAAGTTTATCAAACAAATTTGTGGAATCCAAGTTCCTGTGCCAGATGATGAAAATTTTTTTATGAGAGTATTGGTGAGTGAGAATCTTTATCATTTTAGAGCTGAATCAGGAAACTTCTATTGAAGAGCTTAAGATTATTCACTTTTGAATTGGTTGCAAGAAAAAAAAAAAAAAAAAAAAAAAAAAAAAAAAAAAAAAAAAAAAAAAAAAACCAATATCCTCAGGAACTGAAAATTTTGGGTTCTATGAGTAAACTATGTTTCATAGATATATATGCTGCCAGGTCCAGATTGAATGTTAAAAGAGAGCAAAACTGAATTTTTTTTTTTTTTGATAAATAACGTAAAAATATTATTGATAATAAAAAGATTGCCAAACCGAGTACATTGGGGATGTACTATGGGGCACAAATCAAGAAACAAAAGAACAACGGTCAAGAAAAATCGAAAAAGAAGAACAAGAAAAGTGAGAAAAAATAACACTCCATTCAAAGAGAGTGTGTAGGAAGAAAGACTTAATCTCCAGCAAAGAACGTTCACAACCCTCAAAGCTTTTAGCATTCCTTTCACACCAAATGCACCAAATCAAGCAATGGGGCACTAATTTCCAAACATCAATGTGACGATGCCGCGCAAACTTTCCTTGCCAAGCTTCAAACAACCCAAGAACAGTATTAGGCATAACCCATTGAATACCAAACAAGCAGAACACCAAAGACCACAACTCCCAAGCTAGGGAGCAATGAAGTAGAAGATGATCCACCGACTCCCCACACCTCTTACACATATAGCACCAGTCAAGCACTATCACTCGTCTTTTACGAAGGTTGTCTGTTGTTAAGATCTTACCTAAAGAAGAAGACCAAGAAAAGAAAGCCACCCTTGGAGGAGCCTTCAATTGCCAAATTGATCTCCATGGAAAGGAAACAAGAGTAGGGGAGTAGAAGGAGCAATAATAACCTCTAACCTCAAAACCTCTATTTCTTGCAAGCTCCCAACAAACCTTGTCTAGTCCAAAACCCCGCACTGTTGAAGAATAGAGCAACCCCATAAACCGGTCAAAGGCTTCTTCTTCCCAACTGAATTGATATTCACAGTACAATGCCATCATCAAAAAGTAATAACAAGGAACCTAGACTAACCCCATTTTGATCCTAGTAGCACTGAGTAACTTGTCTTATAGGTAGAGATAACTTGACCTACAAGTATAGGCTTAAAAAAAACCCTGGGCTGTAATATGTTGGGCTCAAGGGCCTTAACATAACTAACACATAATACAGAAAATTAAGAATGTTCTGATGAAATACAGTACACAAACATAACACTTTGTTGTAATTTGGGTTCTTGATGCAAAATCAGGTTGACCATTCGATTGTGGAAAGTTTTGCTCAAGAAGGGAGGACGGTGATCACATTAAGGGTTTATCCAACTGAAGCAATTGATTGGAGTTCTTCCACATGAGCTCTTGAAGCCATTCTCAAAGCCAGGGGTCGTTGGTGGGGGAGTTGCTAATATCATATCCATCTAATCCAATGGTGATAGTATAATTTTTCAAATAAAGTAGTCGCAAACCCACACAATACGTGGAAATAAATAATATTTTGTAAATATAATATAATGTATAATTTGTTCTCTAAAATTTGTTGAAAATAATTTGTTCTTCCTTAAAATTAAACAATTTCTATTCAGTTCAATTAGGAAAAAGCTAACATAAGAAATGAAATTCATACATTAGTTTCATGAATTCTGTTTGCTTTAATAGCATTTGTTTATCAATTAGATAACAATAAGACCTTTTGAACCAATTTAAAATATGAAGATGATTCTAGAATATATGTCAAAAGTTGAGGCCAAAATATAGAATTTAACCAGGAAAAAAAAAGACCTGGTTTTCTTTGAGTATTTAAGTACTTGATCTCAAATATGTTACTTATAAACGTGACATTGTCCTTGTATATAGTCTGAAAATTCTAGTTTTAACTTTATGCCTGCAAAATACATTAATAGAATGCCACACGTTTTTTAAGAGTAAGAAGTACAAGACATGTTATTGTGTCTAGTTGAAATTTGAGAAAGAATTGGAATGTGATATGTTGTAGAATGTAGCTTTAAACAGAGTAGTTCCTGAATAAAAAGCTATAATGATTAATGGTTATGAACATATACCATTTGATTGTACTATACAATTATGTTATCTGAGATTGTTTAATAAAAGACTGGGCAACTACATAAGATCATCAATAACTGAAGCTTTGTGACTCTTTATTATTTTGACAATGCAGACCCATTTGTCTGAACAAAGAAGCAGCAGTGTATATGTGCCTGGGGACGAGGCATTCTCAGAGGTGAAGCAGTTGACATTTTCTGCAAAGACCCTAAAATCTGTGATGCATGCACTGCTACCTCAGCTTGAGATATCACTTCTTGACCCCCACTTGGGATTTCCACACTTCACTGCCATAAACTCACTATTTTGTGAAGGACTCACATTGCCTAAGCCTACAAATGCCGGCTTCTTTCAGTCAATACTACCAAGGCTTGTGAAGGCTGTAACTGATACTCAAGAGAATCTTTTGCTCTCTGAGACCCCTGCATTCATTGATAGTATGCATCTCATTCTCTTTGTACGACTTTCACTCTCTCTATCTTTGTCTCTGTCTGGCTCTCATTTGTATACATTAATCTTCTTTTGCAGGAGATAAATTTGCTTGATTCAGGGATCAAGAATTTTTTGCTTGGTTCAGGGATGAAGAATTTTCTAGGCAAACTCTAGCTGGTCTTAACCCATGTAGCATACAACTAGTTACGGTATGCATTTTTCATGGACTAACACAAAGAAGAACTTAAATAATAATAATAAATTATTTCCCAATGTCCATCTACGTGCATACACTTAGTGAAGGTACTTCACTACATAGGCAGTTCATGCTAAACACTAGTTTCATCTTCATGATTTGAATTTTTGTTAGAGGGAGAGAAAGCAAAGGTCATAATTAATGTGGTGTGGCCTAATGACCTATGCCCACAACTGAAAATCCTTGACGACCACATCTTTGTTATTTGAATTATTGTCCTACAATGAACCCAATGTAAGATACATGCAGTAGATAACACTAGGCTAACCTTAGGATTGTAGTACTTGTGTGACTATGATTAGTTTGCTTGCAGTAAAAGTACATAGGTACATTACATAGACCTGAAATGAGTTTAGGTCTCTTGGGCCATAATATTTTCAACATTCAGAACAAAAGAAATATGTTCGATTTGCAAATTTGCTATATATCAAATGGATAAATATCTGAGTTATTCAGTGGAAAAATTTATTTATAATCTTAAATGGCATTAAAATTTGTGAGTTATGTCATGCAGGATTGGCCCATGAAGAGTAAGCTCGATCCTAAGATCTATGGACCACCTGAAACTTTGATTACAACAGAACTAGTGGAACGAGAGATCAGAGGCATTATGATTTTTAATGAGGTTACATATGTACACATAATTAGATGTCAATCTCCCTATTTTCCTTTCCTTTTGATGCTAATACTCCACTCAAAGTGTGCCTATAAACTTGCCTCTCTTTGTACAGTTACAATTGCTACTTGTCCGAATAGTTATTTTCAACATTTGCATCTCATTTAAACATATTTAATCTAAACATGCTTTCTATCAAATGCTAAGTGTGCAGATAGGTATACATGTAATAAAAACTAAAATATAAAATTTTTATTACATGGGAAATCTTCAGAAGCAAAAAGTTCTCCCATCATTGCATAGTATGTTTTACCTGAAATTTCCAATGATTATCTAACTGTATCATCTTGCACTTACCTCTTCATAGGCAATCCACCTGAACGGTTGATGAATGAGTCCTCTAATTTCCATGGTTGAAGGCCTTGAAAAGTAAGAGGCTATTTGTGTTGGATTATCATGATCTATTACTACCTTATGTGAACAAAGTAAGAGAGGTAGAAGGGACTACATTGTATGGTTCAAGGGCATTGTTCTTCCTTACCAAGGATGGCACACTAAGGCCTGCTGCCATTGAACTCACCCGGCCTCCAACTGGTGACCAACCCCAATGGAAGCAGGTTTTTACCCCAACGTGGGATGCCACAAGTTGCTGGCTGTGGAGGCTGGCTAAAGCTCATGTTTGTGCTCATGACGTTGGTTATCACCAGCTTGTCATTCACTGGTGAGCACTATGCAAACATGAACTCAAATCACGATAAATTGGCATTGCAATCAACTTCTTCTGTGACTGATTTTGGACAACCTGAAACTATGGTTAAAGAATTCCCCATGATATTATGCTAGTTGTCTACTTGGGCTCAGACAAATCACAATTGTTATCATTGATTTTTGGGATTCTTTCTTTGTACTTTTGTAGGCTGAGGACTCACTGCTGTACAGAGCCATACATAATTGCAGCTAACTGACAATTAAGTGCAATGCATCCAATTTACAGACTTTTTCATCCTCATTTCAGATACACAATGGAAATCAATGCTCTTGCCCAAGAGAGCCTCATTAATGCGGGTGGGATAATTGAAAGCGCATTTTCACCGGCTAAATACTCCATTGAACTCAAATCTGCTGCTTACAACCAGCTGTGGCAGTTTGACATGTATACCTTTGCCAACAGATTTGATTAGAAGGTATTGCAGATGATCAAAATAATATAAGATTGTTCTAGTTTTATTCATGGTTCATCAGATGAAAAGTTATCTGTGGTTATACTTAGGTTGCTACTTTTTCACTCAGCAGTTTCTCAACTTCTTGATACTTAATGAATTGTCAAGCTTGCAAATTACTTTGCATAACACCCTTAATGAAATTTCAAAACAGTATTGTTGATCAACTTTCAAGGGAATGGTGCCCAACTAGAATGGTGAAAAAGAATACATGTGACTGATCATGACTTGACTGTTGAAGTTCCATAGCTGATCCCAAAATTTCAGGACTAAGGCTTGGATTTTGCTGTTGTTTCAGGGGAATGGCAGTTGAGGATCCAACAGCTGAGCATGGCCTGAGGTTAACCATTGAAGACTACCCTTTTGCCAATGATGGTCTAATCCTTTGGGATGCCATTAAGCAATGGGTAAGTGATTATGTGAACCGCTACTACCCTGAACCATCTCTTGTCCAGTCTGATGGGGAGCTTCAAGCTTGGTGGACAGAAGTTAGAACAAAAGGCCATGCAGACAAGAAGGATGAGCCATGGTGGCCTGTCTTGGAAACACCAGAAAATCTAATTCATATTTTAACAGCCATAATCATTCAATTCAAAGTTTCTAACAATATCATTCAATCTGCCACCTTTACTAAGCTCACAGTTTAGTGATTCACAAATGAAATTCATATACAAACTGAAACATAATGGTAATACCCCTTTTTTGTTTTAAAATTAAATATTCTTAAGAAGTTTTGAAACTTTTGTTATGTTAAAGAACCTACACTTCAAATTATCTTGAGTTTCTTCAGTTTATGAATCTTCGTTTCAAGGTTGATATGTTTTTTTTATCCTATTACTGGATGGTTTTTGCTTTGTATGTCTTTGGAATAATCCTGGATGAACTATGGACTTTGAATTTCCTCTTCAATTTGTATGATTTCTTCTTAATGTGTTGGTTTATTGCTGCTACTTACTAATTTATATAAGAAGACGTAATTTATGGCTTACAGTTATGAATATCAATCTAATTTTTATACATGGTTTTATGCCTAACTTTGGAGGAAATATACCATGTTTCGAGTGTATTCTTCTTCCCTCTCTCAACCTGGTGGGACCCATCAGTTGTGGGTCCCACTAGCTGTGAGAGAGGAGAAACATACACCTGAAATAGTGTATTTTCTCCTAGCTTTGGGATGGCTTTGAACATTTCAGGAATTGCAAGAAGACAACAGCCTGAATTTTGTGGTTGAGGTTGTCTATTTCTAAATCTCTATGAGTATTTGTTATCTATGTGGTTGATTTTAACAAAAGTAAGTTAATTGATTAGTTTTTGTTTGTGGATAAAAGGAAATATCTCACTAATAGGTTAAATGTTAACTAATTTCTATTTCACTTGTGTTAAGAGCAGAAAATTGTGAATTTTAAACTGGTAGGACCCTATATTCATCAGTTCATTTGTAGCAATGCTAGACTGCCAAGCATTTACCATTTTTCTCCCTTATTCACTACTACTTTTTGCTGCATCATATTGGTAATATGGTTCAAGGAAGAATCTGAAACTGGACATAAAAACATAGATTTGTGTCTACACTAAGTAACTTCGACATCTTAGCTTTAAGTTATAAACTTTAAAAAAAAAAAAAAAATTTATTCACTTTGGTTTCTCTACAGTTGATCTAAGAAGGGTTAAGGAGTAAAAAAAAACAAAGCTCAAAGTTTCATTTTGAAACAATCGCATTTCAAATTATACATCATTTGATAATGATTTTCAATGCAGCAAGCACTATGGCTGTGGAATGTTTAAAAGTTGAAATTTGCAATGACAATGCCATAACATTATAGGTCACAAAATCAACTCAAGGTGTCTAATAATGAAATTCACCAGCGCTGACAGGCTTACGCCCCACTGATCCTTCCTCCATGGTTTTTCTGTAAGTCATTAATTTTCCTTTCCAAACCAATTATCTTGTCCGCAAGCAGCGTGTTCTCTTTCTCACACTCCACTAACTGCTCTTTGTACTTCAACATTTCAGAGTTAGTTGAATCAATCTTTTGAAAATAATTGGTTTTGTAATTTTCTTCTCTCATCCACAGCCCATGGCTCTTTTCCTAAAGCTCCGGTTGGAGTTTACAAGCATTATGTTCAAAACATTTCAATTTGGCCATAAGTAATTCCTTCTGTTTTTTTATTCTATCTTAATAGCTATATAGATTATCTGAAATTTCCAAGGCAAGCCAATCAATCCTAAATTCGACAAAATTTTCTCTACTACTTTTTGTCTCTTTCTAAAAAGCTCATCTTTGAGCTCATCAACTTTTTCCACAAGGCGTTGACGTGACCATGTATCTCTCCACCAGGATGCAGATTTGGACCAGCTAATGTGGCAGATTTTACACTGGAAGGAAAATTTGATGCAATAGGGACACTAGAAGTAGGAGAGTCAGCTTGAGGCTTGAATTCAGTTGGATCCTTTCTTATCCTCCATGCTCCCACTAAAACGGATGTTTTTCACTTCAGAAGTATCTGAAAGTTTGTTTCCAAATTCTACGTTACCAGGCCATAGACAAATGTTAAGAAGAAATGAAAGCATGCATTTGATATAATTTGTACACAACATCTATTTTGATACCATGATAAACTACTGGTTTGGAACATCTCATATCAAATGATAAACTGCCACTTGTCCAAAAATTGAAGCCGTTACGTAGAATGAATTTAATCATTTTACTATTATTGTAAAATAGGCAATTATGAATCTAAGCTCAACTGACCAAATTAGTCTAAGCTGAATTTAATCACAAATTAACAAAATTAGTAGATTCAAACAAATCAGGAACTTGTGAAGTGACAGCCTAGTACATAATCCACTTTTAAACCAGACTGTAAGTGCCAGAAGATCATCAAAAACTTCACCAAACTTATTGCAACTACTTATGATTCACAATTATAGAAATTAAAAAAAAAAAAGTTTTAGACCTCTATTCATTCTAAATGCTCTAATACCAAGTGAAAATCCTAGTTTAGACCCCTATGTTAATTATTCAAAGGAATTATTAATTTGCCTCAATTAAGTAATCCACAAGATTATTATATTTTCACCACAGTTAATCAATCACCAAATGATAATGAAACTGAACATAAAAGAAAAGGCAATAGAGACTTACCAGGTGAAGTTATTGAATCCCTTCCTTCTTCTACGTCACTGCTCTTACGTCCATTATTTATAATCAATTCATTAGTTTTCAATTTTAAACCAATTATTTTGTCCACAACCAGGTTATTCTCTTTCTCATACTCCTTCAATTGTTGTTTGTTCTTTGATATTTCAGTGTTATCCCAATCAATTGTTGCCGTAATCGGGCTCCTAATTTTCTTCCTTCCTCATGAATCTTTTTCTCAAGAACCTCTCGGAGTCCATGAGCTTTATTTTTGGAATGTTCTGATGCAATTGTAAGTAATTTCTTATCTTTTTTATTATCTTCTAATAGCTTGTAAGCATCTGAAATATTGAGTTAAGCCTTTCACAATAATACAGCATTGGAATTTGGCTACAAATTCAGATGCAGAGGCCATGCAAATATAACATAAAACGATTAATGAGGTCTCAATGAACGACAGATAACTATAAACAGGCAAGTAGATCAAATAAAATTTCATAATACTTCTCTTTATATTCCAGAGAAAATCCAAAGCCAAACAAAAATATCTTGGAAACAAGAAATATGCGGCCAACATTGGAGCATCCTAACTATGACCTAGGGAAGTAGGCTAGTTCAATCTTCTTCCTCAATGGCCTTGGTACCCAATCCCTTTAAGCCCTCTGGATGGATCTCTGCAATAGTGACTAGCGAGAAAAACTCCTCCTAGCATTTTCTTCATCATTTCTCTTATGCGCAATATAGACATAAACTCTCCTTGGCCCACTCAGAATCCCATGACTCCAGACATGCTTATTAAGCTTAACATCCACCCTGACAATAGTTGTTCCCATAGCCTTTTGGGTAAACTTCCTGATTTCCTTTATGACCTTTGGAGCCCTCTTCTTGAAAGTGCTGCACATGGGATTGGAAAATGGAACGGTTACTTAGCAGTGTCCGAATAACAATGCATTAGCTAACTGGGATACATCAAAAAATCTAGAACAAATATAGCCTTGTAGAGTGCATATTTTATAAGATTAGTAATAAGGAGAGAGAGCAGTAAGTAGATGGTAAAAATATAAACAATTTTAAGAAACAGATAAAGCCTTGTAGAATAGCATCTTTTATAAGATAAGAGTTTCTCGGTGGAACTTATAAAAGATCTTAACTTTCAGACACATAGGGCAGCTGGCTATCTACATGTGTACTAAAATGACATCCAACTCTTGGGAATGTGTATACTCGAGAGAAAAGTTGGAATCAACAACTGTGAAGTCATACTAAAGCACTGAATATATTGCTTACCATTGAAACCCCAAATAAATTGAGAAACCATACATGACTCCAAGAAGTCCTCTGTTAAAGACATAGAAGTATATACTAGTTCCATTTCTCACCCAATACTTATAAAATTATATATCCATGCATATGGATAAAAGCCAGAGATTGAACTGACAGGAGGCTCTAGCCTCTCCAGAGAGTTCAGGAGACATAAATGAATACTAGAGGAAAACAAGGGCAGGAAATAATGTCATTAAAAGGAGGGAATTTTCGCAATGTGATCCCAGTTCATTAAAACTCCTCAAAGCAAAAGCCAATGACATAGGAAGAACAAACACTTCATTTAGTGTGTTGTACCTATATCGTACTTGTGTCATACCAGTGTTGTATAGTGAAATAGAGGCTTCCACTTGACAACACAAGAGAAATGTATAATTATTTTGTTATGTAAAAAATCCCTTACAATGGTAACCACATTAATTCATTTGAGTGATAAATAGCTATTAAAAGGGATAGCACCAAATCCTAAGCAAAAATCGCATACACTTTTCTATATACTAGGAAAGTTATCAATTTATTTTATCATATCTCAAATCAAATTCTTTAACAAGCCAAAAAAAAAAAATTTAGGATCCTCTCCATTTTAAGTGAAATGTAGTATGAGTCATAATTAAAACATGGCACTAGATACACACCTTTAAATTTGTAATATTTAATAAAACCATGAAATAGAATCACTTCAAATGGAGAGAATCCTAAAACGAAAAGAACATAGCATTCATAATGTCTCAATGAAGTGAATCAATTTTACTAAAATACATGTGGAAAGATTTCAGCTTTCAGTGTTTGGCAATCCTCCCTTCATTTTGTTGTGTCGTGCTCTATGTATGTTGTTTTTAACAACCAATGGACACTAGAATTCTCAATTGATATTATATTATTTCAGGATACTAGATCAGGTGCAACTTTGACAGCTAAAATATCATTTTATTCTAAAGTTAAAAAGTATCAAATACTATTCACACAAATATATTTTACCTGATTAAGCCCACCATTGCAGTCAAGTGAATAAAGGCTTTCCACATATG
The DNA here is from genome assembly GCA_033629205.1 of Lithocarpus polystachyus. Lineage (NCBI taxonomy): Eukaryota > Viridiplantae > Streptophyta > Magnoliopsida > Fagales > Fagaceae > Lithocarpus > Lithocarpus polystachyus. The sequence continues at coordinate 2,751,976 of CM066165.1, forward strand.
TAGTTGCCTCCATTATTGGCTTGGGATCATATGGTGTTTTTCTATAGGCCTTTTTTTTCAAATTGAAGACTATCAATTTGAAATTGCATTCTAAATTCTCTCCAACACCTTTAACTTGCGTCTCCTGCAATAAAAAATTTTCACCATTCTTTGACACGCATATAGGCCTCGGACAAGTGCCCCTATATGGAATGGTTGCCAATCTAGTTCCTTGACTCCTTCATCACCCATAGCTGAATACATAAATCATTGCATGATTCACCGGTGCACACAGATAGACACAGGTGTTCTCCAGAAGTCCTTAACTCCCATGTATCTGATGTATCGTAATATTCTCCTGATGATTCATCAGGAATGTAATAAGAAACAGATTCTGGCCATGGCAGCTCATGAAATATCTCATCCGCTAAATCAAAATATGATTGACGGCTTCCTATAACATTTAGCACTCCAATAAATTGCCCCATTGCAGTATATAGTCTTTTCGGTCAATGGAACACTGCAGATAAAAATATTGTCCTCATCCACCAGAATTGTCGTTCAAGTAAAGGTCTTGAGTGAAAAGATCTCGATCTGCAACATATCAATATGGAAAGTGTGGTAGGGCTTTAATATCTTGTAATCATCAGTGGAATAATCATAGCCAAAGCCAAAATGGCAAAACCAACTAGAATATGAATCAGGTGTTGATGTTGGACTTGGTATGTTTTTGTAACTTTTGGTAGATGGGTTCCAAACCAAATATTGGGCTGTCCATTTGTCCACATTATATAATTCAATACATCCCAAGCCATTGCAAGAAGCCAAGTTTGTCTCAACATGTTCTTCACCCCACAATGGAAAACCATGAAAATCAACATCAACAGGTTGACCATGAACAGCACGCTTTGAAACAGTGCTTCACAACTTGATGATAGAACACAATTGTCAGTCAAAACAAGGACGTTCATGCGGTTGGGGTTTTGAGATGCTCTCTGAAAGTGTGATTTAGCAAATTGGTGACTACTGATCAAAGTGTGCCATGCTTTGGATACTTCGTAACGTCCCTTCCCGCTTTATTAGTCCTGAGCTTTGGCTGCCCTAAGGATTCATTGTGTAATTCCTTTATGATGCTGTTGAATTCTGCTTCTGGTAAAGAAGAGTTCAAAAGGTAAGGGGGCATTTGTATTTTGTTTGGGGTTATATGCTTCTTGTGTCCTGCAAAGGCCCGGTGTCCCTGTATAATATAAACAGCAAATTTCAGTCTCCATAAATGGAAGCATAAAACTTATATTTGAGGTTCTAAATTTATAGATTTAAGATCATTAATGATCCATTAGGCTGCTTAAAATATGGCCAAATAGAAAATAAATTTTGGATGTTTTTTAGATTTCAAATTCAGGAAAACTTTCCTCCCACGTGATATGAAGGCACAGGCAGTATATAGGTTGACATAGAGTCATAGACACATTCATGATTGAACAAAAACTAAAATTAGGTAACCAGTGAGGTACTAAAACAGTAACACGTACAAAAATAGTTTTTTTTTTTTTGGCTCACACTATGATTAGCTTTTTACTAAAACCCTTTTTTCTTTGGACAAATAACTCAAACCATACATCCTATTTTCTCCAAAGAAATTATCCATTGGGTGGGAAAGAAAAGAAAATGACAAGCACCTTTCAATGTTGTAATTTCAGATTGTAGAAACTTTTATTGCCTACTTTTTAGTCTTTCTCAAGGAAATTGAAGTACAAGAGCTTAAAAGTTTGCTTAATTATTACTTTCCAAACTCAAATGTCTCAAGGGCTTCACTGTGTTCACAGTAATTACAGTTTTCCCCCATTACACATGTGTTATAAGATTAACCTTTGGCTGATATTATTTGATAAGGCCAGATCAATATGGCAAGTAGTCTTGTGATTTCTCATGCAAGAAATTTATATGTCCTACAAAATTGATACAAATAATGCAGTATATGCTAGGGAAGATGGGGATGGCAATACTTGGATGGCATGGCCCATATTCCCTCCTAAGATGGCATGAAAACATCACTGTTCTCTGAGACTATATAATCAATGGCAGCCATAAGAGATGCCCGATTTGCAAATGGTTCTAGTTCACCAGGCAAGGCAAGGTCTTCCTTATTATAAAAATAAGGCAACTCTTGGGTTAATGGTAGCAAGGCTTCTTTCCCTCCCAATGGCTGCCCTCCAGCCCGGTATATCCTCGCATTTTTTGGGGCTCCAAGAGCTTTAAGCAGCCTAAAACATTAAATGACAAAACAAAAAGAATTTCAGCCTATTAAAGAATTGTCAATTATAGAAAAAGATAACCAGTTCAGCATATTGCAGTATTGCACTAGTGAAGGTTAAAAGTACAGGAGCACATATTAGACTTAGATTCTTACCTGGTTACCTCCAAGCCATTCAAGGGGCAGAGACCTGCAAGCTTCCGCTCATGGTAGGTCATTTTTGATTTTGCAGTTAGGAGCTCTGGACGTTCTTTCCTTTCATTGTTCACTATCTCATCGTACTCATGGCTCAAACCAGGAAGGCAACCAGTTCTAACCCATACATATTTCTCCATCCTTAAATGAAGAGCAAGGTAGGGTCCCTTGCTTCGCATCCTCTCTGCAAGCTTGTTACCAAGTTTCAAAATTGGCGGGGCAAACCTCAATGCATGAAAAGCAACCTGAAGTCAAACAAAGGACGCAAAGGAATCAGCTAAATACAGAACCTTAGCTAAATCAAAAGGGCAAAGATGGACTGAAATTCAGCCAAGTATTGATTAGCACAGATACAAATAAATTTGAGAATATATGGATAACAACAGATAAATGTGCTATCGGTATGATTTAAGTAGGGACGTTTGAAAATAAGAAAAAAAATTTCAATCTTACATGATCCTATCAGGTTTATTACTTTATGAATATGTGAGTGCTTTCAAACATAATGTGAGGAAAAGATATACATACAGGTTCTAGGATAGTAGGATATGAGAAAATGAGACTGTAAATACCTTGCATTTAAGCTTCTGCAGATCAGAAGGAAGATCCTTAGTAAGCCTTGAATCCAAGCTATGTAACAGCAGAACCCCTTCTCTGTTAAACTGCAGAGGCCAACAGAAATTGCATTAGATAATCCTTTGGCCAATTAGCATCCACAAGAAGACTGCTCTTCACCATATACAACTGAACAATTTCTATCTTAGAGAGAGAGTCATTAACAGAGAAAATGAAAACAGTTTTCTTTTGAACATCCACAAAACTAGTATTGATCAGAATATTGAGACAATCGGTTAAACTGGTAAGCAGTTCAACTCATTTGAAGGTCCATCCAACAAGGCAACAACTAAAATAGTTTACAACAAAAGCACAGAATTGAAGCCAATAAATTGATGGCATTTAAAATGATTAATCCCATTATAAATGTCATAATAGCTCAAGATTATTGCAGTTATAACTAACTGTTGACATCTTTTTCAGAAGGGAGTAATAAGATTCTTATCTAACTGCCATAAGACATACTTTCATGACTCTGATACACAGTAAAAGCCAAAGGCCCCAAACTAATTCACAATGTCTAGAAGCAGCCAATTCTGTGTCTTACCTCCATCTTTCTTTTTGTTTACTAAATCAGGTTTTATAAGTAAAAAGCAATCAAGAGGAGCTAGCACAACTACTCAAAAGCATATATACAGAAATTGTTCGTACCCGTCTGAGAGAATGTCCACGGATCCATTGTGGTGTGGCATAAGGTAGAGGACTACCCTCGACTGGCTTTGTCATAAGATGTGTTGATGGCAATGCTGAAACAATCTCTTGAAGTACTCCAAATCAAATATATCAGAAAATTCACTGCACCCACCAAAAAAAAAAAAAAAAACACCGAAAGAAAAATATATTAATCCAAACAGCATTATAGAAACATTCACAAATAAGGAAAGCAACTTAATTTACTTCAATCATGATAGAAAAATGACAACTTGCTAAATTTAAAATAAAACAAAAACCAGAATAATTAATTTAAAACACGACATAAAAACATTTACAAATAAGGACAGGAACTTCATCCATTATAGAGAAATGGCTACATGATAAAGTTAAAATAAACACACAGAAACCAAATTTTAATCTAAACCAGAACATTAAAACATTCACTAATATGGAAAGGAACTTAACAAACTTCAACTATGATACAAAAATGGTTGCTTGCTAATTTTAAAACGAAAACACAGAAACTAGAATATTTACTCCAAATCACAACATAAGAATGGACACAATATGCTGACTCAAGATTTTCAGTTTTGATATAAAATGCAACTTCAAAATGCAAGTCCTATCCTAACACAAAAAACATGCACTCAAATGTGAATTTCTGCCCATACTGTAACAGCAACTTAAACAACCCCCCAACCAAACCACATGCAGTTTTTTAATAAAAGATGAGAAACAAACCAGATGCAATTTAAAGTATACAAAATACTGTCATAAGCAATGGCTCCCCACACCAAAAAGGAAAAAAAGTATGGGAAAATAAAGATAGAAAGTATCATTGAGTCCTTTAGGACTACAAACTACATAACAAGTCAACCAAACTATCTTAGCAACTTAGATTGCTAACATGCCTAATGTTCCACAACAGGTTAGCAATCTACGTTGCCAAGATAGTTTAGTTGAATTGTTAAAAGAAATCACATAAAAACTTTGCAATTCCACTAATTTAGAGCATTAGTATTGGTAGTACTAAAAAACTATAAAGCTATTTTTAGCAATGTCATATACAAAAAGTGTTATACATTGGTGGGTAAAAATTTTACTTAACTACAATGCACAGCCACAAAAAGTGTGATACATTGGTGGAGGTATAGGTAAAAAATTTACCCAAAGCCAGAAAAATCAATAGTTGAAAACCACAAAGGATGAAAGTAAGCTAAATACCTTAACAATCTATACCCAGTTACCCACAATGAAAAAGAGATGCTTTAGGTTCATCCAAAGTCTCCATGGCAACCAAGATTCAAGAGGTGGTGGCAACAAAATTTCCAGAGAGAGGTGTGGCGGTGGCGGCTAAGGTTTGGGTTTGGAAGAGATAGTTAACTGTGAAAAGATATGGGCTGTGAAAATGTTTGATGTGTGTGTGTATGGGGGGGGGGTGGGGGGGGGTTGTCTCTGAACTAATGATCTAAAGACTAAAGCCCAAGCCCAAGCCCAACATTCATGTAGAAGAAATTTAAGAAATTTGATAAATTGTCTTTGTAAGTTATAAGTTTTGGTTTCTTGATTTTTTTGTTGTCATAATTGTTTATATGAGATTAAAGGTTTCATTACTGGTTTTTAATATGCTTTAAGACAAGTGGTTTTGATGTGAATAAAGTCTCAGAGCATTTGAGCTAGTATTAAAACTATAGCGATTTTCTTTTGGGATCTTAATAATGTCATTGACAGATTTGAATCAACTACAATGCGTGATTTTTAATAAATTATAGAAAAATCATTTTGAGCTGAATTTTTGACAGTATATATTGCACATATAAGAGCTTATTCTATTTAATTTCAAGTTGATCGGATAACTTTTCATGGACCAAACGATTTTTACAAAAGGGCTAACTTGCCATGTAGTGAATCTAAAAGTATGACGAGTATGTTGGGATTTTGTGCAATTTACACGAAACCTTTGTTGAATGGATTGGCTTTAAAATTCATGTGTTTCCTTTAACATGTGTTTTACTTTGTCAATTTTGATAATGGTTTGGTTTAATCATTTGGTGCTTAAAAGGGTAACTTCCAAAAACCAGTAATGACATCCAAAAACATGAGTTGGATGTCATTTTAGAGTTTCTCGGTGGAACTTATAGAAGATCTTAACTTTCAGCCACACAGGGCAGCTGGCTATCTACATGTGTACTAAAATGACATCCAACTCTTGGGGATGTGTATACTCGAGAGAAAAGTTAGGAATTCAACAACTGTAAAGTCATAACAAAGCATTGAATATATTGCTTACCGTTGTAACCCCTAATAAATAGAGAAACCATACATGACTCGAAGAAGTCCTCTGTTAAAGACATAGAAGTATATACTAGTTCCATTTCTCACCCAATACTTATTAAATTATACGTCCATGCATATAGTGTAACGACCCCGCCCCAAATGTGTAGATATTGTCCGCTTTGGGGCCCATACCCCCTCACGGTTTTATTTTCCCCCAAAGCACACAGCAGTGGGAGAAAAGGCCTCTACACATTAAAGGGAGGTCATTCCTTATAAACACATTTTCATGTGCTTCCCTAGGCGATGTGGGATTCCATGGAATGCAAGACCCCCCCTTTTGGGTCACTACAATCTACACCCCTTACGGGCACACGCGTCCTCACGTGTGGGGCCCACACTTCTGGCTAGGGCATGGCTCTGATACCATCTGTAACGACCCCGCCCCAAATGTGTAGATATTATCCGCTTTGGGGCCCATACCCCCTCACGGTTTTGTTTTCCCCCAAAGCACACAGCAGTGGGAGAAAAGGCCTCTACACATTAAAGGGAGGTCATTCCTTATAAACACATTTTCATGTGCTTCCCTAGGCGATGTGGGATTCCATGGAATGCAAGACCCCCCCTTTTGGGTCACTACAATTTCTGTCACAACCCCGCCCCAAATACGTAGATATTGTCCGCTTTGGGGCCCATGCCCCTCACGGTTTTGTTCTTCTCCAGGTTGCGCTGGGGAAAAGGCCTCTGCACATTAAAGGGAAGTCATTCCTTATAAACACATTCTCATGTGCTTCCCTAGGCGATGTGGGATTCCATGGAAAGCAAGACCCCCCTTTTTGGGTCACTACAATCCACCCCCCTTACGGGCACACGCGTCCTTGCGTGTGGGGCCCACACTTCCAGCTAGGGCATGGCTCTGATACCATCTGTAACGACCCCGCCCCAAATGTGTAGATATTGTCCGCTTTGGGGCCCATACCCCCTCACGGTTTTGTTTTCCCCCAAAGCACACAGTAGTGGGAGAAAAGGCCTCTACACATTAAAGGGAGGTCATTCCTTATAAACACATTTTCATGTGCTTCCCTAGGCGATGTGGGATTCCATGGTATCAGAGCCGACCCGGAAACTCCGTGTGGGTTCGGAGACACTACCCCACAAAGTGGACCCTAACGAGGACGTTAGGGATTTAAGTGGGGAAGATTGTGATGCCCCAATTTGATTGATTGATTATGTGATGTGCGTGGGTGTGTAATGAGTCCCACATCGGGTATTTACTGAGTAGATCTGGGCTTTATTAACAACTACAAGGAGCTTCAATTGTGACTAGTCCTTTTGAGGTATAGCGCAGATGTGGCTAGCGCTTTTCCTTGGGTCGTTACATATAGATAAAAGCCAGAGTTTGAACTGACAGGAGCTCTAGCCTCTCCAGAGAGTTCCGGAGACATGAATGAATACTAGAAGAAAACAAGGGCAGGAAATAATGTCATTAAAAGTAGGGAAGTTTTGCAACGTGATCTCAATTCATTAAAACTCCTCAAAGCAAAAGCCAATGACCTAGGAAGTACAAACACTTCACTTAGTGTGCTGTGCTTGTATCGTGCATGTGTCATACCAGTGTTGTATAGTGAAATAGAGGCTTCCACTTGACAACACAATAGAAATGTATAATTTTTTTGTTATGTAAAAAATCCCTTATAATGGTAACCGCATTAATTCATTTGAGGGATAAATAGCTATTAAAAGGGATAGACCAAATCCTAAGCAAAAATCACATACACTTTTCTATATACTAGGAACGTTATCAATTTATCTTATCATATCTCAAATCAAATTCTTAACAAGCCAAAAAAAAAAGAAATTAGGATCCTCTCCATTTTAAGTGAAATGTACTATTGAGTCATAATTTAAAGGATAATTTAAATGTGGCGCTAGATACACACTTTTAAATTTGTAATATTTAATAAAACCACGAAATAGAATCACCTCAAACGGAGAGAATCCTAAAACGAAAAGAGCATAGCATTCATAATGTCTCAAATGAAGTGAATCAATTTTACTAAAATACATGTGGAAAGATTTCAGCTTTCGGTGTTTCATTCTGTTGTGTTGTGCTCTATGTATGTTGTTTTTAACAACCAATGGACACTAGAATTCTAAATTGATATTATATTATTTCAGGATACTAGATCAGGTGCAACTTTGACAGCTAAAATATCATTTTGTTCTAAAGTTAAAAAGTATCACATACTATTCAAACATATATTTTACCTGATTAAGCCCATCATTGCAGTCAAGTGAATAAAGGCTTTCCACATATGTAGTTGCCTCCATTATTGTCTTGCGATCATATGGTATTTTTCTATCAGCCTTTTTTTTCAAATTGAAGACTGTCAATTTGAAATTCCATTCTGAATTCTCTCCAACACCTTTAACTTGCGTCTCCTGCAATAAAAAATTTTCACCATTCTTTGACATGCATACAGGCCTCGGACAAGAGCCCCTATATGGAATGGTTGCCAATCTAGTCCAAGACTCCTTCATCACCCATAGCTGAATACATATATCACTGCATGATTCAGCGGTGCACACAGATAGACACAGGTGTTCTCCAAAAGTACCTAACTCATGTATCTGATGTATCGTAATATTCTCCTGATGATTCATCTCTGAAGTAATAAGAAACAGATTCTGGCCATGGCAGCTCATGAAATATCTCATCCGCTAAATCAAAATAAATGATTGACGGCTTCCTATAGCGTTTAGCACTTCAATAAATTGGCCCATTGCAGTATATAGTCTTTTCGGTAAATGGAACGCTGCGGGTAAAATTATTGTCCTTATCCACCAGAATTGTCCTCCAAGTAAAGGTCTTGAGTGAAAAGATCTCGATCTGCAACATAGGAATATGATAAGTGTGGTAGGGCCTTAATATCTTGTAATCATCAGTGGAATAATCATAGCCAAAGCCATAACGGCGAAATCAACTAGAAACTGAATCAGGTGTTGATGTTGGACTTGGTATGTTTTTATAACTTTTGGTAGATGGGTTCCAATGGAAAACTGTGAAAATCAACATCAACAGGTTGACCATGAACAGCACGGCTTTGAAAGAGTGCTCCATAACCTGATGATAGAACAAAATTGTCAGTCAAAACAAGGACTTCCTTGCGGTTGGGCTTTTGAGATGCTCTCTGAAAGTGCGATTTAGCAAATTGGTGACTACTGATCAAAGTGTGCCATGCTTTGGATATGCACTTGAATCGCATTAGAGACTTCACTGGTAGTCTCGAAAGAATTTCCTCAACGAGGTCATTTGGTATAGTATAGTTTCGTCACCGTGCCTTGCAGATTCTCATACTTCAGCTCAGGTCCTTGGCTCTCTATAATCAATATATAAGAAAAAGAATGGTTAAAGAGTTACATTCTAAACCCTGTAATTAGGAATAACATATTAAAATTTATAGTAAAATGAAAAGGTTCATCCTAAACAAAGTTGTGTGCCCTAATTTGAGGTATTGGGAGGACAGACTGTATTTACTGTAAGTCTGTAACATCCTGTTTTTGAGTATGTGAGCATTCTAATGTTAAAGGTGGTCTCTCTCTCTCTCTCTCTGTAACTGACTTGTAGTTTCTGCACAAGTGACGCTCTCTGTTGCTTCTGGAGAAGTTGGGTTGTAAAATTTTTAAGTTAGTAGAAGTTATTAAAATGTAAAATTTGTAATTGATAAGTGGCTACTAAGTGTCAAAGAAAGAAGCAATTGAAAACTAGATGTCAACAACCTAGCTAAGTGTAGAACTAAGTGGCTGTAAAATGAAATTGAAGAAACATGCCTATAGACACCTCCCAGGCTCCCATGCTAGGTGTCATTCAAAGAAAAAACCAAATTTTCTATATAAACCATGCAATGTAACAAAAGTGTACTAAAGAAACTGAATTAATTCAAGAGCTAATACTCTGTTGTTTGCCGTGTCCCTTATCTCTACATAAACCAAAATACTAAATTCTCTCTTTACCAAATAATTAAAACCAGAAGAACTGCGTTGGTATTTGCCTTCAGTTGTAAAAGTTGTTGGTTGTGCCCTGCATCGCATTGGGCTTGCACAAAACTGGTTGTATTGTAAGCGATTTAATGAAATCCTATTTTTTGTGTTATCATTTTTGTAAATATTTTGGCTTCTTCCTTATACCAGTACTTCTTAGGTGTCTTACCACATAAAATTCCAGACTTTGCCTCAAGGTTGAAATTAAATGGGAAGAAAATATATATATATATATATATATGTATATATATCAAAACGTTTTTCTTTTTAAAGTATTTATTTTGAAATAGCCTATTTAGCTTTTTGATGACAACTTTAAAAAAGTTAAAAATAGTGAGAAAAAGCAAAAGAAAATTGAGATTTTAAAAAACTGTACATAAAAATTAAATGCTAAAGTGAATGCCAAATAGGCTTTTAATCTATCGTTGATATTCTTAAAATTTAATACTATGTACACTATCAAAATGTTAAAAAATTTAACAAGAGAATCCAATTCAAAATCACGAAAAGTAAAAGGAAATGGAAGAAGAGTACATTTCAATAACACCACTCAAATCAATTGCAGTCTGTTTGAGATTTGCTTATTTTGCTGAAATCGAAATTTTTTTGCTAAAAGTACTTTAGATAAAGGTAAAAGTTAACTAGAATAGTACAGTGGGATCCATGAATAGTACTAAAAAGTGCAGTAAGACCCATGAATATTAACAAAAATAAACTAAATAGCAAATTAAGTTATCTTTTTAATTTAAAGCCAGACACACACACACGTAGTGATATCAAAAAATCATAAAACCCAGTTAAATAAAAAAAATCACGAACCCAGTGAAACCCACAAAACCTAGAGCGAGAGAGAGATGAAAAGGTATATATATTTGAACTTAATTTTCATTTCAGATTTGAGAGGACAAATTTTCTAGGAATAGTTGGTGCCGTGCAGGAGATGGAAATTTTGAGGGATCTTTTACCATGTATTGATTGATTCAATTTTATTTCTTACCTTTTATAAAAATTATCATTTTTAGTCCTACGTTTTGGTCATGATCAATTTGGTTATTATTATTTTTTTAAAATTAATTTAATTAATTTTTTTCTTATTGTTGACAAAAAATGTCTATATGCCAATAAACTTAAAAGTTGACAATTACCACCCAAAAAAAAAAAAAAAAACAATTTCAAAGTTGACATAGCTAATAAAATAATTAATAAATTTTTTAAAAATTTCATGTCAGCAGCTAAATTGAATTTCAATTTTAAAAAGAGAGAGAGAAAAAAAATGTGGGACTTTGTTTTTCTTGCATCTTTGTACACTTTCTTAGCAATTAAACATAACCATCAAATTCTTTTTATTTTTATTTTTTGACTTCTTGGTAAGGGTTGGTTCTTTGTTGGTACACAATCTGGTCTTTAAATTTTAAAGCATTATTAAAATGACAAGGATGATACTAGTTTGGCACTTCATAAAAGGGTGTGATTTGGTTCTATAGAATTTTAGCTTGCAGGATTAGTGGTGTTCATGGTGCAGTGTATTGCGGTTTTGGCCATTTTTAGCATCGTACTTTGCGGTACAGTTTAACTAAAACTATAACTACACTGCACCTTATTTTTGCAATCACATGTGCGGTATGGTTTTAGCTAAGTATGGTTTAGAGTTTAGCTAAAACCATAACCGCAACGCAGGTCATTTTTGTAGTCACATGTGCGGTGTAGAGTATAAGATGCAATTTAAAGCAGGTGTATTTTTCAAATTTTGGGATTTTCCAGCCCAGCCTAAAACTGATTTTTCCCTTTGTTTTGGGCCTGTTTTAAACTATCAAGCTAGTTTTCCTATATTTTGGGTTGGTTTTTTTAATCACACTTGCTAGAGTTATTATTATTTTTATTTTTTTGGAAAACTAGGGGTATTAAACTATTAATAATATATTTAATATTAAAAAAATAAGCATATTAATTGTAGGGGAGGATTTTGTTCCAGTCCCTGCAAGCTGTTTGTCTTCTTTAAGGAGCCAAGTCTGCAAGGTTTTGTTTTCCAGCGATATGGAAAGTAGCAGTTTTTTGGACTTGCTCCAGCAATCCCATATCGGCAAGAAATGCGCCCCACTCATAGTTTATAAGCCCTTGGAACAACTATGAGTGTACCACTACTACACATGTGTAGAGCAAGTCTAAAAAACTACTGCGCATGCTGTCGATACGTGGGGAGGCGTGCCCTTATCACGTGCAAGCTGTTTGTCCTCCCCTACATTAATATACAGAGGATGTGGTGCAATGTAATTTTCTTATTAAAACTGCAAATTGCACTACATTATTTGGTGCGATGCACTGTTACTTGCAGTTCGATGCGGTTATGCTATTTTGCGAACGGTTTTAGTGCGGATTTTGCGGTTTGTGCGGGTTAGTGAACACCCCTAGGCATGATGATTGATTCATTTATTGCATCATATCCAATGTAACCATGAGTCATATCACTCACACTACAAAATACAATTCGGATCTATCATTAAAGGATCGGATGTAGTAGACATATTATAAATTAATTATGAACTAAATAATTAATTGCTATTGGTTTTTCCTTAAAAAAATGCTATTGGTTTATTAATGACTAATAAGATTCATTAAAAATAAAAATCTGATTTTTCTATAGGAGTATGGATAAAATAATTGGGCTGTTTGGCTATGGTGAAGTTAAATTCTTATTATGAATATTTTATATTTTCTTTTTCTTTTTAACCGGCAATAAGTTGGGATGAATTGAAGATTTGAACTCAAAACAACATCACTAAATTATAAATTTGTTTACTGTGCTAGAAATATTTTTAACACTAGAAGTAGAAGGTGATAAATGGTGTGTGCTTGCAGGTCCATTATATCGTACTTGTTTGTAACACCATGCATATGCACGAGTACATTTAAAAACAATTATATATATATATATAATTTAAAATATAATTGGATCCACTCTTCGGTTGAAGTGTGATAATGGGAGATACTATGCATCAAAGACATCTATGCCCCGAAAAAGGAAAGGCGGGTTTGTGGGGTTGGATTAATGAAACTGATACTAAAGATGATGACTTGGCAAAGGGATGGGTATTTGTTCAAGCAATATCAATAATAATCCTATGTCAATTGACAATTTTTCTTGGTTTATTTTTTAAAATACTTATTAAAAGAAATATTTTATAATTGGTGAGCTAGTTGAGAGTTGAGATCCAAATGTTGAAAAAGGGTTGGCTTCGACATGTGGTAATAATATAAGGAAATGTTAATGAATGACCTAAGGGCATTTGTTAATAAAAAATTTTAAGAAAATATTTATGAGAAAAGAAAAAAAAACAATTAATATTTTGACAGCTTTTTCTATTTTTCATAAAAGTGGTATCAAAACTTTTTTATAATAGTTTGTTAACAATTGCCTCAGAGCATTTGTTACACCCATAATATAATAAGAGTTCTCAAAATATAATACACACACACACACACACACACACACACACACACACACTAATACTACTGCTAGATGCTAACTCACATGACGCACTAGAGTTAATAATACACATATTATAGATATTTTGCAAGATAGCATTTATTAAAAAAAACATTCATAATAAAATAAAATAAAATACAATGGGAAGAAGTATTTAACTTCTATTCTTTTCCATGGTTTAGAAGTGTTTTCTAACCTAGAACGTTATACGTTATTGGGTAGCTAGGAGCTAGAGATATAAACTGTTAATACTAGACATATGTGCTTATGTTGTTAACAACTCAGTGCAGGTTCATAATTATAGAAACCTAGCTACAAAATAATTCACAATTCTTGAATTAATAAAACAAAACTCCCAAAAGTTATATATATAGTTATATACAAACACTCAAAACTAATATCTTTTGAATACATACACATTGTACAACCAAATCTTAATTTTCCCATCAACCGTTCACCATTCAATTATCAAACACAAACACAACAACCTTCACAAGTGTGGTGCATTAAAAAATTTTTAATTATTTTTATGAGTTATTCTTTTTTATTAATATTAAACTTGCTTGAGGAAACCATAGAACTTGGAGATGATCCAATACTTTGGAAAATGATTTTTATATTCACATGAAGAACTAAGTTATAGAGATTCTGTCATATATATACTGAAAAGAGTAAGAGGAAGAGATACAAACTAACCAACTTACAAGAACCAATTAAAACAAACACCCGACACCTACACCAATGCTAATATAATCATAAGTAGAACGACCTGTAGCTTATCATTTTATTCATATACAAGTAGACATATGAAACGATTGTCGTTCTTCACTATAATGTGCATCTTCAGTGCTTCTATTCTTGATTGTAGCTTTTTTTCAGCCTTTGATATTTCAATTATAAGAAGAGTAGGTTTTGAAACCGTCATTAAAAAAATTATAATAGAATATTATTTTTACAGCCAAATTTGAAAGACACCCTTATCAAAAAAAAAAAAAAAGATAGTGAAAGACACATATAGCTTAAACAAGGAAGCCAATACCGTACCGAAAGCTGTTTTAGTTTAGTCAAGAAAATGAAATATTTCGATACTAGTTAACACCGGTGTACCATTTCGAGATTACTGCTAATATATATATATATATATATATATCTTCATAATTTAAAACCTATAAAATTTGTTACAAATATTAAAAATGATAATTTACATGTATGCATTAATAAGTATTAAAGTGTCAGCTCATTAATAATAAATAAAAGAAAATAGTTAGATAATTCTTAAAAGAAAATACTTAGCATTTCTCTAATATTAATAAGAGATGGGTTCAAGTTACACCTGGTGTAACTCTTATAAACTTATACCTTATTTACACCGTAGATTTCTAAGAAATCTAACGGTTAAAAAAAACCTCATTAAATGCTATTGTTTTCCACCTTATTACCTAATTAATACTAGCATTCTCTCTCTCTCTCTCTTTATTTATTGCTTTCCACCATATAATATTTTCTTCAACACAATCTAACAAAAAAAATTGAAAAATAATCCCATAATCATTGATTTCACAAAACTACCCATAACAAAAGTCAAATGACTTTCAATTTGCTCCTTAAAATAAATAAATAAATAAATAAAGGAACTTAAGGAAAAAAAAAAAATATCTAAATCTTATGAGTGCCCTAGTTTGGTACCTGATTCTAAAGAGTAAAGACACCGTGACTCTTTTTTTTTTTTTTCATTTCAAGTCATTTTTATTTTATTTTTATTAATCCTATCATTAAAAGGGGGAAAAAAATGTTTGGTTTAGAGTTTAGTTTGCTTTTCATTTTGAATCATTCTTGTTTAAGGTTGCTTTTGAATTAGTGGACAGTTAGTCCAAAGTCCAAACTCAAAGTCGCAATCATTAGATTACATGGAGCATTCTCCCATGAAAAAAAAGATTTTATATGGAGCATAAGTTAACAATTTTGGCAGCGGTAGTATG
This sequence comes from Lithocarpus polystachyus, assembly GCA_033629205.1. NCBI lineage: Eukaryota > Viridiplantae > Streptophyta > Magnoliopsida > Fagales > Fagaceae > Lithocarpus > Lithocarpus polystachyus. Next base: position 2,767,451 of record CM066165.1, read on the forward strand.
CTTATGCCTTAAGATCGTACTCATTACTGGAGTTAGAATAGGAAATAATTAATTAACTTTGAATATATAGTCTTTTTTTTTTCTTTTTTTTTGAATAACTTTGAATATATAGTCGTTGTATTACTAACCTCCAAGATGCAATCGGGTTACTACTATAAGAAAATAATTAGTTAACTTTGAATATATAGTCATTGTATTACTAACCTCATTAAATGATTATGAGATTATTTTTTAATTTTTTTTTTTGTTAGATTGTGTTGAAGAAAATATTATATGACGAAAAGCAATAAATAAAGAGAGAGAGAATGCTAGTATTAAGTAGGTAATAAGGTAGAAAATAATAACATTTAATGAGGTTTTTTTTAATCGTTAGATTTCTTAGAAATTTACAGTGTACAAAAGGTGTAACTCTGTGTAACTTTATAAGAGTTACACCAGGTATAAATTGAACCCCACCCAAATAATAATAGTAATAATACAATTTTGTAATTGTAAAGGGCAGACCACTTGTATCCTTAACAAAAGTAATACAAGTTTGAATTGTCAAATGCATTAGAAACTTATGTCAAATGCCTTTGGAGCTTGTGTCTTTTTAATATTAAAAAAAATATAAAAATCAAAGACAAAGAGGAGATGGAGAATGATCGGCGAAGTGGCGTCGTTGCCAGAAAAGTGAAAGCGACCGCAATGTATGGGTATCTTTTTTTTATTTGTGATATAATATCAATGAAATTTCCATTGAAAAGTTGTATAAATTATAAGAAATTATATTTTTTGTTTTGAAAGACAAAAAAAGGGAGAATGATATATATATATATATATGTATATATATAAGCAAGTCAAATTTAGTACACATATTTATCTTATCTAATTTGTTAATTTTATTTGTGATATAATATCAATGAAATTTCCATTAAAAAGTTGTATAAATAGTAAGAAATTATATTTTTTGTTTCGAAAGACAAAAAGGGGAGAATGATATATATATATATATATATATATATATAAAACCAAGTCAAATTTAGTGCACATATTTATCTTATCTAATTTGCTAAACTCATGTATTATTAATACACAAATGTGAAAACTGCCTTGAGTGGATTATCTTGGTTCTACCAAAACAAAAGTATGGAAAACTCAGGTGCAAAGTCTTTCAACAAAAACACTCAAGCCCATTAAGAGATGTTTTGGACTAGGCTTTAGCCCTTCCAACCCAACTGGGCCTTGCAACTTCGAACAACCTATACTAGAACCACTGCATTAACCCAATAAGGTTTAAAAGACACTACACGTTACTACAGTATGTCGTTTGCTTCAATAATGGCGAAGGTGGGGAACACTTGTGGTCCACACGGTTTTCTTTCTGTTCAAAGGGCCATTTGGGGGTGTTTGGTCTGCTTTCGATTAGTGATGCCAGTTGTGGAACTGTGCACGTTTTGTGTACGCTACAACTACGTGTATTACTATCATCCAAGCATTCAAAAAGCAGGGTATTATCTTTTGGTCAATCTGCTAGTCCACCCCTCATCACAAAAAGATAGCATTCATTCTGGTTTTACTCTTACCCTTCAGATCTCAGTTCTCACAAAGATAGCATTCGTTCAATTCCCACTAATTAAGAAATGGCGGAAGGAGCTCTGTTTGACGTTGCTAGTGGAATCATCGGGAAAGCGGGCAACCTAGCACTCCAAGAGATCGTGCTCATCTGGAGTGTCAAAGACGAGATTACAAAACTTGGAAACACAATTTCTACAATCAAAGCTGTCCTTCTGGATGCAGAGGCGAAGCAACACAACAATGAAGTCAAACTTTGGCTGAAAAGGCTTAAGGATGCCATGTTTGATGCGGATGACTTACTGGATGAAATCACCACTGAGGCTTTACGACGGGAAGTGATGACCCGGGACAAGAACGCAAAAGAGGTACGCATCTTCTTTTCCAAATCTAACCCGCTCGCATATGGTCTTAGAATGGGTCATAAGGTTAAGGCCATGAGGGAAAGGTTTAATGCGATCGCAGCAGATAGGCAGCAGTTTCACTTACGAGAACGTCCTTTAGAGAGACAAGTTCAGTATAAGGCAAGAGAGCAGACTTATTCTCATGTACATGCTGAAGATGTTATTGGGAGGGAGGATGATAAGAAGGCTATTATTCGATCTCTGTTGGATAATGCCAATGCTGAAGAGAATGTTTCGGTCCTTCCGATTGTTGGAATCGGAGGCCTAGGAAAGACGACAGTCGCTAAACTTGTCTTCAATGATGAACAAATCAAGAACCATTTTGAGCTAAAATTGTGGGTGTGTGTGTCTGACAATTTTGATGTGAAAATAATTATTGAGAAAATCTTGGAGTGTGTAAAAGATGAGAAACCAAAAGACCTTGAAATGAACACATTAGTCAATGATCTTCAAAATCAAATTAATGGAAAAAGATACTTCCTTGTGTTGGATGATGTGTGGAATGAAGATCGTGAAATATGGCTTAGCTTGAAAGATATTTTGAAAGGTGGCGCAAGAGGCAGTGGAATATTATTGACTACACGCATTAAAATAGTGGCAGAGATTACACAAACTATGCAACCGCACTTGTTAAATGGTTTAGATGAACAACAGTCTTGGTCTCTATTTAGAAAGATGGCGTTTGTAGACGGCAAAGAGCCAGAGAGTGCAAGTATTGTAAATATTGGGAAGGAGATTTTAAAGAAGTGTGGAGGGATCCCGCTTGCTATAAGAACAATAGGAGGTCTGTTGTATGTAAAAAAGTCCGAAAGAGAGTGGCTATCATTCAAAAACAATGAAATTTTGAATATATCTAATGATGGTGATATTTTATCAACATTAAAGTTGAGTTACGATCATCTTCCATCGCATTTGAAGCAATGCTTTGCTTTTTGTAGTATATTTCCAAAGGATTATGAGATTGAAAAGGCAAGTTTGATTTATATGTGGATGGCGCAAGGATTCATCAAATTGTATAACGAAAAGAAATGTCCAGTAGATATTGGTCATGAGTATTTTATGAATTTGCTTTGGAGATCGTTCTTTCAAGAAGTTGAAGAAGATGAACTTGGCAATATTTCAAAATTCAAAATACATGATCTCATGCATGATATAGCAATACAAGTAACGGGATCAGAGAGCACCGCCATTTATTTAAAAGAGAAAGACATTGACGAGAAAACTCGTCATGTGTCATTTGGGGATACGTTGTACTCATTTTCAGAAATTCCAATCTCATTATATAAAACAAGAAGGATAAGAACATTTGTTTTGCCATGTCAACCAGAGTATTATAGCAAAAGATCAAATGATTCAACTTGTAATGAAATTATTGCAAGTTTTAAGTTCATACGTTTGCTAGATTTGCATAACATGGGGATTAAAACAATTCCAAGTTCTATCAAAAAGTTGAAACATCTAAGATATCTTGATCTTTCTAAGAATAAAGACATTAAGATGCTTCCTAATTCTATAGTCAAGTTGTATAATTTGCAAACATTTAAACTCTCTGAGTGTAAAAACCTTAAAGAATTGCCAAGAGATATTAACAAATTAATCAACCTCAGGTTTCTTGAGATTGACGGGTGTTCGGGTTTGACTCATATGCCAAATGGACTGGGCCAATTGACTAATCTACAAACATTGTCAAGATTTGTGATGAGTAAGGGTAGGATTGATTCAGTGCCTAGGAGTAGCGGTGGATTGAAGGAACTTGCCTGGCTAAATGAGCTAAGAGAAAATCTGTCAATTGAAAATCTTAAACACGGAAAAGATGCCGCACTAGAGTACAAGGATGCAAATTTGAAAGAGAAACAACGTCTTGATAGGTTGGACTTACGGTGGATATACGAAGCCATTGATGAGACAAGTGCCAGTTACAATTATATGTCATTGGAAGCCTTGCAACCGCATATAAATCTCAAAGTATTAAGTTTAATGTTGTATGGGGGAGTGAAATTTCCACATTGGCTTGTGTTGCTCACAAATCTTGTCCAATTTAAATTATATTCATGTAATAAATGCCAAAATCTTCCACCGTTGGACCAATTGCCTTCTCTCAAAATGATCCGTTTGTCCAATTTGGATTGTTTAGAGCACATATCAGATTCAGAGAGAGATAACAGTGATTCTTTATTCTACCCATCTTTGGTGAAACTCCAAATTTGGGATTGCCGTAATTTAAAGGGATGGTGGCGGGGAAGGAGGGATTCTCTTCATTCATTTCCTCGGCTTTCTGATTTAGATATTAGGAATTGCCCTAATCAGCTGACTTCCTTTCCTTTGTTTCCGTATCTCGAAAGTTTATCTCTAAGGAAGTGTAGCTTGAACTTGAAGCAGTCATGGGAGAGGATGATGATAAACAACAAGACTTCTTCAGGGAATCTACCATCAATTGCTTCTTCTTCTTCTTCTCCTTCTACAATTGTTGCCCCTCTCTCCAAATTAAGTTACATGTGGTTATACGAAACAGAAGAAGCTTTGCCAGAGGAGTGCCTACGAAATCTCATTTCTCTCCGTACTCTACTTCTAGTCAAATGTCCTCTTCCTCAAGGCATTCGATATCTTACGGCACTTCAAGAGCTGCATGTTCAAGACTCTGAGGTGGTTGATTTACCCAATGATTGGGATGAGATGGAATGGCAAGGACTTAGGAACCTTCTCTCTTTGCGATTCGATGAACTTCCGAAGTTGGTCTCTCTCCCGATGGGGCTTCAATATGTCAGCTCTCTACAAAAACTCGAAATTTGGGATTGTCCTAGTTTGATAGCTATACCGGAGTGGATCTGCAAACTTTCATCTCTTCAATCACTTGAAATTTGGGATTGCCCTAATTTGGAATCATTGCCAGAAGGATTCGGTGCCCTTACCTCTTTGCAAACACTAAGAATTAGAGGATGTCCCATCTTACTGAAAAGATGCAAGAAGCAAATCGGGGAAGATTGGCATAAAATTTCTCACATTCCCAATTTGTATTTAGAAGAGCCAGGTATATAAAAGTCACCATTTTACTCTCAAACTTCAATTAAAAAACAAAAAATCCAAAAGCCCAATTCTTCTTCTCCATTGTTCTCTCTCAACATCTGTATTTCTTGGTGATTAAATTTCAGATGAAGAAGAACCAAATGAAGAAGCAAAGGAACCTGCTCGTCAGAATTGAGAGTTAATTAAAGCTTTTGGGTGCTGGAATTGTTCAACTCGGCAACTCACTCACTGGTACTATCTCCTTTCTTTTGTTTATCTGCTAATAATTTTCTCATAGATTAATTTCTTAGATTTTATTAAATTCCATCTTTGGATTTTCAACCGGTTGATGTGGTGATGTATTTGATTTCCCATTGTGTAACAGAGTCAAAATTGGCAAAAGGTAATATTACTTACTAGGAGAATTCAATCAGATAACCATGCTGTAGGAATCAACTCATTGTACAGGTATACTGTTGCTTCAGTTCCATTTTATATAAAGCTTCCAATTTGCTGTTCTACAGATAATCTCATGAATCACAATTTATTATCTTAGTTAAATCACCATTGGATCATGCTTTATAATAAAATATAATTTTCAAGCATCATGGTTTTATTTTGAAAAATTGCTTGATATTTAGAAGGAAGTTATTATATGTTACCAAAGTAACGAACTATCTAAATTTTCTCACTTTGTTGATTTTAATATTGTTAGTTTGTTTTAGCTATAAAAAAAATGAAAAAAAAAAAAAAAAAAGGAAAAGAAATCTTCCACTGACCTGTTTTATAACACCAAATATACCTTATAGAGATCTGCCGCCTATTAATTATTGTTGTTGTGATTACAGAAATATTGCAATCAAGACGGTTCCTTTTTTTTGAAGCTATTTTTTCTATGGATAGTAACGATAGAACCTGTTGCGAGCGCTTTAGGCTTTCTCAAGTGAATCATCAATGGAGGTAATGTATAAACAATATTCTAATCTCCCTCTCCAGTGTTCTTTGTCCTTATTTCTGTTGTTGCTTTTTTCACATCTTCACTATGTAAGTGTATAATTTTGAATGTTCTTTTTTTAGCTCTAAATATCCAAAGATACTTCCCCTAGTAATGTGGGAGCTGTTTCACCAGTTCGTGTAGCAAACGAGATATGCATGCATCATAGTGCCTCTTTTAAGAGATTTTAGCTTTACCTTTTGAATGGGAAAGGGAGAGGAAGAGGAGGAATTTAATTGCTATGAACCATAATAATGTGGAACACATGATTGGAAACTACTTTGTATATCTTTTCTCACTTATTTGAAAAATGCCAGAGGAACTAGGTCAAGAGTGCATTAACCATCTCACATCCCAAAGATTCAAATTTCTCTTGGAAGGATTTAGCTCCAGTGTGTATACAGGTTTCTCATATCCCTCCAAATTTCTCAAGTACTTATTTTATCAGTAAAGAAGTTATCAGATACTAATCTTCTCTCTTAACTTTGCTCTTTAGTTTCAGGTTGATGAGTTTATCATTTATTGGCTCTATATGCAAAAACCTGAGGAGAATTGGATGCTTAAGCAGGCAAGAATTTAAGAGTGCGTGTTTTTTTTTCCAAACTAGCCTATACAAGGTTTACACAGAAACTAGGAGAAAATAATGGTAACTACCTCATACCTTACCAAATTAAATCTTTCCTCATAGGTTTGGCTGCAATTTTTGAGTTTTTTATTTTTATTTTTTCCTTGCAAAATGATAGGGAACAATGAGAACAAAGTGTTAGTCCCAAATTTTGAGGTTAGCTAAGGATCCTCATTTCCTCTCAAAACTTTTTCCTTTTTTGCAATATCGTAGAAAACTTATTACTTCGCTCACTTATTCACTTTTTTATTTCTCAAACTTTTGACTGATAGGTTATCATGGATGAAAGCTATGGCTTGGTGTTACTACTCAAAGTATTCCCTGCTTTAAGGATAGCTTAAATTTCATCTTTGGATTAATTTCTTAAGGTTGCTTTGCATACCATGGAGTTATTTTAGAGATATGGCATCTGTGAGATATCACATGAATCTATCACCTTGTTGGAATTTTTTGTCTAGTGCTCTGTCCGATAGGTTCAGGATTGCTGTTGTAAAGTGTCATTTTTTTTGTTGTCCTGAGTTGTAACTGTCTTAGTGCTCTGCATGCTGGTTCAGACTTGCTGTTGTATTTGTGCTTCTGGTTTTCAGCTTGGTTTCAATGAAATTTCTGCCTGATTATCCAAAAATAAAATAAAATCTAGCACCTTCTATTCTCAAGAACAGGAGTTCCTAACTTGTCTAATGGCTTTTAAATTGAATACTAGACAACAACAGCTATCAGATAGAGTAGAACAAATGTTTTTATATCCAATTATTTTAGTTCCAAAGTGAAATTATAAGGTCTTTACACAAATAGCACCCTTTTTCTTCATTTGTCATAAAACATTTCCAATTATGTTATATGAGTAAATTTTTTTCTGGGCAGAAGTTGACTTTCAAGGTAAAGGCATGACTGTTCACCTAAATGAGAAAGATTGACGCTTTTAAACGCGAACTTCCTATCTTTGTGGTTGTGGGATGTTGGAATCGATACCAAGGCTTATTAGACTGAACTCATTGGTATTTATCTCATATCCTTTTTTTACCCTTTATCAGCTCTTAGGATTTTTGATCCTTAATTTATGACTTTTGCATATTAAGAAAAAAGTGTGACTTTTCCTTCATCATTTACTTCTTTCTAATAAATTGCTTCTTTGTATTTCAAATTGAGCTGGATGAAATGATGGATTTGATGGGCTTCAACTATTGTTTGAACTGAGTAAAATTTGGCTCAAGATGATATTGAGGTAATACTGCAGGGAGAATTAAATCTCGCAACCATACTGCTGGAATTAGCTCATTGTACAGGAATTTTTCTGGTTCAAATCCTTTTTATATGTAAGCACCCAACTTCCTGTTATATCTTCAAATCAAAATCATAATAATAATAATAATGACTCGCAATTTTGTCTAGTAGCTTGGTCTTTTTTGAAAACACAGCTCGATTTTTTGAATCATTTGGTAAATTCCAATAAAATTGAAAATGTTCCTATGAGTTATCAAAACAGAAAACTACTATATTTTTCTCACAATCACTTTTTATATTATAGGTTGCTTGGGAAAGAAAAAGAACCAAAAAAAAAAAAATGGCATATGTTTCATAAAACTAATTATCATATATTATAAAACTAGAGATCCAAAAATCTGTTAATTATTGTTGTTGCTATGACAGACTAAATAATACAATTAGCAGTATTTTTTTGTGAAGCAATCATTTCTACAGAGATATTAGCAATAGAACTTGATGCATCATTTTAATGTTGGGGCTTCAAGCTTTGATCATGTACATTTATATTCTAATTTCTATTTCTAGAGTCCTTTTTGTTATTTCCCCCTCATTTCTTATTTCACCCCTTTAAGACCTGATTTACTTGTAGATTGTTTGTCATTCCATATGACTTCTTGTTGTGGATCCTCATTTCCTCTCAAAAGTTTTTCCTTTTTTGCAATGTGGTTGAAAACTTATTATTCACTTTTTTATTTCTCAAATGTTGGTCTGATCGGTTATCATGGATAAAAGCTATTGCTTGGTGTTACCACTCAAAGTATTCCCTCATTTTCATGGTGAATGATTCTTGGACTTCTCGACAAGGGTTGCTTGGATAGTTCCATTGCTTAATAAAGTCAGTGTTCCTTTCATCTTTGGATCAATTTCTTAAGGTTGCTTAGCATACCGTGGAGTTATATTAGAGATATGGCACCTGTGAAATATCACATGAATCTAGCACCTTGTTGGGATTTTTTGTTTACTTCTCTGTCTGATAGGTTCAGACTTGCTGTTATATTTGTATTGCTATTGTAAAGTGTCATTCTTTTGTTGTCCTGAGTTGTTATTGTCTTAGTGCTCTGTCCGCTAGTTCAGACTTGCTTTTGTATTTGTGTTGCTGGTTTTCAGCATGGTTTTAATGAAATTTCTAACTGATTATCAACAATAAATAAAATTTTGCACCTTATATTCTCAAGAACAGGAGTTCCTAACCTGTTTAATGGCTTTTAAATTTAATACTACACAAGAGCAGCTATCAGACAGAAGAGAACAAAAGATTTTATTTTCAACAATTTGAGTTCCAAAGTAAAATTATAAGGTCTTTACACAAAGTGGAACCTTTTCTTCATTTTTCATAAAAAAATTCCAATTATGTTATATAAGTATATTCTTTTCTGGGCAAAAGTTGTCTTTCAAGGTGAAGGCTAGATTGTTTACCTAATTTAGAAAGATCAGTGCTTTTAAACATGAACATCCTCTCTTAGTGGTCATGGGATGTTGGAATGGATACCAAGGCTTATTTAACTGAACTCACTGGTATTATCTAATTTCCATTTTTTTACCCTTTTGCATATTAAGACAAAATACATGTGACTTTTCCTTCATCATTTTCTTCTTTCTAATAAATTGCATCTTTGTATCTCAAATTGTGTTGATGAGATGTGTATTTGATGTGCTTCAACTATTGTTTAAACAAAGTAAAATTTGGCTCAAGGTAATATTGCAGGGAGAATTAAATCTTGCATCCATTCTGCTGGAATTAGCTCATTGCATGGGAATTTTGCTGATTCAAATCTTTTTTACTCCCAACCTTCAAGTAAAAAAAAAAAAAAAAAATCCAAAGCTAATTCTCCTCCATGCATTGTTCTGTCTAAACGTCTGTATTTTTTCTTGGTGATTAAATTTCAGATGAAGAAGAAGCAAACAAACCTGCTCATAAGAATTGGGACCTAATTGAAGCTTTTGGGTGCTGCAATTGTTCAACAACTCACTCACTAGTAATATCACCTTTCTTTTCTTTTCCTTTTCCCCCAATATCTGCTCATAATATTCTCATTCTTTAACTTATATCTTTGCATGTTTAGGAAAAAAAATAACGTGAACTTTCTTTCATTTCAATAAATTCCATCTTTTTATTTTCAACCAGGTTATTATTACTAGGAGAATTGAACTGGGTAACGATGCCATAGGAATCAGCTCATTGTACAAGTATTTTGTTGCTTCAAATCCTTGTTATATATAAGCTTCCAATTTTCTATTATGTCTACAAATAATGCCATTTATCACAAGTTGTTATCTAAGTTAAATCACTATGACATCATGCTTTATAATAAAATATAATTTTCAAGCATCATGGTTTTATATATTACCGAAACATCAAACTATCTAAGTTTTATCAGTTTGTTGATTGTAATATTGTTGGTTGGTTTGAGCTGAAAAAACAAGAATTCTACCACTGACCTGTTTTATAACACCAAATATACTATATAGAGATCAAGCACCTATCCATTTTTATTACTGTCATTACAGACTAAATACTGCAATCAAGACAAATCCTTGTTTATTTTTATAAAGCTATTTTTTTAACTAATAGTAACAGTAAAACCTAATGCATCATTTTAATGCGGGTGTTGTAGGCTTTTATCATGTACATTTATATAGCCAGCTTTCTACGACAATATGGGGCTTTCTCAAGTGATTTATCAATGAAGGTAACTCACATACTATCCTAACCTCTCTCTCAAGTGTCCTTTGTCCTTATTTCTTTTGGTTCTTCTTTCACATCTTCAATATGTGAGTGTAATTGATGATTGTTGTTATTTATTCCTGTCCATTTACATACTAACATCAATTCTTGTTTTATTGTATTTCACATGCATCAGCACAAGACAAGAAGTGGAGAGTAAATATAGGGCCCCATATATAGGTGATGTAGTGTTTTTAATCTCAAAGTACATTGAGACACAGGGATGACTGCTTTCATATAGTCTCCATATAGCCTCAGGAATCCTGTGAAAGGTAGGCCTACTTATCTAAAATCGTATTGGTCTAACTACTGCTTTTGTATATTTTGGTATTTTAGATTTGCAACTTTTACTTATCCTGTCTGAGTCTGTTTCTAGGTATAATTTTTGTATGTCCTTTATTTTTGCCCGCTAAATATCCAATGATACTTCCCCTAGTAATGCCAGAGCTGTTTCACTAGTTCGTATAGCAAACAAGATATGCTTGCTTGCATCATAGTGCTTCTTTTAAGACATTTTAGCTTTATCTATTGAATGGGAAAGGGGGAGGAAGATGAGGAATTTAATTCCTGTGAGCCAAAATAATATGAAACATAAGATTGGAAACTAATTTTTGTATTTTTCGTCACTTATTTGAAGAATGCAGGAGGAAATAGGTCATGAGTGCATTAACCTGCTCACATGAGTACAACTGTACTTTTATTCACTTTCAGTAAATCAGTAATTCAACACATAGTTGATTGTTTCAAAGTGAAATAAAAAATAAGAATAAAAAATATATATATATATATATAAAAAGTAAATGATGACATGTTATCTAGTATGGATTCATTTGCAGAACTATTTCATATTCTTTAGCATCTCATGAATCTCGATTAGAATGTTGTTTTCTTAAGTTGGTAATTCCTTCATAAATCTGCAGCTTGCGTTATAATCAAATGCTAAGGATACAGCTTATGAGAAAGAATGTAACATGAGATGTTGGTCAATTAATGTAGGTCAACAAAAGCAAATGAAGTTTATCAAACAAATTTGTGGAATCCAAGTTCCTGTGCCAGATGATGAAAATTTTTTTATGAGAGTATTGGTGAGTGAGAATCTTTATCATTTTAGAGCTGAGTCAGGAAACTTCTGTTGAAGAGCTTAAGATTATTCACTTTTGAATTGGTTGCAAGAAAAAAAAAAAAAAAAAAAAAAAAAAAACCAATATCCTCAGGAACTGAAAATTTTGGGTTCTATGAGTAAACTATGTTTCATAGATATATATGCTGCCAGGTCCAGATTGAATGTTAAAAGAGAGCAAAACTGAATTGATATTCACAGTACAATGCCATCATCAAAAAGTAATAACAAGGAACCTAGACTAACCCCATTTTGATCCTAGTAGCACTGAGTAACTTGTCTTATAGGTAGAGATAACTTGACCTACAAGTATAGGCTTAAAAAAAACCCTGGGCTGTAATATGTTGGGCTCAAGGGCCCTAACATAACTAACACATAATACAGAAAATTAAGAATGTTATGATGAAATACAGTACACAAACATAAACTTTGTTTTAATTTGGGTTCTTGATGCAAAATCTGGTTGACCATTCGATTGTGGAAAGTTTTGCTCAAGGAGGGAGGACGGTGATCACATTAAGGGTTTTTCCAACTGAAGCAATTGATTGGAGTTCTTCCACATGAGCTCTTGAAGCCATTCTCAAAGCCAGGGGTCGTTGGTGGGGGAGTTGCTAATATCATATCCATCTAATCCAATGGTGATAGTATAATTTTTCAAATAAAGTAGTCGCAAACCCACACAATACGTGGAAATAAATAATATTTTGTAAATATAATATAATGTATAATTTGTTCTCTAAAATTTGTTGAAAATAATTTGTTCTTCCTTAAAATTAAACAATTTCTATTCAGTCCAATTAGGAAAAAGCTAACATAAGAAATGAAATTCATACATTAGTTTCATGAATTCTGTTTGCTTTAATAGCATTTTTTTATCAATTAGATAACAATAAGACCTTTTGAACCAATTTAAAATATGAAGATGATTCTAGAATATATGTCAAAAGTTGAGGCCAAAATATAGAATTTAACCAGGAAAAAAAAAGACCTGGTTTTCTTTAAGTATTTAAGTACTTGATCTCAAATATGTTACTTATAAACGTGACATTGTCCTTGTATACAGTCTGAAAATTCTAGTTTTAACTTTATGCCCGCAAAATACATTAATAGAATGCCACACGTTTTTTAAGAGTAAGAAGTACAAGACATGTTATTGTGTCTAGTTGAAATTTGAGAAAGAATTGGAATGTGATATGTTGTAGAATGTAGCTTTAAACAGAGTAGTTCCTGAATAAAAAGCTATAATGATTAATGGTTATGAACATATACCATTTGATTGTACTATACAATTATGTTATCTGAGATTGTTTAATAAAAGACTGGGCAACTACATAAGATCATCAATAACTGAAGCTTTGTGACTCTTCATTATTTTGACAATGCAGACCCTTTGTCGGAACAAAGAAGCAGCAGTGTATATGTGCCTAGGGACGAGGCATTCTCAGAGGTGAAGCAGTTGACATTTTCTGCAAAGACCCTAAAATCTGTGATGCATGCACTGCTGCCTCAGCTTGAGATATCACTTCTTGACCCCCACTTGGGATTTCCACACTTCACTGCCATAAACTCACTATTTTGTGAAGGACTCACATTGCCTAAGCCTACAAATGCCGGCTTCTTTCAGTCAATACTACCAAGGCTTGTGAAGGCTGTAACTGATACTCAACAGAATCTTTTGCTCTCTGAGACCCCTGCATTCATTGATAGTATGCATCTCATTCTCTTTGTACGACTTTCACTCTCTCTATCTTTGTCGCTGTCTGGCTCTCATTTGTATACATGAATCTTCTTTTGCAGGAGATAAATTTGCTTGGTTCAGGGATCAAGAATTTTTTGCTTGGTTCAGGGATGAAGAATTTTCTAGGCAAACTCTAGCTGGTCTTAACCCATGTAGCATACAACTAGTTACGGTATGCATTTTTCATGGACTTACACAAAGAAGAACTTAAATAATAATAAAAAATTATTTCCCAATGTCCATCTACGTGCATACACTTAGTGAAGGTACTTCACTGCATAGGCAGTTCATGCTAAACACTAGTTTCATCTTCATGATTTGAATTTTTGTTAGAGGGAGAGAAAGCAAAGGTCATAATTAATGTGGTGTGGCCTAATGACCTATGCCCACAACTGAAAATCCTTGACGACCACATCTTTGTTATTTGAATTATTGTCCTACAATGAACCCAATGTAAGATACATGCAGTAGATAACACTAGGCTAACCTTAGGATTGTAGTACTTGTGTGACTATGATTAGTTTGCTTGCAGTAAAAGTACATAGGTACATTACATAGACCTGAAATGAGTTTAGGTCTCTTGAGCCATAATATTTTCAACATTCATAACAAAAGAAATATGTTCGATTTGCAAATTTGCTATATATCAAATGGATAAATATCTGAGTTATTCAGTGGAAAAATTTATTTATAATCTTAAATGGCATTAAAATTTGTGAGTTATGTCATGCAGGATTGGCCCACGAAGAGTAAGCTCGATCCTAAGATCTATGGACCACCTGAAACTTTGATTACAACAGAACTAGTGGAACGAGAGATCAGAGGCATTATGATTGTTAATGAGGTTACATATGTACACATAATTAGATGTCAATCTCCCTATTTTCCTTTCCTTTTGATGCGAATACTCCACTCAAAGTGTGCCTAAAAACTTGCCTCTCTTTGTACAGTTACAATTGCTACTTGTCCGAATAGTTATTTTCAACATTTGCATCTCATTTAAACATATTTAATCTAAATATGCTTCTATCAAATGCTAAGTGTGCAGATAGGTATACATGTAATAAAAACTAAAATATAAAATTTTTATTACATGGGAAATCTTGAGAAGCAAAAAGTTCTCCCATCATTGCATAGTATGTTTTACCTGAAATTTCCAATGATTATCTAACTGTATCATCTTGCACTTACCTCTCTTCATAGGCAATCCACCTGAACGGTTGATGAATGAGTCCTCTAATTTCCATGGTTGCAGGCCTTGAAAAGTAAGAGGCTATTTGTGTTGGATTATCATGATCTATTACTACCTTATGTGAACAAAGTAAGAGAGGTAGAAGGGACTACATTGTATGGTTCAAGGGCATTGTTCTTCCTTACCAAGGATGGCACACTAAGGCCTGCTGCCATTGAACTCACCCGGCCTCCAACTGGTGACAAACCCCAATGGAAGCAGGTTTTTACCCCAACGTGGGATGCCACAAGTTGCTGGCTGTGGAGGCTGGCTAAAGCTCATGTTTGTGCTCATGACGTTGGTTATCACCAGCTTGTCATTCACTGGTGAGCACTATGCAAACATGAACTCAAATCACGATAAATTGGCATTGCAATCAACTTCTTCTGTGACTGATTTTGGACAACCTGAAACTATGGTTAAAGAATTCCCCATGATATTATGCTAGTTGTCTACTTAGGCTCAGACAAATCACAATTGTTATCATTGATTTTTGGGATTCTTTCTTTGTACTTTTGTAGGCTGAGGACTCACTGCTGTACAGAGCCATACATAATTGCAGCTAACCGACAATTAAGTGCAATGCATCCAATTTACAGACTTTTTCATCCTCATTTCAGATACACAATGGAAATCAATGCTCTTGCCCGAGAGGGCCTCATTAATGCGGGTGGGATAATTGAAAGCGCATTTTCACCGGCTAAATACTCCATTGAACTCAAATCTGCTGCTTACAACCAGCTGTGGCAGTTTGACATGGTAGCTTTGCCAACAGATTTGATTAGAAGGTATTGCAGATGATCAAAATAATATAAGATTGTTCTAGTTTTATTCATGGTTCCCATAAGGCATAATCAGATGAAAAGTTATCTGTGGTTATACTTAGGTTGCTACTTTTTCACTCAGCAGTTTCTCAACTTCTTGATACTTAATGAATTGTCAAGCTTGCAAATTACTTTGCATAACACCCTTAATGAAATTTCAAAACAGTATTGTTCATCAACTTTCAGGGGAATGGTGCCCAACTAGAATGGTGAAAAAGAATACATGTGACTGATCATGACTTGACTGTTGAAGTTCCATAGCTGATCCCAAAATTTCGGGACTAAGGCTTGGATTTTGCTGTTGTTTCAGGGGAATGGCAGTTGAGGATCCAACAGCTGAGCATGGCCTGAGGTTAACCATTGAAGACTACCCTTTTGCCAATGATGGTCTAATCCTTTGGGATGCCATTAAGCAATGGGTAAGTGATTATGTGAACCGCTACTACCCTGAACCATCTCTTGTCCAGTCTGATGGGGAGCATCAAGCTTGGTGGACAGAAGTTAGAACAAAAGGCCATGCAGACAAGAAGGATGAGCCATGGTGGCCTGTCTTGGAAACACCGGAAAATCTAATTCATATTTTAACATCCATAATCATTCAATTCAAAGTTTCTAACAATATCATTCAATCTGCCACCTTTACTAAGCTCATAGTTTAGTGATTCACAAATGAAATTCATATACAAACTGAAACATAATGGTAATACCCCTTTTTTGTTTTAAAATTAAATATTCTTAAGAAGTTTTGAAACTTTTGTTATGTTAAAGAACCTACACTTCAAATTATCTTGAGTTTCTTCAGTTTATGAATCTTCGTTTCAAGGTTGATATTTTTTTTTATCCTATTACTGGATGGTTTTTGTTTTGTATGTCTTTGGAATAATCCTGGATGAACTATGGACTTTGAATTTCCTCTTCAATTTGTATGATTTCTTCTTAATGTGTTGGTTTACTTGCTGCTACTTACTAATTTATATAAGAAGACGTAATTTATGGCTTACAGTTACGAATATCAATCTAATTTTTATACATGGTTTTATGCCTAACTTTGGAGGAAATATACCATGTTTCAAGTGTATTCTTCTTCCCTCTCTCAACCTGGTGGGACCCATCAGTTGTGGGTCCCACTAGCTGTGAGAGAGGAGAAACATACACCCGAAATAGTGTATTTTCTCCTAGCTTTGGGATGGCTTTGAACATTTCAGGAATTGCAAGAAGACAACAACCTGGATTTTGTGGTTGAGATTGTCTATTTCTAAATCTCTATGAGTATTTGTTATCTATGTGGTTGATTTTTACAAAAGTAAGTTAATTGATTAGTTTTTGTTTGTGGATAAAAGGAAATATCTCACTAATAGGTTAAATGTTGACTAATTTCTATTTCACTTGTGTTAAGAGCAGAAAATTTTGAATTTTAAATTGGAAGGGCCCTATATTCATCAGTTCTTTTGTAGCAATGCCAGACTGCCAAGCATTTACCATTTTTCTCCCTTATTCACTACTACTTTTTGCTGCGTCATATTGGTAATATGGTTCAAGGAAGAATCTGAAACTGCACATAAAAACATAGATTTGTGTCTACTCTAAGTAAACTTCGACATCTCAGCTTTAAGTTATAAACTTAAAAAAAAAAAAAAAAAAAAAAAAAAATTATTCACTTTGGTTTCTCTACAGTTGATCTAAGAAGGGTTAAGGAGTAAAAAAAAACAAAGCTCAAAGTTTCATTTTGAAACAATCGCATTTCAAATTATACATCATTTGATAATGATTTTCAATGCAACAAGCACCATGGCTGTGGAATGTTTAAAAGTTGAAATTTGCAATGACAATGCCATAACATTATAGGTCACAAAATCAACTCAAGGTGTCTAATAATGAAATCCACCAGTGCTGACAGGCTTACGCCCCACTGATCCTTCCTCCATGGTTTTTCTGTAAGTCATTAATTTTCCTTTCCAAACCGATTATCTTGTCTGCAAGCAGCGTGTTCTCTTTCTCACACTCCACTAACTGCTCTTTGTACTTCAACATTTCAGAGTTAGTTGAATCAATCTTTTGAAAATAATTGGTTTTGTAATTTTCTTCTCTCATCCAGCCCATGGCTCTTTTCCTAAAGCTCCAGTTGGAGTTTACAAGCATTATGTTCAAAACATTCCAATTTGGCCATAAGTAATTCCTTCTGTTTTTTTATTCTCTCTCAATAGCTATATAGATTATCTGAAATTTCCAAGGCAAGCCAATCATTCCTAATTTTGACTAAATTTTCTCTACTACTTTTTGTCTCTTTCTAAAAAGCTCATCTTTGAGCTCATCAACTTTTTCCACAAGGCGTTGACGTGACCATGTATCTCTCCACCAGGATGCAAATTTGGACCAGCTAATGTGGCAGATTTTACACTGGAAGGAAAATTTGATGCAATAGGGACACTAGAAGTAGGAGAGTCAGCTTGAGGCTTGAATTAAGTTGGATCCTTTCTTATCCTCCATGCTCCCACTAAAACGGATGTTTTTCACTTCAGAAGTATCTGAAAGTTTGTTTCCAAATTCTACGTTACCAGGCCATAGAAATGTTAAGAAGAAATGAAAGCATGCATTTGATATAATTTGTACACAACATCTATTTTGATACAATGATAAACTACTGGTTTGGAATACCTCATATCAAATGATAAACTGCCACTTGTCCAAAAATTGAAGCCGTTACGTAGAATGAATTTAATCATTTTACTATTATTGTAAAATAGGCAATTATGAATCTAAGCTCAACTGACCAAATTAGTCTAAGCTGAATTTAATCACAAATTAACAAAATTAGTAGATTCAAACAAATCAGGAACTTGTGAAGTGACAGCCTAGTACATAATCCACTTTTAAACCAGACTATAAGTGCCAGAAGATCATCAAAAACTTCACCAAACTTATTGCAACTACTTATGATTCACAATTATAGAAACTAGTCGCAGACCCGCGCGTTGCGCGTGATAATTTTTTAGATAAAATACTATTTTACTCTCTAGACTTTATAAAGAGTTTTTAAAAAAGAAAACTCTTTATAATAATAGAAAACTCTTCATATTTTTCATAATTTTGTCTATAACATTTTTTACTATCATCATATATTATGGTTGATTTGTATAAAATAGACATTAAATAAAGAGTAGACCTATTCAATAATTTTTTTAAGTCATAGTGTATGAAGATTATGATTTATATATGTATATATATACATATATATATATATATAATTTTCCTAGTTAAAATTTGATTATTTTTAAGTTACTATTTTGTATTATTATATTTAATTGTTGATTTTATTACACTATAAAGTTTTTAATGTCATCTGTATAGTCATCTCTATTTTATTTCTTACTCCTCTTTACCACATTTTTATTTTCCAAATAATAGTTATTAATTGACGTTTGATTTCATTTCTTTTTTTCTTCCTTCATTTATTCTTTATTACTTTGTATGTTTCCTTGTTAGTTGTAAATTTTGTGATTATCAATAAGAAATAGATATCATGGATGGCTTAAATAGTATAGTTATAGATGTAATTACGTTAGTGGTATGTCAAAGGGGTTTTTTTTTTTTTTTTTTCCTTCTAAATCTTCAAGGAAATATGAAAGACATTTCTCTAGTTTGGTCTCAATCAGTTAAGATATCCATAATATATTAACAAAAGTAATAATGAGCCATAAATTTTTTTAATGTATGAAGTGGTTAGGTTAGTGGTATGTCAAAGGTTTTATAAAAAAAAATTTAAAAATAATTCCAAGGAAATGTAAACGGCCTTTTTTTGAAAAAGAAATTGTGACTTTTTGAATTGTGCAAATATGATTGTTTTAATCACCTTGTTTATAGATTTCATTATTAAGTTATAAATATCTAATTAAAGTAGATGAATATATAAATGCAAAAGTATATGTAAAGCTACAACTACACAAGATAAATATGTATAGATATATATTTTTTTATTATTCATAAATCATTATTTCATTGTTTACTTATAAATATCTAAATTAAAATTTTATTTTGGAAAAAAATATAAATTAAAATAGATGAATGTGTAAAACATTTTTAGTATATTGTAATATAAAATTTTTTTTTCTCAATATTTTATGTAACTTTTCCCATAAGATCAATATTGTTGGCATCCTTTAAAGATAATATATAATATTTTTTAGAAGAAGAAGAAGAAGAAGAATAAACAGAGACTATGCTAACACATAATATAAAATTATTAAGTTTGCGTGATTTAAATATGTGGCAAAAAAAAAATATTAATGTATCTATGATAAAAGCTTTTATCTAAATGATATATAGTAATTCATATTTTGTTAGTCTTAATTCAAAAAGTTCATTCTCAATAACCTTTTTAAAGTCTACAAATTACTCAATCCATGGGCCTAGTCACATTCAAAGGATACTACCTAAATTATAAATTATATGACCCTTTATCACATAAATATATTGATTTCCTCAACGTATGGTAAAGGAAGGCAAGTTTGTGTCTAGCCATTTTCTTAATTTGTGCTGCATAATTTAACAGCATAGAGGATGTGACTTGATTTAAATGTTGAATAATAATATGAGAGGAAAAAAGGTAAAAATAAACTATATAGCAATAAACATCAAATTATCCAAGTCATTCTATGTAATATAATAACATTATATTATTATATACTATATGCATAATGCAGTAGGATAATATTTAATTAAAGAAAATATAAAAGATAATAACTTAAAACACAAAAATAAATTGCATCATCCCAAAGTAGAATTCTAATTAACATAAATATTCATCAACCTAAAGAATTGATGCAATGAAAAAAAAAATCAAACAAAAAATGAAAAAAATT
The DNA here is from genome assembly GCA_033629205.1 of Lithocarpus polystachyus. Lineage (NCBI taxonomy): Eukaryota > Viridiplantae > Streptophyta > Magnoliopsida > Fagales > Fagaceae > Lithocarpus > Lithocarpus polystachyus. Next base: position 2,787,794 of record CM066165.1, read on the forward strand.
GAGAGAGAGAGAGAGAAGTAACTTTTTTTGTGTGAGAAAACTATGCATAGAATGAAAAGATAAAAGATTACAACTTATAACATAAAAATAAATTGCATCAACCCAAAGTAGAATTCTAATTAACATAAAAATTCATCAACCAAAAGAATTGATGCAATGGAAATATAAAAAAAAAAAATCAAACAAAAAATGAAAAAAATTGAGAGAGAGAGAGAGAGAGAGAGAGAGAAGTAACATTTTTTGTGTGAGAAAACTATGCATAAAATGAAAAGGAAAATGTCAAATTTATAGGAAGATGTTGAGAATAAGAAGGGTCAAAATAAAGGAAGACAAAAAGGTAGAGAAAGAATGATATTAAGGTAGAAAGTAGTGGGGAGATGAAGAGGTAAAAGGGATGGAGAGTTTTGGAAAATTAATAATAATAATAATAATAATAATAATTGTTAAAAGATATTTTAATTTTTAAATAATGGAGTTTTTAAGTCACCTTAAATTAATGAGAAAATGTTATAAAATATATATAACAAAAATTGAAAACAAAAAATGATGATGTGGCTGCTGATGTGGCTCAATGTGAGCGTAGCAACATTAAATGCTACGCTTCAACTTTTAGTAATATATAGATTAAAAAAAAAAAAGTTTTAGACCTCTATTCATTCTAAATGCTCTAATACCAAGTGAAAATCCTGGTTTAGACCCCTATGTTAATTATTCAGAGGAATTATTAATTTGCCTCAATTAAGTAATCCACAAGATTATTATATTTTCACCACAGTTAATCAATCACCAAATGATAATGAAACTGAACATAAAAGAAAAGGCAATAGAGACTTACCAAGTGAAGTTATTGAATCCCTTCCTTCTTCTACGTCACTGCTCTTACGTCCATTATTTATAATCAATTCATTAGTTTTCAATTTTAAACCAATTATTTTGTCCACAATCAGGTTCTTCTCTTTCCCATACTCCTTCAATTGTTGTTTGTTCTTTGATATTTCAGTGTTATCCCAATCAATTGTTGCCGTAATCAGGCTCCTAATTTTCTTCCTTCCTCATGAATCTTTTTCTCAAGAACCTCTCGGAGTCCATGAGCTTTATTTTTGGAATGTTCTGATGCAATTGTAAGTAATTTCTTATCTTTTTTATTATCTTCTAATAGCTTGTAAGCATCTGAAATATTGAGTTAAGCCTTTCACAATAATACAGCATTGGAATTTGGCTACAAATTCAGATGCAGATGCCATGCAAATATAACATAAAACGATTAATGAGGTCTCAATGAATGACAGATAACTATAACCAGGCAAGTAGATCAAATAAAATTCCATAATACTTCTCTCTATATTCCAGAGAAAATCCAAATCCAAACAAAAATATCTTGGAAACAAGAAATATGCGGCCAACATTGGAGCATCCTAACTATGACCTAGGGAAGTAGGCTAGTTCAATCTTCTTCCTCAATGGCCTTGGTACCCTCTGGAGGGATCTCTGCAACAGTGACTAGTGAGAAAAACTCCTAGCATCTTCTTCATCATTTCTCTTATGCGCAATATAGACATAAACTCTCCTTGGCCCACTCAGAATCCCATGACACCAGACATGCTTGTTAAGCTTAACATCCACCCTGACAATAGTTGTTCCCATAGCCTTTTGGGTAAACTTCCTGATTTCCTTTATGACCTTTGGAGCCCTCTTCTTGAAAGTGCTGCACATGGGATTGGAAAATGGAATGGTTACTTAGCAGTGTCCGAATAACAATGCATTAGCTAACTGGGACACATCAAAAAATCTAGAACAAATATAGCCTTGTAGAGTGCATATTTTATAAGATTAGTAATAAGGAGAGAGAGCAGTAAGTAGATGGTAAAAATATAAACAATTTTAAGAAACAGATAAAGCCTTGTAGAATAGCATCTTTTATAAGATAAGAGTTTCTCCGTGGAACTTATAAAAGATCTTAACTTTCAGACACACAGGGCAGCTGGCTATCTACATGTGTACTAAAATGACATCAACTCTTGGGGATGTGTATACTCGAGAGAAAAGTTGGAATTCAACAACTGTAAAGTCATACTAAAGCACTGAATATATTGCTTACCATTGTGACACCAAATAAATTGAGAAACCATACATGACTCCAAGAAGTCCTCTGTTAAAGACATAGAAGTATATACTAGTTCCATTTCTCACCCAATACTTATAAAATTATATATCCATGCATATAGATAAAAGCCAGAGATTGAACTGACAAGAGGCTCTAGCCTCTCCAGAGAGTTCAGGAGACATGAATGAATACTAGAGGAAAACAAGGGCAGGAAATAATGTCATTAAAAGTAGGGAATTTTCGCAACGTGATCCCAGTTCATTAAAACTCCTCAAAGCAAAAGCCAATGACATAGGAAGAACAAACACTTCATTTAGTGTGTTGTACCTATATCGTTATTGTGTCATACCAGTGTTGTATTGTGAAATAGAGGCTTCCACTTGACAACACGAGAAATGTATAATTATTTTGTTATGTAAAAAATCCCTTACAATGGTAACCACATTAATTCATTTGAGTGATAAATAGCTATTAAAAGGGATAGCACCAAATCCTAAGCAAAAATCGCATACACTTTTCTATATACTAGGAAAGTTATCAATTTATCTTATCATATCTCAAATCAAATTCTTTAACAAGCCAAAAAAAAAAAAAAATTAAGATCCTCTCCATTTTAAGTGAAATATAGTATGAGTCATAATTTAAACGTGGCACTAGATACACACCTTCAAATTTGTAATATTTAATAAAACCATGAAATAGAATCACTTCAAATGGAGAGAATCCTAAAACGAAAAGAACATAGCATTCATAATGTCTCAATGAAGTGAATCAATTTTACTAAAATACATGTGGAAAGATTTCAGCTTTCAGTGTTTGGCAATCCTCCCTTCATTTTATTGTGTTGTGCTCTATGAATGTTGTTTTTAACAACCAATGGACACTAGAATTCTAAATTGATATTATATTATTTCAGGATACTAGATCAGGTGCAACTTTGACAGCTAAAATATTATTTTATTCTAAAGTTAAAAAGTATCAAATAGTATTCACACAAATATATTTTACCTGATTAAGCCCACCATTGCAGTCAAGTGAATAAAGGCTTTCCACATATGTAGTTGCCTCCATTATTGGCTTGGGACCATATGGTGTTTTTCTATAGGCCTTTTTTTTCAAATTGAAGACTATCAATTTGAAATTGCCTTCTAAATTCTCTCCAACACCTTTAACTTGCGTCTCCTGCAATAAAAATTTTTCACCATTCTTTGACACGCATATAGGCCTCAGACAAGTGCCCCTATATGGAATGGTTGCCAATCTAGTTCAAGACTCCTTCATCACCCATAGCTGAATACATAAATCATTGCATGATTCACCGGTGCACACAGATAGACACAGGTGTTCTCTAGAAGTCCTTAACTCCCATGTATCTGATGTATCGTAATATTCTCCTGATGATTCATCAGGAATGTAATAAGAAACAGATTCTGGCCATGGCAGCTCATGAAATATCTCATCCGCTAAATCAAAATAAATGATTGACGGCTTCCTATAACATTTAGCACTCCAATAAATTGCCCCATTGCAGTATATAGTCTTTTCGGTCAATGGAACGCTGCGGATAAAAATATTGTCCTCATCCACCAGAATTGTCCTCCAAGTAAAGGTCTTGAGTGAAAAGATCTCGATCTGCAACATATCAATATGGAATGTGTGGTAGGGCTTTAATATCTTGTAATCATCAGTGGAATAATCAAAGCCAAAGCCAAAATGGCAAAACCAACTAGAATATGAATCAGGTGTTGATGTTGGACTTGGTACGTTTTTGTAACTTTTGGTAGATGGGTTCCAAACCAAATATTGGGCTGTCCATTTGTCCACATTATATAATTCAATACATCCCAAGCCATTGCAAGAAGCCAAGTTTGTCTCAACATGTTCTTCACCCCACAATGGAAAACCATGAAAATCAACATCAACAGGTTGACCATGAACAGCACGCTTTGAAACAGTGCTTCACAACCTGATGATAGAACACAATTGTCAGTCAAAACAAGGACGTTCATGCGGTTGGGGTTTTGAGATGCTCTCTGTAAGTGGGATTTAGCAAATTGGTGACTACCGATCAAAGTGTGCCATGCTTTGGATACTTCGTGACGTCCCTTCCCGCTTTATTAGTCCTGAGCTTTGGCTGCCCTAAGGATTCATTGTGTAATTCCTTTATGATGCTGTTGAATTCTGCTTCTGGTAAAGAAGAGTTCAAAAAGTAAGGTGGCATCTGTATTTTGTTTGGGGTTATATGCTTCTTGTGTCCTGCAAAGGCCCGGTGTCCCTGTATAATATAAACAGCAAATTTCAGTCTCCATAAATGGAAGCATAAAACTTATATTTGAGGTTCTAAATTTATAGATTTAAGATCATTAATGATCCATTAGGCTGCTTAAAATATGGCCAAATAGAAAATAAATTTTGGATGTTTTTTAGATTTCAAATTCAGGAAAACTTTCCTCCCACCTGCTCTGAAGGCACAGGCAGTATATAGGTTGACATAGAGTCATAGACACATTCATGATTGAACAAAAACTAAAATTAGGTAACCAGTGAGGTACTAAAACAGTAACACGTACAAAAATAGTTTTTTTTTTTTTGGCTCACACTATGATTAGCTTTTTACTAAAACCCTTTTTTCTTTGGACAAATAACTCAAACCATACATCCTATTTTCTCCAAAGAAATTACCCATTGGGTGGGAAAGAAAAGAAAATGACAAGCACCTTTCAATGTTGTAATTTCAGATTGTAGAAACTTTTATTGCCTACTTTTTAGTCTTTCTCAAGGAAATTGAAGTACAAGAGCTTAAAAGTTTGCTTAATTATTACTTTCCAAACTCAAATGTCTCAAGGGCTTCACTGTGTTCACAGTAATTACAGTTTTCCCCCATTACATATGTGTTATAAGATTAACCTTTGGCTGATATTATTTGATAAGGCCAGATCAATATGGCAAGTAGTCTTGTGATTTCTCATGCAAGAAATTTATATGTCCTACAAAATTGATACAAATAATGCAGTGTATACTAGGGAAGATGGGGATGGCAATACTTGGATGGCATGGCCCATATTCCCTCCATAAGATGGCATGAAAACATCACTGTTCTCTGAGACTATATAATCAATGGCAGCCATAAGAGATGCCCGATTTGCAAATGGTTCTAGTTCACTAGGCAAGGCAAGGTCTTCCTTATTATAAAAATAAGGCAACTCTTGGGTTAATGGTAGCAAGGCTTCTTTCCCTCCCAATGGCTGCCCTCCAGCCCAGTATATCCTCGCATTTTTTGGGGCTCCAAGAGCTTTAAGCAGCCTAAAACATTAAATGACAAAACAAAAAGAATTTCAGCCTATTAAAGAATTGTCAATTATAGAAAAAGTTAACCAGTTCAGCATATTGCAGTATTGCACTAGTGAAGGTTAAAAGTACAGGAGCACATATTAGACTTAGATTCTTACCTGGTTACCTCCAAGCCATTCAAGGGGCAGAGACCTGCAAGCTTCCGCTCATGGTAGGTCATTTTTGATTTTGCAGTTAGGAGCTCTGGATGTTCTTTCCTTTCATTGTTCACTATCTCATCGTACTCATGGCTCAAACCAGGAAGGCAACCAGTTCTAACCCATACATATTTCTCCATCCTTAAATGAAGAGCAAGGTAGGGTCCCTTGCTTCGCATCCTCTCTGCAAGCTTGTTACCAAGTTTCAAAATTGGCGGGGCAAACCTCAATGCATGAAAAGCAACCTGAAGTCAAACAAAGGAGGCAAAGGAATCAGCTAAATACAGAACCTTAGCTAAATCAAAAGGGCAAAGATGGACTGAAATTCAGCCAAGTATTGATTAGCACAGATACAAATAAATTTGAGAATATATGGATAACAACAGATAAATGTGCTATCAGTATGATTTAAATAGGGACGTTTGAAAATAAGAAAAAAAATTTCAATCTTACATGATCCTATCAGGTTTATTACTTTATGAATATGTGAGTGCTTTCAAACATAATGTGAGGGAAAGATATACATACAGGTTCTAGGATAGTAGGATATGAGAAAATGAGACTGTAAATACCTTGCATTTAAGCTTCTGCAGATCAGAAGGAAGATCCTTAGTAAGCCTTGAATCCAAGCTATGTAACAGCAGAACCCCTTCTCTGTTAAACTGCAGAGGCCAACAGAAATTGCATTAGATAATCCTTTGGCCAATTACATCCACAAAAAGACTGCTCTTCACCATATACAACTGAACAATTTCTATCTTAGAGAGAGAGTCATTAACAGAGAAAATGAAAACAGTTTTCTTTTGAACATCCACAAAACTAGTATTGATCAGAATATTGAGACAATCGGTGAAACTGGTAAGCAGTTCAACTCATTTTGAAGGTCCATCCAACAAGGCAACAACTAAAATAGTTTACAACAAAAGCACAGAATTGAAGCCAATAAATTGATGGCATTTAAAATGATTAATCCCATTATAAATGTCATAATAGCTCAAGATTATTGCAGTTATAACTAACTGTTGACATCTTTTTCAGAAGGGAGTAATAAGATTCTTATCTAACTGCCATAAGACATACTTTCATGACTCTGATACACAGTAAAAGCCAAAGGCCCCCAACTAATTCACAATGTCTAGAAGCAGCCAATTCTGTGTCTTACCTCCATCTTTCTTTTTGTTTACTAAATCAGGTTTTATAAGTAAAAAGCAATCAAGAGGAGCTAGCACAACTACTCAAAAGCATATATACAGAAATTGTTCGTACCCGTCTGAGAGAATGTCCACGGATCCATTGTGGTGTGGCATAAGGTAGAGGACTACCCTCGACTGGCTTTGTCATAAGATGTGTTGATGGCAATGCCGAAACAATCTCTTGAAGTACTCCAAATCAAATATATCAGAAAATTCACTGCACCCACCAAAAAAAAAAAACACCGAAAGAAAAATATATTAATCCAAACAGCATTTATAGAAACATTCACAAATAAGGAAAGCAACTTAATTTACTCCAATCATGATAGAAAAGTGACTACTTGCTAAATTTAAAATAAAACAAAAACCAGAATAATTAATTTAAAACACGACATAAAAACATTCACAAATAAGGAAAGGAACTTCATCCATTATAGAGAAATGGCTACTTGCTAAAGTTAAAATAAACACACAGAAACCAAATTTTAATCTAAACCAGAACATTAAAACATTCACTAATATGGAAAGGAACTTAACAAACTTCAACTATGATACAAAAATGGTTGCTTGCTAATTTTAAAACGAAAACACAGAAACTAGAATATTTACTCCAAATCACAACATAAGAATAGACACAATATGCTGACTCAAGATTTTCAGTTTCGATATAAAATGCAACTTCAAAATACACGTCCTATCCTAACACAAAAAACATGCACTCAAATGTGAATTTCTGCCCATACTGTAACAGCAACTTAAACAACCCCCCAACCAAACCACATGCAGTTTTTTAATAAAAGATGAGAAACAAACCAGATGCAAATTTAAAGTATACAAAATACTGTCATAAGCAATAGCTCCCCACACCAAAAAGGAAAAAAAGTATGGGAAAATAAAGATAGAAAGTATCATTGAGTCCTTTAGGACTACAAACTACATAACAAGTCAACCAAACTATCTTGGCAACTTAGATTGCTAACATGCCTAATGTTCCACAACAGGTTAGCAATCTACGTTGCCAAGAGAGTTTAGTTGAATTGTTAAAAGAATCACATACAAATTTTGCAATTCCACTAATTTAGAGCATTAGTATTGGTAGTACTAAAAAACTATAAAGCTATTTTTAGCAATGTCCTATACAAAAAGTGTGATACATTGGTGGGTAAAAATTTTACTTACTCAACTACAACGCACAGCCACAAAAAGTGTGATACATTGGTGGAGGTATAGGTAAAAAATTTACCCAAAGCCAGAAAAATCAAAAGTAGAAAACCACAAAGGAAGAAAGTAAGCTAAATACCTTAACAATCTATACCCAGTTACCCACAATGAAAAAGAGATGCTTTAGGTTCATCCAAAGTCTCCATGGCAACCAAGATTCAAGAGGTGGTGGCAAACAGATTTCCAGAGAGGGGTGGTGGCGGCGGCGGCGGCTAAGGTTTGGGTTTGGAAGAGATAGTTGACCGTGAAAAGATATGGGCTGTGAAAATGTTTGATGTGTGTGTGGGGGGTTTTTGTCTCTAAACTAATGACCTAAAGACTAAAAAGCCTAAGCCCAAGCCCAACATTCATGTAGAAGAAATTTAAGAAATTTGATAAATTGTCTCTGTAAGTTATAAGTTTTGGTTTCTTAATTTTTTTGCTGTCATAATTGTTTATATGAGATTAAAGGTTTCATTACTGGTTTTTAATATGCTTTAAGACATGTGGTTTTGATGTGAATAAAGTCTCAAAGCATCTGGGCTAGTATTAAAACTATAGCGATTTTCTTTGGGGATCTTAAAAATGTCATGGACAGATTTAAGTCAGCTACAACGCGTGATTTTTAATAAATTATAAAAAAATCATTTTGAGCTGAATTTTTTATAGTATATACTGCACGCATAAGAGCTTATCTTTATTTAATTTCAAATTGAACGGATAACTTTTCATAGACCAAACGTTTTTACAAAAGGGTTGATCTGTTGTGTAGTGAATCTAAAAGTATGACAAGTATGTTGGGATTTTGTGAAATTTACATGAAACCTTTGTTGAATTGATTGGCTTGTAAATTCATGTGTTTTCTTCAACATGTGTTTTACTTGGTCAATTTTGATAATTGTTTGGTTTAATTATTTGGTGCTCAAAAGGGTAACTCATGAGATATGCTACCTCTATTTTGAAGTGATGGGTCTTATGTTGTGTTTATATGTGCACATTTGCTTACAGTAGATAATTAAAATGATTTAGCTTTATGTTGTGGCACTATGAGTTCTTGTATGCTTGTTTGGTTCCCGCTTGGGAAGGGGTGCTTGTTTTAGGACTGACAAGCTAGGCTTTAGGGCCTTTGGTTTGATTTTAGGGGATTGTTTCGATTTATGGAGATAAAGGTGATGGTCTTTGTTATTGATAGGCTTGATCATTGTGTTTCTAGGTTCCGATATTCTTGGTGATAGACCTAGCGACTGGATTAGTCGATTATGTGATGCCCACTTGAGGTAAAATTGGTTGATCTTCCAAGGTAAGTAGCTTTTAATGAGTTTTTTTTTTTTTTTATAAAAAATAATCATATTTCATAAATGTTGTTTTTAGGTTAGACACGTTTTTGAAAATTACTTATGAAAATTATATATTTTCTTAAAAACTATTGTGTCGAAACCTTAAATGTCCATTGGCACTAGGACCCTCACTTATTTGGTTAGCTTTTGCAGTAGTGGAGCCACATTGGGACCCAAGGGGGCCTTGGCCCCCCAAAAAATATTTGAAAAAATCGGTATATATATAGTAGAGTTATTTTAATAAAGAAAACATTTATATAAAATAAAAATAAAAAACGACTTTCATTGTTATCTACTTTTTTTTTCCAAATATATTTTGTTTTATTCTATTTTTTTGGATAAATATCAAATTTTTGGATTAAAAAAAAAAGTTGATAACAACATGATTTTCAAGGTATAACAGAAAAAAAAAATTGTAATTAACGTTAACAACTTGATTTTTATGGTATTTGATTTTAAATAGCTTATATCAACTTTATTACAACTTTCATTGGGAGGATATACACATGAGAAGGAATTGATAATAAATTTTTTATCTACTTTTTTCCAAATATATATATTTTTATTTAATTGTTTTGGATAAATATCAAATTTTTGGATTAAAAAAAAAGCTAATAACCTTAATTAACTTGATTTTTATGGTATACCAGAAAATAAAAATTTGTAATCAACGTTATTACGTTAACAACTTGATTTTTAAGGTATTGGATTTTAATTTTGATTTTTTTTTCTTTTTTTGCTTATATCAACTTTTTCACAACTTAAAATTATTGTTTCAAATATAAACAACTTCTTATCAACTTTTTTTTTTTTTTTTGTTGAAGTTTACCGTGGTTGAAATTTTGTTTAAAGTAAAATGTTGCTTTGTTTTAAAAAATAGAGTAAAAGATTACTTTATTTTTATTATCAATTTTATTTTATTTAAAATAATTTTTTTCATTAATTTACACATGATTCTTAATTAAGCCGTTCATCGCATAGACATAATACTAGTTTTTATGTACAATTACACTAGTTTAGTGGTAAGACACACATGTGATAATATTTTGCCTAGGTTTGAACCAAGAGTTTTTTTTTATTAATATCTCTACATTAGATATTAAATATTAATTTGTACAAATTATATCAAGAAAGTTTCGAATATCCTAGCGGCAAGGACATGTGCATTCCCACTAATCAGCTCAGGTTCGAAGGGTATTTTAGTCATTTTTTAGGTTTCGAGAGTATTTCAATCATTATCTAGGTTTTGGGAGTATTTCGGTCATTTTTTAGGTTTTAGGGGGTATTTTGGTCATTTTAGGGCTTTAGATTTTTGACTTTATGTTTAGGGGGTATTTTGGCCATTTTTTAGGTATTGGGGGGTGTTTTGGTCATATTTTAGTTTTTGGGGGTATTTTGGGCCTTTTTTAAGTTTAGGGGGCATCTTGGTCCTTTTCTTAGGTTCAAGGGGTATTTTGGTCATTTTTTAGGTTTAGGGTATATTTTGGTCATTCTTTTTGCCACTTTTTTTTTTTTAAATCTCGTTTTATATGGTTGTAATTTGAAGAGTGTATCGGTCATTTTTTATTAATATATATTAATAACAGAATCATTTTAAGTCTTACTAAAATAATTTTTAAATAAATTAATCAAGAAATTTATTTAGATATATATATTTTTTGATAAACTATATATATATATATACACACTAGTCGCTAACCCGTGCAATGCACGAAGGGTGTATCGGACATTTTTTGAAGGGTCATTTTTTATTAATATATATTAATAACAAAATCATTTTAAAACAAATTAATCAAGAAATTCATATATATATTTTTATAAACTATATATATATACACTAGTCGCTAACTCGTGCAATGCACGAAAGAGTCGAATAAAAGTTGTAAATTTTTACTTATAAAAGTTAAAACTTAAAAGGAAAAAAAATAATACTAATACCAATAGCGATAACTCTAACACCAATAATGTTATATAGTTTCAACTTTCAAATGAATAAAATGACTTTGTTAGAGAGTGAAGACAAATAAATGTACCAAATATTGAGTAAAGATTGCTTTAGTCATCTGGTTTAAATAGTAGAACTTACCTTTTTTTTTTTTTTTTAAACTTCATTTGGACACTTTTAAGCCAATAAACAAAATAAACCCTCATCACACACACACAAATGTGAGAAATTTGGAAAGAATAGATTTTGAAATATATGAATGTAAAAAATAGGAAGAATAAGTACCAATTGAAAGGCAACAAATAGCATTAATCTATAAAGGGTGAGGTATTAAATTCAAGCTGAAGATGAGCTACTAATACCATATTACATTTCATAATTTATATCAAAATTTAAATCTATAATGATGCAATTCATGCCTCTTAGCTGACCTTTTCTTTACATACCAACAATAAAAAATAAAAAAAAATTATAAATCAAAGTTTACAATTGTTTTATGTGTTAGTTTTTTATTTATTATAATTTATTATAGTTTCTTGATTACACCTAGCATCATTGTATATTACACTAAATACAAATATATTTGTAATAGATTAATGGTGAAGTATGTATGGTATTCAATAGCAAAAGTGATTTTCATCAGTTTTTGAAATCATGAAAAAGAAATAAACTAATAAAAAAAATATATCCAAAAGATTTTCTTTCCTTTTCAAATTAGTGGTGAGGGAAAATAAAAACTACAGCTCCTGGATCGATCTTTAACCTCTCTCTATATATATTAGTATTATATATATACCTACCAGTTCTTCATTGAGGCATTCCCTTAAAACAAAACCATCAACATTGCTAAAATCAATGCTATAGACTCCAATACGCCAAAGTTGGAAAAATCAATTAAAAAAAAAAAAAAATTGCCCAAACTCCTTTCATAATTCATACCTAACAAAAGCTAACATGTATAAAAAAAACAAAAGGTAGAAATTTTTTATCACCTTTAGCCTTGGTTTAAGGTTGCTCTCTAAGAAGTTTGGCTCACTCCATAATGGTTTGCAACCACCTACAAATCAAAAAATCTCAAATTTAATTGCTGAAATTTTTTAGATTTATTGGTTTAGGGTTTTGTTTTTCTCTCTCTAAACGTAGGAGGCTTCAGTTTATATATATATATATATATATATATATATATATTGATTAATGATAATGATGAGTTTGAGTTTGAGTTTAAGTTTAAGTTGGATTTATTAGAAAGATAGAACTTCACTCTTTATTAAGTTTGGATTAAACAAAAATAATTTTACTTAAATAAAATGATAATTTTATTTAAATATTGTTTTGACATGAAAAATTGTGAGAGTTTCAGAAATTTCGGTTTTATATATATATATATATATTATATAAAATATAGAATAGAGATTAGCCCAACTTGAATAAAAAAAATAAAAAACAAATTAATAATTTATTGTGGACCTATATATATTATTATATAGAACCAAACCGAAATCAACCTATATATATATATATTATTATTATAGGTAAATTACATTAAACAAATGTATGTTGTCTTAGTGGTAAGTAGGGTTTTTTTTTTTTTTTTTTTTTTTTTTAAGTTTCTATTTATCAAAACGACGTCGTTTTGAATTTATATTTATTTATTAACTATATAAAAAAAAAAGCAATGCCTGTAGAGTGACACTTTGGTTACGTGAGTCCTCTTTTGTCCGTTTGTGGAGGGTTGAACGATGCGTTTTGGCTGAATATATAAAACAATAAAAGGGAGAGAGACATATAACAACGAAAGGGAGAGAGGCCAGATGGGATCTGGAACTCTCTTTTCTCTCAGGAGCTCTCCGGATATCTTCTTTCTCTCTGGAACTCTCCAGATATCTTCTCTCTCCAGAAGAACTCTCTACAGTATTCAGTCAAAATTTAAAGATAAACTCAAACCACAGTGACTCACCGTTTACTGCTTCTTACCTTCTTCTTCTCTCTACACGAATTTTTTTCTTTCTTTCTTTTCCTCCCAAACCACTGATCTGTACTGTGATTCAACTCCTTCACAACCCAGCCATAGCACCGATCTCTCTCTACTAATCCAGATCAACAAAAAAATTTGAAACCCAAGAACATTTGCAGCCGATCTGCATGAGAGAAGAGCCAGAAAAAAAAAATGGAGCTCAAAGCCTCAAACGCTGTATGTGATCTCTGTTGGTTGGTGGATGTGCGAGAGATAGACGATTGCAGGTTTGAAACTCTGTTTTATTTACTTATTTTTGGTTTCTGGTACTACAAAATTATTGTTGCTGTGAAAATTGGGGACAAATGGAAGGAAATTGAGGATTTTTGGTGTTCGCTTTCAAGAATAAAAAATTCGGAGCTCAATTCTCCCAAAATACTAAGTTTTGAGTTTTTGTGCGTATGTTTGTGTGAAACTTTGGTAAACTCAGATGGGTCAAAATATTTAGTGTTATATTTGGACTATATGAATGAAAGTTTGGATTTTTACTCAGGTTGAATTTGTGTTGTGTTTGCTATTTGTAGGTATTCGTCTTTGCAATTATCTTTGCGCGTGAGATTGAAAGTTTGGAAATTTACTCAGACTGAGAGAGGAGCCGTCGAAGTTTCAAACCATCACCCACCTTCAGCCCAGCCTTCTCCCACTGTCATATACCGTCAGAACCACTACCAATACAGGTATTTTAAACAACAAAAATTGGTTTTAAATATGATTTAGGTTTTTTTTTTTTTTTTGGGTTGATTGTTTTTATTTAGGTATTTGGGTTATTGGTTTTGATTAAGGTTGAATGGTGAGGAAAAGCAGGGCACGATCGAAGACATCTACAAACCCACTTAGAGAAGAGGCGGAAAAAGCGGAGAAATAATGGAAAGGGATTTTTCAATGTTGGCCTCCATCAAATGTCTGGGGCTCTTTGCAAGCGAGCGTTCTTAGAGTCGAGGATTTTGTGTAGATAAAGCAAATTTGGGTTGGGTGCACTGGCAGATCTATGTACGTTTATTTTATTTAAAATTTTAATGATTTTTGCTTTGTTTCTTTGGGTTATATATATGTTTTGTCCTTGATTATTGTTAAAATTTTTGTTTCTTTTAATTTAAAGTTAATAACTGTTAAAAATTTGGTTGCTTTTGTTTTGAAGGTGTTAAAATTTGTTGAAGAAGTTAATGATGTTCATTGCAGTGGAATACTTGATTTATGTTCATTTCGGATTTTCATTTGTATGAAGCAAATTATTTAGGTTATGGTTTTGTCATTGTTGGAGGATTTGTTTCAGTTTCTTTATGTCATCTTTTTCATTCAATTCTAATTTTTGTCATAAGATAGTCCGAGCATCCTAAGACTCTTATATCAACATGAATTGCAAGTGCTATTATATATGTGATTCCAATTTTGAATTCAGCCATAATTCTTTCCTAATGTTGGTTGCTAAATTTCAGTTATAAAGATAGGGTTTTTTTAGGTAGATTCTTGCTTACATCTCTCTTTGTTGATGTTTTTTTTTTTTTTGCCTCTTTGTTAGATTGTCACTTTGTTCAATGTAGCCTTATTTTGGGAATACAAGATTGATTGAAAATTGAGACTGCCATGAGTATTCATTTTGGCAGGTGCTGCATTAAAAAGCTTCTAATTTTAAGTTAATGAATGAGTCCTTTTTAGAAAACTAAATATCAGGAAAGCTATTAATCTGTTGTGGTTGGTCTCACACTTTTTTCCTCTTTAAAATCCAGGTTGTTGTTTCTCAAAAAAAAAAAAAAAAAAAAAAAAAAAGAAGTCCAAGTTGTTCAATTCTACAGGTCCACCATGTTTCTTTCTTTTTCTTATCTTGTGCTTCTTAATGAAGTTTAGGTGAATACCCAGTTGCTTATTTGGGATTCTGAATTGTTATTCAGCTTTCTTTGCATTAGAATCAGTAAGTAGAGGTATTTCTTAGGTGTATTTGTTGTAATGTAGGCCTATTGTGGGAGTTTGATTGGGCTTCTGATATTGGTGGATATATGCCAATATTTTGCATCATATTTCTGCTTTTTAGAGGGAAAGATACTATCTTCAAGTTCTTTTAAGCTTTGTATTATGTTGGTGGTTGAATAAGAGATTTGAGGTTCAATCCTTCCTACATCAAAAACTAGAAACATAGTTTACACTTATTTACTGATCAAAAGAAAAAAAAAAGCTTTATATTATGTTGGTTGCTGTATTAAGTTGATCTGAATTTTGATAATAAACTATATTAACAGTGGTAGTTAAGGTGTTACATGTGTTTTATGCCGTTTAGCATCCTGAAAATATGTTTTTGGAGTTGCAATATCGTTCATATTTTGCATTGGTTGTGCTTTTAGTGGGAAGATAGTATCTTGACATTCTTTGGAGCTTCATATTATATTGGTTACTGTATATAGTTAGTTTAATTTTTATTGGTTTTTTAAGGTCAATCTTTGTTTTCCTTTTAAATATATCAGTGAACGTGTTGGGAATGAATTGCGGTTTGGGGGTATATGTGATGAGGACTAAATTAATGACTTTTCCAAGTAGATTTGCAATAAATTTTGATTATTGTCACTTCTTTGACATCCTAATCTTTCTAATAATGACAACAATGCTGGCAAGTGGCAATGCAACTATTGCTCAAATCGAAATCCAATGGAATGGTAGTTTTTGCATTGTCAAAGTCTTTTTTGTAGATGGAATGGTAGTTTTATTTATACCATTGATAATTATGTTATTTTTAGTAAGATGTTTCTATGGTATTCTATTCTATTTTATTTTCGTTGGTTATTTCAATCCAACAGATTTGGGAACTCTCTTGACACCATTATTCATATGGGAAGAAGTAAAGAACACCTTAATAACTTCTTCATTCGTTTAGGTGCTTGCAATTTTTTTTTTTTGCTATACGCTAACATTGATCTGATTCTATTTTAGCAGTTTGTCTGGCTAGATAGTAGATACAGCCGATTACTTGATTTTGTTCTTTCCTGTGTTACATAAAAGAATTTTGTTTGTTAATTTGTATTGTATGTATGGTGCAGTAGACAACATTCATTCCTAAATAGGTGGTCACCTTGTGTGATATGGCGATGTCAACTTATGAAGGTTTTATGACTTAAGACCACGGATACTTGAGGGCCTAAACCTTTGGTAGAGTAAGAAGTGTGGACCAGAAACAGAATTAGAAGTATGAGGAGTTAAGAGAAAGATCAATTTTTTTGACATATAATAACATTTTTTCATTATTTATGACATATAATATATGTGTCTTCTTTAATTGGAATTTATTGTAGATGTGAGATTTATATTATGGGTGAAAGCTACAGTAGGTTCTACACTTGATCTTATATCACTATTCAACATACTGGCTATCATGTGATCTATTCTACTAAGGTGCGAGGTGTTGGTTCTGACAATCTTTGTTGGAAGCCAACTAGCAGTCGGGGTTTCACGGTGAGCGGGCTTTATCACTCCCTTTCCCCCTATACCGCCTCTTATTTCCCGTGGAACATGTTGTGGCAATCGAAGGTTCCCCCCAAGGTTGCCTTTTTATCTTGGACTGTTGCTTTAGGCAAGATTCTTACTATTGATAACCTTCGGAAGAGGCATTTTGTTATTCTTGAGTGGTGTTATTTGTGCAAAAGATGTGGGGAATCTGTTGATCATCTCCTCCTTCACTGTCCTTTTGCTATGGAGATGTGGAGTACGGTCTTTTGCTTGTTTGGTATTTGTTGGGTGATGCCGCGACGGGTTGTGGATTTGTTGGATAGCTGGTCTTGCAACTTCAGGTGTCATCGTAATTTTGGTATTTGGAGGATGGTGCCGCACTGTTTATTGTGGTGTATCTGGCGGGAACGGAATGCTAGAAGTTTTGAGGGTCGCGAACGGTCCATTCTTGAGTTCAAGTCTTTTTTCTTTTATTCTCTTCTCGAATGGTGTTTTGTGTTACCTTTTTTTTCTTGTTTTTCTCTTCCTGTTTTGTTTGATCATTGTAATTTGGTTTCCTGATGTTCTTGCCTTCCTCGTACATTTCCTATGTACGGGGTTGTGTTCTTCTTTAATATTTATTTTCAGTTACTTATCAAAAAAAAAAAAAAAAAATACTGGCTATCATGTGCCTTGCACGTGTAGCCCAAACTAGTAAGACTAAACATTTAAAACTAAAACCCTAGCATCCCTTTCTCATTCAGCCACCCTGTCTTCTCTCTCTCTCTCTCCCTCCCTCTTCACACACAGCCTCCATCACTCCCTCTCGCACACACCGGCCTCCATCACTTTTTCTCTCATTCTCTTAGCAATGGTGTTCAAGTTGTCACTATGGGTATGCTTATCATCATATGTCTGCAACAATTTAATTTTTGTCTGATGAGCAGTAAATATGTTAATCCTTTAATTTTATTTACTTATTGTGTTTCTTTCCTTTGGCATTACTCTTGCCAAAACTGATTTGACTTCATTGTTGCTATTAAACCTTTCATTTTTTGTTAGTTTTCTTTCTCTTATTTTGGTTTTTTTTTTGTCTAATTGGGACTGAACATACTTGGTTTGCTATAATAGTTTGTGCAAATTTCAACTAATCATCATTTTTCAGGCACCAACTAGTTTTACGCAGTCGGTTAGGGAGTTTTTAATCTGCATATTGCTTTAAATCTAGGATTGTATCAAATATTATGGAGTCTCTGGAATCTGGGTTTTCCAAATCACCTCTCTAAGTTCGCTTATTTACCCCATTCTCATTTGTCTTTTTATTGGGAATGTTTTGTATATATATTTTTTTTGTTATTTGTTTCAGATATTAACTTTGCATCTTCTTTTTTTTTTTTTTTTTTTTTTCTTTTTTTAGTACCATATGAAAAATTCTCCTATAGATGAATATCAATAGCAGATATGACTAAAAGTCTTTGGAAATACATTGATTACTTTCTTATTAAAAAAACTATTAAAAAAACTGTTGTATTTTCGACATGAGTTGGTTTTGTTTTTCAGGTTCAACGTCTTATTTTATTAATTTAAAAGGAGTAACCTTTATTGGAATCTATTAGGAAGTGTCATACTCGAATTTGGAAATTTTTATTAGGTATACTTATCAAAAAAGGAAGTGTCATACTCATATATTTGGAACTATCATCATGCTAGTGCAGATGAGGATTTTGAAAAATATATGTATTTATTTAATATTTCACAGGTGAAATTATCATTATCGCCCCTTTTAGGTAGTCATTTATTGATGCCCCAAATTTACCTTTTTGCATGAGCAATCCACTAAAGCTATGATTTAATTCTTATTATCTGATTTTCATTTTTGTGGTTAGTTATGATCTCGTCTTTAATACTAAAAATGCATTTCTTTGGTGCAGTTGGTGTCACTGCCTTTTCCCTATCCAAGAAACTGGCAGTTTGAATGAGAAGGAACTGCAAACAGTTGTATCAAAGCTTGTTTTTCAGGTCATGTATGATAAACAGCACAAAGTTTCACATCCTGTAAAGGTAAAAGTTTAAACCCTATTAACGGTGCAAATACTGCAGTAATTTATAGAGCAAATTATGAAGTAAATGTGAAGCATGACTATTTATTTGCTTAAAACCAAAGGAACTACTGACCCTGTCTTTCTTTTCACTCACCATATTCCAAGGTTTGAATCCACTCTTTTGGATCAATATTCAAATTATGTTTGTCTTTCTTAGAAATTATTGAGGGTGAATGAAGAAAAAAGATATCAAGTTTATATTTAAGGAATTTAAGAAGGGAAATTTCATTACTTATCAAAAAAAAAGAAGGGAAATTTCATTCAATAATTTTCTCAAAAAGCTGCTGTTACAACTTAAGCAAACCCTTAAATAAAACAATATAATGTTACCCTAGCAAAGACAGCAACCAGTAATTCTGATATAAGCTAATGGTTCTAGTAGTTTCATGCTTACGTGACTAATTAAAAAGTCAGGAAACCTTTGTTAGGTTTTTGGGCTGCTGTGTGGGGTCTTTTCCTATAACTTACCTGGGTTTTCCCCTTGGTTCACCTTTTATGACTAGATCTGCTTGAGATGTTATAGTAGTAGAGCAAATGGAAAGGAGGCTGGTTGGGTGGAAAAAATTGAATTTTTTGAAAGGTGTTATGTCACTTTGATCAAAAGCTCTCTTTCAAGTTTATCTACCTACTTTATGTCTATCTTTCATGTTCTTATAGGGGTTGCTATAAAATTAGAGAAGTTGCAAAGGGATATTTCTTATGGACCTGGTTTAGGGGATGAAAGGAAGTTTTCCATTTGGTGAATTTTAGTACAGTTTCTCTCCTATTCAATCTGGTGGTTTAGGAATTCAAAGGCTCGATATTGTTAATCAATTTATTTTATGGATATGGCTTTGATCATATGCCATGGAAAGGGAAAATCTTTGGAGAAGGGAAAATCTGTGGGGGCTAAATAATACGGAGAGTTGGTGGGTCAATTGTTTTCTTTTAAGGTTAGGGGTTCTCAAGCTGTGTGTGTATGGAAGCACATCAGAAATGGTTTAAATGAAATGTGAAATTCTTAGTTGGAGATGTTAGTCAGCAGTCACATATTTTTCTGACATTATGTGGGGTGTGGTGATGAACTTCTCAGAATCCTTTTTTCTGAGCTATAAGAAAATGCAACCAACAAACAAGCCTCTATTGACAAGTACATGTACAGACACAGAAATGCTATCCGTTGGTGCCCTTCCATGAAAATGCACATGACATGCATACAAACGAATCTATTTTCATCAAATATTACTTGCTATTAATTAATGTTTAGATTCCATTACTTGTCGTTCATTGATGAATATTATTGTTTTATTTGTTAGAATATTCATAAGTGAATGGCATGGTTAGTTAAGTGTTGACATCTCACGTAGAATACTAATAATAAGAGTAAATTATTAACTAGCTAATAAACTTGTGTCACCAGCTTCATAGCTCATTCCATGGTCTTCATCAATGACTAATGGGAAAATGGCAAATCTATCATGAAATTGGACATTTCTTTAGAACGAAGGACCTTTTTCCTTTTCTTATTTTGTTCTAAGGAGTAAGGAGGGTGGAGGGATATAATATAAAGAGAGGAGAGTAAGACATGCAGTTTATTTGTAAAAGATGTAAAAGTTTTAAAAAGTTGTACATAAACTAAATAAATTGAATAATATAAAAACAAGTTTCCGCATACATATTTTATATGTCTTTGCCTAGCAGATTGAAGCTTTTTATTTAAATT
This sequence comes from Lithocarpus polystachyus, assembly GCA_033629205.1. Lineage (NCBI taxonomy): Eukaryota > Viridiplantae > Streptophyta > Magnoliopsida > Fagales > Fagaceae > Lithocarpus > Lithocarpus polystachyus. Next base: position 2,808,290 of record CM066165.1, read on the forward strand.
TTTAATTTTTTAAATGCATTCTCACTTTTTTTTTTTTATCAACATGGATTGGTCGATCCTAGTATGCAAAAAATGCAATATATATACACGCATGTATGATATAGTTTTTTCAAATTATGGCATTTACTCTATAATTTTTTTTTTTTTTTTTTTATCATCATAACTAAACATGTATGTTGAATCCGGTTGGTTCTTCCTAGTTTTCAATCCTAGGAAAAAAAAAAAAATATGACCCACTAAAACCTGAAATGGTTTTCTCTCCTTTTACTTCCTTATTTCTTTCTATCGTTTTCCATTTACCTTTCTGGATTTTTAACCTATTTTACCTTTTAGCATCATAACAAAACATGCATGTTGAATCCAGTTGGTTCTTCCTAGTTTTCAATTCTAGGAAAAGAAAAAAAAAAATTATTGACCCACTAAAACCTGAAATTTGGTTTTCTCTTCTTTTACTTTATCTGTTTCTGTTATTTTCTATTTACCTTTTTGGCTCTTAAACTTCTTTTTTTTCCAAATTCAAATGATTATTTAGATGTATCTTTTTCCCCATAATTTTCACCAGTTACGTGCTTTATTATCTACAAAACTTAATTTTTTACATAATTATTGAAATAACTTAATAAAACATATGATTAAAATGCATATATAATGGAAGATTTCTTCAAACTAATTTGAATAAAATTTTTGCTCAACTAACCCTTGCCAACACTAGTGATGAATTTTTTATTATTTCAATTTAAGGAAAAAGAATACAAATAAGATTCCTTCAAAGTTCAAATACTTGAGATAAAAAATACTTATTTGATTGTAAATTTGATCTTATGGTTAAATGGATATACAGTGAAAACAATGTTATCTTTTTAAGGACAATCAAATTCAACCATCATATGATTTATTGACTAATGAAATTATATGGTCAAATTTAATTAAATAACCTAAAATAAAATACGTATCAAACTGTATCTAATTTTATTGACTAATGCTTTAAAACCTTTCATTTATATGTTTGTTTGTTTTTCTTTTGGAGTGATGCATTAAAACTTTCAAGAGGCAATAGGAGAAAAATTGTGAAAAGAAATGATGCAAACATAAGAAAGTAACAGTTTAGGGTAAAAAGGAAGCTAGCTAATTTCTTTTTGCACATCTTCTCTGCCACCAAAATAGCCATAGTTTCCAACTTTTCAAAGCAAGCTAAGGAAAGTTCCTTTAATTATAAATGGCACAAATATCACATCCACCACCAACTCTACAAGTACATAATATATACCTGTAATTGCTCTTATTATATTATATCATGCCATTTAAAACCTTTTTTCTTTAATCAACAAGTACATATATTTGATCATTGTGCTTTGTGTATATATAAGCACTATAGCCGACCCATCTTTATGAGACATATAAAACTGCATGTTTCCTTAATCAATGTCTAGTATTATTAACAATCATGAAAGATAATAAAGCTAACTTGTCTTTTGTTGTATTGGAAAATAATTATTCAGTGAATCAAGGGGTGGCTACATTGGCATTCTTTGGAGTTGGAGTGAACTTGGTTTTGTTTTTGACAAGGGTGATGGGTCAAGACAATGCTGATGCAGCTAACAATGTAAGCAAATGGACAGGAACGGTCTATCTTTTCTCTCTAGTTGGTGCCTTCCTTAGTGATTCTTATTGGGGAAGGTACAAGACTTGTGCCATCTTGCTCCATCTAATTGGAATTTTGAATTTTCGTTCGTGCTTTGATTTTGAGAATTTCCTTTTCATATTTAGACAATTCAGCCTAAAACACTAGCTATTTTGCTTCTTCGAGCAGATCACAATTATTACAGAACACACAAAATCTCAAATGTTATTTGTTTATTTTTAATACGAGATTGCAACTAAGACATTGTTTTTTTAGATTTTGAATTATGGTTTATAATGAATTCTGATGAGGTGAATTCTGAGGGAATACATTTTTCTTTTTTTTGGGGTGAGAAATAGTGTTAGGTGATTGGTGGTGTTGAAATTTGTACTGAAAAGTAATTATTTTGAATGGAATTGCGTTATCTGGTAGCTTATGAAATCGGCAATCCATATAAATATATTAGCTGTGTAAATAATTTCAAATGGGTTTTTGTTTAATTAAGAAATGGTTTACTACTTTTCCAATTAGTTTGTGGAAGATCCATAGCTGAGCTGACCCCATGGTTTTGGGAATAAGGCTTTGTTGTTGTAATTACGTGCATTTGTTAAAAGAGTTAAAACGAAATTGGATAGATGTATGTCTTGTGGAGTTCAATTTTTATTTAACATGGTTGAATTGGTCTGGCAGGTGTCCTGCTTGCAGGAATTATAAGGTGTGATATGCTAAAATATGTGATTGATAATTAATAATGAGACGCTGTATTATTATTTGTTGTTGTGTTGATTGAAAATAAATTTGTGCAGCCCCATTATGAAAGAGTTGCAAGGCTTTTTAATGGACCTGATGCAGTGCATCCTGGGATCATATTGATGACGAGAGTGGACTGTACATTGAAGGTATCTATGCTGCCACTTTTCTTGATTACTTTCTTTGCAGGGTGTCATATTTTATTTTTTTTTTATGCGTGGGAAATGGGAATTACTTCCTGATTTTTTCTTTCTGTGGAACATATTAGCGCCTTTTTCCTCTCTTGAGAATGACTACTGAATTTTTGGAAGACACAATCATAGAAATCCTCCATCTCTAAGTAAACCCTTGATATATTTTATTATGTATCTAAGTATCCCATAATTTCTTCAGATTTGGAACCGATCCTGCCCATCTTCAGTCTCATGTCACCTTGAAATCCTATAAATTGCAAGTATGAATTATACAATTATACTATTGTTTGATTGCTAGAGAAACAATAGAATATTTTCTTTTGTTGCTCTGACGAGGAAATGGGTTTAATTCTTTTTGTGCCCGTTGTCAGTTTTGTACTTATCTCCTTTTAAAATCCAATTACCGACACTATCGTGGTTATTGGATTTTATTGTGTTTTCTCCACGTTGGAATTGAACTTGCTTCAACCAATTTTTGGCTTGTTTGAGTATTTATAATTTCAAAGTAGTTAATCAATACTATTTGGCTTTAGTGACTTAAGACCATGGTTGTTGTATAGAAAGGGTCTTTTGACTACATTTCCTCTTCATTTTGTAGATTTATATCTGCGACTGCACTTGATGTACTTGGAAAGGTGAATAGACCTGTGGAAGCACTCAATGTCTTTCATTCAATGCAGGTGTTATACATTTATTTTTATTGCATATAGCATGCTTTTTGCTTGTGCACTACACCTTGCTAAGAGGAAAGACAGAAAATACAATTCTTTTATTTATTTTTGTTTAATTTCTTTCCTGCAACAAGTGTCTACATATCCTGAGTAATTGGGAAGTGGGACCCAGAGTTGGAACCAGATATCATGGTTTACAATGCAGTGAGTAATACTTGATTGAATTCAATCTGCAAAAGATAATGGTCTATATTTGCTTCACTTGTGTATACCTGCATGATTGGATAGTTTCTATACCTGTTACATGACATACTTTTGAAGATAGAAATTAAAAATTATAATTATTTTAGAAATGGTTAAATCTGTGAGCTTGGAAAGGTGAATAGACCTGTGGAGGCACTCAATGTCTTTCATTCAATGCAGGTGTTATACATTTATTTTTATTGCATATAGCATGCTTTTTGCTTGTGCACTACACCTTGCTAAGAGGAAAGAGAGAAAATACAATTCTTTTATTTATTTTTGTTTAATTTCTTTCCAGCAACAAGTGTCTACATATCCTGAGTAATTGGGAAGTGGGACCCAGAGTTGGAACCAGATATCATGGTTTACAATGCGGTGAGTAATACTTGATTGAATTCAATCTGCAAAAGATAATGGTCTATATTTGCTTCACTTGTGTATACCTGCATGATTGGATAGTTTCTATACCTGTTACATGACATACTTTTGAAGATAGAAATTAAAAATTATAATTATTTTAGAAATGGTTAAATCTGTGAGCTGCAACTAAAGTATGACAGAATTCCTGAAATTGTCAGATGGTAATTTTATTTCATTGATTCTACACTTTCTAATGTTAAGTGATTTTTTTTTTTGGATAAGTAATCGATTTTGTTGAATCAATAATATAAAGGCATAGGCATAGCCCCAGTTTTTTTTTTTTTTTTTTTTTTTAAATTTTTTTTATTCATAGATGAAGTAAATGATAATATATTGAGGCATAGCCCAAATTTATAGGGAGTATAGTAAAGTTATACCCACAATTAAATTCTAAAAGTGCAATGATCCATTTGAACTAAGAGAGTAGAAAAAGACAACCAGCTTTTGGTATTGTTGTAGGAAGTAGAGATTAGGTAGCGTTTTGAGATAAAGAGCTTTATCTGAAAAGACTTTTGGTATTGTTTGATTTGCTCTTCTTATGTTAGGGAGGAAAAGCTTTTATTTGAAGGGGTGGGGATATCCTTGGTCAAGGTTAAGATGACATATTTGCATTCTTTTTATTGCACAGATGATTAAATTTGCCTATGTGTATCTTTTCTTTTTTCTTGAGTTTAACGATTCCTTGATTTTTGAAATTTCCAGTCTAAGGTGGTCCTCTCTTCATACTCATGGATCAACCCCTTAGCATCGCCTAAACCAATTTTTTAGTTATAAATAGTTTTACCAAAATATCTCACCTATATGATTTATATGTCTCTCCATTACAAGTCCTAAACGCCTTTGTCCAGCAGAAAAAATGGGAAGGAGCATTCTGGGTTTTGCAGCAATTAAAGCAACAAGGCCAAAAGCCCTCTTCTGCAACATATGGACTTGTCATGGAGGTAATAGCTGCCATTAGTTGCTTTCTTGTGGTCCATTCTTTAACTATTAAAGTAACACTTTAATGGCACGGTACTCAGTTTACTTCTTTCTTGTGAAAATTGTTTTATTAAAATACAAAGATGATTGTGGTTTTTCAATTGATTTCCTGATATGCATGAATATATATCCTTCCAGCATGCAATTTCTGAAGTTGCCATGTGGGATATTTTTTTTCTTGTAGCATTTAGTTATTATACAAAAGAAATGTGTGGAATTGCTTGCTATTGGCCCAAAACTATATAAATGTTGTTGAACTAGCTTTTCCATCCAAATGAAAGTGACCATTTTCACATCCCATACAATCTTGTTTTACTTATATAGTTGTGCTCTTTTTGATATCTTATTTTGGAGCTCAAACATAATTTGACACCATGATAGTTTGTAGACAGGCATTTGCCATTTGCCATTTGCCCAGGAAAAAAAAACTATAAATGTGTTTTAAAAACACGACTATAGCCGTCTTGCGTTTGTAAAAACGCAGCCATTGGTCCTGGCCTATAGCTGCATTTGTAAAAACGCGGCTATAGACCCCTAGGCCTATAGTTATGGGTTTTAAGCCACGGCTGAAAACGCAGCTAAGAAAAACCCGGCTATAGGCTAAATTGTCCTATAGCCATGATTTTAGGAGCTATAACCACGTTTTTAAAATGTGGCTATAGGACTTTTTTTTTTTTTTTTTGTAGTGTTGGTAAAGTTTCAACTAGTAAAGTCTCTGATGGTTGTTTAAGAGATTTAGGGTTCAATCACCACCTATACCAAATATTGATTAGTGTCTTGGTTTGATGATAAAAAGTTATCATCAAGATGCCATAGGTTGAAACTCTTTCAAAAAAAAAAAAAAAAAAAAAAAAAATCCACACAAAAATTCAAATAAATGTTTTGATAGTTCATAATGACAATTTCCAAAATTAAATTATATTTAAGTGCCCCAAAAATGAAAAACTACATTATGCCAATGTCAGATAAAATAAAAATTTGTTAATTGCTAATGACTATTTCTTGAAAAACTACTAGAAAAATATCTGGACTGTTTTATTTTGTTTATTGTCAAACAAAATAACAATTGACAATTTCCAAAAATAAAGTCTATTTAGGTGTACTAGATTATTATTATTATTATTATTTTTTTTTTTTTTTTTTGTTGGATGGAACTCATGTTACCTCTAATAAACAGATACCAAATTTGACAAACCCACAAAACAAGTATTAAACAATATGGTAGAATAGGATTTAACTCTTGAGCTAAAGCATTCAAAATAAAAATCTGAGTAAAAACCCTCACATATGAGACTTGTGATGAAAAGTCATAGCTATACAAATACACATTAGGTGATCATAAGGTCATGCTCCATTTTGTTATAAATCAAGTTCAAATAGCACGTTTAATATTAAGTTCAAAATTTTAAATACAAAGAAAACTTGAAAGTATAGATTACCGCAGTGTGTGTTGGAGATGAAGGTATTCGAATTTGCCTAGTAACCCTTTTATCATCAACTCCGTCAGCTGATCTAAATAAGTCTAAAGTTTCATCATATTGCCACTCAATATTGGATTCCCTAACCTTGCCTTCAACCTTACTCACCAGTTTTTTGAGACAATCCTCACTATTCCTGCGATTCTTGAAAAATGATTCACTGAGCAATTGTTCGGCCATGGGCCTGGTTTTAGGATTTGTTCTCAAGCAACTCGTCACTATTCCATGGAATTTGTTGGACAATCTTTTTGGATTCACAATATAATTCTCATACCCATATGGTAACCCAATCCTTTCTTTATTTTGTTCTAGTAAAGGCTCTAACTTAGGGAGGGAAGTTAGAGGGAGGACCACCATGGAATGATTCTAATGCGCAAATTCCAAAATTCCATATATCATCCGCCTTAGTTTTTTCGTTATTACATTCTGGTGGATCATGTTTTGGTGCAATTCAATATGGCATTGAGTGTTTGCCTTTTACGTACTTGGAGCTTGAGTTTGAGGTACCAAAGTCAAAGATTTTAACTGATCCATTCGAGTCTATCAAAATATTAGATGACTTCAAGTTTCCGTGAAATTTATCACGTTCATGAAGAAAAGACAAAGCCGTTAGAGTTGGTTTCAAAGTAATGGCAATTTGTTGCTCGTTTAACCCATGAGACAAATAATATTTTATCGATCTTAAAGAATACATGAATGGCAATACTACCCAAATACAATCATTAGATCATTAGATCTAAAGAAACATTTAGTAGTAAGGATGTTTTCGTGTGAGATGCTCCTTGCAGCACGTAAAACACACTCGAAATTTGAACCCGGTTTTTCAAGATGAATTATTTTGATTGCCACCTTAGTGTTCAAATACTTGGCTTTGTAAACAATGGAACTAGCACCGCTAGAAATTCTACTAATCAATTCGTAAGAACAAGAAGTTGATGGGTATCAGATCTCTCGATTAGCCATAGTAGAGAAGAAGAAAATATAGTAGTTCTTGAACAAGAATTTTAATAAAATATAGCAGTTTTTGAACAAGAATCTTCAAGGAAAAAAAAAAAAAAAAAGAACTTGTTTAGCAGTAGAGCAAGAAGTTCTCTAAAGAATAAACCTAATGCATGAAATCTGAGGGTGGTTTCCTGGTGGGGTCGGTATTTTTTTTTTTTCTTGAAGATTCTTGTTTAAGAACTGTTATATTTTTTTCTTCTCTACCATGACTGATCAAGAGGTTCAATACCCTTCAACTTCTCATTCCTATGAATTGATTAGTAAAATTTCTAGCAGTGCTAGTTTCACTATTTACAGGCCAAGTATTTAAACACAGAGGTGGCAATCAAAATAATTTATCTTGAAAAATCGGGCTCAAATTTCAAGACTATTTTATGTTCTGCAAGGAGGATCTCACACAAAAAATCCTTATTGCCAAATGTTTCTATAGATATAATGATCTAATGATTGTATTTGGGTGGTATTGCCATTCATGTATTCTTTAAGATCGATAAAATATTATTTGCCTATGGGTCAAACGAGCGATAGATTACCATTACTTTGAAACCAACTCTCATGGCATTGTCTTTTCTTCATGAACATGATAAATTTCACGAAAACTTGAAGCCATCTAATATTTTGATAGACTCGAATGGATCAATTAAAATCTTTGACTTTGGTACCTTGAACTCAAGTTCTAAGTACGTAAAAGGCAAAAATAACTCAGTGTCATATTGGATTGCACTAGAACGTGATCCACCAGAATGTAATAATGACAAAGCTAAGGTGGATGATATACGGAATTTTGGAATTTGCGCATTGGAATTATTCCATGGTAGTCCTCCTCTAACTTACCTCCTAAGTTAGAGCCTTTGCTAGAACAAAATAAAGAACGGATTGTGTTACCAGATGAGTATGAGAATTATATTATGAATCCGAAAAGGTTGTCCAACGAATTCCGTGGAATGGTGATGAGTTGCTTGAGAACAAATCCTAAAACCAAGCCCACGGCTGAACAATTGCTAAGTGAATCATTTTTGAGACAATCCTCACTATTCTTGCGAGAAAAGAATCGCAAGAATAGTGAGGATTGTCTTAAAAAACTGGTGAATAAGGTTGAAGGCAAAGTTAGGGAATCCAATATTACTGAGTGGCAATATGATGAAACGTTAGACTTGTTTAGATCAGCTGATGGAGTTGATGATAGAAGGGTTACTAGGCAGATTAGGGTACTTTCGTCTCAAATACACACTGAGGTAATCTATACTTTCGAGTTTTTATTGCATTTTAAGTTTTGAACTTAATATTAAAAGTGCTATTTGAACTTGATTTATAATACAATGGAGCATGACCTTATGATCACGTGTATGTTTATTTGTATAGCTATGACTTTTTATCACAAAGTCTCAAATTATATGTGAGGGTTTTTACCCAGATTTTTATTTTGAATGCTTTAGCTCGAGTTAAATCCTATTCTACCATGTTGTTTAATACTTTCTTGTGGGTTTGTCAAATTTGGTTTTTCTTTATTAGAGGTAACATGAGTTCCATCCAACAAAAAAAAATAAGAAAATAATAATAACAATTTCTAATTCTGCTATGTTCTTTTCGGTTATTAGATGCAGAATATTGAGACTAACCCTACACTTGGTAGGGCTACCAAGTAGACTAGAGCAGGTCGTGGCGGGTTTCTCAATCTCATCCATCTCAAACAAACACGGAGCCAAAAAATTTTCAGTGTCTATTTCAAATGGTTTAGACCAAGGAACGAAATCCTATTCTACAATTAACTCACATTTTTTTTGTGGAGTTAATTTAGCTTGTCAAATTCGATGTCACTATATTATTGACAGGTTCCATTTATCAAAAATAAGAAAATAATAATAACGAGTTCTAATTCTACTAATTTTTTTTTTTGGTTGTTAAATGCAAAATATTGAGACTAATGGGCAGACTGAGCAAGTTGTGATAGGGCTTCTCAATTTCAACCGTCTCAAACACATACTGAGCCAACTCATCAGGTAAATTTATACTTCAGATTTATTTTGCCTTTAAAATTATGAACTTTATATTTGATCTCATTGTCAAACCAAGCTCTTAGAGGGCAAGGAAGTGTCACTTGAGCTTAGTTTATGAAAAAATGGATCAACAGATAGAACCTTACTAACATTTTAAGCTTATGCTGACTGTGTGTGTGGGCTTGTATAGCTATGAATTTAAATCAGTAACGAAGTCATATGTGAGGGTTTTTAATCATATTTCAATCTAGTCCGAGACTCCATCACCTATAGCTGAATACATAAATTTTTGCTTGATTAACCGGTGCACACAGATAGACAGAGGTGTTCTCTAATATTTTCTTGATGATTCATCTCTTAGTGTAATAAGAAAAAGATTTTGGCCATGGCAGCTCATGAAATATCTCATCTGCTAAATCAAAATAAATGATTGACGGCTTCATATAATGGTTAGCACTCCAATAAATTGCCCCATTGCATTATATAGTCCTTTTGCTAAATGGAACACTGCGGTTAAAAATATTGTTCTCATCCACCAGAATTGTCCTCCAAGTATAGGTCTTTGAGTGAAAAGATCTCAATCTGCAATATATCAATATCGAAAGTTTGGTAGGGCCTTAATATCTTGTGATCATCAATGCAATAATCGTAGCCAAAGCCAAAACGGCGAAACCAACAAGAAAATGAATCAGGTGTCGATGTTGGACTTGGTATGTTTTTGTAACTTTTGGTAGATGGGTTCCAAACCAAAATTTGGGATGTACGTATGTGCACATTATATAATTCAATAGATAACAAGCCATTGCAAGAAGCCAATTTTGTCTCAACATCTTTTTCACCCCACAATGGAAAAATCATGAAAATCAACATCAACAGGTTGACCATGAACAGCACGGCTTCGAAACAGTGCTCCAGAACCTGATGATAGAACACAATTGTCAGTCAAAACAAGGACGTTCAAGCGGTTGGGGTTTTGAGATGCTCTCTGAACGTGGGATTTAGCAAATTGGTGACTACTAATCAAAGTGTGCCATGCTTTGGATAAGCACTTGAATCGCATTAGAGACATCACTGGCAGTCTCGAAAGAATTTCCTCGACGAGGTCATTTGGTTTGGTATAGCTTTGTCGCCGTGCCGTGCAGATACTCATAGATCAGCTCAGGTCCTTGGCTCTCTATAATCAATATATGAGAAAAAGAAATGGTTAGAGTTACATTCTAAACCCTGTAATTAGGAATATAACATATTAAAATTTATAGTAAAATGAAAAGGTTCATCCTAAACAAAGTTGTGTGTGCTAATGTGAGCATTCTAATGTTAAAGGTGGTCTCTCTCTCTCTCTCTCTCGCTCTCTGTAACTGACTTGTAGTTTCTGCACAAGTGAGGCTTTCTCTGTTGCTTCTGCAGAAGTTGGGTTGTAAAATTTTTTAGTTTGTAGAAGTCATTAAAATGTAAAATTTGTAATTGATAAGTGGCTACTAAGTATTTCTCCAAAAAAAAAAAAAAAAAAAAGTGGCTGCTAAGTGTCAAAGAAAGAAGCAATTGAAAATTAGATGTCAACAATCTAACTAATTGTAGAACAAAGTGGCAGCAAAATACAAGTGAAGAAACATGCCTATAGACACCTCCCAGGCTCCCATGCTGGGTGTCATTCAAAGAAAAAACCAAAGGTTTTTATATAAACCATGCAATGTAACAGAAGTGTACTAAAGAAACTGAATTAATTCATGAGCAAATACTCTGTTGTTTGCCGTGTCCCTTATCTATACATAAACCAAAAATACTAAATTATCTCTTTAACCAAATAATTAAAACCAGAAGAAGTGTGTTGATTTGCCACCAGTTGTAAAAGTTGTTGGTTGTGCCCTGCATTGCATTGGGCTTGCACAAAACTGGTTGCATTGTAAGCGATTTAATGAAATCCTATTTTGTGTTGTCATTTTGTAAATATCGCTTCTTCCTGATGCTAGTACTTCTTAGGTGTCTAACCACATAAAATTCCAGACTTTGCCTCAAGGTTGAAATTAATGGGAAGAATATATATTTATATATATATATATATATATCAAAATGTTTTTCTTTTTAAAGTATTCTTTTGGAAATAGCTTATTTAGCTTTTTGCTGACAACTTAAAAAAAATTAAAAATAGTGAGAAAAAGTGGAAAAAAAAAATTGAGGCTTTAAAAAATTGTACATAGAAAATTAAAAGCTAAATCCAGTGCTGGCTCAATGGGTGAGCCAAATAGGCCTAAGGCCCCTAATGAAAAAAGGCTCCTAAATTTTTACCAATAGAGATATTATTGTACCAATAGAAGTATTAATTAAGCTCTAAATAATCACTAATAAATAAAAAGTAGTTTTTTTTTTTAATCAAAGAAAAACCAATTAAAGAAAAATATTTTCATTGGATGCGTTAATCGTTTAATCTCTCACACATAAATGTTAAAAGAACTCATTAATCTTACACTAGTAAATAAATTTATGCTCAAATTCTATTTAGAAATATCAAACATATAACTTTATAAAACTTTTCAATCATAATTTTTTAGTATTTGGTTACTTCATTCAATAAATAGTGTTTATTTTAGTTAAATAGTTATTGAATAATGCGAAGGGTTTGTTTTAATTTGTAATTTTTTTCTTAAAAAAATAGATTTTAAATGAAAAAAAAATCAAAAGTTAAATAAATATTCTATTAATATTTAAAGTATAAGAATAGACCTCATTTACAGTTGTCACTTTAGGCCCTACAATACCTTGAGCCGACCCTGGTTGAATCGAATGCCAAATAGACTTTTAACCTATCACTGATATTCCTAAAATTTAACACTATTCACACTATCAAAATCTTAAAATTTTTTACAAGAGAATCTAAATCAAAATCACGAAAAGTAAAAGGAAATGGAAGAAGAGTACCTTTAAACAACACCACCCAAATCAATTGCACTGTAGTGATATCAGAAATTCACAAAACCTAGCTAAATCAAAAAATTACAAACCTAGAGAAACCCACAAAACCTACAGCGAGAGAGAGATGACAATGTATATATATTTGAACTTTTTAATTTTCATTTTAGATTTGAGAGGACAAATTTTCTAGGAATAGTTGGTGCCAGGCGGGAGATGGAAATTTTGAGGGATCTTTTACTGTGTATTGATTGATTCAATTTTATTTCTTACCTTTTACAAAAATTATCATTTTTAGTCCTACGTTTTGATCATGATCAATGTGGTTTTTATTATTATTTTTAAATTAATTTAATTAATTTGTTCCTTATTGTTGATGAAAAATGTCTATACGCCAATAAACTTAAAAGTTGGCATTTTTCACATAAGAGACTTCATTGGTAGCCTCGAAAGAATTTCCTCGGCGAGGTCATTTGGTATAGTATAGCTTCATGGCCGCGCCTTGCTGATTCTCATACTTCAGCTCAGGTCCTTGGCTCTTTATAATCAATATATAAGAAAAAGAATGGTTAAAGAGTTACATTCTAAACCCTGTAATTAGGAATGTAACATATTAAAATTCAAAGTAAAATGAAAAGGTCCATCCTAAACAAAGTTGTGTGCGCTAATTTGAGGTATTCGGAGGACAGATTGTATTTAGTTGGGAGCCCTTAGCCAATAGTTACCGTAACATCCTGTTTTTGAGTATGTGAGCATTCTAATTTAAAGGTGGTCTCTCTCTCTCTCTCTCTCTGTAACTGACTTGTAGTTTTTGCACAAGTGAGGCTTTCTCTGTTGTTTCTGTAGAAGTTATTAAAATGTAAAATTTGTAATTGATAAGTGGCTACCAAGTGTCAAAGAAAGAGGCAATTGAAAACTAGATGTCAACAATCTAGCTAATTGTAGAACTAAGTGGCTGCAAAATGAAATTGAAGAAACATGCCCATAGACACCTCCCAGGCTCCCATGGTAGGTGTCATTCAAAGAAAAAACCAAAGGCTTCTATATAAATCATGCAATGTAACAAAAGTGTACTAAAGAAACTGAATTAATTCAAGAGCAAATACTCTGTTTCATTGTCGTGTACCTTATCACTACATAGACCAAAATACTAAATTATCTCTTTAACCAAATAATTAAAACCAAAAGAAGTGTGTTGGTATGTGCCACCAGTTGTAAAAGTTGTTGGTTGTGCCCTGCATTGCGTTGGGCTTGCACAATACTGGTTGTATTGTAAGCGATTTAATGAAATCCTATTTCTTGTGTTATCATTTTTGTAAATATTTTGGCTTCTTCCTTGTACGAGTACTTCTTAGGTGTCTTACTACATAAAATTCCAGACTTAGCCTATATATATATACCAAAACATTTTTCTTTTTAAAGTACTCGTTTGGTAATTGCCTATCTAGCTTTTTGCTAATAACTTAAAAAAAAATTAAAAATAGTGAGAAAAAGCGGGAAAAAAAAATTGAAATTTTAAAAAACTGTACATGAAAAATTATAAGCTGAATCGAATCCCAAATAGGCTTTTAATCTATCATTGATATTCTCAAAATTTAACACTACGTGCACTATCAAAATTTTAAAATTTTTTACAAGAGAATCCAAATCAAAATCATGAAAAGTAAAAGGAAATGGAAGAAGAGTACCTTTCAACAACACCACTTAAATCAATTGCAGTTTATTTGGGATCTTTTTATTTTGCTGAAACTGAAAATTTTTTGCTGAAAATACTGTAAATAAAGGTAAAAGTTAGCAAAAAAGTACATTGAGACTCATAAATAGTACTAAAATGTATTGTGGGGTCCATGAATAATAGCAAAAATAAGTTGAATAGTAAATTAAACTGGCTTTTTAATTTGAAGCCAAACACACACGTAGTGATATTAGAAAATCACAAAACCCATTTAAATCAAAAAATCACAAACCCACAAAACCCAGAGTGATTGAGAGATGAAAAGGTGTATATATTTAAACTTCTTAATTTTCATTTCGAATTTCTGTGGACAAATTTTCTAGGAATAGTTGGTGCCCGGCGGGAGATGGAAATTTTGAGGGATCTTTTACCATGTATTGATTGATTCGATTTTATTTCTTACCTTTTACAAAAATTATCATTTTTAGTCCTATGTTTTGATCATGATCAATTTGGTTATTATTATTATTATTTTTGAATTAATTTAATTAATTTGTTCCTTATTGTTGATGAAAAATGTCTATATGCCAACAAACTTAAAAGTTGACATTTACCACCCAAAAAAAAAAAATTTTTTTTTTTTAAAGTTGACATAGCTAATAAAATAATTAATAAATTTTAAAAAAGGTCATATCAGCAGCTAAATTGAAATTTCAATTTTAAAAAGAGTAAGAGAAAAAAAAAATGTGGGACTTAGTTTTTCTTGCATCTTCGTACACTTTCTTAGCAATCAAACATAACTATCAAATTCTTTTTATTTTTATTTTTTGGACTTCTTGGTAAGGGTTGGTTCTTTGTTGGTACACAATCTGGTCTTTAAATTTTAAAGCATTATTAAAATGACAGGGATGACACTAGTTTGGCACTTCATAGAGGATGTGATTTGGTTCTACAGGATTCTGGCTTGTAGGATTAGTGGTGTTCATGGTGCGGTGTATCGTGGTTTTGGCCATTTTTAACATTGTATTTTGCGGTACAGTTTAGCCAAAACCATAATTACATCGTAGCTTATTTTTGTAGTCACATGTGCGGTATGATTTAGAGTTTAGCTAAAACCGTAACTACAACGCAATTCATTTTTGCAATCACATGTGCAATGCAGTGTATAAAATGCAGTTTGAAGCAGGTATATTTTTCAAATTTTGGGATTTTCCTGCCTAGCCCAAAACTTATTTTTCCCTTTGTTTTGGGCTTATTTTAAACTATTGAGTTAGTTTTTCTATATTTTGAGTTGATTTTCCTAATTAACACTTGCTAGAGTTATTATTATTATTATTATTATTATTATTTTAATTTTTGGAAAATTAGGGTTATCAAACACTTAATAATATATTTAATATTAACAAAATAAACATATTAATATATAGAGGATGCGGTGCGATGCTATTTTCTTTTTATAAAACTGCAAACTGCACTGCATTTTATAGTGAGAAGCAATGTTATTTGCGGTTCGGTGCGGTTATGCTACTTTGAGAACGGTTTTGGTGCGAATTTTGCTGTTTGTTCGGTTTAGTGAACACCCCTAGGCACGATGATTGATTCATTTATTGTATCGTATCCAATGTAACCATGAGTCATATCACTCACACTACAAAATACAATTCGAATCTATCATTAAAGGATCGGATTTAGTAGACATATTATAAATTAATCATGAACTTAATAATTAATTGCTATTGGTTTTTCATCAAAAAAAAAAAAAAATTTGCTATTGGTTTATTAATGACTAATTAGAACCATTAAAAATAAAAATATGATTTTTCTATAGGAGTATGGATAAAAGAATTGGGCCGTTTGGCTATGAAGAAGTTAAATTCATATTATGAATATTTTATATATATATTTTTCTTTTTAACCGGCAATAAGTAGGGATGAATTGAAGATTTGAACTCAAAACAACATCACTAAATTATAAATTTGTTTACCAGTGTAAGAAATATTTTTAACTATAAAATTTTTTACTGTATTAGAAATATTTTTAACACTAGAAGTAGAAGGTGATAAATGTTGTGTGCTTGCAGGTCTATTATATCGTACTAGTGTGTAACTCCATGCATATACATGAGTACGTTTAAAAACAATCATATATATATATATATATATATATATAATTTAAAATCTAATTAGATCCACTCTTCGGTTGGAGTATAATAATGGGAGATGCTATGCATCAAAGACATTTATGACCCGAAAAAAGGAGGGGTGGGTTTGTGGGGTTGGATTAATGAAACTGATACTGAAGATGATGACTTAGCAAAGGGATGGGTATTTGTTCAGGCAATATCAATAATAATCCTATGTCAATTGACAAATTTTCTTGTTTTATTTTTTAAAATATTTATTAAAAGAAATATCTTATAATTGGCGAACTAGTTGAGAGTTGAGACCCAAATGTTGAAAAAAGGTTGGCTTTGACATGTGGTAATAATATAAGGTTAAAATGTTAATGAATGACGTAAAGACATTTGTTAATGAACTATTTTAAGAAAATTTTTATGAGAAAAGAAAAGAAAAAACAATTAATATTTTGACAGCTTTTTCTATTTTTCATAAAAGTAATATCAAAACTTTTTTATAATGGTTTGTTAACAATTGCCTCTGATCATTCGTTACACCCATAATATAATAAGAGCTCTCAAAATATAATACACACACACACACACACACACTAATTCTACTACTACATGCAAACTCATGTGACGCACTAGAGTTAATAATACACATATTATAGATATTTTGCAAGATAGCATTTTTTTTTAAACATTCATAATAAAATAAAATAAAATTCGATGGGAAGAAGTATTTAACTTCTATACTTTTCCAAGGTTTAGAAGTGTTGTCTAACCTGGAATGTTATTGGATTGCTAGGAGTTAGAGATATAAACTGTTAATACTAAACATATGTGCTTGTGTTGTCAACAACTCAGTGCAGGTTCATAATTACAGAAACCTAATTACAAAATAATTTACAATTCTTAAATTAATAAAACAAAACTCCCAAAAGTTATATATATATATATATATATATATATATATATAGTTATACACACACACACACACACACACTCAAAACTAATATCTTTTGAATACATACATATTGTACAACCAAGTCTTAATTTTCCCATCAACCGTTCATCATTCAATTATTACACATAAACACAACAACCTTCACAAGTGTGGTGCATTAAAAAATTTTAACTTATTTTTATGATTTATTCTTTTTTATTAATATTAAACTTACTTGAGGAAACCATAGAACTTAAAGATGATCGAATACTTTGGAAAATGATTTCTATATTCACATGATGAACTAAGTTATAGAGATTCTGTCATATATATACTGCACAAAGTAAGAGGAAAAGATACAAACTAACCAACTTACAAGAAACCAATTATAACAAACACCTGTCACCTACACTAATACTAATATAATCATAAGTAGAACGACATGTAGCTTATCATTTTATTCATATACAAGTAGACATATAAAACGACTGTCGTTCTTCACTATAATGTGCATCTTCAGTGCTTTTATTCTTGATTGTAGCTTTTTTTCAACCTTTGATATTTCAATAATAAGAAGAGCGGGTTTTGAAATTGTCATTAAAAAAATTATAATAGAATATCATTTTTATAGTCAAATGTGAAAAACACCCTTATCAAAAAAAAAAAAAAAAAAAAAAAAAAAAAGATAGTGAAAGACACATATAGTTTAAATAAGAGAGTCAATACTATATTGGAGAGTCAATATCATATTGGAAAGCGTTTTACTTTGGTCAAGAAAATGAAATATTTCGGTACCAATTAACATTGATGTACCATTTCGAGATTACTGCTGCTCATATATATATATATATATATATATATATATATATCTTCATAATTCAAAACCTATAAAATTTGTTACAAATATTTAAAATGATAATTTACATGTATGCTTTAATATGTGAACCTTCTGATTAAAGTGACAGCTCATTAATACTTAGCATTTCTCTTATATTAATAATACAAGTTTATAGTTGTAAATAGCAGATCACTTGTATTCTTTACAAAAGTAAAACAAGTTTGAATTGTCAAATGCAAACTTGTGTCTTGTTAATATTAAAAAAAATATAAAAATCTATTTGAAATTTAAGTTACCAAGTTCACGTCTGTAGTGTCAGGGCACACTTCCCACACTTAACAAAATGTAAAGTCTCTTATTTGATAAAAACAAAAAGCAAAGAAAGTTAAAACAAACATCAGTCAGTAAGAAGAAAAGCAGAAGTGGAGCAAGTTTGGACGAAAGATGAAGAAGAAGAAAACCAAAGACAAAGAGGAGACGGAGAATGATCGGCGAAGTGGCGTCGCTGCCAGAAATGTGGAAGTTATGAGTATCTTTTTTTTTTCTTTTTTTTTTTGAAAAAATGATTCTATTAAAGGGGTCTGGTATGATACTGGGAGATTGATGAGATTGGGACCTTTCTCAGATTCAAGCAGAGAAGACCTTAGAAAAATGCACCTCGTGTACCAGTTATTGTGCCCATGATAAATGCCAGCATGCTAGGTAGTCATGCATCAAAAAAACCTTAATGATGACTTCTCACAGGAAACGGTGAGAATTTTAGAAATCCAACTTTAATTCCTGTGAACAAGGTTATTGAATGAAAGAGCTTAGCATTAAAGGTACTAAATAAATAAATACAACATTGCATTGTACATGTTCATAATGAGCCAAAAAAAAAACACAATTGATATATAAATTGTCGTAAGATTTTTGTCTTTGTATCACAATCTTTAGAAATTATATTTTTATTCTCAAAGACAAATGAGGGTAAATACTGCCAGTCACATATGAAAAAAAATAATAATAATAATCCCAAGTGCAAATTCTTTCACCGAAGAAGAAAATTGATATTACGTGAAAAAGGCTATTATTTATAATCTCATCAGTAATTTAAAAAATAAAAAAGTCATGGGCCGCACTCAAAGCCCATCAACAGAAGTTTTGGACTAGGCTTTTGCAAGCCCTTCCTGAATCAACTCTAAAAGTGGCCTTGCGAATTCCAACAACCTAGTATGAACACGGTTTTCTTTCGGTGCAGTGGGGACCATTGGTGTTTTGTTAGCTTTTGATTATTGTATTGGTGTTTTGTCTGCTTTTGATAATTGATGCAAGTTGGGGAATTTAATTAATATTGGTGTTTTGTATGGTTTTGATTATTGATGCAAGTTGGGAAACTATATATGTATATTTTTTTGGTTCGCATCGTTGTATCCCACTACTACGTGTTTTATAGTATTATTATGCTAAGAGCTCGCTGTCATCGAAGTACTCAAAGAGTCAAACAGCATATTCCCATCCCTTATCACAGATCACAGATCCTTCTGCCCTCAGTTCTCAGTTCTCACAAAGACAGCATTAGCATTCATTCAATTCTCTCTAATTCAAGAAATGGCGGAAGGAGCTCTGTTCGACGTTGCTAAGGGAATCATCGGGATAGCGGGCAAGCTAGCACTCCAAGAGGTTGCGCTCATCTGGGGTGTCAAAGACGAGATCAACAAACTCGAGGAGACAGTTAAGACAATCAGTTCTGTGCTTAAGGATGCAGAGGCTCAGGCGAAGCAACACAACCGTGAAGCGATCAAAAATTGGCTGCAAACGCTTAAGGATGCCATGTGTGATGCAGATGACTTACTGGATGAAATCTCCACTGAGGCCTTGCGACGAGAAGTGATGACCCGGGACAAGAAGGCCAAAGAGGTACGCATCTTCTTTTCTAAATCTAACCAGATTGCATATGGTGTTAGAATGGGTCATAAGGTTAAGGAGATGAGGGAGAGGTTTGATGCGATTGCAGCAGAAAGGATTAAGTTTCACTTAGAAGAACGTTCTGAGGAGGAACAAGTCAGGCATAAGGCAAGAAGGGAGACTCATTCTCTTTCACATGATGAAGCAGTTATAGGGAGGGAGGATGATAAGGAGGCTATTATTGGATCTCTGTTGGATCCCAATGCTAAAGAGAATGTTTCGGTCCTTGCGATAGTTGGTATCGGAGGACTAGGAAAGACCACATTAGCTGGACTTGTCTTCCGTGATGAAGAACAAATCAAGAAACATTTTGAGCTAAAAGTGTGGGTGTGTGTCTCTGATAATTTTGATGTGAAGATAATTGTTGAGAAAATCTTGGAGAGTGTAACAAGTAAGAAACTAGAAAACCTTGAAATGGACACGCTAGTCACTTATCTACAAAAAGAAATTAATGGAAAAAGATACTTGATTGTGTTGGATGATGTGTGGAACGAGGATCGTGAAAAATGGAATGAATTGCAAAAAATTTTAATGGGTGGTGCAATAGGCAGTAGAATCTTAGTAACTACACGTAGTGAACTTGTGGCAAAGATTACACAACCCATGCAACTGCATGTGTTAAAGGGTTTAGATAAACAACATGCTTGGTCTTTATTTAAGAAGATGGCGTTTGAAAAGGGGAAAGAACCGAAGAATGAAAGCTTTGTAAAAATTGCAAAAGAAATTTTAAAAAAATGTGTAGGGGTTCCACTTGCAATAAGAACAATAGGAGGTCTGTTGTATTTTAAAAAATCAGAAATTGAGTGGTCATTATTTGAAAAAAATAAACTTTCGAAAATACGTCAAAATGAAAGTGACATTTTACCAACATTAATGTTGAGTTATGATCATCTCACCTCACACTTGAAGCAATGCTTTGCTTATTGTAGTCTATTTCCAAAGGATTACAAGATTGACAAGTCAAGTTTGATTAATATGTGGATGGCGCAAGGTTTTATCTTGTATGAAGAAGATCAATGTCCAGAAGACGTTGGTGATGAGTATTTTATGGATTTGCTTTGGAGATCATTCTTTCATGAAGTTGAAAAAGGTGAACTTGGCAATATTTCAAAATTCAAGATACATGATCTCATGCATGATTTAGCAATACAAGTAACAGGATTAGATTGCACCACCATTAATTCAAAAGTGAAAGGCATTAAAGAGAAAACTCGTCATGTGTCATTTGAAGATACATTGTACTCATCATTGGAAATTCCGATCTCGTTATGCAAAGCAAGAAGGATAAAAACTTTTCTTTTGCCATGTCAACCAAAGTATGATACCAT
This sequence comes from Lithocarpus polystachyus, assembly GCA_033629205.1. Lineage (NCBI taxonomy): Eukaryota > Viridiplantae > Streptophyta > Magnoliopsida > Fagales > Fagaceae > Lithocarpus > Lithocarpus polystachyus. The sequence goes on from CM066165.1 coordinate 2,829,405, forward strand.
TAGATCAAATGATTCAACTTATAGTGAAATTATTGCAAGTTTTAAGTTCATACGCTTGCTAGATTTGCATAACATGGGGATTAAAACAATTCCAAGTTCTATCAAAAAGTTGAAGCATCTAAGATATCTTGATCTTTCTAAGAATGAAGACATTAAGATGCTTCCTAATTCTATTGTCAAGTTGTACAATTTGCAAACACTTAAACTTTCTAAGTGTCAAAACCTTAAAGAATTGCCAAGAGATATTAACAAATTAATCAACCTCAGGTTTCTTGAGATTGATTGGTGTTGGAGTTTGACTCATATGACAAATGGACTGGGCCAATTGATTAATTTACAAACATTGTCGAGATTTGTGATGAGGGAGGGTAAGATTGATTCAGTGCCTAAGAGTAGCGGTGGATTGAAGGAACTTGCCAGGCTAAACGAGCTAAGAGAAAATCTGTCAATTGAAAATCTTAAACACGGAAAAGATGCCGCATTAGAGTACAAGGATGCAAATTTGAAAGAGAAACAACGTCTTGATAGGTTGGACTTAAAGTGGATATACGAAGCCATTGATGAGAAAAGTGCCGGTTACGATTATATGTCATTGGAAGCCTTGCAACCGCATATAAATCTCAAAGTATTAAGTTTATGGTGGTACGGGGGAGTGAAATTTCCACATTGGCTTGTGTCACTCACAAATCTTGTCCAATTTGAATTATATTCATGTAATAAATGCCAATATCTTCCACCGTTGGACCAATTTCCTTCTCTCAAAATTATCCGTTTGGAGGAATTGGATTCTTTAGAGCACATATCAGATTCAGAGAGAGATAACAGTGATTCTTTATTCTACCCATCTCTGGAGATACTCAATTTTTCAAGATGTCCTAGTTTAAAGGGATGGTGGCGAGGAAGGAGGGATTCTCTTCCTTCATTTCCTCGTCTTTTTGATTTAGATATTAGGGATTGCCCTAATCAGCTGACTTCCTTTCCTTTGTTTCCATATCTCGAAAGATTGAAGCTAAGTAATTGTAGCTTAAACTTGAAGCAGTCATTGGAGAGGATGATGATAAACAACAAGACTTCAGGGAATCTACCATCAATCGCTTCTTCTTCTTCTTCTTCTTCTTCTCCTTCTACAATTGTTGCCCCTCTCTCCAAATTAAGTTTCATGCAAATAGAAGAAGCTTTGCCAGAGGAGTACCTACCAAATCTCATTTCTCTCTGTACTCTAGATCTAGGCAAATGTCCTCTTCCTCAAGGCATTCGATATCTTACGGCACTTCAAGAGCTGCATGTTCGGGACTCTAAGGTCGTTGATTTATCCAATGATTGGGATGAGATGGAATGGCAAGGACTTAGGAAACTTCTCTCTTTGGAATTCGATGAACTTCCGAAGTTGGTCTCTCTCCCGATGGGACTTCAATATGTCAGCTCTTTACAAGATCTCTCTATTATGTATTGTCCTAGTTTGATAGCCATACCGGAGTGGATCTGCAAACTTATATCTCTTCAATCACTTTATATTTGGGATTGCCCTAAATTGGAATCATTGCCAGAAGGATTCGGCGCCCTTACCTCTTTGCAAGAACTAAGTATTAGAGGATGTCCCATCTTACTGAAAAGATGCAAGAAGCAAATCGGGGAAGATTGGCATAAAATTTCTCACATTCCCAATTTGAAAGGAGATCTTAAAAAAGAGCCAGGTATATAAAGTCACCATTTTACTCTCAACCTTCAATTAAAAAAAAAAAAATCCAAAAGCCCAATTATTCTTCTCCATTGTTCTCTCTCAACATCTGTATTTCTTGGTGATTAAATTTCAGATGAAGAAGAACCAAATGAAGAAGCAAAGGAACCTGCTCGTCAGAATTGGGAGTTAATTAAAGCTTTTGGGTGCTGCAATTGTTCAACTCAGCAACTCACTCACTGGTACTATCTCCTTTCTTTTGTTTATCTGCTAACAATTCTCTCATAGATTAATTTCTTAGATTTTATTAAATTCCATCTTTGGATTTTCAACCAGGTTGATGTGGTGATGTATTTGATTTCCCATTGTGTAACAGAGTCAAAATTGGCAAAAGATAATATTACTAGGAGAATTGAATCAGATAACCATGCCGTAGGAATCAACTCATTGTACAGGTATACTGTTGCTTCAGTTCCATTTTATATAAAGCTTCCAATTTGCTGTTCTACAGATAATCTCATGAATCACAATTTATTATCTTAGTTAAATCACCATTGGATCATGCTTTATAATAAAACATAATTTTCAAGCATCATGGTTTTATTTTGAAAAATTGCTTGATATTTAGAAGGAAGTTATTATATGTTACCAAAGTAACGAACTATCTAAATTTTCTCACTTTGTTGATTTTAATATTGTTAGTTGGTTTGAGCTATAAAAAAAAAAAAAAAAAAAAAGAAATCTTCCACTGACTTGTTTTATAACACCAAATATGCTTTATAGAGATCAAGCACCTATTAATTGTTGTTGTTGTGATTACAGAAATATTCCAGTCAAGATGATTCCTTTTTTTATTAAAGCTATTTTTCCTACGGATAGTAGAAGTCGAAGAGAAGGAACTCAAAGCCGTCGGCGCTGAACCCTTGCCCAACGGCCGCCGTGGTCTCCGCATCCATGGCTGGGAGATCAAAACTCGCAAGCTCTCCATTCTCACCTCCTCCAACCTCCAGCTGTCAGTCTCTTTCTCTCTCTTTTCTTTTCTTTTTTTATTTTCTTTTATTTATTTATTTTTTAAATTACTAAACTCAGAGCATAAACTGAACCATTTCATATAATGATTTTGTTGTTGTTCTGTTAATTTTAGCTTGTCCAAATTGAATTTTGCTTTCTCTCTCACCGTATCGCTAGCTATATATAGTCGAATAGCGGTGATCAGTCAGGTTTTCTTGAATGTGATGAAAATGTTAGGAGAAGTTTTTGAGTAGTTATGTGGAAACTGAAAATTGGTAAAGTCTCTTGACATTGTCATTATACTAGGAACCTAGGATCATATGCCGCCTTCACCGGGATCAAAAATTAACAAAAAAAAAAAACAAATGTACATTGACATGTATGGACTTTGTATACAACATTCTTTTTTTCCAATTTGGATTTTATTTGGTACAGGTTGAGTGTCTGAGTCGAGGAATCAGCCTCTCCAAATTAAATTGGGAATAAGGCTTATTTAGTGGTAGTTATGGAAATTGGAGATCTTCATGTTGCCAGAAGAAGTTTGATGATATATGTTAGGGGTCTATGAGTATATGTTTCATCAGCAACATTCGTGGTCTAGCTCTGTATTTTTCTTCTGTTAAGTTTAGTTGGGTTCGAAGAGCAGGCAATTCAACAGCTCACGAAGTTGCCAGATTTGCTTTATCTTCCTGTCGGTCCTTCTTTTTCCATAATGGTAATCTTCTGCCATTTATAGAGTCTGTTTGTAAAGTAGATAACCCAGCTTGTATTTCCTTTTCTTAATTAAAGTTATTGCAGATTATCAAAAAAATTAAAAAAAAGAACAAGTCATGATGGTTATGTTATGTGCTTGCAGGAGGGAAGAAAAGCTTCAGACTTCTCACTGGCCAGAGATGGTTTTCAGGGAGGGTTGTTTAATTCTTAAACATGTGGATAGTGGCACCAAAATTTATTTCAATGCATTCAATGCTCTAACTGGTTGGAAGCAGGAGGCCTTATGTCCAATTGAGGTCCCTACAGCAGCAAAGTGGAAATTTAGAAGGTAAGCTAGGCATCTGTATATAGTTTCTTTGTTGTGGGCAACTGGATCTATAAATTTCTTCAAGTCTTGAAGGATTACTACTTTTGTGAACTGTAATATCACCTACTTTATTAGTTTACATGTGGAACTGTTTTTTTGAACTTGATGCATCATTTTAATGTGGGTGCTGCAGGCAATAGAGTGTAAGGCTACAAATTTGAAAGAGAAACAATGCCTTGATAGCTTGTACTTAAATTGGATAGGAGAAGACATTGATGAGGCGAGTGTTAGTTACGATGAGATGTCACTGGAAGTCTTGCAACCATATATAAATCTCAAAGCACTGGGTTTAAAGTGCTACGGGGAGTGAGATTTCCACTTTGGCTTATGTCGCTCACAAAACTTGTCCAATTTAAATTATATTTATGTAAAAATTGCCAATATCTACCATCAATCGCTGCTTCTTCTTCTTCTTCTCCGTCTTCTTCTTCTTTTAAAATTGTTGCCCCTCTCTCCAAATTAAGTTACATGCGTATACAGAAATGGAAGAAGCTTTTTCAAAGGAGTGCCTTTGAAATCTCACTTCTCTCTGTACTCTATATCTAATCAAATGTCCTGTTCCTCAAGGCATGCGATATCTTACTGCACTTCAAGATCTGAGAGTTTGCAACGCGGAGATGGCTGATTTATCCAATGATTGGGATGAGATTGAATGGCAAGGACTTAGAACCCTTCTCTCTTTGCAACTTTCTAGTCTTCCAAAGTTGGTCTCTCTTCCGATGGGGCTTCAATATGTCAGCTCTCTACAAAATCTTGAAATTAGCTTTTCTCCTAGTTGGAAGAGCTAGGTATATACCCAACCCTCCAATAAAAAAATCCAAAACCCATATTCTTTTTCTCCTTTGTTCTGTCTCAACATTTTACTGTATTTCTTGGTGATTCAATTTCAGATGCATAACCAAATGAAGAAGCAAAGAAACTTGCACCTTTGAGACTTAATTAAAGCTTTTGGATGCTGCAATTGTTCAACAACTCACTCACTAGTACTATCTCCTTTCTATTGTTTTCCTTTTCCCCCTTTATTTGCTCATAAAAAATTATGTAAACTTTCTTTCATCTAATTTCTTACATTTCAATAAATTTCACCCTTTTTTTAAAGCTATTTTTCTATTGATAGTAACAGTAGAACCTGATGCATCATTTTAATATGGATGCTGCAGGCTTTATCTTTTATGTTTTTATGGATCATTTCTACAACAATATGTGGCTTTCTCAAGTTATTCATCAATGGAGGTAACTTATATACAATATCCTAACGTCCCTCTCCAGTGTCCCTTATCCTTGTTTCTTTTGTTTCTTCTTTCACATCTCTAACATGTGAGTGTAACTAATGATTGTCTGTCATTTGGTCCTGTCCATTTACATACTAACATCAATTCTTATTTTACTGTATTTCACATGCACAAGACAAGAAGTGGAGAGTAAATATAGGGCCCCATGGATAAGTGATGTAGTGCTTTTAATCTCAAGGTAAGCCTACTTATCTAAAATCGTAATGGTTTAATTACTACTTTTGTATATTTTAGTTTTTTAGATTGCAACTTTTACTTCTCTTGTCTGAATTTGTTTCTAAGTATAATTTTTGTATGTCTCTTTTTCCTTCCCCTCTAATTATCCAAAGATACTTCCCTGGGTAATGTGGGAGCTGTTTCACCAGTTTGTATAGCAAAATACCTATGCATGCGTCATAGTCCTTGTTTGAAGACATTTCTGCTTTATCTATTGAATGGGAATGGGAGAGGAAGAGGAGGATTTCAATTCCTGTGATCCTAAATAATATAAAACATATGATTGGAAACTTTTTGTATATCTTTTCTCACATATTTGAAAAATACAAGAGGATGTAGGTCAAGAGTGCACTAAGCTGCTCACATCCCAGAGACTGGAACTTCTTTTGCGAGGATTTAGCTCGTGTGTCTACAGGTTTCTCAGTATAGATGTAAGTATTAATTTTAACAAAATAACAAGGTCCAAAACTCCAAATATATAGGTAATATACTACAGAACCAAATTTATCAAATACTAATCTAGTTCTCTCTTTTAACTTTTCCTTTTTGTTTCAGGTTGATGAGTTTATCATTTATTGGATTTTATATGCAAAAGCTTAAGGAGAAATGAATACTAATGCAGGTAAGAGTTTAAGTGTGCATGTTTTTTTTTTTTCCAAACTACAGTGTGCATGTTTTTTTTTTTTTTTTTTTTTTTCCAAGCTAGCCTAAAATTCGTTTACTGAAACTAGGAGAAAATAGTGGTAACTATCTTGTTCCTTAACTAATTAAATCTTTCGCTGTAGGTTTGGCTTCAATTTTTGAGTTTTTTCCCCCCCTGCAACATGATAGGCAACAACAACAATAAAGCATTAGTCCCAAATATTGAGGTCAGCTATGGATCCTCATTTCCTCTCAAAAGTTTTTCCTTTTTTGCAATGTGGTAGAGAACTTATTATTCACTTTTTTATTTCTCAAACTTTGCTCAGATAGGTTATCATGGATGAAAGCTATAGCTTGGTGTTACCACTCAAAGTATTCCCTGCTTTTCATGGTGAATGATTCTAGGACTTGTCAACAAGGCTTGCTTGGGGAGTTCCATTACTTAATAAAGACGACATTCCTTTCATCTCTGGATTAATTTCTTAAGGTTGCTTAGTATACCATGGAATTATATAAGAAATGTGGCTCCTGTGAAATATCACTTAAAATCTAGAGCCTTGTTGGAATTTTTTGTTTATTGCTCTGTCTGATAGGTTCAGGCTTGCTGGTGTGTTTGTAGTTCTTCTGCTGGTTCAGATTTGCTGCTGTATTTGTGTTGCTGTTTTTCAGCTTGGTTTCAATGAAATTTCTGCTTGATTATCCAAAAATAAAATAAAATAAAATCTAGCACTTTTCTATTCTAAAGAACAGGAGTTCCTAACTTGTCTCATGGCTTTTAAATTGAATACTGGACAACAACAGCTATCAGACATAAGAGAACTAATGATTTTATTTCCAATGATTTGAGTTCCAAAACGAAATTAGAATATCTTTACGTAAATTGGGCGCTTTTTCTTTTGAATCAAGGTTTTGGCGTTTCTTTTGGGGAATGGTCTTGCTAACATCCAAGATACTAAGCATGAATCTAGACTATTCGTGAATGTGAATGCCATATGGTCCTGCATTAAGCATTAGCATTGCAGGAGATATGAAAAGATTGACACTTGGAAAGCCTTTCAATGACGCCTTGATATACACATTGGATACAACTTCAATTCAAAATCTTAGGCCATTTTGCTTGGGGATTAACTCAAAAAAATCTCTCAAACTCAACACTCATGGCTCAGGTTCAAGCCTCTACCACAGCTGACCAAATGGGCCTCTATATCTTTCAGGACACTCTTGCCAATTGAACATACTAGCAACTGTTACTAACTATAAGAAAATATTTTCGATATCACGTGAAACTGATGAATCACAAGAGAGGAAAATAATTAAAATAATTAACAAAGGGATTGAATCCTATTCCTCTCTTTTCCATCATTCCTAGTTCAAAAATCGAGAGCTTTCTATGATCATATTATTGCCCTATTCTCCTCAAATTCTCAGCTACTTCCCATCTCATATGTTAAACAAAACAAGACCCATAATCTTGCTAACAACTCAAATTAGTAAATTTGATACGTAGATGTAATGCTGGGCAAGTCTTTTTGGCAAATTAAGGAAATTCCCATGTTGTCTAGCCAAATAGATGAATAATTTTACTTTATTTTTGCGCGATTTACATATAGGACAGGATGCTTAAATAAGCAAATGCATACTTTTTTCACAAAATGTGAATAATGTAACATATGGATAAAAATCAAATAAAAATATTTTGTATCACTTTTTATGTTCCGCTTTTTTTTTTTTTTTTTTTTTTTTTTCTCACCAATCATGATATACCATGTGTTTTGATATATATATATATATATATATATATATATATATTTTCTAGGGGCAAAACTACCCTTGGACTAGGGACGGGGGAAGGGGGGCGCAATGGCCCCCCCTAATTTTTTTTAAAATATTATTATATACTAGTCGCAGACCCACGCGATGCGTGGAAATTGATAATTATTTCGTAGTTATAGTATAATATATAATTTGTTCTCTCTAAATTTTGTGGAAAATAATTTTTTCTCCCCAAAAATTAAACAATTTCTAAAATTATATTTCATTTATCAATCTCAAAAAATATATCATCATTATTATTTGGATTTTTTTAGTTGATATTATTCATTTTTAGGAGGTCCGTATTTTTCTAAGTTATGTTATTGTGCATTATGTTTTCTTAATTTTTTTTGTACAATTAAACTGTTTAAGTTTCAAATATATTATTCAAATTTTTTATTTTCTTAAAAGAAATTATTATATTTATAATTTTTCTTATCCTAGGAGTAGCTTTGAACTATTAATTGGGTTTTGTTTACTAATATAGATACATGAGATTGGAACTGCATATTTCTTAGATATCCCTAAAAATATTTAAAATAATATGTAGACAAAAAAAGAGGTAGACTTTATATATAAAATTGAACATTTCAGTCTCTCCAAAAGATAAAAAATTGAACACTTCACCTATCAAAATGAAAGAAAACAATTTGTATAACAATATAAAGAGAACGTGATCAAACAAATAAAAATTGACTACATACACGTTCAATTATTAAGATCAATTGCCTTTAACTGGACATTTATATTGCATTTATTTTTACTACGCTGTTGAGCTTCATCATCTTCCACGTTATTATCTTTTTTATTATTTATTTTTTGCTTTTATTTTTTTAACAATATTAAATATATAAATATATTGACTTTTCAAATTCATCTTAGGCCGTTTTAACTTTAAATATTTATTTACTTTAATTTTGATGTTATAACTAAATAATAAATCAATGAAAAATAAAAATAAAAATATTGTCTATACATATTCATCTTTTGTTGTTTTAATAGTCGATAATCACATTCAAATACATAGCCAAGATTATATTTTGATCTAAATTCAAAATCTCACTTTCAAAATAACTAAGTATTATGTCAAAAAAAAAAAAAAAAAATCAAACAAAAGCTATAAGCAGAGGGAGAGAGAGAAGACTTGTGATGAAAAAAAAAAACACTATAAATTGTATTAACACAAAATAATATTATAAAAAGAATACAATGATTCATCAACCTAAAGTAAAATTTTGCAAGAAATAATAAATGAATTATATATTTACATATATATGGGATGAATTCAAGTTACACCATTTTTATACCATTAATTCAAAATAGATCCAAAGTCTAAAAATACACTACAGGCCATATCATCAGTTTTCTAAAATTAATGTTTTATCTCGTATTTCCTGTTAACTTCAATAAATGCCTCTCTCAATTTCTCATAGTCTCTTTCCATCCCCTTTTTCTCTGCCGTTTCCTCAACCCTTCATTTCTTTAAAGGTTCCAAATAATTCCTCTGTCACTTTTTTGCAAAAGTGTCAAATGGTATAAATCCATGAGAGGAGCCGGCAAGTTTGAAAAATATTAGAATTTAAAGTTCTCTACATGTATCAAATAAAATTCTCAGCTCTAACTTGTGCTCACTTTTTTCTTTTTAGTGTTTGCTTTGATTTTTTTTTTTTTTTTTTTTTTTTTTTTGTGTTTTGGGCAGAGTAGAGGATCAAAGTTTAGTGTTTGCTTTGATTTTTTTCAATGGACTTAGAGAAGTTAGTCTTGGATGTTCTTCTTCAATAAACCCCTTTCCATCTGTAAAACTCACGCATAAATAATCATTTCTCATATATGCGAAGTCCACCAAATTTGGGAGGGAAAAAAAATCAAAGATACAACAATTTACAAAGTTTTCAACCAGTACACCCAAAACTTATTCCAATCAGCCAACCAAATGAATTAAAAAGAATGGAGAAAACAGCACTAACAACAACAACAACAATAACATAGAAGAACCTAAAAGGCTAAACCAGAGACACCAATTAATCCTATGATCAAGAAAACAACCAGCAAAAACCAAAAACAACAAACCTCATAATATTGACAACGTATTCACTCCCACACTTACCGTCACATTGTCCATTAAAACTAACTCACTATAAAAAAATGCAACTCAAGAACAACAACAATTACAATTAATCTTCTAGTACTTTTCTGATTCATAGGCTGTTTTCAAATTTGTTATTGTACTAAATTAATGTATTAGAATTATTTAAAAATAATAATAGATTAGATTACAAACAAAGAGAACAAAAAAAAAAAAAAAACAACTTAAATACAAAATTACAGCGCATCAACCAAAAGTAGAATTATAAAGAATACAAAAATTTATCAATCTAAAGTAGAGATGCAAGAAAAATAAAAAAAATCAACCAAAAAATTGAGAGAGAGAGAGAGAGAGAGAGAGAGAGAGAGAGAGAGAAAGATAACCTTTTGTTTGTGAGGAAAAACTATGCAAATAAGGGAAGAGAGTGACATATTTATAGTAAAATGGTGTGAATAAAAAGAGACAAAATGAAGGAAGATGAAGAGTGATATTAAAGTAAGGGGTAGTGGGGAGATGAAAAGGTAAGAGAAGGTAGTGGGGAGATGAAAGATTGGACAAAGTCTAAATATTAAAAATGAGTAAATGTTAAAAAAAAAAGAAAATTAGAAAGAAATAGGATAATGATGTGGACGCTGATGTGGCTCGACTGGAGCGTAGCAACAATAAATGCTACGCTTCAGCTTTTAGATATATATAGATATGTGTATTAATTTTAGCAATTTTGTTCTATAAAATTACATTTTATTTCCCTTTAACAATATTATTGATTCTTTTAAGAGTAATGCTATACATACAAACTTTTTTATAACATTTTTACAAACCTTTTTGGTAGCAAATTTTTATTGGTTTGTATATGGCACACCATTTACATTATTTTTTTACTTATTAGTAACCCCTATTACATAAGTAATTTATAAAAAAAAAACTTATAACTATAGTATTTTCCCCATTTTAGTGATCATAAAAAAATTTATAGATCTAAAATCGAAAACAAAATATATAAGCCAAAAAAAAAAAAAAAAAGCTAAACAACAAAAATTACCAGTAAAACTAAAAACAAAATTAAGCTCAATTAACTAATTTTATCCAAAATAAATAACCCTGCCCTTTAAAAAAATTCTAAACAAAAATAATTTTGTCCTTAACTACCAAAAAAAAAAAAAAAAAATCTCAACAACTAAGTAGCAGAATTAAAGGTTGAAATCACTATATAAAGCCAACAATAAAACCACCCCCCCCCCCTAACTCAAAGTTTTGGGTCTATCCCTGTTTTTTTTTTTTCCATTTTAAATTTTGATAATTTTATATGAAAAGTGAAACAAATAAATGGCTAGTTGCGATTGGTGGAACTCAACAGGTGATGAGGATTTGTATTCCTTAAAACCAACATATAACTTAAGCAAGAAGCTTTTAATTTACTTCTTTTAAGATTGTTGATGAGTTTAGTTTCATTGGATTAACTTATTTTGCTTGGGACAAAATTTAGCTACAAAATTGGTTGTAGCCTAAGGCTACAAACTGACTCAATAAAATAAATATTACTACATATTTTGAAAATCTAACCGTTGAATTGTATACTCTTTATGTTCTTAATACACATATCAAATTTTGTATCAATTGTATACTCTTTATTTACTATATAATCAATAAATATATTTTATGCATAATTTTAAATCACAAAACTTGTAATTTAAAAATTTATTGATGACATAGTTATTGATCTTTAATTTTCTTGAAATTTTGCAAATATGAAGGATATAAGAAGAGAATGTAATCCAATTGTGGATTTGTCAAAATTCACCTTCAATAAAAAGATATTGAGTGAGTTTGTAGCCTAAGGTTACAATCAATTTTGTAGCTAAACTTTGTCCGCTTGTTTGAAAATAATGTAAATAAATTGGAAAATAAAATCAGTACAGCACAATGACTGCTCTCATTGTCCATACTTCGTTGACAATAGTGTTTTTTTTTTTAATCCTTAATTAACAATGTACTCTAATACTTCATTTTTGGCAAACAATAACTATCAACAAGGATGTATGTTTTGTTATTCAATTAGTTGGCATTTCCTAATATTTCTTATTGATACATCTAGGATTTATATTCTCACTCTCTCCAAAATATAAAATTATCAACCAAAAAAAAAAAAAAAAACAATGGTAGAATGTCGTTGGGTTATTAGCGTATTGGCAAGTCAAGTTGTTTTTCGTCTTTTTTTTTTTTTGATAAAAACAGGTTGTTAATTTTATTTGTGATATAATATCTATGAAATTAAATTTTCACCATTAAAAATTTATAATAAATTAGATATGTATAAACTGTTATAAGATTTTTGTCTTCCATTTCTATGGTTTGAAATTATATATATATTCCCAAAGACAAAACACTATGAATGGCCATATATATACAAGCAAGCCAAATTTAGTGCACATATTCATCTTATTTAATTTGATATAAAAAGGTATTATTAGTAAACAAAATGATATGCAAAACTGTGTTAAAATGTGAAAACTCAAAACTTCCTTGAGTCAGTTATCTTGGTTCTACAAAAACAAGAAGTGTGGAAAATTCAGGTGCAAACTCTTTCCCCATAGAAGAAAGTGGATATTTTATATATATATATATATATATATATGTAGAAAAGGCTATCATGAATCAACTCATAGGCCCATCCCCAATTCAGCCATGGGCCTTACTTAACCCTTAAAAAAGTCATAGGCCTCACTGAAGCCCATCAAGATAAGTTTTAGACTAAGTTTTTACCCTTCCAGAATCAACTCCAATTAGTGGGCCATGAAATTTCGGACAACCTAGCTAGTATGTATCACAAGAACAGTATATAATTTCTGTGTGGACCCAGAAATGGTTAAAAACTACAGTAATCAGTAGTGGATGTCATTGTACCCCACACGGTTTTGTAATGGCGAAGAGTGGAAAGGAAACACTTGTCGTCCACAAGTTTTTCTTTCGGTGCTGAGGACCAATGGGTGTTTTCTCTGCTTTGAATCATTGATGCAAGTTGGGGAACTATGCTTGTTTTCTTCGCATCCTTGTACCCCACATCTACGCGTTTTACTTTCATCGAAGCACTCAAAAAGCATGGTCTTTTTCTTTTATTCCATCTGAATAGTCCATTCCCACCCATTGTCACAGATTGTTCTGGTTTTACTCTTGTCCTCCAGTTCTCTCTGTTCTCACAAAGACAGAATTAGCATTCATTCAATTCTTTCTAATTAAAGAAATGGCGAAAGGAGCTCTGTCCGGCGTTGCTAAAGGAATCATCGGGATAGCGGGCAAACTAGCACTCCAAGAGGTTGCGCTCATCTGGGGTGTCAAAGACGAGATCAACAAACTCAAGGAGACAGTTACCAAAATCAGTGCTGTGCTTTTGGATGCAGAGGCGAAGCAACACGGCAGTGAAGTGATCAAAGAGTGGCTGAAGAGGCTGAAGGATGCCATGTGTGATGCGGATGACTTGCTGGATGAAATCTCCACTGAGGCCTTGCGACGGGAAGTGATGACCCGGGACAAGAAGGCCAAAGAGGTACGCATCTTCTTTTCCAAATCTAACCAGCTTGCATATGGTGTTAGAATGGGTCATAAGGTTAAGGAGATGAGGGAGAGGCTAGCTGCTATAGCTGCGGACAGGCAGTTTCAGTTGGAAGAACGTAGTGAGGAGAGACAAGTCAGGTATAAGGCAAGAAGGGAGACTCATTCTCTTTCACATGCTGAAACAGTTATAGGGAGGGAGGATGATAAGGAGGCTATTATTGGATCTCTGTTGGATCCCAATGCTAAAGACAATGTTTCGGTCCTTGCGATAGTTGGTATCGGAGGACTAGGAAAGACCACATTAGCTGGACTTGTCTTCCGTGATGAAGAACAAATCAAGAAACATTTTGAGCTGAAATTGTGGGTGTGTGTCTCTGATAATTTTGATGTGAAGATAATTGTTGAGAAAATCTTGGAGAGTGTAACAAGTAAGAAACCAGAAAACCTTGAAATGGACACGCTAGTCACTTGTCTCCAAAACGAAATTAATGGAAAAAGATACTTGATTGTGTTGGATGATGTGTGGAACGAGGATCGTGAAAAATGGAGTGAATTGCAAAAAATTTTAATGGGTGGTGCAATAGGCAGTAGAATCTTGGTAACTACACGTAGTGAACTTGTGGCAAAGATTACACAACCTATGCAACTACATGTGTTAAAGGGTTTAGATAAACAACATGCTTGGTCTTTATTTAAGAAGATGGCGTTTGAAGAGGGGAAAGAACCGAAGAATGAAAGCTTTGTAAAAATTGCGAAAGAAATTTTAAAAAAATGTGTAGGTGTTCCACTTGCAATAAGAACAATAGGAGGTCTGTTGTATTTTAAAAAATCAGAAATTGAGTGGTCATTATTTGAAAAAAATAAACTTTCGAAAATACGTCAAAACGAAAGTGACATTTTACCAACATTAATGTTGAGTTACGATCATCTCACCTCACACTTGAAGCAATGCTTTGCTTATTGTAGTTTATTTCCAAAGGATTACGAGATTGACAAGTCAAGTTTGATTAATATGTGGATGGCGCAAGGTTTCATCTTGTATGAAGAAGATCAATTTCCAGAAGATGTTGGCGATGAGTATTTTATGGATTTGCTTTGGAGATCATTTTTTCATGAAGTTGAAAAAGATGAGCTTGGCAATATTTCAAAATTCAAGATACATGATCTCATGCATGATTTAGCAATTCAAGTAACAGGATCAGATTGCACCAACATTAATTCAAAAGTGAAAGTCATTAAAGAGAAAACTCGTCATGTTTCATTTGAAGATACATTGTACACATCATTGGAAATTCCGATCTCATTATGTAAAGCAAGAAGGATAAGAACATTTCTTTTGCCCTGTCAACCAAAGTATAATACCATAAGATCAAATGATTCAACTTATAGTGAAATTATTGCAAGTTTTAAGTTCATACGCTTGCTAGATTTGCATAACATGGGGATTAAAACAATTCCAAGTTCTATCAAAAAGTTGAAGCATCTAAGATATCTTGATCTTTCTAAGAATGAAGACATTAAGATGCTTCCTAATTCTATTGTCAAATTGTACAATTTGCAAACACTTAAACTCTCTGAGTGTAAAAATCTTAAAGAATTGCCAAGAGATATTAACAAATTAATCAACCTCAGGTTTCTTGGGATTGATGGGTGTTCGGGTTTGACTCATATGCCAAATGGACTGGGCCAATTGACTAATTTACAAACATTGTCAAGATTTGTGATGAGTAAGGGTAGGATTGATTCAGTGCCTAGGAGTAGCGGTGGATTGAAGGAACTTGCCAAGCTAAACGAGCTAAGAGAAAATCTGTTAATTGAAAATCTTAAACACGGAAAAGATGCCGCACTAGAGTACAAGGATGCAAATTTGAAAGAGAAACAACGTCTTGATAGGTTGGACTTAAAGTGGATATACGAAGCCATTGATGAGACAAGTGCCAGTTACGATTATATGTCATTGGAAGCCTTACAACCGCATATAAATCTCAAAGTATTAAGTTTATGGGGGTACGGGGGAGTGATATTTCCACATTGGGTTGCGTCCCTCTCAAATCTTGTCCAATTTAAATTAGATTCATGTGAAAAATGCCAATATCTTCCACCGTTGGACCAATTGCCTTCTCTTAAAATTATCAAATTGGAGGGATTGGATTGTTTAGAGCACATATCAGATTCAGAGAGAGATAACAGTGATTCTTTATTCTACCCATCTTTGGAGAAACTCGATATTTATGGTTGCCCTAATTTAAAAGGATGGTGGCGGGGAAGGAGGGATTCTCTTCCTTCATTTCCTCGTCTTTCTGATTTAGATATTATGTTATCCCCTCAGCTGACTTCCTTTCCTTTGTTTCCATATCTCAAATCTTTGAATCTATATAAGTGTAGCTTGAAGCAATCATTGGAGAGGATGATGATAAACAACAAGACTTCAGGGAATCTACCATCAATCGCTTCTTCTTCTTCTTCTTCTTCTTCTTCTCCTTCTACAATTGTTGCCCCTCTCTCCAAATTAAGTTACATGAGAATAGAAGAAGCTTTGCCAGAGGAGTGCCTACCAAATCTCATTTCTCTCCGTACTCTATATCTAGACAAATGTCCTCTTCCTCAAGGCATTCGATATCTTACGGCACTTCAAGATCTGAAAGTTTGTAACTCTGAGGTGGTTGATTTATCCAATGATTGGGATGAGATGGAATGGCAAGGACTTAGGAACCTTCTCTCTTTGGAATTCTATCAACTTCCGAAGTTGGTCTCTCTCCCAATGGGACTTCAATATGTCAGCTCTCTACAAAAACTCGAAATTTGGTACTGTCATAGTTTGATAGCTATACCGGAGTGGATCTGCAAACTTATATCTCTTCAATCTCTTACAATTTGGTCTTGCCCTAATTTGGAATCATTGCCAGAAGGAATCGGTGCCCTTACCTCTTTGCAAACACTACATATTGAAGGATGTCCCATCTTACTGAAAAGATGCAAGAAGCAAATCGGGGAAGATTGGCATAAAATTTCTCACATTCCCAATTTGGAAGGACAACTTAAAAAAGAGCCAGGTATATAAAAGTCACCATTTTACTCTCAACCTTCAATTAAAAAACAAAATAAAATCCAAAAGCCCAATTCTTCTTCTCCATTGGTCTCTCTCAACGTCTGTATTTCTTGGTGATTAAATTTCAAATGAAGAAGAACCAAATGAAGAAGCAAAGGAACCTGCTCGTCAAAATTGGGAGTTAATTAAAGCTTTTGGGTGCTTCAATTGTTCAACTCAGCAACTCACTCACTGGTACTATCTCCTTTCTTTTGTTTATCTGCTAATAATTTTCTCATAGATTAATTTCTTAGATTTTATTAAATTCCATCTTTGGATTTTCAACCAAGTTGATGTGGTGATGTATTTGATTTCCCATTGTGTAACAGAGTCAAAATTGGCAAAAGGTAATATTACTAGGAGAATTGAATCAGATAACCATGCCGTAGGAATCAGCTCATTGTACAGGTATACTGTTGCTTCAGTTCCATTTTATATAAAGCTTCCAATTTGTTGTTCTACAGATAATCTCATGTATCACAATTTATTATCTAAGTTAAATCTCCATCGGATCATGCTTTATAATAAAAAAATAATTTTCAAGAATCATGGTTTTATTTTGAAAAATTGCTTGACATTTAGAAGGAAAATGTTACTATATGTTACCAAAGCAACGAACTATCTAAATTTTCTCACTTTGTTGATTTTAATATTGTTAGTTGGTTTGAGCTATAAAAAAACAAAAAAACAAAAAGAAATATTCCACTGACCTGTTTTATAACACCAAATATGCTTTATAGAGATCAAGCACCTATTAATTGTTGTTGTTGTGATTACAGAAATATTCCAGTCAAGATGATTCCTTTTTTTTTAAGCTATTTTTCCTACGGATAGTAGAAGTCGAAGAGAAGGAACTCAAAGCCGCCGGCGCTGATCTCCGCATCCATGGCTGGGAGATCGAAACTCGCAAGCTCTCCATTCTCACCTCCTCCAACCTCTAGCTGTCAGTCTCTCTCTCTCTCTCTCTCTCTCTCTCTCTCTCTCTCTTTTCTTTTCTTTTTTTTTTTCTTTTTTTATTTATTTTTTTTTAATTACTAAACTCAGATCATAAACTGAACCATTTCATATAATGATTTTGTTGTTGTTGTGCAAATTTTAGCTTGTGCAAATTGAATTTTGCTTTCTCTCTCACCATATCGCTAGCTATATATAGTCGAAAAACGGTGATCAGTCAGGTTTTCTTGAATGTAATGAAAATGTTAGGAGAAGTTTTTGAGTAGTTATGTGGAAACTGAAAATTGGTAAAGTCTCTTGACATTGTCATTATACTAGAAACCTAGGATCATATGCCGCCTTCACCGGGATCAAAAATTGACAAAAAAAACAAATGTACATTGACATGTATGGACTTTGTATACAACATTTTTTTTTTCCAATTTGGATTTTATTTGGTACAGGTCGAGTGTTTGAGTCGAGGAATCAGCCTCTCCAAATTAAATTAGGAATAAGGCTTATTTAGTGGTAGTTATGGAAAATTGGAGATCTTCATGTTGCCAGAAGAAGTTTAATGATATATGTTAGGGGTCTATGAGTATATGTTTCATCAACAACATTCATGGTCTAGCTCTGTATTTTTCTTCTGTTAAGTTTAGTTGGGTTTGAAGAGCAGGCAATTCAACAGCTCACGAAGTTGCCAGATTTGCTCTATCTTCCTGTCAATCCTTCTTTTTCCATAATGGTAATCTTCTGCCATTTATAGAGTTTGTTTGTAAAGCGGATAACCCAGCTTGTATTTCCTTTTCTTAATTAAAGTTATTGCAGATTATCAAAAAAATTAAAAAAAGAAGAAGTCATGATGGTTATGTTATGTGCTTGCAGGTGGGAAGAAAAGCTTCAGACTTCTCATTGGCTAGAGATGGTTTTCAGGGAGGGTTTTTTTAATTCTTAAACATGTGGATAGTGGCACCAAAATTCATTTCAATGCATTCGATACTCTAACTGGTTGGAAGCAGGAGGCCTTATGTCCAATTGAGGTCCCTGTAGCAGCAAAGTGGAAATTCAGAAGGTAAGCTAGGCATCTGTATTTAATTTCTTTGTTGTGGGCAACTGGGTCTATAAATTTCTTCAAGTATAAGTCTTGAAGGATTACTACTTTTGTGAACTGTAATATCACCTACTTTATTAGTTTACATGTGGAACTGTTTTTTTGAACTTGATGCATCATTTTAATGTGGGTACTGCAGGCAATAGAGTGTAAGGCTGCAAATTTGAAAGAGAAACAATGCCTTGATAGCTTGTACTTAAATTGGATAGGAGAAGACATTGATGAGGCGAGTGTTAGTTACGATGAGATGTCACTGGAAGTCTTGCAACCATATATAAATCTCAAAGCTTTGCGTTTAAAGTGCTACGGGGAGTGAGATTTCCATTTTGGCTTATGTCGCTCACAAATCTTGTCCAATTTAAATTATATTTATGTAAAAATTGCCAATATCTACCATCAATTGCTGCTTCTTCTTCTTCTTCTTCTTCTTCTTCTTCTTCTTCTTCTTCTTCTTCTCCGTCTTCTTCTTCTTTTACAATTGTTGCCCCTCTCCAAATTAAGTTACATGTGTATACAGAAATGGAAGAAACTTTGTCAAAGGAGTGCCTTTGAAATCTCATTTCTCTCTGTACTTTATATCTAATCAAATGTCCTCTTCCTCAAGGCATGCGATATCTTACTGCACTTCAAGATCTGAGAGTTTGCAACTCGGAGGTGGCTGATTTATCCAATGATTGGGATGAGATGGAATGGCAAGGACTTTAGAACCCTTCTCTCTTTGCAACTCTCTAGTCTTCCAAAGTTGGTCTCTCTTTCGATGGGGCTTCAATATGTCAGCTCTCTACAAAATCTTGAAATTAGCTTTTCTCCTAGTTTGAAGAGCTAGGTATATGCCCAACCCTCCAATAAAAAAATCCAAAACCCATATTCTTTTTCTCCTTTGTTCTGTCTCAACATTTTACTGTATTTCTTGGTGATTCAATTTTAGATGCATATCCAAATGAAGAAGCAAAGAAACTTGCACCTTTGAGACTTAATTAAAGCTTTTGGATGCTGCAATTGTTCAACAACTCACTCACTGGTACTATCTCCTTTCTTTTGTTTTCCTTTTCCCCCCTTTATTTGCTCATAAAAAATTATGTAAACTTTCTTTCATCTAATTTCTTACATTTCAATAATTTCACCCTTTTTTTAAAGCTATTTTTCTACTTATAGTAACAGTAGAACCTGATGCATCATTTTAATATGGATGCTGCAGGCTTTTATCTTTTATGTTTTTATGCATCATTTCTACAACAATATGTGGCTTTCTCAAGTTATTCATCAATGGAGGTAACTTATATTATCCTAACCTCCCTCTCCAGTGTCCCTTATCCTTGTTTCTTTTGTTTCTTCTTTCACATCTCTAACATGTGAGTGTAACTAATGATTGTCTGTCATTTGATCCTGTCCATTTACATACTAACATCAATTCTTATTTTACTGTATTTCACATGCATCAGCACAAGACAAGAAGTGGAGAGTAAATATAGGGCCCTATGGATAAGTGATGTAGTGCTTTTAATCTCAAGGTAAGCCTACTTATCTAAATTCGTAATGGTTTAATTACTACTTTTGTATATTTTAGTATTTTAGATTGCAACTTTTACTTCTCTTGTCTGAATTTGTTTCTAGGTATAATTTTTGTATGTCTCTATTTCTTTCCCCTCTAATTATCCAAAGATACTTCCCTGGGTAATATGGGAGCTATTTCACCAGTTTGTATAGCAAAATACCTATGCATGCATCATAGTCCTAGTTTGAAGACATTTCTGCTTTATCTATTGAATGGGAATGGGAGAGGAAGAGGAGGATTTCAATTCCTGTGATCCTAATAATATAAAACATATGATTGGAAACTTTTTGTATATCTTTTCTCACATATTTGAAAAATACAAGAGGCTGTAGGTCAAGAGTGCACTAAGCTGCTCACATCCCAGAGATTGGAATTTCTTTTGCGAGGATTTAGCTCGT
The DNA here is from genome assembly GCA_033629205.1 of Lithocarpus polystachyus. Classification (NCBI taxonomy): domain Eukaryota; kingdom Viridiplantae; phylum Streptophyta; class Magnoliopsida; order Fagales; family Fagaceae; genus Lithocarpus; species Lithocarpus polystachyus. The sequence continues at coordinate 2,849,860 of CM066165.1, forward strand.
GTGTCTACAGGTTTCTCAGTAAAGATGTAAGTATGAATTTTAGCTAAATAACAAGGTCCAAAACTCCAAATATATAGGTAATATACTACAAAACCAAATTTATCAAATACTAATCTAGTTCTCTCTTTAACTTTTCCTTTTGGTTTCAGGTTGATGAGTTTATCATTTATTGGATTTTATATGCAAAAGCCTAAGGAGAAATGAATACTAATGCAGGTAAGAGTTTAAGTGTGCATTTTTTTTTTTCCAAACTATAGTGTGCATGTTTTTTTTTTCCAAGCTAGCCTAAAATTCGTTTACTGAAACTAAAGAGAAAATAATGGTAACTATCATGTTCCTTAACTAATTAAATCTTTTGCCGTACGTTTGGCTTCAATTTTTGATTTTTTTTTTCCTCCTGCAACATGATAGGCAACAACAACAACAAAGCATTAGTCCCAAATATTGAGGTCAACTATGGATCCTCATTTACTCTCAAAAGTTTTTCCTTTTTTGCAATGTGGTAGAAAACTTATTCACTTTTTTATTTCTCAAACTTTGGTCGGATAGGTTATCATAGATGAAAGCTATAGCTTGGCGTTACCACTCAAAGTATTCCCTGCTTTTCATGGTGAATGATTCTAGGACTTGTCAACAAGGGTTGCTTGGGGAGTTCCATTACTTAATAAAGACGACATTCCTTTCATCTCTGGATTAATTTCTTAAGGTTGCTTAGTATACCATGGAATTATATTAGAAATGTGGCTCCTGTGAAATATCACATGAATCTAGAGCCTTGTTGGAATTTTTTGTTTGTTGCTCTGTCTGATAGGTTCAGGCCTGCTGGTGTATTTGTATTTCTTCTGCTGGTTCAGATTTGCTGCTGTATTTGTGTTGCTGTTTTTCAGCTTGGTTTTAATGAAATTTCTGCTTGATTATCCAAAAATTAAATGAAATAAAATCTAGCACTTTTCTATTCTAAGGAACAGGAGTTCCTAACTTGTCTCATGGCTTTTAAATTGAATACTGGACAACAACAGCTATCAGACATAAGAGAACAAATGGTTTTATTTCCAACGATTTGAGTTCCAAAACGAAATTAGAAGATCTTTACGTAAATTGGGCCCTTTTTTCTTTTGAATCAACGTTTTGGCGTTTCTTTTGGGGAATGGTCTTGCTAACATCCAAGATACTAAGCATGAATCTGGACTATACGTGTATGTGAATGCCATATGGTCCTGCAGTAAGTATTAGCATTGCAGGAGATATGAAAAGATTGACACTTGGGAAGCCTTTCAATGACGCCTTGATATGCACATTGGATACAACTTCAATTCAAAATGTTAGGCCATTTTGCTTGGGGATTAACTCAAAAAAAATCTCTTAAACTCAACACTCATGGCTCAGGTTCAAGCCTCTACCACATCTGACCAAATGGGCCTCTATATCTTTCAGGACACTATTGCCAATTGAACATACTAGCAGTAACGCTCTGTTACCAACTATAAGAAAATATTTTCGATATCATGTGAAACTGATGAATCACAAGAGAGGAAAATAATTAAAATAATTAACAAAGGGATTGAATCCTATTCCGCTCTTTTCCATCATTCCTAGTTCAAAAATCGAGAGCTTTCTATGATCATATTATTGCCCTGTTCTCCTCAAATTCTCAGCTACTTCCCATCTCATATGTTAAACAAAACAAGACCCATAATCTTGCTAACAACTCAAATTAGTAAATTTGATACGTAGATGTAATGTTGGGCAAGTCTTTTTGGCAAATTAAGGAAATTCCCATGTTGTCTAGCTTAATAGATGAATTATTTTACTTTATTTTTGTGCGATTTACATATAGGACAGGATGCTCAAATAATCAAATGCATACTTTTTTCACAAAACGTGAATAATGTAACATATGGATAAAAATCAAATAAAAATATTTTGTATCACCTTTTATGTTCCACTTTTTTTTTTTCCTTACCAATCATATTATACCATGTGTTTTGATATATATATATATATATATATATTTTTCCAGGGGCAGAACTACCCTCGGACCAGGGAGAGGGGAGAGGGGGGGGGGGGGCAAATTTTTTAAAAAAAATATTATTATATATATGTGTGTATTAATTTTAGCAATTTTGTTCTATAAAATTACATTTTATTTCCCTTTAACAATATCATTAATTCTTTTAAGAGTAATGCTATACATACAAACTTTTTTATAACATTTTTACAAACCTTTTTAGTAGCAAATTTTTATTGGTTTGTATATGGGAATACCATTTACATCATTTTTTTACTTACTAGTAACCACTATTACATAAGTAATTTATAAAAAAAAACTTATAGCTCTAGTATTTTCCTCATTTTAGTGACCATAAAAAAATTTATAGATCTAAAATCTAAAACAAAATATATAAGCCAAAAAAAAAAGCTCAACAACAAAAAATTACCAGTAAAACTAAAAACAAAATTAAGCTCAATTAACTAATTTTATCCAAAATAAATAACCCTGCTCTTTAAAAAAAATCTAAACAAAAATAAATTTTTCCTTAAATACCAAAAAAAAAAAAAATCTCACCAACTAAGTAGTAAAATTAGAGGTTGAAATCACTGCATACAGCCAACAATAAAACCGCCCTCCCCTAACTCAAAGTTCTAGGTTCGTCCCTTTTTTTTCCATTTTAAATTTTGATGATTTTATATATAGATAAAAGCTAGAGATTGAACTGACAGGAGGCTCTAGCCTCTCCAGAGAGTTCAGGAGACATGAATGAATAATAGAGGAAAACAAGGGCAGGAAATAATATCATTAAAAGTAGGGAATTTTCGCAACGTGATCCCAGTTCATTAAAACTCCTCAAAGCAAAAGCCAATGACATAGGAAGAACAAACACTTCATTTAGTGTATTGTACCTATATCGTACCTGTGTCATACCAGTGTTGTATAGTGAAATAGAGGCTTCCACTTGACAACACGAGAAATGTATAATTATTTTGTTATGTAAAAAATCCCTTACAATGGTAACCACATTAATTCATTTGAGTGATAAATAGCTATTAAAAGGGATAGCACCAAATCCTAAGCAAAAATCGCATACACTTTTCTATATACTAGGAAAGTTATCAATTTATCTTATCATATCTCAAATCAAATTCTTTAACAAGCCAAAAAAAAAATTAGGATCCTCTCCATTTTAAGTGAAATGTAGTATGAGTCATAATTTAAACATGGCACTAGATACACACCTTTAAATTTGTAATATTTAATAAAACCATGAAATAGAATCACTTCAAATGGAGAGAATCCTAAAACGAAAAGAACATAGCATTCATAATGTCTCAATGAAGTGAATCAATTTTACTAAAATACATGTGGAAAGATTTCAGCTTTCAGTGTTTGGCAATCCTCCCTTCATTTTGTTGTGTTGTGCTCTATGTATGTTGTTTTTAACAACCAATGGACACTAGAATTCTAAATTGATATTATATTATTTCAGGATACTAGATCAGGTGCAACTTTGACAGCTAAAATATCATTTTATTCTAAAGTTAAAAAGTATCAAATACTATTCACACAAATATATTTTACCTGATTAAGCCCACCATTGCAGTCAAGTGAATAAAGGCTTTCCACATATGTAGTTGCCTCCATTATTGGCTTGGGATCATATGGTGTTTTTCGATAGGCCTTCTTTTTTTCAAATTGAAGACTATCAATTTGAAATTGCATTCTAAATTCTCTCCAACACCTTTAACTTGCGTCTCCTGCAATAAAAATTTTTCACCATTCTTTGACACGCATATAGGCCTCGGACAAGTGCCCCTATATGGAATGGTTGCCAATCTAGTCCAAGACTCCTTCATCACCCATAGCTGAATACATAAATCATTGCATGATTCACTGGTGCACACAGATAGACACAGGCGTTCTCCAGAAGTCCTTAACTCCCATGTATTTTATGTATCATAATATTCTCCTGATGATTCATCAGGAATGTAATAAGAAACAGATTCTGGCCGTGGCAGCTCATGAAATATCTCATCCGCTAAATCAAAATAAATGATTGACGGATTCCTATAACATTTAGCACTCCAATAAATTGCCCCATTGCAGTATATAGTCTTTTCGGTCAATGGAACGCTGCGGATAAAAATATTGTCCTCATCCACCAGAATTGTCCTCCAAGTAAAGGTCTTGAGTGAAAAGATCTCGATCTGCAACATATCAATATGGAAAGTGCGGTAGGGCCTTAATATCTTGTAATCATCAGTGGAATAATCATAGCCAAAGCCAAAATGGCAAAACCAACTAGAATATGAATCAGGTGTTGACGTTGGACTTGGTATGTTTTTGTAACTTTTGGTAGATGGGTTTCAAACCAAATATTGGGCTGTCCATTTGTCCACATTATATAATTCAATACATCCCAAGCCATTGCAAGAAGCCAAGTTTGCCTCAACATGTTCTTCACCCCCACAATGGAAAACCATGAAAATCAACATCAACAGGTTGACCATGAACAGCACGGCTTTGAAACAGTGCTTCACAACCTGATGATAGAACACAATTGTCAGTCAAAACAAGGACGTTCATGCGGTTGGGATTTTGAGATGCTCTCTGAAAGTGGGATTTAGCAAATTGGTGACTACTGATCAAAGTGTGCCATGCTTTGGATACTTAGTAACGTCCCTTCCCGCTTTATTAGTCCTGAGCTTAGGCTGCCCTAAGGATTCATTTTGTAATTCCTTTATGATGCTGTTGAATTCTGCTTCTGGTAAAGAAGAGTTCAAAAAGTAAGGGGGCATCTGTATTTTGTTTGGGGTTTATATGCTTCTTGTGTCCTGCAAAGGCCCGGTGTCCCTGTATAATATAAACAGCAAATTTCAGTCTCCATAAATGGAAGCATAAAACTTATATTTGAGGTTCTAAATTTATAGATTTAAGATCATTAATGATCCATTAGGCTGCTTAAATTTGGCCAAATAGAAAATAAATTTTGGACGTTTTTTAGATTTCAAATTCAGGAAAACTTTCCTCCCACCTGCTCTGAAGGCACAGGCAGTATATAGGTTGACATAGAGTCATAGACACATTAACAAAAACTAAAATTAGGTAACCAGTGAGGTTCTAAAACAGTAACACGTACAAAAATAGTGTTTTTTTTTTTTTTTGGCTCACACTATGATTAGCTATTTACTAAAACCCTTTTTTCTTTGGACAAATAACTCAAACCATACATCCTATTTTCTCCAAAGAAATTATCCATTGGGTGGGAAAGAAAAGAAAATGACAAGCACCTTTCAATGTTGTAATTTCAGATTGTAGAAACTTTTATTGCCTAGTTTTTAGTCTTTCTCAAGGAAATTGAAGTACAATAGCTTAAAAGTTTGCTTAATTATTACTTTCCAAACTCAAATGTCTCAAGGGCTTCACTGTGTTCACAGTAATTACAGTTTTCCCCCATTACATATGTATATGATTAACCTTTGGCTGATATTATTTGAGAAGGCCAGATCAATATGGCAAATAGTCTTGTGATTTCTCATGCAAGAAATTTATATGTTCTACAAAATTGATACAAATAATGCAGTATATACTAGGGAAGATGGGGATGGCAATACTTGGATGGCATGGCCCATATTCCCTCCATGAGATGGCATGAAAACATCACTGTTCTCTGAGACTATATAATCAATGGCAGCCATAAGAGATGCCCGATTTGCAAATGGTTCTAGTTCACCAGGCAAGGCAAGGTCTTCCTTATTATAAAAATAAGCCAACTCTTGGGTTAATGGTAGCAAGGCTTCTTTCCCTCCCAATGGCTGCCCTCCAGCCCAGTATATCCTCGCATTTTTTGGAGCTCCAAGAGCTTTAAGCAGCCTAAAACATTAAATGACAAAACAAAAAGAATTTCAGCCTATTAAAGAATTGTCAATTATAGAAAAAGGTAACCAGTTCAGCATATTGCAGTATTGCACTAGTGAAGGTTAGAAGTACAGGAGCACATATTAGACTTAGATTCTTACCTGGTTACCTCCAAGCCATTCAAGGGGCAGAGACCTGCAAGCTTCCGCTCATGGTAGGTCATTTTTGATTTTGCAGTTAGGAGCTCTGGACGTTCTTTCCTTTCATTGTTCACTATCTCATCGTACTCATGGCTCAAACCAGGAAGGTAACCAGTTCTAACCCATACATATTTCTCCATCCTTAAATGAAGAGCAAGGTAGGGTCCCTTGCTTCGCATCCTCTCTGCAAGCTTGTTACCAAGTTCCAAAATTGGTGGAGCAAACCTCAATGCATGAAAAGCAACCTGAAGTCAAACAAAGGAGGCAAAGGAATCAGCTAAATACAGAACCTTAGCTAAATCAAAAGGGCAAAGATGGACTGAAATTCAGCCAAGTATTGATTAGCACAGGTACAAATAAATTTGAGAATATATGGATAACAACAGTTAAATGTGCTATCAGTATGATTTAAGTAGGGACGTTTGAAAATAAGCAAAAAAATTTCAATCTTACATGATCCTATCAGGTTTATTACTTTATGAATATGTGAGTGCTTTCAAACATAATGTGAGAAAAAGATATACATACAGATTCTAGGATAGTAGGATATGAGAAAATGAGACTGTAAATACCTTGCATTTAAGCTTCTGCAGATCAGAAGGAAGATCCTTAGTAAGCCTTGAATCCAAGCTATGTAACAGCAGAACCCCTTCTCTGTTAAACTGCAGAGGCCAACAGAAATTGCATTAGATAATCCTTTGGCCAATTAGCATCCACAAAAAGACTGCTCTTCACCATATACAACTGAACAATTTCTATCTTAGAGAGAGAGTCATTAACAGAGAAAATGAAAACAGTTTTCTTTTGAACATCCACAAAGCTAGTATTGATCAGAATATTGAGACAATCGGTTAAACTGGTAAGCAGTTCAACTCATTTTGAAGGTCCATCCAACAAGGCAACAACTAAAATAGTTTACAACAAAAGCACAGAATTGAAGCCAATAAATTGATGGCATTTAAAATGATTAATCCCATTATAAATGTCATAATAGCTCAAGATTATTGCAGTTATAACTAACTGTTGACATCTTTTTCAGAAGGGAGTAATAAGATTCTAATCTAACTGCCATAAGACATACTTTCATGACTCTGATACACAGTAAAAGCCAAAGGCCCGCAACTAATTCACCATGTCTAGAAGCAGCCAATTCTGTGTCTTACCTTCATCTTTCTTTTTGTTTACTAAATCAGGTTTTATAAGTAAAAAGCAATCAAGAGGAGCTAGCACAACTACTCAAAAGCATATATACAGAAATTGTTCGAACCCGTCTGAGAGAATGTCCACGGATCCATTGTGGTGTGGCATAAGGTAGAGGACTACCCTCGACTGGCTTTGTCATAAGATGTGTTGATGGCAATGCCGAAACAATCTCTTGAAGTACTCCAAATCAAATATATTAGAAAATTCACTGCACCCACCAAAAAAAAAAACGCCGAAAGAAAAATATATTAATCCAAACAGCATTATCGAAACATTCACAAATAAGGAAAGCAACTTAATTTACTTCAATCATGATAGAAAAATGACTACTTGCTAAATTTAAAATAAAACAAAAACCAGAATAATTAATTTAAAACACGACATAAAAACATTCACAAATAAGGAAGCGAAATTCATCCATTATAGAGAAATGGCTACCTGCTAAAGTTAAAATAAACACACAGAAACCAAATTTTAATCTAAACTAGAACATTAAAACATTCACTAATATGGAAAGGAACTTAACAAACTTCAACTATGATACAAAAATGGTTGGTTGCTAATTTTAAAACGAAAACACAGAAACTAGAATATTTACTCCAAATCACAACATAAGAATAGACACAATATGCTGACTCAAGATTTTCAGTTTTGATATAAAATGCAACTTCAAAATACAAGTCCAATCCTAACACCAAAAACATGCACTCAAATGTGAATTTCTGCCCATACTGTAACAGCAACTTAAACAACCCCCCAACCAAACCACATGCAGTTTTTTAATAAAAGATGAGAAACAGATGCAATTTAAACTATACAAAATACTGTCATAAGCAATGGCTGCCCACACCAAAAAGGAAAAGAAGTATGGGAAAATAAAGATAGAAAGTATCATTGAGTCCTTTAGGACTACAAACTATATAAAAAGTCAACCAAACTATCTTGGCAACTTAGATTGCTAACATGCCTAATGTTCCACAACAGGTTAGTAATCTACGTTGCCAAAAGAGTTTAGTTGAATTGTTAAAAGAAATCGCATAAAAACTTTGCAATTCCACAAATTTGACACCTTCAGGACTGCATAACCAAGGAAACAAAAAGTCATACGAACAAGATCATAGCACTATAGCAATAAGTAGGGTCCCGTTACTTAAATACCACAACAAACACTTATAGCGTTATAAATTGAGTGAGGGTAATTTTGTAATCCCTTCCCCAAGATATTTGCCCATATTGCTCCTCCAACCCCCTAGTATTGATAGTACTAAAAAACTATAAAGCTATTTTTAGCAATGTCATATACAAAAAGTGTGATACATTGGTGGGTAAAAATTTTACTTAACTACAATGCACAGCCACAAAAAGTGTGATACATTGGTGGAGGTATAGGTAAAAATTTACCCAAAGCCAAGTTGAAAACCACAATGGAAGAAAGTAAGCTAAATACCTTAACAATCTATACCCAGTTACCCAAAATGAAAAAGAGATGCTTTAGGTTCATCCAAAGTCTCCATGGCAACCAAGATTCAAGAGGTGGTGGCGAACAGATTTCCAGAGAGGGGTGGTGGCGGCGGCGGCTAAGGTTTAGGTTTGGAAGAGATAGTTAACCGTGAAAAGATATGGGCTGTGAAAATGTTTGACGTGTGTGTGGGGGGTTTTGTCTCTGAACTAATGACCTAAAGACTAAAGCCCAAGCCCAACATTCATGTAGAAGAAATTTAAGAAATTTGATAAATTGTCTCTGTAAGTTATAAGTTTTGGTTTCTTGATTTTTTTGCTGTCATAATTGTTTATATGAGATTAAAGGTTTCATTACTGGTTTTTAATATGCTTTAAGACATGTGGTTTTGACGTGAATAAAGTCTCAAAGCATTTGAGCTAGTATTAAAACTATAGCGATTTTCTTTTGGGATCTTAAAAATGTCATTGACAGATTTGAATCAGCTACAATGCGTGATTTTTAATAAATTATAGAAAAATCATTTTGACCTGAATTTTTGACGGTATATACTGCCCATATAAGAGCTTATCCTATTTAATTTCAAGTTGATCAGATAACTTTTCATGGACCAAACGATTTTTACAAAAGGGCTAACTTGCTGTGTAGTGAATCTAAAAGTATGACGAGTATGTTGGGATTTTGTGCAATTTATATGAAACCTTTGTTGAATGGATTGGCTTGAAAATTTATGTGTTTCTAGGTTCTGCTATTTTCTAGGACAACTTTGTAATGGTCCTTGTTATTGATAAGCTTGATTATTGTGTTTCTAGGTTCTGATATTCTTGGTGATAAACCTAGTGACTGGATTGGTTGATTATATGATGCTCAGTTGAGGTAAAATTAGTTGATTTTCTGAGGTAAGTAACTTTTAATGGGATTTTTTTTTTTTTGAAGATAATCATGTTTCATAAACGTTGTTTTTGGATTAGACAAGTTTTTGGAAATTACTTATGAAAACTATATATTTTTCCAAAAATTATTGTGTTGTAACCTTAAATGTCCATTGGCACTAGGACCCTCATTTATTTGGTTAGCTTTTACAGTGGTGGAGCCACATTGGGACCCAAGGGGGCCTTGGCCCACCCCCCCCCCCCCCCCCCCCCCCAAAATATTTGAAAAAATTAGTATATATATAGTAGAGTTATTTTAATAAAGAAAACATTTATATAAAATAAAAATAAAAAATGACTTTCACTGTTATCTACTTTTTTTTTTTCCAAATATATTTTGTTTTAATTTAATTTTTTGGATAAATATCAAATTTTTGGATTAAAAAAAAAAAAGATAATAACAACATGATTTTCGAGGTATAACTAAAAAAAAAATTTTGTAATTAACGTTAACAACTTGATTTTTATGGTATTTGATTTTAAATAGCTTATATCAACTTCATTACAGCTTTCATTGGGAGGATATACACATGGGAAGGAATTGATAATAAATTTTTTATCTACTTTTTTTCAAATATATATTTTTTTATTTAATTGTTTTGTATAAATATCAAATTTTTGGATAAAAAAAAAGCTAATAACCTTAATTAACATGATTTTTATGGTATACCAGAAAATAAAAATTTGTAATTAACGTTATCACGTTAACAACTTGATTTTTTAGGTATTGGATTTTTTTTTTTTTTTTTTTTTTTTGCTTATATCAACTTTTTCACAACTTAAAATTATTGTTTCAAATATAAACAACTTCTTATCAACTTTTTTTTTTTTTTGGTTGAAGTTTTTATGTGGTTGAAATTTTGTTTAAAGTAAAATGTTACTTTGTTTAAAAAAATAGAATAAAGATTACTTTATTTTTATTATCAATTTTATTTTATTTAAAATAATTTTTTTCATTAATTTACACATGATTCTTAATTAAGCCGTGCATCGCACAGACATAATACTAGTTTTTGCGTACAACTACACTAGTTTAGTGGCAAGACACACATGTGATAATATTTTGCCCAAGTTCGAACCATAGTAAGAGTTTTTTTTATTACTATCTCTACATTAGATATTAAATATTAATTTGTACAAATTATATCAAGAAAGTTTCGAATATCCTAGCGGCAAGGACACGCGCATTCCCACCAGTCAGCTCAGGTTCAAAGGGTATTTTAGTCATTTTTTTAGGTTTCGGGAGTGTTTCGGTCATTATCTAGGTTTCGGGGGTATTTCGGTAATTTTTTAAGTTTTGGGGGAGTATTTCGGTCATTTTAAGGCTTTAGATTTTGGACTTTATGTTTAGGGAGTATTTTGGTCATTTTTTTTAGGTTTTGGGAGGTGTTTTGGTCATATTTTAGTTTTTTGGGGTATTTTGGGCATTTTTTAAGTTTAGGGGGCATCTTGGTTTTTTTTTTAGGCTTAGGGAGTATTTTGGTCATTTTTTAGGTTTAGGGGAATATTTTGGTCATACTTTTTGCCGCCCCTTTTTTTTTTTTTTTTTTTTTAAATCACGTTTTATATGGTTGTAATTTGAAGGGTGTATCGGTCATTTTTTATTAATATATATTAATAACAGCATCATTTTAAGTCTTACTAAAATAATTTTAAAATAAATTAATCAAGAAATTTATTTATATATATTTTTGATAAACTATATATATATACACTAGTCACTAATCCGTGCAATGCACGAAAGAGTCGAATAAAATTTGTAAATTTTTACTTATAAAAGTTAAAACTTAAAAGGAAAAAAAAAAATAATACTAAGACCAATGGCGATAACTCTAACACCAATAATGTTATATAGTCTTAACTTTCAAATGAATAAAATGACTTTGTTAGAGAGTGAAGACAAATAAATGTACCAAATATTGAGTAAAGATTGCTTCGGTCATTTGGTTTAAATAGTAGGACCTTCTTTTTTTTTTTTCTTTTTCTCTTTTTAACTTCATTTGGACACTTTTAAGCCAATAAACAAAATAAACCCTCATCACACACACAAATGTGAGAAATTTGGAAAGAATAGGTTTTGAAATATATGAATGTAAAAAATAGGAAGAATAAGTACCAATTGAAAGGCAAAAAATAACATTAATCTATAAAGGGTGAGATCTTAAATTCAAGCTGAAGATGAGCTACTAATAACATATTACATTTCATAATTTATATCAAAATTTAAATCTATAATGATGTAATGCATGCCACTTAGCCGACCTTTTCTTTACATACCAACAATAACAAATATAAAAAGTATTATAAAATATAAATCAAAGTTTACAATTGTTTTATGTGTTAGTTTTTTATTTATTATAATTTATTATAGTTTCTTGATTACACCTAGCATCATTGTATATTAACACTAAATACAAATATATTTGTAATAGATTAATGGTGAAGTAAGTATGGTATTCAATAGCAAAAGTGATTTTCAATAGTTTTTGAAATCATGAAAAAGAAATAAACTAATAAAAAAAAATATATCCAAAAGATTTTATTTCCTTTTCAAATTAGTGGTGAGGGGGAAAAAAAAAACTACAGCTCCTGGATTGATCTTTAATCTCTCTCTATATATATTAGTATTATATATATACATACCAGTCCTTCATTGAGGCATTCCCTTTAAAAAAAAAACCATCAACATTGCTAAAATCAATGCTATAAACTCCAATATGCCAAAGTTGGGAAAATCAATTTAAATTTTTTTTTTTTTGCCCAAACTCCTTTCATAATTCATACCCAACAAAAGCTAACATGTATATAAAAAAAAAAAAGGTAGAAATTTTTTATTACCTTTAGCCTTGGTTTAAGGTTGCACTCTAAGAAGTTTGGCTCACTCCATAATGGTTTGCAACCACCTACAAATCAAAAAATCTCAAATTAAATTGCTGAAATTTTTGAGATTTATTGGTTTAGGGTTTTGTTTTTCTCTCTCTAAACGTAGGAGGCTTCAGTTTATATATATATATATATATTGATTAATGATAATAATGAGTTTGAGTTTGAGTTTAAGTTTAAGTTGGACTTATTAGACAGAAAGAACTTCACTTTTTATTAAGTTTAGACCAAACAAAAATATTTTTACTTCAATAAAATGATAATTTTATTTAAATATTGTGCTGACATGAAAAATTATGGGAGTTTCAGAAGTTTTGATTTTATATATATATATATATATATATATATAAAATATAAAATAGAGATAAGCCCAACTTGAATAAAAAAATAAAAAACAAATAAATAATTTATTGCGGACCTATTTATATTATTATATAGAACCAAATTGAAATCAACCGATATATATTATTATAGGTAAAATACATTAAACAAATGTATGTTGCCTTAGTGGTAAGTAGTTTTTTTTTTTTTTTTTTTTTTTTTTTTTTTTTTTTTTTTTTTCAAGTTTCTATTATCAAAACGACGACATTTTGAATTTATATTTATTTATTAACTACATAAAAAAACGCAATGCCTGTAGAGTGACACTTTGGTTACGTGAGTCATTTTCTGTCCGTTTGTGGAAGGTTGAACGATGCGTTTTGGCTGAATATATAAAACAATATAAGGGAAAGAGATATAACAACGAAAGGGAGAGAGGCCAAAGGGGATCTGGAACACTCTTTTCTCTCTGGAACTCTCCGGATATCTTCTTTCTCTCCGTAAGAACTCTCTACAGTATTCAGTCAAAATTTAAGGATAAACTCAAACAACAGTGACTCACCGTTAACTGCCTCTTACCTTCTTCTTCTCTCTACACGAATTTTTTTCTTTCTTTCTTTTCCTCCCAAACCACTGATCTGTACTATGATTCAACTCCTTCACAACCCAGCCATAGCACCGATCTCTCTCTACTAATCCAGATCAACAAAAAAATTTGAAACCCAAGAACATTTGCAGCCGATCTGCATGAGGGAAGACCCAGAAAAAAAAAATTGGAGCTCAAAGCCTCAAACGCTGTATGTGATCTCTGTTGGTTGGTGGATGTGCGAGAGATAGACGATTGCAGGTTTGAAACTCTGTTTTATTTAATTATTTTTGGTTTCTGGTACTACAAAATTATTGTTGCTGTGAAAATTGGGGACAAATGGAAGGGAATTGAGGATTTTTGGTGTTCGCTTTCAAGAATCAAAAATTCGGAGCTCAATTCTCACAAAATACTGAGTTTTGAGTTTTTGTGCGTATGTTTGTGTGAAAGTTTGGTAAACTCAGATGGGTCAGAATATTTTGTGTTATATTTGGACTATATGAATGAAAGTTTGGATTTTTACTCAGGTTGAATTTGTGTTGTGTTTGCTATTTGTAGGTGTTCTTCTTTGCAATTATCTCTGCGCGTGAGATTGAAAGTTTGGAAATTTACTCAGACTGAGAGAGGAGCCATCGAAGTTTCAAACCATCACCCACCTTCAGCCCAGCCTTCTACCACTGTCATATACCGTCAGAACCACTACCAATACAGGTATTTTAAACAACAAAAATTGGTTTTAAATATGATTTAGGTTTTTATTTTTTTTGGGTTGATTGTTTTTATTTAGGTATCTGGGTTATTGGTTTTGATTAAGGTTGAATGGTGAGGAAAAGCAGGGCACGATCGAAGACATCTACAAACCCACTTAGAGAAGAGGCGGAAAAAGCGGAGAAATAATGGAAAGGGATTTTTCAATGTTGGCCTCCATCAAATGTCTGGGGCTCTTTGCAAGTGAGCGTTCTTAGAGTGGAGGATTTTGTGTAGATAAAGCAAATTTGGGTTGGGTGCACTGGCAGATCTATGTACGTTTATTTTAGTTAAAATTTTAATGATTTTTGCTTTGTTTCTTTGGGTTATATATATGTTTTGTCCTTGATAATTGTTAAAATTTTTGTTTCTTTTAATTTAAAGTTGATAACTGTTAAAAATTTGGTTGCTTTTGTTTTAAAGGTGTTAAAATTTGTTGAAGAAGTTAATGATGTTCATTGCAGTGGAATACTTGATTTATGTTCATTTCGGATTTTCATTTGTATGAAGCAAATTATTTAGGTTATGGTTTTGTCATTGTTGGAGGATTTGTTTCAGTTTCTTTATGTCATCTTTTTCATTCAATTCTAATTTTTGTCATAAGATGGTCCGAGCATCCTAAGACTCTTATATCAACATGAATTGCAAGTACTATTATATGTGTGATTCCAATTTTGAATCCAGCTATAATTCTTTCCTAATGTTGGTTGCTAAATTTCAATTATAGAGATAGGGGGTAGATTCTTGCTTACATCTCTCTTTGTTGATGTTTTTTTTTTTTTTTTTTTGCCTCTTTGTTAGATTGTCCCTCTGTTCAATGTAGCCTTATTTTGGGAATACAAGATTGATTGAAAATTGAGATTGCCATGAGTATTCATTTTGGCAGGTGCTGCATTAAAAAGCTTCTAATTTTAAGTTAATGAATGAGTCCTTTTTAGAAAACTAAATATCAGGAAAGCTATTAATTTGTTGTGGTTGGTCTCACACTTTTTTCCTTTTTAAAATCCAGGTTGTTGTTTCTCAAAAAAAAAAAAAAAAAAAAAGTCCAAGTTGTTCAATTCTCTGCAGGTCCACCATGTTTCTTTCTTTTTCTTATCTTGTGCTTTTAATGAAGTTTAGGCGAATACCAAGTTGCTTATTTTGGATTCTGAATTTTTATTCAGCTTTCTTTGCATTAGAATCAGTAAGTAGAGGTATTTCTTAGGTGTATTTGTAAACTTGTAATGTAGGCCTATTGTGGGAATTTGATTGGGTTTCTGATATTGGTGGATATATGCCAATATTTTGCATCATATTTCTGCTTTTTAGAGGGAAAGATACTATCTTCAAGTTCTTTTAAGCTTTGTATTATGTTGGTGGTTGAATAAGAGACTTGAGGTTCAATCCTCCCTACATCAAAAACTAGAAACATAGTTAACACTTACATTTACCAATCAAAAGAAAAAAAAAGCTTTATATTATGTTGGTTGCTGTATTAAGTTGATCTGAATTTTGATAATAAACTATATTAATAGTGGTAGTTAAGGTGTTACATGTGTTTTATGCAGTTTAGCATCCTGAAAGTATGTTTTTGGAGTTGCAATATCATTCATATTTTGCATTGGTTGTGCTTTTAGTGGGAAGATAGTATCTTGACATTCTTTGGAGCTTTATATTATATTGGTTACTATATATATTTAGTTTAATATTTATTGGTTTTTTAAGGTCAATCTTTGTTTTCCTTGTAAATATATCAGTGAACGTGTTGGGAATGAATTGCGATTTGGGGGTATATGTGATGAGGACTAAATTAATGACTTTTCCATGTAGATTTGCAATAAATTTAGATTATCATCACTTCTTTGACATCCTAATCTTTCTAATAATGACAACAATGCTGGCAAGTGGCAATGCAACTATTGCTCAAATCAAAATCCAATGGAATGGTAGTTTTTTGCATTGTCAAAGTCTTTTTTGTAGATGGAATGGTAGTTTTATTTATACCATTGATAATTATGTTATTTTTAGTAAGATGTTTCTATGTTATTCTATTCTATTCTATTTTATTTTCGTTGGTTATTTCAATCCAACAGATTTGGGAACTCTCTTGACACCATTATTCATATGGGAAGAACACCTTAATAACTTCTTCATTCGTTTAGGTGCTTGCAATTTTTTTTCCATATTTGTAGCTAAACTTGACTAAGCAGGGATTACATATGATTCTTTGTTTATTTCTTCCCTTTTTTTTTATTCGGTTGTAATAAGCTTCATATAATTTCTGCATTGAAGTGTTTTTTCTTTTTGGTTCTTTCTTTTGTTGTTTTTTAGCTCCAAAAGAATGTACTACTATATTTTTTGATAATCAATGTACTGCTATATATGTAGTATGTTAGTTGGATAAGTTAAATATTATGTTATGCTTGGTTAAATGAGATTTCTTTTTTGGGGCCTTAATTTTTATAATTTTTAGTTGTAACTTCCTGAGGGCATGAGTTTCTTAGGGATTTTGTGCACGATGAATCTCTCTATTTCTCTTAAATTTGCTTATTTTTATAGAGTTTACCACTTTACCCAAAATTTTTTTTTATGTGAATAATTTTGATTTTGTTAAATTTTTTAAATTTTAAACAAGTTATCGGGGTTTTAGAACATGCATTTTGCAGTTAGATTAGTGTGCCAAATTTGGTGAATTTTGGGGAATGTAATAGTGTGAAAATTTTAGAAACTTTTACTATCTAAAAAGCCATGAACAGCATAAGTCCAACACAAAGTCCATGAACGTCTAGGTAGTCTCTTGACATGTTTTTGTTTCAATTCTTTTCCTTCCCCTGATATAATTTTTCTGTTTGATTTGCTGTTTAATTTTATGTATCGTTTTCAAGGCACCTGACATCAATTCAATACACAAACATGATGGTGAAAATGAGAGTTCTTGATACTCTTTTTTAAAGTTCACTCTGATTTATTAATTTGTGTTGCTTAGTGTTTCAATTTTAAGAACTCAGTGATAAACTGATGCTGTATTTGTACTACTGTTTTACTTGTGGGGAAAGTTTGATGAGTTTTCTATGTTTCTATTTTGCAGTTCGTATTGTTCTGCTGGATGAGAATGGTGATGTGGTGGACTTAGACAAAGATAATGAGCTACTGTCTTTGATCTCAAGGTTTTTGTTTATCCTTTATATTAAGCTGTAAATGCATAATAGTTTGTTTGAAATCTTATATAGATTCTATTTGTAGTCATAGGGTCAACATAATATAAAGAAACTCCTATTAGTTTTATTTTCCCTGAGTTGTTGAATCAAACATGCATCCAAATTCTGTTTTAAATGGAAATAATGCAACTGAAGATTATTTACCTTTTTTTTTGCTAGACTAGAAATGAATATTTACATTGAATTGTGTACTTGATGGTGCACTCTCCCACATAGATAGCGTGGAAGAAAACCATAAATTGGAGTTCTATGGAATTCTTGAAAACTTGCCTCAATTTACGATTAGGAGTTCTACGATGATTGTATGTAACTCATTATAGAACATGGTGGAAAAATTGGATCTAAAGGAAAGAGGAACATTTTGGTCAAGATCAAGTGTCACAAATGTCTAAAAGGCTATTATTAGCACATGTTGACAAGTTTGGGGTAAATTTATATTGTAAACACATAAAAATTGGCAAATGTTGTACACATTTGCAAAATTTGTACATTTTTTTTTTTTGTAAATGTATATAATATTTGCCACTTTTTGTGTGTATACAATGTAAGCTTATATTATAAGTAGAAAGTAAACATATAAAGATCCTTTAAAAAAAAAAAAAAAAAAGATCAAACCAAGTTGGTGAACTTGAAGGGGGGGAAAAAAAATGAAAAAGGCAACTCACTAAACCAAAATGACTGTTCATGAGCTTATTGACTCTTTTTATATATAAACTAGCCATTATGTTATTGTAGAGTAAATGTTTAAGCCATTTACTCAATTTAAGCTCAACAACATTGAAAATGCTACAGTCTTAAAATTATGCTTTTTTTAAAATAGGGAATTATAGGGAATTGGTTTAGACTTCCTTTTGAAGTATTGCTAGTTCTTTAATATAAATTATATGGAATTGGTTTAGACTTCCTTCAAAAGTATTGCAAGTTCTTTAGAAATATACTTTTACTATCAACAATTTAGTTTCATTGTAATGATTGTTTTTAACTTTACCAAGAGTTTCAGTTCACTGTTCAAAAATAAATATTTTGTTCAGATTTTTATTGTTCAATCAAATTCTCTAAAGCCTCATTGTACGTAATGTAAACTAGATAGTGACAGTAAGAATCCTAAAATCATGAAAACGTTGTTATTTGTTGTAATCACTTTGAATACTTGGGATAGATTTTGATGGGTGCTTACTAATTAGCAACCACATGATCTCTTGGTCATTGTTTGCAGCTTGGTCCAAGGGATTCTATTTTTCAGTGCTTTATAAAAAGGATTTGGTCCAGCTATACATGTTATATTTTCCTCATTTTGATTAATGGTGAGCATCATGAATCTTGAACAAGAGTGTCATATTGTTTCATACTTTTATTCAAAATTTGTGAATAGATGTTATTACCTTACTTTTCAAAATTTTTGCTATACACTAACATTGATCTGATTCTATTTTAGCAGTTTGTCTTGCTAGATAGTAGATACAGCCGATTACTTGATTTTGTTCTTTCCTATGTTACATAAAAGAATTTTGTTTGTTAATTTGTATTGTATGTATGGTGCAGTAAACAACATTCATTCCTAAATAGGTGGTCACCTTGTGTGATATGGCGATGTCAACTTATGAAGGTTTTATGACTTAAGACAACGGATACTTGAGGGCCTAAACCTTTGGTAGAGTAAGAAGTGTGGACCACAAATAGAATTAGAAGTATGAGGAGCGAAGAGAAAGATCAATTTTTTTGACATATAATAATATTTTTTCATTATTTATGACATATAATATGTCTTCTTCAATTGAAATTTATTGTAGATGTGAGATTTATATTATGGGTGGGGGAAAATTATTAGGTACTCCCGGAGTACAATAAATGCGTGCTCTCTCCTCTCACATGAATGGTGGGTTCCACTAATTAAATTCATGGTGGGACCCACCATTCATATGAGAGGAGGGAGTACGCATTTATGGTACTCCGAGAGTACACAATAATTTCTTGTGGGTGGGTGAAAGCTACAGTAAGTTCTACACTTGATCTTATATCACTGTTGAACATACTAGCTAGCATGTGCCTTGCACGTGTAGCCCAAACTAGTAAAACTAAACATCTAAAACTAAAACCCTAGCATCTCTTTCTCATTCAGCCACCCCGTCCTCTCTCTCTCTCCCTCCCTCTTCACACACAGCCTCCCTCACTCCCTCTCACACACACCGGCCTCGATCACTCTTTCTCTCATTCTCTCAGCAATGGTGTTCAAGTTGTCACTATGGGTATGCTTATCATCATATGCCTGTAACAATTTAATTTTTGTCTGATGAGCAGTAAATATGTTAATCCTCTAATTTTATTTACTTATTGTGTTTCTTTCCTTTGGCATTACTCTTGCCAAAACTGATTTGGCTTCATTTTTTGTTTTTTGTTAGTTTTCTTTCTCTTATTTTGTTTTGTCTTGTTTTTTTTTGTCTAATTGGGACTGAACATATTTGGTTTGCTATAATAGTTTGTGCAAATTTCAACTGATCATCTTTTTTCAGGCACCAACTAGTTTTATGCAGTCGGTGCCTGAAATTTGCCTTTTTGCATGAGCAATCCACTAAAGCTATGATTCAATTCTTATTATCTGATTTTCATCTTTGTGGTTAGTTATGATCTCGTCTCTAATACTAAAAATGCATTTTTTTGGTGCAGTTGGTGTCACCGCATTTTCCCTATCCAAGAAACTTGCAGTTTGAATGAGAAGGAACTGCAAACAGTTGTATCAAAGCTTGTTTTTCAGTTCATGAATGATAAACAGCACAAAGTTTCACATCCTGTAAAGGTAAAAGTTTAAACCCTATTAACGGTGCAAATACTGTAGTAATTTATAGAGCAAATTATGAAGTAAATGTGAAGCATGACTATTTATCTGCTTAAAACCAAAGGAACTACTGACCCTGTCTTTCTTTTCACTCACCATATTCCAAGGTTTGAATCCACTCTTTTGGATCAATATTCAAATTATGTTTGTCTTTCTTAGAAATTATTGAGGGTGAATAAAGAAAAAAGATATCATTATATTAAAGGAATTTAAGAAGGGAAATTCCATTCAATAATTTTCTCAAAAAGCTGCTGTTACAACTTAAGCAAACCCTTAAGTAAAACAATATAATGTTACCCTAGCAAAGACAGCAACCAGTAATTCTGATATAAGCTAATGGTTCTAGTAGTTTCATGCTTACGTGACTAATTAAAAAGTCAGGAAACCTTTGTTAGGTTTTTGGGCTGCTGTGTGGGGTCTTTTCCTATAACTTACCTGGGTTTTCTCCTTGGTTCACCTTTTAAGACTAGATCTGCTTGAGATGTTATAGTAGTAGAGCAAATGGAAAGGAGGCTGGTTGGGTGGAAAAAATTGTATTTTTTGAAAGGTGTTATGTCACTTTGATCAAAAGCTCTCTTTCAAGTTTATCTACCTACTTTATGTCTATCTTTCATGTTCTTATAGGGGTTGCTATAAAATTAGAGAAGTTGCAAAGGGATATTTCTTATGGACCTGGTTTAGGGGATGAAAGGAAGTTTTCCATTTGGTGAATTTTAGTACAGTTTCTCTCCTATTCAATCTGGTGGTTTAGGAATTCAAAGGCTCGATATTGTTAATCAATTTATTTTATGGATATGGCTTTGATCATATGCCATGGAAAGGGAAAATCTTTGGAGAAGGGAAAATCCGTGGGGGCTAAATAATACAGAGAGTTGGTGGGTCAATTGTTTTCTTTTAAGGTTAAGGGTTCTCAAGCTCTGTGTGTATGGAAGCACATCAGAAATGGTTTAAATGAAAATTCTTAGTTGGAGATGTTAGTCAGCAGTCACATATTTTTCTGACATTATGTGGGGTGTGGTGATGAACTTCTCAGAATCCTTTTCTCTGAGCTATAAGAAAATGCAACCAACAAACAAGCCTCTATTGACAAGTACATGTACAGACACAGCAATGCTATCTGTTGGTGCCTTTCCATGAAAATGCATATGACATGCATTCAAACAAATCTATTTTCATCAAATATTACTTGCTATTAATTAATATTTAGATTCCATTACTTGTTCATTGATGAATATTATTGTTTTATTTGTTAGAATATTCATAAGTGAATGGCGCGGTTAGTCAAGTGTTGACATCTCATGTAGAATACTAATAATAAGAGTAAATTATTAACTAGCTAATAAACTTGTGTCATCAGCTTCATAGCTCATTCCATGGTCTTCATCTATCACTAATGGGAAAATGGCAAATCTATCATGAAATTGGACATTCCTTAGAACAAAGGACCTTTTTCCTTTTTCTTATTTTGTTCTAAGGAGTAAGGAGGGTGGAGGGATAATAATATAAAGAGAGGAGAGTAAGACATGCAGTCTATTTGTAAAAGGTGTAAAAGTTTTAAAAAGTTGTACATAAACTAAATAAATTGAATAATATAAAAACAAGTTTCTGCATACATATTTTTATATGTCTTTGCCTAGCAGACTGAAGCTTTTTATTTGAATTTTTAATTTTTTAAATGCATTCTCACATTTTTTTTTTATCAACATGGATTGGTCGATCCTAGTATGCAAAAAATGCATTATATATACACGCACATATGATATAGTTTTTTCAAATTATGGCATTTACTCTATGAAAATTGTTTTTTTATCATCATAACTAAACACTTATGTTGAATCCGGTTGGTTCTTCCTAGTTTTCAATCCTAGGAAAAAAAAGTATGACCCACTAAAACCTGAAATGGTTTTCTCTCCTTTTACTTCTTTATTTCTTTCTATCATTTTCTACTTACCTTTTTGGATTTTTAACCTATTTTACCTTTTAGCATCATAACAAAACATGCATGTTGAATCCGGTTGGTTCTTCCTAGTTTTCAATTCTAGGAAAAGAAAAGAAAAAAGTATTGACCCACTAAAACCTGAAATTTGGTTTTCTCTTCTTTTACTTTTATCTGTTTCTGTTATTTTCTATTTACCTTTTTGGCTCTTAAACTTCTTCTTTTTTCCACATTCAAATGATTATTTAGATGTATCTTTTTCCCCATAATTTATACCAGTTACGTGCTTTATTATCTACAAAACTTAATTTTTTATATAATTATTTAAATAACTTAATAAAACATATGATTAAAATACATAAATACCTTTGGATAGATGTATGTCTTGTGGAGTTCAATTTTTATTTAACATGGTTGAATTGGTCTGGCAGGTGTCCTACTTGCAGGAATTATAAGGTATGATATGCTAAAATTTGTGATCGATAATCAATAATGAGACGCTGTATTATTATTTGTTGTTAGTGTTGATTGAAAATAAATTTGTGCAGCCCCATTACGAAAGAGTTGCAAGGCTTTTTAATGGACCTGATGCAGTGCATCCTGGGATCATATTGATGACAAGAGTGGACTGTACATTGAAGGTATCTATGCTGCCACTTTTCTTGATTACCTTCTTTGCAGGGTGTCATATTTTATTATTTTTTTTTGCGTGGGAAATGGGAATTACTTTCCTGATATTTTCTTTTTGTGGAACATATTAGTGCCCTTTTCCTCTCCTGAGAATGACTACTGAATTTTTGGAAGACACAATCATAGAAATCCTCCATCTCTAAGTAAACCCTTGATATATTTTATTATGTATCTAATTATCCCATAATTTCTTCAGATTTGGAACTGATCCTACCCATCTTCAATTTCATGTCACCTTGAAATCCTATAAATTGCATGTATGAATTATACAATTATACTATTGTTTGATTGCTAGAGAAACAATAGAATATTTTCTTTTGTTGCTCTGACCAGGAAATGGGTTTAATTCTTTTTGTGCCCGTTGTCAGTTTTGTACTTTCCTCCTTTTAAAATCCAATTACCGACACTATTGTGGTTATTGGATTTTATTGTGTTTTCTCCACGTTGGAATTGAACTTGCTTCAACCAATTTTTGGCTTGTTTGAGTATTTATAATTTCAAAGTAGTTAATCAATACTATTTGGCTCTAGTGACTTAAGACCATGGTTGTTGTATAGAAAGGGTCTTTTGACTACATTTCCTCTTCATTTTGTAGATTTATATACGCGACTGCACTTGATGTACTTGGAAAGGTGAATAGACCTGTGGAGGCACTCAATGTCTTTCATTCAATGCAGGTATTATACATTTATTTTTATTGCATATAGCATGCTTTTGCTTGTGCACTACACCTTGCTAAGAGGAAAGAGAGAAAATACAATTCTTTTATTTATTTTTGTTTAATTTCTCTCCAGCAACAAGTGTCTACATATCCTGAGTAATTGGGAAGTGGGACCCAGAGTTGGAACCAGATATCATGGTTTACAATGCGGTGAGTAATACTTGATTGAATTCAATCTGCAAAAGATAATGGTCTATATTTGCTTCACTTGTGTATACCTGCATGATTGGATAGTTTCTATACCTGTTACATGACATACTTTTGAAGATAGAAATTAAAAATTATAATTATTTTAGAAATGGTTAAATCTGTGAGCTGCAACTAAAGTATGACAGAATTCCTGAAATTGTCAGATGGTAATTTTATTTCATTGATTCTACACTTTCTAATGTGTGAGTGATTTTTTTTTTTTTTTTTTTTGTTGGATAAGTAATCGATTTTGTTGAATCAATAATATAAAGGCATAGGCATAGCCCCAGTTTTATTTTTTTATTTATTTTATAGATAAAGTAAATGATAATATATTGAGGCATAGCCCAAATTTATAGGGAGTATAGTAAAGCTATACCCACAATTAAATTCAAAAAGTGCAATGATCCATTTGAACTAAGAGAGTAGAAAAAGACAACCAGCTTTTGGTATTGTTGTAGGAAGTAGAGATTAGGTAGTGTTTTGAGATAAAGAGCTTTATCTGAAAAGACTTTTGGTATTGTTTGATTTGCTCTTCTTATGTTAGGGAGGAAAAGCTTTTATTTGAAGGGGTGGGGATATCCTTGGTCAAGGTTAAGATGACATATTTGCATTCTTTTTATTGCACAGATGATTAAATTTGCCTATATATATATATATATATATATATATCTTTTCTTTTTCTTGAGTTTAACGATTCCTTGATTTTTAACTATTAAGAGCATCAACAGCAGTGGATGTAAAATTTTAACTATTTGACACATCTAAAAGTCACTTTATCTATTTTAGCTCTTCACACTCTACAGCAATGGATTTATATTTTTAGCTATTTGATTAAAATAATAATAAAAACTTCAACAACAATCGCAACAACCTCCACCGTCAGCCCCAATCCCCACCACCACCACCACCACCACTACCACCCCTAGTCCACAGCAGGGGGGAAAAAAAAAAAACCACCAACCCAAATCCCCAATCTTTTTCCTCAACTCAAACCAAAAAAAAATCACCAAATCACAACAAAATCCACCTCCACCATCGCGGCACAACCAAACCACAACCACCATCATAGTAGCCTCAAGCTCAACCAAAAAGCAACCAATTGAAAAAAAAAAAAAAAAAAAAAACCAACCGTTTCGGCACTGAGACCACCCACAAACCGTTTCGGCACCGAACCCAACCACAAACCCAGCAGCGGCTTGGATCGGCGCTGGGCAGTGGCTTGGATCGGCGCTGGGCAAAAGCTTGGGTCGGCGGCGAGTGGAGGAATTGAAGAAATGAAGAACGGGAAGAAATGAGGGAGAGAGGAGCAATGGGTAGAAATGGGGGAGGAGGAGAAAGAAAAAAAAAATTCGAATAAGTGTGAACATGAAATAAAATAATATTTTTTTTTTAGATGTGAGCTATAGTGCACATCTATCTTTAGATGTGCACTGTAGCTGTGGAGCTATATTTTTTAAGTATAGCTCCACTGCTGCAACTCTATTTTTGTGATGAGTAGTGCTAAATAGCTATATTTTTTAGTAATATAGCTATTTAGCACTACTGCTGTGAGTGCTCTAAAGTAACACTTTAATGGCATGGTACTCAGTTTACTTCTTTCTTGTGAAAATTGTTTTATTAAAATACGAAGATGATTGTGGTTTTTCAATTGATTTCCTGATATGCATGAATATATATCCTTTCAGCATGCAATTTCTGAAGTTGCCATGTGGGATATTTTTTTTCTTGTAGCATTTAGTTATTATACAAAAGAAATGTGTGGAATTGCTTGCTATTGGCCCAAAACTATATAAATGTTGTTGAACTAGCTTTTCCATCCAAATGAAAGTGACCATTTTCACATCCTATACAATCTTATTTTACTTATATAGTTGTGCTCCATTTGATATCTTATTTTGGAGCTCAAACATAATTTGACACCGTGATAGTTTGTAGACAGGCATTTGCCATTTGCCCAGGAAAAAAAAAACTATAAATGTGTTTTAAAAACACGGCTATAGCCGTCCTGTGTTTGTAAAAACGCGACCATTGGTCCTGGCCTATAGTTGCATTTGTAAAAACGCGGCTATAGACCCGTAGGCCTATACTTATGGGTTTTAGGCCACGGCTGAAAACGCAACTAAGAAAAACCCGGCTATAGGCTAAATTGTCCTATAGCCACGTTTTCAGGAGCTATAGCCACATTTTTAAAACGCGGCTATAGTACCTTTTTTTTTTTTTTTTTTTGTAGTGTTGGTAAAGTCTCAACTAGTAAAGTCTCTTATGCGTTTAAGAGATTTAGGGTTCAATCACCACCTATACCGAAAACTGATTGGTGTTTTGGTCTGATGATAAAAAGTTATCATCAGGAGCGGATGCTATAGGTTGAAACTCTTTCAAAAAGAAAAAAAAAATCTACACAAAAATTCAAATAAATGTTTTGCTAGTTCATAACGACAATTTCCAAAATTAAATTATATTTAAGTGCCCCAAAAATGAAAAACTACATTATGCCAATGTCAAATAAAATAAAAATTTGTTAATTGCTAATGACTATTTCTTGAAAAACTACTAGAAAAATATCTGGACTGTTTTATTTTGTTTATTGTCAAACAAAATAACAATTGACAATTTCCAAAATTAAAGTCTATTTAGGTGTCCTAGATTATTATTATTATTATTATTATTATTATTATTATTTGTTAGATGGAACTCATGTTACCTCTAATAAAGAGAAACCAAATTTGACAAACCCAAGAAACAAGTATTAAACAACATGGTAGAACATGATTTAACTCTTGAGCTAAAGCATTCAAAATAAAAATCTGAGTAAAAACCCTCACATATGAGACTTGTGATGAAAAGTCATAGCTATACAAATACACATACGGGTGATCATAAGGTCATGCTCCATTTTGTTATAAATCAAGTTCAAATAGCACGCTTAATATTAAGTTCAAAATTTTAAATGCAAAGAAAACTCAAAAGTACAGATTACCTCAGTGTGTGTTGGAGATGAAGGTACTCGAATTTGCCTAGTAACCCTTTTATTATCAACTTCGTCAGCTGATCTAAATAAGTCTAAAGTTTCATCATATTGCCACTCAGTAATATTGGATTCCCTAACCTTGCCTTCAACCTCATTCACCAGTTTTTTGAGACAATACTCACTATTCCTGCAATTCTTGAAAAATGATTCACTGAGCAATTGTTCGGCCATGGGTTTGGTTTTAGGATTTGTTCTCAAGCAACTCATCACTATTCCTTAGAATTTGTCGAACAATCTTTTCGGATTTGCAATATAATTTCCATACTCATATGGTAATCCAATCCTTTCTTTATTTTGTTCTAGCAAAGGCTCTGACTTAGGGAGTGAAGTTAGAGGGAGGACCACCATGGAATGATTTTAATGGGCAAATTCCAAAATTCCATATATCATCCGCTTTAGTTTTGTCGTTATTACATTCTGGTGGATCATGTTCTAGTGCAATTCAATATGGCATTGAGTCTTTTCCTTTTACGTACTTGGAGCTTGAGTTTGAGGTACTAAAGTCAAAGATTTTAACTGATCTATTCGAGTCTATCAAAATATTAGATGACTTCAAGTTTCCGTGAAATTTATCACGTTCATGAAGAAAAGACAAAGCCGTTAGAGTTGGTTTCAAAGTAATGGCAATTTGTCGCTCGTTTAACCCATGAGGCAAATAATATTTTATCGATCTTAAAGAATACATGTCTTAAAGAATTCATGTATTCTTTAAGATCGATAAAATGTTATTTGTCTCATGGGTCAAACGAGCGATAGATTACCATTACTTTGAAATCAACTCTCACGGCATTGTCTTTTCTTCATGAATGTGATAAATTTCACTGAAACTTGAAGCCATCTAATATTTTGATAGACTCAAATGGATCAGTTAAAATCTTTGACTTTGGTACCTTGAACTCAAGTTCTAAGTACGTAAAAGGCAAAAACTCAGTGCCATATTGGATTGCACTAGAACGTGATTCACCAGAATGTAATAATGACAAAGCTGAGGTGGATGATATATGGAATTTTGGAATTTGCGCATTAGAATTATTCCATGGTAGTCCTCCTCTAACTTACCTCCCTAAGTTAGAGCCTTTGCTAGAACAAAATAAAGAAAGAATTGGGTTACTAGATGAGTATGAGAATTATATTATGAATCCGAAAAGATTGTCCAATGAATTCCGTGGAATGGTGATGAATTGCTTGAGAACAAATCCTAAAACCAAGCCCACGGCTGAACAATTGCTAAGTGAATCATTTTTGAGACAATCCTCACTATTCTTGCGATTCTTTTCTCAAAAAAGAATCGCAAGAATAGTGAGGATTGTCTCAAAAAACTGGTGAATAAGGTTGAAGGCAAAGTTAGGGAATCCAATATTACTGAGTGGCAATAAGATGAAATGTTAGACTTGTTTAGATCAGCTGATGGAGTTGATGATAGAAGGGTTACTAGGCAGATTAGAGTACTTTCGTCTCAAATACACACTGAGGTAATCTATACTTTCGAGTTTTTATTGCATTTAAAGTTTTGAACTTAATATTAAAAGTGCTATTTGAACTTGATTTATAATACAATGGAGCATGACCTTATGATCACTTGTATGTGTATTTGTATAGCTATGACTTTTTATCACAAAGTCTCAAATTATATGTGAGGGTTTTTATTTTGAATGCTTTAGCTCAAGAGTTAAATCCTATTCTACCATGTTTAATACTTCTTTTGTGGGTTTGTCAAATTTGGTTTCTTTTTATTAGAGGTAACATGAATTCCATCCAACAAAAAAAAGAAAAAGAAAATACTAATAACAATTTCTTTGTTTGGCCCCTTGTACACTCCCTGTGTACTTGGGTGCTCTACTTTTTTGATATCAATAAACTTTTTACATATAAAAAAAAAAAAACTAATAACAATTTCTAATTCTGCTATGTTCTTTTTGGTTATTAAATGCAGAATATTGAGGCTAACCCTACACTTGGTAGGGCTACCAAGCAGACTATAGCAGGTCGCTATAGCAGGCCGTGGCAGGGTTTCTCAATCTCAACCATCTCAAACAAACACGGAGCCAAAAAATTTTCAGTGTCTATTTCAAACGGTTTAGACCAAGGAACGAAATCCTATTCTACAATTAACTCCACATTTCTTTTGTGGAGTTAATTTAGCTTGTCAAATTTGATGTCACTATATTATTGACAGGTTCTATTTATCAAAAATAAGAAAATAATAATAACGAGTTCTAATTCTACTAATTTTTTTTTTTGGTTGTTAAATGCAAAATATTGAGACTAATGGGCAAACTAGAGCAAGTTGTGATAGGGCTTCTCAATTTCAACCGTCTCAAATACATACTGAGCCAACTCATCAGGTAAATTTATACTTTAGATTTATTTTGCCTTTAAAATTCTGAACTTTATATTTGACCTCATTGTCAAACCAAGCTCTTACAGGGCAAGGAAGTGTCACTTGAGCTTAGTTTATGAAAAAATGGATCAACAGATAGAACCTTACTAACATTTTAAGCTTATGTTGACTGTGTGTGTGGACTTGTATAGCTATGAATTTAAATCAGTAACGAAGTCATATGTGAGGGTTTTTAATCATATTTCAATCTAGTCCAAGACTCCATCACCCATAGCTGAATACATAAATTTTTGCTTGATTAACCGATGCACTCAGATAGACACAGGTGTTCTCTAAAAGTCCCCAACTCCCATAACTTTGACGTACTGTAATATTTTCCTGATGATTCATCTCTAGTGCAATAAGAAACAGATTTTGGCCATGGCAGCTCATGAAATATCTCATCCGCTAAATCAAAATAAATGATTGACAGCTTCATATAATGGTTATCACTCCAATAAATTGCCCCATTGCATTATATAGTCTTTTTGCTAAATGGAACGCTGCGGTTAAAAATATTGTTCTCACCCACCAGAATTGTCCTCCAAGTATAGGTCTTGAGTGAAAAGATCTCGATCTGCAATATATCAATATCGAAAGTTTGGTAGGGCCTTAATATCTTGTGATCATCAATGGAATAATCGTAGCCAAAGCCAAAACGGTGAAACCAACAAGAAAATGAATCTGGTGTTGATGTTGGACTTGGTATGTTTTTGTAACTTTTGGTAGATGGGTTCCAAACCAAATATTGGGATGTACATATGTGCACATTATATAATTCAATATATAACAAGACATTGCAAGAAGCCAAGTTTGTCTCAACATCTTTTTCACCCCACAATGGAAAACCATGAAAATCAACATCAACAGGTTGACCATGAACAGCACGGCTTCGAAATAGTGCTCCTTAACCTGATGATAGAACACAATTGTCAGTCAAAACAAGGATGTTCATGTGGTTGGGGTTTTGAGATGCTCTTTGAAAGTGGGATTTAGCAAATTGGTGACTATTGATCAAAGTGTGCCATTCTTTGGATACGCACTTGAATCACATAAGAGACTTCACTGGTAGCCTCGAAAGAATTTCCTCGACGAGGTCATTTGGTATAGTATAGCTTCATGGCCGTGCCTTGCGGATTCTCATACTTCAGCTCAGGTCCTTGGCTCTCTATAATCAATATATAAGAAAAGAATGGTTAAAGAGTTACATTCTAAACCCTGTAATTAGGAATGTAACATATTAAAATTTAAAGTAAAATGAAAAGTAAAATTTAGTTGGGAGCCCTTAGCCGATAGTTACTGTAACATCCTGTTTTTGAGTATTTGAGCATTCTAATTTAAAGGTGGTCTCTCTCTCTCTCTCTCTCTCTCTCTCTCTCTCTCTGTAACTGACTTGTAGTTTTTGCACAAGTGAGGCTTTCTCTGTTGCTTCTGCAGAAGTTGGGTTGTAAAATTTTTAAGTTTGTAGAAGTTATTAAAATGTAAAATTTGTAATTGATAAGTGGCTACTAAGTGTCAAAGAAAGAGGCAATTGAAAACTAGATGTCAACAATCTAGCTAATTGTAGAACTAAGTGGCTGCAAAATGAAATTGAAGAAACATGCCCATAGACCCCTCCCAGGCTCCCATGGTAGGTGTCATTCAAAGAAAAAACCAAAGGTTTCTATATAAATCATGCAATGTAACAAAAGTGTACTAAAGAAACTGAATTAATTCAAGAGCAAATACTCTATTGTTTGTCGTGTCCCTTATCACTACATAGACCAAAATACTAAATTATCTCTTTAACCAAATAATTAAAACCAAAACAAGTGTGTTGGTATCTGCCACCAGTTGTAAAAGTTGTTGGTTGTGCCCTGCATTGCGTTGGGCTTGCACAAAACTGGTTGTATTGTAAGCGATTTAATGAAATCCTATTTTTTGTGTTATCATTTTTGTAAATATTTAGGCTTCTTCCTTATACTAGTACTTCTTAGGTGTCTTACTACATAAAATTCCAGACTTAGCCTATATATATATATACCAAAACATTTTTCTTTTTAAAGTATTCATTTGGAAATTGCCTATCTAGCATTTTGCTGACAACTTAAAAAAAATTAAAAATGGTGAGAAAAAGTAGAAAAAAAAAATTGAGATTTTAAAAAACTGCACATGAAAAATTATAAGCTGAATTGAATCCCAAATAGGCTTTTAATCTATCATTGATATTCTCAAAATTTAATACTACGTGCACTATCAAAATCTTAAAATTTTTTACAAGAGAATCCAAATCAAAATCACGAAAAGTAAAAGGAAATGGAAGATGAGTACCTTTTAACAACACCACTTAAATCAATTGTGGTTTATTTGGGATCTTTTTCTTTTGCTAAAATTGAAAATTTTTTTATTGAAAATATTGTAGATAAAGGTAAAAGTTAGCAAAAATAGTACATTGAGACTCATGAATAGTACTAAAAAGTGCTGTGAGGTCTATCAATAATAGCAAAAATAAGTTGAATAGTAAATTAAGCTGGCTTTTTAATTTGAAGCCAAACACACACGTAGTGATATTAGAAAATCACAAAACCCATTTAAATCAAAAAATCACAAACCCACAAAACCCAGAGTGATTGAGAGATGAAAAGGTATATATATTTGAACTTCTTAATTTTCATTTCGAATTTCAGAGGACAAATTTTCTAGGAATAGTTGGTGTCGGGCGGGAGATGGAAATTTTGAGGGATCTTTTACCATGTATTGATTGATTCGATTTTATTTCTTACCTTTTTCAAAAATTATCATTTTTAGTCCTACGATTTGATCATGATCAATTTGGTTATTATTATTATTTTTAAATTAATTTAATTAATTTGTTCCTTATTTTTGACGAAAAATGTCTATATTCCAATAAACTTAAAAGTTGACATTTACCATCAAAAAAAAAGTTGATATAGCTAATAAAATAATTAATAAATTTTAAAAAGGTCATGTCAGCAGCTAAATTGAAATTTCAATTTTAAAAAGAGTAAGAAAAAAAAAATGTGGGACTTAGTTTTTCTTGCATCTTCGTACACGTTCTCAGCAATCAAACATAACTATCAAACTCTTTTTTTTTTTTTTTTTGGACTTCTTGGTAAGGGTTGGTTCTTTGTTGGTACACAATCTGGTCTTTAAATTTTAAAGCATTATTAAAATGATAGGGATGACACTAGTTTGGCACTTCATAGAGGATGTGATTTGGTTCTACAGGATTCTGGCTTGTAGGATTAGTGGTGTTCATGGTGCGGTGTATCGTGGTTTTGGCTATTTTTAACATTGTATTTTGCAGTACAGTTTAGCAAAAACCATAATTACACAGCAGCTTATTTTTGCAGTCACATGTGCTCTATGGTTTAGAGTTTAGCTAAAACCGTAATGCAACGCAGCTCATTTTTGCAATTACATGTGCAGCGTAGTGTATAAGATGCGGTTTGAAGCAGATATATTTTTCAAATTTTCGGATTTTCCTGCCCATCCCAAAATTTATTTTTCCCCTTGTTTTGGGCTTATTTTAAACTATTGAGCTAGTTTTTCTATGTTTTGAGTTGATTTTCCTAATCAACACTTGCTAGAGTTATTATTTTTTTTTTTTGAAAATTAGGGTCATTAAACACTTAATAATATATTTAATATTAAAAAAATAAACATATTAATATATAGAGGATGCGATGCGATGCAGTTTTCATATTATAAAACCGCAAACTGCACTGCATTATATGGTGAGATGCACTGTTATTTGCGGTTTAGTGCGGTTATGCTACTTTGAGAACGATTTTGGTGCGAATTTTGCGGTTTGTGCGGTTTAGTGAACACTCCTAGGCACGATGATTGATTCATTTATTGTATCATATCCAATGTAACCATGAGTCATATCACTCACACTACAAAATACAATTCGAATCTATCATTAAAGGATCAGATTTAGTAGACATATTATAAATTAATCATGAACTAAATAATTAATTGCTATTGGTTTATTAATGACTAATTAGAACCATTAAAAATAAAAATATGATTTTTCTATAGGAGTATGGATAAAAGAATTGGGCCGTTTGGCTATGATGAAGTTAAATTCATATTATGAATATTTTATATTTTCTTTTTTCTTTTTAACCGGTGTTGCTGTGTCTTGGGTCAGTTTTGTATTGGGCTGGATTGTTCTCTCCTGCCGTACTAAGCCCAAGTGTATTCTGGATTGGAGAGTCGGGACCGGTCCAGTTGCTCTTCACCCTGGCCCGGCTTGTGCGCAAGCTATACGATCACGTTATAGAATCGTGGCAAGCAGATTCTTTACAAACAGCTGCCGCAGACGAGTATGCTACCAATGCGTATAAAACCTATTTGCTGAGTTTTTGAATAAACAAATACTTGGATAAAACATAAAAATGATAAAGATGGACTTTAAAGAAGATAGTCACAAGGAAGGAAGAAATAAAACACTTCGGTTAGTCGGTCAGGCTTTCTGCCTGCGGTAATATGTTAAAGGAAAATAAATTAAAAAGGAGACAACACTCCCTCAATGCGACTAATTTCCCTGAAGGGTAATTAGTGACTTTGAAGGAATGGTCCTAGATGACCTTTGTTCTGAGTATGAGAATGTGGTTCCTTAAGAGGGAGAGAGAGGTCAATGATCCACTCTGGTGCATGCCCATTTTTCCATTTTTACACTCTGTTTTTCTTTTCTTTGTTTGCTCTGTTTTCCTATTTTTTTGCTTACTCTGTTTTTCTTTTCTGTCCTTCCTTCCTTCCTTGTCCCCCTTTTCTGTGCACCGGGAGCACCTTATATAGTGTTTTGTGATGCATTATGATTACCCTTTTACCCCTGTAACCGTCTTTGTCCGATGTGCGTACCACCCGACCATTGCTGGTCAGTCAGGTACCCGACCAGCGCCACATTCCTGCGCTGGCCGCGGCGCACTTACGCCCCCAGACAAACATAAGGATAATTTTTTTGTTAGCTCGCCGTGGCATTCTCTCTTATCACGGCAGAACACTCTTTCTCTCTCATGACATGCACCAGGAGGTCCCAACTCAGTTTTGCCATTTTCGGGTGCTATGTCATCCCAGCAGGACACTCACCCGAAAGTGGCCTGAGTGGAAGCCCCGAAATAGATCATCTCCCCTCTCCCCTCCGCCAGACCATACCCTCCTTACCTCTGACCCATGGCCCACCTTCGCCTATATTGGCTGGGTACAGGCTGGCGAGCCTGGGTTTTACGCGTGCCTATGTCTGTCCAAAATTCCTTCGTCCGTTCGTCGCCCGCCACGGCTTGGGTGTTTGCTTTCCCGCCTCTGCGCGTATCATCACTTCTTTATTCGTGGCTTTGGGCTCATCCGTTTGCTTCCTGCTGTACTGAAATGGTTATACCCTTTTGGGTTCACCGATTCCTTTCCCAATGGCTTAGTTAGCCCACTGGGCTTTTATTGCTTCTCAAGCCTGCGGGCTCCTGCGGCCCATTCATCCTTCTTTGGGGCATCCTTGGCCCCTTACAATTTCACATTTCCCATGGGCCCTTATTACCTTGTTGGGCTTCCGCGGCCCAACCATTCTCTATTTTCTCTAGAGCTCACAAACTGTGGCCCTGTATTCTTGCTTTGCTTTGGGGCTTGCCATAATGGGCAAGGCCCATATTTACTTTCCTACATTCATGGCCCATGGTTCTTATCTTTCCGGGCCTTCTCAGGCCCTTTTACCTCTTCAAGACCCGTTTGCTTGCTTTATGGACCTATTCCTGCTGCTCAGATTTAATTGGGCTTGTTCCTTAATCGTGGGCTCTCTCCTCTTTTTGGGTTTTATAAAAAATGAGCCTCAACAACCGGCAATAAGTAGGGATGAATTGAAGATTTGAACTTAAAACAACATCACTAAATTCTAAATTTGTTTACCAGTGTTAGAAATATTTTTAACTATAAAATTTTTTACTGTATTAGAAATATTTTTAACACTAGAAGTAGAAGGTGATAAATGTTGTGTGCTTACAGGTCCATTATATCGTTATAGTGTGTAACTCCATGCATATGCACGAGTACATTTAAAAACAATCATATATATATAATTGGATCCACTCTTCGGTTGAAGTATGATAATGAGAGATGCTATGCATCAAAGACATTTATGACCCGAAAAAAGGAGGGGTGGGTTTGTGGGGTTGGATTAATGAAACTGATACTGAAGATGATGACTTAGCAAAGGGATGGGTATTTGTTCAGGCAATATCAGTAATAATCCTATGTCAATTGACAATTTTCCTTGGTTTATTTTTTAAAATATTTATTAAAAGA
The DNA here is from genome assembly GCA_033629205.1 of Lithocarpus polystachyus. Lineage (NCBI taxonomy): Eukaryota > Viridiplantae > Streptophyta > Magnoliopsida > Fagales > Fagaceae > Lithocarpus > Lithocarpus polystachyus. The sequence continues at coordinate 2,885,322 of CM066165.1, forward strand.
AATATCTTATAATTGGCGAACTAGTTGAGAGTTGAGCCCTAAATGTTGAAAAAAGGTTGGCTTTGACATGTGGTAATATATAAGGTTAAAATGTTAATGAATGACCTAAAGACATTTGTTAATGAACTATTTTAATAAAATTTTTATGAGAAAAGAAAAAAAAAACAATTAATATTTTGACAGCTTTTTCTATTTTCCATAAAAGTGGTATAAAAACTTTTTTATAATGGTTTGTTAACAATTGCCTCTGAGCATTCGTTACACCCATAATATAATAAGAGCTCTCAAAATATAATATATATATATATATATATATATACACACTCACACATACTAATTCTACTACTACATGCAAACTCATGTGACGCACTAGAGTTAATAATACACATATTATAGATAGTTTGCAAGATAGCATTTATTTAAAAAAAAAACATTCATAATAAAATAAAATAAAATACGATGGGAAGAAGTATTTAACTTCTATTCTTTTCCATAGTTTAGAAGTGTTGTCTAACCTAGAATGTTATTTGGTTGCTAGGAGTTAGAGATATAAACTGTTAATACTAGACATATGTGCTTACGTTGTCAACAACTCAGTGCAGGTTCATAATTACAGAAACCTAACTACAAAATAATTTACAATTCTTAAATTAATAAAACAAAACTCCCAAAAGTGTTATATATATATATATATATATATATATAGTTATATACACACACTCAAAACTAATATCTTTTGAATACATACATATTGTACAACCAAGTCTTAATTTTCCCATCAACCGTTCATTATTCGATTATCACACATAAACACAACAACCTTCACAAGTGTGGTGCATTACAAAATTTTAAATTAGTTTTATGATTTATTCTTTTTTATTAATATTAAACTTATTTGAGGAAACCATAGAACTTAAAGATGATCGAATACTTTGGAAAATGATTTCTATTTTCACATGATGAACTAAGTTATAGAGATTCTGTCATATATATACTGCACAAAGTAAGAGGAAAAGATACAAGCTAACCAACTTACAAGAAACCAATTAAAACAAACACCTGTCAACTACACTAATGCTAATATAATCATAAGTAGAACGACATGTAGCTTATCATTTTATTCATATACAAGTAGACATATAAAACGACTGTCGTTCTTCACTATAATGTGCATTTCAGTGCTTTAATTCTTGACTGTAGCTTTTTTTCAACCTTTGATATTTCAATAATAAGAAGAGCGGGTTTTGAAATTGTCATTAAAAAAATTATAATAGAATATCATTTTTATAGTCAAATGTGAAAGACACCCTTATCAAAAAAAAAAAAAAAAAAAAAAAAAGATAGTGAAAGACACATATAGTTTAAATAAGAGAGTCAATACCATACTGGAAAGCATTTTAATTTGATCAAGAAAATGAAATATTTCGGTACCAATTAACATCGATGTACCATTTCGAGACTATTGCTAATACATATATATATATATATATATCTTCATAATTCAAAACCTATAAAATTTGTTACAAATATTTAAAATGATAATTTATATGTATGCTTTAATATGTGAACCTTCTGATTAAAGTGTCAGCTCATTAATAATAAATAAAATAAAATACTTAAATAATTCTTAAAAGAAAATACTTAGCATTTCCCTTATATTAATAATATTAATAATACAAGTTTATAGTTGTAAATACTAAATTAGGGCTGTCCAAACAACCCGCAGAACCGACCCACCCGGCCAACCCGACCAGACCCGAACCGTCCACCGCCCGATCCGACTACTCCGGCGGTCGGCGGCGGGTCCCTGAGTTCCAAAACCGTTTCCAGCGGGTCGGCGGCGGGTCTTTTCTTCCAAAATCCGAAGCACCCGACCCGACCGGCCTATAAAGGGGTAAAAGGAATTTCAGGTTGAAGTTGAACTCACCCACTCAGTTCTTCTACTCTCACCCTCTCCTCTAACGATCTCTCTGCTCCGCCTCTTCGTCATTTCGCCGATCAGACTCTTCGCTAATCTTTACTCGTCGTCGATCAGACCCATTGCCTCCATCTCTCAGGTTCGATCTCTCTACTCTCAGTCACTCGATCTCTCGCCTCCATCGCTAACATGGCCCAGCCCTCACCTTACCAGTTCAGTCACTCGTTCTCTCTCTCTCTCTCTCTCTCTCAGGTTCAAGCTCTCAAGTACGATATCCCAATATGTATATTTGGGTTTGTAGATCTCTGTATTCTCCGTTATGTGGGTTTGTGGATCTGTTATTTGAGTTTATTGATCTGTTCTTTGGGTTTGTAGTTGTAGATCTTTTGAATCGTTGGTTTTATTCTTTGGGTTTGTGTTTGATCTTTGTATTTTCGGTCGAAATCAAAGCCGACCGCCGTCCACCCGAGCCCGATCTGACTCGACCGGTGGCTTTTCGCGGTCGATGGCGGGTCTGGAACTTCTCCACCCGATTTCGTCGGGTCGGTTCTGGGTTGGGCACAAACCCGACCCGGACCGACCCGTGGACAGCCCTATACTAAATAGCAGATCACTTGTATTCTTTACAAAAGTAAAACAAGTTTGAATTGTCAAATGCCTTTGAAACTTGTGTCTTGTTAATATTAAAAAAAATATAAAAATCTATTTGAAATTTAAGTTGCCAAGTTCACGTCTGTAGTGTCAGGGCACACTTCCACACTTAACAAAAAGCAAAGAAAGTTAAAGCAAACATCAGTCAGCAAAGAAGAAAATCAGAAGTGGAGCAAGTTTGGACGAAAGATGAAGAAGAAGAAAACCAAAGGCAAAGAGGAGATGGAGAATGATTGGCAAAGTGGCGTCGCTGCCAGAAAAGTGGAAGCGACCGCAAGGTATGAGTATCTTTTTTTTTTTTTTTTGAAAAATGATTCTATTAAAGGGATCTGGTATGATACTGGGAGATTGATGAGATTGGGACCTTTCTCAGATTCAAGCAGAGAAGACCTTAGAAAAATGCACCTCGTGTACTAGCTATTGTGCCCATGATAAATGCCAGCATGCTAGGTAGTCACGCATCAAAAAAACCTTAATGATGACTTCTCATAGGAAACGGTAAGAATTCTAGAGATCCAACTTTAATTCCTGCGAACAGGGTTATTGAATGAAAGAGCTTAGCATTGAAGGTACTAAATAAATAAATACAACATTGCATTGTACATATTCATAATTAGCCAAAAAAAACATAATTGATATATAAATTGTTGTAAGATTTTTGTCTTCGTATCACAATCTTTAGAATTTATATTTTTATTCTCAAAGACAAATGAGGGTGAATACTGCCAGTCACATATGAAAAATATATCTATAATAATCCCAAGTGCAAATTCTTTCACCGAAGAAGAAAGTTGATATTATGTGAAAAAGGCTATTATTTATAATCTCATCAGTAATTTAAAAAATAAAAAAGTCATGGGCCGCACTCAAAGCCCATCAACAGAAGTTTTGGACTAGGCTTTTGCAAGCCCTTCCTGAATCAACTCTAAGTGGGCCTTGCGAATTCGAACAACCTAGTATGGACACGGTTTTCTTTCGGTGCAGTGGGGACCACTGGTGTTTTGTCAGCTTTTGATTATTGGTGCAAGTTGGGGAACTATACGTATATTTTTTTCGTTCGCACCGTTGTATTCCACTACTACGTGTTTTATAGTTTTATCTATATATTACTAAAAGCTGAAGCGTAGCGTTTAATGCTGCTGCGCTTACGTTGAGCCATGTCAGTGTCCACGTCATTATCTTTTTCCTTTCCATTTTCTTATAATTATTTTTAATATTTTTTTTATTTCATATTTACACTTTTCCAACCTTTCTTTCTTCCTTACCTATTCATCTCCCCACTTCTTCTCCAACCTTTCTCCTTCCCTCACCTTCTCATCTCTCCACTACCCTCTACATTAATATCATTCTTCATCTTTCTCTTCATCTTCCTTTACTTTTGTCTCTTCTTATTCACACATTCTTACTATAAATTTGTCACTATCTCTTTCATTCTATGCATAGTTTTCCCTTACAAAAAAAAGTTTCTCTCTCTCTCTCTCTCACACACACACACACACAATTTTTGGGTGGATTTTTATTTTTTATTTTTCTTGCATCTTCAATTTAGGTTGATAATTTTTTGTATTTTTTAATATGCTTTAAGTTAATGCGATTCAGTTTTTTTTTTAATTGTTGTTTTTTTTTCTCTCTTTCTTTGATTGTTAAATGTTATTTTATATTACGTTATAAAAGATTAAATATAAAAAATATAATATTGCGTTTAATACTACTGTGCTCACGTTGAGCCACGTTAGCGTCCATGTCATTATTGTTTAATTTAGTTTTTTTTTAATAGTTTTTTTTCTCTCTCTCTTTGATTGTTAAGTGTTATTCTATATTGCGTTATAAAGGATTAAATATAAAAAAAATATAATATTGCGTTTAATACTACTGTGCTCACGTTGAGCTACGTCAGCGTCCACGTCATTATCTTCTTTCTTTCTATTTTCTTATAATTATTTTCAATATTTTTTTATTTCATATTTTCACTTCTTCAACCCTTCTCTCTCCCTTACCTTTTCATTTCCCCACTACTTTTTCAACATTTCTCCCTCCCTCACTTTCTCATCTCCCCACTATTCTCTACATTAATATTATTCTTCATCTTTCCCTTCATCTTCCTCTACTTTTGTCTCTTCTTATTCACACTCTCTTACTATAAATTCGTCACTATCTCTTTTATTCTATGCATAGTTTGTCCTTACAAAAAAAAAATGTTCTCTCTCTCTCTCTCTCTCTCTCACACACACACACGCACAAAATTTTTGGGTGGATTTTTTTTTTTTTTTTGTGCATCTTTGCTTTAGGTAGATAATTTTTTATATTCTTTAATCTACTTTAGGTTAATGCGATTCAGTTTTATTTATTTTTAATTGTTTTTTTTTCTCTCTTTGGTTGTTGAATGTTATCCTATATTGCGTTATAAAGAATTAAATATAAAAATATAATATTATTCTATTACATAGCATGATTTGGATAATTTAATTTGGTAGTTATTGTAAGATTTTAATTATTTTTGTTTATTTTTTAATCCTTTGTGGTGGACAAAGTACTTTTAATAATTGTATTAGAAGTATTCTATAATGCCATTTATTTAGAGAAAAACAAAGGTTGGCTAAACAAAAATTATTGGATGAGAGAAAAAATTTATCTTTCACAATTTTACTTTTATTATTATTATTATTATTAGAAATTTAATTCTTAGATTTTGCTAATAATTTTTTATTTGATAATATGTTTTGGGTGGACGAAATTACAATTTCTACAAAGAAAATAACCTTAGTAGATTATAAACAATAAATTGTTTTCCTAATTGGCCCAATTAATCATAGTTAAGTTTTATTAATTTTTTTAGTTACTTTTTTCGATGTTTTGGACTATAGGCGGAACAAACTAACTTTGAGAAAGTTTGTTTAAAACTAAAAGAATAATTTTCAAATTTTATATTCTTTTTAATAATTCACAAAATGTTATAAATAACTTTTATTAAAAAATAAACATTTTCGTTAACTTGCCTTTTGAATTTTTGAGAAAAATTATATATTTTTCATTTTAGTATGACAAAAATTATTAGATTTATGATATATGATTATTCCTATATTATATTTATGATTATTCTTATAATAAATATACATTACTTTTTATTAAATTAGTTTAAATTGTATAAAAAATTAATAAAACCACCATAAAAATAATTTTCATGCGCAACACGCAGGTTCGCGGCTAGTTATACTAATTACGAGCTCAGTGCCATCGAAGCACTCAAAAGAGTCAAACAATTCCCATCCCTTATCACAGATCACAGATCCTTCTGCTCTTTCCTTACTTTTACTTACCCTCCGGTTCTCAGTTCTCACAAAGACAGCATTAGCATTCATTCGATTCTCTCTAATTCAAGAAATGGCAGAAGGAGTTCTGTTCGACGTTGCTAAGGGAATCATTGGGATAGCGGGCAAGCTAGCACTCCAAGAGGTTGCGCTCATCTGGGGTGTCAAAGACGAGATCAACAAACTCAAGGAGACGGTTTCCAAAATCAGTGCTGTGATTTTGGATGCAGAGGCGAAGCAACACGGCAGTGAAGTGATCAAAGAGTGGCTGAAAGGGCTTAAGGATGCCATGTGTGATGCGGATGACTTGCTGGATGAAATCTCCACCGAGGCCCTAGGACGGGAAGTGATGACCCGGGACAAGAAGGCCAAAGAGGTACGCATCTTCTTTTCTAAATCTAACCAGCTTGCATATGGTGTTAGAATGGGTCATAAGGTTAAGGCCATGAGGGAGAGGTTTGATGCGATTGCAACTGATAGCAAGTTGCTTAATCTTGCTATAGCTGCGGACAGGCAGTTTCAGTTGGAAGAACGTTGTGAGGAGAGACAAGTCAGGTATAAGGCAAGACAGCAGACTCATTCCCTTGCAAGCGCTGAAGATGTTATTGGGAGGGAGAAGGATAAGAAGGCCATCATTGGATCTCTGTTGGATCCCAATGTCAAGGAGAATGTTTCTGTCCTTCCGATAGTTGGTATCGGAGGACTAGGAAAGACCACAGTTGCTCAACTTGTCTTCAATGATGAAGAACTCAAAGACCATTTTGAGCCAAAAGTGTGGGTGTGTGTCTCTGAGAATTTTGATGTGAAAATAATTGTTCAGAATATCTTGGAGTGCATAAAAAATGAGAAACCAAAAGACCTTGAAATGAATACATTAGTCAATGATGTTCATAAAGAAATTAATGGAAAAAGATACTTGATTGTGTTGGATGATGTTTGGAATGAGGATCGTGAAAAATGGTTTAGCTTGAAAAAAATTTTGATGGGTGGTGCAAGAGGCAGTAGAATAGTAATAACTACACGTAGTCAAATAGTGGCACAGATTTCACAACCTATTCAACCACATGTGTTACAAGGTTTAGATGAACAACATGCTTGGTCTTTATTTAAGAAGATGGCGTTTGAAGAGGGGAAAGAACCGAAGGAAGCAAGCTTTGTAAAAATAGGGAAGGATATTTTAAAAATGTGTGTAGGGGTTCCACTCGCTATTAGAACAATAGGAGGTTTACTGTATTTTAAAAAATCTGAAATAGAGTGGTTGTCATTCAAAGCCAATGAACTTTCAAAAATACATCAAAACGAAAGTGACATTTTACCAACATTAAAGTTGAGTTACGATCATCTCGCGTCACACTTGAAGCAATGTTTTGCATATTGTAGTCTATTTCCAAAGGATTACGAGATTGACAAATCAAGTTTGATTAATATGTGGATGGCGCAAGGGTTCATTACGTTGCATGACAAAAAGCAATATCCACAAGATGTTGGTCATGTGTATTTTATGGATTTGCTTTGGAGATCATTCTTTCAAGATGTCAAAGAAGATGAACTTGGCAATATTTCAAAATTCAAAATACATGATCTCATGCATGATATAGCAATACAAGTAACGGGATCAGAGAGCACCACCATTTATTCAAAAGAGAATGCCATTGACGAGAAAACTCGTCATGTGTCATTTGGGAATATGTTGCACTCATCGTCGAAGATTCCGATCTCATTATATAAAGCAAGAAAAATAAGAACATTTCTTTTGCCATGTCAACCAAAGTATTATAGCAGAAGATCAAATGATTCAACTTGGAATGAAATTATTGCAAGTTTTAAGTTCATTCGCTTGTTGGATTTGCATAAAACCAGGATTAAAACAATTCCAAGTTCTATCAAAAAGTTGAAGCATTTAAGATATCTTGATCTTTCTAAGAATGAAGGCATTCAGATGCTTCCTAATTCTATTGTCAAGTTGTACAATTTGCAAACACTTAAACTCTCTAAGTGTAAAAACCTTAAAGAATTGCCAAGAGATATTAACAAATTAATCAACCTCAAGTTTCTTGAGATTGATGAGTGTTCGGGTTTGACTCATATGCCAAATGGACTGGGCCAATTGACTAATCTACAAACATTGTCAAGATTTGTGGTGAGTAAGGGTAGGATTGATTCAGTGCCTAGAAGTAGCGGTGGATTGAAGGAACTTGCCAGGCTAAATGAGCTAAGAGAAAATCTGTCAATTAAAAATCTTAAACACGGAAAAGATGCCGCATTAGAGTCCAAGGATTCAAATTTGAAAGAGAAACAACGTCTTGATAGGTTGGACTTAGAGTGGATACACAAAGCCATTGATGAGACAAGTGCCAGTTACGATTATATGTCATTGGAAGCCTTGCAACCGCATATAAATCTCAAAGTATTAAGATTACGGTGGTACGGGGGAGTGAAATTTCCACGTTGGCTTGTGTCGCTCACAAATCTTGTCCAATTTAAATTATTTTCTTGTAAAAACTGCCAATATCTTCCACCGTTGGACCAATTTCCTTCTCTCAAAATTATCTATTTGGAGAAATTGCATTCTTTAGAGCACATATCAGATTCAGAGAGAGATATCAGTGATTCCTTATTCTACCCATCTCTGGAGAGTCTCTGTATTTCAAATTGCCCTAATTTAAAGGGATGGTGGCAGGGAAGGAGAGATTCTCTTCCTTCATTTCCTCGTCTTTCCGAATTAAATATTTGGCATTGCCGTAATCAGCTGACTTCCTTTCCTTTGTTTCCATATCTCGAAAGTTTGAAGCTAATTAATTGTAGCTTGAACTTGAAGCAGTCATTGGAGAGGATGATGATAAACAACAAGACTTCTTCAGGGAATCTACCATCAATCGCTTCTTCTTCTTCTTCTCCTTCTACAATTGTTGCCCCTCTCTTCAAATTAAGTTTCATGAGAATAGAAGAAGCTTTGCCAGAGGAGTACCTACCAAATCTCATCTCTCTCCGTACTCTACATCTAGACAACTGTCCTCTTCCTCAAGGCATGCGATATCTTACGGCACTTCAACATCTGGGAGTCTGGAACTCTGAGGTGGTTGATTTATCCAATGATTGGGATGAGATGGAATGGCAAGGACTTAGGACCCTTCTCTCTTTGTATATCTCTAGTCTTCCGAAGTTGGTCTCTCTCCCGATGGGGCTTCAATATGTCAGCTCTCTACAAAAACTCAATATTTCGTGGTGTCCTAGTTTGATAACTATACCGGAGTGGATCTGCAAACTTATATCTCTTCAATATCTTTCAATTTGGGGTTGCCCTAATTTGGAATCATTGCCAGAAGGAATCGGTGCCCTTACCTCTTTGCAAACACTACATATTAAGTATTGCCCTGAATTGAAATCATTGCCAGAAGGAATCGGTGCCCTTACCTCTTTACAAACACTAGAGATTAGGGATTGTCCCGACTTACTGAAAAGATGCAAGGAGCAAATCGGGGAAGATTGGCATAAAATTTCTCACATTCCCAATTTGTATGTGTGTCAGCAATAAGAGCCAGGTATATAAAAGTCTACCATTTTACTCCCAACCTTCAATTAAAAAAAAAAAAAAAATCCAAAAGCCCAATTCTTCTTCTCCATTGTTCTCTCTCAACGTCTGTATTTCTTGGTGATTAAATTTCAGATGAAGAAGAACCAAGTGAAGAAATTTCAGATGAAGAAAACCAAATGAAGAAGCAAAGAAACCTGCTCGTAAGAATTGGGACTTAATTAAAGCTTTTGGGTGCTGCTATTGTTCAACAACTCAACAACTCACTCTCTGGTACTATCTCCTTTCTTTTCTTTTCCTTTTCCCTTTATCTAATTTCTTACATTTCAATAAATTTCATCTTTTTATTTTCATCCGGGTTGATGTGGTGATGTACTTGATGTGCTTCGTTACCCATTGTGTAAACAGAGTCAAAATTGGGACAAGGTAATATTACTAGGAGAATTGAACCGGGTAACCATGCCATAGGAATCAGCTCATTCTACAGGTGTTTTGTTGCTTTAATTCCTTTTTATATTTATAAGCTTCCAGTTTAGTTTTTTTTTTTTTTTTTTTTTTTTTTTTTTTTTTTTTTTTTAATGTCTACAGATTTGCCATTTGTCACAGTTTTTATCTAAGTCAAATCACTATGGGGATCATGCTTTATAGTAAAATATAATTTTCAAGCATCCTGGTTTTATTTTGAAATGTAGCTTGATATTTAGAAAGGAAGATGTTAATATATGTTACCAAAACAGTGAACTAACTAATTTTTCTCACTTTGTTGACTGATATTGTTGGTTGATTTGAGCTAGAAAAAAAGAAAAAGAAATCTTCCACTGACCTGTTTTATAACACCTAATATACTCTATAGAGATCAAGCATCTATTAATTATTGTTATTGTGATTACATAAATATTCCAGTCAAGATGATTCCTTTTATTTTTGAAGCTGTTTTATCTAAGGATAGTATAAGTGGAAGGGAAGGAACTCAAAGCCGCCAGTGCTGAACCCTTGCCTGATGGCTGCTGCGGTCTCCGCATCCATGGCTGGGAGATTGAAACTCGCAAGCTCTCCATTCTCAACTCCTCCAACCTCCAGCTGTCAGTCTCTCTCTCTCTCTCTCTCTCTCTCTTTTTAAATTACTAAACTCAGAGCATAAACTGAACCATTTCATATAATGATTTTGTTGTTGCTGTGTTAATTTTAGCTTGTGCAAATTGAATTTTGCTTTCTTCTCACTATATCGCTAGCTATATATAGTCGAAAAGCGGTGATCAGTCAGGTTTTCTTGAATGTGATGAAAATGTTAGGAGAAGTTTTTGAGTACTTATGTGGAAATTGAAAATTGGTAAAGTCTCTTGACATTGTCATTATACTAGGAACCAAGGATCATATGCCGCCTTAACTGGGAATCAAAATTTGACATAAAAAAACAAATGTACATTGGATTTTATTTGGGAATAAGGCTTATTTGGTGGTAGTTATGGAAAATTGGAGATCTTCATGTTGCCAGAAGAAGTTTGATGATATATGATAGGGGTTTATGATATGTTACTGCCTAAGTCATGATGGTTATGTTATGTGCTTGTAGGTAGGAAGAAAAGCTTCAGACTTCTCAATTGCCAAAGATGATTTTCGGGGAGAGTTTTTTAATTCTTAAACATGTGCATAGTGGCACCAAAATTCATTTCATTGCATTCGATGCTCTAACTGGCTGGAAGCAGGAGGCGTTATGTCCAGTTAAGGTCCCTGCAGCAGCAAAGTGGAAATTCAGAAGGTAAGCTAGGTGTCTGTATGTAATTTCTTTGTTGTGGGCAACTGGATCTATAAATTTCTTCAGTATAAGTCTTGAAGGATTACTGCTTTTGTGAACTGTTATCACCTACTTTATTAGTTTACATGTGGAATTTTTTTTTTTTTTTGAACCTGATGCATCATTTTAATGCAGGTGCTGCAGGCTTTTGTCAAGTACATTTATATAGCCAGCTTTCTACAACAATATGTGGCTTTCTCAAGTGATTCATCAATGGAGGTAACTTATATACAATATCCTAACCTCCCACTCAAGTGTCCTTTGCCCTTATTTCTTTTGTTTCTTCTTTCACATCTTCAATATGTGAGTGTGATTGATGATTGTCTGTCATTTGATCCTGTCCATTTACATACTAACATCAATTCTTGTTTTATTGTATTTCCCATGCATCAGCACAAGACAAGAAGTGGAGACTAAATATAGGGCCCCATGTATAAGTGTTGTAGTGCTTCTAATCTCAAAGTACATTGAGATACAGGGATGATTGCTTTCATATAGTTTGCATATAGCCTCAAGACTCTTGTGAAAGGTAAGCCTACTTATCTAAAGTCGTAATGGTTTAACTACTGCTGTTGTATTTTTTGGTATTTTAGATTTGCAACTTTTACTTCTCCTGTTTGATTCTGTTTCTAGGTATAATTTTTGCATGTCCTCTTTTTCCCTCTAAATATCCAATGATACTTCCCCTAGTAATGCGGTAGTTGTTTCACCAGTTCGTATAGCAAACGCGATATGCATTCATCATAGTGCTTCTTTTAAGACCTTTTAGCTTTATCTATTGAATGGGAAAGGGGGAGGAAGAGGAGGAATTTAATTACTGCGAACCAAAATAATATGCATTCATTTCTCTCCGTACTCTGTATCTAGTCAAATGTCCTCTTCCTCAAGGCATGCGATATCTTATGGCACTTCAAGATCTGCATGTTTGGTACTCTGAGGTGGTTGATTTATCCAATGATTGGGATGAGATGGAATGGCAAGGACTTAGGACCCTTCTCTCTTTGCAATTCTATAAACTTCCGAAGTTGGTCTCTCTCCCGATGGGGCTTCAATATGTCAGCTCTCTACAAAAACTCGATATTGAGAAGTGTCCTAGTTTGATAGCTATACCGGAGTGGATCTGCAAACTTTCATCTCTTCAATCACTTGAAATTTGGGATTGCCCTAATTTGGAATCATTGCCAGAAGGATTCGGTGCCCTTACCTCTTTGCAAACACTAGAAATTGGAGGATGTCCCATCTTACTGAAAAGATGCAAGAAGCAAATCGGGGAAGATTGGCATAAAATTTCTCACATTCCCAATTTGGTTCTGTATCCGCATGAAGAACAGCCAGGTATATAAAAGTCACCATTTTACTCTCAACCTTCAATTAAAAAACAAAAAATCCAAAAGCCCAATTCTTCTTCTCCATTGTTCTCTCTCAACCTCTGTATTTCTTGGTTATTAAATTTCAGATGAGTAAGAACCAAATGAAGAAGCAAAGGAACCTGCTTGTCAGAATTGGGAGTTAATTAAAGCTTTTGGGTGCTGCAATTGTTCAACTCAGCAACTCACTCACTGGTACTATCTCCTTTCTTTTGTTTATCTGCTAATCATTTTCTCATAGATTAATTTCTTAGATTTTATTAAATTCCATCTTTGGATTTTCAACCGGGTTCATGTGGTGATGTATTTGATTTCCCATTGTGTAACAGAGTCAAAATTGGCAAAAGGTAATATTACTTACTAGGAGAATTGAATCAGATAACCATGCTGTAGGAATCAACTCATTGTACAGGTATACTGTTGCTTCAGTTCCATTTTATATAAAGCTTCCAATTTGCTGTTCTACAGATAATCTCATGAATCACAATTTATTATCTTTGTTAATCACCATTGGATCATGCTTTATAATAAAATATAATTTTCAAGCATCATGGATTTATTTTGAAAAATAGCTTGATATTTAGAAGGAAGTTGTTATATGTTACCAAAGCAATGAACTATCTAAATTTTCTCACTTTGTTGATTTTAATATTGTTTGTTGGTTTTAGCTATAAAAAAACGTAAAAGAAAAAAAGGAAAAGAAATCTTCCACTGACCTGTTTTATAATACCAAATATACTTTATAGAGATCTGCCGCCTATTAATTATTGTTGTTGTGATTACAGAAATATTGCAATCAAGACGGTTCCTTTTTTTTGAAGCTATTTTTTCTATGGATAGTAACGGTAGAACCTGTTGCAAGCGCTTTAGGCTTTCTCAAGTGAATCATCAATGGAGGTAATGCATATACAATATTCTAACCTCCCTCTACAGTGTTCTTTGTCCTTATTTCTGTTGTTGCTTCGTTCACATCTTTACTATTTAAGTGTATAATTTTTGTATGTCCTTTTTTTAGCTCTAAATATCCAAAGATATTTCCCCTAGTAATGTGGGAGTTGTTTGACCAGTTCGTGTAGCAAACAAGATATGCATGCATCATAGTGCTTCTTTTAAGACATTTTAGCTTTACCTTTTGAATGGGAAAGGGAGAGGAAGAAGAGGAATTTAATTGCTATGAACCATAATAATATGGAACACATGATTGGAAACTACTTTGTATATCTTTTCTCACTTATTTGAAAAATGCCAGAGGAACTAGGTCAAGAGTGCATTAACCAGCTCACATCCCAGAGATTCAAATTTCTTTTGGAAGGATTTAGCTCCAGTGTGTATACAGGTTTCTCATATCCCTCCAAATTTCTCAAGTACTTATTTTATCAGTAAAGAAGTTATCAGATACTAATCTTGTTCTCTCTTAACTTTGCCCTTTAGTTTCAGGTTGATGAGTTTATCATTTATTGGCTCTATATGCAAAAAACTTGAGGAGAATTGGATGCTTAAGCAGGCAAGAATTTAAGAGTGCGTGTTTTTTTCCAAACTAGCCTATACAAGGTTTACACAAAAACTAGGAGAAAATAATGGTAACTACCTCATACCTTACCAAATTAAATCTTTCCTCATAGGTTTGGCTTCAATTTTTGAGTTTTTTATTTTTATTTTTTCCTTGCAAAATGATAGGGAACAATGAGAACAAAGTGTTAGTCCCAAATTTTGAGGTTAGCTAAGGATCCTCATTTCCTCTCAAAACTTTTTCCTTTTTTGCAATATCGTAGAAAACTTATTACTTCACTCACTTATTCACTTTTTTATTTCTCAAACTTTTGACTAATAGGTTATCATGGATGAAAGCTATGGCTTGGTGTTACTACTCAAAGTATTTTCCTGCTTTTAAGGATAGCTTAAATTTCATCTTTGGATTAATTTCTTAACGTTGCTTTGCATACCATGGAGTTATTTTAGAGATATGGCATCTGTGAAATATCACATGAATCTAGCACCTTGTTGGAATTTTTTGTCTAGTGCTCTGTCCGATAGTTTCAGGATTGCTGTTGTAAAGTGTCATTTTTTTGTTGTCCTGAGTTGTAACAGTCTTAGTGCTCTGCATGCTGGTTCAGACTTGCTGTTGTATTTGTGCTTCTGGTTTTCAGCTTGGTTTCAATGAAATTTTTGCCTGATTATCCAAAAATAAAATAAAATCTAGCACCTTCTATTCTCAAGAACAGGAGTTCCTAACTTGTCTAATGGCTTTTAAATTGAATACTAGACTACAACAGCTATCAGATAGAGTAGAACAAATGATTTTATATCCAATTATTTTAGTTCCAAAGTAAAATTATAAGGTCTTTACACAAATAGCACCCTTTTTCTTCATTTGTCATAAAACATTTCCAATTATGTTATATGAGTAAATTTTTTTCTGGGCAGAAGTTGACTTTCAAGGTAAAGGCGTGACTGTTCACCTAAATGAGAAAGATTGATGCTTTTAAACACGAACTTCCTATCTTTGTGGTTGTGGGATGTTGGAATCGATACCAAGGCTTATTAGACTGAACTCATTGGTATTTATCTCATTTCCTTTTTTAACCCTTTATCTGTTCTTAGGATTTTTGATCCTTAATTTATGACTTTTGCATATTGAGAAACAAATGTGACTTTTCCTTCATCATTTACTTCTTTCTAATAAATTGCATCTTTGTATTTCAAATTGAGCTGGATGAAATGATGTATATGATGGGCTACAACTATTGTTTGAACTGAGTAAAATTTGGCTCAAGGTGATATTGAGGTAACAACCATGCTGCTGGAATTAGCTCATTGTATAGGAATTTTTCTGGTTCAAATCCTTTTTATATGTAAGCACCCAACTTGCTGTTATATCTTCAAATCAAAATCATAATAATAATAATGACTCGCAATTTTGTCTAGTAGCTTGGTCTTATTTGAAAACACAGCTCGATTTTTTGAATTATTTGGAAAATTCCAATAAAATGGAAAATGTTCCTATGAGTTATCAAAACAGAAAACTACTTTATTTTTCTCACAATCAATTTTTGTATTATAGGTTGCTTGGGAAAGAAAAAGAAGCTCTGGCATATGTTTCATACAACTAATTATCATATATTATAAAACTAGAGATCCAAAAATCTGTTAATTATTGTTGTTGCTATGACAGACTAAATAATACAATTAGCAGTATTTTTTTGTGAAGCAATCGTTTCTACAAAGATATTAGCAATAGAACTTGATGCATCATTTTAATTTTTGCACTTCAAGTTTTGATCATGTACATTTATATCCTAATTTCTATTTCTAGAGTCCTTTTTGTTATCTCCCCCTCATTTCTTCTTTCACCCCTTTAAGACCCGATTTACTTGTAGATTGTTTGTCATTCCATATGACTTCTTGTTGTGGATCCTCATTTCCTCTCAAAAGTTTTTCCTTTTTTGCAATGTGGTTGAAAACTTATTATTCACTTTTTTATTTCTCAAATTTTGGTCTGATAGGTTATCAAGGATAAAAGCTATAGCTTGGTGTTACCACTCAAAGTATTCCCTGATTTTCATGGTGAATGATTCTTGGACTTCTTGACAAGGGTTGCTTGGAGAGTTCCATTACTTAATAAAGTCAGCGTTCCTTTCATCTTTGGATCAATTTCTTAAGGTTGCTTAGCATACTGTGGAGTTATATTAGAGATATGGCACCTGCGAAATATCACATGAATCTAGCACCTTGTTGGAATTTTTTGTTTACTTCTCTGTATGATAGGTTCAGACTTGCTGTTATATTTGTATTGCTAGTGTCATTCTTTTG
Source organism: Lithocarpus polystachyus (assembly GCA_033629205.1). Lineage (NCBI taxonomy): Eukaryota > Viridiplantae > Streptophyta > Magnoliopsida > Fagales > Fagaceae > Lithocarpus > Lithocarpus polystachyus. Next base: position 2,901,703 of record CM066165.1, read on the forward strand.
TTGTCCTGAGTTGTTATTGTCTTAGTGCTCTGTCCGCTGGTTCAGACTTGCTTTTGTATTTGTGTTGCTGGTTTTCAGCATGGTTTCAATGAAATTTCTAAATGATTATCAACAATAAATAAAATTTAGCACCTTATATTCTCAAGAATGGGAGTTCCTAACCTGTTTAATGGATTTTAAATTGAATACTAGACAAGAGCAGCTATCAGACAGAAGAGAAGAAATGATTTTATTTTCAACAATTTGAGTTCCAAAGTAAATTATAAGGTCTTTACACAAATTGGACCCTTTTCTTCATTTTTCATAAAAAATTCCAATTATGTTATATAAGTATATTCTTTTCTGGGCAGAAGTTGTCATTCAAGGTGAAGGCGAGATTGTTTACCTAGTTTAGAAAGATCAATGCTTTTAAACATGAACGTCCTCTCTGTGGTCGTGGGATGTTGTAATGGATACCAAGGCTTATTTGACTGAACTCACTGGTATTATCTCATTTCCATTTTTTTACCCTTTCGCATATTAAGACAAAATACATGTGACTTCATCGTTTTCTTCTTTCTTATAAATTACATCTTTGTATCTCAAATTGTGTTGATGAATGTGTATTTGATGTGCTTCAACTATTGTTTAAACAAAGTAAAATCTGGCTCAAGGTCATATTGTAGGGAGAATTAAATCTTGCATCCATGCTGCTGGAATTAGCTCATTGCATGGGAATTTTGCTGGTTCAAATCTTTTTTACTCCCAACCTTCAAGTAAAAAAAAAATCCAAAGCCAATTCTCCTCCATGCATTGTTCTCTCTAAACGTTTGTATTCTTTCTTGGTGATTAAATTTCAGATGAAGAAGAAGCAAAGAAACCTGCTCATAAGAATTGGGACTTAATTGAAGCTTTTGGGTGCTGCAATTGTTCAACAACTCAACAACTCACTCACTGGTAATATCTCCTTTCTTTTCTTTTCCTTTTCCCCCAATATCTGCTCATAATATTCTCATTCTTTAACTTATATCTTTGCATGTTTAGGAAAAAAAATAATGTGAACTTTCTTTCATCTAATTTCTTACATTTCAATAAATTCCATCTTTTTATTTTCAACAAGGTTAATGTGGTGATGTATCTGATGTGCTTCATTACCCATTGTGTAAACTGAGTCAAAATTAGCACAAGGTAATATTACTTGGAGAATTGAACTGGGTAACAATGCCATAGGAATCAGCTCATTGTTCAAGTACTTTGTTGCTCAAATCCTTTTTATATATATAAGCTTCCAATTTTTTGTTATGTCTACAGATAATGCCATTTATCACAAGTTGTTATCTAAGTTAAATCACTATGACATCATGCTTTATAATAAAATAATTTTCAAGCATCATGGTTTTATATGTTACCGAAACATCAAACTATCTAAGTTTTATCAGTTTGTTGATTTTAATATTGTTGGTTGGTTTGAGCTAGAAAAACAAGAATTCTACCACTAACCTGTTTTATAACACCAAATATACTTTATAGAGATCAAGCACCTATCCATTTTTTTATTGTCATTACAGACTAAATACTGCAGTCGAGACAAATCCTTGTTTATTTTTATAAAGCTATTTTTTCTACTGATAGTAACAGTAAAACCTGATGCATCATTTTAATGCACGTGCTGCAGGCTTTTATCATTTAAATTTATATAGCCTGCTTTCTACAACAATATGCGGCTTTCTCAAGTGATTTATCAATGAAGGTAACCCACATACAATATCCTAACCTCTCTCTCGAGTGTCCTTTGTCCTTATTTCTTTTGGTTCTTCTTTCACATCTTCAATATGTGAGTGTAATTGATGATTGTTGTAATTTGTTCCTGTCCATTGACATACTAACATCAATTCTTGGTTTACTGTATTTCACATGCATCAGCACAAGACAAGAAGTGGAGAGTAAATATAAGGCCCTATGTATAGGTGATGTAGTGCTTTTAATCTCAAAGTACATTGAGGTACAGGGATGATTGCTTTCATATAGTCTGCCTATAGCCTCAGGACTCCTGTGAAAGGTAAGCCTACTTATCTAAAATTGTAATGGTCTAACCACTGCTTTTGTATATTTTGGTATTTTAGATGTGCAACTTTTACTTCTCCTGTCTGAGTCTGTTTCTAGGTATAATTTTTGTATGTCCTTTATTTTTTCCCTCTAAATATCCAATGATACTTCCCCTAGTAATGCCAGAGCTGTTTCACTAGTTCGTATAGCAAACGAGATATGGTTGCTTGCATCGTAGTGCTTCTTTTAAGACATTTTAGCTTTATCTATTGAATGGGAAAGGGGGAGGAAGATGAGGAATTTAATTCCTGTGAACCAAAATAATATGAAACATAAGATTGGAAACTAATTTTTGTATCTTTTATCACTTATTTGAAGAATGCAGGAGGAAATAGGTCATGAGTGCGTTAACCTGCTCACATGAGTACAACTGTACTCTTGTTCACTTTCAGTAAATCAGTAATTCAACACATAGTTGATTGTTTCAAAGTGAAATATAAAAAAAAAATAATAATAATAATAAAAATAAAAGTAAATGATGACATGTGTTATCTAGTATGGATTCATTTGCAGAACTATTTCATATTTTTTTAACATCTCATGAATCTCGATTAGAACGCTGTTTTCTTAAGTTGGTAATTCCTTCGTAAATCTGCAGCTTGCGTTATAATCAATTGCTAAGGATACAGCTTATGAGAAAGAATGTAACATGAGATGTTGGTCAATTAATGCAGGTCAAGAAAAGCAAATGAAGTTTTTCAAACAAATTTGTGGAATCCAAGTTCCTGTGCTAGATGATGAAAATTTTTCTATGAGAGTATTGGTGAGTGAGAATCTTTGTCATTTTAGAGCTGAATCAGGAAACTTGTGTTGAAGAGCTTAAGATTATTCACTTTTGAATTGGTTGCAAGAAAACAAAGGGGGGGGGGGGGGGGGTGTTGGGAAATGAGTATCCTCAGGAACTGAAAATTTTGGGTTCCATGAGTAAACTATGTTTCATAGATATATTTGCAGCCAGGTCTAGATTGAATGTTAAAAAAGAGCAAAACTGAATTGATATTTACAGTACAATGCCATCATCAAAAAGTAATAACAAGGAACCTAGACTAACCCCATTTTGATCCTAGTAGCACTGAGTAACTTGTCTTATAGGTAGAGATAACTTGACCTACAAGTATCGGCTTAAAAAAACCATGGGCTGTAATATGTTTGGGCTCAAGGGCCCTAATATAACTAACACATAATACAGAAAATTAAGAATGTTATGATGAAATTACAGTACACAAACATAACACTTTGTTTTACTTTGGGTTCTTGATGCTAAATCAGGTTGACCATTCGATTGTGGAAAGTTTGCTCAAGGAGGGAGGACAGCGATCGCATTAAGGGTTTATCCAACTGAAGCAATTGACTGGAGTTCTTCCACATGAGCTCTTGAAGCCATTCTCAAAGCCAGGGGTCATTGGTGGGGGAGTTGCTAATAGCATATCCATCTAATCCAATGGTGATAGTATAATTTTTCAAATAAAGTAGTCGCAAACCCACACAATACATGGAAATAAATAATATTTTGTAATTATAATATAGTGTATAATTTGTTATCCAAAATTTATTGAAAATAATTTGTTCTTCCTTAAAATTAAACAATTTCTATTCAGTCCAATTAGGAAAAAGTTAACATAAGAAACGAAATTCATACATTAGTTTCATAAATTCTGTTTGCTTTAATAGCATTTTTTATCAATTAGATAACGATAAGACCTTTTGAACCATTTTAAAATATGAAGATGATTCTAGAATATATGTCAAAAGTTGAGGACAAAATATAGAATTTAACCCGGAAAAAAAAAGACCTGGTTTTCTTTGAGTATTTAAGTACTTGATCTCAAATATGTTACTTATAAATGTGACATTGTCCTTGTATACAGTCTGAAATTTGTAGTTTGAACTTTATGCCAGCAAAATACATTAATAGAATGCCACACGGTTTTTAAGAGTAAGAAGTACAAGACATGTTATTGTGTCTAGTTGAAATTTGAAAAAGAATTGGAATGTGATATGTTGTAGAATGTAGCTTTAAACAGAGTAGTTCCTGAATAAAAAGCTATAATGATTAATGGTTATGAACATATACCAATTGATTGTACTATACAATTATGTTATCTGAGATTGTTTATTAAAGGACAGTGGCAACTACATAAGATCATTAATTACTGAAGCTTTGTTACTCTTCATTATTTTGACAATGTAGACCCTATTTCGGAACAAAGAAGCAGCAGTGTATATGTGCCTAGGGACAAGGCATTCTCAGAGGTGAAGCACTTGACATTTTCAGCAAAGACCTTAAAATCTGTGATGCATGCACTGCTGCCTCAGCTTGAGATATCACTTCTTGACCCCCCACTTGGGATTTCCACACTTCACTGCCAAAGACTCACTATTTTTTGAAGGACTCACATTGCCTAAGCCTACAAATGCTGGCTTCTTTCAGTCAATACTACCAAGGCTTGTGAAGGCTGTAACTGATACTCGAGAATCTTTTGCTCTTTGAGACCCCTGCATTCATTGATAGTATGCATCTCATTCTCTTTGTATGACTTTCACTCTCTCTATCTTTGTCTTTGTCTCGCTCTCATTTGCATACATGAATCTTCTTTTGCAGGAGATAAATTTGCTTGGTTCAGGTATGAAGAATTTTTTGCTTGGTTCAGGTATGAAGAATTTTTTGCTTGGTTCAGGGATGAAAATTTTCTAGGCAAACTCTAGCTGGTCTTAACCCATGCAGCATACAACTAGTTACGGTATGCATTTTTCACGGACTTATACAAAGAAGAATTTAAATAATGAAAAAAATTTATTTCCCAATGTCCATCTACGTGTATACACTTAGTGAAGGTACTTCACTACATAGGCAGTTCATGCTAAACACTTGTTTCATCTTCACAATTTGAATTTTTGTTAGAGAGAGAGAAAGCGAAAGTCATAATTAATGTGGTGTGGCCTAATGGCCTATGCCCACAACAGAAAATCCTTGACGACCACATCTTTGTTATTTGAATTGTTGTCCTACAATGAACCCAATGTAAGATACATGCAGTAGATAACACTAGGCTAACCTTAGGGTTGTAGTACTTGTGTGACTATGATTAGTTGGCTTGCAGTAAAAGTACATAGGTACATTACATAGACCTGAAATGAGTTTAGGTCTCTTGAGCCATAATTTTCAATATTCAGAACAAAAGAAATATTTCGATTTTCAAATTTGCTATATATCAAATGGCTAAATATCTGAGTTATTCAGTGGAAAAATTTATTTATAATCTTAAATGGCATTAAAATTTGTGAGTTATGTCATGCAGGATTGGCCCATGAAGAGTAAACTTGATCCTAAGATCTATGGACCACCTGAAACTTTGATTACAACAGAACTAGTGGAACGAGAGATCAGAGGCATTATGACTGTTAATGAGGTTACATATGTACACAATTAGATGTCAATCTCCCTATGTTCCTTTCCTTCTGATGCTAATACTCCACTCAAAGTGTGCCTATAAATTTGCCTCTCTTTTTACAGTTACAATTGCTACTTGTCCGAATAGTTTTTTTCAACATTTGCATCTCATTTAAACATATTTAATCTAAATATGCTTTCTATCAAATGCTAAGTGTGCAGATAGGTATACATGTAATGAAAACTAAAAGATAAAATTTTAATTTCATGGGAAATCTTGAGAAGCAAAAAGTGCTTCCACCATTGCATAGCATGTTTTACCTGAAATTTCCAATGATTATCTAACTGTATCATCTTGCACTTACCTCTCTTCACAGGCAATCCACCTGAATGGTTGATGAACGAGTCCTCTAATTTCCATGGTTGCAGGCCTTGAAAAGTAAGAGGCTATTTGTGTTGGATTATCATGATCTGTTACTACCTTATGTGAACAAAGAGGTAGAAGGGACTACATTGTATGGTTCAAGGGCATTGTTCTTCCTTACTAAGGATGGCACACTAAGGCCCGTTGCCATTGAACTCGCCCGACCTCCAACTGGTGACAAACCCCAACGGAAGCAGGTTTTTACCCCAATGTGGGATGCCACGGGTTGCTGGCTGTGGAGGCTGGCTAAAGCTCATATTTGTGCTCATGACGTTGGTTATCACCAGCTTGTCATTCACTGGTGAGCACTATGCAAACAAGAACTCAAATCACGATAAATTGGCATTGCAATCAACTTCTTCTGTGACTGATTTTGGAAAACCCTGAAACTATGGTTAAAGAGTTCCCCTTGATATCATGCTAGTTGTCTACTTGGGCTTAGACAAATCATAATTGTTATCATTGATTTTTGGGATTCTTTCTTTGTACTTTTGTAGGCTGAGGACTCACTGCTGTACAGAGCCATACATAATTGCAGCTAACCGACAATTAAGTGCAATGCATCCAATTTACAGACTTTTACATCCTCATTTCAGATACACAATGGGAATCAATGCTCTTGCCCGAGAGAGCCTCATTAATGCTGGTGGGATAATTGAAAGCGCCTTCTCACCGGCTAAATACTCCATTGAACTCAGTTCTGCTGCTTACAACCAGCTCGGGCGGTTTGACATGGAAGCTTTGCCAGCGGATTTGATTAGAAGGTATTTCAGATGATCAAGATAATATAAGATTGTTCTAGTTTTATTCATGGTTCCTATAAGGTATAATCAGATGAAAAGTTATTTGTGGTTATACTTATGTTGCTACTTTTTCACTCAGCAGTTTCTCAACTTCTTGATACTTAATGAATTGTCAAGCTTGCAAATTACTTTCATAATACCCTCGATGAAATTTCAAAACGGTATTGTTGATCAACTTTCAGGGGAATGGTGCCCCTAACTAGAATTGTGAAAAAGAATACATGTGACTGATAATGACTAGACTGTTGAAGTTCCATGGCTGATCCCAAAATTTGGGGACTAAGGCTTGGTTTTGCTGTTTTTTCAGGGTAATGGCAGTTGAGGATCCAACAGCTGAGCAAGGCCTGTGGTTAACCATCGAAGACTACCCTTTTGCCAATGATGGTCTAATCCTTTGGGATGCCATAGCAATGGGTAAGTGATTATGTGAACCACTACTACCCTGAACCATCTCTTGTTCAGTCTGATGGGGAGCTTCAAGCTTGGTGGACAGAAGTTAAAAGGCCATGCAGACAAGAAGGATGAGCCATGGTGGCCTGTCCTGGAAACACTAGAAAATCTAATTCATATTTTAACAACCATAATCTAGGTAACTGCTGGGCACCATGCAGCTGTGAACTTTGGGCAGTATATGTTTGCTGGTTACTTGCCTAACCGGCCTACTATAGCTTGAACCAACATGCCAACTGAGAATCCATCTGATGAAGAATTCAAGAACTTTTTGAAAAAACCAGAAGTTGAACTGTTGAAATGCTTCCCTTTCACAGATTCAAGCAACCAAGGTGGTGGCTGTTTTGGATGTACTATCAAATCACTCACCAGATGAGGAGTATCTTGGTGAGAATATGGAACCATCTTGGGAAGAAAATCCTGTCATAAAAGCTGGATTTGAACAGTTTAGTGGCAGACTGAAGGAGCTTCAGGGAATCATTGATGAGCGGAACACCAATTTGACTGAAGAATAGAGTTGGAGCTGCAGTTGTACCAAATGAGCTTTTGAATCCATTCTCAAAGCCGGGGGTCACTGGTAGGGGAGTTCCTAATAGCATATCCATCTAATGCGATGGTAGTAGCATCAGTTTTTGTGTAAATAAAATTGGGTACATGTACTGAGGAATTTTACAACTCTTCTATCCTATGTGATTTTCTTGGTCTTGGATAAGATGGTTATAACTTAAAATGCTATTTAGTTCAATTCCAATCACATCTAATTTTTGGTCACCACAATAATTGTAGTCAAAACCACAATAAGCTGAGGAATCAACTTTGAGGTGCTTTTTGATGAACTGGGGATTGAAGATTAAAAGACTACATGACTTGCATACACATCTTAATTGAGACGGGACTTTACGTAGTATTAGGAGCATATGGGTGATAATATCGCAAAGAAGCTTTGATGTTGACGTCTCATAGATCAGCAGTGAGATTGGTGGAGCCGGTGATGAATTGTGGAGGGGGAGAGAAGAACCAAGAGATGGAGGGTGAGTGAGTGACTAGCTGAGTGCCCGAGAGTGAGAGAGATGGGGAGCAAGTGTAAAACGTGCACATTTACGGTACAGGTAAAGAGAAGGAACAGGCCTAGAGAAGTCAATAAGTGCAACCCATTACGTTACTTGAGTCAACCCATTACAATCGACAATTTGCATCCAATGGGTCAGGGTCTTAAAGAATAATAAAACAAAGGCCGGAACAGATACTATCACTATGGCTTGAACAATTAGACATCCAACCAGCAACTACCAACCCAATTCAGCATAACATTTTTTTTCTCTTACAAATAATAGCATTTCCTCAATTGGGCCCAAAGAAGTCTTTTTTAAGTGCACGTTTGGCATTGGCTTAAAAAACCAATTTTTTTTATTATTTAACTTATTTTTGCTATTATTTATGAGTCTCATTACACTTTTTAGTACTATTCATGTGTCACACTTTACTATTTCAGCTACCTTTTAGTTTTATCTACATTACTTTCAATAAAAAGTTTTCAATTTCAACTATATAAGTTGTTCTCATAAAAACACTAAGTTCATATCCAAGTATAAGTATTACCAAAATAAGAATCCAACGTGCTTGCAATCAAGCCAGCCAACAGGCATGAGCAGAATTTGATGGATACCAGGCCCTAGGCCCATTTGCTGCCTATGCATATTCCTATCCATCATTTTCAAGACTACAACCAATAGAATTAGTAATCTTGTCATTGCTGAACAAATATCAGAAACAAATAACTTTAAGCTGAAAAATAAGTAATAGATCAACTTTCACTTTGAATTGATAAAATTCACTTACAATGACATTCTGGAAATAGTCTTGCAATTCAAGCATCAAAGATGTATTCTTAAAAAACTTTTGAATTATTTTAGAATACATATGTAGAGAGAATTTTAGCACAAGCTGGCACAAAGAACTTTAAGCCAAAGCTAGTTTTATCTTCTAAATGCTCAGAACGCCCCTATATTGAGAGCTCTATCTAGCAATATTGAATTTGAAGTATATCAGAATTTATTTCACAGATATGCTACACTCGAAGTAATGGCATTTATTTCATAATAAGGTTAAAACTGCAACCTTACTCAATATATTGACACAAAATTTAATATGTGTATTAAGAGTGTAAAGAATATACAATTCAACGGTTAGATTTTCAAAATATGTAGTAATGTTTGTTTTATTGAGTAACGTTGCATAACACTACAACCAATTTTATAGCTAAACTTTGTCCTTATTTTTTATCATCAAATTAAGATATAAATGAGTTTGATTTGCTTTTTCTTTACGCCAAACAAGGTCTATTTTATGCAAGCTTGGATTCACATTATAGATATCTTTATGTTTGAAAATGTTACTAAACTTTTGCAAGGATTTCTTGAATGATTAAGCATTTACAGAAATTTCTTGAATAATTGAGCTTTTGTAATTGACTTTATGAACTCAAATAATCATATATATGTAACTAACATAATCAACATTAAATGATGGAAATTCAAACATTTATGAAATATTGTAGCAATTATATATGTAACTGAAAAAACATTAAATATATATATATATATATATATATATATATATATATATATATATTCTCTCTAGATGTTGCGACCCTCTCTCTCAGTCGATCATAGAATATTGAAATTGTTTCTTCGAATTTGGCTGGTGCAATTTAGTTTGAAATCATTAAGGCTGAGATGTCAATGTATACTTCTTTATGATGTAATGTTTTTTTTCTAAATTTTTTAAAATTGTTTTTAACAGGTTCCTTCTCAGGTGATTTTTCATTTTTCTAAATTTAAATTTAAATTTAATTTTTCAATAAATCTCTACGAATTCAGTGTTTCGAACAATATCATTCAATCTGCCATCTTTACTAACCTCACAGTTTAGTGATCCACAAATGAAATTCATATACAAACTGAAACATAATGGTCATACCCCTTTTTTGTTTTAAAATTAAATATTCTTGAGAAGTTTTGAAAATTAAACATAATGGTAATACCCCTTTTAAGTACTTGGAATTCCGTGGAATAGTGATGAGTTGCTTGAGAATAGAACCTATACTTTGGTAAACCTATACTTTTGAATTTCCTTTGCATTTAAAATTTTCTAGCTATGAATTTTTATCAGTAACAAAGCCTCAATTATATGCGAGGGTTTATAATCAGATTTCAGTGTTTATTTCAAATGGTTTAGACTACAAGGAGTGAAATCCTATTCTACAAAGTATAGGTTCTGTTCTCAAGCAACTCATCACTATTCCACGGAATTCCAAGTAAGTAAAAGGCAAAGACTCAGTGCCATATTGGATTGCACCAGAATGTGATCCACCAAAATGTAATAATGACAAAGCTAAGGCGGATGATATATAAAATTTTGGAATTTACGCATTAGAATTATTCCATGATGGTTCTCCTCTAACTTCCCTCTCTAAGTCAGAGCCTTTGCTAGAACAAAATAAAGAAAGGATTAGGTTGCCAGATGGGTATGAGAATTATATTACGAATCTGAAAAGATTGTTTGACGAATTCCATGGAGTAGTGATGAGTTGCTTGAAAACAGAACCTATACTTTGGTAAACCTATACTTTTGAATTTCCTTTGCATTTAAAATTTTTTAGCTATGAATTTTTATAAGTAACAAAATCTTAATTATATGCGAGGGTTTATAATCAGATTTCAGTGTCTATTTTAAATGGTTTAGACCATAAGGAGTGAAATCCTATTCTACAATGTTATCTAATATAACATTTCTTTTGTGGAGTTAATTTAGTTTGTCAAATTTGATTTCACTATATTATTAATAGGTTCCATTTATCAAAAATAAGAAAACAATAATAACGAGTTCTAATTCTACTACTTTTTTTTGTTGTTAAATGCAGAATATTTAGATTAATGGGCAGACTAGGGCAAGTTGTGATAGGGCTTCTCAATTTCAACCTTCTCAAACACATACTGAGCCAACTCATTAGGTAAATTTATACTTTTGAGTTTCTTTTGCCTTTAAAATTCTAAACTTTATATTTGACCTCATTGTCACATCAAGCTCTTACACAGCAAGGAAGTGTCACTTGAACTTGATCTATGAAAAAACTCTTACACGGCAAGGAAGTGTCACTTGAGCATGATCTATGAAAAAATAGATCAACAGATAGTACCTTACTAACATTTTGAGCTTATGATGACCGTGTGTGTGTGGGCTTGTATAGCTATGAATTTTTATCAGTAACGAAGTCTCAATTATATGTAAAGGTTTTTAATCATATTTCAATGTCTATTTTGAATACTTTAAACCACAAAAATGAGTAAAATCCTATCCTACAATGTAATCTAATATTTCTTTTGTAGGGTTCATTTAGTTTGTCAAATTCACTGGATTACATATAACAAGTTCCATTTATAAATAATAATAATATTAATAATAATAATAAATAACGAGGTCTAATTCTGCTACCTTCTTTTTGGTTGTTAAATGCAGAATGTTGAGGCTAAGGATATGGTTGGTAGGGTTCTTCATTCTCAACCTATTCAAACACTCATTGAGTCAACCCAAATAAATGTGGGTTGTAGTGCTAGTAGACTGTTAAATGAGCATGGATTGTTAAATGAGGATACCTAGTCTCAAGGCTTTCAACCATCTCAACCATCCACCAAGTCAACTTAGGTAAATTTATACCCAGAATCAAGAAAGGGGGACATGAGAATAAAGTTGTCACTATTGGTTAAAATGTATGATGTAGGACAACCTAGGCTTCCCACCTAGATTAGTCCTACGAAGAACCTTAGGCTTCCCACCTAAGGTGTTTGGAATCAGCACCAAACAAATCAATGCAAATAATCTCAATAATAATAATAATAGTCTGTAAAAAATACAAAAGGAACCATCTGGAACTTTATATACAGCTTTCAGGAATCACAATGATAAAGATAAACTCTCAAAACAAATCCTAAACAAACTTAAATACTAATACGATAATCCTAACAATCTCAAATACTAATCCAATACTAAAGATAAACCCAAATAAAGATAACATCAATGATAAAGCTGATCTCCACAAATATGCTATCATGTGGTGTCCGCATCAATGTATTAAGAATCAACTTTGAGGTGCATATTGATGAACTAGGGATTGAAGATTAAAAGACTACGTGACTTGCATACACATCTTAATTGAGATGGGAATTTAGGTAGTATCAAGAGCATGTTGGTGATAATATTGCGAAGAAGCTTTGGTGTTGACATCTCATGTACTATTTCAAGCTCCATGGAGTACTAGTTAAAACAAGTCAAAAATATATATGTACTAGTTAAAGCAAGTCAAGAATATATATATATATATATATATATAATGAAGTGTAGTATTTATTGTTACTACGTTCCCATTGAGCCACATTAACGATCACGTCATCCACTTATTTCTTACATTTTATCTCTTCTTTTTAATTATTATTCTTCTTATTAATTTATCACCTTACTTACAAAATTACTATTCCTCTAACATTTCCCCTACTTTTACTGTCAATGTTCGACCTAATCTGCGAACATGACACGAACCTGACACTAGTTTTTGTGAGTTAGGGTTGGGTCTTAGCGAGTTTGTGTCATAAATGGGTTGAATTGAAAGCAATACAATAAGAAATTGGTCATAAGAGAGACAACCCACAAGACCCGCAACCGCAATAAACACGTTTGACACACCAATTTATTTGTGTCAACTTAAAATAATCCATTTAACACAATCCGTTTAACTTGTATAACAAACAAATATTCATTTTATTTTAAAATTTTCAAATACCTTTTATATCCAACCTATATTTTAAACTTAAGATGAAAAGTGAGTAATTACAAAAAAAAACTTACAAGTATAATTAGAAATTGAAACTTTACAAATTTTATGTACCCTAATATAATTGGAAATTGAATAATATTATTTTGAATGTGAGTTGAATACTTGAAGTGTTTGAAAAAATATTTGTTTCATCAACCCACCTAATTAACAGATCAGGTTAAGGTTGAAGAATCATGACATGATTATTAAATAGGTTGGGTTATGGTTGAGCCATTTAGTCAAATACCCCTACCTCAACACAACACGCTAACTCAAATTGACACCCCTACTTTAGTTTTACATTTTATCTCCTCACTACTTTATACCTTAACCTTACAATTCCTCTGTCCCATTACTCCTTTTATCTTGACTCATCTTCTCCCCATGTTTTTACTATAAATGTTTTTTTTTTTTCTCTTCCATTCTATCTATATTTTTTCCACAAAAACAGGTGAATACTCTCTCTCTCTCTCTCTCGGTAAATTTTTAATTCTTTGTTGCACATCTAATTTAGGATGATGAATTTTTTTGTTAAACTCTACTTTGGGTTGATACATTTGGTTATATTTTAATTTCTTATCTTTTTTTTTTAATTTTTTTTAACACTTCACCTCTCTCAGTCAAGTGTCTTTTTTTTTTTTTTTTTTCCTTTCAATTCACATATCAGAATGACACTCACATAATGAGCTTTAATATATTTGGGACATGTCCTTAAATTATTAAAGGGGTAATATTTTAGATCTCTTGGACTTTAATTAAATAAAATATTCATTATTTCACTTAAATTCATGTATGTTTAATATTATATGAAAAATAAATACTTAACCATATATACAAAGATAAATTAAAAAATATTTAATAATTAATTAATATACGTATCTTTGCCATACTGTGTTCTACTTTTTTAAAAATTACTGTATTGCGGTTCCATATCTGTACCCATATTGTGCTCGTATCCGTGCAGGTTCTTCCTAGATCCCAACAGACCAAATGTCAAAGCACAAGTGATATTGGCAGAAGAACTGATGGCAAAGGGAACCTTTCAATATTAAAGGAGATAAAAGAGAAAACTTCCATACTTTCTGGCAAATTGAAACAAAGTGTCTGGAAAAAGTGCTAAGTCCACCCCTTCCCTCTCTTTTTACTCCTGCAAGGTCTAAGGAATCAAATAGAGAATAGTTGGGAGCACTCATGTGACAATATCCTTCTGTTTTTACCTTCCCATATATTATTCCCCCTTCAATGGATATTCTTGATTTTGCTTTCCACCCGTTTCAAAAAATATCTGGCTGTAGATTTGTGTCCACCTCATCTTTATACTAAAGAGATCCAGACTATGCTGAGGTGCACAAAAAACAAATCATCATGACAAACTGGCTTAGGTGACCACAAAATGGAAAATGAGTAATGCCAGGGAAACAGAAAGTTTTATTATCTTTTTCACAGTTAGACAAATTATGATTGAAATAACATCACTTTCACATAGTTTACCATTTATGCCATTTCAAAAACACAAATCACAAAGTTGTGAAATTTGTTATGCTTCTAGATTTATTGAACAAAATTAATGACAGCCAGAACCTAAATATGCTTTTACTGGTGTTGTATTATATAAGCATTGTAAAAGGACAATCAGAGCTGATCTTAACTTATAGAAATGCATTTGCTGAAGAAATACAAATAGAAACTTGCAAAGTTAGATGTAATAAATTATTATTATTAGAAGTGCTTATTTGGCTATTTATACATATTTACACGTATGGATCTATAATACATAGATATAATACAAAGAATGAAATGTAATATATATCCTAAAAGAACTCTTCCTGTAAAGAATCAAAAAATGATACGGTATCACGTACTGTCTTTGTCATACTTGGCCATGTATCTTGCCTCAAAATCTCAAAGCAAGAATCATTGTGAGTGTAGTTGCCAAGTGTGTCAACTTAAGTTTTTCTTCAAATATAGCGCTCCAACGAACCATTGTTGCCCCAAAAGGCGTCTCAGCTGGTTTTCAGAGGGCTCAAATTCAATAGATTTTCCAAAAAGTTTTGATCTTTCGATGAAGGGATTGGTTGCAGTGTAATCATGTGGAAGCATTCTGCATGAAATCACTAGTTGGTATGTGTATGTGAATCATTGCACATACACTCAGGGACAGGATACTTTGTAACGTCCCTTCCCGTTTTATTAGTCCTGAGCTCTGGCTGCCCTAAGGATTCATTGTGTAATTCCTTTATGATGCTGTTGAATTCTGCTTCTGGTAAAGAAGAGTTCAAAAAGTAAGGGGGCATCTGTCTTTTGTTTGGGGTTATATGCTTCTTGTGTCCTGCAAAGGCCCGGTGTCCCTGTATAATATAAACAGCAAATTTCAGTCTCCATAAATGGAAGCATAAAACTTATATTTGAGGTTCTAAATTTGTAGATTTAAGATCATTAATGATCCATTAGGCTGCTTAAAATATAGACAAAGAGAAAATAAATTTTGGATGTTTTTTAAGATTTCAAATTCAGGAAAACTTTCCTCCCACCTGCTCTGAAGGCATAGGCAGTATATATAGGTTCACATAGAGTCATAGACACATTCATGATTGAACAAAAACTAAAATTAGGTAACCAGTGAGGTACTAAAACAGTAACACGTACAAAAATGGTGTTTTTTTTTTTTTGTGGCTCACACTATGATTAGCTTTTACTAAAACCCTTTTTTTTTTTGGACAAATAACTCAAACCATACATCCTATTTTCTCCAAAAAAATTATCCATTGGGTGGGAAAGAAAAGAAAATGACAAGCACCTTTCAATGTTGTAATTTTAGATTGTAGAAACTTTTATTGCCTACTTTTTAGTCTTTCTCAAGGAAATTGAAGTACAAGAGCTTAAAAGTTTGCTTAATTATTACTTTCCAAATTCAAATGTCTCAAGCACTTCACTGTGTTCACAGTAATTACAGTTTTCCCTCATTACATGTGTTATATGATTAACTTTTGGCTGATATTATTTGACAAGGCCAGATCAATATGGCAAGTAGTCTTGTGATTTCTCAAGCAAGAAATTTATATGTTCTACAAAATTGATACAAATAATGCAGTATATACTAGGAAAAATGGTGATGGTGATGGTGATGGTGATACCTGGATGGCATGGCCCATGTTCCCTCCATGTGATGGCATGAAAACATCACTGTTCTCTGAGACTATATAATCAATGGCAGCCATAAGAGATGCCCGATTTGCAAATGGTTCTAGTTCACCAGGCAAGGCAAGGTCTTCCTTATTATAAAAATAAGGAAACTCTTGGGTTAATGGTAGCAAGGCTTCTTTCCCACCCAATGGCTGCCCTCCAGCCCAGTATATCCTTGCATTTTTTGGGGCTCCAAGAGCTTTAAGCAGCCTAAAACATTAAGTGACAAAACAAAAAGAATTTCAGCCTATTAAAGAATTGTCAATTATAGAAAAAGGTAACCAATTCAGCATATTGCAGTAGTGCACTAGTGAAGGTTAAAAGTACAGGAGCACATATTAGACTTAGATTCTTACCTGGTTACTTCCAAGGCATTCAAGGGGCAGAGACCTGCAAGCTTCCGCTCATGGTAGGTCATTTTTGATTTTGCAGTTAGGAGCTCTGGGCGTTGTTTCCTTTCATTGTTCACTATCTCATCGTACTCATGGCTCAAACCAGGAAGGCAACCAGTTCTAACCCATACATCTTTCTCCATCCTTAAATGAAGAGCAAGGTAGGGTCCCTTGCTTTGCATCCTCTCTGCGAGCTTGTTACCAAGTTCCAAAATTGGTGGGGCAAACCTCAATGCATGAAAAGCAACCTGAAGTCAAACAAAGGAGGCAAAGGAATCAGCTAAATACAGAACCTTAGCTAAATCAAAAGGGCAAAGGTGGACTGAAATTCAGCCAAGTATTGATTAGCACAGGTACAATTTTGAAATTTGAGAATATATGGATAGAAACAGATAACATGTGCTATCAGTATGATTTAAGTAGGGACGTTTGAAAATAAGCAAATCCTTTTCCAATCTTACATGATCCTATCGGGTTTATTACTTTATGAATATGTGAGTGCCTTCAAACATAATGTGAGGAAAATATATACATCAGGTTCTGGGATAGTAGGATATGAGAAAATGAGACTCTAAATACCTTGCATTTAAGCTTCTGCAGATCAGAAGGAAGATCCTTAGTAAGCCTTGAATCCAAGCTACGTAACAGCAGAACCCCTTCTCTGTTAAACTGCAGAGGCCAACAGAAATTGCATTAGATAATCCTTTGCCCAATTAGCATCCACAAAAAGACTGCTCTTCACCATATACAACTGAACAATTTCTATCTGAGAGAGAGAGAGTCATTAACAGAAAATGAAAACAGTTTTCTTTTTGAACATCCGCAAAACTAATATTGATCAGAATATTGAGACGATCAGTTAAACTGGTAAGCAACACAACTCATTTTGAAGGTCCATCCAACATGGCAAAAAATAAAATGGTTTACAACAAAAGCACAGAATTGAAGCAAATAAATTGATGGTGTTTAAAGTGATTAATGCCATTATAATTGTCATAATAGCTCCAGATCATTGCAGTTATAACTAACTGTTGACATCTTTTTCAGAAGGGAGTAATAAGATTCTTCTCTAACTGCCATAAGACATACTTTCATAACTATGATACACAGTAAAAGCCAAAGGCCCCCAACTAATTCACCATGTCTAGAAGCAGCCAATTCTCTGTCTTACCTCCATCTTTCTTTTTGTTTACTAAATCAGATTTACAAGTAAAAAGCAATCAAGAGGAGCTAGCACAATTACTCAAAAGCATATATACAGAACTTGTTCATACCCGTCTGAGATAATGTCCACGGATCCATTGTGGTGTGGCATGAGGTAGAGGACTACTCTCGACTGGCTTTGTCATTAGATGCGTTGATGGCAATGCCGATACAATTCGCACATCATCTGCAAGAACTCTCTTGAAGTGCTCCAAATCAAATATATCAGAAAATTCACTGCACCCACCAAATAAAAACATGGAAAAAAAATATTAATCCAAACAACATCATAGAAACATTCACAAATTAGGAAAGCAATTTAATTTACTTCAATCATGATAGAAAAATGACTGCTTGCTAAATTTAAAATAATACAAAAACCAGAATAATTAATCCAATCCACGAGATAAAGAAAGGAACTTAATAAACTTCATCCGTAATAGTAAAATGACTACTTGCTAAAGTTAAAATAAACACACAGAAACCGAAATTCTAATCTAAACCTGAACATTAAAACATTCACTAACAAGGAAAGGAATTTAACAAACTTCAACTATGATACACAAATGGTTGCTTGCTAATTTTAAAACGAAAACACAGAAACCAGAATATATAATCCAAATCACAACATACGAACATTCACAAATAAGGAAAGAAACCTAATCAACTCCAACCATGATAGAAAAATGGCTGCTTGATAATTTAATTAAACTAGACATAAACTCTTCAATTAGGCAAGCTTACCAATGCTATAGTAAGAATGTACTACAATATACATAATGTTAAACCATGTGACAGACCCTGTTGAGGATCCAAAATTTTGGGAGCAAAAGTTTAGATTGTTGTTGTATAGTGTGAAACCAGTATTTGCTAGAGTGAATCAAGGTAATATACAACAACTTCAAAAAAGGCAATTTTATGTTTTCCACAAGCAAAATATGTAAAATAGTAGTATCATTTTACCTTTCATCACCCCAAATGATATTGACTTGCAAGATGGGAACAACCAAAGCAGCCCCAAGAATCCTAGCAATGACCACAGCATCCACTATCTGATTCCTCTGCTGATTCATCCCACCAGAAACCACCACCATTAGATACTTTGACCTGTCCTTCACAAGCCCCTCACTTGCTCTTCTATAATCCCTGCTGAACACCAAGCAAGGCTTGTACCCCAACCCATCTGGCTGCTTCCAAAACTCACTCTCACTGTCTGGACCAATACCCACCTCAGATTTTGCAGACCCATTTGAAATCAACGGCTGAGAGTCACTAATACCATTCAAAATCTCAACTTTCTCAACATTTCCACCAGATGCAACAGCCAGCTCAGGCTTTGAATACCCATTTGAGTTTAAGTCCTTTGCTTCATTTGTAGCACATGGATACGGATGAAATGGGATCACAGGGTCTAGATTGTAGCCCAACTTCAACATGCCAATGAAGCCAAAGAGAAAGAGAAGGAAAAACCATAGCCTTGGGCTTTTGTAGCTGAGGAACCTCAAGTTTTGCTTGGAGGACTTCTTGGGTGAGAGAAGGAGGGATTGAAGAGAAGTGGCTGACAAAGAGTTGATTATCTGTGATGGGACTGAAATGTAAGAGACCTTCCTGTTGCTGCTGCACTTTGACTTTGCCATTACAGAATGAGAGAGCAACAAAGACTCTTTCTTTTTCTTCTTGTTCAACTTGTTCTTTCAAAAAATACTCTGCTTTTGCTTGCTGGGTTTTGCTTCCTCTCTGAGTTTTGAGAGAGAGAGAGAGATAGAGAATGAGTTATGAAGAGCAAGAGAGAGACGGCGGGAACGAGAGAGATAAACACACTGAATCCATACGCGTTTTTGGAGACTATTATGCGTGTGTTTTTGGACACCTCTGTCTCTGTGGGCTTAAATTTAAAGAAGAAGTTGATTATGTCCAAGTGGAATTCATTTTTCTTTTTTAAAATTTTTATTATTTAATCCTGAATAGTTGTATTGTGTTGTTGTTTTTCACATGGAGTAGATTGTGTTTGTGTGTAAATGACAGTTAAAACCCTTGCCTTTTCCCATTTATGATTTAAATGACAGTTAAAACTTAAACTAAAGCAGTAAAAAAACTTTTCCCGACTTAAAGGGGTGATGAATAAATGCCTATTGATTGTAAAGAAAAAGTATCTTATATAACAGTTAAATACAACAATTTTCTCACGACATGCTATCTTTGTAAGTTGTAAAATGTGTCATATCTTCAGTCTTGTTATAAAATTATTAGTGAATAAAGTTTTGTTCTAAAATATATTATGTGATTAGGTTAACCAAGTAGATAAAGGTTTTCTTCAACCTTAAGTAATTTCTTTTGACTTATTGCATGGCAATTCAAATAACTATTTAAAATAAGTTTAAGCAATTTGAATAATAAATACGATTGGATTGTAAATGAGTTATGCAATTAAAAGCATACGTAAATAATCATTTGAATCATCCTTTTTCTCCAAGCCTAAGTGTAGGAAATTTTATTTTAAATTAACCGTGTGAATAAAAATAAATGTAAAGAATGATGTCAAGGATTGAGTAAAAGCACATGTTGATTGAGTAAACTTCATATATTTTGAGGAAACTTCTTCTTAGGAGGTTAATTAGTATTGTCCGTGTGTAATCAAGACTCAAGAGACATTAAAAAGTCTTTGCTTATGGGGTCCATTGGTGGCCAAAGTTGACATGTGTGAATTGGATTTTACTGCTTTAGTCTAATACAAGTTCTATTGATTTAGTATATAATTCTTGCATCGATTCTAATAAAAAAAATAAAGTATGATTCTTGTATCAAAGAAGGTAAAAGCAGATGAGAATTGACGTTTTTGTATATTGGGTTGATTTATTTGTGACTCTTCAAATAATAGCACAAAACACATGGAATTAAAAAACAAACCAAATTCAGGTTTTCTCTGTTTTTTTCTTTGGCATTTTTGTTGCCTTGACCCAACAAAGGTTGAATCATTTCATTGTAGGCCACTATTGTTTTCTTTCAAACTCATGTTGAGAATTACAAATTGACAAAATCCTTGGAGTAATTGATACTACAAAGTTTCCCCTGAAAATTTAAAAAAAAAAAAATTGTTTCAACCTTAAAATACAAGCAATAATTTCTCAATACTTTTATAATTTATAGACAATCATTGGAGTGATTCATGCTGTGGAATATGGATCACTTTCATATTATAAGAATGTTCACTTTAGAACATTTCTTTTTTCCTTTAAACTAATTTAGTTTCAAAGTATGCTTATGTGTGTATATAAATCATTTTCAGATTCCAAACTTATTTCACTTAAGGCATCAAGAGGACCCACTATAGAAAACTAAAGAGTAGGTGCTTTGTTGTTGTCATCTGCTGGTGGAGCATTATTTTATAATAAAAAGTGGGATGTTTTAACATGTGGCTTTCAATATTACGACCTTCTTAAGACTATTATTACACCACACAAATATATAGATAATATATCCCCCGTGACATTTAAACAAATTAATAAAAATAAGGAGAAAATAAGGGGCCAACAACCTGTAGTCTATAATATATTATAAACAACATATGTCGACTATATAAAAACTTTAAAACGACTATATTTTTATTATTTAATCATGTATTACTTATTCAAATGTAAATATAAGAAATTTAATAAGATAAATAAGAAAAATATTCGTTGGATAAGAAGAAAAAAATTTTGTTTTCTGAAAGTTTGACACTAAAAAAAAAATGTTTGGTTGCAAGTTGCAACCCTAAAAGAATAGTAAAATATTGGGAGAATATTTGCAATTTTGGTCCTTTAGATGCATTTTTATTTTTAGTTGACTCAAGAAAAAAAAAAAAATACAAGAGAAACATAATAAAAATTACAATATATATTTTTTTTAAAGCAATCTCAACACAATTGGACTGAGACTACCTCCTCTCTTTTCATCTCGTAAGTGCGCATGCTTGGCCAATTTTATCATACATTACAAATTTATGTCTATTTTTAGCATAAAATCCACATTTTTTATTTCACATAATCATAGTTGTGTATATTTAATAGGTTAATGTAGTTAGAGACTTAGAATGTAAATTTACACAATTTTATATAAGCTAATATAGGTAATATTTAATTTTGAACATATAAAATTTACCCCTTAAATTATTATAAATTAACCAATTCAAGTACTCTTACATTTTAGCGGAAGAAATCACCTTACCTATATTCTAATAAAGACTCTCTCTCTCTCTCTCTCTCTCACTCATAATGTTGGATTTCAAATTTAACTAGCACACTAACTCTTCATTTCTTTCATTAAATTTTTAACTTATTATTTATTGATATATTAAAATAACAAATTTAATATTAAAATACTTCAATAAATATCTTTTGTGATGTTTTGTGCATTACGTTCAAAATCACTTTGCTTTTCTCTCTATTTACCAAAAAAAAAAAAAAGAGAAAAAAAGAAGAAGTAAAGTATAATGGAAGGCTAATATGGTCCAACAAAATTGGAATTTGAAATGCCAAAAAGGGAAGAAGAGAGAGGGAGTGGGAAGACTATATAATGTGTCATAGTCAGACACCTCGAGAATGAGGAGTGTCATGTTTGGTGTGTAGTACAACACCAGCAAGCAGAGTACAGCTGGCCCAATATTTATATTAAACCAAAAAATTTAGCAGAAAAAGTTATCACATGTGATGCTTCCTGCCGCCATTGCAGATTGCTCTGCCCTCCCCACTCTTCTCATCTCTTAAAAAAAAAAAAAAATAATAATAATAATAATAATAGTAGCACAATATTTTTGGCAACATTTTGTTATAAGAATTTTACTAACGTGAGATCTAAGGGCATACAATAATTTATAATTTTAAAAAAATATTTTTTGAGAATTGAAAATATGAACAAACAAGAAAAAATGGTACATTCGTGTGTAAGTAATGGTTACAGTAACATTATGGAATAATTTGCGCACCTAAAACTACTTAGTTTTATAGGTTATAAAGCCCTAGAGCCTGTGTCTCTAAAAGTCATTTCAATAATTGTTTTAATGTCTTATTGCCACAACTATAACGTGATAAAGCGCAATTAGTAAAGAAAAATAATAAATTTATGTGTAAGTAATAACTAACTATTTACAGTATATTACGTCAAAATTATAACAAAAAATATTGTACGTACTTAAAGTACTTAGTTTTATAGGTTATATAGCCCTACAGCCTGGTGTCCCTTAAATTCATTTCAATAATTGTTTCAAATGCCCTATCCTCACTATGCTCTTCCTTGAATAATTCCTTAGAATACAGCCCTTAAATTGACTGCCAACTGGCTTCCACTGCACACTAAGCCAAGAGTAATTGTTCCACGTTGGAAGATATGACTTATCATGGCCTGGCCAGATGGGCCTATTAGTACACTTCCCTTTCCTTTTTGCACCTTTTATACTTTGTTTGTGGGGACCTTCAAGTTTCACTATCCGAGGTAGACATGGAATTGGTAGTGTAAACCAATGGCTATGCATGAATAGCCATCGACAAAATATACTACATTACTTTTGTGTTAAGTTTTTTTTTTTTTTGTCATAATTTTTTATGCAATTCATTATGAGTTTTGATTGAAAAAAAGAAAAGAAAAAAAGATTTGAGTTCATTTTAAAATGATTGTTTATCATTCACTGTCAAGACTAAAAAGGACTAAAAAGGAAGGGCCACATAAAATTTTATTAATACATTTTAATAAATTGAGATTAATTAAATTTCCTAGGTGAAAATTAATAGTATTTTATGACATTTATTAGTAGACAATTTTAAGAAAGTTTTGATACTGTTTTCATGATAAACATAAAAAATTATAAAAAGAAAATTACGTTTTATTTTTTCATAAAATTTTTTTACAAATTTTTCCTAAACTAATATTTTTATGGTATTTGTTAACCTTTCTTTTAGTTTAATATCATTTTTATTCGTATTTATAATTAACATTATTATTAAAAAACCTACAATTTTTTTTATGATACTAAATTTATTATTGTTATAAGAGTGGTGCGAGTGTTCTTCTAAAAAGTCATTTGAGACCTTGTTGTTGGATAGAAATAACTTGGATGATCAAAATTTCCTTTTACTTTTCAGCCATCAATTTTAAAATTTTATTTAAAGATTCTTTGTTTTTTGAATAAAAAAAATTTAAGAACATTGTTAGTGATTTATTTATTTTGTGACACCATCAGCAATTTGATCTTTCAAGGTCAAGCATCATCCCGTATTTTTTTTTTTTTTGTGATTTTTTTTTTGTTTTGTTTTTCTCAATCTATCAATTTTAAATAAAAAAAAGAAACAGAAAAAAATTCCCTATTTTTTTTTATAGGGAAATTTTTCCTATTTGAGATTATAATAAATGAGTTTTAGTACCCATTTAGAAAGTCTCTTTAAAATTACATGTACAAACTACAATATACAAAATTTTTAAATATCTTTTCTTAAGGTATATATTTGCAATTAATCAAACCTTCATTCTCATTTAATAAATATGTGACTCATCCATGACAAAGACATTAAAGACTTTTAATTTTAATTTTTTTGTGTTTCTAATTAAAAGTGGGGGAATAAATAAATAAATTATGCGCATGATTAGTGATGATGAAGAAGTAAGTAGCGTTTTGGGGACGGTATTCTCTCCGCGTCTGGTACATGTCCATTGTCCAAATTCCAAAGTCCTCTCCGGCTCCAGCTGCTATGGGCCCCTACATTTTTACATTCTTCAAGTTTATTACTATAAAAATATATTATACTATTATTCAAAGCTTAAACCAAACCCACTCTAAAATCTATAATAATAAAAAAAAACCCACTTTTATTAATAAATACTTATTATAAAAGGGACAGCCAAGTTTGCAAGATTCACACAAATGTACGTAAGGCCAATTGAGTGTTGACTACAAATTCTCTTGTTGGAGAGTTTGGTGCAACCACAATTTGATTACGTATGAATGGGTTATGACATGGGCGAGTTGTGACCAATGATGTGGCATCAGAATTGCTCTTTTGTCACAATGCATGAATCATATGGGTTTACTTAACTCTCTTTTGTTAATTATGCCTAATCCAAGGAATTGCATCCTTAACCAAAACATACTAATTCAATTATTAAGAATATGTTGACAGTGCTGGATTGCACAAGTTAAGAAGGAATTGAGCGAATCCCAAATTTATTGAAAAGTAGAAAAAGGTAATAAACAAATAATCCTTTAACTTAATATTGTGTGTGTCCAAAAAATATTGATTGATTGCAATAAAAAAACTCAACCTTAATTAATGTACTTCGACACTCGTTACTAAATCCTTTAAATTAACAATATGATTATAATTTAATAGCAAAATCATATATTTTAGTGTCTTATGTGGTTTAAAAGGTCATTTAGGTTAAGTGCATATCGCTATCTCTCATTCAATCATGTTCTTTTTAATTCAATAGATCTCTTCTTAAACCATATTGTAACTATTCAATTTAGCAATTTACCATACGATGTAATTTGTTGTGTTGGGATAGAATTATCCAACTACATGGAACAACTTAAACACGATCAATTTAATAATTATGTCAAAAACTCTTAATAATAATAATATGATTCGTTTATTGGTTTATTAAGCTAGTTAACGCAATGCAATATCCACGTATATAACACACATCATGAATAGGTCTTGCTGAGTTGGCATAGATACGAATTAGATTCAAACAAAAGCAATATTTTTTTATATAATAATTACAAACAACTAAAGTACTAAACACCACACAATTTCTAGCATTATCTCTTACTTGATATTCAAGTAAAAAAAAAAGTATGAACATCAATACCAAAGAAGTATAATCTTTAACAAAGGCTCATCCAATGTAATACTTCGGTGATGTTTATATATATTGTTTTGAAATTGTACTGATTTGGCTGAATTTTGGAATTATAAAAAAAGAAGAAGCTTGTATTGAATTATAAACTAACTTGGGTGGAATTGAATTCAAACTAGAAACATTTTAGAAAAAAAAAAATCGATAGTTGGGAAAATCATATTGTTGAAATATACAATCAAATTGTCAAATATATATATATATATATATATTTTATGAGCAAACAATCAAAAATATGAGTGATGAATAGTCGAAAAAGAAAAGTTAATGAATACTCTAAAAGTATTAGTATAAGAAATGTTTTTAAAAACTTTAATTTTATGAGAAGAGAAAAAATAAAACAATTATTTTTTAGATGACTTTTAATATTTTTTATAAATTAATATTAAAAATTTCTTAAAACAGCTTATTAATAACTGTTTTAGAGCACCCGTGAGTCCCACATTTTGTTGTTATTACGAGCAAACATAGGACAGGAGTTATGAATCTCACGTAAAAGGAAAAATCAAAGAAGATGAGTAGTACTAATCGATATACATACACAGATAAGTGAAGTAAATTAATTCACCCAATGAATTGGGTCAGAGCCTAGTATTGTGGGAGAATTTTGTAGCAAGTTTTGATAGGTGAACTCTCTCCCCACACATTTATCATTAGCCCGACCATTTGTATTGGAATGTCAGTCTGACAGGGTGGTGCCACACTGCCACATTGTTTTTAATACATATTAATATTACTACCCCCTTATAGTTTTTGGTCAACATTTCTACACATCCTCATCAAATTCATGTAGCTCCAGTTTTAGCCATTTTATATTTTATACCTTATTTTATACAAGAAAAAAAAAAAAACTAAAAATATAGTCCAAAAGTCAGTGCTGAGTTATTTTTATAATAGACATTCATTTATCTTCTTGATGTAGACCTATCACCAGTTTTTAATATATAATACAACTTTATGCTTTTGTGAAGAATAATTCTAATCTATCCAACACCACACGGAGTGTGGCCTGATGGTCAGAGTTTTTATTTCAGCACTGAGAGAGAAGCGGTTTGAGCGATAGTTTTAGAAAGACCCGTGTGGTACATGTGATATTATTATTGTCGTCATATGGCGTGAGGTCAATGAGCTCACATCGAAAACTTTTTTCTTTTTCTTTTTTCAGAAAAAAAAATCTAATCTATTTAGGAAAAGAAGAAGAAGAAGAAGAAGAAGAAGAACAATTCTAATTTGTACACTCAGTTTTTACCTTTTTATTTGTATATGCATTTCTCAATAATAATACAACTTATTACACGTTTAATTAAGAAATTTACTGTGTGTGCTTACGTGCTCATAAACAATATAAAATGTAAGATAGAGATACATTCATGACATACATGATCAACATGCAATAATCATGGCATTATTAAAATGTTTTACCCTTAATCATGCTAAATACAATCCACCAATAGGCAAGAACTTGACGTGCTTGCATGTCACATTTTTAATGGCTAGTACAATCTTAATGGATGATCTATCCAGGCTTCTCCACCTGTAATTTTTTTTTATAATTGCTTTAAAAGACATAAAATTATTTATTAAGATGATACATAACACCTCATGCCTTAGTTTAATTAGTTTTTTTTTTTTTTTTGGCATTGAATTTTGTTAATTTGTTATAATTATTTAGGTTGAATAATATTTATCAAAACAAAAAATAAAGTATGATAAATTTTTTTTTTTTTGATGAGATAATTACAATATGTTGCTAATCTTGCAGCTCAAACTTTTTTTTTTCCCTCCTAAACTTACAAGTATTTTGTACATGAGAATGTGTCAATTCAGTTACAAAACATTTGATAAGAAGTATGATAAAGTTGATGAATATTCCTTTATTTTTATTTTTATTATATATTTATTTATTTATTTATATTGGATTTTGAAGGGTTGGGGTTGTTAGTTATGGTTTAAAATATTTTTATCAATACTATATGATTGGGATTAGTTGAACATTTCAAAGCCGACATATCATAAAGGCTAGGATGAACTTCATGAGTTGGCCGTGGCCACAAAATATTCCCACTTTCCTATGTCATCCAATTGAATCAAAGAATTGAGGAAGGGGCAATCCAAATTGTAATTATATCATTCCTTAACAACTTCAATTAAATTAATGTCAATTTAGAGATTATTGGGTGGTTAATGGTTATGATAGCATTTCTGGTGACCTGAGCTTATCAAACTTTGTAATTATCCATATTTTAGGTGAGGGTTGTTGTACTGCTCTTGATTGCTGGACATCTTTGCCATCTTTGTTTCCATCCTAACTATCTAATGAAATTCAAGGATGCTATGATTGGTTGGTTTGATAGAAATAATAACTAATAAGTGGACAAAATGTACAGTTTCTTAGATAACTTTGTACATTTTATTCCTCAATTATATTCAAACACATAACTGCTTTGAGTTTTTTTTTTTTTTAGGAATCAAACCCGCTTAGTTTTTTTGTTATTTTTTTTCTTTTTTAATGGAAAAGATAACATTATTTGTATTATATTGTTTAATGCATTCGTGTGTTTAAATTTAATGGAAAAACCTAATTCATTATGCTTAATGAATTGTACTAAGTTTTTCCCATAATGAAATTACCTCTCTCTCTCTCTCTCTCTCTCTCTCAAGTATTCGAACCCTTCTAAAACAAATGTACTTAACTTAGGTCTGATCATTGATGTCAAAGTTTTTGCATAGCACTATGGCATATTGTCACTATCCTGTCTTGAGGTTCAGGTTTAATTACCTTTCCATGCATTTGTTGACATTTTAGTACCTAAACTTGATATGATTTTTTCCTAACAAATCACATGCATCACTAAAAAAATATGATATAGACTTTGTTGATTTTAAATTAGGGTTTATTTTCTTTTTCTATTTCCACTAGAAAATTAAGAGGGGCTTGTTTCTATAGATAATTGTTAGCTTATGGATTTATGCATAACATAAAAGATACCATATATATGGTAGTTGAGTTGTTAAATCATTATAATGAGAGTTCAACAAATGTGCTTTCTTTTCTTAATATAAAGAAAAAAGAGGGATATGGGATTAACAGATTCAAGACACTTTTTTTCTTCTCTTATTTTTTATTTTTATTTTTGGTGAAGGTCAATAATAACATTAACAACTATAGCTCGTGGAACTTTGTCCCAAGCGTGACAACGATAGGATATAGTGAAGATGATCAATTGTCATTATAACCAGTTATTGTTGCTGCCATTCTAGATATATATGATGCTATTTCAGTGTTCACAAATGGTCCAAAATCTTTTAGATTAAGCTATCATAATTTTGATTTTAAATTTACTAAATCTAGCATCATTAATTACCTAGAGTACAAATGAAGGAAGTAAATTGTATACACAAAACTATTGTAACTGATGGTGGATTATTAAAGAGTGAAACATGATCAAAGATCCCATTCCCAACATCACATGATACTGAAAAAAATAATGTACATCACAACGGTCGAATTTTTATCATATTACTCTACATAATTTTTAAACATATACATTGCAATAAGTGGACCTTCAAACCATGTGAAAAATCAGAAATATTTTGGTCAAGATTTCCAGTTTTTGAAGATCCCTAGAAATTTAAGATGGTGTAAGAAAATAGGTGAACTTATTCAAAGATTCCAAACCCCATTTGAACCCTCTTTGTTGGGCAAGAAATAATCCACAAGTTCATGCATAATTTAAGAGCTTGTTGATTACAGAACAATCATGGGGTTGGACATGATTGTGGTGGTCATAAGATAGCAGGAAAAACATGCAGTGGGTCACTGTTTTGTCACTTTTTTCATGCATATATAGGGCACCACTTCTTGTGCAATGACCACTCGATCCCCTTTGTACATAACAAGTTTTTCCTTCCATTTAAGGACAATTTTGGCGACTCATTAAGAGCTTCATGAAAAGAAAGTGTGGGAGAGGGGTCCAAATTATATGAAGTAATTATAGAATTTTTTCCTCACTACTTGTCTTGTAGTTAGAAACTGTTTGATAAATAATTTGAAACTGGATAAGATGAAGATAAATTTGCATTGATATTATAATATAAGAAACCGAAATTAAACAGAGATTGCTTTGAATTCAGGAAGCAATGCAAAGAAAGGCCCATGTCTCTTTCATGTGAGTATTGTCCCCCTCCCATGTGCATTTATGTTATGTTCCCTTGTTATATCTACTACTCTTCAATCACTCTACTTTCTTGTTTGGCTTGTGAGAACTTTTACTATTTTGGAATAACTTCATCTCTGCAAAGATACATAATTGGTGCACTGTTTTTGGCGTACCCAATACTTGTGTGGAGCTAGATCCTAGATACCACCAAAAAACTACTTCACCATTTTCTTTTTGGCTTTATTAAAAGCTATGTACCAAATTTTTTGATTCTTTAGGTTTTCAAATTACCAATCAATCACGGGTCAAGAAAATAAGATAGTAAATCCTTTATAATGAAGGTGAAGGCAATGGTCAAAGACATAAAATAGAAGTTACTAAATGTGTTGGATGTATATGTGACTTGAATTAGTCACACACTTGAACTAGTCACAATTTTGTTTCAAATTTGGCAAATGAGTCTTTAACTCTTTATTTCTCTTTGATTTTGATAGTTGGCCGGCCCTAGTTAGTACTTTTGTTATGTGCATCCGGCCTTGCATTTTAGTATTTTAAGTAACACACAACTTTGTTCATGTGTACTTTTAGGTTTAGAGAATTAACAATCCTTGTAGAGTGCTGGTTATAGTAAGAAAAAGTCCTTTGTGTATGTTTGGGGTTTGGGTCATTTAAGACTAAGAGTCCCTTAGTGTACCTTTATAATTTCCTTATATCTTCGTGTTTTCTATGTATGTGATTGTTTATTACATTGTTTATTCCTATTTTGTATTGTTAAATTAAAAGGAGCAAAAATAGAATGATGTAGATTATAAAAAGAAAGTGGAAGCAATATTTAAAGGGTTTGACATGATGTTTTATTTTCATAATGGAAAACTTTATCGAACTAGAGAAAGTTTAAAAAACTCACAAAAATTATAGAATTACGTGAATAAGAGGGAGGAGCGGGGGCTAAAAGGCCAACGGTTACTGTGCACCACTAGGCTAACACATGATGTGACAAGTTGGGTTAATTGCACATATATGATATGGACAAATCCAAATCCAACACTAAGCCCCTATCTTAAGATATCACTTAAAGAGAATAATAACTTATAAACAATAAAGATAGCACACTCTTAATCAATGTGAGACAAACAACATACTTAGCAATAGTATGTGAAACACACTCACCCACGCTAACATAACATTAGCATATGTAGGAGCTAGCTTTAGGCTAGCCCCATACTAGCATGGCCATTCAATATATTTGCATCTCTTGGGCTACAACATCTTTACGCTCAGAATATCTTTAAAATGTATAAACTCACAATAATAAACTATGCCTACAACAAATTGGTATAAAAAATTCCGCTACTTTAACAATTTTTTTTTCATATTTCTTTAACTTGAGTGCCTGAAAATTGGCATCAAACGATGAAATTGAGATAATTGGAACATGGGCTAGGCTTGAGGCTAGTCTATTGGTGCTTCTCTTATAGATTATTGTCCATTTGGGCTTTTCTACTATAGATACCTCAGGATTGGTTGGTGAAATGGCAGGGTGGAGTTCTCATTTTGGCTTCTATTGTAGATACATAAAGCATTTGTTCTATGCAAATCCAGCATGTAACTACAAAACATTTCATTGACATTGATGTATTATCTAAGTGACAACCTTCACCTTAAAAAGTTGGTGTCCTTTGTATTGTATCTGAGAAAGCAAGAGAATCAATGGAGGTTGGGATTGTTGTTAAAAAAAAAAAAATTGGGGCTGTTAAAAGAAACTCGTTTGTCCAATGACTCCGATTGATGTTGCTAATAATTTTCTAGAAACAACATGCTTTTTTTCCAATTATTCACACATCTCTTAGAACTCCTCAATTGAATAATAAAAAAAATTTTCATTTCCTATTATATCACAAATAAAAAAATAACTTCAAACATACAACATAGTTTTTTTTTTTTTTTTTTTTGTTAAAAACAGCAGAAAAAAAATAATAATGAAGAATATACAACAGGAGCAACAAAATGATACATGGGCCAGGCTTGTAGATTCTTGACCTTAGGCTCAGTTGGCAGAATTGGTATTAGTTTGGGCTTTGACTATATATACTTCGACAAGTCTTTGTTTAAGAAAATTACTTTGTTGACTGATTTTAGTAAGCCCAGAGTTTGAATTTTGGATCAAGTTAGAACTCTGAGGTCCAGAAAGACAGACCCTTTTTTTTAAGGGGCTAGTTGTTGATCATAGGAACACGTACGCTATCTCTATGGCTAGCCTCCAAAAGTTAATAGGTTACCAATCTAAAAAAAATTATTTACATACTACCAAAAAAAAAAAAAAAAAAAAAAACACTGAAATTGCATATGGACATCCACATGAGTTTGAAAACATTTTATGTCATATGCCTTGCAATAAAAACTATAAATATTTCATGCAAGTCTAGTGGTGGTGGTGGTGTTGGCAGTGGCAATAATGAAGGTGGCGGTGCGGAGGTGGCAATAAAGACAATAGGGATGACAAAGGTGGTGATGCTGGTGGTAGCAATAATGATGATGTTGGTGGTATAAAGGAATGAAGGGAGTGAGAGCATAAGGGAATGATGAAAAACACTTCCTACTTTCTAAAAGCGGAAAACACATATTTTGACTTCTTTTGTTGTTGATTGCAGAAAACATTTTTCATTAACTTTTGTTTTTTGTTGTGTCAAATACAAAAGTAATAGGATTCAAAACTCCACACATTAAAAATTACCAGTAATTTCTAAACAACATCTGATCAAACATTTGGTATTTATCAATGTACCAAAGCTATTTGATCATCACTTCTCTACAAGACCATCACTGTTATCTTGGTATGAAAAATGGAAGATACAAGTTCATATTTATTACAATTACGACACACGGTAAATCACTCACTTTAAATTTAATTACTGATTAGAGTGCAACAATGGTGGCCCTGTAGTGACGTTTTCCTTTTGAAGGAAATCTCTGAACCATAAAGCAGTGTTTTTCATATATCTAGTTAACCCATTTTTGTAATCTACATAATTGATGCCAAGCCGATATGTATAGCCAAATTCCCATTCAAAGTCATCAAGAAATGACCAGACATAGTATCCTTTAACGTTGATTCCAGCCCTGCAGAGAAGCCTTACTTGTTAATATCTTTGACTTTGGAACTAAAAGATACTAGAACATTCACATCCCTTTTTTGTAAACTAGCCTAATACAACTAGTTAAAATATTCATCATAAATTATGTTTTCATTTTTTTATTGAGAGAGAAAGAGAGAGAGAGAGTGAAGAAGAAGAAGAAGAGTTTTACAAGACGCAACATTGCTCTCTCCAAACTTGTTGAGCACTATGGCATTTTACAAAAAAATGAATGGGGAGTCGCATGTGGGACATTTTTCAAAGATTCTTGACTATTATGTTCTTCAAATTGACTAAAAAATGTTTTGAAGTGCAGGTTGCTATTTGTGCAATAGCTAGCTATACGTTTATCCACATCTCTAAGGAAATATGCATAAAAATTGTACATTTCTTGTGTGAAAATATGATTTATCCCTTGATGCCAATTTACATTTTCAATCTTTCTTGCGGTATTATTATTGTTAAATATTGTCAAAGTCTTACCAATGGGGAAAAAAACCTATCATTTTGGATGTATGTAGCATCATATTCACAACATGTGAGTGAGATATCCACATGTTATAAGTGTGGTATGACATTGATATGCATCCAAAACACTAGATATCGTGTTACTACATGAAGAATATTCATGTATTTATTCAATATTATATGTATGCATGGATCAATACTCACTTGATAACTTTTATGAGTCTTGATAGATGGAGTCGGTGGTATTTTAACCTCAAGCTATCATTGAGAGCATCTTGAATTGGCAACGAGTTATTATTTACATCACTAAATCCTGAAAAGAACAAATGCATAAGATTACATTCTATACATGATTAAAATTTTAAGTACGTATACTACTTGTAAAGAGAATACAAGATTGTCTTACCGTTTTCTGTAATTATTATAGGTGGATTGTTGAAATTTTTCTTTACATATAGTAGAAGTTCTTGAATTCCTTTTGGATAGATGCAAAGCCAGCCAGAAGGAGTCTACAAAAGTAATCATTTATGACATTATTTGATCAATAAAATGAGTATAATCACATTCTTTATATTAGAACATGCCAATGTGAAGGTGTGCTGAGAGAGAGAGAGAGAGAGAGATTACCGGTTCACCAATAGGAATTCCATCTTTGTCCGCTGCATGTGACAACAAATTATGTGAATATATAAGTACATTAAAATCTTATAATTTTAGGTTAAATTACATATTTGGCCTTCAACATTTGACTTTTGTTACAAAGTTATATTTATACTTTAAGCAAATCACTACAATTTCTATACTTTCAAAATTAATTCAAAAGGTCAGTATCTTCATTTGACCAATGGAAAATAATAACGTGATGAAATAAATTGAAGTCACCTTATAGGCTCTATGCCATCAAAGTGACGTTAGTTTCATGAATTCTATTTATTACGTCAAGATTTTCCATCTATCAGATGATGGTAAAGACAACAAAGAGAATTTGTAAACAAACGTCGAAATTTGGGGGACCAAATATACAATTTAGCCAAATTTTCACGCTTAAAAAGTTGTAGTTTTTTTGAACATACTAGTCAAATCTACATGGCTATCTGTTGTGTAACTTAGATTGACACTACTAGAGGATGTGGAATCATCTGCATATCTTGCAGTGTAGTAATTTACTCCAAGGAAATCCAGAGACCCTTTTACCATTTTGGATTGTACTTCAGTGAAGTTGGGTAGTCGATTCCCCACCAAAGCTCGCATGGACTTAGGGTAATCACCATATGTAATTGGATTAACAAACCTATAGAAAATTAATAATAGTAATATAAATGATGTTGAATTTGATGAAAATTAAAATAATAGTGATAATAAAGAAGATCGTAGGACATTAAAGACACACAAGTGCATTAGAGTTGGTCGACCATCAAGAAATTAGTTTCTGCATAATTACTTTTGGAGGGGGGGGGGGGTTATTTTCATCAATTGAGAACACTTTCTATGTTTTACGGTTTTAGGTTTATGCATTTATAATCGTTGTAACTTCTATTGTGAATACAAATCATCTGTACTATTTTTTGTATTCCATTTTATGTTCCACCAATTACAATTTGTTATGTGTTTATTTTTTTTCTATTTTAAACTTTGACTATTTTAAACTTTGACTATTTTATAAAGAAAATTAAACAAATACATGACAAGTTGTGATTGGTGGAATATAAAGTGAAACATAAAAAATGGTACAGAGGATTTGTATTCCTTTTATTCTAGCCATCATAATTAAATTGCAACAACTATGTGGACATATTCTTAAGTATGGGTGAAAAACGTAAAATCAGGTGTTTGTGTGTATTCATTGGGCTTTGATATTCTCTATTTTTTGTTGTCCACTTCCAATATGTGCTAGGCTAGGTTTTTTCCTTTCAAAAATTTCAACTTAGCTCTCTCAACAGTCTCATCTTGGAATTTTTCTCTAATGAAAGTCACAACAATAAGAAGTAAATTGAGACCACAAAACTAACCTTATAGATGTTTCAAACAAGCATATTTAATATCACACATGTTTACATTTCATAACTACAAAAGACATGTTTCCAAGTTAAAAACATGCATGTGGAAACTGGTTATCTAAAATTTTCAACTTTTATCACATATTAAATAATTTAATGGTTTCTGGATAGGGCAACAAAGTTATTCAGTGCTGGATATGAATTGTGGTTTATCAAGAGTTATAAGGGAACAATGAGATCCATCTATTTCAAGTTCTCAACATGAAATCCTAACGCTGGGTAATATAGGAATGCCATAGAAGTATATAATCGTCAAACATTTTTTATAAAACGATGGTTTTTTCTATAAAATTTCAACATATCACACAAATGCTGTAGGTAATTACTTTCGTGGCAAAAAATGTTTCTTCAATGGAAAGAGTAGCAATAAAAAATTGTAGTCATTATGCATACCATCCAAATGCAAAATCAAGAGCTCTAGAGGCAGCGTTGCTGCTAGAAATTGTTTGGTACTTCGGCACAATCCAATAAGTTGATACTGTAATACCGATCTCGCCCATTTGAGAAGCTAAAAAATTAAAATTCCCTCTATCATATGCATCCTAGATAACACTAAATATTTAAAACATTTTTATAATCCCATAGACTTTTTGTGTGCAGATGTGTGTATACAGTATATCTATGCATAACTAAACTATCATAGATAAATAAATTAGTGACAAAATAAATTTCACAATTATTGAGATGACATGATATGATTGAAATACAATAAAAATGGCAACAACTGATAGACCGTGTAAAAATTATGCACCAATCACAACTTGCCATCTCAACAAGTTGTGAACTTTTTTTCCCTGTTTTAGCATTGTCCATTATAGATTGGGAAGGCTATCTAAGAAGATTTTTAAATATCAATATTTAAACACAAACCTGATAGTTCTCTCTATACAATTTTACAGCAGTTGCATGAGAAAGAATGATGTGATGAGCTACCACATAGGGCTCTGTTCCTGAGTTCCCAAAGGTGCAATTTCCTGCATAGCTAGAGCATCGACCAGGTGCTGTGTTACCGGTTGCGTACCCTTCACTGCTAAACGTATTTGGCTCATTAAAAGTTGTCCAATTCTTCACTCTATCACCAAATTCTTTGAAGCAGAAGTCCGCATAGTGGTAAAAGTCATTCCTAATTTATTGGAGGATAAGGATCATTTTTTTAATTGGATAAGGATCAATTGTACCTTTGATTAATGTTGCTGATTGTATGTAACTTACACAATGTTGGTGCTCAAGAATCCATCGTATTCGTCTTCAAGTGCTTGTGGAGTATCCCAATGGAATGAAGTAACCAAGGGTTGTATACCTGCTCATTATTGTGAAAATTATGAAGGGAACTTGCCAAAGGATATTGTGTTTGGGATGAAAGGGTAATGAAAGTTTACCATTATATAGGAGCTCATTAATGAGTTCATTGTAGAATTTGACACCTTGTTGGTTCACTCCCCCGCTAAGTTTTCCCTCTATGGACCAAATAAACTTCATTTATATCATAAATATCATAGGCAGTGACAGTACAAATAGCAAGAATTCTTATCCGTTTTTTTGTTTTTGTTTTGTTTTTTTTTTTCTCTTTCTTTCATTTTGTTTGTTTTGGTTTACATTGAATGAGATAGTCACACTAATCACTACCATATTAGGTACAATGGTATGGGAAGTATGAAGGATGAACTTACTAGGAAGTACTCTGGACCAAGAGATGGAGAATCTAAAGGAGTCTAAGCCAATTTCTTTCATCAGAGCTATATCCTCCTGAAACAAAGCTAAGTTTTCTTATCAAATTAACACCCCCCTTCTCCACCCCCCCCAAAAAAATAGTGAAGATATTCCTCTTTTGCACTGTGTAAGATGCTCAAGATAAAGTGAAGTAAATCATACCTTGAAACGATGATAAAAATCTTGAGCTACATTCCCTGAACTATGGACCCAAATTTTTTCTGCCATGACCATAAAATATCTCAGAAATCATCATATGATAGATATGCAGAAAAATTGACATTTATTACATCAAACCTTGGTATTATAATAAAGTATTAAAAAGTACCCCCTCCCCCCCCTCCCCCCCTCCCGGCAAGAAATTATTATCTACACTAGGAGGATTGCTGATGTGGTCAACCGTAATCAATGAGATGATATCATTTATGCAAATGTATGTGTAAACTTCCTAATCAATACAAGGAATAAAAAATAAAAATTATCAGATAATGTTATATTTGCATAAATAATTGCATTTTATTGGTTGGTAAGTCAGGGAAGACCACGTTAGCAGTCCTCTTGGTGGACTTAATAATTTCTCCCCCTCCCCCCGGAAGGAGTTAAAAAATATTTAAAAATGAAATGTATTAACTGTTGGACTACGTATACTTAATATCAGTGAACTATTGTGATTCAAACAAATATATAAACTTCTGGAATTTAGAAATTTATAAGAAATAACTTTTTTTTTAATTTATAATTTTAATTATTGGCTGGTAGACCACATATGTCCATCCTTCCGTTAAATCTTACATGTACCCATGAAATCATGTATCGAATGTTTACTCACTTAATTTGAGTATCTGTTTCTCTATATTTCCTTTTATAATTTAAAATATTGTATTTTGTATATCTAATTGAGTCTTTTAATTTTAAAATAGTTTGAAAGAAGTGCTTTGAATAATTGTAATATGACACAAATTTATTATATATATATATATATATATAAAATCTAATAAACATTTCAAACTGCTTGTTGACACATTCAGAGAAGGAAAATCTCTCTCTCATGGAAAGCAATGAAATACACTAATGAAGGAGTTTGGTGAAGAATCTTATCCCAATGTTTTTTTTTCTTTGATGAAAAGCATCCCAATGTTAGGATATACACAAGTGAGTAGAAGTCCCACATTGAGCAAAAGTAAAAGAACTGAATAATCGATATTTGGGTCCAAACTTATAGATTAAGGTTTTGAATGGTAGTGTATAAAGGTTGTTTAAAGCTAGCGTATCTTGTAAACAAGTAATTCACATAATCTCTTTGACTTATATATTTAAATGTTCAGCCTTTTAGGGGAGTTTGGCATTATTCCAAGGATTCAACAATTGAAGTACAGAATTGGGGGAACCACCAGCTTCTTGGCTGAGTTATGGGCATTGCGTGATGGGCTCATGCTGTGCATCAATAGAAATTTTCTAGCTATTGAAGTTGAGCTGGATGCAAAAGCTGTTATTGATGTGCTTTCTAACCCAAATCAAGCTAATAATAATGTTCTTTCTATTCTGGATGACTGCAGGCAATTGGTTTCTCAGATTTTTCGGGTTTAATTTAGTCAATGCTACAAAGAAGCTAATAGATTTACTGACCTATTTGCGAACTCAACAAACTGAAGACTTTTGTTTATTTGATAGTCCGCCTGTGGACATTGTTAGCTATTTAGATTTTGATTATTTTGGCATGTATTTGAACAGGCGCTGTCCTGCTAACTCTGTTTCACTTTTCTAGTTTTTAATATTAAGTGCATCTTATCAAAAAAAAAAAAAAAAAAAAAAAAAATTGGAGTACATTGACTTATGGGTATATGGGTTTACGTGCACATATACTCTTTAGTCATCAACTCATGATAGGCCTAATTTAGAATAAAGACAATGTATATGTTTTTTTTTTTTTTTTTTATAGATTAAAGATAGAAATTTCACTAAAATGTAAAAATAAGTATACAAAGGGGTCTGGAACTAAGGCCAGACAAGAAAAAAGAAACAAAGAAAACAGGGGACAAAAACCCTTTTAAGCAAGAGATTAGAAACACTATAACCATGGGTCCCTAGACCAAAACAACCAAATCATCAAGGAGGTTTTTGTTGAGCTGCAGAGAGCAACTGATGCTCGCGCAAAACCTGTAGCTCCATCAAAAATAACCTTTGGGTGTAGCTGAATGTGTTCAAAATGGTATTTGTTTCGAGCATTCCACAAAGCCCACCCAATGACAGACCAAACTTCAAGCTAAAGATACGGATTCAGGATCTAAGAGCCAAATGTATTACTATATTGTTCCAAACTTTTTTGTATAGGGATTTCTAATTTTACTGTGTATATATAATTATGTATATATAATTAGAAACACGTTGGAGCAAGTCTCTTTTATTTATTTATTTTTCTCCTAAAAGTGGCGGTAGGTCTATTGGCATGGAATATATTACCAAATATTTCACACTTTCTCCTCCTTTTCCTTTTTTTTTTTTTTGGGTATGGTGGGCCCAAGTAGGTTCTATATGAAAGTGAAAAAAAAAAAAAAAAAAAAAATCCGGTGAAAAAATCTGTGTCTACAGCACCACTCTTCTAAATATACACCGGAAACAAAATTACATCTCATTTCTGTCTCTTTCCCAAGCCCCTCTCTTCCTTTCTCTTTTCTCGTATGAATCATATCACATATTTCATATCTCTATCTCTACTGTAACTCAAAACTCTCTTTACTTTTTGTTTGGTTCCTGATCTTAGCTACATTTCTCACTTATTCAAAATTTGACAAATTGGTGGAGCCCACATTCTCAAAACTCAAATTTTGAAAACATGACTCTAACTCAAAAATTTGAGTTTTGAGTTATGGAAACAGAATTCAAAAACTAAACTATTTACATTTCGGTGAGTTCCATGTTTTTTGAGTTATGAGTGATAAAGACTGAGTTATATAACTCAAAATTCATCAAACCAAACATGCTTTGAAACTGCTCATGCACTCTCCCATAGTCAACTCTCCTCACACCATTGTTAACTTGCTTGGGCACTCTCTCCCTCTATGTTTATTATTTTATGTAACGATTGACATATAATATCATCTATTTTATATGGGGGTAGACTTCCCAAGTGTGAGATTAAGTCTCATGTGAGAGAAATGTTGTATGTAACTATAACATAAGATACCACATTTTCTTTTTCTCTATCTCTCCCACTTAATTACAGGGAGAGAGAATAAAAATGTTAACTTGCATTTGATATTCCTGTTCCTTTAAATTTTGACTGAATTTTGTTTCTACATCTCAACAAGTAGCACAGTATTACCTATGCTAGAAAATACATTTCAACTTTTGCCTGCTAAAATCATGTGGGCAATGAAAACTTGCAAAAAATTAATGTACCAAAGAAAACATTGATGCAGAGAGAGAGAGAGACCTGGATGTATCGCAGTGAAACTGTGAAAGTATCCCATATGCTAGACCCTTTCCCATCTTGGTATGCTGCCCCTTCATCCTATAAAGGGCAAAAAAAAAAAAAAAAAAAAAAAAAAAAAAAAATCAAACCGCGAATCGTACACACAATGTAGGACGTATGTATAAATGATAGAGCTAGCACAACACTATTGCTGCATACATACCTGGTAAGCACTTGACCCTGCTCCAAACACAAAACCAGCCGGAAAATCACTCCGGTTGAGACCTTCAATGCAAGCAAAAAAATAGGCCGAGGCCACAAGGTAGAAGAGCAAATGATGATGATGAATTTCCATTTTGACTTTTGGTTGCACTGCACTTTCTCCAAATCCCTATATATATATATATATATATATATATATATATATATATATTGTAGGGCACGATTAGGTGATGGATCAAATTAATTATTGGAAGTTTGACACACTTAAATATGAAGACAAATTTAAAAATCTCACTTTGTGATTTTGATGTTTCTTTTCTAATCCATATGCAAAATTTTAAAACAAAAATCTTAAAACTTTTATCATTCTTGTTTTATATTAAAGTAATTTTTCGGTAAACCATATACATGGCGGACTAAATTAAGGCCTAAATTTGCCCCACCATTAGGTAGAATTCTTGTTCATGCGATTGTTTCACATTTAATAGTGTCTACACTCTTTTATATTATGTGTAAAGTGTGGATATT
The DNA here is from genome assembly GCA_033629205.1 of Lithocarpus polystachyus. Taxonomy (NCBI): domain Eukaryota; kingdom Viridiplantae; phylum Streptophyta; class Magnoliopsida; order Fagales; family Fagaceae; genus Lithocarpus; species Lithocarpus polystachyus. The sequence goes on from CM066165.1 coordinate 2,943,081, forward strand.
ATTTTAAAAATGTGGACATTTTTTGTGAAATTGTAGACATTGTGTAATATAATGTACATCAAAGTGTGAAATAGTAATTTCCTTGATTTTATTCCTGGTTGACCGATTGGAAAGCTACCGTATCCACGTTGAAGTTTCCTTTTTAGGTTTGAAATACCATTGAATCAATCATTTAGGGATTTCTTGCTTACTTATTTCTTTGAATTTGGAACCTGAAATAACCAAATATTCACCAACAGTCAACATGTTTAGCTGCAAAATGAACACAAACACACCCAAAAAAAAAAAAAAAAAAAAACCCCAGCACCTTACAAAACAAAAGCTCAGCTAATTTTGAAATAACAAGTCATTGTTGAATAGTTGAAGTCGTAGAATATTAGGTAGCAAGAATGTTGGATGCATAGAAGTTTCCCCATATCATCGTTTAAGTACTTTTCAACGTATGGCCCAATCCCACAATGCGTATGGCACCCCCCCCCCCAATTTTGAAATTTTTTTAAACATATATATAATTAATTTAATGTTTTCAAAATTTAGTCTACAAAAATAAAAGTGGGCTCCCCCCCCCTCCCCCCAAAAAAAATATATGATTTAGTCTAATGATGCTCTTAAAAAAAATTGGTCTAATAATTATAGAGACATAATATTATTTTTCACAATTCTATTTTTTATTGTAAAGTATGCTCTTATATCTATTAAATACTAGAAGGTTGCCCGCGCGTTGCGCGGATAATGCTATAAGCTTTTATGTAAAATGGATTTTGAAATTTTTGTACATATATTATAGCATAAATGGTGAATATTTTCATTGCTAAAATCACCTACAATTATAGTAGAAACTTCGGAGCATGTAGGCATATTTTGTTGCATACCATCAGTTGATCGTAAACTAATTAATTGCAAGCATCCATTATGCATATTAAACTCCTTCAACCTATCCCTTGTCATACAAAATGTCTAACTAAGGCGTTGATCTTATGAAGCATTTTCAATAATATTTTAACTATAGCAGTGCTAAGGTTGCATAGTGATTCATGTCTAGACAAAGCAACAAACACACTTTGATATTGTCAAGGCTCTTGCGGACAGCTGTACATGATACTTGACCAATAAATAAAGCAAGTAGTTTCAATGATGGGTGAGGTAGACATGATTCAACATATTTAACAATTTTTTAACAAAGGTGTACCAATATAATATATTTAACAATTTTTTAATACCATTTTAAGTTTATATAGATTCTAGGCTAACCTTCAAATAATGGAGACACCACATAATTTTTTCTGCCCACTTAGTTCTTAATTTGTACCTTTGCTATTCTATTGTTTCTTTCTTTGTTCTTATTTTTATCAATTGAGTTTCTATCATTTAGTAGGACATAGAATATGTGTAGATTGTGGTGATTATTTTAAAACTTTGCTACCAAATAATACTTAACCCCTCAATAGGTAAAAGAAAATTATTCACCTAAAAATAATAACAACTTTCTTACTCATAGCTAATTTAATTTGTTTCACTCATGTCAATTGTATAGGCTGCTACATCATACAACCAAATAAAAATAATAAATTTTCTGTCAGCATTTTATCAAACACTATGGATTCAAAATAAAATATATAATTACTCTTGGGCTCTTTGCACTTAAAATCCCACAAAAGTTTTGCCTCCATTGGCACTTTGAATGTGACCCAATCCATATAGATACATGAGTTTGTGCTCCGACTACATGTGGCATGGAAGAGCTTGATTTATTAATTAAGCTTCTTCCTCATTGATCTTGCTACCTGCCCAACAAATCCAGATTATTTACTCAACTTGTCTTTGCATTAGGGTCTAATTAGTACCCAATTCAACTAATTTTCTTAATCACATCCTCATGTAACATATTTAAATCACTCACCAAAAGCCAAATCATAAATTACAAAAACGGTGTGGCTCAATAAAAATCTCAACCAGTAAACAGTTCGAATGAAAAGAAACAAACCACCATCTAGTTTGGTTATCAAAAACCCATTACCAAACAATAGCAAAGAACGAAAAATTGACTATTAGTATTTTGTACCTCTTAGATACTAAAGAAGGGTTTGATAAATTAGGGGCCAGTGGCTTTTTCTCCTTGGGCTTAGTGACTTTAGTCCCCGGCCAAAGTAGGTAAAGTTGAAGCTTCAATCTCCCTGAGTCTGTCTTCCCTCAAACATTGCAAACTGCAAACTTAGTATCCCCAATAAAATTTTGAAAAAAAAAATTGAAAGAAAGAAAAAAAGAGAGAGAGTTTTCAATTTTTATTTATTTACAGACACTAAGAAAGGAGCTTTTGTCCATGAACTCATAGAGGAATCCTTGATCCATTAATATATAATTTTCAAAAGAAACAGGTACGTGTAGTGTGCGTTTAATTGAAAGGGGAAGTGAAAGAGTTTTTTGTTTTTGTTTTTGCTAGAAGAAGTGAAGAGTTAAGGGACAGAGAAAGAACTAAAGAGTTAAGAAAGAGAATGAATGAAATTTAAAAAATTTAAGATGGGTTTGATCTCAACGGAAATTACTTGGAAAGTATATTATTATTGTAAAGGTGTGATAGTGCAAAGCTTGGTCTCACGTTGCCAGGTGCTTAGCCATAGTGTGCATTTAAATTTGAACGGGGAAGTGAAATTTTTTTTTTTTTTTTTGTCCGGAAGAAGTGAAGAGTCTTTGTTTTTTGTAATGGAAAGAAGTGAAGAGTTAAGAGAGAGGAAGAAGTGGATTGATTTTTGATGAAGCAATAAGTGCTAAACATAAAAGCTGCATTGTTTTAATTTTTGAGGTTGGAAAACATCGTTTCATGATAAAGAGGATTGCAAGGAACTCATATAGAGCGCCACATGGCAGAACCTCATGCATTCTCGCTTGAGGTCTCTGCTTTTATATATATATATTGATTTGATAAAATTTGGCATCAAGCATATTTTAATCTATATCTTTTTTAACTAGTTATGTGACAATTAATAAGTCATTGACTCATTAAAAAAATAATGTCACTAAAACTACAGATGAAATGTCTCTTTAGTTACTACATAATGGGTTAAAGCAAGATAACTTCAAATATGTTTAAAACCTAACTTATTCCTCCAAGTTTTGGATCATTCATATTTTTGAAAATTTCATTAGTTCAATTGAAAGATTTTTTACTTACTTTAGTATAAAATTTGATAATTTGTATTGAAAATGAAATTTTTTAAGAATATCACTATAAAAATAGTAAAAATGAATTTTATTTTATGAAAGATCACCACTAAACATAATTTTAATTGAAATTACTAAACTCTTTTTGTTGTTGTTTGGTGTGTGTGTGTATATATATAACTAATCAAATAAAAAAGTGTGTATACAATAAAAAAATGTGTGTATGTGTACGTGAGAGTTGTCTTGATAAATATATTAGAGTTACAACTTGGCCCCCCAAACCAAAATTCCTGACTCCACTCCTGCTGTAACACCCCAAAATCATAAGCAATAAAAGTCTATTCAATCTGATTAATCCATAAAAATATTAAATAAAAGGAATTAGCAATCTTAATTCTCATAACAAATGTCAGAGCTCTAATCCACCAAAAACAAAATATCCTCAAAAAAATTCTCCAATACAAAGTCTAATGCCATAAAAGAAAATAATAATAAAATCCTTGGTTCCACAAAATAGTTCGAAACTGCTATCTCCCAAGAATGTCTATTCCAATAATCCCTCTAATGTATCTGTAAGGAGAAAATAAAAGGGGGGGGGGGGTGAGATAGCTCAATAAGTGGAATTCACTAACATTGGGATATAGGAACAACCTTTCAAATAAATAGATTTTTACAACAGTTTCATAACTCGCAATTCATCAATATTTTATCAGCAAATATTTCATATAAAAGAAAATATATTTATGTTGTGAGCCATCATATATATAAATCAATACCATCATACACACATTTTCCTGGGCTTTTCTCGTGGTCAACAATTACGCCCCATTGACAGGGTTGTGCTGTCCCCTTTTTGGGACTGGAACCTTCTTTTCATCCCCTTTCTTAAAGATGGCTCATTTGAAACCTAAAGGTGCACTCCCTTGCTAAGGAGCTTCCTTTTTGGATTCTCAATAGTATATTCCCTTGCTAAGGAGCTATCAAATGTGCACTGTCCCCTTTTCTGGGACCGTCCCTTGCTAAGGACTAGCTGCAGTATGATTGTCCCTTGCTAAGGACTAAATACCATACTGAGCTTCTAAACACGACTTGCCATAGGTTTTCAAAACATATTCAACAGGCTCACAAAATAATCCATTCACAATTCTAAAAATATATAGTTATATTCACATATACAAGTTTAAATAAATTTAGGTTGTCCCACAAGTTTTTCATTAAACAAATAGTCAATGTGCACATCAAACATTTATAAAATATCAATTTATTTAAAGAATATCAACATATTTCTTTAACATAGAATAGTTTAATAACCAACACTGTTTTAGGAAAATCCCCAAAATTAGTAAACACTACTTACATCTTATTTGCGAAAATAAAAGAAATCAACCTCCCTTGAATCACAACAATTCAGCAGAATTAGAACATAGCAACACCAAAAAAATAGGTTCATCAATACACAACTCCCCACTTAAAAATCTATTTCCACGCTCAAAAAGTTTTATCCTAGTCAATATTGATATATCCAAAGTCCTCCATTTATTCACTTAACTATCCAATTCACTCTAACATTACATCTATCCAATTTAATATTGGAAGCCACGTATAGTCTTAATTCATCAATCTAGTGGCTCGGAATGTATTCACTCTAATATCATATATATTTACCAAATATTGGAAGCCATGTGATATATATACATATCTGATCAACCCCATTTATATCTATTTAGTCAAAAGTAGAAGTCACATAATATTGTACTCTTAATTTTATCAATCCGGTTGCCTATATTCTCCCTTGATGCTGCTGGACATCTAAAATTATATATATATATATATATATATATATATATATTCAGCCTAACATGGCAGCCACATCCAAGACTCACCAACAATTTCTTTAAGCCATTGGACTAGTCTTAGACAAGAGTAAAAGGTCATAGTTGAATTGGTCAATAATGGAGGCTATATGTGTGAAAGCATAATAAATCCAACTCTATTTATTCTATTATTCAAAGTAGAAGCCACGTATGAAGTTCTATCAAAACCATGCCCAAGCCTATATCATACGGCTATATATAAACAAATCCTATTAATATATAGCTATCATCATGGTCGGCTATCCCTTCAATAAAGTGTTAGGTTTGATTTTATGAACCTAACGCCAATTGTTTTAGTTGATACCAAAAGCACAGATGCAGCGTGGGGACAAAATTAGCCGTAGAATAATTTCTAACCCTCTAAATCTTTCAACTTTCTAAAATTTCAGCAAGGCAAACATACCTGAAATTCTGATGCACAGCCGTGGAGAAGAAAAGAATCAGCTCTCCCTAATGTGTTGCAGCTGAGGGCAGAAAAAGAAGGGTACACATGTCACTTAAAAGATAAAAGGCTAGGGTTAACAAGGCCCATATATATATATTTTTTTACTTATGTCACCTCACTTAAGCTCAAATTATTTTTAATATTTTAGGCCCAAATCAATTAAATCCATTTAATTGTGGGCCTCCTTTTTAATTTTACATTTAAAAATTAATTAAGTAATAGAATTATGGGGTGTTATACCTGCCCCACGTGGAAAGTCCAAGGAAAAAGAATGAGAATTGTGGTTTGAAGGCTAAGATGGTTTTTTTCTACAAATTTTTGGGATCTATGGGGAAACTTTTGTAAGTGAGCAAAGCGCATGGAAAGTATCATAAACACAAAATTTATTAACTTACAAGCCAAGCTGAACTAGGCAAACCGGATTGCTCTATATGACGCAAAATATTTAGCCTTCGTTTGGACAGCGTTCTGCGTCTTCCATTTTTTTTTTCTTTCCCCTGAAGAGTGCGCGTTTCAGCCTTTGTGGTACTGTGCGGCTACTGTAGCCGCAACTTTTTACTTTTCAACTCTTTTTTTCACTGTTCACGGGCCTACAAATACCACTTTTCAGCAACTTTTTCATTAAAAATGAGTCCCACTACACTATTTACACATTAAAAAATTATTCTGCTACAGTGTTTTTCAGTTTTCAGTTTTCAGTTTCAGCAGTATCCAAACGGACCCTTAATCTTCCTAACCTCCCATAAATTTTTTTGCCCAAACTATGAGTGTAATGCTGCATATATCGGACACATAATATACTTTTTCCTATAGGCAATAGCATATCGCTTTGAAATATATATATATATATATATATATATTTTTTTTTTTTTTTGAGGTTATGATGGGTGTGTTTTGTTTGGTCAAAACTAAAATTTGAAAGGGGGAAAGTTTGTTACCTTAGCAAATTGTTGGAAACTGTTTTGTCTAGTTTATTAGCATCATATTGGAACACAAATTAGTCCACATAAATGGGCTAAAATCCTTGAATGTGAAAATAATATATGTAGGGCTCAAGAGCCCAATTCTAGAGGATGGGCCATGGGCCTGTTCGAGAAGACATGTCAGTCCGAGGACGGCAAATCATGAGGAAGGCACATATTTTAACTCTTCGCTGGGATATAACTTGTGTGCAGAGGAGAGGAGTGGTCCGAGAACAATTACCTTTTCGGACGATTAAAAGGGTGATCAAAATAGACACTCCAACATTTATCCTGATATTTCAAGGGACTCTTCTAGCATGTGCAAGTAAATAGGACAGGTGGAAGTAGGGAGATATTATGTAAAAAGCTGCTGCCACCGCATTTATTATCCTGCAGCTAACCCTCTGGCCGCATTAATGGAGAAAGGATGTCTGAACAGTGACTCACCACCTTTACAGCTGCCATGTAAGGACTTTAGGGAGAGGTTGATGAGACAAGTATCAAGGAAAAGCCACCCAACTGGCACGTGAGGGAAACTGGCCTATAAATAGAGCGGAAGGCAGGAAAAGAAGGGATGGAAAAAATCCAGAGAAAAAGAGAAGAAGAAACCAACAAAGAGAAGAAGGGAGAGAAAAATATAAGCACTCAGATAATTCTAAAGCTCACTCCTCGGACCAAGCCGAGAAGAACCTTATACAACTTCAGTACTTCGTTTTCGTTAGTCTGATCATAACTATACTTGGGCCATCAACAAACTCGCTTTCAACCAAGTTTACTTAGCCCGCTTTCTACAAATTCATTGCAAGGATACTGTTCACGTCTTGGGCCAAAGTCCATCTCACTTGTAGGCCCATCCTGCAAATTGTGTCCTTACAATATATAAAATTAAGTTTAGCTCATAAAAAATTATTAAAGGCTAGCTTTAAATACTACATTAACCATTTAAAATTCTTGTATATTATCGTTTTGTATGGATTTTTGTTAATATGACTTCCCTATTTTGTATCTTTTCTTTTATTTTTCTCTCATTTTTAAGTGAAGTGAAAGTCTGAAAACCTAGCCTTTAAATGTTTTCACTCTCATTTAATCATTTCTCTTTAAGGATAAAAATATAATTTTAGAAGATAAAAAAAAAAAAAAACTATTCGCATATCTCTTAGAACTCTTCAATTGAATAATTAAAAGATAACTTCGTATCCTATTATATCACAAATAAAACAATAACTTCAAACTTACTATATAGTTTTTTTTTTTTTAGTAAAAAAGGTAGAAAATATTATTAGAAAAGAAGAAGAAGAAGATTATACAACAGGAGCAACAAAATATTCAGCACAGGGGAGAATAAAATGATACATAGGCCAGGCTTGCAAATTCTTTGTAGATCATGGACTCTCACATTTGCTATGAAATAACAAATGGAAATCCCTTTCGCTTTAATTTATTTGCCTCTTGAATCTTGACCTTCGGCTCACTTGTCAGACTAGGTATCAATTTTGGGCTTTGACTTTTGATTAACCATATCATACAAGACCATCATTAATATCATGGTTTGAAAAATGGAAGGTACAAGTTTATATTTCTTACAATAGTCCAATTAATATATGCTTTTTTGACTATTATTCATTTTGAGAAAGTTTTTATAAGAAATTGAAAAAGCTGTTAAAATAGGCAATCATTTTTTTTTTCATAAAAGTTTCATAAAATGGCTTATTAATGTATATTCTAAAGGTATAAGTTTGTAAAACCCTTCTTACAATTATAGTAAATACAATGAATCACTTACTTTAAATTTCATTATTGATGAGAGTACAACAATGATGATACTCTCGTGGTGAGATTCTCCCTTTGAAGGAATTTTTTGAACCATAAAGCAGTATGTTTCATATATCTTGTCAACCCGTTTTTGTAATCTATGTAATTGATGCCAAACCGATATGTATAACCCGATTCCCATTCGAAGTCATCAAGAAATGACCAAACGTAGTATCCCTTAACGTTGATTCTAGCCCTGCAACCAAAGCCTCAATTACTGCTTAATATCTTTGACATTGGAACTTATAGATAATTAAAGCTATGCCATTTATCAATATCTTTAAGGCAATATGCAGAAAATTTTTCACAATTTAATGCAAAACACGTTTTTGGTCTCTTGCTGTTAATTTACATTTTCAATCTTGCCCGTGGCCTTATTATTATGGTTAGCCATTGTTACCTATCAGAGATAAAACCTTGAAAAAACTTCAATTGAGGCCTTAATATAAAGATGTGGGACTTTCACTCACAATTGTGTGTGCGTGTGTATTACAATTACTACATGACGCAAAACAAAAGTGTAAAAGAACTAGTTCTTGTTCGAGACCCTTAACATTCACAAAGAAAAAAAAAAAAAAAAAATCAGGAATCCATGAAAAATAAACAATCCTCAATTTTATTGAAAATGTATTGTTCTTTTTTCTTTTACAGATTGCCAGTCTATTTAAGGCTCTAAAAAACTTATTTCCCAAGTAAAGATAATCCTATACAGATTCTAATGGATAGAATATCAAAATAGGACTCTAATTGAGTAGGAAAGTTTTAAAAGCATTTAGAATCAAGGAAATAAGGGCCCATCTTCTAAAATTACTAAACCTAGTTTAAAACCCCGTACGTGCATATACAAACACAATTAAAAACACACACACCCACACACCATATATATAAGTTTCTGCCTAATAAATAATGACTGTTTATAATATTATGTAAAAAGTTGATAAATTTAAAATATTTTTAGCTAGACAAACAAATGGCATTTGAAAACATAATCTTTCAAACTCTCTCTTCTTCTAATTTTAGCAATATAATTATGAGATATACAATTGAGTTTCTTGTGGTTCATTTATATTGGATTCCTTGCACATTTTGCACCGAATTAACTTACTTGACATAAAAATTAAAAAGTTTAATTAAAAAGTTTTGATGGGATACATAACACAAAATTAGACTCCACTTAAAATTCAATTTGGATTCTAATGGAATATTCTCTTAGATTGGTTATATATATATATAAATTAATAAATGATAAATATAGACACCTATATTCTTTCCTCATCACTACACAATGAATTTTATCAATAATATATATATATATATATGCATGTATATAAATCGATACTCACCTGGTAGCTTTTAAGAGACTTGATAGATGGAGTTGGTGGTATTTTAACCTTAAACTATCATTGAGAGCATCTTGAATTGTCCACGAGTTATTATTTACATCACTAAATCCTGAAAAGAATAGATGCATAAATACATGATTAAAATTTTTTAGTTCAGTATTTGTAGAGGGAATACAAGATTGTCTTACCGTTTTCTGTAATTATAATAGGTGGATTATTGAAATTTTTCTCTACGTATAGAATAAGTTCTTGAATTCCCCTTGGATAAATGTAAAGCCAGCTAGAAGGGGTCTACAAAATTAACCATTTATGGCATTCTTTACTTAGTAAATTGAGCATGATCACATTCTTTAAATTTCAACATAACAATATGAAGGTGCTGTGCTAAGAGACAGAGAGAAAGATTACCGGTTCGCCAATAGGAATGCCATCTTTCTCAGCTGCATATGGCAACAAATTGTGTGACTGTGTAAGTGAAAATTTCATAATTTTTAAGCTAAATAGTTACATTCAATTTTTTGGGTGATGTACTTTAGGTTCTCCAATTAAATTCTACCGTGTAGTTATACTGTTGTTGGGAAAGATAATCAATTCTTTTTTCACTTCATTGATCATTGCAATCATGTTATTGAATATAATTAGAAAACCAAAGCTACAATACCTATGGAAAAATATGTATTTTGTATTGTATCTTTATTGTAATTTTTATAATCATAAGTATGTGGCTTTTGAACTTACTAGTTAGATTTACATGGCTATCTGTTGTGTAACTTAGGTTTACACTACTAGAAGATGTGGAGTCATCTGCATATCTTGCAGTGTAGTAATTTACTCCAAGGAAATCTAGAGACCCCTTTACCATCTTGGATTGTATTACAGTGAAGTTGGGCAGTCGATTTCCCACCAAAGCACGCATGGACTTAGGGTAGTCACCATAGGTAACAGGATGAGCAAACCTAGACAAGTAATAATAGTAATACTAATGATGATGAATTCATAAAAATAATCACTATCAATAATAATTGGGAAACACACAACATATTCAAGAGCATTATTGATTATTGTCATGAAAGATCCAACCATGAATATATAGTGTAACTTATCACATATTTATGTAAAGGTTACGTGATATTTTAATTATTCAAACATCAATTGGACTAAACAAATTCATTTCATTTATTTATATCAAGATGAGACGTGTGAAATATGATCTAATTTACCGGTTTTGCCAAGGATTTGGGGTAGTAGATCTCTGAAAAATTGGTGTCTGTACAATTATTGGGGATATTTCTAATATTAATTTGGGTAGACTTGTCTTAGTTTTATTGTTGTAATTTTCCACATACATGCAGCCAAGTAATAGGATAGTGCATGTATATATTGATGAACTTTGAAACTCCCGTTGTGGAAGACATAATAAAACCACAAAAACTCTGTTGATGATGTAACCCTAAGTCTGGGTGTATCATGCAAAATTTAGAATTCATGTGTGTGCATAGGTCTTTGTCGTTGTTTTCTTTTCCTTTTCTTTTTCTGTTGTTTGCATGCCATAAATCCTAGCTTAGGTTTCCTATTTCCTCACATTTTAGCATAGCTTTTCTCAATAGTTTTGTTGAAATTAAAGATTGAGAGAAAGCATAAGTGGAAGCAAAAGATAACAGAGAGATCACAAAGGAATTATGTGGTTCAGCCTGACAATATACATTTACAAGATATATCCCTAAGAGGTTATATAATTTATATTCTCGATCGTGCTTAATACAATGCCTAATAGGGTATATATAATAGCTCTAGAACCTAAGGTTAACCCAGATGGGCTTTACACTGAATTAGGCTTCTTGGGCCATTACAAAATAAACTAATTCTTATTTTTAACAAGTCTCATCTTGAAATTTTTGATAAGGAAATTGATGAAGTAAATTGAGACCAAAAACATGAATGAGGAAACTTATCTAAACATTATAAACTGTTTCGCATAGTCTACTCACCTATGTGGAAAATGGTCTTACCCATGCTTTATCACACAACTTGAGTTTATACCCATGGTAATCTATTCATGTTTTATGACACAATTTGAATTTACATTAAAAAAAAAAAACTTGGGGAAATACAGGATTACATTAATTTAGAAGTTTTACAAAACCTAATTTCAGTACAATGAAACATTCCAAACTTGTTGAAAAGAATCCGAACACTTTGAGACTCTTGCTTCAATAGGTTTCAATGACCATGGTGGGAGGAAGAAAACTTCACCCCTAAACCCTTATCTCTCACGCTTGTGTGTGCTCTTAGCTTTTGTGTATATAAGGTCTTGAGAAATTTGGCCAAGAGGAAGTAAATAAGCCTTTATGAGCCTAGAACAAATAAGCCGCCCCCCATCTCCTCCCCCCCCCCCCCCCCCCCCCTCTTTTTTTGTCATTTCATTCTACTTAAAGTCATATTATTATTTTCTTAATAAACATGTTTTCTTACTACTTGTACTGGTCCAGCATTTTTTATCAATATGGTGTAAAATTTCATCAAATCACATAAATGTTGGAGAAACTTCTAGCAGAAAATTCCAGTCATAGTACTTACCATCCAAATGCAAAATCAAGAGCTCTAGAGGCAGCCTTGCTGCTAGCAATTGTTTGGTACTTAGGCACCATCCAGAACGTTGATACTGTAATTCCAATTTCTCCCATTTGAGAAGCCTATAAAAAGACAAAAAAAAAAAAAAAAAAAAAAACCCTCTATCAAAAGCATCCTAACACTATATATGTAATTTTTTTTATTCCACAAAAATTGTGTATGTATATATGTATCCATGTATAATCATATTATTATAGGCCAAAAAGTATAATTATACAAAAAAGATTAAAACTATCAGGCTGACATGATATAATTAGTGTACAATAAGAGTGGTATCTTGAAGACTTATGTAAAAGTAATATTACACTAATCACAATTTAGTATCTCAAAAAATTGTGAAAAAAGTTGTGATTTTTAATTTTTATGTTTCTTGCATTGCTCATTTTAGATCATGAAAGCCTTCTAAAATAATTTTTGAATATTATTGTTTAGGCACAAACCTGATACTTTTCCCTGTACAATTTTACAGCAGTTGCATGAGAAAGAAGGATATGATGAGCTACCATGTAGGGCTCTATCCCCGAGTTCCCAAAGGTGCAGTTTCCTACATAGTTAGAACATCGACCTGGTGCTATGGTACCGGTTGCATACCCTTCACTACTGAATGTATTTGGCTCGTTAAAAGTGGTCCAGAGCTTCACTCTATCACCAAATTCCTTAAAGCAGAAGTTTGCATAGTCATGATAGTCATTGCTGATTTATTGGAGGATAAAATGACTAATTTGTTAAAAGCACATCCAACAGAAATTTGTTGAATAATGTAACATTGATAAAAATTACACGAAGTATATCTCTATCTGTCTCTCTCACATCCTTAGCTATTGCTTAATCAAATGTTGATGGTATGTCAAACTTACACAATGTCGATGCTCAAAAATCCATCATACTCATCTTCAAGTACTTGTGGAGTGTCCCAATGGAATAAAGTTACACAGGGTTGTATACCTGCTCATTATTCTGAAATCAAGAAGGGAACGTACCCAAAAAAAATAAAAAGGTTGGGATGAAGGGCAAATGAAGTTTTACCTTTATATAGGAGCTCATTAATGAGTTCATTATAGAATTTGACTCCTTGTTTGTTCACTCCCCCGCTAAGTTTTCCCTCTAAAAGACAAAAATGAACTTCATTTATTTATATTATACATATCATTGGTAGTTTTCTTTTTTTGAGAAGAAATATCATTGGTATTTTGGCAGTGACAATATAAATAGCAAGAATTCTTATCCTTAGTTTTTTTTTTTTGGAATGAAATAGTCAATTTATATGTGATTCACTAATTGCTACCATATTAGGTAAAATGGTAAGGTAAGTATCATGGATGAACTTACTAGGAAGTACTCTAGACCAGGAGATGGAGAATCTAAAGGAGTCTAGGCCAATTTCTTTCATTAGAGCAATATCCTCCTGAAACCAAGCTAAGTTTTCTTATCAAATTAACCCCCACAAAAAAAGGTAAATGAAGAAAGTAAATTTCACTATTGCACTATGTAAGATGCTCAAGGAAAAGTGAAGTAAATCATACCTTGATATGATGGTAAAAATCTTCAGCTACATTCCCTGTGCTATGGTCCAAAATTTTTTCTATCGTGATAACATAAAATTTCTCAGAAACTATCATAACTATAAGAAGGATATGCGGTAAAATTGAAATTTATTACATCAAACCTTAGTACTATAGTGAAGTATAAAAAGTAAAAACCCTTTTTTCCACTTAAAAGGTGTTAAATAAAATGTATTAAGATTGCCTGTTAGTTATATCTGTACTATATTTCAAAATGACTAATATTCTCATAATTCAAGATCTAAATAGTTGTTTATAAATTAGATTAACGCAGTATATCTCTAATCTGAGACTCAATTCACTGTATCAAACGGATGAAGTAAAAACTAACCTCTCTCTCGTTAATAGAAACAAAATACAATTACAAGTTGAAGCTAGCGTATTTTGTAGGAGGTTAATTTTTTGATCAATAACGTAGCCAAATGAATTCTTTTGAGTTATTTTGAGCGTACTATCCCTATCTCTTCTTTACTAGATTTTTGCCTTGGGATGCAGGAGGAAGATTGGAGTGCAATCCCTTTTGTAAACTGTATGCTGTTTCTTTTTCTACGCACTTACTCTTTTTTTTTTTTAGAGAAAAAAATTTATACTTAAGGGTTTGTTTGGATACTGCTTATTTTGTTGAAAATTGAAAACTGAAAGTATTGTAACAAAATAATTTTTAAATGTATGAATAGTGCCGTGAGACTCATTTTTAATAAAAATATGTGTGAAAAAAGAGGTTTGTGGATCCTGTGAACAGCGCACGAGACCCCTTGGAAAAGCATTTCAGCCACAGAATGCGCTTTAAAAAAAGAGAAAAAAGAAAGAGAAAACGCAGATGCAAACGTTTGCCTTTTCATCCGTATCCAAACCCAGCTTTAGTGTCTATTTGGAAAAGATTATCTTTACCAACTTATCTTATTATTTAGCTTATTTTTGCTATTATTCATAGGTCTCACTGCACTTTTTGGTACTATTCATAGGTTCCACTGTATTATTTCAATTAACGTTTATCTTTAATTACAGTACGTTCAGCAAAAAAATTTTAATTTCAATAAAATAATAAAATAAGCAGATTCTAAACAGACTCATAGCATTATACATATGACACAAATAAAAGCCAGCGTATTTTGTAAACAAATAATTCACATAATTCCATTGACTTATAGTTATAGGTTCAACCTTTTAGGATCAAATCAAATAAAAAAAAAAAAAAAACCTTTTAGGGTTTGCATTATTCTAAGGATTCAACCGTTTAAGTACTTTTTTTTTTTTTTTTTTTTTTTTGCTGGGTAATTGTTTATTCAGGGGATAGAACCCTTGAGCTGAAGGTCACCAAGGAGACCGGGTACCACTTGGACAACTAGGCCCGGTGGTACAGTTTAAGTACATTGACTTATAGATTCACGTGCACATGTAATGTTCTTAGGAGGATTTGATTGTTTCGTACTAATCAGTCACCATTGGTCCTAAGATTTAGAATATAGACACAAAATGTAAATGTTAGAGATATGAGAGCCCAGGAGCCTATTTTTTTTTTTTTTTTTTGCTGAATGAAAAAGAGGGTCTCCAGTGTGGGCTTATCGACCCCACGTCACGTGACGGCAATGGGTAATACCATGTGTACCACATAGGCCTTGCTAGGGCTATCGCTCGAACTGCTCCACTCAAGGAGCAGAACGAGGACTCCTACCAACAAGCCACACCCCCATGTGGTGAGCCCAGGAGCTTGTTGTACTATAATTTTCCAAACCTTCTTATATAGGAATTTTTTGCTTTACTAAGCATACTTATGGGTAGCTTGGAGTAAGTCTTACTATAAATATTAAAATATTTTTTTAAATTTGACTAGTTGATGTTGTACAATAAAATAGTATTTACTGTTGGATATGTTTTAAAATTTAAAAAGAAATATAATAAATTTAATTTTTGGGTAGGTGACATGTGGTGCCACCTGCATGTATTGCTATTGACCAAATTGGTGGATATGGTAAGTGAGAATTAAGTCCACCTACCCCAAAAAATTCCTTCTCTTCTTCATAATTTTCAACCCCTTTTCGAAACAGTTTTTTACCCTTCCTTAATCTCTTATCTTGCCAAAACTCTTGCTCTTTATTTGCAAATATTCCTTCAAAAAGTATCAGTAGACTTTGTTAACACCTTCCAAAACAAAGGTCAGTTTCATGGGAAGTTCTCAAATATTATGATGGGTTTATTAACACCTTCCAAAAGGAAATCTTTAAACTGTGCACCCATATAAACAAAGGTAAGGTTTCATTCAAATTATGGAAAAAAAAAAAAAAAGTGCTATCTGATAGACTGATACTCTATATATATATATATATATATATATATTGGTGTTCTTCAGTCTATTTATATTGGGCATCTAATGATGAGTTTGAAACTCTATCTGTGAGTGCATATTAGCAGAGTTGCCATTGTATCCTAGATAGTGATTGCTTAAGACATTTGCACAAAAGGGTCCTTCTAGTGAAGGCAAACTCACTACTTAAGGATAGCGGATTTAGTTCCATGCCTCAACGATCAATTTCTGCTTAATCTTGAATTTTATACGCTTTTACACTTGTTGATTTTGTTTAGTTGATCTGAGCAAATCCTTATTTTACGGTATTGCTATATTATTGAAATTGATTTATAACTTTGTTAATTAATTTGAGCAATCATTCAAACTGTTTTCCAACATTTACTTGTCTTCATACAACAACTGAATTCTTATTACCGTTGTTAACTTGCATTGGTCTCTCTCTCGTACACTGTACACACACACAAAGTAAGAAAAATGAACTCAATGTTAAGTGGCATTCAGTGTTCCGAGTTCTTTAACTTTTGAAGAGACTATCCTCTAAAATCATGTACGTGGAGAATGAAACTTGCAGAGAATTAATGTACCAATGAAAACATTGATGCAGAGAGTGAGAAAGAAAGAGAGTCTGAGACCTGGATGTGTCGCAGTGAAAGTATCCCATATGCTAGTCCCTTTGCCATCCTGGTATGCAGCTCCTTCATACTGTAAAGGAAAAAGATTTAAAACACCAAACATACTTAATGCAAAAGCACCATACATATATGTTAGAGCTGAAATTAATCACCATTGCTGCATACATACCTGGTAAGCACTTGACCCTGCTCCAAACACGAAACCATCCGGAAAATCACTCCGGCTGAGACCTTCAGTGCTAGCAAAAAAATAAGACAGAGCCACAAGGTAGAAGAATAGTTGATGAATTTCCATGTTTGACTTCTCGTTGCAGTGCACTGTTTAGCTCCAACTCCCTAGCTATATACTGTTAATTATTGGAGGTTTTAAACACTTGCATACGTACCCAAATTAAAATCTTTGACAAATGTGTTCTTAGTGTCTCTTTTTCTAATCCATATGCAAATTTAAATTAAAAAATATAAATCATAAACCGATTATTACTCTTGTTCTATATTAAAGTATTTTTTTGGGTCATCTAGATCACATGGCTTAATAAATTAAGGCCAAAATTTGTCCCATCATATAGAATTATTATTACTGGTTGACCGATTGGGAAGCCATTGGATTCACCAACAGCAGCTGCAAAATGAACAAAGGAAACACCAGCAAATTACAAAACAAAAGCTCTGCTAATTCTAAGACGACGAGTTATTGTTGAGTAGTTGAAGTCGTAGCACATTTGGTAGCAAGAATGTTAGGTGCATAATTTTGCACCAAAGTTCATTGTTTGGGGCTAATATTTTACAGCCCTATATAACGAGCTAAACCAGATAAACTTCATCTCTATGGACTTGAAAATCCCTAAAGCCCAATCCCCAAGAGTAGATGAAATGGGTTATGTCAAGCAAGTGATACCTCCCAAACTACACGAATCTATATATTACTAAAAGCTGAAGCGTAGCAATTAATGTTGCTACGCTCACATTGAGCCACATTAGCAGCCACGTCATCATTTTTGTTTTCAATTTTTGTTATATATATTTTATAACATTTTCTCATTAATTTAAGGTGACTTAAAAACACCATTATTTAAAAATTAAAATATCTTTTAACAATTATTATTATTATTATTATTATTATTATTATTATTATTATTATTATTATTAATTTTCCAAAACTCTCCATCCATTTTACCTCTTCATCTCCCCACTACTCTCTACCTTAATATCATTCTTTCTCTACCTTTTTGTCTTCCTTTATTTTGACCCTTTTTATTCTCAACATCTTACTATAAATTTGACATTTTCCTTTTCATTTTATGCATAGTTTTCTCACACAAAAAATGTTACTTCTCTCTCTCTCTCTCTCAATTTTTTTCATTTTTTGTTTGATTTTTTTTTTTTTATATTTTCATTGCATCAATTCTTTTGGTTGATGAATTTTTATGTTAATTAGAATTCTATTTTGGGTTGATGCAATTTATTTTTATGTTATAAGTTGTAATCTTTTATCTTTTCATTCTATGCATAGTTTTCTCACACAAAAAAAGTTACTTCTCTCTCTCTCTCTCTCTCAATTTTTTTCATTTTTTGTTTGATTTTTTTTTCATTGCATCAATTCTTTAGGTTGATGAATATTTATGTTAATTAGAATTCTACTTTGGGATGATGCAATTTATTTTTGTGTTTTAAGTTATTATCTTTTATATTTTCTTTGATTAAATATTATCCTACTGCATTATACATATAATATATAATAATATAATGTTATTATATTACATAGAATGACTTGGATAATTTGATGTTTATTGCTATATAGTTTATTTTTACCTTTTTTCCTCTCATATTATTATATTCAACATTTAAATCAAGTCACATCCTCTATGCTGTTAAATTATGCAGCACAAATTAAGAAAATGGCTAGACACAAACTTGCCTTCCTTTACCATACGTTGAGGAAATCAATATATTTATGTGATAAAGGGTCATATAATTTATAATTTAGATAGCATCCTTTGAATATGACTAGGCCCATGGATTCAGCAATCTGTAGACTTAAAAAGGCTATTGAGAATAAACTTTTTGAATTAAGTCTAACAAAATATGAATTACTATATATCATTTAGATAAAAGTTTTTGTCATAGATACATTAATATTTTTTTTTTGCCACATATTTAAATCACGCAAACTTAATAATTTTATATTATGTGTTAGCATAGTCTCTATTTATTCTCCTTCTTCTTCTCAAAAATATTATGTATCATCTTTAAAGGATGCCAACAATATTGATCTTATGAGAAAAGTTACATAAAATATTGAGAAAAAAAATTTTATATTACAATATACTAAAAATGTTTTACACATTCATCTATTTTAATTTATATTTTTTTCCAAAATAAAATTTTAATTTAGATATTTATAAGTAAACAATGAAATAATGATTTATGAATAATAAAAAAAAAATATATATATATATATATATCTATACATATTTATCTTGTGCAGTTGTAGCTTTACATATACTTTTGCATTTATATATTCATCTACTTTAATTAGATATTTATAACTTAATAATAAAATCTATAAACAAGGTGATTAAAACAATCATATTTGCACAATTCAAAAAGTCACAATTTCTTTTTTGAAAAAAAGGCCGTTTACATTTCCTTGGAATTATTTTTAAATTTTTTTTATAAAACCTTTGACATACCACTAACCTAACCACTTCATACATTAAATAAATTTATGGCTCATTATTACTTCCATTATTATATTATGGATATCTTAATTGATTGAGACCAAACTAGAGAAATGTCTTTCATATTTCCTTGAAAATTTAGCAGGAAAAAAAAAAAAAAAAACCCTTTGACATACCACTAACGTAATTACATCTATAACTATACTATTTAAGCCATCCATGATATCTATTTCTTATTGATAACCACAAAATTTACAACTAACAAGGGAACACACAAAGTAATAAAGAAAATGAAGGAAGAAAAAAAGAAATGAAATCAAACGTCAATTAATAACTATTATTAGGAAAATAAAAATGTGGTAAAGAGGAGTAAGAAATAAAATAGAGATGACTATACAAATGACATTAAAAACTTTATAGTGTAATAAAATCAATAATTAAATATAATAATACAAAATAGTAACTTAAAAATAATCAAATTTTAACTAGGGAAATTATATATATATATATGTATGTATATATATACATATATAAATCATAATCTTCATACACCATGACTTAAAAAAAATTATTGAATAGTTCTACTTTTTATTTAATGTCTATTTTATACAAATCATCAACTATAAATATATGATGATAGGAAATAATGTTATAGACAAAGTTATGAAAAATATGATAAAACTATTTTTTTTTTCTTTTTTAAAAACTCTTTATAAAGTCTAGGGGGTAAAATAATATTTTATCTAAAAAATTATCACGCGCAACGCGTGGGTCTGCGACTAGTTCATATAAAACCTAGGCCTAGTCAAGGCCACCCTTTAAATGCTACTAGCCGATATTCCGTGGGATGCCCCGTGCATTTTCAAAAAATCTATAAGAAATTATCTTATAAACGTTGGGTTCATTAATAGTATACTATCATTGTTAATCATGACGAATCTACAAAGTTTGCTAGTAAAACTAAGTTCAAACTAAAACCTAGTCCCTACCCATTTTTCGATTCCAAAACTGGGTATCCTCTGTCATTTAGTGCTTTGTCATGAATTGTAAAAGGGGAAATGAGACAAATACATTTTACAATATTTAAGAAATCATAGACCTCAACATAAAAGAAAAAAGTTACCACCATCTATGTCAATGTTTTATAAAAACAGTACTCTCCCAAATCTTTCAAATCTTCATCATATATACATAGAACATTTTATAAATTACATAGCAATCAAATACTTTGGGTTTTATCATCTCTTCCGTTATATACACTTGCTCATAACCCTTCATGCCAACTCAACTCGAAATTATCCAAACAAATAAGGATATTCTTTAATTTCAACTTGTCAACTACGCCTAGCTACCCAACCCCATGGTTCATCTTCTTCCTTCAGTTGTTGCCTTCTTGAATGCTGATTTTTTTTTTTAAATAACATATTGGTAAGCAATCTCACTAGCAGAAAAGAGACTATAGAATACGTAACCTCTCTTTGACTTTAATTTTGTAGTTACTGATGAAGTAGTACCATATTTTGTTTATATGCTTTCTATAAAACTATTATTATAATGATCTAAAGAAAACAAAGAGTTATTATCTTTTATTTGGTGTCTAGTCTTGAAACAATGAACCAAAGGAAGCAAATGAACATTATCTTTTAATTAATGGCTATTTAGTACAAAAAGAGTCATTATCTTTTAATGGGAGAGAATTCTCAAGAAGAGCGTCATATGGCAGAACCTCCTACTCTCACACATGAAGTGTCTATTTATATATATTGATGATTGATTTATTAGGATGAGACAAGTAATGGATAATTATAGAAAATTTAAGGAGTACCATAAATATGTACTTGCTACTTTCATATAATAATAGATCTCACTAATTAAATTAATGATAAGATTTACTAATCTTGTGATAGGGGAGTACTCATTTATAATACTTTAAAAATATTCTATAATTTTCTAATAAATATAAATTTTATAAACTTTTTTTTTCCGTAATATAACTATTATCTGGGTGTAAGCCCAAATAATCATCTTTCTACTTTTCCTTAAGTGGACCAAGCCCATGGAAAGCCCAAGGGAAAAAGAATGAGAATTTTGGTTTGGGGGCTAAGAGGGTGTTTTCCCTACTTATTTTTGGGTTCTATGGGGAAACTTTCGTAAGTGGGCTTGGAGTGTTGTAAAGCCTATGGAAGCTATGCATACGTAGAAAGCCCAATTGTATGGGGAAGATGTTTGCACTTTGCACTCCAAGATATAAACTTCATTTGCAACCTCATATCCGCATATAATGCTAGCCTATTCCAATTAATGTCCACTGTCATAAACCCAAAAATTTATCAACTCCAAAAGATGCCAATCCTCTTATTCCAACAAGCCTAATTGAACTGGGCAAGCCAAATTGCTCAACTTGACAACAAACATAATCATCCTAACCTCCCATAAACTTCTC
This sequence comes from Lithocarpus polystachyus, assembly GCA_033629205.1. Classification (NCBI taxonomy): domain Eukaryota; kingdom Viridiplantae; phylum Streptophyta; class Magnoliopsida; order Fagales; family Fagaceae; genus Lithocarpus; species Lithocarpus polystachyus. The sequence continues at coordinate 2,964,933 of CM066165.1, forward strand.
TGCCCAAAGTTTGAGTTGTGCTAATACCCAGTGTTTTAAACAGGTCTAGAGCTGAGTCTTTCCTTAATATAGGTGTATAATAAGAAGCGATTAAATTCAATACGGATTGGATGTAAAACTCTTGTTTTACACCCTCTAATCATTGTGTGCCAAGTCAGCTTATTGCACTTTAAAAATATAACTTGACACACGATCTAGTCTTTTTAGCTTATTGCACCTAATCTTTTCTTTCCCTCATTTATAGTTCGTTATTAATTAAGGATTATTATTTGACAAGAGTCATGTAGTTTAATTGACACCTTCCTATGCAAAAAATGCTTATGAGTTTAGGAAGAAAGAGTTCGAGCAAATCAAAACTCAACAGTTGTGTGACAACAAAAAGGATCCCAATATAAATTATTATTATTTTCTGATATATGAGAAAAATTATTTCATCACCCAATCTCATGATAGTTATGTTTTAATAAATTTCTGTATCAAAACAAGTGTTAATGATGATTGCATCCAAAATAGTTTAGTTATGTATTGTGTTCAGTCAAGAAGCTGATTGAAGAACTCAATCTTCAAATGACTTCAAATCTGCTTGAGATAAGTAGGTTTACTTATCTTTAGCAACAAGAATTAATACCAGATTGGTTGTCTCTTATCATCTTTAGACCCAAATTAAGAAACTGGGAGACCCCACTGTAATATACTACATAGAAATTTAGAGCTGATTTTCAGAATAAGTGCATGCTAGAGGATACAGCGAACAATTAGTTCACCATACAACAAATCAGTTGCTCAAAATTCAATTACTACTCATGTACAACAAAGGTTCACTTTTGATGACTTTTTCCTTTTGGAGAAAATTATTGAACCATAGAGCAGAGCGTTTCATGTATCTTGTCAACCCATTTTTGTAATCTATGTAAGTGATGCCAAACCGAACAGTATAACCAGAATCCCACTCAAAATCATCAAGAACTGACCACGCAAAGTATCCTCTCACGTCAACCCCAACCCTGCCAAAACCATAATTGTTAATGTTTTAGAGAGAGAGAGAGAGAGAGAGAGAGAGAGAGTATTACACTTTTCCATACTCCAATTACACTTTAACCCATGAGCTATTAAAATGAATGATCAACACTCCCCCCCCCCCCCCCCCCAAAAAAAACGTTATATTTAACAATTTTTCGACTATTTTCCTATTAACGTTAACTGAATTTAGTGTTGAAAAGTCAATTTATTCCTTAGTTGTCTATTTTAAAGGGGACTATATGGTTTTTAGTGTGAAATATTGTAATACTTAATACCAAAATAGATGGTAGAGAGGACATTGAAACAAAGTTATAACTTTGAGAGGTCAATCATACGTTTTGGTAGTTTACAAGGTATTAAGTGTAATCGTATATTGATAGTTTAGATGAAAGTAGGAGTATAGGGGTAATATGAGAGCTGGAGGGTTAATAGTATCATTGCATAGCTAATTAACCGTTAATAAAAAGTATATAGTACATGGATTTGGTTCTAATTAAGTTATATATTATTTTTTATTTTTTAATTTTAATTTTATGTAGAACTTTAACTCATGTGGGTCCATAGTTCTTCCAATATTTTTGGAGTTTTGATATCCATTCTAGAGTTACTGTTGAATGTGATGTCCAAATATAATAAAGTTATTGTCGTGTGTGACATTACTGTACGTCTACAATTATTATAGAATTATGAAATAGTAAAGAGTTATTAAGTGTTGTGGTTGAACCTACCATCAGATTTGAGGTAAAAACTATCTTAACTGACCATATCATAATTAAAAAAAAAAAAAATAGGAAGATAAGAAAATTAATTAGTGCTTGATGTGATGTAAGTAATTAACAAATATGACAAAATTATGTCGTGAAAAGTGCGTAAATGTACTTTTAGTCCCTATATTTTGACGTTTTTCCGTTTCAGTCCCTACATTTTAATTCTTTGCACTTTTAGTCCCTGAAACACTATTCCGTCACTAAACTAACGGGCAAACAGACGGATTAATAAAATATTATTTTTTTTACACGTTGGGCAATAAAAAAATAAAAGAAAATGCCACTTCTCTCCCATCCTCCCATCCTCTGCCGAACAGCCACCATTATCAACCATAAAGAAAAAAAAATCCCTACTAAACTCTTATCCTCCCATCCTATGCCGAACAGCCACCATTATCAACCATAAAGAAAGAAAAATCCCACCTCTTATCCAGCTATCTCTAATTATGGTTCTCATTCTTGGAAAGCCATTCTTAAAGGTTGCTCTATATTATCAAAAGGGACACGTTGGATAGTTGAGGACCACACAAAAGTGTCAGATGTTCTTGCACCTAATGCACAATGGAACCTCAATCGTCTTAGTTTTGAATTGCCTATATCAATCATTAAACAAATACAAGTAACTCCCCTCTCGGACTTCAATGTACCTCAAGACAAGCTCATTTGGTCATCACATGCGGGTATCTGCTCAGTCAAGTCAGCTTACATTTTTCTATCTAAGCAAGTACAAAACAAAAGCCAAGTGCCTAACTTGTCGTGGAGCTAGATTTGGAAAATTCCTATTCCCCCCAAAATCAAACTTTTCTTATGAAAATGTGCCCACAACAGAGTACCATCGCGAGCTTTTATTTTCAAACACGCCAATCTAGCAGCTCAAGCGTGTCCCAGATGTGGCCTTCAAGAAACAACAATACACCTTCTTCGAGACTGCTCATTCCCAAGGGATTTGTGGCTTACTTTCTCTTCTTACCATCCTACTCCAAACTTTTTTGATATCCCTATCCACCAATGGTGCAAAACAAATATTAATACAAACATCACACTAAACAATATTCCGTGGTACATTCTCTTTCCATTCATCCTGTGGTCCATTTGGTTAAGTCGCAACTCCCTTGTCTTTAGCAATAAATATATTACTCTGTCCCAGCTTCGCAAAACAGGGATACATCATGCCACTGAATTCTTCTATTTAAGCATACATCCTAAACTTCAACACCAGCCCATCATTACTACATTTTTTGGGTGGAAGCCAACTCCTTTCCCCTTCCTTACTCTTAACATTGATGGTAGCTCAAAAGGAAACACGAGTCATGCTGGAGCAGGCAGAATTATACGAGATCATTGGGGTAAATGGATAGGAGGCTTCCCAATTAACATAGGTATCACTCATAGCATGATGACATAATTGTAGGCAATTAGAGAAGGTTGATGATAATGGTGGTTTGAGAGAGAAGTGGGATTTTTCTTTCTTTATGGTTGATAATGGTGGCTGTTCGGCAGAGGATGGGAGGATAAGAGTTTCGTAGGGATTTTTTTTTTCTTTATGGTTGATAATGGTGGCTGTTCAGCAGAGGATGGGAGGATGGGAGAGAAGTGGGATTTTTTTTTTTCTTTATGGTTGATAATGGTGGCTGTTCGGGCAGAGGATGAGAGTTTAGTAGGGATTTTTTCTTTTCTTCTTTATGGCTGATTTGGGAAAGTTCTTCACATGCGCGCCAGAAGAAGGTAAGTGACCTATACACACACATGTGGGGAGAGCTAGAGAGACGACGTGTCACTTGCAGCGTGCTTGAGGGGAGACTTGCGCGCCAGAGTGCTTCACGTGATTGACACAGCATTTTCTTTTATTTTTTTATTGCCCAACGTGTAAAAAAAAAAAAAAAATTTATTAATCCATCTGTTTGCCCGTTAGTTTAGTGACGGAATAGTGTTTCAGGGACTAAAAGTGCAAAGAATTAAAATGTAGGGACTAAAACAAATATGACAAAATTATGTCGTGAAAAATTTTGTTATGAGTAGAGATACCATATCTAAAAAGTTGTGGGTATTATAGCATTTCCTTAGCTCATGCATATATAATATATCCAACATTAGGGTTTAAATGCAAATTCAATTGTCATGATAACATCATTTGTGGTGTCCCATGCCTGTGGTTTGAACTTCATTATCCCTCCACACATTTTATGCATAGTCACTCACCTTATAGCATTTAAGGGAATTGATAGATCACTATGGTGGTACTTTCCTTAATTCACACACATATAATATATTTAACACTAAGGTTTAGGTGATCATCCAGTCATAATGGCACCATTTAGGGTGTCACATGTCTGTACTTTAAACGAGCATACCTCTCTCACTTCCACTATCTACCTATATAAGAAAAGAAAAAAAAAATTCCCAATACTATATGCATAGCAACTCACATTATAGCCTTCAAGAGATTTGATAGATGACTATGGTAGTAATTTATCCTCAAGCTATCATTGAGAGCCTCTTGAATCGGTAATGAGCCATTATCATCAACACCTGAAAAGTATAAATGTATATGTATATTTGATTTAATTACAAATTAAAATTTCAATTGCACTACTGAAACTGAAAGCATAGAAGTATGAAGATAGTTTATTACCATTTTCTGTAATGAAAATAGGTGGATTGTTGTATTTTTTATTTATGTATAGCATAAGTTCTCGAATTCCTTTTGGATAAATGAAAAGCCAGTCAGCAGCGGTCTACAAAACCATTATTTACATAGTTTTTTTTAGTATATACAAGAAGCACAATATTCTTTATATTCAAACATGGGAGGGAGGGAGAGAGAGAGAGAGAGGGAGAGATAGAATACTGGTTGACCAATAGGAATGCCATCCTTCTCCGCTGTGGCATCAAATAGAGTGACGACATGAGTGTTAGGAAAAAATATGAGGAAAATGCAAATGCAACTATAAATTTTACTACAAAGGATTTACAAATTGAGGAGACAATGGATATGATTTATGTTAACTCAGTAAAATAAATGCTTGAATACTTTTAGATGACTAATGACAATTCATTTTTATAAAAATTGTAATATCTATTCTTTGCATCACCCAAAATATAAATCAAAATTATGGATTTTGAACTTAACTGGTTAGATTTACGTGGCTATCTGTTGTGTAACTTAGGTTGACGCTACTAGAAGAAGTAGAGTCATCTGCATATCTTGCAGTGTAGTAATTAACTCCAAGGAAATCTAGAGAACCCTTTAGCATCTTGGATTGTGATTCAGTAAATATGGGCAGTCGAGTCCCCACTAAAGCTCGCATTGTCTCAGGATAGTCACCAAATATAACTGGATCAACAAACCTACACAAATAATAATAGAAATAATAACAAGTCTTTTTATAAGGGTTTGATACAATATGTTGAGACACGACCTTAACTACTTAATCTAAAAGTTTAAGATGGTAAATTGCCAAGAGATTTGCAGTTCAATTAGAAACTTTTGGTGTTTTCATGGAAAATAATATTAGAGTTCAAATTTCGCCAACCCTAACTATATCCACACCCCTCATATATAAACCAATGTCTTCTAATAAATTTCCCTTATCAAATATAAGTTTCCTAATACTAAGTAAAACTACATTTCAATTAGGGTTGTTTGGTAAGTGTTTTTAAACAACAATTTTCAGTTTTTAAACAGCATTTTACGTATTTCTACACACTTTTTCACCCACACGTATTTCAAAAAATAATAAACAACAATTTTTAAACTACTTCACCAAACACCCCCAGTTTTCAGATATAAGTTTTCTCTTTCTCCTTTTGCTGTCCTTTTCTTGTGGGAATAAGGGGGATATTTATACCCATTATGGGTTGTTTTCCTAAAAGACAAAAAAAAGAAAAAGAAAAAAGAGGATGAGGTAGTGGGCATGAGTCCCATCACCTGTCATTTCTCAAGGTTTTTAGGGGGGGGGGGGTGGGCATCGGTTTGCAATAGGCTCGTCTACTATTTTGATTGGTCACCCGACATTTAATGCTGAGGGACTGTTAGTTGGTGGGACCAATAAATGCATAGGTGATGGTTGTCACCTTCGCATGTGTTGCCTTTCCTTGGAGTAACCAAGCTTTCTTGCTTGGGTTGTCCTTGATTTTTTCTTCTATATAAGCTTGGAGAGTGGTTCAAGTGATTTTCCTCGGTGGAATCTTGTGAGGCATTGTTCCCAAAGGACCCAAACTATTGAGGGCTCCTCAGCTAGGTTAGTGATGATGCGTTTTTGAGACAGGCCATCATCAGGCAAGTTTATGGCGAAGGGGGAGCCAGGCCCCAAGCGCTTTATCCTCTATGGGCAATGGAGGGGACCTTAGGGAGTTACCGCTGGGAGTTACCACGAGGGGAGTTACCACTGGGAGTTACCACTGAGTCCCACATCGCTTGGGAGGCGCCCCCACCAAGGGTTTATAAGCCTCTGGGGCGACCCTTGGTGTACCATCACTTGCACATGTGCACCAAGGGTCGCCCCAGAGGCTTATAAACCCTTGGTGGGGGCGCCTCCCAAGCGATGTGGGACTCAGTGGTAACTCCCAGTGGTAACTCCCCTCGTGGTAACTCCCAGCGGTAACTCCCTAAGGTCCCCTCCATTGCCCATAGAGGATAAAGCGCTTGGGGCCTGGCTCCCCCTTCGCCATAAACTTGCCTGATGATGGCCTGTCTCAAAAACGCATCATCAGTTAGGATGATGATCTCCTTGGGTGTTTGGAAATATCTCCCAATCCTACTCATTAGTAGGGACGGAGCTAGAGCTTTGAGTTAGGTGGCAGTTTTAATGTTGGCCGTATGCAGCGATTTCAACCTCTGACTTTGCTACTATTTAGCTGCTGAAATTTTTTATTTTAATTTTTAATTTTTGTGTGTGGATAAGAACAAAATTATTTTTGTTTAGAATTTTTTAAAGGGCATGGTTGTTTATTTTGGATAAAATTGGTTAATTGAACTTAATTTTTTTAGTTTTACTATTGATAATTTTTATTGTTGAGCTATTTTTTAGGCTTGTATATTTTGTTTTAGATTTTTGATCTATAAATTTTTTTATGGTCACTAAAATGAGGAAAATTCTAGATATACAAGTTCTTTTATAAATTATTACTATAATAAGTAGTTACTAGTAAGTAAAAAATGATGTGAATGGTGTACTTATTAAAAAAGCTTGTAGATGAGTGATTTATGAGAGTAACATGACTTAAAGTTGTTAGTAAAGAATATGGACGAAGACTAACCTTGGCTTTCTCACTAGAGTTTAAAAAACAGAGGAAGGCAAATATATAGATTGAACCTTATTGCTAATGCTAAGTTTATAGGTTATTTTGTTAATATTGTCAAACCAAACAATTATGGATGGAGTCGATGGACCATAAGGTCCATAATAGAAGGGATTACAATGTATTCAACATTCAAATCCAGCCGCTTGAATTATAATGGCTATGCTTATTATGCTTCTGTTGTTTTTATGCAATGCTTCTTCTAAGTCTTAACTACCTTTATTTCAAGCAAAAAAAAAAAAAAATACACGCGTTTTGCAAATATCTTTGAAGAAAAATGTGTTTTTGTTTTTTATAGGAATTAATAAATCTGATATAAAATTAAGTCATAAAACTTACCATCCAAACCAAAAATCGAGACCTCTAAAGGCAGCCTTGGTGCTAGCAACTGTTTGGTATTTGGGCACCATCCAACGACTTGATACTGTAATGCCAATTTCTCCCATTTGAGAAGCCTACAAAAATCAAATTCAGATTATCCTATCCAATAAAATATACCAAAAGACATTTTTATTTTGAAAGCAACTTTTGCAATATTATGAACCTTCTTTTTTCCATACTAAGAATAAATATTGAAGTACAATAGATTATCTCTTTTTTCCTTTTAGAAGGATTGGGATAGTTTTATAGGTTTTAATCAAGGGAATCATTTTCATACAAGAGGCTGTTTCAGTTTGGTGAGGAGAATAATACCAATTAATACCAGTGTACTATTTCAGGATTACCGTTATTTATATATTTTCATTCATATATATATGTGTGTATTTATTTAAGTATGAATATATTAATTTTTATTTTTATCAATATAAAATTTAATATCCACATATTTTATAAGCCTAAATATATTAACTAATATATTAGTTTAAATAACATGTTTTAAAATAATTAAAATTTTTTTTTGAACTAACCAAGACACAAATATTGGTTAAAACACCTGAAATATCCCAGGTGCAATCCTTAGCTTTTTTCAGTACATTTTGAAGGAGTACCGGTATTAATTTAATGGCCGATATGGTATATTTTTCTAGTACGGCTAATACCCTTAAGATATTGACTTTCTTAGTATTAATAGAACAAATCTACGACTACTAGGTTAGTGTTCTTTGTAATTTAAAGCACAACCCTGTATTACTAAACACAATCTCTCTCACACAAACATGGCTATATTAAATATTATTGAGTCATAAGTTGGATCATCTTTAAATTGATAATTGTTGAAAGCACAAACCTGATACTTTTCCCTGTACAATTTCACAGCAGCTGCATGAGAAAGAAGAAAATTATGTCCCACTATATAGGGTTCTGTTCCGGAGTTCCCATGCGTGCAATTTCCGATATAGTTAGAACATCGACCAGGTGCCTTGGTGCCGTCTACGTACCCCCCAATGGTAAATATATTTGGCTCGTTAATTGTGATCCAATACTTCACTCTATCACCAAATTCTTTGAAACAAAAGTCCACATAGTTGCAATAATCATCCCTAATTATAGGAGATTAATTAATTGTTAATTAGTTAGATTACATATATACTAATTGCATAATAGATTTTAATGTGTAATTTGAAACTTACACTATGTTTTGGCTCAGAAATCCACCATACTCATCTTCAAGGGCTTGTGGAACATCCCAATGGAATAGAGTTATAAACGGTTTTAAACCTAATTAATTAACTATAGTCAATATTAAGAAGAGGCATATATTGATATAGAAAAGAATGATTAGCATTATGAGTAGCATGTGAAAGGGAGAATGAAATTTCACCTTGAGACAGTAGCTCATTTATGAGGTTATTGTAGAATATGACCCCTTCTTGGTTCACTCCCCCGTTGAGTTTTCCTTCTAAGGACAAACTTACGCTTTATAAATAAGATTACATGTTACTTGGAATATATATCATATAAAAAGGTTATGAAATTATGCCTAATCCTTTTAAATTGATTTCACAGAATATAGCAAAGGTTGAGCAATGGTCTTACTAGGTAGTATTCTGGGCCATGAGATGGAGAACCTAAAGAAGTCTAAACCAATTTCTTTCATCAGAGCTATGTCCTCCTGAAAACATTTTTCTAGTCTTTTCATTAGTTTAATGCAAAAAAGGAAAAACAAAAGTAAAAGAAAGAAAACATAAATTCAACTGCAATATAGTGGATGTGTAGAAGGGTAGCTAGGGATAGAATCATTTTGTGTGTGTGTGTGTGTGTGTGTAAGAAACTAATAGAATACAATCATATGAACCATACCTTAAAGCGATAATAAAAATTATCAGCTATAACCCCGGTGCTATGGTCCGCAATTTTTTCTGTAATGACACCATAAAATTTCTCAAAAAAATCCTCACTAATGAGTTAAGTGGTACTCCAAATAAAATCTTTATTCATCAAACTATAGTAATAAATTGACATATAATTGATTTTTCTTTTAATCACAAAAGGAATCAAGTCACATATGTTGATCCCCGTGTGATTATAATATGCATTATACTAAGTACACGAGTATGTTAACCCATTTTCTACAATATATGGGTGCGTTACTCTACTTACCTAAAAATGAGATGATGAAGCTGATTTACAGAAGGAAATCTTCTTTGGTCTGTGGAGCAGACACTCCACTTACCTAAAAGTCAAAATTCTTATCCAAAACAAAGCACTATGCAGGCTTTGGAGGACCCCAATTTCTGTCTTTGACAATAACTAGGGAAAGTTGGTTCTAATTATTTTTTTTTGACAACTAACTTTTACTAGTAAGTTGTAATTAACAATATACTCTTAGTGAATCACTAATTGCTGTGAATGGTTTTCTTTCTCTTAGTGACGCAAGTGCAGGTTAGCCTGGAGAACTAGCTAGTTGCTGCTTGTTTTGCCTTTGTTTGCACATTTGTACATTCCTATAAGCCCGAGTCTCCCCGCGGACTCACTGATCTGGGCCTGGACCAAAAATGGTTGTTTCTCGGTTAAGAGCGCATATCAGGTGGCCCTTGGATGGTTGAAAGAAGGCAAACATAAAGACAATGGAGAGGGAGCCTCAAATTCGGCAAAGTTGGAGAACCTGTGAAAGAACATTTGGAAGCTGAATTGTCCTAACAAAGTCAAGCTTTTTATGTGGAAGGCCTGCAGAGATATATTACCCACAAACCATCGCCTCAAAATAAGAAAGGTGCTCATTGAGGACAGCTGCCCCCTTTGGGACTGCAAGTTGGCTTCAGAGTTTATGGAATAATAGGAATTCTGTTAAGCACGAAGGAAGGTGCAAACCAGCTAAACAAATTGTAAGAGAGGCGTTGATCCTTGCTGAAGAATTCCGGCAGATCTCTCTCCCCCCCCCCCCCCCCCCCCCACAACAACCCCCACTAGGCAGACTATCCCATAGCTGAAATTTCTTTTTGGAAGCCCCCTGTCAAGGTTGGTATAAGGTAAACGTGGACGGGGCAGTGTTTAAGGAGTTGAATTGTTGTGGCGTTGGAATTGTCATTAGAAATGAAAGGGGACAGATGATGGGGGCAATAAGCAAAAAGCTCGAACTCCCATTGGGGGCGTTGGAAATAGAAGCGAAGGCAGTTGAGGAGGGCATCCGTTTGGCCAGAGAGCTTGGTTTGAGCCCGGTCATCATTGAAGGTGACTCACAAATAGTGATGAAAGCCATCTCTAGTCCTGACCCATCTCCAAGCTCCATCAGGAAAGTCATTGAAGGAATCAAAAGCTGGCTCATGCATAGCAGAGACTGGAAATCAAAAGCCGTGCGAAGGTCTTGCAACGCAGCAGCCCACCTGTTGGCTAGACTGTTGCTAAGTTTGTGTCTGAATGTATTATGTGGGTGGAAGATACTCCACCAATGTTGGACTATCAAATTCTAAGTGTTCCATATGCTAGGCCCTTTTGTGTGTGTGTGTGAGAGAGAGAGAGAGAGAGAGAGACCTGGATGTTCCCAAGTGAAAGTATCCCATATGCTAGGCCCTTTTCCATGTTGAAATGCAGCCCCTTCATACTTCCAATAGAAATTGAGAGAACCCCAAACATAAAATGAGTATATAAACGTAGAGAATTAGTGTAGAAAGTATGTAAAATATTAGTGTGATTGCAGTGACATATATACCTGGTAAGCACTTGAGGCCCCTCCAAATATGAAACCAGCTGGAAAATCTCTCCGACTTATACTTTCAGTGAAAGAGAAACAATAGGCCACAACAAGCAGCACATACCAATAGAGACGATGATGATGATAATGAATTTCCATGCCTGACTTTCTCCAACTCCCTATGAATGTGTTGGCTAACCAAAGTATAATTAGCACACTTATATAGTTGTTGAATTACTCATTCTCAGTGCACGTAGTTTATTGTTTTTTCACATAAAAATCAACTAAAAGTGTCATTTGGTTAACCAGGCAAGTAATCATCACGTTGCTCAACGCTCAATAAATTAGCATTTGATTGTGTCCAAAAGTACTTGTACCCTACCAATCTTCCAGCAATCCTAAAGGTCTTGGTGGTTATTATCGTGCGTTTAATTTGTTGCTATCTCAAACTAGTCCGTGGCTCCAATTGATAATGTTAGAAAGATGCAAGTACACCCACTTTTCTTGCTTCACGTGTCCATAATGTTCTTAAGTGGATTGGTTGTTTCGTACTCATCAATCACCATTAACCCTAAGGTTTAGAATAAAAGACACAAATTGTAAATGTTAGAGATAGGAGCTCAGGAGCCTATTTTATTTATATCGTAATTTTTAACTTTACTAAGTTACCTTGGGGTAAGTCTTATTGTAAGTATTAAGATCTGTAATTTGACTCCTAGTTTTTTTGAATGAATAATTTGACTAGATGTACCTGCACATTGCACAATAAAATAGTATTTACTTGTTTTCACATGTTACATATCACCATTGTTAACTTGCATTGCTCTCTCTCTCTCTCTCGCAGTAAGAAAAATGAACTGAATTTTAACTTGCCTTAGTGTTCCAAGTCCTTTTAACTTTTGAGCAGATGATCCACCAAAATCATGTGGAAAATAAAACTAGCAAAGAATTATTGTACCAATAAAAATAGGCTAAAGACATAAGGTAGAATGACAACTGATGATGATGAATTTCAATGTATGACTTTTGGCTGCACTGCACTCTTTAGCTCCAACTCCCTGGCTATATACTGTTGGAGAATTATAAAAGTCATTAGGTGATGCCAAATTAATCATATATTGGAGTTTTTAGACACTTGCATATGTACAGGAATTAAAATCTTCGCCAAATGTATTTTTAGTGTCTATTTTCTAATCCATATGTAAATTAAAATTTAAAAATATAAATCATAAACCGATTATTATTTTTGTATTAAATTAAAGCAATTTTTTGGTCATCCGGATCACATGGCTTAATAAATTAAGGCCTAAATTTGGCCCACGATATAGAATTCTTTGCGTATAAGGAGGTACTAATTAAGTTACAAGACTCTCGGCCATCATATAAAATTCTTATTAATGTGCAAACGGAATTTTTACCGGTTGATCTATTGGGAAGCAATTGGATTCACTTTTGAATTTCTTGTTTACTGCTAAATTTAGATACGGAAACAAACAAAAATTTCACCAACAGCACGTTACTGTTTTTGAGTAGATGAAGTCGTAGCATAGTTGGGATAGAATGTTTGGTACATAATTTTGCACCGTAGTTGATTTTTTGGGGCTAATTTTTTATAACCCGAGATAACGAGCTGAACGAAATAAACTTCACGTCTTTTTGGACTTGAAAATCCTTGAAGGCCCAATCCCCAAGAGTAGATGAAATGGGTTATGTAAAGCAAGTAATCCGACCCCAAACTACACTACCAGACCGCATATAAAACCAAGGCCTAGTCAAGGCTATCCTCGGAATTGGGATGAAACAAGCAATGGATAATTATAGAATATTCAAAGAGTAACATAATTGCTCATTTTACGTAATAGTAAATTTTACTAATTAAATTTATAGTAAGACCCACAAATCATGTGAGAAGAGGGAGTACGTATTTAAGAAATTCCCAATTAATCAATCATCAATATATATATATATATATATCTCTCTCTCTCTCTCTCTCTCTCTCTCTCTAAAAGCTAAAGTGTAGCAATTATTGTTGCTACGTTTTTGTTGAGCCACATCATTGACCATGTCACTATATATATATATATATATATATATATATATATATTAGTTTACCAACTCTATTAATTTTCTATTTCAAAATTAATGTTTTTGTGGCCAACATGATGCACTACACTCCATCATAAACTTTATTGTTTATATTCAAAACTCCTTTCAACATTGAATTTTTAGTTTTAATGTGAATAGCATGGGATACCAGGTGGTCTTTTGCTACTATAATCACTTCTACTATGACACATATCATTTCTTCTTAAAAAAAAAATACTACCATAATCACTTCTACTATGACACATATCATTTCTTCTTAAAGAGAAAATGATTATAATCACTCTTCATCAATCACTATTTTTTCATTTTCAAGGAGCCAGTCAAACTTTATTTTTGGTTTCCCATTTTTTTTTTAATTTATAATTTTATAAAATTTTATAAAACATTTATTTGTATGTTGTAATAGTTGATTCCGTTGTGTATATGAAAAGATGGTGATCTTTTCATCTTCTCCAATCATTTCTTCTGTTTTTTTTTTTTTTTTTTGAGATATTTCCTTTGTTATTTAATATTAGACCAAAACGTTTTCTTTGCTATATGGAGTACAAAACAAACAATACGAATTTGGTGTGGTGTCATTACAAATTTACAAGTGATGCCTTCAAGTGTGAGATAGCAACAATGTTTGGTGGCTTCAAAGGTGACAATGCCAACTTGGAGAAGAATGCCCTAAGTGTTGAAGAGAGCCTTGCAATAGATAGGATGCTGTCGTCAAGGGAGATGGGATTTCTTTTTATGATAACATATTTGTTCTTAACGTAGATTTCATGCTTGATAAATACACTAGGTAGGATTTCCATTCCCGTGGTTTCCACCGAAAGATAAAAATTCTAATTTGTATAATACCTCTATTATATTATGTTAGTAGTATTCAAATTAGGTCCATGTTTGACATGAGCAGTAATTTATGTCTTTTTTTTTTCCTCTTTTTTTTTTTTTTTGTATTTTATTTGTTAGCATAAGTTGAATAGTTGTTTTTTTGTTTATTTCTTTTTAATTCTGTATTGCAATAAGAAATTAGAAATATAAGATAAACTAAAGAAATTATTTTTCGGCTTATGTTTTGTCATATTTTAGAGCACTTTTTTTTTTTTTTTTTTTTTTCTGTGATGTGTCCAAATAATAAAATAAATTAAAACTCAATTGTCTTCTTTCTTGGCAATTAGGCTTTTTTTTTTGTTCCATATATTGTAACTTTTGTACCACTTTATGCTTCTAAATTTTTTATGTTGGTTTGATATGCCATATGTGATGTGCATAACATGTTAATCGGCTTGAGATAATCCAAGATATACACTACCTGGCTAAAGCTAATGATCCACACATTCGATGGTTTGATGTTTAGTCAAACTACCCTCAACAAGTATGTCACTCCCACAAGTAGTCTCACTTTTACTTATAAAAGAAAAAACAAAATAGTTTAGTCTTACATTTTTTTGATAGTATTTTACATGTATCTTTCCAAATGCTAATGTGGACACTTATCTCTAATGACATGGCAGGTAATGAGCTATTATTAACATACCAATAGCATGACGAAAATGGGGCTTCAATCTCCGATCCCCCTTTTTCATCTGAGTCTTCTTTCTATTTTATACTATCTCCCCAATTTCATCTCCAGCCTCCACGTGTATATCAGATTGCTAGTGTTGACTCTTGTCCTATCAGCACCTTCTTAAAGTCTTTGGGATTAGTTGTAAGGCTGAAAAGTATTGTTTATGTATCACTTTCTCATTAATGTGGTCAAAAAGTTAGCTACAGAGCATTCAATGTGGTAATAGCAGCTTTCTCTTAGATATTTCATAGCTCGTGCTTGTCATGTACGTTCATGATTTATATCCTTATCAATAGAATTTTCTAGAATGTTACTCTGGATGGCAGAACACACCTTCTGACTTCTGCTTCGCTTAGCCAAGGAGACACCACGTCATTATTCTTTTTTTTTTTTTCCTTTTTTTTTTATCTTTAATTTTTTCTGAAAATATTAAATATATAAATATATTGGTTTTATAAATTCATCTTAGATAGTCTTAACTTTACATATTCAAGTACTTTAATTATGATGTTATAACTAAAGAATAAATAAATGAAAAATCAAAATAAAAAATATTGTCTATACATATTCATTTTCAGCGGTTTTAACTTTACATATAATTTTGCATTTACAAGTTTATTTACTTTAATTTAGATGTTTATAACTAGAAAATAAAATCAATGAAGAAAATTTTTTTTTTTATATAAAAAAGTGTCTATAAAAAGTTATTCTCAATTCTTGCTTAATATTTGATGGTAAAAAATATATAACTAAACAAGTGCCTTATTGGAGGAATCTGAATCAAGTGTGCTGTAGATCTCCCGCTAGAGGTTTGTACTTATTAGTGTTTGTTATTGACCTAATTTGGAGAAAAATCTTATCATAATATGTCTTGTTTTGTGTTGTTATCAGATTTTAGTTTATTTTGAAAAGAACAAGATAGTTTGGACAATATGATAAAGAATAGTTTGTGTAGTTGAAAAAAGATGGTCTTTGTGTAGTTTCTTTTCACTGTTTGTAAGTACTTTGTTTAACAAATTAGTAGCAAATTATTATGCCTTTATTAAATGATGTTCCAAGGTACTTGAGTAATTGTTTTAAGCGTTTACGAATATCTAATATTACTCCTCATCATCTTCTCATTAGTGTATTTTTAAAGATTTTTTAAGAAAATAAATTCAATTTTGCGTTTAAAATTAGTTATTTAACTATTTATTATTCACATATTGGATCAGTATATGGCAATATTTACACAATACTTCTTCTTCTTTTTGTTAAAAATTTTTCTCTATCTTTCCCCCTTTAAAATTGTACTCTTGGTTTATTAGTTTATTTTTATATTATTAACGAAAAATAGTTAAAATCATTATGTATAAAGCTATAGCTAGTGCTTTTACTTAGAATTGGCCACCTATTTCTGTTGAATAACTTCAAAACTGTTAGGACATATGTGTTTCACTTGTTAGGAACATATGTCATTATGTTGTGTAGTTGGTTAATTCTTTGACAAAACGTACTTTACTTGTAATTGGATAGATCTAAGATGTGTTTAATACTTCAAGAAATCTTGTTTCAAGATCAAGTGTTAAAGCGATACAAGTCTGTCCAAGAAACAAGCTGAAGAAGTGCCTGTCATTAAAGCTCGACAGCTAGCATCTATCGAGTTCAAGAAGCTGTTCCAGCCCCGTGACTCGACAGCTGCTCGATAGCTGCTTGACAGATGCTATCTATCGAGGTTTAAGAAAAACAGATTTTTTGTTCTGTTTTCTTGGGATTTGTGAATGTGTCTTTGGGCATTCTTTTCTCATAACACTAGACATATAAAAGGATTGTTTTAACCACCGTAGTAGATTGCACAGCCAAGAACACAATTGCACAAGAGCATAATTCCTCAAGTGTAACCGGAAACCTAGTTTTGCCCTAGTTCATCTTTCTTGTAAAGAAGTTGTTGTATTTGTACACCGTAGGGTTTTGTGACCAAGCATCTTCTGGATCTTCATCCTGTAATGAATTGAAGAACTTTGCAGCTAACAACTTTCTCTAGTTGGTGATTGAAGTCACGCACTGGGATTGTGTAATTGGTTAGTCACGTACTTGGGAGCTGTGCATCAAAAGGAGAAATTGTCACTACAGACAAGTCCAATTGGGTATTGAGGTAAGGGTTCAACTGTAGGTTTGTATAAGGTATTGGGATTCCTTTACTTGTAACCGTTTGTTGTGATAATAGTGGAATTTTGGGAATGGTGACCTTAAAATCACTTGGTGGGATTTTTGCCGTGTAGGTTTTCCCTATTCGTAAACAAACCACCATGTTAGTTTAATTGGTAATTTGTTTGTGCTACCATGCTCATTGCATGTAATTGAACCTAATTAATTCACTTAATTAATTGGTTAATTCATCACAAGGGGTCAATACGTTTTTGGCCTATCAAGTGGTATCAGAGCCATTTTTCCATTCCTTTTCCCTCTTCTGACCATTTCTCTGTCATGTGTGACATAGACGCCGCTACCGTCAAACGTAGTGAGGCGCAGTTTCGGTCGTGACAGACTGGGTTAGCAGCTCCTCCCTCCCGTTCGGCTCCATCCCAATTTGCTCTATCCATAACTGCTCCCTCCTCTTCTATGGGCGATGTGACTCTCGAAGACATCATGGTGCAGCTTCAACGCATGGATGCTCGCTTTGATAGACATTCTACGGAGTTGTATCAGGTGAACGTTTGTATCGGCCATATCGCATGGCGACGGGCGGTTATGGGTGGATTCTCTTTTGAGGCTTCTCCTCCACCTCCTCCAGTGGCTTCTGATTCTGATGCATCTGATGCTGGTGATGGTGTTGATGCTTCCGATGATGATGATGGAGATGCTAGCTCTTCAGATGAGATGTCTACTTGACACTCTTTCCTTTGTCACTCGTGACAAAAAAAGGGGAGTAGTTTTAGTTAGTTTTGGTATGAGAGTAATCATACTTAAGGGGAGAGTTAGTATATGATCATTTTGTTAGATGGAGTGTTGATATCTTGAGGGATGTAGCGAGGATTACTTGTATCTTTTTCTTTTCTTTCTTTTAGCGATACATTACTCTTGTACTTTAGGTCTTGTGACCATTATTGACATATATTGTACTTATTTTCTTTATATGTTGATGTATGTTTCTTTCACCTACTCTTACATGTGTTGTTTCTTTTCTCTCTTTATACACATACTTCTTATTACGTGTATGCAATCTATTATTTCTATTTCACACTAAGAAGCCTTGATGAGTTTTGTTTAAGTGTTTTAGAAATACAGGTTGTCAAAGTCTACTTGCCATAAACTCTCTTCTTAAAAATTTTTCAAGAGTTTTTGTTAGGATATATTTTATTGTATTCAACAAGTGAGTATGAGTTGAGTGATTTATGACTTCTTTCATATGTTCATTTGTTTGTTGTGGTTTTGTCACAGATTGCCAAAGGAGGGAGATTGTTAGGACATATATGTTTCACTTGTTAGAAACATATGTCATTATGTTACGTAATTGGCTAATCCTTTGACAAAACGCACTTTACTTGTAATTGGATAGATCTAGGTGTGTTTAATGCTTCAAGAAATCTTGTTTTAAGATTAAGTATTAAAGCCATGCAAGTCTGTCTAAGAAACAAACTGAAGAAGTGCCTATCATTAAAGCTTGACTGCTAGCATCTATCGAGATCAAGAAGCTGTTCCAATTCCATGGCTTGACAGCTTTTCGACAGATGCTATCTATCGAGGTTTAAGAAAAACAGATTTTCTATTCAATTTTCTTAGGATCCATGAATGTGTCTTTGGGCCGTCTTTTCTCATAACCCTAAACATATAAAAGGATTGTTTTAACGACTGTAGTAGGTTGCACAGCCAAGAGCACAATTGCACAAGAGCATAATTCCTCAAGTGTAACCGGAAACCTAGTTTTGCCCTAGTTCATCTTTCTTGTGAAGAAGTTGCTGTGTTTGTATACCGTAGGGTTTTGTGACCAAGCATCTTCTAGATCTTTATCGTGTGATGAATTGAAGAACTTTGCAGCTAGCAACTCTCTCTAGTTGGTGATTAAAGTCGCGTACTGGGATCCGCGCAATTGGTTAGTCACGTACTTGGGAGCCGTGTATCAAAAGGAGAAATTGTCACTACAGGACAAGTCCAATTGAGTATTGGGGTAAGAGTTCAACTGTAAGTTAGTATAAGGTACTGGGATTCCTTTACTTGTAACCGCTTGTAGTGATAATAGTGGAATTTCGGGAGTAATGACCTTAAAATCACTCAGTGAGGTTTTTGCCATGTAAGTTTTCCCCATTCTTAAACAAATCACCGTGTCAATTTAATTTTTGCTGCATACTTAGTTTAATTGGTGATTTGTTTGTGCTACCACGCTCATTGCATGTAATTGAACCTAATTAATTCACTTGGTTAATTAATTGGTTAATTTATCACAAGAGGTCAATACATTTTTGGCCTATCAAAAACCTTATTAAAATTTTTGAATTTGATTGTGCATTGGATCTTTGGTTTGATAACAACACATTTGATATGTTTTACGTATCAGTTCGGAGTTTGATTATGATGTGAGTTTTATTTTTACCTTTCTTTTTTTAAAAAAAAAAATTTACTTTTGTTGAATTTTATTAATTTTTTAGATATATTTTTTAGTGTTTTCGGTTTGTAGGGTAGAAAAAATTAGGTTTGAGAAAGTTTGTTTAAAACTAAAAGAATAATTTTTAAATTTTATATACTTTATAATGATACACAATTTTATAAATAAGTTTTATTAAAAAATAAATATTTTCACTAACTTACCTTTTGAATTCTTGGGAAAAATTGTATTGTTTTCATTTTGATACAATAAAAATTAAATATGTGTATATATATATATATATATTACATTTGTGATTTTTCCTATAATAAATGAAAATATGTTTATAAAATACATTATTCTTTATTAAATTAATTCAAATTGCAAAAAATAAACTTAATGAGGTCACTCTAAATGGATTATCACGTGCAACGCGCAGGACTGCGATTAGTATATATAAAAGCAGAGACCTTATGCAGAAGTGCATGAGGTCATGCCATGTGACGCTTTAATTTTGCATTTAGCTTCTTTTACCTTTTTTCATTATGTATTTTTTATTGTTACCCAAAATATGATATTAACTTATTTTTACTATTACCTTATTAATTGACTAAGTTTACACAACTTTCTTTTTTCTTCATATCTTTTAGCATACCCACCATTATAGTATTAAAATCAAAAGCACAAAAAAAGAAGAAGAAGAAGAAGAAGGTACAAACCCAATAACTTAGGGCTAATATATCTAACCCAATAAGGTACTAGAGAGAGATAGAGAGACACAAAAATACTTTTGATTGTTAAATGAAAAGCATTGTTTCACAATTACCAAAATAAAAAAATTTGAGGTTGACAAAGCATTTGTAAGAGAGAGAAAGAAAGGAATTTGAAGGGCCACCACCATCGTCATGCTGGCTGGCCTCCCACCACCACCATGCTAGCTAGCCTCCCACCACCGTCAAGCCAGTGAAACCTCTCGGGTATTTTTGTTTTTTGTTGTTAATTCTTACCATGAACTCATTACTAACAAAATTGTTATAACTCATTACTAACAAAATTCTATAACAATTATGCTATAATATCTATATAACATTCTCAAAACCATCAATAAAATGTGATGTTTATAAGAATTGTAGCAAAAGTGCATTACTTGAACTATGCTAATCTTATTTAAATGGTTAAAAATTAACTCTTTTTATAGTCCTAGAGACTAAAGTCTAGGGTTAAGTTCTTTTGTTTTTTTACAGATAAATTGCTAGTGGTGGCCAGGGTCGGCTCAACAATTTTGAGAGCCTTAGGCAAAAATTTTAAGTGAATTCTTTTTTTAGCTTTAAAGTCTAAATTTGTATAAATAAAAATGAATTTATTACATGGTTCAATAAATTAGTTTCACTATAATACAAATAAGTTGATATAATATACATCAAATAATTAATTAGTGTGATAATTTATAATAATTGATAAAGTAAGAGTTTGCATTAAAAAAAAATGTGATAACTTATTAATTAGTGTGAGGTCTTGTGGGGCTAGCTTAGCTTGTGATGTGTTGGGGCTTGTGGACAAAACTGTACAGTGCTATGTGCATTGTACAGTCTTGTCCGTTGTGTGCACTATTATTGTGTAGTATTCTGCATTTTAAGATACAATGTGACTTTTTTAATGCATTTTATTGACCAATAAAAGTACCTAAAAAATTTTTTTGTAATTAAAAAATATATAAATATATATATATATATATATTTTACAAGTGGGGCCTTTTTTTATTTGGGGTCCTTAAGCAATTGCATCAATTGCTTATATGGTTCAGCCAGCTCTGGTGGTGGCGGAAAGAGAGGAAGTAGAGTAGAGTTGGCTAAAAATAGGTTAATTTTGGGCCAAATCTACTCTATTCACCCTCCCTCCCTTTCAATCCAAATGGACCATAAAGCAGAGACCCCATACGGGAGTGAATGAGGTCATGTCATATGGCGCTCTAATTTTGCATTTAGCATTTTTTTACATTTTTTCATTAAGTTTTTTTTTTTTTTTTACTGTTATTGAAAATATCACATTAACTTATTTTTACTGTTACTTCATTAATTGACTAAGCTTACACCACACCTTCCTGTTTTCTTCATGTCTTTTAGGCTTTAGCATACCCACCATTTTAGTATTAAAAACAAAAGCACAAAAAAAAAATTTAAAAATTAAGGACTAATATAACTAATCCAATAAGGTACTAAGGAGAGATAGAGAGACACAAAAATATTTTTAATTGTTAAATGAAACGCATTGTTTCACAATTATCAAAATAAAAAAAGATTGAGATTAACAAAGCATTTGTAAGAGAGAGAAAGAAAAGAATCTGAAGGGCCACCACCATCATCATGCTGGCTGGCCTCCCACCACCACCATGCTAGCTAGCCTCCCACCACCATCAAGCCAGGAAAACCTCTACATGGTGTTTTTTTTTTTTTTTTTTTTTTTTTTTTTTGTGTGTGTGTGTGTGTTAACTCTTACCATGAACTCGTTACCAACAAAATTCTATGACAATTATGCTATAATATATGTATAACATACTCAAAACATTTAGTAGAATGTGATGTTTTTTAAGATTTGTAGCAAAAGTACATTACCTAAACTATGCTAACCTTATTTAAATGGTTAAAAATTAGCTCTTTTTATTGAGATCATAATCCTAGAGACAAAAGTCTAGGGTTAAGTTCAGATCATACTCCTAGAGACAAAAGTCTAGGGTTAAGTTCTTTTATTTTTGTACAGATAAGTTGCTAGTGGTGGAGCGTAATGCTCTAAGGGCCCATTTGGATTGAGAGAGGAAGGAGGCTAATTTTGGGCCAAATATACTCTACTCTCTCTTAATCCAAACAGATCATAAAACATTGAAAGATAATCACAAGCAGCATATGCAATTAGTGCTTTCCTAAGTCCAACACATTCTTTCTTCTATTTTTGACCAATCAAAATAAGTGCTTCCCCTATTTAACTTCAAGTGAGTTAGTGCTTCTTTTTTGTTTTATTGCAGTCATTCATAATGTGTAGAGTTAAAGATAAAAATTATGTTAATGGAAAAAAAAAAAAAAAAAACCAAGACCTCATGTGAAAGTGCATGAGGTCTTGCCATTTGGTGCTCTAATTTTACATTTAACATTTTTTTAGATATTTTTATTAAGTATTTTTTACTGTTACCCAAAATTTTACATTAACTTATATTTTACTATTATCTCATTAACCTCCCATTGATTGTCTTAGCTTATACCATGCATTTTCTCTCTTCTTCATGTCTTTTAGCATACCCACCATTTTAGTATTAAAAACAAAAGAAAAATAATAATAATTAAGGACTAAGACTAATAACTAACCATGTACGGCACTAGGGGGAGATAGAGAAACATGAAAATGTGTTGGACAGTTAAATGAAACACTTGGTTGGAAGGAATAAGAGAGCAAGCTTTGATAAACTAAAACAGAAAGTTTGGAAGAGATTACAAGGGTAGGAAGGAAAGTTACTGTCACAAGTAGGAAGAGAGGTCCTCAGCAAATCAGTTATTCAAGCCATTTCGACATATGCTATGGGTTGTTTTAAATTACCAATCACCTTTTGTCATGAGATTGAAACTCTTGTCCGGAAATTTTGGTGGGGACAAAGGGGTAATCGGAGAAAAGTTCATCGTTTCTGATGCGATGTGCGACAAGTGCAAGATGCACACTGAAGACTACTCACATGCTCTATTTTTCTGTTCTGATGTGCAGGTGGTTTGGGCCTCGAATCCACAATGGCGGTGGCTGCTAGCAATGCAAGGACAGACGGCGAGGGAGATCTTCAAGCAAGCTTTGGAGGAAGACAAGGATGCTACTCTATTGGCATTCATGAGTTGGGCACTATGGAATCGAAGGAACCAAATTCGTTCCAACCAGACCACATGCCCACTGAATCAGATACTGAACATCTCAAAGTAGCGTAAAAATGAATTTCAACTCCTCCACCTAGGCACCCCGAAGCAACAACATAGGAAGCACACTAGATGGAAACCTCCAGCGGAAGACAACTTCAAGATGAACTACGATAGTGCAATTTTCCAAGAACAGGGCAGAGCAAGTATAGGAGTGGTTATTTGTAACTCAGCTGGTGTAGTTATGACATCCCTCTCACAGAAAATACCATTGCCAACCACGGTTGCCCAAGTCAAAGCACTGGCAGTGCGAAGAGCTGTTGAACTTGCACTGGAGTTAGGCATCACCTGAGCCATTATAGAGGGAGATTCAGAAACCATCTACAAGGACCTCTCAAACCCAAGTCCCTCCCTCGCTCTTCATGGGCTTTTGATTCAGGATGCACAACAATTAGCTCTCGCTTTCACGTAGGGGTGTGTCGGTTCGGTTTCGGTTAGTTTTCTAAGTGTTGGCCAATTGAAACCGAAATTTTCGGTTTGTGAAATTCTCAACCGAAACTGACCGAAGTAATTGGATTCAATCGATTTTGGTTTCGATTGGTTTCGGTGGGTTTTTTCAGTTTCCTTATCAATTATTTTCTAAGAAATCAAACAAAGAAAGAAAGAAAAAAAAAACCCAGAATATAAAAAAGAGAGAGGAAATTGAAAAAATAAACAAACACAGAATATAAACAACCAAGCACATGGGTTTTTTCAAAACCCTAACTTTATTTGCACATAAAAATTTAAAAAATAGCTTTGATTCAATATTTAACAAACCCAGAATATAAAAAAAGAGAGGAAGTTATGGAGAAGTTAAAGAGAAAGAGAGAGGGTCACCGTAAGAGTGAAAAGATTAGGCCAGCGTAGGGAGGCCAGCGTAGGGAGGCCGGCGTGTGGAGCAGCCTCGAGGAGCATGCCATGACCGACGTCGGGGTTAGGAATGGGGGCAACTGAGAAAGAAAGGTGGAATGGTTAGGAACCAGCAAGGTTGGCCGGCGTGGCTCGTGAATATCGTCGGCGACGTCATCAAAGACTGGACTCCTCGCCGGGCCAACACATTTGAGAAGTAGGAAGCTCTCAAGGTTCATAATTTGAACTTCAGATTCTGAAGAGTGGAGGCTGTGAGAAAGAAAGTGGGCTGTGGGTAGGGTTTTTACGTTTTGTTTTTATAGTAAATTAGATTAAGTTTAATTAGGTTAATTATAACTAATTAGTAATTAGTTTAATTATACTTGCTTATTCTAAAAGTAAAATGAATACATGGGGAAAAGGCCGGATCTAATAAAAGAAAAAAAAGAAAGGCCCAAATGATTTAAAACAAAAGGAAAAGGCCAAACATGTATGGCAGGCCCAAATCTGTATAGGAGGCTTGATGCCCAAATATTATGTATTATATATTTTATGTAAGATATATTATAATATGTTTGGTTTGGTTTCGGTCGGTTCGATGTATTCAAACCGAAAATCGAAACCGAACCGAATCGAAATTTTTCCAACGATTTGGTCAATTTTGGCCGGTTTTTTTGGTTTGCCGGTTTTATGCACACCCTTACTTTCACGAACATTAGCTTTTCCCATGTATGTTGCCAGGGAAACACTGTAGCCCATAGTTTGGCTAAGTAGGCAAGTTTGAATCTAAGTTTAAATGTCTGGATGGAAGATGTGACACCAAATATTCTCCAGTTTGTACAAGCTGACTTAAGAGCCTTGATTTTTTAATAAAAGTCGATGTCTTGTTCCTCCAAAATAATAATAATAATAATAATAATAATAATAATAATAATAATAATAATAATAAACCTGAGTGTGACAAAGCATTTGTAAAAGGAATTTGAGGGGCCACCGCCTTTTTCATGTTGGCC
Source organism: Lithocarpus polystachyus (assembly GCA_033629205.1). Taxonomy (NCBI): domain Eukaryota; kingdom Viridiplantae; phylum Streptophyta; class Magnoliopsida; order Fagales; family Fagaceae; genus Lithocarpus; species Lithocarpus polystachyus. Next base: position 2,990,106 of record CM066165.1, read on the forward strand.
TCTCCCCGCCATTAAGTTGCCAAAATCTCTACGGGTAATTTTTTTTACCATAGTTTTAAATCATTTATATGACACACGCATATGCACTTGCTCACACCATCTATTAATGTCACATTATCGACGGGTGGAAGGCAGTGAGAGAGTTGGGTGTATTTTCATTTCATGATATGCAATCTATGAACACAACACAGATTAGTTGATTTTCATGGTCCTATTACTCTTCTGTATTTATTTTTGGTTTCATGATTTAAAAAAATAAATTAGTTAAACTTACATTGAGAAGGCTACAAATGTGCAGTGAAGTTACTAATCAAATTTTTAATATCTCAAAATTTATATATATATATATATATATATATATTTCTTTACTCAAATTTAGATTATTTTTTCATTTAAATATATGTATAACATTCTTCAAAAATATCTTACATAAAATATTACAAAATTATCCGTGCATCCCACGGGAAACTTACTAATATTCTATAATTTTCCAACTAATACAAATTCCAAAAAACAAAACTTTTTATTTATTTATTTATTTATTTTATCTTTTTTTTTTTGTAAAACTATTATCTGGGCCGAAGCCCACATGGAAAGCCCAAGAGAAAGGATATGAGAGTTATGGTTTGGAGGTTATTTTTGGGTTCTACGGGGAAATTTTTGTAAGTGGGTTGGAGTGTCTGTAAAGCCCATGGAAGGAAGTATGTGCAGAAAGCCTTAAATGCGTGGGGAAGAAGTTTGCACCTGCTATAAACTAATCACAGTTTTTTTAATGAATGCTAGCCAATCACAATTAATGCTCACTGTTATGAACCCAAAAATTTATTAACTCTAGAAGTTGCCAATCAAAGTATAACAAGAAGCCAAATTGAAGGCAATTGCTCTACTTGACTCAAAACATAAATTTCTCTGCCTAGAGTTTGAGTTATGGTTAATAGTTAATACCCTTGGGTATTCGTTTGGCAAAGATTATTTTTGCTAACTTATTTTACTATTTAGCTTATTTTTGCTATTATTTATAGGTCTCATTACATTTTTTTGTACTATTCATGGGTTTCACTGTACTATTTCAGCTAACTTTTACATTTATCTATGGTATTTTCAGCAAAAAGTTTTTAGTTTTAGCAAAATAAACGGATCCCAAGTGGACCCTTAGTGTTCTAAACTTGAATCCAAAGATGAGCTAATCAAAACCCAACATTAGGGTGGACAACAAAAAGGGACCTAACATTCTTGTATCAAAACAAATGTTAATGATGATTGTATCCAAAATAATTTAGTTATGTAGTGTGTGTGTGTTTGGCATTGGCTTAAAAAGCTAGTTTATTTTACTATTTAACTTATTTTTGTTACTATTCATGGGCCCCATTGTACTTTTTGGTACTATTTATGAGTCTCACTGTACTATTTCAGCTACTTTTTAGCTTTATCTACAGTATTTTTAGCAAAAAATTTTCAGTTTCGGCTAAATAAGTTGTTCCCAAACAGACATGTAATGTGACCAGAGAGTCCAGTTAAGAACCCGATTGAAGAATTCAAGATTCAAAATACTAGCTCAAATGACAATCAGTTATCCCCTACTAGTTCAAGGTGGTAACTTGAATTTGGGAGTTAAGGGAAGTGAATTTGCATCTGGCTGTGTGCGGCGGTTCCATCTTCCGACTTTGCTATTGCTTAATTGCTGAATTTTGTGTGTGTGTGTGTGTGTGTATTGCTGGGTAAGGACAAATAAGTTGATTGGGCTTAATTTGGGTAAAATTGGTCGATTGGATTTTTTTTTTTTCTAGTTTTACTATTGGTATTTTTTGTTGTTGGGCTAATATTTTTGGGATTGTATTTTTTACGCGAAAACACTATTTTAGTCCCTACATTTTGGTAGCAATCAATTTGATCATTGTTATTTTCAACTTATAGTCAATTTAGTCCATACCATTAACTCACTAACAGAAATGTCTACATGGCAGATGTAGTGCACAGTTGGCACACTTGAATCTTACATGGCAAAAAAAATAATTTTTTTAAATTTGAATTAACATTAGAAATAGATTATTCCATATGCATCAAAATCAAAACTCATATCTTCTGTGTTCAATGAGTTCTCACCAACAAACCCAAATTTTTTTCATACAAATTAGATCCGTCGCAACTAAAACTAACCCAGCTACCCATATGGCAAACCCAGTACAGTTGCAACCTAGATTTGGTTTTCATGCTATCACAACACTTGTGGGTTTGGATCTAATTGTGGTGGTGCGGTGCTTGCTCCGTCAGATTTGCATAGATGAGAGAAACCAAAGAATAGGAGGAAAGAAAAAAAAAAATGAAGTGAGGGATTTTTGTGGTTTGGGTTGAGGATTGAAGGTTAGAAAAGATTAGATCTTTGTTGATTTGTGTAATTTGATTTTGTGGAATTGATCAGCAAATCTCTTTCGGTCGAGTCACACCATAGCTGGTTAGGAAAAGAAGAACAATTTCGAAATTTGGGTTTTCATTTCCCTTTCACTTGTTCCAAATATTGAATGAACTCATTGAAATTTAGATGCACATTGATGTTACGATTTTTCCAAATATTCTCAAAAATGAAAATCAAGATAATGTTTAGGGAATTTGGGTTGTCATTTCCAAGGGTTATTGCAAATCTAGGTTTTGGTTGTACATTATTTGAAAAATGTTCATTAGTTGAATTACATGTTTAAAGAAATTTTTGGTTGAATTGATGTAGTTGATTTTTTTTTTAAATAATCTGTACAGAAATTTTGTATTAAGATAACAAATTTTGATTAAAGAGTTCAACTGTTCAAGATTACAAATTGTGTTTTTCCTATTTATTTATTTATTTATCTTTGTGTTCCTGAAGATTAAATTAATTTTTTTTATGAAGTATTTTATTCTTTTTGATGAGTTTGATATGAATTTTTTATTTTAAGTTTTTGTTTTCTGACGTGAGACTTTCAGTAATTCAAATGCTCATGTGGACCTTTTTTTAATGTTAATCAAAATTAAAAAAAAAAATAATTTTATTGGCCATGTAAGATTCAAGTGCGCCAACTGTACACTTTGTCTGCCACGTAGACATTTTTCGTTATTGAGTTAATGGTAAGGACTAAATTGACTATAAGTTGGAAATAAACAAGTACCAAATTGATTGCTACCGAAATGTAGGAACTAAATTAAGTGTGATTTCAAAATGTTAGGACTTTAATGGTGTTTTCACCTATATTATATTTTAGATTTTAGAGTTATAGATTTTTTTTTAATGGTTCTTAAAAGGAGAAAAATGCTGGAGTTACAAATTCTTTTACAAATTGTTGATGTAGTGATTGGTTATTAGTAAGTAAAAAATTAGTATAAATAATGGGTCTAAATGCAAATCAATAAGAATTTGCTGCATCAACAATTTGTAAAAATGTTGTAAAATAGTTTGTGTCTATAACATTTAACATTACTCTTAAAAGAATTAATAATATTGTTAAGGGGGACAAAGTTTAATTTTATAGAACATAATTGTTAAAATTAGTACCTATGTATATGGTATATACTAATTAAAAAAAAAAAAAATTGGGGTCGGTGGAGGGATTGCCCCAAAGTCAGGGGAGTGGCTCTGTTTCTGATTGAGTTCATTATATTGGTGTATTGGGTTTCCAGTTGTAGCAAACAAGTTTATTCATGGAGGGGATTTCATACAAGAATTCCAGAGTTTTAGGGCCACAACAATGGCAGGAAAACGTGTTGATTCTTGAGGTTATGAAATCGATTTTACAAAGGTTTTACAAGTTTAGACTATCATGATTTTCTTATGAGGTAGGTTACCCAAGAGTGGTTTTTATTTTAAAAAGTAAAGAATTTTCTTTTTATTTCGTAAATCGTCACCAAATGTGTTTGTGCTTCTAAAGTTTTTTTGTTGTCATTATTGCCTGCGATACATTAATTATTAACTCCAGGGCTTAAGCAAAAATTATTTTCTTAGATATAATATGTTTAATTGTTAATAAATAAATAGAGGACACGTATAGATTTTGAAATTAATTAGGTGATATTCTTCTTTAGACCCAAAGAAAACTGGGTCTCATATCATCTTTAGACCCAAAGGATTGACAGAGGATTGGCTGTCTCATATCATCTTTATACCAAAAGAAAACTGGGAAACTCCTATTATAATATATTTATTAGAAATTTAGAGCTAATTTTCAGAATAAGTGCATGTTGGAAGACAGCGAATAGTTAGTTCAACATAAAACAAATCAATTGTTATAAATTCAATTACTACTCTGGTACAACAAAGGTTTGCTTTTGATGACATTTTCCTTTCGGAGAAAATTTTTAAACCAGAAAGCAGAGCGTTTCATGTATCTTGTCAACCCATTTTTATAATCTACGTAAATGATGCCAAATCGAATAGTATAACCAGATTCCCATTCAAAGTCGTCAAGAAATGACCACACAAAGTATCCTCTCATGTCAACCCCAGCCCTGTCAAAACAAAATTGTTAATATCTTAGAAATTGAAACTTGAATTGTTTATATATATATATATATATATAGAGAGAGAGAGAGAGAGAGAGAGAGAGAGAGAGAGAGACTTTTCCACCATAAATTATTACCCTATTACACTTAATCACACCTCTTGAATTATTGAAACTCACGATTATGATAGTTTAGGGTGGAAAAAATAGGTAATAACTTCGGGGGATTAATTGTGCATTTCAATAATTTAAGGGGTTAAGTACAATTGGAGTGATAGTTTAGGATGGAAAAATGTGTGTGTCTATATATATATTCATTAGTCTCCAATATGAGGAAGAAAGAGTTCGAGTGTTAGAAGTTCTTAATCTTATCTTTACATATTACCGAAATAGCTATTAATAAAAAATTTTAGCATACGGATTTGGTCTAATTCAGTTATATACTATTTTTTTTTAATTTGTTTCTTTTATTTTAATGGGGAACTTTAACTCACATGGGTCCTTATTACCTGCAATATTTTTAGGGGTATGATACTCATTAAAAAGTTACCATTCAATGTGACATGTGAATATAAAATTTACCATCATGTGTGACCCTATTGCTGTATGTCTGGAATTATTATTAAAAAAAAAAAGATTTTCCATGTCATGTGGCTGAAGCAACCATTAAATTTAATGTAAACACCATCTTAATTGAACTTACCATAGCATAAGATAAAAATTAAAATTAAAATATGAAAAAAATCAGTTAATGCTCAAGGTGATGTGAGTTACTAAGACAAAATTATTGTGATGTGAAATCATGTTATTAGTAGAGATACCATATCTGAAAAAAAAATGTGGATGTTATAGAATTTTCTTAATTCACACGTATATAATATATCCAAAATTAGGGTTTAAGTAATAGCTTAATAATCATGATGGCATAATTTACGATATCCTATGCCTGTGGTTTGAACTCTACCTTCCTCTACACACACCATATGTATAGTCACTCACCTTATAGCCTCCAAGAGATATGATAGATGACTATAGTAGTATTTTATCTTCAAGCTGTCGTTGAGAGCCTCTTGAATTGGGGATGAGCCATTATCAGCTACTCCTGAAATGTACAAATGTAAATGTGAATTTGATTTAATTACAAATAAAAATTTCAATTACACTACTGAAAGCATAGAAGGATGAAGATCGTTTCTTACCATTTTCTGTAATGTAAACAGGTGGATTATTATATTTTTTCTTTATGTATAACATAAGTTCTCGAATTCCTCTTGGATAAATGTAAAGCCAATCAGTAGCGGTCTACAAAATCATTATTTACATAGTTTTCTTAGTATGTACAAGCAGTATAATGCTCTTTATATTAAACATAGGGTGAGAGTGAGAGAGATTACTGGTTGACCAATAGGAATGCCATCCTTCTCCGCTGTGGAATCAAATAGAGTAACTACATGAGTGTTAAGAAAAAATATAAGGAAAATGCAAATGTACCTACAAATTTTACTACAAAAGAATTACAAATCGAAGGGACAATGAATATGATTAATGTCAACTCAACAAAAAAAAAGCTTGAAATACTTTTTGATGACTAATGATAATTCATTTTTATGAAATTTGTAATATGTATTCTTTGCATCGCCCAAAATATAAATCAAGGTTGTTGATTTTGAGCTTAACTGGTCAGATTTACATGGCTATCTGTTGTGTAACTTATGTTGATGGTACTAGAAGATGTAGAATCATCTGCATATCTTGCAGTGTAGTAATTTATTCCAAGGAAATCTAGAGAACCCTTTAGCAGCTTGGATTGTGATTCAGTAAATATTGGCAGTCGAGTCCCCACCAAAGCTCGCATGGTCTTAGGATAGTCACCAAAAATGATTGGATCAGCAAACCTACACAAATGACAACAGAAATAATAACAAGTCTCCATATAAGGGTTTGATACAATATGTTGAAACACTACCTTAACTACTTAATCTAAAAGCTTAATATTGTAACTTATCAAGAAATTTGCAATTCAACTAATACCTCTTGGTGTTTTCAAGGGAAACAATCAAAGTTCAATACGAAGTTATATACCCGCCTCTTAAAAAAAAAAAGAAAAATCACTTTCCACCTTCTTTTATTTGCACATACATGCAACAATATTTAAGATTTTGGTGGTAGAAAATAGTAAACTCACTTACATTATGAGAAACTCATAAAGGAAAAAATAAATAAATTAAAGAAGAAATTTCTCTCTCTCTCTCTCTCTCTCTCTCGGGGAAATTACATTTTACCACCATAAATTATACGACTGATTACACTTTAGTTTATGAATGAATGTTTTGCACCTTAAACTGTGATTCTTATTACACTTTGCACCCTACATCAAATTTGCAGTTAACTAGAAAGGACATAATTGCTAATCTTCTCAATGTTTTAAAAACAAAAGATAAATTACACTTTACCAGCCTAAACTATACCCTTAATTACACTTTGCACCATAAACTTTGAATTTCCATTCATATTAATAGCAAACTTAACGTTAGAGTACAAAGAGTATTAAAGTTTATAGTTTATGGTACAAAACGTGCATTTGAAAAGTTTAGGGTGCAAAGTATAATATAAAAAATGTAATTTTTCCCCAACATCTTTTTAGATTCTAAGTTAGTAAGGGAAATATAAAACCATTATACCTTGTATATTTATTAAAAGAAAGATTATTTCACTGTCTGAGAAACATAAAACATATATGTGTGTGTAGTGAGTTAAAACAAACAAGAGTCATGTTAATAAGTGCCCTCAAGGCAATAGTTAACAATTCATTTTAGAAAAGTTTTAACACTACTTTTATGAAAAATAGAAAAATTTGTCAAAATATTAATTACTTTTTATTTTCTTTTCCCATAAAAACATTCTTAAAATAGATTGTTAACTATTGCTATAAGGGATCTATTAACATTTCCCAACAAATAAAACTCAAAAAAGAATTTATTTAATTACTTGGGAAACTCCATCAATGAAACCAAAAAAATCAGCCATTGATTGCAACCATAAATCTCTCGTTTATCAGCGTTTCCTCTCTCTCTCTCTCTCTCTCTCTCTCTCTCTCTCTCTCTCTCTCTCTCTCTCTCTCTCTCTCTCTCTCTCTCAACAAGGTTCGGGATAATGATCTCCTCAATTGTTTTGTGTGGACTTCTCGAATTGGCCCTTGGGACAATCCTACTCGAAAGCGCTTTTCCATGTACTCAGATTCTCACTCTAGAATTTAGATACGATTAAAAACTCAAATGCACATTAAAGAGGAGAAGAGTGAATTGTGAGAGTAACATACCCTGTTAAGTTGTTAGTAAAGAATTTGAACAAAGACTGGCCTTGGCTTTCTCACTAGAGTTTAAAAACTGTGGAAGGAAAATATATAGTATTTTTTTCTTAAAATTTTTTGTCAAAAGTTAATAGGTTATTTTGTTAATATTAATTAGAAAGATACCATGCATTGTTTTTAAATAAAACAATTATGGATGGCCCATAAGGTCCATAATAGAAGGGATCGAACCATGTATTCAAAATTAAAATCCAGCCACATGCATCGTGGTAGCTATACTTGGAATGCTTTTCTTGTTGTTGTTGGTTTTTGCCGAATGGCTTAGCAAGTTAGAATGCTTCTCCTACATTTACTTCAAGCCAAAAATAATTGCCTTTTGCAAATATTTATTTATTGGAATAATTGAGTCTAATATAAAATTAAGTCATAGAACTTACCAACCAAACATAAAATCAAGAGCTCTCAAGGCAGCCTTGGTGCTAGCAACTGTTTGGTATTTGGGCACATACCAAAAACTTTGTATTGTAATGCCAATTTCTCCCATTTGAGAAGCCTACAAAAATCAAATTTAGATTATCTTATCTAATAAAATATACTATAATACATTTTACTTTGAAGGCAAACTTTTGCAATATTATGAACCTTCTTTTTTTCCTTATTAAGAATATATATTTAAGCACAATAGATTATCCCATTTTTTCTTAAGAAGGATTACGATAGTTTTATAGGTATTAATAACACAAATTTACCAAGGCTAGTGTTCATTGTAATCTAAAGCACAAGCCAGTATTCCTAAACACAATGTCTCTCTCACACACACATGGGTCGTCTACATATATATATATATATATATATATATATATATATATAAAGTTAGTGTTAAGAGAAAATTCAATTAGATCCCAAATTAGATATCAATTGTGTGCTAATTTTGTGCCATGTGTCCACTAAAGTTTTTTAATCATTGTACTAAGTGAGTTAATAAGTGCAAAATATTAAAAGTCTAATATTAATGAAATATACAAATAAAGAAATAAAAAATCCAATCTTATATCTACTTAACAAAAATCACTGCATTGTCTATCTTATTAAAAATTAGAATAGAAATGATCAAAAGTAGTACTAAATTTAGTTTGGAATTTTAATATGCATCTAATTACGTTTATTTTTTCTAATAATTCAATCAATCGTGTATATTTTTTTGATTAAAAAATGTATTTATTTATAAATACATCCGTGCGTATACATGAGTTACATGCTAGTTAATTAGTGAGTCATAAATTGATATATCCTCTTTAAATTGATAATTGTTAAAAGCACAAACCTGATACTTTTCCTTGTATAATTTCACAGCAATTGCATGTGAAAGAAGTAAATTATGCCCCACTATATAGGGTTCTATCCCGGAGTTCCCATATGTGCAATTTCCGATATAGTTAGAACATCGACCAGGTGCATCAACTCCTGTTACGTAGCCTCCAATGGTAAATATATTTGGCTCATTAATTGTGATCCAATACTTTACTCTATCACCAAATTCTTTGAAACAAACATCCACGTAGTTGTGATAATCATCCCTAATTATAGGACATTTATCAATTGTTGATTAATCAGATTGCATAAATACTAAATTCATAATAGATTTAATGTGTGCTTCGAAACTTACACTATATTTTGGCTCAAGAATCCACCATACTCCTCTTCAAGGGCTTGTGGAACATCCCAATGGAATAGAGTTATAAAAGGTTTTAAACCTGATTAATTAATTATAGTCAATATTAGGAAGATGCCTATATTGATAAAACAAATTACGATTAGCTTTATGAGAATCATATGAGAGGGAGGAAAATTCTACCTTGAGACAATAGGTCATTTATAAGGTTATTGTAGAATGTGATCCCTTTTTGGTTCACTCCCCCACTGATTTTTCCCTCTGAGGACGAAATTAAGCTTTATAAATAGGATAATATGTTACTTTGAATATAATACCAAATAAATATATTTTTCCCAAAAATGACATGTTTTTGTAGGTTCTCAGTAGGGAAAAAAATGGTTATAAAATTATGCCTAATTCTTTTAAGTTGATTTCAAAAAAATAAATGGCAAAGTTTGAGTTATTTAGTTAAACATTGGTCTTACTAGGTAGTATTCTGGTCCATGAGATGGAGAACCGAAAGAAGTCTAAACCAATTTCTTTCATCAAAGCTATGTCCCCCTGAAACATTTTTCAGACTTTTCATTAGTTTAATACAAAAAAAGACAAGCAAAAGTAAAAGAAAGAAAGCATCGTTTCAAGTTTCAAATGCTATATAATGGATGTGTAGAAGGGTAGCTAGCTAGGAATATAGTCTTTTTTTTTTTTTTTTTGGGTGTGAAAGAAATTAAAAGAATACAATCACATGAACTAAAAATACCTTAAAACGATAGTAAAATTCATCAGCTATATCTCCCGTGGTATGGTCAGCAATTTTTTCTGTAATGACACCATAAATTTCTCAAAAAATAGTCACTAATGAGCTAATTGGTTCACTAAAAAAATTGTTACACATCAAACTATAATAATACATAGAAATAAAAGTGATTTTTATTTTAATTACAAAAAGAGTTATGTCACATGTGTTAATTCAACGGGTGATTATAAAATGCACTATGCTAAGTACGTGAATGTGACAGCCCCTTTTCTTAGCCAAGGACGACCCTATATGATTACAAATAAAGGGAAAAATATGTAATAAAACAATAATTAACAAGAATCCCTTTGACTTTAATGTTCACACCAGAGGAGACATTATTTTGTATACTTCTTGTCGTGTGCAATACCAACATGTATGATGTACAGTTCACTTTTATGCGCGAAGAATGTGTAATACCATGTATGATGTATAGTTCACTAAATACTAATGTTTTTTTTTTTTGACTAAATAAATACTAATGTTTCAGTATTTATTGAATGTATAAGTACGCTGGCCCAAAGGTTAATATACTATCTTTGGGTTTATAAGGTTCTTTCCTTACTCATTACCCATCAATTTGGAGGATTCCAAGCTAGCAAAAAATCCATAGTAGTAAAATAAGATGGGGCAGATTTACCGAAGGAATTCCTCTTTGGTCTGTGGAGCTTATTGTACCTTCCTACCTAAAAGCCAAAATTTTCAATCCAAAACAGAGCAATAATTAAGCCATTGGACCCCAGTTTCTGTCCTTGACACATACTAGTCGAAGTTTAGTTGTAATTTCTGATGCATGTTTTGCTTTTGTTAGTAAAATTGCATAAAATTATTTTGTTCTCCTGATTGAATAAAATTGCTTATTCACTAATTATAATGAGAGAGAGAGAGAGAGAGAGAGAGAGAGAGACCTGGATGTTCCATAGTGAAAGTGTCCCATATGCTAGGCCCTTTTCCATGTTGAAATGCAGCCCCTTCATACTTCCAATAGAAATTAAGAGAACCCGAGACATAATATGAGTATAAGAACATAGAGGATTAGTGTGGATAGCATGTAAAATATTAGTGTTAGTGCAGTGGCATATGCTATATGTACCTGGTAAGCACTTGAGGCTCCTCCAAATCTGAAACCAGCTGGAAAATCTCTCCGACTTATACTTTCAGTGAAAGAGAAAAAGTAGGCCACAACAAGCAGTACATACCAAAATAAATGATGCCGATGATGATGAAGTATTTCCATTTCTGACTTTCTCCAGCTCCCAAAGTGTTGGCTAACCAAAGTATAATTGGCACACTTCTATTTAATTATTTATAGTCTTGAAATTACAGTACACTCAATCTCAGTGTACATAATTTTCTTGTTTCTTAATCAGCTAAAAGTCATTTGTTTAACTTTGCAAGTAATCTTCACACTTCTAAATACATTGAACAAATTGATCTAGACGACCCAAACTCCATTTTTATTATGTGCTATAACATTAGGCTACATAAGCACTTAGAAAGATAAAGTTCTATCACCAGGAGCGAACGTTATAGGATAAAATTCTCTAAAAAAGAATTGTGAAAAAAAAAATTGTATGTGTATAATAAAACAAGCTAGTAAATGATTAATGCATGTACCGATGAAAGCTTTGATTCAAAGAGTGAGAAAGAGAGTCTGAGACCTGGATGTATGTAGTGAAAGTATCCCATACGATAGACCCTTGCCATACTGGCACTACACCATTCTCGAAAAATCACTCCGGTTGAGACCTTCAATGCAAGCCAAAAAACATAGGCCAAGGCCACAAGATAGAAGAGCAAATTAATAATGGTGATGAATTTCCATGTATGACTTTTGGTTGCACTGTGCTCTTCCCAATTTTCTATATCATGTAGGGTGGTCATATCGATTAGGTGATGGACCAAATCAAATTTATGGAAGTTTGCTTCACTTACATATATATTAAGTCAATTAAAATCTAACTCAATCAAAAGTGATTTTGATGTTTCGTTTCCAATCCATTTGAAAATTCAAAAAAGAAAATTCTTAAACCGATTATCATTATTGCTCTATATTAAAGTAATTTTTGGTCATCTTGATCACGTGGCTTAATAAATTAAGGACTTAATTAGTCTTACCATTTAGTGGGTAGAAGTAGAATTCTTGACATTTTTTTATAACTAATTTATTTATGTTTGGAGCCCAAAAATCCGAAATTCACAAGCAGCCTGGGTCTGCAAGATGAAGTGAAAAAAAAAAAAAAAAGAAAAAAAAGAAAAAAGAAAAAGAAGAAGTTAGGTGCATTATTTAGCACCTTCACAACACGAAAGCTCAGCTAATTCTAGGGCGTACAGCACGTGATTGTAGAGTTGTTGAAGTCATAGCATATTTGGTATCAAGAATGTTAGTTTTATAAACTTGTGGTTGATAGTTATTTCTTCAATGAGAGATTCAAGAGAGGCGGTGTTGATTTCTAACATTAATGAGACACAGTTTTCTTTTTTTTGGTTAACAATGAGACACAGTTTTCAGTTTGTCAGTTTACTGCATATGTTGCAGGAGAATTTTAGAACATTGAAAGAGAGAATGGCAATTTTTATTTTTATTTTTATTTTTGCTGAATAAACAAGATTACGAAATATATCTTTTTGTGAAGGATCTAGGTCAATGATTGACGTGCATACATAAAGAGGTCGAAGTGGCAGAAAAATTTGACTCTGCCACAGTAGCACAAATTGAGTCAGTCAATTGTACTTGATCTCTTTAGAGAAGTGAGGCCATCATAATAAAGGATATTGCAGAATCCCAACCATAGTACATTGTTTGGTGCTAGTTTTTTACAGCCCAACATAACGAGCTGAACAAAATAACATGTATTTGGAATTCAAAATCCCAGATGACCTGATTCTTAATAACTTGTTTGGATTAAGAGAGAGTAGAGTTGGTTGGAAATTAGTCTAATTAATAAAATATATCGAAACAATTAATAGAATAATTTTTTGAAAATAATTAATAAAAACTAAGATGTGACTTGAAGAGAAAAAAAAAAAGCATGGGGGGTTGAGTGGGATTTCGGATTTCAGTTTATAATTTATTTATTTTATTTGTTTCTTTGGAAGGAAAAAAAAAAATAGTTTTAGTTTGAATAGAATTTAAATTTGTTAAAATTTAAATGATAAAGTTTTTCGTAAATTAAAGTTTTGTTAATTTTATCCCTTAATTTGAGAAAATAAATCCTAACAATTAATAAAAAATTAATTTAATAATTTTTAGGTTATAGATTGACCACAACTAATTAATGTAATTACCTAAGTTGATTAATTATGTTAAATTAAATGCAATATTGTAGAGGCACCAACAGATCACAATACTAATCTAGAGTGCAGTGATACTGAAAGTTCAAATAGCGTATAAAACACTATGAATGTTTAGACCCCCAAATTACAAATTATCAATTCAAGCTTTATATCAAACGATGAACGTGCGGAAAATAAACAAAAGCTTAAAATCGAATTGATAAACAATCTGCGTCAAATAAAATCACATCCATAACAGAAATTAAATGACAAAGATAAAGGGAAGAGGGATGCAAACACAAGGACAACACATGATATGTTATCGAAGAGGAAACCGAAGCCCTCGGCGTAAAACCTTTCCGCCGCCTTCCAAGCGGTCAAATGATCCACTAAACAATGTAGTTGGGATACAAGGACAGCAATAGACCCTTCAAGCCTAATCTACCCAGTGTACCTAAGCCCTCCAAGCTTCTTGCTCCAATGAGGTTACGCCGAACCTATTTCTTCTTTAGCTTCTTGGATCTCGCTACTATTCCATCGCATTAACCAATATGAATTGGTCCCTTCTTAACTGCTTCCCAAAGCACCAAAGAGCCTACTCACTGATATGAGTATGGTGAGAAAAAGGATTTGGCTAAAGAACCTCTCAAGGATCTACAATGGAAAGGGTGAGAGTAGAGGAATTTGAAGAGTCATAAGGTAAAGATTGTAGATGAGTCAATCTTGTTTTTCTCTAGGGTTTCTCTCTCAAAATTCTCTCTAGAAGCTCTCTACATTTTGTGGGTATAAGGGTATTTATACTGGTGGGTGTTTGAAATGCGAAGAGTTAGTTTTTCCAAAATAGAGTTTGCTGGTGGCTTGGCCTCGCGGCTTGACTGAGTTGCGAGTCTAAGCCGCGAACTAACTGAACTGCCAGATTGAAAATTTTGTCTTATAGTGCAACAGTTGGCACGACAATTTAGCTTCTGGTGGCTTGCCAGTCGCGATCTACCTGCAAGGTCTAGTCGTGAGTTCCACTTTGCACGCTTCACTCGTGTGCAACATCTGGCGGATTAACAATCGCGAGACACCATCAAGATCCAGTTGCGAGTCCCTGTTCTGCTGCACAATCTTGAGCATTTCTTCACACTCTCACACACACTACTCTTACATGATTCCCACCTAAATACAAGGTTTCTAAGTGCTGAATTACAAGCAAATTGGCACGGAATAAAGCTAATAGAATGGTTGATAAAATTCAACCTTACAATCTCCCCCTTTGGCTATTCCGTGACAAAACCTTACAACAAACTTTAGACTTAACGCGTGAGTTGGGAACAGTTGAACAAAACTCACTCACACCTAACTCTAGAATCTTTGAAGCTCTTGAATCATAAGTACAAGTATTTCCTGAAAAGCAGCCACACAATAAGATCATTGTATGCAGAAAAAAATTTGTATTGCATATGAAGCAAGCACAATGCGATCAAGCAAAAACAGATTAAAGCAATAAAGAAAGGCTTGACAAAAAAAAAAAAAAAAAAAATAAACAATCACTATAAATAGTGATCACAATGCTCATTCACACATGGAATGAACTTCCGGACATGCAAGTTAATAAGCTCAATACAAAGTATCATTTGCTTGTCCAACACTCAACCAATGCAATAA
Source organism: Lithocarpus polystachyus (assembly GCA_033629205.1). NCBI lineage: Eukaryota > Viridiplantae > Streptophyta > Magnoliopsida > Fagales > Fagaceae > Lithocarpus > Lithocarpus polystachyus. The sequence continues at coordinate 3,005,255 of CM066165.1, forward strand.
CACAAGGTAATTGCATTAAAGATAAAAATCCAACAAGGGGCACAAGAGTGATGTACTTAAGAAAATGCATAACATTAACTAAAAGTACTAGCTACAAAGTAAGGGAACAAAATACGCTTACAAAAGTAAGGTACAAAATAAACAGCTACAGAAGCGTAGGTACACAATAAAGAAAACTGAATAACATCAATTTATATCAAAGTACCAGCAGAGAACTATATCCAACAGTTTAGACCAAATGTATTGATGTAAGACAAAGGTATGTAAAATGTAAATAACTCCCCTTGTACAACTTCCCTTTTTACTGTACTGTACTGTACTGTACTCCCTCCCCCTTTCAACGTTCTCCTCCTTTTTGTCATGAATAGCTAAAGACTATTTTCGATCTGCTGCTAAATAGCATCTAGTTGTGCCTCGATCCCGGTGAAGCGCATGTGAACAGAGTTGTTGTATTGGATGAGAAGTTTCTCCAGTCTGGAAATACACTTATTTACACCTTCAATCAGAGTGCTCAACCTGTCAGCAGGAACACATGTTGAGTGCATGGCATCTGCAACTTTAGAGTGGGAGTAGAAGGTGTCTCTATATGCATAAGAGTAGCTTGACCAGATGGACTGACATGGGTGAATGACTCAGTCTTTGTTGCCATAGAGGAGTGACTCTTGCTTGCTTGAAGAGTGAACATGGAAATTGGTTGAGGTCGTTGCACAATTTCTCCATCTGTTATTGGACGTATACCTTCTTGAATCATGACCTTCATAATGAGACTATTGAATGGAAGACAAGCTCTTGCTGCTGATTAAGCCGCGGTTTTCTCAATTGTTTGAAAAATATGGGCACAAATGTCAATTGGAGCACTAGTAATGAGATCACACAAAAACTGGGCTCTTCCAAGATTTATGAAACCAGTGTTGGACAATGGGTAAAGATTTGAGAACATGATCAGTTTCAGAGTCGCCAGTTTAGGCGAGAACTTTGCAGTGCCGATAGACAACCCTTTGCTTTAACCTCATGGTCAGGTCCAAGAACTTGAAGAATATCTTTCACCTGAGGAGTTCTGTCATCATATGGAGTTTTGTCCACATTTTCTGGTCGTGTGATGTGAAGAACCTGTGCAAGGTAGTTTGGAGTAATGACAAACTCTTTTCCTCGTACCCAGCAATATAGTTCAATTCCAATGAATTGAGCATTTAAGTAGAATTCCCTCACTAACTCCTCATATGGATCCTCGAAGTTCCCAAAAAGAGCAGTCCAATCTCTTCCTTTAAAGATCCTAGGAATAAATGTGGTTCCCAAGGAATCAAAATGCACTATTTGTTCCACAATAATGGGAGCATCGACAAAGATATTTGAGTAGGTTTGTGAATCAGTGGAAGTCTTGAATCTCTCACTTCTTGGGACTTGAGATGACTGGGATGAGCGACGAGTTCGCTTAGCAACAGGGGAAGGAACATCACTCACAATCTCCTTTCCTTTAGATGAACGGCGAGACATCTGCAAAAGAAGAGACACATAGCAGAGTTCCAAAAAAAAAAAAAAAAAAAAAAACAAGACACAAACATCAACTTGATTAGAGTCAAGTTAGAAAAATGAAAACACATGGATTTCAAAGTGATATAACAGTTAACCACAAAGTATGAACCAAGCCCGCAACAAGGAGACATGAGAAACAAGTGCATTGTGTATATAAGTATCTATCAAGTCATCAAAATGAATAAATGTGCAGGTATGACACAAACCAATGCATTTTACGGATATCATACAGTTGTAAGAAACTGTCATTTTGTCAAGGAACATTGATGATGACATGCATATGAAGGTCAAAGCAACATATGTACTCAATCATGATAAACAAGCAAAAGGGTAATCACATCAGACATAAGATTAGAAGAACCAACAAAATCCAGTCAAACAAATTCAACAAGATGATTCAAACCCATGACTGAAACCCCAAATAACTCAAACCGTTCTAACAGCACAAAAACCAAGAAACTAAGGCTTAAAAACATAAAATAGGTAATAAAAATATGAAAACCCATACCTTTTTCTTGAAGATTGATGAAGAAATGATGAAGAACAAATAGGTTTTTGTGAAGAACACGGTGAGTTTGAGAGAGAAGAACACGGACAGGGTAATGAACAGTCACAAATATTTGAGAGAAAACTGAAAAGTTTTAAAAACTAACTTTATACACGCAAAACACGCATTTTTCGCCACTAATCTAAGTCACGTTCAAGTTGCCAGGTCCAACCGCCAAAACACTTAAACAAACATTTTGGAAAAATTTTCTAAGTGTTTTTCACGACTAGAAGTACAAGTCGCGAGAGAAATGCGAGCTGAGCCACGAAACATTCTGTGTAATTCTCGCGACTGAGCCTCCACTCGCGACAAAGCCGCCAAGTCAACCTACGAGAAACATTAAAAACCCATATTTTGAAAAACATGCTAAGTCTTTTTCGCGACTTGGGCATTGACCCGCCAGTAAGACGCGAAAACTATCTGTTTAGAGCTCGCGACTAGGGCATGTGACTGGACAGACACACGACTAAGTCGCCAAAACAGGACACAGCAGATTTTGAAAAAAAATTTACATTTTGTTTTTTGCTAAAACAAAAGACTTTTCAAAAACACCTAAAAACACTCAAAAAATTTTTTGAGCTTGATCAACAAAAATTGAGCATGTGAAACACGTTTTATCAAGTACAATCACACAAATGAATAAGTCGTTCATTGAACATAGACAAGTGTGATATGTGTGGATATCAACAATGAGATAGTTCTTAGTCTAATGTGAAGCTTCAATGATCAATTCAATTAAGGCATACACAATTAGCACTAGATAATGTAACCCATCTCAATTATAAAAATATGCATATATGACCTCCCACAAGAACTTGATAACATAACATTAAAGCGTTTCATTTGGCTCCATATTCAACATTTTGTTTGATCTTTTTGAAACATTAACATCTCATTTTGGAGATCGATGTCAGAAATTTTTGATATTTCAATTTGATGATATAGCCTTTGGCCTTTTTGGGCATCATGAATTATATTTTGAGTCGCTTTCCCTTTTTCCTAGTCAAATACTAGTATGTGCGACAGTCTTTTGTAGCTCATTATCTCTTTTCATTTGGAGATTTACATTTGTTGAGCTCATTAAGCAAAGACAATAAAATAAAGAGTGGGAAGATATATAGACACAAGTCTATGCATGCCTCAAGATCAACAAAACCATTGACTAATCATTCATGACAAGTTTGAAGATCGATTTACAACAATCACACAAATTTCAAGACTTTTCCCACAATGATATGAATGCATTAAGAATAAGCTACGCTCGTGAATGCACAAAGCCATAAGTACAAAGGTACAAGGCAAAACAAGTTTAAGACAAAAACTCAACAAAACTGATCAAACCGTTTAGATTTTCTACTTTTTATACGTTTTTGAATTTTTGACTTAAAAAAAATTTTATAAAAAACAAACCATGTAAAAACATTTAAAGCAGGAACACAAACAAACAAGCATAAAAACAAACAACCAAGTATAGTCACAGAAAAATAGGAAGTATTGATGCATGGACATGTTGTAATGCTTAAGCATGAGTACCCTTTTTCACCCACACATCACGTGCGTTTGAGGTGATATCCCTATAGGATTGGGTACGAGAGTTAGGACTTTCAAACCTTCTATTGAAGCTTTTCAAGCAAGTGGTGAAAACACCAATCATCTTCATCACATCTTTCATTCCAGAATCACCATCTCGACTTCTTAATTGCTCAACAGCCCAAGTCCTATTGTCATTCTTGACCTTTGATTACTTGCATTAATCAATGCTCTCAGTTTGTGACAATTTGGTTTGGTGTGCCCTTAAAGAGCACAATGATGACAAAAATGATTTGTTCTTGGACCTCTTTGTGATCTTGGAAGTGATTTCCTTCTAGCTTTAGGTCTGACCTTTGGGGAGTTACGGGGCTTATTCAACACCCGTTGATCAGCTACACTCTTCTTCTTTTATGGTTTCACTTTTTCAACAGCTGGAGTTTCCATCACAGGCTCCTTTGCCTTTACAAACTTCATGTCCTTGGAGATTTTGACAGCAGAACTACTTTCTCCGGTATATCCCAAACCAGATTTGTCTGAGAAGGGTTTTTGCGAGGAGATTATATCATCTAACTTCTTTGTGGAGACTCTTTCTATCTTGGCATTTGCTTGAATCACCTCAAGCTCAAGGAACCTCACCTTTACATAAGCTTCTGACAACTCTCCATTTAGCTTCTCTATCTCACACTTGGCCTCCTTATGTCGCACTAGGAGACTTCTATAGTCCTCCTCTGCCCTCTTCATTTTTTTAATGGCTGCATTAGCCACTTTCGCATACTCACCTATCTTCTCGAGAAGAGAATTAGAGTAGGGACAGAGTTAGGACTTGTAGTTAGGGGGCGACTTTGCTGCTAATTGTGTGCGGTGGCTTAACCATTGATGCTAGTTGTGTGTGTGACTTTGATACTAGTTGTTGGGTGGGGACAATTATTTTGTTTGAAATTTTTTAAAAGGTTGGGTTGTTTGTTTTGGGTAAAAATTGGTTGATTAGACTAATATTTTTTTTTTAGCTTCACTATTGAAAATTTTTGTTGTTGGACTAATTTTTTTGGCCTTGTATATTTTGTTTAAAATTTAAAATTTATAGATTTTTTGTGGTCTTTTAAAAGAAAAAAAAAAAAAAAAATTCTAGAACTACTAATTTTTTTACAAATTGCTAATGTGGTGAGTAGCTATTGATAAGTAAAAAAGTGGTGTAAGTGGTGGGCTTAAATGTGAACCAATAATAATTTGCTACCTTAATAGTTTGTTAAAATATTGTAGAAAAATTTGTAACCATAACATCACTCTTAAAAGAATTAATGATATTATTAAGGGGGTAAAGTGTAATTTTAAATAATAAAATTGCTAAAATTAATACCTAGTATATATTCTAATATTTTTTTTAAAAAAATTTGGGGGGAGGGGGGCCATTGCACCCCTAAGTCAAAGGCTACCTCCATCCCTGATGCAGAGAGTGAGAAAGAGAGTCTGAGACCTGGATGTATCGTTATGAAAGTATCCCATATGTTAGAACCTTTGCCATCCTGGTATGCAGCCCCTTCATAGATCATACTATATACAGTGAAAAAAAAATTACAAATCAAACATACATAATGCAAGAGAACCATAGAAATGCATATGCATGTGTAGGACATATGTACAAATTAATTAATTTTAAAACTAGCACTATTCCATTCGGACAATCACTCCGGTTGAGACCTTCAATGCAAGCAAAAAACAGTGGCCAAGGCCACAAGGTAGAAGAACAAATTAATGACTTTTAGGTTGCACTGTACTCTCTCCAACTCCCTATATTATTAATGTAGGACCAAAATTAAATTATTGGATGTTTGATTTTGATGTTTCGTTTCTAATCCATTTAAAAATTTTAAAAAAAAAATTTCTTAAACCGATTATCATGCCCTATATTAAAATAATTTTTGGTCCTCTTGATCACATTGCTTAATAAATAAAGGACTGAATTAGTCCCACCATTTAGTGGGTAGAATTCTTGTCAGTTTTTGATAGGTGCATTATTTAGCACCTTCAATACAACACAAAAGCTCAGCTAATTCTTAGACACCACGTGATTGTTGAGTAGTTAAAGCCGTAGCACATTTGGTAGCAAGAATGTTAAGTGCATAATTTTGCACCATAGTAGATTGTTTGGGCCTAATTTTTTTACAGCCCAACATAACGAGATGAAACAAAATATAACTTTACGTATTTGGACTTCAAAATCCGTGATAATTAATCTGACCCAAAGCTACACATGTACATACATAAACATGTAGGTCAAGTCAAGGCCACTTGATAAAGAGAATTGGGATGAGACTAACTATGGTAATTATAGAATTATCAAGGATGTTTCATTTATGATGTTTTCAAAGTATTTTATAATTTTCCATTGAACACAAATCCCAAAAACCAAACTTTTTTTTTTCCTGGTAAAACTATTATTTAGGCCTAAGCCCAAATAATCATCTTTTTCACTTTTTGCCAGATTGTCCAAGTCCACATGGAAAACCCAAGAGAAAGAGTATGAGAATTGTGGTTTGGAGAAACTTTTGTAAGTGGGCTTGGACTGTTTATAAAGCCCGTGGAAGGTAAGCATGTGTACAAAGCCTAATGTATTGGGAATACTTTTGCACTTGTTGGATATAAACATATTAGTAATTCTTAGGTATTTTCTAAAGCATGGTAAATGATGCTCCATTCTCTTACATTTATAGCAGATAAGAGAAAATAGAGCATAATTTCATTATATTCTAGGAGTACCTATGAATTTTTCTAAACTTTGACACAATCTCAAATCTACATTTAATGCTAGCCTAATCACAATTAATGCTCATTATCAACACAAGCTATTTTACAAATTGCTGATGTGGTGAATGATTATTGGTAAATGAAAGTGATATTAATGGTGGGTCTAGATGAAAACTAATAAAAAGTTGGCCACATCAACATTTTGTAAAAATGTTAAAAAATAATTTGTGACTATAGCATTACTCAATTTAATAACTCCCAAAAAAAGAAAAAAAACCAATCCTCTTATAACAACAAACCATACTGCAATAGACTTGAGCAAAATGGAATCATCCCAACCTCCCATATATTTCTTTGCCTGAAGCTTTAGTTCTACTATAATACCCACTATTCTAAATAGGTTCCCTTTTCTCTTTGAAGGATTTCCACATCATCCCCAAGTTGTTATAAAAATCAAGAGGCTTTAACATTAACTCAGGACGCCTAACTCGATCAATCATTAAGTTTTGATACAAAAATTGTCTTTGTCATGTAGCAATATAAGAAGAAGGATCGAATGATTAACCGATATTCTAAGGATATTGGTTTAGAAAATATTTTAATAAACTTTTTATAAGAAAATAAAAAAAGCAACTAATTTTTTTTATAACATTTTATATTCCTATAAATGTAGTATTAAAAATTTCCTAAAATATCCTATTAACCAATGTACAAATGGCACTCATTAACTGGACTTTAAGAAGAATACCCTGTTTCTCCCTCTTCACCTAATCATTCCCCTCATTTATATATAAGTCCTTAATGTGTTGAGTCAAAAAGCTAATTGGAGAACTCATTTTTTAAAAAAACTGGCTTAAACGAGTTCAAATATGCTCAAGCGAGATTAGGAAAAAAAAAGTTTGCTTAATGCTTCAAACCTTGTGCAAGATTGATGAAACAATAACCGACCATGCTGAACTTATACATGGTAGAAGTAGTCAAGTAGAACTAGTTTTCACTTTCCAGAGTAAATGCATGCAGTAAATTAAATATAACAAACAAACAATTAGTTCAAGTACTTAACAATAAATCAGTCGCTGATGTAGGTGACATTTTTCTTTTGAACGAAATTTTTGAACCAAAAAGCAGAGGCTTTCATGTATATATCTTTTCAACCCATTTTTGTAATCTACATAAGTGATACCAAATCGAAGAGTAAAACCAGATTCCGATTTGAAATCATCAAGAAATGACCATGCAAAGTATCCCCTCACGTCAACCCCAGCCCTGCCAAAACCATAATCATTAATATCTTAGACATTGTTACTTAAATGTGGGTATGATATGTGTGTGTGTCTATATATATATATATATATATATATTCATATTGATGAAAATCGTCAGTAAGTCACACGGTCCTTACGCCGCTTTTGATGGAGAACTTGCACAACACAAAAGCTGAAGACTTTAAGAGGACTACCGGTGTGGTACTGGCCAAGGTTCCTTCGAAGGTTAAGTTAGTAAATACTCGCAACCCTAGAGTGCCGAAGTTGGGGGAAATTTTTGCATACCTCCGTGTATGAGGGCTTGGGGATATTTATAGTAGTGTAGAGTCGACATCCGTGGCGTGTTTAAGAAGATATTTCCTCACTGGAACCACTCTCTATTGCGTGTTCCTTACGAAGCCTTTTCCTTACCGGAACCACTCTTTATTGCGTGTTTCTTACAAAGCCTTTCCCTTACCGGAACCTCCTTCTTTTAGGTTTAGCGTGGAGTGCAAGATATCTTCTTACTCATAAGCGTGTAGGGCAAGTCACGCTAACCCCATCGGCTTCATACCTTCAGCTTTACTTCCCATACAGCTTTAACCCGTCAGCTTCCCATTAGCCACGGATGCACCACGTTAGCTTTAAGCTGTAGACCCCCTGTAGTCCTAAACGACATAGCTCAAACCAACGGGTTGGTACATTTCATGTCTTTCCACTAACGGGTAATCATGCCTCTATTTTACCTTTATCAGCTGCCCCCTACTTCATGGTGTCGTCAGCTTAAGCTGACGACTTATGGAGTACAGCTTTGTTATTATCTCTCCTTTACCCTAGAGAGAGAATCATTTATGGGTGACTACCTCGAGCAGTCTTTATTTAATGCTCTGCTACGTGGCATAATTTAACTAGTTCCGCTTTTGGACGGGGGCGTTGCTTCGTCTTCTATGCACATTCTTCTATATATATATATATGTCGCCTCCCCTTTATTTTCTTGTACTTCATAGTTGTTGATTGTCAGAGCAAACTCGTTACCTTACGAAATTTGCCTATGCCCCTTTGTTCTAATTAAGACCGTCATCTTCCAGGAGCTCGTAAGTTTAACTTGGTAAGTTATTTTCTGCTCTTTTTGCTTATTTTTCATTCTTATCTTGGTTGATTTGTGAAAGAATTTCTTAGAGAGGTCGTCAATTTAGGTTCTTAGAATGAATCTGTCATTTATAGATAGTCAGATGTCTAGTGAATAGACGAGTGAATAGTCGTCAGTCCGCGAAGGAGTGGGCTACAATGAGGTCTTTGGTTCAGGTCATGAGCCCGAGGACTTTTCCTTGTCGTCAGAGAGGGAAATGTCAGCCCGGTTTCCTGACGACACTATCAAGAGTTGTGACGAGGAAAATAAGGAAGAGGTAGTTGATGAGGATAGAGGGGAGAGAGAAAATGACGAGGAAAATGAGGGTGACGAGGAATCCTATAAAGGGACCTCAGATAGTCCCGGAGGCAACCTTCCTTTCATCCTTCCCAAAGATTGGGTCATCAATAGATTTCTGCCAAAAATGAGCGACAGGATCTTTAGGGAGTTACGCACCTGTTACCAGATTCCAGACCATATTCCAATCCGTCTTCCTAGGAAAAACGAAAAATGCTACACAGGGAGGACTGCTAACGATGGCATGTATGATGCCATGTTTGCGGCGGGATTAAGGTTACCATTGACAGCTGTGCACTGTCAGCTAGCTGATTTTATGGGATTGTCCGTCAGCCAGATTGCTCCAAACGCATGGAGGATCTTTATAAGTACTGAGATCCTATGGGGTCGTCTGAGTGGTGGGAACCGTAAGCTTTCATTGGACGAGTTCTTCTATTGCTACCGTTCCCAGCACATTGTCTCTTCTAAGGGGACTTATCACTTTTTCGCCTAGGAGAAGGACTTGAGACTCGCGTTCGACTTGCCGGACACAAACAGAAATTGGAAAAGTAGGTACTTTTTTATTGAGGGGAATTGAGGTGATAGATTGGGTATGCCATCTTGAAGAATGGGTTACTATACCCCACTGTTTTGATAATACCTGGGGAATAATTAAAGCCTCACATAGAGCCCCGTTAGCTTTTATTTGCTTCCTACCTCGTCAGATTTTGTTCATTTATTTCTAAAATGTGCTCTGACGTCATCATTCTGTTATTCTTTTGCAGCCAACACTTGCCCACATATAATTGATGAGCAGTGGGATTTCATCCATCGGGTTTTAGAAATTCCCATCGAGGAACAGAAGTGCAGGGACTTGATCACCCTTAATGCTCTCCATTTGTATTGCGAGGGCCCAGAGCCATCGTCTAAAGCTCGTAGGTTGGACGAGTACTCTTGCCGTCGTAAGTGCTTAACTTTCCTCGTCAGCTTTATTTCTGCCGTCATCCTTTTCTAACGCCCGTCAGTTGGCTTTTGCAGAAATGGAAGCAGCCAGGCAAAGGGTGAGGCCGGTTGCTACAAGAAAGAAAGAGGAGGAAAGGAAGTCGAAAGGAGAGGGGGACTCCTCGTCGGCCCCCAAAACCATTACTAAGGTCCTGGCAAAGAAGAAACCTGATGGGAAGGACGACCGTCTTCTTAAAATGGTGGCCGTCACCCCTGGGGATGAACACCCTAAAAAGTCACCTCCCAAGTCTAGCCAAGGCGCGGGCAAGGGAGCGATGACTTCTTCTGGTCCTGTAGCTGTCAGCTTCTTACACACAAGGACTACGCAGTCGTGGAAGTGGAGTCCATCATAAAGCCGACGGACATAGAGCCCTGTGATCAGTTGGGGACGGAGGATCTGGGGGCATCAACTCTTTTTGACCTTACCCGGGTAAGCTTGCATATACTTTAGCTAACTTTGTCTCGTCTCTTTTCTACTTATTGACTGACGACTATGTCCTTTTCAGGCTTTGGTGTATGGTAAGGCACTTCAGGACAAGTGTGTTGCTAAGGAGGGGGTCGTCACCCGGGTTAGGAAACATAACAAAAACTTACTGGACCAGCAGGAGCAATATAAGGAGGCTATCCGTACTTTAAACGGTGAGCTGAAGGAAGTAAAGGAGAAGTTGAAGGAGGCAAGTCGTCGGGCGCAGATGCTGCAAGGAGAGCTGACAACCTTGGGTGAGCAGGTGAAGAAGGCAGGGGCCAACACTGTCAAGGAGTTCAAGGAGTCACAATCATTTGTCGACTCGTGTGCTGAATACTATGGCACTGGCTTCGAAGACTGCCTTAAACTGGTCGCGTCTTCCTATCCGGACTTGGATTTGTCCGAGATTACCATGGATGATCTAGTGTCGCTGACACCTGTTGGCGACACCGTCGCTGGGGAGAGTGATGACTCTACGGAGTCTGATCCCCCTCCCAGGAACGATGGCATCATCTTGGCTCAACCCGCCGTGACTCCTCCCGTCAGCACCTCCAATCCTCCCCTTGAGATCCTAGACGTGGAGGACCCTCCTACTTGGGGCAAAGATGACAAGACCCTTACTGACACTCCTGCTGCCTAACCCTGGCCCTATCCTTTTCTTTTCTTTTGCAATTTTTATATTTAATGTAATTTTTAAACACTGTTTAAATGTCCTAGGCTTTGCTTGTAAAGATTTCACTTTATTTTATGGCATTTTATGTTTGTCACTTGTGCATGGATGGTTAACTTTGAAGATTTAATGACTTTATTTCTTGGCTTCTCACTGAGCCCTTCTGCTTAGGACTTGATAATATTAACTCGTGCACCGTCTACTTGATTACAGGTCAAGTGCCTTGTGGGTTTTATAATTATAATTTGGACTTGCCCACTTTATGGACCCGTCCACTTTGTGGATTTTGTGCTCGTCCATCTTATGGGTAGGCTAATGATCCCATCTACTTCGTAGGTTTAAACTCGTCCACTTTTGTGGGTTCGTCCATCTTGTGAACTCGTCCACTTAACGTCGTCCACTTTATGGATATTAATAGTAACCTCGTCTGCTTTGTGGACTTAATGAGTTTGTCCATTTTATGGACTTGATAATTTTTTATTCGCCTGGGATCAACTTTGGACCCCCTTTTTTTTATCTCCTTGACATAAAGTCGTCAGCTTTGGACTTCGTTGTCTTTTTGGGATAAAGTCATCAACATTGTACTTTCTGTCTTTTGGGGATAAAGTCGTCGGCTTTGGACTTTTTATCTTTTTGAGATAAAGTCGTCAGCTTTGGACTTTTTAGTGGCTTAACAATGTCGTCCACTTTACGGTCGTTGATAATAACCTCGTCCATTTTATGGATTTCAGTAATTTTTTAACCTCTTGGGATGAGGTGGTCCATTTTGTGGGCTGAACAATCGGGTTGTCTACTTTGCAGACCCATCTACTATGGGATGTCGTCGTTCACTTTGTGGTCATCGGTTTTGTACTTTAGAATTCTTCACCCTCTTTGGGATAAATTCGTTTGTGTGGACTCAATAGTGTTGTCCATTTTATGGACACTAACGACAACCTTGTCCACTTTGTGGGTTTTTCTGCAAAATACTTTGGCCATGTCTGGATAAACTTTCATTATAATAAATCATGCGAAGTAATTCCCAAGAGAAGAAGACCTGCCCCTTGGGCTTTAAGAGAGCTATTGTAGCAAAAACTAAAATAAATAGAAAAACTAAAGGGGTAGATATAAGGTAATCTAGAAATAAGAGGTTGCTGCCTTTCATGCCATCCTTTTTATTGGTAGTACTTCCGTAGGTGCTCAGCGTTCCATAGATGGTGTAGCTTCTGTCCTTCTAGCATTTCCAGGTGGTAAGTGCCCTTTCTCTGCCATGACGCAACTCAGTAAGGCCCTTCTCAGTTGGGGCCAAGCTTCCCTTGGGTAGGGTCTCTAGTAGCACCCATGACCTTTCTCAGAACAAGATCTCCAACCTGAAAGTCTTTGTGTTGGACTCGGGAGTTATAGTGCTTAGCCATGCAGTCTTAGTACCGTACGAGCCTCTGTTCTGCTATTGCCCTGACCTCGTCGATTAGATCAAGCTGTAGATGAATAGCCTCGTTGTTTTCGCTTTCATTGTGGCTGTCCTGTAGCTTGTGAGCCTTATCTCGGTTGGGATGACCGCCTCGTTCCCATAAGTTAGCCGAAATGGTGTTTCTCCTGTAGGTGTCCCTGCTATTGTCCTGTATGCCCATAGTATGCTCGGTAGTTCTTCAGGCCATATGCCCTTTGCCCCCTCAAGCCGAGTCTTGATAATTTTGAGTAAGGATAGTTTCGTCACTACGACTTGGTCGTTGGCTTAGGGTTGGGCGGGGGAGGAGTAATGATTCTTTATTCTTAGCTACGAGTAAAACTCCAGGAAGGGGCAGTTGTCGAATTGTTTCCCATTGTTCGAGACTAAGACTCTAGGGATCCCAAACCTGCATATGATGAATCTCCAGATGAAGCTTCGCACATTCTTCTGGGTAATGGTAGCCAGGGCTTTAGCTTCTACCCATTTTGTGGAGTAGTCTATGTCCACTATTAGGAACTTCAACTGTCACATCACTGTTGGGAATGACCCCATGATATCTAGCCCCCATTGAGCGAATGGCCATGAGGCTGTTATGAGAGTCAACTCTTTGGACAGCTGCTTGATGATATTGTCGAATCTTTGGCATTTGTCACAGGCTTTGACATATGCCTGAGCGTCATTTTGCATGGTGGGCCAATAATACCGCGCTCGGATTAGCTTATGTATCAACAATTGTGACCCTGAGTGGTTTTCGCAGATCCCTTCGTGGAATTCTCTCATAACGTAGTCCGCTTCTTCGGGACCCAAACACCTTAGGTACGGGTGGGAGAAGCCTCTCTTGTACAAGACGTCCTTCATCAAGACGAATCGTGCCGCTTGAACCTTTAGCTTTGTTGCGGCCTCCCTTCCATCTGGTATGGTGCCATCTTTTAAGTAAGAGACTAATGGCGTGGTCCAATTATTTTCGAAACCAATCTCTTGCACATCGATAGAATCTATTAGCAGAGAAATCTGAACAAAAGAGAGCACGTTATCTAGGGTAATCGTGTGTTCGGACGAAGCGGCTTTGGCAAGGCGGTCGGCTTACTCGTTCTCTTCTCTGGGGATCTGGATGATTTTGGCCTTCAGCTTGTCCACCCTTCTTTTCACTTGATCCAGATATCTCTTCATTCTTTCGTCTCTACACTTATAGTCTCTGTTTACTTGGTTGGTGACGACCTGAGAGTCGCAGTAAACAATCACATTCGAAGTCATCAAGAAATGACTAGACATAGTATCCCTTAACGTTGATGCTTGCCTTGCAACCAAAGCCTCAATTATTGCTTAATATCTTTGACATTGGAACTTATAGATACTTAAAGCTATGCCGTTTATCCATATTTTTAAGACAATGTGCAGAAAAATTTTCAAAATTTTAATTCAAAACATGTTTTTGGTCTCTTGTTGTTAATTTACATTTTCAATCTTGCCTATGGCCTTATTGTTATGGTGTTCCATTGTTACCCATCAGAAATAAAACCTTGAAAAACTTCAATTGATGCCTTAATATAAAGATGTGGGACTTTCACTCACAAGTGTGTGTGCGTGTGTATAACAATTACTACATGACGCAAAACAAAAGCGTAAAAGAACTAGTTCTTGTTTGAGACCGTTAACATTCACAAAGAAAAAAAAAATCAGGACTCCACGAAAAATAAAGAATCCTCAATTTTATTGAAAATGTATTGTTCTTTTTTCTTTTACAAATTGCCAGTCTATTTAAAGGCTCCAAAAAACTTATTTCCCAAGTAAAGATAATCCTAAACAGATTCTAATGGATAGCGTATCAAAATAGGACTCTAATTGAGTAGGAAAGTTTTAAAAGCATTTAGATTCAAGGAAATAAGGTCCCATCTTCTAAAATTACCAAAACTAGTTTAAAACCCCGAACGTGCATATACACATACACAATTAAAAATACACACCCATACACACCCACACACCATATATATAAGTTTCTGCTTAATAAATAATGGCTGTTTATAGTATTATGTAAAAAGTTGATAAATTTAAAATATTTTTAGCTAGACAAACAAATGGCATTTGCAAACATAATCTTTCAAACTCTCGCTATTTCTAATTTTAGAAATATAATTAGATATACAATTAAGTTTTTTACAATTCATTTATATTAGACTCCTCGTATTTTGCATCGAATTAACTCACTTGACATAAAAATTAAAAAGTTTTGATGGGACACATAACACAAAATTAGACTCCAATTGAAATTTAATTTGGATTCTAATTGAATTTTCTCTCAGATTGGTTCTCTCTCTCTCTCTCTCTCTCTCTCTCTCTCTCTATATATATATATATATATATATGCATGTATATAAATCGATACTCACCTGGTAGCTTTTAAGAGACTTGATGGATGGAGTTGGTGGTATTTTAACCTTAAACTATCATTGAGAGCATCTTGAATTGTCCACGAGTTATTATTTACATCACTAAATCCTGAAAAGATTAGATGCATATATACATAATTAAAAGTTTTTAGTACAATGTTTGTAGAGGGAATACAAGATTGTCTTACCGTTTTCTGTAATTATAATAGGTGGATTATTGAAATTTTTCTCTACGTATAAAATAAGTTCTTGAATTCCCCTTGGATAGATGTAAAGCCAGCTAGAAGGGGTCTACAAAATTAACCATTTATGGCATTCTTTACTTAGTAAATTGAGTATGATCACATTCTTTAAATTTCAACATAACAATATGATGGTGCTGTGCTAAGAGATAGAGAGAAGATTACCGGTTCGCCAATAGGAATGCCATCTTTCTCAGCTGCATATGGCAACAAATTGTGTGACTGTGTAAGTGAAAATTTCATAATTTTCAAGCTAAATAGTTACATTCAATTTCTTGGGTGATGTACTTTAGGTTCTCAAATTAAATTCTACCGTGTGGTTATACTTTTGTTGGGAAAGATAATCAATGCTTTTTGCACTTCATTGATCATTGCAATCATGTTATTGAATTTAATAAGAAAGCCAAAGCTACAATACCTATGGAAAAATATGTAATTTGTATTGTATTTTTACTGTAATTTTTATAATCATAAGGTTTTGGCTTTTCAACTTACAATGATTTACATGACTATCTGTTGTGTAACTTAGGTTTACACTACGAGAAGATGTGGAGTCATCTGCATATCTTGCGGTGTAGTAATTTACTCCAAGGAAATCTAGAGACCCCTTTACCATCTTGGATTGTATTACAGTGAAGTTGGGCAGTCAATTTCCCACCAAAGCATGCATGGACTTAGGGTAGTCACCATGGTAACAGGATAAGCAAACCTAGACAAGTAATAATAGTAATACTAATGATGATGAATTTCATAAAAAATAATCACTATCAATAATAATTGGGAAACACACAACATATTCAAGAGCATTATTGATTATTGTCATGAGAGATCCAACCATTAATAGTGTAATTTATCACATATTTATGTAAAGGTTACGTGATATTTTAATAAATTATTCAAACATCAACTGGACTAATCAAATTCATTTCATTTATTTATATCAAGATGAGACGTGTGGAATATGATCAAATTTACTGGTTTTGTCAAGGATTTGGGGTAGTAGATCTCTGAAAAATTGGTATCTGTACAATTATTGGGGATATTTCTAATATTTGGGAAGACTTGTCTTAGGTTTATTATTGTAATTTTCCACATACATGTAGCCAGCTAATAGGATAGTACATATATATATATATATATATATATATATTTATACATTTATTGATGAACTTTGAAACTCCTGCTGTGGAAGACATAATAAAACCTCAAAAACTCTGTCGATGTAACCATAAATCTGGGTGAATCATGCAAAATTTGGTATTCATGTGTGTGCATAGGTCTTTGTTGTTGTTTACTTTTTCTTTTTCTGTTCTTTGCATGTCATAAATCCTAGCTTAGGTTTCCTATTTCCTCACATTTCTAGCAGAAAATTCCAGTCATAGTACTTACCATCCAAATGCAAAATCAAGAGCTCTAGAGGCAGCCTTGCTACTAGCAAATTAGCAATTGTTTGGTACTTAGGCACCATCCAAAACGTTGATACTGTAATTCCAATTTCTCCCATTTGAGAAGCCTATAAAAAAAAATAAAAAAAAAAACCCTCCATCAAAAGCATCCTAACACTATATATTTAATTTTTTTTTTATTCCACTGAAATTGTGTATGTATATATGTATCCATGTATAATTATATTATTATAGGCCAAAAAGTCTAATTATACAAAAAAGATTAAAACTATCAAGCTGACATAATATAACTAGTATACAATAAAAGTGGTATCAATTGAAGACTTATGTAAAAGTAATATTGCATTGATCATAATTTAATATCTCAAAAAATTGTGAAAAAAGTTGTGATTTTTATTTTTATTTTTTGTGTTTCTAGCATTGCTCATTATAGATAATGAAAGCCTTATAAAATTATTTTTGAATATTATTGTTTAGTCACAAACCTGAGAAAGAAGGATATGATGAGCTACCATGTAGGGCTCTATCCCTGAGTTCCCAAAGGTGCAGTTTCCTACATAGTTAGAACATCGACTTGGTGCTATGGTACCGGTTGCATACCCTTCACTACTGAATGTATTTGGCTCGTTAAAAGTGGTCCAGAGCTTCACTCTATCACCAAATTCCTTAAAGCAGAAGTCCGCATAGTCATGATAGTCATTGCTGATTTTTTGGACTGATTTGTTAATAGCACACCCAATAGAAAGTTGTTGAATAATGTAACATTGATAAAAAATACACGAAGTATATCTCTATTTGTCTCTCTCACATCCTTGGCTATTGCTTAATCAAATGTTGATGGTATGTCAAACTTACACAATGTCGATGCTCAAAAATCCATTATACTCATCTTCAAGTACTTGTGGAGTGTCCCAATGGAATAAAGTTACACAGGGTTGTATACCTGCTCATTATTCTGAAATTAGGAAGGGAACGTACCAAAAAAAAAGGTTGGGATGAAGGGCAAATGAAGTTTTACCTTTGTATAGGAACTCATTAATGAGTTCATTATAGAATTGACTCCTTGTTCGTTCACTCCCCCGCTAAGTTTTCCCTCTAAAAGACAAAAATGAACTTCATTTATTTATATTATACATATCATTGGTACTTTTTTTTTTTTTTGAGAAGAAATATCATTGGTATACTTTGGCAGTGACAATATAAATAGCAAGAATTCTTATCCTTAGTTTTTATTTTTTTATTTTTATTATTATTATTATTATTATTTTTTTGGAATGAAATAGTCAATTTAAATGTGATTCACTAATCGCTACCATATTAGGTAAAATGGTGAGGGAAGTATCATGGATGAACTTACTAGGACGTACTCTAGACCATGAGATGGAGAATCTAAAGGAGTCTAGGCCAATTTCTTTCATTAGAGCAATATCCTCCTGAAACCAAGCTAAGTTTTCTTATCAAATTAACCCCCACAAAAAAAGGTAAATTAAGAAAGTATATTTCACTGTTGCACTATGTAAGATGCTCAAGGAAAAGTGAAGTAAATCATACCTTCAGCTACATTCCCTGTGCTATGGTCCAAAATTTTTTCTATCGTGATAACATAAAATTTCTCAAAAACTATCATAACTATAAGAGGGATATGCGGTAAAATTGAAATTTATTACATTAAACCTTAGTACTATAGTGAAGTAAAAACAGTAAAAATCATTTTTTCCACTTAAAAGGTGTTAAATAAAATGTATTAAGATTGCCTGTTAGTAATATCTGTACTATATTTCAAAATGACTAATATTCTCATAATTCAAGATCTAAATAGTTGTTTATAAACTTAGATTAACTTAGTATATCTCAAATCTGAGACTCAATTCACTGTATCGAACGGATGAAGTAAAAAACAAACCTCTCTCTCATTAATAGAAACAAAATACAATTACAAGTTAAAGCTAGTGTATTTTATAGGAGGTTAATTTTTTGATCCATAATGTAGCTAAATGAATTCTTTTGAGTAATTTTGAGGGTACCATCCCTATCTCTTTTTTTTTTTTTTTTTTTTAAGATTTTTACCTTGGGCTACAGGAGGAATATTGGAGTGCAATACCTTTTGTAATCTGTATGCTGTTTCTTTTTCTATGCACTTACTTTTTTTTTTTTTTTTGAGAAAAAAATTTATACTTAGTATGCGTTTGGATACCGCTTATTTTGCTGAAAACTGAAAAAAAAAAAATTTTTTTTGTTACTATTCATTACTGTGCTGCATTATTCATTGACCTATTTTTACTGTTCATGGCCAATGAACAGTGCCATACGCGCTGAGCTGAAGAAAAAAAAAATAAAATAAAGCTGAAACTCAGGAAATGTGCCGCAAATCCAAACAAGCTTTAGTGTTTGTTTGGAAAAGATTATTTTTGCCAACTTATCTTACTATTTAACTTATTTTTGCTATTATTTATAGGTCTCACTGCACTTTAGGTATTATTCATGGGTTCCACTGTATTATTTCAGTTAACTTTTACCTTTATTTACAGTACATTTACCAAAAAAATTTTAGTTTCAACAAAATAAAACGGATTCCAAACGGACTCTTAGCATTATACATATAACCACTACAAAAAAGGGGCCTTTAGGCCCCGTTTTTTGGGCCGCGTTTTTAAAAACACGGCTTCAGTCCTTTCAATGGGCCGCGTTTTTGAGAACGCGGCCCAAAATAAAGCCTGAGGCCGCATTTTTAGACGTGGCCTCAAGTCTTTTTCTGAAGCCGCGTTAATAAAACGCGGCTTTAGTTTGAATGGGGCCGCGTTTTGCCTATAGCCGCGTGTTAGACACGCGGCTTTAGGCTTTATATATATAAGTTTGACTGGGTTGAGCAAATTTTTTGCTCAACCCTAGCCCACATCATGTTGAGCTGGGACTACACCCTCCAGAGCTGGGTTTGTGTTCTTCCACACACATCGGAGATCGATGCTTCCATCTCCGATCTCCGATCCGATCGGAGATGGAAGCTTCGATCTCAGATCCGATCGAAGATGGAGGCTTCCATCTCCGATCTGATCGGAGATAGAGGATTGGTTGGAGAGCGAGAGGGTGAGGTGGCGGCCTCTGATTGGGTCCTGCTCGGAGGAGAGAGAGCGCGTGTCGAGAGAGAGTGGGCCGGTGTGGGGGTTAGAGAGAGAGAGGAGAGCGGTGGCGTGGATGGTGGAGGAAGGGAAGTCGAGGTAGAGAGAGAGAGAGATGTGGGTGGTCACTGGGTGGGTCGAGTCCGTGAACAAGTGTGGGTCTTTGGGTGCTATTTTTTTGGGTTTGAGAGAGAGAGAGACAGATCTGTGTGTGTTTGTGTTTTTTTAGATTTGAAGACTGAAGAAGAAGAGTTGTAGAGACAATACCGGAGAGGAGTTCGAGAAAATGAGCTATGAGCTATGATCGGAGATGATCGGATCGGAGATGGAGTTTTGCCAGAGCCGGTGGCTGGGTTTGTGTTCGGAGAAGCGCGTTTAAATTTGCTGTGTTTTAAATTTGCTGTGTTTTAATTTACTGTGTTTTAATTTTCTTGTTCTTGTTCTTGTTCATGTTTAAATTTGCTGTGTTTTAATTTTCTTGTTCATGTTTAAATTTGCTGTGTTTTAATTTTTTGCTGGGTTATGTGTTTGTTTGTTTCAAATTTATTTCAAATTTTTTTTAAATTTGCTGTGTTATTAGTTTTTTTTCCAGAAAAAAAAATAATTCAGAATTATTTTTCAAAAAAATAATTCTGAAAAAGCAATAAATATAAATATATTTATTGCTTTTTCAGAATTATTTTTTTTTTTTTGAATATTTTTGGCAGTAGCCGCGTTTTAAACGTGGCCTAAGGTAGAATGGTCTTAGGCCACGTTTAGAACGCGGCCATTGACCTTAGTCTTAGGCCGCGTTTTAAACGCGGCCATAGACCTTGGTTTTAGGCCGCGTTTTTAAAAGTGCGGTCATAGACCCCGGTTGCCTATAGTCGCGGGGTTTAGGCCACATTTAAAAACGCGGCCTAAAAAAGCGCGGCCATAGCCTATAGTCGCGTTTTTAGGACCTTAGGCCGCGTTTTACAAAATACGCAGGCTTTTATTTGTGTTAACGCAAATAAAAGCCTGCGTATTTTGTAAACAAATAATTCACATAATTCCATTGACTTATAGTTATAGGTTCAACATTTCAGGGTCAAATAAATGGAGGAGAAAAAAAAAAAAACTTTTAGGGTTTGCATTATTCTAAGGATTCAACAGTTTAAGTACATTGACTTATAGATTCACGTGCACATGTAATATTTCGTACTCATCAGTCACAATTGGTTCCAAAGATTGAGAGCTCAGGAGCCTATTGTACTATAGTTTTCCAAGCCTTTTTATATAGGAATTTTTTTACTTTACTAAGCATACTTATGGGAAGCTTGGAGTAAGTCTTACTATAACTATAAAATAGTATCCTAGAGAGCGATTGCTTAAGACCTATGAATAATAGTAAATGTCTTAAGCAATCACTCTCTAGGATACAACGACAACTCTGCTAATATATTTTTTTAAATTTGACTAGTTGATGATGTACAATAAAATAGTATTTACTGTTGGATATGTTTTAAAATTTAAAGAGAAATATAATAAATTTAATTTTTGGGTAGGTGACATGTGGTGCCACCTGTATTGCTATTGACCAAATTGGTGGATATGGTAAGCGAGAATTAAGTCCACCTACCCCAAAAAATTCCTTCTTTTCTTCATAATTTTCAACTCCTTTTCGAAACAGTTTTTACCCTTCCTTAATCTCTTCTATCTTGCCAAAACTCTTGCTCTTTATTGGCAAATATTCCTTCAAAAAGTATCAGTAGACTTTGTTAACACCTTCCAAAACAAAGGTCAGTGTCATGGGAAGTTCTCAAATATTATGATGGGTTTATTAACACCTTCCAAAAAAGAAATCTTTAAACTGTGCACCCATATATACAAAGGTAAGGTTTCATTCAAATTATGAAAAAAAAAAGGTGCTATCTGATAGACTGATACTCTAATTTTTTTTTTTTGTGTGTTCTTCAATCTATTTATATTGGGCATCCAATGATGAATTTGAAACTCTAACTGTGAGTGCATATTAGCAGAGTTTCCGTTGTATCCTAGAGAGTGATTGCTTGAGACATTTGCACTAAAGGGTCCTCCTAGTGAAGGCAAACTCACTACTTAAGGATAGCGGATTTAGTTCCAGGCCTCAACGATCAATTTCTGCTTAATCTTGAATTTTATATGCTTTTACACTTGTTGATTTTGTTTAGTTGATCTGAACAAATCCTTATATTATAGTATTGCTATATTATTGAAATTGATTTATAACTTTGTTAATTAATTTGAGCAATCATTCAAACTGTTTTTCTAACATTTACTTGTCTTCATACAACAACTGAATTCTTATTACCATTGTTAACTTGCATTGGTCTCTCTCTCATACAAAGTAAGAAAAATGAACTCAATGTTTAGTGGCATTCAGTGTTCCAAGTTCTTTAACTTTTGAAGAAACAATCCTCCAAAATCATGTGGAGAATGAAACTTGGAAAGAATTAATGTACCGATGAAAACATTGATGCAGAGAGTGAGAAAGAAAGAGAGTCTGAGACCTGGATGTGTAGCAGTGAAAGTATCTTATATGCTAGTCCCTTTGCCATCTTGGTATGCAGCTCCTTCATACTGTAAAGGAAAATGATTTAAAACACCAAACATACTTAATGCAAAAGCACCATACATATATGTTAGAGCTGATAATTAATCACCGTTGCTGCATACATACCTGGTAAGCACTTGACCCTACTCCAAACCATCCGGAAAATCACTCCTGCTGAGACCTTCAGTGCTAGCAAAAAAATAAGACAGAGCTACAAGGTAGAAGAATAGTTGATGAATTTCCAAGTTTGAGTTCTGATTGCAGTGCACTGTTTAGCTCCAACTTCCTAGCTATATACTGTTAATTATTGGAGGTTTTAAACACTTGCATACGTACCCAAATTAAAATCTTTGACAAATGTGTTCTTAGTGTCTCTTTTTCCAATCCATATGCAAATTTAAATTAAAAAATATTGTTAGAAATACTGAATAATTGTATTGTATTTCTCAATCAAAGAATATATATGAGTGTGCCTTTATATAGGAGGCATATGAGTGTAGTACAAGTAAGAGTGTAGTACAAGATGTGTGCTGTACAAGTAATCAAGTGTGCTCTACAAGTAAACTAGTTTGGGCTTAAAGCCCACAACACTATACACGTTAACAGCCCCCCTCAAACTCAAGGTGGATGTCAGACCAGCTTGAAGTTGTCAACTAAATCACGAAGGCGTCCTTTAGGATGTGACTTGGTGAAGATATCTGCAAGTTGATCTTTGGAGGAGATGGAGAAGAGCTGGAGAGCACCATGGACAAGATAAAAACGGATAAAATGACAATCAATCTCGATGTGTTTAGTCCGTTCATGGAAGACATCATTGTGAGCGATATGAATGGCACTCTGGTTGTCACAATAAAGAGGAGAAGCAAAGGATGTGGACACACCTAAGTTCTTAAGAAGCCATCGTAGCCAAAGGAGCTCAGATGTGGTATCAGCAAGGGCACGATATTTTGCTTCAGTACTGGAGCGGGCCACATAAGTTTGTTTCTTGCTTCGCCAAGAAATCAGAGAAGAACCAAGAAGAAAGCAATAACCAGTGGTGGACCTGCGATCAGTGGGATCTCCTGCCCAATCAGCATCAGAAAATGCACGGAGAATAAGAAGAGACTGAGCAGAGTAGAAAAGACCATGGAAAAGAGTGCCCTTTAAGTATCGAAGAATACGCAGAACAGCAGCATAGTGAGTCGATTGTGGAGCAGACAGATACTGGCTCACCTGGTGAACAGCATAGGAGATGTCTGGACGAGTGACAGTGAGATAAAATAGGCTGCCAACCAAGCGTCTGTAAAGAGAGGGATTAGACAATGGCTTCCCTCCTGAGGGAGTCAGATGTGCATTAAGCTCAACTGAAGTGTCAACAGTCTTGCTATTAGTGAGTCCAGCTCGAGACAAGAGTTCAGAGGCATACTTGGCTTGAGTAATATAAAGTCCATCTGTAGAATGAGTGATTTCAAGACCCAAGAAGTAGCTGAGATGTCCAAGATCTTTCATCTCAAATTGCTGATTGAGAAAATCTTTGAGTTCTTGAATGCCACTGAGGTCATCACCAGTTATGATCATATCATCCACATATAGGAGAAGTAAAATAGTGCCTTTGTCAGTGCGACGAAGAAATAAGGCAGAATCATAATGACTGGCCATGTAACCCAAGCGAGAGATGGTAAAGCTGAATTTAGCAAACCAAGATCGTGGAGCTTGTTTAAGGCCATAAAGTGCACGTCGAAGGTGACAAACCTTGTTTGATTCAACAGAGAGACCAGGAGGAGGTTGCATATATACTTCTTCATTTAAATCCCCATTAAGGAATGCATTTTTAACATCCATCTGGAAAAGGTCCCATTTACTGGCAGCAGTAACAGCTAAGAGGGCACGAACAGATGAGATACGTGCAACCGGAGTAAAGGTCTCTTCATAATCAATCCCATACTCCTGTGTAAAGCCTTTTGCAACAAGACAAGTTTTGTAGCGCTCAATGGACCCATCAGAGCGAGTCTTAATCTTGTAGATCCACTTACAACCAACCACAGATTTCCTAGGGGGGAGAGTCACCAAATCCCAAGTATGGTTTTTAGATAATGCATCAAGTTCCTCTTTCATTGAAATCTGTCATAAAGGATCAGTGGAAGCCTCACGATAGGTGTGAGGCTCGTGCAGTGTAGCAAGAGCAGTGTAACAATGATAGTCAAGTAAATGTGCAGGAATGGATCTTACCCGAGTTGAGTGACGAGGTGGAATGTCTTGTGCAAGATCTTCAGGTGGAGCAGGAGCAGGGGACCCAAGCTCAAGGCTGGGGTTGGGGTTGGGTTGCTCGTCTTCAACCTGTTTATCTTCCACCTGTTCATTAAAGGGTGAACTAGGAAAAGGATCAATGATATCTGGTGGTTGGATAGAGAAGTCTACATGAGAATCAGGAGCAACTACAAGAGGATCAGGAGCAGCTACAGAAGGAATATGTGCCTCATCTGGAAAAAGATCTAAGACAGAAGAGGAAGATAGAGAGGCACGGAAGTGAGAGAGCTCTACAAAGAGGCGATGTTCCCAAAAGACAACATTGCGGGAGACACGAAGACGATAAGAAACAGGATCATAACACCGATACCCCTTTTGAGTTTTGCCATAGCCAAGAAAACAACAGAGCCTTGACCGAGGTTCAAGTTTGTTATGCTCATGTGGCTGAAGAAGAACGAAACAGGCAGAACCGAAGGAGCGAAGGTGATGATAATCTGGAGATGACCCAAAAAGGCACTCATATGGATTTTGATTTTGGATGACAGGACTGGGAATGCGATTAATAGCATAAACAGCATGAAGTGCAGCTTCGCCCCAAAAAGGAGCTGGAACTTTGGCAGAGAGAAGGAAAGCACAAACAGTGTCAAGAATATGACGAAATTTTCGTTCGGCTCTACCATTTTGCTGAGAGGTACCTGGACAAGTTAGTTGATGAACAGTGCCATAGGAATGCAAAACAGCATGGAAAGCATATTGAGTGCACTCAAGAGCATTATCAGATCGAAAAATTTTGATACGTTTGGAAAATTGAGTTTCAACCATTTTTGCAAAATTAGAATATACTTGCAACAATTCAGAATGATGTTTCATATGAAAAATCCAGCTATAACGGGAATAATCATCAACAAAGACGACAAAATATCGAGATCCACTAATACTAGAAACAGAGGAAGGTCTCCAAACATCAAAATGAATTAAGTCAAAGATATCAGTGGACACTGATTCACTAGTATTGAAAGGCAAAACTGGTTGTTTTCCTAATTAACATGAAACACAATCAAAATTTTCTATGGACACTGAGCCTAACAAACCTCTAGAAGCCAAGTGTTGTACCCGAGAGGAAGATGTGTGACCAAGTCGGGCATGCCAAAGTGCAAGGGAAGGAATAGAAGAAACTGCAGCAGCTGCAGCAACAGAAATAGAAGCAACAAGTGGAAGACGAAGGTTGTCCACGGGAAACATACGTCCAACTCTGGGACCGGTCCCAAGCTCTTGTCCCGTCCTCGGATCCTGCACAATACACCCAGAATAATCAAAGATAATACGATAACCCAACTCAGCTAATTGTCCCACAGAAAATAAATTGTAAGAAAGGTCAGGAACATTAAAGACCCCAGGAACTGAGAGGTTAGAGGTCGAAATAGAACCTATATTATGACCAGACATTGTGGAACCATTTGCTGTGCGAATATTAAGAGGGTATGGTGCAGGTTGAAGTTCAGAGAATAAAGACGAGTGAGGTGTCATGTGATTGCTACAAGCAGAATCCATAAGCCAAGAGGAAGGAGACATACCAGATAAAGATGAGAGCGAAGAGGATAAGATGCATTACCAACCATACGAATGACATTTGCGATGATGTTTATAAGGTCATCTATGGAAATGGTGAAAGTGGCTCCAGAAAACTGAGACTGTGCAATGATGGGAGCCATTGGTTGGACACTCTCAGTGTTAGCAACAGTAGCAGCAGAATTTGATTTGTTGCGATGATAGCAAGTCTCAATATTGTGGCCAATACGTTTGCAAAAATTGCAAAAACGTTTGCTGGATTGTCGGCAACGATTATTGCAAAAAGAAGAAGACTTGTCCTTATTCTTCATTTAGAAGCAAAATATGCAAAAATGGACTGCAAAAATGAAATCTAAGCGAAAAACTGGGTAAGGAGTATCTGGACTGCAAAAAGTCAACTCTGGTCAAAAGTCAACGGTCAAACTGGTCAAAGTCAAAGTCAACCCCCAGTCAGCAGTCGAGTCAATGTGGGTCAATGGTCTGGTCAACGATGACATCAGCAGATGTGTGGATGATGATGTCAGCAGATGACGTGGCGTGATGACGTCACTAAGGGCTGATGTCAGTAGAGACTTAAGGCACGTGGGGCGCGTGAAGGCGCGTGGAGTTGCAGATGCGGGGCGTGGGAGCGCATGTCGCACCAACCGAGCTGTGCAGTGGCGCGTGGAGGTGCGTGAGGCATATGAGCTGCGGAGCAGAACCTTTAGGAGGCGCGTGGGGGCGCGTGCCATCTCCGATGGCTTCGAGGCTTCCACAGATTTGTAGATTGGGGCAAGATGATCTTAGTGGTGCCTTGATAAAATAAATCGGAGCAATATTCACAGCGGTGATGGAAAGGGCAGTGGTCTTTGTGGTGTGAAACTCCTCAACGGCAGCTGCTGTAGGTCCGGAACCTAAGGACGACGGCTGGAAGATGTCGGAGGTTCGACGGCGAAAGGTTGAGACAGTTGTTGTGACGGCGGAAGCGATGTTAAAAATGGAGCAACACCAATAAGGACAAGACTGCTAAGAAAAGGTCAGAACAGTGACTCTGATACCATGTTAGAAATACTGAATAATTGTATTGTATTTCTCAATCAAAGAATATATATGAGTGTGCTTTATATAGGAGGCATATGAGTGTAGTTCAAGTAGGAGTGTGGTACAAGTAGGAGTGTGGTACAAGATGTGTGCTGTACAAGTAATCAAGTGTGCTCTACAAGTAAACTAGTTTGGGCTTAAAGCCCACAACACTATACACGTTAACAAATATAAATCATAAACCGATTATTACTCTTGTTCTATATTAAAGTATTTTTTTGGGTCATCTGGATCACATGGCTTAATAAATTAAGGCCTAAATTTGCCCCAAAATATAGAATTATTATTACTGGTTGACCGATTGGGAAGCCATTGAATTCACCAACAGCAGCTGCAAAATGAACAAAGGAAACACCAGCAAATTATAAAACAAAAGCTCAGCTAATTCTAAGACGACGAGTTATTGTTGCGTAGTTGAAGTCGTAGCACATTTGGTAGCAAGAATGTTAGGCGCATAATTCGGCCCCAAAGTACATTGTTTGGGGCTAATATTTTACAGCCCTATATAACGAGCTAAACTAGATAAACTTCATCTCTATGGACTGGAAAATCCCTAAAGCCCAATCCCCAAGAGTAGATGAAATGGGTTATGTTAAGCAAGTAATACCTCCCAAACTACATGACCGCAAATAAAACCAAGGCCAAGTCAAAGCCACCCTTTAAATGCAACTAGCCGATATTCTGTGGGATGCCCGGTGCATGCTCAAAAAATCTATCAGAGAAATTATCTTATAAAAGCATCCACAGCAGTGGAGCTAAATTTTTAGCAATTTAGCTCCATCAAAAGTTACTTTATCTATTTTAACTACACACGTGCTGCAGCAGTGGATCTATTTTAACTTTCAACACAATAAAATAATATAAACATCACAATAAAATAATATATACCCTACAATAAAATATTAATATTTTATTCTCTCTCTCTCCCCAAATAAAATAAAAAAAACCTATTCTTTTTTTCTCCTATTCTATCTTCTCTCTCTCTCTCTGCAGTCGGTCTCAACTCTCTTTCTCTTTCTCCCTCTCTCAGATCAGCTCTCTTAAACCTTGCCCTGTGTAGATCGGTGGTGGCTGAGCATGTTGGGTCCATGGAGGTGACCTTGCTCCGTGTAGATCGGCGGTGGTTGGTAGTGAGTTGATGGTTGGGGTGTGTGGTGGGTGGTGGTGAGGTGGTGGGTCTAGGTCCGTATAGATCGGTGGTGGTGGTGGTGGGTTTGTTCATCGGTGGGTTTTTTTTTTTTTTTTTTTTTTTTTTTTTTTTTTTTTCTATTTCTGAGATGGGTTTGGTGATTGGTGGTAGTGGGTTGATGGTTGGGGTGGGTGGTGTGTGGTGGTGAGGTGGTGGGTGGTGGGTCTAGGTCCGTGTAGATCGGTGGTGGGTTTGTTCATCGGTGGGTCAGCTTGGGCTGGTGACATTGAGGTCGGCGGAGGCGTGGGACGGCGGCTTGAGACGGCGACGTGGAACAGATTGGCGAAGTAGAGAGTGGATGAGAGAGAGAAAAAAAATGAGAAGGAAGAAGAAAGAAGAAGAGAAGCCGGAGAGAGAGAGAGAGAGAGAGAGAGAGAGAGAGAGAGGGAGGGAGGGAGAAAACAAGAAAGAGAAATATTTTTTAAATCAAATAGGAGAGAGAAAGTTAATAAAATAACATTTTTTATTTTTAGCTTTGATGAACAATGCACATTTATTTATAAATGTGCACTGTTCATGTGGAGCTAAAAAATAAGGACATAGCTCCACTGCTGGAGCATTGTTTTTGTGCTTGAGGAGCTATATTGCTATATATTATAGCAATATAGCAATATAAGAGCACTGCTGTGAGTGCTCTAACCCGTTGGGTTCATCAATAGTAAAATATTATTGTTAGTCATGACTAATCTACAAAGTTTGCTAGTAAAACTAAGTTCAAACTAAAACCTTGTCCCAACCCATTTTTCGATTCCAAAACTGGGTATCCTTTGTCATTTAGTGCTTTGTCATGAATTGTAAGAGGGGAAATGAGACATACATTTTACAATGTTTAAGAAATCATAGACCTCAATATAAAAGAAAAAAGTTACCACCATCTATGTCAATGTTTAATAAAAAAGTACTCTCCATAAATCTTTCAAATCTTCATCATATATACATAGAAGATTTTATAAATTACATAGCAATCAAATACTTGGGGTTTTTTCCTCTCTTCTGTTATATACATATGCTCATAGCTCTTCATGCCAACTCATCTCAAATACACATGAAATTATCCAAACAAATAAGGATATTCTTTAATTTCAACCTGTCAACTACACCTAGCTACCCAACCCCATGGTTCATCTACTTCCTTCAGTTGTTGCCTTCTTGAATGCTAATTGTTTTTTTTTTTTTTTTAAATAACATATTGGTAAGCAATCTCACTAGCAGAAAAGAGATTATAGATTACGTAACCTCTCTTTGACTTTAATTTTATAGTTATTGATGAAGTAGTACCATATTTTGTTTATATGCTTTCTATTAAACAATTATTATAATGAACTAACGAAAACAAAGAGTTATTATCTTTTATTTGGTGTCTAGTCTTGAAACAATGAACCAAAGGAAGCAAATGAGCATTATCTTTTAATTAATGGCTATTTAGTACAAAAAGAGTCAGTATCTTTTAACGCGAGAGAATTCTCAAGAAGAGCGACATATGACAGAACCTTATACTCTCCCACATGAAGTTTCTATTTATATGTATTGATGATTGATTTATTGATTTATTAGGATTAGACAAGTAATGAATAATTATAGAAAATTCAAGGAGTACCATAAATACGCATTTGCTACTCTCATATAATAGTAGATCTCATTAATTAAATTAATGATGAGATTTACTAATCATGTGATAGAGGAGTACTTATTTATAATACTTCAAAAGTATTTTATAATTTTCTAATAAATACAAATTTCATAAACCTTTTTTTTTTCCGTAACAAAACTATTATCTGGGTGTAAGCCCAAATAATTATCTTTCTACTTTTCCTTAAGTGGACCAAGCCCATAGAAAGCCCAAGGGAGAAAGAATGAGAATTTTGGTTTAGGGGCTAAGAGAGGGTGTTTTTCCTACTTATTTTTGGGTTCTATGGGGAAACTTTTGTAAGTGGGCTTGTAGTGTTTGTAAAGCCCATGGAAGCTATGCATACGTAGAAAGCCCAATTGTATGGCGAAGATGTTTGCACTTTGCACTCCAAGATATAAACTTCATTTGCAACCACATATCCGCATATAATGCTAGCCTAATCACAATTAACGTCCACTGTCAATCTGTCATAAACCCAAAAATTTATCAACTCCAAAAGATGCCAATCCTCTTATGCCAACAAGCCAAATTTAACTGGGCAAGCCAAATTGCTCTACTTGACAACAAACATAATCATCCTAACCTCCCATAAACTTCTTTACCCAAAGCTTGAGTTATGCTAATACCTAGTGTTCTAAACAAGTCTAGAGCTGAGTCTTTCCTTAATATAGCATTATAATAAGAAGTGATTAAATTCAACACGGATTGGATTTAAAACTCTTGTTTTACACGCTCTAATTATTATGTGTCAAGTTAGCTTATTGCACTTTTTTTTTTTTTTTTGGAGAAACCAGCTTGACACACGATCAAAGTCTTTTTAGTTTATTGCACCTAATCTTTTCTTTCCCTTATTTATAGTTCATTATTAATTGAGAATTATTATTCGACAAGAGTCTTATAGTTTAATTGACACCTCTGTATGCACAAAGTAAACATGGCAAAATGGATCGGAATTTTTTAACCTAAACTGACTCAAAAAATACCCAACCCGAACCCGATTTTTTTTTTTTACCCGAAGCAAAAATGGGTTGATCCGTGACCCGACCCGTGTTTTTTGCGGGCCAACCTGACCTAACCCGCAACCTGAACAAAACCCAAACCATTTTTTTAAAACTTTTTTTTTTGGTAAAAAAATAGTAAAATCAAGATAATATTGATTTAATTGTTTGTTGTGAACTTTAAGGAAACAATTGATACAATTACATAACTACATGCAAATTAATTGAAAGATGAATGGTTGAGCATTCTATAATGAGTAAAGATTTTTAGATATCAAATAGCAAAGTACATGTCAAGATAATCTAGTTACAGTAGAGTTAAAAACATAGATTTACAATTGTAGACATGTGTGAGAAACGTTCACAAGTGTGAAAATAGTGAAGCTAAAGTATCAAATTAGCATAAATTATGAATGCTTAGATCTATTTTATAACAATTTATGTCCAAAATAAACAACTTTTCAAAATAAATTATGATATTTCTTAGAGTTTGTGTTGCTTAATAATGATATGATATTTATAAAAGAGATCATGTATAAATAAGTAAACAATCAAATTTTAATGTATATCTCAAATTGAAACAAAGTGCCAATCACAATTGATAATAGATTATAAAATTAATTTTCAAGATTGTAAATTTCTAATATGTTTTTATTCTTTATCAAATAAGTTATCCAATAAGTCATTTGTAATTTTATTTTATATTTTGAAATGTTGATATTGTGTAGAAATAAAACTTGTGTATTTGTTTTACTTATCTTTGTGTTAGTTTGGTTTAGATAGCAATATTAGGATTTGTGTAATTTTAAAATTATTGAATAAGTATTAATAAGTTTAATTAAGTTCATTCTTGATATAAGTGGTGAATTCAAAGTAATGCATTTTACATCAAGTAATATGTTGCATAACTTTCTAAATGGCAAATACATATTTTCTTTACATATATATAAAAGACAGAACATTATTCATGAACAGTACCTGGCACAATAATTCAGAAGTATTATTTGCTTTCGGTGGAAAAGGTTTTCACCCCAGTAAAAGCAATTTACCTTTCGAATTTTCAGCAATCTTCAGCAAGATTAAGGCTCCCTTCGGTCTATTTAAGGCAGCCTCTTCTCCATCCTAAGGCAGAACAAGTTTCAGAGAGAAAACTACTTCCTCAATCCTTCTCATTACCAGTTTTGTAATAGAATGGAAAACCTAGTTTGCATTTGTAATTCTCCAGTCAGTCTTACAATTGTAACCATATGGCCCCAGTCGGCCTCAGTCTTGTAATCAGATAGCCCCAGTCGGCATTTTACCCCCTTTCGCCTGTAACTTACCCCCTTTTGGTATCAGAGCCAAGTTGGCCGATCAGTGTATTTGTAAGTTACATTTATCAATTATAAGTTGGCCGGTTATACCGTCTTAGTTATCATTTCAAAATATTGCAATATTATTTTGATAAGCATCATTATTTTCAACATTTCATTATCTATTTCTTGATAACTCATCCATTTCCATTCATTTCTTCATATGTTACTATTTCATGATCTTCTACTTGTTTACCTAGTGTTTCAGTTTTCTTTCATTTGGTTTATCCATTTTGTGTTATCTGTTTATTCTAACTAGTTATCTCCTAGTTACCTGCTTCTTCTTGTTTCTGCGTTTAGCCCTAAAGTTTGCTACAGGTGTGTACTGTTGAGGATATATAAGACCTGATTTGTGCTTATTATAATCCAGTTAGACCTGTGTATCCTTGGTTCGCCGTTTAGCCGTTTAGCCGAAGAGAGGCATTAAGGCGTTTTTAGGCGTTTAGGAGTGAGGCAGTTAGGGGATGTAGTTTGCACAAAAGGGCAGTTCGTCCCTTAGAACACCCTGTTCTTAACCAAAGGTTGAATCCAGTTATTTGGAGATAAAGGTGATTAGGTTTTAATTGTTTAGATAAAACTTTTAGCCAAAATGATAAATAGGTTGTTTAAAAGTAACTCTACCTCCAGTCTAGCCAGTAGATCTTCATCACTCCCTGATATTCCACAAGATGTTGGAATCATCAATAGTGAAAAGTATGAGTTATCAGATGGAGACCTAAAGTTAGGAGAATGGAACCTCCCTAAAGTACCCACAAAAGAATTCTATAAATCTTCATGGAACTTGAAAACGGTTTTCAAGACAGATTTCCATGTTAGAACCATAGAACAAGTTAATGGAATAAACAAGGAGTACGAGACGTGCTACCTGTTTAGCCCAGCCACCATAAAAGCCCATAAGAAAAAAGGACATAACTTCTTACATATAGGTTTAGTCCAAATTGGAGTTAAAGCCTTCATCAGATCAAGGTTGAACAGTTTAATCCTTTTGGCCCTTAGAGATACTCGTCATATACAATTTAATGACAGCCTTTTAGGAACCATCGAAACCAGTTTAAGTAATGGACCAGTTTATTTTGACTGTTTCCCAGATTTCACCATCCACCTCCATGACCTACATGTCATGAAGGCCCTCACCCTAAATATCAAGACCCATGCAACCCTCATGGTGTAGGGAACCAGCCAGATAGCCTTGATATACAGAGTCTACTATAAGTGCATCAAGATAAACATGAATGTTGGAGCTTTGGATAGAAAGAAGATGGGAGAAACACTTCTTATCCAAACCAATGTCCAAGCCAAAATTCAGGTACCAAGAACCCTGAAATGGTCTGAAGTTTCATTTTCATAAAGTTGGACTCTAGAAAATGAGAATTATCCTCTCCAGATCCAAAACTCGGACCAGAATCCAAACTTAGATTTTGTCCAACAGCTAGCAGATGGTACTGTTAGACTCAGCTTTGACCAATCTAGGTTTAGGACACCTTTAGATAAGTATAGGCCTAGATCCCCAGTAGATCTCTGCCGATCTCCTCTACCCAATAGGCAGCCACCTTTTCTTCTTTGCGATAGATCAGCATCCCATGCCAGCTCCTCTAAACCTTTAGCACCATACCCGAGATCTAGAAGAGACTTAGGTGTAGAACTCCAAGGAGTTAAAACCAAATCCCAGGTTAGTACCCCTTGCTACACAGCCAAACAGGACTTAGTTGTTGATCAAGATAACGACAACAGTTGCAAGACACCATCCCCATCCAAAACTGATATGGAGGAACCATACCAGTACGAGGAACATGAACCCCCAGTTGATCATGAGATCATGGCCTTAAAGAAAGACTTCACCCCCGACCTAGTGGCCCTAGGAAAGGAATTTGATTCTGAAAGAAACAGAGTTAAAAGAGAAGCCTATAGAGCCAATCATACTTTAGAGCAAAAGAAAGAAGTTTTAAAGAATTGGCAAGAATTCATGAAAGAGATATCGGACAATATCCCTTTTTCTGAATATTTTGAGAACCATTTTGAATGGCACAAAAATTCTTGTGTCATCACCAAAACCAACTAGACCAAAGAAGACACTAAGGAAGTTGTCCAGTCTAGTCACCTACCCCAAGATGCTATCACCTTTAAGTACAAAGGAAAGGATATCCTTGGTACACCTTTCAGGATTCCTTTTGAAAAAGAGAAACTTGCAAAGAAGGTGATTGAGCAGAACAATTACACAAACCAGTGTCTAGGGGTAATAGGAAAACAGCTTGACAGGGTAGAAGAAAAGATGGAACATAAGGTTGTCCTCCAACTAGGAAACCCTAGCAAACCCATTCAGACCCTAGAAAAGCCCTTAGTTAAACTCCCCACAAATAGACACACCAGCCTTAAGTCTAAAGACAAAACAACCTTAGAAATAGTAACCCAAATGATAGAGGATCTGAAGAATGATCAGTCACCCCTTCACCCTCTAAAGGTCTCCAGCTTATTGTTTTAGATATTCGCACAGCCTTTAGTAGTTCTAGTAGAACCTCCTCAGAAAATGAAAAAGAGATAGAACATAAAAAAAAAAAAAAAAAAAAACCAGTTTCAAGGATTAGAGGTAAAAAGGCTTTATCAGTCCAACCCAACCAGTTTAACCAAAAATTGGTCCCCCGACCAACACCTCCTGACCTCCAATATGAGGAAAAGAATGTAAACAACCAATTCATTGTAACCTCTAGCAAACTCTGTGAATGAAACATAGATGGTCTATCAGGACAAGAAATCCTAAACAAGATCCAGCACCTAACCATGGTAGCCAATAACTACCTAGATGAGGGACGCCCCCACGCAGAAGTCATTGAGCTCATAGTCTTAGGATTTACAGGAAAACTTCTACAATGGTGGAACAATTGCCTAACAGAAGTAGCCAAAGATAGTATCAAAAGTGCTGTTCAAAAGAATGAGGAAGGTCTCCCCATTTTTGATGAACGCCTAGGAAGAGGAATTCCTGATGGAGTAAATACTTTGATTTATACGATCATAAACCACTTCATAGGAAAACCTAGTAACATCACATCTAGGATTTATGATCAGTTGAGTAATCTTAGATATCGAACCCTAGGAGATTATAGGTGGTATGAAGATGTGTTCACCACTAGAGTTATGCATAGGAGTGATTGTAACTCTCCATTTTGGAAGGAGAAGTTCATCAATGGCCTACCCAGATTATTTGGAGAAAGGTGAAAGAAACACTTTGTAACCCCTTAGGTGTCATAGATTATGACAACCTAACCTATGGTGACATCTCTAGCACAATCCGAAGTAAAGGAATGAAGATGTGCAGAGACTTTAAGATCCAGAGCCAAGCCAACAAAAGCAAAGCCAAGTATGAAGTAGAAACCTTTTGTACACAATATGGTTTACCTCCAATTGCACCTTCCAAAAGAAAACCCAAGTTCAGGAGGAAAGAATCCCCTAAGAAGCCTTACAGAAAAAGGGCAGCTACCAGGTATTACAGGAAAAAGGAATATAGCAATTTCAAAGACAATGATTTTTATAAAAAGGGAAAAACCCTTAGATCTAAGACCACAACCAGATATGAGAAACCCTCAAAAGAATCAGGAAAATGCTTCAATTGTGGTAAGAAAGGTCATTTTAGCAAAGAATGTAGATCCAAGGCAAAATCCCTTATCAACACTCTTGTTAGTGACCAAACCAGCAAAGATGAGATCTTTAGATTTCTAGAACTAACTCACATAGAAAGTGAGTCAACCAGTCGTTCTAGTGACCATGAGATCCACCAACTAAACTAGTCATCATCTTTAGAACCCTTTAAAGATTCAGACTTCTTTTGTGGCCCAGGAATTGATTTAGCTTGCAGAGATAGTTTTTGTAGAAACAAGACTATCAATGCTCTCAGAAAACAAGTCAATGTACTAAGCAAGCAGGATGAACTATTCTTAAATCTCATTGAACAGATTGAAGATCCAGTACTTAAAACCCAAAAGCTTATTCAGATCAATAGAGCTAAATACCAGTTTAAACCTAAGGATAGAACCCTTAGCCAAGATTTGGATATATCTGAAGTACAAGAAGGCATCCTTGTTAATCCTAAATATCCTAAACCTAGTTCACGATATTTATCCATCATTCCCTTCAAAACTAGCCAGGCAAAGAACCCTGGATTGAATAAACTATACCAAGAATACCAAGATCAAAGTCCTAACCAAATTTCCTTCCATCTACCAAATGTTTCTCCAAATTGGTCATATTCCAATCATAAAAACATTTGTTATCATTCAACACTTGTTTTTAAATTTTTAAGCATACATTTAAAGAAAATTTGTTTTGCTTATTTAAACAAATATTGGCAGCAGAAAAAACACAAATTTTACACAAACATCCAAAAGTGGAAAATGTCTTCTTCAGATAAAAAAAAACAAGGGAGAAGCACTCGCATAGAACTCTTCTCAAACCAAAAGACTAGGAAGGTCTTCTGAAAGGCATGAAGGCGCTTCTTCTAAGGGAAACCAAAGAGAAGCAATATCCTTTCAAGAATCTGCCGCAATGGCACATTCCAGTAGTAACCCATACTCCACAACAACCACCCTTAACTTCCTTCACTTAGCCTATATACTACAGGATAATGGCCTTTTCCAAAGAACCCTAAAAAAACTAGAAATACATCTAGCTAACCTTGAGGCAAGAAATGGAGCCATTACCAGTCATATCACCAGTCTATTCTCCGACAAAGAGGAAATTCGTTCAAAGGATAAGACTGTTTTAATGGGCACAAATTTTTTCAGGCTAAGTCTTAAGACCCAAGCCTCGGTAAGAAGTGCATTTGCCAACCTACCTCTCGAGATACAAGTCTGTATTCTTTGAAGTAAGGCTATGACTGAATCACTTGACCAATGATTCAGACACTTCAGAATTTTGGTCACCGCCAGACATCCAGATCCTAATGACTCAGATCATGTTAATGATGCTCTGTCACAAGCTCGTTGGGAAGTATATTTTGGAAGCAGTCTCAGAGTCAATGAAAGGGCAAGACACCCCTTTCCCGGATTGTTAATCAATTATAGTGATGTTTCAAAAGATGAAGAGGAGGATAATCAAATGAATCCCCACTGGCTTTCTCAGATGTTTGAATATGGTTTTGTCAGGTTCATAAAATTATCCAGCCATAACCAAGTCAGCGGGCTCCCTTTGATTATCAAAGACACTATCACTACCATCAAGAGCCCGTTTGTCTCTATCAAGTACTGGAGCACAATCCCAGAATGGGAAATGAACAATTGGATCTTCATCACTCCTAGAAAATCCACAAGATGCTAGAATCATCAATAGTGAAGAGTATGAGTTATCGGATGTAGACCTAAAGTTAGGAGAATGGAACCTCCCTAAAGTACCCACAAAAGAATTCTATAAATCTTCATGGAACTTGAAAACGGTTTTCAAGACAGATTACCATGTTAGAACCATAGAATAAGTTTATGGAATAAACAAGGAGTACGAGACGTGCTATCTGTTTAGCCTAGCCACCATAAAAGCCCATAAGAAGAAAGGACATAACTTCATACATATAGGTTTAGTCCAGGTTGGAGTTAAAGCCCTTATCAGATCAGGATTGAACAGTTCAATCCTTTTGGCCTTTAGAGATACTCGTCATATACGGTTTAATGACAGCCAAAGATTTAAGAATTTAGAAAGCACTTCTCATCAGAACAATGGGGAAGGACCCTCATTTCCAAGGACTTCTGATGACGAAGATGAAACTGTTAAGCCCACAGCCACTATGGTTCAAGAAGAAGAACAACTCAGTCAGAAATTCTTAGAAACCATTAATATGATTAATTTCCAAAAATGGCATTCCAAGGTCAGGATTATCATCAGTACAGATTTTGAATTTGAGGTCGTTTCCTTGATAGATTTAGGTGCTGATCTCAACTGCATTCAAGAAGGAATCATTCCCTCCAGTATTTCAGAAAAACTAAGGAAAAACTAACATCCGCAAGTGGCGGAAAAATGCAGATTGAATTCAAGATCCCAACTGTGCATGTGTGCCAGGACAACACATGTTTCAAAACCACATTTGTCCTAGTTAAGAATATGACGGATATGGTCATCCTAGGAAACCCATTCATGTGTCTATTATATCCCTTTATTACAGATAGTGAAGGTATCACTACCCATCCTTTTGGCCAGCCAGAAAAGTTTAAGTTCTTCAGGAGCCCGGAGCCTAGAGATATAGTATCCTCCAAGATATATATATATACACACACACACACACACACATATATATATATATATATATATAATTCATTTGAAAAATACGGGTCAACCCAACCCAACTTGCAACCAGTTTTTAACCTGTTTTGACCCACAACTCGTTTGACATGTGAACCGACCCGACCCGACCCGACCCGCCCATTTTGCCATGTCTAGCACAAAGTGCTTAGGAGTTTAGGGAGAGAATTCAAGCAAATCAAAACCCAACATGTGTGTGACAACAAAAAGGATCCCAACATAGATTGTTATTATTTTTTCGTAAATGAGAAAAATTATTTTGTCCCCCGATCTCATGAAAGTTATGTTTTAAGTTGTGTTGATAAATTTCTGTATCAAAACAAGTGTTATTGATGATTGCATCCAAAATAGTTTAGTTATGTATTGTGTTCAGTCAAGAAGCTGATTGAAGAACTCAATCTACAAATGACTTCACATCTGCTTGAGATAAGTAGGTTTACTTATCTTTAGCAACAGGAATTAATACCAGATTGGTTGTCTCTCATCATCTTTAGACCCAAATTAAGAAACTGGAAGACCCCTATTGTAATATGCTTACTACATAGAAATTTAGAACTAATTTTCAGAAAAAGTGCATGCTAGAGGATACAGCGAACAATTAGTTCACCATACAACAAATCAGTTGCTCAAAATTCAATTACTACTCATGTACAACAAAGGTTCGCTTTTGATGACATTTTCCTTTTGGAGAAAATTATTGAACCATAGAGCAGAGCGTTTCATGTACCTTGTCAACCCATTTTTGTAATCTATGTAAGTGATGCCAAACTGAACAGTATAACCAAAATCCCACTCAAAATCATCAAGAATTGACCACGCAAAGTATCCTCTCACGTCAACCCTAGCCTTGCCAAAACCATAATTGTCAATGTTTTAGAGAGAGAGAGAGAGAGAGAGAGAGAGAGAGAGAGAGAGAGAGAGAGAGAGAGAGAGAGAGAATTACACTTTTCCATACTCCAATTACACTTAACCCATGAGCTATTAAAACAAATGATCAAGACTCCCCCCCCCCCCCCCCAAAATTTAAAAAATACATTATATTTAACAATTTTTCGACTGTTTTCCTATTAACGTCAACTAAATTTAGCGTTGAAAAATCAATTTATTCCTTAGTTGTCTATTTTAAAGGGGACTATATGGTTTTCAGTGTAAAATATTGTAATACTTAATACCAAAATAGACGGTAGAGAGGACATTGAAACAAACTTATAACTTTGAGAGTTCAATCATACATTTTGATAGTTTATGAGGTATTAAGTGTAATCGTATATTGATAGTTTAGATGAAAGTAGGAGTATAGGGGTAATATGAGAGCTGGAGAGTTAATATTATCATTGCATAGCTAATTAACAGTTAATAAAAAGTATATAGTACATGGATTTGGTTCTAATTAAGTTATATATTATTTTTTATTTTTTTAATTTAATTTTATGTAGAACTTTAACTCATGTGGGTCCATAGTTCTTCCAATATTTTTGGAGTTTTGATATCCATTATAGAGTTACTGTTGAATGTGATATCCAAATATAATAAAGTTACTGTCGTGTGTGACAGTACTGTACGTCTACAATTATTATAGAATTATGAAATAGAAAATAGTTATTAAGTGTTGTGGTTGAACCTACCAACAGATTTGAGGTAAAAACTATCTTAATTGACCATATCATAGTTAAAAATAAAAATAAAATAAAATAGGAAGATAAGAAAATTAATTAATGCTCGATGTGATGTAAATAATTAACGAATATGACAACATTATGTCAAGAAAAATCTTGTTATTAGTAGAGATACCATATCTAAAATGTTGTGGGTATTATAGCATTTCCTTATTTCGTGCATATATAATATAACCAACATTAGGGTTTAAATGCAAATTCAATTGTCATAATAACATCATTTATGGTGCCCCATGCTTGTGGTTTGAACTTCATTATCCCTCCACACATTTTATGCATAGTCACTCACCTTATAGCCTTTAAGAGAATTGATAGATCACTATGGTGGTACTTTCCTTAATTCACACACATATAATATATTTAACACTAAGGTTTAGGTGATCATCCAGTCATAATGGCATCATTTAGGGTGTCACATGTCTGTACTTTAAACAAGCACACCTCTCTCACTTCCACTATCTACCTATAGAAGAAAAAAAAAAATCCCAATACTATATACATAGCAACTCACCTTATAGCCTTCAAGAGATTTGATAGATGACTATGGTAGTAATTTATCCTCAAGCTATCATTGAGAGCCTTTTGAATCGGCAATGAGCCATTATCAACAACTCCTGAAAAGTATAAATGTATATGTATATTTGATTTAATTACAAATTAAAATTTCAGTTGCACTACTAAAACTTATAGTTTCTTACCATTTTCTGTAATGAAAATAGGCAGATTGTTGTATTTTTTATTTATGTATAGCATAAGTTCTCGAATTCCTCTTGGATAAATGAAAACCAGTCAGCAGCGGTCTACAAAACCATTATTTACATAGTTTTTTTAGTATATACAAGAAGTACAATATTCTTTTATTGAGATCATACACCTAGAGACAAAAGTCTAGGGTTAAGTTCTTTTATTTTTGTACAGATAAATTGCCAGTGGAGGAGCGTAATTAATGCTCTAAGGGCCCATTTGGATTGAGAGAGGAAGGAGGCTAATTTTGTGCCAAATTTATTTTACTATTCTTTAATCCAAATGGACCATAAAACATTGAAAGATAATCACAAGCAGCATATGCAATTAGTGCTTTCCTAAGTCCAACACATTCTTTCTTCTATTTTTGCCCAATCAAAATAAGTGCTTCCCCTATTTAACTTCAAGTGAGTCAGTGCTTCTTTTTTGTTTTATTGCAGTCATTCATAATTTGCAGAGTTAAAGAAAAAAATTATGTTAATGGAAAAAAAAAAAAAAAACAAAGACCTCATGCGAGAGTACATGAGGTTTTGCCATATGGTGCTCTAATTTTACATTTAACATTTTTTAGCACTTTTTATTAAGTATTTTTTACTGTTACCCAAAAGTTTACATTAACTTATATTTTACTATTATCTCATTAATCTCCCATTGATTGCCTTAGCTTATACCACGCATTTTCTCTCTTCTTCGTGTCTTTTAGCATACCCACCATTTTAGTATTAAAAACAAAAGAAAAAAAAATAATTGAGGACTAATACTAATAACTAACCATATAAGGCATTAGGGAGAGATAGAGAAACACGAAAATCTTATGGACAGTTAAATGAAACGCTTGGTTGGAATGAATAAGAGAACAAGCTTTGAAAAACTAAAACAGAAAGTTGGAAGAGATTACAAGGGTGGGAAGGAAAGTTATTGTCACAAGTAGGAAGAGAGGTCCTCATCAAATCAGTTATTCAGGCCATTTTGACATATGCCATGAGTTGTTTTAAATTACCAATCACCTTATGTCATGAGATTGAAACTCTTGTTCGAAAATTTTGGTGGGGATAAAGGGGTGATTGGAGAAAAGTTCATTGAGTTAGGTGGGATGAGTTGTGTAATCGCAAAGATCAAGGAGGAATGGGTTTCAAGGACCTCACCATGTTCAATGAAGCAATGTTGGCAAAGCTCTCATGGCGGCTTCTCCATGATGATAATTTCCTATTCTTTAGAGTGTTCAAAGCTAGATTTTTTCCAAATGGTACTATTTTGGATGCCAAGGAATCGGCCTCTGCTTCATATGCGTGGAGAAGCATCCTCCATGGGAGGGATGTAATTCTAAAAGGGGCTTTGTGGAGGGTGGGAGATGGAAAACAAATAAAAATATGGTGCGATAATTGGCTACCAACAAAAATCCAGCCAAAGGTTACCTCTCCAATGATTTTCGGACAACAAAACTCATCAGTGGAGGCATTGATAAATCAATCAACCCGTAGATGGAGGATTGAGGTGATTGACCACTGTTTTAGCTCGACAGAGGCGGAATTGATAGAAAGTATTCCGCCAAGTTCATCACCCCAGCAAGACAAACTTATTTGGCCCTTCACCCCAATTGGATAGTACTTTGTAAAGTCGGGTTACAGATTTCTCTATGAAGGAAGTAGCGTGCAGTCACCCTCAAGCCCTTCCTCATCACAATCTGTAGGTTGGTGGAGAGAGTTGTGGAGA
Source organism: Lithocarpus polystachyus (assembly GCA_033629205.1). Taxonomy (NCBI): domain Eukaryota; kingdom Viridiplantae; phylum Streptophyta; class Magnoliopsida; order Fagales; family Fagaceae; genus Lithocarpus; species Lithocarpus polystachyus. The sequence continues at coordinate 3,047,985 of CM066165.1, forward strand.
ATGGAGGTCCCTAACAAAGTGAAAAACTTTGTGTGGCGCACTTGCAGAGAAGCACTCCCAACCAAAGCTAATTTGTGCAGACAGAAAATCGTTTCTGATGCGATGTGCGACAAGTGCAAGATGCACACCGAAGAATTCTCACATGCTTTATTTTTCTGTTCTGATGTGCAGGTGGTTTGGGCCTCAGATCCACAATGGTAGTGGCTGCTAGCAATGCAAGGACAGACGACGAGGGAGATCTTCAAGCAAGCTTTGGAGGAAGACAAGGATGCTACTCTATTGGCATTCACGAGTTGGGCACTATGGAATCGAAGGAACCAGATTTGGTCCAACCAGACCGCATGCCCAATGAATCAGATACTGAACATCTCAAAGGAGCGTAAAAATGAATTTCAACTCCTCCACCCAGGAACCCCGAAGCAACAACACAGGAAGCACACTAGATGGAAACCTCCAGTGGAAGACAACTTCAAGATGAACTACGATGGTGCAATTTTCCAAGAACAGGGCAGAGCAGGTATAGGAGTGGTTATTCGTAACTCAGCTGGTGCAGTTATGGCATCCCTCTCACAGCAAATACCATTGCCGACCACGATTGCCCAAGTTGAAGCACTGGCAGCGCGAAGAGCCGTTGAACTTGCACGGGAGTTAGGCATCACCCGAGCCATTATAGAGGGAGATTCAGAAACCATCTGCAAGGACCTCTCAAACCCGTGTCTCTCCCTCGCTCTTCATGGGCTTTTGATTCAGGATGCACAACAATTAGCTCTTGCTTTCACGAACATTAGCTTTTCCCATGTATGTCTCCAGGGAAACACTGTAGCCCACAGTTTGGCTAGGCAGGCAAGTTTGAATCCAAGTTTAAATGTCTAGATGGAAGATCTGCCACCAAATATTCTCCAGTTTGTACAGGCTGACTTAACAGCCTTGATTTTTTAATAAAAGTTGATGTCTTGTTTCTCCAAAATAATAATAATAATAATAATAATAATAATATCTACGTGGCAAATGTAGTGCACAGTTGGCACACTTGAATCATTGTTATTTTTAACTTATAGTCAATTTGGTTCCTACCGTTAACTCATTAACAAAAAATTTCTACGTGGCAAATGTAGTGCACAGTTGGCGCACTTGAATCTTACATAGCCAATAAAATAATTTTTAAAAATTTGAATTAACATTAGAAATAGATTATTCCATATGCATCAAAATCAAAACTCTTATCTTCTGTGTTCAATGAGTTCTCACCAACAAACCCAAAATTTTTTCATACAAATCAGATTCGTTGCAACTAAAACTAACCCAGCTACCCATATGGCAAACCTAGTACAGTTGCAACCTAGATCCAATTTTCATGCTAGCACAACACTCATGGGTTTGGATCTAATTGTGGTGGTGCGGTGCTTGCTCCGTCAGATTTGCACAGATGAGAGAAACCAAAGAATAGGAGGACAGAAAAAAAAAATGAAGTGAGGGATTTTTGTGATTTGGGTTGAAGATTGAAGGTTAGAAAAGATTAGATCTTTGTTGATTTGTGCGATTGGATTTTGGGGAATTGATTAGCAAATCTCTTTTGGTCGAGTCACACTGTAGCTGGTTAGGAAAAGAAGAACAATTGCCTAGATTTGGGTTTTCATTTCCCTTTCAGTTGTTCCAAATATTGAATGAACCCGTTGAAATTTAGATGCACATTGATGTTACGATTTTTCCAAATATTCTCAAAAATGAAAATCAAGATAATGTTTAGGGAATCTGCGTTGTCATTTCTAGACATGGGTTATTGTAAATCTAGGTTTTGGTTGTACATTGTTTGAAAAATGTTCATTAGTTGAATTACATATTTAAAGAAATTTTTGGTTGAATTGATGTAGTTGATTTTTTTTTTAAATAATTTGTACAGAAATTTTGTATTAAGATAACAAATTTTGATTAAAGAGTTCAACTGTTCAAGATTACAAATTGTGTTTTTCCAATTTATTTATTTATTGTTGTGTTCCTGAAGATTAAATTAGTTTTTGTTTATGAAGTATTTTATTCTTTTTGATGAGTTTGATATGAATTTTTTATTTTAAGTTTTTGTTTTCTGACGTGAGACTTTCAGTAATTCAAAAGCTCATGTGGACCTTTTTTAATGTTAATCAAAATTAAAAAAAAAAAAATTATTTTATTGGCCATGTAAGATTCAAGTGCGCCAACTATACACTTCGTCTGTTACGTAGACATTTTCCGTTAGTGAGTTAACGGTAGAGACCAAATTGATTATAAGTTGAAAATAAACAATGACCAAATTGATTGCTACCAAAATGTAAGAACTAAATTAACTGTGACTTCAAAATGTAAAGACTAAAATGATATTTTCCCCTATATTATATTTTAGATTTTAGAGCTATAGATTTTTTTATTTTATTTTTTATGGTCTTTAGAAGGAGAAAAATGCTAGAGTTACAAATATTTTTACAAATCGTTGATGTGGTGATTGGTTATTAGTAAGTAAAAAATTAGTATAAATGATGGGTCCAAATGCAAATCAATAAGAATTTGCTGCATCAATAATTTGTAAAAATGTTGTAAAATAGTTTGTAACTATAACATTTAACATTACTCTTAAAAGAATCAATAATATTATTAAGGGGGACAAAGTTTAATTTTATAGAACATAATTGTTAAAATTAGTACCCATGTATATAGTATATACTAATTTAAAAAAAAAAAAAATTGGGGTGGGTGGGGGGATTGCCCCAAAGTCAGGGGAGTGGCTCTGTTTCTATTTGAGTTCATTATATTGGTGTATTGGGTTTCCAGTTGTAGCAAACAAGTTTATTCATGGAGGGGATTTCATACAAGAATTCCAGAGTCTTGGGGCCACAACAATGGCAGGCAAACGTATTGATTCTTGAGGTTATGAAATCGATTTTACAAGTTTAGACTACCATGATTTTCTTATGAGGTAGGTTACCCGAGAGTGGTTTTTATTTTAAAAAGTTAAGAAGTTTCTTTTTACTTCGTAAATCGTCACCAAATGTGTTTGTGCTTCTAAAGTTTTTTTGTTGTCATTATTGCCCGTGATACATTAATTATTAACTCCAGGGCTTAAGCAAAAATTATTTTGTTAGATAAAATATGTTTAATTGTTAATAAATAAATAGGGGACAAGTATAGATTTCGAAATTAATTAGGTGATATTCTTCTTTAGACCCAAAGAAAACTGGGTCTCATATCATCTTTAGACCAAAAGAAAACTGGGAAACTCCTATTATAATATACTTAATAGAAATTCAGAGCTAATTTTCAGAATAAGTGCATGTTGGAAGACATAGCAAATAGTTAGTTCAACATAAAACAAATTAGTTGTTATAAATTCAATAACTACGCTGGTACAACAAAGGTTTGCTTTCGATGACATTTTCCTTTCGAAGAAAATTTTTGAACCAGAAAGCAGAGCGTTTCATGTATCTTGTCAACCCATTTTTGTAATCTACGTAAATGATGCCAAATCGAATTGTATAACCAGATCCCCATTCAAAGTCGTCAAGAAATGACCACACAAAGTATCCCTTCACGTCAACCCCAGCCCTGTCAAAACAAAATCGTTAATATCTTAGAAATTGAAACTTGAATCGTTTATATATATATATATATATATATATATATATACAGAGAGAGAGAGAGAGAGAGAGAGAGAGAGAGAGAGAGAGAGAGAGAGAGAGAGAGAGAGAGAGAGAGAGACTTTTCCGCCATAAATTATTACCCTATTACACTTAATCACACCTCTTGAATTATTGAAACTCACGATTATGATAGTTTAGGGTGGAAAAAATGAGTAATAACTTCAGGGGATTAATTGTGCATTTCAATAATTAGTACAATTGGAGTGATAGTTTAGGGTGGAAAAATATGTGTCTATATAGATATTCATTAGTCTCCAATATGAGGAAGAAAGAGTTTGAGTGTTAGCAGTTCTTAATCTTATCTTTACATATTATTGAAATAACTATTAATAAAAAAATTTAGCATATGGATTTGGTCTAATTAAGTTATATATTATTTTTTAAATTTGTTTCTTTTACTTTAATGGGGAACTTTAACTCACATGGGTCCTTAGTACCTCCAATATTTTTAGGGGTATGATACTCATTAAAAAGTTACCATTCAATGTGACATGTGAATATAAAATTTACCATCATGTGTGACCCTGTTGCTGTATGTCTGGAATTATTATTAAAAAAAAAAAAGATTTTCCATGTGATGTGGCTGAAGCAACCATTAAATTTAAGGTAAACACTATCTTAATTGAACTTACCATAGCTTAAGATAAAAATTAAAATTAAAATATGAAAAAAATTAGTAAATGCTCAAGGTGATGTGAGTTACTAAGACAAAATTATTGTGATGTGAAATCACGTTATTAGTAGAGATACCATATCTGAAAAAAAAAATGTGGATGTTATAGAATTTTCTTAATTCACACGTATATAATATATCCAAAATTAGGGTTTAGGTAATAGCTTAATCATCATAATGGCATAATTTACGATATCCTATTCCTGTGGTTTGAACTCTACCTTCCTCTACAGACACTATATGTTAGTCACTCACCTTATAGCCTCCAAGAGATATGATAGATGACTATGGTAGTATTTTATCTTCAAGCTGTCATTGAGAGCCTCCTGAATCGGGGATGAGCCATTATCATCAACTCCTGAAATGTACATACGTAAATATAAATTTGATTTAATTACAAATAAAAATTTCAATTACACCACTTAAAGCATAGAAGGATGAAGATTGTTTCTTACCATTTTCTGTAATGTAAATAGGTGGGTTATTGTATTTTTTCTTTATGTATAACATAAGTTCTCGAATTCCTCTTGGATAAATGTAAAGCCAATCAGCTGCAGTCTACAAAACCATTATTTACATAGTTTTCTTAGTATATACAAGCAGTATAATGCTCTTTATATTCAAACATAGGGTGAGAGTGAGAGAGATTACTGGTTGACCAATAGGAATGCCATCCTTCTCCGCTGTGGCATCAAATAGAGTAACTACATGAGTGTTAAGAAAAAATATAAGGAAAATGCAAATGTAACTACAAATTTTACTACAAAAGAATTAGAAATCGAGGGTACAATGAATATGATTTATGTCAACTAAACAAACTAAAAGCTTGAAATACCTTTTGATGACTAATGACAATTCATTTTTATGAAATTTGTAATATGTATTCTTTGCATCACCCAAAATATAAATCAAGGTTGTTGGTTTTGAGCTTAACTGGTCAGATTTACATGGCTATCTGTTGTGTAACTTATGTTGATGGTAGTAGAAGATGTAGAATCATCTGCATATCCTGCAGTGTAGTAATTTATTCCAAGGAAATCTAGAGAACCCTTTAGCATCTTGGATTGCGATTCAGTAAATACAGGTAGTCGAGTCCCCACCAAAACTCGCATGGTCTTAGGATAGTCACCAAAAATGATTGGATCAACAAACCTACACAAATGATAATAGAAATAATAACAAGTCTCCTTATAAGGGTTTGGTACAATATGTTGAAACACTACCTTAACTACTTATTCTAAAAGCTTAATATTGTAACTTATCAAGAAATTTGCAATTCAACTAGTAACTCTTTGTGTTTTCAAGGGAAACAATCAAAGTTCAATACAAAGTTATATACACGCCTCTTAAAAAAAAAAAAAAATCACTTTACACCTTCTTTTATTTGCACATACATGCAACAGTATTTAAGATTTTGGTGGTAGAAAATAGTAAACTCACTTACTTTATGAGAAACTCAAAAAGGAAAAAATAAATAAATTAAAGAAGAAATCTCTCTCTCTCTCTCTCTCTCTCTCTCTCTCTCTCTCTCTCTCTCTCTCTCTCTCTCTCTCTCTCTCTCTCTCTGGGAAATTGCATTTTATCACCATAAACTATACGACTAATTACACTTTGCACCATAAACTTTTTGAATGAATGTTTTGTACCTTAAACTATGATCCTTATTACACTTTGCACCCCTACATCAAACTTGCAGTTAACTTGGATGGAAAAATATGACACTACATGAAAGGACATAACTGCTAATTTTCTCAAGGTTTTAAAAACAAAAGATAAATTACACTTTATTAGCCTAAACTATACCCTTAATTACACTTTGTAGTATAAACTTTGAATTTCCATTGAAATTAATAGGAAACTTAACATTAGGTTGCAAAGAGTAATAAAGTTCATAATTTATTGTGCAAAACGTGCATTTGAAAAGTTTAGGGTGCAAAGTGTAATATAAAGGTGTAGTTTGTGGTAGTAAAATGTAATTTCCCCCAACATCTTTTTAGATTCTAAGTTAGTAAGGGAAATATAAAACCATTATATCTTATATATTTATTAAAAGAAAGATTATTTCACTGTCTGAGAAACATAAAACATATATGTGTGTGTAGTGAGTTAAAACAAATAAGGGTCATGTTAACAAGTGCCTTTAGGGCAATGGTTAATAATTCATTTTAGAAAAATTTTAACACCACTTTTATGGAAAATGAAAAAAGTTGTCAAAATATTAATTACTTTTTCTTTTCTTTTCCCATAAAAACATTCTTAAAATGGATTGTTAACCCTTGCTATAAGGGATCTATTAACAGTTTCCAACAAATAAAACTCAAAAAATAATTTATTTAATTACTTGGGAAACTCCATCAATGAAACCAAGAAAATCAGCCATTGATTGCAACCATAAATCTCTCGTTTATCAGTGTTTCCTCTCTCTCTCTCTCTCTCTCTCTCTCAACAAGGTTTGGGATAATGATCTCCTCGATTGTTTGTGTGGACTTCTCGAATTGGCCCTTGGGACAATCCTACTCGAAAGCACTTTTCCATGTACTCAGATTCTCACTCTAGATACGATTAAAAACTCAATTGCACATGAAAGAGGAGAAGAGTGAATTGTGAGAGTAACATACCCTGTTAAGTTTGTTAGTAAAGAATTTGAACAAAGACTGGCCTTGGCTTTCTCACTAGAGTTTAAAAACTGTGGAAAGAAAATATATAGTATTTTTTTCTTAAAATTTTTTGTCAAAAGTTAATAGGTTATTTTGTTAATATTAATTAGAAAGATACCATGCATTGTTTTCAAATAAAACAATTATGGATGGCCCATAAGGTCCATAATAGAAGGGATCGAACCATGTATTCAAAATTAAAATCCAGCCACATGCATCGTGGTAGCTATACTTGGAATGCTTTTCTTCTTGTTGTTGGTTTTTGCCGAATGGCTTAGCAAGTTAGAATGCTTCTCCTACCTTTACTTCAAGCCAAAAATAATTGCCTTTTGCAAATATCTTTGAAGACAATCGTGTTTATTTATAGGAATAATTGAGTCTAATAAAAAATTAAGCCATAAAACTTACCAACCAAGCATAAAATCAAAAGCCCTCAAGGCAGCCTTGGTGCTAGCAACTGTTTGGTATTTGGGCACATACCAAAGACTTTGTACTGTAATGCCAATTTCTCCCATTTGAGAAGCCTACAAAAATCAAATTTAGATTATCTTATCTAATAAAATATACTATAATACATTTTACTTTGAAGGCAAACTTTTGCAATATTATGAACCTTCTTTTTTTCCTTATTAAGAATATATATTTAAGCACAATAGATTATCCCATTTTTTCTTAAGAAGGATTACGATAGTTTTATATGTATTAATAACACAAATTTACCAAGGCTAGTGTTCATTGTAATCTACAGCACAAGCCAGTATTCCTAAATACAATGTCTCTCTCACACACACATGGCTCGTCTACATATATATATGTAAGGACTGGATTTGATCCTAGGCCCAAAATAATGAATTTGTAGAGAGTGAGTAGAAGAACTAGGCATAAAGTGAATGAAATAACAGTTATAATGAGTTTCCAGGACAATTAAATAGAAATGAACCAGGTTTATACAAGAGAATGGGTCCTCGGCACGATCCGAGGAGCTCTGTTATAATATATATTGGATAACAATAGTTACAGGAGTTGTTGAGATTGCTGTAGTGCTTTCTCTATTCCTTCCCCATCCCCTTCTCCATGATGGGTTTCTTCTATTATATATCTCCTTTAAACGATCTTGGCCTCCCACTTGTTAATCATCCAAGCCTATTCTTGAATGTCTGTCCCATCAGACACCCTCTCTGGCGTTTTGTGAGTTGCGGTACCCGAGGTAGCACTGTTCAGAGGTCTTGTCCACATAAATGCGGCTAGAAAATTAGTTGCAAGGCATTCAATGCGGTTGTAGCAGCTTTCCCTTAAATATTTTTAAGTTCCTTTTCTTCTTGTATGTTTGTGGCACAAGTCCTTATAGCTAGAGCTTCCTGGAAGGTTACTTTGATCACTAGGATCCATACCTGATCTGTGTTTAGCTTATCCGAGGAGATATTCTTTCTCGGACTCGGACTACTCATGATCTCAGCTAAAGCTCCACGCTCTCGGCCAAAGCCCAAGACCCAATTGCATGATTTGGGCCTATGACCCCACAATATATATATATATATATATATATAGCTAGTGTTAAGAGAAAATTCAATTAGATCCCAAATTAGATATCAATTGTGTGCTAATTTTGTGCCATGTGCCCACTAAAGTTTTTTAATCTTTGTACTAAGTGAGTTAATAAGTGCAAAAATATTAAAAGTATAATATTAATAAAATATTCAAATAAAGAAATAAAAAAACCAATCTTATATCTACTTAACAAAAATCACTACATTGTCTATCTTATTAAAAATTAGAATAGAAATTATCAAAAGTAGTACTAAATTTAGTTTGGAATTTTAATATGCATCTAATTACGTTTATTTTTTTCTAATAATTCAATCAATCATGTATATTTTTTTGATTAAAAAATGTGTTTATTTATAAATACATCCATGCGTATACATGGGTTACATGCTAGTTAATTAGTGAGTCATAAATTGATATATCCTCTTTAAATTGATAATTGTTAAAAGCACATACCTGATACTTTTCCTTGTATAATTTCACAGCAATTGCATGCGAAAGAAGTAAATTATGTCCCACTATATAGGGTTCTGTCCCGGAGTTCCCATATGTGCAATTTCCGATATAGTTAGAACATCGACCAGGTGCACCAACTCCTGTTACGTAGCCTTCAATGGTAAATATATTTGGCTCATTAATTGTGACCCAATACTTTACTCTATCACCAAATTCTTTGAAGCAAACATCCACGTAGTTGTGATAATCATCCCTAATTATAGGACATTTATTAATTGTTGATTAATCAGATTGCATAAATACAAAATTCATAATAGATTTAATGTGTGCTTCGAAACTTACACGATATTTTGGCTCAAGAATCCACCATACTCCTCTTCAAGGGCTTGTGGAACATCCCAGTGGAATAGAGTTATAAAAGGTTTTAAACCTGATTAATTAATTATAGTCAATATTAGGAAGATGCCTATATTGATAAAACAAATTACGATTAGCATTATGAGAATCATATGAGAGGGAGGAAAATTCTACCTTGAGACAATAGGTCATTTATAAGGTTATTGTAGAATGTGATCCCTTTTTGGTTCACTCCCCCACTGATTTTTCCCTCTGAGGACGAAATTAAGTTTTATAAATAGGATAATATGTTACTTTGAATATAATACCAAATAAATATATTTTTCCCAAAACTGACATGTTTTTGTAGGTTCTCAGTAGGGAAAAAAATGGTTATGAAATTGTGCCTTCTTTTAAATTGATTTCAAAAAAATAAATGCAAAGGTTGAGTTATTGAGTTAAACATTGGTCTTACTAGGTAGTATTCTGGTCCATGAGATGGAGAACCGAAAGAAGTCTAAACCAATTTCTTTCATCAAAGCTATGTCCCCCTGAAACATTTTTCAGACTTTTCATTAGTTTAATACAGAAAAGACAAGCAAAAGTAAAAGAAAGATTGAAAGAAAGCATCGTTTCAAGTTTCAAATGCTACATAATGGATGTGTAGAAGGGTAGCTAGCTAGGAATATAGTCTATTCTTTTTTTTTTTTTGGGTGTGAAAGAAATTAAAAGAATACAATCACATGAACTAAAAATACCTTAAAACGATAGTAAAATTCATCAGCTATATCTCCCGTGGTATGGTCAGCAATTTTTTCTGTACTGACATCATAAATTTCCCAAAAAATAGTCACTAATGAGCTAATTGGTTCACTAAAAAAATCAAACTATAATAATACATAGAAATAAAAGTGATTTTATTTTAATTACAAAAAGAGTTATGTCACATGTGTTAATTCAACGTGTGATTATAAAATGCACTATGCTAAGTACGTGAGTGTGACAGCCCCTTTTCTTAGCCAAGGACGACCCTATATGATTACTAATAAAGGGGAAAATATGTAATAAAACAATAATTAACAAGAATCCCTTTGACTTTAATGTTCACACCATAGGAGACATTATTTTGTAAACTTCATGTCGTGTGCAAGACCAACACGTATGATGTACAGTTCACTTTTATGTGCGAAGAATGTGTAATACCAACATGTATGATGTATAGTTCACTAAATACTAATGTTTTTTTTTTTTTGGCTAAATAAATACTAATGTTTCAGTATTTATTGAATGTATAAGTACACTGGCCCAAAGGTTAATATACTATCTTTGGGTTTATAAGGTTCTTTCCTTACTCATTACCTATCAATTTGGAGGATTCCAAGCTAGCAAAAAATCCATAGTAGTAAAATAAGATGGGGCAGATTTACTGAAGGAATTCCTCTTTGGTCTGTGCAGCTTATTGTACCTTCCTACCTAAAAGCCAAAATTTCAATCCAAAACAAAGCAATAATTAAGCCCTTGGAGGACCCCAGTTTCTGTCCTTGACACATACTAGTCGAAATTAGCTAGTTGTAATTTCTGGTGCATGTTTTGCTTTTGTTAGTAAAATTGCATAAAATTATTTTGTTCTCCTGATTGAATAAAATTGCTTATTCACTAATTATAATGAGAGAGAGAGAGAGAGAGAGAGAGAGAGAGACCTGGATGTTCCATAGTGAAAGTGTCCCATATGCTAGGCCCTTTTCCATGTTGAAATGCAGCCCCTTCATACTTCCAATAGAAATTAAGAGAAGCCCAAACATAATATATATGAGTATAAGAACGTAGAGAATTAGTGTATAAAATATTAGTGTTAGTGCAGTGGCATATGCTATATGTACCTGGTAAGCACTTGAGCCTCCTCCAAATATGAAACCAGCTGGAAAATCTCTCCGACTTATACTTTCAGTGAAAGAGAAAAAATAGGCCACAACAAGCAGCACATACCAAAATAAATGATGCCGATGATGATGAAGTATTTCCATTTCTGACTTTCTCCAGCTCCCAAAGTGTTGGCTAACCAAAGTATAATTGGCACACATCTATTTACTTATTTATAGTCTTGAAATTACAGTACACTCATTCTCAGTGTACATAATTTTCTTGTTTTTTAATCAGCTAAAAGTCATTTGTTTAACCTTGCAAGTAATCTTCACACTTTTAAATACATTGAACAAATTGATCTAGACGACCCAAACTCCATTTTTATTATGCGCTATCACATTAGGCCACATAAACACCTAGAAAGATAAAGAGCTATCACCAGGAGCGAACATCATAGGATAAAATTCTCTAAAAAAAAAATTGTGAAAAAAAATGGGTGCTATTAACGGGTGCTGTACAACACTTGTTAATAATTTATTTAAAGAAAGCTTTTATGGGAAATGAAAAAAAAAAAAAATTAATATTTTGACAGTTTTTTTTATTTCCTATAAAAATGGTATCAAAACTTTCCTAAAATGAATTATTAATAAGCGCTGTACAGCACTCGTTAACATTTTCCTTTTTTAGAAATATGGAAAAAAACTGACTATGTATTAAATGCGTGTCAGTTTAGATGGAGTAAGACTTTGTCAATTTCCTATACAGTGGGATTTGTGATAGATCATAAATAAGTCACAGTTGGTTTATTAACAGGTGCTGGACGGCACCTGTTATACCGATGAAAGCTTTGATTCAGAGAGTGAGAAAGAGAGTCTGAGACCTGGATGTATGTAGTGAAAGTATCCTATATGATAGACCCTTGCCATACTGGCACTACACCATTCTCGGAAAATCACTCCGGTTGAGACCTTCAATGCACACATAGGCCAAGGCCACAAGATAGAAGAGCAAATTAATAATGGTGATGAATTTCCATGTATGACTTTTGGTTGCACTGTACTCTCCCCAATTTTCTATATAATGTAGGGTGGTCATATCGATTAGGTGAAGGACCAAATCAAATTTATGGAAGTTTGCTTCACTTACATATATATTTAGTCAATTAAAATCTAACACAATCAAAAGTGATTTTGATGTTTCGTTTCCAATCCGTTTGAAAATTCAAAAAAGAAAATTCTTAAACCGATTATCATTCATGCTCTATATTAAAGTAATTTTTGGTCATCTTGATCACGTGGCTTAATAAATTAAGGACTTAATTAGTCTTACCATTTAGTGGGTGTAGAAGTAGAATTATTGACATTTTTTTATAACTAATTAATTTATTTATATTTGGAGCCCAAAAATCCGAAATTCACAAGCAGCCTGGGTCTGCAAGATGAAGTGAAAAAAAAAAAAAAAAAAAAAAAAAAAGAAGAAGAAGAAGAAGAAGTTAGGTGCATTATTTATCACCTTCACAACACGAAAGCTCAGCTAATTCTAGGACGTACAGCACGTGATTGTAGAGTTGTTGAAGTCGTAGCATATTGGTATCAAGAATGTTAGTTTTATAAACTTGTGGTTGATAGTTATTTCTTCAATGAGAGATTCAAGAGAGGCGGTGTTGATTTCTAACATTAATGAGACAGTTTTCAGTTTGTCAGTTTACTGCATATGTTGCAGGAGAATTTTAGAACATTGAAAGAGAGAATGGCAATTTTTATTTTTATTTTTGCTGAATAAACAAGATTACAAAATATATCTTTTTGTGAAGGATCTAGGTCAATGATTGACGTACATACATAAAGAGGTCGAAGTGGCAGAAAAATTTGACTCTGCCACATTAGCACAAACTGAGTCAGTCAATTGTACTTGATCTCTTTAGAGAAGTGAGGCCATCATAATAAAGGATATTGCATAATCCCCAACCATAGTACATTGTTTGGTGCTAGTTTTTAACAGCCCAACATAACGAGCTGAACAAAATAACATGTATTTGGAATTCAAAATCCCAGATGACCTGATTCTTAATAACTTGTTTGGATTAAGAGAGAGTAGAGTTGGTTGGAAATTAGTCTAATTAATAAAATATATCCAAACAATTAATAGAATACTTTTTTGAAAATAATTAATAAAAACTAAGATGCGACTTGAAGAGAAAAAAAAGCATGGGGGGTTGAGTGGGATTTTGGATTTCAGTTTATAATTTATTTATTTTATTTATTTCTTTGGAAGGAAAATAAAAAAAAAAATGCTTTTAGTTTGAATAGAATTTAAATTTGTTAAAATTTAAATGATAAAGTTTTTCGTAAATTAAAGTTTTACTAATTTTATCCCTTAATTTGAGAAAATAAATCCAAACAATTAATAAAAATTAATTTAATAATTGTTAGGTTATAGATTGACCACAATTAATTATTGTAATTACCTAAGTTGATTAATTATATCAAATTAAATGCAATATTGTAGAGGCATCAACAAATCACAATACTAATCTAAAGTGCAGTGAAAATTAAATTTGATACTGTGATTTATTGACTAAAGGGAAAAACCTTCACAAGAAAAAAACCTCAACAGATGAATTTCAGGTCACTACTCCCAAGATCCACTTATCAAGAATTAGCTGATTACAAATGCAAGGAATTTTACCCTTTTGACCTATCCTAAAGTATCTACTTACAGTTCCTTACGTTAATCTCCAATTTGACTTGATTTTGTAGAGACTTCTTCAATTGTACAAATCTCCAATTTGTAACTAACTCCCAGCAGCTTGAAACCTGTTATTGGATGCAAAGTTCTTCACTACACACTTGTAAAAGAGAAAGCAACTTGGTTACAAAACCCTAAGACTCATAAGAAGTATGTAGATTCTCTGTGTGAGTTTCTGTGTATGATGAAGGCTATTAAATAATGTTTTTATATTGTCTATTAGGTTTGTTAGGACATATGTGATTCACTTGTTAGGAACATATGTCATTATTTTTATGTAATTGGCTAATCCTCTGACGAAACGCACTTTACTTGTATTTGGGTAGATCTAGGATGTGTTTAATACTTTAAGAAACTTTGTTTCAAGATCAAGTGTCGAAGCCATGCAAGTTTGTCCAAGATTCAAGTCTGAAAAGTGTCTGTCATTAAAGCTTGATAGCTAACTCGACAGTTAGCCATCTATCGAGCTTAAAGAGCTGTTCCAGCCCCGTGGCTCGACAGCTAGCTCGACAGATAGGCATCTGTCGAGGTTTATGAAAAACAAAATTTCAGTTTTGTTTTGACTCCAATCCGTGATTATGTGTTTGGGCTTTTTTTTCTCACAACCCTAGACATATAAAAGGATTATTTTAAGGGCCACCAAAGTGGACATAAGTTGCACAAGTGTTGAGCAAAGTTTGTTCAAGCAAATTGTGACCGGAGACAGAATTTGCCCTACTTCATCTTTTTTGTGAAGAAGTTGATGTGTTTGTACACCGTAGGATTCTGTGACCAAGCATCTTCTGGATCTTCATCGTGTGATGAACTAAAGAACTTTGCAGCCAACATCTTTCTCTAGTTGGTGAATCAAGTCGCATACTGGGATCTGTGCAATTGGTTAGTCACATACTGGGAGCTGTGCAATACAAGGAGAGATTGTCACTACAGAACAAGTCCAAATGGGTATTGGGGTAAAGGTTCAACTATAGGTTGGTATAAGGTATTGAGATTCCTTTACTTCTAATCGCTTGTTGTGATAATAGTGGATTCTCAGGAGTGATGACTTTAAAATCACCCGGTGGGATTTTTGTTATGTTGGTTTTCCCCCATTTGTAAACAAATCACCATGTCATTTAGTTTCCGCTGCGTACTTAGTTTAATTGGTGAATTGTTTTTGCTACCACACATTTGCATGTTAATTTGATTAATTAATTAACTTGGCTAATTAATTAATTAGTTCATCACAAGGGGTCAATACTTTCTTGGCCTATTAAGGTTAGAGAACGAATTCCTAGAAAAGACACATCATCATGGGCCGAAAATTAGATCTAAGAAATCTAAATTTGCCTCATTAATTGTTGATAGAAGCTTGCATTGAGCCAGGTGTCGAGCAATTGGTTTTCAGTATTTTCAAACATTGTTTTTTTTTTTTTTTGGTGCAATCTTCATGTCTTATCAACATACTTTATGATATTCTTGAATTCACTCAGATCTATCCAAATATAAGTAAAGTGCGTATTGTCATATGATATGTCAATTGTGAATAAATGACCCTAACAATCTCCCCCTTTGGCAATCCTTGGCAAAACCAAAAAAGAAAATGAATGTCCTAGAATACATTCTAATCACGATTTACACAAAAAAATATGTCTACTCTAATACTTGAAAAACGTTGCAAGAAGAGAGATCAATGTATGAATATGACTTTGCAGCCTATCTTAAAACTAGAACACTAAACAAGATACATCAAGGCATCATATGGGAAAAATAGACAAGTTATATAAATATAGAGACATGTGTAAAAGGTAAGAAAAGAAACAACACATGTGAGAAGAAAAGAAAACATACATCATATGTGTGTGTATATATATATATATATATATATATATATATAACTCAATGTATGTAAAATGGTTGCAGAACCAAAAGATACAAGTAGTGGAAAAAACACCCATACTATACATCAAAATCCTTACTACATCCCTCAAAACTATCTAACTCTCCAATATTAGGTCAGCTACTCTCAAACTACTCCCCCTTTTTGTTACAATGGACAAAGGTGGATCACTGTGAGGTAATCATCTCATCATCAGAAGAGTCAGAAGCATCATCATCATCTCCACTAGCAGAAGAGGCATTTGAAGAGTCACACTTCAGAGAAGGAACAAATCCACTAAGTCTGGACAAATGGCAGGCAATGCGTCCTATCCTATTGTTCATCTGACGCATCTCATTAGTAAAATGGTCAAGACAATCTCCATGAAAGGCCTGAGTTTCTCGGATGTCTCCAATGTCACCACGTCTAAGTTGCAACTGGTAAAGGATGGCAGCAATTGTAGCCTCTATATCAAAGAAGAAGAAGAAGGTAGATTTGGACTCTTCGGTTTTTGCACCAAATAATTCACTTGCCACAAAATTAAAAAATTATGTGGGATACGTGACGCAAAATTGAACTTCAATTGAAATCCAATTTAGAATCTAATTGGATTTGAGCTCTTCAATTTTTGCACCTAATAATTTACTTAGCACAAGAATTAAAAAGCTCAGATGGGACATAACACAAAATTGGACTCTAATTTAGAATATAATTGAATTTTTCTCTCAGTTTTGACTTTAAATATATATATATATATATATAGAGAGAGAGAGAGAGAGAGAGAGAGAGAGAGAGAGAGAGAGAGAGAGATTCCCTTTTCTTAGCGTTCATTAATTTTCGATACAAAAACTGTCTATACGCCAGAGCCAGCCAGCCAGGTCTTTCCTACATATACAATATAAGAAGAAGAATGCCCTCGTTTCCCTCTTCACCTAATCTTTGCTTCCCCTCATTTATAGGTCCTTAATGTGTGGAGTCAAGAAGCTAATTGAAGAACTCACATTTCAAAATTTTAGCTTAAACAAGTTCAAATATGCTCAAGTGAGATCAAGACAGGAAGTTTGCTTAATGCCTCAACCCTTACTTGCACAAGATTGCTGAAACAATAACTGACCTTGCTGAACTTATACATGGTAGAAGTAGAAATGGTTTTCACTTTCCAGAATAATGCATGCTATAAATTAGTTCAAACAAAAGAGTAAATGCATGCTGGAAGTTAAAAATATAACAAACAAACAATTAGTTCAAGTACTTAACAACAAATTAGTCGCTATAAATTGAATTACAGCTCAGAGTACAATAAAGGTTCGCTCTGGTGACATTTTTCTTTTTAAGGAAATTTTTGAACCAAAAAGCAGAAGTTTTCATGTGTCTTGTTAACCCATTTTTGTAATCTACGTAAGTGATGCCAATTTAAAGAGTAAAACCAAATTTCCATTCAAAATCATCAAAAAATTGCCACGCAAAGTATGCAAAGTATCCCCTCACGTCAACCCCAGCCCAACTAAAACCACAATCATTAACATCTTAGAGCATTCATATCCGTTATTTTCAAACTATTCTATTTTACCATCTTAAAAGTTATTATATTTATTATACCATACTATTTTATAACACATATAACATCCAAATTTTATTTTCTCATACAACACATTAAAATAATATAAACAATAAAACAAAAATAATATAAAAATATCTCACTTCTCTCTCTAGTCTCTGTTTCTTTTACTCTCTCTCTCAACCACCCAACACCACCACCGTCGAGCTACCTAGTCACACCACCCACCATTGAAAGCACCACAAAGAGCTAACCTTTGGTTATCTCAAGCACCCACCATGACCCACAGCAACCCACCGATCAACCACAACTCAGTAAACCCAACCTAGCAAAACCCACTGCTCATTCAAACTCAAACCCACGACAACCCACCGATTAAACCCAAAACCCATCAAACCCACGCTGCCATCAGACCACGCCCCCACTAACAAACCATAACCAAGCCTATCAAACCCAAAACCCAGCTAAACCCAGAAACAACCCACAACCAAACCCATCAACCATCGATCAACCCATCAACAAACCAGAACAACCCGATCCCAAAACCCACCAAATTGCGCCACGCCACGCCACGCCACCAGACCACGCCGCCACCGGACCCACGCTGGACCCACGACTCACGCCAGAAAAAACCACCATTGTGAGAGAGAGATGTGGAAGAGAGAGGCTTGGAATGGAGAGAGAGAGAGAGAGAGAGAGAGAGATTGATGAAGAGAGAGAAAGAAGTAGATATTAAAGTAGGGAATAAAAAATATTATACCGGTTTGGAACGTTGCTACAGTACCATCACAAATTTGTGATGGTATTGTAGCACAATTGCAATATTTTATTTTATTTTATTTTATTTTTTTATTTTTTTTTAGAATTGCAAGTTCAGGTAACTAGTTTTAAGGGGTTTGATGCTAAAATTCTTCAACATATACCATTTACAAGACCCAATGCAAATTCTCTTAGACATTGGTACTTAAATGTTAATAAAACTTTAAGCACATAGATTTTAGTCAAATTATGTTCTATTAATTTTTTAAGTTGCTTTTATATATATATATATATATGTATATATATTATTTTATGTGGAACTTTAAGAGGTATGATATCAATCATAGAGTTAGTGTTCAATGTGACATGTGTTACTAATGAATGTAACAAAGTTAAGGTATGTGTGACCTTGTTGATCCATGTCTAAAACGATTTAAAAAAAAAAGAATTAAAAAAAATCAATATGTGATGTGATTGAACCTACTATCACATTTCAGGTAAACACTATCTTAGTTGTTCTTATCATCGTTTAAGACGAAAAAAAAAAAAATCAGTTTCATCTCAATGTGACCTTATCAATATTTTGTTTTTGTATATTGTATACACGTATGCATACTGAGTATTGCAGATTTTTTTTTTTAATTGATATTTGTTTTAAACTTTTAATAATTTATTGGAATGCAGGTCATAACCTTTGAAGACAAACATGTTTGTTTATAGGAATTCATAACGCTATTATAGAATTAAGTCATTACCATTTTTAACAAAAACCAAGGTTTTCAGACCCGGACCGTTCATTGAACCGTAAATGGAAGAGGTTCAAGGTTTTTGAGGTCGAACCGAGGTTGAACCGGGGTCGAACCGTGATGACATCATAATTAATTTAATAATTATTTTAATATAAATAAATATATTAAATTAGTATAAATAGAAAATTTAACTAAAATAATCCAATTAAATATAAATATCTATATTTCAAATATATATTTTCATATCATAACTTTTACAAGACAAATAAGAAATATCAAATCCTAAGCAAATTTAAATATAATATCTATTTATTTATTTATATATTGATTAGTTAAACTTGTAATAATAATAATAATAATTATTATTATTATTATTATTTTATTCTATAAGAATTAGAAAGACACTCAAATAAAATAAAATAAATTATTTAATAATTTTAAATTGAAATAATCATTTAATAATTATTATATTCTTAACTGTAATTAGTAATTAAAATTAAAGCAATAATAATACCATAACATTTTATTTAAATTTTGCCATAATTTACCACGTAACGAAATGTGAGTGATAGAGATGTAAATCCTTTTTTTTTTTCATTATTCACACTTTGCCATGAGTCAAATTATAGCAAAAAATTGTGTAAAATATTGTGATATAACATTATTTTTAAAAATACTTAAAAGAGAAATGATATGTCCACAACATTTCACAATATTTTTACAATAAATTTTAAGTGGCAAGTTGTTACCAATTGTTATTGTAAAGGCAAAAAAGTAATCTTAATGTTAGGTTTAAATTTAAACCAATAATAATTAATCACTTATGATTTATTGTAAAAATATTGTGAAGATAACATCTCTCAATAGTTAAAATATTTAAATTTATTGTACAAGTTACATCAAGCAGCTGAAAAGAATATCTCAATGGTTAAAATATTTAAGTTATCTGTGCTGGTTAGATCACGTTGGGCAGCTGTAAAGAATAAATCTAATGGCTGAAATTTGTTTACTTTTATTAAAAGATTAACCTTTCATCATTCCCAAGTCAGCCACGTGAGAGACAGGACTTAGGAATTCAAAAGGGGTAATAAAGTTACAAAAGAAAAAAGAAAGAGAAGAAGAAGCTGAAATTACAGAGCTCCATCAACGGAAAAAAGAAAGAGAAGAAGAAAAAAAAAAGAAGAAAGAAGAAGAAGAAGCAGCAGTAGAAGACGACGAAGGCGTGATCGGTGACTTTGTTGGCAGAAGGCGGAGATACGTTACTGTAATTTGTGTGTGTTTTTTTTTCTTTTTTTTTTCATTTGATGTAGTTTTTGTTTACGGTTCATTGTGTTCTTCTTTTCTTCTTTTTTTTTCTTTTTTTTTTAGGAACTTGCCTTCTTCTTTTCTGGTTCTTTTCTTTTTTTTTCTTACAAATCCCTTTGTTCAAGATCTGAAAATATCAGATCTCTTTCCGATTTTTGTTCTTTTTCGTGTTCATTCATTTCTTCTAGATCTGATCATAATTTCATACCGGTGTATTGGCCAAAATTCACTGGAAAAACTGAAACAAAAGCAAACTGTCCGAACCTCAAAAACCGGTCACGGTTCTCAGAACCGTATGGTCCGACCACGGTTCGCACGGGTCCCTGTTTTTTTCCCATAGAACGGTTTTTGAAGCTAAAAAAACCGCAAAACTGAGCGGTTCACGGTTTTTCCGGTCGGACCGTACGGTCCGGTCCGGGTTTCAAAACCATGACAAAAACTCGATCAAGACCTCTAAAGGCAGCCTTGGTACTAGCAACTGTTTGATATTTGGGCAACATTCAATAATTCGTTACTGTAATTCCAATTTCTCCCATATGACATGCCTACAAAAATCAAATTCAGATAATTTTTATGAAATTTTGAAACTCCAATAAAATATAGTATATGGAAATTTTATTTTGAAAGCCAACTTGTGCAATATTACAAATTAACCTTCTTTTTCCATACTAAGAATATATATTATCATTTTTTTTGCTCAATAGATTTTTTTTTTTCCTTCATAAGGATTCAGATAATTAAGATGATATTCTTCTTGGTTACTTCATTGACAATAATGTTTAGAGACACGTGGCTGTGTTCGAGTAGGTTTACTGATCTTTGGCAACAAGAATTGACAGAGCCACAGAGGATTGGTTGCCTCTTATCTTCTTTAGACCCAAATAAAACCGGGAAACTCCTATTATAATATACTTGATAAAAATTTAGAATTGATTTTCAGAATAAGTGCATGTTGGAATACATAGCGAACAGTTAGTTCAACATAAAATTGTTAGATTCTAAAAGTTTAGAACAATTAGTAAACTGTGAACACAAACTTGTTAAGATATAGATCTTAGAGTCTATAAGATTTATTAGATAATACTCAAGATGCTGCAAGTCAAAAAACAAGAAAAAGGGAGTTGCAGGTTTAGGAATTCAAAATTTTCCTACCTCGACTGATTGAGAAGAAGGCTCGACCAATCGACATGCAATTCTGCAGAATTTAATTAAAGCCCAACAGCCTGTTAAGCCCATTAAGTGATTAGGGTTTCAGATCTAATTCTCCTAATATTTAAAGGAAACCCAAAGGAACATTTTGTAATGACTTTGCTGGTGCTCTTTTTGATCCAAAAGGTACTGTGTCTTCTCCTTTCAAAGTCACTACTAGAATTCTATCTACACGTTATTAGAACTGGTAGATCTGAAGTTGCTGTAACAAGATCATACATAGATAATGATTTAAAGTTTTGAGTGGGATCTAAAAGTCACAAGCGTGGGTTTTTGTGTGTGATAAATTCAGATAGAAGAGTCCGTAGATTCGGAATTGCGTGTGGTTACGTGAGTAAGTACTACAAGAGGTAGTTTTAGATTTAAGGAAAAATCTATTGTAAAACTTTCATTCTATCATAGTGAATTTGTTGCCTTGGGGATAGTTTAGGTTAAATTCTCCCCAGAATTTTTATCTTGAAACTGGACAGTTTCATTGGTTTCCCTTGGTCATCATATCGTTTGTCTTCTTTACTTTTCCACATTAAGTGATATGATTGTTTTTGTTTAACCTAAATCTGAATAATAAACCTAAGTAATAACTTGCTTAATTAATTAGGTTAAACAATCTGAGTATACATGAGTCTAAACAAAACAAAACAAAAACAAATTAGTTGCTATAAATTCAACTACTACCCTGGTACAATAGAGGTTTGCTTCTGATGGCATTTTCCTTGTGGAGAAAATTTTTGAACCAAAAAGCGGAGTGTTTCATGTATCTTGTCAACTCATTTTTGTAATCTACGTAAGTGATTCCAAATCGAAGAGTATAACCAAATTCCCATTCAAAGTTATCGAGAAATGATCGCACAAAGTATCCTCTCACATCAACCCCAGCCCTATCGAAACCAAATTGTTAATATCTTAGAAATATTGAAACACACAATAATGATATTTTAAAGGGTAAAACGTAATATATATATATATATTCTATCAGTTTCCAATAGAAGAGTAGAAGTATTGCTTTTGATTCAAAAACAAAAAAGAAAAACAGAGTAGGAGTGTTAGCATGTCTTAATCTTATCTGTAAGATCGTTTAGACCCCTTAGACCTAAACAGATTAACCTAGAGAATTAGCCAAGTGATTAACTTAGGTAATTTAAATAAGTCTAGGTTAACACAAATAATCAAAAATAATAAAGCAGCAGAAAAATAAAGAATATAAAGATTTGATGACCCAGGAAAACCAAACCGGTAAAAAACCTGGGGAGGATTTAACCTAGCTATCCTCAAGGTAAAACTGAATTCACTATGAAAGAATTGAAGTTTACACAATAAGACTTAGACCACTAACATCCTATTGCTACCCAGTGTAGGAAACTTACTACCACGACCCCACGATAGCTCCGAGATCCACGGACTCCTTCTTTCTTTGAATTCTTCAGAAATTCACAAGCGCACCTGCTTGTATATCTTTGAAGCTCTTTGATTCTGCAACTGTATGATTTACCAAGCTCTTGACATGAATCTTGAGTTTGGAAACCCTAAGTGTATGTGAAGGTAAACACCTCTAGATCTAACAATTAGATTCACAAACACAGCAAAACAGAACACTAAAAACGTGGCTAGGGTTTTCCCTTATATACTTAGGGCAAACATGAAACCCTATATATTAAATGGGCTAGGGCTGAGTTGGAAAAATTCTGCAGAAAAACAATCTGCACGACTTTCGATCGATCGAGTCTAATTTTCAATCGATTGAGTCAGGAAAAAAGTGCACAGTAATTCTGCTTAAAACTCGATTCCAACTTTACATAAAAAGCCATACTTTGAGCAAATCTAACACACAACTTAAAAAATGTTTTGATCATGGTTTGCCAACATTACAAATTGAAGTTCTAATACATTAGTTCCTAATTCTTAGAACCTAACAAACTCCCCCTTTGGCAATCCGTGACAAAACACAGACTAAACAAAAAGCTCAAAGTTTACAAATTGAAACAGCCCATTACAAAATAAAAAGCCACTTAACAATTCAACCTAACTACTATCTAACAGTTGCAAAGTAGACAGCAGCACGACTGAATCAACCTATATATTCTTGTAACACTTAACAAACACATAAACGCATGTGTGGAAAATACAGGGAATATAAAAAATAACTTCTTGATTTCACATGACACAAAATAAAGACATATATCATGAATAACATCATAAATATAAATCAATAAGCAAAGTAGCATAGTGAAATAAGAAACATAATACATAACATTGTATCTCAAAAAAATATCTCCTAACAAGAGCCAAAAATGTAAATACAAGGTGAAGCGCCTAGAATCTAATAACTCCACAAGCTCCGCAGTATCACAACAAAATACAAAACTCCCCCTAAAACAAAAATCTCCTCTACAAAACTCTCCAAGATATACTCCCCCTTTTTGTGACGAATTGCCAAAGAGCACTCACTCATCATCAAAAGGAGGTGGAGGAGAATGACGAGAACCCCCCAAATCTGCTCACAAAGCACGAAGCTCATCAAGGATGTCCACCAGAAGCTGACCATGGGCCGCCTGAACGGTCATGACAGTGTCTAGAGTCTGACGAAGGTCAGAAACATCATCAAAAGGTGGAGGAACATCACCAGCAGCAGCAGCAGCAGCAGCAGGATCAACAGACGTCTCAGCTGCGGGAGCATCTGTAGAGGAAGAAGGAGGTGGAGTGACACCAGAAGGCTCTACCCTAGGACGCTTAGAGCTGGCTCGAAGTTGAGCAGCCCTTTGCCTTAAAAAGGTAGCACCTATAGGAGCAATAACATGGATAGGCTAAGACGCAGGAAAATCACCTAAACCGAGATAGAGGAGAATCCTATGAATAAAAACGGGAAAGAATAATGCATGAGCCGTAGAACTAGACCGATGTACCTCGTTCAAAGAACGAAGGAACAAATGAGGAAAACTGATAGGAGCATCAGTAACAAGGACATACAAAAAGACACACCTCTCAATCGGAATAGTATGAAGATGAGAAATAGGCCATAAGGAATGACAAGCAATCCTAAAGAAGAGGTAATGAAGCTCAGAGAGCTCAGCAGACGTGATCCGAGGATCAGAACCCCACTGGATAGAAGATCCAGTGATGTATGACATCACGTCATCAAGAGGTGGAGACTCCTCATAAGAAAAGACGGGATGATCAACAATCGGCACCCCAAGAGCATCAGACACTACCGAAGGGGTAATGCGATACTCTACACCTCGTAACCAAACCTTAACTAAGGTGTTGGTATCATAGATGTGGATAGAGAGGTTCGAATAGAACTCTCTAATCAGGGTAACAGGAGGAGGATGCTCAAAATCGAGCATAGATAACCAACCCCGACGCTCAAAGTTACGTCTCACCTCAGGATCAACCTCATCTAGAAGGACTCTACGCTCAGCCCAGATATGACGCCTAAGATTAAGGGTCTCATAAGTCTCTTGGTTCTTCTCACTAGGGAACCGGTCACTATCAAATGAAGGTGAAGGGTCAGAAGTCCTATGGGCTCTAGTTTTCCTAGACATGGTGCCAAGGAAAGAAAAGAGAGACACAAAAGGAGAAGAGTAAAAACAAAAACCAAGGGCAGACTGCAAGTTAGCATAGCATAAAATATAGAAAAACACAATCTATATGATGACCCAGGAAAACCAAACCGGTAAAAAACCTGGAGAGGATTTAACCTAACTATCCTTAAGGTAAAACTGAATTCACTATGAAAGAATTGAAGTTTACACAATAAGACTTAGACCACTAACATCCTATTGCTACCCAGTGTAGGAAACTTACTACCACGACCCCATGATAGCTCCGAGATCCACGGACTCCTTCTTTCTTTGAATTCTTCAACAATTCACAAGCGCACCTACTTGTATATCTTTGAAGCTCTTTGATTCTGCAACTGTATGATTTACCAAGCTCTTGACATGAATCTTGAGTTTGGAAACCCTAAGTGTATGTGAAGGTAAACACCTCTAGATCTAACAATTAGATTCACAAACACAGCAAAACAGAACACTAAAAACGTGGCTAGGGTTTTCCCTTATATACTTAGGGCAAACATGAAACCCTATATATTAAATGGGCTAGGGCTGAGTTGGAAAAATTCTGCAGAAAAACAATCTGCACGACTTTCGATCGATCGAGTCTAATTTTCGATCGATTGAGTCAAGCAGAAAGTGCACAGTAATTCTGCCTAAAACTCGATTCCAACTTTACATAAAAAGCCATACTTTGAGCAAGTCTAACACACAACTTAAAAAATGTTTTGATCATGGTTTGCCAACATTACAAATTGAAGTTCTAATACATTAGTTCCTAATTCTTAGAACCTAACATTATCTATACATATTGCTAAGGTAAAAGTTTTTAGCATATGAATTTGGGTCAAGTTAAGTTATATATTATTTTTAAATTTGTTTATTTTGCTTTTATGGGCAACTTTAACTCACATGGATCCCTAGTCCCTCCAATATTTTTGGAGGTATGATACCCATTACAAAGTTACCATTTTATGTGACATGTGAATATAATAAAGTTACCGTCACGGGTGACCCTATTGCTGCATGTCTGAAATTATTATGAAAAAAAAAAAAAAAAGTTACCATGTGATGTGACTGAACCAACCATCAGTTTTGAGGTAAACACTATCCTAATTGAACTTATCATAGTTTAAGATAAAAAAATATGTATATAATTAAAATATTAGAAAATCAGTTAATGCTTAATGTGATGTGAATTACTAACGAACGTGACAAAATTACTATAAAGTAAAATCATGCTAGTAGAGATACCACATTTGAAAAAACAGAGGTACTATAGAATTTCCTTAATTCACACATATATAATATATCCAACATTATGGTTCAAGTAGTAGCTCGGCCATCACATTGGCATAATTTATGGCCATTATCCTTATATGCAAAGTCACTTACCTTATAGCCTTCAAGAGATTTGATAGATGACTACGGTAGTATTTTATCCTCAAGCTATCATTGAGAGCCTCCTGGATTGGCAATAAGCCATTATCAACAACTCCTGAAAAGCACAAATGAATACATATATTTGATTTAATTTCAGATAACTATTTCAATTACCCTAAAGGGTGAAGATAGTTTCTTACCATTTTTGGTAATGTAAATAGGTGGATTATTATATTTTTTTCTTTACATATAGCATAAGTTCTCGAATTCCTCTTGGATAAACGAAAAGCCATTTAGCAGCAGTCTACAAAACCATTGTTTATACAGTTTTCTTAGTATATACAAGGAGTAAAATACTCTTTATATTCAAACATGTGGTGAGACTGAGAGAGATTACTGGTTGACCAATAGGAATGCCATCCTTCTTTGCTGTGGCATTAAATAGAGTGACTACATGAGTGTTAGGAAAAAAATATAAGGAAAATGAAAAAAGTGACTACCAATTTTACTACAAAAGATTTACAAATTGAGGGGACAATGAATATGATTTGAGCCATTTTAACAAAATAAATACCTAGAGTACTTTTTGATGACTAACGACACTTCTTTTTTATAAAATTGTTAATATATAGGCGAAAAGCACATTTTAGTTCCTACATTTTCACGCGATTTCCATTTTGGTCCGTACATTTTATTTTTACCGCTTTTAATCCCTATCCTGAAAAACGCTTTCCATTTTGGTCCTTGTCGTTACATTAGAAACGGAAATTGCACATGTGGCAAACAGAAGCTGACGTGGCCATTAAAATAAAAAAAAAAATTATTTGGCATTAAAAAATGCCACGTCAGCATCTAAATTAAAAAAATTAATTTATTAATTTCAACTATTAAAAATAATTAAAAACCAAAACACACATTAATTTAAATCTAAAAGGATCTTGAACAAGAACATCAACCCAGATTTAAGAACTCAAAATTAAAAACCAAAAACCACAAATAACTCAGAAAATAAGAGCACAAAATTAAACATAGATCCACGTCAAATTAAACATGAACAAGAAATTAAACATGAAAACAAAATTAAAATCCAGTTGAACCAAACACAAACACAAAACACAAACTGATTTTGTCCAGCAAGAACAAACACAAAGGAGACTTGGTGGAGATTCGGTTGAGGCCGATCCGAGTCCACCAGGTGGAGACTCGGTCGAGGAGGCTAACACTGTTCTCGTAGAGCAGATGAGGTCGAAGGTGAGTCGAGTGGAGTGGACGAGATCGAAGGCGAGCTTTTAGGAGACGGCGGAGGCAGGGGAAGCGATGATTTCTTCGACGGTGGATTTGGCGAGGATGGAAATGTCGCGATCGGTAGCGGACTGCTGGAGGGCTTGGAGGAGAGCTCTGGTTTGGCAGAGGGCGTCGTTGGAGCGGAGGTTGGCTTGGATCTGAGCAAAGAGGATGTCCATGATTGTAAAAAAAAAAAAAAAAAAAAAAAAAAAAAAAAAAAAAAAAAAAAAAAAAAAAAAAACGAAACTCAAAATTTCTGGGTTTGTGATCTGGGTTTAGAGAGAGACTGAGATTGGTGTGGTGGTAGTTGTGAAACAAAAATCAGAGGTGGTGGTTGATGGTTGTGAAGTAGTGGTCGATTGGGTCCGGTGGTGAGTCGAAGGGTGGGTTTGTTGTTGGAGATTAGTTTGTGTTTGTGTTTGGTTGGCAAGAAAGGGTAAGAAAATCCTAGAGAATTTAAGTTTGTGTTCTTATGTTTAATCTGAGTTTGTGTTCTTATTTTAATTTTAATTTTGCTTTGTGTTGATTTGGTTGAGCTGGGTTTGTGTTGGTTGAGCTGGGTTTGTGTTCTTTTTTTTCTTTTCTTTTTTTTTTAAATTTCTGGGTTTGTTGTTACTGTTGTTCTTAGATCTGGGATTGAGATTGTGTTCTTAGATTGATTAGTTTTAGTTTTTAATTATGTTCTGTTTCTAATTCTTTTATTTAATTAAAATTAATAAATTAATTTTTTTAATTAAAATGCTGGTGTGGCATTTTTAAATGCAAAAAAATATTTTTTATTATTAATTAGGCCACGTGGACATAAATTTAGTATTATTTATTCTTTCCGTTTGCCACGTTAGCTTTTTTCGTTTCTGATGTAACGGCAGGGACAAAAACGGGAAGTGTTTTTGAAAATAGGGACTAAAAGTGGTAAAAATAAAATGTAGGGACTATAATGGGAATAGCCTGAAAATGTAGGGACTAAAATGTGTTTTTCGCCTAATATATATTCTTTGCATCACCCAATATATAAATCAAGGTGATGGATTTTGAGCTTAACTGGTCAAATTTATTGCAAATCTAGGTTTTGGTTGTACATTGTTTGAAAAATGTTCATTAGTTGAATTACATGTTTATGGGAAATTTTTGGTTGAATTGATGTAGTTGATTTTTTTTTAAATAATCTGTACAGAAATTTTGTATTAAGATAACAAATTTTGATTAAAGAGTTCAACTGTTCAAGATTACAAATTGTGTTTTTCCTATTTATTTATTTATTTTTGTGTTCCTAAAGATTAATTTAATTTTTGTTTATGTAGTATTTTATTCTTTTTGATGAGTTTGATATGAATTTTTTATTTTAAGTTTTTGTTTTCTGACGTGAGACTTTCAGTAATTCAAATGCTCATGTGAACCTTTTTTAATGTTAATCAAAATTAAAAAATAATTATTTTATTGGCCATGCAAGATTCAAGTGCACCAACCATACACTTCGTCTATCACGTAGACATTTTCCGTTAGTGAGTTAACGATAGGGACTAAATTGATTGTAAGTTGAAAATAAACAAGGACAAAATTGATTGCTACCAAAATGTAGGAACTAAATTAAATGTGACTTCAAAATGTAAAGACTAAAATAGTATTTTCGCCTATATTATATTTTAGATTTTAGAGCTATAGATTTTTTTTTATGGTCTTTAAAAGGAGAAAAATTCTAGAGTTACAAATTTTTTTACAAATTGTTGAAGTGGTGATTGGTTATTAGTAAGTAAAAAATTAGAATAAATGATGGGTCCAAATGCAAATCAATAAGATTTTGCTGCATCAACAATTAGTAAAAACTAGTGTGTAATCCTGTGCATATGCACGGATACATTTAAAAACAATTACAATTACATATATATAATTTAGAATCTAATTAGATCTAAACTCTTTTGTTTTTGCATTCAATAACTTGCCACAAAAATTAAAAAAATTGATAGAACACATGCGTAAAATTGAACTCCAATTAAAATTCAAATTAGAATCTAATTGAATTTAGACCCTTTAATTTTTGCACCTAATAATTCACTTGACATACAGATTTAAAAATTAGATAAAACATATGACACAAAATTAGACTCCAATTTAGAATTTAATTGAGATTTCTCTTAACTTTGACTATTAATATATATATATATATATATGACTTATAAACTTAAATTATTTATAGTTATACAAAAAAAAAAAAGGTTCATAAACATAAAATCATTCAAAAATTATATTTTTTATAGTTTACTTATATTAAACTCCTCATTTTTTACACTAAATTAACTCATTTGACACAAAGATTAAAAAAACTTAGATTAGATGAGACACATGGCACAAAATTAAACTCTAATTGAAATCCAATTTTTACATTAAATTAACTCACTTGGCACAAAAATTTAAAAACTTAAATTAGATGGGACACATGGCATAAAATTAGGCTCTAATTTAATTCTAATTTGAAATCTAATTGAATTTTCTCTCTGCTTTACCTATTATTATATATATAGATGTTGTAAAATAGTTTGTGACTATAACATTTAATATTACTCTCAAAAGAATTAATAATATTGTTAAGGGGGACAAATTTTAATTTTATAGAGCATAATTGTTAAAATTAGTACCTATGTATATAGTATATACTAATTTAAAAAAAAAAAAAAATTGGGGTGGGTGGGGGGATTGCCCCAAAGTCAGGGGAGTGGCTCTGTCTCTGATTGAGTTCATTACATTGGTGTATTGGGTTTCCAGTTGTAGCAAACAAGTTTATTCATGGAGGGGTTTTCATACAAGAATTCCAGAGTCTTGGGGCCACAACAATGGGAGGCAAACGTGTTGATTCTTGAGGTTATGAAATCGATTTTACAAAGGTTTTACAAGTTTAGACTATCATGATTTTCTTATGAGGTAGGTTACCCGAGAGTGGTTTTTATTTTAAAAAGTTTCTTTTTACTTCGTAAATCGTCACCAAATGTGTTTGTTTTCTTTGCTGAATGTCACCAAATGTGTTTGTGCTTCTAAAGTTTTTTTTTTTGGTTGTCATTATTGCCTGTGATACATTAATTATTAACTCCAAGGCTTAAGCAAAAATTATTTTGTTAGATATAATATGTTAAATTGTTAATAAATAAATAGGGGACAAGTATATAGATTTCCAAATTAAGGTGATATTCTTCCTTAGACCCAAAGAAAACTGGGTCTCATATCATCTTTAGACCCAAAGGATTGACAGAGGATTGGTTGTCTCATATCATCTTTAGACTTAATAGAAATTTAGAGGTAATTTTCAGAATAAGTGCATGTTGGAAGACATAGCGAATAGTTAGTTCAACATAAAACAAATCAGTTGTTATAAATTCAATTACCACTCTGGTACAACAAAGGCTTGCTTTTGATGACATTTTCCTTTCGGAGAAAATTTTTGAACCAGAAAGCAGAGCGTTTCATGTATCTTGTTAACCCATTTTTATAATCCACGTAAATGATGCCAAATCGAATAGTATAACCAGATTCCCATTCAAAGTCGTCAAGAAATGACCACACAAAGTATCCTCTCACGTCAACGCCAGCCCTGTCAAAAACAAAATCGTTAATATCTTAGAAATTGAAACTTGAATCGTTTATACACACACACACACACACACACATATATATATATATAGAGAGAGAGAGAGAGAGAGAGAGAGAGAGAGAGAGAGAGAGAGAGAGAGAGACTTTTCCACCATAAATTACTTATGTTAGCAGTTCTTAATCTTATCTTTACATATTCCCGAAATAACTATTAATAAAAAATTTTAGCATACAGATTTGGTCCAATTAAGTTATATATTATTTTTTAAATTTGTTTCTTTTGCTTTAATGGGGAACTTTAACTCACATGGGTCCTTAGTACCTCCAATATTTTTAGGGGTATGATACTCATTAAAAAGTTACCATTCAATGTGACATGTGAATATAAAATTTACCATCATGTGTGACCCTGTTGTTGTATGTCTGGAATTATTATTAAAAAAAAAAATGATTTTCCATGTGATGTGGCTGAAGCAACCATTAAGGTAAAGACTATCTTAATTGAACTTACCATAGCTTAAGATAAAAATTAAAATTAAAATATGAAAAAAATCAGTTAATGCTCAAGGTGATGTGAGTTACTAAGACAAAATTATTGTGATGTGAAATCATGTTATTAGTAGAGATACCATATCTGCAAAAAAAAAATGTGGATGTTATTGAATTTTCTTAATTCACACGTATATAATATATCCAAAATTAGGGTTTAAGTAATAGCTTAATCATCATAATGGCATAATTTACGATATCCTATGCCTATGGTTTGAACTCTACCTTCCTCTACACACACTATATGTATAGTCACTCACCTTATAGCCTCCAAGAGATATGATAGATGACTATAGTAGTATTTTATCTTCAAGATGTCGTTGAGAGCCTCTTGAATCGGGGATGAGCCATTATCAGCAACTCCTGAAATGTACAAATGTAAATGCAAATTTGATTTAATTACAAATAAAAATTTCAATTACACCACTGAAAGCATAGAAGGATGAAGATTGTTTCTTACCATTTTCTGTAATGTAAATAGGTGGGTTATTATATTTTTTCTTTATGTATAACATAAGTTCTCGAATTCCTCTTGGATAAATGTAAAGCCAATCAGCAGCGGTCTACAAAACCATTATTTACATAGTTTTCTTAGTATATACAAGCAGTATAATGCTCTTTATATTCAAACATAGGGTGAGAGAGAGAGATTACTGGTTGACCAATAGGAATGCCATCCTTCTCCGCTGTGGCATCAAATAGAGTAACTACATGAGTGTTAAGAAAAAATATAAGGAAAATGCAAATGTAAATACAAATTTTACTACAAAAGAATTAGAAATCGAAGGTACAATGAATATGATTTATGTCAACTAAACAAATAAAAGCTTGAAATACTTTTTGATGACTTACAATAATTCATTTTTATGAAATTTGTAATATGTATTCTTTGCGTCACCCAAAAAATAAATCAAGGTTGTTGATTTTGAGCTTAACTGGTCAAATTTACATGGCTATCTGTTGTGTAACTTATGTTGATGGTACTAGAAGATGTAGAATCATCTGCATATCCTGCAGTGTAGTAATTTATTCCAAGGAAATCTAGAGAACCCTTTAGCATCTTGGATTGCGATTCAGTAAATACAGGTAGTCGAGTCCCCACCAAAGCTCGCATGGTCTTAGGATAGTCACCAAAAATGATTGGATCAACAAACCTACACAAATGATAACAGAAATATTAACAAGTCTCCTTATAAGGGTTTGATACAATATGTTGAAACACTACCTTAACTACTTAATCTAAAAGCTTAATATTGTAACTTATCAAGAAATTTGCAATTCAACTAGTAACTCTTGGTGTTTTCAAGGGAAATAATCAAAGTTCAATACGAAGTTATATACCCGCCTCTTAAAAAAAAAATCACTTTACACTTTCTTTTATTTGCACATACATGCAACAATATTTAAGATTTTGGTGGTAGAAAATAGTAAACTCACTTACATTATGAGAAACTCAAAAAGGAAAAAATAAATAAATTAAAGAAGAAATTTTCTCTCTCTCTCTCTCTTTCTCGGGAAAATTACATTTTACCACCATAAACTATACGACTGATTACACTTTGCACCATAAACTTTTTGAATGAATTTTGCACCTTAAACTATGATCCTTATTACACTTTGCACCCCTACATCAAATTTGCGGTTAACTTGGATGGAAAAATATGACACTACATGAAAGGACATAATTACTAATTTTCTCAATGTTTTAAAAACAAAAGATAAATTACACTTTACCAACCTAAACTATACCCTTAATTACACTTTGCACCATAAACTTTGAATTTCCATTGAAGTTAATAGCAAACTTAATATTAGAGCGCAAAGAGTAATAAAGTTCATAGTTTATTGTGCAAAACATGCATTTGAAAAGTTTAGGGTGCAAAGTGTAATATAAAGGTGTAGTTTATGGTACTAAAATGTAATTTCCCCCCAACATCTTTTTAGATTCGAAGTTATTAAGGGAAATATAAGACCATTATACCTTATATATTTATTAAAAGAAAGATTATTTCACTGTCTGAGAAACATAAAACATATATGTGTGTGTGTAGTAGGGTTGTCCACGAGTCGGTCCGGATCGGTTTTGGCCTTAACCTGAACTCGACCCGTTCAGGTCGGGTGGAACAAAAATGGACCCGCAACCGACTGCGAACCACCATGGGTCGAGTCAGCCGGGCTCAGGGGAGCGAACGGTTAAGTTGGTCAAGTCTGATGATGAGCGACAGCGAGCGGAGGAGAAGATCTCTCTTCGTCAATCTAAGTTGAAGGCCGACTGGATCTAATGGATTATCGCCGGATTTGAGTATATCGAAGCTTAGGAAGACAGGATCTGAGCGAAGGAAGACAAAGGGTGGCCGGATCGGAGTTGAGGAACACCGGATCTGAGCGAAGGAAGACCAAGGATGGCTGGATTGGAGCTGAGGAACACCAGAACATCACCAGATCTCGAAGGATCTCGTCGAATTCGGTCCAAAAATCGTAATATTTCGTCGGAGAGGATGATTGTTTCGGTTCGGGTCAAGTGTCATGGGTTTTGAAACGTAAAGCCGACAACCGACCCAGGTGGGGTCGGGTTTGAGAGTTCGGACCCACGTTCGACCGCTGGAGACGTCAGATCGAGTGGCGGCGGGTCGAGCTCGAGCAGGTGGCTGGGTGGGTTGGATAGCCCTAGTGTGTAGTGAGTTAGAACAAACAAGGGTCATGTTAACAAGTGCTCTTAGGGCAATGGTTAACAATTCATTTTAGGAAAGTTTTAGCACCACTTTTATGGAAAATGGAAAAAGTTGTCAAAATATTAATTACTTTTTCTTTTCTTTTCCCATAAAAACATTCTTAAAATGGATTATTAACCATTGCTATAAGGGATCTATTAACATTTCCCAACAAATAAAACTCAAAAAATAATTTATTTAATTACTTGGGAAACTCCATTAATGAAACCAAAAAAATCAGACATTGATCGCAACCATAAATCTCTCGTTTATCAGCGTTTCCTTTCTCTCTCTCTCTTAACAAGGTTCGGGATAATGATCTCCTCGACTGTTTTGTGTGGACTTCTCAAATTGGCCCTTGGGACAATCCTACTCGAAAGCGCTTTTCCATGCACTCAGATTCTCACTTTAGAATTTAGCTACGATTAAAAACTCAATTACACATTAAAGAGGAAAAGAGTGAATTGTGAGAGTAACATACCCTGTTAAGTTGTTAGTAAAGAATTTGAACAAAGACTGGCCTTGGCTTTCTCACTAGAGTTTAAAAACTGTGGAGTAGATATACCTTTGGAAACACTTGGGACTGGTTAAATGCCAAACAGGTTGAGATGGAGGAGCTAAGGGCAGCAGGCTTCGGGGAAAATTTGGACAAAATAAATGAGGTTCGAAGAGAGATTAATGACCTTCTGCATCATGAAGAGGTGTTCTGGCGACAATGGTCTCGGTCCATTTGGCTTCTAGCAGGGGATAAGATCACGAAGTATTTTCACCAACGGGCTAGCCAACAACGTAGGAAAAATACCATCAAGGGCCTACAGGACACAAATGGGGTTTGGTGTACTAATACTGGGGAGATAGCAGCCATAGCAGAAGCTTACTACAAAGGTTTGTTCACTGCTTCGACGGACCTTAGCATGGAGGGTGTGCTGACCTCTGTGGATAGTGTAGTGACTGAAGAGATGGCAAAGAGCTTAACGCGTTCATACACCGAGGAGGAGGTACGGGTGGCCCTCTTCCAGATGCACCCTTCTAAGTCACCAGGTCCAGACGGTATGTCTCCCTTCTTTTTCCAAAAATTCTGGCACATTGTGGGGCACGACGTCACTGCAGCAGTTTTGTCTATGTTACACTC
Organism: Lithocarpus polystachyus; assembly: GCA_033629205.1. Classification (NCBI taxonomy): domain Eukaryota; kingdom Viridiplantae; phylum Streptophyta; class Magnoliopsida; order Fagales; family Fagaceae; genus Lithocarpus; species Lithocarpus polystachyus. The sequence goes on from CM066165.1 coordinate 3,083,555, forward strand.
AGGGGGGTACCTGCATAAAATGAACTATACACATATTGTGCTAATCACTAAAAAGAAGGACCCACAACTCATCACGGAGTACCGTCCTATAAGTTTGGGTAACGTTGTCTCAAGGAAAAAATCAAAGGTACTAGCGAATCGAGTGAAGCCTATATTATCAAATGTTATCTCAGACTCCCAAAGTGCATTTGTGCCTGGTCGACTTATCACTGATAATACTACTATTGCATATGAAATGTTACACACGATGCGAAATAGGCGTAGGGGGAAGGTCGGTCACATAGCAGTCAAACTTGATGTTAGCAAGGCCTACGATAGGGTGGAATGGGAATTCCTAGAAAAAATCATGTTGAGAATCGACCTCCCAGTGCAGTGGGTAAACCTTGCAATGCTGACAGTGCGCACAGCCTCTTACTCCATCATTATTAATGGTGAACCTTGCAGCTATATCTCCCCCTCTAGAGGTATTAAGCAAGGGGACCCATTGTCTCTATTTCTCTTCCTTTTGTGCGCCGAAGGGCTCTCCTCCTTGCTGCGAAAGGCGACTGAAACGCGTCACTTGAAAGGACTTACCTCTTGTCAGGGTGGGGTGCGCATTTCTCACCTTCTTTTCGCTGAAGATAGCCTACTGTTTAGTGAAGCAAAAGTGGATGAATGTCGTCAGTTGATGGACGTGCTCACCCAGTATGAAAAGGCTTCGGGGCAGGTTATTAATCGCCAAAAGACTATGTTGTTCTTTAGCAGGAATACACGTCGAGAGGTCCAGGAAAATATTCAAACTATGTTTAGGGCACAGGTAATGACTAACTGCGAAAAATATCTAGGTTTACCCATGATGGGGGGTAGATCAAAAGTCAATACCTTCAAGGATCTCCAGGAAAGGGTCTCTAAAAGGGTGATGGGGTGGAAGGAAAAAAATATCTCAAAGGCTGGGAGAGAAGTCCGTATCAAGACGGTGGCCCAGGCGATAGCTACGTACTTGATGAGCATCTTCAAAATCCCTAGAGCTGTGTGCGACGGGATGAACTCAGTGTTGGCTAAGTATTGGTGGGGGCAGACTCGAAATGAGCAAAAAATTCACTAGATCAACTGGGGCAAACTTTGCACTCCTAAGAATAGAGGTGGGGTGGGCTTTCGTGACATTCATGCGTTCAATCTTGCGATGTTGGCTAAGCAGGCGTGGAGGCTCATCCATGGGACACACGCATTGTTCTACCAAGTGTATAAAGCAAGGTACTTCCCCACATGTTCATTCATAAAGGCCGAACTTGGGAGCAACCCTTCCTATGTGTGGCATAGTCTCCTCAATGCTAGGGAGCTTATTAGGGTGGGTTCCATATGGAAAATCAGCGATGGGTGCTTGGTTGGTATTCAGACTCATAAGTGGCTACCTCACACCCCGACTTTCCATGAGGGAGTAGACCTAACGTTGAGGGTGGCGGATTTCATAAACCCACAAACTAAACAATGGGACAGGGGGAAGGTCAATGCTTGGTTTCAACCATCGTCGAGAGATGAAGTTCTGTGGATTCGCCTAGGGAGTTTGGAGGGTTGGGATTCACTAATATGGAATGAAAATAAGGCCCAAACGTTTTCTGTGCGAATTGCTTATCAGGTAGCACTCCGGATGAATCATACGGGGAATGGCGAACACTCTAGGGTGCAAGAAGACATGTCCATATGGAACTGGCTGTGGAAGTTATCTATTCCTCCTAAAGTGAAGAACTTTGTGTGGCGAGCTAGCTCGGACATCCTACCCACATGAGCAAACTTAGCTAGTCGAAGGGTACCTATTGACCCTAGGTGTGCGGTTTGTGGTTCGAGTGATAAGACGGTTCTCCACATCCTTTAGCAGTGCCCTTTAGCGCGAAATGTTTGGGCACTTGTCAAAGGAAAACTACAGAATTACGACTCCTTGGCAAGGAAGTTCTTTAGCTTAGCCCAAACCTTGAAGGAAAAGTTGTCCCGGAAAGAGCTTGAGATGTGGGCCATGGAGGCATGGTCCATATGGAACACGCAGAACAGGTTATACTTTGAAGCATCTCAAACCCTGCCGCATGCAATACTCAAGAGTGCAAAAACGTTATTGGAAGATTACCAACGTTTAACTCATAGCATGCCAACCTACTGAGCACCTGAGTGTGCTACCCTCACTTTTTGTGACTCTTGTATACTTTATAATTTTATTTTCCTTTTGGCTGTCTTGACTGCTGGGGTCTGGTTGGTGGGAGCCACCCCTAGTGCACACTTTGTAATCCTTTAGTTTATTAATATACTCCTATCTATTTCTGTCCAAAAAAAAAAAAAAAACTGTGGAAGGAAAATATAGTATTTTTGTCTTAAAATTTTTTGTCAAAAGTTAATAGATTATTTTGTTAATATTAATTAGAAAGATACCATGCATTGTTTTCAAATAAAACAATTATGGATGGCCCATAAGGTCCATAATAGAAGGGATCGAACCATGTATTCAAAATTAAAATCCAGCCACATGCATCGTGGTAGCTATACTTGGAATGCTTTTCTTCTTGTTGTTGGTTTTTGCCGAATGGCATAGCAAGTTAGAATGCTTCTCCTACCTTTACTTCAAGCCAAAAATAATTGCCTTTTGCAAATATCTTTGAAGACAATCGTGTTTATTTATAGGAATAATTGAGTCTAATATAAAATTAAGTCATAAAACTTACCAACCAAGCATAAAATCAAGAGCTCTCAAGGCAGCCTTGGTGCTAGCAACTGTTTGGTATTTGGGCACATACCAATCACTTTGTGTTGTAATGCCAATTTCCCCCATTTGAGAAGCCTACAAAAATCAAATTTAGATTATCTTATCTAATAAAATATACTATAATACATTTTACTTTGAAGGCAAACTTTTGCAATATTATGAACCTTCTTTTTTTCCTTATTAAGAATATATATTTAAGCACAATAGAATATCCCATTTTTTCTTAAAAAGGATTACGATAGTTTTATAGTTTTACCAAGGCTAGTGTTCATTGTAATCTAAAGCACAAGCCAGTATTCCTAAACACAATGTCTCTCTCACACACACATCGCTCGTCTACATATATATATATATATATATATATATATATAAAGCTAGTGTTAATAGAAAATTCAATTAGATCCCAAATTAGATATCAATTGTGTGCTAATTTTGTGCCATGTGTCTACTAAAGTTTTTTAATTTTTGTACTTAGTGAGTTAATGAGTGCAAAATATTAAAAGTCTAATATTAATGAAATATACAAATAAAGAAATAAAAAAACCCAATCTTATATCTACTTAACAAAAATCACTACATTGTCTATCTTATTAAAAATTAGAATAGAAATTATCAAAAGTAGTACTAAATTTAGTTTGGAATTTTAATATGCATCTAATTACGTTTATTTTTTCTAATAATTCAATCAATCATGTATATTTTTTTGATTAAAAAATGTATCTATTTATAAATACATCCATGTGTATACATAGGTTACATGCTAGTTAATTAGTGAGTCATAAATTGATATATCCTCTTTAAATTAATAATTGTTAAAAGCACAAACCTGATACTTTTCCTTGTATAATTTCACAGCAATTGCATGTGAAAGAAGTAAATTATGTCCCACTATATAGGGTTCTGTCCCGGAGTTCCCATATGTGCAATTTCCGATATAGTTAGAACATCGACCAGGTGCATTAACTCCTGTTACGTAGCCTCCAATGGTAAATATATTTGGCTCATTAATTGTGACCCAATACTTTACTCTATCACCAAATTCTTTGAAACAAACATCCACGTAGTTGTGATAATCATCCCTAATTATAGGACATTTATCAATTGTTGATTAATCAGATTGCATAAATACTAAATTCATAAGAGAACTGCTACGTCCACAATATTTCTCACAATATTTTCACAACAAATCCTAGTTGGCAAGTTGTTATAAGTTTTAAATTTAAATCTAACACTGAAATTACTTTCTTACCCACTAGTAACAGCAAATAACAACCTGCCAATTAGGATTTGTTGTGAAAATATTGTAAAAAATGTTGTTGACGTAGTATTTCTCAATTCATAATAGATTTAATGTGTGCTTCGAAACTTACACTATATTTTGGCTCAAGAATCCACCATACTCCTCTTCAAGGGCTTGTGGAACATCCCAATGGAATAGAGTTATAAAAGGTTTTAAACCTGATTAATTAATTATAGTCAATATTAGGAAGATGCCTATATTGATAAAACAAATTACGATTAGCTTTATGAGAATCATATGAGAAGGAGGAAAATTCTACCTTGAGACAATAGGTCATTTATAAGGTTATTGTAGAATGTGATCCCTTTTTGGTTCACTCCCCCACTGATTTTTCCCTCTGAGGACGAAATTAAGCTTTATAAATAGGATAATATGTTACTTTGAATATAATACCAAATAAATATATTTTTCCCAAACATGACATGTTTTTGTAGGTTCTCAGTAGGGAAAAAAATGGTTATGAAATTATGCCTAATTCTTTTAAATTGATTTGAAAAAAATAAATGGCAAAGGTTGAGTTATTGAGTTAAACATTGGTCTTACTAGGTAGTATTCTGGTCCATGAGATGGAGAACCGAAAGAAGTCTAAACCAATTTCTTTCATCAAAGCTATGTCCCCCTGAAACATTTTTCAGACTTTTCATTAGTTTAATACAAAAAAAGACATGCAAAAGTAAAAGAAAGAAAGCATCGTTTCAAGTTTCAAATGCTATATAATGGATGTGTAGAAGGGTAGCTAGCTAGGAATATAGTCTATTTTTTTTTTTTTTTTTTGGGTGTGAAAGAAATTAAAAGAATACAATCACATGAACTAAAAATACCTTAAAACGATAGTAAAATTCATCAGCTATATCTCCCGTGGTATGGTCAGCAATTTTTTCTGTAATGACACCATAAATTTCTCAAAAAATAGTCACTAATGAGCTAATTGGTTCACTAAAAAAATTGTTACACATCAAACTATAATAATACATAGAAATAAAAGTGATTTTTATTTTAATTACAAAAAGAGTTATGTCACATGTGTTAATTCAACGGGTGATTATAAAATGCACTATGCTAAGTACGTGAGTGTGACAGCCCCTTTTCTTAGCCAAGGACGACCCTATATGATTACAAATAAAGGGGAAAATATGTAATAAAACAATAATTAACAAGAATCCCTTTGACTTTAATGCTCACACCATAGGAGACATTATTTTGTATACTTCATGTCGTGTGCAATACCAACACGTATGATGTACAGTTCACTTTTATGCGCGAAGAATGTGTAATACCATGTATGATGTATAGTTCACTAAATACTATTGTTTTTTATTTTTTTGACTAAATAAATACTAATGTTTCAGTATTTATTGAATGTATAAGTACGCTGGCCCAAAGGTTAATATACTATCTTTGGGTTTATAAGGTTCTTTCCTTACTCATTACCCATCAATTTGGAGGATTCCAAGCTAGCAAAAAATCCATAGTAGTAAAATAAGATGGGGCAGATTTACTGAAGGAATTCCTCTTTGGTCTGTGGAGCTTATTGTACCTTCCTACCTAAAAGCCAAATTTTCAATCCAAAACAGAGCAATAATTAAGCCATTGGACCCCAGTTTCTGTCCTTGACACATACTAGTCGAAGTTTAGTTGTAATTTCTGATGCATGTTTTGCTTTTGTTAGTAAAATTGCATAAAATTATTTTGTTCTCCTGATTGAATAAAATTGCTTATTCACTAATTATAATGAGAGAGAGAGAGAGAGAGAGAGAGACCTGGATGTTCCATAGTGAAAGTGTCCCATATGCTAGGCCCTTTTCCATGTTGAAATGCAGCCCCTTCATACTTCCAATAGAAATGAAGAGAACCCGAAACATAATATGAGTATAAGAACATAGAGAATTAGTGTGGAAAGCATGTAAAATATTATTGTTAGTGCAGTGGCATATGCTATATGTACCTGGTAAGCACTTGAGGCTCCTCCAAATCTGAAACCAGCTGGAAAATCTCTCCGACTTATACTTTCAGTGAAAGAGAAAAAGTAGGCCACAACAAGCAGCACATACCAAAATAAATGATGCCGATGATGATGAAGTATTTCCATTTCTGACTTTCTCCAGCTCCCAAAGTGTTGGCTAACCAAAGTATAATTGGCACACTTCTATTTAATTATTTATAGTCTTGAAATTACAGTACACTCAATCTCAGTGTACATAATTTTCTTGTTTCTTAATCAGCTAAAAGTCATTTGTTTAACCTTGCAAGTAATCTTCACACTTCTAAATACATTGAACAAATTGATCTAGACGACCCAAACTCCATTTTTATTATGTGCTATCACATTAGGCCACATAAACACTTAGAAAGATAAAGTGCTATCATCAGGAGCGAACGTCATAGGATAAAATTCTCTAAAAAAAAAAAATTGTGAAAAAAAAATTGCATGTGTATAATAAAACAAGCTAGTAAATGATTAATGCAAGCACCGATGAAAGCTTTGATTCAGAGAGTGAGAAAGAGAGTCTGAGACCTGGATGTATGTAGTGAAAGTATCCCATATGATAGACCCTTGCCATACTGGCACTACACCATTCTCGGAAAATCACTCCGGTTGAGACCTTCAATGCAAGCAAAAAACATAGGCCAAGGCCACAAGATAGAAGAGCAAATTAATAATGGTGATGAATTTCCATGTATGACTTTTGGTTGCACTGTGCTCTTCCCAATTTTCTATATCATGTAGGGTGGTCATATCGATTAGGTGATGGACCAAATCAAATTTATGGAAGTTTGCTTCACTTACATATATATTAAGTCAATTAAAATCTAACTCAATCAAAAGTGATTTTGATGTTTCGTTTCCAATCCATTTGAAAATTCAAAAAAGAAAATTCTTAAACCGATTATCATTATTGCTCTATATTAAAGTAATTTTTGGTCATCTTGATCACGTGGCTTAATAAATTAAGGACTTAATTAGTCTTACCATTTAGTGGGTAGAAGTAGAATTCTTGACATTTTTTTATAACTAATTTATTTATGTTTGGAGCCCAAAAATCCGAAATTCACAAGCAGCCTGGGTCTGCAAGATGAAGTGAAAAAAAAAAAAAAAGAAAAAAAAGAAAAAAGAAAAAGAAGAAGTTAGGTGCATTATTTAGCACCTTCACAACACGAAAGCTCAGCTAATTCTAGGGCGTACAGCACGTGATTGTAGAGTTGTTGAAGTCATAGCATATTTGGTATCAAGAATGTTAGTTTTATAAACTTGTGGTTGATAGTTATTTCTTCAATGAGAGATTCAAGAGAGGCGGTGTTGATTTCTAACATTAATGAGACACAGTTTTCTTTTTTTTGGTTAACAATGAGACAGTTTTCAGTTTGTCAGTTTACTGCATATGTTGCAGGAGAATTTTAGAACATTGAAAGAGAGAATGGCAATTTTTATTTTTATTTTTATTTTTGCTGAATAAACAAGATTACGAAATATATCTTTTTGTGAAGGATCTAGGTCAATGATTGACGTGCATACATAAAGAGGTCGAAGTGGCAGAAAAATTTGACTCTGCCACAGTAGCACAAATTGAGTCAGTCAATTGTACTTGATCTCTTTAGAGAAGTGAGGCCATCATAATAAAGGATATTGCAGAATCCCAACCATAGTACATTGTTTGGTGCTAGTTTTTTACAGCCCAACATAACGAGCTGAACAAAATAACATGTATTTGGAATTCAAAATCCCAGATGACCTGATTCTTAATAACTTGTTTGGATTAAGAGAGAGTAGAGTTGGTTGGAAATTAGTCTAATTAATAAAATATATCGAAACAATTAATAGAATAATTTTTTGAAAATAATTAATAAAAACTAAGATGTGACTTGAAGAGAAAAAAAAAAAAGCATGGGGGGTTGAGTGGGATTTCGGATTTCAGTTTATAATTTATTTATTTTATTTGTTTCTTTGGAAGGAAAAAAAAAATAGTTTTAGTTTGAATAGAATTTAAATTTGTTAAAATTTAAATGATAAAGTTTTTCGTAAATTAAAGTTTTGTTAATTTTATCCCTTAATTTGAGAAAATATATCCTAACAATTAATAAAAAATTAATTTAATAATTTTTAGGTTATAGATTGACCACAACTAATTAATGTAATTACCTAAGTTGATTAATTATGTTAAATTAAATGCAATATTGTAGAGGCACCAACAAATCACAATACTAATCTAGAGTGTAGTGGAAATTAAATTTGATACTGAAAGTTCAAATAGTGTATAAAACACTATGAACGTTTAGACCCCCAAATTACAAATTATCAATTCAAGCTTTATATCAAACGATGAACGTGCGGAAAATAAACAAAAGCTTAAAATCGAATTGATAAACAATCTGCGTCAAATAAAATCACATCCATAACAGAAATTAAATGACAAAGATAAAGGGAAGAGAGATGCAAACACAAGGACAACACATGATGTGTTATCGAAGAGGAAATCGAAACCCTCGGCGTAAAATCTCTCCGCCGCCTTCTAAGCGGTCAAATGATCCACTAAAGAATGTAGTTGGGATACAAGGACAGCAATAGACCCTCCAAGCCTAATCTACCCAGTGTACCTATGCCCTCCAAGCTTCTTGCTCCAATGAGGTTACGCCGAACCTATTTCTTCTTTAGCTTCTTGGATCCCGCTACTAGTCCATAGCATCAACCAATATGAATTGGTCCCTTCTTAACTGCTTCCCAAAGCACCAAAGAGCTTACTCACTGATATGAGTATGGTGAGAAAAAGGATTTGGCTAAAGAACCTCTCAAGGATCTACAATGGAGAGGGTGAGAGTAGAGGAATTTGAAGAGTCATAAGGTAAAAATTGTGGATGAGTCAATCTTGTTTTTCTCTAGGGTTTCTCTCTCAAAATTCTCTCTAGAAGCTCTTTACATTTTGTGGGTATAAGGGGTATTTATACTGGTGGGTGTTTGAAATACGAAGAGTTAGTTTTTCCAAAATAGAGTTGGCTAGTGGCTTGGCCTCGCGGCTTGACTGAGTTGCGAGTCTAAGCCGCGAACTAATTGAATTGCCAGACTGAAAATTTTGTCCTGTAGTACAACAGTTGGCACGACAATTCAGCTTCTGGTGGCTTGCCAGTTGCGATCTACCTGCGAGGTCTAGTTGTGAGTTCCACTTTGCACGCTTCACTCGTGTGCAACATTTGGCGGCTTGACAGTCGCGAGCCACCAGCAAGATCCAGTCGCGAGTCCCTGTTCTGCTGCACAATCTTGAGCATTTCTTCACACTCTCACACACACTATTCTTACATGATTCCCACCTAAATACAGGGTTTCTAAGTGCTGAATTACAAGCACATTGGCACGGAATAAAGCTAACAGAATGGTTGATAAAATTCAACCTTACAATCTCCCCCTTTGGTTATTCCGTGACAAAACCCTACAACAAACTCTAGACTTAACGCGTGAGTTGGGAACAGTTGAACAAAACTCACTCACACCTAACTCTAAAATCTGTGAAGCTCTTAAATCATAAGTACAAGTATTTCCTGAAAAGCAGCCACACAATAAGATCATTGTATGCAGAAAAAAATTTGTATTGCATATGAAGCAAGCACAATGCGACCAAGCAAAAACAGATTAAAGCAATAAAGAAAGGCTTGACCAAAAAAAATAAACAATCACTATAAATAGTGATCACAATGCTCATTCACACATGGAATGAACATCCAGACATGCAAGCTAATAAGCTCAATGCAAAGTATCATTTGCTTGTCCAACACTCAACTAATGCAATAACACAAGGTAATTGCATTAAGGATAAAAATTCAACAAGGGGCACAAGAGTGAAGTACTTAAGAAACTGCATAACATTAACTAAAAGTACTAGCTACAAAACAAGGGAACAAAATGCTTACAAAAGCAAGGTACAAAATAAACAGCTACAGAAGCGTAGGTACACAATAAAGAAAACTGAATAACATCAATATATATCAAAGTACCAGCAGAGTACTATATCCAACAGTTTAGACCAAATGTATTGATGTAAGACAAAGGTATGTAAAATGTAAATAACTCCCCTTGTACAACTGCCCTTTTTACTGTACTGTACTGTACTATACTTAAGAAAATGCATAACATTAACTAAAAGTACTAGCTACAAAGCAAGGGAACAAAATACGCTTACAAAAGCAAGGTACAAAATAAACAACTACAGAAGCATAGGTACATAATAAAGAAAACTGAATAACATCAATATATATCAAAGTACCAGCAGAGAACTATATCCAACAGTTTAGACCAAATGTATTGATGTAAGACAAAGGTATGTAAAATGTAAATAACTCCCCTTGTACAACTTCCCTTTTTATTGTACTGTACTGTACTATACTCCCTCCCCCTTTCAATGTTCTCCTCCTTTTTGTCATGAATAGCTAAAGACTATTTTCGATCTGCTGCTAAATAGCATCTAGTTGTGCCTCGATCCCGGTGAAGTGCATGTGAACAGAGTTGTTGTATTGGATAAGAAGTTTCTCCAGTCTGGAAATACACTGATTTACACCTTCAATCAGAGTGCTTAACCTATCAGCAGGAACACTAGGTTGAGTGCATGGACTCTGCAACTCTAGAGTGGGAGTAGAAGGTGTCTCTATATGCATAGGAGTAGCTTGACTAGATGGACTGACATGGGTGAATGACTCAGTCTTTGTTGCCATAGAGGAGTGACTCTTGCTTGCTTGAAGAGTGAACATGGAAATTGGTTGAGGTCGTTGCACAATTTCTCCATCTGTTATTGGACGTATACCTTCTTGAATCATGACCTTCATAATGAGAATATTGAATGGAAGACAAGCTCTTGCTGCTGATTGAGCCGCGGTTTTCTCAATTGTTTGAAAAATATGGGCACAAATGTCAATTGGAGCATTAGTAATGAGATCACACAAAAACTGGGCTCTTCCAAGATTTATGAAACCAGTGTTGGACAATGGGTAAAGATTTGAGAACATAATCAGTTTCAGAGTTGTTAGTTTAGGCGAGAACTTTGCAGTGCCGATAGACAACCTTTTGCTTTAACTTCATGGTCAGGTCCAAGAACTTGAAGAATATCTTTCACCTGAGGAGTTCTGTCATCATATGGAGTTTTGTCCACATTTTCTGGTCGTGTGATGTGAAGAACCTGTGCAAGGTAGTTTGGAGTAATGACAAACTCTTTTCCTCGTACCCAGCAATATAGTTCAATTCCAATGAATCGAGCATTTGAGTAGAATTCCCTCACTAACTCTTCATATGGATCCTCGAAGTTCCCAAAAAGAGCAGTCCAATCTCTTCCTTCAAAGATCCTAGGAATAAATGTGGTTCCCAAGGAATCAAAATGCTCTATTTGTTCCACAATAATGGGAGCATCGACAAAGACATTTGAGTAAGTTTGTGAATCAGTGGGAGTCTTGAATCTCTCACTTCTTGGGACTTGAGATGACTGGGATGAGCGACGAGCTCGCTTAGCAACAGGGGAAGGAACATCACTCACAATCTCCTTACCTTTAGATGAACGGCGAGACATCTGCAAAAGAAGAGACACATAGCAAAGTTCCCAAAAAAAAAAAAAAAAACAAGACACAAACATCAACTTGATTAGAGTCAAGTTAGAAAAATGAAAACACATGGATTTCAAAGTGATATAACAGTTAACCACAAAGTATGAACCAAGCCCGCAACAAGGAGACATGAGAAACAAGTGCATTGTGTATATAAGTATCTATCAAGTCATCAAAATGAATAAATGTGCAGGTATGACACAGACCAATGCATTTTACGGACATCATACAGTTGTAAGAAACTGTCATTTTGTCAAGGAACATTGATGATGACATGCATATGAAGGTCAAAGCAACATATGTACTCAATCATGATAAACAAGGAAAAGGGTAATCACATCAAACATAAGATTAGAAGAACCAACAAAATCCAGTCAAACAAATTCAACAAGATGATTCAAACCAGTGACTGAAACCACAAATAACTCAAACCGTTCTAACAGCACAAAAACCAAGAAACTAAGGCTTAAAAACATGAAATAGGTAATAAAAATATGAAAACCGATACCTTTTTCTTGAAGATTGATGAAGAACAAATAGGTTTTTGTGAAGAACACGGTGAGTTTGAGAGAGAAGAACATGGACAGGGTAATGAACAGTCACAAATATTTGAGGGAAAACTGAAAAGTTTTAAAAATTAACTTTATACACGCAAAACACGCAAAACATTTTGGAAAAATTTTCTAAGTGTTTTTTGCGACTAGAAGTTCAAGTCGCGAGAGAAATGCGAGCTGAGCCACGAAACATTCTGTGTAATTCTCGCGACTGAGCCTCCACTCGCGACAAAGCCGCCAAGTCAACCTGCGAGAAACATTAAAAACCCATATTTAGAAAAATATTCTAAGTCTTTTTCACGACTTGGGCATTGACCCGCCAGTAAGACGCGAAAACTATTTGTTTAGAGCTCGCGACTAGGGCATGCGACTGGACAGGCACGCGACTAAGTTGCCAAAACAGGACACAGCAGATTTTGAAAAAAAATTTACATTTTTTTTTTCTAAAACAAAAGACTTTTCAAAAACACCTAAAAACACTCAAAAATTTTTTTGAGCTTGATCAACAAAAATTGAGCATGTGAAACACGTTTTATCAAGTACAATCACACAAATGAATAAGTCATTCATTGAACATAGACAAGTGTGATATGTGTGGATATCAACAATGAGATTGTTCTTAGTCTAATGTGAAGCTTCAATGATCAATTCAATTAAGGCATACACAATTAGCACTAGATAATGTGACCCATCTCAATTATAGAAATATGCATATATGACCTCCCACAAGAACTTGATAACATAACATTAAAGCGTTTCATTTGGCTCCACATTCAACATTTTGTTTGATCTTTTTGAAACATTAACATCTCATTTTGGAGATCGATGTCAGAAATTTTTGATATTTCAATTTGATGATATAGCCTTTGGCCTTTTTGGGCATCATGAATTATATTTTGAGTCGCTTTCCCTTTTTCCTAATCAAATACTAGTATGTGCGACAGTCTTTTGTAGCTCATTATCTCTTTTCATTTGGAGATTTACATTTGTTGAGCTCATTAAGCAAAGACAATAAAATAAAGAGTGGGAAGATATATAGACACAAGTCTATGCATGTCTGAAGATCAACAAAACCATTGACTAATCATTCATGACAAGTTTGAAGATCGATTTACAACAATCACACAAATTTCAAGACTTTTCCCACAATGATATGAATGCATTAAGAATAAGCTACGCTCGTGAATGCACAAAGCCATAAGTACAAAGGTACAAGGCAAAACAAGTTTAAGACAAAAACTCAACAAAGCTAATCAAACCTTTTAGATTTTCTACTTTTTATATGTTTTTGAATTTTTGACTTAAAAAAAATTTTATAAAAAACAAACCATGTAAAAACATTTAAAGCAGGAACACAAACAAACAAGCATAAAAACAAACAACCAAGTATAGTCACAGAAAAATAGGAAGTATTGATGCATGGACATGTTGTAATGCTTAAGCATGAGTACCCTTTTTCAGCCATACGTCACGTGCGTTTGGGGTGATATCCCTATAGGATTGGGTACGAGAGTTAGGACTTTCAAACCTTCTATTGAAGCTTTTCAAGCAAGTGGTGAAAACACCAATCATCTTCATCACATCTTTCATTCCAGAATCACCATCTCGACTTCTTGATTGCTCAACAGCTCAAGTCCTATTGTCATTCTTGACCTTTGATTACTTGCATTAATCAATGCTCTCAGTTTGTGACAATTTGGTTTGGTGTGCCCTTAAAGAGCACAATGATGACAAAAATGATTTGTTCTTGGACCTCTTTATGATCTTGGAAGTGATTTCCTTCTAGCTTCAGGCCTGACCTCTGGGGAGTTACGAGGCTTATTCAACACCCATTGATCAGCTACACTCTTCTTCTTTTATGGTTTCACTTTTTCAACAGCTGGAGTTTCCATCACAGGCTCCTTTGCCTTTACAAACTTTATGTCCTTGGAGATTTTGATAGCAAAACTACTTTCTCCGGTATATCCCAAACCAGATTTGTCTGAGAAGGGTTTTTGCGAGGAGATTACATCATCTAGTTTCTTTGTGGAGACTCTTCCTATCTTGGCATTTGCTTGAATCACCTCAAGCTCAAGGAACCTCACCTTTACATAAGCTTCTGACAACTCTCCATTTAGCTTCTCTATCTCACACTTGGCCTCCTTATGTCGCACTAGGAGACTTCTATAGTCCTCCTCTGCCCTTTTCATTTTTTTAATGGCTGCATTAGCCACTTTCGCATATCCACCTATCTTCTCAAGAAGAGAATTAGAGTAGGGACAAAGTTAGGACTTGTAGTTAGGGGGCGACTTTGCTGCTAATTGTGTGCGGTGGCTTAACCATTGATGCTAGTTGTGTGTGTGACTTTGATGCTAGTTGTTGGGTGGGGACAATTATTTTGTTTGAAATTTTTTAAAAGGTCGGGTTGTTTGTTTTGGGTAAAAATTGGTTGATTATACTAATTTCTTTTTTAGCTTCACTATTGAAAATTTTTGTTGTTGGACTAATTTTTTTGGCCTTGTATATTTTGTTTAAAATTTAAAATTTATAGATTTTTTGTGGTCTTTTAAAAGAAAAAAAAAAAAAATCTAGAACTACTAATTTTTTTACAAATTGCTAATGTGGTGAGTAGCTATTGATAAGTAAAAAAGTGGTGTAAGTGGTGGGCTTAAATGTGAACCAATAATAATTTGCTACCTTAATAGTTTGTTAAAATATTGTAGAAAAATTTGTAACCATAACATCACTCTTAAAAGAATTAATGATATTATTAAGGGGGTAAAGTGTAATTTTAAATAATAAAATTGCTAAAATTAATACCTAGTATATATTCTAATATTTTTTAAAAAAAAATTTGGGGGGAGGGGGGCCATTGCCCCCCTAAGTCAAAGGCTACCTCCATCCCTGATGCAGAGAGTGAGAAAGAGAGTCTGAGACCTGGATGTATCGTTATGAAAGTATCCCATATGTTAGAACCTTTGCCATCCTGGTATGCAGCCCCTTCATAGATCATACTATATACAGTGAAAAAAAAAATTACAAATCAAACATACATAGTGCAAGAGAACCATAGAAATACATATGCATGTGTAGGACATATGTACAAATTAATTAATTTTAAAACTAGCACTATTCCATTCGGACAATCACTCCGGTTGAGACCTTCAATGCAAGCAAAAAACAGTGGCCAAGGCCACAAGGTAGAAGAACAAATTAATGACTTTTAGGTTGCACTGTACTCTCTCCAACTCCCTATATTATTAATGTAGGACCAAAATTAAATTATTGGATGTTTGATTTTGATGTTTCGTTTCTAATCCATTTAAAAATAAAAATAAAAAAAATTTCTTAAACCGATTATCATGCCCTATATTAAAATAATTTTTGGTCATCTTGATCACATTGCTTAATAAATAAAGGACTTAATTAGTCCCACCATTTAGTGGGTAGAATTCTTGTCATTTTTTGATAGGTGCATTATTTAGCACCTCCAATACAACACAAAAGCTCAGCTAATTCTTAGACACCACGTGATTGTTGAGTAGTTAAAGCCGTAGCACATTTGGTAGCAAGAATGTTAGGTGCATAATTTTGCACCATAGTAGATTGTTTGGGCCTAATTTTTTTACAGCCCAACATAACGAGATGAAACAAAATATAACTTTACGTATTTGGACTTCAAAATCCGTGATAATTAATCTGACCCAAAGCTACACATGTACATACATAAACATGTAGGTCAAGTCAAGGCCACTTGATAAAGAGAATTGGGATGAGACTAACTATGGTAATTATAGAATTATCAAGGAAAAGGAGTCCCATAAATATGTGCTCGTTACTCTCACATAATAGTAGATCTCATTAATTAAATTTATAATGAGACTGATCATTAATCAAGTGACAAAGACGTATGGGAGAAGAGAGGGGGGGGGGGGTTTCCATTTACGATGTTTTCAAAGTATTTTATAATTTTCCATTGAACACAAATCCCAAAAACCAAACTTTTTTTTTTTTTCTGGTAAAACTATTATTTAGGCCTAAGTCCAAATAATCATCTTTTTCACTTTTCGTCAGATTGTCCAAGTCCACATGGAAAACCCAAGAGAAAGAGTATGAGAATTGTGGTTTGGAGAAACTTTTGTAAGTGGGCTTGGACTGTTTATAAAGCCCGTGGAAGGTAGGCATGTGTACAAAGCCTAATGTATTGGGAATACTTTTGCACTTGTTGGATATAAACATATTAGTAATTCTTAGGTATTTTCTAAAGCATGGTAAATGATGCTCCATTCTCTTACATTTATAGCAGATAAGAGAAAATAGAGCATAATTTCATTATATTCTAGGAGTACCTATGAATTTTTCTAAACTTTGACACAATCTCAAATCTACATTTAATGCTAGCCTAATCACAATTAATGCTCATTATCAACACAAGCTATTTTACAAATTGCTGATGTGGTGAATGATTATTGGTAAATGAAAGTAATATTAGTGGTGGGTCTAGATGAAAACTAATAAAAAGTTGGCCACATCAACATTTTGTAAAAATGTTAAAAAATAATTTGTGACTATAGCATTACTCAATTTAATAACTCCCAAAAAAAGAAAAAGAAAAAAACCAATCCTCTTATAACAACAAACCATACTGCAATAGACTTGAGCAAAATGGAATCATCCCAACCTCCCATATATTTCTTTGCCTGAAGCTTTAGTTCTACTATAATAACCACTATTCTAAATAGGTTCCCTTTTCTCTTTGAAGGATTTTCACATCATCCCCAAGTTGTTATAAAAATCAAGAGGCTTTAACATTAACTCAGGACGCCTAACTCGATCAATCATTAAGTTTTGATACAAAAATTGTCTTTGTCATGTAGCAATAGAAGAAGAAGGGACGAATGATTAACCGATATCCTAAGGATATTGGTTTAGAAAATATTTTAATAAACTTTTTATAAGAAAATAAAAAAAGCAACTGATTTTTTTTATAACATTTTATATTCCTATAAATGTAGTATTAAAAATTTCCTAAAATATCCTATTAACCAATGCACAAATGGCACTCATTAACTGGACTTTAAGAAGAATACCCTCTTTCTCCCTCTTCACCTAATCATTCCCCTCATTTATATATAAGTCCTTAATGTGTTGAGTCAAGAAGCTAATTGGAGAACTCATGTTTTAAAAAACTGGCTTAAACGAGTTCAAATATGCTCAAGCGAGATTAGGAAAAAAAAAAAGTTTGCTTGATGCTTCAAACCTTGTGCAAGATTGATGAAACAATAACCGACCATGCTGAACTTATACATGGTAGAAGTAGTCAAGTAGAACTAGTTTTCACTTTCCAGAGTAAATGCATGCAGTAAATTAAATATAACAAACAAACAATTAGTTCAAGTACTTAACAACAAATCAGTCGCTGATGCAGGTGACATTTTTCTTTTGAACGAAATTTTTGAACCAAAAAGCAGAGGCTTTCATGTATATATCTTTTCAACCCATTTTTGTAATCTACATAAGTGATACCAAATCGAAGAGTAAAACCAGATTCCCATTCGAAGTCATCCAGAAATGACCATGCAAAGTATCCCCTCACGTCAACCCCAGCCCTGCCAAAACCATAATCATTAATATCTTAGACATTGTTACTTAAATGTGGGTATGATATGTGTGTGTGTCTATATATATATATATATATATATATATATATATATTCATATTGATGATGCTGAAAATCGTCAGTAAGTCACACAGTCCTTACGCCGCTCTTGATGGAGAACTTGCACAACACAAAAGCTGAAGACTTTAAGAGGACTACCGGTGTGGTACCGGCCAAGGTTCCTCCGAAGGTTAAGTTAGTAAATACTCGCAACCCTAGAGTGCCGAAGTTGGGGGAAATTTTTGCGTACCTCCGTGTATGAGGGCTTGGGGATATTTATAGTAGTGTAGAGTCGACATCCGTGGCGTGTTTAAGAAGATATTTCCTCACCGAAACCACTCTTTATTGCGTGTTCCTTACGAAGCCTTTTCCTTACCGGAACCACTCTTTATTGCATGTTCCTTACAAAGCCTTTCCCTTACCGGAACCTCCTTCTTTTAGGTTTAGTGTGGAGTGCAAGATATCTTCTTACGCATAAGCGTGTAGGGCAAGTCACGCTAACCCCATCGGCTTCATACCTTCAGCTTTACTTCGCATACAGCTTTAACCCGTCAGCTTCCCATCAGCCACGGATGCACCACGTTAGCTTTAAGCTGTAGACCCCCTGTAGTCCCAAACGACATAGCTCAAGCCGACGGGTTGGTACATTTCATGTCTTTCCACTAACGGGTAATCATGCCTCTATTTTACCCTTATCAGCTGCCCCCTACTCCATGGTGTCGTCAGCTTAAGCTGACGACTTATGGAGTACAGCTTTGTTATTATCTCTCCTTTGCCCTAGAGAGAGAATCATTTATGGGTGACTACCTCGAGCAGTCTTTATTTAATGCTCTGCTACGTGGCATAATTTAACTAGTTCTGCTTTTGGACGGGGGCATCGCTTCGTCTTCTATGCACATTCTTCTCTATATATATATATGTCACCTCCCCTTTATTTTCTTGTACTTCATAGTTGCTGATTGTCAGAGCAAACCCGTTACCTGTGTTCTAACTAAGACCGTCATCTTCTAGGAGCTCGTTAGTTTAACTTGGTAAGTTATTTTCTGCTCTTTTTGCTTATTTTTCATTCTTATCTTGGTTGATTTGTGAAAGAATTTCTTAGAGAGGTTGTCAATTTAGGTTCTTAGAATGAATCTGTCATTTGTAGGTAGTCAGATGTCTAGTGAATAGACGAGTGAATAGTCGTCAGTCCGCAAAGGAGCAGGCTACAATGAGGCCTTTGGTTCAGGTCATGAGCCCGAGGACTTTTCCTTGTCGTCAGAGAGGGAAACGTCAGCCCGGTTTCCTGACGACACTGTCAAGAGTTGTGACGAGGAAAATGAGGAAGAGGTAGTTGATGAGGATAGAGGGGAGAGAGAAAATGACGACGAAAATGAGGGTGACGAGGAATCCTATAAAGGGACCTCAGGTAGTCCCGGAGGCAACCGTCCTTTCATTCTTCCCAAAGATTGGGTCATCAATAGATTTCTGCCAAAAATGAGCGACAGGATCTTTAGGGAGTTACGCACCTATTACCAGATTCCAGACCATATTCCAATCCATCTTCCTAGGAAAAACGAAAAATGCTACACAGGGAGGACCGCTAACGATGGCATGTATGATGCCATGTTTGTGGCGGGATTGAGGTTACCACTGACAGCTTTGCACTGTCAGCTAGCTGATTTTATAGGATTGTCTGTCAGCCAGATTGCTCCGAACGCATGGAGGATCTTTATAAGTACTGAGATCCAATGGGGTCGTCTGAGTGGTGGGAACCGTCAGCTTTCATTGGACGAGTTCTTCTATTGCTACCGTTCCCAACACATCGTCTCTTCTAAGGGGACTTATCACTTTTCCGCCTAGGAGAAGGACTTGAGACTCGCGTCTGACTTGCCGGACTCTAATAGAAATTGGAAAAGTAGGTACTTTTTTATTGAGGGGAATTGAGGGGACGGATTGGGTATGCCATCTTGAAGAATGGGTTACTATACCCCACGGTTTTGATAATACCTGGGGAATAATTAAAGCCTCAGGTAGAGCCCCGTTAGCTTTTATTTGCTTCCTACCTCGTCAGCTTTTGTTCATTTATTTCTAAAATGTGCTTTGACATCATCATTCTGTTATTCTTTTGCAGCCAACACTTGCCCACATATAACTGATGAGCAGTGGGATTTCATCCATCGGGTTTTAGAAATTCCCATTGAGGAACAGAAGTGCAGGGACTTGATCACCCTTAATGCTCTCCATTTGTATTGCAGGGGCCCGGAGCCATCGTTTGAAGCTCGTAGGTTGGACGAGTATTCTCGCCATCGTAAGTGCTCAACTTTCCTCGTCAGCTTTATTTCTGCTGTCATCCTTTTCTAACGCCCGTCAGTTGGCATATGCAGAAATGGAAGCAGCCAGCCAAAGGGTGAGGCCGGTTGCTACAAGAAAGAAAGAGGAGGAAAGGAAGTCGAAAGGAGAGGGGGTCTCCTCGTCGGCCCCCAAAACTGTTACTAAGGTCCTGGCAAAGAAGAAACCTGATGGGAAGGACGATCGTCTTCTTAAAATGGTGGCCGTCACCCCTAGGGATGAACACCCTAAAAAGTCACCTCCCAAGTCTAGCCGAGGCGCGGGCAAGGGAGTGATGACTTCTTCTGGTCCCATAGCTGTCAGCTTCTTACACACAAGGACTACGCAGTCGTGGAAGTGGAGTCCATCATAAAGCCGACGGACATAGAGCCCTGTGATCAGCTGGGGACGGAGGATCTGGGGGCATCAGCTCTTTTTGACCTTACCCGGGTAAGCTTGCATATACTTTAGCTAACTTTGTCTCGTCTCGTTTCTACTTATTGACTAATGACTGTGTCCTTTTCAGGCTTTGGTGTATGTTAAGGCACTTCAGGACAAGTGTGTTGCTAAGGAGGTGGTCGTCACCCGGGTTAGGAAACATAACAAAAACTTACTGGACCAGCAGGAGCAATATAAGGAGGCTGTCCGTACTTTAAACAGTGAGCTGAAGGAAGTAAAGGAGAAGTTGAAGGAGGCAGGTCGTCGGGCGCAGATACTGCAAGGAGAGCTGACAACCTTGGGTGAGCAGGTGAAGAAGGCAGGGGCCGACGCTGTCAAGGAGTTCAAGGAGTTCAAGGAGTCACAATCATTCGTCGACTCGTGTGTTGAATACAATGGCACTGGCTTCGAAGACTACCTTAAACGGGTCGCGTCTTCCTATCCTGACTTGGATTTATCCGAGATTACCATGGACGATCTAGTGCCGCTGACACCTGTTGGCGACACCGTCGCTGGGGAGAGTGATGACTCTACGGAGTCTGATCCCCCTCCCAGGAACGATGGCATCATCTTGGCTCAACCCGTCGTGACTCCTCCCGTCAGCACCACCAATCCTCCCCTTGAGATCCTAGACGTGGAGGACCCTCCTACTTGGGGCAAAGATGACAAGACCCTTACTGACACTCCTACTGCCTAACCCTGGCCCTTTCCTTTTCTTTTCTTTTGCAATTTTTATATTTAATGTAATTTTTAAATACTGTTTAAATGTCCTAGTGTCTTTTAGGCTTTGCTTGTAAAGACTTCACTTTATTTTATGGCATTTTATGTTTGTCGCTTGTGCATGGATGGTTAACTTTGAAAATTTACTGACTTTATTTCTTGGCTTCTTACTGAGCCCTTCTGCTTAGGACTTGATAATATTAACTCGTGCACCGTCTACTTGATTACAGGTCAAGTGCCTTGTGGGTTTTATAATTATAATTTGGACTTGCCCACTTTATGTACCCGTCCACTTTGTGGATTTTGTGCTCGTCCATCTTATGGGTAGGCTAATGATCCCATCTACTTCGTAGGTTTAAACTCGTCCACTTTTGTGGGTTCGTCCATCTTGTGAACTCGACCACTTAACGTCGTCCATTTTATGGATATTAATAGTAACCTCGTCTGCTTCGTGGACTTAATAAGCTTGTCCATTTTATGGACTTGATAATTTTTTATCCGCCTGGGATCAACTTTGGACCCCCCTTTTTTTTATCTCCTTGGCATAAAGTCGTCAGCTTTGGACTTCGTTGTCTTTTTGGGATAAAGTCATCAGCATTGGACTTTCTGTCTTTTGGGGATAAAGTCGTCGGCTTTGGACTTTTTATCTTTTTGGGATAAAGTCGTCAGCTTTGGACTTTTTAGTGGCTTAACAATGTCGTCCACTTTACGGTTGTTGACAATAACCTCGTCCATTTTATGGATTTCAGTAATTTTTTAACCTCTTGGGATGAGGTGGTCCATTTTGTGGACTGAACAATCGGGTCGTCTACTTTGCAGACCCGTCTACTATGGGATGTCGTCGTTCACTTTGTGGTCGTCGGTTTTGTACTTTAGAATTCTTCACCCTTTTTGGGATAAATTCGTTTGTGTGGACCCAATAGCGTTGTCCGTTTTATGGACACTAACGACAACCTTGTCCACTTTGTGGGTTTTTCTGCAAAATACTTTGGCCATGTCTGGATAAACTTTCATTATAATAAATCATGCGAAGTAATTCCCAAGAGAAGAAGACCTGCCCCTTGGGCTTTAAGAGAGCTATTGTAGCAAAAACTAAAATAAATAGAAAAACTAAAGGGGTAGATATAAGGTAATCTAGAAATAAGAGGTTGCTGCCTTTCATGCCATCCTTTTTATTGGTAGTACTTCCGTAGGTGCTCAGCGTTCCATAGATGGTGTAGCTTCTGTCCTTCTAGCGTTTCCAGGTGGTAAGTGCCCTTTCTCTGCCATGACGCAACTCGGTAAGGCCCTTCCCAGTTGGGGCCAAGCTTCCCCTGGGTAGGGTCTCTAGTAGCACCCATGACCTTTCTCAGAACAAGATCTCCAACCTGAAAGTCTTTGTGTCGGACTCGGGAGTTGTAGTGCTTAGCCATGCAGTCTTAGTACCGTACGAGCCTCTGTTCTGCTGTTGCCCTAACCTCGTTGATTAGATCAAGCTGTAGACGCATAGCCTCGTTGTTTTCGCTTTCATTGTGGCTATCCTGTAGCTTGTGAGCCTTATCTCGGCTGGGATGACCGCCTCGTTCCCATAAGTTAGCCAAAATGGTGTTTCTCCTGTAGGTGTCCTTGCTATTGTCCTGTATGCCCATAGTATGCTCGGTAGTTCTTCAGGCCATATGCCCTTTGCCCCCTCAAGCCGAGTCTTGATGATTTTGAGCAAGGATAGGTTCGTCACTACGACTTGGTCGTTGGCTTGGGGTTGGGCGGGGGATGAGTAATGATTCTTTATTCCTAGCTGCGAGTAAAACTCCCGAAAGGGGCAGTTGTCGAATTGTTTCCCATTGTCCGAGACTAAGACTCTAGGGATCCCAAACCTGTATATGATGAATCTCCAGATGAAGCTTCGCACGTTCTTCTCGGTAATGGTAGTCAGGGCTTTAGCTTCTACCCATTTTGTGAAGTAGTCTATGTCCACTATCAGGAACTTCAACTGTCACATCGCTGTTGGGAATGACCCCATGATATTTAGCCCCCATTGAGCGAATGGCCATGGGGCTGTTATGGGAGTCAACTCTTTGGATAGCTGCCTGATGATATTGCCGAATCTTTGGCATTTGTCACAGGCTTTGACATATGCCTGAGTGTCATTTTGCATGGTGGGCCAATAATACCGCGCTCGGATCAGCTTATGTATCAACGATTGTGACCCTGAGTGGTTTCCGCAGATCCCTTTGTGGAATTCTCTCATAACGTAGTCCGTTTCTTCGGGACCTAAACACCTTAGGTACGGGTGGGAGAAGCCTCTCTTGTACAAGACGTCCTTCATCAAGACAAATCATGCCGCTTGAACCTTTAGCTTTGTTGTGGCCTCCCTTCCATCTGGTAGGGTGCCATCTTTTAAGTAAGAGACTAATGGCATGGTCCAATTATTTTCGAAACCAATCTCTTGCACATCGACAGAATCTATTAGCAGAGAAATCTGAACAAAAGAGAGCACGTTATCTAGGGTAATCGTGTGTTCGGACGAAGTGGCTTTGGCAAGGCGGTTGGCTTGCTCGTTCTCTTCTCTGGGGATCTGGATGATTTTGGCCTTCAGCTTGTCCACCCTTCTCTTCACTTGATCCAGATATCTCTTCATTCTTTCGTCTCTACACTCATAGTCCCCGTTTACTTGGTTGGTGACGACCTGAGAGTCGCAGTAAACAATCACATTCGAAGTCATCAAGAAATGACCAGACATAGTATCCCTTAACGTTGATGCTTGCCCTGCAACCAAAGCCTCAATTATTGCTTAATATCTTTGACATTGGAACTTATAGATACTTAAAGCTATGCCGTTTATCCATATTTTTAAGACAATGTGCAGAAAAATTTTCAAAATTTTAATTCAAAACATGTTTTTGGTCTCTTGTTGTTAATTTACATTTTCAATCTTGCCTATGGCCTTATTGTTATGGTTATCCATTGTTACCTATCAGAAATAAAACCTTGAAAAAACTTCAATTGATGCCTTAATATAAAGATGTGGGACTTTCACTCACAAGTGTGTGTGCGTGTGTATAACAATTACTACATGACGCAAAACAAAAGCGTAAAAGAACTAGTTCTTGTTTGAGACCCTTAACATTCACAAAGAAAAAAAAAATCAAGAATCCACGAAAAATAAAGAATCCTCAATTTTATTGAAAATGTATTGTTCTTTTTTCTTTTACAAATTGCCAGTCTATTTAAAGGTGTTAGGTTCTAAAGATTAGGAACTAATGTATTTAGAACTTCAATTTGTATGTTGGCAAACCATGATCAAAACAATGTTTAGTCGTGTGTTAGACTTGCTCAAAGTATGGGTCTTAATGTAAAGTTGGAATCGAGTTTTTATGCAGAATTATCTTTAACTTTCTGTATGACTCGATCGATCGAAAATTACACTCGATCGATCGAAAATCGTGCAGAACGTTTTTCTGCAGAAAATTCCAACTCAGCCCAAGCCCGTTTTAATGTATAGGGTTTTATGTTTTGCCCTAAGTACATAAGGGAAAACCCTAGCCACGTTTTCAGAGTTCTGTTTTGCTGTGTTTGTGAATCTCTCTGTGAGATCTAGAGGTGTTTACCTTCACATACACTTAGGGTTTACAAACTTGAGATTTATGTCAAAAGTTGTGTAGATCAATACAGTTGCAGAATCAATAGAGTATAAAGATATACAAGCAGGTGCGCTTGTGGATTTGCTGAAGAATTCCGGAAAGAAGGAGTCCGTGGATCTCGGAGCTATCATGGGATCATGGTAGTAAGTTTCCTACACTTGGGTAGCAACAAGATGTTAGTGGTCTAAGTCTTGTCGTGTAAACTTCAATTCTTTCATAGTGGATTCAGTTTACCTTGAGGATAGCTAGGTCAAATCCTCCCCAGGTTTTTACCGGTGTGGTTTCCTGGGTCATCATATCTTTGTGTTATTTATTTTTCCGCTGCTTTGTTATTTTTGCTTATTTGTGTTAACCTAGTTTTAATTAAATTACCTAAGTTAATCACTTGGCTAATTCACTAGGTTAATCTGTTGGGTTTAAGGGGTCTAAACGAACTGACAAGTGGTATCAGAGCGGGTAACTCTTTTATTTTAGATCTTTTGATCTAAGAGTTGATCCTTGATCCCTGTTATCATGGATAATTTGAAGTGTCTTACTGTTTTTGATTGTGATGATTTGAATAAGAAGGACACTATTGTTTCTGTTGATCTTTTTGATGCCTGTGAAACTCTTCGTAAAGAATTATTGAAAACTATGAGAATTGCTAAGAAATTTAAGGAAGAGTTAAAATTGGCTAATCTTGAAAAAGAGGAATTGATTGTTAGATTAGATGAATCTAATAAAAAGAATGAATTTTTGAGAAATTAAATTTCCTCTAAAGATGAGAAGATGAAAAGCTTGGAACAAGAGTTAGTTGAATCTAAAGCTAAAATTGAAAATTTGACTAGTACCAAGCTTGCTGATGATAACAGAAGTGTTTCTGTTTCTCTTAAGCCTAAAGCTGAAAATGTCTATATCCCTCCTTTCAAGAGGAATAATAAAGAAAAGGCTTATTTTGCTAGGTTAGACAAAGGTAAAAGTTCTGATGTAGACGCTGAAGTTTTAAACCTAAGTCTAAACCTACTGTTAGAGAGCATAAGAAATCTGTTTTTGTGCCTACTTGTCACCTTTGTGGTGTTGTTGGTCATATTAGACCAAATTGTTCTTTATTGAGGCAAAAACCAAAATCTGAGACTAGATTTGCTGTTTGGAATACTGATGTTCCTAAATTTATTCCTGTTTGTCACTTTTGTAGTGTCTCTGGTCACATACGTCCTAATTGTCATAAATTAAAATTTAAGCATTCTGTATTTCAATCTAGGACATGTGATGATATTTCTCCTGCCATAAGTCCAAATAAATTGTTTCATATTCTTTTGAAAAATTTGAGCTTGTTGGCTTGTGAAAGGAATTTGCAGGATTTTAGTCTTTCTCAGAAGATTGGTGCAATCCCTCAAATACACTCTGCTTCACTTGGATTTTCACCTACAAAGCCGAAGACTCGTGCTATATGGGTGAGAAAAGATTCTCTAAGGTGAGTGTTGCTGACTTGTCCCTAATTTAATTCTTTCAATTATTTGTGGACATGTTTTGTTTCTGTTTTTGGTTGTTTTGTTTTTTAGTTTGTTTTTGTTTAAAAAAAAATCCAAAAACATTATAAAATTTCAAAAAGTCAAAAATATTTTATTTTGTGTCTAGTTTTATTTTTCTTGAGGATTACATGAATTATGATATCTCTCTCTTGATTTAGAACATGCTTGACATTGTGGAGAAACTTGAATAGTATGTGTTATATAAGAGCTAAGCTATTTTTTGATTTTGTTTGAGTATGTACTAGTTTGTACATGTACTCATGGGTTAATTAAGAAATTGATATTTCTTGTTTGTGTACCCTCTATAGCTTAGTTAAGCATTGTCATGCATTGCATTTGCATATTTGTTCATTTAGCATAATGTGTGCTTTTTGTTTTAGGTCATAAATTTTTTTAAAACCAAAAAGATTTTTATGTGTTTTGTATCTTGGATTTATAATTAAGGTTGGCCATATTATCTTTGCATAACATGTTTATGTACTTTGGTTAGCTTAGATGAGCTTATCTATTGCACTTTACTGGCTGAAGTCTTTGTAGTGCATGTTGTGTGGGAAAGATGTTTATAGTTTTTGATCACTTGTCTTGATCTTGAAGTCACATGCCTTTGATTGTCGGACTTGAACTTATTGAGAAAGGCATAAATAACCATCTTACCACTGTTTACTAGCCAATCATGAACACCTTAGTGCATATCGTAAGATTTTGTGCTCGAGAAAGTGTAGCACATGCACAAAAAGAACATAAGGTGTAGCCTCGAACTAAATACTAAAATTGGTGTGTACATTATTGGGCTATAATAATATCACAATTCAAATAAAATTGGTGTGTACATTATCCCAGCTATATTATTAAGTTTCTAATCAATTAAATTGAATAATGAGGCAAATCAAGAAACTTATATGATTGCAAGCTTTTATTCTAGGAGATGTGAGAGTTATATGATGTAACTCTTTAGGTGATAGTCTCTCTCAAATTTATGTGATGAATTTTGTAGACTTTGTGATTGATTACTATTCACATATCACCTCACATGTATCTCAAGCTTTTGCTAGTTGCACGCACTACACATGTTACTCTTTGCTAAACTTTGTACATGTTATTGTGTGTGATTTTGTTGTGGCCATCCAAGATTATATGTTCCTTGATTTTGATACAAAATTTGTGTTTTTAAGGACAAATTTATTGAAAATCTTAATTTTGGAAGATCTGGGCTGTATTCATATGTTTTTGAAAAACTTTTAGTCTCATACTCATGCATTTCATTCATGAATTACTCTGCTTTGAGGAGTTACTGCATTAATTTGTTCTGTTTTTCAAAAATTTGAGTTTTCCAGAATTTCGACCGATCGAAGTTGTTTCTCGACCGATCGAAATTGCGATTAAAATTTTTGGTTTGATTCTGTCTGACTCGATTGGTATTCGATCGATCGAAACTGAAAAATTTTCAGTTTTTAGTGTTTTGACCAAATTTTTTCTTGCATCATTTATGTTTAGGATTCACATGAGTTGCATTGTTTTCTATATCCATCTTGCAGTTTTCCAGTCATATCTCTCATTGTTTTCACACATAACATGCATACACTTTGCTAAATTGGGTACTCAACTTGAATTAAAATATTGATTGATTAATTTTTTTGTACATTTTAGTATATGCTATTTTTTTTCTTGATGTGTGAACTGCAGAAATTATTTTTCTTAAGAGATATGATGGATAATCAATGTGCAAATATTTTCTCTACTTATGCAACTGTTTATGGGTCACACAGTGTCAAGTTTGCATTTATTGAAAGAGAGAATTTTTTTATGTGTATCCTCAACTTAATTTTTTTTAGGTTTGTGTTTTTTTTATCCCCACCTCCTAAATTTTCCCTAAAACTGTTTTTTCCCAAAACTTGTTTTGTTTTTCCTATTTTTATAGGGGGAGAAAGTTTTTTTTAACCTTTGTTGTTGCTCTTCATAGGGGGAGTTCTCTCTATTTTCTCTTGAGCTAATCTGTTTTATGTTCCCTTGGTTCTCTTTTTCTCTCATGTTTACTCTTTGTTTGAGTTGTATTTGTCAATACGTGACAAAAAGGGGGAGAAATAGATGAAATGTGGGATTTCTTGTTGTCTTGTTAAGGGGGAGAAAATTGTTTTTGAAAATGGGAGAATATAAAAACTTCTTGATGTATCTAACTTAGGGGGAGAGTTAGAGTTTTTTTTTATATATTCCTTGTTTTTTTTTCCACACATGCGTTTATGTGTTTGTTAAGTGTTACAGGAATATACAGGTTGTTTTCAGTCGAGCTGCTGTCTATTTTGCAACTGTTAGATAGTAGTTTAGGTTGAATTGTTAAGTGGCTATTTATTGTAATGGGCTATTTCAAATTGTAACTTTGAGCTTTTTGTTAAGTTTGTGTTTTGTCACGGATTGCCAAAGGGGGAGTTTGTTAGGTTCTAAAGATTAGGAACTAATGTATTTAGAACTTCAATTTGTATGTTGGCAAATCATGATCAAAACAATGTTTAGTCGTGTGTTAGACTTGCTCAAAGTATGGGTCTTAATGTAAAGTTGGAATCGAGTTTTTATGCAGAATTATCTTTAACTTTCTGTATGACTCGATCGATCGAAAATTATACTCGATCGATCGAAAATCGTGCAGAACGTTTTTCTGCAGAAAATTCCAACTCAGCCCAAGCCCGTTTTAATGTATAGGGTTTTATGTTTTGCCCTAAGTATATAAGGGAAAACCTTAGCCACGTTTTCAGAGTTCTGTTTTGCTGTGTTTGTGAATCTCTCTGTGAGATCTAGAGGTGTTTACCTTCACATACACTTAGGGTTTACAAACTTGAGATTTATGTCAAGAGTTGTGTAGATCAATACAGTTGCAGAATCAATAGAGCATAAAGATATATAAGCAGGTGCGCTTGTGGATTTGCTGAAGAATTCCGGAAAGAAGGAGTCCGTGGATCTCGAAGCTATCATGGGGTCATGGTAGTAAGTTTCCTACACTTGGGTAGCAACAAGATGTTAGTGGTCTAAGTCTTGTCGTGTAAACTTCAATTCTTTCATAGTGGATTCAGTTTACCTTGAGGATAGCTAGGTCAAATCCTCCCCAGGTTTTTACCGGTGTGGTTTCCTGAGTCATCATATCTTTGTGTTATTTATTTTTCCGCTGCTTTGTTATTTTTGCTTATTTGTGTTAACCTAGTTTTAATTAAATTACCTAAGTTAATCACTTGGCTAATTCACTAGGTTAATCTGTTGGGTTTAAGGGGTCTAAACGAACTGACAAAAGGCTCCAAAAAACTTATTTCCCAAGTAAAGATAATCCTAAACAGATTCTAATGGATAGCGTATCAAAATAGGACTCTAATTGAGTAGGAAAGTTTTAAAAGCATTTAGATTCAAGGAAATAAGGTCCCATCTTCTAAAATTACCAAAACTAGTTTAAAACCCTGAACGTGCATATACACATACACAATTAAAAATACACACCCACACACCATATATATAAGTTTCTGCTTAATAAATAATGGCTGTTTATAGTATTATGTAAAAAGTTGATAAATTTAAAATATTTTTAGCTAGACAAACAAATGGCATTTGCAAACATAATCTTTCAAACTCTCGCTATTTCTAATTTTAGAAATATAATTAGATATACAATTAAGTTTTTTATGATTCATTTATATTAGACTCCTCGTATTTTGCATCGCATTAACTCACTTGACATAAAAATTAAAAACTTTTATTAAAAAGTTTTGATGGGACACATAACACAAAATTAGACTCCAATTGAAATTCAATTTGGATTCTAATTGAATTTTCTCTCAGATTGGTTCTCTCTCTCTCTCTCTCTCTCTATATATATATATGCATGTATATAAATCGATACTCACCTGGTAGCTTTTAATAGACTTGATAGATGGAGTTGGTGGTATTTTAACCTTAAACTATCATTGAGAGCATCTTGAATTGTCCACGAGTTATTATTTACATCACTAAATCCTGAAAAGATTAGATGCATAAATACATAATTAAAAGTTTTTAGTACAATATTTGTAGAGGGAATACAAGATTGTCTTACCGTTTTCTGTAATTATAATAGGTGGATTATTGAAAATTTTCTCTACGTATAAAATAAGTTCTTGAATTCCCCTTGGATAGATGTAAAGCCAGCTAGAAGGGGTCTACAAAATTAACCATTTATGGCATTCTTTACTTAGTAAATTGAGTATGATCACATTCTTTAAATTTCAACATAACAATATGATGGTGTTGTGCTAAGAGATAGAGAGAAGATTACCGGTTCGCCAATAGGAATGCCATCTTTCTCAGCTGCATATGGCAACAAATTGTGTGACCGTGTAAGTGAAAATTTCATAATTTTTAAGCTAAATAGTTACATTCAATTTCTTGGGTGATGTACTTTAGGTTCTCAAATTAAATTCTACCGTGTGGTTATACTTTTGTTGGGAAAGATAATCAATGCTTTTTGCACTTTATTGATCATTGCAATCATGTTATTGAATTTAATAAGAAAGCCAAAGCTACAATACCTATGGAAAAATATGTAATTTGTATTGTATTTTTACTGTAATTTTTATAATCATAAGGTTTTGGCTTTTCAACTTACAATGATTTACATGACTATCTGTTGTGTAACTTAGGTTTACACTACGAGAAGATGTGGAGTCATCTGCATATCTTGCAGTGTAGTAATTTACTCCAAGGAAATTTAGAGACCCCTTTACCATCTTGGATTGTATTACAGTGAAGTTGGGCAGTCAATTTCCCACCAAAGCATGCATGGACTTAGGGTAGTCACCATAGGTAACAGGATAAGCAAACCTAGACAAGTAATAATAGTAATACTAATGATGATGAATTTCATAAAAAATAATCACTATCAATAATAATTGGGAAACACACAACATATTCAAGAGCATTATTGATTATTGTCATGAGAGATCCAACCATTAATAGTGTAATTTATCACATATTTATGTAAAGGTTACGTGATATTTTAATAAATTATTCAAACAACAACTGGACTAATCAAATTCATTTCATTTATTTATATCAAGATGAGACGAGTGGAATATGATCAAATTTACTGGTTTTGTCAAGGATTTGGGGTAGTAGATCTCTGAAAAATTGGTATCTGTACAATTATTGGGGATATTTCTAATATTTGGGAAGACTTGTCTTAGGTTTATTATTGTAATTTTCCACATATATGTAGCCAGCTAATAGGATAGTACATATATATATATATATATATATATATATTTATTTATTTATATATTTATTGATGAACTTTGAAACTCCTGCTGTGGAAGACATAATAAAACCTCAAAAACTGTCGATGTAACCATAAATCTGGGTGAATCATGCAAAATTTGGTATTCATGTGTGTGCATAGGTCTTTGTTGTTGTTTTCTTTTTCTTTTTCTGTTCTTTGCATGTCATAAATCCTAGCTTAGGTTTCCTATTTCCTCACATTTCTAGCAGAAAATTCCAGTCATAGTACTTACCATCCAAATGCAAAATCAAGAGCTCTAGAGGCAGCCTTGCTACTAGCAAATTAGCAATTGTTTGGTACTTAGGCACCATCCAAAACGTTGATACTGTAATTCCAATTTCTCCCATTTGAGAAGCCTATAAAAAAAAAAAAATAAAAAAAAAAAACCCTCTATCAAAAGCATCCTAACACTATATATTTAATTTTTTTTTATTCCACTGAAATTGTGTATGTATATATGTATCCATGTATAATTATATTATTATAGGCCAAAAAGTCTAAATTATACAAAAAAGATTAAAACTATCAAGCTGACATAATATAACTAGTATACAATAAAAGTGGTATCAATTGAAGACTTATGTAAAAGTAATATTGCATTGATCATAATTTAATATCTCAAAAAATTGTGAAAAAAGTTGTGATTTTTATTTTTATTTTTTGTGTTTCTAGCATTGCTCATTATAGATAACGAAAGCCTTCTAAAATTATTTTTGAATATTATTGTTTAGTCACAAACCTGAGAAAGAAGGATATGATGAGCTACCATGTAGGGCTCTATCCCTGAGTTCCCAAAGGTGCAGTTTCCTACATAGTTAGAACATCTACCTGGTGCTATGGTACCGGTTGCATACCCTTCACTACTGAATGTATTTGGCTCGTTAAAAGTGGTCCAGAGCTTCACTCTATCACCAAATTCCTTAAAGCAGAAGTCCGCATAGTCATGATAGTCATTGCTGATTTTTTGGACTGATTTGTTAATAGCACACCCAATAGAAATTTGTTGAATAATGTAACATTGATAAAAAATACACGAAGTATATCTCTATTTGTCTCTCTCACATCCTTGGCTATTGCTTAATCAAATGTTGATGGTATGTCAAACTTACACAATGTCGATGCTCAAAAATCCATTATACTCATCTTCAAGTACTTGTGGAGTGTCCCAATGGAATAAAGTTACACAGGGTTGTATACCTGCTCATTATTCTGAAATTAGGAAGGGAACGTACCAAAAAAAAAGGTTGGGATGAAGGGCAAATGAAGTTTTACCTTTGTATAGGAACTCATTAATGAGTTCATTATAGAATTGACTCCTTGTTCGTTCACTCCCCCGCTAAGTTTTCCCTCTAAAAGACAAAAATGAACTTCATTTATTTATATTATACATATCATTGGTACTTTTTTTTTTTTTTTGAGAAGAAATATCATTGGTATACTTTGGCAGTGACAATATAAATAGCAAGAATTCTTATCCTTAGTTTTTATTTTTTTTATTATTATTATTATTTTTTTTTTGGAATGAAATAGTCAATTTAAATGTGATTCACTAATCGCTACCATATTAGGTAAAATGGTGAGGGAAGTATCATGGATGAACTTACTAGGACGTACTCTAGACCATGAGATGGAGAATCTAAAGGAGTCTAGGCCAATTTCTTTCATTAGAGCAATATCCTCCTGAAACCAAGCTAAGTTTTCTTATCAAATTTAACCCCACAAAAAAAGGTAAATGAAGAAAGTATATTTCACTGTTCCACTATGTAAGATGCTCAAGGAAAAGTGAAGTAAATCATACCTTGATATGATGGTAAAAATATTCAGCTACATTCCCTGTGCTATGGTCCAAAATTTTTTCTATCGTGATAACATAAAATTTCTCAAAAACTATCATAACTATAAGAGGGATATGCGGTAAAATTGAAATTTATTACATTAAACCTTAGTACTATAGTGAAGTAAAAACAGTAAAAATCATTTTTTCCACTTAAAAGGTGTTAAATAAAATGTATTAAGATTGCCTGTTAGTTATATCTGTACTATATTTCAAAATGACTAATATTCTCATAATTCAAGATCTAAATAGTTGTTTATTAACTTAGTATATCTCAAATCTGAGACTCAAGTCACTGTATCGAACGGATGAAGTAAAAACAAACCTCTCTCTCATTAATAGAAACAAAATACAATTACAAGTTAAAGCTAGCGTATTTTGTAGGAGGTTAATTTTTTGATCCATAATGTAGCTAAATGAATTCTTTTGAGTTATTTTGAGGGTACTATCCCTATCTCTTTTTTTTTTTTTTTTTTAAGATTTTTACCTTGGGCTGCAGGAGGAATATTGGAGTGCAATACCTTTTGTAATCTGTATGCTGTTTCTTTTTCTATGCACTTACTTTTTTTTTTTTTTTTTTTGAGAAAAAAATTTATACTTAGTATGCGTTTGGATACCGCTTATTTTGTTGAACACTAAAAAAAAAAAAAAATTTTTTGTTACTATTCATTACTGTGCTGCACTGTTCATTGGCCAATTTTTACTATGCCATGAATAGTAAAAATTGGCCAATGAACAGTGCCATACGCGCTGAGCTGAAGAAAAAAATAAAATAAAATAAAGCTGAAACTCAGGAAATGTGCCGCAAATCCAAACAAGCTTACTAGTGTTTGTTTGGAAAAGATTATCTTTGCGAACTTATCTTACTATTTAGCTTATTTTTGCTATTATTTATAGGTCTCACTGCACTTTTAGGTATTATTCATGGGTTCCACTGTATTATTTCAGTTAACTTTTACCTTTATTTACAGTACTTTTAGCAAAAAAATTTTAGTTTCAACAAAATAAACGGATTCCAAACGGACTCTTAGCATTATACATATAACACAAATAAAAGCCTGCGTATTTTGTAAACAAATAATTCACATAATTCCATTGACTTATAGTTATAGGTTCAACCTTTCAGGGTCAAATAAATGGAGGAGAAAAAAAAAAAACTTTTAGGGTTTGCATTATTCTAAGGATTCAACAGTTTAAGTACATTGACTTATAGATTCACGTGCACATGTAATATTTCGTACTCATCAGTCACAATTGGTTCCAAAGATTGAGAGCTCAGGAGCCTATTGTACTACAGTTTTCCAAGCCTTTTTATATAGGAATTTTTTTACTTTACTAAGCATACTTATGGGAAGCTTGGAGTAAGTCTTACTATAACTATAAAATAGTATCTTAGAGAGCGATTGCTTAAGACCTATGAATAATAGTAAATGTCTTAAGCAATCACTCTCTAGGATACAACGACAACTCTGCTAATATATTTTTTTAAATTTGACTAGTTGATGATGTACAATAAAATAGTATTTACTGTTGGATATGTTTTAAAATTTAAAGAGAAATATAATAAATTTAATTTTTGGGTAGGTGACATGTGGTGCCACCTGTATTGCTATTGACCAAATTGGTGGATATGGTAAGCGAGAATTAAGTCCACCTACCCCAAAAAATTCCTTCTCTTCTTCATAATTTCCAACTCCTTTTCGAAACAGTTTTTTCCCTTCCTTAATCTCTTCTATCTTGCCAAAACTCTTGCTCTTTATTGGCAAATATTCCTTCAAAAAGTATCAGTAGACTTTGTTAACACCTTCCAAAACAAAGGTCAGTGTCATGGGAAGTTCTCAAATATTATGATGGGTTTATTAACACCTTCCAAAAAAGAAATCTTTAAACTGTGCAACCATATATACAAAGGTAAGGTTTCATTCAAATTATGAAAAAAAAAAGGTGCTATCTGATAGACTGATACTCTAATTTTTTTTTTCTGTGTTCTTCAATCTATTTATATAGGGCATCCAATGATGAATTTGAAACTCTAACTGTGAGTGCATGTTAGCAGTGTTTCCATTGTATCCTAGAGAGTGATTGCTTGAGACATTTGCACTAAAGGGTCCTCCTAGTGAAGGCAAACTCACTACTTAAGGATAGCGGATTTAGTTCCATGCCTCAACGATCAATTTCTGCTTAATCTTGAATTTTATATGCTTTTACACTTGTTGATTTTGTTTAGTTGATCTGAACAAATCCTAATATTACAGTATTGCTATATTATTGAAATTGATTTATAACTTTGTTAATTAATTTGAGCAATCATTCAAACTGTTTTTCTAATATTTACTTGTCTTCATACAACAACTGAATTCTTATTACCATTGTTAACTTGCATTGGTCTCTCTCTCATACAAAGTAAGAAAAATGAACTCAATGTTAAGTGGCATTCAGTGTTCCAAGTTCTTTAACTTTTGAAGAAACAATCCTCCAAAATCATGTGGAGAATGAAACTTGGAAAGAATTAATGTACTGATGAAAACATTGATGCAGAGAGTGAGAAAGAAAGAGAGTCTAAGACCTGGATGTGTAGCAGTGAAAGTATCCCATATGCTAGTCCCTTTGCCATCCTGGTATGCAGCTCCTTCATACTGTAAAGGAAAAAGATTTAAAACACCAAACATACTTAATGCAAAAGCACCATACATATATGTTAGAGCTGATAATTAATCACCATTGCTGCATACATACTTGGTAAGCACTTGACCCTGCTCCAAACCATTTGGAAAATCACTCCTGCTGAGACCTTCAGTGCTACCAAAAAAATAAGACAGAGCTACAAGGTAGAAGAATAGTTGATGAATTTCCATGTTTGAGTTCTGGTTGCAGTGCACTGTTTAGCTCCAACTTCCTAGCTATATACTGTTAATTGTTGGAGGTTTTAAACACTTGCATACGTACCCAAATTTAAATCTTTGACAAATGTGTTCTTAGTGTCTCTTTTTCCAATCCATATGCAAATTTAAATTAAAAAATATTGTTAGAAATACTGAATAATTGTATTGTATTTCTCAATCAAAGAATATATATGAGTGTGCCTTTATATAAGAGGTATATGAGTGTAGTACAAGTAGGAGTGTAGTACAAGATGTGTGCTGTACAAGTAATCAAGTGTGCTCTACAAGTAAACCAGTTTGGGCTTAAAGCCCACAACACTATACACGTTAACAGCCCCCCTCAAACTCAAGGTGGATGTGAGACTAGCTTGAGGTTGTCAACTAAATCACGAAGGCGTCCTTTAGGATGTGACTTGGTGAAGATATCTGCAAGTTGATCTTTGGAGGAGACGGAGAAGAGCTAGAGAGCACCATGGACAAGATAAAAATGGATAAAATGACAATCAATCTCGATATGTTTAGTCCGTTCATGGAAGACATCATTGTGAGCAATATGAATGGCACTCTGGTTGTCACAATAAAGAGGAGTAGCAGAGGATGTGGACACACCTAAGTCCTTAAGAAGCCATCGTAGCCAAAGGAGCTCAGATGTGGTATCAGCAAGGGCACGATATTCTGCTTTAGTACTGGAGCGGACCACATGAGTTTGTTTCTTGCTTCGCCAAGAAATCAGAGAAGAACCAAGAAGAAAGCAATAACCAGTGGTGGACCTGCAATCAGTGGGATCTCCTGCCCAATCAGCATCAGAAAATGCACGGAGAATAAGAGGAGACTGAGCAGAGTAGAAAAGACCATGGAAGAGAGTGCCCTTTAAGTATCGAAGAATATGCAGAACCGCAACATAGTGAGTCGATCGTGGAGCAGACAGATACTGGCTCACCTGGTGAACAGCATAGGAGATGTCTGGATGAGTGACAGTGAGATAAACTAGGCTGCTAATCAAGCGTCTGTAAAGAGAGGGATTAGACAATGGCTTCCCTCCTGAGGGAGTCAGATGTGCATTAAGCTCAACTGAAGTGTCAACAGTCTTGCTATTAGTGAGTCCAGCTCGAGACAAGAAGTAGCTGAGATGTCCAAGATCTTTCATCTCAAATCGCTGACTAAGAAAATCTTTGAGTTCTTGAATGCCACTGAGGTCATCACCAGTTATGATCATATCATCCACATACATGAGAAGTAAAATAGTGCCTTTGTCAGTGCGACGAAGAAATAAGGCAGAATCATAATGACTGGCCATGTAACCCAAGCGAGAGATGGTAGAGCTGAATTTAGCAAACCAAGCTCGTGGAGCTTGTTTAAGGCCATAAAGTGCATGTCGAAGGTGACAAACCTTGTTTGATTCAACAGAGAGACCAGGAGGAGGTTGCATATAAACTTCTTCACTTAAATCCCCATTAAGGAATGCATTTTTAACATCCATCTGGAAAAGGTCCCATTTACTGGCAGCAGCAACAGCTAAGAGGGCACGAACAGATGAGATACGTGCAACCAGAGCAAAGGTCTCTTCATAATCAATCCCATACTCCTGTGTAAAGCCTTTTGCAACAAGACGAGCTTTGTAGCACTCAATGGACCCATCAGAGAGAGTCTTAATCTTGTAGATCCACTTATAACCAACCACAGATTTCCCAGGGGGGAGAGTCACCAAATCCCTAGTATGGTTTTTAGATAATGCATCAAGTTCCTCTTTCATTGCAATCTGTCATAAATGATCAGTGGAAGCCTCACGATAGGTGTGAGGCTCGTGCAGTGTAGCAAGAGCAGTGTAACAATGATAGTCAAGTAAATGTGCAGGAATGGATCTTACCCGAGTTGAGTGACGAGGTGGAATGTCTTGTGCAAGATCTTCAGGCAGAGCAGGAGCAGGGGACCCAAGCTCAAGGTTGGGGTTGGGGTTGGAATTGGGGTTGGGTTGCTCGTCTTCAACCTGTTCATCTTGCACCTGTTCATTAAAGGGTGAACTAGGAAAGGGATCATTGATATCTGGTGGTTGGATAGAGAAGTCTACATGAGAATCAGGAGCAACTACAAGAGGATCAGGAGCAGCTACAGAAGGAATATGTGCCTCATCTAGAAAAAGATCTAAGACAGAAGAGGAAGATAGGGAGGCACGGAAGTGAGAGAGCTCTACAAAGAGGCGATGTTCCCAAAAGACAACATTGCGGGAGACACGAAGACGATGAGAAACAGGATCATAACAGCGATACCCCTTTTGAGTTTCGCCATAGCCAAGAAAACAACAGAGCCTTGACTGAGGTTCAAGTTTGTTATGCTCATGTGGCTGAAGAAGAATGAAACAGGCAGAACCGAAGGAGCGAAGGTGATGATAATCTGGAGATGACCCAAAAAGGCGCTCATATGGAGTTTGATTTTGGATGACAGGACTGGAAATACGATTAATAGCATGAACAGCATGAAGTGCAGCTTCGCCCCAAAAAGGAGCTGGAACTTTGGCAGAGAGAAGGAGAGCATGAACAGTGTCAAGAATATGACGAAGTTTTCGTTCGGCTCTACCATTTTGCTGAGAGGTACCTGGACAAGTTAGTTGATGAACAGTGCCATAGGACTGCAAAACAGCTTGGAAAGTATATTAAGTGTACTCAAGAGCATTATCAGATCGAAAAATTTTAATACGTTTGGAAAATTGAGTTTCAACCATTTTTGCAAAATTAGAATATACTTGCAACTATTCAGAACGATGTTTCATATGAAAAATCCAGCTATAACGGGAATAATCATCAACAAAGACGACAAAATATCGAGATCCACCAATACTGGAAACAGAGGAAGGTCTCCAAACATCAGAATGAATTAAGTCAAAGATATCAGTGGACACTAATTCACTAGTATTGAAAGGCAAAGCTAGTTGTTTTCCTAATTCACATGAAACACAATCAAAATTTTCTATGGACACTGAGCCTAACAAACCTCTAGAAGCCAAGTGTTGTACCCGAGAGGAAGATGCGTGACCAAGTCGGGCATGCCAAAGTGCAAGGGAAAGAATAGAAGAAACTGCAGCAGCTGCAGCAATAGAAATAGGAGCAACAAGTGGAAGACGAAGGTTGTCCACGGGAAACATACGTCCAACTCTGGGACCAGTCCCAAGCTCTTGTCCCGTCCTCGAATCCTGCACAATACACCCAGAATAATCAAAGATAATACGATAACCCAACTTAGCTAATTGTCCCACAGAAAATAAATTGTAAGAAAGGTCAGGAGTATTAAAGACCCCAGGAACTGAGAGGTTGGAGGTCGAAATAGAACCTATATTATGACCAGACATTGTGGAACCATTTGCTGTGCGAATATTAAGAGGGTGTGGTGCAGGTTGAAGTTCAGAGAATAAAGACGAGTGAGGTGTCATGTGATTGCAACAAGCAGAATCCATAAGCCAAGAGGAAGGAGACATACCAGATAAAGATGAGAGCGAAGAGAATAAGATGCATTACCAACCATACGAATGACATTTGCGATGATGTTTATAAGGTCATCTCTGGAAATGGTGAAAGTGGATCCAGAAGACTGAGACTGTGCAATGACGGGAGCCATTGGTTGGACACTCTCAGTGTTAGCAACAATAGTAGCAGAATTTGATTTGTTGTGATGATAGCAAGTCTCAATATTGTGGCCAATACGTTTGCAAAAATTGCAAAAACGTTTGCTGGATTGTCAGCGACGATTATTGCAACAAGAAGAAGACTTGTCCTTATTCTTCATTTAGAAGAAAAATATGCAAAAATGGACTACAAAAATGAAATCTATACGAAAAACTGGGTAAGGAGCACCTGGACTGTAAAAAGTCAACTCTGGTCAAAAGTCAATGGTCAAACTGGTCAAAGTCAAAGTCAACCCCAGTCAACGGTCGAGTCAATGCGGGTCAATGGTCTGGTCAATGATGACGTCAGCAGATGCGTGGACGATGACGTCAACAGATGACGTGGCGTGATGACGCGCCTCAAGTCTCCTACTGACGTCATCAAGGGCTGACGTCAGCAGGAGACTTGAGGCGCGTGGGAGCGCGTGGTGCACCAACCGAGTTGTGCAGTGGCGCGTGGAGGCGCGTGAGCTGCGGAGCAGAACCTTTAGGAGGCGCGTGGGGGCGCGTGCCGTCTCCGATGGCTTCGAGGCTTCCACAGATTTGTAGATCGGGGCAAGACGATCTCAGTGGTGCCTTGATAAAATAAATCGGAGCAATATTCACAGCGGTGATGGAAAGGGCAGTGGTCTTTGTGGTGTGAAACTCCTCAACGGCAGCTGCTGCAGGTCCGGAACCTAAGGACGACGGCTGGAAGATGTCGGAGGTTCGACGGCGAAAGGCTGCGACAGTTGCTGTGACGGCAGAAGCGATGTTAAAAATGGAGCAACACCAATAAAGACAAGACTGCTAAGAAAAGGGTCAGAGCAGTGACTCTGATACCATGTTAGAAATACTGAATAATTGTATTGTATTTCTCAATCAAAGAATATATATGAGTGTGCCTTTATATAGGAGGCATATGAGTGTAGTACAAGTAGGAGTGTAGTACAAGATGTGTGCTGTTCAAGTAATCAAGTGTGCTCTACAAGTAAACTAGTTTGGGCTTAAAGCCCACAACACTATACACGTTAACAAAAATAAATCGTAAACCGATTATTACTCTTGTTCTATATTAAAGTATTTTTTTGGGTCATCTGGATCACATGGCTTAATAAATTAAGGCCTAAATTTGCCCTAAAATATAGAATTATTATTACTGGTTGACCGATTGGGAAGCCATTGAATTCACCAACAGCAGCTGCAAAATGAACAAAGGAAACACCAGCAAATTATAAAACAAAAGCTCTGCTAATTCTAAGACGACGAGTTATTGTTGCGTAGTTGAAGTCGTAGCACATTTGGTAGCAAGAATGTTAGGTGCATAATTCGGCCCCAAAGTACATTGTTTGGGGCTAATATTTTACAGCCCTATATAACGAGCTAAACTAGATAAACTTCATCTCTATGGACTGGAAAATCCCTAAAGCCCAATCCCCAAGAGTAGATGAAATGGGTTATGTTAAGCAAGTAATACCTCCCAAACTACACGACCGCAAATAAAACCAAGGCCAAGTCAAGGCCACCCTTTAAATCCAACTAGCCGATATTCTGTGGGATGCCCGGTGCATGTTCAAAAAATCTATCAGAGAAATTATCTTATAAGAGCATCCACAGCAGTGGAGCTAAATTTTTAGCAATTTAGCTCCATCAAAAGTTACTTTATCTATTTTAACTACACACGTGCTGCATCAGTGGATCTATTTTAACTTTCAACACAATAAAATAATATAAACATCACAATAAAATAATATATACCCTACATTAAAATATTAATATTTTATTCTCTCTCTCTCCCCAAATAAAATAAAATAAACCTATTCTTTTTTTCTCTTATTCTATCTTCTCTCTCTCTCTCTCTCTGCAGTCGGTCTCAACTCTCTTTCTCTTTCTCCCTCTCTCAGATCAGCTCTCTTAAACCTTGCCCTGTGTAGATCGGTGGTGGCTGAGCATGGTGGGTCCATGGAGGTGACCTTGCTCCGTGTAGATCGGCGGTGGCTGGTAGTGGGTTGATGGTTGGGGTGTGTGGTGGGTGGTGGGTCTAGGTCCGTATAGATCGGTGGTGGTGGTGGTGGGTTTGTTCATCGGTGGGTTTTTTTTTTTTTTTTTTTTTTTTCTTTCTTTCTATTTCTGAGATGGGTTTGGTGATTGGTGGTAGTGGGTTGATGGTTGGGGTGTGTGGTGGGTGGTGTGTGGTGGTGAGGTGGTGGGTGGTGGGTCTAGGTCCGTGTAGATCAGTGGTGGGTCAACTTGGGCCGGTGACATTGAGGTCGACGGAGGCGTGGGACGGCGGCTTGAGACGGCGACGTGGGCCGGCGTGGGACGGCGACGTGGAACAGATCGACGAAGCAGAGAGTGGATGAGGGAGAGAAAAAAAAATGAGAAGGAAGAAGGAAGAAGAAGAGAAGCCGGAGAGAGAGAGAGAGAGAGGGAGGGAGGGAGAAAACAAGAAAGAGAAATATTTTTTAAATCAAATAGGAGAGAGAAAGTTAATAAAATAACATTTTTTATTTTTAGCTTTGATGAACAGTGCACATTTATTTATAAATGTGCACTGTTCATGTGGAGCTAAAAAATAAGGATATAGCTCCACTGCTGGAGCATTGTTTTTGTGCTTGAGGAGCTATATTGCTATATATTATAGCAATATAGCAATATAAGAGCACTGCTGTGAGTGCTCTAACCCGTTGGGTTCATCAATAGTATAATATTATTGTTAGTCATGACTAATCTACAAAGTTTGCTAGTAAAACTAAGTTCAAACTAAAACCTTGTCCCTACCCATTTTTCGATTCCAAAACTGGGTATCCTTTGTCATTTAGTGCTTTGTCATGAATTGTAAGAGGGGAAATGAGACATACATTTTACAATGTTTAAGAAATCATAGACCTCAATATAAAAGAAAAAAGTTACCACCATCTATGTCAATGTTTAATAAAAAAGTACTCTCCATAAATCTTTCAAATCTTCATCATATATACATAGAAGATTTTATAAATTACATAGCAATCAAATACTTGGGGTTTTTTCCTCTCTTCTGTTATATACATCTGCTCATAGCTCTTCATGCCAACTCATCTCAAATACACATGAAATTATCCAAACAAATAAGGATATTCTTTAATTTCAACCTGTCAACTACACCTA
This sequence comes from Lithocarpus polystachyus, assembly GCA_033629205.1. Lineage (NCBI taxonomy): Eukaryota > Viridiplantae > Streptophyta > Magnoliopsida > Fagales > Fagaceae > Lithocarpus > Lithocarpus polystachyus. The sequence goes on from CM066165.1 coordinate 3,126,733, forward strand.
GCTACCCAACCCCATGGTTCATCTACTTCCCTTCAGTTGTTGCCTTCTTGAATGCTAATTGGTTTTTTTTTTTTTTAAATAACATATTGGTAAGCAATCTCACTAGCAGAAAAGAGATTATAGATTACGTAACCTCTCTTTGACTTTAATTTTATAGTTATTGATGAAGTAGTACCATATTTTGTTTATATGCTTTCTATTAAACAATTATTATAATGAACTAACGAAAACAAAGAGTTATTATCTTTTATTTGGTGTCTAGTCTTGAAACAATGAACCAAAGGAAGCAAATGAGCATTATCTTTTAATTAATGGCTATTTAGTACAAAAAGAGTCAGTATCTTTTAATGCGAGAGAATTCTCTAGAAGAGCGACATATGACAGAACCTTATACTCTCCCACATGAAGTTTCTATTTATATGTATTGATGATTGATTTATTGATTTATTAGGATTAGACAAGTAATAAATAATTATAGAAAATTCAAGGAGTACCATAAATACGCATTTGCTACTCTCATATAATAGTAGATCTCATTAATTAAATTAATGATGAGATTTACTAATCATGTGATAGAGGAGTACTTATTTATAATACTTCAAAAGTATTTTATAATTTTCTAATAAATACAAATTTCAAAAACCTTTTTTTTTCCGTAACAAAACTATTATCTGGGTGTAAGCCCAAATAATTATCTTTCTACTTTTCCTTAAGTGGACCAAGCCCATAGAAAGCCCAAGGGAGAAAGAATGAGAATTTTGGTTTGGGGGCTAAGAGAGGGTGTTTTTCCTACTTATTTTTGGGTTCTATGGGGAAACTTTTGTAAGTGGGCTTGGAGTGTTTGTAAAGCCCATGGAAGCTATGCATACGTAGAAAGCCCAATTGTATGGCGAAGATGTTTGCACTTTGCACTCCAAGATATAAACTTCATTTGCAACCACATATCCGCATATAATGCTAACCTAATCACAATTAACGTCCACTGTCAATCTGTCATAAACCCAAAAAATTTATCAACTCCAAAAGATGCCAATCCTCTTATGCCAACAAGCCAAATTTAACTGGGCAAGCCAAATTGCTCTACTTGACAACAAACATAATCATCCTAACCTCCCATAAACTTCTTTACCCAAAGCTTGAGTTATGCTAATACCTAGTGTTCTAAACAGGTCTAGAGCTGAGTCTTTCCTTAATAGCATTATAATAAGAAGTGATTAAACTCAACACGGATTGGATTTAAAAGTCTTGTTTTACACCCTCTAATTATTATGTGCCAAGTTAGCTTATTGCACTTTTTTTTTTTTTTTTGAGAAACCAGCTTGACACACGATCAAAGTCTTTTTAGCTTATTGCACCTAATCTTTTCTTTCCCTTATTTATAGTTCATTATTAATTGAGAATTATTATTCGACAAGAGTCTTGTAGTTTAATTGACAACTCTGTATGCACAAAGTAAACATGGCAAAATGGATCGGAATTTTTTAACCTAACCTGACTCAAAAAATACCCAACCCGAACCCGATTTTTTTTTTTACCCGAAGCAAAAATGGGTTGATCCGTGACCCGACCCATGTTTTTTACGGGCCAACCCGACCTAACCCGCAACCCGAACAGAGCCCAAATCATTTTTTTAAAACTTTTTTTTTTTTGGTAAAAAAATAGTAAAATCAAGATAATATTGATTTAATTGTTTGTTGTGAACTTTAAGGAAACAATTGATACAATTACATAACTACATGCAAATTAATTGAAAGATGAATGGTTGAGCATTCTATAATGAGTAAAGATTTTTAGATATCAAATAGCAAAGTACATGTCAAGATAATCTAGTTACAGTAGAGTTAAAAACATAGATTTACAATTGTAGACGTGTGAGAAACGTTCACAAGTGTGAAAATAGTGAAGCTAAAGTATCAAATTAGCATAAATTATGAATGCTTAGATCTATTTTATAACAATTTATGTCCAAAATAAACAACTTTTCAAAATAAATTATGATATTTCTTAGAGTTTGTGTTGCTTAATAATGATATGATATTCATAAAAGAGACCATGTATAAATAAGTAAACAATCAAATTTTAATGTATATCTGAAATTGAAACAAAGTGCCAATCACAATTGATAATAGATTATAAAATTAATTTTCAAGATTGTAAATTTCTAATATGTTTTTATTCTTTATCAAATAAGTTATCCAATAAGTCATTTGTAATTTTGTTTTATATTTTGAAATGTTGATATTGTGTAGAAATAAAACTTGTGTATTTGTTTTACTTATCTTTGTGTTATTTTGGTTTAGATAGCAATATTAGGATTTATGTAATTTTAAAATTATTGAATAAGTATTAATAAGTTTAACTAAGTTCATTATAAGTGGTGAATTCAAAGTAATGCATTCTACATCAAGTAATATGTTGCATAACTTTCTAAATGGCAAATACATGTTTTCTTTATATATATATATAAAAGACAGAACACTATTCATGAACAGTACCTGGCACAATAATTCAGATTTACTATTTGCTTTCGATGGAAAAGGTTTTCACCCCAGTAAAAGCAATTTACCTTTCGGATTTTCAGCAATTTTCAGCAAGATTAAGGCTCCCTTCAATCTATTTAAGGCAGCCCCTTCTCCATCCTAAGGCAGAACAAGTTTCAGAGAGAAAACTACTTCCTCAATCCTTCTCATTACCAGTTTTGTAATAGAATGGAAAACCTAGTTTGCATTTGTAATTCTCCAGTCAGTCTTACAATTGTAACCATATGGCCCCAGTCGGCCTCAGTCTTGTAATCAGATAGCCCCAGTCGGCATTCGACCCCCTTTCGCCTGTAACTTACCCCCTTTTGGTATCAGAGCCAAGTTGGCTGATCAGTGTATTTGTAAGTTACATTTATCAATTATAAGTTGGCCGGTTATACCGCCTTAGTTATCATTTCAAAATATTGCAATATTATTTTGATAAGCATCATTATTTTCAGCATTTCATTATCTATTTCTTGATAACTCCTCCATTCCCATTCATTTCTTCATATGTTACTATTCATGATCTTCTACTTGTTTACCTAGTGTTTCAGTTTTCTTTCATTTGATTTATCCATTTTGTGTTATCTGTTTATTCTAACCAGTTATCTCCTAGTTACCTGCTTCTTCTTTTTTCTGCGTTTAGCCCTAAAGTTTGCTACAGGTGTGTATTGTTAAGGATATATAAGACCCGATCTGTGCTTATTATAATCCAGTTAGACCTGTGTATCCTTGGTTTGCCGTTTAGCCGTTTAGCCGAAGAGAGGCGTTAAGGCGTTTTTAGGCATTTAGGAGTGAGGCAGTTAGGGGTTGTAGTTTGCACAAAAGGGCAGCTCGTCCCTTAGAACACCCTGTTCTTAACCAAAGGTTAGATCCAGTTATTTGGAGATAAAGGTGATTAGGTTTTAATTGTTTACATAAAACTTTTAGCCAAAATGATAAATAGGTTGTTTAGAAGTAACTCTACCTCCAGTCTAGCCAGTAGATCTTTATCACTCCCTGATATACCACAAGATGCTGGAATCATCAATAGTGAAGAGTATGAGTTATCAGATGGAGACCTAAAGTTAGGAGAATGGAACCTCCCTAAAGTACCCACAAAAGAATTCTATAAATCTTCATGGAACTTGAAAACGGTTTTCAAGACAGATTTCCATGCTAGAACCATAGAACAAGTTTATGGAATAAACAAAGAGTACGAGACGTGCTACCTGTTTAGCCTAGCCACCATAAAAGCCCATAAGAAAAAAGGACATAACTTCTTACATATAGGTTTAGTCCAGGTTGAAGTTAAAGCCCTCATCAGATCAAGGTTGAACAGTTCAATCCTTTTGGCCCTTAGAGATACTCGTCATATACAATTTAATGACAGCCTTTTAGGAACCATCGAAACCAGTTTAAGTAACGGACCAGTCCATTTTGACTGTTTCCTAGATTTCACATCCACCTCCATGACCCACATGTCATGAAGGCCCTCACCCTAAATATCAAGACCCATGGAACCCTCATGGTATAGGGAACCAGCCAGATAGCCTTGATATATAGAGTCTACTATAAGTGCATCAAGACAAACATGAATGTTGGAGCTTTGGATAGAGAGAAGATGGGAGAAACACTTCTTATCCAAACCAATGTCCAAGCCAAAATTCAGGTACCAAGAACCCTGAAATGGTCTGAAGTTTCATTTTCATAAAGTTGGACTCTAGAAAATGAGAATTATCCTCTCCAGATCCAAAACTCGGACCAGAATCCAGACTTAGATTTTGTCCAACAGCTAGCAGATGGTACTGTTAGACTCAACTTTGACCAATCTAGGTTTAGGACACCTCTAGATAAGTATAGGCCTAGATCCCCAGTAGATCTCCGCCGATCTCCTCTACCCAATAGGCAGCCACCTTTTCTCCTCCGCGATAGATCTGCATCCCATGCCAGCTCCTCTAAACCTTTAGCACCATACCTGAGATCTAGATGAGACTTAGGTGTAGAACTCCAAGTTAAAACCAAATCCCAGGTTAGTACCCTTTGCTACACAGCCAAACAGGACTCAGTTGTTGATCAAGATAACGACAACAGTCGCAAGACACCATCCCCATCCAAAACTAATATGGAGGAACCATACCAGTACGAGGAACATGAACCCCCAGTTGATAATGAGATCATGGCCTTAAAGAAAGACTTCACCCCCGACCTAGTGGCCCTAGGAAAGGAATTTGATTATGAAAGAAACAGAGTTAAAAGAGAAGCCTATAGAGCCAATCATACTTTAGAGCAAAAGAAATAAGTTTTAAAGAATTGGCAAGAATTCATGAAAGAGATATCGGACAATATCCCTTTCTCTGAATATTTTGAGAACCATTTTGAATGGCACAAAAAGTCTTGTGTCATCACCAAAACCAACTGGACCAAAGAAGACACTAAGGAAGTTGTCCAGTCTAGTCACCTACCCCAAGATGCTATCACCTTTAAGTACAAAGGAAAGGATATCCTTGGTACACCTTTCAGGATTCCTTCTGAAGAAGAGAAACTTGCAAAAAAGGTGATTGAGCAGAACAATTACACCAACCAGTGTCTAGGGGTAATAGGAAAACAGCTTGACAGGGTAGAAGAAAAGATGGAACATAAGGTTGTCCTCCAACTAGGAAACCCTAGCAAACCCATTCAGACCCTAGAAAAGCCCTTAGTTAAACTCCTCACAAATAGACACACCAGCCTTAAGTCTAAAGACAAAACAGCCTTAGAAATAGTAACCCAAATGATAGAAGATCTGAAGAATGAATTAGTCATCCCTTCACCCTCTAAAGGTCCCCAGCTTATAGTTTTAGATATTCGCACAGCCTCTAGTAGTTCTAGTAGAACCTCCTCAGAAAATGAAAAAGAGATAGAACATAAAAAAATAAAAATAAAAATAAAAAAAAACCAGTTTCAAGGATTAGAGGTAAAAAGGCTTTATCAGTCCAACCCAACCAGTTTAACCAAAAATTGGTACCCCCGACCAACACCTCCTGACCTCCAATATGAGGAAAGGAATGTAAACAACCAATTCATTGTAACCTCTAGCAAACTCTATGAATGGAACATAGATGGTCTGTCAGGACAAGAAATCCTAAACAAGATCCAACACCTAACCATGGTAGCCAATAACTACCTAAATGAGGGACGCCCCCGCACAGAAGTCATTGAGCTCATAGTCTTAGGATTTACAGGAAAACTTCTGCAATGGTGGAGCAACTGCCTAACAGAAGTAGCCAAAGATAGTATCAAAAGTGCTGTTCAAAAGAATGAGGAAGGTCTCCCCATTTTTGATGAACGCCTAGGAAGAGGAATTCCTGATGGAGTAAATACTCTGATCTATACGATCATAAACCACTTCATAGGAAAACTTAGTAACATTACATCTAGGATTTATGATCAGTTGAGTAATCTTAGATATCGAACCCTAGGAGATTATAGGTGGTATGAAGATGTGTTCACCACTAGAGTTATGCATAGGAGTGATTGTAACTCTCCATTTTGGAAGGAGAAGTTCATCAATGGCCTACCCAGATTATTTGGAGAAAGGTGAAAGAAACACTTTGTAACCCCTTAGGTGTCATAGATTATGACAACCTAACCTATGGTGACATCTCTAGCACAATCCGAAGTAAAGGAATGAAGATGTGCAGAGACTTTAAGATCCAGAGCCAAGCCAACAAAAGCAAAGCCAAGTACGAAGTAGAAACCTTTTGTACACAATATGGTTTACCTCCAATTGCACCTTCCAAAAGAAAACCCCAAGTTCAGGAGGAAAGAATCCCCTGAGAAGCCTTACAGAAAAAGGGCAGCTACCAGGTATTACAGGAAAAAGGAATATAGCAATTCCAAAGACAATGATTTTTATAAAAAGGGAAAAACCCCTAGATCTAAGACCACAACCAGATATGAGAAACCCTCAAAAGAATCAGGAAAATGCTTCAATTGTGGTAAGAAAGGTCATTTTAGCAAAGAATGTAGATCCAAGGCAAAATCCCTTATCAACACTCTTGTTAGTGACCAAACCAGCAAAGATGAGATCTTTAGATTTTTAGAACTAACTCATATAGAAAGTGAGTCAACCAGTCGTTCTAGTGACCATGAGATCCACCAACTAAACCAGTCATCATCTTTAGAACCCTCTAAAGATTCAGACTTCTTTTGTGGCCCAGGAATTGATTTAGCTTGCAGAGATAGTTTTTGTAGAAACAAGACTATCAATGTTCTCAGAAAACAAGTCAATGTACTAAGCAAGCAGGATGAACTATTCTTAAATCTCATAGAACAGATTGAAGATCCAGTACTTAAAACCCAAAAGCTTATTCAGATCAATAGAGCTAAATACCAGTTTAAACCTAAGGACGGAACCCTTAGCCAAGATTTGGATATATCTGAAGTACAAGAAGGCATCCTTGTTAATCCTAAATATCCTGAACCTAGTTCACGATATTTATCCATCATTCCCTTCAAAACTAGCCAGGCAAAGAACCCTGGATTGAATAAACTATACCAAGAATACCAAGATCAAAGTCCTAACCAAATTTCCTTCCATCTACCAAATGTTTCTCCAAATTGGTCATATTCCAATCACAAAAACATTTGTTCTCATTCAACACTTGTTTTTAAATTTTTAAGCATACATTTAAAGAAAATCTATTTTGCTTATCTAAACAAATATTGGAAGGAGAAAAAACACAAATTTTACACAAACATCCAAAAGTGGAAAATGTCTTCTTCAGATAAAAAAAACAAGGGAAAAGCACCCGCATGGAACTCTTCTCAAACCAAAAGACCAGGAAGGTCTTCTGAAAGGCATGAAGGCGCTTCTTCTAAGGGAAACCAAAGAGAAGCAATATCCCTTCAAGACTCCGCCGCAATGGCACATTCCAGTAGTAACCCATACTTCACGACAACCACCCTTAACTTCCTTCACTCAGCTTATATACTACAGGATAATGGCCTTTTCCAAAGAACCCTAAAAAAACTAGAAATACATCTAGCTAACCTTGAGGCAAGAAATGGAGCCATTACCAATCATATCACCAGTCTATTCTCTGGCAAACAGGAAATTCGTTCAAAGGATAAGACTGTTTTAATGGGCACAAATTTTGTCAGGCTAAGTCTTAAGACCCAAGCCTCGGTAAGAAGTGCATTTGCCAACCTACCTCTCGAGATACAAGTCTGTATTCTTGGAAGTAAGGCTATGACTGAATCACTTGACCAATGGTTCAGACACTTCAGAATTTTGGTCACCGCCAGACATCCAGATCCTAATGACTCAGATCATGTTAATGATGCTCTGTCACAAGCTCGTTGGGAAGTATATTTTGGAAGAAGTCTCAGAGTCTATGAAAGGGCAAGACACCCCTTTCCCGGATTGTTAATCAATTATAGTGATGTTTCAGAAGATGAAGAGGAGGATAATCAAATGAATCCCCACTGGCTTTCTCAGATGTTTGAATATGGTTTTGTCAGGTTCATAAAATTAACCAGCCACAACCAAGTCAGCCGGCTCCCTTTGATTATCAAAGACACTATCACTACCATCAAGAGCCCGTTTGTCTCTATCAAGTACTGGAGCACAATCCCAGAATGGGAAATGAACAATTGGATCTTCATCACTCCTAGAAAATCCACAAGATGCTGGAATCATCAATAGTGAAGAGTATGAGTTATCGGATGTAGACCTAAAGTTAGGAGAATGGAACCTCCCTAAAGTACCCACAAAAGAATTCTATAAATCTTCATGGAACTTGAAAACGGTTTTCAAGACAGATTACCATGTTAGAACCATAGAATAAGTTTATGGAATAAACAAGGAGTACGAGACGTGCTACCTGTATAGCCTAGCCACCATAAAAGCCCATAAGAAGAAAGGACATAACTTCTTACATATAGGTTTAGTCCAGGTTGGAGTTAAAGCCCTTATCAGATCAGGATTGAACAGTTCAATCCTTTTGGCCTTTAGAGATTCTTGTCATATACGGTTAATGACAGCCAAAGATTTAAGAATTTAGAAAGCACTTCTCATCAGAACAATGGGGAAGGACCCTCATTTCCAAGGACTTCTGATGACGAAGATGAAACTGTTAAGCCCACAGCCACTATGGTTCAAGAAGAAGAACAACCCGGTCAGAAATTCTTAGAAACCATCAATAGGATTAATTTCCAAAAATGGCATTCCAAGGTCAGGATTATCATCAGTACAGATTTTGAATTTGAGGTTGTTTCCTTGATAGATTCAGGTGCTGATCTCAACTGCATTCAAGAAGGAATCATTCCCTCCAGTATTTCAGAAAAACTAAGGAAAAACTAACATCCGCAAGTGGCGGAAAAATGCATATTGAATTCAAGATCCCAACTGCGCATGTGTGCCAGGACAACACATGTTTCAAAACCACATTTGTCCTAGTTAAGAATATGACGGATAGGGTCATCCTAGGAAACCCATTCATGTGTCTATTATATCCCTTTATTACAGATAGTGAAGGTATCACTACCCATCCTTTTGGCCAGCCAGTAAAGTTTAAGTTCTTCAGGAGCCCGGAGCCTAGAGATATAGTATCCTCCAAGATATATATATATACACACACACACACACACACACACACATATATATATATATATAATTCATGTGAAAAATACGGGTTAACCCAACCCAACTTGCAACCCATTTTTAACCCGTTTTGACCCACAACCAGTTTGACATGTGAACCGATCCGACCCGACCCGACCCGCCCATTTTGCCATGTCTAGCACAAAGTGCTTAGGAGTTTAGGGAGAGAATTCGAGCAAATCAAAACCCAACATGTGTGTGACAACAAAAAGGATCCCAACATAGATTGTTATTATTTTTTCATAAATGAGAAAAATTATTTTGTCCCCCGATCTCATGAAAGTTATGTTTTAAGTTGTGTTGATAAATTTCTGTATCAAAACAAGTGTTATTGATGATTGCATCCAAAATAGTTTAGTTATGTATTGTGTTCAGTCAAGAAGCTGATTGAAGAACTCAATCTACAAATGACTTCACATTTGCTTGAGATAAGTAGGTTTACTTATCTTTAGCAACAAGAATTAATACCAGATTGGTTGTCTCTCATCATCTTTAGACCCAAATTAAGAAACTGGAAGACCCCTATTGTAATATGCTTACTACATAGAAATTTAGAACTAATTTTCAGAAAAAGTGCATGCTAGAGGATACAGCGAACAATTAGTTCACCATAAAACAAATCAGTTGCTCAAAATTCAATTACTACTCATGTACAACAAAGGTTCGCTTTTGATGACATTTTCCTTTTGGAGAAAATTATTGAACCATAGAGTAGAGCGTTTCATGTACCTTGTCAACCCATTTTTGTAATCTATGTAAGTGATGCCAAACCGAACAGTATAACCAAAATCCCACTCAAAATCCTCAAGAACTGACCACGCAAAGTATCCTCTCACGTCAACCCCAGCCTTGCCAAAACCATAATTGTCAATGTTTTAGAGAGAGAGAGAGAGAGAGAGAGAGAGAGAGAGAGAGAGAGAGAGAGAGTATTACACTTTTCCATACTCCAATTACACTTAACCCATGAGCTATTAAAACAAATGATCAACACTCCCCCCCCCCCCCCCAAATTTAAAAAATACATTATATTTAACAATTTTTCGACTGTTTTCCTATTAACGTCAACTAAATTTAGCGTTGAAAAATCAATTTATTCCTTAGTTGTCTATTTTAAAGGGGACTATATGGTTTTCAGTGTAAAATATTGTAATACTTAATACCAAAATAGACGGTAGAGAGGACATTGAAACAAAGTTATAACTTTGAGAGGTCAATCATACATTTTGATAGTTTATAAGGTATTAAGTGTAATCGTATATTGATAGTTTAGATGAAAGTAGGAGTATAGGGGTAATATGAGAGTTGGAGAGTTAATATTATCATTGCATAGCTAATTAACAGTTAATAAAAAGTATATAGTATATGGATTTGGTTCTAATTAAGTTATATTTTATTTTTTATTTTTTTTAACTTAATTTTATGTAGAACTTTAACTCATGTGGGTCCATAGTTCTTCCAATATTTTTGGAGTTTTGATATCCATTATAGAGTTACTGTTGAATGTGATATCCAAATATAATAAAGTTACTGTCGTATGTGACAGTACTGTACATCTACAATTATTATAGAATTATGAAATAGAAAATAGTTATTAAGTGTTGTGGTTGAACCTACCAACAGATTTGAGGTAAAAACTATCTTAATTGACCATATCATAGTTAAAAATAAAAATAAAATAAAATAGGAAGATAAGAAAATTAATTAATGCTCGATGTGATGTAAATAATTAACGAATATGACAAAATTATGTCAAGAAAAATCTTGTTATTAGTAGAGATACCATATCTAAAATGTTGTGGGTATTATAGCATTTCCTTATTTCGTGCATATATAATATAACCAACATTAGGGTTTAAATGCAAATTCAATTGTCATAATAACATTATTTACGGTGCCCCATGCCTGTGGTTCGAACTTCATTATCCCTCCACACATTTTATGCATAGTCACTCACCTTATAGCCTTTAAGAGAATTGATAGATCACTATGGTGGTACTTTCCTTAATTCACACACATATAATATATTTAACACTAAGGTTTAGGTGATCATCCAGTCATAATGGCATCATTTAGGGTGTCACATGTCTGTACTTTAAACGAGCACACCTCTCTCACTTCCACTATCTACCTATAGAAGAAAAAAAAAATCCCAATACTATATACATAGCAACTCACCTTATAGCCTTCAAGAGATTTGATAGATGACTATGGTAGTAATTTATCCTCAAGCTATCATTGAGAGCCTCTTGAATCGGCAATGAGACATTATCAACAACTCCTGAAAAGTATAAATGTATATGTATATTTGATTTAATTACAAATTAAAATTTCAGTTGCACTACTAAAACATATAGTTTCTTACCATTTTCTGTAATGAAAATAGGCAGATTGTTGTATTTTTTATTTATGTATAGCACAAGTTCTCGAATTCCTCTTGGATAAATGAAAAGCCAGTCAGCAGCGGTCTACAAAACCATTATTTACATAGTTTTTTTAGTATATACAAGAAGTACAATATTCTTTTATTGAGATCATACTCCTAGAGACAAAAGTCTAGGGTTAAGTTCTTTTATTTTGTACAGATAAATTGCCAGTGGAGGAGCGTAATTAATGCTCTAAGGGCCCATTTGGATTGAGAGAGGAAGGAGGCTAATTTTGGGCCAAATTTATTTTACAATTCTTTAATCCAAATGGACCATAAAACATTGAAAGATAATCACAAGCAGCATATGCAATTAGTGCTTTCCTAAGTCCAACACATTCTTTCTTCTATTTTTGCCCAATCAAAATAAGTGCGTCCCCTATTTAACTTCAAGTGAGTTAGTGCTTCTTTTTTGTTTTATTGCAGTCATTCATAATTTGCAGAGTTAAAGAAAAAAATTATGTTAATGGAAATAAAAAAAACAAAGACCTCATGCGAGAGTGCATGAGGTTTTGCCATATGGTGCTCTAATTTTACATTTAACATTTTTTAGCTCTTTTTATTAAGTATTTTTTACTGTTACCCAAAAGTTTACATTAACTTATATTTTACTATTATCTCATTAATCTCCCATTGATTGCCTTAGCTTATACCATGCATTTTCTCTCTTCTTCGTGTCTTTTAGCATACCCACCATTTTAGTGTTAAAAAAAAAAAAGAAAAAAAATATAATTGGGGACTAATACTAATAACTAACCATATAAGGCATTAGGGAGAGATAGAGAAACACGAAAATGTTATGGATAGTTAAATGAAACACTTGGTTGGAATGAATAAGAGAACAAGCTTTGAAAAACTAAAACAGAAAGTTGGAAGAGATTACAAGGGTGGGAAGGAAAGTTATTATCACAAGTAGGAAGAGAGGTCCTCATCAAATCAGTTATTCAAGCCATTTTGACATATGCCATGAGTTGTTTTAAATTACCAATCACCTTATGTCATGAGATTGAAACTCTTGTTCGAAAATTTTGGTGGGGATAAAGGGGTGATCGGAGAAAAGTTCATTGAGTTAGGTGGGATGAGTTGTGTAATCACAAAGATCAAGGAGGAATGGGTTTCAAGGACCTCACCATGCTCAATGAAGCAATGTTGGCAAAGCTCTCATGGCGGCTTCTCCATGATGATAATTTCCTATTCTTTAGAGTGTTCAAAGCTAGATTTTTTCCAAATGGTACTATTTTGGATGCCAAGGAATCGGCCTCTGCTTCATATGCTTGGAGAAGCATCCTCCACGGGAGGGATGTAATTCTAAAAGGGGCTTTGTGGAGGGTGGGAGATGGAAAACAAATAAAAATATGGTGCGATAATTGGCTACCAACAAAAATCCAGCCAAAGGTTACCTCTCCAATGATTTTCGGACAACAAAACTCATCAGTGGAGGCATTGATAAATCAATCAACCCGTAGATGGAGGATTGAGGTGATTGACCACTGTTTTAGCTCGACAGAGGCGGAATTGATAGAAAGTATTCCGCCAAGTTCATCACCCCAGCAAGACAAACTTATTTGGCCCTTCACCCCAATTGGATAGTACTTTGTAAAGTCGGGTTACAGATTTCTCTATGAAGGGAGTAGCGTGCAGTCACCCTCAAGCCCTTCCTCATCACAATCTGTAGGTTGGTGGAGAGAGTTGTGGAGAATGGAGGTCCCTAACAAAGTGAAAAACTTTGTATGGCGCACTTGCAAAGAAGCACTCCCAACCAAAGCTAATTTGTGCAGACAGAAAATCGTTTCTGATGCGATGTGCGACAAAGTGCAAGATGCACACCGAAGAATGCTCACATGCTTTATTTTTCTGTTCTGATGTGCAGGTGGTTTGGGCCTCAGATCCACAATGGTAGTGGCTGCTAGCAATGCAAGGACAGACGACGAGGGAGATCTTCAAGCAAGCTTTGGAGGAAGACAAGGATGCTACTCTATTGGCATTCACGAGTTGGGCACTATGGAATCGAAGGAACCAGATTTGGTCCAACCAGACCGCATGCCCAATGAATCAGATACTGAACATCTCAAAGGAGCGTAAAAATGAATTTCAACTCCTCCACCCAGGAACCCTGAAGCAACAACACAGGAAGCACACTAGATGGAAACCTCCAGCGGAAGACAACTTCAAGATGAACTACGATGGTGCAATTTTCCAAGAACAGGGCAGAGCAGGTATAGGAGTGGTTATTCGTAACTCAGCTGGTGCAGTTATGGCACTACAAAAAAATGGTTCTATAGTGGCGTTTTTTTTAGTGGCGTTTGTAAAAAACGCCACTATAGGCCGACGGACAAGCGTTGAGGGCATGAGTGAGGGTATACGGTTGCTTAGGGTATGTGTTACGAAATGCAACGGTTATGAGAAAAAACATGATAATTGAGTGTTAAAATTAGGAAGTGCATGGATAAGATGTGGAGATCCAACTCTTCTGTTAGCTCCAGGACTGCGTGTCCTCCTGATATTGTCAATGAAGATGATCAAGCTATTCAAGAAGGTAGTATGCCTTTTGCTCCTATTTACCATAAAACTGATTTCACAAATATTCAACAATATCCTTATGGAACTGTTAAAATAAGTATTCTTGATAAGAAACCTATTGATAAATATTTACAAAAAAGTTTTGTTAAACCTGATTTGAAGCTAAAAGGTGTTTCAAGTGATAACTCCCAAATTAGCACCCCTTTTTATTCAACAAAAAATGAAAAACCTACGGAAGAAGAAGAAGATACAAAATCTGTGTCTCCTGCTGCTTCTGATTTTGTTACTATTGAACCTCCTATTTTTCAAAACCAATTAAGAGTTTTAACTGCTCTTCCTAAGAGTTTTGAAATGGATCTTGTTTACTTGGCTAAAGAAAGTCTTTCTCCCAAAAATAGAGAGATAAGACACTATTACCGAAATACTTTCTCTCAATCTGAAAAAGATCGCATTAAACGAAAATGGAGAGAAAAGATGATGTTGACAAAGAAAAATATTCTGTTTTATGATTTTCTTAAAAATCATTACGTTTCAAAAGATCCTATTCAACAAAATCATTTGAACGTAATTAAGAAATCAAATTTTGTTAAACAAGACAAAACTGTTGTAAGGTCTAGCCACCCTCCTCTTGAGACAGTAATGATAACCTGTCAAAAGACGGAAGTGAAAGCTTCTCCTTTCAAAATTGCTGATGCTGAGACTCCTGCTTATGGAATTATTGAACAAAACAATTTTACAAATGAGTCTTTGCATATTATTGGTCAACAGCTTGACCGTATTGAAGAGAAAATTATTAAACAAACTGTTCCTACAAAAGCTGAGAAACCTTTGATTGATTTACCCAGTCAAAGAGAAAAAATTGCTTTTAAAACTTATCAGTCAAAAACTCTTGACATTGTTGACAAAATGCTTTCTGATTTAAAAGTTAAATCTGAAGGTACTTCTACTTCTAATGTTGCTGCTATTTCAAGAAATGGTAAAGAACCTGTTCTTGATAAAGGTACAGATTCTGAATCATCCTCTTCTGTTGAACTTAAAAATGTTTTTGATAATGGTCTACCAGAAATTAAAAGATTTGTTGGACCCAACCCCATGTCTTTTACAAAAAACTGGTATACTAGACCTACTCCTCCTGACATGCAGTTTGAAGAAAGGATTTTCCAGTCCCAATTCTCTGTTTCTGCTGATAAACTGTATGAATGGAATATTGATGGTTTTCCTGAACAGGAAATTATTAACAAAATGGGTCACATGTCTATGGTTGCCATCACTTATATGAACAACCATGACCTTGATCACCCTGAGATTGTTGAACTTCTTTCTACTGGTTTTACTGGCACTCTTCGTGGTTGGTGGGATTCGTATCTCACTGAAGACTCCAGAGAATCTATTAAACGTGCTGTTAAACTGAATGATGACGGTCTTCCTATTTTTGATGAAAAAAGGAATTCTGGAATCCCTGATGGTGTTAACACTCTTATTCACACAATATTAAAACATTTTGTTGGAACCATTACTAATGTTTCATCTCGAGTTTCTGATTATCTGAATAATTTGAGATGTCCTACTATGTCTGATTACAGGTGGTACCATGCTGTCTTTCTTTCTAGAGTGATGCTTCGAAAAGATTGCAAGAAGCCGTATTGGAAAGAAAAGTTTATTGACGGTCTGCCTCCTCTTTTTGCTCATAAGGTAAAACAAGAATTAATTGGTAAAAATGATTCTATTGACTATGAAAATTTAACATATGGTGATATTCTAAGTACTATTAACAAACTTGGTATTAACATGTGTAATGATGAAAAATTGTTAAAAGATAAATTAAAAAACAAAACAAAAGCTAAATATGAAATGGGAAATTTCTGCGAACAATATGGTTTACCTCCTATTGCTCCTTCGAGACAAAAGAGAGATAAACATGATAAAAATATTCACCATAAAAGACACCAAACCAATTTTATTAAACCAAATGATTTTTATGATAAAAAGAAAACTGTTTCTAAAAAACATATTCACCAAAATCCTGCTAAAGGAAAATGTTTTAATTGTGGAAAATCTGGTCATTACAGTAAAGACTGTAAAGCCAAACCTGGAAAATTAAAAAATAAACTCAACATGTTGAACATAAATGATAAAGATCAAGAAGATCTATTCAGAATCCTTGAATCAAACAATTCGTCTGATTCTTTGGAAGATGATTTATCTTCTTCTGATTCCTGTTATCACTCTGCTGATGAATCTTCTGATTCGCCTAATATTAAACTTGGATGCAGAGATTCTTGTTGTAATACTATTACATCTATTAACACTCTCACAAAACATGAAGAAAATGAAAAACTGTTAATTTCTTTAATTAACCAAATTCAAAACCCTGAGCTCCAAAAGGAGTATCTGGATAGGTTTAAGAAAAATCTTACTAAGACTGAAGATTCTAAAAAACTTAAATCAACAATAAGTTTTGAAGAAGTCTTGGAAAGATTTAACAAGAAAAAACCTAAAGAATTAACTATTGATGATTTAAAACAGAAATTAACCATTGTTGAACAAAATATTGAATATTTAAGACAAGAACTTGAAACTATTAAAATTGATAATATTAACATCAATCAAGAACTGTTAATCTTAAAAATGGATAAAACTATTGACAAACATCAATCTGATAATGAACAAGATGAGCCTAAAGACAGAGATGATTCCAGTCAACAAGCTCTTCTTTCTGATACAGGTATTACTAATGCTATTAACTCTATTTTGAATAAATCTATTCCTCCAAAATGGTTTACGAAAGTAAACATTGTTGTTTCTCCTATTTACAATTTTGATGTGATTGCTATGATTGACTCCATTCCTTAACACTTTGTATCCCTTTCTTGTTGACCATGATGGCATTACTTCTGATCCCTTTGGACAGAATGTAAAATTCAAATTTGTCTCAAACAAAGATATTGATATTAACCATGCTGTTAATCTTGCAGAATCATCCCTAAGGATTCTTGCTGCTACTACTACTAATACCACTAGTAAGTGGATATATGCTACCACGTGCAAGTGGAATATTATGACTTCCTCAGCAGCGAGGAGGAACAAGGGGAAAGAACCTGCATGGAACTTTCCTCAAGACAAAAGGCTCCCGGCGGGACAACCTTTTGTAATGCATGAAGGTGTATCTTCTAGGCCAAAACCTAGTCGATCGACATCCCTTCAGGGATATGACCCGGCAGAGGTCTCATATTCCAGTGGTGACATGATGTTTACTTTGCTTACTTTGCAGGAAGTCTTCTCTAAAACATTACAGTTCCACAATGGATCTTTTAGTGAACTTCCTACCCCTATTAAAATTCTTCTTGATAATCTCCAGGCCGCTTATTCTATTAACCATCGCAAACTTTTCAAGAAAACCCTCCAGACTCTTGAAATCCACCTTGTTAACCTTTCAGCCCAAAATGAAGTTTACGAAAGCCTTCTTGTTGACCTACAAACAAAAATTGAAACCTATGAAAATTGCCCTGTTAACCCAGAACCACAAGCCTTTGCAGGCTATACCCATACGGCTTTTGCAAGCCTTTCTGTTAACCCTGAAACTAGTCAACTCTTTGGCAAAGAGGATATCCATTCCATGGATAAATTGACTTTAATGAACACAGATTATGCCAAATTGAGTCTTAAGACACAATTTGATGTAAGATGTGCTGTTGCCAACTTGCCCTCTGATATACAGAAATGTATTTTGGAGCACAAAGCTATGTTTAGGTCTTTTGACCTTTGGTGCGAATATTTCAAGAAACTGGTTACTGCTACTATTCCTCCTCCTGAGGATATTGATCTTAATGATAATGATCTTATTCAACTAGATTGGGAAGAGTACTTTGGGAAAAGTTCCAGAGTTTTTGAGCAAAAGAAGCATCCTTTTCCTGGTCTCCTTATTAACTATGAAAATGATGATGAGGACATGGATCCAGATTGGCTATCCCAAATGTTTGAGTTCGGTTTTGTCAGAATGATCAGATTATCCAATCGTGATCAGATCAACCAACTCCCCCAGATTATTCAACAAGCTGTTGCTCATCATACTAGTCCTGCTGTTACTATTAGATGTTGGAGCACTCTTCCAAAATGGGAAAAAGATAATTGGATGAATGTGCAACCCTCCAAACATCTCATTCTTGTTAATGGTCGTACCCACCAAGGGCCATGGTATAAAGGAAACTCTTACTTATCCTTTAAAAATCCCTATGGTCTTGCTAATTGCTGGAGTAGTTACTTCAATAATCAGATTCTTGATGTTATCCAAGCTTTATGGAAAGATTACCATTTCATGGGCAACACAGGAAGAATCACTGTTTTTGGCCTTAAACCATACGGAATGGCAATAAGGCATCTATCCATTGCTGACTATGTTAATCCCAAATTATTTACCGATCAGACTAAAGACCCTGTTTATGAACATCTGTTGTACTGTGGTTTCTGTCACCAGTATACCACCTACCATGAACATGGATGCAATAATGATCCCCTATGGGACCCCTTTGATGGCTGCTCAGACTACTGCAACACTGATTAAGTCCAGCTGCCTCATCTATTGATTCCTTTGTTAACTACTGTTCTGCTTTCGGCACAAGACGACAAAATGTCATCCTCTGCCAGCTGTTCACTCACGAGATCACTGTTCACTCAACTGTTCACTGTTCACTCACGAGGCTACTGTTCACTCACGGATGTTGAGGTCTAAGGGTAAGGCTATGGCTGTAACCCTTAGTGATGACGAAGTTTCCGACAATGAATCCGCTAGTGATGAGGATGGAAACTTCATTGCTTTCACTGCTACCACTGTAGTCAATGAAAGCATATCTGTTGAAGAGAACCCTTCTGATGGGGAACTCTCTGAGGATGCAGATTTACAGGAAGCCTACAATAAACTTTGCAAAGTTGCTGCAAAGGATGCCATGAATGTTGAGTTAGGCTTGAAGAAAATTGCATCTCTTGAACTTGAAAAGAAAAATTTACTTGTTAAATTGTTTGATGCAAATGAGCTTTTGAATAATGTGAAAACTGAGAACATGCTCTTACTTGATAAAGTCAAATGTTTGGAACTTGATTTATCTGTTGCTAAAGAACAAACTAATAGGTCTGCAAGCTCCAAACTTGATCACATGTTGAGTATTCAAAAGTCTCCTTCTGATAAAACTGGTTTAGGTTATGAGGAAAGTATTTCTGTGCTTAAACCTTCTTCTGAACCTCCTAAGAGTGAGATTGTTAAACCCTCGGTGAGTGAACCTGTCAAACCTGTTAATGTTCCTCCACCTAGAAAGATTAGGGTTGATCTACATGCTTCTCATTCTAGAGCGTCTACTTCTACTAAGGGCAAATTGCATGATAAGCCTGCATGGGTTTGTCATTTTTGTGGAAAACCTGGACACATTCGTCCAAATTGTTTTAAGTTGCAAGCTGCGAAGCGAGCAAATAAAACTAAAGTACCTGTGCCTCAAGCACATGATCCTATGGTACTTATTGGTGAATTGGTAAAGGCGTTAAACCTTTATTCCAATCCTGGAGTTGCTCAGAATTCTAATGTGAATCATAACTCCAATGCAAGAGTTGCATCTAAGAAGTCTTGGATGCAAAAGGCTCAATCTAATTGAGTCTGTCTGACATGGTCCTTGTGCTTCATTGCTCAATCTTTTGTGACCTTTGTTTCTAGGATTTGCACTGCATTACATTCATGCATTTCATTCTAGGATGTTTGTTTCTTTGTTTAATAAAAAAAAATTTTTTTTTAAATTGTGTTTTGCTATTTTTCCTTGAATTTGTAGACAAGGTTGGTCAATCAAAATTACATATCATAAGTATGTACCTTGTTTAGCTTTGATGCACTTATTTTTATTGCACTTTACTAGCTAAAGTCTTGTTGTGCATGTTGTGTGGGAAGATGCTATATTTGTTGATCACATGATCTTGATCTTGAAGTCTTATGTCTTTGATTGTTGGACTTGAACTTATTGAGAAAGGCATAAATAACCATCTCACCACTGTTTATTAGCCAATCATGAACACCTTAGTGCATATCATAAGATTTTGTGCTCGAGAAAGTGTAGCACATGCACAAAAAGAACATAAGGTGTAGCCTCTAATTAAAATTGGTGTGTACATTATTGGGCTATAATAATCTCACAAATTCTAAATAAAATTGGTGTGTACATTATCCCGGCTTTTATTAAGTTTCTAATAAATAAATTTGAATAATGAGGCAAATCAAGAAACTTACATGATTGCAAGCTCTTATTTTAGGAGATGTGGGAGTTATAGGATGTAACTCTTTAAGGGATAGTCTCTTTCAAATTCATGTGATGGATTTTGTAGAAATTGTGATTGATCTCTATGTGTATATCACCTCACATGTTTCTCAAGCTTTTGCTAGTTGCACACACTACACAAGCTATTCTTTGCTAGAATTGTGTACATGATATTGTGTGTGTTTTTGGCCTGACCAACCATGTTTGAGAATTTTGGGAATTTGATGCAAAACATGTTTGCTTGTGTGTTGTTTGTTTTTGGGTATATTGAGAGAAAATTATGCTTTGGGAAATCTGGGTTGAATACATGTGTTTTTGGAAAACATCTCATCTCATACTCATGCATTTGATTTTTAAAATCTATTGCTTTGAGGAGTTTTTGATCTAAAATGTTTGGTTTTTCAAAAATATGTTTTTTTCCAGAATTTCGATCGATCGAGACTGACTTTCGACCGATCGAAAATGTTTTAAAACGTTCAGAAAATTCTCTGGTTGAATCGATCGATCCAAGCTGTTTTTGGATCAATCGAATAAGTTTTCGACCGATCGAATGTAATATTTGATCGATCGAAAATCGAGGCGGCTATTTTTAAAAAGGGAGTTTCTCAAGTGACTTTTCACTATTCAAAAACTTTTTCAAACTTTTTCTCCCTACCAACCGGTCAAGGCTTGTTTCTTGGAGATTTTGTCATTTTCTTCCAAACTTTTTGCCAAATCTCTCTCTCCCAAGTGTGGTAAGTCCTTTATACCCTTTCCTTTGCATTTATTTTCAAATTTCATGCATTATTTTCATGCATATTTGGGTATTTTCGGCATTTAGGAATTTTCTATTTTTGGGATTGTTTTTGGATGATTCTTTCTCAAAATCTTTATGGGTTTTTGTGGAGACACCTTCCCTAAGCACATCATGTGGCTTAATTTGAGTATTGTGGTGTTTTGAAGGAAATTTGAAATTCTAGGGCTTGAATTTGAGCAAATTTGGGGTTTTGTTCAATTGGATTGAAATTAATGAAATTGGCTTGTTGGATTGATTAATTTGATCATTATATTGAGTTAATTGAATATTGTGTTGATCAATTTATCAATTTGTTGTGTTTTTGAAAACTAGGTTTTTTCAAATTGGGTATTTTTGATAAATATTGCTTGCTCAAGCCAATTTTGTTAATTTGGATCACTTTTGAACATGTCACTGCATTAGTACATGCATCATTTAATGTTTATGTTCATGCATCATATAGAATTGTTATATTCTATTTTTTTTTTTGCTGTGCTAACTTGTAGTCTGCCCTTGGTATTGTTTTTGCTCATTTCTTTCTGTGTCTATCTTTTCCTTAGCACTATGCCTAGGAAAACTAGAGCCCATAGGACTTCTGATCCTTCTCCTTCTTTTGACACTGAGAGGTTCCCTAGTGAGTCAAACCAAGTCACTTATGAGACTTTGAACCTTAGGCGTCAGATTTGGGCTGAGCGTAGGGTTATCTTAGATGAGCTGGATCCTGAGGTGCGACGTAACTTTGAGCGTCGGGGTTGGTTACCTTTGCTCGAGTATGAGCTTTCTCCTCCTCCTGCCACCTTGATTAGAGAATTCTATTCGAATCTCTCTATTCATGTCTATGATAACAACACCTTGGTTAAGGTGTGGTTACGTGGTGTGGAGTATCGCATTACCCCTTCGGTAGTGTCTGATGCTCTTGGGGTGCCCATTGTGGACCATCCTGTTTTTCCTTACGAGGAGTCTCCTCCCCTTGATGACGTCCTGTCATACATCACTGGGTCTTCTATCCAGTGGCGTTCTGATCCTCGGATCACTTCTGCTGAGCTGTCTGAGCTGCACTATCTTTTCTTTAGGATAGCGTGTCATTCTTTGTGGCCTATTTCGCATGTCCACACCATTCCTCTTGAGAGGTGTGTCTTTTTGTATGCTTTGGTCACTGATGCTCCTATCAGTTTTCCGCATCTGTTCATTCGTTCTTTGAACGAGGTTCATCGATCTAGTTCTGCGGCTCATGCTTTGTTTTTTCCTGTTTTCATTCATAGGATTCTCCTTTTTCTTGGTTTTGGTGAGTATCCTGCTTCTGAGCCTGTTCATGTTGTCGCTCCTATCGGTGCTACCTTTTTGAGGCAAAGGGCTGCTCAACGTCGAGTTAGCTCTAAGCGTTCTAGGGTAGAGCCTTCCGATGTCACTCCACCCCCTTCTTCTTTTACAGATACTCATGCAGCTGGGACTTCTTCTGATCCTGCTGTTGCTGCTGCTGCTGCTGATGTTCCTCCACCGTTTGATGAGGTTTCTGACCTTCGTCGGACTCTTGATACTGTCGTGACCGTTCAGGCGGCTCATGGTCAGCTTTTGGTGGACATCCTTGATGAGCTACGTGCGTTACGAGCGGATTTGGCGAGCTCTCGTCGATCTTCTCCTCCACCTTTTGATGATGAGTGAGTGCCCTTTGGCAATTCGTCACAAAAAGGGGGAGTACATAGTTCATTGTATCTAGGAGATTTTTTGTGGAGATTTACATTTTAGGGGGAGTTTTTGTTTACTTGGTAGTGATACTGCGGAGCTTGTGGAGTTATTAGATTGTATCTAGATGCTTCACTGTGTATTCTCATTTTTAGCTCTTGTTTAGGAGATTTATTTTGTTGAGATACATTTGCTGTATATGTTTCTTATTTCACTATGCTACTGTGTATTCTCATTTTTAGCTCTTGTTTAGGAGATTTATTTTGTTGAGATACATTTGCTGTATATGTTTCTTATTTCACTATGCTACTACTCTGCTTATTGATTTATATTGATGATGTTATTCATGATATATATCTTTATTTTGTGTAATGTGAAATCAAGAAATTTTTATTTATGTATTTCCTGTTTTTTCCACACATGCGTTTATGTGTTTGTTAAGTGTTACAGGAATATACAGGTTGTTTTCAGTCGAGCTGCTGTCTACCTTGCAACTGTTAGATAGTAGTTTAGGTTGAATTGTTAAGTGGCTATTTTTATTGTAATGGGCTATTTCAATTTGTAACTTTGAGCTTTTTGTTAAGTCTGTGTTTTGTCACGGATTGCCAAAGGGGGAGTTTGTTAGGTTCTAAAGATTAGGAACTAATGTATTTAGAACTTCAATTTGTATGTTGGCAAACCATGATCAAAACAATGTTGAGTCGTGTGTTAGACTTGCTCAAAGTATGGGTCTTATTGTAAAGTTGGAATCGAGTTTTTATGCAGAAGTACTGTTCACTTTCTGTATGACTCGATCGATCGAAAATAAGACTCGATCGATCGAAAATCGTGCAGAACGTTTTTCTGCAGAAAATTCCAACTCAGCCCAAGCCCGTTTTAATGTTTAGGGTTTTATGTTTTGCCCTAAGTATATAAAGGAAAACCCTAGCCACGTTTTTAAGGTTCTGTTTTGCTGTGTTTGTGAATCTCTCTGTGAGATCTAGAGGTGTTTACCTTCACATACACTTAGGGTTTACAAAACTTGAGATTTATGTCAAGAGTTGTGTAGATCGTTACAGTTGCAGAATCAAGAGAACACAAAGATATACAAGCAGGTGCGCTTGTGGATTTGTTGAAGAATTCCGGAAAGAAGGAGTCCGTGGATCTCGGAGCTATCATGGGGTCATGGTAGTAAGTTTCCTACACTCGGGTAGCAATATGATGTTAGTGGTCTAAGTCTATTGTGTAAACTTCGATTCTTTCATAGTGGATTCAGTTTACCTTGAGGATAGCTAGGTCAAATCCTCCCCAGGTTTTTACCGGTGTGGTTTCCTGGGTCATCAGATCTTTGTGTTATTTATTTTCCGCTGCTTTGTTATTTTTTGCTTAATTGTGTTAACCTAGTTTTAATTAAATTACCTAAGTTAATAACTTGGCTAATTCTCTAGGTTAATCTGTTGGGTTTAAGGGGTCTAAACGAACTGACAGGTTTAATAAAATTGGTTTGGTGTCTTTTATGGTGAATATTTTTATCATGTTTATCTCTCTTTTGTCTCGAAGGAGCAATAGGAGGTAAACCATATTGTTCGCAGAAATTTCCCATTTCATATTTAGCTTTTGTTTTGTTTTTTAATTTATCTTTTAACAATTTTTCATCATTACACATGTTAATACCAAGTTTGTTAATAGTACTTAGAATATCACCATATGTTAAATTTTCATAGTCAATAGAATCATTTTTACCAATTAATTCTTGTTTTACCTTATGAGCAAAAAGAGGAGGCAGACCGTCAATAAACTTTTCTTTCCAATACGGCTTCTTGCAATCTTTTCGAAGCATCACTCTAGAAAGAAAGACAGCATGGTACCACCTGTAATCAGACATAGTAGGACATCTCAAATTATTCAGATAATCAGAAACTCGAGATGAAACATTAGTAATGGTTCCAACAAAATGTTTTAATATTGTGTGAATAAGAGTGTTAACACCATCAGGGATTCCAGAATTCCTTTTTTCATCAAAAATAGGAAGACCGTCATCATTCAGTTTAACAGCACGTTTAATAGATTCTCTGGAGTCTTCAGTGAGATACGAATCCCACCAACCACGAAGAGTGCCAGTAAAACCAGTAGAAAGAAGTTCAACAATCTCAGGGTGATCAAGGTCATGGTTGTTCATATAAGTGATGGCAACCATAGACATGTGACCCATTTTGTTAATAATTTCCTGTTCAGGAAAACCATCAATATTCCATTCATACAGTTTATCAGCAGAAACAGAGAATTGGGACTGGAAAATCCTTTCTTCAAACTGCATGTCAGGAGGAGTAGGTCTAGTATACCAGTTTTTTGTAAAAGACATGGGGTTGGGTCCAACAAATCTTTTAATTTCTGGTAGACCATTATCAAAAACATTTTTAAGTTCAACAGAAGAGGATGATTCAGAATCTGTACCTTTATCAAGAACAGGTTCTTTACCATTTCTTGAAATAGCAGCAACATTAGAAGTAGAAGTACCTTCAGATTTAACTTTTAAATCAGAAAGCATTTTGTCAACAATGTCAAGAGTTTTTGACTGATAAGTTTTAAAAGCAATTTTTTCTCTTTGACTGGGTAAATCAATCAAAGGTTTCTCAGCTTTTGTAGGAACAGTTTGTTTAATAATTTTCTCTTCAATACGGTCAAGCTGTTGACCAATAATATGCAAAGACTCATTTGTAAAATTGTTTTGTTCAATAATTCCATAAGCAGGAGTCTCAGCATCAGCAATTTTGAAAGGAGAAGCTTTCACTTCCGTCTTTTGACAGGTTATCATTACTGTCTCAAGAGGAGGGTGGCTAGACCTTACAACAGTTTTGTCTTGTTTAACAAAATTTGATTTCTTAATTACGTTCAAATGATTTTGTTGAATAGGATCTTTTGAAACGTAATGATTTTTAAGAAAATCATAAAACAGAATATTTTTCTTTGTCAACATCATCTTTTCTCTCCATTTTCGTTTAATGCGATCTTTTTCAGATTGAGAGAAAGTATTTCGGTAATAGTGTCTTATCTCTCTATTTTTGGGAGAAAGACTTTCTTTAGCCAAGTAAACAAGATCCATTTCAAAACTCTTAGGAAGAGCAGTTAAAACTCTTAATTGGTTTTGAAAAATAGGAGGTTCAATAGTAACAAAATCAGAAGCAGCAGGAGACACAGATTTTGTATCTTCTTCTTCTTCCGTAGGTTTTTCATTTTTTGTTGAATAAAAAGGGGTGCTAATTTGGGAGTTATCACTTGAAACACCTTTTAGCTTCAAATCAGGTTTAACAAAACTTTTTTGTAAATATTTATCAATAGGTTTCTTATCAAGAATACTTATTTTAACAGTTCCATAAGGATATTGTTGAATATTTGTGAAATCAGTTTTATGGTAAATAGGAGCAAAAGGCATACTACCTTCTTGAACAGCTTGATCATCTTCATTGGCAATATCAGGAGGACACGCAGTCCTGGAGCTAACAGAAGAGTTGGATCTCCACATCTTATCCATGCACTTCCTAATTTTAACACTCAATTATCATGTTTTTTCTCATAACCGTTGCATTTCGTAACACATACCCTAAGCAACCGTATACCCTCACTCATGCCCTCAACGCCTGTCCGTCGGCTAACACGGGCCTTACTGAATCTCGGCTCTCGGAATTCACTTTACTCTTAGGGTGGCGCCAACGATCACAAGATAGAACACAACAACGAAGCACCAAAGGTTCGGAACAACATAAACAAGGGAGCAAGGACACAACAAAACTACCAGCGGCCAAGGAAGGAATGGCTCTGATACCAACATACCAACAAGGAGGGGGAACCAAGCAAGACAAGGGGCGGAAGCACCAGAAGCACAGAGATAGTATAATAAACAAGGTAGAACCAGCCAAGGAGGCAGTAGCACAATTAATAATCAAAATAATTTAAACAATTAATAAGGCGGTAGAACCAGCCAAGCAATATATCATTAAAACAATTAATAATCAAAGTAATTTGAACAATTAATAAGGCGGTAGAACCAGCCAAGCAATATATCATCAAAATAATTGATAAACATGAAAGTACTAACAGAATATTTGAATATGAAAGTACTTGATTAATATTGAAAGTAATGAACAATGTACAAGATTAATAATTACAGGATTACAAGGTAAACAAGGATAAATAGTGGTAACTTACAAAGGTAGTGGTTACCGGTTGGTGAATACACTCAGAACTTGAGGAAGGTTGAGGAAGGTTTAAGAGCGGGAGAGGGACTCTCTAATATCTCTAAACTCTCTCAAACTAAGCCTCAAAACTCAAGCTTGAAAAACTAATAAGGGACAACCCCCCTTATATAGGAAAAATAAAGTAAAAAGTGAATAGTGAACAGTAAAAGTGAACAGTACTTTTTACTGTATACATCAACATCCGTGAGTGAACAGTAGCCTCGTGAGTGAACAGTGAACAATTGAGTGAACAGTGATCTCGTGAGTGAACAGTTGGCAGAGGATGACATTTTGTCGTCTTGTGCCGAAAGCAGAACAGTAGTCAACAAAGGAATCAATAGATGAGGCAGCTGGACTTAATCAGTGTTGCAGTAGTCTGAGCAGCCATCAAAGGGGTCCCATAGGGGATCATTATTGCATCCATGTTCATGGTAGGTGGTATACTAGTGACAGAAACCACAGTAAAGCAGATGTTCATAAACAGGGTCTTTAGTCTGATCGGTAAATAATTTGGGATTAACAAAGTCAGCAATGGATAGATGCCTTATTGCCATTCCGTATGGTTTAAGGCCAAAAACAGTGATTCTTCCTGTGTTACCCATGAAATGGTAATCTTTCCATAAAGCTTGGATAACATCAAGAATCTGATTATTGAAGTAACTACTCCAGCAATTAGCAAGACCATAGGGATTTTTAAAGGATAAGTAAGAGTTTCCTTTATACCATGGCCCTTGGTGGGTATGACCATTAACAAGAATGAGATGTTTGGAGGGTTGCACATTCATCCAATTATCTTTTTCCCATTTTGGAAGAGTGCTCCAACATCTAATAGTAACAGCAGGACTAGTATGATGAGCAACAGCTTGTTGAATAATCTGGGGGAGTTGGTTGATCTGATCACGATTGGATAATCTGATCATTCTGACAAAACCGAACTCAAACATTTGGGATAGCCAATCTGGATCCATGTCCTCATCATCATTTTCATAGTTAATAAGGAGACCAGGAAAGGGATGCTTCTTTTGCTCAAAAACTCTGGAACTTTTCCCAAAGTACTCTTCCCAATCTAGTTGAATAAGATCATTATCATTAAGATCAATATCCTCAGGAGGAGGAATAGTAGCAGTAACCAGTTTCTTGAAATATTCGCACCAAAGGTCAAAAGACCTAAACATAGCTTTGTGCTCCAAAATACATTTCTGTATATCAGAGGGCAAGTTGGCAACATCACATCTTACATCAAATTGTGTCTTAAGTGATTAAGACACAATTTGTGTCTTAATCACTTAAGACTTGAAACACCTTTTAGCTTCAAATCAGGTTTAACAAAACTTTTTTGTAAATATTTATCAATAGGTTTCTTATCAAGAATACTTATTTTAACAGTTCCACAAGGATATTGTTGAATATTTGTGAAATCAGTTTTATGGTAAATAGGAGCAAAAGGCATACTACCTTCTTGAACAGCTTGATCATCTTCATTGACAATATCAGGAGGACACGTAGTCCTGGAGCTAACAGAAGAGTTGGATCTCCACATCTTATCCATGCACTTCCTAATTTTAACACTCAATTATCATGTTTTTTCTCATAACCGTTGCATTTCGTAACAACCATGACCTTGATCACCCTGAGATTGTTGAACTTCTTTCTACTGGTTTTACTGGCACTCTTCGTGGTTGGTGGTTCCCCCTCCTATACACGGGCCGCTGGTAGTTGTGTTGGTAAAAAACGCCACTATAGGCATATCTATAGTGGCGTTTGAAGAGTCCTATAGTGGCGTTTGAAGAGTTCTATAGTGGCGTTTTTGAGAAACGCCACTATAGGTCTATAGTGGCGGTACAATAGTGGTGTTTGTAAACGCCACTATAGAAAACGTCACTATAGCTCAAATGGGCCTATAGTGGCGTTTTTAGTACCTATAGTGGCGTTTCACAAACGCCACTATAGGTCCAGTTTTTTGTAGTGTGGCATCCCTTTCACAACAAATACCATTGCCGACCACGATTGCCCAAGTTGAAGCACTGGCAGTGCGAAGAGCCTTTGAACTTGCACTGGAGTTAGGCATCACCCGAGCCATTATAGAGGGAGATTCAGAAACCATCTGCAAGGACCTCTCAAACCCGAGTCCCTCCCTCGCTCTTCATGGGCTTTTAATTCAGGATGCACAACAATTAGCTCTTGCTTTCACGAACATTAGCTTTTCCCATGTATGTCTCCAGGGAAACACTGTAGCCCATAGTTTGGCTAGGCAGGCAAGTTTGAATCCAAGTTTAAATGTCTAGATAGAAGATCTGCCACCAAATATTCTCCAGTTTGTACAGGCTGACTTAACAGCCTTGATTTTTTAATAAAAGTTGATGTCTTATTTCTCCAAAATAATAATAATAATAATAATAATAATAATAATAATAATAATAATAATAATAATAATAATAATAATAATAATAATAATAATATCTACGTGGCAAATGTAGTGCACAGTTGGCACACTTGAATCATTGTTATTTTTAACTTATAGTCAATTTGGTCCCTACCGTTAACTTATTAACAAAAAATATCTACGTGGCAAATGTAGTGCACAGTTGGCGCACTTGAATCTTACATAGCCAATAAAATAATTTTTTAAAATTTGAATTAACATTAGAAATAGATTATTCCATATGCATCAAAATAAAAACTCTTATCTTCTGTGTTCAATGAGTTCTCACCAACAAACCCAAAATTTTTTCATACAAATTAGATTCGTTGCAACTAAAACTAACCCAGCTACCCATATGGCAAACCTAGTACAATTGCAACCTAGATCCAATTTTCATGCTAGCACAACACTCATGGGTTTGGATCTAATTGTGGTGGTGCGGTGCTTGCTCCGTCAGATTTGCACAGATGAGAGAAACCAAAGAATAGGAGGAAAGAAAAAAAAAATGAAGTGAGGGATTTTTGTGATTTGGGTTGAAGATTGAAGGTTAGAAAAGATTAGATCTTTGTTGATTTGTGTGATTGGATTTTGGGGAATTGATTAGCAAATCTCTTTTGGTTGAGTCACACTGTAGCTGGTTAGGAAAAAAAGAACAATTGCCTAGATTTGGGTTTTCATTTCCCTTTCACTTGTTCCAAATATTGAATGAACCCGTTGAAATTTAGATGCACATTGATGTTACGATTTTTCCAAATATTCTCAAAAATGAAAATCAAGATAATGTTTAGGGAATCTGCGTTGTCATTTCCAGACATGGGTTATTGCAAATCTAGGTTTTGGTTGTACATTATTTGAAAAATGTTCATTAGTTGAATTACATGTTTAAAGAAATTTTTGGTTGAATTGATGTAGTTGATTTTTTTTTTAAATAATTTGTACAGAAATTTTGTATTAAGATAACAAATTTTGATTAAAGAGTTCAACTGTTCAAGATTACAAATTGTGTTTTTCCTATTTATTTATTTATTGTTGTGTTCCTGAAGATTAAATTAGTTTTTGTTTATGAAGTATTTTATTCTTTTTGATGAGTTTGATATGAATTTTTTATTTTAAGTTTTTGTTTTCTGACGTGAGACTTTCAGTAATGCAAAAGCTCATGTGGACCTTTTTTAATGTTAATCAAAATTAAAAAAAAAATTATTTTATTGGCCATGTAAGATTCAAGTGCGCCAACTATACACTTCGTCTGTTACGTAGACATTTTCCGTTAGTGAGTTAACAGTAGAGACCAAATTGATTATAAGTTGAAAATAAACAAGGACCAAATTGATTGCTACCAAAATGTAGGAACTAAATTAACTGTGACTTCAAAATGTAAAGACTAAAATGATATTTTCCCCTATATTATATATTAGATTTTAGAGCTATAGATTTTTTTTATTTATTTTATTTATTTTTTATGGTCTTTAGAAGGAGAAAAATGCTAGAGTTACAAATATTTTTACAAATCGTTGATGTGGTGATTGGTTTTTAGTAAGTAAAAAATTAGTATAAATGATGGGTCCAAATGCAAATCAATAAGAATTTGCTGCATCAATAATTTGTAAAAATGTTGTAAAATAGTTTGTAACTATAACATTTAACATTACTCTTAAAAGAATCAATAATATTATTAAGGGGGACAAAATTTAATTTTATAGAACATAATTGTTAAAATTAGTACCCATGTATATAGTATATACTAATTTAAAAAAAAAAAAAAATTGGGGTGGGTGGGGGGATTGCCCCAAAGTCTGGGGAGCGGCTCTGTTTCTATTTGAGTTCATTATATTGGTGTATTGGGTTTCCAGTTGTAGCAAACAAGTTTATTCATGGAGGGGATTTCATACAAGAATTCCAGAGTCTTGGGGCCACAACAATGGCAGGCAAATGTGTTGATTCTTGAGGTTATGAAATCGATTTTACAAGTTTAGACTATCATGATTTTCTTATGAGGTAGGTTACCCGAGAGTGGTTTTTATTTTAAAAAGTTAAGAAGTTTCTTTTTACTTCGTAAATGGCCACCAAATGTGTTTGTGCTTCTAAAGTTTTTTTGTTGTCATTATTGCCCGTGATACATTAATTATTAACTCCAGGGCTTAAGCAAAAATTATTTTGTTAGATATAATATGTTTAATTGTTAATAAATAAATAGGGGACAAGTATAGATTTCGAGATTAATTAGGTGATATTCTTCTTTAGACCCAAAGAAAACTGGGTCTCATATCATCTTTAGACCAAAAGAAAACTGGGAAACTCCTATTATAATATACTTAATAGAAATTTAGAGCTAATTTTCAGAATAAGTGCATGTTGGAAGACATAGCAAATAGTTAGTTCAACATAAAACAAATTAGTTGTTATAAAATCAATAACTACGCTGGTACAACAAAGGTTTGCTTTTGATGACATTTTCCTTTCGGAGAAAATTTTTGAACCAGAAAGCAGAGCGTTTCATGTATCTTGTCAACCCATTTTTGTAATCTACGTAAATGATGCCAAATCGAATTGTATAACCAGATCCCCATTCAAAGTCGTCAAGAAATGACCACACAAAGTATCCCTTCACATCAACCCCAGCCCTGTCAAAACAAAATCATTAATATCTTAGAAATTGAAACTTGAATCGTTTATATATATATATATATATATAGAGAGAGAGAGAGAGAGAGAGAGACTTTTCCGCCATAAATTATTACCCTATTACACTTAATCACACCTCTTGAATTATTGAAACTCACGATTATGATAGTTTAGGGTGGAAAAAATGAGTAATAACTTCAGGGGATTAATTGTGCATTTCAATAATTTAAGGGGATAAGTACAATTGGAGTGATAGTTTAGGGTGGAAAAATATGTGTCTATATAGATATTCATTAGTCTCCAATATGAGGAAGAAAGAGTTTGAGTGTTAGCAGTTCTTAATCTTATCTTTACATATTATTGAAATAACTATTAATAAAAAATTTTAGCATATGGATTTGGTCTAATTAAGTTATATATTATTTTTTAAATTTGTTTCTTTTACTTTAATGGGGAACTTTAACTCACATGGGTCCTTAGTACCTCCAATATTTTTAGGGGTATGATACTCATTAAAAAGTTACCATTCAATGTGACATGTGAATATAAAATTTACCATCATGTGTGACCCTGTTGCTGTATGTCTGGAATTATTATTAAAAAAAAAAAAAGATTTTCCATGTGATGTGGCTAAAGCAACCATTAAATTTAAGGTAAACACTATCTTAATTGAACTTACCATAGCTTAAGATAAAAATTAAAACTAAAATATGAAAAAAATCAGTTAATGCTCAAGGTGATGTGAGTTACTAAGACAAAATTATTGTGATGTGAAATCACGTTATTAGTAGAGATACCATATCTGAAAAAAAAAATGTGGATGTTATAGAATTTTCTTAATTCACACGTATATAATATATCCAAAATTAAGGTTTAGGTAATAGCTTAATCATCATAATCGCATAATTTACGATATCCTATTCCTGTGGTTTGAACTCTACCTTCCTCTACAGACACTATATGTATAGTCACTCACCTTATAGCCTCCAAGAGATATGATAGATGACTATGGTAGTATTTTATCTTCAAGCTGTCGTTGAGAGCCTCCTGAATCGGGGATGAGCCATTATCAGCAACTCCTGAAATGTACATACGTAAATGTAAATTTGATTTAATTACAAATAAAAATTTCAATTACACCACTTAAAGCATAGAAGGATGAAGATTGTTTCTTACCATTTTCTGTAATGTAAATAGGTGGGTTATTGTATTTTTTCTTTATGTATAACATAAGTTCTCGAATTCCTCTTGGATAAATGTAAAGCCAATTAGCTGCGGTCTACAAAACCATTATTTACATAGTTTTCTTAGTATATACAAGCAGTATAATGCTCTTTATATTCAAACATAGGGTGAGAGTGAGAGAGATTACTGGTTGACCAATAGGAATGCCATCCTTCTCCGCTGTGGCATCAAATAGAGTAACTACATGAGTGTTAAGAAAAAATATAAGGAAAATGCAAATTTTACTACAAAAGAATTAGAAATCGAGGGTACAATGAATATGATTTATGTCAACTAAACAAAATAAAAGCTTGAAATACCTTTTGATGACTAATGACAATTCATTTTTATGAAATTTGTAATATGTATTCTTTGCATCACCCAAAATATAAATCAAGGTTGTTGGTTTTGAGCTTAACTGGTCAGATTTACATGGCTATCTGTTGTGTAACTTATGTTGATGGTACTAGAAGATGTAGAATCATCTGCATATCCTGCAGTGTAGTAATTTATTCCAAGGAAATCTAGAGAACCCTTTAGCATCTTGGATTGCGATTCAGTAAATACAGGTAGTCGAGTCCCCACCAAAACTCGCATGGTCTTAGGATAGTCACCAAAAATGATTGGATCAACAAACCTACACAAATGATAATAGAAATAATAACAAGTCTCCTTATAAGGGTTTGGTACAATATGTTGAAACACTACCTTAACTACTTATTCTAAAAGCTTAATATTGTAACTTATCAAGAAATTTGCAATTCAACTAGTAACTCTTTGTGTTTTCAAGGGAAACAATCAAAGTTCAATACAAAGTTATATACACGCCTCTTTAAAAAAAAAATCACTTTACACCTTCTTTTATTTGCACATACATGCAACAGTATTTAAGATTTTGGTGGTAGAAAATAGTAAACTCACTTTATGAGAAACTCAAAAAGGAAAAAATAAATAAATTAAAGAAGAAATTTCTCTCTCTCTCTCTCTCTCTCTGGGAAATTACATTTTACCACCATAAACTATACGACTAATTACACTTTGCACCATAAACTTTTTGAATGAATGTTTTGTACCTTAAACTATGATCCTTATTACACTTTGCACCCTTACATCAAATTTGCAGTTAACTTGGATGGAAAAATATGACACTACATGAAAGGACATAATTGCTAATTTTCTCAAGGTTTTAAAAACAAAAGATAAATTATACTTTACTAGCCTAAACTATACCCTTAATTACACTTTGCAGTATAAACTTTGAATTTCCATTGAAATTAATAGCAAACTTAACATTAGGTTGCAAAGAGTAATAAAGTTCATAGTTTATTGTGCAAAACGTACATTTGAAAAGTTTAGGGTGCAAAGTGTAATATAAAGGTGTAGTTTGTGGTAGTAAAATGTAATTTCCCCCCAACATCTTTTTAGATTCTAAGTTAGTAAGGAAAATATAAAACCATTGTATCTTATATATTTATTAAAAGAAAGATTATTTCACTGTCTGAGAAACATAAAACATATATGTGTGTGTAGTAAGTTAAAACAAATAAAACTCAAAAAACAATTTATTTAAAACAAATTTATTTAATTACTTGGGAAACTCCATCAATGAAACCAAGAAAATCAGCCATTGATTGCAACCATAAATCTCTCGTTTATCAGCGTTTCCTCTCTCTCTCTCTCTCTCTCTCTCTCTCTCTCTCTCTCTCTCTCTCTCTCTCTCTCTCTCTCTCTCAACAAGGTTTGGGATAATGATCTCCTCGATTGTTTGTGTGGACTTCTTGAATTGGCCCTTGGGACAATCCTACTCGAAAGCACTTTTCCATGTACTCAGATTCTCACTCTAGAATTTAGCTACGATTAAAAACTCAATTGCACATGAAAGAGGAGAAGAGTGAATTGTGAGAGTAACATACCCTGTTAAGTTGTTAGTAAAGAATTTGAACAAAGACTGGCCTTGGCTTTCTCACTAGAGTTTAAAAACTGTGGAAAGAAAATATATAGTATTTTTTTCTTAAAATTTTTTGTCAAAAGTTAATAGGTTATTTTGTTAATATTAATTAGAAAGATACCATGCATTGTTTTCAAATAAAACAATTATGGATGGCCCATAAGGTCCATAATAGAAGGGATCGAACCATGTATTCAAAATTAAAATCCAGCCACATGCATCGTGGTAGCTATACTTGGAATGCTTTTCTTCTTGTTGTTGGTTTTTGCCGAATGGCTTAGCAAGTTAGAATGCTTCTCCTACCTTTACTTCAAGCCAAAAATAATTGCCTTTTGCAAATATCTTTGAAGACAATCGTGTTTATTTATAGGAATAATTGAGTCTAATAAAAAATTAAGCCATAAAACTTACCAACCAAGCATAAAATCAAGAGCCCTCAAGGCAGCCTTGGTGCTAGCAACTGTTTGGTATTTGGGCACATACCAAAGACTTTGTACTGTAATGCCAATTTCTCCCATTTGAGAAGCCTACAAAAATAAATTTAGATTATCTTATCTAATAAAATATACTATAATACATTTTACTTTGAAGGCAAACTTTTGCAATATTATGAACCTTCTTTTTTTCCTTATTAAGAATATATATTTAAGCACAATAGATTATCCCATTTTTTCTTAAGAAGGATTACGATAGTTTTATATGTATTAATAACACAAATTTACCAAGGCTAGTGTTCATTGTAATCTAAAGCACAAGCCAGTATTCCTAAACACAATGTCTCTCTCACACACACATGGCTCGTCTACATATATATATGTAAGGACTAAATTTGATCCTAGGCCCAAAATAATGAGTTTGTAGAGAGTGAGTAGAAAAACTAGGCATAAAGTGAATAAAATAACAGTTATAATGAGTTTCCAGGACAATTAAATAGAAATGAACCAGGTTTATACAAGAGAATGGGTCCTCGGCACGATCCGAGGAGCTCTGTTCTAATATATATTGGATGACAATAGTTACAGGAGTTGTTGAGATTGCTATAGTGCTTTCTCTGTTCCTTCTCCATCCCCTTCTCCATGATGGGTTTCTTCTATTATATATCTCCTTTAAACGATCTTGGCCTCCCACTTGTTAATCATCCAAGCTTATTCTTGAATGTCTGTCCCATCAGACACCCTCTCTGGCGTTTTGTGAGTTGCGGTACCCAATGTAGCACTGTTCAGAGGTCTTGTCCACATAAATGCGGCTAGAAAATTAGCTGCAAGGCATTCAATGCGGTTGTAGCAGCTTTCCCTTAAATATTTTTAAGTTCCTTTCCTTCTTGTATGTTTGTGGCACACGTCCCTATAGCTAGAGTTTCTTGGAAGATTACTTTGATCACTATGATCCATACCTGATCTGTGTTTAGCTTATCCGAGGAGATATTCTTTCTCGGACTCGGACTACTCATGATCTCAGCTAAAGCTCCACGCTCTCAGCCAAAGCCCAAGACCCAATTGCATGATTTGGGCCTATGACCCCACAATATATATATATATATATATATATATATAGCTAGTGTTAAGAGAAAATTCAATTAGATCCCAAATTAGATATCAATTGTGTGCTAATTTTGTGCCATGTGCCCACTAAAGTTTTTTAATCTTTGTACTAAGTGAGTTAATAAGTGCAAAATATTAAAAGTATAATATTAATAAAATATTCAAATAAAGAAATAAAAAAACCAATCTTATATCTACTTAACAAAAATCACTACATTGTCTATCTTATTAAAAATTAGAATAGAAATTATCAAAAGTAGTACTAAATTTAGTTTGGAATTTTAATATGCATCTAATTACGTTTATTTTTTTCTAATAATTCAATCAATCATATATATTTTTTTCATTAAAAAATGTATTTATTTATAAATACGTCCATGCGTATACATGGGTTACATGCTAGTTAATTAGTGAGTCATAAATTGATATATCCTCTTTAAATTGATAATTGTTAAAAGCACATACCTGATACTTTTCCTTGTATAATTTCACAGCAATTGCATGTGAAAGAAGTAAATTATGTCCCACTATATAGGGTTCTGTCCCGGAGTTCCCATATGTGCAATTTCCGATATAGTTAGAACATCGACCAGGTGCACCAACTCCTGTTACGTAGCCTCCAATGGTAAATATATTTGGCTCATTAATTGTGATCCAATACTTTACTCTATCACCAAATTCTTTGAAACAAACATCCACGTAGTTGTGATAATCATCCCTAATTATAGGACATTCATTAATTGTTGATTAATCAGATTGCATAAATACTAAATTCATAATAGATTTAATGTGTGCTTCGAAACTTACACGATATTTTGGCTCAAGAATCCACCATACTCCTCTTCAAGGGCTTGTGGAACATCCCAGTGGAATAGAGTTATAAAAGGTTTTAAACCTGATTAATTAATTATAGTCAATATTAGGAAGATGCCTATATTGATAAAACAAATTACGATTAGCTTTATGAGAATCATATGAGAGGGAGGAAAATTCTACCTTGAGACAATAGGTCATTTATAAGGTTATTGTAGAATGCGATCCCTTTTTGGTTCACTCCCCCACTGATTTTTCCCTCTGAGGACGAAATTAAGTTTTATAAATAGGATAATATGTTACTTTGAATATAATACCAAATAAATATATTTTTCCCAAAAATGACATGTTTTTGTAGGTTCTCAGTAGGGAAAAAAATGGTTATGAAATTATGCCTTCTTTTAAATTGATTTCAAAAAAATAAATGCAAAGGTTGAGCTATTGAGTTAAACATTGGTCTTACTAGGTAGTATTCTGGTCCATGAGATGGAGAACCGAAAGAAGTCTAAACCAATTTCTTTCATCAAAGCTATGTCCCCCTGAAACATTTTTCAGACTTTTCATTAGTTTAATACAGAAAAGACAAGCAAAAGTAAAAGAAAGATTGAAAGAAAGCATCGTTTCAAGTTTCAAATGCTACATAATGGATGTGTAGAAGGGTAGCTAGCTAGGAATATAGTCTATTCTTTTTTTTTTCTTTTTTTTTTTGGGTGTGAAAGAAATTAAAAGAATACAATCACATGAACTAAAAATACCTTAAAACGATAGTAAAATTCATCAGCTATATCTCCCGTGGTATGGTCAGCAATTTTTTCTGTAATGACATCATAAATTTCTCAAAAAATAGTCACTAATGAGTTAATTGGTTCGCTAAAAAAATTGTTATTTTAGGCATCAAACTATAATAATACATAGAAATAAAAGTGATTTTATTTTAATTACAAAAAGAGTTATGTCACATGTGTTAATTCAACGTGTGATTATAAAATGCACTATGCTAAGTACGTGAGTGTGACAGCCCCTTTTCTTAGCCAAGGACGACCCTATATGATTACTAATAAAGGGGAAAATATGTAATAAAACAATAATTAACAAGAATCCCTTTGACTTTAATGTTCACACCATAGGAGACATTATTTTGTAAACTTCATGTCGTGTGCAAGACCAACACGTATGATGTACAGTTCACTTTTATGTGCGAAGAATGTGTAATACCAACATGTATGATGTATAGTTCACTAAATGCTAATGTTTTTTTTTTTTTTGGGCTAAATAAATACTAATGTTTCAGTATTTATTGAATGTATAAGTACACTGGCCCAAAGGTTAATATACTATCTTTGGGTTTATAAGGTTCTTTCCTTACTCATTACCCATCAATTTGGAGGATACCAAGCTAGCAAAAAATCCATAGTAGTAAAATAAGATGGGGCAGATTTACTGAAGGAATTCCTCTTTGGTCTGTGCAGCTTATTGTACCTTCCTACCTAAAAGCCAAAATTTCAATCCAAAACAAAGCAATAATTAAGCCCTTGGAGGACCCCAGTTTCTGTCCTTGACACATACTAGTCGAAATTAGCTAGTTGTAATTTCTGATGCATGTTTTGCTTTTGTTAGTAAAATTGCATAAAATTATTTTGTTCTCCTGATTGAATAAAATTGCTTATTCACTAATTATAATGAGAGAGAGAGAGAGAGAGAGAGAGAGAGAGAGAGAGAGAGAGAGAGAGACCTGGATGTTCCATAGTGAAAGTGTCCCATATGCTAGGCCCTTTTCCATGTTGAAATGCAGCCCCTTCATACTTCCAATAGAAATTAAGAGAACCCGAGACATAATATGAGTATAAGAACATAGAGAATTAGTGTGGAAAGCATGTAAAATATTAGTGTTAGTGCAGTGGCATATGCTATATGTACCTGGTAAGCACTTGAGGCTCCTCCAAATCTGAAACCAGCTGGAAAATCTCTCCGACTTATACTTTCAGTGAAAGAGAAAAAGTAGGCAACAACAAGCAGTACATACCAAAATAAATGATGCCGATGATGATGAAGTATTTCCATTTCTGACTTTCTCCAGCTCCCAAAGTGTTGGCTAACCAAAGTATAATTGGCACACTTCTATTTAATTATTTATAGTCTTGAAATTACAGTACACTCAATCTCAGTGAACATAATTTTCTTGTTTCTTAATCAGCTAAAAGTCATTTGTTTAACCTTGCAAGTAATCTTCACACTTCTAAATACATTGAACAAATTGATCTAGACGACCCAAACTCCATTTTTATTATGCGCTATCACATTAGGCCACATAAACACCTAGAAAGATAAAAAGCTATCACCAGGAGCGAACATCATAGGATAAAATTCTCTAAAAAAAAAAAATTGTGAAAAAAAAAATAGGTACTATTAACGGGTGCTGTACAACACTTGTTAATAATTTATTTAAAGAAAGCTTTTATGGGAAATGAAAAAAAAAAAAAGTAATTAATATTTTGACAGTTTTTTTTATTTCCTATAAAAGTGGTATCAAAACTTTCCTAAAATGGATTAT
This sequence comes from Lithocarpus polystachyus, assembly GCA_033629205.1. Classification (NCBI taxonomy): domain Eukaryota; kingdom Viridiplantae; phylum Streptophyta; class Magnoliopsida; order Fagales; family Fagaceae; genus Lithocarpus; species Lithocarpus polystachyus. The sequence goes on from CM066165.1 coordinate 3,166,905, forward strand.
TAACAAGTGTTGTACAGCACTCGTTAACATTTTCCTTTTTTAGAAATATGGAAAAAAAACTATGTATTAAATGCGTGTCAGTTTAGATGGAGTATTGGAAAAACCAAAGTAAAACTTTGTCAATTTCCTATACAGTGGGATTTGTGATAGATCATAAATGAGTCACAGTTGGTTTATTAACAGGTGCTGGACGGCACCTGTTATACCGATGAAAGCTTTGATTCAGAGAGTGAGAAAGAGAGTCTGAGACCTGGATGTATGTAGTGAAAGTATCCCATATGATAGACCCTTGCCATACTGGCACTACACCATTCTCGGAAAATCACTCCGGTTGAGACCTTCAATGCACACATAGGCCAAGGCCACAAGATAGAAGAGCAAATTAATAATGGTGATGAATTTCCATGTATGACTTTTGGTTGCACTGTACTCTCCCCAATTTTCTATATAATGTAGGGTGGTCATATCGATTAGGTGAAGGACCAAATCAAATTTATGGAAGTTTGCTTCACTTACACATATTTAGTCAATTAAAATCTAACACAATCAAAAGTGATTTTGATGTTTCGTTTCCAATCCGTTTGAAAATTCAAAAAAGAAAATTCTTAAACCGACTATCATTAATGCTCTATATTAAAGTAATTTTTGGTCATCTTGATCACGTGGCTTAATAAATTAAGGACTTAATTAGTCTTACCATTTAGTGGGTGTAGAAGTAGAATTCTTGACATTTTTTTATAACTAATTAATTTATTTATATTTGGAGCCCAAAAATCCGAAATTCACAAGCAGCCTGGGTCTGCAAGATGAAGTGAAAAAAAAAAAAAAAAAAAAAAAAAAAAAAAAAGAAAAAAAAAAAAAAAGAAAAAAGAAGAAGAAGAAGAAGAAAAAGTTAGGTGCATTATTTATCACCTTCACAACACGAAAGCTCAGCTAATTCTAGGACGTACAGCACGTGATTGTAGAGTTGTTGAAGTCGTAGCATATTGGTATCAAGAATGTTAGTTTTATAAACTTGTGGTTGATAGTTATTTCTTCAATGAGAGATTCAAGAGAGGCGGTGTTGATTTCTAACATTAATGAGACAGTTTTCAGTTTGTCAGTTTACTGCATATGTTGCAGGAGAATTTTAGAACATTGAAAGAGAGAATGGCAATTTTTATTTTTATTTTTGCTGAATAAACAAGATTACAAAATATATCTTTTTGTGAAGGATCTAGGTCAATGATTGACGTACATACATAAAGAGGTCGAAGTGGCAGAAAAATTTGACTCTGCCACATTAGCACAAACTGAGTCAGTCAATTGTACTTGATCTCTTTAGAGAAGTGAGGCCATCATAATAAAGGATATTGCATAATCCCCAACCATAGTACATTGTTTGGTGCTAGTTTTTAACAGCCCAACATAACGAGCTGAACAAAATAACATGTATTTGGAATTCAAAATCCCAGATGACCTGATTCTTAATAACTTGTTTGGATTAAGGGAGAGTAGAGTTGGTTGGAAATTAGTCTAATTAATAAAATATATCCAAACAATTAATAGAATACTTTTTTGAAAATAATTAATAAAAACTAAGATGCGACTTGAAGAGAAAAAAAAGCATGGGGGGTTGAGTGGGATTTTGGATTTCAGTTTATAATTTATTTATTTTATTTATTTCTTTGGAAGGAAAATAAAAAAAAATGCTTTTAGTTTGAATAGAATTTAAATTTGTTAAAATTTAAATGATAAAGTTTTTCGTAAATTAAAGTTTTACTAATTTTATCCCTTAATTTGAGAAAATAAATCCAAACAATTAATAAAAATTAATTTAATAATTGTTAGGTTATAGATTGACCACAATTAATTAATGTAATTACCTAAGTTGATTAATTATATCAAATTAAATGCAATATTGTAGAGGCATCAACAAATCACAATACTAATCTAAAGTGCAGTGAAAATTAAATTTGATACTGTGATTTATTGACTAAAGGGAAAAACCTTCACAAGAAAAAAACCTCAACAGATGAATTTCAGGTCACTACTCCCAAGATCCACTTATCAAGAATCAGCTGATTACAAATGCAAGGAATTTTACCCTTTTGACCTATCCTAAAGTATCTACTTACAGTTCCTTACGTTAATCTCCAATTTGACTTGATTTTGTAGAGACTTCTTCAATTGTACAAATCTCCAATTTGTAACTAACTCCCAGCAGCTTGAAATTTGTTATTGGATGCAAAGTTCTTCACTACACACTTGTAAAAGAGAAAGCAACTTGGTTACAAAACCCTAAGACTCATAAGAAGTATGTAGATTCTCTGTGTGAGTTTCTGTGTATGATGAAGGCTATTAAATAATGTTTTTATATTGTCTATTAGGTTTGTTAGGACATATGTGATTCACTTGTTAGGAACATATGTCACTATTTTTATGTAATTGGCTAATCCTCTGACGAAACGCACTTTACTTGTATTTGGGTAGATCTAGGATGTGTTTAATACTTTAAGAAACTTTGTTTCAAGATCAAGTGTCGAAGCCATGCAAGTTTGTCCAAGATTCAAGTCTGAAAAGTGTCTGTCATTAAAGCTTGATAGCTAGCTCGACAGTTAGCCATCTATCGAGCTTAAAGAGCTGTTCCAGCCCCGTGGCTCGACAGCTAGCTCGACAGATAGGCATCTGTCGAGGTTTATGAAAAACAAAATTTCAGTTTTGTTTTGACTCCAATCCGTGATTATGTGTTTGGGCTTTTTTTTCTCACAACCCTAGACATATAAAAGGATTATTTTAAGGGCCACCAAAGTGGACATAAGTTGCACAAGTGTTGAGCAAAGTTTGTTCAAGCAAATTGTGACCGGAGACAGAATTTGCCCTACTTCATCTTTTTTGTGAAGAAGTTGATGTGTTTGTACACCGTAGGATTCTGTGACCAAGCATCTTCTGGATCTTCATCGTGTGATGAACTAAAGAACTTTGCAGCCAACATCTTTCTCTAGTTGGTGAATCAAGTCGCATACTGGGATCTGCGCAATTGGTTAGTCACATACTGGGAGCTGTGCAATACAAGGAGAGATTGTCACTACAGAACAAGTCCAAATGGGTATTGGGGTAAAGGTTCAACTATAGGTTGGTATAAGGTATTGAGATTCCTTTACTTCTAATCGCTTGTTGTGATAATAGTGGATTCTCAGGAGTGATGACTTTAAAATCACCCGGTGGGATTTTTGTTATGTTGGTTTTCCCCCATTTGTAAACAAATCACCATGTCATTTAGTTTCCGCTGCGTACTTAGTTTAATTGGTGAATTGTTTTTGCTACCACACATTTGCATGTTAATTTGATTAATTAATTAACTTGGCTAATTAATCAATTAGTTCATCACAACGGGTCAATACTTTCTTGGCCTATTAAGGTTAGAGAACGAATTCCTAGAAAAGACACATCATCATGGGCCGAAAATTAGATCTAAGAAATCTAAATTTGCCTCATTAATTGTTGATAGAAGCTTGCATTGAGCCAGGTGTCGAGCAATTGGTTTTCAGTATTTTCAAACATTGTTTTTTTTTTTTGGGTGCAATCTTCATGTCTTATCAACATACTTTATGATATTCTTGAATTTACTCAGATCTATCCAAATATAAGTAAAGTGCGTATTGTCATATGATATGTCAATTGTGAATAAATGACCCTAACAATCTCCCCCTTTGGCAATCCTTGGCAAAACCAAAAAAGCAAATGAATGTCCTAGAATACATTCTAATCACGATTTACACAGAAAAATATGTCTACTCTAATACTTGAAAAACGTTGCAAGAAGAGAGATCAATGTATGAATATGACTTTGCAGCCTATCTTAAAACTAGAACACTAAACAAGATACATCAAGGCATCATATGGGAAAAATAGACAAGTTATATAAATATAGAGACATGTGTAAAAGGTAAGAAAAGAAACAACACATGTGAGAAGAAAAGAAAACATACATCATATGTGTGTGTGTATATATATATATATATATATATATATATAACTCAATGTATGTAAAATGGTTGCAGAACCAAAAGATACAAGTAGTGGAAAAAACACCCATACTATACATCAAGATCCTTACTACATCCCTCAAAACTATCTAACTCTCCAATATTAGGTCAGCTACTCTCAAACTACTCCCCCTTTTTGTTACAATGGACAAAGGTGGATCACTGTGAGGTAATCATCTCATCATCAGAAGAGTCAGAAGCATCATCATCATCTCCACTAGCAGAAGAGGCATTTGAAGAGTCACACTTCAGAGAAGGAACAAATCCACTAAGTCTGGACAAATGGCAGGCAATGCGTCCTATCCTATTGTTCATCTGACGCATCTCATTAGTAAAATGGTCAAGACAATCTCCATGAAAGGCCTGAGTTTCTCGGATGTCTCCAATGTCACCAGGTCTAAGTTGCAACTGGTAAAGGATGGCAGCAATTGTAGCCTCTATATCAAAGAAGAAGAAGAAGGTAGATTTGGACTCTTCGGTTTTTGCACCAAATAATTCACTTGCCACAAAATTAAAAAATTATGTGGGATACGTGACGCAAAATTGAACTTCAATTGAAATCCAATTTAGAATCTAATTGGATTTGAGCTCTTCAATTTTTGCACCTAATAATTTACTTAGCACAAGAATTAAAAAGCTCAGATGGGACATAACACAAAATTGGACTCTAATTTAGAATATAATTGAATTTTTCTCTCAGTTTTGACTTTAAATATATATATATATATATAGAGAGAGAGAGAGAGAGAGAGAGAGAGAGAGAGAGAGATTCCCTTTTCTTAGCGTTCATTAATTTTCGATACAAAAACTGTCTATACGCCAGAGCCAGCCAGCCAGGTCTTTCCTACATATACAATATAAGAAGAAGAATGCCCTCGTTTCCCTCTTCACCTAATCTTTGCTTCCCCTCATTTATAGGTCCTTAATGTGTGGAGTCAAGAAGCTAATTGAAGAACTCACATTTCAAAATTTTAGCTTAAACAAGTTCAAATATGCTCAAGTGAGATCAAGACAGGAAGTTTGCTTAATGCCTCAACCCTTACTTGCACAAGATTGCTGAAACAATAACTGACCTTGCTGAACTTATACATGGTAGAAGTAGAAATGGTTTTCACTTTCCAGAATAATGCATGCTATAAATTAGTTCAAACAAAAGAGTAAATGCATGCTGGAAGTTAAAAATATAACAAACAAACAATTAGTTCAAGTACTTAACAACAAATTAGTCGCTATAAATTGAATTACAGCTCAGAGTACAATAAAGGTTCGCTCTGGTGACATTTTTCTTTTTAAGGAAATTTTTGAACCAAAAAGCAGAAGTTTTCATGTGTCTTGTTAACCCATTTTTGTAATCTACGTAAGTGATGCCAATTTAAAGAGTAAAACCAAATTTCCATTCAAAATCATCAAAAAATTGCCACGCAAAGTATGCAAAGTATCCCCTCACGTCAACCCCAGCCCAACTAAAACCACAATCATTAACATCTTAGAGCATTCATATCCGTTATCTTCAAACTATTCTATTTTACCATCTTAAAAGTTATTATATTTATTATACCATACTATTTTATAACACATATAACATCCAAATTTTATTTTCTCATACAACACATTAAAATAATATAAACAATAAAACAAAAATAATATAAAAATATCTCACTTCTCTCTCTAGTCTCTGTTTCTTTTACTCTCTCTCTCAACTACCCAACACCACCACCGCCGAGCTACCTAGTCACACCACCCACCATTGAAAGCACCACAAAGAGCTAACCTTTGGTTATCTCAAGCACCCACCATGACCCACAGCAACCCACCGATCAACCACAACTCAGTAAACCCAACCTAGCAAAACCCACTGCTTATTCAAACTCAAACCCACGACAACCCACCGATTAAACCCAAAACCCATCAAACCCACGCTGCCATCAGACCACGCCCCCACTAACAAACCATAACCAAGCCTATCAAACCCAAAACCCAGCTAAACCCAGAAACAACCCACAACCAAACCCATCAACCATCGATCAACCCATCAACAAACCAGAACAACCCGATCCCAAAACCCACCAAATTGCGCCACGCCACGCCACGCCACCAGACCACGCCGCCACCGGACCCACGCTGGACCCACGACTCACGCCAGAAAAAACCACCATTGTGAGAGAGAGATGTGGAAGAGAGAGGCTTGGAATGGAGAGAGAGAGAGAGAGAGAGAGAGAGAGAGAGAGAGAGAGAGAGAGAGAGATTGATGAAGAGAGAGAAAGAAGTAGATATTAAAGTAGGGAATAAAAAATATTATATCGGTTTGGAACGTTGCTACAGTACCATCACAAATTTGTGATGGTATTGTAGCACAATTGCAATATTTTATTTTATTTATTTTATTTTTTTTTAGAATTGCAAGTTCAGGTAACTAGTTTTAAGGGGTTTGATGCTAAAATTCTTCAACATATACCATTTACAAGACCCAATGCAAATTCTCTTAGACATTGGTACTTAAATGTTAATAAAACTTTAAGCACATAGATTTTAGTCAAATTATGTTCTATTAATTTTTTAAGTTGCTTTTATATATATATATATATATATATATATATGTATATATATTATTTTATGTGGAACTTTAAGAGGTATGATATCAATCATAGAGTTAGTGTTCAATGTGACATGTGTTACTAATGAATGTAACAAAGTTAAGGTATGTGTGACCTTGTTGATCCATGTCTAAAACGATTTAAAAAAAAAAGAATTAAAAAAAATCAATATGTGATGTAATTGAACCTACTATCACATTTCAGGTAAACACTATCTTAGTTGTTCTTATCATCGTTTAAGACGAAAAAAAAAAAATCAGTTTCATCTCAATGTGACCTTATCAATATTTTGTTTTTGTATATTGTATACACGTATGCATACTGAGTATTGCAGATTTTTTTTTTAATTGATATTTGTTTTAAACTTTTAATAATTTATTGGAATGCAGGTCATAACCTTTGAAGACAAACATGTTTGTTTATAGGAATTCATAACGCTATAGAATTAAGTCATTACCATTTTTAACAAAAACTCGATCAAGACCTCTAAAGGCAGCCTTGGTACTAGCAACTGTTTGATATTTGGGCAACATTCAATAACTCGTTACTGTAATTCCAATTTCTCCCATATGACATGCCTACAAAAATCAAATTCAGATAATTTTTATGAAATTTTGAAACTCCAATAAAATATAGTATATGGAAATTTTATTTTGAAAGCCAACTTGTGCAATATTACAAATTAACCTTCTTTTTCCATACTAAGAATATATATTATCATTTTTTTTGCTCAATAGATTTTTTTTTTCCTTCATAAGGATTCAGATAATTAAGATGATATTCTTCTTGGTTACTTCATTGACAATAATGTTTAGAGACACGTGGCTGTGTTCGAGTAGGTTTACTGATCTTTGGCAACAAGAATTGACAGAGCCACAGAGGATTGGTTGCCTCTTATCTTCTTTAGACCCAAATAAAACCGGGAAACTCCTATTATAATATACTTGATAAAAATTTAGAATTGATTTTCAGAATAAGTGCATGTTGGAATACATAGCGAACAGTTAGTTCAACATAAAATTGTTAGATTCTAAAAGTTTAGAACAATTAGTAAACTGTGAACACAAACTTGTTAAGATATAGATCTTAGAGTCTATAAGATTTATTAGATAATACTCAAGATGCTGCAAGTCAAAAAACAAGAAAAAGGGAGTTGCAGGTTTAGGAATTCAAAATTTTCCTACCTCGACTGATTGAGAAGAAGGCTCGACCAATCGACATGCAATTCTGCAGAATTTAATTAAAGCCCAACAGCCTGTTAAGCCCATTAAGTGATTAGGGTTTCAGATCTAATTCTCCTAATATTTAAAGGAAACCCAAAGGAACATTTTGTAATGACTTTGCTGGTGCTCTTTTTGATCCAAAAGGTACTGTGTCTTCTCCTTTCAAAGTCACTACTAGAATTCTATCTACACGTTATTAGAACTGGTAGATCTGAAGTTGCTGTAACAAGATCATACATAGATAATGATTTAAAGTTTTGAGTAGGATCTAAAAGTCACAAGCGTGGGTTTTTGTGTGTGATAAATTCAGATAGAAGAGTCCGTAGATTCGGAATTGCGTGTGGTTACGTGAGTAAGTACTACAAGAGGTAGTTTTAGATTTAAGGAAAAATCTATTGTAAAACTTTCATTCTATCATAGTGAATTTGTTGCCTTGGGGATAATTTAGGTTAAATTCTCCCTAGAATTTTTATCTTGAAACTGGACAGTTTCATTGGTTTCCCTTGGTCATCATATCGTTTGTCTTCTTTACTTTTCTACATTAAGTGATATGATTGTTTTTGTTTAACCTAAATCTGAATAATAAACCTAAGTAATAACTTGCTTAATTAATTAGGTTAAACAATCTGAGTATACATGAGTCTAAACAAAACAAAACAAAAACAAATTAGTTGCTATAAATTCAACTACTACCCTGGTACAACAGAGGTTTGCTTCTGATGGCATTTTCCTTGTGGAGAAAATTTTTGAACCAAAAAGCGGAGTGTTTCATGTATCTTGTCAACTCATTTTTGTAATCTACATAAGTGATTCCAAATCGAAGAGTATAACCAAATTCCCATTCAAAGTTATCGAGAAATGATCGCACAAAGTATCCTCTCACATCAACCCCAGCCCTATCGAAACCAAATTGTTAATATCTTAGAAATATTGAAACACACAATAATGATATTTTAAAGGGTAAAACGTAATATATATATATATATATATATATTCTATCAGTTTCCAATAGAAGAGTAGAAGTATTGCTTTTGATTCAAAAACAAAAAAGAAAAACAGAGTAGGAGTGTTAGCATGTCTTAATCTTATCTGTAAGATCGTTTAGACCCCTTAGACCCAAACAGATTAACCTAGGGAATTAGCCAAGTGATTAACTTAGGTAATTTAAACAAGTCTAGGTTAACACAAATAATCAAAAATAATAAAGCAGCAGAAAAATAAAGAATACAAAGATTTGATGACCCAGGAAAACCAAACCGGTAAAAAACCTGGGGAGGATTTAACCTAGCTATCCTCAAGGTAAAACTGAATTCACTATGAAAGAATTGAAGTTTACACAATAAGACTTAGACCACTAACATCCTATTGCTACCCAGTGTAGGAAACTTACTACCACGACCCCATGATAGCTCCGAGATCCACGGACTCCTTCTTTCTTTGAATTCTTCAGAAATTCACAAGCGCACCTGCTTGTATATCTTTGAAGCTCTTTGATTCTGCAACTGTATGATTTACCAAGCTCTTGACATGAATCTTGAGTTTGGAAACCCTAAGTGTATGTGAAGGTAAACACCTCTAGATCTAACAATTAGATTCACAAACACAGCAAAACAGAACACTAAAAACGTGGCTAGGGTTTTCCCTTATATACTTAGGGCAAACATGAAACCCTATATATTAAATGGGCTAGGGCTGAGTTGGAAAAATTCTGCAGAAAAACAATCTGCACGACTTTCGATCGATCGAGTCTAATTTTCAATCGATTGAGTCAGGAAAAAAGTGCACAGTAATTCTGCTTAAAACTCGATTCCAACTTTACATAAAAAGCCATACTTTGAGCAAATCTAACACACAACTTAAAAAATGTTTTGATCATGGTTTGCCAACATTACAAATTGAAGTTCTAATACATTAGTTCCTAATTCTTAGAACCTAACAAACTCCCCCTTTGGCAATCCGTGACAAAACACAGACTAAACAAAAAGCTCAAAGTTTACAAATTGAAACAGCCCATTACAAAATAAAAAGCCACTTAACAATTCAACCTAACTACTATCTAACAGTTGCAAAGTAGACAGCAGCACGACTGAATCAACCTATATATTCTTGTAACACTTAACAAACACATAAACGCATGTGTGGAAAATACAGAGAATATAAAAAATAACTTCTTGATTTCACATGACACAAAATAAAGACATATATCATGAATAACATCATAAATATAAATCAATAAGCAAAGTAGCATAGTGAAATAAGAAACATAATACATAACAATGTATCTCAAAAAAATATCTCCTAACAAGAGCCAAAAATGTAAATACAAGGTGAAGCGCCTAGAATCTAATAACTCCACAAGCTCCGCAGTATCACAACAAAATACAAAACTCCCCCTAAAACAAAAATCTCCTCTACAAAACTCTCCAAGATATACTCCCCCTTTTTGTGATGAATTGCCAAAGAGCACTCACTCATCATCAAAAGGGGGTGGAGGAGAATGACGAGAACCCCCCAAATCTGCTCACAAAGCACGAAGCTCATCAAGGATGTCCACCAGAAGCTGACCATAGGCCGCCTGAACGGTCATGACAGTGTCTAGAGTCCGACGAAGGTCAGAAACATCATCAAAAGGTGGAGGAACATCACCAGCAGCAGCAGCAGCAGCAGCAGGATCAACAGACGTCTCAGCTGCGGGAGCATCTGTAGAGGAAGAAGGAGGTGGAGTGACACCAGAAGGCTCTACCCTAGGACGCTTAGAGCTGGCTCGAAGTTGAGCAGCCCTTTGCCTCAAAAAGGTAGCACCTATAGGAGCAATAACATGGATAGGCTAAGACGCAGGAAAATCACCTAAACCGAGATAGAGGAGAATCCTATGAATAAAAACGGGAAAGAATAATGCATGAGCCGTAGAACTAGACCGATGTACCTCGTTCAAAGAACGAAGGAACAAATGAGGAAAACTGATAGGAGCATCAGTAACAAGGACATACAAAAAGACACACCTTTCAATCGGAATAGTATGAAGATGAGAAATAGGCCACAAGGAATGACAAGCAATCCTAAAGAAGAGGTAATGAAGCTCAGAGAGCTCAGCAGACGTGATCCGAGGATCAGAACCCCACTGGATAGAAGATCCAGTGATGTATGACATCACGTCATCAAGAGGTGGAGACTCCTCATAAGAAAAGACGGGATGATCAACAATCGGCACCCCAAGAGCATCAGACACTACCGAAGGGGTAATGCGATACTCTACACCTCGTAACCAAACCTTAACTAAGGTGTTGGTATCATAGATGTGGATAGAGAGGTTCGAATAGAACTCTCTAATCAGGGTAACAGGAGGAGGATGCTCAAAATCGAGCATAGATAACCAACCCCGACGCTCAAAGTTACGTCTCACCTCAGGATCAACCTCATCTAGAAGGACTCTACGCTCAGCCCAGATATGACGCCTAAGATTAAGGGTCTCATAAGTCTCTTGGTTCTTCTCACTAGGGAACCGCTCACTATCAAATGAAGGTGAAGGGTCAGAAGTCCTATGGGCTCTAGTTTTCCTAGGCATGGTGCTAAGGAAAGAAAAGAGAGACACAAAAGGAGAAGAGTAAAAACAAAAACCAAGGGCAGACTGCAAGTTAGCATAGCATAAAATATAGAAAAACACAATCTATATGATGACCCAGGAAAACCAAACCGGTAAAAAACCTGGAGAGGATTTAACCTAACTATCTTTAAGGTAAAACTGAATTCACTATGAAAGAATTGAAGTTTACACAATAAGACTTAGACCACTAACATCCTATTGCTACCCAGTATAGGAAACTTACTACCACAACCCCATGATAGCTCCGAGATCCACGGACTCCTTCTTTCTTTGAATTCTTCAACAATTCACAACCGCACCTACTTGTATATCTTTGAAGCTCTTTGATTCTGCAACTGTATGATTTACCAAGCGCTTGACATGAATCTTGAGTTTGGAAACCCTAAGTGTATGTGAAGGTAAACACCTCTAGATCTAACAATTAGATTCACAAACACAGCAAAACAGAACACTAAAAACGTGGCTAGGGTTTTCCCTTATATACTTAGGGCAAACATGAAACCCTATATATTAAATGGGCTAGGGCTGAGTTGGAAAAATTCTGCAGAAAAACAATCTGCACGACTTTCGATCGATCGAGTCTAATTTTCGATCGATTGGGTCAGGCAGAAAGTGCACAGTAATTCTGCCTAAAACTCGATTCCAACTTTACATAAAAAGCCATACTTTGAGCAAGTCTAACACACAACTTAAAAAATGTTTTGATCATGGTTTGCCAACATTACAAATTGAAGTTCTAATACATTAGTTCCTAATTCTTAGAACCTAACATTATCTATACATATTGCTAAGGTAAAAGTTTTTAGCATATGAATTTGGGTCAAGTTAAGTTATATATTATTTTTAAATTTGTTTATTTTGCTTTTATGGGCAACTTTAACTCACATGGATCCCTAGTCCCTCCAATATTTTTGGAGGTATGATACCCATTACAAAGTTACCATTTTATGTGACATGTGAATATAATAAAGTTACCGTCACGGGTGACCCTATTGCTGCATGTCTGAAATTATTATGAAAAAAAAAAAAAAAAGTTACCATGTGATGTGACTGAACCAACCATCAGTTTTGAGGTAAACACTATCCTAATTGAACTTATCATAGTTTAAGATAAAAAAATATGTATATAATTAAAATATTAGAAAATCAGTTAATGCTTAATGTGATGTGAATTACTAACGAACGTGACAAAATTACTATAAAGTAAAATCATGCTAGTAGAGATACCACATTTGAAAAAACAGAGGTACTATAGAATTTCCTTAATTCACACATAAATAATATATCCAACATTATGGTTCAAGTAGTAGCTCGGCCATCACATTGGCATAATTTATGGCCATTATCCTTATATGCAAAGTCACTTACCTTATAGCCTTCAAGAGATTTGATAGATGACTACGGTAGTATTTTATCCTCAAGCTATCATTGAGAGCCTCCTGGATTGGCAATAAGCCATTATCAACAACTCCTGAAAAGCACAAATGAATACATATATTTGATTTAATTTCAGATAACTATTTCAATTACACTAAAGGGTGAAGATAGTTTCTTACCATTTTCGGTAATGTAAATAGGTGGATTATTATATTTTTTTCTTTACATATAGCATAAGTTCTCGAATTCCTCTTGGATAAACGAAAAGCCATTTAGCAGCAGTCTACAAAACCATTGTTTATACAGTTTTCTTAGTATATACAAGGAGTAAAATACTCTTTATATTCAAACATGTGGTGAGACTGAGAGAGATTACTGGTTGACCAATAGGAATGCCATCCTTCTCTGCTGTGGCATTAAATAGAGTGACTACATGAGTGTTAGGAAAAAAATATAAGGAAAATGAAAAAAGTGACTACCAATTTTACTACAAAAGATTTACAAATTGAGGGGACAATGAATATGATTTGAGCCATTTTAACAAAATAAATACCTAGAGTACTTTTTGATGACTAACGACACTTCTTTTTTATAAAATTGTTAATATATAGGCGAAAAGCACATTTTAGTTCCTACATTTTCACGCGATTTCCATTTTGGTCCGTACATTTTATTTTTACCGCTTTTAATCCCTATCCTGAAAAACGCTTTCCATTTTGGTCCTTGTCATTACATTAGAAACGGAAATTGCACATGTGGCAAACAGAAGCTGACGTGGCCATTAAAATAAAAAAAAATATTATTTGGCATTAAAAAATGCCACGTCAGCATCTAAATTAAAAAAATTAATTTATTAATTTCAACTATTAAAAATAATTAAAAACCAAAACACACATTAATTTACATCTAAAAGGATCTTGAACAAGAACATCAACCCAGATTTAAGAACTCAAAATTAAAAACCAAAAACCACAAATAACTCAGAAAATAAGAGCACAAAATTAAACATAGATCCACGTCAAATTAAACATGAACAAGAAATTAAACATGAAAACAAAATTAAAATCCAGTTGAACCAAACACAAACACAAAACACAAACTGATTTTGTCCAGCAAGAACAAACACAAAGGAGACTTGGTGGAGATTCGGTTGAGGCCGATCTGAGTCCACCAGGTGGAGACTCGGTCGAGGAGGCTAACACTGTTCTCGTAGAGCAGATGAGGTCGAAGGTGAGTCGAGTGGAGTGGACGAGATCGAAGGTGAGCTTTTAGGAGACGGCGGAGGCAGGGGAAGCGATGATTTCTTCGACGGTGGATTTGGCGAGGATGGAAATGTCGCGATCGGTAGCGGACTGCTGGAGGGCTTGGAGGAGAGCTCCGGTTTGGCAGAGGGCGTCGTTGGAGTGGAGGTTGGCTTGGATCTGAGCAAAGAGGATGTCCATGATTGTAAAAAAAAAAAAAAAAAAAAAAAAAAAAAAAAAAAAAAAAAAAAAAAAAAAAAAAAACGAAACTCAAAATTTCTGGGTTTGTGATCTAGGTTCAGAGAGAGACTGAGATTGGTGTGGTGGTAGTTGTGAAACAAAAATCAGAGGTGGTGGTTGATGGTTGTGAAGTAGTGGTCGATTGGGTCCGGTGGTGAGTCGAAGGGTGGGTTTGTTGTTAGAGTGGGTCGTGGGGTGGGTTTGTTGGGTCCGGTGGTGGGTCGAAGGGTGGGTTTGTTGTTGGAGATTAGTTTGTGTTTGTGTTTGGTTGGCAAGAAAGGGTAAGAAAATCCTAGAGAATTTAAGTTTGTGTTCTTATGTTTAATCTGAGTTTGTGTTCTTATTTTAATTTTAATTTTGCTTTGTGTTGATTTGGTTGAGCTGGGTTTGTGTTGGTTGAGCTGGGTTTGTGTTCTTTTTTTTCTTTTTTTTTTTTCTTTTTTTTTAATTTCTGGGTTTGTTGTTATTGTTGTTCTTAGATCTGGGATTGAGATTGTGTTCTTAGATTGATTAGTTTTAGTTTTTAATTATGTTCTGTTTCTAATTTTTTTATTTAATTAAAATTAATAAATTAATTTTTTTAATTAAAATGCTCGTGTGGCATTTTTAAATGCAAAAAAATATTTTTTATTATTAATTAGGCCACGTGGACATAAATTTAGTATTATTTATTCTTGCCGTTTGCCACGTTAGCTTTTTTCGTTTCTGATGTAACGGCAGGGACAAAAACGGGAAGTGTTTTTGAAAATAGGGACTAAAAGCGGTAAAAATAAAATGTAAGGACTATAATGGGAATAGCTTGAAAATGTAGGGACTAAAATGTGTTTTTCGCCTAATATATATTCTTTGCATCACCCAATATATAAATCAAGGTGATGGATTTTGAGCTTAACTGGTCAAATTTATTGCAAATCTAGGTTTTGGTTGTACATTGTTTGAAAAATGTTCATTAGTTGAATTACATGTTTATGGGAAATTTTTGGTTGAATTGATGTAGTTGATTTTTTTTTAAATAATCTGTACAGAAATTTTGTATTAAGATAACAAATTTTGATTAAAGAGTTCAACTGTTCAAGATTACAAATTGTGTTTTTCCTATTTATTTATTTATTTTTGTGTTCCTAAAGATTAATTTAATTTTTGTTTATGTAGTATTTTATTCTTTTTGATGAGTTTGATATGAATTTTTTATTTTAAGTTTTTCTTTTCTGACGTGAGACTTTCAGTAATTCAAATGCTCATGTGAACCTTTTTTAATGTTAATCAAAATTAAAAAATAATTATTTTATTGGCCATGCAAGATTCAAGTGCACCAACCATACACTTCGTCTATCACGTAGACATTTTCCGTTAGTGAGTTAACGATAGGGACTAAATTGATTGTAAGTTGAAAATAAACAAGGACAAAATTGATTGCTACCAAAATGTAGGAACTAAATTAAATGTGACTTCAAAATGTAAAGACTAAAATGGTATTTTCGCCTATATTATATTTTAGATTTTAGAGCTATAGATTTTTTTTTTTTTATGGTCTTTAAAAGGAGAAAAATTCTAGAGTTACAAATTTTTTTACAAATTGTTGAAGTGGTGATTGGTTATTAGTAAGTAAAAAATTAGAATAAATGATGGGTCCAAATGCAAATCAATAAGAATTTGCTGCATCAACAATTAGTAAAAACTAGTGTGTAATCCCGTGCATATGCACGGATACATTTAAAAACAATTACAATTACATATATATAATTTATAATCTAATTAGATCTAAACTCGTTTGTTTTTGCATTCAATAACTTACTTGCCACAAAAATTAAAAAAATTGATAGAACACATGCGTAAAATTGAACTCCAATTAAAATTCAAATTAGAATCTAATTGAATTTAGACCCTTTAATTTTTGCACCTAATAATTCACTTGACATACAGATTTAAAAATTAGATAAAACATATGACACAAAATTAGACTCCAATTTAGAATTTAATTGAGATTTCTCTTAACTTTGACTATTAATATATATATATATATATATATGACTTATAAACTTAAATTATTTATAGTTATACCAAAAAAAAAAAAAGGTTCATAAACATAAAATCATTCAAAAATTATATTTTTTATAGTTTACTTATATTAAACTCCTCGTTTTTTACACTAAATTAACTCATTTGACACAAAGATTAAAAAAAACTTAGATTAGATGAGACACATGGCACAAAATTAAACTCTAATTGAAATCCAATTTTTACATTAAATTAACTCACTTGGCACAAAAATTTAAAAACTTAAATTAGATGGGACACATGGCATAAAATTAGGCTCTAATTTAATTCTAATTTGAAATCTAATTGAATTTTCTCTCTGCTTTACCTATTATTATATATATAGATGTTGTAAAATAGTTTGTGACTATAACATTTAATATTACTCTCAAAAGAATTAATAATATTGTTAAGGGGGACAAATTTTAATTTTATAGAGCATAATTGTTAAAATTAGTACCTATGTATATAGTATATACTAATTTAAAAAAAAAAAAATTTGGGGTGGGTGGGGGGATTGCCCCAAAGTCAGGGGAGTGGCTCTGTCTCTGATTGAGTTCATTACATTGGTGTATTGGGTTTCCAGTTGTAGCAAACAAGTTTATTCATGGAGGGGATTTCATACAAGAATTCCAGAGTCTTAGGGCCACAACAATGGGAGGCAAACGTGTTGATTCTTGAGGTTATGAAATCGATTTTACAAAGGTTTTACAAGTTTAGACTATCATGATTTTCTTATGAGGTAGGTTACCCGAGAGTGGTTTTTATTTTAAAAAGTTTCTTTTTACTTCGTAAATCGTCACCAAATGTGTTTGTTTTCTTTGCTGAATGTCACCAAATGTGTTTGTGCTTCTAAAGTTTTTTTTTTTTTGTTGTCATTATTGCCTGTGATACATTAATTATTAACTCCAAGGCTTAAGCAAAAATTATTTTGTTAGATATAATATGTTAAATTGTTAATAAATAAATAGGGGACAAGTATATAGATTTCCAAATTAAGGTGATATTCTTCCTTAGACCCAAAGAAAACTGGGTCTCATATCATCTTTAGACCCAAAGGATTGACAAAGGATTGGTTGTCTCATATCATCTTTAGACTTAATAGAAATTTAGAGGTAATTTTCAGAATAAGTGCATGTTGGAAGACATAGCGAATAGTTAGTTCAACATAAAACAAATCAGTTGTTATAAATTCAATTACCACTCTGGTACAACAAAGGCTTGCTTTTGATGACATTTTCCTTTCGGAGAAAATTTTTGAACCAGAAAGTAGAGCGTTTCATGTATCTTGTTAACCCATTTTTATAATCCACGTAAATGATGCCAAATCGAATAGTATAACCAGATTCCCATTCAAAGTCGTCAAGAAATGACCACACAAAGTATCCTCTCACGTTAACGCCAGCCCTGTCAAAAACAAAATCGTTAATATCTTAGAAATTGAAACTTGAATCGTTTATACACACACACACACACACACACACACACACATATATATATATATATAGAGAGAGAGAGAGAGAGAGAGAGAGAGAGAGAGAGAGACTTTTCCACCATAAATTACTTATGTTAGCAGTTCTTAATCTTATCTTTACATATTCCCGAAATAACTATTAATAAAAAATTTTAGCATACAGATTTGGTCCAATTAAGTTATATATTATTTTTTAAATTTGTTTCTTTTGCTTTAATGGGGAACTTTAACTCACATGGGTCCTTAGTACCTCCAATATTTTTAGGGGTATGATACTCATTAAAAAGTTACCATTCAATGTGACATGTGAATATAAAATTTACCATCATGTGTGACCCTGTTGTTGTATGTCTGGAATTATTATTAAAAAAAAAATATGATTTTCCATGTGATGTGGCTGAAGCAACCATTAAGGTAAAGACTATCTTAATTGAACTTACCATAGCTTAAGATAAAAATTAAAATTAAAATATGAAAAAAATCAGTTAATGCTCAAGGTGATGTGAGTTACTAAGACAAAATTATTGTGATGTGAAATCATGTTATTAGTAGAGATACCATATCTGCAAAAAAAAATGTGGATGTTATTGAATTTTCTTAATTCACACGTATATAATATATCCAAAATTAGGGTTTAAGTAATAGCTTAATCATCATAATGGCATAATTTACGATATCCTATGCCTATGGTTTGAACTCTACCTTCCTCTACACACACTATATGTATAGTCACTCACCTTATAGCCTCCAAGAGATATGATAGATGACTATAGTAGTATTTTATCTTCAAGATGTCGTTGAGAGCCTCTTGAATCGGGGATGAGCCATTATCAGCAACTCCTGAAATGTACAAATGTAAATGCAAATTTGATTTAATTACAAATAAAAATTTCAATTACACCACTGAAAGCATAGAAGGATGAAGATTGTTTCTTACCATTTTCTGTAATGTAAATAGGTGGGTTATTATATTTTTTCTTTATGTATAACATAAGTTCTCGAATTCCTCTTGGATAAATGTAAAGCCAATCAGCAGCGGTCTACAAAACCATTATTTACATAGTTTTCTTAGTATATACAAGCAGTATAATGCTCTTTATATTCAAACATAGGGTGAGAGAGAGAGATTACTGGTTGACCAATAGGAATGCCATCCTTCTCCGCTGTGGCATCAAATAGAGTAACTACATGAGTGTTAAGAAAAAATAAAAGGAAAATGCAAATGTAAATACAAATTTTACTACAAAAGAATTAGAAATCGAAGGTACAATGAATATGATTTATGTCAACTAAACAAATAAAAGCTTGAAATACTTTTTGATGACTTACAATAATTCATTTTTATGAAATTTGTAATATGTATTCTTTGCGTCACCCAAAAAATAAATCAAGGTTGTTGATTTTGAGCTTAACTGGTCAAATTTACATGGCTATCTGTTGTGTAACTTATGTTGATGGTACTAGAAGATGTAGAATCATCTGCATATCCTGCAGTGTAGTAATTTATTCCAAGGAAATCTAGAGAACCCTTTAGCATCTTGGATTGCGATTCAGTAAATACAGGTAGTCGAGTCCCCACCAAAGCTCGCATGGTCTTAGGATAGTCACCAAAAATGATTGGATCAACAAACCTACACAAATGATAACAGAAATATTAACAAGTCTCCTTATAAGGGTTTGATACAATATGTTGAAACACTACCTTAAGTACTTAATCTAAAAGCTTAATATTGTAACTTATCAAGAAATTTGCAATTCAACTAGTAACTCTTGGTGTTTTCAAGGGAAACAATCAAAGTTCAATACGAAGTTATATACCCGCCTCTTAAAAAAAAAATCACTTTACACTTTCTTTTATTTGCACATACATGCAACAATATTTAAGATTTTGGTGGTAGAAAATAGTAAACTCACTTACATTATGAGAAACTCAAAAAGGAAAAAATAAATAAATTAAAGAAGAAATTTTCTCTCTCTCTCTCTCTCTCTCTCTCTCTCTCTCTCTCTCTCTCTCGGGAAAATTACATTTTACCACCATAAACTATACAACTGATTACACTTTGCACCATAAACTTTTTGAATGAATTTTGCACCTTAAACTATGATCCTTATTACACTTTGCACCCCTACATCAAATTTGCGGTTAACTTGGATGGAAAAATATGACACTACATGAAAGGACATAATTACTAATTTTCTCAATGTTTTAAAAAAAAAAGATAAATTACACTTTACCAACCTAAACTATACCCTTAATTACACTTTGCACCATAAACTTTGAATTTCCATTGAAGTTAATAGCAAACTTAATATTAGAGCGCAAAGAGTAATAAAGTTCATAGTTTATTGTGCAAAACATGCATTTGAAAAGTTTAGGGTGCAAAGTGTAATATAAAGGTGTAGTTTATGGTACTAAAATGTAATTTCCCCCCAACATCTTTTTAGATTCGAAGTTATTAAGGGAAATATAAGACCATTATACCTTATATATTTATTAAAAGAAAGATTATTTCACTGTCTGAGAAACATAAAACATATATGTGTGTGTGTAGTAGGGTTGTCCACGAGTCGGTCCGGATCGGTTTTGGCCTCAACCTGGACTCGACCCGTTCAGGTCGGGTGGAACAAAAATGGACCCGCAACCGACTGCGAACCACCATGGGTCGAGTCAGCCGGGCTCAGGGGAGCGAACGGTTAAGTTGGTCAAGTCTGATGATGAGCGACAGCGAGCGGAGGAGAAGATCTCTCTTCGTCAATCTAAGTTGAAGGCCGACTGGATCTAATGGATTATCGCCGGATTTGAGTATATCGAAGCTTAGGAAGACAGGATCTGAGCGAAGGAAGACAAAGGGTGGCCGGATCGGAGTTGAGGAACACCGGATCTGAGCGAAGGAAGACCAAGGATGGCCGGATTGGAGCTGAGGAACACCAGAACATCACCAGATCTCGAAGGATCTCGTCGAATTCGGTCCAAAAATCGTAATATTTCGTCGGAGAGGATGATTGTTTCGGTTCGGGTCAAGTGTCATGGGTTTTGAAACGTAAAGCCGACAATTGACCCAGGTGGGGTCGGGTTTGAGAGTTCGGACCCACGTTCGACCGCTGGAGACGTCAGATCGAGTGGCGGCGGGTCGAGCTCGAGCAGGTGGCTGGGTGGCTTGGATAGCCCTAGTGTGTAGTGAGTTAGAACAAACAAGGGTCATGTTAACAAGTGCTCTTAGGGCAATGGTTAACAATTCATTTTAGAAAAGTTTTAGCACCACTTTTATGGAAAATGGAAAAAGTTGTCAAAATATTAATTACTTTTTCTTTTCTTTTCCCATAAAAACATTCTTAAAATGGATTATTAACCATTGCTATAAGGGATCTATTAACATTTCCCAACAAATAAAACTCAAAAAATAATTTATTTAATTACTTGGGAAACTCCATTAATGAAACCAAAAAAATCAGACATTGATCGCAACCATAAATCTCTCGTTTATCAGCGTTTCCTTTCTCTCTCTCTCTTAACAAGGTTCGGGATAATGATCTCCTCGACTGTTTTGTGTGGACTTCTCAAATTGGCCCTTGGGACAATCCTACTCGAAAGCGCTTTTCCATGCACTCAGATTCTCACTTTAGAATTTAGCTACGATTAAAAACTCAATTACACATTAAAGAGGAAAAGAGTGAATTGTGAGAGTAACATACCCTGTTAAGTTGTTAGTAAAGAATTTGAACAAAGACTGGCCTTGGCTTTCTCACTAGAGTTTAAAAACTGTGGAGTAGATATACCTTTGGAAACACTTGGGATCGGTTAAATGCCAAACAGGTTGAGATGGAGGAGCTAAGGGTAGCAGGCTTCGGGGAAAATTTGGACAAAATAAATGAGGTTCGAAGAGAGATTAATGACCTTCTGCATCACGAAGAGGTGTTCTGGCGACAATGGTCTCGGTCCATTTGGCTTCTAGCAGGGGATAAGATCACGAAGTATTTTCACCAACGGGCTAGCCAACAACGTAGGAAAAATACCATCAAGGGCCTACAGGACACAAATGGGGTTTGGTGTACTAATACTGGGGAGATAGTAGCCATAGCAGAAGCTTACTACAAAGGTTTGTTCACTGCTTCGACGGACCTTAGCATGGAGGGTGTGCTGACCTCTGTGGATAGTGTAGTGACTGAAGAGATGGCAAAGAGCTTAACGCGTTCATACACCGAGGAGGAGGTACGGGTGGCCCTCTTCCAGATGCACCCTTCTAAGTCACCAGGTCCAGACGGTATGTCTCCCTTCTTTTTCCAAAAATTCTGGCACATTGTGGGGCACGACGTCACTGCAGCAGTTTTGTCTATGTTACACTCAGGGGGGTACCTGCATTAAATGAACTATACACATATTGTGCTAATCACTAAAAAGAAGGACCCACAACTCATCACGGAGTACCGTCCTATAAGTTTGGGTAACGTTGTCTCAAGGAAAAAATCAAAGGTACTAGCGAATCGAGTGAAGCCTATATTATCAAATGTTATCTCAGACTCCCAAAGTGCATTTGTGCCTGGTCGACTTATCACTGATAATACTACTATTGCATATGAAATGTTACACATGATACGAAATAGGCGTAGGGGGAAGGTCGGTCACATGGCAGTCAAACTTGATGTTAGCAAGGCCTACGATAGGGTGGAATGGGAATTCCTAGAAAAAATCATGTTGAGAATCGACCTCCCAGTGCAGTGGGTAAACCTTGCAATGCTGACAGTGCGCACAGCCTCTTACTCCATCATTATTAATGGTGAACCTTGCAGCTATATCTCCCCCTCTAGAGGTATTAAGCAAGGGGACCCATTGTCTCTATTTCTCTTCCTTTTGTGCGCCGAAGGGCTCTCCTCCTTGCTGCGAAAGGCGACTGAAACGCGTCACTTGAAAGGACTTACCTCTTGTCAGGGTGGGGTGCGCATTTCTCACCTTCTTTTCGCTGAAGATAGCCTACTGTTTAGTGAAGCAAAAGTGGATGAATGTCGTCAGTTGATGGACGTGCTCACCCAGTATGAAAAGGCTTCGGGGCAGGTTATTAATCGCCAAAAGACTATGTTGTTCTTTAGCAGGAATACACGTCGAGAGGTCCAGGAAAATATTCAAACTATGTTTAGGGCACAGGTAATGACTAACTGCGAAAAATATCTAGGTTTACCCATGATGGGGGGTAGATCAAAAGTCAATACCTTCAAGGATCTCCAGGAAAGGGTCTCTAAAAGGGTGATGGGGTGGAAGGAAAAAAATATCTCAAAGGCTGGGAGAGAAGTTCGTATCAAGACGGTGGCCCAGGCGATAGCTATGTACTTGATGAGCATCTTCAAAATCCCTAGAGCTGTGTGCGACGGGATGAACTCAGTGTTGGCTAAGTATTGGTGGGGGCAGACTCGAAATGAGCAAAAAATTCACTAGATCAACTGGGGCAAACTTTGCACTCCTAAGAATAGAGGTGGGGTGGGCTTTCGTGACATTCATGCGTTCAATCTTGCGATGTTGGCTAAGCAGGCGTGGAGGCTCATCCATGGGACACACGCATTGTTCTACCAAGTGTATAAAGCAAGGTACTTCCCCACATGTTCATTCATAGAGGCCGAACTTGGGAGCAACCCTTCCTATGTGTGGCATAGTCTCCTTAATGCTAGGGAGCTGATTAGGGTGGGTTCCATATGGAAAATCAGCGATGGGTGCTTGGTTGGTATTCAGACTCATAAGTGGCTACCTCACACCCCGACTTTCCATGAGGGAGTAGACCTAACGTTGAGGGTGGCGGATTTCATAAACCCACAAACTAAACAATGGGACAGGGGGAAGGTCAATGCTTGGTTTCAACCATCGTCGAGAGATGAAGTTCTGTGGATTCGCCTAGGAAGTTTGGAGGGTTGGAATTCACTAATATGGAATGAAAATAAGGCCCAAATGTTTTCTGTGCGAATTGCTTATCAGGTAGCACTCCGGATGAATCATACGGGGAATGGAGAACACTCTAGGGTGCAAGAAGACATGTCCATATGGAACTGGCTGTGGAAGTTATCTATTCCTCCTAAAGTGAAGAACTTTGTGTGGCGAGCTAGCTCGGACATCCTACCCACATGAGCAAACTTAGCTAGTCGAAGGGTACCTATTGACCCTAGGTGTGCGGTTTGTGGTTCGAGTGATAAGACGGTTCTCCACATCCTTTAGCAGTGCCCTTTAGCGCGAAATGTTTGGGCACTTGTCAAAGGAAAACTACAGAATTACGACTCCTTGGCAAGGAAGTTCTTTAGCTTAGCCCAAACCTTGAAGGAAAAGTTGTCCCGGAAAGAGCTTGAGATGTGGGCCATGGAGGCATGGTCCATATGGAACACGCAGAACAGGTTATACTTTGAAGCATCTCAAACCCTGCCGCATGCAATACTCAAGAGTGCAAAAACGTTATTGGAAGATTACCAACGTTTAACTCATAGCATGCCAACCTACTGAGCACCTGAGTGTGCTACCCTCACTTTTTGTGACTCTTGTATACTTTATAATTTTATTTTCCTTTTGGCTGTCTTGACTGCTGGGGTCTGGTTGGTGGGAGCCACCCCTAGTGCACACTTTGTAATCCTTTAGTTTATTAATATACTTCTATCTATTTCTGTCCAAAAAAAAAAAAAAAAAAAAAAAACTGTGGAAGGAAAATATAGTATTTTTGTCTTAAAATTTTTTGTCAAAAGTTAATAGATTATTTTGTTAATATTAATTAGAAAGATACCATGCATTGTTTTCAAATAAAACAATTATGGATGGCCCATAAGGTCCATAATAGAAGGGATCGAACCATGTATTCAAAATTAAAATCCAGCCACATGCATCGTGGTAGCTATACTTGGAATGCTTTTCTTCTTGTTGTTGGTTTTTGCCGAATGGCATAGCAAGTTAGAATGCTTCTCCTACCTTTACTTCAAGCCAAAAATAATTGCCTTTTGCAAATATCTTTGAAGACAATCGTGTTTATTTATAGGAATAATTGAGTCTAATATAAAATTAAGTCATAAAACTTACCAACCAAGCATAAAATCAAGAGCTCTCAAGGCAGCCTTGGTGCTAGCAACTGTTTGGTATTTGGGCACATACCAATCACTTTGTGTTGTAATGCCAATTTCCCCCATTTGAGAAGCCTACAAAAATCAAATTTAGATTATCTTATCTAATAAAATATACTATAATACATTTTACTTTGAAGGCAAACTTTTGCAATATTATGAACCTTCTTTTTTTCCTTATTAAGAATATATATTTAAGCACAATAGATTATCCCATTTTTTCTTAAAAAGGATTACGATAGTTTTATAGTTTTACCAAGGCTAGTGTTCATTGTAATCTAAAGCACAAGCCAGTATTCCTAAACACAATGTCTCTCTCACACACACATCGCTCGTCTACATATATATATATATATATATATATATATATATATAAAGCTAGTGTTAATAGAAAATTCAATTAGATCCCAAATTAGATATCAATTGTGTGCTAATTTTGTGCCATGTGTCTACTAAAGTTTTTTAATTTTTGTACTTAGTGAGTTAATGAGTGCAAAATATTAAAAGTCTAATATTAATGAAATATACAAATAAAGAAATAAAAAAACCCAATCTTATATCTACTTAACAAAAATCACTACATTGTCTATCTTATTAAAAATTAGAATAGAAATTATCAAAAGTAGTACTAAATTTAGTTTGGAATTTTAATATGCATCTAATTATGTTTATTTTTTCTAATAATTCAATCAATCATGTATATTTTTTTGATTAAAAAATGTATCTATTTATAAATACATCCGTGTGTATACATAGGTTACATGCTAGTTAATTAGTGAGTCATAAATTGATATATCCTCTTTAAATTAATAATTGTTAAAAGCACAAACCTGATACTTTTCCTTGTATAATTTCACAGCAATTGCATGTGAAAGAAGTAAATTATGTCCCACTATATAGGGTTCTGTCCCGGAGTTCCCATATGTGCAATTTCCGATATAGTTAGAACATCGACCAGGTGCATCAACTCCTGTTACGTAGCCTCCAATGGTAAATATATTTGGCTCATTAATTGTGACCCAATACTTTACTCTATCACCAAATTCTTTGAAACAAACATCCACGTAGTTGTGATAATCATCCCTAATTATAGGACATTTATCAATTGTTGATTAATCAGATTGCATAAATACTAAATTCATAAGAGAACTGCTACGTCCACAATATTTCTCACAATATTTTCACAACAAATCCTAGTTGGCAAGTTGTTATAAGTTTTAAATTTAAATCTAACACTGAAATTACTTTCTTACCCACTAGTAACAGCAAATAACAACCTGCCAATTAGGATTTGTTGTGAAAATATTGTAAAAAATGTTGTTGACGTAGTATTTCTCAATTCATAATAGATTTAATGTGTGCTTCGAAACTAACACTATATTTTGGCTCAAGAATCCACCATACTCCTCTTCAAGGGCTTGTGGAACATCCCAATGGAATAGAGTTATAAAAGGTTTTAAACCTGATTAATTAATTATAGTCAATATTAGGAAGATGCCTATATTGATAAAACAAATTACGATTAGCTTTATGAGAATCATATGAGAAGGAGGAAAATTCTACCTTGAGACAATAGGTCATTTATAAGGTTATTGTAGAATGTGATCCCTTTTTGGTTCACTCCCCCACTGATTTTTCCCTCTGAGGACGAAATTAAGCTTTATAAATAGGATAATATGTTACTTTGAATATAATACCAAATAAATATATTTTTCCCAAACATGACATGTTTTTGTAGGTTCTCAGTAGGGAAAAAAATGGTTATGAAATTATGCCTAATTCTTTTAAATTGATTTGAAAAAAATAAATGGCAAAGGTTGAGTTATTGAGTTAAACATTGGTCTTACTAGGTAGTATTCTGGTCCATGAGATGGAGAACCGAAAGAAGTCTAAACCAATTTCTTTCATCAAAGCTATGTCCCCCTGAAACATTTTTCAGACTTTTCATTAGTTTAATACAAAAAAAGACATGCAAAAGTAAAAGAAAGAAAGCATCGTTTCAAGTTTCAAATGCTATATAATGGATGTGTAGAAGGGTAGCTAGCTAGGAATATAGTCTATTTTTTTTTTTTTTGGGTGTGAAAGAAATTAAAAGAATACAATCACATGAACTAAAAATACCTTAAAACGATAGTAAAATTCATCAGCTATATCTCCCGTGGTATGGTCAGCAATTTTTTCTGTAATGACACCATAAATTTCTCAAAAAATAGTCACTAATGAGCTAATTGGTTCACTAAAAAAATTGTTACACATCAAACTATAATAATACATAGAAATAAAAGTGATTTTTATTTTAATTACAAAAAGAGTTATGTCACATGTGTTAATTCAACGGGTGATTATAAAATGCACTATGCTAAGTACGTGAGTGTGACAGCCCCTTTTCTTAGCCAAGGACGACCCTATATGATTACAAATAAAGGGGAAAATATGTAATAAAACAATAATTAACAAGAATCCCTTTGACTTTAATGCTCACACCATAGGAGACATTATTTTGTATACTTCATGTCGTGTGCAATACCAACACGTATGATGTACAGTTCACTTTTATGCGCGAAGAATGTGTAATACCATGTATGATGTATAGTTCACTAAATACTATTGTTTTTTTTTTTTTTTTTGACTAAATAAATACTAATGTTTCAGTATTTATTGAATGTATAAGTACGCTGGCCCAAAGGTTAATATACTATCTTTGGGTTTATAAGGTTCTTTCCTTACTCATTACCCATCAATTTGGAGGATTCCAAGCTAGCAAAAAATCCATAGTAGTAAAATAAGATGGGGCAGATTTACTGAAGGAATTCCTCTTTGGTCTGTGGAGCTTATTGTACCTTCCTACCTAAAAGCCAAATTTTCAATCCAAAACAGAGCATTAATAATTAAGCCATTGGACCCCAGTTTCTGTCCTTGACACATACTAGTCGAAGTTTAGTTGTAATTTCTGATGCATGTTTTGCTTTTGTTAGTAAAATTGCATAAAATTATTTTGTTCTCCTGATTGAATAAAATTGCTTATTCACTAATTATAATGAGAGAGAGAGAGAGAGAGAGAGAGAGAGAGAGAGAGACCTGGATGTTCCATAGTGAAAGTGTCCCATATGCTAGGCCCTTTTCCATGTTGAAATGCAGCCCCTTCATACTTCCAATAGAAATGAAGAGAACCCGAAACATAATATGAGTATAAGAACATAGAGAATTAGTGTGGAAAGCATGTAAAATATTATTGTTAGTGCAGTGGCATATGCTATATGTACCTGGTAAGCACTTGAGGCTCCTCCAAATCTGAAACCAGCTGGAAAATCTCTCCGACTTATACTTTCAGTGAAAGAGAAAAAGTAGGCCACAACAAGCAGCACATACCAAAATAAATGATGCCGATGATGATGAAGTATTTCCATTTCTGACTTTCTCCAGCACCCAAAGTGTTGGCTAACCAAAGTATAATTGGCACACTTCTATTTAATTATTTATAGTCTTGAAATTACAGTACACTCAATCTCAGTGTACATAATTTTCTTGTTTCTTAATCAGCTAAAAGTCATTTGTTTAACCTTGCAAGTAATCTTCACACTTCTAAATACATTGAACAAATTGATCTAGACGACCCAAACTCCATTTTTATTATGTGCTATCACATTAGGCCACATAAACACTTAGAAAGATAAAGTGCTATCATCAGGAGCGAACGTCATAGGATAAAATTCTCTAAAAAAAAAAAATTGTGAAAAAAAAATTGCATGTGTATAATAAAACAAGCTAGTAAATGATTAATGCAAGCACCGATGAAAGCTTTGATTCAGAGAGTGAGAAAGAGAGTCTGAGACCTGGATGTATGTAGTGAAAGTATCCCATATGATAGACCCTTGCCATACTGGCACTACACCATTCTCGGAAAATCACTCCGGTTGAGACCTTCAATGCAAGCAAAAAACATAGGCCAAGGCCACAAGATAGAAGAGCAAATTAATAATGGTGATGAATTTCCATGTATGACTTTTGGTTGCACTGTGCTCTTCCCAATTTTCTATATCATGTAGGGTGGTCATATCGATTAGGTGATGGACCAAATCAAATTTATGGAAGTTTGCTTCACTTACATATATATTAAGTCAATTAAAATCTAACTCAATCAAAAGTGATTTTGATGTTTCGTTTCCAATCCATTTGAAAATTCAAAAAAGAAAATTCTTAAACCGATTATCATTATTGCTCTATATTAAAGTAATTTTTGGTCATCTTGATCACGTGGCTTAATAAATTAAGGACTTAATTAGTCTTACCATTTAGTGGGTAGAAGTAGAATTCTTGACATTTTTTTATAACTAATTTATTTATGTTTGGAGCCCAAAAATCCGAAATTCACAAGCAGCCTGGGTCTGCAAGATGAAGTGAAAAAAAAAAAAAAAAAAGAAGAAGAAGAAGTTAGGTGCATTATTTAGCACCTTCACAACACGAAAGCTCAGCTAATTCTAGGGCGTACAGCACGTGAATGTAGAGTTGTTGAAGTCATAGCATATTTGGTATCAAGAATGTTAGTTTTATAAACTTGTGGTTGATAGTTATTTCTTCAATGAGAGATTCAAGAGAGGCGGTGTTGATTTCTAACATTAATGAGACACAGTTTTCTTTTTTTTGGTTAACAATGAGACACAGTTTTCAGTTTGTCAGTTTACTGCATATGTTGCAGGAGAATTTTAGAACATTGAAAGAGAGAATGGCAATTTTTATTTTTATTTTTATTTTTGCTGTTTTATTTTTATTTTTGCTGAATAAACAAGATTACGAAATATATCTTTTTGTGAAGGATCTAGGTCAATGATTGACGTGCATACATAAAGAGGTCGAAGTGGCAGAAAAATTTGACTCTGCCACAGTAGCACAAATTGAGTCAGTCAATTGTACTTGATCTCTTTAGAGAAGTGAGGCCATCATAATAAAGGATATTGCAGAATCCCAACCATAGTACATTGTTTGGTGCTAGTTTTTTACAGCCCAACATAACGAGCTGAACAAAATAACATGTATTTGGAATTCAAAATCCCAGATGACCTGACTCTTAATAACTTGTTTGGATTAAGAGAGAGTAGAGTTGGTTGGAAATTAGTCTAATTAATAAAATATATCGAAACAATTAATAGAATAATTTTTTGAAAATAATTAATAAAAACTAAGATGTGACTTGAAGAGAAAAAAAAAAAAGCATGGGGGGTTGAGTGGGATTTCGGATTTCAGTTTATAATTTATTTATTTTATTTGTTTCTTTGGAAGGAAAATAAAAAAAAATAGTTTTAATAAAAAATTAATAGTTTTAATAAAAAAAAGAATTTAAATTTGTTAAAATTTAAATGATAAAGTTTTTCGTAAATTAAAGTTTTGTTAATTTTATCCCTTAATTTGAGAAAATATATCCTAACAATTAATAAAAAATTAATTTAATAATTTTTAGGTTATAGATTGACCACAACTAATTAATGTAATTACCTAAGTTGATTAATTATGTTAAATTAAATGCAATATTGTAGAGGCACCAACAAATCACAATACTAATCTAGAGTGCAGTGGAAATTAAATTTGATATTGAAAGTTCAAATAGTGTATAAAACACTATGAACGTTTAGACCCCCAAATTACAAATTATCAATTCAAGCTTTATATCAAACGATGAACGTGCGGAAAATAAACAAAAGCTTAAAACCGAATTGATAAACAATTTGCGTTAAATAAAATCACATCCATAACAGAAATTAAATGACAAAGATAAAGGGAAGAGAGATGCAAACACAAGGACAACACATGATGTGTTATCGAAGAGGAAATCGAAACCCTCGGCGTAAAACCTCTCCGCCGCCTTCTAAGCGGTCAAATGATCCACTAAAGAATGTAGTTGGGATACAAGGACAGCAATAGACCCTCCAAGCCTAATCTACCCAGTGTACCTAAGCCCTCCAAGCTTCTTGCTCCAATGAGGTTACGCCGAACCTATTTCTTCTTTAGCTTCTTGGATCCCGCTACTAGTCCATAGCATCAACCAATATGAATTGGTCCCTTCTTAACTGCTTCCCAAAGCACCAAAGGGCTTACTCACTGATATGAGTATGGTGAGAAAAAGGATTTGGCTAAAGAACCTCTCAAGGATCTACAATGGAGAGGGTGAGAGTAGAGGAATTTGAAGAGTCATAAGGTAAAAATTGTGGATGAGTCAATCTTGTTTTTCTCTAGGGTTTCTCTCTCAAAATTCTCTCTAGAAGCTCTCTACATTTTGTGGGTATAAGGGGTATTTATACTGGTGGGTGTTTGAAATACGAAGAGTTAGTTTTTCCAAAATAGAGTTGGCTAGTGGCTTGGCCTCGCGGCTTGACTGAGTTGCGATTCTAAGCCGCGAACTAATTGAATTGCCAGACTGAAAATTTTGTCCTGTAGTACAACAGTTGGCACGACAATTCAGCTTCTGGTGGCTTGCCAGTTGCGATCTACCTGCGAGGTCTAGTTGTGAGTTCCACTTTGCACGCTTCACTCGTGTGCAACATCTGGCGGCTTGACAGTCGCGAGACACCAGCAAGATCCAGTCGCGAGTCCCTGTTCTGCTGTACAATCTTGAGCATTTCTTCACACTCTCACACACACTATTCTTACATGATTCCCACCTAAATACAGGGTTTCTAAGTGCTGAATTACAAGCACATTGGCACGGAATAAAGCTAACAGAATGGTTGATAAAATTCAACCTTACAATCTCCCCCTTTGGTTATTCCGTGACAAAACGCTACAACAAACTCTAGACTTAACGCGTGAGTTGGGAACAGTTGAACAAAACTCACTCACACCTAACTCTAAAATCTGTGAAGCTCTTGAATCATAAGTACAAGTATTTCCTGAAAAGCAGCCACACAATAAGATCATTGTATGCAGAAAAAAATTTGTATTGCATATGAAGCAAGCACAATGCGACCAAGCAAAAACAGATTAAAGCAATAAAGAAAGGCTTGACCAAAAAAAAATAAACAATCACTATAAATAGTGATCACAATGCTCATTCACACATG
This sequence comes from Lithocarpus polystachyus, assembly GCA_033629205.1. NCBI lineage: Eukaryota > Viridiplantae > Streptophyta > Magnoliopsida > Fagales > Fagaceae > Lithocarpus > Lithocarpus polystachyus. The sequence continues at coordinate 3,198,855 of CM066165.1, forward strand.
GAATGAACATCCAGACATGCAAGCTAATAAGCTCAATGCAAAGTATCATTTGCTTGTCCAACACTCAACTAATGCAATAACACAAGGTAATTGCATTAAGGATAAAAATTCAACAAGGGGCACAAGAGTGAAGTACTTAAGAAAATGCATAACATTAACTAAAAGTACTAGCTACAAAACAAGGGAACAAAATGCTTACAAAAGCAAGGTACAAAATAAACAGGTACAGAAGCGTAGGTACACAATAAAGAAAACTGAATAACATCAATATATATCAAAGTACCAGCAGAGTACTATATCCAACAGTTTAGAACAAATGTATTGATGTAAGACAAAGGTATGTAAAATGTAAATAACTCCCCTTGTACAACTTCCCTTTTTACTGTACTGTACTGTACTATACTTAAGAAAATGCATAACATTAACTAAAAGTACTAGCTACAAAGCAAGGGAACAAAATACGCTTACAAAAGCAAGGTACAAAATAAACAACTATAGAAGCGTAGGTACATAATAAAGAAAACTGAATAACATCAATATATATCAAAGTACCAGCAGAGAACTATATCCAACAGTTTAGACCAAATGTATTGATGTAAGACAAAGGTATGTAAAATGTAAATAACTCCCCTTGTACAACTTCCCTTTTTATTGTACTGTACTGTACTATACTCCCTCCCCCTTTCAATGTTCTCCTCCTTTTTGTCATGAATAGCTAAAGACTATTTTCGATCTGCTGCTAAATAGCATCTAGTTGTGCCTCGATCCCGGTGAAGCGCATGTGAACAGAGTTGTTGTATTGGATGAGAAGTTTCTCCAGTCTGGAAATACACTGATTTACACCTTCAATCAGAGTGCTTAACCTATCAGCAGGAACACTAGGTTGAGTGCATGGACTCTGCAACTCTAGAGTGGGAGTAGAAGGTGTCTCTATATGCATAGGAGTAGCTTGACTAGATGGACTGACATGGGTGAATGACTCAGTCTTTGTTGCCATAGAGGAGTGACTCTTGCTTGCTTGAAGAGTGAACATGGAAATTGGTTGAGGTCGTTGCACAATTTCTCCATCTATTATTGGACGTATACCTTCTTGAATCATGACCTTCATAATGAGAATATTGAATGGAAGACAAGCTCTTGCTGCTGATTGAGCCGCGGTTTTCTCAATTGTTTGAAAAATATGGGCACAAATGTCAATTGGAGCACTAGTAATGAGATCACACAAAAACTGGGCTCTTCCAAGATTTATGAAACCAGTGTTGGACAATGGGTAAAGATTTGAGAACATAATCAGTTTCAGAGTTGTCAGTTTAGGCGAGAACTTTGCAGTGCCGATAGACAACCTTTTGCTTTAACTTCATGGTCAGGTCCAAGAACTTGAAGAATATCTTTCACCTGAGGAGTTCTGTCATCATATGGAGTTTTGTCCACATTTTCTGGTCGTGTGATGTGAAGAACCTGTGCAAGGTAGTTTGGAGTAATGACAAACTCTTTTCCTCGTACCCAGCAATATAGTTCAATTCCAATGAATCGAGCATTTGAGTAGAATTCCCTCACTAACTCTTCATATGGATCCTCGAAGTTCCCAAAAAGAGCAATCCAATCTCTTCCTTCAAAGATCCTAGGAATAAATGTGGTTCCCAAGGAATCAAAATGCTCTATTTGTTCCACAATAATGGGAGCATCGACAAAGACATTTGAGTAAGTTTGTGAATCAGTGGGAGTCTTGAATCTCTCACTTCTTGGGACTTGAGATGACTGGGATGAGCGACGAGCTCGCTTAGCAACAGGGGAAGGAACATCACTTACAATCTCCTTTCCTTTAGATGAACGGCGAGACATCTGCAAAAGAAGAGACACATAGCAAAGTTCCAAAAAAAAAAAAAAAAAAAACAAGACACAAACATCAACTTGATTAGAGTCAAGTTAGAAAAATGAAAACACATGGATTTCAAAGTGATATAACAGTTAACCACAAAGTATGAACCAAGCCCGCAACAAGGAGACATAAGAAACAAGTGCATTGTGTATATAAGTATCTATCAAGTCATCAAAATGAATAAATGTGCAGGTATGACACAGACCAATGCATTTTACGGACATCATACAGTTGTAAGAAACTGTCATTTTGTCAAGGAACATTGATGATGACATGCATATGAAGGTCAAAGCAACATATGTACTCAATCATGATAAACAAGGAAAAGGGTAATCACATCAAACATAAGATTAGAAGAACCAACAAAATCCAGTCAAACAAATTCAACAAGATGATTCAAACCAGTGACTGAAACCACAAATAACTCAAACTGTTCTAACAGCACAAAAACCAAGAAACTAAGGCTTAAAAACATGAAATAGGTAATAAAAATATGAAAACCGATACCTTTTTCTTAAGGATTGATGAAGAAATGATGAAGAACAAATAGGTTTTTGTGAAGAACACGGTGAGTTTGAGAGAGAAGAACATGGACAGGGTAATGAACAGTCACAAATATTTGAGGGAAAACTGAAAAGTTTTAAAAATTAACTTTATACACGCAAAACACGCAAAACATTTTGGAAAAATTTTCTAAGTGTTTTTTGCGACTAGAAGTTCAAGTCGCGAGAGAAATGCGAGCTGAGCCACGAAACATTCTGTGTAATTCTCGCGACTAAGCCTCCACTCGCGACAAAGCCGCCAAGTCAACCTGCGAGAAACATTAAAAACCCATATTTAGAAAAATATTCTAAGTCTTTTTCACGACTTGGGCATTGACCCGACAGTAAGACGCGAAAACTATTTGTTTAGAGCTCGCGACTAGGGCATGCGACTGGACAGGCACGCGACTAAGTTGCCAAAACAGGACACAGCAGATTTTGAAAAAAAATTTACATTTTTTTTTTACTAAAACAAAAGACTTTTCAAAAACACCTAAAAACACTCAAAAATTTTTTTGAGCTTGATCAACAAAAATTGAGCATGTGAAACACGTTTTATCAAGTACAATCACACAAATGAATAAGTCATTCATTGAACATAGACAAGTGTGATATGTGTGGATATCAACAATGAGATAGTTCTTAGTCTAATGTGAAGCTTCAATGATCAATTCAATTAAGGCATACACAATTAGCACTAGATAATGTGACCCATCTCAATTATAGAAATATGCATATATGACCTCCCACAAGAACTTGATAACATAACATTAAAGCGTTTCATTTGGCTCCACATTCAACATTTTGTTTGATCTTTTTGAAACATTAACATCTCATGTTGGAGATCGATGTCAGAAATTTTTGATATTTCAATTTGATGATATAGCCTTTGGCCTTTTTGGGCATCATGAATTATATTTTGAGTCGCTTTCCCTTTTTCCTAATCAAATACTAGTATGTGCGACAGTCTTTTGTAGCTCATTATCTCTTTTCATTTGGAGATTTACATTTGTTGAGCTCATTAAGCAAAGACAATAAAATAAAGAGTGGGAAGATATATAGACACAAGTCTATGCATGTCTGAAGATCAACAAAACCATTGACTAATCATTCATGACAAGTTTGAAGATCGATTTACAACAATCACACAAATTTCAAGACTTTTCCCACAATGATATGAATGCATTAAGAATAAGCTACGCTCGTGAATGCACAAAGCCATAAGTACAAAGGTACAAGGCAAAACAAGTTTAAGACAAAAACTCAACAAAGCTAATCAAACCTTTTAGATTTTCTACTTTTTATATGTTTTTGAATTTTTGACTTAAAAAAAATTTTATAAAAAACAAACCATGTAAAAACATTTAAAGCAGGAACACAAACAAACAAGCATAAAAACAAACAACCAAGTATAGTCACAGAAAAATAGGAAGTATTGATGCATGGACATGTTGTAATGCTTAAGCATGAGTACCCTTTTTCAGCCACACGTCACGTGCGTTTGGGGTGATATCCCTATAGGATTGGGTACGAGAGTTAGGACTTTCAAACCTTCTATTGAAGCTTTTCAAGCAAGTGGTGAAAACACCAATCATCTTCATCACATCTTTCATTCCAGAATCACCATCTCGACTTCTTGATTGCTCAACAGCTCAAGTCCTATTGTCATTCTTGACCTTTGATTACTTGCATTAATCAATGCTCTCAGTTTGTGACAATTTGGTTTGGTGTGCCCTTAAAGAGCACAATGATGACAAAAATGATTTGTTCTTGGACCTCTTTATGATCTTGGAAGTGATTTCCTTCTAGCTTCAGGCCTGACCTCTGGGGAGTTACGAGGCTTATTCAACACCCGTTGATCAGCTACACTCTTCTTCTTTTATGGTTTCACTTTTTCAATAGCTGGAGTTTCCATCACAGGCTCCTTTGCCTTTACAAACTTTATGTCCTTGGAGATTTTGACAGCAGAACTACTTTCTCCGGTATATCCCAAACCAGATTTGTCTGAGAAGGGTTTTTGCGAGGAGATTACATCATCTAGTTTCTTTGTGGAGACTCTTCCTATCTTGGCATTTGCTTGAATCACCTCAAGCTCAAGGAACCTCACCTTTACATAAGCTTCTGACAACTCTCCATTTAGCTTCTCTATCTCACACTTGGCCTCCTTATGTCGCACTAGGAGACTTCTATAGTCCTCCTCTGCCCTCTTCATTTTTTTAATGGCTGCATTAGCCACTTTCGCATATCCACCTATCTTCTCAAGAAGAGAATTAGAGTAGGGACAAAGTTAGGACTTGTAGTTAGGGGGCGACTTTGCTGCTAATTGTGTGCGGTGGCATAACCATTGATGCTAGTTGTGTGTGTGACTTTGATGCTAGTTGTTGGGTGGGGACAATTATTTTGTTTGAAATTTTTTAAAAGGTCGGGTTGTTTGTTTTGGGTAAAAATTGGTTGATTATACTAAATTTTTTTTTAGCTTCACTATTGAAAATTTTTTTTGTTGGACTAATTTTTTTGGCCTTGTATATTTTGTTTAAAATTTAAAATTTATAGATTTTTTGTGGTCTTTTAAAAGAAAAAAAAAATTCTAGAACTACTAATTTTTTTACAAATTGCTAATGTGGTGAGTAGCTATTGATAAGTAAAAAAGTGGTGTAAGTGGTGGGCTTAAATGTGAACCAATAATAATTTGCTACCTTAATAGTTTGTTAAAATATTGTAGAAAAATTTGTAACCATAACATCACTCTTAAAAGAATTAATGATATTATTAAGGGGGTAAAGTGTAATTTTAAATAATAAAATTGCTAAAATTAATACCTAGTATATATTCTAATATTTTTTTTAAAAAAATTTGGGGGGAGGGGGGCCATTGCCCCCCTAAGTCAAAGGCTACCTCCATCCCTGATGCAGAGAGTGAGAAAGAGAGTCTGAGACCTGGATGTATCGTTATGAAAGTATCCCATATGTTAGAACCTTTGCCATCCTGGTATGCAGCCCCTTCATAGATCATACTATATACAGTGAAAAAAAAAATTACAAATCAAACATACATAGTGCAAGAGAACCATAGAAATACATATGCATGTGTAGGACATATGTACAAATTAATTAATTTTAAAACTAGCACTATTCCATTCGGACAATCACTCCGGCTGAGACCTTCAATGCAAGCAAAAAACAGTGGCCAAGGCCACAAGGTAGAAGAACAAATTAATGACTTTTAGGTTGTACTGTACTCTCTCCAACTCCCTATATTATTAATGTAGGACCAAAATTAAATTATTGGATGTTTGATTTTGATGTTTCGTTTCTAATCCATTTAAAAATAAAAATAAAAAAAATTTCTTAAACCGATTATCATGCCCTATATTAAAATAATTTTTGGTCATCTTGATCACATTGCTTAATAAATAAAGGACTTAATTAGTCCCACCATTTAGTGGGTAGAATTCTTGTCATTTTTTGATAGGTGCATTATTTAGCACCTTCAATACAACACAAAAGCTCAGCTAATTCTTAGACACCACGTTATTGTTGAGTAGTTAAAGCCGTAGCACATTTGGTAGCAAGAATGTTAGGTGCATAATTTTGCACCATAGTAGATTGTTTGGGCCTAATTTTTTTACAGCCCAACATAACGAGATGAAACAAAATATAACTTTACGTATTTGGACTTCAAAATCCGTGATAATTAATCTGACCCAAAGCTACACATGTACATACATAAACATGTAGGTCAAGTCAAGGCCACTTGATAAAGAGAATTGGGATGAGACTAACTATGGTAATTATAGAATTATCAAGGAAAAGGAGTCCCATAAATATATGCTCGTTACTCTCACATAATAGTAGATCTCATTAATTAAATTTATAATGAGACTGATCATTAATCAAGTGACAAAGACGTATGGGAGGAGAGAGGGGGGGGGGGGGGTTTCCATTTACGATGTTTTCAAAGTATTTTATAATTTTCCATTGAACACAAATCCCAAAAACCAAACTTTTTTTTTTTTTTTTCTGGTAAAACTATTATTTAGGCCTAAGCCCAAATAATCATCTTTTTCACTTTTCGTCAGATTGTCCAAGTCCACATGGAAAACCCAAGAGAAAGAGTATGAGAATTGTGGTTTGGAGAAAATTTTGTAAGTGGGCTTGGACTGTTTATAAAGCCCGTGGAAGGTAGGCATGTGTACAAAGCCTAATGTATTGGGAATACTTTTGCACTTGTTGGATATAAACATATTAGTAATTCTTAGGTATTTTCTAAAGCATGGTAAATGATGCTCCATTCTCTTACATTTATAGCAGATAAGAGAAAATAGAGCATAATTTCATTATATTCTGGGAGTACCTATGAATTTTTCTAAACTTTGACACAATCTCAAATCTACATTTAATGCTAGCCTAATCACAATTAATGCTCATTATCAACACAAGCTATTTTACAAATTGCTGATGTGGTGAATGATTATTGGTAAATGAAAGTGATATTAGTGGTGGGTCTAGATGAAAACTAATAAAAAGTTTGCCACATCAACATTTTGTAAAAATGTTAAAAAATAATTTGTGACTATAGCATTACTCAATTTAATAACTCCCAAAAAAAGAAAAAGAAAAAAACCAATCCTCTTATAACAACAAACCATACTGCAATAGACTTGAGCAAAATGGAATCATCCCAACCTCCCATATATTTCTTTGCCTGAAGCTTTAGTTCTACTATAATAACCACTATTCTAAATAGGTTCCCTTTTCTCTTTGAAGGATTTTCACATCATCCCCAAGTTGTTATAAAAATCAAGAGGCTTTAACATTAACTCAGGACGCCTAACTCGATCAATCATTAAGTTTTGATACAAAAATTGTCTTTGTCATGTAGCAATAGAAGAAGAAGGGACGAATGATTAACCGATATCCTAAGGATATTGGTTTAGAAAATATTTTAATAAACTTTTTATAAGAAAATAAAAAAAGCAACTGATTTTTTTTATAACATTTTATATTCCTATAAATGTAGTATTAAAAATTTCCTAAAATATCCTATTAACCAATGCACAAATGGCACTCATTAACTGGACTTTAAGAAGAATACCCTCTTTCTCCCTCTTCACCTAATCATTCCCCTCATTTATATATAAGTCCTTAATGTGTTGAGTCAAGAAGCTAATTGGAGAACTCATGTTTTAAAAAACTGGCTTAAACGAGTTCAAATATGCTCAAGCGAGATTAGGAAAAAAAAAAAGTTTGCTTAATGCTTCAAACCTTGTGCAAGATTGATGAAACAATAACCGACCATGCTGAACTTATACATGGTAGAAGTAGTAAAGTAGAACTAGTTTTCACTTTCCAGAGTAAATGCATGCAGTAAATTAAATATAACAAACAAACAATTAGTTCAAGTACTTAACAAAAAATCAGTCGCTGATGCAGGTGACATTTTTCTTTTGAACGAAATTTTTGAACCAAAAAGCAGAGGCTTTCATGTATATATCTTTTCAACCCATTTTTGTAATCTACATAAGTGATACCAAATCGAAGAGTAAAACCAGATTCCCATTCGAAGTCATCCAGAAATGACCATGCAAAGTATCCCCTCACGTCAACCCCAGCCCTGCCAAAACCATAATCATTAATATCTTAGACATTGTTACTTAAATGTGGGTATGATATGTGTGTGTGTCTATATATATATATATATATATATATATATATATTCATATTGATGATGCTGAAAATCGTCAGTAAGTCACACAGTCCTTACGCCGCTCTTGATGGAGAACTTGCACAACACAAAAGCTGAAGACTTTAAGAGGACTACCGGTGTGGTACCGGCCAAGGTTCCTCCGAAGGTTAAGTTAGTAAATACTCGCAACCCTAGAGTGCCGAAGTTGGGGGAAATTTTTGCGTACCTCCGTGTATGAGGGCTTGGGGATATTTGTAGTAGTGTAGAGTCGACATCCGTGGCGTGTTTAAGAAGATATTTCCTCACCGAAACCACTCTCTATTGCGTGTTCCTTACGAAGCCTTTTCCTTACCGGAACCACTCTTTATTGCGTGTTCCTTACAAAGCCTTTCCCTTACCGGAACCTCCTTCTTTTAGGTTTAGTGTGGAGTGCAAGATATCTTCTTACGCATAAGCGTGTAGGGCAAGTCACGCTAACCCCATCGGCTTCATACCTTCAGCTTTACTTCGCATACAGCTTTAACCCGTCAGCTTCCCATCAGCCACAGATGCACCACATTAGCTTTAAGCTGTAGACCCCCTGTAGTCCCAAACGACATAGCTCAAGCCGACGGGTTGGTACATTTCATGTCTTTCCACTAACGGGTAATCATGCCTCTATTTTACCCTTATCAGCTGCCCCTACTCCATGGTGTCGTCAGCTTAAGCTGACGACTTATGGAGTACAGCTTTGTTATTATCTCTCCTTTTCCCTAGAGAGAGAATCATTTATGGGTGACTACCTCGAGCAGTCTTTATTTAATGCTCTGCTACGTGGCATAATTTAACTAGTTCCGCTTTTGGACGGGGGCATCGCTTCGTCTTCTATGCACATTCTTCTCTCTATATATATATGTCGCCTCCCCTTTATTTTATTGTACTTCATAGTTGCTGATTGTCAGAGCAAACCCGTTACCTTAAGAAATTTGCCTATGCCCCTTTGTTCTAACTAAGACCGTCATCTTCTAGGAGCTCGTTAGTTTAACTTGGTAAGTTATTTTCTGCTCTTTTTGCTTATTTTTCATTCTTATCTTGGTTGATTTGTGAAAGAATTTCTTAGAGAGGTTGTCAATTTAGGTTCTTAGAATGAATCTGTCATTTGTAGGTAGTCAGATGTCTAGTGAATAGAAGAGTGAATAGTCGTCAGTCCGCGAAGGAGCAGGCTACAATGAGGTCTTTGGTTCAGGTCATGAGCCCGAGGACTTTTCCTTGTCGTCAGAGAGGGAAACGTCAGCCCGGTTTCCTGACGACACTGTCAAGAGTTGTGACGAGGAAAATGAGGAAGAGGTAGTTGATGAGGATAGAGGGGAGAGAGAAAATGACGACAAAAATGAGGGTGACGAGGAATCCTATAAAGGGACCTCAGGTAGTCCCGGAGGCAACCGTCCTTTCATCCTTCCCAAAGATTGGGTCATCAATATATTTCTGCCAAAAATGAGCGACAGGATCTTTAGGGAGTTACGCACCTATTACCAAATTCCAGACCATATTCCAATCCATCTTCCTAGGAAAAACGAAAAATGCTACACAGGGAGGACCGCTAACGATGGCATGTATGATGCCATGTTTGTGGCGGGATTGAGGTTACCACTGACAGCTTTGCACTGTCAGCTAGCTGATTTTATGGGATTGTCTGTCAGCCAGATTGCTCCGAACGCATGGAGGATCTTTATAAGTACTGAGATCCTATGGGGTCGTCTGAGTGGTGGGAACCGTCAGCTTTCATTGGACGAGTTCTTCTATTGCTACCGTTCCCAACACATCGTCTCTTCTAAGGGGACTTATCACTTTTCCGCCTAGGAGAAGGACTTGAGACTCGCGTCTGACTTGCCGGACTCTAATAGAAATTGGAAAAGTAGGTACTTTTTTATTGAGGGGAATTGAGGGGACGGATTGGGTATGCCATCTTGAAGAATGGGTTACTATACCCCACGGTTTTGATAATACCTGGGGAATAATTAAAGCCTCAGGTAGAGCCCCGTTAGCTTTTATTTGCTTCCTACCTCGTCAGCTTTTGTTCATTTATTTCTAAAATGTGCTTTGACGTCATCATTCTGTTATTCTTTTGCAGCCAACACTTGCCCACATATAACTGATGAGCAGTGGGATTTCATCCATCGGGTTTTAGAAATTCCCATTGAGGAACAGAAGTGCAGGGACTTGATCACCCTTAATGCTCTCCATTTGTATTGCGGGGGCCCGGAGCCATCGTCTGAAGCTCGTAGGTTGGACGAGTACTCTCGCCGTCGTAAGTGCTCAACTTTCCTCGTCAGCTTTATTTCTGCCGTCATCCTTTTCTAACGCCCGTCAGTTGGCATATGCAGAAATGGAAGCAGCTAGCCAAAGGGTGAGGCCGGTTGCTACAAGAAAGAAAGAGGAGGAAAGGAAGTCGAAAGGAGAGGGGGTCTCCTCGTCGGCCCCCAAAACTGTTACTAAGGTCCTGGCAAAGAAGAAACCTGATGGGAAGGACGATCGTCTTCTTAAAATGGTGGCCGTCACCCCTAGGAATGAACACCCTAAAAAGTCACCTCCCAAGTCTAGCCGAGGCGCGGGCAAGGGAGCGATGACTTCTTCTGGTCCCATAGCTGTCAGCTTCTTACACACAAGGACTACGCAGTCGTGGAAGTGGAGTCCATCATAAAGCCGACGGACATAGAGCCCTGTGATCAGCTGGGGACGGAGGATCTGGGGGCATCAGCTCTTTTTGACCTTACCCGGGTAAGCTTGCATATACTTTAGCTAATTTTGTCTCGTCTCATTTCTACTTATTGACTGATGACTGTGTCCTTTTCAGGCTTTGGTGTATGTTAAGGCACTTCAGGACAAGTGTGTTGCTAAGGAGGTGGTCGTCACCCGGGTTAGGAAACATAACAAAAACTTACTGGACCAGCAGGAGCAATATAAGGAGGCTGTCCGTACTTTAAACGGTGAGCTGAAGGAAGTAAAGGAGAAGTTGAAGGAGGCAGGTCGTCGGGCGCAGATACTGCAAGGAGAGCTGACAACCTTGGGTGAGCAGGTGAAGAAGGTAGGGGCCGACGCTGTCAAGGAGTTCAAGGAGTTCAAGGAGTCACAATCATTCGTCGACTCGTGTGTTGAATACAATGGCACTGGCTTCGAAGACTACCTTAAACGGGTCGCGTCTTCCTATCCTGACTTGGATTTATCCGAGATTACCATGGACGATCTAGTGCCGCTGACACCTGTTGGCGACACCGTCGTTGGGGAGAGTGATGACTCTACGGAGTCTGATCCCCCTCCCAGGAACGATGGCATCATCTTGGCTCAACCCGCCGTGACTCCTCCCGTCAGCACCACCAATCCTCCCCTTGAGATCCTAGACGTGGAGGACCCTCCTACTTGGGGCAAAGATGACAAGACCCTTACTGACACTCCTACTGCCTAACCCTGGCCCTTTCCTTTTCTTTTCTTTTGCAATTTTTATATTTAATGTAATTTTTAAATACTGTTTAAATGTCCTAGTGTCTTTTAGGCTTTGCTTGTAAAGACTTCACTTTATTTTATGGCATTTTATGTTTGTCGCTTGTGCATGGATGGTTAACTTTGAAAATTTACTGACTTTATTTCTTGGCTTCTTACTGAGCCCTTCTGCTTAGGACTTGATAATATTAACTCGTGCACCGTCTACTTGATTACAGGTCAAGTGCCTTGTGGGTTTTATAATTATAATTTGGACTTGCCCACTTTATGTACCCGTCCACTTTGTGGATTTTGTGCTCGTCCATCTTATGGGTAGGCTAATGATCCCATCTACTTCGTAGGTTTAAACTCGTCCACTTTTGTGGGTTCGTCCATCTTGTGAACTCGACCACTTAACATCGTCCACTTTATGGATATTAACAGTAACCTCGTCTGCTTCGTGGACTTAATGAGCTTGTCCATTTTATGGACTTGATAATTTTTTATCCGCCTGGGATCAACTTTGGACCCCCCTTTTTTTTATCTCCTTGGCATAAAGTCGTCAGCTTTGGACTTCGTTGTCTTTTTGGGATAAAGTCATCAGCATTGGACTTTCTGTCTTTTGGGGATAAAGTCGTCGGCTTTGGACTTTTTATCTTTTTGGGATAAAGTCGTCAGCTTTGGACTTTTTAGTGGCTTAACAATGTCGTCCACTTTACGGTCGTTGACAATAACCTCGTCCATTTTATGGATTTCAGTAATTTTTTAACCTCTTGGGATGAGGTGGTCCATTTTGTGGACTGAACAATCGGGTCATCTACTTTGCAGACCCGTCTACTATGGGATGTCGTCGTTCACTTTGTGGTCGTCGGTTTTGTACTTTAGAATTCTTCACCCTCTTTGGGATAAATTCGTTTGTGTGGACTCAATAGCGTTGTCCGTTTTATGGACACTAACGACAACCTTGTCCACTTTGTGGGTTTTTCTGCAAAATACTTTGGCCATGTCTGGATAAACTTTCATTATAATAAATCATGCGAAGTAATTCCCAAGAGAAGAAGACCTGCCCCTTGGGCTTTAAGAGAGCTATTGTAGCAAAAACTAAAATAAATAGAAAAACTAAAGGGGTAGATATAAGGTAATCTAGAAATAAGAGGTTGCTGCCTTTCATGCCATCCTTTTTATTGGTAGTACTTCCGTAGGTGCTCAGCGTTCCATAGATGGTGTAGCTTCTGTCCTTCTAGCGTTTCCAGGTGGTAAGTGCCCTTTCTCTGCCATGACGCAACTCGGTAAGGCCCTTCCCAGTTGGGGCCAAGCTTCCCCTGGGTAGGGTCTCTAGTAGCACCCATGACCTTTCTCAGAACAAGATCTCCAACCTGAAAGTCTTTGTGTCGGACTCGGGAGTTGTAGTGCTTAGCCATGCAGTCTTAGTACCGTACGAGCCTCTGTTCTGCTGTTGCCCTGACCTCGTTGATTAGATCAAGCTGTAGACGCATAGCCTCGTTGTTTTCGCTTTCATTGTGGCTATCCTGTAGCTTGTGAGCCTTATCTCGGCTGGGATGACCGCCTCGTTCCCATAAGTTAGCCGAAATGGTGTTTCTCCTGTAGGTGTCCTTGCTATTGTCCTGTATGCCCATAGTATGCTCGGTAGTTCTTCAGGCCATATGCCCTTTGCCCCCTCAAGCCGAGTCTTGATGATTTTGAGCAAGGATAGGTTCGTCACTACAACTTGGTCGTTGGCTTGGGGTTGGGCGGGGGACGAGTAATGATTCTTTATTCCTAGCTGCGAGTAAAACTCCCGAAAGGGACAGTTGTCGAATTGTTTCCCATTGTCCGAGACTAAGACTCTAGGGATCCCAAACCTATATATGATGAATCTCCAGATGAAGCTTCGCACGTTCTTCTCGGTAATGGTAGTCAGGGCTTTAGCTTCTACCCATTTTGTGAAGTAGTCTATGTCCACTATCAGGAACTTCAACTGTCACATCGCTGTTGGGAATGACCCCATGATATTTAGCCCCCATTGAGCGAATGGCCATGGGGCTGTTATGGGAGTCAACTCTTTGGATAGCTGCCTGATGATATTGCCGAATCTTTGGCATTTGTCACAGGCTTTGACATATGCCTGAGCGTCATTTTGCATAGTGAGCCAATAATACCGCGCTCGGATCAGCTTATGTATCAACGATTGTGACCCTGAGTGGTTTCCGCAGATCCCTTTGTGGAATTCTCTCATAACGTAGTCCGCTTCTTCGGGACCTAAACACCTTAGGTACGGGTGGGAGAAGCCTCTCTTGTACAAGACGTCCTTCATCAAGACAAATCATGCCGCTTGAACCTTTAGCTTTGTTGCGGCCTCCCTTCCATCTGGTAGGGTGCCATCTTTTAAGTAAGAGACTAATGGCATGGTCCAATTATTTTCGAAACCAATCTCTTGCACATCGACAGAATCTATTAGCAGAGAAATCTGAACAAAAGAGAGCACGTTATCTAGGGTAATCGTGTGTTCGGACGAAGTGGCTTTGGCAAGGCGGTTGGCTTGCTCGTTCTCTTCTTTGGGGATCTGGACGATTTTGGCCTTCAGCTTGTCCGCCCTTCTCTTCACTTGATCCAGATATCTCTTCATTCTTTCGTCTCTACACTTATAGTCCCCGTTTACTTGGTTGGTGACGACCTGAGAGTCGCAGTAAACAATCACATTCGAAGTCATCAAGAAATGACCAGACATAGTATCCCTTAACGTTGATGCTTGCCCTGCAACCAAAGCCTCAATTATTGCTTAATATCTTTGACATTGGAACTTATAGATACTTAAAGCTATGCCGTTTATCCATATTTTTAAGACAATGTGCAGAAAAATTTTCAAAATTTTAATTCAAAACATGTTTTTGGTCTCTTGTTGTTAATTTACATTTTCAATCTTGCCTATGGCCTTATTGTTATGGTTATCCATTGTTACCTATCAGAAATAAAACCTTGAAAAAACTTCAATTGATGCCTTAATATAAAGATGTGGGACTTTCACTCACAAGTGTGTGTGCGTGTGTATAACAATTACTACATGACGCAAAACAAAAGCGTAAAAGAACTAGTTCTTGTTTGAGACCCTTAACATTCACAAAGAAAAAAAAAATCAGGAATCCACGAAAAATAAAGAATCCTCAATTTTATTGAAAATGTATTGTTCTTTTTTCTTTTACAAATTGCCAGTCTATTTAAAGGTGTTAGGTTCTAAAGATTAGGAACTAATGTATTTAGAACTTCAATTTGTATGTTGGCAAACCATGATCAAAACAATGTTTAGTCGTGTGTTAGACTTGCTCAAAGTATGGGTCTTAATGTAAAGTTGGAATCGAGTTTTTATGCAGAATTATCTTTAACTTTCTGTATGACTCGATCGATCGAAAATTATACTCGATCGATCGAAAATCGTGCAGAACGTTTTTCTGCAGAAAATTCCAACTCAGCCCAAGCCCGTTTTAATGTATAGGGTTTTATGTTTTGCCCTAAGTACATAAGGGAAAACCCTAGCCACGTTTTCAGAGTTCTGTTTTGCTGTGTTTGTGAATCTCTCTGTGAGATCTAGAGGTGTTTACCTTCACATACACTTAGGGTTTACAAACTTGAGATTTATGTCAAGAGTTGTGTAGATCAATACAGTTGCAGAATCAATAGAGCATAAAGATATACAAGCAGGTGCGCTTGTGGATTTGCTGAAGAATTCCGGAAAGAAGGAGTCCGTGGATCTCGGAGCTATCATGGGGTCATGGTAGTAAGTTTCCTACACTTGGGTAGCAACAAGATGTTAGTGGTCTAAGTCTTGTCGTGTAAACTTTAATTCTTTCATAGTGGATTCAGTTTACCTTGAGGATAGCTAAGTCAAATCCTCCCCGGGTTTTTACCGGTGTGGTTTCCTGGGTCATCATATCTTTGTGTTATTTATTTTTCCGCTGCTTTGTTATTTTTGCTTATTTGTGTTAACCTAGTTTTAATTAAATTACCTAAGTTAATCACTTGGCTAATTCACTAGGTTAATCTGTTGGGTTTAAGGGGTCTAAACGAACTGACAAGTGGTATCAGAGCGGGTAACTCTTTTATTTTAGATCTTTTGATCTAAGAGTTGATCCTTGATCCCTGTTATCATGGATAATTTGAAGTGTCTTACTGTTTTTGATTGTGATGATTTGAATAAGAAGGACACTATTGTTTCCGTTGATCTTTTTGATGCCTGTGAAACTCTTCGTAAAGAATTATTGAAAACTATGAGAATTGCTAAGAAATTTAAGGAAGAGTTAAAATTGGCTAATCTTGAAAAAGAGGAATTGATTGTTAGATTAGATGAATCTAATAAAAAGAATGAATTTTTGAGAAATTAAATTTCCTCTAAAGATGAGAAGATGAAAAGCTTGGAACAAGAGTTAGTTGAATCTAAAGCTAAAATTGAAAATTTGACTAGTACCAAGCTTGCTGATGATAACAGAAGTGTTTCTGTTTCTCTTAAGCCTAAAGCTGAAAATGTCTATATCCCTCCTTTCAAGAGGAATAATAAAGAAAAGGCTTATTTTGCTAGGTTAGACAAAGGTAAAAGTTCTGATGTAGACGCTGAAGTTTCTAAACCTAAGTCTAAACCTACTGTTGGAGAGCATAAGAAATCTGTTTTTGTGCCTACTTGTCACCTTTGTGGTGTTGTTGGTCATATTAGACCAAATTGTTCTTTATTGAGGCAAAAACCAAAATCTGAGACTAGATTTGCTATTTGGAATACTGATGTTCCTAAATTTATTCCTGTTTGTCACTTTTGTGGTGTCTCTGGTCACATACGTCCTAATTGTTATAAATTAAAATTTAAGCATTCTGTATTTCAATCTAGGATATGTGATGATATTTCTCCTGCCATAAGTCCAAATAAATTGTTTCATATTCTTTTGAAAAATTTGAGCTTGTTGGCTTGTGAAAGGAATTTGCAGGATTTTAGTCTTTCTCAGAAGATTGGTGCAATCCCTCAAATACACTCTGCTTCACATGGATTTTCACCTACAAAGCCGAAGACTCGTGCTATATGGGTGAGAAAAGATTCTCTAAGGTGAGTGTTGCTGACTTGTCCCTAATTTAATTCTTTCAATTATTTGTGGACATGTTTTGTTTCTGTTTTTGGTTGTTTTGTTTTTTAGTTTGTTTTTGTTTAAAAAAAATCCAAAAACATTATAAAATTTCAAAAAGTCAAAAATATTTTATTTTGTGTCTAGTTTTATTTTTCTTGAGGATTACATGAATTATGATATCTCTCTCTTGATTTAGAACATGCTTGACATTGTGGAGAAACTTGAATATTATGTGCTATATAAGAGCTAAGCTATTTTTTGATTTTGTTTGAGTATGTACTAGTTTGTACATGTACTCATGGGTTAATTAAGAAATTGATATTTCTTGTTTGTGTACCCTCTATAGCTTAGTTAAGCACTGTCATGCATTGCATTTGCATCTTTGTTCATTTAGCATAATGTGTGCTTTTTGTTTTAGGTCATAAATTTTTTTAAAACCAAAAAGATTTTTATGTGTTTTGTATCTTGGATTTATAATTAAGGTTGGCCATATTATCTTTGCATAACATGTTTATGTACTTTGTTTAGCTTAGATGAGCTTATTTATTGCACTTTACTGGCTGAAGTCTTTGTAGTGCATGTTGTGTGGGAAAGATGTTTATAGTTTTTGATCACTTGTCTTGATCTTGAAGTCACATGCCTTTGATTGTCGGACTTGAACTTATTGAGAAAGGCATAAATAACCATCTCACCACTATTTACTAGCCAATCATGAACACCTTAGTGCATATCGTAAGATTTTGTGCTCGAGAAAGTGTAGCACATGCACAAAAAGAACATAAGGTGTAGCCTCGAACTAAATACTAAAATTGGTGTGTACATTATTGGGCTATAATAATATCACAATTCAAATAAAATTGGTGTGTACATTATCCCAGCTATATTATTAAGTTTCTAATCAATTAAATTGAATAATGAGGCAAATCAAGAAACTTATATGATTGCAAGCTTTTATTCTAGGAGATGTGAGAGTTATATGATGTAACTCTTTAGGTGATAGTCTCTCTCAAATTTATGTGATGAATTTTGTAGACTTTGTGATTGATTACTATTCACATATCACCTCACATGTATCTCAAGCTTTTGCTAGTTGCACGCACTACACATGTTACTCTTTGCTAAACTTTGTACATGTTATTGTGTGTGATTTTTTTGTGGCCATCCAAGATTATATGTTCCTTGATTTTGATACAAAATTTGTGTTTTTAAGGACAAATTTATTGAAAATCTTAATTTTGGAAGATCTGGGCTGTATTCATATGTTTTTGAAAAATTTTTAGTCTCATACTCATGCATTTCATTCATGAATTACTCTGCTTTGAGGAGTTACTGCATTAATTTGTTCTGTTTTTCAAAAATTTGAGTTTTCCAGAATTTCGACCGATCGAAGCTGTTTCTCGACCGATCGAAATTGCGATTAAAATTTTTGGTTTGATTCTGTCTGACTCGATTGGTATTCGATCGATCGAAACTGAAAAATTTTCAGTTTTTAGTGTTTTGACCAAATTTTTTCTTGCATCATTTATGTTTAGGATTCACATGAGTTGCATTGTTTTCTATATCCATCTTGCAGTTTTCCAGTCATATCTCTCATTGTTTTCACACATAACATGCATACACTTTGCTAAATTGGGTACTCAACTTGAATTAAAATATTGATTGATTAATTTTTGAGTTCTTTGTACATTTTAGTATATGCTATTTTTTTTCTTGATGTGTGAACTGCAGAAATTATTTTTCTTAAGAGATATGATGGATAATCAATGTGCAAATATTTTCTCTACTTATGCAACTGTTTATGGGTCACACAGTGTCAAGTTTGCATTTATTGAAAGAGAGAATTTTTTTATGTGTATCCTCAACTTAATTTTTTTTAGGTTTGTGTTTTTTTTATCCCCACCTCCTAAATTTTCCCTAAAACTGTTTTTTCCCAAAACTTGTTTTGTTTTTCCTATTTTTATAGGGGGAGAAAGTTTTTTTTAACCTTTGTTGTTGCTCTTCATAGGGGGAGTTCTCTCTATTTTCTCTTGAGCTAATCTGTTTTATGTTCCCTTGGTTCTCTTTTTCTCTCATGTTTACTCTTTGTTTGAGTTGTATTTGTCAATACGTGACAAAAAGGGGGAGAAATAGATGAAATGTGGGATTTCTTGTTGTCTTGTTAAGGGGGAGAAAATTGTTTTTGAAAAGGGGAGAATATAAAAACTTCTTGATGTATCTAACTTAGGGGGAGAGTTAGAGTTTTTTTTTTTATATATTCCTTGTTTTTTTTTCCACACATGCGTTTATGTGTTTGTTAAGTGTTACAGGAATATACAGGTTGTTTTCAGTCGAGCTGCTGTCTATTTTGCAACTGTTAGATAGTAGTTTAGGTTGAATTGTTAAGTGGCTATTTATTGTAATGGGCTATTTCAAATTGTAACTTTGAACTTTTTGTTAAGTTTGTGTTTTGTCACGGATTGCCAAAGGGGGAGTTTGTTAGGTTCTAAAGATTAGGAACTAATGTATTTAGAACTTCAATTTGTATGTTGGCAAACCATGATCAAAACAATGTTTAGTCGTGTGTTAGACTTGCTCAAAGTATGGGTCTTAATGTAAAGTTGGAATCGAGTTTTTATGCAGAATTATCTTTAACTTTCTGTATGACTCGATCGATCGAAAATTATACTCGATCGATCGAAAATCGTGCAGAACGTTTTTCTGCAGAAAATTCCAACTCAGCCCAAGCCCGTTTTAATGTATAGGGTTTTATGTTTTGCCCTAAGTATATAAGGGAAAACCCTAGCCACGTTTTCAGAGTTCTGTTTTGCTGTGTTTGTGAATCTCTCTGTGAGATCTAGAGGTGTTTACCTTCACATACACTTAGGGTTTACAAACTTGAGATTTATGTCAAGAGTTGTGTAGATCAATACAGTTGCAGAATCAATAGAGCATAAAGATATACAAGCAGGTGCGCTTGTGGATTTGCTGAAGAATTCCGGAAAGAAGGAGTCCGTGGATCTCGGAGCTATCATGGGGTCATGGTAGTAAGTTTCCTACACTTGGGTAGCAACAAGATGTTAGTGGTATAAGTCTTGTCGTGTAAACTTCAATTCTTTCATAGTGGATTCAGTTTACCTTGAGGATAGCTAAGTCAAATCCTCCCCGGGTTTTTACCGGTGTGGTTTCCTGGGTCATCATATCTTTGTGTTATTTATTTTTCCGCTGCTTTGTTATTTTTGCTTATTTGTGTTAACCTAGTTTTAATTAAATTACCTAAGTTAATCACTTGGCTAATTCACTAGGTTAATCTGTTGGGTTTAAGGGGTCTAAACGAACTGACAAAAGGCTCCAAAAAACTTATTTCCCAAGTAAAGATAATCCTAAACAGATTCTAATGGATAGCGTATCAAAATAGGACTCTAATTGAGTAGGAAAGTTTTAAAAGCATTTAGATTCAAGGAAATAAGGTCCCATCTTCTAAAATTACCAAAACTAGTTTAAAACCCCGAACGTGCATATACACATACACAATTAAAAATACACACCCATACACACCCACACACCATATATATAAGTTTCTGCTTAATAAATAATGGCTGTTTATAGTATTATGTAAAAAGTTGATAAATTTAAAATATTTTTAGCTAGACAAACAAATGGCATTTGCAAACATAATCTTTCAAACTCTCGCTATTTCTAATTTTAGAAATATAATTAGATATACAATTAAGTTTTTTATGATTCATTTATATTAGACTCCTCGTATTTTGCATCGCATTAACTCACTTGACATAAAAATTAAAAACTTTTATTAAAAAGTTTTGATGGGACATATAACACAAAATTAGACTCCAATTGAAATTCAATTTGGATTCTAATTGAATTTTCTCTCAGATTGGTTCTCTCTCTCTCTCTCTCTCTCTCTCTCTCTCTCTCTCTCTCTCTCTCTCTCTCTCTATATATATATATATATATATGCATGTATATAAATCGATACTCACCTGGTAGCTTTTAAGAGACTTGATAGATGGAGTTGGTGGTATTTTAACCTTAAACTATCATTGAGAGCATCTTGAATTGTCCACGAGTTATTATTTACATCACTAAATCCTGAAAAGATTAGATGCATAAATACATAATTAAAAGTTTTTAGTACAATATTTGTAGAGGGAATACAAGATTGTCTTACCGTTTTCTGTAATTATAATAGGTGGATTATTGAAAATTTTCTCTACGTATAAAATAAGTTCTTGAATTCCCCTTGGATAGATGTAAAGCCAGCTAGAAGGGGTCTACAAAATTAACCATTTATGGCATTCTTTACTTAGTAAATTGAGTATGATCACATTCTTTAAATTTCAACATAACAATATGATGGTGTTGTGCTAAGAGATAGAGAGAAGATTACCGGTTCGCCAATAGGAATGCCATCTTTCTCAGCTGCATATGGCAACAAATTGTGTGACCGTGTAAGTGAAAATTTCATAATTTTTAAGCTAAATAGTTACATTCAATTTCTTGGGTGATGTACTTTAGGTTCTCAAATTAAATTCTACCGTGTGGTTATACTTTTGTTGGGAAAGATAATCAATGCTTTTTGCACTTTATTGATCATTGCAATCATGTTATTGAATTTAATAAGAAAGCCAAAGCTACAATACCTATGGAAAAATATGTAATTTGTATTGTATTTTTACTGTAATTTTTATAATCATAAGGTTTTGGCTTTTCAACTTACAATGATTTACATGACTATCTGTTGTGTAACTTAGGTTTACACTACGAGAAGATGTGGAGTCATCTGCATATCTTGCAGTGTAGTAATTTACTCCAAGGAAATTTAGAGACCCCTTTACCATCTTGGATTGTATTACAGTGAAGTTGGGCAGTCAATTTCCCACCAAAGCATGCATGGACTTAGGGTAGTCACCATAGGTAACAGGATAAGCAAACCTAGACAAGTAATAATAGTAATACTAATGATGATGAATTTCATAAAAAATAATCACTATCAATAATAATTGGGAAACACACAACATATTCAAGAGCATTATTGATTATTGTCATGAGAGATCCAACCATTAATAGTGTAATTTATCACATATTTATGTAAAGGTTACGTGATATTTTAATAAATTATTCAAACAACAACTGGACTAATCAAATTCATTTCATTTATTTATATCAAGATGAGACGTGTGGAATATGATCAAATTTACTGGTTTTGTCAAGGATTTGGGGTAGTAGATCTCTGAAAAATTGGTATCTGTACAATTATTGGGGATATTTCTAATATTTGGGAAGACTTGTCTTAGGTTTATTATTGTAATTTTCCACATATATGTAGCCAGCTAATAGGATAGTACATATATATATATATATATATATATATATTTATATATTTATTGATGAACTTTGAAACTCCTGCTGTGGAAGACATAATAAAACCTCAAAAACTGTCGATGTAACCATAAATCTGGGTGAATCATGCAAAATTTGGTATTCATGTGTGTGCATAGGTCTTTGTTGTTGTTTTCTTTTTCTTTTTCTGTTCTTTGCATGTCATAAATCCTAGCTTAGGTTTCCTATTTCCTCACATTTCTAGCAGAAAATTCCAGTCATAGTACTTACCATCCAAATGCAAAATCAAGAGCTCTAGAGGCAGCCTTGCTACTAGCAAATTAGCAATTGTTTGGTACTTAGGCACCATCCAAAACGTTGATACTGTAATTCCAATTTCTCCCATTTGAGAAGCCTATAAAAATAAAAAATAAAAAAAAAACCCTCTATCAAAAGCATCCTAACACTATATATTTAATTTTTTTTTATTCCACTGAAATTGTGTATGTATATATGTATCCATGTATAATTATATTATTATAGGCCAAAAAGTCTAATTATACAAAAAAGATTAAAACTATCAAGCTGACATAATATAACTAGTATACAATAAAAGTGGTATCAATTGAAGACTTATGTAAAAGTAATATTGCATTGATCATAATTTAATATCTCAAAAAATTGTGAAAAAAGTTGTGATTTTTATTTTTATTTTTTGTGTTTCTAGCATTGCTCATTATAGATAACGAAAGCCTTCTAAAATTATTTTTGAATATTATTGTTTAGTCACAAACCTGAGAAAGAAGGATATGATGAGCTACCATGTAGGGCTCTATCCCCGAGTTCCCAAAGGTGCAGTTTCCTACATAGTTAGAACATCTACCTGGTGCTATGGTACCGGTTGCATACCCTTCACTACTGAATGTATTTGGCTCGTTAAAAGTGGTCCAGAGCTTCACTCTATCACCAAATTCCTTAAAGCAGAAGTCCGCATAGTCATGATAGTCATTGCTGATTTTTTGGACTGATTTGTTAATAGCACACCCAATAGAAATTTGTTGAATAATGTAACATTGATAAAAAATACACGAAGTATATCTCTATTTGTCTCTCTCACATCCTTGGCTATTGCTTAATCAAATGTTGATGGTATGTCAAACTTACACAATGTCGATGCTCAAAAATCCATTATACTCATCTTCAAGTACTTGTGGAGTGTCCCAATGGAATAAAGTTACACAGGGTTGTATACCTGCTCATTATTCTGAAATTAGGAAGGGAACGTACCAAAAAAAAAGGTTGGGATGAAGGGCAAATGAAGTTTTACCTTTGTATAGGAACTCATTAATGAGTTCATTATAGAATTGACTCCTTGTTCGTTCACTCCCCCGCTAAGTTTTCCCTCTAAAAGACAAAAATGAACTTCATTTATTTATATTATACATATCATTGGTACTTTTTTTTTTTTTTTTGAGAAGAAATATCATTGGTATACTTTGGCAGTGACAATATAAATAGCAAGAATTCTTATCCTTAGTTTTTATTTTTTTTATTATTATTATTTTTTTTTTTTGGAATGAAATAGTCAATTTAAATGTGATTCACTAATCGCTACCATATTAGGTAAAATGGTGAGGGAAGTATCATGGATGAACTTACTAGGACGTACTCTAGACCATGAGATGGAGAATCTAAAGGAGTCTAGGCCAATTTCTTTCATTAGAGCAATATCCTCCTGAAACCAAGCTAAGTTTTCTTATCAAATTTACCCCCACAAAAAAAGGTAAATGAAGAAAGTATATTTCACTGTTCCACTATGTAAGATGCTCAAGGAAAAGTGAAGTAAATCATACCTTGATATGATGGTAAAAATATTCAGCTACATTCCCTGTGCTATGGTCCAAAATTTTTTCTATCGTGATAACATAAAATTTCTCAAAAACTATCATAACTATAAGAGGGATATGCGGTAAAATTGAAATTTATTACATTAAACCTTAGTACTATAGTGAAGTAAAAACAGTAAAAATCATTTTTTCCACTTAAAAGGTGTTAAATAAAATGTATTAAGATTGCCTGTTAGTTATATCTGTACTATATTTCAAAATGACTAATATTCTCATAATTCAAGATCTAAATAGTTGTTTATTAACTTAGTATATCTCAAATCTGAGACTCAAGTCACTGTATCGAACGGATGAAGTAAAAACAAACCTCTCTCTCATTAATAGAAACAAAATACAATTACAAGTTAAAGCTAGCGTATTTTGTAGGAGGTTAATTTTTTGATCCATAATGTAGCTAAATGAATTCTTTTGAGTTATTTTGAGGGTACTATCCCTATCTCTTTTTTTTTTTTTTTTTTAAGATTTTTGCCTTGGGCTGCAGGAGGAATATTGGAGTGCAATACCTTTTGTAATCTGTATGCTGTTTCTTTTTCTATGCACTTACTTTTTTTTTTTTTTTTTTTGAGAAAAAAATTTATACTTAGTATGCGTTTGGATACCGCTTATTTTGTTGAACACTAAAAAAAAAAAAAATATTTTTTGTTACTATTCATTACTGTGCTGCACTGTTCATTGGCCAATTTTTACTATGCCATGAATAGTAAAAATTGGCCAATGAACAGTGCCATACGCGCTGAGCTGAAGAAAAAAAAAAAATAAAGCTGAAACTCAGGAAATGTGCCGCAAATCCAAACAAGCTTACTAGGTGTTTGTTTGGAAAAGATTATCTTTGCGAACTTATCTTACTATTTAGCTTATTTTTGCTATTATTTATAGGTCTCACTGCACTTTTAGGTATTATTCATGGGTTCCACTGTATTATTTCAGTTAACTTTTACCTTTATTTACAGTACTTTTAGCAAAAAAATTTTAGTTTCAACAAAATAAACGGATTCCAAACGGACTCTATGCATTATACATATAACACAAATAAAAGCCTGCGTATTTTGTAAACAAATAATTCACATAATTCCATTGACTTATAGTTATAGGTTCAACCTTTCAGGGTCAAATAAATGGAGGAGAAAAAAAAAAAACTTTTAGGGTTTGCATTATTCTAAGGATTCAACAGTTTAAGTACATTGACTTATAGATTCACGTGCACATGTAATATTTCGTACTCATCAGTCACAATTGGTTCCAAAGATTGAGAGCTCAGGAGCCTATTGTACTACAGTTTTCCAAGCCTTTTTATATAGGAATTTTTTTACTTTACTAAGCATACTTATGGGAAGCTTGGAGTAAGTCTTACTATAACTATAAAATAGTATCTTAGAGAGCGATTGCTTAAGACCTATGAATAATAGTAAATGTCTTAAGCAATCACTCTCTAGGATACAACGACAACTCTGCTAATATATTTTTTTAAATTTGACTAGTTGATGATGTACAATAAAATAGTATTTACTGTTGGATATGTTTTAAAATTTAAAGAGAAATATAATAAATTTAATTTTTGGGTAGGTGACATGTGGTGCCATCTGTATTGCTATTGACCAAATTGGTGGATATGGTAAGCGAGAATTAAGTCCACCTACCCCAAAAAATTCCTTCTCTTCTTCATAATTTCCAACTCCTTTTCGAAACAGTTTTTTCCCTTCCTTAATCTCCTCTATCTTGCCAAAACTCTTGCTCTTTATTGGCAAATATTCCTTCAAAAAGTATCAGTAGACTTTGTTAACACCTTCCAAAACAAAGGTCAGTGTCATGGGAAGTTCTCAAATATTATGATGGGTTTATTAACACCTTCCAAAAAAGAAATCTTTAAACTGTGCAACCATATATACAAAGGTAAGGTTTCATTCAAATTATGAAGAAAAAAAGGTGCTATCTGATAGACTGATACTCTAATTTTTTTTTTTTCTGTGTTCTTCAATCTATTTATATTGGGCATCCAATGATGAATTTGAAACTCTAACTGTGAGTGCATGTTAGCAGTGTTTCCATTGTATCCTAGAGAGTGATTGCTTGAGACATTTGCACTAAAGGGTCCTCCTAGTGAAGGCAAACTCACTACTTAAGGATAGCGGATTTAGTTCCATGCCTCAACGATCAATTTCTGCTTAATCTTGAATTTTATATGCTTTTACACTTGTTGATTTTGTTTAGTTGATCTGAACAAATCCTAATATTACAGTATTGCTATATTATTGAAATTGATTTATAACTTTGTTAATGAATTTGAGCAATCATTCAAACTGTTTTTCTAATATTTACTTGTCTTCATACAACAACTGAATTCTTATTACCATTGTTAACTTGCATTGGTCTCTCTCTCATACAAAGTAAGAAAAATGAACTCAATGTTAAGTGGCATTCAGTGTTCCAAGTTCTTTAACTTTTGAAGAAACAGTCCTCCAAAATCATGTGGAGAATGAAACTTGGAAAGAATTAATGTACCGATGAAAACATTGATGCAGAGAGTGAGAAAGAAAGAGAGTCTGAGACCTGGATGTGTAGCAGTGAAAGTATCCCATATGCTAGTCCCTTTGCCATCCTGGTATGCAGCTCCTTCATACTGTAAAGGAAAAAGATTTAAAACACCAAACATACTTAATGCAAAAGCACCATACATATATGTTAGAGCTGATAATTAATCACCATTGCTGCATACATACCTGGTAAGCACTTGACCCTACTCCAAACCATTTGGAAAATCACTCCTGCTGAGACCTTCAGTGCTACCAAAAAAATAAGACAGAGCTACAAGGTAGAAGAATAGTTGATGAATTTCCATGTTTGAGTTCTGGTTGCAGTGCACTGTTTAGCTCCAACTTCCTAGCTATATACTGTTAATTGTTGGAGGTTTTAAACACTTGCATACGTACCCAAATTTAAATCTTTGACAAATGTGTTCTTAGTGTCTCTTTTTCCAATCCATATGCAAATTTAAATTAAAAAATATTGTTAGAAATACTGAATAATTGTATTGTATTTCTCAATCAAAGAATATATATGAGTGTGCCTTTATATAGGAGGTATATGAGTGTAGTACAAGTAGGAGTGTAGTACAAGATGTGTGCTGTACAAGTAATCAAGTGTGCTCTACAAGTAAACCAGTTTGGGCTTAAAGCCCACAACACTATACACGTTAACAGCCCCCCTCAAACTCAAGGTGGATGTGAGACTAGCTTGAGGTTGTCAACTAAATCACGAAGGCGTCCTTTAGGATGTGACTTGGTGAAGATATCTGCAAGTTGATCTTTGGAGGAGACGGAGAAGAGCTGGAGAGCACCATGGACAAGATAAAAATGGATAAAATGACAATCAATCTCGATATGTTTAGTCCGTTCATGGAAGACATCATTGTGAGCAATATGAATGGCACTCTGGTTGTCACAATAAAGAGGAGTAGCAGAGGATGTGGACACACCTAAGTCCTTAAGAAGCCATCGTAGCCAAAGGAGCTCAGATGTGGTATCAGCAAGGGCACGATATTCTGCTTTAGTACTGGAGCGGACCACATGAGTTTGTTTCTTGCTTCGCCAAGAAATCAGAGAAGAACCAAGAAGAAAGCAATAACCAGTGGTGGACCTGCGATCAGTGGGATCTCCTGCCCAATCAGCATCAGAAAATGCACGGAGAATAAGAGGAGACTGAGCAGAGTAGAAAAGACCATGGAAGAGAGTGCCCTTTAAGTATCGAAGAATATGCAGAACAGCAACATAGTGAGTCGATCATGGAGCAGACAGATACTGGCTCACCTGGTGAACAGCATAGGAGATGTCTGGATGAGTGACAGTGAGATAAACTAGGCTGCTAATCAAGCGTCTGTAAAGAGAGGGATTAGACAATGGCTTCCCTCCTGAGGGAGTCAGATGTGCATTAAGCTCAACTGAAGTGTCAACAGTCTTGCTATTAGTGAGTCCAGCTCGAGACAAGAAGTAGCTGAGATGTCCAAGATCTTTCATCTCAAATCGCTGACTAAGAAAATCTTTGAGTTCTTGAATGCCACTGAGGTCATCACCAGTTATGATCATATCATCCACATACATGAGAAGTAAAATAGTGCCTTTGTCAGTGCGACGAAGAAATAAGGCAGAATCATAATGACTGGCCATGTAACCCAAGCGAGAGATGGTAGAGCTGAATTTAGCAAACCAAGCTCGTGGAGCTTGTTTAAGGCCATAAAGTGCATGTCGAAGGTGACAAACCTTGTTTGATTCAACAGAGAGACCAGGAGGAGGTTGCATATAAACTTCTTCACTTAAATCCCCATTAAGGAATGCATTTTTAACATCCATCTGGAAAAGGTCCCATTTACTGGCAGCAGCAACAGCTAAGAGGGCACGAACAGATGAGATACGTGCAACCGGAGCAAAGGTCTCTTCATAATCAATCCCATACTCCTGTGTAAAGCCTTTTGCAACAAGACGAGCTTTGTAGCACTCAATGGACCCATCAGAGAGAGTCTTAATCTTGTAGATCCACTTATAACCAACCACAGATTTCCCAGGGGGGAGAGTCACCAAATCCCTAGTATGGTTTTTAGATAATGCATCAAGTTCCTCTTTCATTGCAATCTGTCATAAAGGATCAGTGGAAGCCTCACGATAGGTGTGAGGCTCGTGCAGTGTAGCAAGAGCAGTGTAACAATGATAGTCAAGTAAATGTGCAGGAATGGATCTTACCCGAGTTGAGTGACGAGGTGGAATGTCTTGTGCAAGATCTTCAGGCAGAGCAGGAGCAGGGGACCCAAGCTCAAGGTTGGGGTTGGGGTTGGAATTGGGGTTGGGTTGCTCGTCTTCAACCTGTTCATCTTGCACCTGTTCATTAAAGGGTGAACTAGGAAAGGGATCATTGATATCTGGTGGTTGGATAGAGAAGTCTACATGAGAATCAGGAGCAACTACAAGAGGATCAGGAGCAGCTACAGAAGGAATATGTGCCTCATCTGGAAAAAGATCTAAGACAGAAGAGGAAGATAGGGAGGCACGGAAGTGAGAGAGCTCTACAAAGAGGCGATGTTCCCAAAAGACAACATTGCGGGAGACACGAAGACGATGAGAAACAGGATCATAACAGCGATACCCCTTTTGAGTTTCGCCATAGCCAAGAAAACAACAGAGCCTTGACTGAGGTTCAAGTTTGTTATGCTCATGTGGCTGAAGAAGAATGAAACAGGCAGAACCGAAGGAGCGAAGGTGATGATAATCTGGAGATGACCCAAAAAGGCGCTCATATGGAGTTTGATTTTGGATGACAGGACTGGAAATACGATTAATAGCATGAACAACATGAAGTGCAGCTTCGCCCCAAAAAGGAGCTGGAACTTTGGCAGAGAGAAGGAGAGCACGAACAGTGTCAAGAATATGACGAAGTTTTCGTTCGGCTCTACCATTTTGCTGAGAGGTACCTGGACAAGTTAGTTGATGAACAGTGCCATAGGACTGCAAAACAGCTTGGAAAGCATATTGAGTGTACTCAAGAGCATTATCAGATCGAAAAATTTTAATACGTTTGGAAAATTGAGTTTCAACCATTTTTGCAAAATTAGAATATACTTGCAACTATTCAGAACGATGTTTCATATGAAAAATCTAGCTATAACGGGAATAATCATCAACAAAGACGACAAAATATCGAGATCCACCAATACTGGAAACAGAGGAAGGTCTCCAAACATCAGAATGAATTAAGTCAAAGATATCAGTGGACACTAATTCACTAGTATTGAAAGGCAAAGCTAGTTGTTTTCCTAATTCACATGAAACACAATCAAAATTTTCTATGGACACTGAGCCTAACAAACCTCTAGAAGCCAAGTGTTGTACCCGAGAGGAAGATGCGTGACCAAGTCGGGCATGCCAAAGTGCAAGGGAAAGAATAGAAGAAACTGCAGCAGCTGCAGCAATAGAAATAGGAGCAACAAGTGGAAGACGAAGGTTGTCCACGGGAAACATACGTCCAACTCTGGGACCAGTCCCAAGCTCTTGTCCCGTCCTCGAATCCTGCACAATACACCCAGAATAATCAAAGATAATACGATAACCCAACTTAGCTAATTGTCCCACAGAAAATAAATTGTAAGAAAGGTCAGGAGTATTAAAGACCCCAGGAACTGAGAGGTTGGAGGTCGAAATAGAACCTATATTATGACCAGACATTGTGGAACCATTTGCTGTGCGAATATTAAGAGGGTGTGGTGCAGGTTGAAGTTCAGGGAATAAAGATGAGTGAGGTGTCATGTGATTGCAACAAGCAGAATCCATAAGCTAAGAGGAAGGAGACATACCAGATAAAGATGAGAGCGAAGAGAATAAGATGCATTACCAACCATACGAATGACATTTGCGATGATGTTTATAAGGTCATCTCTGGAAATGGTGAAAGTGGATCCAGAAGACTGAGACTGTGCAATGACGGGAGCCATTGGTTGGACACTCTCAGTGTTAGCAACAATAGTAGCAGAATTTGATTTGTTGTGATGATAGCAAGTCTCAATATTGTGGCCAATACGTTTGCAAAAATTGCAAAAACGTTTGCTGGATTGTCAGCGACGATTATTGCAACAAGAAGAAGACTTGTCCTTATTCTTCATTTAGAAGAAAAATATGCAAAAATGGACTACAAAAATGAAATCTATGCGAAAAACTGGGTAAGGAGCACCTGGACTGTAAAAAGTCAACTCTGGTCAAAAGTCAATGGTCAAACTGGTCAAAGTCAAAGTCAACCCCAGTCAACGGTCGAGTCAATGCGGGTCAATGGTCTGGTCAATGATGACGTCAACAGATGCGTGGACGATGACGTCAACAGATGACGTGGCGTGATGACGCGCCTCAAGTCTCCTACTGACGTCATCAAGGGCTGACGTCAGCAGGAGACTTGAGGCGCTTGGGAGCGCGTGGTGCACCAACCGAGTTGTGCAGTGGCGCGTGGAGGCGCGTGAGCTGCGGAGCAGAACCTTTAGGAGGCGCGTGGGGGCACGTGCCGTCTCCGATGGCTTCGAGGCTTCCACAGATTTGTAGATCGGGGCAAGACGATCTCAGTGGTGCCTTGATAAAATAAATCGGAGCAATATTCACAGCGGTGATGGAAAGGGCAGTGGTCTTTGTGGTGTGAAACTCCTTAACGGCAGCAGCTGCAGGTCCGGAACCTAAGGACGACGGCTGGAAGATGTCGGAGGTTCGACGGCGAAAGGCTGCGACAGTTGCTGTGACGGCAGAAGCGATGTTAAAAATGGAGCAACACCAATAAAGACAAGACTGCTAAGAAAAGGGTCAGAGCAGTGACTCTGATACCATGTTAGAAATACTGAATAATTGTATTGTATTTCTCAATCAAAGAATATATATGAGTGTGCCTTTATATAGGAGGCATATGAGTGTAGTACAAGTAGGAGTGTAGTACAAGATGTGTGCTGTTCAAGTAATCAAGTGTGCTCTACAAGTAAACTAGTTTGGGCTTAAAGCTCACAACACTATACACGTTAACAAAAATAAATCGTAAACCGATTATTACTCTTGTTCTATATTAAAGTATTTTTTTGGGTCATCTGGATCACATGGCTTAATAAATTAAGGCCTAAATTTGCCCCAAAATATAGAATTATTATTACTGGTTGACCGATTGGGAAGCCATTGAATTCACCAACAGCAGCTGCAAAATGAACAAAGGAAACACCAGCAAATTATAAAACAAAAGCTCTGCTAATTCTAAGACGACGAGTTATTGTTGCGTAGTTGAAGTCGTAGCACATTTGGTAGCAAGAATGTTAGGTGCATAATTCGGCCCCAAAGTACATTGTTTGGGGCTAATATTTTACAGCCCTATATAACGAGCTAAACTAGATAAACTTCATCTCTATGGACTGGAAAATCCCTAAAGCCCAATCCCCAAGAGTAGATGAAATGGGTTATGTTAAGCAAGTAATACCTCCCAAACTACACGACCGCAAATAAAACCAAGGCCAAGTCAAGGCCACCCTTTAAATCCAACTAGCCGATATTCTGTGGGATGCCCGGTGCATGTTCAAAAAATCTATCAGAGAAATTATCTTATAAGAGCATCCACAGCAGTGGAGCTAAATTTTTAGCAATTTAGCTCCATCAAAAGTTACTTTATCTATTTTAACTACACACGTGCTGCAGCAGTGGATCTATTTTAACTTTCAACACAATAAAATAATATAAACATCACAATAAAATAATATATACCCTACATTAAAATATTAATATTTTATTCTCTCTCTCCCCCCAAATAAAATAAAATAAACCTATTCTTTTTTTCTCTTATTCTATCTTCTCTCTCTCTCTCTCTCTGCAGTCGGTCTCAACTCTCTTTCTCTTTCTCCCTCTCTCAGATCAGCTCTCTTAAACCTTGCCCTGCGTAGATCGGTGGTGGCTGAGCACGGTGGGTCCATGGAGGTGACCTTGCTCCGTGTAGATCGGCGGTGGCTGGTAATGGGTTGATGGTTGGGGTGTGTGGTGGGTGGTGGGTCTAGGTCCGTATAGATCGGTGGTGGTGGTGGTGGGTTTGTTCATCGGTGGGTTTTTTTTTTTTTTTTTTTCTTTCTTTCTATTTCTGAGATGGGTTTGGTGATTGGTGGTAGTGGGTTGATGGTTGGGGTGTGTGGTGGGTGGTGTGTGGTGGTGAGGTGGTGGGTGGTGGGTCTAGGTCCGTGTAGATCAGTGGTGGGCCAACTTGGGCCGGTGACATTGAGGTCGGCGGAGGCGTGGGACGGCGGCTTGAGACGGCGACGTGGGCCGGCGTGGGACGGCGACGTGGAACAGATCGACGAAGCAGAGAGTGGATGAGGGAGAGAAAAAAAAATGAGAAGGAAGAAGGAAGAAGAAGAGAAGCCGGAGAGAGAGAGAGAGAGAGGGAGGGAGGGAGAAAACAAGAAAGATAAATATTTTTTAAATCAAATAGGAGAGAGAAAGTTAATAAAATAACATTTTTTATTTTTAGCTTTGATGAACAGTGCACATTTATTTATAAATGTGCACTGTTCATGTGGAGCTAAAAAATAAGGATATAGCTCCACTGCTGGAGCATTGTTTTTGTGCTTGAGGAGCTATATTGCTATATATTATAGCAATATAGCAATATAAGAGCACTGCTGTGAGTGCTCTAACCCGTTGGGTTCATCAATAGTATAATATTATTGTTAGTCATGACTAATCTACAAAGTTTGCTAGTAAAACTAAGTTCAAACTAAAACCTTGTCCCTACCCATTTTTCGATTCCAAAACTGGGTATCCTTTGTCATTTAGTGCTTTGTCATGAATTGTAAGAGGGGAAATGAGACATACATTTTACAATGTTTAAGAAATCATAGACCTCAATATAAAAGAAAAAAGTTACCACCATCTATGTCAATGTTTAATAAAAAAGTACTCTCCATAAATCTTTCAAATCTTCATCATATATACATAGAAGATTTTATAAATTACATAGCAATCAAATACTTGGGGTTTTTTTCCTCTCTTCTGTTATATACATCTGCTCATAGCTCTTCATGCCAACTCATCTCAAATACACATGAAATTATCCAAACAAATAAGGATATTCTTTAATTTCAACCTGTCAACTACACCTAGCTACCCAACCCCATGGTTCATCTACTTCCCTTCAGTTGTTGCCTTCTTGAATGCTAATTGGTTTTTTTTTTTTTTTTAAATAACATATTGGTAAGCAATCTCACTAGCAGAAAAGAGATTATAGATTACGTAACCTCTCTTTGACTTTAATTTTATAGTTATTGATGAAGTAGTACCATATTTTGTTTATATGCTTTCTATTAAACAATTATTATAATGAACTAACGAAAACAAAGAGTTATTATCTTTTATTTGGTGTCTAGTCTTGAAACAATGAACCAAAGGAAGCAAATGAGCATTATCTTTTAATTAATGGCTATTTAGTACAAAAAGAGTCAGTATCTTTTAATGCGAGAGAATTCTCTAGAAGAGCGACATATGACAGAACCTTATACTCTCCCACATGAAGTTTCTATTTATATGTATTGATGATTGATTTATTGATTTATTAGGATTAGACAAGTAATAAATAATTATAGAAAATTCAAGGAGTACCATAAATACGCATTTGCTACTCTCATATAATAGTAGATCTCATTAATTAAATTAATGATGAGATTTACTAATCATGTGATAGAGGAGTACTTATTTATAATACTTCAAAAGTATTTTATAATTTTCTAATAAATACAAATTTCAAAAACCTTTTTTTTTCCGTAACAAAACTATTATCTGGGTGTAAGCCCAAATAATTATCTTTCTACTTTCCTTAAGTGGACCAAGCCCATAGAAAGCCCAAGGGAGAAAGAATGAGAATTTTGGTTTGGGGGCTAAGAGAGGGTGTTTTTCCTACTTATTTTTGGGTTCTATGGGGAAACTTTTGTAAGTGGGCTTGGAGTGTTTGTAAAGCCCATGGAGGCTATGCATACGTAGAAAGCCCAATTGTATGGCGAAGATGTTTGCACTTTGCACTCCAAGATATAAACTTCATTTGCAACCACATATCCGCATATAATGCTAACCTAATCACTATTAACGTCCACTGTCAATCTGTCATAAACCCAAAAATTTATCAACTCCAAAAGATGCCAATCCTCTTATGCCAACAAGCCAAATTTAACTGGGCAAGCCAAATTGCTCTACTTGACAACAAACATAATCATCCTAACCTCCCATAAACTTCTTTACCCAAAGCTTGAGTTATGCTAATACCTAGTGTTCTAAACAGGTCTAGAGCTGAGTCTTTCCTTAATAGCATTATAATAAGAAGTGATTAAATTCAACACGGATTGGATTTAAAACTCTTGTTTTACACCCTCTAATTATTATGTGCCAAGTTAGCTTATTGCACTTTTTTTTTTTTTTTTTTGAGAAACCAGCTTGACACACGATCAAAGTCTTTTTAGCTTATTGCACCTAATCTTTTCTTTCCCTTATTTATAGTTCATTATTAATTGAGAATTATTATTCGACAAGAGTCTTGTAGTTTAATTGACAACTCTGTATGCACAAAGTAAACATGGCAAAATGGATCGGAATTTTTTAACCTAACCTGACTCAAAAAATACCCAACCCGAACCCGATTTTTTTTTTTACCCGAAGCAAAAATGGGTTGATCCGTGACCCGACCCATGTTTTTTGCGGGCCAACCCGACCTAACCCGCAACCCGAACAGAGCCCAAACCATTTTTTTAAAACTTTTTTTTTTTTGGTAAAAAAATAGTAAAATCAAGATAATATTGATTTAATTGTTTGTTGTGAACTTTAAGGAAACAATTGATACAATTACATAACTACATGCAAATTAATTGAAAGATGAATGGTTGAGCATTCTATAATGAGTAAAGATTTTTAGATATCAAATAGCAAAGTACATGTCAAGATAATCTAGTTACAGTAGAGTTAAAAACATAGATTTACAATTGTAGACATGTGTGAGAAACGTTCACAAGTGTGAAAATAGTGAAGCTAAAGTATCAAATTAGCATAAATTATGAATGCTTAGATCTATTTTATAACAATTTATGTCCAAAATAAACAACTTTTCAAAATAAATTATGATATTTCTTAGAGTTTGTGTTGCTTAATAATGATATGATATTCATAAAAGAGACCATGTATAAATAAGTAAACAATCAAATTTTAATGTATATCTGAAATTGAAACAAAGTGCCAATCACAATTGATAATAGATTATAAAATTAATTTTCAAGATTGTAAATTTCTAATATGTTTTTATTCTTTATCAAATAAGTTATCCAATAAGTCATTTGTAATTTTGTTTTATATTTTGAAATGTTGATATTGTGTAGAAATAAAACTTGTGTATTTGTTTTACTTATCTTTGTGTTATTTTGGTTTAGATAGCAATATTAGGATTTGTGTAATTTTAAAATTATTGAATAAGTATTAATAAGTTTAACTAAGTTCATTATAAGTGGTGAATTCAAAGTAATGCATTCTACATCAAGTAATATGTTGCATAACTTTCTAAATGGCAAATACATGTTTTCTTTATATATATATATAAAAGACAGAACACTATTCATGAACAGTACCTGGCACAATAATTCAGATTTACTATTTGCTTTCGATGGAAAAGGTTTTCACCCCAGTAAAAGCAATTTACCTTTCGGATTTTCAGCAATTTTCAGCAAGATTAAGGCTCCCTTCAATCTATTTAAGGCAGCCCCTTCTCCATCCTAAGGCAGAACAAGTTTCAGAGAGAAAACTACTTCCTCAATCCTTCTCATTACCAGTTTTGTAATAGAATGGAAAACCTAGTTTGCATTTGTAATTCTCCAGTCAGTCTTACAATTGTAACCATATGGCCCCAGTCGGCCTCAGTCTTGTAATCAGATAGCCCCAGTCGGCATTTGACCCCCTTTCGCCTGTAACTTACGCCCTTTTGGTATTAGAGCCAAGTTGGCTGATCAGTGTATTTGTAAGTTACATTTATCAATTATAAGTTGGCCGGTTATACCGCCTTAGTTATCATTTCAAAATATTGCAATATTATTTTGATAAGCATCATTATTTTCAGCATTTCATTATCTATTTCTTGATAACTCCTTCATTCCCATTCATTTCTTCATATGTTACTATTCATGATCTTCTACTTGTTTACCTAGTGTTTCAGTTTTCTTTCATTTGATTTATCCATTTTGTGTTATCTGTTTATTCTAACCAGTTATCTCCTAGTTACCTGCTTCTTCTTTTTTCTGCGTTTAGCCCTAAAGTTTGCTACAGGTGTGTATTGTTAAGGATATATAAGACCCGATCTGTGCTTATTATAATCCAGTTAGACCTGTGTATCCTTGGTTTGCCGTTTAGCCGTTTAGCCGAAGAGAGGCGTTAAGGCGTTTTTAGGCATTTAGGAGTGAGGCAGTTAGGGGATGTAGTTTGCACAAAAGGGCAGCTCGTCCCTTAGAACACCCTGTTCTTAACCAAAGGTTAGATCCAGTTATTTGGAGATAAAGGTGATTAGGTTTTAATTGTTTACATAAAACTTTTAGCCAAAATGATAAATAGGTTGTTTAGAAGTAACTCTACCTTCAGTCTAGCCAGTAGATCTTTATCACTCCCTGATATACCACAAGATGCTGGAATCATCAATAGTGAAGAGTATGAGTTATCAGATGGAGACCTAAAGTTAGGAGAATGGAACCTCCCTAAAGTACCCCCAAAAGAATTCTATAAATCTTCATGGAACTTGAAAACGGTTTTCAAGACAGATTTCCATGCTAGAACCATAGAACAAGTTTATGGAATAAACAAAGAGTACGAGACGTGCTACCTGTTTAGCCCAGCCACCATAAAAGCCCATAAGAAAAAAGGACATAACTTCTTACATATAGGTTTAGTCCAGGTTGAAGTTAAAGCCCTCATCAGATCAAGGTTGAACAGTTCAATCCTTTTGGCCCTTAGAGATACTCGTCATATACAATTTAATGACAGCCTTTTAGGAACCATCGAAACCAGTTTAAGTAACGGACCAGTCCATTTTGACTGTTTCCTAGATTTCACCATCGACCTCCATGACCCACATGTCATGAAGGCCCTCACCCTAAATATCAAGACCCATGGAACCCTCATGGTATAGGGAACCAGCCAGATAGCCTTGATATATAGAGTCTACTATAAGTGCATCAAGACAAACATGAATGTTGGAGCTTTGGATAGAGAGAAGATGGGAGAAACACTTCTTATCCAAACCAATGTCCAAGCCAAAATTCAGGTACCAAGAACCCTGAAATGGTCTTAAGTTTCATTTTCATAAAGTTGGACTCTAGAAAATGAGAATTATCCTCTCCAGATCCAAAACTCGGACCATAATCCAGACTTAGATTTTGTCCAACAGCTAGCAGATGGTACTGTTAGACTCAACTTTGACCAATCTAGGTTTAGGACACCTCTAGATAAGTATAGGCCTAGATCCCCAGTAGATCTCCGCCGATCTCCTCTACCCAATAGGCAGCCACCTTTTCTCCTCCGCGATAGATCTGCATCCCATGCCAGCTCCTCTAAACCTTTAGCACCATACCTGAGATCTAGATGAGACTTAGGTGTAGAACTCCAAGTTAAAACCAAATCCCAGGTTTGTACCCTTTGCTACACAGCCAAACAGGACTCAGTTGTTGATCAAGATAACGACAACAGTCGCAAGACACCATCCCCATCCAAAACTAATATGGAGGAACCATACCAGTACGAGGAACATGAACCCCCAGTTGATAATGAGATCATGGCCTTAAAGAAAGACTTCACCCCCGACCTAGTGGCCCTAGGAAAGGAATTTGATTATGAAAGAAACAGAGTTAAAAGAGAAGCCTATAGAGCCAATCATACTTTAGAGCAAAAGAAATAAGTTTTAAAGAATTGGCAAGAATTCATGAAAGAGATATCGGACAATATCCCTTTCTCTGAATATTTTGAGAACCATTTTGAATGGCACAAAAAGTCTTGTGTCATCACCAAAACCAACTGGACCAAAGAAGACACTAAGGAAGTTGTCCAGTCTAGTCACCTACCCCAAGATGCTATCACCTTTAAGTACAAAGGAAAGGATATCCTTGGTACACCTTTCAGGATTCCTTCTGAAGAAGAGAAACTTGCAAAGAAGGTGATTGAGCAGAACAATTACACCAACCAGTGTCTAGGGGTAATAGGAAAACAGCTTGACAGGGTAGAAGAAAAGATGGAACATAAGGTTGTCCTCCAACTAGGAAACCCTAGCAAACCCATTCAGACCCTAGAAAAGCCCTTAGTTAAACTCCTCACAAATAGACACACCAGCCTTAAGTCTAAAGACAAAACAGCCTTAGAAATAGTAACCCAAATGATAGAAGATCTGAAGAATGAATTAGTCATCCCTTCACCCTCTAAAGGTCCCCAGCTTATAGTTTTAGATATTCGCACAGCCTCTAGTAGTTCTAGTAGAACCTCCTCAGAAAATGAAAAAGAGATAGAACATAAAAAAAAAATAAAAAAAAAAAATAAAAAAAAAACCAGTTTCAAGGATTAGAGGTAAAAAGGCTTTATCAGTCCAACCCAACCAGTTTAACCAAAAATTGGTACCCCCGACCAACACCTCCTGACCTCCAATATGAGGAAAGGAATGTAAACAACCAATTCATTGTAACCTCTAGCAAACTCTATGAATGGAACATAGATGGTCTGTCAGGACAAGAAATCCTAAACAAGATCCAGCACCTAACCATGGTAGCCAATAACTACCTAAATGAGGGACGCCCCCACACAGAAGTCATTGAGCTCATAGTCTTAGGATTTACAGGAAAACTTCTGCAATGGTGGAACAACTGCCTAACAGAAGTAGCCAAAGATAGTATCAAAAGTGCTGTTCAAAAGAATGAGGAAGGTCTCCCCATTTTTGATGAACGCCTAGGAAGAGGAATTCCTGATGGAGTAAATACTCTGATCTATACGATCATAAACCACTTCATAGGAAAACCTAGTAACATTACATCTAGGATTTATGATCAGTTGAGTAATCTTAGATATCGAACCCTAGGAGATTATAGGTGGTATGAAGATGTGTTCACCACTAGAGTTATGCATAGGAGTGATTGTAACTCTCCATTTTGGAAGGAGAAGTTCATCAATGGCCTACCCAGATTATTTGGAGAAAGGTGAAAGAAACACTTTGTAACCCCTTAGGTGTCATAGATTATGACAACCTAACCTATGGTGACATCTCTAGCACAATCCGAAGTAAAGGAATGAAGATGTGCAGAGACTTTAAGATCCAGAGCCAAGCCAACAAAAGCAAAGCCAAGTACGAAGTACAAACCTTTTGTACACAATATGGTTTACCTCCAATTGCACCTTCCAAAAGAAAACCCCAAGTTCAGGAGGAAAGAATCCCCTGAGAAGCCTTACAGAAAAAGGGCAGCTACCAGGTATTACAGGAAAAAGGAATATAGCAATTCCAAAGACAATGATTTTTATAAAAAGGGAAAAACCCCTAGATCTAAGACCACAACCAGATATGAGAAACCCTCAAAAGAATCAGGAAAATGCTTCAATTGTGGTAAGAAAGGTCATTTTAGCAAAGAATGTAGATCCAAGGCAAAATCCCTTATCAACACTCTTGTTAGTGACCAAACCAGCAAAGATGAGATCTTTAGATTTTTAGAACTAACTCATATAGAAAGTGAGTCAACCAGTCGTTCTAGTGACCATGAGATCCACCAACTAAACCAGTCATCATCTTTAGAACCCTCTAAAGATTCAGACTTCTTTTGTGGCCCAGGAATTGATTTAGCTTGCAGAGATAGTTTTTGTAGAAACAAGACTATCAATGCTCTCAGAAAACAAGTCAATGTACTAAGCAAGCAGGATGAACTATTCTTAAATCTCATAGAACAGATTGAAGATCCAGTACTTAAAACCCAAAAGCTTATTCAGATCAATAGAGCTAAATACCAGTTTAAACCTAAGGACAGAACCCTTAGCCAAGATTTGGATATATCTGAAGTACAAGAAGGCATCCTTGTTAATCCTAAATATCCTGAACCTAGTTCACGATATTTATCCATCATTCCCTTCAAAACTAGCCAGGCAAAGAACCCTGGATTGAATAAACTATACCAAGAATACCAAGATCAAAGTCCTAACCAAATTTCCTTCCATCTACCAAATGTTTCTCCAAATTGGTCATATTCCAATCACAAAAACATTTGTTCTCATTCAACACTTGTTTTTAAATTTTTAAGCATACATTTAAAGAAAATCTATTTTGCTTATTTAAACAAATATTGGAAGGAGAAAAAACACAAATTTTACACAAACATCCAAAAGTGGAAAATGTCTTCTTCAGATAAAAAAAACAAGGGAAAAGCACCCGCATGGAACTCTTCTCAAACCAAAAGACCAGGAAGGTCTTCTGAAAGGCATGAAGGCGCTTCTTCTAAGGGAAACCAAAGAGAAGCAATATCCCTTCAAGACTCCGCCGCAATGGCACATTCCAGTAGTAACCCATACTTCACGACAACCACCCTTAACTTCCTTCACTCAGCTTATATACTACAGGATAATGGCCTTTTCCAAAGAACCCTAAAAAAACTAGAAATACATCTAGCTAACCTTGAGGCAAGAAATGGAGCCATTACCAATCATATCACCAGTCTATTCTCTGGCAAACAGGAAATTCGTTCAAAGGATAAGACTGTTTTAATGGGCACAAATTTTGTCAGGCTAAGTCTTAAGACCCAAGCCTCGGTAAGAAGTGCATTTGCCAACCTACCTCTCGAGATACAAGTCTGTATTCTTGGAAGTAAGGCTATGACTGAATCACTTGACCAATGGTTCAGACACTTCAGAATTTTGGTCACCGCCAGACATCCAGATCCTAATGACTCAGATCATGTTAATGATGCTCTGTCACAAGCTCGTTGGGAAGTATATTTTGGAAGAAGTCTCAGAGTCTATGAAAGGGCAAGACACCCCTTTCCCGGATTGTTAATCAATTATAGTGATGTTTCAGAAGATGAAGAGGAGGATAATCAAATGAATCCCCACTGGCTTTCTCAGATGTTTGAATATGGTTTTGTCAGGTTCATAAAATTAACCAGCCACAACCAAGTCAGCCGGCTCCCTTTGATTATCAAAGACACTATCACTACCATCAAGAGCCCGTTTGTCTCTATCAAGTACTGGAGCACAATCCCAGAATGGGAAATGAACAATTGGATCTTCATGACTCCTAGAAAATCCACAAGATGCTGGAATCATCAATAGTGAAGAGTATGAGTTATCGGATGTAGACCTAAAGTTAGGAGAATGGAACCTCCCTAAAGTACCCACAAAAGAATTCTATAAATCTTCATGGAACTTGAAAACGGTTTTCAAGACAGATTACCATGTTAGAACCATAGAATAAGTTTATGGAATAAACAAGGAGTACGAGACGTGCTACCTGTATAGCCTAGCCACCATAAAAGCCCATAAGAAGAAAGGACATAACTTCTTACATATAGGTTTAGTCCAGGTTGGAGTTAAAGCCCTTATCAGATCAGGATTGAACAGTTCAATCCTTTTGGCCTTTAGAGATTCTCATCATATACGGTTAATGACAGCCAAAGATTTAAGAATTTAGAAAGCACTTTTCATCAGAACAATGGGGAAGGACCCTCATTTCCAAGGACTTCTGATGACGAAGATGAAACTGTTAAGCCCACAGCCACTATGGTTCAAGAAGAAGAACAACCCGGTCAGAAATTCTTAGAAACCATCAATAGGATTAATTTCCAAAAATGGCATTCCAAGGTCAGGATTATCATCAGTACAGATTTTGAATTTGAGGTTGTTTCCTTGATAGATTCAGGTGCTGATCTCAACTGCATTCAAGAAGGAATCATTCCCTCCAGTATTTCAGAAAAACTAAGGAAAAACTAACATCCGCAAGTGGCGGAAAAATGCATATTGAATTCAAGATCCCAACTGCGCATGTGTGCCAGGACAACACATGTTTCAAAACCACATTTGTCCTAGTTAAGAATATGACGGATAGGGTCATCCTAGGAAACCCATTCATGTGTCTATTATATCCCTTTATTACAGATAGTGAAGGTATCACTACCCATCCTTTTGGCCAGCCAGTAAAGTTTAAGTTCTTCAGGAGCCCGGAGCCTAGAGATATAGTATCCTCCAAGATATATATATATATACACACACACACACACACACACACACACACATATATATATATATATATATATAATTCATGTGAAAAATACGGGTTAACCCAACCCAACTTGCAACCCATTTTTAACCCGTTTTGACCCACAACCAGTTTGACATGTGAACCGATCCGACCCGACCCGACCCGCCCATTTTGCCATGTCTAGCACAAAGTGCTTAGGAGTTTAGGGAGAGAATTCGAGCAAATCAAAACCCAACATGTGTGTGACAACAAAAAGGATCCCAACATAGATTGTTATTATTTTTTCATAAATGAGAAAAATTATTTTGTCCCCCGATCTCATGAAAGTTATGTTTTAAGTTGTGTTGATAAATTTCTGTATCAAAACAAGTGTTATTGATGATTGCATCCAAAATAGTTTAGTTATGTATTGTGTTCAGTCAAGAAGCTGATTGAAGAACTCAATCTACAAATGACTTCACATTTGCTTGAGATAAGTAGGTTTACTTATCTTTAGCAACAAGAATTAATACCAGATTGGTTGTCTCTCATCATCTTTAGACCCAAATTAAGAAACTGGAAGACCCCTATTGTAATATGCTTACTACATAGAAATTTAGAACTAATTTTCAGAAAAAGTGCATGCTAGAGGATACAGCGAACAATTAGTTCACCATAAAACAAATCAGTTGCTCAAAATTCAATTACTACTCATGTACAACAAAGGTTCGCTTTTGATGACATTTTCCTTTTGGAGAAAATTATTGAACCATAGAGTAGAGCGTTTCATGTACCTTGTCAACCCATTTTTGTAATCTATGTAAGTGATGCCAAACCGAACAGTATAACCAAAATCCCACTCAAAATCCTTAAGAACTGACCACGCAAAGTATCCTCTCACGTCAACCCCAGCCTTGCCAAAACCATAATTGTCAATGTTTTA
This sequence comes from Lithocarpus polystachyus, assembly GCA_033629205.1. Lineage (NCBI taxonomy): Eukaryota > Viridiplantae > Streptophyta > Magnoliopsida > Fagales > Fagaceae > Lithocarpus > Lithocarpus polystachyus. The sequence continues at coordinate 3,242,432 of CM066165.1, forward strand.
GAGAGAGAGAGAGAGAGAGAGAGAGAGAGAGAGAGAGAGAGAGAGAGTATTACACTTTTCCATACTCCAATTACACTTAACCCATGAGCTATTAAAACAAATGATCAACACTCCCCCCCCCCCCCAAATTTAAAAAATACATTATATTTAACAATTTTTCGACTGTTTTCCTATTAACGTCAACTAAATTTAGCGTTGAAAAATCAATTTATTCCTTAGTTGTCTATTTTAAAGGGGACTATATGGTTTTCAGTGTAAAATATTGTAATACTTAATACCAAAATAGACGGTAGAGAGGACATTGAAACAAAGTTATAACTTTGAGAGGTCAATCATACATTTTGATAGTTTATAAGGTATTAAGTGTAATCGTATATTGATAGTTTAGATGAAAGTAGGAGTATAGGGGTAATATGAGAGTTGGAGAGTTAATATTATCATTGCATAGCTAATTAACAGTTAATAAAAAGTATATAGTATATGGATTTGGTTCTAATTAAGTTATATTTTATTTTTTATTTTTTTTAACTTAATTTTATGTAGAACTTTAACTCATGTGGGTCCATAGTTCTTCCAATATTTTTGGAGTTTTGATATCCATTATAGAGTTACTGTTGAATGTGATATCCAAATATAATAAAGTTACTGTCGTATGTGACAGTACTGTACGTCTACAATTATTATAGAATTATGAAATAGAAAATAGTTATTAAGTGTTGTGGTTGAACCTACCAACAGATTTGAGGTAAAAACTATCTTAATTGACCATATCATAGTTAAAAATAAAAATAAAATAAAATAGGAAGATAAGAAAATTAATTAATGCTCGATGTGATGTAAATAATTAACGAATATGACAAAATTATGTCAAGAAAAATCTTGTTATTAGTAGAGATACCATATCTAAAATGTTGTGGGTATTATAGCATTTCCTTATTTCGTGCATATATAATATAACCAACATTAGGGTTTAAATGCAAATTCAATTGTCATAATAACATTATTTACGGTGCCCCATGCCTGTGGTTCGAACTTCATTATCCCTCCACACATTTTATGCATAGTCACTCACCTTATAGCCTTTAAGAGAATTGATAGATCACTATGGTGGTACTTTCCTTAATTCACACACATATAATATATTTAACACTAAGGTTTAGGTGATCATCCAGTCATAATGGCATCATTTAGGGTGTCACATGTCTGTACTTTAAACGAGCACACCTCTCTCACTTCCACTATCTACCTATAGAAGAAAAAAAAAATCCCAATACTATATACATAGCAACTCACCTTATAGCCTTCAAGAGATTTGATAGATGACTATGGTAGTAATTTATCCTCAAGCTATCATTGAGAGCCTCTTGAATTGGCAATGAGCCGTTATCAACAACTCCTGAAAAGTATAAATGTATATGTATATTTGATTTAATTACAAATTAAAATTTCAGTTGCACTACTAAAACTTATAGTTTCTTACCATTTTCTGTAATGAAAATAGGCAGATTGTTGTATTTTTTATTTATGTATAGCACAAGTTCTCGAATTCCTCTTGGATAAATGAAAAGCCAGTCAGCAGCGGTCTACAAAACCATTATTTACATAGTTTTTTTAGTATATACAAGAAGTACAATATTCTTTTATTGAGATCATACTCCTAGAGACAAAAGTCTAGGGTTAAGTTCTTTTATTTTGTACAGATAAATTGCCAGTGGAGGAGCGTAATTAATGCTCTAAGGGCCCATTTGGATTGAGAGAGGAAGGAGGCTAATTTTGGGCCAAATTTATTTTACAATTCTTTAATCCAAATGGACCATAAAACATTGAAAGATAATCACAAGCAGCATATGCAATTAGTGCTTTCCTAAGTCCAACACATTCTTTCTTCTATTTTTGCCCAATCAAAATAAGTGCGTCCCCTATTTAACTTCAAGTGAGTTAGTGCTTCTTTTTTGTTTTATTGCAGTCATTCATAATTTGCAGAGTTAAAGAAAAAAATTATGTTAATGGAAATAAAAAAAACAAAGACCTCATGCGAGAGTGCATGAGGTTTTGCCATATGGTGCTCTAATTTTACATTTAACATTTTTTAGCTCTTTTTATTAAGTATTTTTTACTGTTACCCAAAAGTTTACATTAACTTATATTTTACTATTATCTCATTAATCTCCCATTGATTGCCTTAGCTTATACCATGCATTTTCTCTCTTCTTCGTGTCTTTTAGCATACCCACCATTTTAGTATTAAAAAAAAAAGAAAAAAAATATAATTGGGGACTAATACTAATAACTAACCATATAAGGCATTAGGGAGAGATAGAGAAACACGAAAATGTTATGGATAGTTAAATGAAACACTTGGTTGGAATGAATAAGAGAACAAGCTTTGAAAAACTAAAACAGAAAGTTGGAAGAGATTACAAGGGTGGGAAGGAAAGTTATTATCACAAGTAGGAAGAGAGGTCCTCATCAAATCAGTTATTCAAGCCATTTTGACATATGCCATGAGTTGTTTTAAATTACCAATCACCTTATGTCATGAGATTGAAACTCTTGTTCGAAAATTTTGGTGGGGATAAAGGGGTGATCGGAGAAAAGTTCATTGAGTTAGGTGGGATGAGTTGTGTAATCACAAAGATCAAGGAGGAATGGGTTTCAAGGACCTCACCATGCTCAATGAAGCAATGTTGGCAAAGCTCTCATGGCGGCTTCTCCATGATGATAATTTCCTATTCTTTAGAGTGTTCAAAGCTAGATTTTTTCCAAATGGTACTATTTTGGATGCCAAGGAATCGGCCTCTGCTTCATATGCTTGGAGAAGCATCCTCCACGGGAGGGATGTAATTCTAAAAGGGGCTTTGTGGAGGGTGGGAGATGGAAAACAAATAAAAATATGGTGCGATAATTGGCTACCAACAAAAATCCAGCCAAAGGTTACCTCTCCAATGATTTTCGGACAACAAAACTCATCAGTGGAGGCATTGATAAATCAATCAACCCGTAGATGGAGGATTGAGGTGATTGACCACTGTTTTAGCTCGACAGAGGCGGAATTGATAGAAAGTATTCCGCCAAGTTCATCACCCCAGCAAGAAAAAATTATTTGGCCCTTCACCCCAATTGGATAGTACTTTGTAAAGTCGGGTTACAGATTTCTCTATGAAGGGAGTAGCGTGCAGTCACCCTCAAGCCCTTCCTCATCACAATCTGTAGGTTGGTGGAGAGAGTTGTGGAGAATGGAGGTCCCTAACAAAGTGAAAAACTTTGTATGGCGCACTTGCAAAGAAGCACTCCCAACCAAAGCTAATTTGTGCAGACAGAAAATCGTTTCTGATGCGATGTGCGACAAAGTGCAAGATGCACACCGAAGAATGCTCACATGCTTTATTTTTCTGTTCTGATGTGGAGGTGGTTTGGGCCTCAGATCCACAATGGTAGTGGCTGCTAGCAATGCAAGGACAGACGACGAGGGAGATCTTCAAGCAAGCTTTGGAGGAAGACAAGGATGCTACTCTATTGGCATTCACGAGTTGGGCACTATGGAATCGAAGGAACCAGATTTGGTCCAACCAGACCGCATGCCCAATGAATCAGATACTGAACATCTCAAAGGAGCGTAAAAATGAATTTCAACTCCTCCACCCAGGAACCCCGAAGCAACAACACAGGAAGCACACTAGATGGAAACCTCCAGCGGAAGACAACTTCAAGATGAACTACGATGGTGCAATTTTCCAAGAACAGGGCAGAGCAGGTATAGGAGTGGTTATTCGTAACTCAGCTGGTGCAGTTATGGCACTACAAAAAACTGGTTCTATAGTGGCGTTTTTTTTAGTGGCGTTTGTAAAAAATGCCACTATAGGCCGACGGACAAGCGTTGAGGGCATGAGTGAGGGTATACGGTTGCTTAGGGTATGTGTTACGAAATGCAACGGTTATGAGAAAAAACATGATAATTGAGTGTTAAAATTAGGAAGTGCATGGATAAGATGTGGAGATCCAACTCTTCTGTTAGCTCCAGGACTACGTGTCCTCCTGATATTGTCAATGAAGATGATCAAGCTGTTCAAGAAGGTAGTATACCTTTTGCTCCTATTTACCATAAAACTGATTTCACAAATATTCAACAATATCCTTATGGAACTGTTAAAATAAGTATTCTTGATAAGAAACCTATTGATAAATATTTACAAAAAAGTTTTGTTAAACCTGATTTGAAGCTAAAAGGTGTTTCAAGTGATAACTCCCAAATTAGCACCCCTTTTTATTCAACAAAAAATGAAAAACCTACGGAAGAAGAAGAAGATACAAAATCTGTGTCTCCTGCTGCTTCTGATTTTGTTACTATTGAACCTCCTATTTTTCAAAACCAATTAAGAGTTTTAACTGCTCTTCCTAAGAGTTTTGAAATGGATCTTGTTTACTTGGCTAAAGAAAGTCTTTCTCCCAAAAATAGAGAGATAAGACACTATTACCGAAATACTTTCTCTCAATCTGAAAAAGATCGCATTAAACGAAAATGGAGAGAAAAGATGATGTTGACAAAGAAAAATATTCTGTTTTATGATTTTCTTAAAAATCATTACGTTTCAAAAGATCCTATTCAACAAAATCATTTGAATGTAATTAAGAAATCAAATTTTGTTAAACAAGACAAAACTGTTGTAAGGTCTAGCTACCCTCCTCTTGAGACAGTAACGATAACCTGTCAAAAGACGGAAGTGAAAGCTTCTCCTTTCAAAATTGCTGATGCTGAGACTCCTGCTTATAGAATTATTGAACAAAACAATTTTACAAATGAGTCTTTGCATATTATTGGTCAACAGCTTGACCGTATTGAAGAGAAAATTATTAAACAAACTGTTCTTACAAAAGCTGTGAAACCTTTGATTGATTTACCCAGTCAAAGAGAAAAAATTGCTTTTAAAACTTCTCAGTCAAAAACTCTTGACATTGTTGACAAAATGCTTTCTGATTTAAAAGTTAAATCTGAAGGTACTTCTACTTCTAATGTTGCTACTATTTCAAGAAATGGTAAAGAACCTGTTCTTGATAAAGGTACAGATTCTGAATCATCCTCTTCTGTTGAACTTAAAAATGTTTTTGATAATGGTCTACCAGAAATTAAAAGATTTGTTGGACCCAACCCCATGTCTTTTACAAAAAACTGGTATACTAGACCTACTCCTCCTGACATGCAGTTTGAAGAAAGGATTTTCCAGTCCCAATTCTCTGTTTCTGCTGATAAACTGTATGAATGGAATATTGATGGTTTTCCTGAACAGGAAATTATTAACAAAATGGGTCACATGTCTATGGTTGCCATCACTTATATGAACAACCATGACCTTGATCACCCTGAGATTGTTGAACTTCTTTCTACTGGTTTTACTGGCACTCTTCGTGGTTGGTGGGATTCGTATCTCACTGAAGACTCCAGAGAATCTATTAAACGTGCTGTTAAACTGAATGATGACGGTCTTCCTATTTTTGATGAAAAAAGGAATTCTGGAATCCCTGATGGTGTTAACACTCTTATTCACACAATATTAAAACATTTTGTTGGAACCATTACTAATGTTTCATCTCGAGTTTCTGATTATCTGAATAATTTGAGATGTCCTACTATGTCTGATTACAGGTGGTACCATGCTGTCTTTCTTTCTAGAGTGATGCTTCGAAAAGATTGCAAGAAGCCGTATTGGAAAGAAAAGTTTATTGACGGTCTGCCTCCTCTTTTTGCTCATAAGGTAAAACAAGAATTAATTGGTAAAAATGATTCTATTGACTATGAAAATTTAACATATGGTGATATTCTAAGTACTATTAACAAACTTGGTATTAACATGTGTAATGATGAAAAATTGTTAAAAGATAAATTAAAAAACAAAACAAAAGCTAAATATGAAATGGGAAATTTCTGCGAACAATATGGTTTACCTCCTATTGCTCCTTCGAGACAAAAGAGAGATAAACATGATAAAAATATTCACCATAAAAGACACCAAACCAATTTTATTAAACCAAATGATTTTTATGATAAAAAGAAAACTGTTTATAAAAAACATATTCACCAAAATCCTGCTAAAGGAAAATGTTTTAATTGTGGAAAATCTGGTCATTACAGTAAAGACTGTAAAGCCAAACCTGGAAAATTAAAAAATAAACTCAACATGTTGAACATAAATGATAAAGATCAAGAAGATCTATTCAGAATCCTTGAATCAAACAATTCGTCTGATTCTTTGGAAGATGATTTATCTTCTTCTGATTCCTGTTATCACTCTGCTGATGAATCTTCTGATTCGCCTAATATTAAACTTGGATGCAGAGATTCTTGTTGTAATACTATTACATCTATTAACACTCTCACAAAACATGAAGAAAATGAAAAACTGTTAATTTCTTTAATTAACCAAATTCAAAACCCTGAGCTCCAAAAGGAGTATCTGGATAGGTTTAAGAAAAATCTTACTAAGACTGAAGATTCTAAAAAACTTAAATCAACAATAAGTTTTGAAGAAGTCTTGGAAAGATTTAACAAGAAAAAACCTAAAGAATTAACTATTGATGATTTAAAACAGAAATTAACCATTGTTGAACAAAATATTGAATATTTAAGACAAGAACTTGAAACTATTAAAATTGATAATATTAACATCAATCAAGAACTGTTAATCTTAAAAATGGATAAAACTATTGACAAACATCAATCTGATAATGAACAAGATGAGCCTAAAGACAGAGATGATTCCAGTCAACAAGCTCTTCTTTCTGATACAGGTATTACTGATGCTATTAACTCTATTTTGAATAAATCTATTCCTCCAAAATGGTTTACGAAAGTAAACATTGTTGTTTCTCCTATTTACAATTTTGATGTGATTGCTATGATTGACTCCATTCCTTAACACTTTGTATCCCTTTCTTGTTGACCATGATGGCATTACTTCTGATCCCTTTGGACAGAATGTAAAATTCAAATTTGTCTCAAACAAAGATATTGATATTAACCATGCTGTTAATCTTGCAGAATCATCCCTAAGGATTCTTGCTGCTACTACTACTAATACCACTAGTAAGTGGATATATGCTACCACGTGCAAGTGGAATATTATGACTTCCTCAGCAGCGAGGAGGAACAAGGGGAAAGAACCTGCATGGAACTTTCCTCAAGACAAAAGGCTCCCGGTGGGACAACCTTTTGTAATGCAAGAAGGTGTATCTTCTAGGCCAAAACCTAGTCGATCGACATCCCTTCAGGGATATGACCCGGCAGAGGTCTCATATTCCAGTGGTGACATGATGTTTACTTTGCTTACTTTGTAGGAAGTCTTCTCTAAAACATTACAGTTCCACAATGGATCTTTTAGTGAACTTCCTACCCCTATTAAAATTCTTCTTGATAATCTCCAGGCCGCTTATTCTATTAACCATCGCAAACTTTTCAAGAAAACCCTCCAGACTCTTGAAATCCACCTTGTTAACCTTTCAGCCCAAAATGAAGTTTACGAAAGCCTTCTTGTTGACCTACAAACAAAAATTGAAACCTATGAAAATTGCCCTGTTAACCCAGAACCATAAGCCTTTGCAGGCTATACCCATACGGCTTTTGCAAGCCTTTCTGTTAACCCTGAAACTAGTCAACTCTTTGGCAAAGAGGATATCCATTCCATGGATAAATTGACTTTAATGAACACAGATTATGCCAAATTGAGTCTTAAGACACAATTTGATGTAAGATGTGCTGTTGCCAACTTGCCCTCTGATATACAGAAATGTATTTTGGAGCACAAAGCTATGTTTAGGTCTTTTGACCTTTGGTGCGAATATTTCAAGAAACTGGTTACTGCTACTATTCCTCCTCCTGAGGATATTGATCTTAATGATAATGATCTTATTCAACTAGATTGGGAAGAGTACTTTGGGAAAAGTTCCAGAGTTTTTGAGCAAAAGAAGCATCATTTTCCTGGTCTCCTTATTAACTATGAAAATGATGATGAGGACATGGATCCAGATTGGCTATCCCAAATGTTTGAGTTCGGTTTTGTCAGAATGATCAGATTATCCAATCGTGATCAGATCAACCAACTCCCCCAGATTATTCAACAAGCTGTTGCTCATCATACTAGTCCTGCTGTTACTATTAGATGTTGGAGCACTCTTCCAAAATGGGAAAAAGATAATTGGATGAATGTGCAACCCTCCAAACATCTCATTCTTGTTAATGGTCATACCCACCAAGGGCCATGGTATAAAGGAAACTCTTACTTATCCTTTAAAAATCCCTATGGTCTTGCTAATTGCTGGAGTAGTTACTTCAATAATCAGATTCTTGATGTTATCCAAGCTTTATGGAAAGATTACCATTTCATGGGTAACACAGGAAGAATCACTGTTTTTGGCCTTAAACCATACGGAATGGCAATAAGGCATCTATCCATTGCTGACTATGTTAATCCCAAATTATTTACCGATCAGACTAAAGACCCTGTTTATGAACATCTGCTTTACTGTGGTTTCTGTCACCAGTATACCACCTACCATGAACATGGATGCAATAATAATCCCCTATGGGACCCCTTTGATGGCTGCTCAGACTACTGCAACACTGATTAAGTCCAGCTACCTCATCTATTGATTCCTTTGTTGACTACTGTTCTGCTTTCGGCACAAGACGGCAAAATGTCATCCTCTGCCAACTGTTCACTCACGAGATCACTGTTCACTCAACTGTTCACTGTTCACTCACGAGGCTACTGTTCACTCACGGATGTTGATGTATACAGTAAAAAGTACTATTCACTTTTACTGTTCACTATTCACTTTTTACTTTATTTTTCCTATATAAGGGGGGTTGTCCCTTATTAGTTGGTAGAACCAGCCAAGGAGGCGGTAGCACAATTAATAATCAAAATAATTTAAACAATTAATAAGGCGGTAGAACCAGCCAAGCAATATATCATTAAAACAATTAATAATCAAAGTAATTTGAACAATTAATAAGGCGGTAGAACCAGCCAAGCAATATATCATCAAAATAATTGATAAACATGAAAGTACTAACAGAATATTTGAATATGAAAGTACTTGATTAATATTGAAAGTAATGAACAATGTACAAGATTACTAATTACAGGATTGCAAGGTAAACAAGGATGAATAGTGGTAACTTACAAAGGTAGTGGTTACCGGTTGGTGAATACACTCAGAACTTGAGGAAGGTTGAGGAAGGTTTAAGAGCGGGAGAGGGACTCTCTAATATCTCTAAACTCTCTCAAACTAAGCCTCAAAACTCAAGCTTGAAAAACTAATAAGGGACAACCCCCCTTATATAGGAAAAATAAAGTAAAAAGTGAATAGTGAACAGTAAAAGTGAACAGTACTTTTTACTGTATACATCAACATCCGTGAGTGAACAGTAGCCTCGTGAGTGAACAGTGAACAGTTGAGTGAACAGTGATCTCGTGAGTGAACAGCTGGCAGAGGATGACATTTTGTCGTCTTGTGCCGAAAGCAGAACAGTAGTTAACAAAGGAATCAATAGATGAGGCAGCTGGACTTAATCAGTGTTGCAGTAGTCTGAGCAGCCATCAAAGGGGTCCCATAGGGGATCATTATTGCATCCATGTTCATGGTAGGTGGTATACTGGTGACAGAAACCACAGTAAAGCAGATGTTCATAAACAGGGTCTTTAGTCTGATCGGTAAATAATTTGGGATTAACATAGTCAGCAATGGATAGATGCCTTATTGCCATTCCGTATGGTTTAAGGCCAAAAACAGTGATTCTTCCTGTGTTACCCATGAAATGGTAATCTTTCCATAAAGCTTGGATAACATCAAGAATCTGATTATTGAAGTAACTACTCCAGCAATTAGTAAGACCATAGGGATTTTTAAAGGATAAGTAAGAGTTTCCTTTATACCATGGCCCTTGGTGGGTATGACCATTAACAAGAATGAGATGTTTGGAGGGTTGCACATTCATCCAATTATCTTTTTCCCATTTTGGAAGAGTGCTCCAACATCTAATAGTAACAGCAGGACTAGTATGATGAGCAACAGCTTGTTGAATAATCTAGGGGAGTTGGTTGATCTGATCACGATTGGATAATCTGATCATTCTGACAAAACCGAACTCAAACATTTGGGATAGCCAATCTGGATCCATGTCCTCATCATCATTTTCATAGTTAATAAGGAGACCAGGAAAAGGATGCTTCTTTTGCTCAAAAACTCTGGAACTTTTCCCAAAGTACTCTTCCCAATCTAGTTGAATAAGATCATTATCATTAAGATCAATATCCTCAGGAGGAGGAATAGTAGCAGTAACCAGTTTCTTGAAATATTCGCACCAAAGGTCAAAAGACCTAAACATAGCTTTGTGCTCCAAAATACATTTCTGTATATCAGAGGGCAAGTTGGCAACAGCACATCTTACATCAAATTGTGTCTTAAGACTCAATTTGGCATAATCTGTGTTCATTAAAGTCAATTTATCCATGGAATGGATATCCTCTTTGCCAAAGAGTTGACTAGTTTCAGGGTTAACAGAAAGGCTTGCAAAAGCCGTATGGGTATAGCCTGCAAAGGCTTATGGTTCTGGGTTAACAGGGCAATTTTCATAGGTTTCAATTTTTGTTTGTAGGTCAACAAGAAGGCTTTCGTAAACTTCATTTTGGGCTGAAAGGTTAACAAGGTGGATTTCAAGAGTCTGGAGGGTTTTCTTGAAAAGTTTGCGATGGTTAATAGAATAAGCGGCCTGGAGATTATCAAGAAGAATTTTAATAGGGGTAGGAAGTTCACTAAAAGATCCATTGTGGAACTGTAATGTTTTAGAGAAGACTTCCTACAAAGTAAGCAAAGTAAACATCATGTCACCACTGGAATATGAGACCTCTGCCGGGTCATATCCTTGAAGGGATGTCGATCGACTAGGTTTTGGCCTAGAAGATACACCTTCATGCATTACAAAAGGTTGTCCCAACGGGAGCCTTTTGTCTTGAGGAAAGTTCCATGCAGGTTCTTTCCCCTTGTTCCTCCTCGCTGCTGAGGAAGTCATAATATTCCACTTGCACGTGGTAGCATATATCCACTTACTAGTGGTATTAGTAGTAGTAGCAGCAAGAATCCTTAGGGATGATTCTGCAAGATTAACAGCATGGTTAATATCAATATCTTTGTTTGAGACAAATTTGAATTTTACATTCTGTCCAAAGGGATCAGAAGTAATGCCATCATGGTCAACAAGAAAGGGATACAAAGTGTTAAGGAATGGAGTCAATCATAGCAATCACATCAAAATTGTAAATAGGAGAAACAACAATGTTTACTTTCGTAAACCATTTTGGAGGAATAGATTTATTCAAAATAGAGTTAATAGCATCAGTAATACCTGTATCAGAAAGAAGAGCTTGTTAACTGGAATCATCTCTGTCTTTAGGCTCATCTTGTTCATTATCAGATTGATGTTTGTCAATAGTTTTATCCATTTTTAAGATTAACAGTTCTTGATTGATGTTAATATTATCAATTTTAATAGTTTCAAGTTCTTGTCTTAAATATTCAATATTTTGTTCAACAATGGTTAATTTCTGTTTTAAATCATCAATAGTTAATTCTTTAGGTTTTTTCTTGTTAAATCTTTCCAAGACTTCTTCAAAACTTATTGTTGATTTAAGTTTTTTAGAATCTTCAGTCTTAGTAAGATTTTTCTTAAACCTATCCAGATACTCCTTTTGGAGCTCAGGGTTTTGAATTTGGTTAATTAAAGAAATTAACAGTTTTTCATTTTCTTCATGTTTTGTGAGAGTGTTAATAGATGTAATAGTATTACAACAAGAATCTCTGCATCCAAGTTTAATATTAGGCGAATCAGAAGATTCATCAGCAGAGTGATAACAGGAATCAGAAGAAGATAAATCATCTTCCAAAGAATCAGACGAATTGTTTGATTCAAGGATTCTGAATAGATCTTCTTGATCTTTATCATTTATGTTCAACATGTTGAGTTTATTTTTTAATTTTCCAGGTTTGGCTTTACAGTCTTTACTGTAATGACCAGATTTTCCACAATTAAAACATTTTCCTTTAGCAGGATTTTGGTGAATATGTTTTTTATAAACAGTTTTCTTTTTATCATAAAAATCATTTGGTTTAATAAAATTGGTTTGGTGTCTTTTATGGTGAATATTTTTATCATGTTTATCTCTCTTTTGTCTCGAAGGAGCAATAGGAGGTAAACCATATTGTTCGCAGAAATTTCCCATTTCATATTTAGCTTTTGTTTTGTTTTTTAATTTATCTTTTAACAATTTTTCATCATTACACATGTTAATACCAAGTTTGTTAATAGTACTTAGAATATCACCATATGTTAAATTTTCATAGTCAATAGAATCATTTTTACCAATTAATTCTTGTTTTACCTTATGAGCAAAAAGAGGAGGCAGACCGTCAATAAACTTTTCTTTCCAATACGGCTTCTTGCAATCTTTTCGAAGCATCACTCTAGAAAGAAAGACAGCATGGTACCACCTGTAATTAGACATAGTAGGACATCTCAAATTATTCAGATAATCAGAAACTCGAGATGAAACATTAGTAATGGTTCCAACAAAATGTTTTAATATTGTGTGAATAAGAGTGTTAACACCATCAGGGATTCCAGAATTCCTTTTTTCATCAAAAATAGGAAGACCGTCATCATTCAGTTTAACAGCACGTTTAATAGATTCTCTGGAGTCTTCAGTGAGATACGAATCCCACCAACCACGAAGAGTGCCAGTAAAACCAGTAGAAAGAAGTTCAACAATCTCAGGGTGATCAAGGTCATGGTTGTTCATATAAGTGATGGCAACCATAGACATGTGACCCATTTTGTTAATAATTTCCTGTTCAGGAAAACCATCAATATTCCATTCATACAGTTTATCAGCAGAAACAGAGAATTGGGACTGGAAAATCCTTTCTTCAAACTGCATGTCAGGAGGAGTAGGTCTAGTATACCAGTTTTTTGTAAAAGACATGGGGTTGGGTCCAACAAATCTTTTAATTTCTGGTAGACCATTATCAAAAACATTTTTAAGTTCAACAGAAGAGGATGATTCAGAATCTGTACCTTTATCAAGAACAGGTTCTTTACCATTTCTTGAAATAGCAGCAACATTAGAAGTAGAAGTACCTTCAGATTTAACTTTTAAATTAGAAAGCATTTTGTCAACAATGTCAAGAGTTTTTGACTGAGAAGTTTTAAAAGCAATTTTTTCTCTTTGGCTGGGTAAATCAATCAAAGGTTTCTCAGCTTTTGTAAGAACAGTTTGTTTAATAATTTTCTCTTCAATACGGTCAAGCTGTTGACCAATAATATGCAAAGACTCATTTGTAAAATTGTTTTGTTCAATAATTCCATAAGCAGGAGTCTCAGCATCAGCAATTTTGAAAGGAGAAGCTTTCACTTCCGTCTTTTGACAGGTTATCATTACTGTCTCAAGAGGAGGGTGGCTAGACCTTACAACAGTTTTGTCTTGTTTAACAAAATTTGATTTCTTAATTACGTTCAAATGATTTTGTTGAATAGGATCTTTTGAAACGTAATGATTTTTAAGAAAATCATAAAACAGAATATTTTTCTTTGTCAACATCATCTTTTCTCTCCATTTTCGTTTAATGCGATCTTTTTCAGATTGAGAGAAAGTATTTCGGTAATAGTGTCTTATCTCTCTATTTTTGGGAGAAAGACTTTCTTTAGCCAAGTAAACAAGATCCATTTCAAAACTCTTAGGAAGAGCAGTTAAAACTCTTAATTGGTTTTGAAAAATAGGAGGTTCAATAGTAACAAAATCAGAAGCAGCAGGAGACACAGATTTTGTATCTTCTTCTTCTTCCGTAGGTTTTTCATTTTTTGTTGAATAAAAAGGGGTGCTAATTTGGGAGTTATCACTTGAAACACCTTTTAGCTTCAAATCAGGTTTAACAAAACTTTTTTGTAAATATTTATCAATAGGTTTCTTATCAAGAATACTTATTTTAACAGTTCCATAAGGATATTGTTGAATATTTGTGAAATCAGTTTTATGGTAAATAGGAGCAAAAGGTATACTACCTTCTTGAACAGCTTGATCATCTTCATTGACAATATCAGGAGGACACGCAGTCCTGGAGCTAACAGAAGAGTTGGATCTCCACATCTTATCCATGCACTTCCTAATTTTAACACTCAATTATCATGTTTTTTCTCATAACCGTTGCATTTCGTAACACATACCCTAAGCAACCGTATACCCTCACTCATGCCCTCAACGCCTGTCCGTCGGCTAACACGGGCCTTACTGAATCTCGGCTCTCGGAATTCACTTTACTCTTAGGGTGGCGCCAACGATCACAAGATAGAACACAACAACGAAGCACCAAAGGTTCGGAACAACATAAACAAGGGAGCAAGGACACAACACAACTACCAGCGGCCAAGGAAGGAATGGCTCTGATACCAACATACCAACAAGGAGGGGGAACCAAGCAAGACAAGGGGCGAAAGCACCAGAAGCACAGAGATAGTATAATAAACAAGGTAGAACCAGCCAAGGAGGCGGTAGCACAATTAATAATCAAAATAATTTAAACAATTAATAAGGCGGTAGAACCAGCCAAGCAATATATCATTAAAACAATTAATAATCAAAGTAATTTGAACAATTAATAAGGCGGTAGAACCAGCCAAGCAATATATCATCAAAATAATTGATAAACATGAAAGTACTAACAGAATATTTGAATATGAAAGTACTTGATTAATATTGAAAGTAATGAACAATGTACAAGATTAATAATTACAGGATTACAAGGTAAACAAGGATAAATAGTGGTAACTTACAAAGGTAGTGGTTACCGGTTGGTGAATACACTCAGAACTTGAGGAAGGTTGAGGAAGGTTTAAGAGCGGGAGAGGGACTCTCTAATATCTCTAAACTCTCTCAAACTAAGCCTCAAAACTCAAGCTTGAAAAACTAATAAGGGACAACCCCCCTTATATAGGAAAAATAAAGTAAAAAGTGAATAGTGAACAGTAAAAGTGAACAGTACTTTTTACTGTATACATCAACATCCGTGAGTGAACAGTAGCCTCGTGAGTGAACAGTGAACAGTTGAGTGAACAGTGATCTCGTGAGTGAACAGTTGGCAGAGGATGACATTTTGTCGTCTTGTGCCGAAAGCAGAACAGTAGTCAACAAAGGAATCAATAGATGAGGCAGCTGGACTTAATCAGTGTTGCTGTAGTCTGAGCAGCCATCAAAGGGGTCCCATAGGGGATCATTATTGCATCCATGTTCATGGTAGGTGGTATACTGGTGACAGAAACCACAGTAAAGCAGATGTTCATAAACAGGGTCTTTAGTCTGATCGGTAAATAATTTGGGATTAACATAGTCAGCAATGGATAGATGCCTTATTGCCATTCCGTATGGTTTAAGGCCAAAAACAGTGATTCTTCCTGTGTTACCCATGAAATGGTAATCTTTCCATAAAGCTTGGATTACATCAAGAATCTGATTATTGAAGTAACTACTCCAGCAATTAGCAAGACCATAGGGATTTTTAAAGGATAAGTAAGAGTTTCCTTTATACCATGGCCCTTGGTGGGTATGACCATTAACAAGAATGAGATGTTTGGAGGGTTGCACATTCATCCAATTATCTTTTTCCCATTTTGGAAGAGTGCTCCAACATCTAATAGTAACAGCAGGACTAGTATGATGAGCAACAGCTTGTTGAATAATCTGGGGGAGTTGGTTGATCTGATCACGATTGGATAATCTGATCATTCTGACAAAACCGAACTCAAACATTTGGGATAGCCAATCTGGATCCATGTCCTCATCATCATTTTCATAGTTAATAAGGAGACCAGGAAATGGATGCTTCTTTTGCTCAAAAACTCTGGAACTTTTCCCAAAGTACTCTTCCCAATCTAGTTGAATAAGATCATTATCATTAAGATCAATATCCTCAGGAGGAGGAATAGTAGCAGTAACCAGTTTCTTGAAATATTCGCACCAAAGGTCAAAAGACCTAAACATAGCTTTGTGCTCCAAAATACATTTCTGTATATCAGAGGGCAAGTTGGCAACAGCACATCTTACATCAAATTGTGTCTTAAGTGATTAAGACACAATTTGTGTCTTAATCACTTAAGACTTGAAACACCTTTTAGCTTCAAATCAGGTTTAACAAAACTTTTTTGTAAATATTTATCAATAGGTTTCTTATCAAGAATACTTATTTTAACAGTTCCATAAGGATATTGTTGAATATTTGTGAAATCAGTTTTATGGTAAATAGGAGCAAAAGGCATACTACCTTCTTGAACAGCTTGATCATCTTCATTGACAATATCAGGAGGACACGCAGTCCTGGAGCTAACAGAAGAGTTGGATCTCCACATCTTATCCATGCACTTCCTAATTTTAACACTCAATTATCATGTTTTTTCTCATAACCGTTGCATTTCGTAACAACCATGACCTTGATCACCCTGAGATTGTTGAACTTCTTTCTACTGGTTTTACTGGCACTCTTCGTGGTTGGTGGTTCCCCCTCCTATACACGGGCCGCTGGTAGTTGTGTTGGTAAAAAACGCCACTATAGGCACCCTATAATGGCGTTTTTTACAAACGCCACTATAGGCATATCTATAGTGGCGTTTGAAGAGTCCTATAGTGGCGTTTGAAGAGTTCTATAGTGGCGTTTTTGAGAAACGCCACTATAGGTCTATAGTGGCGGTACAATAGTGGCGTTTGTAAACGCCACTATAGCAAACGCCACTATAGCTCAAATGGGCCTATAGTGGCGTTTTTAGTACCTATAGTGGCGTTTCACAAACGCCACTATAGGTCCAGTTTTTTGTAGTGTGGCATCCCTTTCACAGCAAATACCATTGCCGACCACGATTGCCCAAGTTGAAGCACTGGCAGCGCGAAGAGCCTTTGAACTTGCACTGGAGTTAGGCATCACCCGAGCCATTATAGAGGGAGATTCAGAAACCATCTGCAAGGACCTCTCAAACCCGAGTCCCTCCCTCGCTCTTCATGGGCTTTTGATTCAGGATGCACAACAATTAGCTCTTGCTTTCACGAACATTAGCTTTTCCCATGTATGTCTCCAGGGAAACACTGTAGCCCACAGTTTGGCTAGGCAGGCAAGTTTGAATCCAAGTTTAAATGTCTAGATAGAAGATCTGCCACCAAATATTCTCCAGTTTGTACAGGCTGACTTAACAGCCTTGATTTTTTAATAAAAGTTGATGTCTTATTTCTCCAAAATAATAATAATAATAATAATAATAATAATAATAATATCTACGTGGCAAATGTAGTGCACAGTTGGCACACTTGAATCATTGTTATTTTTAACTTATAGTCAATTTGGTCCCTACCGTTAACTTATTAACAAAAAATATCTACGTGGCAAATGTAGTGCACAGTTGGCGCACTTGAATCTTACATAGCCAATAAAATAATTTTTTAAAATTTGAATTAACATTAGAAATAGATTATTCCATATGCATCAAAATAAAAACTCTTATCTTCTGTGTTCAATGAGTTCTCACCAACAAACCCAAAATTTTTTCATACAAATTAGATTCGTTGCAACTAAAACTAACCCAGCTACCCATATGGCAAACCTAGTACAATTGCAACCTAGATCCAATTTTCATGCTAGCACAACACTCATGGGTTTGGATCTAATTGTGGTGGTGCGGTGCTTGCTCCGTCAGATTTGCACAGATGAGAGAAACCAAAGAATAGGAGGAAAGAAAAAAAAAATGAAGTGAGGGATTTTTGTGATTTGGGTTGAAGATTGAAGGTTAGAAAAGATTAGATCTTTGTTGATTTGTGTGATTGGATTTTGGGGAATTGATTAGCAAATCTCTTTTGGTCGAGTCACACTGTAGCTGGTTAGGAAAAGAAGAACAATTGCCTAGATTTGGGTTTTCATTTCCCTTTCACTTGTTCCAAATATTGAATGAACCCGTTGAAATTTAGATGCACATTGATGTTACGATTTTTCCAAATATTCTCAAAAATGAAAATCAAGATAATGTTTAGGGAATCTGCGTTGTCATTTCCAGACATGGGTTATTGCAAATCTAGGTTTTGGTTGTACATTATTTGAAAAATGTTCATTAGTTGAATTACATGTTTAAAGAAATTTTTGGTTGAATTGATGTAGTTGATTTTTTTTATAAATAATTTGTACAGAAATTTTGTATTAAGATAACAAATTTTGATTAAAGAGTTCAACTGTTCAAGATTACAAATTGTGTTTTTCCTATTTATTTATTTATTGTTGTGTTCCTGAAGATTAAATTAGTTTTTGTTTATGAAGTATTTTATTCTTTTTGATGAGTTTGATATGAATTTTTTATTTTAAGTTTTTGTTTTCTGACGTGAGACTTTCAGTAATTCAAAAGCTCATGTGGACCTTTTTTAATGTTAATCAAAATTAAAAAAAAATTATTTTATTGGCCATGTAAGATTCAAGTGCGCCAACTATACACTTCGTCTGTTACGTAGACATTTTCCGTTAGTGAGTTAACGGTAGAGACCAAATTGATTATAAGTTGAAAATAAACAAGGACCAAATTGATTGCTACCAAAATGTAGGAACTAAATTAACTGTGACTTCAAAATGTAAAGACTAAAATGATATTTTCCCCTATATTATATATTAGATTTTAGAGCTATAGATTTTTTTTATTTATTTTATTTATTTTTTATGGTCTTTAGAAGGAGAAAAATGCTAGAGTTACAAATATTTTTACAAATCGTTGATGTGGTGATTGGTTATTAGTAAGTAAAAAATTAGTATAAATGATGGGTCCAAATGCAAATCAATAAGAATTTGCTGCATCAATAATTTGTAAAAATGTTGTAAAATAGTTTGTAACTATAACATTTAACATTACTCTTAAAAGAATCAATAATATTATTAAGGGGGACAAAATTTAATTTTATAGAACATAATTGTTAAAATTAGTACCCATGTATATAGTATATACTAATTTTAAAAAAAAAAATTTGGGGTGGGTGGGGGGATTGCCCCAAAGTCTGGGGAGTGGCTCTGTTTCTATTTGAGTTCATTATATTGGTGTATTGGGTTTCCAGTTGTAGCAAACAAGTTTATTCATGGAGGGGATTTCATACAAGAATTCCAAAGTCTTGGGGCCACAACAATGGCAGGCAAATGTGTTGATTCTTGAGGTTATGAAATCGATTTTACAAGTTTAGACTATCATGATTTTCTTATGAGGTAGGTTACCCGAGAGTGGTTTTTATTTTAAAAAGTTAAGAAGTTTCTTTTTACTTCGTAAATGGCCACCAAATGTGTTTGTGCTTCTAAAGTTTTTTTGTTGTCATTATTGCCCGTGATACATTAATTATTAACTCCAGGGCTTAAGCAAAAATTATTTTGTTAGATATAATATGTTTAATTGTTAATAAATAAATAGGGGACAAGTATAGATTTCGAGATTAATTAGGTGATATTCTTCTTTAGACCCAAAGAAAACTGGGTCTCATATCATCTTTAGACCAAAAGAAAACTGGGAAACTCCTATTATAATATACTTAATAGAAATTCAGAGCTAATTTTCAGAATAAGTGCATGTTGGAAGACATAGCAAATAGTTAGTTCAACATAAAACAAATTAGTTGTTATAAAATCAATAACTACGCTGGTACAACAAAGGTTTGCTTTTGATGACATTTTCCTTTCGGAGAAAATTTTTGAACCAGAAAGCAGAGCGTTTCATGTATCTTGTCAACCCATTTTTGTAATCTACGTAAATGATGCCAAATCGAATTGTATAACCAGATCCCCATTCAAAGTCGTCAAGAAATGACCACACAAAGTATCCCTTCACGTCAACCCCAGCCCTGTCAAAACAAAATCGTTAATATCTTAGAAATTGAAACTTGAATCGTTTATATATATATATATATATATATAGAGAGAGAGAGAGAGAGAGAGAGAGAGAGAGAGAGAGAGAGAGAGAGAGACTTTTCCGCCATAAATTATTACCCTATTACACTTAATCACACCTCTTGAATTATTGAAACTCACGATTATGATAGTTTAGGGTGGAAAAAATGAGTAATAACTTCAGGGGATTAATTGTGCATTTCAATAATTTAAGGGGATAAGTACAATTGGAGTGATAGTTTAGGGTGGAAAAATATGTGTCTATATAGATATTCATTAGTCTCCAATATGAGGAAGAAAGAGTTTGAGTGTTAGCAGTTCTTAATCTTATCTTTACATATTATTGAAATAACTATTAATAAAAAATTTTAGCATATGGATTTGGTCTAATTAAGTTATATATTATTTTTTAAATTTGTTTCTTTTACTTTAATGGGGAACTTTAACTCACATGGGTCCTTAGTACCTCCAATATTTTTAGGGGTATGATACTCATTAAAAAGTTACCATTCAATGTGACATGTGAATATAAAATTTACCATCATGTGTGACCCTGTTGCTGTATGTCTGGAATTATTATTAAAAAAAAAAAAAAAGATTTTCCATGTGATGTGGCTAAAGCAACCATTAAATTTAAGGTAAACACTATCTTAATTGAACTTACCATAGCTTAAGATAAAAATTAAAACTAAAATATGAAAAAAATCAGTTAATGCTCAAGGTGATGTGAGTTACTAAGACAAAATTATTGTGATGTGAAATCACGTTATTAGTAGAGATACCATATCTGAAAAAAAAAATGTGGATGTTATAGAATTTTCTTAATTCACACGTATATAATATATCCAAAATTAAGGTTTAGGTAATAGCTTAATCATCATAATCGCATAATTTACGATATCCTATTCCTGTGGTTTGAACTCTACCTTCCTCTACAGACACTATATGTATAGTCACTCACCTTATAGCCTCCAAGAGATATGATAGATGACTATGGTAGTATTTTATCTTCAAGCTGTCGTTGAGAGCCTCCTGAATCGGGGATGAGCCATTATCAGCAACTCCTGAAATGTACATACGTAAATGTAAATTTGATTTAATTACAAATAAAAATTTCAATTACACCACTTAAAGCATAGAAGGATGAAGATTGTTTCTTACCATTTTCTGTAATGTAAATAGGTGGGTTATTGTATTTTTTCTTTATGTATAACATAAGTTCTCGAATTCCTCTTGGATAAATGTAAAGCCAATTAGCTGCGGTCTACAAAACCATTATTTACATAGTTTTCTTAGTATATACAAGCAGTATAATGCTCTTTATATTCAAACATAGGGTGAGAGTGAGAGAGATTACTGGTTGACCAATAGGAATGCCATCCTTCTCCGCTGTGGCATCAAATAGAGTAACTACATGAGTGTTAAGAAAAAATATAAGGAAAATGCAAATTTTACTACAAAAGAATTAGAAATCGAGGGTACAATGAATATGATTTATGTCAACTAAACAAAATAAAAGCTTGAAATACCTTTTGATGACTAATGACAATTCATTTTTATGAAATTTGTAATATGTATTCTTTGCATCACCCAAAATATAAATCAAGGTTGTTGGTTTTGAGCTTAACTGGTCAGATTTACATGGCTATCTGTTGTGTAACTTATGTTGATGGTACTAGAAGATGTAGAATCATCTGCATATCCTGCAGTGTAGTAATTTATTCCAAGGAAATCTAGAGAACCCTTTAGCATCTTGGATTGCGATTCAGTAAATACAGGTAGTCGAGTCCCCACCAAAACTCGCATGGTCTTAGGATAGTCACCAAAAATGATTGGATCAACAAACCTACACAAATGATAATAGAAATAATAACAAGTCTCCTTATAAGGGTTTGGTACAATATGTTGAAACACTACCTTAACTACTTATTCTAAAAGCTTAATATTGTAACTTATCAAGAAATTTGCAATTCAACTAGTAACTCTTTGTGTTTTCAAGGGAAACAATCAAAGTTCAATACAAAGTTATATACACGCCTCTTTAAAAAAAAAAAATCACTTTACACCTTCTTTTATTTGCACATACATGCAACAGTATTTAAGATTTTGGTGGTAGAAAATAGTAAACTCACTTTATGAGAAACTCAAAAAGGAAAAAATAAATAAATTAAAGAAGAAATTTCTCTCTCTCTCTCTCTCTCTCTCTGGGAAATTACATTTTACCACCATAAACTATACGACTAATTACACTTTGCACCATAAACTTTTTGAATGAATGTTTTGTACCTTAAACTATGATCCTTATTACACTTTGCACCCTTACATCAAATTTGCAGTTAACTTGGATGGAAAAATATGACACTACATGAAAGGACATAATTGCTAATTTTCTCAAGGTTTTAAAAACAAAAGATAAATTATACTTTACTAGCCTAAACTATACCCTTAATTACACTTTGCAGTATAAACTTTGAATTTCCATTGAAATTAATAGCAAACTTAACATTAGGTTGCAAAGAGTAATAAAGTTCATAGTTTATTGTGCAAAACGTACATTTGAAAAGTTTAGGGTGCAAAGTGTAATATAAAGGTGTAGTTTGTGGTAGTAAAATGTAATTTCCCCCCAACATCCTTTTAGATTCTAAGTTAGTAAGGAAAATATAAAACCATTGTATCTTATATATTTATTAAAAGAAAGATTATTTCACTGTCTGAGAAACATAAAACATATATGTGTGTGTAGTAAGTTAAAACAAATAAAACTCAAAAAACAATTTATTTAAAACAAATTTATTTAATTACTTGGGAAACTCCATCAATGAAACCAAGAAAATCAGCCATTGATTGCAACCATAAATCTCTCGTTTATCAGCGTTTCCTCTCTCTCTCTCTCTCTCTCTCTCTCTCTCTCTCTCTCTCTCTCTCTCTCTCTCTCTCTCTCTCTCTCTCTCTCTCTCAACAAGGTTTGGGATAATGATCTCCTCGATTGTTTGTGTGGACTTCTTGAATTGGCCCTTGGGACAATCCTACTCGAAAGCACTTTTCCATGTACTCAGATTCTCACTCTAGAATTTAGCTACGATTAAAAACTCAATTGCACATGAAAGAGGAGAAGAGTGAATTGTGAGAGTAACATACCCTGTTAAGTTGTTAGTAAAGAATTTGAACAAAGACTGGCCTTGGCTTTCTCACTAGAGTTTAAAAACTGTGGAAAGAAAATATATAGTATTTTTTTCTTAAAATTTTTTGTCAAAAGTTAATAGGTTATTTTGTTAATATTAATTAGAAAGATACCATGCATTGTTTTCAAATAAAACAATTATGGATGGCCCATAAGGTCCATAATAGAAGGGATCGAACCATGTATTCAAAATTAAAATCCAGCCACATGCATCGTGGTAGCTATACTTGGAATGCTTTTCTTCTTGTTGTTGGTTTTTGCCGAATGGCTTAGCAAGTTAGAATGCTTCTCCTACCTTTACTTCAAGCCAAAAATAATTGCCTTTTGCAAATATCTTTGAAGACAATCGTGTTTATTTATAGGAATAATTGAGTCTAATAAAAAATTAAGCCATAAAACTTACCAACCAAGCATAAAATCAAGAGCCCTCAAGGCAGCCTTGGTGCTAGCAACTGTTTGGTATTTGGGCACATACCAAAGACTTTGTACTGTAATGCCAATTTCTCCCATTTGAGAAGCCTACAAAAATAAATTTAGATTATCTTATCTAATAAAATATACTATAATACATTTTACTTTGAAGGCAAACTTTTGCAATATTATGAACCTTCTTTTTTTCCTTATTAAGAATATATATTTAAGCACAATAGATTATCCCATTTTTTCTTAAGAAGGATTACGATAGTTTTATATGTATTAATAACACAAATTTACCAAGGCTAGTGTTCATTGTAATCTAAAGCACAAGCCAGTATTCCTAAACACAATGTCTCTCTCACACACACATGGCTCGTCTACATATATATATATATGTAAGGACTAAATTTGATCCTAGGCCCAAAATAATGAGTTTGTAGAGAGTGAGTAGAAGAACTAGGCATAAAGTGAATAAAATAACAGTTATAATGAGTTTCCAGGACAATTAAATAGAAATGAACCAGGTTTATACAAGAGAATGGGTCCTCGGCACGATCCGAGGAGCTCTGTTCTAATATATATTGGATGACAATAGTTACAGGAGTTGTTGAGATTGCTATAGTGCTTTCTTTGTTCCTTCTCCATCCCCTTCTCCATGATGGGTTTCTTCTATTATATATCTCCTTTAAACGATCTTGGCCTCCCACTTGTTAATCATCCAAGCTTATTCTTGAATGTCTGTCCCATCAGACACCCTCTCTGGCGTTTTGTGAGTTGCGGTACCCAATGTAGCACTGTTCAGAGGTCTTGTCCACATAAATGCGGCTAGAAAATTAGCTGCAAGGTATTCAATGCGGTTGTAGCAGCTTTCCAATAAATATTTTTAAGTTCCTTTCCTTCTTGTATGTTTGTGGCACACGTCCCTATAGCTAGAGTTTCTTGGAAGATTACTTTGATCACTATGATCCATACCTGATCTGTGTTTAGCTTATCCGAGGAGATATTCTTTCTCGGACTCGGACTACTCATGATCTCAGCTAAAGCTCCACGCTCTCGGCCAAAGCCCAAGACCCAATTGCATGATTTGGGCCTATGACCCCACAATATATATATATATATATATATATATATATATATATATATATATATAGCTAGTGTTAAGAGAAAATTCAATTAGATCCCAAATTAGATATCAATTGTGTGCTAATTTTGTGCCATGTGCCCACTAAAGTTTTTTAATCTTTGTACTAAGTGAGTTAATAAGTGCAAAATATTAAAAGTATAATATTAATAAAATATTCAAATAAAGAAATAAAAAAACCAATCTTATATCTACTTAACAAAAATCACTACATTGTCTATCTTATTAAAAATTAGAATAAAAATTATCAAAAGTAGTACTAAATTTAGTTTGGAATTTTAATATGCATCTAATTACGTTTATTTTTTTCTAATAATTCAATCAATCATATATATTTTTTTCATTAAAAAATGTATTTATTTATAAATACGTCCATGCGTATACATGGGTTACATGCTAGTTAATTAGTGAGTCATAAATTGATATATCCTCTTTAAATTGATAATTGTTAAAAGCACATACCTGATACTTTTCCTTGTATAATTTCACAGCAATTGCATGTGAAAGAAGTAAATTATGTCCCACTATATAGGGTTCTGTCCCGGAGTTCCCATATGTGCAATTTCCGATATAGTTAGAACATCGACCAGGTGCACCAACTCCTGTTACGTAGCCTCCAATGGTAAATATATTTGGCTCATTAATTGTGATCCAATACTTTACTCTATCACCAAATTCTTTGAAACAAACATCCACGTAGTTGTGATAATCATCCCTAATTATAGGACATTTATTAATTGTTGATTAATCAGATTGCATAAATACTAAATTCATAATAGATTTAATGTGTGCTTCGAAACTTACACGATATTTTGGCTCAAGAATCCACCATACTCCTCTTCAAGGGCTTGTGGAACATCCCAGTGGAATAGAGTTACAAAAGGTTTTAAACCTGATTAATTAATTATAGTCAATATTAGGAAGATGCCTATATTGATAAAACAAATTACGATTAGCTTTATGAGAATCATATGAGAGGGAGGAAAATTCTACCTTGAGACAATAGGTCATTTATAAGGTTATTGTAGAATGCGATCCCTTTTTGGTTCACTCCCCCACTGATTTTTCCCTCTGAGGACGAAATTAAGTTTTATAAATAGGATAATATGTTACTTTGAATATAATACCAAATAAATATATTTTTCCCAAAAATGACATGTTTTTGTAGGTTCTCAGTAGGGAAAAAAATGGTTATGAAATTATGCCTTCTTTTAAATTGATTTCAAAAAAATAAATGCAAAGGTTGAGCTATTGAGTTAAACATTGGTCTTACTAGGTAGTATTCTGGTCCATGAGATGGAGAACCGAAAGAAGTCTAAACCAATTTCTTTCATCAAAGCTATGTCCCCCTGAAACATTTTTCAGACTTTTCATTAGTTTAATACAGAAAAGACAAGCAAAAGTAAAAGAAAGATTGAAAGAAAGCATCGTTTCAAGTTTCAAATGCTACATAATGGATGTGTAGAAGGGTAGCTAGCTAGGAATATAGTCTATTCTTTTTTTTTTTTTCTTTTTTTTTGGGTGTGAAAGAAATTAAAAGAATACAATCACATGAACTAAAAATACCTTAAAACGATAGTAAAATTCATCAGCTATATCTCCCGTGGTATGGTCAGCAATTTTTTCTGTAATGACATCATAAATTTCTCAAAAAATAGTCACTAATGAGCTAATTGGTTCGCTAAAAAAATTGTTATTTTAGGCATCAAACTATAATAATACATAGAAATAAAAGTGATTTTATTTTAATTACAAAAAGAGTTATGTCACATGTGTTAATTCAACGTGTGATTATAAAATGCACTATGCTAAGTACGTGAGTGTGACAGCCCCTTTTCTTAGCCAAGGACGACCCTATATGATTACTAATAAAGGGGAAAATATGTAATAAAACAATAATTAACAAGAATCCCTTTGACTTTAATGTTCACACCATAGGAGACATTATTTTGTAAACTTCATGTCGTGTGCAAGACCAACACGTATGATGTACAGTTCACTTTTATGTGCGAAGAATGTGTAATACCAACATGTATGATGTATAGTTCACTAAATGCTAATGTTTTTTTTTTTTTTTTTTGGCTAAATAAATACTAATGTTTCAGTATTTATTGAATGTATAAGTACACTGGCCCAAAGGTTAATATACTATCTTTGGGTTTATAAGGTTCTTTCCTTACTCATTACCCATCAATTTGGAGGATACCAAGCTAGCAAAAAATCCATAGTAGTAAAATAAGATGGGGCAGATTTACTGAAGGAATTCCTCTTTGGTCTGTGCAGCTTATTGTACCTTCCTACCTAAAAGCCAAAATTTCAATCCAAAACAAAGCAATAATTAAGCCCTTGGAGGACCCCAGTTTCTGTCCTTGACACATACTAGTCGAAATTAGCTAGTTGTAATTTCTGATGCATGTTTTGCTTTTGTTAGTAAAATTGCATAAAATTATTTTGTTCTCCTGATTGAATAAAATTGCTTATTCACTAATTATAATGAGAGAGAGAGAGAGAGAGAGAGAGAGAGAGAGAGAGAGAGAGAGACCTGGATGTTCCGTAGTGAAAGTGTCCCATATGCTAGGCCCTTTTCCATGTTGAAATGCAGCCCCTTCATACTTCCAATAGAAATTAAGAGAACCCGAGACATAATATGAGTATAAGAACATAGAGAATTAGTGTGGAAAGCATGTAAAATATTAGTGTTAGTGCAGTGGCATATGCTATATGTACCTGGTAAGCACTTGAGGCTCCTCCAAATCTGAAACCAGCTGGAAAATCTCTCCGACTTATACTTTCAGTGAAAGAGAAAAAGTAGGCAACAACAAGCAGTACATACCAAAATAAATGATGCCGATGATGATGAAGTATTTCCATTTCTGACTTTCTCCAGCTCCCAAAGTGTTGGCTAACCAAAGTATAATTGGCACACTTCTATTTAATTATTTATAGTCTTGAAATTACAGTACACTCAATCTCAGTGTACATAATTTTCTTGTTTCTTAATCAGCTAAAAGTCATTTGTTTAACCTTGCAAGTAATCTTCACACTTCTAGATACATTGAACAAATTGATCTAGACGACCCAAACTCCATTTTTATTATGCGCTATCACATTAGGCCACATAAACACCTAGAAAGATAAAAAGCTATCACCAGGAGCGAACATCATAGGATAAAATTCTCTAAAAAAAAAAAATTGTGAAAAAAAAAAATAGGTACTATTAACGGGTGCTGTACAACACTTGTTAATAATTTATTTAAAGAAAGCTTTTATGGGAAATGAAAAAAAAAAAAAAAAAGTAATTAATATTTTGACAGTTTTTTTTATTTCCTATAAAAGTGGTATCAAAACTTTCCTAAAATGGATTATTAACAAGTGTTGTACAGCACTCGTTAACATTTTCCTTTTTTAGAAATATGGAAAAAAACTATGTATTAAATGCGTATCAGTTTAGATGGAGTATTGGAGAAACCAAAGTAAAACTTTGTCAATTTCCTATACAGTGGGATTTGTGATAGATCATAAATGAGTCACAGTTGGTTTATTAACAGGTGCTGGACGGCACCTGTTATACCGATGAAAGCTTTGATTCAGAGAGTGAGAAAGAGAGTCTGAGACCTGGATGTATGTAGTGAAAGTATCCCATATGATAGACCCTTGCCATACTGGCACTACACCATTCTCGGAAAATCACTCCGGTTGAGACCTTCAATGCACACATAGGCCAAGGCCACAAGATAGAAGAGCAAATTAATAATGGTGATGAATTTCCATGTATGACTTTTGGTTGCACTGTACTCTCCCCAATTTTCTATATAATGTAGGGTGGTCATATCGATTAGGTGAAGGACCAAATCAAATTTATGAAAGTTTGCTTCACTTACACATATTTAGTCAATTAAAATCTAACACAATCAAAAGTGATTTTGATGTTTCGTTTCCAATCCGTTTGAAAATTCAAAAAAGAAAATTCTTAAACCGACTATCATTCATGCTCTATATTAAAGTAATTTTTGGTCATCTTGATCACGTGGCTTAATAAATTAAGGACTTAATTAGTCTTACCATTTAGTGGGTGTAGAAGTAGAATTCTTGACATTTTTTTATAACTAATTAATTTATTTATATTTGGAGCCCAAAAATCCGAAATTCACAAGCAGCCTGGGTCTGCAAGATGAAGTGAAAAAAAAAAAAAAAAAAAAAAAAAAAAAAAAAAAGAAGAAGAAGAAGAAGAAGAAGAAGTTAGGTGCATTATTTATCACCTTCACAACACGAAAGCTCAGCTAATTCTAGGACGTACAGCACGTGATTGTAGAGTTGTTGAAGTCGTAGCATATTGGTATCAAGAATGTTAGTTTTATACACTTGTGGTTGATAGTTATTTCTTCAATGAGAGATTCAAGAGAGGCGGTGTTGATTTCTAACATTAATGAGACACAGTTTTCTTTTTTTTGGTTAACAATGAGACACAGTTTTCAGTTTGTCAGTTTACTGCATATGTTGCAGGAGAATTTTAGAACATTGAAAGAGAGAATGGCAATTTTTATTTTTATTTTTATTTTTGCTGTTTTGTTTTTATTTTTGCTGAATAAACAAGATTACAAAATATATCTTTTTGTGAAGGATCTAGGTCAATGATTGACGTACATACATAAAGAGGTCGAAGTGGCAGAAAAATTTGACTCTGCCACATTAGCACAAACTGAGTCTGTCAATTGTACTTGATCTCTTTAGAGAAGTGAGGCCATCATAATAAAGGATATTGCAGAATCCCCAACCATAGTACATTGTTTGGTGCTAGTTTTTTACGGCCCAACATAACGAGCTGAACAAAATAACATGTATTTGGAATTCAAAATCCCAGATGACCTGATTCTTAATAACTTGTTTGGATTAAGAGAGAGTAGAGTTGGTTAAAAATTAGTCTAATTAATAAAATATATCCAAACAATTAATAGAATACTTTTTTGAAAATAATTAATAAAAACTAAGATGCGACTTGAAGAGAAAATAAAACATGGGGGGTTGAGTGGGATTTTGGATTTCAGTTTATAATTTATTTATTTTATTTGTTTCTTTGGAAGGAAAATAAAAAAAAATACTTTTAGTTTGAATAGAATTTAAATTTGTTAAAATTTAAATGATAAAGTTTTTCGTAAATTAAAGTTTTACTAATTTTATCCCTTAATTTGAGAAAATAAATCCTAACAATTAATAAAAAATTAATTTAATAATTGTTAGGTTATATAGATTGACCACAATTAATTAATGTAATTACCTAAGTTGATTAATTATATCAAATTAAATGCAATATTGTAGAGGCATCAACAAATCACAATACTAATCTAGAGTGCAGTGAAAATTAAATTTGATACTGTGATTTATTGACTAAAGGGAAAAACCTTCACAAGAAAAAAACCTCAACAGATGAATTTCAGGTCACTACTCCCAAGATCCACTTATCAAGAATCAGCTGATTACAAATGCAAGGAATTTTCCCCTTTTGACCTATCCTAAAGTATCTACTTACAGTTCCTTACGTTAATCTCCAATTTGACTTGATCTTGTAGAGACTTCTTCAATTGTACAAATCTCCAATTTGTAACTAACTCCCAGCAGCTTGAAACCTGTTATTGGATGCAAAGTTCTTCACTACACAATTGTAAAAGAGAAAGCAACTTGGTTACAAAACCCTAAGACTCATAAGAAGTATGTAGATTCTCTGTGTGAGTTTCTGTGTATGATGAAGGCTATTAAATAATGTTTTTATATTGTCTATTAGGTTTGTTAGGACATATATGATTCACTTGTTAGGAACATAAGTCACTATTTTTATGTAATTAGCTAATCCTCTGACAAAACGCACTTTACTTGTATTTGGGTAGATCTAGGATGTATTTAATACTTCAAGAAACTTTGTTTCAAGATCAAGTGTTGAAGCCATGCAAGTCTGTCCAAGATTCAAGTCTGAAAAGTGTCTGTCATTAAAGCTTGATAGCTAGCTCGACAGTTAGCCATTTATCGAGCTGAAAGAGCTGTTCCAGCCCCGTGGCTCGACAGCTAGCTCGACAAAAAGGCATCTGTCGAGGTTTATGATAAACAAAATTTCAGTTCTGTTTTGACTCCAATCCGTGATTATGTGTTTGGAATTTTTTTTCTCACAACCCTAGACATATAAAAGGATTATTTTAAGGGCCATCAAAGTGGACATAAGTTCCACAAGTGTTGAGCAAAGTTTGTTCAAGCAAATTGTGACTGGAGACAGAATTTGCCCTACTTCATCTTTTTTGTGAAGAAGTTGATGTGTTTGTACACCGTAGGGTTTTGTGACCAAGCATCTTCTGGATCTTCATCGTGTGATGAACTGAAGAACTTTGCAGCCAACATCTTTCTCTAGTTGGTGAATCAAGTCGCGTACTGGAATCTGCGCAATTGGTTAGTCACATACTAGGAGCTGTGCAATACAAGGAGAGATTGTCACTACAGAACAAGTCCAATTGGGTATTGGGGTAAGGGTTCAACTGTAGGTTGGTATAAGGTATTGAGATTTCTTTACTTCTAACCGCTTGTTGTGATAATAGTGGATTCTTAGGAGTGATGACCTTAAAATCACCCGGTGGGATTTTTGTTGTGTTGGTTTTCCCCATTCGTAAACAAATCACCATGTCATTTATTTTCCGCTGCGTACTTAGTTTAATTGGTGAATTGTTTTTGCTACCACGCGTTTGCATGTTAATTTGATTAATTAATTAACTTGGCTAATTAATCAATTAATTCATCACAAGGGGTCAATACGTTCTTGGCCTATTAAGGTTAGAGAACGAATTCCTAGAAAAGACACATCATCATGGGCCAAAAATTAAATCTAAGAAATCTAAATTTGCTTCATTAATTGTTGATAGAAGCTTGCATTGAGCCAGGTGTCGAGCAATTGGTTTTCAGTATTTCAAACTTTTTTTTGGTGCAATCTTCATGTCTTCAATACTACCACTTGTAAGGTCTTATCAACATACTTTATGATATTCTTGAATTTACTCAGATCTATCCAAATATAAGTAAAGTGCGTATTGTCATATGATATGTCAATTGTGAATAAATGACCCTAACAATCACCCCCTTTGGCAATCCTTGGCAAAACCAAAAAAGTAAATGAATGTCCTAGAATACATTCTAATCACGATTTACACAGAAAAATATGTCTACTCTAATACTTGAAAAACTTTGCAAGAAGAGAGATCAATGTATGAATATGACTTTGCAGCCTATCTTAAAACTAAAACACTAAACAAGATACATCAAGGCATCATATGGGAAAAATAGACAAGTTATATAAATATAGAAACATGTGTAAAAGGTAAGAAAAGAAACAACACATGTGAGAAGAAAAGAAAACATACATCATATGTGTATATATATAGAACTCAATGTACGTAAAATGGCTGCAGAACCAAAAGATACAAGTAGTGGAAAAAACACCTATACTATTCATCAAAATCCTTACTACATCCCTCAAAACTATCTAACTCTCCAATATTAGGTCAGCTATTCTCAAACTACTCCCCCTTCTTGTTACAATGGACAAAGGTGGATCACTGTGAGGTAATCATCTCATCATCAGAAGAGTCAGAAGCATCATCATCATCTCCACTAGCAGAAGAGGCATTTGAAGAGTCACACTTCAGAGAAGGAACAAATCCACTAAGTCTGGACAAATGGCAGGCAATGTGTCCTATCCTATTGTTCATCTGACGCATCTCATTAGTAAAATGGTCAAGACGATCTCCATGAAAGGCCTGAGTTTCTCGGATGTCTCCAATGTCACCACGTTTAAGCTGCAACTGGTCAAGGATGGCAGCAATTGTAGCCTCTATATCAAAGAAGAAGAAGAAGGTAGATTTGGACTCTTTGGTTTTTGCACCAAATAATTCACTTGCCACAAAATTAAAAAATTATGTGGGATACGTGACGCAAAATTGAACTTCAATTGAAATCCAATTTAGAATCTAATTGGATTTGAGCTCTTCAATTTTTGCACCTAATAATTTACTTAGCACAAGAATTAAAAAGCTCAGATGGGACATAACACAAAATTGGACTCTAATTTAGAATATAATTGAATTTTCTCTCAATTTTGACTTTAAATATATATATATATATATATATATAGAGAGAGAGAGAGAGAGAGAGAGAGAGAGAGAGAGAGAGAGAGAGGTTCCCTTTTCGTAGCGTTCATTAATTTTTGATACAAAAACTGTCTATACTCTAGACCCAACCAGCCAGGTCTTTCCTACATATAGCAATATAAGAAGAAGAATGCCCTCGTTTTCCCTCTTCACCTAATCTTTGCTTCCCCTCATTTATAGGTCCTTAATGTGTGGAGTCAAGAAGCTAATTGAAGAACTCACATTTCAAAATTCTAGCTTAAACAAGTTCAAATATGCTCAAGCGAGATCAAGACAGGAAGTTTGCTTAATGCCTCAACCCTTACTTGCACAAGATTGCTGAAACAATAACTGACCTTGCTGAACTTATACATGGTAGAAGTAGAAATGGTTTTCACTTTCCAGAATAATGCATGCTATAAATTAGTTCAAACAAAAGAGTAAATGCATGCTGGAAGTTAAAAATATAACAAACAAACAATTAGTTCAAGTACTTAACAACAAATTAGTCGCTATAAATTGAATTACAGCTCAGAGTACAATAAAGGTTCGCTCTAGTGACATTTTTCTTTTGAAGGAAATTTTTGAACCAAAAAGCAGAAGTTTTCATGTGTCTTGTTAACCCATTTTTGTAATCTACGTAAGTGATGCCAATCCGAAGAGTAAAACCAAATTTCCATTCAAAATCATCAAAAAATTGCCACGCAAAGTATGCAAAGTATCCCGTCACGTCAACCCCAGCCCAACTAAAACCACAATCATTAACATCTTAGAGCATTCATATCCGTTATCTTCAAACTATTATATTTTACCATCTTAAAAGTTATTTTATTTATTATACCATACTATTTTATAACACATATAACATCCAAATTTTATTTTCTCATACAACACATTAAAATAATATAAATAATAAAATAAAAATAATATAAAAATATCTCACTACTCTCTCTAATCTCTGTTTCTTTTACTCTCTCTCTCAACCACCCACCACCACCGCCGCCGAGCTACCTAGTCACACCACCCACCATTGAAAGCACCACAAAGAGCTAACCTTTGGTTATCTCAACCACCCACCATGACCCACAGCAACCCACCGATCAACCATAACTCAGTAAACCCAACCTAGCAAAACCCACTGCTCATTCAAACTCAAACCCACGACAACCCACCGATTTAACCCAAAACCCATCAAACCCACGCTGCCATCAGACCACGCCCCCACCAACAAACCATAACCAAACCTATCAAACCCAAAACCCAGCTAAACCCACGAACAACCCACAACCAAACCCATCAACCATCGATCAACCCATCAACAAACTAGAACAACTCGATCCCAAAACCCACCAAATTGCGCCACGCCACGCCACCAGACCACGCCGCCACCAGACCCACGACTCACGCCAGAAAAAACCACCATTGTGTGAGAGAGAGATGTGGAAGAGAGAGGCTTGGAATGGAGAGAGAGAGAGAGAGAGAGAGAGAGAGAGGAGATGAGAGGTTGATGAAGAGAGAGAAAGAGGTAGATATTAAAGTAGGGAATAAAAAATATTATATCGGTTTGGAACGTTGCTACAGTACCATCACAAAT
The DNA here is from genome assembly GCA_033629205.1 of Lithocarpus polystachyus. Taxonomy (NCBI): domain Eukaryota; kingdom Viridiplantae; phylum Streptophyta; class Magnoliopsida; order Fagales; family Fagaceae; genus Lithocarpus; species Lithocarpus polystachyus. The sequence continues at coordinate 3,276,907 of CM066165.1, forward strand.
TTGTGATGGTACTGTAGCACAATTGCTTTTTTTTTTTTTTTTTTTTTTTTTTTTTTGAGAATTGCAAGTTCAGGTAACCAGTTTTAAGGGGGTTGATGCTAAAATTCTTCAACATATACCATTTACAAGACCCAATGCAAATTCTCTTAGACATTGGTACTTAAATGTTAATAAAACTTTAAGCACATAGATTTTAGTCAAATTATGTTCTATTAATTTTTTAAGTTGCTTTTATATATATATATATATATATATATATATTATTTTATGTGGGACTTTAAGAGGTATGATATCAATCATAGAGTTAGTGTTCAATGTGACATGTGTTACTAATGAATGTAACAAAGTTAAGGTATGTGTGACCTTGTTGATCCATGTCTAAAACGACTTCAAAAAAAGAATTAAAAAAAAAATCAATATGTGATGTGATTGAACCTACTATCACATTTCAGGTAAACACTATCTTAGTTGTTCTTATCATCGTTTAAGACGAAAAAAAAAATCAGTTTCATCTCAATGTGACCTTATCAATATTTTGTTTTTGTATATTGTATACACGTATGCATACTGAGTATTGCAGATTTTTTTTTTTTAATTGATATTTTTTTAAAACTTTTAATAATTTATTGGAATGCAGGTCATAACCTTTGAAGACAAACATGTTTGTTTATAGGAATTCATAAAGCTATTATAGAATTAAGTCATTACCACTTTTAACAAAAACTCGATCAAGACCTCTAAAGGCAGCCTTGGTACTAGCAACTATTTGATATTTGGGCAACATTCAATAACTCGTTACTGTAATTCCAATTTCTCCCATATGACATGCCTACAAAAATCAAATTCAGATAATTTTTATGAAATTTTGAAACTCCAATAAAATATAGTATATGAAAATTTTATTTTGAAAGCCAACTTGTGCAATATTACAAATTAACCTTCTTTTTCCATACTAAGAATATATATTATCATTTTTTTTGCTCAATAGATTTTTTTTTATTCCTTCATAAGGATTCAGATAATTAAGGTGATATTCTTCTTGGTTACTTCATTGACAATAATGTTTAGAGACACGTGGCTGTGTTCGAGTAGGTTTACTGATCTTTGGCAACAAGAATTGACAGAGCCACAAAGGATTGGTTGCCTCTTATCTTCTTTAGACCCAAATAAAACCGGGAAACTCCTATTATAATATACTTGATAAAAATTTAGAATTGATTTTCAGAATAAGTGCATGTTGGAATACATAGCGAACAGTTAGTTCAACATAAAATTGTTAGATTCTAAAAGTTTAGAACAATTAGTAAACTGTGAACACAAACTTGTTTAGATATAGATCTTAGAGTCTATAAGATTTATTAGATAATACTCAAGATGCTGCAAGTCAAAATACAAGAAAAAGGGAGTTGCAGGTTCAGGAATTCAAAATTTTCCTGGCTCGACTGATTGAGAAGAAGGCTCGACCAATCAACATGCAATTCTGCAGAATTTAATTAAAGCCCAACAGCCTGTTAAGCCCATTAAGTGATTAGGGTTTCAGATTTAATTCTCCTAATATTTAAAGGAAACCCAAAGGAACATTTTGTAATGACTTTGCTGGTGCTCTTTTGAGATCCAAAAGGTACTGTGTCATCTCCTTTCAAAGTCACTACTAGAATTCCATCTACACATTATTAGAACTGGTAGATCTGAAGTTGCTGTAACAAGATCATACATAGGTAATGATTTAAAGTTTTGAGTGGGATCTAAAAGTCACAAACATGGGTCTTCGTGTGTGACAAATTTAGATAGAAGAGTCCGTAGATTCGGAATTGCGTGTGGTTACGTGAGTAAGTACTACAAGAGGTAGTTTTAGATTTAAGGAAAAATCTATTGTAAAACTTTCATTCTATCATAGTGAATGTGTTGCCTTGAGGATAGTTTAGGTTAAATTCTCCCCAGAATTTTTATCTTGAAACTGGACGGTTTCATTGGTTTCCCTTGGTCATCATATCGTTTGTCTTCTTTACTTTTCCACATTAAGTGATATGATTGTTTTTGTTTAACCTAAATCTGAATAATAAACCTAAGTAATAACTTGCTTAATTAATTAGGTTAAACAATTTGAGTATACATGAGTCTAAACAAAACAAAACAAAAGCAAATTAGTTGCTATAAATTCAACTACTACCCTGGTACAACAGAGGTTTGCTTCTGATGACATTTTCCTTGTGGAGAAAATTTTTGAACCAGAAAGCGGAGTGTTTCATGTATCTTGTCAACTCATTTTTGTAATCTACGTAAGTGATTCCATATCGAAAAGTATAACCAAATTCCCATTCAAAGTTATCAAGAAATGACCACACAAAGTATCCTCTCACATCAACCCCAGCCCTGCCGAAACCAAATTGTTAATATCTTAGAAATATTGAAACACACAATAATGATATTTTAGAGGGTAAAACGTAATATATATATATATATATATATATATATATATATTCTATTAGTTTCCAATAGAAGAGTAGAAGTATTGCTTTTGATTCAAAAACGAAAAAGAAAAAAAGAGTAGGAGTGTTAGCATGTCTTAATCTTATCTATACATATTGCTAAGGTAAAAGTTTTTAGCATATGAATTTGGGTCAAATTAAGTTATATATTATTTTTAAATTTGTTTATTTTGCTTTTATGGGCAACTTTAACTCACATGGATCCCTAGTCCCTCCAATATTTTTGGAGATATGATACCCATTACAAAGTTACCAATTTATGTGACATGTGAATATGATAAAGTTACCATCACGGGTGACCCTATTGCTGCATGTCTGAAATTATTATGAAAAAAAAAAAAAAAAAAAAAAGTTACCATGTGATGTGACTGAACCAACCATCAGTTTTGAGGTAAACACTATCCTAATTAAACTTATCATAGTTTAAGATAAAATATATATATATATATATATAATTAAAATATTAGAAAATCAGTTAATGCTTAATGTGATGTGAATTACTAACGAATGTGACAAAATTACTATAAAGTAAAATCATGCTAGTAGAGATACCATATTTGAAAAATCAGAGGTACTATAGAATTTCCTTAATTCACACATATATAATATATCCAACATTATGGTTCAAGTAGTAGCTCGGCCATCATAATGGCATAATTTATGGCCATTATCCTTATATGCAAAGTCACTTACATTATAGCCTTTAAGAGATTTGATAGATGACTACGGTAGTATTTTATCCTCAAGCTATCATTGAGAGCCTCCTGGATTGGCAATGAGCCATTATCAACAACTCCTGAAAAGCACAAATGTATACATATATTTGATTTAATTTCAGATAACTATTTCAATTACACTAAAGGATGAAGATAGTTTCTTACCATTTTCGGTAATGTAAATAGGTGGATTATTATATTTTTTTTCTTTACATATTGCATAAGTTCTCGAATTCCTCTTGGATAAACGAAAAGCCATTTAGCAGCAGTCTACAAAACAATTGTTTATATAGTTTTCTTAGTATATACTAGGAGTAAAATACTCTTTATATTCAAACATGTGGTGAGAGTGAGAGAGATTATTGGTTGACCAATAGGAATGCCATCCTTCTCTGCTGTGGCATTAAATAGAGTGACTACATGAGTGTCAGGAAAAAAATATAAGGAAAATGAAAAAAGTGACTACCAATTTTACTACAAAAGATTTACAAATTGAGGGGACAATGAATATGATTTGAGCCATTTCAACAAAATAAATACCTAGAGTACTTTTTGATGACTAATGACACTTCTTTTTTATAAAATTGTTAATATATGTTCTTTGCATCACCCAATATATAAATCAAGGTGATGGATTTTGAGCTTAACTGGTCAAATTTATTGCAAATCTAGGTTTTGGTTGTACATTATTTGAAAAATGTTCATTAGTTGAATTACATGTCTAAAGAAATTTTTGGTTGAATTGATGTAGTTGATTTTTTTTTTTTAAATAATCTGTACAGAAATTTTGTATTAAGATAACAAATTTTGATTAAAGAGTTCAACTGTTCAAGATTACAAATTGTGTTTTTCCTATTTATTTATTTATTTATTTATTTATTTTTGTGTTCCTGAAGATTAAATTAATATTTGTTTATGAAGTATTTTATTCTTTTTGATGAGTTTGATATGAATTTTCTGACGTGAGACTTTCAATAATTCAAATGCTCATGTGGACCATTTTTAGTGTTAATCAAAATTAAAAAATAATTATTTTATTGGTCATGTAAGATCCAAGTGCGCCAACTATACACTTCGTCTGCCACGTAGACATTTTCCGTTAGTGAGTTAACGGTAAGGACCAAATTGATTGTAAGTTGAAAATAAACAAAGACCAAATTGATTGCTACCAAAATGTAGGAACTAAATTAAATGTGACTTCAAAATGTAAAGACTAAAATGGTATTTTCGCCTATATTATATTTTAGATTTTAGAGCTATAGATTTTTTTTTTATGGTCTTTAAAAGGAGAAAAATGCTAGAGTTACAAATTTTTTTACAAATTGTTGATGTGGTGATTGGTTATTAGTAAGTAAAAAATTAGAATAAATGATGGGTCCAAATCTAAATCAATAAGAATTTGCTGCATCAACAATTTGTAAAAATGTTATAAAATAGTTTGTGACTATAACATTTAACATTACTCTTAAAAAAATTAATAATATTGTTAAGGCGGACAAAGTTTAATTTTATAGAACATAATTGTTAAAATTAGTACCTATGTATATAGTATATACTAATTTAAAAAAAAAAATTTGGGGTCGGTGGGGGGATTGCCCCAAAGTCAGGGGAGTGGCTCTGTCTCTGATAGAGTTCATTATATTGGTGTATTGGGTTTCCAGTTGTAGCAAACAAGTTTATTCATGGAGGGGATTTCATACAAGAATTCCAGAGTCTTAGGGCCACAACAATGGGAGGCAAACGTGTTGATTCTTGAGGTTATAAAATCGATTTTACAAAGGTTTTACAAGTTTAGACTATCATGATTTTCTTATAAGGTAGGTTACCCGAGAGTGGTTTTTTTTAAAAAAAGTTTTAAAAAGTTTCTTTTTACTTCGTAAATCGTCACCAAATGTGTTTGTTTTCTTTGCTGAATGTCACCAAATGTGTTTGTGCTTCTAAAGGTTTTTTTTTTTTTTTTTGTCATTATTGCCTGTGATACATTAATTATTAACTCCAGAGCTAAAGAAAAAATTATTTTGTTAGATATAATATGTTAAATTGTTAATAAATAAATAGGGTACAAGTATATAGATTTCCAAATTAAGGTGATATTCTTCCTTAGACCCAAAGAAAACTGGGTCTCATTTCATCTTTAGACCCAAAGGATTGACAGAGGATTGGTTGTCTCATATCATCTTTAGACTTAATAGAAATTTAGAGGTAATTTTCAGAATAAGTGCATGTTGGAAGACATAGCGAATAGTTAGTTCAACATAAAACAAATCAGTTGTTATAAATTCAATTACTACTCTGGTACAACAAAGGTTTGCTTTTGATGACATTTTCCTTTCGGAGAAAATTTTTGAACCAGAAAGCAGAGCATTTCATGTATCTTGTCAACCCATTTTTATAATCTACGTAAATGATACCAAATCAAATAGTATAACCAGATTCCCATTCAAAGTCGTCAAGAAATGACCACACAAAGTATCCTCTCACATCAACGCCAGCCCTGTCAAACAAAATCATTAATATCTTAGAAATTGAAACTTGAATCGTTTATATATATATATATATATATATAGAGAGAGAGAGAGAGAGAGAGAGAGAGAGAGAGACTTTTCCACCATAAATTACTTATGTTACCAGTTCTTAATCTTATCTTTACATATTACCGAAATAACTATTAATAAAAAAATTTTAGCATACGGATTTGGTCCAATTAAGTTATATATTATTTTTTAAATTTGTTTCTTTTACTTTAATGGGGAACTTTAACTCACATGGGTACTTAGTACCTCCAATATTTTTAGGGGTATGATACTCATTAAAAAGTTACCATTCAATGTGACATGTGAATATAAAATTTACCATCATGTGTGACCCTGTTGCTGTATGTCTGGAATTATTATTTAAAAAAAAAAGATTTTCCATGTGATGTGGCTGAAGCAACCATTAAGGTAAAGATTATCTTAATTGAACTTTAACATAGCTTAAGATAAAAATTAAAATTAAAATATGAAAAAAATCAGTTAATGCTCAAGGTGATGTGAGTTACTAAGACAAAATTATTGTGATGTGAAATCATGTTATTAGTAGAGATACCATATCTGAAAAAAAAAAAAAAAAAAAAAAAAAAAAAAAAAAAAAGTGGATGTTATAGAATTTTCTTAATTCACACGTATATAATATATCCAAAATTAGGGTTTAAGTAATAGCCTAATCATCGTAATGGCATAATTTACGATATCCTATGCCTGTGGTTTGAACTCTACCTTCCTCTACACACACTATATGTATAGTCACTCACCTTATAGCCTCCAAGAGATATGATAGATGACTATAGTAGTATTTTATCTTCAAGCTGTCGTTGAGAGCCTCTTGAATCGGGGATGAGCCATTATCAGCAACTCCTGAAATGAACAAAAGTAAATGTAAATTTGATTTAATTACAAATAAAAATTTCAATTACACCACTGAAAGCATAGAAGGATGAAGATTGTTTCTTACCATTTTCTGTAATGTAAATAGGTGGGTTATTATATTTTTTCTTTATGTATAACATAAGTTCTCGAATTCCTCTTGGATAAATGTAAAGCCAATCAGCAGCGGTCTACAAAACCATTATTTACATAGTTTTCTCAGTATATACAAGCAGTATAATGCTCTTTATATTCAAACATAGGGTGAGAGTGAGAGAGATTACTGGTTGACCAATAGGAATGCCATCCTTCTCCGCTGTGGCATCAAATAGAGTAACTACATGAGTGTTAAGAAAAAATATAAGGAAAATGCAAATGTAACTACAAATTTTACTACAAAAGAATTAGAAATCGAAGGTACAATGAATATGATTTATGTCAACTAAACAAATAAAAGCTTGAAATACTTTTTGATGACTAATGATAATTCATTTTTATGAAATTTGTAATATGTATTCTTTGCATCACCCAAAATATAAATCAAGGTTGTTGATTTTGATCTTAACTGGTCAGATTTACATGGCTATCTGTTGTGTAACTTATGTTGATGGTCCTAGAAGATGTAGAATCAACTGCATATCCTGCAGTTTAGTAATTTATTCCAAGGAAATCTAGAAAACCCTTTAGCATCTTGGATTGCGATTCAGTAAATACAGGTAGTCGAGTCTGTTAGGTTCTAAGAGCTTAGAACAATTGGCAAATCGTGAGCACACAAGAACATACAAGCTGAAGAAAAAAGATTTCAGAATTTGCCTGATTCGACCGATCGAAAAACAGGCTCGATCGATCGAAAGTCGTATCTGCAGAATTTTATGTTGGCCCAAACAGCAGTTCACGCCCATTAAGGATTAGGGTTTCAGATCTACTTCTCCCACTATATAAAGGAAACCCTAAGCACGTTTTTACAAGGCTTTTTAGAGAGAGAAGATTGTGCCTCTTTTGTATTTAGGGTTTTGTTCCGAAAACCTCTCTTATAACTTCTACCGGTGTTGTTCCTTGAAGAATCTCAAGATCCGGTATTGCTGAAGTTGCTGCCTACTCTAGTCATCAAAGGTGCTTATGATCTAAACCTTCAAGGGTGGTCTTGGAGTCACAAACAGGAGAGTTTGTGTTGCTAAACCTTTGAGTGGGATATCAAAGTCACAAGCGTGGGTGTTTGTGTTTTGCAAAGATTCAAGGAAAGGAGTCCGTGGTCTCGGAGCTGTCACGTGGTCGTGGAAGTAAATTTTCTACAAGCAGGTAGCAATAGGATGTTAGTGGTCTAAGTCGCTATTGTGTAAACTTCAATTCTTTCTAGTGGATTTGCTATTTTACCTTGAGGATAGCTAGGTTAAATCCTCCCCAGGTTTTTTACCGGTTAGGTTTTCCTGGGTCATCATATCTTTGTGTTCTTTATTTTTCTGCTGCTTTACTTGATATGATTGATATTGTTTTAACCTAAATCTGAATAATAAACCTAAGTATTCACTTGGTTAATTAATTAGGTTAAACAATCTAATTTTACAGGGGTCTAAATTATTACAAGTGGTATCAGAGTGGGTAACTCTTTTGTGTTAGATCTTTTAATCTAAGAGCTGATCCTTGATCCCTGTTATCATGGATAATTTTAAGTGTCTTACTGTTTTTGATTGTGATGATTTGAATAAAAAGGACACTGTTGTTTCTGTTGATTTTATTGATGCTTGTGAAACTCTTCGTAAAGATTTATTGAAATCTATGAAAATTGCTAAGAAATTCAAGGAAGAGTTAAAATTGGCTAATCTTGAAAAAGAGGAATTGATTGTTAGATTAGATGAATCTAATAAAAAGAATGAATTTTTGAGAAATCAAATTTCCTCTCGAGATGAAAAGATAAAAAGCTTGGAACAAGAGTTAGCTGAATCTAAAGCTAAAATTGAAAATTTGACTAATACCAAGCCTACTGTTGTTAACAGAAGTGTTTCTGTTTCTCTTAAGCCTAAAGCTGAAAAAGTTTATATCCCTCCTTTCAAGTGGAATAATAAAGAAAATGCTTATTTTGCTAGGTTAGACAAAGGTAAAAGTTCTGATGTAGATGCTGAAGTTTCTACACCTAAGTCTAAACCTACTGTTAGAGAGCATAATATATCTGTTTTTGTGCCTACCTGTCACCTTTGTGGTGTTGTTGGTCAAATTAGACCAAATTGTTCTTTGTTGAGGCAAAAACCAAAATCTGAGACTAGATTTGCTGTTAGGAATACTGATGTTCCTAAATTTGTTCCTGTTTGTCACTTTTGTGGTGTCTCCGGTCACATACGTCCTAATTGTCATAAATTGAAATTTAAAAATTCTCTATTTCAATCTAGGATATGTGATGATATTTCTCCTGCCATAAGTCTATATAAATTGTTTCATATTCTTTTGAAAAATTTGAGCTTGTTGGCTTGTGAAAGGAATTTGCAGAATTTTAGTCTTTCTCAGAAGATTGGTGTAATCCCTTAAATACACTCTGCTTCACATGGATTTTCACCTACAAAGCCGAAGACTCGTGCTATATGGGTGAGAAAAGATTCTCTAAGGTGAGTTTTGTTTACTTGTCCTTGGTTTAATTCTTTCAATTAATTGTGGACATGTTTTCTTTTAATTTTTGGTTGTTTTGTTTTTTAGGTTGTTTTTATATAAAAAAAATCCAAAAAAATTGAAAATTTTCAAAAAGACAAAAATATTTTATTTTGTGTCTAGTTTTATTTTTCTTGAGGATTACATGAATTATGATATATCTCTTTTGATTTAGAACATGCTTGACATTGTGGAGAAACTTGAATAGCATGTGTTCTATAAGTGATAAGCTATTTTTTTATTCTATTTGAGTATGTACTAGTTTGTACATGTACTCAAGGGTTAATTAAGAAATTGATATTTCTTGTTTGTGTACCCTCTATAGCTTGGTTAAGCACTGTCATGCATTGCATTTACATTTTTAATCATTTAGCATAATGTGTGCTTTTAGTTTTGGTCATAAAATTTTTTTTAACCAAAAAGATTTTTTTTTGTGTTTTGTAGTATATATCTTGGATTTATAATCAAAGTTGGCCATATTATCTTTACATAACATGTTTATGTACTCTGTTTAGCTTGGATGAGCTTATTTATTGCACTTTACTAGCTGAAGTCTTTGTAGTGCATGTTGTGTGGGAAGATGTTTATAGTTTTTGATCACTTTGTCTTGATCTTGAAGTCACATGCCTTTGATTGTTGAACTTGAACTTATTGAGAAAGGCATAAATAACCATCTCACCACTGTTTATTAGCCAATCATAACCACCTTAGTGCATATCGTAAGATTTTGTGCTTGAAAAAGTGTAGCACATGCACAAAAAGAACATAAGGTGTAGCCTCAGTTAAATTATTAAAATTGGTGTGTACATTATCCCGGCTATTTTAATAAGTTTCTAATCAATTGAAATTGGTGTGTATATTATGAGGCAAATCAAAAAACTTATATGATTGTAAGTTTTTATTCTAGGAGATGTGAGAGTTATATAATGTAACTTTTTAGGTGATAGTCTCTTTCAAATTTATGTAATAAATTTTGTAGAAATTGCGATTGATTTCTATTCACATATCACCTCATATGTTTCTCATGCTTTTGCTAGTTGCACACACTACACAAGTTACTCTTTGCTAAACTTTGTACATGTTATTGTGTGTGATTTTGTTGTGGCCATCCAAGATTATATGTTCCTTGATTTTCATGCAAAATTTGAGTTTTGAGGACAAATTGGTTGATAAACTTGTTTTTGGAAGATCTGGGCTGTATTCATGTGTTTTTGAAAAACTTTTAGTCTCATACTCATGCATTTCATTCATGAAATATTGTGCTTTGAGGTGTTTCTGTATAAAATTGCTCTGTTTTTCAAAAATTTAAGTTTTCCAGATTTTCGATCGATCGAGGGTGTTTTTCGACCGATCGAAATTGCAATTAAAATTTTTGGTATGATTCTATCTGACTCGATTGGTATTCGATCGATACTCGATCGATCGAAACTGAAAAATTTTCAGTTTTTAGAGTTTTGACCAAAAATTTTTTTCCATGCATCATTTATGGTTTGGATTCACATGAGTTGCATTGTTTTTGTATCCATCTTGCAGTTTTGCAGTCATATCTCTCATTGTTTTCACACATAACATGCATACAATTTGCTAAATTGGGTACTCAACTTGAATTAAAAATTGATTGATTAATTTTTGAGTCCTTTGTACGTTTTAGTATATGCTATTTTTCTTTATGTGTGAACTACAGAAAATATTTTTCTTAAAAGATATGATGGATAATCAATGTGAAAATATTTTCTTTACTCATGCAACTGTTTATAGGTCACATAGTGCCAAGTTTGCATTTATTGAAAGAGAGAATATTTTTCTTCATGTGTATCCTCAACTTAATTTTTTTAGGTTTGTGTGTCTTTATTTATCCCCACCTCCTAAATTTTCCCCAAAACTATTTTTCCCAAAACTTGTTTTGTTTTTCCTATTTTTATAGGGGGAGAAAAGTTTTTTTTTTTAAGCCTTTGTTGTTCATAGGGGGAGTTGTTGCTCTTTATAGGGGGAGTTATCTCTTTTTTCTATAGAGCTAATCTGTTTTATGTTCCCTTGGTTCTCTTTTTTCTCTCATGTTTACTCTTTGTTTGAGTTGTCTTTGTCAATACGTGACAAAAAGGAGGGAGAAATAGATGAAATGTGGGAATCCTGTTTGTCTTGTTTAGGGGGAGAATATAAAAACTTTTTGATGTATCTAACTTAGGGGGAGAGTTAGAATTTATTTTTGTTTTTATATTCTGTTTCATATTATTGTTTATATGTCTTTCTTTCCACACATGCGGTGATGTGTTTGTTGAGTGTTTTAGGAAAGACAGGTACATTCTGATCAAGACCTTCTACCTCTTCTTGGCAACTTCTAGGTTATGAGTCTTAGATTGGGATTTGTGATGTAATTGGGCATTTTATTGTATTGGGTTGTTCTTGTATTTTAACATTTCATTTTGTATGGAAGTTTTGTTACGAATTGCCAAAGGGGGAGATTGTTAGGTTCTAAGAGCTTAGAACAATTGGCAAATCGTGAGCACACAAGAACATACAAGCTGCAGAAAGAAGATTTCAGAATTTGCTTGATTCGACCGATCGAAAAACAGGCTCAATCGATCGAAAGTCGTATCTGCAGAATTTTAAGTTGGCCCAAACAGCAGTTCAAGCCCATTAAGGATTAGGGTTTCAGATCTACTTCTCCCACTATATAAAGGAAACCCTAAGCACGTTTTTACAAGGCTTTTTAGAGAGAGAAGAGTCTGCCTCTTTTGTATTTAGGGTTTTGTTCCTAAAACCTCTCTTATAACTTCTACCGGTGTTGTTCCTTGAAGAATCTCAAGATCCGGTATTGCTGAAGTTGCTGCCTTCTCTAGTCATTAAAGGTGCTGATGATCTAAACCTTCAAGGGTGGTCTTGGAGTCACAAACAGGAGAGTTTGTGTTGCTAAACCTTTGAGTGGGATCTCAAAGTCACAAGCATGGGTGTTTGTGTTTTGCAAAGATTCAAGGAAAGAAGGAGTCCGTGGTCTCGGAGCTGTCACGTGGTCGTGGTAGTAAGTTTCCAGCAAGCAGGTAGCAATAGGATGTTAGTGGTCTAAGTCGCTATTGTGTAAACTTCAATTCTTTCTAGTGGATTTGCTATTTTACCTTGAGCATAGCTAGGTTAAATCCTCCCCAGGTTTTTTACCGGTTTGGTTTTCCTGGATCATCATATCTTTGTGTTCTTTATTTTTCCGCTGCTTTACTTGATATGAGTGATATTGTTTTAACCTAGATCTGAATAATAAACCTAAGTATTCACTTGGTTAATTAATTAGGTTAAACAATCTAATTTTACAGGGGTCTAAATTATTACAGAGTCCCCACCAAAGCTCGCATGGTCTTAGGATAGTCACCAAAAATGATTGGATCAACAAACCTACACAAATGATAACAAAAATAATAACAAGTCTCCTTATAAGGGTTTGATACAATATGTTGAAACACTACCTTAACTACTTAATCTAAAAGCTTAATATTGTAACTTATCAAGAAATTTGCAATTCAACTAGTAACTCTTGGTGTTTTCAAGGGAAACAATCAAAGTTCAATATGAAGTTATATACCCGCCTCTTAAAAAAAAAAAATCACTTTACACCTTCTTTTATTAGCACATACATGCAACAATATTTAAGATTTTGGTGGTAGAAAATAGTAAACTCACTTACATTATGAGAAACTCAAAAAGGAAAAAATAAATTAATTAAAGAAGAAATTCTCTCTCTCTCTCTCTCTCTCTCTCTCTCTCTCTCTCTCTCTCTCTCTCTCTCTCTCTCTCGGGAAAATTACATTTTACCACCATAAACTATACAATTGATTACATTTTGCACCATAAACTCTTTGAATGAATTTTGCACCTTAAACTATGATCCTTATTACACTTTGCACCCCGACATCAAATTTGCAGTTAACTTGGATGGAAAAATATGACACTACGTGAAAGGACATAATTACTAATTTTCTCAATGTTTTAAAAACAAAAGATAAATTACTCTTTACCAACCTAAGCTATACTCTTAATTACACTTTGCACCATAAACTCTGAATTTCCATTGAAGTTAATAGCAAACTTAATATCAGTGCGCAAAGAGTAATAAAGTTCATAGTTTATTGTGCAAAACATGCATTTGAAAAGTTTAGGGTGCAAAGTGTAATATAAAGGTGTAGTTTATGGTAGTAAAATGTAATTTGCCCCCAACATCTTTTTAGATTCTAAGTTAGTAAGGGAAATATAAAACCATTATACCTTATATATTTATTAAAAGAAAGATTATTTCACTGTCTGAGAAACATAAAACATATATGTGTGTGTAGTAGGGTTGTCCACGGGTCGGTCCGGGTTGGTTTTGGCCTCAACCTGGACTCGACCTGCTTAGGTTGGGTGGAACAAAAATGGACCCGTAACCGACTGCCGACCACCAAGGGTCGAGTTAGCCGGGATCAGAGGAGCGAATGGTCAGGTCGGTTGAGTCTGATGATGAGTGACGGCGAGCGGAGGAGAAGATCTCTCTTCGTCAATCTGAGTTGAAGGCCGACCGGATCTAATGGATTATTGCCGGATTTGAGTAGATCGGAGCTTAGGAAGACCAGATCTGAGCGAAGGAAGACCAAGGGTGGCCAGATCGGAGTTGAGGAACACCGGATCTGAGCGAAGGAAGACCAAGGATGGCCAAATCGGAGCTTAGGGACATTGGATTTGAGCGAAGTAAGACCAAGGATGGCCGGATCGGAGCTGAGGAACACCAGAACATCACCGGATCTCGAAGGATCTCGTCGGATTCGGTCCAAAATTGTAATATTTCGTCGGAGAGGATGATTGTTTTGGTTCGGGTTTGGTGTCACGGGTTTTGAAATGTAAAACTGGTAATCGACCTAGGTAGGGTCGGGTTTGAGAGTTCGGACCTGCGTCTGACCGCCGGAGACATCGGATCGGGTGGCGGCGGGTCGAGCTCAGGCGGGTGGCCGGGTAGGTTGGACAGCCCTAGTGTGTAGTGAATTAAAACAAACAAGGGTCATGTTAACAAGTGCTCTTAGGGCAATGATTAACAATTCATTTTAGAAAAGTTTTAGCTCCACTTTTATGGAAAATGGAAAAAGTTGTCAAAATATTAATTACTTTTTCTTTTCTTTTCCCATAAAAACATTCTTAAAATGGATTATTAACCATTGCTAGAAGGGATCTATTAACATTTCCCAACAAATAAAACTCAAAAAATAATTTATTTAATTACTTTGGAAACTTCATTAATGAAACCAAAAAAATCAGCCATTGATTGCAACCATAAATCTCTCGTTTATCAGCGTTTCCTCTCTCTCTCTCTCTCTCTCTCTCTCTCTCTCTCTCTCTCTCTCAACAAGGTTCGGGATAATGATCTCCTCGATTGTTTTGTGTGGACTTCTCGAATTGGCCTTTAGGACAATCCTACTCGAAAGCGCTTTTCCATGTACTCAGATTCTCACTTTAGAATTTAGCTACGATTAAAAACTCAATTGCACATTAAAGAGGAGAAGAGTGAATTGTGAGAATAACATACCCTGTTAAGTTGTTAGTAAAGAATTTGAACAAAGATTGGCCTTGGCTTTCTCACTAGAGATTAAAAACTGTGGAGTAGATATACCTTTGGAAACACCTAGTACCAGTTAAATGCCAAAAGGATGAGATGGAGGAGCTAAGGGCAGCAGGCTTCGGGGAAAATTTGGACAAAATAAATGAGGTTCGAAGAGAGATTAATGACCTTCTACATCACGAAGAGGTGTTTTGGTGACAACGGTCTCGATCCATCTGGCTTCCAACAGGAGATAAGATCACGAAGTATTTTCACCAACGGGCTAGCCAATGACGTAGGAAAAATACCATCAAGGGCCTACAGGACACAAATGGGGTTTGGTGTACTAATACTGGGGAGATAGCAGCCATAGTAGAAGCTTACTACAAAGGTTTGTTCATTGCTACGACGGACCTTAGCATGGAGGGTGTGCTGACCTCTGTGGATAGTGTAGTGACTGAAGAGATGGCAAGGAGCTTGACGCGTTCATACACCGAGGAGGAGGTACGGGTGGCCCTCTTCCAGATGCACCCTTCTAAGTCACCAGGTCCAGACGGTATGTCTCCTTTCTTTTTCCAAAAATTCTGGCACATTGTGGGGCATGACGTCACTGTAGTGGTTTTGTTTGTGTTACACTCAGGGAGGTACCTGCATAAAATGAACTATACACATATTGTGCTAATCCCTAAAAAGCAGGACCCACAACTCATCACGGAGTATCGTCGTATAAGTTTGGGTGATGTTGTCTCAAGGATTATATCAAAGGTACTAGCGAATTGGGTGAAGCTTATATTATCAAATGTTATCTTGGACTCCCAAAGTGCATTTGTGCCTGGCCGACTTATCACTAATAATACTACTGTTGCATATGAAATGTTACACATGATGCAGAATAGGCATAGGGGGAAGGTCGGTCATATGGCAGTCAAGCTTGATGTTAGCAAGACCTACGATAGGGTGGAATGGGAATTCCTAGAAAAAATCATCTTGAGAATCTGCCTCCTGGTGCAGTGGGTAAACCTTGCAATGCTGACAATGCGTACAGCCTCTTACTCCATCATTATTAATGGTGAACCTTGCGGCTATATCTCCCCCTCTATAGGTATCAAGCAAGGGGACGCATTGTCTCCATTTCTCTTCCTTTTGTGTGCAGAAGGGCTCTCCTCCTTGCTGCGGAAGGCGACTGAAACATGTCACTTGAAAGGACTTACCTCTTGTCAGGGTGGGGTGCGCATTTCTCACCTTCTTTTCGCTGACAATAGCCTATTGTTTAGTGAAGCAAAAGTGGATGAATGTCGTCGGTTGATGGACGTGTTCACCCAGTATGAAAAGGCTTCGGGGTAGGTTATTAATCGCCAAAAGACTACGTTGTTCTTTAGCAGGAATACACGTCGAGAGGTCCAGGAAAATATTCGAACTATGTTTGGGGCACAGGTAATGACTAACTGCAAAAAATATCTAGGTTTACCCATGATAGGGGGTAGATCAAAAGTCAGTACCTTCAAGGATCTCCAAGAAAGGGTCTTTAAAAGGGTAATGGGGTGGAAGGAAAAAAATATCTCAAAGGCTAGGAGAGAAGTCCTTATCAAGACGGTGGCCCAAGCGATACCTACGTACTCAATGAGCATCTTCAAAATCCCTAGAGCTGTGTGCGACGGGATGAACTTAGTGTTGGCTAAGTATTGGTGGGGGCAGACTCGAAATGAGCGAAAAATTCACTTGATCAACTAGGGCAAACTATGCACTCCTAAGAATAGAGGTGGGGTGGGCTTTCGCGACATTCATGCATTTAATCTTGCGATGTTGGCTAAGCAGGCGTGGAGGCTCATCCAAGGGACACACTCATTGTTCTACTGAGTGTACAAAGCAAGGTACTTCCCCACATGTTCATTCATAGAGGCCGAACTTGGGAGCAACCCTTCCTATGTGTGGCGTAGTCTCATCAATGCTAGGGAGCTGATTAGGGTGGGTTCCATATGGAAAATCGGCGATGGGTGCTCAGTTGGTATTCAGACTCATAAGTGGCTATCTCACACCCCGACTTTCCATAAGGGAGTAGACCTGACGTTGAGGGTGGCTGATTTCATAAACCCACAAACTAAACAATGGGACAAGGGGAAGGTCAATGCTTGGTTTCAACCATCGTCAAGAGATGAAGTTCTGTGGATTCACCTAGGGAGTTTAGAGGGTCGGGATTCACTGGTATGGAATGAAAATAAGGCCCAAACGTTTTCGGTGCGAACTGCTTATCAGGTAGCACTCCGGATGAATCAAATGGGGAACGGCGAACACTCTAGGGTGCAAGAAGACATGTTCGTATGGAACCGGCTGTGGAAGTTATCTATTCCTTCTAAAGTGCAAAACTTTGTGTGGCGGGCTAGCTCAGACATCCTACCCACATGAGCAAACTTAGCCAGTCGGAGGGTACCTATTAACCCTAGGTGTGCAGTTTTGTGGTTAGAGTGATGAGACGGTTCTCCACATCCTTTGGCAGTGTCCTTTAGCGCGACATGTTTGGGCACTTGTCAAAGGAAAACTATAGAAGTGCAACTCCTCGGCTAGGAAGTTCTTTAGCTTAGCCCAAACCTTGAAGGAAAAGTTGTCCCGGAAAGAGCTTGAGATGTGGGCCATGGTGGCGTGGTCCATATGGAACGCGCAGAATAGGTTATACTTTGAAGCATCTCAAACCCCGCCGCATGCAATACTCAAGAGTGCAGAAACGTTATTGGAAGATTACCAACGTTTAACTCGTAGCATGCCTACCTACTGAGCACCTGAGTGTGCTACCCTCACTTTTTGTGACTGTTGTATACTTTATAATTTTATTTTCCTTTTGGCTGTCTTGACTGCTGGGGTCTGGTTGGTGGGATCCACCCCTAGTGCACACTTTGTAATCCTTTAGTTTATTAACATACTCCTATCTATTTCTCTCAAAAAAAAAAAAAAAAACTGTGGAAGGAAAATATATAGTATTTTTTTCTTAAAATTTTTTGTCAAAAGTTAATAGGTTATTTTGTTAATATTAATTAGAAAGATACCATGCATTGTTTTCAAATAAAACAATTATGGATGGCCCATAAGGTCCATAATAGAAGGGATCGAACCATGTATTCAAAATTAAAATCCAGCCACATGCATCGTGGTAGCTATACTTGGAATGCTTTTCTTCTTGTTGTTGGTTTTTGCCGAATGGCATAGCAAGTTAGAATGCTTCTCCTACCTTTACTTCAAGCCAAAAATAATTGCCTTTTGCAAATATCTTTGAAGACAATCGTGTTTATTTATAGGAATAATTGAGTCTAATATAAAATTAAGTCATAAAACTTACCAACCAAGCATAAAATCAAGAGCTCTCAAGGCAGCCTTGGTGCTAGCAACTGTTTGGTATTTGGGCACATACCAATCACTTTGTGTTGTAATGCCAATTTCTCCCATTTGATTTGAGAAGCCTACAAAAATCAAATTTAGATTATCTTATCTAATAAAATATACTATAATACATTTTACTTTGAAGGCAAACTTTTGCAATATTATGAACCTTCTTTTTTTCCTTATTAAGAATATATATTTAAGCACAATAGATTATCCCATTTTTTCTTAAGAAGGATTACGATAGTTTTATAGGTATTAATAACACAAATTTACCAAGGCTAGTGTTCATTGTAATCTAAAGCACAAGCCAGTATTCCTAAACACAATGTCTCTCTCACACACACATGGCTCGTCTACATATATATATATATATATATATATATATATATATAAAGCTAGTGTTAAGAGAAAGAAAATTCAATTAGATCCCAAATTAGATATCAATTGTGTGCTAATTTTGTGCCATGTGTCTACTAAAGTTTTTTAATCTTTGTACTAAGTGAGTTAATGAGTGCAAAATATTAAAAGTCTAATATTAATGAAATATACAAATAAAGAAATAAAAAAAACCCAATCTTATATCTACTTAACAAAAATCATACATTGTCTATCTTATTAAAAATTAGAATAGAAATTATCAAAAGTAGTACTAAATTTAGTTTGGAATTTTAATATGCATCTAATTACGTTTAGTTTTTCTAATAATTCAATCAATCATGTACATTTTTTTGATTAAAAAATGTATTTATTTATAAATACATCCGTGTGTATACATAGGTTACATGCTTCATGACGTGTGCAAGACCAACACGTATGATGTACAATTCACTTTTATGTGCGAAGAATGTGTAATACCAACATGTATGATGTATAGTTCACTAAATACTAATGTTTTTTTTTTTTTGGCTAAATAAATACTAATGTTTCAGTATTTATTGAATGTATAAGTACACTGGCCCAAAGGTTAATATACTATCTTTGGGTTTATAAGGCTCTTTCCTTACTCATTACCCATCAATTTGGAGGATTCCAAGCTAGCAAAAAATCCATAGTACTAAAATAAGATGGGGAAGATTTACTGAAGGAATTCCTCTTTGGTCTGTGCAGCTTATTGTACCTTCCTACCTAAAAGCCAAAATTTCAATCCAAAACAAAGCAATAATTAAGCCCTTGGAGGACCCCAATTTCTGTCCTTGACATATACTGTTAGGTTCTAAGAATTAGGAACTAATGTATTAGAACTTCAATTTGTAATGTTGGCAAACCATGATCAAAACAATGTTTAGTCTAGTGTTAGACTTGCTCAAAGTATGGGTCTTAATGTAAAGTTGGAATCGAGTTGTTTTGCAGAATTACTGTTAATTTTCTGTCAGACTCGATTGATCGAAAATTAGGCTCGATCTATCAAAAATCGGGCAGATCGTTTTTCTGCAGAATTTTTTAACTCAGCCCTAGTCCATTTAATGTATAGGGTTTTATGTTTTACCCTAAGTATATAAGGGAAAACCCTAGCCACGTTTTTAGAGTTCTGTTTCTCAGAGTTCTGTTCTTCAGAGTTCTGAATGCTGTGTTTGTGAATCTCATTGTGAGATCTAGAGGTGTTTACCTTCACATACACTTAGGGTTTACAAACTTGAGATTCATGTCAAGAGTTGTGTAAATCAATACAGTTGCAGAATCAAAAGAGCACAAAGATATACAAGCAGGTGCGCTTGTGGATTTGCTGAAGAATTCAAGAAAGAAGGAGTCCGTGGATCTCGGAGCTATCATGGGGTCATGGTAGTAAGTTTCCTACACTTGGGTAGCAATAAGATGTTAGTGGTCTAAGTCTTATTGTGTAAACTTCGATTCTTTCATAGTGGATTCAGTTTACCTTGAGGATAGCTAGGTTAAATCCTCCCCAGGTTTTTACCGGTGTGGTTTCCTGGGTCATCATATCTTTGTGTTATTTATTTTCCGCTGCTTTGTTGTTTTTTCTTATTTGTGTTAACCTAGATTTAATTAAATTACCTAAGTTAATCACTTGGCTAATTCACTAGGCTAATCTGTTGGGTTTAAGGGGTCTAAACGAACTGACAAGTGGTATCAGAGCGGGTAGCTTTTGTTTTGATCCTTTGATCTTTTAGCTGATCCTTGACCCCTGTTGTCATGGAACACGGACACTCTCTTGTTGTTCCACTTCACTTTGATGGAAACAACTATGCTTATTGGAAAGTAAGGATGAAAGCATTCTTGAAATCCATTGATGAGAGAGTTTGGAATTCCGTTAAGTACGGATGGGAGAAGCCCACTACTCCTGTGAGTGAGTGGCAAACTTCTCAAAAGGAGGCAGCCGCTTTCAATAGCAAAGCTATGAATGCTATCTTTAATGCTGTTTCCATGGAGGAATTTAAGAGAATCTCTAATGTTGAGGTTGCTCATACTGCTTGGAATATCCTCCAGACTGTGCATGAAGGCACAAAGGCAGTTAAGATAAATAAATTGCAGCAATTAACTACTAGATTTGAAAGCATTAGAATGAATGATGATGAATCGTTTGATGAATTCTATGCTAAGTTGAATGATATTGTTAATTCTGCTTATAATTTGGGTGAAATCTATGATCAACCTAAAATTGTTAGGAAGATTCTTAGATCTTTGACTGAAGATTTTAGACCCAAAGTGACTGCCATCACTGAGAGCAAGGATGTGGACTCCATCCCTGTTGAAGAACTTGTAGGATCTCTTCAGTCCTATGAGTTAGACCTCCCTAAGACTAACAAATCCAAATCAATGGCTCTTAAGTCTGTTGATGATGTTGAGAATGGTGGATTTGATGATGAACTCTCTGCTACAGAGATTGCCTATCTTGCCAAGAACTTTAGAAACTTTCTTAGGAACAATAACAGAAGGGCAAGAGGCAAGAACACTGTTGAACCTAGGAATTTTAGGAAGAATGATCCCACTAAGGTCAATAACACTGAAAAACCAAAGGAGAAAGTAGGTCAATCTTCTAATAATTCTTTGGGACAACAATGTTATGGCTGTCAAGGGTATGGTCATTTAAAATCTGAATGTCCCACATACTTGAGGTCTAAGGGTAAAACTATGGCTGTAACCCTTAGTGATGATGAAGTTTCCGACAATGAATCCGCTAGTGATGAGGATGGAAACTTCATTGCTTTCACTGCTACTACAGTAGTTAATGAAAGCATGTCTGTTGAAGAGAACCCTTCTGATGGGGAACTCTCTGAGGATGCATATTTACAGGAAGCCTACAATAAACTTTGCAAAGTTGCTGCAAAGGATGCCATGAATGTTGAGTTAGGCTTGAAGAAAATTGCATCTCTTGAACTTGAAAAGAAAATTTTACTTGTGAAATTGTTTGATGCAAATGAGCTTTTGAATAATGTGAAAACTGAGAACATGCTTTTACTTGATAAAGTTAAATGTTTGGAACTTGATTTATCTATTGCTAGAGAACAAACTAATAGGTCTGCAAGCTCCAAACTTGATCACATGCTGAGCATTCAAAAGTCTCCTTCTGATAAAACTGGTTTAGGTTTTGAGGAAAGTATTTCTGTGCCTGAATCTTCTTCCACTAAATTTGTTCCCTCTTCTGAACCTCCTAAGAGTGAGATTGTCAAACCCTTGGTGAGTGAACCTGTCAAACCTATAAATGTTACTCCACCTAGGAAGATTAGGGTTGATCTTCAAGCTTCTCATTCTAGAGCTTCTACTTTTACTAAGGGCAAGTTGCATGATAAGCCTGCATGGGTTTGTCATTTTTGTGAAAAACCTGAACACATTCGCCCAAATTGTTTTAAATTGCAAGCTGCGAAGCGAGCAAATAAAACTAAAGTACCTGTGCCCCAAGCACATGATCCTATGGTACTTATTGGTGAATTGGTAAAGGCATTAAACCTTTATTCCAATCCTGGAGTTGCTCAGAATTCTAATGTGAATCATAACTCCAATGCAAGAGTTGCATCTAAAAAGTTTTGGATGCAAAAGGCTCAATCTAATTGAGTCTGTCTGACACGGTCCTTGTGCTTCATTGCTCTATCTTTGGTGACCTCTGTTTCTAGGATTTGCATTGCATTACATTCATGCATTTCATTCTAGGATGTTTGTTTCTTTGATATAAAAAAAAAAAAAAAAAAAATTTGCAAATTGTGTTTTTGCTATTTTTTCTTAAATTTGAAGACAAGGTTGGTCAATCAAATTTTACATATCATATGTATGTACCTTGTTTAGCTTTGATGCACTTATTACTATTGCACTTTACTAGCTAAAGTCTTGTTGTGCATGTTGTGTGGGAAGATGCTATATTTGTTGATCACATGATCTTGATCTTGATCTTGAAGTCTTATGTCTTTGATTGTTGGACTTGAACTTATTGAGAAAGGCATAAATAACTATCTCACCACTGTTTACTAGCCAATCATGAACACCTTAGTGCATATCGTAAGATTTTGTGCTCGAGAAAGTGTAGCACATGCACAAAAAGAACATAAGGTGTAGCCTCTATTAAAATTGGTGTGTACATTATTGGGCCATAATAATCTCACAAATTCAAATAAAATTGGTGTGTACATTATCCCGGCTTTTATTAAGTTTCTAATCAATTAAATTGAATAATGAGGCAAATCAAGAAACTTACATGATTGCAAGCTTTTATTCTAGGAGATGTGAGAGTTATAGGATGTAACTCTTTAGGTGATAGTCTCTTTCAAATTCATGTGATGGATTTTGTAGAACTTGTGATTGATCTCTATGTGTATATCACCTCACATGTTTCTCAAGCTTATGCTAGTTGCACACACTACACAAGTTATTCTTTGCTAAACTGTGTACATGTTGTTGTGTGTGTTTCTTTGGCCTGACCAACCGAATTTTAGAATTTCTGGAAATTGATGCAGAACATGTTTGCTTGTTTGAGTTTTTTTTGGGGTATTAAAAAAAAAAAATTGCTTTGAGGAATCTGGGTTAAAATTCATGTGTTTTTGGAAAACATCTCATCTCTTACTCATGCATTTTTCTCATAAAATCTGATGCTTTGAGAAGTGACTGTCCTGAAATTGGTGTGTTTTTCAAAAAATTAATTTTTCCAGAATTTTGATCGATCGAAGTTGTTTTTCGACCGATCGAAAATGTTTCAAAATCAGTATAAAAGTTTCTGGTTGACTTGATCAATCGAAGGTATTTTCGATCGATCGAATGTAATTTTCGATCAATCGAAAATCGTGTTGGTTGTTTTTAAAAAGGGAAGTTTTTCACGTGACTTTTCACTTTTTCAAAATCTTTTCAAAGACTTTTTCCTCCCTAACAACCGGTCAATCACTTTTTGCTGGATTTTGTCGTTTTCTTCCGATCTTTTTGCTAAATCTCTCTCTCCCAAGGCCGGTAGGTCCTTTTTGCCCCTCCTTTTGAATTTATTTTCATGTTTCATGCATCATTTTCATGCATTTTTGGGTATTTTCGGCATTTAGGATTTTTGTCTTTTTGGGGTTAATTTTGGCTCCTTTTCTTTAAAATTTTTCATGGGTTTTTGCGGGGACAGTGTATTCAAGCACTCCATATGGTTTAATTTGATTATTTTTGTGCTTTGTGGAAAATTTGAAATTCTAGGGCTTGAAATTGAGAAAATTGGGGTTTTTGTTCAATTTGATTGAAATTGATGAAATTGGCTTGTTGGATTGATAAATTTGATCATTATATTGTGTCAATTAACTATTGTGTTGATCAATTTATCACTTTGTTGTGTTTTGAAAATTTAGGGTTTTCAAATTGGGTATTTTTTATAAAAATTAATTGCTCAAGCCAATTTTGTTAATTTGAATCATGTTTGAACTTGTTATTGCATTAGTACATGCATCATTTGGTGTTCATACTCATGCATCATATAGATTTGCTATTTTTCTATATTATATGCTGTGCTAACTTGCAGTCTGCCCTTTGTTTTTTGGTTTTTTGCTCTTCTTTTTCTGTGTCTCTCCTTATTCCTTAGCACCATGCCTAGGAAAACTAGAGCCCGTAGGACTTCTGACCCTTCACCTTCTTTCGATAGTGATCGGTTTCCTAGTGCCCAGAACCAAGAGACCTATGAGACCTTTAATCTTAGGCGTCAAATTTGGGGTGAGCGTAGAGTCATCTTAAATGAGGTTGATCTTGAGGTGAGACGGAACTTTGAGCGTCGGGGTTGGTTACCTCTTCTTGATTTTGAGCGTCCTCCTCCTGCTTCTTTCATTAGAGAGTTCTATTCGAACCTCTCTATCCATGTCTACGATAACGATACCTTGGTAAAGGTGTGGTTACGTGGTGTGGAGTATCGCATTACCCCTCGGGTAGTGTCTGATGCTCTTGGGGTGCCCATTGTTGATCATCCCGTTTTTCCCTATGAGGAGTCTCCTCCTCTAGATGATGTCTTGTCATACATCACTGGGTCTTCTATCCAGTGGGGTTCTGATCCTCGGATCACTTCAGCTGAGCTTTCCGAGCTTCACTATCTCTTCTTTAGGATAGCGTATCATTCTTTGTGGCCTATTTCTCATGTCCACACCATCCCTCTTGAGCGATGTGTGTTTTTGTATGCGCTGGTCACTGATGCTCCTATCAGTTTTCCTCATTTGTTCCTTCGTTCTTTGAACGAGGTTCATCGGTCTAGCTCTACGGCTCATGCACTATTCTTTCCTATTTTCATTCATCGGATTCTCCTTCATCTTGGTCTAGATGATTTTCCTGTTTTTGAGCCCGTTCATATTATTGCTCCTATTGGTGCTACCTTTTTGAGGCAAAGGACTGCTCAATTTCGAGCTAGCTCTAAGCGTCCTAGGGTAGAGCCTTCCGATGTCACTCCACCCCCTTCTTCTTCTACAGATGTTCCTGCAGCTGAGCCATCTGCTGATCCTGTTGCTGCTGCTGCTGCTGATGTTCCTCCACCGTTTGATGAGGTTTCTGACCTTCGTCGGACTCTGGATACTGTCGTGACCGTTCAGGCAGCTCATGGTCAGTTATTGGTGGACATCCTTGATGAGCTACGTGCCTTGCGAGCTGATCTGGTGAGCTCTCATCGTTCTCCTCCACCTCCTTTTGATGATGAGTGAGTGCTCTTTGGCAATTCGTCACAAAAAGGGGGAGTGCATATTGTATATCTTGGAGATATCTTGGAGATTTTTGTAGAGGACATTTTTGTTTTAGGGGAGTTTTGAGCTTTTGTAGTTTTTGTGATACCTTGGAGCTTGTGGAGTTATTAGATTGTATCTAGGTGCTTCACTTTGTATTTACATTTTTGGCTCTTGATTAGGAGATATATTTTGTGATACATTGGTTACTGATATGTTTCTTGTTTCACTATACTTCATTGCTTATTGATTTATATTTATGATGTTATTCATGATATATGTCTTTATTTTGTGTTATGTGAAATCAAGAAGTTTTTTTTATATTCCTTGTTTTTTTTTCTTCCACACATGCGTTTATGTGTTTGTTAAGTGTTACAGGAATATACAGGTTGTTTTCAGTCGAGCTGCTATCTACTTTGCAACTGTTAGATAGTAGTTTAGGTTGAATTGTCTAAGTGGCTATTTATTTTGTAATGGGCTATTTCAATGTGTAAACTTTGAGCTTTTGTTAAGCCTGTGTTTTGTCACGGATTGCCAAAGGGAGAGTTTGTTAGGTTCTAAGAATTAGGAACTAATGTATTAGAACTTCAATTTGTAATGTTGGCAAACCATGATCAAAACAATGTTTAGTCTAGTGTTAGACTTGCTCAAAGTATGGGTCTTAATGTAAAGTTGGAATCGAGTTGTTTTGCAGAATTACTGTTAATTTTCTGTCAGACTCGATCGATCGAAAATTAGGCTCGATCGATCGAAAATCGGGCAGATCGTTTTTCTGCAGAATTTTCCAACTCAGCCCTAGTCCATTTAATGTATAGGGTTTTATGTTTTGCCCTAAGTATATAAGGGAAAACCCTAGCCACGTTTTTAGAGTTCTGTTTCTCAGAGTTCTGTTCTTCAGAGTTCTGAATGCTGTGTTTGTGAATCTCATTGTGAGATCTAGAGGTGTTTACCTTCACATACACTTAGGGTTTACAAACTTGAGATTCATGTCAAGAGTTGTGTAAATCAATACAGTTGCAGAATCAAAAGAGCACAAAGATATACAAGCAGGTGCGCTTGTGGATTTGCTGAAGAATTCAAGAAAGAAGGAGTTCGTGGATCTCGGAGCTATCATGGGGTCATGGTAGTAAGTTTCCTACACTTGGGTAGCAATAAGATGTTAGTGGTCTAAGTCTTATTGTGTAAACTTCGATTCTTTCATAGTGGATTCAATTTACCTTGAGGATAGCTAGGTTAAATCCTCCCCAAGTTTTTACCGGTGTGGTTTCCAGGGTCATCATATCTTTGTGTTATTTATTTTCCGCTGCTTTGTTGTTTTTGCTTATTTGTGTTAACCTAGATTTAATTAAATTACCTAAGTTAATCACTTGGCTAATTCACTAGGTTAATCTGTTGGGTTTAAGGGGTCTAAACGAACTGACATATACTAGTCGAAATTAGCTAGTTGTAATTTCTGATGCATGTTTTGCTTTTGTTAGTAAAATTGCATAAAATTATTTTGTTCTCCTGATTGAATAAAATTGCTTATTCACTAATTATAATGAGAGTGAGAGAGAGAGAGAGAGAGAGAGAGAGAGAGAGAGACATGGATGTTCCATAGTGAAAGTGTCCCATATGCTAGGCCCTTTTCCATGTTGAAATGCAGCCCCTTCATACTTCCAATAGAAATTAAGAGAACCCCAAACATAATATGAGTATAAGAACGTAGAGAATTAGTGTAGAAAGCATGTAAAATATTAGTGTTAGTGCAGTGGCATATGCTATATGTACCTGGTAAGCACTTGAGCCTCCTCCAAATATGAAACCAGCTAGAAAATCTCTCCGACTTATACTTTCAGTGAAAGAGAAAAAATAGGCCACAACAAGCAGCATATACCAAAATAAATGATGCCGATGATGATGAAGTATTTCCATTTCTGACTCTCTCCAGCTCCCAAAGTGTTGGCTAACCAAAGTATAATTGGCACACTTCTATTCAATTATTTATAGTCTTGAAATTACAGTACACTCATTCTCAGTGTACATAATTTTCTTGTTTTTTAATCAGCTAAAAGTCATTTGTTTAACCTTGCAAGTAACACTACAAAAAATTCGTCCTATCCCAGCGTTTTTTTCCCAGCGCTTTTACAAAACGCTGTAATAGATACGTCTGTACCAGCGTTTTTTGAAAACGCTGGTATAGCTAGTAACTATGTTGGCGTTTTTCAAAACCACTGGTATAGGTCACCCAAAAGCGCTGGGATAGGGTTACTGAATTCCGAAATGAGGAAAGCCCTATCCCGGTGCTTTTGTAAGCGCTGGCATAGGTGGACCTATTCCAGCGCTTCAAAAAGCGCTGGGATAGGTCACTGCCCATAAGGGAATCGAGAGACCTATCCCAGCGCTTTTAGAAGCGCTGGGATAGGGTCGCCCTATTGCGGCTCTTCCAAAAGCGCTGGGATAGGTCATTCCATTTCCTCACGGAGAAAGACCTGTCCCAGCGCTTTTGGAAGCGCTGGTATAGGATTACCCTGTTCCAGCACTTTAAAAAGCGCTGGGACAGGATCATTATATTCCTTAATAGAAAAAGACCTGTCCCAGCGCTTTTAGAAGCGCTGGAACAGGGTAACCTATCCCAGCGCTTCTAAAAGCGCTGGGATAGGTCAATCTCCTATTCGTAAAGAGAAAGACCTATCCCAGCGCTTTTGGAAGTGCTGGGATAGGTTACCCTATTCCAGCGCTTCTAAAAGCGCTGGGACAGGTCACCTATAAAGAAAGTTTTTTTTTTTTTTTAAATCATAACCTTTTGCGACGAAATCATCCCATCAGCGACGGAATGAAGTCGTTGCTAAAGGCCATATATATGTGCCCGCCCTTCAGCTCCCAATCTCATAAAAAAAATATATAATTTAAAAAACCTTCAGCTCCCAAGAGAGAGCAACCGTCGCCGATGAGCTCACCAAACCATCGCCGTTTTCCCTCAAATCCGTCTTCGATAAGACCACATCGTCGCCGTTTTTCCATAAATCCGTCGCTGATCTTCACCATTCCGTCGCCGATCGTCGCCGTATTCAGCATTCTGTCGCCGATCATTTGCTCACCCTTTTTGGGTACTTGTCCATTTTGCTCTTTTAACTCGTTGGATTTTTTTTTTTTTTAATCTTTGTAGATATGGTTCTGCTCACCCTTTTTTTTTTAATCTTTGTCATTTTATGATTTTTTGGGGTATTTTTGTAATTTTTAGATTTCAGAGGTATCTTGGTCATTTAGAAGCACTGGGACAGGTCAACTATAAAGAATTTTTTTTTTTTTTAAATCATAACCTTTTGCGACGAAATCATCCCATTAGTGACGGAATGAAGTCGTCACTAAAGGCCATATATATGTGTCCGCCCTTCAGCTCCCAAAACTCCTTCAGCTCCTAATCTCGTAAAAAAAAAAAAAAAAAAAAAAAAAAAAAAAAAAAAAAAAAAAACCTTAGCTCCCAAGAGAGAGCAACCGTCGCCGATGAGCCTCACCAACCATCGTTGATGAGCTCACCAAACCGTCGCCGTTTTCCCTCAAATCCATCTCCAATAAGACCAAATCGTCGCTGTTTTCCCACAAATCCGTCGCCGATCTTCACCATTCCGTCGCTGATCGTCGCCGTATTCAGCATTCTGTCGCCGATCATTTGCTCACCCTTTTTGGGTACTTGTCCATTTTGCTCTTTTAACTTGTTGGATTTTTTTTTTTTTAATCTTTGTAGATATGGTTCTGCTCACCCTTTTTTTTTTTTTTAATCTTTGTCATTTTATGAGTTTTTGGGGTATTTTGGTAATTTTTAGGATTCAGGGGTATCTTGGTCATTTAGAAGCGCTGGGACAGGTCACCTATAAAGATTTTTTTTTTTTTTAAATCATAACCTTTTGCGACGAAATCATCCCATTAGCAATGGAATGAAGTCGTCGCTAAAGGCCATATATATGTATCCGGCCTTCAGCTCCCAAAACTCCTTCAGCTCCCATTCTCATTAAAAAAAAAAAAAAAAAAAAAAAAAAAAAAAAAAAAAAAAAAACCTTTAGCTCCCAAGAGAGAGCAACCGTCGCCGATGAGCCTCACCAACCGTCGCCGATGAGCTCACCAAACCGTCGCCGTTTTCCCTCAAATCCGTCTCCAATAAGACCAAATTGTCACCATTTTCCCACAAATCCGTCACCGATCTTCACCATTTCGTCGCTGATCGTCACCGATGAGCCTCACCAACCATCGCTGATGAGCTCACCAAACCATCGCCGTTTTCCCTCAAATCCATCTCCGATAAGACCAAATCATCGCCGTTTTCCCACAAATCCGTCGCCGATCTTCACCATTCCGTCGCCGATTGTCGCCGTATTCAGCATTCCGTCGCCGATCATTTGCTCACCCTTTTTTGGTATTTGTCCATTTTGCTCTTTTAACTTGTTGGATTTTTTTTTTTAAATCTTTGTAGATATGGTTCTGCTCACCCTTTTTTTTTCTTAATCTTTGTCATTTTATGAGTTTTTGGGGTATTTTGGTAATTTTTAGGTTTCAGGGGTATCTTGGTCATTTAGAAGCGCTGGGACAGGTCACCTATAAAGAATTTTTTTTTTTTTTTTAAATCATAACCTTTTGCGACGAAATCATCCCATTAGCGACGGAATGAAGTCGTCGCTAAAGGCCATATATATGTATCCAGCCTTCAGCTCCCAATCTCATTAAAAAAAAAAAAAAAAAAAAAAAAAAAAAAAAAAAGCCTTTAGCTCCCAAGAGAGAGCAACCGTCGCCGATGAGCCTCACCAACCGTCGCCGATGAGCTCACCAAACCATCGCCGTTTTCCCTCAAATCCGTCTCCAATAAAACCAAATTGTCACCGTTTTCCCACAAATCCGTCGCCGATCTTCACCATTCCGTCGCTGATCGTCGCCGTATTCAGCATTTCGTTGCTGATCATTTGCTCACCTTTTTTGGGTACTTGTCCATTTTGCTCTTTTAAAATATTAAATTATATTTTAATATTGTCGGTCCTCGAGTCTCATCTTACTTTTTTTTTTTAGCTATTACATTATATTTTATTAATTTTTAGTGAGGAATTATATTATATTAATTTGAAGTATTAAATTAAAATATATTAAATTAGTTCGAAGTAGCAATTATATTCAATCTTATTAATCAAGAAAATATTTTATTAATTAATATAATTTATTTTATTAATTTGTACTTTTAAATTATATTTTATTAATTTGAAGTATTATATTCAATCTTATTAATCAAGAAAATATTAAATAATACTATTTATATTACTATTTAAGAAAATATTAAATTCTATCTTGTATATATAAAAAAAAAATCCCTATATGTGACCTGTCCCAGCGCTTTTAGAAGCGCTGGAATAGCGTGACCCTGTTCCAGCACTTCTAAAAGCGCTGGGACAGGTCCCTCTCCATTCCCTTACGGAGAGAGACCTGTCCCAGAGCTTTTAGAAGCGCTGGAACAGGGTGATTTATCCCAGCGCTTCCAAAAGCGCTGGGATAGGTCCTTCTCCGTAAGGGCATGGAGAGGGACCTGTCCCAACCCTTTTGGAAGCGCTGGAATAAGTTCAACCTATTCCAGTGCTTCTAAAAGCGCTAGGACAGGTCACTTATAAGGATTTTTTTTTTTTTTTTTAATCATGACCTTTTGCGACGAAATCATCCCATTAGCGACGGAATGAAATCGTCGCTAAAGGCCATATATATATATTTGATCACAAAACACAGCAAAACCCAAGAGCCATTCGGTCAAAAAAAAAAAAAAACCAAGTGCCAACCCAAAAAACCCAAACCGCTTCAGTTCGCCAATGCTTCATACCGTCGCCGATGGCTCTTGGGTTTTCATCGGCGACAGTTTCTTTTGGGATCGGCGACGGCGAGCCGAAGCATCGATGCTTCAGCTCGCTGTCGCCAATCCCAAAAGAAACCGTCGCCGATGGGTTTTCATCGGCGACGGTTTCTTTTGGGATTGGCGACAGCGAGCTGAAGCATCGATGCTTCGGCTCGCCATCGCCGATCCCAAAAGAACCGTCGCCGATGGCTCTTGGGTTTTCATCGGCGACGGTTTCTTTTAGGATCGGCGACGGCGAGCTGAAGCATCGCCGATCCTAGAAGAGACCGTCACCGATGAGAAGAAAGTCAAGCGTTGACGATATGAAGAGATCGAAGCGTCGCCGATAAGTAGAAACCCAACCCATTCGCAACGGTTCCGACCACCGACGCCGATACGAACATATTTGCGACGATTTCGAAGTCGTCACCGCCATCGACTTCAAAACTCACACCCATTCTCGCGACGGTTGACGATTCCGACGCCGATACGAACCCATTTGGTACTTTCTATTCATCTTCTTTTAATGGTGAACTGAAAGTAAAAAGAATTTTTAAGATTTTTTTTAGTTTTATTTTATGTTTTTCTTTCTGTTTTTTATTTTTTTTTTTTTTTTTAAATTTGATAATATGTGGATGGTAATTTTCTTTAGAATTTATAAAATGGGTATTGTAGTGCTTACTTCTAAATGTGTAAAAATCAATGCCGATTTGTATATGGTGTATGAATGTACTACTTCTGCACTGTTTGTATGCTAGGAAAATGGAAGGGAGAAGGGATGAAAATTGAGGATTTGTTATGTTTTGACTGGACTAAGAAAAAAGCCTAATCTTGATTGGTTCTAGCTTCTAATTCACTATGTTGCTTAGATTTTGTATTGATTACTCTCTAGGCATTGATTGAAAGTTCTAGACTTTTCTCAAGTATAAGATTAGGATCAATTGTATTGATTACTGCTTGGATGTCACACCATTTCATAAATTTTTATTAGATTGAAGAATTCCACTGTTAAATCACATATTTTCTTTGTTCTTAACATGCACGCATTTCCTATTAATTGGATTTTATTAATTGTAAAAAAGAGTGTAAAAATACGTGAAAAGCTGAATTAATGATATTGAGCTCTCGGTTATCGATCTGATATCATTATTTTTTAGGCGCTTGTAGTTTGAATTGGGCTTTAGAAGCATGTTCTAATGTAGAGTTTATTTATTCTACTTCTTTTAGGTTGCAATTTTTGTGAATTGTATTGCTACAGTAATGTTTTATAATGTCCTGTTGACATGATGTGTTCCTCTTTTGAAAACAGTTGTGTACTAATTACCCAAACAAATGAAGATTAACTTTAGAGTTTGTTTTTCATGTAATTTCAGATTGTAGCTTTTGTATTGGAGGCATTCTTTGCTGAAATGGATCTTTTGATTCCTTGCACATATTTTTTTTATTTACTAAGGACTATGTTTGTACCTTACATACATCTTTTTTAGTATCAAACACACTATTTTCTTTACTTTAATTTGAATTTCTGTGCGTGTGTGTGTCTGTCTGTCTGTGCTTTCCATAAGAATTTAAGTAAAGTTTTACCATTTGTGGGTCTACCAAGCAAGCTCTCTTGTCTTTTGGTTTACTTAAAGTTCATATTATATAATTGAACTGTACTTTTAATAGAAGAAGAATGATCATGCATCCTTGAAACAAGTTGTTTCTGAAATTTATCTTCTACTTTTTGGCAAGTTAAATTTATTCTAGAGAAAAAAAGTAAAGTCACAAATCGTCAGGGGTCCACAAATCATTCTGTTACTCCTTTTTGAAATAATGAGAAAGGGCCATTTATACTTTGATTATTGCTTGTTTTACTTTTTCCTTGTCATAATAACCAGTTCAAATCACTGCAAATAGTAACTTATTGCAGCCTTTGATTAGTAGATATTTGTTTTCCCTTGATGTTATTGTGTTAAAGCATATTATAAATTATTAAATAGCTCACTATCAATTTTGTGAGATAAATGCAAACTAGAAAACTATTGGAGCTTATATTTTGGTTTGTATATCTTTGCACACCTCTCCCTATTTCAGTTTATAGTTTGTTCTCTCGGTGTACTTAGTTTAGTAGTGTCTTTCTCCTTTACATGATTTTGGACGTGAAATCACCTAATTTACGTCTTTTAAGTTATTTTTGTAGTCTATAATTTAGACTTAGATTTTGCAGGATTAGCAGCTTGCTCTAAGTTTGAGTTCCTCTTTCCGCGAGCAAACCAGTGAATTGCTAAAGGGTGAGTAACATCTGCATCAAAATACCCTACTAGTCTATAATTATATGTTAAAATTTCTGCTGTGGTGGGTTGTTGATTTGGAGCAAGCGGGTGGCTTGCATGGAGATATAAGGCGGTGTATTTTATATTGGGAGTGTTGATTGTGTTGTTCCTATTGTGCTATAATTATTGGTGATGAAAGTCATTCTCACTGGAATTTCCTTCATAATTCCATCTTTTATGTGATCATTTAAGTTTACTTTTTATCTATTGCTACTTGAGTAATACTCATGCATTGGTGTATTCTTGTTCTTTGTTTGTAAATCCGATTTCAATAGCTTGGTGCTTCCTACCATGGTGCCCTGCACCAATTAGGGCATTATATTAAACAAAGAGACCGTAATGGTTAGTAATGGAGGGTTAAATCTTGACTAGCATGAATCATTACACTAAGATTGTTACTTATATATATATATATATATATATAAGTAAGGGAACTAGTTGAGCGTGTGATGAGTTCCAACTCAAGCATATATTAGGCTGATGTTGACTTTATAAATAACTATAAGGAGTCTTAATCAATGCAAATTGGCTAGTTCTTTTATGGGTGTAAGTGCAAATTTGGCTCGTATTTTTCTTGAGTTGTAACTAATGGTATCAAAGCCAACCAAGTATCCCATCGTTGTATGGCCTCATAAACAACTATAAAAAGCTTTATAAAAAGCTTATATTGTGATTGGAATAGTTCTTTTGGGATGTAATGCAAACATGGATAACAATATTTCTTGTTTCGTTATAGAAAACTCTTTGAAGGAGAACCCGACCTTCTTTTAGGCTAGACTAGGGACTCCTTCAATTTAAATTTTAGATTTTTTTTTTAGCACTCCTTCCATCTATGAGTTATATTGGTAGTTATTGTTTAAGTATTCGTGTACAACATAAAAAGAAGGATGGTGTGGCTATGAAAGAAATTACACCATCTCACATTTACAAAGGGCATTAGAAGCTTACCTACAAGTTCTTCATAGTGTAAAAATGGAGGAAAAGGGGTTGGAGTTTCAGTTTTAGAGGGGTTTTGTAAAGGGGGGAGAGAGAGAGAGAGGGAAAAATGCCACACACAAAAAAAAAAAAAAAAGAGAAGGGAATTTTCAAGAATTTTTGTACTTGAATTTTCCAAAGGGAGTGGGGGTATTTAGACAAGTGGGGTGGGGGGGGGGGGGGGGAGGTGACATACCCACTTAGCTGCCCCTCTCAAATAGGCTGCTTGAGGGGTGTGGTACCTCTACATTTGTAATCTTATCCATTTGTCTTTATATTGTTGTCAATGATCCTATAGATTGGGCTAGGGACATTCAGGTAATCCCAACTTTATTATTTTGAAAATCACATTAACTCAGTTGGTGCATTACTGCATTGTATTGTATTTATCTATGCAAATCTACTTACTTCCAACTCTATCTTTCCCACTTTTAACTATTTTTATTCTTTTTAATTTTCTTAACTGATTATTACACTTTCTCAAACATTTCAACCTCCATTTTAAACCTTTTTGACTCTATGCGTGTGTTTAAGTGAGTTGTGAATTTTCTATAGATTTAATTTTGTTTAGTTGCTGGGAAAATTGAGTAGAAAAGGAGGGAAAAATAGAATTCATGACACATGTTT
Organism: Lithocarpus polystachyus; assembly: GCA_033629205.1. Lineage (NCBI taxonomy): Eukaryota > Viridiplantae > Streptophyta > Magnoliopsida > Fagales > Fagaceae > Lithocarpus > Lithocarpus polystachyus. The sequence goes on from CM066165.1 coordinate 3,311,938, forward strand.
AGTGTTTTGTGTGAGTGTGTGTGTGTGTGTGTTTTGGAAAATTTGGGAAATTCATCTTAACTGTGCTGAAATTGTTGTGAAATGAGAACTGTGAAACAGTAAAGAAGGATGGTTATACAAAGAATGTTTTACTTTCTAGTTTTGGGAATGGTAATTATGCTATTATGGTTGCCAGTCTTAATGAATAATGTTTCTTTTTATTCTTATTGTATTTGACTTGGTTGATTTCCGCTGCAGGTGCTTTGAAGGTACCCTTTCTGTTCTTAACAAATGGTAATTCGTTTAAGTGCTTCAGTTTGTGGTTTATCAATAGAAATTTTAGGAGCTACTAAGAGGATGATGGGCTTATTGTAAAGATATATGTGATTATGTGGTTATTAGTTATGGTTTGTAAGGTTGATACTGACAAACATGCAATGTCGTATATTGTACCTTAGAACATTTAAGGCTTGTTTCATTTTTATGCAGTGTTGTTTGTTTTGTGACTTACATATTTGAAACTCAATGTGCAATGGTGATATATTTTGTGTATATATAACATTCTAGACATTTGAGATGTAATCGTTGATATGGTATAATTAAATATATTTAGTTTCTTGGTTTAATGTGGTATTGTATTTGCTATGGGAAAATATGAATTGTGGTTCATTATAGTTGTTATAAAATAGGTATTGGAAAATATGTATTGTAGGTACATTACAGGTGCTAAAAAAATTATAAAAAAATTTTTTAAAAAAAAAATGACCTATTCCGGCGTTTTTCAAAGCTCTGGTATAGGTCATTTTTCATTATATTGATTCATGACCTATACCAGCGCTTTTGAAAACGCTGGCATAGGTCATGAATCAGTATAATATAAAAATGGCCTATCCCAGCGTTTTTGAAAGCACTGGCATAGGCAGTACCTATGCCAGCGCTTTCAAAAACGCTGGGATAGGCCATGAATCAGCATAATAAAAATGGCATATCCCAGCGTTTTTGAAAGCGCTGGCATAGGCAGTATCTATGCCAGCACTTTGAAAAGTGCTGGTACAGGTCCGCGCGACCCAGCACTTTTGAAAACGCTGGGATAGCCCCATTTTTTTGTAGTGTAATCTTCACAATTTTAAATACATTGAACAAATTGATCTAGACAACCCAAACTCCATTTTTATTATGCGCTATCACATTAAGCCACATAAACACCTAGAAAGATAAAGAGATATCACCAAGAGCAAACGTCATAAGATGAAATTCTCTAAAAAAAATTGTGAAAAAAAAAATTGCTTGTGTATACTAAAACAAGCTAGCAAATAATTTATGGAACTACCGATGAAAGATTTGATTCAGAGAGTGAGAAAGAGAGTCTGAGACCTGGATGCAAGCAAAAAACATAGGACAAGGCCACAAGATAGAAGAGCAAATTAAGAATGGTGATGAATTTCCATGTATGACTTTTGGTTGCACTGTAGGGTGGTCATATCGATTAGGTGATGGACCAAATCAAATTAATGGAAGTTTGCTTCACTTACATACATATTAAGTCAATTAAAATCTAACTCAATCAAAAGTGATTTTGATGTTTCGTTTCCAATCCATTTGAAAATTCAAAACAGAAAATTCTTAAACCGATTATCATTCTTGCTCTATATTAAAGTAATTTTTGGTCATCTTGATCACGTGGCTTAATAAATTAAGGACTTAATTAGTCTTACCATTTAGTGGGTAGAAGTAGAATTCTTGACATTTTTTTATAACTAATTTATTTATATTTGAAGCCCAAAAATCCGAAATTCACAAGCAGCCCGGGTCTGCAAGATGAAGTGAAAAAAAAAATGTTAGGTGCATTATTTAGCACCTTCACAACACGAAAGCTCAGCTAATTCAAAGACGTACAGCACGTGATTGTAGAGTTGTTGAAGTCGTAGCATATTTGGTATCAAGAATGTTAGTTTTATAAACTTGAGGTTGATAGTTACTTTCTTCAATGAGAGATTCAAGAGAGGCGATGTTGATTTCTAAGTTCTAACATTAATGAGACACAGTTTTCAGCTTGTCATTTTACTGGATATTGTTGCAGGAGAATTTTAGAACATTGAAAGAAAGAATAGCAATTTTTATTTTTATTTTTACTGAATAAACAAGATTACAAAATATATCTTTCTGTGAAGGATATATTTTGACTATGCCACTTTAGCACAAATTGCAGAATCCCCAACCAAAGCACATAATCAAGGATATTGCAGAATCCCCAACCATAGCACATTGTTTGGTGCTAGTCTTTTACAGCCCAACATAACGAGCTGAACAAAATAACATGTATTTGGAATTCAAAATCCCAGATGACCTGATTCTTAATAACTTGTTTGGATTAAAGGAGAGTAGAGTTGGTTGAAAATTAGTCTAATTAATAAAATATATCCTAACATTTAATAGAATAATTTTTTGAAAATAATTAATAAAAACTAAGATGCGACTTGAAGAGGAAAAAAAGCGTGGGGGGTTATGTGGGATTTCGGATTTCAATTTATAATTTATTTATTTTATTTATTTTATTTGTTTCTTTGGAAGGAAATTAAAAAAAATACTTTTAGTTTAAATAGAATTTAAATTTGTTAAAATTTAAATGATAAAGGTTTTCGTAAATTAAAGTTTTGTTAATTTTATCCCTTAATTTGAGAAAATAAATCCTAACATGTACAATTAATAAAAAAATTAATTTAATAATTGTTGGGTTATAGATTGGCCACAATTAATTAATGTAATTACCTAAGTTGATTAATTATGTCAAATTAAATACAATATTGTAGAGGCACTAACAAATCACAATACTAATCTAGAGTGCAGTGGAAATTAAATTTGATACAATGATTTATTGACTAAAGGGAAAAACTTCACAAGAAAAAAACCTCAACAGATGAACTTCAGGTCACTACTCCCAAGATCCACTTATCAAATATCAACCAATTACAAATACAAGGAATTTTACCCTTTTTGCCTATCCTAAAGTATCTACTTACAGCTCCTTACGTTAATCTCCAATTTGACTTAATCTTGTAGAGACTTCTTCAATTGTACAAATCTTCAATTTGTAACTAACTCCTAGCAGCTTGAAACTTGTTATTGGATGCAAAGTTCTTCACTACACACTTGTAAAAGAGAAAGCAACCCTAAGACTCACAAGAAGTAAGTAGATTCTCTGTGTGAGTTTCTGTGTATGATGACGTCTATTAAATAATGTTTTTATATTGTCTAGTAGGCAGGGACGGAACCAGGATTCGAAGTTGGGGGGGCCAAAGTATAAATAAAAAAAGTTTATGAAAATCAAAACTAACACCTACTCAAGCTTTGTCAAATTTTATTCCATTCATTGACATTATAATCTCATATTTTCACAATTTGGATTGATACTAATTTAATCAGTGGTAATTTTTTGGAATTTTGTTTGAAAATTTTCATGAATTGGGACATCAACACTAGAGGCAATGCTGCATTATTAGCTTCATATTATTTGTAATTTTTTCTCTTTAAAAAAATCAAATATTATAGATAATTTTCCCATCATCAACCGTTCAAATAAAAGTTTCATTTTTTCCATATTATATAGCTCTATAGTTTCAAAATTTAGTCCAAAAAATAAACCAAACATATCCCACAAGCTACAACAACATTAATGTTAATAAATTATTTTCTAAAGATAGTTAATAATTCATAAAATAAATCAACAAACAAACGTTATCAATTAATAACATTTACTACTATTTATTGCACATGGTTTTGGAGGAAATTTTTAATTTTCCGGATAGAAATGTATATAGTGCTATATTTTTTTCAAAATGGGAATGGGGAAGGGGGGCGGGGGGGGGGGGGGGGGGCAATGGCCCCCCTCTGCCCTAATGTGGGTCCGTCTCTGCTAGTAGGTTAGAGAACAAATTCCTAGAAAAGACACATCATCATGGGCCAAAAATTAGATCTGAGAAATCTAAATCTGCCTCATTAATTCTTGATAGAAGCTTGCCAAGCCAGGTGTTGAGCAAATGGTTTTCAGCATTTTCAAACTTTTTTTTTTTTTGGTGCAGTCTTCATGTCTTCAATACTACCACTTGTAAGGTCTTATCAACATACTTTATGATATTCTTTAATTCACTCAGATCTATCCAAATAGAAGTAAAGTGCGTTTTGTCATATATGATATGTCAATTGTGAACATATGACCCTAACAATCTCCTCCTTTGGCAATTCGTGACAAAACCAAAAAAGTAAATGAATGTCCTAGAATACATTCTAATCATGATTTACACAGAAAAATATGTCTACTCTAATACTTGAAAAACTTTGCAAGAAGAGAGATCAATGTATGAATATGACTTTGCAACCTATCTTAAAACTAAAACACTAAACAAGATGAAAAGAGACATGTGTAAAAGGTAAGAAAAGAATCAACACATGTGAGATGAAAAGAAAACATACATCATATATATATAACTCAACGCATGTAAAATGGTTGCAGAACCAAAAGATACAAGTAGTGGAAAAAACACCTATACTATACATCAAAATCTTTACTACATCCCTCAAAACTATCTAACTCTCCCCCTATTAATTAGGTCAGCTACTCTCAAACTACTCCCCCTTTTTGTTACAATGGACAAAGGTGGATCACTGTGAGATAATCATCTCATCATCAAAAAAGTTAGAAGCATCATCATCATCTCCACTAGCAGAAGACGCATTTGAAGAGTCACACTTCAAAGAAGGAACAAATCCACTAAGTCTGGACAAACGGCAGGCAATGCGTCCTATCCTAGTGTTCATCTGACGCATCTCATTAGTAAAATGGTCAAGAAGATCTCCATGAAAGGCCTGAGTTTCTCAAATGTCTCCAATGTCACCACGTATAAGCTGCAACTGGTCAAGGATGGCAGCAATTGTAGCCTCTATATCAAAAGAAGAAGAAGAAGGTAGATTTGGACTCTTCTGTTTTTGCACCAAATAATTCACTTGCCGCAAAATTAAAAAATTATGTGGGATACGTGACGCAAAATTGAACTTCAATTGAAATCCAATTTAGAATCTAATTGGATTTGAGCTCTTTGATTTTTGCACCTAATAATTTACTTAGCACAAGAATTAAAAAGATCAGATGGGACATAACACAAAATTGGACTCTAATTTAGAATATAATTGAATTTTCTCTCAGTTTTGACTTTAAATATATATATATATATATATAGAGAGAGAGAGAGAGAGAGAGAGAGAGAGAGAGAGAGAGAGGTTCCCTTTTCTTAGCGTTCATTAATTTTCGATACAAAAACTATCTATACTCCAAAGCCAGCCAGCCAGGTCTTTCCTACATATAGCAATATAAGAAGAAGAATGCCCTTGTTTTCCCTCTTCAGCTAATCTTTGCTTCCCCTCATTTATAGGTCCTTAATGTGTGGAGTCAAGAAGCTAATTGAAGAACTCACATTTCAAAATTCTAGCTTAAACAAGTTCAAATATGCTCAAGCGAGATCAAGACAGGAAGTTTGCTTAATGCCTCAACCCTTACTTGCACAAGATTGCTGAAACAATAACTGACCTTGCTGAACTTATACATGGTAGAAGTAGAAATGGTTTTCACTTTCCAGAGTAATGCATGCTATAAATTAGTTCAAACAAAAGAGTAAATGCATGCTGGAAGTTAAAAATATAACAAACAAACGATTAGTTTAAGTACTTAACAACAAATTAGCCGCTATAAATTGAATTACAGCTCAGAGTACAATAAAGGTTTGCTCTGGTGACATTTTTCTTTTGAAGGAAATTTTTGAACCAAAAAGCAAAAGTTTTCATGTGTCTTGTTAACCCATTTTTGTAATTTACGTAAGTGATGCCAATCCGAAGAGTAAAACCAAATTTCCATTCAAAATCATCAAAAAATTACCACGCAAAGTATGCAAAGTATCCCCTCACGTCAACCCCAGCCCTGCTAAAACCACAATCATTAACATCTTAGAGTATTTATATCCGTTATCTTCAAACTATTCTATTTTATCATCTTAAAAGTCATTTTATTTATTATACCATATCATTTTATAACACATCCAACATCCAAATTTTATTTTCTCATACTACACATTAAAATAATATAAACAATAATATAAAAATATCTCACTTCTCTCTCTAATCTCTGTTTCTTTTACTCTCTCTCTCAACCACCCACCACTACCACCACTGAGCTACCGAGTCACACCACCCACCATTGAAAGCACCACAAAGAGCTAACCTTTGGTTATCTCAACCACCCACCATGACCCACAGCAACCCACCGATCAACCACAACTCAGTAAACCCAACCCAGCAAAACCCATTGCTCATTCAAACTCAAACCCACGGCAACCCACTGATTAAACCCAAAACCCATCAAACCCACGCTGCCACTAGACCACGCCCCCACCAACAAACCATAACCAAACCTATCAAAACCAAAACCCAGCTAAACCCACGAACAACCCACAACCAAACCCATCAACCACCAATCAACCCATCAACAAATTATAACCACCGATCAACCCATCAACAAACCAGAACAACCCGAACAACCCGATCCCAAAACCCATCACAAGACCCACCAAATTGCGCCATGCCACGCCATGCCACACCGCCACCAGACCCACGCTGGACCCACGACCCACGCCAAAAAAAACCACCATCATGAGAGAGAGATGTGGAAGAGAGAGGCTTGGAATGGGGAGAGAGAGAGAGAGAAAGAGAGAGATGAGAGATTGATGAAGAGAGAGAAAGAGGTAGATATTTAAAGTAGGGAATAAAAAATATTATATCGGTTTGGAACGTTGCTACAGTACCATCACAAATTTGTGATGGTACTGTAGCACAATTGCAAGTTCGGGTAACGAGTTTTAAGGGGTTTGGTGCTAAAATTCTTCAACATATACCATTTACAAGACCTAATGCAAATGCTCTTAGACATTGGTACTTAAATGTTAATAAAACTTTAAGCAAATAGATTTTCGTCAAATTATGTTATATTAATTTTTTAAGCTACTTTTTATATATATATATATATATATATATATTATTTTATGTGGGACTTTAAGAGTTATGATATCAATCATAGAGTTAGTGTTCAATGTGACATGTGTTACTAATGAATATAACAAAGGTATGTGTGACCTTGTTGATCCATGTCTAAAATGATTTAAAAAAAAGAATAAACAAAAAAAAAAAAAGAATCAATATGTGATGTGATTGAACCTTCTATCACATTTCAGGGAAACACTATCTTAGTTGATCTTATCATAGTTTAAGACGAAAAAAAAAATCAGTTTCATCTCAATGTGACCTTATCAATATTTTGTTTTTGTATATTGTATACACGTATGCATACGGAGTATTGCAGATTTTTTTTTTTAATTGATATTTGTTTTAAACTTTTAATAATTTTTTGGAATGCAGGTCATAACCTTTGAAGACAAACATGTTTGTTTATAGGAATTCATAAAGCTATTATAGAATTAAGTCATTACCATTTTTAACAAAAACTCGATCAAGACCTCTAAAGGCAGCCTTGGTACTAGCAACTGTGTGATATTTGGGTAACATTCAATAACTCGTTACAGTAATTCCAATTTCTCCCATTTGAGATGCCTACGAAAATCAAATTCAGATAATTTTTATGAAATTTTGAAATTCCAATAAAATATACTATATGAAAATTTTATTTTGAAAGCCAACTTGTGCAATATTACAAATTAACCTTCTTTTTTCATACTAAGAATATATATTATCATTTTTTTTGCTCAATAGATTTTTTTTTTCCTTCATAAGGATTCAGATAATTGCTTTCAAAAAAAAAAAAAGATTCAGATAATTAAGGTGATATTCTTCGTGGTTACTTCACTGACAATAATGTTTAGAGACACGTGGCTGTGTTCAAGTAGGTTTACTGATCTTTGGCAACAAGAATTGACAGAGCCACAGAGGATTGGTTGCCTCTTATCTTCTTTAGACCCAAATAAAACCGGGAAACTCCTATTATAACATACTTGATAAAAATTTAGAATTGATTTTCAGAATAAGTGCATGTTGGAATACATAGTGAACAGTTAGTTCAACAAAAAATTGTTAGGTTCTAAAATTTTAGAACAATTGGTAAACCGTGAACACAAACTTGTCTAGATATAGATCTTAGAGTCTATAAGATTTATTAGATAATACTCAAGATGCTGCAAGTCAGAATACAAGAAAAAGGAAGTTGCAGGTTCAAGAATTCAAAATTTTCCTGCCTCGAGTCCTCGACTGATTGAGAAAAAGGCTCAACCAATCGACATGCAATTCTACAGAATTTAATTAAAGCCCAACAGCCTGTTAAGCCCATTAAGTGATTAGGGTTTCAGATCTAATTCTCCTAGTATTTAAAGGAAACCTTAAGGAACATTCTATAATGACTTTGGTGGTGCTCTTTTGAGATCCAAAAGGTATTGTGTCATCTCCTTTCAAAGTCACTACTAGAATTCCATCTACACATTATTAGAACCGGCAGATCTGAAGTTGCTGCAACAAGATCATACATAGATAATGATTTAAAGTTTTGAGTGAGATCTAAAAGTCACAAACGTGGGTCTTTTTGTGCGATAAATTCAGAAAGAAGAGTCCGTAGATTCGGAACTGCGTGTGGTCATGTGAGTAAGTACTACAAGAGGTAGCTTTAGATTTAGGGAAAAATCTATTGTAAAACTTTCATTCTATCATAGTGAATTTGTTGCCTTGAGAATAGTTTAGGTTAAATTCTCCCCAGGTTTTTTTTATCTTGAAACTGGACGGTTTCATTGGTTTCCCTTGGTCATCACATCGTTTCTCTTCTTTACTTTTCCACATTAAGTGACATGATTTTTTTTGTTTGACCTAGATTTGAATAATAAACCTAAGTAATAACTTGTTTAATTAATTAGGTTAAACAATCTGAGTATAAGTAATAACTTGCTTAATTAATTATGTTAAACAATCTGAGTATACATGAGTCTAAACAAAACAAAACAAAAGCAAATCAGTTGCTATAAATTCAACTACTACCCTAGTACAACAGAGTTTTGCTTCTGATGACATTTTCCTTGTGGAGAAAATTTTTGAACCAGAAAGCGGAGTGTTTCATGTATCTTGTCAACTCATTTTTGTAATCTACATAAGTGATGCCAAATCGAAGAGTATAACCAAATTCCCATTCAAAGTTATCGAGAAATGACCACACAGTATCCTCTCACATCAACCCCAGCCCTGCCGAAACCAAATTGTTAATATCTTAGAACTATTGAAACACACAATAATGATATTTTAGAGGTTAAAACGTAATATGTGTGTGTGTGTGTGTATATATATATATATATATATATATATATATATCTATTCTGTCAGTTTCCCATAGAAGAGTAGAAGTATTGCTTTTGATTCAAAAACGAAAAAGAAAAAAAGAGTAGGAGTGTTAGCATGTCTTGATCTTATCTATACATATTGCTAAGGTAAAAGTTTTTAGCATATGAATTTGGGTCAAATTAAGTTATATATTATTTTTAAATTTGTTTATTTTACTTTTATGGGCAACTTTAACTCAATGGGTCCCTAGTCCCTCCAATATTTTTGGAGGTATGATACCCATTACAAAGTTACCGTTTTATGTGACATGTGAATATAATAAAGTTACCATCACGGGTGACCCTATTGCTGCATGTCTGAAATTATTATGGAAAAAAAAAAAAAAAAAAAGTTACCATGTGATGTGACTGAACCAACCATCAGTTTTGAGGTAAACACTATCCTAATTGAACTTATCATAGTTTTAGATAAAAAAAAAATATAATTAAAATATTAGAAAATCAGTTAATGCTTAATGTGATGTGAATTACTAACGAATGTGACAAAATTACTATATAAAGTAAAATCATGCTAGTAGAGATACCATATTTGAAAAAACAGGGGTATTAATTATAGAATTTCTCTAATTCACACATATATAATATATCCAACATTATGGTTCAAGTAGTAGCTCGGCCATCATAATGGCATAATTTATGGCCATTATCCTTGTATGCAAAGTCACTCACTTTATAGCCTTCAAGAGATTTGATAGATGACTACGGTAGTATTTTATCCTCCAGCTATCATTGAGAGCCTCCTTGATTGGCAATAAGCCATTATCAACAACTCCTGAAAAGCACAAATGTATACATATATTTGATTTAATTTCAGATAACTATTTCAATTACACTAAAGGATGAAGATAGTTTCTTACCATTTTCGGTAATGTAAATAGGTGGATTATTATATTTTTTTTCTTTACATATAGCATAAGTTCTCGAATTCCTCTTGGATAAACGAAAAGCCATTTAGTAGCAGTCTACAAAACCATTGTTTATATAGTTTTCTTAGTATATACAAGGAGTAAAATACTCTTTATATTCAAACATGTGGTGAGAGTGAGAGAGATTACTGGTTGACCAATAGGAATGCCATCCTTCTCTGCTGTGGCATTAAATAGAGTGACTACATGAGTGTTAGGAAAAAAATATAAGGAAAATGAAAAAAGTGACTACCAATTTTACTACAAAAGATTTACAAATTGAGGGGACAATGAATATGATTTGAGCCATTTCAACAAAATAAATACCTAGAGTACTTTTTGATGACTAACGACACTTCTTTTTTATAAAATTGTTAATATATATTCTTTGCATCACCCAATATATAAATCAAGGTGATGGATTTTGAGCTTAACTGGTCCAATTTACATGGCTATTTGTTGTGTAACTTAGGTCATACTAGAAGAAGTAGAGTCATCTGCATATCTTGCGGTGTAGTAATTTACTCCGAGGAAATCCAGAGAACCTTTTAACATCTTGGATTGCGATTCTGTAAATAAAGGTAGCCGAGTTCCCACCAAAACTCGCATAGTCTCAGGATAGTCACCAAAAATAATTGGATCAACAAACCTACACAAATAATAGAAATAATAATAAGTCTTCTTATAAGGGTTTGATACAATACGCTGAGAAAATACCTTAACTTCTAAAGGCTTAAGATCGTAACTTGTCGTAGCTATGCTTAGAATGCTTATGTTGTTGTTGTTGGTTTTTCCTAAATGGCTTAGAATGCTTCTCTTAACTACCTTTACTTCAAGGCAAAAATATTTGCCTTTTGCAAATATGTTTGAAGACAAATGTGTTTATTTATAGGAATTATTGAGTCAAATATAAAATTAATTCATAAAACGTACCATCCAAACCTCAAATCAAGACCTCTAAAGGCAGCCTTGATGCTAGCAACTGTTTGGTATTTAGGCACATCCCAATAACTTTGAACTGTAATGCCAATTTCTCCCATTTGAGAAACCTACAAAAATCAAATTCAGATTATCTTATCCCGTAAAATATATGATAAAACATTCTATTTTGAAAGAAAACTTTTGCAATATTATGAACCTTCTTTTTAACTTATTAAGAATATATATTGAAGCACATCCTTTTTTTCTTAAGAAGGATTAGGATAGTTTTATAGGTATTAATAGCACAAATCAACCAAGGCTAGTGTTTTGTGTAATCTAAAGCGCAACCTAGTATTGCTAAACACAATGTCTGTCTCACACATACTTGATACTTTTTCTTCGTATATCCTTTCTAAATTGATAATTGTTAAAAGCACATACCTGATACTTTTCCCTGTATAATTTCACAGCAGTTGCTTGAGAAAGAAGTAAATTATGTCCCACTATATAGGGTTCTGTCCCAGAGTTCCCATATGTGAAATTTTCGATATAATTAGAACATCGACCAGGTGCATCAACTCCTGTTACGTAGCCCCCAATGAAAAATATATTTGGCTCAATAATTGTAACCCAATACTTTACTCTATCACCAAATTCTTTGAAACAAACATCCACGTAGTTGCGATAATCATCCCTAATTATAGGAGATTTATAAATTGTTGATTAATCAGATTGCATATATATATATATATATATATATATATACTAATTTCATAATAGATTTAATATGTGCTTCAAAACTTACACTATGTTTTGGCTCAAGAATCCGCCATACTCCTGTTCAAGTGCTTGTGGAACATCCCAATGGAATAGAGTTATAAAAGGTTTTAAACCTGATTAATTAATTATAGTCAATATGAGGAAGATGCCTATATTGATAAAACAAATTACGATTAGCTTTATGAGAATCATATGAGAGGGAGGGAAATTTCACCTTGAGACAATAGCTCATTTATGAGGTTATTGTAGAATGTGATCCCTTCTTGGTTCACTCCCCCACTAATTTTTCCCCCTAAGGACAAAATTAAGCTTTATAAATTGGATAATATGTTCTTTGAATATAATACCAAATAAAGATATTTTTTCCCCAAAAATGACATGTTTTTGTAGGTGAAGTAGGGAAAAAAATGGTTATGAAATTATGCGTAATTCTTTTAAATTGATTTCAAAAAAATAAATGGCAAAGGTTGAGTTATTGAGTTTAAACAGTGGTCTTACTAGGTAGTATTCTGGTCCATGAGATGGAGAACCGAAAGAAGTCAAAACCAATTTCTTTCATCAAAGCTATGTCCCCCGAAACATTTTTCAATCTTTTCATTAGTTTAATGCATAAAAGAAAAGCAAAAGTAAAAGAATGAAAACATCGTTTCAAGTTTCAACTGTGTATAGTCTTTTCTTTTCTTTTTTTCTTTTTGATGTGTAAGAAAGTAAGAAAATACAATAACATGAATTAAACATATATACCTTAAAACGATAGTAAAATTCATCAGATATATCCCCCATGGTATGGTCCGCAATTTTTTCTGGAACGACACCATAAATTTCTTTAAAATTTGTCTCTAATGAGTTAAGTGGTACACTAAAAATATTGTTATACATCGAACTATACATAGAAATAAGAGTGATTTTTATTTTAATTTCAAAAAATGTGATGTCACATATGTTGATCCCCTTGTGATTATAAAATGCACTATATTAAGCACAAGAGTATGACAGCCCATTTTCTTAGCCAAGGAAGACCCTATAAGATTACAAATAAAAGGGAAAATTTGTAATTAAACAATAATTAACAAGAATCCCTTTTGACTTAAATATTGTTCACTACATAGATAATACCTTCCTTTTACATTAACGCTGTCATATGTACAGAACCTGCATGTAAGGTTTGCTTCTTCTTTTTTTTTTTTTTGGGAGATAAACTGATAGAAATATTATTGATGTAAAACTAGAGTATTACAAAATTGGCCATTAGCATCCTGGGCAGAACAGGAGGGCCCCATATAGATTCATTCATCACGGAAATAAAATTACATCAAGTCTGACAAAAACACGAATAGAGGAACCACTGATTGTAGAGCTCAGCAAAACACGAATAGAGGAACCAAAACATTCTACACTTGTGCTGCGTTCAGTCTCTGGTACTTAACTAAAAAACCAGAAGCCTCCCGTAGAATTTGTTCTAGATGCCGCTGGGTTTTTTCAAAACAGAATTTATTTCTCGCGTTCCCAATCGCCCGTGACACCGTAGCCCACAACTCTAATTCCTGTGGTGTAAGTTTGTCAATCAACAACCTGAAAAGGGAGTAAAATTCTGGAGCCTCATTCGGGCATTTCTGGATTTTTCCACTGCTTAACGCCCACACGTTCCTAGCTAACAGGCACTCCCACAGCACATGTTCAACAGTTTCTATACACTGGCAGCACAGTCCACACGTTGGCTCTACTTGCACCTTGCGCCTATGCAGATTTCCCCTTGTAGGCAGAATATTTGAGCACGCCCGCCATATAAACGTACGTACCTTTGGAGGGACATTTAGTTTCCAGATTCTCTTCCATATTGGCCGATCCACCCTAGCCCTTGAGTGCTCACTTTGTGCTTGGTCCTTAATTCGCAGTGCTACCCGGTATGCCGATTTTACCGTGAACTTGTTGCTGCCATTTTCCTTTCAAATTAGGTTGTCTCGTGCTGTGTTATTCTGCAATGGAATGGACAGGATTTCCATTCGAGTTCTATACGCAAACAGGTCAAAAATTTTGTCCCTGTCAAACTAGAGTAATACACTTGGTACAAATAATTTCACCTTTAGGATGGGTTTGCATTATTCTAATGTTTAATTATATATCGAATATACAAGTACACTGGCCCAAAGGTTAATATATACTATCTTTGGGTGGATTAGGTTCTTTTCTTACTCATTACCCATCAATTTGGAGGATTCCAATCTAGCAAAAAATCCATAATAGTAAAATAAGATGATGAAGCTGATTTACTGAAGAAATTCTTTTTTGGTCTGGGAAGCTCATTGTCTACTTACCTGAAAGTCAAAATTTCAATACAAAGCACTATGCAGCCTTTGGAGGGCCCCAATTTCTGTCCTTCACACATATTAGGCGAAGTTAGTTGTAATTTCTGATGCATTTGTAGGTTAGTCTGCAGAACTAGTTGCTGCTTGTTTTAATTTTGTTATTAAATTTGTACATTCTCTTGATTGAATAGTAACAAAACGAGTATAATTTGAATAATGTTGTGCTCCACACCAATTGACGTGTGGTCTTTACTTTCGTTTACGTAGACACAGTAGTTACATATTAGATACAGATAAGAAGAGTTTTAGATATGTACAATACATTCAGTTACAAATGAGATATGAGTAATCCTTGCAAACTTCAATCTGATCTAGTCTTATCAATTTCATTTGGGTTGCTTATCTTGATAGGAGCTTATCTTGATAGGATCCTTAAGCTTTGCTTCAATAAATAGAATTGCTTATTCACTAAATATGTGTGTGTGTGTGTGTGTGTGTGTGTGTGTGTGTGTGAGAGAGAGAGAGAGAGAGAGAGAGAGAGAGACCTGGATGTTCCCAAGTGAAAGTATCCCATATGCTAGGCCCTTTTCCATGTTGAAATGCAGCCCCTTCATACTTCCAATAGAAATTGAGAGAACCCCAAACATAAAATGAGTATAAAAACGTAGAGAATTAGTGTAGAAAGCATGTAAAATATTAGTGTTAGTGCAGTGGCATATGTACCTGATAAGCACTTGAGGCTCCTCCAAATATGAAACCAGCTGGAAAATCTCTCCGACTTATACTTTCAGTGAAAGAGAAAAAATAGGCCACAACAAGCAGCACATACCAAAATAGATGACGATGATGATGATGAAGAAGTATTTCCATTTCTGACTTTCTCCAGCTCCCAATATGTCGGCCAACCAAAGCATAATTTGCACACTTATCATATATTTATAGTCGTACGTAATTTTCTTGTTTTATTGGCATAATAATCAACTAAAAGTCATTTGTTTTAAACATGCAAGTAATCACCATATATATATGGGTTATCTTCTTCTTCTTCTTCTTTTTTATTTTTTTTATTTTTTTTATTTGCATTTTTATTTTTAAGATAGTTTCTGTAAAGTTGTAATTTACAACTATGTGTTTTGTTGGCTTTAATTCCGTGCCAAATTTGATTGTAATTTTAATCAATCTTTTTATACCATGTATTTATTGTGGGATTTAATTATAAGAGTTGTGTGATAAAGAGAGAGAGAGAGTGTGAAGACTCAAACAATTGAAGACAGAAGAGTTTTCGTGGGTAGCTCGCGACTAAGCATCCCGTGAAATGATGCTTGTGCTCTACACTGATTGGAATGCGAAGAATCAGGACAGATGGAGACAACTGTGTTTTGCGAGTAGCTCGCGGGTAAGGCCTTCACGCGAGACACTCGAGAAACATTCTGTTTTGCCAAACTGTACTATCTGATACACTTTTTGTACTCACACTACATACACCCACATTACTCACAGATGATTAAGAGAGCTTTTGGGAGAAAACCCTAGCCACAAACCCTTGAGAGTGAGAGATTGTTATATCCACAAATCTCTACACAATCCTTTGTGGTTTTTCTCAACTCTTACCTCTCCATTTCTAAATCTTTGAGAAGTTGATAGCTCAAACACTTACCATACCCATCTTGAGTGAAAAGTAAGGTTTTGAGCTGCTGGAAAGCATTGGAAGAAGTCATATGTTTGGCGAATGCAATTGGGATGAATTGCGTGATCCGAAGAGCTAGAGAATACAAGGCTTGGCGAAGTCAGTTGGTAGCAGGAACTTGGAGGGCTTAAGTACATAGGGTAGACTAGGGTTGGAGGGTCTTTTGTTTTTCGTATACTCCAACTTATTCTCTAGTGGATTGATTTACCGCTTGGAGGGCGGCGGAGAGGTTTACACTGAGTACTTCGGTTTCCTCTTCGATAACACATCGGAGTGTTATCTTGTGTTCACATTCTTCTTCCCTACTCTTTTACCTTTTAATTTGCTGCTATGCTTTATTAATTATGAGTTAGAGTAGTTTATTTGTTTATTCGCTCGTATTTACTCTATTCCGCACTTAGTATAAGTTAGAATATAATCTATCGAGCCATTATTTTTTGGGTGTCTAAACAGCTTTTGTGTTTTTAACACAAATCCGCGCTTTCAGTTTCAATCTATAGCGTCCACTTCTAATGATAGCTCTTTATCATAAAACTATGACACCAAGTAGTTTTTGGTGCAGGAGGAGATTGAACTTCAGATCTCTTATTCAATCATCAAAAACATTACTAATTACGCTAACCGGTACTCGTTCTATGAATCATCTAGATCATGTCGTTCAATGCTAAATATTTCAATAATGTCTGCATTTGATTGTGTCCAAAGTAGTAGTACTCTAACAATCTACCAACCTTTGTAGTAGGCTGGTTGATTTGGTAGAGTACTGCTAATTAATGCCATGCATTTGTTGCTATTCCAAACTCCAATGATATGAGAAACCATGGGTACACATTACTTATATCATATTCATATTTATTATGCGTTATCACATTAGGCTACATAAACATTTACAAACAATGAAATTATTGCAAGTGCCAATGAAAGCATTGATGCAAAGCAGGGACAGAGTCAGGACTTGTAGTTAGGGGGCGACTTTGCTGCTAATTGTGTGTGGTGGCTTAAGCATTGAGGTTTTTTTTTTTTTGGTGTGACTTTGATGCTAGTTCTTGGGTGGGGACAATTATTTTGTTTGAAATTTTTTAAAAGGTCCGGTTGTTTGTTTTGGATAAAAATTGGTTGATTAGACTAATTTTTTTTTAGCTTCACTATTGAAAATTTTTGTTGTTTGACTAATTTTTTTGGCCTTATAAATTTTGTTTAAAATTTAAAATTTATAGATTTTTTGTGGTCTTTTAAAAGAAAAAAAAAATGTTAGAACTACTAATTTTTTTACAAATTGCTAATGTGGTGAGTAGTTATTGGTAAGTAAAAAAGTGGTATAAGTGGTGGGCTTAAACGTAAACCAATAAGAATTTGCTACCTTAATAGTTTGTTAAAATATTGTAGAAAAATTTGTAACTATAACATCACTCTTAAAAGAATTAATGATATTATTAAGGGGGCAAAGTATAATTTTAAATAATAAAATTGCTAAAATTAATACCTAGTAAATATTCTAATATTTTTTAAAAAAATAAATTTTGGGGGGAGGGAGGAGGGGGGAGGGGGGCCATTGCCCCCCTAAGTCAAAGGCTACCTCCATCCCTGATGCAGAGAGTGAGAAAGAGAGTCTGAGATCTGGATGTATCGTTATGAAAGCATCCCATATGTTAGAACCTTTGCCATCCTGCAGGTATGCAGCCCCTTCATAGATCATACTATATACAGTAAAAAAAAAATATTTACAAATCAAACATACATAATGCAAGAGAACCATAGAAATACATATGCATGTGTAGGACATATATATGTACAAATTAATTAATTTTAGAACTAGCACTATACCATTCGGACAATCACTCCGGTTGAGACCTTCAATGCAAGCAAAAAACAGTGGCCAAGGCCACGAGGTAGAAGAACAAATTAATGACTTTTAGGTTGCATTGTACTCTCTCCAACTCCCTATATTATTAATGTAGAACCAAAATTAAATTATTGGAAGTTTGATTTTGATGTTTCGTTTCTAATCCATTTGAAAATAAAAATAAAAATAAAAAATTTCTTAAACCGATTATCATTCTTGCTCTATATTAAAATAATTTTTGGTCATCTTGATCACATTGCTTAATAAATAAAGGACTTAATTAGTCCCACCATTTAGTGGGTAGAATTCTTGTCATAGGTGCATTTTTTAGCACCTTCAATACACCACAAAAGCTCAGCTAATTCTTAAGACACCACGTGATTGTTGAGTAGTTGAATTCGTAGCACATTTGGTAGCAAGAATGTTAGGTGCATAATTTTGCACCATAGTAGATTGTTTGGGCCTAATTTTTTTACAGCCCAACAAAACGAGATGAAACAAAATATAACTTTACGTATTTGGACTTCAAAATCCGTGATAGTTAATCTGACCCATAGCTACACATGTGCATACATAAACATGTAGGTCAAGTCAAGGCCACTTGATAAAGAGAATTGGGATGAGACTAGCTATGGTAATTATAGAATACTCAAGGAAAAGGAGTCCCGTAAATATATACTCGTTACTCTCTCACATAATAGTGGATCTCATTAATTAAATTTATAATAAGACTGATCACTAATCAAGTGACAAAGACGTATGGGAGGAGAGAGAGGAGGGAGGAGCATCCATTTAATGTTTTCAAAGTATTTTATTATTTTCCATTGAATACAAATCCCAAAAACCAAACTTTTTTATTTTCTGGTAAAACTATTATTTAGGCCTAAGCCCAAATAATCATCTTTTTCACTTTCGTCAGATTGTCCAAGTCCACATGGAAAACCCAAGGGAAGAGTATGAGAATTGTACATGGTTTGGAGAAACTTTTGTAAGTGGGCTTGGACTGTTTATAAAGCCCGTCGAAGGTAAGCGTGTGTAGAAAGCCTAATGTATTGGGAAGACTTTTGCACTTGTTGGATATAAACTTATTAGTAATTTTTAGGTATTTTCTAAAGCATGGTAAATGATGCTCCATTCTCTTACATTTATAGTAGATATGAGAAAATGGGGTATAATTTCATTATATTCTGAGAGTACTTAAGAATTTTTCTAAACTTTCACACAATCTCAAATCTACATTTAATGCTAGCCTAATCACAATTAATGCTCATTATCGACACAAACTATTTTACAAACTGCTGATGTAGTGAGTGATTATTGGTAAATGAAAAAGTGATATTAATGGTGGGTCTAGATGAAAATTAATAAAAAGTTGGTCACATCAACATTTTGTAAAAATATTGTAAAATAGTTTATAATTATAGCATTACTCAATTTAATAACTCAAAAAAAAAAAAAAAAAAAAAAAAAAAAAAAAAAACACCAATCCTCTTATAACAACAAACCAAACTGCAATAGACTTGAGCAAAATGGAATCATCCCAACCCAGGGAAGTCGATACCGTACTGTACCGGCCCGTATCGGCCGGTACATACCGTATCGGCCTCGTATGGGTACAAGTACCCCCTTATTTCGTACCGGAAAAAATACCGGCCATACCAGACCAGAACACAAAATGCTGTGTTTTTTTTTTTTTTTTTTTTGGTAATTGTGGCAATTTTTTAAGGGCAGGATAGTAATACTCATATATATTATGGTCCTGAAGTAGGTCCTTTTGATGGATGGGAGTAGATGATCTTATGTAATCTATGTTAACTTAATTATTTGTATTATTTGTTTTCTTTGTATGCAATGAACAATTAAATTTTTTGTTTTTTATATTGTGTTTTTTTTTCTTTGTATGCAATGAACAATTGAAATTATGTTTTATTGTAAACAAGAAGTAATGTTTTATGGTAAATAAAGATTTTGTGTGTGCGTGTGTGTGTGTGTGTGTGTATATTAAATATAAAAAATAGCGGTAAACCTGAAACGGTACACCGGTATTGACCGGTACCCGAAATATATTGTACCGATGACCAAACCGGTACAGCCTCCGGTACGGTATTGACTTCCTTATCCTAACCTCCGGTACGGTATTGACTTCCTTATCCTAACCTCCCATATATTTCTTTGCCTGAAGCTTTAGTTCTACTATAATACCCACTATTCTAAATAGGTTCCCTTTTCTCTTTGAAGGATTTCCACATCATCCCCAAAGTTGTTATAAAAATCAAGAGGCTTTAACATTAACTCAGGA
Organism: Lithocarpus polystachyus; assembly: GCA_033629205.1. Taxonomy (NCBI): domain Eukaryota; kingdom Viridiplantae; phylum Streptophyta; class Magnoliopsida; order Fagales; family Fagaceae; genus Lithocarpus; species Lithocarpus polystachyus. The sequence continues at coordinate 3,332,089 of CM066165.1, forward strand.
CGCCTAACTTGATCGATCATTAAGTTTTGATACAAAAATTGTCTGCCATGTAGCAATATAAGAAGAAGGGACGAATAATTAACCAATATCCTAAGGATATTGGTTTAAAAAATATTTTAATAAACTTTTTATAAGAAAATAAAAAAAGCAACTGATTTTTTTATAACATTTTATATTTCCTATAAATGTAGTATTAAAAATTTCCTAAAATATCCTATTAACCAATGCACAAATGGCACTCATTAACTGGACTCTAAGAAGAATACCCTCTTTCTCCCTCTTCACCTAATCATTCCCCTCATTTATATATAAGTCCTTAATGTGTCGAGCCAAGAAGCTAATTGGAGAACTCACGTTTTAAAAAACTGGCTTAAACGAGTTCAAATATGCTCAAGCGAGATCAGGAAAAAAAAAAAGTTTGCTTAATGCTTCAAACCTTGTGCAAGATTGATGAAACAATAACCGACCATGCTGAACTTATACATGGTAGAAGTAGTCAAGTAGAACTGGTTTTCACTTTCCAGAGTAAATGCATGCAGTAAATTAAATATAACAAACAAACAATTAGTTCAAGTACTTAAACAACAAATCAGTCGCTGCTGCAGGTGACATTTTTCTTTTGAAGGAAATTTTTGAACCAAAAACCAGAGGCTTTCATGTATATATCTTTTCAACCCATTTTTGTAATCTACATAAGTGATACCAAACCGAAGAGTAAAACTAGATTCCCATTCGAAGTCATCAAGAAATGACCATGCAAAGTATCCCCTCACGCCAACCCCAGCCCTGCCAAAACCATAATCATTAATATCTTAGACATTGTTACTTAAATGTGGGTATGATATGTGTGTGTGTGTGTGTGTGTGTGTGTGTGTGTATATATATATATTCATATATTCATCAATTACGAATCAGTGAGAGTAGAAGGGTCAGGCAGGTCTTATCTTTACGTACTACTAGAATAACACTTAATTAAAGTTTTTTTTTTTTTTTTGGGTAAATCACTTAATAATTTTTTTTTTTTTTTTTTTTTTGAGAAACACATAATTAGACTCATATCCATATACCTAATAAAAATTTAAGTATATGGATTTGAGTCTAATTATGCTCTATTAAGGTTTTTTTTTTTTTTTTTTTTTGTGGGGGTACTTTAACTCATATGGGTTTTTACTCCTTACCTCCAATATTGTCAGAGGTATGATATCCATCATCAAGTTACTGTTTAATGTGATATGTGTTTCTAATGAGTATAACAATAAAAATTATGCTATATTACTTAATAAAAATTTGAGCATATATTTGAGTCTAATTACTTTTGGTATATTTTTTATTAAAAATTTAAGTATAGATTTGAGTCTAATTATGCTATATTAATTTTTTTAAGGTTTTTTTTTTTTGGAGAGAGAGAGAGAGAGAGAGAGAGAGAGAGAGAGAGAGAGAGAGAGAGAGACTTTAACTCATATGGGTCCTTACTCCTTACCTCCAATATGTTTTGAGGTATGATATCCATCATAGAGTTATTGTTCAATGTGACATGAGTTACTACTAAATAGAACAAAGTTAATGCACGTCTAACCTTGTTGCTACATGTCTAAAATGATTAAAAAAATTTATTAAGAAACGAAGAAGAATCACTATGTGATGTGATTGAACCTACCACAAGATTTGAGGTAAAGACTTTCTTAGTTGACCTTATCACAGTTTTAGATGGATAAAAAAATACAAAAATGAAATCAGTTACTATTCAACATGATATGAGTTACTAACGGATGTGATAAATTAAAAACTATGTCATGTGGAACCTTCTTATTAGTATGGTATATATACCATATCGAAAAAATGTGGGTATTATAGACTTTCCTTAATTCACACATATATAATATATCTAACACTAGGCCTTTAAGTGATCATTTAGTCAAAATGGAATCATTTAGGGTGTCACATGTCTATACTTTGAACCACACCTCTCTCACTTCCACCATCTACCTATATAAGGAGGAAATTTTTTTCTAATACTATATGCATAGTCACTCACCTCATAGCCTTCAAGAGATTTGATAGATGACTACGGTGGTAATTTAACCTCAAGCTATCATTGAGAGCCTCTTGAATTGACAATGAGCCATTATCATCAAAGTTGTGTTTTTTATTTACATATAGCACAAGTTCTCGAATTCCTCTTGTATAAACGTAAAGCCAGCTAGTAGCGGTCTACAAAACGATTTATAACATAGTTTTCTTAGTATATGCGTGGAGTTGGAGTATAATACTCTTCTAAGAGAGAGAGAGAGAGAGAGAGAGAGAGTACTGGTTGACCAATAGGAATGCCATCCTTTTCCGCTGTGACATCAAATAGGTGACGAGTACAGGAAAAACAATATAAGGAAAGTGCAAAAGCGACTACAAATTTTATTACAAAAAAATTTCAAACTTAAATGACAATCAATATAATTTATGCCACTTCAACAGAATAAATGTTAGAAATACTTTTTGAAGACTAATGACACATAATTTTAGTAAAATTTATGTAATAAAATTTGTAATTCATATTTCTAGCACCACTCAAAATATAAATTATAAGGCTTATCAAGGCTGTGGATTTTGAGCTTACTGGTTAGATTTACATGGCTATCTGTTGTGTAACTGGAGAAATTATAAGGTCCTTATGGTGGACAAGTGATATGGTCCACCATTCCAGTAAAAGACTCCTACTTGTTTAAAATTGTAGAATTTTAAATAAAAATTAAATGCTGACTCAGCAATTTTAAATAGGTGGGAATCTTTTACTGAAATAATAGACCACATCATTTGTCCACTATGAGGACTGTATAATTCCTCATGTAACTGAGGTTAATGCTACTAGAAGATGTAGAGTCATCTACGTATCTTGCGGTGTAGTAATTTACTCCTAGGAAATCCAAAGAACCCTTTAGCATCTTGGATTGCGATTCAATAAATATAGGTAGTCGAGTCCCAACCAAAGCTCTCATGGTCTCAGGGTAGTCATCAAAAATTATTGGATTAACAAACCTACGAAAATAATAATAGAAATAATCACAAGTCTCCACATGAGGGTTTGATAAAAATATTAGGACACTACTTCAATGACTTAATTAAAATTTTAAGATAGTAACTTAATTGGTAACACTATCCACACTAATCTCATATAAATATTATAATAAGTTTCTGTGGTGACACGGTGGTAGCCACGTTAAGATTTATCTTCTTTGGGGAGCCAGGCCCGCAAGAATTATCCCGTGTACCGCGAAGGAAGGAAGGAGGGAGCAAGGGCTGGCCTTGGACTCACACTCGCAGTCCCACATCAGGTAGTTAGGCGCTCCCACTCATGTTTATAAGGTTCTGGACCACGCATGAGTGTACGTTTACTCCCGTATGCGATCGCATACGGGAGTAAACGTACACTCATGCGTGGTCCAGAACCTTATAAACATGAGTGGGAGCGCCTAACTACCTGATGTGGGACTGCGAGTGTGAGTCCAAGGCCAGCCCTTGCTCCCTCCTTCCTTCCTTCGCGGTACACGGGATAATCCTTGCGGGCCTGGCTCCCCAAAGAGGATAAATCTTAACGTGGCTACCACCGTGTCACCACAGTTTCCTTTATCGATTATAAGTTTTCTAATATTGAATCAAACTACAATCTAATTAGCCAAATTTTATGTTAATTGGATATTGTTTACTGTCTAATTTACAAAATTATATTTTGAGTATGATTTTAAAGTACAAAATATTTGAAATTTAAATATTTAAATATTTTATAATGAGATAGGGCGTTTTTTGGTAGTCATAAATAAGATAATTATTGATATCTGATTAATACTTTATAATTATAGAAGGAATAAGAAGGCAATATAATTCCCCAAATTATTTATTAGAAGAAAATATGTGTTTATATATACACACCTACCTATCTTTTTATCAGTATAGGCCTGCATTTATTTACACATAATGCAAAATTATTTAAGATTTTGATGGTAGGTAAGCGTGGATGTTGCATTATGCGTAAATAATGGTTTAAGTCTTAGGACACGTTTGGTAGACTGTAATAGATACTGTAATGTAATAAATATTTCTAAGACATAATTATTTAGTTGTTTGGTTATATTTTTATTACAATAATTAGTTATTCCTTATAAATAGCTATTCTTTAAAATAAGGAATAACTATTCATTATTAAAAGTACTAAATATCTATTCCTTCATCTTATGTAATAACTTTTTTTTTAAATTTCCTAAAAAGCCATTAGTTGCCACATCTTCAAAAAGAAAAAAAAATAAATTTTCTTTGTTGTTAATTATTAGCTCTATTTTGAACACCCTAAAATAAGTGTATTTTAGGAAATTTGACTTAAAAATGATTTAATTACACTTTCTTTTTATACTCTATTAAATTGGGGATGCATATTCAGGATTCTATTCCTAAATGGTCACCAAACTAATGAATAGTAATACTTATTAAATTCCAACTTAATGTATTCTTTGTAATATTTATTCTTATTCCCATGTAATAATCATTACAATATAGTAGATTTAGCACAAAATTAACTTATTTTTAGCCAACTCTACTCTACTTCCCTCCACTCTCCCCCCCCCCCCCCCTTCCCCCTCCATTCAAACAGGCCATAAGAGTACCCCAAACATAATATGAGTATAAGAACATAGGTAATTAGTGTTGAAAACATGTAAATATTAGTGTTAGTGCAGTGACATATGTAGCTGGAAAGCACTTGAGTCCCCTCCAAATATGAAACCAACAAGAAAATCTCTCCGACTAAGACTTTCGGTGCAAGAAAAAAAATAGACTACAACAAGCAGCACATACAAAAGGAGATGATGATGATGATGATGATGATGAAGTATTTCCATGTCTGTCTTCTCCAACACCCCCCCCCCCCCCCCCCCCCCCGCGGTATCGGCCAACCAAAGTATAATAGGCACACTTATATAGTCATTGAATTACACAACTCAATCTCATGGTACTTAATTTTATTGTTTTACACTACCTCACACCCTTGGTGCGATGGTCACTCTACAAGTATAAGTGCATGTGGGGTGTGGGGAGCAAAAGCCGGGATGCAAGTCTCCAGGAGAGAACTTCACACACATATACACTTAGATTAGAATAGAGTAAAATTCTATCTTGTATCAAAAAAAAAAAAAAAAAAAAAATTTATTGTTTTACATAAGCATCACTCTTTCCTGTGTTGGATATACATATATTTGGGTCATCTAGATCACGTTGCTCAAAGCTCAATATATTAAGGTCTGCATTTGCTTGTGTCCAAACTCTTATTAATTACTAGTCGTACGTCTTGGTATCTAATACCATGTGTCGCTATTCAAAATTCCACGATTCTAATTGCAATGATGTTAGATAGAATCAAGGGTAGGATATCACTCCAGCTCATGTACTTATAATTTTATTTTTCTTAATCTACTTGTGGACATTAATTATACACCAACTTTTCTTGCTTCTTGTTTAGCAAAAATTCTTGCTTCTTTAATTATTCGGTTTAGTATTAATTTGAAAAGGTCTAAATCGACTCTAGTCTTTGAAACTTGATCGCTCTTCAATTATACAATATGTGCAAAGTTAATTAAGATCACAACTTTTTTTACATTCAAGTTGAGATGAAAATAATATGATTAATATCACTTTTTCATAGGCTCATAGGTTCATTATTAATTATTACTTTTATTATGCACAATCATACACGTCAACCGTTGTAAACAAAGTTATATTATTTTTTTTTTGATGAACAAGTTCTAAAAATTTGTATCCCTAGTCTTATCTAATTTTAATGATATAAGCAATGTTTACATTATGTGGTACATGCGCCTTGGTAGCCTTTCCCACTTAACTCTACATCATCTATCAATAAATCTAGTCACTAGTCACACAATTTACAACTTTCTTTTTTTTAACAATGATTGAAGTGTAAGCATATTGTGATTGATATACAATATAAATGATATTAGTGGTGGCCGGTGAGACTAAATAAAAGTGATGTTACATCAATCCCAACATATTACCATAAATTTGTTGTGAAACTTTCTGTCTCTGTCATGAAACCTATATTTGTTTGCTGAGTTAAGTAAGGGATGAGTGCATGAAATGGTGGAACAGGGGTGGATTCTCCCATGGCCCATCAAAATTGTTATACACTATAAATTTTTTCTACGACAAACTTCATTTGAAAAAGAAAAAAGAAATATTTCTTATTTTATTAATCTCTATTTCAATGTTAAAAAAATTATAAAGGAAAAATATTTTTAAAAAATAACAGTATTATTCCTTTTCAAAAGTGATTAAAAAAGATTCTTATTATAATACTTTATATTCTTCTTCGTGTAAATTTGTATATAAGTAATCATTAAATATAAAAAATGATATATATAACATAATAAACTCCAATGATTTATATTATTTTAAAGTTAATTATGAAATTTCAAATATATGTTTTACAATATAGTTTTAGAAATATTACAATTTATTTATTTTAGAGTCTATATTAACAAAAATATCATAATTTATATGAGTTGTATTTAAAGTCAGTCTAACAATTAAAAAAGTTATTTCAAGTGAATTGTAAGTGGAATATTAACTCTTAAAAAAAATTACTAAATGACTTATGCATGTTTAAAAAACATCTACCAGATAAACACAATATAACAACTATGATTTTGTTTTCTTTGCATTAAAATATCACTTAAATCACATAATTTTTTTTTCAATTGGTCTCAAGTACTCATATACATGTGTGTGAATTTGTCATTTATAAATTTTGCCTCCCCTAACATCCAATCTTGGCTCCCTCACTTGGAGGAGAAATTATAAAGTCCACATGGTGGACAAGTGACATGGTCCACCATTCCATTAAAAGATTCACATCTGTTTAAAATTGCTGAGTTTGAAATTTTTTTAAAACACTGACTCAGCAATTTTAAACTAGTGAGAGTTTTTTAATGGAATGGTGGACAGATGACGTGGTCTATCAGAGGAGTATGCTGAACGCGAAATTGAAAAAGTCAAAGATGCAATTTTCATTTGCAAATCTATCAAATTCCGATAAAATCCCGTGGATTATGATAGTAATACACTTTTATCATAATTAATTATTTACTTTTCTTTAATAATTATTTTTGAATACCTTCCTTCCATAGCACGGAAAATTATTGTGTACTTCTAGAGTACCATAAATATGTATTCCCTCCTCTCACATTCATAGTGAGTCTCACTAATTAAATTCATAATGGGACCTACCATTCATGTGAGAGAGGAGACTGTGCATTTATGGTACTCTGAGAATACCTAATAATTTTTTCCATAGCACATGGCTACCTACTACCAAAATCCTTAAATCATAAGAGGATGGTTAGGTATAGTACGAGGAACGTTAGTTGCATAAATCCGTAGCTCCAACTAACCACAAAAGATTTTATATATATATATATATGTGTGTGTGTGTGTGTGTGTGTGTGTGTGTGTGTGTGTGTGTGTGTGTAGGACAAAGTTTAACTATAAAATTGATTGTAATTTAAGACTACAAACTTACTCAATATCTTTTTTATTGGAGGTGAATTTTGACAAATCCACCACTGAATTATATATTTTTCTTAAAACCTCCATGCTTGCAAAATTTTTAGAAAATTAAATATTAATAGCCATGTCATCAATAAATTGTTTAAATTGCAAGTTTTTATATATTATGCATAAAATATAAGCTTATAGATCATATAGTAAATAATATCTATGCTGACAAAAAATGTTAACCAATGATTAACAATGATTATTAAATTATGTTTAACAAACACTGTTAAATTATGTTTAACAAACATTGTGAAATTATGTTTAATAAGAATTGTCAAATTAGTCAAATTCATCAAACATAATTTCATCCATAAGTCTTTTGATGTATGAGTTTTATTGTTGAGAGTAGTGCCCATTCAAGATAATGTATCTCTTAATTACAATCCCTTGTTTCAAGGAAAGACCCTTTGATTCCAACCACGTCATTTTTGTACATGAGTTTATTTATTTTTCATGTTTAAGGGGATATGTGTTTTTATTTTTTTGTGGCTACGCCTACTAATTTATTTAGGTTACCTACCTACCCTTGGCGGGGATCAAGCCAATTTGTAGTTCTTAATTTGAGGTTTTAGATTTAAAGTTCTCAAATTGATTTTGCCCAATTTAAATGATGGATATTTAAGTCAAATGCTTTGTATCAACTTAATTTTGCATTGGGTGAGATAATTAATTTTAATCTCATGGTTAAGTCATGGACCATGTTTTTTATAGAAATTAAATCAAGGATTCTATCTTTGAGAAGTTAAATGTCCAAGCAACTTTCCCTTTCTTTCATTTGCTTCTTTGTAGGAATTTTAATGACATTTTGATTGAGGTTCTCAAATTTAATTAAGGGAATTAGAATTCCTTTGAAGCAATTTTATTTTATATGAACATTAGGAATTAGAAAATTTCCGTAAATCAATTTTTATGGTCATTTTATTTTAAGAATTATTAGCTCTAATCTTGTTTAAAGAATTAATAATCCCAAAGAATTAGTCACAATTAATTTGGTAGAGTTAATGCCTCCATTAATTTGATGGTGGAGTCAAGGACTCCATTTATGGGGTAGAGTAAAGGACTCCATTATTTTTTGTAGAGCCAAAGATTCCATTGATGGGGTAGAGTTAATGATTTCATTATTTTTGTAAAGTCAAAGACTCCATTGATGGGGTAGAGTCAAGGACTCCATTAATTTAGTAGATCGAGGACTCCATTAATTTGTTAGAGTCAATGACTCCATTGATGGGGTAGAGTAAAGGACTCTATTATTTTTGTAGAGTCAAAAACTCTATTGATAGGGTAGAGTCAAAGACTCCATTAATTTAGTAGATCGAGGACTCCATTAATTTGTTAGAGTCAATGACTCCATTGATGGGGTAGAGTAAAGGACTATTATTTTTGTAGTGTCAAAAACTCTATTGATAGGGTAGAGTCAAGCACTCCATTATTTTTGTAGAGTCAAAAACTCTATTGATGGGGTAAAGTTAAGAACTTCATTAACATGGTAGAGTCAAAGACTCCATTAAAATAGTAGAGTCAAGGATTCGATAAATTTGGTAGAGCCAATAACTCCATTAAAATGGCATTGCACCACAACTTGGGAGAATTTTTATTTGGTAATTTTCAAATAGGATTTACGAGTCAGGGACTCGTATTTAAAACTTCATGTATGGAGTTAAGAAATCCTGATGAAACCTAACCCTATTTGTTTTACCAAACAAAAATTATTTGAAGAAGGGTGAAAGAGAGAGATTTTGGTAGTGAGAGTTTTTATTTGGTAATTCTCAAATAGAATTTACGAGTTGTATCTAAAGCTTCATGTATGGAGTTAGGAACTCCCCATGAAACCCGACCCTACTTGCTTTACTAAACAAAAATTCAGATTTGAGAATGAGGGAGAAAGAGATTTAGAGAAGAGAGGGACTGATGAAATCCCATATACAAACCTATGCTGTGTATTCCTTCTTTGCTTGAAGTTGTTCTCTATGTCCGTGACTTTCTCTTTTTCTTCTCTCTATGCTTTTGCTGTGTGTGTGCTTGCTGTCTTTTCTGTGTTTGTGCCTTTTTTTTTTTTTTTTTTTTCCTTGTGCGTGCCTCTCTCTATTTATAGAGAGATTTCAAAGAAAATGTTCCCTTATTTTTCTGTCAACTGATCAGTTTTTTTCCTCCACAACTCCTAATTTCATGTTCAACCGTAACCTACTTTTTAGCCTCTTTTTTTTTTTTTTTTCCCCTCTTTTAGGAGGTGTTTGGTACACCATTTCAAACAATAATTTCAGTTTTTAAACAATATTACATATTTTCACATGTTTTTTTACCTGTACATATTTTTACATATATTTTCAAACAACAAAACACATATTATTATATGCATGCACCAAACACCCCTTTTATTCTGTTGCTTTTTAAACTCCCTCTTTTTAGCTTGTGACATCACCACTTTTCAACTTTTCAGGCCCACTTTCATCAATGATCAAACTGTGTTCCTTACTTTTTGGTGGTGCCACTTCCTCATTCACTTTTCAGCTCTTTTTTTTTTTTTTTTTTTTCTTGATTTGTGTCTATCTTTTGCTTTTGTACTAGGCAGCAGGCTATTAACATGGCTCATATTATTATTATTATTATACTTCTTTTTGTTCTTTTTCTTTTTTTGTAGGATTGGCTAGATGCCGACCATACATGACCACACTTTTTGAACCTATGCTAAACTTTGTATATATATATATATATATATATATATATCTTCTTTGTTGGTAGCTGAGACTTGAATGGTCTTGGTACAGAGGGTAGTCTATAGGCTTAGAGGGCCTATATTGTAATCCTTGTGCTCCAACTTCTACACTAGTAGATTGATTCTACACTAATGGATTGATTCGGCATAGAAGGCCGCGAAAAGGTCTTTACACTGAACGCTATGGTTTTCCTCTTCAATAACACATCACCATGTTATCTTATGTTTGCATCTCTCTTTCAGTACTTCTTGTGTTTTATACTTAATTACTAATTATGTATGTCTAAGCACTAGGTAGTATTCCCAATTAATTGTGCATTAATTATTCTTATTTTGCATCTAGTTTAGTAGACTAAAAGTAATTAAGCCGTAATTTTACAATTAGGGGAGGGGGGGGGTCTAAACAAGCTCTAGTAGTTTTATTATTGAGCTTTTAGATATGACTGAACTTGCCATTAGATTTAAGGTAAACACTATCTTAGTTGTCCTTATCTAGTTTAAGATGGGAACAAAAATGAAATCAGTTACTACTCAACGTGATGTGAGTTACTAATAGATGTGATAAAAAATAATGTCATGTGGAACCTTGTTATTAGTATAGTATATATACCATGTGTTGGGGTTATAGATTGACCCTAATTAATTAATTCAATTACCCAAGTTGATTAATTAGGTCAAATTACATGCAAAATAGCAGAAGCATAAACAAATCACCAAATAAACTAGAGTGCAGTAGAAATGAAATTGACACTGTGATTTGTTGATTAATGGGAAAAACCTCTCACAGAGCAAAAAACTCTATCGGGTAATATTCAGGTCACCACTTCCAAGAATCACTAATAAAAATCAAGAGATTATAAGTATAAGGAATCTTACCCCAAACCTGGCCTATCCCAAAATACTAACCTACAATTGAATCCTTATGCCAATTCTCAATTGGTCTTGATTTTGTAGAGACTTCTTCCCTTTGCATAGATCCTAGTATGTGACTAACTCCCAGCAACTTGAAGTTTGTTATTGGATGCAAAGTTCTTCCATACACTTGTAGAGAAGGACACACTTGATCACAAAACCCTAAGGCACATAAAAATGCAGTAGCTTCACAATAAATGTATATATTCACTAATTGAGTCTCTATGTATAATGACGGCTATAAAATGGACCTTTTATATCCCCTAGAAGTTTAGTGAATGAAACCCTAGAAGTCCAAATCATCGTGGGCCAAAAAACAAATTTGAAAATTTGGGATCTACGAAGCTTGATAGATCGAGAGGTATCAAGTTTCTTCATTAATGCTCGATAGAAACCTTGTATCAAGCTTGAGTTGAGGTTCACTATTTTCAACTTTTCTCATTTGTTTCTTTGTTCAGTCTTCGCATCTTCAATAATACCAATTGTTATAACTAAGAGACATATTTCATGCTATTCTAGAATCCACTTAGAACCACTCAAATACAAGTAAAGTGCATTTTGTTAAAGGATATGCTAACACATGAAAAGTATGGCCCTAACACCATATCTAAAAATAAATATGGGTTCTATCCCGGAGTTCCCATATGTGCAATTTTCAAAATAGTTAGAACAATGACTAGGAGATTAATCAATTGTTTATTAATCAAATTGCAAATTTACTAATTGCATAATAGATTTTAATCTGTACGTCAAAACTTACACTATATTTGAGCTCAAGAATCCACCATACTCATCTTCAAGGGCTTGTGGAACATCCCAATAAAATAGAGTTATAAATGGTTTTAAATTTGATTAATTAACTGTAGTCAATTAATCAACTGTTTTCGTCTTGTTTAAAAAGCAAAAAAATTTCTTGCTTCTTTAGTTATTCGGTTTAGTGTTTGAAAAGCTCTAAATCAACGCTAGTCTCTGAAACTTGATCGCCCTTTAATGATACAAAATGAGCAATGTTAATTAAGATCACAACTTTTTTTACATTCAAGTTGTAATGGGAATAATATGATTAACAAATCAGTTGCTATAAATTCAATTACTATCTTGGTACAACAAAGGTTTGCTTCGTATGACATTTTCTTTTTGGAGAAAATTTTTAAACCAAAAAGCAGAGCGTTTCATGTATCTTGTCAATCCATTTTTGTAATCTATATAAGTGATGCCAAATCGAAGAGTGTAACCAGATTCCCATTCAAAGTTATCAAGAAAAGACCAAGCAAAGTATCCTCTCACATCAACACCAGCCCTGCCAAACCAAATCGTTAATATTTATCTTTGAATACTGAAACACACAATCATGATATTTTAAGGCGGTAAAATGTAATATATATATATATATATATATATATATATATATATATATTATCAGTTTCTAATATGAGAATAAGAGCATTGCTTTTGATTAAAAAAAAAAAAAAAAGAGTTGGAGTGCTAGCATGTCTTAATCTTATCTTTACATATTGCTAAAGTAAACATTAATAAAAGTTTTTAGCATATGAATTTGGGTCTAATTAAGTTATATATTATTTTTTAAATTTTTTTTATTTTACTTTTATGGGGAACTTTAACTCACATGGGTCCCTAGTCCCTCCAATATTTTTGGAGGTATGAAACCCATTATTACAAAGTTACCGTTCTATGTGACATGTGATTATATAAAGTTACCATCACCTTATAACTGCATGTCTGAAATTATTATATATAAAAAAGTTACTATGTGATGTGACTGAACCAACCATCATATCTGAGGTAAACACTATTTTAATTGAACTTATCATAGTTTAAGATAAAAAAAATAAAAATAAAATATTAGAAAATAAGTTGGTGCTCAATGTGATGTGAGTTACTAACGAAATGTGACAAAATTACTATAAAGAGAAATCACATTATTAGTAGAGAAACCATATCTAAAAAAACATGGGTATTATAGAATTTTCGGACAAAATTGACCTATGCCCTTTTCACGCAAACAAAGCAGCATTTTGCCCTTTTTTCCAAACTAATTAGGGAAATATCCCTTTTTTGAAAATCGATTTTCTAAAAATCGAGTTAAGCCCTATAGTGGCGTTTTTAAGGAGCCTATAGTAACGTTTTCAAGACATATAGTGACGTTTTGTAACTCGACTTCCTAGACCTCTACGAAGTCGAGTTATAGGCAAAAAAAAATGAAAAAAATTGCCTGTAACTCGACTTCGTAGAGATCGAGTTACAAAACGTCACTATATGTCCTGAAAACGTCACTATAGGCTCCTTAAAACGCTAATATATGACTCCAAATTTTTTTTTTTAACTCGATTTTGAGAAAATCGAATTTCAAAAGAGAAGCATTTCTCTAATTAGTTTGGAAAAGAAGGCAAAATACTGCTTTGTTTGCATGAAAAGGGCATTTGCCCATTTTGTCCTAGAATTTCCTTAATTTACACATATAATATACCCAATATTAGGGTTCAAGTAATAGCTCGGTCATTGTAATGGCATAATTTATGGTATCCTTTGCATGTGGTTCGAACTCCACAATACCTTCACACACACTATATGCAAAGTCACTCACCTTATAGCCTTCAAGAGATTTGATAGATGACTATGGTAGTATTTTATCCTCGAGCTATCATTGAGAGCCTTTTGAATTGGCAATGAGCCACTATCATCAACTCCTGAAAAGTACAAATGTATACATGTATCTGATTTAAAATCGGATAACTATTTCAATTAAATTGAAGGATGAAGAGAGTTTCTTACCATTTTCGGTAATGTAAATAGGTGGATTATTATATTTTTTCTTTACGTATAGCATAAGTTCTCGAATTCCACTTGGATAAACGAAAAGCCATTCAGCAGCAGTCTACAAAACCATTATTTATATAGTTTTCTTAGTATATACAAGGAGTAAAATACAATTTATATTCAAACATTGGGTGAGAGTGAGAGAGATTACTGGTTGACCAACAGGAATGCCATCCTTCTCTGCTGTGGCATTGAATAGAGTGAGTACATGAGTGTTAGGAAAAAAATATAAGGAAAATAAAAAAGTGACTACTAATTTAACAACAAAATATTTACAAATTGAGGGGACAATGAATATAATTTATGTCATTTCAACAAAATAAATACCTAGAGTACTTTTTGATGATTGACTATTAGTTTTTTTTTTTTTTAATTTTTTTATACATATTCTTTGCATCACCCAATATATAAATCAAGGTTATGGATTTTGAGCTTAACTGGTCAAATTTACGTGGCAATCCGTTGTGTAACTTAGGTTGACGCTATTAGAAGATGTAAAGTCATCAGCATATCTTGCAGTATAGTAATTTACTCCAAGGAAATCTAGAGAACCTTTTAATATCTTGGATTGCGATTTAGTAAATATAGGTAGTCGAGTTCCCACCAAAACTCGCATGGTCTCAGGATAGTCACCAAAAATAATTGGATCAACAAACCTACACAAATAATAGAAATAATAAGTCTCCTTATAAGAGTTTGATACAATATGTAGAGACAATTCCTTAACTACTTAATCTAAAAGCTTAAGATTGTAACTTGTCACAAAATTAACTCATCGTAGCTACACTTAGAATGCTTATGTTTTTGCTGAATGGCTTAGAATGCTTCTCTTAACTAACTTTACTTCAAGCCAAAAATACTTGCCTTTTGCAAATATGTTTGAAGACAAATGCGTTTATTTATAGGAATTATTCAGTCTAGCTAGTATAAAATTAAGTCATAAAACTTACCATCCAAACCTAAAATCAAGACCTCTAAAGGCAGCCTTGATGCTAGCAACTGTTTGGTATTTAGGCAAATCCCAATAACTTTGTACTGTAATGCCAATTTCTCCCATTTGAGATTCCTACAAAAATCAAATTCAGGTTATGAAAGAAAACTTTTGCAATATTTTGAACCTTCTTTTTAACTTATTAAGAATATATATGAAGCATAGTAGATTATCCCATTTTTGCTTAAGAAGGATAGTTTTATAGGTACTAATAGCACAAATTAACCAAGGCTAGTGTTCATTGTAATCTAAAGCACAACCCAGTATTGCTAAACACAATGTCTGTCTCACACACACATGGCTCATTAATTAGTAAGTCATAAATTGATATATCCTCTATAAATTGATAATTGCTAAAAGCACATACCTGATATTTTTCCTTGTATAATTTCACAGCAGTTGCATGAGAAAGTAGTAAATTATGTCCCACTATATAGGGTTCTATCCCGGAGTTCCCATATGTGCAATTTCCGATATAGTTAGAACATCGACCAGGTGCTTGAATTCCTGTTACGTAGCCCCCAATGGAAAATGTATTTGGCTCGTTAATTGTGATCCAATACTTTACTCTATCACCAAACTTTTTGAAACAGACATCCACGTAGTTCCGATAATCATCCCTAATTATAGGCATTTATGGATTGTTGATTAATCAGATTGCATATATACTAATTTCATAAAAGATTTAATGTGTGCTTCAAAACTTACACTATGTTTTGGCTCAAGAATCCACCATACTCCTCCTCAAGGGCTTGTGGAACATCCCAATGGAATAGAGTTATAAAAGGTTTTAAACCTGATTAATTAATTATAGTCAAAATTAGGAAGTGACCTATATTGATAAAAAAAATTATGATTAGCTTTATGAGAAGCATATGAGAGGGAGGGAAATTCCACCTTGAGACAATAGCTCATTTATAAGGTTATTGTAGAATGTGATTCCTTTTTGGTTCACTCCCCCACTGATTTTTCCCTCTGAGGACAAAATTAAACTTTATAAATAAGATTATATGTTACTTTGAATACAATACCGAATAAAGATATTTTTTCCCCAAAAAATTACATGTTTTTGTAGATTCTTAGTAGAAAAAATGACAAAGGTTGAGTTAAGCAATGCCCTTACTAGGTAGTATTCTGGTCCATGAGATGGAGAACCTAAAGAAGTCTAAACCAATTTCTTTCATCAAAGCTATGTCCCCCTGAAACATTTTTCAGTCTTTTCATTAGTTTAATGCATAAAAGAAAAGCCAAAGTTTCAACTGCAATATAGTGGATGTGGAGTATCTAGGGATATAGTCTTTTTTTTTTTATTAATTTCTTTTTGATGTGTAAGAAATAGGGCTGGGAATGGGGCAGGATAGGGCGAGGCTGAAGGATGGGGTCTTCGCCCCCGCCCCATATGGTTTTTTCTTGCCTCATCCCTGCCTAGCCCCGCCTAGCCGTGCATGACAAAAAAAATTTCTTGCCTCATCCCCACCTCTTGGGGCTCAGCGAAGCCCCACCTTACCCTGTAAAACTCTACTTCTTGTTAATTTGCCCCACAACTATTACATTTTTTTTTAATAAAACCTGTTTCCTTAATAAAAATATACTTGAAATTACAACTAAATTTATCCTATCAAATCAAACAAATTTTTAGCAAAAACTGATTAATATTATCCAAGTGTTTAATAAGACAATATCACAACAAAAACTAAAATCTCATAGTATAATATATAACAAAATAGAGGTAGAGAGTCACGTTGCGTAAAATAAAATAAGCTAATATTGATATGTTTGTTTAAATAATAGGATTTTAGGGTATAAAAAATTTACAATTAAAACCTTTAGTAATGCCGGGTGGAGGCGAGGCGGGTCTAAAAATTCTAAACTCATCCCCGTCCTGCTCTATAGTACAGGGCTAAAGTCTTGCCCCATCTCCACCCTACCACTTTTGCGGGGCAGAAAAAACCCATATTGGGCAGAGCGGGGAGGGGCTGGGCAAAATTATAGAAACCAATAAAATATAATAACATGAATTAACCATACCTTAAACCGATAGTAAAAATCATCAGCTATATCTCCGGTGGTATGGTCTGCAATTTTTTCTGTAACGACACCATAAATTTCTCAAAAAATTGTCTCTAATGAATTAGGTGATACACTTAAAAAAATATTATGCATCAAACTATAGAATACATAGAAAAAAGCGAATTTTATTTTAATTACAAAAGGTTTTATGTCACATATGTTGATCACCCATTTGATTATAAAATGCGCTATACTAAGTACATGAGTATGACAGCTCATTTTCTTAGCCAAGGAAGACCCTACAAGATTACAAATAAAAGGGGAAATTTGCAATAAAACAATAATTAACAAGAATCCATTATTTCCTAAAAACTCCATGTACTGTCCACTATGTATGGAACCAGTTCATTTTTATGTGAGAAGAATGTGTAATCCACTCGGTAAAAATAATTTCACCTTAATGTATAGGATGGGTTTGCATTATTCTAATATCTAATTATTTATTGAATATAAAAGTTCACTGGCCCAAAGGTCAATACATCCCATCTTTGGGTGGATTAGGTTCTTTCCTTTCTCATTACCCACCAATTTGGAGGATTTCAATCTAGCAAAAAATCAATTGTAGTAAAATTAGATGATGAAGCTGATTAACTGAAAGAAATCTTCTTT
Organism: Lithocarpus polystachyus; assembly: GCA_033629205.1. Lineage (NCBI taxonomy): Eukaryota > Viridiplantae > Streptophyta > Magnoliopsida > Fagales > Fagaceae > Lithocarpus > Lithocarpus polystachyus. Next base: position 3,349,830 of record CM066165.1, read on the forward strand.
GGTCTTTGGAACTCATTGTCTACTTACCTAAAAGCCAAAATTTTAATCCAAAACAAAGCACTATGCAGGTTTTGGAGGACCCCAATCTCTGTCCTTGACACATATTAGTCGAAGTTAGTTGTAATTTCTGATGCATTTATAGGTTAGTCTGCGGAACTAGTTGCTGCTTGTTTTGGTTTTGTTACTAAATTTGTATATTCTCTTGATTGAATAGTTACAAAACAAGTATAATTTGAATAATGTTGTGCTCCACACCAATTGACGTATGGTCTTTACTTTCATTTTTATAGACTCAGTAGTTACATATTAGATACAGATGAGAAGAGTTTTAGATAAGTACAATACATTCAGTTACAAATGAGATAGGAGTAATCCTTGCAAATTTCAATCTGATCTAGTCTTATCACTTTCATTTGGGTTGCTTATCTTGATAGGATCCTTAAGCATTGCTTCAATAAATAGAATTGCTTATACACTAAAAGTGTGTGTGTGTGTGTGTGTGTGTGTGTGTGTGAGAGAGAGAGAGAGAGAGAGAGAGAGAGAGAGAGAGAGAGAGAGACCTGGATGTTCTCTAGTGAAAGTGTCCCATATGCTAGGTCCTCTTCCATGTTGAAATGCAGCCCCTTCATACTTCCAATTGAAATTAAGAGGACCCCAAACATAATATGAGTATAAGAACATAGGGAATTAGTGTAGAAAGCATGTAAATATTAGTGTCAGTTCAGTGACATATGTACCTGGTAAGCACTTGAGGCCCCTCCAAATATGAAACCAGCTGGAAAATCTCTCCGACTAAGACTTTCAGTGCAAGAGAAAAAATAGATTACAAAAAGCAGCACATACAAAAAGAGACGGTGATGATGATGATGAATTACTTCCATGTCTGACTTTCTCCAACTCCCCATGAATGTTTCCGCCAAGCAAAGTATAATTAGCACACTTATATAGTGGGACGGACAAGAGTCTTCAAGTCTCAAAACACATCTACAGTTAGGAACAAAACTTATGGTAAAATATTATGTGCTGTTCTAAGTTCTTTTCTTTAAATTTAGTCATATGATTTTTTTTTTTTTAGATAAAAAGTGTATTTTTAGTTAAGTGAGCTGAATTTGAAGAGAAGAATTTAAGAAAAAAATACTTAAATATTGCACTTAAATTTTGCTATACAATTTATATGGTATATAAAATAAAATAAATGAAAATGATGTTAGAAAGGATCAAGAGTAAGGATTCACCATGTTTTTAAAAATTGGACCGAATTAACCGGTTCAACTGAGAACCGAGCCTCAATTCGGTCCAATTATTATTAAAAACCAAAAATTAAGAAAAAAGAAAACGAAAAAACCGCAATATTACCAGAAACCAGTACGGTTAAACCAGTTTTAGGCTGCTTTGTTCGTTAACACTTCAGCCACTGTGTTTTTGACAAAAAAATAAAAAAGAAAGAGATTTTATTTCAGATTTAAGAAGAAGAGAGATTTTGACTTTGAATATGCTGTTAAGTCTAAAGCTGTGAAGCCTAAGACTGTAAGACACCCACGTTGACACCAAAAACATCAGATTTACTATTTATGAGTTGACATAGTTGAGGAAGAACCAAGGAAGTCCAAACCAAAGAGATGCAGGTAGACTCTGTCCACTTCAGTTTAAGAGCTTTGCTTGCTTCTCTTGCAGACTTGCACATCACTGATGCACGTACATTGACGAGAGAGATAGAGAGAGTATTGAAGGCGAAGAGATGAAAAAAAAAAAAAAAAAAAAAAAGTGAAAGAACAAAGTAGAAGTACAGAGCTTTTAATTAAACAAGGTGTGGATGTAAGACTTCAAAATATGTGGTGGAGGAGTATCAACGTGTAAAGGTTGAAGTTATAGGATAAGTGGTGGGATAGATATATCAAGTGGGCAGTGACTTTTTGTTATTTGGAAAATGAAAGAATAACAAAAATATTTTTTTGTATTGGGTTTGAGTTTGGCTGCCTAATATATAAATTAAAGTTAAGGTTTAATGTTTTATTGTTATTTAATTTAATTTTTAGTTAAAATATTAGTTATAAAATTATTTATTTATTTATATTTTATAATTATTAATTATTTATTTATGATGTCATTGATTTGACCATCAATCTAACCAATCATAAAATCAAGGGTCATCTTTTTTTCGATTTTTTGACTGTAGCAATTTTTAAAACTATAGATACCACTGCAACCCATGTGCTTATGATTTTTTTATTTGTTTTCTTAATTTTATTTTTCTTACTCCACTTGTGTCACAAATGGAGTAAGAAAAATAAAATATTAATTAATACTTAATGTACATTAAATATTAATTATTTAATGTTGGTATATGCTATTCGAAAAGGAGTTGGTGTATAATTAATATTTGATTATTTAATATCTGCAAAAAATGTCGGTGTATAATTAATATTTAATGTACATTAAATATTATTATACACCAACTTATTTTTCTTGTTTAAAAAGCAAAAAAATTATTTCTTCTTTTTTTATTATTATTGTTATTATTATTATTATTGTTATTATTATTATATTTTTTGCTGGTGCTTCTTTTGTTATTCGGTTTAGTGTTTGAAATGATCTAAATCATTGCTAGTCTTTGAAAGATGATTGTCCTTTATGGTCCGTTTGAATTGAGGGAAAAAAAAAGTAAAGTAGAGTAGAGTAGAGTAAAATTAACCAAAAATTAATGATATATACAAAATGAGCAATGTTAATTAAGATCAAGACTTTTTTACATACAAATTATAATGAAATAATATAATTAATATCACTTTCTCATATGCTCATTATTAATTAATTATTACTTTTATTATGCACCATCACAATTGGGTCATGTAGACCGTAGTAAGCAAAGTTCTGAAAAATTATATATTCCTAGTATTATTTTAAGGATATAAGAGCAACAGCATTAGATCGTTCATAATCTTGCAAAATATAAAAGTAGTCAATTTTACACATTTCGAACAAAAAAATATCCACATCAAGTGGGTGTAAAATTATGCATAAATATCCAAGTGCTACAATAACCGTGCATATATGTATAGTTACTGTAACTCGTGCGTTTAATGTTTTAGTATATTTTTTGTAGTATTGGGTATGTGAGAGAGAGGGGTAGAGTGAGGAAATAATAAAAAATATAAAAGAATGAATATTTTATTGAATAGATATGTAGAATAGATAAACTGATGTTAATGTTTTGTAAAAATTAGAGTATAAAATAGAAAAAAAAAAGTAATTTTTTTGTGTAAAATAGACAAAAAATTTGCATCAGCTGATACGGTTGCCCAAAATAATGTTTACATTATGTGGTAATTGTGCCTTGGTAGCCGTTCCCACATTTTTTTTTTTTTTTTTTGAGACATCTATCGATAAGTCTAGTCACTAGTCACACAATTTATAATTTTTTTTTTTTTTTAACTGTTGAGGGATTGAAATACAGTATATGATATTAGTGGTGGCTGGTGAGACAAGATAAAAGTGATGTTAGATGATCAATCCCAATATATTACCATAAACTTGTTGTGAAACTTGCTGTCTCTTTCATTGCACCATTTAATAATCATCATGCATTTTGAATAAAATAATAATAAATATTTTTATAATAAAAGTTAAATTTAAAATCGGTAGTTTGGCTAAGTGGCTTTACAAAATTACAGCAATATTTTAGATAAATACATTTTTTAGATAGAGACAACAACATATTTGTTGATAGAGACAACTTATTTGTCTTTATCAATTTTTTCAGATAAAGTAACAATAAGTGTTTTAACAAAACACGCAACATACATTTTAGATAAAATAACAATAAATATTTTAACAAAATACGCAACATGCATCTAAGTTTCAATTGATAAAAACAACTTATTTGGTCTTATCAATAATTTAGTTTTTAATTATTTTAAAAAAATTATCTCACATATGAAACTTCATCAAGCTGTGCATCACACGGAAATAATACTAGTACTTGTATATTTTAAAATATAGTTTAGAAATATTACAATTTAACTATTTATTAGTCTATATTAACAAAAATATCATAATTAATATGAGTTGTAATTAAAGTCAGTCTAACAATTATAAATTCTATCAGATCAACACAATATAACAAATATTATATTTTTTCTTTGCATTAAAATATCACTTAAATCACATAATTTTTTTTTTCAATAAAATTTAGATTGGTCTCAAGTACTCATATGCATGTGTATGTATTTGTCTCTTGTATATATTGCCTCCCATTACATCCAATCTTGGCTCCCCCACTTAGTACCAAGTTTTTTTTTTAAATTTATTTTATATCCATGGGATTTTGTTGGAATTTGATAGAGATGCAAGAATAAAAGTGCATCTTTGACCTTTACAAATGAAATCTCTGTTTATACTTTATATATGACTTTAAGGAAAAAAAAAAAAAAAAAAACCTTATACCATACACTATGGTTAATTATGTATAATTTATATCAGCTAGCAATCTCTCTCTCTCTCTCTCTCTCTCTCTCTCTCTCTCTCTCTCTCTCTCTCTCTCTCTCTCTCTCTCTCTCTCTCTCTCTCTCTCTCTCTCTCTCTCAGAGATTGAAGTTTAACAAGTTGTGATTCATATAAGATCACCTTCACATAAGCTAATCACAATTGTAAATTGATCACAAGATTCACAACACATAAAAATTTATAAATTCTTCTGTAATACTAGATTCATTGTACGGATTATATATTGAAGAATAGTATTGAATTAGTAATTCTGAAAATAAATACATGCAGCAATTCCTCTTAATATAGAATTGAAAAAAAAATAAAGAATTAGTTCAACATACAACAAATCAGTACACTTGCTATAACTATAATTACAATTCACTGTGCAACAAAGTTGGCCTTCTGGTGACATTTTTCTTTTGGAGAAAGTTTTTGAACCATAAAGCATTAATTGTAAAGGATTGAGAAATTTTTTTTTTTCTTTTTTAGCAAATTAATTTAACCACGTACGTTGGGTTTTAATATTGAAATTTCACGTTTATGATTCAAAGGAAATGTCCTCTCCTCCTCTTTTTCCTATGCAAATGTTCTTAGTTTGGAAATTGATATAGTCTCTGTTAGTAGAGGTAGTGTGAGTTCGAGAGAAAGAGAAATCCAGAATTAATGTGGTTCAGCTTAACTGCCTGGATTGATAGTAGAAAATCATTAATGGCTACCTTTATACTAATTAATTACAAATTTACAATGAATCTGATGTATATGGGTTATATACATTTACTTTTCTTGTTATACAACTTTACAAGTACATGGAGAGAGGAATTTGATGAACTTCGGTGCTCTACGAATTTGCCAATGTGAAGAATAGTTGTAGAGTTTAGCACAATTTGTGACTCTTGTTTTGTGGAATTTGAGCCAAGGTAGAGATTTGTTAGAAATTGTCTCAAATAATTGACTTGGATTGAGTTTTCTTGGAAGGTAAATATATTCATTTTTAAACAACTAATATTACTCATTGTTTACAAATGAATGTATTCCTTGTTCACAAAAAAATATGTATTGATATCTTACAAATAAACAATAATATTAAGGTTTGATGGCTTTAGCTCATGACTCCTCATACATAGAAAGAGACTTTGAATTAATTTGTGAAAGCTATTTGTGAGTGCCTTTTGAGTAGGTAAACACTTTCGTAATCACTCTTTAATATATATAGTTGTTATATGAAAATAATATTCATTCACAGTGTAATCATGTTACTCATAATTAATTGTTTTTTATTCACATGTTCTTAGTCTTTGTTTACTAAACACAATCATCGTCTAAAAAACAAAATTCAACATCAATAATTTTGTTGATTCACTTCAATTAACTAAACATAAGTTTCATTTTATGTATGTTGCATGCACACCAAATACAAAAAGTCAAAAATGCAATTATTTCTATGACAAGATATACACTTTATATAACATAATTTATTCTTTTCTTTCATTTGATATAGTATAATATGAATTGTGGCAGAATATATTTGTCGTGATTTATGCGCTGTTTGCTTTATAAAGTGTATACATTATGAACGATTGTTAGGTAGCACATATTTAGTAGGATGAACATTAGCTTCAACTTACCCAAAAAAAAAAAGATGAGGAACGTTAGCTACATAATTTGATTACATAATTTGATATAATCAAGAATTGCTCCTTTATTAATATATATATATATATATATATATATATAAAAAATTAAGCAAAATCTATAAAGATCAAACCCAGACCAATCCTTGTTTGGGAACAGTTAATTTAGTTTTTTTTTTTTTTTTTTTTTTTTTGCTAAAAGTTTACTAATGTATATTTATATTGTGAAAAAGTAAGAAAATATAAGAAAAAAATTAGGTTAAAAAAAAATCTTGTACTTGATACCTAAAAATTAAAAACTGAACTTATAAGCTCTAGTCCAACAAACAAATTCGATCAATTAGATTGTGTAAAAGCCCATATTTCTCAAACCCAAACCACTAAAGCCTAACCCAATACCTGAAGCCCGCCTCCAATAAACCCAAACCCACATGTTTTAAACCCAAACTCAATCAGCGTACTCCAAAACAAAAGTCCAAGCACCACACTTCCTAACCCAATACCCCATCAAGCCGAAAGCCCAAACCCAACTCCCATATTTAACAAACTACCCTTTAGCTTTCAAAATTACACTTTGACCCCTTTATTATACAGAATTACCCAAACATCACTTTACCAAATTGCCCACACAGAAATGTCCATATCATTTTCAAAAACCTAAAGGCTAAATGTAGTTCTCAGGATTCCAATCAAAGGTGCACAACTCGGAATTGGAATGTTTAACTCTTCAAGACTAAAGTAATAATGAACTAGTTTTCCGTAGCTCTTTTTGTTTATTAAAATATATTTGTAAAAAAAAATAAAATAAAAACTTAATCATTAAAAGAATATTGGGTCCCAAAAACAACTAAATTCCACCGATTGTCAGTCTTAGTTATCCTCTAACTTATCATATAACGATTTACTAATTAGTAACTTGACTCAATATATAAGTTATGTGACTAAAAGTATATTTAAGTAGGTTTTTTTAAATGCTACGTAGTGAATTCAAGGAATTTTTCTCCAAATTGGTTTGGAAGTGCATTTATATTTTTTTTTTAAGTAATGTCAAGTTCTATGCATATTTTTAAGTAGAACTTGATATTCTTAATGTTAAGTTTGCGCAAAATGATTAAAAAAAAATTAAGTAACAAAATAAGTATAGAACTTGATGACATTAATAATGTTAAGTTCTATGCATATTTTAATTAAGTGGAACTTGATATTCTTAATATCAAGTTTTGCACAAAATTTTTCAAAAAAATTTTAAGTAGCAAAATAAGTATAGAACTTGTCTACATTAGGAATGTCATGTTTTATGCATATTTTTAAGTGGAACTTGACATTCTTAATGTCAAGTTTTGTGCAAATTTTATTTTAAAAAATTTAAGTAGAAAATAAGCATAGAACTTGTCAACATTAGTAATGTCAAGTTCTATGCATATTTTTAAGTGGATATTGACATTTTTAATGTCAATTTTTCCACAACATTTAAAAAAAAAAACATTAAGTGGCAAAATAAGCATAGAACATGTTGACATTAATAATGTCAAATTCTTTGCATATTTTTAAGTGGAACTTGATATTCTTAATATCAAGTTTTCTGCAAAATTAAAAAAAAAATTAAATGGCAAAATAAGCATAGAACTTGCCGACATTAGTAAATGTCAAGTTCTATGCATATTTTTAAATAGAACTTGATATTCTTAATGTCAAATTTTGAGCAAAATGTTTTTAAAAAATTTAAGAAACAAAATAAGAATAGAATTTGATGACATTAGTAATGTCAAATTCTATGCATATTTTTAAATGGAACTTGACATTCTTAATGTCAAGTTTTGTGCAAAATTTTTTCTAAAAAAATTTAAGTAGCAAAATAAGCATAGAACTTGTCGACATTAGTAACGTCATATTCTACGCGTATTTTTAAGTGGAAATTGACATTTTTAATGTCAATTTTTCCACTACATTAAAAAAAAAAAATTAAGTAGCAAAATAAGTATAGAACTTGTTGACATTCATAATGTCATGTTCTTTGCATATTTTTAAGTGGAACTTGACATTCTAAATGTCAAGTTTTCCGCAAAATTAAAAAAAAAAAATTAAGTAGCAAAATAAGAATAGAACTTGTCGACATTAATAATGTCAAGTTCTATGTATATTTTTAAGTAGAACTTGATATTCTTAATGTTAAGTTTTGTACAAAATGTTTTAAAAAAATTTAAATAGAAAAATAAGCATAGAACTTGATAACATTAGTAATGTCAAGTTCTATGCATATTTTTAAATGGAAATTGACATTTTTAATGTCAATTTTTCTGCAACATTTAAAAAAAAAATTAAGTAGCAAAATAAGTATAGAACTTGTTGACATTAATAATGTCAAGTTCTTTGCATATTTTAAGTGGAACTTGACATTCTTAATGTCAAGTTTTCCGCAAATTAGTTTTTTTTTTTTGAAAAAAAACTAATTAGCAAAATAAGTATAGAACTTGATATCATTAGTAATGTTAAGTTTTATGCATATTTTTAACTTGATATCATTAGTTTTGCGCAAAATTTTTTGAAAAAAATTTAAGTTGCAAAATAAGCATAGAACTTGTCGACATTAGTAATGTCATGTTTTTTGAATATTTTTAAGTGGAACTTGACATTCTTAATGTCAAGTTTTGTGCAAATTTTTCTTTAAAAAAAAAAATTTAAGTAGCAAAATAAGCATAGAACTTGTCAACATTAGTAATGTAAAATTCTAAGCATATTTTTAAGTGCAAATTGACATTCTTAATGTCAAGTTTTCCGCAAAGTTTTAAAAAAAAATTTAATTAGCAAATAAGCATAGAACTTGTTGACCTTAATAATGTCATGTTCTATACATATTTTAATTGGAACTTGACATTTTTTAATGTCAAGTTTTCTGCAAAAAAATTTTTAAAAGATTTACATAGAAAAATAAGCATAGAACTTATTGATGTTAGTAATGTCAAGTTCTATGCATATTTTTAAGTACAACTTGATATTCTTAATATCAAGTTTTGTCAAAAAATTTTAAAAAAAATAAAGTAGCAAAAAAAGAATAGAACATGTCTACCTTATATGTCAAGCTCTATGCATATTTTTAAGTGGAAATTGACATTCTCAATGTCATGTTTTTCGCAAAATTAAAAAAAAAAAAAAAAAAAAAAAAAAAAAAGCAAAATAGCATAGAACTTGCCGACATTAGTAATGTCAAGTTCTATGCATATTTTTAAGTGGAACTTGACATTCTTAATGTCAACTTTTGCATAATTTTTTTTTTTTTTAAATTGAGTAGCAAAATAAGCATAGAACTTGTCGACATTAGTAATGTCAAGTTCTATGAATACTTTTAAGTGGAACTTGACGTTCTTAATGTCAAGTTTTGTGCAAATTTTTCTTTAAAAAAAAATTTTTAAGTAGCAAAATAAGCATAGAACTTGTCAACATTAGTAATGTAAAATTCTAAGCATATTTTTAAGTGCAAATTGACATTCTTAATGTCAAGTTTTCCGCAAAGTTTTTTAAAAAAATTTAATTAGCAAATAAGCATAGAACTTGTTGACCTTAATAATGTCATGTTCTATACATATTTTAATTGGAACTTGACATTTTTTAATGTCAAGTTTTCTGCAAAAATTTTTTTAAAAGATTTACATAGAAAAATAAGCATAGAACTTATTGATGTTAGTAATGTCAAGTTCTATGCATATTTTTAAGTACAACTTGATATTCTTAATATCAAGTTTTGTCAAAAAATTTTAAAAAAAATAAAGTAGCAAAAAAAGAATAGAACATGTCTACCTTATATGTCAAGCTCTATGCATATTTTTAAGTGGAAATTGACATTCTCAATGTCATGTTTTTCGCAAAATTAAAAAAAAAAAAAAAAAAAAGCAAAATAGCATAGAACTTGCCGACATTAGTAATGTCAAGTTCTATGCATATTTTTAAGTGGAACTTGACATTCTTAATGTCAACTTTTGCATAATTTTTTTTTTTTTAAATTGAGTAGCAAAATAAGCATAGAATTTGTCCACATTAGTAATGTCAAGTTCTATGAATACTTTTAAGTGGAACTTGACGTTCTTAATGTTAAGTTTTCCACAAAATTTTATAAATTATTTAGCAAATAAGCATAGAACTTGTCGACATTAGTAATGTCAAGTTCTATGCATATTTTTAAGTAGAACTTGACATTCTTAGTGTCAAATTTACCACAAAATTTTAAATAAAATTTAAGTAGCACTTGATTGATTGTTGTTGGCTGCAAAGTTCTTCACTACATTAACGATGAAAATCAAGAAGCACTTGATTACAAAAACTAAGACGTATAAACATGGTAGCTTCACACAGATTATATGAGTTCTATGTCTTTGTTTCGTACTTGATGACTTTTAAAATTTGTCTTATATATGTCTAGGGTTGTAAAGAGAGAACCTTAATCATTTAAGTCATCATGGACCAAAATTTTGATATGAGAAATCTGAAATCGTAATTCTCGATAGATTGAGCTTGTGGCAAGCTTCTTCATTAAGCAACTAGTGTCGAGCTAGTGTTGAGATTTAAAGAAACAACTTTTTTTCACTTGTTTTTTTGGATCAAACGTCATGCCTTTAATGATACCCATTGATATGTTTGAACAACATATTTCTTGATACATTAAACTTATCTTAGATCTACTCAATTATAAATAAAGTGCGTTTTGTCAAAGAATTAGTCAATTACATAGAAAATATTACCCTAACAAAGTTAACCTATAACATTAGCATGCAATTGAACAATTTATGTCATTTGTCTTCAAATGCTGCTTGTGGTTCCTCCTGACTTAACTCTAGATTAATCTTCAATTAAGTTTTGTGCAACTTAGTGTACTCTTCAGCATCTCTATATCACACTTATGACCCTTTTAACATTTTCCCATCATATAATCTTTGTATAAATAGTTTAAAAGGGAAGACCTAGGGGCTCAAATATATATGAATGGATTGTTGCTTCGGATCATTCTACTCCTTGTTTTGTTGTTGCCTGGAAAAATATTTTAGATATATATATATATATATATAATTTTAAATTTTATAGTTGTAGGAGCCTTGTAGGCCAGTTGTGGATTGATTTGAATGAATTTTTATTTCCATGTTTGACTAATATATAGCATTAGAAATGTTATCCGGTCTTATGTTTCAAGTAGATGCTGTCTTAAATTTTCATGGAAGTAATCATCAAGAAATTGATGTGCTGACACTGACAGGTGGTGTTTTAACTTTTTATGTTAGTATTTCAAACTCCAATTGTTCGTGAATCATTGATTTTATTATGTGTTATAACTTCATATAGTAGTTTTTGGTAAATTATTTGGACTGTAGGGTGAATGGAATGCCATAACCATCCGGCTGAGTGAGTGTAGCCAACAATACTTGAGAATCCCAACCCTATTTTCGTGCGGGGCTTCTTTCGAGGTTATGTTCTATTACTTTATCTTGTTGTTGATGCTATCCACCTCTATAAAAGAACGTCATTGAAGCCATTCCAATTCCAAAATCATTCCGTTCAATCCTTGAGGAAATTTTCACTGGATCTCTTCCCCCACCAGTTATATTTGACAATGCAATAGCCCTCGAACGTGGGGATAAAAATCAACACACCCCCAAATGATAGATGAGATTGGTTTTGGAAAATGGCATGCACCCTTTGCAAAATTTTCTCGAGCTTACATGTTGAGAATACACGTCAAGAATTTGAATGTAAACCACTAGGGAATTAGTTTGAAGAAAAATTATCTTGGAAGATTGCATTTAGAAGATTTAAGGGGTTAGCGATTCTGCTGATACAATAATTACTGTAACAAACAGTGAAGATGAAAAGTATGGGAATGTTCTTAATTAAGGTTAGCAGAGTTACATATTGTATCAAAATTTGTGGGTTTTCATATGTGTTGGAATAAAGATAGGTTTTACATGTACAATACTTTTGATGGGATTCAATTACGTTAGCTAATAAGATTGAATGTAAAGTTGTGGGGGTAGCTAGATTATTAATATGTTAGATGGAACTTTAAGACCTTGGGTAATGTGAGACATGTATCCAAGCTTGAAAGAAATTTAATTTTGTTAGGCTAGCTAGATTCTTTGGGCTATGGATTTTTTTTTTTTTTTTTTAATTTCGTGTGACCCGATGGGCCTCATTGGGCTATGGAAATTCTACCAAAGGTGGAGTTATAGATGTCACTAAAGGTGCTTTGTGGTGATAAAATGAGAGAGAGCTTTCATGAATTTGTGAGATAGTTAAATGTGGAGTGTATAGTGTAACAAAAGGCAAAGAGGAGCATTTGGTTTAGAACGTTGTAGAGGAAAAACAGTCATGGATGGAAGAGAGTGAGAGTTGTAAATAATGTGGTTGATATGGTTGTGAAGCCAAGTTCAAAAGAGAAGTTTAAGCATTGGTTGTGCTCAATTGAACATATAACTCTTGTTGAAAATGAGGTAGAGCACCCCTATCCGCAAATGGGGAGCAAAGGGGCCCCCAAAGAGGTACTAGTAATGCACCTCATGGGCCATTGGTGGAGATTTGTTAAATCTAGTGCGTAAGTTTGGGTTTAATTACTAGTATTACTTGGTTTATTATTTGAGATTTTTCTCGTGTGGAAAAAAAGGCTAATTCATTGTAAAAGAGATAATGCTATGTTCCTTGTCCATCATGGAATTTGAGTAGTTTTGGGTATACTGGGATTTTGGATTAGTTATGTTTGTGAGAATTTACGCGTGGATGTAATCCTTTTTTTTTTTTCTTTAAGTTGGCATTGCACTTGGATATATGTATGATGTTTATCGAACCATGTTAAGGTCAATGACAAAATATTGTTACCCTATTTGATTTCATTGAGGATATTGTTGTATAACAGACTTAATGGCCCGAATAAAGTTTTTATCCTGATTATTAGTTATTACATTTGCTTGTTTAATATCATGAGTCACAAACAAAGGCCCAGCCCATTATGATTCTAAATGTGAAGAACTATAAGTTCAATAGGTATTTATGAAAAATCACATTATCAAAGAACAATCAATAACTCCTTAATGGGAATTGGGAAAAGTTTATAAAGAGACAACACAAAAGGAGTCCTTTGTTGAGTTCTGTGTTTCCATCAAAAAAGTTTTATAAAGGTCGATCATAGACTAAAAGAATATTTATAAAATTTTTAGGTTTTGTCTTGAAGGTACTTGAATAATTATAGTTGAAGGTATGTTCCATTTATTATGTTGTGAATACTCTATATAAATTTTCATACAAATGAATGCCAAATGGGTGTATTTCTCCACCAAAAAAAAAAAAAAAAAAAATACAAGAATGGAAGTCTCTTTTTCTGATTGCTACAACATAAATATTTAAGATTTTTTTAATCGATTTATATTTTAGGATAATTGATAATTTGTGTCTGTAGTATTACTCAACAATAAAATATAAAATAGAATAAAAAGAGACATGCATAGGACTTTTCCTTATTTAGATAAATGTCTAAACATGGCCGGGTTTGGACGAAGATGATTACATCTCCTTAAATAAACAAACCTTTCTACTTAAGACATCACATACAAAACACAATAATCTCTCCAATAAACAAGACGAAGTTTGGAGAAAGAAGACATAGCTAGCTCTCCTTATTCCCTCAGATCACACTGGCACAATGATGATTTATTTTAGGAGGAACATCTTGAACCAGTAGGCAGAGTATTTAAGGTGTCTTTTCAAGTTGTCCTTAAAATCAATATAAGTAAGGCCAAATCGAGCTGTGAAACCAGCATCCCACTCAAAATCGTCCTGGAAAGACCACACGTAGTATCCCTTCACTTTGACACCCTCCCTGCCAAAATCACACTATTAGTCTTCACTACGACAAAATGTATATTTAGTGACGAAAATTTTCTTTGCCTTTTTTATAAGCTTATTTTCATCATTTTATTTTGTTTATTGTGTATTATGTACAGTTATACCTTAGGAAAAAAAGTGAAATTTTAAAAGGTTGTATAATCTATTTTAAGATGAAAATGAACTCATCCAAATGAATCCAAATCAAGTAGAAAATAACAGGACATTATTTTCATCGACACTCACTTGATAGCTTGTGAAAGATATGATAAATGTCCATAATGGTATCTTATCCTCAAACTATCTTTGATGGCCTCTTTAACTGGCAAGGAGCTATTATTTGCATCAGCCATTCCTGCAAAAAGAAGAGGACAATCAATTACACTAAAAATATTAGTTAAGACAATGCAAAAACATGAGGGAAAATTTTTGTTACCATTCTCCGTTATGTACACTACTGGATCGTTGTAATTCTTCTTTACATATAGCAGAAGCTCTCGAAGGCCCTTAGGATAGATGAAAAGCCAGCTCAGTGCAGTCTACAAACAATTTGCACTATATTCATTAGGTAAAAATAGCATACAAGCAACATGAAAAAGAAAATAACACAAATGCGTGAGTACACAGAGAGATAGAAGAATATGTACCGCTGTACCGATAGAAACCCCATTTTTTTCAGCTGTGGAACAAAGAAAAATGTATTATAATCCTGGAATGGCAAAGAAAATGAAAAGGATATTATTATTGTTATAATCATTATTTGCTTACTAGTGAGAGTGGTTGCTCTATCTGTGATGTAAGTAACGTTGACACCGTTGGCTGAGGGAGCATTTTCTGCATAATTTGAAGTGTAATAGTTTATACTAAGAAAATCAATGGACCCTTTTAGCAACTTGGATTGAGCTTCTGTGAATCTGGGAAGTCGTTCCTTTACTGCTGCTTTCATGCTCATGGGATAGTCACCAAATGTGATTGGATGGGCAAACCTATACAAATGGTGGATGATATTTCAGTAATTTTTTTTTCATATGTAATAGTGTTAAATTATTGAGCTAATTGAAGTTTTTCATATAAATACTACAATTTAGAAAATGAGTGATGCTATTATAAATTTTACCGTGTATAACTTTTACAATGTCAACAATAACAAAAAAAGACAAATTCTGAAATTCATTTATCATGTTGTAATCATCCACCAATCACATTTAATTCTATGTTACTTTTCAAAGATTATATAGTAAAATTTGATTTTTATTTTTTTATATTTTTTAGAGTGTTTCAACTTATAGCGTCAATTCTAGATAATAGTTATTTATTATTAGACCAAGACACTAGTTACTTTTTAGTATAGACAACCCTAAATATTTTATTCAACCATTAAAGACTTTACTCGCCAGTTGAGCTAACTAGAATCCGTTCTGTGGCGCGTTCTGTGCCAGAGTTCAATTTGAGTAAAATTTGAAATATTTATATCAGTTTCCAAAGAAAAACGAATAGGGGAAAAAACGATGAGAAAAAAAAAAGTTTTCTTTTAGGAAGAGTAATAATTATCTCATTTATCAAAATGTACATATCCTCCCGCTGACATTGTGTTGACCTTATAACCGTGTGGGATATTCATGTGCTCAAAGGGACCAAAAATTTATGTCACAATCAATACTCACCAACCAAAGAAGAAATCAAGAGCTCTGGAGGCTGCCTTTTTGCTGCTAGAAGACTGGTCTTTTGGAATAAACCAATGGGTCACAATTGTAATCCCAATTTCTCCCTTTTGATGTGGCTGCACTTATATTAAAGTCAATCACAATTTTTCCAACATGACATAATCACTTTGTTAAATTAACATTACAACGTTTATTAGTGGGAAATATGAATTTTTTTTTTTCATCAAAACGAAATATTATAATATAATTCTTTTTGTTTATTTCTCTTTGTAATTTTTTTTCGAAAAAAAAAATATATATATATATATATATATATATATACACACACACACACACACACACAAACCTTGTACTTCTCCCTATACAACTTCACAGCATATGCATGGGCAAGAAGCAAGTGATGGGCAACAATGTAGGGTTCAGTGGCTGAGTTACCAGCAGTACAATTTCCAGCATAGCTAGAACATCGCCCCGGTGCAAAAGTACCAGAGCTATACCCATACATGGTCCATCCATTTGGTTCATTCATCGTAACCCAATGCTTGACTCGATCTCCAAATGTTTTGAAGCAAAAATTAGCATAAGCCTCATAATCCTTCCTATTGATAAAACCAGATGGTTATTACTTATTAGTTATTCATATTGCACAAGCTTAATTTTAAGAATTGCAATGCATATATTTTGTCCCATTGTCTAGACTTACACTATATTGGGGCTTAAGAATGCACCATACTCCTCATCTAGTGCTTGGGGAGAATCAAAATGGAGCAAAGTCACAAAGGGTGCGATACCTGCCCACAATATGAATTCAAATTTTGAAATGGCATATAGTTAAAGGAAAATGCCAACTGATGTCCTTAGGGTAATTGCTAATAATCTATTTAAAGAAAAATTTTATGGGAAAAAAAAGTAATTAATATTTTGATAGCTTTTTTTATTTCTCATAAAAGTGGTATCAAAATTTTCCTAAAATGAATTGTTAACCATTTACCTTAAGGATACTCGTTAGCATAACTAATAATTAAAAATAGTAAAATAGTGAAATTTTCAAATTTTTTTTTAAATTCTTTCAAACCGTTTTAATAAACCCATTGAAGGTCATAACAAATTATACCTTATTATTCCTTTTTTTTCCCCCCATTTTTGGCTAAGTAAATGAGGCAAATATATAATTTTTTTTCCAATACATTCCATTACTTTTAAATTCTAATAGAAATAAGTGTTCAGCTCATCTATATATCTATATATATAATAATAGGTAAAGCAGAGAGAAAATCCAATTAAATTTTCAATTGAAATTCAATTAGTGTCTAATTTTACGCCACGTGTCTCATCTAATCTAAATTTCGGAATTTTGTGCCAAGTGAGTTAATTTAGGTAAAAATTGAATTTCAATTAGAGTTTAATTTTGCTCCATGTGTTCCATTTAATATAAATTTTTAAATTTTTGTGCCAAATTAATTAATTTAATGCAGAAAACGATGAGTCGAATATAATAAATCATAAAAAACATAATCATATAACTAAAAAAATTCAAATTTATAAGTCATATATATATATATATAGCTAAAGCAGGGAGAAAATTTAATTAATTCTAAATTGGAGTCTAATTTTGTGTCACGTGTCATTTAATTTTTAAATTTTTGTGTCAAATGAATTATTAAGTGCAAAAATCAAAAGGTCTAAATTTAATTAAATTTTATATTGAATTTTAATTGGGGTTCAATTTTGCGTCCCGTGTCTCATCTAATTTGTTAATTTTTGTGACAAATGAATTATTAGGGGCAAAAATTGAAGAGTCTAGATCCAATTAGATTTCTAATATATATATATATATATATATTATATGTAATTGTGATTGTTTTAAATGTATCTGTGCATATGCACGGAGTTACGTACTAATTTCATGAAAGGAGAGTGCTTTGATTATACATTATTGTGTATAGCATATAGTTTGATATGTATAGCATTGGTAACATTGCATTAGCTGAAAATAAAAGAAAAGTTTTGAACTTCACCATTGGAGAGGAGCTCGTTGATGAGGTTGTTGTAGAAAGTCACAGCTTTTGGGTTCACTCCCCCACTTACTTTGCCCTCTGGAGACAAAAGTGCATTAGTTATTCAATGTCATCATATGTCCCCACTGGCAATACGACAAATAATATGTTATGTCACATTCCAACAACAATGATTTCCTCTGCCTGGAGCAATGCTCCGTCGCTATCACTGTCAGTGCCATGGGACCAACTGAGATCACAACAATAGCCAATGAATTTTGATCATTGAGATTGATCTAACGTAAAGATCTTACTTGGGAACAATCTGGACCATGAGATGGAGAATCTGAAGGAATCCAAACCAATCTTTTTCACTAAATGTACGTCTTCCTGCAACATTTTTAGAAATTAATTAGAAAATTAAAAAAAATTGTATTATTTCTTCGTTTCTATTAAGATAGTAAGTTGTGATTAGAACAACTTTAATTTTTGTTAGAGGTATTATTATTAGGTTTGTATGTTGACCCAAAGAGGTCTAATTATATTACTCAGACCATGCATGTCTAATTCTACCTACAAATTTTTATATATACCCTGTAAAATTGAGATTACAGTGAAAATGTAGCCGTCAACATCAGGGAAGTCGATACCGTACCGTACTGTACCGTACCGGTCGGTACATACCGTATCGGCCTCGTACCGGTACATATACCTCCCTATTTCGTACCGGCAAAAATACCGACTGTACTGGCTTCGTACCGGTCATACCGAACCGGAACACAAAATGCTGTATTTTTTTTTTTTTTTGTAATTGTGGCAATTTTTTAAGGGCAGGATAGTAATACTCATATATATTAGGGTCCTGAAGTAGATCCTTTTGATGGATGGGAGTAGATGATCCTATGTAATTTGTGTTAACTTAATTATTTGTATTATTTGTTTTCTTTGTATGCAATGAAAAATTAAATTTTTTGTTTTTTATATTGTGTTTTTCTTTTTCTTTATATGCAATGAACAATTGAAATAATGTTTTATTGTAAACAGGAGGTAATGTTTTAT
Source organism: Lithocarpus polystachyus (assembly GCA_033629205.1). NCBI lineage: Eukaryota > Viridiplantae > Streptophyta > Magnoliopsida > Fagales > Fagaceae > Lithocarpus > Lithocarpus polystachyus. Next base: position 3,368,523 of record CM066165.1, read on the forward strand.
GGTAAATAGAGATTTTGTGTGTGTGTGTATATATTAAATATAAAAAATAGCGGTAAACTCGAAACGGTACACTGGTATTGATCAGTACCCGAAATATATCATACCAGTGGCCAAACCGGTACAGCCTCCGGTACGGTATTGACTTCCTTGGTCAACATATGCCGCTCAACCAATTCATGCAAACTTTGTGTTATCTATCTCTACTCTATTTCTTCATATATCCATTAACTCTCACAAATTTTACATGTAGCAAGCACTAACACAATTTTTATTAGCACTACTACATGTCAACATATATACCACCTAAACACTTGTAAAAAATATTTGTCTTTAAAATTATTGTAAAAAACAACAGATAAACACGTATAGATGGTCGTTGGAGTTTTTGGGCATACCTTGTAACGATGATAGAAGTCCTGTGCCATATCTGCGTTGCTATAATCCGCAATTTTTGCTGTAGACCATCGTGAAAATTTCTCAAATCAAAACGGGAAAATTTTTATTCTGATCACATAAAGGTCCTTTACATGGCTATGAGTTTAATGTATCCAAACTCTGAAAAATAATGAAGTTATTTTGTTTCAAAACCATTTATGGAAAGCGGGTGAGGAAGTTCACAAACTAAAGGAGTTGGGGCCTAGTGGCTGATTGATATCGAACACATAAAAACCTCACCGGTGAACATCCTTAAATCTCTTCTACTTATATTTTTCTTAGTATTTTGTTGGATATATACACGTAAAGTACCAAATGAGTTGAAGAATTTATATAAATATAATTGGACTCAAATCAATAGTTTTAAGTTTTTGAATTTAGTAGTGTCTCCACGTGTTTGAGGTCTCATTTGGAGTCTCCACAATGTGTTAATTCTTCAACAAGTATCAGAGCCAATAAGCTAAAGTTTGAATGAAAGTTTATCACTAACATTATTCATGGCATTAATCACATTTGTTGTCATATCAGTTTGTAAATTTTTAACGTGTAAATTACAATAAATAAACCAAACCTAATTTCATTTTCCCCTTTTCTTTTGCTCTCTCTTTTCTTTACACAAACCAAACATTGACTCAACAAAGGACCAAAAACCTCCGCCACCAGAACAGTTTCAAAGCCGGATTTCCCACAAACTCACGCCATACGCTGCTATTTAAAGACCAAATTGGTTATTTTCAAAAAGTTTAGATGTATTTAGTATTACTTCAAACCTCAGGATAGGTAAATGTTAGCAATTTTCTTACCCAATACATGCAAGGAGCAAGTTACTAATAGTTTATGGAAAAGATATGGAGTCTATGGACCACTTTGATATTTCTGATTCAACTGAGAGAGAGAGAGACCTGGCTGTTTCCTGGTGAAAGTATCCCATATATTAGGTCCTTTACCATCAGTGAATGCTGCTCCTTCGGACTGAGAAAAAAGAAAACCAAACAAACATATATGCTACCGTGTATACATGCTTTAATTTTATGAGTTTCTCTACAACTCTTTAAGAGTAACAGACTAATCCCATTACAATATTTACCTGGTAAGCAGCTGAACCAGCTCCAAATATGAAACCAGTTGGGAAAATGGTGCGGTTAAAAGGAACAGAATAATGGGTTGGTGTTGCACCTTGTGTGCTATCACACAAGGCAGCTAAGGCCAGGAGACATAGCAGAAATGGAGCTCGAGTTCCCATATGGCTAACTTGATTTGCTATGCTGAAATCTCTTACCTCCAAGCCTTCTAGCTTTGGTTTCTATATATAGAAAAAACGGGTTACTGATATAGTTTATCCGTAATATTAGTAAGAATAAAGATAAACTGTAGGATAGACCAGTCCCATTGATTTCCATGAGGTTAAACCCTTTTTTTTATTTACTATATTTTAAAGTTTCTTAAGTATATAACTTTTTTGGGTTCAGATCCTTTAGATTTAATTGGGTATTCCATCAATAAATTTCCTTAAATTCTAACCATTCTTTTATGTTTTAAGAGTTTAAATTCTGTCATATCAGTATTTTACTAATAATACTCTTAAAATAATATAATAATGTTGTAAACAAAACAATAAAGATATTTTAGTAGAATATTAACATGACAAAATCTAAATCACTAAATCATTCAAAAAGGGTTAAGATTTAAGGAAATCTATTTTGTAGAGTACTTTAAGAAATCTAGAGGATCTGAATCTAACTTTTATTATAACTTTTATTACTAATTGTTGAAATGATTGATTGTAAATAGTAAAAAAAAAAAAAAAAGTGGTAAGTTTATATACTCATAATTGAATACTTCATCATGTTGTGAAAAAAGTTACAGCAAAAGTTGTGTCTTAAACTTATTGTACTTATAAATCAAAATTGTTCAAATAAATTTTCAAATAATAAAGAAAGAATCTTTTAAAATTGATTTAGTTAGTAGAGTGAAACGATTCATTTAGGTATTTAATTTTGAATGAATATTGAATACCTGAACAAAAAATAGAGCATCATTTAAAAAAAAAAAAAAGAAATACTTGTGCGATTGACATTTTCAAAAACTTTTAAATAAGCCAATAGTTTATAATCACTTCGTAATTAATTACCAGATGACATATTTATTTGCTTTTTTTTGTTAATCTTAAATCCGCTTTTTATCCGACCTTTAAACGAATAACCCATTGAATATCCTAAATTATTTATTAACTTATTTTGGGGACAAATATGTGAGACCCCATCAAAATGGATGTGATGAGTTGTTGCTTTTATATCAATATTATTTTTTTAAATTTAAAATTTTTAAAAATTAAAAAAAAATTAGATGATTCCTCGATCCTAGAGTTTGGGGATAGTTTCAAATTATAACCCAAATTTTAGAAAGTTTCGATTATAGCAATCAATTTTTGAAATCGTTTTCTTCCTCAAAAAAAAAAAAAAAATTAAATAGCTTCAATTTGTTCCCTCAGTTTTTTTTTTTTCGAGAATATTTTTGCCTCCTCATCAGTTAATTACTATTGACAACAAGTAATAAAAATCATATTAGTTATAATAAAAACCTACAGATACCAGAAGTTAGAGGACTTTTTGAAGTATGATCTCCTGCTAGCTGTCCCTACAATTAAAGTTGTCAACTACGAGTGATGGATACTTTCTACTCATTACTTTATTTTATTTATTACTTATAATCAACCATTTTAACAAAATTGTTTCGTCTAAGGTAGTTATAAAAATGTAGAGAGATAAAACTATTAACATAGTAAGGTGTGTATATATATATATATATATATATATTGATCTGATGATAAAAATTATCATAAAAAATATCATCAGAAGCAAACGTCATAAATTGAAACTTTCTTAAAAAAAAAAAAAAAAAAAAAAAGTAATACTTTCCCATAACACCAACCATTATACTCTTGTTTTCATGTTTTTTAGCAAACCACTTCAATAGTTAGTACTTAGTAGCATGGTGAACTGTACTAGCTAGAGACTTATCTGGAGGTACATATACTATGGCCCATTGGATACCCTGGTACTCTGCTAGAAATTATTTCTATCATTGTGTAAGCAAAACAACACGCATGGTGAGACTACTCTGTAGAATAGAAGAGTAACATATTTTAGTCAATCAAATATAAAATTCACTTATATCAAATTATGTAAAAGAAATGTGCTACTTCCACAACATTTTTTACAATATTTTTACAACAAATCATAGGTAATTAGTTGTTATTGGTTTAAATTTGAACCTAACATTAAGATTACTTTTTTGCCCTAACAATTATAACCAGTAACAACCTACCACTTAAGATTTGTTGTAAAAATGTTGTGAAAAATATTGTGTACATATCATTTCTCTATGTATTGTATAAAAATATATAATTGTGGCACTATTCATTTTACGTTTAATTTTTTATTATTTCTTTATGTTTCGTTAATGGCCAAAGTAGGGTCTAGACTGTCAAATAGAATTTACTTAATTTTTCGTTACTTATAATCAAGAGTGGCTTTGAGGGGACAAAAGTAAAAATAATTTTGAAATTTGGGAGTTTTAATTGAAACTTTGTATAATGTAGGATTTAGTTTAAACAGCTCCCAAACTGTAGGTAGAATTAATGTAATTTTTTTTTAATAAAAAAAAAATCAATTGTTCATATATAGTTACACACAAATCCACATAATATTCTTTCTTTTCTTTTCTTTTTTTTCTAAGTAAGAGTTTTTCTAAGAGAGGGGGAAAGAAAATTTGAATGAATGGCCTGGATTTTTTTGAAGCATGACGTCTAGCTGTCCCTGAGAATTATTGGCTACAATTCTTGACTTTTTTTATTTTGGGAATATTCCAACAACCTTATTTTTTCATATGGTAAGAGCATTAGCAGTGGGAAATGCAAATGCCAAATGTAAGGAGAATTTGGCATTTGCAGCTCCAAACCCCTCTGTATCAGAGAATTGCAAAGGCAAGTATTGCAAAAATTTTTGCAATACTGCTACAGTGCAATTCTACAAGTAGAATTGCACTGTAGCAGTATTGTAAAAAAAAAACTAATATTTTATTTCCCTCTCTCTCGTCTCTGTCTCTCATCTGTGTCTCTCCATCTCTGTGTCTCTCCATCGAGCAACCCACAGCAAGCCAACCCACGACCAAACCCACAGCAAGCCAACCCACGGCCAAACCCAGCACCAAAACCCACGGCCAAACCCACTGTGGTCCAGCCTCATCCATAGCCGAGCTCCACCGGTCTTCTTCTTCCCTTTCACAACCCAACTACAATTATTGTTGTTTGGAGGCGAGGCGGCTCCTCCTCGGATCTGCAGCGGCGACGGCGGCAGCAGCGGCGACGACAACCCAGCCTGCTTCTTCAAGCGCCGGGACCTGAAATTATTCTTATTCTTATTCTTACTCGAATCTTCTTCTTCTTCGGATCCTCGGATCTTCTTCTTATTCTTACTTTGTTCCATAAACGCCTCCACTGGATTTGATAGAGAGCAAACAGAGAGAGAGAGAGCAGTTGGGGTTTTGGGTTGAAATTAGAGAGAGGAGAGAGATGGGAGAGAAAATATATATTTTTAGAATATATTATTTTATTATGTAGATATATTATTTTAATGAGTAGAAGATGAGAATAGAAGTTTGGGATGCTAGAAATATTGTAAAATGACATTGTATAATAATAAAGTGACCTTTTAGAATTGTAAAATAGAGTAGCATTAGCATTTTCCAATGCTAATGCTCTAATCATTAACCTTGATGTCAAATCATTTCTTTGATGGATTCAGCAAAATAAAAATAAAAAACATCTCTTTGAAGGCTATTAAATGTTGTTTAAATCTTCTGTCCTATCAAATTATTTAAAAGAAAATATTAAAAATATCACATTTAGAATTTATAATTTATGAAAAGATGCATCTTTTTTTTTTTTTTTTTTGTCACTTCACTCTAAGAAGTAATGGAATAATCATAATTTTATTAACTTCTAAATAAATCTAGCAATATAGCCAATTTCATACCTATTCACAACATATTAAAATTGTGGACAATGAGTGGTAGATGCTCTCTAGGCGTTATTTTATCTATTTATCACCCACAATGAATTGAATCTGTTCGTAAGTCAAGACATAGACCCCAGTGCTCACTCCCGTAAAGTGGCTCCATAATTGTACTTTAGGGAACTATCTAGAATTAAGATGATTTATTTCTTGAATAATATTAGAGAGGGAAAATTTTATAATATTTTTAAAAATTATTATATAGCACTTCAATAAGTTTTTATTTTTTATTTTTTTTGGGCACTTCAATAGCTAGTAGCATGGTGAATTGAACTCGTTAAAAACTTAGGGAGTATTTAGTACATGCACTTAAAAACTGAAAACATATATTTGAAAATATGTATAAAAACACATGTTAAATTGTTAATAAAAAAATATATAAAAATATGTATAATATTATTTAAAAACTAAAAATATATATTTAAGTGGGTACGTGAAACGGGCATTAATCTAGAGGTATATATTCTATGGCCTATTCAATGCTCAGGTTACTCTGCTAGAAATCATTTCTCTCATTGTGTGAGCAAAATAGTACGCATGGTTGCCCCAACAGAATGACGTGGCCTAGGGCCCCCACACCCAAAAAGATCATGTGCATTTTCCGGACAAATCTGCAGATTTTAAATATTGTTGTGTCAGGATAGTTTTTGTCGGTGTAAGTATTTCGCATAATTAATTTTGTTAATTTATTTTACTAAAGTTTATTTTTGATATTATTTAAGATTTTTATTGCACTTTTTGATGTTATATATGAGTTTTACTATATTATTTTAGTTAATTTTTATTTTTATTTACAGTAATTTAAAAAAAAATTCTAGCAAAAATCCCAATCAGACCCTTAAAGTAAAACTACTGTGATCCAAAAAAAAAAAAGAGTAAAACTACTGTGCAGACATTTTTTTTTTTTTAATTATAAGAAACAAAGCCATGTAATTCCAATTCTGGAGCCTTCGGATTAATGCTATAGGAATCTGAATTATGGACTGAGTTTCACAGGTGCACTAACTAACCCCATGAAATATATGTGGTGTACACTTGTAGCATTGCTTTTCTACACTTGTGTTGCATTGAGATAATTCTTATTATTTGTTCGTGGTTCAGTTAAGTACTTAAGTATCACTTTCGGTGATTATTATATCGAATTGGGTTATATAAACAATTACGAGAAGATCTAATCGACTAGCTATTGTTGGGTAAAGCACATATGTGATTAAACATCTATGTTACATTGTGGGTAATAACAGTTTGTGTGTGAATTATGAATAATTTGCTAGTGTTGTCTGGGTTATGAGAGAGAGAGAGAGAGAGAGAGAGAGAGAGAGTCTGACTAAATTAACGCTTCAGCAACATTAGTTTGGTTTGACTAAGTTGCACCCCATTGGCCATCTGATCTTAGTGTTTACCGTTTAGGCTTGTTGGTCACTTGGTTGGTCAGAAGATTGGCTTGATTTCGTTGAGCTCGTGTGAAGGCTTGGGAAATTACTTATCATCAACTATATAGTAGCATCTAACAATTTTAACTACGCATGAAAATATAACATTATTTTGCAGGGGCATTTTTAATTTTTTAGAGCATTTGCTAGTTGATTTATAGCTCTTAATTTTATTTAAATTTTAGTAATGATACATAACAGCATTTGATTTAAGTTTTGCTTGATTTTTTTTTTTTTTTTTTATGTGCGCCTTGGACAATATTCTCTGTTTTAGGTGGAATGACCTCTCATGTTTTAATTTTAATTCTCTCATTGAATATGTTATTACTATTGTTGCAATATGAATTAGGTCTACTTTTTAAGTTGACGTTTGTCTAAGTTTTTCATAACTTATAACATCATGGGGCTTAGAGGCACTGCAACACAATGTGAGCCCTAAAGAAAACGTCCAGAATTTAAGTGAGAGAGATTGTGATATCTGAAATCATATGGATTAAATAAATTTGTGTTGTGCAGGCATGTATTAAATCTCACATGAAATGTTTATTAGGTCAAACAAGTTATTTAAATGATTACGAGAAATCCCAATTGTAATTGATTAGTTCGTTTTGGAATATAGAGTAGACGTGGCTAACATTAACAAAATAGTCTTTGTTGGTCCAAGAGAAAGGATGACAATTTCATGAGGATGGTGATCATATACAGAGGAATTTTTTGAAGTAGGAGAGTAACAACACTTTGAAAAGTTATGCATCTCTCAAGGGTTGCAATACATAACCAAATTACACAACCATATTGTGAAGTATACTTCATTTCAATGGGGGCGCATCTTATAGAGCAGCTATATGAATCCACTTCTCGTAGTGTATGGTGCCCGCATGCTATGAGAGAGAGGCTACATACAATCACTATAGAAGATAATTTTTGCATTACGTCAAGGCGTACCATGTTATGGTATTATCACTTCAAGAACTTACGTCTCCCACTTGAGCACACAATACTGTAGGGGATTTGGTATAGTTAGCAAGATACCTTGGTACTAGGGGTGGCAAATGGGCGGGTTGGATCATAAATGGGTTGAGTGTGTAATTACCCATTTATCTATTTATAACCCGTTTATATATAAATTAATTATCCATTACCAACCCAACCCATTTAATTAGTAACCCACCCATTTAACCCAATATGATCCAAATACCTCTAAAACAACTTGAATACCCTCTTGACCTCCAAAATTACCAAAATACCATTAAATACCTAAAATAATGCAAATACCCCTACACTTTCAAATTTACCAATATACCCTTGGACATCCAAAATTATCCACAAAATCTCTAAAATGAATAAAATACCCATGAAGCCTCAAAAATGACCAAAATACCCCCAATATTACTAAAATCACCAAATATGCTTAAAAACCACTAAAATGACCAAAATACCTCCAAAATCTCTAAAATGACCAAAATACCCACTAAAACCCAAAAAATGACCAAAATACCCCCGAAACCTAAAAATTCCCACAATATCCTCAAAACCTAAAAAATGACCAAAATACCTCCAAAACCTAAAAATGACCAAAATATCCCCAAAACCTAAAAAATTACCAAAATACCCCCAAAACCTAAAAAAATAATTAAAATACCTCTGAAACCCAAAAAATGACCAAAATACTCCCAAAACTCAAAAAATGACTAAAGTACCCCCAAAACCCCAAAAATGACCAAAATACCCCCCGAAAATAAAAAAATGACCAAAATACCCCCAAAACTTAACAAAATGACCAAAATACCCCCGAAATCAAAAAAATGACCAAAATACCCCCGAAACCCAAAAAATAACCAAAATACCCACAAAACCTAAAAAATGACCAAAATACCATCAAAACCTAAAAAATGACCAAAATACCCCTAAAACCCAAAAAAAGGCCAAAATACCCCTGAAACCTAAAAATTACCACAATACTTCCGAAACCTAAAAATGACCAAAATACTTCCAAAACCCAAAAAATGACTAAAGTATCCCCAAAACCCAAAAAATGACCAAAATACCCTCAAAACCTAAAAATTACCGAAATACCCTAAAACCCAGAAAATGACCAAAATACCCCCTGAAAACTTGAAAATGACCAAAATACACCCGAAACCGGAAAAAATGACCAAAATACTTCTGAAACCTAAAAATGACCAAAATACCTTCAAAACCTAAAAAATGACTAAAATATCCCAAAACCCAAAAAATGACCAAAATACCCCCGAAACCCAAAAATTACTAAAATACTTCCGAAAACTAAAAATGACCAAAATACTTCCAAAACCAGAAAAATTACTAAAGTACCCCCAAAACCCCAAAAATGACCAAAATACTCCCGAAACTCAAAAAAAAATGACCAAAATACCCCCCCGAAACTCAAAAAATGACCAAAATACCCCTGAAACTCAAAAATTCCAAAATACTCCCGAAACCTAAAAAATGACCAAAATACACCCGCAACCTAAGAAATTATTGAAATACCCCAAAACCTAAAAATTACCAAAATATTTTTGAAGCCTAGAAATTTACCGAAATAACCAAAAAAATCTAAAAATTATTGAAATAACCCTAAAACTAAAAGATGACAGAAATGCCATCGTAACCTAGAAAATGACTAAAAAAAATACCCTTAGAATCTAAAAGACAATCAAAATAACCCTGAAACCTAAAACATTACCGAAATTCCCACGAAACTTAAAAAATTACCGAAATTCCCTTGAAACCTATAAAATGACTGAAAGACACTTAGAACCTTAAATTTGTCAAAAATATCCTCGAAACATCCAAAATACCCTAAACCTCTATTTTAGTAATTTTAGATGTTTCAAGTGTATTTTTGTCATCTTACATGTTTAGGGGTATTTTGGTCATAATTTGGGTATCAGGGGTTTTTATCAATCATTTTTTTTTTTAGGTTTTGGGGTTATTTTGGTCATTGTTTATATTTTGGGGGTATTTCGATCATTTTTTAGGTTTCAGGGTATTTTGATAATTTTTTTAGGTTTTGGGGATATTTCAGTTATTTATTAGCTTTTGGAGATATTTCGGTCATTTTTTAAGTTTAGAGAGTATTTTGGTAACTTTTTAGGTTTAGGGTGTATTTTGGTAATTGTTAGGTTTTGGGGGTATTTCGGTCATTGTTTTAGGTTTTAGGGTTATTTTAGTCATTTTTTACGTCTTGGGGTATTGCAGTCATTTTTAAGGTTTATGGGGCATTTTGGTAATTTTTTAGGTTTAGGGCGAATTTTGGTAATTCTTAGGTTTCAAGGGTATTTCAGTCATTTTTTAGGTTTAGAGGGTATTTTGGTAATTTTTTAGGTTTCGAGGAGTTATTTTAGTCTTTTTTTTTTAGGTTTTAGGGTATTTCGGTCATTTTTTAAGTTCAGGAGGTATTTTGGTAATTTTATGGTTTCAAAGGTGTGGGGGATTTTTTCCCAGCACACCAAGAAAGTTTATCCGTTTTGGGGAGCCAAGCCCTCACGGTTTATCGCTGAAGGGGCAGGAGTCGTTGGTAGTTTTTTAGACTTGCTCCAACTATCCCACATCGCCTAAAGCACGCTCCCACTCATGGTTTATAAGCCTCTGGCGCAACCATGAGTGTACATTTACTCATGTATGCGATCACATACATGAGTAAACGTACACTCATGGTTGCCCCAGAGGCTTATAAACCATGAGTGGGAGCGTGCTTTAGGGGATGTGGGATAGTTTGAGCAAGTCTAAAAAACTGCCAATGACTCCTGCCCCTTCAGCGATAAACCGTGAGGGCCTGGCTCCCCAAAGCGAATAAACTTCCTTGGTGTGTCGAGAAAAAATCCCCCACATTAAAAAGCGCTTTTTAATGTGGGGGATTTTTTCCCGGCACACCAAGGAAGTTTATGATCGCATACATGAGTAAACGTACAAGAGGTATTTTAGTCATTTTTTAGGTTATAGGGTAATTTGGTAATTTTTTCAGGTTTTGGGAGTACTTAAGTCATTTTATAGGTTTTGGAGGTATTTTGGTCATTTTTTAGGTTTCGAGGATATTTTTGGTAATTTTAAGGTTTTAGAGGTATGTCGGTCATTTTTAGTATTTCGATCATTTTTTAGGTTCAGGAAGCATTTTGGTAATTTTTTGGGTTTTGGGGGTATTTTGGTAATTTTTTGGGTTTTGGGAATATTTTGGTCATTTTTTGGGTTTTGGGGGTATTTTGCTCAGTTAAGAAGTTTTGGAGGTATTTTGGTCATTTTTTGGGTTTTGGGGGTATAGTGGTCATTTTTTGGATTTTGGGGGTGTTTTGGTCATTGTTAAGTTTCGGGGGTATTTTGGTCATTTTTTGGGTTTTGGGAGTATTTTGGTCATTTTTAGGTTTCGGAGGTAATTTGGCAATTTTTTGGATTTTGGGGGTATTTTGGTAATTTTTAGGTTTTGGGGGCATTTTGGTAATTTTTTGGGTTTTGGGGGTATTTTGGTCATTTTTAGATTTCGGTGGTATATTGGTCATTTTTTTGGGTTTCAGGGGTATTTTTGTAATTTTTAGGTTTTGGGGGTGTTTTGTTCATTTTTTAGGTTTTGGAGGTATTTTGCTCATTTTGTGGGTTTTGGGTGTATTTTGGTCATTTTTTGAGTTTTTGGGGTATTTTGGGCATTTTCAGGTTTCGGAGTTATTTTGGTCATTTTTTAGGTTTTAGGGATATTTTGGACATTTTAGAGGTTTAGGAAGGTATTTTTCTCATTTTAGATAATTTGGAGGTACTTTGGTCATTTTGTGGGTTTTAGAAGTATTTTGGTCATTTTTTAGGTTTTAGGGGTATTTTGGTCATTTTTTGGGTTTTGGGGGTATTTTAATCATTTTTTAAGTTTCAGGGGTATTTTGGTCATTTTTTGGATTTTGGGGAGTTTTTTTGGTCATTTTTAGGTTTCGGGGGTATTTTCGTAATTTTTAGGTTTTGGGGCTGTTTTGTTCATTTTTTAGGTTTTGGAGGTATTTTGGTAATTTTTAGGTTTCAGGGGGTATTTTGGTCATTTGTTGGGTTTGAGGGTATTTTGGTCATTTTTTGGATTCGGGGGTATTTTGGTCATTTTCTTGGTTTTAGAGATATTTTGGTCATTTTTAGGTTTTTAGGGGTATTTTGGTAATTTTTTAGGTTTTGGGGGGTATTTTGGTAATTTTTGGGTTTAGGGGTATTTTGGTAATTTTTTGGATTTTGAGAGTATTTTGGTCATTTTTTAGGTTTCAAAGATATTTTGGTCATTTTCTATAAATTTAGATTTTATGTTGTTTATTTAAATTTTAGATGGGTTTAGTGGGTATTAGTGGATTTATCTATTTAGACCCATCTAATTAAATAACCAAATGGGTCATTACCCATTTAACCCAAATATTCAAATAGGTTGGGTTAAGACTTATCCAAATAAGGTGGGTAATGGGTGGGTTCATGGATATGGATAAAAATTGCCACCTCTACAGTTGGTACTAACATATTGCCTTATGCTAACTCTAATTTATGAAAACATATATTTCAAAATCAATGAGTATCTTGGTTACACAAGCACATGTTTTTCCACTCTCAAAATTGAATGTATCCTTATTTTTACACTACTTCTCAATAGTAATGCATACTAGATGACTTCCAATTCACTTTCTTTCAAGAAAATGGTAATGATCGCTGGTTCCAAAATGGAACCGTGGTTGGGAACATAGTCACACACCTTGTGCCACCATCAATAACCGCAGTGGTACACATTTATTCGTATGTTGGCTTGCACTGAATGTTCAGTTAAATATTTCTTTCCAAGCTATTTACCTTAAAAAATTTCCTCAATGACCTTATCAGCATTTTCTTGTACTATATGGTTATAAATATCATTCAACTTTAACATAATGCGCATTAGTGGATTTTTTTATCCATGTGAATTGTGAGTCTTCATTTCAACATAATTATCTTCTTTTTTATCTTTAACCGGTTAATTATGTCCTTTAAGCAAAAATTCGCATAATTATGCTCATCCAAGCCTACTCAACTGCTTCCATCTATGCAACCAGCCATGTTATCATAATTTTTTAAAGGATAAAGCTTAGATATGATACCTTAAGTGCAGTACATTAAGTTCCTTAATTAGATTTAAACACGTGATTGTATTGACTAATAAAATACATATAAAGTTATCTTTTTAAATGAAAATTAAATTCAAAACAACCTAATGTATTCCACCTAAGTATCTAAGTTTTATAGTACAAAAATATCTAATATATGCCACACGAAATATAAAACAAGAGACAAGTGAGATTCCTTTTATTTATTAAGATTAACACATAAAATAGAAAAGTCATGTATATCTTATTGTGATTAATCTTAATTGCAAACTTATTCACGCAATGAATTACATGCTAGACTGCTAGTCTAAATAAATAAATAATCAAGTTAATTACCAGTTGAACCACTCTATTTATGAAATATTCTAGAAAAATCATAAATCCAATCACACTAGGCAATAGTTTTTTCAAAAGATCATATAAGAGGAAGAATCTCCAATAAACAATAAAACTAGGTTGGAAAAAGACAATTTCCTCTCTTATGGCTCAAGAGTTACAACTAATTTTAGGAGAAACAACTTGAACAAATAGGCAGAGTACTTGAGGTATTTCCTCAAATTGTTATTAAAATCAACAAAGATTAGGCCAAACTGAACAGTGTAACTAGCATCCCATTCAAAGTCATCAAAGAATGACCAAACATAGTATCCGTTCACATTCACACGCCCTCCCTGCCAAAATTTCACTGTTAAAATAATTTTTTATTATCAAAAAATTATATAAATATATATTCTTTAATTTTAATTCTATTTTGTCTGTCCTTTATATTTTTCTACCATAACCAAATTAAAAAATGACACAAAAATGTTTTTCATTAACACTCACTTGATAGCTTTTAAAAGATAAGATAAATGCCCATAATGGTATCTTATCCTCTGACTATCTCTGAGGGCATCTTTAATTGGCAAAGATCTATTATTTGCATCACCCATTCCTTCAAAAGAAGAGTGGAATAAATTACTCTAGTAATATTATTTAAGACACTGCAAAAAATATTCTAATAAAAAAATGACCGAGAAAATTGTGGTACCGTTCTCTGTTATGTATATTACTGGATTGTTGTAACTTTCCTTTATATATAGCAAAAGCTCTTGAAGTCCCTTAGGATAGATGAATAGCCAATTCAAAGCTGTCTGGAAAACAATTTGGTGCACCACATTCATTAGGTAATGGCATGCATAATGCAACATGAGACAAAAAATATACACATACATCCGCTCGCGCACAGAAACAAGAAAGTATATATACCGGTGTACCAATTGGAGTTCCATTTTTATCAGCTGTGAAACAAAGTACAAATGTTGAATTGACGAAGGATATAATGTTCAAAGGGAAGAGAAAATAAAATGGTTCTAATTTTTAAGCATACTTGTGAGAGTGGCTTGTCTATCAGAGACATAACTAGCATTAACACCATTAGATGAGGGAGCACTTTCTACATAATTTGTAGTGTACTAATTTACACCAAGAAACTCGAGGGACCCTTTTAGTAACTTGGATTGAGCTTCAGTAAATCTGGGCAATCGATTACCCACCGAAGATTAATTTCATGCCTTTGGGATAGTCACCATACATGACCGGATGGACAAACCTATACATACAAATTGTGGATAATTATCAAGCATTTTTGTGCATATAAATGAACGATAAAGTATATTTCCTTGCAAATGAGACTTTTTTTAATGTAAAAATTACCATTAGAGGCCGTCAAGAAGAGTTATGAAAATTTAATTACATAGAAGAATGAATACGATTAATAACTAAGTATGGCTTAGAAATTAATCTTTGTTGCAATATGTACTGATCACCAACCAAAAAAGAAATCAAGAACTCTATAGGTAGCCTTTCTGTTGGTAGAAGTTTGGTATTTTGGTACAAACCAATGTGTCACTATTGAAATCCCAATTTTCCCATGTTGATATGGCTGCAAGCATATTAAGTTAATCACAATTTGTCTAACATCACATATTAACTTTATCAAATTACCAATAAAGCTGAACAAAATACAACTGTTCTCCCAAAAAAAAAAAAAAAAAAACAAACAAACAAACAAACATTAAACAAGTTGTACACAAACTTAAAGAGCATTTTGATTCACATTCCTGATTGCTTATTTAATGAAAGAATGGTAAAATAGATGGGGGTAAACTAGATGGGAGTAAAATTAAAAACCGGAAAAATTACACTTTACCGCCCTAAACTATGCACTAGATTACACTTTGCACCCTAAACTATCCGATTGCACACTTTGCACCATAAACTATCGCGCTTTACACCCCGGTGTTATTTTTGCTGTTATATTTAATAGAATCTTGCTACGTGTTAAAAGCACATGCTTGTTGCTTAGGTGGAATAAAGTTAAAAGACTGAAATATCCTTCCTCAAAATCAATTAAAACAAAACCCAAATTTTTCCACATCTCCCCCGATCTCACATGGGGCCATCCTCTTCCCCAAATTCCACACAACTTAATTTTAATTGATTTTGAGGAAGGGTGTTTCAGTCTCTTAAGAAAAAACACACCAGCTTAATTTGCTGCAAGCGCTATAGATTCAAGGGCTGGAGGTTCAAGGGCTGTTGCTGCAAGTTCCACTGGTGTAAGAACTTCAACAACTCCATTAACAATATATGGTGGTGGTGCTAACAGTGAACATGTGGTGGTGCCAACTTTGGAAAAAGCCATTCAAAGGATGCAGGCTAAGAAGAAAAAAAAAAACCTTGGGTTTGAGAAAATATTAGTTTGTGTTGGGTTGTGCAACCTTTTTGTATTAGACATTAACAACATGTAATCCTTTAAGAGACAATGCAAATTTAGTTGCATGGAATCTGGGGAAGAGGATGGCCTCGCGTGAGATAAAGGGAGATGTGGAAAAATTTGGGTTTTGTTTTAATTGAGTTTGAGGAAGGTTATTCAGTCTTTTAATTTTGTTCCATCTAAGCAAGAAGTATGTGAAAGATTCTGTTAAATATAACAATAAAAATAACACTGGAGTACAAAGCATGATAAGCGTGATAGTTTAAGGTGCAAAGTGTGCAGTCTGATAGTTTATAGTGCAAACTGTAATCTAGTGTATAGTTTAGGGTGGTAAAGTGTAATTTTTCCTTCAAAACCCAATATAGTGACTTTTTTTCCCCTTTCCAATCAAATTCTAATAAGTTGAATAAGCAACTTAATTTCACCATACGCTTATTCAAATGAGCATAGTTTATGGGGAAAATTATTAATTTTTTATTAAAAAATGCAATGATGCAACTTTTTTTCATTTTCAATTATAAAAACCTGGTACTTGTCCTTGTACAACTTCACGGCACCTCCATGAGCAAGAAGTAAGTTATGGGCAACAATATAGGGCTCGGTGGCAGAGTTACCGGCAGTACAATTTCCAACATAATTAGAACATCGTCCTGGTGCAAAAATACCGAAGGTGTACCCATTGATGCATAGCCCATTTGGTTCGTTCATTGTGACCCATAGCTTAACGTGATCCCCAAATGTTTTGAAGCAAAAATCCACATAATCTAGATAATCCTTCCTATTCATATACAACCAAACAGTTAATTATTATTTCTGGCACAATGTTTTGAGCATTGGAAGGTCTATATTTTGTTCAATTGTTAATACTTACACTATCTTAGGGCTTAAAAGTCCACCATACTCATCTTCAAGTGCTTGTGGAGTGTCAAAATGGAACAAAGTTACTGGGGCTTGATACCTGCCCACAATGTGAAACTGAAGTTTGGAGAGAACATTTATGCAAAAATGCTAAAAATATCAGTTTTTATGTTTGTAGACCATTCTAATAAAACCACTAAAATATATTCCGTTAAAGTTTTTTTTTTTTTTTTTCTTTTCAAATTGGGTCAAAAATCTTCTCTTTTATATATATAACAGTTTATAAAATCATCAGCGTACATCTTTCTTATTGTGTAGCTAATTATCACTATACTAATGGTTTTGCCCATATATGTTTGACAATTGACATTATAAAAATTATAGCTGAAAATAACATGAAGTATAATTTCACCATTCCACAGGAGCTCGTTGATGAGGTTGTTGTAGAATTTAACACCTTGTGGATTCACTCCCCGCTTATTTTAATTCCCTTTGTAAACAAAATTGAGATGATTCAACAACAATATCAACTAGTGGGTTTTTTTGAATGAACCAACATCAGCTCATTGCTGATCCACCATTTTGACCTTCAAATTAGATTGAAGTTTGTCTTAAGGGAACCCATCTTAATTAAATACTTAATTACTAGGTAGAGACTTATAAGAATAGTAAAAAGAAACCAAATAAATCGCAAAGAACTGTTAACCGCAATGGTTGTTCTACCACAATGCATAGAGAAGCTGGCCAAGAAGAATGGAAGCTGCCTGAGTAAAATTAACAGAATAGGCTATTAACTTCACTACAAACTACTATATACTTTCCATAATCATTTTTAAACGAAGAATACTAGAATATATATAGGGTACTGTTAACGGGTACTGTACAACACTTATTAATAATTCATTTAAAGGAAGTTTTTATGAAAAATAAAAAAAAAATTAATATTTTAACAACTTTTTTCATTTTTCATAAAATGATATCAAAACTTTTTTAAAATAAATTATTAACAAATATTATACAACACTTGTTAACATTTTTCATATATATATTTGCTTTGGAGAATTTTTGAGAGTGCCAAAGGTCAGACATCATTCTTTTGTCTTTATTAATAATGAATGTTAATCTGACTAATCACATCATAGACCATCTCTTTGAAAGTAACATTTATTATATATATATATATATAACAACTGCATCGAACAAGCTATAATATTCCCAAAATTTGACATCCTTGTCCATTATTGCTAACTATTTATGGCATGCATAATTCATTCTTCTGAGGGAAGATGGCCCACCATTAATATTCTTCTTCAACATGTGTAAGACTGTCTCGTCAAAAAAAAAAAAAAAAAGTACATGACTGTAACTGTTGGTCCATCTGATTTGGTGATAGAACTTCTTATTTTTTTTTTTGGATAATTACACTTTACCCACCTGTGGTTGGCCTCTAATTTGATTTGCCTACCCGTGGTTTAAATTTTGACACTTTACCCACCTGTGATTTCCTCCGTTATTGATTTGTAACCCACCTCTTCTTCAGCCGTTACTCTAACACATAATATGTCAAAAACAAAAGCTCAAACAGATCAAAACACTCCTCACATGAAGAACATACATAAACATGAAGAACATGCACCAAGAAAATTAATACAAATCAAATCAAGCAATACTGTTTCAGCCTAACTCTCATCGAAGCTCTCATCTTCGCTCTCTCCCAAGTCAAATCCTAAGCTGTCCATGGCTCTGCACTCATCACCACCGACCACGGCAAATTCTTCTCTAATGGCTTTGACCTCGCATGGACCCAATCCGCAGGCTCCTCCTCCGGCGCCGTAGATCGACTCCACCACTTGGTCGCTTCCTTCAAATTAGTTGTCTCCGCTCTCCTCTCCCTCCCTATGCCCACAATCGCCGCCCTTCCCGGCCACGCTGCCGCCATCGGATTCCTCCTCGCGCTCAGCCACGACTACATCCTGGCTCTGATGAGGTCAAAGATCGGCTCCGCCTCGGCTCGGCGTGATATATTGCTAGCCGGGATGAAGGTTAAGGGAGAAGAGGCGGTGAGGATGGGAATCATGGACTTGGCGGTGCACGATAGCGAGGAGAGCGTGTTTGAAGCTGCGGTGCGCCTTGGGGAGCAATTGGTGAAGAGGAAGTGGAACGGTGAGGTGTATGCGGAGATCATAGCTGGGTTGGTTAGGTCTTCATTTTCATAGCTGGGTTTTTCAAGGTGTTTAATGGCTGGGTTTTTCATGGTGCTTTCTTGGCTGGGTTTTCATAGTTGGGCTTGATTTTCATGGTTGGAAAACTGGTGGATTTTCGTTTGGATACTGAAAAAAAAATGGTGGAAAGAAATTTCTATCAAAGTTCTTTTCTTTATTTCTGTGCTTGTTTCCATGTGCTTGGCTTCATTTGGATTTTTGTTTTGATTTTTCATTTTTTAGTCTTTATTTGGAAAATTTTTCTTGGGAAAAATTTGAACACCCAGAAAATAGATCAAAACAAAAATCCTAGATGCTACAATGCAGTTTGAGGTGTTGCAGTCTCCTTTGTTTTTTTAGATTTACTGCCTTGGATCTAGGATCTTAGTTTGGTGAGCAAGTTGGATGGTATTGCTTGATTTGATTTGTATTAGTTGTATGTTTTTCATGTTTGTGTATGTTCTTTGTGTGAGGAGTGTTTTGATTTGTTTGGGCTTTTGTTTTTGACATATTATGTGTTAGAGTAACGGCTGAAGGAGAGGTAGGTTACGGATCAATAACGGAGGAAATCACAGGTGGGTAAAGTGTCAAAATTTAAACCACGGGTAGGCAAATCAAATTAGAGGCCAACCACAGGTGGGTAAAGTGTAATTATCCCTTTTTTTTTTTTTTACCCATAATAATATTCTTATATAAACCCTCTAATACATATGGTATCATTTATTATCATCACTTGGAGGGGAGGGGAGTCGATAAATTCACACTGAAAATATCTATTTCTTTAACTGGAAAGTGAAAAAAAAGTGTTGGTCCACGTGTTTTATTTTGGACTTCTGGACTTCTGTTTTTGGATGTACTCTAGTTTCATCATCAACGAGTTTGAGAAAGAGCCAGATTATTTTTTCTAATCTCCTCATCAGACTTAGCCCATGACCATGACATGGTAAAGATATATGATAAGATAAAATAAATTAAAAACATGTGGCACACTGACAAGGCCATGTACCATTCATTGCTAACTGTCATCGACGTTGAAGATATGAAACATACTTTAATGAAATAAATTTATATCTTTCCAGTACGATTTCATCTTTTCATGATGTTTTTTTTTTTTTTTTTTTTGCAGAAGTGATGAATGTGTGTACACGATTCCCAGAAGTAGTGTGCAACATTATTGGATATGAAAAATCGCTAGCAAACACTATTGGAGCCCATAAAAATATGGGGCCTAGGGGATATTACCTATTCATGATTGAAAAGGCAAAATAACACTCCAAAACTCTACATTTTTGGCAGCCTTCGTTCTTAGACAGTGGAATATGACTAGTTTCTCTTTTTTTGAAAGCTGGGATTTTTTGTTTGCACTTTTTTAATAACGTTGTTTAAGTATTAAAAAAAATATGAGTTAAAAAGTATTGTAGAAATATGTATTATAGAAATAATACGTACTATATTGTTTAAACATTGAAAACATTGGGTTTTTTGTTTCAAAAGGTGAAGATGAGCTTAGAAAAATAGAAAACAAAAGAAAAGAAAGATATGACAACTAGGAGCACATTTATTGTGGTTGATAATATATGCCGGATTCATGATATGATTTTGTACAGACTTGCCCCACATGTTACAACTATAAACAGATAAGATTACACAGATCTCAGATCAATGACACTTATGGAGAGGAGACTTGAAATGATTGACCCTATGCTCGGTTTGAGGGAAAGGAATGGAAAAGAAGAGAAAAAGACTAAGGGTAAGGGAAAAATGTGGGTTTAAGTGATATATTTTTCATCAAATTTAGCTCATTTTCTTTTTTCTCATGCTTTATCCAAACAGCGAAAAAGACTTAATTTCTCTTTTTTCCCTCCTCTTTCCCTCAAACAAATTAAAACGTAATGTGAGTATTTCCCTAACTAATGAAGTCTATCTTCTCTAGCTATTATAACATGCTAATGTTAACCTGAGTTAATGCAAACTCGAGAATTTCAAGATAATATTCATGCCTAAAATTCCTAATCAATTAGTGGCATAATAATATATTTTTCTAATACTATATTAATATTATTCAAAGATATAAAAAAGAGGCTAAGATATAGTTATATCATGTGTAATCCTTGCTTGACAATACATCAGATATTAAAACTTCTGAAAGACCAAAAAAATATTAAATAATTAGATAATTCACTGCATAGAAATTATTGAAACAAAACAAAACATATATGACTAAACAATAGACAAATATAAGAGAAAGATAAATTACATTTAAAAGAATAATCCATGGCTATAACTATTAAAAGGAATCAAAAGATTCAAAGCTTACAAATTATAGGTAATATATATATATATATATATGTGTGTGTGTGTGTGTGTGTGTGTGTGTGTGCGCGCGCGCGCGTGTGATTACATAAATTCAGATATTAAAACTTCCAAAATACCAAAAATATATATAATTAAAGAATAAGTTATTGAAACAATTCAAAAAATATATGACTATTCAAAAGAGAAATATAAAAAAAAAAATTACATGAACTCATAAAGTAATAAGTTTTAGATTTTAACAGGTCTAAATTTTAAACGAACCTTATTAGCATGTGGACCACGCTAAATAATGTTGAGCAGGAGCCCACATTGAAATAAAGAAAGTCATACCTCCTCTTTATATATATCGTATATAAGCTTTCTGCCCAAGAAATTAACATACTTTTATATCATGAGGTGAAGTAAAGATATATGCAGTAGTAGTAACCTTAAATTTCAATTATTATAAGCTTTTTTTTCTTGTAAAAAACTGCTAGAGAGAGTTTTGTAGTTCATGTATGAAAATTGCTTTTTAAAAATACATGAAAAATCATATAAATAAATAAATAAAAAAATTAACAAAGTAGAGGAGAAGAAAATAATAGAAGAAGAGCTTATACCTCTACTCGACTTTAAAAAAAATATTGGAGTTTGCACTGCTTTTATAGTATTCATGATTAACCTCACAAATTTGGAGATAAATTATCAACATTTGAGTTTGAGTTTAAGTTGGACTTGTTAGAGAAATAGAGTTTCACTCTTTATTAAGTTTAGATTAAACAAAACTAATTTTATTGAAAAAAATGATAATAATGTGGCAAATTTTGGAGAGATCAATAAAAAGTCAAAAGTTTCGGTTATATATATATATATATATATATATATATATATATATTAGATTGCTTCAGGAAATATATGAAATTTGGTTTATAAAGACTTTAATTTTTTATCAACTGAGAAACTTCTTGAACATTGGGGCCGAGATTTTAGGCCCATCTTCATAGATTATCTCCCCATTCAGCAATAAGAGTTTGGAAGTGCAATTATCACGCATTTATGATAGAACAACTCTCAATTTTTTTGGGCCGCACTGTATAATCGTGCTTAAGGGACAACGTTACAAAACATTGAGCCTCTAAACCCAATGGATGTAATTGACAGCAACAAATAACATTGGGCCTTCAAGCCCTACGAATATATGCATGAATTAAACATGTTCTTTTTCCAACTTTGGACAAGAAAGCTCTGGTTTTTGTGGCATTGTAATCTAGAGACAATGCACAGAGTTGGTATACGATAAAAGTTTTTCATATTTCATTCATTGAAACTTTGGATAGAACCTTTGGTCATGCACTTCGTATTCCTCTACGTTAATATTTTGGTGGGGGGAAATACTAGGGATGTGGTTAAATTTTAGGCTAAATTACAAACTGCAGTCCTAAAGTTTAGAAATATTTAAATTTTACACTTTGAAATTTTAGAATTTGGATTTTAGCCTCTAAAGTTCTATTTGGTTTGCATCAGCAGCCATTCCGTCCATATTTTTCATTAAATACCACATAAACTTGTCACGCGTGTTTAATATGTCCAATAAAATTATGTTGTATCATTTTTGTAACCTTAAAAGTTTAAATAGTTAAAAATGACATGGCATAATAAAAATTAAATGGCATGCGCGAATCAACATGCATAAATATATGGGAGAACATTCTATAATTGCCTCAAATTTTATCGAATTCCAAAAAGTAAAACACAAATTTAACGGTTTCTACACAATAAACTTATGTGTCGTACTTCTCCTAACTCCCAAATCTTAAATTCTCATAAAAGTTTTATTCTACAATTTTATTTTTATACTTCTACTGGTTTGTTTAATTTTCTCTTGAACACAAGTAGAGCTCAAACGTAGCACCAAGCTAAATAATATATTGAATCTTGATCAATTTACTTTTTAGACAAGTTTTTCATTCATGAACTTATTAAAATGATCGTATTCACTAACCTTGTATTTATAGCAAAAATACATAATTCTCTAACACGAAATAAATTATTTAGATTACAAATAAATGTAAATTAATAATTACATATTTCTTAACTTCATCTAGAAACTTAGAAAATTCATTCTCAAAGCATATATATATATATATATATATATATAGACATGTGATAACAAACAAGCATGTTAAAAAGGTGAGCAAACATTTACAAGGCTTAAAAACGTGTGAAAAGGAGGCTATGCTGACAAACATGCGAAGGCAGAATTAAAACAAAACAAAAATTAGGGAAACGTGTGAAAAGGAGGCTATGCTGACAAACATGTGAAGGCAGAATCAAAACAAAACAAAAATTAGGGTTTTCTAGGTAATGGCATCACGCACGTTAGAACAAGTCAACGTACACATGAGTTCAGCTTGCGTGCGCAAGCTAGATCATGCGTACGCAGATCCTTACCCAGAAACCCTAATCAACACAAAAACAGAACAGAAACTTAAAACGTAAAATCTAGCAACCTATCATACTTAAACACATAAGAAAATCTAAAACTAACCTAAACAAACATAAGTAAGCATAAACTAAACAAAAGAAGCAGATTAAAACAAAGATTAAGGCAGAAAAGGAAAAAAAAAAGTTTTAAAGCATACTTTAAAGTAAAAGCTCCTAAGCTTGATTTTTTACCGTTCTACTCAGTCAAATCTATCACAATTCAATAAAAGAGTGATTAGTAATGTAAGGTTGAATTTATTTAATCATGTGTTGGTTTTATTCCGTGTTAAATTTTCTTGTAATTTAGCAATTAATATCATGTATTTAGGTGGGAACTATGTAAGGGTAGTGTGTGAGAGAGTGTGAAGAAAACTCAAGATGTGTGCAATTGAAAGGAGTCTCACAACTGGATCTCGCGACTGGCTCGTGACTGGCAAGTCGCCAGAATGGCACACATGTGAAGCATGCAGGGGGAGCTGAAGGGTCTTGACAGCTGGAGCACTACAAGACAAAACTTTTAGTCTGGCCAGACAGTTAGTTCGCGACTTAAACTCACGACTCGTTCCAGTCGCGAGGCTGAGTTGCCAGAATGCTCTGTTTGGTTGAAACATTACTTTTCGCATTCCTCATACACACTACTATAAATATTCTTATACCCACGAAATGTTAAGAGCTTCTAAAGAGAATTTTGAAAGAGAAATCCTGGAGAAAAACAAGATTGACTCATCCACAATCTTCATTCTTTGATTCTCCAAATTTCTTGAGAGGTACATTTAGTCAAATCCTTATTTCACCATGCCCATATCAGTGAGGAGGTATTTTGGTACTTGGGAAGCAGTTCAGAGGGGACCAATTCATTTTGGTTGATGCAATGGGCTATTGCAGAATCCGGTAAGCTAGAGAAGACAAGGCTCAGTGTAACCCTATTGGAGCAAGAAGCTTGCGTAACCCTATTGGAGCGAGAAGCTTGGAAGGCTTAGGTGCACTGGGTAGATTAGGTTTAAAGGGTCTTATGCTATTCATGTATCCCAACATTATTCTCTAGTGGATTATTGACTGTTTGGAGGGCGGCAGAGAGGTTTTTCATTGAGTACTTCAGTTTCCTCTTCAATAACATATCGCCGTGTTATCTTTGTGTTTGCATCTCTCTTCCTTACTCTTTATCATTTAATTGTTGCTGTATTTGTGATTAATTATGGCTTAGAGTGTTTTACCAATTTGGGTTTAACTTATATTTATATTCCGCACATATACTGTTTAATTATATGCTTGTGTTGGTTTCACAAAGTGGGCTCCACAATCAGACAAATTGGCACACGGATCAATAGGAGGGTTCTTAACTCACTGTGGGTGGAACTCGTCTTTGGAAAGTATACTAAATGGAGTGCCAATGATAGCTTGGCCATTGTTTGCAGAGCAAAAAATGAATGCTACACAGTTAGCTGAAGATTGTGGTGTGGCTGTGAGGCCCAAAATTGCGCCAAGTAAAGAAATAGTGGGAAAGGAGGAGATTGAAATGATGGCGAGGAATGTTATGGAAGGGAATGGTAAGGCAATGAGGGCTAGAGTTAAGGAGCTTAAGAAAAGTGGGGAAAAAGCTTTGGCAGAGGGTGGTTCTACGTTCAACACTTTGTCTCAATTGGTAAACCTATTCCAATTGAACTGTCAACTCCAGAAAGGTTAAGGCTCCATGACCCACCATCAAAGTGGGAGCCAATTGCTGGTGGCAGTGTTTAATTAATTTGTTTTTGTAGCAACTTTTGTTTTGTGTGTCCTGTAAGAGCCTTTGGAATGCTTAAGTAAGTTTTAATTTGGTTCCTCAAAAAAAAAAAAAAAAGTAAGTTTTATTTTTTTTCTTTTTTTCTTTTTTTTGGGTCAATAAGATCAGTTCAGCAAAGAGAGAAAGGATGGGCGGCTTTCCCTTCTTACATATATAACTTTGAGATTGAATTCCCTCTGTATGTAGATGAAGTTATAAAATGTATAATTATTATCTCTAATTTTTTTATATTCTAAATAATTAATTAAGTTCTGAAAAGGTAAAATAGATAAATTAATTTTTTGTGGAGTCAAATAGTTAAAATTATGGTTCCACTAATGTAAATGCTCTTAAGGAAGGAAAATTTTATAATATTTTTAAAAACTATTATATAGCACTTCAATAAGTTTTTTTTTTTTTTTTTTTTTTTGGCCCTTCAATAGTTAGTAGCGTGTTGAACTGTACTACCTAGAGACTTATCTAGAGGTATATATTCTATGGCCTATTCGATACTCAGGTTACTCTGCTAGAAATCATTTCTCTCATTGTGTAGGCAAAACAGTACGCATGGTTAGACCAACAGAATGACGAGGCCTAGCCCACCCTGTAAGAGTAAAACTACTATGCAGATAATTCTATTTTTTTTTTTTTTTTTTTTTTGATAAGAAACAAAGCCAAATAATTCTAATTCTGGAGCTTGCGGATTAATGCTATAGAATTATGGATCGAGTTTCACAGGTGCACTAACCAACCTCATGAAATCTTTGTGGTGCACACTTGTAGCATTGCTTTTCTACACAGGTGTGAAATGTCAAATCATGTGGATTGGAAGGAGTAAATATATGTTGTATGGACACGTGTTGAGCTTGAGTATCACCTTTGGTGATTATTTTATCGAATTGGGTTATATAAACAATTACAAGAAGTTCTAATCGACTAACTATTGATGGGTAAAGCATATATGTGACTAAAGATTCATGTTACATTGTGGGTAATAACAGTTTGTGTGTAAAATATGAATGATCTGCTAGTGTTGTCTGGGTTATGTGTTGATCCGTTAACGCTTAAAATTTTTATGAGTTGTCTTTATCAAGACTTGAGAGAGAGAGCGAGAGAGAGAATTTGACCAAATTAACACAACAACGTTAGTTTGGTCTGACTAAGTTGCACCGCATTGACCATCTAATCTTAGCATAGTTCAATCAAGTGTTTACTGTTTAGGCTTATTGGTCACCTGGTTGGTCAGAGGATTGGCTTGAGTCCGTTGAGCTCGTGTGAAGGCTTGGCAAACTAATGATCATCAACTATCGATTAGGAGTTTTTTCGATCGATCAGACTCGATCGATTAGAAGAATTTTCAATCGGTCGATAATCGCAAATCAACAAACGTAAAAAGCCCGTAATTTGTCTGTTTGAAGCCGAAATCACGATCCATTCTTTGCAGTATTTAAAGAACATTATAAGCTACTCCTATGAGGGGTTTTTAGAGAGAGAAGAGTGTATCTTATACCTCCTATTATAGATCTAGGGTTTTTGTACCAAAAACTCTCTCAAATCTTCTACTGGCAATATATTCCTTGAAGAAACTTAAGATCCAATGTTGTAGAAGTTGCTGCTACAAGATCATACATAGCTGATGATTTAAACCTTTGAGTGAGATCTCAAAGTCATAACAGTAGGTGTTTGTGTGCGACAAATTCAAATAGAAGAGTCCGTGGATTTAGAATTGTACGTGGTCATGAGAGTATGTTTTACAAGAGGTAGCTTTAGATTTTAGAGAGAGAATCTATTTTAAACTTCTATTCTATCATAGTAAATTTGTTTGCCTTGAGTATAGTTAGGTTAAATCCTTTCTAGGTTTTTACCTTGAAATTGTTGGTTTCATTGGTTTTCTAGAGTCATCATATTGCTGCCTTATTTACTTTTCCGCATTGAGTAATATAATTGCATGAGTTTAACTTAAATCTGAATAATTAACCTAAGTAACTACTTGGCTAATTAATTAGGTTAAACGAATCTTATTTATAGGCGTCTAAACAAAACAAACAAACTATAGTAGCATCAAATAGTTTTAACTATGCATGAAAATATAACATTATTTTGAAGGGGCATTTTTAGAGCATTTTCTAGTTGATTTAGAGCTCTTAACCTTATTTAAATTTTAATGATGATACATAACAACTTGTGCTTTAAGTTTTGCTTGATTTTTTTTTTTATGTGCTCGTTGGACTATATTCTCTGTTTTAGGTGGAATGACCTCCTCATGTTTTAATTTTAATTTTCTCATTGAATATGTTATTACTATTGTTGCAATATGAATTAGGTCTACTTTTTAAGTTAATGTTTGTCTAAGTTTTTCATAACTTACAACATGGCTTAAAGGCACCGCAACACAATGTGAACCCTAAAACAATATCAAGAATTTAAGTGGGAGAGATTGCGATATCTCAAATTATATGGATTGGATAAATTAATTTGCGTTGTGCGGGCGTATATTGAATCTCACATAGAGTATTTATTAGGTGAAACTACTTACGTAAATGGTTATAAGGAATCTCAATTGTAATTGATTAGTTCTTTTTGGAATATAAAGTAGATGTGGCTAGCGTTAACAAATAGTAGTCTTCGTTGGTCCAAGAGAAAGGATGACAATTTCATGAGGATGCTGATCATATACAAAGGAATTTTTTGAAGTAGGAATTGAATGCCTTGAATGAACCCTCATCCCCACCATTTATAAATGAGCACACACCAAATTGTGGAGAGTACCAACACTAAGAAAAGTTATGCCTCTCTCAAGGGTTGCAAGTACACATCACCAAATAACGCAACCGTGTTGTGAAGTAGACTTCATTTCAATGAGGGTGCATCTTATAGAGCAGCTATATGGAGCCACTTCTCATAGGCGTATGGTGCCCACATGCTATGAGAGAGAGGCAACATACAACCACTATCTTATTTGTATTATGTCAAGGTGTACTATGTTATGGTATTATCACTCCAAGAACTTACGTCTCCCACTTGAGCACACGATAATGTAGAGGATTTGCTAGCTATTGTTAGCATGATACCTTGGTACTAACGTACTGCCTTATGCTATAAATTTATGAAAACATATATTTCGAAATCAAAGAGTGTCTTGGTTACCCAAGCACAGGCTTTGCCACTTATCTCTAGTAATACATAGTAGACGACTTCGAATTCACTTTCTTTCAAGAAAATGGCAATGAACGCTGGTTCCAAAATGGAACCATGGTTGGGAACATAGTCACGCACCCTGTGCCATCGTTGATAACCTCATGTTGTACACATTTATTCGTGTGTTGACCTGCACTGAATGTTCTGTTAAATATTTCCTTCCCAAATATTTACCTTAAATATTTTCCTCAACGACCTTATCAGACTGTATGGTTATAAATATCATTCAACTTTAACATAATGCACATTAGTGGATTTTTTTATCCATGTGAATTGTGAGTCTTCATTTCCTCATAATTATCTTCTTCTTTTTTATCTTTAACTGGTTAATTATGTCTTTCAAGCAAAAATTCGTATAATTATGCTCATCCAAGCATCCTCAACTGCTTCCATCTATGCAACCAACCATGTTATCACAAATTTTTAAAGGATAAAGCTTAGATATGATACCTTAAGTGCAGTACATTAGGTTCCTCAATTAGATTCAAATACTTGGTTGCATTGACCAATATGATACAAATAAAGTTATCTTTTTCAATGAAAATTAAATTCAAAACAACCAAATGTTTGTATCTAATTGTGGAACCTAATGTATTGCACTTAAGTATCTAAGTTTCATAGTACAAAAATATATAATATATGCCACACAAAATATAAAACAAGAGACAAGTGTGATTCCTTTTATTTATTAAGAATACATGAAATCGAAAAATCATGGATTCAATCACCCCAGGCAATAGTTCGTTCAAAAGAACATACAAGAGGAAGAATCTCCAACAAAAAATAAAGCTAGGTTGGAAAAAGACAATTTCCTCTCTTATGGTTCAAGAGTCACAACTTATTTTAGGAGAAACAACTTGAAGAAATAGGCAGAGTACTTGAGGTATCTCCTCAGATTGTTATCAAAATCAACAAAAATAAGACCAAACCGATCAGTGTAACCAGATGCCCATTCAAAGTCGTCAAAGAATGACCAAACATAGTATCCCTTCACATTCACGCCCTCCCTGCCAAAATTTCACTATTAAAATCATTTTTTTTTTATTATCAAAACAATTATATAAATATATTTATTCTTTAATTTTAATTCTATTTTGTCTGTCCTCCTTTATATTTTTCTACCATAACCAAATTAAAAAATGACACAACAATTTTTTTCATTAACACTCACTTGATAGCTTCTAAAAGATATGATAAATGTCCATAATGGTATCTTATCCTCAGACTATCTTTGAGGGCATCTTTAATTGGCAAAGATCTATTATTTGCATCAGCCATTCCTACAAAAGAAGAGTGCAATAAATTACTCTAGTAATATTATATAAGACACGGCAAAAAATATTCTATTAAAAAAATGATAATAGAAAATTGTAGTACCGTTCTCTGTTATGTATATTACTGGATTGTTGTAATTTTCCTTTATATAAAGCAAAAGCTCTCGAAGTCCCTTAGGATAGACGAATATCCAGTTCGAAGTCTGGAAAACAATTTGTTGCACCACATTCATTAGGTAATGGCATGCATGCAACATGAGACAAAAAATATACATATACATGCGCTCGCTCGCACACTGAAACAAAAAAGTATATATACCGGTATACCAATAGGAGTTCCATTTTTATCAGCTGTGAAACAAAGTACAAATGTTAAATTGACGAAGAATATAATGATCAAAGAGAAGAGAAAATAAAATGGTTCTAATTTTTAAGCATACTTGTGAAAGTGGCTTGTCTATCAGAGACATAACTAACATTAACACCATTCGAAGAGGGAGCACTTTCTACATAATTTGTAGTGTAGTAATTTACACCAAGAAAATCGAGGGACCCTTTTAGTAACTTGGATTGAGCTTCAGTGAATCTGGGCAATCGATTACCCACCAAAGATTTCATGCTTTTGGGATAGTCACCATATATGACCGGATGGGCAAACCTATATATACAAATTGTGGATGATTATCAAGCTTTTTCGTGCATATAAATGTATAATAAAGTAAAAATTGTCTTGCAAATGATATCTTTTTAATGTAAAAATTACCATTAGAGGCCTTCAAGAAGAGTTATGAAAGTTTAACTATATAGAAGGATGAATATGATTAAAAACTAAGGATGGCTTTAGAAATTAATCTTTGTTGCAATATGTACTCACCAACCAAAATAGAAATCAAGAGCTCTAAAGGTAGCCTTTCTGTTGGCAGAAGTTTGGTATTTTGGTACAAACCAATTTGTCACTATTGTAATCCCAATTTCCCCATGTTGATATGGCTGCAAGCATATTAAGTTAATCACAATTTGTCTAACATCACATATTAACTTTATCAAATTATCATAAAAGCTGAACAAAATACAATTATGCTTAGAAAAAAAAAAAAACAAAAACAAAACAAAACAAACAAACTTAGAAAGCATTTTGATTCACATTCCTGATTGCTTATTTAATGAAAGAACGGTAAAATAGATGGGAGATTTTTTTTTTTTTTTTTTTTTTGGTGTGGGCCAACAAAAATAAAATTAAAAACCCAATATGCTGACTTTTTTCCCTTTCCAATCAAATACTGATAAGTTGAATAATTTATGGGGAAAATTATTAATTTTTTTTATTAAATAGTGCAATGATATATCTTTTTTTCTTTTTTCAATCATACAAACCTGGTACTTGTCCTTGTACAACTTCACAGCACCTCCATGAGCAAGAAGTAAGTTATGGGCAACAATATAGGGCTCGGTGGCAGAGTTACCGGCAGTACAATTTCCAACATAATTAGAACATCGTCCTGGTGCAAGTTCACCTGAGGTGTACGCATTGATGCATAGCTGATTTGGTTCGTTCATTGTGACCCATTGCTTAACTTGATCCCCAAATGTTTTGAAGCAAAAGTCCACGTAATCTAGATAATCCTTCCTATTCATACAACCAAACAGTTAATTATTATTTCTGGCACAATGTTTTGAGCGTTGGAAGGTCTACATTTTGTTCAATTGTTAATACTTACACTATCTTAGGGCTTAAAAGTCCACCATACTCAGCTTCCAGTGCTTGTGGAGTGTCAAAATGGAACAAAGTTACTAGGGGCTTGATACCTGCCCACAATGTGAAACTGAAGTTTGGAGAGAACATTTATGCAAAAATGCTAAAAATATCAATTTTTATGTTTTTAGACCATTCTAATAAAACTACTAAAATATATTCCATTAAAGTTTTTTTTTTTTTTTTTTTTCAAATTGGGTTGGAAAAATCTTCTCTTTTATATATGTAACGGTTCATAAAATCATTAGCCTACATATTTCTTATTGTGTAGCTAGTTATCATTATACTAATAATTAGGGGTGTACAAAATATCCACTTAACCTGCCAATCCGCCCACCTCATGCAGGTCATTAAATTAGGCAATTTGGGTTGGGCAAGCTAGACCCCCAAAATAGCATATTGGGTCGGATAACGGGCTGAAACATTACCATCCCACTACATCCTAACCCGCCCGCTTAATTATACATAAATAGAGAAATATATATTAGTTCAAACTTTTTAACCATATATTTTATATTTAAAGTTAATCAATTCACCTAATCAATTTATACAATTTATCAGTAATCAATTCCTTAAACAAAATATAAACAGTCAACATTGAAACCCTAAACTCACATCAACCATATACTACAAACACTCGTATTTAGCCTTCACCTTCAGCCAAAATTGAAGCCTTTTTTTTTTTAATCCCTTCAATTCTTCACTTTCCATCAGTTGCATACTCTCCTAGACAACCACAAAGGCAATCTTTTTTTTTTTTTTTTTGTCTTTTATTGTTTAATGTTTGTATCTATATATTTATTGAGTATGTTGTTTGTCTTTTTGATTTGGGTCTCATATATTCTTGTAAATCAACAAAATATTTTTTGTCTTTTGATCCATTTTTATATATTTTAAAAGAATATTATGGTCTTACATGTAAAGCCAGCTATACCTACAAACTCAAATCAATCCACTCAAGATGCAAACAAATACAAAACGACATGTAACATTAGAATGAAAAGCTAAAGGTCATTTAGTTTCTAATAATAGAGTTAATTATACTGTTGTGCATGTGTAATACTCTTAGTAGTTCTTATAGTTTGTAATACAGCTAGTTTAGGCACCAATGATCATTATTCTTGTATTTTAGTATATATACTCTGTAGTTTATTAAAAGAATAATGTTAATCTGCCCAACCCACAAAATTGAAACTGCCAAATTTGTAACCAATCCGCCGGATTTAGACTTTGGTGAGTTAGTGGCGGATTGGAATTTTCTCAACCCGCTAATGGCAGATTGGATAGAAATATTGGCATTTACCCGCCCAATCCACACACCCCTACTAATGGTTTTGCCCATATATGTTTGACATTACAAAAATTATAGCTGAAAATAAAATGAAGTATAATTTCACCATTCAACAGGAGCTCGTTGATGAGGTTGTTGTAGAATTTAACGCCTTGTGGGTTCACTCCCCCGCTTATTTTTCCCTCTGTAAACAAAATTGAAATGATTCAACAACAATATCAACTAGTGGGTTTTCTGAATGAACCAACATCAACTCATTGCTGATCCACCATTTTGATCTTCAGATTGGATTGAAGTTTGTCTTAATGGAACCCATCGTAATTAGAAGCTTAATTACTAGGTAGAGACTTATAACTATAAATGATGAGAATTGGTTCAAGTGAGAAATCTTACTAGGTAATATTCTAGACCATGAAATAGAGAATCTGAAAGAGTCCAATCCAATTTTTTTCATCAGTTTTATGTCCCCCTGTACCATTTCGTAATTATTAAAACAAATAATAACGTTGACCATGTTTGCAAATAGTATGATAGGCTACCTTATAACGATGATAAAAGTCATCAGCTACATCTCCATTGCTACCATCCTTAATTTTTTCTGTAAATTTCAGAAAAGATCAAACAAGAGAGAAATTGATATTCAAGGATGAAAAAATTAATCAGTTTGATTTTCATTGTATAATTACTTAGTTATATAATTAAGGGCTCTCATTCGATACCAATATTTA
Organism: Lithocarpus polystachyus; assembly: GCA_033629205.1. Lineage (NCBI taxonomy): Eukaryota > Viridiplantae > Streptophyta > Magnoliopsida > Fagales > Fagaceae > Lithocarpus > Lithocarpus polystachyus. The sequence goes on from CM066165.1 coordinate 3,402,172, forward strand.
TTTGGTAGTATAAAAAATCCAATTGCTAACTTGAGTTTATTTTTTTATTTATTTTGTAGGAGCAATTCAAATTGGTGTACCAGTACCAAAACTGAGAAAGCCTAAAAATATTCATAGCCAGTTCAAGTGTGATATGATTGCATCACGATGCCTAAATATTTTGTGTTATTAATTACACATTATTTGTAATGTTATAAAATTTTAGTTTTAGACATGCTTCTTATCAGTATACTATATGGTACGGTATTTTCTTTTTCTTCTTCTTCTTTTTTTAATTCAAAATTAATCCAATTATTAAGATATTTTTTCTAATTGAAATTCTATTATCAGAAGTTTAAAATACTATTTAATTACATTTTAACACCAAATATTCTAAAGGAAATTTACTTTTATAATTAAACTAATAGTGAAATTCATGTTGAAAAATATGTTGTCAATTGACTTGAGTGCACAGAAATAATGCTAATTAACTACAGCATTTTGCGATTAAAAATGTCAAATTAGGAAAAACGATTAAAAATCATATAGCATATGAAAAATTATTTTGCATATTCGACATACTATACCTCCCTCTCGTATAAGAATTGATTATATTATGTACAACCCATGCATTCAAATGTACTGAATAATTTCACTCTATTCCCTCAACTAGCTGTCATAACTAGTCATATATCCTCACGGATCAATTGGGTGCAATTATTTTTTTTGCCATCTTTTTCCTTGGACAAATGATAGTGACAGTGCATAGTTTTATTTTATGTTATAGCTTTCAAAAATCACTATCACATTATTTAAAGGACCAAATTTTCTTGACAACTTTGTCATAGCTTTCTGTATATACTTCTTTCATATGGTGCCAATAATTTCTTCTTTATTTTTTTAAATATTTTGCTAGTGGAAACTTGAGGTGCAAAATAAAACTGGAAATTGTTTTTCATACTATGGGTTTCTGGTGCAATGAGCTCTTAAAGGATGGTCATGAGCTAGTTTCTCATATCAGAAGTTTTTGACATTATTCTTGAGTACTTTTACAGGATAAGATAAACAAATGCAATAAAAAAGTTAAGGGAAAAAAGTCATGATCAATTTTGAAATTTGTAAATCATATATATATACACACACACACATAAAAGCTGTTAAAAACAGAAAGACCTGGTTGTTCCCGAGTGAAAGTATCCCATATACTAGGGCCCCTACCATCGATACGTGCTGCGCCTTCAGACTGGCTCAAAAAAAAAATTAAAAAAAAAAATTAAATTAGTAAATTTTTTTTTTTAAATCTTATTGGCTGGATAAAAGTAAATACATGCTAGTTGAAACATGAAAATAAGCCCCTACGTTATAGTTTAGTAACATTATCTAGTTCTCTCGTGAAAGCAAAGTCAATCTAGCTAGTTAGCACTAGCATTGGGGTATAAAACCTCCCAAATTGCTATTTTAACAACCCATACCCTGAAATTGTGCTTCATCTAAGTGTGGGTTGCCAAAAGTTTTTAGCAACTTTGAACCGTATATATACAACCATACTGTAGCTAGATGGTAGCAAAAAATAATATATTTTATTCTCTCTTTTCCTTTTTTTTTTTTTTTTTTTTTCTTTTTTTTTTCTCTCTCTTCACGTTCAGACTTCACACTCAAATCACAATCTCAAAATCTGCCTCTCTCTCGTCTTCCCTCTGCCTCCTTCTCTGTCGCCTCCCTTAACCTCTCTTCATCTGGGTGGTGGCTGTTCTGCTTGAGTTCTTTTTTTTTTTTTGGTTTTTTACTATAAGATTGAGAATGTAAAATAAATAATTCTTAACAAACCCAAATACTAGTGCTTTTAGATTTGAATTTCATTCCCTATTTGTTACAAGAAAAAGAAAAAAAAAATGAAAGTAAGTAGTCTATAGAGTCATTCATGTATGTACCTGGTAAGCAGCTGAACCGGCTCCAAATATAAAACCATTAGGAAAAGAGGTCCTATTAAATCGTTTTGAATGACTTGGTTTTGCAGCTTCAGTGTAAGCAGACAAGCAGGCCAAGCCAAGGAGGCAAAAGAGGAAAGGACCTTGGATCGCCATGGCCAAATGTTCTGCTCAAAGCTTCCTCCAAACTCACTAATATATAGGCAGTGCCGGCTCTACATGTGAAGCAACTAATGCAACCGCCTAAGCCCCCAAACAAAAAAAATGACCCTTAAATTTTAACCAATTTAATATTATAATAGTATTAATTAAGTCCAAATATTAGCCAATAAATAAAATAATATTTTTTATCAAATGAAAAACAAGAAAAAAAATTTTCCACTCACAACATATTTCACAACACTTTCAGAATAAATCTTAAGTAGTAGTTTGTTACAGGGTATTATTGACAACAAAAAATTAATTTCAGTAATGAGTTCAAATTAGAACTAGTAACAAATTAACACCTATAATTTATTGTGAAAATATTATGAATGTAGCACTTCTAAAAAAAAGAGCAATACAAAAAAAAAATTCACAACATTTTTCACAAGTTGAGTTAACAAATTTTTACTAGTTTTTATTTAAGTTCACTACTAACATCATTTTTTTAGTTATTACTGTCAATCTGTCACATCAACAGATGTGAAAAGTTGTCTATAAAATTTTAAAAAAATCTACATGGTTTATGTTAATTAGAAGTAATTTTGCATCTAAAACAAAATAATAGAGTATAAGTAATATTTAATTTTTTAAAAATCATATTTAAATATATGAAAAGTCTCAATTTTAGCTTTCGCCTTAGGCCTCCAAATACATTAAGCCGCCCCTGTATATAGGGTGAGTTTGTTTAAGCTTTTTGAAAAAGTGGCTTTTTGAAAAAGTGCGTTTTCAAAAAGCTGAGTGTTTGGTAAAAGCTGTTAAAAAGTGCTTTTTGAAAAAGTTGAGTGTTTGGCTAGCACTTATAAAAGTGGCAGTTTGAAGGATAAATTACTAAAAAGGACAATGTATATATAAGGGAGTTTATTTCATACTTAAATTAACTACTTCATTCACTTACTAAAATAATAACAATTATTATTATTATTATTATTATTATTATTATTATTATTATTATAAATATATATTATTGGTAGTATTAATAATATTTGGGCAATTTTTCTTTTTAGTTTCATAATTATTTGTTATTACCATTAATGACTTCTTATCAATATTATGAAGCACAAAATACACACCAATAATCCAAGTTTAAAAATTTTACTACATAAAAATGTAAAAAGATATAAAATACATACTAATAACCCAAGTTTAAATTGTACAACACAAAAATGTAAAAAGATGATAAAATACATACCAATAACCTAAGTTTAAATTGTACTACATGATATTATAAAAAAGAAAAAAAGAAAAAAAAAGACAACTACTAATTATCATCCCCCCAAATGGAATTAGCAATGGAATCACGAAGATTTTTCTCATCAATATTAGCTAATAATAACCTATCACTTAAGATTTATTGTGAAAGTAATATGAAAATATTGTGATAATTGATATTGATTTTAATTTGAACTTACTGTTACAATTATTTTTTTCTCTTTCTTTTTTCAAATTATTTTTTTCTCACCAATGTTAGCTAATAATAACCTACCACTTAAGATTTATTGTGAAATTATTATGAAAATATTGTGATAATTGATATTGATTTTAATTTGAACTTACTTTTACAATTATTTTTTTCTCTTTCTAAAAAAATTAGCTACCAATACTAGTTAATAATAACCTATCACTAAAAATTTATTGTTAAAGCATGATAAAAATAGTATGATAACATTTCTCAACTTCAATGTCTTATTCTTTATTTTATTTTTCCCTTATCTTTTTTTTTTCATCCACACGTTTCTTTTCTTTTTCTTTTTTTCCCCTTTTTTTTCTCCTCCACACCTTTCCTTATCTTTATCTTCACTTTTCCTTTTTCCTTTGTTCTCTGGCACTTCGTCTGAGAAGTGAGAACTGGAGCTCTTCACTTTTCTTTTGGGATGTTTTTTTCTTTTCTTCTCTTCGTCTACTCTCACACAAACAAATTATCTCTCATACACAGAAACAGACTTTAATGAAATAAATTTATATCTTTCCAGTACGATTTCATCTTTTCATGATGTTTTTTTTTTTTTTTTTTTTTTTGCAGAAGTGATAAATGTGTGTACACGATTCCCAGAAGTAGTGTGCAACATTATTGGATATGAAAAATCGCTAGCAAACACCATAAAAATATGGGGCCTAGGGGATATTACCTATTCATGATTGAAAAGGCCAAATAACACTCCAAAACTCTACATTTTTGGCAGCCTTCGTTCTTAGACAGTGGAATATGACTAGTTTCTCTTTTTTTAAAAGCTGGGATTTTTTGTTTGCACTTTTTTAATAACGTTGTTTAAGTATTAAAAAATATATATATGAGTTATATGAGTTAAAAAGTATTGTAGAAATACGCATTATAGAAATAATACGAACGGTATTGTTTAAACATTGAAAACATTGGGTTTTTTGTTTCAAAAGGTGAAGATGAGCTTAGAAAAATAGAAAACAAAAGAAAAGAAAGATATGACAACTAGGAGCACGTTTATTGTGGTTGATAATATATGCAGGATTCGTGATATGATTTTGTACACATTTGCCCCACATGTTACAACTATAAACAGATAAGATTACACAGATCTCATATCAATGACACTTATGGAGAGGAGACTTGAAATGATTGACCCTATGCTCGGTTTGAGGGAAAGGAATAGAAAAGAAGAGAAAAAGACTAAGGGTAAGGGAAAAATGTGGGTTTAAGTGATATATTTTTCATCAAATTTAGCTCATTTTCTTTTTTCTCATGCTTTATTAGTTAATAATAACCTACCACTTCAGATTTATTGTGAAAGTAATATGAAAATATTGTGATAATTGATATTGATTTTAATTTGAACTTACTGTTACAATTATTTTTTTCTCTTTCTTTTTTCAAATTATTTTTTTCTCACCAATGTTAGCTAATAATAACCTACCACTTAAGATTTATTGTGAAATTATTGTGATAATTGATATTGATTTTAATTTGAACTTACTTTTACAATTATTTTTTTCTCTTTCTAAAAAAATTAGCTACCAATATTAGCTAATAATAACCTATCACTTAAAATTTATTGTTAAAGCATGGTAAAAATAGTATGATAACATTTCTCAACTTCAATTTCTTATTCTTTATTTTATTTTTCCCTTATCTTTTTTTTTTCATCCACACGTTTCTTTTCTTTCTTTTTTTCCCCTTTTTTTCTCCTCCACACCTTTCCTTATCTTTATCTTCACTTTTCCTTTTTCATTTGTTCTCTGGCACTTCGTCTGAGAAGTGAGAACTGGAGCTCTTCACTTTTCTTTTGGGATGTTTTTTTCTTTTCTTCTCTTCATCTTCTCTTCTTCTTTATCTTTTTAGGCCCAATTATATTTTGCTAGTGGAAACTTGAGGATTAAAATCAGGACGCGGTCAGAACCTAAAGTTAGGGGGCGGCTTTACTGTTTGTTGTGTGCGGTAGCTTCGGCCTTTGACTCTATTACTTAATTACTAAAGATTTTTGTTTAAAACTTTTTAAAGGGACAAATTGTTTGTTTTGGGTAAAATAGGTTGATTGGGTTAATTTTTTTTAGCTTTATTATTGGTATTTTTTGTTGTTGGACTAATTTTTTTGGGCTTATATATTTTGTTATAGATTTAATCTATTAATTTTTATGGCCTTTAAAATGTGGAAAATGCTAAAACTATAAAAATTTTACAAATTGTTAATGTGGTAAATGGTTATTAGTAAATAAAAAGTGATACAAGTGTACGAACGTATAAGAATTCGCTATTTTAATAGTTTGTAAAAATGTTGTAAAAAATTTTGTGGCTATAACATTACTCTTAAAAAATTGATGGCATTGTTAAGGGAGAGGGGGCAAAGTGTAATTTTATTACAAAATTACTAAAATTAATACATATAAAATATACTATTAATTTTTTATAATTAAAAAAAAAATTGGGAGATGCCCCAAGTCCATATATAGCTCCGTCCGTGCCCCAGACAATGTACAATGTTGCAAAATTATGCACCTAACAGTCTGGCTACCAAATGTGCTACGACTTGAATCAAAAAAAAAAAAAATGTGCTACGACTTCAACTACTCAACAATCACGTGCTTAGAATTAGCTGAGCTCTTCTGTTGCGGAGGTGCTAAATAATGCACCTGACAATTTTTTTTTTTTTTTTTTTTTTTCAGTTCTTCATCTTGCAGCCCCAGGCTGCCTGTGAATTTCGTTTTTTTTTGGGCTCCAAATATAAATAAATGAGTTATAAAAAAAATGCCAATAATTCTACTTCTACCCACTAAATGCTGGGACACTAATTAAGTCTCTAATATATTATTAAGCCACCATTAATATTTCTACTTTGCTATTAGACCAAAATGTGCAAGACTGTAAGTGTTGGTCCACCGCCACAGTGTGACTTGGTGGTAGAAATTCTTATATTATTACATATGATGTTTGACAAGAATTGAGCGGTTTGAACAATAGCACCCCAATAAATGTATTGTACTCGTTATGATAGTCTTACCAGGACTCCCTCTAATACAAATAGTATTATTTATCCTCATCACTTGACGAGGAGTCGATAAATTCACACCAAATATCCCTTTCTTTATTTGGAAAGAAAAAAAAGTGTCGGTCCACGTGTTTTATTTTGGACTTCTGGACTTCTATTTTTGGATGTACTCTAGTTTCATCATCAACGAGTTTGAGAAAGAGCCAGATTATTTTTTCTAATCTCCACATCAGACTTAGCCCATGACCATGACATGGTAAAGATATATGATAAGATAAAATAAATTAAAAACATGTGGCACACTGACAAGGCCATGTACCATTCATTGCTAACTGTCATCGACGTTGAAGATATGAAACAGACTTTAATGAAATAAATTTATATCTTTCCAGTACGATTTCATCTTTTCATGATGTTTTTTTTTTTTTTTTTTTTTTTTTTTTTTGCAGAAGTGATAAATGTGTGTACACGATTCCCAGAAGTAGTGTGCAACATTATTGGATATGAAAAATCGCTAGCAAACACCATAAAAATATGGGGCCTAGGGGATATTACCTATTCATGATTGAAAAGGCCATATAACACTCCAAAACTCTACATTTTTGGCAGCCTTCGTTCTTAGACAGTGGAATATGCCTAGTTTCTCTTTTTTTGAAAGCTGGGATTTTTTGTTTGCACTTTTTTAGTAACGTTGTTTAAGTATTAAAAAAAAAATATATGAGTTATATGAGTTAAAAAGTATTGTAGAAATACGCATTATAGAAATAATACGAACTGTATTGTTTAAACATTGAAAACATTGGATTTTTTGTTTCAAAAGGTGAAGATGAGCTTAGAAAAATAGAAAACAAAAGAAAAGAAAGATATGACAACTAGGAGCACGTTTATTGTGGTTGATAATATATGCCGGATTCATGATATGATTTTGTACACATTTGCCCCACATGTTACAACTATAAACAGATAAGATTACACAGATCTCCGATCAATGACACTTATGGAGAGGAGACTTGAAATGATTGACCCTATGCTCTGTTTGAGGGAAGGAATGGAAAAGAAGAGAAAAAGACTAAGGGTAAGGGAAAAATGTGGGTTTAAGTGATATATTTTTCATCAAATTTAGCTCATTTTCTTTTTTCTCATGCTTTATTAGCTAATAATAACCTACCACTTAAGATTTATTGTGAAAGTAATATGAAAAGATTTTGTACACATTTGCCCCACATGTTACAATTATAAACAGATAAGATTACACAGATCTCCGATCAATGACACTTATGGAGAGGAGACTTGAAATGATTGACCCTATGCTCGGTTTGAGGGAAAGGAATGGAAAAGAAGAGAAAAAGACTAAGGGTAAGGGAAAAATGTGGGTTTAAGTGATATATTTTTCATCAAATTTAGCTCATTTTCTTTTTTCTCATGCTTTATTAGCTAATAATAACCTACCACTTAAGATTTATTGTGAAAGTAATATGAAAATATTGTAATAATTGATATTGATTTTAATTTGAACTTACTGTTACAATTATTTTTTTCTCTTTCTTTTTTCAAATTATTTTTTTCTCACCAATGTTAGCTAATAATAACCTACCACTTAAGATTTATTGTGAAATTATTGTGAAAATATTGTGATAATTGATATTGATTTTAATTTGAACTTACTTTTACAATTATTTTTTTCTCTTTCTAAAAAAATTAGCTACCAATATTAGCTAATAATAACCTATCACTTAAAATTTATTGTTAAAACATGGTAAAAATAGTATGATAACATTTCTCAACTTCAATTTCTTATTCTTTATTTTATTTTTCCCTTATCTTTTTTTTTTCATCCACACGTTTCTTTTCTTTCTTTTTTTCCCCTTTTTTTCTCCTCCACACCTTTCCTTGTCTTTATCTTCACTTTTCCTTTTTCATTTGTTCTCTGGCACTTCGTCTGAGAAGTGAGAACTGGAGCTCTTCACTTTTCTGTTGGGATGTTTTTTTCTTTTCTTCTCTTCATCTTCTCTTCTTCTTTATCTTTTTAGGCCCAATTATATTTTGCTAGTGGAAACTTGAGGATTAAAATCAGGACGCGGTCAGAACCTAAAGTTAGGGGGCAGCTTTACTGTTTGTTGTGTGCAATAGCTTCGGCCTTTGACTCTATTACTTAATTACTAAAGATTTTTGTTTAAAACTTTTTAAAGGGACAAATTGTTTGTTTTGGATAAAATAGGTTGATTGGGTTAATTTTTTTTAGCTTTATTATTGGTATTTTTTGTTGTTGGACTAATTTTTTTGGGCTTATATATTTTGTTATAGATTTAATCTATTAATTTTTATGGCCTTTAAAATGTGGAAAATGCTAAAACTATAAAAATTTTACAAATTGTTAATGTGGTAAATGGTTATTAGTAAATAAAAAGTGATACAAGTGTACGAACGTATAAGAATTCGCTATTTTAATAGTTTGTAAAAATTTTGTAAAAAATTTTGTGGCTATAACATTACTCTTAAAAAATTGATGGCATTGTTAAGGGAGAGGGGGCAAAGTGTAATTTTATTACAAAATTACTAAAATTAATACATATAAAATATACTATTAATTTTTTATAATTAAAAAAAAATTGGGAGATGCCCCAAGTCCATATATAGCTCCGTCCGTGCCCCAGACAATGTACAATGTTGCAAAATTATGCACCTAACAGTCTGGCTACCAAATGTGCTACGACTTGAATCAAAAAAAAAAAAATGTGCTACGACTTCAACTACTCAACAATCACGTGCTTAGAATTAGCTGAGCTCTTCTGTTGCGGAGGTGCTAAATAATGCACCTAACAAATTTTTTTTTTTTTTTTTTTTTTCAGTTCTTCATCTTGCAGCCCCAGGCTGCCTGTGAATTTCGTTTTTTTTTTGGGCTCCAAATATAAATAAATGAGTTATAAAAAAAAATGCCAATAATTCTACTTCTACCCACTAAATGCTGGGACACTAATTAAGTCTCTAATATATTATTAAGCCACCACTAATATTTCTACTTTGCTATTAGACCAAAATGTGCAAGACTGTAAGTGTTGGTCCACCGCCACAGTGTGACTTGGTGGTAGAAATTCTTATATTATTACATATGATGTTTGACAAGAATTGAGCGGTTTGAACAATAGCACCCCAATAAATGTATTGTACTCATTATGATAGTCTTACCAGGACTCCCTCTAATACAAATAGTATTATTTATTGTCATCACTTGACGAGGAGTCGATAAATTCACACCAAATATCCCTTTCTTTATTTGGAAAGAAAAAAAAGTGTTGGTCCACGTGTTTTATTTTGGACTTCTGGACTTCTGTTTTTGGATGTACTCTAGTTTCATCATCAACGAGTTTGAGAAAGAGCCAGATTATTTTTTCTAATCTCCTCATCAGACTTAGCCCATGACCATGACATGATAAAGATATATGATAAGATAAAATAAATTAAAAACATGTGGCACACTGACAAGGCCATGTACCATTCATTGCTAACTGTCATCGACGTTGAAGATATGAAACAGACTTTAATGAAATAAATTTATATCTTTCCAGTACGATTTCATCTTTTCATGATGTTTTTTTTTTTTTTTTTTTTTTTTTTTTTTTTTTTTTTTTGCAGAAGTGATAAATGTGTGTACACGATTCCCAGAAGTAGTGTGCAACATTATTGGATATGAAAAATCGCTAGCAAACACCATAAAAATATGGGGCCTAGGGGATATTACCTATTCATGATTGAAAAGGCCAAATAACACTCCAAAACTCTACATTTTTGGCTGCCTTCGTTCTTAGAGCATCCGCATCCGGAAATTCCATCTCATTCTATTTTACCATCTCAAAAAATTACTTTATCAATTTTACAATACAATTTTACAATTCTCCAACATCCCAATCTTTTATTTCCCAATTCTACTCATTAAAATAATATTTTTATACAATAAAATAATATATCTCACAATTAACATTATCCGATACAACACATTATTTATACATTATTTATTCTTTCTCTCTTTCTTTCTTTCTTTCTGTTCATGAACCACCACCACCACCACCACCGGTGCACACCACCACCACCGGCAACCCAATCTACCGTTAACATCAAAAAAAAAAAAAAAAAAAAAACCAGAGAAAACCAGACCCACAGCAAACCACACCAAAAAAAAAAACCCAGACCCACCCACACCATCAACATCACCACCACCACCACCCCCTCCGCCCATCAACACCACAAAAAAAAAAAAAAAAAACACGGTGATCTCCGACGCCGATCTCGCCATGCGGTGATCCACGCGGTGACACAAAAACAAAGTGCCCATCACCACCACCACCGGCAACCCAATCTACCGTCAACATCAACAAAAAAAAGAAAAAAACCAGACCCACAGCAAACCACACAAAAAAAAAAAAACCAGACCCGCCAACACCATCAACAACACCACCACCACCACCCTCTCCGCCCATCAACACCACACAAAAAAAAAAATTAAGTGATCTCCGACGCCGATCTCGCCATGCGGTGACACAAAAACAAAGTGCCCATCAACACCATGCCGTGACCCACGCCGATCTCGCCGGATCCAAACATGGCGATCTCCAAGACAACCCACTTCAGCCCACACCCAAACACTGATCTCTGCGCCAAACCCACCACCGAAGAAAGAGAGAGCAACGAAGATGAACGAAGATCAAGGAAGAGAAGGAAGAAAGAAAGAGAGAGCAGGGAGAAAGAGAGAGCAACGAAGATCTCAGAGAGCAAGAAGAAGAGAGAGCAGAAAGAAAGAGAGAGGCGGAAGAGAGAGAAAAGAAAGAGAAAAATGAGAGAGGAGAGAGAAATGGCGGGTTAAATGAGGGAGGAGAGAGACAAAAACGTATTAAAATAATATTTTTTTTTTATAACATTGAGCTACAGTACCATCTTACATTTGAGATGGTACTGTAGCAAAATCTCAAATTTTTTTTGACATTTTGCATTTAGCCTGCCGGCTGTTGAGCATTCTTTGGGCTTGTATGCCAAATATGCTTTGCATTTGGCATATGGCAAGCCCATTGGTGATGCTCTTAGACAGTGGAATATGACTAGTTTCTCTTTTTTTGAAAGCTGGGATTTTTTGTTTGCACTTTTTTAGTAACGTTGTTTAAGTATTAAAAAAAAAATATATGAGTTATATGAGTTAAAAATTATTGTAAAAATACGCATTATAGAAATAATAAGAACTGTATTGTTTAAACATTGAAAACATTGGGTTTTTTGTTTCAAAAGGTGAAGATGAGCTTAGAAAAATAGAAAACAAAAGAAAAGAAAGATATGACAACTAGGAGCACGTTTATTGTGGTTGATAATATATGCCGGATTCATGATATGATTTTGTACACATTTGCCCCACATGTTACAACTATAAACAGATAAGATTACACAGATCTCAGATCAATGACACTTATGGAGAGGAGACTTGAAATGATTGACCCTATGCTCGGTTTGAGGGAAAGGAATGGAAAAGAAGAGAAAAAGACTAAGGGTAAGGGAAAAATGTGGGTTTAAGTGATATATTTTTCATCAAATTTAGCTCATTTTCTTTTTTCTCATGCTTTATCCAAACAGCGAAAAAGACTTAATTTCTCTTTTTTCCCTCCTCTTTCCCTCAAACAAATTAAAACGTAATGTGAGTATTTCCCTAACTAATGAAGTCTATCTTCTCTAGCTATTAGAACATGCTAATGTTAACCTGAGTTAATGCAAACTCGAGAATTTCAAGATAATATTCATGCCTAAAATTCCTAATCAATTAGTGGCATAATAATATATTTTTCTAATACTATATTAATATTATTCAAAGATATAAAAAAGAGGCTAAGATATAGTTATATCATGTGTATTCCTTGCTTGACAATACATCAGATATTAAAACTTCTGAAAGACCAAAAAAATATTAAAGAATCAGATGATTCACTGCAAAAAAATATTAAATAATCAGATGATTCACTGCATAGAAATTATTAAAACAAAACAAAACATATATGACTAAACAATAGACAAATATAAGAGAAAGATAGATTACATTTAAAAGAATAATTCATGGCTATAACTATTGAAAGGAATCAAAAGATTCAAAGCTTACAAATTATAGGTAATATATATATATATATATATAGTGTGTGTGTGTGTGTGTGTGTGTGTGTGTGTGTGTGTGTGTGTGTGCGCGCGCGCGCGCGTGTGTGATTACATAAATTCAGATATTAAAACTTCCAAAATACCAAAAATATATATAATTAAAGAATAAGTTATTGAAACAATTCAAAAAATATATGACTATTCAAAAGAGAAATATAAAAAAAAAAAAAAAAAATTACATGAACTCATAAAGTAATAAGTTTTAGATATTAACAGGTCTAAATTTTAAACGAACCTTATTAACATGTGGACCACGCTAAATAATGTTGAGCAGGAGCCCACATTGAAATAAAGAAAGTCATACCTCCTCTTTATATATATCGTATATAAGCTTTTTACCCAAGAAATTAACATACTTTCATATCATGAGGTGAAGTAAAGATATATGCAGTAGTAGTAACCTTAAATTTCAATTATTATAAGCTTTTTTTTCTTGTAAAAAACTGCTAGAGAGAGTTTTGTAGTTCATGTATGAAAATTGCTTTTTAAAAATACACGAAAAATCATAAAAAAAAAATTAAAAAAAAATTTAACAAAGCAGAGGAGAAGAAAATAATAGAAGAAGAGCTCATACCTCTACTCGACTTTAAAAAAAATATTGGAGTTTGCACTGTTTTCATAGTATTCATGATTAACCTCATAAATTTGGAGATAAATTATCAATATTTGAGTTTGAGTTTAAATTGGACTTGTTAGAGAAATAGAGTTTCACTCTTTATTAAGTTTAGATTAAACAAAACTAATTTTATTGAAAAAAATGATAATAATGTGGCAAATTTTGGAGAGATCAATAAAAAGTCAAAAGTTTCGGTTATATATATATATATATATATATATATTAGATTGCTTTAGGAAATATATGAAATTTGGTTTATAAAGACTTTAATTTTTTATCAACTGAGAAACTTCTTGAACATTGGGGCCGAGTTTTTGGGCCCATCTTCATAGATTATCTCCCCATTCAGCAATAAGAGTTTGGAAGTGCAATTATCACGCATTTATGATAGAACAACTCTCAATTTTTTTGGGCCGCACTGTATAATCGTGCTTAAGGGACAACGTTACAAAACATTGAGCCTCTAAACCCAATGGGTTTAATTGACAGCAACAAATAACATTGGGCCTTCAAGCCCTATGAATATATGCATGAATTAAACATGTTCTTTTTCCAACTTTGGACAAGAAAGCTCTGGTTTTTGTGGCATTGTAATCTAGAGACAATGCACAGAGTTGGTATACGATAAAAGTTTTTCATATTTCATTCATTGAAACTTTGGATAGAACCTTTGGTCATGCACTTCGTATTCCTCTACGTTAATATTTTGGTGGGGGGAAATACTAGGGATGTGGTTAAATTTTAGGCTAAATTACAAACTGCAGTCCTAAAGTTTAAAAATATTTAAATTTTACACTTTAAAATTTTATAATTTGGATTTTAGCCTCTAAAGTTCTATTTGGTTTGCATCAGCAGCCATTCCGTCCATATTTTTCATTAAATACCACATAAACTTGTCACGCGTGTTTAATATGTCCAATAAAATTATGTTGTATCATTTTTGTAACCTTAAAAGTTTAAATAATTAAAAATGACATGGCATAATAAAAATTAAATGGCATGTGCGAATCAACATGCATAAATATATAGTAGAACATTCTATAATTGCCTCAAATTTTATCGAATTCCAAAAAGTAAAACACAAATTTAACAGTTTCTACACAATAAACTTATGTGTCGTACTTCTCCTTCCCAAATCTTAAATTCTCATAAAAGTTTTATTCTACAATTTTATTTTTATACTTCTACTGGTTTGTTTAATTTTCTCTTGAACACAAGTAGAGCTCAAACGTAGCACCAAGCTAAATAATATATTGAATCTTGATCAATTTACTTTTTAGACAAGTTTTTCATTCATGAACTTATTAAAATTATCGTATTCACTAACCTTGTATTTATAGCAAAAATACATAATTCTCTAACACGAAATGAATTATTTAGATTACAAATAAATGTAAATTAATAATTACATATTTCTTAACTTCATCTAGAAACTTAGAAAATTCATTCTCAAAGCATATATATATATATATATATATATATATATATATATAGACATGTGATAACAAACAAGCATGTTAAAAAGGTGAGCAAACATTTACAAGGCTTAAAAACGTGTGAAAAGGAGGCTATGCTGACAAACATGCGAAGGCAGAATTAAAACAAAACAAAAATTTGGGAAACGTGTGAAAAGGAGGCTATGCTAACAAACATGTGAAGGCAGAATCAAAACAAAACAAAAATTAGGGTTTTCTAGGTAATGGTATCACGCACGTTAGAACAAGTCTACGTACACATGAGTTCAACTTGCGTGCGCAAGCTAGATCATGCGTATGCAGATCCTTACCCAGAAACCCTAATCAACACAAAAACAGAGCAGAAACTTAAAACGTAAAATCTAGCAACCTATCATACTTAAAGACATAAGAAAATCTAAAACTAACCTAAACAAACATAAGTAAGCATAAACTAAACAAAAGAAGCAGATTAAAACAAAGATTAAGGCAGAAAAGAAAAAAAAAAGTTGTAAAGCATACTTTAAGGTAAAAGCTCCTAGGCTTGATTTTTTACCATTCTACTCAGTCAAATCTATCACAATTCAATAAAAGAGTGATTAGTAATGTAAGGTTGAATTTATTTAATCATGTGTTGGCTTTATTCCGTGTTAAATTTGCTTGTAATTTAGCAATTAATATCATGTATTTAGGTGAGAACTATGTAAGGGTAGTGTGTGAGAGAGTGTGAAGAAAACTCAAGATGTGTGCAATTGAAAGGAGTCTCACAACTGGATCTCGCGACTGGCTCGTGACTGGCAAGTCTCCAGAATGGCACACATGTGAAGCATGCATGGGGAGCTGAAGGGTCATGACAGCTGAAGCACTACAAGACAAAACTTTTAGTCTGGCCAGACAGTTAGTTCATGACTTAAACTCACGACTCGTTCCAGTCGCGAAGTCGCGAGGCTGAGTTGCCAAAATGCTCTGTTTGGTTGAAACATTACTTTTCGCATTCCTCATACACACTACTATAAATATTCTTATACCCACGAAATGTTAAGAGCTTCTAAAGAGAATTTTGAAAGAGAAATCCTGGAGAAAAACAAGATTGACTCATCCACAATCTTCATCCTTTGATTCTCCAAATTCCTTGAGAGGTACATTTAGTCAAATCCTTATTTCACCATGCCCATATCAGTGAGGAGGTATTTTGGTACTTAGGAAGCAGTTCAGAGGGGACCAATTCATTTTGGTTGATGCAATGGGCTATTGCAAAATCCGGTAAGCTAGAGAAGACAAGGCTCAGTGTAACCCTATTGGAGCAAGAAGCTTGCGTAACCCTATTGGAGCGAGAAGCTTGGAGGGCTTAGGTGCATTGGGTAGATTAGGTTTAAAGGATCTTCTGCTATTCATGTATTCCAACATTATTCTCTAGTGGATTATTGACCGTTTGGAGGGCGGCAGAGAGGTTTTTCATTGAGTACTTCTGTTTCCTCTTCAATAACATATCGCCGTGTTATCTTTGTATTTGCATCTCTCTTCCTTACTCTTTATCATTTAATTGTTGCTGTATTTGTGATTAATTATGGCTTAGAGTGTTTTACTAATTTGGGTTTAACTTATATTTATATTTCGCACATATATTGTTTAATTATATGCTTGTGTTGGTTTCACAAAGTGGGCTCCACAATCAGACATATTGGCACACGGATCAATAGGAGGGTTCTTAACTCACTGTGGGTGGAACTCGTCTTTGGAGAGTATACTAAATGGAGTGCCAATGATAGCTTGGCCATTGTTTGCAGAGCAAAAAATGAATGCTACACAGTTAGCTGAAGATTGTGGTGTGGCTGTGAGGCCCAAAGTTGCGCCAAGTAAAGAAATAGTAGGAAAGGAGGAGATTGAAATGATGGCGAGGAATGTTATGGAAGGGAATGGTAAGGCAATGAGGGCTAGAGTTAAGGAGCTTAAGAAAAGTGGGGAAAAAGCTTTGGCAGAGGGTGGTTCTACGTTCAACACTTTGTCTCAATTGGTAAACCTATTCCAATTGAACTGTCAACTCCAGAAAGGTTAAGGCTCCATGACCCGCCATCAAAGTGGGAGCCAATTGCTGGTGGCAGTGTTTAATTAATTTGTTTTTGTAGCAACTTTTGTTTTGTGTGTCCTGTAAGAGCCTTTGGAATGCTTAAGTAAGTTTTAATTTGGTTCCTCAAAAAAAAAAAAAAAGTAAGTTTTATTTTTTTTTCTTTTTTTCTTTTTTTTTGGGTCAATAAGATCAGTTCAGCAAAGAGAGAAAGGATGGGCGGCTTTCCCTTCTTACATATATAACTTTGAGATTGAATTCCCTCTGTATGTAGATGAAGTTATAAAATGTATAATTATTATCTCTAATTTTTTTATATTCTAAATAATTAATTAAGTTCTGAAAAGGTAAAATAGATAAATTAATTTTTTGTGGAGTCAAATAGTTAAAATTATGGTTCCACTAATGTAAATGCTCTTATGGAAGGAAAATTTTATAATATTTTTAAAAACTATTATATAGCACTTCAATAAGTTTTTTTTTTTTTTTTTTTTTTTTTTTTTTTGGCCCTTCAATAGTTAGTAGCGTGTTGAACTGTACTACCTAGAGACTTATCTAGAGGTATATATTCTATGGCCTATTCGATACTCAGGTTACTCTGCTAGAAATCATTTCTCTCATTGTGTAGGCAAAACAGTACGCATGGTTAGACCAACAGAATGACGAGGCCTAGCCCACCCACACCACCCCCCCCCCCCCCAAAAAGCAAAACAGAGTTTAAGATCACGTGCATTTTCTAGACAAATTTGCAGATTTTTAATTGTTCTTAATTAGTGGAATATGACTAGTTTCACATTTTTTCACTGCTGGGATATTTTGTTTGCACCGTGTAAAACTTAATTTTCTAATTCCTGCTTAAAATGCACATTGGGTTTTTGTTCCAAAAGGTGATGATGAGCTTGGACCAGTGTTTGTGTAATTTCTTTTCCTCCTAAAAATATTCTTGAATATTCAGGAAAAACAAAACGAAAGAAAGATATGACAACTAAGAATGCGTTTTACACTGTAGTTGATAATATATGCCGGATTCATGACATGATTTTCTACACATTTTCCCTATATGTTACAACTATAAACAGATAAGATTACACAAATCTAGGATCATTGACACTTGTGTAGAGGAGAGTCGAAAGGATTAAAACCTTATGTTTGGTTTGAGGGAAAGGAATAGAAAAGAAGAAAAAAAGCTAGATTATTTTTTCAAATCTCCGCCTCAAACTTGGCCCATGCCCATGGCCTGATTTGATGGGCACTCATAAAGATATATGTGATAAGATATATAGACCTAAGCCAATTCGATTATGGAGCCAATTAACATGTGACAACTACGAAATTCTACATTTTCGGTAGTCTTCGTTCTTAATTAGTGGAATATGACTAGTTTCACATTTTTTCACTGCTGGGATATTTTGTTTGCACCGTGTAAAACTTAATTTTCTAATTCCTGCTTAAAATGCACATTGGGTTTTTGTTCCAAAAGGTGATGATGAGCTTGGACCAGTGTTTGTGTAATTTCTTTTCCTCCTAAAAATATTCTTGAATATTCAGGAAAAACAAAACGAAAGAAAGATATGACAACTAAGAACGCGTTTTACACTGTAGTTGATAATATATGCCGGATTCATGACATGATTTTCTACACATTTTCCCTATATGTTACAACTATAAACAGATAAGATTACACAAATCTAGGATCACTGACACTTGTGTAGAGGAGAGTCGAAAGGATTAAAACCTTATGTTTGGTTTGAGGGAAAGGAATAGAAAAGAAGAAAAAAAGAATAAGGGGGAAGGGAAAAATGTGGGCTCAAGCGATATGTTTTTCATCAAATTTGGCTTATTTTCTTTTTTCTCATGCTCTATCTAATCAGCGGAAAAGACTTAATTTTTCTTTGTTTTCCTCATCAAATTTGGCTTATTTTCTATTTTCTCATGCTCTATCTAATCAGCGGAAAAGACTTAATTTTTCTTTGTTTTCCTCCTCTTCCCCTCAAACAAAACATAATGTAAGTGAGTATCTCCCTAACTAATGAATTCTATCTTCTCCAACTATTAGAACATGATAATGTTAACCCGAGTTAATGCAAGCTCGAGACTTTCCAAATAATATTCATACCTAAAATTTCTAATCAATTAGTGGCATAATAATATATTTTTCTAATACTATATTATTCAAAGATATATAAAAGAGGCTAAGATATAGTTACACCATGCGTAATTCTTACTTGACAATACATCATTTAATAATTTTTTTAGATTAATAGTTTGAAAATCCTATTTTTGGATTACCTCTTATCTTTATGTTTTCAAGAAACTTCAAATTTCATTTTAATTGAATATTTTTTTTATTTAATTCATAAACTCATATTTTAAATACAATTTTAAAGTTAAAAAAAAAAAGAGTTTAAATTTAAATATTTCATGTATGGGATGGTTATTGATTTTTGATTTTCTTGATATGTTGTGAAAATGTTAGCTGTAAGAAGATAATAAAACCATAAGTAGAATTACCTCTCCAATTTTGTCAAAGTACCTGTTTCTCCAATGTTATAGCATAATGCAATTTTGCTGGACTTGTTTGTTGATTTCTTTAACTCAGATAGGATCTTTTCAATAGAAGTTGCCTCGATTCTTGTGGATATAAAACTAATATGTGAGAGTTTTGATAATAAAGTCTACTGTCCTGAACTCATATAGCATCTTTAAGATATAATTACTCTGCTCTAACTCTTAATAATAATAATAATAAAAATTGTAACTAATTAAAATAATATAAAATAAACAATTAATATTCCTTTAATTTTATTAAAACTTTTGGGAATAGTGAATTGTAGATTTTATATACTAGTATGAACATGCAAAACAATATCTTGTAAGACAGTTTTTATTAAACCAAAAATTTATAATAGGTTATCAATAAAAAATAATGCAAGCATGCAGAGTGTGTAGGATAAAATGGGTTGCTTTCTTTGAACATGTTATATAGAAATTTTTGTATAAATGGACTTATATTCATTGAACTCTCCCATACATGAAATTTTTTTTTTTTTTTGAGAGACTCCCATACATGAAATTAGATTGCTTTAGGAAATATATTAAATTTGAATTATAAAGATTTTTTAATTTTTTATCAACTGAGAAGGTTCTTTAACCATTGGGCCGAGTTTTTTGGCCCATATTCATAGATTATTTCCCTTTCAGCAATAAGAGTTTTGAAGTGCAAGCTAGTATCACACATTTTTTTTGGGCCGCACTACATTGGGCCCTAGCCCAATTGTGCTTAAGGGGCAACGTTAGAAAACTTTGAGCCTCCAAACCCCATGGATTTTATTGACAACAACAAATAACATTGGGCCCCCAAGCCCAATGAATATATGCATGAATTAAACATGTTCAGATTCCAACTTTGGAAAAGAAAGCCCAGGTTTTTGTGGCATTGTAAATCTAGAGGCAATGCACAGAACTGGTATACGAAAAATGTTTTTCATATATATATATATATTTTTTTTTGAAGCAAATGTTTTTCATATTTCATTCATTGAAACTTTGGATAAAACCTTTGGTCATGTTCTTCGTATTCCTTTAAGTAATATTTTTGTGGGGAAATACTAGGGTGTGGTTAAATTTTAGGCTAAATTGCAAATTCTACTCCTAAAATTTGGTGATGTTTGGGTTATATATAGACTATGAAATTTTTGAATTTAAATTTTAGTCCTTAAAGTTTTATTTAGTTTGTATCAACAATTATTTCATCCATATTTTTCGTTAAGTTCCATATAAACTTATCACATACGTTTAATTTATCTAATAAAATGATATTGCATCAATTTTATAACCTAAAAAGTTTAAATAATTAAATAATTAAAAATGACATACATGAATCGACGTGCATAAATATATGAGAGAACATTCTATAATTGGCTCAAATTTTATCAAATTCCAAAAAGTAAAACACAAATTTAAGAGTTTCCAAAGAAAAAGAAAACGTATGTGTTGTTCTTCTCCGAACTCCTAAATCTTAAATTCTCACAAAAGTTTTATTCTACAAGTTTATTTTTATACTTATCTACTGGTTTTTTTAATTTTCTCTTGAATTAAACGTAGCACCAAGCTAAATAATATATTGAATTTTGATCAATTTATATTTCAGACAAGTTTTTCATTCATGAACTTATAGAAATGATCATATTCACTAACCTTGTATTTAATACATAATTCTATAACACGAAATGAATTATTTAGATTACAAATAAATGAAAATTAATAATTACATAGTCTTCAAATTTTTTGGTTTGCTTTTGAATTCTCAATAGACTTAATCTAATTATAGTAGATTCGTTTAGCTAGGCTAAAATAGTGTTTATATTTTCATGAAATTTGTATGAAATTCAGTTTTCATCCCTAATAAAAAAATTCCTGACAACGTTACAATCTTTTCTTAAAAATATTTTTTGGTAATTTAGGGGCTAAAGTAAGGACAAACTAATAACTTTTTCAATAATTAAAGATGAAAAAAAAAATTAAGTTGAACAACAGAAAGTGTAACATAAGTTGAAGAATGAATTAAAAAAATTTTTTTTAATGAAAGTGGAAATTCATGCACACGTTAATACAAAAACAATTTTATTGTAACCTACATTTACAATAAAGTGGTTAAAATTTACAGTGTGATATTTTCCTTAAACTTACTCTTTTCTTTCCAAACTTAAAATTTAAGCTTAGAATTAACTGTAAACAAAATATACCTACGAAAAACTAACTAATGAAGTTCATGGAAATAGGAAATGAATTAATGTATTAATTGCAAGTAATGTTGCATTTTTATTTTTTTGGCTAAATGAACAAATTTTATAGTGTGTTAAGGCAACCTCATGACCATCCCAACTAGTGTTCACTAGCTAAGAGTGATCATCTCTATGCCTTATTAAGTATTAATAAATGCCCTATTAAGTATTAATAACCTATGATCATCGCACGCCCTTAGTGCGATAGTTAGGTCGCTTAGAACGAGTTTCATACACATACACTTAGATTAGGCTAGAGTAGAATTTCTATCTTGTATAAAAAATAATAATAAAAAATAACCCATGGATCATAAGGAATTTTAATCACGCTTTGAATTACACAGTCATGATTCGTCCATCAGACTTAGGTTCCTATCTCCTTAGTGATCAAGGACACACAAAGTTTCTGATCTAAGTTGTCATATATTCATGAATGCTATTTTTGATAATCAAATCAAAGTTGTTTTTTTTTTTTTTTTTTTTGAGGAAGATCAAATCAAAGTTGTTGGTATTAAATATATATGTTTTATGGACGTGAAGGGAAGCAATATTCCCACAGATAACTGGCAGACGTGGATTGGTGTTTAGTACACACCAACGTGTGGTGGCCCTTTAAAAATAGGGATTTAGATCGAGAAGTATTGCAGATGATGCAATTTCTCTCAATGGTCAAGATTAAAGGTTTAAAAAAAAAATTTTTAATTTCAACAATTAATTAAAAAATTTAAGAAAAGCAAAAAGTGAAAATTGAAAAAAAAAAATGTGAGAGGGAAGGAAGGAATTGCATTAAATGCAAACCCTGAATATTGCACTTGATCTCAATCCAAAAAATAGCCAACACTAACAATACTATTGCGTTGAGGATGAAAAACTTTGTCTATTGATGAAAAAATAGTGGGTCTCACAGTATTGTTTATAAATTTTTTGGTACTATTCGTGGGCTTCATTGCACTTTTGATACTATTTATGGGCCCACTATACTATTTCAACTAACTTTTACCTTTATCTACGGTACTTTCAGTAATAAGATTTCAGTTTCAGCAAAATAAGCGGTATCCAAACACACCTTAACAATACTATTGAATCTTTTAAGAGTAATGTCAAAGCTACAAGCTTATATATAACATTTTTAGAAATTGCTGAGGTACACATTTTTACTAGTTCGCATTTAGGCTTACCACTTACGCCACATTTTTATTTACCAATAACTACTTACGATATCAACAATTTGTAAAAAAAAAAAGTAATAATAATAACTCCAGCATTTTCCTTAATTTAGTTTCTTTAAAAAAATTTATACATCTAAAATATAACACTATATATATATATATATATATATATATTGTAGGGATATTGGGCCCAGAAGTTCATTACCCATCTGCATATTGGGCTTGTAACCCAAGCCGAGAACGAAGGTTTGTCCGAGGAGGAAGAATCTTTATCAAAAGAGATTGTGTTAATAAATAAAGAGGTTAGTTTTGGTCATAATGGCTCGGCAGGATGGGCCGAGAATGAATGACTCCTTAGCTAACCAAAGCCGAGGACCAAAGACGTTGTCTGTCAATCAAGGTAATGTTCCAGGAAATTCTGTTGGTACAGATAAGCATTGTTAGGGTACTTTTTTATTACACCTAATTTTATTTACACACATCATTTTATTTAAAACCCAAGAATACTTATACTTGGTAATATTCGAAAAGTTCATGATTCAAGTCCATGGCAAAAACAATTTTATCAATGGAATTCAAATCCATAAATCAAAGCCCATGATTTAAACCCATGGCAATCTATCTAAAAGCCCAATTCTCATTGGCAACATCGAAGCCCAATTCTCATTGGCAACATCCAAGCCCAATTTCTATTGGCATTACTTTATCAAAAAACACCCAAAATTATCAACACTTGGCAAAGAAAATATACATACATACATATATATATATATATATATATATCATGGTAAAATGTTATTATGGCAAAAAGGACCATGGTGATCGTCCTAAGGATCATCCTCTCGTATTATAAACTCGTGAAAAGTATAAACACCATTTGCATCACAACATATATCTTCAACACTCGTGGTAAAACATTCAAACCTACAAGCTCATCATTCAAATTATGATGCGATTATTAGAAGCCATGAACATTGTTTTATGAAATTCATCATAGTAAATAATGTTTATAAAAGAATTCCGAAAAACTTGTCTTGTTATTCCAAACACTACAACTAATTGCCCAAAGGCCCATTGCAAATATTTTTGAAAAACCCAAAAAATATTTACTAATAAAAATTCATGACAACATGTGCACACAACCCAGCCCAAGGGAACTAGCCCATGTGAGCAAGCTCAAGCAAAGAAAGGACATGTGGCCTAACTAAGTGGTGAAATGGAGCAAAGTTCTAGCCCAAAAAGTCCCCAGCAAGAGTCTTAAGAGAGGGTAACCAGCCCTTGTTCATCCTTAACCAAAAAACAACTAGAGACCCCAACAAGAAAACTAAGCCTTTGAGAATGAACTAAGGGCTATCCCATCAGGTTTTTGCCACCCTCTGCCTAACGTGAACAGTGCCAAAGGGCTGTCATATCAGCTGAAGTCTAAAGGATGATCAAACTCCATCATCTTCCTCAAAGCTGTACCTCCAGCGGAAGAGGTGCTGAAGCCAAATTATCCAAATTTCAACAAATTGATGCTATAAATGGCAAAAACGTTCAAGACATGATTCATGTACCAAGCCCATGAATCCTAAAGGGGAAATATTGGGAACATGTGGTTTGCAGGGCATAAAGAGATCTCCAGCGGAACCCCTCAAAATAGACTAGAACTTGACACCTGGCTTGGGGTGTTAGATCTTGCTTTTTGGGGGACCAAATCTCGGTTGCAGCATTAGGATTCTCTCTTGATACACAATAATCAAGCTCAGCCCAAGAATCCTAGCATTTAATGCAAAAAGCTCTAAAATCCCATCATTACTCAAAGAAGCAAGGCAACCCCTTAAATGATTTTTTCTACTTCTGATCAACCCCAGGAAAGTTTGACTTTGATTTCGTCAGCCTTGATACGTCATACGTTTTGGATCCTTGTCAATTAATGCATTTCTTCAGCTCCATTATAAATAGACCAGCAGATTAACCCCAAGGGTAGGCTGACTACCCATCTGAGACTTAGAGATTGGCTGGCCATTCCTTTTGTTGGTGGTTCAGCTCTTTTAAGGCTCACCATCCATCACCTTCCACCTTCACCCATCTAATCCCAGACATCCTTCACCCCTTTACACTGCCATAGTTCATAGATGTCTTCCAACCAGTCATAAACAACTATTTACTCATAAAAGACTTCAGTCTCAACATCTGTCCCATACCACTCACTCAAAAAATAGACCTCATTCATCTCGTCCACACCTTATAAACACTCACCCATTGAAATTTTAGCTTAGTACTTGCTGCTCCGAACTGGGGATTTCTTTTTTTTTCCCTTCACACCATGCCAATTAATCCTCCTTTTTTTCTTCCTATGGAACCTTTAATCTTTACTTTTTACTTTACAGTTGAAGGATATGATGTATTTTTAACAATCGAACTCTTCCCTCACATTGATGTAATGGTGGCTGAAAGTGCAATAAATTCCTCTTGAACAAAACACATAAGTACCTAAAATTTACCTTAATTTGTCCAAATACTGATTGCTGGACCATGTAATTTCATCCCTACTGTTGGACAATTTATCTTTTGGACTTAAATGTAACTTTACCCTTACCACTGGAGAATTTATTTCCCTTGAACTATCAAGAACAGGACCATTACTGTACTAACTAAGCATCGTAAAGTATTCTTTTATTGGGCTTTTGTTGTTGTTTTGTTGAATGCAGCCATTGTCTCCTTGCTTGGATAGGCTTGTCATTACACCGATAGCCTTTGGGTGTCCGCTTAAGAGCCCATAGTTGAGTTTCGGTTTGGTTCCCCAACATCTTATTCAGAAGCATCAATTTTCACCCCCAACAAGCATTACAGAAATGTCAAACAGGAAAGAGTCCTAAAATATCTAAAGAGAAAGCTGCTGCCTCTGCATTCAATACTCTGCAGCTAACCCCTGGCCGTATTAATGTAAAAGTGATATCTAAACAGTGTTATTCAGCCTTACAGCTATTGTGTAAAGACTTCCGGAAGGTGCTGATGGGACAAGTATCAACAGCAACCATCAAGCCTACACGTGGAGGGTAAGGGAAGAAGGAAAAGATGGTATAAAATAGAGGAGAAACCCAAAGAGCAAGGGATCGGAAGAAGAGAAAAAGAAATACTGTAGCAACCTAGAACTAAGTTTGTAACCAACTTGTGAATCAATACACCTAATCTCCTCGGATTGAGCCGATGACGTTTTTCTTTGAATAAATCTTTTCTGTCTTTACCCTTCTGGTTGCTTGGATCTATTATACTTGTTTTCAACCCATTAAAGCTCAGTTTTTCCAACCTACTCTCTACAAATTCATTGTTTTGGGCTCTTTGGGCCTAGGTTTATCCACCTTGTGGACTAGGTATCCGAATTGTGACCTTACAATTGGCTCCGTTTGTAGGGAGAAACCAGGGACAGCTACGCTTATCCGATGAAGGCGGGGGTCTTTGGCCCTTATGATGTACTTGGGCGCCTAGAAGCTGGACAAGATCGGCGTATATCCCAAGATCAGGTGAGCCGCTCGTAATTGACCGTCCGCGCTCACAAACTCCTTGGCTCTAAGGATTTTGTCTAGACTATCCTTATTAACCAGACTAAAGTTCGGCTTGACAGTGTGTTTATCTGCAAAATCATTAAAGAAACAAAGAGCTGTTAGAATTAGAAACAGCACAAATAAGAGGGAAAGAGTTAATTGAAGTAGTTTTTCTAAACCTAAAGCCCCACTTGGTTGCTCCTCTCTCGTCGAGCAAGGGAGGCTATCGTGCCACTCTCCTGACACGATCAAGTAATCTTTATTCAGCCCCTTGTTGGATT
This sequence comes from Lithocarpus polystachyus, assembly GCA_033629205.1. Taxonomy (NCBI): domain Eukaryota; kingdom Viridiplantae; phylum Streptophyta; class Magnoliopsida; order Fagales; family Fagaceae; genus Lithocarpus; species Lithocarpus polystachyus. The sequence continues at coordinate 3,428,816 of CM066165.1, forward strand.
CGAGGAGGCACTGGATCAGCCTAACCTCGAGGTACCTTGATTTTAAGTAGTATCCCTACCTCTTTAAATGATGTAGGTTATAAACCAAGTTGACATGGTGGTGAGTTAAACCTAAACCCATTTTTTCATTAAGGGCGTCTACACTCCCTAGTATTCTAAACATATTTAGGGCACATTGAGTAGGGGCTAACCTATAAGCTCTAAGGTAGTCCCTAGTAACGGTACCCATGGGAATCCTCATCCCACCCTCTATAAAGGCAATCATTGGGATCACCACTTCTCTCTCTTGCCTTTTTTCGTGCCACTCCCCCTTTTTACAGTATCTAATGGACACCCTTAGGGGAATCCTATACAGAGCTTTAAAGCTCTCTCTGGCCTCCTCAGAGTCCACCAAATTGTTAAATCTATCCATATCTAGAATAGTTTAGGGGAAATTACGAATGGTGAGAGAAGAAAGTAGGGCCAAGAATGAAAAAAGTACAGAAAAAGGTATAATGTATGGAAAAACAAAATGTAAAGATTCAAAAAAACTTACAGAAAAAAGGGAAATGATCTCGGACAGGCTATTTGTGTTTGAAAGGACACGAGTGATTTGGGACGTTTGGTAAGTTCAATGTAGGTGCGCTGAAACGAAGTGAATGCAAAAGATAAGGTAAATGATTGATTTGAGAGATATTTATACCAAGGAGAGAGATGAGAGCGGGAAAATTCCCGCTCAGTCCCCAGCGAAATCCTCAACCGTTGGATTTGCATCCCACCATAGAACGTGGGGGGACAAGGAGCTGTAATAATTTAATGAAGATGTGCCTTGAGTGCCGTAGCACCAGAAGCATGCCTTAGGTAGTTAAAAAGGTGTCTTTCTAAGTAGAGGTGGAACGAAATGGGCACAAAGCAAATATAGTGACATTGAAATCGTCCTTTCTTCCTAAGGAGTTAGAAAGAAGAATCTTGAAGGGCTATTGTAGGGATATTGGGCCCAGAAGTTCATTACCCATCTGCATATTGAGCTTGTAACCCAGGTCGAGGACGAAGGTTTGTCTGAGGAGGCAGAATCTTTATCAAAAGAGATTGTGTTAGTAAATAAAGAGGTTAGTTTTGGTCATAATGGCTTGACAGGATGGGCCGAGAATGAATGACTCCTCGGCTAACCAAAGCCGAGGTCCAAAAAGGTTGTCTGTTGACCAAGGTAATGTTCCAGGAAGTTCTATTAGTACAGATAAGCATTACAGAAATGTCAAATAGGAAGGAGTCCTAAAATATCTAAAGAAAAAGCTGCTGCCTCCGCATTAAATACTCTGCAACTAACCCTCTGGTCGCATTAATGTAGAAGTGATACCTGAACAGTGTTATTCAGCCTTATAGCTAATGTAAAGACTTCCGGAAGGTGCTAATGGGACAAATATCAACACCAACCATCAAGCCTGCACGTGAAGGGCAATGGAAAGAGGAAAAGAAGGTATAAAATGGAGGAGAGACCCAAAGAGTAGGGGATCAGAAGAAGAGAAAAAGAAATACTATAGCAACCTAGAACTAAGTTTGTAACCAACTTGTGAATCAATACACCGAAACTAATCTCCTCGGATTGAGCCGAGATCGTTTTTCTTTGAATAAATCTTTTCTGTCTTTACCCTTCTGGTTGCTTGGATCTATTATACTTGTTTTCAACCCATTAAAGCCCAGTTTTTCCAATCTACTCTACAAATTCATTGATTTGAGCTTTTTAGGCCTAGATCTATCCACCTTGTGGACTAGGTATCCGAATTGTGACCTTACATATATATATATATAAGCCCAAAAAATTATCCCAACAAAAAAATTATCCATAGCAAAATTTTTATTATAAAAAGAAAAAGCCCAACTAATGAATTTTCCCCAAAACAAACAACCCATCCTTTAAAAAATTTTAAACAAAATAATTTTTCTTTATCCAACGTAAATAGATTAAAAAAAAAAAAACAAATCAAAAACAAAACGTAGCCGGCTAGTATTCACTAGTTAAGAACGATCATCAATTGCCCTATTAGCATTGACCAATGGATGATATGACTTTTAGTACCACACTTGGTTTACTGTGTCTCCTTAGTGGTCAAGGACACAGAAAGATTCTGATCTAACTAAAGTAGTATCGTGTTCATAAATGCCTCACTCACTAAAGTTGTTGTTATTATATGAACCTTACCCATAGACAATTGGTTGTCGTGGACCTAAATTGAAACACTCGTATATAAGAAATCAGATTGCTTTGGAATCACTATACATTAAATTTAGTTAGGGTTTTTATTTTTTATTTTTTTTATCACTTATTACTCCTCACTTAATTTTCGTCACTCATTACTTAAAATACCCCTATTTCCTATACCCACCCGTTTGGCACACTTCACTTAACTTCTCATCACTCAATATTTCTACTTTTTTATGGGACCCACGGATTGACTTGGTACAGCTTTTACTTTTCTTTTTTTTCTCTTCCACCCATAATACCCAAACTCACCGAACCCAGTGAAAAAAAAAAGAAAAAAGAAAAAAGAAGAAGAAGATGAAGAAGACCAGACCAGACCCAGCGTGAAAGGGAAAAGAAAAAAACAAGAAAAAGAAGACCAATGTGAAAGGCAAAAGAAAAGAAGAAGATGACCACCAAACTCACTGAACCTAGAGAAAAAAAATAGAGTCAAAAGTTGCGTCTGAGAAGTGTGACTGTGGGTCCATCAATGTGTGTGTATTTACAAAAATGACATAATGACTCTGTTTCCATAACTTGAAAACACTTAAAATGTATTTTCAGTTTCCATAACACATCACTCAAAACTTAGAGAATTAAGTGATGAAAACAAAAACTGGAAACAATGCCAAACACACTTCTCAGCCGTGGGACCTACATATTTTGAGTTATGGGTAATGGAAACAGAGTTATGGGTGATGGAAACTAAAAATCCAAGCACCCCCTATGCTTTTTCTCAATTGAGAAACTTCTTGAACCACTTGGCTGCGTTTTTAGGATATCTTTTCAGCTTATCCTCATAATCCACATAGATTAACTCGAACCGAATAATGTAATCTTCGACGGCCCATTCAAAGTTGTCAAACAATGACCAGGCAAAGCATCACTACTAAAAAACTGGTGTATAGTGGTGTTTTTGAAAACGCTGCTATAGGTGATCTATTGTGGAATATCTCACAAACGCCGCTACAAACTCTAACTTGTTGTGACGTTTGTCAAAGTGCTACAATAGATTTGGTCTATACCAGCTCCTTAAGGGTCTTTAGTGGCACTTTTTTTTATACAGGGCTTATTACGGCGCTTGAAAGAGCCGCAATAGGTCTAGGAATAATATATATATATATATGTGTGTGTGTGTGTGTATAATTCTGTTCTTTTTTTTTTTTTTTTTTTGAAAAATACTTATTATGTCAGTTGGAAAGTGCCACAATAGGTCCAACCCAAAAAAAAAAAAAATGAAAGGCATAAAGATTGGTATGTTGTTGTTAAAACTAAAACTAGGGATGCATTCGATGTTGGTCCTAGTCCCCAATGTGATGATGAAGATGTGGATACATTTTGTGAGAACATTCCTTACAATATAAGTACTAACAATGTAGTTGATGATGTGAATGTCAACCTTGGTTGGGCTTAAGATGATGTAAAGGGCATGACAATCGATGCCTCGATCATTAGTGACAGAGACGTTCATGAACCCACTTAGACAAAAATGACTTTATTGATAATTAGTCAAATGATACGACAAATATGAGTACATTAATGATGAGTAGTTTAACTTGCTTTTAGTATTTTTTGTCTAAGTACATTATAGTTATTAACGAACTAGTAAATTGTTAGTAGCATATGTACCTTTCTATGGTGTTCAAACTTTGGCATCTTGCATATGGTATTCTTTAATGTTATATCTTTAATATGTCATGAGTATTACTTGCTAGAAATATCGACAAATGACTACATGGTATACGTTGTTACTTGTTTGACAAGAGCCTTCTTACTTCCTTTGTACGCAATTTTGGTCTATAATTATTATTATGTTTTTGTTGTTAAGGTCTTGCACGCAGGAATGCCTACAAAACACCTTCTGGCAGTAGTGGAAGTTGGGCAAGGCTCATCTCAATCACTAGGGAGTCAATACCAAGAAACACAATAAACCCATAATAGGGAGGAAGAAAGACCACAACCCGAGACAAGTGACGATGATACATAACCACCAGGTAGTTACATGTTTTCAATTTCATCCTTTGACAGTGTTTACTAGTTGTGAACTTCGTAAATTACTTCGTAATGGTGGTTCACTAGATACAGATGATGCCCAAGCAGCCTTGCTGATAATAGGCATAAAATTCATGGGCCTACGCCTTATCAAGATATATGGAATCTTGCACTAGGAGTAAAAATGTTGTTGGAGTTAAAACAACACAAGCCAACCGAGGGGAGAACGGGATTAAATGGTCAAGGTGGTTGGGTTCAATCCCGAAAATTTACTATCTGTGCCCACTTGTGCCTCCTCATTGGATGAGCATGCCACAACAATATAGACAAGAGTGTTGGGTGGCGATTGAGGTAATAGCAACGACAACTTTTGGATGTTCTTGTACTAATTCTCATTGTAAGTTAAAAAAACTCTTTTAATCTCCTTAAGAAAGATGAGGAAAATTTAGCAGCAAACCCACATGAAATTTCCAAAGTAAAATTTTGAGAAATTTCCATCTTAAAATTCATCATACGCAAGAGATTGAACTTTATGTGTGTATAACTTAGTTAGAGATGCATAATAAAATCTCATAAATAAATGAGAAACTAACATTTTAGCGTGAACATTTTTATAAAAATAAAAATAAAAAAAGAAAATGGTAGTAAGAAATCATGACATAGATAAGTAAGATTAAAAAATATAAAAGATAAAGATAAAAGAGAAAGAAAAGTATATAACTCTAAGTTGTTGGTAAGCAAGAATATATTTCTTCCTTACTTGTATTTTTGTTCTTTCTTTATTTCTTTTTCTTTTGAGTTGAAGAATAAATTTATTTTTTGATACGTACATGCCTCTTAAACAATGAGGCCTAAATCCAATTTTCATTCAAAATCCAAACTTCTTTACCTGCTTCTTAGACACAAAATCAAACCCCTCATTTGCGGTGAAGAAGGCAAGGGTGCTCACAATGTGAGTGTCCCGTGTGGTAGGGACACACATTGACTCACGTTTCCAAGTTTGCTTAATAGCTTGGGCCTGTTTTTGGCCCATGAAAGAAAATGAGTCCATACTCCATTATATAAGCAGCAATTTAGGTTAAAGTGTTTTTTAATTTTTGTTGAGAGAAAGGAAACGGCGGCAGCCGGCAGCCTATGATGTGGAGAAATGCGTGTACATCTTTACCCACCAGATCTGTGTACGTTCCAACTTGTTCTATCCCTTTTTGTGTAAGGGTTTCATTTCATGTTCGTACTTGTTTTGTTAGTACTACTTGTGCAATTTTTGCTATTGCTAGTAGTTATAATTTCGAAAACCCAGATCAGTTCATGAATTATGTGAGAATTCGATGCAGAGACTTTGATCATGGTTTAGATCCGTTTGATAAACTGCTTCATATGAACCTTTTGTCTGCAATTATAGATTTCATTAGTTTATATTTGGCAATTGCAACAATAAAGTATTATTCGACCGTGATTACTATGTATAAGGATTTGAATCTAAACTATTGTCCTCAACTTGTCTCGTTTAAATGTGTTGGTTAATTGCTTCTGCCATCTGAAATGGACGAGTTGTTGCTTTGGTTGCATAAGTAGGTGAAAAATGGCAGACTGTTGACATTATGTTTTGATATTAAACATTATCATTGACAAGTTATGTAAGGATAGATTCAAAAGGTTAGAAGGATTTAGATTTGGAATTCAAGAAAATGATTTGAAAGTCAAGAAAAACAACTATTAGATTATGTCTTTCCTTGAAAAAGAATTTGGAAGCCAAGAAAAAAAGAAAAAAGAAAAAAAAAGAGAGAGATTTGGAAGCAAGCTGACAAAAAGAAGAATGAGAATGGATGGATCTGCATAGAAGAAATTATGATGCTAGTTGATGATAATTGTTTGTAAAATTTTAATAATAATATTTAGTTTGATTTATATAAGTGTTTATCTCTTATTTTTCAAGTTTCATGATGTGTTCATCAATGGATATTGATGTGTTCATCAATGGATATTGTAAGACAAAGAATTAATGACAAAATTAGTCTCTCTCAAGAAATGCAAGACAAGTGAGGTGTACTTGTGTGGTATATCTATTCCAAATATTGCATGCTTGTGTTCCAATGTACATGGTGAGGTTACTCATTTCAAAAATTGGAAAATATTAAGTTGGATCTCAATATTTTAATCTATAATATCCTTGTAGATAGAATGTGCAGAGCGCTAGGAAACTTGAAACTACAGGTAACTATCCTCTACCTTATGAAGTGGAGTAGGACTAGCTGACTAGTAAATGAAGTAGGTCCGACATTGTAGAAAATGGATGACAATGGTTGCTTAGTTGATTGCTTGATAGGTAACATGATAATCTAAAAGATATACTAGAAGAAGACAACATGGACAATGAAACTTCAGCGGAAAACTTGTTTGATGATTGCGGAAATAAAAAACTAGAGGAATCTCCTCAAAAGCTTTTGTGTAGGCTATCTTAATATAAATAATTGTTATTTTCATTACTGATTGCTCTCTCTTTCCATTTCGTTGGACAAGGTAACAATTTTCATCTTTGTACCTTAATCTCCTTTGTTGTTTCATTCAAAACCATGTTATATTGTTTGTCCCCCAAACTAAAATTTTTAAAACCTTAACTATTACATCTTAATTGCTTTTACTTAATATTTAAATCAACTAACTAAGCCTTAATCCCATTTAAATTTGGGTTGGCTATGAATTCTTATCAACTAATAATTAAGATATTCAATAGAATCTCACTACCTACGTCGTTACCCCAAGGTGGTGAAAGAGACACTAGTGACTATCTCCATTATTTAACTAGACAATCTTCCAGGTAGACCCAAAACTTCTGAATTAGTAGTCAAAGGTTGATTTACACCAATGCTGTTTTATAGAACCATTGACATATATCTCAATAATTTATGGAATTTTGAAGTTGGTTTAAAAGAAAAAATAAATGAAGGAAGTCATGATTGATGGGCTTGCATAGCTATTGAGTCTCATATGTGCCATGTTTGTGATTGTTTAGCCCAGAGAGTAAGAGATATGGAAGGGGTAAAGTGGACTGAAAACTTGGTGAGCTGGCCTAAGTATTAGAGTGGCCACCCTTAATTTGTAATATCTTAACACAAATGTCCACTGCCCAAACTGCTACCATCCTTCAAATAGTGATATGCTCAGTGTGTTGTTGAGTACCCATCCTAGCCAAGCCTAAACTAGGCCTAAAAGATCAATATCTAGAAGCTTGGGCTCTGAATCTTTGGCTAGGAATGGGCTACGCCTTATAAACCTCAGGAGACAAAGTAACTCCTTTAGGGATGAGCATACAGTACTAAAAAACAGAAAAAAGGAATTCGCTGTTATACTGCATCTCCATAGATTGTCTAGAGTCTAGAGGTTAATAAATAAAGTTCCCAAAAATAGATTGGTTCCAAATTTATTTGATTCAAGAGGTTTGAGTTCCTATTTTTTTTTTTTTATCAAACAAAACTAACTTCACATCTTGTGCTATCACTTGACAAATAAAATCATTTGCAATTTCAAAAGTGGCTCTTGAGAACCAAGAGAAACAGCTAGATTTGATTCATTTGAAACTGAGAGAGATCCAGGTCTTCACCTTCATCTTAGTTCATAAGATAGAGGACTATAATGCTAAGATTGACCCATATAATTGCCCCTTGGACCTCATGCCTTGTAGCATTGGAGAAATTATTAGGTTCACCAGGAAGTCTACTAATGTAGTCTTCCCTGACTTCCCAACTAATAAAATGATGTTATTTATGCAAATATGACATCATCTGGTTATTTTTTATTTTTTGTTTCTTGTGCTGATTAGGAACCCTACTCACACATTTGCATAGATGGAATAGTTTTATTGGTTGGGAGGATCGCATCAATAGTCCTCCTAATAAACATAATAATTTCTCATAGCGTTGACCTAAAACCGCCTTGCTACAGCATTTTTGGTAATCATGTTATTCTATTTTTTGGGCTCAATAAATATAGGAACTCAACATTTTTCAGTGTAATTAATAGTATATTATAAAAATAACATTAATAATAAACCCAAATTAAAGTGACAATAAGAATCATGTCAGCATGTTAACAATTAAAAATTCTTGAAGATTCAAACGTCCTTTAAGCAGCTCTTTGAGCGCATTTTTTTGGACACCTCAATTGCTTAGGATGGATCGTGCTATGACAATTCTCGCAAACAGCTTCCTATTATAAAGTCATCCAACAATTTCTACAAACAGCATATCACAAACCAGAAAAAACGGCACGTACAACCAAAATGGATGATATATCATTAATTTCAAGTATATGTACAATGTACTAAGAAATGTCACCAAAAACAGGAATGTCATTCTATCAATTATTTCTCAATTTCCTTGACCATTCCCTTCTTTCTTTTCTATCTTTGAAAAATTCAAATAACATACACAAGGGTATTTCCATTTCCTTTCATCTTCATTTCATTTAATCAAAGAAAAAGTAAAAAAAAAGTAAGCTAAAAGGACAATATTAAAAGGTATACTTGTTGGTTGGGGTTACTGGTAAGTGGTTAGGGTCTTCTTTATCTTATCAACATTTTGTTGTGCGTTTCCGCCTTTAGACGAAAACAGAACCACAGGACAATGCCATCAAACACACGGCAGCTTGTTCCTCCTCTGGCACCTCTGTTTTTTCTTCAACACTGATGGTAACCTTTGCAGCAAGAAATCATTTTCCAAAGCCATTAATTTTGTCTTAAAAGACTCTCTCAGATTTCTGCCACCATTGCCAACAGCTTTCTCAGTGGGTGTGGTTGTGGCATTGGATTTGGACGTGGTGGTAGTGGCAGTAGCACGAGCATTTGATCTATATTTTTTTCCTACATGATACATGACTCAAACCCACATAGTAAAATTTGTTTGGATCTTTAGATTTATCACATGCAAAATCCCTTCAAAATAAGAAGTTATAAAGGAAGATATGATTGAAGTGCATATATAGAAATTGAGCCTTACATTGGCCATCACCAATTAGTCTAGAGAGCGAGAAAATATACAGATGGTGTAAAATGGGCTGAAAAAGTTGGTGATTTAGCTCAAGTATCAGAGCAGTTAAGCCATCACTAATTTGAAACACCTTATTACAAATGTCCACAAGCCCAAACTCTAACTATCACCCTTTCTATAGTTGGGTACTTAGTGCTGAGTAGGCTTGAAAGTTTAATATCAAGAACAGCACATGATTTATGGCTAGGAATGGACTACAACTCTTATAGGTTAAAAACTCTCTTAGTCTCCCTCCCTAAGCTATATGAGGAAAACTTGCAATATGCCCAAATGAAATTTACAAAGTACAATTTTGAGTAAATTCCACCTCAAAATCCATCATACCCAAGAGATAAACTTTATGTGTGTATAAAACCTAATAGAGAAACAAAACAAAATCTCATAAATGAATGAGAAAATAACATTTAAGCATGGACATGTTTAGAAAAAAAAAAATAGAAAAAAGAAATGGTAGTAAGAAGTCGTGACATGGAAAAGTAAGATTAAAAAATATAAAAGATTAGATAAAAGAGAAAGAAAAGTATATAACTCTAAGTCGATGGCAAGCAAGAATATATATCTTGCTTGCTTGTGTTTTTGTTATTTCTTTTTGTCCTTTGGAAGAGTAGCACTTATCTCATATTCCCTTTTACCTTTCTTTTTTTTCTTTTTTTGGATAGAGAATATTTCCTTCACCTTTTTTTTTTTCTTTTTTTGGGTAGAGAATATTCCCTTCACCTTTCTTTTTTTTCTTTTTTTGGGTAGAGAATAGTCCCTTCACCTCTCTTTTTTTTTTTTTTTTTAGTAGAAAATATTCCATTCACCTTAGTAGCTAAATCAAATTGTTAAAAATAAATCTCGGGAGACAAAAGTAACTCCTTTAGGGATGAGTATACATTACTTAAAGAAAAAAAAAAAATTTACTGTTATACTGTATCTCCATAGATTGTCTAGACTCTAGTGATAAATAAATAAAGTTCTCTAAAATAGATTGGTTCCTAATTTATTTGATTCAAGAGGTTTGTGTTCCTAATACTCTAAAAAAGTGACTCTTATCTCATATTCTCTTTACCTTAGTAACTAGCAGCCTAAATCAAACTGATTAAATACCTTAGGAGACAAAAGCTACTCCTTTTTAATCATAGTGGCAAATTTGAAAAAGAATTAAACCATGTGAGAGATGAGTATACACTATAAACTACTAAAAAAATAAAAGAATTTTCTGTTTTATTGAATCTCCATAGATTGTCTAGAGGTAAACCAAAATAGATGGGTTCCAAATTTATTTGATTCTAGAGCTTTGACTTCCTAATATTTTTTATCAAACAAGGCTAATTTCACATTTTTTGGTATCACCTGATTTAATAAAATCATCTACAACTTCAGAAGTGGGTTTAAAATCATCTACAATTGTATTCTTGCACAGTTAATTTATTTTTTTGTTCCTCATGGACTTATCCATGGCCATGATTACCATTGGCAAACCACATCATATCCGTGCATTTGCTCTTTGCAAGAATAGTATCTTCTTTGGACTCAAACTATAGGTGAGTTTGGCATCATCTTTAAGCTTTTAGTTTTTATATACAACTTTTTAAAACCTCACTTTTTTTCACATTTTCTCACTTTTTTCTAAAATATCTAAAAGTGTACTAAAGTTGTTTCCAAAAAACTAGAAGTGTACTAAAAAACTAGATAAGTTGTTTTCAAACAGACCCATATCTCATACATTCAACTTAACTGAGTTACAAGCCTCTTTATTTAGAACTTGTGCAGACACAATTGACATTATTTTTTAGCCATTATTTATAGTCTTTAAGCGATGGGGAGAGGTTGAGGAACCAATTGGCATTCATTTGGAGCACTGGCTGTAGTATATTATTATACTACAAGCTTTTGGGCATGGTCTTTTAGTGTTGCATTTGTACAAAATTTGAATCTTATTTTGCCTCCTTATTGTAATTTCCTTTTGGTCATATTCAAATCAATCTATCCTCCTTGTGAGTTACACTCTCTTCCTTTTTCTCAGACGTGCAAATGAAGGTAGATTTTGATTCTCTTGTGAAGTTCATTAATAGTATTTTAATATAGTAGGTGGAAATTTAGAGAAGCAATGTTTTCAACATCTTATCTAGCACCTTCATTCTTACACTCTTTTGTTCTTTAGGAAATCTTTTTCTTTTATTTATTTATTTTTACTTTTTGGAGGGTTTTCACTAATTTGAAACACTTTAGGTCCAAAGTTTAACCACCCTTCCTATACCTGGGTGCTTAGTAGGCTTGAAAGTTCAATATCAAGAAGGGCACATGATTTATGGCTAGAAATGGACTACAACTCATATAAGTTAAAAACTCTTTCAGTCTCCCTAAGCTAAAGAATTAGCATGGACATGTTTAGAAAAAAATAATAATAGAAAAAGGAAATGGTAGTCAGAAGTCATGACATGGATAAGTAAGATTAAAAAAATATAAAAGATTAGACAAAAGAGAAAGAAAAAGTATATAACTCTAAGTTGTTGGCAAACAAAAATATATTTCTTGCTTGCTTGTGTTGTTGTTCTTTATTTATTTCCTTTTCTTTTGAGTTGGAGAAGGAATTTATTTTTTGATACGATAGGATACACTATATATAGTAAAAGTCATTAATGAGTTCTACATGACCTTAGTTCTAGCAATATTGAAATTGAGGCTAACTTGGAGGTTTTCCTAGGTGCGTTTTGAAACCAAAATTGAATTCTTCTTGGTGTAAGAATTAATAGTTGCTTTTGCAAATTTATTCATATATACGCGTGTTTTTCTATTATTATTCATAAAAAGTTAAGTTGCTATGCTTGCTTAAAATTTTTCATATATATATATATATATATATTAAATGTAGTAAATTTTTATTGCACTTGGATTAATACTATATTTTTGTGAGATATTACCACTAAATAGTTTGGTTATGTTACTATATTATTGGATCCATGCTTTTATTTAATATTTATTTATAAGTTAATCACATGCAAAATTAAGTTGCCATTTACCGTTAAATCTATAAGGTTAGCCGTTTACTACAAATTTTTTTGTCAAAAATTTTGTTGGATTGGCTTTGTTGTTTTGAACTGTACTAATTGATTTGACCTAAGTAAAAAGTTGCATAAAAAAGCAAACTTAGTTGCACTTTCTACTTGATATATAGAAGATGTGGGTCAGATACTTTTTAATGAATTATAAGAAATTAAGAATTGACATAAGTGGAACAAAGTAAAACAAATTATACTTTTTTAGTTTCAAGAATTGGGAGAAGAGGCATGGTTCGAACTTTTGTTGTGTTCCGTTTATTTCCTTTAAATAAAAAATCAGAATTTTTTTATTTGTTTAAAGAAAAAAAAATTAAAAAACTCATCTCTAACTCAATAGTTTTAAGTTTAACATTGCCGTCCACTTTTGAGATTGCATAATAAAAAAGCAATAATTTATATCTTCAGCTAGAGGAAGTTATTACAAATTGTATTGCCATATCTTTAGAAGAGATGATTTCATAATCAGTCATTACAGTTTTTTACCACAACCATAAAATTTTTTGTCCCTTCCTGGGCCACGACAATGCCTCTTAAACAATCAGGCCCAAATCCAATTTTCATTCAAAATTCAAACTTCTTTACTTACTTTTTATTAGACACAAAATCAAACACCTAATGTGCAAGTGCTGCTCATTCGTAAACGTCAACCAAAAGAAGCCTTCAATCTTTTCTTAAATTGAAAAAAAAAAAAATCGGTGTTTCACATCAAAATCAAGCAATAAAAAAAAAATGCTACAAAACTGAAAAGGCAGCAATTCTCACACCTATTGCTCGTTTTCTATTTCTTTTCATCTATATATGATATATAGATTTGGAATCAGCAATTCTCACGCCTATTGCTCTTTCTCTGTTTTTCTTTTTTGGATTCAGCTTTGTTATTTTGTTTGACTCTGTGCATGTGATACAAGAAGATGGAGCAACAACAGCTTCTACATTTCTCCCATTCAAAGCATCCCTTGGTCTACTTTCAACACTTCAGAGGTCGAGCTACTTCTTGTGGGTGCCAAGAATCAGTTTATGGTCCTAGCTACTTTTGTCCACATTTAGAATGCAGTAGTTGGTACTGTCATCATAAATCATGTGCGGAAATACCCCTTGGGTTGCACCGTCCCTTGCACCCATTACATCCTCTTATTCTTTTTGACGAAAAAACTGGTTATCTTGAGAAAGAAAACATCACATGCCAAGTCCGTAATGAATCTCATAATGAATACACTTATCGCTGTTACCATTATGACTTCAATCTTCACATCAAATGTGCTGTTTTGCAACTTGAAGCTGAATTCCACGATCACCCATTGACTCCCATTGGCAAGACAATCACGTTCACTTGCGACATTTGCTACAAAGAAGGCAAGGGTGTGCCCAATCTGTGTGCCACATGCTGTTTTTGGATTCATAGAAGCTGCGCTTCTTTCCCACGCAAACTCAAGGTTACATCACAAGCATCCCCTCCACATCACCCATTCTTCTCTTCAACTCCGTGAATCCGACTCCCGATTTTGTCTGCTCTGTGTTCAAAAGGAGGACACACGCTACGGCCTTTACAATTGCTCCAAATGCGATTTTGTTTCCCACCTCAATTGTGCTTTAGACTAGAGAAACAAGGAGGACATAAATTTGCTGGAACTTAAAGATGAGGAGAACGAAGATGCAAAGCTCGATCAATCTATTGAGTCAGCAACCATTGGCGGCTCCATGTAGAGTTCAGGGTGGTCACAGGACTATCTTGACTTGGAAAAAAAATAACTATTATATGAAAATTTTAAAAATTTATGATTTTTTATCCTTAAAAAATTATTTGGGACAACCCTAAATTTTTTTAGGCTCAACATAATTACATTTTGGACAAAATTTAGCAACAAATTAAACTTGGTTGTAGATTAAAGCTACAACTCAACTCAATATTTTTTTATTGGATATGAATTTTGGCAAATCCATCATTAGATTACATTTTCTTCTTAAATCCTCCATATTTGCAAAATTTCAAAAAGATGAAATATCAATAGCTATGTCATCACTCAAATCTTTAAATTTTGAATTTTTGTTGTCTAAAATTATACATAAAAAATAAGTTTATAGATTAAATAGTAAATAACTTCTAATTAACATGAAATTTGACATTTGTTTTAAAAACATACAATTTAACATTTTAATTTTCAAAATATGTAATCATATTAATTTGTTTAGTGAGAGTTGTAACCTTAGATTACAGATTAGTTTGTAGTCAAACTTTTCTTTAAACTTTGATCCCTTAATAATATATTAGGTCCTTATAAACAAAAAGAAAAAGCCTAAGAAAATATTTATGGAACTAAAATTTTGAAAAAAATGTAATTTGCAGTATTGATAATGAGACTATCATGCAATGATTTCAAAATAAGAAAATTCAAAAAGGAAATTGTTAGACTTTATGTCTTTGTTTGTGTATGTGTTTTTTTTTTTTTTTTATGGCCAATATATGAAGTTCTATTTTTATTAAATTTTGTATAATTTATGTTTTTTAATGACCACCCTAAAAAATATTATTGGAGCTGCCACTGGCTAAATACATGACATTTAGTTAATATATAAGCTTTTCTCAATTAAGAAACTTCTTGAACCATTTGGTTGAGTTTTTAGGATATCTTTTCAACCCATCCTCATAATCTACATAGACTAACCCAAAACGAACAGTGTAACCGTCGGCCCATTCAAAGTTGTCCAACAGTGACCAAGCAAAGTATCCTTTCACTTTGACCCCGTTCCTACCAAAATCCAAAGTCCAAACATTCAAATCATAGTCATTTATATTGCACAAAAATAATCAAATGGCTTAGGAAGGTATAATTATGTTTAAAGACTCACATTATAGCACTTTGTACAAAAGAAAGATGACTACTATGGTAGTCAATTCTCATGTTGTCCTCAAGTGATATAGTACCATTATTAATCTCATCGACTCCTGAAAAACCGAGAGAGAGAGAGAGAGAGAGAGAAGAAGAAGAAGAAATTACATATTGTAATTCAATGTACGTATCACTATGGATGCCATGTAAATTAGATGATCTCCTGTTAGATAATACCATTCTCAGTTATATAGATGACTGGGTTGTTGAATTTGTTCTTTGTGTAAAGTAAAAGATCTTGAATTCCTTGCGGATAAATAGAAAGCCACTGGGAAGCAGCCTGCAAAGTCAATTAAAATGTAAATCATGAGACTCTAATTATTCAACGCATTGACACTACTGTATTTCTCTCTTCGTGCAAGTGCAGAGTTGATTGTGCATTTTTTCTTCTTCGTCATCATCTGGAAAAGAAAAATGTTATCATATGTGATAACATTGGAAATTTCTGGACAATTTATTTGAGCCAAAGTTGTGTTCATTGATCAAAAGGTAAAGTGTAATATGATGCTTGAAATTGCCTTCAATAGAAGAATGATAGGTCATTTGATATCAAAATTGAAGGGAGAGGAAATTCTGCTTGCTTGTAGGATACAGTATTCCAGATGTAGATGCTCAACGTTAGAGCAGGATTTAATTTTTGGAGGGACAATTTATTTCTAACTTACATGTACATACACGTGTATGTGTGTGTATATATAGATATTACTTGATGTCAATCTAAAAAATACGAAATCATTCAATAAAACACTTCAAAAAAAAATTTGAACAAGCCTTTTTTTTTTCCAAGGTTAAATCTAATTTCAACGTATGAGTGGAAGAATTTTAGTAATAAGATAGATATCAAGTGCAGACTACATAAATTTTTTTTTTTTTTTTTGAGAATAAATTTTCTATTATTGTTACAATTTTAAAAATATGTACCAAGAGACATAGCTACATTATTGGATGGGGGAGGGGGGGGGGGGGGAAGAAGGGGTTGGCATGCAAATTTGAGATTCAATAAGATCATGTTAACGAGTGTCTTTAATTAAAACAATTGTTAATAAACCATGATAGGAAAGTTTTGACATTACTTTCATTAGAAATGTAAAAAGCTGTCAATAATATTTATTGTTCTATCATTCTCCTAATAAAATATTTCTAAAAATATTTCTTAAACCAATACTTTTAGGACATAGGTTAATATTTCCCTATATTATAATAAAATAGGAAAAGAAATTATATTTAAAATTATAAAGTTTGACATATAGAAGAGATAATACTGTATCAATCTAGCCAAATAGGTGGAGGAAAAGTTGGGTTTGAATTTTTTGGCTAGGCAGGGGGCAATGCCCAGTGCCCACTCGACCTTGGTTCTCCTTTAAGTTTTTATTTTCTTAATTATTTATTTATTTTTTAAGAAACAAACACACACGAAAGAGAAAAATGTGGTTCTAATATAAAGGCACGTCATAAACTTTATTAAAAAAATTATTTCTATTTTTCATAGACATTTCCAAGTTGTAAAAAAAATCATTGTATATAAGAAACAAGTTGTAAAAGAATCCATACCTTTGGACCAATGGGAATCCCATTTCGCTCATCTGTCACAAACATATTATATTTCAACTTAACAGAGGATAACTTTTTGTCCAAAATAAAAAGTGCAAACTAATTCAAATAAAACAAACCTCATTAGTAAAACGAACCTGTGATGTTAATGCAAGAGTCTGTGAAGTAGCTTGGCTGCTGGTATTCACAAGGACCATCAGTAGCATAATTTGCACTATAATAGTTTATGCCAATGAAATCAAAAGACCCTTTAACCATAGAAGATTGCTCTTTAGAAAATTGTGGCAGCCGTTCATGGACGTGGGCAACCATTTCAGCTGGGTAGAGACCAGAATTTAGTGGTTCCATAAACCTAGAAAAGTTATAGAAGATCTACAATTAACTGCGTTCCAAAACTTTGAACAGTAGTTTTTCTTTTTTGGTTTGTGTTTATTATATTAGATAATATGTATTTGAATTTCAAGTTTGTATTTAGAAATTGCTGATTTTTTGTATACCCTATCTTTAAATTACAAATAAAAATATGGCCTCTTAATCTAAGTCGGTTCAGAGATGACATCAAATTATTTGTCTGTTCTAATTTTATTAACTTATTTTTAATGTATAATTTTGAAGTCTCACTTTTTAAAAAAATATTTCATATATAACTATAATTTTGTAGTATAATCGGAAAACTACTTACCAATCATACATAAAAGCAAGGGCTCGAGATGCTGCATCACTATCTACAGTTGACTGGGAAAATGGCAATATCCACGGTGAATTTAGTGTAATCCCAATTTGACCCTTCTGAGACGACTACATTGTTAGGTTCTAAAAGTTTAGAACAATTAGCAAACTGTATGTACAAACTTATCTAGGTATAGATCTTAGAGTCTATAAAGTTTATTAGACAATGTTCAAGGTATTACAAATCAAAATACAAGAACATTCAAGCTACAGAAATGAGAGTTCAAATTCAGTGAAATCCAACCAGTCAAAAATTAGATCTAACCGATTGAAAATCGCAGACATGAAATTTTTGCAGAATTCTTTTTCAGCCCAAACTCTGCTTAAATGTTAACACTTCTAGTATATAAAAAGAAAACTCTAACTACATTTTGAGCGCTTTTGAGAAGCTTTGGAGGTGCTCTTATGAGATCTAAAAGGTATTGTATCTTCCTTTTTTAAAGTTACTACCGGAAATCATTCTCATATCATTAGATCCGGTAGATCTGAAGTTGCTGCAATAAGATCAACAACTGTTGATGATCTAAACCTTCAAGGGTCGTCTTAGAGTCACAAACTAGAGAGTTTGTATTGCTAAACCTTTGAGTGGGATCTCAAAGTCACAAGCATGGGTGTTTGTGTTGCAATAAGTCCAAGAAGAAAAGGAGTCCATAGATTCAAAGCTTGCACATAGTCATGTCAGTAAATTACTATATGAGGTAGCAATAGATATAGAGTTAAATCTGATTGTAAAAACTTCAATTCTCTTATAGTGGATTTAATTTACCTTGAGGATAGTTAGGTCAAATCCTCTCTAGATTTTTATTTTGAAATGGTTCGTTTCATTGGTTTTCCTAGGTCATCATATCGTGGTGTTATTTACTTTTCCGCATTTGTACATGATATGATATATGCTTGTTTAACCTAGATCTGAATAATAAACCTAAATAATCACTTAGTTAATATATTAGGTTAAACTATCTGGTTTAAGGGGGTCTAAATGAACAAACATACATAAATCATGCATTCTAAATTTGGATTATTTAGATAGACTAATTGAGCTCTTCTCAAAACAAAAATAAAAGTTAGACTAATTGATATGATTTTCAATTGAGCGGTATCTACTTCATTATGTTAGTACATTATTCACCAAATAAAAAAAGATTAAATTTTTTAAGAATGTGGTGTGAAATCCAAGTTTTGTACTTTTTAATCTCAACATGTCACATCATTACATTACATATTAAAGAATAAGTATAACCACATTCAATCAATTCTAATACTCATCTAAAAATCTAACTCAATCGTGAGTTTATTGAGACGTTATTAAGTGTGTTAGGATTTATTGAGTTTTAAGTAAAAAGCTAATGTGGCAATCTCATATTAAATGGTGTAAAATATGAGTTTTACACCTTATCCTTACCAAATTTAGACTCAAATAAAAATAGTATATTAGTACGTTAGAAGGATATAAATAAATCAAGCACTACCTTCACCGTGATATATACATTCTTAATTATTATTCGGTATCACGTTTAAATTCTAGTTAATTATGCTAGTGAATTACAATAATCATACCTATACTATAACACTAACCTGGTACTTGTCCTTATAGACTTTGACTGCAGCTGTATGAGCAAGAATTTGGTGGTGAGCAACTAGGTAAGGTTCAGTAGCTGAATCACCCTCATTACACTTTGAGGACATCCATTTTGAACATCTACCTGGGGCAAATGCACCATTTCCATACCCCATGGTAGTGAAGGTTTGTGGCTCATTTAAGGTGATCCAATGCTTCACCCTATCACCAAACTCTTTATAGCAAAGCTCAGCATAGTCCCTAAAGTCATATCTGTTTATATAACCGGTAGAGATGTGTTAAACTATAATTTGGTATACAGTAATGTTACAAACACAATTTTGTTCACATTTTCTCAACTTACTAAGTTGATAACTTGTTATTGATTTTTAAATTGGATCATTATATATAGATATCACTTTATTATCTATCATTTATAACTGTATCTCTCAAGAATAGTGAAAATATTTGTGGACAATGTTTTGTCTGTTATTTGGATTATGTTATATGGATGAGAGTTGGGAGTAGGTGATTATAGTCATTGCTTACACAATTTGGTGATTTAAAAAACCGCCATAGGTGTCTTCAAGTGCCTGTGGAAGGTCCCAGTGGAATAGAGTCACAAATGGCTTCAATCCATTGGATTGAAGCTCGTTGATGAGATTGCTGTAATATGTAATGCCTTCCTGATTCACTCCCCCACTTAAGTTTCCACCTGATTAATTAAAATAGAATTCAATAATATAATTCATTTAAATAATTCAATTTGGAATCACTATACAGGGATTGATCATCTCAAATTTTATGATCCAAGTGATTTTAATTAGTTTAATTGAACATAGAAACCAGAATTAAACAAAGCATAAATTCAAATCTAAGGATTAAAACCGTCTTGAGGATTTATAAGGGAAAAAAAAATCCATTAATTTAGTAATTTTACTCGGTAATAATCTGGACCATGAAATTGAAAATCTGTAAGCATCAAATCCAATGTCCTTCATTATACTCACGTCTTCCTGTCAAGTTATTCAATTCATTATCAATCAGTCCAAATAATACAAGTAAACGAAAAAGCTATCATTGCTACAAATACATAAATGATCTTCAATAACTTGGTCACATGAATGTAAAAGAAAATCCAAAATACAACAAATGAAGTCTTAAATCTGAAATCTTTGGAATCTGATGTAGCTTGCAACAGATTAAGCAAAAAGTAATAATATGTAAGCAAAGTTCACTAAGAAAATCATGACAAAAGCATGACTAATTTTAAGTTGGGGTTTTGATGTAGCCCTCTACCTAATAATTAATTTAAAAACAACTATAAGAGCAAAAGGACCTTAATGACATAATAATAATGAAGACTTTCTTGAGACTCTTAGGCCTTGTTTGGTTTTTTTTTTTTTTTTTTTTTTTCATCACTACTCATTCAATTTTCATCACTTATTACTCATCACTCATTACTCATCACTTAAAATACTCCAATTTTTCCAAACCCACCCAAACGCACTAATCACTCAGTTCTTTTGTTTCAAAAAAAAAAAAAAAAAACGTCCAAAGTCAACAATTTCGGCCACAATAAATCGTGTGGCTAGGATTGTTTCAAAAAAAAAAATTCCCAAAGTCAACAATTTTGGCTACACAGTGTAAAGTTTTGTGTTTAATTACAAAAATATCATTGAGTTATGAGTTATGAAAACTGAAAACAGTCAAAATTTGTTTTCAGTTTCCATAACTCATAACTCAAAAATCAGATAATTGAATGATAGAAACAGAGTTATAGTATTCCCAAACGAACTTCTTGCTATAGGTCCCACTATTTTTGAATTATGAGTTATGGAAACGGAGTTATGAGTTATGGAAACTAAAAATCCAAACACCCCCTTGGGTTCATGTTAACTATTTCATACGTTTGGTACTGACTATAATGTTCTTATCTTCTTTTGAATTAGCACATCTACATTATAATAAAACATTGCATTATGTCAGCAATATATATACCTTGTAACGATGATAGGAATCATCAGCAAATACTCCATTTTTACCATCCTTTATCTTATCTGCAACACCAAAAAAGTCTCTAAAAATCAAGTTCTAATTAATATGTTTAAGCAACTAAAGATGGTTGGGTTCAAAAGCTTAGTCTTATGAAAGCATTTTAACGTATTCCATATTAGTAACTTTAAAAAAAAAAATTCTTTAATTAAACAAATACATTCCGTGCACTTTATTAGAGTTGTTGAGAGTAGTCATGGGTGGCCACCAACATTAGAAGGATAAAACCTAACAACATTAAAGCTATTTAAACTTATGCAGTACTCTAAGAGCAATTATATCTTTTTTATCACATGAATAATTAATGAACTCATATCATATATCTATGCTTATGCAGTAATCTAAGAGCAATTATATCTTTCTTTTCACATGAATAATGAACTCATATCATATAACTATGATACACATATCTCTACACAGAAAGAGAGAGGTGTTACCTGGGTAGCGCTGAGTGAAAGAGTCCCATATACTAGCTCCTCTACCACCTTCATTTGTTGCACCTTCGTACTGCACAATAACATAACAAACTAAATCAACAACCCCTAGGTAGTATCATAGATTTTTGCATGTATATAAAATCTTTCCGATATGTTAGTTTTGATTGGAAAAACATGTATATATCTTAGATAATTTCATAGTTGCGGAAGGGTGGATTTGTACTCTAGATATCTTCATTGAAAATACTAGAAAGTATCAGTTAAACTGCAAAACGGTTTATAGCAATAGGTATATTAATTCAAACACAAACCTGGTAAGAAGATGATGCTGTGCCAAATATGAAACCCTCTGGAAAACTGCTTCTATTAACAGAATATTTTGAGTCATAATTCTGAGTTGCACCTTCACCCAAAGCCACTGACCCAACCATGACAATCAGAAATAGGAGGAAAGGACCTCTATTAATCCCCATGATTGATTGCTTTTGATTCTCTAACATGTCCCCCCCATCAAGTCTACCTTTATATATATAGGAGAAAATGTTAATTGTTTTTTTTTTTTTTTTTTTGGTTTAATTCAATAAAAACTTAAAATGACTCTGTGCCATCAAGCTTTGAGAACTGTTTTGCACTTTCTTTAGGGTATTTTTGGTAAATCTCATTTTATACTCAGTGGTTATTTGGCATGATCTTGTTGCATGCAATATACGTTGAGAGTACGTGGAATCATCTACTTTCAAAGTAAAGCTGTGTGACTCAGTAAAATTGTTTAGTTCTCTCTATTCCTACACCCCTACTTATTTTACGAACAAATAAGTCATTTTCCTTTTAGGTAGGTTAACCAAACTTGTAGTTCTAACCAGCTAGCTAGAGAGACATCATGTAATTGAATATTCAATCTTTATTGAAAAAATTGTATAAAACATGGCATGGCATTGTTATAGTTTGTAAAATATTGGTTAAAATATGATTTTGGTTCTTGATTTACTAGTTGTAGATTTTATATACTTATTAATTATTTTTATTTAGTCCTTCAAATTTTAAAATTACATCAGTGCTAACTTTTACCATATCAGCTTACTAGTTACTATCACGTGATGCTGCATAACTTTTTTTGTACACAAGCTCTTGTATAATGCAATACATGCAAATTAGTACTCGAAAATAAGAATATATTTAGGTAGACAGTTGAATTTAATATCTATAAAATAAATAGAAAATATTATGGTAAATCTAACATGTAATTTTAGAAAAACAAAATCATTTTTTTTTCTGAGGTAAATGTAATTGTAAAAGCTATTTGGATATGTTAGGAGGCCACATAATATTCATTTTAATTTGCTTCATGCTTCTCAAATTCCCACTTGTCATGCATATTAAGTTCAACTCACGCGTATCTATTTTCAATTAATTAACATGGACTGCAGTTTGCATGTTAAAACAAAGTACTTTTTTGTGTTTCCAATAAACTCTTATTTTAACGAGTGCTTTTAACTACTTATTAATAAACCATTTAAAAAAAAATTATTATCACTTTTGAGAGAAATATAATAAAGTGTAAAAGAAGTAAGTTGTTTTTTTTTTTATAAAAATTTTTAAAAATATTTCTTAAACTAATACCCTAAACCTAGCCTGTTTGGATTGAGGGAGAAGGGATGGGAAGTGAAAGGAAGTAGAGTAGAATTAGCTGAAAATAAGCTAATTTTGGGTCTATTATATTCTACTCTACTCCACCACTCTCTCCCTCAATACAAACGGACAATGCTAGCATTCATTAATTTTTTTTTTTTCTCTAAACACTAAAGTTGACTGGAAAAAATGAACTAATCAATATTTTCCAATTAGAGTGGACCAACCTTTTGTAAGCCTCAATTGTAATAGTATTTGGTCCTTCGACGCTTTGGTTTTTTTTATTTTTTCGATCATTTAAATATAATTATTTGTCGTATTGCAGCGATTTACCTTTTCTCTTCTTCTTATTTTTTTTATTAACATTTACCTTTTCTCTTCTTGTAGCTATGCTTTATTCAATTTCCATGAATAGGTAAGAAAATATGGTAATAATAATTGTGATATATAATAAATTTCAATTTTCATGAAGAGGTCAGAAAATTGGTAACAATTGTGAAATATAATAAATTTTGGTTGGAGGGTCATTTTGATTTTTGAGATCGGCCTTTGTTTACCTGTCCAAATATTACCTAAATGATCAAAAGATTCAACAGAGTTTGGAATTTTTATTTATTTCCTAATCTTCAAAGAAACTTAGCGTGCTATGGTACGGCAAATTGATATATACGGGTTGAAACTTGAAAGTTAACGACAATTTTTTTTATTTTTTTGGTGCACATATTTTAACAATAATTCTAGTATAAAGTTCTTTAAATCATGACATGATAATCTATAATATGTCTATAATAAAAATAATAATAAAACTTAAGATATTGAAATTCTAGTTAACTTCATAATATTTTGCCACATAAATTTTTATGACCTCATTAAGAGCTACTCACACCTTTATCAACTGTTGTGGTCTTTCGGAAAGAACTTTTTCATTTAAATTGTAAATTACACTTAAAATTTGTGATCAATTTGATTTTACCACTTAAAGTTTAAAATTTAGATATAGACCCTTTACATTGCATGGCACTTTGAAACAAGCCCTAGTATCTATATCCGTTGCTAGGAGAAAATGGGTTTTTGCCCTTTTTAAAAAAAAAAATTCAACATTTTGTCATATTTTTCAAACTAATTATAGAAATATTTCTGTTTTGAAACTCAATTTTTTAAAAATCAAGTTTCAATTTAAAACTCAATTTTTAGACAACCGAGTTATAACAAATTGAAAATTAAAAAAAAAAAAAAATTCTGGAGCCCTATAATGGCGTTTTAAGGATTCTATAGTGGCGTTTTAAGGATTCTATAGTGGCGTTTTGAAACTCGAACTCCATGAACTCAAGTTCCATGCAAGTTTTTTTTTTTTTTTTTTAGTTTGATCGCCCCATACGTATAGTGGCGTTTTAAAGAGCCTATAGTGACGTTGAAACTTGATTTTTTGCGCAAAAGGGGCCATGATCAATTTTCTTCTCCGATGCTAATGTGACCCTTAACTATTATAATTATGTCCTTTTGAAAACATGTGAAGAAAAAAAAAGGTTAATTTCTTTCATTTTTTTCTATTTTCTTTTATCTTACCCCTCTTCATCTTCGTCCAACTATCTTCTCTTCAGCAATATTCCCAATCTACCAACATACGCAACGTTCCACCAATCGCAGATAAATAGCCAAAATAAAATGACTCCAAGTCTCCTTTCACAACCCAAATCCAAAGCTATCAAATTAAACTATAATTTTAGAAAAAGAAAGCGGAAATAGCAAAATACCTAAAGAAAAATACTTACATATCCATAATTCACCGTTTCAACACTTGGGCCTTAACTCCCATAGCAAAAGTTACCGTTTTGGGCCTCTTCAAATTGTGGATCACATATTTGAGATAAACTTGTAATTAAGTAATAATTCAGCTACATATTGAGTTTAATTAGCTTATCTAGAATGTTTCTCAAAATTTGACTTTTCATTTATAATTACTAGTGTAAAATATCGTGCATATACACCAGTATATTTAAAAACAATCACAATTATAAATATATACATATGAGTTTAAATTATACCTGATATCAAATATGTAATGACTTTTCATTATACATATATATACCTAGTATCAAATATGTAATGACTTCTCATGTTTTATATATATATATATATATATATATAAATATTTAAAATCTAATCGGTTTGGATTTTTCATTTTTTGCACTTAATAATTCACTTGTCACAAAAATTAAAAAAATTAGATAAAACACATAGCGTAAAATTGAACTCCAATTGAAATATAATTTAAAATCTAATTGGATTTAAAATCTTTAATTTTTGCACCTAATAATTCACTTGACATGAAAATTTAAAAATTAAATGTGACACACGATGCAAAATTAGACTCCAATTTAGAATCTAATTTTACTTTCTCTAAACTTTGGCTTTAACTATATATATATAGATAATACTCTCTCTCTCTCCACTTTTTTTTTTTTCTCATTTTAGAGTAAATTAATAAAAAAACCTAGTACCACGTAAGTGATAGAAAGAGCTAAATACATACAACCTCACAATTCCTGGCTTCGTTTCAATAATTTCACGCATTGCCTCTCATTTTCCTCTGTTTTACACAGTGTGAGATAAAGTTGTCTTTAATAAAAATCAGTGAAAAACAACCTTTAAAAAATAAGTTAAACTTTTAACAGAATTTTTTATTTTTTATTTATTAATTAAAGAAAATTTTCATTTAATCCATTTTTTATGATGTTATCAAACATAAGAAAATACGAAAAATTATCTTCACATAATGCTTTCCTAATTCATTGTTTACAACTGTTTACACTAATAATTTTTATTATTATTAATTGTTCCGAACTTCCAATATTGCATCTAAGATGTGATTCGACCATAGCTATCAACCATGAATCTGATGCTGACATCGAATACTAAGGAGACAAACTCAGAATAATATTGTTTTATAAAATTACAATTGGATCTTATTATATTGATAAAGAAGGGAAGGTACTAAGTGTAACTTGCACGGCAAAGCGTAATATTCCTTTTTTATTTTTATCTTCATAAGTTGCTAAGGTCGTCCATATTGCATGGATGCAGTAATGCTATAGAATAATAATGACATAATTGGTGTGAGCAATGGTAACACTCTCTCCAATATTGTCGCATCACGTGGACGAATTGAACTACCAAAAGTGCCAAAACTATATATTAATAAACCTAAAAGCATATCCCAATAGAAAAAGGTTCTTTAGCTCATTGGACTAAGATTAACCTGGATTTCATATTCTAGTTCATGATTAGACAAGAAAGGCCTCAAAGATACCTATATAAATTAGAAAATAATTGACAAATGTGTTATAAACCATTATAAGCAAGGCTAGCTAGTCTGTGATTACTCACTGTTCTATATTATTGGCAAGAAACTATAACTTTACTACCCTCTTTCACTCTATGATACATGCATATTTTAGAAGATGAAAATTATGAAATTGGGGTTTGAATTTTGATATTTTCATTTTCAGGAATGGCTAAGAGACCAATTGTGGAGTTTCTCCTTCAGATGATCAACTTCATCTTCACCCTCTGTGGCCGAGGAGTATTGTTCTATGGGTTTGCTCGAACTCTGCAGGGAGTTTAGGCAAATAGATTTTTCTCACATACGTAGACAAGGGAATAAACCAGCACACCTTTTAGCAAAGTATGCATCTAGCATTGCGGACTATATTAGTTGGATAGAAGAGGATTCTTGCTTTATAAAACAAGCTCTCATCTATGATGTAATTTCGTTATCACGTATTCAATAATATCTCAGTATTCTTATCAAAAAAAAAAAAAGTGGAAACGTGCACCAACACAGCCTGATCATGTTGACAAAACGAATTACAAGATGACTAATCGACTGTTGCTTGCAATTGATCCATCGAAGTTGTTGTCTAATAAGCTTCCTACGGCTTGGTATGTGGGTTTTATTAATTCCAATTACTGTCACATTTTTTTTTTTCTTTTGAAGGTTAGGTAGTGACTTTAATGGTATTTCTTAGTTAATGAATCTGTAGAAAGCAGCATAAAATCATTAGACTGTCAACATGTTCCAATAGTGTTAGTCACAATTAAAAATAAAAATCCTTAATTATTACGGAATTGATTTCTTCAGATAGTCTGTTTGTTCAATTGACTGATCACTGTGAGGAAAATCTACTAAATCTGGTATTTACGATGCCCTATAATTATCCCTTATGGCATGAATGTGTTTCCCTTAGGCCTTAACGGGCTTTTTTCAAAAATTGAAGGAAAAAAGAAAAAGCACATCAAATAACTAACTTAAGACTTTTTTTTCTAATTATTTTTAAATATATATCGAATATTAACTGTTTTCTCTCAAAAAAGACAATGTCAATAACCTATATTTATTATAGCAAGTAGCCAAGAAGTACTCTCGTTTTTTAAAGGAGATTATAGCAAGCAGTACTTAGTAGATAAGAATAATTTATAACTCTTTTTTTAGTAGATTATGGCAAGTAGTACTTAGTAGATAAGAATGATAACTGTTGGTTTCAAAAAAAAAAAAAATGATCACTCTGTTTTTTAAGGAGATTATAGCAAGTAGTACTTGGTAGATAAGAATGATAACTATTAGTTTCAAAAATGGAAGTTATGCTCTTCTTCTTCTTCTTTGGAAGATGTAAACAAAAATGATAACTCTTTTTTTAAGGAAATTATAGCAAGTAGTACTTAGTACTAGTAGATAGGAATGATAACTCTAAAAATGGAAGTTATGTAACACTCCATATATATGTCACACTTTTAGCAATAATAATATATGATGAAATTTTTGTTTCATTCTTTTTTTTTTTTTTTTTTTAGAGATAATTACAATATGCTGTTATTTTCTCAGTTCGAATCATTTATCCCCTAGACCTTCAAGTACTTTATGCATAGAAATATGTCAATTCAACCACAAGACCCTTATCCAATTTCATGATTTCATTCTCTCTAAGCAAATGTTATAAAATTATAATACAAATAAGTTAAATAACAAATTAAAATGCTACTCTTCTAAGAAAGTCTTCCCTATTAATGTTGACAAATTGTTCACCTCTTTTTGACTCTCCAATCCATCGACAAATCATTGACTAATGTTGACCAATTGTTTCCTCTTTCGCTGCGGGCCACCAACCAATCCTTGACTAATTATTGACCAATTTTGACTTTTTCCAAATGACTTCTTTTCTCAAGCCATACACTTTCTCAGTTTAGTGTGTGGTAAATAATAAAATTTAGGTCTATTTTCCCATTGAAAATTGCAATTAAGTCATTTCCTAACAATGGGTCTATTAAAAATTTAGGTCTCAAAAAAAAAAGTCGAAATGGGATAAAAATAGAAGGTATTTTCCTATTTGAGGTTTATTTTTGTGAATGAACGTCTTGATCATATAATTATTTAGAATTATAAGAATATTAATGATTTTGGGTGCAAATCAAACGACAAAAATGTTTTCTAACCTATATTAAACATCACAACTAAGCACAAGAAAATGAATTAGCTATTCAAAAAAAAAAAAAAAATCTGTCAAAATATACGAGGTAAGAGTTTGAGTTATTTGCTGCAACATAAGAGGTGATGATTTTATCTCGATATGGAATTAAACTATTAAGTAGAAATGGTCAGTTTTTATTGAAGTTTGATCTTCAAAAGCCAATTTCCATATTATAGCCATATGCATGTAAAATAAGCCTTTTTGTGCTTTTTCTTTTTGTATGTAAAACAAAACATAACAAAGCTCTAAACAAGGCTTAGAGCTTTTCTTTTGAGCATCAATACGGAAATTTTAATTATTTGAAAGGAAAAAAAAAAAAAGTGGGAAAGAAACAGCTTTATGTATGCTTCTAATTTTATTTACACTAATAGAAAGAAAGCAGCTTGATTTGATTTTAAGTTTTTAACAAGCTGCAGATTTATGTTGACCATGTGAATATATTACAAATCATTTTTACACCATCCAAGGAAATTGGTAGAAAGACATTATATAGGGCCCGTTTGGTAGCGGTGTTTAAACATTGTTGTTCAATTTTTAGTATTGTGAAAATACGTGTTTGAGTATTATAGAAATACATATCAGAAGTGTTATTGTTATTTAAACACTGAAAACTGTTGTTTAAACAACATGGCCAAATAGCCCCTATATATTTGAGTTAACAGCTATAAGTCATTATAGGAGGTCTACTAGTGGCGTAGCCACTTGAAGACCAAGGGGAGCTTCCCCCCCCCCCCCCCCCCCCCCCCTCCCCATTTTCAAAAATAAAATAAAATAAAATTTATTTTTGGAAATATCCTAAATAATTTGAAAATTTTTAAATAACCTTATTATTTTGGCCCCCATACTTAATAATATATGTATATATTTAAGAAGGTCTAAAAATAAACATAATTTTCATTTAAATAAAATACAATTTATAAATACGTATGTCAACAGATTACAATAATTAAACATTCAGTATCTTAAAAATAAACACATAGGTATTTTAATAATTACCTCAACAAAAAAAGGAAAAAAATTATAATTTTCATCTCAACACATCTAGAGCTTACTTATACAGTAGAAAAATTGAAAAGTCAAAAACTTTGTTAATGTGCTGCACCACCAACTCTCTCTCTCTCTCTCTCTCTCTCTCTCTCTCTCTCTCTCTCTCTCTCTCTCTCTCTCTCTCTCTCTCTCTCTCTCTCTCTCTCTCTCTCGTGTTTGCCTCACCTTTTTTTTTGTATGCAGGTCGCAAGTGAAAGATTGAAACTTTTGTTTGTGTCATGGGCCCCTCATCCTCAACCCCAGGTCACCTAACCGTGCAATAGTGCTCTATCTATGCCCCATAGCTAACCTGCTTTATCTGTACCCTGATACTCGTTGTTTTTAACTCTTCCCAAGTACTATTTGCTTTATTTTGATTTTTTTTAAGCTTTCTTTTTTATATTCCCTATAATATATTAAATCATTTTATCAAGTATTGATACATTACTGTTGGGATGAGGGGCCCAAGAGTACATATTGGGCCTTAGGCCTTGTCTAAAGACGCTTAATGGTCTGAGGACAGATAAACAGCAATGAAGACGTAAGATTCAGAACTTCACAGGTAAGTTATAACTGAGAGGATTGGGGAAGGTAGGCTGAGGAGGAGAATTTTCTCGGCTAAGCGAAGCAGAGATCAGAAGGTGTGTTTTGTCATCCAAGGTAACATTCCAAAAAGTTTTGTTGATAAAGTCATGCATCATGAACATGCAGGAAAAAAGTAGAAGCTGAGAAATATCTAAGGAAAAGCTGCTACCACCGCATTAAATGCTCTGTAGCTAACTCTCTAGCCGCATTAATAAGAAAGTGATACCTGAACAATAATTTTCAGCCTTACAGCTACTCCCAAAGATTTTAGGAAGGTGTTGATGGGACAAGGATTAACACCAGCAATCCAACCTACACATGGAAGGTAGAGATTGAAAGAGGGAGATGATATAAAAGAGAAGGTAGCCCCTAAGAGAAGGGATGAAAGGAAAAATAGAAAAAATATTATAGCAATAAGAACTGTACTTGTAATTAGACTCAATGAAAATATATAAAAGAATTAACCTCCTCAAATTATGCCGAAGACAATTTTCTTTAGTTTAATTTGGTCTATTTTTATTTTTTGGCTATATGGATCCATTATACTTGTTGTTTAACTCTTTAGAGCCCAGTTGTTCAACTCATTCTCTACAAATTCATTGAATTGGGCTTTTTGGCTCAAGACCCATCCATCTCTTAGGCTGGGGAACCAAAACCGTATCCTTACAATTACTATTTTACATTTCATACACTACATTCAAAAAAAAAAAATTATATATGACCCCTCCAAAGATAAATTCCTGGCTCTATCGCTGAGGTCTACAACCAAATTATAGTGTACTACAGCAGAAGGGGGACACAATACAATTTGTGAGTAGCTCTTAAAATGATGCTTGATCTGTATAACATCAGCAGTAGAGACACGAAAATTGATTTGCTATATTTAAATGCATCATATTGTGCAACTCTCCTTACTGGCTCATCAAATACTAGATATTTGCTTAGAAATTTAGCATTAATTTGCTTACATTTTGGTGATCATTATTTTTTGAGTTCTTAAATAAGACGTTCTGACACAATAATTATTTGTATCCATGCAAATTTCGCAGGTTTATCTACCTTATAATCACAATTGGTGCAGTCTTATCCATAATTTCCTGCTTTGGATATGTAGGAACTGCATCAAGCAGTCCCTGTTGTCTACTAAATGTATCCTCAAGTTACTTCCTTTTAGATTCTTCCTTCTTTGTTATAGTTCATATCTTCTTTGCATACTTCTGCCTTACTGAAAAGTCTAATGTCCTTCAGAATTATTAATACTCAGTACTTTTGGTGGGACTTGTCCTTATAGAATTAGGGGTTGCAGCATTCATGCTCATTGATCACAACTGAAACAAGGTGATGAAGACTTTTCACTGCTATTTCATGTTCTATTTTTTTTTTCATAGTGAAAATACTTCAATGGTAATTAGTGCATAGTTAATTTCCCATTTCTTTCTCTGCCTGCAACTTGCAAGTACCTATTGTTTGGTTTTTCTTATTATATAGAAATTCCACCAAAGAATTTTGATTTTCTTTTTGAACGAAGTACATCCAGAAATATTACACAATTTGAGAACCTACTGCAGGTTATTACGACAGATAAAAGTGGCTATTTTCAGTCAGTTTACCTCTTTTATTGCTCTTGTTGTAATTATTCTAGAGGTAAATAATTAAATACATTAAAGAAAGAAAAATTATAAAGGAGAGAAAATATATGCTCACCTTAAATCTTTCTTATTGAATATATTGAAATCTCTAATATCTTTTTTTTTTTTTTTTTTTTGGCCTTTCACTCTCAAATTGTTGTTCTCGTATTTGCTTTGTTCTTAAGATCTGTGATTACTCAAGCTAAATATGATGATAGCAGTGATGATGAAAGATTGTCTACAATTAATCTTAGGATCAACTGTTGAGAGGAAGAATAACCAAGCCGGCAGCAAAGAACAGATTAGACTAAACAAGAAATATTAGTTGACTCTTGCTGTTGGTTATATTGTATATAAAATCATTTTTGATAGCAAAGTGGAAAAACAGGTTGTTGATATATTAAACCTGAAATATTTCTGAAGAAAAAAATAAAGCACTGAAATAAGGTTGATTATCTCTTGACTCTTATCATATTTCACTTTGAAGTGTTTCATTTATCAAGGTCATAATAAATTGGCAGTTCTTTCATTAGGATAACTTTTTCAGTGAGAAATTAATTGCTCCACCAAGGACCCCTTTCTTTTATCAATGGTAGATATTGAGATAGATAGTGTTGGTACTGCTTAAGGCAAATGATTCCTCGCTCTCATTTCTATGCTTTTTCTTTTCCTCAGAATTCTTAGTGAGAGTAAAATGATTCAGAGCAAGGTTTTTGTTTTTCTCATGAACAGAACTACACAATACGATTGAATAATAAGGTTCTTGGCTTCTATATCCCTTTTCTAACATGATTAGATAGTAAGAGAAATATCTTGTTTCCTATATATAGGATTAGACTATAGATATTTTATAGTAGTCTCTTTTTTTTAGTATTATAGTAATTTTTTTCATTTGTCTTTTGCTGTGTTTGATTTATGTTTAGTCGTTTAGTTACTCTTAGAGATATTAAGTTGATGTGTATTAAACAATTGAGATTATAGTGGAGATATAACAGTCAAAGACTTGAGACGGAATTTTTTGTGCCCGGAGCAAGGTTTTTGTTTTTCTCATTAAAAGAACTACATAATTCGATTGATTAATAAGGTTCTTGGCTTCTATATCTCTTTTCTAACATGATTAGATAGTAAGAGAAATATCTTGTTTCCTATATATAGGATTCGGACTATAGATATTTTATAGTAGTCTCTTTTTTTTTTTAGAATTATAGTAATTTTTTCATTTGTCTTTTTTTTTTTTTTTTTGTGTTTGATTTATGTTTAGCCGTTTAGTTACTATTAGAGATATTGAGTTTACGCGTATTAGCGTAAAGGTCTAATTGTATAACTCAATTCAAGTATATTAACCATCGTTCTTAATCTCTATATAAACCCTACTTAGGGTTCATTGTAATTAAACAATTGAGATTATAGTGAAGATATAATTATCAAAGACTTGAGATGGTATCTCATGTACTGGGTGCACGAAACATGTGTGAAACATGTGTCTGACTGACACATGAGCCCCACACCTATGAAATATTTTCCAGACTTCCTCCATAAGACCATGGATATGGGCTCTTCTATCAAACTACGTAATCCTAATGTCCTCTCTCTTCTTTCTCTGTATTTTCAAATGTACTAATTACAACAAACCCTTAATAGGGTTTATATAATAAAGACTAGGAGCTAGTGTTTAGGCAAGGTAATATCTCTCACAGTTTATTAACAAGAGAAGCTTTTATTGAAAAACAAAGAACAAGCCAATAGATATAGAGACATATATATAGCAGGACAAAGATCCAAGGCAACAGCATATACAACATTAGGGACCAACAAAATTAGTACAAACACATTAAAAAATCCCTAACACAGCTTGGAAAGACTATCTTGCTAGCACATGCGCTGCTGTATTAGAGCATTGGCATTAGCATGCAATTTTTTTTTTTTTTTTTGTCTATTTTAGCGGAAGAATCTATCTTTTATATTTTACATACTTACTTTCCAAAATATCATACATCAGATTATTTATTTTACACTATATTTTATTAAAATATTTTTTTTTTCTTTTTTTTTTCACACACAACATTCATCATTCACTCTTTTTCTTCAATTTTGAAATACGTAAAAATAATAATAATATACTAAATGCAAAATATATAGTGTCGGTGTAAATTTACGCAATCACTATAACAAACTTGTAAATTTACATAATTATACACTAATTGATCTGAATTATTTTTATATTAAGTGTCCGTTTGACATTTTAATTTTCCTAACTTATTTTTTTATTAAGCTTATTTTTACTACTATTTATGGGTTCTATTGTAATTTTTGATATTATTCATGGGTCTTACTATATTATTTCAATTAATTTTTATCTCTATTCATAGTACTTTCAATAAAAAAAATTTAATTTCAAGAAAATAAATTGTTCTCAAACCCAAAATTATATAAATTTTACATTTTTTTTTTCTATTATATACTCTAAAGTGAGTGAACCTTTATTCAAAAATCATATAAGTACCATGTGGTGCTTCAAACGAGGCTTTTGATATGACAGCATTCCACTAGGAAAAACTTTTGTTACGTACTGCACAGTAAAATAAAGTTTGGTACTATAGGAATATTAAAAGTTGGATTAACCACGTGATTTTGTACACATTTGCCCCCCACAAGTTTATTTTATATATATATATATATATATTTATTAACAAACATCGGATAATGCTTGTTAAATAAAAAAAAGACAAAAAAAATTGTTAGAAAAGTCAAAAAATAAATTAAACAGTGCTTACAAAATTGAAAAAAAATGACATAAACTGCAAAAAAAAAAAAAAGTAAAAAATTTTGTAAAAAAAAAAAGTAAAAAAATATTGTGATTAACGTATGGTTCCTATTATTTGTGTGTGTGTGAGAGATCCACGACCAATGGCTTAGATTTTTTAACAGGAAAAGTCAAGTTCATCAACCACAGAGAAATGACAGATTGAGTACCCTCAGAGGACCAGCTCTGCTAACGTGGTACTGTGAGTGAGTACTCAATCATTTCTCATCTCAAATTTGACATGATAAAAAGTGATACGGGTACCTCATCTAAAATTTTAAACACAGCACAAAAATTCATAAAATTTTTTGAACATTTCTTAAATAACCTACCACCTTACACATGAGTAATTAAAAAAAAAATACTTAAATAAGTCCTCCAAGACATACAATAAAAAGAGCATAATTATTTCTCAGTGTTCCCAAATTAACCTACCACCTTACACAAGACCAATTAAAATATTTGAATTATCAAATTATTGTGGATCCATATGTTAAGTGATACTAATTTAGGAATATTGTGTAATGGATGTGAATTTTTTTTCTCTTGTAGTATTTTATGATTCTAATGTCTCATATATATTAAGTGTAAGCTTAATTATATTTATATATATAAACTCTTACGCACGCTCTTCTTGACAAGTTCTATACATATTTTTAAGTGGAACTTGACATTCTTAATGTCAAGTTTTGTCAAGTTTTGCGCAAAATTTAAAAAAAAAAATTAATACAAAGTCAGGATCCTATTCTCAACTGATATTTCCTAAATAACCTACCACCTTACACAAAAGTTGTTAAAAAAAAAATACTTAAATAAGTCCTCCAAGACATACAACTAAAAGAGCATAATTATTTAATTTATTTCCTTAGTGTTCGTTTAGCAAAGATTATTTTTGCCAATTTATTTTACTATTTAGTTTATTTTTGCAACTATTCATGGGCTCACTGCATTTTTTTGGTACTATTCATGGGTCTCACTATACTATTTCAGCTAACTTTTACCTTTATCTACAATAATTTCAGCAAAAAGTTTTCAATTCCTACAAAATAAGCAGATCTCAAAGACTCAAACAAACCCTTAGTGTTCCCAAATTAACCTACCACATTACACTTGACCAATTAAATTATTTAAATTAACAAATTGTTGTGGGTCCATATGTTAAGTGATTCTAATTTAGGAATATTGTGTAATTGATGTGAATTTTTTTTTTCTAGCCTTATTTTATGATTCTAGTGTCCCACATAGATTAAGTATAAACTATTATGTGTATATAAAGTCTTGAGCACCCACTATTTTGTGTAGGGCTGTCCACGGGTCGGTCCGGGTCGGGTTTGTGCCCAACCCGGAACCGACCCGACGGAATCGGGTTTTGGAAAAGCTCACCCGCCGCCGACCGCCGGAGTAAAACGGGTTGGGCGGATCAAACTTCCACGGGTGGCGGACGGGTCGGTCGGCTTCAAAGAGGAGAGAAAACGGCGAGAAAACGGCAAGAAAATGGCGAGAAAACTGCAAGAAAATGTGAGAAAAACCCAAATCCGGCGAAATCTCATCGGATCTATGAGATTTCGCCAGATCCGGCGGTAATCTCACCAGATTTGATGAGATTTTGCCAGATTTGGTCAAAATCTAGTTGGATCTACGTGAAATAGCGTCAGAATCCAAGTTTTTCCTCCGAGATCTGGGTTTTTTTTTTCGCCGGAAACTGGAAATTTCTCGCCGGAATCTGGGTTTCTCGCCGGAATCTGGGTTTTTCGCCGGATTATAGGTTTTTGGCCGGTCGGTTCGGTTTTTCGGGTTTTTGAGGGAGAGAAACCGAAACCGACCCGCCGGAGTCGGTTTCTGGCGGAGAAAATCCGCCGCCGACCGCCGGAGTAGGTCGGGTCGGCCGGTTTCGGATCGGTTCCGGTCGGGTCTCCGGGTGGGTCGGGTCACCGGATATGTTTGGACAGCCCTAATTTTGTGTATATAAAGTCTTGAGCACCCTTTTCTTACAAGCCGGTTTTCAAGAGTGATTACTTATTAGTGGAATTCATTTTAAGAAGGATTTTGTTAACAAATGTCCTATGAGCATTCGTTTAGAAAATATTTAGAAACTATTATATAAAAGAAAAAAAATATCAGATTTTTTTTACTGTTTTTTTATATTTCCTATAATAGTAGAGTAATGCTAGGAATACAAATTTTTATACAAAAATTTTTACAAACTGCTGATGTGATGAATAGTTATTAGTAAATAAAAAAAAGTGATGTTAATGGTAGATCTAAATAAAAACCACTAAAAAGCTATTCACATCAACAATTTATAAAAATATTGTAAAATAATTTGTGACTATAACATTATTCTTAAAAGCAGTATTAAATTTTTTTAAAAATAATCCAGATACAAATATAGTTAAGACATTTAAAAATAAGATTCGTAAAATATTCTTTAACAGTTGACATGTGTACGAGTCCCATATTCTCGACCACATATAAAAAAACAATGAACTCAGTGTCACACAGAATGGTCGACTAAAAGCAACACGTGTCAAAAGTGATAAGCACTACAATAATGATACCCATTCCAAGCCAACGTGAGGAGGGGTCTCTTAACACCAATAATGAGATACACCAATAATGAGATACATCAATTTAATTTTCTGATTTTGAAATTAAGATCTCGATCCACCACTAATATCATTTTATCGTTTATCATTCACAAGTTTTCACCTTGACGGTTATTAAAATTTGTATAACTCTAAAGTTATTATTGACTTGAATGAGTTAACTTTTTCCTCCTATAATTCTATATATTAGGGAGTTTGGAAGTAGGCATTGGGCAGCACACTTATAGCCATGGCACTCCAAGTCCAAGGTCCTTTCCTCTTCTTTCTCCTAGCCTTAGCCTGCTTGTCTGCTTGCACTGAATGTGCAAAACTGAGTCATTATTCAATGCCATTCAACCGGAGCAGTTTTCCATCTGGTTTTATATTTGGAGCTGGTTCAGCTGCTTACCAGGTACACACACACACATATATATGAAATGGAATTAGACTATTTTCATGCTTCAAATTAGCTATCATGCATTTTTATCCAGCGAAGATTAACCACAAAATATACATAATTTAACATTTCTTTCTTTTTGTTCTCATGGCTAGTCTGAAGGAGCAGCACATACCGATGGAAGAGGCCCGAGTACATGGGACATTTTCACCAAAAAACATCCAGGTCTCTCTCTCTATTTCTCGATCTCTGGGGTTTTAAACTTAAACAGAATAACAGCTTCGTAATATTTTCTTCTGCGTCATTGAATTCTAATGCAACTCATCACTTGTTATTGTAGGTGCAAATATAAACTTAATCTTGATCTTTTTTGTCCTTCAATTTTTGCTTACATTATTTTTATTTTCTTGTAAAAGTACTCAATAATCCGAAAAACCTTCTGGACACCTACGGGAGAGAGAGAGAGAGAGAGAGAGAGAGAGAGGTATTCCATTAAACTTATAGATTACCATTGAGCTCATGGCACCTCAAACTCATATTTTATATCTAAAATAATTGGAAATGATTTATTTTGTTAAAGTTGAAAACTTTTTTATTGAAAGTATTGTAAATAAATGTAAAAATTAGTTAAATAGTAGAGTAGAATTTATAAATAGTACCAAAAAATACGAAAAACTTATAAATAACAACAAAAATAAACTGAAATTATAAATAAATTAAAATTTTCAACTGGTGCCAAACGAACACGCAAACTATAAGAAAATTTTAATTTTCTTATAGATTACATAGGTGAAAATTATTTCATGGGAGCCAAGGTTTTATCATTCTAAGTTTCTAACTCAAATTTGTAGTTTCTGTCGTCGGCAGAGAAAATTGAATATATGTGCTGCTAGGTTTATTTCACGGTTAAAGTTTTCACTTTTCAATGGCTGAAAATAATGGTACGTATATGATTGAAAAGAAGTACATCCAAAGAGTCTCGCCACAAGGTCCACAGGGACCACAACAGCTTGAATAGCCAATAAAATTGGCTCCTTCAGCAATGTGATAAGTGATAACCACGTTTTATTTTTATTTTTTTGTTCTGGGATAAGACATCTGAAGAAATCTCTCTGTTTGGCATATGAAAAAATACTTCTTTTTTTTAATACAATTTAGTTTATTTTTATTATTATTTAATTTAATTTTGTTAATATTTATAGGTCTTATTATACTTTATGGTATTATTTATGGGTCTTACTATACTATTTTAGCCAACTTTTAGTTTTATCTATAATATTTTCAATAAAAAAATTTTAATTTCAATTAAATAAGTTATTCTCAAACATGTATTATGAAAAACGAGTATTATGAAAAGCTAAATAAGTTAAATAAATAAGCTAATTCATCTAAATAAGCTTTTTTTACCGGCAATTTTTTCTTTTTTTGGCTAAATAAGAAATCACTGCATAGTAGAATAGTACAATTAATGATAACGTGTACTATAATAGAAGCATATGTGTAAGACTTTTTTTTTTTTTTTTTATGTATATATATAAAAGTATGTCTGAAATATTGTGTGATTAATAATACAAAATAATGGTTGTACTTGAACCAATGTGCCCGGTAGGGGTGTCCACGGGTCGGTCCGGGTCGGGTTTGTGCCCAACCCGAGACCGACCCGATGGAATCGGGTGGAGAACTTTCTGACCCGCCGCCGACCGACAAGGGAGTCGGATCGGAGCGGTCGGTTTTTCGCCGGAAACACGGTCGGTTCGGTCGAAACCGTCCACGGTGGAAAATCCGGCCAAAATGAGCTCGATCCGGCGGAGATCTCACCGGATCTGGTGAGATCTCGCTAGATCCGGGGAGATTTCCACTAGATCTGGCTGAGATCTCACTAGATTCGTTGATATCTCCAAAAAATCGACCCAAATCTCATAAAAATCTAAGGTATTCTGACCAAAAACTCGCCGGAAAATTCGTATTTCGCCGATTTTGGTAAGGCTCCGGTCGGGTCGGTTGAGACGGGTTTTAGAGGAGAGAACCCGCCATCCGACCCGACGGACTCAGTTTCTGGGCTTTGTAACCCACCGCCGACCACCGGAGCTCATGGATCGGTCGCGGGTGGGTCGGTTCCGGTCGGTTGGATCGGGTTCGGATCTCGCTGGACACCCCTAGTGCCCGGCTTGATGTATTTAGGGGTCTAAAGGGAAAGTTGAAATTGAAATATTTTATATAGTTAAATATAACTTAAAAAAATTATATGTTATTTAAATTTTACTGTCTTATTTTAGATGTAAAATTATTACTAATTGACATGAACTACAAAATATTTTTCAACTCAATTACTGTAAAAAATGTTATAAATCTTTTTGTGTATTGCTTTTTTATTTTTATTTTTTGAAGTGCTACATTTACAATATCTTTCACAACAAATTATATGTATTAAGTTGTTATTAGTTCTAATTTGAAGCCACCAGTGAAATTAGTTTTTTTGCCACCAATAACAGTATGTAACAACCTACTACTTAGGGTTTATTATTGTAAAAGTACTGTAAAAAATGTTGTGAACATGACTTTTTTTTTTTCATTTGATAAAATATTTTATTTTATTTTATTTATTAACTAATATTTGAGTTTAATTAAATTAAAATTTGGGGCATTTTCTCTACTTAATTAAAGCCTTATTCAATCACATCAATTGCTTATTGCTTATATAGTAGAGCGCGCTGCCTCCCGTTACAAAATCCCAAGGACTAAAAATTGTCTCACGTAACAGAAAATAAACTCAAGATCAAAATATACGGAAAACCAAATTTACTCCAAAAACTAAAAATTAGCGTTTTAGTCAAATAAAACTAAATTTTTAGTGCTACTTTACATGAAAAGAAAAAAAAAATCCATACTAGCAAATAACAATAGGTATCAGACTAGGCACTAGCTTTGTATAAAAATTCCACACTAGCAAACAAAAATTCCATGCCGCAATAGCGTACGTCTTAGCCCAGACAGTAAAGTTTTCTTTTCCTTTACAAGTCTGAATGGAGACTGTTTTATTAGATTCAATTTTTTTTGTGTCTGCTAATTTACCAGTTATTTGAATAAAAAGACAGCAATTTTTTATTTCTCAAAAAAAAAAAAAAAAGCTTTGTAGCATTCCGTAAAAAAATTTCTTCTGTTTGTTCATTCAATCAATCCCTCTCTCTCTCTCTCTCTTAATTTTTTTTTTTTTTTTTATAAAAAGAGTCATTTATGATGAACATTTAAAATTTTTAAATGTATATATAAAAATGAAGAGTGTAAGATGTATTTGAAAAATAAGTATCAAATTCTATTTTGAAATTTGGTTAAAGTTTATAAACTAGATGTGAACGCTCTTATAGGGGTCTTAATTACATAATGATTACCTTTAAAAAGAAAAAAGTACATATGATTTACATGGTTAAAATAAGATTGAGCAATTTTGTGTTCCTTGTATTTCAATTTCTCTTTGTTTTAACCATTGTGAAAGTTGCATGAACATCACAGAAAAAATTGCGGATGGTAGCAATGGAGATGTGGCTGATGACTTTTATCATCGTTATAAGGTAAAGTCTAGCTAGCAGATTATTAATTTACAGAATGGTCAAGATTTGTTTCC
Organism: Lithocarpus polystachyus; assembly: GCA_033629205.1. Lineage (NCBI taxonomy): Eukaryota > Viridiplantae > Streptophyta > Magnoliopsida > Fagales > Fagaceae > Lithocarpus > Lithocarpus polystachyus. The sequence continues at coordinate 3,470,133 of CM066165.1, forward strand.
CAAAAAAAAAAAAAAAAAAAAGAGAATGGTCAAGATTTCTTTGTAAGCCTTTCTCAAAAAAACAAAACAAAATAAAATAATTGTAGGACTATTTTTTTTTCTTTTTAATAATGAAAGAAATGTTTCAGGAGGACATAAAGCTGATGAAAAAAATTGGATTGGACTCTTTCAGATTCTCTATCTCATGGTCAAGAATATTACCTAGTAAGATCACCCTACTTGAATCCATCTTCATCATTTGTACAAAGTAATTAAGCATATAAGTGGGTTCCATTAAGATGAACTGCAATCTGATTTTAAGATCAAACTCATGGATCATCACTGAGACGATGAATGCTCCATGACACCAATCAATTTTATTTTTTTACTTTTTTTAGAGAGTTTTGACACCAAGGCACGATTTAATTTTTGAGAGAGTTTCGACATTATTTTTTTATTTATTTTTTATTTTTTAGAGAGTTTCAAACTATGGTTAGGTTGTTTTTGTTGATAGTTTTTTATCATCAGACCAAGACACTAATCAATTTTTTGTGTAGATGGGAATTGAACCCCAGATTTCTTATTTAACCATCAATACTTTACCAGTTGAGCTAATTGGAATTCACATCACTACATTATTTTTGTTATACATTAATTACAACATACTATCTCATAAAAACAATTATGAGATTATTATTATTATTTTTTGGTCTTTAGAATTATTAAAAGAATTCATGTAAGCTTTTATTGGATCCCATGATGTTGAACATCTTCAATTTTATTTACAGAGGGCAAATTAAGCGGGGGAGTGAATGCAATGGGAATCAAATTCTATAACAACCTCATCAATGAGCTCCTGTACAATGGTGAAGTTCTATTTTACTTTTATTTTCAGTTATAATTTTTGCAATGCTAACCGTACATATGAACTTATATGGACGAACCATTTGTATAGTGATAATTACGTGCACAATAACTAATGTAATCAAATCCCTTTCCTTTCAGGAAATTAACAGAATATTTATTCACTTTAAGTTATCACATGATTAGGAACTTTATTGATTTTATTAGAATGGTTTGAAAACATAAAAATTTAAGAGTCCTAATTTAGTAAAGATGAAGTTTAAAAGTCATATTTTACACTATTCAATAAGAGATTGTCACATTAATTTTTTACTTAAAACTCAATAGATCTTACCACATACAATAACATCTCAATAAACTTACAATTAATTTAGATTTTTAAATGGGTATTAGAACTGATTGAGTGTGGTTGTGTCTATTCTTTAATATGTAATATAATGATGTAGTATGTTAGAATTGGAGAGGTAAAACTTGAGTTTTACACCACATCTTTATAGAATTTAATCTCAAAATTGAAATGTTCACCATTTTCAAATGAAAATTGCTAAAGATGTTACTAATTTTTCTATTAATGACTAATGTAAATGTAATTGGTGTCACACGAATAATATAATAAATATATACTTTACTTTTTTTAAACAAGTTGACATGCTAATTTGCAGGATCTATGATTATAAAACTTGTAATATTTGTAACATTACTCTGTTCATATAGATCATTTTCTTTAATTTTAAATTTCACATTGTGAGCAGGTATCAAGCCCTTTGTGACTCTGTTCCATTATGATCCTCCCCAAGCTCTAGAAGATGAGTATGGTGGACTTTTAAGTCCTAAGATAGTGTAAGTTTAAGCAATTCATCCAAATATATACCCTCCAAATGCTTAGAAGGTTGTGCAATGTTAATAGTAATTAACTATCCATTTTTTATGAATAGGAAGGATTATCAAGATTATGTGGATTTTTGCTTCAAAACATTTGGGGATCGAGTTAAACATTGGGTCACATTGAACGAACCAAATAATTTAGGAATCAATGGGTACACCTCTGGTACTTTTGCACCGGGACGATGTTCTAGCTATCTTGGAAATTGTACTGCTGGTAACTCTGCCACTGAATCCTACATTGTTGCCCATCACCTTATTCTTGCTCATGGAGCCGCTGTGAAATTGTACAAGGACAAATACCAGGTTTGTATCATTAAAAAGGGAAAGGAAAAAAAATTATAATTAAGATTATAATTGTTCCACTATTAATGTTTTAATGCTGATTTAACTAATTGAATCTGTGATGTTGGAGAAATTTTGATTGACTTAATATACGTGCAGCCTTACCAAAAGGGGATAATTGGGATTACAATAGTGAGTCATTGGTTCATGCCAAAATACAATACTTCTGCTTGTAGCAAGGCTGCCTCTAGAGCTCTTGATTTCACATTTGGTTGGTGAGTATTACTGATATTGATTTTTTTTTTTTTTTGGTAAGATAAAAATTCTACTCTAGCCTATTCTAAATGTATACGTGTGTGAAACTTCCTCCTGAAAACTTGAACCTCAGTCATTTCCTCTTACACCCTACAAGTACTTATACTGATATAGATTTTTAATCCTTCTCTCCCTCTTCCTTTTTTTTTTTTTTTTTTCTTCGATATTTTTGGTATATTGTATTTCTAGAACTAGCTCTAGAGGTGTGCATGGATTGATCATGAGTTATATCGGGTTTTAGGTATTAGTCAATAAAACTAATTTTCTCTAAATTAAGAAATCTTCATTCTAGCCAACCTATGGTAACTCTAAAAGTCAACAGGATCGAGTTGGGTTAGGTTATATATTTGTCAGGCTAAGATCATTTTGTTAGACCTAACAAAAACAATGGATTTTCTTTCAACTATTTAAGCTTATTATCAATTAAAAAATTACAATTCATACAATTGGGCATTATATTCCAACTTCATTAAAACCATATTAGTCTTAAAATACTAAAATAAATCAAACTAACAAATTTAAACTAAATCTCAAAACATATATCTATATACATATATATTTTTTCAAATTATCAATGGCGTGAGTTGGGTTAGTTTACTTAAATTAAAATTTTGCTAACTCAAACATAACCTAACATGAGTTTCAAATGCTTAATAATATCATCCACAATCTGTATAGGTTTGCCCATCCAATCACATATGGTGATTATCCCCAGAGCATGAAATCTTTAGTGGGTAATCGACTACCAAAATTTACTGAAGCTGAATCCAAATTGCTAAAAGGGTCCCTCGATTTTCTTGGTCTGAATTACTACACAACAAATTATGCGGAAAGTGCTGCATCCAACAGTGTTAACATTAGTTACGTTACAGATAGATGCCTCACTCTCACGAGTATGCTTCAAATCATAGCCCTTTTTTTTTAATTTTCTTTTCCATTCAATGATTTTGTCCTTTATTAGCTTAATTCATTTACCTTGATCCACAGCTGAAAAAAATGGGACTCCTATTGGTACACCGGTAATCTCTCTCTGCATTTATATTTTATATTGTGAAAATTAAAAAAAATGGTAAATTGCAAATTACATTCCTAAAATTTGAGAGTGTTTAAATTTTACAATTTGAAATTACAGAATTTGAAATTTACCTCCTGAAGTTTGGGAGTGTTTGAATTTTACACCTTACCGTTTTAGAATTTGGATTTTACCTCCTAAAGTTTGGGGGTATTTGGATTTTACACTTCTAAGTTTTGAAACTTTAAAATGTAAAATCTTAACACAAAAAAACTTTAGGGGTGTAATATCTAAACACTCCTAAAATTTAGGGGGTAAAATTCAATTTCTGAAATATCAGAGTATAAAATCCAAACATCCCCCAACTTCAAGGGGTAAAATCCAACTTCTTAAACTTCAAAATATAAGATTCAAACACCCCCAAATTTTTGGGGTGTAAGTTGTAATTTACTAAAAAAATTAAAAACTTTTTGTTCCATGTTACACAATAATTTATACTCTACTAATTGTAGTATGACATGCGTCTATTTATTTTTCTTTTATAATTTGCTGTTCCATGTTCCATTTTTCCCATTTACCAAATGGATGTGGTGCGAATTGTTTTGCAGACTGCTTTGGATTGGCTTTACGTCTATCCTAAAGGAATTCGAGAGCTTGTGCTATACATAAAGAAAAATTACAACAATCCAATGATATACATAACAGAGAATGGTATACTCTCTCTTTTTTTTTTTTTTTTTCCTCCTTTCTTGTTATTACTATTTTTAATAATTTTTTTGTAGTGTCTAAACTTGTACTACTAGTGTAATTTGTTGTACTCTTCTTTTGTAGGCGTTGCTGATGAAAATAATAGCTCTTTGCCGATTAAAGATGTCCTCAAAGATAGTTTAAGGATAAGATACCATTATGCACATTTATCATATCTTTCAAAGGCTATCAAGTGAGTGTTGATGAACATAAAATCATGCCAATTTTTTTTTTCAAAAAACTAAAAAGGAAAAGGGGGATCTTAATTTCAAACTAAAATTAACGAATACATAAAAACAATTTATTTGTTATTATAAAGAAGGATATTGATGGTGAAATTTTGGCATGCAGGGAGGGTGTGAATGTGAAAGGATACTATGCTTGGTCGTTTTTTGATGACTTTGAATGGGATGCTGGTTACTCTGTTCGATTTGGCCTTACTTTTGTGGATTTTAAAAACAACTTGAAAAGACACCTCAAATACTCTGCCTACTGGTTCAAGATGTTCCTCCTAAAATAAGTTGCAACTCTGAGGAATTTAAGCCAATTAGAGAGGAAATAGTCTTCCTCTAACCTAGCTTTATGGTTCATAAGAGATTCTACCTACTATATGATCTAGTCTTGTGCACAAACAATTCCAAATGTGTGGTTGTGTACAAGATTTGTTTGTGTTCTTTTTTTTTTTTTTTTTTTGATAGGAATGTTCTAATCCTAATTAAAAAAATAAATAAAAGACACATATCACTTGTGTCTCGTTTTATCATTTGTGTGGCATATGCCACATTTTTTTTTTTTTTTGAAAACAATATTAACTGATGATGTCAAGAATCAAACCAGTGAGCTGCAAGGTTTGCGCGCGTTCCGGACGGTCCTGCACAAGTAGGAAAAACCTCAAAGGGAAGTACCGGTGTGGTACCGGCCAGCGACCCTCCGATGGCTAAGTTAGAATTTTACACAACTCCAGAGTGCTAGAGCCGGGTCTTAGTATACGTACCTCGATTTTTGGAGGGTGTGGCGGTATTTATAGTAGCGGTAGTGGCCTTTGGGCAAGGCTTGCTGGAGAAGATATCGTTGTACCGAAATTGCCCTCGAGTAGCGTAGGGCGCAAGACTCTTCTGAGGTAGCCAAGCGTGTTGGGCACGATTCCCTTCTCTGGGGGTGGGAGTCGTGCTTCGTAAGATACCTGGCTAAGTAGCGTATGTGACAAGATTCGCTCTTTCCAGCAAAGCGCACGTGGCAAGGCTGGTCTCCATGCCTGATGCCAACAACCGTCCGCCTTCTTCCGTCGCCCCCCTAGGACTGGGGTCGTCGAGCTCTGACGTCCGTCGGGTATTTCAGCCGTCACGGATCTATCCGTCGGCGAGTGTGGCCTGCTGTCGTCTGGTGGGGGATTTTATCCCTATCAGGTGCCCCCTCAGCCCATCAGTCCGTGAACCCGCGAAGGACGGGCTAATGGGGTGACGGTTGAATTTGCAACAAGGGTCGGTTAGACAGGCTGGCATCAGTAATAAATGCCTGGTAATAAATGCAGGACACGCGTCGTCGACTCGTGGACCGTGTGCTCAGACCGAGGCGTCCCTTCGTCTCCCTCTATCTCTCTCATATAAAAGCCTTCCCCCTTTTCTTTCATTTTTCACTCCTAGCTGAAAACAGAATATCAGAGCGCACCCGTTCACCTTGCAGAAAAGCCTCAAATCCATCATCCATCGCGCATCCGTCACATTACAGCGACCGTCTACTTCATCTCTCTCTGCAAGTAACCGGCAGGTAATTATTGCTTGTTCATTCTTTTTTCACCGTCAGTGTCTTTAGGCCGATTGAATTTAGGGTTTTCCGTCACATGTAGGTGACATGTCTAGTGCGTCAAGTAACCAATCGTTTGTCCGTGACGGAGCGGGCTACGATGAAGTCAAACCGTTGGGTCCAGAGGATCCTGCAGCCACCACCTCCTCGAGCGAAGAGAGCTCGTCTACCACCTCTTCTCCGTCGAGTAGTGATAGGGCAGAGAGCAACCTTAGTGACGGTATAGAGGGGGACGAGCCCCAAGTCCAATCCGTCGTGGGTAGTGACGGTATGAGGAAGTATGTTATGCTTTCTGTGTGGACGGTGAATGATTTCTTCTCCACAATCAAAGAGTCACACTTTAAAACACTTAGAGGTAAATACCAGATTCCTGACAATATACCCCTCCGTCTACCCCACCCAGGGGAGAAGTGCTATTACCGTGGGGTCAGGGGTGTCGGAGTATACGAGCAGATGCTCAAGGCAGGGCTGAGGTTCCCACTGACCCCACTACACCGTCACCTCCTTCACTACCTAGGACTATCCGTCAGCCAAGTTTCCCCGAACGCCTGGAGGATCTTTATAGGGGTAGAGGTTTTGTACGGGTCCATGTCCGAGGGGAAGAAAAGGTTGACGGTGGAGGAATTCTTCCACTGCTACCGTCCGGTGGAGATACAAAAATCCAGGGGAATGTATAGTTTTCTGGCGAGGGGTCCATTATTAAGATTAGTGTGCGATACCCCAGACTCCAATAGGGACTGGAAGTCTAGGTACTTCTTCATGGACGGGGATGAGTGGATGGGGAACCCTGGTGAGACCGAGTTCATGCCCGTCGACACCACATGGGGTGTCTTGAACCCGTCTGGTACTCACCCGTTCACTTTCTCTTGTCCCTCTCTTCTTATTTTTCCTTTTTTCTTGTCTTTTCGTGCACCGTCATCATATAACCGTCTTCTTTTCTCAGCTCAAGACCGTCCTCAAGTGTCAATTGAAGACTGGAGCTTCTTGGAGAGGATTTTTCAGAAGTCTAAGTTGAAGGAGAGGTCTTGGGCTGATTTGGTGTGCCTGAAGACCATCTGTTGGCACTGTGACGGGCCCGAACCGTCCGAGGAAGCCTTGAAGTACGAAGCACAAGTCAGGAAACGTATGTCCGTTCACCTTAATTTCATACTTAGCCATTTTCCTCTTGCCTTTGTAACAACTCATGTGCCGTCATGTTTTGCAGAGATGGACGAAGCGAAGAGAAGGGCCCTAATCAAGCAGCAAGCAGCTGCAAGGAAGAAAGAGAGCCAGGCTGCGGGGACGGGCGTATCCAAGGTGCCCGTCATTAAAAGAAAGCAGGACCAGGAGGGGGACCGTCCCCCCAAAAAACCCAAGACCACGCCCGAGACCGTCATCGGGCTAGAGGCAGATGGAGGGAAGGCCCCCGTCAAGCACGGCAAGGGGAAGGGTCTCATGACGAGTGGCCCCCTGCCCGCCGAGGAGAAGCCCCCCGTCCTCCTCCGTGAGGATTCGAAGTACGCCATCGAGAAGTTGTCCTCCATACTGACGGCGGAGGATTATGAGGACATCGGGAACCATTCCACCGAGGCCATGGGGGAGACGGGCCTTTTCAACTTGGCCCAGGTAAGCAATTTTTGATCGCCGTCGGTTTTATGAATGTATAGATTTGTCCTCACCGTCATATTGACTTGTGTTTTTGATTTTCAGGCCGTCGTCATGATGAAGGGCCTGATGGACCGCTGTGTCCGTGAGGAGACGGCCATGAACCGTCTTCAAGAGAGGACCACGGAGGTGGAGGATGAGCTGATGCAGTATAAGGCCTGGAAGGTGAAAATGGAGAAGAAGTTCTCCATTCTCAAGGAGGACCGTCTAGAGTATAAGAAGCAGACGGAGAATCTTCAGACGGTCCTTGCGGATAAGGAGCAGGAGATCCAGTCAATGAAGGATCAGCTCCGTCAGGCCAAGGACAACGCGATCATAGAGTACCGAGACTCCGAGGCGTATCTGACGGAGCTTGGCGGCTTTATGGCGGACGGTTTTGATGAGGCCGTCCGTCAGGTGAAGGCCCTCTATCCGGAGACGGATCTCTCTCAGGTGTCCCTTGACGGCGGCCAGGCACAAACTTCCGTCATCCAGGCCGTTTCTGAGACCGCAGCTCATCAGAAGGAGAAAGTGGACGGGACCCTTGATGATGACGCCGAGACAACCGTCAATGTCCAAACTGAGGAAGAAGTCAATGTGGTCGACTCACCCGTTCAGTAGACTTGTAATTATTGGTGGAAAATTTTTTGTAACAATAACGTCTCCCTTGTTTTTTGTAAGACGGCCAATTTTGGACCGTCGAGGACAATATTGTTGGCTTGTAAAACATTTGTTTCAGTTTATATCTTATTTCAATTCATATGCTGTTTTTATATCTTGCTTGTATGTGTTGCTTGCTATATAATAAGCCGTCAGCACACTGAGCCGTCAATATAACAGGCCGTCATAAGTAATAATGTAGGTGGATTTGAACCGTCACCCTTCACGAGATTTTAGCTTCCAACTTGTTGTAGTAACGTAGTTAGCTTTGGGCCGTCACTATTTATGCCGTCGTCGTGATATTTAGACTTAGGGTTACGCGGTTGGCTTCGAGCCGTCGCCATTTACGCTGTCATCCTTAGACTTAGGCTTTGGCCTTTAGCCTTATAAGACGATGTAGTTGGCTTTAAGCCGTCAATATTTATGCCGTCATCCTTAGACTTAGGCTTTTTGTGTTTTTCCACTTGGGAAATCGCAGTGGCTTTAAAGCCGTCAGCTGGGGTTCCTGACGCTTTTATGCCGTCGTCGAGTTTGGGCCGTCGTCTTTTAGACTTGGGCTTTTACGTGTTCCATTTAGGAAACCGTCGTGGCTTTTAAGCCGTCAGCTGGGGTTCCTGACGCTTTTTTGCCGTCGTCGAATTTGGGCCGTCGTCTTTTAGACTTAGGCTTTTACGTGTTCCATTTAGGAAACCGTCGTGGCTTTTAAGCCGTCAGCTGGGGTTCCTGACGCTTTTTTGCCGTCGTCGAGTTTGGGCCGTCGTCTTTTAGACTTAGGCTTTTACGTGTTCCATTTAGGAAACCGTCGTGGCTTTTAAGCCGTCAGCTGGGGTTCCTGACGCTTTTTTGCCGTCGTCGAATTTGGGCCGTCGTCTTTTAGACTTAGGCTTTTACTCTGATTGTTCAACACTGAATAATAGTAGGAGAGACTTTGAATAAACCTCTGTGTCTTGCATAATTTTTAGTGAGGGGAAAACATGCCCTTTTAAAACCAGGAATACATTGAGGTACATCAATTATAGACCAATTACAAGTTGGGGGCTGCTATTCTCTCTTACTGGTAGTACTTTCGTAAGTGCTCGGCATTCCACGGGTGGTGCAGCTTCTGCCCCTCCAGTGTTTCCAGATGGTAGGTGCCCTTCCTTTGCCATGCTGTGACTCGATAGGGCCCTTCCCAATTAGGGCCGAGCTTTCCTTGGGTTGGGTCCCTGGTAGTGCCCATGATCTTTCTCAGGACGAGGTCACCGACACGGAATTCCCTATGTCTGACTCGGGAGTTGTAGTGCTTTGCCATGCGATCCTGATACCGGGCTAACCTTTGCTCAGCCGCTGCTCTGTCTTCGTCGATCAAGTCAAGCTGTAGACGCAAGGCTTCGTTGTTCCGGCCTTCATCATGGGTGTTCACCCTGTAGGTTGTGAGACCTACTTCGGCTGGAATGACTGCCTCGCTTCCGTAGGCCAGCCTGAACGGTGTTTCTCCTGTGGGGGTCCTTGCCGTCGTCCTGTATGCCCACAATACACTTGGTAGTTCCTCGGGCCATAACCCCTTTGCCCCCTCGAGCCGAGTCTTGATAATTTTGAGCAAGGATCGGTTCGTCACCTCGACTTGCCCGTTGGCTTGTGGGTGGGCCGGGGAAAAGTAGTGATTCTTTATCCCCAGCTGTGCACAGAATTCCCGGAAGGGAACATTATCGAACTGTTTGCCGTTGTCGGAGACTAATACTCTGGGTATCCCGAACCTGCATATGATTGACTTCCAGACGAAGCTTCGTATGTTCTTCTCTGTGATGGTTGCCAATGCCTCAGCTTCCACCCACTTTGTGAAGTAGTCTATGCCAACCACAAGGAACTTAAGCTGTCGTATCGCTGTTGGGAATGGACCCATGATATCTAGTCCCCATTGAGCGAAAGGCCACGGGGCCGTCATGGGGGTCAGCTCCACGGGGGGTTGCCTGACGATGTTGCTGAACCTCTGGCACTTGTCGCAAGCTTTGACATAAGCCTGCGTGTCTTTTCTCATGGTCGGCCAGTAGTATCCTGCACGGATCAGCTTGTGCACCAGTGACCGCGACCCTGAATGGTTTCCGCATACCCCTTCGTGCACTTCCCTCATGACATAATCGGCTTCTTCGGAACCAAGGCACCTTAGGTATGGGCGAGAGAAGCCCCTTTTGTATAAGACTCCTTCTATCAGGACGAACCTTGATGCTTGGACCTTCAGTTTTCTGGCGGCTTCCCTTCCGTCGGGCAAGACGCCATCTTTCAGGTACGAGACCAACGGCGTGGTCCAGTTGCTTTCCGTGCCGACCCCATGCATTTCAATGGAGTCTACCAGTGGTGAGGCCTGCACAAAGTATAGCACACCGTCAATGCTGCTCCCCTGCCCCGACGAAGCAGTCTTGGCGAGGCGGTCGGCCGGCTCATTTTCTTCCCTGGGGACTTGGACTATCCTTGCTCCGAGCTCATCCACCCTTGATTTTGCCTGATGGAGGTACCTCTTCATCCTGTCGCCTCTACACTCATAGTTCCCGTTGACCTGGTTGACGACTACTTGGGAGTCACAGGAGACGACCACTCGGGCCGCGCCTGCTGCTTTGGCAAGATCAAGTCCGGCTATCAAGGCTTCGTATTCTGCCTCATTGTTGGTGATTGGAAAGTCTAGCCGGATCATACAATCAATTTGGTCTCCCTCAGGAGAACGGAGCACGACCCCAATGCCACCGGCTTGTCTAGTCGACGACCCATCTGTATGTACATTCCATGCTGGGCTTGCTGCATCTGCCCCCTCGTCTTCTGTGTTGGTGAACTCGGCAATGAAATCAGCTACAGCCTGTCCCTTGAGGGCGGTACGTGGGGTGTAGCGAATGTCAAATTCAGTCAGTTCTATTGCCCATAGGGCCAGGCGACCTGCGGCTTCTGGATTATGCATTGCTCGCCGCAAAGGCTTGTCGGTTAGGACGACGATTGTGTGAGCTTGGAAGTAGGGCTTGAGCTTTCTGGCTGCGGTGACGAGGGCGAAGGCGAGTTTCTCCATGGGCGGGTACCTTCCTTCCGCCCCCTGGAACGCCCGGCTGGCGTAGTACACGGGCTTCTGCACCCCGTCCTCTTCTCTGATCAAGGCCGCGCTGACGGCAGCCGGGGATACGGCCAGGTAGAGGAAGAGTTCTTCCCCGGGCTGTGAAGGACTCAGCAATGGTGGGGAAGAGAGATAGGCTTTTAACTCTTCGAATGCCCTTTGACACTCGTCCGTCCACTCAAACGACCTCTTCAATGTGCGGAAGAAGGGAAGGCATTTGTCCGTGGCCCTTGACACAAATCTGTTCAGTGCGGCAACCTTCCCGTTCAGACTCTGAACCTCCTTTATATTCTTCGGAGGGGCCATCTCCATTATTGCCCTGATCTTATCCGGGTTGGCCTCGATGCCTCTCTGGGAGACCATGAAGCCGAGGAATTTCCCCGCGGTCACCCCGAAGGCGCATTTCGAGGGGTTGAGCTTCATATTGTAGGAACGGAGGGTCCCAAACGTTTCCTTAAGGTCGCTCAGATGATCCTCCTCTTTCTGGCTTTTTACCAGCATATCGTCGACGTACACCTGAACATTCCTTCCTATCTGGTTGGCGAACATTTTGTTCATCAGCCTCTGATATGTGGCACCTGCGTTCTTCAATCCGAATGGCATCACCTTATAGCAGAACAGTCCTTGGCTGGTGACAAATGAGGTTTTCTCCTGATCTGCCTCGTCCATCCGGATCTGGTTGTACCCCGAGAAGGCATCCATGAAGCTCAGCAGCTGGTGCCGGGCCGTAGAGTCTACTAGAGCGTCGACTCGAGGGAGGGGGTAGCTGTCCTTCGGGCATGCCTTATTCAGGTCCGTGAAGTCCACACACATCCGCCACTTTCCGCTGGCTTTCTTGACCATTACAACATTAGCCAACCAGTCGGGGTAGTAGACTTCCCGGATGAACCCTGCCTCTCGGAGCTTACTAACCTCCTCTGCGACTGCACGATCTCTCTCGGGAGCAAATACTCGCTTTTTTTGTCTGACAGGCCGGAAGGAGGTTGCCACATTCAGCCTATGTACCATGACTGACGGATCGATCCCCGGCATGTCCTCATGGCTCCAGGCAAATACATCCTGATTTTCCCTTAGGAAGGTCGTGAGTGCCCGGCGGGTTGCCGGACCGTTGAGGGCACCGATTCTGGTGGTTCTCTCAGGCTTGGACTCGTCGAGAATTATCTCTTCGAGTTCCTCCACAGGCTCTGCCCCCGTCCTCTGCTCTATGTTCATCGTCTGTAGCTGGCCATTCATCTCTACCATCGCCACATAGCACTCTCGTGCCGCCACTTGATCTCCCCATAGTTCTCCTACCCCGTCCTCTGTTGGGAACTTGACCTTCAAGGCATAGGTCGAGGTGGCGGCCTTCCAGGCGTTGAGGGTTGGTCGCCCTATGATTGCGTTGTATGCTGAGGAGCAGTCGACAACTAGGAAGGTGACGTCCCTCGTAAGCTGCCGAGGGTATTCCCCGATAGTGACGGGCAATGTGATCGAGCCGAGGGGATATACTCTTGTCCCCCCGAAACCTGTGAGTGGTGCCTTGGTAGGGGTCAAGCGTTCTTTGTCAATCCGCATCTGCTGGAACGCGGGATAGTAGAGAATATCGGCGGAGCTTCCGTTGTCAATCAGGACCCGATGGGTGTTGTAGTCCCCTATCCGGATATTGACGACAAGGGCGTCGTCGTGTGGATGGTGGAGGTGTTGGGCATCCTCTTCTGTGAATTCCATAGTGGGGCTGCTGGTTCTCGGCTTCTTCCGGACGGGGCTCGCAGCCTGGACATTTTGGACTGTCCTAAGGTGGGACTTCAAAGCCTTCTTCGTGAAGCCGGCGACCGGTGTGCCACCCACAATTATCCTTATATCCCCTATAGGTGGCCTGGGACGCTCATTGTCTCGGTGGGGGTTCTGTCCCTGACGAGGCATTTCGGCCTTTTCTCTGTTGACAAACCTCTGCAGCTTCCCTTGCCTAATCAGGGTTTCGATCTGTTGCTTCAGATCGTGACAGTCGGCGGTATCATGCCCGTGGTCCCGGTGAAAGCGGCAATACTTGTCTTTCGGTCGTTTGTCCGGGTCTGATTTCATCTTTCCGGGAAACGTCAAGGACCCGTCGTCCTTGATCTGCATCAGAACCTGATCAACCGGGGCCGTCAATGGGGTGTAGCTCGTGAATCTCCCGGCATTGGGCTTCGGACGCCTATTGTCTCGGTGCTCCCCCGTCCGAGGCGCCTTCCGCCCCTTGTCCTGACGGGTGTCTTCTTGCCTTTCTCTCTTCTTGGACGGTTTCTCTTCTCTTGCCAGTAACGCATCTTCCGCGTTCATGTACTTCGTTGCCCTGTAGAACACATCTGACATTGTCTTTGGGTCATTTTTGTACAGAGAGAACAGGAATTTACCCTTCTGCAGCCCGTTGGTGAACGCGGCCACTTGTATCCGGTCGTCCGCTTCGTCAATCGTCAGCGCCTCTCTGTTGAAGCGGGCTATATAAGATCTTAGCGTCTCGTCCTCCCGCTGCTTGATGTTCATTAGGCACGCGGTGGATCTCTTGTGACGGTGTCCTCCGATGAATTGGGAGGCAAATAGAGCGCTCAGCTCCCTGAAGGTGCCGACAGATCCGGGCGTCAGCCTGCCAAACCATGTCCTTGCAGAGCCTTTCAGCGTTGCGGGGAAGGCCTTGCACATGATTTCGTCTGGCGCGCCGTGCAGGTGCATCAATGTTTTGAAAGTTTCCAAGTGGTCCAACGGATCCTTGGACCCGTCGTAGCTTTCCACCTGGGGCATGCGAAACTTTGGTGGCGTAGGGAACACGATGACAGGTGTTGTGAATGGGGAGTCCGTGCGGTGAACGAGGTCGTCGAGGTCGCTGGACACTCGCCCTTTGAGGGCGTTCATCATGAAGTCCATGCGTTCCTTCATCATCCGCATTTCCACGGCCATACTAGACTGGGCGTGGCCGTCTGCCGACGGGTGATGCGGCTGTTGTCCTTCAGGTTGGCTCAATGCATGGCTTCCCTCGGGACCCTCATGGTCCCTCTCCTCGGCACTGCTCTCCTCCTGATTCTCTCCCTGATTGTCACCCGTCGCATTCCCTCGCAACAGCTGCTCTTCCAAGTCATTGTTGCGCTTCGTGAGACGTTCCACCGCGGCCGCCAAAGTCTGGACTTGCCTTTCAAGGGCCGTGGTGCGTTGTTCGTTGCCTTGGTCGTTCATGGTGGTTGTCCTTGAACGCGTGAGTACCATGCAACCCTTAGTCCGGGAAGCACGTAACAGGAACTTGTGCGAAGCTTCCCACAGACGGCGCCAACTGATGATGTCAAGAATCAAACCAGTGAGCTGCAAGGTTTGCGCGCGTTCCGGACGGTCCTGCACAAGTAGGAAAAACCTCAAAGGGAAGTACCGGTGTGGTACCGGCCAGCGACCCTCCGATGGCTAAGTTAGAATTTTACACAACTCCAGAGTGCTAGAGCCGGGTCTTAGTATACGTACCTCGATTTTTGGAGGGTGTGGCGGTATTTATAGTAGCGGTAGTGGCCTTTGGGCAAGGCTTGCTGGAGAAGATATCGTTGTACCGAAATTGCCCTCGAGTAGCGTAGGGCGCAAGACTCTTCTGAGGTAGCCAAGCGTGTTGGGCACGATTCCCTTCTCTGGGGGTGGGAGTCGTGCTTCGTAAGATACCTGGCTAAGTAGCGTATGTGACAAGATTCGCTCTTTCCAGCAAAGCGCACGTGGCAAGGCTGGTCTCCATGCCTGATGCCAACAACCGTCCGCCTTCTTCCGTCGCCCCCCTAGGACTGGGGTCGTCGAGCTCTGACGTCCGTCGGGTATTTCAGCCGTCACGGATCTATCCGTCGGCGAGTGTGGCCTGCTGTCGTCTGGTGGGGGATTTTATCCCTATCATTAACTATGACTAATTATTAAAGAGTAATGTTGAAAATACAAATTTTTTTACAAAAAATTTTACAAACTACTGATGTGGTGAGTGATTATTGGTAAATAATAAAGCGATATTAATAATGGAATTAGATGAAAACCAATAAGAAATTGATCACATTAATAGTTTATAAAAATGCTATAAAATAGTTTTTTCCTGTGACCACATCAAACTCTTCTTCTCAAAAAATATTTTCAAACAAACTCTTAGTACTCTCAATTTATTTTTTTTGACACCTGAAATATTAGAAATAACAAAATTGACCCCTCTCACAATTATGTAGTTTTAGTGCATGTAAAAATTGACCCCTCTCACAATTATATAGTTTTAGTGCATGTAATGTAACTATTTTATTTTATATGGAAAGTTCATTTTTGTAATAGACTTTACTAAAAAAACTCATTTCAAAATTAAATAAAATCATTTAAAAATAATATAAAATAATTATTTTTTCTTGAATGGAATTTTAAGAAAGCACTAAACAATATATATATTTTAACATTTTAAAATTGGAAGGATGGTGGCCATGGTGGTTCTTGGCTGTAGGAATGTTGGATAGAGAAAATAAAAAAGATAAGTGGAGACAGTAGAAGGAAAAAGAAAAAATGTAATTTTTTTTGTACGAAATTATAAAAAATTCCATTACAATAAAAAATTATTAAATTTTAAATTTTTTTTATTTTAGTCTATATATTTTTTTTATAATTATAATAAAGTGATCATGTGTAATGCAAGTAATCAGTATTTCCCATCACTTACAACTGATGGAAGTCAACTTTATTATTTAAGATATCTTAAGGGTTAATAGTACTTTTTTTTTTTTATACAAGATAAAAATTCTACTCTAATATAATTTAAGTGTATATGTGTGTAAAGATCACTTCTAGAGACTTGAACCTCGGTTCTTACCCCCCACATTCTACAGACACTTATACTTATGAAGTAACCATCACACCAAGGGTATGCGGTGATAGAGTTATTAGCACTAAGCTAATAATACAAGTGGCCTGTTCAATTGATTCTTAAGAAAAAAACAAAAAAAAAAAAAAAAATTACAAATTGGCCTATTAAAATGTTCCAAATTAATCTTAGGAGGCCATTTTGCTTTTTTATCATGATGATAGTAGTAGTAATTAACTCTCCCTTTGATAAATTATTATTATCATTACAACAATTATTATATGTCATTGTTATTATTATATCAGAAGCATCTAAAATATTGTATATACCAAGCATGGATCATTACCTCTCTCTTCAAATTTTTTTTTTTTAATAATTCAATAGTTGAGGGAGGGGAGAATTTGAACTTTGAAGGTTTTCATTGGAAACATCGAAAAATGCTAATCATATATATAGTCAAAGTGGAAAGAAAATCAAATTATATTTTCAAATTAGATTTCAATTAAGCTCTAATTTTGTGACATGTGTCAATTCAATTTCTTAATTTTGGTGAAAGTATTTACTACTCATTTCAAAAATTGAGAAGTTTATTAATTTTTATATTAAGCGTGCATTTGGGATGTTTTTTTTTTTTTCCTTGTGTTTACGTTTTGCTTTTTTTTTTTTTTTTTTTTTAAGAGCTGCAGATGTTGACTTTCCATCCGTGAACATGCATTTGTGCATTGTTCACGGACCCACAAACATCACTTTTCAACAACTTTTTCATTAAAAATAGGTCATACGGTAATGTTCACACATTTAAAAATTATTTTACTACAATGTTTTTAGTTTTCAGTTTTCAGCAATAAGCGGATCCCAAATAGATCCTTAAGGTAACACCACATTTAAGGAGAATTAATTTTTTTAGATATAATAATTTTATAGCAATTTCTTAATTTTGGTGTTGATATTTAGTTATTTACTACTCATTACAATAATCGAGGATTTTATTAATTTTATATTTTAAAAAACCATATTTATTGATATATTTCTTAAATATTCTTACAAGGTTTTTTTTAAAAGTTAAAAAAATATAAGAATGGTCATTAATAAGATTAACTTATGTAGGAATTAAATTATGAATCTTTTTATTTTATTTTATAATTATATATTTTAAAATGTAGCCCTGCATATCAAATATCCTAGTATAGTGTTAGGTTCTAAAGATTTAAGATTAAATGTTTATAGTCTCAATTTGTATATGTTGGCAAATCAAGAACAAAAACATGTCTAGGATAAGTGTTAGACATTGCTCAAAGTGGTTCATGTCAACACTCAAGAATATACAAGCTGCAGGAAAAAGAATTGAATTTTGTGAAGCTTGACCGATCGAAGAATGAAGCTCAATTGATCGAAAATTGCAAAAAAGAATTTCTGCCAATTTTTAAACAAGCCCAAGTCCGCAAAACCGTTTAAAGTTTCAGTCCAACATTCCTATGTATAAAAGGAAAACCTTAGCTACGTTTTGAAGACTCTTGGAAGACCTGTGAGTTACTCTCGTGAGATCTGAGAGGTTCTGTACCTTTTAATTCTACAGGTGTCAACCGAAATAAAATTGACAATCAAGTGCTGGTGGAATCTAGATGCTGCAAGATCAACAAACCATGATTTGAAACCTTTGAGTAGGATCTCAAAGTCACAAGCATGGGTGCTTGTGTGGTGCAAATCCAAGAAAGAAGGAGTCTATAGATTTGGAGCTTACACATGGTCGTGTCAATAAGTTACTACTGAATGTAGCAATAGATTTAGGGTTAAATCTTTTGTAAAAACTTTATTAGGGTCTGTTTGGATATTGCTTATTACTGAAAACTGAAAACACTGTAACAAAATAATTTTTAAATGTATGAATAGTATCGTGAGACCTAGTTTTAAAGAAAAATTTACTGAAATCTGTATTTGTGTGTCATGTGAACAATGCACGGGATCCACACAAAAAACGCAGCCCATTCATAAACGCAAACCTGTTTTGTATCCAAACTAACACTTAGTAGATTTGTTTGCCTTGAGGATAGGTCAAGTTAAATCATTCTCAGGTTTTTTACCTTGAAACTGTTGGTTTCATTGGTTTTCTTAGGTGATTATATCTTTGTATTTTTTACTTTTCCGCTTATGCATGGTATGATCTTTCACTGTTTAACTTAGATCTCATAACTAACCTAATTAATCACTTGACTAATATATTAGGTTAAACAATCTGTTTTAAGGGGTCTAAACAATCAAACATATAATCTTATATATTAAAGGCAATTTATACTACATTTACACTTTCTTTTTTATGATTAAATGATTCCTTCACCTTTTGGCTAAAATAAAAGTGTCGAATTTATAATGTGTTACAAAAAGAGAAATATAATATTATCAAAGTATAAAAGTATCAAAGTATCTCATGCCTTTGAGTAGAGTTTGTTATGTGCTTTTGTGTTAGAACCTCATTTTCTTCTCTTTATATATGTATGTTTGTTTCTAAAAGGAATATATATATATATATATATATAGTGAAATATAATTCTTTACCCATTGAATTCAACTACAATGATTTGAATAATAAAATGACATTACATGTTGCTTCTTATTGGCTTTCTATTTATCCACAACAAACTCTCTCTCTCTCTCTCTCTCTCTCTCTCTCTCTCTCTCTCTCTCTCTCTCTCATATTTTTAGGAGTTATATGAGCTTCATAATCGTACGGTCTCACTTGAAGACATGAGAATTAACTATACAAGATGCTATAATGCAATGCGAGTATTTTAAAATTTTAGGAGTTATTTGAACTTTGATAAAATCTCACAAGGACATAAGATTTTTTTTTTTTTTTGAGGGAAATGAGGACATAAAGAATTGACTACAAGAATAGTCATATTTATTTTGTACAAAAACTATAATGTAAGTATTTTAAATAATTGGATACAATTTATATACAATTCCTTAAAGTGTTATATCTTATGTTTTTTTTTTTTTTAGAAAGAACATTGTGATTTTATTTAGGAAGCCAAAATGGCATCAACTGCAGTGGGAAGGTGTGGAGGAATATCCTTCATTCACATCGTGTACTCGCTAACATGTCTCACATATCTAGCAGTGTTATATCTTATGTTAGTTGCATTAATTAATATAACACAAACAACATAAATACAATACAACAATATTGTTTTGCCCTAAATAATTTAAGCCTTTCGTTCCAACCTCCAAGCCCTTGTATTATTTGTGCTCAATAACAAAGTTTAAAATTTGAATGTTTGAACTTTGGAAAGAATGGGATCAATGTGAGGGGATATTTTATGGTCACTACACTACTGGACAGCTTTGAATGGGGGCAATGGTTACAATGTTTGCTTGAACATAAACCCCAATGAATACCCCCTTTACCAAATCAGAGAGACACGTCTTCGGCTCTTAGCTCCATAAATGGCGTTTTTTGGTTGGGCAAAGTAATTATTACAAGCCCATTCAAAGAAGTGTCTAAAACTCACTCCACTCTTTCGTACAAGCCCACAACCCCCAAAAGACAAAGCTTCCTTCTAACAAAGGCATGCCCCATTTCAAGTAGTGTCAACAACCTTTTTTTTTTTTTTTTTGGGTACCAGGGAGTAGTAATTTATTAATTGCAAATCATTCTATTACAAAAAAGAGTGATCTTATCAAAGGTCAGCAATGTCTCCACCACAACTGGTTGGTTATCAGATTCAACAATTGAATAATCTCAAGGCATGTACATGAAAAAGATTGAATCATACCAACTCATCAATGGTTACCATATAAAGCCATCATTTTAATACCCATATCTATGTAATTAGAGCTGTTGAGCACCAAAAAAAGGAAGTATTTACTTATCCAAAAACTGAAAAGTAATTAGGGTTGTCACGCACCCAAAATATATTAATTCAATATATTTTCTAATTTCTTTTATCAAATAATTTTTTTTGTTTATTTTTGCATATATGAATGATAAATCAATGGGGCCTGTAATCAAAACGTAGACTTGTGAAATACAAAAAATTACTGATGATACATTCTTAAACAACACTACAACATAAATTCCAAAATTAAGATAAAATTAAAATTTTCATTTTAATTAGATTAAGTGATAGTGTAGTGACAAATTTTTATTTTTTTTATACGTGTGACAAATTCTAGTTAATTTTTTAAAGATCCATAATCAACTTCAAAATTTTAAAATTAAGATTTTATCACTGTTGTAATTAAATTGAGTAATAATATGAGGACAATTTTTTTTAATAAAAATAAACGACATTAAGATAAATTGAGAATGAGAATTGAATAACAACATTTTTAGGTGGGAGCATACACAAAAAAGGGTAAAATTGCAAATTTGCAAATCCATTCATCCCATTATCATCTCTATTTTCAGTCACGAAATAATTTATTTATAAAAAAAATAGAAAACTAGCAACAAAAATAGAAAAAAAAAAAAAGTAGTAGAAAGAAGAAGTGTAAACCTAAAAAAGGTCTAGGCCCAACTCCCAAAGCCCATTAAAAGGTTGGGTTTCCAAATAATCAGAAAGCTTTCTCGCACACACTCTCTCTCTCTCTTTCTCTCTCTCTCCGTCTTTTTGTCTCTCTTTCTTCACATAGAAAGGGCGAAATTTCGCCGCCTCTCACAGCCTCAGCCACTCCTTCCTCTGCTCCTCCCTCTATACCCCCCTTTTGCTTAAACCACCCCACTCTCTCTCTCTCTCTCTCTCTCTCTCTCTCTCTCTGAGTAATTTCATCGAACACTTCAGCTGCGATTGGTGGAGAGCTTTATCTCATTGGTAAGACAGCTATATTTTCTTATTGCTTTTACACTCCTGCTTCATTTTCTTTATTTTCCCTTCTAATTATCCGTTTGTTTCTCGAGAAAATGTTGAGTACAGGAAAAAAGAAGTGAAATTTTGAATCTTTGTGTTGTTTACTCTATTGGGTTTTTGAAGAACAGCCAAAACTTGCGTTAGAGTGAGTCAAAGTAATTGTATTGGCTTCAGTTTTCAGTGAAGGTTTTTAGTATCAGTCTTTGGCAGCTGAAATAGTAGGCTTTATATGTATATAGTTTGCTTTGTGCTTTAGGTGCTGTTGTTAATGCTTAGTATTAGTGCTTATGATTAAAGCTCCGTTTTTTTTTTTTTTGGGGGAGGGGGGTTTATTTGCTTTCATTGTAGTTTGAATTTACATTTCATGGATTTATGGTAATTGGGTATCTGTTTCTTTGTGGGATAAGGCAATTTAGCTGTAAAGTTTTCATTTCGGGGAGTTTTTGACAATTTTGTTTTGGTGAGTATGTGGGTTACTGGGATTGCTTTACATTTGTATGAGTTGGGGTATTAGAGGGTTAGTGTGTTTCTGAATAGGGCATCATAAGATTACTCTGAAAGAAATGATGGGATCAATTATTTGATAGCGTGTGTTGCTGTACGTGTGTGTGTGTTTGTGTCAGCTGTGATTTAAATGTAAAGATGTTACATTTTTTGCATTGGTGTTCTTGGGCTTTATTGTTTGAGTGAATGAAATTATTCCACTGATTTAATAAGTGCAGTGAATGTAGGTTTGTGTCTGCTGCTAATCGCTTTGTAATATATTGCAAGAGAGTAATTCTGTGTGACCTTTCGACTGATGCAGATTGTCTGAACTAGGGGGCAGAGATGGCGGGGAAATCGAACAAAGGGAAGAACAGGAGAGGATCACATAATACCACAAATTCTTCTGAATCAGTGGTTTCATCTGATGCTCCTGCAAAAGATAATTTAAGTGCTTCAGAGTGCACTAAAGCTGATGCAAATGGTGTTCCTACTGTGGATGTAACAACTAATGCGGTGCCAGAGGTAAAGGAGTCTGAATCAGAAAATGCAGCTGGCCAACAGAAACAAGGTGAAGGTAGTTGCATGAATATAGCAAGTGGCTTAGTATATATTTGTTTGGAATATTGAAATCGCCTCAAATGTTGAATTAACTTCAATTTTATCTTTTCAATGCCGTAGAAAAATTTAACCACATGAAGGAAATAAAATCCACTTTCAATTATGACGTTAACTCCAATACACACGTTGGATAAGATTGTAAAAACTGTAGATGGCAGTTTAATCTAAAGAAGAAGAAAGTTCAATGCTAATTTTTGAGGGTTTCTGCTAGGTGGGAACAGTATGCGTCAGTACATACCTTATCTAAGTATAGGCATGAACACATATCTTATACATGCTGAAAATATTATATATATATGTATATGTATGTATGAATGTATGTATGTATGTATGTATATGTATATGTGCATAAAAACAAGTTGGATAAGATTAAAAAAACTGTAGATGGAATTTTAACCTAAAGAAGAAGAAAGTTAAATGTTAATTTTGAGGTTTTTGGCGAGGTGGAAACAGAATGTGGCAATACATGTCTTATCTACATATTAGCATGAACACGTACTTCTATACCGTCTGACCATTACACACACACACACACAAACACATGTACATGTATATGCAATCATATATTGACAGAGACAAATATTTGTCTGCTTAGCTTTTGTGTTTTTTTTTTTTTTTTTTAATAAATTTTTTTGGTTACTTACATTATTGTAGTGGGAAGAAAACCTTTTTAACCGATTGATTTATTACTTCTGATTTTTTTTTTTTTTAAGTTTAAAAGGAGATAGGTTTTGTATTATATGTACAGATAGTGACTTTTAGGTCAATTTAGTGGGTGATGACATATTACTCATAATAATTTGTGTTCAAACTTAATCCTTTGATTGCCAGCTCTTATCTTTCATTTATGATGATATATTTGGGTGCAAAATCTCGACCAACTCAAAAAGCCTCATTCCAATATATTTTAGTTTTTGGCTGTTGCAATGGATTATGATACTTGATCTTCAGCGTTCTGTCATTTATCTCATTCAGTTTCTTCTCCTTGGCGTAGCAGGTGACATTCATCTTTACCCTGTCTCTGTCAAGACGCAAAGTGGCGAGAAACTCGAGCTACAAGTGAGTAAACTTTACTTTTGGCTTTACTCCACTTTTAATTGATTTAAAATGCAGAACAATGCGTGCATTCAGTAGTTTAATTTCTAGGCACTTGGAAGGCAGTTAGTCCTTCATTCTGGCATTTGATTTATTTATCCTTGGCATCATATTTACCTTATCCATTATAAGATCTGGACTGCTGAGTTGAATTTCTTAATCTACTTGCAGCTGAATCCAGGAGATTCTGTCATGGACATAAGACAATTTCTTCTTGATGCTCCAGAGACATGCTATTTCACATGCTATGACTTATTGCTGCACACGAAGGATGGTTCCACTCACCATCTAGAAGATTTTAATGAAATTTCAGAAGTAGCTGACATTACTACCGGTGGTTGCTCATTGGAGATGGTTCCTGGTATATTGACAGTTTGACACAGCTATGTTATTTTGACATTATGATCTGTTTGTGGATTCTAAAATAGAAAGTATTTTGGCAGCATTATATGACGATAGATCTATAAGGGCTCATGTTCACCGTACTAGAGAATTGCTTTCTCTTTCCACACTTCATGCCTCTCTATCAACATCCCTTGCATTGCAGTATGAGACAACACAAAACAAAGCTTCTAGTCCAGGAGGTTTGAGTTATTGAACATGCAATCAGTTTCCATAATTCATTTTCCACATTATTAATGCTTTAAGACACTTAAGCTTCCATATTTTACTTTGACCCAGATACGGCAAAAACTGAGGTCCCAGAGCTTGATGGTCTGGGTTTTATGGAGGACGTTGCTGGATCACTGAATAATTTGCTATCATCATCTTCAACAGAGATCAAATGTGTGGAGAGCATTGTGTTTTCCTCCTTTAATCCTCCTCCAAGCTACAGAAGGTGCATTTTAGAATTTCCACTGCACCATTACCTTATTGCCTAAAATCATTAAGACTGTTTTCTGTGGGAACCAAATTGATAACATACCGATGGTGCTTTTGTTGATGTCAGGCTTGTTGGTGATTTGATTTATTTGGATGTAGTAACATTGGAGGGTAATAAATTCTGTATAACTGGAGCTACAAAAATGTTTTATGTCAACTCAAGCCCTGGGAATTCACTTGACCCAAGGCCCAGTAAGACCTCCTCTGAAGCAACCACCCTTGTTGGGCTCTTGCAAAAAATAAGCTCCAAGTTCAAGAAAGGTAACAGGTCACGGTTTAGACGTATAATTCTGTTAAAGTTTGAAGTGGGCTAATCTTACAACTGACATTGAATAAATTTGTTTTTCTGTGTTCTTATTTTGAAGCATTTCGTGAAATTTTGGAGAGAAGAGCCTCTGCACATCCTTTTGAAAATGTTCAATCTTTGTTGCCACCAAACTCCTGGCTGGGATCATATCCAGTTCCTGGTGAGTTCAACGTCAAAGAGTTGTAAAGAGCCTGCTGTTTTCCTTTGAAGTTGATACTTAACCTCTTTTCTACTATAATATCAAAGAGTATTGCAATTAGTTTCAGCATGCTGGGTAACCTCTCTTTGATGGTGCATTAAATTGACCTCTACTAAAATGCCTCAACTGGAAATACATCTTTGCTATAATACTAAAAGCATGGTTAGTTGCTTTTATTATTGTAAATAGAAAATAAAACAA
This sequence comes from Lithocarpus polystachyus, assembly GCA_033629205.1. Lineage (NCBI taxonomy): Eukaryota > Viridiplantae > Streptophyta > Magnoliopsida > Fagales > Fagaceae > Lithocarpus > Lithocarpus polystachyus. The sequence goes on from CM066165.1 coordinate 3,494,818, forward strand.
CACATTTTGTGAGGTTTTTAGCATCCATATCTGCATGACTTACAAATGAGTTTATTTTGTGAACTTTGAGGTTGCTTGATGCCATGGTTTGTTTTCTTCACTTCTAAATTAATTTTGGTTGTGTTCCCCCTGCCAGAACATAAACGTGATGCAGCCAGAGCAGAGGACGCATTGACTCTTTCATATGGCAGTGAGCTGATTGGCATGCAAAGAGATTGGAATGAGGAGTTGCAATCTTGTCGAGAATTCCCCCATACAACTCCTCAGGAAAGGTATTTGATCTTTGGTGGACTTGTTACAGTGATTCTCATTCCCTTAGCTTTTTCTGTACTTTGATAACTAATGCTAAATTATAGTTTCTTCTATATGGTTTCCACCATCTCTACAACTAAAGAAGGTAATTTTGTTGCAGGATTTTGCGGGATAGGGCCCTCTACAAAGTAACATCAGATTTTGTTGATGCAGCGATTAGCGGTGCTATTGGAGTGATCAGCAGATGTATACCCCCAATAAACCCAACAGATCCAGAGTGCTTTCATATGTTAGTGGGACCTTCAATAATAATCTATTTTTTTAAATTATTTTTTCGTTACTTTTTTCAGATTTTAAGGCATTAATTTGATATTATTTGTAAGCATTAATTTGATATTATTTGTAACTTATAAAAGTAATAGGTTTTGTCCACAAACTGTTGTTTAACATATATTAGTCCCTCAATGTTGAGAACTTGTCTTTCAGCACAGTAAGCTAATCAATATTAACTGTACTCTAGTGCAGGCTTAAGCTATCTTGACTTAGATGAACTGTTACATGTTAAATTTGTGACATTGCTTTGCTTTGCCTTTTAGTATAGATGCTTATTGCCTGTGAGAATTATTTACATTCTGTAATGCGCTATTATGCAGTCTTATTATTGAGATAAAAAAAAAGTCTTATTATTAAGAGACAGATGCATTAATTTGTCAGATTAACATTAGGTTGTATCTTATTTTTTTTGGATATAGGTATGTTCACAACAATATATTCTTTAGTTTTGCTGTGGATGCGGACCTTGAGCAGTTGTCCAAGAAGCATTCATTAAATGCTAATTCAAACATTGAGAATTCAAGCTTGTCAAACAGTTTGTCTGATAAGGCTTCCAGTTTGTTGCATGGAGACAGTGGTATTCCCAATGGAGAAAAATGTGAACCAAAAATTACGGGGGAAGGTGATAATGTAGTGGAAGTTCCTTCCAATGTGTCTGCTGAAACACAATTGACAGAGAGTGAGCAAGCTACGTATGCTTCTGCAAATAATGATTTGAAAGGCACCAAGGCATACCAGGAAGCTGATGTCTCTGGACTTTATAATCTTGCTATGGCCATAATTGATTACAGAGGTCATAGAGTTGTAGCTCAGGTGTGTATTAAAGATATTTTTTCTAATTTTTTTATTGTTAAGTTACACATGCACCCAATGGTTCTTAAACTCATGATCTCACAATCCAACTAATTATTGTGGGAGACAGAAGTTCCAGTTGAGCTATGGCCTATAGCTCATTATTAAAAATAAGGTCTGTACTGTATTTGATATATCATTTATTCTTAATGTGTTTTTATAATATAACACATTTTCTGCAAAGGTATTTGTTAAAAACTGGGATTGCTCTCTCTTTCATGCTTGTGTTTTCCTGTTCCCGGCTCTCTCTCTCACATAAAGTCTTAGTTACATCTTCTGTTGCAGCCAACTCTATTGACATTCTTATTGACGAGAAAGGATATTAGCACTTATAGAAAAAAAAAATTATTATTATTATTATTATTAATTTTTTTGATGGACTTGTTGGCAAGTATTTTTTACAGTAACATTAGTTACATGACCTGTTATTTATCAGCAATTTTTGCTTGTGTTTACTAAATCGTGTTGTGTTAGGACATATTTGTACACATACATGGAAGCTTTTGTTCATGATAGCTATTTCTATTTCGGCTTGCTTAAATTGATCTCTAGCTGGCCCTCAATTGCTTTTATACATTCTGTTGCAGAGCGTTTTACCTGGCATTCTTCAAGGGGATAAGTCAGACTCTCTTCTGTACGGTTCTGTTGACAATGGCAAGAAGATATGTTGGAATGAAGATTTTCATTCCAAGGTGAGGGAGCATATAAGATTTGTTGCACGTCATGTTTCAGATTTTTCATAATATGTCTTTGTTAATTGCTATGTGAGAGTACTTCTTAAACTTCTCTTGGGTTAAGATATCCATAATGGCTTAATTGTGCTGTCTTACAAGAAATATAATTTTCATTTATACCTATAAAAATAATATATAATTTTCATTTATGGTGTAAATGTAATTGGTATGTTTTATAAGAACATGTTATTTCAATGAAGATTCCAGTTTGATCTCTCTTCTTGGGTTTGTCTATGTTAATTGTGAAATGAGTTTCCTTGTTAGAAGTGCTAAGCTTTTATTATCCTTAGGTTCTTGAGGCTGCTAAGCGCCTTCATTTGAAGGAACACACTGTCCTAGATGGATCTGGAAATGTTTTCAAGTTAGCTGCCCCAGTGGAATGCAAGGGTATTGTTGGTAGTGATGACAGGTGATACTCTCTTGGATTGGTCTACTAGTCCTACAAACCTAACTACTTGGTTACGTTCTTCTTCTTAGTGCGGATTTCTTTATATTTAACTAAATTTTGTTAAATTTTCTTAGTTAAATATGCTTAAATTTGCTTAATTCCAGTATCCAGCACTTATGCACGCATTTTCCTCAAACATTGTTTTAGCTAGCTAGCTTGATGATTTAAATATTGACATTTTATTAGCTATAAAGCAGTAAAACTCTGTTTCTATGTTCCTAGTTTCTGACTTTATTCATAATGATTCCACAACTGTTAAATAGCATGCTTATTTATATTTATAAAGCATGTGCACTTGTTTATGGTTTTTTTTTTTTTTTTTTTTTTTTTTTTTTTTTTTTTTTTTTTTTTTCTAGGCATTATCTTCTGGATTTAATGAGAGTAACTCCTCGTGATGCAAACTATACTGGACCTGGATCCAGATTCTGTATCTTGAGACCAGAACTAATTACTGCCTTTTGCCAGGTAAGTAACGACATTCTGATATTAACTACACTTTGGAACTTGTTTTATATGTTCCATTTTTAATATAAACATTTGCTTTATGGGAGAAGGCCCAAGCTGCAGAAAGATCAAAATTTAAGTCTGAAGGAGATGCTCATGTGACCACTGATTCTTCAACAGTTGCAGGTGTTAACGAACAGGTGAGAAGAGTGGCAAATGCAACCGCAGCTTTTGATTGCTGTATAGTGGTGTTTTTGTTAGGAGTGTATTGCAGCCTTGAAAGTTTATTCTGTGATTAAATATTTATGTATATTTTATTGGTTTGTCCCTTTTTTTCCCCACCTTGTATTCTTGGACTACCTACTGGTAACTCACTTTATGTGCCAATTATATATGTTGCGGTATGATTCACAATGGAATTAGCAGTGATTTCAACTTTTTCTGTGTAATGCATGCATGTTTATTAAATGACAATATCTCAATGCCCTTAAATTAGCAGGATTTGTCATGTTTGTGTTTCTAGAAGCTGCTTTGGAGTGAATATAGCTGCTATAGTTGAAGCAACAAATTGAATCTTGGCAGGGTATGTTTGGACGGCATCGTAACATAGATTTGTGGAGACTTGTGCCTCATTGCTTGTTATGGTGTATTTGGCGTGAAAGAAATGCTAGAAGCTTTGAGGGATGTGAACGCTTTATGTTAGAGATTAAGTCTTTTTTTTTACACACTCTCCTCGAGTGGAGTGTGGTCTTTTGTCATATTTCTTGTTCTTCCCTTCCTGTATTACTTGATCGTTGTAACCTTGGTCCTTGATTTGTGCCCCCATAGTACATTCCCAATGTACACGGGTTGGCTGTTTCTCTTTGCTTAATAAAATTTTCGTTACTTATCAAAAAAAAAAAAAAGTTATACACTTAACCCCCATTGGAGTCATTTTTAGCAATTTGCCTATTTCTTGCAGTAAAGATTGCCATACTTGAAATCGTAACTCTGCGTGTTCTCACTCGCTTTCTCTCCTTTTTGTTATTATTTTTATTATTTTTTCTAATGGATATGGTTCTGGAGTAGCACCTCCATCATGCCGATGGTCCGTTTCTTGTGTCATTATTATTTCTGGTTTACTAGAGTGTTTAGTGAATGGGATATTTATGGGCCTATAGAATTAGCAAATTCCAAGGTTGAATTGGAGTATATATTTTCATATTTTGTTAAAATTAATTGATAGAGAAAATCTGGTGGGTGCAGTAGTTGTGGGGGTACATTTTCATTTAAGGAATTGTGTATTTACTTGGATTTGGGCATAAAACTATAAATCACATGTTTATGTTACTATCATCATGTAAGACCAGTTCAATTTCTGTTCGGTATATATTATAATAAGAAATAGCTTGTGCCCTGAATTTCCTCTTAGTAATCTGCAGTATGTGGTTCTTTCTGTGTCTGTTCACAGGATGTAACAAAAGAAGGGAGGGATGAGAATGTTAAGGATTGTGCTTCTTCCCAAGCTGAAACTGAACCACATGAGGACATTTTTTTCAACCCTAATGTCTTAACTGAATTTAAGTTATCTGGGAGTCAAGAGGCAAGTTTGAACCTATTAATATTGTTTGTCAAGTTCATTGGATTCTAAATTTGCTAATATTCAGCCAGAAAATAAAAAAATGAAAAGAAATATCTGATATGTTTTTGATCCTTTGCCTTCACCAGGAGATAGCAGAAGATGAAGAAAATGTAAGGAAAGTGAGTTCATATCTTACGAATGTTGTGCTTCCAAAGTTTGTACAAGATCTTTGCACACTTGAAGTTTCACCTATGGATGGACAAACATTAACTGAAGCACTCCATGCTCATGGAATTAATGTTCGCTATATTGGAAAAGTAAGCGTTTTTGAATGCTTAAATATTAGCATATAACTATGGGAAATATATATAAATCAATGCCTGAATTGAAATTTATTATTTGTGTTAAAGCTGTCATGTTCATAACTTTTCCGTCTTTCTGCAAATGATTGTATTGGTTTTGACCTGTCTGGAGCTTTACTACAGGTGGCTGATGGGACAAAACATTTACCTCATTTGTGGGATCTTTGTTCTAATGAGATTGTTGTTAGGTCTGCAAAGCACATCCTCAAGGTGATAAGCATAATTTAAGCAGCTTCTACATTATAAATGGTGTTACCAAATGTATACATTGTTTCAATTAATTCCTCAGTTTCATCACAATAATTTGCAAAGAGGTGTCGCATGTTACTATGTCAATTGTAAAATGTGAAATCTTTTTCCTGACGTTGGTGTTAGAGATAGAAACCATCAACTTTGCCTACAAGAGGGCGGTCTGGCATAGCTTGCACACATGCATGTGGAAACACATTTCCTGTTCACATCCACTCTTCCCTTCCTAGTCTTTAAACTGACTCCATCTTGAGCAGGATGTTTTGAGAGATATAGAGGATCATGATATTGCGCCAGCTATATCACATTTCTTCAACTGCTTTTTTGGAAGTATTCAAGCTGTTGGCTCAAAAGTTGCTGCCAACAATATGCAGTCCAGAACCCACAAAAAGGTATGTGTCACATGGATCGATAGTTTCAGGATTTCTTATGGTTTTTTTTTTTTTTTGGCTTTTACTGCTTTTCAGCTTTGAGCTTTTTGTGAACTAACTCTTGAGGCCACATGTTCCCTCAGTTTGTGGTCTGTCATTGTAATTGTAAAAAAATCAAAGCAATTTAGTTGCATCTTTTTCTTCAGAAGAAAGTTTAAATTTTTTCTTAAATTATTAAATGATGTTTATAATCTAAAATCTTTACTAAATTCACTCAATTTTCTTAAATGGAAATGGTAACATGAAATTTTGATGGAGAAATCTTGACCCAAGGCTGTTCTTTATGTTTCATATGTTTTTTAGGACCAAGGAGGCCATCAATCTTCAGGAAAGCCTTCTAAGGGGCAAGGAAGGTTTAAAGGTGGGGCGTTTACAAGGAAGAATCAATTGTCATTTATGAATGTTAGCTCAGAAACTCTATGGTCAGACATACAAGAATTTGCTAAACTCAAATATCAGGTATCAGTTTTTATCAAGTCTCTACAAGGACACTTGATATTTCTAGAAGGTTGAAGGAGTCATTTCTTGCAAAAAGCAATTAAAATAAAAATATTTTTTTGGGTTGCATCTTAGTAAATTTATTAGGCTATATAAAAAAAAATTTAATGTGTTGGTGTATGTTTGAAATATATTTTCTCGTTGTAGTTCGAGTTGCCAGAGGATGCAAGGTCACGTGTAAAGAAAGTTTCTGTTATACGGAATCTTTGCCAGAAGGTAATTATAAGTTCATCTTCTCAAATTGATTCCCATTTGAATTTCATTACGCCACAATATATTGCAGTGAAAATTAGGTGTGTTGTCCTTTTGTAATATGATTGCCCATTCTTTATTTAAAAAAAAAAATGATTGTCCACTCTTTAGCTACTATTGCCTAATGTTTAAAAAAAAAAAATTATGTTGAGCACATGCTCTGAAGGATGGATAATAGTTTTAAGATTAGTTCAATTGCATATTTATGGTATATGCTGTCTTAGATTTATGCATTTTCCTTCTTATGCTTGGCGCTTTCTCATGCTATTGTCTGCTTTGTCTAGATATTTCCTATTGTACATGTCAGGAGTTCAGGTCTTTTATAGTTGGATGTGTCTAACTTATTATGCCTTAAATCATGTTCCATGAGTATTGATTTTTTAATATCTGAACATAGGGAACTACTATATATCATAGGGGTAAATTACTGTGCTTAGAGTCCCAGAATATGCTATTTCAGTCACAATATGTATAGTCGCAACAACAGAAATGGATGTAAATATTTTGCCATTTTGGTTCCCATGTTACCTGTGTGAACAATGATGTTATTTGTTATTTCATTGCAACAGTTTGTCTACTGTGATTACTCAGCTTCAAAATTCATTTTAAACCCAAGTATTAGATGGAAATTTCACTTCCAGAATTTGGAAAATTTATACCACACTTGCCAAACTAGCTGGTCTTCTGGAAACTAGCTATCGTCCAACACTTAGAAATAGCACTTTTCTAATATGTTTTTCTTGGTATACACTGCCTATTTTGATAAGTACTTGTGGAATAAGATTAGTTCTTGGAACCTGAGTACAGCCACCTAAATTCTTAATATGCTGGGTCCTGGGATTGCTTAATTTGATTTAGTTTGTATATTTGAGTTTCCTGTTTTGCAGCCCTGCTCAATTCTAGTTAGTTCAAGTGCTAGAATGTATCTGCCTTAATGAAACTAATCGTGTATCTCATGTTAATATTTCTATAGCTTAAGCTTCTGAAATAGCATACAACTTTTTTGAATATTGTTTTCTTTACAGGTAGGCATAACTATTGCAGCTCGCAAATATAATTTTAATTCTGCAGCACCTTTCCAAACGTCCGACATCATGAATCTCCAACCTGTAGTGAAACATTCAGTTCCCTTATGTTCAGAAGCCAAGGATCTTGTGGAAACGGGTAAAATCCAATTGGCTGAGGTATGATTTGTGCTTTGCTCTATTGTTGAGATCCTTACTGAATATGCATTGTCTAGTCAACAGAATGCCACATTAATCATAAAAAAACTTACAATCCCAAACATAATTTAGGATCACGAATTTGGTGGCAATTGTGATATTCATCTCGAGTATAATAATGCTTGGTCAAATTGGTTTAATATTGAATCAACATTGGTTTTAAGCTATTATTTACTTTTGAAAAGCATATAATGTATTTTGGAGTTATTTGAGTCTTTAAAAGAGTTTTTCCAGGGCATCTGTTAAGATAAAATGCACACTAGGTAGAACCAGTCGAGATAGATTTCATGAAAACTTACACACGACTACCTATTGCAGAAAATTAAAAGTTCTGCTGAGTGATTGTCATCATGACTTTTTATTTCGTATTCTTGTTTGGAAAGATATGTTATTTAGTTGTGTGACTCTTTGTTCCAGGGAATGCTTAGTGAAGCCTACACATTATTTTCTGAGGCATTTTCAATACTTCAGCAGGTATGTTATTCCATTATTTTGCCCTCTTTGAATTCCTTTGGTATGGTTTATTATTATTATTTTTTTAATTGTGTTGCAGGTTACTGGACCAATGCATCGGGAAGTTGCAAATTGCTGTCGGTAGACATCTCAACTAAAATGATTCTGCATATTTGTTGCTAATATTGTTTGGTTGATCTTAGTGACATAAAAATTTATGCATCTTGTACTCTGATTTTGATCATAGCTGTCAGGCACTAATGTTCCCCTGCAAGACATGACTGATTATAAAATTTTGCATCTTTAAATTAGCTATTATTTGGTTATAAGATTGATTTTCAATTCATTGATCTGCACTTACAAGAGTAAAACAGATCAATATGAAAATTTGTTTATGATTTGCTTGAGCCTGACTGGTGTTCCCTTTCTTAACTTTTCAGGTATCTTGCCATGGTTTTGTATCATGCAGGAGACATGGCTGGTGCGATAATGCAACAGCACAAGGAACTGATAATAAATGAACGGTGCTTGGGTTTGGACCACCCTGACACTGCTCACAGGCATGCTCTTCTATTCTTTTCTTTTGTTTAATGCATTGAGGTTTTTGGATAGTATCTTTCAATTTGTAATGTTTGATGATATAAACTCATTGAACGGAGTTATTTACTTATCCCAAAAAAAAAAAAAAAAAAAAACAATTACGGACGTGGTTATTTCAATTACCACAAGTTACTATTTCAAATATTAGCCAATGAGCTTTCTCAAACAACTCCTTCCGTTCTAAGTGGAAGTTGGAGGGTGAGGTTATGAGTTCAAGACCCACTTTATGCGTACATAATTTACCAATAAAAAATAAGAATCCTCAGATAGTGTTTGTTTGGCAAGATTATTTTTGTCAACTTATTTTACTATTTAACTTATTTTTCCTACTATTCATGAGTCTCATTATACTTTTTGGTATTATTTATGAGTTCCACTTTACTATTTCAGCTAATTTTAACATTTATCTACAGTATTTTTGGCAAAAAGTTTTCAGTTTCAGCAAAATAAGCGGAATTCAAACAGACCTTATAATGAAAGTTTTCAGAATGAGTTAGAAAATGTGTAACATGAAATAGATTTGTTTCTATGTATCACTTATCAAAAAAAGAAAAGAAAAAAGATTTGTTTCTATTTCTGTGTATTAACAGGAGAAAATTTTGTTTTCTTTTTGGTGTCCAAGCAACCCTCTCTTACACAGTCACATAGAGATCTAATTCTTGGTTAACTGCAGTTATGGCAATATGGCTCTTTTCTACCATGGACTTAACCAAACAGAACTTGCATTACGGCACATGTCTCGGGCATTGCTCTTGCTAAGCTTGTCATCAGGCCCAGATCACCCTGATGTCGCTGCAACTTTTATAAATGTTGCAATGATGTACCAAGACATTGGAAATATGAACACAGCTCTTCGTTATCTGCAAGAAGCTCTGAAAAAAAATGAAAGGCTTCTAGGTGAGGAACATATCCAAACTGCTGTATGCTATCATGCTCTTGCCATTGCATTCAATTGTATGGGTGCCTTCAAGCTTTCTCACCAGGTATGTGCCTTAGTAAAATTTAATTTTTATAATTGGGATACAATTAATTATAATTCACTAATTATTGCCTTTGGCATGCCAGCATGAAAAGAAAACCTATGATATACTTGTCAAACAACTTGGTGAGGAGGATTCAAGGACACGGGACTCCCAAAACTGGATGAAAACATTTAAGATGCGTGAGCTACAGGTAATACAGGATCTCCTTGAGTAGATGTGAACTTGTGATAGACTTTCTTGGACAGTTGTTTAGTGTTCTTAACAAGATTTTGTATTCCCTTTTGGTTTCTGAATTTTGTAAATCTTGTTTGACAGATGAATGCACAAAAGCAAAAAGGCCAAGCTTTGAATGCAGCTTCTGCTCAAAAAGCTATTGATATTTTGAAGGTACTTTTGTTTCTACTTATTTGTTCTGGACATTTTCATCTTTATCCAAGATGAAAGGGAAGGGATCAGATCTCAGAACCGGTTCTGCTTGATAGATATAAATGCTTTCCTGTGCTCATGCTTTTTTCCTTTTTTGCGCGGTCTGTTTCTCATTCTCTGTATGGCGTCTAAAACCCCTACATTTCTGGTTTTGTGTTCTTAAAAACCAGGTCTTTTTATCCTGGTACTACAGCATAGCGTATTAAAATCCCTTGATGGATTCCTTTCCAAATTATTTTTTTTGTGAAAAAGGCTTTAAATACACTGTCAACTCCTAAAGTTTACACAAGAAATTTTTTATTTGTAAGTCTAGCACACAAGAAATTTTAGCCCCTGAAGTTTGAAAATGTTGCTTTTACTCAGATGATGCGACCAAATTAAAAAGGATCTCTTTAAGTTTGTAGGGACTAAAAACTAGCACTTTACTTTAGGAACAAAATTGTTCATGGACTAAAGTTTAGGGACTAACAGTGTATTTTGGCCAAAGAAAAAAAAGAACAAGTAAGAATTGCGAAGAGCTTTGTAGCTCAATTGATACCTTTTAGTGTTTTTAACAGAGACATCCAAGGTTCATATTCCCCACCCCCAAGTATTGAATTATCAAAAAGAAAAATTGAGAACTGTAAAATGCTTCTGGGTGTCAATCAGGTGCTTGTTTCTTGCTTGGAGCTGTCCTAACTTCCCTAAAAGATATATTGTTTCTTTTTTGGTGGGTACTTAGAATTTCTCATTTGATATTTGATGTTGCACGACAGGCCCATCCTGACTTAATACAGGCATTCCAAGCTGCTGCAACAGCTGGAGGCTCTGGGAGTTCGGGCACCTCTGTCAACAAATCTCTTAATGCTGCAATAATTGGTGACAATCCTCCTCGAGGGAGGGGAGTTGATGAAAGAGCTGCCCGTGCAGCAGCTGAAGTCAGAAAGAAAGCTGCAGCTAGGGGCCTCTTGATACGTCCACATGGCGTTCCGGTACAAGCTATGCCACCACTTACTCAACTCCTCAATATTATCAATTCAGGTATGACCCCTGATGCGGCAGAAGGTGGGGAAACTGATGGAGTGAAGAAGGAAGCCAATGGCCATCCTTCAAATGGCCCAGTGGATTCCAAAAATGATGAATTGACATCAGGGCAAGAAGATCAGGCTCCTGTTGGATTGGGCACAGGCTTAGCATCATTGGATGCCAAGAAACAAAAAGCAAAAGCCAAAGCTGCTGCTTGAATTGTTGCACAGTTGAGATTACGCTGATTGGTAAGGAAACCCCTTATTTATTTATGAGAATTGGAATGATTTCCAATATGGCATCAGAGCCTTTTGTTTTGTTGTTTGAGTGATGAACAATCCCGTTTATCCATGGATCTCAGAAGCTATAAAGGGTATTGAGATGTGCCCGTTGACGAACAGGTATTCCTTTTCGTTTTAACCAATAATCAGGGTCATATACTCCGGAGATCATGCCAGCCAATAGATTAAACATATTCTTCTAGGTACTGACTGAAGAATGAACTTGTCAGTTTTCCTATCTTTTGATTTTTAATTAAATTTTGAGCAATTTTGGGGCATCATGTGAAAGCATTTCAATGTTTAATATGTAAAACAGTGTGTTAATTTCCCTCAAAAATGAGATGAGCTTATTTCCTTTGTTTGAGAATCAGCTCTCTTTTTGATCCTTTGTTTTGTATTGTTTTAGAAATCATAGTTTTGATGAAGAAAATCCTCCATTCATTGGAAAATTTTACTCAACTAAAATTGAGGTGGTGCTCCAAATCAATAAAAACAAGTTACCTAATTGCAAAATATGACATAAGTTCAACAGGCAACTTTTCAACTCCTAATGTAGCACTCATTCAAACCAATAGCAAGTCACATTCGTAACACTCATTCAAACCATTAGCAAAAGTCACATTCGTAGCAACAGTAATAAATCAAGATCAATCCCGTTTGGCAAATGTGATGAGTATTCATCATTTGTTTTTTTAAAAATTCTTAGAGATGCCTTATGGGAAGAAACTAAAGCCACATTTGCGAGCAATTTTAAAAGCTGATATTCCAAGGTTATTTTCCTTTTGAGAGAGAGAGATGCACAATGTGATCACATCTATGTATAGAAAATTATCTTATGAGATTGTCTTTTGTTGCATTTCTCTTACAGCACGTGGGTTCTCAAGTGGGGGCAATCAAATATGAGAGGAATAGTCCAGGAGATTGTTTCAGAATGTATTTTTTTTCTTCATTGACAAGGAACTTCATTTTTCTTCACCTTTTTATTTTATATTGGTTGAAAAAAATATAAAATTAAAAAAAAAAAAAAACTCTCAAGGGGGTGGGTGGAAAGATATGATAGGGTGCGGAGTCTTCAACTATAACATTCTAGGTTATCTCAAATAATGCAAAGTTCTAAACAAGTATTCACTATGAAACACTTTCCAAGAAGGTAAGATGCAAATTTACTTTTAAATTTCATGGTTCTTATATATATATATATATATAAAGCCTTCATATTATGGAAAATTATTAAGTAATCATGATGTATGAAACACTTTTCAGGAAGGCAAGATATGAATTTAGCTTTAAATTTCATTGTTCTTATTAAGAAAAGTCTCCATATTATGGAAAATTATTAAGTAATCATGGTGTATAATTTACGTGGTACTTCAAACTAATAAAAGCACATTGCCTAATTCAAAAATATGACACAACAACAAACAACTTTTCAACTCTTCTCCACTGTAACCTTCCACTGATACGTATCTTTAGCAAAAGTCACATTCATAGAAACAATAAGAAATTAATAACCTTTTTTAATTTAGCATAAATGATGAGAAACTCATTATTTAAAGAAAAAAAAAAAAATCCTAGACCTGGAGATGCCTTATTGGAGGAAGCTATGCCATGTTACTTTTGTGGGAGATCAATAATGCATACAGTGAAATTATCTTATAAGACGGTCTTATTTTGGAGTGCCTTTTTTTTTTTCTAGCTTTTTGATATACAAAATTATTGATTATATTTTTAAATTTAAGTTTTTTTAACATCTACTTTTAACATTTTTCAAATGATTTTTTATTTACCTTAAATAAAGTGATACATGGTGAAAAAAATTGAAATCTAATTTCCAATTGGATTAATTGAGAGAGAGAGAGAGAGAGAGAGAGAGAGAGAGAGAGAGATTATTTGTTGTATGGTCATGTGAAAGATTGGATGGCTAATATTGACATTCCATTGTGTGGGATAGGGACATATAAAAAATTGAAATCTAAAGTCGTTATGAGAAATTAACATTAATGATAATTTGATGCATTCATATGATTTTATTTTTGTTAAAAAGTTTAGGATTTTAAATGAGTTGGGTTTTTATTTTTCCCACCATTTTAGAGGCCTTCCTGAAGTGAGGGAGTTCACATTTTTTTAATTATAAAAAATAATTATTAATTTAAAATTTTTGCCGCCCTAGGCAATGGCTTAAGTGGCCTTGCCCAAGGGCCAGCACGGTTCATTGTGCCAATTTTATTTTTTTATTTTTTTTTTCACGTTGGAGCTACATCTTTATATCTTTTTATAATATTAATAGCATTTTCACCTCTTTGGTGAAAGCACATATCCTTTGTCTTTTTTTCTTTTCTCAATGAAAAATGAATAATTTTTTCCCACCTTTTATTTCAGTTGAAAAACAATTTCCCTGGTGGTGGGTGTAAGGATACAATGAATGTCAAAGTCTTCAACCACGTGGTCGAGGTGCAATATTCATAATATTAGTGATATAGACTAGCATTTACTAGGAACACCTTCCAAGAAAGCACCAGATACTTTTGTTAATGTGTGCCCTAAGTTACTTATTTATGAAAATATTTTTTTAAAAATTGAAAAAGTATTGACAATTTTTTTAATTTCTAAAAAAATATTTTTAAAAATAAATGATTTAATGTGTGCCATAAGAGCACATATTAACTGGACGCTTCATAAAAATAGTTGAGCTGACGAGGCCTAAGTGCTCGCATTTAGTCAAGTCCAAGTCTTTATAGAGGGAGAAAAGTTAAGGGATGACCTAACAACTGCCCCTAAAGTCTTTGGCCTTAATTTTCTTGAGTTTAGGTATTCTCAATTAATGCAAAGCTGGTAGTACCAATAGACTAGTCATAACGAAACATTTTCCAAGATAGTACTAGTCAACTAGAGACAAAATTAGGATCAGCACCATTCAAACCAAAGACTTTGGCCTCTTCTTGAGTAGGACATAACTGCAAAATTACAAATGAAAGAAAAAAAATCACCGTATAGTATGTAGCATGCTGGTGGCCTATTTTAACTGAAGGCCACTTTGTTTGTAGAAAACTTTGTCTTATTTTTGTCACGGAAATTCAGGAAAAGAAAAATTAGATGAGTTGAGACGTTTTTGTTTTTGGTGCTGGGAGGTGTTCGTTTTGTTCAATTAGATTTTAAAGGGTGCTTTGGTTACTGGGAGCAAGAGAGAATAGCTCTCTTAGAACTCAAAGCTTCCATGATCAACTACTGATGAATATAATTTTACATCTTGGGACTCAAGCAAAAACATTATGAAATGATATTGAAATCAACAAAAAGTCAAACTCTTGCGTACCTTTGTATTAGTAGTGGATGCAGCTTTCCTGCTTGTTGAATGGATTAGACAAAAACTAAGATAGAGAGAAAAACATGAATGAATTGGATAAAAACAAAAACAAATAAATAAATGTGTTATTTTTTTTTTATATTTCTCACAGATTTAGGAATTAGGTAAATTCCTATAAAAGAGTGCAAAAATATTATGAGATCAACCAAAAATGCGGTGAGTTTTTTTTTTAATTTTTTTTTATAAAAATTCAAATATCATTTAATATCATATTTAAATTTTATACTGTAACTTTATTTTTTAATTTCATTTTCTTGCTTTTTTATATACAACATTACTAACTACGTTTCTAAGTTTAAGTTTTTCTAACATCTATTTTTCAAATTTGAGCCGATTTTGTAGTATCATGTGGAAGCATATCAATGTTTGATATATAAATCAGTGTTAATTTCCCTCTAAAATGAGGTGAGTTTATTTCATTTTCTTATGTAAAACAACATGCTTTTAATGTGGTATTATCTTTTTGCATATGCCTTTTAAGGGTGTTCTTTTAATGTAGTATTACCTTTTAAATCAGTGTTTCCTTTTTCTAAGTTTGATAGGATACGTTTCTCAAAAAAAAAAAAAAAAAAAAGTTTGATAGGATATTTTTCAGGTATATAGCTTCAGATTTCACTGCTCACTTTTTGATATACTAATCAAACCGTTCTTCATTTCTGCGGTCATTCTCCAAAACAATCCCAATAGAAGCAGAACTAGAATTACTATCAAATCGTCAATATTTTTACCAAAGGTTAATATGTTCTCTGTTCCATCAAGAGAATACCTATATATACATTGGTTTTTGGCTTACAGTGCATGAATTCCTTACATGCTAAGATTGTATATGACAAAGCTCCAATAGATGATATAGTATTGATCTATGATGGAGTTTGTTTTGTGTTGCTGTTTTAGATGTGCATTATGGGATAATAACCGAGAAGGGTGAGGGTTTCGATTAAAACTCAAGAAATAACTTGCATCATGAAAATGGAAATTCTCACAACGTACTTCCCTCATGATTAGTGAGAACTGCTAACTAGGCATTAAATCATTTAAATTGCTTCTTCAAGATTGTATTTTACTTGCTACCGTAACTTAAATATTTGATCTCATGAAGTTTACAAAAGGAAACCTATATAGATCAGTAAGCATGTGACGGAATTTGCTATGAGCATTGTGACATTTCACTATTTTGGTACGAATGAACATATGAGAGTTACAAACTAAACTAAGAAAAATAAATTGTGTCATGGTGCGTTCCTCTGACTTGTGAGTCTTACAAGTGGGGGCTATCAAATATGAGAGGGAATATCATGGTGATTTCATAGTGGTGGGTAAAAAGATGTGGTGGACATGATCACACGAAGTCTTCAACTGTCATGGTCTAGGTTATCTCAAATAATACAAAGTTTATAATATTAGTGATATAGCTAGATTAGTATTTACAATGAAATAGTTTCGAAAAAAGCACAGGATAGGTCTTTGGCCTTTTGTAGAGTCTAGGTCTCCCCAAATAATACAAAAGAAACGATCATTAATCATCACTACGAAACATTTTACCGGAACGTATTACGTACGAAATAGGAAAACACCAATGCTATGGGTTAGTCATCACTATGAAACATTTTCTTTGAAAGCACTATTCATGAAACCAAAGTTTTCAGCCTCTTCTTGAGTGTGTGTCTTCTCAAATAATGCAAAACTCCAAACCATTGACATGAAAGTCTTTGGCACCTTCTTGAGTTTAGGTATTCTCAAATAATGCAAAGCTCATAACACCAATGCTATGACTTAGTCATTACTATGAAACATTTGCCATGAAAGCACAATTGAAATCAAAGTTTTTGGCCTCTTCTTGAGAGTGGATCTTCGCAAATAATGCAAAACTCATAATATCATGAACTAGTGTTCACTATGAAACCCTTTCCAACAAGGCACTAAACTCTAAACACAAGTTGGGAAAGCTCAGTTGATTCCAAGTCTTCGTTCTTTTGTTGTGTCCAGGTCTTCACAAATAATGCAAAACACATAAAACAAATAGTATGACTTAAGTTCCAAGCTGCCTCATTCCAGAATATGACTTAAGTTCAACACGCAAATATTCATTCAAACCAACAGCAACAGTCATATTCGTGGCACAAATTCAAACCATTAGCAAAAGTCACATTCACATTCACAGTAGTAAATTTGGAATAATCCCGTTTAGCAAATATAGAGGTTTCATTATTTAAAAAACAATTTTTTTTAGAGATTCCTTGTAGAAAGAAACTAAAGCCACATTTGCTAGTAATTTTAAAAGCTGAAAATCTCGGGTTATTTTCCTTTTGAAATAGATGCACAATGTGTGACCTCTATTTATAGGAAAATTATTTTATGAGATTGTCTCATGGTGGTTATTTTCTTTTTGAGAGAGAGATGCACAATGTAATGATCTCTATCTATAGGAAAATTTTCTTACGAGATAATCTCATGGTGCATCCCTCTTATAGCATGTGAGTCTTCAAGTATGTGGCCATGTGGGGACCATCAACCATGAGAGGAATGATCCATGAGACTGTTTTATAAGGTAATTTTTTTATTTATTGACAAAGAATTTTTTTTAACCTTTTTATTTTATTTTGGTTGAAAAAAAGATAAAAAATAAAAACTCTCAAGGGGTGAATGGAAAGATATGATTGGATGTGAAGTATTCAATTGTCGCGTCCTAGGTTATCTCAAATAATGCAAAGTTCATAATACTTGTGATATAGACTAGTATTCACCATGAAACACTTTCCAAGAAGTCTAGTATTCACCATGAAACACTTTCCAAGAAGTTTAGGATTTCAAATGAGTTTGGTTTAATTATTCCCATCATTTTAGAGGCCTTCTTGAAGTTAGGGAATTCAAAATTTTTTTAATTATAAAAAATAATTATTAATTTAAAATTTTTGCCACCCTAAGCAATGGCTTAAGTGGCCTTGCCCAAGGGCTAATCCAGCTCATTGTGCCAATATTTTTTATTTTTTCATGTTGGAGCTACATCCTTATATCTTTTTATAATATTCATAGCATTTTCACCTCTTTGGTGAAAGCACATATCCTTTGTTTTTTTTTTCTTTTCTCAAAGAAAATTAATGATTTTTTCCCACCTTTTATTTTAGTTGAAAAACAATTTCCATGGGGGTGGATGTAAGGATACAATGTACGTCAAAGTCTTCAACTCTAGTGGTCTAAGTGCAAAGTTCATAATACTAGTGATATAGATTAGCATTTAGGCATTTACTATGAACACTTTCCAAGAAAGCACTAGATACGAATTCATAAACGGTAGTTGATCTGGTGAGGCCTAAGTTCTCGGCATTTAGTTGAGTCCAAGTCTTCAAAAGAGGGAAACTTAAAGGATGGCCTAACAATTGCCCCAAAAGTCTTTGGCCTTAATTTTCTTGAGTTTGGGTATTCTCAATTAATGCAAAGCTGTTAGCATCAATAGACTAGTCATAACTAAACATTTTCCAAGATAGGTACTAGATACGAAATTAGGATCAGGAACATTCAAACCGAAGACTTTGGCCTCTTCTTGAGTGTCGGTCTTCTTGAGTAGGACGAAAGAAAACAAATCACCGTGTGTATGGAGAAATTCAGAAAAAGAAAAATTAGATTAGTTGGGACGTTTTTGTTTTTAGGTGGTGGGTGGTGTTAATTTTGTTCAATTAGATTTTAATAGGTGCTTTGGTTGCTGGGAGAAACAGAGAATAGCTCTCTTACAACTCAAAGCTTCCATGATCAACTACTGATGAATATAATTTTACATCTTGGGACTCAAGCAAAAACATTATGAAATGATATTGAAATCAATAAAAAGTCAAAAACTAAGATAGAGAGCAAAACGTGAACGAATTGGATAAAAACGAAAACAAATAAATAAATAAATGTGTTATTTTTCTTCTATTTTCTTTTATTTTTTTTTTCTCACAGATTCAGGAATGAGGTAAATTCGTTTCCTATAAAGAGTGCAAAAATATTATGAGATTAACCAAAAACGAGGTGATTTTTTTTTTAAAATTCAAATATCATTTAATATCATATTTAAATTTTATATTGTAACTTTATTTTTTAATTTCATTTTTCTTGCTTTTTTATATACAAAAATGCAACATGCTTTAATGTGGTATCATGTAAAAGCATTTCAATGTTTAATTTATAAATCAGTGTTAATTTCCCTCTAAAATGAGGTGAGTTTATGTCCTTTTCTTATGTAAAACAACATGCTTTTAATGTGGTATTATCTTTTTGCATATGCCTTTTAAGGGTTTTCTTTTAATGTGGTATTATCTTTTAAATCAGTGTTTCCTTTTTCTAAAGTTTGATAGGATTTTTTTTTCAGGTATACAGCTTTAGATTTCACCACTCACTCTTTGATATATTAATCAAACCGTTCTTCCTTTCTGCAGTCATTCTCCAAAACAATCCCAATAGAAGCATAACAAGTTAGAATTACAATCAAATCTTCAATATTTTTACCATAGGTTAATATGTTCTCTGTTCCATCAAGAGAATACCCATATATGCATTGGCTTTTGGTTTGGGCTGCATGAATTCCTTAGATGCTAAGATTGTATATGACTAAGCTCCAATAGATGGTATAGTATTGATCTATAAGGGAGTTTGTTTTGTGTTGCTGTTTTAGATGTGCATTATGGGATAATAACTGAGAAGGGTGAGGGTTTCGGTTAAAACTCAAGAAATAACTTGCATCATGAAAATGGAAATTCTCACAACGTACTTCCCTCATCATCAGTGATAACTGCTAACTAGGAATTAAATCATTTAAATTGCTTCTTCAAGGTTGTATTTTACTTGCTACCGTAACTTAAATATTTGATCTCATGAAGTTTACAAAAGGAAACCTATATAGATCAGTAAGCATGTGATGGAATTTGCTATGAGCATTGTGACATTTCACTATTTCAGTACGAATGAACCATAGTTACAAACTAAACTAAGAAAAATAAATTGTGTTATGGTGCGTTCATCTGACAACTTGTGAGTTGTGAGTCTTACAAGTGGGGGCTATCAAATATGAGAGGGAATATCATGGTGCGTTCCATTTTTTTCCCTAAATGAAATTGAATTATTTTTATTTTTATTATTATTTTATTTTAGGAAAAAAAAATAAAAAGAACTTTCATAGTGGTGGGTAAAAAGATATGGCGGACATGATCACACGAAGTTTGCAATTGTCATGGTCTAGGTTATCTCAAATAATACAAAGTTTATAATATTAGTGATATAGCTAGATCAGTATTTACTATGAAATAGATTCAAAGAAAGCACTGGATAGGTCTTTGGCCTTTTGTTGAGTCTAGGTCTCCTCAAATAATACAAAAGAAACGATCACTAGTCATTGCTACGAAACATTTTACTAGAACGTATTACATACGAAATAGGAAAACACCAATGCTATGGGTTAGTCATCACTATGAAACATTTTCTTTGAAAGCACTATTCATGAAACCAAAGTTTTCAGCCTCTTCTTGAGTATGCGTCTTCTCAAATAATACAAATGACACGAAAGTCTTTGGCACTTTCTTGAGTTTAGGTATTCTCAAATAATGCAAAGCTCATAACACCAATGCTATGACCTAGTCATTACTATGAAACATTTTCCATGAAAGCACAATTGAAATCAAAGTTTCTGGCCTCTTCTTGAGAGTGGATCTTCGCAAATAATGCAAAACTCATAATATCATGAACCAGTGTTCACTATGAAACCCTTTCCAACAAGGCACTAAACTCTAAACACGTACAAGTTGGGAAAGCCCAATTGATTCCAATTCTTTGTTCTATTGTTGAGTCCAGGTCTTCTCAAATAATGCAAAACACATAATACAAATAGTATGATTTAAGTTCCAAGCGACCTCATTCCAAAATATGACTTAAGTTCAAAAGGCAACTTTTCATTCAAACCAACAGCAACAGTCACATTCGTAGCACTAATTCAAACCATTAGCAAAAGTCACATTCACATTCATAGTAATAAATTTAGAATAATCCCGTTTAGCAAATATGAAGAGGTTTCATCATTTAAAAAACAAAATTTCTTAGAGATCCCTTGTGGGAAGAAACTAAGGCCACATTTGCTAGTAATTTTAAAAGCTAAAAATCCAGTGTTATTTTCCTTTTGAGATACATGCACAATGTGATGATCCCACTATCTATAGGAAAATTATCTTATGAGATTGTCTCATAGTGGTTATTTTCTTTTTGTGAGAGATGCACAATATAATGACCTCTATCTGTAGGAAAATTTTCTTATGAAATTGTATCGCCTTGAAGGCACATCCTTATATATTTTTATAATATTCATAGCATTTTCACCTCTTTGGTGAAAGCACATATCCTTTTAAGTCTTTTTCCTTTTCTCAATGAGAATGAAAAAATTTTCCCACCTTTTATTTTACTCAAAAATCAAATTCTTTGGTGGTGGGTGTAAAGATACAATGTAAGTCAAAGTCTTCAACTCTCATGATCTAGGTTATCTCAAATAAGGCAAAATTCTTGATGAGTGCAAATTTGATAAGACTGGCATTTACTACTGATATAGACTAGCATTTACTATAAAACACCATCCAAGAATGCATTGGATACAAATTCGTAAAAGCTAGTTGATATGTTGAGGTCTAAGTCCTCGGTATTTAGTTGAGTCCAAGTCTTCTAGGGCAAAGATAAGGGATGGCCTTAACAATGAGAAAGTATACCATGTTTTGATAATACCAATTTAACATTTATTTTGGTATTTTTTACTCAATAAATGAGTGACATTTGTTTCAAAAAATTACATCAGACTACTCCAATAAATGATAATGACACTGACAACTATCAGGAAGATAAACTAATTATATATTAGAGTAGTTTGATATGGTTTTTTGAAATAGATGTCACTCATTTATTGAGTAGAAAATACCAAAATAGATGCTGAGTTGGTATTACCGAAACATGGTATACTTTCTCCCTAACAATTGTCCCAAAGTCTTTGGCCTTAAATTTCTTAAGTTTATATATTCTCAATTAATGCAAGGCTGGTAGTACCAATAGACTAGTCATAACTATACATTTTCAAGATAGTACTAGATACGAAATTAGGATCAGCGCCTTTCAAACCAAAGACTTGGCCTCTTCTTGAGTGTTGGTTTGCTTGAGTAGGACATAACAGCAAAATTGAAGAGTTAGGACGTTTTTGCTTTTTGGTGGTAGGTGGTGTTAGTTTTATTCAATTAGATTTTAATGGGTGCTTTTGTTGCGGGGAGCAAGAGACAATAGTGTATCCATGATCAACTACAGATGAAATGCTATTGAAATCAACCAAAAGTCAAATCTCTTTCATAAAAGTGTATCCGCAAGGCCATTGGTTCTTTTTTATTCCCTCAATGAAAGTATTCATTCATCAAAAGAAAAGAAAATACCTTCTTCCACCTTTTCTATTTAGAAAAGGTTGTCATTGTAGTGGGTGGAAAGGCACCACAATGCGGAGTCTTAGTCTGGTCATCTTGTTTCTCACATAGAAGAAAAAAAAAAAAAGAAAAATAAAAGAAAAATAAAAGCAAACAAAAATAAAAGAACTCTTGGCCATCTCAAATAATGGATGTAACTTTTTTTTTTTTTTCGAAAAAAAGCACAAATATGATTTGAGAAAGCTCCTTTGTATAGGGATGAAGCCGGGTGGGGTCCAAAAGGCCAGGGCCTCGACCTTAAGGGAAAAGGAAAAAGTATATTCTCCACTAATTTATATTTGGCTTTTTCTTTCAAAACTCTTGGCCCCTTTTCTTATAATTTTACATTGATTTCTTTGTAATAATGTAGTAAGAAATAATGGTATTTCGTGTCTAATAATGTATTATGTACAAAACATTACTAGATGTAATGTATTATGTACAAAGTCTTGGCCCCCTTTTTTTTTATTTATAATTTTACATTGATTTCATTATAATAATGTAGTAAGAAATAATGGTATTTCGTGTCTAGTACTTTATTATGTACAAAACAATGTTTGTGTCTTTGTTCTTTGTTATTAGTTTATTAATACTAAATTGAATTTTTTTTTCTTATACTTTGCCTCCCTAACTTGAAATTTTAGCTCCATCCTTGCCTACCTTTGTATTAGTAGTGGTTGAAGCTTTCCTGCTTGTTGAATGGATTAAACAAAGACTAAGATAGAGAGGAAAACATGAATGAATTAGATAGGAGAAAAACAAATGTGTGTTGTTTTTCTTCTATTTTCTTTTATTTTTGTCTCTCAAAGATCTAGGAATTTGGTAAATTCCTATAACAAAGTGCAACAACATTATGAAATCAACCAAAATTCAAATCTCTTTTGCGTGAAACTATATCATCAAGGCCATTGGTTCTTTTAATTTACTTCCCTCAATCAAAGTATTTATTCATCAAAAGAAAATAAATTATCTTCTTGCACCTTTTTTTTTTTTTTTTAGAAAAGATCGTCATCGGAGCTAGGTGGAAAGACACCGTGATGCGAACTACGAAGTCTTAGTTCGGTCATCTCAAATAATGGATGTAACTTTTTGCTTTTGGAAAAAAAAAAGCACAAGATATGATCTGAGAAAGTTGTGTGCAGTGGGTGTAGTTTTCCTGCTTGTTGAAGGGATTAGATAAAAGGGAAATTAGGAGAGAAAGGAAAACGTGAGTATGTATTAGATAGGGAAAAAGAAGTTAGAAATGAAAAAGTGTCCGAAAGTTTATCAACTCAATAATGTACATAGTATTGATGATTGGTGATAGTTGGAAAATTGGAACAGCTTTAAGAAAAGTGCTTTGCATTATTTGAGCAGTTGTAATACAGTGTAATGCTATTTTGCATGGACATCGAGATGGGTATGGGTACGGGGTGCAACAATTCTTGAAAAACAAGAGTACAAATGTATATTTATATTTAGGTATATTTTGCAATATTTTTAGACATAATTTATGTTTATTTTAGGTTTGAAATTAAGTAATAACAGTAAAAAAGTTCAATAACACTCAATGAAGTACAATTCTCCATAGTAGAGCACTTGAATTGCCTGATACACTAGTGGAAAATTATCAATCAATCTATCGGTACTCATTTTATGTACAATATTTAAATTTAATAAATAAACAAATTGTACCCAGTCACAACAAATGCCAAACAAAAAAACAAATACTAAACAACAAACACATAAACTTATAAAACCCAGAAAACCAAAAAATAGAGTCTAAAAGAGGCTCATACCAAAAGTTGTTTCGGTTTGGTCAAAAAAATAAAATATTTCTGTACCATTTTGAAATTATGGTTAATTTTATGTTTTATATATATACACACATATACTTAAAAGTTTTTATTATAATTATAATTTTATTTGTCTCACATAATATATTTCAATAATAATAATTATATGTAGATTTTTTTTTCCCTAAATAAGATACAACTATTGTTAGAATGTTAAATTAGAAAATAAAAATAAAAATTTAAGGCTAAAGCCTACAATACACGGCTGTGTCGGTAGACAAAGACATAGTTTTGAAGAGTTGAAAGCGTTTATTCAAAATTTTCAACTTTATATGGGACCACACTGTACAGGCCGCAGGACAAAAAACAATAAATAGGCTCTTAAAAACAAATTCTTTCTTTCGCTTTATTTTCAGAGGAAAAATAGGCATTTGTCCCTAATTTATAAATTATACTACAAAATTCTCCAGTTTTGAAATTATTTAGCAAATTGCCCATATTTTTTAAACTTGATTTTAATAAAATTGAGTTACAGGTGGAACTCGACATTAGCAATGTCGAGTTCTATGCATATTTTGCCACTTAAATTTTTTGAAAATTTAATTGAAACTCGACATCATATAACTCGATTTAGAGGATATTGAGTTTTACACATAACTCAATTTTGTTAAAATCGAGTTTCAAAAACATGGACACTTTGCTAAATAATTTCAAAACAGAGGTATTTTGTTACACACACACACACACACACACACACATATATATATATACTAGCCTCTGAGCACGCGCTCACGCGCGTGCTCAGAGGCTCTTCTATCTTTTGGGTAAAGATTAATTTAGAGCATTTATTATACTTTGGGATTACTACATTTTCTAATTACAAAAAACCTAGAGGTGTAATGGTAAAATTATTTTACCCACAAATGCTTAACACCCATCACACCCCTAGATTTTTTGTAATTAGAAAATGTAGTAATCCCAAAGTATAATAAATGTTCTAAATTAATCTTTACCCAAAAAATAGAAGAGCCTCAGAGGCTAGTTTATTTATTTATTTATTTTTGCTTGAAGTTGCTAAAAAATAGGAAACCAACGTTGATGGATTTTTTATTTTTTTTTGATGAAACACTTTGTTCCACGTATTCCCACCCATTCAAATAAAAAAAAAAGTAAAATACCAAATCCAATAAATATAATGGATATAGAAATCTATACAACATATTAGGGGAAACAAAGTACTCATCCAATGCCACTATTTCTATTCCTTACTTTTCTTGCTTTTATTTTTTGTGTTTTTTGAAAACTGAAAAGTTAAATACAGAACAGAACAAACTGGAACAAAATAAAAGAAAAAAAAAAAAAACAAAAAAGAAAGTAAGAAAGTAAAGAAAGTAAGAACGGAAATCGGTTTGCGTAACCACTACCACCGATTCTTTCATTCATTCTTTGATTCATTCATTTCATCCATTCTCTCTCTCTCTCTCTCTTTCTTTAACACACTCCTCCTACTCTCACCGCACCATTCTTTCACCGCACCATGCTTAACACTCATCAAGAATTGCGACATGTTTTCATTTATTATAATAAATGAAAACATGAGTGCACTATTTACCCAATAAGCGCGTATTCAGAATTGCGACATGTTTTCATTTCCAATCACAATATTATTTTACCCACAAATCCTTGATTCTCGACTTCTTTTTTATCCCCCTCATCCCATGCACTCTGCCATTCCTTTACCTGTTGTGAACTCAAAAACATCAATTATTAACACTCAATGCATAAAACACACGATAATATAGTAGAGTCGAATCATACCGCCTCATTCTGCATAGAGGTTGACTCTCTTGATGCCTCTGATTCTGCCTGATATTTCAATTAAAAAATATATATTGTTTCAGAAAAAAATCAATGGAGAAATGGGTTTTGAGTTTGAAGAATATTAGAAACCAAAAAAAAAAAAGAGTTTTATGGTAGATTGAAGATTTGAAAGTGGGAATGAATGAAAAAAGTAGATATAAAGAGAAGGAGAGAGGCAGACGTACATGGTAATCGCGAGATCGGACTACAGGGAAGAGATCAAGAAGCTTTCGGAATTCAAGTTCGTCCATGGCTGTCTGTCTCGATTGAACGGCAAAACCAAAACCAAAACCAAAACCAAACCACCGGTTTTCTATCCTGTGTTCTTTCTTTCCTTTTAATCTTTTCAATTTTAGGACATTAAACTGTTTCTCTATTTCTTTCTTCCTCTGTTAAAGAGTAATAGTTAACGACTAACGTATAAATAATCAGTAGTATATTTTGAGGATAAAAAAAAACAGCAACTTGGGTTATTTATTTTGTTTTTTTTAAATAATCGTATAGTTATTTTGAAGTAGTGGGTTAGTGGAAGAGGGTTCCTATTTTGTAGGCAATGTTTTAGTGCAAGTTAGACATATATTTTTACCAAACTATCCTTTAGTTTTGTCTCTACATAAATTTAGGAGTGGAGGGGTATTTTGGAACAAAAAAAATCCGGTCCAAACAGGTGCAGCCCCTTAAATAGTAGTATAGATATATATAACTCTCTAAAATAAATTATCTTCTTGCACCTTTTTTATTTAGAAAAGATCGTCATCGTAGTTGGGTGGAAAGACACCATGATGCGAACTGCGACGTCTTAGTCCAAGTCATCTCAAATAATGGATGTAACTTTTTGCTTTTGGAAAAAGCACAAGATATCTGAGAAAGTGGTGCGTGTAGTGGGTATATATAGCTAGGATGGTGGTGGCAGTGTTATTTCAACTCAAAACCTATTTTGCTTGGAAGTAGAAATCAAAGTTGAAAAATAACTTTTCTGGTCTTATTGTTATAGAAAATCAGAAAAGGAAAAAGTAATGGAGATGGGGCGTTTTTGGTGGTGGCCAGTGATGTTAATTTTTGTTCAATTAGGTATGAATGGGTGTTTTGGTTGCTGGGAGCAAGAGAGAATTGCTCTCTTGCAATACAAAGCTTCCACTGTCAACTACACTGATGAATATCATTTTACACCTTGGGATTCAGCCGACAAAGAGAGTGATTGCTGTGAGTGGGAAAGAGTTAAGTGCAACATCACTACTGGTCGTGTAATCCAACTTACTCTTAATTCTACAATCTTTTCAAGTGGAGAAAGTTGGGGAGGTAATTGGTACTTTAATGCCTCTTTGTTTCTACCCTTTGAAGAGCTCCAGTACCTTGATTTGAGTTGGAATTCTATTTCTGGATGGGTCCCAAATGAAGGTACCAAGTTTATATCCTAAGAAAAGTACGTAGCATTTGTCGATATTCTAATTTTTTCTATTACCACTTAAAAAAAAAAAACAGTTAGGAAAAAAAATTAGTTGCATGTTAGGAATCATTTTATACTTTTTTGTGGGAATATATAGTTGCAGACATGCAAATTGAAGCATCTTAATCTAAATCACAGGTTTTGAAAGATTCTCCGCGTTGAGCAAGCTGGAGGTGCTTCACTTGGAGCATAATAATTTCAATAACAACATTTTTTCATCATTGAGTGGAATTGCTTCCCTCAAGGAACTATACTTGGGGTACAACAATTTTAATAGATCAATCCAAGGTAAGCCTTTTCGGGTAAAATTCTCATTAATTTGCAAAGGAAGGAAGAGTGCTTAATTCTATGCTATGTTTGGAAGTTTGGAGGGAGAAGAGAGTAGAAGAAAATGATTATCTTCCACCTTATTTGGATGTTTTTAAAATTAAGAGAGAGAGGAATAATTAGCATTTTCATAGTTTGTAATTTTGTTAATATGGTAAGGTTAAATTTGGTAATTCATTTGGTCTAGCATTTCTATGTTCTACTCTCCCTCCAAATCTTTCTAATTTGGGAAAATTAAAAAAAAAAAAGGTTAGAAGTAGTTAGAATCCCAACAAATCCCTCCCCCTCCTCCCTTAAAAAACATCCAAATAAAGTAATTTAATTTACTCTCCCTTCTACTCCCCTTCCATCCAAACAAGCTACTAAAGTAAACTGTTTGACCTAAGTAAATTGCTAATTCAAACTTTTTTGTTTCCCTCCAACGAATTCGCTTGACCAAAGTAAATTGTTTGAAATTATTTTTTTCTTCTTTAACGTTTCTTTAAAAATAAATGTAGACCACAGGTTAGTTGCATGTTAAGATTATTTTGTACTGTTTTGTGGGAATATAAAGTCACAGGTATGCAAATTGAATAATCTAAATTGCAGGTTTTGAAAGATTTTCTTTGTTGAGCAAGCTGGAGGTGCTTCACTTGGATGATAATAATTTCAATCATAGCATTCTGCAATCTTTAAGTGGTATTGCATCGCTCAAGGAACTAGATTTGAGTTACAACAATTTGAAAGGATCAATCCATATCAAAGGTAAAACTCTCATTAATTTGCAAAGGAATATTATTGGAAGAGTGTTTCACGCTTATTGAGCATGTAACATTTCTTATTTCCCTCCTATCAATCGTTGATATTTATGCAACTAAATTTCACCCTTTTTTTCCTTAGCTATTTTAAATTAAAGTATTTATGGGACTGAATTCCCTTTTTTCTTCCATGATTTTTCATGTAGAATTTAAAGCATTTAGCAACTTGGAGGATCTCTACTTGAGAGGCAATGAGATCAATGCCTTTGTGACAACAAGAGGTATGATAGTTTGTAAAAATATATGTTCGTGGATTAAAATCAAATACTTCTTTTTGTATGGTATGTCAAATGAAATTATCACGCCAATGTTTTTTAGATATTTTATTTTGCTCTATAGATTCAGACGTCTTAACTACGTTGCAACTCCTAGACTTGAGTTTGAATGATTTCAGTGCACGAGTTCTTGAGTCATTGACTGCCTTCCCATCGTTGAAGACATTAGATCTCTCAAATAACAATTTGGAGGGATCATTTACTTCTAAAGGTAAGTTATACCATTGGCATCAAGGTGGTGTTGTTTTGTGTTTTTATTTTCATCATTGGCATACTAGTAGAAAAGCTCTATAAAAACCCTATTCTTAATATTGATAATCAAATTTCTTGAAATTCAATGAGACTAAACTTTGATATGATCTGTGTAAAAAGGAATTTACCTAAATCGAAAGCAATTGTAGCAACAAAAAAAGATTGATTTAGATGTTGTAGAAAAAAGGGGGAAAAAAAGTTTAACAACGCTACTCTTAAAATAAGACTGAGATCTTCAAGGAAAAGCATCATTTCTAGTTGAAATAAATTCATTTCATAATTTGAATTAAATTTTACAAATATGAAAGTATATAGACTGCCACATTACATGGTAGTCTGTACAATATAATTATATAAAATAAAATTAATTTCTTGCAAAGAATTTTAGTTATGGAAGTGGTCTTGGCTACTTTAACCCTTTTGTGCGGTATCTTAATAATTTTGAGCAATTAGTACTTCTTTAAACTCTACCATATCATATATTTTTTATTGATTACATACCTCTAAACTTTCTGCTTTTGTTTTGGTTCATCGATTGATAAAAGTCTTTTTCGTAAAATTGGAGTTATGACTTCTCTCAATGTATTGACAGTGACAAATTGCGGATTGAATGGCACCTTACCTAACCAAGGTAGGGTTTTTTTTTTCTTTTCTTTTCACAATGATATTGCTTTGAATAATTGCAATAGTAGAACCTAATAACTAATTATCACATTATACAGGTTGGTGTGAACTTAAGAAGCTCCAAGAGATAGACCTCAGCGGCAATAATTTTGGAGGGAGACTACCTTCATGTATGGCAAACTTGACATCACTTCGGGTATTGGGTCTCTCTAGCAATTACATCAACGGGAACATTGCCCAGTCTCCACTATCAAGTTTCACATCACTTGAGTACCTTTCTTTCTCAAATAACAACTTCTTGATCCCATCCACATTGTCATTCCTTTTGAACCTCTCAAATCTTAAGATCCTATTAGGTAATAACAATATATTAGCTTTGGAACCTGACTCTCTTACGTGGATTCCAACCTTCCAATTGAAGGTTTTCAGTTTCTCTAATTATTCAATTAACATTCACAATAGCAAACCTCCCAAATTTCTTCATTACCAATATGATTTGCGAGTAATTAATCTCTCTCACAATAAGTTGTTTGGGCAGTTCCCTAACTGGTTATTAGAGAACAATACAAGATTGGAGATTTTTATTGCAAATAATAACTCTTTCATGGGGCCTTTTATGGTGCCATATGATATTCGTCCTAACATGTTGAGCATAGATATTTTTGATAATTACTTACATGGTACAATTCCCACAAACCTTGGTTTAATTTTTCCAAATTTAGAATCTTTAAAAATGTCAAGAAATGAATTTGAAGGCAATATTCCTCCTTCTTTTGGGAATTTGGTTTTCTTACGGGGTCTAGACTTGTCTGAGAATAATTTCTCAGGAACCATACCAATGCATTTCATAATGGGTTGCTACAATTTAGAATTACTCATATTATCAAACAATAGCTTTAGTGGCCAAATATTTCCTACCAATTCTAATTGGACTAGTCTAAGAAATTTACATTTGGACAACAATCACTTCTCAGGCACGCTTCCAACATGGATGGGGAACTCGACATATTTAAAAGATATTGTTATGGCCAAAAATGATTTTGAAGGTCCTATTCCAATTGATTTACGCAAACTCGTTGATCTTAGATTTCTTGACATTTCTGACAACAATCTTTTTGGCTCTATTCCATCTTGCTTCAATTCCTCAAGTATCAGTTTTTTTTCAATTAAATAAAAATTGCTTGAGTGGTCCAATTCCAAGTTCTTTCCAAAACAACTCCAATCTACTTACACTAAATCTTCGAGATAACCATCTAACTGGAAACATTCCCAATTGGATTGGCAGCCTCTCATCCTTGAGAATTCTCCTCTTGAAAGCGAATCATTTAGGAGGTCAAATTCCAAGTCAAGTATGCCTTTTGCAGAACTTAAACATTTTGGATCTTTCCTACAATGAATTCTCAGGTCTAATTCCTCATTGCTTGAGTAACATTTCTTTTGATGCATCTGCCCATGAACCTTCTTTAAGAGGTTTATCTTTAGGGGAAGCTTATTTACGGAGTTTGTCATTATATTTGAACACAAAGTCAATAATTATTGAATATCTGTCTGATGATATATCTACGTTTAATGGATTTGTGAATGTTGAAGAAGAAGTAGAGTTCACAACAAAAACTAGAACTTACTCCTACAAGGGTGACATCCTCGAGTACATGTTTGGAATTGACCTCTCGTGCAACAACCTAGCAGGTAAAATCCCATTGGAACTCGGTAGGATGAGCAGCAACATTCGTGCATTGAACTTGTCACATAACAATCTATCCGGATCAATCCCAATAACATTCTCAAATCTAAATCAAATAGAAAGTCTGGATTTTTCCTACAATAATTTGAATGGTGAAATTCCACCTCAGTTGACTGAAATGACCTCTCTAGCAGTCTTCATTGTGGCACACAACAACTTATCAGGAACAACACCTGACAGAAAAAATCAATTCATTACTTTTGATGAAAGCAGTTATGAGGGGAACCCTCTCCTGTGTGGACCTCCATTACATAATAGTTGCACCAAAATGAGGCCATCGTCTACAATATCAGTGGATATTGAGGGGGAAGGTGGTAGTTTCATGGACACAAGTGTCTTCTACATAAGCTTTGCGGTGGCTTACATAACTGTCTTGCTGGGAATTGTTGTAGTTCTCTACATAAATCCATACTGGCGTAGGGCGTGGTTTAAGCTCATTGAAGTGTGCATTGACACTTGCTACTGCTTTTTTGTGATTCATTACCACAAGTTGTTCAATTTCAACCTTGCATAGCCTTGTGTTGCTATTATTTTGTTGTGGTTTATTACCACAAGTTATATAATTTTAGACTTGCATAGCCTTGTATTTTAATGATTACATGTATGTGCGTCTCTTCTTCTTGGATTTTGAATCTAAAGATTGAATTTTAATACGATGTTGTGCATCTGTATTTGCTGTGTAATTTTAAAGGACTAAGATTGTATTTTTGCATTGTTGCTTTAATTGAATCTGTGAGTTGTGTAAAGACAGAGAAATACAGCTACGCCCAAGGAGCTAGGAGTCTAGCCATGAAGTGCCATGTAACCGCAAGAAAACCTTAAATCTTGCAAATTATTTTGAAAAATTGTCTGACACTTTTCCAAATCGCATAAAATATGCTCATGATTTCACAATGTTCAAAACCAGAATATGGGGACATCCAAAGAAAACCAATTGAATAATGTTTAACTTTCTAAATGCTTCAATAAATATTGAACCATCTGTATATTCAAAAGATTTATTCCAAGTGACATCTAAATATCCATGTATGTGACATTATTCATAATATAATACAAAAATGACAGATAAACTGACTTGATGTTCTCGATAGTGAAAAATATTAAAGAACAATAAATAATATGTACAATAACAACTTAGATACTCTAGATGCAAGTGATCAAATGTTGTTGCCTCAAATAAAGCTACCATTATGATTTGTAAGAAAAACATTACACACCCTTAACAACTCCCCCCCCAAAAAAAAAAAAAAAAAAAAACTTGGACAAAAACGATCCAATCTCTCCTACAAAACTTATAGAGTGGTTGGGTCTTTCAACAATTGAAGCTTTTTCTTCAGTTGCCTTTATCCTTTTTTGCTAAGAATTAGCAAACAAATGACGCCAATTGGTCTACATTTTACCTTGCATGCTTATCATATTTCCCTTGCTCTTCTTTGGCAAACTCATCAATCAATTCACGTTGCCTTGGGGTCAAATTCCTGCACAAATCAAGCATTTTAATCTACTACGAAAATGAGAGGCTGCAAACACATTCCCCATGCTATAGATTACAGTAAAATGACACTTTTTTCCCCATATGTAGTCCACACAGTGGATTGAATTGAACCAAAAAAATACATTTTGGAGGGTGAAAAACCTTGCTCTTCTTTGGCAAACTCATCAATCAATTCACGTTGCCTTGGGGTCAAATTCCTGCACAAATCAAGCATTTTAATCTACTACGAAAATGAGAGGCTGCAAACACATTCCCCATGCTATAGATTACAGTAATATGACACTTTTTTCCCCATATGTAGTCCACACAGTGGATTGAATTGAACCAAAAAAATACATTTTGGAGGGTGAAAAACCTTGCAACAACAATGGCTAAGAACAAGAAAACCTATGATGGAATGCTGACATTGAAGTGCACATACTGATCACCAAATGAGTAAGAGTTCTTCGTCTTGATCCCTGCATAAAAACAACGAATTCAAAGGGAAAACACATACAATTTTGATATTAAAAAAAAAGTTTTTATGCTCAAGATATTTAGAATCTTCATTGACAAATAAAATTTAATGATATTACACCTAATAAATTGCTTTACTAGGGTAAAATCATCAAATCCTACATTGAAATGATGATAAATCAAACAAATTGCGTATCTTATGTGACTCATATGAACTCTTAATGTTCGTCATAGAGGATATCCTTCTGTCAAAATTTCATGTTGATTCCTTACTTTAAAATAAAAAAAAAAGAATAAATCATGGCAGTAAGAAAAAACCACATTGACACAAGCAAAGGAAGTTGCTTCAATTAAGATTCTGGGGGTTTATTGATAAAAGGAACAAAGTGGCTAAAATGTAAAAGGACCAGTTATGTCATGCACTATTCTTGATAGAGAGCAGAATGCAAGTGGCAAGCCAAAATAGAATCATTTATCACACAAATTTTTTTTTTTTTAAGTTGAACATAATGACATTTGGCATGTCTAACCTTTCTTCTTCAAAACTACCTTCTGACTGGGCGGGGTGCTAATTAAAGCGAACCTAAATATCAGAAATTAGTTAGATCATGATACTATAGAGAACTAGAACAAGAAAGAACCTCTACAAGAAGCCAAATAATCTTAGGCTAAAAGACAACCCCATAGGAATGACATGGAGGGATAGAGAGATGCTATTTGGCTTTGGTTTTATCCTGTCCCAACAAAGGACAAGGACATGAAAGAACCTCAACAAAAAAACCAAATCTCATTATTAATTGATCCGGTTACCATCCCATGTGGGGGTCAAGTCCAATAATCAAGTCGCATGAGTAAATTCCAAATGAACTGACAGAATCTCAACAAAGAAAACAGTCATAAATGAAATTTTCCCATTGCACAAGTACTAATCATATATAAAAAAAATAAACAAACCTTGAGGACTACATCTCCTGTGGGAGTTGGGACTTGTATTGTTTTCCCCAAAATTGCCTGCAATCCAATAAACCCAAAAAAAAAAAAAAAAAAAAAAAAAAAAATAAAATTAAACAACTAGATCAAAAATAAAAGTTTTTTATTTTTTTATTTATTTTTATAAGTGATAAAGATTTTATTAATAGAAAAAATGTAATTATTTTTATCATTCCTCTAACGGCTTTTAGCGATCTAATAATTATAGAAACAAATCAAAAAGTACCTAAATTTTTTTGTTGCCAGAAAATTCCTGAAATGTATCTTTAAGAACATCTATCTTTAGATTTCTATTCCATCTTTTTGTAACCATAATCAACCTATAGACCCTAAAACCTTCTTCCTTAAGTGCTAACAGGTGACTGAGGACGTGTTAAGAAATAGCATAACAGGTGACTTCCTGGAATTCGTCTACAAAACTCAAAAACTCGCTAGAAAATCTTCTGTAAAGATAATTTTCACGTTTTCAAGTGTTAGTTCTTATCGTTTTTATCACCATACTCTTAGTCCATTTCCAATCTTCGTCCTGGTATACATAGTGAGAAGAAGTATATTGTGGGTATTCTTCTTTCATCCATTAAATATATACTATTTGAGATGTTTCTGTCCACAAGATAGAAAATAGGCTGACCTCCAA
Source organism: Lithocarpus polystachyus (assembly GCA_033629205.1). Classification (NCBI taxonomy): domain Eukaryota; kingdom Viridiplantae; phylum Streptophyta; class Magnoliopsida; order Fagales; family Fagaceae; genus Lithocarpus; species Lithocarpus polystachyus. The sequence goes on from CM066165.1 coordinate 3,529,702, forward strand.
AAATGTTGATTCAATCAACCACAAATACATGTTAAGAATATATATGCATCCCTAGGTCAATTTCCCATGTGTCTGACATTTAAGTTTAACCTCTATTCACTTCATAATTGCGGATTACTAAATTACCCATTAGTCCAATATCTAACAAGTAAAAGTTATACATTAATGTTGAAAAATGACAAGCTTCGTATACAATGGCCGTAAAACTTCTTTGACAACTATTTAAGACAATTTCAATTATGTAGGTGCATTTTGGTAGAATTTGGACATGCGAATTTGAACAATTTGGCATTTTGGTATTTATCAAACTATTTGTACTAGATTATTTTGTAGGTTAAATTATTTGGCCTATGTGGCATTTTGAAGTATTTAAAATGGGGCTTATGGTTATTTTGAATTATGAGAATTACTGTCCATATATACGAGCAAGATGATTGGTAGAGATTATGAAAATTGAACAACTATTTTTTATTGTATTTATTGTCAAAATTTTAGTATGAAAACCAAATTCATTCTTAGTTTTTTATTTATATTGATTACATTAGTTGGTTTAAATAATACACATGTTTTAAATTATACAAGAAATGTTAAAAAAATTTATGCATACCAAACACAAGAAAACGTTCGCACGCTCATTTTGAAGGTCTTTATCAAACTCCAAAAAATGAGATGGTTTTTCATAAAATGCTATTTGAAAAATGACTCATTTTAAAAAAAAACGTTAATACTGAAACAAACAAAGCGTAAATATTCAGAATAAAGTCAAAGATAGTTTTAGCTTAGGCATTTAGCTTTTTCTCAGCAAAGACCTGAATGCAATTAATATTTCCTCACGCTAAACACAATATATAGCTATTTTATTCAAAAATCTCATACAACACACTGTTCAAGACATTCATGCACTACAGGCCACCGATACCTACAAAATGAGACATTGGAAAGCATTACCTAAGTAATACTCAAAACAGCATCTACATGAATGTCAGCACCTTCTCTTCGGAAAACAGGATCTTCGCGAGCTTGCAGAGAAGCAAATGATATTTTACAGTTTAGGGGTTGGGGGGAAGGCATCCAAGCAGTGAAGTACCCACTAAAAATAAACAAATGATGACTAAACAAATATATATATATATATATATATATATAGTTACCTTAATGACAATATAAAGATCACCAGGTTGATTTCCATCAGGATCTGCTCCACCACTTCTACTCACCTTTATGGTCTCATCATTATCTACTCCTGCAAATGGCAAAGGAGGAGAGTCAAGCATCTATAAAAACCAGCATATACAAAACCTATAAAACCGGTTATTTTTCTTTTCTTCTTAAAGCATAAAAAACGAAATCTGATTTTTGCTACCTGTTGCTAACAGACCTGTAATTATAAAATAAAGCCTGCAAACCCATCCATTTCGATTCATTCCCAAATCCCAACTCTACTATATCCTAACAAACCATATACAAATTTTAAGGCCTGAATTGATAAGATCATGCATTAGACTTAGTAGCAAAGGAATTTATTCTACACCAAGCTAGGCTAAGAATAGCTTGACAACAGCACGAAATTTTAGCAATGCAACCACCAGACCCAAAAAAAAAAACAAAAACAAAAATAATTTTTTAAAAAAATCCTAAAATGAAAAAAGAAATATTAAGCTTGACTGACTCTGACTTCGTTCTTAATCCAACTGATCTAAGTCTATATCTTGGTCCTTAAAAAAGCAAAGCACGAAGAGTCTGGTTTTAGGGATTGCGGCGCCTGAGGTTGAAGATAGAATATGGGAGTTACCGTTAGAATTTGAATTAAGAAGCAAAACGCACCGGTTCTCACTAGAATGCATTTATCAGAACGCACCGTATTGCTTATGTCATATGTGATAGAAATTGAGTCTTAAAACGGTGCCGTTCTATGCGAACTCAGAAACTGTTAAAGTCTTGGCGCGAAAATCTGTTGAGCTTAGCTCCTTGAATCACGGATTAGATCCGTATAATGTGGCTTTGTACTATAAATACGTTTGTATACCACTGAAATTAATTAAACAAGAATTACTCTCTCTCTCTTCTTCTTCTTCTTCGTCTCCATCCTTTTCTTCTTCTCAGTTTCTCTGTTACTGTTGTTTACAATTGGATTCTTGCTTCCATAGTTGTTTGCACTAGACATAGATTTCTTCAGTATTTTCCAAAGAGACATTATGAAACATCCACAGAAAAGGGAGAAACAATTAAATTGATGATCTTTTTTTTTTTTTTAAGTGCAATTCAATTGATTACTTTCAGATTTACGTTAATGATTGCGAGTAAATTCAGATAAATGCAACATATCGGCACAATTTCCTGTTCTCCATGACACTGAGGACAAGTAATCTGCACCATAAATGGGCCCTGTTGCATTGAAATCTGGATCGGCAGTAAAACTTCAAGTTAAAAATGGAAAAATAATTTTTATCCTCCATAAAAATGTATAGATTAAAATCTCAGGTTGGGAACTTTTCCTTCGAAACTAAATTAACTCTACCAACCAAACAGAGCATTAAACAGCCAAAATTCTGGAAAAATATCTGCCAGCAGTAAAACTGCAGACTCATTTCAAACGCTTGATTAGTGAATAAAAACCACCATACCACAAGGTTCACATGGCAAATGAGTTTGAAATGTCACTGTCTTGGTGCTTCCCTGAACAACCTCCATGAAGGATAGTTCAAGAGATACCTGTGATCTGTGATGATTAATCAATGATGAAATGCATGCACATGAAAATATTGCATTAGATTTCAAAGGTGAAATTAACCTCCTTAAACACAAAATTAAAGCTACAAATGCAGACAACGAAGCCATCTCTGGACTCTGGTCTACCTTTTTCCCAGATGCTCCAGCAGTAGCACGCTCATTAATTATATTCCCCTTGCTTTTCTTTGGCAAACTCTTCAATTAATTCACATTGCCTTGGGTTCTGATTCATGCAAAATATATGGATTCTCCAAATCAAGCACATTTTAATCTACTTTGAACATGACAGATAAAACTGGTAGTCAAATGAGAGGCTACAAAGTATAGTGAAGTTCCCATATGATGCTATTGATTTTGATCAAGAACAAGGAAACCTACGCTGGAATGCTGACATTGAAGTGCACATATTGATCACCAAATGAGAAAGATTTCTCCGTCTTGATCCCAGCTCAAAAACAACTAGGTCAGAGGGAAAACGTGCCTATCAATGTAGAATGCAAAACACATGTGATTTTGAAAAATAAGTTTTATGCTCAAGATTTTCAGAATCTAACTGAATCAAAGCAAAAATAGAGCACATCAAACTATGGAAAACTAGGAAAATTAGAATCAGAGGAAGAGAAACAGTCTCCTGCATGGGTCCGAAGTTGGTCAGATTACATGGAAAAACTGTCTTCTAAGAAGTGCTTGCTTATGCAATCTCTAAACCGGTAATAGAATTCGATGTGTCCATCTTATAGTTTTCCTAGCTTTCATTTTTTTTTAAATTAATTTTTGAGACAATTTCGGGTTATCATATGAAAGAATTTCAATGTTTAATACGTAAAATGAGGTGAGCATATTTCCTTTTTTTTAAAAAAAAATTGAGAACATCACACTTTCTATTTCTTTGTTTTGTATAAATTTAGAAATCGTGGTTTTAAAAAAGAAAATCATACATTCTATGGGAATTTTTAGCTAATCACGAACTACAATTGACGTGGTACTCCATATCAATTAAAAAATAAGTAAAAAAAATTCGGTCCAGTTCGGTCCATTTGTTCCACTTCTGTCCAATTCAGTCCTTTCGGTCTATTTCAGTCTAGACAGTCCACATCGGCCTAACTCGTTCCTTCTGGTCCACTTCAGTCCATGCCACTTCTTTCAATTTAGTCCACTTCGGTCGCTTTAGTCCGTTTTGGTCCACTTTGGTCCATTCGGAGCATCTCTAACTCGGTCTATTTCGGTCCCTTTGGTCCGTTTCAGTCTACTTTAGTCCATTCGGTCTATTTAAGAATGTTTTTCATTCTCATTTGAGGATAATCCATCCATGCGGTTTAGACAGAAGCTAGCATTTGGTAGGGAATTTTTTTTTTCAATATATCTATATATATATATATATATATATATATATATATATATAAAAGATAGAATTGGTAGGGAATACTTTAATTTAATGCAACTTCATGTTATGTTGGCACTTGTCATTATGGTGAGAGAATGCCAAGTATACAACTTCATGTTAACTTTTACTCTTGGATATTAAGCAAACCTCTCTTCCTTCCTCCTTCATTCTCCCAAACAAACACAATAGAAGCAGCACAAGTTAGAATTACTGTCAAATCAGCACAATTTTCACTAAAGGTGAAGACGGTACTCTTTTCCATCTAAAGAATACCTATCCAATGGTTTTTGGCTTAGGCTGCATGAATTTTCATTCCCTCATCTTAGTGCTGACTAGGCAATAAATTACGTCTTCAAGATTGTATATTACTAGATATCATAACTTGAATGTGTATGATTTCATAAAGTGTTGCGTTGAAATTTAAGCATGTAAAAGTAGAAAATTGTGAAGAAAAAGGAAGCCTAGTGTCAGTAAGAATGGGATGGAATTTTCTATTAGCGGTATTTCATAATAAATGCCCATGAGAGTTACACAATTACTAAACTAAGAAAAAATACATTGAGAAACACTTCTTTTTCTAATTCTTTGTGTAGTCTAGTTTTAAAAATCATGTTCTGCTCAAGAAAATCCTCCATACCATGAAAATTTTAGGAACTTATGGATTACAATTGACGGGGTTTTCCAAATCAATAAAAGCAAGCTACTTAGTTAAAAAAATATAACATAAGTTCAACAAGCTGACTTTTTTCAACTCCTCTCTGACGTAGTATCCATTCATACTATTAGCAAATGTGATCACATACAAAGCAACAGTAAGAAATTAAGTATATAACCCTTTTCAGCATAAATGATTTTTAGAAAATCGATTTTCAAAAGAGGAGCATTTTCCTAATTAGTTTAGGAAGGAGGGCTGCTTTCTTTGCTTGCAAAGGGCATTTGCCCATTTTGTCCCAATGGTAGTGTTAGCCAATACATGTGTACAAAAAACTTGAATTTGGACAGGTTTTTAAACATTCTTATATCATCCAAGTTACTGGCTTTTTTTTTTTTTTTTGAACCGAGAAAAAATGAAGAATAATAAACAATAAAACAAATTGATAAATTTCTTGTTCATCATTTCTAAAATAAAAAACATGTGATACTATAAAATGATAGACTAACTTTAATTGGGCATGCTCTTTCAATTCAGGTAGCCAATTGGGTTTCTCTCTTGGATAAAATTACGGGCCAATCTAGTCTGTTTCAATAAATTCCAGCCCAAATTGGAGTTTGGACTTGTGGTAAGATATCAGGATGTATCTTAATTTTTTTTTTCCCTCCCACTTAAAATACAAATTCCAAAGCAATTGAAATTTTAATTACAAGAAAATTTTGGCACCAAATATGGATTGATAGTGGTAAGTAAAAGAGTAATATTAGTAGTGGACCTAGATGAGAACAAGTAAAACTTTGCCAACTAAACTGATATGAAAAATGTTGTGAATTTTTTTGTGCTCTTTTTTTTTTTTTTTTGAGAAGTGCTACATCAGATCTTAGGTGTTAAGTTGTTATTGATTCTAAATTATTATTTCAACCCGCCACTGAAATTATTTTTTTCTTATTTTTTGTTTGATAAAAAATATTATTTTATCTATTGGCTAAAATTTGATTTTAATTAATACTATTACAATAATAAAAATTATCATATTAATTAAAGTTTGGGGGTCTTTTATATACTTGGGTCTCTAGATGACCGCCTTAATTACATATATAGTTATTCATTACTCTCCCTAACTCCAAGTATTGGCTCCATACTGTGAACATTAGCAACAAAAGAAAAGCTCCAAATGCAAAAAATGTTTACACCTAGGCTTGGCATAAATTATGATAAAGTGCGTGATGAAATTGTTTTTTTTTTTTTGTTTTTTTTTTTTGAGAAAAATGAATGATGAAAATTATTGTGCAACTAAGACCAAAAAAAAAAAAAAAAATCCCAAGGCCCTACAGTATAGTGTACTCTATGCATTTAATGGAAGTGAAGCTAGACCGCTTATCAGGTGGCAAATGCGCTAGCAAGAGGCCACGGTGCGAAGACAAAATACTGTTGTGGGGACTATTTTTGCTGTCCTCGGCAAGGCTGTGGGCGCAGTGCTGAGGAGGCTCAGAGTGTCCCACATTGAAGAGAGCTTCCTCCACTTTCAACCTTATAAACCATGAAGCGAAGGAAGTAGTGTACCATCATTTCCGTGTTTCGAAACTACGGGAATGATGGCACACTACTTCCTTCGCTTCATGGCTTATAAGGTTGAAAGTGGGGGAAGCTCTTTTCGATGTGGGACACTCTGAGCCTCCTCAGCACTGCGCACAGAGCCTTGCCGAGGAGGCTCAGAGTGTCCCACATCGAAGAGAGCTTCCCCTACTTTCAACCTTATAAGCTGTGAAGCGAAGGAAGTAGTGTACCATCATTTCTCGTATTTCAAAACTACGGAAATGATGGTACACTACTTCCTTCGCTTCACAGCTTATAAGGTTGAAAGTGGGGGAAACTCTCTTCGATGTGGGACACTCTGAGCCTCCTCGGCACTGCGCCCAGAGCCTTGCCGAGGACGGCAAAAATAGTCCCCACAACTGTGTATAGCCAAAGTCTTTTGTTTTGTCTCCATGTATATATACTTTTTAGTTAAATAATTTATTAAATAATAATGTGATTTATTTAAATAATTTAATGAATTATAATTTTTAATAAAATTTTTATATACGGTCTTATAAAAGGTCACAAAATGAGTTGGAATTCCAACTAGATTTGGAGAAAAAAATTTTGGGTGAAAAATGTACAAAACATGCTTCCTTATATTTCTAAACCTCCCCCCCCCCCCCCCCCCCCCCCCCCATACAAAGTAAGAAAAAAGTCCTGCTAATCCAAGACACAAGTCCTAGGCTCCTAGCTACCGACAACTAAAACTCAATCTTCGCGTCTGGTTTGGGTCAATTTGACAAAATAAGTTGATAAAAGTCAAGATGGTGGGTCTTCTCAAAGGAAATGTTAAGTTGTTATAAATGACTGAGTCATGTAGTCAATTGGTTGCTATCAATGTTGTCGGAATTCAGGAACAAGTAATCTCACGTGTACAAACTATTTTATAACATTTTGGCTTATTATTAATATTATTTTTTTATTTATTAATAATTACTCATTATATCAATTATTTTTAAATTTTTTTTTTTTTTTGTAAAAAAATTTGTATCTCTAGCATTATTCTTCAGAAACCCCCTTTTCTCCTTTGAATAAAATTACGGGCCATTCTAATTTATTTCAGTCCATTCCAGTCCAAATTGGAGTTTGAGCCTGTAGTAAGTTATCAAGCTATATCTTAATTTTTTTTTTCACCCACTTATAAGTAACCCACAAAATACAAATTCCAAAGCAGTTGAAATTTTAATTACAAGAATTTGGCACCAAATATGGATTGATAGTGGTAAATAAAAGAGTAATGTTAGTAGTGGATCTAGATGAAAACAAGTAAAACTTTGCCAACTAAACTGCTATGAAAAATATTGTGAATTTTTTGTGTATTGCTTTTTTTTTTTTTTTTTTAAGAAGTGCTACATCAATCTAAGTGTTAAGTTATTACTAGTTCTAATTTCTAACTTAAACCTACTACTGAAATTATTTTTTTGCTATCAATAACAACTTGTAACAATATGCTACTTTAAGATTTGTTGTAAAAGTGTTGTAAAAAATGTTATGAATTTAGTATTTCTTTCTCTATTTTTTTTTTCTTGTTTTTCTTTTGATATAGAAATATTACTTTATTTATTAGCTAATATTTGAATTTAATTAATACTATTACAATAAAAGAAATAATCTTCTTGGTTAAAAAATGGGGGCTTTTTATTTACTTGTGCCCTAGGCGACTGCATGAATGGCTTATAGTATAAAGCTGGCATTGCTAAAGCTGCTCCCCCTAACTCCAAATTTTGGTTCAATGTCTGCATCATCTCATCCTTAAACCACACTGTGGAGTGTGGACGTAAGCAACAACAAAAAGCTCCAAATGCAGGTAATGTTTACACTAGACTTGGCAAAAATTATGATAAAGTGGATGATGAAATTGTTGTGCAACTAAGACAAAAAAAAAAAAATTTCCCGAGGCCCTACCATAGCGTACTCTATGGGTCAAAATGTACAAAACTTTAGCCCCTTAAACACGCATCCTTATATCTCTTAGACTTTCCCCACCCAAAAAAATTAAAAATAAAAATAAGAAAGAAGTCTTAGCTGCGGACAACCTGAGGTCATTCTTCGCGTCTAGTTTGGGTTAATTTGACAAAATAATTTTATAAAAGTCAAGATGGTGGGTGGAACCGTGGAAAGACACCATTGACGCCAAGTCTTCAATTGTGTAGGTAATCTTATAGGAAAAGTTAAGTTATTATAAAAGTTATTTATTTCAAAAAAAAAAAAAATTACAGATTGATATATGATAATGAATCTAATTAATTAGTGTCATTCAATATGTAGCATGCTTGTGGCTATTTTAAATGAAGAACACTTTGTTTGGAGAAAATTCTTTGTCTTATTTTTGTCACGGAAATTCAGAAAAAGAAAAATTATAAGAGTTGAGACATTTTTGCTTTTTGGCGTGTTAGTTTTTGTTCAATTGTATTTCAATGGGTGCTTTGGTACGTTGCTGGGAGGAAAGAGAGAATAGCTCTCTTACAACTCAAATTTTCCATGATCAACTTTACAGATGAAAATAATTTTACATCTTGGGACTCAAGCAAAAACATTATGAGATCAACCAAAAGTTAAATCCCTTTCATAAAAGTATATCCACAAGGTCATTGGTTCTTTTTTCTTCTCTCAATGTAAGTATTCATTCATCAAAAGAAAAGAAAATATCTTCTTCCGCCTTTTCTATTTAGAAAAAGGTTGTCATTGTAGTGGGTGGGAAGACACCACCAAGTCTTTGGTCATCTTGTTTCTCACATAGGAAAAAAAAAAAAAAAACGAAAATAAAAGAAGTCTTGGTCATCTCAAATAGTGGATGTAACTTTTTTGCGTTTGAAAAAAAGCACAACTATGATCCGAGAAAGCTCCTTGTATAGGGATGAAGCCAGGTGTGGTCCAAAATGGCCCGGGCCTCGACCTTAATGGAAAAGGAAAAAGCATATTCTTCACAAATTTATATTTGGCTTCATCTTTCCAAAGTCTTGGCCCTCTTTTTCTTATAATTTTACATTGATTTCATTATAATAATGTAGTTAGAAAGAATGGTATTTTGTGTCTAGTAATGTATTATGTACAAAGCAATGTTTTTGTGTCTTCGTTCTTTGTTATTAGTTTATTAATACTAAATTGAACTTTTTTTTGGATTTTTTTTCTTATACTTTGCTTCCTTAACTCGAAATCCTGGCTCCATCTTTGCCTACCTTTCTATTAGTAGTGGATGTAGCTTTCCTGCTTGTTGAATGGATTAGACAAAAACTAAGATAGAGACCAAAACATGAATGAATTAGATAGGAAAAAAAACAAATGTGTGTTGTTTTTCTTCTATTTTCTTTTATTTTTGTCTCTCAAAGATCTAGGAATTTGGTAAATTCCTATAACAAAGTGCAACAACATTATAAAATCAACCAAAATTCAAACCTCTTTTGTGTGAAACTATATCAGCAAGGCCATTGGTTCTTTTGATTTACTTCCCTCAATCAAAGTATTTATTCATCAAAAGAAAATAAATTATCTTCTTGCGCCTTTTTTTTATTTAGAAAAGATCGTCATTGAAGCCGGGTGGAAAAACACTATGATGCGAACTACGAAGTCTTAGTTTGGTCATCTCAAATAAGGCAAAAATAGCCAAATACCATTATTTTTTTAAATTATTAGTGTTTTATTACTGTTTGAGAAATATTTAGCAATGTACCATTTTTTAAAACTCGACGGTTTGAAACACGAGTTTGCCACACGAAACTCGATTATGTGGAAGCCGAGGTCATTGCAATGTGTTACTCAAGTTATATATTACAAGGAACTCAAGTTTCATAAACTCGAGTTCCAAGTTAACTTTTTTAAGAAACTCGATTTTCGTAAACTCGAGTTCCATGTTAAACTCGAGTTTTGCAAACTTGAGTTTCAAAAAAGTGGTACATTGCTAAACATTTCTCAAACAGTGATAAAACAATAATAATTTCGAAAAAATAGTAATATTTGACTATTTTTGCCCTCAAATAATGGATGTACTTTTTGCTTTGGGAAAAAAAAAAAAAGCACAAGATATGATCTGAGAAAGTTGTATGTGTAGTGGGTGTAGCTTTCCTGCTTGTTGAAGGGATTAGATGAAAGGGAAATTAAGAGAGAAAGGAAAACTTGGGTACGTATTAGATAGGGAAAAAAGAAGAAGTTAGAAATGAAAAAGTGTCCGAAAGTTTATCAACTCAATAACGTCCAGAAAACCAAAAAATAGTCTAAAAGAGGCTAGTACCAAAAGTTGTTTCAATTTGGTCAAAAAAATAAAATATTTCGATATATATATACACACACATATTTAAAAGTCTTTATTATAAATATAATTTTATTTGTCTCACATAATATATTTTAATAATAATAATTATACGTAGATTTTTATTTTTATTTTTATCCTAAATAAGATACACCAATTGTTAGAATGTTAAATAGAAAATAAATAAAAGAAATTTTTTTAAAAAAAAATTTAAGGCTAAAGCCTACAATACACGGCTGTGTCGGTAGACAAAAGACAAAGTTTTGAAGAGTTGAAAGCATTTATTCAAAGCTTTGAACTTTATCAGAGAGTTATTCTCAACTTTGTATGGGACCACACCGAACAGGCCGGCCAGACAAACAACAATGAATAGGCTCGTAAAAACAATTTCTTTCTTTCGCTTTATTTTCATTCTCATATAAAATAAATTACCTTCTGGCACCTTTTTTTTATTTAGAAAAAGGGAAATGTTAACTGTGCTGGTTAATGTTTCCTTTTTATGGGTCTTACATAAAAAAAAAGTAAAAAAGTTATAAAGAAAAATAAAATACTGTCAAAGACGGCCAAAAAGTTACAAAAAAAATTGTTATTAACAAACACCACACTACCCTTAGAAAAAATCGTCATCGTAGTTGGGTGGAAGGACACCATGATGCAAACTGTGAAGACTTAGTCCAAGTCATGTGAAATAATGGATGTAACTTTTTGCTTTTGGAAAAAGCACAAGATATGATCTGAGTAAGTTGTATATGTAGTGGGTATATATAGGAGAATGGTGGTAGTGTTATTTCAACTCAAAACTAATTTTTCTTTGAGCAAAAACTTTGTTAGTCTTATTGTTATAGGAAATCAGAAACAGAAAAAGTAATGGAGTTGCTGGGACGTTATTGGTGGTGGCCGGTGGTGTTAGTTTTGGTTCATTTTGGTATGAATGGGTGCTTTGGTTGTCGGGAGCAAGAGAGAATTGCTCTCTTGCAATTCGAAGCTTCCATCGTCAACTACGCTGATGAATATTTTTTTCCTCATTGGGACTTAGGCAACAAAGAGAGTGATTGCTATGAGTGGGAAAGAGTCAAGTACAATATCACTACTGGCCATGTAATCCAACTTACTCTTACTAGTACGATGTCTTATTCGAGTAGAGAAAGTGGGGAAGGTCGGTACTTTAATGCCTCTCTGTTTCTTCCCTTTGAAGACCTCCAGTACCTCGATTTGAGTTTTAATTCCATTCCTGGATGGATCCCAAATGAAGGTACCAATTTTATATCCTAAGTAGGTAGTATTTGTCAATATCCTAATTGTTTCTATTACCTCATTTTCTTATAAAAATAATAGTCAAGAAAAAGATTAGTTGTGTTTAGGAATCATTTTACACTGTTTTGTGAGAATATATAGTTGCGGACATGCAAATTGAAGCATCTAAATCTAAATCATAGGTTTTGAAAGATTCTCTGTGCTAAGTAAGTTGGAGGTGCTTCACTTGGATAGTAATAATTTTAATAACAGCATTCTGCAATCCTTTAGTGGTACTATTGCTTCGCTCAAGGAACTAGATTTGAGTTACAACAAATTGAATGGATCAATCCACATCCAAGGTAAAATTATCATTAATTAATTTGCAAATGAAGATTGAAAGAGTGTTTCATGCTTATTGAGAACATAATATTTTTTATTTACCTCCTATATCAATCATTGAGATTTATACAATCAAATTTCACCTTTTTTTTTTCTTTAGCCCTTTTAAATGAAATTATTCATGAATTGTAGTTCCTTTAAGAAAAACTAAACTATTGGCCATTTATATATTGGGAAATGTTAACGGGCACTTTCACTTAATTAAAAATTTGTATAAATTGATGAAATGACTGAAAATATTACTTAAGTAATAAGTGAAACTCAAAAGATTAGCTCTATTGACTTTACATCTTATAAATTTAGTTAAAAATCTGACATAAATTAAAATGATTTGACATAAAGTTATTTCTTACACTATCTTATATTGTTAGACCTCTTCTAAAATATATATATATATATATATATATTTATTTATTGTTAGACGTCTTAAGACTTCGTAACAATTACTCCCTCCGTTCTTTTTTTTTTTTTTTTGCCCTCTATTCCATTTTAAGATGTTCTAAAATACTGTCCTGTTTCTAAAAATAAAGGTCATTAATTTACTAATGTTCCTATTATACCCCTATTAATTTACTAATTCAATTTTTTGATAAATTTTTTTAAGGGTAGTTTTAGAAACTTATACATTTTTAAAAGGTAGATAAGACAATAAATGATGTTCCCTTAAAAAATTTGATTTTTCAAACAGGACAAAAAAAGTGAGACGGAGGGAGTAATTTGCTTAACAGCACCTGTTAATGTCATAAAATTTAAAATAAAATATTCACATTTTTTTAGAGATATGGAAAAAATTGAATATATATTAAATGTGTATCAGTTTATATGAAATATTGAAAAAATCAAAATACACGTTTGCCAATTTTCAATGCAAGTAAAATTTGTGATAAGTTATAAATGAATCACAGTTGGTTTATTAACAGGTGCTGCCGACACCTGTTAACAAAGTCCATTATTAAATTTAAGATATATAGTATGACATTATATGCGTACAGTTTGGCCGACAGGTTTAAGGCGCCCGATTTTAGGCACTAGTCCAAAGTACATATTCAAATCTCACTGCAAAGTTTTGCGTAGCCTATTATATTTATTTATTCGACATTTTTTTTTTTTTTGCTAATAATTTAAAGTCCCGTTTAATGAAAAATTATACCCTGCATTCGGTATAATATTAATGTGCTTATACCTATTTTACGCTATTGTTGAGATTATAACAAAGATGGACACGTCCAAAATTTGGTTGAAATTCTAGGTGGCATTTTCTTATATTTGAGATGTAAATAACCACGAAGTGTGGCTGACATGGTAATTCATAGTAAGTTCATACCAATAAAAATAAAATTTCTACAAATATATGAGATAAGCTCAAAAAAAATGTTAATTGTTGTATTAAATGACTTGCTTTTAATAATGCAGACTGCAGCTAAATCTCACCTTCTTTTTTGGCCGAAATGCACTTAGGGTTTAAGTCAATTATAAACTAACCCTTTGGGGTTTCAATTATTCATTATAGATTCTTAAGGTTTTCTAATCCCTAAAATTGATCCCTATAAAAAATCAGTTTGAAATAAAATTTAATAAAAATATTGTAAAAATTAAAATTTAATAAAGAAAATATAAAATTATTTTAAAAACAAAAAAAAAACATATATTTTTCACTTATTTTTATTTAAAATGAAACTCTCCCATTCAAATCCCCCTTTATATCAAATAATTTATGTTATAAAAAAACTCAAATCCCTTAATTTTAGATTCTCAAATTGAAATTCAACCTTTAATCTAGACAAATTGAACTACTAAAATAAAATCTTTTAATTAATTTATTTTTTCATGTAGATTTCAAAGCATTTAACAACTTGGAGGAGCTCTACTTGGGCGGAAATTATTATATCAATGACTTCGTGACAACGGAAGGTATGAAAGGTTGTCAAATACATGTTCACGAATTAAAATAAAATCCATATTTTACATGGTATGCCGTATGCCTAATGAAATATATATTTTGTTTTCTATAGATTCAAACAGCTTAAGTAAGTTGCGAGTCCTAGATTTGAGTTACAACAATCTTTCATATAACAATTTGAAAGGATTTTTTACTACCAAAGGTAAGTTATACCATTAACATCAAGGTGGTGGTATTTTGTGTTTTTCTTTTCGTCACCAGCATAATCATAGAAAAGCATAAGCTATAACAAACATGTTCTAAAGATTGATAATCAAATTTCTTGAAATTCAATGAATCAAAACTTGTTGTCTTTAATAAGTATCATGATTTATTTTAGTCTTGTTAAAATGCCGTATTCAAAGTAAGAACATTTCTCGCCTTCTTTTTTGGCCGAAATGCACTTAGGGTTTAAGTCAATTATAAACTAACCCTTTGGGGTTTCAATTATTCATTATAGCTTCTTAAGGTTTTCTAATCCCTAAAATTGACCCTTATAAAAAATCAGTTTCAAATAAAATTTAATAAAAATATTGTAAAAATTAAAATTTAATAAAAAAAATATAAAATTACTTTAAAATATATATATATATATATATATATTTCACTTATTTTTATTTAAAATGACTCTCCAATTCAAATCCCCCTTTATATCAAATAATTTATGTTATACAAAAACTCAAATCCCTTAAATTTAGATTCTCAAATTGAAATTCAACCTTTAATCTAGACAAATTGAACTACTAAAAAATCTTCAATCTTTTAATTAATTTATTTTTTCATGTAGACTTCAAAGCATTTAACAACTTGGAGGAGCTCTACTTGGGCGGAAATTATATCAATGACTTCGTGACAACGGAAGGTATGACAGGTTGTCAAATACATGTTCACGAATTAAATAAAATCCATATTTTACATGGTATACTGTATGCCTAATGAAATATTTTATTTTTTATTTTTCTATTGATTCAGACAGCTTAAGTAAGTTGCAAGTCCTAGATTTGAGTAACAACAATCTTTCATATAACAATTTGAAAGGATGGTTTACTATTAAAGGTAAGTTATTCCATTAACATCAATTGGTGGTGGTATTTTGTGTTTTTTTTTTTTTCGTCACCGGCATAATCATAGAAAAGCATAAGCTATAACAAACATGTTCTAAATATTGATAATCAAATTTCTTAAAATTTTATGAATCAAAACTTGTTGTCTTTAATAAGTATCATGATTTATTTTCTTCTTGTTAAAATGCCGTATTCAAAGTAAGAACATTGAAATCTTTTCTAACTCAATCAAGTTCTAGGACATAATAAATTCAAAAAAAATGAATGTCATGTTTGTTAAACCCCTTTTTTAAGAAAATAACAAAAGGAGTGTAGAAGTTTCAGACTTTTGACATCCAACTCGTAAAAATGTTTAGAAAAAAGACAATGAGGAAAGATTGAAGTGAGACATTTTCCATTAAATTTGTGGATATTCTTGAAATAAAATCCCAGATATACAAAAAGTTTTTTTTTTTTCAATGTTAGAAACAATTGTTGTGCAAAAATGATGATGATGAGGTATCTCGAGTCTCGACGCATCAGATTGATAGGGATTAGCCCCTTTTTGCCTAAATTTCTATTTGACCAAATTCAAACCTGATGTTCGCGGGCCATTTATTTGAAACTCGTTTGACCAAAATCATGTGAAGAGTAATTTTTGGGCCGTCTATTTAAACGAGAGGCAGCTGTATAAGAAAAAAATCTACGAGTGAGAATTCCTTGAGCCATAGAGTTCTAGACTCCACTTCTTGAGTGTTTCTCTTGTGAGATATTTTTTTAGAGTTTTTATCTGGGAGTTTCTCGCATTGATTTTTAACTTTTAGTGAGTGTTCATCAAAATCATAGAAAAGTTAACCTCTGTTACTGAGTTTATTAGTGAAAACCTTTGGAGAGTTCTTTGGTTCGAGTTCATTGAGTAAAATGTATCTTTGAGGAGAAGGTTTGTGTAAAAGAACTCCATAGTGGAAGGCAAGTGGGCCGCTTGCTGAGGTTACATAGAGAGTCTATAGAGTCTAGGCCAAAGTGGCCAACTATAACTGTTCATTGAAATATTTGGCGCGATTTACTACTATTTTGGAAATATATATGGATATACCACTCTTTTGGAACTTAAGTTTGTAAAACCTAAGTTTGGAACTTAAGTTTCCAAACTTTTGGAACTTAAGTTTGGAAAAATTGCCTTCAAGTTTGTTGTATTATTTTTTATGGAACTTGAGTTATATAAAAAATTGGTGGCTATTTTTCATGGAACTCGAGTTATATGGCAAACTCGAGTTCCTCAAACTCAAGTTTCAAAAAAGTGGTAGATTTTTAATTATTTCGCAAACAGTGGTAGATCATCAAATATTTGGCCTTAGAGTCTAGACGACAACAGTTTTGTAAGTAAAAGTATTGTCAATGTTTTGTGTTTAGTGGATTTTTTAAGATATTGGATCCCCTAGAGTGGTTTTTTCTTTAAAAATATTCTTCATAATTTCCACCTCCTTACCAAATATAAGTTTCTTTATTTTTATTTTTATTATTATTGCTTTTAGACTTGGGGTGTTATTATAATTGTGATTAAGATAACCATTTGAGCTTACTAGTTGGAATAAAAAGGGACTTGATCAACTAATATATTACTTAATTACTTTGGGGTTTAAATCTAGATACTTTAATTGGCATGAGGGTGTTGGTAAACTTAGTTAGGAAAAAATTGTAAGCAAGGGTAGATAGTAAAGGTAAACTTAGTTACTTATTACTACTAGTAATTGATTGCACTTTGATTGCACTAATTCTCTTTTCTTAATTACTAGCTTCCAGTTCCAAGTTGAGCCGCCAACCAAAAGTCCAACCTTTCTTTGACACTTTATGGCCACTTGAAAATTTTGGAATTGCCCTTTTGATTCCTAGCACTGAGCTACAAGACAGATCACTCAATATATCTATATATGTGTGATTTTTCTCTTAACATTACCCATAGATCCAAATATAAATAGTAAAGGTGGATATTTTCTAAATATTTCTTAAAATTTTAGACTTGCCAAATCTTATAATATATTAAAGTAAATACTTAAAAAGATATAAAATGTAGATCCTGGTTAAATTCTAAATTTAAACTGTTATATCTAAGTCTAATATTACTGAGAGACTCAACTAAAGTATTCAATAAAAGGTAGCGACTTGGTGACATTTGATGCAACCACTGCTTGTAGGACTAACATTTAGTATAGTAAAAATTTTTTTTTTTGTTTAAAATTAGTTGTTAATTTTGAGAATAAATTAGTTGTTAATTTGAAATCACCAAAGTATAGAGAAACTGTGTAATTTACTTAAGTATATGATAAAATGTAGTCATGTAGTAGCTAGAGAGAGAGGATATAGTCCCTTGGTGTAACCACAACTTTTATGACCCATTATATATATATATATATATATATATATAGACATCTTTTATTATATAATATATTAGTTGCTGATGTGTGTGATGCACCTGAAAGTCTGGCAAAAAAATTTATATATGATATATGTTTAATTAATAAGTATTGAGTTGCTTTTTTATTAAGAAAAATGAGGAATTCTAAATAATTTAAACCTGAAAAATTGCATTGATCTCCCTCCTAATTTTTGATTGTACATTAACCCTTTTTACTTTCAAAATAAATTCCACTCACCTTCCCTACACTGTAACATGCACCATTAAATGCACTAACGGAAATGGATATATTTAAGCTTTTTACTTACATTTTTTATTGAAAATTCCCATTTTACTTAAAAATGATAAAAATTTCCATTTTACCCTTATTCACTTACTTCAATATTTCGGTGTGGTATATATGTTTTGCAATTACTTCATATCGATCACTTTTAATTAATTTACATACCTCTAAAAATTTTACTTTTGTTTTAGAGTTGGGTAAACTAAACAACCTTGAGCAGCTGTATTTGAAATTCATCGATTGATAAAAGCTTTCTTCTAAAATTGCAGGTATGACTTCTCTTAATAGATTGGCAATGCGCAGCTGTGAATTGAAGGGCACCTTACCTACCCAAGGTGGGCTTTTTTTTTTTTTTTTTTTTTTTTTTTTTTTTTTTTTTTTCCCACATTGATACTACTTAGAATAATTACAATAGTAGAACCTAATAACTAATTATCTCAATTTACAGGCTGGTGTGACCTTAAGAATCTCCAAGAGATAGACCTTAGTGAAAATAAATTGGATGGGATATTGCCTTCGTGTATGGTGAACTTCACATCACTCAACATATTGGATCTCTCTTATAATCACTTCAATGGGAACATTGTCCAGTCTCCACTATCAAGTTTGTCATCACTTGAGTACCTATCTTTCTCAAATAATAACTTCTTCATCCCATCCACATTTTCCTTCCTTTTCAACCTCTCCAATCTTAAGATTCTATTAAGTGATAACACTATATTAGCTTTGGAACCTGACTCTTTTACTTGGATTCCAACCTTCCAATTAAAGGTTCTCAGTTTGTCAAATTTCTCAATTAACATTCACAACGGGACACCTCCCAAATTTCTTCATTACCAATATGATTTGCAAGTAATTAATCTCTCTCACAACAAGTTGGTTGGGCAGTTCCCTTACTGGTTGTTAGAGAACAATACAAGATTGGAGGCTTTTATTCTAAAAAATGACTCTTTCTCAGGGCCTTTTATGGTGCCATATGAAATTCGTCCCAACATGTTGAGCACATATATTTCTGATAATTACTTATATGGTCCAATTCCCACAAACCTCGGTTTAATTTTTCCAAATTTAGAATCTTTAAAAATGTCAAGAAATGAATTTGAAGGCAATATTCCTTCTGCTTTTGGGAATTTGGTTTTCTTACGGGGTCTAGACTTGTCTGAGAATCATTTCTCAGGAACCATACCAATACATTTCATAATGGGTTACTACAAGTTAGAATTACTCATATTATCAAACAATAACTTCAGTGGAAAAATATTTCCTACCAATTCTAATTGGACTAATCTATGTAATTTACATTTGGACAACAACCACTTCTCAGGCACGCTTCCAACATGGATGGGGAACATGACATATTTAGAAGATATTGTTATGGCCAAAAATCATTTTGAAGGTCCTATTCCAATTGAGTTATGCAAACTCGTTTATCTTCAATTTCTCGACCTTTCCAACAACAATCTGTTTGGCTATGTTCCATCATGCTTCAATTCCTCAAGTATCAGTTTTTTTCAATTAAATAAAAATTTCTTGAGCGGTCCAATTCCAAGTTCTTTCCAAAACAACTCCAATTTAATTACACTGAATCTTCGAGATAACCATCTAACTGGAAACATTCCCAATTGGATTGGTAGCCTCTCATCATTGAGAATTCTCCTCTTGAAAGCGAATAATTTAGGAGGTCAAATTCCAATTCAAGTATGCCTTTTGCAGAACTTAAACATTTTGGATCTTTCCTACAATAAATTTTCAGGTCTAATTCCGCATTGTTTGAGTAACATTACTTTTGATGCATTTGCCTACCAAACTTCTTTAAGAGGTTTACCTTTAGGGTTAGCTTTTTTAAGGAGTTCGTCATTATATTTGAACACAAAGTCAATTATTATCAAATATCTCCCTATTGATATATCAACATTTGACGGATTTGTGTACGTTGAAGAAGAAGTAGAGTTCACAACAAAAACTAGAACTTACTCCTACAAGGGTGATATTCTCGAATACATGTTTGGAATTGACCTCTCATGCAACAACCTAGCAGGTAAAATCCCACTGGAACTCAGTAGGATGAGTAGCAACATTCGTGCATTGAACTTGTCACACAACAATCTATCCGGACCAATCCCAGTAACATTCTCAAATCTAGATCAAATAGAAAGTCTAGATCTTTCCTACAATAATTTGAATGGCAAAATTCCACCTCAATTGACTGAAATGACCTCTCTAGCAATCTTCATTGTGTCACACAACAACTTATCAGGAACAACACCTGACAAAAAAAAATCAATTCATTACTTTTGATGAAAGCAGTTATGAGGGGAACCCTCTCCTCTGTGGACCTCCATTACATAATAGTTGCACCAAAATGAGACCACCACCTACAATATCAGTGGATATTAAGGGGGAAGGTGGTAGTTTCATGGACATGAGTGTCTTCTACATAAGCTTTGTGGTGGCTTTCATAATTGTCCTGCTGGGAATTGTTGTAGTTCTCTACATAAATCCATACTGGCGTAGGGAGTATTGAAGTGTGCATTAACACTTGCTACTGCTTTTTTGTGGTTCATTACCATAAGTTGTTCAATTTCAGCCTTGCATAGCTTTGTATTGCTATTATTTTGTTGTGGTTTATTACCGTAAGTTCTGTTTAATTTCAGACTTGCATAGCCTTGCATTTTAATGATTACACATATGTGTGTCTCTTCTTGTTGGATTTTGAATCTAAAGATTGAATTTTAATACTACGTTGTGTAAAATCTGTATTTGTTGTGTAATTTTAAAGGACTGAGATTGTATTTTTGCATTGTTGCTTTAATTGAATATGTGAAGATAGAGAAATACAGCTACCCCCAAAAGGTTAGGAGTCTAGCCATGAAGTGCCATGTAACAGCAAGAAAATCTTAAATCTTGCAAATTATTTCGAAATATTGTCTAACTTTTTTTGTACTCACCATGAACTCTGCCAAATCACATAAAACATGCCCATGAATTCACAATGTTCAAAACCAGAATATGGGGACATCCAATCCTATGCACAAGCACTTGTATGATTTGACAGCACCAAAGAAAACCAATTGAATAATGTTTAACTTTCTAAATGCTTCAGTAAATATTGAACCATCTATATATTCAAAAGATTTATTCCAAGTGACATCTAAATATCCATGTACATGACATTATTCATAACTTAATACAAAAATAACAGATAAACTGACTTGCCGTTCTCGATAGTGAAAAATATTAAAGAATAATAAATAATATGTACAATAACAACTTAGATACTTTAGATGCAAGTGATCAAATGATGTTGCCTCATATAAAACTACCATTGTGATTTGTAGGAAAAAAATTACACACCTCTAACAACCTTCTCTCTACCCCCCCCCCCCAAAAGGACAAATGTGTAGGAAATTAACTTGAAATTCCCAACCTGTGAGAAATAAAAAATAGAGAAAACACACACCAAAGAAAACAATCACACGCACAAGACAATATTTACGTGGTTCGACAATTTGCCTACGTCCACGGAGTTGAAGAGATTTCACTATTATCAGGGAAAAATACAAAGTGCGGCAATAGTGTTTTTACTCTTTCAAAACAACAACAACAAGACGAAACTCTAATCACCAAAAACGGTTTCTATATCCTGCGCTCCGGCTTGGGCCTATCGGCCCAAGCCTCCATTCCATGGACTAAGTCTCAGAAAATCTCCCATTAAAAACCACGTAACATTATTCGGGTCGGGTCGTCAATCGGATCAAACATAACTAGGCTCCATAAAGCCCAACAAATCTCCCACTTGGAGACTAGTTCGATCGCCAACATCAGCCGCTATCTTCCAAAAAAACAATCCCTCATCCCTCTAACTCATCCTCCTGTCCTCAAGCTAGAAGGCCAACTGAAGCTGCAGACAGCTTCAGCTTCTCAATAGTGACACCCTTAGTCAACATATCTGCCGGGTTCTTAGATCCACAAATCTTCTCAAGTATTATTAGCTTATCTTCAATAAGGTAACAGACAAAGTGGTATTTTGTTTGTATAGCTTCGACTTTGAATGAAAAGCTGAATTTTTAGCATGAAAAATTGCACTCTGACTGTCACTGTGTATAATGCCAATCTCCTGCTTCTTACCTAATTCATCTAAAAAACCATGTATCCAAATCATCTCCTTTCCAGCTTTAGTTTCTGCAACATATTCAGCTTCTGTAGTAGACAAAGTAACAATCTTTTGTAGATTTGAAGCCCAGGATATAGCTGTACCACCCAGAGTAAATACAAACCCAGTAGTACTGTTTCTACTATCAATATCACCAGCAAAATCAGCATCTACATAACCTTGCAGTTTCAAACTTTCACCTGTGAAGCAAAGACATGTATCTGATGAACCCCTCAGATATCTCAGAATCCACTTAACTGCCTCCCAATGCTGCTTTCCAGGCCTATTCATGAATCTGCTCACAACTTCCACTGCATGTGCAATGTCTGGCCTTGTACACACCATAGTATACATCAAGCTGCCAATAGCTTAGGCATAGGGCACTTTGCTCATATGGTCCCTTTCTTCTTCTGTCTTCGGTGATTGTTCCTTGCCTAGTTTGAAATGACTACCCAAGGGTGTACTCACTGGTTTAGCTTCATTCATGTTGAACCTGTTGAGAACTTTCTTCACATACTCTGACTGTGAAAGCTTCAATGTACCATTAGTCTTGTCTCTAATGATTCTCATATCAAGGATTTGTTTTGTAGATCCTAAATCCTTCATTGCAAAATGTTTTGACAATTGCTTCTTTAGATTATTAATTTCCTCAATGCTAGACCTAGCAATGAGCATATCATCCACATACAACAGTAAAATGATGTAAGAATTGTCAAAAGACTTAACATAGCAACAGTGATCAGCTTCACATCTTTTGAACTCAATTCTATGCATAAAACTGTCAAATTTCTTGTACCACAGTCATGGAGCTTGTTTTAGGCCATACAAGCTCTTTCTTAGTTTGTAGACTAGATTCTCTTGTCCCTGAACAATGAACCCTTTAGGCTGAATCATGTAAATGTCTTCCTCCAAGTCACCATGAAAGAATGTTGTCTTCAAATCTAACTGCTTATGATGTAAATTTTTTGCAACCACCATTCCCAGTACTAATCTGATTATTGACATCTTCACAACTGGAGAAAATATTTCTGAGTAATCAATGCCCTTCTTCTGCTAAAACCTTTTGACAACTAATCTAGCCTCGTAACGCTTGCTGCCATCATGCTCATTCTTTATTTTATATACCCACTTGTTGTGCAAAGCCTTCTTTCCTAATGACAATTCAGTCAATTCCCATGTCTGATTCCCTAACAAGGAATCCATCTCATCCTTCATGGTTTTATTCCACTTGCTTGAATTTTCATCTTGCAAGGCTTCTTCATAACACTCTGGCTCACCACCATCAGTCAACAGGAGATAATTTAGAGTGGGTGAACAACGCTGTGGAGGTCTAATGGTCCTGGAAGATCTTTGGACTACAGCTACAGGTATACTTTGATCTATCTGTGAATCTTCATTCTCCTTATCCTCTTCACCCCTTTTCCGGACAGTACTTTCAGTCAATTTATCTAAGTTGATAAACTCAGATTTCTTTTGATTTATCTCTGTAACATCTGACACTACAGTCGACCTGTCCTTGTACATAACCTATTCATTAAATATCACATTTCTGGACAGTACTTTCAGTCAATTTATCTAAGTTGATAAACTCAGATTTCTTTTGATTTATCTCTGTAACATCTGACACTACAGTCGACCTGTCCTTGTACATAACCTATTCATTAAATATCACATTTCTACTTCTGATGATTTTCTTGTTTTGTTCATCCCAAAACCTATAGCCAAATTTCTCATCACCATAGCCAATGAAAAATCATATTTTAGACTTTGCATCAAGTTTGCAACGAGCATCAGAATTAATATGAACATAAGAAACACAACCAAAAACTTTTAAATGTGAAAGCTTTACCTCTTTACTACTCCAAACCTCCTTAGGAAGTCTGAACTCCATGGGAATTAATAGCCATCATTTTATCAGGTAAGCTGCAGTGCTAACAGCATCAACCCAGAAAGTTTTTGGTAGTTCAGCATGTAACCTCATACTCTTAGCACGCTCATTGAGAGTTCTGTTCATGCGATTAGCCGCACCATTCTGCTGTGGTGTCTTAGGAATGGTCTTCTCTATCCTAATTTCTTGTGCAGCACAATACTCACTGA
Source organism: Lithocarpus polystachyus (assembly GCA_033629205.1). Classification (NCBI taxonomy): domain Eukaryota; kingdom Viridiplantae; phylum Streptophyta; class Magnoliopsida; order Fagales; family Fagaceae; genus Lithocarpus; species Lithocarpus polystachyus. Next base: position 3,553,861 of record CM066165.1, read on the forward strand.
ACCTTCCATCTATGTACACTCCTCCATTATCTAACCTCAAACATTTTACTTTCAAACTTGTTTTGTCTCAACCATGACCTTCCACTTCTTAAATGTTTCAAATACATCAAATTTATTTTTCAGAAAATAAACTCATACCTTTCTACTTGAGTCATCAATGAACGTGATGTAATGCCTTGAACCTCCAAGGGATGCAACCGGAGAAGGCCCCCACAAATTAGTGTGTACTAACTCCAATTTTCAGTCTTTGGTGTTCTACCAGTTTTCAAGAAGCTCACTCTTTTCTGCTTTCCCAAGATGCAGCTTTCACACATGTCAAAATCAACGAACTTCAATTTTGGTAGTTTCCCTTTCAACAGCAGCATCTTCATCCCTTTCTCACTCATGTGACCAAGTCTACTGTGCCATAGGCTTGTATCAGTACTTGCTTCAGCAACTGCAATTGTGTTTCTTGGACTTGAGGTCATATATAGAGTACCAGTATTCTTTCCACAAGCCAATACTCTGGTTCCCTTTGTAACCTTCCAAGTACCACCAACAAATAGTATTGCATGCCCTTCATCATCAAGTTGTCCAACAGAAATCAGATTTCTCCTTAGGTCAAGAATATGTCAAACCTTCTTCAGTAACCAAACAAACCCATTAGGCAACAATATACGGACGTCTCCCATGCCCACAACATCCAAGGCTGTACCATCAGCCAAATACACCTTACCAAAATCACCTGCAACATAATTCTGCATGATTTCTCGGTGTGGAGTGGTATGAAACAAAGCTCCTGAGTCCAAAACTCAATCATTAAGTGGACTGTCTACTGCAAGAAGTAATGCATCCTGTACCTCTTCTGTTACAGCATTAACAGAATCATCTTCATTCTTCTTCTTGGGACTTTTACATTGCCTCCTAAAGTGACCTATTTTCCCACAGTTCTAGTAATGTACTTGTTGGCTTGATCTAGATTTACTTATGTTCCGATTAGAATTTCTGGATTTTGATCTACCCAGATTTGAATTTCTGTCATTACCTCTGCCTCTTGTCTCAAGGTTTAAGGCAGAACCAAATCCTGAGATTTCACCTACATCTCTTCTGTGAATCTCCTCAGCCAAAATTAAATCTCGTATATCATTGTAATTCAGCTCTTCCTTTCCTATAGAATTGCTTACTGTCATCCTCATTGCCTCCCAACTGTTTGGCAAAGAAGCCAAAACAATCAGTGCACGAATCTCATCATCAAAATCATTTTCTACAAATGACAATTGATTTGTGAAAGTGTTAAATTCATTCAGATGTTATGCTACTGATGCGTTCTCTGCCATCTTCAGATTGAACAGTTTCTTCATCAAATGCACCTTGTTGTTTACTGATGGCTTTTCATACATACCAGATAGAGCCTTCATCAAATCTGCTGTAGTTTTCTCCTTTACAACATTGTGTGCAATAGACCTAGACAGAGTTAACCTGATAACTCCTAGTACCTATTTGTTAAGAAGAGCCCATTCCTCAGCCTTCATAGTCTCAGGTTTTTCCCCTAGAAGCGGCAGATGCAACTTCTTCCCATAAAGATAATCTTCGATTTGCATCCTCCAAAATCCAAAGTCTGTGCCATCGAACTTTTCTATTCCAGACGCCTTTCTTGCTTCTTCTGCCATTGCTCCTACTCAAACTTAACCCTAGGCTCTGATACCAGTTGTAGGGAATTAACCTGAAATTCCTAACTTGTGAGAAACAAAGAATAGAGAAAACACACACCAAAGAAAACAATCACATGCACAAGACAATATTTACGTGGTTCGACAATTTGCCTACGTCCACGGAGTTGCAAGGATTTCACTATTATCAAGGAAAAATACAAAGTGTGGCTACAGTGTTTTTACTCTCTCAAAACAACAATAACAAGACAAAACCCTAATCACCAAAAACGGTTTCTATATCCTGTGCTCCGGCTTGGGCCTATCAGCCTAAGCCTCAGAAAATCTTCCATTAAAAACCACATAACATTATTTGGGTCGGGTCGGATCGTCAATCGGATCAAATATAACTAGGCTCCACAAAGCCCAACAAAACGACCTAGTCACTCCTACAAAACTTATAGAGTGGGTGGGTCTATCAATGATTGATGCTTTTTCTTCAGTTGCCTTTATCATTTTTTTTTGCTAAGAATTAGAAAACAAATGACACCAATTGGTCTACATTTTACCCTGATGCTCCAGTAGTAGCACGCTTATCATATTCCCCTCTTCTTTGGTAAACTCTTCAATTAATTCATGTTACCTTAGGGTCAAATTCCTACACAAATCAAGCGTTTTAATCTACTATAAAAATGAGAGGCTGCAAACACATTCCCATATGATGCTATAGATTACAGTAATATGACACTTTTTTTCCCATATATAGTCCACACATTGGATTGAACTAAACCATAAAAATACATTTTGAAGGGTGAAAAATCCTGCAACAACAATGGCTAAGAACAAGGAAACCTACGATGGAATGCTGACATTGAAGTGCACATATTGATCATCAAATGAGTAAGAGTTCCTTGCCTTGATCCTTGCATAAAACAACGAATTCAAAGGGAAACACACGCAATTTCGATATAAAAATAAATTAAAAATTAAAAAAAAAAAGTTTTTACGCTCAAGATATTTAGAATCTTAACAGACAAATAAAATTAATGATAATACATTTAATAAGTTGCTTAACTAGGGTAAAATCATCAAATCCTACATTGAAATGATGATCAACAACAAATTGCATATTTTATGTGACTCATGTGGACTCTTAACGTTAGTCATAGAGGATACTCCTGTCAAATTTTCATATTGCTTCCTTATTTTAAAAGAAAAAAAGAATAAATCATGGTAGTAAGAAAAAACCACAAGGACACAAGCTGAGGAAGTTGCTTCAATTAAAATTCTAGGGGTTTATTGATACAAGGAACAAAGTGGCTAAAATGTAAAAGGACCAATTATGTCACACACTATTCTCGATAGAGAGTAGGATGCAAGTGGCAAGCCAAAATAGAATCATTTATCACAGACAAATTTTTATAAGTGAACTTAATGAAATTTGCCATGTCTAGCTCACCAACCTTTCTTCTTCAAAACTACCTTCTGACCGGGATGGGTGCCAGAGTGAACCTAAATATCATAAATTAGTTAGATCATGATATTACAGAGAACTAGAACAAGAAAGAATCTCTATAAGAAGCCAGTAATCTTAGGCTAAAAGCCAACCCCATAGGAATGACATGGAGTGATAGAGAGATGCTATCTGGCTTGGGTTTTTTCTTGTCCCAACAAAGGGACAAGGACATGAAAGAACCTCAATAAACAAACCAAATCTCATTATTAATTGATCCGATTACCGTCCCATGTGGGGGTCAAGTCCAATAATCAAGTCGGACGAGTTGCATGAGTAAATTCCAAATGAACTGACAGAATCTTAACAAAGAAAACAGTCATAAATGAAATTTTACCATTGCACAAGTACTAATCATATATAAACAATAAACAAACCTTGAGGACTACGTCTCCTGTGAGAGTTGGGACTTGGATTGTTCCCCCAAAATTGCCTGCAATCCAAAAAAAAAAAAAAAAAAAAAAAATTAAACAACTAGATCAAAAATAAAAGTTTTTTTTTTTTTTTTTTTTATATAAGTAATAAAGATTTTATTAATGGAAAAAATGTAATTCAATTATTTTTATCATTCCACTAACGGCTTTTAGCGATCTAATAATTATAGAAACAAATAAAAAAGTACCTAAATTTTTTTGCTGCCAGAAAATTACTGAAATGTATCTTTAAGAACATCTATCTTTAGCTTTATATTCCATCTTTTTGAAACCATAATCAACCTACAGACCCTAAAACCTTCTTCCTCAACTCGCTGGAAAATCTTTTGTAAAGATAATTTTCCACATTTTCAAGTGTTAGTTCTTATCATTTTTATCACCATAGACTTAGTCCATTTCCAATCTTCGTCCTGGTATACATAGTGAGAAGAAGTATATTGTGGGTACTCTTCTTTCATCCATTAAAATATATACAATTTGAGACATTTCTGTCCACAGGACAGAAAATAGGCTGATCTCAAAAAATGTTGATTCAATCAACCACAAATACATGTTAAGAATATATATGCATCCACAGGTCAGTTTCCCATGTGTCTGACATTTAAGTTTAACCTCTATTCGCTTCGTAATTGCAGATTACTAAATTGACTAAATTGCCCATTAGTCCAATACCTAATAAGTGTAAGTTACACCTATACATTAATGTTGAAAAATGACAAGCTTCGTAGACAATGGCTGCAAAACTTCTTTGACAACTATTCAAAATTATGTAGGTGCATTTTTTAGAATTTGGACGTGTCAATTTGAACAATTTGGCATTTTGGTATTTATCAAACTATTTGTACTAGATTATTTTTTAGGTTAAACTATTTGGCCTATGTGGCATTTTGAACTATTTAAAATGAAGCTTATGGTTATTTTGAATTATGAGAATTACTGTCGTATATATGAGCAAGATGATTGGTAGAGATTATGAATATTGAACAACTATTTTTTATTATATTTAGTGTCAAAATTTTAGTATGAAAGCCAAATTCATTCTTGGTTTTTTATTCATATTGATTACATTAGTTGGTTTAAATAATACACATGTTTTTAATTATACAAGAAATGTTGTAAAAATTTATGCATACCTAACACAAAAAAACATTTGCAAGCTCATTTTAAAGGTCTTTACCAAATACCAGAAAAAAAGATAGTTTTCCATAAAATGTTCTTTAAAAAATGACTCATTTAAAAAAAAACATTAATACAGTAAATATTCATAATAAAGTCAAAGATAATTTTTTTTTTTTTGGTCAATAAAGGAGATAATTAGATTAGCTAGCCACAAAAGGCAAAGTACTGACTATCAGCCTTAAGGAGTGCAAACCACTTGCATCAGAGTTCACAATTAAATTTAAATCAGGGTAGGGGGATCATCAAGTACAACAAAATCAGAAGTTAAGGAACAAGCTCCTCTGTTAGCCTCCCTAAACACATGCTTGATCATGATCTGCTGAAACTGCCCGAGTAAGTACCTGCAGTCATTAGGCAATTAGCTTTTTCTCAGCAAATTAATATTTCCTCACGCTAAACACAATAGCTATTTTATTCAAAAATCTCATACAACGCACTGTTCAAGACATCCATGCACTACAGGCCACTAATACCTATAAAATGAAGATATTGGAAAGCGTTACCTGAGTAATACTTGTTGGAGAATTTTTTTTTAAAATAACTATAAAACCATAACTATATTATTAGTTAACAAAGGTTTGAAACAATTTGGGATTTTAACAATTCGAGTCCAGAGGACTCGATTTCCGCATTTATAAATCGAGTCCATAGAACTCGATTTCCCTATTGAGCGTCTCACTGACCGTCAGGCTGAGCTGGGACAAATTGTCCACGTGGGCTAGAAATCGAGTCTATTGTACTCGGTTTCTTTACATTGAAATCGAGTCTTTTGAACTCGTTTTTTGTACATTTAAATCGAGTCTTTGGAACTTGTTTTTTATACATAAAAATCGAGTTTCTTGAACTTGTTTTTTGTACATAGAAATCGAGGCTTTTGAGCTCGATTTTCGTTCATACGACACCCGTTATTAGGGAAAAAAACAACTCATCTCACTCATTTCTCAAAACTACACGCTCGACAGACACACTCCTCACAGTCTCTCTTCAAACCGATCTCAACTCACTCTTCAAACCGATCTCAGCTCACGCTTCAACCCGATCTATCTCTCACTCTTCAACCCGATCTCAACACCGATCTCACGCTTCAACCCGATCTGAATCTCACTCTTCAAATCGATCTCACTCTCGCGCCACTCCGAGAGGACACCGATCTCAATCTCACTCTTCAAACCGATCTCACAGTCTCTTATTCTTCAACCTCCTCACTCTCCTGAACCTCGCGCCGCGCCACTGCTCCTCACTCTTCAAACTCTCATCCTCCTGAACCTCGCGCCGCGCCACTGCTCCTCACTCTTCAAACTCTCATCCTCCTGAACCTCGCGCCGCGCCACTGCTCTTCAAACCCTCACTCTCCTGAACCTCGCGCCGCGCCACTGCTCATCCTCATCACTCGTCACTCTTCAAACCTTGCGCTACTGCTCAACCTCAATCTGAAGGTAGGTACCCCTTCTCAATTGCTCGGGATTAGATCAAAATAATTTTTTTCCACATAGTTCTTCTCTTTAATTAGATTGTTTGTTTATGCTTTTTGTATTTGGGTTATTGGATTCTCTGTTTCAAATTTTTTTTTTCTTTTGGTTTACTGGGTGTGAACAAACTGATGTCTTTGTTGCTAAGAAGGAAGGTTCTTTGTTGTGATAGTAGTTTTTGTTGTGATAGTTGTCTTTGTTGTGAACATATTGTTCGTTTATGTAGCACTTATATTGAGAACATAGAGTATAGGGCAGATATAGCCAAGTGGATCGAGATAACTCTTTTTGTAAACAAAGTTATGAAAATTGTACTGTACCATACCGGTCGGTACAGCTGGAAAATTTCATACTGGTTACCAAACTGGTGTACTTAGCCTTTTGAATCACCACCAGTTAATACTGTAATGTTTCAGCCTATACCGGCCATTTCGATTGATTTCACTTCTGTTCCCTTTTTTTTACATAATAAAAAATCAATCAAGCAAAGGTAAGTTATAACCACTCCTTTAAACAAACAAAAAGGTTATTCTTCTAACAAAAGAGCATAATAGGGAATCCCAGGTTTTCAAGTGGTGAGATTCTGACTAGGCCCAATGAATCAATAGAACCTTTGTAAAGATACCCTTAAAAATTAATAAATATACCAATCTTTTTATGAGGGGTTCAGCAAAAGATTTCTGCAGTGCAGCCTTAACCAGTTAAGGGGTCTATTTGTTCTGCAGATTAATGTAATTTAATTACTAGAAAGATGCTTTGAATGTGGTGCAATGTGGTATAGTTAATAAAATTATTCAATTAATATACATCTGTTGCAGTTTACCAAAAACAAAAAATAAAATATTACAGTAACAACAATAAGAAAAGATTTTAAAAATTTTTAACATGTGACAGCTATGTCTTCGAAAAGTTTAGAAAGGTCCAATCATATTGCTATGTGTCTAGGGATTGTTATTTTGTTGTATATTATTTTTTTGCTGTTTAATTCATGCTTTGGTGGTTGGTCGGAAAAACTTAACCTTGCAAGTACAAGCCAGACCAGGCTTTGCTGTTATCACTTGTTTTACATAATTTTTAAAATATGCAAATACAACATTATTCTAATAAGCTCACCCTTTCTTCAGCTTGTTTTGTTTAACACAACTTTTAGAATTGCCTTCTTGAAGATTTTTCCTTTTTGTACCAAGGTATAAATCATTGTTTCGGCTGGTAAAACATATATATGCCATTCATTGAGGCATAACTCAATTCATTTTACCCTAGTAAATCTGGTTTAAATGTGAAGGAGGTTTTAATGGGAGCCCTTATACACTCGCTAAGGAGGTTTTAAAAAGGTCCCACCTCCGTTAGGATGTAGGAAAAATTACTAAACTAATACTCTTTAAATTGAAAGTATTTATTAGAAAAAAAATCAATAAATTGTATTATTAAAATATATAATAGAATGTTATGGGATGCGCTTTGCTTTTTGACTTATGCATGGTGTGATGTCTTGGCTTTTATCACTTTGGTTGATGGAATGCATTATTCTTGATTGCATCAATGGGAAGATGCATCATATATAGACACACAGTTAGAGCTGGACATGGTGAGCTAGGAATACTTTTAGCAACCTTACTAGCAAGCAAAAAACCTTTCCCCTTGTCGTTAGACCCAAATTAAACCAACACAACCCAACACCCCAGAGTGAGCAAAAACTAGATCTACCTTTGCACCCATGCAAGCTCACTGCTAAACTTAAAAGCAGTGTAGTAGCCACTCACAAGTTATCATTATAAGGATTTAAAAAAAAAAAAAAAAACTTGTGCATATAACTCCTCTTGACCACCAATTAGCAATCTTCAATATACACCATCCTTGTCAGAAACGTTCTTTTTTCCCCCTTTCTTTGTTGCGATGCACTACTATTATTTTTCTTTCTCAAATGATGGAAGGGAAACTAAACAACTAGTAAAGTCACCACTGCAAAGTTTCACACTTTCTTTTTCAAAACTATATACCAAGTGAAAATATAGATCAGTTAACATCTTCCATAGCTATGAATGAGACATGGATTTTCTTATTAAGCTACTTAGAGTAGGGAATGACCATTAAAAAACAAATAGTATGTTCTTTTCCAAGGATAATTGAATTCAATGCAAAAGGCATAGCCCCATACTAGCTACAACTTATATAGAATATAAAATTTGTTTACTAAGTAATAAAAATTTGTTAAAAAGTTCAAAAGGGGTGCAAAGAATAGCACAAATAACATTTTTTTTATAAGTTAAGATAACACAAATAACATTAAATTAAAGATGGATGCCAGTGGCTGTCATCGATTGTCACCTCACAACTAGGCCTTTTTCTACCCCATCACCCAGAAAAGGAAAGGAATACATGAAATAATAAAAGGAATGTTACCTTATGATTGCCATGCAATACAACATGGCCAACATGTCCTCCGAAAGTGGCACATAACTAGTTTGGTCCACTCTAAAGTTATCAGAAACACCATTTGATTGGTTCTCTCTACAATCAACCAAAAACATAGAAAAGATATATCAAATTATCTAATTTGTGGCCATAACATATTTACATATATGAAACATAATATCCTAGGGTCAGCAAAAACAGTGAAAAAGAAGCACAAAGATATTTAATGTACAACCAAAACAGCACTGGTTTGCTCGCTCACTTATCAACTATTGTTGATTGTCATACTTATTGTTTGTGCAAGAAGTTAGGCTATACCTTGAGATCCTTGCCAATTTATGTTCAACACGTGCTTATATTACTCTTGACTCCCTAAACTTCATGCAGTATGGCTGCCGTTGCTGCTGAGATCCCTGATGAGTTCGGTCCTGGTCCCATCGAGGGTTCAGTGTTAAGGGCTCTAAAAGAACATCGATCATGCGCTGTTTGGGAAGGCAAGGTAAAATTAAAACCGACCACCTGCTGAATATTCTCTTCTTACCCTTTTACATTATGTTGATTTTTTTTTCCATTTCTAAAATTCTAAGTTTGTCAATGGTATTACTTGGAATGCATAGTCATGCTTATTAGTTGGGTTGAGTTAGATTGGTTGACTGCTGCACACCCTTACATAAAGGTTACACTTAGATAATTAAAGACATTAACATTGAAAAGATTTAGAGAGGTTTGACTATTTCTGTCTTTTAGCATTAGACTAAGATAACGAAATTGAATTGTGAGAGCCAGAAAGAACCAAATTTTGATGTATGTATTCGTTGTAAACATGGTGGGTAATGGGTTTGATTGCTATTATGGCAATGTTTACACTAGCATGCACGGCATACGTAGCAGGATAAATGGCTAAAAACAAATGTATCATGTCCATTGCATCCTTTTATTTTTCTCCCATTGTTGGATGCGTTTTTGTTTTTTTTTTTGGATGATATTTTAATTTCCCTTGATAACTGCTTTATTTTTGGTTTTTGGGATCAATAGCTACAATTATATATACAAAGGTTATGGCATATTGCATCTCATCACCATGGTTCTATCATGTGCAGGATCCAGGGGCACTGACATGTCGTGGTCGTAATAACGAGTTCCGCAAACGACTCCCGATGGTGGATGATCGCATCCTCGACATTGTCAAGAGAGTTGGATTAGAGGGGCTGCATAGGACCCCATCTAGAGAGATTGACCATAACTTGATAACGGCATTCGTTGATTGTCATTGAAGCACTCCGAGACATTGGTTGTCATTGCCCCATAACGGTATCCACCATCTTGTAGCTGGGTCCACATGTTTAGATCCTCGTTCATTAGATATGTGTATGGCATGATGGATGAGTCAGGTTCACTTTCCTGTCGCTCGGTTCTCAGTTTCTCCCTAAGGGCCTCAATCTCGGCTTCCTTGATAGGTTGCATGTACAACTCAAATTTAGCTTCTTGAGTAGCATACCCTGCTTTCAAGGCCAATGACTTTAAAGTAGCATCCTAAAAATGCTTGTTGAAGTTGCTAGCAACATGTCGAAGACAATATCTGTGAAATACTCGTATTCGTCCATGATCATCTCTAGGCCAGTTTGCAATTGCGTTTTGAATACCCTTATGTCGGTCAGAAATTACGCAGATGTCCTTATTTGCTATCACATCCCCCATTGAAATCCTAAAGCATTCTAAAAACCACCCCCAACTAGGCCCTGACTCTTTGTCCACAACGGCAAAGGTGAGAGGCAAAACCTTGTTATTGGCATCGGTTGCCATTGCAATCAACAACACCCCTCGATATTTACCATACAAATGGGTCCCATCAATACTGATCACTGGCTTACAATGTCTGAATCCTTCAATGCATGGAGCGAAAGCCCAAAATACATAGCGCAATATTGAATCACCAAACTCGGCCCTAGGTTCAGTGTGATACCAGTACCGGGTGCCAACTTGTTGATCTAAGTATGCCAACAACAACTTTCTCAACCTTTGGTAAGACTCTTCCCAATTCCCGAATATCTTTGCAATAGCCTTTTGTTTTGCATCCCATATCTTATAGTAAGAAAGCTCATGTCCATAATACTTCGCTTTAATGAAGTCTCTAAGGTGATCAATTGTGGCCATGTGATTTTTTTGCAATATTGGCACAAATTCTGCTGCAAGAAAATTACAATCCATCATTCTACCATCAAGGGCCGTGCCAAGGGTCATACAACTGTGAGGACCCCCATAAGATGTGACCTTCCATAGTCCGAGTTCAGGCTTCACGACTGCCCCAACGTACCACTTGCATGACTCATCCATGCATTTCACAGACAGTCTAGTTTTGGTCGACCTACTAGTTACAACGTTTCTGTTATGCTTTGCGGCGTAAATTGTCAGTGCACATTTCACCGCCTCTTTATTCGCAAAAATCAACCCTGTACTAAAATTCATGTCCTCTTTCCAAGAAGAAGCAAATGCTTGATGAACAACTTCAGGATCAACCATATTTTCCCAAGTATTTGCATAAAATGATGAGGCAGGAGGTTCATAAGCAGGGGTCGTATTTGTAACATGCTGAACTCTAATAGTAGCGTCCACATCATCTTCATCACATTCAGCCATATCATGAACATGAGGATTGGGAGTAATTTCATGGTCATCAACACCCCTGTCAAAGTCGTCTTGCTCAATCCTCTCTTCGTACTCATCTCTATCATCAAGATCTTCATCTTCATCTTCATCTCTAATGGCAGCATGATCAACATAGTCTTCATCTTCATCTCCAACTACTGGAAATGTAGAGGATTCACCTCGATGTGCACAAAATTGATCTTCATATCTATTGCCAGGTTCGCTTTCAATAGTCGTTGGTGTCTCTTGAAAAGGAGGTGTATAGCCTCCCAATGTGGTGCACTGATCATCTAGGGCTGCAAATTGTAGAGAAGTAGTTGTTTGTACAATTTCTGCACGCGGCTCCAAAGTGACGTACAACTCAAAACCTGCACATTGTTCCCATTTTTGCATCTTGTTAAACATGATCCTCACATGTTTGTCTTCTTTTATCGCCATATGTCTGTAATTAATGCATTGATTGAGGACTTCATGTGGTGAACGGAAAGTAATGTGTATGTCATGCAAAGCAGGGTTCAGTTGCAGCTCTTCCATAATTTTTTCTTTCAACTCATTCAGGGTTTTTAGCTTACGACGTATCATCATATAGTAGCACTGAATACCAGGACCTTGAAATGGCAATCCTTCATAAGCGTCGGCATTACTAAGGGGTCCTCCGTAGTATATATTTATATGGATCATTGTCAAACCTATCAAGTGCAATTGTGTTAGTGACAAATTTATAACTCTCAACCAACATCAATCACAAAACTTTGCGTATGAAATGCCAACAATACTAGCCTCAACCAAATTTGCATATACTCACCTCAAGTCACATACAAAAATAGTCATTACCAATTTCATATTCTTTTAAACCCCATTCAAATAAGTTATGATGAACAAAAATATTATACTAACCAGTTATCCATTGAAATCTCTCTTACAAATCTTAAACAAATATATCTTGAAATAATTTATTCTAAAAAGACTACAAATACTCTTAGATATCAAACTCATAATCCATTAATTCATAACCATTATAAACACCCTAAAAGTACTAAATATTTCTAATAATTGATCACAATATTTAGTACTAAATATTCCCAATAATTAATCACAATATTAATTTTTTTTAAAACCTAGCACATTATTAATTACAATATTTACAATAACAAAAAAAAAAATGAATATTCCCAATATGTTAATAACATAATTAATCACACAATATTTGGTACTAAATATTCTCAATAATTAATCACAATACACACTAACAAAAAAAAAAAACAAATATTCCCAATAATTACTCATAATATTAATTTTTTTTATAAAAAAAAACTAACAAATAAACACAATATACTAACAAATAAACTAATCATAATATACTAACAAATAAATTAGTCACAATATACTAAAAAATAAATTACTCACAATATTTACACTAACAAAAAAAAAAAACAAAACTTTTCTTAATATATTCTAATTTTTTCTTAAAAAAAAAAAAAACCTAGCAAATAACCACAATATTACTAACAAAAAATATTATCAATATTGTAAAAACATTACCTGTGAGAGATTGTTGAGAGTTGAGGAAAGATGTGAGTGAGAGTTGAGGAAAGATGTGAGTGAGGGAAGAGAGGGTGTGGGCTGTGTGCTGAAGAAAGTGTGAGCTGAAGAGAGGGTGTGAGACGGGTAAGGGGGGTAAAAAGGGTCCCCAGCTGGGACCCCCATGGGTTGACACGTGGAGGGGGGTGGCCATTTAATAGAAATCGAGTCCAGTAGAGTCGATTTTCATTAAGAGAAATCGTGTTCTCTTTACTCGAGTTAGGTCCACGTGCTGCCACAATGTGGTTGGACAGAACAGTAAATCGAGTCCAGTGGTCTTGATTTCTTGGTATAGAAATCGAGTCCACTGGACTCGATTTCTACACCCAGAAATCGAGTCCAGTGGACTCGATTTTTATACCAAAAAATCAAGACCACTGGACTCGATTTCCTGTTGAATCAGCCTACGTGGACTGTTGGCGCAAACTGTAAATCGAGGCTGTAATACTTGAATTGTTAGTTAGCAAAATTGTTTCAAACGTTTGCTAACTAACAAAATATTTCGCCTGTTATGGTTATTTTTGAAAAAACGCCCTTGTTGGATGCAAAGCACCGTGTGGGTCCGGCCCACCTGCATTGTCAAAGCTCATTTAAGAGCTTGCTTCAAAAAGTCTTCAAGTCAGCAATGCCTCTTAACGAGCTTGCTTCCTTAAGCTTCCAAAGTCAGCTTTTGGTTTAATGCAAAAGCTGAACAAGTGTGTGAGACAAGCTGAGGAGAAAAGAAAGAAGAGAAAAGAAGAAAAGGCTATTCGGCCTTGTGGAGAGCTAAAGCAAACAGAGCTTTTTGGCATTTTGCTGTGAGTTCCAAAGTGAGCAAGAAACAGAAAAGAGAGAGAGCTTCAGCTTGGTGCAGTCCGAAAAAGATAGAGAGAAACGCAGTTAGAGTGTGAGAGAGTGAATAAAAAAAAAAGATATTTTTTTTTGCTCAAGTTACACACAAGGAAGATAAATTAGTGGAGTTTTTATAGAGTTTTTGAGTGCTACAACCATGGAGAGTTGGAGTATCCAAAAGAAGATTTTGCTACTGACTTTATGGTGAGATTGTATTTTCTTATTAAAATTTATTTATTGTCTATCCAATTTATTGTGGACTCAAGTTTAACATAAATTTGATAGCTGTAATCTCTATTTTATAGTAGATATTTTTCGGAGCTGCCCCGTAGTTTTTTCCTCTACACCGAAGGGTTTTTCATATAAGATTTGATGTTCTTGTGTGGTTGTGTTTATATAGTGCTTACCGAAATTATTTATTTCCATGATATTGCTATTGCTTGGTAGTTATATATTTTAGATTTTTCCCCAACAATACTCAAAACAGCATCTACATGAATGTCAGCACCTTCTCTTCGGAAAACAGGATCTTTGCAAACCTGCTGAGGAGCAAATGAGTTTTTACAGTTTTGGGATTGGGGGGAAGGCATCCAAGCAGTGAAGTACCCACTAAAAATAAACAAATGATGACACACTAAACAAATATATATATATATATATATATATATAGTTACCTTAATGTCAATATAAAGATCACCAGGTTGATTTCCATCAGGATCTTCTACACCACTTCCATAAAAACTAGCATATACAAAACCTATAAAACCGATTATTTTTCTTTTATTCTTAAAACTTAAAAAACGAAATCTGATTTTTGCTACCTGATGCAAACAGTCCTGTAATTATAAAAAAAAAAAATGCCTGCAAACCCATGCATTTCATTCCCAAATCCCAACTCTACTATATCCTAACAAACCATATACAAATTTTAAGGCCTGAATTGATAAGATCATGCATTAGACTTGGTAGCAGAGGAATTTATCCTACACCAAGCTAGGATAAGAATAGCTTGACAACAGCACGAAATTTTAGCAATGCAACCACCAGAGCCAAAAAAAAAAAAACAAAAACAAAAATAATTTTTTTTAAATCCTAAAATGAAAAAAGAAATATCTGGCACTATATTAAGAAGCAAAACGCACCGGTTCTCACTAGAATGCATTTATCAGAATGCACCGTATTGCTTATGTCATATGTGTTAGTAACTGAGTCTTAAAACGGTGACGTTCTCTGTGAACTCAGAAACTGTTAGACCTGGCGCGAAAATCTGTTGAGCTTAGCTCCTTGTACTATAAATACGTTTGTATACCACTGAAATTAATTAAGCAAGAATTACTCAGTTTTACAATCTCTGCTCTCTCTCTCTCTCTCTCACTCTTCTTCATCTCCATCTCCATCCTTTTCTTCTTCTCAGTTTCTCTGTTACTGTTGTTTACAATTGGATTCTTGCTTCAATAGTTGTTTGCGCTAGACATAGATTTCTTCAGTATTTTCCAAAGAGACATTATGAAACATCCATAGAAAAGGTGAAACTAACCTCCTTAAACACAAAATAAAAGCTACAAATGCAGACAATGAAGCCATCTCTGGTCTACCTTTTACCCAGATGCTCCAGCAGTAGCACACTTATTAATTATATTCCCCTTGCTCTTTTTTGGCAAACTCTTCAATTAATTCACATTGCCTTGGGGTCTGATTCATGCAAAATATATGGATTCTCCAAATCAAGCACATTTTAATCTACTTTGAACACGACAAATAAAACTGGTAGTCAAATGAGAGGCTACAAAGTATAGTGAAGTTCCCATATGATGCTATTGATTTTGATCAAGAACAAGGAAACCTACGCTGGAATGCTGACATTGAAGTGCACATATTGATCACCAAATGAGAAAGGGTTCTCCGTCTTGATCCCAGCTCAAAAACAACAAGGTCAGAGGGAAAACATGCCTATCAATGTAGAATGCAAAACACATAAAAATAAGTTTTATGCTCAAGATTTTCAGAATTAAATCGAATCAAAGCAAAAATAAAGCACACCAAACTATGGAAAACTAGGAAAATTAGAATCAGAGGAAGAGAAACAGTCTCCTGCATGGGTCCAAAGTTGGACGGATTGCAGGTGAAAATAGTCTTCTAAGAACTGCTTGCTTATGCAATCTCTAAACTGGTAATCGAATTCGATGTGTCCATCTACTAGTTTTCCTAGCTTTCTTTTTTTTTTTTTTTAATTAAATTTTGAGACAATTTTGGGTTATCATATGAAAGAATTTCAGTGTTTAATATGTAAAATGAGGTGAGCATATTTCCTTTTCTTTTATAAAAAATTGAGAACATCACACTTTCTAATTCTTTGTTTTATATAAATTTAGAAATCATGGTTTTGATGAAGAGAATCCTCCATTCTAAGGCAAAGTTTTAGCTACTCACGAGCTACAATTGACGTGGTACTCCAAATCAATAAAAACAACATTTAGGTCCATTTTGGTTCAGTTCGGTCCAATTTGGTCCATTGTTCCACTTCTGTCCAATTCAGTCCTTTTAGTCCATTTAGGTCTATACAGCTCATTTCGGTCTAACTCAGTCCTTTCCGTCTACTTTAGTCGATTCAGTCCATTTTGATCTAAATCTGTCCAGTTCGGTCCCTATGGTCCTTTTCAGTCTACTTTGGTCCATTCCGTCCACTTCTGTCCATTTCGATCTAAATCAGTCCATTTAGGTCCCTTTGGTCAATTTCGGTCCACTTTTGTCCATTTGGTGCACTTCTGTCCATTTGCTTCATCTCGATCTAACTCGGTCCACTTCGATCCTTTTGGTGCGTTTCGGTCTACTTTGGTACATTCCGTCCACTTCTATCTATTTGCTTCTTCTCGATCTAACTCGGTCCACTTCGGTCCTTTTGGTGCGTATCGGTCTACTTTGGTACATTCCGTCCACTTCTGTCCATTTCGATCTAAATCAGTCCATTTAGGTCTGTTTGGTCCGTTTCGGTCCACTTTTGTCCATTCGGTGCACTTCTATCCATTTGCTCCATCTTGATATAACTCCATCCACTTCGGTCCTTTTGGTGCGTTTCAGTTTACTTTGGTCCATTCCGTTTATTTAAGAATGTTTTTCATTCACATTTGAGTATAATCCATCCATGCGGTTTAGAAAGAAGCTATTTGCATTTGGTAGGGAATACTTTTTTTTTTTTTTTTTGATATAAAAGATAGAATTAATAGGGAATACTTTAATTTAATGCAACTTCATGTTAAGTTGGCACTTGTCATTATGGTGAGAGAATGGCAAGTATACAACTTCATGTTAACTTTTACTCTTGGATATTAAGCAAACCTCTCTTCCTTCCTCCTTCATTCTTCCAATCAAACACAACAGAAGTAGCATAAGTTAGAATTACTGTCAAAGAAGCAAAATTTTCACTAAAGGTGAACACTGTACTCTCTTCCATCTAAAGAATACCTATCCAATGGTTTTTGGCTTAGGCTGCATGAATTTTCATTCCCTCATCTTAGTGCTAACTAGGCAATAAATTGCGACTTCAAGATTGTATATTACTGGATATCATTACTTGAATGTGTATGATTTCATAAAGTGTTGCATTGAAATTTAGGCATGGAAAAGTAGAAAATTGTGAATAAAAGGAAGCCTAGTGTTAGTAAGAATGGGATGGAATTTTCTATTAGCGGTATTTCATTATAAATGCCCATGAGAGTTACACAATTAGTAAACTAAGAAAAAAAAACATTGAGAAACACTTCTTTTTCTAATTCTTTGTGTAGTCTAGTGTTAGGTTCTAAGAATTAGGAGCTAATGTATTAGAACTTCAATTTGTAATGTTGGCAAACCATGATCAAAACATTCTTTAAGTTGTGTGTTAGACTTGCTCAAAGTATGGCTTTTTATGTAAAGTTGGAATCGAGTTTTATGCAAAATTATTGTGCACTTTCTGCCTGACTGGATCGATCGAAAATTAGACTCGATCGATCGAAAGTCGTGCAAATTGTTTTTCTGCAGAATTTTTCCAACTCAGCCTTAGCCCATTTAATGTATAAGGTTTTATGTTTGCCCTAAGTATATAAGGGAAAACCCTAACCACGTTTTTAGAGTTCTATTTTGCTGTGTTTGTGAATCTATTTGTTAGATCTAGAGATGTTTACTTTCACATACACTTAGGGTTTCCAAACTCAAGATCTATGTCAAGAGCTTGGTAAATCATACAGTTGCAAAATCAAAGAGCTTCAAAGATATACAAGCAGGTGTGCTTGTGAATTGCTGAAGAATTCAAGAAAGAAGGAGTCTGTGGATCTCGGAGCTATCATGGGGTCGTGGTAGTAAGTTTCCTACACTGGGTAGCAATAGGATATTAGTGGTCTAAGTCTTATTGTGTAAACTTCAATTCTTTCATAGTGAATTCAGTTTTACCTTGAGGATAGCTAGGTTAAATTCTCCCCAGGTTTTTTACCGGTTTGGTTTTCCTGGGTCATCATATCATGTGTTATTTATTATTCCGCACTTTTACCTGATTTGATATATTTGTGTTAACCTAGATTCTGTTAAATTACCTAAGTTAATTACTTGGCTAATTCTCTAGGTTAATCTGTTGGGTTTAAGGGGTCTAAACGAATTGACAAGTGGTATTAGAGCGGGTAGCTTTTGTGTTTGATTCTTTGATCTTTTAGCTGATCCTTGACCCCTATTGTCATGGAACACGGACACTCTCTTGTTGTTCCACCTCACTTTGATGGAAACAATTATGCTTATTGGAAAGTAAGGATGAAAGCATTCCTGAAATCCATTGATGAGAGAGTTTGGAATTCCGTTGAGTACGGATGGGAGAAGCCCACTACTCCTATGAGTGAGTGGCAAACTTCTCAAAAGGAGGCAGCCGCTTTCAATAGCAAAGCTATGAATGCTATTTTCAATGCTGTTTCCATGGAGGAATTTAAGAGGATCTCTAATGTTGAGGTTGCTCATATTGCTTGGAAAATCCTCCAGACTGTGCATGAAGGCACAAAGGTAGTTAAGATAAACAAATTGCAGCAGTTAACTACTAGATTTGAAAGCATTAGAATGAATGATGATGAATTTTTTGATGAGTTCTATGCTAAATTAAATTATATTGTTAACTCTGCATATAATTTGGGTGAAATCTATGATCAACCTAAAATTGTTAGGAAGATTCTTAGATCTTTGACTGAGAACTTTAGACCCAAAGTGACTGCCATTACTGAGAGCAAGGATGTGGACTCCATCACTGTTGATGAACTTGTAGGATCTCTTCAGTCCTATGAGTTGGACCTACCCAAGACAAACAAATCTAAATCAATGGCTCTTAAGTCTGTTGATGATGTTGAGGATGGTGGATTTGATGATGAACTCTCTGCTACAGAGATTGCCTATCTTGCCAAGAACTTTAGAAACTTTCTTAAGAATAACAACAGAAGGGCAAGAGGCAAGAACACTGCTGAACCTCGAAATATTAGGAGGAATGATCCCACTAAGGTTAATAACACTGAAAAACCTAAAGAGAAAGTAGGTTAACCTTCTAACAATTCTTTGGGACAACAATGTTATGGATGTCAAGGGTATGGTCATTTGAAATCTGAATGTCCTACATACTTGAAGTCTAAGGGTAAGGCTATGGCTGTAACCCTTAGTGATAATGAAGTTTCTGACAATGAATCCGCTAGCGATGAGGATGGAAACTTCATTGCTTTCACTGCTACTACTGTAGCTAATGAAAGCGTGTCTGTTGAAGAGAACCCTTCTGATGGGGAACTCTCTGAGGATGCAGATTTACAGGAAGCCTATAATAAACTTTGCAAAGTTGCTGCAAAGGATGCCATGAATGTTGATTTAGGCTTAAAGAAAATTGCATCTCTTGAACTTGATAAGAAGAATTTACTTGTGAAATTGTTTGATGCAAATGAGCTTTTGAATAATGTGAAAACTGAGAACATGCTGTTACTTGATAAAGTTAAATGTTTGAAACTTGAATTATCTGTTGCTAGAGAACAAACTAATAGATCTGCAAGCTCCAAACTTGATCACATGTTGAGTGTTCAAAAGTCTCCCTCTGACAAAACTGGCTTAGGTTTTGAGGAAAGTAATTCTGTGCTTGAATCTTCTTCCACAAAATTTGTTCCTTCTTCTGAACCTCCTAAGAGTGAGATTGTCAAACCCTTGGTGAGTGAACCTGTCAAATCTGTAGATGTTACTCCACCTAGAAAGATTAGGGTTGATCTCCAAACTTCTCATTCTAGAGCTTCTACTTCTTCTAAGGGCAAGTTGCATGATAAGCCTGCATGGGTTTGTCATTTTTGTGGAAAGTCTGGACACATTCGCCCAAATTGTTTTAAGTTGCAAGCTGCAAAGCATGCAAACAAATCTAAAGTACATGTGCCCCAAGCACATGATCCTATGGTACTTATTGGTGAATTGATAAAGGCGTTAAACCTTTATTCCAATCTTGGAGTTGGTCAAAATTCTAATATGAATCATAATTCCAATGCAAGAGTTGCATCTAAAAGGTTTTGGATGCAAAAGGCTCGATCTAATTGAGTCTGTCTGACATGGTCCTTGTGCTTCATTACTCTATCTTTTGTGACCTTTGTTTCTAGGATTTGCATTGCATAACATTCATGCATTTCATTCTAGGATGTTTGTTTCTTTTATTTTATAATAAATAAAATTTTTTTTTTTTGCAAATTGTGTTTTTACAATTTTTTTTTTCCTTGAACTTGAAGACAAGGTTGGTCAATCAAATTTTGCATAACATGTGAATGTACCTTGTTTAGCTTTGATGCACTTATTTCTATTGCACTTTACTAGCTAAAGTTTTGTTGTGCATGTTGTGTAGGAAGATGCTATATTTGTTGATCACATGATCTTGATCTTAAAGTCTTATGTCTTTGATTGTCGGACTTGGTCTTATTGAGAAAGGCATAAATAACCATCTCACCACTGTTTACTAGCCAATCATGAACACCTTAGTGCATATCGTAAGATTTTGTGCTCGAGAAAGTGTAGCACATGCACAAAAGGAACATAAGGTGTAGCCTCTATTAAAATTGGTGTGTACATTATTGGGTTATAATAACTTCACAATTCATAAAATTGGTGTGTACATTATCCCGGCTATTTTATTAAGTTTCTAATCAATTAAAATTGAATATAAATTTTGAGGCAAATCAAGAAACTTACATGATTGCAAGCTTTAATTTTAGGAGATGTGAGAGTTATATGATGTAACTCTTTAAGTAATAGTCTCTTTCAATTTCATGTGATGGATTTTGTAGAAATTGTGATTGATTACTATGTGCATATCACCTCACATGTTTCTCATGCTTATGCTAGTTGCACACACTACACAAGTTATTCTTTGCTAAACTGTGTACATGTTATTGTGTGTGTTTTTGGTCTGACCAACCGAGTTTCAATATTTCTCGAAATTGTTGCAAAACATGTTTGCTTGTCTGATTGGTTGAGGGATATTATGAGAAAATCTTACTTTGAGAGATTTGGGTTAAAAACATGGGTTTTTGGAAAATATTTTATCTCATACTCATGCATTCTTTTCATAAAATATAATGCTTTGAGGAGTTTTTGAGCAAATGGGTTTCAATTTTCGAAAATTCAATTTTTTCAGTTTTTCAATCGATCGAGTCTGTTTTTCGATCGATCGAAATTGTTTTTAAAAACTCAGTAAAGTCTCTGTATGTTTCAATCGATTCTCGATTGGTAGTGGATCAATCGAAGGATTTTCGACCGATCGAATATGTTTTTCGATCGATCGAAAATCGGGCTGAGTGTTTTTAAAAAGGAACTTTTCTCATGTGTTCTTCACCTTTTCATAATTTTTAAAAACTCTTTTGTCTCCTCACAAACCGGTCAAAGCAATTTGTGGTGTTTTTGTCGTTTTCCTCTGATCTTTTTGCATAAATCTTCTCTCCCAAGGCCGGTAAGACATTTTTGCCCCTCCTTTTGATTTTATTTTCATGTTTCATGCATTAATTCATGCATTTTTGGGTTATTTTCGCCATTTTGGCTTTGGCATTTTGGGGTGTGATTTTGGCTCTTTCTTTTTCAAATGAATCATGGGTTTTTATGGGGACACTATATACAAGCACTATATGTGGTTTAATTTGATTAATTTGGTACTTTGTGGGAAATTTGAAAATCTAGGGCTTGAAA
The DNA here is from genome assembly GCA_033629205.1 of Lithocarpus polystachyus. NCBI lineage: Eukaryota > Viridiplantae > Streptophyta > Magnoliopsida > Fagales > Fagaceae > Lithocarpus > Lithocarpus polystachyus. The sequence continues at coordinate 3,575,753 of CM066165.1, forward strand.
TTGATAAATTTGGGGATTTTGTTCAATTTGATTGAAATTGATAAAATTGACTTGTTAGATTGATTAATTTGATCATTATATTGAGTTATATGACTGTTGTGTTGATCAATTTATCAATTAATTGTGTTTTGAAAAGTTGGGTTTTTCAAAATTGGGAATTTTATTTTAAAACTCATGCTCAAGTCAATTTTGTTAATTTGGATTATATTTGAACTTGTCACTGCATTAATTCATGCATCATTTGCATAATCTGTTCATGCATCATATAGATTGTGTTTTTCTATATTTTCTTTTTTTGTTGTGCTAACTTGCAGTCTGCCCTTGGTTTTTGTTTTTGCTTTTCTTCTTCTGTGTCTCTCTTTTCTTTCCTTAGCACCATGCCTAGGAAAACTAGAGCCCATAGGACTTCTGACCCTTCACCTTCTTTTGATAGTGAGCGGTTCCCTAGTGAGAAGAACCAAGAGACCTATGAGACCCTTAATCTTAGGCGTCATATCTGGGCTGAGCGTAGGGTCATACTAGATGAGGTTGATCCTGAGGTGAGATGTAACTTTGAGCGTCGGGGTTGGTTACCTTTGCTCGATTTTGAGCATCCTCCTCCTGCCACCTTGATTAGAGAGTTCTATTCAAACCTCTCTATCCACATCTATGATACCAACATCTTAGTTAAGGTGTGGTTACGAGGTGTAGAGTGTCACATTACCCATTCAGTGGTGTCTGATGCTCTTGGGGTGCCCATTGTTGTTCATCCCGTCTTTCCTTATGAGAAGTCTCTACCTCTAGATGATGTCATGTCATACATCACTGGGTCTTCTATCCAGTGGGGTTCTGATCCTCGGATCACTTCTGCTGAGTTTTCCGAGCTTCATTATCTCTTCTTCCGGATAGCGTGTCATTCTTTGTGGCCCATTTCTCATCTCCACACCATCCCTCTTGAGCGGTGTGTGTTTTTGTATGCACTGGTTACTGATGCTCCTATCAGTTTTCCTCATTTGTTCCTTCGTTCTTTGAACGAGGTACATCGGTCTAGTTCTACGGCTCATGCTTTGTTCTTTCCTGTTTTTATTCATCGGATTCTCCTTCATTTAGGACTAGGTGATTTTCCTGCTTCTAAGCCTGTACATGTCATTGCCCTATAGGTGCTACCTTTTTGAGGCAAAGGGCTGCTCACCTTCGAGCTAGCTCTAAGCGTCCTAGGGTAGAGCCTTCTGGTGTCACTCCATCCCCTTCTTCTTCTACAGATGCTCCTGCAGCTGAGACGTCTGTTAATCCTGTTGTTGCTGCTGCTGCTGATGTTCCTCCATCTTTTGATGATGTTTCTAACCTTCGTCGGACTCTGGATACTGTCGTGACCATTCAGGCGGCTCATGGTCAGCTTCTGGTGGACATCCTTGATGAGCTTCGTGCTTTGCGAGCAGATTTGGCGAGTTCTCGTCATTCTCATCCACCTCCTTTTGATGATGATTGAGTGTCCTTTGGCAATTCGTCACAAAAAGGGGGAGTATATCTTGGAGAGTTTTGTAGAGGAGATTTTTGTTTTAGGGGGAGTTTTGTACTTTGTAGTGATACTGCGGAGCTTGTGGAGTTATTAGATTGTATCTAGGTGCTTCACTTTGTATTTACATTTTTGACTCTTGATTAGGAGATATTTTTGTTGAGATACATTGTTATGTATTATGTTTCTTATTTCACTATGCTACTTTGCTTATTGATTTATATTTATGATGTTATTCATGATATATGTCTTTATTTTGTGTCATGTGAAATCAAGAAATTATTTTTATATTTCTTATATTTTCCACACATGCGTTTATGTGTTTGTTAAGTGTTACAGGAATATACAAGTTGATTCAGTCGTGCTGCTGTCTACTTTGCAACTGTTAGATAGGAGTTAGGTTGAATTGTTATGTGGTTTTTTATTTTGTAATTGGCTGTTTCAATTTGTAAACTTTGAGCTTTTTGTTAAGTCTGTGTTTTGTCACGAATTGCCAAAGGGGGAGTTTGTTAGGTTCTAAGAATTAGGAACTAATGTATTAGAACTTCAATTTGTAATGTTGGCAAACCATGATCAAAACTTTCTTTAAGTTGTGTGTTAGACTTGCTCAAAGTATGGCTTTTTACGTAAAGTTGGAATCGAGTTTTATGCAGAATTACTGTACACTTTCTGCCTGACTTGATCGATCGAAAATTAGACTCGATCGATCGAAAGTCGTGCAGATTATTTTTCTGCAGAATTTTTCCAACTCAGCCCTAGCCCATTTAATGTATAGGGTTTTATGTTTGCTCTAAGTATATAAGGGAAAACCCTAATCACGTTTTTAGAGTTCTATTTTGCTGTGTTTGTGAATCTATTTGTTAAATCTAGAGGTGTTTACCTTCACATACACTTAGGGTTTCCAAACTCAAGATCTATGTCAAGAGCTTGGTAAATCATACAGTTGCAGAATCAAAGAGCTTCAAAGATATACAAGCAAGTGCGCTTGTGAATTGCTGAAGAATTCAAGAAAGAAGGAGTCCGTGGATTTCGGAGCTATCATGGGGTCGTGGTAGTAAGTTTCCTACACTGGGTAGCAATAGGATGTTAGTGGTCTAAGTCTTATTATGTAAACTTCAATTCTTTCATAGTGAATTCAGTTTTACCTTGAAGATAGTTAGGTTAAATCCTCCCCAGGTTTTTTACCGGTTTGGTTTTCTTGGGTCATCATATCATGTGTTATTTATTATTCCGCACTTTTACATGATTTGATATATTTGTGTTAACCTAGATTCTGTTAAATTACCTAAGTTAATTACTTAGCTAATTCTCTAGGTTAATCTGTTGGGTTTAAGGGGTCTAAACGAACTAACATCTAGTTTTAAAAATCATGTTCTGATCAAGAAAACCCTCCATACCATGAAAATTTTAGGAACTTACGGATTACAATTTACGGAGTTCTCCAAATCAATAAAAACAAGCTACCTAATTAAACAATATAACATATGTAAGTTCAACAAGCGACTTTTTTCAACTCCTCTCTGACGTAGTATCCATTCATATTATTAGCAAAAGTGATCACATTCATAGCAACAGTAAGAAATTAAGTATAACCCCTTTCAGCATAAATGATGAGATCCTAGAGAGATGCCTTTTGGGAGGAAACTAAAGCCAAATTTGCCAGCCAATGTGATTGACCCATGCATGAAAAATATTATGTAATGAGAAATTGAACATGTGTTATGGTGTGTTTCCCTTACAGAATATGGGTCTTATATGTGGGATTATCAAATATGAGAGGGGTCCCTCTTAAGACTGTCTTATAAGATAATTTCTTCATATTTTATTCTCTCAATGAAATTGAATTATAATTATTTAATAACATTTTAAAAATAAAAAATAATACTTCTCATGGTGGTGGGTGGAAAGATACAATGGAGCGAAGTCTTCAACTACCATGGTCTAGTCTCAGTGGCGTAGCCAAGATTGGAGTTGAGGGGGGACAAAACTTGTATAAGATATATGCACTTTATGCACATCATGTGAATATATAATATTGGAAACACTAAAATTTATGTGGAAGGCATGCTAGTGGAGGACTTGGGGTTACTTATTAGTTTATTTAGGTAGAGTAATGCTCTGTTTCAAGACTAAAGAAACAGAGTGGAGTTTTATTTGGCTAAATTATCATTAAGTGTGAATGAGTAGAGCTATTGGTTAGATCAAATTCCTCACAGGATAAGGAAGATAGTCCAAATTGATGTATTACTTTGATCTAGATTGCTATTTCTATCGAAAGAAAAAAATTAGATTAGGCTTTTTAATAAGTATTAGTGATAAACTAAGGGGTTTTTTTGGGTGGGCCAGGGGGGGCAGCTGCCCCCCCTCGACCCCCCTGGCTCCGCCCCTGTCTAGTCTTCTTGGAAACACTTTTCAAGAAGGTATTGAATACAAGTAAAACCGGTTATTTTTCTTTCTTCTTAAAGCTAAAGAAGCGAAATCTGCCTTTTGCTACCTGATACAAACAGACCTGTAATTACAAAATGAAGCCTGCAAATGACATTCAGGGGTTTATGCTACGAAAAGATAACAAAACGGCATGGTTACAGAAAAGGGAAGAATGTTCTTAAGAACAAGAATTTCAAACACAAGGAGGTTGCAACAACAATGACTAAGAACAAGGAAACCTACAATGCTAGACAAAGGCAAAGTAATATTAGATCTCACACCAAACGTGGTCGTTTTTGTCTCATAATTAAATTCCTCCCTCATCAAGTTATGTGCGAACCTATTCAATGATAGTGTTATACATGTGTAAAAAAAACTACAATTTGGACAGGTTTTTGAACATTCTTATATCATCCAAGTTACCGGCTTTTTTTTTTTTTTTGAACCAAGAAAAAACGAAGAATAATAAACAAAAAAACAATTTTTTTTTTTGAGAAAGTTTCAACCCTATTGCGTCCGCTCCTAATGATAATTATATAAGTAATTAAGGAGGTCGTCTAGAGACCCAAGTATGTAAAAGGCCCCCAAATTTTAACTAATCTGATTATTTTTATTATTGTAATAGTAATAATTAAATTGGAATGATACAGAGAAGATTAGCAAAGAAATAATTTCAGCAATGGGTTGAAATCGAAATTTGGAACCAGTAACAACTTAACATCTAAGATTTGATGTACCATTTCTCAAAAAAAAAAAAAAAAAAAAAAAAAACAATACACAAAAAAATTCACAACACTTTTTATAACAGTTTAGTTGGCAAAGTTTTACTTGTTCACATATAGGTCCACCACTAACATTACTCTTTTACTTACCACTATTAATCCATATTTGGTGCAAAAATTTTCTTGCAATTAAAATTTCAATTGCTTTAGGATTTGCATTTTGTCGGTTACTTATAAGTGGGAGAAAATAAAAATTAAGATACAGCCTAATAACTTACTACAGGCACGAACTCCAATTTGGGCTGGAATTTACTGAAATAGGCTTGAATGGCCCATAATTTTATTCAAGGGAGAAACCCAATTGGCTACATGAATTGAAAGAGCATGCCCAATTAAAGTCAGGCTATCATTCTATAGCATCACATGTTTTTTATTTTGGAAAGGATGAACAAGAAATTTATCAATTTGTTTTATGCGTGTCATCCTTGTGCAGGGGCCATGCTAATCTTCTCTGTATCGTTCCAATTTAATTAATACTATTACAATAAAAAAAAATAATCATATTAGTTAAAATTTGGGGGCCTTTTATATACTTGGGTCTCTAGACGACCTCCTTAATTACTTATATAGTTATAAATTGCTCTTTCTAACTTCAAGTATTGGCTCCATACTGTGAACATTAGCAACAAAAGAAAAGCTCCAAATGCAGATAATTACACTAGGCTTGGCAAAAATTATGATAAAGTGGATGATGAAATTGATTTTTTTTTTTTTGAGAAAAATGAATGATGAAATCTTTACTTTTTTAATTAGGGGAAAATGAATGACGAATTGTTGTGAAACTAAGACAAAAAAAAATTTTCCCGAAGACCCTACACTGTAGTGTACTCTATGCATTTAATGGAAGTGAAGCAAGACCGCTTATCAGGTGGCAAATGCGCTAGCAAGAGGCCACGGTGCGAAGACAAAATACTGTGTATAGCCAAAGTCTTTTGTTTTGTCTCCATGTATATATACTTTTTAGTTAAATGATTTATTCAATAATTAAGTGATTTATTTGAATAATTTTATGAATTATATTTTTTAATAAAATTTTTATATATGGTCTTATAAAGTGTCACAAAATGAGTTGGAATTCCAACTAGATTTGGAGGAAAATTTTATGGGTTAAAAATGTACAAAACTTTGGCCTAACTCCTAAACATGCTTCTTTATATTTCTAAGCCTTTCCCCACAAAATAAAAATAAAAATAAGAAAGAAGTCCTGCTAATCCAAAAGACAAGTCCTAGATGCCAACAACCAGAGGTCAATCTTCACGTCTGGTTTGGGTTAATTTGACAAAATAAGTTGATAAATGTCAAGATGGTGGGTGGAACCGTGGAAAGACACAATTGACGCCGAGTCTTCAATTGTTGTTGTGTAGGTCTTCTTAAAAGAAATGTTAAGTTGTTATTAATGACTAAGTCATGTAGTCAATTGGGTTCCTATCAATGTTGTCAATACCTTTTTGGTGGAATTCAAGAATGAGTAATGCCACAAGTACAAATTATTTTACAACATTTTGACCCATCATTAACATTACTTTTTCATTTACCAATAATTACTCACCATGTCAGCAGTTTCTAAATTTTTTTGCAAAAAAGTTTGTATCTCTAGCATTATTCTTCATAAACCCCCCTTTCTCCTTTGAATAAAATTATGGCCATTCTAATTTATTTTGGTCTATTCCAGCCCTAATTGGAGTTTGGGCCTGTAGTGACTTATCAGGCTATATCTTTTTTTTTTTTTCCTCCCACTTATAAGTAACCCACAAAATACAAATCCCAAAGCAATTGAAATTTTAGCAGTGGACCTAGATGAAAACAAGTAAAACTTTGCCAACTAAACTGTTATGAAAAATGTGGTGAATATTTTGTGTACTGCTTTTTTTTTTTTTTTTTTTTTTGAGAAGTGCTACATCAATCCTAGGTGTTAAGTTGTTACTAGTTCTAAATTCTAATTTAAACCTACAATTGGAATTATTTTTTTGCTATCAATAATAGCTTGTAACAACATGCTACTTTAAGATTTGTTGTAAAAGTGTTGTAAAAAATGTTATAGATGTAATATTTCTTTCTCTATTTTTTTTCTTGTTTTTCGTTTGATATAAAAATATTGTTTTATTTATTAGCTAATATTTAGCTTTAACTAATACTATTACAATAAAAGAAATAATCTTATTAGATAAAATCTATGGGCCTTTTATTTACTTGGGGCCCTAGGTGACCGCCTGAATTGCTTATAGTATAGAGTTGGCATTGCAAAAGTTGCTCCCCCTAACTCGAAATTTTGCCTCAACCCCTACATCATCCCATCCTTAAACCACACCGTGGACATTAACAACTACTGAAAAGCTCCAAATGCAGATAATGTTTACACTAGGCTTGGCAAAAATTATGATAAAGCGGATGATGAAATTGTTGCACAAGACAAAAAAAAATTTCCCCAAGGCCCTACTATAGTGTATTCTATGGTTTAAAATATACAAAACTTTGGCCTAACCCTTTCCCCACAAAAAATAAAATAAAAATAAGAAAGAAGTCAGGTGACCTATCTCACTTGTAGAAATGAACGCGTATGACTCCTCACCAAGGTGTTTACATTGATTGAAAGCTTTTCATTTGGCTTCCATTTTTCATACTTTTTTTATCAATACAACTCAATTTTTTAGCATTAATGCCATGAAATTTTTCATATTTATTTGAAGAATTAACATTTGGCTTTGGCATCATACATTTTGAATACCTTTTGCTCCACATTTTCCTAATCTAACTAGTTTTCAAAGCAAGACTTTCTCAACTCTTTCTTCTTTTAGAGATTGACATTTGAAGAGTTTTTTGACATAAAAATTAAATGTGAGGAGATATATAAGATCCAGTCTACACATATATCAAGATCAATCAAGACTATCGGCTAGATATTCATGACAAGCCTGAAGATCTATTTACAACAATCAAACATATATTCCTAGATTTCACTCACATTCAATACAGGTGCATACATAACATGCTAAGTTCCTAAATACACTATTCCGTTAGTATGAAGGTACTAGGCCAAACTCTACATGAGATATGTGCTCAAGCAAATATGATCAAACTTTTCGGATTTTTCACTTTTTATGCGTTTTTGGATTTTTACACACACAAAAACAAATGCATGAAGGTAAGATTAAAAAAATGCATATAAAGAAATGCAAGATGCACAAATGCATGAGGTTATACACTCATAGAGGCATTTTCACAAACACATGGCATGCTACATTCAACATCATCCAAATCATGCAAAAAAGCATACAAAGCACTATCCATGGCAATTAACACAAAGGGTCAAGGGTCACACTTAGGTATCTAAACTAAAACATGTGTACCCACTTTGATACCAAATGAAAGCTCAAATAGTATGAAAACACTATAGCTTGTTTAGACCCCAATTTTAATTATGGCTTGATTAATTTTAAGCTCAACACAATTGATGTGAATATACGTGATTAGCAAATTAATCAATCAAAGCATTCAATAATTGCATGGATTAACATATAAGTGCAATGCTAAAATGGAAAGGGCAATGGGTAAAAGAAAAGCAAACCCAAGTGGTGTGCAGAAAGATATGATGGACACGATCACATAAAGTCTTCAATTGTCATGGTCTAGGTTATCTCAAATAATACAAATTTTATAATATTAGTGATATAGATTAGTATTTACTATGAAACAGTTTCCAAGAAAGTACTGGATAGGTCTTTGGCCTTTTGTTGAGTCTAAATCTCCTCAAATAATACAAAAGAAATGATCACTAGTCATCGCCATGAAACATTTTACTTGAACGTATTACATACGAAATAGGAAAACACCAATGCTATGGGTTAGTTGACACTATGAAACATTTTTTTTTGAAAGAACTATTCATGAAACCAAAGTTTTCAGCCTCTTCTTGAGTGTGCATATTCTCAAATAATGCAAAACTCCAAACCATTGACACGAAAGTCTTTGGCACCTTCTTGAGTTTTGGTATTCTCAAACATTTTCCACGAAAGCACAATTGAAACCAAATTTTCTGGCCTCTTCTTGAGAGTGGATCTTTGCAAATAATGCAAAACTCATAATATCATGAACAAGTGTTCACTATGAAACCCTTTCCAACAAGGCACTAAACCTCAAACACAAGTTGGGAAAGCACAATTGATTCCAAGTCTTTGTTTTTTTGTTGTGTCCAGGTCTTCTCAAATAATGCAAAACACATAATACAAAGAGTATGACTTAAGTTCCAAGCTACCTCATTCCATAATATGACTTAAGTTCAACAGGCAACTTTTCATTCAAACCAACAGCAATAGTCACATTCGTGGCACTAATTCAAACCATTAGCAAAATTCACATTCACATTCACAGTAATAAATTTAGAATAATCCCATTTAGCAAATATGAAGAGGTTTCATCATTTAAATAACAAATTTTTTTTGAGATTCCTTGTTGTAAGAAACTAAAGCCACATTTGCTAGTAATTTTAAAAGCTGAAAATCCAGGGTTATATTTTCCTTTTGAGATAGATGCACAATGTGTGACCTCTATCTATAGGAAAATTATCTTCTTAGATTGTCTCATGGTGGTTATTTTCTTTTTGAGAGAGATGCACAATGTAATGACCTCTGTCTATATGAAAATTTTCTTATGATATTATCTCATGGTGCATCCCTCTTAAAGCATGTGTCTCTTCAGGTATGTGGGGACTATCAAAAATGAGAGGAATGATCCATGAGATTGTTTTATAAGGTAATTTTTTTCTTCATTGACAAGGAATTTTTTTTCACCTTTTATTTTATTTTGGTTGAAAAAAAGATATAAAAAATAAAAACTGTCAAGGGGTGGGTGGAAAGATATGATTGGATGTGAAGTATTCAACTGTCACGTTTTAGATTATCTCAAATAATGCAAACTTCATAATTCTGTGATATCGACTAGTATTCACCATGAAACACTTTCCAAGAAGTTAGGATTTCAAATGAGTTGAGTTTTTATTATTCCCATCATTTTAGAGGCCTTCTTGAAGTTAGGGAATTCAATTTTTTTTTTAATTATAAAAAATAATTATTAATTTAAAAAGCCCTAAGCAATGGCTTACGTGGCCTTGCCCAAGGGCCACGGCCCACTGTGCCAATAATTTTTATTTTTTCACATGAGAGATACATCCTTATTTCTTTTTACAATATTCATAGCATTTTCACCTCTTTGGTGAAAGCACTTATCTGGTCTTTTTTTCTTTTCTAAATGAAAATGAATAATTTTTTCCCACCTTTTATTCTAGTTGAAAAACAATTTTCATGGTGGTGGGTGTAAGGATACAATGTATGTCAAAATCTTCAACTCTCGTGGCTAGGTGAAAAATTCATAATACTAGTGATATAGACTAGCATTTACTAACAAACACTTTCCAAGAAATTACAGGATATGAATTCATAAAAGGTAGTTGATCTGATAAGGCCCAAGTGCTTGGCATTTAGTTGAGTCCAAATCCTCAAAAAGAGAGAAAAGTTAAGGGATGACCTGACAATTGCCCCCAAAGTCTTTGGCCATAATTTTCTCGAGTTTGTGTATTCTCAATTAATGCAAAGCTGATAGTACAAATAGACTAGTCATAAGTACGCATTTTCCAAAATAGTACAAGATACGAAATTAGGATCAGCACCTACCAATCAAACCAAAGACTTTGGCCTCTTTTTGAGTGTTGGTCTTCTTGAGTAGGACATAATTGCAAAATTAAAGACGGAAGAAAACAAATTACTGGTGTAATACCAATGCTATGGTTTATCAAAAAAATAAAAATAAATAAATACCAATGCTATGGGCTAGTCAGTCATCACTATAGAACATTTTCCTTTACCGCAATATCGAAACCAAAGTTTCCAGCCTCTTCTGAGTGTGCGACTTCTTGAGTTTAGGTATTCTCAAATAAATGCAAAGCTCGTAATACCAATGTTATGGACTCGTCATTGCTATGAAACATTTCCCATGAAAGCACTATTGAAACTAAAGTTTCTAGTCTCTTCTTGAGTTTGCATCTTCTCAAATAATGCAAAATTCATAAATATCATTATCTTGAACTAGTGTTCACTTTGAAAATCTTTCCAAGAAGGCACTATTATGATATGTTTGGTTTAGATGATTTTAGAGAGGATGAAAAAACAGAAAGGAGAAAATAGAAGAGAAAATGGTTGGGAGGGAAGAGGGGACATAAAATCAGTGGGGTTCATGTGTCTTCTCTTTAGACCTATTAAAACTCAATCTCCTCAAATTAGAAAAAATAAAATAAAATAAAGAGTGAGGAATTGTTATAGTCAAATGACTGAACTACCCTCTCCTCTTTGTACTTGTTGGATGCTCTTTTTTTTTTTTTCTTTTTTTTTTTTTCAAATGAAGACAAAGTTTTAAATTCAATTTTGAACTCTGTGGGTACGTGCTTCTTCTGTTTTGCTTTTTTTTTTTTTTTTTAGTTTATTTGGACGTGAATATATATATATATATATATTGTTTTTTGTTTTTTTTTTTTCTGGGCATGATTTTTTTTAATAAATTTAGGTGATTGTCTTTTTTGTCCATAATTTTTGATTAGTTGTTTGTCATTTTTTTAATTGGGAAAGTACAACTGATGCCAAGTCTTTAATCTTTTGTTGACTTTAGGTCTTCTCAAATAATACAGAACTCATAAATAATATCTCATGAACTATGAAACCCTTTCCGAGAAGGTGCTACATGCAAGTTGGGAAAGTACGATTATTGCCAAGTCTTTAATCTTTTGTTAAGTTTAGGTCTTCTCAAATAATGCAAAACACATCATACAAATAGTATGAACTAGTCATCACTAGGAAACATTTTCCAAGAATATATACGAATCCGGCAGTTAACGCCTAATTATCTAGCCTCTTCTTGATTTCAGGTATTCTCAAATAATGCAATACTTATAATGGTAATACCAAATATATAGATAGACTAGGCAATATTGGATTTAACCGGGAGTAAAAACGGATTGATCCCTGATTTATTTTTTTATTTTTTTATTTTTTTTTTGAGAAAGAATTGACCCATGATTGACCTGTTTTTTAAAACGACTTTTTTAGTAAACAAATAAAATCATATCTGTTTATAATTTCATACTTTCGTTATTTGGTTTAGTTTTAGGAGCACATTCTGCATAAAAAAAGGGGGAAGTTAACAAATTAATATAAAAAATAAAAATAAAAAGTCTGCCATGCCATTATTTTAACCACTTAAGCTATCCAAGTAACCAATCACTTCCATACTACGGCACTAGAATTGCATTACCAACAAAGCCTAAGCTGCTACAACTATAACTATCTAATGATAAAGTTCAAAATTGAAAAGAAAAAAAATATTGGTTATTTAATTTTAGCATTGGGAAAAAATTAAAAATTCTTACTCCATGCTAGCTAATCTTGTCTTTTGCCTAAGAATGTGAAAGTTTTGTTGTGCACAAAAAGTTGTTTATATGGATTTGCAAGTAATTTAATTTATATAATAGTCATAGTTATAAAATGTTAAATCTTTATTATTGATTTACTTTCATGGTATACTTAAGTTACATTAAATTTTTGTATTCTAGATGAAGTGACTAACAAAACTACTCAACAACTTGAGTAGTAATTTGCAAGTATAAAGACTTTCAGTGCCAGATTTGCTACTAACGTTGAGTAGAATGAGTGCAATTCATATTAAATATTTAATTATTCTAATTTACCTAATATGTTATGTTTTATTTTAATTTTATTTTACATACAACTGAAATAGATGCATCTAAGAAGGTTGATAAGTGATAACTTGAAATGGTCCATGACATCAATTTATAATATTGTGTGTGTTATTTTATGGTTATGATATCATTAGTGAAATTTGAATTTGAATTTTGTAAATTTTAAATATATACCTTTAAATCGGTTTGTTTGAATTTTTATGGTGGTTTGAACCCAAGTGTAGGAATTTTTAAAGAATTGTACATTTTCCATTCCAAGTTTGGTGGTTAAAAGACCTAAACAGGTAAACATTATCTAGGAAGAAGGTCTTTGGTTTTTTGTTGGGTTTTGGTCTTCTAGTCTTCTTGTTTAGTGCCTGCCAACTGTAAGCAAAAGAAAAAAACACGCTTTGCATTTATTAGAATATTTTTTGGTAAGCATTTATTAGACATATTGTAACGATGATGTGGACTGTTTGATAACAGTATATATGTGGGATGCCGGTGGCCTATTTCATCTCAAGATCAGTTGGAATCATAAGTGAAGAGTTGGACAAAAACTTTGTCAGTTACTGTCATAGAAAATCAGAAAAAGAAAAAAAGTAATGGAGTTGGGACGTTTTTGGTGGTGGGTAGTGTTAATTTTGGTTCAATTTGGTATGAATGGGTGCTTTGGTTGCTGGGAGCAAGAGAAAGCAGCTCTCTTGCAACTCAAAGCTTCCATAAACTCCACAGCTGATACAGATTATTTCGAACTTGGAATTCATCAACCAACAAAAAGAGTGATTGCTGTGATTGGGATGGAGTCAAGTGCAACAACGCTACAGGGCATATAATCCAACTTGATCTTAATGATACGATCGGTTGGAGTAGGGAAGATTGGTGTTTAAATACCTCTTTGTTTCTTCCCTTTGAAGAGCTCCAGTACCTTAATTTGGAGGCTAATTGGATTAGTAGATGGGTCCCAAATGAAGGTATATTCATATCTTAATCAAAGTTAATTGGTAGTGTTTGTCGAAATTATGTTTTACTTCTACCTTATATTTTTCTTTTTGAATTTTCAAACGAGAAATTAGTTGTGGCTTAAGATTCACTTATACAATAAATAGGTTGTGGGAATATATAATTGCGGACATGGAAACTGAAGCTTCTAAATTGCAGGTTTTGAAAGATTCTCAGAGTTGCGCAAGTTGGAGATGCTTAACTTGGATGGTAATCGCTTCAATAACAACATTCTGTCATCCTTCAGTGGAATTACTTCGCTCAAGATACTAGATTTGAGTGTCAACAAATTGAATGGATCATTCCACATCCAAGGTAAATCTTTTGGCTAAAATTATTATTTGTTGGAGAATATATTGAGTTTTAAGTAAAAAAAAAAAATTTGATGTGACAATTTTTTATAAAATGGTGTAAAACATGAGTTTTACACCCTATCATTGCCAAATTTGGACTCTTTAAATTAAGGTATTTAAGAGAATGTTTATAATTTGAGAATTGGAATAAAGTATGAGACGAAGTATAAATATTATTCTATTAATAGTTAATAAAATCATGAAAGAATTTAAGTCTTATCAATTTGTGATTTAAAATAAATTGGGTAAAATTGATTTCAAATTAATTACCCAAGTTTTATGCCAAGAAAACTCTTTTGTTGTTAACGTTTATTTCAAACAAACATATATATATATATATATATATATATTAAATCCCTTAATTTTAGATAATCAAATCCAAATGTAACCTTAAAATAAGAGAAATTTTATGTTCATAATATTTTCATAATACTTTCATATCAAATCCTAAGTTGTGAGTCATTATTAGCTGTTATTAGTGGACACAACACTTCTCTTAAAATAATCCAAATAAAATCAACTAAAGAAATGATTTTTTTTTCTTTATTATTATATACTTTTCTATTTTATCGTAATGTCAAATATATTAAGTCATCCCAATTTTGGAGTTATACATTCGTCTAGTGAGATTTACTCATTTTAGTATTTTACAATGAAATAGACAAGAGTGTTATAAGATCTATTACCAAATAATAAACAAGCCCACAAATAATAATAATAATAAATAAGCCCACAAACAAAATAATGACTTTTCAAATTCGAAGGGGTTGGCTCAGTCGTTGTTAAGGCCTCTGATATTCATGAGCAAGCTCCTAGGTTCGTAACCTCTTGCCAGCATCTTGGGGCAACTCCATGTGATTCCTTCCTATAATAACCTAGTGTGTATGGGATTGGAGGACTGCATATATTTCAGTGAATAGTCAAATACTCAAAAAAGTTTGAATATCCTCATTTGTAAAACAAAAAATTAATAATAATATTTTCATTTTCATTTTTTGGTGTTAGGACTCATCAAACTCCTATCTAGCTATTTCTGTGATTGTCAAAGGTCTAAATCTCATTAGACAGATGCATAAACCCAAAATTGAAAGAATTAAATTTTTTGACATTAAGAAAAATATTAAAGCTGCTGAGTATGTCCATCCTACAACATTTCGTAAATAAAATTAAAAATTAAAAAGAGAAAGCTATTTTTTTTTTAAATCCCTTAATCAAAGGATATGATTCTTTCACGGAACATTCAAAACCCATGATGAAATATTTATATATTACAAAGAATTTGAATTAAATAAAAATTGATTGACGGAGAGAAATTGATCGAGGAGCAAACTTTTTCGTTGTATTTCTTGAACAGTTCTTTCTGTTTCACTTTCCGGCCTAAGATAAAATTGTATTTCATTAAGGGTTTATTATTATTATGTAAGATAGAATTTTTACTTATAATGTCGACTCCATGATTATTGTTATTTAAAATAGACCAATACATAAATTAATTTTTGGTGTAAACAAGATATTGTGTCAAAATGATACTTACCCTTAATAATAAGGTTGAGCCATTTCCATCAATCAAGATCCAAATTAATACAATACCAAAAAGTCAAGCACCAAATAGACATATTTGAAAGGTCAAAGATCACATTGACACATAACCTAAATGTTTAGGACCAAATAGATAATTATCCAAATAAATTTAAACCAAACATTAAGAAAATTTTGAAAATAAAGAAAAGTGGAGATGAGAAATTCTATTTTCTTACTCTATATGTATATAAGAACAATTAAAAATATATAATAAACTAACCTCATCACACGCGCTTCACGCATGCGATGAGACTTTTTTTTAACTTTTTTTTAGGTTTGGTGTCATAATTGTTGTTCGTCCAGATTTGAGGTTTACATATTTGTCCATAAATATTATGCATTTGCAAACTGCTAATACTGTTAGGAGTTTCATGAGGCTAGCTCCAAAAATGAACATCGATAGCATTGTGAAAGTTCAAATAGCGTATAAAATACTATGAACGTTTAGACCCCTAAATTACAAATTATTAATCCAAGCTTTATATCAAACGATGAACGTGCGGAAGATGAATAAAAGCTTAAAATAGAATTGATAAACAATCTGAGCCAATTAAAATCACATCCATAGCAAAAATTAAATGACAAAGATAAAGGGAAGAGAGATGCAAACACAAGGACAACACAAGACGTGTTATCGAAGAGAAAACCGAAGACCTCGACGAAAAACCTCTCCGCCACCCTCCAAGCGGTCAAATGATCCACTAAAGAATGTAGTTGGGATACAAGGACAGCAATAGACCCTCCAAGCCTAATCTACCCAGGTACCTAAGCCCTCCAAGCTTCTTGCTCCAACGAGGTTACGTCGAACCTATTTCTTCTTTAGCTTCCCGGATCCCACTACTAGTCCATAGCATCTACCAATTAGAATTGGTTCCTTCCTAACTGCTTCCCAAAGCACCAAAGAGCCTTCTCATAGGTATGGGTATGGTGAGAAAAAGATTTGGGTAATGAACATCTCAAGGATGTAACAATGGAGAGGGAGAGAGTAGAGGAATTTGAAGAGACACAAGGTAAAGATTGTGGATGAGTCAATCTAGTTTTTCTCTAGGGTTTCTCTCTCAAAATTCTCTCTAGAAGCTCTCTACATTTCGTGAGTATAAGTGGTATATATACTGGTGGGTGTTTGGCATGTGAAGAGACAGATTTTCCGAAGTAGAGTTGTCTGGCGGCTTGGCCTCGCGGCTTGACTATGTTGCGAGTTCAAGCCCCGAACAAACTGAAAGGCCAGACTGGAATTTTTGTCCTGTAGTGCGACAGCTGGCACGACGGTTCGTATTCTGGCAGCTTTCCAGTTGCGAGCCACCCGCGAGATCCAGTCGCGAGTTCTCCTCTGCACGCTTCTCTCTTGTGCAACATCTGGCGGCTTGCCAGTCGCGAGTCTCTGTTCTGCAATACAGTCTTGAGTAATTCTTCACACTCTCTCACACACTACCCTTACATAATTCCCACCTAAATACAGAGTTTATTAATGCTGAAAATACAAGCAAATTGGCATGGAATAAAGCCAACAAAATGGTTGATAAAACTCAACCTTACACATTGAAATCATATGCTCGTGTATGTATTTGTTCATTTTGTTAATCAATTTTTTCAATCTCATTGATTAACAATTTGAGATTAGTAATGCGTAATATTAGTAGAAAAATGTGTAAATCTCAAATTGGGATTAATGAAAAATTATGACATTAAAAAATAAAAATAAAAGATCTCATTGTAAGCAGGAGAATCCTGTTAAATAGTAGTATAGAATATAGTGAAAATTTGAAAAATTAAATAAATAAAAAAACAAAAAACAAAAAAGAGGAAGTACTAATTCAAAAAAAAAAAAAAAAAAGATAAAAAAAAGAATAGAAACATATAAGTCTAGTTTTAAAAAATAAAAGGTGGCGAACGTGGGGTTGTATGTAAAAAGAAAAAAGAACAAAACAAATAGGTAGTGTTGGCGTGGTCTGTGGAGAAACGGTGATTACGGATGATTAAAGTTTTTTTTTTTTTTTTTTTTTTTGAGTTTTAAATTTAAGAGTAAGCAATTTTATGAGTAAAACATGGAGAGTAGCTGGGTAGGTTCATGTTTTTTGACAAAAATTGAAAATTGTTATTTGATGTTGTAACCCTTATTTCTAAGAGAAATCATTCTTTATTGATGAGGGTATATTAGAACCACACAAAAATCTAATATAAGAAAAGGAATTTATGGGGAATCATGTGACATTGTTGACTATATTCCTAAAATATTTGTAAGAAAAGCCATTGTTTACTAAATGAGATATTTTTGATATTTAGAAAAGTCTAGATCAAAGAGGGAAATCTATTAATATATAGATACTATCATATAATTTATGCAAACGCATGGATGCATTTAAAATTAAATACAATTTTTATTATAAAAATATAAATAATTAGTAATTCAAAAAAAAAAATAGTATGTAATACATGCATACGTATAGATACATTTAAAATTAAACAGAATTTTTATCATAAAAATATACATAATAAGTCAAATTATTTAAAAAAAAAATTAAACGTAATTAATCACATATTAAAATTCTTACCCAAATTTGATACTACATATGATCATTTTTTTTTTAATTTTTAATAAGATAGAATGTGTGGTGATTTTGTTGTGGGGTGATTTTTATTGAGTATATTTCATTAGTTTTTTTTAAAACATTTTATAGTTCAATAATATTAGATTCTTAGCATTTTGCACTCATTAACTCACTTGGCACAAAGATTAAAAAATTTAAGTGGACACATGACACAAATTTAAGTAGATAATTAGTCAGATAGTCGAAGAGGTCTAGATACCAATGTTTGTAAAATAAATAAATAAAATTATGGTATGGTCCCCACATAAATTTAGACAAATAGCTCAAAATTAGATTCTAATTTCAAATGCTAATTGAACTTTCTTTGAACTTTGCCCATTTATATATACTAGTATGTAGCCTCATGCATATGCATGGGTACAATTAGAAACAATCACAATTATATGATTCAAATTATACATTTTTTTTATCAGAGGTCCCAATTATACTTGGTATTAGCTAACACTTTTTCTAAACCATACATTTTTAAAATATATAATGAATATATATATATATATATATATATATATGACGTCGCAGAAGCCTGAAGAAAGCATACACAATACTCTCTTGATGGAATAAAAACTAAACTGTTAGTTTCTGGTAGTAAACCTCAAATCCACGAGGTGCTTCCCTGAATCCACAAGGAGATAAAAACTGGAATCCATAAGAAGAAAAATTTGACAAAATGTCTGTCTTTATTGATAATAGTTTGATTTGCCTTTGACAGCTACAAAACATAAAAATACTGAGAAAAACGTCTAAAACTCCTAATTTGCACTAATCACATGATTAGGTGACAAAATACCGAAATTTACCAGAAAGGAAAAATTGAATTAAATGCAGAATCATAAACTACTGACTTTAAGGGTCATCCCAAAACAGACGGGACTTTATTTTGACTTTTAAACTAAAAGTTATTAAGGAAAAACAAAATATTACTATAAATAGCAAAAACACTTTTTTCAGAGTCTTAACAAAGGAATTCGCCTAAATTTAGGCGACACTCAGAGAATTTGTCATGAGTCTAGGTCAGAATGCCATTTCCCTTCAACCTGCCAAATTTCATGCAATTCTGACACTATCGCCCCGATGCCTTCTATTGGCACCCCCTTTTGATCTTGCGTTGTGACTTCCGACATCCTTGTTGCTCTAGGAAGGCATGTGCTGTCTATTCTACATCAGTTTCCCCCACATAAAAAGAACTCAACCTCAAGTTCCCATTATTTAGCACATTAGGAGGATGGTACTCATACAAATCAGCAACATTGAAGGTGGAAGAGATATTCATGTTTGGTGGAAAAGCAACTACATAAGCATTGATGTTGATCTTCTTTGTAATCTAGAATGACTCATATTTCTTGTCCTTCAACTTATTGTAGGTACCAATGGGAAACCTTTCCTTTCTAAGGTAGACTAGCACTATATCCCTAACACTGAAAATCTTCTTGCGTCTCTTTTTATCAGCTGCTTCCTTGTACTTGGCATTAGTAGTTTCTAGATTCTGTCTCACTTCCTCTTGCATTACTTGAATATGTTCAGCCATATTCTTTGTAGCTTGACATACTCGTGGAAGCTCAGATAAAGGTACCAATTCCAAAGCGTGTTTAGGGGGCACGCAGTAGACAATGGCAAATGGAGACTTACTAGTGCTTCTGCTGACTGAGCTGTTGTAAGCAAACTTTGCCTGGGACAATGCAAGATCCCACTGCTTGGGCTTCTCTCCTGAGATACAACGGATCAGATTCCTCAAAGTGCGATTAACCGCTTCTATCTGGCGATCAGTCTAAGGATGACTAGTACTACTGTAATTCAAGGAAATGTTAAAATGCTTCCACAAGGTCTGCCAGAAGTGACTGATGAACTTGGTATCCCTGTTAGAGGTGATGGACTTTGGCACTCCATGCAAATGCACAACTTCTTTAAAGAATAGATTGGCCACTCGAGTAGCATTTGAAGTCTTCTTGCATGCTATGAAATGGGACATCTTTGAGTATCCGTCAACCACAACAAAAACAAAATCCATACCTCGCTAGGTTTGAGGAAGACCCAGTATAAAGTCCATAGACAGATCCTCCCATGACGCTTGTGGAATTGGAAAATGCATGTATAAACCAATATTCTAAGATCGACCCTTGGCAGTTTGGCAGATTGGACACTTCCTCACATGATTGCCAACATCCCTCTTGAGTTGTGGTCAATAATACCTCTCTTCCACCAGTTCTATAGTCTTATCTTTTAGGGTTGTATAATTTATTACCCCGAAAGTAGAAACCATCTTGGATGTACATACTATTGACAGCAGTATGAGTTTGTTGACACTTACCCCAAATATCACCAAAATCCTCATGATTCTCGTAAAGTTCCTTGAGGCAACCAAACCCTACGACTTCAATACGTAGGGTGGTCAACAAAGATGCTCACTTGCTAAGCGCATCTGCCACCTTATTAGTGACACCAGACTTGTGCTTCAATGTGAAATGGAAGTGCTGTATATAAGCTACCCACCGAGCATGCATTCTATTAGTGCTAACTTGACTATTGATGTGTTTCAATGCTTGATGATCTGTATATAATACAAACTCCCTCTGAATCAGGTAGTGCTCCTAATGCTTAAGAGTTCGTACTATAGCAAAGAACTCTAGCGCATAGGCCGACCATTTACTAAAGAATGCTTCTGGTCTGTTGTCTTGTGAAGGAATAGCACCTATCCCGACCACAAATGCATCACACTCCACCTGAAACACCTTATTGAAGTTAGGCAATGCCAAAACTGGAGTTGTGCTCAACTTCTCCTTGATCAAGGCAAAGCTCTTTTTTGCCACATTTCCCCCATGAGAACCTCCCCTTCTTTAGACACTTAGTGATTAAGGCTACTATACTATTGAAATCTAGAACAAACCTTCGGTAGAAGGTTTCCAGCCCAAGGAAGCTTCGCACTTCACTCACTGTCTTTGGGGTTGGCCATTCTCTGACTGCAGGGACCTTGTTCTCATCAACATGAATCCCATCCACACTGACCATATACCCTAAGAACAGTAACTTATCATTCAAGAATTTGCACTTCTTCAAGTTAATATACAACTCATTGGTCTACAACACCGCCAATACTTCTTGCACAAGATTGTAATGGGCTGCTTTTGTCTTATAGTAAATTAGGATATTGTCAAAATAAACTACCTCAAACTTCCCAATAAATGATTTCAATACCTGATTCATAAGCCTCATGAAAGTGCTAGGAGCATTAGACAATTTGAAAGGCTTCACCATTCACTCATACAACCACTCATTTGTCTTGAAAGTCGTCTTCCACTCATCTCTAGGTTGGATCCGAATCTAGAGATACCCACTCTTAAGATCCAGCTTGGTGTAACATTTGGACCCACTCAACATATAAAACATGTCATCTAGTCGGGGAATAGGAAATCGATACCTAACTGTGATCTTATTGATGGCTCGACTATCAATAAACATACGCCAGCTCCTATCCTTCTTCGATGTTAATAATGCTGGTATTGCACATGGACTCATACTCTTCCTGATCTGCCCCTTGCTTAGATGCTCATCCACCTGTCCCTGTAGAATCTGACCCTCTTGAGGATTCATCTTGTAATGTGGCAAATTTGGTAGACTAAATCTACGAGATAAATCAATGCAAGGCTGGATATTGCACATTGGTGGTAAACTTGGAAGAAACTTTTCTAGAAAAAGCTCTTCAAACTCCTTGATTAATGGTTGAATTGCCTCAAGTATCACCACTACAGCATATACCTATTTCAACTCCTTACACTTCCTGTTAAATTCATCCTCATTGTTGACTTTGAGAAGTGATGGCTTCCCCTCCACTTTAGAAGTTTTAGGTACACCACCTTCCTTAATAAGACCAAGGACAATTTTTCTACCATTCTTAAGAACACATACACATTATCCTTACACTTATAAGTAGCATCTACATCATACTGCCAAGGTCTATCCAATATTAAATGACATGCATCCACTTCAACAACATCACAAACTACTTCATTTACATAACATTTACCAAAGAAAAGGTAATACAACATTGCTGAGTAACAAGTGTTTCCGTACCTTTCTTGATCCAACCTATCTTGTATGGAGAGGGATGCTTTTCAATCTTCAGTTCTACCTTGGTAACCAAACTCTTCGACGCGATACTCTCTACACAGCCACTGTTAATGATCAAATCACTGACCTTCTTACTGATGGTGCATCATGCTTGGAAGATCTCATTCCGTTGATCGCTGTATTCCACACTTGGTGTGAAGAACAACATAATGGCACGCCTTCCTTATCTTCTTGGACCTCATTGGGATTATAGGCATATGGATCAGTATCATTATACATCTCTTCACCTTCCTGTTCATCTTCTGCCTTGCCCTTTTCTGCCACCACTAGATTCACTGCGGCTCGCTTATGGCAAGTACTAGATCGATGTCCTAGTTCTCTGCACCTGTAGCACTTATTCCTAGTTGGCCTAGCATAGGGTTTAGAGTTCACTATCAATTGGGCTGTGGAACCTACTACTACCACTATGGACTGGTTGACACCATTATTCTCCTTAACCATGAGTTGTGATCGTGGTGTAAACATGGGTTGTTTACCATTGTTGGCATTGGAACTGGATGACTCTAAACTATGGTTGGAAAACTTTAAACCTATCCTGAGATGCTAATATTTTATTTTCTTGGATAGGTTTACGACTTCATTTAAAGTATATAGGGTTTGTAAGGATACCTAATCTCGGATGAAAAATCGCAACTCGTGTACAAATTTGGATTTATGTTGATCTTTAGTTTCCCCCAAATCAGTGTGATTAGCCAACCTATCAAACCCCTCCATGTACTCATTAATTATCCAAGTATCCTGCCTGCAATTTTGGTACTGTCTGAATAACTCCTATTGGTAATTTGGTGGTAAGAATCGATCTGCCATTAATCTCTTTATCCTCCTCCAAGATCGTATCGGAAGCTTTTGTTCACAGGTACGGTTTAATTGAACATGATCTCACCAGGCAAATGCTCCTCCTTTCAATTTGTAAGCCAGTAAACACACCTATTTGTCATATACAGTACCCATATAATCAAAAAAACTTCTCCACCTCACTAACCTAATCCAGATACTCTTCAATGGAGACATTACCATTAAAGGATGGTAACTCTACTTTCATCCAATAGTCCCTCTGCTCTTGATAATCTCAACCATTATCCCTCGCAAGACCACGATAATTCCCAAGGATTCTCTCTACATACTCGTCGTCTTCACTATTCTCTTCATTGTAGTCTTACTGCCTATTTCAATTTGGACCGCGATGGGGAGGGCAACATGCTTGGTTATCATATCGCTCTTCATCATCACGATTAAGGTTTCGGTTAAGCAGGGTGGCAAGCGCTTCTTGAATCTGATCTAGAGTATGTTGTGTTGAATCATGAAACTGTTGATTATCATCACGAAAATCAAGAAACTCAGCCCAAGTGAGGACTGGGTTGTTGACGTCGTCACTGTTGTCATTGTTGTAGTGGTCATCGTCTCGCCGGTTAGCCATCAGACTAGGGTAAGTCAAGGCTCTAAAGAAAGTACACATGATACTCTCTTGATGGAGCAGAAACTAAACTGTTAGTTTCTAGTAGTAAACCTCGAATCCATGAGAGGTTTCCTTGAACCACAAGAAAATAAAAACTGGAATCCACCAGAAGAAAATTTGACAAAATGTTTGTCTTTATTGATAATAGTCTAATTTGCCTCTAACCCCTACAAAACATATAAATACTGAGAAAAATGTCTAAAACCCCCAATTCGCACTAATTATGTGATTAGGTGACAAAATACTGAAATTTAACAAAAATTGCAAAATTGAGTTAAATGCAGAATCATAAACTACTAACTTTAAGTGTCGTCCAAAAAATAGATGGGACCTTATTTTTTACTTTTAAATTAAAAGTTATTAAGGAAAAACAAATATTACTATAAATAACAAAAACACTGTATTTAGGGCCTTAACAACGGAATTCGCCTAAATTTAGGCAACGCTTTTGGAATTTGTCATGATTGTGGATTAGAATGCCGTTTCCTTTCAACTTGCCAAATTTCATGCAATTCCGACACTGTTGCCCTAATGCCCTCCATTGGCACCCCTCTTTGATCTTGCGTTGTGACTTTCGGCGCCCTTGTTGCTTTAGGAAGGCATGTGTTGTTTGTTCTACATCAGTATCCCCCACATGAAAAGAACTCAACCCCAAGTTCCCACTATCCGGAGCATTAGAAGGATGGTACTCATTCAAATCAGCAACATTAAAGGTGGAAGAAACATTCATGTCTGGTGGAAGAGCAACTACATAAGCATTGTTGTTGATCTTCTTTGTAATCTAGAATGGCCCATATTTCTTGTCCTTCAACTTGTTAAAGGTACCAACGGGAAACCTCTCCTTTCTAAGGTAGACCAGTGCTAAATCCCCAACATTGAAAATCTTCTCATGTCTCTTTCTATCAACTGCTTCCTTGTACTTGGCATTAGTAGCATCCTGATTCTGTCTCAATTCCTCTTGCATTGCTTAAATACGGCCAGTCATAGTTTCTACAGCTTGACTCACTCTTGGAAGCTCAGGTAAGAGTACCAAGTCCAAAGCATGTTTAGGGGGCATAGAGTACAATGGCAAATGGAGACTTACTAGTGCTTCTGTTGACCGAGCTATTATAAGACAACTCTTACTTAGGTCAATGCAAGTTCCCACTGCTTAGGCTTCTCTCTTGAGATACACCGGATCAGATTCCCCAAAGTGTGATTAACCACTTATGTTTTGCCATTAGTCTGAGTATGACTAGTGCAGCTGTAATTCATGGAAGTGTCAAAATGCTTCCACAAGGTCTGCAAGAAGTGACTAATTATCTCGGTATCCCAATCAGAGGTGATGGACTTTGGCACTCCATGCAAACACATAACTTCTTTAAAGAACAGATTGGCCACTCGAGTAGCATCTGAAGTCTTCTTGCATGCTATGAAATGGGAAATCTTTGAGTACCTGTCAACCACAACAAAAACAAAATCCATACCTCGCTACGTTCGAGGAAGACCTACTATAAAGTCGATAGATAGATCCTCCCATGGTGCTTATGGAATTGGCAAATGCATGTATAAACCAGTATTCTAAGATTGACCCTTAGCAGTTTGGCAGATTGGACACTTCCTCATATGATTGCAAACATCCCACTTGAGTTGTGGCCAATAATACCTCTTCTCCACCAATGCTATAGTCTTATCTCTACCACCTAAACCTCCACCATGTAGCTCCCTAATAATCTACTCCCTTAATGAACTTTTAGGGATGCATAGGTGATTACCCTGAAAGAGGAAACAATCTTGGATGTACATATTATTGAGAGCAGTATGAATTTGTTGACACTTACCCTAAATATCACCAAAATCCTCACCATTCTCGTACAACTCATTAAGGCAATCAAACCCTACAACTTCAGTACGTAGGGTGGTCAACAAAGATGCTCGTCTGCTGAGTGCATTTACCACCTTATTAGTGACACTAGACTTGTGCTTCAATGTGAAATGGAAGTGTTGTATATAAGCTACCCACCGATCATGCATTCTATTAATGCTAACTTGATTGTTGATGTGCTTCAGTGCCTGATGATTGTATATAATACAAACTCCCTCTGAATCAGGTAATGCTCCCAATGCTTAAGAGTCTGTACTACAGCAAAGAACTCCAGCTCATAGGCCAACCATTTACTTCGAGTTTCACAAACTTTCTCAGTGAAGAATGCTACAAAACTTAAAATCTTAGATGGACAAGTGGAAAATTAGATTCCAATTGAAATTCAATTTAGAATCTAATTGGATTGCACTCTTTGATTTTTACACTCAATAATTCACTTGGAACAAAATTAAAATTTAATGGGACACGTGGAACAAAATTGAGAATCCTATTAAAATTTAATTATATTTTCTTTGAGCTTTGGTTATTAATATATACTAGACACAGACCCACGCAATGCGCGGGAAAAAAAATTATTTACAATAATGAAAAATACTATTTCTCTTTTAAGAACTCAAATGATAAAGCTAAAAACTGTTCATTCCTAACTAATAGTTACAAAGAAAATTTTTCACAATAAGCATACATTAGACACTTTACCTCTCTCAAATAACAATAGCATTTAGTTTATTATGAGAGCACAAAAATTTTGGACAGGGAACTAATTAGACTACACAATATTATGGCAAATTCAAAGGCTGACATTCATTGCCAAAAAATCATGTTTTACTTTTAGCCATAAAAAAAAAAAAAAAAAAAATTTGTTTTTGTAAGGAGAAAAGAAATTTAATATCTTCAAGTTTCTGCCCTCTATTTTAATGTTCACTTCAACTTTTGAAATGATCACTCCAGTAGAAACAATCATAGTATCTTACTAATTGCCATCTCTTGTCTAGTCAGTTACATGTTTTGGCTCTTGTTTTGAATTTGAAAGCTATTTTAGACATTTACATCTAACATTGTCATCTAATAATTGTAGTTCTATCCCTTTGAAGTATGTAAAAAGAATGTGAGCTTGTCATTTGTTTCTAATACAATGCTTTTCTAGGTATATTCAATAATATCTACTAATCAGAAGATTCTAATAGCTTACAACCCAAAAGTAATTAACCACACCTCCATTATATGGTTAGGCTAAAAATAATTATGATTTTGATAATGTCTCCATGATCAGTCTAGGATGAAAAGACAACACTATCACATTAAGGACGTAGGATTTCCGATGTCTCAACTTCAATTTGGTTTTTGTAGTGGGGCAATGGAAGCAAATCAATAGCTTAGCACAATCCCTGAAACAAATAAATCCAACTCAAATTATAACTTTTTTTTTTTTTTGGTAGAACAGATTGTATATAATAGATATAAACTATATGGTTGTTACCTCTACGTTACCAATCATAGAAATACAAAGAGTAGTACAACCCCAACAACCATTATGATTTTAATCAATAATATTGTACGCTAACGCATCAAGCAAAACTGTCAATATGATTGGTTAGTATTAGGAAAAGAAGAAAACCTATAAACTAAATATTTCCTAGCTTTGTTTGATGTATGATACATTAAATTAAGGTAGCAAACTTAACAGGTGAACTTGAACTTTTATAAAGGATCTTATATGTAATATAATTGACTTGGGAAGAAAGAATAGTCCCCAAAAAATTACTTGTTTACTCAAAAGTAACAGAGTACTCCAAGCCACAAAGATAGCAATACCACCTAAACACCAAAGGCAAGTGCTAAACATAAATAAATTTAAGACAAACTTATTTTTCATGAGGATGAGATGCAAAATGCACTAAGAATTGGAAACATAAATCTAAAAAAATAAAAATAAATAAAAATAAAAAAGTATCAAAGATGACAAAAGATATACCAACCCAATGTGACACATTTCTTTGAAGATTGGAACTTCTCTGGGTGGGGTTGATTAGGGAATTGAAAAGGTAATTTCAAAATATATAGTAGATTGATACCTCAATGCATAAGACACTTTCTAGAATTTGTGTTGTTGTTAAAATATGCATGTTGGCATAGAATGAGGAAGACCAAACTCAAATAAATCACATATAAGGAAAAGAGAATCATTATTGAAAATTTAAAATATCAATTATTTTGGAATTTTCCAAATCCAATTAATCATCATTTCTTCACTTGCCAAATCATTTTGGGAGCCTCAAGCCTCATAAATGGTGTGGGGTCTAATACACCAAGAAAGGAAACTACAATGACGCAAGCTTGCTTCGAATATAAAATGCATATGGAGTTAATAGTTCAATTTTGAAAGGGATTAAAAAAGGAAAACTTTCAAATGTGCATTGTGTCATTTTCCCTCCCAACACCAAATATTCTCATCATTCATGGTCCTAAACCTAGATTTGAAATACCTTTCAAGAGATCTCAAAAACCATTTAGTCCACAAAAAGGGAGGCCAAGGTTACTCATGAATCTAGATTGCTAACCCTAAAGTGAACCACCAATGTTGTAGATGATTAACAAAAAATGCAACTGTGATATGTAGATCATTACTAAAATATTGATACCCTCTAAGGTATATTTACATTTACATTTAAATTTATTTTATATGCTCATTATGCATCTTTCATTATCGTAAAGAAAATACAAAATCATTTTTAAAATTTAATGAGGTAAAACCCACATTGAATTTACAATTTATTTTTTGCATTGGAGCATAAAACTGCTCGATATAATTCAATTAAAATCAAAATACCATTTATTAAGCATTGCGGCCACAAAACATAGATAAAAAGTATGTGATATTATGCAGTCATCTTTTTCAATATAAAATATCTAATCTTTGAACATATTACAATCTTATCTAACGTTATCTCAAAATCTAAATATCAGTCCAATGGTACTACAGCATGGTAAAAAAAAAAAAAAAAAAAAAAAAAAACAACACCCAGAGTCATACAGTCCCAACAAAGAAATTTCAAATTCTACAGTTAATTCAAACTCCTAATTTTTTTTGCATCTAGTAACGGTGAATTACTTGTTCATCAAACTGTATTATATTGTCAGTTGTACCTACGCCCATTTGTCACCAAGCCACCTCATGGGGTTCATCTGAATATCTAGTCTACCATTGGTTTTGAAATATCAATGGAGATTAAATTGATAAGTCTAGTTGCATAATCCAATTTGGGTGGTGGGACAGCAAGGAATATATACTTCGGAAAGATGCTTAAGAATTAGGAAAAAATCTACCAACCCATCTTAAAATAAAACTGCAACATATAATCAAACTAAATCAACAATTTGTTGATTTTTAAATATATATACTCATTCAGCTATTTTATCAAACAATTGGCATGCATCTAACAAAAGCAAAATTTAAAAGATAGAGGAAGATGTAAAGAGAGAGAAGTAGCTAGTTTTCTAGAAAATGACTCAAGGGCAAGAGAGAAAAGAAAAGAAATTAATGAATAAGAATTAGAGAAGAAAATAAAAGATACCTTGAGCTTTGGGAAGGTAGGAAGTAGTGAAGCCTAGTTGCGTGGAGCAGATTGCCATTGATGGTGGAATGAAGGCAATGGGGAGCTATATACATCCTAGAAACAAACGTTACACCGGTTTACTATCTGTGTTGTAACTTATAACGGCAAGGTGGGAAACGGAACGCTTAGGCTGAAAAGAGAGAGGGAGAAATAGTAGTCTGATGTGGCACAAGAGGCCAACCAACTGAATGGTTGAGGCACAAATAAATATTACCAAGTGCATCAACGGTTTTGTCCAATTTATCAATATTTAATTATATTTTGAAAAAGAGAGAAAATATAAAGAAAATAAGGAAGAGAGGAAAATATATAACATTTGATTGCTGGTGGAATTAAATTAATAAGAAGTGGGATTTATGGTGGAGATAGTGGTGGGAATTAAATTAATAAGAAGTAGGCTTAATGGTGGAGATAGGGGTGGGATTTATTTTATATTTGTTAGTATTTTAAAATTGAAAAAAACTAATTTTAAATTGTTGAACAATTACAAAAAATATGGTGGAAATGACATGGCTGCTGTCGTGGCTCAACGTAAGCGTAATAACATTAAATGCTACACTTCAGCTTTTAGTAATATATATATATATATATATATTTAAAAAATTATTATTTATTTTTATATGTACACGTGGAATTCAAAGCACTTAGCAGTTTGGAGGAGCTCTACTTGACTGACAATGAGATCGATGACTTCGTGACAACCAAAGGTAAGGCGATTTCTAAATTATATGTTCATGGATTTAAATGAAATTCCTTCTTTTATACGGTATGTCAAATGATAATGAGATTTCTTTTTTTTCTTTTTTTGCCTATAGGTTCAAACAACTTAGGTAAGCTGCAAGTCCTACATTTGGGTTGGAACAAATTTAGTGCACGAATTTTTGAGTCATTGAGCACCTTCCCATCATTGAAGATCTTAAATCTAAGAGAAAACAATTTGGAAGGATCTTTTACAATCGAAGGTAAATTATACCATTCTTTTTAGAAAAAATAAAAGGCAAATTATACCAATTACATTGATTTGTTTTCTCTTAATTTAATTTTTATTAATAATAAATTGACTATTTTATATATAAATAATATGAACCATATGCTTATAATTAATTGAGATTGGGTAGAAATTATTAAAATAATAAGTTCGGATAAAATTATAATTTCAATTTTGTGTTTTAATCTTGTCCCAGAATTGAAATCCTAACTCTGCCATGGTTCATAATCTTTTGCTATGACTAATTCATGCCATACTATATAACTCACTTTTTCATAACTTCTACACCTAAAAAGCTTTTATTATTGTTTTAGAGTTACGTGCACTTAACAACCTAGAGCAGCTGTATTTGGATGGTTCATCCATTGATGAAAGCTTTGTTAGTAAAGTTGGAGTAATGACTTCTCTTAAAGTATTGACAATGACGTACTGTGGATTGAATGGAAGCTTATCTGCTTCAGGTACGCTATATTCATAATGATATTGCCAAGGATCATCACAATAGTAGAAGCCAATAACTAATTGTCCCATTTTACAGGCTGGTGTGAACTTAGGAACCTCCGAGAGTTAAGCCTTTCCAAGAATCATTTTGACGGGATATTGCCTTCATGTATGGTAAACTGGACATCACTTCACTTTTTGGATCTCTCTGACAATCACTTCAGTGGGAATGTCCAACCCCTATCCGATTTGAGATCACTTGAGTTCCTTTCCTTGTCAAAAAATGAATTCTTGAACCCAATCACCTTCTCCTCCTTTTTTAACCTCTCGAATCTCAAGTTCCTATTAAGTGATAACAACAAAATTGCTCTTGAAACAAACTTTCATACTAGGGTTCCAACCTTCCAATTAAGGCTTTTCAGGTTGTCAAAGTGTTCATTTAATGGACTCAATACAACGTTTCCCACATTCCTTCATTACCAATATGACTTGCGAGAAATTGATCTCTCCCACAACAATTTGAAGGGGAAGTTTCCCACTTGGTTGTTAGAGAACAATACAAGATTGGTGGTTCTTATTTTAAGAAATAACTCTTTCACAGGGTCTTTCCTGGTGCCATATGAGCATTTTCTTCATCCCAACATTAAGGTGATAGATATTTCAAGTAATTACTTACAAGGTCCAATTCCTACAAACTTCGGTTTGATTTTTCCAAATTTAGAGTATTTAGACCTCTCTAACAATGCATTTCAAGGTAGTATTCCTTCTTCTTTTGGGAATTTGGTTTCTTTGTGGGGTTTAGACTTGTCTAAAAATAATTTATCAGGAACAATGCCAAGGCATTTCACAATGGGTTGCTACTCCCTATATTTTCTCAAATTGTCGTATAATAACTTCAATGGCCAAATATTTCCTACCAATTTTAATTTGACTAATTTGGGATATCTATATTTGGACAACAATCACTTCTCAGGAAAGATTCCAAAAAGCATCTCTCTGATGACTTATGGTGACACAATTGATTTTAGTAATAACAATTTGTTAGGCATGCTTCCAATGTGGATGGGGAACATGTCATCTTTAACAACAATTGTTATGGCTAACAATCAACTGGAAGGTCCTATTCCAATCGAATTATGCAAAATCATTTGGCTTGAATTTTTTGACCTCTCTGATAACAATTTGTTTGGCTTTGTTCCATCTTGCTTCAATTCGTCAAGTATCATGTTCTTTCATCTGAATAAAAATTTGTTTAGTGGTCCAATTCCAAACGGAAGCATTCCTGATTGGATCGGGAGTGTCTCATCATTGAGCATTCTCCTTTTGGGAGTAAATCATTTAGAAGGTAGGATTCCAATTCAACTCTGCCTTTTGCAAAAGTTAAACTTGTTGGATCTTTCCTACAATAAACTTTTTGGTCCAATACCCCATTGCTTAAGTAATTTTACATTTAAAGCATCTGATCATTATCATACTTTAGGAGGTCTCTTAGGCACGTCTGTTGGTATGTCAGTTATTCCAATAACATGGGCATATCCGATGACTCCAACATGGGACGGATTTGCGTATGAAGAGCCAACAATTGAAACCTTAGCTCCTGTAGATTCGAAACAAGAGGTGGATTTCACAACAAAGAGTAAAACTTACTCCTATAAGGGAGACATTCTGAACTACATGTCTGGAGTTGACCTCTCATGCAATAGGTTAGCAGGTGAAATACCACTGGAACTCGGAAAGATAAGCAACAACTTACGTGCAATGAACTTGTCACACAACAATCTGACTGGACCAATCCCTACAACATTCTCAAACCTGAAGCAAATAGAGAGTTTGGATCTTTCCTACAATAATTTAAGTGGTAGAATCCCTCCTCAATTAACTGAATTGACCTCTTTGGAAGTCTTCAGTGTGGCATACAACAACTTATCAGGTCCAACCCCAGATATAAAAAATCAATTCATTACTTTTAATGAAAGCAGTTATGAGGGAAACCCTCTCTTGTGTGGACCTCCATTGCATAATGATTGCCCCAAAATTGGACCACCATTTACAACACCAATGGAATATAAGGAGGAAGAAGGTGGTAGTTTCATGGACATGAGTGTCTTCTACATAAGTTTTGTGGTGGCTTACATAACGATATTGTTGGGAATTGTTGCAGTTCTTTACATAAATCCTTATTGGCGTAGGGCATGGTTTAACCTCATTGAAGTGTGCATTGACACTTGCTACTGTTTTGTTGTGGTTCATTACCGTAAATTGTTCAAGTTTAGGCTTGCATAGCCGTGCATTTTACATGTACCTGTGTCTCTTCTTGTTGGATTCTGAATCCAAACTTTGAATTTTTAATACTATGTTGTGTAAGGCTTGTATTTTGTTTTTTTGTTTTTTTGTTTTTTTGTTTTGTTTTTTTTTTTTTTTTTTTGGAGAGACAGGCTTGTATTTTGTTGTGTAAATCAAACTGATCGTCAAACATTTTTTTTTTTCTCACTTTTTTTATTCTAAAATATATGAGTGGTAGATTTTAGAAATATATTGTATGAAAAATATGGGTTTTGGTCTTTATCTTTTACACCATATTTCAATTTAGTTTCTAACTTTAACTTATTGATTCCAATTTGAAATTACCATTGGAATTTTTTTTTTTTTTTTTTTTGCCCTACCAATAACAACTCATAACAATCTCCCACGTGCTTAGAATTTGTTGTAAAAGTGTTATGAAAATGTTATGGACATAGCATTTCCCATAACAAAGATAAATAAATAAAAAAATCAACTCAAATATATTTAAAATAAACTACGTATTTAGTCCCTATCCTTTACATGGGCAAATAGACAAAATAAAAAGTTAGTTTATTGTCACATTAATGAAAACTAATTTTAGTTTGACTGTTTGCTATGTCAGCAATTTCCATCTAAAAGATAACAACAGGAACTAAATTGACACGAAATTAAAAGGTTAGGGGCCAAATTGACACAATTGGAATGTTAGAGACCAAATTGAAATATGATGTAAAGATAGAGACCAAATATATAGTTTATCCTAAATATATTTGACTTTTTTTTTTTTTATAAGAAATGATATGTCCACGACATTTTTATAACACTTTTACAACAAATCCTAAATGACAGATTGTTATGGATTTTTATTGGTAGGGCAAAAAAGTAATTCAAAGGTAATTTCAAATTAGAACCAATAAAAACTAATTACCTATGATTTATTGTGAAAGTATTATGAACATATTGTGGACGTAGCACTTCTCTTTAGTTATCGATAAACATCATTTTGTATAGGTATCCCTAACATCACTCTTTCTCCTTTGTACATAAAGATGTAATTAATAAATTCGGCTTTGCAATTGTTATACTATTGGGTACTTAGGGCCAATAATTTTTCACCTTTCAAGTCCATCCTTATTTCATAATATTCATATTATTTTCAGTTTTTCACATCATTGGTGAATGCACCTAGGGTAGTCCCCTAAGTGTTTTTTCTTTCTTCAATGGAAACGAATTATTTTATTCTATCTTTGCCTAAGTAGTAAATTAGGCAGGAATTTTAATATGTATTTAATTCGTTCATTTTTTCTAATAATTTAATCAATTATTTATATTTGCATGAGTTACATGCTAGTCTATTAAAAGCTAAAATTCAGAAACAATCCAATTAGATAAGATGTGATCATCTAGGAAAACCAATGAAACAACTCGTTTCAAGGTAAAATGCCTGGGGGGAACTATCCCAAGAGGACAATCCACTATAAAAAATTGAGATTTACAGTAAAAAATAACAATTCATAGTAAACCTCACAGATCTCACAAGATTAACTCTCAAGACTTGAAAAATGTGTATTAGGGTTTTCCCTTTATACCTAGCAGTATTGGACTCAGACCTCAAACTTTTCGGGAGCTATTAAGCCTCATTTAAAATTCTGCAGATGCACAGTTCAATCAATCAAAGCTCTCTCTTTATTGGTCAAGCTATTTAGTATTTGAATTCTCTTTTCTGCAGTTTGTACGTTCTTGAATCTTGATTTGTATCAACTTGAGTAATGTCTAAAACACTTCAAAGACCCTAAGATCTAATCCTAGAAAAACTTTTGTTCTCAGTTTGCCAACATACAACAAATTTAGAACCTAAACATTTATAACTAAATATTTAGAACCTAACATGTGCTAAGTGTCCCATATAATTTTTAATTTTTGTGCCATTGAACTATTGAGTGTAAAATTGAAGAGATTCCAAATCCACTTAAATTCTAAATTGGATTTTAATTAGAGTCCAATTTTGCACCACATGTCCAACAAATTTTTTAATTTTTTTGGCAAGTGAATTATTGGGTACAAAAACCAAAGAGTTTAAATTTAATTAAATTCTAAATTATATAATGAAGCTACCTCTAAAGCTGGAATGCCTTTATGGTGGAGTTTTTGGGATATTTTATTTTACCGTATAGATTCATACATCTTAAGTAAACTGCAACTACTAGAGTTGAGTTGGAACAATTTTAGTGCACGAATACTTATGTCATCGGCTACCTTTCCATCATTGAAGACATTAGATCTCTCATATAACAATTTGAAAGAATCGTTTACTACTAAAGATAAGTTATACCATTAAATTAACATCAAGTCGGTGGTATTTTGCGTTTTTCTTTCCGCTACCGGCATAATAATAGAAAAGCATAAGCCACAACAAACCTGTTTTAAATATTTATAATCAAATTTCTTGAAATTCAATGAAACTAAACTAGATTTAACAGAAATATAGATGGAGGGGCTTTGACTTATTGTACAACCATGCACGAGGACAGACTAATTGTAACTAAGGTAAATGAAAATTTATATATGAAAGAGGCCAAAAACCAATTAAGAAGATAAACAATGCCAACCTATAATCACAAATTATAAACTCAAATTTTGTCAACCAACCTTCGATTTATGTTACAAAAGAAGTATTTTTCAAAGAGACATTATGAAACATCTATAGAAAAGTGAGAAACAATTAAATTGATTATCTTTTTTTTTTTTAATGCAATTCAATTAATTTTCCGATTAACATTAATGATCAAGTGTAAATTCAGATAAATGCAACATACCGGCACAATTTCCCGGCACAACTGACCGTGCCTAAACCTTTACAGCGAGTACATTTTTCTGGTTTGACTCCAGGGGCAACACCACGTCCACCTACAAATCTCCAGAAACAGAATAAAATCTTACATTGGGAACCTTTCCTCCAAACCAAATTTACTCTACCAACCAAACAGAGCAAAACAACCAAAATTCTGAATAGGATCTGCCAGCAGTCACCATACCACAAGGTTCACATGGCACATGAGTTTGAACTGTGCTTCCTTGAAAAGTCTCCATGAAGGATAGTTCAAGAGATACCTGTGATCATTAATCAATGATGAAATGCATGTCAAAAGAACCAAATCGAAAACATAAAAACAAATGATAAACAGCAAGCAAACCTTGACATCTTCACCGCCAAGTCTAGGACTGAAGAAGTCTTCAAATATCTTATCTCCACAGTAGAGAATGCCACAGCACGCAAATTAAAATATTGCATTAGGTTTCAAAGGTGAAATTAACCTCTTTAAACACAAAATAAAAGCTACAAATGCAGACAGTGAAGCCATCTCTGGTCTATATTTTACCCAGATGCTCCAGCACTAGCACACTTATTAATTGCACTTCTTTGGCAAACTCTTCAATTAATTCACATTGCCTTGGGGTCTGATTCATTTACAATATATGGATTCTCCAAATCAAGCATTTTAATCTACTTTGAAGTTTGAACATGACATATAAAACTTGGAGTCAAATGAGAGGCTACAAAGTATAGTGAAGTTCCCATATGATGCTATTGATTTTGATCAAGAACAAGGAAACTGTTAGGACATATATGAATCATGTTAGGAACATATGTCTATATAGAATTGGCTAATCCTTTGATAAAGTGCACTTTACTTGTAATTGGGTAGATCTAGGATGTGTTTAATACTTCAAAGAACAATGTTTCAAGTCCAAGTGTTAAAGCCATGCAAATCTGTCTAAGAATTAAGTGAAGAAGTGCTGGATTTTAAAACTCAACAACTAACTCGACAGATAGCATCTATTGTGTTTTAAAAGACAGCTTTTGCCCGATGCTTGACAATTGCTCAATAGATACCCTATCTATTGAGATTTAAGAAAATCAGATTTTCAGTTCTGATTTCTCTCCAATCCGTGGATACATGTTTAGGCTTTCTTTTCTCACAACCTTAAACATATATAAGGATCATTTTAAGGGCCGTAAAAAGTGGCGCAAGTGTGAGGCAAAGTTTTTGTTCATGCAAATTGCGACTAGAGACAGAATTTGCCCTAGTTCATCTTTCTCTTGAAGAAGCTGCTGCATTTGTACGTCGCAGGGTTTTGTAACCAAGGAGCTTCGTGATTTTCATTGTATGGAAGAACTGAAGAACTTTGTAGCCAACATCTTTCTCAAGTTGGTGTGTAAGCCGCGTACTGGGATCCGCGCATCAATTGGTTAGTCACATACTAGGAGCCGTGCATTAAAAGGAGAGATTGTCACTACAGAACAAGTCCAATTGGGTATTAGGGTAAGGGTTCAACTGTAGGTTAATATAAGGTGCTGTGATTCCTTTACTTGTAACTGTTTGTTGTGATAATAGTAGATTCTCAAGAGTGGTGTCCTTAAAATCACTCGATGGGGTTTTTGCCTTAAAGGTTTTTCTCATTCATAAACAAATCACCGTGTCATCTTTATTTTCCGCTGCATAATAACTTAGTTGGTGATTTGTTTATGCTACCATGCGTATTGCATGTTAATTTGATTAATTAATCAACTTGGCTAATTAATTGGTTAATTCATCACAAGAGGTCAATACATTCTTGACCTATCAGAAACCTACGCTCGAATGTTGACATTGTAGTGCACATATTGATCACCAAATGTGAAAGAGTTCTCCATCTTGATCCCAGCTCAAAAACAAC
This sequence comes from Lithocarpus polystachyus, assembly GCA_033629205.1. Classification (NCBI taxonomy): domain Eukaryota; kingdom Viridiplantae; phylum Streptophyta; class Magnoliopsida; order Fagales; family Fagaceae; genus Lithocarpus; species Lithocarpus polystachyus. Next base: position 3,613,212 of record CM066165.1, read on the forward strand.
AAGGTCAGAGGGAAAACATGCCTATCATTGTAGAATGAAAAATAGTCTCCTGCATGGGTCCAAAGTTGGATGGATTGTAGGGGAAAACAGTCTTCTAAGAAGTGCTTGCTTATGCAATCTCTAAACTGGTAATAGAATTCAATGTGCCCATCTTATAGTTTTCCTAGCTTTCTTTTGAAAAAATAAAAATAAATTTTGAGACAATTTCGGGTTATCATATAAAAGAATTTCAATGTTTAATACGTAAAATGAGGTGAGCATATTTCCTTTTCTTTTGTAAAAAATTGAGAACATCACACTTTCTAATTCTTTGTTTTGTATAAATTTAGAAATCATATGGGAATTTTTAGCTAATCACGAACTACAATTGACATGGTACTCCAAATCAATAAAAAAAACATTTCGTTCTATTTTGGTCCAGTTCGGTCCAATTTGGTCCATTTGTTCCACTTCTGTCCAATTCAGTCCTTTCAGTCTATACAGTCCACCTCGGTCTAACTCGGTCCTTCTGGTCCACTTCAGTCCATTCGGTCAATTTCGATCTAAATCTGTCTACTTCTATCCATTTCATCCATTTTGATCTAAATCGGTCCACTTCAGTTCATTTGGTCCGTTTCAGTCTACTTTGGTCCATTCGGTTTATTTAAGAATGTTTTTCATTCACATTTGAGGATAATCCATCCATGCGGTTTAGACCGAAGCTATTTGCATTTGGTAGGGAATAATTTATATATATATATATATATATATATATATATATAAAAGATAGAATTGGTAGGGAATACTTTAATTTAAGGCAACTACATGTTATGTTGGCACTTGTCATTGTGGTGAGAGAATGGCAAGTATGCAACTTCATGTTAACTTTTACTCTTGGATATTAATCAAACCTCTCTTCCTTCCTCCTTCATTCTCCCAATCAAACACAATAGAAGCAGCACAAGTTAGAATTATTATCAAATCAGCAAAATTTTCAGTAAAGATGAACTCTGTACTCTCTTCCATCTAAAGATACCAATCCGATGGTTTTTGGCGTAGGTTAAATATGAGAGAGGCGCTAATTCTTGAAAATATGGTTTTCATAAATATGGTTTTATAGGACAATATAGATTTATCCTTTGATAATGCACTTTATGAAAAGGGAAATCATACGCATTCAAGTTATGATATCCAGTAATATACAATCTTGAAGACGCAATTTGTTGCCTAGTTATCACTAAGATGAGGAACATATGGTGCGCTCCTCTTACAGAATGTGGGTCTTATAGGTGGGATTATCAAATATGAGAGAGGCGCCCCTTGAGACTGTCTTATAAGATAATTTCTTCATATTTTACTATCTCAATGAAATTGAATTATAATTATTTAATAACATTTTGAAAAAAAAAACTTCTCATGGTGGTGGGTGGAAAGATACGATGGTGCGAAGTCTTCAACTACTATGGTCTAGGCTATCTCTCAAATATTGAAATGTTTATAATATTAGTGATATAGATTAGTATTTACTGTGAGACACTTTCATTTTTTTCTTCTTAAAGAAATGAAATTTGACTTTTGCTACCTGATACAAACAGACCTAATATTATTAGATTAAGCCTGCAAAGGACGTTCAGGGGTTTATACTACGGAAAGATAACAAAACGGCATGGTTATAGAAAAGGGAAGAATGCTCTTAAGAACAAGAATTTCAAACACGAGGCTGCAACAACAATGACTAAGAAGGAGGAAACCTACGATCGATGCTAACATTGAAGTGAGAAAAAACCAAATGAGTACGAGTTACACGTCTTGATCAATTAGAGGGAAAATTTTGAGAAAAAACCAAACGTGGCTAAAATGTAAACAGATCAATTAACATGCTAGACAAAGGCAAAGTAATATTAGATCTCACACCAAACGTGGTCGTTTTTGTCTCATAATTAAATTCCTCCCTCATCAAGTTATGTGCAAACCTATTCAATGGTAGTGTTAGCCAATACATGGGTACAAAAAACTACAATTTGGACAGGTTTTTAAACATTCTTATATCATCCAAGTTACCGTCTTTTTCTTTTTCTTTTTTTCTTTTTTGAACCAAGAAAAAACGAAGAATAATAAACAATAAAACTAATTGATAAATTTCTTGTTCATCATTTCTATAATAAAAAACATGTGATACTATAAAATGATAGACTGACTTTAATTGGGCATGCTCTTTCAATTCACGTAGCCAATTAGGTTTCTCCCTGGAATAAAATTACGGGCCATTCTAGCCTATTTCAGTAAATTCCAGCCCAAATTGGGGTTTAGGCCACATTTAAAAACGCAGCCTAAAAAAACGCGGCTATAGTCCCAATCGTCCTATAGCCACGTTTTTCTGACCTATAGCCGCATTTTAAAAACGTGGCTATAGAACATTTTTTTTGTAGTGTAAGTTATCAGGCAGTATCTTAATTTTTTTTTTTTTTTTCTCCCACTTATAAGTAACCCACAAAATACAAATCCTAAAGCAATTGAAATTTTAATTACAAGAAAATTTTGGCACCATATATGGATCGATAGTGGTAAGTAAAAGAGTAATGTTAGTGGTAGACCTAAATGAGAACAAGTAAAATTTTGCAAACTAAACTGTTATGAAAAATCTTGTGAATTTTTTTGTGTATTGTTTTTTTTTTTTTTTTTTTTTTTGAGAATTGCTACATCAAATCTTAGATGTTAAGTTGTTACTGGTTCCAAATTCCGATTTCAACCCACCGCTGAAATTATTTTTTTGCTATGATCAGTAATAGCTTGTAACAATATGCTACTTATGATTTGTTGTAAAATTGTTATGAAAAATATTATGGATATAATATTTCTTTCTATCTTTTTTTTCTTCTTATTTTTTGTTTGATAAAAAATATTATTTTATTTATTGGCTAATATTATTTTTTTTCTTAAACCCCAAACCTCAAAACCCCAAACCATAAAACCCCAAACCCCAAACCTTAAACCCTCTACCACAAACCCCATACCCTAAACCCTAAACCTTAACCCCAAATTTGCCTACTGTTGGCATAACCTGTTAATAGTAGCCCTTGATGCCCATACATGTTACAGGCCAAGGCTACTTGCTACTGCTAGTAGGCCATAATTGCCCATGCATGTAACAAGCTGTCATTGCCTGATCATGGCATAAGAATATGTTTGAGTTACACAAATATAAAATATATTATATTTTATATAGACTTGATATTGGATTGTGTAAATTACTAAATAAGTTTTTAATTTATCAAATTAGTATTTACAATGTATTGATAACATAAACAATCCATTTCATAATATGAATCATATATAGTTATTTTGTTTAGAATTGAATTATATATAATTTTAACAATACAAGATTGAAAAATATAATTTTTGTAGTTTATAAAAGAAAATCGTTCTATAAGTAACCCAAATAATATAATTTCAACAATAATTTATAATTTAATCTAATATATATAAAACTGAAGACATATGACTTTTGGTTGATCTTATAATATCATGTCACATAAGCTTTTTAAGCCTCATAATTTTACAATTCAGTATTCTAATATAAATCTTAATTAAATATAAATTTTATTCTATATTTAAACATTCCATTCCATTAGAATCATGGTACAATATATTTTCTTTAAATAATAAATATATAATTCTATATATACACACACAATCATAATAAATGCTTGATGTTAGAACTTAGAATATATACTATATAGTTCCATTTACAAATACACTCATAATAAATATCTATTAATTATCATAGAATTTCATATATAGACAAAAAAAATAAAATAAAAGAGAAAAAAAATCATATTATTTTAGAATTTTCCCATGGTTATTAACCAGTTTATTTATTATTTAGAAAAAAAAACTATAATTTATTTATTAATTACTAGCATGGATTTGTAAAGTAAAAATAGAAAAATAAAAACTTTTGTCGATGATGTTTATACGAGAGAATATCAAGTTAATCAAGTTGTTGTGAACAAGTTTGAATTATTGGACAATAAAATGATATAGTTTTTAGATAAGTACATATATACACTAGCCTACATATCTCATCACGCCCCTAAGAATTTCTTTGATTGGAAAATATAACAACTCCAAATATGATGACTGAAAATTTTTAACCTTTAAAAACAAAATAAAAGAGACTCACACGCTCATTCCATAATTATTGTCCATTTAGGTAATCTTTAAATGCGATTATTATCAATGTATTAGTGATTGAAAGATGATAATATATATTTTATGAACGAAGATGATAATATATATATATATATATATATCTGTGTGTTTGTGTGTGTGTGTGTGTGTGTGTGTGTGTGTTGGATAATTTGCTTTTGGATAAGCTTGAACATATTAGTAAGAGTATGCATGGGTAAGGGTCGTCAATGGGCCGGGTCGGGCCGGCCCGGCCCATGTTTACTTGGCCCATGGGTAGAATGGGCTGGGTATAATGGGCTTTTAACTAGTTAATGGGCCGGGTCGGGCTGGGCCGAAAGAGAAAACCTCAGCCCATGACCCTGCCCATGGGTAATGCCCATTTTGTCTTTAGTGAGCTGGGCTATCAGGTTTGGCCTAATGGGCTGCCCATGGGTTTGTATTAGCATATTATTTTATTATTTTTATAAGGAAATAATCAATTTTTTATAAGGGAATAATCAATCTATTTTTTTAAAGGAAAGAATTAAAGAATTTAATACTTAATTACAAATTTTTTTACAGTCAAATTTATTTAATTTTTTGTTTCGTTGATGGAAACATATTTAATTTTTTTTTATTAAGGCTTTAAATAGTTTTTTATTTTTATATTTTATAAAAAAACTGTCAAATGGTTAATTCAAAATTGCTAGACTACTAGAAAAATATATATTTAATAAACTAAGTTTAGCATAATTACGTTGAGTATTTTAGTGGTTGAGAGAGTTCTTTTAAGAAATTCTTATATAATATTTCAAGATCAATCCTTCATACACTTTCTATATATTTTTGTTATGAATTATGAGTTATTGGACTGGGCCAACGGGTTAGGCCAACGGGCTAGGCTACTGGGTACCCATGGGCATAAAAACTAGCCCACGGCCTGACCCACTGGGCTAGTGGGCTACCCATGGGTCTCAATAACAACGGGCTGGGCCGCCCATTAGCCCGGTGGGCCATTGGGTTTTTGGGCCGGGCTATGGGCCGTGGGCTATTTGATGACCCTTATGCATGGGTCGGGTTGAGGGGATTTTTCGACCCAACCTACCATGGTGGGTTAAGAAAAAATCCAACCTAACCTAACCCATCACAAGGGTTCAATCCAATCCAATCCAACTCACATGGATCAAGTTGAGTCGAGTTGAACCCATGAATTGGGTATTTTTTTTTTAATACTATTATTATTAAAATTAACCAAAATATATATATATATATATATATATATATATATATCCCACTTACCACCTAATTTTTTTTTTTTTTTAGATAAACTAATTGCTAAACACACACACATACACAATTTAATTACATTCTCTCACCAAGGTCAAACACATTACTTAACCTAAAGTACCACTACAAGAGAGCCTACTTGCCACTTGAGTTGAAAAACAAAATATACATGAACTAGTATCCCAACTCAGATATAAACAAATAAGAGTGGAGTGAGAGAGTGGGAATGGGAGGTAGCATAGAGAGAATTGAGTCTTAGAGCATTGATATTGGTGGTGCTAAAAAGCAATATTGCTATTTTTAGCACCACCAATACCAAAAAGCATGCTACAATAGTGGTGTCATAGCTAAAAATTTTTAGCTTCTTGCTACAAATTTTTAGCTTCTTGCTACAGTGCACAACCATCTCTGCACTATAGTAAAAAAGCTAAAGCAAAATTTTTTATTTTATTATACTTCCACGCTTTGCTTTCTCTCTTGCATGCTCATCTTTTTTTTTTCTTGCAAGTTGTTTTCTTCTTCTTCTTTGTTTTGTTTTGTTTTGTTTTTTGTTTTTTGTTTTTTGTTTTTTGTTTTTTGTTTTTTTGCCTCTTTCTCCCTTACACACTATTTTTCAGCTAATGACTCTAGCTCTCTTCAGTTTTTAGATTTGATATGTTGGATTGTTTTACGGGTTTTGTAAATTGGAATTTTGTGAAATTTTAGAATTTTTTTGCAAATTTGTGTGTTAGTGTGTTCAGATGGGAAGAAAAATAAAAGGCCAAATCCACTGCAATAGTGGTTGTGATGGTTGTTTATTGTAGTGAATATATTATTTTATTGTGTTGTTTATATTATTTTATTGTATTAAAAGCTAAACAAAACTATTAATATTGGGTGTTTTGTAAAGTGAGAAGGTAAAATAAATAAATTTTTTGTGGTGCCAAATAGTTAAATTTATAGCTCCATCAAGGTGGATGTTCTTATATATATATATATATATATATATATATATATATAAATAAAAACTGAATAGAGGAAAAAATAAAAAAAAAATTATTAATTATATATTATATTTTTAAATATATATAATTTAAATTTTAAATATATAGATGGGTCGGCTGGAAAGTGATCCGATTCAACCGCCATACAGAGCCGCAACCCGAAGATAAAATAAACGCGCTTCTAACCTTTGGTTGGTCTCTCTCCTTTCTCATATAAAAGGCCATAGCGAAGTAAAAAAGAATACAGAAAAAGCAGAAGCAGCAAAATTAAGTCGACCATGGCGAACGGTGATATTCCTGAAGATGCCAATGGGCTTAAGATTTTCCCTCTTCGGTTTGTTTATTTTTTTTATTTTTTATGTTTGATTCAGATTGCCCTGGTACCCAATCAGATTCGGCAGGTTTTCTACCTCTTTAATTTTTCTTTTTTCCCAGCTCTCTAAAATTTTTAATTTTGTTTTTGTTTATGTTGTTGTTGTGGTGGTTATTTTATGTTTTACTAGTTGTTCGTGGAGTAATTCTGATTTTCCTAGGTCATATTGTCTGAAATTTGAGTTTTTGAAAATTTTTAATTTGTTATCTTTGTGTGCTGTACAAGTTTGGTTTTAGTGTTATTGAGACTATGGTTACCCACAAACCTAAGGTGTGAATTTAGGGAATGTTAAGCATGTTACTTGTTAGGTTGCGATTGTAAAAGCTGTTGCAAAATGGCATTTTGGGTCTAAAAATGAGCGGCGTTTTGGGTTTTAGAAAGTGGTTTTAGGCTCCAGACTCTTATTGTCTCATGCTAAACTTGGAGTTCTAGAGTAGTAGTGTATATGTATTATAGCAACAGGCACGTTTGTTGTTGCTTGTTAACTTAGAACACACTTAGCTAGGAAAGAACCTTACTGTGGAACAAGTTGTGTAGAAGATTACATGTGAATGGATGAAAGGGGAAAGAGGAAGTTACGGTTTAGAACATCTATTGGTGTGTTTATTTATTAGGATTGGTTTCCATTATTTACAAAACTAGGTGAACTTATTCCAGTGGAGGCTAAAACTGCCATGTTTGGTAGCCCAGAACTAGGGAATCAGAATGCTGTTTCAATAGCTTCAACTGCATTGCAGTTATATGATTATAGCTTGAATAAAAAAGGTATAGAATTTTTCCCTCCACAATCAAATAAAGATTAGCTCAAAGCAATCACGTTGCCCATCAAATCACAGAAAGCTCATTGAAGAACACAACTTCAACCAGCATTAATAATATTTTTGATAGGTAATAATAACTTTACTTCATGTACAATGAACACAAACAAGGCAATGGCTCACATTAATTCTGGTGTCCCCATTCCATGTTTTCCCTCGACACCCACAACAACTCTAATTGGTTTGAAAAATTAGAGAGGGAAACCGTCTCTATCTTAATTAAGAGAATCGTCATAGTAGAAACCATCCTCCATAAAGATTAAAATGAGTGGGTATGGTGAAACCACCAAATCAGAAAGAACCCACTTCTAATTTCTAAATGACCTTCAAAACATGCAAATCTATTATATAGTATACCCATCAACGACCCCCTCCAAAAGCCCTAATAGCTCAATCTGTAATGAAAGTTTCCATTAATCACTATCTCATTTTGTCCCGCCAATGTATCAACTACCATCACTAACTTTCAGTACTTATACATCAAACAACCATGTAAACCAACTGCTGATGTCATTTTTATTTAACATACTTTAAAGGGTATCTTCTTACGTTGGTTAAGTTTCACTGCCTATATAGTATATTCCAAACAAGCATATGATTAAACAAAGACTATATATTGAATTGTCCGTTTACTAAGAAGAAAGAGAGGAAATTACTACAATGAATTTGACAACTTTGGACAAAATATTTTGAGGTGTGACAATGACAAGTAGTTAAAAGAAATCTTGAATTTTTCTGTTAAACACAAAGGAGAAAGACAGATTCATCTTACTCTTTGAAAAGAAAAGGATGGAGTTGAGAAGGTATGCAGAGCGAGCTCTATTAAAAAATTGACTTATATAAGTTCCTGCTTTGCTAGTTTCCTTATCCTGGCAGCTAGGCATGGTTTCAGTTAGCCTTTGGTATTACAAGCAATTCATCAACTGCCAGTCAAATTAATGTCTTTTTCTTTTTGCTCCTTTTTCCCTGATAAGGTGTTTGCTGATGATGAACATTAATCTATTTCATTTACTTGTTTTACTGAACATACCCTTAGACCAAAAAGGCAAAAACTTCAAAATTAAAACTAAGTGAAAATTCCAAAAAGAGCAATCACTCTCTGGGGCTTGCAGCCCAAAATGAATGGCAGAAGTATGGATTAATTATTCAAGGATGGTGTTTCATTTATGCATAACATGTTTTAAGTGTGACTAACACTCTTTTAGTTAATATTCTGCAAACATATTTTATGACTCAGATGTAGTCTTAATGTTCTATACGCTTGTTTCTGCAGACTTGGTTGTCATTGCAGAAAGGATGGCTAATGTTAAGCATAAGATATTTGTTTTATCAGGGAAGGGTGGAGTTTGCAAGAGCACATTCTCTGCCTAACTTTCATTCGCCCTAGCAGCTATGGACTTCCAGATAGGTCTACTTGACATTGACATTTGTGGCCTGAGCATCCCAAAGATGCTTGGCCTAGAAGGTCAAGGAATCCACAAGAGCAACCTCGGCTGGTCTCCTGTCTATGTTGATGGTAATATCGGGGTCATATCAATTGGATTCATGCTTCCTGGCCTAATGAAGCTGTCATATGGAGGGGCCCTCGCAAGACTGGGCTTATCAAGAATTTCCTGAAGGACGTGTACTGGAATGAACTTGATTTTTTGGTTGTTGATGCTCCTCCCAGGACCTCAGATGAGCAGATCTCAATTGTTCAATGCCTTGGGGCTACTGGAATAGATGGTGCAATTATTGTCACCACTCTGCAACAAGTCTCCTTGATTGATGTGCGAAAAGAAATCACTTTCTGCAAAAAAGTTGGAGTTAAGATTCTTGGGGTTGCTGAGAACATGAGTGGCTTGTGCCAGCTATTGATGGATTTCAAGTTTACGAGGATGACAGAGACAGGTGAACATATAGATATTTCGGAGTGGGTTAGGGAATATCTTAGAGAGAAAGCACCAGAACTTCCAAATTTGATTGCTTGCAGTGAAGTGTTTGATAGTAGCAGTGGTGGTGCAGAAAAAATGTGCAGGGAAATGGATGTGCCTTTTCTTGGGAAGGTGCCATTGGACCCACAGCTTTGTAAGGCTGCTGAAGAAGGTAGATCCTGCTTCATTGATAATAAATGCCAGTTGAGCGCTCCTGCATTGAAGATCATCATAGAAAAACTGATTGAAAATAATGGATTCTTAAGAGTGTTGGTAGATAGTGCATAGGCTGTTAGCTTCAGCTTGTGGTCCTTATGTGGATCAAAATTCTGTGTTTTTTTGTCCCCTTTTTCTGTTTAATGATAGCATGGATTCTTTAGCTTGTGGCTTTTGAATTACTTGGCTTATATGTATTTATTCAAAACATGGCTGCTACGTGAATATAATGATATTTAACCTCTGGAGTTTTGTGGCCATGCGTTCTGCATAGTCCTTGGAAATGTTTTGAAGTGATTTGGGATAATTGGTCTCTGATGCATACACCAAAAGCATTTGTTCTCACTTCAAAGGTTCTTCTAAAATGCAAGCAGCAATCATCTTTAATCATCCTTAATCAAAGGATTAACCCTTGTATCAGCCACGATGATGGTTCCATACCATATTAGAATGGACATTAGTTTCTAAATTTAGAGGCCTACAATGATTAAAAGACACGCTGCTCTGATGCCCGATTGTGATGAGTTGATTCTTAACAAAAATGGATATATGAGACACTTGTAATATAGTTATCTTCTTCTCCCATAAGGCCAACTACTTCATCCGTTTATCTTGCTCTGCATTAAAATTTCATCAGCATATTTGTGCTTGATTTTGATACATTTGGCCACTATCACATGTATCATGACGCTAATAAGAAGCATATGATATGCAGTTGTTAAATAAATTCTGTGTAGACCAGAGGGGTGGCACTAGGGGTATTCGTAGTGCGGTTTTGGACCATTTTAAGCACCGCACTGCACTTTGTTGTGCAGTTTGGTCAAAATCATAACCTGCACAAGGTAGGTTGCTTTCAGAATGATATTACATAGGAAAGCTACAATACTAGACTCTAATTGATACTAATCTCATTTTACAGGCTGGTGTGAACTTAGGAAGCTCCAAGAGATAGACCTCAGCTACAATAATTTTGAAGGGACACTACCTTTGTGTATGGCAAACTTGACATCACTTCAAGTATTGGATCTCTCTAACAATCACTTCAACGGGAACATTGCCCGGTCCCGATTACCAAGTTTGACATCTCATGAGTGCCTCTCTCTGTCAAATAACGACTTCTTGATCCCAGCCACAATGTCCACCTTTTCTAACCTCTCACATCTTAAGGTCTTCTTAAATGATAACAATAAAATTGCCTTTGAACCTAACGCTCATACTTGGATTCCAACCTTCCAATTTCGAGTTTTGAATCTTTCTAACGGACTCAATGGCACAACTCCTAGATTTCTTCATTACCAATATGAGTTGGTAGTGATTGATCTCTCTCACAATAATTTGGTTGGAAAGTTTCCCACTTGGTTGCTAGAAATCAGTACAAAATTGGAGTCCCTTTTCTTAAGTAATAACTCTTTCACAAGGCCTTTCATGCTGCCATATGATATTAGTCACAACATTAAATACATAGATATTTCATATAATCACTTACAAGGTCCAATCCTCAAACTTTGGTTAATTTTTCCAAATTTAGAATCTTTAAACATGTCTAAAAATGCATTTCAAGGTAGTATACCTTCTTCTTTTGGGAAATTGGTTTTCTTACAATCTCTAAGACTTGTTTGGGAATCATTTATCAGGAACAATACCAATGCATTTCGCAATGGGCTGCCACAACTAAACATTTCTCAAATTGTCATATAATAACTTCAGTGGCCAAATATTTCCCACCCATTTCAATCTCACTTGGTTATCATATTTACTTTTGGATAACAATGACTTATCGGGAATGATCCCAAATAGCATCTCAATGTTAAATACTCAGGGTGAGGGTTTCGGCTAAAACTCAAGAAATAACTTGCATCTTGAAAATGGAAATTCTCACAACATACTTCCTCATCTTTAGTGCTAACTAGGCATTAAATAATTTAAATTGCTTCTTCAAGATTGCATTTTACTTGCTATCGTAACTTGAATATTTTATTCCAAGAAGTTTACAAAAGGAAACCTAGATCAGTAAGCATGCAATGGAATTTGCTATAAGCATCGTGACATTTCACTATATCAATACAAATGAACATATGAGAGTTTCAAACTAAACTAAGAAAAAAAAAATTGAGGACCTCCTCTTTTTTGTCTAATATAGTTCTAAAAATAATGGTTTTGATCAAGAAAATATTTGTACTATGGAAAATAACAGGGTATTCGCGGAATACAATTGACAAGATTCTTCAAATCAGTATAAAAAAAAAAAAAAATGCAAGTTACCTACCACATTGGACTTACTCTCAAGTGGTTTGAAGGGTGCCATAGGTAGGTAACTTGCATTTATTTCATATTTTAAGCAAAAGTCACATTCGTAGCAACCGTAAGAACTCAAGAATATGCTCTTTTTAGCAAAAATGATGAGGTAAGTATTATTTTTAAAAAGAGAACAAAAATCCTAGAGATGCCCTGTGGGTGGAAGCTAAACTCACATTGCTAGCGGTTTCAACAGAAGAAAATAAAGGGTTATGCCATGTTACTTTGAGGGAGATGCACAATTTCATGCCATAATGCAGAACCTTATGAGAATATTGTTTCATGGTGTGATTTCTTGCAATATGTAGGTCTTATAAATGTGTGGAGGCCTCCAAATATGAGAGAAGGTAGTCTATGAGACGATCTATTATGATAATTTCTCCCATATATGAAGGATGGTATTGTGCAATCAGCAAGGTGTATTTCATATATGCTATTTAATATCAAACACACGATTTTTTTTTCCCTTGAGTTTTTGGGATTTCTTTTTGGAAAATGTTAAAGATACTACACATGATAAACAAATGTGATTAAAAGATTTTAAAAACATAATAAATGAATATTTGATTTTTTTGGTGATTAATGATACATCATTTTATAAAAATAATATAATAAAATTTATAGTATCTTTAGCATTACTCTCTCTCTTTTCTATAAAAAGATATAAGTTCGGCTGAGTTGTTATCTCGTTGCACAAATATCGCCTCTTGTCCTTTGTTACTTAAAAAAAAAAAAAAAACACTCTTTGGTAAAAAGCGCATAAACTAGTCCATTCCAGTATTTTTTTTTTTTTTTCTTTCCTCAAAGAAAATGAAAAAATTTCTTCTACTTTTTTTTTTAGTAAAAAAAAATAAAAAAAGCACTCATGGTGTTGGATGGAAGATTCGATGGACATGAAGCCTTCAGTTGTCATGGTCAATGTAATTATCTCAAATAATGCACAATTCATAATGAGCAATACTTCTAAATACAAACACAACAATTTTCACAATTTTTTTTTTACAAGAATTGAGTTGACAAATTTTTATTAATTATTATCTAATAGACGTCACTTTCTTACTGCCATTAATAACTTGCCACCTACGTGATTGTAAATTCTTTTTATAAAATTATTTGTGTATGTAAACTCTTGGTCATATGGAAAATTATATCTTAATAAGTATTATGTTCTTGGAAAATGTTTCGTCGTGATGGTTTGCCTATGCCATTGACGTTATTTGAGGAGATCTAGACTCAACAAAAGGCCAAAGCATCAATTGTCATCTCTTAACTCGTATTTATTGCCTTCTTGGAAAAAATTTTCATAATAAATTTAGTCTATATCACTAGTATTACATACTTCGCATTATTTGAGATAACTTACAACATGAGAATTGAACAAAGTGCCAGTTATTTTATAAATCATATCTAGTGCCTTCTTGTAAACTCTTTCATAGTGAATACTAGTCTATATCACTAGTATTATGAATTTTAAATTATTTGAGATAACTTAGGCCATGAGAGTTGAAGAAAGCAACAATTGACCTTTTTTAACTTGTATTTATTGCATTATTGGAAAGTCTTTCAACACACACACAAAATGTAAGTCTATCATTGTCCTTGATCACAATCTAATTGAAAAAATTGTGCGATCTAAATGGTGTATTTCTTACATTGCTATCTAATATCTACCACATTTATGATTTTTTCCTTGGGTTTTTAGGATTCTCTTTTCTTTGAAAAATATTATATTTTACTACATAAAATTTTATAGATTAATGGGGTAATAAGTGTGACTGGTGGGTTATAAAATTTTAATTAATGAGTGTTTGAATTTTTTTTTTTTTTGTGTGATTTGCGACACAACGGTTGTAAAGACAATATAGTAAAGTCTAGGGTCGGACTGTGACAATTTTATGCCTAAGGCAACGATTTTATTTGAGGCTTTTTATTTTATTTTATTCAAATATCATTTAGATGTCATTATTAAATTTAATATTGTAACTCTAGTTTTTTAATTTCATTTTTCTTGCTTTTTTATATACAAAATTACTAACTATGTTTCTAAATTTAAGTTTTTCTAACATCTACTTTTAAATTTTGAGCCGACTTTGGAGTATCATGTGATAGCATTTCAATGTTTGATATATAAAAAAGAGTATTACTTTCCCTCTAAAATGAGGTGAGTTTATTTGCTTTTGTTATATAAAACAACATGCTTTTAATGTGGTACTATCTTTTTGCATATGACTTTTATAAGTTTTCTTTTAAAATGATGTGTGCAACACAGTTTCCCCCATTGCAAATGAAGCAGGGATGCTTTAAAATTTTATTGTTTGCTAGTTGTTTCTTTTTTCTAAGTTTGATAGGATTTTTTTCATTCATATATAAGGATAATCAATCCATGCTGTTTAGACAGCATCTATTTTCGATAGGTCTGGAATGCTTTGATTGAATGCAACTTCATGTTAAGTTGGCACTTGTCATTATGCTGAGGGAATAGTAGGTATATAGCTTCAGATTTCACTGTTTAGTGAAATTCCATTTTCAAGGTGCAATTTTACTCTTTGATATACTAGTCAAATCGTTCAATGTTTTCCCAAGTGGCGCATTCTTTGTTAAGAGAATTGAAATATTCTTAAGTGCCACATCAGAGATAATAACAAATTAAATTTTGACTTTTTGTTTCATTTGGTTCAATGTTTCAAGAACTTTCATATTGAAAAATAAATATTCTTAATTTGATTCCTTTGGTTTAATGTTTCAAAACTTTTCCTCCCTTATACATTCAAATTTTTGCATTTCAATTCACCATTTTCTGCCTTAAATAAAGTGATACATGGTGAAAGAAATTGAATTCTAATTTCCAAATTTGATTTTGGTATTGAGAGAGAGAGAGAGAGAGAGAGAGAGAGATTATCTAGTGTGTGGTCATGTGAAAGAGTGGATGGCTAATATTGACAATCCATCGTGTGGGAGAGAGACATAAAAAATTGAAATCTCAAGTCATTACGAGAAATTAACTTGAATGATAATTTGATGCATTCATATAATTTTATTTTTGTTTAAAAATTTAGGATTTCATATCAGTGTGGTTTTTATTATTCCTACCATTTTAGAGGTCTTCTTGAAGTGAGGGAGTTCACATTGTTTTTAATTATAAAAAAATAATTATTAATTTAAAATTTTTGCGACCCTAAGGCTAGGCAATAGCTTAAGTGGCCTTGCCCAAGGGTCAACCCCGCTCTTTGCACCAATATTTTTTAGGCGAAAAGCACATTAAAGTTCCTACATTTTCACACGATTCCCACTTTGGTTCCTATCTTTTATTTTCACTACTTATAGTCCCTAAAATCAAAAAAATGATCTCGTTTTGGTCCATACCGTCAATGCCTTAACGGCAAAATCCTAGGTGGCAGACGGAACACTCTACTAGCTGACATGGCGCTGATGTGGTAGTTATGTGGTGATTAAAAAATTATTATTTGGCATTTTATATGCCACGTCAGCATTTAGAATTTTTTTTAAGCCATTTCAGAAAATTTAAAACCAAAAAAGAAAATAAATTAAAAAAAAAAACTTGAATCAAATTAAAAAAACGGTTTCAAAAAAAATCTAATTAAAAAACAAACAATTACATTTTTTTTTCTTTTTTTTGGAACGAAGAACACGAAGAACCCAGGCTCCGATGATTCCATTCCGCCATAAAACACCAAGTCCTTCTTGTAAAAATGCATAGATCCTCCTTTTCCTTTGGAGCAACCGTCTATGCGGCCCATGAGCTCAGAGAAAACCTCCAATAGCGTCCTGCCGCGGTCGAGAAAACTATAGTGATCGCGATAAGCGGTGATGATACTATCTTTCTTTGTGATCGCGGCCTCCATTTCGATGGCGACGGCCTCTTGGCCATCGTATAGGTGGCAAAACCCGCGGATTAGTTTGCCCTTGTAGAGCAAGTAGGCAGCAATCTCCATGCGGCGCATCATCGCCATGTCGTGGATAAAGGAGAGGAACTCCGATGGCGTGGTCTCGACGGAGTGCGACGACGATTCGCATTTATGGGAGGTGAAGGGAACAGCGGTCTCGATCGTGAGGGTTCTAGTGTCATCGGTTGAGAGTTGATGGGGGAGATTTGGGGAGATGAAGGCGGAGATAGGGCAGAGGAGATTAGAGCGCGAGGTTAAAGAAGCTACGTGTGCTAAGGCCATCTCAATCGTTTTGGATGATCGTTCTGGCCCTATGAAGAGAGAGAGAGAGAGAGAGAGAGAGAGAGTGAAGAGGTGAAATGAAATGAGATTATCGATTCTTCGTTTTGGGTTCTTCGTTCCAAAAAAAAAGAAAAAAATAATAATTTAAAGGTTTGTTTTTTAATTAAAATTTTTTTTTGAAACCGTTTTTTAATTAGATTCAAGTTTTTTTTTTAATTTATTTTCTTTTTTGGTTTAAATTTTCTGACATGGCTTTTAAAAAAATTAAAATGCTAACGTGGCATATAAAATGCCAGATAATATTTTTTAAATAATATTTTAATCACCACATCACTGCCATATCAGCGCCACGTCAGCTAGTAGAAGGTTCCGTATGCCATCTAAGATTTTGCCATTAGGGCACTGACAATAAGGACCAAAATGAGATCACTTTTTTGATTTTAGGGACTAAAAGCGGTGAAAATAAAAAATAGGGACCAAAGTGAAAATCGTGTAAAAATATAGAGACTAAAATGTGCTTTTCACCTATTTTTTAATTTATTTTTTCATGTTGAAGGTACATCCTTATATATTTTTATAATATTCATAGCATTTTCACCTCTTTAGTGAAAGCACATATCCTTTTAAGTCTTTTGCCTTTTCTCAATGAAAATGAATAATTTTTTTTCCACCTTCTATGTTAGTCAAAAATCAAATTCCAAGGTCGTGGGTGTAAAGATATAATGTATGTCAAAGTCTTCAACTCTCGTGGTCTAGGTTATCTCAAATAATGCAAAATTCATGATACTAGTGATATAGACTAGCATTTACTATGGAATACTTTCCAAGAAAGTACTGGATACAAATTTATAAAAGGTAGTTGATTTGTTGAGGTCTAAGTTCTCGGTATTTAGTTGAGTCCAAGTCTTCTAGAACTTAAGGGAAGCCTTACTAATTGCCCCAAAGTCTTTGGCCTTAATTTTCTTGAGTTTAGGTATTCTCAATTAATGGAAAGCTGGTAGTACCAATAGACTAGTCATAATTAAACATTTTCCAAGATAGTACTAGATACGAAATTAGGATCAGCACCATTCAAACCAAAGGCTTTGGCCTCTTCTTGAGTATATGTTGCATTCTGGCTCTATCGTTGCCTGCCTTTGTATTAGTAGTGGATGTAGCTTTCCTGCTTGTTAATGGATTAGACAAAAATTAAGATAGAGAGGAAAACGTGAATGAATTAGATAGAAACAAAAATAAATAAATAAATAAGTGTGCCATTTTTCTTCTATTTCTTTTATTTTTGTCTCTCACGGATCTAAGAATTTGGTAAATTTCTGTAAAAAAGTGCAACAACATTATGAGATCAACCAAAAGTCAAATTTCATTTGTGTGAAACTATATTAGTAAGGTTTACTTCCCTCAATCAAAGTATTTACTCATCAAAAGAAAATAAATTATTTTCTTGCAACTTTTTTACTTGGAAAAGATCGCCATCGTAGCTGGGTGGAAAGACACCATGATGCGAACTGCGAAGTCTTAGTCCAGGTAATCTCAGATAATGGATGAACATGACTCAGCCGACAAAGAGAGTGATTGCTGTGAGTGGGAAGGTGTCAAGTGTAACATCACTATGAAGCATTTTGCAAGAACGTATTACATACAAATTACAAAAACACCATTGACGCCAAAAATATGACTTAAGTTCAACAGGCAATATATATATATATATATATATATATATTGCTTTCTTACTCAACAAGAAATAACAGCTAGCAGTACAATTTAATTTCTATATACAACGTAGCTCGGAGTTTTTCTTTCATCAGCAAACGTTTTCTTCTAACAACTCTCATAAAAGGTTTCAGAAGAGAAAAATGATGATGATGGGGGAAACATGGTCTCAGCTAGGCTCACTGATTGCAACCGCAATGTTTCTTTGGGCCATGTTTGACAAATATTTCCCTCCCCATCTTCGTAGCCTAATCCTAAGTCATGCTAAGAAATTGACTAGTTTCGTGTACCCTTATATCCAAATTAAGTTCCCTGAATTCACTGGCGAGTATCTTAAGCGTAGTGAAGCCTATGCTGCCATTGAAACATACCTCAGTAGCAAGTCCTCCAGCGAAGCTAAAAATCTTAAAGCAGTAGTTGTCAAAGACAGCAGTGAACCTGTACAACTGAGCATGGACGAGAACGAAGAAGTTACAGATGAATTTGAAGGCATGAAGGTTTGGTGGGGTGTAAAGAAAATCGCCCCAAGAACACAGTCATTTTCTTTCTACCCAGAGATGGAGGAGAAGAGGTATTACAAGCTCACATTCCATAAATCTCACCGAGAAACTCTCTGTGGGAAATACATCAATCATGTCCTGCAAGAAGGAAAAGCAATAACGGTGAGAAATCGACAAAGGAAGTTGTGCATCAACAATCCTAGTCAGAATTGGGGTGGCTACAGATCAACCAAATGGAGCCATGTCACTTTTGAGCACCCAGCAAGTTTTAACACTTTGGCCATGGACTCGAAGAAAAAGGAAGAAATCATCAATGACCTTATTAAGTTCAGTGAGGGAAAAGATTATTATGCTAAGATTGGCAAGGCCTGGAAGCGTGGCTATCTACTCTATGGTCCTCCTGGAACTGGTAAGTCTAGCATGATTGCTGCTATGGCTAACTACTTGAACTACGATATCTATGATCTTGAATTGACGACGGTTAAGGACAACACGGAGCTGAGGAGGCTTTTGATCGAGACGACAAGTAAGTCTATTATTGTGATTGAAGATATTGATTGCTCACTTGATCTTACGGGTCAACGAAAAGAGAAAAAGGATCAAGAGAAGGGTGAGGAAAAGAAGGACCCCGCTAGTAAAATGGCCAAAGGAGGAGAAGAAAGTAGTAGTAAGGTCACTCTCTCTGGTTTGTTGAATTTTATAGATGGGCTGTGGTCAGCTTGTGGGGGAGAGAGGATCATTGTTTTCACCACTAATTATGTGGAAAAGCTTGATCCGGCTCTCATTAGGAGGGGACGTATGGACATGCACATAGAAATGTCCTATTGTGGCTTTGATGCATTCAAGGTTCTTGCCAAGAATTATTTGGATGTTGACTCACATGAATTGTTTGCGACCATTGACCATTTGTTTGAGGAAACCGATATGACACCTGCTGATGTTGCTGAGAATTTGATGCCTAAGTCACAGAATGAAGATGCTGAGACTTGTTTAAAGAAATTGATTGAAGCTATTAAAACGGCCAAAGAGGAAGCAACAAAGAAGGCTGAGGAAGAGGCACGGTTAAAGGCAGAGAAAGAAGAGAAAGAGAAGCAAGAAGCTACTCAAGAAGATGTGAAAGTTGATGAGTCTTTAGCTAAAGATGTCAAAGAGAATGGTGTTGATGTTGTGAAAGATGACAAGAAATTGGGTAAAGAGGTGAAAGAAAATGGAGTCACCGCCTGAAGTAAACTAGGATACAATTATGACTGAATTTGTTCTTGTGTGCTCTGCATTATGCATATTAAAAGCCATCATTTGCCATATTGATGCTTGAAGAATGTGAAAAGATGTGTAATAGTACTATGGTGGTTAGAACTACTAGTCTACTAGGCTGTAGTGTGTAGATGTTTGTATGTTTTTAGTTTGTTTAATAAGAATTACTCTGTTCCTATAAGATTCAATAAGAACTACTCTGTTCCGATAATATATGAATCAAGCGGGTCTCATCACCTTTACCATACTGTTCATGCTTTTCTTTTTCTTTTTCTTTTTTATATAAAAAGAACAGATGAGAAGTCAAAGCAGCGCCAAGTATTTGTAGATTGTAGTACTGTTCTAGGCTCCTAATTATTTTATGAATATAGAAAAATAAATTACTGCCAAAATAGAAGTCAAAATTTTTTTATTGTTAAGTTACACATGCACCCAATGATTCTTAAACTCACGATCTCACAATCCAACTAATTATTGTGGTAGACAGAAGTGCCAGTTGAGCTATGGCCTATAGCCCATTATTAAAAATAAGATCTGCACTGTATTTGATATATCATTTATTCTTAAAGTGTTTTTATGATATAAAACATATTTTCTGCAAAGGTATTCGTTAAAATACTGGGATTGCTTTCTCTTTCATGCTTGTGTTTTCCTGTTCCCGGCTCTCTCTCTCACATAAAGTCTTAGTTACATCTTCTGTTGCAGCCAACTCTATTGACATTCTTATCGACAAGAAAGGATATAAGCACTTGTAGAAAAAAAAAATATATATATATTATTATTATTATTAATTTTATTATGGACTCGTTGGCAAATATTTTTTACAGTAACATTAGTTACGTGACCTGTTATTTATTATCAGCAATTTTTGCTTGTGTTTACTAAATCGTGTTGTGTTAGGACATATTTGTGCACATACTTGGAAGCTTTTGTTCATGATTGCTATTTCTATTTCTATTTCGGCTTGCTTAAATTGATCTCTAGCTGGCCCTCAATTGCTTTTATACATTCCGTTGCAGAGCGTTTTTCCTGGCATTCTTCAAGGGGATAAGTCAGACTCTCTTCTGTACGGTTCTGTTGACAATGGCAAGAAGATATGTTGGAATGATGATTTTCATTCCAAGGTTAGGGAGCATATAAGATTTGTTGCACGTCATGTTTCAGATTTTGCATAATATGTCTTTGTTAATTGCTATGTGAGAGTCCTCCTTAAACTTCTCTTGGGTTAAGATATCCATAATGGCTTAATTGTGCTGTCTTACAAGAAATATAATTTTCACTTATACCTATAAAAATAATATATAAATTTCATTTATGGTGTAAATGTAATTGGTATGCTTTATAAGAACATGTTATTTCAATGAAGGTTCCAGTTTGATCTCTCTTTCTGGGTTTGTCTATATGAATTGTCAAATGAGTTGTTAGTAGTGGTAAGCTTTTATTATCCTTAGGTTCTTGAGGCTGCTAAGCACCTTCATTTGAAGGAACATACTGTCCTAGATGGATCTGGAATTTTTTTCAATTAGCTGCCCCAGTGGAATGCAAGGGTATTGTTGGTTGTGATGGCAGGTGATTACTCTCTTGGATTGGTCTATTAGTCATACAAACCTAACTACTTGGTTACATTCTTCTTCTCAGTGCTTGGATTTCTTTATATATAACTAAATTTTGTTAAAAATTCTTAGTTAAATATGCTTAAATTTGCTTAACTCCAGTACCCAGCACTTTAAGCACCCATTTTCCTCAAACATTATTTCAGCTAGCTAGCTTGATGATTGAAATATTGACATTTTATTAGCTATATAGTAGTAAATCTCTGCTTCCATTTTACTACATTATTTTAGCTAGCTGGCTTAATGATTTAAATATTGATCATTTAAATCTCTAATTTAAATGCAAGTTCATGATAATTAGCATTTTACAAACATGTTATAATTTTGGGGATTTCCATTTGAATTCTACTAATTAAATTTCCTTAATATCATGACAAGAATGATAGATATATTGTAGCACCAAGCTTCCCAAGGTAACTATGAAACTACATATTATTCATTGTGAGCCATAAAATATCCAATACCAATTCATATTCAAAAACCTCACCCAAAGCCACATGACGGGGTCGTCACACAGACGAGGTAATCACCAATATCATGGCCAATGACAAAACCACATCAAAAGCTCACAAGTTAAAGTATTTGAAATACACAGTTCACTTCCAAGTAATTTCATAAAATATTTCAATAATCAAATAGCCACAATATTCTCAAAGTCCTCTAAACTATTTGTTGTCATAAATATTTTGCAAGAATTTCCCAAATAATACAAGCTAAGCTAAAACATCTTTAGAATTTTGCAAATAGTGCAATAAATTCATAAAATATGTCCCAAGAATTTTATAAAAGATGCTTATCTTTTCTATGCTAACAAATCATGCATTTCCCCATTTGCATTACCAAATATGATGCACTTTTCACAAATAATCACATACATTAAAGTTACAACATAAAGATTTCTAGGAAAACATAGTTTCCATAAACAATTTCCCAAAATGTGTTTAACCCAAAAAAAATGTTTTATGCAACATGACTATTTTCCAAAAATCCCATTAAAAAGCTACTCACCTCAAAAGGCCAACCAATTTTACCTCAACCAAGCATCACAAAATCAACTGATCTAGTCACTAGGTCCATCACCAAGAATATCGGAACCTAGAAACACAATGATCAAACCTATCAATAACAAGGCCTTTCACAATGTGCTTGTGTTTGGCATGCACAAGCACATTCTCAAATCACTATGGCAAGTAATAGTTAACATTTCATCAACTTCTTACATATGACCAAAATCATTACAACAACTCAACTCAAAACAGAAAAATCATCATAAAACACATAAAAGGCAGCCCCTCCTTCCTCCAACAAACCAAGTGCCAACTATCACATAACCACACCCCAAAAATCGTAGTTAACCCAACCAAGGTATTATACCCATCCATTGGATCAACCCCACATGAGCATTGAGCCATAAACAAAATAATCAAGGAAGTGGGTCAATGGAAAACTCACCTTAAAATCATTGTTTGGGGCAGCCAAAACTCATGGAAGATCATACTTGTTGGATTCAAGCTATTGAGGAGGTTATTTGAAGTGGTGGTAAGGATATAGGACCTTCAATGGATCAGCCATATAGGGCGGTGAGAACAAGAACAGAGAAAATACAAAACAGATGGCAAGGGGGGGAGAGAGAGAACTTGTAGGCTGACTTCTTAATTACAAGTTTGTCCCAAAAATATCTTGCATTTAATTACCAATCCACCCTTAAGGTTCCTCCAATGTTTCATCTAGCCCCATAAATCACTTAAGTATTCGTAAGTCTTTCATAAAATAATTAAAAACACAAATAAAAAAAATATTATTACCTTTAAAAAGAAAATTACTTTAAAAATATTTGAGGTGTTACACCACAATAAATAACATGCTTATTTATATTTATAAAGCATGTACATTCTGATATTAACTACACTTTGAAACTTGTTTTATATGTTCCATTTTTAATATAAACGTTTGCTTTATGGGAGAACGCCCAAGTTGCAGAAAGATCAAAATTTTAGTCCGAAAGAAATGCTCATGTGACCACTGATTCTTCAACAGCTGCAGGTGTTAACGAACAGGTGAGAAGAGTGGCAAATGCAACTGTAGCTTTTGATTGCTGTATAGTGGTGTTTTTGATAGGAGTGTATTGCATCCTTGAAAGTTTATTTTGTGATTAAATATTTATTTTTATTTTATCCGTTTTGTCCCTTTTTTTTCCTACCTTGTATTCTTGGACTACCTACTGCTAACTCACTTTATGTGCCAATTATATCTGTTGTGGTATGATTCACAATGGAATTAGCAGTGGTTTGAACTTTTTCTTTGTGTGTATATTAGCAGAATCTGTCATGCTTGTGTTTCTAGATGCTACTTTGGTGTGAATATAGCTGCTATAGTTGAAGCAACAAATTGAGTTATGCACTGCATGTTCTCGCTCTCTTTCTCTCCTTTTTATTATTATTTTTTTTATTTTATGGACATGGTTCTGGAGTAGAACCTCTATCATGCCTATGGTCCGTTTCTTGTGTCATTATTATTTCTGGTTTACTAGAGTGTTTAGTGAATGGGATATTTATGGGCCTATAGAATTAGCAAATTCCAAGGTTGAATTGGAGTATATATTTTCATATTTTGTTAAAATTAATTGACGGAAAAAAATCTGGTGGGTGCAGTAGTTGTTGGGGTACATTTTCATTTAAGGAATTGTGTATTTACTTGGATTTGGGCATGAAACTATAAATCACATGTTTATGTTACTATCATCATGTAAGACCAGTTCAATTTCTGTTTGGTATATATTATAATAAGAAATAGCTTGTGCCCTGAATTCCTTCTTAGTAATTTGCAATATGTGGTTCTTTCTGTTTCTGTTCACAGGATGTAATGAAAGAAGGGAGGGATGAGAATGTTAAGGATTGTGCTTCTTCCCAAGTTGAAACTGAACCACATGAGGACATTCTTTTCAACCCTAATGTCTTAACTGAATTTAAGTTGTCCGGGAGTCAAGAGGCAAGTTTGAAACTATTAATATTGTTTGTCAAGATTATTGGATTCTAAATTTGCTAATTTTCAGCCAGAAAAAAAAATAAAATAGAAAGAAATATCTGATATGTTTTTGACCCTTTGCCTACACCAGGAGATAACAGAAGATGAAGAAAATGTAAGGAAAGTGAGTTCATATCTTACAAATGTTGTGCTTCCAAAGTTTGTACAAGATCTTTGCACGGTTGAAGTTTCACCTATGGATGGACAAACATTAACTGAAGCACTCCATGCTCATGGAACTAATGTTCGCTATATTGGAAAAGTAAGTGTTTGTGAATGCTTAAATATTAGCATATAACTATGGAAAATATATATAAATCAATGCCTGAATTGAAATTTATTATTTGTGTTAAAGCTGTCATGTTCATAACTTTTCCATCTTTCTGCAAATGATTGTATTGCTTTTGACATGTCTGGAGCTTTGCTACAGGTGGATGATGGGACAAAACATTTACCTCATTTGTGGGATCTTTGTTCTAATGAGATTGTTGTTAGGTCTGCAAAGCACATCCTCAAGATGATAAGCATAATCTAAGCAGCTTCTACATTGTAAATGATGTTACAAAGTGTGTATACATTGTTTCAATTAATTCCACAGTTTCATCACAATAATTTGCAAAGAGGTGTCGCATGTTACTATGTCAATTGTAAAATGTGACATCTTTTTCCTGCCGTTGGTGTTAGAGATAGAAACCATCAACTTTGCCTACAAGAGGGCGGTCTGGCATAGCTTGCACGCATGCATGTGGAAACACATTTCCTGTTCACATCCACTCTTCCCTTCCTAGTCTGATTAAACTGACTCCATCTTGAGCGGGATGTTTTGAGAGATATAGAGGATCATGATATTGCGCCAGCTATATCACATTTCTTCAACTGCTTTTTTGGAAGTATTCAAGCTGTTGGCTCAAAAGTTGCTGCCAACAATATGCAGTCCAGAACCCACAAAAAGGTATGTGTCACATGGATCGATAGTTTCAGGATTTCTTATGGTTTTTTTTTTTTTGGCTTTTACTGCTTTTCAGCTTTGAGCTTTTTGTGAGCTAACTCTTGAGGCCATATGTTTCCTCAGTTTGTGGTCTGTCATTGTAATTGTACAACAATCAAAGCAATTTAGTTGCGTCTTCTTCAGAAGAAAGTTTAAATTTTTTCTTAAATTATTAAATGATGTTTAGAATCTAAAATCTTTACTAAATTCACTCATTTCTTAAATGGAAATGGTAACATGGAATTTTACTCTTGATGGAGAAATCTTGACCCAAGGCTGTTCTTTATGTTTCATATTTTTTTAGGACCAAGGAGGCCATCTAAGGGGCAAGGAAGGTTTAAAGGTGGAGCGTCTGCAAGGAAGAATCAGTTGTCATTTATGAATGTTAGCTCAGAAACTCTATGGTCTAACATACAAGAATTTGCTAAACTCAAATATCAGGTATCAGTTTTTATCAAGTCTCTACAAGGACACTGGATATTTCTGGAAGGTTGAAGGAGTCATTTCTTGCAAAAAGTATTTAAAATAAAAATATTTTTTTTGGGTTGCATCTTAGTAAATTTATTAGGCTATATCAAAAAAAATTTAATTAGGTGATTATTATTAATAAATTTTTTTCCCTTGCTTAATTAAAAAACTTGTGCAATTGGGAAATCTTTTAATGTGATTTTTTTTCCAATAGTACATCATCTGACGTCAAGGGGCCATATTCTGAAATGGGATCACATTTTAGATTGGTCCTTTTCCTTTTGATGCTGTAGAAAATAAAACGGACTAATTCTGTATCATATGGGATCCTCAAGCACATTCTTTCTTCCTTCCGTGATTCATGTCTAATGTGTGCTGGTATATGTTTGAAATATATTTTCTCATTGTTGTAGTTCGAATTGCCAGAGGATGCAAGGTCATGTGTAAAGAAAGTTTCTATTATACGGAATCTTTGCCAGAAGGTAATTATAAGTTCATCTTCTCAAATTGATTCTTGTTTTAATTTCATAACGCCACAATATATTATGCTACTATTGCCTAATGTAAAAAAAAAAAAAAAAAAATAATAATAATAATAATAATAATAATTTTGAGCACATGCTGTGAAGGATGGACAATAGTTTTAAGATTAGTTCAATTGCATATTTATGGTATATCATCTCTTACATTTATGCATTTTCCTTCTTATGCTTGGCGCTTTCTCATGCTATTGTCTGCTTTGTCTAAATATTTCCTATTATACATGTCAGGAGTTCGGGTCTTTTATAGTTGGCTGTGTCTAACTTATTATGCCTTAAATCATGTTCCACGAGTATTGATTTGTTAATATCTGAACATAAGCAACTACTATATATCATTGGGGTAAATTACTGTGCTTAGAGTCCCAGAATATGTTATTTCAGTCAGAATATGTATAGTCGCAACAACAGAAATGGAGGTAAATATTTTGCCATTTTGGTTCCCATGTTACCTGTGTGAACAATGATGTTATTTGTTACTTCATTGCCACAGTTTGTCTACCATGATTACTCAGCTTCAAAATTCATTTTATACCCAAGTATTAGATGGAATTTCACTTCCAGAATTTGGAAAACTTATACCACACTTGCCAAACTAGCTGGTCTTCTTGAAACTAGCTATTGTCCAACACGTTGAAATAGCACTTTTCTAACATGTTTTTCTTGGTATACACTGCCTATTTTGATAAGTACTTGTGGAATAAGATTAGTTCTTGGAGCCTGAGTACAGCCACCTAAATTCTTAATATGCTGGGTCCTGGGATTGCTTAATTTGATTTAGATTGTATATGTGAGTTTCCTGTTTTGCAACCCTGCTCAATTCTAGTTAGTTCAAGCACTAACATTTGTCTGCCTTAATGAAACTAATTGTGTATCTCATGTTAATATTCTATAGCTTAAGCTTCTGAAATAGCACACAACTTGCTTGAATATTGTTTTCTTTACATGTAGGCATAACTATTGCAGCTCGCAAATATGATTTTAATTCTGCAGCACCTTTCCAAACGTCCGACGTCATGAATCTCCAACCTATAGTGAAACATTCAATTCCCTTATGTTCAGAAGCCAAGGATCTTGTGGAAACGGGTAAAATCCAATTGGCTGAGGTATGAGTTATGCTTTGCTCTAGGTAGAACCAGTCTAGATAGATTTCATGAAAACTCACACAACCACCTATTGCAGAAGATTAAAACTTCTGCTGAGTGATTGTCGTCATGACTTTTTATTTCGTATTCTTGTATGGAAAGATATGGTATTTAGTCATGTGACTCTTTGTTCCAGGGAATGTTTAGTGAAGCCTACACATTATTTTCTGGGGCATTTTCAATACTTCAGCAGGTATGTTATTCCATTATTTGCCCTCTTTGGTTTCCTATGGTATGGTTTATAAATTTATTTTTTAATTGTGTTGCAGGTTACTGGTCCAATGCATCGGGAAGTTGCTAATTGCTGTCGGTTGACATCTCAACTAAAACGATTTTGCGTATTTGTTGCTAATATTGTTTGGTTGATCTTAGTGATATAAAAATTTATGCATCTTGTACTTTGATTTTGATCGTAGCTGTCAGGCACTAATGTTCCCCTGCAAGACATGACTGATTATAAATTTTTGCATCTTTAAATTAGCAATTATTTGGTTATAAGATTGATTTTCGATTCAGTGATCTGCACTTATAAAAGTAAAGCAGATCAATATGAAAATTTGTTTATGATTTGCTTGAGCCTGACCCGAGTTCCCTTTCTTAACTTTTCAGGTATCTTGCCATGGATTTGTATCATGCAGGAGACATGGCTGGTGCGATAATGCAACAGCACCAGGAATTGGTAATAAATGAACGGTGCCTAGGTTTGGACCACCCTGACACTGCTCACAGGCATGCTCTTCTATTCTTTTCTTTTGTTTTAATGCACTGAGGTGTTTGGATAGTATCTGTCAATTTGTAATGTTTGATGATATAAACTCATTGAACGTAGTTATTTGCTTATCCCAAAAATAATAATAATAATTACGGTCGTGATTATTTCAATTACCACAAGTTACTATTTCAAATATTAGCCAGTAATCTCTTTCTTAAATGACTCCTTCTGTTCTAAGTGCAAGTTAAAGGGCGAGGTCATGAGTTTAAAACCCATTTTATGCGTACATAATTTACCAATAAAAATAAGAATTCTCATATAAAGAAATCAAAAGTGGATGTGGTTTTCAGAATGAGTTAGGAAAATCATGTGTAACATGAAATAGATTTGTTTCTATCTATTACTTATCAAAAAAATTAAATTAAAAAAAAAAGATTTGTTTCTATTTCTGTGTATAACAGGAGAAAATTGTTTTCTTTTTAGTGTCCAAGCAACCCTCTCTTACAGGCACATAGAGATCTAATTCTTGGTTCACTGCAGTTATGGCAATATGATTCCTTTCTACCACGGACTCAACCAAACAGGACTGCATTACGGCACATGTCTTGGGCATTGCTCTTGCTAAGCTTGTCATCAGGCCCAGATCACCCTGATGTTGCTGCAATTTTATAAATGTTGCAATGACGTACCAAGACATTGGAAATATGAACACAGCTCTTCGTTATCTGCGAGAAGCTTTGAAAAAAAATGAAAGGCTTCTAGGCGAGGAACATATCCAAACTGCTGTATGCTATCATGCTCTTGCCATTGCATTCAATTATATGGGTGCCTTAAAGCTTTCTCACCAGGTATGTGTCTTAGTAAAATTTAATTTGTATAATTGGATTACAATTAATTATAATTCACTAATTTTTGCCTTTGGCATGCCAGCATGAGAAGAAAACCTATGATATACTTGTCAAACAACTTGGTGAGGAGGATTCAAGGACACGTGACTCCCAAAACTGGATGAAAACATTTAAGATGCGTGAGTTACAGGTTATATATGATCTCCTTGAGTAGATGTGAACTTGTGATAGAATTTTTTTGGACAGTTGTTTTGTGTTCTTAATGAGATTCTGTATTCCCTTTTGGTTTCTGAATTTTGTGAACCTTGTTTGACAGATGAATGCGCAAAAGCAAAAAGGCCAAGCTTTGAATGCAGCTTCTGCTCAAAAAGCTTTTGATATTTTGAAGGTACTTTTATTTCTACTTATTTGTTCTGGACATTTTCATCTTTATCCAAGATGAAAGGGAAGGGATCAGATCTCAGAACCGGTTCTGCTTGATAGATATAAATGC
The DNA here is from genome assembly GCA_033629205.1 of Lithocarpus polystachyus. Lineage (NCBI taxonomy): Eukaryota > Viridiplantae > Streptophyta > Magnoliopsida > Fagales > Fagaceae > Lithocarpus > Lithocarpus polystachyus. The sequence goes on from CM066165.1 coordinate 3,642,727, forward strand.
TTCCCTGTGCTCATGCTTTTGTCCTTTTTTGCACGGCCTCTCATTCTCTGTATGGTGTCTACAACCCCTACATTTCTGGTTTGAGTTCTTAAAACCCAGGTCTTTTTAGCCTGGTACTACAGCATAGTGTAATAAAATCCCATGACGGATGCCTTTTCAAATTATATTTTTTTGTTAAAAGAAAAGGCTTTAAATAAACTGTCAATCCCTAAAGTTTAGCACACAAAAATTTTTTAATTTTTAATTTATAAGTCTAGCGCCCAAAAAATTTTAGTCCCTATAGTTTAAAAATAGTCACTATTACTCAGATGATGCGACCAAATTAAAAACTGACATGTCATCACTCAATTAGATACATTATGAACTAAAAGTGATCACTTTTAAACTTTAAGCTTTCTAGGGACTAAAATGGATCTCTTTAAGTTTGTTAGGGACTAAAAGCTAGCTCTTAAAACTTTGGGAACAAAATTGCTAATGGACTGAAGTTTAGGGACTAACAGAGTATTTTGGCCAAAGAAAAAAAGAAAAAGTAGAAACTGCGAAGAGCCTTGTAACTCAACTGGTACTTTATAGTGTTTTTAATGGAAAAGTCCAAGGTTCATATTCCCCCACCCCTAAGTATTGAATTATCAAAAAGAAAAATTGAGAACTGAAAATGCTTCTGGGTATCAATCAGATGCTTGTTTCTTGCTTGGAGCTGTCCTAACTTCCCTAAAAGACATATTGTTTCTTTTTTGGTGGGTACTTGGGATTTTTCATTTGATATTTGATGTTGCACAACAGGCCCATCCTGACTAAATACAGGCATTCCAAGCTGCTGCAACAGCTGGAGGGTCTGGGAGTTCGGGCACCTCTGTCAACAAATCTCTTAATGCTGCGATAATTGGTGACAATCCTCCTCGAGGGAGGGGAGTTGATGAAAGAGCTGCCCGTGCAGCAGCTGAAGTCAGAAAGAAAGCTGCAGCTAGGGGCCTCTTGATACGTCCACATGGCGTTCCGGTACAAGCTATGCCACCACTTACTCAACTCCTCAATATTATCAATTCAGGTATGACCCCTGATGCGGCAGAAGGTGGGGAAACTGATGGAGTGAAGAAGGAAGCCAATGGCCATCCTTCAAATGGCCCAGTGGATTCCAAAAATGATGAATTGACATCAGGGCAAGAAGATCAGGCTCCTGTTGGATTGGGCACAGGCTTAGCATCACTGGATGCCAAGAAACAAAAAGCAAAAGCCAAGGCTGCTGCTTGAATTGTTGCACAGTTGAGATTACGCTGATCGGTAAGGAAACCCCTAATTTATTTATGAGAATTGGAATGATTTCCAGTATGGCATCAGAGCCTTTTGTTTTGTTGTTTGAGTGATGAACAATCCCGTTTATCCATGGATCTCAGAAGCTATAAAGGGTATTGAGATGTGCTCGTTGACCAACAGGTATTCCTTTTCGTTTTAACCAATAATCAGGGTCATATACTCCGGAGATCATGCCAGCCAATAGATTAAACATATTCTTCTAGGTACTGACTGAAGAATGAACTTGTCAGTTTTCCTATCTTTTGATTTTTAATTAAATTTTGAGCAATTTTGGGGCATCATGTGAAAGCATTTCAATGTTTAATATGTAAAACAGTGTGTTAATTTCCCTCAAAAATGAGATGAGCTTATTTCCTTTGTTTGAGAATCAGCTCTCTTTTTGATCCTTTGTTTTGTATTGTTTTAGAAATCATAGTTTTGATGAAGAAAATCCTCCATTCATTGGAAAATTTTACTCAACTAAAATTGAGGTGGTGCTTCAAATCAATAAAAACAAGTTACCTAATTGCAAAATATGACATAAGTTCAACAGGCAACTTTTCAACTCCTAATGTAGCACTCATTCAAACCAATAGCAACAGTCACATTCGTAACACTCATTCAAACCATTAGCAAAAGTCACGTTCGTAGCAACAGTAATAAATCAAGATCAATCCCGTTTGGCAAATGTGATGAGTATTCATCATTTTTTTTTTTTTTAAATTCTTAGAGATGCCTTATGGGAAGAAACTAAAGCCACATTTGCGAGCAATTTTAAAAGCTGATATTCCAAGTTTATTTTCCTCTTGAGAGAGGTGCACAATGTGATCACATCTATGTATAGAAAATTATCTTATGAGATTGTCTTTTGTTGCATATCTCTTATAGCACGTGGGTTCTCAAGTGGGGACAGTCAAATATGAGAGGAATAGTCCAGGAGATTGTTTTAGAATGTATTTTTTTTCTTCATTGACAAGGAACTTTCTTTTTCTTCACCTTTTTATTTTATATTGGTTGAAAAAAATATAAAATTAAAAAAAAAAAAACTCTCAAGGGGGTGGGTGGAAAGATATGATAGGGTGCGGAGTCTTCAACTATCACGTTCTAGGTTATCTCAAATAATGCAAAGTTCTAAACAAGTATTCACTATGAAACACTTTCCAAGAAGGTAAGATGCAAATTTACTTTTAAATTTCATGGTTCTTATATATATATATATATATATATATATAAATAAAGCCTTCATATTATGGAAAATTATTAAGTAATCATGATGTATGAAACACTTTTTAGGAAGGCAAGATATGAATTTAGCTTTAAATTTCATTGTTCTTATAAAGAAAAGTCTCCATATTATGGAAAATTATTAAGTAATCATGGTGTATAATTTACGTGGTACTTCAAACTAATAAAAGCACATTGCCTAATTCAAAAATATGACACAACAACAAACAACTTTTCAACTCTTCTCCACTGTAACCTTCCACTGATACGTATCTTTAGCAAAAGTCACATTCATAGAAACAATAAGAAATTAATAACCTCTTTTAATTTAGCATAAATGATGAGAAACTCATTATTTAAAGAAAAAAAAAATCCTAGACCTGGAGATGCCTTATTGGAGGAAGCTATGCCATGTTACTTTTGTGGGAGATCAATAATGCATACAGTGAAATTATCTTATAAGACGGTCTTATTTTGGAGTGCCTTTTTTTTTTTTTTTTTTTTCTAGCTTTTTGATTTACAAAATTATTGATTATATTTTTAAATTTAAGTTTTTTTAACATCTACTTTTAACATTTTTCAAATGATTTTTTTATTTACCTTAAATAAAGTGATACATGGTGAAAAAAATTGAAATCTAATTTCCAATTGGATTAATTGAGAGAGAGAGAGAGAGAGAGAGAGAGAGAGAGATTATTTGTTGTATGGTCATGTGAAAGATTGGATGGCTAATATTGACATTCCATTGTGTGGGAGAGGGACATATAAAAAATTGAAATCTAAAGTCGTTATGAGAAATTAACTTTAATGATAATTTGATGCATTCATATGATTTTATTTTTGTTAAAAAGTTTAGGATTTTAAATGAGTTGGGTTTTTATTTTTCCCACCATTTTAGAGGCCTTCCTGAAGTGAGGGAGTTCACATTTTTTTTAATTATAAAAAATAATTATTAATTTAAAATTTTTGCCGCCCTAGGCAATGGCTTAAGTGGCCTTGCCCAAGGGCCAGCACGGTTCATTGTGCCAATTTTATTTTTTTATTTTTTTTTCACGTTGGAGCTACATCTTTATATCTTTTTATAATATTAATAGCATTTTCACCTCTTTGGTGAAAGCACATATCCTTTGTCTTTTTTTCTTTTCTCAATGAAAAATGAATAATTTTTTCCCACCTTTTATTTCAGTTGAAAAACAATTTCCCTGGTGGTGGGTGTAAGGATACAATGAATGTCAAAGTCTTCAACCACGTGGTCGAGGTGCAATATTCATTATATTAGTGATATAGACTAGCATTTACTATGAACACCTTCCAAGAAAGCACCAGATACGAATTCATAAAAAGATTTTGTTAATGTGTGCCCTAAGTTACTTATTTTTGAAAATATTTTTTCAGAAATTGAAAAAGTATTGACAATTTTTTCAATTCCTAAGAAAATATTTTCAAAAATAAATGATTTAATGTGTGCCATAAGAACACATATTAACCGGACGCTTCATAAAAATAGTTGAGCTGACGAGGCCTAAGTGCTCGGCATTTAGTCAAGTCCAAGTCTTTACAGAGGGAGAAAAGTTAAGGGATGACCCAACAACTGCCCCTAAAGTCTTTGGCCTTAATTTTCTTGAGTTTAGGTATTCTCAATTAATGCAAAGCTGGTAGTACCAATAGACTAGTCATAACGAAACATTTTCCATGATAGTAGTAGTCAACTAGAGACAAAATTAGGATCAGCACCATTCAAAGCAAAGACTTTGGCCTCTTCTTGAGTAGGACGTAACTGCAAAATTACAGATAAAAGAAAACAAATCACCGTATAGTATGTAGCATGCTGGTGGCCTATTTTAACTGAAGGCCACTTTGTTTGTAGAAAACTGTCTTATTTTTGTCACGGAAATTCAGGAAAAGAAAAATTAGATGAGTTGGGGCGTTTTTGATTTTGGTGCAGGGAGGTGTTCGTTTTGTTCAATTAGATTATAAAGGGTGCTTTGGTTGCTGGGAGCAAGAGAGAATAGCTCTCTTGCAACTCAAAGCTTCCATGATCAACTACTGATGAATATAATTTTACATCTTGGGACTCAAGCAAAAACATTATGAAATGATATTGAAATCAACAAAAAGTCAAACTCTTGCGTACCTTTGTATTAGTAGTGGATGCAGCTTTCCTGCTTGTTGAATGGATTAGACAAAAACTAAGATAGAGAGAAAAACGTAAATGAATTGGATAAAAACAAAAACAAACAAATAAATAAATAAATAAGTGTGTTATTTTTCTTCTATTTTCTTTTATTTTTGTTTCTTACAGATTCAGGAATTAGGTAAATTCCTATAAAAGAGTGCAAAAATATTATGAGATCTACCAAAAATGCGGTGAGTTTTTTTTTTTTTTTAATTTTTTTTATAAAAATTCAAATATCATTTAATATCATATTTAAATTTTATATTGTAACTTTATTTTTTTAATTTCATTTTTCTTGCTTTTTTATATACAACATTACTAACTACGTTTCTAAGTTTAAGTTTTTCTAACATCTATTTTTCAAATTTGAGCCGATTTTGTAGTATCATGTGGAAGCATATCAATGTTTGATATATAAATCAATGTTAATTTCCCTCTAAAATGAGGTGAGTTTATTTCCTTTTCTTATGTAAAACAACATGCTTTTAATGTGGTATTATCTTTTTGCATATGCCTTCTAAGGGTGTTCTTTTAATGTGGTATTATCTTTTAAATCAATGTTTCCTTTTTCTAAGTTTGGTAGGATATTTTTCAGGTATACAGCTTCAGATTTCACTGCTCACTTTTTGATATACTAATCAAACCGTTCTTCATTTTTGCAGTCATTCTCCAAAACAATCCCAATAGAAGCAGAACAAGTTAGAATTACTATCAAATCATCAATATTTTTACCAAAGGTTAATATGTTCTCTGTTCCATCAAGAGAATACCTATATATATGCATTGGTTTTTGGCTTAGAGTGCATGAATTCCTTACATGCTAAGATTGTATATGACAAAGCTCCAATAGATGATATAGTATTGATCTATGACGGAGTTTGTTTTGTGCTGTTGTTTTAGATGTGCATTAATTATGGGATAATAACCGAGAAGGGTGAGGGTTTCGGTTAAAACTCAAGAAATAACTTGCATCATGAAAATGGGAATTCTCACAACGTACTTCCCTCATCATTAGTGAGAATTGCTAACTAGGCATTAAATCATTTAAATCGCTTCTTCAAGATTGTATTTTACTTGCTACTGTAACTTAAATATTTGATCTCATGAAGTTTACAAAAGGAAACCTATATAGATCAGTAACCATGTGACGGAATTTGCTATGAGCATTGTGATATTTCACTATTTCGGTACGAATGAACATATGAGAGTTACAAACTAAACTAAGAAAAATAAATTGTGTCATGGTGCGTTCGTCTGACTTGTGAGTCTTACAAGTGGGGGCTATCAAATATGAGAGGGAATATAATGGTGATTTCATAGTGGTGGGTAAAAAGATGTGGTGGACATGATCACGTGAAGTCTTCAACTGTCATGGTCTCGGTTATCTCAAATAATACAAAGTTTATAATATTAGTGATATAGCTAGACTAGTATTTACTATGAAATAGTTTCGAAAAAAGCATTGGATAGGTCTTTGGCCTTTTGTTGAGTCTAGGTCTCCCCAAATAATACAAAAGAAACAATCATTAGTCATCACTACGAAACATTTTACTGGAACATATTACATACGAAATAGGAAAACACTAATGCTATGGGTTAGTCATCACTATGAAACATTTTCTTTGAAAGCACTATTCATGAAACCAAAGTTTTCAGCCTCTTCTTGAGTGTGTCTTCTCAAATAATGCAAAACTCCAAACCATTGACATGAAAGTCTTTGGCACCTTCTTGAGTTTAGGTATTCTCAAATAATGCAAAGCTCATAACACCAATGCTATGACCTAGTCATTACTATGAAAAATTTGCCATGAAAGCACAATTGAAATCAAAGTTTTTGGCCTCTTCTTGAGAGTGGATCTTCGCAAATAATGCAAAACTCATAATATCATGAACTAGTGTTCATTATGCATGAAACCCTTTCCAACAAGGCACTAAACTCTAAACACAAGTTGGGAAAGCTCAGTTGATTCCAAGTCTTTGTTCTTTTGTTGTGTCCAGGTCTTCACAAATAATGCAAAACATATAATACAAATAGTATGACTTAAGTTACAAGCTACCTCATTCCAAAATATGACTTAAGTTCAACACGGAAATTTTCATTCAAACCAACAGCAATAGTCACATTCGTGGCACAAATTCAAACCATTAGCAAAAGCCACATTCACATTCACATTCACAGTAATAAATTTGTAATAATCCCGTTTAGCAAATATGAAGAGGTTTCATTATTTAAAAAACAATTTTTTTTAGAGATTCCTTGCAGGAAGAAACTAAAGCCACATTTGCTAGTAATTTTAAAAGCTGAAAATCTAGGGTTATTTTCGTTTTGAAATTGATGCACAATGTGTGACCTCTATTTATAGGAAAATTATCTTATGAGATTGTCTCGTGGTGGTTATTTTCTTTTTGAGAGAGATGCACAATGTAATGATCTCTATCTATAGGAAAATTTTCTTATGAGATAATCTCATGGTGCATCCCTCTTATAGCATGTGAGTCTTCAATTATGTGGCCATGTGGGGACCATCAACCATGAGAGGAATGATCCATGAGATTATTTTATAAGGTAATTTTTTTATTCATTGACAAGGAATTTTTTTTTCACCTTTTATTTTATTTTGGTTGAAAAAAGATAAAAAATAAAAACTCTCAAGGGGTGGATGGAAAAATATGATTGGATGTGAAGTATTCAACTGTCGCGTCCTAGGTTATCTCAAATAATGCAAAGTTCATAATACTTGTGACATAGACTAGTATTCACCATGAAACACTTTCCCAGAAGTCTAGTATTCACCATGAAACACTTTCCAAGAAGTTTAAGATTTCAAATGAGTTGGGTTTTAATTATGGGTCCAGTTAATGTGTGCTCACACATTAATAAATTTATTTTTGGAAAAGTTTTATTGGGAATTGAAAAAGTTATCAAAATTTTTTCAATTTTCGATAAATTTTTTCTAAAATTGGTTTATAGCTGTGTGCCCTTAAGGCACACATTAGTAAAATTCTTTAATTATTCCCATCATTTTAGAGGCCTTCTTGAAGTTAGGGAATTCAATTTTTTTTTTAATTATAAAAAATAATTATCAATTTAAAATTTTTGCCACCCTAAGCAATGGCTTAAGTAGCCTTGCCCAAGGGCCAATCTAGCTCATTGTGCCAATATTTTTTATTTTTTCATGTTGGAGCTACATCCTTATATCTTTTTTTATAATATTCATAGCATTTTCACGTCTTTGGTGAAAGCACATATCCTTTGTCTTTTTTTTTTTCTTTTCTCAAAGAAAATGAATAATTTTTTCCCACCTTTTATTTTAGTTGAAAAAAAATTTCCATGGGGTTGGGTGTACGTCAAAGTCTTCAACTCTAGTGGTCTAAGTGCAAAGTTCATAATACTAGTGATATAGACTAGCATTTACTATGAAAAACTTTCCACAAAAGCACAGGATATGAATTCATAAAAGGTAGTTGATCTGATGAGGCCTAAGTTCTCGGCATTTAGTGGAGTTCAAGTCTTCAAAAAGAGGGAAAAGTTAAGGGATGGCCTAACAATTGCCCCAAAAGTTTTCGACCTTAATTTTCTTGAGTTTGGGTATTCTCAATTAACGCAAAGCTGTTAGTATCAATAGACTAGTCATAACGAAACATTTTCCAAGATAGTACTAGATACGAAATTAGGATCAGCAACATTCAAACCAAAGACTTTGGCCTCTTCTTGAGTGTAGGTCTTCTTGAGTAGGACGAAAGAAAACAAATCACCGTACGTATGGAGAAATTCAGGAAAAGAAAAATTAGATTAGTTGGGACGTCGTTTTTGTTTTTAGGAGGTGGGTGGTGTTAATTTTGTTCAATTAGATTTTAATGGGTGCTTTGGTTGCTGGGAGAAACAGAGAATAGCTCTCTTACAACTCAAAGCTTCCATGATCAACTACTGATAAATATAATTTTACATCTTGGGACTCAAGCAAAAACATTATGAAATGATATTGAAATCAACAAAAAGTCAAATCTCTAGCGTACCTTTGTATTAGTAATGGATGTAGTTATCCTGCTTGTTGAATGGATTAGACAAAAACTAAGATAGAGAGCAAAACGTGAATGAATTGGATAAAAACAAAAACAAACAAATAAATAAGTGTGTTATTTTTCTTCAATTCTCTTTTAATTTTGTTTCTCACAGATTCTGGAATTAGGTAAATTCCTATAAAAGAGTGCAAAAATATAATGAGATCAACCAAAAATGGGTGAGTTTTTATTTATTTATTTAAGTTAAAAAAATCAAATATCATTTAATATCATATTTAAATTTTATATTGTAAATTTATTTTTTAATTTCATTTTTCTTGCTTTTTTATATACAAAATTACTAACTATGTTTCTAAGTTTAAGTTTTTCTAACATCTATTTTTAAAATTTGAGCAATTTTGTAGTATCATGTAGAAGCATTTCAATGTTTGATATATAAATCAGTGTTAATTTCCCTCTAAAATGAGGTGAGTTTATTTCCTTTTCTTATGTTAAACAACATGCTTTTAATGTGGTATTATCTTTTAAATCGGTGTTTCCTTTTTCTAAGTTTGATAGGATTTCTTTTTTCCCGTATACAGCTTCAGATTTTGCTGTTCACTCTTTGATATACTAATCAAACCATTCTTCCTTTCTGCAGTCATTCTCCAAAACAATCCCAATAGAAGCAAAACAAGTTAGAATTACTATCAAATCATCAATATTTTTACCAAAGGATAATATGCTCTCTGTTCCATCTAGAGAATACCTATATATGCATTAGCTTTTGGCTTTGTCTGCATGAATTCCTTACATGCTAAGATTGTATATGACAAAGCTCCAATAGATGATATAGTATTGATCTATGATGGAGTTTGTTTTGTGTTGCTGTTTTAGATGTGCATTATGGGATAATAACCAAGAAGGGTGAGGGTTTCGGCTAAAACTCAATAAATAACTTGCATCTTGAAAATGGAAATTCTCACAACATACTTCCCTCATCATTAGTGCTAACTAGGCATTAAATAATTTAAATTGCTTCTTCAAGATTGCATTTTACTTGCTATCGTAACTTGAATATTTTATTCCATGAAGTTTACACAAGGAAACCTAGATCAGTAAGCATGCAATGGAATTTGCTATGAGCATCGTGACATTTCACTATTTCAGTACAAATGAACATATGAGAGTTTCAAACTAAGCTAAGAAAAAAAAAATTGAGGACCTCCTCTTATTTGTCTAATATATTTCTAAAAATAATGGTTTTGATCAAGAAAATATTTGTACTATGGAAAATTACAGGGTATTCGTGGAATAGATTCTTCAAATCTGTATAATAATAATAATAATAATAATAATAATAATAATACAAGTTACCTACCACATTGGACTTACTCTCGAGTGGTTTGAAGGGTGCCATAGGTAGGTAACTTGCATTTATTTCATATCATAAGCAAAAGTCACATTCATAGCAACCGTAAGTACTGATCAAGAATATGCTCTTTTTAGCAAAAATGATGAGGTAAGTATTATTTTTAAAAAGAAAACAAAAATCCTAGAGATGCCTGTGGGTGGAAGCTAAAATCACATTGCTAGCAGTTTCAAAAGAAGAAAATAAAGGGTTATGCCATGTTACTTTTGAGGGAAACGCACAATTTGATGCCATAATGCAGAACCTTATGAGAATATTGTTTCATGGTGTGTTTTCTTACAATATGTAGGTCTCATAAATGTGTGGAGGCCTCCAAATATGAGAGGGGGTACTATATATGAGACGATCTAATATGATAATTTCTCCCATATATGAAGGATGGTATTGTGCAATTCATATATGCCATTTAATATCAAACACACGATTTTTTTTTCCCTTGAGTTTTTGGAATTTCTTTTTGGAAAATGTTAAAGATACTACACATGATAAACAAATGTGATTAAAAGATTTTAAAAACATAATAAATGAATATTTGATTTTTTTGGTGATTAATGATACATCATTTTATAAAAATAATATAATAAAATTTATAGTATCTTTAGCGTTACTCTCTCTCTTTTCTATAAAAAGATATAAGTTCGGCTCAGTTGTTATCCTGTTGCACCAATATCGCCTCTTGTCCTTTGTTACTTAAAAAAAAAAAAAAAAAAAAAAAACTCTTCGGTATAAAAGGCATAAACTAGTCCATTCCAGTATTTTTTTTCTTTCCTCAAAGAAAATGAAAAATAATTCTTCTACCTTTTTTTAGTAAAAAAAATAAAAAAAGCACTCATGGTGGTGGATGGAAGATTTGATGGACGTGAAGCCTTTAGTTGTCATAGTCAATGTAATTATCTCAAATAATGCACAATTCATAATGAGCAATACTTTAGAATACAAACACAACAATTTTCACAATTTGTTTTTTACAAGAATTGAGTTGACAAATTTTTATTAATTATTATCTAATAGACATCACTTTCTTACTGCCATTAATAACTTGCCACCTAAGTGATTGTAAATTCTTTTTATAAAATTATTTGTGTATGTAAACTCTCGGTCATAAGGAAAATTATATCTTAATAAGTATTATGTTCTTGGAAAATGTTTCGTCAACGTGATGGTTTGCCTATGCCATTGATATTATTTGAGGAGATCTAGACTCAACAAAAGGCCAAAGCATCAATTTTCATCTCTTAACTCGTATTTATTGCCTTCTTGGAAAAAATTTTCATAATAAATTTAGTCTATATCACTAGTATTACGAACTTCGAATTATTTGAGATAACTTACAACATGAGAAATGAGAATTGAACAAAGTGCCAGTTATTTTATAAATCATATCTAGTGCCTTCTTGGAAACTCTTTCATAGTGAATACTAGTCTATATCACTAGTATTATGAATTTTAAATTATTTAAGATAACTTAGGTCATGAGAGTTGAAGAAAGCAACAATGACCTTTTTTAACTTGTATTTATTGCTTTATTGGAAAGTCTTTCAACACACACACACACACAATGTAAGTCTATCATTATCCCTGATCACAATCTAATTGAAAAATTGTGCGATCTAAATGGTGTATTTCTTACGTTGCTATCTAATATCTACCATATTTATGATTTTTTCCTTGGGTTTTTAGGATTCTCTTTTCTTTGAAAAATATTATATTTTACTACATAAACTTTTATAGATTAATGGGGTAATAAGTGTGATTGATGGGTTATAAAATTTTAATTAATGAGTGTTTGAATTTTTTTTTTTTTTTTTTTTTTTTTGTGATTTGCGACACAACGGTTGTAAAGACAATATAGTAAAGTCTAGGGTCGGACTGTGACAATTTTATGCCTAAGGCAATGATTTTATTTGAGGCTTTTTATTTTATTTTATTCAAATATCATTTAGATGTCATTATTAAATTTTATATTGTAACTCTAGTTTTTTAATTTCATTTTTCTTGCTTTTTTATATACAAAATTACTAACTACGTTTCTAAATTTAAGTTTTTCTAACATCTACTTTTAAATTTTGAGCTGACTTTGGAGTATCATGTGATAGCATTTCAATGTTTGATATATAAAAAAGAGTGTTAATTTCCCTCTAAAATGAGGTGAGTTTATTTGCTTTTGTTATGTAAAACAACATGCTTTTAAAGTGGTATTATCTTTTTGCATATGATTTTTATGGGTTTGCTTTTAAAATTATGTGTGCCTCAATACAGTTTCCCCCATTGCAAATGAAGCAGGGATGCTTCAAAATTTTATTGTTTGGTAGTTGTTTCCTTTTTCTAAGTTTGATAGGATTTTTTTTTTTTCCATTCATATTTAAGGATAATCAATCCATGCTGTTTAGACAGCATCTTTTTTCATTAGGTCTGGAATGCTTTGATTGAATGCAACTTCATGTTAAGTTGGCACTTGTCATTATGTTGAGGGAATGGCAGGTAAATAGCTTCAAATTTCACTGTTCAGTAAAATTCCATTTTCAAGGAGCAATTCTACTCTTTGATATACTAATCAAACCGTTCAATGTTTTCCCAAGTGGCGCATTCTTTGTTAAGAGTAGTGAAATATTCTTAAATACCACATCAGAGAAAATAATAAATTAAATTTTGACTTTTTGTTTCATTTGGTTCAATGTTTCAAGACCTTTCATATTAAAAAATAAATATACTTAATTTTTTTCCTTTGGTTCAATTTTTCAAGACTTTTTTCCCCTCACACAAAAATTCTTTGCATTTCAATTCACCATTTCCTACCTTAAATAAAGTGATACATGGTGAAAGAAAATTGAAATCCAATTTCCAAATTTGATTTTGGTATTGAGAGAGAGAGAGAGAGGGACTATTTAGTGTGTGGTCATGTGAAAGATTCCATGACTAATATTAATTGACAATCCATTGTGTGGGAGAGAGACATATAAAGAATTGAAATCTCAAGTCATTACGAGTAATTAACTTGAATGATACTTTGAATGATAATTTGATGTTTCATATAATTTTATTTTTGTTTAAAAATTTAGGATTTCATATCAGTTGAGTTTTTATTATTCCCACAATTTTAGAGGCCTTTTTGAAGTGAGTGAGCCCAGATTATTTTTAATTATAAAAAATAATTATTAATTTAAATTTTTTTGTGGCCCAAAAGGCTAGGCAATGGCTTAAGTGGCCTTGCCCAATATTTTTTTATTTTTTCACATTGAAAGTATATCCTTATATATTTTTATAATATTCATAGCATTTTCACCTCTTTGGTGAAAGCACATATTCCCTTCTCTCAATGAAAATGAATAATTTTTTTTCACCTTCTGTTTTAGTCAAAAATCAAATTTTAAGGTGGTAGGTGAGGGTCATTTGGTATAGGAGTTTAAACACATGTTTTCAGTTTTTAAACAACAGTACACGTATTTTCACATACTTTTTTACCTATACATATTTCGAAAAAATATAAACAACATTACTAGAACAATGTTACCAAACAGATATATGCCAGAGTCTGAGTCTTCAACTCTTGTGGTTTAGGTTATCTCAAATAATGCAAAATTCATGATACTAGTGATATAGACTAGCATTTATTGTGAAACACTTTCTAGCACTGGATACGAATTTATAAAAAGTAGTTGATTTAGTGCCTGTGTGTTTCCACTTTTTCAACCTACGTTCAGCCCGTTTTGAAAAAGCTAACTTAAAAGCCCGTTTGGTTAATCTATAAAAACAACTTTTTGTTAAAAGTTGCGTACTGAGTTTGTGAAGAAAACGTGAATTTGCAAAATGGAGTGCTGCGGCCCATTTTGGAAAAAAGCCCGTTGCGCGTTGCGTCCTATCCATTGGACTGTGTGGAAAATTACCAAATTAACCTTGAACTCTCAGAATCAACAATCCTAGATTCCTCGTTCCAACATCTAAACCCATAAATCAACAATCCTTCACGCCAATAAAATAAAATAAAAATACCGTGATTCTTCTTCTACTGCTGCAGGCTTCTTCTTCAATTCCAACATAAACTCATAAACCCACTATTGTTGCAGGCTTCTTCTTCTACAGTGTGATCCTTCTTCTGCAGTTGCGGCTTCTTCTCCCATTTTTTTAATGTAGTATATTTCTTTCTATCTTGCCTTTTGGGTGAAGAGGAAGAACTGTATTTTGGGTGAGGAAGAAGACTTGAAGAAGAGAAGAGACTCGGTCAAAAGAGAAGAGGAGACAAGATAGTGGAGGGGAGGAAAAGAAAAGATATTTGATGGAAATGGGGGAAAGAAACGGGTGGATGAGAAAAAAGGGAAGAAAAAAAAAAATGGAAGTGAGTGGGACACGTCGATTGATGTAGGGAAATTTCCTAACAAAAAATTACAATTGTATTAAAACATAACAAATTTTCATAACAGTCGAGGTATCAAATATTTCGTATGTCAAAATAAAATTAAATAAATTAATAAAATATTAGATTAGGATTGACCATAATTGAAAACAAAAAGTATTGTAAAAATATTGTGACATTTTATTATATCTCTAAATCTTTTAAATTAGTACTATTTTTTTAGAAAAAAAAATAGTTTTATTGAGAGAATATTTTTATAACAATTTCATAATAAAGTTTACATAGTAAGTTGTTATTGATTCTTATCTAGACCTACTAGTGACATTATTTTTTTTTCCTACCATTACAACTTGTTATATAAACTTTATTGTGAAATTTTTATGAAAATATTGTGTCTATAACTTGCATTAAGAGAGGTAATTAAAACAAAGAATTCTTTTTATATATATCTTGTCATTTTTGATAATTTACAACTAAAACTGTCACTTTTAAAATATTAGCCAAACATTCAACTTTTTCAAACAGAACTTTTTAACAATTTTTACAAAATACTCAAATTTTTAAAAAGTTCAATTTCATACTGCACTTTTTGAAAACTCTACTTTTTAAAAGGCTTAATTTTTAAAAACTGAACCAGACTCCCCCTTAGTTGAGTCCAAGTCTTCCAGGTAAAAGTTAAGGGATGCTGATAGTACAAATAGACTAGTCATAATTTGGTAGGTTTCCTCAATTAATGCAAAGCTGGTAGTACCAAAAGTTAGGTTTTCTCAATTAATGTTACCAATAGACAAGTCATAGCTAAACATTTTCCAAGATAGTACACCACGATGCGGAGTCTTAGAATGTGTTTGAAATCAGCTTTTAGCATTAGTTTTTAGCTTTGACACAAATAAATAAATGTGTTATATATTTTTCTTCTATTTTCTTTTACTTTTGTGTCTCACGGATCTAGGATTTGTAAATTATTGACCAAAAGTTAAACTGCATTCGAGTGAAACTCTACCAGTAAGGCCATTGTTTCTTTTCACTTCCCTCAATCAAGGTATTTATTCATTAGAAGAAAATAAATTATCTTCTTGCACCTTTTTTTATTTAGAAAAGATCATCATCGGAGTTGGGTGGAAAGACACCATGATCTGAACTGCAAGGACTTAGTCCAAGTCATCTCAAATAATGAATTTAACATTTTGCTTTTGGAAAAAGCACAAGATATGATCCGAGAAAGTGGGATGTGTGGTGGGTATATATAGGATGGTGGTGGTAGTGTTATTTCAATTCAAAACCTATTTTGCTTGAAAGTATAAATTAGAGTTGAGCAAAAACTTTGTCAGTCTTATTGTTATAGAAAATTAGAAAAAGAAAAAGTCATGGAGTTGCTGGGACGTTATTGGTGGTGGCCGGTGGTGTTAGTTTTGGTTCATTTTGGTATGAATGGGTGCTTTGGTTGCTGGGAGCAAGAGAGAAATGCTCTCTTGCAAATCAAAGCTTCCATTGACCACGCTAATGAACTTCATGAATTTTCTCTTTGGGACTCAGGCAATAAAGCGAGTGATTGCTGTGAGTGGGAAAGAGTTAAGTGCAACATCACTACTGGGCGTGTAATCCAACTTACTCTTAATATTACGTTGGGCTATTGGAGTAGTGAAGATAGGGGACGTTGGTACCTTAATGCCTCTATGTTTCTTCCCTTTGAAGAGCTCCAATACCTTGGTTTGAGTGAGAATTCCATTCCTGGATGGATCCCAAATGAAGGTATCAAGTTTATATCATAAGAAAAGTAGGTAGTATTTGTCGATATCCTAATTTTTTCTATTACCTCGTTTTCTTATAAAAAAAATAGTCGGGAAAAAGATTAGTTGTATGTTAGGAATCATTTTATATTGTTTTGTGGGAATATATAGTTGCGGACATTCAAATTGAAGCATCTAAATCTAAATCACAGGTTTTGAAAGATTCTCTGCATTGAGCAAGCTGGAGGTGCTTCACTTGGATTATAATAATTTCAATAACAGCATTCTGCAATCCTTTAGTGGTACTATTGCTTCGCTCAAGGAACTAGATCTGAGTGTCAACAAATTGAATGGATCAATCCACATCCAAGGTAAAATTATCATTAATTAGTTTGCAAATGAAGATTATGCTTATTGAGAACGTAATATTTTTTATTTACCTCCTATATCAATCATTGAGATATATACAATCAAATTTCACCTTGTTTTTTATTAGCTCTTTTAAATGCAATTATTTATGAAGTTGTATTTTCTTTAAGAAAAACCAAACTATTGGCCATTTATATATTGGAAAATATTAACGGACACTTTTACCTAATTAAAAATTGGTATAAATTAATAAAATGACTGAAAATATTACTTAATTGATAAGTAAAACTTAAAAAATTAGCTTTATTGGCTTCACATCTAATAAACTTAGTTAATAATCTGACATAAATTAAAATGATTTGACATAAAGTTATTTACTACACTATCCTATATTGTTAGACCTCTTCTCAAAAAAAAAAAAAATATATATATATATATATTTATTTTTTTATTGTTAGACGTCTTAAGACTCCATAACAATTAATTATTAATAAATTTAAGATAGATAGTATGACATTATATGCGTACAGTTTGGCCTACAGGTCTAAGGCGCCAGATTGATAATCAAATTTCTTGAAATTCAATGAATCAAAACTTGTTGTCGTTAATAAGTATCATGATTTATTTTCGTCTTGTTAAAATGCCGTATTCAAAGTAAGAACATTTCTCACCTTCCTTTTTGGCCGAAATGCACTTAGGGTTTAAGTCAATTATAAACTAACCCTTTGGGGTTTCAATTATTCATTAAAGCTTCTTAAGGTTTTCTAATCCCTAAAATTGACCCCTATAAAAAATCAGTTTGAAATAAAATTTAATAAAAATATTGTAAAAATTAAAATTTAATTAAACAAATATAAAATTGCTTTAAAAACAAAAAATATATATATATTTTTCACTTATTTTTATTTGAAGTGAAACTCTCCAACTCAAATCCGCCTTTATATCAAATAATTTATGTTATAAAAAAACTCAAATCCCTTAATTTTAGATTCTCAAATTGAAATTCAACCTTTAATCTAGCTAGACAAATTGAACTACTAAAAAATCTTCAATCTTTTAAATAATTTATTTTTTCATGTAGACTTCAAAGCATTTAACAACTTGGAGGAGCTCTACTTGGGCCAAAATTATATCAATGACTTCGTGACAACAGAAGGTATGACAGGTTGTCAAATACATGTTCACAAATTAAAATAAAATCCATATTTTACATGGTATGCCGTATGCCTAATGAAGTATTTTATTTTTTTCTATAGATTCAAACAGCTTAAGTAAGTTGCAAGTCCTAGATTTGAGTTACAACAATCTTTCATATAACAATTTGAAAGGATTTTTTACTTCTAAAGGTAAGTTATACCATTAACTTTAAGGCAGTGGTATTTTACGTTTTTCTTTTCGTCACCGGCATAATCATAGAAAAGCATAAGCTCAAACATGTTCTAAATATTTGATAATCAAATTTCTTGAAATTCAATGAATCAAAACTTGTTGTCTTTAGTAAGTATCATGATTTATTTTCGTCTTGTTAAATTGCTGTATTCAAAGTAAGAACATTGAAATCTTTTCTAACTCAATCAAGTTTTAGGACAAAATAAATTCAAAAATATGAATGTCATGTTTGTTAAAGCCCTTTTTAAGAAAATAACAAAAGGAGTGAAGAAGTTTCAGGCTTTTGACAATTGACATCCAACTCGTAAAAATGTTTAGAGAAAAGACAACAAGGATAGATTGTAGTGAGACATTTTCCATTAAATTTGTGGACATTCTTGATATAAAATCCCAGATATACAAAAAGATTTTTTTTTTTTTTCAATGTTAAAAACAATTGTTGTGTAAAAATGATGATGATTAGGTATCTCGAGTCTCGACCCATCAGATTAATAGGGATTTGCCCCTTTTTGCCTAAATTTCTATTTGACCAAATTCAAACCTGATGGTCGCGAACCATTTGTTTGAAACTCATTTGACCAAAATCATGTGAAGAGTAATTTTTTGGGCCGTCTATTTAAACGAGAGGCTGCCGTTTGAGAAAAAATCTACGAGTGAGAATTCCTTGAGCCATAGAGTTCTAAACTCCACTTCTTGAGTGTTTCTCTTGTGAGATTTTTTTTAGAGTTTTTATTTGGGAGTTTCTCGCATTGAATTTTAACTGTTAGTGAGTGTTGTTCATCAAAATCATAGAAAAGTTAAACCTCTGTTACTGAGTTTATTAGTGAAAACCTCTGGAGAGTTCTTTGGTTCGGGTTCATTGAGTACAAGGTATCTTTGAGGAGAAAGTTTGTGTAAAAGAACTCCATAGTGGAAGGCAAGTAGGCCGCTTGCGGAGGTTACATAGAGAGTCTATAGAGTCTAGGCCAAAGTGACCAACTATCGCTGTTTGTTGAAATATTTGGCGACCTACTACTGTTTTAGAAATATATATGAAAATACCACTCTTTTGGAACTTGAGTTTGCTGTGTAACTCGAGTTTTTTGGAAAAATAGCCTTCAAGTTTGCCGTACTATTTTTTATGGAACTCGAGTTACATAAAAAATTGGTAGCTATTTAATTTACATTGAACTTGAATTACACAGCAATCTCGAGTTTCACAAACTCAAGTTTCAAAAAAGTAGTAAATTTCTAATTATTTCACAAATAGTGATAGATTGCCAAATATTTCCACCAAAGATGGTATTTGGCCATTTTGGCCTTAAAGTCTAGACGACAAAAGTTTTGTAAGTAAAAGTATTGTCAATGTTATGTGCTTAGTGGATTTTTTAAGATATTGGATCCCCTAGAGTGGTTTTTTCTTCAAAAATATTCTTCATAATTTCCACCTCCTTACCAAATATAAGTTTCTTTACTTTTATTTTTATTATTATTGCTTTTAGACTTGGTGTGTTATTATAATTGTGATTAAGATAACCATTTGAGCTATCTAGTTGGAATAAAAAGTGACTTGATCAACTAAGATATTACGTAATTACTTGGGGGTCTAAATCTAGATACTTTAATTGGCATGAGAGTATAGGTAAACTTAGTTAGGAATTAATTCTAAGCAAGGGTAGATAGTAAAGGTAAACTTAGTTACTTATTACTACTAGTAATTGATTGCACTAATCCTTTTTTCTTAATCACTAGCTTCCGGTTCCAAGTTGAGCCGCCAACCAAAAGTCCAACCTTTCTTTGACACTTTATGGCCGCTTGAAAATTTTGGAATTGCCCTTTCGATTCCTAGCACTGAGCTACAAGAAAGATCACTCAATATATCTATATATGTGTGATTTTTTCTGTTAACATTACATACAGATCCAAATATAAATAGTAAAGGTGGATATTTTCTAAATATTTCTTGAAATTTTAGACTTTCCAAATCTTATAATATATTAAAGTAAAGACTTAAAAAATACAAAAAGTAGATCCTGGTTAAATTCTAAATTTAAATGATCATATCTAAGTCTAATTAATATTACTGAGAGACACTATATAATAAAAGGTAGCCACTTGGTGTGTAGGGAAGTTTATTATAGTAAAAGTTTTTCTTTTTTTGGTTAAAATTAGTTGTTAATTTTTGAGAACAAATTAGTTGTTAATTTGAAATCACTAAAGTATAGAGAATCTGTGTAATTTACTTAAGTATATGATAAAATGTAGTCATGTAGTAGAGAGAGAGGATAGTCCCTTGGTGTAACCACAACTTTTATGACCCATATTTTATATATATATATATATATATAGACATCTTTTATTATATAATATATTAAATGCTGACATGTGTGATGCACCTAAAAGTCTGGCAAAAAAAATTATATATGATATATGTTTAATTAATAAGTATTGAGTTGCTTTTTTATTAAGAAAAATGAGGAATTCTAAATAATTTAAACCGGAAAAATTGCATTGATCTCCCTCCTAATTTTAGATTGTACATTAACCTTTTCTACTTTCAAAATAAATTGCACTCACCTTCCCTACACTGTAACATGCACCATTAAATGCACTAACGGAAATGGATATATTTAAGCTTTTTACTTTCACTTTTTATTGAAAATTCCCATTTTACACTCACTTAAAAATGGTGAAAATTTCCATTTTACCCTTATTCACTTACTTCAATATTTCTGTGTGGTATATATGTTTTGCAATTACTACTTCATGTTCTATCATATCGATCACTTTTAATTAATTTACATCAAGGAAGACAATCTCGTACCGTACCGGCCGGCACGGTCAGTATTTGTCGTTCCGATGCCTTGGCCGGTACAAAAACACTGAGGTTTTGTACTGGTTCAAATACCGGGCATACCGGGTCCGTTTCGGCCATTCCGGGGTAAATACAGGATTCCGGCTGGTTAGTAGATACCAGACCAATACCTTTTCTCATGCCACACTAAACTTCTGTCTCTCTTTGCCTCCTCTTTATCACACCGATGACGATGAAATACCGATTGGTGGTGAGGAGAGGTGTCGGTGATTCATGCACTGGAAATTGGGTTGGAGTGAAGAAAAAAAATATACTGAACTAATGCTAAAAGAGTTAGACTGGTGTGAATCATGTGATGAGAGAGAGAGAGAGAGAGAGAGAGAGAGAGAGATGTGTAACTAATGGGGAAGAAATGAAGTAAAAATTGAAGAGTGAAGACAAAATTAATTTGAAAGAGGAAGAGGTAATGTGTGGTTGTAAAGAGATAGCGTGTGAAGTTATGATGTGTTGGAATTTGGAAATAGGAATGATAGGTTGGCAGGCAACTAGCTTCAAGCATGCAAAAGTAGAATAAAATAAATGAAAGAATAAAATAAACGTTGGACAAGGGAAGAGAAAACTAAAATAAGAAAAGTATTGGACTTTTTTCTTTCTTTTCTATAGAAGGCCAAGAATTGGCTTGGGCTAATATTATGCATGGTATGAGAAGAAATAAACATGGAATTATATTAATAGGTACAATAATAATTAAAAAATTAGACTTTTAGACTTGCAAAAAATTATTTTTCAAAGATGTCTGGTATGTGCTATTAAAATTATTATTTTTATATGTTGATAAAAATAACTATCATTCAATTTAATATATATAGCGTGGTAAACTCGAAACGATACACCGGTATTAACCGGTACCCAAAATATATCGTACCGCTTGCCAAACCGGTATAGTCTCCGGTACAGTATTGACTTCCTTGATTTACATACCTCTAAAAATTTTACTTTTGTTTAGAGTTGGGTAAACTAAACAACCTTGAGCAGCTGTATTTGAAAGGTTCATCGATTGATAAAAGCTTTCTTCATAAAATTGCAGTTTTGACTTCTCTTAATATATTGGCAATGCGCGGTTGTGAACTGAAGGGCACCTTACCTACCCAAGGTAGGTTTTTTTTTTTTTTTTTTTCCACGATGATATTGCTTAGAATAATTACAATAGTAAAACTTAATAACTAATTATCTCATTTTACAGGCTGGTGTGACCTTAAGAATCTCCAAGAGATAGACCTCAGTGAAAATAAATTGGAAGGGATATTGCCTTCGTGTACGGTGAACTTCACATCACTTGAAATATTAGATCTCTCTTATAATCACTTGGATGGGAACATTGTCCAATCCCAACTATCGAGTTTGACAACACTTGAGTACCTATCTTTCTCAAATAACAACTTCTTCATCCCATCCACATTCTCGTTCCTTTTCAACATCTCCAATCTCAAGATCCTATCAGGTGATAACAATAAATTAGCTTTGGAACCTGACTCTCTCACTTGGATTCCAACCTTCCAATTAAAGGTTTTCAGACTGTCAAATTGTTCATTTAACATTCACAATAACACACCTCCCAGATTTCTTCATTACCAATATGATTTGCGAGTAATTAATCTCTCTCACAACAAGTTGGTCGGGCAATTCCCTAACTGGTTGTTAGAGAACAATACAAGATTGGAGCTTTTTATTCTAAAAGAGAACTCTTTCTCAGGGCCTTTCATAGTGCCATCTGATATTCGTCCCAACATGTTGAGCATAGATATTTCAGATAATCACTTACACGGTCCAATTCCCACAAACCTTGGTTTAATTTTTCCAAATTTAGAATCTTTAAAAATGTCAAGAAATGAATTTGAAGGCAATATTCCATCTTCTTTTGGGAATTTGGTTTTCTTACAGGGTCTGGACTTGTCAGAGAATCATTTCTCAGGAACCATCCCAATGCATTTCATAATGGGTTGCTACAATTTACAAGTACTCATATTATCACACAATAGCTTCAGTGGCCAAATATTTCCATCCATTTCTAATTGGACTAATCTATGCAGTTTACATTTGGACAACAATAACTTCTCAGGCACGCTTCCAACATGGATGGGGAACATGACATATTTACAAGATATTGTTATGGCCAAAAATCATTTTGAAGGTCCTATTCCAATCGAGTTATGCAAACTCGTTAATCTTATATTTCTTGACCTTTCTGTCAACAATCTTTTTGGCTCTATTCCATCTTGCTTCAATTCCTCAAGTATCAAATTTTTTCAATTAAATAAAAACTGCTTGAGCGGTCCAATTCCAAGTTCTTTCCAAAACAACTCCAATCTACTTACACTAAATATTCGAGATAACCATCTAACTGGAAACATTCCCAATTGGATTGGCAGCCTCTCATCATTGAGAATTCTCCTCTTGAAAGCGAATCATTTAGGAGGTCAAATTCCAATTCAAGTATGCCTTTTGCAGAACTTAAACATTTTGGATCTTTCCTACAATAAATTTTTGGGTCTAATTCCTCATTGCTTGAGTAACATTACTTTTAATGCATCTGCCCATGAACCTTCTTTAAGTGGTTCACAATCAATGGGAAGTTCTTCAACGAGTTTGTCATCATATTTGAACACAAAGTCTATAATTATCAAATATCTGCCTTATGATATAAATATAATTGAAAAAGTTGTGAAAGATGAAGAAGAAGTAGAGTTCACAACAAAAACTAGAACTTACTCCTACAAGGGTGACATCCTCGAGTACATGTTTGGAATTGACCTCTCATGCAACAACCTAGAAGGTAAAATCCCACTGGAACTCGGTGGGATGAGTAGCAACATTCGTGCATTGAACTTGTCACACAACAATCTATCTGGACCAATCCCAGTAACATTCTCAAATCTAAAGCAACTAGAAAGTCTGGATCTTTCCTACAACAATTTGAATGGCAAAATTCCACCTCAGTTGACCGAAATGACCTCTCTAGCGGTCTTTAGTGTGGCACACAACAACTTATTAGGCACAACACCGGAGAGAAAAAATCAATTTGGAACATTTGATGAAAGCAGTTACGATGAGAACCCTCTCCTGTGTGGACCTCCATTACGGAATAGTTGCACCAAAATGAGACCACCATCTACAATGCCAGTGGATAATGAAGGGGAAGAAGGTGATATTTTCATGGACATTGGTGTCTTCTACATAAGCTTTGTGATAGCTTACATAACAGCCCTGTTGGGAATTGTTGCAGTTCTTTACATAAATCCATACTGGCGTAGGGCGTGGTTTAACCTCATTGAAGTGTGTATTGACTCTTGCTATTGTTTTGTTGTGGTTCATTACCTTAAGTTGTTCAATTACAGGAGTGCATAGCCCTGCATTACTACTATTTTGTTGCAGTTCATTACCATAAGTTGTCTGATTTTAGGCTTGCATAGCCTTGCATTTTAATGATTACATGTATGTGTGTCTCTTCTTGTTGGATTTTGAATTTGAAGATTGAATTTTAATATTATGTTGGGAAAGATTCGTATTTTCTGTGTAATTTTATTAAACTAAGATTGTTCTTTTTTTTTTTCTTTTTTTTTTTTAATTTGTATTTTAAAAGCAATCTAACAATTATATTTTCAAAATATGTAACCATGTTGATTTTTTTGTGGGGGTTGCAGACATTAGCTTCATACATATTTACAGTCAAACCTTGTTGCTATGAACTATGCCAAATTGTTCATAACTAAAATAGGGGCACATCCAATCTTATTGCAGAAACAAGCACATGTCAGATTTGACAGCTCCAAAAAAACCAATTGAATAAGATTTAACTTTCTAAAAGCTTCACTACATATTTAACCATCTATATAGTCAACTTTAAAATTTATTTCTGGTCTGTTTGGATAACATGAATTTGGATTTGGATTTGGATTTGGATTTGAGGGGGCCCAAATCCAAATTCTTTTGTTTGGATAACTTAAAAGAATTGGATTTGAATTTGGCCCAAATCCATCTTGGATTTTAGGGGTCCAAATCCATGGATTTGAAATACCTCACAAACCCAAGAATTTAGAAATCCCTCGCCTAGCCCTCATGCATTTGGGTGTCCTCTCTAGTTGATATAAAATATTTTAGTTGTTAATAGCTGGCAAGATATTTTTTTAGTTGGCTATGACTAAAAATTTTTAATCATCATCTTGTTAATTGGATTATTAATATTACCTCAAGTATTTAAAATTAAAATGTAGAATGATTAAGAAAAATAATAATTAAAAAATATATTAATTTAAAATCAAATCCAAATACAAATTTTCGTATCCAAACAATGAAATTTTAAATAATGATTTCAAATTCTTCATTGTTTAAAAAGATCCAAATAAAGAATTTCAAAATCAAGAGATTTTAAATCAAGGCATTTTAAATCAATCGATTTCAAATCCAAATCCAAATATTGCCATCTAAACACAACCTTCATGTGACATTTGTCATAACATAATACAAAACCGATAGATAAATTGACTTTTTGTTCTTGAAAATGGGTAATATTAAAGAACAATAAATAATATGTACAATAACAACTTTGATACTTTGGATGCAAGTGATCAAATTTGGTTGTCTTAAATAATACCTACCATTGTGATTTGTAAGGAAAAAAATTACATACCCTTAACAACCCACCCCACCCCCCTCTCCAAAAAAATAAAATAAAATAAACTAAAATTGGACAAAAACTACCTAGAGTCACTCCTACAAAACTTATATAGTGGGTGGTTCTTTCAATAATTGGTGCTTTTCCTTCAGTTTCCTTTATCCTTTTTTTTCTAAGCTTGACTTTCTATGACTTTGCAATGAAATGAAGCCTTTTGTGGTATACATTTTTACTCAGATGCTCCAGCAGTAGCACACTGTTCATTTTCCTCGTGCTCTTCTTTGGCAAACTCTTCAATCAATTCACGTTGCCTTGGGGTCAAATTCATGCACCAATCAAGCATTTTAATCTACTATGAAAATGAAAGGCTGTAAACACATTCTGTAGTCCACACACTCAATTGAACTAAACCATAAAAATACGTTTTGGAGGGTGAAAAATCTTGCAAAAACAATGGCTAAGAACAAGGAAACCTATGATGAAATGGTAACATTGAAGTGCACATATTGATCACCAAATGAATAAGAGTTCCTCATCTTGATTCCTGCACAAAAAACAATGAAGCAAGAGGGAAAACACACAGTTTTGAGATTTTTTTTTTACTCAAGCCTTTTAGAATCTTAATAGAAAAATAAAATATTAACAATATTTTTTTTATAAGTAATAAAAATTATATTACACCTAATAACTTGCTTAACTAGGATAAAATCATCAAATCCTAAATTGAAATGATGATCAGCAACAAATTGCATATCTGACACAACTCATATGGACTCTTAATATTTGTCATAGAGGATACCCTTTTGTCAAAATTTCATGTTGATTCCTTACTTAAAAAAATAATAATAATAAATAAATCATGGCAATAAGAAAAGACCACATTGACACAACCTGAGGAAGTTGCTTTAATTGAAATTATGGGGGTTTATTGATACAAGGATCAAAGTGGCAAAAATGTAAAATGACCAATTATGTCACACACTATTCTTGATAGAGAGAAGGATGCAAGTGGCAAACCAAAATAGAATCATTTATCACACAAAATTTTCTATAAATGAACATAATGAGCATTTCTAATTCACCAACCTTTCTTCTTCAAAACTACCTACTGACCAGGCAAGGTGACAGAGCGAACATGAATATTAGAAATTAGTTAAATCATGATACTATAAAGAACTAGAACAAGAAAGAATCTCTACAAGAAGCCAGTAATCTTAGGCTAAAAGCCAACCCCATAGGAATGAAATGGAGGGATAGAGAGATGCTATTTGGCTCTAGTTTTCACATTCCCAACAAAGGTTGGACATGAAAGAACCCCTACAAATAATCAAATCACACGAGTTGCATGAGAAAATTCCAAATGAGATGACAGAACCTCAACAAAGAAAATAGATGTCATAAATGAAATTTTCCCATTGCATAAGTATTAATCATATACAAACATTGAACAAACCTTGAGGACTACATCTCCTGTGAGAGTTGAGACCTGGATTGTTCCCCCTAAAATTGCCTACAATCCAATAAACCCAATAAATTAAACTACTAGACCAAAAATAAAAGTTTTTTTTTATAAGTAAAAAAGATTTTATTGACAGAAAAAAAAAAGTACTCTATGCTCACATTGATAAACACAAAACACTTAAAAACAAATACAAGCAAATCAAATAGAAAGATGAACTGTAGACTGAACATCAAAAATCAAATAGATCAAAATTAAAAGTAACTTGAGACAAATGATACATACAACTGTAGCTATCAGAAATATTGATCGTCAACTTGCAAAAAGGGGCTAGGGTACCAAATTTGGTCATTGGTATTGGCTAATAAGTAACTAAAATTTTCAAGAAACTTACTAATATTAGGAGGTTCTTTTATTCCATACAGAAACAGATAAGTTTCTAAACATGTAATTCAATTAATTTTATCATTCCTTTAATGGATTTTAGAGGTCTAATAATTATAGAAACAAATCAAAAAGTACCTAAATTTTTCTGCTGCCAGAAAATTCCTGAAATGTATCTTTAAGAACAGCCATCTTTACATTTATATTCCATCTTTTTTAAAACCATAACCAACCTAATAGACCTTAAACCCCTCTTCCATTAATTGCTAACAGGTGACTGAGGAGGTGTTAAGAAACAGCATAATAGGCGACTTCCAGGAATTCATCTACAATCCTCAAAAACTCATACAATAAATATTCAGCATAAAGTCAAAGATAATTTTAGCTTAAGCATTTAGCTTTTTCTCAGTAAATACCTGAATGCAATTAATATTTCCTAACGCTAAACACAATAACTATTTTATTCAAAAACCTCATACAACGCACTGTTCAAGACATCCATGCATTACAGGCCACCAATACCTACAAAATGAAGACATTGGAAAGCATTACCTGAGTAATACTCAAAACAGCATCCACATGAATGTCCGCACCTTCTCTTCGGAAAACAGGATCTTCGCGAACCTGCAGAGAAGCAAATGACATTTTACAGTCTAGGGGTTGGGGGGAAGGCATCCAAGCAGTGAAGTACCCACTAAAAATAAACAAATGATGACACACTAAACAAATATATATATATATATATATATATATATAGTTACCTTAATGACAATATAAAGATCACCAGGTTGATTTCCATCAGGATCTGCTCCACCACTTCTACTCACCTCTATGGTCTCATCATTATCTACTCCTGCGAATGGAAAAGGAGGAGAGTCAAGAACCTATAGAAACTAGCATATACAAAACCAATAAAACCGGTTATTTTTCTTTTCTTCTTAAAGCTTAAAAAACGAAATCTGATTTTTGCTACCTGATGCAAACAAACCTGCAATTATAAAATAAAGCCTGCAAACCCATGTATTTCATTCCCAAATCCCTACTCTACTATATCCTAACAAACCATATACAAATTTTAAGGCCTGAATTGATAAGATCATGCATTAGACTTTGTAGCAGAGGAATTTATTCTACACCAAAAAGCTAGGATAAGAATAGCTTGACAACAGCACGAAATTTTAGCAATGCAATCCCCAGAGCCAAAAAACAAAAACAAAAACAAAAATAATTTTAAAATAAATTCTAAAATGGAAAAAGAATACCTGGCACGATATTAAGCTTGACTGACTTCGTTCCTAATACAACTCGCCTTCCTTTGCATGACTTGCAGATATACATAGGCTGTGGGAAAAAAAAATTAACAGGTATTAGAGACTTAGAAAAACCATGAACTATTTATCTATAATATAACAAACCAGTAAAAAAAAAACAATAGGGATAGAAATATATAATATAGTAAACTTTGCACCAACCATCATACATAATCAACACAAATGGAAGTGAAGAAACCACTAAATATCAATGCCTAATAAAGTCACTGTGATTCATGTATAGTACACGGATTAAACTGAAAAAAGTTTCACACTGGCATCAACTTCACCTGCAGATGAGCCCCACATCTAAAAAGTAAAAACTATCCCTGAATTTCCCTAGAACCCAAAACTTATAACTGCAATTAGTACGTCCAGTCATCCAGCATGAGAAGGTTAAAAAAATTATGTCTACAACTGTTGATCACTTCTTAAAAAGTGAGCTTTCAAATTTAATTCAAAGGGGATCCCACTGATTGTCGCTCCTTGTTTTCCTTGGTCCCTGCCCTATATTCATATTATTTAATTATTATAAATAAATCTATTTCTTACATATTATATAACAAGGGTATAATAGTCAATTTATATAAATTACATTTTTCATCCTTTCCTTTTTCTCTTCAACCAAACAAAAGAATTTTTCATCCTTCCACTTTTCCATCCCTCCAACCAAACACACAAGAGGGAAAACTAAATATTTTCCATCCTTCCACTTTTCCATCCTTCTACAATTTTCCATCCTTTCACTTTTCCACTCCTCTAACCGAACAAACCCTAAAGGTGAACACTGTACCCTCTTCCATCTAAAGAATACCTATCCAATGGTTTTTGGCTTAGGCTGCATGAATTTTCATTCCCTCATCATAGTGCTAACTAGGCGATAAATTGCGTCTTCAAGATTGTATATTACTGGATATCATAACTTGAATGTGTATGATTTCATATAGTGTTTCATTGAAATTTAAGCATGAAAAAGTAGAAAATTGTGAATAAGAGGAAGCCTAGTGCAATAAGAATGGGATGGAATTTGCTATTAGCAATATTTCGTTATAAATGCCCATGAGAATTACACAATTACTAAACTAAGAAAGAAAACATTGAGAAACACTTCTGTTTCTAATTCTTTGTGTAGTCTAGTTTTAAAAATCATGTTCTGATCACGAAAATCCTCGATACCATGAAAACTTTAGGAACTTATGGATTATGTAAAGTTGAATTTACTCAACTATTTGTTGGCTCTATTTCATACTAAAATTTGCTTGTAATTTAGCATTTAGAAACCCTGTATTTAGGTGGGAATAATGTAAGAGTTGTGTGTGAGAAAGTTTGAAGATTTGATCAAAAGTGTGCAACAAGAAGGTGACTCGTGACTGGAACTTGTGATTGACTCACGAGTGGTGACTCACCAAAATGAAGCACACGTGTGAAGCATGCAGGAAGTTGAAGAGTCAGGACAGCTAGATCACTCCAGGACAAAAAGTATAGTCTGGCCTAGTTTGGTAACTGGCTACTGGAAGTCGCGACTTATCCCAATCGCGAAGTGACTCGCCAGTGCACCCTGTTTTGTTGAAAAATAATTTTTCACATTCCATCTCATACCCTACTATAAATACCCTTATACCCACGAAATGCAAAAGAGAGAGAGAACTTCCAAAGAGAATTTTGAGAGAGAAACCCTAGAGAAAAACAAGATTAATTCATCCACAATCTCATATACTTGATTCTCCAAATTCTTCTACTCTCACCCTCTCCATTGTCATACCCATGAGAGGATTATAAACCAAATTCTTACCTCACCAAATTCAGAGTAGTGAGAAGGTTCATGGTGTTTGGAAAGCAGTTCAAGGGAGAACCAATTCATATTATTTGATGCAATGGGCTAATTGCAGGATTTGGAAAGTTAAAGAAGACACGATTCGACGTAACCTTGTTGGAGCAAGAAGTTTAGGAGGCTTAGGTGTATTAGGTAGATTAGGCTTGGAGGGTCTATTACTATTCATGTATCTTAACTGATTTTCTAGTGGATCATTTACCGCTTGGAGGGTGGCAAAGAGGTTTTTCGCCGAGTTTTTCGGTTTCTTCTTCGAAAACACATGCTAATGTTATCTTGTGTTTACATCTCTCTTTCCCTTACTCTTAGCTTTTAATTTCTACTGGTTGTGATTAATTAATGGCTTAGAGTAGTTTGTAATATTGAGTATTGCTTATATTTCATATTCCGCACATACATTATTTGAGTATAAGCTTGCTTTGGAAAATTTGTATTTGGAGGTCTAAACATTCACAAGTGTTTTATACACCAAGCGAGTTTTCAAATTACAATTGACGGGGTTCTCCAAATCAATAAAAACAAGCTACCTTATTAAAAAATATAACATAAGTTCAACAGGCAACTTTTTTCAACTCCTCTCTGACGTAGTATCCATTCATATTATTAGCAAAAGTGATCAAATTCATAGCAACAGTAAGAAATTAAGTGTAACCCCTTTCAGCATAAATGATGAGATCCTAGAGAGATGCCTTTTGGGAGGAAACTAAAGCCAAATTTGCCAGCCATTTTAAATGTTGAAAATCTAGGTTATCTTTACTTTGGAGGGACATGCACAACGTGACTGACCCATGCATGAAAAACATTATGTAATGAGAAATTGAGAATGTGTTATGGTGCATTCCTCTTATAGAATGTGGGTCCTATAGGTAGGATTATCAAATATGAGAAGGGCACCTCTTGAGACTGTCTTATAACATAATTACTTCATATTTTATTCTCTCAATAAAATTGAGTTATAATTATTATAATTATAATTATTTAAAATAAAAAATAATACTTCTCATGGTGGTGAGTGGAAAGATATGATGGTGTGAAGTCTTCAACTACCATGGTCTAGGCTATCTCCCAAATATTAAAATGTTTATAATATTAGTGATATAGATTAGTATTTATTGTGAAACACTTTCCAAGAAGGTATTAGATACGAGTAAAACTGGTTATTTTTCTTCCTTCTTAAAGCTAAAGAAACGAAATCTGACTTTTGCTACTTGATACAAACAGACCCATAATTATAAAATAAAGCCTGCAAACGACATTCAGGGGTTTATACTATGAAAAGATAACAAAACGGCATGGTTATAGAAAAGGGAAGAATGCTCTTAAGAACAAGAATTTCAAACACAAGGAGGCTGCAACAACAATGACTAAGAACAAAAACTACGATGCTAACATTGAAGTGAGAAAAAACCAAATGAATTAGGGGAAAATTTTGAGAAAAAACCGAACGTGGCTAAAATGTAATATTAGATCAATTAACGTGCTAGACAAAGGCAAAGTAATATTAGATCTCTCACCAAACGTGGTCGTTTTTGTCTCATAATTAAATTCTTCCCTCATCAAGTTATGTGCGAACCTATTCAATGGTAGTGTTAGCCGATACATGTGAACAAAAAACTACAATTTGGGCAGGTTTTTAACATTCTTATATCATCCAAGTTACCGGCTTTTTTTTTTTATTGAACCGAGAAAAAACAAAGAATAATAAACAATAAAACAAATTGATAAATTTCTTGTTCATCATTTCTAAAATAAAAAACATGTGATACTATAAAATGAAAGATTGACTTTAATTGGGCATCCTTTTTCAATTCACGTAGCCAATTGGGTTTCTCCCTTGAATAAAATTACGGGCCATTCTAGTTTATTTCAGTAAATTCTAGCCCAAATTGGAGTTTGGGCTTGTAGTAAGTTATCAGGATGTATCTTATTTTCTTTTTCTCCCACTTATATGTAACCCACAAAATACAAATTCCAAAGCAATTGAAATTTTAATTATAAGAAAATTTTGGCACCAAATATGGATCGGTAGTGGTAAGTAAAAGAATAATATTAGTAATGGATCTAAATGAGAATAAGTAAAACTTTACCAACTAAACTGTTATGAAAAATGTTGTGAATTTTTTGTGTATTTTTTTTTTTTTGGAGAAGTGTTACATCAAGTCTTAGGTGTTAAGTTGTTACTGGTTCTAAATTTTGATTTCAACCCAGAACTGAAATTATTTTTTTGCTATGATCAATAATAGCTTGTAACAATATGCTAGTTAAGATTTGTTGTAAAAATGTTATGAAAAATGTTATGAAATATATGGTAATTCTACCGTACCCCCCTTATATTTTGGGAGGTACGGTATTCACTAGTAGGCAACTTGCTATACAAGGTTACCAAAACATCACATTTGATGGTACCATCTACACATTGTGTAGTACCAACATCATATGTGACTGTACTTTTGTCACATTCGGTAGTTCCTTTATTTTTTTCTCACATTTGATAGTATCATTCTCACATTGTGCAGTACCAACATCACATGTGACTATACTTTTGTCACATTTGGTGGTTCTTTTATTTTTCTCTCACATTTGATGGTATCGTCCTCATCATATTGCACAGTACCAACATCACATGTCACTGTACTTTTGTCACATTCGGTGATTCCTTTATTTTTTCTCACATTTGATGATATCATCCTCACATTGTGCAGTACCAACATCATATGTGACTGTACTTTTTTCACATTTGGTAGATCCTTTATTTTTTCTCACATTTGATAGTATCATCCTTATGTGTGACTATACTCTTGTCACATTCAGTGGTTTCCTTATTTTTTTTTTCTCACATTTGATGGTACCATCCTCACATTGCTCAATATTAACATCACATGTGACTGTACTTTTGTCACATTCGATGGATCCTTTATTTTTTCTCACATTTGATAGTATCATCCTCATATGTGACTGTACACTTGCTACTTTCAATAGTTCCCTTATTTTTTTTCTCATATTTGATGGTATCATCATCATATTGCGCAGTACTAACATCACATGTGACTGTACTTTTGTTACATTCGGTGGATCCTTTATTTTTTGCTCACATTTGATGGTATCATTCTCACATTGCGCGGTACCAACATCACATGTGACTGTACTTTTGTCACATTCAGTGATTCCTTTATTTTTTCTCACATTTGATGATTTCATCTTCACATTGTGCAGTACCAATATCATATGTGATTGTATTTTTGTCACATTTGGTGGTTTCTTTATTTTTTTCTCACATTTGATAGTACCATTCTCACATTACGCAGTACCAACATCACATGTGACTGTACTTTTGTCACATTCAGTGATTCCCTTATTTTTTCTCACATTTGATAATACCATCCTCACATTACACAGTACTAACATCACATGTGACTGTACTTTGGTCACATTTGGTGGATCCTTTATTTTTTCTCACATTTGATAGTATCATCCTTACGTGTGACTGTACTCTTGTCACATTCAGTGGTTTCCTTATTTTTTTCTCACATTTGATGGTATCATCCTCACATTGCGCAGTACTAACATCACATGTTACTGTACTTTTGTCACATTCAGTAGATTCTTTATTTTTTTTCTCACATTTGATAGTGTCATCCTCACGTGTGACTGTACTTTTGTCACATTCAACGGTTCCCTTATTTTTTTCTCACACTTGATGGTACTATCCTCACATTGCGCAGTACCAACATCATATGTGATTTTACTTTTGTCACATTCAATGATTCCTTTATTTTTTTTTCTCACATTTGATAGTATCATCCTCACGTGAGACTATACTTTTGTCACATTTAGTGGTTTCCTTATTTTTTTTCTCACATTTGATAATACTATCTTCACATTGCACAATACCAACATCGCATGTGACTAAACTTTTGTCACATTCGGTGATTTCTTTATTTTTTTTTCTCACATTTGATGGTACCATTCTTACATTGCGCAGTACCAACATCACATGTGACTGTACTTTTGTCACATTTGGTGGTTCCTTTATTTTTTTCTCACATTTGATGGTATTATCCTCACATTGCGCAGTACCAACATCACATGTAACTGTAGTTTTGTCACATTCGGTGGTTCTTTTATTTTTTCTCACATTTTATGATACCATCTTCACATTGTGTAGTACCAATATCACATGTGACTGTACTTTTGTCCCATTCGGTGGTTCTCTTATTTTTTCTCACATTTTATGGTACCATCCTAGCATTACGCAGTATCAACGTCACATGTGACTGTACTTTTGTCACATTTGATGGTACTCTTATTTTTTCTCACATTTTATGGTGTCATCCTCACATTGCGTAGTATCAACATCACATGTAATTGTACTTTTGTCACATTTGGTGGTTCTTTTATTTTTTTTTCACATTTGATGGTATTATCCTCACATTAGGCATTACCAAAATCACATGTGACTGTATTTTTGTCACATTCAATGGTTCCATTATCACATTGGGCAACACTAACATCACATTTGACCGTACTTTTGCCACATTCTGTTGTACTCATATTTTTTTCTTACATTTGATAGTTTCATCCTCAAATTGTGCAATACAAATATCACATGTGACTGTACTTTTATCATATTCTGTGGTTTCCTAATTTTTTTCTCACAGTTGATAGTTCCATTGTCACATTGGGCAATATTAACATTTTATTTGACCGTATTTTTGTCACATTCGATGGTTTCCTAATTTTTTCTCACATTTTGATAGTACCATCGTCACATTGTGTAGTACCAACATCACATCTGACCGTATGTTTACAATTGGGCCCTCAACTAAAGTCACTTTTTACTTACTAATAACTGCCCATCAGAATAGCAATTTTTCAAAAAATTTGTAGCTCTAACAAATACCCTTGAAACCCTCAACAATTTTTGGAATACTCTTAGAAACTAAAAAATGATCAAAATACCCTAAGAACCTAAAAAATGACCAAATGTTCTTGAAACCTAAAAAAATGACCAAAATGACCAAAATGATCCTAAAACCTAAAAAATATCCGAAATAACTACGAAGCCTAAAAATGACCAAAATACTCTTGGAACAAAAAAAATGACCATAATGCCCCTGATACCTAGAGAATGTTTATAATACCCTTAGCGACTTGGAAACGATCGAAATACCCTTAGTACCTCGAAAATGACCAAAATGACCCTGAAACCTAAAAAAAGGATTGAAATACCCTCAAAACCTAAAAAATTACCAAAATACCCTTATTCCCTCCAAAATTATTGAAATACCCTTAAAACCTAAAAATGATCAAAACACCATTAGAACCTTTTTTTTTTAGAATCAAATACCATTAGAACCTAAAACGTGACCAAAATACCCTTAATATCTAAAAAATGATCAAAATACCCTCAAAATCTAAAAAATAAACGAAATACCCTTGAAACCTAAAAAATGATCATAATACCACCAAAAACTAAAAAATGATCGAAATATCCATAGAACCCAAAAAATGACCGTAATGCCCCTAAAACCTAAAAATGATCAAAATACCCTTGAAACCATAAAAATGACCGAAATACCCTCAATACTTAAAAAATGACCAAAAATACCCCCTTAAAACTTGAGAACAACCAAAATTACCCCCAAAACTCTCTAAAATTACCAGAATATGTTGTATTTGTTGTATACTTATTGAAACTTAAAAGATGATAAGTTATCTAAAAAACCTATTTAGCATGTACGGTTTTCATTAAGTTTGGTGTGAGCTCATAATTTCAAAATAATTTAGCGTAAAAGTTCAATGTTACATTGATGGTTTCCCTTTCTTCTTCTTGTTGTTTTTTTTAAGGCTAAATGAAATTACTAAGATAGTTAGCTTTAAATGAAACTTCAATACTAAACTTTTCAATTAATTCAAAATTATCTTTCAGTTAACACTATTAATAAATTTTTAAAATATCTAATAAAAGTTTGATTATTTACTTCTACTAATTTTTTTTATAATTTTTTTTCACACTTTTACTTCTACTAACTCCATCAACAACTATTGACACCCCTAATATTTAATGTAATAGATGAAATTTTTTTTGAAGCCAACATTAAATCCCATGTTCACAACCACTGAATTTGCCAATTTGAACTCCAATCAAACTTGCACTGCACAAAATGAAATTTCAATGTTCAAATAGATACATGTTTTTAAGCACTAAGATTATACCATCTTCAACAAAATTGTTGGGAACAACAATTTTTCACTCAATGACACTTCTTTTGCATCCATATCATCTTATAAAACCAGATCAAATAACTTTGCATGTTTTGATGTACAATTTTTTTGCCATTTAACATGATTTTTGAAGCAATTTTTTTAGTTGGCATGTTTTTGAAACATATTTGTAAACTAGCATTTAGAGTCTAAGTCTTAAAGACTCGAGATTGCTTAAAGAACTCAAGCCTTCAATGAAATGGAATTTGATGACTTCAATTATATCTGTCACCACAAGTGCATACATTCTTTGCTAAAATATGCATTCCTACAAAATGGAAAGTGAGTTCCTACTCCTTTGGGATGATTCTTTGAAGTTGGCAGAATATACCTAATCTACTTCCCACATTACACAATTTCTATAATAAAAATAAAATAGCCTACAATGTCACATCTTACAACCGCCAATGACACATAACCCTGTGCATCAAAAGCAGGCACCAAGACGTTTTATTCCTCAATTTACATTCCATTGGAACAAACTTAACTAATCTCCTCTAATTTAACCATATATATACAAATAGAACTACGGCAAGCATGTAGAAATCACAAGAAATTATAAATTATGAATGTTCAAATAGTGTGAAAAACACTATGAACGTTTAAACCCTCAAATAATAAATTACCAATTCAAGCTTAATATCAAACAATGTACGTGCGAAAAATGAACATAAGCTTATAACAGAATTGATAAATAGTCTAAACCAAATAAAATCACATCTACAGCAGAAATTAAATAGCAAAGATTAAGGGAAGAGAGATGCAAACACAAGGACAACACAACGATGTGTTATCGAAGAGGAAATCGAAGCCCTCGGCGTAAAACCTCTCCATCGCTCTTCAAACAGTAAATAATCCACTAGAAAATGAAGTTAGGATACATGGACAACAAAAGACCCTCCAAGCCTAATCTACCTAGTGTACCTAAGCCCTCCAAGCTTCTTGCTCCAACGAGGTTACGCCGAACCTTTGTCTTTTCTAGCTTACTGGATTCCACTACAATCCATAGCATCAACCAATATCAATTGGTCCCTTCCAAACTGCTTCCCAAAGCACCAAATAGCATTCTCACAGATATGGGTTTGGTGAGAAAAGGATTTAGGTAATGTACCTCTCAAGGATCTAACAATGGAGAGGGTGAGAGTAGAGGAATTTGAAGAGTCTCTATGTGAAGATTGTGGATGAGTCAATCTTGTTTTTCTATAGGGTTTCTCTCTCAAAATTCTCTCTAGAAGCTCTCTACATTTCGTAGGTATAAGGGGTATTTATACTGGTGGGTGTTTGGAATGCGAAGAGTCAGTTTTTCCAAAACAGAGCTAGCTGGCGGCTTGGCCTCGCGACTTGGCTGAGTCAGGAGTTCAAGCCGTGAACTAACTAAAGGGCCAGGCTAGATTTTTTGTCATGTAGTGCTATAGTTGGCATGACGGTTCAGCTTCTGCACGCTTGACTCGTGTGCATCATCTAGCAGCTTGCCAGTTGCGAGCTACCTGCGAGATCCAGTTGCGAGTCCTTGCTTCGCTGTACAGTCTTGAGCATTTCTTCACACTCTCTCACACACTACCCTTACATGATTCCCACCTAAATACAGGGTTTCTAAGTGCTGAAATACAAGCAAATTGGCACAAAATAAAGCCAACAAAATGGTTGATAAATTTCAACCTTACAAATTATAACATTGAGAGGAAATAAATAAATAAATAAAAAATGGACAAAGTAAACTAATAAAGCAAACCTAAAAGAAAAAACAATTGGTTGGATTTGTTGCTCATAGAAAAGCTTGATGATTGTTTTGGCATGGAAAATTGTTTTGGGCCTATAATTAGGCCAGGTGCTAATGAATAACCAGCATTAGTAATTTAGTACTCTCTTGAGAACTTTGTAAACATTATTTCAAAAGAGAAACAAAGCAAGTGACTTTAGGATATAATTTAAAATAATCATAATGGGACTAAATCCTTTCTACCATGCTTCCATTTGTGGATTGAGGAAAGGTGCTTGCCAATGGTAACGGATGCTGATATGACAAGGAATGAACCAAATTTAATGGCTGGGAGCTTGAACTCTGCACATTAAAGAGAAAAGAAAATTAATGTAGCCATTGCATGAACAACTAACTATATAGGCAAGAGGAAGGGATGTTAGGGATGGCTAAAGAAAAACCTGGTTGCCAAGAACAGTATTTGGGGTAGCAGGGCCGGCTCAACGAATTTGGGGGCCCTAGGCGAAAGCTTTAAATGAGGCTTTTTATTATATATAATTAAAAATTCATATATTTTTTTAATTAAAATTTATTTTTCTTGCTTTTTGAGAGGCAAAATTACTAATTAAATTTTTGCATTCAAGTTCCGCTAACATTTCCTTTTCAATTGATAATATAGCTAATCCATTTAATCTTTCTTGTGACATAGTTGATCTTAAATAGGATTTTATTAATTTTAATTTTGAAAAAATTCTTTCTGTAGAGGCAACTGTAACAGGTATAGTTAGTAATATTCTAAAAACAATACATGCATTTGGAAAAGATTCTAGCCTCTTTATATAATTTAGTACATTAGTTGGAGAGTTATCATTTATTTGCAAAACTTCTTTTAAAACTTTTAGTTCTGAATATAAATCTAAGCCATCAATATCAGAATAAGTTTCATGTGTGAGAAAACATTCAAGATTAAGACAATTTTTTTTCAAACTATCATCATCTAGTGATTTTAGTTTTTCAAAATTAAATAAAAAACCAAAAATATTTTCATATATTTGAAATTGTTCAAACCTACTTTCAATTGAAGAAATAGCTTGATCTACTATATATAAAAAATAATTAATTCTAAAATATTCTTCAGCGGATTGTGTTGTCTCATCATTGACATTCTCATCAAACTGTTTCTTCCTACGAATTATACGTTTTTCACGAAATATAGTTTCTATTTCCATTTTGGTTGCAATTTCTTTAGATGAATTCATAGCAGATGTAAATCCATCTTCTCTATATTTTTTTTAAAAAGACATGAGACCTTTTAATTGATCTATAGTAACATCAATATGCATGTCTTTCGATTGTAAATTTTTACTAACAGAGTTAACAGCAAATAATATGTCATACCAAATAGTCATAGCTAGCAAAAACTCAAAACTTTCAATCTCATATGTTGCTAAACAATCAGCTTCACTTTTTGTTTTGGGATCTTCACTTGTTTTTGCCAATTGTAACAAAGCATCTCTTATTTCTAGAACTTGAAATTTTATTGCTTTCACACTTTCAATTCGACTTTCCCAACGTGTTTGTGACAATGGCTTAAGAGTTAAACCTATCACATTATTTTGTAAAATTTTCCATCGCTTTGTGGAAGAAGAAAATAGTGTGTATATATGTTGTACTACTCCAAAAAAAGATATAGCTTTAGGACAAGAATTAGCCATATCACATAGGACAAGGTTGAGATTATGACAACCACATGGTGTGTAAAATGCTTTAGGATTTATATCAAGAATTCTTTTTTGTACCCCTTGTTTTTTTCCTTTCATATTAGACCCATTATCATATCCTTGTCCACGTACATCATTAATATCAAGTTCAAGATTTTTTATTGCATTTATAATTTCATTGAAAAGACCTTTTCCAGAAGTATCATCTACCTTTAAAAATTCCACAAAATGTTCATCTATTTTTATCGGACTTTTTGAAATATCCACACATCTTAGTATGAGAGTCATTTGTTCTTGATGACTTACATTGGGGGTACAATCAAGTATAATTGAATAGTATTTTGTTTCTTTAATCTTTTTTATAATTTTACTTTTAATTTCATTTGCTAATAATTGTATCACTTCATTTTGTATATTATGTCCAAGATAATGATTATGGATTGCACCATGTTGAATACGTCGAACATGTTCTTGCATTACTAGATCAAATTCTACAATCATTTCAATAATACTTAAAAAATTTCCGTTATTTTCTTCATAGATCTTTTCATTTTTTCCTCGGAATGCCAAATTATTTTTACCAAGATTTTTTACCACCGCTATTATTCTTAATAACACTTTTTTCCAATGATCTTTCTCTTTCTTAATTTGTTCTTGGACATTTTTATCAATTGTTTTATTCTTCAATAATCTTAGTTCTAAATCAATCCAAGTATTCATATTAGTAATATGCTCATTGGTTGTTTCGTGATTTTTAAGAATAGAACTAATATTTTTCCAATCTTTAGTTCCTCCATTAGCTAGTTGATTTGTATTAGATTTTGAATTAAACAACTTGCAACAAAACAAAATACTTTATCTAGGTCTTTCGAATACACTAACCATTTTCTATCATGTTTCTCCCCATTTGGTAATTTTCGAATATAATGCGTAGTAGAAAAATGTCTAGAGTTCTTATCTATAGGAAAGTTTAGATCATCAACTCTTATTGGACCATTTTCTACTAACAAATCTCTTAATTTTATATCAATAGTTTTCCATT
Organism: Lithocarpus polystachyus; assembly: GCA_033629205.1. Classification (NCBI taxonomy): domain Eukaryota; kingdom Viridiplantae; phylum Streptophyta; class Magnoliopsida; order Fagales; family Fagaceae; genus Lithocarpus; species Lithocarpus polystachyus. The sequence goes on from CM066165.1 coordinate 3,683,869, forward strand.
GACTTGGATCAAAAATATTTGTAGGAATATAATTAGGTTGATGATTAATATTTTCACTCTCCTCCAAATTATTTTGAGCTTCATTATCAAGAATGGTGACATTACATGTTTGAACATTATCATGATCACCTTCGTTATTATCATTTTGTTGTATATTTTCATTATCTTCTAACTCTTTTTGATGAATTTCTTGTTCATTTATGAAACCCTCACTCAAATTTTCTGCAAGATTTTGTTTTTTTACTAGTAATAAATTTATCCATAGCTCCTTTTTGAGATTCAATTAGTTCTTCTCGTTGTCTTTTTTTTTTTTAGTTTTTCATATCCAGATGGATATTTTCTGGTAGACATTCGTAATTAAAAAATATTTATTAATAAATGAAACACAATCTATAATAAAAAAGAAATTACAATTTAACTAGAATAATATAAATTTAATGTATAAAACAATAGAACCTGGTTTATCAAAAGCACAATTGCAGCTTTACTTAATATGATCACTTTACACTTTAAACCTGCACAAATAAATTAAAATTAATATTAATACAAAGTAAATTATTCTAAATTTATAATTTTGTTATCAATGCTCTCTTTTTTTATGTAGCACTAAACCATTTTTTTTTAGCAAAATGTATAGGACTCAACAAAATTGGTTGATTGGATTTGGATCCTAATCCACTAAGAAGTAAGACCAGCCTACTAGGACTCAACTTGATAGCTAATCCACTAAGACTAAGACCCTTAGACCCACCCACAGGCCCACTATCCCTCCATCACCATGGCTCCATCTGATTTCCTTTAATAATAATAAAAAAAAAAACAACAACAACAACAAAAACGTGTAGCATTAGGATCATTGGATAAAAAACGTGTAGGACTATATCTCACTTATCAATTCACTACTTTAACTTCCATGATTCCATCCACATCTACTAAATCTGACTTCTTTAATATATTAAAAAAAAAAAACACAAACAAACAAATTAAGTGGGTCCATTCGGACCATTCCATAGCATTCTAGAAAAATCTAAAGTAATAAAACAAACAAAAAAAAAAAGAGTAAAGCAATGCCAGTAAAGAGAGAGTACAAGAACAACTAAACTAAAGCATAAAAGAAAGAAAAAAATCCCAGCACAGCCAGCACTCCAGCAGAAGAAGACGAAAGAGGCAGAGGAAGAGAAACCAAAAAACGAACTTGAAATGAAGATCGGTGGACACACCAAGTCTATTGCCAACACTAATTGATGAGTAAGCCTACTAAAAAGAGTTTTTTTTTTAGAATGAAGATGGAGAGTCACAGAGTGGGTGTTGTTTTTCTTCTCTTTTTTTTTTTTTTTTGCCTTTTCTTATTTGTCTCTTCTTTCTGCCTTTTGTAATCTTTTCCTCTGCAAACTAAAGATTAGGTGATGGATTAGCCTTCCCTTCATGTCACTTCAGTGTGAGAAACAGACCTTTTTTTTTTTTTTTTTTTTTTTCTGCCTCTTGTAATCTTTTTTTCTGCAAGCTAAAGATTTTGTGATAGATTAGCCTTCCCCTTCATGTCACTTCAGCGTGAGAAATGAGCTTCTTTTTTTTTTTTTTTTTTTCCTGCCTTTTGTAATATTTTCTTCTGCAAGATTGAGAAACGGGCCTTTTTTTTTTTCAGATGAGAAATGGGCCTTTTGTAATCTTTTCTTTTACAAGCTAAAGATTTGGTGATAGCATTAGTCTTCATTTCATTTCAGCGGGAGAAACGGACTACTTTTTTTTTTTAGATGAGAAAGTAATATTATATAATATATATTATTACTAGTTGGGGGCCCTCTTGCAAGTGGGGGCCTTAGGCAGTGGCCTAAATGGCCTATAGCTTCAGCCGGCCCTGTGGGGTAGACGACTGGTTACTTCCACCTTTTTCTTTCTTTGAATTTTTCTCATGACAACTCTTGATCTGATGTTTACCATCAAGAGCATGATCCTTTTTCTTCAGCCCATTTAAATTAGGTTGTTCAAATTATCCCAAATTCATTATTGCCATCTTTATCTTTAAGTACATTTGCATCTTCAATATCCTTTGCATCGAATAAAGGAATGAAGGGTTCTTAGCTTGTTGCTTCTTAAAATAATCACCAAGCCTCCTGCATTTCCCAATGTCATAGCATTTCTCCTCCTTGAACACAACTAGTTGTTATAATCTAATAAAAGATAACCCAAATTTTCTCGACCCTCTACTTGACTACTCATAAAGTTTCTGTTGAATCCCATACTTATAGGCCATATCCACTTCAATGGCTTGGGTAGCAGTTACTTTTCTTTGTAAGGGCAACATGTGAGCTTGTTCATGAGGTACAAGATCATGATTATGCTCCTTTTTAAAAGCGCACAAAGGTAGAATTGTTGGGTGACTTTGCTTAAAAACCAAAACTTAAGTTTGACTCTCCTGGACTTCCAATGTATTTGATTTGCGGGCTATTACATTTGTGTGTAGGGATAAATGTACAAACTATAAAGGTGGGCGTCTTTCAAATTTGCTTAAGAGCAAGTTGAACTGTATGCTTAATTTGTAATTGTGTATGACATGTGCAAGCTAAAACATAGTTGTCACATTGTCATAGAAAGAAGCATTAAATTTTTTGATAGGTAGAAAGAACTTGATTTATATTTTCGATTTGCTTATCTCTCATATTAGAAGCTCTTTCTTTTTGATGAACAGAAAATTTTATTTAACAAAACACAAAGAAACAAAGTCAAAACAGCAACTACAGCATTAAGATGCTCTGAATTAATTACATCCATAAAAGGGCTTGGAGCATAACCTTGACCAAAACAACCAGACAAATTTTTCCTAAGGCACCAAGAAGCTAAAACATGGGCTGCTTTGTTTGATTCTCTCGGGCTCCACCTAAAAACAAATTGCTGGCCACGGGATGCCCACGAAAGAGTATCGGCCGTTATGGTTGAAATTCTCCAAGGCATGGCATCAGTGGGGGCTTTAAGAGCTTCAATACAAACTTTGGCATCACTCTCAACCACAACATTCTCAAACCCACGATTAACAACTACACAAGTCGCCAAATTAATGGCTTCAGCCTCTGCTTGGAGAGGGAGGTTGGTTTCCACCCGTTTAGACAGGGAGAAAATCAGGTCCCCTCTCCAATCTCTTGCCACAATGGCAATAAATGAATGGTTCAGCCCCACTACCACATCACAATTTATCTTTACAGCTCCTTGCTCAGGCCTGGATTATGAAACTGCATAGAGCCCCAAGTTATTACATAGACTCATCATTGTATGTAATTTATAACTTGAAGATTTAATATTACATAGATTACAGTACAAGATGTTGAAACCACATATATGAGAGGAAAACAAAAGATGGGATGGATAGACAAGATAACTAGCAATGGTAAAACATAATTTCAGGACGAATTTCTCACCAAGCGTGCAAATCCAAAATTAGAAACTTGAAACTATAATGCTTTAAGTTGATGATACTATATTTGGCACCGAAATTCGAAACCAGTACAAGAGGAATGAGACCAATTTGTCATAACAGTCGCCTTTCAAGTCTTTCTCCTTGAGACATGGTTTCTAGGAACAAAATTTTCAACAAGCTCGATGAAGGAACATGTAGTGAGGGCATATGAGGAAATTGAAAGGCAAAATACCCAAACCAAATTAACCCAAAAATTAAAAATAAATGCACAAATCTTACACAAAACCCAGAATATGAAATACCGAATCGAAAGTAAAACCCCAAAAAAAAAAAAAGAAAAAAAAAAAGAAACACAGTTTCTCAATTGCCCATAAAAAATGGCAATGGCGGAAGGTTTATGGTGGCGGCTGCGGTGTAGTAGTGATAGGCTGATAACTATGGCACATCGCCTCTCAAGGTTCTCGTTCAGCAGAGCTTGAAACCTCTTCGTTTTTTTTTTTTTTTTTTTTTTTTTTAGGTTTTTATACTCTAACCAGATTAGCCAATAATTGGTATCCATACTAAAATTAATTAATGACCAGGATTTGAAGGAAGTAATATGAAAGGTTAAGATTTGAGAAGGTACCGTATGCCCCTCTCCCCAAAAAAGAGGGGTACAGTAATTTGACCCATGGATATAATATTTTTTTCTCTTTTTTTTTTTTCTTCTTTTTGTGTTTGATAAAAAATAATATTTTATTTATTAACTAATATTTGATTTTAATTAATACTCTTACAATAATAAAAATAATCATATTAGTTAAAATTTGAGGACCTTTTATATACTTGGGCCTCTGGACGACCGCCTTAATTATTTATATAGTTATAAATTGCTCTTTCTAACTCCAAGTACTGGCTCCATATTGTGAACATTCGCAACAAGAGAAAAGCTCCAAATGCAGATGATGTTTACACTAGGCTTGGCAAAAATTATGATAAAGTGGATGATGAAATTGTTTTTTTTTTTTTTTTTTGAGAAAGAATGAATGATGAGATTGTTGTGCAACTAAGACAAAAAGTGAAGTTGGACCACTTATCAAGTGGCAAAATGCACTAGCAAATGGAAGTGAAGCTGGACCACTTATCAAGTGGCAAAGGCGCTAGCAAGAGGCCATGGTGCGAAGACAAAATACTGTGTATAGCCAAGGTCTTTTGTTTTGTTTCCATGTATATATACTTTTTAGTTAAATAATTTATTAAATTATAATGTGATTTATTTAAATAATTTTATGAATTATATTTTTTAATAAAATTTTTATATACGGTCTTATAAAGGGTCACAAAATGAGTTGGAATTCCAGTTTTTATGGTTAAAAATGTACAAAACTTTGGCCTAACTCCTAAACATGTTTTCTTATATTTCTAAGCCTTTCCCCACGAAAAAAAATTGAAATAAAAATAAGAAAGAAGTCCTGCTAATCCAAAAGACAAGTCTTAGCTGCGGACAACTAGAGGTCAATCTTTGTATCTGATTTGGGTTAATTTGACAAAATAATTTGATAGAAGTCAAGATGGTGGGTGGAACCGTGGAGGGACACCATTGACGCTGAGTCTTCAATTGTTGTTGTGTAGGTCTTCTTAAAGGAAATTTTAAGTTGTTATAAATGACTGAATAATGTAGTCAATTGGGTTCCTATCAATGTTGTCAATACCTTTCCGGTGGAATTCAAGAACAAGTAATGCCATAGATAGAAACTATTTTACGATATTTTGACCCATCATTAACATTACATTTTTATTTACCAATAATTACTCACCATATCAGCAGTTTTTAACTTTTTTCGTAAAAAAGTTTGTATCTCTAGCATTATTCTTTAGAAACCCCCCTTTCTCCTTTGAATAAAATTACGGGCCATTCTAATTTATTTCGGTCCATTCCAGCCCAAATTGGAGTTTGAGCCTGTAGTAAGTTATCAGGCTGTAACCCACAAAATACAAATTCCAAAGCAATTGAAATTTTAATTACAAGAATTTGACACCAAATATGGATTGATAGTGGTAAGTAAAATAGTAATGTTAGTAGTGGATCTAGATGAAAACAAGTAAAACTTTGCCAACTAAACTGTTATGAAAAATATTGTAAATTTTTTGTGTATTGCTTTTTTTTTTTTTTTTTTTTGAGAAGTGGTACGTCAATCTTAGGTGTTAAGTTATTACTGGTTCTAAATTCTAATTTGAACCCACCACTGAAATTATTTTTTTGCTATCAATAACAGCTTGTAACAATATGCTATTTTAAGATTTGTTGTAAAAGTGTCGTTAAAAATGTTATGGATGTAGTATTTCTTTCTCTATTTTTTTTTCTTGTTTTTAGTTTGATATAAAAATATTATTTTATTTATTTGCTAATATTTGGGTTTAATGAATACTATTACAATATAAGAAATAATCTTATTGGTTAAAATATAGGGATCTTTTATTTACTTTCGCCCTAGGCGACTGCCTGAATTGTTTATAGTATAGAGCTGGCATTGCTAAAGCTGCTCCCCCTAACTCCAAATTCTGGTTCAATGTTTGCATCATCTCATCCTTAAACCACACTGTGGAGTATGGACATTAGCAACAACAAAAAGCTCCAAATGTAGGTAATGTTTACACTAGGCTTGGCAAAAATTATGATAAAGTGGATGATGAAATTGTTGTGCAACTATGACCCAAAAAAAAAAAAAAAAAATTTCCCAAGGCCCTACTATATTGTATTCTATGGGTTAAAATGTACAAAACTTTGGCCTAACCCTTAAACACGAAACCTTATATCTCTTAGCCTTTCCCCACAAAAAAAAAAATAAATAAATAAGAATAAGAAAGAAGTCTTAGCTGCGGACAACCAGATGTCATTCTTTGTGTCTGGATTGGGTTAATTTGACAAAATAATTTGATAAAAGTCAAGATGGTGGGTGGAACCGTGGAAAGACACCATTGACGCCAAGTCTTCAACTTACACACACTGTAAGTCTATCACTATCCTCGATCACAATATTAGTGATATAGATATATCACTAGTATTCATTAAGACAAACTTTTCAAGAAGGAAATATACAAGTTAAGAAATTGCGCTAAATGGTGTATTTCTTACGCTGCTATGTAATATCTAACGTTTTATAGTTTTTACCTTGATTTTTAGGATTTCTCTTTTCTTTGGAAAATATTAAAAATATTACACATTTTGCTACATAAACTTTTATAGATTAATGTGGTAATAAGTACGATTGGTGGATTTTAAAATTTTAATAAATGATTATTTGAATTTTTTTTTAGGTGATTTGCAACGCAATAGTTTGAAAAGACAATATAGTAAAGTCTAGGGTTGGACTAAGACAATTTTATGCCTAAGGCAACAATTTAATTTGAGACTTTTTATTTTATTTTATTCAAATATCATTTAGATGTCATTATTAAATTTTATATTGTAACTCTAATTTTTTTTTTTAATTTCATTTTTCTTGCTTTCTTATATACAAAATTACTATGTTTCTAAATTTATGTTTTTCAAACATCTACTTTTAAATTTGAGCCGATTTTGGAGTATCATGATAAAGCATTTCAATGTTTGATATATATAAAGTGTTAATTTCTCTCTAAAATGCATGGTTTTCAAACTCGAACTGTTAATTGAACTGTAAAAAGAAAAAGGTTCAAAGTTTTTGAGGTCGAACCGAGGTCAAATCAAGATTGAGTCGTGATGACGTCATAATTAATTTAATAATTATTTTAAATATAATAAATACATTAAATTAGTAAAAATAGAAAAATTAACTAAAATAGTCTCCAAATAAATATGAAATTTATCTTTCAAATTTATTTTTCATAAGACAAATAGAAAATGTTAAACCTTAAGCAAACCTAAAAAATAAATAAACAAATAAGTATATAACAATATCATAGTAGATGATATAATAAGTATAACACCACTATTGCAGTATACCACTATCATATTTTTTCGTATAAAAAAAAAACTATTATCAAATCTAAATCTAACATTAAAATATTATTAAAACAGGAGAGCTTAGAAAGCCGTAGTACTGTAGTAGCAGTGGTGGCACTGTAAAATCCGAAATACACTAATATAGTATCAACAAAGATAAAACTAGTTATCAAAAAAAAAAAAAAAAAAAAAAGAAGATAAAACTAAATATAATAATTAATAAATATATCAATTTATGTGGTCTGTGGTGATACACGAAGTCTGGCGTTTTTTTACTAAGCATATGTACTACTTTACACCTTTACCCAACGGAGAAAGACTTCAATAAAGTTCAAACAAAAGAGAGATCATCTCAGCAAAATTAGAGACACCAACACAGTGAGAAAAAGCAAGCCTTTCATCAACTAGAGGCAGCAGCAGACGACAACGCCGACAAGGACAGAAGCTTTGATTGGCATCTGGAGACTTGTGGAGGATATTATCAGAGATTAGACTGAGCACAGTAGCCGACGAGGGAGAGAGGCGAGGGAGGGTCCGAAGGGAGGCGATTTTTTATTATTTTTCTTGGTTTCTAATTTTGATTCTTTGAGCATCTTAAACGACGTTGTATAGGGGAAAACATAGATACAGTGATGCCGTTTAAGGCTTTATTTTTCTTTAAAACAGCATGCTTTTAATGTGGTATTATCTTTTTGCATATGACTTTTATGGGTTTGCTTTTAAAATGATGTGTGCCAGAAAAGACCAGGGCTTTATGGTGCTTCAAAACAGTTTCCCCCATTGCAAATGAAGCAGGGCAAAATGCTTCAAAATTTTATTGCTTGCTAGTTGTTTCCTTTTTCTAAGTTTGATAGGATTTTTTTTTTCATGCATATTTAAGGGTAATCAATTCATGCTGCTTAGACGGCATCTATTTGCATCAAGTCTGGAATGCTTTGATTGAATGCATCTTCATGTTAAGTTGGACTTGTCATTATGGTGAGGGAATCGTAGGTATACAGCTTCAGATTTCACTGTTCAGTGAAATCCCAATTTCAAGGTGCAATTTTACTCTTTGATATAGTAATTAAACTGTTGTGGTTAACTGATTAAATTTACCATATTCTAATAGTTTAAACTTTTGGGACAATCGATAATTTAACACTTAACCACACAATTCTAACACTTCCTTCTGCGGTAATTCTCCAAAACAAACCCAATAGAAGCAGAACAAGTTAGAATTACTATCAAACCATCTATATTTTTACCAAAGGTTAAGAATGTTCTCTCTTCCATCTGGAAAATACCAATATATGCATTGGCTTTTGGCTTAGGCTGCATGAATTCCTTGCATGCTAAGATTGTATATGACAAAGCTCCAATAGATGATAAAGTATTGATCTATGATTGAGTTTGTTTTGTGTTGCTGTTTTAGATGTGATTTAATGGTGAGGGTTTCGGTTAAAACTCAAGAAATAACTTGCATCTTGAAAATGGAAATTCTCACAACGTGCTTCCCTCATCATTAGTTATAATTGCTAACTAGGCATTAAATAATTTAAATTGCTTCTTCGAGATTGTATTTTACTTGCTATTGTAACTTAAATATTTGATCCCATGAAATGTACAAAAGGAAACCTATATAGATCTGTAAGCATGCGACGGAATTTGCTATGAGCATTGTGACATTTCACTTCGGTACAAATGAACATATGAGAGTTACAAACTCAACTAAGAAAAATAAATTGTGTCATGGTGCATTCCTCTAACAGCATGTGAGTCTTATAGGTGGGGACTATCAAATATGAGTCTTTGGAAAAAAATAAAATAAAAAGAACTTTCATAGTGGTGGGTAGAAAGATGTGGTGGACACGATCACACGAAGTCTTTTTTTTTTTTTTTTTTTTTTCTGGGTAAAATCACACAAAGTCTTCAACTGTCATGGTTTAGGTTATCTTAAATAATACAAAGTTTATAATATTAGTGATATAGCTAGATTAGTATTTACTGTGAAATAGTTTCCTAGAAAGCCCTGGATAGGTCTTTGGCCTTTTGTTGAGTCTAGGTCTCCTCAAATAATACAAAAGAACGATCACTAGTCATCGCTACAAAACATTTTACAGGAACGCATTACATACGAAATAGGAAAACACCAATGCCATGGGCTAGTCATCACTACGAAACATTTTTTTTGAAAGCACTACTGAAACCAAAGTTTTCAGCCTCTTCTTGAGTGTGCGTCTTCTCAAATAATGCAAAACTCCATACCATTGACGCGGAAGTCTTTGGCACCTTCTTGAGTTTAGGTATTCTCAAATAATTCCAAGCACAAAACACCAATGCTATGACCTAGTCATTACTATGAGACATTTTCCATGACAGCACGATTGAAATCAAAGTTTCTGGCCTCTTCTTGAGAGTGGATCTTCGCAAAATCAATCATATCACAAATAGTGGATCCGATAAGATGCTGCCATGTGTTCTAAAATTGTCATATGTCAGCATCGTCCAGGACTCACTAGATTCAAGCCTCCGTCCTTTAAAAAAAAAAAAAAAAAACCTTCCCCCCTTCAAGTTTTATAAACGAAAATGTTAAAACACTTGGGTAGGTATGCTCAATTACTAATTTAATACCGATAATCTTGGCCGCCATGTCTGTACTGTTTCTGTCGCATGACTTGTGATGAGAATGTATGCATTCGTAAGCCAGATGATGTCCTCCGAACTTCTAACTGCTCACAGTGACATTTGCCAAAAAAAAAAAAATGACAACATGTAAGCATCTCTCTTGTTTGTGAAACTTCACAACACAGAATTGCTTTTTTTTTTAGACAAGAGGACGAAAACTGGGGTGTGTGGAGGTTCCCTATTGTAGCAAGTGTGGTTCCCCATTGTTGTAAGTGTGGTTCCCCTGATGTGTAAATTTTGTTTCATTGTAATTTGGAAACTCCTTGGAAAGGAATGCATGAGAGAAACCTAAACATAAAAAAATTAAAAAGACAAATCAAATAAATAAATAAATAAGAAATTCTATTTTTTACTCAACAAGAAATAACAGCTAGCAGTACAATTTAATTTCTATATATAACGTAGCTCGGAGTTGTTTTTTCATCAGCAAATGTTTTCTTCTAACAACTCTCATAAAAGGTTTCATAAGAGAAAAATGATGATGATGGGGGAAACATGGTCTCAACTAGGCTCACTGATTGCAACCGCAATGTTTCTTTGGGCCATGTTTGACAAATATTTCCCTCACCATCTTCGTAGCCTAATCCTAAGTCATACTAATAAATTGACTAGTTTTGTGTATCCTTATATCCAAATTAAGTTCCCTGAATTCACTGGCGAGTATCTTAAGCGTAGTGAAGCCTATGCTGCCATTGAAACATACCTCAGTAGCAAGTCCTCCAGCGAAGCTAAAAATCTTAAAGCAGCAGTTGTCAAAGACAGCAGTCAACCTGTACAACTGAGCATGGATGAGAACGAAGGAGTTACAGATGAATTTGAAGGCATGAAGATTTGGTGGGGTGTAAAGAAAATCCCCCCAAGAACACAGTCATTTTCTTTCTACCCAGAGATGGAGGAGAAGAGGTATTACAAGCTCACTTTCCATAAGTCTCACCGAGAAACTCTGTGTGGGAAATACATCAATCATGTCCTGCAAGAAGGAAAAGCAATAACGGTGAGAAATCGACAAAGGAAGTTGTGCATCAACAATCCTAGTCAGAATTGGGGTGGCTACAGATCAACCAAATGGAGCCATGTCACTTTTGAGCACCCAGCAAGTTTTGACACTTTGGCCATGGACTCGAAGAAAAAGGAAGAAATCATCAATGACCTTATTAAGTTCAGTGAGGGAAAAGAGTATTATGCTAAGATTGGCAAGGCCTGGAAGCGTGGCTATCTACTCTATGGTCCTCCTGGAACTGGTAAGTCTAGCATGATTGCTGCTATGGCTAACTACTTGAACTACGATATCTATGATCTTGAATTGACGACGGTTAAGGACAACACGGAGCTGAGGAGGCTTTTGATCGAGACGACAAGTAAGTCTATTATTGTGATTGAAGATATTGATTGCTCACTTGATCTTACGGGTCAACGAAAAAAGAAAAAGGATCAAGAGAAGGATGAGGAAAAGAAGGACCCCGCTAGTAAAATGGCCAAAGGAGGAGAAGAAAGTAGTAGTAAGGTCACTCTCTCTGGTTTGTTGAATTTTATAGATGGGCTTTGGTCAGCTTGTGGGGGAGAGAGGATCATTGTTTTCACCACTAATTATGTGGAAAAGCTTGATCCGGCTCTCATTAGGAGGGGACGTATGGACATGCACATAGAAATGTCCTATTGTGGCTTTGATGCATTCAAGGTTCTTGCCAAGAATTATTTGGATGTTGGCTCGCATGAATTGTTTGCGACCATTGACCATTTGTTGGAGGAAACCGATATGACTCCTGCTGATGTTGCTGAGAATTTGATGCCTAAGTCACAGAATAAAGATGCTGAGACTTGTTTAAAGAAATTGATTGAAGCTATTAAGACGGCCAAAGAGGAAGCAACAAAGAAGGCTGAGGAAGAGGCATGGTTAAAGGCAGAGAAAGAAGAGAAAGAGAAGCAAGAAGCTACTCAAGAAGATGTGAAAGTTGATGAGTATTTAGCTAAAGATGTCAAAGAGAATGGTGTTGATGTTGTGAAAGATGACAAGACATTGGGTAAAGAGGTGAAAGAAAATGGAGTCACCGCCTGAAGTAAACTAGGATACAATTATGACAGAATTTGTTCTTGTGTACTCTGCATTATGCATATTAAAAGCCATCATATGCTATATTGATGCTTGAAGAATGTGAAAAGATGTGTAATAGTACTATGGTGGTTAGAACTACTAGTCTACTAGGCTGTAGTGTGTAGATGTTTGTATGTTTTTAGTTTGTTTAATAAGAATTACTCTGTTCCTATAAGATTCAATAAGAACTACTCTGTTCCGATAATATATGAATCAAGCGGGACTCATCACCTTTACCATACTGTTCATGCTTTTTCTTTTTTTTTTTTTTCTTTTTTTATATAAAAAGAACAAATGAGAAGTCAAAGCAGCGCCAAGTATTTGTAGATTGTAGTACTGTTCTAGGCTCCTAATTATTTTTTGAATATAGAAAAATAAATTACTGCCAAAATAGAAGTCAAAATTTTTTTTATTGTTAAGTTACACATGCACCCAATGATTCTTAAACTCACGATCTCACAATCCAACTAATTATTGTGGTAGACAGAAGTGCCAGTTGAGCTATGGCCTATAGCTCATTATTAAAAATAAGATCTGCACTGTATTTGATATATCATTTATTCTTAAAGTGTTTTTATGATATAAAACATATTTTCTGCAAAGGTATTCGTTAAAATACTGGGATTGCTTTCTCTTTCATGCTTGTGTTTTCCTGTTCCTGGCTCTCTCTCTCACATAAAGTCTTAGTTACATCTTCTAATGCAGCCAACTCTATTGACATTCTTATCGACAAGAAAGGATATAAGCACTTGTAGAAAAAAAAAAAAAAAAAAAAAAAAAATTATTATTATTAATTTTATTGATGGACTCGTTGGCAAATATTTTTTACAGTAACATTAGTTACGTGACCTGTTATTTATTATCAGCAATTTTTGCTTGTGTTTACTAAATCGTGTTGTGTTAGGACATATTTGTGCACATACTTGGAAGCTTTTGTTCATGATTGCTATTTCTATTTCTATTTCGGCTTGCTTAAATTGATCTCTAGCTGGCCCTCAATTGCTTTTATACATTCCGTTGCAGAGCGTTTTTCCTGGTATTCTTCAAGGGGATAAGTCAGACTCTCTTCTGTACGGTTCTGTTGACAATGGCAAGAAGATATGTTGGAATGATGATTTTCATTCCAAGGTGAGGGAGCATATAAGATTTGTTGCACGTCATGGTTCAGATTTTGCATAATATATCTTTGTTAATTGCTATGTGAGAGTCCTTAAACTTCTCTTGGGTTAAGATATCCATAATGGCTTAATTGTGCTGTCTTACAAGAAATATAATTTTCATTTATACCTATAAAAATAATACATAAATTTCATTTATGGTGTAAATGTAATTGGTATGCTTTATAAGAACATGTCATTTCAATGAAGGTTCCAGTTTGATCTCTCTTTCTGGGTTTGTCTATATGAATTGTTAAATGAGTTGTTAGTAGTGCTAAGCTTTTATTATCCTTAGGTTCTTGAGGCTGCTAAGCACCTTCATTTGAAGGAACACACTATCCTAGATGGATCTGGAAATGTTTTCAAATTAGCTGCCCCAGTGGAATGCAAGGGTATTGTTGGTAGTGATGACAGGTGATTACTCTCTTGGATTGGTCTATTAGTCATACAAACCTAACTACTTGGTTACGTTCTTCTTCTCAGTGCTTGGATTTCTTTATATATAACTAAATTTTGTTAAAAATTCTTAGTTAAATATGCTTAAATTTGCTTAACTCCAGTACCCATCACTTTAAGCACCCATTTTCCTCAAACATTATTTTAGCTAGTCAGCTTGATGATTTAAATATTGACATTTTATTAGCTATATGGTAGAAAATCTCTGTTTCCATTTTACTACATTATTTTAGCTAGCTAGCTTAATGATTTAAATATTGATCATTTAAATCTCTGATTTAAATGCAAGTTCATGATAATGAGCATTTTACTAACATGTTATAATTTTGGGGATTTCCATTTGAATTCTACAAATTAAATTTCCTTAATATCATGACAAGAATGATAGATATATTGTAGCACCAAGCTTCCCAAGGTAACTATGAAACTACATATTATTCATTGTGAGCTATAAAATATCCAATACCATTTCAAATCTAGAAACCTCACCCAAGGCCACATGACAGGGTCGTCACATAGACGAGGTAATCACCAATAACATGGCCAATGACAAAACCACATCAAAAGCTCACAAGTGAAAGTATTTGACATACACAGTTCACTTTCAAGTAGTTTCATAAAATATTTCAATAACCAAATAGCCACAATATTCTCAAAGTCCTCTAAACTATTTCTTGTCATAAATATTTTGCGAGAATTTCCCAAATAATACAAGCTAAGATATAACATCTTTAGAATTTGCAAATAGTGCAATAAATTCATAAAATCCATTCTCAAGAATTTTATAAAAGATGCTTATCTTTTCTATGCTAACAAATCATGCATTTCCCCATTTGCATTACCAAATATGATGCACTTTTCACAAATAATCACATACATTAAAGATACAACATAAAGCTTTCTAGGAAAACATAGTTTCCATAAACAATTTCTCAAAATGTGTTTAACCCAAAAACAATGCTTTATGCAACATGGTTATTTTCCAAAAATCACATTAAAAAGCTACTTACCACAGAAGGCCAACCAATTTTACCTCAACCGAGTATCACAAAATCAACTGATCTAGTCACTAGGTCCATCACCAAGAATATCGGAACCTAGAAACACAATGATCAAACCTATCAATAACAAGGCCTTTCACAAAGTACCATCACACTTATCTCCATATATCGCAACGATACCTAAAATCAAATCAAAGGCCCTAAAGTCTAGCTTGCCCGTCCTAAGACAAGTACCCTTCCCAAGTAGGAACCAAACAAGCATCCAAGAAACTCGTAGCGTTGACATAACCAAAACATTTTAAATTCATTACCGCAATAATGTGCATCATAAGATAATATAGCATACTCATGAATCTCTTTGGGTACTAAATAATTTATTTAAGCTAAGATAAGATCAACCAAGGTTTGGGATTAATTCCACAATTTCTCAGCATTTTAGTCTTGCTTTCAGATTTAGTACATAGCAGGGTAGCCATTTTGTAAAAATTGTTTGGTCAATGAAAAGTTATCCGATTAATTCAAAACTCTAAGGGAACATTCCCCTATATGTATACAATGTACCACAGAAAATTCAGCTCAAAACGATTTTTCTGTAATTTATTAAAAATCATGCATTGTGGCTGACTCAAATCTGTCATGGCAGCTTTAGAAAGTTGCTATAGTTGTAAGACTAGCCCAAATTATTTGAGAATTTACTCACATTAAAACCACCATATTTAAAGCATATTAAAGACAAGGAATCAAACCCAAAATCTCAGAGGCAATATACCAAACACTTGGCATGCATAAGCACATTCTCAAATCACTATGGCCAGTAATAGTTAACATTTCATCAACTTCTTACATATGACCAAAATCATTACAACAACTCAACTCAAAACAGAAAAATCATCATAAAACACATAAAAGTCAGCCCCTCCTTCCTCCAATAAACCAAGTGCCCAAAACCTCCATGGTTGAATACCCTAATACCAACTATCACATACCCACACCCCAAAAATCGTAGTTAACCCTACCAGAGTGTTATCCCCATCCATTGGATCAACCCCACATGAGCATTGAGCCATAAACAAAATAATCAAGGAAGTGGGTCAATGGAAAACTCACCTTAAAATCATTGTTTGGGGCAGCCAAAACTCATGGAAGATCATACTTGTTGGATTCAAGCTATTGAGGAGGTTATTTGAAGTGGTGGTAAGGATATAGGACCTTCAATGGATCAGCCATATAGGGCGGTGAGAACAAGAACAGAGAAAATACAAAACAGAAGGCATGGGGGAGAGAGAGAACGTGTAGGCTTTGGGAGAGGGGGGGGGGGGGGGGGGGGGGGGCGGTGGTGTGGCTGACTTCTTAATTACAAGTTTGTCCAAAAGATATCTTGCGTTTAATTACCAATCCACCCTTAAGGTTCCTCCAATGTTCCATCTAGCCCCATAAATCACTTAAGTATTCGTAAGTCTTTCATAAAATAATTAAACACACAAATAAAAAAAAAAATATTATTTCCTTTAAAAAGAAAATTACTTTCAAAATATGTGAGGTGTTACACCACAATAAATAACATGCTTATAAAGCATGTACAGTTGTTTATGTGTTTTTTTTTTTTTTTTTCTCCTTTCTACTTTTTCTAGGCATTATCTTCTAGATTTAATGAGAGTAACTCCTCGTGATGCAAACTATACTGGACCTGGATCCAGATTCTGTATCTTGAGACCAGAACTATTTACTGCCTTTTGCCAGGTAAGTAATGACATTTTGATATTAACTACACTTTGGAACTTGTTTTATATGTTCCATTTTTAGTATAAACATTTTCTTTATGGGAGAAGGCCCAAGCTGCAGAAAGATCAAAATTTAAGTCTGAAGGAGATACTCATATGACCACTGATTTTTCAACAGTTGCAGGTGTTAACGAACAGGTGAGAAGAGTGACAAATGCAACCGCAACTTTTGATTGCTGTATAGTGGCGTTTTTGTTAGGAGTATATTGCATCCTTGGAAGTTTATTATGTGATTAAATATTTATTTATATTTTATCGGTTTTGTCCCTTTTTTTCCCTACTTTGTATTCTTGGACTACCTACTGCTAACTCACTTTATGTGCAAATTATATATGTTGCGGAATGATTCAAAATGGAATTAGCAGTGATTTGAACTTTTTCTTTGTGTGTAATGCATGCGTGTATATTAGCAGAATCTGTCATGTTTGTGTTTCTAGAAGCTGCTTTGGTGTGAATATAGTTGCTATAGTTGAAGCAACAAAATTGAGTTATACACTTACCCCCATTGGAGTCATTTTTAGCAATTTGCCTATTTCTTGCAAGAAAGGTCGCCATACTTGAAATCGTAACTTTGCGTGTTCTCGCTCTCTTTCTCTCCTTTTTATTATTATTATTATTTTTTATGGATATGGTTCTGGAGTAGCACCTCCATCATGCCTATGGTCCTTTTCTTGTGTCATTATTATTTCTGGTTTACTAGAGTGTTTAGTGAATGGGATATTTACGGGCCTATAAAATTAGCAAATTCCAAGGTTGAATTGGAGTATATATTTTAATATTTTGTTAAAATTAGTTAACGGAAAAAAATTTGGTGGGTGCAGTAGTTGTGGGGGCACATTTTCATTTAAGGAATTGTGCATTTACTTGGATTTGGGCATGAAACTATAAATCACATGTTTATGTTACTATCATCATGTAAGACCAGTTCAATTTCTGTTCGGTATATATTATAATAAGAAATAGCTTGTGCCCTGAATTTCCTCTTAGTAATCTGCAATATGTGGTTCTTTCTGTTTCTGTTCACAGGATGTAACGAAAGAAGGGAGGATGAGAATGTTAAGGATTTTGCTTCTTCCCAAGCTGAAACTGAACCACATGAGGACATTCTTTTCAACCCTAATGTCTTAACTGAATTTAAGTTGTCCGGGAGTCAAGAGGCAAGTTTGAACCTATTAATATTGTTTGTCAAGATTATTGGATTCTAAATTTGCTAATTTTCAGCCAGAAAATTTAAAAAAAAAAATGAAAAGAAATATCTGATATGTTTTTGAACCTTTGCCTTCACCAGGAGATAGCAGAAGATGAAGAAAATGTAAGGAAAGTGAGTTCATATCTTACAAATGTTGTGCTTCCAAAGTTTGTACAAGATCTTTGCACGCTCGAAGTTTCGCCTATGGATGGACAAACATTAACTGAAGCACTCCATGCTCATGGAATTAATGTTCGCTATATTGGAAAAGTAAGCATTTGTGAATGCTTAATATTAGCATATAACTGTGGAAAATATATATAAATCAATGCCTGAATTGAAATTTATTATTTGTGTTAAGGCTGTCCTGTTCATAACTTTTCCATCTTTCTGCATACATATCAGAAACTCTATGGTCAGACATACAAGAATTTGCTAAACTCAAATATCAGGTATCAGTTTTTATCAAGTCTCTACAAGGACACTGGATATTTCAAGAAGGTTGAAGGAGTCATTTCTTGCAAAAAGTATTTAAAATAAAAAAAAATTTTTGGGTTGCATCTGAGTAAATTTCTTAGGCTATATCAAAAAAAATTTAATTAGGTGATTATTATTATTACTTTTTTTTCCCATGCTTAGTAAAAAACTTGTGCAATCGGGAGATCTTTTAATGTGATTTTTTTTTTCCAATAGTACATCGTCTGACGTCAAGGGGCCATATTCTGAAATGGGATCACATTTAAGATTGGTCCTTTTCCTTTTGATGCTGTAGAAAATAAAATGGACTAATCTGTATCATATGGGATCCTCAAGCACATTCTTTATTCCTTCCGTGATTCATGTCTAATGTGTGTTGGTATATGTTTGAAATATATTTTCTCATTGTTGTAGTTCGAGTTGCCAAAGGATGCAAGGTCACGTGTAAAGAAAGTTTCTGTTATACGGAATCTTTGCCAGAAGGTAATTATAATTCATCTTCTCAAATTGATTCTCATTTGAATTTCATAACGCCACAATATATTGCGGTGAGAATTAGGGGTGTTGTCCTTTTGTAATATGATTGTCCATTCTTTATAAATAAATAAAAAAAATTTTAAAAAAATGATTGTCCATTCTTATGCTACTATTGCCTAATGTTAAAAAAAAAAAAAAAAAAAAAAAAAAAATTATGTTGAGCACATGCTCTGAAGGATGGACAATAGTTTTAAGATTAGTTCAATTGCATATTTGTGGTATATGATGTCTTACATTTATGCATTTTCCTTCTTATGCTTGGCGCTTTCTCATGCTATTGTCTGCTTTGTCTAGATATTTCCTATTATACATGTCAGGAGTTCGGGTCTTTTATAGTTGGACGTGTCTAACTTATTATGCCTTAAATCATGTTCCACAAGTATTGATTTGTTAATATCTGAACATAAGCAACTACTATATATCATAGGGGTAAATTACTGTGCTTAGAGTCCCAGAATATGCTATTTCAGTCACAATATGTATAGTCGCAACAACAGAAATGGAGGTAAATATTTTCCCATTTTGGTTGCCATGTTACCTGTGTGAACAATGATGTTATTTGTTTCTTCATTGACACAGTTTGTCTACCACGATTACTCAGCTTCACAATTCATTTTAAACCCAAGAATTAGATGGAATTTCACTTCCAGAATGTGGAAAACTTATACCACCCTTGCCAAACTAGCTGGTCTTCTTGAAACTAGCTATTGTCCAACACGTTGAAATAGCACTTTTATAATATGTTTTTCTTGGTATACACTGCCTATTTTGATTAGTACTTGTGGAATAAGATTAGTTCTTGGAACCTGAGTACAGCCACCTAAATTCTTAATATGCTGGGTCCTGGGATTGCTTAATTTGATTTAATTTGTATATGTGAGTTTCCTGTGTTGCAACCCTACTCAATTCTAGTAAGTTCAAGCACTAAAATTTGTCTGCCTTAATGAAACTAATCGTGTTGCTTGAATATATCTATAGCTTAAGCTTCTGAAATAGCACACAACTTGCTTGAATATTGTTTTCTTTACTGGTAGGCATAACTATTGCAGCTCGCAAATATGATTTTAATTCTGCAGCACCTTTCCAAACGTCTGACATCTTGAATCTCCAACCTGTAGTGAAACATTCAGTTCCCTTATGTTCAGAAGCCAAGGATCTTGTGGAAATGGGTAAAATCCAATTGGCTGAGGTATGAGTTGTGCTTTGCTCTATTGTTGAGATCCTTACATGAATATGTATTGTCTAGTCAACAGAATGCCACATTAATCATAAAAAAACTTACAATCCCAAACATAATTTAGGATCACAAATTTGGTGGCAATTGTGATATTCATCTTGATTATAATAATGCTTGGTGAAATTGGTTTAAAATTGAATCAACATTGGTTTTAAGCTATTATTTACTATTGAAAAAGCATATACCGTTATTTTGGGGTTATTTGAATCTTTAAAAGAGTTTTTCCAGGGCATTTGTTAAGATAAAACGTACACTAGGTAGAACCAATCTAGATAGATTTCATGAAAACTCACATATGACTACCTATTGCAGAAGATTAAAACTTCTGTTGAGTGATTGTCGTCATGACTTTTTATTTCGTATTCTTGTATGGAAAGATATGGTATTTAGTCATGTGACTCTTTGTTCTAGGGAATGCCTAGTGAAGCCTACACATTATTTTCTGAGTCACTTTCAATACTTCAGCAGGTATGTTATTCCATTATTTGCCCTCTTTGAATTCCTTTGGTATGGTTTATAAATTTATTTTTTAATTGTGTTGCAGGTTACTGGTCCAATGCATCAGGAAGTTGCTAATTGCTGTCGGTAGACATCTCAACCAAAAAGATTTTGCATATTTGTTGCTAATATTGTTTGGTTGATCTTAGTGATATAAAAATTTATGCATCTTGTACTTTGATTTTGATCATAGCTGTCAGGCACTAATGTTCTCCTGCAAGACATGACTGATTATAAAATTATGCATCTTTAAATTAGCTATTATTTGGTTATAAGATTGATTTTCGATTCAGTGATCTGCACTTACAAGAGTAAAGCAGATCAATATGAAAATTTGTTTATGATTTCCTTGAGCCTGACCGGTGTTCCTTTCTTAACTTTTCAGGTATCTTGCCATGGTTTTGTATCATGCAGGAGACATGGCTGGTGCGATAATGCAACAGCACAAGGAACTGATAATAAATGAATGGTGCCTAGGTTTGGACCACCCTGACACTGCTCACGGGCATGCTCTTCTATTCTTTTCTTTTGTTTTAATGCACTGAGGTGTTTGGATAGTATCTGTCAATTTGTAATTTTTGATGATATAAACTCATTGAATGTAGTTATTTACTTATCCAAAAAAAAAAAAAAACCAATTACGGACGTGGTTATTTCAATTACCACAAGTTACTATTTCAAATATTAGCCAATGATCTCTTTGTCAAACGACTCCTTCTGTTCTAAGTGCAAGTTAGAGGGTAAGGTCATGAGTTCATGACCCAACTGTATGCGTACATAATTTTCCAATAAAAAATAAGAATTCTCATATAATGAAATCAAAAGTGGATGTGGTTTTCAGAATGAGTTCAAAAAATCATGTGTAACATGAAATACATTTGTTTCTATCTATTGCTTATCAAAAAAAAAAAAAAAAAAAAAGGAAAAAAGATTTGTTTCTATTTCTGTGCATAACATGAGAAATTTTTGTTTTCTTTTCGGTGTCCAAGCAACCCTCTCTTACAGTCACATAGAGATCTAATTCTTGGTTTACTGCAGTTATGGCAATATGGCTTTTTTCTATCATGGACTTGACCAAACAGAACTTGCATTACGGCACATGTCTCGGGCATTGCTCTTGCTAAGCTTGTCATCAGATCCAGATCGCCTGATGTTGCTGCAACTTTTATAAATGTTGCAATGATGTACCAAGACATTCAAAATATGAACACAGCTCTTCGTTATCTGCAAGAAGATTTGAAAAAAAGTGAAAGGCTTCTGGGCGAGGAACATATCCAAACGGCTGTATGCTATCATGCTCTCGCCATTGTATTCAATTGTATGGGTGCCTTCAAGCTTTCTCACCAGGTATGTGCCTTAGTAAAATTTAATCTGTATCATTGGGATACAATTAATTATAATTCACTAATTATTGCCTTTGGCATGCCAGCATGAGAAGAAAACATACGATATACTTGTCAAACAACTTGGTGAGAAGGATTCAAGGACACGTGACTCCCAAAACTGGATGAAAACATTTAAGATGCGTGAGTTACAGCTAATATATGTGTCAGTTCGTTTAGACCCCTGTAAACTAGATTGTTTAACCTAATTAATTAACCAAGTGAATACTTAGGTTTATTATTCAGATCTAAGTTAAAACAATAACAATCATATCAAGTAAAGCAGCGGAAAAATAAAAAACACAACGATATGATGACCCAGGAAAACCAAACCGGTAAAAAACCTGGGGAGGATTTAACCTAGCTATCCTCAAGGTAAAATAGCAAATCCACTAGAAAGAATCGAAATTTACACAATAGCGACTTAGACCACTAACATCCTATTGCTACCTAAGTGTAGGAAACTTACTACCATGACCCCATGATAGCTCTGAGATCCACGGACTCCTTCTTTCTTTAATCTTTGCAAAACACAAACACCACCGTTTGTGACTTTGAGACTCTACTCAAAGGTTTAGCAATACAAACTCTCCTGTTTGTGACTCCAAGACCACCCTTGAAGGTTTAGATCATCAGCTCCTTTGATGACTAGAGAAGGCAGCAACTTCAGCAATACCGGATCTTGAGATTCTTCAAGGAACAACACCGGTAGAAGTAATAAGAGAGATTTTAGGAACAAAACCCTAAATACAAAAGAGGCACACTCTTTTCTCTCTAAAAAGCCCTTAAAAAACGTGCTTAGGGTTTCCTTTATATAGTAGGAGAAGTAGATCTGAAACCCTAATCCTTAATGGGCTAGAACTGCTGTTTGGGCTTAATTAAAATTCTGCAGATACGAATCTCGATCGATCGAGCCTGTTTTTCGATCGATCGAACCAGGCAGATTCTGAAATCTTCTTTCTTCAGCTTGTATGTTCTTGTGTGCTTACGATTTGCCAATTGTTCTAAACTTTTAGAACCTAACAATCTCCTCCTTTGGCAATTCGTGACAAAACTTTCATACAAAATGAAATGTTAAAATACAAGAACAACCCAATACAATAAAATGCCCAATTACATCACAAATTCCAATCTAAGACTCTTAACCTAGAAGTTACCAAGAAGAGGTAGAAGGTCTTGATCAGAATGCACCTGTCTTTCCTGAAACACTCAACAAACACGTCACCGCATGTGTGGAAAGAAAGACATATAAACAAAATGAAGCACAATATAAAAACAAAAGTAAACTAATTCTCCCCCTAAGTTAGATACATCAAAAAGTTTTTATATTCTCCCCTTTTCAAAAACAATTTTATCTCCCCCTAAACAAGACAAACATGATTCTCACATTTCATCTATTTCTCCCCCTTTTTGTCACGTATTGACAAAAACAACTCAAACAAAGAGTAGAGTGACAGTAAACATGAGAGAAAAAAGAGAATCAAGGAAAAATAAAACAATTCAACTCTATAGAAAATAGAGACAACTCCCCCTATGAAGAGCAACAACTCCCCTTATGAACAACAAAGGTTAAAAACAAGCTTCTCCCCCTATAAAAATAGGAAAAACAAAATAAGTTTTGGGAAAAACAGTTTTGGGAAAAATTTTGGAAGGTGGGGATAAAAACACACAAACCTAAAAAAAAGTTGAGGATACACATGAAGAAAAATATTCTCTCTTTCAATAAATGCACATTGATTATCCATCATATCTCTTAAGAAAAATATTTTCTGTAGTTCACACATCAAAAAATAGCATATACTAAAATGTACAAAGGACTCAAAAATTAATCAATCAATTTTTAAATCCAGTTGAGTACCCAATTTAGCAAAGTGTATGCATGTTATGTGTGAAAATAATGAGAGATATGATTGCAAAACTGCAAGATGGACACAAAAACAATGCAATTCATGTGAATCCTAAACATAAATGATGCAAGAAAAAAAATTTGGTCAAAACTCTAAAAACTGAAAATTTTTCAGTTTCGATCGATCGAATACCAATCGAGTCAGACAGAAACAAATCAAAAATTTTAATCGCAATTTCGATCGGTCGAGAGACAGATTCGATCGATCGAAATTCTGGAAAACTCAAATTTTTGAAAAACAGAGCAATTTAATGCAGTAACTCCTCAAAGCATAGTGATTCATGAATGAAATGCATGAGTATGAGACTAAAAGTTTTTCAAAAACATATGAATACAACCCAGATCTTCCAAAATTAAGAATTTCAATCAATTTGTCCTTAAAACTCAAATTTTGCATCAAAATTAAGGAACATATAATCTTGGATGGCCACAACAAAATCACACACAATAACATGTACAAAGTTTAGCAAAGAGTAACTTGTGTAGTGTGTGCAACTAGCAAAAGCTTGAGAGACATGTGAGGTGATATGTGAATAGTAAGCAATCACAAAGTCTACAAAATTCATCACATAAATTTAAAAGAGACTATCACCTAAAGAGTTACATCATATAACTCTCACATCTCCTAGAATAAAAGCTTGCAATCATGTAAGTTTCTTGATTTGCCTCATAATTAATATTCAAATTAATTGATTAGAAACTTAATAATATAGCCGGGATAATGTACACACCAATTTTATTTGAATTTGTGAGATTATTATAGCCCAATAATGTACACACCAATTTTAATTAGAGGCTACACCTTATTTTCTTTTTTTGTGCATGTGCTACACTTTCTCGAGTACAAAATCTTACGATATGCACTAAGGTGTTCATGATTGGCTAGTAAACAGTGGTGAGATGATTATTTATGCCTTTCTCAATAAGATCAAGTCCGACAGACAAAGGCATGTGACTTCAAGATCAAGACAAAGTGATCAAAAACTATAAACATCTTCCCACACAACATGCACTACAAAGACTTCAGCTAGTAAAGTGCAATAAAGAAGCTCATCCAAGCTAAACAAGGTACATAAACATGTTATGTAAAGATAAATATGGCCAACCTTAATTATAAATCCAAGATATATAATACAAAACACATAAAAATATTTTTGGTTTAAAAAAAAATTTTATGACCAAAAACAAAAAGCACACATTATGCTAAATGAACAAAAATGCAAATGCAATGCATGACAGTGCTTAACTAAGCTATAGAGGGTACACAAACAAGAAATATCAATTTCTTAATTAACCCATGAGTACATGTACAAACTAGTACATACTCACACAAAATCAAAAATAGCTTAACACTTATATAACACATACTTTTCATGTTTCTCCAGAATATCAAGCATGTTCTAAATCAAGAGAGATATCATAATTCATGTAATCCTCAAAACAAATAAAACTAGACACAAAATAAAATATTTTTGTCTTTTTGAAATTTTTCAATGTTTTTGGATTTTTTTTAAATAAAAAAAAACTAAAAAAACAAAACAACCAAAAACAGAAACAAAACATGTCCACAAATAATTGAAAGAATTAAATCAGGGACAAGTCAGCAACACTCACCTTAGAGAATCTTTTCTCACCCATATAGCACGAGTCTTCGGCTTTGTAGGTGAAAATCCATGTGAAGCAGAGTGTATTTGAGGAATTACACCAATCTTCTGAGAAAGACTAAAATCCTGCAATTTCCTTTCACAAGCCAACAAGCTTAAATTTTTCAAGAGAATATGAAACAATTTATTTGGACTTATGGCAGGAGAAATATCATCACATGTCCTAGACTGAAACACAGAATGCTTAAATTTCAATTTATGACAATTAGGACGAATGTGACCGGAGACACCACAAAAGTGACAAACAGGAACAAACTTAGGAACATCAGTATTCCTAACAGCAAATCTAGTCTCAGATTTTGGTTTTTGCCTCAACAAAGAACAATTTGATCTAATATGACCAACAACACCACAAAGGTGACAAGTAGGCACAAAAATAGATTTCTTATGCTCTCTAACAGTAGGTTTAGACTTAGGTTTAGAAACTTCAGCGTCTACATCAGAACTTTTACCTTTGTCTAACCTAGCAAAATAAGCATTTTCTTTATTATTCCTCTTGAAAGGAGAGATATAAACTTTTTCAGTTTTAGGCTTAAGAGAAACAGAAACACTTCTGTTAACAATAGCAGGCTTGGTACTAGTCAAATTTTCAATTTTAGCTTTAGATTCAACTAACTCTTGTTCCAAGCTTTTCATCTTCTCATCTTGAGAGGAAATTTGATTTCTCAAAAATTCATTCTTTTTATTAGATTCATCTAATCTCATTATCAATTCCTCTTTTTCAAGATTAGCCAATTTTAACTCTTCTTTAAATTTCTTAGCAATTTTCAAAGACTTAGATAATTCCTTACGAAGAGTTTCAAAGGCATCAATAAAATCAACAGAAACAACAGTGTCCTTTTTATTCAAATCATCACAATCAAAAACAGTAAGACACTTAAAATTATCCATGATAACAGGGATCAAGGATCAGCTCTTAGATCAAAAGATCTAAAACAAAAGAGCTACCTGCTCTGATACCACTTGTCAATTCGTTTAGACCCCTGTAAACTAGATTGTTTAACCTAATTAATTAACCAAGTGAATACTTAGGTTTATTATTCAGATCTAGGTTAAAACAATAACAATCATATCAAGTAAAGCAGCAGAAAAATAAAAAACACAACGATATGATGACCCAGGAAAACCAAACCGGTAAAAAACCTGGGGAGGATTTAACCTAGCTATCCTCAAGGTAAAATAGCAAATCCACTAGAAAGAATCGAAGTTTACACAATAGCGACTTAGATCACTAACATCCTATTGCTACCTAAGTGTAGGAAACTTACTACCATGACCCCATGATAGCTCCGAGATCCACGGACTCCTTCTTTCTTTAATCTTTGCAAAACACAAACACCACCATTTGTGACTTTGAGACTCCACTCAAAGGTTTAGCAACACAAACTCTCCTGTTTGTGACTCCAAGACCACCCTTGAAGGTTTAGATCATCAGCTCCTTTGATGACTAGAGAAGGCAGCAACTTCAGCAATACCGGATCTTGAGATTCTTCAAGGAACAACACCGGTAGAAGTAATAAGAGAGATTTTAGGAACAAAACCCTAAATACAAAAGAGGCACACTCTTTTCTCTCTAAAAAGCCCTTAAAAAACGTGCTTAGGGTTTCCTTTATATAGTAGGAGAAGTAGATCTGAAACCCTAATCCTTAATGGGCTAGAACTGCTGTTTGGGCTTAATTAAAATTCTGCAGATACGAATCTCGATCGATCAAGCCTGTTTTTCGATCGATCGAACCAGGCAGATTCTGAAATCTTCTTTCTTCAGCTTGTATGTTCTTGTGTGCTCACGATTTGCCAATTGTTCTAAACTTTTAGAACCTAACAATATGATCTCCTTGAGTAGATGTGAACTTGTGATAGATTTTCTTGGACGGTTGTTTTGTGTTCTTAACGAGATTCTGTATTCCCTTTTGGTTTCTGAATTTGTGAACCTTGTTTGACAGATGAATGCACAGAAGCAAAAAGGCCTAGCTTTGAATGCAGCTTCTGCTCAAAAAGCTATTGATATTTTGAAGGTACTTTTGGATTCTTCTTTTTGCTTATTTGTTCTCGACATTTTCATCTTTATCCAAGATGAAAGTGAAGGGATCAGATCTCAGAACCTGTTCTGCTTGATAGATATAAATGCTTCCCTGTGCTCATGCTTTTGTCCTTTGTTGCACAGCCTGTTTCTCATTCTCTGTATGGTGTCTGCAACCCCTACATTTTTGGTTTGAGTTCTTAAAAACCAGGTCTTTTTAGCCTGGTACTACAGCATAGTGTATTAAAATCCCTTGATGGATGCCTTTTTAAATTATATTTTTTGTTAAAAGAAAAAGGCTTTAAATACATTGTCAATCCCTAAAGCTTAGTACACAAGAAATTTTTTATTTTTTATTTATAAGTCTAGCGCACAAGAAATTTTAGTCCTTTAAGTTTAAAAATAGTTACTTTTACTTAGATGATGTGACCAAATTAAAAACTGACATGTCATCGCTCAATTAGACACATTAGGAACTAAAAGTGATCACTTTTAAACTTTAAGCTTTCCAGGGGCTAAAAAGGGTCTCTTTAAGTTTGTTAGAGCATCCACAGCAGTGGATCCATAATTTTAGCTATTTGCCTCATCTAAAAGTCACTTTATCTATAATTTTAGCTTTTAGCTCATTACACTCCCCAGCAATGGATCTATAATTTTAGCTATTTGATTAAAATAATAATAAAAACTTCAACAACAATCACAACATCCTCTGCTACAACCACCACCGCTACCACAGCAACAATCACAACAATCACACCCACAACCACCACCACTACCACTAGTCCACAGCAGGGGAATAAAAAAAAAACTCAACCAGTTGAAAAAAAAAAAAAAACAGTTGGATCGACGCCACCACAACCACTAGTCCACCACCACAACCAGTTGAAAAAAATAAAAAAAAATAAAAAAAACCCAGGAGCTTGGATCGGCGTTGGGCAAGGGCTTGGATCGGCGCTGGCTTGGATCGGCACTAGGCAGGGCGGGGGCTTGGATCGGCGCTGGCAGGAGCTTGGATCGACAGGGGCTTGCATCGGCGCTGGCTTGGATCGGCGCTAGGCAGGGCAAGGGCTTGGTCGGAATGAAGATTGCAACGGGAAGAAAATGAAGAACGGCTGAGCGAGAGAGAAGCAACGGATAGAAATGAGAAGCAACGGATAGAAATGAGGGAGAGAGAAGCAACAGATAGAAATGAGAAGCAACAGAGAAGCAACAGATAGAAATGAGATAAAAATGAGGGAGAGAGAAGCAACGGATAGGTGTGAACGCAAATAAAATAACAATTTTTTTTTTAGATGTGAGCTACAGTGCACATCTATTTTTAGATGTGCACTGTAGCTGTGGAGCTATATTTTTTAAGTATAGCTCCACTGCTGCAGCCCTTATTTTTGTTTTGAGTGGTGCTAAATAGCTATATTTTTAGCAATATAGCTATTTAGCACCACTGCTGTGAATGCTCTTAGGGACTAAAAGCTAGCACTTAAAACTTCAGGAACAAAATTGTTCATGGACTAAAGTTTAGGGACTAACAGTGCATCTTGGCCATAGAAAAAGTAAAAACTGCGAAGAGTTTTGTAGCTCAACTGGTACCTTTTAGTGTTTTTAACGGAGATGTCCAAGGTTCATATTCTCCACCCCCAAGTATTGAATTATCAAAAAGAAAAATTGAGAACTGTAAAACAATTCTGGGTCTCAATCAGATGCTCGTTTCTTGCTCGGAGCTGTCCTAATTTCACTAAAAGATATATTGTTTCTTTTTTGGTGGGTACTTAGGATTTCTCATTTGATATTTGATGTTGCACGACAGGCCCATCCTGACTTTATAAAGGCATTCCAAGCTGCTGCAACAGCTGGAGGGTCTGGGAGTTCGGGCACCTCTGTCAACAAATCTCTTAATGCTGCGATAATTGGTGACCCCTGATGAAAGAGCTGCCCGTGCAGCAGCCAAAGTCAGAAAGAAAGCTGCAGCTAGGGGCCTCTTGATAAGTCCACATGGCATTCTGGTACAAGCTATGCCACCGCTTACTCAACTCCTCAATATTATCAATTCAGGCATGACCCCTGATGCGGCAGAAGGTGGGGAAAATGATGGAGTGAAGAATGAAGCCAATGGCCATCCTTCAAATGGCCCAGTGGATTCCAAAAATGATGAATTGACATCAGGGCAAGAAGATCAGGCTCCTGTTGGATTGGGCACAGGCTTAGCATCATTGGATGCCAAGAAACAAAAAGGAAAAGCCAAAGCTGCTGCTTGAATTGTTGCACAGTTGAGATTACACTGATCGGTAAGGAAACCCCTTATTTATTTATGAGAATCGGAATGATTTCCAATATGGCACCAGAGCCTTTTGTTTTGTTGTTTGAGTGATGCACAATCCCGTTTATCCATGGATCTTAGAAGCTATAAACTAAAGGGTATTGACATGTGCCCTTTGACCGACAGGTATTCCTTTTCGTTTTAACCAATAATCAGGGTCATATACTCCGGAGATCATGCCAGCCAATAGATTAAATATATTCTTCTAGGTACTGACTGAAGAATGAACTTGTCAGTTTTCCTATCTTATGATTTTTAATTAAATTTTGAGCAATTTTGGGGCGTCATGTGAAAGCATTTCAATGTTTAATATGTAAAACAGTGTGTTAATTTCCCTCAAAAATTAGATGAGCTTATTTCCTTTGTTTGAGAATCAGCTCTCTTTTTGATTCTCTATTTTGTATAGTTTTAGAAATCATAATTTGATGAAGAAAATCCTCCGTTCATTGGAAAATTTTACTCAACTAAAATTGTGGTGGTACTCCAAATCAATAAAAACAAGTTACCTAATTCCAAAATATGACATAAGTTCAACAGGCAACTTTTCAACTCCTAATGTAGCACTCATTCAAACCAACAGCAACAGTCGCATTCGTAGCACTCATTCAAACCATTAGCAAAGTCACATTCGTAGCAACAGTAATAAATCAAGATCAATCCCGTTTAGCAAATATGATGAGTATACATCATTTAAAAAAAAAAAAAAAATTCTTAGAGATGTCTTGTGGGAAGAAACTAAAGCCACATTTGCGAGCAATTTTAAAAGCTGATATTCCAAGGTTATTTTCCTTTTGAGAGAGATGCACAATGTGATCACCTCTATGTATAGAAAATTATCTTATGAGATGTCTTTTGTTGCATATCTCTTACAGCATGTGGGTTCTCAAGTGGGGACAATCAAATATGAGAGGAATAGTCCATGAGATTGTTTCAGAATGTTTTTTTTTTTTTCTTCATTGACAAGGAACTTTATTTTTCTTCACCTTTTTATTTTATATTGGTTGAAAAAAAAAATAAAAAAAGAACTCTCAATGGGGTGGGTGGAAAGATATGGTAGGGTGCGAAGTCTTCAACTATCGCATTCTAGGTTATCTCAAATAATGCAAAGTTCTAAACAAGTATTTACTATGAAACACTTTCCAAGAAGGTAAGATGCAAATTTACTTTTAAATTTCATGGTTCTTATATATATATATATATATATATATATAGCCTTCATATTATGGAAAATTATTAAGTAATCAAGATGTATGAAACACTTTTTAGGAAGGCAAGATCCGAATTTAGATTTAAATTTCATAGTTCTTATAAAGCAAAGCCTTCATATTATGAAAAATTATTAAATAATCATGGTGTATAATTGACGTGGTACTTCAAACTAATAAAAGCACCTTGCCTAATTCAAAAATATGACACAACAACAAACAGCTTTTCAACTCTTCTCCACTGTAACCTTCCACTGATATGTATCTTTAGCAAAAGTCACATTCATAGAAACAATAAGAAATTAATAACCTCTTTTAGTTTAGCATAAATGATGAGAAACTCATTATTTAAAGAAAAAAAAAAATCCTAGACCTAGAGATGCCTTATTGGAGGAAGCTATGCCATGTTACTTTTGTGGGAGATCAGTAATGCATACAGTGAAATTATCCTATAAGACGGTCTTATTTTGGTGTGCTTTTTTTTTTTTTTTCCTAGCTTTTTGATATACAAAATTAATGATTATATTTTTAAATTTAAGTTTTTTTAACATCTACTTTTAACATTTTTCAAATGATTTTTTATTTACCCTAAATAAAGTGATACATGGTGAAAAAAATTGAAATCTAATTTCCAATTTGATTAATTGAGAGGGAGAGAGAGAGAGAGAGAGAGAGAGAGAGAGAGAGAGAGAGAGAGAGAGAGAGAGAGATTATTTGTTGTACGGTCGTGTGAAAGATTGGATGGCTAATATTGACATTCCATTGTGTGGGAGAGGGACATAATGATAATTTGATGCATTCATATGATTTTATTTTTGTTAAAAAGTTTAGGACTTTAAATGAGTTGGGTTTTTATTATTCCCACCATTTTAGAAGCCTTCTTGAAGTGAGGGAGTTCACATTTTTTTAATTATAAAAAATAATTATTAATTTAAAATTTTTGCCGCCCTAGGCAATTGCTTAAGTAGCCTTGCCCAAGGGCCAGCACGGCTCATTGTGCCAATTTTTTTTTCTTTACGTTGGAGCTACATCCTTATATCTTTTAATAATATTAATAGCATTTTCACCTCTTTGGTGAAAGCACATATCCTTTGTCTTTTTTTCTTTTCTCAATGAAAAATGAATAATTTTTTCCCACCTTTTATTTCAATTGAAAAACAATTTCCATTGTGGTGGGTGTAAGGATACAATGAATGTCAAAGTCTTCAACCACGTGGTCTAGGTGCAATATTCATAATACTAGTGATATAGACTAGCATTTTCTATGAACACTTTCCAAGAAAGCACGAATACGTATTCATAAAAGGATTTTGTTAATGTGTGCCCTAAGCTACTTATTTTTGAAAACATATTTTTGGAAATTGAAAAAGTATTGACAGTTTTTTCAATTTTCAAAAAAATGTTTTCAAAAATAGATGGCTTAATGTGTGTTGTTAGGTTCTAAGGAATTAGGAACTAATGTATTAGAACTTCAATTTGTATTATTGGCAAACCATGATCAAAATAATCTTTAGTCTTGTTTTTAGACTTGCTCAAAGTATGTTTTATTATGTAAAGTTGGAATCGAGTTACTGCAAAATTCACTGTGTAGATCTGTCAGGCTCGATCGATCAAGAATTAGACTTAACCAATCTAAAGTCATGCAGATCGTTTTTCTGCAGAATTTTCCAACTCAGCCCTAGCCCATTTAATGTGTAGGGTTTTATGTTTTGCCCTAAGTATATAAGGGAAAACCCTAACCACGTTTTTAGAGTTCTGAATGCTGTGTTTGTGAATCTAATTGTTAGATCTAGAGGTGTTTACTTTCACATACACTTAGGGTTTCCAAACTCTAGATTCATGTCAAGAGATTGGTAATCATACAATTGCAGAATCAAAGAGTTTCAAGATAAACAAGTAGGTGTGCTTGTGCTTTGCTGAGAATTCAAGGAAAGAAGAAGTCCATGGTCTCGGAGCTGTCACGTGGTCGTGGTAGTAAGTTTCCTACAAGCAGGTAGTAATAGGATGTTAGTGGTCTAAGTTTCTATTGTGTAAACTTCAATTCTTTCATAGTGAATTCGTTTTACCTTGAGGATAGCTAGGTTAAATCTTCCCCAAGTTTTTACCGGTTTGGTTTCCTGGGTCATCATATCATGTGTTCTTTATTATTCCGCACTTTTGCATGATATGATATATTTGTGTTAACCTAGATTTGTTTAATTTACCTAAGTTAATCACTTGGCTAATTATCTAGGTTAATCTTTTTGGGTTTAAGGGGTCTAAACATCTTACAAGTGGTATCAGAGCGGGTAGCTTTTGTTTTTGATCCTTTGATCTTTGAGCTGATCCTTAACCCCTGTTGTCATGGAACATGGACACTCTCTTATTGTTCCACCTCATTTTGATGGGAACAATTATGCTTATTGGAAAGTAAGGATGAAAGCATTCCTGAAATCTATTGATGAGAGAGTCTAGAACTCTATTGAATATGGATGGGAGAAGCCCACTACTCCTGTGAGTGAATGGAAAACTTCTCAAAAGGAGGCAGCTGCTTTCAATAGCAAAGCTATAAATGCTATTTTTAATGCTATTTCTATGGAGGAATTTAAGAGAATCTTTAATGTTGAGGTTGCTCATACTGCTTGGAATATCCTCCAGACTGTGCATGAAGGCACAAAGACAGTTAAGATTAATAAGTTGCAGCAATTGATTACTAGATTTGAAGGTATTAGAATGAATGATGATGAATCTTTTGATGAGTTCTATGCTAAACTGAATAATATTGTTAATTCTGCATATAATTTGGGTGAAATCTATGATCAACCTAAAATTGTTAGGAAGATTCTTAGATCTTTGACTGAAGATTTTAGACCCAAAGTGACTGTCATCACTGAAAGTAAGGATGTTGACTCCATCCCTGTTGATGAACTTGTAGGATCTCTTCAGCCCTATGAGTTGGACCTACCCAAGACTAACAAATCCAAATCAATGGCTCTTAAGTCTGTTGATGATGTTGAGGATGGTGGATTTGATGATGAACTCTCTGCGACAGAGATTGCCTATCTAGCCAAGAACTTTAGAAACTTTCTTAGGAATAATAACAGAAGGGCAAGAGGCCAGAACACTGCTGAACTTAGAAATTTTAGGAGGAATGGTCCCACTAAAGTTAATAACACTGAAAAACCTAAAGAAAGAGTTAGTCAATCCTCTAATAATTCTATGGGACAACAATGTTATGGATGTTAAGGGTATGGTCATATGAAATCTGAATGACCTACATACTTGAAGTCTAAGGGTAAGGCTATGGCTGTGACCTTTAGTGATGATGAAGTTTCTGACAATGAATCCGCCAGTGATGAGGATGGAAACTTCATTGCTTTCACTGCTACTATTGTAGTTAACGAAAGTGTGTCTGTTGAAGAGAACCCTTCTGATGGGGAACTCTCTGAAGATGCAGATTTACAGGAAGCCTTTAATAAACTTTGCAAAGTTGCTGCAAAGGATACTATGAATGTGGATTTAGGCTTAAAGAAAATTGCATCTTTTGAACTTGATAAGAAGAATTTGCTTGTGAAATTGTTTGATGCTAATGAACTTTTGAATAATGTGAAAACTGAGAACATGTTTTTACTTGATAAAGTTAAAAATTTGGAACTTAAATTATCTGTTGCTTGGATGAGTAAGAAGCAAAATTATGTTTCTTTATCTACTATAGAGGTAGAATATATTGCTGCTGGAAGTTGTTGTTCACAGCTTCTTTGGATGAAAAAACTCTTGAGTGAATATGGAATATCACAGGACACCATTGTTGTTTATTGTGATAATTCTAGTGCTATAGATATCTCTAAGAATCCTGTTCAACATTCTAAGACTAAGCACATTGAGATTAGATATCATTTCATTAGGGATTTAGTTGAAAGGAAAATTCTTGCTTTTAAGCATATTCCAACTGAACGTCAGAATGCTGATATTTTCACCAAACCACTTGATAGAGGAAAGTTTGAGACTCTTCGTCAAGTTATTGGTGTGATTCTTTGTCCTTAGTCATTCTTGACTTTCATGGTCCTTGTGCTTTATTGTTCTATCTTTTGTGACCATTTTTTTTAGGATTTGCATTGCATAACATTCATGCATTTCATTCTAGGTTGTTTATTTTCTTTAAAAAAAAAATGTGTGCAAAATGTGTTTTTGCTATATTTTTCTTGAATTTAAAGACAAGGTTGATCAATCTATTTTGCATAACATGTTTATGTACCTTGTTTAGCTTGGATGCACTTATTTCTTTTACTGCACTTACTAGCTGAAATTTTTGTAGTGCATGTTGTGTGGGAAGATGTTATAGTTGTTGATCACATGATCTTGATCTTGAAGTCATATGTCTTTGATTGTCGGACTTGAACTTTTTGAGAAAGGCATAAATAACCATCTCACCACTATTTATTAGCCAATCATGAACACCTTAGTGCATATCATAAGATTTTGTACTCGAGAAAGTATAGCACATGCACAAAAAGAACATAAGGTGTAGCCTCTATTAAAATGCTAAAATTGGTGTGTACATTATTGGGCTATAATAAATTCACAATTCAAATAAAATTGGTGTGTTCATTATCCCGACTTTGTTAATAAGTTTCTGATCAATTAAAATTGATATTAATTATGAGGCAAATCAAGAAACTTACATGATTACAAGTTTTTATTCTAGGAGATGTGAGAGTTATATGATGTAACTCTTTAAGTTATAGTCTCTTTCAAATTCATGTGATGAATTTTGTATAAGTTGTGATTGATTACTATGTGTATATCACCTCACATGTTTCTCAAGCTTCTGCTAGTTGCACACACTACACAAGTTATTCTCTGCTAAACTGTGTACATGTTATTGTGTGTGTTTTTGGTTTGACCAACCAAGTTTGAAAATTTCTTGAAATTGATGTAGAACATGCTTGCTGTTTGAGTTCTTGAGGGAAACTATAAGAAAATCTTGTTTTGGGGGATCTGGTATAAATACATGGGTTTTTGAAAAACATTTCATCTCATACCCATGCATTTTATTCATAAAATATAATGCTTTGAGGAGTTTCAGCACTGAAATTGCTTTGTTTTTCAAAAAATTTGTTTTTCCAGATTTTCGATTGATCGAACATGTTTTTCGACCGATCGAAAATGTTTTTAAAATCCCTGAAAAGTTTCGGTGTGTTTCGATCGGTATTCGATTGGTACTAGATCAATCGAGGTATTTTCGACTGATCGAATCTAATCTTCAATCGATCGAAAATCGGGCTGAGAGTTTTTAAAAAGAACTTTTCTTCACGTGTTCTTCATTATTTCAAAAACTTTTCAACCCTCTTTTGTCTCTCACCAACCGGTTAATCACCCTGTTGCTATTTTTGTCGTTTTCCTCCAATCTTTTTGCAAGGAATCTCTCTCCCAAGGCTGTAAGTCCATTTTACCCCTCTTTTTGTTTTTATTTTCAGTTTTCATGCATAAATTCATGCATTTAATGGGTATTTTCAGGATTCTTCTTTTTTGAATTTGTTGATGTTTTGGCTGTTTTCTTCCACAATGATTTGTTGGCTTTTTGTGGGGACACCATATACAAATGATATATATGGTTTAATTTGATCAATTTGGTGATTTATGGAAAATTTGAAAATCTAGGGTTTGTAAAATACCGAATTTGGGGCTTTTGTTCAAATTGATATAAATTGATGAAATTGGCTTGTTAGATTGATTAATTTGATCGTTATATTGAGTTTTATAATTGTTGTGTTGATCAATTTCTCAATTTATTGTGTTTTGAAAAATTGGGTTTTTGAAAATTGGGAATTTTTTGATATTAGTGTCATGCTCAAGCCAATTTTGTGAATTTGGATCATATTTGAACTGTGTCACTGCATTAGTTCATGCATCATTTGCATATCTTGTTCATGCATCATATAGAATTGTTATTTCTATTATTTTGGCTATGCTAACTTGCAGTCTACCCTTGGTTTTTGTTTTTGTTCTTTTCTGTCTGTGTCTCTCTATTCTGTCCTTAGCACCATGCCTAGGAAAACCAGAGCAAATAGGACTTCTGTTCCTACACCTTCCTTTGATAGTGATAGGTTCTTGAGTGAAAAGAATCAAGAGACATATGAGACCCTTCCCTTAGGTGTAATATTTGGGGTGAGCATAAGGTTATTCTAGATGAGGTTGACGATGAGGTGAGGCATAATTTTAAGCGTCAGGGCTGGTTACCTTTGCTAGATATAGATCATCCGCCTTCGGCTACCCTGATTAGAGAGTTCTACTCGAACCTCTCTATCCATATCTATGATTCCAACACTTTAGTTAAGAGTTGGATACGAGGTGTTGAGTATTGCATTACCCCTTCGGTAGTGTCTGATGCTCTTGGGGTGCCTGTGGTTTCTCATCCAGTTTTTCCTTATGATGAGTCTCCTCCTCTTGATGACGTGATGTCATACATCACTGGGTCTTCTATCCAGTGGGGTTCTAATCCTCGGATCACGTCTGCTGAGCTTTCTGAGATCCACTATCTATTCTTTAGGATTGCATGTCATTCCTTGTGACCCATTTCTCATCTTCACACTATTCCGATTGAGTGATGTGTGTTTTTGTATGCTCTTGTCACTGATGCTCCTATCAGTTTTCCACATTTGTGTCTTCGTTCTTTGAACGAAGTGCATCGGAGTAGTTCTACGGCTCATGCTTTATTCTTTCCTGTCTTTATTCATAGGATCCTTCTTTATCTCGGTTTAGGTGATTTTCCTGCTTCTGAGCCCGTTCACATTATTGCTCCTATTGGTGCTACCTTTTTGAGGCAAAGGGCTGCTCAACTTTGAGCTAGCTCTAAGCATCCTAGAGTAGAGCCTTATGGTGTCACTCCACCTCCTTCTTCTTCTACAGATACTCCTACGGCTGAGACGTCTACTGATCCTGCTGCTGCTGCTGATGTTCCTCCATCTTCTCCTTCGGATGTTTCTGATATTCGTCAGACTTTGGACACTGTCATTACCGTTCAGGCGGCTCATGGTCAGCTTTTGGTGGATGTACTTGATGAGCTTTGAGCTTTGAGAGTGGATTTGGTGAGTTTTCGTCGTTCTCCTCCGCCGCCTCCTTTTGATGATGAGTGAGTGCCCTTTGACAATTTGTCTCAAAAAGGAGGAGTACATTGAGTACATTTTGGAGTTTTGTATGGGAGATTTTTGTCTTAGGGGGAGTTTTTGTATCTTTTTGTAATACTGAGGAGCTTGTGGAGTTTTTAGATTGTATCTAGGTGCTTCACTAAGTATTTACATTTTTGGCTCATGATAGGGGAGATATATTTGAGATACATTTTGTTAGGTTTTGAGTTTGTAGTGTTGGCAAATCATGACAAAAACTAAGTCTCATTAGTTTAGAATGGTCTACATTGAAACCCAAGGCAAAAAATCAAGTTCGAGATGAAGAAAAATAAGTTACAATCTGTTTTGTTCGATTGGTACTCGATTGGTGCTCGATCGATCGAAAATCGCATATCAGTAAAATCAGCAAACGTAAAAAGGCCATAACTTTTCCGTTTGAAGCCCAAATCGTGAGCCGTTTTTTCCAGTATTTAAAGGACATTATAAGCTAACCCTAGGTAGGGTTTTCAGATATTTTTAGAGAGATTAGAGTGCATCTTGTGCCTCTTTTGTAGATCTAGGGTTTTGTACCCAGAAGCTCTCTATAGTCTTCTACCGATGTTATTCCTTGAAGAATCTCAAGATCCGGTGTTGTAGAAGTTGTTGCATACAAGATCAACTTTTAAGGAGATCCAAAACCTTTGAGTGGAGTCTCAAAGTCACAAGCAGGTGAGCTTGTGTTTGTGCATAGGCCAAAAAAAGAAGTAGTCCGTGGACTCGGAGCTATCATGGGGTCGTGGTAGTAAGTTTTCTACTCGAGATAGTAATAGGATGTTAGTGTTCTAAGTCGCTATTGTACAAACTTCAATTCTTTCTAGTGGATTTGCTGTTTTACCTTGAGGATAGCTAGGTTAAATCCTCCCCAGGTTTTTTACCGGTTTGGTTTTCCTGGGTCATCATATCATTGTGTTCTTTATATTTCCGCTGCTTTGCATGATATGATTGTTATTGTTTTAACCTAGATCTGAATAATAAATCTAAGTATTCACTTGGTTAATTAATTAGGTTAAACAATTTAGTTTACAAGGGTCTAAATTCTTACACATTTTTATGTATATGTTTCTTGTTTCACTATGTTACATTGCTTATCGATTTATATTTATGATGTTATTCACGATATATGTCTTTATTTTGTGTTTTGTGAAATCAAGAAGTTCCTTTTTATGTTACTTGTATTTTCTACACATGCGTTTACGTGTTTGTTAAGTGTTACAGGAATATACAGGTTGATTCAGTCGTGGTGTTATCTACTTTTGCAACTGATAGATAGTAGTTAGTTTGAATTTGTTAGTAGGGTTTTTTATTTTGTAATGGGCTGTTTATTTTGTAAACTTTGAGCTTTTTGTTAAGTCTGTGTTTTGTCACGGATTGCCAAAGGGGGAGTTTGTTAGGTTCTAAGGAATTAGGAACTAATGTATTAGAACTTCAATTTGTAATGTTGGCAAACCATGATCAAAAAAATCTTTAGTCTTGTTTTTAGACTTGCTCAAAGTATGTTTTATTATGTAAAGTTGGAATTGAGTTACTGCAGAATTCACTGTGCAGATTTGTCAGGCTCGATCGATCAAGAATTAGACTAGACCGATCGAAAGTCATGCAGATCATTTTTCTGCAGAATTTTCCAACTCAGCTCTAGCCCATTTAATGTGTAAGGCTTTATGTTTTGCCCTAAGTATATAAGGGAAAATCCTAGCCATGTTTTTAGAGTTCTGAATGCTGTGTTTATGAATCTAATTGTTAGATCTAGAGGTGTTTACCTTCACATACACTTAGGGTTTCCAAACTCTAGATTCATGTCAAGAGATTGGTAATCATACAGTTGCAGAATCAAAGAGCTTCAAGATAAACAAGCAGGTGTGCTTGTACTTTGCTGAGAATTCAAGGAAAGAAGGAGTCTGTGGTCTCGAAGCTGTCACATGGTCGTGGTAGTAAGTTTCCTATAAGCAGGTAGCAATAGGATGTTAGTGGTCTAAGTCTCTATTGTGTAAACTTCAATTCTTTCATAGTGAATTTGTTTTACCTTGAGGATAGCTAGGTTAAATCCTCTCCAGGTTTTTACCGGTTTGGTTTCTTGGGTCATCATATCATGTGTTCTTTATTATTCCGCACTTTTGCATGATATGATATATTTGTGTTAACCTAGATTTGTTTAATTTACCTAAATTAATCACTTGACTAATTATCTAGGTTAATCTTTTTGGGTTTAATGGGTCTAAACATCTTACATGTGCCCTAAGAGCACATATTAACCGGACCCTTTATAAAAATAGTTGAGCTGATGAGGCCTAAGTGCTCGGCATTTAGTCAAGTCCAAGTCTTTATAAAGGGAGAAAAGTTAAGGGATGGCCTAACAACTGCCCCCAAAGTCTTTGGCCTTAATTTTCTTGAGTTTTGGTATTCTCAATTAATGCAAAGCTGGTAGTACCAATAGACTAGTCATAACGAAACATTTTCCAAGATAGTACTAGTCAACTAGAGACAAAATATGGATCAACACCATTCAAACCAAAGACTTTGGCCTCTTCTTGAGTAGGACATAACTGCAAAATTACAAATGAAAGAAAACAAATCACCGTATAATATATAGCATGCCGGTGGCCTATTTTAACTGAAGGCCACTTTGTTTGTAGAAAACTGTCTTATTTTTGTCACGGAAATTCATGAAAAGAAAAATTAGATGAGTTGGGACGTTTTTGTTTTTGGTGCTGGGAGGTGTTCGTTTTGTTCAATTAGATTTTAAAGGGTGCTTTGGTTGCTGGGAGCAAGAGAGAATAGCTCTCTTACAACTCAAAGCTTCCATGATCAACTACTGATGAATATAATTTTACATCTTGGGACTCAAGCAAAAACATTATGAAATGATATTGAAATCAACAAAAAGTCAAATCTCTTGCGTACCTTTGTATTAGTAGTGGATGAAGCTTTCCTGCTTGTTGAATGGATTAGACAAAAACTAAGATAGAGAGAAAAATGTGAATGAATTGGATAAAAACAAAAACAAATAAATAATTGTAGATCTACCAAAAATGCGGTGAGTTTTTTTTTTTATTTTTTATTTTTTTTATAAAAATTCAAATATCATATTTAAATTTCATATTGTAACTTTATTTTTTAATTTCATTTTTCTTGCTTCTTTATATACAACATTACTAACTACGTTTCTAAGTTTAAGTTTTTCTAACATCTATTTTTCAAATTTGAGCCAATTTTGTAGTATCATGTGGAAGCATATCAATGTTTGATATATAAATCAGTGTTAATTTCCCTCTAAAATGAGGTGAGTTTATTTCCTTTTCTTATGTAAAACAACATGCTTTTAATGTGGTATTATCTTTTTGCATATGCCTTTTAAGGGTGTTCTTTTAGTGTGGTATTATCTTTTAAATCAGTTTTTCCTTTTTCTAAGTTTGGTAGGATATTTTTCAGGTATACAGCTTCAGATTTCACTGCTCGCTTTTTGATATACTAATCAAACCGTTCTTCATTTTTGCAGTCATTCTCCAAAACAATCCCAATAGAAGTAGAACAAGTTAGAATTACTATCAAATCATCAATATTTTTACCAAAGGTTAATATGTTCTCTGTTCCATCAAGAGAATACCTAAATATGCATTGGTTTTTGGCTTAGAGTGCATGAATTCCTTACATGCTAAGATTGTATATGACAAAGCTCCAATAGATGATATAGAATTGATCTATGACGGAGTTTGTTTTGTGTTGTTGTTTTAGATGTGCATTATGGGATAATAACCGAGAAGGGTGAGGGTTTCAATTAAAACTCAAGAAATAACTTGCATCATGAAAATGGTAATTCTCACAACGTACTTCCCTCATCATTAGTGAGAATTGCTAACTAGGCATTAAATCATTTAAATTGCTTCTTCAAGATTGTATTTTACTTGCTACCGTAACTTAAATATTTGATCTCATGAAGTTTACAAAAGGAAACCTATATAGATCAGTAAGCATGTGACGGAATTTGCTATGAGCATTGTGTCATTTCACTATTTCGGTATGAATGAACATATAAGAGTTACAAACTAAACTAAGAAAAATAAATTGTGTCATGGTGCGTTCCTCTGACTTATGAGTCATACAAGTGGGGCTATCAAATATGAGAGGGAATATCATGGTGATATCATAGTGGTGGGTAAAATGATGTGGTGGACATGATCACATGAAGTCTTCAACTGTCATGGTCTAGGTTATCTCAAATAATACAAAGTTTATAATATTAGTGATATAGCTAGATTAGTATTTACTATGAA
Source organism: Lithocarpus polystachyus (assembly GCA_033629205.1). Lineage (NCBI taxonomy): Eukaryota > Viridiplantae > Streptophyta > Magnoliopsida > Fagales > Fagaceae > Lithocarpus > Lithocarpus polystachyus. The sequence continues at coordinate 3,726,241 of CM066165.1, forward strand.
ATAGTTTCGAAAAAAGCACAGGATAGGTCTTTGGCCTTTTGTTGAGTCTAGGTCTCCCCAAATAATACAAAAGAAACAATCATGAGTCATCACTACGAAACATTTTACCGGCACTACAAAAAAAAAGACTTTAGGCCGCGTTTGAAAAACGCGGCCTAAGGTCCTAAAAACGCGGCTATAGGCTATGGTCGCGCTTTTTTAGGCCGCGTTTTTAAATGTGGCCTAAACCCCGCGACTATAGGCATTCGGGGTCTATGGCCGCACTTTTACAAACGCGGCCTAAGACCAAGGTCTATGGCCGCGTTTAAAACGCGGCCTAAGACTAAGGTCAATGGCCGCGTTCTCAACGTGGCCTAAGACCATTCTACTTTAGGCCACGTTTAAAACGCGGCCACTGCCAAAAATATTTAAAAAAAAAAATTCTGAAAAAGCAATAAATATAAATATATTTATTGCTTTTTCAGAATTATTTTTTTGAAAAATAATTCTGAATTATTATTTTTTTCTGGAAAAAAAACTAATAACACAGCAAATTTAAAAAAAATTTGAAATAAATTTGAAACAAACACATAACCCAGCAAAAAATTAAAAAACAGCAAATTTAAACATGAACAAGAACAAGAACAAGAAAATTAAAACACAGCAAATTAAAACACAGCAAATTTAAGCATGAACACAAGAACAAGAACAAGAACAAGCAAATTAAAACACAGCAAATTTAAGCATGAACACACAGCAAATTTAAGCATGAACACAAGAACAAGAACAAAAACAAGCAAATTAAAACACATGCAGCAAATTTAAGCATGAACACAAGAACAAGAACAAGAACAAGAAAATTAAAACACAGCAGATCTGTCTCTACACAAGAAAAAGAAAATTAAAACACAAAGAACAAGAAAAATAAAACACAGCTCTTCTTCTTCAGTCTTCAAATCTAATAAAACACAAACACACACAGATCTGTCTCTCTCTCCCAAACCCAAAAAAATGGCACCCAAAGACCCACACTCGTTCACGGACTCGACCCACCCAGTGACCACCCACATCTCTCTCTCTCTCTCTACCTCGACTTCCCTTCCTCCATCCACGCCACCGCTCTCCTCTCTCTCTCTAACCCCCACACCGGCCCACTCTCTCTCGACACGCGGTCTCTCACCTCCCATCCCCTTCTCTCTCTCCTCCGAGCAGGACCCAAATCAGAGGCCGCCACCTCACCCTCTCCCTCTCCAACCAATCCTCCCTCTCCGATCTCCTCCATCTCCGATCGGATCGAAGATGGAAGCCTCCATCTCTGCTCCAATCGGAGATGGAGGATTCGATCTCCGATCTCCTCCATCTCCGATCTCCTACATCTCCGATCGGATCGGAGATAAAATCCTCCATCTCCGATCCGATGAACACAAACCCATGGGTTTTTTTTTGAGAGATGAGGGCTAGGGTTTTTTTTTTAGAGATGAGGGCTAGGGTATATACACAAACCCGGTTTAACACATATACCCAAAGCCTAAAGCCGCGTGTCTAACATGCGGCTATAGGCAAAACACGGGCCGCGTTTAATAAAACGCGGCCCCATTTAACATGAAGCCGCGTTTTATCAACGCGGCTTCAGTAAAGGCTTGAGGCCGCGTCTAAAAACGCGGCCTCAGGCTTATTTTTTGGGCCGCGTTTTTTCAAAACGCGGCCTCAGGCTTTATGCTGGGCCGCGTTCACAAAAACGCGGCCTATTGTAAGGACTGAAGCCGCGTTTTTTAAAAACGCGGCTTCAGGCCCTTTTGGGCCGCGTTTTTGCAAACGCGGCCCAAAAAAACGGGGCCTAAAGGCCCCGTTTTTTGTAGTGCGGAACATATTACATACGAAATAGGCAAACACCAATGCTATGGGTTAGTCATCACTATGAAACATTTTCTTTGAAAGCACTATTCATGAAACCAAAGTTTTCAGCCTCTTCTTGAGTGTGTGTCTTCTCAAATAATGCAAAACTCCAAACCATTGACATGAAAGTCTTTGGCACCTTCTTGAGTTTAGGTATTCTCAAATAATGCAAAGCTCATAACACCAATGCTATGACCTAGTAATGATCTCTATCTATAGGAAAATTTTCTTATGAGATAATCTCAGGGTGCATCCCTCTTATAGCATGTGAGTCTTCAAGTATGTGGCCATGTGGGGACCATCAACCATGAGAGGAATGATCCATGAGATTATTTTATAAGGTAATTTTTTTATTCATTGACAAGGAATTTTTTTTCACCTTTTATTTTATTTTGGTTGAAAAAAAGATAAAAAATAAAAACTCTCAAGGGGTGGATGGAAAAATATGATTGGATGTGAATTATTCAACTGTCGCGTTCTAGGTTATCTCAAATAATGCAAAGTTCATAATACTTGTGATATGGACTAGTATTCACCATGAAACACTTTCCAAGAAGTCTAGTATTCACCATGAAACACTTTCCAAGAAGTTTATGATTTCAAATGAGTTGGGTTTTAATTATGGGTTGGGTTAATGTGTGCTCACACATTAACAAATCTATTTTAGAAATGTTTTATTGGGAATTGAAAAAGTTATCAAACTTTTTCAATTTCCGATAAACTTTTTCTAAAATTAGTTTACTATTGTGTGCCTTAGGGCTCACATTAGTAAAATCCTTTAATTATTCCCATCATTTTAGAGGCCTTCTTGAAGTTAGGGAATTTAATTTTTTTCTAATTATAAAAAATAATTATTAATTTAAATTTTTTGCCACCCTAAGCAATGGCTTAAGTGGCCTTGCCCAAGGGCCAATCCAGCTCATTGTGCCAATATTTTTTATTTTTTCATGTTGGAGCTACATCCTTATATCTTTTTATAATATTCATAGCATTTTCACCTCTTTGGTGAAAGCACATATCCTTTGTCTTTTTTTCTTTTCTCAAAGAAAATGAATAATTTTTTCCCACCTTTTATTTTATTTGAAAAACAATTTCCATTGGGGTGGGTGGAAGGATACAATGTACGTCAAAGTCTTCAACTCTGTTGGTCTAAGTGCAAAGTTCATAATACTAGGAATATAGACTAGCATTTACTATGAAAAAATTTCCAAAAAAGCATAGGATATGAATTCATAAAAGGTAGTTGATCTGATGAGGCCTAAGTTCTCAGCATTTAGTTGAGTCCAAGTCTTCAAAAAGAGGGAAAAGTTAAGGGATGGCCTAACAATTGCCCCAAAAGTCTTTGGCCTTAATTTTCTTGAGTTTGGGTATTCTCAATTAACGCAAAGCTGTTAGTATCAATAGACTAGTCATAACGAAACATTTTCCAAGATAGTACTAGATACGAAATTAGGATCAGCAACATTCAAACAAAAGACTTTGGCCTCTTCTTGAGTGTTGGTCTTCTTGAGTAGGACGAAAGAAAACAAATCACCGTATGTATGGAGAAATTCAGGAAAAGAAAAATTAGATTAGTTGGGACGTTTTTGTTTTTAGGTGGTGGGTGGTGCTAATTTTGTTCAATTAGATTTTAATGGGTGATTTGGTTGCTAGGAGAAACAGAGAATAGCTCTCTTACAACTCAAAGCTTCCATGATCAACTGCTGATGAATATAATTTTACATCTTGGGACTCAGGCAAAAACATTATGAAATGATATTGAAATCAACAAAAAGTCAAATCTCTTGCGTACCTTTGTATTAGTAATGGATGTAGTTTTTCTGCTTGTTGAATGGATTAGACAAAAACTAAGATAGTGAGCAAAACGTGAATGAATTGGATAAAAACAAAAACAAACAAATAAATAAATAAGTGTGTTATTTTTCTTCTATTCTCTTTTATTTTTGTTTCTTACAGATTCCGGAATTAGGTAAATTCCTATAAAAGAGTGCAAAAATATTATGAGACCAACCAAAAATGGGGTGAGTTTTTATTTATATATTTAAGTTAAAAAAAATCAATATCATTTAATATCATATTTAAATTTTATATTGTAACTTTATTTTTTAATTTCATTTTTCTTGCTTTTTTATATACAAAATTACTAACTATGTTTCTAAGTTTAAGTTTTTCTAACATCTATTTTTAAAATTTGAGCGATTTTGTAGTATCATGTGGAAGCATTTCAATGTTTGATATATAAATCAGTGTTAATTTCCCTCTAAAATGAGATGAGTTTATTTCCTTTTCTTATGTTAAACAACATGCTTTTAATGTGGTATTATCTTTTAAATCAGTGTTTCCTTTTTCTAAGTTTGATAGGATTTTTTTTTTCACGAATACAGCTTCAGATTTCACTGTTCACTCTTTGATATACTAATCAAACCATTCTTCCTTTCTGCAGTCATTCTCCAAAACAATCCCAATAGAAGCAGAACAAGTTAGAATTACTATCAAATCATCAATATTTTTACCAAAGGATAATATGCTCTCTGTTCCATCTAGAGAATACCTATATATGCATTGGCTTTTGGCTTAGTCTGCATGAATTCCTTACATGCTAAGATTGTATATGACAAAGCTCCAATAGATGATATAGTATAGATCTATGATGGAGTTTGTTTTGTGTTACTGTTTTAGATTTGCATTATGGGATAATAACCAAGAAGGGTGAGGGTTTCAGCTAAACTCAAGAAATAACTTGCATCTTGAAAACGGAAATTATCACAACATACTTCCCTTATCATTAGTGCTAACTAGGCATTAAATAATTTAAATTTCTTCTTCAAGATTGCATTTTACTTGCTATCGTAATTTGAATATTTTATTCCGTGAAGTTTACAAAAGGAAACCTAGATCAGTAAGCATGCAATGGAATTTGCTATGAGCATCGTGACATTTCACTATTTCAGTACAAATGAACATATGAGAGTTTCAAACTAAACTAAGAAAAAAAAAATTAAGGACCTCCTCTTTTTTGTCTAATATAGTTCTAAAAATAATGGTTCTGATCAAGAAAATATTTGTACTATGGAAAATTACAGGGTATTCGTGGAATACAATTGACAAGATTCTTCAAATCAATTAAAAAAAAAAAAATGCAAGTTACCTACCACATTGGACTTACTCTCAAGTGGTTTGAAGGGTGCCATAGGTAAGTAACTTGCATTTATTTCATATCATATGCAAAAGTCACATTCGTAGCAACCGTAAGAACTCAAGAATATGCCCTTTTTAGCAAAAATGATGAGGTAAGAATTATTTTTAAAAAGAAAACAAAAATCCTAGAGATGCCCTGTGGGTGGAAGCTAAACTCACATTGCTAGCGGTTTCAAAAGAAGAAAATAAAGGGTTATGCCATGCTACTTTTGAGGGAGATGCACAATTTGATGCCATAATGCAGAACCTAATGAGAATATTGTTTCATGGTGTGTTTTCGTATAATATGTAGGTTTCATAAATGTGTGGAGGCCTCCAAATATGAGAGGGGCTAGTCTATGAGACGATCTAATATGATAATTTCTCCCATATATGAAGGATGATATTGTGTAATTAGCATGGTGTATTTCATATATGCTATTTAATATCAAACACACGATTTTTTTCCCTTGAGTTTTTGGGATTTCTTTTTGGAAAATGTTAAAGATACTACACATGATAAACAAATGTGATTAAAAGATTTTAGAAACATAATAAATGAATATTTGATTTTTTTGGTGATTAATGATACATCATTTTATAAAAATAATATAATAAAATTTATAGTATCTTTATCATTACTCTCTTTTTTCTATAAAAAGATATAAATTCGGCTCAGTTGTTATTCTGTTGCACCAATATCGCCTCTTGTCCTTTGTTACTTAAAAAAAAAAACTCTTTGGTAAAAAGCGCATAAACTAGTTCATTCCAGCATTTTTTTTCTTTCCTCAAAGAAAATGAAAAAAATTTCTTCTATTTTTTTTTTGTAAAAAAAAAAAAAAAAGCACTCATGGTGGTGGGTGAAAGATTAGATGGACGTGAAGCCTTTAGTTGTCATAGTCAATGTAATTATCTCAAATAATGCACAATTCATAATGAGCAATACTTCAGAATACAAACACAACAATTTTCACAATTTTTTTTTACAAGAATTGAGTTGACAAATTTTTATTAATTATTATCTAATAGACATCACTTTCTTACTACCATTAATAACTTGCCACCTAAGTGATTGTAAATTCTTTTTATAAAATTATTTGTGTATGTAAACTCTTGGTCACAAGGAAAATTATATCTTAATAAGTATTATGTTCTTGGAAAATGTTTCGTTGTGATGGTTTGCCTACGCCATTGACATTATTTGAGGAGATGTAGACTCAACAAAAGGCCAAAGCATCAATTGTCATCTCTTAACTTGTATTTATTGCCTTCTTGGAAAAAATTTTCATAATAAATTTAGTCTATATAACTAGTATTACGAACTTCGCATTATTTGAGATAACTTACAACATGAGAATTGAACAAGGTGCCAATTATTTTATAAATCATATGTAGTGCCTTCTTGGAAACTCTTTCATCGTGAATACTAGTCTATATCACTAGAATTATGAATTTTGAATTATTTGAGATAACTTAGGCCATGACAGTTGAAGAAAGCAACAATTGTCCTTTTTTAACTTGTATTTATTGCTTTATTGGAAAGTCTTTCAACACACACACATACAATGTAAGTCTATCATTATCCTTGATCACAATCTAAAGTGAAAAAATTGCGCAATCTAAATGGTGTATTTCTTACGTTGCTATCTAGCTAATATCTACCACATTTATTATTTTTTCCTTGGGTTTTTAGGATTCTCTATTCTTTGAAAAATATTAAAAATATTATATTTTACTTCGTAAAATTTTATAGATTAATAGGGTAATAAGTGTGATTGGTGGGTTATAAAATTTTAATTAATGAGTGTTTGAAAAAAAATTTTTTTTTTTGGGTGTGATTTGCGACATGATGGTTGTAAAGACAATATAGTAAAGTCTAGGGTCGGACTCTGACAATTTTATGCCTAAGGCAACGATTTTATTTGAGGCTTTTTATGCCTAGGGTCGGACAGTTTCCCCCATTGCAAATGAAGCAGGGAAGCTTCAAAATTTTATTGTTTGCTAGTTGTTTCCTTTTTCTAAGTTTGATAGGATTTTTTTCATTCATATTTAAGGATAATCAATCCATGCTGTTTAGACAGCATCTATTTTCAATAGGTCTGGAATGCTTTGATTGAATGCAACTTCGTGTTAAGTTGGCACTCGTCATTATGTTGAGGGAATGGTAGGTATACAGCTTCAAATTTCACTGTTCAGTGAAATCCCATTTTCAAGGTGCAATTTTACTCTTTGATATACTAATCAAATCGTTCAATGTTTTCCCAAGTGGTGCATTCTTTGTTAAGAGAATTGAAATATTTTTAAGTGCCACATTAGAGATAATAACAAATTAAATTTTGACTTTTTGTTTCATTTGGTTCAATGTTTTAGGAACTTTCATATTAAAAAATAAATATTCTTAATTTGATTCTTTTGGTTTAATGTTTCAAAACTTTTCCTCCCTTACGCATTCAAATTTTTGCATTTCAATTCACCATTTTCTGCCTTAAATAAAGTGATACATAGTGAAAGAAGATTGAAATCTAATTTCCAAATTTGATTTTGGTATTGAGAGAGAGAGAGAGAGAGAGAGAGAGAGAGAGAGAGAGAGAGAGAGAGAGAGAGAGAGAGAGAGAGAGAGAGAGAGATTATCTAGTGTGTGGTCATGTGAAAGAATTAATGGCTAATATTGACAATCCATTGTGTGGGAGAGAGACGTATAAAAAATTGAAATCTCAAGTCATTACGAGAAATTAACTTGAATGATAATTTGATGCATTCATATAATTTTATTTTTGTTTAAAAATTTAGGATTTCATATCAGTTGGGTTTTTATTATTCCCACCATTTTAGAGGTCTTCTTGAAGTGGGGGAGCTCACATTATTTTTAATTATAAAAAAAATTATTAATTTAAAATTTTTGCGGCCCTAAAGCTAGGCAATGGCTTAAGTGGCCTTTCCCAAGGGCAAGCCCAGCTCATTGCGCCAATAGTTTTTAATTTATTTTTTCACGTTGAAGGTACATCCTTATATATTTTTATAATATTTATAGCATTTTTACTTCTTTGGTGAAAGCACATATCCTTTTAAGTCTTTTGCCTTTTCTCAATGAAAATGAATAATTTTTTTCCACATTTTATTTTAGTCAAAAATCAAATTCCAAGGTGGTGGGTGTAAAGATATAATGTACGCCAGAGTCTTCAACTCTCGTGGTCTAGGTTTTCTCAAATAATACAAAATTCATAATACTAGTGATATAGACTAGCATTTACTAAGAAACACTTTCCAAGAAAGCACTGGATACAAATTTATAAAAAAGTTGTTGATTTGTTGAGGTCGAAGTTCTCTGTATTTAGTTGAGTCCAAGTCTTCTAAGGAAAAGTTAAGGGATGCCCTACCAATTGCCCCAAAGTCTTTGGCCTTAATTTTCTTGAGTTTAGGTATTCCCAATTAATGCAAAGCTGGTAGTACTAATAGACTAGTCATAACTAAGCATTTTCCAAGATAGTACTAGATATGAAATTAGGATCAGCACCATTCAAACCAAAGACTTTGGTTTCTTCTTGAGTGTTGGTTTTCTTGAGTAGGGCATAACAGCAAAATTGAAGAGTTGGGACGTTTTTGCTTTTTGGTGGTGGGTGGTGTTAGTTTTGTTCAATTAGATTTTAATGGGTGCTTTGGTTGCTAGGAGTAAGAGAGAATAGCTCTCTTACAACTCAAAGCTTCCATGATCAACTACAGATGAATATAATTTTAAATCTTGGGACTCAAGTAAAAACATTATGAAATGATGTTGAAATCAATCAAAAGTCAAATCTCTTTCATTAAAGTGTATTTGCAAGGCCATTGGTTCTCTTTTATTCCCTCGATGAAAGTATTCACTCATTAAAAGAAAAGAAAATATCTTCTTGCACCTTTTCTATTTAGAAAAGTTTGTCAATTGTAGTGGATGGAAATACACCATGTTGCGGAGTCTTAGAGTGTGTTTGAAATCAACTTTTAGTATTAGTTTTTAGCTTTTATATACAATTTTTTTAAAACCTCATTTTTTTTTCTTGCATTTTTCAACCTTTTCAAAAAATTTTAAGGTACAAGTATATTTTAACATACTTTCAACTAAAAATTTTCAACAAAAAACTATATAAGTTATTTCAAAACGGATACTTAGTCTTGGTCAATTTGTTTCTCAAATTAAAAAAAAAAAAAAGGAAATAAAAGAAGTCTTGGTCATCTCAAATAATGGATGTAATTTTTTGCTTTTGAAAAAAAAGCACAAATATGATATGAGAAAGCTCTTTTGTATAGGGATGAAGTCAGATGGGATCCAAAGGGGGCCGGTAGAAAGAGAAAAAGTATTATCTCTGTTAGATTCTAAGGAATTAGGAACTAATATATTAGAACTTCATTTTGTAATGTTGGCAAACCATGATCAAAACGTTTTAGTCTTGTTTAGACTTGCTCAAAGTGTATTTATATGTAAAGTTGGAATCGAGTGTTCTATAGGATTTACTGTGTAAATCTGGCTAGCTTGATTGATCAAGAATTAGATTCGACTGATCGAAAATCGTGCAGATTGTTTTTCCGTAGAATTTTTCAACTCAGCCTAAGCCCGTTTGATGTGTAGGGTTTTATGTTTTGCCTTAAGTATAAAAGGGAAAACCCTAGCCACGTTTTTAGGTTGCTCTTTATGCTGCGTGTGTGAATCTTTTGTGAGATCTAGAGGTGTTTGCCTTCACATACACTTAGGGTTTCTAATCTCAAGATTGATGTCTAGAGTTTGGTGACCATTCAGTTGCAGATTCAAGAACTTAAAGATATACAAGCAGGAGTGTTTGTGCTTGCTGTGAATTCAAGAAAGAAGTAGTCTGTAGACTTGGAGCTGTCCCGTGGTCGTGGTAGTAAGTTTTCTACTCGAGGTAGCAATAGGATGTTAGTGGTCTAAGTCGCTATTGTAAAACTTCAATTTTTGTTATATTGAATTCTGTTTTACCTTGAGGATAACTAGGTTAAATTCTCCCCAGGTTTTTTTTACTGATTTGGTTTTTTCTTTATTTTCCGCACTTTACATGATATGATATATTTGTGTTAACTTAGACTTGATAATTTGACTAAGTGATAACTGGGCTAATTAATTAGGTTAATCTAGTTGTGGTTTAAGGGGTCTAAAAACGTACAAGTGGTATCAGAGCGGGTAACTTTTTTTTGTAGATCCTTTGATCTAAGACCTGATCCATGACCCCTGCTGTCATGGAACACGGACACTCTCTTGTTATTCCACCTCATTTTGGTGGGAATAATTATGCTTATTGGAAAGTAAGGATGAAAGCATTTCTGAAATCTATTGATGAGAGAGTCTGGAACTCCGTTGAATACAGATGGGAGAAGCCCACTACTCTTGTGAGTGAGTGGCAAACTTCTCAAAAAGAAGCAGCTGCTTTTAATAGCAAAGCAATGAATGCTATTTTTAATGCTGTTTCTATGGAGGAATTTAAGAGAATCTCTAATGTTGAGGTTGCTCATACTGCTTGAAATATTCACTAGACTGTGCATGAAGGCACAAAGGCAGTTAAAATCAACAAGTTGCAGCAATTGACTACTAGAATTGAAAGTATTAGAATGTCTGATGATGAATCTTTTGATGAATTCTATGCTAAACTTAATGATATTGTTAATTCTGCACATAATTTGGGTGGAATCTATGATCAACCTAAAATTGTTAGGAAGATTCTTAGATCTTTGACTGAGAATTTTAGACGCAAAGTGACTGCCATCACTGAAAGCAAGGATGTGGACTCCATCCCTGTTGATGAACTTGTAGGATCTATTCAGTCCTATGAGTTGGACCTACCTAAGACTAGCAAATCCAAATCAATGGCTCTTAAGTCTGTTGATGATGTTGATGTGAGTGGATTTGATGATGTTTATGTGAGTGGATTCTATGGGGCAACAATGTTTTGGATGCCAACGATATGGTCATGTTAAATCTGAGTGTCCTATATATTTGAAGTCTAAGGGTAAGGCTATGGCTTTAACCCCTAGTAATGATGAGGTTTCTGATGATGAGTCTGGTTGTGACGAGGATGGAAATTTCATTGCTTTCACTGCTACTGCTGTAGTTAATGAAAGTGTGTCTGTTGAAGAGAACCCTTCTGATGGGGAACTCTCTGAGGATGCAGATTTACAAGAAGCCTACAAAAACTTTGCAAAGTTGCTGCAAAGGATGCTATGAATGTTGATATTGGCTTAAAGAAAATTGCATCTCTTGAACTTGATAAGAAAAATTTTCTTGTGAAACTGTTTGATGTTAATGAACTTTTAAATAATGTGAAGACTGAGAACATGCTTTTACTTGATAAAGTTAATAATTTGAACTTGAATTGTCTGTTGTTAGAGAACAAACTAATAGGTCTGCAAGCTCCAAACTTGATCACATGTTGAGTGTTCAAAAGTCTTCCTCTGACAAAACTGGCTTAGATTTTGTAGAAAGTATTTCTATGCCTGAACCCCATTCCACAAATTTTGTTCCTTCTACTGAACCACTTGTGAGTGAGGTTATTAAGCCTTCTGTGAGTGAGGCTGCTAATCTGAGGCTTCTAATTCTTCAAGAGTCTAAATCTGAGGCTTCTAATTCTTCTAAGGGCAAGTTGCATGATAAGTCTGCACGGGTTTGTCATTTTTATGGAAAGTCTGGGCACATTTGTCCAAACTGTTTCAAGTTGCAAGCTGCTAAGCGAGCAAATGAATCAAAAGTACATGTGCCTTAAGCACAAGATCCTATGGTGCTTATTGGTGAATTGGTAAAAGTTTTAAATCTTTATTCCAATCCTGGAGTTGCTCAGAATTCTAATGTAAATAATAACTCTAATGCAAGAGTTGCATCTAAAAAGTTTTGGATGCAAAAGGCTCGATTAAATTGAGTTTATCTGACATGGTCCTTGTGCTTCATTGCTCTACTCTTTGTGACCATTCTTCTTTGTTTTTTTTTTTGTGTTTTACTAAGATTTGCATTGCATAACATTCATGCATTTTATTCTAAATTGTTTTTGTTATTTAAAAAAAAAAAAACACACACACAATGTGCTTTGCATTATTTTTCTTGTTGTTTGAAAACAAGGTTGGTCAATTTATTTTCACATGACATGTCTTTGTACCTTGTTTAGCTTGGGTGAGCTTATTTATTGCACTTTACTAGCTGAAGTCTTTGTAGTGCATGTTGTGTGGGAAAGATGTTTATAGTTGTTGATCACTTTGTCTTGATCTTGAAGTCACATGTCTTTGATTATCGGACTTGAACTTTTTGAGATAAACATAAATAACCATCTCACCACTGTTTACTAGCCAATCATGAACACCTTACTGCATATCGTAACATTTTATGCTCAAGACTGTAGCACATGTACAAAAAGAAAATAAGGTGTAAGCCTTGGTTTAAATGCTAAAATTGGTGTGTACATTATTGGGCTATAATAACTTCAGAATTCAAATAAAATTGGTGTGTACATTATCCCGACTATTTTAATAAGTTTTTAATCCAATAAAATTGGTGTGTATATTATGAGGCAAATCAAGAAACTTACATGATTGCAAGCTTTTATTTTAGGAGATGTGAGAGCTATATGATGTAACTCTTTAGGTGATAGTCTCTTTCAAATTCTATGTGATGAATTTTGTAGACTATGTGCTTGATTACTGTTTACATATTACCTCACATGTATCTCAAGCTGTTGCTAGTTGCACACACTGCACAAGTTACTCTTTGCTAAACTTTGTACATGTTATTATGTGTGTGTTTGGTTTGACCAACCAAGTTTGAAACTTCCTTGATTATTATGCAAAACATGTTTGTTGGTTGAGAATTTAAGGAGAATTGATTGAAACTCTAAATTTTGGGGAAAAATGGATTCAAAACAACGGTTTTTGAAAAGCATTCCATCTCATACTCATGTATTTTATTCATAAAATTCAATGTTTTGAGGAGTTTCTATACAAAAATTGCTTTGTTTTTCAAAAATTTGATTTTTCTACATTTTCGATCTATTGAACCTGTTTTTCGGCTGATCGAACTTGCGATTAAAAATTGGGTTTGGTTCTGTCTATTTCAATCAGCGCTCGATTGCTAATGGATCAATCGAAGCGTTTTCGACCGATCGAGCCTGTTTCTCGATCAGTCGAAAATCGTATAGAGAGTTTTTAAAAAACTGATTTCTCACATGTTCATTCCTATTTCAAAAAGTTTCAAACTCTCTCTCTCTCTATTCGATCGGTCAAGGCATCCAAAGATTTTTTTGTCGTTTTTCTCCAAACTTTTTGCAAAAATACTCTCTCCTAGGGCCGGTAAGACCCTTATACCCTTTCTTTTGCATTTAGTTTTGTGTTTCATGCATCAAATCATGCATTTTTTGGGAAATTTTCGGACCTTTTCATGTTTGGGATTTTTGATGATTCAAGCCTTTTCTTTCAAAATTAATCAATGGGTTTTTATTGGGGTACTATATATAACTGATCTATATGATTTGATTTGATAAATTTGATGATTTGTGAGAAATTGAATCTAGGGCTTGAAAAATACCTGAATTGGGGTTTTTGTTCAATTTGCTGTAAATTGATGAAATTGGCTTGTTATGTCACTTCATTTGATCATTATATTCTATTTCTGACTTGTATAATGATCAATTGCTCATTTTGTTGGGTTTTGTGAAATTGAGTTTTTCAAAATTTGGGGTTTTTGATGTAACCTCCTTGCTGAAGCCAATTTTGTGAATTTGGAGTAAAATTGAATTGTGTTCACTGCATTAGAGCATGCATTATTTGGAAATTCTGTTCATGCATCATATAGAATTGTTATTTTTATATTGTTTCTGTGCTAACTTGCAGTCTGCCTTTGGTTTTTCTTTTTTTTCTCTCTGTCTCTCTTGTGTCTATTTTTTTTTACTCTTTAGTATCATGCCTAGGAAGACTAGAGCTAATAGGACCTCCACCTCTTCTCCACCCTTTGATAGTAATAGATTTCTGAGTGAGAAACATCAGGAGACCTATGAGACACTTAATCTTAGGAGAACTATTTGGGCTGAACGTAAGGTTCTTTTAGATGAGTTGGATGAGGAGCTTAGGCGTAACTTTGAGTGTAGGGGTTGGTTGCCTTTGTTAGACATAGATCATCCATCTCCGGCTACCCTGATTAGAGAGTTCTACTCGAATCTTTCTATCCACGTCTATGATTCCAACACTTTAGTAAAGAGTTGGATACGAGGTGTTGAGTATCGCATTACTCCTATGGTAGTGTTTGATGCTCTTGGGGTTCCTGTGGTCCCGCATCCTGTTTATCCCTATGATGAATCTCCTCCCCTAGACGACATCATGTCTTACATCACTGGTACTTCTATCCAGTGGGTTCTGATCCTCGGATCACGTCTGCTGAGCTCATTGAGATACATTATCTTTTCTTTAGGATTGCTTGTCATTCCTTGTGGCTTATTTCTCATTTGCACACTATCCTTATTGAGCGATGTGTGTTCTTATATGCTCTTGTTACTGATGCCCCTATCAGTTTTCCTTACCTTTTTCTTTGTTCTTTGAATGAGATGTATAGGAGTAGTTCTACTGCTCATGCTTTGTTCTTTCTTGTTTTCATTCATAGGATTCTTCTACATTTAGGATTAGAGGACTTTCCTGCTTTTGAGCCTGTCCACATTACAGCTCCCATTGGTGCCACCTTTCTTAGGCAAAGGGCTGCTAAGCTTTGAGCTAGCTCTAAACGTCTTAGGGTTAAGACTTCCGGTGTCACTCCTCCTCTGCCGCCTCCTTCTTCTGCAGGTGCTACTTCGGCTGCGACGTCTGTTGATCCGTCTGCTGTTCCTCCACCTTCTCCTTCGGATGATTCGAACATTTGACGGATGTTGGATACTGTCATGACCGTTCAAGCGGCTCATGGTCAGCTGTTGGTGGACATGCTTGATGAGCTTCGTGCTTTGCGAGCAGATCTGGAGCTTCTTTGACGTTCGCCTCTGCCACCTCCTTTTGCTGATGAGTGAGTACCCTTTGGCAATTCGTCACAAAAAGGGGGAGTACATCGTAGGAGATTTTGTTGTTAGGGGGAGATTTTTTGTTATTTTGGAGTTGTGGAGCTTTAGATTGCATCTAGGTGCTTCATTATGTATTTATCTTTTTGGCTCATGATATATTATGATATATTATGTTTGGGTTATCCATGATAAGGGGAGATACATTGATTGCATATGTTTCTTGTTTCACATTGTGTTACTTTGCTTATTGATTTATATTTATGAGGTTATTCATGATATATGTCTTTAATTTGTGTTATGTGAAATCAAGAAGGTTCTTTATGTTACTTGTATTTTCCACATTTGTGTTTATGTGTTTGTTAAGTGTTACAAGAATATACAGGTTGATTCAGTCATGCTGTTGTTTACACTTGCAACTGATAGATAGTAGTTAGGTTAAATTTGTTATGTTGGGCTACATTTTTGTAATGGGCTGTTTTTATGTAAACTTTGAGCTTTTTGTTAAGTTTGTATTTTGTCATGGATTGCTAAAAGGGGAGTTTGTTAGGTTCTAAGGAATTAGGAACTAATGTATTAGAACTTCATTTTGTAATGTTGGCAAACCATGATCAAAACATTTTAGTCTTGTTTAGACTTGCTCAAAGTGTATTTATATGTAAAGTTAGAATTGAGTGTTCTGCAGGATTTACTGTGTAAATCTGTCTGGCTCGATCGATCGAGAATTAGACTCGACCGATCGAAAATCATGCAAATTGTTTTTTAGCATAATTTTTCAACTCAGCCCAAGCCCATTTGACGTGTAGGGTTTTATGTTTTGCCCTAAGTATAAAAGGGAAAACCCTAGCCACGTTTTTAGGTTGCTCTTTATTCTGTGTGTGTGAATCATTTTGTGAGATCTAGAGGTGTTTGCTTTTACATACACTTAGGGTTTCCAATCTCAAGATTGATGTCTAGAGCTTGGTGATCATTCAGTTGCAGATTCAAGAACTTAAAGATATACAAGCACGAGTGCTTGTACTTGCTGTAAATTCAAGAAAGAAGTAGTCCGTGGACTCGGAGCTGTCACGTGGTCGTGGTGGTAAGTTTTCTACTCGAGGTAGCAATAGGATGTTAGTGGTCTAAGTCGCTATTGTAAAACTTCAATTCTTTCATAGTGAATTCTGTTTTACCTTGAGGATAGCTAGGTTAAATTCTCTCCAGATTTTTTTACCAGTTTGGTTTTCTTGGGTTATCATATTGTGTGTTCTTTATTTTCCGCACTTTACATAATATGATATATTTGTGTTAACCTAGACTTGATAATCTGACTAAGTAATAACTTGACTAATTAACTAGGTTAATCTGGTTGTGGTTTAAGGGGTCTAAAAACGTTCCATCTCCACAATTTTATATTTGGCTCCCTTTTTCAAAAAAATTGTCCTCTTTTTCTTATAATTTTACATTGATTTCATTATAATAATGTAGTAAGAAGTAATGGTATTTTGTGTCTTGTAATGTATTACATAACAATGTTTTTGTGTACTTCAGAACTTGTCTTTCTTATTAGTTTGTTAAAACTAAATGGATATTTATTTAGAATTTAATAATTTTTTTTCTAATACTTAACCTTGCCTACCTTTGTATTAGCAGTGGATGTAGCTTTCCTGCTTGTTGGATGGATTAAACAAAAACTAAGATAGAGTGGAAAACGAGAATGAATTCGATAGAAACTAAAAATAAATAAATAAATAAATGTGTTATATATTTTTCTTCTGTTTTCTTTTATTTTTGTGTCTCACGGATATAGGATTTGTAAATTATCAACCACAAGTTAAACTTCATTCGAGTGAAACTATACCAAGAAGGCCATTTTTTCTTTTTACTTCCCTCAATCAAAGTATTTATTCATTAAATGAAAATAAATTATCTTCTTGCACCTTTTTTTTTTTTTTTTTTTTTTAATTTAGAAAAGATTGTCATCGTAGTTGGGTGGAAAGACACCATGATGAGAACTACGAGGACTCAGTCCAAGTCATCTCAAATAAATTATCTTCTTATTCTTTTTATTGTTTTTTTTCTACCACTCATAACTAATCACATTAGAGTTATAGTCTATTATTTTTTCTCCACCACTCGTCACCAATCACATTAGATTTGTATCAAAATTGTGGCATAAAAGGTACGGTTGTGGATTTTTTTAAATATCAAATATAGCCACAAATAAAGGGAAGAAGTAGAGGCACAAATATATTCCCATAGACTCGTTCTATTTTCCAAACTCTAAACTCTGATTTCCTATAATTATTTCTCAACTTATTTCCTTTTTCTTTCATTCGTTTAAGAAAAGAGTCACACATAGACATAAAGATTTTGATAGAAAACAAAACAAAAAAGCATACAGATGCGGATCATCACACAAACAACAAAAGGAAGAAAGTTCTTATTTACAGAATACAGATCCGCACTGCATCAATTTTTTTTACTTTAGGTATCTCTCTTTTTGACTCTCATTTATTAATTGCACCTTTGTCTCTGTCATTGTGATGCCAACCATTCTGCTTTTGGAAAAAGCACAAGATATGATCCGAGAAAGTGGTACGTGTAGTGGGTATATATAGGATGGTGGTGGTAGTGTTTTGCTTGGAAGTATAAATTAGAGTTGAGCAAAAACTTTGTCAGTCTTATTGTAATAGAAAATTAGAAAAAGAAAAAGTAATGGAGTTGCTTGGACGTTATTGGTGGTGGCCGGTGGTGTTAGTTTTGGTTCATTTTTGTATAAATGGGTGCTTTGGCTGCTGGGAGCAAGAGAGAATTGCTCTCTTGCAATTCAAAGCTTCCATTGAGCACGCTAGTGAATATGAATTTTCTCTTTGGGACTCAAGCAATAAAGCGAGTGATTGCTGTGAGTGGGAAAGAGTTAAGTGCAACATCACTACTAGGCGTGTAATCCAACTTACTCTTAATGTTACGTTGGGTTGGAGTATCTTAAATAAGGGACGTTGGTACTTTAATGCCTCTATGTTTCTTCCATTTGAAGAGCTCCAGTACCTCGATTTGAGTTCTAATGCCATTCCTGGATGGATCCCAAATGAAGGTACCAAGTTTATATTTTAAGAAAAGTAGGTAGTATTTGTTGATATCCTAATTTTTTCTATTACCTCTTTTCTTATTAAAAAAATAGTCGGGAAAAAGATTAGTTGTATGTTAGGAATCATTTTATACTGTTTTGTGGGAATATATAGTTGTAGACATGCAAATTGAAGCATCTAAATCTAAATCACAGGTTTTGAAAGATTTTCTGCGTTGAGCAAGCTGGAGGTGCTTTACTTGGATTATAATTATTTCAATAACAGCATTCTGCAATCCTTTAGTGGTACTATTGCTTCGCTCAAGGAACTAGATCTGAGTTACAACGAATTGAATGGATCAATCCACATCCAAGGTAAAATTATCATTAATTAATTTGCAAATGAAGAGTGGAAGAGTGCTTCATGCTTACTGAGAATGTAATATTTTTTATTTACCTCCTATATCAATCATTGAGATTTATACAATCAAATTACACCTATATTTTCGTTAGCTCTTTTAAATGATATTATTTATGAAACGGTAGTTCCTTTAAGAAAAACTAAATTATTGGCCATTTGTATATTGGGAAATGTTATAAACGGGCACTTTTACCTAATTAAAAATTGGTATAAATTGATGAAATTACTGAAAATATTACTTAAGTGATAAGTAAAATTCAAAAAATTTGTTTTATTGACTTTACATCTTATAAATTTAGTTAAAAATATGAAATAAATTAAAATGATTTGACGTAAAGTTATTTATTACACTATCCTATGTTGTTAAACATCTTCTCAAAATAAACAAAAACATATATATATATATATATATATATATATATATATTTATTTATTTATTTATTGTTAGACGTCTTAAGACTCCATAGCAATTGATTTTTTTTTTTTTTGAAAAGATAGCAATTAATTATTAATAAATTTAAGATAGATAGTATGACATTATATGCGTACAGTTTGACCGACAGGTCTAAGGCGCCAGCAAGGTTTTCAAACCCGGACCGTTTATTGAACCGTAAAAGGGAGAGGTTCAAGGTTTTTGAGGTCCGACCGAGGTCGAACCGGGGTTGAACCGTGATGACGTCATAATTAATTTAATAATTATTTAAATATAAATAAATATATTAAATTTGTAAATATTAGCAAAATTTACTAAAAATATCTTTAAAATTGAAACAAAATACATAAAATAATACATTATAAGGTTAATAAAAAATAGTACAACATAAATAAGCATAAAAATAAGTTTTTATAATAATCCTTTAAGAGAAATCATTTCAATTAACTAAAAATGACTTTTAAAATAAATTCATAAATTGCATAGGTATTATTCTTAAATAAAAAGTTAATTTAGTAATATTTAATATGTTGAGAAAGATTACATAGAAGTTTAGAAACTATAAATCATGTAAATTTAATATAAATTTAATAATATTGCATATTAGCTCCCAAAGGGAGCACTTGGTCTGTTGGTCAAGGCTTCAGTCTTACTTTCAAGGTGTGAGAGCTCAAGTTCAACCCCTGGCAGCTGCATTTTTCTTTATTTTTCTCTATTCCATAACCGGTTCAACCGGTCTACGGTTCGGCCGGTTTTCCCGGTCCAACCCCGGTTCGTCCGGTTCCCTCACAAAGCCCCAATACCCGGTTCTGGGGTCTTAAAAAACCGGAATCCCTTCCGGTTCCCGGTTCTCCCGGTCGGACCGCCCGGTCCGGTCCGGGTTTCTCAACTATGGGCGCCAGATCTTAGGCAATAGTCCAAAGTCCATGTGCAAATCTCCCTTTAAAGTTTTGCGTAGCCTATTATATTTATTTATTCGACATATTTTTTTTTGCTAATCATTTATTAGACATATTTAAAGTCCCGTTTAATGAAAAATTATACCCTACATTGGGTATACTATTAATAGGGTTATACCTATTTTACGTTTATTGTTGAGATTATAACAAAGATGGCCACGTCAAAATTTGGTTGAAATTCTAGGTGGCATTTTCTTATATTTGAGATGTAAATAACCTCGAAGTGCGGCTGCATGGTAATTCATGGTAAGTTCATACCAATAAAAATAAAAATTCTATACCACCGAGGTGGTGTGATCTGGTGGTCTTAGGTGATGCATTGAGTTGCGCCATGTAGAGGTCCCATGTTCGAGTCCGAATACGGACTTGCGTGGGGTAGCCTTCCTTGGCAGGCTAGGCTCACTAGTATCTCTCGTGAGGCTAGGAAGTTATGGCTTACCGGTTCTCCTGCGCCCCTACATGGCTCGGACCCAGCGGGTAAAGTGCTACTATGGTCACACCCAGGTAGGATTGTCACGTTGGTCGCCCCCTCCTACCTATTTTTTATTCAGCAAAAAAAAAAAATTCTACAAATATATAAGATAAGCTCAAAAAAAAAAAAATGTTAATTGTTGTATTAAATGACTTGCTTTTAATAGTGCAGACTGCAGAGTACCTTGTCAATTGGACTCCGAGTATACCAATTATTTTTTTAAATGAAAAAAAATATCTTTCACTTTATTATTTTTATAAGAACACTTGAACAATTAAATATTATAGTCTATTGTAAAAGAAAGTTGACCCAAATTAATATTCATAGAGGACGGAGGAATCATTATTACTATTAAATTTTTCTCTCACAACACGTGAGACCCACATGTTGGGAAAGAGCTGATATCTCATGCAATAGGTGCATCGCATGAGAGATTTTTTCTTTGGGAGAACGTGGTCTTATGAGACCCTCTGATGGGATACTTTCTTATTAATAAGCTAGTTTTCTAAGGTACATGTTAAAAAATAATAAATATTTTATTATTAGTTACATAGTTTTTTAAAATAAAATTATACCGATCAACAATTTATTGGTTTGCACGTAGAAATCCATTGTGGTTTTCTTCATTAAATATTGGTTTGCAAATGAAGAGCAATTCACGCTTGTGAGTGTTTAAACTTTTTGGTTTCCCTCCTCTTATTATTCATTGTGATTAATGTAACTAAATATGACCTACTTTTTTGGCCAAAATGCACTTAGGGTTTAAGTCAATTGTAAACTTTGGGGTTTCAATTATTCATTATAGCTTCTTAAGGTTTTCTAATCCCTAAAATTGACCCCTATAATAAAATTTTTTCAATTTTTTATTATAAAAATCTGTTTAAAGTAAAATTTAATAAAAATATTGTAAAAATTAAAATTTAATAAAAAAATATAAAATTATTTAAAAAAAACATATATTTTTCACTTATTTTTTTATTTAAAGTGAAACTCTCCAATTCAAATCCCTTAACTTAAGATTCTCAAATTGAAATTCAACCTTTAATCTAGACAAATTGAACTACTAAGAAATCTACAATCTTTTAATTAATTTATTTTTTCATGTAGACTTCAAAGCATTTAACAACTTGGAGGAGCTCTACTTGCGCGGAAATCGTTTCAATAACTTCTTGACAACAGAAGGTATGACAGGTTGTCAAATACATGTTCACGAATTAAAATAAAATCCTTATTTACATGGTATGCCGTATGCCTAATGAAACTGCTACAATATTAATTATTTATGAAATATTTTATTTTTCCCTATAGATTCAAACAGCTTAAGTAAGTTGCAAGTCCTAGATTTGAGTGAAAATGATTTTAATGCACGAATTCTTGAGTCAGTAGCTGCCTTCCCATCGTTGAAGATATTAAATATTGGAGAAAACAATTTGGAAGGATCGTATACTACTAAAGGTAAGTTAAACAATGCTCAGACTCATATACACAGTAAGATAATCATCCAGCATAATTTTAGAAAACCATAACCTATTATAAACTTTGGAAAATACTAACGAGTGCCTTTAAGGCATTGTTTAATAATCCATTTAAAAAAAGTTTTTACGGGAAAAGAAAGAAGAACAATTAATGTTTTGACAGCTTTTTTCATTTCCCATAAAAGTAATGTTAAAACTTTCCTAAAATGGATTCTTAACCAATGCTCTAAGGGCACTCGTTAGTATGATCCATAAACTTTTTATAAATATTTTTCATGAAATTTCTTTTTAGAAAAATGAAACTAGACTTGCGTTCCTTAACATTTGAACCACTATAACACATGATTCTTTTGTAATTTAAAATAAATTTGTATTACATTTTCAAATCCTTTATTATTCTCGATAATAATTTTGCATCTCTTGCAATTCTAATTATAATGATTTGGAATCACTTGTTAAAATTCCATAGTCTTAGAAAGAACATAGAGATCTTTTGTAACTCAATCAGTTTATGCACATATTTGAAGACCAATGGAACTCGAAAAATGGCTGTCATGTTTACTTTACCACTTTCGCAAGAAAATAACAAAAGCAGAAGTTTCAGACATCGAAAGTTTATTTCATGCTTTTGAAAACCCTATTGTACAGATTTTGGATTTTAGAAAAAAAAGGAACGAGTAAAAAGTCGTAATAGAAGCATTTACATTTAAATTTGTTGACATTCTTGTTATAAAATTTCATCTAAATAGGAAAAATGTCTTTTACTATAGAAAAATTATTCAGTTTTCACTCCTCTCACTGATGATGTTGATGATAAAAACAAAGTGGACATTTCTAATTCTTTCTTGGATTTGTTAAACCAAAATCTGTATATATTGCTTTTATTTAAACTTTACATATAGCATGCCACATATCTTGCAAACAGTAGTAACTATTTCATAGTATATATACCATATTAATAATTTATTTATTTATAATTTCCACATATCTAAAAATTTTATTCTTATCTTAGAGTTAGGTGCACTAAACAACCTAGAGCAGCTGTACTTGGATCGTTCTCCAATTGATAAAAGTTTCCTTCACAAAGTTGGAGTTATGAATTCTCTTGAAGTATTGTCAGTGCAATACTGTAATCTCAACGGTAGCTTACCTGCACAAGGTAGGTTGCTTTCACAATGATATTACTAAAGAAAGCTACAATACTAGAATCTAATCGATACTAATCTCATTTAACAGGCTGGTGTGAACTTAGGAAGCTCCAAGAGATATACCTCAGCTACAATAATTTTGAAGGGATACCACCGTCATGTATGGAAAACTTGACATCACTTCAAGTATTGGATCTCTCTAACAATCACTTCTTGATACCAGCCACAATGTCCTTTTCTAATCTCTCAAATCTTAAGGACTTATTAAGTGATAACAATAAAATTACCTTTGGACCAAACTCTCATACTTGGATTCCAACCTTCCAATTACAGGTTTTGAGTCTTTCTAACGGACTCAATGGCAAAACTCCTAGATTTCTTCATTACCAATATGATTTGGTAGTGATTGATCTCTCTCACAATAATTTGGACGGAAAGTTTCCCACTTGGTTGCTAGAAATCAATACAAAATTGGAGTCCCTTTTCTTAAATAGCAACTCTTTCACAGGGCCTTTCATGCTGCCATATGATATTAGTCACAACATTAGGAACATAGATATTTCAGATAATCACTTACAGGGTCCGATCCCCATAAACTTTGGTTTAATTTTTCCAAATTTAGAATATTTAAACATGTCTAAAAATGCATTTCAAGGTAGTATACCATCTTCTTTTGGGAAATTGGTTTTCTTACGAATTCTAGACTTGTTTGAGAATCATTTATCAGGAACACTACCAATGCATTTCGGAATGGGCTGCCATAACTTAATATTTCTCAAATTGTCATATAACAACTTCAGTGGCCAAATATTTCCCACCAATTTCAATCTGACTAATTTAAATTTTTTACTTTTGGATAACAATCATTTTTCAGGCATGCTTCCAACGTGGTTGGGGAACATGTCTCGTTTAAGTGAGCTTGTTATGGCCAAAAATCAATTTGAAGGTCCTATTCCAATCGAGTTGTGCAAACTTGTTGTACTTTCATTTCTTGAACTTTCCGAGAACTATCTATCCGGCTCTATTCCATCTTGCTTCAATTCATCACATATTATATCAGTTAATCTGAATAAAAATTTGTTGAGCGGTCCAATTCCAAGTGCGTTCCAAAACAACTCTAATCTATTTACACTAAATCTTCGAGAAAACCTCCTAATTGGAAACATTCCTGATTGGATCGGCAACCTCTCATCATTGAGCATTCTTCTTTTGAGAGAAAATCATTTAGATGGTAGGATTCCAAATCAATTATGCCTTTTGAAAAACTTAAACTTGTTGGATCTTTCCTACAATAAATTTTCTGGTACAATACCACATTGCTTGAGTAACATTACTTTTGCGGCATCCACCCAAGAGCCTATCTCAGTACATGTTTTTAGGTACATAATAGAAATTCCATACTTTAAGACAAAATCAACAAATATGAAAGACTGGAATAATGATGTGGGTTATTTTAAGGCACTTTTATATCAGAAAGATGAAGCAGAGTTCACAACAAAGAATAGAATTGACTCCTATCATGGAGACATTCTCAACTACATGTTTGGAATTGACCTCTCATGCAACATGTTAGTAGGTGAAATCCCACCTGAACTTGGAATGATGAGCACCATCCGGGCAATGAACTTATCAAACAACAATCTAACCGGACCAATCCCTACAACATTCTCAAACTTGAAGCTGATGGAGAGTTTGGATCTTTCCTACAACAATTTAAGTGGTAAAATTCCACCTGAGTTGACCGAAATTACCTTTCTAGCAGTCTTCAGTGTGGCACATAATAACTTATCAGGTACAACACCAGAAGGAAAAAATCAATTCATGACTTTTGATGAAAGCAGTTATGAGGGTAACCCTTTTTTGTGTGGACCTCCATTACATGGTTGCACCAAAATCAGACCACCGTCTACAATGCTAGTAAATCATGATGGGGAAGACGGTAGTAGTTTCATGGACATGGGTGTCTTCTACATAAGCTTTGTGGTGGTTTACATAACAGTGTTGTTGGGACTTGTTGTAGTTCTCTACATAAATCCTTACTGGCATAGGGCATGGTTTAACCTCATTGAGGTGTGCATTGACACTTGCTACTGTTTTGTTGTGGTTCATTACTGTAAGTTGTTCAATTCCAAGCTTGCATAGCCTTGCATCTTAATGGTTACATGTATGTGTGTCTCTTCCTGGTGAATTTTGAATCTGAAGTTTGAACTTTGAATAAATATTTCAGTTGTGCAAAATTTGAATTTGGCTATGTTATTCTAATTTCCAAGATTGTGACTGTTAATTTTAAACCCTTGTCAAAACACTGTATTTAACCAATTTTAAATCCAAGTCGACTATTAGATCTATCATGGAAGATTTAGGTTAAACACATAATCATCAATATCATGTAAGTGCGGAAATGATACAAGATATGATGACCTAGGAAACCAATGAAACAAAATAGTTTCACAGAAAAAACCTGGAGGAACTTGACCTTATCAATCCTAATTGAGGTAAACAGTTTCACTATAAGATATATATTTATAGCCAGAATAAACTCATTCTTTGTAAATCCAACTATAGTTACTAAAATGAGCTCTGAATCTCATAGATGTCTTTAATAGTGATATGCTGCATCGTGAAACTCCAGCCCACATACTTCAATCAGTTCAATGTCCCTTTGAAGATTTGAATCCAATGTACTTGATATTTGGAGATCAAAAACTTGAATCCATCGATTTTGTCACGCCCTAAACTCAAAAGGGTCCAAAGCCTGAGAAATACAATTCAAAGGTACAGGGATCCTACAAGTTCATCTACAAGGATTGTGTCCACATCCTTGCTCTCAGTTATGGTAGTGACTTTGTGCTTAAAGTCTTCAATCAAGGATCTTAAGATTTTCCTCACTATCTTAGGTTCCTCATAAACTCCACTAAGATTAAATGCAAAGTTTCTAGTGTCAAAAGTCTCATCATCTGTCATTCTAATGCTCTTAAACCTAGAAGTCAATTGTTGCAATTTTATTAATTTTTACAGCTTTTGTTCCTTCATGCACAATTTGTAGAATATTCCAACCAGTAAGTGCTATCTATAAATTGGAAATCCTTTTGAATTCTTCTATTGAAATCATAACCTTACTATTAAAGCTAGCTACTTCCTTTTGGGCTTCAGTCCATTGAGCCACAATTGTGGCAAGTTTTTCCCAACCAGTTTCAACCAAACTCTTTCATCCAAAGATTTCAAGAAGGCTTTCATATTAAGATTTCAAGAAGGCTTTCATCTTCTCCTTACAATATGCATAGTTTTTCCCATCAAAGTGGGGAGGGATCACCAAAGAGTAACCACGGTCCATGATAGCAGGGGTCAAGGATTAACTCTAGGTAAAAACTACCTAAACAAGAGTTAACCCGCTTTGATACCACTTGTCAGTTTTGGACCCCTGGAAAACACAATGTTTAACCTACTTTATTAGCCAGATTATTACATAGGTTACTTATTCATATCTAGGTTAAACAATAATAAATCATATCACACACAGCAAAAAAGTAAATAACACAAGTGATATGATGACCAAGGAAAACCAATGAAACCGTCTAGTTTTAAGGTAAAAAACCTGGGGAGGATTGAACCTAAACAATCCACAAGGCAAAAATTCCACTAAATATAATAGAGGTTTTTACAAAAGATTTAACCCTAAATCTAATGCTACCTCTTGTAATATTTACTCACGTGACCACATGCAGCTCCGAATCCGTGGACTCTTCTATTCTAAATTTGTTGCACATAAACACTCCTCTTTGTGAGATTGAGATCTCCACTAAAAGCTTTAGATCATCAATAGTAGTTAATCTTGATGTAGCAACTTAATTCTAGGAAGGGCAACGGGTCGGGTTCGGGCTGAGTTTTTTAATACCCGGACTCGACCTGCTGGCCAGGACCCGGGGCCTGGACCCGGACCGTTTATTAAACAGATTTTTTTTTCGGGGCTCAGACCCACCCCGCTGGGTCCTGTAGGCCCCGCCCAGCTAGGCCACTTGAGGGCTCAATCTTCAGCCAAATAGTGGCCTAATCCGTGGCCCAATAAAAAAAAAAAGAAGTTTTCCTAGGAAAAAAGAATCACAGCAGCACAATCAACAAATCCAAGTAAATCTCAAATCAAATCCACCATGCCCATTCAAATTTCCTATTCACAGAAATCAAATACATTTGAAATCAAACTTTTTTTTTTTTTTTGGTTAAAAACGAAGATATAATGACTAAACAACTACATCCAAATTAGTACAAAGTCTGTTGAAATAAACTCCATTACAGTCATCCTCTAAGGTCTTAAGCAAGTCCACAAGCAGACTGGGAAACAAAAGGAAATCTGCTAAAAAGAGTACCACTAATCAAAGAGAATCTAAAATCTAAATCCCCAAACCCACTAATCAAATAAAGACAAAAATGGAAGGACACCAAAAACCATTGCCGTAAGTCACCGTCGTTGTGGTCATTGGCTTTAGCTATCACTAAACTAGAAATTCTATAACTTCCACTTTTAATAACAAAAGTAAATATTCAACAAGATATACCCTCTATAAAGTAGTCTGGCATGTGCACAGCAATTCGATATTTCTGCAATACAGATTTAAAAGAAATGGAGTAATGTTTGCATAAGTATATTATAAAAAGAATTTTCAAAATGCAATCTGAAAGTTCTTAAAGAAAAAACTTATACCTGCAAATGACTTTTCACATTAAATATAGTCAATAAATTTGTCCATCAACTCCAATATTTCCTTACTGAGTTCGCCATTAGCTTTTGTTCAGTGATAGATGGGTGGCTGACATGAGAGGAAAGTGAGTGAGAGTGGGAGGGGCGGGTGGGTAGTTGGCTAAGGGAAATGAGAGAATAAGTTAGGGTTTATAAGTTTATATATATACAAGGGTTTTTTTTGGTAATTTTAATTTTAAGCGGGTCGGTTCGGGTTCGGGCCGGGTTTTTGTAAAAACCCAGACCCGACCTTGACTCGCTTTGGGTTTTTTTTTTTTATAAATCCAAACCTGACCCTATTTTTAATCGGGTCGGGTAAAACCCAGTCCATTAGGGTCGGGCCGAACCGGGTATCCATAGGTCGGGTAGAAATTGCCATCCCTACTTAATTCCACTAGTTCATGCAATATCAATCTAATCTTCGGTAGATGCTTGTTGAGTTAGAAGGTTACAAAGTCTCACAGATCTCACACAAGTAACTCACAAGTCTTGGAAAACATGTATTAGGGTTTTGCTTTTATACCCAGTAGTGTTAGACTCAAACCCTAAACGTTTCACCGGCTTTTGGGCCTTCTTTAAAATTTGCAAAATTCGTGTCTTGATCGGTTGAAGGTCTCTCTCGATCGGTTAAGCCTTGTAGTTTTTGAATTCTTCTTTCCGTAACTTGAATGTTCTTGAATCTCAACTTGATCATTGTCTAAACATACTTTAAGACATAAATATCTTATACTAGACATGTTATTGTACTCGGTTTGCCAACATCAATAAAATTAGAATCTAAACATTTAGTCCTAAATATTTAGAACCTAACAGTTCTTAAAGCCTACAAAACCATTTCTTGCCAAAAAGATTTTGTATTAACTACCTAAAAAATAACATATTTCAAGATAAAGCATCTTTAGAAATTGCAAACAATGCAATGATTTCCTAAAATCCATCATCAAAGGATTAAATCATCAATGCTTATATTTTCCATATTAATAACTCATGCATTGCTCCATGTGCAATACCAAATATCACGCACTTTTCATAAATAATCATATACATAAAGGTTATAACACAACACTTTCTAGGAAAATATAGTTTCCATAAACAATTTTCCAAAATGTGTTTAACCCAAAAATAATGTTTTATGAAACGTGGTTATTTTTCAAAAATCGTATTAAAAAGCTACTTACCTTACAGCTCGCAAAAGACTAATTTCCCAAGCTCCAAAGGAGATTAGCTAAAACCTAAACAATACCAAGCAAACCTATCATGATAAGCATAAGGCTTGACATTGCATCTAGCTACGAATTAGAGATTGCTAAATAAGCAATTAATTAGACAAGCCTAAGTATTTCACCTCACAAGTAATGTATCCCACTTCCAAAGTTAACCAATAATTTAATTCACATGGCATAGACTCCAATTTATAAAATTAACCTATTCAAGATCATCTCCCTAATGCTAAAATCTTAAAATTTTTCTAGTAACTTCTTTAAGATTTACACATCATCACTAAGAGATCCATGAAACCAAAATCATAATAGTAATTTAAATCTTTAACTAGCTCCAAATAAACTCATTAGTGATGGAAAATAATAGCTCCAAATAAACTTAAATAATAACTCTTTCACGGGGCCTTTCATGTTGCCATATGATATTTGTCACAACATTAGGAACATGGATATTTCAGATAATCACTTACAGGGTCCAATCCCCATAAATTTTGGTTTAATTTTTCCAAATTTAGAATATTTAAACATGTCAAAAATGCATTTCAAGGCAGTATACCTTCTTCTTTTGGGAAATTGGTTTTCTTACGAATTCTAGACTTGTTTGAGAATCATTTATCAAGAACAATACCAATGCATTTCAGAATGGGCTGACACAACTTAATATTTCTCAAATTGTCATATAATAACTTCAGTGGCCAAATATTTCCCACCAATTTTAATCTGACTAATTTATTTTATTTACCTTTGGATAACAATCACTTTTCGAGAATGATCCCAAATAGCATCTCAATATTAAACAATCTTGGCGCAATTGATTTTAGTAATAACCATTTTTCAGGCATGCTTCCAACGTGGTTGGGGAACATGTCTGGTTTAACAGAACTTGTTATGGCCAAAAATCAACTTGAAGGTCCTATTCCAGTCGAGTGGTGCAAAATTGTTGAACTTCGATTTCTTGACCTTTCCGAGAACAATCTATCCGGCTCTATTCCATCTTGCTTCAATTCATCATATATTACATCAGTTTACTTGAATAAAAATTGGTTGAGCGGTCCAATTCCATGTGCGTTCAAAAAAAACTCTAATCTAGTTACATTAAATCTTCAAGATAACCTCCTAATTGGAAACATTCCTGATTGGATCGGCAACCTCTCATCCTTGAGCATTCTTCTTTTGAGAGAAAATCATTTAGGAGGTAGGATTCCAAATCAATTATGCCTTTTGTAAAACTTAAACTTGTTGGATCTTTCCCACAATAAATTTTCAGGTACAATACCACATTGCCTGAGTAACATTACTTTCGTGGCATCCACCCAAGAGCCTATTTTAAGAGGTCTCTCATTTGAGTTTTGTAAGTACAGTATTAGAATGCCATACTTGAAGACAAAATCAACAAATATGAAAGACTGGAATCATATGGGTTATTTTGAGACATTTGTAAATGAGACAGATGAAGCAGAGTTCACAACAAAGAATAGAATTGACTCCTATCATGGAGACATTCTCAACTACATGTTTGGAATTGACCTCTCATGCAACAAGTTAGTAGGTGAAATTCCACCTCAACTTGGAATGATGAGCACCATCCGGGCAATGAACTTATCACACAACAATCTAACTGGACCAATCCCTACAACATTCTCAAACTTGAAGCTGATGGAGAGTTTGGATCTTTCCTATAAAAATTTAAGTGGTAAAATTCCACCTGAATTGACCGAAATTACCTTTCTAGCAGTCTTCAGTGTGGCACATAATAACTTATCAGGTACAGCACCAGAATGAAAAAATCAATTCGGGACTTTTGGTGAAAGTAGTTATGAGGGTAACCCTCTTTTGTGTGGACCTCCATTACATGATTGTAGGGCGTGGTTTAACCTCATTGAGGTGTGCATTGACAATTGCTACTATTTTGTTGTGGTTCATTACCATAAGTTGTTCAATTTCAGACTTGCATAGCCCTACATTTTAATGGTTACATGTACGTATGTCTCTTCCTAGTGGATTTGGAATCTGAAGTTTGAACTTTGAATAAATATTTCAGTTGTGTAAATTTTGAATTTGGCTAGGTTATTCTAATTATGAAGATTGTGTCTTTTAATATTAGACCCCTGTAAAAACATTGTATTTAACCAATTTTAAATCCAAGTTAATTATGAGATCTATTATGGAAGATTTAGGTTAAACACATAATCATCGATATTATGCATGTGCAAAAATTTAAAAGATACAAGATATAATGACCCAAGAAACCAATGAAACAAAATAGTTTCAATGGAAAAACCTGGGGGAACTTGACCTTATAAATCCAATTGAGGTGAAAAATTTCACTATAAGATAGATATTTATAGTCAAAATAACCTCATTGTTTGTAAATCTAACTATAGTTAACAAACTAAGCTTTGAATTTCATAGACATCTCTAATCGTGATTTGCTACAATATGAACCTCCAGCCCACGTACTTCAATGTCCCTTTGAAAATTTCAATCCAATGCACTTGATAGTTGGAGATCAATAACTTGAATCCACCGATTCAGAGAGTGTGTGAGTGATCATTGATGGAGACTTTGAAAGAGCAGTAAGTGTAAACCTTTGGATCTCAAACTGAGTAGCTCCAAAGTCTTGAAAAATGTGCCTTAGGATTTCCCTTAAATACTTAGTAAAATAGGTTTGAAACCTAGTCATTTGATGGGTTGAATTTCTAATTTTGAAGTCAACTTTCGATCAATCAAACTTAATTACAATCGGTCAAAACTGTTTAAAATTTTGTTCCTTGAATCAACTGGTTTCTTGCTATTGCACACTTGAAGTAGTACCTTGAACTTTGTCTAATCATTCCTATAGACTCTATGAGCTATATTTAGATAAGTTTGTGTTTATGTATTTGCAAGTATAAAACCTAATAGTATCCTTACTTTTCTTTTTTTTCATTGCCAATAATAATATACTAGCCGCAAATTTACGCGTTGCGTGCGAATATATAAATATTATGTAATGTGGAGTAATATATAAAAAGTAACAATTACTTCAAATATTATTTATTTTTTAAAAAGATTTCTACATCTATTTTTATCTTTTTATCTCTACAAAGTACAAATATATCATACTATTATATTCAGTATGTTTGATTAATATTCTTTAAAGTGAACTATATTTTTCTAACTTCTATTGTAGTGTGTTATATTTGATATACAACTAAACTTTATAAGTTTCAAATTTCTTATCTCTTAGATTGTGTTTTGGCATAAACTCAAAATCCTATTGTCAAAAAAAAAATAAAAAAATAAAAAAGTAAATCAAAATTTCATAAAATTTCATAAATGGGAGAGAGAAGAATTTGTAATTAATGGAAAAAAAAAAAAAACACAATACCAACTCACATATTGAAAAAATAAAAAATAAAAAAACCATCAACTTGAATCATTATTATAAGAAAGAACAAAAATCTACAAGAAAGTAAAGAGAGAAATGATATCGAATTTATACAAAATAAAATGAGGAGAAGAAGAGTCAAACTATAAGAAAAAGAAAATGATGAAGGAAGTGTAACAATAAAGTAGTGATTAGTGGAGAGATAAAGAGAATGTTGACTATTAGGGAGAAGAAGATTTTTTTATTTTTTTTAAATAATAGGGTAAATAAAAGTTTAGAAAGAGAAAATAAGAGGTAGTGAGAAGTCATGTTTTATTGTTAGCTTAATTCAGTGACAAAAGTTGATTATAATGTGTTTTATTTTTTATGTATTGCTTCCTAGGTTTTTATGTAATTTGGGATAAAGTACTTGAGCCTTTCCTTGAAGTTTGGAAGTTGCATCAACCAAAGAACTCGTGGCCTAGAGGTGACCAACTAGCGACCTAGCTTGCCTGCAAAGTCCACGTGATAGGTGTTTTGGATGAGAATACAATTGTGCACCTTGCAACCAACTTGCGACTTCAGGGCGTGACCAGTATGCGAGTTGCACGAATTTTGTACTTTGCAATGCACTGGTTCACTACTCATCTGCCAGCACACACACACACACACACACACACACACACACACACAGCTGTGAGGCGTGGCAAGAGGTTTTAGATAAAGGTGGAACAAACCCTAGAAACAAGAAGAGTGAAAAGATAGAGAAGCCTATCTAGTGTATAAATTGAAAGCACCTTTTTCCTAGAGAAAAGCAAATCATACCTCTCTTTTCTATCTCCTTCATTGTATTGATTGAGCTATTGTATTCACTTTCCTCGTCCACATACTCAATGTTAGGTTCTAAAAGTTTAGAACAATTGGAAAACCGTGAACACAAACTTGTTTAGATATAAATCCTAGAATCTATAGGTATTATTAAACAATGCTCAATGTGATACAAGTCAAGATTTAAGAATATATAAGCTGCAGAAAAAAGAGTTCAGAAACTACCTGGTTCGACTGATCGAAAGACAGGCTCAACTGATCAAAACACGTATCTGCAAATTTTAAGTTCGACCCAACAGCAGTACAAGTCCATTAAAGGATTAGAGTTTCAGATCTACTTCTTCTAGTATATAAAAGAAACTCTAAGCACGTTTTTTAAAAGACTTTTCTGAGAGAGAAGAGTATGCCTCTTTTGTATCTAGGGTTTTGTACCCAAAAAGCCCTCTCATATCTTCTACTAGTGTTATTCCTTGAAGAATTTCAAGATCCATTGTTATAGAAGTTGCTGCCTTCTCTAGTTATCAAAGGTGTTAATGATCTAAACTTTTAAGGGTGGTCTTAGAGTCACAAACAGGAGAGTTTGTGTTGATAAACCTTTGAGTGGAGTCTCAAAGTCACAAGTGTGAGTGCTTGTGTTGCAAAGGCCAAGGAAAGAAGTAGTCAGTGGACTCGAAGCTATCATGGGATTGTGGTAGTAATCCTCTGCTTATCAGTTTGGTTTGCTGCTTTGCATGATATGATTGTTTTGTTTTAACTTAGATCTAAATAATAAACCTATGTTAGGTTCTAAGATTTAGGAACTAATGTATTAGAACTTTAATTTGTAATGTTGGCAAATCATGATCAAAACATTTTTTAAGTTGTGTGTTAGACTTGCTCAAAGTATGGCTTTTTATGTAAAGTTGGAATCGAGTTTACTGTAGAATTTACTGTGCACTTCTGCCTGACTCGATCGATTGAGAATTAGACTCGACCGATCGAAAATTGTGCAGAACGTTTTTCTGTAGAATTTTCCAACTCAGCCCTAGCCCATTTAATGTATAGGGTTTTATATTTTGCCCTAAGTATATAAGGAAAAACCCTAGCCACGTTTTTAGAGTTCTGAATGCTGTGTTTGTGAATCTATTTGTTAGATCTAGAGGTGTTTACCTTCACATACACTTAGGGTTTCCAAACTCTAGATTCATGTCAAGAGATTGGTAAATCATACAGTTGCAGAATCAAAAGAGCTTCAAGATATACAAGCAAGCGTTGCTTGTGCTTTGCTGAAAAATTCAAGGAAAGAAGGAGTCCGTGGTCTTGGAGCTGTCACGTGGTCGTGGTAGGAAGTTTCCTACAGGCAGGTAGCAATAGGATGTTAGTGGTCTAAGTCTCTATTGTGTAAATTTCGATTCTTTCATAGTGAATTCGTTTTACTTTATGGATAGCTAGGTTAAATCCTCCCCAAGTTTTTACCGGTGTGGTTTCCTGGGTCATCATATCATGTGTTCTTTATTATTCCGCACTTTTACATGATTTGATTTATTTGTTTTAACCTAGATCTGTTTAAATTACCTAAGTTAATCACTTGGCTAATTATCTAGGTTAATCTGTTTGGGTTTAAGGGGTCTAAACGAACTTTCAATTGGTATCAGAGCGGGTAGCTTTTGTTTTTGATCCTTTGATCTTTGAGCTGATCCTTGACCCCTGCTGTCATGGAACATGGACACTCTCTTGTTGTTCCACCTCATTTTGATGGAAACAACTATGCTTATTGGAAAGTAAGGATGAAAGTATTCCTGAAATCCATTGATGAGAGAGTCTGGAACTCTGTTGAGTACGGATGGGAGAAGCCCACTACTCCAGTGAGTGAGTGGCAAACTTCTCAAAAGGAGGCAGCTGCGTTCAATAGCAAAGTTACAAATGTTATTTTCAATGCTGTCTCTATGGAGGAATTTAAGAGAATCTCTAATGTTGAGGTTGCTCATACTGCATGGAATATCCCCCAGACTGTGCATGAAGGCACAAAGGCAGTTAAGATTAATAAGTTGCAGCAATTAACTATTAGATTTGAAGGCATTAGAATGAATAATGATGAATCTTTTGATGAGTTCTATGCTAAATTGAATGACATTGTTAATTCTGCATATAATTTGGGTGAAATCTATGATTAGCCTAAAATTGTTAGGAAGATTCTTAGATTTTTGACTGAGGATTTTAGACCCAAAGTGACTGCCATCACTGAAAGCAAGGATGTGGACTCCATCCCTGTTGATGAACTTGTAGGATCTCTTCAGTCCTATAAGTTGGATCTACCCAAGACAAACAAATCCAAATCAATGGCTCTTAAGTCTGTTGATGATGTTGAAGATGATGGATTTGATGATGAACTCTCTGCTACAGAGATTGCCTATCTTGCCAAGAACTTTAGAAACTTTCTTAGGAACAATAACAAAAGGGCAAGAGGCAAGAACACTGCTGAACCTAGAAATTTTAGGAGGAATGATCCCACTAAGGTTAATAACACTGAAAAACCAAAAGAGAAAGTAGGTCAACCTTCTAATAATTCTATGGGACAACAATGTTATGGATGTCAAGGGTATGGGCATATGAAATCTGAATGTCCTACATAGTTGAAGTCTAAGGGTAAAGCTATGGCTGTGACTTTTAGTGATGATGAAGTTTCTAACAATGAATCTGCTAGTGATGAGGATGGAAACTTCATTGCTTTCACTGCTACTACTGTAGTTAATGAAAGCGTGTCTGTTGAAGAGAACCCTTCTGATGGGGAACTCTCTGAAGATGCAGATTTACAAGAAGCCTATAATAAACTTTGCAAAGTTGCTGCAAAGGATGCCATGAATGTTGATTTAGGCTTAAAGAAAATTGCATCTCTTGAACTTGATAAGAAGAATTTGCTTGTGAAATTGTTTGATGCAATTGAGCTTTTGAATAATGTGAAAACTGAGAACATGCTTTTACTTGATAAAGTTAAATGTTTGAAACTTGAATTATCTGTTGCTAGAGAACAAACTAATAGGTCTGCAAGCTCCAAACTTGTTCACATGTTGAGTGTTCAAAAGTCTCCTTCTGACAAAACTAGCTTAGGTTTTGTGGAAAGCATCTCTGTGCTTGAACCTTCTTCCACAAACTTTGTTCCTTCTACTAAACCTCCTAAGAGTGAGATTGTTAAACTTTTGGTGAGTGAACCTGTTAAATCTGTAGATGTTACTCCACCTAGGAAGATTAGGGTTGATCTTCAAGAGTCTCATTCTAGAGCTTCTACTTCTACTAAGGGCAAGTTGCATGATAAGCCTGCATAGGTTTGTCATTTTTGTGAAAAGTCTGGACACATTCGTCCAAATTGTTTCAAGTTGCAAGCTGCAAAGCGAGCAAATAAACCTAAAGTACCTGTGCCTCAAGCACATGATCCTATGGTACTTATTGGTAAATTGGTAAAGGCGTTAAACCTTTATTCCAATCCTGGAGTTGGTCAAAATTCTAATATGAATCATAACTCCAATGCAAAAGTTGCATCTAAAAGGTTTTGGATGCAAAAGACTCGACCTAATTGAGTCTGTTTGATATGGTCCTTGTGCTTCATTGTTCTATCTTTTGTGACCTTTGTTTTTAGGATTTGCATTGCATAACATTCATGCATTTCATTCTAGGGTGTTTATTTCCTTTATAAAATATAAAAAATAAAAAAAAAATTGTGCAAATTGTGTTTCTGCTATTTTTTTTCTTGAATTTGAAAACATGGTTGGTCAATCTAATTTTGCTTAACTTGTTTATGTACCTTGTTTAGCTTTGATGCACTTATTTCTATTGCACTTTACTAGCTGAAGTCTTGTTGTGCATGTTGTGTGGGAAGATGCTATATCTATTGATCACATGATCTTGATCTTGAAGTCTTATGTCTTTGATTGTTGGACCTGATCTTATCGAGAAAAGCATAAATAACTGTCTCACCACTGTTTATTAGCCAATCATGAACACCTTAGTGCATATCGTAAGATTTTGTGCTCGAGAAAGTGTAGCACATGCACAAAAAGAACATAAGGTGTAGCCTCTATTAAAATGCTAAAATTGGTGTGTACATTTTTGGGTTATAATAAATTCACAATTCAAATAAAATTGGTGTGTACATTATCCCGGCTATATTATTAAGTTTCTAATCAATTAAATTGAATATTAATTCTAAGGCAAATCAAGAAACTTACATGATTGCAAGCTTTTATTCTAGGAGATGTGAGAGCTATATGATGTAACTCTTTAAGTAATAGTCTCTTTCAAATTCATGTGATGAATTTTGTAGAAACTGTGATTGATCACTATGTGCATATCACCTCACATGTTTCTCAAGCTTATGCTAGTTGCACACATTATACAAGTTATTCTCTGCTAAACTGTGTACATGTTATTGTGTGTGTTTTTGGTCTGACCAACCAAGTTTGAAATTCTCTTGAAATTAATGCAGAACATGTTTGCTATTTGAGTTCTTGAGGGATATTAAAAGAAAATCTTGTTTTGGGGGATCTGGGATTCTTACATGTGTTTTTGAAAAACATTTCATCTCATACTCATGCATTTTATTCTTAAAACCTAATGCTTTGAGGAGTTTTTGCACTAAAAATGTTTCGTTTTTCAAAAATTCAATTTTTTCAGAATTTCAATCGATCGAGTCTGTTTTTAGATCGGTCAAAATTATTTAAAAAACCCAGAAAAGGTTCTGTGTGTTTCGATCGGTTCTCGATTGGTATTGGTTCAATCGAAGGATTTTTGACCTATCGAATGTAATTTTCGATCGATCGAAAATCGAGCTGAGGGTTTTTAAAAAGGATTCTTTTTCACGTGATTCTTCACTTTTCTAAAAACTTTTCAAATCCTTTTTTCTCTCACCAACTGGTCAAAGCATCCAAGGATTTTCTTGTCGTTTTCCTCCATTCCTTTTGCATAATTTCTCTCTCCCAAAGCCGGTAAGACACTTTTAACCCTCATTTTGATTTTATTTTCATATTTCATGCATTTTTTCATGCATTTTTGGGTATTTTCGGCATTTGCCAATTTGGTATTTTTGGAATTGATTTTGGACCTTTTTCTTTCAAATTAATCATGGGTTTTTGTGGGGACACCTTATCCAACTATAACAAGTGGTTTAATTTGATTAATTTGGTGTTTTGTGGGAAATTTGAAAATCTAGGGCTTGAAATTGATGAAATTGGGGATTTTGTTCAATTTGATATAATTGATGAAATTGGCTTGTTAGATTGATTAATTTGATCATTATATTGTGTTATTTAACTGTTATGATGATCAATTTCTCAATTTGTTGTATTTTGAAAAATTGGGTTTTTCCCAAATTGGATATTTTTGATTTAAATTTTCTGCTCAAGCCATCATAATTGACCTATGTCACTGCATTAGTTCATGCATCATTTGCTGTTCATGCTCATGCATCATATAGATTGATATCTCTATATTTTATGCTGTACTAACTTGCAGTCTGCCCTTGGTTTTGTTTTTGCTCTCCTCTTTCTGTGTCTCTTTCTTGTTTCCTTAGCACCATGCCTAAGAAAACTAGAGCCCATAGGACTCCTATTCCTTCCCCTTCCTTTGATAGTGATCGGTTTCTTAGTGAGAAGAACCAAGAGACATACGAGACCCTTAACCTTAGGCGTCAAATTTGGGGTGAGCGTAGGGTCATTCTAGATGAGGTTGATCCTGAGGTGAGACGTAATTTTGAGCGTCGGGGTTGGTTACCTTTGTTGGATATAGATCATCCACCTCTGGCTACCTTGATTAGAGAGTTCTACTCAAACCTCTCTATCCACGTCTATGATACCAACACCTTGGTTAAGGTTTGGTTACGAGGTGTGGAGTATCGCATTACCCCTTCGGTAGTGTTTGATGCTCTTGGGGTGCCTATTGTTGATCATCCCGTTTTTCCTTATGATGAGTCTTCGTCTCTTGATGATGTTATGTCTTACATCATTGGGTCTTCTATCCAGTGAGGTTCTAATCCTCGGATCACATATGCTGAGCTCTCTGAGCTTCACTATCTTTTCTTTAGGATTGCCTGTCATTCCTTGTGGCCTATTTCTCATCTTCATACT
Organism: Lithocarpus polystachyus; assembly: GCA_033629205.1. Taxonomy (NCBI): domain Eukaryota; kingdom Viridiplantae; phylum Streptophyta; class Magnoliopsida; order Fagales; family Fagaceae; genus Lithocarpus; species Lithocarpus polystachyus. The sequence goes on from CM066165.1 coordinate 3,765,475, forward strand.
ATTCCTATTGAACGGTGTGTCTTTTTGTATGCTTTTATTACTGATGCTCCTATCAGTTTTCCACACCTGTTCCTTCGTTCTTTGAACGAGGTGCATCGGAGTAGTTTACGACTCATGCTTTATTCTTTCCTATTTTTATTCATAGGATTCTCCTTCATCTCGGTTTAGGTGATTTTCCTGCTTCTGAGCCCATACACATTATTGCTCCTATAGGTGCTACCTTTTTGAGGCAAAGGGCTGCTCAACTTTGAGCTAGCTCTAAGCGTCCTAGGGTAGAGCCTTCCGGTGTCACTCCACCCCCTTCTTCTTCTACAGATGCTTCTGTAGCTGAGACGTCTGCTGATCCTGCTGCTGTTGCTGATGATGTTCCTCCACCTTCTCCTTCGGATGTTTCTGATATTCGTCGGACTCTGGACACTGTCATGACCGTTCAGGCGGCTCATGGTCAGCTTCTGGTGGACGTCCTTGATGAGCTTCGTGCTTTGAGAGTGGATTTGGAGAGTTTTTGTTGTTCTCCTCTGCCGCCTCCTTTTGATGATGAGTGAGTGCCCTTTGGCAATTCGTCACAAAAAGGGGAGTGCATTATATTGTGGAGTTCATATTTTGTAGAGGAGATTTTTGTCTTAGGGGGAGTTTTGTACCTTGCTGTGATACTGAGGAGCTTGTGGAGTTATTAGATTGTATCTAGGTGCTTTACTCTGTATTTATATTTTTGGCTCTTGTTAAGAGATATTTTTTTGAGATACATTTTTATGTATTTGTTTCTTGTTTCACTATGCTACTTTGCTTATTGATTTATATTTATGATGTTATTCATGAAATATGTCTTTATTTTGTGTCATGTGAAATCAAGAAATTCTTTTCTATATTCCTTGTATTTTTCACACATGCGTTTATGTGTTTGTTAAGTGTTACAGGAATATACAGGTTGATTCAGTCATGCTGCTGTCTACTTTGCAACTGTTAGATAGTAGTTAGGTTGAATTTGTTTAGTGGCTTTTTATTTTGTAATGGGCTGTTTCAATTTGTAAACTTTGAGCTTTTTGTTAAGTCCGTGTTTTGTCACGGATTGCCAAAGGGGGAGTTTGTTAGGTTCTAAGATTTAGGAACTAATGTATTAGAACTTTAATTTGTAATGTTGGCAAACCATGATAGAAACATTCTTTAAGTTGTGTGTTAGACTTGCTCAAAGTATGGCTTTTTATGTAAAGTTGGAATCGAGTTTATTGCAGAATTTACTGTGCACTTCTGCCTGACTTGATCGATCGAGAATTAGACTCGACCGATCGAAAATCGTGTAGAACGTTTTTCTGCAAAATTTTTCAACTCAGTCCTAGCCCATTTAATGTATAGGGTTTTATGTTTTACCCTAAGTATATAAGGGAAAACCCTAGCCACGTTTTTAGAGTTCTGAATGCTGTGTTTGTGAATCTATTTGTTAGATCTAGAGGTGTTTACTTTCACATACACTTAGGGTTTCCAAACTCTAGATTCATGTCAAGAGATTGGTAAATCATACAGTTGCAGAATCAAAAGAGTTTCAAGATATAGAAGCAGGGGTTGCTTGTGCTTTGCTGAAGAATTCAAGGAAAGAAGGAGTCCGTGGTCTCGGAGCTGTCATGTGGTCGTGGTAGTAAGTTTCCTACAGGCAGGTAGCAATAGGATTTTAGTGGTCTAAGTCTCTATTATGTAAACTTCAATTCTTTCATAGTGAATTTGTTTTACCTTGAGGATAGCTAGGTTAAATCCTCCCCAGGTTTTTACCGGTGTGGTTTCCTGGGTCATCATATCATGTGTTCTTTATTATTCCGCACTTTTACATGATTTGATTTATCTGTTTTAACCTAGATCTGTTTAAATTACCTAAGTTAATCACTTGGCTAATTCTCTAGGTTAATCTGTTTGGGTTTAAGGGATCTAAACGAACTTTCAACCTAAGTATTCACTTGGTTAATTAATTAGGTTAAACAATCTAGTTTGCAAGGATCTAAAACCTCACACACAAACATTGTGAGTGAGAGAATGGCTATGGAAACTTAAGAAGCCACATCCAAATCCAATCTTCATTGGTGGTGTTTCTATTGGTGCTTTAATGGAGGGTCTCTAGTAAGCTAAGAAGAGAAGGGACTTAGAAAAGTCCTAACAGGAGCTTAGTGGACTCAAACACATGTAAGCTTTTGGGCTTTGAGAGTTCATAATGTCCTAATGTACTGCAACTATTTGTCCTAGTGGAGATTTTCGACGGGTGGTCGAACGAGAGTTTTGTACGCCTGGGCCATGGGTCTTCCTCTTCCTAAACACTTCTTGGTGTTTAGTGTGGTCTGCATGCTCTTTTCTTTATTTCCTTTGCATGCTATATTGCCATGTCTTGTGTAGTGTAGTTTGTTTTTTTGGAAATTTTCTAAGTCGTTTACACTTGGACTATATTGATTAGTTTAGTGTTAAAATCAACTTAGCCATAAAAGCTTGTGTTAAGGGTTCTAAATATTGTGCTAGGGTTATTATAGCATATTTCAATTGGTATTAGAATTGGTACACATTGGTTAGTGATTTCATCAGTTTTCTCTTTTGTGTGTTTTCCCTTATTTTATGATTTTCCTTTGGTTTGATACCATTATGGAATGTGGCCAATTGCTTGCCACTATCCCACTCTTTGATGGGAGCAACTATGCTTTTTGGAAAAGGCACATGTGTGTGTTCTTTTATTCCATTGATGATAGCATTTAGACTTCCATTGAGGAAGGTTGGGTAGCACCCGATAAGCCTAAGGTTGAATGGGATAAGACTGCCAAAGATAAGTTTAATGCTAACAACAAAGTTGTGAATGTAATATTTTGTGGTGTGTCTCCTGAGAATTTCATAGGATATCTCTTGTGGACACGACTAAAGAAGCGTGGGACATCCTACAAAAAATGTATGAAGGTACCAAAGGAGTCAAAGATACAAAGTTTCAAACGCTCACAACTTGTTTTCAAGAGTTCAAGATAGGAAAATATGAATCGTATGACTCATTCTACTCTAAACTTAATGAGATAGTGACAACTACACTCAACCTTGGTGAAAGGAACCCAAATGAGAAGATAGTGAGAAAGGTGTTAAGGTTGTTACCTGAAGCTTCTAGACCTAAAGTTGCAGTGATAGAAGAGAGAAAGAATATTGATCAAATCAAAATCCATGAGTTATTAAGATCTCTTTAAACCTATGAAATGGGTTTGCCCTCTCGCTGTGATTGCAATGCGCAGTGCGGGTCATTTCGGGGAGTATGCCTCGGCCGAGTGGACCGGGACAGAGAAAACACAAGAAGTCGCAACCTAGTTTTATGGTTTAGGAACTATGAATATAGCGCCCTTATGTAAAAGGACTAGTCTTACTACCAGAGTATGTGTCTAGAATTTAGGTATGGTTTTGTGAAAGTGTTAGGCACCCAAAACTGGCTGACCTGTGGGTCGGCTTGCACTCATTGTGTCCTACGTCTTTATCCTATTAAAGACACATTCAACATTGCATCTAAACACACACATACACTAACATACATCTAAGCATACAACATGGCATTTCATCTTAAACTTAACATTCATCTATCATGGCAATCAACCAACCCTAGCATACATCTATCCATACATGTCATGTTATTCAATCCAAGGCAGCAAAGAAAACATGGCACAAAGGTAGGCATGGCAACAAAGCATAAAAAATGGCCTAATCATGTAAGCATAGCATCCAAACAACAAACAACATGTTCACCAAAAATGCATGTTCATATAAATGCATGACTTACCTTACTTATCTTATTGCATCACAACACCTATGGCATCAATGCATGATCATGTAAATGCATGTTGATGGCATCGTAGCAATAAAAGAAAATAAAATCCTAATCTAGCATGTTAAAGGAAAAAAAAAAAAGTTCAAACAGAGAAACAAAGGCTCAAAAACATAGAAAAAGGTCAAAATAGAGGCATATTATGTAAAAGAAACAAAGAAATAGAAGCAGAAGAACTCGGATTAGAGTTTCTGGGCACAAGTATGCATACGCATACCTAGGCCTGTGTATGCAGGCTAGTTGTATGCATACGCATACTTCGAGCTTGCATATGTATGCAGAACCATGCACATGCAAACATGCTTAGAAGAACCCTAACCCGGAAAGCAAGAACAGAAGCTTAAGTAACAACAAATCTAGCAACCTAACATGCTTTAAAATAGAAAATAACTAAGACCTAAACTTAAACGAACATGTTAACATACAAACAAAACGAAGAAACACGATTAAGAGCAAGATTTAAAGGTAGAAATGAAAGAAAAAAAAGGTTAGAACATATACCGCCAAGCAAAAAGATTCTTAGCTTGATTTTGACCTTTCTCCTAAGTCAAATCTGTTCACAATCAAATAAAGATAATTAGTAAACTTTAGAAATCGAGGATTAAGACTAGAAAAGGTCCCAATCAAAATAAAATTGACTTAATGATGTTTTGTGAAAAACTCCCTCTTTGATTCAATATTCAAAATTGATTTTTTGTGTGTTTTGAAAATGTGCCATGCATGGCTTTATATAGTGAGAAAATAGAGCCTTGGAACAGCTCCTGATGATGTGGGATTCATTCCAAACTTTAACATTAATGCAGAAAACTTACCTTTCAGGTTTCTGATACCCTAGCTGCATGCGCAGGTCTGTGCCTGCGTACACATGTATTAGACCTAGGTACGCAGGTCGAGGATTTTCTTAGCCTTTAATTTTCTGAAAATAGATTTACTTGCTCAAAAAAAGTTACATTTTCCATTTTAACACCTCTTAAGTCAATTTGTAATCTAATTGGGCTCCAAACCAACCTTAGGCCTTAGAATCTCGGCATCATTAGGGAACAGTGGCCCGAGTCGAAAGGGATACAAAATGCGGTGTTTGTAACTGCCCCTCTTTTGATTTGTGAGCTTCTTTAACGGAATTAAAAGAATAAGAGAGAAAACATTTTGTTTCAACGTACAACTTTGGCCTAAAAACAAGCTACCTAATTAAAAAAATATAACATAAGTTCAACAAGCTTTTTTCAATTCCTCTCTGACATGGTGTCCATTCATATTAATAATCAGCAAAAGTGATCACATTCATAGCAACAGTAAGAAATTAAGTATAACCCCTTTTAGCATAAATGATGAGATCCTAGATAGATGCCTTTTGGGAGGAAAATCAAGCCAAATTTGCTAGCCATTTTAAATGTTGAAAATCCGGGTTATCTTTACTTTTAAGGGAGATGCACAATGTGATTGACCCATGCATGAAGAAAATTATGTAATGAGAAATTGAGAATGTGTTATGGTGCGTTCCTTTTACAGAATGTGGGTTTTATAGGTGGGATTATCAAATATGAGAGGGATGCCCCTTGAGACATCTTATAAGATAATTTCTTCATATTTTATTCTCTCAATGAAATTGAATTACAAATATTTAACAACATTTAAAAAAAATAAAAATAAAAAATAATACTTCTCATGGTGGTGGGTGGAAAGACAGTGGCAGCACCACCTTATGGCCAAGGTGGTCCCAAGACCACCCTGACCTGAAAAAAAAATAATATAATAATTTAAAATTTTATATTTATTTACCTTTAAAAATTTTTTGGGACCACCTTGAATTTTTTTTTATGCCAATAAAATTAAATTTTGGTTCATAATTTGAGTAACTTAACAATATATTGGGGTCTTTCAAGCAAAAAGGAAAAACTCAAAAAAAAAATTGAACTAAAATTTGAAAAAAAAAAAATTATAATAAAACTACTACAGGCCAGGCAGTGGCTTGATTCCTTCGACTAAGCACACTGCCCAATACAACACAATTTTCAACCTTTTATTATTTTTTATTACAGTGTTATTTTCATCACCAGGTATATACTACTTGCTTCTCATTTTTAATTATTATTTTTTGTTTATTCTTAACCACACACGTCTTCTGTCTCCTTGATTTTTACACTTCATACTTTTAAATTTTATCACATCTTCATCTACACTTTTATATCTACGTTTTGCCTTCATCCTTGTTCGTAACTTCTGTGTCTTCTACCAGTACCAGTGCAGTAGTGCCTCTTCTCAAGTTTTGAGTCTCAAATTTCTTAATACGATTTTTTTAGCTATACAGGTACCTTTGTTCATTTATTTTCTTTTCATTTTTTTTTTTCCTTTTGAGGTTTTTTGGTTTACAGAATGCAAATTTATTTTGGTTTTAAGAACAATTTTTTTTTAAGCACAAACTTCATGCTAGCCAAATCTTAAATTTCGTCTAGTATTTACTGAAACACCCGAAATAGACCAGAATGACCCGAAATATTTTCGAAAGTGGAATAGGGTGGGTTACTGTTCGGGTTTGTTTACCGGCATGGTATTTTCCTGCCGTTACGGCCGGAATGGAATGGAATTAATAACATTAAATCAAACCTAATTACCTAGAGGCTAAAAAGAAATAAGATTGTGTAATTTATGCTTTCTAAGGAACACCCTAAACAAAATTCCTGGAGCTGCCATTGTGGAAAGATATGACGGCGCAAAGTCTTCAACTACCATGGTCTAAGCTATCTCTCAAATATTGAAAAGTTTATAAGATTAGTGATGTAGATTAGTATTTACTGTGAAACACTTTCCAAGAAGGTATTGGATATGAGTAAAACTAGTTATTTTTCTTTCTTCTTAAAGCTAAAGAAATGAAATCTGACTTTTGCTACTTGATACAAACGGACCTGTAATTATAAAATAAAGCCTACAAACGACATTCAGGGGTTTATACTACAAAAAGATAACAAAATGGCATGGCTATAGAAAAGGGAAGATTTTGAGGAAAAACCAAACGTGGCCAAAATGTAAATAGATCAATTAACGTGCTAGACAAAGGCAAAGTAATATTAGATCTCACACCATACGTGGTCGTTTTTGTCTCATAATTAAATTCCTCCCTTATCAAGTTATGTGCGAACCTATTCAATGGTAGTGTTAGCCGATACATGTGTACAAAAAACTACAATTTGGACAGGTTTTTAAACATTCTTATATCATCCAAGTTGCCGGATTTTTTTTTTTTTGAACCAAGAAAAAACGAAGAATAATAAACAATAAAACAAATTGATAAATTTCTTGTTCATCATTTCTAAAATAAAAAACATGTGATACTATAAAATGATAGACTGACTTTAATTGGGCATGCTCTTTCAATTCACGTAGCCAATTGGGTTTTTCCCTTGAATTATGGACCATTCTAGCCTATTTCAGTAAATTCCAACCCAAATTGGAGTTTGTGCCTGTAGTAAGTTATCAGGCTCTATCTTTTTTTTCTTTTCTTTTTTTCTCCCACTTATATAAGTAATCCACAAAATACAAATCCTAAAGCAATTGAAATTTTAATTACAAGAAAATTTTGGCACCAAATATGGATCGATAGTGGTAAGTAAAAGAGTAAGTGATAGTGGTAAGTAAAAGAGTAATGTTAGTGATGGACCTAGATGAGAACAAGTAAAACTTTGCCAACTAAACTGTTATGAAAAATCTTGTGAATTTTTGTGTGTGTGTGTGTGTGTGTGTTTTTTTTTTTTTTTTTGAGAAGTGCTGCATCAAATCTTAGATGTTAATTTGTTACTGGTTCCAAATTCCGATTTCAACCCACCGCTAAAATTATTTTTTTGCTATGATCTATAACTACTTGTAACAATATGTTACTTATGATTTGTTGTAAAAATGTTATGAATAATATTATGGATATAATATTTCTTTCTATCTTTTTTTTTTCTTATTTTCATTTGATAAAAAATATTATATTTATTTATTGGCTAATTTTTTTTTTCTTAAACCCCAAACCCCAAACCCTCAACCCCAAACCCCAAACCTTAAACCCTCTACCGCAAACCCCATACCCCAAACCCTAAACCTTAAACCCCAAATTTGTCTACTACTGGCATAGCCTGTTAATAGTAGCCCTTGTTGCCCATACATATTACAGGCCAAGGCTGCTTGCTACTGCTAGTAGTCCATAACAGCCCATGCATGTAACAAGCTATGATTGCCTAATCATGGCAAAAGAATATGTTTAAGTTACACAAATATAAAATATATTATATTTTTTATAGACTTGATATTGGATTGTGTAAATTACTAAATAAGTTTTTAATTTATCAAATTAGTATTTGCAATGTATCGATAACATAAACAATCCATTTCTAATATGAATCATATATAATTATTTTGTTTAGAATTGAATTATATATAATTTTAACAATAAAAGATTGAAAAATATAATTTTTGTAAGTTTATAAAGAAAATCGTTCTATAAGTAACCCAAATAATATAATTTCAACAATAATTTATAATTTAATCTAATATATATAAAACTGAAGACATATGACTTTTGGTTGATCTTATAATATCATGTCACACAAGCGTTTTAAGCCTCATAATTTTACACTTCACTATTCTAATATAAATCTTAATTAAATATAAATTTTATTCTATATTTAAACATTCCATTCCATTAGAATCTTGGTACAATATATTTTCTTTAAATAGTAAAATATATAATTCTATATATACATACACAATCATAATAAATGCTTGATGTTAGAACTTAGAATATATACTATGTAGTTCCATCTACAAATACACTCATAATAAATATCTATTAATTATCATAAAATTTCATATATAGGCAAAGAATTAAAAGAGAAAAAAAATCATATTTAGAATTTTCCCATGGTTATCAACTAGTTTATTTATTATTTAACATAAAAAACTATAATTTATTGATTAATTACTAGCATGGATTTGTAAAGTAAAAATAGAAAAATAAAAACTTTTGTCGATGATGTTTATACAAGAGAATATCAAGTTAATCAAGTTGTTGTGAACAAGTTTGAATTATTGGACAATAAAATGATATAATTTTTAGATAAGTATATATATACACTAGCCTACATATCTCATCACGCCCCTAAGTATTTCTTTGATTGAAAAATATAACAACTCCAAATATGATGACTAAAAATTTTTAACCTTTAAAAAAAAAAAAAAAAAAAGAGACTCACACGCTCATTCCATAATTATCGTCCGTTTAGGTAATTCTTTTAATGTGATTATTATCAATGTATTAGTGATTGAAAGATGACAATATATATTCTATGAATGAAGATGATAATATGTGTGTGTGTGTGTGTGTGTGTGTGTGTTGGATAATTCGCTTTTAGATAAGCTTGAACATATTAGTAAGGGTATGCATGGGTCGGGTTAAGGGGATTTTTCGACTCAACCCACCATGGTGGGTTAAGAAAAAATCCAACCTAACTCCACCCATCACAAGGGTTCAATCCAATACAACCCAACTCACATGGATCAAGTTAGGTCGAGTTGAACCCATGACTTGGAGTTTTTTTTTTAATTACTATTACTATTAAAATTAACCCCAAAAAAAAAAAAAAATATATATATATATATATATATATAACTAATTGCTAAACACACACATACACACACTTTAATTACATTCTCTCACCAAGCTCAAACACATTACTTAACCCAAAGTACTACTACAAGAGAGCCTACATGCCACTTGAGTTGATAAACAAAATATACATGAACTAGTATCCCAACTCAGATATAAACAAATAAGAGTGGAGTGGGAGAGTGGGAATGGGAGGTAGCATAGAGAGAATTAAGTCTTAGAGCATTAGTATAGGTGGTGCTAAAAAGCCATATTGCTATTTTTAGCACCACCAATACTAAAAAGTATGCTGCAATGGTGGTGTCATAGCTAAAAAATTTTATTACACTTCCACGCTCTCTTTCTCTATTGCACACTCATCTTTTTTCTTTTTTTTGCCTCTTTCTCCCTTACACGCTATTTTTCAGCTAATGACTCTAGCTCTCTTCAGTTTTTAGAATAGACATGTTGGATTGTTTTATGGGTTTTGCAAATTGGTTTTTTGTGAATTTTTTTATTTTTTTTTTTGCAAATTAGTGTGTTCGGATGGGAAGAAAAACAGAAGGCCAAACCCCTTGCAATAGTGGTTGTGATGGTTGTTTACTGTAGTGGATATATTATTTTATTGTGTTGTTTATATTATTTTATTATGTTAGAAGCTAAACACCACTGATGTTGGGTGTTTTGTATAGTGAGAAGGTAAAATAAATAAAGTAGTTTTTTGTGGTGCCAAATAGCTAAATTTATGACTCCACCAATGTGGGCGCTCTTATATAGAAAAAGCCAAATAGAGGAAAAAATAAAATAAAAAATAAAAAATTATTTATTATATATTATATTTTTAAATATATACTCCCTCCGTCCCAATTTATTTGTCCTATTTGAAAAGTCAAACTTTTTAAGGGAACATTATTTATTGTCTTGTCTGTCTTTTAAAAATGTATAAGTTTACAAAATTACCCTTAACTAATTTATTAGCTTTTTTAAAAAGAGTTATTCTTAATGAGGCAACTAAAAAGGTGCCTCAATTAAATTGATTTTTTAAAATATTAGTTTGCTTTCTTTTCAAATAGTTTTGAAAATAAAGTTGGAATATAATAGGAACATTAGTAAACTAATAATTTTTATTTTAGAAACAGGACAATATTTTGAAACATCCCAAAATGAAATAGAGGACAAACAAACTGAGACGGAGGTAGTATAATTTAAATTTTAAATATATAGATAGGTCGGCTGGGAAGTGATCTGATTCAACCACCATACAGAGCGGCAACCCGAAGATAAATAAACACGCTTCTAACCCTTGGTTGGTCTCTCTCCTTTCTCATATAAAAGGCCATAGCGAAGTAAAAAAGAATTCAGAAAAAGCAGAAGCATCAAAATTAAGTCGACATGGCGAATGGTGATATTCCTGAAAATTTGGTACCCAATTAGATTCGGCAGGAAAATCTGACACTTGTCAAGGTTGTCCTAATCAAGAAGCTTGTACCACTGCCCCAAGAAGCTTGTGGTCTTGATCTTTTGGTGAGTTGAGGTCTTCTCTAGTAATGTAAGTAAAGTTGTAAACCTCATAACATCAATGGTATTGGCTAGTTAGCACTATGAAACATTTTCAAAAAAAAAAAATAGAGTACTTCATACCAATTGAAAATGTACCATTAGCGCCAAAGTCACTATGAAATATTTTTCAAAAGAGTACTTCATATGAATTAGGATTAAAAGCACCATTAACGCCGAAGTCTTCACGTCATTTTTGACCAAAATTGGGTTTTACCCATTTTAGCAAAACTTTCTAGCAAAATGTCTCATGTCTGAAACTATTTAGGGATATGCCTTTCTTTTGAAACTCTATTTTTAGAAAATCAAGTTTTAAATGTAAAACTCGATTTTTGGACAATCAAGTTATAGCGAAGTTGTACTTAGAAAAAAAAAATTTGGAATTCGAGTTCATGGAACTCGAGTTTCATGAACTCAAGTTCCAAAAAATATATATATTTTTAATTTTCAGTTCCCTATAACTTGATTGTCCAAAAATCGAGTTTCAAAATAAGGGTATTTTCCTAAATAATTTCAAATATAGGGCATTTTGCTGGAAAGTTTTGGCAAAAGGGGCAAATACCCATTTTGGCCCCGTCTTCTTTAAGCTAGTTTAAGCTTTCCTAAATAATGCATAATTTATAGCACAAATGGTTTGAGCTAGTCATCATTAAACATTTTTCAAGAAATTAATAGATAGATTATTTAGTGTGTGGTTATGTGAAAGATTGGATGGTTAATATTGACAATCCATTGTGTGTGAGAGAGACATATAAAAAATTGAAATCTCAAGTCATTACGAGAAATCAACACGAATGATAATTTGATGTATTCATATAATTTTATTGTTGTTTAAAAATTTAGGATTTCATACGAGTTGGGTTTTTATTATTCCCACAATTTTAGAGCCCTTCTCGAAGTGAGGGAGCTCACATTATTTTTAATTATAAAAAAATGATTATTAATTTAAAATTTTTGCTAGGCAATGGCTTAAGTGGCCTTGCCCAAGGGCCAGCGCGACTCATTACTCCAATAGTTTTTAATTTATTTTTTCAAGTTGAAGGTTCATCCTTATATATTTTTATAATATTCATAGCATTTTCACCTCTTTGGTGAAAGCACATATCCTTTTAAGTCTTTTTCCTTTTCTCAATGAAAATGAATAATTTTTTTTTCCACCTTTTATTTTAGTCAAAAATCAAATTCCAAGGTGGTGGGTGTGAAGATATAATGTACCTCAGAGTTTTCAACTCTCGTGGTCTAGGTTATCTCAAATAATGCAAAATTCATGATACTATTTATATAGACTAGCATTTACTATTAAACACTTTCCAAAAAAGCATTGGATACGAATTTATAAAAGGTAGTTGATTTGTTGAGGTCTAAGTTCTCGGTATTTAGTTGAGCCCAAGTCTTCTAGGGAAAAGTTAAGAGATGCCCTACCAATTGCCCCAAAGTCTTCGGCCTTAATTTTCTTGAGTTTAGGTATTCTCAATTATATACTAGTCATAACTAAGCATTTTCCAAGATAGTACTAGATACGAAATCAAGACCAGCACCATTAAAACCAAAGACTTTGGCCACTTCTTGAGTGTTGGTTTTCTTGAGTAGGACATAACTACAAAATTACAGACTGAAAGAACACAAATCACCGTTTGATATAAGTATATATGTAGTATTTTGGCTCTATCCTTGCCTACCTTTGTATTAATAGTGGATGTAGCTTTCCTGCTTGTTGAATGGAACAGACAAAAACTAAGATAGAGAGGAAAATGTGAATAAATTAGATAGAAACAAAAATAAATTAATAAATAAGTGTATTGTTTTTCTTCTATTTCTTTTTTTTTTTTTTTTTTTTTTTTTTTTTTTGTCTCTCACGGATCTAAGAATTTGGTAAATTTCTGTAAAAAAGTGCAACAACATTATGAGATCAACCAAAAGTCAAATTTCATTTGTGTGAAACTATATTAGTAAGATTTACTTTCCTCACCACTGCACACCCATGGTGTGGTGGTCACTCCACAAGTATAAATGCTTGTGGGGGTGGGGTATATGGGTAAGGATCAGGGTTCAAGTCTCCAAGAGGGAGCTTCACACACATATACACTTAGATTAAGCTAGAGTAAAATTTATGTATTGTATATAAAAAAAAAAAGGTTTACTTCCCTCAATCAAAGTATTTACTCATCAAAAGAAAATAAATTATCTTCTTGCACCTTTTTTATTTAGAGCAGATTGCAATCGTAGCTGGGTGGAAAGACACCATGATGCGAACTGTGAAGTCTTAGTGCAGGTAATCTCAAATAGTGGATGAACATTATTTTACACCTTGGGACTTAGCTGATAAAAAGAGTGATTGCTGTGAGCGGGAAGGCGTCAAGTGCAACTTCACTATGAAGCATTTTGCAAGAACGTATTACATACAAAATACGAAAACACCTTTGACGCCAAAGTTTTGGGCATCTTCTTGAGTTTAGGACTTTAGGTATTCTCAAATAATGCAAAGCTCATAATACCAATATTATGAGCTAGTCATCACTAAGAAACATTTTCTATGAAAGCACTGTTGAAGCCAAAGGCTCTAGCCCTCTTTTTGAGTGTGTAGTCTTCTTGAACCCGAGCTCATCATACCAGTGTTATGAACTAGTGTTCACTTTGAAATACTTTTTAAGAAGTCACTAAATACGAGTTGACTTGGGGAAGCACAACCGATGCCAAATCTTAGGCCTTTTGTTGAGTCCAAATCATCTCAGATAATGCAAAAGCAGCAAAACTCATAAAACGGTATGGGCTAGTCATCCCTACCAAACAGTTTCCAAGAATCTACCAGAGGTGAATTACGAAAGTACCATTAAGGCCTAAATCTCTAGCCTTTTCTTGATTTTAGGTCTACTCAAATAATGCAAACAGAATAATATAAAGGGTATGGGTTAGTCACCAAAATAATATTTTCTAAGAAAGTACTAGATAAAAAATTGACAAAGCACCACTGACAGCAAAGTCTTTGGCTTCGTGTTAAGTTTAGGTCCTTTTGTGTAGGACCAAATTTCTAAATTATAATAGAAAGAAAAGTAATGTGAAAATAAATCGTTTATGCAAGATTAAAGAAAAGAGAAAAAATTATACATAGAGAATTTAAGTGGTTTGAAAATTTGTCTATGTATATAGACAGCAATATAGAGAAAGTTCCCACTATACAATAAGGAGATTACAGTAGTAGTACACGCGCACTCTCACAATACCAAAATCCCAAATAAACCCTTAGTTTTCTCTCACAAAAAATAAAGAACACCCTATTGTATTTGTACTAAAGCTTGTAGTGCCACTCTTTCTCACACAAAAATAGTCACATAACCATATATTCATATTAGGCTAGGCTGGTTTGCGCTTTCTAATTCTATTTAGAGTAGGAAGTGATAGTCTTGTCTTACACAAATCCAAAACCAATTAGGAAGTCCAACATTCAGTCTTATTCATTTAGCTATTTAATCAAGCGATCTATTAAGTTTCTCAGCTCTTCCATTTTGTTGAAGTGTTCTTAGTACCATAAAGTGCCTCTTGATCAAGGTTGTCAAAATCGGGATCTTACGTAAGATCATTGAAGGTAGGTGGGATCGTAGATCGTAGGATCGGATCATGAATTGTAAGATCCTACATATTTTCATATTTAAAGCAAAAAACACATTGATAATAGCTTTGTATGTTGAATAATCACATAAATTATAAATTCATCCATAAATAAACTTAGATTTGCATCATATAATATAATTTGCATATCATTCATCGCTAAGTCTATATTAACAAAACAAATATATTTAAGTTTTGACCCAATATATCTAAAAAGTTCAATAAATGTTTAATTAGCAACCAAATACCAAAATATTTATCAAAACATATGGAAAATATTTTCTAAGTTCTAAGTTTCAAGTTTGAAATCTAAAATAAGTTAGCAAATGGAAACTAGTTAACTACAATACGAAATCTAAAAGCAAGATGAATATTAAGGTGAAGTGAACATTTAATTATTCCAATTCTAAGGTTCTTATAACCACTGTCCTAAATTCCTAATCATCATAATCCGTTTCATCATCTATGTAGACATTATATATTTGTATACTAGAGTTGTAAAAGACATCAAGATATAATTTCACACTCAATTATTCAAGTTATACCACTCAGTAATAATTAAAGAGCATGCTCAAAAAAATCAATCAATCAATATACAAATACAAGCATAACTGATAAATTTATATATAAAAAATATTTTAGTAATATTAGAACACAAATTAGTATATTGATCAAACAAATTTAACAATATTATAGCTTAAAAGGCAACAAAGTCAACGTCAAATTCTTCATTTAGAAATGACGAAGCATTATTTCATTTTGATTACAAGTGAACTAGAAACTAGAAAACATTTGCTTAGGTTGACATAATTTTATAAAATAAAAAATAAAAAGTCATACCATCACAACATGAAAAAATTAAAAAAAAAAAAAAAAAAACCCTTAAAGCTTCATCAAAACAAAAAATTTATCCCATAAAAAAAAATTAATTTTTGGTAGGACCGGTAGGATCCCATACGATCCTACGATCCTATACGATCTTACACGATCCTATGTACGATCTTTCCATTTTTACGATCCTAGTGCGATTCTAAACGTTTTGGTGAGGTGGGATCGTAAAATCGTGCAATCTTATGATCCAGATCGTGATTTTGACAACCATGCTCTTGATTAGAGGGGAGGGAGGGGGGGGGGGGTTGACGTATTTGAGGGCCGTAAGCGAAAACTGATTTGAGGCTATATTTATATATATGACTTTTTTTGAGAAAAAATTTAGTATTACTTAAAATTATATTATCTTGTTTTAGATACAAAATTACTAATTAAACACGTAGAATTTTTTTTTCTTCAGAAAATCTATAGACACAAAAAAATTGACAATTTTTCACAGCTATTGATGTGGCAAATTGGTAGTGGTAAGTAAAAAAGTGATGTCAGTGATAGACCTATATGAAATCTAGTAAAAGTTTGCTAACTCAACGGTTGTGATAAATTATGTGAAATTCTATGGGCATTGCTCTTATTTTATTTTTATTTTTGTTGTGAAAAGTGATATATTTGCAATATTTTCTCAACAAATCTTATGTATTAAGTTGTTATTGATTCTAATTTAAATCCACTACTAAAATTATTTTTTTACCCACCAATAACAGCCAATAACAACTTACCACTTAGGATTTTGTTGTGAAAAATGTTATGGACGTATCATTTTTCTCTCTCTTTTTTCTTGTTTTTCATTTGATAAAAAAATTATTTTATTTATTGGCTAATATTTGGGCTTAATTAATACTTACAATAAAAAAATTACTCTATTGGTTAAAATTTGGAGTCCTTTCTTCTACCTGGGGGCCTTAGGTGACCGCCTCATTCGCTTCTATAGTAGTTCTGACCTTGCTCTCAATGTCATGCTCTTCACAAAACTTTAGGAACTCCTTATTCATGCACTCAATGCCATTATCAATTCTAAGGCACTTGACCTTCCTTCTAGCTTGGTTTTTCACTTTTTAAACTTTGCAAAGACATCAAACTTGTTTTTTTAAGAATTAAACCCAAACTTTTCTTAAATAGTCTTTTGAGTTAAGTAATGTCTCTATATGTTATATTTAATGCTCAGTTTGTGGCTTTCTATGGTATTATCTTCCCGACAAAAACAAATATTGGAAGTAAGTAAATAATGATTTTTCTCAAAAAAGATGAAGTAAATAATGATCACTACAAAGAACACGCTTTGCATTATTAGACCAACTGAAATACTATAACGTGGACTGTTTGATATAAGTATATATGTAGCGTGCTTGTGGCTATTTTAACCGAATACCACTTTGTTTGGAGAAAACTGTCTTATTTTTGTCACAGAAATCCATGAAAAGAAAAATGAGATGAGTTGGGACGTTTTTGCTATTTGGTGGTGTGAGTTTATGTTCAATTAGATTTTCACTAAAGTTTTTGCTTCCTTGATCAACTACACAGATGAAAATAATTTTACATCTTGGGGGACTCATGCAAAAACATTACGAGATCAACCAAAAGTTAAATTTTTTTCATAAAAGTATATCCACAAAGTCATTGGTTCTCTTTTCTTCCCTCAGTGAAAGTATTCATTCATCAAAAGAAAGAAAATATCTTCTTGCACCTTTTCTATTTAGAAAATGTAGCCATTGTAATGGGTGGAAAGGCACCACGATGTGGAGTCTTAAACTTTGGTCATCTTATCTCTCATAGAAAAAAAAAAAAACAAAAATAATAGAAGTCTTGGTCATCTCAAATAATGGATGTAACTTTTTTTGTCTTTCATGGATCTTCAATGTACATTTTTAGACCCCTTAAAAAACAAATTGTTTAACCTAGTTATTTAATCAAGTGATTACTTAGATAAATTATTCAAATCTAGGTTAACACAATCAAATCATATCATGTAAATAATGCGGAAAAGTAAATAACACAACGATATGATAAGCTAGGAAAACCAAACCGGTAAAAAAACCTAGGGAGGATTTAACCTAACTATCCTCAAGGTAAAACAGATCCACTATGAAAGAATTGAAGTTTGTACAATAAGACTTAGACCACTAATATCTTGTTGCTACCTCGTGTAGAAAACTTACTACCCCGATCACGTGACAGTTCTGAGTCCATAAATTACTTCTTTCCTTGATCCACAGCAACCACTAGTATTCTTGCTTGTGTTTTTCTTTAAGCTCTTGAAACAGCAACTGAAGAGATCACCAAGTTCTTGACATCAATCTTGATCTTGATAACACTTAGTGTGTATGAAGGTAAACACCTCTAAATTTCACAGAAGATTCACACACAGAGCATATCAACAACTTTTTAAAACGTGGCTAGAGTTTTTCTTTTTATACTTGAAGCAAAACATAAAACCCTACACGTCATATGGGCTTGGGCTGAGTTGGAAATTCTGCAGAAAAAACAATCTGCACGAGGTTTGATCAATTGAGTCTAATTTCGACCGATCGAGCCTTGCAGTTTTAGTCCAGTAAATTTTGCAATCACTCGTTTCCAATTTTACATATAAACACACTTTGAGCAACCTAAATCTAGACTCTAAGTTTTGATCATGGTTTGCCAACACATTACAAATTGAAGTTCTAATACATTTAGTTCCTAAAGTCTTAGAACCTAACATTCGAATTTTGTAAATTCCTAAAAAGGAGTGCAACAACGTTATGAGAATGAGATCAACCAAAAGTTAAACTTCATTCATGTGAAAGCCATTGGTTCTTTTACTTCCCTCAATCAAAGTATTTATTCATAAAAAAAAAAAAAAATTATCTTCTTGCACCTTTTTATTTAGAAAATATCGTCATTGCAGCTGGGTGGAAAGACACCATGATGCGAATAGCATAGACTTTGCCCAAGTCACCATGATTTTCTGAGAAAGTTGTATGTGTAGTGGGTATATATAGGATGGTGGTGGTAGTGTTCTTTCAACTCAAAACCTATTTTGCTTTCAAGTATAAATTAAAGTTGAGCAAAAACTTTTTCAATAATATTGTTATAGAAAATCAGAAAAGGAAAAAGTAATGGGGTTGGGACGTTATTGGTGGTGGCCGGTGGTGTTAGTTTTGGTTCATTTTGGTATGAATGGTGCTTTGGTTGTTGGGAGCAAGAGAGAATTGCTCTCTTGCAATTCAAAGCTTCCACCATTAACTACGCCGATGAATATTATTTTCCTCATTGGGACTCAGGCAACAAAGAGAGTGATTGTTGTGAGTAGGAAAGAGTAAAGTGCAACATCACGATTGGGCATGTAATCCAACTTTCTCTTAACTATACGATGTCTTATTGGAGATTTTGGAGTGGGGGAGATTGGTACTTTAAAGCCTCTCTGTTTCTTTCCTTTGAAGAGCTCCAGTACCTCGATTTGAGAGTTAATGGAATTCATGGATGTGTCCCAAATGAAGGTACCAAGTTTATATCCTAAGAAAAGTATGTAGTATTTGTCAATATTTTACTTTTTTCTATTACCTCTTTTTTTTTTTTAATGGAAGTGAAAAAAATTAGTTGCATGTTAGAATCATTTTATACTGTTTTATGGGATTACATAGTTGACGACATGCAAATTGAAGCATCTAAATTGCAGGTTTTGAAAGATTATCTATGTTAAGCAAGCTAGAAGTGCTTCACTTAAGTGATAATAATTTCAATAACAGCATTTTGCAATCCTTTAGTGGTACTATTGCTTCGCTCAAGGAACTACATTTGGATTACAACCATTTGAATGGATCAATCTACATCCAAGGTAAAATTATCATTAATTAATTTGAAAATGAAGATTAGAAGAGTATTTCAATAAGCAATATTTTTTATTTCCCTCCTCTTATTATTCATTGTGATTAATGCAACTAAATCTCACCTCCATTTTTGGCCGAAATGCACTTACGATTTAAGTCAATTGTAAACTTTGGGGTTTCAATTACTCATTATAGGCATAGCTTCTTAAGGTTTTCTAATCCCTAAAATTGACCCCTATATTAAAATTTTTTTCAATTTTTTATTATAAAAATCAGTTTAAGGTAAAATTTAATAAAAATATTGTAAAAATTAAAATTTAATAAAACAAATATAAAATTAATTAAAAAACAAATCATATATTTTTCACTTATTTTTTTATTTAAAGTGAAACTCTCCAATTCAAATCCCTTAATGTAAGATTCTCAAATTGAAATTCAACCTTTCATCTAGACAAATTGAACAACTAAAATCTACAATCTTTTAATTAATTTATTTTTTCATGTAGACTTCAAAGCATTTAACAACTTGGAGGAGCTCTACTTGGGCAGAAATTATATCTATGACTTCGTGACAATGGAAGGTATGACAGGTTGTCAAATACATGTTCACGAATTAAAAAAAAAAAAAATCCTTATTTTACATGGTATGCCCTATGCTTAATGAAACTGCAACATTATTTATGAAATATTTTATTTTTCCCTATAGATTCAAACAGCTTAAGTAAGTTGCAGGTCCTAGATTTGAGTGGCAACGATTTTAATGCACGAATTCTTGAGTCATTAGCTATTTAGCTGCCTTCCCATCGTTGAAGATATTAAATATTGGAGAAAACAATTTGGAAGGATCGTATAGTACTAAAGGTAAGTTATACAATGCTCAGACTCTTATATACACAGGAAGATAATCATTACCAACATAATTTTAGAAAACCATAACCTATTATAAACTTTTTATAAATATTTTTCATGAAATTTCTTTTTAAAAAAATGAAACTAAACTTGTGTTCGTTAACATTTGAACCATTCTAACATGATTCCTTTGTAATTTAAAATAAATTTCGTATAACATTTTCCAATTCTTTATTATTCTCGATAATAATTTTGCATCCCTTGCAATTCTAGTTATAATGATTTGGAATCACTTGTTAAAATTCCATAGCGAAAGAACATAGAGATCTTTTGTAACTCAATCAGTTTATGCACATATTTGAAGACCAGTGGAACTCGGAAAATGACTGTCATGCACGTTTACTGTACCACTTTCTCAAGAAAATAACAAAAGCAGAAGTTTCAGACATTGAAAGTTTATTTCATGCTCGTACAGATTTTGGATATTAGAAGAAAAAGGAAAGAGTAAAAGTGGTAATAGAAGCATTTACTTTTAAATTTGTTGACATTCTTGGTATAAAATTCCACCTAAATAGGAAAAATGTCTTTTATTATGGAAAAATTATTCAGTTTTCTCTCCTCTCACTGATGACGTTGATGATAAAAACAAAGTGGACATTTTCTAAATCTTTCTTGGATTTGTTAAACCAAAATATGTATATATTGCTTTTAGGGTAAATTGTAAATTACACTTTTAAAATTTAGGGGTGTTTAAATTTTACACTCTAAAATTTCAGAATTTGAATTTTACCCCCTAAAGTTTGGGGTTATTTTGATTTTACACCCTTACATTTCAAAATTTGGATATTACCCCTTAAATTTTAGAGGTATTTGGATTTTACTTCCTAAAGATTGGAGTGTTTAGCTTTTAAACCCTAAAGCTTCGAGTGTAAATTCCAAACACCATTTTAAAGGGTAAAATCCAAACATTAATGTTAGAGTGTAAAATCTGAACACTCCTAAAATTTAGGAAGTAAATTCTAAATTTTAAAATTTCAAGATGTAAAATCCAAACGCCCCAAGGTATAATTTGCAAATCCGTACTTTTATTTAAACCGTAAATATAACATGCAGCGTATGTTGCTAACAGTTGTAACTATTTCATACTATACCTGCACAATGTAGGTTGCTTTCACAATGATATTACTTAGTAAGATAATCATTGCTGATACTCATTTTCGCGACACATTTTTTTACAAGCCCAATTCATTTATTATGTTTTATTTTATTCTTTTAAGCATGACCCAAGCCCATGTGACTTATTGGAGAAATTGAAGAAGTGTGGTTTGAAGGGTATGGGTCGGATCCTTTCAAACCTTTTGCATGAGCCCAACCCATGCATGCTACCGAGTGGGCAAAGGACACTAGTAGCACCTCAGGCTCATGAAAAAGGTCTTGTACTCAAAATTTCCACCTCAAAAGAGCTTTTATGCTCTGGGTGACTGTGCCCCTAATTTTCAGCCCAGCTCCATTTTCCATACCAAAACACAGCTGACTCTAAGAAAAAGGCTGAACAGCTTAGCTCACTCAGCCACCCAAATGCAATTTCCAAGGACCTGCCATGTCTGGGAAATATCAACTCATAAATTTAGGCTACTTTATTTCCCAAATCATGCAAAAAGCATGGCATCCCTCTTACCCAATTAAATCAAATCTGACCATAACTTCTTTGACTTATACCTTAGGGTTCAAAGCCTCTTCTATTGACCAAAAACAGTCACTTAGAGTACTCCAAGTCTAATACAAAAGGCTCCAATCAGATTCAAAACTAACCAACCATGTTCTACCTAGTGACTTGAAACTTCAGAGTAAAAGCCCATTCAGCCAGTCAACAATCTCACAATTCCAAACCTTAGGGGTGGAAATATGGGTACAGGGGAACCTTCCCTCTCTTCCTCATAACCTCTCTCAATTTCCTTTTATTGGTGACTGTGGGTCTAAGTTTCAGACCTATTGAACCACGTTTTCCCCATAGATCTAAAACTTGAGAGCAAAAACCCACTAAGCTAGAAAACATTCTTACAATTCTGAACCTTAAGGGTGGAAATATGGGTACAGAGGAACCTTTCCTCTCTTCCTCACAACCTCTCTCATTTTCCTCTTCTTGGTGACTGTGGGTCGAAGTTTCAGACCTATTATGTTTTTATACTTTTTCTGCACTTTTGTTATTAGCATTTTGATTCTCTCTTGTCAAAGCACCATTAGCCTTTTGTTCATTATACATTTGGAATTTTGGGCTTGATTCTCCATAATAAACACCTCTAAAGAACCCAAGGGGAGATTTGGGCCGCTCTCGCATTTTCAGCCCTTGTCGCAAAAACGTCCCCAACAATCATTACCAGCATAATTTAGAAAACCATAACCTATTATAAACTTTTTGTAAATATTTTTCCTTAATTTCATTTTTTAAAAATGAAATCAAACTTGTGTTCCTTGACATTTGAACTATAATAGCATATGATTCTTTTGTAATTTAAAATAAATTTCGTTTTACGTTTTCAAATCCTTTATTATTCTCGATCGATAATAATTTTGCATCTCTTGCAATTCTAGTTATAATGATTTGGAATCATCTATTAATAGCCATAGTCTTCGAAAAAACATAGAGATCTTTTGTAACTCAATAAGTTTATGCACATATTTGAAGACCAATGGAACTCTAAAAATGACTGTTATGTTTACTTTACCACTTTCTCAAGAAAAATAACAAAAGCGGAAGCTTCAGACATTGAAAGTCTATTTCATGCTTTTGAAAAACATATTGTACAGATTTTGGATTTTAATTAGAAGATAAAGGAACGAGTAAAACGTCGTAATAGAAGCATTTACTTTTAAATTTGTTGACATTTTAGTATATATAAAATTCCACCAAAATAGGCAAAATGTCTTTCATTAATATATATATTTTTTTAATTTCCGTATGTCTAAAAATTTTATTATTATCTTTGAGTTAGGTGCACTAAACAACCTGGAGCAGCTGTACTTGGATTATTCATCAATTGATAAAAGCTTCCTTCACAAAGTTGGAGTTATGAATTCTCTTAAAAGTATTGTCATTGAAAAACTACCTGCACAAGGTAGGTTGCAGGTAAGTATTGTTATGAATTCTCCTTAAAGTAATTCAACAAAGAGAACGTGTCGCAATAGTAATTCAACAAAGTGGCATTGCTACCACGATCCATTGAGATTCAGCCCTGTGTCGCTTCCCCCTCCCCCCCCCCCCCCCCCCCAATCTCATCAAAACTCTTTGCCCCGATACATCTAGAGGTTAAGCCCCCCTATGCCCTTCACTGCCCGCGTACTCGTGCCCATAGGGGTTCGCCTTGCCCTTGGCCTTGGCTGCATGCCCATAGGGTGCTACCAAGGCTTGGGCATGAAAGGTTGCCTTAGCCTTGGCAGCATTCCCAAGGGGAGTGTTTAGGGTTTAAGGTTTAGGGTTTAGGGCCAAACCCCAAACCCTAAACCGTAAACGCTAAGCCCGAAACGCCAAACCCCAAACCCTAAACCCTAAACCCTAAAACCCCAAACCTTAAACCCTCTACTGCAAAACCCATACCCCAAACCCTAAACCTTAAACCCCAAATTTGGCTGTTGTTGGCATAACTTGTTAATAGTAGCCCTTGATACCCATACATGTTACAGGCCAAGGCTGCTTGCTACTGCTAGTAGTACATAACTGCCCATGCATATAACAAGCTGTGATTGCCTAATCATGGCATAAGAATATGTTTGAGTTACACAAATATAAAATATATTATATTTTATATAGACTTGATATTGGATTGTGTAAATTACTAAATAAGTTTTTAATTTATCAAATTAGTATTTGCAATATATTGATAACATAAACAATGCATTTCATAATATGAATCATATATAATTATTTTGTTTATAATTGAATTATATATAATTTTAACAATACAAGATTGAAAAATATAATTTTTGTAAGTTTATAAAAGAAAATCGTTCTATAAGTAACCCAAATAATATAATTTCAACAATAATTTAAAATTTAATCTAATATATATAAAACCGAAGACATATAACTTTTGGTTGATCTTATAATATCATGTCACTTAAGCATTTTAGGCCTCATAATTTTACACTTAACTATTCTAATATAAATCTTAATTAAATATAAATTCTATTCTATATTTAAAAATTCCATTCCATTAGAATCTTGGTACAATATATTTTCTTTAAATAGTAAAATATATAATTCTATATATACATACACAATCATAATAAATGCTTGATGTTAGAAATTATAATATATACTATATAGTTCCATTTACAAATACACTCATAATAAATATCTATTAATTATCATAAAGTTTCATATATAGACAAAGAATTAAAAGAGAAAAAAAAATCATATTATTTTAGAATTTCCCACGGTTATCAACTAGTTTATTTATTATTTAGAAAAAAAAACTATAATTTATTTATTAATTACTAGCATGGATTTGTAAAGTAAAAATAGAAAAATAAAAAATTTTGTCGATGATGTTTATATGAGAAAATATCAAGTTGTTGTGAACAAGTTTAAATTATTGGACAATAAAATGATATAGTTTTTAGATAAGTATATATATATATATACATATATATATATATATATATATATACACATATATATACTAGCCTACATATCTCATCACGCCCCTAAGTATTTCTGTGATTGGAAAATATAACAACTCCAAATATGATGACTGAAAATTTTTAACCTTTAAAAACAAAATTAAAGAGACGCACACGCTCATATATTCCACAATTATCGTCCATTTAGGTAATTCTTTTAATGTGATTATTATCAATGTATTTGAAAGTTCAAATAGGGTGTGAAACACCTATGAACGTTTAGACCCTCAGTTTGCAAATTATCAACACAAGCTTATAATCAAACAATATATGTGCAGAATATGAATATAAGCTAAACTCAAATTGGTAAAACACTTTAAACCATACTTAATCACAATCACAGCAGCAATATAAAGGTAAAGAGTAAGGGAAGAAGGATGCAAACACAAAGATAACACGCCGATGTGTTATCGAAGAGGAAACTGAAGCACTCGGCAAAAAATATCTCTGCCGCCTTACAAGTGGTCAATAATCCACTAAAGAATAGAGTTGGGATACATGAATAGCAGAAGACCCTCCAAGCCTAATCTATCCAGTGCACCTAAGCCTTTCAAGCTTCTTGCTCCAACAGGGTTACGCTGAACCTTGTCTTCTCTAGCTTACCGAATCCCGCAATCTCTCATTGCATCAAGCAAAATTAATTGGTCCCGTCTGAACTGCTTCCCAAGCACCAAAATACCTCCTCACTAGAGGCGCTCTACCTTTCTACATTTCGTGTGTATAAGGGGTATTTATAGTAGGGTGTATGAGGAATGTGAAGAGTCAGTTACAACCAAAGAGGGCATTCTAGCGACGAGCTCACGACTGGAACGAGTTGCAAGTTTGAGTCGCGAGCTAATTGCCTGGCTAGACTAGAAGTTTTGTCCTGTAGCGCAATAGCTGGCGTGACCCTTCAGCTCCCCTGCATGCTTCACACGTGTGCCACCTTTTGGCGACTCGCTAGTCGCGAGCCAATTGCGAGATCCAGTCGCGAGGCTCTTCTTGAGTTCACACTTTTGAGCTTTTCTTCACACTCTCTCACACACTACCCTTACATGATTCCCACCTAAATACAGGGTTTCTAAATGCTGAATTACAAGCAAATTTGGCACGGAATAAAACCAACAAAATGATTGAATAAATTCAACTTTACAATCTCCCTCTTTGGCTATTTCGTGACAAAACTTTAAAACAAACTCTAGACTTAACATGTGAGTTAGGAATAGTTGAACAAAACTCACTCACAGCTAACTCTAGAATCTGTGAAGCTCTTGAACCATACGGACAAGTATTTCCTAAAAACAACAAAACAATACGATCATTGTAAACAGAAATCTTGAAATGCATATAGAGCAAGCACAACACAATCAAGCAATAAAGAATGGAGCAATAAAGCATAGCTTGACCAAACATAAACAATCACTATAAATAGTGATCATAATGAACATTCACACAATGAATGAACATCCGGACATACAAGCTAATAAGCTCAATGCAAAGTATCATTTGCATGTCTAACACTCAACCAATACAAAAACTCAAGGTAATTGTATCAAGGATATAAAATCCAGCAAGGGCACAAGAGTGATTTACTAAAAGAAATGCATAATATTAACTAAAAGTACTGAACTACAAAGCTAAGGTACAAAAGCATAAAATACTGAATAGAAACTGAGCTAATTAAACCAAAGTACCAACAATTTTAAACAAGAGCATGGTAACCAAAAGATATAAGAACTAAAAACAACATAAACCATAAGCAGCATAAACTAGGAGTGCTAAAAGTTTTCTTTCCCTTAAAAAGATGCTCCCCCTCAAGAGCTACTCCTATTCCATATCTCCCTTATCAACACCATCTCCCCCTTTTTGTCATGGAATAGTTAGTCGTCAATTTCTTCAAGCTTCCTTTGAATTTGGTCCAATTGAGTTTGGAAAGAGGTGAACTTTGGATCACAATGAATGTTATGATGGCGCAGGAGAGAGGGGAGTCCGGACATCTTAGTGTTTATGTCATGGACAGATGCAATGATGGTGTCTAACTTCTCATCGTAGGAGGTTGAGCTAGAAAGTGAACCACTATGAGAAGTTGGAGTCTCTGTTTTGATTCCCTTCCGACGATGACCAATGCTAGCGTTGAGCGTACGAATGTTGATTGAACTTGGCTTCGGGTAGGGAGACTTATCTTCTGATGGATGAATGCCTTTGAGTTTCAATATCCATGAAATGAGGCAGCAAAAAGGAATGCAGGTCCTTAAGTCAGTTCTTACAACAGTTTTGTGCAAAATATGAAAGATATGAGCGCAAATATCAATCTCTTCATCAGTAATCAGATTATGAAGGAATAAAGCTCTCTCAAGATTCATGTACCCGGTGCTGGATAGAGGATATAGATTGTGGAACATGATTATTGGAGGCACCCTTAGTTCCGGAGATAGTGAGAAAACACTGATTGAGTTCCCATTTGGTGAGAATTCCAAGTTTCTTCCAAGAGCATGCCGAAGTAAATCCTCTTCCAGATTCAAATCATCATATACCAGTGGATTAGTAAACATTGGCCGGTTAATGTGTAGGATTTCTGCCTAATCACTGAGAAAATTTTTCCTCTAACCCAGCATTTGAGCTCTTCTCCCTCAACAATGGCATTAGCATAGAACTCTTTCACCAAATTCTCGTATGCATCATCAAAGGTAGAGAGAAGGAAGTTCCAATCCTTGGTGGCAAACCATTTAGGGATGTTGGTTTCCAGGAGAGACGGCTGGTCAATAGCCCTTTCAACCAACAATGAGGCTTCTCTAAAGAAGTTCTCATAGGTCTGAAAAGTAGAATAAGATCTAAAATTGTTAGGGTTATACACTCCCGTCGGTGATCAGGTCCTTTTTGACTTAGGAGAAACATCATCAACATCAATCATAGGCTCTTTCACTTTGCTGTTGCCTCATTTCATAGCTGATCTTTTGAATAGAGACATTTTCAAGCTGCATCATGTTACATCAAAGAGCAACAAAAACCACACAAGACAATAAACTCTATTAGCGCTGAGTTAGTCCCAAAACAGAAAAAATAAATAAATAAATAAAAGGTTAAAATCATGAGATTAAGGTCTCAATCATGTCACTGAATATGTGTGTCCTACAAATAACACATTGTGCAACCAAAGGCAGAGTGTAACAGCACATAATCAACACAATCAACACAACAATCTCACCAAAGCATCAAATCCCTATATTTAAGCATCATATTCATAGATAACATTAAAATCACCCAATTTAAGAAGTCTTAGATAAGAAATGTGAAATACATTGAGAAAGAAACAGAACCCATACCTTTTCTTGAAGATTGGTGAAGATGTGATGAAGAATATGGAGAGTTTGTGTGTGAACACGATGATTTTGAAAAGGGAAATACAGACAAGAAGATGAATAGTCACAATATGGAAGGGAATACTAAAAGGTTTTTGAAAACTACCTTGAAAATAACCCTCAAAACATAAAACACGCGTTTTTCACGATTGAGTCACGAACAAGTCGCCGGCGCAAGTCGCCAAAAACCCATGTGACAAAATTTGGAAAATTTGTCTAAGTGTTTTTCATGACTGGAAGTTCCACTCACAAGAAAGTCGCAAAGGGAGTCGCGAATCATTCTGAGTAAACCTCGTGACTAAAGCTTCCACTCGCGAACCAATCACTAACATGAGCCATGAAAATCCCAAAAACCCAAATTTTTGAAATTTTCCTAAGTATTTTTCACGACTGGGGTTTTAACTCACCAAAGAGTTGCTAGGAGCTTCTAAGTAAGCTCGCGACTAGGGCTCGCAACTTGCTTGACTTGCGAGGCAGAGTCGCCAAAACAGGGTTGCACAGTTTTTGAAATTTTTGATATATTTCAAAAAGATATACACTTTCCAAAAACAATTAAAACACTCAAAAATCTTTTTGTGTTTGGTCAACATATAATTGAGCATGTGGAACATATTTAATCAAGTACAATCACACAAATAAATAAGGCATTCATTGAACATAGACATGTGTGATGTGTGTGGGTACCAAAAATGAGATAGTTCTTAGTCTAATGTGAAGCTTCAATGATCAATTCAACCAAGTCATGTACAATTAGCACGAGGAAAAGTGACCTATCTCAATTATAGAAACATGCATATATGACCTCCCACAAAACTTGATAACATAATTTTGAAGTTTTTCATTTGGCTTCACATACAATTCATAGCATTTGATCATTTTTGATCTTTACATCTCTTTTTGAGATCGATGCCTGAAATTTTTGATATTTCAATTTGATGAACAAGCCTTTGGCTTTTGGACACCATACATTTTCATAAAAATCGCTTTCTCTTTTTCCTAGTCAAATACTAGTATGCGCGATGGCTTTCGCAGCTCATTGTCTCTTTTCATTTTAAAATTTATATTTGTTGAGCTCTTTAAGAAAAAATAAATAAAAATAAAAAGAGTGGGAAGATATATAGGCACAAGTCTATGCAAGTCTCAAGATCAACAAAACTATTGACTAATTATTCATGACAAGTTTGAAGATCTATTTACAACAGTCACATAAATGTCAAAAGTTTTCCCACAATGATATGAATGCATAAAGAACAAGCTACGCTCGTAAATGCACAAAGCCATTAGTACAAAGGTACAAGGCAAAACATGCTTTTGACAATACACAACAATGTCGATCAAACTTTTTGGATTTTCTACTTTTTATGTGTTTTTTTATTTTTGACATAAATGCAAGATTGACCAAAAAAATGTAAAGACATTCAAAGAAAATAGCAAACAAACAGAACATGCTATACATATACCCAACAAAGTAGTGTGTGCCCTACAATAGAGAAATCTAATCAAGATAAAGAGGTAAAGCACACATCACACATGAAATTCAAGGAATTGTACCAACACCGATGGTCTTACAGAGTGATTCAAACCGTGGACCATCGAGAGGCTTTGTAAAGATATCTGCCTTTTGATTGTTTATATGTATGAATTCAAGACATACAACTTTATCTTCCACCAAATCCCAAATGAAGTGGTAACGTATCTCTATGTGTTTTGACTTTGAATGCTAAATCGGATTCTTAGAGAGATTTATAGCAATGGTGTTATCACAGAAAACACACATTGTATCTTGAGGAATCCCGTAGTCATGAAGTAGTTTTTTCATCCAAAGGAGTTGTGTGTAGCAACTTCCAGCAGCTATGTACTCTGCTTCAGGCATAGATAGAGACATAGAATTTTGTTTCTTGCTCATCCAAGAGACAAGATTGTTTCCAAGATAGAAGCAGCCACCTGAAGTACTCTTTCGATCATCCACACTTCCAGCCCAATATGCATTTGAATAACCTGCAAGGCAAGCATTAGAGTCCTTTGAGTACCACAATCCATAATCTGAAGTTCCATTGACATATCATATGATTTACTTCACTACAGTCAGGTGAGATTCCTTCGAAGCAGCTTGATATCGAGCACAAACACCCATGCTAAAAGTAATATTCAGTCAACTGGCCGTAAGGTACAGTAAACTCCCAATGATACTCCTATACAAGGTTGGACTTACTTTTACCCCGGAAGAATTAACATTAAGCTTTGTGGATGAACTCATGGGAGTAGAGTCATGTTTTTTGGAATCTAATCCAAACTTTTTGACAATATTTCTAGCATATTTTTCTTGTGAAATGAATATGCCTTCCTTCTTTTGTTTGACTTGAAGACCTAAGAAAATGTAAGCTCCCCTACCATACTCATCTCAAATTCTTTCTTCATCTTTTCAAGGAACTCTATAGTTCGAGCATCAATAGTAGCTCTAAATACTATGTCATCAACATATACTTGAGCCATGAGAAAGTAATCCGCATCATTCTTGACAAATAAAGTCCGGTCGGCATACCCTCTTTTGAACCCTCTATCCAGGAGGTAATGGGTAAGCCAATCATACCAAGCTCTAAGAGCTTGTTTCAAGCCATAAAGAGCTTTCTTCAATCTCAGCACATGGTCCAGGTAGTGAGGATCTTCGAAGCCTTAAGGTTGTTCAACAAACACTTCTTCATTCAGGTAGCCATTTAGAAATGCACATTTCACATCCATTTGGTAGAGTTTGAAGTTCATAGTGCATGAGATTGACATAAGAATGCGGATAGACTCAAGTCTTGCCGTAGGAGCGAAGGATTCATCAAAATCTACTCCTTCTACTTGAGTGTATCCTTGAGCCACTAACCAAAATTTATTTCAGATAATCTCTCCATCTTCATTGGTCTTGTTTTTGAAGATCCATTTGGTGCCGATGACATGAACATTTTCAGGCCTAGGAACAAGTTCCCATACATCATTTGTCATAAATTGATTCAACTCTTCATGCATTGACTCAATCCAATTCTCATCTTGAAGAGCTTCTTCTACCTTTTTCGACTCAAATTGGGCAAGGTAGTAAAGGTATGTTACATGATTGGCTAGAAGTATGTTTCCCTTTCTAAGGCAAAGACCTTAATCTAAAGACCCAATGATGTTACTGCCTAGATGGTTTTTAATCACTCTTGATGATGGCTTCTTTGATGTGGACACTTCATCATTCCAAGAGATGGAGGTTGAACTTCTGGAAGAGTAAGAGGACTTAATGTTCTAGACATTGATCTTGTTTCCATTCTTGAGTTCACGGGAGTTGATTTCTTTTCCGGTGTAGGTCCTTCAACTTCAATATCTAGAGCTTCGACCTCAGCTGTGGGCTCTTTAGTGCTTGGCCCTTCTTTATCATCAACTATCTCTACCTTTGTTATAGCATCATCAATTTCTACATTGATGGATTCCATTACCGTCTTTGTTCTCTTGTTATATATACTATATTCCCGGCTAGTGGTAGAATACCCAAGGAAGATGCCTTCGTCACTTTTTGCATCAAATTTTCTCAAGTTCTCTCGATCATTTAAAACGTAACACCTGCTTCCAAACACTTGGAACTACTTCACTTTCATTTCTTTTCATTCCAAATTTCATAAGCGGTCTTTTTTGTTCCCGCTTGGAAGAATATTCTATTACCAATATGACATGAGGTGTTCACGGCTTCTCCCCAAAACTTTTGAGTAATTTGCTTGTTGAGTAGCATAACTCTTGCCATTTCTTGAATCACCCAATTTTTCCTCTCAGCTACCCCATTTTGTTGAGGAGTTTTGGCGGCGGAAAATTCCTTTTTGATCCTATTCTTCTCACAAAACGACTCAAATCTTGCATTCTCAAACTCTTTACCATGATCACTCCTTATCTTGATAATCAGAATCCCTTTATCGTTTTGTAGTCTCTTGCATAGAATTTCCAATTTCTCACATGCTTTTGATTTTTCTCTAAGAAATTCCACCCAAGTGTATCTTGAGAAATCATCAACAATGACCATAATGTACCTCTTTCCTCCTAGACTTTCAGTTCTTGTAGGCTCTATTAAATCAACATGAAGAAGCTCTAAACAACGTGAGGTAGTAATCACATTCATCTTGTGATGACTTGTCTTTGTTTGCTTTTTCCATTTGGCATGCACCACAAATTGTCTTCTCTACCTTTCCAAACTTTGGAAGTCCCTCAATAGCTTCAAGTGTAGATACTTTAGCTACTTGTTTGAAATTTGCATGCCCAAATCTGTGATGCCAAAGTTCCAACATGTCAACACGAGCACTTCTACAGGAAATTGGTGCCATAGGAACTACTCTGCCAAGACTTGAATCCCTTCTTCATCAATGATTATGCACCCCTTCTTTGAGAATTGAACAAGGAAGTCTTCATCACATATTTGAGTGATGCTTAAGAGATTCGCCTTCAGCCCTTTGATGTATAAGACACCTTTCAATAGAATTAATCCCGGTATCTCAACAGTCCCTTTGCCGAGAACTTGAGCATGTCTCCCATCGTCAAATGTCACATAGTCACCAACCTTCTCTTTGCGTCACTTAAATAGCAATTTATCTCCTATCATATGACGAGAACAGTCGCTATCAAGATACCATAAACATGAATTAAATACCTTCAAAGAAGTGCGTACAAATAAGCAAGCATGAGACAAGCACTTTTGGCCTTCAAACAGAAACTTATCTTCATTTTCCATGCTCTTGTTAGATTGAATTTTCTTTTTCAGATTATCAACCTTATTACATAATATTCTATTTCTTCTTTTATACTTCTTAATCAAAGAGTTAGACTCACATAGATTATTGTGTAAGATGTGATTCTCTTTTTCAAAATATTTTAGCATGTGAACAAACGATCTAGCATGTTTCTTTGTTTTTAATAACTCTAGGATTTCATTATTAGTATACCCTTCAAACATACTCATAGAGTCATTATCACAGATAATTAAACCACAATTTAGCATAGCCTTTTCCATAGCTTCATCCATAGCTAAAGGGTCTAGGATCACACTTAGGTAATTAAACCATAGCAAGTGCACCCACTCTAATACGAATTGAAAGTTTAAATAGGGTGTGAAACACCTATGAACGTTTAGACCCCCAATTTGCAAATTACCAATACAAGCTTATTATCAAACAATATATGTGCGGAATATGAATATAAGCTAAACCCAAATTGGTAAGATACTTTAAACCATACTTAATCACAATCACAGCAGCAATTAAAAGGTAAAAAGTAAGGGAAGAAGGATGCAAACACAAAGATAACATGTTGATGTGTTATTGAAGAGGAAACCGAAGCACTAGGCGGAAAACCTCTCCGCCGCCCTCCAAGCAGTCAATAATCCACTAGAGAATAAAGTTGGGATACGTGAATAGCAGAAAACCCTCCAAGCCTAATCTACTCAGTGCATCTACGCCCTCCAAGCTTCTTACTTCAATAGTGTCTTCTCTAGCTTACTAGATCCCGCAATCTCCCATTGCATCAACCAAAATGAATTGGTCTATTTTGAACTGCTTCCCAAGCACCAACATACTTCCTCACTGATATGGGTATGGTGAGATAAGGATTTGGCTAAATGTACCTCTCAAGGATATGTCAATGGAGAGGGTGAAAGTAGAGGAATTTGGAGAATCAAGGATGAAGATTGTGGATGAGTCAATCTTATTTTTCTCTAGGGTTTCTCTCTCAAAATTCTCTTTGGAGGCTCTCTACATTTTGTGGGTATAAGGGGTATTTATAGTAGGGTGTATGAGGAATGCGAAGAGTCAGTTACAACCAAACAGGGCATTCTAACGACTCGAGCTCGCGACTAGAACGAGTCGCGATTTTGAGTTGCAAGCTAACTGCCTGGCCAGAGTGAAAGTTTTGTCCTGTAGTGCAACAGCTGGCATGACCCTTCAGCTCCCTGCATGTTTCACACGTGTGCCACCTTTTGGCGACTCGCTAGTCGGGAGCCAATCGCGAGATCCAGTCGCGAGGCTCTTCTTGAGTTCACACTCTTGAGCTTTTCTTCACACTCTCCTACACATTACCCTTACATGATTCCCACCTAAATACAGGATTTCTAAATGCTGAATTACAAAAAAATTTGGCACAGAATAAAGCTAACTAAATGATTGAATAAATTCAACCTTACAGTATTAGTGATTGAAAGATGATAATATATATTTTATGAACGAAGATGATAATATATATATATATATATATATCTGTGTGTGTGTGTGCACGCGCACGTGTATATGTTGGATAATTCGCTTTTGGATAAGCTTGAACATATTATTAGGGGTATGCATGGGTCAGGTTAAGGGGATTTTTTGGCCCAACCCACCATGGTGGGTTAAGAAAAAATCCAACCTAACCCAACCCATCACAAGGGTTCAATCCAATCCAACCTAACCCACATGGATCGAGTTGGGTCGAGTTGAACCCATGAATTTGGTAATTTTTTATTTTTTTTTATTACTACTATTATTAAAATGAGCAAAATATATATATATACATATATATATATATACATATATATATATATATTTATTTATATCCCACTTGCCACCTACTTTTTTTTTTTTTTTTTTTTTTTGAGATAAACTAATTGCTAAACACACACACACTTTAATTACATTCTCTCACTAAGCTCAAATACATTACTTAACCCAAAGTACCACTACAAGAGAGCCTACTTGCCACTTGAGTTGATAAACAAAATATACATAAACTAGTATCCCAACTTAGATATAAACAAATAAGAGTGGAGTGGGAGAGTGGGAATGGGAGGTAGTATAGAGAGAATTGAGTCTTAGAGCATTAGTTTTGGTGATGCTAAAAAGCTATATTGCTATTTGTAGCACCACCAATACTAAAAAGCATGCTGCAATGGTGGTGCTATAGCTAAAATTTTTTAGCTTCTTGCTACAATGCATAATCATTTATAGCTGTGCACTGTAGCAAAAAAGCTAAAGCAAAAATTTTAATTTATCACACTTCCACGCTCTCTGTCTCCCTTGCACGCTCATTTTTTTTTTTTTTTTTTCTTTTTTGCCACTTTCTCCCTTACATGCTATCTTTCAGCTAATGACTCTCAGCTTTCTTCAGTTTTTAGGCTTGATATGTTGGATGTTTTATGGGTTTTGCAAATTGGAATTTTGTGAATTTTTTTTTTGCAAATTTGTGTGTTAGTGTGTATGGGAAGAAAAAAAGAAGGCCAAACCCACTACAATAGTAATTGTGATGGTTGTTTATTGTAGTGAATATATTATTTTATTGTGTTATTTATATTATTTTGTTGTATTGAAAGCTAAACAAAATTACTGATGTTAGATGTTTTGTAAAGCGAAAAGGTAAAATAGATAAAATAACTTTTTGTAGTGTCAAATAGCTAAATTTATGGTTTCACCAATGTGGATGCTCTTATATAAAAAAAGCCAAATAAAGGAAAAAATAAAATAAAAAAATTATTAATTATATATCATCTATATATATATATATATATATATATATATAAAACCGAAGCCTCTGAAGCTCCCACAATTTTTCACATCATCATTTTAATTTATAATTTTTAAAACTAAATA
Source organism: Lithocarpus polystachyus (assembly GCA_033629205.1). Classification (NCBI taxonomy): domain Eukaryota; kingdom Viridiplantae; phylum Streptophyta; class Magnoliopsida; order Fagales; family Fagaceae; genus Lithocarpus; species Lithocarpus polystachyus. Next base: position 3,801,261 of record CM066165.1, read on the forward strand.
GTGAGTAAGTCCTAATAGGAGTCTCTCTCTCTTTTTTCCTTATCATTTTAATTTATAAAAATTTTAATTTTTTAATTTAAATAGTAAGAGAGTCCTAATATGAGTCTCTCTCTCTTTTTTCCTTAATCCTAAAGTGTTTTTTTTTTTTTTTTACATGAGTCTTTTTTTTTTAACTTAAAGTGAGTCCTTTAAAAAAAAAAAAATCTAACGTGAGGTCTAATTAAAAAAAAATTATTTTTTTAATCCTAATTCTAACGTAAGTCTTTCAAAAAGTTAAAATTTCGGTTTTACAATTTTCCACATCATCATTTTAATTTATAATTTTTTTTAATTTTTAAAACTAATAGTGAGAGAGTCCTAATAGGAGTCTTTCTCTCTCTTTTTCCCTCATCATTTTAATTTATAAAAATTTTAATTTTTTAAACTAAATAGTGAGAGTCCTAATAGGAGTCTCTCTCTCTTTTTTCCTTAATCCTAAAGTGTTTTTTTTTTTTTTTTTAACGTGAGTCTTTTTTTTTTAACCTAAAGTGAGTCCTTTAAAAAAAAAAAATCTAACATGAGGTTTAATTAAAAAAAATTATTTTTTAATCCTAATTCTAACGTAAGTCTTTCAAAAAGTTAAAATTTTTGGTTTTACATTATATATAGATAATAACAATAATGTGGCAAGATCTAAGAATATAAGAATGCAATTTGTAGATCTACTATCAAGATAACATTGATTAGATTGGTAGTGGATAGTAGATTTAATTGCAATTGAGTATTATGTGAAGTTATCACTATGGAATAGCCCACATCGGAATATGTTATGTGAAACTAATGATATGAAATAAAAATTATTTTTCTAAATCATTATATTGAACAAATTAGTTATTTTCATTCATTTTCAAATTATACATTTTTAAAATTTAAGTTATATACCTTTAAGTAAAATAAGTACTTTTAATTTTTATTTAACTATTTCGTGCATCGCACAGATTAGCGACTAGTATTTTAAATATATATTAAAGCGATAAAAAAAAATATTAAATATATATAATTTAAATTTTAAATATATAGACGAGTCAGCTAGGAAGTGATCCGATTCAACCGCCATACAGAGCCGCAACCCGAAGATAAATAAACGCGCTTCTAACCCTTGGTTGGTCTCCCTCCTTTCTCATATAAGAGGCCATTGCGAAGTAAAAAAGAATACAGAAAAAGCAGAAGCAGCAAAATTAAGTCGACCATGGCGAACGGTGACATTCCCGAAGATGCCAATGGGGGTAAGATTTTTTTTTTTTTTTTTTTCATCATTGGGTTCTGCCAAATGGGGTAGAATCAAAAATTTATTCTTAATTTTGTGTGTGTGTGTTTTTTTTTTTTTTTTTTTTTTTTTTTTTTTTTTTTTTGATTCAGATTGCCCTAGTACCCAATCAGTTTCGGCAGGTTTTCTACCTCTTTAATTTTTTTTTTCCCAGCTCTCTAAAATTCTTAATTTTGTTTTTGTTTATGTTGTTGTTGTGGTGGTTATTTTATGTTTTACCAGTTGTTCGTGGAGTAATTCTGATTTTCCTAGGTCATATTGTCTGAAATTTGAGTTTTTGAAAATTTTTAATTTGTTATCTTTGTGTGCTGTACAAGTTTGGTTTTAGTGTTATTGAGACTATGGTTACCCACAAACCTAAGGTGTGAATTTAAGGAATGTTAAGCATGTTACTTGTTAGATTGCGATTGTATAAGCTGTTGCAAAATGGCATTTTGGGTCTAAAAATGAGCGGCGTTTTGGGTTTTAGAAAGTGGTTTTAGGCTCCAGACTCTTATTGTCTCATGCTAAACTTGGAGTTCTAGAGTAGTAGTGTATATGTATTATAGCAACAGGCACGTTTGTTGTTGCTTGTTAACTTAGAACATACTTAGCTAGGAAAGAAGCTTACTGTGGAACAAGTTGTGTAGAAGATTACATGTGAATGGATGAAAGGGAAAAGAGGAAGTTATGGTTTAGAACATCTATTGGTGTGTTTATTTATTAGGATTGGTTTCCATTATTTACAAAACTAGGTGAACTTATTCCAATGGAGGCTAAAACTGCCATGTTTGGTAGCCCAGAACCAGGGAATCAGAATGCTGTTTCAATAGCTTCAACTGCATTGCAGTTATATGATTATAGCTTGAATAAAAAAGGTATAGAATTTTACCCTCCACAATCAAATAAAGATTAGCTCAAAGCAATCACGTTGCCCATCAAATCACAGAAAGCTCATTGAAGAACACAACTTCAACCAGCATTAATAATATTTTTGATAGGTAATAATAACTTTACTTCATGTACAATGAACACAAACAAGGCAATGGCTCACATTAATTCTGGTGTCCCCATTCCATGTTTTCCCTCGACACCCACAACAACTCTAATTGGTTTGAAAAATTAGAGAGGGAAACCGTCTCTATCTTAATTAAGAGAATCATTATAGTAGAAACCATCCTCCATAAAGATTAAAATGAGTGGGTATGGTGAAACCACCAAATCAGAAAGAACCCACTTCTAATTTCTAAATGACCTTCAAAACATGCAAATCTATTATATAGTATACCCATCAACGACCCCCTCCAAAAGCCCTAATAGCTCAATCTGTAATGAAAATTTCCATTAATCACTATCTCATTTTGTCCCGCCAATGTATCAACTACCATCACTAACTTTCAGTACTTATACATCAAACAACCATGTAAACCAACTGCTGATGTCATTTTTATTTAACAATCTTTAAAGGGTATCTTCTTACATTGGTTAAGTTTCATTGCCTATATAGTATATTCCAAACAAGCATATGATTAAACAAAGACTATATATTGAATTGTCCGTTTACTAAGAAGAAAGAGAGGAAATTACTACAATGAATTTGACAACTTCGGACAAAATATTTTGAGGTGTGACAATGACAAGTAGTTAAAAGAAATCTTGAATTTTTCTGTTAAACACAAAGGAGAAAGACAGATTCATCTTACTCTTTGAAAAGAAAAGGATGGAGTTGAGAAGGTATGCAGAGCGAGCTCTATTAAAAAATTGACTTATATAAGTTCCTGCTTTGCTAGTTTCCTTATCCTGGCAGCTAGGCATGGTTTCAGTTAGCCTTTGGTATTACAAGCAATTCATCAACTGCCAGTCAAATTAATGTCTTTTTCTTTTTGCTCCTTTTTCCCTGATAAGGTGTTTGCTGATGATGAACATTAATTTATTTCATTTACTTGTTTTACTGAACATACCCTTAGACCAAAAAGGCAAAAACTTCAAAATTAAAACTAAGTGAAAATTCCAAAAAAGAGCAATCACTCTCTGGGGCTTGCAGCCCAAAATGAATGGCAGAAGTATGGATTAATTATTCAAGGATGGTGTTTCATTTATGCATAACATGTTTTAAGTGTGACTAACACTCTTTTAGTTAATATTCTGCAAACATATTTTATGACTCAGATGTAGTCTTAATGTTCTATACGCTTGTTTCTGCAGACTTGGTTGTCATTGCAGAAAGGATGGCTAATGTTAAGCATAAGATATTTGTTTTATCAGGGAAGGGTGGAGTTTGCTAGAGCACATTCTCTGCCTAACTTTCATTCGCCCTAGCAGCTATGGACTTCCAGATAGGTCTACTTGACATTGACATTTGTGGCCTGAGCATCCCAAAGATGCTTGGCCTAGAAGGTCAAGGAATCCACAAGAGCAACCTCGGCTGGTCTCCTGTCTATGTTGATGGTAATATCGGGGTCATATCAATTGGATTCATGCTTCCTGGCCTAATGAAGCTGTCATATGGAGGGGCCCTCGCAAGACTGGGCTTATCAAGAATTTCCTGAAGGACGTGTACTGGAATGAACTTGATTTTTTGGTTGTTGATGCTCCTCCCAGGACCTCAGATGAGCAGATCTCAATTGTTCAATGCCTTGGGGCTACTGGAATAGATGGTGCAATTATTGTCACCACTCTGCAACAAGTCTCCTTGATTGATGTGCGAAAAGAAATCACTTTCTGCAAAAAAGTTGGAGTTAAGATTCTTGGGGTTGCTGAGAACATGAGTGGCTTGTGCCAGCTATTGATGGATTTCAAGTTTACGAGGATGACAGAGACAGGTGAACATATAGATATTTCGGAGTGGGTTAGGGAATATCTTAGAGAGAAAGCACCAGAACTTCCAAATTTGATTGCTTGCAGTGAAGTGTTTGATAGTAGCAGTGGTGGTGCAGAAAAAATGTGCAGGGAAATGGATGTGCCTTTTCTTGGGAAGGTGCCATTGGACCCACAGCTTTGTAAGGCTGCTGAAGAAGGTAGATCCTGCTTCATTGATAATAAATGCCAGTTGAGCGCTCCTGCATTGAAGATCATCATAGAAAAACTGATTGAAAATAATGGATTCTTAAGAGTGTTGGTAGATAGTGCATAGGCTGTTAGCTTCAGCTTGTGGTCCTTATGTGGATCAAAATTCTGTGTTTTTTTGTCCCCTTTTTCTGTTTAATGATAGCATGGATTCTTTAGCTTGTGGCTTTTGAATTACTTGGCTTATATGTATTTATTCAAAACATGGCTGCTACGTGAATATAATGATATTTAACCTCTGGAGTTTTGTGGCCATGCGTTCTGCATGGTCCTTGGAAATGTTTTGAAGTGATTTGGGATAATTGGTCTCTGATGCATACACCAAAAGCATTTGTTCTCACTTCAAAGGTTCTTCTAAAATGCAAGCAGCAATCATCTTTAATCATCCTTAATCAAAGGATTAACCCTTGTATCAGCCACGATGATGGTTCCATACCATATTAGAATGGACATTAGTTTCTAAATTTAGAGGCCTACAATGATTAAAAGACACTCTGCTCTGATGCCCGATTGTGATGAGTTGATTCTTAACAAAAATGGATGTATGAGACACTTGTAATATAGTTATCTTCTTCTCCCATAAGGCCAACTACTTCATCCGTTTATCTTGCTCTGCATTAAAATTTCATCAACATATTTGTGCTTGATTTTGATACATTTGGCCACTATCACATGTATCATGACGCTAATAAGAAGCATATGATATGCAGTTGTTAAATAAATTCTGTGTAGACCAGAGGGGTGGCACTAGGGGTATTCGTAGTGCGGTTTTGGACCATTTTAAGCACCGCACTGCACTTTGTTGTGCAGTTTGGTCAAAATCATAACCTGCACAAGGTAGGTTGCTTTCAGAATGATATTACATAGGAAAGCTACAATACTAGACTCTAATTGATACTAATCTCATTTTACAGGCTGGTGTGAACTTAGGAAGCTCCAAGAGATAGACCTCAGCTACAATAATTTTGAAGGGACACTACCTTTGTGTATGGCAAACTTGACATCACTTCAAGTATTGGATCTCTCTAACAATCACTTCAACGGGAACATTGCCCGGTCCCGATTACCAAGTTTGACATCTCATGAGTGCCTCTCTCTGTCAAATAACGACTTCTTGATCCCAGCCACAATGTCCACCTTTTCTAACCTCTCACATCTTAAGGTCTTCTTAAATGATAACAATAAAATTGCCTTTGAACCTAACGCTCATACTTGGATTCCAACCTTCCAATTTCGAGTTTTGAATCTTTCTAACGGACTCAATGGCACAACTCCTAGATTTCTTCATTACCAATATGAGTTGGTAGTGATTGATCTCTCTCACAATAATTTGGTTGGAAAGTTTCCCACTTGGTTGCTAGAAATCAATACAAAATTGGAGTCCCTTTTCTTAAGTAATAACTCTTTCACAAGGCCTTTCATGCTGCCATATGATATTAGTCACAACATTAAATACATAGATATTTCATATAATCACTTACAAGGTCCAATCCTCATAAACTTTGGTTAATTTTTCCAAATTTAGAATCTTTAAACATGTCTAAAAATGCATTTCAAGGTAGTATACCTTCTTCTTTTGGGAAATTGGTTTTCTTACAATCTCTAAGACTTGTTTGGGAATCATTTATCAGGAACAATACCAATGCATTTCGCAATGGGCTGCCACAACTAAACATTTCTCAAATTGTCATATAATAACTTCAGTGGCCAAATATTTCCCACCCATTTCAATCTCACTAGGTTATCATATTTACTTTTGGATAACAATGACTTATCGGGAATGATCCCAAATAGCATCTCAATGTTAAATACTCAGGGTGAGGGTTTCGGCTAAAACTCAAGAAATAACATGCATCTTGAAAATGGAAATTCTCACAACATACTTCCTCATCTTTAGTGCTAACTAGGCATTAAATAATTTAAATTGCTTCTTCAAGATTGCATTTTACTTGCTATCGTAACTTGAATATTTTATTCCAAGAAGTTTACAAAAGGAAACCTAGATCAGTAAGCATGCAATGGAATTTGCTATAAGCATCGTGACATTTCACTATATCAATACAAATGAACATATGAGAGTTTCAAACTAAACTAAGAAAAAAAAAATTGAGGACCTCCTCTTTTTTGTCTAATATAGTTCTAAAAATAATGGTTTTGATCAAGAAAATATTTGTACTATGGAAAATAACAGGGTATTCGCGGAATACAATTGACAAGATTCTTCAAATCAGTATAAAAAAAAAAAAAAAAATGCAAGTTACCTACCACATTGGACTTACTCTCAAGTGGTTTGAAGGGTGCCATAGGTAGGTAACTTGCATTTATTTCATATTTTAAGCAAAAGTCACATTCGTAGCAACCGTAAGAACTCAAGAATATGCTCTTTTTAGCAAAAATGATGAGGTAAGTATTATTTTTAAAAAGAGAACAAAAATCCTAGAGATGCCCTGTGGGTGGAAGCTAAACTCACATTGCTAGCGGTTTCAACAGAAGAAAATAAAGGGTTATGCCATGTTACTTTGAGGGAGATGCACAATTTCATGCCATAATGCAGAACCTTATGAGAATATTGTTTCATGGTGTGTTTTCTTGCAATATGTAGGTCTTATAAATGTGTGGAGGCCTCCAAATATGAGAGAATGTAGTCTATGAGATGATCTATTATGATAATTTCTCCCATATATGAAGGATGGTATTGTGCAATCAGCAAGGTGTATTTCATATATGCTATTTAATATCAAACACACGATTTTTTTTTCCCTTGAGTTTTTGGGATTTCTTTTTGGAAAATGTTAAAGATACTACACATGATAAACAAATGTGATTAAAAGATTTTAAAAACATAATAAATGAATATTTGATTTTTTTGGTGATTAATGATACATCATTTTATAAAAATAATATAATAAAATTTATAGTATCTTTAGCATTACTCTCTCTCTTTTCTATAAAAAGATATAAGTTCGGCTCAGTTGTTATCTCGTTGCACGAATATCGCCTCTTGTCCTTTGTTACTTAAAAAAAAAAAAAAAACACTCTTTGGTAAAAAGCGCATAAACTAGTCCATTCCAGTATTTTTTTTTTTTTCTTTCCTCAAAGAAAATGAAAAAATTTCTTCTACTTTTTTTTTTAGTAAAAAAAAATAAAAAAAGCACTCATGGTGTTGGATGGAAGATTCGATGGACATGAAGCCTTCAGTTGTCATGGTCAATGTAATTATCTCAAATAATGCACAATTCATAATGAGCAATACTTCAGAATACAAACACAACAATTTTCACAATATTTTTTTTACAAGAATTGAGTTGACAAATTTTTATTAATTATTATCTAATAGACATCACTTTCTTACTGCCATTAATAACTTGCCACCTACGTGATTGTAAATTCTTTTTATAAAATTATTTGTGTATGTAAACTCTTGGTCATATGGAAAATTATATCTTAATAAGTATTATGTTCTTGGAAAATGTTTCGTCGTGATGGTTTGCCTATGCCATTGACGTTATTTGAGGAGATCTAGACTCAACAAAAGGCCAAAGCATCAATTGTCATCTCTTAACTCGTATTTATTGCCTTCTTGGAAAAAATTTTCATAATAAATTTAGTCTATATCACTAATATTACATACTTCGCATTATTTGAGATAACTTACAACATGAGAATTGAACAAAGTGCCAGTTATTTTATAAATCATATCTAGTGCCTTCTTGTAAACACTTTCATAGTGAATACTAGTCTATATCACTAGTATTATGAATTTTAAATTATTTGAGATAACTTAGGCCATGAGAGTTGAAGAAAGCAACAATTGACCTTTTTTAACTTGTATTTATTGCATTATTGGAAAGTCTTTCAACACACACACAAAATGTAAGTCTATCATTATCCTTGATCACAATCTAATTGAAAAAATTGTGCGATCTAAATGGTGTATTTCTTACATTGCTATCTAATATCTACCACATTTATGATTTTTTCCTTGGGTTTTTAGGATTCTCTTTTCTTTGAAAAATATTATATTTTACTACATAAAATTTTATAGATTAATGGGGTAATAAGTGTGACTGGTGGGTTATAAAATTTTAATTAATGAGTGTTTGAATTTTTTTTTTTTTTTTTTGTGTGATTTGCGACACAACAGTTGTAAAGACAATATAGTAAAGTCTAGGGTCGGACTGTGACAATTTTATGCCTAAGGCAACGATTTTATTTGAGGCTTTTTATTTTATTTTATTCAAATATCATTTAGATGTCATTATTAAATTTAATATTGTAACTCTAGTTTTTTAATTTCATTTTTCTTGCTTTTTTATATACAAAACTACTAACTATGTTTCTAAATTTAAGTTTTTCTAACATCTACTTTTAAATTTTGAGCCGACTTTGGAGTATCATGTGATAGCATTTCAATGTTTGATATATAAAAAAGAGTATTACTTTCCCTCTAAAATGAGGTGAGTTTATTTGCTTTTGTTATATAAAACAACATGCTTTTAATGTGGTACTATCTTTTTGCATATGACTTTTATAAGTTTTCTTTTAAAATGATGTGTGCAACACAGTTTCCCCCATTGCAAATGAAGCAGGGATGCTTTAAAATTTTATTGTTTGCTAGTTGTTTCTTTTTTCTAAGTTTGATAGGATTTTTTTCATTCATATATAAGGATAATCAATCCATGCTGTTTAGACAGCATCTATTTTCAATAGGTCTGGAATGCTTTGATTGAATGCAACTTCATGTTAAGTTGGCACTTGTCATTATGCTGAGGGGAATGGTAGGTATATAGCTTCAGATTTCACTGTTTAGTGAAATTCCATTTTCAAGGTGCAATTTTACTCTTTGATATACTAGTCAAACCGTTCAATGTTTTCCTAAGTGGCGCATTCTTTGTTAAGAGAATTGAAATATTCTTAAGTGCCACATCAGAGATAATAACAAATTAAATTTTGACTTTTTGTTTCATTTGGTTCAATGTTTCAAGAACTTTCATATCGAAAAATAAATATTCTTAATTTGATTCCTTTGGTTTAATGTTTCAAAACTTTTCCTCCCTTATACATTCAAATTTTTGCATTTCAATTCACCATTTTCTGCCTTAAATAAAGTGATACATGGTGAAAGAAAATTGAATTCTAATTTCCAAATTTGATTTTGGTATTGAGAGAGAGAGAGAGAGAGAGAGAGAGATTATCTAGTGTGTGGTCATGTGAAAGAGTGGATGGCTAATATTGACAATCCATTGTGTGGGAGAGAGACATATAAAAAATTGAAATCTCAAGTCATTACGAGAAATTAACTTGAATGATAATTTGATGCATTCATATAATTTTATTTTTGTTTAAAAATTTAAGATTTCATATCAGTGTGGTTTTTATTATTCCTACCATTTTAGAGGTCTTCTTGAAGTGAGGGAGTTCACATTGTTTTTAATTATAAAGAAATAATTATTAATTTAAAATTTTTGCGACCCTAAGGCTAGGCAATAGCTTAAGTGGCCTTGCCCAAGGGTCAACCCCGCTCTTTGCACCAATATTTTTTAGGCGAAAAGCACATTAAAGTTCCTACATTTTCACACGATTCCCACTTTGGTTCCTATCTTTTATTTTTACTACTTATAGTCCCTAAAATCAAAAAAGTGATCTCGTTTTGGTCCATACCGTCAATGCCTTAACGGCAAAATCCTAGGTGGCAGACGGAACACTCTACTAGCTGACATGGCGCTGATGTGGCAGTGATGTGGTGATTAAAAAATTATTATTTGGCATTTTATATGCCACGTCAGCATTTAGAATTTTTTTTAAGCCATTTCAGAAAATTTAAAACCAAAAAAGAAAATAAATTAAAAAAAAAACTTGAATCAAATTAAAAAAACGGTTTCAAAAAAAAAATCTAATTAAAAAACAAACAATTACATTTTTTTTTTCTTTTTTTTGGAACGAAGAACACGAAGAACCCAGGCTCCGACGATTCCATTCCGCCATAAAACCCCAAGTCCTTCTTGTAAAAATGCATAGATCCTCCTTTTCCTTTGGAGCAACCGTCTATGCGGCCCATGAGCTCAGAGAAAACCTCCAATAGCATCCTGCCGCGGCCGAGAAAACTACAGTGATCGTGATAAGCGGTGATGATACTATCTTTCTTCGTGATCACGGCCTCCATTTCGATGGCGACGGCCTCTTGGCCATCGTATAGGTGGCAAAACCCGCGGATTAGTTTGCCCTTGTAGAGCAAGTAGGCAGCAATCTCCATGCGGCGCATCATCGCCATGTCGTGGATAAAGGAGAGGAACTCCGATGGCGTGGTCTCGACGGAGTGCGACGACGATTCGCATTTATGGGAGGTGAAGGGAACAGCGGTCTCGATCGTGAGGGTTCTAGTGTCATCGGTTGAGAGTTGATGGGGGAGATTTGGGGAGATGAAGGCGGAGATAGGGCAGAGGAGATTGGAGCGCGAGGTTGAAGAAGCTACGTGTGCTAAGGCCATCTCAATCGTTTTGGATGATCGTTCTGGCCCTATGAAGAGAGAGAGAGAGAGAGAGAGAGAGAGAGAGAGAGTGAAGAGGTGAAATGAAATGAGATTATCGATTCTTCGTTTTGGGTTCTTCGTTCCAAAAAAAAGAAAAAAATAATAATTTAAAGGTTTGTTTTTTAATTAAAATTTTTTTTGAAACCATTTTTTAATTAGATTCAAGTTTTTTTTTAATTTTTTTTTTTTTTTTGGTTTAAATTTTCTGACATGGCTTTTAAAAAAAATTAAAATGCTAACTTGGCATATAAAATGCCAGATAATATTTTTTAAATAATATTTTAATCACCACATCACTGCCATATCAGCGCCACGTCAGCTAGTAGAAGGTTCCGTATGCCATCTAAGATTTTGCCGTTAGGGCACTGACAATAGGGACCAAAATGAGATCACTTTTTTGATTTTAGGGACTAAAAACGGTGAAAATAAAAAATAGGGACCAAAGTGAAAATCGCGTAAAAATATAGAGACTAAAATGTGCTTTTCGCCTATTTTTTAATTTATTTTTTCATGTTGAAGGTACATCCTTATATATTTTTATAATATTCATAGCATTTTCACCTCTTTAGTGAAAGCACATATCCTTTTAAGTCTTTTGCCTTTTCTCAATGAAAATGAATAATTTTTTTTCCACCTTCTATGTTAGTCAAAAATCAAATTCCAAGGTCGTGGGTGTAAAGATATAATGTATGTCAAAGTCTTCAGCTCTCGTGGTCTAGGTTATCTCAAATAATGCAAAATTCATGATAGTAGTGATATAGACTAGCATTTACTATGGAATACTTTCCAAGAAAGTACTGGATACAAATTTATAAAAGGTAGTTGATTTGTTGAGGTCTAAGTTCTCGGTATTTAGTTGAGTCCAAGTCTTCTAGAAGTTAAGGGAAGCCTTACTAATTGCCCCAAAGTCTTTGGCCTTAATTTTCTTGAGTTTAGGTATTCTCAATTAATGGAAAGCTGGTAGTACCAATAGACTAGTCATAATTAAACATTTTCCAAGATAGTACTAGATACGAAATTAGGATCAGCACCATTCAAACCAAAGGCTTTGGCCTCTTCTTGAGTATATGTTGCATTCTGGCTCTATCGTTGCCTGCCTTTGTATTAGTAGTGGATGTAGCTTTCCTGCTTGTTAATGGATTAGACAAAAATTAAGATAGAGAGGAAAACGTGAATGAATTAGATAGAAACAAAAATAAATAAATAAATAAGTGTGCCATTTTTCTTCTATTTCTTTTATTTTTGTCTCTCACGGATTTAAGAATTTGGTAAATTTCTGTAAAAAAGTGCAACAACATTATGAGATCAACCAAAAGTCAAATTTCATTTGTGTGAAACTATATTAGTAAGGTTTACTTCCCTCAATCAAAGTATTTACTCATCAAAAGAAAATAAATTATTTTCTTGCAACTTTTTTACTTGGAAAAGATCACCATCGTAGCTGGGTGGAAAGACACCATGATGCGAACTGCGAAGTCTTAGTCCAGGTAATCTCAGATAATGGATGAACATGACTCAGTCGACAAAGAGAGTGATTGTTGTGAGTGGGAAGGTGTCAAGTGTAACATCACTATGAAGCATTTTGCAAGAACGTATTACGTACAAATTACAAAAACACCATTGACGCCAAAAATATGACTTAAGTTCAACAGGCAATATATATATATATATATATATATATATTGCTTTCTTACTCAACAAGAAATAACAGCTAGCAGTACAATTTAATTTCTATATACAACGTAGCTCGGAGTTTTTCTTTCATCAGCAAACGTTTTCTTCTAACAACTCTCATAAAAGGTTTCAGAAGAGAAAAATGATGATGATGGGGGAAACATGGTCTCAGCTAGGCTCACTGATTGCAACCGCAATGTTTCTTTGGGCCATGTTTGACAAATATTTCCCTCCCCATCTTCGTAGCCTAATCCTAAGTCATGCTAAGAAATTGACTAGTTTCGTGTACCCTTATATCCAAATTAAGTTCCCTGAATTCACTGGCGAGTATCTTAAGCGTAGTGAAGCCTATGCTGCCATTGAAACATACCTCAGTAGCAAGTCCTCCAGCGAAGCTAAAAATCTTAAAGCAGTAGTTGTCAAAGACAGCAGTGAACCTGTACAACTGAGCATGGACGAGAACGAAGAAGTTACAGATGAATTTGAAGGCATGAAGGTTTGGTGGGGTGTAAAGAAAATCGCCCCAAGAACACAGTCATTTTCTTTCTACCCAGAGATGGAGGAGAAGAGGTATTACAAGCTCACATTCCATAAATCTCACCGAGAAACTCTCTGTGGGAAATACATCAATCATGTCCTGCAAGAAGGAAAAGCAATAACGGTGAGAAATCGACAAAGGAAGTTGTGCATCAACAATCCTAGTCAGAATTGGGGTGGCTACAGATCAACCAAATGGAGCCATGTCACTTTTGAGCACCCAGCAAGTTTTGACACTTTGGCCATGGACTCGAAGAAAAAGGAAGAAATCATCAATGACCTTATTAAGTTCAGTGAGGGAAAAGATTATTATGCTAAGATTGGCAAGGCCTGGAAGCGTGGCTATCTACTCTATGGTCCTCCTGGAACTGGTAAGTCTAGCATGATTGCTGCTATGGCTAACTACTTGAACTACGATATCTATGATCTTGAATTGACGACGGTTAAGGACAACACGGAGCTGAGGAGGCTTTTGATCGAGACGACAAGTAAGTCTATTATTGTGATTGAAGATATTGATTGCTCACTTGATCTTACGGGTCAACGAAAAGAGAAAAAGGATCAAGAGAAGGGTGAGGAAAAGAAGGACCCCGCTAGTAAAATGGCCAAAGGAGGAGAAGAAAGTAGTAGTAAGGTCACTCTCTCTGGTTTGTTGAATTTTATAGATGGGCTGTGGTCAGCTTGTGGGGGAGAGAGGATCATTGTTTTCACCACTAATTATGTGGAAAAGCTTGATCCGGCTCTCATTAGGAGGGGACGTATGGACATGCACATAGAAATGTCCTATTGTGGCTTTGATGCATTCAAGGTTCTTGCCAAGAATTATTTGGATGTTGACTCACATGAATTGTTTGCGACCATTGACCATTTGTTGGAGGAAACCGATATGACACCTGCTGATGTTGCTGAGAATTTGATGCCTAAGTCACAGAATGAAGATGCTGAGACTTGTTTAAAGAAATTGATTGAAGCTATTAAAACGGCCAAAGAGGAAGCAACAAAGAAGGCTGAGGAAGAGGCACGGTTAAAGGCAGAGAAAGAAGAGAAAGAGAAGCAAGAAGCTACTCAAGAAGATGTGAAAGTTGATGAGTCTTTAGCTAAAGATGTCAAAGAGAATGGTGTTGATGTTGTGAAAGATGACAAGACATCGGGTAAAGAGGTGAAAGAAAATGGAGTCACCGCCTGAAGTAAACTAGGATACAATTATGACTGAATTTGTTCTTGTGTGCTCTGCATTATGCATATTAAAAGCCATCATTTGCCATATTGATGCTTGAAGAATGTGAAAAGATGTGTAATAGTACTATGGTGGTTAGAACTACTAGTCTACTAGGCTGTAGTGTGTAGATGTTTGTATGTTTTTAGTTTGTTTAATAAGAATTACTCTGTTCCTATAAGATTCAATAAGAACTACTCTGTTCCGATAATATATGAATCAAGCGGGACGCATCACCTTTACCATACTGTTCATGCTTTTCTTTTTCTTTTTCTTTTTTATATAAAAAGAACAGATGAGAAGTCAAAGCAGCGCCAAGTATTTGTAGATTGTAGTACTGTTCTAGGCTCCTAATTATTTTATGAATATAGAAAAATAAATTACTGCCAAAATAGAAGTCAAAATTTTTTTTATTGTTAAGTTACACATGCACCCAATGATTCTTAAACTCACGATCTCACAATCCAACTAATTATTGTGGTAGACAGAAGTGCCAGTTGAGCTATGGCCTATAGCCCATTATTAAAAATAAGATCTGCACTGTATTTGATATATCATTTATTCTTAAAGTGTTTTTATGATATAAAACATATTTTCTGCAAAGGTATTCGTTAAAATACTGGGATTGCTTTCTCTTTCATGCTTGTGTTTTCCTGTTCCCGGCTCTCTCTCTCACATAAAGTCTTAGTTACATCTTCTGTTGCAGCCAACTCTATTGACATTCTTATCGACAAGAAAGGATATAAGCACTTGTAGAAAAAAAATATATATATATTATTATTATTATTAATTTTATTGATGGACTCGTTGGCAAATATTTTTTACAGTAACATTAGTTACGTGACCTGCTATTTATTATCAGCAATTTTTGCTTGTGTTTACTAAATCGTGTTGTGTTAGGACATATTTGTGCACATACTTGGAAGCTTTTGTTCATGATTGCTATTTCTATTTCCATTTCGGCTTGCTTAAATTGATCTCTAGCTGGCCCTCAATTGCTTTTATACATTCCGTTGCAGAGCGTTTTTCCTGGCATTCTTCAAGGGGATAAGTCAGACTCTCTTCTGTACGGTTCTGTTGACAATGGCAAAAAGATATGTTGGAATGATGATTTTCATTCCAAGGTTAGGGAGCATATAAGATTTGTTGCACGTCATGTTTCAGATTTTGCATAATATGTCTTTGTTAATTGCTATGTGAGAGTCCTCCTTAAACTTCTCTTGGGTTAAGATATCCATAATGGCTTAATTGTGCTGTCTTACAAGAAATATAATTTTCACTTATACCTATAAAAATAATATATAAATTTCATTTATGGTGTAAATGTAATTGGTATGCTTTATAAGAACATGTTATTTCAATGAAGGTTCCAGTTTGATCTCTCTTTCTGGGTTTGTCTATATGAATTGTCAAATGAGTTGTTAGTAGTGGTAAGCTTTTATTATCCTTAGGTTCTTGAGGCTGCTAAGCACCTTCATTTGAAGGAACATACTGTCCTAGATGGATCTGGAATTTTTTTCAATTAGCTGCCCCAGTGGAATGCAAGGGTATTGTTGGTTGTGATGGCAGGTGATTACTCTCTTGGATTGGTCTATTAGTCATACAAACCTAACTACTTGGTTACATTCTTCTTCTCAGTGCTTGGATTTCTTTATATATAACTAAATTTTGTTAAAAATTCTTAGTTAAATATGCTTAAATTTGCTTAACTCCAGTACCCAGCACTTTAAGCACCCATTTTCCTCAAACATTATTTCAGCTAGCTAGCTTGATGATTGAAATATTGACATTTTATTAGCTATATAGTAGTAAATCTCTGCTTCCATTTTACTACATTATTTTAGCTAGCTGGCTTAATGATTTAAATATTGATCATTTAAATCTCTAATTTAAATGCAAGTTCATGATAATTAGCATTTTACAAACATGTTATAATTTTGGGGATTTCCATTTGAATTCTACAAATTAAATTTCCTTAATATCATGACAAGAATGATAGATATATTGTAGCACCAAGCTTCCCAAGGTAACTATGAAACTACATATTATTCATTGTGAGCCATAAAATATCCAATACCAATTCATTTTCAAAAACCTCACCCAAAGCCACATGACGGGGTCGTCACATAGACGAGGTAATCACCAATATCATGGCCAATGACAAAACCACATCAAAAGCTCACAAGTTAAAGTATTTGAAATACACAGTTCACTTCCAAGTAATTTCATAAAATATTTCAATAATCAAATAGCCACAATATTCTCAAAGTCCTCTAAACTATTTCTTGTCATAAATATTTTGCAAGAATTTCCCAAATAATACAAGCTAAGCTAAAACATCTTTAGAATTTTGCAAATAGTGCAATAAATTCATAAAATATGTCCCAAGAATTTTATAAAAGATGCTTATCTTTTCTATGCTAACAAATCATGCATTTCCCCATTTGCATTACCAAATATGATGCACTTTTCACAAATAATCACATACATTAAAGTTACAACATAAAGATTTCTAGGAAAACATAGTTTCCATAAACAATTTCCCAAAATGTGTTTAACCCAAAAAAAATGTTTTATGCAACATGACTATTTTCCAAAAATCCCATTAAAAAGCTACTCACCTCAAAAGGCCAACCAATTTTACCTCAACCAAGCATCACAAAATCAACTGATCTAGTCACTAGGTCCATCACCAAGAATATCGGAACCTAGAAACACAATGATCAAACCTATCAATAACAAGGCCTTTCACAATGTGCTTGTGTTTGGCATGCACAAGCACATTCTCAAATCACTATGGCAAGTAATAGTTAACATTTCATCAACTTCTTACATATGACCAAAATCATTACAACAACTCAACTCAAAACAGAAAAATCATCATAAAACACATAAAAGGCAGCCCCTCCTTCCTCCAACAAACCAAGTGCCAACTATCACATAACCACACCCCAAAAATCGTAGTTAACCCAACCAAGGTGTTATACCCATCCATTGGATCAACCCCACATGAGCATTGAGCCATAAACAAAATAATCAAGGAAGTGGGTCAATGGAAAACTCACCTTAAAATCATTGTTTGGGGCAGCCAAAACTCATGGAAGATCATACTTGTTGGATTCAAGCTATTGAGGAGGTTATTTGAAGTGGTGGTAAGGATATAGGACCTTCAATGGATCAGCCATATAGGGCGGTGAGAACAAGAACAGAGAAAATACAAAACAGATGGCAAGGGGGAGAGAGAGAGAACTTGTAGGCTGACTTCTTAATTACAAGTTTGTCCCAAAAATATCTTGCATTTAATTACCAATCCACCCTTAAGGTTCCTCCAATGTTTCATCTAGCCCCATAAATCACTTAAGTATTCGTAAGCCTTTCATAAAATAATTAAAAACACAAATAAAAAAAATATTATTACCTTTAAAAAGAAAATTACTTTAAAAATATTCGAGGTGTTACACCACAATAAATAACATGCTTATTTATATTTATAAAGCATGTACATTCTGATATTAACTACACTTTGAAACTTGTTTTATATGTTCCATTTTTAATATAAACATTTGCTTTATGGGAGAAGGCCCAAGTTGCAGAAAGATCAAAATTTTAGTCCGAAAGAAATGCTCATGTGACCACTGATTCTTCAACAGCTGTAGGTGTTAACGAACAGGTGAGAAGAGTGGCAAATGCAACTGTAGCTTTTGATTGCTGTATAGTGGTGTTTTTGATAGGAGTGTATTGCATCCTTGAAAGTTTATTTTGTGATTAAATATTTATTTTTATCTTATCCGTTTTGTCCCTTTTTTTTCCTACCTTGTATTCTTGGACTACCTACTGCTAACTCACTTTATGTGCCAATTATATCTGTTGTGGTATGATTCACAATGGAATTAGCAGTGGTTTGAACTTTTTCTTTGTGTGTATATTAGCAGAATCTGTCATGCTTGTGTTTCTAGATGCTACTTTGGTGTGAATATAGCTGTTATAGTTGAAGCAACAAATTGAGTTATACACTGCGTGTTCTCGCTCTCTTTCTCCCCTTTTTATTATTATTTTTTTTATTTTATGGACATGGTTCATTTCTTGTGTCATTATTATTTCTGGTTTACTAGAGTGTTTAGTGAATGGGATATTTATGGGCCTATAGAATTAGCAAATTCCAAGGTTGAATTGGAGTATATGTTTTCATATTTTGTTAAAATTAATTGACGGAAAAAAATCTGGTGGGTGCAGTAGTTGTTGGGGTACATTTTCATTTAAGGAATTGTGTATTTACTTGGATTTGGGCCTGAAACTATAAATCGCATGTAAGACCAGTTCAATTTCTGTTTGGTATATATTATAATAAGAAATAGCTTGTGCCCTGAATTTCTTCTTAGTAATTTGCAATATGTGGTTCTTTCTGTTTCTGTTCACAGGATGTAACGAAAGAAGGGAGGGATGAGAATGCTAAGGATTGTGCTTCTTCCCAATCTGAAACTGAACCACATGAGGACATTCTTTTCAACCCTAATGTCTTAACTGAATTTAAGTTGTCGGGGAGTCAAGAGGCAAGTTTGAACCTATTAATATTGTTTGTCAAGTTTATTGGATTCTAAATTTGCTAATATTCAGCCAGAAAATAAATATAAAAAAAAAATGAAAAGAAATATCTGATATGTTTTTGACCCTTTGCCTTCACCAGGAGATAGCAGAAGATGAAGAAAATGTAAGGAAAGTGAGTTCATATCTTACGAATGTTGTGCTTCCAAAGTTTGTACAAGATCTTTGCATGCTTGAAGTTTCACCTATGGATGGACAAACATTAACAGAAGCACTCCATGCTCATGGAATTAATGTTCGCTATATTGGAAAAGTAAGCATTTGTGAATGCTTAAATATTAGCATATAACTATGGAAAATATATATAAATCAATGCCTGAATTGAAATTTATTATTTGTGTTAAAGCTGTCATGTTCATAACTTTTCCATCTTTCTGCAAATGATTGTATTGCTTTTGACATGTCTGGAGCTTTGCTACAGGTGGATGATGGGACAAAACATTTACCTCATTTGTGGGATCTTTGTTCTAATGAGATTGTTGTTAGGTCTGCAAAGCACATCCTCAAGATGATAAGCATAATCTAAGCAGCTTCTACATTGTAAATGATGTTACAAAGTGTGTATACATTGTTTCAATTAATTCCACAGTTTCATCACAATAATTTGCAAAGAGGTGTCGCATGTTACTATGTCAATTGTAAAATGTGACATCTTTTTCCTGCCGTTGGTGTTAGAGATAGAAACCATCAACTTTGCCTACAAGAGGGCGGTCTGGCATAGCTTGCACGCATGCATGTGGAAACACATTTCCTATTCACATCCACTCTTCCCTTCCTAGTCTGATTAAACTGACTCCATCTTGAGCGGGATGTTTTGAGAGATATAGAGGATCATGATATTGCGCCAGCTATATCACATTTCTTCAACTGCTTTTTTGGAAGTATTCAAGCTGTTGGCTCAAAAGTTGCTGCCAACAATATGCAGTCCAGAACCCACAAAAAGGTATGTGTCACATGGATCGATAGTTTCAGGATTTCTTATGGTTTTTTTTTTTTTGGCTTTTACTGCTTTTCAGCTTTGAGCTTTTTGTGAGCTAACTCTTGAGGCCATATGTTCCCTCAGTTTGTGGTCTGTCATTGTAATTGTACAACAATCAAAGCAATTTAGTTGCGTCTTTTTCTTCAGAAGAAAGTTTAAATTTTTTCTTAAATTATTAAATGATGTTTAGAATCTAAAATCTTTACTAAATTCACTCATTTCTTAAATGGAAATGGTAACATGGAATTTTACTCTTGATGGAGAAATCTTGACCCAAGGCTGTTCTTTATGTTTCATATTTTTTTAGGACCAAGGAGGCCATCTAAGGGACAAGGAAGGTTTAAAGGTGGAGCGTCTGCAAGGAAGAATCAGTTGTCATTTATGAATGTTAGCTCGGAAACTCTATGGTCTAACATACAAGAATTTGCTAAACTCAAATATCAGGTATCAGTTTTTATCAAGTCTCTACAAGGACACTGGATATTTCTAGAAGGTTGAAGGAGTCATTTCTTGCAAAAAGTATTTAAAATAAAAATATTTTTTTTGGGTTGCATCTTAGTAAATTTATTAGGCTATATCAAAAAAAATTTAATTAGGTGATTATTATTAATAATTTTTTTTCCCTTGCTTAATTAAAAAACTTGTGCAATTGGGAAATCTTTTACTGTGATTTTTTTTCCAATAGTACATCATCTGACGTCAAGGGGCCATATTCTGAAATGGGATCACATTTTAGATTGGTCCTTTTCCTTTTGATGCTGTAGAAAATAAAACGGACTAATCTGTATCATATGGGATCCTCAAGCACATTCTTTCTTCCTTCCGTGATTCATGTCTAATGTGTGCTGGTATATGTTTGAAATATATTTTCTCATTGTTGTAGTTCGAATTGCCAGACGATGCGAGGTCATGTGTAAAGAAAGTTTCTATTATACGGAATCTTTGCCAGAAGGTAATTATAAGTTCATCTTCTCAAATTGATTCTTGTTTTAATTTCATAACGCCACAATATATTACGCTACTATTGCCTAATGTAAAAAAAAAAAATAATAATAATAATAATAATTTTGAGCACATGCTGTGAAGGATGGACAATAGTTTTAAGATTAGTTCAATTGCATATTTATGGTATATCATCTCTTACATTTATGCATTTTCCTTCTTATGCTTGGCGCTTTCTCATGCTATTGTCTGCTTTGTCTAAATATTTCCTATTATACATGTCAGGAGTTCGGGTCTTTTATAGTTGGCTGTGTCTAACTTATTATGCCTTAAATCATGTTCCACGAGTATTGATTTGTTAATATCTGAACATAAGCAACTACTATATATCATAGGGGTAAATTACTGTGCTTAGAGTCCCAGAATATGTTATTTCAGTCAGAATATGTATAGTCGCAACAACAGAAATGGAGGTAAATATTTTGCCATTTTGGTTCCCATGTTACCTGTGTGAACAATGATGTTATTTGTTACTTCATTGCCACAGTTTGTCTACCATGATTACTCAGCTTCAAAATTCATTTTATACCCAAGTATTAGATGGAATTTCACTTCCAGAATTTGGAAAACTTATACCACACTTGCCAAACTAGCTGGTCTTCTTGAAACTAGCTATTGTCCAACACGTTGAAATAGCACTTTTCTAACATGTTTTTCTTGGTATACACTGCCTATTTTGATAAGTACTTGTGGAATAAGATTAGTTCTTGGAGCCTGAGTACAGCCACCTAAATTCTTAATATGCTGGGTCCTGGGATTGCTTAATTTGATTTTCATTGTATATGTGAGTTTCCTGTTTTGCAACCCTGCTCAATTCTAGTTAGTTCAAGCACTAACATTTGTCTGCCTTAATGAAACTAATTGTGTATCTCATGTTAATATTTCTATAGCTTAAGCTTCTGAAATAGCACACAACTTGCTTGAATATTGTTTTCTTTACATGTAGGCATAACTATTGCAGCTCGCAAATATGATTTTAATTCTGCAGCACCTTTCCAAACGTCCGACATCATGAATCTCCAACCTATAGTGAAACATTCAGTTCCCTTATGTTCAGAAGCCAAGGATCTTGTGGAAACGGGTAAAATCCAATTGGCTGAGGTATGAGTTGTGCTTTGCTCTAGGTAGAACCAGTCTAGATAGATTTCATGAAAACTCACACAACCACCTATTGCAGAAGATTAAAACTTCTGCTGAGTGATTGTCGTCATGACTTTTTATTTCGTATTCTTGTATGGAAAGATATGGTATTTAGTCATGTGACTCTTTGTTCCAGGGAATGTTTAGTAAAGCCTACACATTATTTTCTGGGGCATTTTCAATACTTCAGCAGGTATGTTATTCCATTATTTGCCCTCTTTGGTTTCCTATGGTATGGTTTATAAATTTATTTTTTAATTGTGTTGCAGGTTACTGGTCCAATGCATCGGGAAGTTGCTAATTGCTGTCGGTTGACATCTCAACTAAAACGATTTTGCGTATTTGTTGCTAATATTGTTTGGTTGATCTTAGTGATATAAAAATTTATGCATCTTGTACTTTGATTTTGATCGTAGCTGTCAGGCACTAATGTTCCCCTGCAAGACATGACTGATTATAAATTTTTGCATCTTTAAATTAGCAATTATTTGGTTATAAGATTGATTTTCGATTCAGTGATCTGCACTTATAAAAGTAAAGCAGATCAATATGAAAATTTGTTTATGATTTGCTTGAGCCTGACCCGAGTTCCCTTTCTTAACTTTTCAGGTATCTTGCCATGGATTTGTATCATGCAGGAGACATGGCTGGTGCGATAATGCAACAGCACCAGGAATTGGTAATAAATGAACGGTGCCTAGGTTTGGACCACCCTGACACTGCTCACAGGCATGCTCTTCTATTCTTTTCTTTTGTTTTAATGCACTGAGGTGTTTGGATAGTATCTGTCAATTTGTAATGTTTGATGATATAAACTCATTGAACGTAGTTATTTGCTTATCCCAAAAATAATAATAATAATTACGGTCGTGATTATTTCAATTACCACAAGTTACTATTTCAAATATTAGCCAGTAATCTCTTTCTTAAATGACTCCTTCTGTTCTAAGTGCAAGTTAAAGGACGAGGTCATGAGTTTAAAACCCATTTTATGCGTACATAATTTACCAATAAAAATAAGAATTCTCATATAAAGAAATCAAAAGTGGATGTGGTTTTCAGAATGAGTTAGGAAAATCATGTGTAACATGAAATAGATTTGTTTCTATCTATTACTTATCAAAAAAATTAAATTAAAAAAAAAAAAAAAAAAGATTTGTTTCTATTTCTGTGTATAACAGGAGAAAATTGTTTTCTTTTTAGTGTCCAAGCAACCCTCTCTTACAGGCACATAGAGATCTAATTCTTGGTTCACTGCAGTTATGGCAATATGATTCCTTTCTACCACGGACTCAACCAAACAGGACTGCATTACGGCACATGTCTTGGGCATTGCTCTTGCTAAGCTTGTCATCAGGCCCAGATCACCCTGATGTTGCTGCAATTTTATAAATGTTGCAATGACGTACCAAGACATTGGAAATATGAACACAGCTCTTCGTTATCTGCGAGAAGCTTTGAAAAAAAATGAAAGGCTTCTAGGCGAGGAACATATCCAAACTGCTGTATGCTATCATGCTCTTGCCATTGCATTCAATTATATGGGTGCCTTAAAGCTTTCTCACCAGGTATGTGTCTTAGTAAAATTTAATTTGTATAATTGGATTACAATTAATTATAATTCACTAATTTTTGCCTTTGGCATGCCAGCATGAGAAGAAAACCTATGATATACTTGTCAAACAACTTGGTGAGGAGGATTCAAGGACACGTGACTCCCAAAACTGGATGAAAACATTTAAGATGCGTGAGTTACAGGTTATATATGATCTCCTTGAGTAGATGTGAACTTGTGATAGAATTTTTTTGGACAGTTGTTTTGTGTTCTTAATGAGATTCTGTATTCCCTTTTGGTTTCTGAATTTTGTGAACCTTGTTTGACAGATGAATGCGCAAAAGCAAAAAGGCCAAGCTTTGAATGCAGCTTCTGCTCAAAAAGCTATTGATATTTTGAAGGTACTTTTATTTCTACTTATTTGTTCTGGACATTTTCATCTTTATCCAAGATGAAAGGGAAGGGATCAGATCTCAGAACCGGTTCTGCTTGATAGATATAAATGCTTCCCTGTGCTCATGCTTTTGTCCTTTTTTGCACGGCCTCTCATTCTCTGTATGGTGTCTACAACCCCTACATTTCTGGTTTGAGTTCTTAAAACCCAGGTCTTTTTAGCCTGGTACTACAGCATAGTGTAATAAAATCCCATGACGGATGCCTTTTCAAATTATATTTTTTTGTTAAAAGAAAAGGCTTTAAATAAACTGTCAATCCCTAAAGTTTAGCACACAAAAATTTTTTAATTTTTAATTTATAAGTCTAGCGCACAAAAAATTTTAGTCCCTATAGTTTAAAAATAGTCACTTTTACTCAGATGATGCGACCAAATTAAAAACTGACATGTCATCACTCAATTAGATACATTATGAACTAAAAGTGATCACTTTTAAACTTTAAGCTTTCTAGGGACTAAAATGGATCTCTTTAAGTTTGTTAGGGACTAAAAGCTAGCTCTTAAAACTTTGGGAACAAAATTGCTAATGGACTGAAGTTTAGGGACTAACAGAGTATTTTGGCCAAAGAAAAAAAGAAAAAGTAGAAACTGCGAAGAGCCTTGTAACTCAACTGGTACTTTATAGTGTTTTTAATGGAAAAGTCCAAGGTTCATATTCCCCCACCCCTAAGTATTGAATTATCAAAAAGAAAAATTGAGAACTGAAAATGCTTCTGGGTATCAATCAGATGCTTGTTTCTTGCTTGGAGCTGTCCTAACTTCCCTAAAAGACATATTGTTTCTTTTTTGGTGGGTACTTGGGATTTTTCATTTGATATTTGCTGTTGCACAACAGGCCCATCCTGACTAAATACAGGCATTCCAAGCTGCTGCAACAGCTGGAGGGTCTGGGAGTTTGGGCACCTCAGTCAACAAATCTCTTAATGCTGTGATAATTGGTGACAATCCTCCTCGAGGGAGGGGAGTTGATGAAGGAGCTGCCTGTGCAGCAGCTGAAGTCAGAAAGAAAGCTGCAGCTAGGGGCCTCTTGATACGTCCACATGGCATTCCGGTACAAGCTATGCCACCACTCACTCAACTCCTCAATATTATCAATTCAGGTATGACCACTGACGCGGCAGAAGGTGGGGAAACTGATGAAGTGAAGAAGGAAGCCAATGGCCATCCTTCAAATGGCCCAGTGGATTCCAAAAATGATGAATTGACATCAGGGCAAGAAGAACAGGCTCCTGCTGGATTGGGCACAGGCTTAGCATCATTGGATGCCAAGAAACAAAAAGCAAAAGTCAAAGCTGCTGCTTGAATTGTTGCGCAGTTGAGATTATGCTGATCGGTAAGGAAACCCCTTATTTATTTATGAGAATTGGAATGATTTCCAATATGGCATCAGAGCCTTTTGTTTTGTTGTTTGAGTGATGAACATCCCTTTTATCCATGGATCTCAGAAGCTATAAAGGGTATTGAGACGTGCCCGTTGACCAATAGGTATTCCTTTTCGTTTTAACCAATAATCAGGGTCATATACTCCGGAGATGCCAGCCAATAGATTAGATATATTCTTCTAGGTACTGACTGAAGAATGAACCTGTCAGTTTTCCTATCTTTTGATTTTTAATTAAATTTTGAGCAATTTTGGGGCGTCATGTGAAAGCATTTCAATGTTGAATATGTAAAACAGGTGTTAATTTCCCTCAAAAAATGAGATGAGCTTATTTCCTTTGTTTGAGAATCAGCTCTCTTTTTAATTCTTTGTTTTGTATAGTTTTAGAAATCATTGTTTTGATGAAGAAAATCCTCCATTCATTGGAAAATACGTGGTACTCCAAATCAATAAAAACAAGTTACCTTATTCCAAAATATGACATAAGTTCAACAGGCAACCTTCAAATCTTAATGTAGCACTCATCCAAACCAACAGCAATAGTCACATTCGTAGCATTCATTCCAACCATTAGCAAAAGTCACATTCATAAGCAGTAATAAATTAAGAATAGTCCCGTTTAGCAAACATGATGACGTTTCATCATTAAAAAAAAAAAAAAAATCTTAGAGATGCCTTGTTGGAACAAACTAAAGCCACTTTTGCTGGTGATTTTAAAAGCTGAAAATCCAGAGCTATTTTCCTTTTGAGAGAGATGCATAATGTGATGACCTCCATGCATAGGAGAAATTATTTTATGAGATTGTTTCATGGTGCATCCTCTTATAGCATGTGGGTTTTCGAGTGTGGAGACCATCAAATATGAGAGGGATGATTCATGAGATTGTTTCATAATGAAAATTTTTTCCCACCTTTTTATTATATTTCGGTTGAAAAAAAAAAAAAAAAAAAAAAAAAAAAAAAACCAACTTTGTAAGGAGTGGGTGAAAAGATTTGATAGGATGCGGAGTCTTCAACTATTATGGTTTAGGGTATTTCAAATAATGCAAATATATTTTTTTTTTAAACAAGTAAATAAACACACACACACAGGGAGTGGGAAGTCGAGTTTAATATCACACAAGATAGTTGAAGTTCATAATACTTTTTTTTTTAATTTTTTTTTTATACAAGATAGAATTTCTATTCTACCTTAATTTAAGTGTATATGTGTGTGAAGCTCCTTTCTAGAAACTTGAACCCCGGCTCTTGCCCTCTACACCCCACAAGCACTTAGTACTTATGGAGTGACTATCGCACTAAAGGTGTGCGGTGGTTATAATACTAGTAATATAGACTAGTATTCACTATGAAACATCATTTAAGAAGGCACTAGACACTACTTTAGTTTTAAATTTCATGGTTCTTATAAAAAATAAAACTTTCATATAATGGAAAATTATTAAGTAGTTATGGAGTATAAATGATCTGCATTTCAAATCAATAAAAGCATCATATCTAATTCAAAAATATGACATAAGGTCAACAAACAACTTTTCAACTCTTCCCCAACGTAGCACTCATTTGTATCATTAGCAAAAGTGACATTCATGGAAACAATAAGAAATTAAAGTCCTTTTAGTTTAGCAAAAATGATGAGAACTTTGTTATTTAAGAAAAGAAAAGAAAATTCCTAGAGATGTCTTGTTGGAGAAAGCTATGCAAGGTTACTTTTGTGGGAGATGCACAATGCAATGATCTATACAATGAAATTATCTTATAAGATTGTCTCATGGTGCGTCATTCTTATAACATGTGGGTTTCATAGATATATGAACCTAGCTACCAGATATGAGAAGGGTGTGTCATGAGATGTTTGAATGAGATGCTTTCTCTTATGCAGGATGGTCTGGTGCAATCTAAATGGTGTATTTCTTACACGCTATATAATATCTACCCATTATAATTTTTATGTTTGGTTTTTGGGATTTCTCTTTTCTTTGGAAAATATTAAAAATATTATGCATTTTACTACGTAAACTTTACAAATTAACGTGATAATAAGTGTGATTGATGGATTTTAAAAACATAATTAATGATTGTTTGGATATATATATTTTTTGGTGATTGACGACATGTTTGTCTGTAAGGACAATATAGTAAAGTCTAGGGTTGTCCTAAAACAATTTGAGGTCTACAACAATTTTATTTGAGTTTTTATTTTTTATTTTAAGTTCAAATATCATTTAATATCATATTTAAAATTTATATTGTAACTTTATTTTTTAGTTTCATTTTTCTCGCTTTTTTATATACAAAATTACTAACTATGTTTCTAAATTTTACTTTTTCTAACATCTACTTTTAAAATTAGAGCCAATTTTGTAGTATCATGTGGAAGCATTTCAATGTTTGATATATAAATCAGTGTAAATTTCCCTCTAAAATGAGGTTAGTTTATTTCCTTTTCTTATGTAAAACAACATGCCCTTTAATGTGGTATTATCTTTTTGCATATTACTTCTAAGGGTTTTCTTTTAAAATGATGTGTTCCAGAATAGCCCATGGCTGGATGGTGCTTCAACACGGTTTCCCCATTGCAAATGAAGCAGGACAAAATGCTTCAAAATTTTATTGTTTGCTAGTTGTTTCCTTTATCAAAGTCTGATAGGATTTTTTTTTTTCCCAGGTATACAGCTTCAGATCTCACTCTTCAGTGAAATCCCATTTTCAAGGTGCAATTTTACTCTTTGATATACTAATCAAACCGTTCTTCCTTTCTGCAGTCGATCATTCTCCAAAACAATCCCAATAGAAGAAGAACAAGTTAGAATTACAATCAAATCATCAATATTTTTACCAAAGGTTAATATGTTCTCTGTTCCATCTAGATAATACATATATATGCATTGGCTTTTGGCTTAGGCTGCATGAATTCGTTACATGCTAGGATTGTATATGACAAAGCTCCAGTATATGATATAGTATTGATCTATGATGGAGTTTGTTTTGTGTTGCTGTTTTAGATGTGCGTTATGGGAGTCATATTTTTTTCCTTCAATGTAATTGAATCATTATTATTATTTTTAATTTTAGGAAAAAAATAATAAAATGAACTTTCATAGTGGTGGGCGGGCAGAAAGATATGATGGACACGATCACACAAAGTCTTCAACTGTCATGGTCTAGATTATCTCAAATAATACAAAGTTGATAATATTAGTGATATAGCTAGATTAGTATTTACTATGAAATAGTTTTCAAAAAGCACTGATTAGGCCTTTGTCCTTTTGTTAAGTCTAGGTCTCCTCAAATAATACAAAAGAACGATCACTAGACATCGCTACGAAACATTTTACAGGAACGTATTACATACGAAATAGGAAAACATCAATGCTATGGGCTAGTCATCACTACGAAACATTTTCTTTGAAAGCACTATTGAAACCAAAGTCTTCAATGTGCATGTTCTCAGATAATGCAAAAATCAAAACCGTTGACACCAAAGTCTTTGGCACCTTTAGTTTACGTATTCTCAAATAATACAAAGCTCATGACACCAATGCTATGGCCTAGTCACTACTACAAAACATTTTCCATGAAAGCACAATTGAAACCATAGTTTCTAGCCTCTTCTTGAGAGTGGATCTTTGCAAATAATGCAAGACTCATAATATCAAGAACTAGTGTTCACTATGAAACCCTTTCCAACAAGGCACTAAACACAAGTCAGGAGAGCACAATTGATTCCAAGTATTTGTACTTTCGATGAGTCCAAGTCTTCTCAAATAATGCAAAAAACACAATACAAATAGTATGACTTAAGTTCCAAGCTACCTTATTCCAAAATATGACTTTTGTTCAATAGGCAACTTTTCATTCAAACCAACAAGAATAGTCACATTCGTAGCACTAATTCAAACCATTAGCAAAAGTCACATTCATATTCACCTTCATAGTAATAAATATAGAACACCTTTACTAAGGTATTCTGAAAGGTGACAGAAATACAAAATTTTTTCAAACACTAGTAAAGCAAAGGAGGGCAAGAAGCAAAATTATACATCTTAAGATTGAGGATGGGACCTTTACTGAGGATTTTGAGGTAATTGAGAACACCTTGGTTAATCACTTTCAAACTCAGTTTGCAGAAATAGAGTTAAGGTCCCTTCAGGACATTACTCAGGAGCTTTAATCCTTCCTTATTCCACAAATTGATCAACACCAGCAACATATGCTTGACATGCCTATTACAGATGAAGAGATTGAAATGGTTGTTTTTCATATGGGATCCCTTAAAGCCCTTGGACCTGATGGAATTCCTGCCTTGTAAAGCAGGACATCTTTCTTTTTGTCAAGGCTTTTTTCCACTCTGGCTCCCTTCTTAAATCTCTAAACCATACTTTTCTCACCCTTGTACCCAAAGTGAGCAATCCTGAGGAAGTATCCCATTTTCGGCCAATTAGCCTAACGTCTCCTATAAGATTATATCTAAAATCTTAGTGAATAGGCTAAAACCTCTCATGGATAAGCTAATCTCTCCTTTCCAGAATGCCTTTATTTAGGGTAGAAGTATCACTGATAACATTCTCCTTGCTCATGAGATATTTAATACCCTAAAAAAGAAAAAAGGAAGGAAAAAAAGTTTTGGGGCTTTGAAAATCAATATGTGCAAAGCATATGATAGAATCAATTGGACTTTCCTTCAAGCTGTCTTGTTAGCCATGAACGTCAGTCCCACTTGGGTCAATTGGATCATGGAATGTGTCACCACAGTTAAATATACCTTACTTGTTAATGGCAACCCAACTCATTCATTCCAACCATCTCGGGGCATAAGACAAGGTGATCTCATTTCTCCCTACCTCTTTCTTCTTTGTGCCAATACACTCTCCGTTGCCTTAATCCATGCTGAAAATAAGAAACAGATCAAGGGTATTGCAATTGGAAGGCAGGGGGTATCCTTCACTCACCTTCTTTTTGCAGATGACTCTTTTTTCTTCTTCCAAAATGATATTTCATCCCTTTCTAATCTAAAAAGGATTATTATGTGGTATTGTTCTATCTCGGGTCAATGCATCAATTTTGCTAAGTCTGGCCTCTATTGTTCTCCTAATATTCCTCAAAATGAGCAAATTATCATTGCTAATTCTCTTCAGGTCAATCTTGTCCAGCAACCTAGTAGGTATCTTGGCATTAATTTTAAACTTAGAGGTAGGAGAGTTTGTGACTTTCAGGACTTAGTTGACAAAGTCCAAAATAAGCTTAAGGGTTGGAAGGCTAGACTTTTGTCTCAAGCTGGGAGAGCTACCTTAATTTCTTCTGTTCTACAGTCTCTACCCCTTTATACTTTCTCTTGCTTCAAAGTTCCTAATTCTGTGTGCAAGAAATTGGATACCATTGTTAGGTCTTTTTGGTGGGGACATGATCTTGGTACTAAGAAGCTTCATTTAGTTAATTGGGGTAAGCTGTGCAAACCTAAGAGACTGGGTGGTCTAGGGTTCAAAAACTTTAGTTTTTTCAACCAAGCAATGATAGTAAAACAGTATTGGAGACTGCAAGATAACCCCAATTCTATTCTGACTAGGACCTTCAAGAAAAAATACTTCCTTACTTGCTCCTTGAGAGAATACCAACCTAAACCCCATCACTCTTGGATATGGAGAAATATAACTGAGACTCAATGTTCTTCCCTTCATCATGGACGCTGGCTGATTGGAAACGGAAGCCAAATTCCACTCTCCCATCCAGATTGGTTTCAATGCTCAAACCATGTCCTTAGGGAGTATGGTTTGCATAATGGCACAGTTGCAGACTTAGTTGATGCTCAATCCAGGTCATGGAAATGTGATCTAGTTAGGAAAATCTATCCACCTTCCAAAGCTAAGGAGATAGTCCAAATTCCTCTTCCTAAATCCCAAGGCAATAGTGACAAATTGATTTGGAAATATTCTACATCTGGAGCATACAAAGTTAGTCAAGCATACAATCTTATTCACCAAGAACAGAACACTCCCCTCCAGAATGCTTCAATTCTAAGGCCATCTGTTTGGAGTTTTTTCTAGAAAGTGAAATTACCACTGAAGATTTTAATGTTCATTTGGAAATTGCTGCATAATTGCTTGCCTACTTTTGATAAGCTGAAGGAAAGAGGTATCCCAGTGGCAGGAACATGTATAATGTGTAATAAGTCAGATGAATCTGCCATTCATCTATTTCTGGAATGTAACTGTGCAAGAGCAATTTGGTATGGTTCGAATCTTGGCTTAAGAACCTTAGATATGGACTTTACTTCAGTTGATCAGTGGCTCAGTCAGTGTATTGTGTCAAGAACAGATTTGGAACAGGACAGAATGTGTTTCCTGCAGACTATCTTCACCACTCTTTGGTCAATTTGGAACCATAGAAATATGGTTCTGCATCAGGGTCTATCTCCTAATCCCACTGAAGTTATTCTAATCTCTCATTCTCTCATGTGCAGGTATCAAATAGCTTTCAGCCAAAGGCAAAAGACCAAACCAAGTGAGAAGCAAACCTTACAAAGAATTCCCCACCAAAACTGGCAGATACTCATCAAAGTGTAGCTAGCAAAAATAGGAAAACTAAGAGATATGGCTTTGCTTTTGAAGCTACTACCATGGCAGGGGTCACTATATGCAGAGGTGCAGCTAACAGTGGTAGACAATCAGTATATATGGTGACTCAGGAGGCAATGGTGGAAGCAATTTTCTAAGCCAAGGATCATGGTTTTAGCAGAATGCTTGTATTGTGCAACCATAAAAAGCTAGTCCAAATCTGCAACCTGTACAGCAAACCCTCATGGCAAGATCAAGCTCTCCTTGCTGACCTATGGCATTGAAGCAGCAAAGCTTGTGTATATTTGTCCATTTTGTTCCTATACTAGTCATGACAAATATATTTCACATAGCCTCTGTAGCTGCTAATTGTCCTGGTCTTTTTGTAAACTGAACTAGCCTGCTAAGGCTTAAACTTTGTATTCTCCTTAGTTTATAATGTTATGCATCTGGTATCAACAAAAAAAAAAGAAAAAAAAAAACAATCCCGTTTAGCAAATATGATGAGGTTTCATCATTTGAAAAATAGAATTTCTTAGAGATGCCTTGTGGGAAGAAACTAAAGCCACATTTGCTAACAATTTTAAAAGCTGAGAATCCAAGGTTATTTTCCTTTTGAGATAGAAGCACATTGTGATGACCTCTATTTATAGGAAAATGTTCTTTTGAGATTGTCTCATGGTGCATCCTTTTTACAATATGTGAGTCTTCTAGTGTGTGGAGACCATCAAATATGAGAGGAATGATCCATGAGATTGATTTATAACTTTATAAGGTATTTTTTTTTTTTTCCTTCATTGACAAGGATTTTTTTTTCACATTTTTATATTATTTTGGTTGAAAAAAATGTAAAAAATAAAAACTCTCTAGGGGGTGGGTGGAAAGATATGATTGGATGTGAAGTCTTCAACCGTCGCATTCTAGGTTATCTCAAATAATGCAAAGTTCATAATACTTGTGTAATAGGCAAGTATTCACTATGAAACACTTTCCAAGAAGGCATTAGATACAAATTTAGTTTTAAATTTCATAGTTCTTATCAAGAAAATCCTTCATGTTATGGAAAATTATTAAGTAATCACATTGTATAATTGAGGTGGCGCTTCAAACCAATAAAATCACCTTACCTATTTCAAAAATATGACATAACAACGAATGACTTTCCAACTCTTCTCCAATGTACCTCTTGACGTAGCACTGATTCATTCATTAGCAAAAGTCACATTCATAGAAACAATAAGAAATTAATAAGCTCTTTTTTTTTTTCTTTTTCTTTTTTTTTTGCATAAATGAGAATTTCGTTATTTAAAGGGGGGAAAAAAATCCTAGAGATGCCTTGTTGGAGGTAGCTATTCTGTTACTTTTGTGGGAAATGTACAATGCAATGACCCATTCAGTGAAATTATCTTATAAGACTGTCTTATGGTGTGCCTTTCTTTTAACATGTAGGTCTTATAGGTGTATGGGTCTACCAAATATGAGATGGGTACTTAATGAGATGTTCTAATAAGATACATTCTCCCATGCAGTCTCATGTAATTTAAATGGTGAATTTCTTACATGCTATCTAATATCTAACACATGATGATTTTTTACCTTGGGCTGTTGAAATTTCTCTTTTCTTGGGAAAATATTAAAGATATTATGAATTTTACTACATAACATTTACAAATTAATGTGATAATAAGTGTGATTGGTGAATTTTAAAAACATAATAAATGAGTATTTGATTTTTTTTTTTTTTCTGGTGATTAGTGACACATCCGTTGTAATGACAATATAGAAATTTTGTTATAGTATCCTAGAATCACTCTTTCTCTTTTGTGTATAGAGATATATATTCAACTCTCTAGTTGTTATCTCGTTGCCAAGGCTAGCCCTCGACAAATTGAGGCTTAAGGTAACAATTTTATTTGAGGTTTTTTATTTATTTCTTTTTTTTTTTTTTTTAATTCAAAGATCATTATTAAATTTTATATTGTAACTTTATTTTTTATATATTTGTTTTGATACAAGATGTAAATTCTACTCTAACCTAATTTAAGTGTATATGTGTATGAACTTTCCTCCTAGAGACTTAACTTTATTTTTAATTTCAATTTTTTTCCTTATTTATATACAAAATTACTAATTATATTTTTAAATTTAAGTTTTTTCTAACCACTACTTTTAACTTTATTTAAAGATTTTAATTTACCTTAAATAAAGTGATACAGGGGAAAGAAAGTTGAAATCTAATTTCCTAATTTGATTTTGGTAGAGAGAGAGAGAGAGAGAGAGAGAGAGAGATTATTTAGTGTGTGGTAATGTGAAAGATTAGATGGCTAATATTGACAACCATTGTTTGAGAGAGAGACATATAAAAAATTGAAATCTCAAATCATTATGAGAAATTAACTTGAATGATAATTTGATACATTCATATAATTTTATTTTTGTTAAAAAATTTGGGATTTCAAATGATTTGGGGTTTTATTATTCCCACCACTTTAGAGGCCTTATTGAAGTGAGGCAGCTCACATTGTTTTTAATTATAAAAAAATAATTATTAATTAAAAATTTTTGCGGCCCTAGGCTAGGCAATGGCTTAAGTGGCCTGCCTAGCTCATTGCACCAGTTTTTTATTTATTTTTTATTTCTTACTTTTTCACGTTGGAGATACATCTTTATATATTTTCATAATATTCATATCATTTTCATCTATTTGGTGAAAGCACATATCCTATTAACGCTTTGTTTGTTTTGCTGGAAAACCTTCTGTAAAAATAGTTTTTCACATTTTTTAGTGTTTGGTAGCATAAAAAAAAAACCTGGTCAATGAAAAACTATCTTTGGTCAACGAAAAACCCTAATAAAAATAAGGCTTATTTTCTACAGGTTGTTTTCCCAAAAAAAATTTTAGAAAACAATCTCTCTCTCGCGCGTTGCATCTCCTATAAATATTATCTTCATCTATAACCGTAGGAAACATAATTTTTTGGCGCCTTCTCTCTCTCATGGTAAGTTTTCTCACTTTTTCTTTCTTCCATTTGCTTTTTCTCTCCTCACACCCTCACTGTCACTAACTCTGGTCTCTCCTCTTCCCATAGATCTCTCTCTCTCTCTCTCTCTCTCTCTCTCTCTCTCTCTCTCTCTTCTCTCTTTTCTCCATGTTTCTCTTCCCCTCTTTAACACAATTCTCTTATTAGATTTTTTTTTCCTTCACTGATCGGTCAATAGCTCCGACTTGCAAAGGAAAACAAATTAGCAGTAGTAATTATTTCATTCCTCTCTACAAAAAACCCAATTCTTTGCTTTGAATTTCAAGCTCGATTTTCTTTTTTCTCTAAGAAATTTTTGGTTTGATGGATTCCAGGCAGAAGTTACTTTTTTTTTTTTTTTTTTTTGTAAATAAAGTGCAAAAAAACAAAATTAAAAAAAATTAAAAAAGTAGAAGAAGAAAGAATGAATGAAGTAAAAGATGAAAATTTCAAACATGGTACCTATATTGCTCTAAATTGCTTTTACATGGGACAATCTTTACTGTGAACTAATAATATTGTTATATAATGAATGATAATTGTTTAGGAGAATTGCATTTGTTGGCAAATATTTTTTTTTGTTGGCAGATACTATGCAGTGATGATATATTGTACAGTATATTATGTAAATACATAATTTAGTATAATATTAAAGATTTGCGGTTAACTATAGTAGACAATTAGTATACCAACAAAAAGAGTAGACAACTAAAAGTTATTGTTATTTATACTTATTGAAAATGTATTCCCCTATCAAATTTATATATATATATATATATATATATATATATAGACAAATGGTTGATATATATGTGTGTGTACGTATGTTACTGTCTATATATATGAGCAAGATGAGTGGTAGAAATCATGAAAATTTGACAATTAATTATTTTTAATTGTACCTATTGTCAAATTTTTAGTATGAAAACCAAATTCATTCTTGGTTTTTTATTTGTGATGATTACATTAGTTAGTTTACATAATATACATGTTTTAAATTATACAAGAAATATTTTTAAAAAAAAATTGCATACCAAACACCAGAAAACATTCTCAAGCTCATTTTCAAAGTTATTACTAAAAATTGGAAAATGAGATAGTTTTCTAGAAAATGCTCTTTAGGAAATGAACCATTTTTCAGAAAACGTTAATCCTTAAACAAACAGAGCGTAAGTCTTTTTCCTTTTCTCAATGAAAGTGAATCATTTTTTCTCACCTTTTATTTTAGTGAAAAAAAATCAAATTCCATGGTGGTGGGTGGAAAGATATAATGTACGTCAAAGTCATAAACTCTCGTGGTCTGGGTTATCTCAAATAATGCAAAATTCATAATGAGTGCATATTTGATAAGACTTGCCTTTACTAGTGATATAGACTAGCGTTTACTATTAAACACTTTCCAAGAAAGCACTGGATACGAATTCATAAAAGGTTTGATATGTCGAGGTCTAGGTCCTTAGTATTTAGTTGAGTCCAAGTCTTTAAGGAAAAGTTAAGGGATGCCCTACCAATTGCCCCAAAGTCATTGGCCTTAATTTTCTTGAGTTTAGGTATTCTCAATTAATGCAAAGCTGGTGGTACCAATAGACTAGTCATAACTAAACATTTTCCAAGATAGAACTAGATATGAAATTAGGATCAGCACCATTCTAACCAAAGACTTTGGTGTCTTGCCAAAGGCTCTGGGTGGAAAGACACCAAAGTCTTTGGTTAGAATGGTGCTGATCCTAATTTTGTATCTAGTACTATCTTGGAAAATGTTTAGTTATGACTAGTCTATTGGTACCACCAGCTTTGCATTAATTGAAAATACCTAAACTCAAGAAAATTAAGGCCAATGACTTTGGGGCAATTGGTAGGGCATCCCTTAACTTTTCCTTAAAGACTTGGACTCAACTAAATACCAAGGACTTAGACCTCAACATATCAAACCTTTTAAGAATTCTTATCCAGTGTTTTTCTTGGAAAGTGTTTCGTAGTAAACGCTAGTCTATATCACTAGTAAATGCAAGTCTTATCAAATATGCACTCATTATGAATTTTGCATTATTTGAGGTAACCCAGACCTCGAGAGTTTATGACTTTGACGTACATTGTATCTTTCCATCCACCACCATGGAATTTGATTTTTTTCACTAAAATAAAAAGTGAGAAAAAATGATTCACTTTCATTGAGAAAAGGAAAAAGACTTAATAGGATATGTGCTTTCACCAAATAGATGAAAATGCTATGAATATTATGAAAATATATAAAGATGTATCTCCAACGTGGAAAAGTAAAAAATAAAAAAAATTGGCGCAATGAGCCAGGCAAGCCACTTAAGCCATTGCTTAGCCTAGGGCCGCAAAAAATTTTAATTAATATTTATATTTAGGTATATTTTAAAATATTTTTAGACATAATTTATGTTTATTTTAGGTTTTAAATTAAGTAATAACAGTACAAAAAAGTACAAAAACACTCATGAAGTACAATTCTCCGTAGTAGAGCACTTGAATTCCCTGATTCACTAGTGGAAAACTATCAATCAATCTATCAGTACTCATTTTATGTACAATATTTAAATGTAATAAACAAACAAATTGTACACAGTCACAACAAATGCCAGACCAAAAAAAAAAAAAAAAAAAAACTAAACAAAAAACACATAAACTTATAAAACCCAGAAAACTAAAAAATATAGTCTAAAAGAGGCTCGTACCAAAATTTGTTTTGGTTTGGTTAAAGAAATAAAATATTTCGGTATCATTTTGAAATTATGGTTAATTTTATATTTTATATATATATATATATATATATATACACATATATTTAAAAGTCTTTATTATAATTATAATTTTATTTGTCTCACGTAATATATTTCAATAATAATAATTATATGTAGATTTTTATTTTAATTTTTTTCCTAAATAAGATACACCTATTGTTAGAATATGTTAAATAGAAAAAAAATAAATTTAGGGGTAAAGCCTACAATACACGGCTGTGTCGGTAGACAAAGACAAAGTTTTGAAGAGTTGAAAGCGTTTATTCAAAACTTCGTACTTTATTAGAGAGTTATTCACAACTTTGTATGGGACAACATTGTTCAGGCCAGCTGAACAAAAAACAATGAATAGGCTCTTAAAAACAAATTCTTTCTTTCGCTTTATTTTCAGTCTCATATATATATATATATATATATATATATGTATATAAAACTCTCTAAAATAAATTATCTTCTTGCACCTTTTTTTATTTAGAAAAAATCGT
The DNA here is from genome assembly GCA_033629205.1 of Lithocarpus polystachyus. Taxonomy (NCBI): domain Eukaryota; kingdom Viridiplantae; phylum Streptophyta; class Magnoliopsida; order Fagales; family Fagaceae; genus Lithocarpus; species Lithocarpus polystachyus. The sequence goes on from CM066165.1 coordinate 3,839,508, forward strand.
TATCGTTGGGTGGAAAGACACATGATGCGAATTGCGAAGACTTAATTAGTCCAAGTCATCTCAAATAATGGATGTAACTTTTTTCTTTTGGAAAAAGCACAAGATATGATATGAGAAAGTGGTATGTGTAGTGGGTATATATAGGATGGTGGTGGTAGTGTTATTTCAACTCAAGACCTATATTTTGCTTGGGAGTATAAATCAGAGTTGAGCAAAAACTTTGTCAGTCTTATTGTTGTAGAAAATCGGAAAACGAAAAAGTAATGGAGCTGGGACGTTATTGGTGGTGGCCGGTGGTGTTAGTTTTGGTTCATTTTGGTATGAATGGGTGCTTTGGTTGCTTGGAGCAAGAGAGAATTGCTCTCTTGGAACTCAAAGCTTCCACTGTCAACTACACTGATGAATCTTATTTTTCTCATTGGGACTCAGCCGACAAAGAGAGTGATTGCTGTGAGTGGGAAAGAGTCCAGTGCGACATCACTACTGGGCATGTAATCAAACTTTTTCTTAATGATACGATTTATAGGAGTGGAGAAAATGAAAGAAGTTTGTACTTTAATGCTTCTCTGTTTCTTTCTTTTGAAGAGCTCCAGTACCTCGATTTGAGTTATAATAGAATTTGTGGATTCATTCCAAATGAAGGTACCAAGTTTATATCCTAAAAAAAGTATGTAGTATTTGTGAATTTTTTACTTTTTTCTATTACTTGTTTTTTTTTTTTTTTTTAGTGGAAGTGAAAAAAATTAGTTGCATGTTGGAATCATTTTATAATGTTTTGTGGGAATATATAGTTGCCCACATGCAAATTGAAGCATCTAAATTGCAGGTTTTGAAAGATTCTCTATTTTGAGCAAGCTTGAAGTGCTTCACTTGAGTGATAATAATTTCAATAACAGCATTTTGCAATCCTTTAATGGTACTATTGCTTCGCTCAAGGAACTTAATTTGGATTACAACAGTTTGAATGGATCAATCCACATACAAGGTAAAATTATTATTAATTAATTTGCAAATGAAGATTAGAAGAGTGTTTCATGCTTATTAAGAGTGTAATATGTTTTATTTCGCTCCTATATCAATCATTGAGATTTATACAACTAAATTTCACTTTTTTTTTTCCGTTCTTTTAAACATTTATTTATGGAACTGTAGTAACTTTAAGAAAAACAAAATAACTGGCCATTTATATTATTAGGAAATGTTAATGCGCAACTTCACCTAATTAAAAATTAGTATAAATTAATAAAGTGACTGAAAATATTACTTAAGTAATATGTGAAATTCAAAAAGTTAGTTTTATTGGTCACATCTAAAAAAGTTGGTAAAAAATCTGACATAAATTAAAATGATTGGACATAAAATTATTTCTTAGACTACCCTATATTGATAGACATTTTCTTAATATATATATATATATATATATATATATATATATATATATAACTCCATAACAATTACTAATTATTAATAAATTTAAGATAGAGAGTATGACAACATGTGGACGGTTTGCCATGTTGATAAATTATTAATAAATTATTGCCGGATTTTACTATTTTAGGCACTGGTCCGAAAGTCTGTGTTCAAATCCCACTGTGAAGTTTGGCGTAACCTGTTATATTTATTTATTAGACATATTTAAACTCCCGTCTAATGGAAAATTATACCTTGAATTGGGTATACTATTAATAGGGTTATTATACCCTATTAAATGCGAAGATTTAAATGATTCAATTCCGTGCTTATTTATTGCCGTGATTCCCAAGAGGTGTATGGAAATGTCATGGATGATTGGATGCTTACGTAACAATCTCAGATAATGTGAAAAAAAAGTGTGACTTGGCATTCCAAATGAAGAAAAAGAATAGGTAACAATAAGTCAGTAATAAAGTTTGGAACTTTGCTTTTTGGTCAGTGATAAAATTTGGAACCTAGCATGTCATAAATTAGAAAAATCATTCTAATAACCCATGAGAGCTCTTGAAGTTGAAACACTGACAAAATTTAGGGGGAAAATAGGTAAAAATGACAAACTATTATATGACAACATAAAAAAAAAAAAAAAAAAAAAACACACACACACACACACATAGACACACATACACATTCACATGCCCTTTTTATTTTGGGTAAATAAGGATAACAAAAACAAGCCCAGTGAGTCAAGTTATAGGCCATTCCATTGATGGATATGGGGCAAAAGGAAAAAAAGATACATCATCAAATATAGAACAATTAGACTAAAATATTAGCAGAGTCATTCAATTATATAATATAATGTTAGTCAATGATGACTCTTTTTTTAAGCTGACTATAAGTATCATTAAACAAAAATAAAACGACAACAAAAGGTCATTTGATCCAGAGTCCAAACTATCTTCATCCTCTAAGAGAACGGATTGGATGAATGAGATAGTTCAAGAGGAATAATTCTAGAGACATAATCAATCACACATTTAATTTTACAATTTACTAAGTTGTGTCACTGTGAATGGTGGATATTTTCTACTTTATGCGACTCACTACTTCATGTAGACCACTCAAACTCACACAAGTTAGCAAATTATGAAATTGGGTGTGGGAGTAATTGTGTACAAGAAGTCCAAACAGTACATACAAGAAACCCAAACAGATAGCAGAAATGAACGTTACAATCCTTGTTAACAAAATGAATTTAAGATTCTCAAATTGAAATTCAACCTTTAATCTAGAAAAAATCTACAATCTTTTAATTAATTTATTTTTTCATGTAGACTTCAAAGCATTTAACGACTTGGAAGAGCTCTACTTGCGCGGAAATCGTATCAATGACTTCTTGACAACAGAAGGTATGACAGGTTGTCAAATACATGTTCATGAATTAAAATAAAATCCTTATTTACATGGTATGCCGTATGCCTAATGAAACTGCTACAATATTATTTATGAAATATTTTATTTTTCCCTATAGATTCAAACAGCTTAAGTAAGTTGCAAGTCCTAGATTTGAGTTACAACAATTTTAATGCACGAATTCTCAAGTCATTAGCTCTCTTCCCATCGTTGAAGATATTAAATATTGGAGGAAACAATTTGGAAGGATCATACCCTACTAAAGGTAAATTATACAATGCTCAGACTCTTATATACACAGTAAGATATTCATTACCAGCATAATTTTAGAAAACCATAACCTATTATAAACTTTTTATAAAAAATTTTCATGAAATTTCTTTTTAGAAAAATGAAACTATACTTGTGTTCCTTAACATTTGAACCATTCTAACACGATTCTTTTGTAATTTAAAATAAATTTCGTATTACATTTTCAAATCCTTTATTATTCTCGATAGCAATTTTGCATCTCTTGCAATTCTAGTTATAATGATTTGGAATCACTTGTTAAAATTCCATAGTCTTCGAAGGAACATAGAGATCTTTTCTAACTCAAATCAGTTTATGCACATATTCGAAGACCAATGGAACTCGAAAAAAGGTTGTCATGTTTACTTTACCACTTTCTCAAGAAAATAACAAAAGCAGAAGTTTCAGACATTGAAAGTTTATTTCATGCTTTTGAAAACCATTTTGTGCAGATTTTGGACTTTAGAAAAAAACAGGAGTAAAAAGTCGTAATATATAGAAGCATTTACTTTTAAATTTGTTGACATTCTTGTTATAAAATTCCACCTAAATATGAAAAATGTCTTTTACTATGGACAAATTATTCAGTTTTCACTCCTCTCAGCGATGATTTGTTAAACCAAAATCTGTATATATTGCTTTTATTTAAGCTTTACATATGGCATGCCACATATCTTTCTAACAGTAGTAACTATTTCATAGTATACCATTTTAATAATTTTTTATTTTTTATTTCCATGTCTAAAAATTTTATTATTATTTTAGAGTTAGGTGCACTAAACAACCTAGAGCAGCTGTACTTGGATGATTCATCAATTGATAACAGCTTCCTTCACAAAGTTAGAGTTATGAATTCTCTTGAAGTATTGTCAGTGCGAAACTGTCATCTCAACGGTAGCTTACCTGCACAAGGTAGGTTGCTTTCACAATGATATTACTTAGGAAAGCAACAATACTAGAATCTAATCAATACTAATCTCATTTTACAGGCTGGCGTGAACTTAGGAAGCTCCAAGAGATAGACCTCAGCTACAATAATTTTGAAGGGACACTACCTTCATGTATGGCAAACTTGACATCACTTCAAGTATTGGATCTCTCTAACAATTACTTCACCGGGAACATTGCCCACTTCCAACTACCAAGTTTGACATCACTTGAGCACCTCTCTCTGTCAAATAACGACTTCTTGATCCCAGCCAAAATGTCCTTTTCTAACCTCTCAAATCTTAAGGACTTATTAAGTGATAACAATAAAATTGCCTTTGAACCTAACTCTCATACTTGGATTCCAACCTTCCAATTACAGTTTTTGAGTCTTTCTAACGGACTCAATGTCAATGGCACAACTCCTAGATTTCTTCATTACCAATATGAGTTGGTAGTGATTGATCTCTCTCACAATAATTTGGTCGGAAAGTTTCCCAATTGGTTGCTAGAAAACAATACAAAATTGGAGTCCCTTTTCTTAAATAATAACTCTTTCACGGGGCCTTTCATGCTGCCATATGATATTAGTCACAACATTAGGAACCTAGATATTTCAGATAATCACTTACAGGGTCCAATCCCCTTAAATTTTGGTTCAATTTTTCCAAATTTAGAATATTTAAACATGTCTAAAAATGCATTTCAAGGTAGTATACCTTCTTCTTTTGGGAAATTGGTTTTCTTACAATTTCTAGACTTGTCTGAGAATCATTTATCAGGAACAATACCAATGCATTTCGGAATGGGCTGCCACAGCTTAAATTTTCTCAAATTGTCATATAATAACTTCAGTGGCCAAATATTTCCCACCCATTTCAATCTGACTCATTTAGAATCTTTACTTTTGGATAACAATCACTTTTCGGGAATGATCCCAAATAGCATCTCAATATTAAATAATCTTTACGCAATTGATTTTAGTAATAACCATTTTTCAGGCATGCTTCCAACGGGGTTGGGGAACATGTCTTTATGGGGCCTTGTTATGGCCAAAAATCAACTTGAAGGTCCTATTCCAATCGAGTTGTGCAAACTTGTTAGGCTTCAATTTCTTGACCTTTCCGAGAACAATCTATCTGGCTCTATTCCATCTTGCTTCAATTCATCATATATTACATCAGTTTATCTGAATAAAAATTTGTTGAGCGGTCCAATTCCATGTGTGTTCAAAAACAACTCTAATCTAGTTACATTAAATCTTCGAGATAACCTCCTAATTGGAAACATTCCTGATTGGATCGGCAGCCTCTCATCCTTGAGCATTCTTCTTTTGAGAGAAAATCATTTAGAAGGTAGGATTCCAAATCAATTATGCCTTTTGCAAAACTTACACTTGTTGGATCTTTCCTACAATAAATTTTCAGGTACAATACCACATTGCTTGAGTAACATTACTTTCGTGGCATCCACCCAAAAGCCTATTTTTAGAGGTTCTTTGCTCAGGTTTTTTGAGTACCAAATTAGAATGCCGTACTTGAAGACAAATTCAACAAATATGAAAGACTGGAATTATATGGGTTCTTTTGCGACAGATGTAAGGGAGACAGATGAAGTAGAGTTCACAACAAAGAATAGAATTGACTCCTATCATGGAGACATTCTCAACTACATGTTTGGAATTGACCTCTCATGCAACAAGTTAGTAGGTGAAATCCCACCTCAACTTGGAATGATGAGCAACATCCGGGCAATGAACTTATCACACAACAATCTAACTGGACCAATCCCTACAACATTCTCAAACTTGAAGCTGATGGAGAGTTTGGATCTTTCCTATAACAATTTAAGTGGTAAAATTCCACCTGAATTGACCGAAATTACCTTTTTAGCAGTCTTCAGTGTGGCACATAATAACTTATCAGGTACAACACCAGAAAGAAAAAATCAATTCGGGACTTTTGGTGAAAGTAGTTATGAGGGTAACCCTCTTTTGTGTGGTCCTCCATTACATGATTGCACCAAAATCGGAGCTCCGTCTACAATGCTAGTGGATCATGATGGGGAAGATGGTGGTAGTTTCATTGACATGGCTGTCTTCTACATAAGCTTTGTGGTGGTTTATATAGCAGTGTTGTTGGGACTTGTTGCAGTTCTCTACATAAATCCTTACTGGCGTAGGGCGTGGTTTAACCTCATTGAGGTGTGCATTGACAATTGCTACTATTTTGTTGTGGTTCATTACCATAAGTTGTTCAATTTTAGGCTCGCATAGCCCTGCATTTTAATGGTTACATGTACGTGTGTCTCTTTCTAGTGGATTTTGAATCTGAAGTTTGAACTTTGAATAAATATTTCAGTTGTGTAAATTTTGAATTTGGCTATGTTATTCTAATTATGAAGATTGTGTCTTTTAATATTAGACCCATATCAAAACATTGTATTTAACCAATTTTAAACCCAAGTTAATTATTAGATCTATTATGGAAGATTTAGGTTAAATACATAATCATCAATATTATAAAAATGTGCGAAAATTTAAAAGATACAAGATATGATGACCTAGGAAACCAATGAAACAAAATACTTTCAAAGGAAAATCTTAGGGGAACTTGACCTTATAAATCCGATTGAGGTGAACAATTTCACTATAAGATAGATATTTGTAGTCAAAATAACCTCATTCTTCATAAATATAACTATAGTTAACAAACTAAGCTTTGAATTTCATAGACATCTTTTGTTAAGTTATGATTTTTCTCATAACATTAGTGTTGGCTTATTCCATGACAAAAAAGGTTGTAATTATATAAATTTATTTCCTTGTATTTTTGTGGGATTTATTTGTAATGGGTTTAGTATTGAGTGGTAAAGATTTGATCAAGACAGTTAAGGTCATATGATATGCACATCCAAGAAGGTAAACAGTCAGGCCAGGTGTCTAGTTCAGTACAGACTGTCCAGGAAGGTAACTCACAACTTGGATTCGCAACTTGCACCAGTTGTGAGTGACCCACGAAGTTCCCTTATTTTACTGAAAATTGTGACTTTTCGTATTCCCATCATTCATATTATATATACCTTCATTACCCACAGAAATTAGGAGGAGCCTATTGAGAGAAGAACCCTAAGAAAGGTTTCTACAACACACCCACCTTATTAGAGAGAGAGCTACTCATTCTTAGAGAGAAATCTTTATAGTCTCTTTTTCTTCCCTCTCCCATTGTTATATCCATTGAGAGGAGATTTGTACTTAAACACTATCCACACCCATTCAAAGTGTTGAGAGTGTTTTTGGAGCTTGGGAAGCATTGGAAGATGCCAAGGATGGCGGATGCAATATGGAGCTTATTGCAGGATCTGGAAAGTTAGAGAAGACACGGTTCGGCGTAACCTTATTGGAGCAAGAAGCTTGGAGGGCTTAGGTGCATCGGGAAGATTAGGCTTGGAGGGTTTATTGCTATTCATGTATCCCAATTGATTTTCTAATGGATCATTTTACCGCTTGGAGAGTGGCGGAGAGGTTTTTCGCCGAGTTCTTCAGTTTTCTCTTCGATAACAGGTCTCGGTGTTATATTTGTGTTTGCTTCTCTCTTCCCTACTCTATTCCTTTTAATTGCTGCTATGTTTGTGATTAATTATGGTTTAGAGTGTTTTGCCAATTTGGGTATTGCTTATATTTATCATTCTGCACATCAATTGTTTGAATATAAGCTTGTATTAGTTATTTTATAATTAGGGGTATAAACATTCACAAGTGTTTTACACACTAAGTGAGCTTTCATCTCTAATAGTGACCTGCTGCAACATGAACCTCCAGCCCACATACTTCAATGTCCCTTTGAAGATTTGAATCCAATGCACTTGATATTTGGAGATTAATAACTTGAATCCACCGATTCAAAGAGTGTGTGAGTGATCACTGATGGAGACTTTGAAAGAGTAGTAAGTGTAAACCTTTAGATCTCAAACTGAGCAGCTCCAAAGTCTTGAAAAACGTGCCTTAGGATTTCTCTTAAATACTTAGTAAAATAGGTTTAAAACCTAGTCATTTGATGGGTTGAATTTCTAATTTTGAAATACGACTTTTGATCAGCCAAATTTAATTACGATTGGTAAAAACTGTTTAAAATTTAGTTCCTTGAATCAACCAGTTTCTTGTTCTTGCACACTTGAAGCAGTACCCTGAGTATTGCCTAATCATTCCTATTGACTCTATGAGCTATATTTAGACAAGTTTGTGTTCATGTATATGCCAATATAACTATACAAGTTTTTTTCAACTCCTCTTTGACATAGTATGCATTCATATTATTCGCAAAAGTGATCACATTCATAGCAATAGTAAGAAATTAAGTATAACCCCTTTTAGCATAAATGATGAGATCCTAGAGAGATGCCTTTTGGGAGGAAACTAAAGCCAATTTGCTAGCCATTTTAAATGTTGAAAATTTGGGTTATCTTTACTTTTGAGGGAGATGCAAAATGTGATTGACCCATTCATGAAAAAAATTATGTAATGAGAAATTAAGAATGTGTTATGTGTGTTCCTCTTACAGAATGTGTTATTCCTCTTACAGAATGTGGGTCTTATTTGTGGGATTATCAAATACGAGAGGGGTTCCCTTTGAGACTATCTTATAACATAATTTCTTCATATTTTGTTCTCTCAATGAAATTGAATTATAATTATTTAATAACATTTTGAAAAATAAAAAATAAAGAATAATACTTCTCATGGTGGTGGGTGGAAAGATACGATGGAGTGAAGTCTTCAATTACCATGGTCTAGGTTATCTCTCAAATATTGAAATGTTTATAATATTAGTGATATAGATTAATATTTACTGTGAAACACTTTCCAAGAAGGTATTGGATACAAGTAAAACCGATTATTTTTCTTTCTTCTTAAGGCTTTATAAAATAAAGCCTGCAAACAAACATTTAGGGGTTTATACTACGAAAAGATAACAAAACGGCATGGTTATAGAGAAGGGAAGAATGCTCATAAGAACAAGGAAACCTGTAGTAACCCAAAAGGGGGTCTTGCATTTTATGGAATCCCACATTGCCTATAATTGAATTATAATTATTTAATAACATTTTGAAAAATAAAAAATAATACTTCTCATGGTGGTGGGTGGAAAGATACGATGGAGTGAGGTCTTCAACTACCATGGTCTAGGCTATCTCTCAAATATTGAAATGGTTATAATATTAGTGATATGGATTAGTATTTACTGTGAAACACTTTCCAAAAAGGTATTGGATACTAGTAAAACCGATTATTTTTCTTTCTTCTTAAGGCTTTATAAAATAAAGCCTGCAAACAACATTTAGGGGTTTATACTACGAAAAGATAACAAAACGGCATGGTTATAGAGAAGGGAAGAATGCTCTTAAGAACAAGGAAACTTGTAGTGACCCAAAAAGGGGTCTTGCATTTCATGGAATCTCACATTGCCTAGGAAAGCACATGGAAATGTGCTTATAAGGAATGTCCTCCCTTGTTGTGTATGAGGCCTTTTCCCTAGTGTAACCTAGGGAAGAACAAAACCTTGAGGGACTAAGGGTGCGTTCGTTTGGAAGGAAAACAGGGAGGATGGAAAATAGAGGATGGAAAACAGGGTGGAAAATGCTGTTTTTCACTGTTCGTTTGGAGAAGGAAAATAGGAAGGATGGAAAACTCGAGAGAAAATTTTCTCTCCGGGCCTACTTTTTTTTTCCTTCCAAATCGGAAGGAAAATCTGGAGAGAAAAGTTCTATAGAAGCACTTTTACAAAAATACCCTCTTTCTACCTATTTTTTTCAACGTTTTTTTTTTCTTTTTCTTTCAATCGTTGCCCTGAAAGTTTTTTTTTTTTTTTTTTAACTGAACAACGTTGTTCTCAGTGAACAACGTTGGTTTTTTTCTTTTTCTTTTCACTGGACAACGTTGTTCAGTGAACAACGTTGTTCCTTCTTCTTTTTTTTTTTTTTTTTTTTTTTCAACGTTAACATTGTAACAATGTTAACGTTGGTTTTTTTTTTCTTTGAACAACGTTGTTCAGTGAACAACGTTGGTCCCTTTTTTTTTTTTTTTTTTTTTTTTTTTTTTTTTTCTCAACGTTACTGAACAATGATATTTTTTTTTTCTTTTCAACTTTATATATATGATGTGATAAATTTTATATTATTTAATGATTAAAAATAAATTTGTTTTTTACATATTATGTAACAAGGGTATAATAGTCAATTTATATAAATTACATTTTCCATCCTTTCATTTTTCTCTCCAACCGAATACAAGAGTTTTCCATCCTCCCACTTTTCCACTCCCTCAACCGAACACACAAGAGGAAAAACTAAATATTTTCCATCCTCCCACTTTTCCATCCTCACTCCTCTAACCGAACAGACCCTAAGAGAGCCTTTGGGCTGCCCAAAGAGGACAATATCATGCATACGGGGGCGGGGCGTGACAAATGGTATCAGAGCCATGCCTTAACCGAAAGTGTGGGCCCCACACGCGAGGACGCGTGTGCCCTTTAGGGGGGTGGATTGTAGTGACCCAAAAGAGGGTCTTGCATTTTAAGAAATCTCACATTGCCTAGGGAAGCACATGGGGATGTGCTTATAAGGAATGTCCTCCCTTGTTGTGTATGAGGCCTTTTCCCCAGCGCAACTTGGGGAAGAATAAAACCTTGAGGGACTAAGAGAGCTTTCGGGCCACCCAAAGAGGACAATATTAAGCACACGGGAACGGGGCATGACAAAACCTATGATGCTAGACAAAGGCAAAGTAATATAGATCTCACACCAAATGTGGTTGTTTTTGTCTCATAATTAAATTCCTCCCTCATCAAGTTATGTGCGAGCCTATTCAATGGTAGTGTTAGTCGATACATGTGTACAAAAAACTACAATTTGGACAGGTTTTTAAACATTCTTATATCATCCAAGTTACTGGCTCTTTTTTTTTTTTTTTTTTTTGAACCAAGAAAAAACGAAGAATAATAAACAATAAAACAAATTGATAAATTTCTTGTTCACCATTTCTAAAATAAAAAACATGTGATACTATAAAATGATCGACTAATTGGGGTAGTAGCTTTAGCAATCCTGGCTCTATACTATAAGCAAATGAAGCGGTCGCCTAGGGTCCAAGTAAATAAAAGGCCCTCAAATACATAATAATTTTATATCAAAAGTAAACAAGAAAAAAAAAATGAGAGAAAGAAATATTGTGTCCACAATATTTTTATAACAAATCTTAAGTAGCATATTATAACAAGCTGTTATTGATAGCAAAAAAATAAGTTTAGCGGTGGGTTCAAATTGAAATTTATAACTAGTAATAACTTAACACATAGAATTTGATGTAGCACTTCTAAAAAAAAAAAAAAGCAATACACTAAAAAATTTTACAACATTTTTCATAATAGTTTAGTTGGCAAAGTTTTACTAGTTCTCATCTAGATATGCCACTAACATTACTCTTTTACTTGCCACTATCGATCCAAATTTGGTGCCAAAATTTTCTTTTAATTAAAATTTCAATTGCTTTGGAATTTGTATTTTGTGGGTTACTTACATGTGGGTGAAAAAAAATATTAAAATACAGCCTGATAACTTACTACAGGCCCAAAATCTAATTTGGGCTGGAATTTATCGAAATGGACTAGAATACCCAATTGGCTACGTGAATTGAATGAGCATGCCAAAGAAGAGCAAGCAGAGTATGATGAGAGTATCATTTGAGGCAAGAGAACATTTAAAATCTTGAATGCATCCAAAATATCCAAGTTGTTATTGTAAATATCGTTTATTATTCTTTACTACTAGAATTGATGTATGCATGTTAATTGTAAAGTCAGTCTATCATTTTATAGTATCACATCTTTTTTATTTTAGAAATGATGAAAAAGAAATTTATCATTTGGCTTTATTGTTTATTATTCTTCGTGTTTTCTTGGTTCAAAAAAAAAAAAAAAAGCATGGATGATATAAGAATGTTTAGTAGGACGTGGTGAACCTCAATCAACACTTGTAACTTGGATGATATAAGAATAGGTTCACAAAACTTGATAAGGGAGGAATTTGATTATGAGACCAAAACGGCCACGTTTGGTGTGAGATCTAATATTACTTTTCCTTTGCCTATCACGTTAATTGATCTATTTACATTTTAGCCACTTTGTTGTTGTATCAATTTGGCTTTTTCTCAAAATTTTCCCTCAAAAATTTTGTGGTTTTTGTGCAGGGATCAAGACGTGTAACTCGTACTCATTTGGTGATCAATATGTGCACTTGAACGTTAGCATCGTAGGTTTCCTTGTTCTTAGCCACTTTGTTGCTGTGTCAATTTGCTTGTTTTGGTGCTAAACAACATTTATAGAATTCAAAAATTGTTAACACCACAAATGCTAGGGAAGCAAACTCCCACCAAGTCTACACCTACTGCTAAGGAAAAAAAAAGCAAGGGTTACATAATTGTACACAGTATCTTGTCTTCACTTTGTGGCCTCTTGCTAGTGCATTTGCCACTTGATAGAGCCGAGATTTCAATTCACGTAGCCAATTAGGTTTCTCCCTTGAATAAAACTACAGGCCATTCTAGTCTATTTCAGTAAATTCCAGCCCAAATTGGAGTTCGGGCCTGTAGTAAGTTATCAGGCTGAATCTTTTTTTTTTTTTTTTTTTTCTCCCCACTTACAAGTAACCCACAAAATACAAATCCTAAAGCAATTGAAATTTTAATTACATGAAAATTTCGGCACCAAATACGAATCGATAGTGGTAAGTAAAAGAGTAATTTTAGTGGTGGACTTATATAAGAACAAGTAAAACTTTGCCAACTAAATTGTTAGGAAAAATGTTGAGAATTTTTTTGTATATTGTTTTTTTTTTTTTTTTGAAAAGTGCTACATTAAATTTTAGGTGTTAAGTTGTTACTAGTTCTAAATTCAAATTTCAACCAACCACTAAAATTATTTTTTTGCTATGATCAATAATAGCTTGTAACAACATGCTACTTAAGTTTTGTTGTAAAAATATTATGGATATAATATTTCTTTCTCTTTTTTTTTCTTTTTTTTTTGTTTTGATAAAAAATATTATTTTATTTATTGGCTAATATTTGGTTTTAATTAATACTATTATAATAATAAAAATAATTATATTAGTTAAAATTTGGGGGTCTTTTATATACTGAGGTCTCTAGACGACCGCCTTAATTACTTATATAGTTAAAAATTGCTCTTTCTAACTTCAAGTACTAGCTCCATACTGTGAACATTAGCAACAAAAGATGTTAGGACATATGTGATTCATTGTTAGGAACAAATGTCACTATTTTATGTAATTAGCTAATCCTTTGACAAAACGCACTTTACTTGTAATTGGGTAGAGATCTAGGATGTGTTTAATGCTTCAAAAAATATTGTTTCAAGTTCAAGTGTTAAAGCCATGCAATTCTGTTCAAGAATAAAAAAAAAAGTGCAGGATTTTAAAGCTTAACAGCTAGCATCTATCGAGGTCTAAAAGTTGCTGAAACCCGTGGCTCGACAGCTAGCTCAATAGATAGGGTATTTGTCGAGGTTTATGAAGTTCAGTTTTTCAGGACTATTTTTTCAATCAATCCATGAATGTATGTTTGAGCTTTCTTTTTTCACAACCCTAAACATATATAAGGATTATTTTAAGGGCCGTCAAAGGTTGCGCGAGTGTGAAGCAAAGTTTTGTTCATGCAAATTGTGACCGGAGACAGAATTTGTCCTAGTTTATCTTTCTCTTGAAGAAGTTGCTGTGTTTATATACCGTAGGGTTTTGTGATTAAGCAACTTCATGATCTTCATCATCTGAATGAACTGAAAAACTTTGCAGCCAACATCCTTCTTAAGTTGGTGATCAAGTCGCGTACTTGGATCCGCGCAATTCGTTAGTCACGTACTAGGAGCTGTGCATTACAAGGAGAGATTGTCACTACAGAACAAGTCCAATTGGGTATTGGGGTAAGGGTACAACTGTAGGTCGGTATAAAGTACTGAGATTTCTTTACTTGTAACCGCTTGTTTTGATAATAGTGGATTCTAGAAAGTAGTGACCATAAAATCACCCGGTGGGGTTTTTGTCATATATGTTTTCCCCCATTCGTAAACAAATCACCGTGTCAATTTATTTTCCGCTGCATACTTTAGTTAATTGGTGATTTTTTGTGTGCTACCGCACACTTTGCATGTTAATTTGATTAATTAATAAACTTGGCTAATTAATCAATTAATTTATCACAAGGGTCAATACATTCTTGACCTGTCAAGAGCCAAAAAAAAAAAAAAAACAAAAAAAAAAACAAAAATAATTAAAAAAATCCTAAAATGAAAAAAGAAATACTTGGCATGATATTCAATTGATTACTTTCAGATTTTCGTTAACGTTTGCGTGTAAATTCAGATAAAATGCAACATACCTGGGCATATTTCTTTGCATTGGACTCAGTTTCTTTGACAACGGATAAGATTGAAAATGGGGTCATCTTTTTATTAAGGGATTGGCTATTAAAGAAGAACCCAAATCAATCCCATTACCATCTGCTGAGTAAATCCGCTGGACGCCCTGAATCAGATGTCAACAGGGACCAAAGGAGCTTGAAGGGTCTCCCGCGTCTGAGTCCGTTGCGATACCAACATTCGTATGTGAACCGTTTTGAGATAGTAAAGGTGAGCAGCTCTGTGTCGTCATCAATATTTTGAGAATTGTGTTGGATGATAACGAAATTCTGAGGAGGACAGGACATATGCATTCCACATGTACCCCATCCTTGCAAATCACCGCAACCTATTTTCCTATTCTGTTTGCCCAATGATCGATTTTACATGAAATCTCAACATGATTCCGATCACCTTGCATCAAGTCTCCGAATCTCCTCTGTAATCGGCTGTGAGGTTCACTGTAAAACCACAGATGATTACACTTCAAATAAAAAAAACGCCCTAAGCATGCGACGTCACTTACGACTATTGATAAAAATGTGGATATCACAACTAGAATAGATTTTATCATCACGAAGAGAACCGTACAATTTCCCGTTCTCCATGACACTGAGGACAAGTAATCTGCACCATAAATGGGCCCTGTTGCATGGAAATCTGGATAGGCAGCAAAACTTCAAGTTAAAAATGGAAAAATAATTTTTATGTTGGGAACCTTTCCCCGAAACTAAATTAAATCTACCAACCAAACAGAGCAAAACAACCAAAATTCTGGAAAAATATCTGCCAGCAGTAAAACTGCAGAATCATTTGAAACACTTGATTAGTGAATAAAAACCACCGTACCACAAGGTTCACATGGCAAATGAGTTTGAAATGTCATTGTTTTGGTGCTTCCCTGAACAGCCTCCATGAAGGATAGTTCAAGAGATACCTGTGATCTGTGATGATTAATAAATGATGAAATGCAGGTCGAAAGAACCAAATCGAAAATGTAAAAACAAATGATATGCGCGTAAACAGCAAGCAAACCTTGACATCTTCACCGCCAAGTCTACGACCAAAGATGTCTTCGAATATCTGATCTCCACAGTAGAGAATGCCACAGCACGCAAATTAAAATATTGCATTAGATTTCAAAGGTGAAATATCTGTCTCACCCTTCCTTTTTTTTTTTTTTTTGTTTTTCTTTTGCAGTAGCGTCAATGCCTCTATCACACGAAGCCAAGTGTTATCTCTCCAAGCAAAGGACAACCAACCAGCATGCCTCACTGGAAACCCCATCGACGACTGTTGGCGCTGCGACCCAAACTGGCAAAACAACCGCCAAAGACTCGCAGACTGCGCCATCGGCTTCGGCCACACCGCACTGGCGGCAAATGTGGCCTGATCTACGTCGTCACCGACTCCTCCGATCATGCCGCCGCCAACCCCATCCCCGGCACTCTCCGCCACGCCGTTATCTAAGACGAACCCCTCTGGTACTATTCAATGGTAGTATTAATTACCCGATACATGTGGTTTATACAAGTATTGAGGTTCACCACGGCCTACTAAACGTGTACAAAAGAAACTACAAAATGGACAGGTTTTTAAGCATTCTTATATCATCCAAGTTACCGGCTATTTTTCTTCTTTTTTTTTTTTTGAACCTAGTAAAAACTAAGATTAATAAACAATAAAGCAAAATGATAAATTTCTTGTTCATCATTTCTAAAATAAATAAAAAAATGATAGACTAATTTTACAATTAACATGCATATACCAATTCCAGTAGTGAAGAATAAAAAACAATATTTACAATAACAACTTGGATATCTGGATGCAAGAATTTAAATGTTCTCTGCCTCAACGATAAGCTTATCATATTCTGCTTGCTCTTCTTTGGCGTGCTCTTTCAATTCACGTTGCTTTGGAGTCAGATTCATTCACAAATGACGAGTCAGGTAGTCAATTGGGTTCCTACCAATGTTGTCAATACCTTTCCGGAATGCAAATTGGAACAAGAAACCCCCTTTCTCCTTTGAATAAAATTACGGGTCATTTTAGTCTATTTCTATCCATTCCAACCTAAATTGGAGTTTGGGCCTTTAGTAAGTTATCGGCGAAAATTGGGAATTGAGCCCAATTTGGGAACTATTCAGTTAGTAAGCACTGTTGTCAAAGTATATTAGTTAATAACATCTCGAGCCTCAGAGGCTCGATTTTGGGCTTATAAACCGAGTCTCTGAGGCTCGGTTTTCATGATTTGATTAGGTCCAACGTGGACTTTTTTCCACGTGAAAATCGAGTCTTAGAGACTCGATTTCCACGTTGCGACATGACGTGGCGAACTTGGTGGAAGACCTGGAAACCGAGTCTGAAAAACTTGATTTCTAATAGGGGTTTTATTCAAATTTAACGCCTCTCAGTCACTCTCCACTCTCACACTCACTCGCACCCTCTCTCTCGCACCATCTTCTCTCACCTAATCTCACGCTCTCACTCACCATCTTCTCTCACGCTCTCACTCACCATCTTCTCTCACGCTCTCACTCTCACACAGAACCTCTGAGCGCCTCTGTCACTCATCGTCTTCTCTCAGTCAATCTCCTTCACTCTCAGTCTCCACTGTATCACATTCATCACCTTTGCCGAAAGAGTTGATAAAGCCACAGCGAGGTGTACAGAGATTGTATCAAACCTATCACAGGGCTTTGAGTTCCTTCCTTCAGTCTACGCGGTCTCTGAAAACTTAAAAAAAAAAGGTGAGTCACTTTATTGTTTGGTTACCGAGAAACAGTGGGAAAAATCAAAGAAACCTTGGTTTGAATTCATTTTTTTTTTTTTTTTCTATTTGGTTTCTGTATTGAATTTCTAATGGAACTGTTAAAAAAGATTGAAGCTTTATTGGTCAGTTATGGTTAATATGCTACTAAGAATGGAGAAATTGGAGATATATATATATATATATATATATATATTTACTTGTTGGGTTGCTGAGGATTTAATTTTTAGTTGTTTTGTTTGGAAAAAATTTACTCTGTAATTTATTAGACACATTGGAGATGTAAGAACAATTTAGAGACTTTATATGGTAAAAATATTGTGAGTGCCAATTGCCCTTACCTGTACAGACATATGTGATTCTATAGGCCAAAGCCTGAAGAGCATAGGAGTAAATTGTGTTCAAATAGTCATAGACCCCCACATCATTTATATTTATATTTGATGTTCCTTACACTTTTTATTAAACAAACAAAACAACAAAAAATTGTGGTCATGAAGTTTGGTCTAATGAAAAGCAAGGGAAAAAATGACAAAATGAACACACCAGGATACAGGAAACTGATGATATCAAAATCTGCTGGTGATTAGAATAGTCTATTATTACAAACCTTACACATTTGAACAGTATTGCAAAGAAGATAAGGCATCATGAAAAAATTGAAGTTCTAAATTCGTACAATATATTAATGTGTTCATTTGCAGTTAGGTGACATTAGTTTTTGAAGATAGAGACCTTTGAAAGTTGGAAAGGTAGATTTTGCAGGTAATGGTAAAACGGTACACTGTCATTGAATTATGTCATTATAACCAGAGTCTTTTGGCATATATGCATTTAAGCCAATGTACATGAATTTTTATGAGTTCTAAGGTAGTTAAGTGGCATTTCTACTATCATTTTTTTTTAAAAAAGTGGCATTTCTCTACTGAATTAATTATTTTAAAATAAACTCTGTGCAGAATGATCATTTTGTCCACTATAATGCTTCCTTTGAAATTGATGTAAAAGAATGAAACTTATTAAAATGTAGCATTAGGGGAATGCTTACCTTTTCTTTTGGTTGGCTGTAATATTTCTAGTAGTAAACTAGGTGGGTTTTGGTGTAGCTTGTTTGAAAGCTATAGTGGGAGCTATTCTGCAACTCCTCCTCTCATGCTCCAACACTAGTTCTCCAGCAAACCAGTGCAGCTTCTCGAAACTACTTTGCTCTCCAAGCCTCTTGCCTCCAAAGAGCACTGACTCAACATTCTTCTGCTTTAGCATCTCCTCTGCTAGTCCTATGAGCATCTTTACATTGCTGGGACTTGGGTCTGTATCCACATTAAGCCCACACCGTCCCTTGCTTAGCCTATTTGCCTGTCAAACCACATTTACGACTCATTAGGGACTTAAATAGTTTTGCCAACTTGTTTGGTTAAAATCACTTTTTGTCTAACATTTAAAGCAATTAGGTTGGCTAAATGCACACTCTAGCAACTAGAATTTGGATAATGACATTCAAAGATAACATCATTTACATGTGACATTAGGACAGGATACAAAACTTATTCACACTTGGCTGAGTTTTTTCTGCAAATTAAAGCCAGTTATTTGATAATGTATATTTGGATGGAGAATCTAGAATCAACAAGGTGATGGTCCCACAGTTGAGATGCTCCAGTCAAGCTCTGAATTGTCTTTATAGATCTCTTTGACCCCAAATTTTGAAATTGAAATTGTTGTTCCGAAATGTTTTTTGGGATTGGGTTTTCAGGAGGTTGAGCTCTAGTGGGGATTTGAAGTCCCAATTTTTAAGACAATACTCTACGGCTTGTTACACACAAAGTTGTGTGTAAAAGTTTTAGGGGAGTCAACTCCAACCATGTGTCTAGTGACTCACTTTGGCAATGAGCAAAGCATGAATTTATGAACACCCCCCCACTTCTTGAATCTCCAGGAACCCTCGCAATGCTAAAAGCATGTCACGCCTGAAACTGAAGCAAAAAGGGGGAGAGGGTGAGTGACTAGATTAAAAAAAAAAAAAAAGATTAAAATTGAATTTAACAACTCCGCTAGTCATGATAACTTGTGAATTTAATAATTATTTTCTTTCTACTGCCTGAAATTTTTTATGCCACTTAATGAACTCTTTTTTATATTCATTCAAAGAAAGAATTAAATACTAACCTTGCGATGTTTCTATCTGGCTTGCATTACATGTTGCTGGACCTTGCTTGCAACTATTCTAGTGTCCATGAGGAAAAAAAAAGATTGTTTTTGTTTTTGTTTTCAATAATGTCTATTACATGCTAACTGCTTATCATTCTTGTGCAGTATGACTGCTGCAAATGCTGGACAAATTTCCCATACACAGCCTGGACCCATTGATAGGTCATTGTTGACACAGCAGCCCAACCATCGGTCCGAAGTTATTTGGAATGGGCAGGTAAAATACAACACTACAGATTGAACCAATGTACATGCATTTAATTCATACAATGTACACGCACTTGCTGTCATATATTAATCCATGGTTCTGTTTTGTGCAGGATCTAGGGTCCCTTACTTGCCGTAGCCATAATGAAGAGTTCTCCAATCGAGAGCCAATGGTGGACGACCGAGTCGTTGACATCATCAAGGCAGTTGGTTTGGAGGGACTCCTTAGGCTCCCGGGTAGAGAGATTGATCATGGCCTGATAACGGCCTTAGTGGAGCGATGGCGGCCCGAGACTCACACCTTCCACATGCCATATGGTGAGGTGACCATCACATTGCAAGATGTGGAGATTCTCCTTGGACTTCCTGTTGATGGCGAGGCTATAACAGGGGGCACGAAGAAAGTGTGGCTGAATGTGTGCCGAGACTTCCTTGGCTTTCAACCTGTAAATAATGAGAGAAAACAACTTGATGGTCAAAGGATTCTCATCAAACGGATTTTGGAGCAAGTTGTCGATACATTGCCGCCTAATGCTGACGAGGATCAGGTGCATAAGTATGCACGATGTTACATCTTAGCGCTATTGGGAGACACAATCTTCGTGGACTAATCCGGCGATAAAGTGCATCTAACGTGGGTGCAGCAGTTGGAAGACCTTCGCAACCCACGAAGGTACAATTGGGGAAGTGCTTGCCTTGCATGGTTGTACAGAGAGTTATGCAGGGCAAGCGATAAGAAAGCTAGTCAGATTTGTGGGTGCTTATTGTTGGTCCAGTATTGGGCGTGGACCAGGTTCCCCTAGTTGTGCCCGGCAGTTGAGCGTGGGCCGCTAGTGGATGCTTATGGTCCTCCAGTGCGTGGTCCACTGTCCCTTAAGTAAGGCTCTATCTCATGCATGTCATATACATTATGTGATCATTACCTAAGCTCACAATCATGTAACTTGATTTTATTTATTTATTTTCAAGGCTTGTAGGAATTATTTATGTCAATAGTAAAAATTTTTTAATCATAACATTATCTTAGTATGAAAATGCCTTGTTTAACATGTTTAGAAACAATATTTACGTTTGGTGAACTTTAATTCTTAAAGCTAGTTGCCTAATGTGTTGCGTACTTGTGTTTGAGCTATTGTAGGTGGTGTGGCAGCCGTATGAAGCTGAGTTAGAGGACCTTCCGTCATGGTACGTTGCAGGGAGGGCTGTGTGGATGGCAACGGTTTCGCTTGTATGTTTCCACCTAGTAGAGTTACATACACCGGATCATGTTGTTCGTCAATTCAGGCTGATCCAAGAAATTCCCCGCGATGTTGACACTAACACAGTGCTTCATCGAATTGATTTGAGGGGGAAGGTCGGTGTTAATTGGATGCAGAGACATGCTATGCATATCATGGAGTGGGGTAATCGCCTTCAACGGCGTTGTGAAGTAGTTCTTGGTGACATGCCTCCACACCATGAGTACTTCGACTGGTTCAAAAGGGATAACTCAGAGGTTCATCGATATCCCTGGTGCTAGATTGATTATAATGGTAACTTCTCCATGTGTTCTACGTCTTACCGTACTTCTTAGCATGAAACCACTGTTTAGAGAACATGATATATGTGGTCCAATGTCTGCTAAGCATCAAACCTCCCTTTTAAATTGTTGTCTACTTAAGATCTTGATATAGAGAATTTTGTTGATTTACCTTATAGAGAACTTTGCTGATTTAAAAACAGAATTTGAGATGCTATAAGGTCATATTTCCTATTTCAGCCTTTAGAGTTATAGTATACATTCTTCTTTCCATTTTTATTATTTTTAATATTCTGCTCATTTTAATTTTTAATTAGCATTTTGTCTACGCCATCCGCTACCTATCTCATGCATGTCATATACATTATGTGATCATTACCTAAGCTCACAATCATGTAACTTGATTTTATTTATTTATTTTCAAGGCTTGTAGGAATTATTTATGTCAATAGTAAAAATTTTTTAATCATAACATTATCTTAGTATGAAAATGCCTTGTTTAACATGTTTAGAAACAATATTTACGTTTGGTGAACTTTAATTCTTAAAGCTAGTTGCCTAATGTGTTGCGTACTTGTGTTTGAGCTATTGTAGGTGGTGTGGCAGCCGTATGAAGCTGAGTTAGAGGACCTTCCGTCATGGTACGTTGCAGGGAGGGCTGTGTGGATGGCAACGGTTTCGCTTGTATGTTTCCACCTAGTAGAGTTACATACACCGGATCATGTTGTTCGTCAATTCAGGCTGATCCAAGAAATTCCCCGCGATGTTGACACTAACACAGTGCTTCATCGAATTGATTTGAGGGGGAAGGTCGGTGTTAATTGGATGCAGAGACATGCTATGCATATCATGGAGTGGGGTAATCGCCTTCAACGGCGTTGTGAAGTAGTTCTTGGTGACATGCCTCCACACCATGAGTACTTCGACTGGTTCAAAAGGGATAACTCAGAGGTTCATCGATATCCCTGGTGCTAGATTGATTATAATGGTAACTTCTCCATGTGTTCTACGTCTTACCGTACTTCTTAGCATGAAACCACTGTTTAGAGAACATGATATATGTGGTCCAATGTCTGCTAAGCATCAAACCTCCCTTTTAAATTGTTGTCTACTTAAGATCTTGATATAGAGAATTTTGTTGATTTACCTTATAGAGAACTTTGCTGATTTAAAAACAGAATTTGAGATGCTATAAGGTCATATTTCCTATTTCAGCCTTTAGAGTTATAGTATACATTCTTCTTTCCATTTTTATTATTTTTAATATTCTGCTCATTTTAATTTTTAATTAGCATTTTGTCTACGCCATCCGCTACCTACATCTTTAATTGAAAAGATAATTTAAATTTAGTCAAAGGTAACACTTGGTCTCCCTATAATTTGCAATTATTACTAGCAGAACCAATTCAGAACCAACATTTATTTTATTATTCCTTGGCATTGTTGATTTCGTATTGCATTACTAATGTACTTGGTTTTTCCATGTATAGATTGAAGGATACGTCCGTTTGTTGAGGCGTCACCCAGTGGGCACAGAGGACCACAAGGACATTACTGATATGCTGAAGGCAGTGCAGGAGATTGGCCGTGTACAACCTCCAGACCCTGAGGCCCCGAATGAGGAGGCAGCTACTCCTGCGATAGCAGCTACGCACAGGCCAAGCACTACTGAAAGTCCAAGCACGAGCATAGCTCCTGGCGGACGTCCACCTGTTGCTACCCCTCAAGTTGTCCCTACCCCCGATCCCTCTCCACCCACCCCACATCCATCCTTTAGGCCCACCATCTCTTCACCCACCCCATATCCATCCTCCAATCCCACCATCCCTTCACCCATCCCACATCCACTCCCTAGCCCCACCATCCCTTCACCCACCCCACACCCATCCTCCAATCCCACCATCCCTTCATCCATCCCACATCCACCCCCTAGCCCTACCATCCATTCACCCATCCCACATCCACCCCCTAGCCCCACCATCTCTTCACCCACCCCACATCCATCCCCTAGCCTTACCATCCATCCAGCCACCCCACATCCATGTCCTAGGTCTGACATCCGTCCACCCACCCCACGGTCATTTCCTGAGCTATCACCTATTCCATCCTTTTCCCTGGGTATTGATCCAACCCCTCCTGACATGCAGTAGGAACCACCCTCCCACAGTACGTCCACTAGCCCTTCTTCGGGCATTGATCCACCACATGTTCAGGCTGAGCAGGCTGTTGGGTTACCTGCAGTGCCCGAAGGTCGGCCGAAACGCATATCGAAGGCACCTCCTTGTGGGACAGGGGGGCACAAGCATGGACACAAAGCTGGGCCCGAGGCATCTGACGAAGGACATGCAAGACCTCCTCCTCATTATACGAGAAAGCGTACGGTTCAAAAAAGGTAAGTCAAATGATACCTTATTACCTTGTAAGAGTGAAGTGGAGGGTGAGGTTGTGGGTTTAACATCCACTAGTTGCATGGTTGCATGAATAACTTACCAGTAAGAATAATAAAAAAATTATAGTGAAACAACGTACAAAGCTTGATGTGAAACAACATACTTTATTCCCAATGCTATTCCTTTTTTCATATTTCAATTTCGTGTTGAATACTTGATGATTAATTCAAGATGAAGTCCCTTGGTATCTCTTGGGAAATCATAATACAGTCAAACACTAAACTTGCCATTACTGAAAATTATGAATAAATCTGAGATTGCAATGATGGAGATGACCGTCATTTTAATGATGAACAATGACCAAACTACAAGCAAAGCAAATCTCTCGTGTTTCATATTGTTAATGTATATAGTGTTATGGGCTTTAGGCCCAACCTAGTTTACTTGTAGAGCACTTGTATTACTTGTACAGCACACACACATCTTGTACTACACTCCGACTTGTACTGCACTCATATGACTTGTACTGCACTCATATGCCTCCTATATAAAGGCGCACTCATGTATATTCCCATTTGAGAAATACAATACAATTATTCAGTATTTCTAACATGGTATCAGAGTCACTGCTCTGATCCTTTTCTTAGCAGTCTTGTCTTCCTTGGTGTTACTCCACCCTTGTCGCTTCCGCCCTCACAACGACCTGCAGCCGTCGTCGTTAAGGAGTCCCGCACCACAGACCACTGCACTCACCGTCTCCGCCGTGCTTCCTGCTCCGATCAAAATTTTGAAGGCACCACAGTGATCGTCTCCCCCAGATCTACAAATCCGTGGAAGCCTCGAAGCAATCGGAGCTGTCACGCGCCCTCACGCGCCACCCAAAGGTTCTGCTCTGCAGCTCACGCGCTCACGCGCTCACGCGCCGTCACGCGCCGTCACGTGCCTTCAAGTCACCTGCTGACGTCAGCCCTAGGTGACGTCATCACGCGCACGTCATCCGCTGACGTCATCCTCCACGCATCTGCTGACGTCATCGTGACCGTTGAACCGCGTTGACCGTTGACCGTTGACTTTGACCGTTGACTTTTCTGGGAGTTGACTTTTTCAGGGCCAGGTGCTCCTTACCCAGTTTTTCGCGTAGATTTCATTTTTGCAGTCCATTTTTGCATATTTTTCTTCTAAATGAAGAATAAGGACAGGTCCTCTTCCTTTTGCAACAATCATCGCCGAAAGTCCAAGAAACGTTTTTGCAGTTTTTGCAATTTTTGCAAACGTTTTGGCCATAATATGGAGACTTGCTATCAACGCAACAAATCAGCTGTTTCGTTTTCTGCTGCTACTGTTGCTACCACTGAGAGTGTCCAACCAATGGCTTCCATCACTGCACAGTCTCATTCTTCTGGATCCACCTTCACCATTTCCAGAGATGACCTTATAAACATCATCGCCAATGTCATTCGTATGGTTGGTAATGCATCTTATTCCTCTTCTCTCTCAGCTTTATCTGGTATGTCTCCTTCTTCTTGGCTTATGGATTCTGCTTGTTGCAATCACATGACACCTCACTCATCCTTATTTTCTGAACTTCAACCTGCACCACACCCTCTTAATATTCGCACAGCCAATGGTTCCATAATGTCTGGTCATAATATAGGTTCTGTTTCGACCTCCAACCTCTCTGTTCCTGGGGTCTTTAATGTTCCTGACCTTTCTTACAATTTATTTTCTGTGGGACAATTAGCTGAGTTGGGTTATCGCATTATTTTTGATTATTCTGGGTGTATTGTGCAGGATCCAAGGACGGGACAGGAGCTTGGGACCGGTCCCAGAGTTGGACGTATGTTTCCCGTGGACAACCTTCGTCTTCCACTTGTTGCTCCTATTTCTGTTGCTGCAGCTGCTGCAGTTTCTTCTACTCCTTCCCTTGCTCTTTGGCATGCCCGACTTGGTCACGCATCTTCCTCTCGGGTACAACAATTGGCTTCTAGAGGTTTGTTAGGCTCAGTGTCCACAGAAAATTTTGATTGTGTTTCATGTCAATTAGGAAAACAACCAGCTTTGCCTTTCAATACTAGTGAATCAATGTCCACTGATATCTTTGACCTAATTCATTCTGATGTTTGGGGACCTTCCTCTGTTTCTAGTATTGGTGGGTCTCGCTATTTTGTTGTCTTTGTTGATGATTATTCCCGTTATAGCTGGATTTTTCATATGAAACATCGTTCTGAATTATTGCAAGTATATTCTAATTTTGCAAAAATGGTTGAAACTCAATTTTCCAAACGTATCAAAATTTTTCGTTCTGATAATGCTCTTGAATACACTCAATATGCCTTTCAAGCTATTTTGCATTCCTATGGCACTGTTCATCAACTAACTTGTCCAGGTACCTCTCAGCAAAATGGTAGAGCCGAACGAAAACTTCGTCATATTCTTGACACTGTTCGTGCTCTCCTTCTCTCTGCCAAAGTTCCTGCTCCTTTTTGGGGCGAAGCTGCACTTCATGCTGTCTATACTATTAATCGTATTCCCAGTCCTGTCATCCAAAATCAAACTCCATATGAACGCCTTTTTGGGTCATCTCCAGATTATCATCACCTTCGCTCCTTTGGTTCTACCTGTTTCGTTCTTCTTCAGCCACATGAGCATAACAAACTTGAACCTCGGTCAAGGCTTTGTTGTTTTCTTGGCTATGGCGAAACTCAAAAGGGGTATCGGTGTTATGACCCTGTTTCTCATCGACTTCGTGTCTCCCGCAATGTTGTCTTTTGGGAACATCGCCTCTTTGTCGAGCTCTCTCACTTCCGTGCCTCCCTATCTTCCTCCTCTGTCTTAGATCTTTTTCCAGATGAGGCTCATAATCCTCCTGCAGCTGCTCCTGATTCTCGTGTAGACTTCTCTGTCCAACCACCAGATATCATTGATCCCTTTCCTAGTTCACCCTTTAATGAACAGGTGGAAGATGAACAGGTTGAAGACGAGTAACCCAACCCCAACCTTGAGCTTGGGTCCCCTACTCCTGCTCCGCCTGAAGATCTTGCACAAGACATTCCACCTCGTCACTCAACTCGGGTAAGATCCATTCCTGCACATTTACTTGACTATCATTGTTACACTGCCCTTGCTACACTGCACGAGCCTCACACCTATCGTGAGGCTTCCACTGACCCTTTATGGCAGATTGCAATGAAAGAGGAACTCGATGCATTATCTAAAAACCATACTTGGGATTTGGTGACTCTCCCCCCTGGGAAATCTGTGGTTGGTTGTAAGTGGATCTACAAGATTAAGACTCGCTCTGATGGGACCATTGAGCGCTATAAGGCTCGTCTTGTTGCAAAAGGTTTCACACAGGAGTATGGGATTGATTATGAAGAGACTTTTGCCCCGGTTGCTCGTATCTCATCTGTTCGTGCCCTTTTAGCCGTTGCTGCTGCTAGTAAATGGGATCTTTTTCAGATGGATGTTAAAAATGCCTTCCTCAATGGGGATTTGAGTGAAGAAGTTTACATGCAACCTCCTCCTGGTCTCTCTGTTGAATTAGACAAGGTTTGTCGTCTTCGACGTGCACTTTATGGCCTTAAACAAGCTCCACGAGCTTGGTTTGCCAAGTTCAGTTCCACCATCTTTCGCTTGGGTTACACTGCCAGTCCTTATGATTCTGCCTTATTTCTTCGTCGCACTAATAAAGGCACTATTTTACTTCTCTTATATGTGGATGATATGATTATAACTGGTGATGACCTCAGTGGCATTCAAGAACTCAAGGATTTTCTCAGTCAGCAGTTTGAAATGAAAGATCTTGGACATCTCAGCTATTTCTTGGGTCTTGAAATCACTCATTCCACAGATGGTCTTTATATTACTCAGGCTAAATATGCTTCTGATCTTTTGTCTCGTGCAGGACTCACTGATAGCAAGACTGTTGACACTCCAGTTGAACTTAATGCGCATCTGACTCCCTCGGGGGGGAAACCATTGTCTAATCCTTCTCTTTACAGACGATTGGTTGGCAGCTTAGTTTATCTCACAGTCACTCGTCCAGACATTTCCTATGTTGTTCATCAAGTAAGCCAGTATCTGTCTGCTCCACGATCGACTCACTATGCTGCTGTTCTGCGCATTCTTCGATACTTGAAGGGCACTCTCTTCCATGGCCTTTTCTACTCAGCTCAATCTCCACTTGTACTTCGTGCATTCTCTGATGCTGATTGGGCAGGAGATCCTACTGATCGCAGGTCCACCACTGGTTATTGCTTCTTCCTTGGCTCTTCTTTAATTTCTTGGCGAAGTAAGAAGCAAACCTTCGTGGCACGCTCCAGTACTGAAGCAGAATATCGTGCCCTTGCTGATACCACATCTGAGCTCCTTTGGCTGCGATGGCTTCTTAAGGACTTGGGTGTGTCCACATCCTCTGCTACTCCTCTTTATTGTGACAACCAGAGTGCCATTCATATTGCTCATAATGATGTCTTCCATGAACGGACAAAACACATCGAGATTGATTGTCATTTTATCCGTTTTCATCTTGTCCATGGTGCTCTCCAGCTCTTCTCTGTCTCCTCCAAAGATCAACTTGCAGACATTTTCACCAAGTCACATCCTAAAGGACGCCTTCGTGATTTAGTTGACAACCTCAAGCTGGTCTCACATCCACCTTGAGTTTGAGGGGGGCTGTTAATGTATATAGTGTTATGGGCTTTAGGCCCAACCTAGTTTACTTGTAGAGCACTTGTATTACTTGTACAGCACACACACATCTTGTACTACACTCCGACTTGTACTGCACTCATATGACTTGTACTGCACTCATATGCCTCCTATATAAAGGCGCACTCATGTATATTCCCATTTGAGAAATACAATACAATTATTCAGTATTTCTAACACATATTATGGCATCTACTGTAGCCACTCAATGGTGGACTAGTTTAATAAAAATAAAGATTGCATGAGAAATAGTATGCATCCATACTAGTGAATGTACTTTCATGAGAAATTGAATCATAATTATAAACCACCAGCAGATGAGGAGCGAGGTTTAATCATGAAAGGACCTTCTATTTTCAAACTCTTCATTAGCGTAGGATTTACAGGAGGGGGAAAAAAGAGAGGCAATAGTATTAAGCATTTATTATTTGTAGATGACAAGCTGTAATATACTTTTTGCTTAATTATTGAAATGAAAGGGAAGGTTAATGTGGGTATTAATTTCAGGTAGAGTTTGTTGGGGGCCCTATGTGTTGGAACACCCGCATTTTTTCTGCAACTGCTGGTAAGAAATTCTGACTAATTCTACCGTTTGCTTCTTTTTATTCTCTTAAGTTGGTTATGTATCAGTGGTTGGAAAATTGATCTGCATTATGATAGGTGGGGGAGCATTCTGCAATGGCCAAAAAATTCATGTCAGTGAAACTAATCTGGTGAGTGATCATTTATTAATGGATACTAATAAAAAAAAAATTATTAATGGATATCTGGAGTACCATATCTATATGTAATTTTTTTTTATTTTAAGTAGATGGCTATAGCCACATTCTCTCTGATTTGTGTGATACTGGTGTGACACATGATTAAGGTGATGCATTGAACAGTTATTGTCAGTATTATGTCATCCATTTTCTGATGATATCTGGGATCAAGGGACTTGCTGAGGCATGGGCCTTACATACCTTGACAATTTTTGCCCTTTTAGCAGTGCTCCTATGCCATTTGCCTCTAAAAATTTCTTTATGTTGCTTCTGATCTTCTAATGAGATGTTCATGACAGAATTTGTTTGACTTTATGTGGTAAAATTGATTAGTGCTGACAAAACACTTAATGATTTTCTTAAGGGTAGTTATGCTCAATTTTGTCCACTTGTTTAAGGTGGAGCGATCCCTTCTGGTGACTGGGTTCGGGTATGAACACGATGATCCATGGGCTACCAACTTGGATTTATTTAAACATTTCACTGATGTCGGCCGGGTACCAGCTTTTATATATTTATTAATTTAAAATTTATAATCTTTTGGCCAAGTGATTTGATTCATGCCTTTGTCTCCTCTCTGTGTGTTTCATTTCACTGAATTTTATGTTTAGGGTGTAAGGAGGCTCGGGGCCGCTGCAGTTGACATGTGCCATGTAGCTCTGGGGATTGCAGAAGCATATTGGGAGTATCGTCTAAAGCCATGGGATACGGCTGCTGGTGCTTTGGTAGTGTATAATTTTCACTATTGGTTTTGATAGATATGCATGATTTACTTTTACTATAAAATTGGTGAAATAACAAATATTATCTTTTCCTTTTTTTTGTTGGTGATTTAACCATAGACAATGAAATCTTTATTTCAACTTCATTATTTTCCCTCTATGACCTCAACTGATCTTGAGCTATAATTTATACAAGCTTATACTCCTAATATTATTGGGCTTTAAATATTCTTTAGAAATTATAGCAGTTGTACCATATTTTTTGTGTGAGCGTGTGCACTCTGTTCACACAAATGGGTGGCTTGAAACGTGATTATCTATTAAAGGATGAAGCACTAACTCTCAGCATATAGGCCTAATATAGTAAGGTATTGATCTGTACCAGTTGATAATTCTGTTATGTGGACTTCGCACTTAGCCTTAGAGTTGTCATGTTGATTGACAATGTGACAGACATGGGTACGTGAAACACTAGGGGCATTGTTGTGAGCTTTTTGTTTACAGGTGAAATCCTTATTTAGAAATCTATTTTTTCTTGGATAAATGCTACGTGATGCCTCTCTTTTTCTAATAATAATCACATAAAACATCCCAGAGTTTGACATTGGTTTCAAATTAGACTTTGAAAATTCAATTGCATTAATCTCAACCTGATGGTTTTAATTGCAATTTGAATACCCTGTAAGTCTCCTTGAACTAAAAATAACAAAAACCCTATTCAACTATACGTATTACCTATCTGAACACCTTTCACATGAATCTCAGACTGTATTTTGGCACCAAAAAAGACTACAAAATGACTTAAAAACTCAAACAGAGAAATACATTTGATTGAAGATCTATTGTTTTGTGATTATTATTATTTTTTTTGGGGGGGGGGGGGGGGGTTGGGGGTGTGGGGCACTATGTTTGAGTACTTCTATATGATCCATTGACAAGAGATACAATTCCCCGTTTCAACATGCAAACAAGGCATTGGGCATGGCGGCTTGCCAAAATGTAGACACAAATCCAATTATGTATGTGCAATTTCGGAAATTGACCATATTATAGATGCATGCAGAATTATTTTAGAGAGTAAAGAACGGGTTTGAAGTGCTGCACTTGTACTTCTGCACAGTTTTAATATATATAGATGTATACCTATGAAAGTGTTTGAATAGATTTTAGGGTGATCATGACTTCGTTGTCAACATGTGCTTGACATACCATTATTGGGTTGAAGATTCTTCAAAAGAACAGGATGTTCTATATCAATTCAAACAGGATTTGTCCAACAGTTGTTTTATAATTATGTCAAACTTTTAAAGATATCTTTCTAGAGAAGATGCAATTTCGGAAATTGACCATATTATAGATGCATGCAGAATTACCTTAGAGAGTAAAGAACGGATTTGAAGTGCTGCACTTGTACTTTGCACAGTTTTAATATATATAGATGTATACCTATGAAAGTGTTTGAATAGATTTTAGGGTGATCATGACTTCGTTGTCAACATGTGCTTGACATACCATTATTGGGTTGAAGATTCTTCAAAATGGACAGGATGTTCTATATCAATTCAAACAGGATTTGTCCAACAGTTGTTTTATAATTATGTCAAACTTTTAAAGATATCTTTCTAGAGAAGATGCCCCTAGTGGCAACTGAGATCATTTAGATGCATCATTGGGATTTTCATTCTAAGTCTTCTCCAAAGGCATTATTTCTTTGAAGGAATCAAATTGTTCCAAATTCATCTTTTGCTTATTTAGTGAATTTGTTTCATGCCTTTCATTGCAGATAGTTGAAGAAGCTGGTGGCACAGTTACTCGCATGGATGGTGGAAAGTTCTGTGTGTTTGATAGATCTATTTTAGTATCCAATGGTGCACTGCGTGAAAAGGTTAGTTATTGCTGCTTTTCCCCCCACAGTCATCTTGCTAATATCAACATCACTTTGTACATTATCTCAGTGCTGACATGGAATATATCTTAGTGATGCAATCCGTACATGACTTATAAAACGATTTAAGAAGGGAAATCGAAGAGCTAGTTCAAGTAATTAAATCAGTAAGAGCAACCTAACTCAATCCTAAAGTGAAAAGGAGAGAAAAAGCCACAAACATTTGCTAAAATTTTGGCCTAGCAAAGACATGATTACAACCATCAATTAAGATCTAATCTGATGATTTTAAATCTGTCTTGCAGTGGTCACATGACTAATTAAAAAGTCATATGATTTATTTGTGGCCAGATCTAAATTGACTTGTAACCTGGAAACTTAATAATGACAACATGAAACCAAATCCATTGCTGTATCCTTGTTTCAAGAAATTGTCTCTTACTTGATTTGATTAACAACTACGGTTAAATGCAACTAATACCCTAACAACTATTTGAGCACTCTCACTATTTAAGTGCTAAGTTGTTGGAAAAGGCTCTTCATTTGTGTCAGTTCAATGTAGAGTATTTGGAGAGAAAGTTAAATGTGTATTTTGACGGCAGCGAACTCATGATAGTATAGGTCATGTTTTATTCTTGTGATCTTCACACATATGGAAGCAAACTGCTAGGACAAATTACCTCTTCAGGTTTATTTGATTTTATTGATAATATGAATTTTAGATGTTAAATTTGTAGGGGTCCCCCCTAAGTGTTCCTTTGTATAACTCCGACGTACTTGGGTTGCTCTGCTTTTACGCTCTTTTAAAAAAATTCATTTTACTCATTAAAAAAAAAAACCGTATTTTCATATTCTGAGGGGATTCAATGTGAAGAATCTAAGACTATTTTTCAATTGGGTATCTGGTGTTATCAGAGTAATGATGAAAAGATGAAGCTATCAGATCAGAAGCAAGGTGAAGATATCAGATCAAATGCAAGAATCAGATCAGATGCAAGAGCAAAGAACAAAGCCTTAAGCACAGAGCAGTAAAACTAAACGACCTTTCTTTTTGTATTAGAGCCTTTGTATATACGACATGTAGTTTAATAGTTAATTAGAAGTTCTCAAGTGTTGACACATGAGATAGTTTGTTATTAGTTTAGCCAACACGTGTGAAGGTGGTTCCAAAATCTGTTAGTTCAGGTAAGGTAGTTACTGTTCACGCTGGTATATATACAGCTTGTACTCATTGATTCTAATATATGAAAATACAGTTTTTCATCTCCTTGTTTTGTGATATGGTATCAGAGCGAATTCCCAAATTCCTCTAGGGTTTCATTTCCTTTTTCAGTGCTGTATTTTCAGTTTCTTTTTCTCAATTTTCTCGAGAAAATTTCCTCTGTTCTTGAAAATTTTTTTTCTTCTTTTCTTGTCTTCTTGAGAATTTTTTTTCTTGAGAATTGTTTTGCCAACAATGGCTTCTGCTGCGACGAATGGTACTGTAGAATCTGAGAATCCATCTCCTTCTTCTCCACAAGATTCACCAATGGACGACCCTCTGTTCTTGCATCACGCAAAAAATCCAAGTCTAGTTCTTGTTACACAGCCTTTAACAGGTGGAGAGAACTACTCAGCTTGGGCTCGTGCAGTGAGAAAAGCTTTGCTCACCAAGAACAAACTTGGGTTCATTGATGGGACTTTGACTCTCTCATCACCATTGGTCTCCACTTCCTCGAATGTGCAAGCTTGGATCAGATGTGACAACATGGTTGGTACATGGCTAACCAATTCAGTCTCACCAAAGCTCTAAGCAAGCATCATCTATGAAGACACTGCCTTGGAAATCTGGAATGACTTGAAGAATCGTTTTGCTCAGACTAATGGGCCTAGAGTCTTCAATCTTCAAAAGCAAATCACAGAACTTCATCAAGGTGAGATGTCCATCACTGATTTCTTTACACAGTTGAAGGTGTTTTGGGATCAATTGCAGAACCTTAGCCCTTTTCCTACTTGTACTTGTGGTAAATGTCTTTGCAATATTAACAAGAGGCTCACTGATTTGCAAGTAAAAGAGTCTGTGATGAAATTTTTAATGGGATTGAATGATTCTTTTTCCCAAGTTAGGACTCAAGTCTTGCTTATGGATCCAATCCCTTCTCTTAGTAAGGTTTACTCTTTGTTAATTCAAGAAGAGACACAAAGAACAGCTCCTAATGCATCTGTTGTTAAAGTGGATTCTACTGTTTTAGCTGCTAAATTGTCCAATGATCATCATAGTACTAATTCTGGTGGCAAGGGCAAGGACAGGCCAGTTTGCACTCATTGTGGCAAAACTGGTCACACAGTGGATAAATGCTATAAGTTGCATGGTTTTCCACCAGGGTTTAAGTTCAAGAATAAATCTTCTTTGGCTCATCAAGTCTCTTTAGAATTCTTGCCCCTTGCTTCGCCAATGCATCACCAGAATTCTGCCTTTACACCTGAACAGTGTCAACAGCTTCTTGCCTTGTTTGGTGCTTCAAGCTCATCTCTTGCAGTACCATCTCAAGTCAAAGAAGCTTCCATGGTCAATACAGCTTCTTCTTCCACTTCTGCCAGTGTGCCAATGTCAGGTATTGATCTTTCCCACAGTGTTTTTTCTGCACAAGTGATCAATAGAAGGGCTTATGATAGATGTACTTGGGTGTTGGATACTGGAGCTACTGATCACTTTGTCTATTCAGTTGATTTGTTAACTTCAATTACTGCTACTATGCAGTCCTTGGTTCAGTTGCCAAATGGGGAATCAGCACAAGTCACTCACATTGGCACTGTTACCCTTACTTCTTCTCTCACCCTCACTAATGTTCTTTGTGTTCCATCCTTTAGTTTTAATTTGCTATCTGTTAGTACTCTAACCCTTTCTCAACCTTATTGTCTTGTTTTTCTTTCCACTTATTGTTTTATCCAGGACCTTTTATCTTGGAAAACGATTGGGGTGGGCAAAGCAGTTGATGGTTTATACTTGCTGCAGTGTGACAGTCTTCAACATACTCCTGCTTCCTCACTTGCTGATTACTTGGTCAATCACAAGTTCAATGCAGTCTTACCTCCCTTTTCTGCAACTAGTTCTACCAATACCTCTTCTCAATCTACATATCTTTGGCATGCAAGATTAGGTCATCCTTCAGACCTTAAACTTAGAGTTTTAAGTCATGCTATTCCTTCTTTGCACTCATCTTGTAATAAGGATTGTCAAGTTTGTCCTATGGCCAAACTTAAAAGACTGCCTTTTCCTTTTAATAATAAAATCAGTTCTTGTGCTTTTGATTTGATTCATATGGATGTTTGGGGTCCTTATTCTGTTCCTACTTTGGATGGTTTTAAATACTTCTTGACTATTGTTGATGATGCACCCCGAGCCACTTGGTTATTTTTGATGAAATCTAAATCTGATGTTATGCCTTTGTTTCTTTCCTTTTACACCATGGTTGCAGCTCAATTTGGTCAAAATATAAAGTCCATAAGAACTGACAATGCCAAGGAGTTTGATATGTCAGATTTTCTAAATTCTCATGGTATCATCCACCAACACAGCTGTGTTTACACTCCACAACAAAATTCTGTTGTGGAGAGAAAGCACCAGCATCTACTTTCCATTGCAAGGGCTTTACAAATTCAGTCTCAAGTTCCTCTTCAATTTTGGGGTGATTGTGTCTTGACAGCTGCCTATCTCATTAATAGACTTCCATCCCCTTTGTTGCATGATAAAACACCTTTTGAGCTTTTATTTCATAAGGCACCAGATTATACTCATCTTAAAGTTTTTGGGTGCTTATGTTTTTCTTCTACCATTGCTCACAATAGGAATAAGTTTACTCCAAGAGCAAGAAGGTGTATATTCCTTGGGTATCCTCCTAATGTCAAAGGGTATAAACTTTTTGATATTGACACCCATTCTGTTTTTGTTTCAAGAGATGTTATGTTTCATGAGTCTGTAGTTCCTTACTCTTCATCTTTAAGTGGTTCTACTTCCTCAACATCCTTGCCTTTACCTTGTGCTCCTTCTGTTTCCATCTTGCTTGATGATCCTATTTTGTCCAAGCCTGCCTCTTCTGCTCTTTCTCATGACTCTATTATTCAACTTTGTCATAGCATTGATGATGATTTTCTTGATGAGGTGCCAGCAGAACCTCCTGAACCTACTGTTGATCCTATTCCACTTAGAAGATCTTCTAGGTCCATCAAAAAGCCTTCTTATTTGCAGGAGTTCCATTGCAATCAAGTATCTTCTATCATGCCTGTTTCTTCACCTCAGTCAGGTACTTCTCATCCTCTTTCTTCTCATGTCTCATATCAGCATCTCTCTCCTTCATATAAAACTTTCTGTTGTACCATTTCCTCCCTTGTTGAACCTACTTTCTATTACCAAGCTATGTCTGAACCCAAATGGCAAGCAGCCATGGCTGCTGAAATAGCAGCTCTTGAAGCTAATAACACATGGACATTGACACCTTTACCAGCTGGTAAGAAGCCCATTGGCTGCAAGTGGGTTTATAAAATTAAATACAAGGCAGATGGCTCTATTGAGAGGTACAAAGCCAGGTTAGTGGCCAAGGGCTTTACCCAAAAGGAGGGAGTGGACTATTTTGAAACCTTCTCACCAGTAGCTAAGATGGTTTCTGTCAAAGTTCTTCTTGCTGTGGCTGCCATAAAAGGGTGGTATCTTAGTCAATTGGATGTTAATAATGCTTTTCTACATGGGGATTTGGATGAAGAGGTGTATATGACTCTTCCACAAGGGTTTCACAGCCAGGGGGAGGTTGTTTGTAAGCTCAACAAGTCCCTTTATGGTCTCAAGCAAGCTTCTAGGCAATGGTTTGCCAAGTTTTCAAGCACATTAATTCAGCTTGGCTTTATTCAGTCCAAAGCTGATTATTCTTTGTTTACAAGGAAGCATGGTGATATTTTCATGGTTCTGTTGGTGTATGTGGATGATGTCTTGATAGCCTGCAATGACAAGGCTGAAGTTGATAGTTTTAAGATCATGCTAGATGATAAGTTCAAGTTAAAAGATTTGGGGGATTTAAAGTTTTTCCTTGGTTTAGAGGTTGCTAGATCAGACAAAGGAATTGCTCTTTGTCAAAGGAAGTACACTCTTGAGCTGCTTAATGATGTTGGATTGTTAGGATGTAAGTGTGCTAAAACTCCTATGGAGCAAAATCTAAGGTTGAGCAAGTTTGAGGGAGAAGAGCTCAAGGATCCTAGCCACTACAGAAGGCTGGTAGGCAGGCTCTTGTACTTAACAATCACAAGACCTGACATTACATTTGCTGTCCACAAACTTAGCCAGTTCATGTCCAAACCAAGAAGGCCACACTTGGATGCAGCACATAGAGTATTGCAGTATTTGAAGAGAGAACCAGGCAAGGGGCTTATGTTTTCTGCTACCACAGATTTGCATTTGAAAGGTTTTGCAGATGCAGATTGGGCTGCATGCCCTGATACTAGGAGGTCTGTGACTGGGTATAGCATTTTCCTTGGGAATTCTTTGGTGTCTTGGAAGTCCAAGAAGCAATCCACAGTCTCAAGGTCTTCAGCAGAAGCCGAGTACAGATCTATGGCAGTTGCAACCTGTGAAATAGTATGGATTTTATATTTCCTCAAGGACATTGGAGTGCATCATGAAAGAGAGGCCTTGTTGTTTTGTGACAGTCAGGCAGCCCTTCATATTGGTTCTAATCCTGTCTTTCATGAGAGGACAAAGCACATAGAAATAGATTGTCATGTGGTTAGGGATAAGGTTTTAGAAAAGGTAATCAAATTGAATCATGTAACAACAGATTGTCAGTTGGCTGATATGCTCACTAAGGCTTTGGGTTATAATCAATTCTCAAATCTTACTTGTAAGATGGGAATGATTAATATACATAAACCAGCTGCTCTTGAGGGGGAGTATCAGAGTAATGATGAAAAGATGAAGCTATCAGATCAGAAGCAAGGTGAAGATATCAGATCAGATGCAAGAATCAGATCAGATGCAAGAGCAAAGAACAAAGCCTTAAGCACAGAGCAGTAAAACTAAACGACCTTTCTTTTTGTATTAGAGCCTTTGTATATATGACATGTAGTTTAATAGTTAATTAGAAGTTCTCAAGTGTTGACACGTGAGATAGTTTGTTATTAGTTTAGCCAACATGTGTGAAGGTGGTTCCAAAATCTGTTAGTTCAGGTAAGGTAGTTACTGTTCACGCTGGTATATATATAGCTTGTACTCATTGATTCTAATATATGAAAATACAGTTTTTCATCTCCTTGTTTCGTGATATGCATATTCTCCCAATTATGTGGTTTCATTTTTTTTTTCGTAGTCAATATCTACTGGCTTACTAGCTCACAGATCATGATACGTGAGACTTCTCTTGCTACAGATCAACGTTCCCCCCCCCCCCCCCAAACCCACGCACAGACAGACAGACAGACAAGGGTTAAGGATTTGTTCTTAATCAAATATTTCTATTGTAAACAACAATTTAAGGAATGACTACTCGCTTATGGTTTTGACAATTAGTTTTTTTGTATGTCACTGTTACCCCATTTTTCTAATATTAGTTCAAACAGTGTATACTGTACATGATACCTTCTTATTAATCTATTTAATCATTGACAAGTGATTTGAGTTACTAAATAACAAGGAGAAAAAACACCACATTAGGGATTCAAATGTTTGTGTCCTTGCAGCATAGTTGGGTTGCTTTCAGTGCTTTTAATGATATTTTCACTTATCAATTTTCCTAGATTTTATCAAAAAAACTATTAAAAGAGAAATAAAAAGGAGTTCACTTTCCCTGATCTTGATATAGAGCCATGGATCTGCAACCAATCCACAAAAACTTTTCGTTGAATTTTCAAGAACACAGAAGAAAGGATGAAAATGAGACTATGATGCTGTTGACTGTGAAGATTCCATGAAGATGCTGATGATGGAGGAAACGATTACATTTAGTCTGTCACTTTTTATTGCCCTTGTATTATTTAATGGTATTATGAATCAGCGGTAAGCATGTATTAGTAACTCTTATACTTTTGTACCTATCATAATGAGCTTGCTTGTGACTGTATGTATACTATTTTCCCTCATCTATATATAATTATCATTCTTTTAGCATGATGTTCTGTTTTCTTCGAACTAAAACATGTTTCCATGATTGCTTGCATATATGGTTCCTGCGCAATACTTCTGCAACTAAAATTTTACATAGAAATACAAGGATTGTTTATTTATTGTCCCAGTGATAATATTCGTTATGGTACTACTAGTGGATCATTGGATTGTGCTGCAGTATGATCATGAAACTCCATATTACTTAGTTGAGTTGAGTTGAATATGAAACTCCATTTTGCTTGCCACTCCTCTTCCCATGTAGATATGGGACTCATATTATTTCTTCCATGTAGAATTTAATCTTTTGAAAACATAGAAGTAAGCTCATTTGATCGCAATTTTTGGTCCATTACCAAGTTTACATGTAAATGAAGTTGGTACTTCAAAGCGGTAGAACTTTTTGGATTTTGAAGTCTTCACTTCTAAACAATGGGGTAGGGCGGCTGACAATTAATATCTCTTATGGGAAAGAAAAGTTTTGAAATAGTTTGCATCGTCTATGCTGACCAATTGAGGAATAAAAGTGCAATGAGGATAGCAGGATGTTAAGTTCGAGTATTATACTGAACTAGCCACAAACCTGCGCGTTGCGCATGAAAATTATTTTTATGGTGGTTTTATTAATTTTTTTATACAATTTAACTAATTTAATAAAAAATAGTGTATATTTATTATAAGAATAATCATAAATATAGTATAGGAATAATCATAAATCATAAATCTAATAATTTTTGGCGTACTAAAATGAAAAAAAAAATATAATTTTTCTCAGAAATTCAAAAGGCAAGTTAACGAAAATATTTAATTTTTAATAAAAGTTATTTATAACATTTTGTGAATTATTAAAAAGAATATAAAATTTGGAAATTATTCTTTTAGTTTTAAACAAACTTTCTCAAACTTGTTTTTACTGCCTACAATCCAAAACACTGAAAAAGTAACTAAAAAAATTAATTAAACGTAACTATGATTAATTGGGCCAATTAGGAAAACAATTTATTGTTTATAATCTACTAAGGTTATTTTCTTTGTAGAAATTGTAATTTCATCCACCCAGAACATATTATCAAATAAACAATTATTAGCAAATTCTAAGAATTAAATTTCAATATATGCATTGTTATATAATAATAATAATAATAATAATAATAATAATAATAATTAAAGAAAAATTATGAAAGATAAAATTTTTCTCCGATCCAATAATTTTGGTTTAGCCAACCTTTGCTTTTCTCTAAATAAAGGGCATTATAGAGTACTTCTAATACAATTATTAAGAGTACTTTGTCTACCACAAAGGATTAAAAAAATAAACAAAAATGATTAAAGTCTCATAGTTTAACATTTAAATTGACCACTATTAAAATCATGTCATCAAATTACAATAACTTCCAAATTAAATTATCCAAATTATGCTATCTAGTAGAATAATATTATATTTTTATATTTAATCCTTTAGAACGCAATATAGGATAAC
The DNA here is from genome assembly GCA_033629205.1 of Lithocarpus polystachyus. Lineage (NCBI taxonomy): Eukaryota > Viridiplantae > Streptophyta > Magnoliopsida > Fagales > Fagaceae > Lithocarpus > Lithocarpus polystachyus. The sequence goes on from CM066165.1 coordinate 3,879,796, forward strand.
ATTTAAGAGAGAAAAATAAAACAATTAAAAAAAATAAAACTGAATTGCATTAACCTAAAGTAGATTAAAGAATATAAAAAATTATCAACCTAATGCGAAGATGCACAAAAAATAAAAAATAAAAATCCACCCAAAAATTTTGTGCGTGTGAGAGAGAGAGAGAGAGAGAGAGAGAGAGAGAGAGAGAAAACCTTTTTTTTATAAGGGAAAACTATGCATAGAATGAAAGATATAGTGACAAATTTATAGTAAGAAAGTGTGAATAAGAAGAAACAAAAGTAGAGGAAGATGAAGGGAAAGATGAAAAATATTAATGTAGAGGGTAGTGGGGAGATGAGAAGGTGAGGGAAGGAGAAAGGTTGGAGAAATAGTGGGGAAATGAAAAGGTAAGGAAGGGAGAAAAGTTGAAGAGGTGTAAATATGAAATAAAAAAAATTAAAAAAATATAAGAAAATGGAAAGAAAAAAGATAATAACGTGGATGCTGACGTAGATCAACGTGAGCATAGTAGCATTAAACGCAATATTATATTTTTATATTTAATCCTTTATAATGCAATATAGGATAACATTTAACAATCAAAGAGGAAAAAAAAAAACACAACAATAAAAAATAAAAACTGAATCGCATTAACCTAAAGCAGATTAAAGAATACAAAAAATTATCAACCTAAAGTGAAGATGCAAGAAAAATAAAAAATAAAAATCAACCCAAAAATTGTGTGTGTGAGAGAGAGAGAGAGAGATAGAGAGAGAACCTTTTTTCGTAAGGGAAAACTATGCATAAAATGAAAGAAATAGTGACAAATTTATAGTAAGAGTGTGTGAATAAGAAGAGACAAAAATAAATGAAGATGAAGAGAAAGATGAAGAATGATATTAATGTAGAAGGTAGTGGGGAGATGAGAAGGTGATGGAAGGAGAAAGGTTGGAGAAGTAGTGGGAAGATGAAGATGAAAAGGTTGGAGAAGTAGTGGGAAAATGAAAAGGTAAGGAAGGGAGAAAGGTTGAAGAAGTGTTAAAATGAAATAAAAAAAAATATTAAAAATAATTATTAGAAAATGGAAAGAAAAAAGATAATGACGTGGGTCAACGTGAGTGCAGCAACATTAAACGATATGCTTCAGCTTTTAGTAATACTAGTCTGAATGTTGATTTCTTTGTTCTCAGCTCATCGTGCTTAAATAGTAGTGACATGACATAAGAGGCATAGATTTAAAAAAAGTCTACAGTTAATTATAACTTCTCAATTTGAGGAAAATATCACACCTACAATAGTTTAGGATGTGCCCATTAAGAAAAAATATCACAAAAGATCCAAATAATTTTTCAAACAACTCAATAAATGATTTGGGATACATCTCAAGGCTAAAAATGACTACGATAGACAGTTTACTGCTTAAGGCATCGTTTTAGGGACTTTGATAGAGACATATGGCTACTTAGGGCTGATAGACAATGAAATAAAAACTTTAATCCAATTACCATGGGTACCAATCTACACTAACACAGAACGTTTGATAGAATTGGAGACAAACAACAAAGTGAAAACTCTAATCCCATAATCACAAAGGTGATGCAAACGTTTTGACTCCAAATATTTATGACCATTTAAGCATACTATTTTTGTGAATACATCTCTGAAGTGGAATCCGTTAAAGTCAAGTTTAAGGTAAGTACTCGATTTTCTTCTAAGACAATATAATAATATAGGAAAAGTAACCTATCATAGAAACCACACTCACACAGTTCTCCAAAATGCAAATATGATCACCTACTTGATGTATTAAACCGTGCTTTGTAACAAAACCTATACTTAGCAAGTTGTTCAATGCAGATAAAAAAAAATATATATATATATATATATATCCAATAGGAAAAAGAGAAACCCGAAGATTGCCTTGTGAGGATATTTTGTGTTCTAAATGTTTCTTAGATTTGTTTCAATCAATTACCTGCCTAAAAAAGAAAAATATTAGTTAAAAAATATGCAGATAGTAGATGTGTTTAGGATGGGGGCATGAAGGTATCAATTCTGCGTATAATAATTCAAATATGCAATTAAGGAATTGTAGGGTGAAGGATTGGTTTGGGGGAGTTTCTTGACTTGATTCTGTGAAGTGTTGAAGTCTGTCTTGGTGACTTGAATTCAAAGGAAGAATATCCCACATGCCTATTGTGCATTAGCTAATTATTAACTAAAGGCAGTAAAAGAAGGAATTAAAACTTTATTACTTGGAGTTACTTCCTACTTAGTTATTTATTTATTTTAAAAGGGAATAGCATAAGTATATATCTTATGACTATTGAATTATAAAAAAAGAACTCATCATCATATCATTTTGCATCTTGGACAAGTTCTTAGAATATCTTTAATCTCTCCTTAATTAGCTCATTGTCTAGGACAAAAATTTTGTACTCTCTTTTCTTATATGTAGGAAAATTCAATACAAATTAGTAATTAGCTCATTTTTTTAATTAAAAAAAAAAAGCATATACGAAATGACAATATAGGGGCTGTCAAGTTCCAATTCCTTACTTCAAGTTCCACAGTTGCTCAGATACACAGAGCTAGCTGTTTTCTTCCTCTTATACTTTACTTAGTCTTCCAAATTTGTGCATAACACTATAAATCTCAATTAAGTTGAAAACAAAAGCAACAAAATAAGATTGGTAACAAATCAAAATGATCCTCTCCATTATCCAAATCATTGTCCCAATACTTTTTTTTTTTTTTGGTATTAAACCCAGCTTTGCCTTCATGGTTTCTATTTTAAGCTCTACTTTCTTTGTTGCAGGAATTTGTTTATAAAAAATTTGTATCTCTTAGTGGAAAGTTTACTGTTTTTTGAATCAAAACCATGGCCTATTCATTGAGAAGCAGGAAAAATAAGAAAATTTGTGTTCAAGCAGTTCATCAAATAGTGACTCAAGTTATTCTGATCCTGACTACACCAGGATTAGACCTTAAAGACAAGCACAACAAAACAACACTAAGGGCATGTTTGGTAGACTGTAATAGACGCTGTAATGTAATAGTTATTCCTATTGTTTAGTTATTCTTTAGTTTGGTTATATTTTTATTTCAAGGAATAATAATTCCTTATGAATAGCTACTCTTCAAAATAAGGAATAACTATTCCTCTTTAAAAGGTTGTATTAGCTATTCCTTAATAAGTGCAATAATTTCAAAACTTAATATATTTCCAAATAAACAAACTTTCCATATACATCTAACAATTATAAAAATAAAAAATCATAAAAAATAACACATCTCTCTCTTAAATTTAAAAATAATAATTTTTAAGGAGATATAATTGTATAAGTAAGATATTTCCTAAAATAAATGTTAAGTTTCATTCTAATATTATAACTCATAACCAAACTAATGAATATGTTTAGTTATTACATTACAACACATTTTATTACTAGTAATAAAGATTACGATTCCTGTTATAATCCTCATTCAGTGTACCAAACATACCCTAGTAAGTGCAATAAGAAACTGTCCACAGACGTTAAAATGGTGGAAGTGGGGCTGCACATTTAAGTGTGAGGCCAAGAAGGGGTTGTCCTACTAAGAAGAGGATAAATGAAGAAGGAAAGAAAAGTTTGGAAGTTACGTTAGCTTAAAAATAGTAAAGAGGTTTTAGTCATGGACCTTTGATTGTGTTATTTGTATATTAGATAAAGTTCCTTAGATGGAGAACCAAATATATTTCCCACTCACTTAAATATTTTGTAACATATTGTAAACGTGAAGCACTTGATTCTCCACCAAATCTGATATTTGTATGAGACCACTTTTGGAAGCACGGCAAGACACTGAAAAAGGGACCCAGTGCTTCATTACTTAAACCATGAAAATTTTTTCCTAGCACATCATGATACTTGAACTTTTCACTGCACTTTCCATTGAAGAGGTATTGTGATCATCTCTATTAGCAGTATTCTTGGGAACCCACCAAACTCTTATGCTTTTGTCAAGGCTTCCACTATAGAGCAAGAACCCACCACCAATATTACTTGGTGATGCCTGCAAGCATTTGACTGGACCTTCATGGCCATTTATGACTCCAACTTTACTAAGCTTACTACAAGCCCCTCTTTTCCATATACCAATACTCTTATCAGCAAAGCAACTGTACAAGAACTCCCCCATTTGACACATACATAGGACAGCCATTTGATGAGCTTTTGTCTCACTAACTAATTTCCAACTCTCAAAATTCATGCTCCCCTCCAACCCCATCACAAACCCATCTGATCCTTCTCCATAAACCCATTTTCCATCCTCTTTATGACCTTCCAAAATTAATCGAAACCTCCTTATGACCCTCCAAAATTCCTTTTAAAGCATGTGAATTCTTCCCCTCATTGCCCCAAGCCTCTCTTTTCCATATACCAATACTCTTATCAGCAGAGCCACTACACAAAAACTCCCCCGTTTGACACATACACAGGACAGCCATTTGATGAGCTTTTGTCTCAATAACTAATTTCCAACTCTCAAAATTCATGCTCCCCTCCCACCCCATCACAAACCCATCTGACCCTCCTCCATAAACCCATTTTCCATCCTCCTTATGACCCTCCAAAATTAATCGAAACCTCCTTATGACCCTCCAAAATTCCTTTTAAAGCATGTGAATTCTTCCCCTCCTTGCGCCAAGCTTTAATCTTCCCATTAGCTGAAGCAAAATACACATCCCGTTACTAGCCACCAACCCATTAATTGCGTCATCATGTGCCTTAATTGATTCCAAGCACTTCAAATCTGATAGCCTCCACACCTTGAGGGTCTTATCCCATGACCGTGAAATTTATGTGTCCACTTTTTAATTCACGTGTTATTGGAGAACCATCCAAATCAATGGAAACATTTTGTTAGGTTCTAAGAATTAGGAACTAATGTATTAGAACTTCAATTTGTATGTTGGCAAACCATGATCAAAACAATATTTAGTCTTGTGTTAGACTTTGCTCAAAGTATGGGATTTTATGTAAAGTTGGAATCGAGTTTACTGCAGAAGTAACTGTTCACTTTCTGCCTAACTCGATTGATCGAGAATTAGACTCGATCGATCGAAAATCGAGCAGATCGTTTTTCTACAGAAAATTCCAACTCAGCCCTAGTCCATTTAATGTATAGGGTTTTATGTTTTGCCCTAAGTATAAAAGGGAAAACCCTAGCCATGTTTTTAGAGTTCTGAATGCTGTGTTTGTGAATCTCATTGTGAGATCTAGAGGTGTTTACCTTCACATACACTTAGGGTTTACAAACTTGAGATTCATGTCAAGAGTTGTGTAAATCAACATAGTTGCAGAATCAAAAAAGCATAAAGATATACAAGCAGGTGCGCTTGTGATTTGCTGAAGAATTCAAGGAAAGAAGGAGTCCGTGGATCTCGGAGCTATCATGGGGTCGTGGTAGTAAGTTTCCTACACTTGAGTAGCAATAGGATGTTAGTGGTCTAAGTCTTATTGTGTAAACTTCGATTCTTTCATAGTGGATTCAGTTTACCTTGAGGATAGCTAGGTTAAATCCTCCCCAGGTTTTTACCGGTGTGGTTTTCCTGGGTCATCAGATCTTTGTGTTCTTTAATTTCCGCTGCTTTGTTGTTTTTGTTTATTTTGTGTTAACCTAGTTTTAATTAAATTACCTAAGTTAATCACTTGGCTAATTCACTAGGTTAATCTGTTGGGTTTAAGGGGTCTAAACGAACTTACACATTTCACAAGGGATCTCATTAAAAAGAAAACACAAACTCTTTACTAATTTAGTGGCCACCATTCCATACAGGTATGAGCTTTACAATAGGGGGAACCATTTAGAGAGTGGTAGAGAAAAAGATAGAGACATAGTAACAAATTCAACACCCTAGCAAAAATGATTTAGAAAGTAAATGTAACATAACAACCATCCACACCACAACTTGAAATAGGCAAAAACAAACACAGAAAGGGGGAAAAAAACTATCAAGCAAAAGAATAGAGCACAAAAGAAATTGGGATATAGGAATACCTCAACTGAACCACCCAGCTTACATCAGTGTTTATATAGATGTAAGGAGAGGAAGGAAGACAGAAAGGCTGCCGTTAGAAGTGAAAATAGAAGCTGAAACCGTAGAACAGGAAGATGAAACCCTGAGTGAAACAATAGAACGGAAGCTGAAACTGTGATATGGTGTGGATGAAACAAAACGTAAAACGATAGAATAGAAGCTGAAACAGGTGGGGAAGGGGAAGGAACTAAACCTGAAAAGGAATAGCATAAGTTGTAACCGTGAAAAGCATTCAGGTTTGACAAAAGGAATTAGCTGAAAAGGCTTTAGGAGTGGGCTGGAATTTAAAGTAGAGATAGGGCTCCATGTAATAGAAGGAAAGGGAATAACATAAGTTGTAACCGTGAAAAGCTATCAAGTTTGACAAAGAGAGTTAGCTGAAAAGGCTTTGGGTGTGGGCTTGAGCTTTATAGTGGATTTAAATGTAAAAAAAGTGGACTTTTAAGTAGAGATAGGGCTGGAAATTGAATTAAAAATTGGCAAAAACTATTTTCAAATTGAATTAAAAATTCAGAATAGAGGATGAGAATGACATGGCTGTTGACGTGGCTCAATGTGAGCGTAGCAACATTATATGCTATGCTTCAGCTTTTAGTAATATATAAATATAGATGGTGAAGCATTTCTTCCATTAATATCTTTTGGGTTATTCATTACATATTGTAACCTTGCTTCTTGCCTTCACATTTATTTTTTGTTTTAGCTAATTTCCTGCTTTCACATTGATATCCAGAGAACATTATCTCCCAACATATATGTTATTTGAGAAAACCTGAGAGGAATGGTAGTGGAGAAGACCATGGACCTGACCATTTTGAATTTGAACTTGAATGGAAATTGAATTCCAAGTTCCAAGCTTTTGATTCAAACCTAAATTGGTAGTTAAGAAGCTCCAATCAAGATCAAGAAACTAGAATTATTTAGGATATGGAAATTTTACTTAAATCCTGCATATTGAAAATTAATGACAAACCGTTAAAAAAAAAAGCAAATGGTTCTAGAATTTCCTAAATTGAAATATGAATTGCCTCTAGACATGCATTTTTTTTGTGTGAGTATTCTTGTTTTTTGTTGTATTCTATGGTCTTATAATTTAATTTGGTGTATCTAGGGAATGAATTGCCGTTAACAAAGTTTTGTGATAACACCTAAAGAAAAGATGGACTCATCTGTGAGTTCTCATATAAGCATCAGATGTTAGAGTACAGACGTATGGTTTCTTTTGTAAGTGCATATGTGCCTAATTAACATACTTCTAACTTATTTATATTATGACCAGATAAGTGCTTAGTTTTTGCTGTATTATATGTTTCCACACTCCAGTGTCAGTATCCTTTTTTTTTTTTTTTCCCCAATAGAACAATGATTATGATCTTTCATCTCTACATTGGAACATGGGAACCTTTGTTTTTTCCCCTCTTTTTGATTGGTAACTACACATGCACCCAGTGGGTCCTAAACCTACAATCTCACCCTCTATCTGCCTTGCTCTTGCAAAGGGAGATGCCATTGGAGCTAAAGCTTATTGGCCTTTGTTTACAAATGTGCTCTGTTTAATTTTTGTCTATTTCAGGTGCTAGATATTTTGGAACTGCATAGACGCATATATTAAGAGTACTTGGCTATTCCTGTCATAAAGGGAAATAAGAGTGAGATGGAGAAGTTTACTGGTGGTCTTTACACAACTAGTGTTGAGGTACATGAGAAGTAATTGTGCACATATATAATGCATTTTCTGTTATATATGGCAGTTCAAGCAATTTTTCTGTGTTATATCTCATGTCAGGCATTGGTTCCAAATACTGGTCGTGGCATACAAGGTGCAACTTCGCATTGTCTGGGTCAAAATTTTGCTAAAATGTTCGCGATAAACTTTGAAAATGAGAAGGGAGAGAAGGGTATGGTTTGGCAGAACTCATGGGCCTATAGCACTCGGACGGTAATCTTATGGCATTTATTATCTGTTTGACTTGGACAGTTATAATTAATCTGCTGGTACATATAGCACTCAGGGGTGGGTGGGTGGGTTGATGTGGTGTATTTGCAAATTAGAAAATATTTTTTGAGTGTTGAATGTGTGCAGCTACAGATTTGTCACTTTTGTAATGTTTATTTTTTGTGCTCAGATTGGTGTTATGGTGATGGTTCATGGGGACGACAGAGGCTTAGTGCTGCCACCAAAAGTAGCATCTGTCCAGGTTATTGTAATTCCTGTGCCTTGTAAAGATGCTGATACTCAGGCAATCTTTGATGCCTGTTCTGCCACTGTGGCCTCCTTGTCTGAGGCAGGTATTCGTGCTAAGGCAGACTCTAGAGATAATTACTCGCCTGGTTGGAAGTACTCACATTGGGAAATGAAAGGCGTTCCTCTAAGAATTGAAATTGGTCCAAAAGACTTGGCAAATAGTCAGGTCAGCTAGTTTCTTGATTTTCTGCTGTTATTTTTTTACTGACATTGCTTTAGTATGTATCTATTTTTCCTGTATCACTGTCAGCTGTCGTTGGTTCCTATAGTTGACCAACTGTAAGGATTGTTACATGCTGGTTTTATTCACAAGTATGTGCTGTTCGCCATGATAATTCAGCAAAAACAGACATTCCTAGGGACAAGCTGGTTGAGCAAGTAAAAGAAATGCTGGACAATATCCAACAAACCCTGTTTGATGCTGCCAAACAAAAACGAGATGCTTGCATTCAAACTATAAAAACTTGGGATGAATTTGTGGAAGCACTCGGCCAAAGGAAAATGATCTTAGCACTTTGGTGTGATGAGGAGGTCTGATATCATTTTTTTTTTTTTTTAAGTTTATGCATTTCCTAAATAGTTTTATTTGTTGTACAGTATCACAAGGTTTGTTGTTGATTTGAATTTGATCATTTTACTAATACACTTTTAAAGTGTTTTTTGTTTGTGTGTTCAAGTTCATTGTTGTTTCATTTACTAAAATATTGATATCATGAGATAGCATATTGTTTTGGGTTGTTGATTGAGTGAAATCTAGAGCGAATGTTCTCTCCCATGAGACAGAAGGGCGTTACTTTAGCCTTCCCCCTATTTTGTTTTTGGTGCTTTTTATATATTTCTTAAATCTATTTTGCAACTCTTTTAGGAGGTGGAGATAGAAGTAAAAGCAAGGACAAAGGGTGAGATGGGAGCATGTAAGAGCCTTTGTTCACCATTTGACCAGCCAGAGCTCTTACAAGGTAGCCTTTATGTTTCATGTCTGGGTTATTTCATTTATTGTTTTTCTTTTACTACTTTCAAATCTTGACTCTTTATCCAATAAACTAACACACACCCCCCTTTCCCCCCCCCCCCCCTCCTTGTGGCCTAGGGTGGGTGGTCCTATGCCAATTGTAATTTTGCTACAAGCATAGCTGTTTTTGCCTCTGAAAATGATGGAAGAATATGTTGATTTTTATGTCTCAAAAAGTACAATTCCTAGTGTATTATCTTTCTAATGGTTGCAATATTGTAAATTTGGGTTCCCATTTTTTAAGGGGATCTTAGGCTCATGCAATATGTGTTTAAGATTTTCATAGTAGGGAAAAAAATCATTGCATCATCAAAGTTCGATATAGTGTAATCTAATAGTTCTTGTATTTTATTTTCTACAAATTGCATGTTAATTCAGTGGCTTTATCAAGCCTTATGATGTTTGAATGTACCAATAAAATGCTGACTAAAAAGGCTGAAGCCAACACCATAATTAAGTGAAATTTTGGTTGCATTTATGATGATGGCATTTCCCAGCGCATGGTACCATTTATGTCACTAGCTGCAGAATGATTCTCATTGTGCAGTTGAATGAATTGGCTTCCCTTTTCAATTCATCTATTTATCTTGAATGATTTATTAGAGTTATGATAAATTGCAATTTGATTGTATATTTCATTCAATATTGCTGTATGAAGTTCTTTTATATTCTGTTCCATAACTTAATGTTCAATTCCTCATAGGTACTAAATGCTTTGCTTTTGGAAAGCCTGCAAAAAAATGGACGTACTGGGGAAGGAGTTACTAGACTATTAATTTTTGACATGATTTCTTCTCCTGGTGTTCCTCAATCCATTCGAGATGTTATGGAATCTGCGATTCTCAAGAGTTAGCAAGCAATAGTATTTTCTACAAAACAAATACAAGGACACCATTTAAAAAAAAATTAAAAATTAAAAGTCCATATGTGTGAATCTTGAAAAAGTGAAATCATCTGCTTTGCTACAAGCAAAAGGCTACAATGTTTTTATATTGTTGATTTTTTAATGTCTTAGATATGTGATTCATTGCTTTAGATTGAATTCTCTCTTTGAGTTTCAAGTTGGTTAGTGATATGAATCAGTAACCCCTTTTCTGAATGGTAGTCATGGGTAAAAAAGAAAACTGGAATGCTAATGCCGGTGCAATGCATGAATGTCACTTTTCTTATTCTAATGTGCATACAGGCATTGGCATATGAAATAGCCCTTAAGTGAAGGTGTGATGTTTTGATAGCTGGTGATTGTGAATGGTCATCGTGAACTTCAAAAATATTTTCATCACCTATTTTCCTTTATGTTATATATGTATCAATTAAAGAAATCCTTTAGCTGGTGCGTGTTGCACTTTCCATTAACAAGTTGCAAGGCAAAACAGTTAGAAAAATGCTATTGATGTACAATTTGTATAATATGCTTCAATACAAGATAGCTTACAACACAAGGAGGTATATGGTGTATTAGGTAAGTACCTACTCTCTCACATAGGGGTGAGGAAGTAGGGGTGGGTATTCATCTTAAGTGGTTCACCCCTATGTGAGTGAGTGGTTACATGTACATAATGCACAATGGATATTGATCCAAATGACCATATACCTCTGCTATTTTAGATTGTAATGTGTGGGTTGAGGACATCCCGCCCTGTATTGTGGAACAAGTGCTCAACGATGTTTCCAATCTGATTGATGTTTAAGTTTAATGAAAATAGTGAGATAGAAGTTGTAGCTACTGCAAAAGTTAGGAAAGTGTGTGGTGATTCTGGAACATTTAGTAGTTCCTCACACAGTTTACTCCTTTTCAACCAAATGAGCAACATCCCAGTATCAACAAATAATATGTGCTTATCAAGCTTTACTATTTAGTTCATTGGTCATAGATTTGATTTAGTTTTCAGGATTCTCAAATTTTTTTTCCCACACAAGCAAGTCCAAGTCAATTAAATAGATTTTGGCCTGTTTGGTAACGTTGTTCTAGTAACATTGTTTATGTTTTTTGGAAACTTGCTATTTAATGTATTTTCCCTTTTCAATTCTGTGTGGGTGAATGTATAGGTTTCTTTTGTTGCTTCCATTATGTGATCAGCGAGACCAAATTGTACAAGTGGCAAAAAAAAAAAAAAAAAAAAAAAACCCACCAATCAATTTAGGTTTTGTAGATTTTGATTAATTGGTTTGATAAGATGATGATGCAAAAGCTTTTGTTTAGTAGTTACACAGTTGCTTTCCTAGGAATTTTCTCTGGGATAATACTAGTATGCCCCTCTTCTGTCTTACAAGGTCTCATAAAAGGCATGAATTTGTAGATGAGCAGATGCAGGCAGGGATACTGTGGATTATTCTCGTTATTTTTTTTTTTTTAAAGTTTCAGTGGAACTCGAGCCTATAAGGCTCGAGTTCCATTATTTTAAAAAATAATATCCTGGAAATCGAGTCTTAGAAACTCGATTTACAATGGCAGTTATTTACGAAAATGCCACACAAATGGAAATCGAGTTTCAAAGACTCGATTTCCACTGGGAATTTTTTTTCCCCCACCTACAGCAACAACCCAGAAATTTTTTTTTTTCAAACCTGCATCACTAAACCAACTCCAGCATCACATGGGCACTATAAACAACTAGATACGAACATAATATATTATGATACTAATCAAAGGGAGTATATCAGATGCGAAAAACTGGATTAAAATAGCTACTATTCATGGGCCTTATAGTTGGTCTCTTAGCTGCAAACTAGACAGTTTTAACCACTACATGAGACCCACAAAAAAACATTACTAGCTATCATTGAACTTGCCAAAGTACTATCATTGCTGGCATTATAGGCAAACGCTGCACAACACAACTAATGTAACGAGTACAATGGATAGTGAATAGTTCAATTACAACAACATTCAACCATAAACAAAATAATCATTGAGTCGATACAACATAGTCTACATAGTCGTCTAGCACTTGTTTATACCGAAGATAACCACAACTCCCACGTACAATGCCATTCCAAAGGCTTTGTCTCCGCTTGACTGACAAACATTAAAATACGATCGTTAGTTCCCAAATGCAAAGAACAAGAAGCAAATGAAACTTTAAGCGTATTATATAAAAATAGCGATGGCACTTGCCTAGTTTGTAGCACTACCGCTTGTCGAAGCCCCACGGGAACTGCTTGTCGAAGCCCCACGGGCATTGGGATATCTTCTGCGGTTATGCCCCTCTTCATGACAAACTCCACATCGCTGCCTCGGTTGAATCTCCCTCAAGTCCGAATCAAGCCTCCGGCTTCTCCGTTCTCGCCATACCCCATCCATTTCATTTCTTATTCTTGACTTCACAAGACAACCTTTCACCCACAACAACTGTGGGTCAGGCACCCACCGTAGTTCGCGAACGTCCCTCCGCAATGACTCTGATTTTGGCACCACAAAATGATGTGCATGTGTCTGAATGGCGTTGTCCAAACTGTAACATAGGTCAATATAACTGGTCGCATCGAGGTGCAAACCTTGAAGAACTTTAATTGCATGTGAACAAGGGATCTTAATGTTTTGCCACTTTCCACAACCACATGTTCTAGCAAATGCGTGCACTTCATGACTGTGGTTTCCTCCTCCACCTCTATGGTCGTTGTCTGGGGTAACCACTTGATATACACCAGTTTCATGATTAAAATTCCTCAGAGTGTGTCCTGAAATTTTCTGCGCATTTTTGGTATAGATCTCCATTGCATATCACTCTACACCTTACCTTGAGAGCGATCAGAAGTAATTTTTTTATGTCGATCGTGGAAATATGCAACAAGTTTGCACCAAGTGAACTCAACCATTGCAGCAATGGGCAAACCGCGGGCACCTTTAAGTACCCCATTAAAGCACTCAGAGATATTGGTTGTCATTGCCCCATAACGTCTTCCACCATCATGTGACTGGGTCCACTTCTCCACATCCTCACTCGTTAGATATGTGTATGGCATATAGCGTGCAATATGAGGATCATCAGGTTCTACATTTCTCAGTGCATTAATCTCGACATCCTTAATGGTTTGCATTAGGGACTTAAATTTAGCTGCATGAGTCGCATATCCAGCTTTCAAGGCCAATGCCTTTAGAGTCGGGTCATCAAAGTGTGTGTTGAAGTTGCTAGCAACATGTCGAAGGCAATATCGGTGATATACCTGTTCTCTTCCGTCTTCAAATCTGGGCCACTCTGCAATGGCGCATTTGATACCTTTATGTCAATCAGATTTAATGCAAATGTCGTCCTTAGGTATCACATGCTGTATCGAAATCCTGAGACACTCTAAAAACCACCCCTAACTAGCCCCTGACTCCTTGTCCACAACAGCAAAGGCGAGAGGCAAAACCTTTTGGTTAGCATCGGTTGCCATTACAATCATCAACACCCTTCGATATTTACCATACAAATGAGTCCCATCAATACAGATCACTGGCCTACAATATCCGAACGCAGCAATGCATGGAGCGAATGCCCAAAATACATAGCGCAGTAACGCAGTACCATCTATACCCCTAGGTATGGTGTAATAGTTGTACTGGGTACCCGAATCCTGATCCAAGTATGCCAACAACAACTTTCGCAATCTTTGGTAAGACTCCTCCCAATCCCCAAATATCTTAGCAATTGCCTTCTGTTTTGCATCTCATACCTTATAGTAAGAAAGCTTATGATCATATTTAGTACGTATGATCTCCCAGAGCTCGTGAATACGAGTAGTGTGATTTTGTCGCAATTTTCCCACGATTTCAGATGTAACAAAATTAGAATCCATCATTTTACCGTCTCTTCGCCGGCCAAAGGGTATACAACTGTATGGACCCACATAAGACGTGACCATCCACAGACCATTAAGTTTAGCCTTCATGAATGCCCCAACGTACCACTTGCAATTGGTGTCAATGCATGCGGCGCACAATTTAGTTTTGGTCGACCTCCAGATACAAAAATTTCTATTTTCCGTTGCTACGTATATTATCAATGCACGCTTCACCACCTCTTTGTTTGCAAAAGTCAACCCTTTACTAAAATGCATCCCATCTTCCCAAGTAGAAACAAATGGTATCTGAAGACGTGAAGGATCAACCATACTTTCCCAAGTATTTGCGTAGAATGACTCGGCAGGAGGTGTATAGGCAGTGGTCGTATTTGTATCATGTTGGACGCCAATATTATCGCCTGCATCACCTTCATCATGGTACTCCATATTTTCCTCTTCAAAATTGGGAACGAGTTCATGGTCATCCACATCCTTGTCAAAGTCGCCTTGCTCAATCCTCTCTTTGTACTCATCCATATCATCAATATTTTCACCATTATATACAGCATGATCTTCATCTTCATCTTCGTCTTCCTCTCCTAAATGTGTCTCTTGAGGTTGGAGTGTTTCACCAATATTGACAGCATGAACTGAGATGGGAGCATATAACTTCCCATTGTATAGTCTCCCATTGTAATGCATCCATCATCTAGGGCTGTAAATTGTAAAGATGTAGTTGTTTGTTGCACCTCCTCAGTATCAACTTCTGCAAGCGGCTCCGAACTTACGTACAACTGAGCAGCATTTACTTGGGGCATTTTATGGATCATATTAAACATGAGCTTTACATGTTTGTCTTCTTTGATCGCCATATACCCGTAATTTATCCATTCATGAAGGACTTCTTGTGGGTAACGATAAATAATCTTTATGTCATAACAAGCAGGGTTCAAATTCAATTCTTCCATTATCTTCCTCTTCAAATCATTCAATGTCTTCAACTTACGACGTATCATTATGTAGTAGCATTCGATACCCGGCCCTCTAAATGGAAATCCGTCAATCTCTTTAGGATTGACAAGGGGTCCACCGTAGTATACATTTATATTAATATTCTTCAAAGATTGTGAACCTATTACAATCAAGTGTAATATGCTAGTCACATATGTTATCTCTTTCATTTAACATCAATTGCAAAACCTTTTCTATCTACTCAAAGTTCAAAAATTACAACTTCTCACCCCACATTTGCATATACTCGCCCTACATCACATACAAACACCCAATCATTATCATTTCATACTCAAACAAAAAAAATCACCTTAGACTCCAAAACTCACCCCCATTGGGGGATGTAAATGTCAAATTCTAAGATTAAATACATCACAAATAATTGGGCAAATATGAAACTTGAAGAGATTCTCCATGAAGATACAGTTTTGATTCGAATCAAATCATTGCTACATAACCAATTAAGTTAATGAAAACCACATAAAGACACTTTTTTTTAATGTGACATGGATACATTTCTTTCCAAGCATGCATGAATATAGCGTTTCTGAGATGGATATTTTTTGTGTTTAGGACTTTATGAGTTCCTCGCTCATTGTTCACAAGGATACACTTGGCCTAAAAAAAATGTTCAGAAGCGAATCCCAATAAGGGACTCGAAAATGTAAAGCAGAGCTATTTTAGTGGTTGACTATAGCTTGTAGGAAATGAGTCTAGCTAGGTAGAGTTTTTTGAGACGTATAAAAAAACTCTTCCTCTCATTTTTCATTTCTATTTATTTATCTTATGGTTTATGATTTTATTTTATTTCCTTTAATTTATTTATTTTACCCAATTGATAGGTTTTATTTACTATTTTGAATTCCATAATGATTTCTACTCAAATTGTCTTCGTATTTGACATTTGGAAAAGCCAATCTTCAATATTTGTAATACATGTCTATAACAAATTAT
The DNA here is from genome assembly GCA_033629205.1 of Lithocarpus polystachyus. Lineage (NCBI taxonomy): Eukaryota > Viridiplantae > Streptophyta > Magnoliopsida > Fagales > Fagaceae > Lithocarpus > Lithocarpus polystachyus. Next base: position 3,895,849 of record CM066165.1, read on the forward strand.
AAAAAAATAAATAAAAAAAACACCTTAGACTCCAAAACTCACCCCCATTACAAAATTTCAAATTAGCTCTAACAACAAATATAAATCAAAATATCAAACCAAACAACAATACAATCATTAAAAACCTAACAATACAAATATACCAACAACACATCTTAAATATATCAATCATTATTTCATACTCAAGCAAAAAAATTAAAGATTAATTGGAGACCAAACAACAAAAGAAATTCATGATAGATACCCATGAAAAAAACATATACAATCAATGATTATAATTTCACACTCAAGCAAAAAAAAAAAAAAAAAAAAAAACTTAAAGACAAATATCAAAAACCAAACAACAGCCACTAACATGTCTTAACTATATACACTACACTAGCAAAATCAATAGCCACTACCAACAGCCTTACCTGACATGAGAATGTGCAAAAACTCAGCTTGTATGGGGAGTGAGAGAGAAGACAGCTACAATGAGTGTTGGTGTGTGTATGATGAGTGAGACAGGTCACCTTAACTCCAGAGACCCAGAAAAATAAAACCAGATCTGTATACAGAAAGATCACGTGAAATTTTTCAGCATTGAAATCGAGTTTCTGAGACTCGTTTTTCCTTTTGGTAAACCGAGTCTCTGAGGCTCGACTTCCAAGTGGCAAGGGCATCCACGTGGTGGTGTAACACCACAGAAATCGAGCCTTTAAGACTCGATATTAAAACTGAGTCTTAAAGGCTTGATTTCCATGTGGAAAAATGTTCCACGTCAGGTCCCCTCAGAACATGAAAACCGAGCCTCTGAGGCTCGGTTTTCTAGCCAAAATCGAGCCTAAGAGGCTCGAGGTGTTAGTATTTTATATTGTTTGAAAACCTGGCCTATTAATTATATTGTTTGGAAAATGAAATTAGTTTCCCATTTTCCCTTAAGTTATCAAGTTGTGTTTTTTTTTTCCTCCCACTTATTAGTAACCCATAAAGTAAAAATTCCAAAGCAATTGAAATTTTAATTACAAGAAAATTCTGGCACCAAATATGGATTGATAGTGGTAAGTAAAAGAGTGATGTTAGTGATGGATCTAAATGAGAACTAGTAAAACTTTGCCAACTAAACTGTTATGAAAAATGTTGTAAATTTTTTAATGTATTGCTTTTTTTTTTTTTTTTTTTGAGAAATGCTACGTCAAATCCTAGATGTTAAGTTGTTACTGGTTCTAAATTCTAACTTCAACCCACCACTGAAATTATTTTTTTGCTATGATCAATAACAGCTCGTAATAACATGCTACTTAAGATTTGTTATAAAAATGGTGTGAAAAATGTTATGGATGTACTATTTCTTTCTCTATTTTTTTTTCTTGTTTTTTGTTTAATATAAAAATATTATTTTATTTATTGACTAATATTTGGTTTTAATTAATACTACTACAATAAAAAAATAATCATATTAGTTAAAATTTGGGGGCCTTTTATATACTTGGGGCTCTAGACAACCACCTTAATTACTTATATAGTATAGAGCCGCCACTACTAAAACTACTCTCCCTAACTCCAAGTTTTGGCTCCATACTGTGAATATTAGCAACAAAAGAAAAGCTACAAATGAAGATAGTGTACACTTGGCTTGGCAAAAATTATGATAAAGTGGATGATGAAATTGGGTTTTTTTTTTTTTTTTTTTTTTTTTTTTTTTTTTGAGAAAAATGGATGATGAAATTGTTGTGCACTATAGTGCACTATAGTGTTCTCTATGCATTTAGTGGAAGTGAAGCTAGACCACTTATCTGGTGGCAAATGCGCTAGCAAGGCAAGAGGCCACGGTGCGAAGATAAAATAGCTAAAGTCTTTTGTGTTGTCTCCATGTATACTTTTATTTATCTTCTAAAAAAAAAAAAAATCATGTAAATACTTTTAATTTTAGTTACATGATTTAGTAAATAATCATGTGATTGTTTTCAAAAATAATAATAATCATGTTATTATTTAAATAATTTTATGAATTATATTTTTTTAAAATATACATGTATATACAATCTTATAAAACAATCACAAAATGAGTTGGAATTTCAACTAGATTTTAAGGAAAACTTTATCAGTTAAAATGTTCAAAACTTTGGCCTAATTCCTAAACATGCTTCCTTATATTTCTTAACCTTTCCCCACAAAAAATTAAAATAAAAATAATTTAGATCAAAAAACCATTTTTTTTTTAATTTCTAGGTTAAAATTTATGAAATTTTATTATATTTGAGCATAACTCTTTAGTTTTGAGTTAAAAAATACAAATAAAATAGACACTAAAAATTAGAAATATATATATATATATATATATATATATATATATATGAGCCCCAAAAATGCAATAAAAATGATAAATATTCAAAATTCTTATTTGGTCCACAGTAGCTTTATTCGGTCCATTCTGTCCTCTTCGGTCCAATTTGGTCCTTTTCAGTCTATACAGTCCTGTTTAGTCCATTTTGTACACTGAAGTTTTATTCGGTTGAATTTAGTCCATTCGGTCTTATTCAGTCTCGTTCAATCCATTTAGTCCACATTGGTTCTATTTTGTCCACTTCGGTCTTATTCCATCTACAATGGTTCTATTCGGTCCATTTTTCCCACTTTGGTCTTATTCAATCCATTTTGTCTACTTTGGTTCAATTTGGTCCTATTCTATTCATTCTATCTACTTTGGTTCTACTTGGTTCACATTAGTTTTATTCGGTCCTATTTAGTCTATATCAGTCCACTTTAGTCCTAATCTGTCCATTTGTTCTTATTTGGTCCACTTTGGTCCTATTTAGTCCCCCTTCGGTCACCATTGTTCCTATTCGGTCCTATTCTGCCCATTCGGTTCATTTTGATCCACTTCGATCTATTTTTATACACGTACATAATGGGAAAAGATAAGTTTGTGTTGAAATAACCTATTTCAAATCCAAATTTATTAAAGATGTATATAAATCTTGAACTCGTAATAGCTAAACTATTATACATAACATTTATTGTTATTACATTTTTGTTGAACCACATTAACATAACATTTCAGTCCACTTCGTATAGTAAAATTTAAGTGAAAGTCTTTCTAAACATAGTGGCTATTAATATACAAATATAATCTTTATGGCAATTATTATTATTTTTTTAAAACATTGTCACTTTTAAATGAATTACTTGAGGTTTTCTTTTTTTGAGAAATAGGAATTGCTTGAGGTTGATTATATATATATACACTAATAGTCGAAATGTCTGATTTTTTGTTGACCGCGCATCATTGCACCACGTGGCTACACAAATTACTGACACGTCATATTAAAAAACACCGAAACATAATGTCTCTTTATTTGGCCAAATGTACGACACGCTTCCTTTTAAAAACACTGAACAAAACAATTGTATCTTTCACTTTTGGCTGTTAAGTTTCATTTTCTCCTAACCGGTTGGCATAAGTTATTTGTATATATCTATATATATTAAGAGGATTCGGAAAGTTAGTTATTGTATTTCTTACTGTAAAAAATACCACTAATTTAATTAATTTAAACCAATCAAAATGAGGTTAAAATAGTAAATTCTCTCTTAAATAAATTCCTACCCAAGTTGAAACACTACTTCTACTTCTACACAACCCCGGCCAAAAAAAAAAAAAAAAAAAAAAAAAAAACTCCCCACATTCAAATAACGCTCTATCAATTATCTACCCACATAACTTTTCACAAATACAAACTCTTCCCGGTAGGTTAAAAAAAAAAAAAAAAAAAAAAACCTCTTCCCTGCATAACCTTTAAAAATTCAAGTAAAACAAAAAAAAAAAAACCTAATAAAAAAGAAACACACTATATCAATTATCTACCCACGTTCCTATTGAAAAGAAAAAATTCTATCCAAAAAAAAAAAAAAAAAACACTCCCCAGTGCACCAAAACACTCTCCACGTTCATAAAAAATTAAAAATTAAAAATTAAAAAAAAAAAAAAACACCTCGCGTTGAAATAACACTCTTTACCCACTACAAAAAAAAAAAAAAAATTATCAGTACTTGCACTTCTCACATGCACAAATGCATAATATTCACTACCCTCCTAGAAGTTTTTTTAATTAAAAAATATAATGATTTTAAATTATAATAAATATAAATTATTAAAATTGACCTAAAAAAATAAAATAACTTCTGAGCACACGCTATAGTATATTAGAACAATTGCATCTTTCAGTTTAGCCCGTTAAGTTACATGTCAATCGAGATTAGAGAGCACCCGTAAAACAAAAAGAGATGAATTTGATAAGATGCAGAGACAGTTGGAGAGAGAGATCTAAGGAAGCCGTCGTCTTCACTATCAGACCGGTCTCCCTCCATTTTATTTTCTTAAAATCTTTCTTATCTGAATTGGTTTTGGATTAGGCTTAGATTTGGGGATGTGATTTTTACACCTCATTGTAATTTCTTTTATTATTCTTTCATTGGATTGCAGAACAACTGCCGCACAACCACAATACATAACATAAGCACGTTTATGACAAATCCTCTTCTTTCTCCTCGGTCTCACTAAACGCACAACTCCCTCTGGCCTTTCACTAATTCGCTTCATGGTCGATTCAAGCCTTTGTACTGCCAAATGTCTTCAGGTTTTTTTTTTTTTTAATTTAAATTTGGGCGTTTAATAGAATTTAGTTTTGGGTATTTTGGTTGGTTGGTTTTGATTTACCTAATTGGGTTAGATTCGGTTTTAATTGAGGTTTTCATTAGAATTGGCTTTTATCAATGGATGAAAAATTCTAAACTCTAATTTGCATTAGTCTCACACTTTCTTTGGTTGGCCTTACCAGGTCTGTCTTTGTCTCTCTTCTTCTAATTTTTATAGGCCCTGTTCTGTTTTTTCTTTTTCTTTTTCTTTTTCTTTACAAGATATACTTTTGATGGTGGAATTCTTGAAATGAAAAACAGAAACCAATAGGCTCTAATAGCTTTTCGTCGCATGAGAAGCGAATAGAGGCAACCTTATTACCTTCAAAGTGTTCGACAAAGTGCTAAGGTATAATCTATAATCTATAATCAATTCTATTTGTTTTTGGCTATGTGACAACAAAATTATGATTTTAATTATCAAATATAAAAGTTGAATGCTTGTGTTAACTGTATATGATGGCTTAGATTGATTTTATTTGATATGCATTATTTGTTTAAAGGGCAGTATTTGTAGTTTGTGGGGGGAAAATAGAGAGATATTATTACTGGGAAAAAAGGTCCCTGTTTCCCTATTACTTATAACATCCTCCTGTAGTGATGGCTATCGCAATTAGATTGTAAAACTAATTTATTACCAGTGCCGGGTGTATGGAATCCACCACCTGCTATATGATTTAAAGTGTATAGGGTATATGACTGTGTATTGACTTCATGATGTGTCAACACATAAGCTTTGTTGCTCTCATAATTTTACACATCATTTTAAATTTTTTTTTTTTAATTTTTTAACTAAACCCCTACACGCAACAGACTGGAAATTGAGTTATTGGTTTTCTCATGAATCTTTATACGTGGTTTTTATGTGTCAAGGATTTTTGTCCAACTTGAATACTGTTGGTTGATGTAGGCTGTAGCAACTGAGTTGTTAATTGAGCATTTATGATGTAGTTGGAGTATGAAAAAGAAGAAGTTGAGTCTGAATACGAAGAAAGGGAAAGCGAAGGAGGAGAGGGAGATGAAGCAAAAGCTAACAATGGAGATGAGGAGATGGAACTACTAGAAGAAGAGTATAAGCATCTTAAGCACTGGGTATGACTCTTTCATTGTTTACCACATTGGTTATGCACTTGTGTAATAACATAGAAACATTGATTTCAGTTGCTAGGTTTGTTTTATATGATTTTGATATCTTGGTGAACATGTACCCAGTAAATTTTACTTACAGTCTAAAGGAAAAATCTATGGGAAGCAATGCATTCGAATGAGTGTGAGAAATTTTTTGTTAGCAATGGGAAGCGGTGTATCCCCTGATTATGGTTGAGGGTGTATGAAATTTTGTTTACACAAACCCATGTGTTTGTACGAAGACATAAAAATCTTGCTTTGAACGCAGTTATGACAACTGCAAAAGAATTGTTGGCTGAGTTCATCAGGTACAAAGCCAGCTGCATATCACACGAACTAACTCTATTGTTTTCATTGTTGCACGTATGAGGGCAGAGTCCCTGTTGCACTTGCTGCATCTCTTTATAATCCTGATTTGATTTGATTGGGTTTTGGATAGATTTTTCATTTTTTGATGATGAACTTTTATTTGTAAGCATATTCTCATAACATCCCTTTTTTTCAAATTTATGCTTTGTTCTATTTTGATATGCTTGCATTCTGCTGAAGTGAGTTGAAACATCTATTTTTTGAACATTTAGATTTTTTTTTTCCCTTTCTTTCTATGCTTATTGAGTGGTTTTCACTGTTTTTCATTTGAATTGGAATTTTTTGTTTTTCTTTATGAAGGAACTTGAGAATGCAAAAAAACAAGGTGCAAAAATCTATGCAAAGATTCATAATTCGGTCCTTCCAGTCCACTACAGTCCATTCGGTCCTTCCAGTCCACTACAGTCCATTCGGTCCAATTCTGTCCATTTGGTCGATTTTGATATTCATCGGTCCAATTTCGTCCCTTTAGTCCTTTTGGTCTAGTTTGGTCCATTTGGTCTATTTAAGAATATTTTTCATTCACATTTGAGGATAATCCACCCGTCATCCATGCGATTTATACTGAAGCGCTATTTGCATTTGGTAGGGAATACTTTAATTGAATGCAAGTTCATATTAAGTTGGCACTTGTCATTATGGTGAGAGAATGGCAAGTATACAACTTCATGTTAACGTTTACACTTGGATATTAATCAATCCTCTCTTCCTTCTTCATTCTCCCAATCAAACACAACACAAGCAGCACAAGTTATAATTAACGTCAAATCAGCAAAATTTTCACTAAAGGTGAACACTGTACTCTCTTCTATCTAAAGAATACCTATCCAATGGTTTTTGGCTTAGGCTGCATGAATTTTCATTCCCTCATCTTAGTGCTAACTAGGCAATAAATTGCCATCTTCAAGATTGTATATTACTGGATATCATAACTTAAATGTGTATGATTTCATAAGGTGTTGCATTGAAATTTAAGCATGGAAAAGTAGAAAATTGTGAAGAAAAGGAAGCCTAGTGTCAGTAAGAATGGGATGGAATTTTCTATTAGCAGTATTTCATTATAAATGCTGATGAGAGTTACACAATTACTAAACTAAGAAAAAAACATTGAGAAACACTTCTTTTTATAGTTCTTTGTGTAGTCTAGTTTTAAAAATCATGTTCTGATCAAGAAAATCCTCCATACCATGAAAATTTTAGGAACTTACTGATTACAATTGACGGGGTTCTCCAAACCAATAAAAACAAGCTACCTAATTAAAAAATATAACATAGGTTCAACAAGCGACTCTTTTCAACTCCTCTTTGACGTAGTATCCATTCATATTATTTGCAAAAGTGATCCCATTCATAGCAACCGTAAGTAATTAAGTATAACTCCTTTCAACATAAATGATGAGATCCTAGAGAGATGCCTTTTAGGAGGAAACAAGAGCCAAATTTGCTAGCCATTTTAAATGTTGAAAATCCAGGTTATCTTTACTTTTGAGGGAGACGCACAATGTGATTGACCCCTACATGAAAAAAATTATGTAATGAGAAATTGAGAATGTGTTATGGTACGTTCCTCTTACAAAATGTGGGTCTTATAGTGGGATTATCAAAAATGAGAGGGGAGCCCCTTAAGAGATAATTTCCTCATATTTTACTCTTTCAATGAAATTAAATTATAATTATTTAATAACATTTTGAAAAAAAAAAAAAAAAAAAAAACCTTCTCATGGTGGTAGATGGAAAGATACGATGGTGTGAAGTCTTCAACTACCATGGCCTAGTCTATCTCTCAAATACTGAAAAGTTTATAAGATTAGTGATATAAATTAGTATTTACTGTGAAACACTTTCCAAGAAGGTATTGGATATGAATAAATCTGGTTATTTTTCTTTTCTTCTTAAAGCTAAAGAAATGAAATTTGACTCTTGCTACCTGATGCAATCAGACCTATAATTATAAAATAAAGCCTGCAAAGGACATTCAGGGGTTTATACTACAAAAAGATAACAAAACGGCATGGTTATAGAAAAGGGAAGAATGCTCATAAGAACAGTGTTAACAAAACTCCCCATAAAGAACAAGAAATACACTTCCAATAATGCTCATACTATATGTAAGTCATCTTTCAAAGGTTTATACTACGAAAAGAATATTAACATGCAGTTAGAAAAGTTTAATTCCATTTAAGTTTTGCCTATCCTTTTTTGTGTTATCCAGCAAATGACATCTATCCAATTACTTTTCAAACAATAGGATCAACAAGAATTTCAAGCACAAGGAGGCTGCAACAACAATAACAAAGAACAAGAAAACCTACAATGCTAACATTGAAGTGCACATATTGATCACCAAATGAGTGTGAGTTACAAGAATACAAATTCCCTATACCTTTTTTTGTATACCACTCTATGTTTCACCAATAGCAACTTGTCATATATTGATTTTACTTTCCTTATAAAATAATTAGAGTTGAAAATAGAAAAAATCATACATATGGCAAATTGTTATTGGTGGAACATAGAGTGATTACATAAAAAAGGTACAAAAAAATTGTATTCAAGTTAAATGTCTTGATCCCGGCACAAAAATAACAAAGTTAGAGGGAAATTTTGAGAAAAAACCAAATTGACACCAAACGTGCTAGGCAAAGGCAAAGGAATATTAGATCTCACACCAAACGTGGTCGTTCTTATCTCATAATTAACTTCCTCCCTCATCAAGTTATGTGCGAACCTATTCAATGGTAGTATTAACTAGCCGATACCTGTGGTTTATACAAGTATTGATTTGAGGTTCATCACGGCCTACTAAATGTGTACAAAAAAAAAAAAAAAAAAAACTACAAAATGGACAGGTTTTTAAGCATTCTTATATCATCCTAGTTACCGGCTTTTTCTTTTTTCTTTTTTTTTTTTTTTTTTTTTTGAACCTAGAAAAAACGAAGATTAATAAACAATAGAGCAAAATGATTAATTTCTTGTTCATTATTTCTAGAATCAAAAAGATGTGATACTATAAAATGGTAGACTGACTTTACAATTAACATGCATACATCAATTCCAGTAGTAAAGAATAATAAACAATATTTACAATAACAACTTGGATATCTGGATGCAAGACTTTAAATGTTCTCTCCCTCAATGATAGGCTTATCATATTCCGCTTGCTCTTCCTTTGCATGCTCTTTCAATTCACGTTGCTTTGGAGTCAGATTCCTTCACAAATGATGAGTCAGGTAGTCAATTGGGTTCCTACCAATGTTGTCAATACCTTCCCAGAATGCAAACTGAAACAAGAAACCCCCTTTCTCCTTCAAATAAAATTACGGGCCATTTTATTTTATTGTGGTCCATTCCAACCCAAATTGGAGTTTGGGCTTGTAGTAAGTTATCAGGCTGTATCTTAAAAATTTTTTTTTTCTCCCACTTATAAGTAACCCACAAAATACAAATACCAATGCAATTGAAATTTTAATTACAAGAAAATATTGGCGCCAAATATGGATTGATAGTGATAAGTAAAAGAGTGATGTTAGTAGTGAATATAGATGAGAACTAGTAAAACTTAGCCAACTAAACTGTTATGAAAAATAGTGAATTTTTTGTGTATTGCTTTTTTTTTTTTTTTTTTTTTTGAAGTGCTACATCAAATCCCAAGTGTTAAGTTGTTACTGGTTCTAAATTCTAATTTCAATCCACGACTGAAATTATTTTTTTGCTATTAATAACAACTTGTAACAACATGCTACTTTAAGATTTGTCGTAAAAGTGTTATAAAAAATGTTATAGATGTAGTATTTTTTTTTCTTGTTTTTTTAATAAAAAAATATTATTTTATTTATTGACTAATATTTGAGTTTAATTAATATTATTACAATAAAAGAAATAATCTTATTGGTTAAAATTAGGGGGCCTTTTATTTACTTGGGGCCCTCGGCGACTGCCTGAATTGCTTATAGTGTAGAGTTGGCATTGCTAAAGCTGCTTCCCCTAACTCCATATTCTCAATCTCTACATCATCCCATCCTTAAAACATACTGTGGACATTAGCAACAACAAAAAGCTCCAAATGTAGATCATGTTTACAATAGGCTTGGCAATAATTATGATAAAGCAGATGATGAAATTGTTGTGCAAAAAAAAAAAAAAAAAAAAAAAAAAAATTCCCGAGGCCCTGCCATAGTGTACTCTATGGGTCAAAATGTACAAAACTTTAGCCTAACCCTTAAACACGCATCCTTATATCTCTTAGCCTTTCCCCACAAAAAAAAAAAAAATAAATAAATAAGAAAGAAGTCTTAGCTGCGGACAACTAGAGTTCATTCTTCGCTTCTGGTTTGGGTTAATTTGACAAAATAATTTGGTAAAAGTCAAGATGGTGGATGGAACCGTGAAAAGACACCATTGACGCCAAGTCTTTAATTGATGTCATGTAGGTAATCTTAAAGGAAATGTTAAGTTATTATAAAATTTATTTATTACAAAAAAAAATTTACAAATTCATATGTGATAATGAATCTAATCAATTAGTGTCATTCAACAAAATAATAAATGACTGCTCAAATAACCTTTTGTGAAATAGGAGTAAACAAAAGCTCAGCTAAGCGAAAAGGCAACTCATAGCTGTCAACAATCTAAGGAAATTTTTAGCTGGAAGCACATTTCGACATATAGGTTAATTTCTCAAAAAGCAAAGTTGACAAAAGTCATCGGGATTGGTAGAAACTGGAAAGACACAAAGTCTTCGACAAAAGCACATCGTAATTGGTAGAATATTGAAATTAGCTAGGTCTTCTCCAATAATGCAAGGATTATCCAAGAAGCACAATATAAGGTGCAGGGAAAGCACCATTGACCCGAAGTCCTTGGCGTCTTTGTTAACTAGCTGTTTTGGTCTTCCAAAATAATGCAAAATTCATATATTACAAGTGGTGGATGCAACTTTTTTTCCTGTTGAATGAAGACTAACTTTCCAAAAACACAAACAAGAGTTAGTAATTGATTAAGAGATAGAGAGGAAAAGGATAGAATGGTTAGAGCCCTTGAAATACTTTTTTTTTTATATTTTTTTTAGAGAGATTTTCAACTTATGGTGTCCGCTTTTGATGGTAGCTCTTTATCATCAGACTAAGACATCAATAAGTTTTTGGTGTAGGCGGAGATTGAACTCTAGATCTCTTATACAACCATCAAAGACTTTATTAGTTGAGCTAACTGGAACCTACAACCCTTAAAATACTTACTCTCTAATACTCCAATATATAAAACATGCTTGACATACCATATGGTTAAGATTACATTTAGCATAGAATTGCAAATATTTAGATTACAAACGCGTGGAAACATTGAATTGCAAATATTAAGATTACATTTAGCATAGAAACACAGAGGAAACCATTTTTCTTGGCAACAATTCATCGTAAAAGCGACATACAAATAAAAAATAAAAACACATAATACTCTAATATATAAAACACGCTTGATAATTGATATACCATATGGTTTTAAGGAACATAGAGATCTCCCCACTGATGATTATAGAATTGCTACTTTGAAATAAGCTCTTTTTTGGCAGGGATTAAATCCAAAACCATTCATCTCTTGGTTAAGAGAGATAGAGGATGTGTACTGGTTTATATATCATCTTTTTGATTTTATAGGGATGGTGGTGGCGGCAACTGAACAAGTACAAACTGATTGGGTTCAATGAGTAGAGGAAGAGGTAAGAAAGGAGGAGATCTAGAGGAAGAGTCTAAGGCGATAAAGAGCTTACATGGGAAGTCGAAAACAATGGAGAGGGGAAAAGTCAAGGGTGTTATGGAAGTTGAAGTGAAAATTGTTGAATCATTAAAAGAGTAATAGAAAAATAATGGAAATAAAATAATTTAGTTTATTAATGAAAAGAAAATAATGACATGAATGCTGATGTGGCTTAGTAGGAGCGTAGCAACAATAAATATTATACTTCAGCTTTTAAATATATACTAGTCGCTAACCCGTGCGATGCACGGGAAAGTTATTTATATAATAAAATCTAAGAATTTTAGAAATAGAAAATTGGGTAAATAATATGCATATTATAGACATTTTGCTAGTTAGCATTTTAAAAAAAAAAATCTATCATAATTAAATAAAATACAATGAGAAGAAATTTAACTTCTATGCTTTTCTATAGTTTAGAAGTGTTATCTAACATAGAATGTTATTGGGTTGTAAGAGAGATTTTATAAAATGTTAATACCATATATATATGCTTATATTGTCAACATCTCACTGCAGGTGTATAGTTATTGAAACCTACAAAATAATTTCCAATTCTTAAATTAATAAAACAAAATTCCCAAAAGTTTTATATATATATATATATATATATATATATGTACACACACACACACCCTCAAACTAATATAAACTACAAAGATATAAACAAATCTTACTTAATTGTAGTAATAACAATATAAATAATTCAAAACATAGAACATTATCAAAATTTTAACACATAATTCCATTATCTTTTACATTGAATCCAAACAAATAATTAATTGAAATTAACCCAAACAGATAATTAATCAACCAAAAATCATAGCTTTAATTATGAAAACAAAAAATCACATGAACCCAAATAAAAATTCTCAATAAAGCAAAAACATATAAGGTAAAGAATTAAGGACGTGTTCCCAGAAGCAACCAAAAAATAATAATTCTCTACCAGCTCACCCTCATTATTCCATTTTTTATTAAACCAAACACAAACACGCGTGCACAAAGAAACCAACACAGAAACAGAGAGGAAGAGAGGGAGAGAGAGAGAGAGAGATTCGTTGTGTTTCGTTTTTTACTCCGTGAGCTCTCGATTGCTACGCATTGTGGGGTGAAAATGGTGGCGGTGGCTTTGGATCAGTACGCGTTGGGAGCGATCGTCGTCTCGGTTTTCACGCTCGCCATTGCGATTTATAGCCTCGTCGCCGTGAAGAAAAAGGTCGCTAAAGAGGCGCCAAACTATGGAAAACTAGGAAAATTAGAATCAGAGGAAGAGAAATAGTCTCCTGCATGGGTCCGAAGTTGGACGGATTATAGGGGAAAACAGTCTTCTAAGAAGTGCTTGCTTATGCAATCTCTAAACTGGTAATCGAATTCGATGTGTCCATCTTCTAGTTTTCCTAGCTTTCTTTTATTTAAAAAAAAACAAATTAAATTTTGAGACAATTTCGGGTTATCATATGAAAGAATTTCAATGTTTAATATGTAAAATGAGGTGAGCATATTTCCTTTTCTTTTGTAAAAGAACATGCTTCTTTTGTAAAAAATTGAGAACATGCTTCATCACACTTTCTAATTCTTTGTTTTGTATAAATTTAGAAACCATGGTTTTGATGAAGAAAATCCTCCATTCTATGGGAAATTTTTAGCTACTCATGGACTACAATATGACGTGGTACTCCAAATCCATAAATACACCATATCGGTCCTGCTCAGTCCAATTTCTGTCTATTTGTTCCACTTCTGTCCAATTCAGTCCTTTCGGCCTATACTGTCTACGTCGGTCAAATTTGGTCCTTCCGGTCTATTTCAGTCTATTCGGTCCATTTAGTCGATTTTGATCTAAATCAGTCCAGTTCCGTCCCTTAAGTCTGTTTCGGTCCACTTTGGTCTATTTAGTCTATTTAAGAATTTTTTCACTTTTTCATTCACATTTGAGGATAATCCATCCATGCAGTTTAGACCGAAGCTATTTGCATTTGGTAGGGAATACTTTAATTGAATGCAAGTTCATGTTAAGTCGGCACTTGTCATTATGATGAGCGAATGGCAAGTATACAACTTCATGTTAACTTTTACTCTTGGATATTAAGCAAACCTCTCTTCCTTCCTCCTTCATTCTCCCAATCAAACACAATAGAAGCAACACAAGTTAGAATTACTGTCAAATTAGCAAAATTTTCACTAAAGGTGAACACTGTTCTCTCTTCCAATGGTTTTTGGCTTAGGCTACATGAATTTTCATTCCCTCATCTTAGTGCTAACTAGGCAATAAATTGCGTCTTCAAGATTGTATATTACTTGATATCATTACTTGAATGTTTATGATTTCATAAAGTGTTGCATTGAAATTTAAGCATGGAAAAGTAGAAAATTGTGAATAAAAGGAAGCCTAGTGTCAGTAAGAATGGGATGGAATTTTCTATTTGCGGTATTTCATTATAAATGCCCATGAGAGTTATACAATTACTAAACTAAGAAAAAAACATTGAGAGACACTTCTTTTTCTAATTCTTTGTGTAGTCTAGTTTTAAAAATCATGTTCTGATCAAGAAGGCAGGGGAATAGCATAAGTTGTAACCATGAAAAGCAATCAAGTTTGACAAAGGGAGTTAGTTGAAATGGCTTTGGGTGTGAGCTTGGGCTTTATTGTGGATTTAAATGTATAAGAAGTGGACTTTAAAATAGAGATATGGCTGGATAAAATTTTAGTTTTATTAGTATTTTATTAATTGGTAAAAACTATTTTAAAATTGAATTAAAAATTCAGAAAATAGGATGGGAATGACATGGCGGCTAACGTGGTTTAATGTGAGCGTAACACCATTAAATGTTATGCTTCAGCTTTTAGTAATATACTAGTCGCAGACCTGCGCATTGAGCGAGATAATTTTTTTTTAGGGTGATTTTATTAAATATATTTAGGGTAATAAGTAATAACACTCTCTCATTTTTTTATATTAATAACAAAATATTTTAAATTTATTTAAGAATCTGTTTATAAATGTTTAACCATGGTTAATAAAGACATTACTCATAACTTTAGAATTAAAATACAAACTTATAAAATACCAAAATATTTGAAATGACAAATCTCTCCATAACTCATTGGGAAAAAAAACGGGGAAAAAAAAGAAGCAAAAGACATTACTTAATATTTTGAAATACACTTTAATTTAAAATTTTAAAATAAGAGAATTTAATTCTAAAATTAAGGATAATTTTGGAACCTAGCTTAAGCATAGGCAGGTTAGTACACAATATTTTAATATTAATTTAACAAAGTTTGGTCAAACAGATGTAAACGGTGAAAATATTTTTTCCTTTCAAGTTTGGGATAGAGTACCATTTTTTCAAATCTCAAAGAAGGGAAATGTAATTACCCCTATATTATTATTATTATTGTTGTTGTTGTTGTTGTTGTTGTTATTGTTGTTGTTGTTAATAATTGATTTTTCATTTTCTTTTAAGTTAATAAAAACCTTACATATACTTTTTTATTTATTTATAGAATATAAATTTTTTTAACCTTTACATATCTTTTTTTTTTTTTTAATGTGAATCTTTACATATGCTTTAAGTAAACTCTATATATTCCACTTCTTTAGATGTGTAAAATCATAGACTATTACTTCATAATGATAGTAGCTAATTAGTTTTATCACTTTTTTTCATAATTTCATTTATAACGTTTTTTACTATTATCATATACTTATAGGCTAATGATTTTCATAATAGAGGTGTTAAATGAGATGTAGCATTGTTTATTAGATTTTTAAATGTAATTGCGTATGAAGATTACATATATATATATATACACACACACACACGCATACATATATATATATATATATATATATATAAAGTTAAATGAAATGTCAAAAAAGGGATTTTAAAATTTTCTAACTTTATTTCTTATGAAATTTCTATTATTACATGAGAACATCTCCTTTTAGTTATGAATTAGAGTTTGATTAGTTTTAAGTTTAAATATATTGCTTTGATTGTGTATAATTATTGATTATTGATTCAATTTTTTAAGTGAATATAACAGTTGATTTTATTGCACTGTAAAGTTTTTAATGTTCTCCATATTGGTTATATTTATTTTTTATTTTTACTTCTCCTTACAACCTATTTGTTTTCCAATTAATAGTTGCTAATTGACATTTGATTTTGTTCTCTTCTCTCTCTCTCTCTCTCTCTCTCTCTCTCTCTCTCTCTCTCTCTCTCTCTCTCTCTCTCTCTCTCTCTCTCTCTCGGCAACCTACTATTTTCCAAAATTTGATGAAGATTTTATTGCATTAAATATATATGCATTGTAGTTTTTTTTTTCCATTTAATTTTGCTACCCTTAAGTTAGTATAGCCATAGCTATTAGTTTTTTTTATATCATATATGGTTTGATATCCTCATTATTTGTTTTTTTTTTTAATTTAGTGTTTCCCAATTGGCATTTGTTTTGTATTATATTTTTTCTTTGATGTATTGGGTTTGAGAATGAGTGTGTCCCTAGTATTACTCCACTTTATGAGGACACTTTTATTTATTGAATTTAAGTAAAATTTTAAAATTTTAATTTTTTTAAAATAAAAAGGAAAGAAAAATATAAATAATTTAATGATATGGAAGATGTGAGGAGATGAATAGTGATATTAAGGTAGAAGGTAGTGGGGAGATAAAAAGATAAAGGTAAGAGGTGGAAGATAGTTGGGAGATGAAAAGATAAAGGTTAGGAAAAAGCTTGGACAAAATGTAAATTTAAAAAAAAAAATACAATTTTTTAAGGATAATTTTATTGATTTTAATTTAAATAAAATATTCCATGTTTAATTATTAAAAATAAAAAAGGGAGAAAATATAAACAATTTAATGATGTAAAATATGTGACTGAATTTAAATGTTGAATAATATAAGATGAGAAGAAAAAGAAAGTAAAAATAAAATATATAACAATAAATACCAATAAAGAGAACAATTGCACATAAAATATTTTTGTTCTTTCTTATAACTTAAATTAAGATTGATGGTTTTTTTTTTTTTTAATGTGTTTTAGGATTGTGCTTTTTTAATTTCCCATTAGAAAGTCTTGTCTTTCCCATTTATAATTTTGATTGAATTTTGGTTTGGATTAATACTTAGTTGTTTTTGGAAATAGGAATTTGAATATGCTTACCAATTTTTTGACTAATAAATTATTATAAAATCTATTTTTTATTTATTTAATTTTATTTTAATTTTGGTTAAGTTAAACATAGTAATTTTGTGGTGATTTTTTTTATTATTATGATAATTTTGTTATTCCTTAAGAGATGAGTTGTATATTAAGTAAATATAACACACTACAACAAAGTTAAAAGAATATAGTTCACCTTAAAAAATATTAATGAAATACACAAAAAATATTAAAATGATATATTTGTAGAGATAAGAAGATAAAAAAAATTAAGTGTAAAAATCTTTTTTTTTTTTTGGAAAAAAGACAATGCTTGAAGGAATTGTTACTTTTATATATTACACTCCATTGCATAATATTTATATTTTCACACATTGTGCGAGTCTGCGGCCAGTTTCCTATAAAAATTGAATGATTCTACAAGTCTTCTATTGGGAATAAATTCTAATCTTATGTTGCTAAATGCAAATGTAGTAGAAACATGGTGAGAGAGAATAATGAGTTGTGCTCATGGTTAGTGTAATAAGCATGTGATATGATTGTGGGCTTCCTTTTTAATATGATCTTTTGTTACTCTTAGAGCAAACAAAATGGCGCCCTTATCCCCACCCAAAATATTTTCCTATAATTACAAGTTTTATCTTTTAACCTCTAAGAAATGCAATGCAATGGCTAAAGGATATGCCCTTTTAATATATTGTCTCTAATCAAATAAACAAAGGCTCCTGCCCCCTTTAGGCACAGGTTTATACGGAATTAAATTGTTTTCAATTTTTTTCTTTTCTCTGTAAGAAAGAACCATCAACCTTAACTAACCAAAAAAATAAAAAAATAAAAGAACCATCTACATTAATTAGAGTTATAAGAAAGAACAAAAAATGGGTAACATTTAACAATTAAAGAGAGAAAAAAAAACAATTTAAAAAACAAAAATGAGGCTAATACTAATTCTAGGAAAAATATATAGAGAAATAAAAATGAGGATGGTAATTAAAAAACATTGGCAATACCATCAATCCCGTTTGAAGCTTAATCATAGCTCCACTAAATTGTTGACTTTTAACTTTTGGCTGGTATATATTCAGGCATTCTCCAATGCCATAAAATTCCTTATTGTCTGGTTTTACATGAATTCCTACAAACTACCCGATTAAATTAAGTAAGAAAATGAGCATAATGATTCTAGTGTAGAAAAAAAAAAAAAACAAAGAATTCCCAAAGATTAGTAATTTGGCATAAATAGAAGAATGCATAAAAATTCATCGAAAAATTGAGAGAAAGAGAGAGAGAACCTTTTTTTTGAATTCTGGCAAACTAGCCAATTAAATTAAGTGAGAAAATGAGCATAAAGATTCTAGTGTAGAAAAAAAAAAGAAAAAAAAAAAAGAAAAGAAAGGATTTCCAAAGATTTGTAATTTGGCATAAATAGAAGAATGTATAAAAAAATTCATTGAAAAATTGAGAGAGAGAGAGAGAGAGAGAGAGAGAGAGAGAGAGAGAGAGAGAGAGAGAGAGAGAGAGCAAACCTTTTTTGTGAGAGAAAACTATGCATAGAATGAAATAAAGAGTTACAAATTTATAGTAAGAGAATGTGAATAAGAAGAAACAAAATAAAGGAAGATGCAAAGGAATAAAAAGAATAATATTTATGTAGAGGGTAGTGGGAAGATGAAAAGAAGAATAATAATATTTATGTATAGGGTAGTGGGGAGATGAAAAGGTAAGGGTGGAGAAAGGTTGGAAAAAAGTGTAAATATTAAAATAAAAGAAAAAGTAAATGTTAAAAACAATTATAAAAAAATTGGAAAGATAATGATAATGAGGTGGACGCTAATGTGGCTCAACTGGAGCGTAGCAATAACAAATGCTACGCTTTAACTTTTAGATATATATAGATATAGATTAACAATATAAAAAGAAGATACCATGATAATGGGTGGAAAGACACCGTTGATGCGAAGTCTTAGGCCAGGTCTCCTCAAATACTGCAAACTTTGGAAAAAAAGCACGAGATTCGATTTTGGAAAGGGCCATTCTTTGTTAAAAGGATCCCTAATAAAAAAAAAAAAAAAAAAAGGAGAAAGTGATTGACACCGAAGAAAAATGGAAAAAGAAAAAAGATGTGACAATACCAGTAGACGCTTGCTAGTGGATGTAATGTAACTTTTTTGCTTGTTGAAAAAATAACTAGACATGAAAAAGAAAAAGTGTTGGTTTTATATATAGTTGGAATCTGCGAATAGCTTTAAGGAACGCGCTTTGCATTATTAGAGCAAGTGTGGGCGTTTTTATAACTGTATACAAGTAGGATGGTGACGGTCTATTTATTATCTAAAAGATATGTTTAACCTATCCAATGGTCTAGATTATCAATAAGTTTATAATTATACATAATTATGACCCTATCAAATTTGAAGAGGAATTGCTTTATTATCGTTTATTAGCACGTAATCCATGCAAACACATAGATGCATTTAAAATTAAAAACATTTTTTATTATAAAAATATAAATAATTAATCAAATTATTAAAAAATAGCATGTAACACATGTATACGTTTAAATACATTTAAAATTAAACACAATTTTTATCTTAAAAATATAAATAATTAGCCAATTTTTTTTTAAAGTAAATGTAATTAGTCACATATAAAAATTTTTATCCAAAATTTAATACTACTTATAATCATTTTATTTTCTAATTTTTAATAAGATAGAATGTGTGATGATTTTTATTGAGTATATGTGATTAGTTTTTTTTTTCTTTTTTAATTTTAATTTTATAGTTCATTAATATTAGATTCTTAGTATTTTGCACTCATTAACTCACTTGGCATGAAAATTAAAAAACTTATGAGGACACATGACATAAACTTAAGTGGATAATTATGATGTGGTCCTTACATAAATTTAGACACATGGCGCATTATTGGATTCTAATTTCGAATTCTAATTGAACTTTCTCTAGTTTTGCCTATTAATATATATATATATATATATATATAGATTACTTTATTCCTTATTAGAGTTGTTGAATAATTAAATTTCAATATTACTTTCATAAAATTCATATGCATTTTTTAATTGAAGAGTTCAAATAATAATTGATTTTGATACGATTCTTTGTTAAAAGGATTCCTATAAAGATGTAACAATACCGTTCAAAATAGATTGGAAAATTTAAAATCGAGTGAACAGAAATGTATTGCGAAACTCGTCATTGACCCTAAGTCCTTGGCATCTTTTTAAAGTTTAGCTGTTTAGTTCTTCCTAAATACTGCAAAATTCATATATTACTACTCTACTTCCCTCCACTCCTTCTCCCTCACCCTCACCCTCACCCTCACCCTCAATCCAAATGCGCCATAAATCTCTAGCATCTTCTTAATTTTACATATTCTCATATAATGAAATGCTCATAATACCAAGGGCATAGATTGGTCATCACTAAACATTATCTATGAAGAAAGTACCGAATACACTGACAAAGTCTTTGGCTTCTTGTTGGGGAGAAATTATTAGGTCAATTAGGGGGTTGCTAACATGGTCCTCCTTGACCTCTCAATTGATAAAATGTTATTATTTATGCCAATGTCACATTATCTGGTAATGTCTCTATTTGTTATATGCTCAATTAGTGGCTTTTCATGATATTATCTTCCCAACAAAAATAAATAACGGAAGTAAGTGAATAATGATCACTACAAAGAACAGGCTTTGCAATCTTAGACTAACTGCAATACTATAACATGGACGGTTTGATACAAGTATATATGTAGCATGCTTGTGGCTATTTTAACTGAAGACCACTTTGTTTGGAGAAAACTATCTTATTTTTGTCACGGAAATTCAGGAAAAGAAAAATTAGATGAGTTGAGATGTTTTTTCTTTTTGGTGGTGTTAATTTTTGTTCAATTAGATTTTAATGGGTGCTTTGTTTGCTGGGAGTAGATAGAATAGTTCTCTTACAACTCAAAGCTTCCAATCAAATACACAGATGATAATAATTTTACATCTTGGGACTCAAGCAAAAACATTATGAAATGATATTGAAATCAACCTAAAGTCAAATCTCTTTCATAAAAGTGTATCCGCAAGGCCATTGGTTGTGTTTTATTCCCTCAATGAAAGTATTCGTTCATTAAAAGAAAAGAAAATATATTCTTGCACCTTTTTTATTTAGTAGAAAATGTTGCCATTTTAGTGGGTGGAAAGGCACCACGATGCAGAGTTTTAGAGTTTGTTTGACATCAGCTTTTAGGATTAGTTTTTAACTTTTAGCTTTTATGTACAAATTTTTTAAATCTCATTTTTTTCTCGCATTTTCTCACTTTTTCAAAAAATTTTAAAGTATAAGTATACTTTAACACACTTTTAGCAAAAAATTTTCATCAAAAAATTAGATAAACTGTTCCCAAACGGGCACTTAGTCTTGGTCATCATGTTTCTCACATAAAAAGAAAATAGAAATAAAAGAAGTCTTGTTCATCTCAAATAATGGATGTAACATTTTTGCTTTCAAAAAAAGCACAAATATGATATGAGAAAGCTCCTTTGTATAGGGATGAAGCCAGGTGGGGTCCAAAGGGGCCCGGGTAGAAAGAGAAAAAGTATATTCTCCACAGTTTTATATTTGTCTCCCTTTCACAAAAAAATTGGCCTTTTTTTCTTATAATTTTACATTGATTTCATTATAATAATGTAGTAAGAAATAACGGTATTTTGTGTCTTGTAATGTATTACATACAAAACAAAATTGTCGTGTCTGTCTTTGTTATTAGTTTGTTAAAACTAAATGGATATTCAATTAAATGGAATTTTATAATTTTCTTTTCTTATAGTTTACCTTCCAAACTCAAAATTTTAGCTGCATCCTTGCCTACCTTCGTATTAGTAGCGTATGTAACTTTCCTGCTTGTTGAATGGATTAGACAAAAACTAAGATAGAGAGGAAAATGTGAATGAATTAGATGAAAACAATAAATAAATAAATATATAAGTGTCTTATTTTTCTTCTATTTTCTTTTTATTTTTTTCTCTTACGAATCTAGGAATTTGGTAAATTTCAATACAAAAGCGCAATAACATTATGAGATCAAACAAAAGCCAAATTTCATTTGTGTGAAACTATATCAGTAAGGTTTACTTCTGGATTTGGCGTGGTAGTTAAGAGACTCAGCTGGTAGGATTATAGGAGCGTGTAGCAAGAAAATCAAGGCACCCCTCGAAGCTATGGAAGCTGAAGCCAAGGCTGTTGAATTCGGTTTGCACTTTGCGGGGGACTTCATGATCCAAGAGTTTGTTTTGGAGAGTGACTCATTGACTCTCATAAATGCTTTGAAAGAGACCTCTCCCCCACCCTCTTCTATAGCTGCTGTGGTGTATGGTTCGCTGTCTGATTCTCACAATTTTTGCCAAGTGGAGTTTTCCCATGTTCGTCGGCAAGCCAATAGACCGACTCATCTCTTAGCTAAATATGCTCTAGGCATTGATGACTTTTCTGTTTGGTTCCTTGTTATATTGAACAAGCTTTTCTGAATGATGTATTGTTAATTCATTCTTTTCAATAAAGTTTTGAAGTATTTCAGATCCAAAAAAAAAAAAAGAAAAAAAAAAATAGACATAGAGAATTTATGTGCTTTGACAATTTGCCTACACGTATAGACGGTGACAAAGAAAATTCCCACTATAAAATAAAGATATTACAATAGTAGTACACATGCACCTTTACAATACGAAAACCCCAAATACACCCTTAATTCTCTCTCACAAAGAATAAAGAACACCCTATTTTATTTTCACTAGAGCTTGTAGCACCACTCTTTCTCTCACACTCATAAACATAGTCACATAACCCTTTCTTCATATTAGGCTAGGCTGGTTTGTGCTTCCTAATTCTATTTAGAGTAGGAAGCAATAGTCTTGTCTTACACGAATCCAAAACCAATTAGGAAGCCCAACATTCAGCCTTATTCATTTAGCTAGTTTATCAGGTGTTCTGTTAAGCTTCTCAGCTCTTCCGTTTGTTGAGGTGTTCAGTAAAGTGCCTATTGATCAGGGGTGGTTTGGTGCATTTGGGGGCCTTGAGTGAAAATTGATTTGACATTTTTTTATGTATTTAAATATGACTTTTTTTGAGAAAAAAAGATTTAATATTACTTAAAATTCTATTATTTTGTTTTAGATGCAAAATTACTAATTAATAACGTATAATTTTTTTTTTCTTCAAAAAATCTTTAGACACAAAAAAATTGACAAAACTTTTCACAGCTATTGATGTGGTAGATTGATAGTTGTAAGTAAAAAGGTGATGTCAGTAGTAGACTTAGATGAAACTAGTAAAAGTTTGCAAATTTCACTGTTGTGAAAAATGTTGTGAAATTCTATGTATTGCTCTTTTTTTTCTTTTTTCTTTTTGTGAGAGTGCTATATTCACAATATTTTTACAAAAATCCTAAGTATTAAGTTGTTACTGAGTCTAATTTGAATCCGCCACTGAAATTACTTTTTCCCCCACCAATAACAGCCAGTAACAACTTGTCACTTAGGATTTGTTTTAAAAAATGTTGTGAATGTATCATTTTTCTCTCTTTTTTTCTTGTGTTCCATTTGATAAAAAAATATTATTTTATTTATTGACTAATATTCGAGCTAAATTAATACTATTAAAATAATAAATAAATTACTCTATCGATTAAAATTTGGAGGTCTTTTTCTACTCGGGGGCCTTAAGCGACCTCTTCATTTGCTTCTATAGTAGAGCTGACCATGCTCTTGATGTCATGCTCTTCACAAAACTTCAAGAACTCCTTATCCATGTACTCAATGCCATTATCAATTCTAAGGCACTTGACCTTCCTTCCAATTTGGTTTTCCACTTCTTAAATTTTGCAAAGACATCAAACTTTTTTTTTTATAAAATAAATCTAACCTTTTTTGAAATAGTCTTTGGGTCAAGTAATGTCTCTATATGTTATATTAAATGCTCAATTAGTGGTTTTCTATGTTTTTATCTTCCCAACAAAAACAAATAACAGAATTAAGTAAATAATAGTCACTACAATGGACACGCTTTGCATTATTAGACCAACTGCAATACTATAACGTGGACCGTTTGATATAAGTATATATGTAGCATGCTTGTGGCTATTTTAACTGAAGAACACTTTTTTGGAGAAAACTTTGTCTTATTTTTGTGACGGAAATTCAAGAAAAGAAAAATTAGATGAGTAGAGATGTTTTTGCTTTTTGGTGGTGTTAGTTTTTGTTCAATTATATTTTAGTGGGTGTTTTGGTTGCTGGGAGCAAGAGAGAATAGCTCTCTTACAACTCAAAGCTTCCATGATCAACTTTACAGATGAAAATAATTTTACATCTTGGGACTCAAGCAAAAACATTATGAGATCAACCAAAAGTTAAAGCCCTTTCATAAAAGTATATCCACAAGGTCATTGGTTCTTTTTTCTTCTCTCAATGTAAGTATTCATTCATCAAAAGAAAAGAAAATATCTTCTTCCACCATTTCTATTTAGAAAAGGTTGTCATTTTAGTGGGTGGAAAGACACCACAATGCAGAGTCTTAGTCTTCGGACATCTTGTTTCTCACATAGAAAAAAAAAAAAAAAAACAAAAGTAAAAGAAGTCTTGGTCATCTCAAATAATGGATGAAACTTTTTTGTTTTCGAAAAAAAAAAAAAAGCACAGCTATGATCCAAGAAAGCTCCTTTGTATAGGGATGAAGCCAGGTGTGGTCCAAAAGGATCTGGGCCTCGACCTTAAGGGAAAAGGAAAAAGTATATTCTCCACTAATTTATATTTGGCTTCTTCTTTCCAAAGTCTTGGCCCCCTTTTTCTTATAATTTTACATTGATTTCATTATAATAATGTAGTTAGAAAGAATGGTATTTTGTGTCTAGTAATGTATTATGTACAAAACAATGTTTTTGTGTCTTTGTTCTTTGTTATTAGTTTATTAATACTAAATTGAATTTTTCCAGGATTTTTTTCTTATACTTTGCCTCCCTAATTCAAAATTCTAGCTCCATCCTTGCCTACTTTTCTTTTAGTAGTGGATGTAGCTTTCCTACTTGTTGAATGGATTAGACAAAAACTAAGATAGAGAGGAAAACATGAATGAATTAGATAGGAAAAAAATAAATTTGTGTTGTTTTTCTTCTATTTTCTTTTATTTTTGTCTCTCAAAGATCTAGGGATTTGGTAAATTCCTATAACAAAGTAGAACAACATTATGAAATCAACCAAAATTCAAACTTCTTTTGTGTGAAACTATATCAGCAAGGCCATTGGTTCTTTTAATTTACTTCCCTCAGTCAAAGTATTTATTCATCAAAAGAAAATAAATTATCTTCTTGCACCTTTTTTTATTTAAAAAGATCGCCATCGGAGCTAGGTGGAAAGGCACCATGATGCAAACTACGAAATCTTAGTTCGGTCATCTCAAATAATGGATGTACTTTTTGCTTTGGGAAAAAAAAGCACAAGATAAGATCTGAGAAAGTAGTATGTGTAGTGGGTGAAGCTTTCCAGCTTGTCGAAGGGATTAGATAAAAGGGAAATTAAGAGAGAAAGGAAAACGTATGTATTAGATAGGGAAAAAAGAAGAAGTTAAAAATGAAATAGTTGTTAGGACATATGAAAATTATGTTGGGAACATATGTCAATATTTTATGTAATTGACTAATCTTTTGACAAAACGCACTTTCCTTGTAATTGGTAGATCTAGGATGTGTTTATGCTTCAAGGAATAAGATTTCAAGTTCAAGTGTTAAACCCATGCAAGTCTATCCAAGAATCAAGTAAAAAAGTGTTGGATTTTAAAGCTCGACAGTTAGTATCTATTGATGCTTAAAAAGCTGTTTCAACTTGAAGCTCGATAGCTGCATGATAGATTTTATGAAATTCAATTTTTCAGAGCTGATTTCACTCCAATCCGTGAGTATGTGTTTAGGCTTTCTTTTCTCACAATCCTAAACATATATAAGGATTATTTTAAAGGCTGTCAAAGGTTGCACGAGTGTGAAGCAAAGTTTTGTTAATGCAAATTGTGACTGGAGATAGAATTTGTCCTAGTTCATCTTTCTCTTGAAGAAGCTGCTATGTTTGTGCACCGTAAGGTTTTGTAACCAAGGAGCTTTGTGATCTTCATCGTGTAATGAACTGAAGAACTTTGTAACCAATATCTTTCTCAAGTCGGTAATTAAGTCACGTACTGAGATCTGCGCATCTATTGGTTAGTCACATACTGGGAGCCGTGCAATAATAGGAGAGATTGTTACTATAGAACAAGTCCAATTGAATATTGGGATAAAAGTTCAACTGTAAGTTGATATAAGATACTGAGATTCATTTACTTGTAACAACTTATTGTGATAATAGTGAATTCTTGAGAGATTTCTCTTTTCTTTGGAAAATATTAAAAATATTAAGCATTTTGCTACATAAACTTTTATAGATTAATGTGGTAATAAGTACAATTGGTGGATTTAAAAATTTTAATGAGTATTTGATTTTTTTTTTTTTTTTTTTTTTGGTGATTTAGAACACAATAGTTTGTAAAGACAATAAAGTAAAGTCTAGGGTCGGACTAAGACAATTTTATGCCTAAGGCAACAATTTTATTTGAGACTTTTTATTTTATTTTATTCAAATATCATTTAGATGTCATTATTAAATTTTATATTGTATCTCTAATTTTTTTTTTAAATTTCATTTTTCTTGCTATTATATACAAAATTACTATGTTTCTAAATTTATGTTTTTCTAACATCTGCTTTTAAATTTGAGCTGATTTTGGAGTATCATTTCAAAGTATTTCAATGTTTGATATATAAAAAAGTGTTAATTTCCCTCTAAAATGAGGTGAGTTTATTTTCTTTTCTTATGTAAAACAACATGCTTTTAATGTGGTATTATCTTTTTGCATATGACTTTTATGTGTTTGCTTTTAAAATGATGTGTGCCTAAAAAGACCAGGGCTTTATGGTGCTTCAAAACAATATCCCCCATTGCAAATGAAGTAGGGCAAAATACTTCAAAATTTTATTGTTTGCTAGTTGTTTCCTTTTTTTAAGTTTGATAGGATTTTTTTTTTCATGCATATTTAAGAGTAATCAATTCATGTTGTTTAGACGGCATCTATTTGCATTGCTTTGATTGAATGCATATTCATGTTAAGTTGGACTTGTCATTATGGTGAGGGAATGGTGGGTATACAGCTTCAAATTTCACTGTTCAGTGAAATCCCATTTTCAAGGTGCAATTTTACTCTTTGATATACTAATCAAATTGTTGTGGTTAAATGATTAAATTTACTATATCCTAATAGCTTAAACTTTTGAGACCATCGGTAATTTAACATTTAACCACACAATTCTAACACTTCCTTCTGCAGTAATTTATCTCCAAAACAAACCCAATAGAAGCAAAAAAAATTAGAATTACTATCAAATCATCTATATTTTTACCAAAGGTTAAGAATGTTCTCTCTTCCATCTGGAGAATACCTATATTTGCATTGGCTTTTGGCTTAGGCTGCATGAATTCCTTGCATGCTAAGATTGTATATGACAAAGCTCCAATAGATTATATAGTATTGATCAATGATTGAGTTTGTTTTGTGATGCTGTTTTAGATGTGATTTAATGGTAAGGGTTTCAGTTAAAACTCAAGAAATAACTTGCATCTTGAAAATGGAAATTCTCACAACATGCTTCCCTCATCATTAGTTATAACTGCTAACTAGGCATTAAATAATTTAAATTGCTTCTTCAAGATTGTATTTTATTTGCTATCATAACTTAAATATTTGCTCCCATGACGTGTACAAAAGGAAACCCATATAGATCTGTAAGCATGAGAGAAACCTAAACATAAAAAAATAAAAAAGACAAATCAAATAAATAAATAAGAAATTCTATTTTTTACTCAACAAGAAATAACAGCTGGCAGTACAATTTAATTTCTATTTATAACGTAGCTCGGAGTTGTTCTTTCATCAGCAAACGTTTTCTTCTAACAACTCTCATAAAAGGTTTCAGAAGAGAAAAATGATGATGATGGGGGAAACATGGTCTCAACTAGGCTCACTGATTGCAACCGCAATGTTTCTTTGGGCCATGTTTGACAAATATTTCCCTCACCATCTTCGTAGCCTAATCCTAAGTCATACTAATAAATTGACTAGTTTTATGTACCCTTATATCCAAATTAAGTTCCCTGAATTCACTGGCGAGTATCTTAAGCGTAGTGAAGCCTATGCTGCCATTGAAACATACCTCAGTAGCAAGTCCTCCAGCGAAGCAAAAAATCTTAAAGCAGTAGTTGTCAAAGACAGCAGTCAACCTGTACAACTGAGCATGGACGAGAACGAAGAAGTTACAGATGAATTTGAAGGCATGAAGGTTTGGTGGGGTGTAAAGAAAATCCCCTCAAGAACACAGTCATTTTCTTTCTACCCAGAGATGGAGGAGAAGAGGTATTACAAGCTCACTTTCCATAAATCTCACCGAGAAACTCTCTGTGGGAAATACATCAATCATGTCCTGCAAGAAGGAAAAGCAATAACGGTGAGAAATCGACAAAGGAAGTTGTGCATCAACAATCCTAGTCAGAATTGGGGTGGCTACAGATCAACCAAATGGAGCCATGTCACTTTTGAGCACCCAGCAAGTTTTGACACTTTGGCCATGGACTCGAAGAAAAAGGAAGAAATCATCAATGACCTTATTAAGTTCAGTGAGGGAAAAGAGTATTATGCTAAGATTGGCAAGGCCTGGAAGCGTGGCTATCTACTCTATGGTCCTCCTGGAACTGGTAAGTCTAGCATGATTGCTGCTATGGCTAACTACTTGAACTACGATATCTATGATCTTGAATTGACGACGGTTAAGGACAACACGGAGCTGAGGAGGCTTTTGATCGAGACGACAAGTAAGTCTATTATTGTGATTGAAGATATTGATTGCTCACTTGATCTTACGGGTCAACGAAAAAAGAAAGAGGATCAAGAGAAGGATGAGGAAAAGAAGGACCCCGCTAGTAAAATGGCCAAAGGAGGAGAAGAAAGTAGTAGTAAGGTCACTCTCTCTGGTTTGTTGAATTTTATAGATGGGCTTTGGTCAGCTTGTGGGGGAGAGAGGATCATTGTTTTCACCACTAATTATGTGGAAAAGCTTGATCCGGCTCTCATTAGGAGGGGACGTATGGATATGCACATAGAAATGTCCTACTGTGGCTTTGATGCATTCAAGGTTCTTGCCAAGAATTATTTGAATGTTGACTCACATGAATTGTTTGCGACCATTGACCATTTGTTGGAGGAAACCGATATGACACCTGCTGATGTTGCTGAGAATTTGATGCCTAAGTCACAGAATGAAGATGCTGAGACTTGTTTAAAGAAATTGATTGAAGCTATTAAGACGGCCAAAGAGGAAGCAACAAAGAAGGCTGAGGAAGAGGCACGGTTAAAGGCAGAGAAAGAAGAGAAAGAGAAGCAAGAAGCTACTCAAGAAGATGTGAAAGTTGATGAGTCTTTAGCTAAAGATGTCAAAGAGAATGGTGTTGATGTTGTGAAAGATGACAAGACATTGGGTAAAGAGGTGAAAGAAAATGGAGTCACCGCCTGAAGTAAACTAGGATACAATTATGACTGAATTTGTTCTTGTGTGCTCTGCATTATGCATATTAAAAGCCATCATATGCTATATTGATGCTTGAAGAATGTGAAAAGATGTGTAATAGTACTATGGTGGTTAGAACTACTAGTCTACTAGGCTGTAGTGTGTAGATGTTTGTATGTTTTAAGTTTGTTTACTAAGAATTACTCTGTTCCTATAAGATTCAATAAGAACTACTCTGTTCTGATAATATATGAATCAAGCGGGACCCATCACCTTTACCATACTGTTCATGCTTTTTTTTTTCTTTTTTCTTTTTTTATATATAAAAAGAACAGATGAGAAGTCAAAATAGCCAAATACCACAATTTTCAGAAATTTTTAGCAAAAAAACACTGTTTTGGAAATAAATGGGAATATAGCACTTTTTCTGGAACTCGAGTTCCTCATCAGTTCTGCCACTGTGGCACTGCTGAGCTAGAATTTGTGTGATTAAAAAAAATAATGTGGTACTCGAGCCTGGCAAACTCGAGTTTCATGCAACAAAGTACTCGAGTATAGCAGCCTCGAGTACCTTTTATAA
Organism: Lithocarpus polystachyus; assembly: GCA_033629205.1. NCBI lineage: Eukaryota > Viridiplantae > Streptophyta > Magnoliopsida > Fagales > Fagaceae > Lithocarpus > Lithocarpus polystachyus. The sequence goes on from CM066165.1 coordinate 3,926,172, forward strand.
AAAAACATTATGTTTATATTTATTTTTATGGCACTCGAGCTTGGTAAGCTCGAGTACCTTGTAAGGAACTCGAGTTTACTAAACTCGAGTTCCTTATAACTTTTTTTTTTTTTTTTTTTGTGATAATCGACAAATAAACATAAACATAAAAATAAGTAGTTTTTTTTTTATGTTTTTATTTATTTAAATAGAAGCATTGTAAAATATAGAGATTTTAATTTCAAAATATGAATTAATTTCTACATTAATTAAATTGTTTATTGTTTTCTCATAAAAATTGTTCACTGTTTTCTGCAAAAACTATTTCTACGATTTTGCATAAAATTATTTTATGTTTAGCATTATTTAAAAAATTGTTCACTCTCTTTTCTACATAAATTATTTTTCGTTTACTATTTAAAAAATTGTTCATTGTTTTCTCATAAAACAACTACTGAAATCGTGTTTTCTAAATTTAAACACAAAATCTGAAGGCTTTTTCATGCATGCTTAAATTTCACAATAATCGAATTTGTTTTTCTGCATTGGTAAATTCTATTTCTACATTAATAAAATTTTCTCTCTGCACATCATGTTTACTGTATATTCGAATTTGCGTACTGCATTCATAAAATTTGTTTTCTGCATTAATTAAAACTGTTCATTGTTTTCTCATAAAAATTGTTCATAGTTCTGCAAAAACTATTTCTAAGATTTTACATAAAATTATTTTATGTTCAGCATTATTTAAAAAATTGTTCACTCTCTTTTCTGCATAAATTATTTTCTGTTCACTATTTAAAAAATTGTTCACTGTTTTCTCATAAAACATCTACTGAACATCAATGTAGTAATGGTGGACAGGTCACCCCCAAAATTGATGCATAAACTTTTCAGGGATGCTCTGCATCCTTGAAAACAGTGCATTACAAAGGGTTACATATCTGTGTATTCACGTGAGTGTGGATGGGTACTTCTGGTCTGGGCTCAACAGTGCCGAGCTGTTGAGCAGCACATGTAGAACTGTTTATTATCTTTGGTCATTTTCAAGGATGCTAGTCAAAACGCTCTTCCCATAATTCGTGACTACTAGTTAGAAGTAATAGCACATGGTAAAGCCATCTTGAACCTTGAAATTGAGCTGTCAAACAATCACATCTCATAAATATGTACATTAAAAGCATCACTTTGCTCCTAGAACCATCACTCTTACAAATTAAGCTACCCCACAGCCTGAAACACTGAAATATCTTTTGTAATCGTGAAAAAATAGTGAAATTTTTTTTAAATAGTGAACAGAGAATAATTTACGAAGAGAAGAGAGTGAGCAATTTTTTAAATAATGGTGAACAGAAAATAATTTTATGCAGAATGCTAGAAATAGTTTATGCAAAAAACAGTGAACAATTTTTATGAGAAAACAATGAACAATTTTAATTAATACAGAAAACAGATTTTATGAATGCAATAAGTAAATTCGAATATACAATAAACATGATGTGCAGAGAGCAAATTTTATTAATGTAGAAATAGATTCTATCAATGCAGAAAAATAGATTTGATTATTGTGAAATTCAAAATGCTAAAAAAGCATTCAGATTCAGCGTTTAAATTTAGAAAACACGATTTCACTAGGTGTTTTATGAGAAAATAGTGAACAATTTTTTTAATAGTGAATAGAAAATAATTTAAGCAGAAAAGAGAGTGAACAAATTTTTAAATAATGCTAAACAGAAAATTATTTTACGCAAAATCGTAGAAATAGTTTATGCAGAAAACAGTGAACAATTTTTATGAGAAAGCAATGAACAGTTTTAATTAATGCAGAAAACAGATTTTATGAATGTAGAAAGCAGATTCGAATATACAATAAATATGATGTGCAGAGAGCAAATTTTATTAATTTAAAAATAGATTTTGTCAATGCAAAAAAATAGATTCGATTATTGTGAAATTCAAACATGAAATAGCATTCAGATTTGGCGTTTAAATTTCGAAAACACGATTTCACTAGGTGTTTTATGAGAAAACAGTGACCAATTTTTTAAATAGTGAATAAAGAATAATTTACGTAGAGAAGAGAGTGAACAATTTTTTAAATAATAATGAACAGAAAATAATTTTATGCAAAATGCTAGAAATAGTTTATGCAGAAAACAGTGAACAATTTTTATGAGAAAACAATGAACAATTTTAATTAATGTAGAAATTAATTCATATTTTGAAATCAAAATCTCTATATTTTACAATGCTTCTATTTAAATAAATAAAAACATAAAAAAGCTACTTATTTTTATGTATATGTTTATTTGGCGATTATCCCAAAGAAAAAAAAAGTTACAAGGAACTCGAGTTTACTAAACTTGAGTTCCTTACAAGGTACTCGAGCTTGGAGAGTTTGAGTACCATAGAAATAAACATAAACATAATGTTTTTTTTATAAAAGGTACTCGAGTCTGGTACACTCGAGTACTGTGTTGTAGTACTATTCTAGGCTCCTAATTATTTTTTGAATATAGAAAAATAAAATACTGCCAAAATAGAAGTCAATTTTTTTCTTTTATTATGAAGTTACCCATGCACCCAATGGAAAAATAAGATCTGTACTGTATTTGATATATCATCTATTCTTAAAGTGTTTTTATGATATAAAACATATATTCTGCAAAGGTATTCGTTAAAATACTGGGATTGCTTTCTCTTTCATGCTTGTATTTTCCTGTTCCCGGCTCTCTCTCTCACATAAAGTCTTAGTTATATCTTCTGTTGCAGCCAACTCTATTGACATTCTTATCGACAAGAAAGGATATAAGCACTTGTAGAAAAAAAAAAAAAAAAAAAAACTTATTATTATTAATTTTATTGATGGACTCGTTGGCAAATATTTTTTACAGTAACATTAGTTACATGACCTGCTATTTATTATCAGCAATTTTTGCTTGTGTTTACTAAATCGTGTTGTGTTAGGACATATTTGTGCACATACTTGGATGATTTTGTTCATGATTGCTATTTCTATTTTGGCTTGCTTAAATTGATCTCTAGCTGGCCCTCAATTGCTTTTATACATTCCGTTGCAAAGCGTTTTACCTAGCATTCTTCAAGGGGATAAGTCAAACTCTCTTCTTGTAACGCCCCAAAATTATAAGCAATAAAAGTCTATTCAATCTGAATAATCCATAAAAATATTAAATAAAAGGAATCAGCAACCTTAATTCTCATCACAAATATCAGAGCTCTAATCCACCAAAAACAAAATATCCTCAAAATAATTCTCCAATACAAAGTTTAATGCCATAAAAATAATAATAATAATAATAATAAAATCCCAAGTTCCACAAAATAATTCGTAACTGCTGTCTCCCAAGAATCTCTACTCTAATAATCCCTTTAATGTATCTGTAAGGGAAAATAAAGGGGAGTGAGATAACTCAATAAGTAGAATTCACTAACATTGGGGTGTGGGAACAAACCTTTCAAATAAATAATTCTTACAACAGTTTCATAACTTGCAACTCATCAATATTTTATCAGCAAATATTTCATATAAAAGAAAATATCTTTATATTGTGAGCCATCATAATATATATATATATATATATATATATATATATCCATATCGTCATAAACACAATTTCCTAGACTTTTCTCGTGGTCAACGTTTACGCCCCGTTGACAGGGTTATGCTGTCCCCTTTTAGGACTAGAGCTTCCTTTTTATCCCTTTTCTTAAGGATGACTCCTTTGGAACCTAAAGGTGCACTCTCTTACTAAGGAGCTTCCTTTTTGGATCCTCAATAGTATACTCCCTTGCTAAGGAGCTATCAATGTGCACTATCCCCTTTTCTGGAACCGTCCTTTGCTAAGGACTAGCTGCAGTATGATGGTCCCTTGCTAAAGACTAAATACAATACTGAGCTTTAAATCACAACTTGCCATAGGTTTTCAAAACATATTCAATATGCTCAGAAAAATAATCCATTCATAAATCTCAAAAATATAAGGATATATTCACACATACATGTCTAAATAAATATAGGTTGTCCCACAAGTTTTTCATAAAACGAATAGTCAATGTGCACATCGAACATTTATAAAATATCAATTTATATATAGAATATCAACATATTTCTTTGATATATATAGTTTAAAATATCAATTTTAGTTAATGCAGAAAACAAATTTTATGAATGCATTAAGTAGATTCGAATATACTGTAAACATGATGTGTAGAGAGCAAATTTTATTAATGTAGAAATAGATTTTATCAATGCAGAAAAATAGATTCGATCATTGTAAAATTCAAAATGCTGAAAAAGCATTCAGTTTCTGCGTTTAAATTTAGCAAACACGATTTCACTAGGTGTTTTATGAGAAAACAGTGAACAATTTTTTAAATAGTGAACAGAAAATAATTTACGCAGAAAAGAGAGTGAACAAATTTTTAAATAATGCTAAACAAAAAATTATTTTATGCAAAATCGTAGAAATAGTTTATGCAGAAAGCAGTGAACAATTTTTATGAGAAAGCAATAAACAGTTTTAATTAATGCAGAAAACAGATTTTGTGAATGTAGAAAGCAGATTCGAATATACAATAAATATGATGTGCAGAAAGCAAATTTTATTAATTTAGAAATAGATTTTGTCAATGCAGAAAAATAGATTCGATTATTGTGAAATTCAAACATGGATAAGCATTTAGATTTGGCGTTTAAATTTAGAAAACACGATTTCACTAGGTGTTTTATGAGAAAACAGTGAATAATTTTTTAAATAGTGAACAGAGAATAATTTACGCAGAGAAGAGAGTGAACAATTTTTTAAGTAATGGTGAACAGAAAATAATTTTATGCAAATTGCTAGAAATAGTTTATGTAGAATACAGTACTTTTCCATTGAATTTCTAAACAAATTCATACGATCTGTACAACTAATGTACATACTTTTTCATTGAATTTTCATTATTTTGTACTTTCTACGAAGTCAAATTTCTCAACAAGTCTAGACTATCTGTACATCTTATGTACACCCTCACAATTTGGTACGTTTATTGATTTTCCATTGATTTTTCCCGAATTTCTACATTCAACTAATTCAAACTTTTTTACAAATTCGAATTATTCGAGGCATTTACCATTAGGTGATTTATACGAATCATTCATTTTTTTTTCATGGAGTTTGTCCATTATTCATATGGTTACATACTTTAAAAAACACAAAAACCATTTAAGTGCAATAGCCGCGCCATTGCTAAAAATAGTTTATGCAGAAAACAGTGTATAATTTTTATGAGAAAACAGTGAACGGTTTTAATTAATGCAAAAAACAGATTTTATGAATGCAGTAAACAGATTCGAATATACAGTAAACATGATGTGCAGAGAGCAAATTTTATTAATATAGAAATAGATTTTATCAATGCAGAAAAACAAAATCAATTATTGTGAAATTTAAGCATGCATGAAAAAGCATTTAGATTTGACGTTTAAATTTAGAAAACACGATTTCACTAGGTGTTTTATGAGAAAAAAATGAACAATTTTTTAAATAGTGAATAGAAAATAATTTACACAGAAAAGAGAGTGAAAAAATTTTTAAATAATGCTGAACATAAAATAATTTTATGCAAAATCGTAGAAATAGTTTTTGCAGAAAACAGTGAACAATTTTTAAGAAAATAATAAACAATTTAATTAATGTAGAAATTAATTCATATTTTTAAATTAAAATCTCTATATTTTACAATGCTTCTATTTAAATAAATAAAAACATAAAAAAAAAATTACTTATTTTTATGTTTATGTTTATTTGTTGATTATCCAAAAAAAAAAAAAAAAAAGTTACAAGGAACTCGAGTTTACTAAACTCGAGTTCCTTTGCTCGAGTTCCTTACAAGGTACTCGAGTTTGGTGAGCTCGAGTACCACAAAAGTAAACATAAACATAATGTTTTTTACAAATGGTACTCGAGTTTGACAAGCTCGAGTACCACGTTATTTTTTTTAATCGCACAAATTCCAGCTCAGCAGTGCCACGGTGGCGGAATTGATGAGGAACTCGAGTTTCTGAAACTCGAGTTCTAGAAAAAGTGGTACATTCCCATTTATTTCCGAAACAGTGCTTTGTTGCTAAAAATTTCTGAAAATTATGGTATTTGGCCATTTTGGCCAATCCACAGTATTAACAGTATTCATCATTTTATTTTAAAAAATTCTTAGAGATGGCTTGTGGGAAGAAACAAAAGCCGCATTTGCTTGCAATTTTAAAAACTGATAATCCAGGGTTATTTTCCTAGTTGTTATCTCGTTGCCAAAGCCGGCCCAAGACAAATTGAGGCTTACGGCAACAATTTTATTTGAGTTTTTTTTTTTTTAATTTTTTCATTCAAGTATCATAAAAATATCATTATTAAATTTTATATTGTAACTTTATTTTTAATTTTATTTTTCTACCTTTTTGATAGACAAAATTACTGATTATATTTTTAAATTTAAGTTTTTCTAATATCTACTTTTAACATTTTTCAAATGACTTTTTTATTTACTTTAAATAAAGTGATACAAGGTGAAAGAAAATTGAAATATAATTTCCAATTTGATTTTGAGAGAGAGAGAGAGATTATTTGGTGTAGGTCATGTGAAAGATTGGACGGCTAATATTGACATTCCATTGTGTGGGAGAGGGACATATAAAAAATTGGAATCTAAAGTCATTATAAGAAATTAACTTTGATGATAATTTGACGCAATCATTTGATTTTATTTTTGTTAAAAAGTTTAGGATTTCAAATGAGTTGGGTTGTTATTATTCCGACCCTTTTAGAGGCCTTCTTGAAGTGAGGGAGTTCACATTTTTTTAATTGTAAAAAATAATTTAAAATTTAAAATTTTTGCTGCCCTAGACAATGGCTTAATTAGCCTTGCCTAAGGGCTAGCCTGGTTCATTGTGCCAATATTTTTTATTTTTTTCACTTTGGAGCTACATCCTTATATCTTTTTAAAACATACATAGCATTTTCACCTCTTTGGTGAAAGCACATATCTTTTGTCTTTTTTTTCTTTTCTCCATGAAAATGAGTACTTTTTTCCCACCTTTTATTTTAGTTGAAAAGCAATTTCCGTGGTGATGGGTGTAAGGATACAATGTATGTCAAACTCTTCAACTCTCGTGGTCTAGGCACAAAATTCATAATATTAGTGATATAAACTTGCGTTTACTATGAAACACTTTCCAAGAAAGCACTCGATACGAATTCATAATAGGTAGTTGATTTGATGAGGACTAAGTGCTCCCCATTTGGTGAGTCACACCTTGTCGCCCCCGTCCTCCTTTTGTTCATCAAAAAAAAAAAAAAAAAAAAACAGTGCTCCCCATTTGGTTGAGTCCAAGTCTTCATAAGGGATGACCTATCAATTGCCCCCAAAGTCTTTGGCCATACTTTTCTTGAGTGTGTGTATTCTCAGTTAATGCAAAGCTGGTAGTACGAATAGACTATTCATAACTAAACATTTTCCAAGATAATACTTGATACGAAATTAGGATAAGCACCATTCAATCCAGTCTTTGGCCTTTTCTTGAGTACGACGTAATTGCAAAATTATAGACAAAACAGGAACGGACCCAGGTGGGTGGCCCTTTTTTTTTTTTTTTGGTATATAAATTTTCAGTAAAAAAAAAAAAATTATACTTGGGCCAAAGTAAGGTTGAATCCCCCAAAATCATGAACCATTAACTTAGCCATGTAAATCTTAAAAAAAAAATATGTAAATTCAATTTTATTACAAAAAAAAAAAAATCTAATGAAAAAAGAAAAAGAAAAACAGAGTAGTCGAGACAGAGAAATTGAAAGGCGAGAGAGACCAAGAGGCACTCACTCCACGCCGCCATGCGAGACCCATCTTGCCGCCGATTGCTCAATCTGCCTAGCCCAGGTTCGTTGCTCCAGCCTTCATAGTTTAAGCCGCCACGTGAGACCCATTCCAGCCCGTTTCGTCCATTCCGGTCAATTTCGGCAAATTTCGACTGAAATTCATTTTTCGCCCGAAATGAGATACTGCCTTCTCGAACGAGCTGAACCTTGGGCAAACTTACTATTTACTTATTGCATTCTTTGATCTTTGTCTCACTCTGGCACGGCAGACTTGAAGAAGAAGATGGAAGAGAAGAGTGCTCAGAATCACAGTCAAAAGTAACAATTATTTTATATAATTAATTTGCTTCCTTGGTGAGAGTAAAACACGTGCCAGATTCACGGTCAAAAGTAACAATTATTGCTTCCTTGGTGAGAGTAAAAGTAAAACACGTGTTGTGCGGTGGAGAGATTAAGTAAACTTCTTTTAAACTTTCTACTTAAAAAATAATCCTACATTCTTCATTATTTACAAAATTGCCATAGTAAATAGTAAGTTAAAAATCTTATATAAAATGTGAATAGGATTATAAATAAATATATTTTAAAATCCCACTTTATTTAAGATCTCAAAAAGACATTTAAATTAAATTTATTATTTTATATAAAAGTAACAATTATTTTATATATTTATTTTTTAAGAACTTTGAAATGGGCAATGGGACGAGTAATAGACAGAGGAACAATGGTTCAACTTTCAAGAAATAAAACTGGTAAAGTTAGGAAAAATGCTTGTCAGTAGTGCATAATAAATTCATAATGTCGAGTTTCCTTTTTATAAATAATGTATTAAGAAACAATAATGTTTTTGTTTTTGTTGATAGGTGATTGCATATTAATATATTAAGAAACAATGATTTTGTATATTTGTATTGGTTGATAGCTTGTTAATATTATATGAATGCATATTTGAAGTTTAGTGTTTTTTTTTCCCCGTTTATCCTAGCCCCCCTAACTTGAAATCTTGGATCCGTCCTTGATACGAAAAACAAATCACCGGAGTGATACCAATGCTAGGAGCTAGTCAATCATCACTACTGAACATTTTCCGTTAAAGCAATATCAAAACCAAAGTTTCTAGCCTCTTCTGAGTGTGCGACTTCTTGAGTTTAGGCATTCTCAAATAAATGCAAAGTTTGTAATACCAATGCTATGGACTAGTCATCACTACAAAACATTTCCCATGAAAGCATTATTGAAACTGAAGATTCCTGTCTCTTCTTGAGTGTGCATCTTCTCAAATTAATAATACAAAATTCATATGTATCATTATCACGAACTAGTGTTCACTATAAAAACACTTTACAAGAAGGCACTAATAGTAAGTTTGGTTTAGATGATTTTAGAGAGGACGAAAGAAAAGAAAGAGGAAAATAGAAGAGAAAATGGTTGGGAGGGAAAGGGGAGGGGAGGGGGGGGGGGGGACATAAAATTGGTGGAGTCCATGTGTGAGACCTACCAAAACACAATCTCCCCAAATTGGAGAGAAAATAAAGAGTGAGGAATTGTAACAGTCTAATGACTAAACTACCCTCTCTTCTTTATATGCGTTGATTGCTCTTTCTTTTCTTTTCTTTTTTTCTTTTTTTTTCTTTTTTTTTTTCAAGTGAAGACAAAGCACATAATAGAAATAGTATGAACTAGTCATCACTAGGAAACATTTTCCAAAAATATATATGAATCCGGAAAGCACCGTTAAAGCCTAATTCTCTGGCCTCTTCTTGACTTTAGATATTCTCAAATAATGCAATATTGGATTTAATTAGGAGGAAAAACAGATTGATGCATGATTTGACCTGTTTTTTAAAACGTCTTTTTAGTGAATAAATAAAATCATATTTGTTTGATTCTCAAAAAAAAAAAAATCATATTTGTTTATAATTTCATACTTTCATTGTTTGGTTTAGTTTTAGGAGCACATTGTGCATAAAAATTAAAAAAGGAGGAAGTTAACAAATATAAAATAAAAAATAAAAAAAAAAAGTCTTCCATGCCATTATTTAAAAACCACTTAAGCTATCCAAGTAACCAATTACTACCATACTATGGCACCACGGCGTTACCAACAAAACCTAAGCTGCCACAACTATAACTATCTAAAAATAAATTTCAAAATTGAAATGCCAAAAAAAAAAAAAAAAATTTGGTTATTTAATTTTAGCATTGGGAAAAAATTAAAAATTTTTACTCTATATTGATATTGTCTTTTGCCTGAGAATGTGAAAGTTTTGTTATGTACAAAAAGTTGTTTATATGGATTTAAAAGTAATTTAATTTATATAATAGTCATAGTTATAAAATGTTAAATCTTTATTATTGATTTACTTTCGTGATATACTTAAGTTATATTAAAATTTTGTATAGTAGATGATGTGACTAACAAAGCTACTCGACAACTTGAGTTGTAATTTGCAAGTATGAAGACTTTCAGTGCTAAATTTGCTACTAACATTAAGTAGATTGAGTGCAATTCATATTAAATATATACTTATTCTAATTTACCTAATATGTTATGTTTTATTTTTAATTTAATTATCTCTCAAGTTAATTAATAATATAACTTTATTTTATTTTACATGCCACTGGAATAGGTGCTTCTAGGAAGGTTGATAAGTGATAACTTGAAAGGGTCCATGACATCAATTTATAATATTGTGTGTGTTATTTTATGGCTATGATATCATTAGTGAAATTTGAATTTGAATTGTGTAAATTTTAAATATATACCTTTAAATTGGTTTATTTTAATTTTTATGGTGGTTTGAACACAAGTGTTGGAATTTGTTAAAGAATTGTGCATTATCCATTCCAAGTTAATTTGATGGTTAAAAGATTAGTGCCTGTTTGGATTTTTTTTTTTTTATCACTCATCACTCCTCACTCAATTTTCGTCACTCATCACTTATCACTCATTACTCAAAATACCCCAATCTTCCAAACACATCCATCACTCACTTTTCCATTACTTTTGTTAAAAAAAAAAAAAAAAAAAAAAAAAAAAAAAAAACAAACCGCAAAAGTCAAAAAAATGCGGCTGCAAACAGTGCCGGGTTTGTTTAAAAAAAAAAAAAAAACCCCAAAAGTCAACAAAAGTGGCTGAACAGTGTAAAAATTGTTGGTTTAATTACAAAAATGCCATTGAGTTATGAGTTATGGAAACTGGAAACAACTAAAAATGTGTTTTCAGTTTTCATAACTCATCACTCAAAAATCAGGGAATTGAGTGATGGAAACAGAATTATGGTGCTTCCAAACGAACGTTGAGTTATCGGTCCCACCATTTTTGAGTTATGAGTTATGGAAACAGAGTTATGAGTTATGGAAACACAAAATCCAAACAGCCCTTAGTCTTTTACTTTTTTGGGTAATTATTTGTTGAATGACTTACCTAGTGTCAAATAAATAAATAAATAAATAAATATATATATATATATATATATATATATATCATGTCAAGAAAGTCTTTGGTTTCTTGTTGGGTTTTGGTCTTCTAGTCTTCTTGTTTAGTGCCTGCCAACGAATTTTTTTTCCAAATAACAATAAATATTAAAAAATTTAGTTAATTGACATGTTTCAAAACAATGTTGAAAATTAGCATTTCGAGTGTCTAAAACTCGAGTTTCAATTAAAACTCGAGTTTTTAAGTCTTGATTTTGTAGGCAATGGAAGATGATGTGGAAGAAAAATCCACGTGGAACTCGAGTTTGTAAGACTCGAGTTTCACTTCTTCTTCCTCACTTCTTCTTCCTCGCGTTCAATCGGAGCTCCAGCGGTCTTGCTCTGTTCTTCGCCTCTTCGTCCACCCAATCGCTGGAGATCAGATCGTCCACCAATCGCTGGAGATCAGATCGTCTATCAATCGGAGCTCCAGCGGTCTTGCTCTATTCTTCGCTCCAGCGTTCTTCGCCTCTTCGTCTTCTTCAGCGCTGCAGATCGTCTTCTTCGGTGCTGCAGATCTCCAACCATCGTCTTCTTCGGAGCTGCGTTTGTAGTTCTCGACGGAGAAGAAGAAGAAGAAGAACTGAGAAACGAGATTTTTTCTACTGGGTTTCCTTCTGGTTTTTCTTCTTTTTCTGGGTTTGTTCTTGTCGGAGCTGCATTTGTAGTTCTCGACGGAGAAGAAGAAGAAGAACTGAGGAACGTTGGACTTCAGTTCTGCCGTTGCTAAAGATCCAAAATTGAGTCCGAGAGACTCGTTTTTACTTTTTATAATTCGAGTTTTAAAGACTCGAGATCTATGTGGTATTTTTTGTCCAACTCATCAGCACAAAGACCCGCAAAGCGAGTCTGTGAGACTCGAGTTTTAATATGGATCTCGAGTTTCTAAAACTCGAGATGCTATTTTACTTAATCAAAATTTTTTATTGCTAACTTACTATATTATTCTCCCTCATGCTGCTACTTTGCACATTACCCCGCCTGCCAACTGTAAGCGAAAGAAAAAAACACGCTTTGCATTTATTAGAATTTTTTTTTTGGTAAGCATTTATTAGATATATTGTAATGATGATGTGGACTGTTTGATAACAGTATATATGTGGGATGCCGGTGGCCTATTCCATCTCAAGATCAGTTGGAATCATAAGTGAGAGAATTGGACAAAAACTTTTACAGTCATAGAAAATCAGAAAAAGAAAAAAATAATGGAGTTGGGACGTTTTTGGTGGTGGGTAGTGTTAATTTTGGTTCAATTAGGTATGAATGGCTGCTTTGGTTGCTGGGAGCATGAGAGAGCAACTCTCTTGCAACTCAAAGCTTCCATAAACTCCACAGCTGATAGAGATTATTTTCAAACTTGGAATTCATCAACCAACAAAAAGAGTGATTGCTGTGATTGGGATGGAGTCAAATGCAACAACACTACGAGGCATATAATCCAACTTGATCTTAATGATAGGACCGGTTGGAGTAAGGAAGATTGGTGTTTAAATGCCTCTTTGTTTCTTCCCTTTGAAGAGCTCCAGTACCTCAATTTGGATGCTAATCAGATTAGTAGATGGGTCCCAAATGAAGGTATGTTCATATCTTAAGCAAAGTCAATTGGTAGTGTTTGTCGAAATTATGTTTTACTTCTGCCTTATATTTTTCTTTTTGAATATTCAAACAAGAAATTAGTTGTGGCTTAGGATTCACTTTATACTATAAATAGGTTGTGGGAATATATAGTTGTGGACATGGAAACTGAAGCTTCTACTAAGTTGCAGGTTTTGAAAGATTCTCAGCGTTGCACAAGCTAGAGATGCTTCACTTGGCTGATAATCGTATTAACAACAACATCCTATCATCGTTCAGTGGAATTTGTTTGTTGAAGATACTAGATTTGAGTGAAAACAAATTGAATGGATCAATCCACATTCCAGGTAAATCTTTTGGCTAAAATTATTTTTATGGGCAGAATATATTGAGTTTTAAGTAAAAAAAAAATTGATGTGACAATTTTTTATAAAATGGTGTAAAACATGAGTTTTACACCCTATCATTGCCAAATTTGGACTCTTTAAATTAAGGTATTTAAGAGAATGTTTATAATTTGAGAATTGCAATAAAGTATGAGAAGAAGTATAAATATTATTCTATTAACAGTTAACAAAATCATGAAAGAATTTAAGTCTTATCAATTTGTGATTTAAAATAAATTGGGTAAAATTGATTTCAAATTAATTACCCAAGTTTTATGCCAAGAAAACTCTTTTGTTGTTAACGTTTATTTACAAAAAAAAAAAAATATATATATATATATATATATTAAATCCCTTAATTTTAGATAATCAAATCCAAATGTAACCTTAAAATAAGAGAAATTTTATGTTCATAATATTTTCATAATACTTTCATATCAAATCCTAAGTTGTGAGTCATTATTAGCTGTTACTAGTGGACACAGTACTTCTCTTAAAATAATCCAAATAAAATCAACCAAAGAAATGATTTTTTTTTCTTTATTATTATATACTTTTCTATTTTATCGTAATGTCAAATATATTAAGTCATCCCAATTTTGGAGTTATGCATTCGTCTAGTGAGATTTACTCATTTTAGTATTTTACAAAGAAATAGACAAGAGTGTTATAAGATCTATTACCAAATAATAAACAAGCCCACAAATAATAATAATAATAATAATAATAATAATAATAATAATAATAATAATAATAATAATAATAAATAAGCCCACAAACAAAATAATGACTTTTCAAATTCGAAGGGGTTGGCTCAATGGTTCTTAAGGCCTCTGATATTCATGAGCAAGCTCCTAGGTTCGAAACTTCTTGCCAGCATTTTGGGGCAACTCCATGTGATTCCTTCCTATAATAACCTAGTGTATATGGGATTAGAGGATTGCATTTATTTTAGTGAATAGTCAAATACTCGAAAAAGTTTGAATATCCTCGTTTGTAAAACAAAAAATTAATAATAATATTTTCACTTTCATTTTTTGGTGTTAGGACTCATCAAACTCCTATCTAGCTATTTCTGTGATTGTCAAAGGTCTAAATCTCATTAGACAGATGCATAAACCCAAAATTGAAAGAATTAAATTTTTTGACATTAAGAAAAATATTAAAGCTGCTGAGTACGTCCATCCTACATCATTTCGTAAATAAAATTAAAAATTAAAAAGAGAAAGCTAATTTATTTATTTTTAAAAATCTCTTAATCAAAGGATATGATTCTTTCACGGAACATTCGAAACCCATGATGAAATATTTATATATTACAAAGAATTTGAATTAAATAAAAATTGATTGACGGAGAGAAATTGATTGAGGAGCAAACTTTTTCGTTGTATTTCTTGAACAGTTCTTTTTGTTTCACTTTCCGGCCTAAGATAAAATTGTATTTCATTAAGGGTTTATTATTATTATTATTATTATTATGTAAGATAGAATTTTTACTTATAACGTCGTCGACTCCATGATTATTGTTATTTAAAATAGACCAATACACCAATTAATTTTTTGTGTAAACAAGATATTGTGTCAAAATGATCCTTACCCTTAACAATAAGGTTGAGCATTTTCCATCAATCAAGATCCAAATTAATACAATACCAAAAAGTCAAGCACCAAATAGACATATTTGAAAGGTCAAAGATCACATTGACACACAACCTAAATGTTTAGGACCAAATAGATGATTATTCAAATAAATTTGAACCAAACAATAAGGGCACGTTTGGTACACTGAATGAGGATTACAGCAGGAATTGTAATCTTTATTACTAGTAATAAAATGTGTTGTAATGTAATAACTAAACCTATTCATTAGTTTGGTTGTGAGTTATAACATTAGAATGAAATATAACATTTATTTTAAGAAATTTTTTACTCATACAATTATATTTTCTTAAAAATTGTTTTTTTTTTTAAATTTAAGAGAGATATGTGTTATTTTTTATGATTTTTTATTTTTATAATTATTAAATATATATGGAAAGTTTGTTTATTTGGAAATATATTAAATTTTGAAATTAATGCACTTACTAAGGAATAGTTAATACCACATTTTAAAGAGGAATAGTTATTCCTCATTTTGAAGAATAGTTATTCATAAGGAATGACTATTCATTGTAATAAAAACATAACCAAACTAAAGAATAACTAAACCATATGAATAATTATTACATTACAACGCTTATTACGGTCTACCAAACATGCCCTAAGAAAATTTTGAAAATAAAGAAAAGTGGAGATGAGAAATTCTATTTTCTTACTATATATGTATATAAGAACAATTAAAAATATATAATAAACTAGCCTCATCACACACGCTTCACGCATTCTATGAGACTTTTTTTTTAACTTTTTTTTAGGTTTGGTGTCATAATTGTTATTCGTCCAGATTTGAGGTTTACATATTTGTCCATAAATATTATGCATTTGCAAACTGCTAATAAGGTTAGGAGTTTCATGAGGTTAGCTCCAAAAATGAACATCGATAACATTGAAATCATATGCTCGTGTATGTATTTGTTCATTTTTGTTAATCAATTTTTTCAATCTCATTGATTAACAATTTGAGTTTAGTAATGCTTAATATTAGTAGAAGAATGTGTAAATCTCAAATTGGGATTAATGAAAAATTATGACACTAAAAAATAAAAATAAAAGATCTCATCGTAAGCAGGAGAATCCTGTTAAATAGTAGTATAGAATATAGTGAAAATTTGAAAAATTAAATAATAAAAAAAACAAAAAACAAAAAACAAAAAAGAGGAAGTACTAATTAAAAAAAAAAGATAAAAAAAAGAATAGAAGCATATAAGTCTAGTTTTAAAAATAAAAGGTGGCGAACGTGGGGTTGTATGTAAAAAGAAAAAAAGAATAAAACAAATAGGTAGTGTTGGCGTGGTCTGTGGAGAAATGGTGATTATGGATGATTAAAGGTTTTTTTTTTTTTTTTTTGAGTTTTAAATTTAAGAGTAAGCAATTTTATGAGTAAAACATGGAGAGTAGCTGGGTAGGTTCATGTTTTTTGACAAAAATTGAAAATTGTTATTTGATGTTGTAACCCTTATTTCTAAGAGAAATCATTCTTTATTGACTAGGGTATATTAGAACCACACAAAAATCTAATATAAGAAAAGGAATTTATGGGGAATCATGTGACATTGTTGACTATATTCCTAAAATATTTGTGAGAAAAGCCATTGTTTACTAAATGAGATATTTTCGATATTTAGAAAAGTCTAGATCAAAGAGGGAAATCTATTAATATATAGATACTATCATATAATTTATGCAAATGCATGGATGCATTTAAAATTAAATACAATTTTTATTATAAAAATATAAATAATTAGTAAATTTTTTTTTTTAAAAAAATAGTATGTAATACATGTATAAGTATAGGTACATTTAAAATTAAACACAATTTTTATCATAAAATTATAAATAATTAGTCAAATTTTTTTTAAAAGTAAACGTAATTAATCACATATTAAAATTCTTACCCAAATTTGATACTACATATGATCATTTTTTTTTTCTAATTTTTAATAAGATAGAATGTGTGGTGATTTTTGTTGTGGGGTGATTTTTATTGAGTATATGTCATTAGTTTTTTTTTAAAACATTTTATAGTTCAATAATATCAGATTCTTAGCATTTTGCACTCATTAACTCACTTGGCACAAAGATTAAAAAATTTAAGTGAACACATGACACAAATTTAAGTGGATAATTAGTCAGATAGTCGAAGAGGTCTAGATACCAATGTTTGTAAAAAAAAAAAAATAAAAAAAAAATTATGGTATGGTCCCCACATAAAGTTAGACATATGGCGCAAAATTAGATTCTAATTTCAAATGCTAATTGAACTTTCTTTGAACTTTGCCTATTTATATATACTAGTATGTAGCCTCATGCATATGCATGGGTACAATTAGAAACAATCACAATTATATGATTCAAATTATACATTTTTTTTATCAGAGGTTCCAATTATACTTGGTATTAGCTTACACTTTTTCTAAACCATACATTTTTAAAATATATAATGAATATATATATATATATATATATATATATATATGATGTCGCAGAAGCCTGAAGAAAGCATACACGATACTCTCTTGATGGAATAAAAACTTAACTGTTAGTTTCTGGTAATAAACCTCAAATCCACGAGGTGTTCCTCTGAATCCACAAGGAGATAAAAACTGGAATCCATAAGAAGAAAAATTTGACAAAATGTCTGTCTTTATTGATAATAGTTTGATTTGCCTTTGACAGCTACAAAACATAAAAATACTGAGAAAAACGTCTAAAACTCCTAATTTGCACTAATCACATGATTAGGTGACAAAATACTGAAATTTACCAGAAAGGCAAAATTGAATTAAATGCAGAATCATAAACTACTGACTTTAAGAGTCATCTCAAAATAGAAGGGAATTTATTTTGAATTTTAAACTAAAAATTATTAAGGAAAAACAAAATATTACTCTAAATAGCAAAAACACTGTTTTCGAGGTCTTAACAAAGAAATTCGCCGAAATTTAGGCAACACTCACAGAATTTGTCATGAGTCTGGGTCAGAATGCCATTTCCCTTCAACCTGCCAAATTTCATGCAATTCTGACACTATCGCCCCGATGCCTTCTACTGGCACCCCCTTTTGATCTTGCGTTGTGACTTCTGACATCCCTGTTGCTCTAGGAAGGCATGTGCTGTGTATTCTACATCAGTTTCCCCCACTTAAAAAGAACTCAACCTCGAGTTCCCATTATTTAGCGCATTAAGAGGATGGTACTCATACAAATTGGCAACATTGAAGGTGGAAGAAATATTCATGTCTGGTGGAAAAGCAACAAC
This sequence comes from Lithocarpus polystachyus, assembly GCA_033629205.1. Taxonomy (NCBI): domain Eukaryota; kingdom Viridiplantae; phylum Streptophyta; class Magnoliopsida; order Fagales; family Fagaceae; genus Lithocarpus; species Lithocarpus polystachyus. The sequence goes on from CM066165.1 coordinate 3,944,377, forward strand.
ATAAGCATTGTTGTTGATCTTCTTTGTAATCTAGAATGACTCATATTTCTTTTCCTTCAACTTATTATAGGTACCAACATGAAACCTCTCCTTTCTAAGATAGACTAGCACTATATCCCTAACACTAAAAATCTTCTTGCGTCTCTTTTTATCAGCTGCTTCCTTGTACTTGGCATTAGTAGTTTCCAGATTCTGTCTCACTTCCTCTTGCATTACCTGAAAATGTTTAGCCATATTCTCTGTAGCTTGACATACTCCTGGAAGCTCATATAAAGGTACCAATTCCAAAGCGTGTTTAGGGGGCACGCAGTAGACAATGGCAAATGGAGACTTACCAGTGCTTCTACTGACCGAACTGTTATAAGCAAAATTTGCATGGGACAATGCAAGATCCCACTGCTTGGGCTTCTCTCCTGAGATACAATGGATCAGATTCCTTAAAGTGCGATTAACCGCTTCTGTCTGGCGATCAGCCTAAGGATGACTGGTACTACTGTAATTCAAGGAAGCGTTAAAACGCTTCCATAAGGTCTGCCAGAAGTGACTGATGAACTTGGTATCCTTGTTAGAGGTGATGGACTTTGGCACTCCCTGCAAATGCACAACTTCTTTAAAGAATAGATTGGCCACTCGAGTAGCATTTGAAGTTTTCTTGCATGCTATGAAATGGGACATCTTTGAGTACCCGTCAACCACAACAAAAACAGAATCCATACCTCGCTGGGTTTGAGGAAGACCCAGTATAAAGTCCATAGAAAGATCCTCCCATGGCGCTTGTGGGAGGCTTCACCATCCACTCATACAACCCCTCATTTGTCTTGAAAGCCGTCTTCCACTCATCTTTAGGTTGGATCCGAATCTGGAGATACCCACTCTTGAGATCTAGCTTGGTGTAACACTTGGACCCACTCAACATATAAAACATGTCATCTAGTCGGGGAATAGGAAATCGATACCTGACTATGATCTTATTGATGCCTCGACTATCAACAAACATACGCCAGCTCCTATCCTTCTTCGATGTTAATAATGCTAGTATTGCACATGGACTCATACTCTTCCTGATCTGCCCCTTGCTCAGATGCTCATCCACCTGTCCCTGTAGAATCTGACCCTCTTGAGGATTCATCCTGTAATGTGGCAGATTTGGAAAACTAGATCTAGGAGTTAAATCAATGCAAGGCTGGATATTGCGCATTGGTGGTAAACTTGCAGGAAACTCTTCTAGAAAAAGCTCTTCAAACTCCTTGATCAATGGTTGAATTGCCTTAAGTATCTCAGCAATCTTCTTCAGCTCTCCATCCATCACCACTACAGTATATACCTATTTCAACTCCTTACACTCCTTGTTAAATTCATCCTCATTGTTGACTATGAGAAGTGATGGCTTCCCCTCCACTTTAGAAGTTTTGGGTACACCACCTTCCTTAATAAGACCAAGGACAATTTTTCTACCATTCTTAAGAACACATACACATTATCCTTACACCTATAAGTAGCATCTACATCATACTACCAAGGTCTATCCAATATTAAATGACATGCATCCATTTCAACAACATCACAAACTACGTCATTTACATAACATTTACCCAAAGAAAAAGTAACACAACATTGCTGAGTAACAAGTGTTTCCATACCTTTCTTGATCCAATCTATCTTGTACTGAGAGGGATGCTTTTCAGTCTTTAGTTCTAGCTTGGTAACCAAACTCTTCGACGCGATACTCTCTACACTGCCACTGTTAATGATCAAATCACTGACCTTCTTACTGATGGTGCATCATGCTTGGAAGATCTCATTCCGTTGATCACTGTATTCCACACTTGGTGTGAAGAACAACCTCTAAATCACCAAAGACCTCCCTAATGGCACGCCTTCCTCATCTTCTTGGACCTCATTGGGATTATAGGCATATGGATCAGTATCATTATACACCTCTTCACCTTCTTGTTCATCTTCTGCCTCGCCCTCTTTTGCCACCACTAGATTCACTGCGGCTCGCTTATAGCAAGTACTAGATCGATGTCCTAGTTCTCTGCACCTGTAGCACTTATTCCTAGTTAGCCTAGCATAGGGGTTAGTGTGCACTATCAATTGGGCCGTGGAACCTGCTACTACCACTATGGATTGGTTGACACCATTATTCTCCCTAACCACGAGTTGTGATCGTGGTGTAAACATGGGTTGTTTACCATTGTTGGCATTGGAACTGGATGACTCTGAACTATGGTTGGAAAACTTTGAACCTATCCTAAGATGCTGATATTTTATTTTCTTGGATAGGTTTACGACCTCATTTAAAGTATATAGGGTTTGTAAGGATACCTAATCTCGGATGAAAAATCGCAACTCGTGTTCAGATTTGGATATATGTTGATCTTTAGTTTCCCCCAAATCAGTGTGATTAGCCAACCTGTCAAACTCCTCCATGTACTCATTAATTATCCAAGTATCCTGCCTGCAATTCTGGTACTGTCTGAATAACTCCTGTTGGTAATTTTGGTGGTAAGAACCGATTTGCCATTAATCTCTTTATCCTTCTCCAAGATTGTATCGGAAGCTTTCGTTCATAGGTACGGTTTAATTGAGCATGATCTCACTAGGCAAATGCTCTTCCTTTCAATTTGTAAGCCACTAAACACACCTATTTGTCATCTACAGTACCCATATAATCAAAAAAACTTCTCCACCTCAATAACCTAATCTAGATACTCTTCAATGCAAACATTACCGTTAAAGGATGTTAACTCTACTTTCATCCAATAGTCCCTCTACTCCTGATAATCTCGGCCATCATCCCTCACAAGACCACGATGATTCCCAAGGATTCTCTCTACATACTCCTCGTCTTCACTATTCTCTTCGTTGTAGTCTTATTGCCTATTTCAATTTGGACCGCGATGGGGAGGGCAACATGCTTGGTTATCATATCGCTCTTCATCATCACGATTAGGGTTTCGGTTAAGCAGGGTGGCAAGCGCTTCTTGAATCTGGTCTAGAGTATGTTGGGTTGAATCATGAAACTGCTGATTATCATCACGAAAATCAAGGAACTTAGCCCAAGTGAGGATTGGGTTGTTGACATCATCATTGCTGTCATTGTTGTGGTGGTCACTGTCTTGCCAGTTAGCCATCAGACCAGGGTAAGTCAAGGCTCTAAAGAAAGTACACACGATGCTCTCTTGATAGAACAGAAACTAAACTATTAGTTTTTGGTAGTAAACCTCAAATCCAAGAGGGGTTTCCTTGAACCACAAGAAAATAAAAACCGGAATCCACCAGAAGAAAATTTGACAAAATGTCTGTCTTTATTGATAATAGTCTGATTTTCTTCTCTGACCTCTACAAAACATATAAATATTGAGAAAAATGTCTAAAACCCCTAATTCGCACTTATTATGCGATTTGGTGACAAAATACTAAAATTTAACAAAAATTGCAAAATTGAATTAAATGCAGAATCATAAACTACTAACTTTAAGTGTCGTCCAAAAAATAGATGGGACCTTATTTTTTACTTTTAAACTAAAAGTTATTAAGGAAAAACAAATATTACTATAAATAACAAAAAAAACTGTATTTGGGGCCTTAACGAAGGAATTTGCCTAAATTTAGGCGACGCTCTTGGAATTTGTCATGAGTGTGGATTAGAATGCTGTTTCCTTTCAATTTGCCAAATTTCATGCAATTCCGACACTGTTGCCCTGATGCCTTCCATTGGCACCCCCTCTTTGATCTTGCGTTGTGACTTTCGGCACCCCTGTTGCTTTAGGAAGGCATGTGTTGTTTGTTCTACATCAGTATCCCCCACATGAAAAGAATTCGACCCCAAGTTCCCATTATCCGGTGCATCAGAAGGATTGTACTCATACAAATAAGCAAGATTAAAGGTGGAAGAAATATTCATGTTTGGTGGAAGAGCAACTACATAAGCATTGTTGTTGATCTTCTTTGTAATCTAGAATGGCCCATAATTCTTGTCCTTCAACTTGTTAAAGGTACCAACGGGAAACCTCTCCTTTCTAAGGTAGACTAGCGCTAAATCCCCAACATTGAAAATCTTCTCGCGTCTCTTTCTATCAACTGCTTCCTTGTACTTGGCATTGGTAGCTTCCTGATTCTGTCTCAGTTCCTCTTGCATTGCCTAAATACGGCCAGTCATAGTTTCTACAGCTTAACTCACTCTTGGAAGCTCAGGTAAGAGTACCAAGTCCAAAGCATGTTTAGGGGGAATAGAGCAAATGGAGACTTACTGGTGCTTTTGCTGATCGAGTTGTTATAAGCAAACTCTTGCTTAGGTCAATGCAAGATCTCACTGCTTAGGCTTCTCTCTTGAGATACACCGGATCAGATTCCCCAAAGTGCGATTAACCACTTCTGTTTTGCCATTAGTCTGAGTATGACTAGTGCAGCAGTAATTCATGGAAGTGTCAAAACGCTTCCATAAGGTCTGCAAGAAGTGACTGATGATCTTGGTATCTCGGTCAGAGGTGATGGACTTTGGCACTCCATGCAAACACATAACTTCTTTAAAGAACAGATTGGCCACTCGAGTAGCATCTGAAGTCTTCTTGCATGCTATGAAATGGGAAATCTTTGAATATCTGTCAACCACAACAAAAACAAAATCCATACCTTGCTGCGTTCTAAAAAGACCTACTATAAAGTCAATAGATAGATCCTCCCATGGTGGTTGTGGAATTGGCAAAAGCATGTATAAACCAGTATTATGAGATTGACCCTTGGCAATTTGGCAGATTGGACACTTCCTCACATGATTGTGAACATCCCTCTTAAGTTGTGGCCAATAATACCTCTTCTCCACCAATGCCATAGTCTTATCTCTGCCACCTAAACCTCCACCATGTAGCTCCCTAATAATCTACTCCCTTAATGAACTTTTAGGGATGCATAGTTGATTACCCTGAAAGAGGAAACAATCCTGGATGTACATACTATTGAGAGCAGTACGAGTTTGTTGACACTTACCCTAAATATCACCAAAATCCTCACCATTCTCATACAGCTCATTGAGGCAATCAAACCCTACAACTTCAGTACGTAGGGCGGTCAACAAAGATGCTCATCTGCTGAGTGCATTTGCCACCTTATTAGTGACACTAGACTTGTGCTTCAATGTGAAATGGAAGCGTTGTATATAAGCTACCCACCGAGCATGCATTCTGTTAATGCTAACTTGATTGTTGATTTGTTTCAGTGCTTGATGATTGTTTATAATACAAACTCCCTCTGAATCAGGTAGTGCTCCCAATGCTTAAGAGTTTGTACCACAGCAAAGAACTCCAGCTCATAGGCCAACCATTTACTTTGACCTTCACAAACTTTCTCAGTAAAGAATGCTACAAAACTTAAAATCTTAGATGGACAAGTGGAAAATTAGATTCCAATTGAAATTCAATTTAGAATCTAATTGGATTGCACTCTTTGATTTTTACATTCAATAATTCACTTAGTACAAAATTAAAAATTAAATAGGACACGTGGAACAAAATTGAGAATCCTATTAAAATTTAATTATATTTTCTTTGGGCTTTGGTTATTAATATATATATATATATATATATATATTTAAAAAATTATTATTTATTTTTATATGTACACGTGGAATTCAAAGCACTTAGCAGTTTGGAGGAGCTCTACTTGACTGACAATGAGATCGATGACTTCGTGACAACCAAAGGTAAGGCGATTTCTAAATTATATGTTCATGGATTTAAATGAAATTCCTTCTTTTATACGGTATGTCAAATGATTATGAGATTTTTTTTTTTTTTTTTTTTTTTTTTTTTTTTTTTTTTTTTTTTTGCCTATAGGTTCAAACAACTTAGGCAAGCTGCAAGTCCTACATTTGGGTTGGAACAAATTTAGTGCACGAATTTTTGAGTCATTGAGCACCTTCCCATCATTGAAGATCTTAAATCTAAGGGAAAACAATTTGGAAGGATCTTTTACAATCGAAGGTAAATTATACCATTCTTTTTAGAAAAAATAAAAGGCAAATTATACCAATTACATTGATTTGTTTTCTCTTAATTTAATTTTTATTAATAATAAATTGACTATTTTATATATAAATAATATGAACCATATGCTTATAATTAATTGAGATTGGGTAGAAATTATTAAAATAATAAGTTTGGTTAAAATTATACTTTCAATTTTGTGTTTTAATCTTGTCCCAGAAATGAAATCCTAACTCTGCCATGGTTCATAATCTTTTGCTATGACTAATTCATGCAATACTATATTACTCACTTTTTCATAACTTCTATAACTAAAAGCTTTTATTATTGTTTTAGAGTTACGTGCACTAAACAACCTAGAGCAGCTGTATTTGGATGGTTCATCCATTGATGAAAGCTTTGTTAGTAAAGTTGGAGTAATGACTTCTATTAAAGTATTGACAATGACGTACTGTGGATTGAATGGAAGCTTATCTGCTTCAGGTACGTTATATTCATAATGATATTGCAAAGGATCATCACAATAGTAGAAGCCAATAACTAATTGTCCCATTTTACAGGCTGGTGTGAACTTAGGAACCTCCCAGAGTTAAGCCTTTCCAAGAATCATTTTGAAGGGATATTGCCTTCATGTATGGTAAACTGGACATCACTTCACTTTTTGGATCTCTCTGACAATCACTTCAGTGGGAATGTCCAACCCCTATCTGATTTGAGATCACTTGAGTTCCTTTCCTTGTCAAAAAATGAATTCTTGAACCCAATCACCTTCTCCTCCTTTTTTAACATCTCGAATCTCAAGTTCCTATTAAGTGATAACAACAAAATTGCTCTTGAAACAAACTCTCATACTAGGGTTCCAACCTTCCAATTAAGGCTTTTCAGGTTGTCAAAGTGTTCATTTAATGGACTCAATACAACGTTTCCCACATTCCTTCATTACCAATATGATTTGCGAGAAATTGATCTCTCCCACAACAATTTGAAGGGGAAGTTTCCCACTTGGTTGTTAGAGAACCATACAAGATTGGTGGTTCTTATTTTAAAAAATAACTCTTTCACAGGGTCTTTCCTGGTGCCATATCATCATCTTCATCCCAACATCAAGGAGATAGATATTTCAAGTAATTACTTACAAGGTCCAATTCCTACAAACTTCGGTTTGATTTTTCCAAATTTAGAGTATTTAAACCTCTCTAACAATGCATTTCAAGGTAGTATTCCTTCTTCTTTTGGGAATTTGGTTTCTTTGTGGGGTTTAGACTTGTCTAAAAATAATTTATCAGGAACAATGCCAGGGCATTTCACAATGGGTTGCTACTCCCTATATTTTCTCAAATTGTCGTATAATAATTTCAATGGCCAAATATTTCCTACCAATTTTAATTTGACTAATTTGGGATATCTATATTTGGACAACAATCACTTCTTAGGAAAGATTCCAAAAAGCATCTCTCTGATGACTTATGGTTACACAATTGATTTTAGTAATAACAATTTGTTAGGCATGCTTCCAATGTGGATGGGGAACATGTCATCTTTAACGACAATTGTTATGGCTAACAATCAACTGGAAGGTCCTATTCCAATCGAGTTATGCAAAATCATTTGGCTTGAATTTTTTGACCTCTCCGATAACAATTTGTTTGGCTTTGTTCCATCTTGCTTCAATTCGTCAAGAATCATGTTCTTTCATCTGAATAAAAATTTGTTTAGTGGTCCAATTCCAAATGTATTCCAAAACAACTCCAATTTGGTTACATTAAATCTTCGAGAAAACCACCTAAACGGAAGCATTCCTGATTGGATCTGGAGTGTCTCATCATTGAGCATTCTCCTTTTGGGAGCAAATCATTTAGAAGGTAGGATTCCGATTCAACTCTGCCTTTTGCAAAAGTTAAACTTGTTGGATCTTTCCTACAATAAACTTTTTGGTCCAATACCCCATTGCTTAAGTAATTTTACATTTAAAGCATCAGATCATGATTTTACTTTGGGAGGTCTCTTAGGCGCGTCTGTTCGTATGTCAATTATTCCAATAACATGGGCGTATCCGATGACTCCAACATGGGACGGATTTGCGTATGAAGAGCCAACAATTGAAACCTTAGCTCCTGTAGATTCGAAACAAGAGGTGGATTTCACAACAAAGAGTAAAACTTACTCCTATAAGGGAGACATTTTGAACTACATGTCTGGAGTTGACCTCTCATGCAACAGGTTAGCAGGTGAAATACCACTGTAACTTGGAAAGATAAGCAACAACTTACGTGCAATGAACTTGTCACACAACTATCTGACTGGACCAATCCCCACAACGTTCTCAAACCTGAAGCAAATAGAGAGTTTGGATCTTTCCTATAATAATTTAAATGGTAGAATCGCTCCACAATTAACTGAATTAACCTCTTTGGAAGTCTTCAGTGTGGCATACAACAACTTATCAGGTCCAACTCCAGATATAAAAAATCAATTCATTACTTTTGATGAAAGCAGTTATGAGGGGAACCCTCTCTTGTGTGGACCTCCATTGCATAATGATTGCCCCAAAATTGGACCACCATTTACAACACTAGTGGAATATAAGGAGGAAGAAGGTGGTAGTTTCATGGACATGAGTGTCTTCTACATAAGTTTTGTGGTGGCTTACATAACGATATTGTTGGGAATTGTTGCAGTTCTTTACATAAATCCTTATTGGCGTAGGGCATGGTTTAACCTCATTGAAGTGTGCATTGATACTTGCTACTGTTTTGTTGTGGTTCATTACCATAAATTGTTCAAGTTTAGGCTTGCATAGCCGTGCATTTTACACGTACCTGTGTCTCTTCTTGTTGCATTCTGAATCCAAACTTTGAATTTTTAATACTGCGTTGTGTAAGGCCTGTATTTTGTTGTGTAAATCAAACTGATCGACAAACATTTTTTTCCTCACTTTTTGTATTTTAAAATATATGAGTGGTAGATTTTAGAAATATATTGTATTAAAAGTATGGGTAAAATATGTATTTGCTCTTTATCTTTTATACCATATTTCAATTTGGTTTCTAACTTTAACTTATTGATTCCAATTTGAACTTACCACTGGAATTGTTTTTTTGCCTTACCAATAATAACTCATAACAATCTGCCACGTGCTTAGAATTTTTTGTAAAAGTGTTATGAAAATGTTATGGACATAGTATTTCCCATAACAAAGATAAATAAATAAAAAAAATCAACTCAAATATATTTAGAATAAACTACGTATTTGGTTTCTATCCTTTACATGGGCAAATAGACAAAATAAAAAGTTAGTTTATTGTCACATTAATGAAAACTAATTTTAGTTTGACTGTTTGCCATGTCAGCAATTTCCATCTAAAAGATAACAATAGGAACTAAATTGACACAAAATTAAAAAGTTAGGGGCCAAATTGACACAATTGGAATGTTAGAGACCAAATTGAAATATGATGTAAAAGATAGGGGCCAAATATATAGTTTATCCTAAATATATTTGAATTTTTTTTTTGTTATAAGAAATGATATGTCCACGACATTTTTATAACACTTTCATAATAAATCCTAAATGGCAAATTGTTATGGGTTTTTATTGATAGGACAAAAAAGTAATTCAGAGATAATTTCAAATTAGAACCAATAAAAACTAATCACCTATGATTTATTGTGAAAGTGTTATGAACATATTGTGGACGTAGCACTTCTCTTTGGTTATCGATAAACATCATTTTGTATAGGTATCCCTAACATCACTCTTTCTCCTTTGTACATAAAGATGTAATTAATAAATTCGGCTTTGCAATTGTTATACTATTGGGTACTTAGGGCCAATAATTTTTCACCTTTGAGGTCCATCCTTATTTCATAATATTCATAGTATTTTCAGCTTTTCACATCATAGGTGAATGCACCTAGGGTAGTCCCCTAAGTTTTTTTTCTTTCTTCAATGGAAACGAATTATTTTATTCTATCTTTGCCTAAGTAGTAAATTAGGTAGGAATTTTAATATGTATTTAATTCGTTCATTTTTTCTAATAATTTAATCAATTATTTATATTTGCATGAGTTACATGCTAGTCTATTAAAAGCTAAAATTCAGAGACAATCCAATTAGATAAGATGTGATCATCTAGGAAAACCAATGAAACAACTCGTTTCAAGGTAAAATGCCTGGGGGGAACTATCCCAAGAGGACAATCCACTATAACAAATTGAGATTTACAATAAAAAATAACAATTCATAGTAAACCTCACAGATCTCACAAGATTAACTCTCAAGACTTAAAAAATGTGTATTAGGGTTTTCCCTTTATACCTAGTAGTATTGGACTCAAACCTTAAACTTTTCGGGAGCTATTGAGCCTCATTTAAAATTCTACGAATGCACAGTTCGATCGATCAAAGCTCTCTCTTTATCGGTCAAGCTATTTAGTATTTGAATTTTCTTTTTTGCAGTTTGTACGTTCTTGAATCTTGACTTGTATCAACTTGAGTAATGTCTAAAACACTTCAAAGACCCTAAGATCTAATCCTAGAAAAACTTTTGTTCTCAGTTTGCCAACATACAACAAATTTAGAACCTAAACATTTATAACTAAATATTTAGAACCTAACATGTGCTAAGTGTTCCATATAATTTTTAATTTTTGTGCCATTGAACTATTGAGTGTAAAATCGAAGATTCCAAATCCGCTTAACTTCTAAATTGGATTTTAATTAGAGTCCAATTTTGCATCACATGTCCAACAAATTTTTTAATTTTTTTGGCAAGTGAATTATTGGGTACAAAAACCAAAGAGTTTAAATTTAATTAAATTCTAAATTATATAATGAAGCTACCTCTGAAGCTGGAATGCCTTTTTAGAGGAGTTTTTGGGATATTTTATTTTGCCGTATAGATTCATACATCTTAAGTAAACTGCAACTACTAGACTTGAGTTGGAATAATTTTAGTGCACGAATTCTTATGTCATCGGCTACCTTTCCATCGTTGAAGACATTAGATCTCTCATATAACAATTTGAAAGAATCGTTTACTACTAAAGATAAGTTATACCATTAAATTAACATCAAGTCGGTGGTATTTTGCGTTTTTCTTTCCGCTACCGGCATAATTAATAATAGAAAAGCATAAGCCACAACAAACCTATTTTAAATATTTATAATCAAATTTCTTGAAATTCAATGAAACTAAACTAGATTTAACAGAAATATAGATGGAGGGGCTTTGACTTATTGTACAACCATGCACGAGGACAGACTAATTGTAACTAAGGTAAATGAAAATTTATATATGAAAGAGGCCAAAAACCAATTAAGAAGATAAACAATGCCAACCTATAATCACAAATTAAAAACTCAAATTTTGTCAACCAACCTTCGATTTATGTTACAAAAGAAGTATTTTTCAAAGAGACATTATGAAACATCTATAGAAAAGTGAGAAACAATTAAATTGATTATCTTTTTTTTTAAATGCAATTCAATTAATTTTCAGATTAACATTAATGATCAAGTGTAAATTCAGATAAATGCAACATATCGGCACAATTTCCCGACACAACTGACCGTGCCTAAACCTTTACAGCGAGTACATTTTTCTGGTTTGACTCCACGGGCAACACCACGTCCACCTGCAAATCTCCAGAAACAGAATAAAATCTTACATTGGGAACCTTTCCTCCAAACCAAATTTACTCTACCAACCAAACAGAGCAAAACAACCAAAATTCTGAATAGGATCTGCCAGCGGTCACCATACCACAAGGTTCACATGGCACATGAGTTTGAAATGTGCTTCCTTGAAAAGTCTCCATGAAGGATAGTTCAAGAGATACCTGTGATCATTAATCAATGATGAAATGCATGTCAAAAGAACCAAATCGAAAACATAAAAACAAATGATATGTGCATAAACAGCAAGCAAACCTTGACATCTTCACCGCCAAGTCTAGGACTGAAGAAGTCTTCAAATATCTGATCTCCACAGTAGAGAATGCCACAGCACGCAAATTAAACTATTGCATTAGGTTTCAAAGGTGAAATTAACCTCTTTAAACACGAAATAAAAGCTACAAATGCAGACAGTGAAGCCATCTCTGGTCTATATTTTACCCAGATGCTCCAACAGTAGCACACTTATTAATTGCACTTCTTTGGCAAACTCTTCAATTAATTCACATTGCCTTGGGGTCTGATTCATATACAATATATGGATTCTCCAAATCAAGCATTTTAATCTACTTTGAAGTTTGAACATGACAAATAAAACTTGGAGTCAAACGAGAGGCTACAAAGTATAGTGAAGTTCCCATATGATGCTATTGATTTTGATCAAGAACAAGGAAATTGTTAGGACATATGTGAATCATGTTAGGAACATATGTCTATATAGAATTGGCTAATCCTTTGATAAAGTGCACTTTACTTGTAATTGGGTAGATCTAGGATGTGTTTTATTAATGTGAATAGTGTTGTGGGCTTTAGGCCCAACTAGATTACTTGTATAGCACACATTCTTGTACTACACTCTTACTTATACTGCACTCATATGTCTCCTATATATAAGCACTTATGTATATTCTTTCATTGATAAATACAATACCCTTATTTAGTATTTCTAACATGGTATCAAAGCCATTGCTCTAATCCTTTGGTGTGCCGCTCTTAAGCAGTCTTGTCTTCTTGGGTGTCATCCACTGTAGTCGTCGTTGTGTGCAACACCACTGCCTCCACTGTGACTCTAGTACATCAAAGACCATTGCCTTGCTGCCACCATCGCTTCTGCTTCTTCGATCAGACCACAGATGACACCATCAGAAAGTAATCTCTTCGATTTTCTCTTCTGTGAAAAATCGTCTTCATCGGACCTATCATGCGCCTCCACGTGCCGCTACAAGTCTCGGCGGTAAGTTCACGCGCCGCCTATACTATTCACACGCTGCCACGCGTTCCACGCACCAGAACTCCATCTGCTGACGTCATTGGTCACGCCACGTCAGCCCTAGTGATGTCATCAGGCCACGTCGTCCTGTCAGCACCACGTCATCTTGCTGATGTCATCTCCGCTGACCGTTGACTTTCTCTGGGCCGTTAATTTTGATCGTTGACTAAGTCGTTGACTTTTCTCCAACGTTAACTTTTTGCAGTTCAGGTGCTCCTTGCCCAATTTTTCTCGTAGATTTCATTTTTGCAGTCTATTTTTGCATATTTTGCTTCTAAATGAAGAATAAGGACAAGTTTTCCTCCTTTTGCAACAATTATTGCCGAAAATCCAACTAATGTTTTTGCAATTTTTGCAAACGTTTTGGCCATAATATTGAAACTTGCTATCAACGCAATAAATCAGTTGTTTCAATTTCTACTACTACTGTTGCTAACACTGAGAGTGTCCAACCAATGGCTCCCGTCACTACACAGTCTCAATCTTCTAGATCCGTTTTCACCATTTTCAGAGGTGACCTTATAAACATCATTGCTAATGTCATTCGTATGGTTGGTAATGCATCTTATTCCTCTTCTCTCTCAGCTTTATTTGGTATATCTCCTTCCTCTTGGCTTATGGATTCTGCTTGTTGCAATCACATGACACCTCACTCGTCCTTATTTTCTAAACTTCAACTGGCACCACACCCTCTTAATATTCGCACAGCAAATGGCTCCACAATGTCTGGTCATAATATAGGTTCTGTTTCGACCTCCAACCTCTCGGTTCCTGGAGTCTTTAATGTTCCTGACCTTTCTTACAATTTATTTTCTGTGGGACAATTAGCTGAGTTGGGTTATCACATTATCTTTGATTATTCTGGTTGTATTGTGCAAGATCCGAGGATGGGACAGGAGCTTGGGACAAGTCCAAGAGTTGGGCGAATGTTTCCCGTGGACAACCTTTGTCTTCCACTTGTTGCTCCTATCTTTGTTGCTGCAACTGCTGCAGTTTCTTCTACTCCTTCCCTTACACTTTGGCATGCCTGACTTGGTCACGCATCTTCCTCTCGGGTACAACACTTGGCTTCTAGAGGTTTGTTAGGTTTAGTGTCCACAAAAAATTTTGATTGTGTTTCATGTCAATTAGGAAAACAACCAGCTTTGCCTTTTAATACTAGTGAATTAGTGTTCATTGATAACTTTAACCTAATTCATTTTGATGTTTGAGGACCTTCCTCTGTCTCTAGTATTGGTGGATCTCGATATTTTGTTGTCTTTGTTGATGATTATTCCCGTTATAGTTAGATTTTTCATATGAAACATCGTTCTGAATTATTTCAAGTATATTCTAATTTTGCAAAAAATGGTTAAAAATCAATTTTCCAAACGTATCAAAATTTTTTGATTTGATAATGCTTTTGAATACACTCAATATGCTTTCCAAGCTGTTTTGCATTCCTATGGCACTGTTCATCAACTAACTTGTCCAGGTACCTCTCAGCAAAATGGTAGAGCCGAACGAAAATTTCGTCATATTCTTGACACTGTTCGTGCTCTCCTTCTCTCTGCCAAAGTTCTTACTCCTTTTTGGGGTGAAGCTACACTTCATGCTGTTCATGCTATTAATCGCATTCCCAGTCCTGCCATCCAAAATCAAACTCCATATGAGCACTTTTTTAGGTCATCTCCAAATTATCATCACCTTCGCTCCTTCGATTCTACCTGTTTCGTTCTTCTTCAGCCACATGAGCATAACAAACTTGAGCCTCGGTCAAGGCTTTATTATTTTCTTGGCTATGGCGAAATTCAAAAGGGGTATCGGTATTATGATCTTGTTTCTCATCGTCTTTGTGTCTCCCGCAATATTGTCTTTTGGAAAGTTCGCCTCTTTGTCGAGCTCTCTCACTTCCGTGTCTCCCTATCTTCCTCCTCTGTCTTAGATCTTTTTCCAGATAAGGCAGATATTCTCTCTGTAGCTGCTCCTAATCCTCCTATAGTTGCTCTTGATTCTCCTGTAGACTTCTCTGTCCAACCACCAGATATTATTTATCCCTTTCCTTATTCTCCCTTTCCTAGTTCACCCTTTAATGAACAGGTGGAAGATGAACAGGTTGAAGATGAGCTACCCAACCCCAACCTTGAGCTTGGGTCCCCTGCTCCTACTCCGCCTGAAGATCTTGCACAAGATATTCCATCTCGTTACTCAACTCAGGTAAGATCCATTCCTACACATTTACTTGACTATCATTGTTACATTGCCCTTGCTACACTGCACGAGCCTCACACCTATCGTGAGGCTTCCACTGACTCTTTATGGCAGATTGCAATGAAAGAAGAACTTGATACATTATCTAAAAACCATACTTGGGATTTGATGACTCTCCTCCCTGGGAAATCTGTGGTTGGTTGTAAGTGGATCTACAAGATTAAGACTCGCTTTGATGGGTCCATTGAGCTCTACAAAACTTGTCTTGTTGCAAAAGACTTTACACAGGAGTATGTGATTGATTATGAAGAGACCTTTGCTCCGGTTGCTCGTATCTCATCTGTTTGTGCCATTTTAGCTGTTACTGCTGCCAGTAAATGGGACCTTTTCTAGATGGATGTTAAAAATGCATTCTTTAATGGGGATTTAAGTGAAGAAGTTTATATGCAACCTCCTCCTGGTCTCTCTGTTGAATCAAACAAGGTTTGTCACCTTTAACGTGCACTTTATGGCCTTAAACAAGCTCTATAAGCTTGGTTTGCCAAATTCAGCTCTACCATCTCTTGCTTGGGTTACATGACCAGTCATTATGATTTTGCCTTATTTCTTCGTCGCACTAACAAAGACACTATTTTACTTCTCCTGTATGTGGATGATATGATCATAATTGGTGATGACCTCAGTGGCATCTAAGAACTCAAGGATTTTCTCAGTCAGCAATTTGAGATGAAATATCTTGGACATTTCAGCTATTTCTTGGGTCTTGAAATCAGTCATCATATAGATGGACTTTATATTACTCAAGCCAAGTATGTCTTTGAACTCTTGTCTCGAGTTGGACTCACTGATAGCAAGATTGTTGACACTTTAGTTAAGCTTAATGCGCATCTGACTCCCTCAGGAGGGAAACCATTGTCTAATCCTTCTCTTTACAAACGCTTGGTTGGCAACCTAGTTTATCTCATTGTCACTTGTCCAGACATTTTCTATGCTGTTCACCAGGTGAGCCAGTATCTGTTTGCTCCACGATCTACTCACTATGCTGCTGTTCTGCGCATCTTCGATACTTAAAGGGCACTCTCTTCCATGGTATTTTTTACTCTGCTTAATCTCCCCTTATTCTCTGTGCATTTTCTGATGCTGATTGGGCAGGAGATCCCACTAATCACAGGTCCACCACTGGCTATTGCTTTCTTCTTGGTTCTTCTCTAATTTCTTGGCGAAGCAAGAAACAAACTCATGTGGCTCGCTCTAGTACTGAAGCAGAATATCATGCCCTTGCTGATACTACATCTGAGCTCCTTTGGCTACAATGGCTTCTCAAAGACTTAGGTATGTCTACATCCTCTGCTATTCCTCTTTATTGTGACAACTAAAGTGCCATTCATATTGCTCACAATGATCTCTTCCATGAACGGACTAAACACATCAAAATTTATTGTCATTTTATCCGTTATCATCTTGTCCATGGTGCTCTCAAGCTGATCTTAGTCTCCTCTAAAGATCAACTTGCAGATATCTTCACCAAGTCACATCCTAAGGGACGCCTTTGTACTTTAGTTGACAATCTCAAGTTGGTCTCACATCCACCTTGAGTTTGAGGGAGGCTGTTAATGTGTATAGTGTTGTGGGCTTTAGGCCTAACTAGATTACTTGTATAGCACGCATTATTGTACTACACTTACTTGTATTACACTCATATGTTTCCTATATATAAGCACTTATGTATATTCTTTCATTGAGAAATACAATACACTTATTCAGTATTTCTAACATGTTTAATACTTCAAGGGACAAGGTTTCAAGTCCAAGTGTTAAAGCCATACAAATCTGTCCAAGAATTAAGTGAAGAAGTGCTAGATTTTAAAGCTCAACAGCTAGCTCGACAGATAGCATCTATTGAGGTTTAAAAGACAGCTTTTTCCCAATGCTCTACAACTGCTCAATAGATACCCTATCTATCAAGATTTAAGAAAATCAGATTTTCAGTTCTAATTTCTCTCCAATTCGTGGATACATGTTTAGACTTTCTTTTCTCACAACCCTAAACATATTTAAGGATTATTTTAAGGGTCGTAAAAAGTGGCGCAAGTGTGAGGCAAAGTTTTTGTTCATGCAAATTGTGACCGGAGATAGAATTGCCCTAGTTCATCTTTCTCTTGAAGAAGCTTCTGCATTTGTACGCCGTAGGATTTTGTAACTAAGGAGCTTCGTGATTTTCATCGTGTGGAAGAACTAAAGAACTTTGTAGCCAACATCTTTCTTAAGTTGGTGTGTAAGCTGCGTACTGGGATCCGCACATCAATTGGTTAGTCACGTACTGGGAGCCGTGCATTAAAAGGAGAGATTGTCACTACAGAATAAGTCCAATTGGATATTAAGGTAGGGGTTCAACTGTAGGCTGGTATAAGTTACTAGGATTCCTTTACTTGTAACCACTTGTTGTGATAATAGTAAATTCTCAAGAGTGGTGACCTTAAAATGACCTGGTGGAGTTTTTGCCTTGGAAGTTTTCCTCATTCATAAATAAATCACCATGTCATCTTTATTTTCCGCTGCATAATAACTTAGTTGGTGATTTGTTTGAGCTACCATGCGTATTGCATGTTAATTTGATTAATTAATCAACTTGACTAATTAATTGGTTAATTCATCACAAGGGGTCAATACATTCTTGGCCTATCAGAAACCTACGCTCGAATGCTGACATTGAAGTGCACATACTAATCACCAAATACGAAAGAGTTCTCCATCTTGATCCCAACTCAAAAAAAAAAAAAGGTCAGAGGGAAAACATGCCTATCATTGTAGAATGAAAAATAGTCTCATGCATGGGTCCAAAGTTGGACGGATTGTAGGGGAAAACAGTCTTCTAAGAAGTGCTTGCTTATGCAATCTCTAAACTGGTAATAGAATTCGATGTGTCCATCTTATAGTTTTCCTAGCTTTCTTTTTTTTTAAAATAATTAAATTTTGAGACAATTTCGGATTATCATATAAATGAATTTCAATGTTTAATACGTAAAATGAGGTGAGCATATTTCCTTTTCTTTTGTAAAAAATTGAGAACATCACACTTTCTAATTCTTTGTTTTGAATAAATTTAGAAATCATATGAGAATTTTTAGCTAATCATGAACTACAATTGATGTGGTACTCCAAATCAATAAAAAAAAAAACATTTCGATCCATTTTGGTCTAGTTCGGTCCAATTTGGTCCATTTGTTCCACTTCTGTCCAATTCAGTCCTTTCGGTCTATACAGGCCACGTCGGTCTAACTTGGCCCTTCTGGTCCACTTGAGTCCATTCGGTCGATTTCAATCTAAATCTGTCCACTTCTATCCATTTCGATCCAAATCGGTCCACTTCAGTTCCTTTGGTCCGTTTTGGTACACCTTGGTCCATTCGGTGCACTTCTATCCATTTGGTCCATCTCGATATAACTTGGTCCACTTCAGTTCATTTGGTCCGCTTCATTCGGTTTATTTAAGAATGTTTTTCATTCACATTTGAGGATAATCCATCAAAAGAAATCACTTTCTGCAAAAAAGTTGGAGTTAAGATTCTTGGGGTTGCTGAGAACATGAGTGGCTTGTGCCAGCTATTGATGGATTTCAAGTTTACGAGGATGACAGAGACAGGTGAACATATAGATATTTTGGAGTGGGTTAGGGAATATCTTAAGAGAGAAAGCACCAGAACTTCCAAATTTGATTGCTTGCAGTGAAGTGTTTGATAGTAGCAGTGGTGGTGCAGAAAAAATGTGCAGGGAAATGGATGTGCCTTTTCTTGGGAAGGTGCCATTGGACCCACAGCTTTGTAAGGCTGCTGAAGAAGGTAGATCCTGCTTCATTGATAATAAATGCCAGTTGAGCGCTCCTGCATTGAAGATCATCATAGAAAAACTGATTGAAAATAATGGATTCTTAAGAGTGTTGGTAGATAGTGCATAGGCTGTTAGCTTCAGCTTGTGGTCCTTATGTGGATCAAAATTCTGTGTTTTTTTGTCCCCTTTTTCTGTTTAATGATAGCATGGATTCTTTAGCTTGTGGCTTTTGAATTACTTGGCTTATATGTATTTATTCAAAACATGGCTGCTACGTGAATATAATGATATTTAACCTCTGGAGTTTTGTGGCCGTGCGTTCTGCATAGTCCTTGGAAATGTTTTGAAGTGATTTGGGATAATTGGTCTCTGATGCATACACCAAAAGCATTTGTTCTCACTTCAAAGGTTCTTCTAAAATGCAAGCAGCAATCATCTTTAATCATCCTTAATCAAAGGATTAACCCTTGTATCAGCCACGATGATGGTTCCATACCATATTAGAATGGACATTAGTTTCTAAATTTAGAGGCCTACAATGATTAAAAGACACTCTGCTCTGATGCCCGATTGTGATGAGTTGATTCTTAACAAAAATGGATGTATGAGACACTTGTAATATAGTTATCTTCTTCTCCCATAAGGCCAACTACTTCATCCGTTTATCTTGCTTTGCATTAAAATTTCATCAACATATTTGTGCTTGATTTTGATACATTTGGCCACTATCACGTGTCATGACGCTAATAAGAAGCATATGATATGCAGTTGTTAAATAAATTCTGTGTAGACCAGAGGGGTGGCACTAGGGGTATTCGTAGTGCGGTTTTAGACCATTTTAGGGGTATTCGTAGTGCGGTTTTAGACCATTTTAAGCACCGCACTGCACTTTGTTGTGCAGTTTGGTCAAAATCATAACCTGCACAAGGTAGGTTGCTTTCAGAATGATATTACATAGGAAAGCTACAATACTAGACTCTAATTGATACTAATCTCATTTTACAGGCTGGTGTGAACTTAGGAAGCTCCAAGAGATAGACCTCAGCTACAATAATTTTGAAGGGACACTACCTTTGTGTATGGCAAACTTGACATCACTTCAAGTATTGGATCTCTCTAACAATCACTTCAACGGGAACATTGCCCGGTCCCGATTACCAAGTTTGACATCTCATGAGTGCCTCTCTCTGTCAAATAACGACTTCTTGATCCCAGCCACAATGTCCACCTTTTCTAACCTCTCACATCTTAAGGTCTTCTTAAATGATAACAATAAAATTGCCTTTGAACCTAACGCTCATACTTGGATTCCAACCTTCCAATTTCGAGTTTTGAATCCTTCTAACGGACTCAATGGCACAACTCCTAGATTTCTTCATTACCAATATGAGTTGGTAGTGATTGATCTCTCTCACAATAATTTGGTTGGAAAGTTTCCCACTTGGTTGCTAGAAATCAATACAAAATTGGAGTCCCTTTTCTTAAGTAATAACTCTTTCACAAGGCCTTTCATGCTGCCATATGATATTAGTCACAACATTAAATACATAGATATTTCATATAATCACTTACAAGGTCCAATCCTCATAAACTTTGGTTAATTTTTCCAAATTTAGAATCTTTAAACATGTCTAAAAATGCATTTCAAGGTAGTATACCTTCTTCTTTTGGGAAATTGGTTTTCTTACAATCTCTAAGACTTGTTTGGGAATCATTTATCAGGAACAATACCAATGCATTTCGCAATGGGCTGCCACAACTAAACATTTCTCAAATTGTCATATAATAACTTCAGTGGCCAAATATTTCCCACCCATTTCAATCTCACTAGGTTATCATATTTACTTTTGGATAACAATGACTTATCGGGAATGATCCCAAATAGCATCTCAATGTTAAATACTCAGGGTGAGGGTTTCGGCTAAAACTCAAGAAATAACTTGCATCTTGAAAATGGAAATTCTCACAACATACTTCCTCATCTTTAGTGCTAACTAGGCATTAAATAATTTAAATTGCTTCTTCAAGATTGCATTTTACTTGCTATCGTAACTTGAATATTTTATTCCAAGAAGTTTACAAAAGGAAACCTAGATCAGTAAGCATGCAATGGAATTTGCTATAAGCATCGTGACATTTCACTATATCAATACAAATGAACATATGAGAGTTTCAAACTAAACTAAGAAAAAAAAAATTGAGGACCTCCTCTTTTTTGTCTAATATAGTTCTAAAAATAATGGTTTTGATCAAGAAAATATTTGTACTATGGAAAATTACAGGGTATTCGTGGAATACAATTGACAAGATTCTTCAAATCAGTATAAAAAAAAAAAAAAATGCAAGTTACCTACCACATTGGACTTACTCTCAAGTGGTTTGAAGGGTGCCATAGGTAGGTAACTTGCATTTATTTCATATTTTAAGCAAAAGTCACATTCGTAGCAACCGTAAGAACTCAAGAATATGCTCTTTTTAGCAAAAATGATGAGGTAAGTATTATTTTTAAAAAGAGAACAAAAATCCTAGAGATGCCCTGTGGGTGGAAGCTAAACTCACATTGCTAGCGGTTTCAACAGAAGAAAATAAAGGGTTATGCCATGTTACTTTGAGGGAGATGCACAATTTCATGCCATAATGCAGAACCTTATGAGAATATTGTTTCATGGTGTGTTTTCTTGCAATATGTAGGTCTTATAAATGTGTGGAGGCCTCCAAATATAAGAGAAGGTAGTCTATGAGACGATCTATTATGATAATTTCTCCCATATATGAAGGATGGTATTGTGCAATCAGCAAGGTGTATTTCATATATGCTATTTAATATCAAACACACGATTTTTTTTTCCCTTGAGTTTTTGGGATTTCTTTTTGGAAAATGTTAAAGATACTACACATGATAAACAAATGTGATTAAAAGATTTTAAAAACATAATAAATGAATATTTGATTTTTTTGGTGATTAATGATACATCATTTTATAAAAATAATATAATAAAATTTATAGTATCTTTAGCATTACTCTCTCTCTTTTCTATAAAAAGATATAAGTTCGGCTCAGTTGTTATCTCGTTGCACAAATATCGGCTCTTGTCCTTTGTTACTTAAAAAAAAAAAAAAAAAAAAAAACACTCTTTGGTAAAAAGCGCATAAACTAGTCCATTCCAGTATTTTTTTTTTCTTTCCTCAAAGAAAATGAAAAAATTTCTTCTACTTTTTTTTTTAGTAAAAAAAAAAAAAAAAAAGCACTCATGGTGTTGGATGGAAGATTCGATGGACATGAAGCCTTCAGTTGTCATGGTCAATGTAATTATCTCAAATAATGCACAATTCATAATGAGCAATACTTCAGAATACAAACACAACAATTTTCACAATTTTTTTTTTACAAGAATTGAGTTGACAAATTTTTATTAATTATTATCTAATAGACATCACTTTCTTACTGCCATTAATAACTTGCCACCTACGTGATTGTAAATTCTTTTTATAAAATTATTTGTGTATGTAAACTCTTGGTCATATGGAAAATTATATCTTAATAAGTATTATGTTCTTGGAAAATGTTTCGTCGTGATGGTTTGCCTATGCCATTGATGTTATTTGAGGAGATCTAGACTCAACAAAAGGCCAAAGCATCAATTGTCATCTCTTAACTCGTATTTATTGCCTTCTTGGAAAAAATTTTCATAATAAATTTA
Organism: Lithocarpus polystachyus; assembly: GCA_033629205.1. NCBI lineage: Eukaryota > Viridiplantae > Streptophyta > Magnoliopsida > Fagales > Fagaceae > Lithocarpus > Lithocarpus polystachyus. The sequence goes on from CM066165.1 coordinate 3,967,028, forward strand.
GTCTATATCACTAGTATTACATACTTCGCATTATTTGAGATAACTTACAACATGAGAATTGAACAAAGTGCCAGTTATTTTATAAATCATATCTAGTGCCTTCTTGTAAACTCTTTCATAGTGAATACTAGTCTATATCACTAGTATTATGAATTTTAAATTATTTGAGATAACTTAGGCCATGAGAGTTGAAGAAAGCAACAATTGACCTTTTTTAACTTGTATTTATTGCATTATTGGAAAGTCTTTCAACACACACACAAAATGTAAGTCTATCATTATCCTTGATCACAATCTAATTGAAAAAATTGTGCGATCTAAATGGTGTATTTCTTACATTGCTATCTAATATCTACCACATTTATGATTTTTTCCTTGGGTTTTTAGGATTCTCTTTTCTTTGAAAAATATTATATTTTAGTACATAAAATTTTATAGATTAATGGGGTAATAAGTGTGACTGGTGGGTTATAAAATTTTAATTAATGAGTGTTTGAATTTTTTTTTTTTTTTTTTTTTGTGTGATTTGCGACACAACGGTTGTAAAGACAATATAGTAAAGTCTAGGGTCGGACTGTGACAATTTTATGCCTAAGGCAACGATTTTATTTGAGGCTTTTTATTTTATTTTATTCAAATATCATTTAGATGTCATTATTAAATTTAATATTGTAACTCTAGTTTTTTAATTTCATTTTTCTTGCTTTTTTATATACAAAATTACTAACTATGTTTCTAAATTTAAGTTTTTCTAACATCTACTTTTAAATTTTGAGCCGACTTTGGAGTATCATGTGATAGCATTTCAATGTTTGATATATAAAAAAGAGTATTACTTTCCCTCTAAAATGAGGTGAGTTTATTTGCTTTTGTTATATAAAACAACATGCTTTTAATGTGGTACTATCTTTTTGCATATGACTTTTATAAGTTTTCTTTTAAAATGATGTGTGCAACACAGTTTCCCCCATTGCAAATGAAGCAGGGATGCTTTAAAATTTTATTGTTTGCTAGTTGTTTCTTTTTTCTAAGTTTGATAGGATTTTTTTCATTCATATATAAGGATAATCAATCCATGCTGTTTAGACAGCATCTATTTTCAATAGGTCTGGAATGCTTTGATTGAATGCAACTTCATGTTAAGTTGGCACTTGTCATTATGCTGAGGGAATGGTAGGTATATAGCTTCAGATTTCACTGTTTAGTGAAATTCCATTTTCAAGGTGCAATTTTACTCTTTGATATACTAGTCAAACCGTTCAATGTTTTCCCAAGTGGCGCATTCTTTGTTAAGAGAATTGAAATATTCTTAAGTGCCACATCAGAGATAATAACAAATTAAATTTTGACTTTTTGTTTCATTTGGTTCAATGTTTCAAGAACTTTCATATTGAAAAATAAATATTCTTAATTTGATTCCTTTGGTTTAATGTTTCAAAACTTTTCCTCCCTTATACATTCAAATTTTTGCATTTCAATTCACCATTTTCTGCCTTAAATAAAGTGATACATGGTGAAAGAAAATTGAATTCTAATTTCCAAATTTGATTTTGGTATTGAGAGAGAGAGAGAGAGAGAGAGAGAGAGAGAGAGAGAGAGAGAGAGAGAGAGAGAGAGAGAGAGAGAGAGAGAGAGAGAGAGAGAGAGAGATTATCTAGTGTGTGGTCATGTGAAAGAGTGGATGGCTAATATTGACAATCCATTGTGTGGGAGAGAGACATATAAAAAATTGAAATCTCAAGTCATTACGAGAAATTAACTTGAATGATAATTTGATGCATTCATATAATTTTATTTTTGTTTAAAAATTTAGGATTTCATATCAGTGTGGTTTTTATTATTCCTACCATTTTAGAGGTCTTCTTGAAGTGAGGGAGTTCACATTGTTTTTAATTATAAAAAAATAATTATTAATTTAAAATTTTTGCAACCCTAAGGCTAGGCAATAGCTTAAGTGGCCTTGCCCAAGGGTCAACCCCGCTCTTTGCACCAATATTTTTTAGGCGAAAAGCACATTAAAGTTCCTACATTTTCACACGATTTCCACTTTGGTCCCTATCTTTTATTTTCACTACTTATAGTCCCTAAAATCAAAAAAGTGATCTCGTTTTGGTCCATACCGTCAATGCCTTAACGGCAAAATCCTAGGTGGCAGACGGAACACTCTACTAGCTGACATGACGCTGATGTGGCAGTGATGTGGTGATTAAAAAATTATTATTTGGCATTTTATATGCCACTTCAGCATTTAGAATTTTTTTTAAGCCATTTCAGAAAATTTAAAACCAAAAAAGAAAATAAATTAAAAAAAAAACTTGAATCAAATTAAAAAAACGGTTTAAAAAAAAAATCTAATTAAAAAACAAACAATTACATTTTTTTTTCTTTTTTTTGGAACGAAGAACACGAAGAACCCAGGCTCTGACGATTCCATTCCGCCATAAAACCCCAAGTCCTTCTTGTAAAAATGCATAGATCCTCCTTTTCCTTTGGAGCAACCGTCTATGCGGCCCATGAGCTCAGAGAAAACCTCCAATAGCGTCCTGCTGCGGCCGAGAAAACTACATTGATCGCGATAAGCAGTGATGATACTATCTTTCTTCGTGATCGCGGCCTCCATTTCGATGGCGACGGCCTCTTGGCCATTGTATAGGTGGCAAAACCCACGGATTAGTTTGCCCTTGTAGAGCAAGTAGGCAGCAATCTCCATGCGGCGCATCATCGCCATGTCGTGGATAAAGGAGAGGAACTCCGATGGCGTGGTCTCGACGGAGTGCGACGACGATTCGCATTTATGGGAGGTGAAGGGAACGGCGGTCTCGATCGTGAGGGTTCTAGTGTCATCGGTTGAGAGTTGATGGGGGAGATTTGGGGAGATGAAGGCAGAGATAGGGCAGAGGAGATTGGAGCGCGAGGTTGAAGAAGCTACGTGTGCTAAGGCCATCTCAATCGTTTTGGATGATCGTTCTGGCCCTATGAAGAGAGAGAGAGAGAGAGAGAGAGAGAGAGAGAGAGAGAGAGTGAAGAGGTGAAATGAAATGAGATTATCGATTCTTCGTTTTGGGTTCTTCGTTCCAAAAAAAAGAAAAAAATAATAATTTAAAGGTTTGTTTTTTAATTAAAATTTTTTTTGAAACCGTTTTTTAATTAGATTCAAGTTTTTTTTTTTAATTTATTTTCTTTTTTGGTTTAAATTTTCTGACATGACTTTTAAAAAAATTAAAATGCTAACGTGGCATATAAAATGCCAGATAATATTTTTTAAATAATATTTTAATCACCACATCACTGCCATATCAGCGCCACGTCAGCTAGTAGAAGGTTCCGTATGCCATCTAAGATTTTGCCGTTAGGGCACTGACAATAGGGACCAAAATGAGATCACTTTTTTGATTTTAGGGACTAAAAGCGGTGAAAATAAAAAATAGGGACCAAAGTGAAAATCGCGTAAAAATATAGAGACTAAAATGTGCTTTTCGCCTATTTTTTAATTTATTTTTTCATGTTGAAGGTACATCCTTATATATTTTTATAATATTCATAGCATTTTCACCTCTTTAGTGAAAGCACATATCCTTTTAAGTCTTTTGCCTTTTCTCAATGAAAATGAATAATTTTTTTTCCACCTTCTATGTTAGTCAAAAATCAAATTCCAAGGTCGTGGGTGTAAAGATATAATGTATGTCAAAGTCTTCAACTCTCGTGGTCTAGGTTATCTCAAATAATGCAAAATTCATGATACTAGTGATATAGACTAGCATTTACTATGGAATACTTTCCAAGAAAGTACTGGATACAAATTTATAAAAGGTAGTTGATTTGTTGAGGTCTAAGTTCTCGGTATTTAGTTGAGTCCAAGTCTTCTAGAAGTTAAGGGAAGCCTTACTAATTGCCCCAAAGTCTTTGGCCTTAATTTTCTTGAGTTTAGGTATTCTCAATTAATGGAAAGCTGGTAGTACCAATAGACTAGTCATAATTAAACATTTTCCAAGATAGTACTAGATACGAAATTAGGATCAGCACCATTCAAACCAAAGGCTTTGGCCTCTTCTTGAGTATATGTTGCATTCTGGCTCTATCGTTGCCTGCCTTTGTATTTGTAGTGGATGTAGCTTTCCTGCTTGTTAATGGATTAGACAAAAATTAAGATAGAGAGGAAAACGTGAATGAATTAGATAGAAACAAAAATAAATAAATAAATAAGTGTGCCATTTTTCTTCTATTTCTTTTATTTTTGTCTCTCACGGATCTAAGAATTTGGTAAATTTCTGTAAAAAAGTGCAACAACATTATGAGATCAACCAAAAGTCAAATTTCATTTGTGTGAAACTATATTAGTAAGGTTTACTTCCCTCAATCAAAGTATTTACTCATCAAAAGAAAATAAATTATTTTCTTGCAACTTTTTTACTTGGAAAAGATCGCCATCGTAGCTGGGTGGAAAGACACCATGATGCGAACTGCGAAGTCTTAGTCCAGGTAATCTCAGATAATGGATGAACATGACTCAGCCGACAAAGAGAGTGATTGCTGTGAGTGGGAAGGTGTCAAGTGTAACATCACTATGAAGCATTTTGCAAGAACGTATTACATACAAATTACAAAAACACCATTGACGCCAAAAATATGACTTAAGTTCAACAGGCAATATATATATATATATATATATATATATATTGCTTTCTTACTCAACAAGAAATAACAGCTAGCAGTACAATTTAATTTCTATATACAACGTAGCTCGGAGTTTTTCTTTCATCAGCAAACGTTTTCTTCTAACAACTCTCATAAAAGGTTTCAGAAGAGAAAAATGATGATGATGGGGGAAACATGGTCTCAGCTAGGCTCACTGATTGCAACCGCAATGTTTCTTTGGGCCATGTTTGACAAATATTTCCCTCCCCATCTTCGTAGCCTAATCCTAAGTCATGCTAAGAAATTGACTAGTTTCGTGTACCCTTATATCCAAATTAAGTTCCCTGAATTCACTGGCGAGTATCTTAAGCGTAGTGAAGCCTATGCTGCCATTGAAACATACCTCAGTAGCAAGTCCTCCAGCGAAGCTAAAAATCTTAAAGCAGTAGTTGTCAAAGACAGCAGTGAACCTGTACAACTGAGCATGGACGAGAACGAAGAAGTTACAGATGAATTTGAAGGCATGAAGGTTTGGTGGGGTGTAAAGAAAATCGCCCCAAGAACACAGTCATTTTCTTTCTACCCAGAGATGGAGGAGAAGAGGTATTACAAGCTCACATTCCATAAATCTCACCGAGAAACTCTCTGTGGGAAATACATCAATCATGTCCTGCAAGAAGGAAAAGCAATAACGGTGAGAAATCGACAAAGGAAGTTGTGCATCAACAATCCTAGTCAGAATTGGGGTGGCTACAGATCAACCAAATGGAGCCATGTCACTTTTGAGCACCCAGCAAGTTTTGACACTTTGGCCATGGACTCGAAGAAAAAGGAAGAAATCATCAATGACCTTATTAAGTTCAGTGAGGGAAAAGATTATTATGCTAAGATTGGCAAGGCCTGGAAGCGTGGCTATCTACTCTATGGTCCTCCTGGAACTGGTAAGTCTAGCATGATTGCTGCTATGGCTAACTACTTGAACTACGATATCTATGATCTTGAATTGACGACGGTTAAGGACAACACGGAGCTGAGGAGGCTTTTGATCGAGACGACAAGTAAGTCTATTATTGTGATTGAAGATATTGATTGCTCACTTGATCTTACGGGTCAACGAAAAGAGAAAAAGGATCAAGAGAAGGGTGAGGAAAAGAAGGACCCCGCTAGTAAAATGGCCAAAGGAGGAGAAGAAAGTAGTAGTAAGGTCACTCTCTCTGGTTTGTTGAATTTTATAGATGGGCTTTGGTCAGCTTGTGGGGGAGAGAGGATCATTGTTTTCACCACTAATTATGTGGAAAAGCTTGATCCGGCTCTCATTAGGAGGGGACGTATGGACATGCACATAGAAATGTCCTATTGTGGCTTTGATGCATTCAAGGTTCTTGCCAAGAATTATTTGGATGTTGACTCACATGAATTGTTTGCGACCATTGACCATTTGTTGGAGGAAACCGATATGACACCTGCTGATGTTGCTGAGAATTTGATGCCTAAGTCACAGAATGAAGATGCTGAGACTTGTTTAAAGAAATTGATTGAAGCTATTAAAACGGCCAAAGAGGAAGCAACAAAGAAGGCTGAGGAAGAGGCACGGTTAAAGGCAGAGAAAGAAGAGAAAGAGAAGCAAGAAGCTACTCAAGAAGATGTGAAAGTTGATGAGTCTTTAGCTAAAGATGTCAAAGAGAATGGTGTTGATGTTGTGAAAGATGACAAGACATTGGGTAAAGAGGTGAAAGAAAATGGAGTCACCGCCTGAAGTAAACTAGGATACAATTATGACTGAATTTGTTCTTGTGTGCTCTGCATTATGCATATTAAAAGCCATCATTTGCCATATTGATGCTTGAAGAATGTGAAAAGATGTGTAATAGTACTATGGTGGTTAGAACTACTAGTCTACTAGGCTGTATAGTGTGTAGATGTTTGTATGTTTTTAGTTTGTTTAATAAGAATTACTCTGTTCCTATAAGATTCAATAAGAACTACTCTGTTCCGATAATATATGAATCAAGCGGGACTCATCACCTTTACCATACTGTTCATGCTTTTCTTTTTCTTTTTCTTTTTTATATAAAAAGAACAGATGAGAAGTCAAAGCAGCGCCAAGTATTTGTAGATTGTAGTACTGTTCTAGGCTCCTAATTATTTTATGAATATAGAAAAATAAATTACTGCCAAAATAGAAGTCAAAATTTTTTTTATTGTTAAGTTACACATGCACCCAATGATTCTTAAACTCACGATCTCACAATCCACCTAATTATTGTGGTAGACAGAAGTGCCAGTTGAGCTATGGCCTATAGCCCATTATTAAAAATAAGATCTGCACTGTATTTGATATATCATTTATTCTTAAAGTGTTTTTATGATATAAAACATATTTTCTGCAAAGGTATTCGTTAAAATACTGGGATTGCTTTCTCTTTCATGCTTGTGTTTTCCTGTTCCCGGCTCTCTCTCTCACATAAAGTCTTAGTTACATCTTCTGTTGCAGCCAACTCTATTGACATTCTTATCGACAAGAAAGGATATAAGCACTTGTAGAAAAAAAAAAATATATATATATTATTATTATTATTATTATTATTAATTTTATTGATGGACTCGTTGGCAAATATTTTTTACAGTAACATTAGTTACGTGACCTGTTATTTATTATCAGCAATTTTTGCTTGTGTTTACTAAATCGTGTTGTGTTAGGACATATTTGTGCACATACTTGGAAGCTTTTGTTCATGATTGCTATTTCTATTTCTATTTCGGCTTGCTTAAATTGATCTCTACCTGGCCCTCAATTGCTTTTATACATTCCGTTGCAGAGCGTTTTTCCTGGCATTCTTCAAGGGGATAAGTCAGACTCTCTTCTGTACGGTTCTGTTGACAATGGCAAGAAGATATGTTGGAATGATGATTTTCATTCCAAGGTTAGGGAGCATATAAGATTTGTTGCACGTCATGTTTCAGATTTTGCATAATATGTCTTTGTTAATTGCTATGTGAGAGTCCTCCTTAAACTTCTCTTGGGTTAAGATATCCATAATGGCTTAATTGTGCTGTCTTACAAGAAATATAATTTTCACTTATACCTATAAAAATAATATATAAATTTCATTTATGGTGTAAATGTAATTGGTATGCTTTATAAGAACATGTTATTTCAATGAAGGTTCCAGTTTGATCTCTCTTTCTGGGTTTGTCTATATGAATTGTCAAATGAGTTGTTAGTAGTGGTAAGCTTTTATTATCCTTAGGTTCTTGAGGCTGCTAAGCACCTTCATTTGAAGGAACATACTGTCCTAGATGGATCTGGAATTTTTTTCAATTAGCTGCCCCAGTGGAATGCAAGGGTATTGTTGGTTGTGATGGCAGGTTATTACTCTCTTGGATTGGTCTATTAGTCATACAAACCTAACTACTTGGTTACATTCTTCTTCTCAGTGCTTGGATTTCTTTATATATAACTAAATTTTGTTAAAAATTCTTAGTTAAATATGCTTAAATTTGCTTAACTCTAGTACCCAGCACTTTAAGCACCCATTTTCCTCAAACATTATTTCAGCTAGCTAGCTTGATGATTGAAATATTGACATTTTATTAGCTATATAGTAGTAAATCTCTGCTTCCATTTTACTACATTATTTTAGCTAGCTGGCTTAATGATTTAAATATTGATAATTTAAATCTCTAATTTAAATGCAAGTTCATGATAATTAGCATTTTACAAACATGTTATAATTTTGGGGATTTCCATTTGAATTCTGCAAATTAAATTTCCTTAATATCATGACAAGAATGATAGATATATTGTAGCACCAAGCTTCCCAAGGTAACTATGAAACTACATATTATTCATTGTGAGCCATAAAATATCCAATACCAATTCATATTCAAAAACCTCACCCAAAGCCACATGACGGGGTCGTCACACAGACGAGGTAATCACCAATATCATTGCACGCTTGAAGTTTCACCTATGGATGGACAAACATTAACTGAAGCACTCCATGCTCATGGAACTAATGTTCGCTATATTGGAAAAGTAAGTGTTTGTGAATGCTTAAATATTAGCATATAACTATGGAAAATATATATAAATCAATGCCTGAATTGAAATTTATTATTTGTGTTAAAGCTGTCATGTTCATAACTTTTCCATCTTTCTGCAAATGATTGTATTGCTTTTGACATGTCTGGAGCTTTGCTACAGGTGGATGATGGGACAAAACATTTACCTCATTTGTGGGATCTTTGTTCTAATGAGATTGTTGTTAGGTCTGCAAAGCACATCCTCAAGATGATAAGCATAATCTAAGCAGCTTCTACATTGTAAATGATGTTACAAAGTGTGTATACATTGTTTCAATTAATTCCACAGTTTCATCACAATAATTTGCAAAGAGGTGTCGCATGTTACTATGTCAATTGTAAAATGTGACATCTTTTTCCTGCCGTTGGTGTTAGAGATAGAAACCATCAACTTTGCCTACAAGAGGGCGGTCTGGCATAGCTTGCACGCATGCATGTGGAAACACATTTCCTGTTCACATCCACTCTTCCCTTCCTAGTCTGATTAAACTGACTCCATCTTGAGCGGGATGTTTTGAGAGATATAGAGGATCATGATATTGCGCCAGCTATATCACATTTCTTCAACTGCTTTTTTGGAAGTATTCAAGCTGTTGGCTCAAAAGTTGCTGCCAACAATATGCAGTCCAGAACCCACAAAAAGGTATGTGTCACATGGATCGATAGTTTCAGGATTTCTTATGGTTTTTTTTTTTTTTTTGGCTTTTACTGCTTTTCAGCTTTGAGCTTTTTGTGAGCTAACTCTTGAGGCCATATGTTCCCTCAGTTTGTGGTCTGTCATTGTAATTGTACAACAATCAAAGCAATTTAGTTGCGTCTTCTTCAGAAGAAAGTTTAAATTTTTTCTTAAATTATTAAATGATGTTTAGAATCTAAAATCTTTACTAAATTCACTCATTTCTTAAATGGAAATGGTAACATGGAATTTTACTCTTGATGGAGAAATCTTGACCCAAGGCTGTTCTTTATGTTTCATATTTTTTTAGGACCAAGGAGGCCATCTAAGGGGCAAGGAAGGTTTAAAGGTGGAGCATCTGCAAGGAAGAATCAGTTGTCATTTATGAATGTTAGCTCAGAAACTCTATGGTCTAACATACAAGAATTTGCTAAACTCAAATATCAGGTATCAGTTTTTATCAAGTCTCTACAAGGACACTGGATATTTCTAGAAGGTTGAAGGAGTCATTTCTTGCAAAAAGTATTTAAAATAAAAATATTTTTTTTGGGTTGCATCTTAGTAAATTTATTAGGCTATATCAAAAAAAATTTAATTAGGTGATTATTATTAATAAATTTTTTTCCCTTGCTTAATTAAAAAACTTGTGCAATTGGGAAATCTTTTATTGTGCTTTTTTTTCCAATAGTACATCATCTGACGTCAAGGGGCCATATTCTGAAATGGGATCACATTTTAGATTGGTCCTTTTCCTTTTGATGCTGTAGAAAATAAAACGGACTAATCTGTATCATATGGGATCCTCAAGCACATTCTTTCTTCCTTCCGTGATTCATGTCTAATGTGTGCTGGTATATGTTTGAAATATATTTTCTCATTGTTGTAGTTCGAATTGCCAGAGGATGCAAGGTCATGTGTAAAGAAAGTTTCTATTATACGGAATCTTTGCCAGAAGGTAATTATAAGTTCATCTTCTCAAATTGATTCTTGTTTTAATTTCATAACGCCACAATATATTATGCTACTATTGCCTAATGTAAAAAAAAAATAATAATAATAATAATAATAATTTTGAGCACATGCTGTGAAGGATGGACAATAGTTTTAAGATTAGTTCAATTGCATATTTATGGTATATCATCTCTTACATTTATGCATTTTCCTTCTTATGCTTGGCGCTTTCTCATGCTATTGTCTGTTTTGTCTAAATATTTCCTATTATACATGTCAGGAGTTCGGGTCTTTTATAGTTGGCTGTGTCTAACTTATTATGCCTTAAATCATGTTCCACGAGTATTGATTTGTTAATATCTGAACATAAGCAACTACTATATATCATTGGGGTAAATTACTGTGCTTAGAGTCCCAGAATATGTTATTTCAGTCAGAATATGTATAGTCGCAACAACAGAAATGGAGGTAAATATTTTGCCATTTTGGTTCCCATGTTACCTGTGTGAACAATGATGTTATTTGTTACTTCATTGCCACAGTTTGTCTACCATGATTACTCAGCTTCAAAATTCATTTTATACCCAAGTATTAGATGGAATTTCACTTCCAGAATTTGGAAAACTTATACCACACTTGCCAAACTAGCTGGTCTTCTTGAAACTAGCTATTGTCCAACACGTTGAAATAGCACTTTTCTAACATGTTTTTCTTGGTATACACTGCCTATTTTGATAAGTACTTGTGGAATAAGATTAGTTCTTGGAGCCTGAGTACAGCCACCTAAATTCTTAATATGCTGGGTCCTGGGATTGCTTAATTTGATTTAGATTGTATATGTGAGTTTCCTGTTTTGCAACCCTGCTCAATTCTAGTTAGTTCAAGCACTAACATTTGTCTGCCTTAATGAAACTAATTGTGTATCTCATGTTAATATTTCTATAGCTTAAGCTTCTGAAATAGCACACAACTTGCTTGAATATTGTTTTCTTTACATGTAGGCATAACTATTGCAGCTCGCAAATATGATTTTAATTCTGCAGCACCTTTCCAAACGTCCGACATCATGAATCTCCAACCTATAGTGAAACATTCAATTCCCTTATGTTCAGAAGCCAAAAAATCTTGTGGAAACGGGTAAAATCCAATTGGCTGAGGTATGAGTTATGCTTTGCTCTAGGTAGAACCAGTCTAGATAGATTTCATGAAAACTCACACAACCACCTATTGCAGAAGATTAAAACTTCTGCTGAGTGATTGTCGTCATGACTTTTTATTTCGTATTCTTGTATGGAAAGATATGGTATTTAGTCATGTGACTCTTTGTTCCAGGGAATGTTTAGTGAAGCCTACACATTATTTTCTGGGGCATTTTCAATACTTCAGCAGGTATGTTATTCCATTATTTGCCCTCTTTGGTTTCCTATGGTGTGGTTTATAAATTTATTTTTTAATTGTGTTGCAGGTTACTGGTCCAATGCATCGGGAAGTTGCTAATTGCTGTCGGTTGACATCTCAACTAAAACGATTTTGCGTATTTGTTGCTAATATTGTTTGGTTGATCTTAGTGATATAAAAATTTATGCATCTTGTACTTTGATTTTGATCGTAGCTGTCAGGCACTAATGTTCCCCTGCAAGACATGACTGATTATAAATTTTTGCATCTTTAAATTAGCAATTATTTGGTTATAAGATTGATTTTCGATTCAGTGATCTGCACTTATAAAAGTAAAGCAGATCAATATGAAAATTTGTTTATGATTTGCTTGAGCCTGACCCGAGTTCCCTTTCTTAACTTTTCAGGTATCTTGCCATGGATTTGTATCATGCAGGAGACATGGCTGGTGCGATAATGCAACAGCACCAGGAATTGGTAATAAATGAACGGTGCCTAGGTTTGGACCACCCTGACACTGCTCACAGGCATGCTCTTCTATTCTTTTCTTTTGTTTTAATGCACTGAGGTGTTTGGATAGTATCTGTCAATTTGTAATGTTTGATGATATAAACTCATTGAACGTAGTTATTTGCTTATCCCAAAAATAATAATAATAATTACGGTCGTGATTATTTCAATTACCACAAGTTACTATTTCAAATATTAGCCAGTAATCTCTTTCTTAAATGACTCCTTCTGTTCTAAGTGCAAGTTAAAGGGCGAGGTCATGAGTTTAAAACCCATTTTATGCGTACATAATTTACCAATAAAAATAAGAATTCTCATATAAAGAAATCAAAAGTGGATGTGGTTTTCAGAATGAGTTAGGAAAATCATGTGTAACATGAAATAGATTTGTTTCTATCTATTACTTATCAAAAAAATTAAATTAAAAAAAAAAGATTTGTTTCTATTTCTGTGTATAACAGGAGAAAATTGTTTTCTTTTTAGTGTCCAAGCAACCCTCTCTTACAGGCACATAGAGATCTAATTCTTGGTTCACTGCAGTTATGGCAATATGATTCCTTTCTACCACGGACTCAACCAAACAGGACTGCATTACGGCACATGTCTTGGGCATTGCTCTTGCTAAGCTTGTCATCAGGCCCAGATCACCCTGATGTTGCTGCAATTTTATAAATGTTGCAATGACGTACCAAGACATTGGAAATATGAACACAGCTCTTCGTTATCTGCGAGAAGCTTTGAAAAAAAATGAAAGGCTTCTAGGCGAGGAACATATCTAAACTGCTGTATGCTATCATGCTCTTGCCATTGCATTCAATTATATGGGTGCCTTAAAGCTTTCTCACCAGGTATGTGTCTTAGTAAAATTTAATTTGTATAATTGGATTACAATTAATTATAATTCACTAATTTTTGCCTTTGGCATGCCAGCATGAGAAGAAAACCTATGATATACTTGTCAAACAACTTGGTGAGGAGGATTCAAGGACACGTGACTCCCAAAACTGGATGAAAACATTTAAGATGCGTGAGTTACAGGTTATATATGATCTCCTTGAGTAGATGTGAACTTGTGATAGAATTTTTTTGGACAGTTGTTTTGTGTTCTTAATGAGATTCTGTATTCCCTTTTGGTTTCTGAATTTTGTGAACCTTGTTTGACAGATGAATGCGCAAAAGCAAAAAGGCCAAGCTTTGAATGCAGCTTCTGCTCAAAAAGCTATTGATATTTTGAAGGTACTTTTATTTCTACTTATTTGTTCTGGACATTTTCATCTTTATCCAAGATGAAAGGGAAGGGATCAGATCTCAGAACCGGTTCTGCTTGATAGATATAAATGCTTCCCTGTGCTCATGCTTTTGTCCTTTTTTGCACGGCCTCTCATTCTCTGTATGGTGTCTACAACCCCTACATTTCTGGTTTGAGTTCTTAAAACCCAGGTCTTTTTAGCCTGGTACTACAGCATAGTGTAATAAAATCCCATGACGGATGCCTTTTCAAATTATATTTTTTTGTTAAAAGAAAAGGCTTTAAATAAACTGTCAATCCCTAAAGTTTGGCACACAAAAATTTTTTAATTTTTAATTTATAAGTCTAGCGCACAAAAAATTTTAGTCCCTATAGTTTAAAAATAGTCACTATTACTCAGATGATGCGACCAAATTAAAAACTGACATGTCATCACTCAATTAGATACATTATGAACTAAAAGTGATCACTTTTAAACTTTAAGCTTTCTAGGGACTAAAATGGATCTCTTTAAGTTTGTTAGGGACTAAAAGCTAGCTCTTAAAACTTTGGGAACAAAATTGCTAATGGACTGAAGTTTAGGGACTAACAGAGTATTTTGGCCAAAGAAAAAAAGAAAAAGTAGAAACTGCGAAGAGCCTTGTAACTCAACTGGTACTTTATAGTGTTTTTAATGGAAAAGTCCAAGGTTCATATTCCCCCACCCCTAAGTATTGAATTATCAAAAAGAAAAATTGAGAACTGAAAATGCTTCTGGGTATCAATCAGATGCTTGTTTCTTGCTTGGAGCTGTCCTAACTTCCCTAAAAGACATATTGTTTCTTTTTTGGTGGGTACTTGGGATTTTTCATTTGATATTTGATGTTGCACAACAGGCCCATCCTGACTAAATACAGGCATTCCAAGCTGCTGCAACAGCTGGAGGGTCTGGGAGTTTGGGCACCTCAGTCAACAAATCTCTTAATGCTGTGATAATTGGTGACAATCCTCCTCGAGGGAGGGGAGTTGATGAAGGAGCTGCCTGTGCAGCAGCTGAAGTCAGAAAGAAAGCTGCAGCTAGGGGCCTCTTGATACGTCCACATGGCATTCCGGTACAAGCTATGCCACCACTCACTCAACTCCTCAATATTATCAATTCAGGTATGACCACTGACGCGGCAGAAGGTGGGGAAACTGATGAAGTGAAGAAGGAAGCCAATGGCCATCCTTCAAATGGCCCAGTGGATTCCAAAAATGATGAATTGACATCAGGGCAAGAAGAACAGGCTCCTGCTGGATTGGGCACAGGCTTAGCATCATTGGATGCCAAGAAACAAAAAGCAAAAGTCAAAGCTGCTGCTTGAATTGTTGCGCAGTTGAGATTATGCTGATTGGTAAGGAAACCCCTTATTTATTTATGAGAATTGGAATGATTTCCAATATGGCATCAGAGCCTTTTGTTTTGTTGTTTGAGTGATGAACATCCCTTTTATCCATGGATCTCAGAAGCTATAAAGGGTATTGAGATGTGCCCGTTGACCAATAGGTATTCCTTTTCGTTTTAACCAATAATCAGGGTCATATACTCCGGAGATGCCAGCCAATAGATTAGATATATTCTTCTAGGTACTGACTGAAGAATGAACCTGTCAGTTTTCCTATCTTTTGATTTTTAATTAAATTTTGAGCAATTTTGGGGCGTCATGTGAAAGCATTTCAATGTTGAATATGTAAAACAGGTGTTAATTTCCCTCAAAAAATGAGATGAGCTTATTTCCTTTGTTTGAGAATCAGCTCTCTTTTTAATTCTTTGTTTTGTATAGTTTTAGAAATCATTGTTTTGATGAAGAAAATCCTCCATTCATTGGAAAATACGTGGTACTCCAAATCAATAAAAACAAGTCACCTTATTCCAAAATATGACATAAGTTCAACAGGCAACCTTCAAATCTTAATGTAGCACTCATCCAAACCAACAGCAATAGTCACATTCGTAGCATTCATTCCAACCATTAGCAAAAGTCACATTCATAAGCAATAATAAATTAAGAATAGTCCCGTTTAGCAAACATGATGACGTTTCATCATTAAAAAAAAAAAAAAAAAATCTTAGAGATGCCTTGTTGGAACAAACTAAAGCCACTTTTGCCGGTGATTTTAAAAGCTGAAAATCCAGAGCTATTTTCCTTTTGAGAGAGATGCATAATGTGATGACCTCCATGCATAGGAGAAATTATTTTATGAGATTGTTTCATGGTGCATCCTCTTATAGCATGTGGGTTTTCGAGTGTGGAGGCCATCAAATATGAGAGGGATGATTCATGAGATTGTTTCATAATGAAAATTTTTTCCCACCTTTTTATTATATTTCGGTTGAAAAAAAAAAAAAAAAAAAAAAACCAACTTTGTAAGGAGTGGATGAAAAGATTTGATAGGATGCGGAGTCTTCAACTATTGTGGTTTAGGGTATTTCAAATAATGCAAAGTTTTTTTTTTTTTTTTTTTTTTTGAGAGAGAAACAAGTAAATAAACACACACACACAGGGAGTGGGAAGTCGAGTTTAATATCACACAAGATAGTTGAAGTTCATAATACTTTTTTTTTTAATTTTTTTTTATACAAGATAGAATTTTTACTCTACCTTAATTTAAGTGTATATGTGTGTGAAGCTCCTTTCTAGAAACTTGAACACCGGCTCTTACTCTCTACACCCCACAAGCACTTAATACTTATGGAGTGACTATCACACTAAGGGTGTGCAGTGGTTATAATACTAGTAATATAGACTAGTATTCACTATGAAACATCATTTAAGAAGGCACTAGACACTAATTTAGTTTTAAATTTCATGGTTCTTATAAAAAATAAAACCTTCATATAATGGAAAATTATTAAGTAGTTATGGAGTATAAATGATCTGCATTTCAAATCAATAAAAGCATCATATCTAATTCAAAAATATGACATAAGGTCAACAAACAACTTTTCAACTCTTCCCCAACGTAGCACTCATTTGTATCATTAGCAAAAGTGACATTCATGGAAACAATAAGAAATTAAAGTCCTTTTAGTTTAGCAAAAATGATGAGAACTTTGTTATTTAAGAAAAGAAAAGAAAATTCCTAGAGATGTCTTGTTGGAGAAAGCTATGCAAGGTTACTTTTGTGGGAGATGCACAATGCAATGATCTATACAATGAAATTATCTTATAAGATTGTCTCATGGTACGTCATTCTTATAACATGTGGGTTTCATAGATATATGAACCTAGCTACCAGATATGAGAAGGGTGTGTCATGAGATGTTTGAATGAGATGCTTTCTCTTATGCAGGATGGTCTGGTGCAATCTAAATGGTGTATTTCTTACACGCTATATAATATCTACCCATTATAATTTTTATGTTTGGTTTTTGGGATTTCTCTTTTCTTTGGAAAATATTAAAAATATTATGCATTTTACTACGTAAACTTTACAAATTAACGTGATAATAAGTGTGATTGATGGATTTTAAAAACATAATTAATGATTGTTTGGATATATATATTTTTTGGTGATTGACGACATGTTAGTCTGTAAGGACAATATAGTAAAGTCTAGGGTTGTCCTAAAACAATTTGAGGTCTACAACAATTTTATTTGAGTTTTTATTTTTTATTTTAAGTTCAAATATCATTTAATATCATATTTAAAATTTATATTGTAACTTTATTTTTTAGTTTCATTTTTCTCGCTTTTTTATATACAAAATTACTAACTATGTTTCTAAATTTTACTTTTTCTAACATCTACTTTTAAAATTAGAGCCAATTTTGTAGTATCATGTGGAAGCATTTCAATGTTTGATATATAAATCAGTGTAAATTTCCCTCTAAAATGAGGTTAGTTTATTTCCTTTTCTTATGTAAAACAACATGCCCTTTAATGTGGTATTATCTTTTTGCATATTACTTCTAAGGGTTTTCTTTTAAAATGATGTGTGCCAGAATAGCCCATGGCTGGATGGTGCTTCAACACGGTTTCCCCATTGCAAATGAAGCAGGACAAAATGCTTCAAAATTTTATTGTTTGCTAGTTGTTTCCTTTATCAAAGTTTGATAGGATTTTTTTTTTCCCAGGTATACAGCTTCAGATCTCACTCTTCAGTGAAATCCCATTTTCAAGGTGCAATTTTACTCTTTGATATACTAATCAAACCGTTCTTCCTTTCTGCAGTCAATCATTCTCCAAAACAATCCCAATAGAAGCAGAACAAGTTAGAATTACAATCAAATCATCAATATTTTTACCGAAGGTTAATATGTTCTCTGTTCCATCTAGAGAATACATATATATGCATTGGCTTTTGGCTTAGGCTGCATGAATTCGTTACATGCTAGGATTGTATATGACAAAGCTCCAGTATATGATATAGTATTGATCTATGATGGAGTTTGTTTTGTGTTGCTGTTTTAGATGTGCGTTATGGGAGTCATATTTTTTTCCTTCAATGTAATTGAATCATTATTATTATTTTTAATTTTAGGAAAAAAATAATAAAATGAACTTTCATAGTGGTGGGCGGGCAGAAAGATATGATGGACACGATCACACAAAGTCTTCAACTGTCATGGTCTAGATTATCTCAAATAATACAAAGTTGATAATATTAGTGATATAGCTAGATTAGTATTTACTACGAAATAGTTTTCAAAAAGCACTGAATAGGCCTTTGTCCTTTTGTTAAGTCTAGGTCTCCTCAAATAATACAAAAGAACGATCACTAGACATCGCTACGAAACATTTTACAGGAACGTATTACATACGAAATAGGAAAACATCAATGCTGTGGGCTAGTCATCACTACGAAACATTTTCTTTGAAAGCACTATTGAAACCAAAGTCTTCAATGTGCATGTTCTTAGATAATGCAAAAATCAAAACCGTTGACACCAAAGTCTTTGGCACCTTTAGTTTAGGTATTCTCAAATAATACAAAGCTCATGACACCAATGCTATGGCCTAGTCACTACTACAAAACATTTTCCATGAAAGCACAATTGAAACCATAGTTTCTAGCCTCTTCTTGAGAGTGGATCTTTGCAAATAATGCAAGACTCATAATATCAAGAACTAGTGTTCACTATGAAACCCTTTCCAACAAGGCACTAAACACAAGTCGGGAGAGCACAATTGATTCAAAGTCTTTGTACTTTCGATGAGTCCAAGTCTTCTCAAATAATGCAAAACACAATACAAATAGTATGACTTAAGTTCCAAGCTACCTTATTCCAAAATATGACTTTTGTTCAATAGGCAACTTTTCATTCAAACCAACAGGAATAGTCACATTCGTAGCACTAATTCAAACCATTCGCAAAAGTCACATTCATATTCACCTTCATAGTAATAAATATAGAATACCTTTACTAAGGTATTCTGAAAGGTGACAGAAATACAAAATTTTTTCAAACACTAGTAAAGCAAAGGAGGGCAAGAAGCAAAATTATACATCTTAAGATTGAGGATGGGACCTTTACTGAGGATTTGGAGGTAATTGAGAACACCTTGGTTAATCACTTTCAAACTCAGTTTGCAGAAATAGAGTCAAGGTCCCTTCAGGACATTACTCAGGAGCTTTAATCCTTCCTTATTCCACAAATTGATCAACACCAGCAACATATGCTTGACATGCCTATTACAGATGAAGAGATTGAAATGGTTGTTTTTCATATGGGATCCCTTAAAGCCCTTGGACCTGATGGAATTCCTGCCTTTTTCTTCCAGGAATACTGGGACATTGTAAAGCAGGACATCTTTCTTTTTGTCAAGGCTTTTTTCCACTCTGGCTCCCTTCTTAAATCTCTAAACCATACTTTTCTCACCCTTGTACCCAAAGTGAGCAATCCTGAGGAGGTATCCCATTTTCGGCCAATTAGCCTACGCAACGTCTCCTATAAGATTATATCTAAAATCTTAGTGAATAGGCTAAAACCTCTCATGGATAAGCTAATCTCTCCTTTCCAGAATGCCTTTATTTAGAGTAGAAGTATCACTGATAACATTCTCCTTGCTCATGAGATATTTAATACCCTGAAAAAGAAAAAAGGAAGGAAAAAAAGTTTTGGGGCTTTGAAAATCAATATGTGCAAAGCATATGATAGAATCAATTGGACTTTCCTTCAAGCTGTCTTGTTAGCCATGAACATCAGTCCCACTTGGGTCAATTGGATCATGGAATGTGTCACCACAGTTAAATATACCTTACTTGTTAATGGCAGCCCAACTCATTCATTCCAACCATCTCGGGGCATAAGACAAGGTGATCTCATTTCTCCCTACCTCTTTCTTCTTTGTGCCAATACACTCTCCGTTGCCTTAATCCATGCTGAAAATAAGAAACAGATCAAGGGTATTGCAATTGGAAGGCAGGGGGTATCCTTCACTCACCTTCTTTTTGCAGATGACTCTTTTTTCTTCTTCCAAAATGATATTTCATCCCTTTCTAATCTAAAAAGGATTATTATGTGGTATTGTTCTATCTCGGGTCAATGCATCAATTTTGCTAAGTCTGGCCTCTATTGTTCTCCTAATATTCCTCAAAATGAGCAAATTATCATAGCTAATTCTCTTCAGGTCAATCTTGTCCAGCAACCTAGTAGGTATCTTGGCATTAATTTTAAACTTAGAGGTAGGAGAGTTTGTGACTTTCAGGACTTAGTTGACAAAGTCCAAAATAAGCTTAAGGGGTGGAAGGCTAGACTTTTGTCTCAAGCTGGGAGAGTGTTGCTGTGTTTTGGGTCAGTTTTGTATTAGGCTGGATTGTTCTCTCCTGCCGTACTAAGCCCAAGTGTATTCTGGATTGGAGAGTCGGGACCGGCCCAGTTGCACTTCACCCTGGCCCGGCTTGTGCGCAAGCTATGCCTTAGCCCAGCACGATCACGTTATGGAATTGTGGCAGACAAATCCTTTATAAACAACTGCCGCAGACAAGTATGCTACCAATGCGTATAAAACCTGTTTGCTGAGTTTTGAATAAACAAATACTTGGATAAAAACATAAAATGATAAAGATGGACTTAAAGAAGATAGTCATAAGGAAGGAAGAAATAAAACACTTCGGTTAGTCAGTCAGGCTTTCTGCCTGCGGTAATACGCTGAAGGAAAATAAATCAAAAAGGAGACAACACTCCCTCAACGCAACTAACTTCCCTGAAGGGCAATTAGTGACTTTGAAGGAATGGTCCTAGATGACCTTTGTTCCGAGTATGAGAATGTGGTTTTTTTAAGAGGGAGAGAAGGGTCAACGATCCATCCTGGTGCATGCCCATTTTCCCATGTTACACTCTGTTTTTTCTTTTCTTTGTTTACTCTGTTTTTCTATTTTTCATTTGCTCTGTTTTCTTTTCTGTTCTTTCTTCCTAGTTCCGTCCCCCTTTTCTGTGCACCGGGAGCACCTTATATAGTGTTTTGTGATGCATTATATTTACCCTTTTACCCCTGTAACCGTCTTTGTCCGATGTGCCTTCCACCCGACCATTACTGGTCAGTCAGGCACCCGGCCAGCGCCACGTTCCTGCGCTGGCCGCGGCGCACTTACGTCTCCAGAAAAATATAAGGGTAATTTGTTTGTTAGCTCGTCGTGGCATTCTCTCTTACCACGGCAGAGCACTCTTTCTCTCTCATGACATGCACCAGGAGGTCCCAACTCAGTTTTGCCATTTTCGGGTGCCATGTCATCCCAGCAGGACACTCACCCGAAAGTGGCCTGAGTGGAAGCCCCGAAATGGATCATCTCCCTCTCCCCTCCGCCAGACCACACCCTCCTTACCTCTGACCCATGGCCCACCTTCGCCTATATTGGCTGGGTACAGGCTGGCGAGCCTGGGCCTTGCGCGTGCCTATGTCCGTCCAAAATTCCTTCGTCAGTTAGTCGCCCGCCACGGCTTGGGTATTTGCTATCCCGCCTCTGCGCATATCATCAATTCTTTATTCGTGGCTTTGGGCTCATCCTAGCTATGGGCCTTCCATTTGCTTCCTGCTGTACCGAAATGGTTATACCCTTTTGGGTTCACCGATTCCTTTCTCAATGGCTTAGTTAGCCCACTGGGCTTTTATTGCTTCTCAAGTCTGCGGGCTCCCGCGGCCCATTCATCCTTCTTTGGGGCATCCTTGGCCCCTTACAATTTCACATTTCCCATGGGCCCTTATTACCTTGTTGAGCTTCCGCGGCCCAACCATTCTCTATTTTCTCTAGAGCCCACAAACTGTGGCCCTGTATTCTTGCTTTGCTTTGGGCTTGCCACAATGGGCAAGGCCCATACTTACTTTCCTACATCCATGGCCCATGGTTCTTATCTTTCCGGGCCTTTTCAGGCCCGCTTACCTCTTCAAGACCCGTTTGCTTGCTTTACGGACCTATTCCTGCCGCTCAGATTCAACTGGGCTTATTCCTTGATTGTGGGCTCTCTCCTCTTTCTGGGTTTTATAAAAAATGAGCCTCAACAGAGAGCTACCTTAATTTCTTCTGTTCTACTGTCTCTACCCCTTTATACTTTCTCTTGCTTCAAAGTTCCTAATTCTGTGTGCAAGAAATTGGATACCATTGTTAGGTCTTTTTGGTGGGGACATGATCTTGGTACTAAGAAGCTTCATTTAGTTAATTGGGGTAAGCTGTGCAAACCTAAGAGACTGGGTGGTCTAGGGTTCAAAAACTTTAGTTTTTTCAACCAAGCAATGATAGTAAAACAGTATTGGAGACTGCAAGATAACCCCAATTCTATTCTGACTAGGACCTTCAAGAAAAAATACTTCCTTACTTGCTCCTTGAGAGAATACCAACCTAAACCCCATCACTCTTGGATATGGAGAAATATAACTGAGACTCAATGTTCTTCCCTTCATCATGGACGCTGGCTGATTGGAAACAGAAGCCAAATTCCACTCTCCCATCCAGATTGGTTTCAATGCTCAAACCATGTCCTTAGGGAGTATGGTTTGCATAATGGCACAGTTGCAGACTTAGTTGATGCTCAATCCAGGTCATGGAAATGTGATCTAGTTAGGAAAATCTATCCACCTTCCAAAGCTAAGGAGATAGTCCAAATTCCTCTTCCTAAATCCCAAGGCAATAGTGACAAATTGATTTGGAAATATTCTACATCTGGAGCATACAAAGTTAGTCAAGCATACAATCTTATTCACCAAGAACAGAACACTCCCCTCCAGAATGCTTCAATTCTAAGGCCATCTGTTTGGAGTTTTTTCTAGAAAGTGAAATTACCACTGAAGATTTTAATGTTCATTTGGAAATTGCTGCATAATTGCTTGCCTACTTTTGATAAGCTGAAGGAAAGAGGTATCCCAGTGGCAGGAACATGTATAATGTGTAATAAGTCAGATGAATCTGCCATTCATCTATTTCTGGAATGTAACTGTGCAAGAGCAATTTGGTATGGTTCGAATCTTGGCTTAAGAACCTTAGATATGGACTTTACTTCAGTTGATCAGTGGCTCAGTCAGTGTATTGTGTCAAGAACAGATTTGGAACAGGACAGAATGTGTTTCCTGCAGACTATCTTCACCACTCTTTGGTCAATTTGGAACCATAGAAATATGGTTCTGCATCAGGGTCTATCTCCTAATCCCACTGAAGTTATTCTAATCTCTCATTCTCTCATGTGCAGGTATCAAATAGCTTTCAGCCAAAGGCAAAAGACCAAACCAAGTGAGAAGCAAACCTTACAAAGAATTCCCCACCAAAACTGGCAGATACTCATCAAAGTGTAGCTAGCAAAAATAGGAAAACTAAGAGATATGGCTTTGCTTTTGAAGCTACTACCATGGCAGGGGTCACTATATTCAGAGGTGCAGCTAACAGTGGTAGACAATCAGTATATATGGTGACTCAGGAGGCAATGGTGGAAGCAATTTTCTAAGCCAAGGATCATGGTTTTAGCAGAATGCTTGTATTGTGCAACCATAAAAAGCTAGTCCAAATCTGCAACCTGTACAGCAAACCCTCATGGCAAGATCAAGCTCTCCTTGCTGACCTATGGCATTGAAGCAGCAAAGCTTGTGTATATTTGTCCATTTTGTTCCAATACTAGTCATGACAAATATATTTCACAGAGCCTCTGTAGCTGCTAATTGTCCTGGTCTTTTTGTAAACTGAACTAGCCTGCTAAGGCTTAAACTTTGTATTCTCCTTAGTTTATAATGTTATGCATCTGGTATCAAAAAAAAAAAAAAAAAAAAAAAAAAAAAAAAAACAATCCCGTTTAGCAAATATGATGAGGTTTCATCATTTGAAAAATAGAATTTCTTAGAGATGCCTTGTGGGAAGAAACTAAAGCCACATTTGCTAACAATTTTAAAAGCTGAGAATCCAAGGTTATTTTCCTTTTGAGATAGACGCACATTGTGATGACCTCTATTTATAGGAAAATGTTCTTTTGAGATTGTCTCATGGTGCATCCTTTTTACAATATGTGAGTCTTCTAGTGTGTGGAGACCATCAAATATGAGAGGAATGATCCATGAGATTGATTTATAACTTTATAAGGTATTTTTTTTTTTCCTTCATTGACAAGGAATTTTTTTTCACATTTTTATATTATTTTGGTTGAAAAAAATGTAAAAAATAAAAACTCTCTAGGGGGTGGGTGGAAAGATATGATTAGATGTGAAGTCTTCAACCGTCGCATTCTAGGTTATCTCAAATAATGCAAAGTTCATAATACTTGTGTAATAGGCAAGTATTCACTATGAAACACTTTCCAAGAAGGCATTAGATACAAATTTAGTTTTAAATTTCATAGTTCTTATCAAGAAAATCCTTCATGTTATGGAAAATTATTAAGTAATCACATTGTATAATTGAGGTGGCGCTTCAAACCAATAAAATCACCTTACCTATTTCAAAAATATGACATAACAATGAACGACTTTCCAACTCTTCTCCAATGTACCTCTTGACATAGCACTAATTCATTCATTAGCAAAAGTCACATTCATAGAAACAATAAGAAATTAATAAGCTCTTTTTTTTTTTTTTTTTTTTTTTGCATAAATGAGAATTTCGTTATTTAAAGGGGGGAAAAAATCCTAGAGATGCCTTGTTGGAGGTAGCTATTCTGTTACTTTTGTGGGAAATGTACAATGCAATGACCCATTCAGTGAAATTATCTTATAAGACTGTCTTATGGTGTGCCTTTCTTTTAACATGTAGGTCTTATAGGTGTATGGGTCTACCAAATATGAGATGGGCATTTAATGAGATGTTCTAATAAGATACATTCTCCCATGCAGTCTCATGTAATTTAAATGGTGAATTTCTTACATGCTATCTAATATCTAACACATGATGATTTTTTACCTTGGGCTGTTGAAATTTCTCTTTTCTTGGGAAAATATTAAAGATATTATGAATTTTACTACATAACATTTACAAATTAATGTGATAATAAGTGTGATTGGTGAATTTTAAAAGCATAATAAATGAGTATTTGATTTTTTTTTTTTCTGGTGATTAGTGACACATCCGTTGTAATGACAATATAGAAATTTTGTTATAGTATTCCTAGAATCACTCTTTCTCTTTTGTGTATAGAGATATATATTCAACTCTCTAGTTGTTATCTCATTGCCAAGGCTAGCCCTCGACAAATTGAGGCTTAAGGTAACAATTTTATTTGAGGTTTTTTATTTATTTCTTTTTTTTTTAAATTCAAAGATCATTATTAAATTTTATATTGTAACTTTATTTTTTATATATTTGTTTTGATACAAGATGTAAATTCTACTCTAACATAATTTAAGTGTATATGTGTGTGAACTTTCCTCCTAGAGACTTAACTTTATTTTTAATTTCAATTTTTTTTCCTTATTTATATACAAAATTACTAATTATATTTTTAAATTTAAGTTTTTTCTAACCACTACTTTTAACTTTATTTAAAGATTTTAATTTACCTTAAATAAAGTGATACATGGGGAAAGAAAGTTGAAATCTAATTTCCTAATTTGATTTTGGTAGAGAGAGAGAGAGAGAGATTATTTAGTGTGTGGTAATGTGAAAGATTAGATGGCTAATATTGACAACCATTGTTTGAGAGAGAGACATATAAAAAATTGAAATCTCAAATCATTATGAGAAATTAACTTGAATGATAATTTGATACATTCATATAATTTTATTTTTGTTAAAAAATTTGGGATTTCAAATGATTTGGGTTTTTATTATTCCCACCACTTTAGAGGCCTTATTGAAGTGAGGCAGCTCACATTGTTTTTAATTATAAAAAAATAATTATTAATTAAAAATTTTTGTGGCCCTAGGCTAGGCAATGGCTTAAGTGGCCTGCCTGGCTCATTGCACCAGTTTTTTTTTTTTTTTTTTTTTATTTCTTACTTTTTCACGTTGGAGATACATCTTTATATATTTTCATAATATTCATATCATTTTCATCTATTTGGTGAAAGCACATATCCTATTAACGCTTTGTTTGTTTTGCTGGAAAACCTTCTGTAAAAATAGTTTTCCACATTTTCTAATGTTTGGTAGCACAAAAAAAAAACCTGGTCAATGAAAAACTATCTTTGGTCAATGAAAAACCCTAATAAAAATAAGGCTTATTTTCTACAGGTTGTTTTCCCAAAAAAAATTTTAGAAAACAATCTCTCTCGCGCGTTGCATCTCCTATAAATATTATCTTTATCTATAACCGTAGGAAACATAATTTTTTGGCGCCTTCTCTCTCTCATGGTAAGTTTTCTCACTTTTTCTCTCCTCACACCCTCACTGTCACTAACTCTGGTCTCTCCTCTTCCCATAGATCGATCTCTCTCTCTCTCTCTCTCTCTCTCTCTAACTGTCTCTCTTCTCTCTTTTCTCCATGTTTCTCTTCCCCTCTTTAACACAATTCTCTGATTAGATTTTTTTTTTCCTTCACTGATCGGTCAATAGCTCCGACTTGCAAAGGAAAACAAATTAGCAGTAGTAATTATTTCATTCCTCTCTACAAAAAACCCAATTCTTTGCTTTGAATTTCAAGCTCGATTTTCTTTTTTCTCTAAGAAATTTTTGGTTTGATGGATTCCAGGCAGAAGTTACTTTTTTTTTTTTTTTTTGTAAATAAAGTGCAAAAAAACAAAATTAAAAAAATTAAAAAAGTAGAAGAAGAAAGAATGAATGAAGTAAAAGATGAAAATTTCAAACATGGTACCTATATTGCTCTAAATTGCTTTTACATGGGACAATCTTTACTGTGAACTAATAATATTGTTATATAATGAATGATAATTGTTTAGGAGAATTGCATTTGTTGGCAAATACTTTTTTTTGTTGGCAGATACTATGCAGTGATGATATATTGTACAGTATATTATGTAAATACATAATTTAGTGTAATATTAAAGATTTGCGGTTAACTATAGTAGACAATTAGTATACCAACAAAAAGAGTAGACAACTAAAAGTTATTGTTATTTATACTTATTGAAAATGTATTCCCCTGTCAAATTTATATATATATATATATATATATATATATATATGGACAAATGGTTGATATATATGTGTGTGTACGTATGTTACTGTCTACATATATGAGCAAGATGAGTGGTAGAAATCATGAAAATTTGACAATTAATTATTTTTAATTGTACCTATTGTCAAATTTTTAGTATGAAAACCAAATTCATTCTTGGTTTTTTATTTGTGATGATTACATTAGTTAGTTTACATAATATACATGTTTCAAATTATACAAGAAATATATTTTTTTAAAAATTGTATACCAAACACCAGAAAACATTCTCAAGCTCATTTTCAAAGTTATTACCAAACATTGGAAAATGGGATAGTTTTCTAGAAAATGCTCTTTAGGAAATGAACCATTTTTCAGAAAACGTTAATCCTTAAACAAACAGAGCGTAAGTCTTTTTCCTTTTCTCAATGAAAGTGAATAATTTTTTCTCACCTTTTATTTTAGTGAAAAAAAAAAATCAAATTCCATGGTGGTGGGTGGAAAGATATAATGTACGTCAAAGTCATAAACTCTCGTGGTCTGGGTTATCTCAAATAATGCAAAATTCATAATGAGTGCATATTTGATAAGACTTGCCTTTACTAGTGATATAGACTAGCGTTTACTATTAAACACTTTCCGAGAAAGCACTGGATACGAATTCATAAAAGGTTTGATATGTCGAGGTCTAGGTCCTTAGTATTTAGTTGAGTCCAAGTCTTTAAGGAAAAGTTAAGGGATGCCCTACCAATTGCCCCAAAGTCATTGGCCTTAATTTTCTTGAGTTTAGGTATTCTCAATTAATACAAAGCTGGTGGTACCAATAGACTAGTCATAACTAAACATTTTCCAAGATAGAACTAGATACGAAATTAGGATCAGCACCATTCTAACCAAAAACTTTGGTGTCTTTCCAAAGGCTCTGGGTGGAAAGACACCAAAGTCTTTGGTTAGAATGGTGCTGATCCTAATTTTGTATCTTGTACTATCTTGGAAAATGTTTAGTTATGACTAGTCTATTGGTACCACCAGCTTTGCATTAATTGAAAATACCTAAACTCAAGAAAATTAAGGCCAATGACTTTGGGGCAATTGGTAGGGCATCCCTTAACTTTTCCTTAAAGACTTGGACTCAACTAAATACCAAGGACTTAGACCTCAACATATCAAACCTTTTAAGAATTCTTATCCAGTGTTTTTCTTGGAAAGTGTTTCGTAGTAAACGCTAGTCTATATCACTAGTAAATGCAAGTCTTATCAAATATGCACTCATTATGAATTTTGCATTATTTGAGGTAACCCAGACCTCGAGAGTTTATGACTTTGACGTACATTGTATCTTTCCATCCACCACCATGGAATTTGATTTTTTTCACTAAAATAAAAAGTGAGAAAAAATGATTCACTTTCATTGAGAAAAGGAAAAAGACTTAATAGGATATGTGCTTTCACCAAATAGATGAAAATGCTATGAATATTATGAAAATATATAAAGATGTATCTCCAACGTGAAAAAGTAAAAAATAAAAAAAATTGGTGCAATGAGCCAGGCAAGCCACTTAAGCCATTGCCTAGCCTAGGGCCGCAAAAAATTTTAATTAATATTTATATTTAGGTATATTTTAAAATATTTTTAGACATAATTTATGTTTATTTTAGGTTTTAAATTAAGTAATAACAGTACAAAAAAGTACAAAAACACTCATGGAGTACAATTCTTCGTAGTAGAGCACTTGAATTGCCTGATTCACTAGTGGAAAACTATCAATCAATCTATCAGTACTCATTTTATGTACAATATTTAAATGTAATAAACAAACAAATTGTACACAGTCACAACAAATGCCAGACAAAAAAAAAAAAAAAAAAAAAAAACACATAAACTTATAAAACCCAGAAAACTAAAAAATATAGTCTAAAAGAGGCTCGTACCAAAATTTGTTTTGGTTTGGTTAAAGAAATAAAATATTTCGGTATCATTTTGAAATTATGGTTAATTTTATATTATATATATATACACATATATTTAAAAGTCTTTATTATAATTATAATTTTATTTGTCTCGCGTAATATATTTCAATAATAATAATTATATGTAGATTTTTATTTTAATTTTTTTCCTAAATAAGATACACCTATTGTTAGAATATGTTAAATAGAAAATAAATAAAATAGAAAAAAAATTAAATTTAGGGCTAAAGCCTACAATACACGGCTGTGTCGGTAGACAAAGACAAAGTTTTGAAGAGTTGAAAGCGTTTATTCAAAACTTCGTACTTTATTAGAGAGTTATTCACAACTTTGTATGGGACAACATTGTTCAGGCCGGCTGAACAAAAAACAATGAATAGGCTCTTAAAAACAAATTCTTTCTTTAGCTTTATTTTCAGTCTCATATATATATATATATATATATATATATATATGTATGTATTATAAAACTCTCTAAAATAAATTATCTTCTTGCACCTTTTTTTATTTAGAAAAAATCGTTATCGTTGGGTGGAAAGACACATGATGCGAATTGCGAAGACTTAATTAGTCCAAGTCATCTCAAATAATGGATGTAACTTTTTTCTTTTGGAAAAAGCATAAGATATGATATGAGAAAGTGATATGTGTAGTGGGTATATAGAGGATGGTGGTGGTAGTGTTATTTCAACTCAAGACCTATATTTTGCTTGGGAGTATAAATCAGAGTCGAGCAAAAACTTTGTCAGTCTTATTGTTGTAGAAAATCGGAAAACGAAAAAGTAATGGAGCTGGGACGTTATTGGTGGTGGCCGGTGGTGTTAGTTTTGGTCCATTTTGGTATGAATGGGTGCTTTGGTTGCTTGGAGCAAGAGAGAATTGCTCTCTTGGAACTCAAAGCTTCCACTGTCAACTACACTGATGAATCTTATTCTTCTCATTGGGACTCAGCCGACAAAGAGAGTGATTGCTGTGAATGGGAAAGAGTCAAGTGCGACATCACTACTGGGCGTGTAATCAAACTTTTTCTTAATGATATGATTTATAGGAGTGGAGAAAATGAAAGAAGTTTGTACTTTAATGCCTCTTTGTTTCTTCCTTTTGAAGAGCTCCAATACCTTGATTTGAGATATAATAGAATTTGTGGATTCATTCCAAATGAAGGTACCAAGTTTATATCCTAAAAAAATTATGTAGTATTTGTGAATATTTTACTTTTTTCTATTACTTTTTTTTTTTTTTTTTTTTAGTGGAAGTGAAAAAAATTAGTTGCATGTTGGAATCATTTTATAATGTTTTGTGGGAATATATAGTTGCCCACATGCAAATTGAAGCATCTAAATTGCAGGTTTTGAAAGATTCTCTATGTTGAGCAAGCTTGAAGTGCTTCACTTGAGTGATAATAATTTCAATAACAGCATTTTGCAATCCTTTAGTGGTATTATTGCTTCGCTCAAGGAACTACATTTGGATTACAACCGCTTGAATGGATCAATCCACATCCAAGGTAAAATTATTATTAATTAATTTGCAAATGAAGATTAGAAGAGTGTTTCATGCTTATTGAGAGCGTAATATTTTTTATTTCCCTCCTATATCAATCATTGAGATTTATACAACTAAATTTCACTTTTTTTTTTTCCGTTAGTTCTTTTAAACGTTTATTTATGGAACTGTAGTACCTTTAAGAAAAACAAAATTCATGGCCATTTATATTAGAGAAATGCTACGTTCACAACATTTCTCACAACATTCTTACAACAAATCTTAGTTGGCAGGTTGTTACAGGTTTTAAATTTAAATCTAACACTGAAATTACTTTCTTACTCACTAGTAATAGCAAATAACAACCTGTCAACTAAGATTTGTTGTAAGAATGTTGTGAGAAATGTCGTGGACGTAACATTTTTCTTTATATTATTGGGAAATGTTAATGCGCATCTTCACCTAATTAAAAATTAGCATAAATTAATAAAGTGAATGAAAATATTACTTAAGTAATAAGTTAATTTCAAAAAATTAGTTTTATTAGCTGCATCTTAAAAAGTTGATAAAAATTCTGACATAAATTAAAATGATTTGACATAAAATTATTTCTTAGACTCCCCTATATTGATAGACATTTTCTTAATATATATATATATATATATATATATATATATATATAAAACTCCATAACAATTACTAATTATTAATAAATTTAAGATAGAGAGTATGACAATATTGGACGGTTTGGCCGACAGGCCTAAGGCGCTAGATTTTACTATTTTAGGCACTGGTCCGAAAGTCCGTGTTCAAACTTCAAATCCCACTGTGAAGTTTGGCGTAGCCTGTTATATTTATTTATTAGACATATTTAAAGTCTCGTCTAATGGAAAATTATACCTTGAATTGGGTATACTATTAATAGGGTTAAGGGTCTGTTTGCATTGGGCGGAAACGCGTTTTGCTTTTTTTTTTTTTTTTTTTACTCAGCGTGTTATGCACTGTTCACTGATCATGAACAGTGATTTTAGGCCAGTGAACAGTGCAAAACACTGTAGCAACATTAAAAAAGATTATTATTATTATTTTTTTTCAGTTTTTAATTCTCAATTTTTAGCAAAATAAACGGTATCCAAACGTATACTTATTATACCCTGTTAAATGCGAAGATTTAAATGATTCAATTCCGTGCTTATTTATTGCCGTGATTCCCAGGAGGTGTATGGAAATGTCATGGATGATTGGATGCTTACGTAACAATCTCAGTAATAAAGTTTTTTGTTAGAGAAGTCATTAATAAAGTTTGGAACTTTGCTTTTTGGTCAGTGATAAAATTTGGAACCTAGCATGTCATAAATTAGAAAAATCATTCTAATAACCCATGAGAGCTCTTGAAGTTGAAACACTGACAAAAAATTTAGGGGGAAAATAGGTAAAAATGACAAACTATTACATGACGACATAAAAAAAAAAAAAAAACACACACACACACATTCACATGCCCTTTTTATTTTGGGTAAATAAGGATAACAAAAACAAGCCCAGTGGGTCTATAGGCCATTCCATTGATGGCTATGGGGCAAAAGGAAAAAAAATACATCATCAAATGTAGAACAATTAGACTAAAATATTAGCAGAGTCATTCAATTATATAATATAATGTTAGTCAATGATGACTCTTTTTTTAAGCTGACTATAAGTATCATTAAACAAAAATAAAACGACAACAAAAAGTCATTTGATCCAAAGTCCAAACTATCTTCATCCTCTAAGAGAATGGAATGGATGAATGAGATAGTTCAAGAGGAATAATTCTAGAGACATAACCAATCACACATTTAATTTTACAATTTACTATGTTGTGTCATTGTAAATGGTGGAAATTTTCTACTTTATGCGACTCACTACTTCATGCAGACCACTCAAACTCACACAAGTCAGCAAATTATGAAATTGGGTGTGGGAGTGATTGTGTACATGAAGTCTAAACAGTACATACAAGAAACCCAAACAACTAGCAAATGGAAATGAACATTACAATCCTTGTTAACAAAATGAATTTAAGATTCTCAAATTTGAAATTCAACCTTTAATTTAGAAAAATTGAACTACTAAAAAATCTACAATCTTTTAATTAATTTATTTTTTCATGTAGACTTCAAAGCATTTAACAACATGGAGGAGCTCTACTTGCACGGAAATCGTATCAATGACTTCTTGACAACAGAAGGTATGACAGGTTGTCAAATACATGTTCACGAATTAAAATAAAATCCTTATTTACATGGTATGCCGTATGCCTAATGAAACTGCTACAATATTATTTATGAAATATTTTATTTTTCCCTATAGATTCAAACAGCTTAAGTAAGTTGCAAGTCCTAGATTTGAGGAACAACCTTTTTAATGCACAAATTCTTGAGTCAGTAGCTGCCTTCCCATCGTTGAAGATATTAAATATTGGAGTAAACAATTTGGAAGGATCGTATGCTACTAAAGGTAAATTAAACAATGCTCAGACTCATATACACAGTAAGATAATCATTACCAGCATAATTTTAGAAAACCATAACCTATTTTAAACTTTTTATAAAAAATTTTCATGAAATTTCTTTTTAGAAAAATGAAACTATACTTGTGTTCCTTAACATTTGAACCATTCTAACACGATTCTTTTGTAATTTAAAATAAATTTCGTATTACATTTTCAAATCCTTTATTATTCTCGATAATAATTTTGCATCTCTTGCAATTCTAGTTATAATGATTTGGAATCACTTGTTAAAATTCCATAGTCTTCTAAAGAACATAGAGATCTTTTGTAACTCAATCAGTTTATGCACATATTTGAAGACCAATGGAACTCGAAAAATGGCTGACATGTTTACTTTACCACTTTCTCAGGAAAATAACAAAAGCAGAGGTTTCAGACATTGAAAATTTATTTCATGCTTTTGAAAACCATAATGTGCAGATTTGGAGTTTAGAAAAAAAAAAAGAAAAAGAAAAGGAACGAGTAAAAAGTCGTAATAGAAGCATTTGCTTTTAAATTTGTTGACATTCCTGTTATAAAACTCCACCTAAATAGGAAAAATGTCTTTTACTGTGGACAAATTATTCAATTTTCACTCCTCCCACTGATGATGTTGATGATAAAAACAAAGTGGACATTTCTAATTCTTTCTTGGATTTGTTTAAACTTTACATATAGCATGTCACATATCTCGCTAACAATAGTAACTATTTCATAGTATGCCATATTAATATATTTTTTTTTTTACAATTTCCATGTCTAAAAATTTTATTATTATTTTAGAGTTAGGTGCACTAAACAACCTAGAGCAGCTGTACTTGGATCGTTCATCAATTGATAACAGCTTCCTTCACAAAGTCGGAGTTATGAATTCTCTTAAAGTATTGTCAGTGCAATACTGTAATCTCAACGGTAGCTTACCTGCACAAGGTAGGTTGCTTTCACAATGATATTACATAGGAAAGCTACAATACTAGAATCTAATCGATACTAATCTCATTTTACAGGCTGGTGTGAACTTAGGAAGCTCCAACAGATAGACCTCAGCTACAATAATTTTGAAGGGATACTACCTTCATGTATGGCAAACTTGACATCACTTCAAGTATTGGATCTCTCTAACAATCACTTCACCGGGAACATTGCCCACTCCCAACTACCAAGTTTGACATCACTTGAGCACCTCTCTCTGTCAAATAACGACTTCTTGATCCCAGCCAAAATGTCCTTTTCTAACCTCTCAAATCTTAAGGACTTATTAAGTGATAACAATAAAATTGCCTTTGAACCTAACTCTCATACTTGGATTCCAACCTTCCAATTACAGTTTTTGAGTCTTTCTAACGGACTCAATGTCAATGGCACAACTCCTAGATTTCTTCATTACCAATATGAGTTGGTAGTGATTGATCTCTCTCACAATAATTTGGTCGGAAAGTTTCCCAATTGGTTGCTAGAAAACAATACAAAATTGGAGTCCCTTTTCTTAAATAATAACTCTTTCACGGGGCCTTTCATGCTGCCATATGATATTAGTCACAACATTAGGAACCTAGATATTTCAGATAATCACTTACAGGGTCCAATCCCCTTAAATTTTGGTTTAATTTTTCCAAATTTAGAATATTTAAACATGTCTAAAAATGCATTTCAAGGTAGTATACCTTCTTCTTTTGGGAAATTGGTTTTCTTACAATTTCTAGACTTGTCTGAGAATCATTTATCAGGAACAATACCAATGCATTTCGGAATGGGCTGCCACAGCTTAAATTTTCTCAAATTGTCATATAATAACTTCAGTGGCCAAATATTTCCCACCCATTTCAATCTGACTCATTTAGAATCTTTACTTTTGGATAACAATCACTTTTCGGGAATGATCCCAAATAGCATCTCAATATTAAATAATCTTTACGCAATTGATTTTAGTAATAACCATTTTTCAGGCATGCTTCCAACGGGGTTGGGGAACATGTCTTTATGGGGCCTTGTTATGGCCAAAAATCAACTTGAAGGTCCTATTCCAATCGAGTTGTGCAAACTTGTTAGGCTTCAATTTCTTGACCTTTCCGAGAACAATCTATCTGGCTCTATTCCATCTTGCTTCAATTCATCATATATTACATCAGTTTATCTGAATAAAAATTTGTTGAGCGGTCCAATTCCATGTGTGTTCAAAAACAACTCTAATCTAGTTACATTAAATCTTCGAGATAACCTCCTAATTGGAAACATTCCTGATTGGATCGGCAGCCTCTCATCCTTGAGCATTCTTCTTTTGAGAGAAAATCATTTAGAAGGTAGGATTCCAAATCAATTATGCCTTTTGCAAAACTTACACTTGTTGGATCTTTCCTACAATAAATTTTCAGGTACAATACCACATTGCTTGAGTAACATTACTTTCGTGGCATCCACCCAAAAGCCTATTTTTAGAGGTTCTTTGCTCAGGTTTTTTGAGTACCAAATTAGAATGCCGTACTTGAAGACAAATTCAACAAATATGAAAGACTGGAATTATATGGGTTCTTTTGCGACAGATGTAAGGGAGACAGATGAAGTAGAGTTCACAACAAAGAATAGAATTGACTCCTATCATGGAGACATTCTCAACTACATGTTTGGAATTGACCTCTCATGCAACAAGTTAGTAGGTGAAATCCCACCTCAACTTGGAATGATGAGCAACATCCGGGCAATGAACTTATCACACAACAATCTAACTGGACCAATCCCTACAACATTCTCAAACTTGAAGCTGATGGAGAGTTTGGATCTTTCCTATAACAATTTAAGTGGTAAAATTCCACCTGAATTGACCGAAATTACCTTTTTAGCAGTCTTCAGTGTGGCACATAATAACTTATCAGGTACAACACCAGAAAGAAAAAATCAATTCGGGACTTTTGGTGAAAGTAGTTATGAGGGTAACCCTCTTTTGTGTGGTCCTCCATTACATGATTGCACCAAAATCGGAGCTCCGTCTACAATGCTAGTGGATCATGATGGGGAAGATGGTGGTAGTTTCATTGACATGGCTGTCTTCTACATAAGCTTTGTGGTGGTTTATATAGCAGTGTTGTTGGGACTTGTTGCAGTTCTCTACATAAATCCTTACTGGCGTAGGGCGTGGTTTAACCTCATTGAGGTGTGCATTGACAATTGCTACTATTTTGTTGTGGTTCATTACCATAAGTTGTTCAATTTTAGGCTCGCATAGCCCTGCATTTTAATGGTTACATGTACGTGTGTCTCTTTCTAGTGGATTTTGAATCTGAAGTTTGAACTTTGAATAAATATTTCAGTTGTGTAAATTTTGAATTTGGCTATGTTATTCTAATTATGAAGATTGTGTCTTTTAATATTAGACCCATATCAAAACATTGTATTTAACCAATTTTAAACCCAAGTTAATTATTAGATCTATTATGGAAGATTTAGGTTAAATACATAATCATCAATATTATAAAAATGTGCGAAAATTTAAAAGATACAAGATATGATGACCTAGGAAACCAATGAAACAAAATACTTTCAAAGGAAAATCTTAGGGGAACTTGACCTTATAAATCCGATTGAGGTGAACAATTTCACTATAAGATAGATATTTGTAGTCAAAATAACCTCATTCTTCATAAATATAACTATAGTTAACAAACTAAGCTTTGAATTTCATAGACATCTTTTGTTAAGTTATGATTTTTCTCATAACATTAGTGTTGGCTTATTCCATGACAAAAAAGGTTGTAATTATATAAATTTATTTCCTTGTATTTTTGTGGGATTTATTTGTAATGGGTTTAGTATTGAGTGGTAAAGATTTGATCAAGACAGTTAAGGTCATATGATATGCACATCCAAGAAGGTAAACAGTCAGGCCAGGTGTCTAGTTCAGTACAGACTGTCCAGGAAGGTAACTCACAACTTGGATTCGCAACTTGCACCAGTTGTGAGTGACCCACGAAGTTCCCTTATTTTACTGAAAATTGTGACTTTTCGTATTCCCATCATTCATATTATATATACCTTCATTACCCACAGAAATTAGGAGGAGCCTATTGAGAGAAGAACCCTAAGAAAGGTTTCTACAACACACCCACCTTATTAGAGAGAGAGCTACTCATTCTTAGAGAGAAATCTTTATAGTCTCTTTTTCTTCCCTCTCCCATTGTTATATCCATTGAGAGGAGATTTGTACTTAAACACTATCCACACCCATTCAAAGTGTTGAGAGTGTTTTTGGAGCTTGGGAAGCATTGGAAGATGCCAAGGATGGCGGATGCAATATGGAGCTTATTGCAGGATCTGGAAAGTTAGAGAAGACACGGTTCGGCGTAACCTTATTGGAGCAAGAAGCTTGGAGGGCTTAGGTGCATCGGGAAGATTAGGCTTGGAGGGTTTATTGCTATTCATGTATCCCAATTGATTTTCTAATGGATCATTTTACCGCTTGGAGAGTGGCGGAGAGGTTTTTCGCCGAGTTCTTCAGTTTTCTCTTCGATAACAGGTCTCGGTGTTATATTTGTGTTTGCTTCTCTCTTCCCTACTCTATTCCTTTTAATTGCTGCTATGTTTGTGATTAATTATGGTTTAGAGTGTTTTGCCAATTTGGGTATTGCTTATATTTATCATTCTGCACATCAATTGTTTGAATATAAGCTTGTATTAGTTATTTTATAATTAGGGGTATAAACATTCACAAGTGTTTTACACACTAAGTGAGCTTTCATCTCTAATAGTGACCTGCTGCAACATGAACCTCCAGCCCACATACTTCAATGTCCCTTTGAAGATTTGAATCCAATGCACTTGATATTTGGAGATTAATAACTTGAATCCACCGATTCAAAGAGTGTGTGAGTGATCACTGATGGAGACTTTGAAAGAGTAGTAAGTGTAAACCTTTAGATCTCAAACTGAGCAGCTCCAAAGTCTTGAAAAACGTGCCTTAGGATTTCTCTTAAATACTTAGTAAAATAGGTTTAAAACCTAGTCATTTGATGGGTTGAATTTCTAATTTTGAAATACGACTTTTGATCAGCCAAATTTAATTACGATTGGTAAAAACTGTTTAAAATTTAGTTCCTTGAATCAACCAGTTTCTTGTTCTTGCACACTTGAAGCAGTACCCTGAGTATTGCCTAATCATTCCTATTGACTCTATGAGCTATATTTAGACAAGTTTGTGTTCATGTATATGCCAATATAACTATACAAGTTTTTTTCAACTCCTCTTTGACATAGTATGCATTCATATTATTCGCAAAAGTGATCACATTCATAGCAATAGTAAGAAATTAAGTATAACCCCTTTTAGCATAAATGATGAGATCCTAGAGAGATGCCTTTTGGGAGGAAACTAAAGCCAATTTGCTAGCCATTTTAAATGTTGAAAATTTGGGTTATCTTTACTTTTGAGGGAGATGCAAAATGTGATTGACCCATTCATGAAAAAAATTATGTAATGAGAAATTAAGAATGTGTTATGTGTGTTCCTCTTACAGAATGTGTTATTCCTCTTACAGAATGTGGGTCTTATTTGTGGGATTATCAAATACGAGAGGGGTTCCCTTTGAGACTATCTTATAACATAATTTCTTCATATTTTGTTCTCTCAATGAAATTGAATTATAATTATTTAATAACATTTTGAAAAATAAAAAATAAAGAATAATACTTCTCATGGTGGTGGGTGGAAAGATACGATGGAGTGAAGTCTTCAATTACCATGGTCTAGGTTATCTCTCAAATATTGAAATGTTTATAATATTAGTGATATAGATTAATATTTACTGTGAAACACTTTCCAAGAAGGTATTGGATACAAGTAAAACCGATTATTTTTCTTTCTTCTTAAGGCTTTATAAAATAAAGCCTGCAAACAAACATTTAGGGGTTTATACTACGAAAAGATAACAAAACGGCATGGTTATAGAGAAGGGAAGAATGCTCATAAGAACAAGGAAACCTGTAGTAACCCAAAAGGGGGTCTTGCATTTTATGGAATCCCACATTGCCTATAATTGAATTATAATTATTTAATAACATTTTGAAAAATAAAAAATAATACTTCTCATGGTGGTGGGTGGAAAGATACGATGGAGTGAGGTCTTCAACTACCATGGTCTAGGCTATCTCTCAAATATTGAAATGGTTATAATGTTAGTGATATGGATTAGTATTTACTGTGAAACACTTTCCAAAAAGGTATTGGATACTAGTAAAACCAATTATTTTTCTTTCTTCTTAAGGCTTTATAAAATAAAGCCTGCAAACAACATTTAGGGGTTTATACTACGAAAAGATAACAAAACGGCATGGTTATAGAGAAGGGAAGAATGCTCTTAAGAACAAGGAAACTTGTAGTGACCCAAAAAGGGGTCTTGCATTTCATGGAATCTCACATTGCCTAGGAAAGCACATGGAAATGTGCTTATAAGGAATGTCCTCCCTTGTTGTGTATGAGGCCTTTTCCCTAGTGTAACCTAGGGAAGAACAAAACCTTGAGGGACTAAGGGTGCGTTCGTTTGGAAGGAAAACAGGGAGGATGGAAAATAGAGGATGGAAAACAGGGTGGAAAATGCTGTTTTTCACTGTTCGTTTGGAGAAGGAAAATAGGAAGGATGGAAAACTCGAGAGAAAATTTTCTCTCCGGGCCTACTTTTTTTTTCCTTCCAAATCGGAAGGAAAATCTGGAGAGAAAAGTTCTATAGAAGCACTTTTACAAAAATACCCTCTTTCTACCTATTTTTTTCAACGTTTTTTTTTTTCTTTTTCTTTCAATCGTTGCCCTGAAAGTTTTTTTTTTTTTTTTTAACTGAACAACGTTGTTCTCAGTGAACAACGTTGGTTTTTTTCTTTTTCTTTTCACTGGACAACGTTGTTCAGTGAACAACGTTGTTCCTTCTTCTTTTTTTTTTTTTTTTTTTTTTTTTTCAACGTTAACATTGTAACAATGTTAACATTGGTTTTTTTTTTCTTTGAACAACGTTGTTCAGTGAACAACGTTGGTCCCTTTTTTTTTTTTTTTTTTTTTTTTTTTTTTTCTCAACGTTACTGAACAATGATATTTTTTTTTTCTTTTCAACTTTATATATATGATGTGATAAATTTTATATTATTTAATGATTAAAAATAAATTTGTTTTTTACATATTATGTAACAAGGGTATAATAGTCAATTTATATAAATTACATTTTCCATCCTTTCATTTTTCTCTCCAACCGAATACAAGAGTTTTCCATCCTCCCACTTTTCCACTCCCTCAACCGAACACACAAGAGGAAAAACTAAATATTTTCCATCCTCCCACTTTTCCATCCTCACTCCTCCAACCGAACAGACCCTAAGAGAGCCTTTGGGCTGCCCAAAGAGGACAATATCATGCATACGGGGGTGGGGCGTGACAAATGGTATCAGAGCCATGCCTTAACCGAAAGTGTGGGCCCTACACGCGAGGACGCGTGTGCCCTTTAGGGGGGTGGATTGTAGTGACCCAAAAGAGGGTCTTGCATTTTAAGAAATCTCACATTGCCTAGGGAAGCACATGGGGATGTGCTTATAAGGAATG
Organism: Lithocarpus polystachyus; assembly: GCA_033629205.1. Lineage (NCBI taxonomy): Eukaryota > Viridiplantae > Streptophyta > Magnoliopsida > Fagales > Fagaceae > Lithocarpus > Lithocarpus polystachyus. The sequence continues at coordinate 4,007,579 of CM066165.1, forward strand.
TCCTCCCTTGTTGTGTATGAGGCCTTTTCCCCAGCGCAACTTGGGGAAGAATAAAACCTTGAGGGACTAAGAGAGCTTTCGGGCCACCCAAAGAGGACAATATTAAGCACACGGGAACGGGGCATGACAAAACCTATGATGCTAGACAAAGGCAAAGTAATATAGATCTCACACCAAATGTGGTTGTTTTTGTCTCATAATTAAATTCCTCCCTCATCAAGTTATGTGCGAGCCTATTCAATGGTAGTGTTAGTCGATACATGTGTACAAAAAACTACAATTTGGACAGGTTTTTAAACATTCTTATATCATCCAAGTTACTGGCTCTTTTTTTTTTTTTTTTTTTTGAACCAAGAAAAAACGAAGAATAATAAACAATAAAACAAATTGATAAATTTCTTGTTCACCATTTCTAAAATAAAAAACATGTGATACTATAAAATGATCGACTAATTGGGGTAGTAGCTTTAGCAATCCTGGCTCTATACTATAAGCAAATGAAGCGGTCGCCTAGGGTCCAAGTAAATAAAAGGCCCTCAAATACATAATAATTTTATATCAAAAGAAAACAAGAAAAAAAAAATGAGAGAAAGAAATATTGTGTCCACAATATTTTTATAACAAATCTTAAGTAGCATATTATAACAAGCTGTTATTGATAGCAAAAAAATAAGTTTAGCGGTGGGTTCAAATTGAAATTTATAACTAGTAATAACTTAACACATAGAATTTGATGTAGCACTTCTAAAAAAAAAAAAAAGCAATACACTAAAAAATTTTACAACATTTTTCATAATAGTTTAGTTGGCAAAGTTTTACTAGTTCTCATCTAGATATGCCACTAACATTACTCTTTTACTTGCCACTATCGATCCAAATTTGGTGCCAAAATTTTCTTTTAATTAAAATTTCAATTGCTTTGGAATTTGTATTTTGTGGGTTACTTACATGTGGGTGAAAAAAAATATTAAAATACAGCCTGATAACTTACTACAGGCCCAAAATCTAATTTGGGCTGGAATTTATCGAAATGGACTAGAATACCCAATTGGCTACGTGAATTGAATGAGCATGCCAAAGAAGAGCAAGCAGAGTATGATGAGAGTATCATTTGAGGCAAGAGAACATTTAAAATCTTGAATGCATCCAAAATATCCAAGTTGTTATTGTAAATATCGTTTATTATTCTTTACTACTAGAATTGATGTATGCATGTTAATTGTAAAGTCAGTCTATCATTTTATAGTATCACATCTTTTTTATTTTAGAAATGATGAAAAAGAAATTTATCATTTGGCTTTATTGTTTATTATTCTTCGTGTTTTCTTGGTTCAAAAAAAAAAAAAAAAAAAAAAAGCATGGATGATATAAGAATGTTTAGTAGGACGTGGTGAACCTCAATCAACACTTGTAACTTGGATGATATAAGAATAGGTTCACAAAACTTGATAAGGGAGGAATTTGATTATGAGACCAAAACGGCCACGTTTGGTGTGAGATCTAATATTACTTTTCCTTTGCCTATCACGTTAATTGATCTATTTACATTTTAGCCACTTTGTTGTTGTGTCAATTTGGCTTTTTCTCAAAATTTTCCCTCAAAAATTTTGTGGTTTTTGTGCAGGGATCAAGACGTGTAACTCGTACTCATTTGGTGATCAATATGTGCACTTGAACGTTAGCATCGTAGGTTTCCTTGTTCTTAGCCACTTTGTTGCTGTGTCAATTTGCTTGTTTTGGTGCTAAACAACATTTATAGAATTCAAAAATTGTTAACACCACAAATGCTAGGGAAGCAAACTCCCACCAAGTCTACACCTACTGCTAAGGAAAAAAAAAGCAAGGGTTACATAATTGTACACAGTATCTTGTCTTCACTTTGTGGCCTCTTGCTAGTGCATTTGCCACTTGATAGAGCCGAGATTTCAATTCACGTAGCCAATTAGGTTTCTCCCTTGAATAAAACTACAGGCCATTCTAGTCTATTTCAGTAAATTCCAGCCCAAATTGGAGTTCGGGCCTGTAGTAAGTTATCAGGCAGAATCTTTTTTTTTTTTTTTTTTTCTCCCCACTTACAAGTAACCCACAAAATACAAATCCTAAAGCAATTGAAATTTTAATTACATGAAAATTTCGGCACCAAATACGAATCGATAGTGGTAAGTAAAAGAGTAATTTTAGTGGTGGACTTATATAAGAACAAGTAAAACTTTGCCAACTAAATTGTTAGGAAAAATGTTGAGAATTTTTTTGTATATTGTTTTTTTTTTTTTTTTGAAAAGTGCTACATTAAATCTTAGGTGTTAAGTTGTTACTAGTTCTAAATTCAAATTTCAACCAACCACTAAAATTATTTTTTTGCTATGATCAATAATAGCTTGTAACAACATGCTACTTAAGTTTTGTTGTAAAAATATTATGGATATAATATTTCTTTCTCTTTTTTTTTTCTTTTTTTTTTTGTTTTGATAAAAAATATTATTTTATTTATTGGCTAATATTTGGTTTTAATTAATACTATTATAATAATAAAAATAATTATATTAGTTAAAATTTGGGGGTCTTTTATATACTGAGGTCTCTAGACGACCGCCTTAATTACTTATATAGTTAAAAATTGCTCTTTCTAACTTCAAGTACTAGCTCCATACTGTGAACATTAGCAACAAAAGATGTTAGGACATATGTGATTCATTGTTAGGAACAAATGTCACTATTTTATGTAATTAGCTAATTCTTTGACAAAACGCACTTTACTTGTAATTGGGTAGAGATCTAGGATGTGTTTAATGCTTCAAAAAATATTGTTTCAAGTTCAAGTGTTAAAGCCATGCAATTCTGTTCAAGAATCAAAGAAAAAGTGCAGGATTTTAAAGCTTAACAGCTAGCATCTATCGAGGTCTAAAAGTTGCTGAAACCCGTGGCTCGACAGCTAGCTCAATAGATAGGGTATTTGTCGAGGTTTATGAAGTTCAGTTTTTCAGGACTATTTTTTCAATCAATCCATGAATGTATGTTTGAGCTTTCTTTTTTCACAACCCTAAACATATATAAGGATTATTTTAAGGGCCGTCAAAGGTTGCGCGAGTGTGAAGCAAAGTTTTGTTCATGCAAATTGTGACCGGAGACAGAATTTGTCCTAGTTTATCTTTCTCTTGAAGAAGTTGCTGTGTTTATATACCGTAGGGTTTTGTGATTAAGCAACTTCATGATCTTCATCATCTGAATGAACTGAAAAACTTTGCAGCCAACATCCTTCTTAAGTTGGTGATCAAGTCGCGTACTTGGATCCGCGCAATTCGTTAGTCACGTACTAGGAGCTGTGCATTACAAGGAGAGATTGTCACTACAGAACAAGTCCAATTGGGTATTGGGGTAAGGGTACAACTGTAGGTTGGTATAAAGTACTGAGATTTCTTTACTTGTAACCGCTTGTTTTGATAATAGTGGATTCTAGAAAGTAGTGACCATAAAATCACCCGGTGGGGTTTTTGCCATATATGTTTTCCCCCATTCGTAAACAAATCACCGTGTCAATTTATTTTCCGCTGCATACTTTAGTTAATTGGTGATTTTTTTGTGCTACCGCACACTTTGCATGTTAATTTGATTAATTAATAAACTTGGCTAATTAATCAATTAATTTATCACAATGGTCAATACATTCTTGACCTGTCAAGAGCCAAAAAAAAAAAAAAAACAAAAAAAAAAACAAAAAAAATTAAAAAAATCCTAAAATGAAAAAAGAAATACTTGGCATGATATTCAATTGATTACTTTCAGATTTTCGTTAACGTTTGCGTGTAAATTCAGATAAAATGCAACATACCTGGGCATATTTCTTTGCATTGGACTCAGTTTCTTTGACAACGGATAAGATTGAAAATGGGGTCATCTTTTTATTAAGGGATTGGCTATTAAAGAAGAACCCAAATCAATCCCATTACCATCTGCTGAGTAAATCCGCTGGACGCCCTGAATCAGATGTCAACAGGGACCAAAGGAGCTTGAAGGGTCTCCCGCGTCTGAGTCCGTTGAGATACCAACATTCGTATGTGAACCGTTTTGAGATAGTAAAGGTGAGCAGCTCTGTGTCGTCATCAATATTTTGAGAATTGTGTTGGATGATAACGAAATTCTGAGGAGGACAGGACATATGCATTCCACATGTACCCCATCCTTGCAATCACCGCAACCTATTTTCCTATTCTGTTTGCCCAATGATCGATTTTACATGAAATCTCAACATGATTCCGATCACCTTGCATCAAGTCTCCGAATCTCCTCTGTAATCGGCTGTGAGGTTCACTGTAAAACCACAGATGATTACACTTCAAATAAAAAAAACGCGCCCTAAGCATGCGACGTCACTTACGACTATTGATAAAAATGTGGATATCACAACTACAATAGATTTTATCATCACGAAGAGAACCGTACAATTTCCCGTTCTCCATGACACTGAGGACAAGTAATCTGCACCATAAATGGGCCCTGTTGCATGGAAATCTGGATAGGCAGCAAAACTTCAAGTTAAAAATGGAAAAATAATTTTTATGTTGGGAACCTTTCCCCGAAACTAAATTAAATCTACCAACCAAACAGAGCAAAACAACCAAAATTCTGGAAAAATATCTGCCAGCAGTAAAACTGCAGAATCATTTGAAACACTTGATTAGTGAATAAAAGCCACCGTACCACAAGGTTCACATGGCAAATGAGTTTGAAATGTCACTGTTTTGGTGCTTCCCTGAACAGCCTCCATGAAGGATAGTTCAAGAGAGACCTGTGATCTGTGATGATTAATAAATGATGAAATGCAGGTCGAAAGAACCAAATCGAAAATGTAAAAACAAATGATATGCGCATAAACAGCAAGCAAACCTTGACATCTTCACCGCCAAGTCTACGAACAAAGATGTCTTCGAATATCTGATCTCCACAGTAGAGAATGCTACAGCACGCAAATTAAAATATTGCATTAGATTTCAAAGGTGAAATATCTGTCTCACCTTACACCAAAAAAAAAGAAAAAAGAAATATCTGTCTCACCCTTCCTTTTTTTTTTTTTTTTTTTTCTTTTGCAGTAGCGTCAATGCCTCTATCACACGAAGCCAAGTGTTATCTCTCCAAGCAAAGGACAACCAACCAGCATGCCTCACTGGAAACCCCATCGACGACTGTTGCGCTGCGACCCAAACTGGCAAAACAACCGCCAAAGACTCGCAGACTGCGCCATCGGCTTCGGCCACACCGCACTGGCGGCAAATGTGGCCTGATCTACGTCATCACCGACTCCTCCGATCATGCCGCCGCCAACCCCATCCCCGGCACTCTCCGCCACGCCGTTATCTAAGACGAACCCCTCTGGTACTATTCAATGGTAGTATTAATTACCCGATACATGTGGTTTATACAAGTATTGAGGTTCACCACGGCCTACTAAACGTGTACAAAAGAAACTACAAAATGGACAGGTTTTTAAGCATTCTTATATCATCCAAGTTACCGGCTATTTTTCTTCTTTTTTGAACCTAGTAAAAACTAAGATTAATAAACAATAAAGCAAAATGATAAATTTCTTGTTCATCATTTCTAAAATAAATAAAAAAATGATAGACTAATTTTACAATTAACATGCATATACCAATTCCAGTAGTGAAGAATAAAAAACAATATTTACAATAACAACTTGGATATCTGGATGCAAGAATTTAAATGTTCTCTGCCTCAACGATAAGCTTACCATATTCTGCTTGCTCTTCTTTGGCGTGCTCTTTCAATTCACGTTGCTTTGGAGTCAGATTCATTCACAAATGACGAGTCAGGTAGTCAATTGGGTTCCTACCAATGTTGTCAATACCTTTCTGGAATGCAAATTGGAACAAGAAACCCCCTTTCTCCTTTGAATAAAATTACGGGTCATTTTAGTCTATTTCTATCCATTCCAACCTAAATTGGAGTTTGGGCCTTTAGTAAGTTATCGGCGAAAATTGGGAATTGAGCCCAATTTGGGAACTATTCAGTTAGTAAGCACTGTTGTCAAAGTATATTAGTTAATAACATCTCGAGCCTTAGAGGCTCGATTTTGGGCTTATAAACCGAGTCTTTGAGGCTCGGTTTTCATGATCTGATCAGGTCCAACGTGGACTTTTTTCCACGTGAAAATCGAGTCTTAGAGACTCGATTTCCACGTTGCGACATGACGTGGCGAACTTGGTGGAAGACCTGGAAACCGAGTCTGAAAAACTTGATTTCTAATAGGGGTTTTATTCAAATTTAACGCCTCTCAGTCACTCTCCACTCTCACACTCACTCGCACCCTCTCTCTCGCACCATCTTCTCTCACCTAATCTCACGCTCTCACTCACCGTCTTCTCTCACGCTCTCACTCTCACACAGAACCTCTAAGCGCCTCTGTCACTCATCGTCTTCTCTCAGTCAATCTCCTTCACTCTCAGTCTCCACTGTATCACATTCATCACCTTTGCCGAAAGAGTTGATAAAGCCACAGCGAGGTGTACAGAGATTGTATCAAACCTACCACAGGGCTTTGAGTTCCTTCCTTCAGTCTATGCGGTCTCTGAAAACTTTTTAAAAAAAAAGGTGAGTCATTTTATTGTTTGGTTACCGAGAAACAGTGGGAAAAATCAAAGAAACCTTGGTTTGAATTCATTTTTTTTTTAATTTGGTTTCTGTATTGAATTTCTAATGGAACTGTTAAAAAAGATTGAAGCTTTATTGTTTTTTGAGATTGAAGCTTTATTGGTCAGTTATGGTTAATATGCTACTAAGAATGGAGAAATTGGAGATATATATATATATATATATATATATATATTTACTTGTTGGGTTGCTGAGGATTTAATTCTTAGTTGTTTTGTTTGGAAAAAATTTACTCTGTAATTTATTAGACACATTGGAGATGTAAGAACAATTTAGAGACTTTATATGGTAAAAATATTGTGAGTGCCAATTGCCCTTACCTGTACAGACATATGTGATTCTATAGGCCAAAGCCCGAAGAGCATAGGAGTAAATTGTGTTCAAATAGTCATAGACCCCCACATCATTTATATTTATATTTGATGTTCCTTACACTTTTTATTAAACAAACAAAACAACAAAAAATTGTGGTCATGAAGTTTGGTCTAATGAAAAGCAAGGGAAAAAAATGACAAAATGAACACACCAGGATACAGGAAACTGATGATATCAAAATCTGCTGGTGATTAGAATAGTCTATTATTACAAACCTTACACATTTGAACAGTATTGCAAAGAAGATAAGGCATCATGAAAAAATTGAAGTTCTAAATTCGTACAATATATTAATGTGTTCATTTGCAATTAGGTGACATTAGTATTTGAAGATAGAGACCTTTGAAAGTTGGAAAGGTAGATTTTGCAGCTAATGGTAAAACGGTACACTGGCATTGAATTATGTCATTATAACCAGAGTCTTTTGGCATATATGCATTTAAGCCAATGTACATGAATTTTTATGAGTTCTAAGGTAGTTAAGTGGCATTTCTACTATCATTTTTTTTTAAAAAGTGGCATTTCTCTACTGAATTAATTATTTTAAAATAAACTTTGTGCAAAATGATCATTTTGTCCACTATAATGCTTCCTTTGAAATTGATGTAAAAGAATGAAACTTATTAAAATGTAGCATTAGGGGAATGCTTACCTTTTCTTTTGGTTGGCTGTAATATTTCTAGTAGTAAACTAGGTGGGTTTTGGTGTAGCTTGTTTGAAAGCTATAGTGGGAGCTATTCTGCAACTCCTCCTCTCATGCTCCAACACTAGTTCTCCAGCAAACCAGTGCAGCTTCTCGAAACTACTTTGCTCTCCAAGCCTCTTGCCTCCAAAGAGCACTGACTCAACATTCTTCTGCTTTAGCATCTCCTCTGCTAGTCCTATGAGCATCTTTACATTGCTGGGACTTGGGTCTGTATCCACATTAAGCCCACACCGTCCCTTGCTTAGCCTATTTGCCTGTCAAACCACATTTACGACACATTAGGGACTTAAATAGTTTTGCCAACTTGTTTGGTTAAAATCACTTTTTGTCTAACATTTAAAGCAATTAGGTTGGCTAAATGCACACTCTAGCAACTAGAATTTGGATAATGACATTCAAAGATAACATCATTTACATGTGACATTAGGACAGGATACAAAACTTATTCACACTTGGCTGAGTTTAATCTGCAAATTAAAGCCAGTTATTTGATAATGTATATTTGGATGGAGAATCTAGAATCAACAAGGTGATGGTCCCACAGTTGAGATGCTCCAGTCAAGCTCTGAATTGTCTTTATAGATCTCTTTGACCCCAAATTTTGAAATTGAAATTGTTGTTCCGAAATGTTTTTTGGGATTGGGTTTTCAGGAGGTTGAGCTCTAGTGGGGATTTGAAGTCCCAATTTTTAATACAATACTCTACGGCTTGTTGCACACAAAGTTGTGTGTAAAAGTTTTAGGGGAGTCAACTCCAACCATGTGTCTAGTGACTCACTTTGGCAATGAGCAAAGCATGAATTTATGAACACCCCCCCACTTCTTGAATCTCCAGGAACCCTCGCAATACTAAAAGCATGTCACGCCTGAAACCGAAGCAAAAAGGGGGAGAGGGTGAGTGACTAGATTAAAAAAAAAAAAAAAGATTAAAATTGAATTTAACAACTCAGCTAGTCATGATAACTTGTGAATTTAATAATTATTTTCTTTCTACTGCCTGAAATTTTTTATGCCACTTAATGAACTTTTTTTTATATTCATTCAAAGAAAGAATTAAATACTAACCTTGCGATGTTTCTATCTGGCTTGCATTACATGTTGCTGGATCTTGCTTGCAACTATTCCAGTGTCCATGAGGAAAAAAAAAAGATTGTTTTTGTTTTTGTTTTCAATAATGTCTATTACATGCTAACTGCTTATTATTCTTGTGCAGTATGACTGCTGCAAATGCTGGACAAATTTCCCATGCACAGCCTGGACCCATTGACAGGTCATTGTTGACACAGCAGCCCAACCATCAGTCCGAAGTTATTTGGAATGGGCAGGTAAAATACAACACTACAGATTGAACCAATGTACATGCATTTAATTCATACAATGTACACGCACTTGCTGTCATATATTAATCCATAGTTCTGTTTTGTGCAGGATCTAGGGTCCCTTACTTGCCGTAGCCATAATGAAGAGTTCTCCAATCGAGAGCCAATGGTGGATGACCGAGTCGTTGACATCATCAAGGCAGTTGGTTTGGAGGGACTCCTTAGGCTCCCGGGTAGAGAGATTGATCATGGCCTGATAACGGCCTTAGTGGAGCGATGGCGGCCCGAGACTCACACCTTCCACATGCCATATGGTGAGGTGACCATCACATTGCAAGATGTGGAGATTCTCCTTGGACTTCCTGTTGATGGCGAGGCTATAACAGGGGGCACGAAGAAAGTGTGGCTGAATGTGTGCCGAGACTTCCTTGGCTTTCAACCTGTAAATAATGAGAGAAAACAACTTGATGGTCAAAGGATTCTCATCAAACGGCTTTTGGAGCAAGTTGCCGATACATTGCCGCCTAATGCTGACGAGGATCAGGTGCATAAGTATGCACGATGTTACATCTTAGCGCTAATGGGAGACACAATCTTCGTGGACAAATTCGGCGATAAAGTGCATCTAACGTGGGTGCAGTAGTTGGAAGACCTTCGCAACCCACGAAGGTACAATTGGGGAAGTGCTTGCCTTGCATGGTTGTACAGAGAGTTATGCAGGGCAAGCGATAAGAAAGCTAGTCAGATTTGTGGGTGCTTATTGTTGGTCCAGTATTGGGCGTGGACCAGGTTCCCCTAGTTGTGCCCGGCAGTTGAGCGTGGGCCGCTAGTGGATGCTTATGGTCCTCCAGTGCGTGGTCCACTGTCCCTTAAGTAAGTCTCTATCTCATGCACGTCATATACATTATGTGATCATTACCTAAGCCCACAATCATGTAACTTGATTTTTTTTATTTATTTTCAAGGCTTGTAGGAATTATTTATGTCAATAGTAAAATTTTTTTAATCATAACATTATCTTAGTATGAAAATGCCTTGTTTAACATGTTTAGGAACAATATTTACGTTTGGTGAACTTTAATTCTTAAAGCTAGTTGCCTAATGTGTTGCGTACTTGTGTTTGGGCTGTTGTAGGTGGTGTGGCAGCCGTATGAAGCTGAGTTAGAGGACCTTCCATCATGGTACGTTGCAGGGAGGGCTGTGTGGATGGCAACGGTTTCGCTTGTATGTTTCCACCTAGTAGAGTTACATACACCGGATCGTGTTGTTCGTCAATTCAGGCTGATCCAAGAAATTCCCCGCGATGTTGACACTAACACAGTGCTTCATCGAATTGATTTGAGGGGGAAGGTCGGTGTTAATTGGATGCAGAGACATGCTATGCATATCATGGAGTGGGGTAATCGCCTTCAACGGCGTTGTGAAGTAGTTCTTGGTGACATGCCTCCACACCATAAGTACTTCGACTGGTTCAAAAGGGATAACTCGGAGGTTCATCGATATCCCTGGTGCTAGATTGATTATAATGGTAACTTCTCCATGTGTTCTACGTCTTACCGTACTTCTTAGCATGAAACCACTGTTTAGAGAACATGATATATGTGGTCCAATGTCTGCTAAGTATCAAACCTCCCTTTTAAATTGTTGTCTACTTAAGATCTTGATATAGAGAATTTTGTTGATTTACCTTATAGAGAACTTTGCTGATTTAAAAATAGAATTTGAGATGCTATAAGGTCATATTTCCTATTTCAGCCTTTAGAGTTATAGTATACATTCTTCTTTCCATTTTTATTATTTTTAATATTCTGCTCATTTTAATTTTTAATTAGCATTTTGCCTACGCCATCTGCTACCTACATCTTTAATTGAAAAGATAATTTAAATTTAGTCAAAGGTAACACTTGGTCTCCCTATAATTTGCAATTATTACTAGCAGAACCAATTCAGAACCAACATTTATTTTATTATTCCTTGGCATTGTTGATTTCGTATTGCATTACTAATGTACTTGGTTTTTCCATGTATAGATTGAAGGATACGTCCGTTTGTTGAGGCGTCACCCAGTGGGCACAGAGGACCACAAGAACATTACTGATATGCTGAAGGCAGTGCAGGAGATTGGCCGTGTACAACCTCCAGACCCTGAGGCCCCGAATGAGGAGGCAGCTACTCCTGCGATAGCAGCTACACACAGGCCAAGCACTACTGAAAGTCCAAGCACGAGCACAGCTCCTGCCGGACGTCCACCTGTTGCTACCCCTCAAGTTGTCCCTACCCCCGATCCCTCTCCACCCACCCCACATCCTCTCCACCCACCCCACATCCATCCTTTAGGCCCACCATCTCTTCACCCACCCCATATCCATCCTCCAATCCCACCATCCCTTCACCCATCCCACATCCACTCCCTAGCCCCACCATCCCTTCACCCACCCCACACCCATCCTCCAATCCCACCATCCCTTCATCCATCCCACATCCACCCCCTAGCCCTACCATCCATTCACCCATCCCACATCCACCCCCTAGCCCCACCATCTCTTCACTCACCCCACATCCATCCCCTAGCCTTACCATCCATCCAGCCACCCCACATCCATGTCCTAGGTCTGACATCCGTCCACCCACCCCACGGTCATTTCCTGAGCTATCACCTATTCCATCCTTTTCCCTGGGTATTGATCCAACCCCTCCTGACATGCAGCAGGAACCACCCTCCCACAGTACGTCCACTAGCCCTTCTTCGGGCATTGACCCACCACATGTTCAGGCTGAGCAGGCTGTTGGGTTACCTGCAGTGCCCGAAGGTCGGCCGAAACGCATATCGAAGGCACCTCCTTGTGGGACAGGGGGGCACAAGCATGGACACAAAGCTGGGGCCGAGGCATCTGACGAAGGACATGCAAGACCTCCTCCTCATTATACGAGAAAGCGTACGGTTCAAAAAAGGTAAGTCAAATGATACCTTATTCCCTTGTAAGAGTGAAGTGGAGGGTGAGGTTGTGGGTTTAACATCCACTAGTTGCATGGTTGCATGAATAACTTACCAGTAAGAATAATAAAAAAATTATAGTGAAACAACGTACAAAGCTTGATGTGAAACAACATACTTTATTCCCAATGCTATTCCTTTTTTCATATTTCAATTTCATGTTGAATACTTGATGATTAATTCAAGATGAAGTCCCTTGGTATCTCTTGGGAAATCATAATACAGTCAAACACTAAACTTGCCATTACTGAAAATTATGAATAAATCTGAGATTGCAATGATGGAGATGACCGTCATTTTAATGATGAACAATGACCAAACTACAAGCAAAGCAAATCTCTCGTGTTTCATATTATGGCATCTACTGTAGCCACTCAATGGTGGACTAGTTTAATAAAAATAAAGATTGCATGAGAAATAGTATGCATCCATACTAGTGAATGTACTTTCATGAGAAATTGAATCATAATTATAAACCACCAGCAGATGAGGAGCGAGGTTTAATCATGAAAGGACCTTCTATTTTCAAACTCTTCATTAGCGTAGGATTTACAGGAGGGGGAAAAAAGAGAGGCAATAGTATTAAGCATTTATTATTTGTAGATGACAAGCTGTAATATACTTTTTGCTTAATTATTGAAATGAAAGGGAAGGTTAATGTGGGTATTAATTTCAGGTAGAGTTTGTTGGGGGCCCTATGTGTTGGAACACCCGCATTTTTTCTGCAACTGCTGGTAAGAAATTCTGACTAATTCTACCGTTTGCTTCTTTTTATTCTCTTAAGTTGGTTATGTATCAGTGGTTGGAAAATTGATCTGCATTATGATAGGTGGGGGAGCATTCTGCAATGGCCAAAAAATTCATGTCAGTGAAACTAATCTGGTGAGTGATCATTTATTAATGGATACTAATAAAAAAAAATTATTAATGGATATCTGGAGTACCATATCTATATGTAATTTTTTATTTATTTTAAGTAGATGGCTATAGCCACATTCTCTCTGATTTGTGTGATACTGGTGTGACACATGATTAAGGTGATGCATTGAACAGTTATTGTCAGTATTATGTCATCCATTTTCTGATGATATCTGGGATCAAGGGACTTGCTGAGGCATGGGCCTTACATACCTTGACAATTTTTGCCCTTTTAGCAGTGCTCCTATGCCATTTGCCTCTAAAAATTTCTTTATGTTGCTTCTGATCTTCTAATGAGATGTTCATGACAGAATTTGTTTGACTTTATGTGGTAAAATTGATTAGTACTGACAAAACACTTAATGATTTTCTTAAGGGTAGTTATGCTCAATTTTGTCCACTTGTTTAAGGTGGAGCGATCCCTTCTGGTGACTGGGTTCGGGTATGAACACGATGATCCATGGGCTACCAACTTGGATTTATTTAAACATTTCACTGATGTCAGCCGGGTACTAGCTTTTATATATTTATTAATTTAAAATTTATAATCTTTTGGCCAAGTGATTTGATTCATGCCTTTGTCTCCTCTCTGTGTGTTTCATTTCACTGAATTTTATGTTTAGGGTGTAAGGAGGCTCGGGGCCGCTGCAGTTGACATGTGCCATGTAGCTCTGGGGATTGCAGAAGCATATTGGGAGTATCGTCTAAAGCCATGGGATACGGCTGCTGGTGCTTTGGTAGTGTATAATTTTCACTATTGGTTTTGATAGATATGCATGATTTACTTTTACTATAAAACTAGTCGCTAACTCGTGCAATGCACGGGCGGGGAAGCTATTGAGTTTATAACGTGTACCATAATATATAATATTATATGATACATTAGGAAGAAATACAATTCATAGAACAAACCTCCAAAAAAAATCTATAATTAAATAGAAAATTAAATTATTTTAGTAATGCAAAACTATTCACTCACTAAAAACCAATTTGAAAACCTTTTTCAAAACCCAAGCCGCCTTCTAATCGAAAACACCATACAAACATTTAAAGAGAATTTGAACAATGGTTTTAATGAATTTAATTAAGAAAATTTTATTTGATGAAAGTTGACAGAAGTACAGTTGTAAGTGAGAGTCTTAAAAATTGTTCAAAGTTGTACATAAACAAATAACCAAAAATAAGCTAACGGTCATTAACTGCTAATTCTTAAATGTTTGTCAATGACAAATTTTTTTGGAATCAAATAATTTGTAAACACCACATTTTTGAATGTAAAAAGACTAAGAATAAAGTACCAATGATAGAATGAGTAGCCATTGGTTTTTTATAAATTCAAATCATAGATATTATAATCTTTTTTTCTTTTTTTTGCTAAATAACATATATATTGCAATTTTTACCTTCAAAAAATATCAATTGCTATATAAGTTCTATCATCGATGACACAGGAATTTCTCTCTATTTATATCTTTCAAAAAGTTATTTCCCCACAACAGGCATATCTAGTAAATCAAATGCAATACAGAAATAAAAAGTCATATCCAGGCTCCATAACCTAGAACAAATTCTAGGATAAAGCAATAAAGATTCCAAAAGTCATGCATATATTGATGCATTTAGAAAAGGAAAAAGTAAACTAAGTTCTGACCAAAAAGCATACAAAAAACTCAATAGATTAAACAATTAATGTATAAGCTCTATTGTTTTTGTGATTCCACATAATTAAAAAGAATAAGTTGAGAGAATTTCAATGTGAGTCCAATAGCAATCAAAGCTAGACCATATTACTTGAAAGTTATTAGCTTTGCCAAGATGGACTGTTTATGGTAAACAACTATAAGCTTCATTGGCAAAATTAATTCTTAGTTTCCATAACACTTGAAAAGGAAAATAAATAGATGTTAAAATCAACAACCATAATGTCTTCATTTCATCATTGCTCAGCTGAGTTAATCATAATAATAAACAACGAAGGCTTTTAACTGGTAGGTCATGGCTTGTAAAGAGAAGACTGGAACCTAATTTTTTGAAGAATATGCATGCATTTTATCAGCAAAACATAAAAAGGATATGATATCATCTTTTATCTCCACTGATCTGTATCTATATGATATATTCAAAACATAGATATCAAATGTTCAACTTGTATAACCAAATGGGATAGTAGTCAAAAAAGAAGCAGCATGTTCTAGGTATTGAACAATCACAACAAAACAACAAAATAAAGGTATGGTTCAATATCAATAATTTTAATTATATTTAAGCTTCATGGTGGGCTAACGAACAAAAAGAAAAATAAAAGAAAGCAAAGAGAATCCGCATATTAAATGGCACATACCCGTGCTTTGTGAAATCTAAAGGTGCAGTCCCCTCTGTAACGGCTCTAATTTCGGTTTCGCAGACTCGCCTACCATTCTACCAACCTATAAAAACAACTACCATACAAAAATTTAAAATGCAAATCTAATACTACGTAATTTTCAATCAAGAAATCAAACATTTTTTTTTCCAAAAACTTAGATTTAATTCACAAGAACTACAATAGAAGTTTCAATTTTTAGGGACCTTGAGATGTGCTTTATTGGCTACGAAATCATAGTAAGGAATTACATTAAAAAATTAATGAGTAAACGAACTAACAAACCCAGTTAATTTAAAAAATTCTTAGGTTTATAATAGACTCTTATAATCTAAATTTGCTTTTGAAACCAACAATACTTAAACTAAAAGCAATTCACACATTCACAAATTAGTAAAACTAAATAAAAGTTAAAATAGTTCACAAATATCTGATGCCATTCATACTAAAATGGATTTAGTTGGAGAGAGAGAAAGAGAGTGACCATCTTGAAGGAGTTAGTGTTTTGAGCAATATCGTTGTCGAGGAAGAGAGTGGAGTGGAGACTAAGGACTTCGAAGTTCAGAAAGAACGAAAACTTCGACTTTGACTCTTTGTTTTCCTCATCAACCGCTTACTCTCCCATATCCTTCACATGCGTGTAAGATGAATTAAAAAAATCTTGTTGCGCCATTCAAAGAATCAGAAGGGTAAGAAGGTTAAAAGCAGTTCTTTCCGTTCATTGTATCTATTGGTTTAGGTTTAAGATAGGTAAAATTAGATTACTAAATTATAGAATGAGAGAAGGGAACTGACCTTGGTTTTTGGGCTTGCTTTGACAATTTGCTTGATTCTGAGGATTTCTGCAAAATGAGCAAAACTTTTATGAAGTTAAAGTCTCAAAATTATTATTGTAGGAAATAAAGTACAGTGGGAGGTGGAGAAAAGGAGAAGTACGTGCAAAGATAGGGAGAAGAGATGTAAAATCATGAAAAGTCATAATGTATGGTGTTTATAAATGTTAACATGGTTGAAATTTATGTAGCCACTTGGCTGAAATTTGTGTGTGTGTGTGTGTGTGTGTGTGTATATATATATATATATAATTGTCATATCATACCCAATAAATGGAAGAAGTTACAACAAATAAAGGATGTGAGGAGGTTGTAACCTATTAGTGACTATCAGAATTCTATATAATAGCGGCATTTGAAGAATCTTAGTTAATGGAGGGACACATGATAAAGTTGAAGATAAGAGTAACATCCGAATTTAAGGAGATGCTCAATAAATGTCAACCTATAAATCTAAAAATAAAAAATAAAATAAGAAAATAAATGATGACGTGGTGTTGATGTGACCTAACTGGAGCGTAGCAACAATAAATGCTAAGTTTCAGCTTTTAGTAATATATAGATTAGTTAAAAATGTAAAATCCTAAAAAGTCACAATGTTTGGTGTTTTTAAATGTTAACATAGTTGAAATTTATGTAGCCACTTGGCTGAAATTTGTGTGTGTGTGTGTGTATATATATATATATATATATATAATTGTCATATCATACCAAATAAATGGAAGAAGTTACAACAAATAAAGGATGTGAGGAGGTTGTAACCTATTGGTGACTATCAGAATTCTACATAATAGCGGCATTTGAAGAGTCTTAGTTAATGGAGGGACATATGATAAAGTTGAAGATAAGAGTAACATCCGAATTTAAGGAGATACTCAATAAATGTCAACCTATAAATCTAAAAATAAAAAAGAAAAAAGAAAATAAATGATGACGTGGCGTTGATGTGGCTTAACTGGAGCGTAGCAACAGTAATTGCTACACTTCAGCTTTTAGTAATATATAGATAGATTGGTGAAATAACAAATATTATCTTTTCCTTTTTTTTGTTGGTGATTTAACCATAGACAATGAAATCTTTATTTCAACTTCATTATTTCCCCTCTATGACCTCAACTGATCTTGAGCTATAATTTATACAAGCTTATACTCCTAATATTATTGGGCTTTAAATATTCTTTAGAAATTATAGCAGTTGTACCATATTTTTTGTGTGAGCGTGTGCACTCTGTTCACACAAATGGGTGGCTTGAAACGTGATTATCTATTAAAGGATGAAGCACTAACTCTCAGCATATAGGCCTAATATAGTAAGGTATTGATCTGTACCAGTTGATAATTCTGTTATGTGGACTTCGCACTTAGCCTTAGAGTTGTCATGTTGATTGACAATGTGACAGACATGGGTACGTGAAACACTAGGGGCATTGTTGTGAGCTTTTTGTTTACAGGTGAAATCCTTATTTAGAAATCTATTTTTTCTTGGATAAATGCTACGTGATGCCTCTCTTTTTCTAATAATAATCACATAAAACATCCCAGAGTTTGACATTGGTTTCAAATTAGACTTTGAAAATTCAATTGCATTAATCTCAACCTGATGGTTTTAATTGCAATTTGAATACCCTGTAAGTCTCCTTGAACTAAAAATAACAAAAACCCTATTCAACTATACGTATTACCTATCTGAACACCTTTCACATGAATCTCAGACTGTATTTTGGCACCAAAAAAGACTACAAAATGACTTAAAAACTCAAACAGAGAAATACATTTGATTGAAGATCTATTGTTTTGTGATTATTATTATTTTTTTTGGGGAGGGGGGGGGGGGGTTGGGGGTGTGGGGCACTATGTTTGAGTACTTCTATATGATCCATTGACAAGAGATACAATTCCCCGTTTCAACATGCAAACAGGGCATTGGGCATGGCGGCTTGCCAAAATGTAGACACAAATCCAATTATGTATGTGCAATTTCGGAAATTGACCATATTATAGATGCATGCAGAATTATTTTAGAGAGTAAAGAACGGATTTGAAGTGCTGCACTTGTACTTCTGCACAGTTTTAATATATATAGATGTATACCTATGAAAGTGTTTGAATAGATTTTAGGGTGATCATGACTTCGTTGTCAACATGTGCTTGACATACCATTATTGGGTTGAAGATTCTTCAAAAGAACAGGATGTTCTATATCAATTCAAACAGGATTTGTCCAACAGTTGTTTTATAATTATGTCAAACTTTTAAAGATATCTTTCTAGAGAAGATGCAATTTCGGAAATTGACCATATTATAGATGCATGCAGAATTACCTTAGAGAGTAAAGAACGGATTTGAAGTGCTGCACTTGTACTTTGCACAGTTTTAATATATATAGATGTATACCTATGAAAGTGTTTGAATAGATTTTAGGGTGATCATGACTTCGTTGTCAACATGTGCTTGACATACCATTATTGGGTTGAAGATTCTTCAAAATGGACAGGATGTTCTATATCAATTCAAACAGGATTTGTCCAACAATTGTTTTATAATTATGTCAAACTTTTAAAGATATCTTTCTAGAGAAGATGCCCCTAGTGGCAACTGAGATCATTTAGATGCATCATTGGGATTTTCATTCTAAGTCTTCTCCAAAGGCATTATTTCTTTGAAGGAATCAAATTGTTCCAAATTCATCTTTTGCTTATTTAGTGAATTTGTTTCATGCCTTTCATTGCAGATAGTTGAAGAAGCTGGTGGCACAGTTACTCGCATGGATGGTGGAAAGTTCTGTGTGTTTGATAGATCTATTTTAGTATCCAATGGTGCACTGCGTGAAAAGGTTAGTTATTGCTGCTTTTCCCCCCACAATCATCTTGCTAATATCAACATCACTTTGTACATTATCTCAGTGCTGACATGGAATATATCTTAGTGATGCAATCCGTACATGACTTATAAAACGATTTAAGAAGGGAAATCGAAGAGCTAGTTCAAGTAATTAAATCAGTAAGAGCAACCTAACTCAATCCTAAAGTGAAAAGGAGAGAAAAAGCCACAAACATTTGCTAAAATTTTGGCCTAGCAAAGACATGATTACAACCATCAATTAAGATCTAATCTGATGATTTTAAATCTGTCTTGCAGTGGTCACATGACTAATTAAAAAGTCATATGATTTATTTGTGGCCAGATCTAAATTGACTTGTAACCTGGAAACTTAATAATGACAACATGAAACCAAATCCATTGCTGTATCCTTGTTTCAAGAAATTGTCTCTTACTTGATTTGATTAACAACTACGGTTAAATGCAACTAATACCCTAACAACTATTTGAGCACTCTCACTATTTAAGTGCTAAGTTGTTGGAAAAGGCTCTTCATTTGTGTCAGTTCAATGTAGAGTATTTGGAGAGAAAGTTAAATGTGTATTTTGACGGCAGCGAACTCATGATAGTATAGGTCATGTTTTATTCTTGTGATCTTCACACATATGGAAGCAAACTGCTAGGACAATTACCTCTTCAGGTTTATTTGATTTTATTGATAATATGAATTTTAGATGTTAAATCTGTAGGGGTCCCCCCTAAGTGTTCCTTTGTATAACTCCGATGTACTTGGGTTGCTCTGCTTTTACGCTCTTTTAAAAAAATTCATTTTACTCATTAAAAAAAAAAACCGTATTTTCATATTCTGAGGGGATTCAATGTGAAGAATCTAAGACTATTTTTCAATTGGGTATCTGGTGTTATCAGAGTAATGATGAAAAGATGAAGCTATCAGATCAGAAGCAAGGTGAAGATATCAGATCAAATGCAAGAATCAGATCAGATGAAAGAGCAAAGAACAAAGCCTTAAGCACAGAGTAGTAAAACTAAACGACCTTTCTTTTTGTATTAGAGCCTTTGTATATGCGACATGTAGTTTAATAGTTAATTAGAAGTTCTCAAGTGTTGACACGTGAGATAGTTTGTTATTAGTTTAGCCAACACGTGTGAAGGTGGTTCCAAAATCTGTTAGTTCAGGTAAGGTAGTTACTGTTCACACTGGTATATATACAGCTTGTACTCATTGATTCTAATATATGAAAATACAGTTTTTCATCTCCTTGTTTCGTGATATGGTATCAGAGCGAATTCCCAAATTCCTCTAGGGTTTCGTTTCCTTTTTCAGTGCTGTATTTTCAGTTTCTTTTTCTCGATTTTCTCGAGAAAATTTCCTCTATTCTTGAAAAATTTTTTTCTTCTTTTCTTGTCTTCTTGAGAATTTTTTTTCTTGAGAATTGTTTTGCCAACAATGGCTTCTGCTGCGACGAATGGTACTGCAGAATCTGAGAATCCATCTCCTTCTTCTCCACAAGATTCACCAATGGACGACCCTCTGTTCTTGCATCACGCAGAAAATCCAAGTCTAGTTCTTGTTACACAGCCTTTAACAGGTGGAGAGAACTACTCAGCTTGGGCTCGTGCAGTGAGAAAAGCTTTGCTCACCAAGAACAAACTTGGGTTCATTGATGGGACTTTGACTCTCTCATCACCATTGGTCTCCACTTCCTCGAATGTGCAAGCTTGGATCAGATGTGACAACATGGTTGGTACATGGCTAACCAATTCAGTCTCACCAAAGCTTTAAGCAAGCATCATCTATGAAGACACTGCCTTGGAAATCTGGAATGACTTGAAGAATCGTTTTGCTCAGACTAATGGGCCTAGAGTCTTCAATCTTCAAAAGCAAATCACAGAACTTCATCAAGGTGAGATGTCCATCACTGATTTCTTTACACAGTTGAAGGTGTTTTGGGATCAATTGCAGAACCTTAGCCCTTTTCCTACTTGTACTTGTGGTAAATGTCTTTGCAATATTAACAAGAGGCTAACTGATTTGCAAGTAAAAGAGTCTGTGATGAAATTTTTAATGGGATTGAATGATTCTTTTTCCCAAGTTAGGACTCAAGTCTTGCTTATGGATCCAATCCCTTCTCTTAGTAAGGTTTACTCTTTGTTAATTCAAGAAGAGACACAAAGAACAGCTCCTAATGCATCTGTTGTTAAAGTGGATTCTACTGTTTTAGCTGCTAAATTGTCCAATGATCATCATAGTACTAATTCTGGTGGCAAGGGCAAGGACAGGCCAGTTTGCACTCATTGTGGCAAAACTGGTCACACAGTGGATAAATGCTATAAGTTGCATGGTTTTCCACCAGGGTTTAAGTTCAAGAATAAATCTTCTATGGCTCATCAAGTCTCTTCAGAATTCTTGCCCCTTGCTTCTCCAATGCATCACCAGAATTCTGCCTTTACACCTGAGCAGTGTCAACAGCTTCTTGCCTTGTTTAGTGCTTCAAGCTCATCTCTTGCAGTACCATCTCAAGTCAAAGAAGCTTCCATGGTCAATGCAGCTTCTTCTTCCACTTCTGCCAGTGTGCCAATGTCAGGTATTGATCTTTCCCACAGTGTTTTTTCTGCACAAGTGATCAATAGAAGGGCTTATGATAGATGTACTTGGGTGTTGGATACTGGAGCTACTGATCACTTTGTCTGTTCAGTTGATTTGTTAACTTCAATTACTGCTACTATGCAGTCCTTGGTTCAGTTGCCAAATGGGGAATCAGCACAAGTCACTCACATTGGCACTGTTACCCTTACTTCTTCTCTCACCCTCACTAATGTTCTTTGTGTTCCATCCTTTAGTTTTAATTTGCTATCTGTTAGTACTCTAACCCTTTCTCAACCTTATTGTCTTGTTTTTCTTTCCACTTATTGTTTTATCCAGGACCTTTTATCTTGGAAAACGATTGGGGTGGGCAAAGCAGTTGATGGTTTATACTTGCTGCAGTGTGACAGTCTTCAACATACTCCTGCTTCCTCACTTGCTGATTACTTGGTCAATCACAAGTTCAATGCAGTCTTACCTCCCTTTTCTGCAACTAGTTCTACCAATACCTCTTCTCAATCTGCATATCTTTGGCATGCAAGATTAGGTCATCCTTCAGACCTTAAACTTAGAGTTTTAAGTCATGCTATTCCTTCTTTGCACTCATCTTGTAATAAGGATTGTCAAGTTTGTCCTATGGCCAAACTTAAAAGACTGCCTTTTCCTTTTAATAATAAAATCAGTTCTTGTGCTTTTGATTTGATTCATATTCTGTTCCTACTTTTAATAATAAACTTAGAGTTCTTATTCTGTTCCTACTTTGGATGGTTTTAAATACTTCTTGACTATTGTTGATGATGCAACCCGAGCCACTTGGTTATTTTTGATGAAATCTAAATCTGATGTTAGGCCTTTGTTTCTTTCCTTTTACACCATGGTTGCAGCTCAATTTGGTCAAAATATAAAGTCCATAAGAACTGACAATGCCAAGGAGTTTGATATGTCAGATTTTCTAAATTCTCATGGTATCATCCACCAACACAGCTATGTTTACACTCCACAACAAAATTCTATTGTGGAGAGAAAGCACCAGCATCTACTTTCCATTGCAAGGGCTTTACAAATTCAGTCTCAAGTTCCTCTTCAATTTTGGGGTGATTGTGTCTTGACAGCTGCCTATCTCATTAAAAGACTTCCATCCCCTTTGTTGCATGATAAAACACCTTTTGAGCTTTTATTTCATAAGGAACCAGATTATACTCATCTTAAAGTTTTTGGGTGCTTATGTTTTGCTTCTACCATTGCTCACAATAGGAATAAGTTTACTCCAAGAGCAAGAAGGTGTATATTCCTTGGGTATCCTCCTAATGTCAAAGGGTATAAACTTTTTGATATTGACACCCATTCTGTTTTTGTTTCAAGAGATGTTATGTTTCATGAGTCTGTATTTCCTTACTCTTCATCTTTAAGTGGTTCTACTTCCTCAACATCCTTGCCTTTACCTTGTGCTCCTTCTGTTTCCATCTTGCTTGATGATCCTATTTTGTCCAAGCCTGCCTCTTCTGCTCTTTCTCATGACTCTATTATTCAACTTCATCATAGCATTGATGATGATTTTCTTGATGAGGTGCCAGCAGAACCTCCTGAACCTACTGTTGATCCTATTCCACTTAGAAGATCTTCTAGGTCCATCAAAAAGCCTTCTTATTTGCAGGAGTTCCATTGCAATCAAGTATCTTCTATCATGCCTGTTTCTTCACCTCAGTCAGGTACTTCTCATCCTCTTTCTTCTCATGTCTCATATCAGCATCTCTCTCCTTCATATAAAACTTTCTGTTGTACCATTTCCTCCCTTGTTGAACCTACTTTCTATTACCAAGCTATGTCTGAACCCAAATGGCAAGCAGCCATGGCTGCTGAAATAGCAGCTCTTGAAGCTAATAACACATGGACATTGACACCTTTGCCAGCTGGTAAGAAGCCCATTGGCTGCAAGTGGGTTTATAAAATTAAATACAAGGCAGATGGCTCTATTGAGAGGTACAAAGCCAGGTTAGTGGCCAAGGGCTTTACCCAAAAGGAGGGAGTGGACTATTTTGAAACCTTCTCACCAGTAGCTAAGATGGTTTCTGTCAAAGTTCTTCTTGCTGTGGCTGCCATAAAAGGGTGGTATCTTAGTCAATTGGATGTTAATAATGCTTTTCTACATGGGGATTTGGATGAAGAGGTGTATATGACTCTTCCACAAGGGTTTCACAGCCAGGGGGAGGTTGTTTGTAAGCTCAACAAGTCCCTTTATGGTCTCAAGCAAGCTTCTAGGCAATGGTTTGCCAAGTTTTCAAGCACATTAATTCAGCTTGGCTTTATTCAGTCCAAAGCTGATTATTCTTTGTTTACAAGGAAGCATGGTGATATTTTCATGGTTCTGTTGGTGTATGTGGATGATGTCTTGATAGCCTGCAATGACAAGGCTGAAGTTGACAGTTTTAAGATCATGCTAGATGATAAGTTCAAGTTAAAAGATTTGGGGGATTTAAAGTTTTTCCTTGGTTTAGAGGTTGCTAGATCAGACAAAGGAATTGCTCTTTGTCAAAGGAAGTACACTCTTGAGCTGCTTAATGATGTTGGATTGTTAGGATGTAAGTGTGCTAAAACTCCTATGGAGCAAAATCTAAGGTTGAGCAAGTTTGAGGGAGAAGAGCTCAAGGATCCTAGCCACTACAGAAGGCTGGTAGGCAGGCTCTTGTACTTAACAATCACAAGACCTGACATTACATTTGCTGTCCACAAACTTAGCCAGTTCATGTCCAAACCAAGAAGGCCACACTTGGATGCAGCACATAGAGTATTGCAGTATTTGAAGAGAGAACCAGGCAAGGGGCTTATGTTTTCTGCTACCACAGATTTGCATTTGAAAGGTTTTGCAGATGCAGATTGGGCTGCATGCCCTGATACTAGGAGGTCTGTGACTGGGTATAGCATTTTCCTTGGGAATTCTTTGGTGTCTTGGAAGTCCAAGAAGCAATCCATAGTCTCAAGGTCTTCAGCAGAAGCCGAGTACAGATCTATGGCAGTTGCAACCTGTGAAATAGTATGGATTTTATATTTCCTCAAGGACATTGGAGTGCATCATGAAAGAGAGGCCTTGTTGTTTTGTGACAATCAGGCAGCCCTTCATATTGGTTCTAATCCTGTCTTTCATGAGAGGACAAAGCACATAGAAATAGATTGTCATGTGGTTAGGGATAAGGTTTTAGAAAAGGTAATCAAATTGAATCATGTAAGAACAGATTGTCAGTTGGCTGATATGCTCACTAAGGCTTTGGGTTATAATCAATTCTCAAATCTTACTTGTAAGATGGGAATGATTAATATACATAAACCAGCTGCTCTTGAGGGGGAGTATCAGAGTAATGATGAAAAGATGAAGCTATCAGATCAGAAGCAAGGTGAAGATATCAGATCAGATGCAAGAATCAGATCAGATGCAAGAGCAAAGAACAAAGCCTTAAGCACAGAGCAGTAAAACTAAACGACCTTTCTTTTTGTATTAGAGCCTTTGTATATACGACATGTAGTTTAATAGTTAATTAGAAGTTCTCAAGTGTTGACACGTGAGATAGTTTGTTATTAGTTTAGCCAACACGTGTGAAGGTGGTTCCAAAATCTGTTAGTTCAGGTAAGGTAGTTACTGTTCACGCTGGTATATATACAGCTTGTACTCATTGATTCTAATATATGAAAATACAGTTTTTCATCTCCTTGTTTCGTGATATGCATATTCTCCCAATTATGTGGTTTCATTTTTTTTTCGTAGTCAATATCTACTGGCTTACTAGCTCACAGATCATGATACGTGAGACTTCTCTTGCTACAGATCAACGTTCCCCCCCCCCCCCAAACCCACGCACAGACAGACAGACAGACAGAAAAGGGTTAAGGATTTGTTCTTAATCAAATATTTCTATTGTTAACAACAATTTAAGGAATGACTAATCGCTTATGGTTTTGACAATTAGTTTTTTTGTATGTCACTGTTACCCCATTTTTCTAATATTAGTTCAAACAGTGTATACTGTACATGATACCTTCTTATTAATCTATTTAATCATTGACAAGTGATTTGAGTTACTAAATAACAAGGAGAAAAAACACCTCATTAGGGATTCAAATGTTTGTGTCCTTGCAGCATAGCTGGGTTGCTTTCAGTGCTTTTAATGATATTTTCACTTATCAATTTTCCTAGATTTTATCAAAAAAACTATTAAAAGAGAAATAAAAAGGAGTTCAATTTCCCTGATCTTGATATAGAGCCATGGATCTGCAACCAATCCACAAAAACTTTTCGTTGAATTTTCAAGAACACAGAAGAAAGGATGAAAATGAGACTATGATGCTGTTGACTGTGAAGATTCCATGAAGATGCTGATGATGGAGGAAACGATTACATTTAGTCTGTCACTTTTTATTGCCCTTGTATTACTTAATGGTATTATGAATCAGCGGTAAGCATGTATTAGTAACTTTTATACTTTTGTACCTATCATAATGAGCTTGCTTGTGACTGTATGTATACTATTTTCCCTCATCTATATATAATTATCATTCTTTTAGCATGATGTTCTGTTTTCTTCGAACTAAAACATGTTTCCATGATTGCTTGCATATATGGTTCCTGCGCAATACTTCTGCAACTAAAATTTTACATAGAAATACAAGGATTGTTTATTTATTGTCCCAGTGATAATATTCGTTATGGTACTACTAGTGGATCACTGGATTGTGCTGCAGTATGATCATGAAACTCCATATTACTTAGTTGAGTTGAGCTGAATATGAAACTCCATTTTGCTTGCCACTCCTCTTCCCATGTAGATATGGGACTCATATTATTTCTTCCATGTAGAATTTAATCTTTTGAAAACACAGAAGTAAGCTCATTTGATCGCAATTTTTGGTCCATTACCAAGTTTACATGTAAATGAAGTTGGTACTTCAAAGCGGTAGAACTTTTTGGATTTTGAAGTCTTCACTTCTAAACAATGGGGTAGGGCGGCTGACAATTAATATCTCTTATGGGAAAGAAAAGTTTTGAAATAGTTTGCATCGTCTATGCTGACCAATTGAGGAATAAAAGTGCAATGAGGATAGCAGGATGTTAAGTTCGAGTATTATACTGAACTAGCCACAAACCTGCGCGTTGCGCATGAAAATTATTTTTATGGTGGTTTTATTAATTTTTTTATACAATTTAACTAATTTAATAAAAAGTAGTGTAAATTTATTATAAGAATAATCATAAATATAGTATAAGAATAATCATAAATCATAAATCTAATAATTTTTGGCGTACTAAAATGAAAAAAAAAAATATAATTTTTCTCAGAAATTCAAAAGGCAAGTTAACGAAAATATTTAATTTTTAATAAAAGTTATTTATAACATTTTGTGAATTATTAAAAAGAATATAAAATTTGGAAATTATTCTTTTAGTTTTAAACAAACTTTCTCAAACTTGTTTTTACTGCCTACAATCCAAAACACTGAAAAAGTAACTAAAAAAATTAATTAAACGTAACTATGATTAATTGGGCCAATTAGGAAAACAATTTATTGTTTATAATCTACTAAGGTTATTTTCTTTGTAGAAATTGTAATTTCGTCCACCCAGAACATATTATCAAATAAACAATTATTAGCAAATTCTAAGAATTAAATTTCAATATATGCATTGTTATATAATAATAATAATAATAATAATAATAATAATAATAATAATAATAATAATAATAATAATAATAATAATAATTAAAGAAAAATTATGAAAGATAAAATTTTTCTCCGATCCAATAATTTTGGTTTAGCCAACCTTTGCTTTTCTCTAAATAAAGGGCATTATAGAGTACTTCTAATACAATTATTAAGAGTACTTTGTCTACCACAAAGGATTAAAAAATAAACAAAAATGATTAAAGTCTCATAGTTTAACATTTAAATTGACCACTATTAAAATCATGTCATCAAATTACAATAACTTCCAAATTAAATTATCCAAATTATGCTATCTAGTAGAATAATATTATATTTTTATATTTCATCCTTTAGAACGCAATATAGGATAACATTTAAGAGAGAAAAATAAAACAATTAAAAAAAATAAAACTGAATTGCATTAACCTAAAGTAGATTAAAGAATATAAAAAATTATCAACCTAATGCGAAGATGCACAAAAAATAAAAAATAAAAATCCACCCAAAAATTTTGTGCGTGTGAGAGAGAGAGAGAGAGAGAGAGAGAGAGAGAGAGAGAAAACCTTTTTTTTTATAAGGGAAAACTATGCATAGAATGAAAGATATAGTGACAAATTTATTGTAAGAGAGTGTGAATAAGAAGAAACAGAGTGTGAATAAGAAGAAACAAAAGTAGAGGAAGATGAAGGGAAAGATGAAAAATATTAATGTAGAGGGTAGTGGGGAGATGAGAAGGTGAGGGAAGGAGAAAGGTTGGAGAAGTAGTGGGGAAATGAAAAGGTAAGGAAGGGAGAAAAGTTGAAGAGGTGTAAATATGAAATAAAAAAAATTAAAAAAAATATAAGAAAATGGAAAGAAAAAAGATAATAACGTGGATGCTGACGTAGATCAACGTGAGCATAGCAGCATTAAACGCAATATTATATTTTTATATTTAATCCTTTATAATGCAATATAGGATAACATTTAACAATCAAAGAGGAAAAAAAAAAAACACAACAATAAAAAAAAAAAACTGAATCGCATTAACCTAAAGCAGATTAAAGAATACAAAAAATTATCAACCTAAAGTGAAGATGCAAGAAAAATAAAAAATAAAAATCAACCCAAAAATTGTGTGTGAGAGAGAGAGAGAGAGAGAGAGAGAACCTTTTTTTCGTAAGGGAAAGCTATGCATAAAATGAAAGAAATAGTGACAAATTTATAGTAAGAGTGTGTGAATAAGAAGAGACAAAAATAAATGAAGATGAAGAGAAAGATGAAGAATGATATTAATGTAGAAAGTAGTGGGGAGATGAGAAGGTGATGGAAGGAGAAAGGTTGGAGAAGTAGTGGGAAGATGAAGATGAAAAGGTTGGAAAAGTAGTGGGAAAATGAAAAGGTAAGGAAGGGAGAAAGGTTGAAGAAGTGTTAAAATGAAATAAAAAAAATATATTAAAAATAATTATTAGAAAATGGAAAGAAAAAAGATAATGACGTGGATCAACGTGAGTGCAGCAATATTAAACGATATGCTTCAGCTTTTAGTAATACTAGTCGCAATCTCGCGCGTTGCGCAGATTAATTTTTTTTAGGGCAATCTCATTAAATATATTATTATTATTATTATTATTAACAATTGATTTTTCATTATTTTTTAAATTAATAAAAACCTTACTTATACCTTTTTTTTTATGACAAAACTTATGTACAGTACCTTAGGTGTTGTTCTTTAGGTTCCCTTTTTAAAATTTAGCCATGTGGCTATTTAATTATAAAATATGCTTTCATCCCATAAAAAAATAGCCACATGACCAAATTTTAAAAGGAGAATCTAAGGAACAGCATCTAAGTACTGTAATTAAGTTTTGTTTTTTTTTTTTGTTTTTTTTAACATTTACATATACTTTTTTTTTAATATGAATCTTTATATATACTTTAAGTAAAATTTATTTATTCCAATTTTTTAGATGTGTAAAATCATAGACTACTACTCTATAATGATAGTAACTAATTAGTTTTATCATTTTTTTCATGATCTAATTCATAACGTTTCTTAGTATTATCATATATTTACTGGTTGATGATTTGCATTACAGAGGTTTTAAATAAGATGTAGCATCGTTTATTAGATTTTAAAAGTATTGATGCATGAAGATTAAATATAATATATATATTTATATATATATATATATATATAAAGGGTTAAATGAAATGTTAAAAAATGGATTTAAAATTTCCTGACTTTATTTCTTATGTAATTTATATGATTACTGGAAAACATCTCCCTTTTAGTTATGAATGGAAATATGGTTTCTATGATTAAAGTTTGATCAGATTTAAGTTTAAATGTAGTAATATGATCGTATTTCATTTTTTATTATTGATTTAATTTTTTAAGTGAATATAACAATTGATTTTATTGCATTGTAAAATTTTTAATGTTCTCCGTATAGTCATATCTATTTAATTTTTTTACCTCTCCTTACAGTCTTTTTTTTTTTCCAATTAACAGTTATTAATTGATGTTTGATTTTTTTTTTCTTTATCTATTCTTTATTACTTTGTATTTTTTTTTTCGTTACCGTAAACCTCTCTCTCTCTCTCTATCTACTCTTTATTACTAATTGACGTTTGATTTTTTTTTTATCTACTCTTTTGTTCTTTATTTATTGAATTTAAGTTAAATATTAAATATTTAATTTTTTTTTAAATAAGAGGAGTGGAAATATAAATAATTTAATGATATGGAAGATGTGGCTGAATTTAAATGGTGAATAAAATAAGATGAGAAGAAAAAAAAAGTAAAAATAGAAGATATAACAATAAACACCTATCCAAATCATGTTATATAATAAAATATTATTATATTCTTATAGTATCTTTAATTCTTTATAATGATATAGGATAACATTTAACAATAAAAAAGAACAAAAAAAAAAAATTTAAACACAAAACTAAATCGCATCAACCCAAAGTAGAGTTTTAAAGAACACTAAAATTAATCAACCTAAAACAAAGAGGCAAAAAAATTTTAAAAAAATCCACCAAAAAATTGAGTGAGAATTAAAGAGAGTGAAATGACAATTTTTTTTTTTTTGTGAGAGAAAATTATATATAGCATGGAAGAGAGAATGACAAATTTATACTATGATGATAAGAATAAAAAGAAACAAAATAAAGGAAGATAAAGGGAAATAAGGAGAGTGATATTAAAGTGGAGGCTAGTGGGGAGATGAAAAGATGAAGGGAAGAAGAAAGGTTGGACAAAGTGTAAATGTAAAAAAAAAAAAAAAATGAGTACAATTTTTTTACGACATTTTTATTTACTTTAAATAAAATATTCTATGTTAAATTTTTAAAAATAAAAAATGAGAAAAACTATAAATAATTTAATGATAAGGAAGATTTGACTGAATTTAAATGTTAAATAATAGGATCAAAATCTTCTAGAGTTTTTAAGGTAGTCTACCATATAAAGTTTTTTACATCCTCACATTTCTTTTAAAATAAAAGACTAAGATTCTGCCATATTATCAATCCACTACCATAACCATTATTGAATGCTATAAAAAAAATTCAAATTTATTCACCTTACCAAAATTATGAGGAAATATTAATGGAAGGAAATCACCACCGTGGACTTGATGGTTTTGCAAAAGAAAGCAAACATTGCCATTCTCCCCATAATAAAAAAATTTCAACTAAACCCATACTATTTTTTTATTGAACAAATTTCATATCAAATCTATAAGAAAGAAGCAAAACCAAAAGAAAAGAGTTTGTTCAATGATCAAAGCCAGAAGAAACCAAAAAAGCACAAAAGGCCAGATTGAGTTTTGATCCAAATAATCTCAAGTGCTTATCTAATACTGGAAATTTTAAGGTACGTTTTGGTCCAAAGAAAAGCAACGTTTTGGGTTTTTATGTTCTAAATTTTCAAGTAGGTACTAATTTAATGCATAAATTTAACAGTTAGACTTTTCTTTTCCTAGTGGGAATTGCTTTCAAATACTTAAATTTGTACCTTTAGCCCAAAGTAGAATATGACTATGTAGATTGGTTGTGGGACAAATGCGGGAGAAACTAAGTTACAGCTCCGTAGTTTGTTTTTGGTTAAATGGCAAACGCTGAATAAGGTTGATTTTTTATTTTTTTTGGGAATCGTTATTTTAGTGTATGGATGATGTGGCTAGACTATGTCTTAAAATACCCTAGGAACTTTAGAGAATTTTGATCCTGAATAACATAAGATGAGAAGGAAAAAAGTAAAAATAAAAGATATAATAACAAATACCAAATTCTCTGAATCATTCTATATAACAGAATAATA
Organism: Lithocarpus polystachyus; assembly: GCA_033629205.1. Taxonomy (NCBI): domain Eukaryota; kingdom Viridiplantae; phylum Streptophyta; class Magnoliopsida; order Fagales; family Fagaceae; genus Lithocarpus; species Lithocarpus polystachyus. The sequence goes on from CM066165.1 coordinate 4,039,180, forward strand.
TTATATTTTTATATACAATGTTTAATTCTTTATAACATAATATGATAACATTTAACAATAAAAGAGAACAAAAATAAATAAATAAAACAACCTAAAGTATCGAGGATAACATCAACACAAAACTAAATCACATTACTATATTTAATTCTTTATAACATAGCAAGATAACATTTAACAATAAAAAAAAAAAAAAAACCTAAAGAATCGAGGATAACATTCAACACAAAACTAAATCGCATTAACCTAAAGTAAGGTTCTATAGAACACAAATTTATCAACCTAAAGTAGAGATGCAAGAAGAAAAAAAAAAAACCATCAAAAAATTGAGAGAGAGAGAGAGAGAGAGAGAGAGAGAGAGAGAGAGAGAGAGAGAGCTAAAAAAAAAAACTTTTGTAAGGGAAACTATGCATAGAATGGAAGAGATAGTGACAAATTTATAGTAAGAGGGAGTGAATAGGAAGAGACAAAATAAAAGAAGATGAAGAGGAAGAGAAAGAGTGATATTGATGAAAAGGATAGTGAGGAGATGAAAAGGATAGTGGGGAGATGAAAAGGTGAGGGAGGGAGAAGGTTGGTGAAAGTGAAAAAAGAAAAGAAAAGTAAATGTTAAAAACAATTATAAGAAAATTGAAAAGAAAAGAAATAATGATATGGATGCTGATGTGGCTCAATCGGAGTGTAACAAAAATAAATGCAATACTTCAGCTTTTAGATATATATATATATATAGAGAGAGAGAGAGAGAGAGAGAGAGAGAGAGAGAGAGAGAGATAGTGAAATTAAATTAATAAGAAGTGGGATTTATGGTGGAGATAGTGGTGGGAATTAAATTAATAAGAAGTGGGCTTTATGGTGGAGATAAGGGTGGGATTTATTTTATATTTGTTAGTATTTTAAAATTGGAAAAAACTAATTTTAAATTGTTGAAAAATTACAAAAAATATGGTGGAAATGACATAGCTACTGATGTGGCTCAACGTGAGTGTAGCAACATTAAATGCTACGCTTCAGCTTTTAGTAATACTAGCCGCAAACCTGCGCGTTGCGCATGAAAATTATTTTTATGGTGGTTTTATTAATTTTTTTATACAATTTAAACTAACTTAATAAAGAGTAATGTATATTTATTATAAGAACAATCATATATCATAAATCTAAAAATTTTTGTCGTACTAAAATGAAAAATATATAATTTTTCTCAGAAATTCAAAAGGCAAGTTAACGAAAATATTTATTTTTTAATAAAAGTTATTTATAACATTTTGTGAATTATTAAAAAGAATATAAAATTTGGAAATTATTCTTTTAGTTTTAAACAAACTTTCTCAAAGTTATTTTGTTCTGCCTATAATCCAAAACATTGAAAAAAGTAACTAAAAAAATTAATAAAACTTAACTATGATTAATTGGGCCAATTAGGAAAACAATTTATTGTTTATAATCTACTAAGGTTATTTTCTTTGTAGAAATTGTAATTTCATCCACCCAAAACATATTATCAAATAAACAATTATTAGCAAAATCTAAGTATTAAATTTCTATGTATGAATTGTTATAATAATAATAACAATAATAATAATAATAATTAAAGTAAAATTGCGAAAGATAAATTTTTTCTCTCATCCAATAATTTTTGTTTAGACAACCTTTGTTTTTTTCTAAACAAATGGCATTATAGAGTACTTCTAATACAATTATTAAAAGTACTTTGTCTACCACAAATGATTAAAAAATAAACAAAAGTGATTAAAGTCTTACAATAACTACCAAATTAAATTATCCAAATCATGCTATGTAGTAGAATAATATTATATTTTTATATTTAACCATTTATAACGCAATATAGATAACATTTAACAACCAAAGAGAGAGAAAAAAAAACAATTAAAAATAAATAGAACTGAATCGCATTAACCTAAAGTAGATTAAAGAATATAAAAAATTATCAACCTAAAGCAAAGATGCAGGAAAAATAAAAAATAAAAATCCACCCAAAAATTTTGTGTGTGTGTGTGTGCGTGTGTGTGTGTGTGTGAGAGAGAGAGAGAGAGAGAGAGAGAGAGAGAGAGAACATTTTTTTTTTTGTAAGGAAAAACTATGCATAGAATGAAAGAAATAGTGACAAATTTATAGTAAGAGAGTGTGAATAAGAAGAGACAAAAGTAGAGCAAGATGAAGGGAAAGATGATGAATAATATTAATGTAGAGAGTAGTGGGGAGATGAGAAAGTGAGGGAAGGAGAAAGGTTGAAGAAATAGTGGGGAGATGAAAAGGTAAGGGAGAGAGAAGGGTTGAAGAAGTGAAAATATGAAATAAAAAAATATTGAAAATAATTATAAGAAAATAGAAAGAAAGAAGATAATGATGTGGACGCTGACGTGGCTCAACGTGAGCACAATAGCATTAAACGCAATATTATATTTTTTATGTTTAATCTTTTACAACACAATATAGGATAACATTTAACAATCTAAGAGAGAGAGAGAGAAAAAAAAAAACAACAATTAAAAAAAAACTGAATCACATTAACCTAATGCAGATTAAAGAATACAAAAAATTATCAACCTAAATTGAAGATGCAAGAAAAATGAAAAATAAAAAATAAAAATCTACCCAAAAATTGTGTGTGTGTGTGTGTGAGAGAGAGAGAGAGAGAGAGAGAGAGAGAGATAGAGAGAATCTTTTTTTTGTAAGGAAAAATTATGTGTAAAATGAAAGAGATAGTGCAAATTTATAGTAAGAAGGTGTGAATAAGAAGAGACAAAAGTAGAAGAAGATGAAGAGAAAGAGAAAGATGAAGAATGATATTAATGTAGAGGGTAGTGGGGAGATGAGAAGGTGAGGGAAGGAGAAAGGTTGGAGAAGTAATGGGGAGATGAAAAGGTAAGGAATGGAGAAAGGTTGGAGAAGTGTAAATATAAAATAAAAAAATATTAAAAATAATTATAAGAAAATAGAAAGAAAAAAGATAATGACGTGGACGCTAATGTGGCTCAACGTGAGCTCAGCAGCATTAAACCTACGCTTCAGCTTTTAGTAATATATAGATATAGACTAGTCTGAATGTTGATTTCTTTGTTCTCAGCTCATCGTGCTTAAATAGTAGTGACATGACATAAGAGGCATAGATTTAAAAAAAGTCTGCAGTTAATTATAACTTCTCAATTTGAGGAAAATATCACACCTACAATAGTTTAGGATGTGCCCATTAAGAAAAAATATCACAAAAGATCCAAATAATTTTTCAAACAACTCAATAAATGATTTGGGATACATCTCAAGGCTAAAAATGACTACGATAGACAGTTTACTGCTTAAGGCATCGTTTTAGGGACTTTGATAGAGACATATGGCTACTTAGGGCTGATAGAAAATGAAATAAAAACTTTAATACAATTACCATGGGTACCAATCTACACTAACACAGAACGTTTGATAGAATTGGAGACAAACAACAAAGTGAAAACTCTAATCCCATAATCACAAAGGTGATGCAAACGTTTTGACTCCAAATATTTATGACCATTTAAGCATACTATTTTTGTGAATACATCTCTGAAGTGGAATCCGTTAAAGTCAAGTTTAAGGTAAGTACTCGATTTTCTTCTAAGACAATATAATAATATAGGAAAAGTAACCTATCATAGAAACCACACTCACACAGTTCTCCAAAATGCAAATATGATCACCTACTTGATGTATTAAACCGTGCTTTGTAACAAAACCTATACTTAGCAAGTTGTTCAATGCAGATAAAAATATATATATATATATATATATATATCCAATAGGAAAAAGAGAAACCCGAAGATTGCCTTGTGAGGATATTTTGTGTTCTAAATGTTTCTTAGATTTGTTTCAATCAATTACCTGCCTAAAAAAGAAAAATATTAGTTAAAAAATATGCAGATAGTAGATGTGTTTTGGATGGGGGCATGAAGGTATCAATTCTGCGTATAATAATTCAAATATGCAATTAAGGAATTGTAGGGTGAAGGATTGGTTTGGGGGAGTTTCTTGACTTGATTCTGTGAAGTGTTGAAGTCTGTCTTGGTGACTTGAATTCAAAGGAAGAATATCCCACATGCCTATTGTGCATTAGCTAATTATTAACTAAAGGCAGTAAAAGAAGGAATTAAAACTTTATTACTTGGAGTTACTTCCTACCTAGTTATTTATTTATTTTAAAAGGGAATAGCATAAGTATATATCTTATGACTATTGAATTATAAAAAAAGAACTCATCATCATATCATTTTGCATCTTGGACAAGTTCTTAGAATATCTTTAATCTCTCCTTAATTAGCTCATTGTCTAGGACAAAAATTTTGTACTCTCTTTTCTTATATGTAGGAAAATTCAATACAAATTAGTAATTAGTTCATTTTTTTAATTAAAAAAAAAAAGCATATACGAAATGACAATATAGGGGCTGTCAAGTTCCAATTCCTTACTTCAAGTTCCACAATTGCTCAGATACACAGAGCTAGCTGTTTTCTTCCTCTTATACTTTACTTAGTCTTCCAAATTTGTGCATAACACTATAAATCTCAATTAAGTTGAAAACAAAAGCAACAAAATAAGATTGGTAACAAATCAAAATGATCCTCTCCATTATCCAAATCATTGTCCCAATACTTTTTTTTTTTTTTTTGGTATTAAACCCAGCTTTGCCTTCATGGTTTCTATTTTAAGCTCTACTTTCTTTGTTGCAGGAATTTGTTTATAAAAAATTTGTATCTCTTAGTGGAAAGTTTACTGTTTTTTGAATCAAAACCATGGCCTATTCATTGAGAAGTAGGAAAAATAAGAAAATTTGTGTTCAAGCAGTTCATCAAATAGTGACTCAAGTTATTCTGATCCTGACTACACCAGGATTAGACCTTAAAGACAAGCACAACAAAACAACACTAAGGGCATGTTTGGTAGACTGTAATAGACGCTGTAATGTAATAGTTATTCCTATTGTTTAGTTATTCTTTAGTTTGGTTATATTTTTATTTCAAGGAATAATAATTCCTTATGAATAGCTATTCTTCAAAATAAGGAATAACTATTCCTCTTTAAAAGGTTGTATTAGCTATTCCTTAATAAGTGCAATAATTTCAAAACTTAATATATTTCCAAATAAACAAACTTTCCATATACATCTAACAATTATAAAAATAAAAAATCATAAAAAATAACACATCTCTCTCTTAAATTTAAAAATAATAATTTTTAAGGAGATATAATTGTATAAGTAAGATATTTCCTAAAATAAATGTTAAGTTTCATTTTAATATTATAACTCATAACCAAACTAATGAATATGTTTAGTTATTACATTACAACACATTTTATTACTAGTAATAAAGATTACGATTCCTGTTATAATCCTCATTCAGTGTACCAAACATACCCTAGTAAGTGCAATAAGAAACTGTCCACAGACGTTAAAATGGTGGAAGTGGGGCTGCACATTTAAGTGTGAGGCCAAGAAGGGGTTGTCCTACTAAGAAGAGGATAAATGAAGAAGGAAAGAAAAGTTTGGAAGTTACGTTAGCTTAAAAATAGTAAAGAGGTTTTAGTCATGGACCTTTGATTGTGTTATTTGTATATTAGATAAAGTTCCTTAGCTGGAGAACCAAATATATTTCCTACTCACTTAAATATTTTGCAACATATTGTAAATGTGAAGCACTTGATTCTCCACCAAATCTGATATTTGTATGAGACCACTTTTGGAAGCACAGCAAGACACTGAAAAAGGGACCCAGTGCTTCATTACTTAAACCATGAAAATTTTTTCCTAGCACATCATGATACTTGAACTTTTCACTGCACTTTCCATTGAAGAGGTATTGTGATCATCTCTATTAGCAGTATTCTTGGGAACCCACCAAACTCTTATGCTTTTGTCAAGGCTTCCACTATAAAGCAAGAACCCACCACCAATATTACTTGGTGATGCCTGCAAGCATTTGACTGGACCTTCATGGCCATTTATGACTCCAACTTTACTAAGCTTACCACAAGCCCCTCTTTTCCATATACCAATACTCTTATCAGCAAAGCCACTGTACAAGAACTCCCCATTTGACACATACATAGGACAGCCATTTGATGAGCTTTTGTCTCACTAACTAATTTCCAACTCTCAAAATTCATGCTCCCCTCCAACCCCATCACAAACCCATCTGATCCTTCTCCATAAACCCATTTTCCATCCTCTTTATGACCTTCCAAAATTAACCGAAACCTCCTTATGACCCTCCAAAATTCCTTTTAAAGCATGTGAATTCTTCCCCTCATTGCCCCAAGCCTCTCTTTTCCATATACCAATACTCTTATCAGCAGAGCCACTACACAAAAACTCCCCCGTTTGACACATACACAGGACAGCCATTTGATGAGCTTTTGTCTCAATAACTAATTTCCAACTCTCAAAATTCATGCTCCCCTCCCACCCCATCACAAACCCATCTGACCCTCCTCCATAAACCCATTTTCCATCCTCCTTATGACCCTCCAAAATTAATCGAAACCTCCTTATGACCCTCCAAAATTCCTTTTAAAGCATGTGAATTCTTCCCCTCCCTGCGCCAAGCTTTAATCTTCCCATTAGCTGAAGCAAAATACACATCCCGTTACTAGCCACCAACCCATTAATTGCGTCATCATGTGCCTTAATTGATTCCAAGCACTTCAAATCTGATAGCCTCCACACCTTGAGGGTCTTATCCCATGACCCTGAAATTTATGTGTCCACTTTTTAATTCACGTGTTATTGGAGAACCATCCAAATCAATGGAAACATTTTGTTAGGTTCTAAGAATTAGGAACTAATGTATTAGAACTTCAATTTGTATGTTGGCAAACCATGATCAAAACAATATTTAGTCTTGTGTTAGACTTTGCTCAAAGTATGGGATTTTATGTAAAGTTGGAATCGAGTTTACTGCAGAAGTAACTGTTCACTTTCTGCCTAACTTGATCGATCGAGAATTAGACTCGATCGATCGAAAATCGGGCAGATCGTTTTTCTACAGAAAATTCCAACTCAGCCCTAGTCCATTTAATGTATAGGGTTTTATGTTTTGCCCTAAGTATAAAAGGGAAAACCCTAGCCATGTTTTTAGAGTTCTGAATGCTGTGTTTGTGAATCTCATTGTGAGATCTAGAGGTGTTTACCTTCACATACACTTAGGGTTTACAAACTTGAGATTCATGTCAAGAGTTGTGTAAATCAACACAGTTGCAGAATCAAAAGAGCATAAAGATATACAAGCAGGTGCGCTTGTGATTTGCTGAAGAATTCAAGGAAAGAAGGAGTCCGTGGATCTCGGAGCTATCATGGGGTCGTGGTAGTAAGTTTCCTACACTTGGGTAGCAATAGGATGTTAGTGGTCTAAGTCTTATTGTGTAAACTTCGATTCTTTCATAGTAGATTCAGTTTACCTTGAGGATAGCTAGGTTAAATCCTCCTCAGGTTTTTACCGGTGTGGTTTTCCTGGGTCATCAGATCTTTGTGTTCTTTAATTTCCGCTGCTTTGTTGTTTTTGTTTATTTTGTGTTAACCTAGTTTTAATTAAATTACCTAAGTTAATCACTTGGCTAATTCACTAGGTTAATCTGTTGGGTTTAAGGGGTCTAAACGAACTTACACATTTCACAAGGGATCTCATTAAAAAGAAAACACAAACTCTTTACTAATTTAGTGGCCACCATTCCATACAGGTATGAGCTTTACAATAGGGGGAACCATTTAGAGAGTGGTAGAGAAAAAGATAGAGACATAGTAACAAATTCAACACCCTAGCAAAAATGATTTAGAAAGTAAATGTAACATAACAACCATCCACACCACAACATGAAATAGGCAAAAACAAACACAGAAAGGGGGAAAAAACTATCAAGCAAAAGAATAGAGCACAAAAGGAATTGGGATATAGGAATAGCTCAACTGAACCACCCAGCTTACATCAGTATTTATATAGATGTAAGGAGAGGAAGGAAGACAGAGAGGCTGCCGTTAGAAGCGAAAATAGAAGCTGAAACCGTAGAACAGGAAGATGAAACCCTGAGTGAAACAATAGAACGGAAGCTGAAACTGTGATATGGTGTGGATGAAACAAAACGTAAAACGATAGAATAGAAGCTGAAACAGGTGGGGAAGGGGAAGGAACTAAACTTGAAAAGGAATAGCATAAGTTGTAACCGTGAAAAGCATTCAGGTTTGACAAAAGGAATTAGCTGAAAAGGCTTTAGGAGTGGGCTGGAATTTAAAGTAGAGATAGGGCTCCATGTAATAGAAGGAAAGGGAATAACATAAGTTGTAACCGTGAAAAGCTATCAAGTTTGACAAAGAGAGTTAGCTGAAAAGGCTTTGGGTGTGGGCTTGAGCTTTATAGTGGATTTAAATGTAAAAAAAGTGGACTTTTAAGTAGAGATAGGGCTGGAAATTGAATTAAAAATTGGCAAAAACTATTTTCAAATTGAATTAAAAATTCAGAAAAGAGGATGAGAATGACATGGCTGCTGACGTGGCTTAATGTGAGCGTAGCAACATTAAATGCTATGCTTCAGCTTTTAGTAATATATAGATATATATGGTGAAGCATTTCTTCCATTAATATCTTTTGGGTTATTCATTACATATTGTAACCTTGCTTCTTGCCTTCACATTTATTTTTTGTTTTAGCTAATTTCCTGCTTTCACATTGATATCCAGAGAACATTATCTCCCAACATATATGTTATTTGAGAAAACCTGAGAGGAATGGTAGTGGAGAAGACCATGGACCTGACCATTTTGAATTTGAACTTGAATGGAAATTGAATTCCAAGTTCCAAGCTTTTGATTCAAACCTAAATTGGTAGTTAAGAAGCTCCAATCAAGATCAAGAAACTAGAATTATTTAGGATATGGAAATTTTACTTAAATCCTGCATATTGAAAATTAATGACAAACCGTTAAAAAAAAAAGCAAATGGTTCTAGAATTTCCTAAATTGAAATATGAATTGCCTCTAGACATGCATTTTTTTTGTGTGAGTATTCTTGTTTTTTGTTGTATTCTATGGTCTTATAATTTAATTTGGTGTATCTAGGGAATGAATTGCCGTTAACAAAGTTTTGTGATAACACCTAAAGAAAAGATGGACTTATCTGTGAGTTCTCATATAAGCATCAGATGTTAGAGTACAGACGTATGGTTTCTTTTGTAAGTGCATATGTGCCTAATTAACATACTTCTAACTTATTTATATTATGACCAGATAAGTGCTTAGTTTTCGCTGTATTATATGTTTCCACACTCCAGTGTCAGTATCCTTTTTTTTTTTTCCCAATAGAACAATGATTATGATCTTTCATCTCTACATTGGAACATGGGAACCTTTGTTTTTTCCCCTCTTTTTGATTGGTAACTACACATGCACCTAGTGGGTCCTAAACCTACAATCTCACCCTCTATCTGCCTTGCTCTTGCAAAGGGAGATGCCATTGGAGCTAAAGCTTATTGGCCTTTGTTTACAAATGTGCTCTGTTTAATTTTTGTCTATTTCAGGTGGTAGATATTTTGGAACTGCATAGACGCATATATGAAGAGTACTTGGCTATTCCTGTCATAAAGGGAAAGAAGAGTGAGATGGAGAAGTTTGCTGGTGGACTTTACACAACTAGTGTTGAGGTACATGAGAAGTAATTGTGCACATATATAATGCATTTTCTGTTATATATGGTAGTTCAAGCAATTTTTCTGTGTTATATCTCATGTCAGGCATTGGTTCCAAATACTGGTCGTGGCATACAAGGTGCAACTTCGCATTGTCTGGGTCAAAATTTTGCTAAAATGTTTGCGATAAACTTTGAAAATGAGAAGGGAGAGAAGGGTATGGTCTGGCAGAACTCATAGGCCTATAGCACTCGGACGGTAATCTTATGGCATTTATTATCTGTTTGACTTGGACAGTTATAATTAATCTGCTGGTACATATAGCACTCAGGGGTGGGTGGGTGGGTTGATGTGGTGTATTTGCAAATTAGAAAATATTTTTTGAGTGTTGAATGTGTGCAGCTACAGATTTGTCACTTTTGTAATGTTTATTTTTTGTGCTCAGATTGGTGTTATGGTGATGGTTCATGGGGACGACAGAGGCTTAGTGCTGCCACCAAAAGTAGCATCTGTCCAGGTTATTGTAATTCCTGTGCCTTGTAAAGATGCTGATACGCAGGCAATCTTTGATGCCTGTTCTGCCACTGTGGCCTCCTTGTCTGAGGCAGGTATTCGTGCTAAGGCAGACTCTAGAGATAATTACTCACCTGGTTGGAAGTACTCACATTGGGAAATGAAAGGCGTTCCTCTAAGAATTGAAATTGGTCCAAAAGACTTGGCAAATAGTCAGGTCAGCTAGTTTCTTGATTTTCTGCTGTTATTTTTTTACTGACATTGCTTTAGTATGTATCTATTTTTCCTACATCACTGTCAGCTGTCGTTGGTTCCTATAGTTGACCAACTGTAAGGATTGTTACATGCTGGTTTTATTCATAAGTATGTGCTGTTCGCCGTGATAATTCAGCAAAAACAGACATTCCTAGGGACAAGCTGGTTGAGCAAGTAAAAGAAATGCTGGACAATATCCAACAAACCCTGTTTGATGCTGCCAAACAAAAACGAGATGCTTGCATTCAAACTATAAAAACTTGGGATGAATTTGTGGAAGCACTCGGCCAAAGGAAAATGATCTTAGCACTTTGGTGTGATGAGGAGGTCTGATATCATTTTTTTTTTTTTAAGTTTATGCATTTCCTAAATAGTTTTATTTGTTGTACAGTATCACAAGGTTTGTTGTTGATTTGAATTTGTTCATTTTACTAATACACTTTTAAAGTGTTTTTTATTTGTGTGTTCAAGTTCATTGTTGTTTCATTTACTAAAATATTGATATCATGAGATAGCATATTGTTTTGGGTTGTTGATTGAGTGAAATCTAGAGCGAATGTTCTCTCCCATGAGACAGAAGGGCGTTACTTTAGCCTTCCCCCTATTTTTTTTTTTGGTGCTTTTTATATATTTCTTAAATCTATTGTGCAACTCTTTTAGGAGGTGGAGATAGAAGTAAAAGCAAGGACAAAGGGTGAGATGGGAGCATGTAAGAGCCTTTGTTCACCATTTGACCAGCCAGAGCTCTTACAAGGTAGCCTTTATGTTTCATGTCAGGGTTATTTCATTTATTGTTTTTCTTTTACTACTTTCAAATCTTGACTCTTTATCCAATAAACTAACACACCCCCCCCCCCTTTCCCCCCCCCCCCCCCCCTCCTTGTGGCCTAGGGTGGGTGGTCCTATGCCAATTGTAATTTTGCTACAAGCATAGCTATTTTTGCCTCTGAAAATGATGGAAGAATATGTTGATTTTTATGTCTCAAAAAGTACAATTCCTAGTGTATTATCTTTCTAATGGTTGCAATATTCTAAATTTGGGTTCCCATTTTTTAAGGGGATCTTAGGCTCATGCAATATGTGTTTAAGATTTTCATAGTAGGGAAAAAAATCATTGCATCATCAAAGTTCGATATAGTGTAATCTAATAGTTCTTGTATTTTATTTTCTACAAATTGCATGTTAATTCAGTGGCTTTATCAAGCCTTATGATGTTTGAATGTACCAATAAAATGCTGACTAAAAAGGCTGAAGCCAACACCATAATTAAGTGAAATTTTGGTTGCATTTATGATGATGGCATTTCCCAGCGCATGGTACCATTTATGTCACTAGCTGCAGAATGATTCTCATTGTGCAGTTGAATGAATTGGCTTCCCTTTTCAATTCATCTATTTATCTTGAATGATTTATTAGAGTTATGATAAATTGCAATTTGATTGTATATTTCATTCAATATTGCTGTATGAAGTTCTTTTATATTCTGTTCCGTAACTTAATGTTCAATTCCTCATAGGTACTAAATGCTTTGCTTCTGGAAAGCCTGCAAAAAAATGGACGTACTGGGGAAGGAGTTACTAGACTATTGATTTTTGACATGATTTCTTCTCCTGGTGTTCCTCAATCCATTCGAGATGTTATGGAATCTGCGATTCTCAAGAATTAGCAAGCAATAGTATTTTCTACAAAACAAATACAAGGACACCATTTAAAAAAAAATTAAAAATTAAAAGTCCATATGTGTGAATCTTGAAAAAGTGAAATCATCTGCTTTGCTACAAGCAAAAGGCTACAATGTTTTTATATTGTTGATTTTTTAATGTCTTAGATATGTGATTCATTGCTTTAGATTGAATTCTCTCTTTGAGTTTCAAGTTGGTTAGTGATATGAATCAGTAACCCCTTTTCTGAATGGTAGTCATGGGTAAAAAAGAAAACTGGAATGCTAATGCCGGTGCAATGCATGAATGTCACTTTTCTTATTCTAATGTGCATACAGGCATTGGCATATGAAATAGCCCTTAAGTGAAGGTGTGATGTTTTGATAGCTGGTGATTGTGAATGCTCATCGTGAACTTCAAAAATATTTTCATCACCTATTTTCCTTTATGTTATATATGTATCAATTAAAGAAATCCTTTAGCTGGTGCGTGTTGCACTTTCCATTAACAAGTTGCAAGGCAAAACAGTTAGAAAAATGCTATTGATGTACAATTTGTATAATATGCTTCAATACAAGATAGCTTACAACACAAGGAGGTATATGGTGTATTAGGTAAGTACCTACTCTCTCACATAGGGGTGAGGAAGTAGGGGTGGGTATTCATCTTAAGTGGTTCACCCCTATGTGAGTGAGTGGTTACATGTACATAATGCACAATGGATATTGATCCAAATGACCATATACCTCTGCTATTTTAGATTGTAATGTGTGGGTTGAGGACATCCCGCCCTGTATTGTGGAACAAGTGCTCAACGATGTTTCCAATCTGATTGATGTTTAAGTTTAATGAAAATAGTGAGATAGAAGTTGTAGCTACTGCAAAAGTTAGGAAAGTGTGTGGTGATTCTGGAACATTTAGTAGTTCCTCACACAGTTTACTCCTTTTCAACCAAATGAGCAACATCCCAGTATCAACAAATAATATGTGCTTATCAAGCTTTACTATTTAGTTCATTGGTCATAGATTTGATTTAGTTTTCAGGATTCTCAAATTTTTTTTCCCACACAAGCAAGTCCAAGTCAATTAAATAGATTTTGGCCTGTTTGGTAACGTTGTTCTAGTAACATTGTTTATGTTTTTTGGAAACTTGCTATTTAATGTATTTTCCCTTTTCAATTCTGTGTGGGTGAATGTATAGGTTTCTTTTGTTGCTTCCATTATGTGATCAGCGAGACCAAATTGTACAAGTGGCAAAAAAAAAAAAAAAAAAAACCCACCAATCAATTTAGGTTTTGTAGATTTTGATTAATTGGTTTGATAAGATGATGATGCAAAAGCTTTTGTTTAGTAGTTACACAGTTGCTTTCCTAGGAATTTTCTCTGGGATAATACTAGTATGCCCCTCTTCTGTCTTACAAGGTCTCATAAAAGGCATGAATTTGTAGATGAGCAGATGCAGGCAGGGATACTGTGGATTATTCTCGTTATTTTTTTTTTTTTTAAAGTTTCAGTGGAACTCGAGCCTATAAGGCTCGAGTTCCATTATTTTAAAAAATAATATCCTGGAAATCGAGTCTTAGAAACTCGATTTACAATGGCAGTTATTTACGAAAATGCCACACAAATGGAAATCGAGTTTCAAAGACTCGATTTCCACTGGGAATTTTTTTCCCCCACCTACAGCAACAACCCAGAAATTTTTTTTTTTCAAACCTGCATCACTAAACCAACTCCAGCATCACATGGGCACTATAAACAACTAGATACGAACATAATATATTATGATACTAATCAAAGGGAGTATATCAGATGCGAAAAACTGGATTAAAATAGCTACTATTCATGGGCCTTATAGTTGGTCTCTTAGCTGCAAACTAGACAGTTTTAACCACTACATGAGACCCACAAAAAAACATTACTAGCTATCATTGAACTTGCCAAAGTACTATCATTGCTGGCATTATAGGCAAACGCTGCACAACACAACTAATGTAACGAGTACAATGGATAGTGAATAGTTCAATTACAACAACATTCAACCATAAACAAAATAATCATTGAGTCGATACAACATAGTCTACATAGTCGTCTAGCACTTGTTTATACCGAAGATAACCACAACTCCCACGTACAATGCCATTCCAAAGGCTTTGTCTCCGCTTGACTGACAAACATTAAAATACGATCGTTAGTTCCCAAATGCAAAGAACAAGAAGCAAATGAAACTTTAAGCGTATTATATAAAAATAGCGATGGCACTTGCCTAGTTTGTAGCACTACCGCTTGTCGAAGCCCCACGGGAACTGCTTGTCGAAGCCCCACGGGCATTGGGATATCTTCTGCGGTTATGCCCCTCTTCATGACAAACTCCACATCGCTGCCTCGGTTGAATCTCCCTCAAGTCCGAATCAAGCCTCCGGCTTCTCCGTTCTCGCCATACCCCATCCATTTCATTTCTTATTCTTGACTTCACAAGACGACCTTTCACCCACAACAACTGTGGGTCAGGCACCCACCGTAGTTCGCGAACGTCCCTCCGCAATGACTCTGATTTTGGCACCACAAAATGATGTGCATGTGTCTGAATGGCGTTGTCCAAACTGTAACATAGGTCAATATAACTGGTCGCATCGAGGTGCAAACCTTGAAGAACTTTAATTGCATGTGAACAAGGGATCTTAATGTTTTGCCACTTTCCACAACCACATGTTCTAGCAAATGCGTGCACTTCATGACTGTGGTTTCCTCCTCCACCTCTATGGTCGTTGTCTGGGGTAACCACTTGATATACACCAGTTTCATGATTAAAATTCCTCAGAGTGTGTCCTGAAATTTTCTGCGCATTTTTGGTATAGATCTCCATTGCATATCACTCTACACCTTACCTTGAGAGCGATCAGAAGTAATTTTTTTATGTCGATCGTGGAAATATGCAACAAGTTTGCACCAAGTGAACTCAACCATTGCAGCAATGGGCAAACCGCGGGCACCTTTAAGTACCCCATTAAAGCACTCAGAGATATTGGTTGTCATTGCCCCATAACGTCTTCCACCATCATGTGACTGGGTCCACTTCTCCACATCCTCACTCGTTAGATATGTGTATGGCATATAGCGTGCAATATGAGGATCATCAGGTTCTACATTTCTCAGTGCATTAATCTCGACATCCTTAATGGTTTGCATTAGGGACTTAAATTTAGCTGCATGAGTCGCATATCCAGCTTTCAAGGCCAATGCCTTTAGAGTCGGGTCATCAAAGTGTGTGTTGAAGTTGCTAGCAACATGTCGAAGGCAATATCGGTGATATACCTGTTCTCTTCCGTCTTCAAATCTGGGCCACTCTGCAATGGCGCATTTGATACCTTTATGTCAATCAGATTTAATGCAAATGTCGTCCTTAGGTATCACATGCTGTATCGAAATCCTGAGACACTCTAAAAACCACCCCTAACTAGCCCCTGACTCCTTGTCCACAATAGCAAAGGCGAGAGGCAAAACCTTTTGGTTAGCATCGGTTGCCATTACAATCATCAACACCCTTCGATATTTACCATACAAATGAGTCCCATCAATACAGATCACTGGCCTACAATATCCGAACGCAGCAATGCATGGAGCGAATGCCCAAAATACATAGCGCAGTAACGCAGTACCATCTATACCCCTAGGTATGGTGTAATAGTTGTACTGGGTACCCGAATCCTGATCCAAGTATGCCAACAACAACTTTCGCAATCTTTGGTAAGACTCCTCCCAATCCCCAAATATCTTAGCAATTGCCTTCTGTTTTGCATCTCATACCTTATAGTAAGAAAGCTTATGATCATATTTAGTACGTATGATCTCCCAGAGCTCGTGAATACGAGTAGTGTGATTTTGTCGCAATTTTCCCACGATTTCAGATGTAACAAAATTAGAATCCATCATTTTACCGTCTCTTCGCCGGCCAAAGGGTATACAACTGTATGGACCCACATAAGACGTGACCATCCACAGACCATTAAGTTTAGCCTTCATGAATGCCCCAACGTACCACTTGCAATTGGTGTCAATGCATGCGGCGCACAATTTAGTTTTGGTCGACCTCCAGATACAAAAATTTCTATTTTCCGTTGCTACGTATATTATCAATGCACGCTTCACCACCTCTTTGTTTGCAAAAGTCAACCCTTTACTAAAATGCATCCCATCTTCCCAAGTAGAAACAAATGGTATCTGAAGACGTGAAGGATCAACCATACTTTCCCAAGTATTTGCGTAGAATGACTCGGCAGGAGGTGTATAGGCAGTGGTCGTATTTGTATCATGTTGGACGCCAATATTATCGCCTGCATCACCTTCATCATGGTACTCCATATTTTCCTCTTCAAAATTGGGAACGAGTTCATGGTCATCCACATCCTTGTCAAAGTCGCCTTGCTCAATCCTCTCTTTGTACTCATCCATATCATCAATATTTTCACCATTATATACAGCATGATCTTCATCTTCATCTTCGTCTTCCTCTCCTAAATGTGTCTCTTGAGGTTGGAGTGTTTCACCAATATTGACAGCATGAACTGAGATGGGAGCATATAACTTCCCATTGTATAGTCTCCCATTGTAATGCATCCATCATCTAGGGCTGTAAATTGTAAAGATGTAGTTGTTTGTTGCACCTCCTCAGTATCAACTTCTGCAAGCGGCTCCGAACTTACGTACAACTGAGCAGCATTTACTTGGGGCATTTTATGGATCATATTAAACATGAGCTTTACATGTTTGTCTTCTTTGATCGCCATATACCCGTAATTTATCCGTTCATGAAGGACTTCTTGTGGGTAACGATAAATAATCTTTATGTCATAACAAGCAGGGTTCAAATTCAATTCTTCCATTATCTTCCTCTTCAAATCATTCAATGTCTTCAACTTACGACGTATCATTATGTAGTAGCATTCGATACCCGGCCCTCTAAATGGAAATCCGTCAATCTCTTTAGGATTGACAAGGGGTCCACCGTAGTATACATTTATATTAATATTCTTCAAAGATTGTGAACCTATTACAATCAAGTGTAATATGCTAGTCACATATGTTATCTCTTTCATTTAACATCAATTGCAAAACCTTTTCTATCTACTCAAAGTTCAAAAATTACAACTTCTCACCCCACATTTGCATATACTCGCCCTACATCACATACAAACACCCAATCATTATCATTTCATACTCAAACAAAAAAAATCACCTTAGACTCCAAAACTCACCCCCATTGGGGGATGTAAATGTCAAATTCTAAGATTAAATACATCACAAATAATTGGGCAAATATGAAACTTGAAGAGATTCTCCATGAAGATACAGTTTTGATTCGAATCAAATCATTGCTACATAACCAATTAAGTTAATGAAAACCACATAAAGACACTTTTTTTTAATGTGACATGGATACATTTCTTTCCAAGCATGCATGAATATAGCGTTTCTGAGATGGATATTTTTTGTGTTTAGGACTTTATGAGTTCCTCGCTCATTGTTCACAAGGATACACTTGGCCTAAAAAAAATGTTCAGAAGCGAATCCCAATAAGGGACTCGAAAATGTAAAGCAGAGCTATTTTAGTGGTTGACTATAGCTTGTAGGAAATGAGTCTAGCTAGGTAGAGTTTTTTGAGACGTATAAAAAAACTCTTCCTCTCATTTTTCATTTCTATTTATTTATCTTATGGTTTATGATTTTATTTTATTTCCTTTAATTTATTTATTTTACCCAATTGATAGGTTTTATTTACTATTTTGAATTCCATAATGATTTCTACTCAAATTGTCTTCGTATTTGACATTTGGAAAAACCAATCTTCAATATTTGTAATACATGTCTATAACAAATTATAAAAAAATAAATAAAAAAAACACCTTAGACTCCAAAACTCACCCCCATTACAAAATTTCAAATTAGCTCTAACAACAAATATAAATCAAAATATCAAACCAAACAACAATACAATCATTAAAAACCTAACAATACAAATATACCAACAACACATCTTAAATATATCAATCATTATTTCATACTCAAGCAAAAAAATTAAAGATTAATTGGAGACCAAACAACAAAAGAAATTCATGATAGATACCCATGAAAAAAACATATACAATCAATGATTATAATTTCACACTCAAGCAAAAAAAAAAAAAAAAAAAAAAAAAAAAACTTAAAGACAAATATCAAAAACCAAACAACAGCCACTAACATGTCTTAACTATATACACTACACTAGCAAAATCAATAGCCACTACCAACAGCCTTACCTGACATGAGAATGTGCAAAAACTCAGCTTGTATGGGGAGTGAGAGAGAAGACAGCTACAATGAGTGTTGGTGTGTGTATGATGAGTGAGACAGGTCACCTTAACTCCAGAGACCCAGAAAAATAAAACCAGATCTGTATACAGAAAGATCACGTGAAATTTTTCAGCATTGAAATCGAGTTTCTGAGACTCGTTTTTCCTTTTGGTAAACCGAGTCTCTGAGGCTCGACTTCCAAGTGGCAAGGGCATCCACGTGGTGGTGTAACACCACAGAAATCGAGCCTTTAAGACTCGATATTAAAACTGAGTCTTAAAGGCTTGATTTCCATGTGGAAAAATGTTCCACGTCAGGTCCCCTCAGAACATGAAAACCGAGCCTCTGAGGCTCGGTTTTCTAGCCAAAATCGAGCCTAAGAGGCTCGAGGTGTTAGTATTTTATATTGTTTGAAAACCTGGCCTATTAATTATATTGTTTGGAAAATGAAATTAGTTTCCCATTTTCCCTTAAGTTATCAAGTTGTGTTTTTTTTTTTCCTCCCACTTATTAGTAACCCATAAAGTAAAAATTCCAAAGCAATTGAAATTTTAATTACAAGAAAATTCTGGCACCAAATATGGATTGATAGTGGTAAGTAAAAGAGTGATGTTAGTGATGGATCTAAATGAGAACTAGTAAAACTTTGCCAACTAAACTGTTATGAAAAATGTTGTAAATTTTTTAATGTATTGCTTTTTTTTTTTTTTTTGAGAAATGCTACGTCAAATCCTAGATGTTAAGTTGTTACTGGTTCTAAATTCTAACTTCAACCCACCACTGAAATTATTTTTTTGCTATGATCAATAACAGCTCGTAATAACATGCTACTTAAGATTTGTTATAAAAATGGTGTGAAAAATGTTATGGATGTACTATTTCTTTCTCTATTTTTTTTTCTTGTTTTTTGTTTAATATAAAAATATTATTTTATTTATTGACTAATATTTGGTTTTAATTAATACTACTACAATAAAAAAATAATCATATTAGTTAAAATTTGGGGGCCTTTTATATACTTGGGGCTCTAGACAACCACCTTAATTACTTATATAGTATAGAGCCGCCACTACTAAAACTACTCTCCCTAACTCCAAGTTTTGGCTCCATACTGTGAATATTAGCAACAAAAGAAAAGCTACAAATGCAGATAGTGTACACTTGGCTTGGCAAAAATTATGATAAAGTGGATGATGAAATTGGGTTTTTTTTTTTTTTTTTTTTTTTTTTTTTTTTTTGAGAAAAATGGATGATGAAATTGTTGTGCACTATAGTGCACTATAGTGTTCTCTATGCATTTAGTGGAAGTGAAGCTAGACCACTTATCTGGTGGCAAATGCGCTAGCAAGGCAAGAGGCCACGGTGCGAAGATAAAATAGCTAAAGTCTTTTGTGTTGTCTCCATGTATACTTTTATTTATCTTCTAAAAAAAAAAAAAATCATGTAAATACTTTTAATTTTAGTTACATGATTTAGTAAATAATCATGTGATTGTTTTCAAAAATAATAATAATCATGTTATTATTTAAATAATTTTATGAATTATATTTTTTTAAAATATACATGTATATACAATCTTATAAAACAATCACAAAATGAGTTGGAATTTCAACTAGATTTTAAGGAAAACTTTATCAGTTAAAATGTTCAAAACTTTGGCCTAATTCCTAAACATGCTTCCTTATATTTCTTAACCTTTCCCCACAAAAAATTAAAATAAAAATAATTTAGATCAAAAAACCATTTTTTTTTTAATTTCTAGGTTAAAATTTATGAAATTTTATTATATTTGAGCATAACTCTTTAGTTTTGAGTTAAAAAATACAAATAAAATAGACACTAAAAATTAGAAATATATATATATATATATATATATATATGAGCCCCAAAAATGCAATAAAAATGATAAATATTCAAAATTCTTATTTGGTCCACAGTAGCTTTATTCGGTCCATTCTGTCCTCTTCGGTCCAATTTGGTCCTTTTCAGTCTATACAGTCCTGTTTAGTCCATTTTGTACACTGAAGTTTTATTCGGTTGAATTTAGTCCATTCGGTCTTATTCAGTCTCGTTCAATCCATTTAGTCCACATTGGTTCTATTTTGTCCACTTCGGTCTTATTCCATCTACAATGGTTCTATTCGGTCCATTTTTCCCACTTTGGTCTTATTCAATCCATTTTGTCTACTTTGGTTCAATTTGGTCCTATTCTATTCATTCTATCTACTTTGGTTCTACTTGGTTCACATTAGTTTTATTCGGTCCTATTTAGTCTATATCAGTCCACTTTAGTCCTAATCTGTCCATTTGTTCTTATTTGGTCCACTTTGGTCCTATTTAGTCCCCCTTCGGTCACCATTGTTCCTATTCGGTCCTATTCTGCCCATTCGGTTCATTTTGATCCACTTCGATCTATTTTTATACACGTACATAATGGGAAAAGATAAGTTTGTGTTGAAATAACCTATTTCAAATCCAAATTTATTAAAGATGTATATAAATCTTGAACTCGTAATAGCTAAACTATTATACATAACATTTATTGTTATTACATTTTTGTTGAACCACATTAACATAACATTTCAGTCCACTTCGTATAGTAAAATTTAAGTGAAAGTCTTTCTAAACATAGTGGCTATTAATATACAAATATAATCTTTATGGCAATTATTATTATTTTTTTAAAACATTGTCACTTTTAAATGAATTACTTGAGGTTTTCTTTTTTTGAGAAATAGGAATTGCTTGAGGTTGATTATATATATATACACTAATAGTCGAAATGTCTGATTTTTTGTTGACCGCGCATCATTGCACCACGTGGCTACACAAATTACTGACACGTCATATTAAAAAACACCGAAACATAATGTCTCTTTATTTGGCCAAATGTACGACACGCTTCCTTTTAAAAACACTGAACAAAACAATTGTATCTTTCACTTTTGGCTGTTAAGTTTCATTTTCTCCTAACCGGTTGGCATAAGTTATTTGTATATATCTATATATATTAAGAGGATTCGGAAAGTTAGTTATTGTATTTCTTACTGTAAAAAATACCACTAATTTAATTAATTTAAACCAATCAAAATGAGGTTAAAATAGTAAATTCTCTCTTAAATAAATTCCTACCCAAGTTGAAACACTACTTCTACTTCTACACAACCCCGGCCAAAAAAAAAAAAAAAAAAAAAAAAAAAACTCCCCACATTCAAATAACGCTCTATCAATTATCTACCCACATAACTTTTCACAAATACAAACTCTTCCCGGTAGGTTAAAAAAAAAAAAAAAAAAAAAAACCTCTTCCCTGCATAACCTTTAAAAATTCAAGTAAAACAAAAAAAAAAAAACCTAATAAAAAAGAAACACACTATATCAATTATCTACCCACGTTCCTATTGAAAAGAAAAAATTCTATCCAAAAAAAAAAAAAAAAAACACTCCCCAGTGCACCAAAACACTCTCCACGTTCATAAAAAATTAAAAATTAAAAATTAAAAAAAAAAAAAAACACCTCGCGTTGAAATAACACTCTTTACCCACTACAAAAAAAAAAAAAAAATTATCAGTACTTGCACTTCTCACATGCACAAATGCATAATATTCACTACCCTCCTAGAAGTTTTTTTAATTAAAAAATATAATGATTTTAAATTATAATAAATATAAATTATTAAAATTGACCTAAAAAAATAAAATAACTTCTGAGCACACGCTATAGTATATTAGAACAATTGCATCTTTCAGTTTAGCCCGTTAAGTTACATGTCAATCGAGATTAGAGAGCACCCGTAAAACAAAAAGAGATGAATTTGATAAGATGCAGAGACAGTTGGAGAGAGAGATCTAAGGAAGCCGTCGTCTTCACTATCAGACCGGTCTCCCTCCATTTTATTTTCTTAAAATCTTTCTTATCTGAATTGGTTTTGGATTAGGCTTAGATTTGGGGATGTGATTTTTACACCTCATTGTAATTTCTTTTATTATTCTTTCATTGGATTGCAGAACAACTGCCGCACAACCACAATACATAACATAAGCACGTTTATGACAAATCCTCTTCTTTCTCCTCGGTCTCACTAAACGCACAACTCCCTCTGGCCTTTCACTAATTCGCTTCATGGTCGATTCAAGCCTTTGTACTGCCAAATGTCTTCAGGTTTTTTTTTTTTTTAATTTAAATTTGGGCGTTTAATAGAATTTAGTTTTGGGTATTTTGGTTGGTTGGTTTTGATTTACCTAATTGGGTTAGATTCGGTTTTAATTGAGGTTTTCATTAGAATTGGCTTTTATCAATGGATGAAAAATTCTAAACTCTAATTTGCATTAGTCTCACACTTTCTTTGGTTGGCCTTACCAGGTCTGTCTTTGTCTCTCTTCTTCTAATTTTTATAGGCCCTGTTCTGTTTTTTCTTTTTCTTTTTCTTTTTCTTTACAAGATATACTTTTGATGGTGGAATTCTTGAAATGAAAAACAGAAACCAATAGGCTCTAATAGCTTTTCGTCGCATGAGAAGCGAATAGAGGCAACCTTATTACCTTCAAAGTGTTCGACAAAGTGCTAAGGTATAATCTATAATCTATAATCAATTCTATTTGTTTTTGGCTATGTGACAACAAAATTATGATTTTAATTATCAAATATAAAAGTTGAATGCTTGTGTTAACTGTATATGATGGCTTAGATTGATTTTATTTGATATGCATTATTTGTTTAAAGGGCAGTATTTGTAGTTTGTGGGGGGAAAATAGAGAGATATTATTACTGGGAAAAAAGGTCCCTGTTTCCCTATTACTTATAACATCCTCCTGTAGTGATGGCTATCGCAATTAGATTGTAAAACTAATTTATTACCAGTGCCGGGTGTATGGAATCCACCACCTGCTATATGATTTAAAGTGTATAGGGTATATGACTGTGTATTGACTTCATGATGTGTCAACACATAAGCTTTGTTGCTCTCATAATTTTACACATCATTTTAAATTTTTTTTTTTTAATTTTTTAACTAAACCCCTACACGCAACAGACTGGAAATTGAGTTATTGGTTTTCTCATGAATCTTTATACGTGGTTTTTATGTGTCAAGGATTTTTGTCCAACTTGAATACTGTTGGTTGATGTAGGCTGTAGCAACTGAGTTGTTAATTGAGCATTTATGATGTAGTTGGAGTATGAAAAAGAAGAAGTTGAGTCTGAATACGAAGAAAGGGAAAGCGAAGGAGGAGAGGGAGATGAAGCGAAAGCTAACAATGGAGATGAGGAGATGGAACTGCTAGAAGAAGAGTATAAGCATCTTAGGCATTGGGTATGACTCTTTTCATTGTTTACCACATTGGTTATGCACTTGTGTAATAACATAGAAACATTGATTTCAGTTGCTGGGTTTGTTTTATATGATTTTGATATCTTGGTGAACATGTACCCAGTAAATTTTATTTACAGTTTAAAGGAAAATCTATTGGAAGCAATGCATTTGAATGAGTGTGAGAAATTTTTTGTTAGCAATGGGAAGCGGTGTATCCCCTGATTATGGTTGAGGGTGTATGAAATTTTGTTTACACAAACCCATGTGTTTGTACTAAGACATAAAAATCTTGCTTTGAACGCATTTATGACAACTGCAAAAGAACTGTTGGCTGAGTTCATCAGGTACAAAGCCAGCTGCATATCACACGAACTAACTCTATTGTTTTCATTGTTGCACGTATGAGGGCAGAGTCCCTGTTGTACTTGCTGCATCTCTTTATAATCCTGATTTGATTTGATTGGGTTTTGGATAGATTTTTCATTTTTTGATGAAGAACTTTTATTTGTTTAAGTCTATCTACATCTCTAATTAAAGAATGAACTGACGATGGACTTTTATTTGTAAGCATATTCTCATAACATCCCTTTTTTTCAAATTTATGCTTTGTTCTATTTTGATATGCTTGCATTCTGCTGAAGTGAGTTGAAACATCTATTTTTTGAACATTTAGATTTTTTTTTTTCCTTTCTTTCTATGCTTATTGAGTGGTTTTCACTATTTTTCATTTGAATTGGAATTTTTTGTTTTTCTTTATGAAGGAACTTGAGAATGCAAAAAAACAAGTTGCAAAAATCTATGCAAAGATTCATAATTCGGTCCTTCCAGTCCACTACAGTCCATTCGGTCTACTTCTGTCCATTTGGTTGATTTTGATATTCATCGGTCCAATTTCGTCCCTTTAGTCCTTTCGGTCTACTTTGGTCCATTTGGTCTATTTAAGAATATTTTTCATTCACATTTGAGGATAATCCATCCGTCATCCATGCGATTTATACTGAAGAGCTATTTGCATTTGGTAGGGAATACTTTAATTGAATGCAAGTTCATATAAAGTTGGCACTTGTCATTATGGTGAGAGAATGGCAAGTATACAACTTCATGTTAACGTTTACACTTGGATATTAATCAATCCTCTCTTCCTTCTTCATTCTCCCAATCAAACACAACACAAGCAGCACAAGTTATAATTAACGTCAAATCAGCAAAATTTTCACTAAAGGTGAACACTGTACTCTCTTCTATCTAAAGAATACCTATCCAATGGTTTTTGGCTTAGGCCGCATGAATTTTCATTCCCTCATCTTAGTGCTAACTAGGCAATAAATTGCCGTCTTCAAGATTGTATATTACTGGATATCATAACTTAAATGTGTATGATTTCATAAGGTGTTGCATTGAAATTTAAGCATGGAAAAGTAAAAAATTGTGAAGAAAAGGAAGCCTAGTGTCAGTAAGAATGGGATGGAATTTTCTATTAGCAGTATTTCATTATAAATGCCGATGGGAGTTACACAATTACTAAACTAAGAAAAAAACATTGAGAAACACTTCTTTTTATAGTTCTTTGTGTAGTCTAGTTTTAAAAATCATGTTCTGATCAAGAAAATCCTCCATACCATGAAAATTTTAGGAACTTACTGATTACAATTGACGGGGTTCTCCAAACCAATAAAAACAAGCTACCTAATTAAAAAATATAACATAGGTTCAACAAGCGACTCTTTTCAACTCCTCTTTGACGTAGTATCCATTCATATTATTCGCAAAAGTGATCACATTCATAGCAACCGTAAGTAATTAAGTATAACTCCTTTCAACATAAATGATGAGATCCTAGAGAGATGCCTTTTGGGAGGAAACAAGAGCCAAATTTGCTAGCCATTTTAAATGTTGAAAATCCAGGTTATCTTTACTTTTGAGGGAGACGCACAATGTGATTAACCCCTACATGAAAAAAATTATGTAATGAGAAATTGAGAATGTGTTATGGTACGTTCCTCTTACAAAATGTGGGTCTTATAGTGGGATTATCAAAAATGAGAGGGGAGCCCCTTAAGAGATAATTTCCTCATATTTTACTCTTTCAATGAAATTAAATTATAATTATTTAATAACATTTTGAAATGAAAAAAAAAAAAAAAAAAAAA
Organism: Lithocarpus polystachyus; assembly: GCA_033629205.1. Classification (NCBI taxonomy): domain Eukaryota; kingdom Viridiplantae; phylum Streptophyta; class Magnoliopsida; order Fagales; family Fagaceae; genus Lithocarpus; species Lithocarpus polystachyus. The sequence continues at coordinate 4,065,061 of CM066165.1, forward strand.
AAAAAAAAAAAAAAAAAACCTTCTCATGGTGGTGGATGGAAAGATACGATGGTGTGAAGTCTTCAACTACCATGGCCTAGTCTATCTCTCAAATACTGAAAAGTTTATAAGATTAGTGATATAAATTAGTATTTATTGTGAAACACTTTCCAAGAAGGTATTGGATATGAATAAATCTGGTTATTTTTCTTTTCTTCTTAAAGCTAAAGAAACGAAATTTGACTCTTGCTACCTGATGCAATCAGACCTATAATTATAAAATAAAGCCTGCAAAGGACATTCAGGGGTTTATACTACAAAAAGATAACAAAACGGCATGGTTATAGAAAAGGGAAGAATGCTCTTAAGAACAGTGTTAACAAAACTCCCCATAAAGAACAAGAAATATACTTCCAATAATGCTCATACTATATGTAAGTCATCTTTCAAAGGTTTATACTACGAAAAGAATATGAACATGCAGTTAGAAAAGTTTAATTCCATGCAAGTTTTGCCTATCCTTTTTTGTGTTATCCAGCAGACGACATCTATCCAGTTACTTTTCAAACAATAGGATCAACAAGAATTTCAAGCACAAGGAGGCTGCAACAACAATAACAAAGAACAAGGAAACCTACAATGCTAACATTGAAGTGCACATATTGATCACCAAATGAGTGTGAGTTACAAGAATACAAATTTCCTATACCTTTTTTTGTATACCACTCTATGTTTCACCAATAGCAACTTGTCATATATTGATTTTACTTTCCTTATAAAATAATTAGAGTTGAAAATAGAAAAAATCATACATATGGCAAATTGTTATTGGTGGAACATAGAGTGATTACATAAAAAAGGTACAAAAAAATTGTATTCAAGTTAAACATCTTGATCCCGGCACAAAAATAACAAAGTTAGAGGGAAATTTTGAGAAAAAACCAAATTGACACCAAACGTGCTAGGCAAAGGCAAAGGAATATTAGATCTCACACCAAACGTGGTCGTTTTTATCTCATAATTAACTTCCTCCCGCATCAAGTTATGTGCGAACCTATTCAATGGTAGTATTAACTAGCCGATACATGTGGTTTATACAAGTATTGATTTGAGGTTCATCACGGCCTACTAAATGTGTACAAAAAAAAAAACTACAAAATGGACAGGTTTTTAAGCATTCTTATATCATCCTAGTTACCGGCTTTTTCTTTTTTTTTTTCTTTTTTTTTTTTTTGAACCTAGAAAAAACGAAGATTAATAAACAATAGAGCAAAATGATTAATTTCTTGTTCATTATTTCTAGAATCAAAAAGATGTGATACTATAAAATGGTAGACTGACTTTACAATTAACATGCATACATCAATTCCAGTAGTAAAGAATAATAAACAATATTTACAATAACAACTCGGATATCTGGATGCAAGACTTTAAATGTTCTCTCCCTCAATGATAGGCTTATCATATTCCGCTTGCTCTTCCTTGGCATGCTCTTTCAATTCACGTTGCTTTGGAATCAGATTCCTTCACAAATGATAGTCAGGTAGTCAATTGGGTTCCTACCAATGTTGTCAATACCTTCCCAGAATGCAAACTGAAACAAGAAACCCCCTTTCTCCTTCAAATAAAATTACGGGCCATTTTATTTTATTGTGGTCCATTCCAACCCAAATTGGAGTTTGGGCTTGTAGTAAGTTATCAGGCTGTATCTTAAAAATTTTTTTTTTCTCCCACTTATAAGTAACCCACAAAATACAAATTCTAATCCAATTGAAATTTTAATTACAAGAAAATATTGGCGCCAAATATGGATTGATAGTGATAAGTAAAAGAGTGATGTTAGTAGTGAATATAGATGAGAACTAGTAAAACTTAGCCAACTAAACTATTATGAAAAATATTGTGAATTTTTTTGTGTATTGCTTTTTTTTTTTTTTTTGAAGTGCTACATCAAATCTTAAGTGTTAAGTTGTTACTGGTTCTAAATTCTAATTTCAACCCACGACTGAAATTATTTTTTTGCTATTAATAACAACTTGTAACAACATGCTACTTTAAGATTTGTCGTAAAAGTGTTATAAAAAATGTTATAGATGTAGTATTTTTTTTTTCTTGTTTTTTGTTTAATAAAAAAATATTATTTTATTTATTGGCTAATATTTGAGTTTAATTAATATTATTACAATAAAAGAAATAATCTTATTGGTTAAAATTAGGGGGCCTTTTATTTACTTGGGGCCCTCGGCGACTGCCTGAATTGCTTATAGTATAGAGTTGGCATTGCTAAAGCTGCTTCCCCTAACTCCATATTCTCAATCTCTACATCATCCCATCCTTAAAACATACAGTGGACATTAGCAACAACAAAAAGCTCCAAATGTAGATAATGTTTACAATAGGCTTGGCAATAATTATGATAAAGCAGATGATGAAATTGTTGTGCAAAAAAAAAAAAAAAAAAAAATTCCCGAGGCCCTGCCATAGTGTACTCTATGGGTCAAAATGTACAAAACTTTAGCCTAACCCTTAAACACGCATCCTTATATCTCTTAGCCTTTCCCCACAAAAAAAAAAAAAAAAAAAAAAAAAGAAAGAAGTCTTAGCTGCGGACAACTAGAGTTCATTCTTCGCTTCTGGTTTGGGTTAATTTGACAAAATAATTTGGTAAAAGTCAAGATGGTGGATGGAACTGTGGAAAGACACAATTGACGCCAAGTCTTCAACTGATGTCATGTAGGTAATCTTAAAGGAAATGTTAAGTTATTATAAAATTTATTTATTACAAAAAAAAAAAAATTTACAAATTCATATGTGATAATGAATCTAATCAATTAGTGTCATTCAACAAAATAATAAATGACTGCTCAAATAACCTTTTGTGAAATAGGAGTAAACAAAAGCTCAGCTAAGCGAAAAGGCAACTCATAGCTGTCAACAATCTAAGGAAAGTTTTAGCTGGAAGCACATTTCGACATATAGGTTAATTTGTCAAAAAACAAAGTTGACATAAGTCATCGGGGTTGGTAGAAACTGGAAAGGCACAAAGTCTTCGACAAAAGTACATCGTGGTTGGTAGAATATTGAAATTAGCTAGGTCTTCTCCAATAATGCAAGGATTATCCAAGAAGCACAATATAAGGTGCAGGGAAAGCACCATTGACCCGAAGTCCTTGGCGTCTTTGTTTAGCTGTTTTGGTCTTCCAAAATAATGCAAAATTCATATATTACTAGTGGTGGCCGGATGCAACTTTTTTGCTTGTTGAATGAAGACTAACTTTCCAAAAATACAAACAAGAGTGTAATTGATTAAGAGATAGAGAGGAAAAGGATAGAATGGTTAGAGCCCTTGAAATACTTTTTTTTTAGAGAGATTTTCAATTTATGGTGTCCGCTCTTGATGGTAGCTCTTTATTATCAGACCAAGACATCAATAAGTTTTTGGTGTAGGCGGAGATTGAACTCCAGATCTCTTATACAACCATCAGAAACTTTACTAGTTGAGCTAACTAGAACCTACAACCCTTAAAATACTTACTCGATAATACTCCAATATATAAAACATGCTTGACATACCATATGGTTAAGATTACATTTAGCATAGAATTGCAAATATTTAGATTACAAATGCATGGAAACATTGAATTGCAAATATTAAGATTACATTTAGCATAGAAACACAGAGGAAACCATTTTCCTTGGCAACAATTCATCGTAAAAGCGACATACAAATAAAAAATAAAAACACATAATACTCTAATATATAAAACACGCTTGATATACCATATGGTTTTAAGGAACACAGAGATCTCCCCACTGATGATTATAGAATTGCTACTTTGAAATAAGCTCTTTTTTTGCAGGGATTAAATCCAAAACCATTCATCTCTTGGTTAAGAGAGATGGAGGATGTGTACTGGTTTATATATCATCTTTTTTATTTTATAGGGATGGTGGTGGCAGCAACTGAACAAGTACAAACTGATTGGGTTCAATGAGTAGAGGAAGAGGTAAGAAAGGAGGAGATCTAGAGGAAGAGTCTAAGGCGTTAAAGAGCTTACATGGGAAGTCGAAAACAATGGAGAGGGGAAAAGTCAAGGGTGTTATGGAAGTTGAAGTGAAAATTGTTGAATCATTAAAAGAGTAATAGAAAAATAATGGAAATAAAATAATTTAGTTTATTAATGAAAATAAAATAATGATATGAATGCTGATGTGGCTTAGTAGGAGCGTAGCAACAATAAATATTATACTTCAGCTTTTAAATATATACTAGTCGCTAACCTGTGCGATGTACGGGAAAGTTATTTATATAATAAAATCTAAGAATTTTAGAAATAGAAAATTGGGTAAATAATATGCATATTATAGACATTTTGCTAGTTAGCATTTAAAAAAAAATCTATCATAATTAAATAAAATACAATGAGAAGAAATTTAACTTCTATGCTTTTCTATAGTTTAGAAGTGTTATCTAACATTAAATGTTATTGGGTTGTAAGAGAGATTTTATAAAATGTTAATACCATATATATATGCTTATATTGTCAACATCTCACTGCAGGTGCATAGTTACTGAAACCTACAAAATAATTTACAATTTCTAAATTAATAAAACAAAATTCCCCAAAGTTTTATATATATATATATATATATATATGTACACACACACACCCTCAAACTAATATAAACTACAATGATATAAACAAATCTTACTTAATTGTAGTAATAACAATATAAACAATTCAAAACATGGAACATTATCAAAACTATAACACCTAATTCCATTATCATTTACATTGAATCCAAACAAATAATTAATTGAAATTAACCCAAACAAATAATTAATCAACCAAAAATCTTAGCTTTAATTATGAAAACAAAAAATCACATGAACCTAAATAAAAATTCTCAATAAAGCAAAAACATATAAGGTAAAGAATTAAGGACGTGTTCCCAGAAGCAACCAAAAAATAATAATTCTCTACCAGCTCACCCTCATTATTCCATTTTTTATTAAACCAAACACAAACACGCGTAGCACAAAGAAACCAACACAGAAACAGAGAGGAAGAGAGGGAGAGAGAGAGAGAGAGAGAGAGATTCGTTGTGTTTCGTTTTTTACTCCGTGAGCTCTTGATTGCTACGCATTGTGGGGTGAAAATGGCGGCGGTGGCTTTGGATCAATACGCGTTGGGAGCTATCGTTGTCTCGGTTTTCACGCTCGCCGTTGCGATTTATAGCCTCGTTGCCGTGAAGAAAAAGGTCGCTAAAGAGGCGCCAAACTATGGAAAACTAGGAAAATTAGAATCAGAGGAAGAGAAACAGTCTCCTGCATGGGTCCGAAATTGGACGAATTATAGGGGAAAATAGTCTTCTAAGAGGTGCTTGCTTATGCAATCTCTAAACTGGTAATCGAATTCGATGTGTCCATCTTCTAGTTTTCCTAGCTTTCTCTTATTTTTAAAAAAACAAATTAAATTTTGAGACAATTTCGGGTTATCATATGAAAGAATTTCAATGTTTAATATGTAAAATGAGGTGAGCATATTTCCTTTTCTTTTGTAAAAGAACATGCTTCTTTTGTAAAAAATTGAGAACATGCTTCATCACACTTTCTAATTCTTTGTTTTGTATAAATTTAGAAACCATGGTTTTGATGAAGAAAATCGTCCATTCTATGGGAAATTTTTAGCTACTCATGGACTACAATATGACGTGGTACTCCAAATCCATAAATACACCATATCGGTCCAGCTCAGTCCAATTTCTGTCTATTTGTTCCACTTATGTCCAATTCAGTCCTTTCGGCCTATACTGTCCACGTCGGTCAAATTCGGTCCTTCCGGTCTATTTCAGTCTATTCAGTCCATTTAGTCGATTTTGATCTAAATCAGTCCAGTTCCGTCCCTTAAGTCCGTTTTTGTCCACTTTGGTCTATTTAGTCTATTTAAGAATTTTTTCACTTTTTCATTCACATTTGAGGATAATCCATCCATGCAGTTTAGACCGAAGCTATTTGCATTTGGTAGGGAATACTTTAATTGAATGCAAGTTCATGTTAAGTCGGCACTTGTCATTATGGTGAGAGAATGGCAAGTATACAACTTCATGTTAACTTTTACTCTTGGATATTAAGCAAACCTCTCTTCCTTCCTCCTTCATTCTCCCAATCAAACACAATAGAAGCAACACAAGTTAGAATTACTATCAAATTAGCAAAATTTTCACTAAAGGTGAACACTGTACTCTCTTCCAATGGTTTTTGGCTTAGGCTGCATGAATTTTCATTCCCTCATCTTAGTGCTAACTAGGCAATAAATTGCATCTTCAAGATTGTATATTACTTGATATCATTACTTGAATGTTTATGATTTCATAAAGTGTTGCATTGAAATTTAAGCATGGAAAAGTAGAAAATTGTGAATAAAAGGAAGCCTAGTGTCAGTAAGAATGGGATGGAATTTTCTATTTGCGGTATTTCATTATAAATGCCCATGAGAGTTATACAATTACTAAACTAAGAAAAAAACATTGAGAGACACTTCTTTTTCTAATTCTTTGTGTAGTCTAGTTTTAAAAATCATGTTCTGATCAAGAAGGCAGGGGAATAGCATAAGTTGTAACCATGAAAAGCAATCAAGTTTGACAAAGGGAGTTAGTTGAAATGGCTTTGGGTGTGAGCTTGGGCTTTATTGTGGATTTAAATGTATAAGAAGTGGATTTTAAAATAGAGATAGGGCTGGATAAAATTTTAGTTTTATTAGTATTTTATTAATTGGTAAAAACTATTTTAAAATTGAATTAAAAATTCAGAAAATAGGATGGGAATGACATGGCGGCTAACGTGGTTTAATGTGAGCGTAACACCATTAAATGTTATGCTTCAGCTTTTAGTAATATACTAGTTGCAGACCTGCACATTGAGCGAGATAATTTTTTTTTAGGGTGATTTTATTAAATATATTTGGGGTAATAAGTAACAACACTCTCCCATTTTTTTATATTAATAACAAAATATTTTAAATTTATTTAAGAATCTGTTTATAAATGTTTAACCATGGTTAGTAAAGACATTACTCATAACTTTAGAATTAAAATACAAACTTATAAAATACCAAAATATTTGAAATGACAAATCTCTCCATAACTCATTGGGAAAAAAAAAATGGGGAAAAAAGAAGAAGCAAAAGACATTACTTAATATTTTGAAATACACTTTAATTTAAAATTTTAAAATAAGAGAATTTAATTCTAAAATTAAGGATAATTTTGGAACCTAGCTTAACCATAGGCAGGTTAGGACACAATATTTTAATATTAATTTAACAAAGTTTGGTCAAACAGATGTAAACGGTGAAAATATTTTTTCCTTTCAAGTTTGGGATAGAGTACCATTTTTTCAAATCTCAAAGAAGGGAAATGTAATTACCCCTATATTATTATTGTTGTTGTTGTTGTTGTTGTTGTTGTTGTTGTTGTTGTTGTTGTTGTTAATAATTGATTTTTCATTTTCTTTTAAGTTAATAAAAACCTTACATGTACCTTTTTATTTATTTATAGAATATAAATTTTTTTAACCTTTACATATCTTTTTTTTTTTTTTAATGTGAATCTTTACATATGCTTTAAGAAAACTCTATATATTCCACTTCTTTAGATGTGTAAAATCATAAACTATTACTTCATAATGATAGTAGCTAATTAGTTTTATCACTTTTTTTCATAATTTCATTTATAACGTTTTTTACTATTATCATATACTTATAGGCTAATGATTTTCATAACAGAGGTGTTAAATGAGATGTAGCATTGTTTATTAGATTTTTAAATGTAATTGTGTATGAAGATTACATATACACACACACACACACACACACACATACATATATATATATATATATATATATATATATATATATAAAGTTAAATGAAATGTCAAAAAAGGGATTTTAAAATTTTCTAACTTTATTTCTTATGAAATTTCTATTATTACATGAGAACATCTCCTTTTAGTTATGAATTAGAGTTTGATTAGTTTTAAGTTTAAATATATTGCTATGATTGTGTATAATTATTGATTATTGATTCAATTTTTTAAGTGAATATAATAGTTGATTTTATTGCACTGTAAAGTTTTTAATGTTCTCCATATTAGTCATATTTATTTTTTATTTTTACTTCTCCTTACAACCTCTTTGTTTTCCAATTAATAGTTACTTATTGACATTTGATTTTGTTTTCTTCTCTCTCTCTCTCTCTCTCTCTCTCTCTCTCTCTCTCTCTCTCTCTCTCTCTCTCTCTCTCTCTCTCTCTAGGCAACCTACTATTTTCCAAAATTTGATGAAGATTTTATTGCATTAAATATATATGCAATGTAGTTTTTTTTTTTTTTTTCCATTTAATTTTGCTACCCTTAAGTTAGTATAGCCATAGCTATTAGTTTTTTTTTATATATCATATATGGTTTGATATCCTCATTATTATTATTTTTTTTTTAATTTAGTGTTTCCCAATTGGCATTTGTTTTGTATTATATTTTTTCTTTGATGTATTGGGTTTGAGAATGAGTGTGTTCCTAGTATTACTCCACTTTATGAGGACACTTTTATTTATTGAATTTAAGTAAAATTTTAAAATTTATTTTTTTTAAATAAAAAGGAAAGAAAAATATAAATAATTTAATGATATGGAAGATGTGAGGAGATGAATAGTGATATTAAGGTAGAAGGTAGTGGGGAGATAAAAAGATAAAGGTAAGAGGTGGAAGGTAGTTGGGAGATGAAAAGATAAAGGTAAGGAAAAAGCTTGGACAAAATGTAAATGTAAAAAAAAAAAAAATACAATTTTTTAAGGATAATTTTATTGATTTTAATTTAAGTAAAATATTCCATGTTTAATTATTAAAAATAAAAAAGAGAGAAAATATAAACAATTTAATGATGTAGAAGATGTGACTGAATTTAAATGTTGAATAATATAAGATGAGAAGAAAAAGAAAGTAAAAGTAAAATATATAACAATAAATACCAATAAAGAGAACAATTGCACATAAAATATTTTTGTTCTTTCTTATAACTCAAATTAAGATTGATGGTTTTTTTTTTTTAATGTGTTTTAGGATTGTGCTTTTTTAAATTCCCATCAGAAAGTCTTGTCTTTCCCATTTATAATTTTGATTGAATTTTGGTTTGGATTAATGCTTAGTTGTTTTTGGAAATAGGAATTTGAATATGCTTACCAATTTTTTGACTAATAAATTATTATAAAATCTATTTTTTATTTATTTAATTTTATTTTAATTTTGGTTAAGTTAACATAGTAATTTTGTGGTGATTTTTTTTATTATTATGATAATTTTGTTATTCCTTAAGAGATGAGTTGTATATTAAGTAAATATAACACACTACAACAAAGTTAAAAGAATATAGTTCACCTTAAAAAATATTAATGAAATACACAAAAAATATTAAAATGATATATTTGTAGAGATAAAAAGATAAAAAAAAATTAAGTGTAAAAATCTTTTTATTTTTGGGAAAAAAGACAATGCTTGAAGGAATTGTTACTTTTATATATTGCACTCCATTGCATAATATTTATATTTTCACACATTGTGCGAGTCTACGGCCAGTTTCCTATAAAAATTGAATGATTCTACAAGTCTTCTATTGGGAATAAATTCTAATCTTATGTTGCTAAATGCAAATGTAGTAGAAACATGGTGAGAGAGAATAATGAGTTGTGCTCATGGTTAGTGTAATAAGCATGTGATATGATTGTGGGCTTCCTTTTTAATATGATCTTTTGTTACTCTTAGAGCAAACAAAATGGCGCCCTTATCCCCACCCAAAATGTTTTCCTATAATTACAAGTTTTATCTTTTAACCTCTAAGAAATGCAATGCAATGGCTAAAGGATATGCCCCTTTAATATATTGTCTCTAATCAAATAAACAAAGGCTCCTGCCCCCTTTAGGCACAGGTTTATACGGAATTAAATTGTTTTCAATTTTTTCTTTTCTCTGTAAGAAAGAACCATCAACCTTAACTAACCAAAAAAAAAAAAAAAAAAAAAAAAGAACCATCTACATTAATTAGAGTTATAAGAAAGAACAAAAAAAGGGTAACATTTAACAATTAAAGAGAGAAAAAAAAACAATTTAAAAAACAAAAATGAGGCTAATACTAATTCTAGGAAAAATATATAGAGAAATAAAAATGAGGATGGTAATTAAAGAATATTGGCAATACCATTAATCCCGTTTGAAGCTTAATCATAGCTCCACTAAATTGTTGACTTTCAACTTTTGGCTGGTATATATTCAGGCATTCTCCAATGCCATAAAATTCCTTATTGTCTGGTTTTACTTGAATTCCTACAAACTACCCGATTAAATTGAGTAAGAAAATGAGCATAATGATTCTAGTGTAGAAAAAAAAAAAAAAAAAGAATTCCCAAAGATTAGTAATTTGGCATAAATAGAAGAATGCATAAAAATTCATCGAAAAATTGAGAGAAAGAGAGAGAGAACCTTTTTTTTTTTTTTTTTTTTTGAATTCTGGCAAACAACCCGATTAAATTAAGTGAGAAAATGAGCACAAAGATTCTAGTGTAGAAAAAAAAAAGAAAAAAAAGAAAAGAAAAGAAAGGATTTCCAAAGATTTGTAATTTGGCATAAATAGAAGAATGTATAAAAAAATTCATTGAAAAATTGAGAGAGAGAGAGAGAGAGAGAGAGAGAGAGAGAGAACCTTTTTTGTGAGAGAAAACTATGCATAGAATGGAATAGAGAGTTACAAATTTATAGTAAGAGAATGTGAATAAGAAGAGACAAAATAAAGGAAGATGCAAAGGAATAAAAAAGAATAATATTTATGTAGAGGGTAGTGGGAAGATGAAAAGAAGAAGAATAATATTTATGTATAGGGTAGTGGGGAGATGAAAAGATAAGGGTAGAGAAAGGTTGGAAAAAAGTGTAAATATTAAAATAAAATAAAAAGTAAATGTTAAAAACAATTATAGAAAAATTGGAAAGATAATGATAATGAGGTAGACGCTGATGTGGCTCAACTAGAACGTAGCAATAACAAATGCTACGCTTTAACTTTTAGATATATATAGATATAGATTAACAATATAAAAAGAAGATACCATGATAATGGGTGGAAAGACACCATTGATGCGAAGTCTTAGGCCAGGTCTCCCCAAATAGTGCAAACTTTGGAAAAAAAGCACGAGATACAATTTTGGAAAGGGCCATTCTTTGTTAAACGGATCCCTAATAAAAAAAAAAAAAAAAAGGAGGAAGTGATTGACACTGAAGAAAAATGGAAAAAGAAAAAAGATGTAACAATACCAGTAGACGCTAGCTAGTGGATGTAATGTAACTTTTTTGCTTGTTGAAAAAATAACTAGACATGAAAAAGAAAAAGTGTTGGTTATATATAGTTGGAATCTGCGAATAGCTTTAAGGAACGCGCTTTGCATTATTAGAGCAAGTGTGGGCGTTTTTATAACTGTATACAAGTAGGATGGTGACGGTCTATTTATTATCATAAAAGATATGTTTAACCTATCCAATGGTCTAGATTATCAATAAGTTTATAATTATACATAATTATGACCCTATCAAATTTGAAGAGGAATTGCTTTATTATCGTTTATTAGCACGTAATCCATGCAAACACATAGATGCATTTAAAATTAAAAACATTTTTTATTATAAAAATATAAATAATTAATCAAATTATTAAAAAATAGCATGTAACACATGTATACGTTTAAATACATTTAAAATTAAACACAATTTTTATCTTAAAAATATAAATAATTAGCCAATTTTTTTAAAGTAAATGTAATTAGTCACATATAAAAATTTTTATCCAAAATTTAATACTACTTATAATCATTTTATTTTCTAATTTTTAATAAGATAGAATGTGTGATGATTTTTATTGAGTATATGTGATTAGTTTTTTTTTTTCTTTTTTAATTTTAATTTTATAGTTCATTAATATTAGATTCTTAGTATTTTGCACTCATTAACTCACTTGGCATGAAAATTAAAAAACTTATGAGGACACATGACATAAACTTAAGTGGATAATTATGATGTGGTCCTTACATAAATTTAGACACATGGCGCATTATTGGATTCTAATTTCGAATTCTAATTGAACTTTCTCTAGTTTTGCCTATTAATATATATATATATATCTATATATATATAGATTACTTTATTCCTTATTAGAGTTGTTGAATAATTAAATTTCAATATTACTTTCATAAAATTCATATGCATTTTTTAATTGAAGAGTTCAAATAATAATTGATTTTGATACGATTCTTTGTTAAAAGGATCCCTATAAAGATGTAACAATACCGTTCAAAATAGATTGGAAAATTTAAAATCGAGTGAACAGAAATGTATTGCGAAACTCGTCATTGACCCCAAGTCCTTGGCATCTTTTTAAAGTTTAGCTGTTTAGTTCTTCCTTAATACTGCAAAATTCATATATTACTACTCTACTTCCCTCCACTCCTTCTCCCTCACCCTCACCCTCACCCTCACCCTCAATCCAAATGCGCCATAAATCTCTAGCATCTTCTTAATTTTACATATTCTCATATAATGAAATGCTCATAATACCAAGGGCATAGATTGGTCATCACTAAACATTATCTATGAAGAAAGTACCGAATACACTGACAAAGTCTTTGGCTTCTTGTTGGGGAGAAATTATTAGATCAATTAGGGGGTTGCTAACATGGTCCTCCTTGACCTCTCAATTGATAAAATGTTATTATTTATGCCAATGTCACATTATTTGGTAATGTCTCTATTTGTTATATGCTCAATTAGTGGCTTTTCATGATATTATCTTCCCAACAAAAATAAATAACGGAAGTAAGTGAATAATGATCACTACAAAGAACAGGCTTTGCATTATTAGACTAACTGCAATACTATAACATGGACGGTTTGATACAAGTATATATGTAGCATGCTTGTGGCTATTTTAACTGAAGACCACTTTGTTTGGAGAAAACTATCCTATTTTTGTCACGGAAATTCAGGAAAAGAAAAATTGGATGAGTTGAGATGTTTTTTCTTTTTGGTGGTGTTAATTTTTGTTCAATTAGATTTTAATGGGTGCTTTGTTTGCTGGGAGTAGATAGAATAGTTCTCTTACAACTCAAAGCTTCCAATCAAATACACAGATGATAATAATTTTACATCTTGGGACTCAAGCAAAAACATTATGAAATGATATTGAAATCAACCGAAAGTCAAATCTCTTTCATAAAAGTGTATCCGCAAGGCCATTGGTTGTTTTTTATTCCCTCAATGAAAGTATTCATTCATTAAAAGAAAAGAAAATATATTCTTGCACCTTTTTTATTTAGTAGAAATGTTGCCATTGTAGTGGGTGGAAAGGCACCACGATGCAGAGTTTTAGAGTTTGTTTGACATCAGCTTTTAGGATTAGTTTTTAACTTTTAGCTTATATGTACAAATTTTTAAAATCTCATTTTTTTCTCGCATTTTCTCACTTTTTCAAAAAATTTTAAAGTATAAGTATACTTTAACACACTTTTAACGAAAAATTTTCATCAAAAAATTAGATAAACTGTTCCCAAACGAGCACTTAGTCTTGGTCATCATGTTTCTCACATAAAAAGAAAATAGAAATAAAAGAAGTCTTGTTCATCTCAAATAATGGATGTAACATTTTTACTTTCAAAAAAAGCACAAATATGATATGAGAAAGCTCCTTTGTATAGGGATGAAGCCAGGTGGGGTCCAAAGGGGCCCGGGTAGAAAGAGAAAAAGTATATTCTCCACAGTTTTATATTTGTCTCCCTTTTACAAAAAAATTGGCCTTTTTTTCTTATAATTTTACATTGATTTCATTATAATAATGTAGTAAGAAATAACGGTATTTTGTGTCTTGTAATGTATTACATACAAAACAAAATTGTCGTGTCTTTGTATTTGTTATTAGTTTGTTAAAACTAAATGGATATTCAATTAAATGGAATTTTATAATTTTCTTTTCTTATAGTTTACCTTCCAAACTCAAAATTTTAGCTGCATCCTTGCCTACCTTCGTATTAGTAGCGTATGTAACTTTCGTGCTTGTTGAATGGATTAGACAAAAACTAAGATAGAGAGGAAAATGTGAATGAATTAGATGAAAACAATAAATAAATAAATATATAAGTGTCTTATTTTTCTTTTATTTTTTTCTCTTACGAATCTAGGAATTTGGTAAATTTCAATATGAAAGCGCAATAACATTATGAGATCAAACAAAAGCCAAATTTCATATGTGTGAAACTATATCAGTAAGGTTTACTTCTGGATTTGGCGTGGTAGTTAAGAGACTCAGCTGGTAGGATTATAGGAGCGTGTAGCAAGAAAATCAAGGCACCCCTCGAAGCTATGGAAGCTGAAGCCAAGGCTGTTGAATTCGGTTTGCACTTTGCGGGGGACTTCATGATCCAAGAGTTTGTTTTGGAGAGTGACTCATTGACTCTCATAAATGCTTTGAAAGAGACCTCTCCCCCACCCTCTTCTATAGCTGCTGTGGTGTATGGTTCGCTGTCTGATTCTCACAATTTTTGCCAAGTGGAGTTTTCCCATGTTCGTCGGCAAGCCAATAGACCGACTCATCTCTTAGCTAAATATGCTCTAGGCATTGATGACTTTTTTGTTTGGTTCCTTGTTATATTGAACAAGCTTTTCTGAATGATGTATTGTTAATTCATTCTTTTCAATAAAGTTTTGAAGTATTTCAGATCCAAAAAAAAGAAAAAAAAAATAGACATAGAGAATTTATGTGCTTTGACAATTTGCCTACACGTATAAACGGTGACAAAGAAAATTCCCACTATAAAATAAAGATATTACAATAGTAGTACACATGCACTTTTACAATACGAAAACCCTAAATACACCCTTAATTCTCTCTCACAAAGAATAAAAAACACCCTATTTTATTTTCACTAGAGCTTGTAGCACCACTCTTTCTCTCACACTCATAAACATAGTCACATAACCCTTTATTCATATTAGGCTAGGCTGGTTTGTGCTTCCTAATTCTATATAGAGTAGGAAGCAATAGTCTTGTCTTACACGAATCCAAAACCAATTAGGAAGCCCAACATTCAGCCTTATTCATTTAGCTAGTTTATCAAGTGTTCTGTTAAGCGTCTCAGCTCTTCCGTTTGTTGAGGTGTTCAGTAAAGTGCCTATTGATCAGGGGTGGTTTGGTGCATTTGGGGGCCTTGAGTGAAAATTGATTTGACATTTTTTTATGTATTTAAATATGACTTTTTTTGAGAAAAAAAGATTTAATATTACTTAAAATTCTATTATTTTGTTTTAGATGCAAAATTACAAATTAATAACGTATAATTTTTTTTTTCTTCAAAAAATCTATAGACACAAAAAAATTGACAAAACTTTTCACAGCTATTGATGTGGTAGATTGATAGTTGTAAGTAAAAAGGTGATGTCAGTAGTAGACTTAGATGAAAACTAGTAAAAGTTTGCAAACTTCACTGTTGTGAAAAATGTTATAAAATTCTATGTATTGCTCTTTTTTTTCTTTTTTCTTTTTGTGAGAGTGCTATATTCACAATATTTTTACAAAAATCCTAAATATTAAGTTGTTACTGAGTCTAATTTGAATCCGCCACTGAAATTACTTTTCCCCCACCAATAACAGCCAGTAACAACTTGTCACTTAGGATTTGTTTTAAAAAATGTTGTGAATGTATCATTTTTCTCTCTTTTTTTCTTGTATTTCATTTGATAAAAAAATATTATTTTATTTATTGACTAATATTCGAGCTAAATTAATACTATTAAAATAATAAAAAAATTACTCTATCGGTTAAAATTTGGAGGTCTTTTTCTACTCTGGGGCCTTAAGCGACCTCTTCATTCGCTTCTATAGTAGAGCTGACCATGCTCTTGATGTCATGCTCTTCACAAAACTTCAAGAACTCCTTATCCATGTACTCAATGCCATTATCAATTCTAAGGCACTTGACCTTCCTTCCAATTTGGTTTTCCACTTCTTAAATTTTGCAAAGACATCAAACTTGTTTTTTATAAAATAAATCCAACCTTTTTTGAAATAGTCTTTGGCTCAAGTAATGTCTCTATATGTTATATTAACTGCTCAGTTAGTGGTTTTCTATGTTATTATCTTCCCAACAAAAACAAATAACAGAATTAAGTAAATAATAGTCACTACAAAGAACACGCTTTGCATTATTAGACCAACTGCAATACTATAACGTGGACCGTTTGATATAAGTATATATGTAGCATGCTTGTGGCTATTTTAACTAAAGAACACTTTTTTGGAGAAAACTTTGTCTTATTTTTGTGACGGAAATTCAAGAAAAGAAAAATTAGATGAGTTGAGATGTTTTTGCTTTTTGGTGGTGTTAGTTTTTGTTCAATTATATTTTAGTGGGTGTTTTGGTTGCCGGGAGCAAGAGAGAATAGCTCTCTTACAACTCAAAGCTTCCATGATCAACTTTACAGATGAAAATAATTTTACATCTTGGGACTCAAGCAAAAACATTATGAGATCAACCAAAAGTTAAAGCCCTTTCATAAAAGTATATCCACAAGGTCATTGGTTCTTTTTTCTTCTCTCAATGTAAGTATTCATTCATCAAAAGAAAAGAAAATATCTTCTTCCACCATTTCTATTTAGAAAAGGTTGTCATTTTAGTGGGTGGAAAGAACACCACAATGCAGAGTCTTAGTCTTTGGACATCTTGTTTCTCACATAGAAAAAAAAAAAACAAAAGTAAAAGAAGTTTTGGTCATCTCAAATAATGGATGAAACTTTTTTGTTTTCGAAAAAAAAAAAAAGTACAGCTATGATCCGAGAAAGCTCCTTTGTATAGGGATGAAGCTAGGTGTGGTCCAAAAGGATCTGGGCCTCGACCTTAAGGGAAAAGGAAAAAGTATATTCTCCACTAATTTATATTTGGCTTCTTCTTTCCAAAGTCTTGGCCCCCTTTTTCTTATAATTTTACATTGATTTCATTATAATAATGTAGTTAGAAAGAATGGTATTTTGTGTCTAGTAATGTATTATGTACAAAACAATGTTTTTGTGTCTTTGTTCTTTGTTATTAGTTTATTAATACTAAATTGAATTTTTCCTGGATTTTTTTCTTATACTTTGCCTCCCTAATTCAAAATTCTAGCTCCATCCTTGCCTACTTTTCTTTTAGTAGTGGATGTAGCTTTCCTACTTGTTGATTGGATTAGACAAAAACTAAGATAGAGAGGAAAACATGAATGAATTAGATAGGAAAAAAATAAATTTGTGTTGTTTTTCTTCTATTTTCTTTTATTTTTTTCTCTCAAAGATCTAGGGATTTGGTAAATTCCTATAACAAAGTAGAACAACATTATGAAATCAACCAAAATTCAAACTTCTTTTGTGTGAAACTATATCAGCAAGGCCATTGGTTCTTTTAATTTACTTCCCTCAGTCAAAGTATTTATTCATCAAAAGAAAATAAGTTATCTTCTTGCACCCTTTTTTATTTAAAAAGATCGCCATCGGAGCTAGGTGGAAAGGCACCATGATGCAAACTACGAAATCTTAGTTCGGTCATCTCAAATAATGGATGTACTTTTTGCTTTTGGAAAAAAAAGCACAAGATATGATCTGAGAAAGTAGTATGTGTAGTGGGTGAAGCTTTCCAGCTTGTCGAAGGGATTAGATAAAAGGGAAATTAAGAGAGAAAGGAAAACGTATGTATTAGATAGGGAAAAAAAAGAAGTTAAAAATGAAAAAGTTGTTAGGACATATGAAAATTATGTTGGGAACATATGTCAATATTTTATGTAATTGACTAATCTTTTGACAAAACGCACTTTTCTTGTAATTGGTAGATCTAGGATGTGTTTAATGCTTCAAGGAATAAGGTTTCAAGTTCAAGTGTTAAACCCATGCAAGTCTATCCAAGAATCAAGAAAAAAAGTGTTGGATTTTAAAGCTCGACAGTTAGTATCTATTGATGCTTAAAAAGCTGTTTCAACTCGAAGCTCGATAGCTGCATGATAGATTTTATGAAATTCAATTTTTCAGAGCTGATTTCACTCCAATCCGTGAGTATGTGTTTAGGCTTTCTTTTCTCACAATCCTAAACATATATAAGGATTATTTTAAAGGCTGTCAAAGGTTGCGCAAGTGTAAAGCAAAGTTTTGTTAATGCAAATTGTGACTGGAGACAGAATTTGTCCTAGTTCATCTTTCTCTTGAAGAAGCTGCTATATTTGTGCACCGTAAGGTTTTGTAACCAAGGAGCTTTGTGATCTTCATTGTGTGATGAACTGAAGAATTTTGTAACCAATATCTTTCTCAAGTCGGTAATTAAGTCACGTACTGGGATCCGCGCATCTATTGGTTAGTCACGTACTGGGAGCCGTGCAATAATAGGAGAGATTGTTACTACAGAACAAATCCAATTGAATATTGGAATAAAAGTTCAACTGTAAGTTGGTATAAGGTACTGAGATTCATTTACTTGTAACAACTTATTGTGATAATAGTGAATTCTTGAGAGATTTCTCTTTTCTTTGGAAAATATTAAAAATATTAAACATTTTGCTACATAAACTTTTATAGATTAATGTGGTAATAAGTACAATTGGTGGATTTTAAAATTTTTAATGAGTATTTGATTTTTTTTTTTTTTTTTTTTGGTGATTTGCAACATAATAGTTTGTAAAGACAATAAAGTAAAGTCTAGGGTCGGACTAAGACAATTTTATGCCTAAGGCAACAATTTTATTTGAGACTTTTTATTTTATTTTATTCAAATATCATTTAGATGTCATTATTAAATTTTATATTATATCTCTAATTTTTTTTAAATTTCATTTTTCTTGCTATTATATACAAAATTACTATGTTTCTAAATTTATGTTTTTCTAACATCTACTTTTAAATTTGAGCTGATTTTGGAGTATCATTTCAAAGTATTTCAATGTTTGATATATAAAAAAGTGTTAATTTCCCTCTAAAATGAGGTGAGTTTATTTTCTTTTCTTATGTAAAACAACATGCTTTTAATGTGGTATTATCTTTTTGCATATGACTTTTATGTGTTTGCTTTTAAAATGATGTGTGCCTAAAAAGACCAGGGCTTTATGGTGCTTCAAAACAATATCCCCCATTGCAAATGAAGTAGGGCAAAATACTTCAAAATTTTATTGTTTGCTAGTTGTTTCCTTTTTTTAAGTTTCATAGGATTTTTTTTTCATGCATATTTAAGAGTAATCAATTCATGTTGTTTAGACGGCATCTATTTGCTTTGCTTTGATTGAATGCATATTCATGTTAAGCTGGACTTGTCATTATGGTGAGGGAATGGTGGGTATACAGCTTCAAATTTCACTGTTCAGTGAAATCCCATTTTCAAGGTGCAATTTTACTCTTTGATATACTAATCAAATTGTTGTGGTTAAATGATTAAATTTACTATATCCTAATAGCTTAAACTTTTGAGACCATCGGTAATTTAACATTTAACCACACAATTCAAACACTTCCTTCTGCAGTAATTTATCTCCAAAACAAACCCAATAGAAGCAAAAAAAATTAGAATTACTATCAAATCATCTATATTTTTACCAAAGGTTAAGAATGTTCTCTCTTCCATCTGGAGGATACCTATATTTGCATTGGCTTTTGGCTTAGGCTGCATAAATTCCTTGCATGCTAAGATTGTATATGACAAAGCTCCAATAGATGATATAGTATTGATCAATGATTGAGTTTGTTTTGTGATGCTGTTTTAGATGTGATTTAATGGTAAGGGTTTCAGTTAAAACTCAAGAAATAACTTGCATCTTGAAAATGGAAATTCTCACAACATGCTTCCCTCATCATTAGTTATAACTGCTAACTAGGCATTAAATAATTTAAATTGCTTCTTCAAGATTGTATTTTATTTGCTATCGTAACTTAAATATTTGATCCCATGACGTGTACAAAAGGAAACCTATATAGATCTGTAAGCATGAGAGAAACCTAAACATAAAAAAATAAAAAAGACAAATCAAATAAATAAACAAGAAATTCTATTTTTTACTCAACAAGAAATAACAGCTGGCAGTACAATTTAATTTCTATATATAACGTAGCTCGGAGTTGTTCTTTCATCAGCAAACGTTTTCTTCTAACAACTCTCATAAAAGGTTTCAGAAGAGAAAAATGATGATGATGGGGGAAACATGGTCTCAACTAGGCTCACTGATTGCAACCGCAATGTTTCTTTGGGCCATGTTTGACAAATATTTCCCTCACCATCTTCGTAGCCTAATCCTAAGTCATACTAATAAATTGACTAGTTTTATGTACCCTTATATCCAAATTAAGTTCCCTGAATTCACTGGCGAGTATCTTAAGCGTAGTGAAGCCTATGCTGCCATTGAAACATACCTCAGTAGCAAGTCCTCCAGCGAAGCAAAAAATCTTAAAGCAGTAGTTGTCAAAGACAGCAGTCAACCTGTACAACTGAGCATGGACGAGAACGAAGAAGTTACAGATGAATTTGAAGGCATGAAGGTTTGGTGGGGTGTAAAGAAAATCCCCCCAAGAACACAGTCATTTTCTTTCTACCCAGAGATGGAGGAGAAGAGGTATTACAAGCTCACTTTCCATAAATCTCACCGAGAAACTCTCTGTGGGAAATACATCAATCATGTCCTGCAAGAAGGAAAAGCAATAACGGTGAGAAATCGACAAAGGAAGTTGTGCATCAACAATCCTAGTCAGAATTGGGGTGGCTACAGATCAACCAAATGGAGCCATGTCACTTTTGAGCACCCAGCAAGTTTTGACACTTAGGCCATGGACTCGAAGAAAAAGGAAGAAATCATCAATGACCTTATTAAGTTCAGTGAGGGAAAATATTATTATGCTAAGATTGGCAAGGCCTGGAAGCGTGGCTATCTACTCTATGGTCCTCCTGGAACTGGTAAGTCTAGCATGATTGCTGCTATGGCTAACTACTTGAACTACGATATCTATGATCTTGAATTGACGACGGTTAAGGACAACACGGAGCTGAGGAGGCTTTTGATCGAGACGACAAGTAAGTCTATTATTGTGATTGAAGATATTGATTGCTCACTTGATCTTACGGGTCAACGAAAAAAGAAAGAGGATCAAGAGAAGGATGAGGAAAAGAAGGACCCCGCTAGTAAAATGGCCAAAGGAGGAGAAGAAAGTAGTAGTAAGGTCACTCTCTCTGGTTTGTTGAATTTTATAGATGGGCTTTGGTCAGCTTGTGGGGGAGAGAGGATCATTGTTTTCACCACTAATTATGTGGAAAAGCTTGATCCGGCTCTCATTAGGAGGGGACGTATGGATATGCACATAGAAATGTCCTACTGTGGCTTTGATGCATTCAAGGTTCTTGCCAAGAATTATTTGGATGTTGACTCACATGAATTGTTTGCGACCATTGACCATTTGTTGGAGGAAACCGATATGACACCTGCTGATGTTGCTGAGAATTTGATGCCTAAGTCACAGAATGAAGATGCTGAGACTTGTTTAAAGAAATTGATTGAAGCTATTAAGACGGCCAAAGAGGAAGCAACAAAGAAGGCTGAGGAAGAGGCACGGTTAAAGGCAGAGAAAGAAGTGAAAGAGAAGCAAGAAGCTACTCAAGAAGATGTGAAAGTTGATGAGTCTTTAGCTAAAGATGTCAAAGAGAATGGTGTTGATGTTGTGAAAGATGACAAGACATTGGGTAAAGAGGTGAAAGAAAATGGAGTCACCGCCTGAAGTAAACTAGGATACAATTATGACTGAATTTGTTCTTGTGTGCTCTGCATTATGCATATTAAAAGCCATCATATGCTATATTGATGCTTGAAGAATGTGAAAAGATGTGTAATAGTACTATGGTGGTTAGAACTACTAGTCTACTAGGCTGTAGTGTGTAGATGTTTGTATGTTTTAAGTTTGTTTAATAAGAATTACTCTGTTCCTATAAGATTCAATAAGAACTACTCTGTTCTGATAATATATGAATCAAGCGGGACCCATCACCTTTACCATACTGTTCATGCTTTTTTTTTTTTTTCTTTTTTTATATATAAAAAGAACAGATGAGAAGTCAAAATAGCCAAATACCACAATTTTCAGAAATTTTTAGCAAAAAAACACTGTTTTGGAAATAAATGAGAATATAGCACTTTTTCTGGAACTCGAGTTTCAGAAACTCGAGTTCCTCATCAGTTCCGCCACTGTGGCACTGCTGAGCTAGAATTTGTGTGATTAAAAAAAATAATGTGGTACTCGAGCCTGGCAAACTCGAGTTTCATGCAACAAAGTACTCGAGTATAGCAGCCTCGAGTACCTTTTATAAAAAAACATTATGTTTATATTTATTTTTATGGTACTCGAGCTTGGTAAGCTCGAGTACCTTGTAAGGAACTCGAGTTTACTAAACTCGAGTTCCTTATAACTTTTTTTTTTTTTTGGGATAATCGACAAATAAACATAAACATAAAAATAAGTAGTTTTTTTTATGTTTTTATTTATTTAAATAGAAGCATTGTAAAATATAGAGATTTTAATTTCAAAATATGAATTAATTTCTACATTAATTAAATTGTTTATTTTTTTCTCATAAAAATTGTTCACTGTTTTCTGCAAAAACTATTTCTACGATTTTGCATAAAATTATTTTATGTTTAGCATTATTTAAAAAATTGTTCACTCTCTTTTCTACATAAATTATTTTTCGTTTACTATTTAAAAAATTGTTCATTGTTTTCTCATAAAACACCTACTGAAATCGTGTTTTCTAAATTTAAACGCAAAATCTGAAGGCTTTTTCATGCATGCTTAAATTTCACAATAATCGAATTTGTTTTTCTGCATTGGTAAATTCTATTTCTACATTAATAAAATTTGCTCTCTGCACATCATGTTTACTGTATATTCGAATTTGCGTACTGCATTCATAAAATTTGTTTTCTGCATTAATTAAAACTGTTCATTGTTTTCTCATAAAAATTGTTCATAGTTTTCTGCAAAAACTATTTCTAAGATTTTACATAAAATTATTTTATGTTCAGCATTATTTAAAAAATTGTTCACTCTCTTTTCTGCATAAATTATTTTCTGTTCACTATTTAAAAAATTGTTCACTGTTTTCTCATAAAACATCTACTGAACATCAATGTAGTAATGGTGGACAGGTCACCCCCAAAATTGATGCATAAACTTTTCAGGGATGCTCTGCATCCTTGAAAACAGTGCATTACAAAGGGTTACATATCTGTGTATTCACGTGAGTGTGGATGGGTACTTCTGGTCTGGGCTCAACAGTGCCGAGCTGTTGAGCAGCACATGTAGAACTGTTTATTATCTTTGGTCATTTTCAAGGATGCTAGTCAAAACGCTCTTCCCATAATTCGTGACTACTAGTTAGAAGAAATAGCACATGGTAAAGCCATCTTGAACCTTGAAATTGAGCTGTCAAACAATCACATCTCATAAATATGTACATTAAAAGCATCACTTTGCTCCTAGAACCATCACTCTTACAAATTAAGCTACCCCACAGCCTGAAACACTGAAATATCTTTTGTAATCGTGAAAAAATAGTGAAATTTTTTTTAAATAGTGAACAGAGAATAATTTACGAAGAGAAGAGAGTGAGCAATTTTTTAAATAATGGTGAATAGAAAATAATTTTATGCAGAATGCTAGAAATAGTTTATGCAGAAAACAGTGAACAATTTTTATGAGAAAACAATGAACAATTTTAATTAATGCAGAAAACAGATTTTATGAATGCAATAAGTAAATTCGAATATACAATAAACATGATGTGCAGAGAGCAAATTTTATTAATGTAGAAATAGATTCTATCAATGCAGAAAAATAGATTTGATTATTGTGAAATTCAAAATGCTAAAAAAGCATTCAGATTCAGCGTTTAAATTTAGAAAACACGATTTCACTAGGTGTTTTATGAGAAAATAGTGAACAATTTTTTTAATAGTGAATAGAAAATAATTTACGCAGAAAAGAGAGTGAACAAATTTTTAAATAATGCTAAACAGAAAATTATTTTATGCAAAATCGTAGAAATAGTTTATGCAGAAAGCAGTGAACAATTTTTATGAGAAAGCAATAAACAGTTTTAATTAATGCAGAAAACAGATTTTGTGAATGTAGAAAGCAGATTCGAATATACAATAAATATGATGTGTAGAAAGCAAATTTTATTAATTTAGAAATAGATTTTGTCAATGCAGAAAAATAGATTCGATTATTGTGAAATTCAAACATGGATAAGCATTCAGATTTGGCGTTTAAATTTAAAAAACACGATTTTACTAGGTGTTTTATGAGAAAACAGTGAATAATTTTTCAAATAGTGAACAGAGAATAATTTACGCAGAGAAGAGAGTGAACAATTTTTTAAGTAATGGTGAACAGAAAATAATTTTATGCAAAATGCTAGAAATAGTTTATGTAGAATACAGTACTGTTCCATTGAATTTCTAAACAAATTCATATGATCTGTACAACTAATGTACATACTTTTTCATTGAATTTTCATTATTTTGTACTTTCTACGAAGTCAAATTTCTTAACAAGTCTAGACTATCTGTACATCTTATGTACACCCTCACAATTTGGTACGTTCATTGATTTTCCATTGATTTTTCCCGAATTTCTACATTCAACTAATTCAAACTTTTTTACAAATTCGAATTATTCGAGGCATTTACCATTAGGTGATTTATACGAATCATTCATTTTTTTTTCATGGAGTTTGTCCATTATTCATATGGTACATACTTTAAAAAACACAAAAACCATTTAAGTGCAATAGCCGCGCCATTGCTAAAAATAGTTTATGCAGAAAACAGTGTATAATTTTTATGAGAAAACAGTGAACGGTTTTAATTAATGCAAAAAACAGATTTTATGAATGCAGTAAACAGATTCGAATATACAGTAAACATGATGTGCAGAGAGCAAATTTTATTAATATAGAAATAGATTTTATCAATGCGGAAAAACAAAATCAATTATTGTGAAATTTAAGCATGCATGAAAAAGCATTTAGATTTGGCGTTTAAATTTAGAAAACACGATTTCACTAGATGTTTTATGAGAAAAAAATGAACAATTTTTTAAATAGTGAATAGAAAATAATTTACGCAGAAAAGAGAGTGAAAAAATTTTTAAATAATGCTGAACATAAAATAATTTTATGCAAAATCGTAGAAATAGTTTTTGCAGAAAACAGTGAACAATTTTTAAGAAAATAATAAACAATTTAATTAATGTAGAAATTAATTCATATTTTTAAATTAAAATCTCTATATTTTACAATGCTTCTATTTAAATAAATAAAAACATAAAAAAAAATTACTTATTTTTATGTTTATGTTTATTTGTTGATTATCCCAAACAAAAAAAAAAAAAGTTACAAGGAACTCGAGTTTACTAAACTCGAGTTTCTTACAAGGTACTCGAGTTTGGTGAGCTCGAGTACCACAAAAGTAAACATAAACATGATGTTTTTTAAAAATGGTACTCGAGTTTGGTATACTCGAGTACTGTGTTGCATGGAACTCGAGTTTGACAAGCTCGAGTACCACGTTATTTTTTTTAATCGCACAAATTCCAGCTCAGCAGTGCCACGGTGGCGGAATTGATGAGGAACTCGAGTTTCTGAAACTCGAGTTCTAGAAAAAGTGGTACATTCCCATTTATTTCCGAAACAGTGCTTTGTTGCTAAAAATTTCTGAAAATTATGGTATTTGGCCATTTTGGCCAATCCACAGTATTAACAGTATTCATCATTTTATTTTAAAAAATTCTTAGAGATGGCTTGTGGGAAGAAACAAAAGCCGCATTTGCTTGCAATTTTAAAAACTGATAATCCAGGGTTATTTTCCTAGTTGTTATCTCATTGCCAAAGCCGGCCCAAGACAAATTGAGGCTTACGGCAACAATTTTATTTGAGTTTTTTTTTTTAATTTATTCATTCAAGTATCATAAAAATATCATTATTAAATTTTATATTGTAACTTTATTTTTAATTTTATTTTTCTACCTTTTTGATAGACAAAATTACTGATTATATTTTTAAATTTAAGTTTTTCTAATATCTACTTTTAACATTTTTCAAATGACTTTTTTATTTACTTTAAATAAAGTGATACAAGGTGAAAGAAAATTGAAATATAATTTCCAATTTGATTTTGAGAGAGAGAGAGAGAGATTATTTGGTGTAGGTCATGTGAAAGATTGGACGGCTAATATTGACATTCCATTGTGTGGGAGAGGGACATATAAAAAATTGAAATCTAAAGTCATTATAAGAAATTAACTTTGATGATAATTTGACGCAATCATTTGATTTTATTTTTGTTAAAAAGTTTAGGATTTCAAATGAGTTGGGTTGTTATTATTCCGACCCTTTTAGAGGCCTTCTTGAAGTGAGAGAGTTCACATTTTTTTAATTGTAAAAAATAATTTAAAATTTAAAATTTTTGCTGCCCTAGACAATGGCTTAATTAGCCTTGCCTAAGGGCCAGCCTGGTTCATTGTGCCAATATTTTTTTCACTTTGAAGCTACATCCTTATATCTTTTTAAAACATTCATAGCATTTTCACCTCTTTGGTGAAAGCACATATCTTTTGTCTTTTTTTTCTTTTCTCAATGAAAATGAGTACATTAGCCGTCTCTTCCATCTTCTCGAACGAGTTGAACCTTGGGCAAACTTACTATTTACTTATTGCATTCTTTGATATTTGTCTCACTCTGGCACGGAGGACTTGAAGAAGAAGATGGAAGAGACGAGTGCTCAGATTCACGGTCAAAAATGATGAAGACTAAAATTATGAAAGAATATTTGAGTAAAGAATTAATTTGAGATCCTGGGCCCTGGCATTGCTTCCTTGGTGAGAGTAAAAGTAAAACACGTGTTGTGCAGTGGAGAGATTAAGTAAACTTCTTTTAAACTTCCTACTTAAAAAATAATCCTACATTCTTCATTATTTACAAAATTGCCATAGTAAATAGTAAGTTAAAAATCTTATATAAAATGTGAATAGGATTATAAATAAATATTTTTTAAAATCCCACTTTATTTAAGATCTCTAAAAAAAATTTAAATTAAATTCATTATTTTATATAAAAGTAACAATTATTTTATATATTTATTTTTCAAGAACCTTGAAATGGGCAATGGGACAAGTAATAGAAAGAGGAACAGTGGTTCAACTTTCAAGAAATAAAATTGGTAAATTTAGGAAAAATGCTTGTCAGTAGTGCATAATAAATTCATAGTGTCGAGTTTCCTTTTTATAGATAATGTATTAAGAAACAATAATGTTTTTGTTTTTGTTGATAGGTGATTGCATATTGATATATTAAGAAACAATGATTTTGTATATTTGTATTGTTTGATAGTTTTTTAATACTATATGGATGCATATTTGAAGTTTAGTGTTTTTTTTTTTTTCCCCCGCTTATCCTAGCCCCCCTAACTCAAAATCTTGGGTCTGTCCTTGAGACGAAAAACAAATCACCGGAGTGATACCAATGCTAGGAGCTCACTACTGAACATTTTCCGTTAAAGCAATATCAAAACCAAAGTTTCTAGCCTCTTCTGAGTGTGCGACTTCTTGAGTTTAGGCATTCTCAAATAAATGCAAAGCTTGTAATACCAATGCTATGGACTAGTCATCGCTACAAAATATTTCCTAGGAAAGCATTATTGAAACTGAAGATTCCTGTCTCTTCTTGAGTGTGCATCTTCTCAAATTAATAATGCAAAATTCATATATATCATTATCACGAACTAGTGTTCACTATAAAAACCCTTTACAAGAAGGCACTAATAGTATGTTTGGTTTAGATGATTTTAGAGAGGATGAAAGAAAAGAAAGAGGAAAATAGAAGAGAAAATGGTTGGGAGGGAAAGGGGGGGGAGGGGGGGGGGGACATAAAATTGGTGGAGTCCATGTGTGAGACCTACCAAAACACAATCTCCCCAAACTGGAGAGAAAATAAAGAGTGAGGAATTGTTACAGTCTAATGACTAAACTACCCTCTCTTCTTTATATGCGTTGATTGCTCTTTCTTTTTTTCTTTTTTTTCTTTTTTTCTTTTTTTTTCCAAGTGAAGACAAAGCACATAATAGAAATAGTATGAACTAGTCATCACTAGGAAACATTTTCCAAAAATATATACGAATCCGGGAAGCACCATTTAAGCCTAATTCTCTGGCCTCTTCTTGACTTTAGGTATTCTCAAATAATGCAATATTGGATTTAATCAGGAGGAAAAACAAATTGACGCATGATTTGACCTGTTTTTTAAAACGTCTTTTTAGTGAATAAATAAAATCATATTTGTTTGATTCTCAAAAAAAAAATCATATTTGTTTATAATTTCATACTTTCATTGTTTGGTTTAGTTTTAGGAGCACATTGTGCATAAAAATTAAAAAAAGGAGGAAGTTAACAAATATAAAATAAATAATAATAAAAAAGTCTTCCATGCCATTATTTAAAAACCACTTAAGCTATCCAAGTAACCAATTACTACCATACTATGGCACCAGCACGGCGTTACCAACAAAACCTAAGCTGCCACAACTATAACTATCTAAAGATAAATTTCAAAATTGAAAAGCAAAAAAAAAAAGAAAAAAAAAATTGGTTATTTAATTTTAGCATTGGGAAAAAATTAAAAATTCTTACTCCATACTGATATTGTCTTGTGCCTGAGAATGTGAAAGTTTTGTTATGTACAAAAAAGTTGTTTATATGGATTTAAAAGTAATTTAATTTATATAATAGTCATAGTTATAAAATGTTAAATCTTTATTATTGATTTACTTTCATGATATACTTAAGTCATATTAAAATTTTGTATTGTAGATGAAGTGACTAACAAAGCTACTCGACAACTTGAGTTGTAATTTGCAAGTATGAAGACTTTTAGTGCTAAATTTGCTACTAACGTTAAGTAGATTGAGTGCAATTCATATTAAATATATACTTATTCTAATTTACCTAATATGTTATGTTTTATTTTTAATTTAATTATCTCTCAAGGTAATTAATAATATAACTTTATTTTATTTTACATGCCACTGGAATAGGTGCTTCTAGGAAGGTTGATAAGTGATAACTTGAAAGGGTCCATGACATCAATTTATAATATTGTGTGTGTTATTTTATGGTTATGATATCATTAGTGAAATTTGAATTTGAATTGTGTAAATTTTAAATATATACCTTTAAATTGCTTTATTTGAATTTTTATGGTGGTTTGAACACAAGTGTTGGAATTTGTTAAAGAACTGTGCATTATCCATTCCAAGTTCATTTGATGGTTAAAAGATTAGTCTTTTACTTTTTTGGGTAATTATTTGTTGGATGACTTACCAAGTGTAAAACAAATAAATAAATAAATAAATATATATATATATATATATATATATATATATATGTGTGTGTGTATCATGTCAAGAAAGTCTTTGGTTTCTTGTTGGGTTTTGGTCTTCTAGTCTTCTGAGGTAGATTTAGCCATTACAGCCGCGAATTCATTGAAACTAATGACACCATCGCCATTGGTATCAGCCTCCTTGATCATCTCTGTCAGCTCCTTATACGTTAGTGGTTGACCCGTTTAAAGCTTAATCATAGCTCCACTAAATTGTTGACTTTCAACTTTTGGCTGGTATATATTCAGGCATTCTTCAATGCCATAAAATTCCTTATTGTCTGGTTTTACTTGAATTCCTACAAACTACCCGATTAAATTAAGTAAGAAAATGAGCATAATGATTCTAGTGTAGAAAAAAAAAAAAAAAAAGAATTCCCAAAGATTAGTAACTTGGCATAAATAGAAGAATGCATAAAAATTCATCGAAAAATTGAGAGAAAGAGAGAGAGAACCTTTTTTTTGAATTCTAGCAAACTACCCGATTAAATTAAGTGAGAAAATGAGCATAAAGATTCTAGTGTAGAAAAAAAAAAAGAAAAAAAAAAAGAAAAGAAAGGATTTCCAAAGATTTGTAATTTGGCATAAATAGAAGAATGTATAAAAAAAATTCATTGAAAAATTGAGAGAGAGAGAGAGAACATTTTTTGTGAGAGAAAACTATGCATAGAATGGAATAGAGAGTTACAAATTTATAGTAAAAGAATGTGAATAAGAAGAGACAAAATAAAGGAAGATGCAAAGGAATAAAAAGAATAATATTTATGTAGAGGGTAGTGGGAAGATGAAAAGAAGAATAATAATATTTATGTATAGGGTAGTGGGGAGATGAAAAGGTAAGGGTGGAGAAAGGTTGGAAAAAAGTGTAAATATTAAAATAAAATAAAAAGTAAATGTTAAAAACAATTATAGAAAAATTGGAAAGATAATGATAATGAGGTGGACGCTGATGTGGCTTAACTGGAGCGTAGCAATAACAAATGCTACGTTTTAACTTTTAGATATATATAAATATAGATTAACAATATAAAAAGAAGATACCATGATAATGGGTGGAAAGACACCATTGATGCGAAGTCTTAGGCCAGGTCTCCTCAAATACTGCAAACTTTGGAAAAAAAAGCACGAGATACGATTTTGGAAAGGGCCATTCTTTGTTAAAAGGATCCCTAATAATAAATAATAATAAAAAAGGAGAAAGTGATTGACACTGAAGAAAAATGGAAAAAGAAAAAAGATGTAACAATACCAGTAGACGCTAGCTAGTGGATGTAATGTAACTTTTTTGCTTGTTGAAAAAATAACTAGACATGAAAAAGAAAAAGTGTTGGTTATATATAGTTGGAATCTGCGAATAGCTTTAAGGAACGCGCTTTGCATTATTAGAGCAAGTGTGGGCGTTTTTATAACTGTATACAAGTAGGATGGTGACGGTCTATTTATTATCATAAAAGATATGTTTAACCTATCCAATGGTCTAGATTATCAATAAGTTTATAATTATACATAATTATGACCCTATCAAATTTGAAGAGGAATTGCTTTATTATCGTTTATTAGCACGTAATCCATGCAAACACATAAATGCATTTAAAATTAAAAACATTTTTTATTATAAAAATATAAATAATTAATCAAATTATTAAAAAATAGCATGTAACACATGTATACGTTTAAATACATTTAAAATTAAACACAATTTTTATCTTAAAAATATAAATAATTAGCCAATTTTTTTAAAGTAAATGTAATTAGTCACATATAAAAAATTTTATCCAAAATTTAATACTACTTATAATCATTTTATTTTCTAATTTTTAATAAGATAGAATGTGTGATGATTTTTATTGAGTATATGTGATTAGTTTTTTTTTTTCTTTTTTAATTTTAATTTTATAGTTCATTAATATTAGATTCTTAGTATTTTGCACTCATTAACTCACTTGGCATGAAAATTAAAAAACTTATGAGGACACATGACATAAACTTAAGTAGATAATTATAATGTGGTCCTTACATAAATTTAGACACATGGCGCATTATTGGATTCTAATTTCGAATTCTAATTGAACTTTCTCTAGTTTTGCCTATTAATATATATATATATATATATATATATATTACTTTATTCCTTATTAGAGTTGTTGAATAATTAAATTTCAATATTACTTTCATAAAATTCATATGCATTTTTTAATTGAAGAGTTCAAATAATAATTGATTTTGATACGATTCTTTGTTAAAAGGATCCCTATAAAGATGTAACAATACCGTTCAAAATAGATTGGAAAATTTAAAATCGACTGAACAGAAATGTATTGCGAAACTCGTCATTGACCCCAAGTCCTTGGCATCTTTTTAAAGTTTAGCTGTTTAGTTCTTCCTAAATACTGCAAAATTCATATATTACTACTCTACTTCCCTCCACTCCTTCTCCCTCACCCTCACCCTCACCCTCAATCCAAATGCGCCATAAATCTCTATCATCTTCTTAATTTCATATTCTCATATAATGAAATGCTCATAATACCAAGGGCATAGATTGGTCATCACTAAACATTATCTATGAAGAAAGTACCGAATACACTGACAAAGTCTTTGGCTTCTTGTTGGGGAGAAATTATTAGGTCAATTAGGGGGTTGCTAACATGGTCCTCCTTGACCTCTCAATTGATAAAATGTTATTATTTATGCCAATGTCACATTATCTGGTAATGTCTCTATTTGTTATATGCTCAATTAGTGGCTTTTCATGATATTATCTTCCCAACAAAAATAAATAACGGAAGTAAGTGAATAATGATCACTACAAAGAACAGGCTTTGCATTATTAGACTAACTACAATACTATAACATGGACGGTTTGATACAAGTATATATGTAGCATGCTTGTGGCTATTTTAACTGAAGACCACTTTGTTTGAAGAAAACTATCCTATTTTTGTCACGGAAATTCAGGAAAAGAAAAATTAGATGAGTTGAGATGTTTTTTCTTTTTGGTGGTGTTAATTTTTGTTCAATTAGATTTTAATGGGTGCTTTGTTTGCTGGGAGTAGATAGAATAGTTCTCTTACAACTCAAAGCTTCCAATCAAATACACAGATGATAATAATTTTACATCTTGGGACTCAAGCAAAAACATTATGAAATGATATTGAAATCAACCTAAAGTCAAATCTCTTTCATAAAAGTGTATCCGCAAGGCCATTGGTTGTTTTTTATTCCCTCAATGAAAGTATTCATTCATTAAAAGAAAAGAAAATATATTCTTGTACCTTTTTTATTTAGTAGAAATGTTGCCATTGTAGTGGGTGGAAAGGCACCACGATGCAGAGTTTTAGAGTTTGTTTGACATCAGCTTTTAGGATTAGTTTTTAACTTTTAGCTTTTATGTACAAATTTTTAAAATCTCATTTTTTTCTCGCATTTTCTCACTTTTTCAAAAAATTTTAAAGTATAAGTATACTTTAACACACTTTTAGCAAAAAATTTTCATCAAAAAATTAAATAAACTGTTCCCAAACGGGCACTTAGTCTTGGTCATCATGTTTCTCACATAAAAAGAAAATAGAAATAAAAGAAGTCTTGTTCATCTCAAATAATGGATGTAACATTTTTGCTTTCAAAAAAAGCACAAATATGATATGAGAAAGCTCCTTTGTATAGGGATGAAGCCAGGTGGGGTCCAAAGGGGCCCGGGTAGAAAGAGAAAAAGTATATTCTCCATAGTTTTATATTTGTCTCCCTTTTACAAAAAAATTGGCCTTTTTTTCTTATAATTTTACATTGATTTCATTATAATAATGTTGTAAGAAATAACGGTATTTTGTGTCTTGTAATGTATTACATACAAAACAAAATTGTCGTGTCTTTGTATTTGTTATTAGTTTGTTAAAACTAAATGGATATTCAATTAAATGGAATTTTATAATTTTCTTTTCTTATAGTTTACCTTCCAAACTCAAAATTTTAGCTGCATCCTTGCCTACCTTCGTATTAGTAGCGTATGTAACTTTCCTGCTTGTTGAATGGATTAGACAAAAACTAAGATAGAGAGGAAAATGTGAATGAATTAGATGAAAACAATAAATAAATAAATATATAAGTGTCTTATTTTTCTTCTATTTTCTTTTATTTTTTTCTCTTACGAATCTAGGAATTTGGTAAATTTCAATAAAAAAGCGCAATAACATTATGAGATCAAACAAAAGCCAAATTTCATTTGTGTGAAACTATATCAGTAAGGTTTACTTCTGGATTTGGCGTGGTAGTTAAGAGACTCAGCTGGTAGGATTATAGGAGCGTGTAGCAAGAAAATCAAGGCACCCCTCGAAGCTATGGAAGCTGAAGCCAAGGCTGTTGAATTCGGTTTGCACTTTGCGGGGGACTTCATGATCCAAGAGTTTGTTTTGGAGAGTGACTCATTGACTCTCATAAATGCTTTGAAAGAGACCTCTCCCCCACCCTCTTCTATAGCTGCTGTGGTGTATGGTTCGCTGTCTGATTCTCACAATTTTTGCCAAGTGGAGTTTTCCCATGTTGGTCGGCAAGCCAATAGACCGACTCATCTCTTAGCTAAATATGCTCTAGGCATTGATGACTTTTCTATTTGGTTCCTTGTTATATTGAACAAGCTTTTCTGAATGATGTATTGTTAATTCATTCTTTTCAATAAAGTTTTGAAGTATTTCAGATCCAAAAAAAAGAAAAAAAAAATAGACATAGAGAATTTATGTGCTTCGACAATTTGTCTACACGTATAGACGGTGACAAAGAAAATTCCCACTATAAAATAAAGATATTACAATAGTAGTACACATGCACTTTTACAATACGAAAACCCCAAATACACCCTTAATTCTCTCTCACAAAGAATAAAGAACACCCTATTTTATTTTCACTAGAGCTTGTAGCACCACTTTTTCTCTCACACTCATAAACATTGTCACATAACCCTTTATTCATATTAGGCTAGCAGGCTGGTTTGTGCTTCCTAATTCTATTTAGAGTAGGAAGCAACAGTCTTGTCTTACACGAATCCAAAACCAATTAGGAAGCCCAACATTCAGCCTTATTCATTTAGCTAGTTTATCAGGTGTTCTATTAAGCTTCTCAGCTCTTCCGTTTGTTGAGGTGTTCAGTAAAGTGCCTATTGATCAGGGGTGTGGTTTGGTACATTTGGGGGCCTTGAGTGAAAATTGATTTGACATTTTTTTATGTATTTAAATATGACTTTTTTTGAGAAAAAAAGATTTAATATTACTTAAAATTCTATTATTTTGTTTTAGATACAAAATTACTAATTAATAACGTATAATTTTTTTTTTCTTCAAAAAATCTATAGACACAAAAAAATTGACAAAACTTTTCACAGCTATTGATGTGGTAGATTGATAGTTGTAAGTAAAAAGGTGATGTCAGTAGTAGACTTAGATGAAAACTAGTAAAAGTTTGCAAGCTTCACTGTTGTGAAAAATGTTGTGAAATTCTATGTATTGCTCTTTTTTTTCTTTTTTCTTTTTGTGAGAGTGCTATATTCACAATATTTTTACAAAAATCCTAAGTATTAAGTTGTTACTGAGTCTAATTTGAATCCGCCACTGAAATTACTTTTTCCCCCACCAATAACAGCCAGTAACAACTTGTTACTTAGGATTTGTTTTAAAAAATGTTGTGAATGTATCATTTTTCTCTCTTTTTTTCTTGTATTTCATTTGATAAAAAAATATTATTTTATTTATTGACTAATATTCGAGCTAAATTAATACTATTAAAATAATAAAAAAATTACTCTATCGGTTAAAATTTGGAGGTCTTTTTCTACTCGGGGGCCTTAAGCGACCTCTTCATTCGCTTCTATAGTAGAGCTGACCATGCTCTTGATGTCATGCTCTTCACAAAACTTCAAGAACTCCTTATCCATGTACTCAATGCCATTATCAATTCTAAGGCACTTGACCTTCCTTCCAATTTGGTTTTCCACTTCTTAAATTTTGCAAAGACATCAAACTTGTTTTTTATAAAATAAATCCAACCTTTTTTGAAATAGTCTTTGGGTCAAGTAATGTCTCTATATGTTATATTAAATGCTCAGTTAGTGGTTTTCTATGTTATTATCTTCCCAACAAAAACAAATAACAGAATTAAGTAAATAATAGTCACTACAAAGAACACGCTTTGCATTATTAGACCAACTGCAATACTATAACGTGGACCGTTTGATATAAGTATATATGTAGCATGCTTGTGGCTATTTTAACTGAAGAACACTTTTTTGGAGAAAACTTTGTCTTATTTTTGTGACAGAAATTCAAGAAAAGAAAAATTAGATGAGTTGAGATGTTTTTGCTTTTTGGTGGTGTTAGTTTTTGTTCAATTATATTTTAGTGAGTGTTTTGGTTGCAGGGAGCAAGAGAGAATAGCTCTCTTACAACTCAAAGCTTCCATGATCAACTTTACAGATGAAAATAATTTTACATCTTGGGACTCAAGCAAAAACATTATGAGATCAACCAAAAGTTAAAGCCCTTTCATAAAAGTATATCCACAAGGTCATTGGTTCTTTTTTATTCTCTCAATGTAAGTATTCATTCATCAAAAGAAAAGAAAATATCTTCTTCCACCATTTCTATTTAGAGAAGGTTGTCATTTTAGTGGGTGGAAAGACACCTCAATGCAGAGTCTTAGTCTTTGGACATCTTGTTTCTCACATAGGAAAAAAATAAAAAAAACAAAAGTAAAAGAAGTCTTGGTCATCTCAAATAATGGATGAAACTTTTTTGTTTTCGAAAAAAAAAAAAAAAAGTACAGCTATGATCCGAGAAAGCTCCTTTGTATAGGGATGAAGCCAGGTGTGGTCCAAAAGGATCTAGGCCCCGACCTTAAGGGAAAAGGAAAAAGTATATTCTCCACTAATTTATATTTGGCTTCTTCTTTCCAAAGTCTTGGTCCCCTTTTTCTTATAATTTTACATTGATTTCATTATAATAATGTAGTTAGAAAGAATGGTATTTTGTGTCTAGTAATGTATTATGTACAAAACAATGTTTTTGTGTCTTTGTTCTTTGTTATTAGTTTATTAATACTAAATTGAATTTTTCCTGGATTTTTTTCTTATACTTTGCCTCCCTAATTCAAAATTCTAGCTCCATCCTTGCCTACTTTTCTTTTAGTAGTGGATGTAGCTTTCCTACTTGTTGAATGGATTAGACAAAAACTAAGATAGAGAGGAAAACATGAATGAATTAGATAGGAAAAAAATAAGTTTGTGTTGTTTTTCTTCTATTTTCTTTTATTTTTGTCTCTCAAAGATCTAGGGATTTGGTAAATTCCTATAACAAAGTAGAACAACATTATGAAATCAACCAAAATTCAAACTTCTTTTGTGTGAAACTATATCAGTAAGGCCATTGGTTCTTTTAATTTACTTCCCTCGGTCAAAGTATTTATTCATCAAAAGAAAATAAATTATCTTCTTGCACCTTTTTTTATTTAAAAAGATCGCCATCGGAGCTAGGTGGAAAGGCACCATGATGCAAACTACGAAATCTTAGTTCGGTCATCTCAAATAATGGATGTGCTTTTTGCTTTTGGAAAAAAAAGCACAAGATATGATCTGAGAAAGTAGTATGTGTAGTGGGTGAAGCTTTCCAGCTTGTCGAAGGGATTAGATAAAAGGGAAATTAAGAGAGAAAGGAAAACGTATGTATTAGATAGGGAAAAAAAAGAAGTTAAAAATGAAAAAGTTGTTAGGACATATGAAAATTATGTTGGGAACATATGTCAATATTTTATGTAATTGACTAATCTTTTGACAAAACGCACTTTCCTTGTAATTGGTAGATCTAAGATGTGTTTAATGCTTCAAGGAAGAAGGTTTCAAGTTCAAGTGTTAAACCCATGCAAGTTTACCAAGAATCAAGTAAAAAAGTGTTGGATTTTAAAGCTCGACAGTTAGTATCTATTGATGCTTAAAAAGCTGTTTCAACTCGAAGCTCGATAGCTGCATGATAGATTTTATGAAATTCAATTTTTCAGAGCTGACTTCACTCCAATCCGTGAGTATGTGTTTAGGCTTTCTTTTCTCACAATCCTAAACATATATAAGGATTATTTTAAAGGCTGTCAAAGGTTGCGCGAGTGTGAAGCAAAATTTTGTTAATGCAAATTGTGACTGGAGACAGAATTTGTCCTAGTTCATCTTTCTCTTGAAGAAGCTGCTATATTTGTGCACCGTAAGGTTTTGTAACCAAGGAGCTTTGTGATCTTCATCGTGTGATGAACTGAAGAACTTTGTAACCAATATCTTTCTCAAGTCGGTAATTACGTCACGTACTGGGATCCGCGCATCTATTGGTTAGTCACGTACTGGGAGCCGTGCAATAATAGGAGAGATTGTTACTACAGAACAAGTCCAATTAAATATTGGGATAAAAGTTCAACTGTAAGTTGGTATAAGGTACTGAGATTCATTTACTTGTAACAACTTATTGTGATAATAGTGAATTCTTGAGAGATTTCTCTTTTCTTTGGAAAATATTAAAAATATTAAGCATTTTGCTACATAAACGTTTATAGATTAATGTGGTAATAAGTACAATTGGTGGATTTTAAAATTTTTAATGAGTATTTGATTTTTTTTTTTTTTTTTTTTTTTTTTTGGTGATTTGCAACATAATAGTTTGTAAAGACAATAAAGTAAAGTCTAGGGTCGGACTAAGACAATTTTATGCCTAAGGCAACAATTTTATTTGAGACTTTTTATTTTATTTTATTCAAATATCATTTAGATGTCATTATTAAATTTTATATTGTATCTCTATTTTTTTTTTTTAATTTCATTTTTCTTGCTATTATATACAAAATTACTATGTTTCTAAATTTATGTTTTTCTAACATCTACTTTTAAATTTGAGCTGATTTTGGAGTATCATTTTAAAGTATTTCAATGTTTGATATATAAAAAAGTGTTAATTTCCCTCTAAAATGAGGTGAGTTTATTTTCTTTTCTTATGTAAAACAACATGCTTTTAATGTGGTATTATCTTTTTGCATATGACTTTTATGTGTTTGCTTTTAAAATGATGTGTGCCTAAAAAGACCAGGGCTTTATGGTGCTTCAAAACAATATCCCCCATTGCAAATGAAGTAGGGCAAAATACTTCAAAATTTTATTGTTTGCTAGTTGTTTCCTTTTTTTAAGTTTCATAGGATTTTTTTTTCATGCATATTTAAGAGTAATCAATTCATGTTGTTTAGACGGCATCTATTTGCATTGCTTTGATTGAATGCATATTCATGTTAAGCTGGACTTGTCATTATGGTGAGGGAATGGTGGGTATACAGCTTCAAATTTCACTGTTCAGTGAAATCCCATTTTCAAGGTGCAATTTTACTCTTTGATATACTAATCAAATTGTTGTGGTTAAATGATTAAATTTACTATATCCTAATAGCTTAAACTTTTGAGACCATCGGTAATTTAACATTTAACCACACAATTCTAACACTTCCTTCTGCAGTAATTTATCTCCAAAACAAACCCAATAGAAGCAAAAAAAATTAGAATTACTATCAAATCATCTATATTTTTACCAAAGGTTAAGAATGTTCTCTCTTCCATCTGGAGGATACCTATATTTGCATTGGCTTTTGGCTTAGGCTGCATAAATTCCTTGCATGCTAAGATTGTATATGACAAAGCTCCAATAGATGATATAGTATTGATCAATGATTGAGTTTGTTTTGTGATGCTGTTTTAGATGTGATTTAATGGTAAGGGTTTCAGTTAAAACTCAAGAAATAACTTGCATCTTGAAAATGGAAATTCTCACAACATGCTTCCCTCATCATTAGTTATAACTGCTAACTAGGCATTAAATAATTTAAATTGCTTCTTCAAGATTGTATTTTATTTGCTATCGTAACTTAAATATTTGATCCCATGACGTGTACAAAAGGAAACCTATATAGATCTGTAAGCATGAGAGAAACCTAAACATAAAAAAATAAAAAAGACAAATCAAATAAATAAATAAGAAATTCTATTTTTTACTCAACAAGAAATAACAGCTGGCAGTACAATTTAATTTCTATATATAACGTAGCTCGGAGTTGTTCTTTCATCAGCAAACGTTTTCTTCTAACAACTCTCATAAAAGGTTTCAGAAGAGAAAAATGATGAT
This sequence comes from Lithocarpus polystachyus, assembly GCA_033629205.1. Lineage (NCBI taxonomy): Eukaryota > Viridiplantae > Streptophyta > Magnoliopsida > Fagales > Fagaceae > Lithocarpus > Lithocarpus polystachyus. Next base: position 4,104,780 of record CM066165.1, read on the forward strand.
GATGGGGGAAACATGGTCTCAACTAGGCTCACTGATTGCAACCGCAATGTTTCTTTGGGCCATGTTTGACAAATATTTCCCTCACCATCTTCGTAGCCTAATCCTAAGTCATACTAATAAATTGACTAGTTTTGTGTACCCTTATATCCAAATTAAGTTCCCTGAATTCACTGGCGAGTATCTTAAGCGTAGTGAAGCCTATGCTGCCATTGAAACATACCTCAGTAGCAAGTCCTCCAGCGAAGCAAAAAATCTTAAAGCAGTAGTTGTCAAAGACAGCAGTCAACCTGTACAACTGAGCATGGACGAGAACGAAGAAGTTACAGATGAATTTGAAGGCATGAAGGTTTGGTGGGGTGTAAAGAAAATCCCCCCAAGAACACAGTCATTTTCTTTCTACCCAGAGATGGAGGAGAAGAGGTATTACAAGCTCACTTTCCATAAATCTCACCGAGAAACTCTCTGTGGGAAATACATCAATCATGTCCTGCAAGAAGGAAAAGCAATAACGGTGAGAAATCGACAAAGGAAGTTGTGCATCAACAATCCTAGTCAGAATTGGGGTGGCTACAGATCAACCAAATGGAGCCATGTCACTTTTGAGCACCCAGCAAGTTTTGACACTTTGGCCATGGACTCGAAGAAAAAGGAAGAAATCATCAATGACCTTATTAAGTTCAGTGAGGGAAAAGAGTATTATGCTAAGATTGGCAAGGCCTGGAAGCGTGGCTATCTACTCTATGGTCCTCCTGGAACTGGTAAGTCTAGCATGATTGCTGCTATGGCTAACTACTTGAACTACGATATCTATGATCTTGAATTGACGACGGTTAAGGACAACTGTCAAGATAGTAAGAAGAAGGATAGAAAGGTACATAAGGATCATGACAGAATCAAAGATCAAGGGAAGAAGAAGGTTTCCAACTCTACTTAAACGACAAGGAGCAGTAGTTGATGTATTTGTTTTTACTTTATTCAATACAACATGTAGTTGTAGTTTTGGATCATTGTATATAAGTTTAGTAATAAGTGTGTGGATGGCACGTGTGGGTGTTTATTAATTCTGTTAGGCTTGGATTAGTTAGTTACGGGATTAGTTAGTTTCTTTCCCCTATTTTTCTCTTTTCTCTTGTATATATATACATAACTCTGTAACTGTTTATAGCAGAAGGTAATACACAGAAATTCTTTCAGTCCAGAATCTTCTTCTCTCTGTTTTTCTGATATGGTATCAGAGCAATTTTTGGCTTCCGCTTAAGTTTCTCAAACAAATTTCTCAATTCCTTTTTGTTAGGGTTCCTTTTTCTCTTTCTTTTTTCATCAGAATCTCGAAGCTTCATCAATGGCTTCGTCTAATCAATCTTCTACAAGTATCACCATTGATGAATTGCATCCATTCTTTCTTCATCATGCTGAAAATCCTGGTGCGATATTAGTATCACAACCACTGATTGGAGGTGAGAACTACCCTACATGGGCACGATCAATGGAGAGAGCTTTTAGGATCAAAAACAAGTTCTGGTTGATTGATGGATCAGCTTCTTTGACTTCAGCCATGGAGAAAATTCCTCTCTTGGTTCTAAGCTGGTCACGATGCAATGATATTGTGGTTTCTTGGATCATTAATTGTGTTTCTCCTAGGATTGCCACAAGCATGGTGTATCGTAAGACTGCCAAGGAAGTCTGGAAGAGGCTTCAGAACATGTTTTCTCAGGGTAATGGACCTAGGGTTTATCAATTACAGAAGGATCTTGCAAGTTTCTCTCAAGGTGAGCTATCTGTGACTGAGTACTTCACCAATCTTTCAATTTTATGGGATGAATTACAGAATTATGAACCTCTTCCTACATGTTCTTGTGAGAAATGTGTGTGTCATGTGAATGAGAAGATCTCTAATATCCATCACAGAGAAGTTGTTATGCAATTTTTGATGGGTCTCAATGACTCTTTCTCTCACATTCGAGGACAAATCTTCTTGATGGATCCTATTCCATCTGTTGAGAAAGTCTTCCCCCTTCTAATTCAAGATGAGAAGCAAAGATCAGTTAGGCAAGGCAGCAACAATGGTCCTTTTGTGGAGTCCACAGCACTTGCAGCAAAGACCATGAATCGTGATTCCAAGACCTTCAAGAAAGCTAAGGAAAAGCCCACTTGCAGCCACTGTGGATTGCGTGGTCACACCATGGAAAAGTGCTACAAACTCCATGGCTACCCTCCTGGCTACAACACCAAGCCAAGGGCTAATCAAGTTTCCCTTTTTGATGATGCTCAAGAGTCTGTTGCTGTTACCACTCAACAAGCATTTCCATTTACAATGGAGCAATGTCAGAAATTGCTTGCTATGATTGGAGGGAATGATGCTCAGACCAATACAGTTGCCATGGCAAATAATGTTGCATTCAATCAAGCTTCATGTTCTCAGTCCACACCCCTTGCAGGTAATCTCAAGCACTCCATATTTTCTGCTAAGCTTGTGAACAGAACTGCTTTTAGTGTTGATACTTGGGTCATGGATACAGGAGCAAGTGATCATATAGTCTGTTCTGTCTCTCTTTTTCAGTCTTATACCACTGTTTCACATTGTGTTGTTGAATTGCCAAATGGTGAATCAGCACATGTCACTCACATTGGCATTGTTAAACTTTCTAACTCTCTTATTCTTGAACATGTTCTTTGTGTTCCCTCTTTCTCATTCAATCTCTTGTCTGTTAGTCAACTTACTCAAAAATTGCCTTTGTGTCTTGTGTTTTTGTCCCAATATTGCTTCATTCAGGACCTTTCATGTTGGAAGACGATTGGAGTGGGTGAAGTCCATAATGGTTTGTATCTGCTATAGAAGGGTACTTCCAAGACTACACCTTCTCTGTCAGATCATATTTCCAATAAGCCCTTCAAGTCAGCTTTTTCTTCTTCTGTTTCTACTAAAGACATGTCAATCTTATGGCATTTTAGGTTAGGTCATCCATCCTTGAGCAGAATGTCTGTTTTACAGAATGTTTTACCTTCTTTTTCAGCTCAATGTACTGATGTTTGTACCATTTGTCCTTTGGCAAAGCAAAAGAGATTGCCTTTTCCTTCTCACAATAATCTGTGTAATGAACCTTTTTCATTAATTCATGTGGATGTTTGGGGTCCATATTCTATTTGCACTCATGATGGTTTTAAGTTTTTCCTCACAATTGTTGATGATGCTACTAGGTCTACTTGGGTGTACCTCATGAAAGCGAAATCTGATGTTGAGCATCTTATAATCTCATTTTATAACATGGTTTACACCCAATTTAGCACTAGAATTAAAGTCATCAGATCTGACAATGCTTTTGAATTCTCTTTACCTGAATTTTATAGTGCTCATGGCATTATACATCAAAAGAGTTGTGCCTATACACCACAACAAAATTCTGTGGTGGAAAGGAAGCACCAACATCTTTTGAATGTTGCAAGGTCTCTTAAGATCCAATCCAATCTTCCTTCTGCTTATTGGGGTGATTGCATCCTCACTGCCACATACCTCATTAATAGGCTGCCTGTTCCCTTGTTACAAAATAAGTCCCCTTTTGAACTTCTTTTTCATAAACAACCTTGTTTTGATCACCTTAGAGTTTTTGGATGTTTGTGTTTTATCTCTACTCCTTCTGCTCATAGGTTGAAATTTGACTCTAGAGCTCTTCCTTGTGTCTTTCTTGGTTACCCTTTCAATGTGAAAGGTTACAAAGTCCTTAATCTCCATACTAGGAAGATCACTATCTCTAGAGATGTTATTTTTCATGAATCAATTTTTCCTTTTTCTCCATCTTATAAATCTTTGTTATCTGAAACACCTCCATTGTCAATTCCTTTACCTATTTTTAATGATTCCTCTAGTCCTAGTTTTGTTTCTGTAGACACACCTCCAAATCCAGGGACACCTCTGACATCCTCATGTAGTCCTTCTTCCATTTTGGTTGGTTCTTTACCAATCCCCTTACCTGATAATCACCAATATGTATATGGATCTCCCACCAGGCTTCCACAGCAAGGGGAGGCTTGTATGCAAGTTAGTTAAGTCATTGTATGGTCTGAAACAAGCCTTCAGACAGTGGTTTGCTAAGTTCTCCACTGCTTTGATCATGCTAGGTTTTACACAATCCAGGGCTGATTATTCCTTGTTTACTAAGAAGACTTCTAATTCTTTTATTGCTCTTCTAGTGTATGTTGATGATATTTTACTTGCTAGTGATAACAAGCAGGCAGTAGATGAGTTAAAGGTTCTACTTGATCAACAATTTAAATTGAAAGACTTGGGTGAACTAAAATTCTTCTTGGGTCTTGAAGTGGCAAGGTCAACAAGTGGTATTAGCTTGTGTCAAAGGAAGTACATCCTTGATCTATTGAATGATGCTGGCATGATGGGGTGTAAGCCAGCTAAGGTTCCAATGGATCCAAATATCAAGCTCAGTAAATATGAGGGTAAAGCCTTGGAAGATCGTAGCTCTTATAGGAAGCTAATAGGAAGGCTTTTGTACCTAACCATAACCAGACCTGATATCACTTTTGCTGTGAACCGATTGAGTCAATTCATGGCATTTCCTAGAGAACCACATCTGAATGCAGCCAACAAAGTGTTGCAATACCTCAAGGGAACACCAGGTCAGGGCTTGTTCTTTTCAAGCAAGTCAGACCTGCATCTAAAGGCCTTCACAGATGCAGATTGGGCTTCCTGCCCTGACACTAGAAGGTCTGTAACTGGGTTTTGTGTCTTTCTTGGTGAGTCTTTAATCTCATGGAAGTCTAAAAAGCAGCAAACAGTCTCACGATCCTCAGCAGAGTCAGAGTATAGAGCCATGGCAGTGGCTGTTTGTGAAGTCATTTGGGCTTTGTATTTGCTTAGTGATATTCAAGTCAAGCATCCTCAAGCAGCTCTTCTATTCTGTGACAGTCAGGCAGCTCTTCACATTGCTGCCAACCCTGTGTTTCATGAACGAACAAAACATATTGAAATAGATTGTCACCTAGTGAGGGATAAGGTCTTGGAAGGGTTCATCAGAATGCTACATGTCAAAACCAATTCCCAAATTGCAGATTTGTTAACAAAGGCCTTAAGTGCTCCACAATTTTCTTTCCTTGTATCCAAGTTGAACATGGTCAATATATATGCCCCTCTTCCACTTGAGGGGGGGTGTCAAGATAGTAAGAAGAAGGATAGAAAGGTACATAAGGATCATGACAGAATCAAAGATCAAGGGAAGAAGAAGGTTACCAACTCTACTTAAACGACAAGGAGCAGTAGTTGATGTATTTGTTTTTACTTTATTCAATACGACATGTAGTTGTAGTTTTGGATCATTGTATATAAGTTTAGTAATAAGTTTGTGGATGGCACGTGTGGGTGTTTATTAATTCTGTTAGGCTTGGATTAGTTAGTTACGGGATTAGTTAGTTTCTTTCCCCTATTTTTCTCTTTTCTCTTGTATATATATACATAACTCTGTAACTGTTTATAGCAGAAGGTAATACACAGAAATTCTTTCAGTCCAGAATCTTCTTCTCTCTGTTTTTCTGATAACAACACGGAGCTGAGGAGGTTTTTGATCGAGACGACAAGTAAGTCTATTATTGTGATTGAAGATATTGATTGCTCACTTGATCTTACGGGTCAACGAAAAAAGAAAGAGGATCAAGAGAAGGATGAGGAAAAGAAGGACCCCGCTAGTAAAATGGCCAAAGGAGGAGAAGAAAGTAGCAGTAAGGTCACTCTCTCTAGTTTGTTGAATTTTATAGATGGGCTTTGGTCAGCTTGTGGGGGAGAGAGGATCATTGTTTTCACCACTAATTATGTGGAAAAGCTTGATCCGGCTCTCATTAGGAGGGGACGTATGGACATGCACATAGAAATGTCCTACTGTGGCTTTGATGCATTCAAGGTTCTTGCCAAGAATTATTTGGATGTTGACTCACATGAATTGTTTGCGACCAATGACCATTTGTTGGAGGAAACCGATATGACACCTGCTGATGTTGCTGAGAATTTGATGCCTAAGTCACAGAATGAAGATGCTGAGACTTGTTTAAAGAAATTGATTGAAGCTATTAAGACGGCCAAAGAGGAAGCAACAAAGAAGGCTGAGGAAGAGGCACGGTTAAAGGCAGAGAAAGAAGAGAAAGAGAAGCAAGAAGCTACTCAAGAAGATGTGAAAGTTGATGAGTCTTTAGCTAAAGATGTCAAAGAGAATGGTGTTGATGTTGTGAAAGATGACAAGGCATTGGGTAAAGAGGTGAAAGAAAATGGAGTCACCGCCTGAAGTAAACTAGGATACAATTATGACTGAATTTGTTATTGTGTGCTCTGCATTATGCATATTAAAAGCATCATATGCTATATTGAAGCTTCAAGAATGTGAAATTGTACTATGGTGGTTAGAACTACTAGTCTACTAGGCTGTAGTGTGTAGATGTATGTATGTTTTTAGTTTGTTTAATAAGAATTACTCTGTTCCTATAAGATTCAATAAGAACTACTCTGTTCCGATAAAATATGAATCAAGCCGGACCCATCACCTGTACCATACTGTTCATGCTTTTTTTTTTCTTTTTTCTTTTTTTTATATATAAAAAGAACAGATGAGAAGTCAAAATGGCCAAATACCACAATTTTCAGAAATTTTTAGCAAAAAAACACTGTTTTGAAAATAAATGGGAATATAGCACTTATTCTGGAACTCGAGTTTCAGAAACTCGAGTTCCTCATCAGTTCCGCCACCGTGGCACTGCTGAGCTGGAATTTGTTTGATTAAAAAAAATAATGTGGTACTCGAGCCTGGCAAACTCGAGTTTCATGCAACAAAGTACTCGAGTATAGCAAACTCGAGTACCTTTTATAAAAAACATTATGTTTATATTTATTTTTATGGTACTCGAGCTTGGTAAGCCCGAGTGCCTTGTAAGGAACTTGAGTTTAGTAAACTCGAGTTCCTTATAACTTTTTTTTTTTTTTTTGGATAATCGACAAATAAACATAAACATAAAAATAAGTAGTTTTTTTATGTTTTTATTTATTTAAATAGAAGCATTGTAAAATATAGAGATTTTAATTTCAAAATATGAATTAATTTCTACATTAATTAAATTGTTTATTGTTTTCTCATAAAAATTGTTCACTGTTTTCTGCAAAAACTATTTCTACGATTTTGCGTAAAATTATTTTATGTTTAGCATTATTTAAAAAATTGTTCACTCTCTTTTCTACATAAATTATTTTCCGTTTACTATTTAAAAAATTGTTCATTGTTTTCTCATAAAACACCTACTGAAATCGTGTTTTCTAAATTTAAACGCAAAATCTGAATGCTTTTTCATGCATGCTTAAATTTCACAATAATCGAATTTGTTTTTCTGCATTGGTAAAATCTATTTCTACATTAATAAAATTTGCTCTCTGCACATCATGTTTACTGTATATTCGAATTTGCGTACTGCATTCATAAAATTTGTTTTCTGCTTTAATTAAAATTGTTCATTGTTTTCTCATAAAATTGTTCATAGTTTTCTGCAAAAACTATTTCTAAGATTTTACATAAAATTATTTTCTGTTCAGCATTATTTAAAAAATTGTTCTCACTCGTTTCTGCATAAATTATTTTTTGTTCACTATTTAAAAAATTGTTCACTGTTTTCTCATAAAACATCTACTGAAATCGTGTTTTCTAAATTTGAGTGCCAAATCTGAATGCTTTTTCATGCTTAAATTTCAAAAGAATCAAATTTGTTTTTCTGCATTGAAAAAATCTATTTCTACATTAATAAAATTTGCTTTCTGCACATCATGTTTACTGTATATTTGAATCTGCTTACTGCATTCATAAAATATGTTTTCTGCATTAATTAAAATTATTCATTTTTTTCTCATAAAAATTGTTTACTGTTTTCTGCATAAACTATTTCTAGCATTTTGCATAAAATAATTTTCTGTTCACCATTATTTAAAAAATTGTTCACTCTCTTCTCTGCATAAATTATTTTCTATTCACTATTTAAAAAATTGTTCACTGTTTTCTCATAAAACATCTACTGAACATCAGTGTAGCAATGGTAATAAATTAAGAATAATCCACAGTATTAACAGTATTCATCATTTTATTTTAAAAAATTCTTAGAGATGGCTTGTGGGAAGAAACAAAAGCCGCATTTGCTTGCAATTTTAAAAACTGATAATCCAGGGTTATTTTCCTAGTTGTTATCTCGTTGCCAAAGCCGGCCCAAGACAAATTGAGGCTTACGGCAACAATTTTATTTGAGTTTTTTTTTTTTAATTTATTCATTCAAGTATCATAAAAATATCATTATTAAATTTTATATTGTAACTTTATTTTTAATTTTATTTTTCTACCTTTTTGATAGACAAAATTACTGATTATATTTTTAAATTTAAGTTTTTCTAATATCTACTTTTAACATTTTTCAAATGACTTTTTTATTTACTTTAAATAAAGTGATACAAGGTGAAAGAAAATTGAAATATAATTTCCAATTTGATTTTGAGAGAGAGAGAGAGAGATTATTTGGTGTAGGTCATGTGAAAGATTGGACGGTTAATATTGACATTCCATTGTGTGGGAGAGGGACATATAAAAAATTGAAATCTAAAGTCATTATAAGAAATTAACTTTGATGATAATTTGACGCAATCATTTGATTTTATTTTTGTTAAAAAGTTTAGGATTTCAAATGAGTTGGGTTGTTATTATTCCGACCCTTTTAGAGGCCTTCTTGAAGTGAGGGAGTTCACATTTTTTTAATTGTAAAAAATAATTTAAAATTTAAAATTTTTGCTGCCCTAGACAATGGCTTAATTAGCCTTGCCTAAGGGCCAGCCTGGTTCATTGTGCCAATATTTTTTTTCACTTTGGAGCTACATCCTTATATCTTTTTAAAACATTCATAGCATTTTCACCTCTTTGGTGAAAGCACATATCTTTTGTCTTTTTTTTCTTTTCTCAATGAAAATGAGTACATTAGCCGTCTCTTCCATCTTCTCGAACGAGTTGAAACTTGGGCAAACTTACTATTTACTTATTGCATTCTTTGATATTTGTCTCACTCTGGCACGGAGGACTTGAAGAAGAAGATGGAAGAGACGAGTGCTCAGATTCACGGTCAAAAATGATGAAGACTAAAATTATGAAAGAATATTTGAGTAAAGAATTAATTTGAGATCCTGGGCCCTGGCATTGCTTCCTTGGTGAGAGTAAAAGTAAAACACGTGTTTGTGCAGTGGAGAGATTAAGTAAACTTCTTTTAAACTTCCTACTTAAAAAATAATCCTACATTCTTCATTATTTACAAAATTGCCATAGTAAATAGTAAGTTAAAAATCTTATATAAAATGTGAATAGGATTATAAATAAATATTTTTTAAAATCCCACTTTATTTAAGATCTCTAAAAAAAATTTAAATTAAATTCATTATTTTATATAAAAGTAACAATTATTTTATATATTTATTTTTTAAGATCCTTGAAATGGGCAATGGGACGAGTAATAAAAAGAGGAATAGTGGTTCAACTTTCAAAAAATAAAAATGGTAAAGTTAGGAAAAATGCTTGTTGATAATGCATAATAAATTCATAGTGTCGAGTTTCCTTTTAATAGATAATGTATTAAGAAACAATAATGTTTTTTGTTTTTTGTTTTTGTTGATAGGTGATTGCATGTTAATATATTAAGAAACAATGATTTTGTAAATTTGTATTGGTTGATAGTTTATTAATACTATATAGATGCTTATTTGAAGTTTAGTGTTTTTTTTTTCTGCTTATCTCTAGCCTCCCCTAACTTAAAATTCTAGGTTCGTCCTTGAGATGAAAAACAAATCACCGGAGTGATATCAATGCTATGAGCTAGTCAATCATCACTACTGAACATTTTCCGTTAAAGCAATATCAAAACCAAAGTGTCTAGCCTCTTCTGATTGTGCGACTTCTTGAGTTTAGGTATTCTCAAATAAATGCAATGCTTGTAATACCAATGCTATGGACTAGTCATTGCTACAAAACAATTCCCATGAAACCATTATTGAAACTGAAGATTCCAGTCTCTTCTTGAGTCTGCATCTTCTCAAATTAATAATGCAAAATTCATATATATCATTATCACGAACTAGTGTTCACTATAAAAACCCTTTACAAGAAGGCACTAATAGTAAGGCACTAGTATGTTTGGTTTAGGTGATTTTAGAGAGGACGAAAGAAAAGAAAGAGGAAAATAGAAGAGAAAATGGTTGGGAGGGAAAGGAGGGAGGGGGACATAAAATTGGTGGAGTCCATGTGTGAGACCTACCAAAACACAATCTCCCCAAATTGGAGAGAAAATAAAGAGTGAGGAATTGTTACAATCTAATGACTAAACTACCCTCTCTTCTTTATATGCGTTGATTGCTCTTTCTTTTCTTTTTCTTTTTTTCTTTTTTTTTTTTCAAGTGAAGACAAAGCACATAATAGAAATAGTATGAACTAGTCATCACTAGGAAACATTTTCCAAAAATATATACGAATCCGGAAAGCATCGTTAAAACCTAATTCTCTGGCCTCTTCTTGACTTCAGGTATTCTCAAATAATGCAATATTGGATTTAATCATGAGGAAAAATAGATTGACGCATACTTTGGCACTTGTCATTATGCAGAGGGAATGGCAAGTATACAGCTTTAGATTTCACTGTTTAGTGAAATCCCAATTTCATGGTGCAATTTTACTCTTTGATATACTAATCAAACCGTTCAATGTTTTTCCAAAGTAGCACATTCTTTGCTAAGAGAATTGAAATATTCTCAAGTGCCACATCAGAATTAATAACAATTAAAATTTTGACTCTCTATTTCATTTGATTCAATGTTTCAAGATTTTCCATATTAAAAAATAAACATTCTTTGTTTTCCTTCCTCACACATACAAAATTCTTTGCATTTCAATTCACCATTTCCTGCCTTAAATAAAGTGATACATGGTGAAAGAAAATTGAAATCTAATTTCCAAATTTGATTTTGGTATTGAGAGAGAGAGAGAGAGAGAGATTATTTAGTGTATGGTCATGTGAAAGATTGGAAGGCTAATATTGACAATCAATGGTGTGGGAGAGAGACATAAAAATTTGAAATATCATGAAGTCATTATGAGAAATTAACTTGAATGATAATTTGATGCATTCATATAATTTTATTTTTGTTAAAAAATTTAGGATTTCAAATGAGTTGGGTTTTAATTATTCCCACCATTTTAGAGGCCTTCTTGAAGTGAGGGAGCTCACATTGTTTTTAATTATAAAAAAATTATTATTAATTTCAAATTTTTGTGGCCCTTGGGATAGGCAAAGGCTTAAATGGCCTTGCCCAAGGGCCAGCCCATCTCATTGCGCCAATATTTTTTATTTTTTCACGTTGGAGGTACATCCTTATATTATTTTATAATATCCATAGCGTTTTCACCTCTTTGGTGAAAGCACGTATCCTTTTAAGTCTTTTGCATTTTCTCAATGAAAATGAATAATTTTTTCCACCTTTTATTTTAGTCAAAAATCAAATTCCATGGTGGTGGGTGTAAAGATATAATGTACATCAGAATCTTCAACTCTTGTGGTCTAGGTTATCTCAAATAAATGCAAAGTTCATAATACTGGTGATATAGACTAGCATTTACTATAAAACACTTTCCAAGAAAGCACTGGATACGAATTTATAAAAGGTAGTTGATTTGTTGAGATCTAAGTCCTCTGTATTTAGTTAAGTCCAAGTCTTCTAGGGAAAAATTAAGGGAAGCCATACCAATTGCCCCAAAGTCTTTGGCCTTAATTTTCTTGAGTTAAGGTATTGTCAATCAAAGCAAAGCTGGTAGTACCAATAGACTAGTCATAACTAAACATTTTCCAAGACAGCACTAGATACGAAATTAGGATCAGCACCATCCAAGCCAAAGACTTGGGCCTCTTCTTGAGTCTTGGTTTTCTTATGTAGGACATAACTGCAAAATTACAGAAAAAAGAAAACCAAATCACTACGAAGAACACACTTTGCATTATTAGACCAACTGCAATAATATAACGTGGGACTTTTTTGCTTGGAGAAAACTTTGTCTTATTCTTGTCACAGAAATTCAAGAAAAGAAAAATTAGATGAGTTGGGACGTTTGTGCTTTTTGGTGGTGGGCGGTGTTAGGTTTGTTCAATTAGATTTTAATGGGTGCTTCATTGCTTTGGTTGCTAGGAGCAAGAGAGAATAGCTCTCTTACAACTCAAAGCTTCCATGATCAACTACAGATGAATATAATTTCACATCTTGAGACTTAAGCAAGAACATTATGAAATGATATTGAAATCAACCAAAAGTCAAATCTCTTTCATAAAAATGTATCCGTAAGGCTATTGGTTCTTTTTTATTCCCTCAATGAAAATATTAATTCATTAAAAGAAAAGAAAATATCTTCTTGCACCTTTTGTTTTGTCTGTTTGAGTGATGAACAATCCCGTTTATCCGTGGATCTCAAAAGCTATAAAGGGTATTGAGATATGCCCATTGACCGACTTTTCGTTTTAACCAATAATCAAGGCCATATACTCCGGAGATCATGCCAGCAATTAATTTCTCATTCCAATAGATAAATATATTCTTCTAGGTACTGACTGAAGAATTAACTTGTCAGTTTTCCTATCTTTTGATTTTTTCAATTAAATTTTGAGCAATTTTGGATCATTATGTGAAAGCAACTCAATATTTAATATGTAAAACAGTGTGTTAATTTCCCGCAAAAATGAGATGAGATTATTTCCTTTGTTTGAGAATCAGCTCTCTTTAATTCTTTGTTTTGTAAGTTTTAGAAATCATTGTTTTGATGAAGAAAATCCTCCATTCTATGGAAAATTTTTAGCTACTCCAAATCAATGAAAACAAGTTACCTAATTCCAAAATATGACATAAGTTCAAGAGGCAACTTTTCAACTCCTAATGTAACACTCATTCAAACCAACAGCAACAGTCACACTCGTAGCAACAGTAATAAATTAAGAATAATCCACAATATTAACAGTATTCATCATTTTATTTTAAAAAATTCTTAGAGATGGCTTGTGGGAAGAAACTAAAGCCGCATTTGCTTGCAATTTTAAAAACTGATAATCCAGGGTTATTTTCCTAGTTGTTATCTCGTTGCCAAAGCCGGCCCGAGACAAATTGAGGCTTACGGAAACAATTTTATTTGAGGTTTTTTTTTTTAATTTATTCATTCAAGTATCATAAAAATATCATTATTAAATTTTATGTTGTAACTTTATTTTTAATTTTATTTTTCTAGCTTTTTGATAGACAAAATTACTGATTATATTTTTAAATTTAAGTTTTTCTAATATCTACTTTTAACATTTTTCAAATGATTTTTTTATTTACTTTAAATAAAGTGATACAAGGTGAAAGAAAATTGAAATATAATTTCCAATTTGTTTTCTTGAGTTTGTGTATTCTTAATTAATGCAAAGCTGGTAGTACGAATAAACTAGTCATAACTAAACATTTTCTGAGATAGTACTAGATACGAAATTAGGAAAAGCACATTCAAACCAGTCTTTGGCCTCTTCTTGAGTACGACATAATTGCAAAATTACAGACAAAACAATGACGGGCCCAGGTGGGTGACCAAGGGGGTTTAGGCCCCTTGGCTCAAATTTTTTTTTTTTTTTTTTTTGTATATAAATTTTTAGTAAAAAAAAAATAAAAATTATACTTCGGCAAATTTCGAATGAAATTCATTTTCGCCCGAAATGAGGTTTTGCCTTCTAGAATGAGTTGAACCTTGGGCAAACTTACTATTTACGTATTGCATTCTTTGATATTTGTCTCACTCTGGCACGGAGGACTTGAAGAAGAAGATGGAAGAGAAGAGTGCTTAGATTCTGGGCCCTGGCATTGCTTCCTTGGCGAGAGACTGTGACGAAGAAATTTGGTTGTGAAACTTGAGAAAGGAGATCTGATGGTAAAAGTAAAACACGTGTTGTGCAGTGAAGAGATTAAGTAAACTTCTTTTAAACTTCCTACTTAAAAAATAATCCTACATTCTTCTTTATTTACAAAATTGCCATAGTAGACAGTATGTTAAAAATCTTGTATAAAATGTGGACAAGATTATAAATAAATATTTTTTTAAATCCCACTTTATTTAAGATCTCTAAAAAAAATTTAAATTAAATTCATTATTTTATATAAAAGTAACAATTATTTTATATATTTATTTTTTAAGAACCTTGAAATGGGCAATGGGACAAGTAATAGAAAGAGGAACAGTGGTTCAACTTTCAAGAAATAAAACTGGTAAAGTTAGGAAAAATGCTTGTCAGTAATGCATAATAAATTCATAGTGTCGAGTTTCCTTTTTATAGATAATGTATTAAGAAACAACAATGTTTTTGTTTTTGTTGATAGGTGATTACATATTGATATATTAAGAAACAATGATTTTGTATATTTGTATTAGTTGATAGCTTGTTAATATTATATGGATGCATATTTGAAGTTTAGTGTTTTTTTTTTTTTCCCCGCTTATCCTAGCCCCCCTAACTTGAAATCTTGGGTACGTCCTTGAGACGAAAAACAAATCACCGGAGTGATACCAATGCTAGGAGCTAGTCAATCATCACTACTGAACATTTTCCGTTAAAGCAATATCAAAACCAAAGTTTCTAGCCTCTTCTGAGTGTGACTTCTTGAGTTTAGGCATTCTCAAATAAATGCAAAGCTTATAATACCAATGCTATGGACTAGTCATCGCTACTTAACATTTCCCATGAAAGCATTTTTTAAACTAAAGATTCCTGTCTCTTCTTGAGTGTGCATCTTCTCAAATTAATAATGCAAAATTCATATATATCATTATCACGAACTAGTGTTCACTATAAAAACCCTTTACAAGAAGGCACTAATAGTATGTTTGGTTTAGATGATTTTAGAGAGGATGAAAGAAAAGAAAGAGGAAAATAGAAGAGAAAATGGTTGGGAGGGAAAGGGGGGGGGGGGGGGGACATAAAATTGGTGGAGTCCATGTGTGAGACCTACCAAAACACAATCTCCCCAAATTGGAGAGAAAATAAAGAGTGAGGAATTGTTACAGTCTAATGACTAAACTACCCTCTCTTCTTTATATGCGTTGATTGCTCTTTCTTTTCTTTTTTTTCTTTTTTTCTTTTCTTTTTTTTTTTTCAAGTGAAGACAAAGCACATAATAGAAACAGTATGAACTAGTCATCACTAGGAAACATTTTCCAAAAATATATACGAATCCGGAAAGCACCGTTAAAGCCTAATTCTTTGGCCTCTTCTTGACTTTAGGTATTCTCAAATAATGCAATATTGGATTTAATCAGGAGGAAAAACAAATTGACGCATGATTTGACCTGTTTTTTAAAACATCTTTTTAGTGAATAAATAAAATCATATTTGTTTGATTCTCAAAAAAAAAAAATCATATTTGTTTATAATTTCATACTTTCATTGTTTGGTTTAGTTTTAGGAGCACATTGTGCATAAAAATTAAAAAAGGAGGAAGTTAACAAATATAAAATAAAAAATAAAAAAAAGTCTTCCATGCCATTATTTAAAAACCACTTAAGCTATCCAAGTAACCAATTACTACCATACTATGGCACCAGCACGGCGTTACCAACAAAACCTATGCTGCCACAACTATAACTATCTAAAGATAAATTTCAAAATTGAAAAGCAAAAAAAAAAAAAAAAAAAAAAAAATTGGTTATTTAATTTTAGCATTGGGAAAAAATTAAAAATTCTTACTCCATACTGATATTGTCTTTTGCCTGAGAATGTGAAAGTTTTGTTATGTACAAAAAAGTTGTTTATATGGATTTAAAAGTAATTTAATTTATATAATAGTCATAGTTATAAAATGTTAAATCTTTATTATTGATTTACTTTCATGATATACTTAAGTTATAATAAAATTTTGTATTGTAGATGAAGTGACTAACAAAGCTACTCGACAACTTGAGTTGTAATTTGCAAGTATGAAGACTTTCAGTGCTAAATTTGCTACTAACGTTAAGTAGATTGAGTGCAATTCATATTAAATATATACTTATTCTAATTTACCTAATATGTTATGTTTTATTTTTAATTTAATTATCTCTCAAGGTAATTAATAATATAACTTTATTTTATTTTACATGCCACTAGAATAGGTGCTTCTAGGAAGGTTGATAAGTGATAACTTGAAAGGGTCCATGACATCAATTTATAATATTGTGTGTGTTATTTTATGGTTATGATATCATTAGTGAAATTTGAATTTGAATTGTGTAAATTTTAAATATATACCTTTAAATTGGTTTATTTGAATTTTTATGGTGGTTTGAACACAAGTGTTGGAATTTGTTAAAGAATTGTGCATTATCTATTCCAAGTAAATTTGATGGTTAAAAGATTAGTCTTTTACTTTTTTGGGTAATTATTTGTTGGATGACTTACCAAGTGTCAAATAAATAAATAAATATATATATATATATATATATATATATATTATATGTATGTATCATGTCAAGAAAGTCTTTGGTTTCTTGTTGGGTTTTGGTCTTCTAGTCTTCTTGTTTAGTGCCTGCCAACTGTAGGCGAAAGAAAAAACCACGCTTTGCATTTATTAGAATTTTTTTTTTTTGGTAAGCATTTATTAGATATACTGTAATGATGATGTGGACTGTTTGATAACAGTATATATGTGGGATGCCGGTGGCCTATTTCATCTCAAGATCAGTTGGAATCATAAGTGAGAGAGTTGGACAAAAACTTTGTCAGTCTTACTGTCATAGAAAATCAGAAAAAGAAAAAAAGTAATGGAGTTGGGACGTTTTTGGTGGTGGGTAGTGTTAATTTTGGTTCAATTTGGTATGAATGGGTGCTTTGGTTGCTGGGAGCAAGAGAAAGCAGCTCTCTTGCAACTCAAAGCTTCCATAAACTTCACAGCCGATAGAGATTATTTGCAAACTTGGAATTCAACCAACAAAAAGAGCGATTGCTGTGATTGGGAAAACGTGAAGTGCGACAACAATACGGGGCGTGTAATCCAACTTGATCTTAGTTGGATGATGTCTTGGAGCAGGGAAGATTGGTGTTTAAATGCATCTTTGTTTCTTCCCTTTGAAGAGCTCCAGCGCCTCGATTTGGCTGGTAATTGGATTAGTAGATGGGTCCCAAATGAAGGTATATTCATATCTTAAGCAAAGTCAATTGGTAGTGTTTGTCGAAATTGTGTTTTACTTCTACCTTATATTTTTCTTTTTGAATTTTCAATTGAGAAATTTGTTGTGGCTTAGGATTCACTTTATACTATAAATGAGTTGTGGGAATATATTGTTGTGGACATGGAAACTGAAGCTTCTACTAAGTTGCAGGTTTTGAAAGATTCTCAGTGTTGCGCAAGCTAGAGATGCTTTACTTGGCTAATAATCGTTTCAACAACAACATCCTGTCATCGTTCAGTGGAATTTCTTCGCTGAAGATACTAGATTTGCGTGAAAACAAATTGAATGGATCATTCTACATCCCAGGTAAATTTTTGGCTAAAATTATTTTTATGGGCAAAATATATTGAGTTTTAAGTAAAAAAGTTAATGTGATAATTTCTTATTAAATAGTGTAAAAAATGAGTTTTACATCCTATCATTATCAAATTCAGACTCTTTAAATTAAGGTATTTAAGAGAATGTTATTCTATTAATAGTTAATACAATCATGAAAAAATTTAAGTCTTATCAATTTGTGGATCGATTTGAAATAAATTGGGTAAAATTGATTTTGACTTAATTACCCAAGTGTTATGCCAAGGATACTCTCAAAATTCAAAATCATCTTTTGTATTTAAAATAATCCAAATAAAATCAACTAAAGAAATTTTTATTTTTTCTTTATTATTAAAGACTTTTTTTTTTCATAATTTCAAAAATTTTAATTCATCCCAATTTTGGAGTTATGCATTCGTCCAGTGAGATTTAGTCATTTTAGTATTTTACAATGAAATAGACAAGAGTGTGATAAGATCTATTACCAAATAATAAACAAGCAAACAAAAAATAAATAAATAAGCCCACAAACAAACTAATGACTTTTTAAATTCGAAGGGGTTGGCTCAGTGATTTCTAAGGCCTTTGATATTTATAAGTTCTTAGGTTCGAAACCTCTTGCCAGTACCTGGAGCTACTCCAAGAGATTCTTCCTTATAATAACATGGTGCATATGAGATTGGCAGACTACATATACTCAAGTGAATAGTTAGATACTCGAAAAAATCTGGACACCTTTGTTTGTAAAAAAATAAAATAAAAACTATTTTAATATTCATTTTTTGGTGTTAGGACTCATCAAACTCCTATCTAGCTATTTCTGTGATTGTCAAGGGAGTAAATCTCATTAGACAGATGCATAAACCCAAAATTGGAAAGAATTAGATTTTTTGGCATTAAGGAAATATTAAAGCTGATGAGTACGTCCATACTACATCATTTCGTAAATAAAATTAAAAATCAAAAAGAGAAAGCTAATTTAATCTTAAAAAAAAAAAAAAAAAAAAAACCCTTATCAAAGGATATGATTCTTTCACGGAACATTCGAAACCCATGATGAAATATTTATTACTTACAAAGAATTTGAATTAGATAAAAATTGATTGACGGAGAGATCGAAATTGATTGAGGAGCAAACTTTTTCGTTGTATTTCTTGATGAGTTCTTTCTGTATTTCATTAAGGGTTTATTATTATTATTATTATTATTATTATTATTTTGTAAGATAGAATTTTTACTTATAACGTCGACTCCATGATTATTGTTATTTAACATCAGACTAATACACCAATTGATTTTTTATGTAAACAAGATATTGTGTCAAAATTATCCTTACCCCTGATAATAAGGTTGAGCATTTTCCATCAATCAAGAACCAAATTAATCAAATAGACATATTTGAAAGGTCAAAGATCACATTGATACACAACCTAAATGTTAAGGACTAAATCGATAATTATCCAAATAAATTTGAATCAAACATTAAGAAAATTATGAAAATAAAGAAAAGTGGACATGAGAAATTCTGTTTTCTTACTATATATATATATATATATATATATATAGAATAATTAAAAAATTGTAATAAACTAGTCTCATCACACGAGTTTTGTGTGTGCAATGAGACTCTTTAAAAAAAATTTAGGTTTAGTGTCATAATTGTTATTTATCCAAATTTTATGTTTACACATCTATCCATAAATATTATGCATTTGTAAACTGCTAATATAGTTAGGAGTTTCATGAAGCTAGCTCCAAAAATAAACACCGATAGCATTGGCTTCATTTACTTGTGAATGTATTTGTTCATTTTTGTTAATCAGTTTTTCGATCTCATTGATCAACAATTTGAGATTAGTGTAATTCTAAATGTGTAATATTAGTAGAAAATGTGTAAATCTCAAATTGGGATTAATGGAAAATTATGACACTAAAAAAAAAAAAAGATCTCATCGCAAGCAGAAGAATCCTGTTAAATAGTAGTATAGAGTATAGCAGTGAAAATTTGAAAAATTGAAAAAAAAGAAAAAAGAAAAAAAAAGAAACATATAAGTCAATTTAAAAGATAAAAAATAAAAGGTGGTGAACGTGGGGTTGCATGTAAAAAGAGAAAAGAATAAAAAATAGTTAGTGTTAGTGTGGTCTGTGGAGAAACGGTGATTATGGCTAATTATTTTATTTTATTTTTTGAGGTTTAAATTTAAGAGCAAGCAGTTTTATATGAGTAAAACATGGAGAGTGGCTGGGTAGGTTCATGTTTTTTGACAAAAATTGAAAATTGTTATTTGATGTTGTAACCCTTATTTCTAAGAAAAACCATCGTATGTTGATGAGGGTATACACCACAAAAAAAAAAAAAAAAAAAAAAAAAAAAAAAAAAAAAACCCTAATGTAAGAAATGGAATTTATGGGAAATCATGTGACACTGTTGATTCCTAAAACAATTGTAAGAAAAGCCATGGTACTAAATGAGATATTTTTGACATTTAGAAAAGTCCAAATTAAAGAGGGAAATCTATTATAGATTCTAACCTATAATCTATGCAAACACATTAATGCATTTAAAAGTAAATTATATTTTTATTATAAAAATATAAATAACTAGTCAAATTATCAAAAAAAAAAAAAAAAAAACATGTAACACATGCATCCGTAGAGATACATTTAAAATTCAACACAAGTTTTATCATAAAAATATAAATAGATAGTCAAAATATTTTATAAAAAAAAATTAAACATAATTAGTCACATATTAAAATTCTTATCCAAATTTGAAACCACTTACGATAATTTTTTTCTAATTTTTAATAAAATAGAAACTTGAAACTACTTACCCAAATTTTTTTCTATGTGATTAGTTTTTTTTTTTTTAATTATAGTTTATTAATATTAGATTTTTAATATTTTACACTCATTAACTTACTTAACATAAAGATTGAAAAATTTAGGTGGACACATGACACAAACTTAAATAGATAATTCTTTCTAAAAAAAATAAAGTGGATAATTAGTCAAATAGTCAAAGAGGTCTAGATACTGTTGTTTGTTAAAAAAAAAAAAAATAGTGTGATCTTCACATAAATTTAGACATATAGCGCAAAATTAGATTCTAATTTCAAATTCTAATTAAATTTACTCTCAGTTTTGCCTTTTATATATATATATATATATATAGATTAAAAAAGTATTATTTATTTTTATATGTACACGTGGAATTCAAAGCATTTAGCAGTTTGGAGGAGCTCTATTTGACTGACAATGAGATTGATGACTTCGTGACAACCAAAGGTAAGATGAATTCTAAATTATATATTCATAGATTCAAATCAAATTCCTTCTTTTATATGGTATGTCAAAATATTCTAAATTATTTATTTTACCTATAGGTTCCAACAACTTAGATAAGCTGCAAGTCCTAGATTTGGGTTGGAACAAATTTAGTGCACGAATTTTTGAGTCATTGAGCACCTTCCCATCATTGAAGATCTTATATCTAGGCGGAAACAATTTGGAAGGATCGTTTACAAACGAAGGTAAATTATTCCATTCTTTTTTAAAAAATAAAATAAAAGGCAAATTATACCATTTACATTGATTTGTTTTCTCTTAATTTAATTTTTATTAATAATGAATTGACTATTTTATATATAAATAATATGAACCATATGTTTATAATTAATTGAGATTATAGATAAAAATTATTAAGATAATGAGTTCGGATAAAATTGTACTTTCAATTTGTGTTTTAATCTTGCCCCAAAATTGAAATTATAACTCTGCCATTGCTCATAATATTTTGCTGTGACTAATTCATTCCATACTATATTACTCACTTTTTTCATAATTTCTATACCTAAAAAGCTTTTATTATTGTTTTAGAGTTATATGCACTAAACAACCTAGATAAGCTTTGTTAGTAAGCTTATCTGCTTCAGGTACGTTATATTCATAATGATATTGCTAAGGATCATCACAATAGTAGAAGCCAATAACTAATCGTCCCATTTTACAGGCTTGTGTGAACTGAGGAACCTCCAAGAGATAAGCCTCTCCAACAATAATCTTGAAGGGATATTGCCTTCATGTATGGCAAACTGGACATCACTTCACTTTTTGGATCTCTCTTACAATCACTTCAGTGGGAATGTCCATTCCCTATCTGATTTGAGATCGCTTGAGTTCCTTTCCTTGTCAAATAATGAATTCTTGAACCCAATCACCTTCTCCTCCTTTTTTAACCTCTCAAATCTCAAGATCCTCCTCAGTGATAACAACAAAATTGCTTTTGAAACAAACTCTCATTCTAGGGTTCCAACCTTCCAATTAAGGCTTTTCGGGTTGTCAGAGTGTTCGTTTAATGGACTCAATACAATGCTTCCCACATTCCTTCATTACCAATATGATTTGCGAGAAATTTATCTTTTCGACAACAATTTGAGTGGGAAGTTCCCCACTTGGTTGTTAGAGAACAATACAAGATTGGAGATTATTAAATTAAGAAATAACTCTTTCACAGGGTTTTTCCTGGTGCCGGATCGTCCCCATCCCAACGTTACGGAGATAGATATTTCAAGTAATTGCTTACAAGGACCAATTCCTACCAACTTGGGTTTGATTTTTCCAAATTTGGAGTATTTAAACATGGCTGACAATGCATTTCAAGGTAGTATTCCTTCTACTTTTGGGAATTGGGTTTCCTTATGGCATTTAGACTTGTCTAAAAATAATTTATCAAGAACAATGCCAGTGCATTTCACATTGGGTTGCTACTCCCTATTTATTCTCAAATTGTCGTATAATAATTTCAATGGCCAAATATTTCCTACCAATTTTAATCTATATATTACTAAAAGCTGAAGCGTAGCGTTTAATGCTGCTGCTTCTACGTTGCGCCACATCAGCTGCCACGTCATTTAAAAAAAAAAAAAAGAATTTTCTTCAATTTTAAAATGGTTTTTACAATTTTGAGCCCTAAAAATCCTAACCCTATAAATGCAGCCCGCTACTTATGTATTTATTTCCACTATCACCCTATAATCAATTTGCATAATTAGTCCAGCCCACTTTTTATATTTTCTTCAATTTTAAAATGGTTTTTACAATTTTGAGCCCTAAAATTCCTAACCCTATAAATGCAGCCCACTACTTATGTATTTATTTCCACTATCACCCTATAATCAATTTGCATAATTAGTCCAGCCCACTTTTTATTTATTTAGTTCCACTATAAAGCCCAACCCAAAGCCTTTTCAATTCAAATTACAAGGAAAAGAAATAGAAAAAAAAACAATGTTAAAGCCGGTTTACAGGAAGAAAAAAAAAAAAGGAAAAAAAAAGAAAAGAAAAGAGAGGAGGCGTTCAGGGTTTTGCGTGACAAAATAGAAGCAGACATTTAGTTTGGAGATTGAAATGTACAGGGAAGCTTAAAGGGAGAAAACCGATTTAAAGGAAGGAAAAAAAAAAAAAAAAAAAAAAGGGAAGCGTTTAGGGTTTTGAAGATAGTAACGTAGGGGAAGCTTGAAGGGAGGAAAAGAGGAAAAAAAAAAAAAAAAGGTAGAAAAGAAAACGTAGAAGGGAAAACAGAAAGTTTGAAAACGTAGAAGCCTTCAGGTGAGAAAACAGAAAGTTTGAAAACTACTCACCTTCTTACTCTACCGTTTTGCAGTAGCGGCTGCCTATCTGATTTCCTTCCTCCCTTTATTCCTTTCCACATGGTGTATAAATACTAACAGAACTTGCCAGCTTTGGTTGAGGTATCTGTACATCTTAATTTTTTATTTTGGGTGCAAAACTTTTATGCTCTGTTTTCCGTTTGGTTGCTGAAATTTGAGACTTAGATGAGCTTAACTCAGTCAAAGAGAGGCTTTCAGTTTCCTTGAGTTCTAATTGATTAATTCCCCCCTACCCCCTACCCCCTTTTCGCCTTTTTTTTTTTTTTTTGTACCTGTTGATTTGAATATTTTTCTTATCATTTTTGTACATTCTGCACTTTTAGGTTCTGGTGATGGCACGGGATCAGCTTTCTGGTGAAAAACTCATACTAACAGAACTTGCCAGCTTTCAGGTATAGATTATTCTCATTGATTGACATTTGGTACTGCTCAATCTCAACCTGGTATCATTTGAGCTTCCTTGGAATTTTGAACTACGGACCTCTTAAGATTCAGTCCCTCAGTTTACATTGGACCAATAGGCCATCTATAGATATATATACTCATATAGAAACACGTACTGCCTACATATACGCTCAAAGGATGTCTCATTTTAAGTGCCCATGATGTTTGGGCTCGGAGTTCAGATAATCCAAAAAATCTCACTCAGCCCTTTTGGTCTTTAGGAAATTTTTGCCAGAGCTTTTGACATCTAATAAATAATTTTTATTGCCAACATGATAAGACTTCATCGAACCTATGTTGTTGTTGATGAAATGGTATTCAGGTATAGATTATTCTCAGTTGCAACCACACAACCAGCGTAGTGTCCTAGGGTGATTTACTGATTGCGCCTACATATTGGCGATAAACTATATGCATTTTACTGGGACTATTCTTTGTTAGCAGCTCCTGATAATAAAAATGGGTTTTGGGATACTTATAAAAGGAAGATACTTATATAGAAGAGGATTGATCCTCCCAAGACCCAAAATCTTGTTTGACTAATTTGGGATTTTTATATTTGAACAACAATCACTTCTCAGGAAAGATCCCAAATAGCATCTCACTGATGATTTATGGTGTTGAAATTGATTTAAGTAATAACAATTTGTCAGGCATGCTTCCAACGTTGATGGGGAACATGTCATCTTTAAATGCAATTGTTATGGCCAACAATCAACTGGAAGGTCCTATTCCAATTGAGTTATGCAAACTCGTTAATCTTAAATTTTTTGACCTTTTCAAGAACAATTTGTCTGGCCTTGTTCCATCTTGCTTCAATTCGTCAACAATGCAGTTTTTTCATCTAAGTGAAAATTCGTTGAGTGGCCCAATTCCAAGTGTGTTCCAAAACAACTCTAATCTGGTTACATTAAATCTTCGAGATAACTACCTAAGTGGAAACATTCTCGATTGGATCAGCAGTGTCTCATCATTGAGCATTCTCCTTTTGGGAGAAAATCATTTAGAAGGTAGGATTCCAATTCAAATATGCCTTCTGCAAAACTTAAACTTGTTGGATCTTTCCTCCAATAAATTTTTCGGTCCAATTCCCCACTGTTTAAGTAACCTTACATTTAATGCATCAGCTGATGAACAAAATTTAGGAGGTCTCTTCTATGGGGCCTCTTCAAACAAAAAGAAACCAACAATGGCAGATCTGTACCCAGAGAGACCAGCATGGGCAGATCTGCTTGAAGTACCAATGACTGATACTAGGGCACCTGTGGATTTGATAGAAGAAGTGGAGTTCACAACAAAGAGTAGAACTTACTCCTACAGGGGAGACATTCTCAACTACATGTTTGGAATTGACCTGTCGTGCAACATGTTAGTAGGTGAAATCCCACCCCAACTCGGAAGGATAAGCAGCAACATCCGTGAAATAAACTTGTCACACAACTATCTAACCGGACCAATCCCTATAACATTCTCAAACCTAAAGCAGGTGGAGAGTTTGGATCTTTCCTACAATAATTTGAATGGTAAAATCCCCCCTCAATTGACTGAATTGACTTCTTTAGCAGTCTTTAGTGTAGCACATAACAACTTATCAGGTCCATTGCCAGACAGAAAAAATCAATTTGGGACTTTTGATGAAAACAGTTATGAGGGGAACCCTCTCCTATGTGGACCTCCATTGCATAAAGATTGCACCAAAATTGGACCACTGTCAATAATGCCAGTGGATCATATGGAGGAAAAAAGTGGGAGTTTCATGGACATCAGTGTCTTTTATATAAGCTTTGTGGTGGCTTACATAATAGTGTTGTTGGGAATTGTTACAGTTCTGTACATAAATCCTTATTGGCGTAAAGTGTGGTTTAACCTTATTGAAGAGTGCATTGACACTTGCTACTGTTTTGTTGTGATTTATTACCGTAAGTTGTTCAATTGCAGGCTTGCACAGCCTTAGTTACAAATGATTACATGCATGTGTCTATTCTTGTTGGATTCATTTCAAAGTTTGTATTTTCTGTGTAATTTTAATGGACTAAGCTTCTTCTTTTTTTGTATTTCTTATTTAATTTAATTCTAGTTTCAAATCCACAATGTGTAAGAATAGATAATTATGTTGTAATTGTGGTATAATATATAATTTGCTTTCTAAATTTGTTGAAAATAATTTGTTCTCTCAAAAAATTAAACAATTTCTAAAATTATTTTTCATCTTTCTCTCTTTACCAATATATCATTTTATTATTTTGGGTGTGTTTGATGGATATTAATTCTTTATGAGGTGGTCCATATTCTTTGAAATTGTGTTATAGTGTGCTATGTTTCTTATTCCTGTGCAATTAAACTTTTTAAGTTTCAAATAAATTATCCAAATTGCTCATTTTCTTAAAGAAGATTATCATTGTAAGGACACAGATTTGGTGGAGGCGTGCCCTTCAAGGGTAACAAAACTGTGCGGTCTAGGTGGCATCAGCCTCAACGGCCCATTCCCAACCCAAAGCGGACAATACCGATGATGGGCACTGCCCTCAAAAGCGCATTTTTGTGGGGGAGTATCCCACAAAGCAGTTTGTCCGTTTTGGTTATTGCACAGCGTAGTAGTGGTACACTCATGTCTTGGGCTTAGGCTTATAAGGCATGGGTGGAGCACTTCTCTACTCGATGTGGGACTGCTTTGCGAGGTACTCCCCCACAATCATGATAATCAAAACTAATAGTAAAAATACTTTTTAATATCACTCAAATAATTAATAGGCACATTTCAAAGGCATAGCCAAGATTTTGTTTTGATATAATTCAAATTCTCACATCCAAAATAACTAATTATTAACTCAAAAAAAAAAAAATCAAACCAAAACCATATGAGCTTGACAAAATTTAGCTATAAATTTGGTTGTAACCTAAGACTAAAACTCCCACTAAAACAAGTCACTTAATAAAACCTCATGCTTTCCCACATGAGATTTCTGCTTTTATATATATATATATATATATATATATTGATATTGATGTGAATTTTTACTTTTGAGAGTCTTTAACAATTCTCACATTAAATTACATTTTCTTCTTATATCATTCATACCTGCAAAATTTTCAAAAAATCAAAAATCAATAGTTATATTATCAACAAATGTTTAAATTTCAAGTTTTTTGAAATATAAGATTATGCACAAAATATATATATTTTTGAATAAAATAATAAATAACATTCAATTGACATAAAATTTAGCATGTACTTAGAGAACATAAAAAAACACAGTCCAACAATAATATTTACAAAAATATTTAATTACGTTAATTTTTTTAGCGAGAAATGTAACCATTAACTCCAAACATGTTTAGAGTCAAACCTTACAGTCAAAAACTCTGCCAAATTGCATCTAACATGCTCATGAATTCACAATTTTCAAAACTAGAATAGGGTCACATCCAATCCCGTTGCGGAAACAAGCCAAAAAAAAAAAAAAAAAACCAATTGAATAACGTTTTACTTTCTAAAAGCTTCGCTACATATTTAACCTTCTATATAGTCAACTTTAAGATTTATTCCATGTGACATTAGTCATAACATGATACAAAAACCACAAAAAAATTGACTTGATGTTCTTGACCATGGAAAATATTAAAGAACAATAAATAATATGTACAATAACAACTTCGATACTTTGGATGCAAGTGATCAAATTTGGTCGCCTCAAATAATAACTACCACTGTGATTTGTAAGGAAAAAATTACATACCCTTAACACCCCCACCCCCCCCAAAAAAAAAGGAAGGGAAAAAAAAAAAGACTTGGACAAAAATGACCCAGAGTCACTCCTACAAAACTTATGGAGTGGGTGGGTCTTTCAACAATTGTTGCTTTTCCTCCAGTTGCCACTATCCTTTTTTTGCTAAACCTGACTTTCTGCGAATTAGCAAACAAATAAAGCCTTTTTTTATCAACATTTTTACCCAGATGCTCCGGCAGTAGCACGCTTTTCAAATTCCCCTTGCTCTTCTTTGGCAAATTCTTCAATCAATTCACGTTGCCTTGGGGTCAAATTCCTGCAAAAATCAAGCATTTTAATCTACTATGAAATTTTTTTTTTTTAATCTACTATGAAAATGAGAGGCTGCCAATACATTCCCATATGATGATATAGATTTCAGTAATATGACACTCTTTTTCTGTAGTCCACACACTCGATTGAACTAAACCATAAAAATACGTTCTGGAGGGTGAAAAACCCTGCAACAACAATGGCTAAGAACAAGGAAACCTACGATGGAATGCTGACATTGAAGTGCACATATTGATCACCAAATGAGTAAGAGTTCCTCGTCTTGATCCCTGCACAAAATCAACAAAGTCAGAGACAATTTTGAGAAAAAAGTTTTTACTCAAGATTTTTAGAATCTTAACAGAAATAAAAAATTAACAATATTTTTTTTATTAGTAATAAAAATTAATGATATTACACCTAATAACTTGCTTAACTAGGTTAAAATCATCAAATCCTACATTGAAATGAAGATCAGCAACAAATTGCATATCTGATGCGACTCATGGACTCTGACTGTTAGTTATAGAGGACACCCTTCTGTCAAAATTTCATGTTGATTCCTTATTTTAAAAAAAGAAAAAGAAAAAATCATGGCAGAAAGAAAAGACCACACTGACACAAGCTGAGGAAGTTGCTTCAATTGAAATTTTGGGGGTTTACTGATACAAGGAACAAAGTGGCTAACATGTAAAAGGACCAATTATGTCACACACTTATTCTCGATAGAGAGAAGGATGCAAGTGGCAAACCAAAATAGAATCATTTATCACACAATTTTCTATAAATGAACATAATGAGCATGTCTAGTTCACCAACCTTTCTTCTTCAAAACTACCTTCTGACCAGGCTGGGTGCCAGAGCGAACCTGAATATCACAAATTAGTTAAATCATGATACTATAGAGAACTAGAACAAGAAAGAACCTCTACAAGAAGCCAGTAATTTCAGAAAAAGCCAACCGCATAGAAATGAAATGGAGGGATAGAGAGATGCCATTTGGCTCTGGTTTTCACAGTCCCAACAAAGGGTGGACATGAAATAACCTCAACAAGCAAACCAGATCTCGTTATTAACAGACCCAGTTACCATCCCATGTGGGGTTCAAGTCCAATAATCAAGTCGCATGAGTTGCATGACAAGAACCTCAACAAAGAAAATAGATGTCATAAATGAAATTTTCCCATTGCATAAGTACTAATCATATACAAACATTAAACAAACCTTGAGGACTACATCTCCCGTGAGAGTTGGGACCTGGATTGTTCCCCCCAAAATTGCCTGCAATCCAATAAACCCAATAAATTAAACAACTAGACCAAAAATAAAAGTTTTTTTTTTATAAATAAAACAGATTTTATTGACAGAAAAAAAAGTACTCTATGCTCACAATGATAAACACAAAACACTTAAAAACAAATACAAACAAATCAAATAGAAAGATGAACTGTAGACTGAACATCAAAAATCAAATAGATCAAAATTAAAAGTAACTTGAGACAAATGATGCATACAACTATAGCTATCAGAAATATTGATCGTCAACTTGCAAAAAGGGGCTAGGGTACCAAATTTGGTCATTGGTATTGGCTAATAAGTATCTAAAATTTTCAAGAAACTTACTAATATTAGGAGGTTCTTTTATTCCATACAGAAACACATAAGTTTCTAAACATGTAATTCAATTATTTTTATCATTCCTCTAATGGATTTTAGAGGTCTAATAATTATAGAAACAAATCAAAAAGTGCCTAAATTTTTCTGCAGCCAGAAAATTCCTGAAATGTATCTTTAAGAACAGCTATCTTTACGTTAATATTCCATCTTTTTTAAAACCATAACCAACCTATAGACCTTAAATCCCTCTTCCATTAATTGCTAACAGGTGGCTGAGGAGGTGTTAGGAAACAGCATAATAGGCGACTTCCAGGAATTCATCTACAATCCTCAAAAACTCATACAATAAATATTCAGCATAAAGTCAAAGATAATTTTAGCTTAAGCATTTAGCTTTTTCTCAGTAAATACCTGAATGCAATTAATATTTCCTAACGCTAAACACAATAACTATTTTATTCAAAAACCTCATACAATGCACTGTTCAAGACATCCCTGCATTACAGGCCACTGATACCTACAAAATGAACACTTTGGAAAGCATTACCTGAGTAATACTCAAAACAGCATCTACATGAATGTCAGCACCTTCTCTACGGAAAACAGGATCTTCGCGAACCTGAAGAGAAGCAAATGATATTTTACAGTTTAGGGGTTGAGGGGGAAGGCATCCAAGCAGTGAAGTACCCACTAAAAAGAAACAAAAGATGACACACTAAATGAAAAAAAAAAAAAAATATATATATATATATATATATATATATATAGTTACCTTAATGACAATATAAAGATCACCAGGTTGATTTCCATCAGGATCTGCTCCACCACTTCTACTAACCTTTATGGTCTCATCATTATCTACTCCTGCAAATGGCAAAGGAGGAGAGTCAAGCACCTATAAAAACTAGCATATACAAAACCTATAAAACCGGTTATTTTTCTTTTCCTCTTAAAGATTAAGAAGCAAAATCTAATTTTTGCAACCTGATGCAAACATACCTGTAATTATAAAATAAAGCCCGCAAACCCATCCATTTCATTCCCAAATCCCTAATCTACTATATCCTAACAAACCATATACAAATTTTAAGGCCTGAATTGATAAGATCATGCATTAGACTTGGTAGCAGAGGAATTTATCCTACACCAAGCTAGGATAAGAAGAGCATGACAACAACACGAAATTTTAGCAATGCAACCACCAGAGCCAAAATAAATAAATAAATAAACAAAAACAAAAATAATTTTTTTTAAATCCTAAAAAGAAAAGAAAAACCTGGCACGATATTAAGCTTGACTGACTTCGTTCCTAATACAACTCGCCTTCCTTTGCATGACTTACAGATATACTTAGGCTGCGGAAAAAAAAATTAACTGGTATTAGAGAATTAGAAAAACCATGAACTATTTATCTCCAATATAACAAACCGGTAAAAAAAAAAAAAAAATAGGGATAGAAATGTCAATGCCTAATAAAGTCACTGAGATTCATAATCAACACAAATGGAAGTGAAGAAACCACTTAATATCAATGCCTAATAAAGTCACTGAGATTCACGTATAGCACACGGATTAAACTGCAAAAAGTTTCACACTGGCATCAACTTCACCTGCAGATACATCTAAAAACTATCCCTGAATTTCCCTAGAACCCAAAACTTATAACTGCAATTAGCACATCCAGTCATCCAGCATGAGAAGGCTAAAAAAATTATGTCAAAAATTGTTGATCACTTTTAAAAATTGAGCTTTTAAATTTGATTCAAAGGTTTTATAAATAAAATAAAATAAAAAATGATTTAACAGAAATATAGATTTGGGGGGTGGTGGGGGGCGGCTTTGACTTATAAAATTGTAGAACCATGCACAAGGACAGACTAGTTATAATTAATTTACATAAATATATATATATATATATATATATTTATATATGAGAGAAGCCAAGAACCAATTGAAAAGGTAAATAATGCCAACCTATAATTGCAAACTAATAACTTAAATTCTGTCAACCATCATTCATGGTTGTGCACTGTAGCTCAAAGGTTTAAAAAAAAACATTTTTTTTATTATTGTGTTCACACTACTTTAATTATTTTACTAATTTCTTTTCTTTCTTTTTATCTTTATTGTAGTGGATATATTATTTTATTGTGTTAAAAACTAAAATAAAACCGCTGATGTTATGTTTTGTAAAGTGAGAAGGTAAAATAGATAAAGTAGCTTTTTGTGGTGCCAAATAGCTAAAATTATAGCTCCACCAATGTGGATGCTCTTAATGATGTGTGTAAATTCAGATAAATGCAACATACCGGCACAATTTCCCGTTCTCCATGACACTGAGGACAAGTAATCTGCACCATAAATGGGCCCTGTTGCATGGAAATCTGGATAGGCAGAAAAACATCAAGTTAACAATGGAAAAATCATTTTTATCCTCCATAAAAGTGTATAGGTTTCTTCTTCCTAGGAAAACTGACCGTTCCTAAACCTTTACAGCGAGTACATTTTTCTGGTCTGACTCCAGGGGCAACGCCACGCCCACCTGCAAAACTCCAGAAACAGAATAAAATCTTACATTGGGAACCATTCCTCCAAACTAAATTAACTCTACCAACCAAACAGAGCAAAACAACCAAAATTATGGAAAAATAACTGCCAGCAGTAAAACTGCAGAATCGTTTGAAACACTTGATTAGTGAATAAAATCCACCATACCACAAGGTTCACATGGCAAATGAGTTTGAAATGTCACATTCTTGGTGCTTCCCTGAACAGCCTCCATAAAGGATAGTTCAAGAGATACCTGTGATCATTAATCAATGATTAAATGCATGTCAAAAGAACCAAATCAAAAACATAAAAACAAATGATATGTGCATAAACAGCAAGCAAACCTTGACATCTTCACCGCCAAGTCTACGACCAAAGAAGTCTTCAAATATCTGGTCTCCACAGTAGAGTATGCCACAGTATGCAAATTAAAATATTGCATTAGATTTCAAAGGTGAAATTAACATCCTTAAAAACAAAAAAAGCTACAAATGCAGACAATGTTTACATTACATCATCATCCCATCCTCAAACCAAACTGTGGACATTAGCAAAAACAGAAAAGCTACAAATGCAAATAATGTTTCCACTAGGCTTTGTAAGAATTATGATTAAGTGTGTGATGAAATTGTTGTGGAACTTATGGATGCAACTCAGAAAGATTTGTTTTTCCATGGCCATCTATCATGGTGCAGGTAATCTATGCATTTAATGGAGCAAGTGAAGATGGACCACTTATCAGGTGGCAAATGCATTAGCAAGAGGCCACAAAGCAGAAACAGGATACTGTGTACAATTATGTGACCCCTGCTTTTTTTTTCCTCAGCAGTAGATGTGGACTTGGTGGGAGTTTGCTTCCCTAACATTTGTGGTGTGAACAATTTATGAATTCTAAAAATGTTGTTTAGCACCAAAACAAGCAATGCCCAAATTTTCAATAAAATTAAAAATAAAGAAGGCAGCACTCAAGAAGGAAAAAAAAAAAAAAAAAGTTAAGCAACACTTATGCAATAAAAGCATTGACAAAATAAAGCCACAAATCGATAG
The DNA here is from genome assembly GCA_033629205.1 of Lithocarpus polystachyus. Taxonomy (NCBI): domain Eukaryota; kingdom Viridiplantae; phylum Streptophyta; class Magnoliopsida; order Fagales; family Fagaceae; genus Lithocarpus; species Lithocarpus polystachyus. Next base: position 4,137,729 of record CM066165.1, read on the forward strand.
AACTAAAACCAATAGAACAATTCTGAAAGAATGTACTTACATTGTCTCGGAAGAAATCTTTAAATGGATTATGAAAATCATTGGGAACGCCACCATCTCCTTGTTGTACATATGCCTCATGGCCAACCTATAAGATAGTGTGTACAGACAATGTAAATACAGATAAAGACTAAAGTGATAGGAAATGCACAATTAAGTAGTATTATACAGAGTAGTTTTACTGAGATGCAAAAATAAAGGCAAAGCTAGTTGGTTTGCTCACTCAAATAAAAAAGTAAACAGAATAATTCATCAAGCTTAGCTACATTAAGATTTTCAACGTGTGATTAAATCTCACTTTCCACAGTAAATAAGTTTGATTTTCAATGTCGGACTATAGTTGTTCATCCCAGTAACTAAGAACTGCAATTGCATGCATAATATTTTGGATTGAACGCATACCATCCGCCATTTAAATCTAAGAGTGTGTACGTGTGTGTATTTAAGCTCCAAGTTGTTGTAACAGCCCAATTGTGGGCCCAGGTTTATACAAAACCACCAGTTTGATGGATTTGACAGGGTCTGCTACTTGTGAGCTTATCAAACTGGTTCAGTACCCTATTCAGGGGTTTTATTCTGCACTTGAAGAACAATTCACTCATGCAAAAAGATAACAAAATTCCATGGTTATAGAAAAGGGAAGAATGCTCTTAAGAACAGTGTTAACAGAATTCCCCATAAGGAACAAGAAATACTCTTCCAATAATGCTCATATTATATGTAGGACATCTTTCAAAGGTTTATACAATAAAAAGAATATGAACATGCAGTTAGAAAGGTTTAATTTATGCAAGCTTTTCCCATCCTCTTTTGTGCAATCCAGAAAACAACATCTATCCAATTACTTTTCAAACAATAGGATCAACAAGAATTTCAAACACAAGGTGTTTGCATGGTAACAGGAAATTACTATTATTCAAATCCACCAGAAATATTCCAACAGAAAGCCAGTCAACAAATAATTGTAAGTTAACAAAAGCTATGACTTAGGGGGGAGGGGGAGATTAAATGTGAAACCTGATCATATTGTTGTCGCTTCTCATCATCTTTCAAAACCTACAACGACAATAAGAATAATAGATTAGATTAAAAATTCTTGACAAGGTGTCTAGTAGATTCTAAATTTAAAAGAAGATAAAACCTCATATGCTCTTTGAACTTCTTGAAACTTTTTCTCAGCTTCAGGATCATCTTTATTTGTATCTGGATGCAGCTTCTTCGCAAGCTACAGAACAACCAAAAAATCATAATAAATGGAGGCAATTAAAGCAAAAAACACAAAGTTAAGATAAACAGACTATATTGTCCTCGAAAACTACACAAACAATAAGGCTGCCTACCAATCACCTCCCAAACCAAAAAAAGCAGTAGTTTTGTGCACTAGGTATGGCCTATTTTTCCTTCTTACAGTAATGAATATGAATAAGTTTTATTCATTTACATCAATACATGTGAAAATGTCTTTTTTCCCTCCTACCATAGAAACCAGCATGCTATATCATTCATTCTTTTTAAGATTTCAGAAAAACAGATTCACATCTCCATTTAAAATGTTAAGCGTTTCAAAAGTATAACAAAGAAAACAATAATGCCACACTCCAAATATTCAAGGTATGACGGAACAGTGATCCATACAAGCAAATTTTCGCTCTTTAAATTTTCAGTGCACTTCTTCATTCTATAATTAAAGAAACAATCATGCCAATGTGTGATCAACAAATCAGAGGCAAATATTACTTATCAAAAAAGAAAAAAAAATCAGAGTCAAATATCAGTATTCTTTAGCCATGTTCTACATACATAATAGACATATACCATAGAAACCAGCCAGAAATTTTCCATGTCTTTGTATATAAAAATGTGAAATTAAAGAGGGAGGGGAAAAAAAAGACAAGAGAAAAGGCAAACAACCTACCCCATAATAAGCTTTTTTAATCTCAGATGCATTTGCATTCCTGCTCACGCCAAGTACATCATAATAATCTCTCCCCATAGGCGCTGATAAAAATAAATAAATCAGTTTATTTTCATCATCAAATATTAAGTAATAAACAAATTACAACATTCATAGAGCAAGGACGAAGACAAAAAGAGTAAGTTGTACGTTATGCTCCAGAAATTTTCTGAAAACTTTTTGACCAAGAAAGAGAAGAAAAAAAAATCTATCTATCTAGGTAGACATGATAGAGGGGGGACATACTCTTCAGCAAAAATATTCTGATGAACAAATTACCAGAGGAAAACATATCATTGATCAAATATTCAAAGTGCAACTTTTGCAGTTTAAAATTATACATGGAAGATGGGTTTATTGATCAATAGTAAATAATGTCCAATTAAATTGATTTTTGGCATACATGTTATGAATATAAAGAACATGTAATCCATCGGTTGGATTTTCAAATTTGTTATCCAATAAATAGTTATTAGATGGTGTAACATGTGTAACTTGATCCCATCTCATACATATAGACACACGTATAAGTGTGGTGAGTTCGTATTCAATACCAGTGCCATGAATTAATCTAGCTGAGCCACAATTGGCATTCAGAGCTCCCAATAGCAACCAATTTTTCTGACTAACTGCATATCACAATACACAAACCATTAGCTCAATATTATTAAAAATATACTATATTCAAATAAATTAATCCAATAATCAGTACAAAAACAAGCACACTTGCTCACTTTGGTGCAAACTAAATGCAGGAAATGAAAGCTTAATAAACTCCAAATTTGAAATGGGATATTGGGTATTATTCATTCAAACTTCAAAAAATTTTCTTTTTTCTTTTTATATTCCCAAATTCTCATAAACCCAACAAACAAAAAACACACAAAGTGAATATTACCATTTTTGGAAGTGTAATTCCCAAGAATCCGAGAAGGGTTACAAACCCCAGAATTGAAATTCCTATATGCCCCTTTACACACCGTCTCGTATATCTGCAAAATTCAAAACCCCACAAAACCAACCAACCAAAAATTAAACTTTTTCACAAACCGACCAAAAAAATTAGGGAATTGATTTGAAAATCGAAGTGGGATTGAAGAGAGAGAGCGAGTACCATGGCGGCCCTGGATTGGTGGAAGAAATTGGAGGCGAGAGAGCGACGAGCGAGGCAGCGGATGAGCCTCACACCATTGGAGCGAGCCATTGTTTTTGTGTGTGTATTGGGGGTTTGAATTTGGGGGATTAGGGTTTGGGATTTAGGGGTTAGAGAAGCTATAGTAGTTTTGGGGGAGAGATAAACCCTAGTGATAAACCCTAATTTTCAGACATGTTGGAAGGTTCTAGCGCATTTAGAGAGAGTGAGATATTTTTTCTTTTTCTTTTTTTTCTTTTGGGTTTCCCTTTTATAATGGAATCAGAAACTCAGAAGTCAAAAGCCCAAGCTTGTGGGAAACACTTTCCATGATTTTGCTTCTTCTTTTTTCTTTTCTTTTTTCCCACCCCTTTTTTTCTTGGATAATAGGTAAAAAGAATTAAAACACTTTTTTTTTTTTTTACAAATAACAAATTAATTACATGTGATTTGACTGAAATTTAAATTGTTTACATGTGGTTTGAAATTTGACACTTTACCCATTTAAAGTTTTTTTTTTTTTTTTTAGAAAATTACCCATCTAAAGATAACTAAATTAGAGTTTCGTAGCCGGTTAAAAACATGGCTAAATATGTAATTTTGTTTCACATTTGTGTCTATCTCTTCCAAAAACATAAAAATACAATTCAAATAAGATCAAAAAAAAAAAATTCAATGAAACATTTGCATCATAGGATTTCAAACCATTGATAAGCAACTTAAAATTCGGTCAAATTTCAAGTTTGTAAATTGTCAAATATGCAATTTAAATTTTGGCCAAACCACAAATAGATAAATTATAATTTACCACCTTTTTTAATATTGTGTATTTGGGAAATAATTAGGTTTTTTATGCCTATGATACTTATGTTGAATGCATGAGATAACTTCTCATGCTTGAGTTGAGGCTCAATCTTGCTCGTAAGTTTTGATGAGTTTTTAGGATTTATTTATAGAATAATGAGTTCTTGGTTTTTTTAAAGTTTCATAATCATTGGCATGACATGTTATGAGTAGTGTATCAACTATCAACAAGTCTAATGACATCAACAATTTCATAATTTCTTTTTTGGGTTAAACTTATGTGTAGTTCTTTAGGTGCAGAATTGTAGATTCTCAATTATATTGACTTTAATTATTCTTGAAAATTATAACATTGTTTGTATTTTATTGATTGATGTAATCACATGTTTAAATGGAGAATTTAATATATTGCACTTAAAGAAATTTATATAAGTTTTGTCCTTTTTTTTAAAAAATTGTTGAAGTGATATGTTGTTACTAGTGTATAATAAAAATTATGTAAATTATTAGTGTACCAGAACAGTCTATGGGAAAATTTTATGTTCTTTTTCATGTCTTCAGCATTGCTTTGAAGTTCCTCCGAACATAATTACCAACACATCATTATAAAATTGTGAGAATATTACTATTGGCTTAATTCGCAAGCATATCTTAAGACTTACAGTGACCTTAACCTGTAAATCTCAAACATCCATATTGAAAATGTGCAAATGGACTATGCAGTATTTAGGTTTTTATCATATTTTTTGGACTTCAAAATTCGGCTTTTGTATTATTTGCAATTGACTATGTTAGTTTCTTATGTAAATTTTTGTTTTGTTTTTGGCAACTTTTAAATTAAGTGTAGGTGAAAATTATTTGAACTGAACTAAATTAATTAATTGAAGATGAGTTTGAATGTCAATTTTCATTTAAAATTGAATGAATAAAATGTCAAAAGTACAAACTTTTTCTATGGACTTTTTTCCCCCTCTTAATATCAAGAGAGATACGCCTTCTTCCCCAAGCTTAGCAATTTATGGAGCATTTAGAATGATATATAAATGAGGCCTTTAAAATTTCCAAAACAAAATTCTTAAAGACAGTTAAGATTTCCCTTAACAAAGGCAAGCAATTCATGGAATCTTAAGTCTTGGTGAGGAAGAAAAAAGCAATGCAATATTAGTCACTAAAAATAAAAATATATTATATATTAAAAAATAAATAAATATTATTTCACTCTTCATTTTTTTTTTTCCCACCTTTTATTTTTTCCATTTTTTTCTCTACAACCAAACGGATGCCAAGATGTTCTACATAACTCTAGGCCATGAATTGAGTATAAAGGAATATCCATTTTGTATACCATTTTATAGGTCTTGATTAAAAGCTTCAGAGCATTATTTTTTGGGCTTTTATATCATTAGTCCATTATAGCACAATCACTCCACAATTTTGGGCCCTAAGCTCCAAGGCCTAAGGCAACACCCATTTCACCAGTGTTGAGCCTAGGTTAGCATTTTCAGCCCAACATACATATAAGCAAGAACCAATGAGTTTTGAGTCTTTTGAACGACCCAGTCAGCCATACTTGTACACACCCCCAAAACACAATTTTGGTTAAAATTGTGAAAGAACTACCACTAAAAATTAACATGGCTGACTGTTAAAAGTGATTTTTGTCCAATGTGAAATCATGTCTTAAAAACATGATTTCACAATTTTAATTAAAATCGTGTTTGAAAATATGATTTCAAATGAAGTGTGTACGAGTATGTAATAATAAGTGTGTAACAAGATTTTTTCTTTAAAAAAAACTTTGAGTATATAATAATAAGTGTGTAATAAGATTTTTCTTTTAAAAAAAAACTTTTCTCCCTTCCATTTCTTAAAATAGCAATGTAAAGCACATCCAAAGACACTCTATTGTTAATTTGTTTTTGAGTTTGGATATTCTAAAGGTGGTGAATGGGACTTAATTTTAACAAATCCGCTTGACGAATGAGAGTTCGTCACTGGCCAAAAGGATAGCAGCAATAATGCTAGCCAACTCTGAAGCAGCTCTTGCAGCTTTATTTTAAGATTAGAGATAACGCATATTGGGCTTGTTGTACCAAATTCTGCACTTGCATGGCTTGGTTCATACAAGCTCATTGTATTACAAAGCAAAATGAACTTTTTACCAATCAGTCAATCAACCCCCAAAGAAGAGAGAACCCAAGATTTTTTTTGCTTAGAGGGAAGTGAGAGAAGCTCAAGATTTGCGACTTCAATAATAGCACTATTTTGACACAGGTCACACAGTATTTTTTCCTTTTCATAATTAGATAGTAGGAAAAGAAGAAGCGGAGTTCGAACTACAGACTTAGAGTACCACAAAAGATGTCATTATGGCTATCACTTGAACCCCTTTCAGTCTACACTTATAAATGAAAAGGAGATGTGAACTTCCCAAGAAGAACGTAATTGCCATAATATTATAAAAACCAAAGTGCATGGGTTCAAGATTAACAAAAGAACCTAAGCAAATGAAACATAACATCACCAGATGAAGACATAATCTCAAGTCAAATGGACCCACGTGTAAGACCAAAAAGACCTTATTGGAGTGTCTTGCTAATGAACAACTCAATTGAATGGTATAAAACATCCTAAGTAATCTAAAAAATCCTATAATTCAGGACAAGTAATCATAACTTTAGTGCTCTGATTTATGCTTTTGGCAAGCAACTCTAAGTCCATAGAAGTGCTATAAAAGATGTGACCATATTTTATAGTTTATACAACTCTTTTCCTTATAAAATGACTCCAACTTTTTTTAACAATAGTGCAAATCTCAAACTTAATGCGTATACTAATAACAAATCACCAAAGTTCTCAATGGCTTTGAAGTTTCCAAGTGATATTCTATGGATTAACCCCTCTTTTTAAAATATTAAAACCAAACTTTCATTAACTAGAAGAAACAGAAACGGAATTATTACAAATTAAATAACAATGAGCATCAAAACATTTAGCACATAAGATTATCACATTAACACCCAAATAATAGGCCACCTCAAAATCTCAACTAGGGATTCCCTATGAAAGGTGGAGTTCACATACATACATTATCTAAGACAACCATTCTTTAGGTTCTTTTGAAGTTCTCAACTCTCAGTGTTATAGCTTGAAACTCTTTTTTTTTTTTTTTTTTTTAACACCAAATAACTAGTAATGATGTTGAATGATAGTGGATGTTATTAACTATGTTAACTTTTCAATCTCTTTACCATACATATCGCAGTGTTTTAAGGCTGCCCTAAGATTCAATTGGACAAAAATGGTGGTCAGTGGTACAGCTTCTAAAAAGTGGTTCCAAATTCCAATCTACCATATGGATGACTTTAGAAGGGAATTGAGCTGGCTGAGAACTTTCAGCAATTTCACTGTTGGTCTAAGCAAATGGAGAGACAGCATTATAAATATGGTTAAAGTAAGAAAGAGAATGATAAACAAGAAAAGCATCTTAGAACAAGATCACAAGCCCCTAAGCTGCTTTTGCTTTCTTTTAGCTCCAACTCTGCCTTTAATTCTATGTTTTCTCACTTTCATTCACATTGGCATCGCTGCCAAAGAAGAAAGGGATGTCCCAAACGTACATAAATAAATTTTTGACCAATTATTCTTCGTACCCTTGATCAAATGCTTATATATTGAGCAAAATTGAACATGATTTAACCTCTACGTAAGTGACTTACAAGTATAAATGTTTTAGCCAGGAATGCATGGGAAATATATATATATATATATTCCCTTTTAATGAATGAGAGAGATTATATTATCAAGTTTCCTGCTATACTTGATATCTTCTATTTTGGCATTGGAATAAAAACTAGAACTTTAGAAGGACGTTACTTGCTAGGAAAAGTGTTTGATTCTTAACTGTACCTTTTATCTCATCAAACAGAAGCAACAAAATTGAGATTGTATGACTGTTGAGCCAATACAAATGCAAATCTATAATTTATTATGGTACTAAAGCTCACTAATTGAGGGGGAGTACTAAAATAATAGTTAAATGATCAAATCCACACTTTCTTAGCCTCTGAAGTTTTTGGATAACATTTATCATTATTAAACAAAATAACATGGTTAACCTGATGGACTTGCAAGTAAAAATGTTTTGCATTGCAAACAATTCTTGTTAATTTATAATGAAAAGAGGTCTTTATGATCAATTTCCTACCAACCTTGTTATCTGCTATTTTAGAATTGAAATAATAAAATTTAAATTTAAAAAAAAAAAAAAAAAAGTCCTTTAGAAGAATGTTACTTGCTAGGAAAAGAGATTGATTCTTAATTGTAGATTTTATCTCATCAAATAGAACAAAAAAATTGAGATTGTACGACACTAGAGCCTTATTAATGCAAATCTTACACGCAAAATCTATTAAAAAAAAATGTTCCTGTTATATTCTAGTGCCATGAGACAACAGTAACTGGGACTTTACTGATACTGTGATACATGATTTATAGGATCCTGAAATCCTAAGCATTAAAGTAGACCCTTGCATCTAAGGCCAGTAAAAATGAAAGGCATTGGACTAGTTCCTTTCTTCACAAAGACATCAAACTTTGAGGGGAAAAGGGAAAAAAGAAAGAGAACAAAGGACAACCAAATAATAAATATAAATAAATATATATATATATATATATATATATATATATATACCACCCTAAGCAGCTAACATACACAAGTCACCTTTTGTCCGATCATGATAACTGTTTTATTATTGAGAGAAAAAGAAAAGAGAACTTGTATTCTTTGTTAAGCATTCAGAGCTGGTCCTAAATAAAGGGCTTTCATTATTCTTTTGTTACTAATCTCCAGGCAACCACACTAACCAACAATTAGAATTATGGAAAAGTAATCCTTTGATTTTTACTACACTTCAAGCTAAAAGAAAGACCAAGGCTTACTTTCTCACTTTGAATAAAGTTTATGCTTTCCCTCCATTTCTCTCAAGTCCTTCTTTGGGTTCCTACAGAACTCACTGGTAGCTTCTCCATCAAAGCATTCTTTGCTTCATCTAGAGTAATACTAGCCATCACTCATGCAGAGAGCAAACCTTTAACTAAATATTCTTTTTATGCTCTGCTGTCTTAAATAGAACTTCTTTGCTTCTGAATAGAGTTTGAGATATCTTGTGAGGTGCTACTTCCTTGAAGCTTCTTGGAGGAGCAAACCAAGCAAGAAAAGGAGAATGAAGCTAGTGGTAGAAGTAGTAGATGCTAATGATCTTATGCCCAAGGATGGTGAGGGATCAGCTAGTTCATTTGTGGAAGTTGATTTTGATAGTCAATTAAGCCGAACCAAAACTGTCCCAAAGAACCTCAACCCCATTTGGAACCAGAAACTTTTCTTTAATTTTGATGAAACCAAAAACCACCATCCAGCCATTGAAATTTCTGTTTACAATGAGAGAAGACCAATTCCCGGCAGAAACTTGCTTGGTCGAGTTAGAATTCCTTGCTCAAATATCGTGAAGCAAGGCGAGGAAGCTTATCAAAGACTCCAATTAGAAAGGAAGTGGTTATTCTCTTCTGTCAAAGGTGAGATTGGCCTAAAAATCTATCTTTCACCAGAATCCAAATCAAAATCTCCTCCCCCATCCTCTCCACTAAAACCAGCAGAAGCTCCTCATTCTAGTCCACCAGAACCCCGAATTTCTATTTCTAGCCCTCCACCTCTTCCTAATACTCCTTCCATTTCAGAAAATACAAATCTCATTAGCAAAACATTAGCTGCTGTTCCCAAAGCAGAAGCTCCTGTCGTTGAAACTCCAAAGGCTGTCACAGCAGAACCTTTGAAAGAAACTTCTACATTTGCTGAGGTAGACAATTCTAATTCCTTTATTGCAGTTGCCAAGTCAAGTGGTGCTAAGCCTGCTAAACGTCCAAAGAAGGAGATTGTGGAACCTGTTGAAGAAAGAGTTGGCACAGCCCAACATATATACAAACACCAAGTTCTGCAGCAGCCTGGCATATCAATGGAGAAACGACCACAAGCTGTCCCATTCAACATGCACCAGACTAATCCACAAGGCCACCAGGCCCAGGCAAGTCACCAGGCCCAGGCAAGCCACCAAGACGACTACAATTTGAAGGACACCAATCCACAACTTGGTGAGCGGTGGCCAAATAGTGGAGCATTTGGTGGAAGAGGATGGATGAATGGTGAGAGACATACAAGTACTTATGACCTTGTTGAGCAGATGTTTTATCTATATGTTCGAGTTGTGAAAGCAAAAGATCTTCCTCCCAGTGTCATCACTGGTAGCTGTGATCCTTATGTGGAAGTCAAGCTGGGGAATTATAAAGGAAAAACAAGGCATTTTGAGAAGAGACTGAATCCAGAGTGGAATCAAGTCTTTGCTTTCTCAAAAGAACGCGTTCAGTCCTCAGTACTAGAAGTTTTTGTGAAGGATAAGGAAATGGTGGGAAGGGATGATTATCTTGGAAGGGTAGTTTTTGATTTGCATGAGATTCCAACCAGAGTTCCACCTGACAGTCCACTGGCTCCTCAGTGGTACAGATTGGAGGACCGGCGTGGACAAGGAAAGGTAAGGGGTGAGATCATGGTTGCAGTTTGGATGGGAACACAAGCTGATGAAGCCTTCTCAGAGGCATGGCATTCTGATGCTGCTGCTGCTTATGGAGAGGGTGTTTTTAACACCCGTTCAAAGGTTTATGTATCCCCCAAACTGTGGTACCTGAGGGTGAATGTGATTGAAGCTCAGGATGTGCTGCCTAATGACAGAAACAGGCTCCCAGATGTTTTTGTCAAAGCTCAGGTTGGTAGTCAAGTGCTCAAAACCAATGTAAGTGAAACTCGCACTACTAATCCACTTTGGAATGAAGATTTAATTTTTGTGGCAGCTGAACCTTTTGAGGATCAGCTGATCATTACTGTTGAGGATCATGTCCACTATTCGAAAGACGAATTGATGGGGAGCATTAGCCTACCACTGGACATATTTGAGAGGCGCCTGGACCACAGGCCAGTCCACTCACGATGGTTCAATCTTGAGAAATATGGTTTCGGAATCTTGGATGCTGACAGGAGGAAAGAGCTCAAGTTTTCAAGCAGAATTCACCTAAGAGTTTGTCTTGAAGGAGGATACCATGTACTTGATGAATCAACTCTCTACATAAGTGATCAAAGGCCAACATCAAGGCAATTGTGGAAACAGCCCGTTGGGATATTGGAAGTAGGCATTTTGAGTGCACAAGGGCTTCTCCCAATGAAGATGAAGGATGGCAGAGGGAGTACTGATGCTTACTGTGTAGCTAAGTATGGCCAAAAATGGGTTCGAACCAGAACAATCCTCGACACCTTCAATCCAAAATGGAATGAGCAATACACATGGGAAGTGTATGACCCCTGCACAGTGATCACATTGGGTGTGTTTGACAACTGCCACTTGGGTGGAGGTGAGAAACCAAATGGTGGCAATGCAGTGCGGGATTCACGGATTGGAAAGGTACGTATTCGGCTATCAACACTAGAAGCTCATAGAATATATTCACATTCTTACCCGCTTCTTGTTCTACAACCAAATGGGGTAAAGAAAATGGGAGAGCTCCAACTATCAGTTCGTTTCACTACCCTCTCTCTAGCTCATATGGTATATATTTATGGCCATCCCTTGCTTCCAAAAATGCATTACTTACATCCTTTCACAGTGAACCAAGTAGACAATTTAAGACACCAAGCAATGAATATTGTAGCTGTGAGGCTTGGTAGAGCTGAACCACCTCTCAGAAAAGAAGTGGTGGAGTACATGTTAGATAGAGATTCCCACATGTGGAGTATGAGAAGAAGCAAAGCTAACTTCTTTCGCATTATGTCACTTCTTTCGGGTATGTTCTCCATGAGCCGATGGTTTAGTGATGTTTGCAACTGGAAGAACCCTATGACATCAGTTCTAGTTCATATACTGTTTCTGATATTGATTTGGTACCCAGAGCTGATACTTCCAACTCTCTTCCTCTACATGTTCCTCATCGGGTTATGGAACTATAGGTTCCGGCCAAGGCACCCTCCTCACATGGATACCAAAGTGTCATGGGCAGAGGCAGTAAACCCAGATGAACTTGATGAGGAATTTGACACATTTCCTTCCTCAAGGCCAAATGACATAGTTCGACTGAGGTATGATAGACTTAGAACTGTTGCAGGGAGGATTCAAACTGTTGTTGGTGACATAGCAACACAAGGGGAAAGAATTCATTCTGTACTAAGCTGGAGAGACCCAAGAGCAACAAGCCTTTTCGTATTGTTCTGCTTTTGTGCAGCAGTGGTGCTTTATGTGACACCATTCAGAGCAGTGGCACTGCTTGCAGGCTTGTATTACTTGCGGCACCCTAGGTTCCGGAGCAAGCTGCCTTCTGTACCCAGCAATTTCTTCAGGAGATTGCCAGCTCGAACAGATAGCTTACTCTAAAACTAAGTACTTTGTTAAAAATATATGGTCTGTTTAGATTTTCTTTTTTCAGTATGCAATGCCATTACAGTAGAGATTATGATTGTAAAATACATATACAACAGTATGAGGAATAACCTCAATAAGTACTCACACTGGATGTGTTCATGTTTTAACGAGTTCATTATGATGGATCTTTGCCTTCCCATGAGTGTAGTCAAGATCTGACATACTTCCTAGCATAGCTCTCTATGTCTCTGTTAATTTTTGTTTTCAATAAAATTATTTCCTACTAATTTGAATATCGCCTTTTTTTTCTTTTATTGTTGGCTACGTTCCATTCATGAGACCCACCAACACCAAAATAGCTAAAGCCAACGAACCATTAGAGCCACCAAGCGTCCACTGACTGTATCATAGAGATGGAGCCTCAAGTCAACCACAGTTCCATAACACGTTTGAGTGAATTCAGATTATTCTCGGAGAAGAACCATGTATTGAATAGAAAGCAAAACTTTGGAGCGAACTACAAATAAAAGAAAAAGTTACCCTACAAAATTTTAAGGACAAAGTAAACTCAAGTACCACTAAAGCACCAAGACATTTGACATTCTGGCAATGTCACAAGCTAGACTTCTGCCCTGCGATGATGTTCTAGTGATATCACCTCAATTTTTGTGAAATTGGTCACCATATAAACCAGTAAAATCTCTCACAACCATATAATGAGAAAAAGTAAATCAAATATCATATATATCAGTAGTGAGTTGCAAACCCATAACCAAAATTTGAAAATGGAAAATCTCTTACACAATGCATCACCTAACACAACATCAAAATTTCGATGTCTATTACCAATGGCACTAGAAGAGTACAACTGTTTAGACCAAGTTCAAACAAAATAAAACATGTAATGAAGAATTGCAGATCCTAACACTTTCCAGTGTTTCATCTAAAATTTCAACTCATGAGGTTTCATGCCCGCCTTAAGAGAAAACCTTGCAGCCAAGTAGGTCTTCAAGTCTGGAACTGCCTCGATGGATTTTATCAATGCTGTATCCACAGCCTTCTGTTCATCCTTTTTCTCTTGTGGGAGTACATTTTTCTCCTGTATTTTGAAAGATAAAAATGAATTAATACAGAAATACAGGACAGATTCACCATGCAAACACCATCAATATTAACAAACCAACCTCGTTCTCAGCCTCAAAAAACTCTCCCTCTCCCTTCTTTTTCTTCTTCTGAACTTCCTTGGCGAAGTACTTGTCATCAAACTTCTCCACATTAACTCCAGAGATGTCAACCTTTGTGGAAGTAGCAATCACATAAGACTGATTGACACGTCTTAGTGGAACACCATTAATCTTGAATGGGCCTGCATTGACAAGCATAGAAGATATCACAACAGCCATAAAGAAGGAGTGACGTTAACAAGGACAACTAGGTACCAATTCTTCTCAGCAATTGGAGTGCATTACAATCTAATGACAGACAAAACCAAAACTCATTTAGTGGCCTACACCAAAAACAATTTGAGTAACATTGCATCTGCATCTCCATTTTCTCAAGACAAACCACATGATAACTGCACATGGCAAATTTTGGAAAGTAAATAGACTATGTTCTAGACATTCACCATCTATAAGATTATTTTTTTCGATCAAAATTTATTAACAATAAAATTACCATATCCATATTGAACCCACAACGAAATGGATCCCATTCCCATGACTCCCATCTAGGACATCCAGAAGCAACTAAGATCAATGAGTTTCACTCTCTTTTTAAGATTCAATCAGGATGAATCTATTGAGCAAGAAAAGCTCGTCAACCCATCACCAGGTGAACAGAGTCTGGAATAATCTTATAGATAAGCAATCACCACAAATGCATACAAGTAGCTAACAGATTTAGGAACTAAAACACCAATCCCACCATAAGCGAAAACCAGCACAATAATGAGACAACAGGAAAACACTTTACAATTCATAGGAAGATGGGTACCAGCACTCACCAGTGACCAAAAGCAATCCAGATGAAAGCTGCTTCAGGAAAACAACTCTCTTTCCCATGAACCTCCCTGAAAGAATGATCAACACAGTTCCTGGAGTAATACTAGCCCTACATATTGAAAAAAATCTATATATTAGAACTTTCCAAAAATAAAAAAACCACAGGACAAAGATTAAAATAATTACACTTATCAATTAGAAACCAACAATGAAAAATCAAAATCCAACTCATCTGATTGGTCCCACCAATCTTCAGTGAACAAAAAACATTATTTCATTTGAATCTCAATTAACAACAAACTATCAGATTCAATATTTATAATCTTTCCTCCACCATTTCCATAACATTTACAGGCATAACAATACATACCAAAACAACAATAGTCCCAAAATTTGAAGGTCAGCTATAGATCCTCAACAGACTAGTCATACCAATAAAGATAAAAATTCCATCATTTCCACACGTTTTCCAACCAACCAAACTCAACTAAAACCGAATCCCCAATAACCAACACAACATAAGTAGATACACATTCATCATTCATAAATCAGAAAACAACAAGATTCACCAAAAACCGAAAGCCCAACTAGCTAATCCAGCAGTTAAACACATACAAATCCAACAATTTATAGCATCTTATAAGTAACACCTATACATACAAGAAATCATGAATGCTTATACATCCACACAAGTATATATATACAAATCCAACATTTTCCCACACCATCTCAGCAACTAAACAATTACCCAACAAAATATTTCAAAAACCCAACATATATATATACACACCTTCAACATAAAAATAATCAAATACCCAACAACCAAAACGAACTCACAAACACACACAAACACCTATACATACACAAAATCATTAATACACATATAAACATAAAAATCCCACATTCTCCCAGCTACCAAACAATTACCCAACACATATATACACCTTTACATACATAAAAAATATCAATTACCCAACAACCAAAAAAAACTCAAAGACGCATCAAAACATAAAAAAAAATCCCACATTTTCTCAGCTCCCAAACAATTACCCAAAAAACCCAGATACCCAACAAGCAAAACAACCACAAAAACCCAAAAAAACACAGTGACAGCCATAATAAAAACCTGAGCTTGGTGGGCTTGGGTTTGCGCTTGTTAACGAGCGGCTTCTTCACATCGTCAGCCGGGTAGAACTTGGGTGCCTTGGCAGCAGGAGCAGGAGCCTTGGGCTGAGCGTCGTGGCGAGGGAAAACGCCGCCGTTTTTGGCCTTGATAGCCCAGAGGCCTCGCTTGTGGTACATCTTGGACCTGGAGAACTTGCCGACCCCGCGAACCAGATCTGGGTTCCGGCAAACCTTTGGGGTCCTCTGCTTTGGTGCCATTGGAATTGAGATTTCTCTGTGTTTCTCTCTCTCTCTCTGAATGAGTGAATTGGGAAATGGAGGAGGCTCTGAGAGAAAACCCTAGTTCTGAAGGAGATTTATATAGGTGTGTGTAATATTGTTTATATAAAGGTCGGAGTGTTAAAAACCCTAGGGAATCCTTGTGATGAATAGAGTTTTGTGGGCCGAAAAACCCTGGATTTTTTGGGTTAATGGGCTTGAATGTGCCCTTTTGTTTTCAGTACTTGGGCCTAATCTTTTTGTGCCTCTCTCTCTCTCTCTCTCTCTCTCTCTCTCTATATATATATATATATATATATATTAAGGTAATAATAATAATTGGAAAAAGTTAACAAATTCTCCAAGAGAATTGATTTAAAACCATGGCTTTTGAGTGGAGTTATAATGTGACTTTGTGTTAGAACTCATTTCCCTCTTCCTTATGTGTATGTGTTTGTTTCTCAAAAAAAAAAAAAAAAAAAGAGTAATTGTCTCACATTGCTTAAGAGAGTGTGTTGTGTGTAGTATAACTTGCCCCACCCTCCCTTAAAAGTTACCATGACTTTTGAGTGGACTTGTGGTGTGCCTTTGTGTTAGAACCTATTTCCCTCTCCCTTATGTGTGTGTGTGTGTTTGTTTCTCAAAAAAAAAAAAAAAAGAATTGATTTAAAAGAAATATTTTTTAACATTTTTATGAAAAAAAATTTAATAATTATTTTTTTAAGACTTGTTATATTTTTCATGAAAATTGTGTTAAAACTTTCTTAAAATGATTTATCAACAATTGTCCTAAAGATACTTGTTAATATGATATATAATAATTTAATTATAACTCAACCCACAACCAAATTAATGCAATTTTAGGTCTAAGACAACAACTGAGGGATTTCTTGTTCATATTTTTTATGTTTAAATTTTTTGTTATATTTTTTTTACTATTAGTAAAAAAAATTAACAATATATATATATATATATATTTTTTTTTTTTTTTTTTGGTAAACGACGCTTGAACAATATATATTCACCTAATTGCGTTAGAGTCTCTTGTCAAGAAAAAATTATCTTAACCATCATAAATAAAAATTTATTAATGTAAAATCAAATTAGTAATTGGTTTGTAGATTATAATATGAAAAATAAAATAGAATTATTTTATTTTAAACTTAATTCGTAAAAATATGTTTAATAATAAGAGAGAAAAGAGTGGTTTGATGATGACATTTTTGACAAGATATATGTTTATAAAGATAGAAAGTAAGTAAGTTATTTGTTTTATGTTGACCAATGACAAAACGTTGTTTTGAGAGAGAGAGAGAGAGAGAGAGAGAGATGTATATGAATTAAAAATTTTTTTTTTTTAAACAAACATGAATCATGGTCTTGGGGAAAAAAAAGGCCAGTATATATGAAATACATATTATTTCAGATTGTGATGTATAGTATTATACTGTAACATTGAAATTATGGAGCATTTTTCCATTTGAGGCATTAGGCAATTACTTGGGCGGCCAAAAGGTAAAGCCAGCTCTAACTCGATCTTACCAAAATATAAAAAACAAAAAGGTTGTAATCATCTCTTCTAAATGTAATTAAGATCAAGTTATGACTTAATCCATCTAAGTGAGTCTTACTACGTAAGTCGCTTAACTATTAAATAGAATAACTATTATGGTTACCAAGAGGGTTGTCACAATTTGTTGCCACTCTTATTTTTGTTTTTTTAATTTTCCAAATTGAAAAAAAAAAAAAACACTAAAATTATTGCATCTTTCTCTAGGAAAATTTGGTCTTAAAGTCACCCTCTCAAAATGGGAAGCTCTTATAAACGATAAGCCGTTCTCATTATTAAAGTAATTAGTCAAGCTGACTACCCAAATGTTGTATCGCTTGGTCCTGGCCCAGTTATAGATATGCTATCATTTTGCCCCCTTAGATAAATAAACGGCTTGCCGTTCTTGGCCACTTGATAGATTCTAACCAATTCAAAAGCCAAAAAAAAAAAAAATGTAGCTTATATTGATTCTATGATACTAAATGAGAGTGAACAGTTTGTACATTATATAATATCTCACATTACTTTGCTGCTTACAATATTTAGCACCATCTCTAGAAAATTCTAACATGTAGACAATGCATTGAACCCAAAATTGCATGCTGCCACCAAAAGTCATGTGGCACGGTGGTATTGCTCGGTTCTTTTCATGGCGCGAATTTAGATTCAAATCTTCTCACCCCCGACTTTTGGTAAGCATAATGCCGCTGTACAAAACCCATCTGCATTTCCTTTTCCTTTGCTTAGTAAGTTGTAACTCATCTGCTTTTTCCATAAGAACATGAAATTTTGATAACATGGGGTAAAAGAAAAAATAGTGGGAGCAGCCAAAAGGTCAGAAAAAAGAAATAGAAACATTGACAGAAAGCTTGAACTATAAAGTAGCAGTTAGTTCACCACAGTGCACATTTTGGAATGAATCAAACCGTATTGTTACAGGGCTAGAACTGAGAGCACTAGAACATTTTCCTAAGAGTCAAGTTGTTGTATCTGTCAATTATGTAAGGACCTAGACATTAATCATTATGTTATTTATAGTATATACAGGAGTTTGCTAAACACATTTATGTGTAATCTTCCGATACATGGGGATATATTATCAAATTAGAGTTCAAGAAGGTATAGCTTAAGAGGATAAGTACCTCAGTAGACATATGGTAAACCTCTTTATTGATTTTGGAAGCTAAATCATCACATAACGTAAATATTAGCAACCAATTATTCAATTGTAAATGTTCAGCACAAAACTGCACATATAGAAAAACTACCCAGCTGGCTAAATGAAATGATCTAAGCATTCGAGCCTGATATTGGCAGAAATAGAATAATACCAATGGAACATTAAAATGAAATAGCTAAGTTTGATTGATAAATAATCCATCTCATCCACTCTTCAAATCAAAAAAGTTCCAATTGTTAACATGTGACTTTAACGTGCATGAGAGAAGAAACAGCAGGATAAGTCATAAGTGGATAAATACTAAACTCACAGTTCCATGAACTCAAGACAAGAAAATGGACCCAAAAAATAAAAAAATAAAAAAAAAAACTCTACTCGCCTAACAATCAATTTTTTTTTTTTTTTAAATACCTGGTTCTGTCAGACAATGAGTCTACTCCTAATGTTCCTTGGGATACAATATGCTAAATATGCTATCCACACAATCTATTCACCTAATTTGGTTACAATTTCATAAAATTAACAGAGAAAAACAGTCGCTATGAATAAAATTGCTAAATCAAATGCATATTGTTATCTGCTGCAGAAAATAAAGGTCCTATGATGAAACATTTCCATGTGTCAGAATAATGTTTATCTTAATTCTTAATGCTGAAACAGAATTAGCAAAAACCTTATAGCACAAGTTATATGCCTCTATTAACTTCATTTTCTATAGCCATATGTAGAAATAATATCATACTTCATAGATTGACATACTATCATACCCTGTAAAGAAGTTGGGTATGTAACAAATTTAAACTCCATGCGATAAGAAATATAAAACAAATATTTTTTTTTTTTTAATTTATAGGTAGAGTTAAATGATAATAGTGATAAAAAAAAATAGTTAAACCATCATGTGAAAAACTTAGGCATGTACTTCATGCACAGAACATACTTTGTAGCAGTCTCTTATTAAGCTCTAACCGGAAGGCAATACTCATGGCACCTGGCTTAGAGGTACCATAGCAGAGATTGAGCCACCAGCTCAAATGAAGCCTAATAGCAGAAATATGAAATTCTACTCATAGCTAATCAACTGATGAGGCACTGCAATTATATGAAGTATGAAATGTTGGGGGGGGGGGGGCCAAGAAAAGTGATCATTTATGATAGGAATATAATTATTGAAAAATTAGCCAAAAAAGAAAACAATGATATCAATACAGATGATTAAAGCATTACACAAAGACTGCTTAAAACTTAAAATTTAAACTGCAAATTCAAGCCTCTTTATAGGTATATGGTGGGGAAAATTACAAATCATAAAAGAAAACTCAACAGCCACCACCAGAGAAGGAAATCGAAAAAGCTTCACCTACACCAATGAAACATATGCATAAACATTAACGCCTAACATTTTGAGTTCTCAAAGCATGCTATCTGTTCTTGCAGGCAACCTCCTTAGAAAGTTTTGGACCACTGAAGGAAAGCCAACACGAAATCTTGGATGCCTTAGCACATAAGTCATAGAAAGAATGAGAACATATCGAAAAGGAGTGACATATGTCACAAAGCAAGCTACCAAGCAGAAACACACAAAGATCATTGTAGCTCTTGGATCTCGCCAACTTAGAAGAGATTGCACCCTCTCCCCTTGAGTTGCGAAGTCACCAAGCACCACTTGCATCCTCCCAGCAATGCCTCTTAATCGATCATATCTCCTTTTTAAAACTTCACCTGTTTTCTTAGATGGTAATGGATCAAATTCTTCATCGAGTTCTTCTTCATTTGTTGTATCAACATGAGATAGTTTGGCATCCAAGTGAGGAGGATGCCTTGGCCTCTTTATGCAGCGCCAAACCCCAACTAGAAAAAGGACTAAAAAGATTGTAGACAACGTCATTTTTGGGACAAAAACCACAACCAAGAACAGGAAATAAAAGGCCATTGTTGCAGCAGGACTCTTCCAATTGCGTATCTGCTCAAACCATTTGATTAATGCAAAAATACCACTCAAAAGATCTAAGATCCTGTCATAATTTGCTTTCGCTCTCCGTATGCTCCACATATTTGATCCAACATCTAACATGTAATCAACAATTTCTTTCCTTAGAGGTGGCTCAGCACGGCTCAACCTCAACGAGGTTATAAAAGCGGCTTGGTGCCTCAAGCTATCAAGCTGATATACAGATAGAGGATTAAGGTAATGCATCTTGGGAAGTAAAGGTTGAGTATAATTTTGCAGCGTATCAAAAAAAGATGCACAAGAAAATCTCACAGCCAACTGAATTTCACCCATCTTCTTCACCCCAGAAGATTGTAAGACCACAAGCGGATAAGAATAAGTGTAAATCCGGTTACTTTCAAGAGTGGATAAACGAATTCTTACCTTCCCAATCCTTGGATGAAATGCTTTTCCAGCCAAATCCCCTGCCTGTATGTGACCATTATCAAACACCCCAATTGTCAAAACAGTACACAAATCATAAACATCCCATGAAAACTGTTCATTCCACTGTGGAGCCAAACTATCAAGAATAGTCCTTGTCCGCACCCATTTAGACGCATATTTAGCTACACAATAGGCATCAGTACGCTTCTCTTTACCCTTCATCACTGGCAGACCGGTAGCATTCAAAATCCCCAATTCCAATAGCCCAATATTGGGCCTCCACAACAGCTTTACCGTAGACCTGAGATCACTACTATAGTTAGTAGCCTCATCAAGAACATGATAACCACCATCCAAAGAAATCCTTGCATTAAGCTTACTTGCAAAATTCACCTCCTTCTGTTCTTTATTTTCCCCTGCAATTTCAGGTCTCTCAAGATTATACCACCTAGCACTTGCAGGTGCATTGTCCACCCTCTTCATCACATTTTGTAAAGGAATCACAACCCTCCCCAAGCACACACTCTCTTCCTTATTCGGATTCAGCTTATCCTCCACACTCAAAACCAAAGGTTCTTCAAATGGTTCTGCTGCTACAAACATCATATCCTCATTCCACATAGGATTCTCATTCTTATTTGGTGAACTCCTACTTCTCAACACCAAATTCCCAAGTGTACCCCTTACAAAAATTTCCGGATTCTTCCTATTCTTATCTCTTAATACCAAATCTTGACCTTGAATTACATTAACTCTAAGATACCATAGCCTAGGTGAATGATATATCTTAGACCTCGTATACGCTGTTCCTGCAGATTCTGCAGCATCCGAAATCCATGCTTCAGAAAAAGCTTCATCTGCCTGAGTCCCCATCCAGACAGACAACATCAACTCTCCTGCTCCAAGCTTCACACCATTCTTATCCTCCAACCTATACCACTGTGGCGCCAATGGACTATCTGGCTGAACACGCATAGGAACATCACCAATATTGAACTTGACTTTACCAATCATTTCATGACTCACTTCATTAAGCTTGTCTCTGACAACAGTCTCCAAAGTAGTTGTCTGAATCCGCTCTTTTTTGAAAGCAAAGACTTGGTTCCATTCTGGGCTTGACTTCTTCTCAAAGATCTTTGTAGTGCCCTTACAGTTTCCTAGTATAATTTCCACGTAAGGATCACAGGTATCAGGTCCATCAGGCCCTACCAAATCCTTTGCTTTCAAAATCTTTACGAACATGAACTGCATTTGTTCAACGAGGTCGTGGGGTCTCAATGGACCAGTCGTGTTTTTGGAGCCACTGATGTTTGGTTTGGTCTGTTTGAGAGAGAAATCTTCTTTTGGCTTCGCCATTGATCAAACTGTAAAACACAACAGGCAAAACATTTTCAGAAACCAAAGTAAAATCCGAATTGTAATTAAGAAATAAAATTAATAACAAGGCCGTTTGTAAATCAATATTGGAATATAATAGAAACTGTGAAGTGAGAACTATAGTATTAGTCAAAAATCATGATCTGACTGTATCTATAATAATTCAATTGTATTCTAAGAAAAAAGAGAACCCCATTTTAAAAAACAAAACCATATTCAGATTATATGTCTAGAAAAACAAAAGGAAACAAGTTTCATGGATTTAAAAATACATATATACACATACACAAACTAGTTACGAAAGCATTTCTAGTGTGGATCCATTCATAACAGTCATCAACCTATCACAACCATTCTCATTTCTCTATACTATTATGAACAAAATATATTGCCAGATTTTTTTTACTAAAGAAAACGTTGGAAACATCAAGGAGCAAAGAAAAAAAAAATCATGTTAGACGTTAGGAAAAAAGGAAATGCAAACTTACAGGTTCAATGGGGTCCAAAGCGAAAAACAGAAGAGATACAGTTCTTTTGAGGAACTGGAAAAGAGAGAGAGAATGAATGAAAAACAGTAGGGTTTAAGAGGTGTAAAGATTTTGTGATGAGGGTGGTGTGTTCAAAATGGAAAGAAAATCGGCAAGGAAGGAAATGTTTGTGAATGGAATTGATGAGAGAAAATTCTGAGAGAGATATCAGTGGGAGGGAAATCTGGGACACTCAATTTTTATTGGTCCACCTGGTATGATTCAAATATGGAAATATTTGGGTTGTAATTCATTGCATGAAAGCCATAACCCATTGGTTTTCCAAAAAAATTTAAATAAAAAAAATTTCTAAGGATTTATATGTACTTCCACATATTTTCAAAAAAGAAGAAGAATTAACTACGGAGTGATATACTTTTAATGATTTTTGGTTAAAAATTAACAGTTAACAATAAATATAGATATAATGATTCAGATTTATGTGTTAATGATTTTGATTTTGCTAAGTGATTCAAATTCTTTCTGTTGCAGCCGACTTTATTATCAATTTATCATTCCCATTAATAAGAATATAAGAATATTAACACTCTTCTTCTAATATCCTTCATCTAATATTACCACCGATTATCGAGAACAAAATATGAATATTAGCACAAAAAGAAAAGAACAACTAGACTTTAGCAAATTTTCTTTTTTAATCTTATTGCTTGATGATGAATTGAAATTTTTTTTTTTTTTTTGGTGAGAAGATGATGGTGAATTGAGTTGGCAAGTCTCTTCTCCCTCCCACCCCCCCCCCCCCAAAAAAAGGCAAAAACTACATTTTCGTCCCTACATTTTCACGCAATTCTCATTTTAGTCCCTATCTTTTATTTTTACCCCTTTTAGTCCATGTTTAAAAAAATGCCTTTCATTTTAGTCCTTTTCATCAGTGTGTCCGAACGGCACTGACCTACATGGCAAACAAAACTAATAAAATAATAATAATAATAATAATAATAAAATTTATTTTGCCATTAAAAAATGCCACGTCGATCAGCATCTAAATTAAAAAATAATAATTTATTAATTTTAACTAAATAAAAAAAACAGAAATCAAAATCAAAAATCATATTAATTGAGATCGAAATGTGTCTTGAAGAAGAATAATAAAAACACAAACCCAGATTTAAGATCACAAAATTAAAATCTAAAAATCACAAACCCAAAAAACTAAGAACAGAAAATTAACCTATAATCCACATCAAATTAAACATGAACAAGGAATTAAACATGAAAACAAACACAAAACACAAACCCAAAAAATTAAAATAAAACCTACACAACACTCCCACTCTTATTCCCTCTCATTTTATACTTCTTTTTCTTCGTTCTTTCCAAATCCATTACTGCTCTATTTGTGTTTGTATCTTTGTTTTTCTTCTTTCTTTTCAGAGCCATGACTCTCTCTTTCTCTCTCAAATACCAACACCTTAGTGTTCAGCATATGGCCGCCGACGCAACGCATGCACGACGCCGTGGTGGCGCGCCTTGTCGAGACGCTTTCCAGGCAATCTAGGGCTGTCCACTGGTCAAGCCGGGTCGGTTTTGGGCCCAACCCGGACTCGACCCGATTGAATCGGGTTCCTGAATTTCGGATCCGTATTCGACCGAATTCTTGGGTCGGATCCAACGTTTCGGGTAATCGGTTGACCGGGTCAGAGTTGTCAGTTTCACGGGTCTGGGCCTCAAATTGGGCTAAAATTTTTGCCATAGTTAAAAACGATGGTAATTACATTTTTTTGGGCCTTTTTGGCCCAAATTACATAGTTTGCCAGTTTTAAAAATTTCAAATTTTGTGAATTCCTATATATTTCAAATTGGGCCTCCTTTTACTTAATATATTTTAAAATAGGGCTTCAAGCTTAAGACCTATTAGGCCCTCAATCAGGACATATCAAAAGGGCCCAAAAAAGGCCTATTCTTTTCATCACCTGTGATCAACACAACACAGCTCTGATCTAAAACAAGAAGCACCTATCAATCTAAATACATAATCTTCCCCACATTAACCACCAGAAGAAAAAAAAAAAAAAAAGAAGTAACAAATAATATGTAATCCATTAAACAACACCATAAGCACATAGGCAGTAAGCTAGTAGCTCAACACCTATAAAACCTGCCAACCACAACAAATAATTCTAGTAACAAATAAATCACAATAAATAATCCTATGCTGCAATATTCCAATTAATGGATATATAAACTTAGTACCACAGAGGCAGTTACTACACGTTTTTGGGCAGTAACCCATAGACAGAAAGCTTGCAAGTTATACAATGTTCCAAGCAAATATAATTAGTTACAACAATCAAATACCATAGGTATTTCCAAAAAATAGCTTTTCCAAAGCATTGAATGACTACTCTATAGTTTATCAGTCTATACTAATAGAAAAGAAAACCTATGAACTAAGAATAAGATTACTTTTCTATAAGCATCAACAGTTGAGTATTGTTACAAGTTAGAAAAGCTGTCCAAAAAAGCTTCCAAAATATTCCCAAAATACTGCCTTCTTTACAAAATAAATTACCATCCTCCTACAATAGCCAAAAAAATATTCAACAAACAATACATTAGTACCAAATACAAGACCAACTAGTGAGGAAACCATGTTTATAATAGTAGGGGGTTAAAGGCAGAATCATACCAAGTCAGTGATTAATCATCAATGCTAATTAAGGGTCGTTTGCCTGAAGTGGAACCCTTGCTTGAGCTGGTGTTTGCTGTGGCACTTGCTGTTGGTTGATTTAAAACTAGAAAAGAATAGGAAATAAACACAATAGATTAAATTTTGCTTGAATACATGACTCATTCAATAAAATTAATAGACTAAGTATCAGAATTTAAACATATTACCTAAGTGAAGTAACTCCTCCTCCAATGCCTCTACATCATCCCTTGACTGGCGATGAGAAATTGGAACCATGGCTTGAAGCCAATTTTGTGAACATACAAGATTCTGAACCATGAGAGGAGATAGGGAACTTCGAAATGGATCAACAATTCGACCGCCAATGCTAAATGCTGACTCAGATGCAACAGTGGAAACTGGCACAGCCAGCACACCCTTAGCAACTTTAGACAACACTTGATACCTATTACAATTGTCCCTCCACCACTCCAATATCTCAAAATTCACATCCTTTCTACTATCACAGTTTTCAGCCAAATACTTCTCAAGCTCATTACTACAACCTACAGACTGTTCAACTTGCAAAAAACGTTCATATCGCGAGTGAACCATCACATATGGATCACTAGCATCACTTTCCAATTCTGTCCTCTCACTCCCACTTTGTTCTTGCATATTTGGTGAATGAATAGAAGAGTAAAAATTATACAACTTATACAAAAGCTCTTTCACCTTATCAACCATCACTTCTGCAACTACATTCCCATAAATTTCAGAAAAAGAAAACTTCAAAAACCTCAGTTTTTTCCGTGGATCAAGAACCACAGCCACATACAAAAGAGGATTGATTTTCTCCCCTTCCCCCCAATACTTCTCAAATTTAGTTTGCATGTTTATGGCTGTGTTTTTTAAGAGAGAGTTCTGGGATTTAACTAAATTGGAAATACTCTCCTGAATAATAAAGATCTCATCATAGAAGGCATTTGAAGTAACGTACAAAGAACCAGAGAATTTCTTCGTTGCATTATAAAAAAGCCTTAAACAATTCACAAATGCCCTACAATTTTGGGAATCAGTCATACACGGAGATCCCAAACCACCACTATCTTCCTTGGTCCTAAAGTACGACGAATAACCATCATCTTCAAAATCCATTCGAAGGAACACTTTCTAAAATTTTTCAGCAGTTTCTAACTTGATATAGGTCGAGTTCCACATAGTAGGTACATCTAGACTAAGAAGACTCTTGGACTCCATACCTAACCTCTCCATAAAACTCTTAAAAGTTTGACTTCTATTGGGTGAGGACTTCACATACCTCACAGCTTCACGCACCTTAGCAACAGATGCATCAATCTCTTTCAAACCCTCCCCCACAATGAGATTTAGGATATGGGCACAACACCTCATGTGCATATACTCATTTCCTAAAACTGTCTCATTCCAATCTTTAGTCACCCTTTGCAAAAATCTAATTGTTGTTAAATTTGAGCTAGCATTATCCACAGTCAATGTGAATATCCCATCAATACCCCACTCACACAATGACATCTCAATCTTTCTACCTATAGTCTCTCCCTTGTGGTCTTCTACTAGACAAAAATTTAAAATTCTCTTATGCAATTTCCAAGCATCATCAACAAAGTGACATGTGAGACACATATAATTTAAATTTTGAATAGAAGTCCATGTGTCCGTAGTGAGACACACCCTACAATCCTTCAAAGATTTCCTTAGCTTCTCTCTCTCACTATTATAAATGTCAATCACATCTCTAGCCACAGTTTGACGAGAAGGGATATCCTTTAATCGAAGCTTAGGTTGTAAGGTAGTTACATATTTCTTAAACCCATACCCCTCAACATACCTAAAAGGCAGCTCATCAATTATAATCATTTCGGCCAATGCCTTTCTAGAAGCCACAACAGAAAAGGTTGTTGACACAAGGTGGAATCCCTCTTCTCCATCCTTTTTGGATTCAAAAGCTAATGTTTTCTGCCCTTTAACTAGATCATCTCTATTAGGGTTCTTCGGACATATTGGCACATGAGCTAACAAATTACTAGTACCACAACTCTTACTATCAGCATTATACGATTTTTGGCAATAATTACAAATAGCCTTAGTTTTACTAGTATCACCCTCACCTATCTTTACTTTTTCAAAATGACCCCAAACAACTGACTTTCTCCTACCACTACAAGTACCACTAACAGGAGCTGTCATACTCACTTGACATGGTGGAAGTGGGGGCAACTCAGCAGCAGCTGCTGCTTCAGCTTGGGTAGTAGCAGAAGCTTGGGTAGCAACAGAATCTTCAACTTGGGTGGGAATGGCAGCATCATCTTCTGTTGCAGCTAGTGTTTAGACAGAGGGTTCATTAGTGGAGGTTTCCATGACCTAAAAAAACAAAAGTACATATTAGCAAACTAGAGTAACAAGTATAATTCACAGCTTTAATAATAATGAATAATAAAAACACAAACCAAAAAGGAACAGTCACATCATAACAATCTTTTCATATAATCAACTTCTAGGTGTTAAATGTGTTAAAAACAAAGCAAGGTAATTTAAAACTTCCATAAGATGCTATAACTAAAAATGTTAAATAAATCTTGTCTAATTTGGGCAATAGAATACAAAGCTACAAACTAATAGAAAAGCAAAATAAAAAGCATCTGCAAGTCACATTAATGATACCCTCATGAATTACATTCAATAGTTTCCCTTTCAACAATCTTCTATTTATCATTTATATTACTCTGCCCCTTTTAATAAACTTTGTCTACTTTTGCGTACTGTGTTCCAACCAAGGGCATTATCACCAAATCATCTATCTAAAGCATGTCATCAAAGATATAAATAAAAGTTTTCAACCAAAAGGTTTATCTAACCAGTTCAGAATTCAACTTTATCAAAAAAAGGTTCTCACAATATTATGAAATAAAGAAAAGTTTTCAACTAATCAAACATATATCATGACTCATGAGCCTTCACCGCAGCAAGCTTTGTCAAATTAAGAAAGTATGAAAAAGTGGTAACTTACAAGAAATAAGCCTCTACCACAGTGCGTTTGCAGTGATGTCACCTGCATAATTAATACAATGAATGCATAAGAAAATGGTGTTCAATCTCTAATACTCGCATTAATGACTTATCTCCTAATGATAGTAATCCATGACTGATCGTAGCCAAAAATACACGTCGGTGGCGGAGACACTGACATGTATTTTAGAATCATTATTGGATTCCAAAGTTTTTAGAATCATTATCCTTTTCTACATAATCTTTACTAATTCTTTAGACTTATTTGTGTTTACTACACTTCCATGTACATGAAAATATATATGTAAGTATGGTCTATTTTAGCAGTTTAGATCAAGTGAAATCCGTCTTGTAATCCACCATGCCGTTAAGATTTAATGGATTTTTATTTTTATTTTTTTTTTTAAAGAAAGTTGGAAAAATAATAAATGGAAATTTTTAACAAAAAGTTATATTTGTTATTAACATAATGATGTTAGGGTGTTAATTCACATTGGAAATGCAAGAACTAAATTGACACTTGCACAAAAATCCTAGGCTCAAACTTGAAAAAAAGATCCAACAACTAAAACAATCTATTTTATGTTCTTAAATTTTGAGAAACCCAAATCAGAGAATTCCTTACATTATAACACCCAGTACATGTCAACTCTCTCTCTCTCTCTCTCTCTCTCTCTCACACACACACACACACACAGACACACACATACACAGAGACACAACATAACATATTATGTATAAATCTGCTTTCATCAATCATCTAATTGCAGAGGAAATCTTGTAATACACTAAGTAACATAGAATCAGACAGATCCGAGGGTAACACAAAGTCAAACACACTAAACTTAAGCAATAAACAAGCAAATCAAAGTTCTCTCAAAGCCCTAACAAATTAGACAACACATACAGAAATACGTAGAGAGAAAGAGATAAGGAAAATACTCACCAACATGGATTACTGAATCAAAATTGATTAAAGAAAAGAACAAATAACAAGTAAAATAGTTAGGGTTTCATAGTATGAATCTTTGGGTTTATTTGATTTTAACATTTGAATTCCATAACAAATGAAACCAACGAGAAAAAAATGAAAGATGAGAAACAGAGATGAGAGAACAATTACCTTACTGACTCAGTGAAGAGTACACAGCGGTGGGGTGAAGACTAAAAACCAGCAGTAGCTATGGAGAGAGGAGTGGACAGCCGCAGTGGCGCTAAGCATTGAAGGCTGAGAGGGGAGTGGGCAACGGCATTGGAGGCCGCTAGGGTTTGGACTTTGGATTTGGAGAAACAGTTTAGACTTTAGAGAGTGTGAGACTGTGAGAGTTTTAGAGAGTTTGAGAGAGCCAGGTAAAGATCTGAGAGTCTGAGATTGAAGAAGTGAAGACTAATGTTGGGAGGAAGAGAGAAAAAGGGAGGAGGCGTGAATGGGAAGCCATAAGCCCATGACCTGAACTCTGTCTCTGAAGTGAAAACTGAAGAGTGAAGAGACTCATGAGAGGAGGTGAGAGATATCAGAAGATCCTAATTAATTCTCACCGTTAGATTGACTTTTTACCTTTCATTATAACCGTTGATTTAGATTGGGTTGTTGTGCCACTGTAACCGGTCATTTCATTCTCAGTTTTACTCTCATCAAGACCGTTGATTTCAAATTTTAATTTGAGATGAACGGCTGATATGCATGTTGGGAAGGTGTGTGAGGAAAAGTTGCTTTGAGTCTCGGGCTGGGCATGAGCTGTTCCTGGCATCAGTGGCATGTGAAGTCAAATTCTATGCACCTATATAGTCTTTCTTTTTATTATAAAATTTCGGTCGGTTAGGGTTTTCCGGGTGAAAAATTTTGAAACCCGAATCCGAACCGAATAATTTGGTTTTTTTACTTGCCAATCTGTGACCGACCATGGACTGGATTCGGAGCCGCCCGTGGACCTTCGGCTAGGGCGATTTCTGGCGGGCGGGTCGGTTGAACCGGGTCAGTGGACACCCCTAAAGCAATCCATTCTCTCCAAGCGCTACAGCACCTTGCCGAGCGACAAGGCCTCCTCTGCTGTGCGCCTCATTGAGGAGGAGGCTTTCTCCACCGCCGCCACATCTGCCTCCGCTGAGGACGACGGCATCGAGATCCTTCAGGTTTACTCTCGTGAGATCAGCCGTAGAATGCTTGACACCGTTAAGACTCGTGCCTCCTCCGCCATTGCTTTTTCTGTCGTCGATGCTGGAACTGCGCTGCAGATTCCGTCTCCCAAGGCTGCTTCTGCCACCGTTGTCAGTGAGGATAACTCTCCTACCGTCATTGAATCTTAATCTCTCTCTAGGATTTAGCTTTTCTAGTATGCTAGGATAATTGTGTAATTGTGTTTGGTTGACAAGAAAAGGCAAGAAAATGCTATAGGTTAATTTTCTGTTCTTATTTTCTAGGTTTGTGATTTTTGGATTTTAATTTTATGTTCTTAGATTTGTGTTTGTGTTATTATTGTTCTTGTTCAAGAAACACTTCGATCTCAATTAATGTGATTTTTTATTTTTATTTCTGTTTTTTCTTTTTTATTTAGTTAAAATTAATAATTTTTTTTTTAATTTAGATGCTGATATGGCATTTTTTAATGACAAAATAAAAATTTTATTATTATTTTAATAGTTTCGTTTGCCACGTAGGTCAGTGCTGTTAAGGCACTGACGGAAAGAACTAAAATAGAAGGCATTTTTCTAAACATGGAATAAAAGCGGTGAAAATAAAAGATATGGACCAAAGTGGAAATCGCGTGAAAATGTAGAGACGAAAATGTGGTTTTCGCCAAAAAAAAAAAAAGAAAAAAGAGTTGGCACGTCTCTTGAATCATAATCCATGTCTCTTGAATCATAATCAACATCAGCCTTATTAAAAAATGAGGTCATAAGTTCAACTTCCACACACGCAGAGTGGGGGGAATTGGAGGTAACTATTAGAATTGTGTAGTTAAATAATTAAATTTACCATATTCCAATAGTTTAAGCTTTTGAGACCATCAGTAATTTAACTTTTAGGACAATCAGAAATTTAACATAGTATTAGAGCATGAAATCCTAAGTTTGATTATTGTCTCCTCCACTCTATCTCTCATTTAAAATCCTACATGTTAAGTCTCACTTATTAAAAAAGTAGTTTCGGCCCACACGTAACAGAGAATATTAGCTTAAACTTTTGAGATAATCGGTAATTTAATAGTAACCACACAAGACTACCTACCATTCATCTCTCCTAATTGCTTCTAATATCACACCAAGACATCAGTTAGCTTTTTCTAAAGCCAGAATTCTAATCCAAATCCCTTTTTCAACGACAAGTTAAACTAACTGGAATCCATATCAACATTAATTTAATTACATAACATGTATTAATTCTTAGCCTTTTTTTCTTGTATATCTATACTAAATCTTATATACCAAATCCCTTGTACAAATATTTGAAAGTCATGCTCAAATGAGTAATATATTATGTTTCTCAATTAAATTTATATATTTGGTTGCATTACTCAATAACTCACAAACACTATTTCCTTTTCCAAAGAAAATTTAATTTAATGTAGTTTTGTATTTAAATTTAATTAAGGAACTTAATGTTTTGCACATCACCTAAGTTTTACTTGATAACATATATCAACAAGTCTATTATGACCATAACTCCAAAAAATGATATTGTGTATTAATATATGTAATTTCCTTCTCATGGGATTAACCCCTAGGTGAGACGGGTTTACATATACACATACACGAGTATTGATTTTTACACTTGATTCTCTTACACTCTTTATTGTACGTCATTTATTTCGCAATTTAAATGTAGACATCAAATGTGACATTAAGGACGTTATGCTATGAAGTGTGAATGTATCTTAATGAGTGTGAGAGTCCAATTATTGATAGCCATAAGGGTGGTGTCAATTCGGGTTAGCGTGTCATGTTCATGTTGTGTCGAGGTAGGTAGGGGTATTCAGTTAAATGACTCAACTCAAACTCGACCAATTTAATAATTGTGTCATGACCTTTCAACCCTAACACAACCTGTAATGAAATAGATTGACATGACACGACCCACTTGACACGATAAGTAAACAAGTTGTGTTAGGTTGACACAAATGTAACACTACCCATTTCAAGCTGCCTAATATATAAATAGGTTGGGTTGACACAATTCAATCAATTTAACCTGCTTAAAAAAAAGCACTTGATGAATATTTTTATAAATTTAATACAAACTCATAACATCAAAATACCTATTAAGCATACAATTTGAAAGTTTATAACAACATCAACTACTTAAAACACATAATCCAGAAGTTCAAAATAACATTGAATTACTTAATAAATATTAAGTCTATAATGTAATACAATTCATCTAGAAATAAGTGTTTTACATCCTAAAAAAAGTGCATACATTTCAACCAAAATCAAAATAACATAGTTTAACAAAAATATAACATCTCCAAAACTCACCAAATGTTAAGTAGTAATATTGAAAGAGTTAGAGCAACCAATAGTCTGATAATGATTATGAGTATCATCCACAAATTCTTTAAGGTTTGTAAAGTTTTAACTTATAATTATACCATTTATAAGTTTTTATAATTACACACATTGAACAAATTTAAAATATAATGAATATTTCGTTATGTGAATTAAACAAGTTGTATTAAATATGTCATTTTGGATTCACATGAATAAATTAACATGTTAAATGTATCAATTGTAGATTAACTGGTTAACTAGTTTATGACATGTTTTTTATTAGGTCTTTTTCTAGTTAATCTATTTATGATCTGAATCCGCTAAGACCCAATTCTAACTTGTAAAAATTCGAGTAGTATCAATGTCAAACATTAACCCCTAGCTTTTAGATTTTATTTAAAAAAAAAAAAAAAAAAAAAAACAAAAACAAAAAAGAAAACAAAAACAAAAAAACCGTTAGTAAGGATTTCTGTAACCCGCGGGTGGGTCGCAACCTCAACTCTCAACAGACAAGGAGATAATGTGATATAACCCACATTTGTTTCCCAATTCCGCAACCCCTTTGCACTCTCCTCTCAAACTCCAAAACCTCTCCACTTCACTTCTCATTCTCACAAACAAAAACCCAAGACAAAATGGCTTCAATCTCATCCTTACTCTCACCTCCCAATAATCTCCTTTACAACCCCACAAAACCCCTTACACTCCCACCAAAACTCCATTTCCAAACCCCCAAAAAAACCCATTTCCAAAACCTTCCCAGCTTCACTCTCTCACCTCTCATTCTCTCCCCCAAGCGCTCCCAAGCGCTCTTTGCTGTGGCAGAGGACACCCAAGTTGATGTGTCCTCCGAGGCTGCAAGGAAGCTCTACATTGGCAACATTCCTAGGACTGTGGATAATGCTGAGCTCACCCGGATTGTCGAAGAGCATGGCGCTGTGGAGAAGGCCGAGGTACTAGTTTTTGAGTTATTTTGGTGTTTTGGTTTTCTGGGTCACTATGAATTTTACTCTTTAGAGGCTCTTTGGGATAGGTACCATATATCCTCAGATAAATAGAGACATCTCCTTTGGTTGAATTCTTTTAGGGAAAAATATTGGTTCATAAACTTTAGCCTATGATTGATTTTAGTCCCTGAAATTTAAAATGAACGATTTTAGTTCCTTAAATTATGAGTGATGAATTTTAATCCGTGACAACTTAAAGTGATTGTTTTTAGTCCCAAATAAACTTAAAATAATCGTTTTTTGTTCCAATGTGTCCAACAGAGTGATGATACGTCAATTTATAGCTTCACCATGTCATCTAAAAACTAAAAGCAATTACCTTTAACTTCATGGACTAGTGCACCCTTGGCGTGATGGTCACTCTACAAATACAAAGTTCTTGTGGGGTGGGGGGCAAGGCCGGGTTCAAGTTTTTAGGAAGGAGTTTCACTTATACAAATAGTTTAGGTTAGAGTAGAATTTATATCTTGTATAATAAAAACTTCATGGGCTAAAAATGCTCGTAAGCTAAAGTATAGGGACCAACGGTTTGTGAATTTGTGTTGTGTGTTTATGTTCTTTTGGTGTTTTGGTTTATTGGGTTACTGAGAGTTTAAATTTTGGAGCTTAGAGCTCATTATATATTTTAAGAAAGATAAAGACATGTCCTTTGGTTGAATTCTTTTATATGAGATGCTGAGGTACTTTTCTATGGATTCTCTCTTATTCACGTTGTGTATGCATGTTCTTGTGCTGTTTTGGTTCAATAGTTACTGAAAACTTTACATTTTAGAGCTTGAAGGTCATTAGGAATTTAGGATAGCAATCTGTCCTCATTTTGAAAGATAAATACATGTTATTTGGTAGAATTGTTTTATATCTATGAATGTGTATATACATTTTTGGATACATTTTGATCTTAAATTGTTGCATTGGCCTAATTGTAGATTTG
The DNA here is from genome assembly GCA_033629205.1 of Lithocarpus polystachyus. Lineage (NCBI taxonomy): Eukaryota > Viridiplantae > Streptophyta > Magnoliopsida > Fagales > Fagaceae > Lithocarpus > Lithocarpus polystachyus. Next base: position 4,172,619 of record CM066165.1, read on the forward strand.
GGGTATTCAATAAGGAACACAAATGGAACTTGTACTTATTTTTTTAATTTTTAAATTGACTTTGTCATGGTTATGGTTTGTGTCTTTTACATATAAGAAATTTTTGGAGCATGAGTAAGATTGTGTGAATGACCTATAGCTCAATAGCATTTCCTCCTTCTATAATAAGGGTATGAAAGGTGAAGTTGTGGGTTCAAGACCTGATGGGTGCATGTATAACTTACCAATAATAAAAATGATTGTTAACCTGTTTTTTGAAGTTATATGAAATGATATAATTTTGAGTTTTTATCAAATGATATTCTTTTTACATTCTAGCATGGTAATTGATTGATAATCCTTTGGTTAATGTTATGTGTGAAAATGAATCTATAATAGAAAGAGAATACATGAATTCATCATAACACAAAAGATTCAAGGTGTATACATTATAGGATTTATATGATTGCATACATGAAATTTGTAGAAGATAAGATCACCAATATTGAATGCAATAATACTAAATTTTGGGGATCAGGCTATCAACCTTTATTGTTACTAATGCACACTCATTAAACCTTTTCTTTGAAATTCTGCTGAAATACATGACTGATGTATGATAAATTGATAATTACTCTGCAAGGAGCTGATGATTTGCGATTTGAGGGGCTTTTGGTTTGCTATATAGGTTACTCTTGCAATTTGAAATGATTTTCTTTCCATTTGTTTTTTTTTTTTTTGTTTATAGGTGATGTATGATAAGTACTCTGGAAGAAGCCGCCGATTTGCATTTGCTACAATGAAGACAGTTGAGGATGCAAATGCAGTAGTAGAGAAATTGAATGGAACTGTACGTTGAGATAATCTATCATGAAGTATAAAATCACACTGTGTTCATTGTTTGTATTGATAATTTTATAGTGAAAGGCTAATGAGTTTCATGTGCTGTTAATGACAGGAAATTGGAGGACGTCAGATCAAAGTAAACATAACAGAAAAGCCTTTGTCAACTGTAGAATCTTCACTTTTGCAAGTAGAGGAATCTCAATTTGTTGATAGCCCCCACAAAGTTTATGTAGGAAATCTTGCAAAGACAGTAACCACCAAAATTCTTGAAAAGTTCTTTTCTGAAAAGGGAAAGGTTCTTAGTGCAAAGGTTTCTCGAGTTCCAGGGACCTCGAAATCCAGTGGGTTCGGGTTCGTTACATTTTCTTCAGATGAGGATGTAGAAACTGCAATCACATCTTTTAACAACACTGTAAGTTGTTCACTGATCCTTTTTTGTTTAAACTTTAAATGGAAGCTTGGTGTATCTGAATAGACTCACATATGCACTTGCAGTGCTATGTACCTATGTGGATGGTCACGCACATATATACATCAATGAACGTTGTTATTCTTGCTTTAGATTGTTGTCAGACCCGTTTTCCTGCAGTTATGGCTGGCTATAGGTTTTTTATGTTTCCTTTTCCTCCGGTAAAGCCTTTAATGTCTTCTGATAACCTCACATTATTATGGCCATTATTTCATCAATTGTATCAAACCTAACTTTCTTGCTCAGTATTTGTGTGATTCATAGATATCTATGCTTAAAAATATTTTTCTTAAAGAAAATTTTCTTATTGTCATAATGCCCCTTGCTCATCTTTGATTACTATTTTTATCATTGACATAGATGAAAATGGAACGCAGCTTAAAGGATGTAATTGACTGCCATAGTTTATGTTTGCACTCTCTGTTTGTGCTACATTTCACTCATTAAATTCTAATATCCTGATTATATCTTTCTTGGTGCCGCTTTCCCTTCTACTATGTTGTATTCTTTCCTTATCACATACATGGGGATGGGCCACATGCTGCCATGTTTCTCATGTAGATAGTTATTCATTTATTGATAATAATTGGAACCTTGTTGAGAACTTGGTTATCTTTTTATCTATTTTAGCTGTTGTTTGGACATTTCATTACCCTAATACATATTTTCATTGCAGTTGTTAGAAGGGCAACGGATTCGAGTAAATAAGGCGTAAAGTAGGTGGCAACAACATGGGATTTTGGAGCATGTTCAACTTTGTATCCATTGTACTAAAAATTAGGGCAGTTTTTATTTATTTATTTTATATGAAATACATTTTAATGAATTAGTACTGGGTCTCTTACATAGTTCTGATCCTTATTTTTTTATAAGGTTATGCAATTTGTTCAACAAAAGCTTCCTGGTGCATCTACTAGTATTCATATATAGTACGAGTATTATATGTCAAGCATGGCAAATTGGTGCCTCTAATTATGATTGTTTCTTCAAGCTGGTTATAAATGAGCTCAATCAAGTCTTGCGCTGTTCAAGCATTGCTTGTAGCCTCGTGTCTCTTAACTCTCCCTTAATAGGAATACATATTCTATGGTTTGTCCCCCATTATTTACGCATGGATACTACTAGATTTTGAATATCTTCATGGTGAGACTTTTTCATCACTGTATTTACAAATGATACATTTTAACTCTTTGTTATAAGCTAAATTAGGTTCTTTGGTTCTTATATTTTCTTTCTAGTATTCAATGACTCAACAATCTTTTAACTTTTGTGTATCAAAAGTTTTCTAAACAATATATGTATCAAGTGATATATATTGTTTAGAGTTGATCCCAAGCCTGGAAAATGGAAAAGAGTTGTATAAAACTAGTCACTTTATTATGAGTAGATCTATTATTTATACACAACTTTTTGAGTGCAAGTTGAGAGGATTCAAGTTAGACCCCCAAATCTAACTCCACAAAAGAGAGCGGAATATTGTTACACCCATATGACAATTGACCAACAATTTGCAAACTTAACTACCACATCGATAGGTAGTGCTGGCTCTACCACTAGGCTTTTTTTTTTTTTTTTTTTTTTTTGAGAAAAAAAAAATTTGGACCAATAGGGATATCTCTTTATCTCTAAAGAAATATTGATTTAGTACCATGGTTTCTAAATAAACAAATGGTTTTGAATGGCTTGCACGAAAGAATCATACTTTATTAAAGTTAATCTTTGTTAAAAATCTTATCCTCTAGAGTTTTAAGGTAGCGTTATCTAAAAATCCGATCAATGTATATTGAAATGAATGGATTAAATTTCATCACTTAATCAATATTTAAACAAACGTTAACTATTTTCATTTTTGTATGTATTTAAACCTTTGATGGTATAGCAAAATAAAAGCTGGGTTTTAGTGCGTTGATAAGTGCTTTTCACCTTAAGCGACAAATCGTGAATTCGAGTAAGAGAATCAACCTTAAAAATAAAATTATAGGGAATCCTACTGTGAAGTTATTCTAAAAAGTGAAGATGCTAATTGGTTAGGCTTCATGAGGAGTTATAGGCAGACATGGGAACATGCACTGATCCATTATGTCCCCAAAATCAGCTGTTTGAGTTGCACATGTGAATCGTGTGCGTGAGAACTAAGCCACAAACACCAAGAAGTACAAGGGCATTTCAGTCGTTCCATACTTAAGATTATCCTATAAAGCTAAAACGCTTACCACGACCATAATCTAGTGTTACAGAAAGAGAGAGAGAAACTCAAAATCTAAAATGCCGATGAAGCAGTTGGACGCCACAGTATCAAACTTTGACACTGTGTTTGAGAAGTTCAGATCAGAAGCACCCAATAACAAAGCCAATCTCATTCTCTTCTTGGCTGACAAAGACCCTTCTACCTCTCTCAGCTGGTGCCCTGGTATTTTTTTTTTCCTATTTTTGTTATAAATATTTATACTTTTCCATGATCCCATGACAGAATTCTTGATATTTTTATTTTATTTTTGCAAATTGTTTGTGGGTTTTTGGTATTTTGTCACAATTTATTGATTAGGGAGTGTTTCTATGTTCCTCTATCATTGGGATAACCAGTTTCTCTTCAAAAATTTACATGAATGAATGATTGAAATTACAACAATTGAAATGAATGGTCACGATCATTGGGATATCATTTCTCCAAAAAATCATAGAGGTGCCATAGAATAGAATTATTCTTGATTTTTAGGTGGCTTTTGTATTGGTATGTGTGTCAGTGTGTGTGTGTGTGTGTGTGTGTGTGTGTGTGTGTGTTTTTTTTCCTTGTTACTGAAAGTCTGAAAGGTAAAGTATTTATCTTTTACCTAAATAGAAAACGATGATATTGTGTTACATAATAAAATCCTTGTTATGTTCTTACATTACAGGGTCTATTACACAGTACCAGACATGCCCTAAGGCATCTATTGTATTGGGCCAATAAATTGTAGCTTAATTGGTACTCCCTTAACCCATAAGAAAGGGGGTGTGGGTGTAATATTGCATGACCCACAAGGTGCATGTGTAATAGCCTATGAAAAAGAAATTTTCTGTTTGTATTGATGAATGTTATCATAAAATTGTCTGATGCATCAAAAAGGATGTTAAATTAGGCTTGTTCTACATTTGGAATAATTGGAAAATTAAAATATTGGTGCAAGCTTGTCCATTTTATGATATATTCCAAACCCTTGTCCTAGAAAATTTTAATTAAAAAACCTATATGGGATTTTTAAAGAAAAACCAAAATTTTAGGTGAAAAGCAGCGACCTTTTTGTGAAAGAATGCAAGAATCTGAAGACAGTCTTAAGAAATTGCAGAATTGGTGATCAATTTGTAGCTGTAATAGGAAGTGATGGAGTAAGGCTAACAGAAGAAAGATTAGAACTAGAAATGCTATTCCAGTACCTTTGAAAATGGGATAAGGTGTGATGTCACCAGTTCTGAACTTAAGAAAGTAAAAGATTAAACAAAGAGGATAGATATAATATAACAAAATAACTACTTATACAACATAGAACTTAGCAGACTGTACATGTGTGTCAGTGTGTGCGTGTGGGTGGATAATTTGCAATTTATGACGTCCAATCGTTCTTTAAGAAACTTATTGCATTGTAAACTAGTCGACTATGTCATTGATTACCAAGGATATTTGATTGATCTGGAAATATCTCTACCTAACTTGTTTTAGTAAGGGTTTTATTTCCTAGTTACTAGCCTATGGATAGGAATATAAAGTGACAAAGAAAGTTGAAACTATCCAGTTCAATCTTCAATTGGAGTTCTTCTAGATTACTTGATTCACGGTTTTGGCAGATGGGGTCATGTATTCACAATTTACTTCCTAAAAGTGGGTCCAAAGGGCCATGCCTTGGTGAGAATATATATATATATATATATATATATATATATATATATAAAATCCTTTTGGATTATCATATTTAGTTAGAAACTTCGTTGAAATTTGCATGAGGCATTGTGATAACATTTGAAGAGCATTGTTGTAACACTAACTTAATAAAATAGTTTGCCTTAATATTAGACATGAAGTAACCTTGGAGTACAACCTTTTGCTTCTAATCTGTTTTAATTTTTTGGTGGGGGCAGTGCGGGGGGGAGGGGGGTGGGCAAGAGAGAGAGAAGAGCTTTGGGGTGGAGATTCTAGAGTTTGAAAGGGGGGTACAAAGCACAGATTCTTTTCTCCGCATGTTTTGTACCCTGTTGAATGGCAATCCGTAATGGCAGCTCGAATGTTGAAATTTCTGACCGAAAATTGTTGGAAAATTTTGGTATTTATTTGCATAGCATTCACTAGTGTCCTTTCAAATTTTATTTGTGGATGGAGAAGTTTTTGCTACTAACCCTGAGTTTCTGAGTAGCTAAGCCATTGCTTGATGTAAAACATGAAAACATCAGACAACGAATTTGTTACTTAAAAGTGTTTCCTCTCGAGCTCTTTATTGATTCCTTGTCTTCACACTTTCTTGTCTTCTTTGCAAGATTGTGTTAGAGCTGAACCTGTAATCTACAAGAAGCTGGAGACAGGAGCAGATGATGTGGCACTCTTGAGAGCTTTTGTTGGAGATAGACCAACATGGAGGAATCCCCAGCATCCATGGAGAGTAGACTCAAGGTTTAAGCTGACAGGAGTTCCAACACTCATCCGCTGGGAAAATGATACTATCCAAGGTCGCCTTGAAGACCATGAAGCACACCTTGAAAACAAAATTGATGCCCTTGTTGCTGGCAAATGAATGTTTTCTGCATATGTAAGATGGCTCTCACTTCCATTTGTTTCTCAGACCATCTTTTTTAAACAATTGGTACTTTAATCTGTATCCTCCTAAGGCCGATAAATAGTGTAGCAACTTAGCAGCCAAGGAAATAAAGGTTTCATCTTTTTAGTGTTATTTTTGAAATGTAGGCCATAAATAGTGGCTAATTAGCCGATATGATAATTTTTGCTGATGGTAGGAAAGCACTAGAGCTATAGAAATCCAAAAATATTTCTTTTGAGATACAAGCAACCAAATGACACAAATAAAAAATTTGACCTCCTTCAGATAGGAATATTTAAGAGAATGAATTGAACTTCAATTTTTAATTTAAATGCCGATTTTTTTTTAATCAATTAGATTAATGAAAAAATTTGAACTTTTTTTAAACCGGTGTTTGACTGTCAATTTTTCTTTTCTTCCTTACTTCTTTTCTAGTAATGCTCTACCAGTTTCATGCTAGGTTGATCATGAGAATAACGTAGCACGAATAAGGTTTTAGAAGTTTTCATTATAATTGGAATCCAATCATTCAAAAAGATACTAGATACTATCTTCTACTGATCTACTCACCTTCTAGGTATGTTCACTTGTGCGTTCACTATTAAAGAAGATGTTGGGTTTTTAGATTTTAGATTGGCGAATACGTGAACAAGATTGTTTATTTTAGTACTTTCAAAGTGTCTTGATAATGATGTAACCTGTAAGTGCCACCTAGAAGCTTCAAAATCATTGTTCTACTCGACACCTCTGGACACCTTGACCAATCGAGAAGTGTAGACTTCGAATTCAGCCCATCAGCCCATGAAGTGATTAGAGTTTCGTCTAAACAACCTAAGGGTATTTAAAGTTGGTTTTAAAGTTTTAAACAAACTCTAATACACATTGAATAAAGACTTTGGAGCTGCTATATTATAGATCTGAAGGTTTTGTGCTTGTTGCTCTCAAAGTTGCTATCGAAAATCAATATACATTCAATCCCAGACATCAGAAGTGCTAAATTTAAATCTTCAAGCATAGTATTGGAGTCGTCGACTAGAGATTTCCGCTAAACATCTCCATATCAAATAAGTCCATGATTCTCAGAGTTGAGTTTGGTAACTTTGGTTAAGTTTACAAAGAATTAAGTTCTTCAATCTATTAACTTCTATTTGATAGTGGATCTGTTCATTTTGGGATTGATAAAGCCAAGTCCTAGCTCTAGGTTTTTACTATAGAACTAGTTTGTTGCATTGGTTTACCTAAGTCATCATATCTTGTGTTCATTAACCAAATGTTTGCATAATTAATCTAATCAACAATTCAGTCTTAAAACTAGTTAAATACGGGTTTTTCAAGGGTCTGAAAACTAATAGAAGACACCCTATTGTGCCTTACTAGAGCTTAAGACAATTTTAATCAAATATAATTATTGAAAATTTTTATTACGTTCAAATTTTTAAGCATGATTTTCAGATTCAAAGAAGAATTGTGTTGCATGATTTTTAAGCATGTCTCTTTGCCTTTTGGCTTTTCACATTACAAATAAAATACCTTAATTGAATAAAAAATATCTGAAAAGCTAAATCCAAGAGAATATATAAAAAATTCAAATTCAAAATTGAGCAAAGTGCGCTACACAAAACCATTTACCATTTCATGGGAGCTTTCTTAATCGTTGATATGCGTATAGATTCAGGCATTAAGCAACATGCTGCAATTCGTTTTAGAATACATGTTACAGATAATTTTACCTATATTTTTTTTCTTATTTTACAATCAATAATTAGCCTGTATCAAATAAATACTAGTCATAAGTTGCAAGTATGAAGTAATAGAGCAACACAATAATCCGTATTTTATTGGATTTCAATATTGAAGTGAATATTTTAATCCTTCTAATAGTTGGAACATAAGGATTAGGTAAAGCTATATTAGCTCAATTAAAATTTGTATTTAATATATAAAAAAAATCAAAATACATTTTGTGAAAATTTTGCGGGTTTGATCTCGCACTATACATAAGAGTTTGATTCAAATATATAATAATGGAATGACATAGAATGATATGGCGTTTGAAGCATTCACTTTCTAGCATTCTATAACCTTCCAAAAATTGTCACGCTTCAACATGGCTCTTCTTTGTAAAAACTCAAAATTTTCAATTGTTTAAATTTGATGGATTTACACTCCTCACATCTGACATCATTTGCTGATGTAGTCTATATATTTACATTATCGGAGAAACTTGACATTTAAGATTATCCTTATTTTATTGGAAATATGTAAGAAAGAAATCGGTGATGATTAGCCTAAGATTGCTTACATCACAAACTTGAAAAGTTCTATCTCCACAAGTAAATTAATCTACTTGCATATCCATCAATCAATGAAAAAAGGTTCTATCTCCACAAGTAAATTAATCTACTTGCATATCTATCAATCAATGAAAAAGTACTACAAGTTATTCATAATAAAAAAAATTATTAATTTCTTCCAATATCTCAACAATGTCATTGTTAACCATTTCAATACAAAGCAATCAATTAGGTGTTTGTGTGCTTTTAATACTACGATGATGAATGTTAAAATCATGAAACTTCATCATGTTATTAGCATGTTAAAAGCCGTTATGCAAAATATGGCCACAATATTGCAAAATGTTACCTTTTTTAGGAAGATAGTGGAAATGAGGAGGTAGGGCTTTGACATAAAAACCACAAAAGATGTATTGCCATTGGATTATCACATAAATACCAAATGTTACTTTAACTATTATGGGTTTTCAGGAAACATTAGTGGATTTAATTATTGTGCCCATTATAATCTTGTTATAACTTTGAGCATGAAATTTGAGAGCATTTTTGTAAAATCAAAAGATGACCATGTGAAGGTCCTTATTATAAACATGATTTCTTTCTCCCAAACCAAAATTCAAACTTGTACCAAGATTTTTATTCTTTAAAACCCTAGCCATTCACCACCAGACTCTTTAGTTCAAGTAGTACCTCCACAAACCTTAGTGCTTGGGGTTTAAAGGGGATGAGGGGGATTCAGTTAGAAGTAGTAGAAGCATTTCTACCCAAAAACAAAAACCTAGCCATATCATATCTTTCTCTTTGATATCACAAAACCCACAAAATAAGGAAGAATATAAAAATATTTGGAGTTAGGGCTAACCACCCCAATGATAATGTCACGTTCTCATATGATAAATATTGATAATGATGTTTCTAATCATAAGGGGTTAGATTAGTTTCTTAATGTCTCATGAGATTCATAGGTCTTAAGCCAATATCTTAGGGTTACCCTAAGAGATTTTTCCATATAATTGGGACAAATGAACTTTACATATGCGAGAAAATAATTAGCAAAGAAAAATTAATAATATTTCAAAATTGGTAAAAACTAAGTGCAAATCTACACAATGAGAGAGATAGTCACAATTTTTGCTGTGGTTATTTGTGATTTTTTTGTTGTTCTTATATCAAAATAATTTTTTTTTTAAACAGTTTAGTATTTTACTCATTCTTATAAATTGTATACATAGATTATATAAAAAGTTGAAAGAAGCTCGGTGTTTCTTCCAACCACACAACAAAAACATCAACATTGAGAATCTGCGTAGCTAAATAATGTATAGTTTTATTCTGTCATATTAACTATATTGACGACTTATTTAAAAATATTATTATATTTCTCGTTAACGAATTAAGAGGCCTATAAATGTATTTGTAGAGGAATTTCTACACAAGGATGTTGACCAATTTATACATTTCAAGACAAGCTTCATGTATCTATAGATAAAGCTTTCATATGTATAGGTGAACCATTTAAAAGATTAAGAAAACCATAGCCATAGCAATCTTATGAACTATATTTCAAACTTGTTTATTCACTTGAAGAAGCCAATTAGTTAATAATTGGCTGAAATATGAAAGCCATAAAAATAATATGATATGGTCAAATAAAACTGGGAGCAATTTCAAAAAACTGATAGATCCAAGCATTCAAATACATAACGGAATTTATCAAAATTGTTTGTGATCATATCCATTATTTTATTATCTTCAAGGACGGAGCAAGAACATTGAGTTAAGGGAACGGTTTTACTGTTAGTTGTGTGCATCAATTTCAACTTTTGACTCTCTTACTACATAACTATTGAGATTTTTTTTTTTTTTTTTTTTTGTGTGGGTAAGAACAAAATTATTTTTATTTAGAATTTTCTAAAGGGTAGAGTTGTTTATTTTGGATAAAATTGGTTAATTAAGCTTAATTTTTTTTAGTTTCACAATTGTTAATTTTTGTTGTTGAGTTTTTTTTTTTTTTTTTTTTGGGCTTGTATATATTTGTTTTAGATTTTAGATCTATAAATTTTTTTATGGGCACTAAAATGAGAAAAATGCTAGATTTACAAACTTTTTTATTTTTATTTTTTTATAAATTATTGACTAGTAAGTTAAAAAAAAAAAAAATGTAAATGATGAGTCCATATGCGAACCAATAAAAATTTGCTACAAAAATGAATTGTAAAAATGTTGTCAAAAAGTTTAAAAATATAACATTACTCTTAAAAGAATCAATGATATTGTTTAAAAGAAATAGAATGTAATTTTATGAGAAGTGCTATGTCTACAACATTTTCATCACAAATCATAGGTAGTTAATTTTTATAGTTTCAAATTTGAACCTGCCATTGAGAATATTTTTTTGCTCCAATAATAATAATCTACCACTTAAAATTTGTTATAAAAATGTTGTAGATATAGTATTTCTCTAATTTTATAGAAAAAAATTTTCTAAAATTAGTACACATAACATATTAAAAAATTTTTGGGGGGGGGGGGGGGGGGGGGGGGGGGGGGAGGGAGAGCATTGCCCTCCCTAGTCCAATTGTTGCTCTGTCAATGACTACGTTCACAATTATATGAAAATTACTCGTTCTATAAATTGAAAAGATTTTCTAGCTGCATCAAATACAAAAAAAAAAAACTACAAAATTTGAACTTTGTAATAGGAGGTAAGTGCATAAAATACAAATGTTATGGATTTGTTTATTATTTATTATTCATAACATTACCTTTGTTTTTGTTTGAACAAAATCTATAGCTCAAATTGTAATCAATAATTTTGCTTGTGAAATGTTAATATGATATTTGTAGACAATTGTTGTGACCTGAAAATTCGTGGTTACTGCAATATTAACCCTTATAAAGGGGTGCCAAAAACCCTTATAATTTGATGAAAAACATTTCATTCAAAATGATAGAGGTGAAGAAAAGGAACAGTCTTCACACTTCATTGCTTATGACAAATATAATTTCAACAACAAATCTTCAGCCCTTACAAGGTATATTAAATATTCATTTATTTTAAAATGAATACTTTCTTACTAATTACTACCTCCGTCTTACTTTTTTTGTCCTGTTTAAAAGGTCAATTTTTTTAAGAAAACATCATTTATTATCTTGTCTACCTTTTAAAAATGTATAAGTTTTCAAAACTACCTTTAAAAAAATTTATCAAAAAATTAAATTAATAAATTAATAAAGGTATAATAAGAACATTAATAAATTAATGACTTTTATTTTTAAAAACAAAAAAATATTTTAAAACATCTCAAAATAGAACAGAAGACAAAAAAAGTAAGACGGAAGGAGAATTAATTAACATTTGCTAAGTGCTTTTTATATGGCCAAATTGTGACAACGAAAGATACAAAACTGTTCAACTATTGGGTCTGTATCAGGGAATTGTGGAATATCAAAACTTTAAAATCAGATTTGAGAAAATGAATAGGATGAAAGAGAAGCATGATGATCTAGATTTCAGTGTGTTTGATTTATCCATGTGACAATGCAATAGAGCAGTATCTCATTTTACGTGTATTGGTCTACTGTATGACTTGGTATTGAAATTGGCATTGTGGTAAGTGATGTTTCATACGGTAGAATAAGAGATTTAAAATTCAATCTCCACCTATACTAAAAACCAATTATTGTTTTGGTTTGATGATAAAAAACTATCATAAAGCGCAAACCTCATAAGTTAAAACTCTTTAAAAAAAAAAAAAAAAGTGTTCCAAGGAACAGAGGGAAATGCCGCCCTTGTCTCTTGGACTAGGGAGTGAATAAGATGCATAAAAAAGTGGAAACACCAAGATGGCGTGTTCTAAACTACTGGGGGTTTTTACTAATTCAATAATCAGGGTAATAAATGTGGATTATATTAAATTATATTTACTGAGAGAGAGAGAGAACAATTTTACATCATAGTTATTTTACATTACTATGCCACTTACAAATAATTTAGTATCACCTTTTAAGATCCTAAAAAGACGTGGACTTAAGGTCAAAATTGCATGCTACCATTGTGCAAGTACTACACCAATCTGCATTTCCTTTTCCTTCTCTTTGTATGTCATCTGCATTTTTCATACGAAAAATGTACTCAGTCTTAGTAAAATACACGGTAGGAGTTGGGAGAAGAACAGAGGGAGAGAGAACATGAAATTCTGATAACACAAGTTAAAAAGAAAGAATGGGAGAAGCCAGAAAGTCACCTTTGAAAAAAGAAAATAGAAACATTGATAGAAAGCTTGTAATATGAGATAGCAGTTAGATCCTTACCTATATACACGAACGCCTGCAAAACACATCAAATAACTTTGTAACTCAAAATTGAGACTTTGACAATGTAGGAGTCAGCTTCAAACTAATATCACCATAAGGTTCTTCTTGTTGTACATCCACAAGTCCATAACTCTTCAAAACCTGTAATTCACCATGACAATCACCTATCTTTACCATGCCTTACAAACAATTAAGAATATAAATAAATCCAGTTTAAAAAGAAATTCATGGTTCAACACAGTGCACATTTTGGCATGAATCAAATCATATCACACTATTAGCAATCAACCACCCAAGGACATAATGAGTGTTCAACATAAATAAATAAAAAGGTCAAATGAAAAAAAAAAAAACAACTACCCAGCGAAGGACAGCCAGATGCATGTTTTAATACTTCAGCATTCAAGTCTGAGACTAGAGGAAAAAAGCTAATACCCCCTGGAAATTTAAAACGAAATCACTATAATTGATTGATAAACTATCCATGCATCCCCTCTATGCATTAACAAAGTCCAATTTTTACCATGTGACAGTAGAAACAGCAGGATAAGCAGATAACTAATAAACTCACAGTTCCACAAACTCAAGACAAGAAAATGAAGGACAAAGAAAGATTCTTTTCACTAAGTCATTAGTAACTGTCAAGTTTGAAACACAAGAAACTAACCAAACCCTTAAGCTATAAGACACTTAAACAGTGACTCATGTTGCTGCAACCGAGAAAAAATTAAGTTTTTCTTCTTAATTATCTTTAAGGATGACGTTTTCCTTATAGATATCTTGCAAAGATATGGCTACACGGAAAATGTTTCAGAAACTTACCAGAGTCTCAAAGAACATTCGAGCACATAGCTTTCTGGTTTTTCCTTCTAAAATTTGGTTTAAACTGAGATCTCCAGATAGGTCTTCTGAGATTGGGTCAATTGGAGAATGTCTTTTTAAATACTGAGCCACAGCCCTGCACGCGAATATCATACAAGATATTACTTATCCACCAAAATGTAGTTAACAAGCTAACAAATTTTTATATTTAAAATACCTGGTTCTCACAGACAATGAGTCAACTGTTCCTGTAGCTTGAGATCCTGCAATAAGCATAGACATGTTGTCAACACATCATACAAAAGTATAATTCATAGAATTTGACAACCTAGTTTGATCATAATTTCACACAAGTAACTGAGAGAAACACTCACAATTTATAGAATCACCAAAATCAAAGATCAATATAAAATGTTACTTGGCTTACCTGTTGGCGTATTGTTATCTGCCTCCAGAAAATAAAGGTCCTATGATGAAACAATGCAAAGAGTCAGATTATTGTTACCTTACTGTTTAAACAGAACTACTTAGTTTCTTTTTAAGGGATGGAATGAGGGAAACATGATTAACTTAAAAGGAGATATAAATAGCTTCAACTACTTGAACATTATGCAGTGAAACATGCTCAACTTAAAAGCAAGAATATTTATCAGATAACAAGATTTCCATAAAAAAATAATAATAATAATTAAAAAAAAAAAAAAAACATGATGCACAAGGACTTACATTTAATTCAGCAGAATTCATTAAATCAGGAATATCTGAAAGAGCAGTGCTCTCTAAACCTAGTCGCTCCTCTAAAAATGTCATTGGGGTTTCCAGCTCAGACCTACGTGTGCCAGTGGATGCTGCAAGATCTGGTGTTGGCAGTAATTCAGTCTCGATGGTTACATGAGTAAAATCATCTCCTCTAAGAGTTGAAGCCATGGATGTAGCTGGAGTAGGTGCAAATTCATTTAAGAAATTGCTGCCATCTTGGCTTTCAACATTTCGAGGACGTTCCATTTCCATGTCAATGTCAGGTTCAGGAACAGGAGATTGAGCAACCGGCTCTAGGACAGCTTCAGTTGTGCGAGCAGGAGATTGTGCAACCCTCAACTCTGGGGGATGGTCTGTTGTGGAAGCAGGAGATGATGCAACCCTAGGATCTGGAAAATCTTCCTCAGATAAAACCAAATGAGGCTTGGTAAATATGCAGTCCTTCTTGTATATATTACAAATATCCATAGACAACCCTGCAGATAGATGCCCAATTAATCAGAAATGAATTCCTTAAAATAGATCCCTAATGTAACAGAAAAAGGGCTAAGGGAAAGGTCCAGTTACCAGTTAATGAAGGCTGATCAAAAATTTGTTCCTTTCTACGAACATTGTTCAACTTCCACATACCCAAAGCAGAGCAAGGGACATCCCTCTTCTTACGCAATAAATCACTATAATCTTCAAGTGACTTTTTCATAAATCTACAAAGTCAAAATCTGTATCAATAAACTAGTACCAGAAGCAAAAAATTAAACAAACTTTACAAAATATATGACCAACCGTACTTATTATTCAACACTGTCGCCTTATCAAAATGCTGCTTTCTCTTCCTTGGTCTTGCTTTTGGTTGCTGAACAGGAGTTGATCGAATAATGCCAAGTCCAGGAGAAATATCACCTGCCACAAACATAAAGACAACCTTCAGGTGCGAAACAAGCTAGGATCTTTTAAGCCTCACATCCCATGTATAGGACCAATTATGAGAAAATTGAACTCACCAAATGCAACACGCGTATCAAGAATCTCAAGACCCTGTTCAGAGGCAGCAGAAGTTGGTGGTTCTGAATGTTGCTGGAATGGTAAAGACTGCTCCCCAGACATTAAATTTTCTTCCGTGATTGGAGAGAGTATGTCCTTCTCATTCACAATTTTGTTTAAAGATCTGTTTGTTTCAACTATGTTGTCCCCATGATCTGGCAACACTGGAGGAAGGTTTTCTAAGCCAAAATCATGACCAGCATCACGCAGTATTTCCATCTCTGGAATATCTTGAGGGATATTGTCATCTGAGAGTCTAGTGTCAAGTGTTTCTGTCTGATTACTTGGACCAGCATCTTGAAAGTCCGCATCATGCTGAAGATTTTGTGGAGCCCTGTCATCACTAAGGCTTGCATTTACTGCTTCCCTCTGATTACTTGGACCAGGTTCTTCAAAACCCTTAGCCAGAGGTGGTGCAGGAATGCTGTAAATTGCAAGACCAAACATTATTATACTGTTTCCTCATGGAAAACAAAGTATAGAAAACAGACTTGAATATAACTTCAAAACATACTCTTCCTCCATTGACCTAACATCCAAATTAGGAACCACTTCTAGACTTGATGAATCCATCATTACAATATCCTAAACAGATCAGAAGCTGTTGTTGGTGAAATTGCAATTGAAAACTCCGAATTGACCCAACAATAAGATGACGCAATCATAGCAAAAATTGACATACAAGAATAATGGAATCCAACCTCATCAAAAGTTATGGCAACATAAACCTCTCCTCCAGTAGGAATTTGATCTGGGGCATGATAATTTACAAGTGTTAAGGCATAAAGTATTTGAAAAAGTAAATAACTAAAAAGAAAAAAAATGTAGAGAATGGAAATTTCAAAAAGCTGTCCATGTCAATAACCTGCCAACGTAATCTCCTCTGGACTCTTGAGGTGATCATCCTCAGCCCTGAGAAACATAATCCAAGTGTCACATAAAGATTTCAGAGTAGAGGAAAAAAAAAGGTGAAAGAGAAATTTCAAAGAACTTTACCCCTCATAATACTTCTCATTCAATTCCAAAGCATCAAGGTCAAATGTTTCTGGCAAAGTGATCGATTGAACTGGTGCCTTTCTTGCATCCTCTGGCAAATTAAGATCTATAGAATCGAAGGCCTTTCTTAACAAATTCAAAGCAAGATTACAATCATGGAACAGATAATCCACTTTCTTTGAATATATCCGAACAACGCCCAAAAGAAGGTGGCCCGACATTCTCAGTGCAATGGGAACTTCCGGAAACATGATTCGATCTAAAAGAGACACATTCAAACACAATGTATCAACCACATTTGTTAGAACCCGCTTCAATAACATTCATTGTACCATGTTTTTTTTTTTGGACAAATTGCTAACATGAACTAAAGTAAATTTGATAAACTTAAATTACACAACATAGAAAGTTGACAACTAGATCTACAGGACACTTTAAAATAAATAAATAAATATCAAACAGAAAACAAGGCAATTTTGATTGAAATTAAGCACCCCCAACAAAGCAAATTTTACAATTTCATAAATAAAAAAAAAATCAATCTTTAAATTTTTTTTTATTATTTAAAAATCCCAAAATCACAGCCAACAATTCTCAATTAATTGTACCATGTAGTTAACATGAACTATTGACAACATAACATATCCAGACCGAACTACATTTATCAAAGAACTACATTTACACCCCAATAAAACAGAAAACTAAAGAAAATTTGATAAATTTAAATACCCAACATAGAAAGTTAACAACTTGATCTAAATTAATCAACGAGTCAAGCACGCAAATGGGTATCCGATAATACATTCCCCTATAAAACACTTCAATATAAAAAAAAAATAAATAAATATCAAACACAAAACAAGGCAATTTTGATTGAAAATTAAGCACCCCAACGAAGCAAATTTTACAATTTCAACAAAAACCAATCTTTAAATTTAAAAAATAAAAATAAAAAAGGTGCAACCTTTGATTACAACATTAAAATTTTACTGTCAGCAAAGACAAAAACCAACCCAAAATCAAATTCACATCGAATTTGAACAAAAACCCATCAAAATTTACCATCTTTACTGTTTCAACACACACAAAAAACCAAAAATGAAAAAAGTTATCATCTTTAGAGTGAGAAGAACGAACCAACAGTGGAGGAGATATCGGTGGAGGTGTAGTGAGACTTTTTGAGGCGGTGCTGTAGATGAGCGGCGAACCACACTGTTCCCAGTGGCCCTTTTCGCGCCAAAAATGTCTGTGAGTAAAACATTCTTCTTCTTCTTCTTCGATTTTTTGATTGTTAGATTGATAGATACAGAGAGAGAGTTCTAGAGAGAGAGAGAGGGAGAGGGGTTGGGGTTTTTATATATGGTTGTGGGTTTTCTGAGTTTGGAAGGTTGAAACGTTTCGATTTTTTTTTTTTTTTTTTTTTTCATTTTTCAATTGGAGCGGGAATCGAAGAGCGGCGCGAAACTGAAAGCGTACGAGGGAAGATTTCTTTGTTTTGTTTTGTTTTGTGTGTGGATTTACGGGAAGGGTCGTGGTGGTGTGGGGGATTTACGAGAAGTGCCATTGGTTTTGATGGGTTTTTTGGGCTGGGCTGTTTGGGCTTTGTATAATTTTGTGATGATATATGTATAAACGGTAGTGACGTTTGTGCCGTTTTGTTGTTAGGAATATTTCCTTGTTTAAACTTAGAGGTTGGACTAATTAAATAAATAATAAATAGGTAAAATCCTATTTTGGTCTCTAAACATTTATTCATTCTTCTTTAAACTTTGTAAAGAGTGTTTTTTTTTTTTTTTTCCAATAGTTTAGAGACAAAAATACAGATGAAAAAAGTTCTTTTTTTTTTTTTAAGTTTAAAGACAAAAATAAAATACTTTCAATAATTTAGGAACAAAAGACTGAATTTTCAATAGTTAATAGACGAAAAACAAACTTATTAAAGTTTAGGGATAAAAAAAAATTTGGTAAAGTTTAGAGATGGAAAATAAACTTTTGGTAATGTTTAGGGACAAAAATATTATTTTGCCCTCTAAAATATATATATATATATATACACACACATATATTCTCCCCTTTATGCTTTGGATAATCCACAAGCCCAAAATAATGAAATATGACTAGAGGACCTATTGGCTTTCTTAGTTTTATCATTCATTATTGTTCTCTCCATTTAAACTCCTTAAAATAACATAATTCTTATTTAATAATGGTGAATAAGATTTCCGTAGTCATAACTTATGATGGTCAATGGGATTATATGGAATCATAGAAATGCAAAATAATATTTACAAATTATAATAACCATATAAGACAGTCAATTGTATGACACATTCTCAGACTGACACAAATTTAGATAAAAACAATAAAATTCAATTTATAATAAGTTGTTAACATCCACATTCATTTATGATATCCAAAAGTAAAGCTCCAAGTGCATAATATAGGTCTTAAAATAACATAAAAATCAAGGAATATTGTATAAAAATGACAAATGAAAAAGGAAGTCGCTTCTATATCTTTAATAGTGAGTTAATGACACTAATTAGAAGGGCTTGCCGCATAAAATACTAAAAGACTAAAAGAGTAATGCTAGAGATATAAACTTTTTTACAATAAATTTTACAAACTGCTGATGTGGTGAGTAATTATTGATAAATAAAAAAGTGATGTTAATGGTGGGGTTAGATGCAAATTAATAAGAAGTTGACGACATCAACAGTTTGTAAAAATATTATAAAATAGTTTGTAACCGTAACATTATTCACTAAAATGAATTAATAAGAAAGGCATCACTTTGTCCAAGGAAGATGAGTAGCAGATGCAATTGAAGACATGGATGCTACATTTTGTTGGGCACAAGCATTCTCAAAGCGGAGAAAGTGTTTTTGAGCATGATTTGCAATTTGTGTCATGCTTTTTGTCAAAACACAGTGCATTGCAATATGTGTGTGTGTGTGTATATATATATATATATATATATATATATATAAACTAATTTTTTGATGTAAGAATAAGAATTTTATTTATTCTGGTAACTGTATACATGAGATTATAAAAAATTTGTAAGACGCTCGGTGCTTCTTCTGATTAAACAACAAAGGCATCAACATTAAGAGCCTACTTAGCTAGATATTGTTTGATCTTGTTATGCATGCCGCATTAACTATGTTTAGGACTTGTTTTAAAGGTACAATATCGGTGCTTTCTTCCGATTAAACAACAAAGTCATCAACATTAAGAGCCTAGCTACGTTGCTAGATATTGTTTGATCTGTTATGCATGCCGCATTAACTATGTTTAGGACTTGTTTTAAAGGTACAATGTATATGAAGGGGTTTTGCATAAAGCAAAGATGCTATTGCTCATTATATACCAAATAAGCTAAAGCAAATTTTTGAGGGGAAGCTAAAGCAAATCATAATTTATTATAAACTATTAATTGAGTTAAATTCAAATATCATAAAGTGTTTGTAAACAAAATCATGAATATGAAACAATAAATTTAGGCAGTACATTAATCTAGTATTCAATATTCATTATGAATCATTGATTTATTACAAAACAAAGATAATGTATATGACATTTATAAATTCATAAATTAAAATTACTCCATCCAATTAACTTTCACAATCTAATGTCATCAATGATTTAGTTACTGATTATTGGCATATATTAGTAAATGGATTAAAAAATTTAGTGTTGTTATATATATACTTTATGTTAAACTTATGATTAAGTGATTAAATTCATCATTTCTTAACAGCTTAAGCTTTTGAGAGAATCGGTAGTTTAACATGGTATCAGAGCAGGAGATCCTGAGTTCGATCCCTAGGTTTACTCTACCTCCCATTTAAGATGTTAAATTCCCACTTGTTAGGCCCCCACTTATTCAAGGGAAGTTTAGGCCCACAAGTGAGGGGGAGTGTTAGACTTATGGTTAAGTGATTAAATTCACAATTTCTTAACAGCTTAAACTTTTGGGAGAATCGGTAGTTTAACACTTTATATAGGGAAAAAAATGTTAATCAAGTAATTTGTGAACAAACTGAAGTTAGTTTAAAAAGAAAATTTTGAATCAAGCTTGAACATATAATCTAGATTAATGGTGAGATTGAACTTGGCTTATTTTCTTTTACATTTGGTGAAAAAGAATTGTGAGGTCTTTGAGGTGAAAACAATATTATTTAAATGTATTTTTTTTCTTTGCTCTATGAATAAAGAGAGACTATATGAGGTGATTAGTTGTGAAAATCCCAGTTGAATATGATTATATAATAATTAATATCCATTGTGGAATCAATAAATGAAGGATCTAGGCCACGTCTAATTGTACATGATATATATTTTGCTTTTTTTTTCTTTTTCTTTTTTTTTTTTAATACCGGAATCTAGAACTGCGAGCTCACATGCTAATTTTTTATGTTAAAAATACATAAAAAGGATGTTGGTCCTATTGTTAAGAACATTATTACCTGCTACTCTGCTATTATGATTAGCATACACAAATTGTTACCAGTTCAATTTATATCCCCCGAAATGCAAAGTAACCTTGTTGCATGTTGTTGTTGTTATTATTATTATTATCAAATTTTCAAGCACCACCATCACACATGTAGTAGAAAAAAAAGAACCATAAAAAAATATTGTAAATAACAAGCCCAAAATATGACTAGAAGCGTTTTGGCTTTCTTCTTTTTTCTCCTTCCTTCTAGTTCTCGTTCTCCACTTTTAAACGCAAGTATCTTAAAAGAAAAAACGCAATTCCTATTCACTAATGATAAACAAGATGTCTATAGTCATAACTTATGATGATCAATGGGATTATGGAATCATGGAATATGTGAAACGAGACATATAGAAATTATAAATTATACGAACTATTAAAGAATCTCAACTATATGACACATTCACACATATAATATAATCTAGGTAAAAACAATAAAATTCAATCTATACTAAATTGCTAACATCCACATTCATCTATGATATCCCAAAATAAAGGCTCCAAGTGCAATACAGGTCTTAACATAACATAAAAATTTAAAACTACGGAATATTATATAAAAGCAACAAATGAAAAAAGAAGTTCCCGCTATGTCTTCAATGATGAAACTTATTAGAAGGGTACGCAAAACAAGATGGATGAATAGGAAACGCATCATTCTGCATAGGAAGATGTGTAGCCGATGCAATTGGAGACATGGGTACATCTTTGGAAGTTGAGGCCTTGCTTCATCCAAAGGAGCATGTTACATTTTGTTGGGCGTGAGTCTTCTCGAGGCGAAGAAAGTATTTTTGGGCATGACTTGCAATTTGTGTATTGTTCTTTGTTGAAACATGCCTTGCAATGCTTTTCCAATCTCCCTTACCATATATCTTTAAACCCTCTTCGAACAACCTGTTTATCGAGATCGAGGAAGAACCAAAAAAAAAAAAAAAATTTAGAATTTCATTCATTCCCGTGAGAGTATGATGCATGAGATGTATAAGTATACGTATCAAAGTTGAGCCAGACGAAACATATCAAAGTAAAATTAACTACAAAATTTTCATCAATATTACGGTAATTAAATTAAAAAAAAAAGAATAATTATTTCCTTAGACAACATTGCTAGTTACAACTCATTCGATTATCATGAGTCCTAGAATGCCAACCCAGTAAATTTATGTCCATCACGTTTGATCAAAGGGTTTTCTTTTCTATTTACTATTTATTTTTAAATAAAGATCATATTGTTTTCACATATTTCAATATACATACCTTAAGGGAAAAAAAAAGAAGAGAAAAAAAGAATAAAAAGAAGAAGAAATTATTGAGTGCGTGTGTGTGTATATATATCATGAATTAAACACTAGACCCCCTTTTTTTGAAGAGAGAAAAAATAATATCTATCATGGTTTAGGGTTCACTCCACCATGTTAACAAGTCTACAAGATACATATGGATTTAATTTCTCTACGTACTATCTAAAAATCTGAATTAGTATTCAAAATTTACTTATTCAAAGAAAAACATGCTAGCGCTTAGTCTTAATAAAAAGAATATATGTTATATATATGAACAGATTCACACTAACAAAAACAAGAACAAGTTAAAGGAAAAGTTTTTGACACATACTCATGTTCTTCTTTGGTCCATTGATCCCCCATTCCTCTTTTCTTCTTTGGTTTTTCTTCCACAGTAGGTGCTACTTCTTTTCCTTTTTTCTTCTTATGGGGAATTTGTTCAACAATTTCACTGTTTCCATAGTTAGGTACCTCAATGAAACTTGGCCTATGCCTTATAAATACTCCTTCAATTAATGACCCGTAGTGTTCCTTAATATCTAGTATACTTTTCGATGGTAGCTCACGAGCAATTTTCTCGAAAATATGTGGACAATCAAGAGGAATTTCTTTGATCAATTCCTCAAATTTCTTATTCTCTTCGGGACTCCACACAGCTCGGGGTGGTGATTTGAGATTGTAACGAAGATCTGAAGAAAGCAATGAATTCATGGTGACAAACAAAAATAAAAGAATAAAGGAGATAAGTATGGTATTGGTAGTTGTAATAGAAGAGAAGGAGGTTGTTCTTATTATAGAGGCTCGGTTATGGTTTGGGTGTACATGTCCTATTCAGACAAGGAGTAAGGGTTTACTTGGCAGTCAAATAACTCCTAGTCAGATAAGGATTACGTTAAGGAATGTGTTGGCATGCAATGCAAAGATCAAAATTTTCGTTTCTTAATGCATCCCAAACCTGTGATGACAAACTTACATTGCCACCGCCATTGAAGCCATAGGCCGAAGCCCCAAACCCATAAATTATTATTATTTTATTAATAAATCAATAAAAGGCAAATTTTGGGTAGAATTTAACAAAAAAATTTAATTACGTTAGATTTTCCAAAATAATAATAATACTAGGCTATGTAATTTTTTATGGAAAACAAATCTGCTATAGACTGCCACTTAGAGCATTTACCTCAAAGATGTGAAAAATGCTAAAAACTCATTTTTAACATCTCATTCCAAATAAACACACCGCAACAAAGCTACTATACTCAAAATATTTAGCATCGCAGCTACAATGTACTGTCATTTATGACAATTTACTATAGCTCAAATCTTTTCAAAAAAAAATATTTTTTTTTATTCCTTCTCTGATCTCTCTCATTGTTCTCTTCTTTCTTTTTCTTTCACCGGTCTTACTTCTTCTCTCTTTTCTTCTTTCACCAGCATCAATGACTAAATAATCACGGTGGTAGTGGTGGTGTTGATTTTTTTTTTTTTTTCTTTTTTCTAGTGGTGGTGGTCTTGGGGGATTTTTTTTTTTTTGGAGTTAACTTGTGATTCTGATGTTGGTTGTTTTGGCTACTGGTATTGGTCTATTTTAATGGGTTTTGTGGTGGGTTGTTGATGACGGTGGCTGTTGTGGTGGTGGTTTTGTTTTGGGTTTTTTTTTTTGCCGTGGGTTGTGGCTGCCACAATGGTGGTGGTAGGGCCGGATGGTAGTTCTTTTGAGTTTTTTTGCAGTGGGTTGTGGCTACCACGGTGGTGTTGGTGGTGGTGAACATGGTTAGTGGCTGGCAAAAGTTCCAGTTTGTGGGTTTTTGGTGGTTTCGGTTTGTGTTTTTTTTTCCTTCCATGGTGGTGGCCAGTTGCAAGGGTTGGTGGCAATGGATATGGGTACTGATCGAATTTATGGTGTGGGTTTGTTGCGTTGTTGATTTTTTTGTTTATGGTAGTTGTTTTTGTTGGGTTTTGATTGGATTTAAGGTATGGGTTCTCTGATCAGATTTATGGCAGTTATTATGGTTGTAGTGGTGGTTGAGTGAGTTTTGTAGCTAGTGGGTTGTGGTGGGTGGTGGTTTTTTTTTTCTCGGTGGTTTCTAGTGGTTGAGTGGATTTTGTGCCTAGTGGGTTGGGGTGGATGATTTTTTGTTCTTGTTTTTGTATTAGGTGGTGGTGGCTGGCGGTGGCTATGGGTTTGCTAGGTTGAGGGATGAGAAGAAAGATGAGATGTGAGTTTGGATTGCTTCAGGAGGAGAGAGAGAGACACATAAAAAAGAATATTTAAATAGAGTGGTAAAAAAATAAAAGTTTTAATGTTTGGTGTATTGTAAAGTGAGGTGTTAAATGCTATAAAGTGATCTTTTGAGGTACTAAATGCTAAAATTTTTAAAACCCTAGATAAATCAGCTCGTGGAAAAGATTCCATCTATTTTACACAAAAAAACCTACTTTTTCTATTTTACACCATCACTTTTACAAAACACTAACATTAGTTTATCTATTTTACAAGACTTTTCAATAAAATATTCATTCTTCATCAATTTTTTATTACTTTCCCTAATGGTCATATTTTTTTTTTTTTAATTTAAACTTATATTTTAAGTAAACTACCAACACCGGTGGCTCGGCCAATGGAGCCGCTTGTGGTGGAGGTCCGATGGCCAAACCGCCAAAATAATGGCTCCAATGAACACTGCTAGATTGGTCTCGTCGCCCACCGTACTGCCAAATAGTGACCCACCGGTGGGTGGATTGTTAAAATAGTGGCTTTAACTGCCTAGCGGATTGGTGTCTCCAACCATTGTACTGCCATCATTGGTGGGCCGATTGTTGTAATAGTGGACTAAGATTTATACAGTAGAAGATAAACATATATAAAGATGTATATGAGCTCTTTCTTAAGAGAGCTCCACTATAGTAGATAAATCATGCTGCATGAGTTCATTCTCCCAATTCCAAATAGAAAATAATGTTGTTGGTAAAGAAGCAACAAATAAGTCTAATAGTATTAACTAAAACAGCACCGTTAGTGTTAATAAGAGACGCCACTCCAAGTCCTACTTGGACAGGCAATCTGCCATTCTTCAACTTTCCTCATCCTTTTCTCAATCTCATTTTGACTCTGCACTTGCAAGGTACTTTATCCTTTTTAATTCTTCTTTCTTTATCTCATACAGGGGTATTTAATCCTCTGCTAACAGCAGAACAATAATACAGAACTACACAGAAAATCACGTCTGCAGAATTCAAAAACAATACATAGAAACCTATAAAACAAGCAGAGACCACAATTACAACATTACCGGACCTATACTGCAGAAGCAAGAAATATGCAGAAAAACAAAACAATTTATGCAGAAACAAATAATTATGCAGAAAAATAACACTATGCAAGTACAGCCACCTGTTGAGAAAGTGCAGAAAAATAACATTATGCAGAAATAGTAGTTTCTGTTGAGAAAGTGCTATTTACATTCAAATAGCATATACAACCAATAAAATCAGCAAGTACAGCCACTTTCAACAGAGACATTGCTTCACTCAAAACAGAATAATAAGAACATAATCACAAATTAAATAAAATAATCAAGTGCTATTGTCCGTGCATAATACAAAATTTACAACATTGCATTTGTTTCCTTGCACAAGTGAAGACTACAAAAATATATCTAACATGATTAGAGATTGAATAATCATGTTCCCTGCACAAAGTAAATACTACAAAAGAGATGTCTAACATCAAATCATCTATGTCAACCATGTGCTAGTATCTTTGCACTATACAAAAAATTATTTGATTAGATATTATCAATAATAATATTCAAATTATGATGGAAATTTAGACTTTAACCTCTCCAAGATTTCCAAATGACGTAGACGAATATATTCTTTTTGCTCACGATCCATGGTTCTTTTATCTTTCATCATAATTTCGTCCTCCATTTTCCTCTTTTTTACTTCATTCTTCTCTTCCTTGATACAAATCAACTCTTCATTCTTCTCTTCCTTGATACGAATCGACTCTCTTCATTCTTCGGATGCAATGCGCATTAACTCTCTTCGTTCTTATAATGCAATGCGCATACTTTCCTTTTTCTCCTCATGCATTCTCCTCTTTTCGTCCTTGATTTCATCCAATTGGTAGGAAAGTATTGACATGACGTCATCACAATTCTTTCTTTTCTTTAATATCTCCTTTTCGGCCTTCTTGCCTATGGGTCTCTCCAAGGTTTTGCCGGAGTTCATCTCATCATTATCTTCATCTAGATTTATTGAGCTTGCAAACGTATGACAAGATTTTGTGGCTGGTTGTCTTGTGCGGACCTTCAATTATCTCTTAGAATCAACCACTTAGCTTCATCCCTCAAAATTCTCCAACAATGTTCCAATTGAAATGCATTTTTGCTATTACTTTGATACATAGCTTTTGCATCTTCAATCTACAAAAGTAAAAAATTGAAAATAATGAGAATCATAAAACTAAAAGTGTATTGATGTACAATTCATATTATATGTTGAGTCGAAATACTTTGTCATGCTCAGTTTTACCACTTTCATTCCGGTTCTCAATTTGGGCCAAGCATCCACAAAACTTGTTAGTGTCTCTTTGAATTGTTGTCACCACCAACTATTTAAAGAATCCTTGGTGCGGTTAAATTTCTTGTCATTGTGGAAGGTGGAACAAATTCTATCCCAAAATGTTGTGTGTTTTTAGTCCGTCGATGTCATGACATCTAAGCTAACATTGAGCCACGCCGACACTAGCTTAATGTCTTCATCTACGGTGAAGTTGATTCCCCGTTGACCTCTCTTAGTAGTTGATTTTTTTGCAATGGGAGGTATAGATTGTCCCATTTCAACTTGGGGTGAAGATTGATGGACATTCACGTCTGAATGCGGAGTGGACATCAAAATACTACTGTCAAAAGACTCAAAACCTTGTTCATTGTCTTGTAAAATGTCAAGGAAGAAGGGATTTTGTGAGTCCATCACCTAACAAACACCAAAGTAATTTAGAAGCAGCACTAATAAGCAACAAAATTGAAGTTGAAATTTATCTACTAAATAATGCAGGGGAAAAGAATTGACAAGGGTGGGTAAGCCAGGTGATGATGCCGAAAATCACCCTCAGTGAATCGTATTGTCTTCGCGCGTTCTGGGTATACCTGCACAAGTAGAAAGAACCTCAAAGGGAAGTACCGGTGTGGTACCGGCCAACAACCCTCCGACGGTCAAGTTAGTATTGCTCACAACTCCAGAGTGCTAGAGTCGGGGTAGAGAACATGCGTACCTTTTTGATGAGGGTCGGGGGTATTTATAGTGGTGTAGAACTGGGACCTTGGCGTGTCCGAGGAGGTAACCTCTGATCGGAGCCATTCCCTATTGCGTGGTCTTTACGGAATCCTCTCCTCACCGGAGCCATTCCCTATTGCGTGGAGTGTAAGATATCTAACTCGGCGCCTGACGACATGACGAGCCATGTCGTTCCGGTTAGCTCCGTCCCGTCATCCGTTCACCCCGTCGGTGTGTGGATAGCGGCGTTGAGGCAGTCTGGAGAGACGGTCCGGGACTAGAGAAACGGGACCGTCATCCCTACAGTGCCGTCACCTAGGAGGAGGGTGACGGCACCTTCACTTGGTATCTTCCCCATCAGTTGCCCCCTACTCCTTAATCCCGTCGGTCCAGCCTGACGGATTGGGGAGTACAGCGTGTGGCGGACAAGGCATTAATGGCTAGTCATCTCGAGCAGACCTAATGTCGGAACACGTGTCGTAGAGGGACTGGAATGCAGCTGGACGGGAAGGTCGCTTCGTCTTCCGCGCTCCCAGCTCCCTATATATACATCTCCGTTTCCTCTCATTTCTCTTCTTTTATCCTGATTTTGCTAGCGAGAGAGAAACCGTCACCTCAAGGAGATTATACCTGCGTTCCGGTTCTCGCTTGCTGTCTGATACCGTCAGCTTCCCTTGCACTTCCTCCGTTACTTGGTGAGTTACTCTCCCCATTTTTTCTCTCTTTTTTTTTTATTCCTTCGGTCTAGCTACATACTGGGCTTTTAGGTTTTTTGGGAAGGCCGTCACTCAGGCTCTTAGATCGACCCCGTCGCTTGTAGGTAGTAAGATGCCTAAGGAGACGTCAAGCGAACAGTCGTCAGTCCGCGACGGAGCGGGCTACGACGAGGTTTACCAGCGGGGCCACGAGTCAGGGGATGACTCCTCCCTGTCGTCAGAGGATGAATCGCTGATTCAGTCGTGCGACGAGGAGGGAGGGGACGATGACGGAGTAATAAGGAAAGGCGGAGGTGACGACGTGAGGGAGAGCGGGAGTAATAGGGGCTCGTCAGGGGATGAAAACTCGGAGAGCACGTCGGGAGGCCCGGGGGACGACCGTCCGTTCATCCTTCCTAAAGAATGGACGGTTAATCATTTTCTCCCTTCGATGACGGACAAGGTCTTCAACTTGCTGCGGGCCCGTTACCAAATTCCGGACGATATCCCGATCCGTCTTCCCTTAGAGAAGGAGAGGTGTTACTCTGGGAAGACCGCGGACGTGGGTATGTATGACGCCATGTTCGCGGCAGGATTAAGGCTGCCCCTGACGGCGCTCCACCGTCAGCTGGCGAACTATCTTGGGATATCCGTCAGCCAGATCGCCCCCAACGCCTGGAGGGTGTTCATCGGCTCCGAGATATTGTGGGGGAGTCTAAGTGGCGGGCACCGTCAGCTAACCCTCGACGAGTTCTTTTGGTGTTACCGTCCACACCAAATTGCCTCGTCTAAGGGGATTTACCATTTTTCTTCGAGGGAGAAAGAGTTGAAGTTAGTGTCAGACATGCCCGACTCCAACAGGAAATGGAAGGGCAGGTACTTTTTTGTAGAGGGGACCAATTGGGTATGCCGTCAGGAAGAGTGGGGGTCAATTCCTCATGGCTTTGATAACACCTGGGCTCACGTCAGGGAATCAGGTCGTCACCGTCAGCCTTGCATGTAAGTTTGTTTATGCCAAGGTTCTAACCCGCTCGTTCTCCTTTTCTTTTTCAGCTTTTTCTCGTCCGGCGATTACAGGGGAGCAGAAAGCCTTCATTCTCAAGGTGACGGGGATTCCATTAAAGGAGAGGAAGTGTCGTGACCTGATTACGCCTGACGCCCTCTACGCCTACTGTGGGGGACCCGAGCCGACGGAAGAGGCACGCCGTTTGAACAATCTGTCCCGTCAACGTAAGTATGACCGAACCATCCTCTCCGTCACTTTCACTTGTATTCTTACATTGTGTCTTCGTCTTGCAGAGATGGAATCAGCCAAGCTGAGGGCTCAGATCCGGGCTGCCGCCGCCCGTAAGAAGGAGGAGGGAAAAGGCAAGGAAGGAGTGTCTGCGTCCGTTTCAAAGGGCGCGCCAAAAAGGAAAAGTGACGGGGCTGAAGACCGCCCGTCGAAGAAGGTGGCGGTCGCCCCTGGGGACCACTCCTCGAGGCCCCCGTCACCCAAGCACGGTGTCGGCAAGGGGTTGATGTCGGCACGGGGTCCCGTCATCCCGGAGGAGGGGCGCTGCGTCCTCACCCACAAGGGGTATGCTTTGGAGCAGTTGGACTCCATACTCGGGAAGGAGGAGGCTGATTCCTACGCCAATCAGTCCGTGCAGGAGCTAGGAGATTCGGGCCTTTTTGATCTTGCCAGGGTATGCACTTCCCTTGTTATTTATGCCGTCATCATTTTTTTATATGCTGACGGGAACTCTGTGTTACAGGCCGTGGTCCGCATGAGGGCCATTCAAGTCAAGGGGTCCAAGAACGAGGAACTTCTGGCCCGTCAGAAGAAGCGCATCGCCAATTTGACCGACGGGCTAGAACAGTACAAGGATGCCTCTCGCACCCTGAATGGGGAGATCAAAGAGCTGAGAGAGAAGCTCGAGGAGGAAACCCGTCAGACTGAACGGGAACGAGAAGCAAAGGTGACGGCTGAGAAGGAGCTGACGTCTCTTTTAGGGCAGGTGGAGACGGCAAAAAGTGACGCCGTGGCGGAATTCAAGACGTCTCAGGAGTTCATCGATTCCTGTGCCGTGTACTATGGTGACGGGTTTGAGGACTGCCTTAAACAGGTAAAGTCTCTCTTCCCTCACCTTGACCTGTCAAGGGTTTCGATGGACGACCCTGTGCCGCCGACGCCCGTGGTCGACACCGTCTTTGTGGAAGATGACGACCTTGGTGAGTCCAAGGCCCCTGGCGGAGGTGACGGTGTCGTTCTTGCTCAGCCTGCCTTGGACAAGCCTGCAGTCTTGAAGATCCCGTCATCCGATCCTTCCGTTCCCGACGAGTTTCCTGCCAATAAGGTCCGAGATCCCGAGGGTGACGAGGACGCGCCGAACGCCCCGGCTCCTTGACTTAGTTATTTTTGTAAAACTGATCTTCATTGTGTATTTGACGCCCCGTTGTTTTGAGGGCTTTTTGTAAAGACACTTGTAATACACTGATCTCATTTATTTAATTTGCAACGTGTTGTTTTCATTAACCATGCATGACTTTCTTCTTGTTGTTTGACGGTGCCCCGTCATGACCTTCCAACGGGGTCGTCAGCTTTGAATCATGCCTTGGAGATATTTTAGAATGCGATTGCTAATTTTTGCATACGACGAGCTCGCGCCTTATTAGATTAGGGTAGAATTCTTTTCGAGCCGTCACCTTATAAGCCGTCAGTTTGAAGGCCTGACTTGTTTCTCGCACTTGAAATATAACCTTTTAGGGTGGCGCCGTCATTTTGAGGCCTTTTATTTTCGCGCTTGACGGGCTTCTAAGCCGTCCGCTTTGGCGTTTGACGCTTATGCGCCCCATAGACTTTAGATTAGCTTTTGAGCCGTCAGCTGGGGCGCCGAACGCTCTTACGCCTTGTAGATTAGGTTAGCTTTTGAGCCGTCGGCTTGGGCGCCTGACGCTCTTACGCCTTGTAGCTTTTAGGTTGGCTTTTGAGCCGTCGGCTCGGGCGCCTGACGCTCTTACGCCTTGTAGCTTTTAGGTTGGCTTTTGAGCCGTCGGCTTGGGCGCCTAACGCTCTTACGCCTTGTAGCTTTTAGGTTGGCTTTTGAGCCGTCGGCTCGGGCGCCTGACGCTCTTACGCCTTGTAGCTTTTAGGTTGGCTTTTGAGCCGTCGGCTTGGGCGCCTGACGCTCTTATGCCTTGTAGCTTTTAGGTTGGCTTTTGAGCCGTCGGCTTGGGCGCCTGACGCTCTTACGCCTTGTAGCTTTTAGGTTGGCTTTTGAGCCGTCGGCTTGGGCGCCTGACGCTCTTATGCCTTGTTGATATTAGGTTGGCTTTTGAGCCGTCGGCTTAGGCGCCTGACGCTCTTATGCCTTGTAGCTTTTAGGTTGGCTTTTGAGCCGTCGGCTTGGGCGCCTGACGCTCTTACGCCTTGTAGCTTTTAGGTTGGCTTTTGAGCCGTCGGCTTGGGCGCCTGACGCTCTTACGCCTTGGTATACCTGTTTTAAGAGCCAAGCACAGTACAAGAGAGATTTAATAAACTTCTGAAACATGTATCAATTTCAAGGAGAAAGGTGCCCATTGGGCCCTATACATTTTGGCAAATACAGATAGGAGCTGCTGCTTTCTTTATTGGTAGTACTTTCGTAGGTGCTCGGCGTTCCATGGATGGGGTAGTGTCTGTCCTTCCAGCGTTTCCAAGTGGTAGGTGCCTCTTCGATGCCACGACGTGACTCGGTAGGGCCCTTCCCAGTTGGGGCCGAGCTTTCCTTGGGTAGGGTCTCTAGCAGCGCCCATGACTCTTCTCAGAACGAGGTCTCCGGCTCGGAAGCCCCTGTGCTTGACCCGGGAGTTGTAGTGCTTGGCCATGCGATCTTGGTATCGCGCGAGTCTTTGTTCAGCCACTGCTCTGTCTTCGTCAATTAGGTCCAGCCGTAGGCGCAATGCCTCATCATTCCTGCCTTCGTCGTAAGCATTCACTCGGTAAGTCGAGAGTCCTACTTCGGCCGGGATGACTGCTTCGCTTCCGTAGGTGAGCCGGAATGGAGTTTCTCCTGTTGGGGTCCTTGCCGTCGTCCTGTACGCCCAAAGTACGCTGGGTAGCTCCTCAGGCCATATCCCCTTTGCCCCCTCGAGCCGAGTCTTGATAATCTTCAGTAAGGATCGGTTCGTAACTTCGACCTGTCCATTGGCTTGCGGGTGGGCGGGGGAGGAGTAGTGGTTTTTTATCCCCAGCTGGGAGCAGAACTCTCGAAAGGGGCCGTTGTCGAATTGTTTGCCATTGTCCGAGACTAGGACCCTAGGGATTCCGAATCTGCATATGATGGACTTCCAGACGAAGCTCCGCACGTTCTTCTCCGTGATGGTGGCCAGAGCCTCAGCTTCTACCCACTTTGTGAAATAATCTATGCCTACTACCATGAACTTCAGCTGCCGCATGGCCGTCGGAAATGGACCCATAATGTCTAGTCCCCACTGAGCAAAAGGCCACGGGGCTGTCATGGGAGTTAGCTCTGCGGGCGGCTGTCGGATAACGTTGCTGAACCTTTGGCATTTGTCGCAAGCTTTGACGTAGGCTTGGGCGTCTTTCTGCATGGTGGGCCAGTAGTACCCGGCCCGAATCAACTTATGCGCTAGTGATCGAGATCCCGAGTGATTTCCACAAACTCCCTCGTGGATTTCCCTCATGACATAGTCGGCTTCTCCGGGGCTCAGACACCTCAAGTACGGGCGAGAGAAGGCCCTCTTGTACAGGACGCCTTCCATTAGTACGAACCTCGCGGCTCGGACCTTCAGCCTTCTGGCGGCTTCCTTCTCATCTGGCAGAGCGCCATCCTTCAGGTAGGAGACTAGTGGCGTGGTCCAGTCACCTTCGGATCCTATTTCCTGCACGCTGACAATGTCTATTAGCGGCGTCATTTGTACAAAAGAAAGCACATTGTCCGGGGCAGCCACGTGGTCTGAAGATGCGGCTTTGGCAAGGCGGTCGGCCTGCTCATTTTCTTCTCTAGGTATTTGGACCACGTCAGCCCTGAGGTCATCCACCCTTCTCTTCGCTTGGTCTAGATACTTCCTCATTCTTTCGCCTCTACACTCATAGTCTCCGCTCACCTGGTTGACAACGACCTGGGAATCGCAGTAGGCTACCACCCTGGTGGCTCCTGCTGCCTTGGCGAGGTCGATCCCCGCTATTAACGCTTCATATTCCGCCTCATTATTTGTAGTGGGGAAAGCTAGACGGATCATGCACTCGATCTGATCTCCTTCGGGGGAACGAAGTACGACACCTATCCCTCCGGCCTGTCTTGTCGACGATCCATCCGAATGTACAGTCCACGAAGGGTCCTCGTCTGCCCCCCGGTCCTCGCCGCTTGTGAATTCGGCGATAAAGTCAGCAACAGCCTGCCCCTTCATGGCGGTGCGCGGGCGGTATCTGACGTCGAACTCGGTCAATTCGATTGCCCACAAGGCCAGACGACCGGCCGCTTCGGGATTGTGCATCGCCCGTCGCAGAGGTTTGTCGGTTAAGACAACTATGGTATGAGCTTGGAAGTATGGCTTAAGCTTGTGGGCCGCGGTAATCAAGGCGAAGGCAAGCTTCTCCATTGGCGGGTACCTCTCTTCTGCTCCGCGGAACGCGCGGCTGACGTAATACACAGGCTTTTGGACCTTGTCCTCTTCTCTAATCAAGGCAGCACTGACAGCTGCCGGGGAGACGGCCAGGTAAAGGAAGAGCTCCTCCCCTGGTTGCGAGGGGCTTAATAGCGGGGGTGAGGAAAGGTAGGCTTT
This sequence comes from Lithocarpus polystachyus, assembly GCA_033629205.1. Lineage (NCBI taxonomy): Eukaryota > Viridiplantae > Streptophyta > Magnoliopsida > Fagales > Fagaceae > Lithocarpus > Lithocarpus polystachyus. The sequence goes on from CM066165.1 coordinate 4,206,460, forward strand.
CAGTTCCTCGAACGCCTTTTGGCATTCGTCCGTCCACTCAAATGACTTCTTCAGCGTGCGGAAAAAGGGTAGACACTTATCTGTCGCCCTTGATACAAACCGGTTCAGGGCGGCTACCTTCCCATTCAAGCTTTGTACCTCCTTAGTGTTCTTCGGGGGTGCCATTCCCACTATGGCCCGAATCTTATCAGGGTTGGCCTCGATACCCCTTTGGGACACCATGAAGCCTAGGAACTTTCCCGCTGCCACTCCAAATGCACACTTCGCCGGATTGAGTTTCATGTTGTAGGAACGGAGCGTGTCGAATGTCTCTTCTAGGTCCCTCAGGTGGTCTTCCTTCCTTCTGCTTTTTACCAACATGTCATCGACATATACCTGAACATTCCTCCCTATTTGGCGTGCGAACATTTTGTTCATGAGTCTCTGGTATGTGGCGCCCGCATTTTTCAGTCCGAATGGCATTACCTTGTAACAGAAAAGACCCTGGCTGGTGACGAATGAAGTCTTCTCTTGGTCAACCACGTCCATCCGGATCTGATTATACCCTGAAAAGGCATCCATGAAGCTCAGCAGCTGGTGTTGAGCTGTAGAGTCCACCAGCGTGTCGACCCGCGGGAGGGGGTAGCTATCTTTGGGGCACGCCTTGTTCAGGTCGGTGAAGTCCACACACATGCGCCACTTCCCGCTTACCTTCTTGACCATCACCACATTGGCCAACCAATCGGGATAGTACACTTCTCGGATGAAATCCGCTTCTAGCAGCTTGCCAACTTCTTCTGCCACCGTCCGGTCTCGTTCCGGGGCGAACACCCTCTTCTTCTGACGGATCGGCCGGAAAGTGGGCGACACGTTCAGCTTGTGCACCATGACTGAAGGGTCAATTCCTGGCATGTCTTCGTGACTCCAAGCGAACACGTCCTGGTTTTTCCGGAGGAAAGTCACAAGCGCCTGACGGGCCACCGGGCTGGTGAGGGCTCCAATTCTGGTGGTCCTCTCTGGCCTGGACTCGTCGAGTGCTATCTCCTCGAGCTCTTCTGCGGGTTCTGCCCCCACCCGCTGCTCTATATTGAGTGCTGGCAGGTGGCTGTCCGCTTCTACCATCGCTACGTAGCACTCTCGCGCAGCGACCTGGTCTCCCCATAACTCCCCCACACCATGTTCGGTGGGGAACTTGACCATCAGGTGGTAGGTCGACGTCACAGCCTTCCAAGCGTTAAGGGTGGGCCGCCCTATGATAGCATTGTAGGCGGACGAACAGTCGACGACGAGGAAAGTGACGTCTATAGTGACCTGCCGAGGATACTCTCCAATCGTGACTGGCAGGGTGACGGCGCCGAGGGGTTGAACTCTCATCCCTCCAAACCCAACAAGCGGGGCATTGGTAGGGACCAAGCGTTCCTTGCCGATCCGCATCTGTTGAAATGCCGGGTAGTAGAGGATGTCCGCGGAACTGCCATTATCGATCAAGACCCGGTAGGTGTTATAGTCTCCCACCCGGATGTTAACAACAAGGGCATCGTCGTGCGGATGATGAAGGCGTTGGGCGTCTTCCTCGGTGAACTCGATAATGGGGCCGCTGAAGCGCGACTTCTTCTGGGCGGCGCCCGCAGCCTGAACGTTTTGCACTGCCTTGAGATAGGCTTTCCGGGCTTTCTTTGTCGATCCGACGGCTGCCGTACTTCCGACAATCATCCTTATATCTCCTATGGGCGGTCTAGGGCGCTCATTGTCCCGACGGGGGACCTGTTCCTGCCGAGGTGCCCCTGTCCTTTCCCGGCTGACGAACCTTTGCAACTTTCCCTGTCTGATCAGGGCCTCAATCTGTTGCCTCAAGTCGTAACAATCGGCGGTGTCGTGGCCGTGGTCTCGGTGGAAGCGGCAATACTTATCTTTGGGTCGTTTATCGGGGTTCCCCTTCAGTTTTCCCGGAAACGTCAAGGACCCCTCGTCTTTGATCTCCATCAGGACTTGGTCGACGGGGACCGTCAGCGGGGTGAAGCTTGTGAACTTACCGGCAGGGGGTTGCGGTCGCCTGTTGTCTCGGCCTTCCGTCCGCGGTTTCTTTCGCCCCTTATCCTGCTTGACGTCCTCCTGCCTTTCCCGCCTTCTGGGAGGTCTTTCCCCCCGAGCCTGTAATGCGTCTTCCGCATTCATATACTTCGTCGCCCTGTAAAATACCTCCGACATTGTCCTCGGGTCGTTCTTGTATAGAGAGAACAAGAACTTGCCCTCCTTCAGACCATTGGTGAACGCGGCGACTTGTATCTTATCGTCCGCCTCATCGATCGAAAGCGCCTCTCTGTTGAAGCGGGCTATATAGGACCTAAGTGTCTCGTCCTCCCGCTGTCTGATGTTCATCAAACACGCGGTGGATTTCTTGTATCTATGGCCTCCGATGAAGTGCGTAGCGAACTGAGCACTCAGCTCTCTGAAGGTACCGATAGAGCCGGGTGTCAGCCTGCCGAACCAAGTCCTTGCTGCCCCCTTCAGCGTCGCCGGGAATGCCCGGCACATAATTTCGTCCGGCACGCCATGCAGGTGCATCAGCGTCTTGAAGGACTCCAGGTGGTCTAGTGGATCTTTGGATCCATCGTAGCTTTCTATCTGTGGCATGCGGAACTTTGGCGGCGTTGGGAACATGATGACGTGCGTGGTGAAGGGAGAGTCTGTACGGTGGACGAGGTCGTCGAGGTCGCTGGATACTCGTCCCTTAAGGGCGTTCATCATAAGATCCATGCGCTCCCTCATCAATCGCAGCTCCTCGGTAGTGCTGGGCGGATCATTGTTAGCTGCCGACGGATGGCTTGTCCCCTGCCCTTCGGGTTGGGTCAATGCGTTGCTCCCCTCTGGGCCTCCATGATCCCTCTCCCGAGCGCTGTCTTCCTCATTCTCTCCATGGTTGCCTGCCGTCGCATCCCTTCACAATAGTTGTTCTTCCAAGTCATTGTTGCGCTTCGTGAGGTGCTCCACCGCGGCCACTAGAGTCTGGACTTGTCTCTCGAGGGCCGTGGTGCGTTGTCCGTTGTCTTGATCATTCATGGTGGTAATCCTCGAACGCGTGAGTACCATACAACTCTTTGTCCGGAAAGCACAGAACACAGCCTAAGTATGTGCTCGGCTTCCCACAGACGGCGCCAACTGATGATGCAGAAAATCACCCTCAGTGAATCGTATTGTCTTCGCGCGTTCTGGGTATACCTGCACAAGTAGAAAGAACCTCAAAGGGAAGTACCGGTGTGGTACCGGCCAACAACCCTCCGACGGTCAAGTTAGTATTGCTCACAACTCCAGAGTGCTAGAGTCGGGGTAGAGAACATGCGTACCTTTTTGATGAGGGTCGGGGGTATTTATAGTGGTGTAGAACTGGGACCTTGGCGTGTCCGAGGAGGTAACCTCTGATCGGAGCCATTCCCTATTGCGTGGTCTTTACGGAATCCTCTCCTCACCGGAGCCATTCCCTATTGCGTGGAGTGTAAGATATCTAACTCGGCGCCTGACGACATGACGAGCCATGTCGTTCCGGTTAGCTCCGTCCCGTCATCCGTTCACCCCGTCGGTGTGTGGATAGCGGCGTTGAGGCAGTCTGGAGAGACGGTCCGGGACTAGAGAAACGGGACCGTCATCCCTACAGTGCCGTCACCTAGGAGGAGGGTGACGGCACCTTCACTTGGTATCTTCCCCATTACCAGGCATGCCAGAAAAGCTTAAATTGAAGCCAATAAGTATTCAATTGTTAGCTATACTGCTTACCCCTTATCTAAGCGTGAAGCATGGCTGCTACTTCCATTTTCTATAGCCATGGCTGATCTACACTAAAATTTAAAGTGAATAAAGTATAATATACCTAATCATGTGTATGCAAAATAAAGAAGGTTGTACTGCATCATAAATTTTTTCCTCTTGTTACGCTTAAACAAAAACATATTAAAGATATATGTTCCCAAAAATAGATACGTTTACGTGTATTACTAATGCATCATTATACAGTAACTAAAGCATGTTCAAGATATATGTTCCTAAAAATACATAATTAAATCTCTTTAATAAAACCTTCTTTATTTTTTATTTTATTTTTTGGGCACATTGTTTTTATTCATTTATATTTAGAAGCTAAAATTGTGTATTTTGTGGTTGACAGTTTTAGATCTTCTTAATAAGTAATAGATCTAGAGAAACAACAAATGAACACAGGTGTTTCACATGATTTAGTCTATTTCACAAGAATAATACATGAAACTTAAAAAAGATCAAAATTTTAAGAATTTGCAAGACTTACACAGAGAGAAAGGCAACCAAATCGACCATCCTACAAGTTTTTCACAAGCCAATCTTGAAGTGGCATGTCCTCCAGATCATCAAAGTGGGTTCCAAATCTAAGTACGGAGGTGGGTTTTTTTACATAGAAAAAAGAAAAAGAAAAAGATATAAGCAAAACACTTTTAGTATGGAGGTGGTTGGGTTAGATCAAAACCCATACTAGATACTACCATCCAAATCCACCACCCACAACCACATCCACAACCCCATATCAACCGAGAGAGAGAGAAAAAACTATCTTACCTAGGAGAAGAGAGAACATTCTTGCTGAGGAGTGAGAGAGAAAAATCAGCACAGAGGAGAGAGGGGGGGAGAAATTAGTGCAAAGTGCAAAGGAAGAGCTTAGGAATGAAACAGGGAGAGAGAAGCTGAGACCTGAGAGACATTGGTGTTGCTCAGTGAGAGAGGAGAGAAAAAAAAAGAGCGAAAAAGGTTTTTTATATTGTGCAAAGATAATATTAACATAATGGATAAACGAGGTACATTAGCCGTGTAAATATACAAGGTTACTGTAGCTCATGTAAGTATTTATACATTTTTGCACTCACTGATGTGGGTGTTTTTTTGCTCAAAATGTGTAAAATGTGTACTTTTTATATTTTAGAAGACTATAGATGAGTTGATGTGGTTGCTCTTAATGACAAGGCAATCAAAAATTTTGCTAGGTTTAATTTGTAGATTTTAAAAAAAATTAATTTTACCCTCCCAGTGTTCCATGCCTACCAAATTGGGATATAATAATTAAGGGTGGTAAAATTTAACATGACTTACTAACAAGACACGAAGTTAGTAGATTATGAGTTAAGGTTTAACGAGTTTGTATCATATTCAGGTTGACACAACTAACTTATTTAATAAACGTATCGTGTTCATGCCTAACTCATGAAACCCATTTGATTTGTTTGATCCGCTTAATTAAATGTTATTTGATCAAAATACCCTTATAATAATCCTAAGTATATAAACTTATTAGTTGTTGTGGTTTATTTTATTTGACAAATTGTGATTGATTATTTGTGATGTTGAGAAGTTTTGACTTTTGAATTATTATTTATGATACATGTAGTTACTATGTTAATTATATTTTTTAGAAATAATTTTTTGTCAAATTGCGATGTGAATTAATTGGCAGTCCAAGAAAAGAATTCCTAGCCGAAAAAGGATTTAGTTAAAAAGTGTTCTGACGCAGTGACATGCGTTGTCATAATGCTACAATTCCTAGCCGAAGAAGGATTCGTTAGAGAAGAGAAGGAAGGTGATTCTTACTTTTTCAATTTTGAAAATTTGACTAGTTAATTTATAAAATGTTCTCCTGAGTCCTGATTTGCATCTAAAGGGAACTTTACATGAAAATTTGGGCACATAATCATCAATGACTCTGCAAGTTCTTTCTTCACAACACTAGATGTGAGGAACTAGTTACAATCCAAGTTGGCCAAGTGATAAGATGCTGGTAGCTGGAGAATTGAGCAAGTGGTGTCAATGAGTTCTAACTCAACCTGACACTTCCTTATAGTAAAAAGTATCAGGTCGAGGGTGCAATAGCAGATTCAAGCCTTATTGGGTTTGGGTACATGTGAAGCTTTACCAATAATTAAAAAGATAAAAATTATTATATTTTTTTAACTAAATATGTTAGTTAAAAACACGATTTCAATTTAAAAAATGTGCGTATAACAATGTATATGTAGCAAGGTTTGTGTAAAACACACTACCCTAATTTAAAATATTTAATTGGTCGGACTACCTCATGTTGATCATAAATTCAGTTGTTATTTAGCTTGGGAGTAGATTAGGGTGAAGTATCTTGAGGTTAATCTGTGGAGAATCTGATTTTCAAAACACATTTCCCAAAGCATGCTTTAATTTGCTAGCTTGCCATTCAACACAGACTCTCAACTAAGGACAAGCTAGTTAATTGGGGTTATAAGGGTGGAATAATTTTTAGGTATTTTTGGAGCATATAGAATATTGTTTTGTACTCTGAATGTAAGAGGAAAGAGTACTTAAAAATTTTCATGTAAGGATGATGTAATTTTGAACCTTATGCAAGAACAGATTGAAATTTAGGGATCATATCTCTTTTGATTGCTTTCACTCAAAAGGATAAGGGAAGTCATTTTCAGAAAATGTTTGCGTAGTAGAAGAATAAAGTTGTTGGGATAAGTATCTTGTGCTATTAAAATGCTGAAAGGCAAAAGTCTAAGATATATCTAAGATATAGCTTGGCAAACAGTTGGTTATCACAAGACTACTTGGATATAAAATTCTTGGGGATAGTCAAAATTGTGTTTGATCTCTTAAAGGTCATTGTTAATAATGTAAAGGGTTGCGTAGCTTGTTTTAAATGGTAGACATATAGAAGATTCAAATACTTCTTATTAATGCTGCTTCATCGAGTCATTGAATTTTTTTTTGATAACATTTTATAGAGTCATTGAAGTTTGTATTATCTTGTTGGGGCCTCATCATTGTGGGAAAATGAATAAATTTTTTTAATAGGAATCATGACACAAAATTTCTTAGGGGTACGTACGGTGGTATCATAAAATTAGCTTTAAAACTTCTTTTTACATGTATAGATGTGTAATCAATCCACCAATCTTCTAAAACAGATCCGTTTTAATCTAACCTGTCATGTTGAGTCGGTTTTTAGAGATTGGTGGGTTGTGAAAATTTATTTTTTTAAGTGGGTTGGGTTGGGCTCGACTATTCGAGTCGTAAAATTTATAAATTTATTCTTGGTGCGGTGGTTACTTTATAAATATAAATGTTTATGGAGTGTAAAGAATAAGAACCGGAGTTCAAATCTCTAAGAAAGAACTTCACATACATATATACTTAATTAGATTAGAGTAAAAATTTTTTCTCGTAAAAAAAAAAAAAACTAATCTAATTAAATCATCAACGTCAGCCAAAATCCTGCATTAAAAAAGAAAAAAAGAAAATTACTGTTTAAACGACTTGTAGCGATCCCATTACCCAATTACACCACTTCCCAAAACCCCACGTTTAAAATTCCTCTCTAATTCAGTAATAATATTATTAGAAATACACACTTTTCGTGTACCTTAATCACAAGCAAACAAAATGGCACAATCCCAGAATCTCCACCTGATATCACCCAAAATCGCCACGTGTACACAATACCAGTTTCAAGTATATACGTCGCGTGTACACTGATCACACGCAAACCAAACTCCCCTCCACCATTTAACGCGAATCTCCAAGGCACAATGGCTAACGTGCGCCGCAGGTCCGCTAAAAAGTCAAGCACATGTAAGAGTATATAAACGCAATAAAAATAAATTTGTTAAATCAAATATTAGAAAAAATATTGTAATTTTAAATTTTTTTTTAATGTAACATTGGTCCACTACTCGCACACAGTGACACCCCGTTGAATAAAGTAGTCTATCATTCATCTCGCAGTTCGTTAATGATTGGTAAAAAAATAATGTTAATTATAAGTGCAAATAAGAACTAAAAATAGTTTGTCAAATTGTGTGCTTGTAACACAAAATTTTTTCACAATTGCAAATGTGATAAATTGTTAGTAGCGAATAAAAAAAATGGTGTTAGTGTTCGGTCCAAATGAAAATGAGTAAATACTTGCCAACTCAACTGTTGTGATTTTATTTTATTTTTTTTTTTTTGTTGAGGATTGAATTACTTTTCATTAAATTTTAGTGATGACCTATGTTTAAATGATTTAAATTAAAAGGGAAATGTAAACTGTCGTTCTAAGTGAATCATTTAAGAAAGTTTTTATGAAACAATAATAAAAAAATTTAATGTTTTCATAACTTTTTTTTATTTTTCGTAAAAACGGTGTCAAAATTTTTCTAAAATGATTTGTTAATAATTACTTTAAAGGGCATTTGTTAACAATACCTTAAATTGAAAATTGAACTTCATCTGTTGGTTCAACAGGGAATCAAACCCAAAATCGATCTGATTTACAATATCCTAAATTTAAGTGTACATGTGAGTAAACTTCTTTTTTGAAGAGACTCCCATATCCTATAAGCACTTATACTTATAAAGTGATTATCGCGACACTATTTTTTTTCTTAGATTCTTTAATAGTTTATGACTTTATGTTTTTAAAATCATAAAAGTAAATTATATCTTACCTACACGTGGTTAGGATAAAATTCAAGTTGTCTACCTGTAATTTGAAATTTGACACTTTACCCATTTAAAATTAGCTCAGTTAGACTTATGTAATCCACATCTATTAAAAACAGAGCTAAATACGTATATCAAAATCAAAAACACTTAAAATAGCTTGCCATCGGGCAAAAATATGTTTTGAAGCAATATTTTCAACATCTTTTTCAATAACATACTTAGCACTTTTGCAATCAATTCGTAACAAAAACTTTTGGTTTAACAAATCACTTTGAAACTTTGAAATACATAGTACTATAGATAAAATTTCCTTTTTAATAGTACTATAATTTAGCTGTGCAGTATTCCAGACTCCAGAATAGAAACGAACAATTTGTTCAGATGAGTCTGGGGAAACTTTCTGTTTCAGAATGCCTCCGTAGCCAATGTCAGAAGCATCAGTTTCAACAATTTTGAAAGCATTAGGAGTGGAAATACCAAGACAAGGCAATGCCTTAACATGAGACTTGATTTGTTTAACAAGGGAAGTATGAACATCAGACCAAGGTGGAGGATTATTCTGTAACCGATCAAAAAGGGGTTTACATTGTTTCCTCATATCCTTGTAGAAATCAGCAACATAATTCAAAGAGCCAAGAAACCTTTGGAGTTGGGTTTTATCAGTGATAACATCAGGGAATTTATCAGCAAACTGAATGGCCCTATCAATAGGGCGAATTTGCCCTTCAGAGATGTCATAGCCAAGGAATCTAATTTTTGTCTGAAACAGTTTGATTTTCTTAGCAGAGACAACAAGACCATTTCTTTTAATAGTTTCCTGGAATGAATACAGATGTTTCCAATGCTCTTCAATAGAGTTGGAATAAACAAGAACATCATCAATGTAAACAATGGTGAAATCACTAAAGGGATTGAAAATATCATTCATAATGTTTTGGAATTCACTACCAGCTATTTCCCCCCAATGTTCCACTGGATTCCAGAACATAGTGAGAAAAATGTTAATTACTATGCTGATATATTGACCCATGAGAATTCAATAACTATTAAAGGCATCAAGGATAAGATGACTGGTAAGGTTATTTATCACAGTGTTTTCATAAAGAATTTTATTTCTGAAGAAATGTGGGGTCCCAACCTTGCCTCCACAAGGATGTTACCCAAATGCAATGTTCCATACTACTATCATGATTATATCACTGCCTGGTTCAGATTCATGCTTCACCAGAATGAAATCATGTCTCATTCATGGTTTGTTAATTTTGATAAGGATTTCAGTTCACCTTTGCCTCTTTGGTTCGGCCGATGGTGGACCTAGTTTGGTTCTATCTCTAGAACACATGAAAAATGTTGCTTGTTTTCCAGAAAAAATGTTAATGAATTTCTTGCTAAAAAACTCAGTTATTTGCATATTGGTCTTGTTCAAGTTGCTGTTAAACCACTCACAAGAAAAGGTATTAATGCTTCTATTCTGATGTGCTTAAGAGATGCTAGATTTAAAAGATTTAATGATAGCATTCTTGGTATGATCACTGCTTCTTTGTATGATGGTCCTGTTTATTTTGACTGTTATCCTGATATCACTCTTGCTCTGGATGATGTTAATATTGTTAAAGCCTTAACATTAAATGTTTTGACATCTGGTTATGACATGGAAGAAGGTAGTAAGCCTTTTGCTCTTATTTACCGCATTTATTACAGACTTTTAGGTTCTCAATTGAATCCTCGTTCTGTCCATATAAGAGATCCTGCTGGTAAAACTATGTTAATTCAATGTTCAACTTCTGATGCTAAGATTCAAATCCCAAAAATGATTCAATGGGTAGATATCAATCTTCCCAAAGAATGGTTGTTGGAACGTGAATCTCCTCCTGCTAAACTTGTTTTTGATGAATTAAATCTTGCTAATATTCAACAATACCTTGATGGAGCAAAAGGCATAACATTCCACTCGTAGTGACCAAATGGAGTGGTAAAAGCAGTTTTATACCTATCACTGTCACTAATCTGGACTTGCCAAAATCCAGATTTCATGTCAAACTTAGAAAACACTACAGCATCACTCAATCTATGAACTAAGTCATTCTTGTTTGGAATAGGGTACCTAATCCATTCTAAGACTTTGTTCAAAGGTTTGTAATTGATCACCAGACGAGGAGTTCCTCTCTCAATTTCAGCATTTTTTTGCACATAGAAAGCAGCACAAGACCAAGGAGACTTGCTGTTTCTAATCAGTTTTTTATCAAACAAATCTTGGATTTCTTTTTTGCAAAACTCAACCATTTCAGCATTCATCTGGATAGGACGAGCTTTAGTAGGAATATTTTTCTCATTAAAATCCTTAATATATGGCAAGTTAACAATGTGTTTCTTCCTATGCCAAAATGCATTGGGAATATCAGAGCAAACATCATCAATCAACATTTTCTGAAAATTATTGATTTTTGATTGTAACAATTTATCAGAAAGTCGTTCAGCAATTTTCTTGAACCTAACTTCTTGCTTAAGAAAATTGAGATGATTAGTTTTAGCATGAAGCAAAGTCAAAGCATTATCAGTATCAATTTCAACTTTTGAAGCAAATTTGAAATTTACTTTCTGTCCAAAAGGATCAGTAGTAATTCCATCATGCTCAACAAGAAAGGGATACAAAGCATTAATAAAAGGGAGACCAAGTATCACTTTATCAGTCATGTTTTTAACAAGAACAGAAGGAATCTTGAAACAAACATTATCATGGCAAACATGAGCATTATTCAATTCATATTTGATCTTCATTTGAGAACCATTAGCAGAAACCAATCTTTCAGTTGACTTTTCAAAATATTTTGAAGGAATTAATCCTTCTTAGATACAGTTCATATCCGCACCAGAATCAATCATAGCAATAACATTGAAATGATAATCATGAGAAACAACAATTTTAACTTTTGTAAACCATTTTGGAGGAAGCAATTTATTAACAAGATTAAGCTGGGAATCAGTAAGAACATCAGCAATACCTTTACCAGAAAGAAGAGCCTGTTGACTAGATTCATCTCCATCTTTGAGCTCATTTTGTTCATTATCGGATTGATGCTTATCCAGATTTTTATCAATTCTTAACAGAAGCAATTCTTGTTTAAGATCATTGTTATCACTTTTAATGTTTTTAAATTTATTTTTTAATTCAATTATTTCTTGTTTAACAATGTTGATCTCTCGTTGGAGTTCATTAACAGTTATCACTTTTGATTTTGCTTTGTTGAATCTTTCCAAGGTTTCTTCAAAGCTTATTGTTGGTTTCAATTTTTTATCAGTTTCATTTCTTGTCAAATTTTTCTTAAACTTATCAAGATATTCTTTTTGCAATTCAGGATTTTGAATCTGACTTATCAATTGGATTAACAAGCTTTCATTTTCTTCACTTTTGGTGAGAACATTAACAGTTTTAATAACATTGCAACATGAATCTCTACAACCGAGTTTAACAGTAGGTGAACCAGAGGAACCATCATCAGATTGGTAATAAGAATCAGACGAAGAAGAAAAATCGTCTTCCAAGGAATCAGACGAGACGTTTGATTCAAGGATCCGGAATAGTTCTTCTTGATCATTATCATCAATGTTTAACATGTTAAACTTATTTTTCAGTTTACCAGGTTTTTGCTTACAGTCTTTACTGAAATGACCAGGTTTTCCACAGTTGAAACATTTACCTTTACCAGATTTCTGTTTATCATATTTTTTAGAAACATTCTTTCTCTTAGCATAAAAATCATTGGGTTTAACAAAGTTTGTTTTGTATCTTTTATGTTTTTTATGGTTATAATTTTTGTGACCTTTATTATGTTTTTTCCCTTTTTGCTTGGAAGGAGCAATAGGGGGCAAACCATATTGTTCACAGAAATTACCCATTTCATATTTAGCTTTTCTTTTATTCTTTAGCTGGTGTTTTAACAATTTTTCATCATTACACATGTTAATACCAAGTCTTTTAATAGTGCTTAAAATATCACCATAAGTTAAACTATCATAATCAATGGAATCATTTTTACCAATTAACTCTTGTTTTACCTTATGAGCAAAGATAGGAGGCAGACCGTCAATAAACTTTTCTTTCCAATAAGGCTTGTAACAATCTTTCCGGAGCATGACTCTGGAAAGGAAAACACCTTCATACCATCTGTAATCAGACATAGTAGGACATCTCAAATTGTTTAGATAATCAGAAATATGAGATGAAACATTGGATGGAGTACCAACAAAATGTTTGAGAATAGTATAGATCAAAGTATTAACACCATCAGGAATACCACGATTTTGATTTTCATCAAAAATAGGGAAACCTTCATCATTCTTTTTAACAGCAGATTTAATAGAATCTTTGGATTCTTCTGTGAGATATGAATCCCACCATCCACGAAGAGCACCAGAAAAACCAGTAACAAGCAGTTCAACAATTTCAGAGTGACTATTATTGTGATTATTCAAGTAAGCAGTTCCAACCATAGACATGTGAGCCATTTTATTAATTATTTCTTGTTCAGACAAACCATCAATATTCCATTCATAAAGTTTATCAGCAGAAACAGAAAACTGAGTTTGAAAAGATCTTTCTTCAAATTGCATATCAGGAGGAGTAGGTTTTGAATACCAGTTTTTTGTAAAAGACACAGGAATGGGTTTTCCAACAAATCTTTTAATTTCTGGTAAATCATCATCAAAAATCTTTTTAGCTGAAACAAAAGACAATGAATCAGAATCTGTGTTTTCTTCAAAAACATTTTCTTTTTCATTTCTTGAAATAGTTCGAGCAGCACTTGTGGAAGTACCTTCAGTTTTCACCTTTAAATCAGAAAGCATTTTGTCAATAATTTCAAGAGTTTTTGCCTGAGAATTTTTGAAATTCAATTCTCTTTGACTGGACAAATCAATCAAAGGTTTCTCAGGTTTTGAGACAACAGATTTTTCAACAACTTCCGGTTTTGGAAGAACAGGTTTTTCAGCAATTTTCTCTTCAATGCGGTCAAGCTGTTGACCAATAACATGCAAAGATTCATTAGTGAAATTGTTTTGTTCAATAATACTAGAAACAGGAGTATTAGCATCAGCAATTTTGAATGGAGAGGCCCTCACATCAGTCCCTTTACAGTTTACGAGAACTGTCTCAAGAGGCAGATGGCTAGACTTAACAACAGTTTTATCTTCCTTAACAAAACTTGATTTCTTTATCACATTCAAATGTTTTTGGGAAACTTCATCTTTTGAAACATAATAATTTTCAAGGAAATCAAAGAACAAAATATGTTTTTTCAACTGGTTCATTTTTTCTTTCCATTTTCTTTTGACATGATCCTTTTCAGACTGAGCAAAAGTACTTTGGTAATATTTTCTCTTATCTCTGTTTTTAGCAGAAATAAATTCATTAAACAAGGAAACCATATCAATTTCAAAGCTTTCGTTCAAAGCTTTCAAAACTCTTAATTGATTTTGGAAAACAGGGTTATCAACAGTTTGAAAATCAGAACCAGATGGAGACACAGATCTGGTGTCTTCTTCTTCTTCTTCATTAGCAGTTCTGCTATATGGAGAGGAAGCTTCTGGTTAAGTGGAATAAAAAGCAGTGCTAACTTGGGAGTTACCACTTGAAACTCCTTTTAACTTCAAATCAGGTTTTTCAAAATTCTTTTTCAAATATTCATTGAGATCAAGATCTCTTCTTGAAGCACTTCTTGAAACACTATCAGATCCAGCAAAGGAATGCCTTCCTTCGTTGATCCTCAAGGGTCTGTCATCATGAAAACTTATTTTAACAGTTCCATCAAGGTATTGTTGAATATTAGCAAGATTTAATTCATCAAAAACAGGTTTAGCAGGAGGAGATTCACGTTCCAACAACCATTCTTTGGGAAGATTGATATCTACCCATTGAATCATTTTTGGGATTTGAATCTTAGCATCAGAAGTTGAACATTGAATTAACATAGTTTTACCAGCAGGATCTCTTATATGGACAGAACGAGGATTCAATTGAGAACCTAAAAGTCTGTAATAAATGCGGTAAATAAGAGCAAAAGGCTTACTACCTTCTTCCATGTCATAACCAGATGTCAAAACATTTAATGTTAAGGCTTTAACAATATTAACATCATCCAGAGCAAGAGTGATATCAGGATAACAGTCAAAATAAACAGGACCATCATACAAAGAAGCAGTGATCATACCAAGAATGCTATCATTAAATCTTTTAAATCTAGCATCTCTTAAGCACATCAGAATAGAAGCATTAATACCTTTTCTTGTGAGTGGTTTAACAGCAACTTGAACAAGACCAATATGCAAATAACTGAGTTTTTTAGCAAGAAATTCATTAACATTTTTTCTGGAAAACAAGCAACATTTTTCATGTGTTCTAGAGATAGAAAATGTCTGTTCAACAGTTCTAACTCTATATTCAGAAAAAGCAGTATTTTCAGCCCAACTAAGCTTATAGATGGACTTAGTGGAAACTTTTGGAATATTCCAGTTTTTAAAATCTGGGATCTCATTTTCTTCAACAGTGTGATCTTCTTCATTTACAATATCAGGAGGATAACCAGTCGTCCTGGAGCTGACAGAGGAGTTGGATCTCCACAACTTATCCATACTATCCTAGATTTAACACTCAATTATCATGTTTTTCTTAACACCGTTGCATTTCGTAACACATACCCTAAACAACCCTATACCTCTCATGCCCTACACGCTCTCCTAGCTCAAACGGGCCTTACTGTTCGGTTCTGGGGATTCACTTTACGTCTAGGGTGGCGCCAACGACGGTAAGAAGGGAACACAACAAAGGAGTACCAAAGTTTCGGGCAGACACGGACAAGCGACAAAGACACAACAACACTATCACCGGCCAGAAAAGAACGGATGGCTCTGATACCAAAAGGGAGGGGGGAGCACAGCTGCTGAAGGGACAAGAAGGAGAAGCACAGAGTGGAAGCACAGTAATAATAATATTATGGAAGCAATATAAAGTAAATGTCAGCAAAATAAAGCAATATATAAAAGCAACACAAAAACACATAAAAATACAACATCCAATAAGATTAAAAAGAATCCAATAAAACACTTGTATAAGGAAATTTTAAAATACAAGAAAGCAACTTACATTTAAATTTTGGTCGAGCCACGTACAGGTAATCCACATCTATTAAAAATAGAGCTAAATATGTAATTTTGCTCCACTTTTATGTGTCTTTTTCTAAAAACACAAAAACACATAAAAATACAAGATCCAATAAGATTAAAAAGAATCCAATAAAACACTTGTATAAGGAAATTTTAAAATACAAGAAAGCAACTTACATTTAAATTTTGGTCGAGTCACGTACAGATAATTCATATCTATTAAAAACAGAGCTAAATATGTAATTTTGCTCCACTTTTATGTGTCTTTTTTTAAAAACACAAAAACACATAAAAATACAAGATCCAATAAGATTAAAAAGAATCCAATAAAACACTGATATAAGGAAATTTTAAAATACAAGAAAACAACTTACATTTAAATTTTGGTTGTAGGTAATTCGTAATTTGTCCTAACTCATAAATTTAACCCAAAAAAAAAAGACGCTAACGTGCGCCGAGGGTCCCACTTAAATACTCAAACATAAAACCACCAAAAAAGCAAAAAAGAAACCCAACTCACTCCCTCTCCCGCCATCACAAACTCTCACCAAAAAAAAAAAAAAAAAAAAAAAAGACTTTTTGATATCTTTAATCGAATGGAGCTACCGGTGATCGATCTGAAAGAATATCTGGCGGTTCTAAACGGAGATCCGTCGACGGAGAAACCCGGACCCGAAGTTATCGGGCTATGCAAGGAAGTGAGTCGGGTATTGAGAGAAACCGGGGCGCTGTTGGTGAAGGATCCGCGATGTACGGTGGAGGATAACGATCGGTTCATAGATATGATGGAGAGGTACTTCGAGAGACCCGTGGACTTCAAGCGCCAACAGGAGCGTCCCGCTTTGCATTACCAGGTTCGGTTCGGTTCGTCTCTTTTCTTTTGTTTTGTTTGGTTGCGAAGATAATTTGATTCCCGAATATGGATAGTTAGTTCCGGAGTTTAGCAGTTTGGTTGGTTAGAAAATGTGAGAAAAAAAAGAGAGAAAAGTTTTGGTCTTTACTTAAGATCTTAGTAAGTTTATTGTTAATTTTAAATGAACGGTTTGGATTAAGTTAAATAAATGTTAAAAACAAAGTGTAAATTAATTTTTTTTAATGCTGATGTGGCACGGACACCAAATCAGACTTATTGGGGTTTGATTGATTTTGTCGGAGTTTCTTTTTGATTGTGATTGATGCTAAATACGGAGATGTCAATTTTTTTATTTCCATAAATATATTATTATGTACTTGTTATAATTTGTTTTCCTTATTTGATTTATTTTATTTCCATATGTAATTTCATTATGCATATCTATATATATTTTATTATTTTTATTTGGGAAATGCTAAATCTTAGCAATTTAAAAAAGCTTATAAATTGAGGTTATAATGAATGTGATTACTGCCATTTTCATAATATAATAAATAAATTTCTGAATTACTCTTTTTTTTTTTTGGTTAATTGGTTACACGTTGATTTATGTAATAAAATTCATAGCACTTTTATTTCCTGGTTTGGTATCTCGTTTTGAAATTATACTTTTTCCAAACAAAGACTTGAAGTGTGTGCGCGCGTATATATATATATATATATATATATATATTTATTCAATATACAATCTTTTAAAATAGCCTTTTCTTTTTTTTTTTGGGTATAATTCAAATTCTAGTTGAGGAAGGGGGAATTTTTAGTCAAAAAAAGGGAAGGGGATTCAAATGTTAGATCTCTACATTGAAACACTAAAAAGTGTTAGTGGATTTACAAGACTCTTGAAAAAACAGCCCCATTTCTATCTAAAAGCATATTTATATATTTTGAGGATACACTTTTAGATTTGTAAAATTTAATGCAAAATATGAAATGAATACATTTCGTTGGAGTGGATCATTTTCCCTATATAAAGGACTCAAAGTATATTATTCAATTGACACCTTTTCCAATGGCTTAGTCCTCCGTAAATTTTCCATTGAATCTTGATGTAGTAAAATCTAAACAACTTATTTAATAATGAATGGTTGAAATATTAAGAACTGAGTTGTGGAGTTAGGATAGTGTTAGTTGGATTTAAAAACCGTGAAAAGTTCTTCTTCTCTCTCTCTCTCTCTTTTTTTTTTTTTTTTTTTTTTTTTTTTTTTTTTTTTTCTATTTGTTTGCTCGGAAAATTAGAGAAAAGAACAGGAAATTGTATTTAGAAATGGTAAAAGGTTTTTTCAAATTTTAAACATTAAGTGTTGAACCTTTTGCTGTTGTGGGAATATGGGGTACGAATAATGGCCTGTTTGTTTGGAGGGGGGAAGAGGGGGAGTGGAGGGGAGTAAAGGGGAGTTGACTAAAAATAAGCTAATTTTATACTAAATCAACTCTACTCTCCGTCCCTCTCTCTCAATCCAAACGGACCATGTGTGCTCAATATAGTTTACTTGTTGAGGAAATTTAGGCAATGA
Source organism: Lithocarpus polystachyus (assembly GCA_033629205.1). NCBI lineage: Eukaryota > Viridiplantae > Streptophyta > Magnoliopsida > Fagales > Fagaceae > Lithocarpus > Lithocarpus polystachyus. The sequence goes on from CM066165.1 coordinate 4,224,496, forward strand.
AAGAGGAAGTTTGGAACTTTGAAAGTGGGGACTGGAAAAACCAATTGTTGGTCTCTTTACTTTTATTGTTTTGTTTGAATGTTGTATAAGATGTGATTAAAACTAACGTTCCATGGCTGTTAAATCAATTTTGCACTTTATACTGTTTTACTCTTTTGAATGAAATGATTGGAATTCTGGAAGTATGTTGGGCTTGAAGACTAGAGGCCTGAAAGACCATAACTGATTAGCAATTAGAGGGCACACAGTACAGTATTTCTGTTTTAATGTGAAGTAGGTCATTAGTGGCTTCTCTTGAAAGTTGATTTGTAGAGGAGGTTAAAGCTTTGTCTCCTTTCTTTTTTTCTTATGGCTTTAGATGCTGATTCTTGTAATTAAAGAAAAAGAATGGCATGGCAAATGCTCATTAATAGTGAAAAAAAGGTCCTTCATTAGTTGAGTATTGTCTTTCAATAAAGATATATGTACTTGATGCCCCACCCTGTTATAGGCACCAATTTAATATGTAAATTTGCACTAATTTATTAAAACTTTGAATTTTTGGCACAAATGGAGATAACAGGTTGGGGTAACACCTGAGGGAGTAGAAGTTCCAAGAAGCCTTGTTGATGGAGAGATGCAAGAGAAGTTAAAGGCAATGCCGAAAGAGTTCCAACCAGCCACTCCTGAAGGACCAGATCGCAAGTGGCGATACATGTGGAGAGTGGGTCCTCGTCCTTCAAACACCCGATTTCAGGTCTCAAATTTTTTCTTTTCAAAATTATTATTATTATTATTTGATTTGTCCTTTTAATTGTCATCTCTCTTGTGCAGGAACTCAACTCTGAGCCCGTCATACCTGAAGGTTTTCCTGATTGGAAAGATACCATGGATTCATGGGGATATAAAATGATAGCAGCAATAGAAGTAATTCATCAGTGTGGTTCAGTTAATTTGTAAGAATCCTTATGCATAATTTCTAAAGTTATTGTGTAACAATATTTTATTTTTTGGGCTCAGGTTGTAGCTGAAATGGCAGCAATTGGGTTTGGCTTGCCAAAGGATGCATTCACTTCTCTTATGAAGCAGGTAATACAAATGGTCAACAGTTACAGTTGTCTCACCACTTGTGTCTCTTTGTATGCCTCAAACTCATTGATGTTGTTTATTTTTTCAAAGTAAAAGTGGATGGTAACAAAGAAAAGGATTGTTGCTTGTGATTTTGTGAATGATATGATGACACATCTCCTTAAATATTTTTCTACTTTCTGAGGGAAAATGCATGCTCCTCAACTTTTGTGTTATGGGATGAGTGACATTGGGTCCCCATTAGTCCTTTCCTTTTTGTTCTCCTGTCTCTCTCTCTCTCTCTCTCTCTCTCTCTCTCTCTCTCTCTCATGTTATGCAATTTTGTCCAGTTATCTGGTAATAGCAGATTAAGAGTCTAGAAGTTGCAGATTGAATATGTCTCTCTTTCTCTCCCTCTCTCTCATTTCCCTTGTATAATTCTAATTAATTGCTTTATGCATGGGGGACATAAAAGCCCCAATTTGTAAGGTATCTAAAGGGTTGAAAGAACCATATGCTCTATAAAATTTCTCTTTTCGGTTTATCAAAAAAAAAAAAAAAAAAAAAAAATCTCTTTTCAGTGCAGTCTATGTTTGAATAAGTACACAAGCCTTCTTAATTTCCTATTGATGTGTGTTTCCAAAGGCTTGGGCAATGATAATAGGAGAGAAAAAGGAATGGGAAAGATGTGTTGTGTGCATCTTATCTACTAGCCTTTTACATGCTTTAGCAATTTTTCTTATGCTATTTTTTGTTAGTAATAGTTAAGGCTTTGCATGAATCATATTTTTTTTTTGTTCCATTATCATGCTTCTATCTTATTAGATTTATGCACTTTATAACAAGGGCATTTTCCTTTCAAAACCCAGGGGCCACATCTTCTTGCTCCTACAGGGAGTGACCTCCGGCATTATGGCCAGGAAGGTACTGTTTTTGCAGGATATCACTATGACCTTAATTTTCTAACCATTCATGGAAGAAGTAGATTCCCTGGTCTCAACATTTGGCTCAGAAATGGGCAAAAAGTTGAGGTGAAGGTTCCTATAGGATGTCTTCTCATTCAAACAGGAAAACAGGTAACAGTAAAGACTGATGTTTGGTGTTTATTTTTGTGAACTAGTATATGGGAAAAGCAATTAAGAGGGAAATTACAAAATTTGAGGCAAGATGTTATAGGGTTACACAATGTCTGGTGTCCTGATGGTAGGAGCTACCTGATTATTGCCATTTTTATTTTGGTTGCCTATTACTTGGCTGCTTAAAAAATGAAGCGCGCGCGCGTTTTACTTGTAACTCAATTGAGTGTGATCATAGAATGTGTCAAGTCATTTATTTGTACAAATAATAGAAAATACATTGTTTATTTACGATATATATTTTATGTATAAGACAATGTCATCACATACAGGAACTTGTTTGCCTTTACTCTTCAACGTGCTCTGGTTTTCATCACTTCTATCCTTAATTCTTTGGACAAGGATTCAATCAAATTCTCAAGTGCTGCGATTGGCTAGCTATGATATATGCATTTCTAATTTGTAGATTAATTATCTCCCTTTTGCATTTCTTTTAAGCACAGATAGAATGGTTGACTGCTGGAGACTGCATAGCTGGAATGCATGAAGTAGTTGTCACTGACAGGACGATTGAAGCAATCAATCGAGCAACAGAACAAAATCGCAGCCTATGGAGAGTATCTTCTACGGTTAGTAACTTTAATTATACCAGTATCAGAATTACATCATCGTCGTATTTTTTATGAAGTTGGCATCTTTAGTGATCTCAATGTGAATGACTTTTCTATGTCATGTTTATTTATGACCATTTCTTTTTCGATGTAGTATTTTTGACTTCTTTTATCTCTGTTATATATGTAGTTGTTTTCCCACATAGCATCAGATGCTGTGTTGAAGCCCTTGGGTCACTTTGCTGAATCACCACTCGCCAGCAAATATCCGTCTATGTGTGCAGGAGAGTTTGTTGAACAGGAGCTTGCAGTTATCAATCTGAAAGGGAGCAAAGGAGAGCCTTGATAACTGTAGCAATTAGTTTCCAAACTGCATCTTAAGGCTTTCTGGATTGATGAGTTTCAAAAAAGAAGGCTGACATTCTGACAAAATGTAATTTCATTGTTCTATGGACAGATAATATTGTTTCATTGTTGTATGGCTAGAAAAACGGATTTGATGGCACATTGGAGCTGTTAATTTCAATAATTTACGTGGTTTTTTCTTGCTAGTTGTTGAAATGTCTTTAAATTTACAAAAGAAACAAAATAGTCTCCAAAGTCAAATAAACTATTTCCTTTACGTGCAAGGAAAGTAGGGCTTAACTTAATTTGTGTGCTCATGTTTCTAGCTTAATTTGGACAACAAAAACAAGTACTATTTTCTTTTTGGCAACGCAAACAAAAACGGCGATTCTTTAAAATGTGACTCCTATTGTTTAGGATTAAATCATCAATGATCATCACAAGAAAACTTACACTATTCCATATCATTCACAGACTCCCGAAAAGAAAATTTGTCTAGAATTTTGTAAAACTTGGAATCTCGTCTTAATCCAAACAAAGGAAGGGTTCAAGAATAACTACAAATGTGGAATATGGGGAGGAGAAAAATATCATTGCAAGACATTATTCGTAAAAAAAAAAAAAACCCTCTTAAGATCAAAAGTTCTGAGTCTACTACTAATATTGTTGCCAAGAGGAGTTGTAGAAGTGCTTTGTCTTGGTCATATCAGTGATGAGAAGGTTAGAAGGCTTCAAAAGTCAGAAAATCCAAGGAACTATTCAATTCCTCATTCTGCCTTTGAGTTTGCCATTCTATGTCTCTGTTTGTTGTCTCTGTGACAAAAGCTCCGACCGAATGGGTGGCGTCAGCGGATGGCCATGACCACCAAGAAGAAGAAGAAGAAGCCCCATTACATAGCTTGTGAACTCGATCATGCATTTTCTTCTTAAGGTTTTCCAATGACAATGATAATTCTTGAAGATCAAGTAGACCAAGCTCTTCAATAGGTGCTTCCCAGATAAGTTTTTGTTGGATCTCTTTCCTCAACTTTTCAATTGCCTCTCCTCGCTCCTTCTCGATTTCCAATTCCTTAAGTTTCATGTCGAGTTCCTTGCTAAGCTCCAGAATTGTAGCCCGTTGGAGAGACTCCGCAATACCACCTATACCAACATTTGTTTGTGGATTTCCACTGACATATTGGTCTATGATTGTGTTAATATCTGGGTTTCCAAAACAGAATGGCTTGCCTGTAAGGGAGAACACAACTATGCCAATTTTTGCACCACATAGTATACAAAGCTCACTTGCACTCTTGAAGAGCCCACTTTTGCGCTTTGAGAATGTAACTTCGCGACAACGATAGTCTGTTATTAACTTGTTTTCGATCTTCTGCCGACCTTTGCTTTTAGCTTTGTTCATTGACATGATTGAGAACTAAAGAAAACTCAGTCTTGAAATATATAATGGTTTGTTGGATTTCAATAAAATGGAATGGAACAGTGATTTATAGGAGAAATGGAATGAAAATTCAGCCTTGCAGATAATAAAAAATGACTTGTTGGATTGCAATCAAATGGAATGGAAAAGTGATTTATAGGAGAAATGGAATGAAAACTCAGCCTTGCAGGAAAATATATAATGGTTTGTTTGAATTTTCAAATGGAATGGAACAGTAATTTATAGGAGAAATCCAGAAATATTTTATTTCAATGAACAAATTAACATTATTACTAGCCCGAGCATTTATAAACTTTTTGTGTTTCTTTTACTAGGTGAAACGCAAAAAAAGAAAAAAAGAAAAAAAAAAAGGCATAAGCATATATTGTAAAGTGTGATACCTAAAATGCAAAAAACATTGAGAGTGCATTAATGTGCGTAGTGGAACATTTTTTCCAAATTGACCGTAAAGATTAAAAATAATAAAAAAAATGTTAGGAAATCTTATAATATGATTTAAATTCTTTTTTATTTTCCACAAAATACATAAATCATCTAATTTCTCCCCTGCCCCATATATAAAAAATTGATTTGAAAAATGTTGATTAATATATAGATTATAAAATAATTGTTACATGGGAATTAAAACATGTAATCGAAATACAATCTGTTTCTCATTATTTTGGCTGAATAAATTCGTTACTCTTTGATACTTTCAGATCTATAAACCATGAATTTTTTTCCTTCTCTCTGTCCGTATGATTTTCTTTATGTTTTCCTTGCCAGACCTGTTGAAATGTGTTAACAATGATTTTATCTATTGATTTTAGTTCATGTTTTTAGACAAATTCATAGACCCAAAGGTCATCTCACTTCAATTGTGTTAAATTGATTGAGGATTACTCTAATAAATACTTGCCTAATTAAGAGAAGACATTATAAGTAAAACGGAAAAAAGAAAAAAGAAAAAGAAAAAGGAGGAGAGTAGTAGTATTAAAATATTGTTATAATTATCAAAAGAACTAAAGAACAATGAGAAGAGTCAACACAATTTAGTTCAATGGTTACATCTGACCTTCGAAAGTTTGGACTAAAATTGAGATCGATTGTTAGTTTCCGTCCAAAGAAATCTTAACAATTTCATCTTATTCCAAAGCTTGGGTAATTAAAATGTAATAAATTAAAAAAATTTGTGGGAGTAAATTGTGATTGGATCAAACCACTAAGGGGTAATTTCTTTGTCTAAAAAATGCAAAATATATATTGCTAATTTGAACGGAATTAAGAAACATGTAGATTAACTAATTGACACTTTTTGGTTTTTTCAAGATATTTAGAGTTCAAATTTCCTATCTCCTATTATAACTATAAAATTATCAAAAAAAAAAAAAAAAAAAATACAGAACTCAACCATGTCATTTTAATCCAATCGTTAGAATACAAAAATAACAATTAATTTTTTTTGGACTAAATTATAATATGATCAAACCATAAATGGGTAAATTATAATCTACCCTATAATTTATTTTCTGAAAAGATTACAAAGATCCAATGGCAACAACCAAGTCCTTTAGGTACAGTAAATTTAAACATATATCCACAACCAACAAGAACACTCCACAACCCCCACACAAAAAAGAAGAAAATGAACAGCTCGCCAGCCTTCTTTATTGTAACATATATAATGCAGATTGATAGAAGCTATCATGCTTCGTTCCCTTTCAGATTGAGAAAGGTAAGCTCCTGTTCCATAAGCTCTCCTGCATAAATTGGTGGATAGTTGCTGGCAAGTGGTGATTCTGCAAAGTGGCCCAAGGGCTGCAACACAGCATCTGATGCTATGTGGGCAAAGAACTACATATGACACAAAAGAAACAAAAGAAGAGGTCAAAAATACGTAACGAATGATGTTTCGTCACCATATGTCTTAGGTGACGAAGTAAGGACATTTCATGATGAAATTTTTTGTTACTATAGGTCTTGTTTGTTGTAGTGAAAAGTCATTCACATTGACAACAATAACAACAATAAAAACCATGCCTAGTTTTATAATATTATGATTGGCTATGTTTCTTTAATGGACTAATCAAAGATCAGTTACATGAGGTTTTTTTCCGTTATTTTATTCTATTTGAAATCATATTTTTTAATAAAAGGAACTGTTTGGTAATGATTGGTTGAGATCACTTACGGTTGAGGAGACTCTCCATAGGCTGCGATTTTGTTCCTTTGCTTGTTTGATTGCTTCAATAGTCTTGTCAGTGACAATTACTTCATGCAGGCCAGCCATGCAGTCTCCAGCAGTCAAATATTCCATCTAGCACATAAAAGCAGTGCAAATGGGATAAAATTAATGTACAAATTAAGAATGCATTACTATAGGCTATAGCTAGCCAACAGCATTACTTGAGAACTTGATTGAGTCCTTATCCAAAGACTTCAGATTCAGGTTAAAAGTGAAAACCAGAGTATTTGTCTTATACTTGAAATATATCATAACAAAAACAACATATAATCTGCTATTTGTATGACTGAATGATTTCAAATTTGCTATGATTATAAATGATATACAGTTTATTTAAAACAGAACATATTTTTTTAATGTACATAAGCTAAGTAATAGGAAGCCCAAATAAAATTTGCCAATTATCAGTTAGATCCCTACCATCATAAGGACATCCGACATGGATGTAACTCCACAATGTCATATATAAGTGAAGAAGTGATGTTACGATTATTATAAATTTTGTTATATAAACTCAATAAATTAATGTTTTAGAGAGTGAAATTTTCTACCAATCAAAAATTGCCACATCAAACCACTAAATTCATGTAGTACATTTAAAACGGCAATTACAAGACGCCATATGCTACTTAGTGGGTTCCACTGTCATTATTGAGAGGCCAATAGAAATATTCCAAGTGTTTCTAAATAAAAATTATAAAGAATACCCAAGATCCTATCACATCAACACGTGTTAATTTAAATAACATAAGCAGTCTAATTAAAAGCCGCCATGTGTTATTTTAAATTAAAACACTTTGACTAATCACATAATGCCATGTGTCCCTTGGAGAACAAGACATAAAGTCTATCCATTTAAATTATGACTAGTGTCATTGCTCATAGCCAATCACGTGTGATCATACCTCCCCAAGACTCCTATAAATAGAGATTCTCCTTAGCCTTATGGCGGGGATTCATACACATTCAGAAGTCTCGAAACTCTGTCCGAATCAATCTTCAAAGCCTCCAAGAACTTCAAGAACTTCGCCTTTGAAGACAGAACATTCAAAGTGAAACCATTCAAGTCATCCTTCTAGATCTCAAAGTTCATTAGAATTAAGCTTAAAAACCTCTATAAACACCAAGAGACTACAAATTAGTGAAGGTCTACAGATCCCAACCTCCAAAACCTCAAAAAACTTTCACTACAGATCTTCGAAGAAGAAGAACATTTGAAGAACATCCATCCAAATCATTCTTACAAGTCCCAAAGCTCTACTGGAATCAAGTTTCAAAACCTCCTGAAAACTTCAAAGACTTTGATCAATTGAAACTTCATCGGATTCAAGCCATAAAGCCCTCAAAGAACTTTCATCATGAATCTTCGAAGATCAAGAACATTCGAAGAACCTACGAAGAAAGCAAAGAACAAGAAATCTCTAACAACCACACAGCCAGAGATTCATTGCAATTTCATTCCAAAGAGCTTTCAACCCACTTTCCAATCCAAGTGGAGGGCATCTTGTGTTCGAGTCAAGACTACATCGATGCTATACTTGAATTGAAGATTTTTTTAAGGAGATCGAATCGGAGGGGGGTTGTTCTATTATATTAGAATCAAAACATAGAGAATTGTACCTAAAAATTCATCAATACCAATTTACACTTGTGAAACATATTCAATTGTTTGATTTCCAAACTTGAGACTTTGGGTTTACAGATGTCTCTTTTTAACAGAAAACAAAAGAGTAATTCAGAAATTTATTCATTAGGTTATTAATATAGTACTAATCACATTCATTGACACATAGATTTGTAATTTAAAAATAAAAAAAAATAAAATTGATAATAATTTTAACATTTTTCATAACATATTGTATACTGCTTTGACTCTCTTAATTGCTTTTACAATTAAGTCAGAAGTTTTGTGTAGCAAACTAACTCATAATATGCAACCATGAACACCTACATCACCCCATTACTACTCATACCTGCTTTCCTGCTTGAACGAGAAGACAATTTTCAGGAATTGCCCCCTCAACTTTTTGCCCATTTTTGAGCCAAAGGTTTAGACCAGGGAATCTACTTTTTCCATGAATGGTGAGAAAATGAGTGTCAAAGTGATATCCTGCAAGCACAGCACCTTCCTGGCCATAACTTTGGAGGTCACTTCCTGTTGGACCAAGAAGATGCGGCCCCTGTATTTTTAAAAGAAAAGGCACTTGCTATAAGTACATATTGATATTATTGCAGAATATGGATATGAAAAAGAATATGACTCATACAATGCCTTGCTTAGTCATTACCAAAAAAAAAAAAAAAAAAAAAAAAAAAAATTCTAAAGCTTGAAAGAACTTTTACAAGGTTAGTGAAATACTAAAAGACCCTACAAGAATTTACAACAATTTCATAACATTTTTAACCTCACATATGGACCATTTAAAAAAAAAAAATTTTATAGATTGTGTTGGGGAGTAAGCAAATTTGGGAATGTTGTGAATTTTTATTGTCTCTAGGTTTATTGTTAAATAAAATATTCTAGGAGTACAATAATGTCATACTCACTTTTTTTATATGAATTATAAATCCCACTATAAATTTAATTAATAGGATCTATTATTAGTTGCGAAGGAGTACTACGACATTATTAGACTTCCGGAATATTGTATAATTACTTCAATTTGATAAGTTGTGATTAAAGAATGATCACTTTGACACGAATCTATTATTAAGGTTATTTTTGTTATGCATCAATCACAATAAATTACATCATTAATTATTTAAAAAATTATTAAAATTTTTTCTTCTTGATACTGGGAAGGCTAGTAGGCAAGATGCACACTGCATATCTTATCCCTCCATAAAGGACTATTCACTAGAGCACCTAATCAAGTTGTTCAAAAAAAAAAAAAAAAAATGTTATCACATTGTCTGAAATATATAATACACGGTCATCTCATTTCATCACAAATATGGACAATTATGCAGCTTTCAAAAATCCTCCTTTGTTGCTTTATATCCAGATTTGAAGCAATTTTGCACTATGCTTATAGGGAAAACGCAAAAAAGTCCGGTATGGTTTGTCCGTAAATCACAAACCCCACAACTTTGAAGCATGACACATAATAACCTTCTATGATGTGGACTATATTGTGTTACTATTATGTGTGAGTTTTGAGTAGTTAAAAAAAAAAGAACTTTTTATATTTTTTCGTTTATTTGTTTAGGTAAGTCTCGCTCTTTTTTTTTTTTAAATATATTTTTTATGCTTAATTTTTCTCAGCCAACTTTCCAACAATTAAGAAGTAAACTCAAAGTAAAAAGTTAATCCAATTTTGAAATCATTTGGGATGATGTGTGATTTATGTGTTTATGGGAATTTATTGGATAATAATGGAGCAAGAGGCATATAAGAGGAAACTTGATGAGATGAGAGCGGATCAATATGTGTTAAATTATTAAGATATGATAAATTCAATCATTTAATCACATATTTCTAACAAATATGGATGGATATGTTGTGGTTGTAGTTGGTGATTTGGGGCTTTGGATTGGTGGTGACATTGCTTGGTGGACGGAGGCCCGTAGTTGGGGATCACTAGCAAATCAAGGTAGGGGTGTCCTACTTTGGGTTTCATCACTGGGGGTTTGTGCTTTTCTTGCAAATGACTGAAAACTCAACTCAAAATGATCACATTGTAGTGCAAGCTTTTATTTCCTAACAAACTTAAAATGATCACTTTTTAGTCCCTAAAAGCTTTGAAGTAGTCAATTTTAGTTACTAATGTGAGTCAAAGTGGCTAATGGAGTAATAATATATTAGTATTTAGTTTGACTACACCATTTAAGAGACTGAAGACGATCACTTTCAGTTTCAGAGAATAAATTTGCTTCTAAGTTATAATTGTGTGAGTTGCTTTTATTAATTTTTTTTTAAGTGATACACACTAACGGTGTGTGTTACCTTTTTTTTCCCCAATAAAATAAAATAAAATAAAAAGGCAACACACAAACATTGTATTTAGTGAAATTGAGAGTTTTGAAAAGCTCTACATAAAACAAGCTGAACTGTTGAATACGAAACCTGCTTCATAAGGGAAGTGAATGCATCCTTTGGCAAGCCATATCCAATTGCTAACATTTCAGCTACAACCTGAACAAAATTTTTTGGGTACACAATAACATTAAACAACATGCATAATAAGCATTAATATAAGTGAGCTAAACCACGCTAGATAATGGGTTACTTCTGTTGCAGCCATCATTTTATATCCCCATGAATTCATGGTTTCAACCCATCCAGGAAAACCTTCAGGAATGACCGGGGCTGCATTGAGTTCCTGCACAAGAGAGATGGAATTTAAAAAACGGAAAATAACGCAACAAAGTTTTAGTCCCAAAATGATGCATTTTATTTAAAATGAATTTTTTCTTGGTTTAGATTTAATACTATATGAAAAATGCTAGAGATACAAGCTTTTATACAAAAATTTTTACAAACTGCTGATGTGGCGAGTGGTTATTGGTAAATGAAAAAGTGATGAATAATGTTAGAGATACAAATTATTTTACAAAAATTTATACAAACTGCTGATGTGGTGATTGATTTTTGGTAAATGAAACCGTGATATTAATGGTAGGTTTAGATGAAAACCAATAAGAGAGGTTGGTCATATTAACATTTTATAGAAATGTTGTAAAATAGTTTGTTACTGTAGCATTACTCAAAAGTGATATTAGTAGTGGACTTAGATGAGAACCAAATTTTTTTTTTTACTACAATAATAGTTTGTAAAAATGTTGTAAAATAGTTTGTACTTGTAGTATTATTATAAATCTAAATGTGTATATAGTATTACGATATTTAATTTTCACTGACGTGACACTATAAAAAAAAATCTTTATCTAGAAATAGATTTTGTTAATTTCCAATAGATTTTATTTATAACATACTAATCTAGGTCGTTCAAAATGTATAATATGAAATTGTATATAGATATAAGTTCAATAAGAAGAAAATAATCAGTTAGATCATATGACATTGAAGGAGAAGGGAAAGATGTGAGACCTTAAATTGGGTTTTTGAAGGACGAGGACCCACGCTCCACATGTAACGCCACTTGAGATCTGGTCCTATAAGAGTGGCTGGTTGGGACTCTTTGGACGTACACATAGCTCTTATTTTCTCTTGCAGTTTTTCATCAACCATGGCCCTTGGAACTTCCACCTTCTCTGGTGTTATTCCAACCTGTTATCCCCATTTGTGACATAAATTCTTTTCAATATATCTATATATTGTAATAAATCAATACAAACTCACATGTTAAATTGGTGACAACAACAACTCAAACATTGACGGTACTTATGCTTCATTCATCCTTTTTTTTTCTCTGTAAATTATGTAAACCTTCAATTACTGTAGTCAACCACTTGATTGATTGGAAGAATTAATGAAAGAAGCAAAAGTTTATATGATTTTAATTTCCTCATTTAATACTAAACAAAAGTATATTTGAGCTGTATTAACCGTTTCGTCCACAGATATGAGGTCTAACAATTTTCTTGTTCACTGACCTAAGGTCTGGTGGCCTCCTCATCCCCATACTACCTCCACCGACCATACCTGACCACCCAAATAGCAATCGATCGCATTGATGCCGGTAACTATTGCTGCTTGATTGGCATCGATCGCTCTCTCCACCACCTCGAACAGGTTCAGTTCAATTTGACTCAGCATGGAGTTTTGTCAAACACATAGGTTTAAGTCCAAAAAACGTTTAAAACAGCTATTTTTTTTTTTTTTTGAGGAACAAACGTACACAATGGAGAGGGGAGATGTGGTTTTAAAACAAAGACACGTCACAAAACTTCATTTAAAATCCATGGTATATTGAAATCGACCAGAATTATGAAATTCTTCACTTTCTTCACATTGTTTTAGTTGAAAAACTTAAGTATGATTCTTCAACTGTTTTACTTTAGGTTCTCTAATTAAATTCAATTGCATGGATGCATTGACCAATGAATTATATGATTGACTTTAGTTGTTCTCAGAAAAGATAACATTGTGTTTGTTGCATTGATGGTGGTTGATTTTAATCAAAAAAAATCTAAGATGCAACATCTAAGTAACATCACCAAAATTTTATATATTCTATTTTTTCACATTATCAACTTCAAACAAACTTTGCTTAGCATTATTATAATACTTAATTTAAGTATATTTTTTAACGCATCAAATTCTAGAATCTTCTTTCACACATATTTTCTTAATTATTATTATTTTTTCTTTGATGACATGGGTATTTTGGACTTTTAGAGCACTTAATTATTCCTTGAGTTTATACACATCTCCGTCCCACACAAATCGAATAATTATAAGACCGACCGAGAAACATTCCTTACCCTACATACCTTATAATACAAAGTTTTTTTTTTTTTTGATAATTCGATAATATATATAATAGGGAGGAAAATATGAATCTTGGTTCCCCATAAAACCAAACCAAGCCAAACCTGATAATGCAAGCTTGGTCGCTCTTGGGGACGCTTGTATTCCACGGGACTCTCAAAGTATCGCTCCATCATCTCGATGAACTGCTCGTTCTCCTCCGCCGAACACCTTGGGTCCTTCACCACCACCGCCCCCGCTTCACTCAGAACCCGAGCCAACTGCTTACACGACTCAGCCAGCTCAGGTCCCAGCTGCTCTTTTAGCTTTGACGGCTCGCCGTCCAGTTTGTCCATCACGGCCAGATATGCAGTCAGATCGATCACCGGAAGTAGCTTCATTTCGTCACAATAATTATAAAAAAAAACAAGATATTATTCCGAGTGAATGTGATGGCGGGAGTGTGTTATGTGATTGAATTATGTTAGCTTTTTTTTATTGAGGTAAATTGGGCTCCATTTTTAGTACGATTTCACTGTGTAAGAATTGTTGTTTTGTAACATTGTGTGACTCAAATTCTCTCGTAGGTACATATTGCATGTGGAATTTGCTGAGTGGGTCTCGTCCTTTTCAGGTCTCATCTTGATGAAGTCATGTCATCTTTTCTGCGATACTGCCATCTGATCTGACTCTTTGTGCACGTAATGCTAATTGATATGTGTTCACATTGCGTCCGCATACTGGAGCGTTGGAAGTAAGCCAAAGTAGAGGCATATTGTGTTATCATGCATTGTGATGCAATAATTTCTTAGGATATGGAATCAGTTTTCATGTTAGAATATATCGTGGTAAATTAGGATGTTTTTACCACAATATATAGCATTGTAGAATGTTTTGTGCTACATGATTTGGTAGTATTTGGAATGGTGGCAGAGCCATTTGTTGACAGGTAGACAGGAGGGCCAAACTTTTGAATTTTATTTTTTAATAATTATATTTATGTATTTTCTTAATAAAAAAAGTTATAAGCAGATTGTAGGAAAAATATCACTTGGTTCACTCAATTTTGTTAAAACATTTACATTATTTTTAGTGTAAGCATATTTATAGATGATGCTTAAACAAATTATATTATAATCCTCATACGTAAAGTGATGATATACATAATAAGTTTATAAGAAATTTTTGAACTTTGATTTATTTATTTATTTTTAATTATGCCATGCAATTTTCAATATTTTTTGATCACATGTAATTATAATCACAATCTATCTCATAAACCAAGGGTGCCATATAGAATGGCTCTAGGGTGGGTTTGAAACCGCTCAAAGTAGAACTTATTCCAAGCATTTCATATTGCCCAAGATGTCACAGCCCAACATTCCAACTCAGCTTGAGGGAGTCTGTCCATCATCATCCAAAACGGCATAGAGATATTTTGGACCCCATTGGAGCATTTCTGGATTTTCCCTCAACAAAGAGCCCATATGTTCCTTGCAAAAGGGCATTCCTAAAACAAGTGGCCAACAAATTTAGGTTTCTGGCTGCATAGCTCACATCGTGGCTCAACCTTTATCTTACGCCTGTATAAATTATCTCTAGTAGGGAGGATATTTGGGCATCACCATACAAAGGTGCAAACCTTGGGGGGACATTTAGCTTCCAGATTCTTCTCTAAGTAGTTTCTCATATAATTATCATGAGGTGTATAAATCGCACGACATCTAATTTGAAAACATATATACACAAACTTACCAAATATTTTGTATAAAAATTTCAAAATATATCAAATATAAAAAGAAGTTTTCAAATTTTTTCTACATATAAATGATAATGAAATTTTTTTTTAAAACTTGTTGTTTGTGATATCTATTTATTTTTAGATATAGAGTAATAGATTCAATTTATAATGAACACATATTATGATGAATTACTGTGATTTTACTGCTACCAACTAACTTAATGAACACACAGTGAGTTTACGGTTGTCAACTAAACATAGGGACATGTATTCCTGTACATATCCTTATATTGTGTTACTTGTAATACACAATTCTGATTCAACAAAAAAAAAAAAAAAAAAAAAAAAAAACACAATTCTGAATAGTAATAATGTAGGTGTTAATGGTTTTTATTTTATTTTATTGTGAATGCAGGAATGATTTTTTGGAGTAACTTTTTATTTTTATTTTTTTAGTTGTAGTCTTTCTCCCAAAAAAAAAAAAAAAAAAAAAATTGTAGTCTTTGTCTTACTAGGAGTGTTGTATTTTTGAAAGCATGCAAGTCCAACAGGCTTTAGGTCCATTTTACTTTACTTATATTATATAAATATTACTTGTACAACATTCCTATGACTACTTATATAAAGGCAATGCCTTATATAATTTTATATATTAGTATAAAAAAAATTTGATCCTTAATTCTAACATAGAATCAAAGCCATTATTCTGTCGTTCCAATGTAAAAAAAAGGTAAAAATATTTAAAATAATTCGAAAGAATTAAAGAACAATAAGAAAAGTCATTCCCTACTGTTATAATTATTTAGGGAAAATAACAACATATCTCATTGTGATTTTTGACACTATTACAATATATAAGGTTTAGACTAAAATAAAATCATTAGGTTCTGTCCAAAGTATACATAACATTTTCATCTTATCTCAAAGGTAATCAAAATGTAACTATTAGAAAATATTGTGGGGCTAAATTATGATTGAATCAAAATCATAAGGGAGTAGTTTTATTTATTTTTGGTAATACTATAATTAATACAATGAGGGAGGGAGGATTTATAATTAGTACTATAATTAATCGTAAGGGAGGATTTATTTATAGTTTTTTTGTCTAATAAATATGCAAAATGCATTTAATTTGGATGGAACCTAGTCTAACTGTTTTATTTTAGTCCAAACTTTAAGTATCAAGTATACACTACAAAAAATTCGGCCTGTCCCAGCGCTTTTGAATTTCCTTCGTTCCTGACCTATACCAGCGCTTTTGAAAGCGCTGGTATAGGGTGTATGCCTGTCCCGGCGCTTTAAAAAGCGCTGGCATAGGTCCTGACTGAGAGTATTTTTAAGGACCTATGCCAGCGCTTTCAAAAGCGCTGGTATAGGGTTTATTCCTGTCCCGGCGCTTTTGAAAAGCGCCGGCACAGGTCCCGCAACCCTGTCCCGACGCTCAAAACACGGCGGTTTGAAGCGCCGGGAAAAAAAACGCCGGGATAGGAATTTTGACCCTATCCCAGCGCTTTTTGGGGCTATCCCAGCGCTTTTGAAAACGCTGGGATAGCCCCATTTTTTTGTAGTGATAACAATAAAAAATTGTAGACTAAATTGTAATATGGTGAAAGGACTAAGGGGTAAGTTATAATTTACCCTATAATTTATTACCAGCAAAGAGTACAAAGATCCAATGGCATATATGCCATGGCCAAATCCACACATTAAAAAAGAAGAAGAAGAAAAATACTGAAGTAGAAAATCTACAGCTTGTCAGACTCCTTTATTGTAACTAATGTCATGTAGAAAACCTTAGGATGCAGTTTGCATCTACTAAACCAATTGCTACAATCTTTCAGCCTTTCAGATTGATAGCTGCAAGAAAATGTATATAATATGAAATTGAAGGAGAAAGTGAAAATGTATATAATATTAAATTGGGTTTTCGGCATTGCTTTTACTTTCTCATACATTTCTTCATCAACCAAGAACCTTGGAATTTATACTTTCTCTGGTGTTATCCCAACCTGTTATCTCCACTTCTCCAATTGTGTAAGAGATTATTTTCAATATTTTAATAAATCAATGCAAACTCACATGTTAAATTGGTGCCAACAACAAGACAGACATGATGGTATTTTAGTTATGCTCTATTCATCCTTTACTTTTCTGTCTGTATATAATTAAGGATGCCTTCAATTAGTATTTAGTCAACTACTTTATTCACTGGAAGGAATAAGAGACGAAAAATAAGGAATATTTTAATAAAATCGTTTAAACATAACCAATTAAGATTTTAAGAACTTTAAAACATGGTTATTTTAAGAACTTTAAAGGTGTTAAATTAACCCTCCCACCTTTGGAGAAGAATTTTCTAAAAAAAAAAAAAAAAAAGAACCTTTGGGGAAGAATCTTGTGTTTCACTACATGAAGCAGAACACGTCTAAACTCACATATCATAAATGTTATGCTACATGTATCAAAAACACAAGGCACCACCTCTTGCTTAAGGATGTAAAAAAAATTAAACAAACTGATTTGATTGAATGACATGGATTGTTTGCAATCGATACCAGCTCTCGCTTAAGAGCTTAAGTATTGTTTATATAGTATATGAGTACATATGTGAGTTTGGTTTATAAGATTTGGTTGAGTGTGAATATAATACATATTGCTGATAATGGATTTTGATTAGCATTACCTACTGACGTAGGCTTTGAGTAGAGTTGGTTAAATATTATTAATTTATGTTGTTTTATTTTCTTATTTGTATCAATGCACTCCCGCTAACTTTAAATTACAACAAATTTGTGGAATCAAATAAGCACTGAGCTATATTTGTGGAATCAGCCATCTCTCTGTCAATTGGTTAGTTACATGATACCTCTTATGTGGCAAATCGCAAATAGTGTCACATCTTGTAATTATAAAATGGGTCCTCCTCCTTTCAACTTTAGAGTTCAGACACTTAATTTCAGGTCTCATGTCATGTCACCTTTCTATATTATTGCCATCACTCGCTTTCATGCATGGTTCAATTTACATGTAATGCTAACGGTGTTATGCAATAATTTCTAAGAATATTATTAATGTTCTAAGTGTACATAATAAAATATGAAAAATATTCAATAAGTAGTGTGCTTCTTTTTAAAAAAGAAGAAACGTTGTCAATATAATTCATTGTTTTTCATGCATAAAGTTTACTATGATTGCTTTTTTTCAAATTAATATTTGTTCACAATTTTTTTTTTGAATTGATAAAAAAAATATAATGAATTATTAAATATGTCTTAATTTGTATTCTAAGGAGCAAGGAAATTCATTAACAAAAGCTTATTTCTTATAATTACTTAGTGAAGCTGAAAATTTTTTCTCTTCATATTATTGCTGAAATTATTGGTAGCAATTGGGTTTGGCTTGCCATAAGGTGTTCATTCACTTCTTTTGTGAAAGCAAGTTACAAATGCTTTAGCAGTTTCCACATGTATACTTGCATGTTTGGAATAGCTTATTTTAAGTAAACTTAACAAAGAAAAAAGAGCACTTTATTTGTGAACAAATATTTTATAGTTCATATAAAAAAAATTATTGTGTGGGTGATAAAGGAAGATAACAAAGTGAGAATGGAAAATGATAACAAAGAATTAGGGTTTTTCTCTACTATCATTTTTCTATTTTTTAAATAATTCAAAAAAAAAAAAAAATCGAATCTTAATTCTCTTTATATAAGAGAAAATCATATAATAATATTATACTACTTAAACTTTTGTGCCCGGGAATGTGCGGCATAGGGTCTCCATGACAGTCCTTTCACACCTCTCCAAATTTTTAGGTACATGTTGCATTATTTAAAATCCTTTTTGTAAGAAATTTAGACCCCTGTAAAACTAGATTGTTTAACCTAATTAAATAACCAAGTGAATACTTAGGTTTATTATTCAGATCTAGGTTAAAACAATAACAATCATATCATGCAAAGCAGCGGAAATATAATGAACACAATGATATGATGACCCAGGAAAACCAAACCAGTAAAAAACCTGGGGAGGATTTAACCTAGTTATCCTCAAGGTAAAACAGCAAATCCACTAGAAAGAATTGAAGTTTACACAATAGCGACTTAGACCACTAACATCCTATTGCTACCTCATGTAGGAAACTTACTACCACAACCACGTGACAGCTCCGAGACCACGGACTCCTTCTTTCTTTAATCTTTGCAAAACACAAACACCCACGCTTGTGACTTTGAGATCCCACTCAAAGGTTTAGCAACACAAACTTTCCTGTTTGTGACTCCAAGACCACCCTTAAAGGTTTAGATCATCAGCATCTTTGATGACTAGAGAAGGCAGCAACTTCAGCAATACCGGATCTTGAGATTCTTCAAGGAATAACACCGGTAGAAGTTATAAGAGATGTTTTAGGAACAAAACCCTAAATACAAAAGAGGCACACTCTTCTCTCTCTAAAAAGCCTTATAAAAAACGTGCTTAGGGTTTCCTTTATATAGTGGGAGAAGTAGATCTGAAACCCTAATCCTTAATGGGCTAGAACTGCTATTTGGGCCAACTTAAAATTCTGCAGATATGACTTTCGATCGATCGAGCCTGTTTTTCGATCGGTCGAACCAGGCAATTTCTGAATTCTTCTTTCTACAGCTTACTTGTTTTTGTGTGTTCACGATTTGCCAATTGTTCTAAGCTCTTAGAACCTAACACTTTTCTATTATTGGTGGGGAAATACATACAACTTTTGTCTTTTTAATATCTTTATCTATTATTGGAGGGAGAATGTTACTACTCAAACTTTTGTGTTGGGGCATGAGTACTGACATAGGGTCTCCATCAGTCATTTTTTCGCTCTGAATCACTGGTTAATTTGTTACATACTTCCTCAGTAATTACATTTACTCTCTCATCTCTCATTAGAAAATTTTGTCTAGTTATTATAGATATTAGCGTTTATAGAGAAAAAAGTTAATAATTTTTTTATAAAACTTTTTTTAAAATGGTTTATTAATATATGCCCTTAAGGTATGTGTTAGTAAAATCCAAAATATTATTAGCAATAAAGTAGTGATTCAAAAAAAAAAAAAAAAAAAAAAAACTCAGTATAATGGTATAGATTGTTGCATACTTAACATTTTTGAATCTATGATATATATTTTTTAGTTTTTAACTTGCTACACCCTAGCTTATAGCCCCAAACCAACATCTTCATCTCCCATTTGAGGAATATATTAGTATCAATCCCATCTCAACAAGCTTCCTCTTATATGACTCTTGCTCAATAAATATAAAAAAAAAATAACATAAACAAATCGAAATACACATAATCCGCAAATGCTTTTAAATTTGTAATACTAATTTGCCTTGGATGGACACTCATTAATTTTGGTTTGAAATGGATCCAAATATACATGGAATACTCATTAATTTTTTAAATGTTGATTCCTTAATTTCTTATATTTTACCAGAAAATTTATTAAATTTTGTGTTCAATAATTTATTTTCTCGATGTTTGTTGATTTACACTAGAGGTCATATTCAAGGGTATAAAATAAAAAGACAGTTACTTCTCTTTCCATTCTCTTTGAAAACCAAAGAAGGGAAATAATTTGATTAATTCCTTTTTTTTTTCCTTCCTACATCCAAAAACACATAGAGGAAGATATTTTCTTTTTCCCTTTCCTTTCTCTTTCCATTCCCTTGGTATTTTCTTTTCTCATCCCTTTCCCTAGAAGACATCGCCTAAGATCATTTACATCTGTTCGTAAATTTATGTCTATTTTAGCATAATTTTTTTAAAAATTTTATTTTACCTAACCATTTTTCAAACACCAACATTAGGTTATTTATTCTTGTTAGGTTCTAAGGAATTAGAACTAATGTATTAGAACTTCAATTTGTAATGTTGGCAAACCATGATCAAAACAAACTTTAGTCTTGTTTTAGACTTGCTCAAAGTATGTCTTATTATGTAAAGTTGGAATCGAGTTACTGCAGAATTCACTATGCAGATCTGTCAGGCTCGATCGATCGAGAATTAGACTAGATCGATCGAAAGTCGTGCAGATCATTTTTCTGCAGAATTTTCCAACTCATCCCTAGCTCATTTAATGTGTAGGGTTTTATGTTTTTCCCTAAGTATATAAGGGAATACCCTAGCCACGTTTTTAGAGTTCTGAATGCTGTGTTTGAGAATCTAATTGTTAGATTTAGAGGTGTTTACATTCACATACACTTAGAGTTTTCAAACTCTAGATTTATGTCAAGAGATTGGTAAATCATACAGTTGCAGAATCAAAGAGCTTCAAGATATACAAGCAGGTGTGCTTGTGCTTTGCTGAGAATTCAAGGAAAGAAGGAGTTCGTGGTCTCGGAGCTGTCACGTGGTCGTGGTAGTAAGTTTCCTACAGGCAGGTAGCAATAGGATGTTAGTGGTCTAAGTCTCTATTGTGTAAACTTCAATTCTTTCATAGTGAATTCGTTTTACCTTGAGGATAGATAGGTTAAATCCTCCCCAGGTTTTTACCGGTTTGGTTTCTTAGGTCATCATATCATGTGTTCTTTATTATTCCGCAGTTTTGCATGATATGATATATTTGTGTTAACCTAGATTTGTTTAATTTACCTAAGTTAATCATTTGGCTAATTATCTAGGTTAATTTTTTTGGGTTTAAGGGGTCTAAACATCTTACAATTCTAAACTATATTCTATCAAATATCAATTTTTTTAATTATTTTTTTTTTATCTTCACACACTACAACTACCATCCATTTTCTTTTTTCATCTTCAAGAAAAGCAAAAAAAGAATAATAAATTGAAATGCACAACAATAGTGCTTGTGTATATTTGCACAAATATTACAAAATTGTATTTTTGACAATAGATTAATAAGCTAATGTGATTTTTTTTAGGGTTGATGGACAATATGATCCTTATACTATTTTACAACAGTTGATGTAAATGCTCTAAACAACACATGTTGCTTCATACTTCACATCAAAATGGAAAAATCAATTAATGCTTCTGATGGGGCATGTTGTGAACCAGACACGCGTGTCTTTTTCCATCACTTGTGACAGAAGATATGAAAACCTTGATGTAAACATTTTTAACCATATTGCAGAGACAAACACATGCACAAAACTAATGGTTGTCTTTTTCCATCACTCATCACAAAAGATATGAAAACCTTGATGTAAACATTTTTGACCCCATTGCAGAGACAAACACGCGCACAAAACTAACGGTTGTGTGACACTTCAAACCAATGCATACTTTAAAAGAGTGGCTTTTTCTCCTTTCTCGGTGGATGTCCTTTTGTCTCTGGTAAGCATCTTCATACATCCACCTGACGCTTGTCAAAGAGACATTGGTTTGGAGTCTTTGGACACCGACCAGTTCAAAAGGGAATTGTGTGTGCCTGTTAATTTGAGGGCATGTGGTACCTCTAATAAGGGCAGAGCCAAAACTTCGAGTTCATGGAGCTGAAAAAAAAAAAAAAAATTTATTATGGGACTCTAAATAAACATCCATTTTTGTATTAACAAATCGTCAATAAAAAAAAAAATATAAAATCATTGTTTTTAATACATTACAATATAATTATTTGTGAAAAAATAACTCGATGTTTTTTGAATCTTGAAAATTATCTATAATTGAATTTGTATTAAAATATCATAGTGATGTCACTTTCAATAAATAATATCAAAGCGTCCATAAAAAAAACTTTTATTCCATTGTGTTAGAAAGACTAGTTTTGATGTCATTCATAGCTAAAATTTGATAAAATAATCGAATAGTTTAGTTTATAAATTAGATGTGATTCAAACTTTTTGAAGTGTAGGTTTTTTTTTTTTTAATAATTTTAATTAAGGTAAAATTGCTAAAATCACCAACAATTTAGATTCCACCGTGCCTCTAATGTTGTTGGAGATGTGTCAGTAAAATTATTGATAAGAGAATTTAACGAAGCTAATGAATATGTTATTGAGTTGAGGTATTGGTGCTAGTCCAAGAAAATTAGAAAGAAAAAAAAGAAAGAAAAAAATAAGTGATTTATCATTTGGATGACAGAATCTGTCTCTCTTAATTATAAAAGAGATTAAGTTATCCTATTGAGTTACAATACTATTGACAAGCATCAATATGGTTAAATATGCCTTAGTTTGTTCACTTAAAGTATATGTTAATAAAGACCCTAATCTCATATATATATATATATATATATATATATATATATATAAAAGAATAACAAAAATCATTCAATAAAGTATTAAGGCACTAGTTAACAGAAGCTCTCAATATTTATTTGTTTATTTTATTTAAAAAAAAAAGTTCTCAAAGTTTAGGAATCAGGATCCGAACAGAATATAGTCCACAAATAATCAATCAACATACATAAAGCCCTACATACAAATTGCGGAAACAGAGAAATAAGTGGTCCACGAGCATGGGCAGCTCTAGGTACAGTCCAGGGGGTTCAAATGAACCCCCGGAGTTGGGCCTAAAAAAAAAAAAAATTATATATAATTTTGAATTTTTTGATTTGACCTTCCTAATATAAATTTTGAACCCTCTAGACCTAAATTTTTTTTAATCCTAGCTGAAATGAATTTGAATATGATCCTCTTGACAATATCTTGGTCTTTTTAAACAAAAAAAAAAAAAAATAAATAAAAAAAATAAAAACCCCAATAACAAACCAATTTGATCTAAAATATAGGAGAAAAAATAGTCAGTCTAAAAACAAAGTATAAATTCGTTCATCTTAAATTTAAAAAAAAATCATTTAGATCTTAACAAATTTGAAATAAACTAATATATAAAAGTTTATTGTATTTAGATCTCACTTGGAGTTCACTTAGCAACAATAATTCATATGTTGATTGTATTTAAAAACAATAGATGAATTCCAAGATTTAATCTTAGCAACAATAATTAGTATCTTCATCATATTAATAAACAAAATGCAATGAACTTATAGTTTATCTTGTATGAGAAACGCTATGATCATAATACGCTCAAAATAAAGCTTAAGTGACAAATTGTTATTAATTGTTACTGATGGGAAAAAAAGTAATTTTAGTAGTGAGTTTAAATTAGAACTAATAACAACTTATAACCTAAAATTTGTTAGAAAAGTGTCATGAAAATGTTATAGATGTAATACTTCTCATCTTTTATTCTCGCTAGTATGTACTATGAAAAATTTTGTAATAAAGAAATCACGTAGACCGCAAGATTCACTTTTTTTTTTATTATCCAAAATGTATCTTCTTATTGACCACCCTAAAAATATATCCTGGAGCCACCACTGTCTACGATAAGCTTTTATTA
This sequence comes from Lithocarpus polystachyus, assembly GCA_033629205.1. Taxonomy (NCBI): domain Eukaryota; kingdom Viridiplantae; phylum Streptophyta; class Magnoliopsida; order Fagales; family Fagaceae; genus Lithocarpus; species Lithocarpus polystachyus. The sequence goes on from CM066165.1 coordinate 4,248,681, forward strand.
TCATTTAGAAGTAACTAAATGTGAATAAAAGTTTTCCAGGAACTTTTTTTTTTTTGCTAATATGTTTTCCAGGAACTTAATTCATATAGGGAATGGATGTTTAATGTTAGAACTTCCAATGTTGTAGCACCTTGTTCTATTTAATGAGGCCATTCCCTCCTTCAAAAGAAAAACAAAAAAGTTCAAGCACTGTAGCAAGTAAACATAAATGGGTTAAGAGCTTTGTCATTCAACTGGTACTTAATAGTATTTCCGAAAAAAACTTTTAAAAGTTGAAAATTCAAATCCCCATCTCTTATTGTATATTTGTATCTAATCGAATTATTAAAAAAAAAAAAAATCTAAAAATGAACGGAACCCTGATGAATGCAAAATTATAAAATATTTTGATGCTCAGAGTAATATAACTGACCATTGGGATTTTCCATTGGGAACGCAAGTCCAACAAACATGATAATTTTATTTTTGAAGAAGAAGGCAAAAATCAGAATTGGAAATATAGAATGCAACCTGAAGAACAAATCCTGCTTGCATTAGAAAAAACTAACACAATTTTATAGGTTAACTTGCAAGTGCAGAGAGGATTTGAACCTAGCTAAATTCTCTTTATGGAATTTATTAGATCATGACACAAAACTATAAAATTCTTGGCAACTAGTGAAAGCTATAAGAAAATATAAATCATGCATCCATAAGCTGAGAGCCAGCACAAGTAGATTTATAGGGATTAAAAAACTGTAGGGTATTAGGGAAATTTCACCGTGAAGTTCTTAAAATTTTATTCATATATTTTGAAATGCATTTATTGGAATTTGTCCCAGCAAGATTTAAATAAACATGGGTTGTCAATATTTAATAAATAATTAAATTATTGAGGATGTAGTAAAATACTATCCATTCAATTCAAAATGGATACATAAGTTATAAAGAATTTTATAGTGGCGACAACCGCACATCTTTGGTGCGATGGTCACTCCACAAGTATAAATACTTGTGGGGTGGAGGGGGAAATGACCGGGGTTTAAGTCTGCAGAAGAGAGATTTACACGCATATACATTTAGATTAAACTAGAGTAGAATTTCTATCTTGTATATATAAAAAAAAAAGAATTTTATAGTGGCGTTACTTTTAAGAATCTAAAATATTAAGTACAAATTAACTTGAAAGGTTACACATGAGTAGTGCCTTTAATTATTGAATGCATTACTACCGCGCATTCTTGGCGAGATGGTCACTACATAAGTATAAGTGCTCGTGGGGTGTAGGGGACAAAATCGGGGTTCAAGTCTCTAAGAGAGAACTTCACACATATATACACTTAGATTAGATTAGAGTAAAATTCTATCTATCTCAAAAAAAAAAAAAAAAAAAAAAAATAATAATATTGAAGGCATTGATTGTATTTTGAAGTATCTAGATTTAAATAACCATTGGCTATTATCATTTTAGTATATATATTAAAATATTGATAATGTAACAAAATTCAAGCATTTCATTTCAAAATAGATGAAATTTTTTTTAAAGAATTTTATTCCATTAACTGTGGTTCCCTGTCTAGATTGTTCTCAATCATATGCCTCTTCAACCCTCTGATGGAATCCCTACTCTCTAGCGGAGTGTGGCAAAAGAGAACCACAAATTGAGGTGTAACATTTATCACCACTAAGGATAAGAAAACATCATACAAAGAAAGAAAGAACAAAATCATCAACCTGTCAATTGTAACATCCTAGACCACCACCAAACCGACATCTTCATTCCATATTTGAGGAATACACCACTATTAATCCCATGCCATCATGCTTCCTCTTAATAATTCTTGCTCCATTATTATCCAAAAAAATCACATACACAAATCAATCACACATAATCTTCACGTCTTTAAATTTGAAACAATAATTTGCATTGGGTGGCCACTTTTGCATAGGAAGTAAAAACTGCCTCAAAGTGGAGGGGAGTCCAATCTAAAAATATAACCAAACATGTAATATGTAATAGACCATGAGAAAGTGGTCCAGTGAAGGAATGAGACTACAATGATGAAAGGTTGGCTTTTCTGTAGTGTTAGGAGTTTAGTGATGATTTCCTGTTGCCTCTCTCAAGTTCTATCATTCCATTGTTAACTTCTTCTGCATTTTTGTTTTTCCATGAATTGGGTAAAATTAATATTTTTGGTATCTCATCCATGGTTCCATTGGTGTATTGGTTTGAAATGAATCAGCATATGAGAGTCTCCAGGTATTTTCTACATTTTTAATTTTCCATGAATTGGGTCAAATTGATATTATTGGTAGCTCATTCAGCCTTCCACTGGTGTCTTGGACCTCTTGGTTTGAAATAGATCAGTAGTACCTAGGTTTGTGTGTGTATATATATTTTGTGTGAAAAATATTCATCCATCATTATTGGAGATGCTCCTATTTATATCCACTACTAATTGATTGTACCCTGTAACATAATATGTCTGCCTCAAACTTTGAAATTCTACTACAGATAAGGCAATTTTCACAAATTAATCACAATTTGGTTTATACACAAACCAAAATATATATCAAAGCTATGTGCACATGAACTTTCTTGGAGACTTTGATGTGTGATACATAACTGTTAGACTATCCCATGTGTTTTGTCCGAATCATGTGGACAAAATTATTACCATAATGTTTTCACTTTTTTGTGAGAAGTGCTGTGAAAAGTCCCTATCCAATGCACTAATCGCCTCTGATTTTTTCCGTGCACTTATGTGAGTTTGAAGGAACATGGGCTGCCTCCACAATAGACCAAACTTGGTAGACCACCATAGGAGCCAACAAGAAGACGAATCAAACTTCCAAATGGTGTCCAAGAATAGCACTTAACTACTTTTCTTCATACTCAACCTGCCATGTAAAAGAAAGCATTTGAAATATTTATGAATTTGGATCTTAACATATTGTAGTCCACGTATTCATGTTCTAAAATAAAATCGAGTAATCTGCTTTATAGTTAGGAAAATGCCCCTCTTTTCACCTCAACGTGGCATGGTAAAATTTCTTATCATCAAATAAAAGTTCTGAACTTCAAACTCTCCATACACCAAAAACATTAAAATTCTAGTTTATGTGTGTGTGTGTGTATATATGTTGGGTTAAGATAGATTGACCTCGGTTAATTAATTTAATTACCTAAGTTGATTAATTATGTCAAATTATATGCAAATCGTGGAGGTACCAAAAAATCACCAAATAACTAATATGTAGCGGAAAATAAATTGACATGGTAATTTGTTGACAAATGGGGAAAACCTCTTGTAAGGCAAAAACCCCATCAGGTGAATTTAAGGTCACCACTCTTAAGAATCCACTAATCAATAATTAAGCGGTTACAAGTATGAAGAATTTTATCACTATCCTGGCCTATTCCAAAATTCCAACCTACAATTGAACCTTCACTCAATACCCATTTTGACTTGATCTTGTAGTAGCCTTCTTTCCTTTTGTTGCACAAATCTCCAATCTGTGACTAACTCCTTTTCACAGATCCTAGTATGTGACTAACTCCAGCAACCGATTGATTGTTGTTGACTGCAAAGTTCTGTACTTTGTCAACAATGAAAACCTGGAAGCACTTGGTTACAAAACCTTAAGGTGTACAAATGCAGTAGTTTCACACAGAGTATATGAGTTCTGGGTCTCTGTTTCCGTATATGATGACTTTTAAAATAAGCCTTATATAAGACTAGGATTGTGAGAAAAGAAACTCTAATCAAATAAGTCATCATGGGATGAATTTCAAATCTAGAAATTCTAAAATTGTACGTCTTGATAGATCGAGCTTGTGTTGAGCTTCTTCATTAATCCTCGATAGCAATATCTGTCGAGCTTCTGTTTAGACTTAATGAATCGGCTATTCTTCACTTGTTTCTTGGATCAATTTTCATATCATTAAAGATATCAATTGATATGTTTGAACGACATAGTTCATGATATAATAAACCCAACTTAGATCTACCCATATATTTGTCAAAGAGACAATGAAATCTCCAAATATCTTCTTATTTTTCGCTTCTCTTTTTTATGTGAAAAATTCTCTAAATATCATATTACTATAATCATGGAGATAAATAAATCTTTTTTTTTTCTTTTCTTTTCTGAGAGAGAAAGGAGATAAATCAATCTAATGTCCTACCCTTGGTCTTGTTTTCTTGCTCTAGATTTTTTTTTTTTTGAGAGAGAAGATTTTTGATATGTTTGGCACTTATTAAACAAAGTATTGCAATAATGTAATCTTTATAAGGAAAATGTTAAAGTTATTACATAATTTACTAAAAAAAGATATGATAATAAATGTGATTGGTGTTACTTAAACAAAATAATAAATAAATATTTAAGTAATTTTTTATGTGATTGAGAGTGCATTAATGTACATAGTGGAACATTTTTTTTTCCTTGCCAGATCTGTTGAAATGTGTCAACAATGATTCTATCAATTGATTTTAGTTCACGTTTTTGAACAAGTTCATAGACCCAAAGGTCATCTCACTTCCAATTGTGTTAATTGATTGAGGATTACTCAAATAAATACTTGCCTAATTAAGAGAAGACATTATAGGTAAAAAGGAAAAAAGAAAAAAGAAAAAGGAGGAGAGTAGAAGTATTAAAATATTGTTATAATTATCAAAAGAATTAAAGAACAATGAGAAATTGACCTTCGAAAGTTTGGACTAAAATTGAGATAGATTGTTAGGTTCCGTCCAAAGAAATCTTAACGATTTCATCTTATTCCAAACCTTAGGTAATTAAAATGTAATAAATTAAAAAAACTTGTGGGACTAAATTGTGATTGGATCAAACCACTAAGGGGTAATTTGTTTGTCTAAAAAATGCAAAATATATATTGCTAATTTGAACGGAATTAAGAACCTTGTAGTTCAACTAGTTGACATTTTTTGGTCTTTTCAAGATATTCAGAGTTCAAATCCTCTATTTCCCATTATAACTATCAAATTATCCAAAAAAAGAAAAAGAAAAAAAAGAAAAGAAAAACAGAACTCAACAGTTTCATTTTAATCCAAACGTTGGGATACAAAATAACAATTAATTTTTTTTGGACTAAATTATAATGTGATCAACTTCTTTGTCGCTAGTGAAAGCTGGGTTTTCCAACTTCTCCTAGGCTAAGAAAGAGTCGATCCCTTCTTTTTGAAGGCTAGTTAGTGCCTGTTAGCCACCATTTGGTTGCTACAGGCTAGTGGGTTTTTTCTTGTAAGGTTTTGTGACACACTATGTTCTTTGTTTCATGGAGGAGATTACCGCGGGGTGGAAGAAGATGTCTCTATAGGGACCGGAGGATGACAAGTTTGATCTCCAATCTGATATGGGGTCAAAGGAATTCATCCTGGCTGCAAAGTTTCTAAGAAAACGGGTCCTTAATGTTGATGCCATTGCTTGTAATTTCTCTCAACTATGGTGCACTCGGAATGGATTCAAGATTAAGGATCAGGGTAACCATATTGTTCTCTTTATCTTCGAGAACAAGTTTGACTGTGATAGAATATTTTCTTCTCAACCTTGGAGCTTCGACAAATTTCTGGTGGTTTTTCAGAGGTACGATAATAGCACTTATGTCTGAAACCTGGATTTTGAGAGAGTCCCTTTTTGGGTGCAAGTCTACGACGTTCCGATCAACTTTATGAATAAAATAGTGGTTGAAGGATTATGTTCAGGTATTGGTGAAGTCTGCCCTTCTGATTTCTCAATTATGGAAGGGGGTGATCATTTGCGCGTTCGTGTTATCCTGGACATTTCGAAACCTTTATGTCGCGGATGTAAAATTTCTCTTGAAGGTGGAACCACAGGATAGGTTTCTATTAAGTACGAAAGGTTGCCATGTATCTGTTATTGATGTGGTTGTTTAACTCATGGCGACAAAGATTGTGATCTGTGGATTAACAGTGAAGGCACGCTCAGGGTGGAGGACCGGAATTATAGGGCGTGGCTTTGAACTCCTTTATCAAATCAAATTTGAAAATCCACCATTGTAGTTCTGGGGTTCTATCAATAGAGAAAAGATTCAAAGGTTTCAAAAAATTCGGGAAGTGCAACCCTTTCAAATTTTCACCAAGCATTCTCGCCGGAGAATGGAGCTTGACGGAATCAATGGAAAAGGTAATTCTGAATTCTTTGCTTCCAAATATTTCTAATTCCGCTTCATATCCTATTTGCTTTGGATGATCTTCCGTTGGGTTTTGGGGGTCAGCTCAATGTAGAAGGGAATCTTGCACATACTTTGCACGGAATTGATGTAGAATTGACTAAATTTGATGCGATTGAAGGCGTAGATGGGAATTTGGAAGTGTTACCAAATAAGGAGTCTATTAATTCAGCAAAGCTTAGTGCTAAGGATATCCACGTAGTAAGTACATCTCAGCCCTCAGCCATGTGTAATACTTCATCACTTATCAACAGGTCAGAAAGACCCCCTTTGGTAGACCTTTCGAATGCTTTGGACTCTCCCATGTGCATCTCACTTCCACCTAAGCCCTCCTGGATCCGCATTAATCGTATCCCTTCTGAATCTGAGGAAAAATTGGAGGTACACACAGGAAAAAAGAGGGCTACACCATCCAGGAAAAATTAGCAAGGTGTATAAAAAAAAAAAAATGGTTTCACAGGTTGACAAAGAAAATGCAGTTATATTGGTGGAGGCTGGTTCCTAGCCCTATTATGAATAATGAATCTCATCTGTTAGAACTGTCGGAGGCTTGGGAACCGGTAGACAGTTTAGGAGCTTGGAGAATTAGTCCGGGCACAAAATCCCTTAGTTGTGTTTTTAGTCGAAACATGGCTGGAAGAAGCAAGGCTAAGTAGTATTCGTGACTCTCTTCAATTTGGTCATTACCACGGAGTCTCAAGGATTACTCGTGGAATCTTCATCTTAGAATCATATAGATGCGGTGATTAATAAAAGGAAGGACAATGCATGGTAATTCATAGGAATTTATGGAGCACCAGAAATGCAACTGAGATCTGAAACATGGGAGTTGATTCGTACTCTTCATAGACGTAGATCTTTGCCATGGCTGTGGGGAGCCGATTTTAATGAAATATTGAAATCACATGATAAGAGTGGTGGCAGACTTAGACCCTATGGTTAGATGGAAAAGCTTTGAGAAGTGTTGGACGAGTGTAATCTGTTGGATCTCGGATTTACAGGAAATAAGTTCACTTAGTCAAAGACTTACCCGAATGGAGGCATGTTTTGGGAGAGGTTGGATCGGGTAGCGTGCACTGTGAAGTGGTAAGATTTATTTCCGTCAACAAATGTACAGACTTTGACTTGTGTGTCTTCGGATCATAATCCAATTTGCATTCGACTTGAGGGGATTGAAGTCAAGGCTTTAAGACCATGAGGCTTTGAATAGATGTGGCTTGAGGACTTGGGATGTAGGGATACTGTGGTACGGACTTGGGACAGATCTGTCTTGGGCTCTCGCATGGAAATAGTAGTCATAAAATTGGAGGTTTGTCAAAAGAGCCTCTTGCAATGGAGTAAACACTCCTTCTGTCACGTGAGATGAGAGACTACTCAGAAAAAGGAGATGCTGAAAGTGGCTAAACGTGAAGCAGCCTAGGGAAGACATGTTGATCGGTTCCTTAAGCTTAAATCGAAAATGGTTAACCTCCTCCATTTAGACGAAAAAATGTGGCAGCAGCGAAGCAAGGAGCATTGGATGATTTCCGGAGATCGTAATTCCAAGTACTTTCATACAAGAGCTTCGCAATGTTTTTGTTGTAGCAGAATAGTGGAACTCCGAAATTCAGATGGTGTGTTGGTTTCAGGTGAAGGAAATCTCTCGGTTATGGTTCGGGACTACTATAAAAATTTGTTTCTATCCTCAAGGTTGACAGAGGTTGATGAAGTTGTTCAGTCCATCAAAACCGTTGTTACTGCAAACATGAATAATAGTCTGGTCAGTCCCTTTTCTTGGGTGGAAATTGAGCTTGCACTGAATCAAATTGCATTGAATCAAATAACAGTCTGATTAGCCCCTTAAAGCTCCCGGTCCCGACGGAGTGCCTCCCATTTTTTTCTAGAAATTTTGGAGTGATATTGGCGACGATGTAGTCTGGGCAGTGCTATTTTGCTTCAATTCGGGCAGCCTCATTTCGGGTCTAAACCATACTTTTATCTCTCTTATTCCTAAAGTTAAAAATCCTGAGTATGTCATTGAATTTTGCCCCATTGCACTCTGTAGTATTTTATATAAGCTTGTATCAAAAGTTTTGGCTAACAGGTTGAAAAAAGTATTATCTCATATCATTTTAGAATTTCAGAGTTCCTTTCAATCCGATAAGGCAATTTTTGACAATATCCTTGTAGCCTTTGAGACTCTTCACCACATGAAGCGAAAGAGAGGGGGCAAAGTGGGGCATCTGGCTTTGAAGTTGGACATGAGTAAAGCGTACGATAGATTGGAATGGTGTTTCTCAAAAAGGGGATGGAAAAAATGGGTTTTCATAGTAGGTGGGTTGGTTGGATCATGGAGTGTGTTCAATCAGTGACTTACTAGGTTTTGAAAAATGGTGAGCCTATGGAATCCATTACGCCAACCAGAGGCATTCGTCAAAGGGAGCCCCTTCTCCCCCAACCTTTTCCTCCTTTGTTTGGAAGGTTTAAATGGCCTTTTAGAGCAAGCAGTGGCGGATAAGCATCTTGAAGATTTCTCTCTTTGTAAAAATGGGCCCAAAATATCCCACCTTTTATTTGCCAATGATAGTCTCCTCTTTTGTCGTGCTAGAGTGGAAGATGTGTCAAAAATTCTAGAGATCCTTGGGACATATGAGAGAGCTTCGGGGAAGAAAATAAATTCAAATAAAACCACAATTTTCTTTAGTGATAATGTGATGAATTCGGCAAAGCTGCAAGTGCAGGTCTCTTGGGTGTTTTGGAAATTAAGGAGTATGAGAAATACTTGGGTTTGCTGGTGGTTGTGGGAAGACATAAAAGAGCAAGATTCAATTATATAAAAGATCATGTTTGGGTAAAACTTCAAGGTTGGAAGGAAAAACTTTTATCCCAAGCTGGGAAGGAGGTTTTGCATAAAGCCCTGGTCTAAGCTATTTTGACCTTTGCTATGAGTTGCTTTCGTCTTCCAATTGGCCTTTGTCAAGACTTTGAGATGCTTGTTCATAGATTTTGGTGGGGTCAAAAAGGGAAACATTGGAAAATACATTGGAAGAAATAGGAAGTGCTATGTAAACCCAAGGAGGAAGGCGGCATAGGCTTTAAAGACTTGTGCAAGTTCAATGATGCCTTGCTAGCAAAACAAGTGTGGAGGTTGGTTCATGATAGGCACTCACTATTTTATAAGGTGTTTAAAGCAAAGTATTTTCCTCATGGGTCCATTTTTGAAGCTACTTCATCTTCGGGGTCTTATGCTTGGCAAAGCATTTTGAAATCTAGGCATTTGATTGAAGCTAGAGCAGGATGGAGACTAGGAGATGGTCAGCACATTAGAATTTTCATTGATAAGTGGCTGCCAAATGGGGATGGAGTTATGTCTTCTTCCTTGGGTGAGCTTTATCTGGAGGCCACAGTTTCAGAGCTCATTAATCAGACCTCGGGTTGGTGGAATGTGTAGCTAATTGATCGCTGCTTTCATCCTCCTGATGCAGCTAGGATTAAAGCACTCCCACTTTGCTCGACCCTCCAGCTTGATACTTTGATTTGGCCCTTTGAATAGTCTGGGAAATACTCAGTCAAAACTGGATATAGATTGTTGTGTGATGCCCAGGATTCCACTGAAAATATGCCCCAAGTTAGTACTGAAGAAAGGGGTTTCTGGAAGAAGCTTTGGAGAATTCAGGTTCTAGGAAAAATTAAACACTTTCTTTGGAAGGCTTGCACAAATTTCCTAGCAACTAAAGAAAATTTGGTGAAGCAAAAAATCCTTACTGATGCAATTTGTACTCGTTGCTCATGTGCTTTAGAAGATACCCTTCATTTACTGTGGAGTTGTAGTGGTCTCAAGGAGATTTGGGAGATGGAATTTGGTTGAGTTCTCAAGTCTGGGGTGGACTTTACATCCTTTGCGGAGTTGGTAAAGCAGGTCTTCACAAAATCAGAGACAGTAGCTTTTGATAGTCCAAGAATGTATTGACCCCTTGTGATGAATTAATTGAATAATTAGTCAAGTTTATTAATTAATCAAATTAACATACAAAATGCATGGCAGTACAAACAAATCACCAATTAACTAAAATATGCAGCGAAAAATAAATTGATATGGTGATTTGTTTACAAATGGAGAAAATCTACACGGCAAAAACCCCACTGGGTGATTTTAAGGTCACCACTTCCAAGAATCCACTATTATCAAAACAAGTTACAAGTAAAGGAATCCTAATACCTTATACCAGCCTATAGTTGAACCCTTACCCCAATACCTAATTGGACTTGTTTTGTAGTTACAATCTCTCCTTATAATGCATGGCTCCCAGTACGTGACTAACCAATTGTGTGGATCCCAGTTCGTGACTTGATCACCAACTTGAGAAGGATGTTGGCTGCAAAGTCCTTTAGTTCATCTAGACGATGAAGATCATGAAGTTGCTTGGTCATAAAACCCTACGGTTTACAAACACAGCAGCTTCTTCAGAAGAAAGATGAACTAGGATAAATTCTGTCTCCGGTTACAATTTGTATGAACAAAACTTTGCTTCACACTTGCGCAACCTTTGACGACCCTTCAAATAAACCTTATATATGTTTAGGGTTGTGAGAAAAGAAAACCCAAACATACATTCACGGATTGGATGAAAAACAGTCTTGAAAAACTGAGTTTCATAAACCTCGACAGATACCCTATATATCGAGCTAGTTGTTGAGCCACAGGCTTCAACAGCTTTTAAACCTCGATAGATGCTAGCTGTCGAGTTTTAAAATCCTGCACTTTCTTCCTTGATTCTTGGACAGACTTGCATGGCTTTAACATTTGGACTTGAAACAATGTTTCTTGAAGTACTAAACCCATCATAGATCTACCTAATTACAAGTAAAGTGCGTTTTGTCAAAGGGTTAGCCAACTACACAAACCATTGACATATATTCCTAACATTGAATCACATATGTCCTGACAATCTCTCCCTCTAACAATCAATGGCAAAACCACAACAAGCAAATGAGATATGAGAGAAGTCATAAATCACTCAACCCATATTCACTTGTTGAATACAATAAAATCTATCCTAACACAAAACTCATCAAGGAATCTTAGAATGAAATAAAAATAATAGATTGCATACAATATATAAGAAATAAGTGTATAAAGAAAGAAAAGAAACAACACATGGAGAGACAGGTGAAAAAACTGTAATAACAGCTTCAAAAGTATATAACTACAAGTACAAGGTTTGCTATCACAATATGATTACAAGATCTAAGGTACATGAACAATGTATCTAAAAAGAGGAGAAAAGAAAAAGATACATAAAATCCTCACTACATCCCTTAATATACACACTCTCCCTAATAAAAATCTCCTATACTAAGCCTCCCCTTATGAGAATGACTACTCTCATATCCAAAACTACTTTCCCTTTTTGCTACGAGTGACAAAGGGTAAGTATTAAGTAAACATCTCGTCATAGCTTGGTGAGCTAGCATCTCCATCCTCATCATCATCATCGTCAAAGTCGTTGTCGTTGGATGCCTCGGGAGGAGGAGAGGGAGACTCTACGAAGCCGCCAAGGCGAGCTGCCGTCTAGCAATATGGTCGACATGGGTGTTCACCTGACACAACTCATCAGTGAAAGTGTCAAGGTGAGCATCCATGCGCTGAAGTTGTGCCATGATTGCATCAAGTGTCACTCCTTCTGAAACATGCTCTAGTTTTATAATATTATATTATGATTGGCTACGGACAGGGACGGATCCAGGATTTTAAGCTAGCGGGGTCCGGAGTATAAAAAAAAAAAAAAACTCCAAATAGGCATTCACATAGTATTAAAAACTTATAAATACAAAAAATCATTATTTCTAAATAAATTAAGATGCAATCATTTACCAATAAGGACAAAAACAAAAACAAAATAATGTTTTTTTTAATTTATAAAAATACTAGGTTGGCTAGATTTTTTTTTTTTTTTGGTTGAAGTTAGAGCATTTATAGTAGTGGTGCTAAAAATTTTAGCTTTTAGTACCTCAAAAAGTTACTTTATCTATTTTACCATCTCACTTTATAATACACCCAATATGAAATGTTTTTTTTTTTATCACTTTATTTAAAACAATATAAACAATTCATTAAAATAATAAAGGAAGAGAGAGAATTTGAGTTTTTTAATTGAAAGAAGAGATATAATCTTAATAAAGCATTTTATTTTATTTTTAACAACTTGCTATAGTCAACTAGTATTTATACTAGTTTACTGTAGTTGCAAAAAATTTAGTTTTAGCTTCTCTTATAACATATGATTTTTTGGTTCTTTGGTGGTAAAATAATTTTTTTTCCCCTAAAATACAATCACCATTGTGAATAATTTTATTGTTCTTGTTAAGTTTTTGAGTTGGATAGCTGCTATTTGGATTAGACAAGCTAGGCTAATTGGGAAAAAGGAGAGCCTAAGGTTTTGGAAGGGGGCTCAACTATAAAAATAAAACATATAATAACTTCTTGATACTGGAAAGTAGGGATGACAATGGGGTGGGGTGAGGCTGAAAGATGGGATCTTTGCCCTCGTTCTGCATGGTTTTGTTTTGCCCTATTTTCGTCCCACCCTACATGACAGGAAAAATTTTCTTGCCCATTCCCGCCCCTTGGGGCCCCACGAAATCTCACCCCAACCCTAAAAACTTTACTTGTTAATTTGCCCCACAACTACTACAATTTTTTTTTAATAAAAACTTGTTTCATTGATAAAAATATATTTGAACTTACAATTAAATTTATCTCATTAAATCAGACTAATATTTACCAAAAACTAAATAATATTATCCAAGTGTTTAACAAGACAATATCACAACTAATACAAAAATCTCATAGTATAACACATTAGAAAATAATCCAAACTCCTTATACATAACAAAATAAAATTGCCTAGTTCTTCAAAAATAAATTTCACAAATAAAATAAAATAAAATAAAATAAAATAAGTTAAAATTGATATGTTTGTTTAAATAATAGATTTTTAGGATATGAGAAATTTACAATTATAACCCTATCAATATGGGGTGGGGGGGGGGGGGGATGATGCGGGGCAATTCAGGGTGGGTCTAAAAAGTCTAAACCCGTCCCCTGCCTTGTCCCATGGTGTGGAGACAAAATTTTGCCCCATCTTTGCCCCCACCACCTTTGTGTGGGCGGGGCACAGCAGAAAGAGGTTGGTCAAGCGAGGCAAGGCAAAATTGCCATATTTACTGAAAAGGTTAATAGGCAAGATGCACACTACATATCTTATCCCTCCAAGAAAGGAATATTCACTAGAACACCTAATCAAGTTGTTCAAATTAAAAAAAAAAAGAAAAAAGAAAAAAAGAAGAAGAAGAAGAAGCTGTCACATTGTCTGAAATATATAATACAGGGTCATCTCATTTTCATCACAAGAATGGACAATTATGCAGCTTTCAAAAAGCCTCTTTGGTTTCTTTATATCCAGATTTGAAGCAATTTTGCACTAAGCTTTTAGGGAAAATGCAAAAAAGTCCCGTAAGATTTGTCCATAAATCACAAACCCCACAGCTTTGAAGCATTACACATAACCTTCTATGACGTGGACTATATTGAGTTGCTATTATGTGTGAGTTTGGAATAGTTTTTTTGAAAAAAAATACTTTTTACATTTTTTCGTTTATTTTTTTAGGTATGTCTCTCTTTTTTCTATGCTTAATTTTAATTTGCTAACTTTCCAACAATTAACAATAAACTCTAAGTAACAAGTTAATCCAAACATGCAAGTAGACAAGCGTATAAAACAAGTTGAACTGTTGAATACGTAACCTGCTTCATAAGAGAAGTGAATACATCCTTTGACAAGCCAAACCCAAGTGTCAACCCATCCAGGAAAACCTTCAGGTATGAATTTTTTTTTTAAAATTTTTGAATTTTATTTATTTATTTTTAATTATGCCATTGAATTTTCAATAATTTTTGATCACATGTAATTATAATCACAATCTATCCCATAAACTATTAGCAAATTGTTTTTTTTTTTAAAAGGTAAGACCCCTTGAACAGAGCTGCCCAGGGGAAACAAAAGTGTTAGAGCATTTTAATATTATATAATAAAAATGAATAAATGTTACAAAATAAATGTAAAGATTATGAGAGTGAATGTGGAAGATAAGGAGTTAGTGAGAATGTTTAATCCCACATTGAAAAGGAGAGAGACTTTTTTATTCTTTTTAATTGTGGTGATTAATGGGCTAACATGAATTGTCTCAGATAATGGGCTAGATACGTGCGCAAGGGGGAGGTGAAGAGTGGAGGTATCAGAATTGGAGATGAATCAGCCTCTTGGATCCTCCTACTTGTTGTGTATTTCCTCTTCATTTTAATAATATTCAGAAGTAATATTCAGTTTCTCTTTGTGTTATTTCCATTGTTATTGTATTTTTCACCAACAAAAAGCAAACCAAAAAGACTACAAGCACCCGTACAACAGAAAAGCAGAAACTAAAGCATTAAGAATTGTCAAGAGCTCCTCTGTGCTGCCATGAGTCTTTGATACTCGTCCGGGAAACCAAGGGTGCCATCTAGAATGGCACTAGGGTGGGTTTGAAACCGCTCAAAGTAGAACCTATTCCAAGCATTTCAAATTGCCCAAGATGTCACAGCTCAACATTCCTACTTAGCTTGAGAGAGTCTGTCCATCATCATCCAAAACAGCATAAAGAAATTTTGGACCTCATTGGAGCATTTCTGGATTTTCCCTCGACATAGAGCCCATATGTTCCTTGCAAAAGGGCATTCCCACAACAAGTGGCCAACAGATTTAGGTTGCTGGCAGCATAGGGAGGTTATTTGAGAATGCTCGCCATACAAAGGTGCAAACCTTGGGGGGACATTACGTTCCAGATTCTTCTCCAGGTAGTTTCTCATGTAATTATCACGAGGCGTATAAATTAATCACAAGACATGTAATTTGAAAACATATATACACAAACTTACCAAATATTCATTTGTATAAAAATTTCAAAATATATATAATATAAAAAGAAGTTTTCAAATTTTTACTTATAAATGATAATGAAATAATTTTTTTAAAACTTGTTGTTTTGTGATATCTATTTATTTTTAGATATAGAGTAAATAGATTCAATTTATATTGAACACATATTATGTTGAATTACTGTGATTTTACTGTTACCAACTAACTTAATGAACACACAATGGGTTTACAGTTATCAACTAAACATAGGGACATGTATTCCTATACATATCCTTTTATTGTGTTACTTATAATACACAATTTTGATTCAGCAAAAAAAAAAAAAAAAAAAAAAAAAACGCAATTCTGAATAGTAATAATGTAGTTGTTAATGGTTTTTCATTGTGAATGTAGGAATGATTTTTTGAAGTAACTTTTTTATTTTTTGAGTCCTAGTCTTTCTCCAAAAAAAAAAAAAAAATTGTTGTCTTTGTCTTACTAGGATTTTTTTATTTTTGAAAGCGTACAAGCCCAACAGACTTTAATTAGGTCCATTTTATGTTACTTATACTATACAAATATTACTTGTTCAACATTACTATGACTACCTATATAAAGGCAATGCCTTATATAATTTTAAATATTAGTGGAGAAAAAAATTGAACCTAAATTTTAACATAGAATCAAGGCCACTACTACGTCGTTCCAGTGTCCAAAAAAAAGGTAAAAATATTTATAAATATTCGAAAGAATTAAAGAACAATAAGAAAAGTCATTCCCTATTGTTATAATTAATTAGGGAAAATTAAAACTTATCTCATTGTGATTTTTGACACTATAACAATATAGTCTCGTAATCCTATTATTGTTACATTTTTTGTTGATAAACTTTTTATTGTTACATATGTTCTAAGGTTTAGACTAAAATGAAATTATTAGATTCTGTCCAAATTATATCTAACATTTCATCTTATCTCAAAGGTAATCAAAATGTAACTATTTAAAAATATTGTGGGGCTAAATTATGATTGAATCAAAATCATAAGGGAGTAGTTTTATTTATTTTTGATAATAGTATAATTAATACAATGAGGGAGGGAGGATTTAAACCCTAAACGTCTTTGTAATGACACTAGAAAATATTAGTTGAGCCACAAGACTTTTGATACAAAGAAATAGTTTGTTTGTCTTGCATTTAATTTGGATGGAACCTAGTCTAACCGCTTTATTTTAATCCAAACTTTAGGTATCAAGTATAATAAAAAATTGTAGACTAAATTGTAACATGGTGAAAGGACAGAGGGGTAAGTTATAATTTACCCTCTAATTTATTACCAGCAAAGAGTACAAAGATCCAATGGCATATATGCCATGGCCAAATCCACACATTTAAAAAAAAAAAAAGAAAAAAAGAAGAAAAATACTGAAGTAGAAAATCTACAGCTTGTCAGCCTTCTTTATTGCAAATAATATCGTGTAGAAAACCTTAGGATGCAGCTTGCATCTACTAAACCAATTGCTACAATCTTTCAGCCTTTCAGATTGATAGCTGAAAGCTCCTGTTTAATAAACTCTCCTGCATACATAGGTGGATAGTTGCTGGCAAGTGGTGATTCTGCAAAGTGGCCCAAGGGCTTCAACACAGCATCTGAAGCTATGTGGGCAAACAACTACGCAGAAGAGAAAAAGAAAAGAAAAGAAGAGGTCACAAATATTGCAACCAGAACGAAAAGGTCCTAAAATATAAGTATAGAGACGTAAAGGTTTTCACGATCATTGATATTCCTTGTTTGTGATTGATGTATGATAAAAATTGTATCTGTTATGGATCAAATGAAAGTGATGTTTCTTCAATCAAATTAAATCATAGTTCACAAATGTGAAATAAATTATAAAAAATATTGTGTTACTAACATTAATACTCATAAGCATAAAATAGAAAAGTCACTCACATTGAGCTCTCTAAAAATGCCTACTTAATAGAAAACAAAAATAATGGTAATGATGATTAATCTCCTGATTGCTGGTATGGTTGAGATCACTTACAGTTGAGGATACTCTCCATAGGCTTCGATTTTGCTCCAATGCTTGTTTAATTGCTTCAGTAGTTTTCTCAGTGACAACTACTTCATGCATTCCAGCAATGCAATCTCCACCAGTCAAATATTCCATCTGGCACATAAAAGCAGTGCAAAAGGGAGAGAATTAATGTACAAATTCAAAAAGCATGTACTATAGCTAGCCAAAGGCATTACTTTGAGAACTTGATTGAATCCTTGTCCAAAGAATTTGATATTCTACCTTTTTTTATTTTTATTTTTATTTTTTTTTAGAAGGCATGGTTTTCGACTTAAATAGATCATAATAACAAAAACAACATATTTCCTGTTATTTGTATGATTAAATGATTTGAAATTTACTATAATAATACTCAACAGATATACAAACATGATATTTTTATTTTTTACATATACAAGCTAAGTAATAGCAAGCCCAACTAAAAATGTCAATATATATTAGAGATATGGCTCCTACCTTCTTAGAGTCATATGAGTGATGTTATTACAAAATTTATCATATAAATCTTAATTCATGTGTCAATTTTAAAACAAAAAATTAAAATGTTAGTTTTAAATATTTATTTATTTATATTAAGTTATCGATGAATCACATAATTTGCTACTTTTTATTTATTTATTTATTTATTTATATTTTTAAATACCATTCTCTTTGCTTTTTCATTCGGAAAAAATATAATTTTTGTCCCTAAATTTTATCAAAAGTTTATTACTTATTCCTAAACTATAAGGTGTTTGTTTTTTGCCTTTAAATTATTGAAAGGTTCATCTTTTGTTCCAAATTATTGAAAATGTTTTATTTATGTTCTTCTACTTAAAAAATAAAAACTTTTTTCATCCCAAAATTATAAAAAAAAGTTATTTTGTCATCCTTATTTTTGTCTTTAAAATATTAAAAAAACTATGTACAATGCTTAAGGATGAACGAAGAACCTTTTAAAGCTTATGGATGAAAATAATTTTTTTTTATTTTTATTTTTTGTAAATTTTAGGTACTTTTCTCTTTTTCATTTCGATAAAAGTCAGAAGATTCACGTAGCAAACTTTCATTTCGATAAAAGTTAGGTACTTTTCTCTTTTTTATTACTCCTACCTGCTTTCCTGTTTGAATGAGAAGACATCCTTTAGGAACTGACCCCTCAACTTTTTGCCCATTTTTTACCCAAATATTTAGAGCTGGGAATTTACTTCTTCCATGAATGGTAAGAAAATTAGTGTCATAATGATATCCTGCAAGGACAGTTCCTTCCTGGCCATAACTTTTGAGGTCACTTCCTGTTGGACCAAGAACATGCGGCGCCTGGTTTTTCAAAGGAAAGGCACTCGTTATAAAAAGTGCATATTAATATTATTTCACAAAATGGAAATGAAAAAGAATATGACTCATACCATGCTTTAATTAATCATTTCCTGTCAGACTAAAAATTAAATATGCCAAAAAAATGAAAAAGAAAAAGCCAAAAAATGCAAGTAGACTCGAGTATAATAACACAAGTTGAACTGTTGAATACGTAACCTGCTTCATAAGAGATGTGAATGCATCCTTTGGCAAGCCAAAACCAATTGCTGCCATTTCAGCTACAACCTGAACAAAAAATTTTGGATGCACAATAACGTTAAACAACATGCATAAAAAAGCATTATAAGTGAACTGAACTAAGCCAGGTGATGAGTTACTTCTGTGGCAGCTATCATTTTATATCCCCATGAATTCATGGTTTCAGTCCATCCAGGAAAGTTTTCAGGTATGACGGGCGCCCCGTTGAGTTCCTACACAAAAAAGACGTCATTTAAAAGACGAAAAACAACACAACAGAGGTTTAGTCTAAAATGATCTATCTTCATTAGAAATGATATATTCAGATTAAATATTACAAATCTAATAAACATGCATGCATAGTCATGTTATTTAATTTTAAATTATGTGACATTCTGTAGATGAGATAAAATTTTCACTGTTAAAAAGAGACAATGCTGTCCTTAAAAAAAAAATTAGGGTTGTTTGTATTATATGAAATTGTATGTGAAATAAAAAGAGTTAAAAGGAAATGATGGATTATGTTATATGAAATTGAAGGAGAAAGTGAAGATGTGAGACCTTAAATCGGGTCTTTGCAGGACGAGGACCCACGCTCCACATGTAACGCCACTTGAGATCTGAGCCTACAAGAGTGGTTGGTTGAGATTCTTTGGGCATTGCTTTTACTTTCTCTTGCATTTCTTCATCAACCAAGAGCCTTGGAATTTCTACTTTCTCTGGGGTTATCCCAACCTGGTATCCCCACTTGTGTAAGAAATTTATTTTCAATATTTTAATAAATCGATGCAAACTCACATGTTAAATTGGTACCAACAACAAGACAGGTATGATGGTGTTTTAGTTATGCACTATTCATCCTTTAATTTTCTGTCTGTATATAAGGAAGCCTTCAATTAGATTAGTCAACTATTTGATTCATTGGTAGGAATAAGAGAAGCAAAAGATTAAGATTTTAATAAAATCGTTTAACAATAAATAATTAAGATTTTAAGAACTTTATAAAGATTTTTTAAAGGTGTTAAATTAACCCTCCCACCTTTGGAGAGGAATCTTCTCAAAAAAGAAAAAAAAGAAAAGAAAAAGAAAAACCTTTGGAGAAGAATCTTGTGTTTCACTACATGAAGCAAAACACATCTAAACTCACATGTAAATGTTATGCTACATGTATAAAAACACAAGGTAACACCTCTTGCTTAGGGACGTAAACCAAAAAACAAACTGATTTGGTTGAATGACATGGACTGTATCGATGCTGATATTTTGCACACCAAAATTGTCTAAAATAAATGAATTTATATATATATTTATTTTAATAAAATATTCAACCATCTTTTAAAATAAAATATTAAAAAAATGAAAAATTTTGTCAAGATGATTTGTAAAAGCGATGAACTAAAATAAGAAAAGTAAACATTGAGATGCCCTTAAATCTTAATAGTCAAACGCATGGTTTTCAAATTTGGACCATTCAATAAATTGTAAAAGGAGAGATTCAAAATATTTAAAGTTGGATTAAGGTCGAACTGTGTTGACATCATAATTACTTTAATTATTAATTAATATATAAACAAATATATTAAATTAGTAAAACTTGAAGCCTAAAATAATTCAAAATATTTGACTATTCAAACTAATAAACTTTTTTATTTTATTTTTAAGCAACCTAATATAAAAGTTAGTAGACATTTCCCATAAAATTAATTGGAAAAAAAAAAGTTAATAGACATTTCTTTATGAAATTAATGGAGAAAAAAAAAAAAAAAACTTGAACAGTGGCAGTAGTGGTTTGCCTTGTTACCATGGTTTAAAAAACAGTTTTTATTTTTTAAATAACATTATATATATTTTTACATATTTTTTAATTACACATATTTTTAAAAAAATACAAATAAGGTAAAGTGGCTTTTGTTTCTCACAAAACTTTTGTTGAGAGACCGAAGACTGTGGTACTTTACTCATTTCCCCGTGAAATTTAAAAAAATAAAACATAAACTAAAGCTAGAAGACTAGAAGAGTGTGAAATGAAAACATCGTTGGTTTAAAATCAAAGCCCAAGAATATAGGCTGTGGCACAGTCAGGTTAAGTAAATGAGAAGGCAAAAACGTAGAAATGACAAGAGAGAGGAGAAAGAAAAAGAGAAGAATACTGTATTTCTGCGTTTTAGAGAGACTGAGAAGAAATTGTGATGCATCTCAAGTCCCAACATTTAACAGCATCTAACGGTGTTTGAAGCTACAACAATGGATATCAGCTTCTGTAAGCCTGTAGATAATGTTTTTATTTTTATTTTTTCAAGCTTCGACCTGAACCGTGAGGACCGTCCATACTTTTCAAACCCAGGTGGTTCGACTGCAGTTTGAACGGTTTCGTACTTTTAAATGGTTTTTAGGATTAAAAAAACTGTATTAGTGGGAGGTTCCGGTTAATAATTCCAAACCCAAAATTTGGGTCTAGAATTTCTATACATTGGACCTAACACAAAGCATGTATGTATCGTATTAGGCCCAACGCATTAGAATACAAGCTTCAACTCTGGTGTCCTGTATTTGACAAAATCAAATGAACCAAACCTGATAATGAAAGTCAGGTCGCTCCTGGGGCCGCTTGTACTCCACAGGGCTCTCATAGTACCTCTCCATCATCTCAATGAACTTTTCATTCTCCTCCTCCGAACACCTAGGGTCCCTCACCACCACAGCCCCAGCTTCTTTCAAAGACCTAGCCACTTCCTTACACAACCTAGTCAGTTCAGGTCCCAATTGCTCCGTTATCTTTGATGGCTCTCCGCCCAGTTTGTCCATCACCGCCAGATAGGCCTTCAGGTCGATCACCTTGAGCTCCATTTCCGTTACAATTACAGTAACAACAACAGCAACAAGAAATAGTTGTTTGAGTTTGTGATGGCGGGAATGGACGTGGTGGGTTTTGGGGGGGTTTTATTGAGCTAAATTGGGGTCCATATCCGTACAGTTTTCACTGTGTGAAATTATTGTTGTTTTGTAATAGTGTGTGACTCACTCCTACCAGGACCAGCTTGCACGTGAAGATACATGTGAAAAATTGCAGACTAATTGGGTCCTTGTTCTTTAAGGTCTCATGTTATGGATCTTTCTGTATTATTACCATCTACGTATACAATAATTCTCTCATGAATTCACTGGGTAGAACCCAATTGTGACCATACAAATCGAGGCATGAGGTACAATCTTTATCAGTGTGCATGATTTTAGTTTACATGAAGTAATGCTTACCATGTGCATATTTTTTCACTGATTTCTGGAAATCAAACAAGCACAACTATATTTGTGGAATTGGTACTCTCTCATATTTAGGACACTCTCATACTTAGGACATATTTAGTACACTGTAATAATTATTACATGAGAATAAAAATAAGTATTATAAAGAATACACTCAGTTAGAATATAATAAGAATTAATATTCATTAGTTTGGTAACTATTTAGGATTATAATCTTGATCAATATATATCCATAATTTGGAACAGTATGAAAAGGTGTAATGAAATCATTTTTACGTCAAATTTTTCTAAAATACTCTTATTTTTTTTTTTAAAAACAAAAAGTGGGAGAGGGATCTAGCTTATTATGTATAAATTTAATAATTAATATATATGTGTTTTGTTTGAAAATTAATAACTCCATAAATGTTATATAAGAAAAAATAAAATGATACATCTTTTATTTGTATTTAAAAAGAAATATGAAAGACAAAAGAAAAATTTTTCATGAACTCGCCAATTCCATCAAATTAATTCCAATTTCATAGATATTAATATTTTTTTTGAGAAGATTTCATAAATTAATATTTATCACAAAACAATTACCCAACTATCGTATGATGTTGAAAAATTAATATTGATGAACCTTTTTATTTTTTATTTTTGTTTTGAGTGAATTAATATTGATAAAATGGACGTTCAAAATAGAGCTAATAATTAATAATTATTTATTATAAGAGTAATGTTAATATCACAAACTATTTTACAACATTTTTACAAACGGTTGATGTGTCCAACTTTTTATTGGTTTTCATCCCCAACATTAACATCACTTTTTTCATTTATCAATAATTACTTATCACATTAGCAGTTTATAAAATTTTTTGTAAAAAAGTTTATATCTCTAGTATTACTCTTATTATAAAGTGGTAATAGGTATCAAAGCAGAGAGAGCAATGCAAATTTATTTTCTTACTCTTATTATAAAGTGGTAATAGGTATCAAAGCAGAGAGAGCAATGCAAATTTATTTTCTTTCCTTTTGAAGATATGGCAACTAATGATTTTTTAAGAAATTTTTTAAAAAGGTTATTACATAAGGGTAAGGAATAGACATTTAATGCTTTTGATAAGGAATAGTTATTCTATATTTTAAAGAATAACTATTCATAAGTAATAATTATTTATTGTAATAAAAATATAACCAAACAACCAAATAGTTATACCATAGTAATATCTATTACATTACAGTATCTATTATAGTATACCAAACGTACCCTTAGTTACTTACATGATACCTCTAATGTGGCGAATTGCACGTGATGATCCATGTAGAATTTGACTCAAATTCCTATTCTAATTTGGTTTGGATTTTCTTTGAGAGAAAGGAAATGGTTTATCGTTGTTTGCAAGTAAAGAAATTCTCCCAAGTATAGAAGGAAAGTTCCATATCGAAGACATAATTGATTATTCTTTATCCAGCTTAAGGAATGAATTTGGAGATTTATAAATAGATATTGTTCCAAAATTTGGTGGCTTTACTTTTTTCCAAGGGTCCTCCTGAAAGGGGAAATGAAATGACTCCTAGAAGAATATAGAGTGAGTTATAGTATTTTGACTATGTCTATTTTGTCCAAAAGAGTTATTGAGTGTATTAGACTTTTAGGATTGTGAGTTTGTGTGTGTGTGTGTGTGTGACGTTTGTAAATTGGTTTTTGTTTTTAAAAGGTTTTGTTTATATTTGCATTGTTTTTTAGTGTTGTTTATATAGTATGTGAGTACATATGTGAGTTTCGTTTATGAGACTTGGTTGAGTATGATTATAATATACATGGCTGATAATGGATTTTGATTAGCGTTACCTACTGACATAGGCTTTGAGTTGAGTTGGTTGAATCATGTAAAATATTACTAATTTGTGTAGTTTTATTTTCTTATTTGTATGAACGTGTGCTTCTGCTAATTTCTAATTACAACAAATTTGTGGAATCAAACAAGCACTAATAGATTCTCAAAAAAAAAAAAAAAAAACCACAACTATATTTGTGGATTCAGTCATCTCTCTCTCTCAATTGGTTAGTTACATGATACCTCTTATGTGGCAAACTGCAAATATTGATACAAGTGGGAATTGTAAAATGGGTCATTTCAGGTCTCATGTCATGTCACCTTTCTATATTATTGCCATCTCTCACTTTCATGCATGGTTCTATTTACATGTAATGCTAACAGTGTTATGCAATAATTTCTAACAACATTATTAATGTTCTAAGTTTACATATTAAAAATAATATATATTCAATTATAAATTGTGTGTTTCTTTAAAAAAAGAAGAAAAATTGTCAATATAATTCATGGTTCTTCACTTCTTCATGCATAAAATTGACTATGATTGTGTGTGTGTGTTTTTTAAATTAATATTTGTGCACAATTTGATTTTTTTAATTGATAAAAAATAATTTAATGAAGCATTAAATACATCTTAACTTAGAAATTCTAAGGACACTCATTAGCAAAAGCTTATTTCTAATATTTATTTAGTGAAGCAAAATTTTTTTCTATTCGATCATATTATAGCTGAAATTAATGGTAGCAATTGGGTTTGGCTTGCCATAAGGTGTTCATTCAATTCTCTTATGAAAGCAAGTTACAATTCCACATGTTTGGAATAGCTTATTTTCTTGAAAAAGAAAAAAAAAAAAAAAGAGCACATTAATTGTAAACTAATATTTTATTAGGAGTTCAAAAAAACTTCTTAGGAGGGTGATAAAGAAATATAACAAAGCAAGAATGCAAAATAGTATTGAAGAATTAGAGCTTGTTTGGATAGGGAGAGTTTTGAGTGATATCACTTAGTTTTCTGTTTTCATCATCCAAATCGTGTGGGTCTCACGGATGAGCATTTGTTTGGATGAGTTTTGGATCATTGTTTTCATCACTCAATTTTCTGATTTTTGAGTGATGAGTTATGGAAACTGAAAACACATTTTAGGTGTTTTCAGTTTTCATAACTCTGTTTTCAATGGCAATTCTGTAAATAACATCACATACTTGGTCCCACAGCCGCAACTTTTGACCATCTTGTTTTTTTTTTTTCTTCGGTGGGTTCTGGGCGTTTCTTCATGCTTGATCATCTTTTTTTATTTTTCTTTTTCTTTTTTCACACTAGGTGGCTTCTTCTTTTTTTTTTTTCTTCTTTCACTGAGTTTTGGGCGTTTCTTCATGCCTGATCATCTTTTTTTATTTTTATTTTTTCACACTAGGTGGCTTCTTCTTCTTTCTTGCTTTTTTTTTTTTCTTCTTTCACTGAGTTCGGGTTTCTGAGCTTTTTTTTTTAACTGGGTTCAGTGAGTTTGGGTATTGGGAAAAAAAAGAAGAAGGTAAAATTTGCACCAAGTTATAGATATAGGGCTCACAAACAGTTAAAAAATTTGAGTGATGACAATTTAAGTGATGGTGCCAAACTGGTGGAGCGTAGGGAGTTGGAGTATTTTGAATGATGAGTAACAAGTGATGAGTGACGAGTGACGAGTGACGAGTGACAAAAACTGAGTGATGAAAAAAAACAAACCAAACAAGCCCTAGTCTCTCTCTAATATCATTTTTGTATTTTTTTTTACTAATTTTGAAACAGAATATTCGAATCTTAATTTTCCTTATATAAAAGACAATCATACAATAATATTATACTACTTAGACTTTTGTGCCCTGGAATGTCTGCCATAGAGTCTCCATGTCAGTCTTTTCACACCTCTCCAAATTGTTAGGTACATGATGCATTATTTTAAAATCCTTTTCTATTATTTTTGGGAAAATACATACAACTTTTGTCTTTTTAATATCTTTATCAATTATTGGTGGGAGAATGTTACTACTCAAACTTTTGTGTCGGGGAATGAGTGACATGGGTCTCCATCAGTCATTTTCTCTCTCTGAATCACTAATTAATTAGTTATATACTTCCTGAATTATTACATTTACTTCATCAACCCTTTCTCATTGGGCAATTTCTTCCCGCGATTATATTATATATTAGGGTCTAGTTAATGCATGTCTTTAAAGTATATATTAATAATTTATTTTTAAAATTTTTTTATGAAAAATTAAAAAAAGTGTCAAAAAAGTTAGTAATTTTTTCATTTTTTTTGTAAAAAATTTCTTAAAATTGTTTACTAATTTATGCTCTAAAAGCATATGTTAGTAAAACCTTAAATGTTAATAGCAATGTAACAGTAATTCAACCAAAAAAAAAAAAAAAAAACTCAATATAATGGTATAGATTATTGCATATTTAACATTTTTATGTTAGAATTATGATTAAATAAGTAAATTTACTATTTTCTAATAACTTAAATTTGTGGAAGAATCGGTAATTTAGTATTGCATCAGAGTAAGAACTTCCGAGTTTGATTCTTCTTATTTAATTTACCATTTCTTAACAGTTTAAAATTTTAGAATAATCTATAATTTAACATTTTCCAGCCTTTCTTCTTTTTAATTTGATTCCCTTTTCTATTCTAGTTAATTTCTTTATTCATAGGAGTTTTTCCTTGCCCACTACAACCCCCACCCCCCTCCCAAGAATTAAACATGCGTGGTTAATTTCTTATATATAGTTGTTTACAAAATTGTCCTCATCAATTTAATTTTTTAAGAGAATTTTAATTTAAATTTTAGAGAAAAGGGGTATTGACTTTGAAAATAAAATAAAAAAGTTATTATTATTGTGTTCATTAACTTTTTAAAGATATTTTTTTATAGATATGTTAGGTTCTGAAACTATGATATATATTTTTAGTTCTTTTAACTTGCTACATCCTTGCCTATAGCCCAAACCAACATCTTCATCTCCCATTTGAGGATTATATTAGTATCAATCCCATCTCAACAAGCTGCCTCTTATATAATTCTTGCTCAATAAATATCGAAAAAAATAATATAAACAAATTGAAACACACATAATCCTCAAATGCTTTTAAATTTGTAATAATAATTTGCCTCGGGTGAAATTTCCGCATAAAATAAAAAAAATTGCATCGGAGTGAAGGAGAGAGTCCAATCAGGAAATGTAATCAAACATGTGGTGTGTAATAGACAATGCGAAAGTCCAGTGATTAAAATGAGACTACAATTGCGAAATTTCTGGTAGTCTTTCACTCTTTCTCAAGTTTCTCTCTCCATACTTAACTTTATTTACAATTTTTTTTTGTACAAGATGGAAGAAATTTTACTTAGGTCTAATTTAATGTATATGTATGTGAAAATCTCTCTTGTAGACTTGAACCTCGGCCTTTACCCCTCATACCTCACAAATACTTATATTTATGGAGTGATCATTGTACCAAGGGTGTGCAATTGTAACTTTATTTACATTTTTGTTTCTCCATGAATTGGATGATAGAGATTGCAGAGTAGTTGATCTAGGGATATCCATTAATAATTGGTGACTTGGTTTGAAATTGATCCATATAGACATGGAATACTGATAAATTTTTTGAATGTTGAATCCTTAATTTCTTAAAATTTTTAAGTTTTGTGTTCAATAATTTATTTTCTCTAAATTTGTTAATTAACACGAGACTATTTTTATTTTAATGAATAATGAATTATTCATTATTCATTAAAATAAAAATAGTTATTTCCCTTCCCATTCTCTTTGAAAACCAAAGAAGGGAAATCATTCGTTTCCTTCTATTTTTTCCTTCCTACGTCCAAAACACATGAAGTAAGATATTTTCTTTTCCCTTTCTTTTCTCTTTCCCTTCTCTTGGTATGTTCTTTTCTCATCACTTTCCCTAGAGAATATAGCTTTAGATCATTTACATTAGTTTTTACAAAAATTTATGTATATTTTAGCATAAAAAATTATATATATATATATATATATATTTTGCCTAACCAGTTTTCAAAACATCAACATTAAATTATTTATTTTAAACCATATTTCATTAAAATATCAAGTTTTCCTATTTTTAAAAATTATTTCTCTATTTTTACGTACTACAATCACCATCCATTTTCTTCTTTCATCCTCAAAAAAAGCAAAATAAGAATAAAAATTTGAAATGCACAACAATAATGCTTGTGTATATTTACACAATTACTATAACAAAAAATCATTGTACACAATAGATTTATAAGCTAATGTGATCCTTATGTTATTTTACAACTCTAAATCTAAACAGCCCATGTTGCATCACACTCGCATCAAAAAGACAAAATCAATCAATTTGGGGGGGGGGGGGGGGGGTGGGGTGTGTGTTAATCTCTTGATGATGGGCATGTGGTGAACCAAACAAGTGCCTTTTTCCATCACTCATGAGAAAGCCTTTGATGTAAACATTTTTGACCACATTGCCAGGGACAAACACGTGCAAGAAACTAACGGTTGTGTACGTGACACTTCAAAAAGGTTCTGCATCTTTGTCAAGCAACTAAAACAGTATGCTACAAACACTAAGGACATTTGTCAAACCAATACATATGTTAAAAGAGTAGCCTTTTCTCAGTGGATGTCCTTTTTATCTCTCGTACTCCACCTGACGCTTGTCAAAGAGACATTGCTTTGGACATTTGCGTCTTTGGAATCCGACGAGTTCAAGGGGATAGTGTGTCGTTTATTAATTTGAGAGAATGTGGTACCTCGATTAATAGGGCCAAAGTATAAAAATATAAATAAAAATTCATTATACAACTCTAAATAAACTGCCATTTTTGTTAAAAATATATTTTCCCAATAGTATAAGTTTGCATACATAAAATAATTGGGCTTATGCCTATATTATTAGGTTAATATATCTTTAACAAAAAAAAAAAATATTGTTTCTTAATATATGATAATAAAATTATTTGAGAAAAGATAACTTGATGTAAAAAAAATAAA
Organism: Lithocarpus polystachyus; assembly: GCA_033629205.1. Lineage (NCBI taxonomy): Eukaryota > Viridiplantae > Streptophyta > Magnoliopsida > Fagales > Fagaceae > Lithocarpus > Lithocarpus polystachyus. The sequence goes on from CM066165.1 coordinate 4,277,550, forward strand.
AATAAAAATAAAAAATAAAAAATAAAACATGATAATTTTATTTTTAAAGAAAAAGGCAAAAATTAGAATTGTAAATATAGAATGCGACCTGAAGAACAAATCCTGCTTACATTGAATCATGCTTATATTAAAAAAATTGACACAATTTCATGGGTTAAGTACTAATGAAAGCAAGATGTTCCTCAAAAAAAAAAAAAAAAAAAAAAAAAAAAAGAAAAAGAAAAAGAAAAAGAAAAAGAAAAAGAAAAAAGAAAAAACTAATGAAAGCAATATTACAACAAGTGTAAGAGAGGATTTGAATCTAGGTTCTCTTTATGAGATTTGTTAGGCCATGCCACAAAATTACAAAATTCTTGGTAGCTAGTGAAAGCTAAAAGAAAATATAAACCACGCATCCATAAACTGAAAGCTAGCACAAGTAGATTTCTATGGATTAAAAAACTCAAGGATTTTTGGGCAATTTCACCATGAAGTTCTTAAAATTCTATTTATATATATTTTGAAATGTATTTATTGGATTTTGTCCCATCAAGATTTAAATAAACATGGGCAGTTAATATTTTAGTAAATATTTAAATTATTGATGATGTAGTAAAATATAATCCATTCATTTCAAAATTGATGCATAAGGATTTTATAGTGGCATTTCTTTTAAAAACCTAAAATATTAACTTATTAAGTTCAAACTTGAAAGGCTACACATGAATAGTGCCTTTAATTATTGAATGCATTGATTATATTTTGCCTAATCAAGATTTTAATAAACATTGGCAATTACTGTTTTAGTATATATGTTAAAATATTGATGATGTAACAAAATTCAATCATTTTATTTCAAAATAAATGAATAATGTTTGAAGAATTCTATTCCGTTAACTGTGGTTCGATGTCTAGATTGTTCTCAATCATATACGTCTTCAACCCTGTGATGAAATCCCTACTCTCTAGCGGAGTATGGCAAAAGAGAACCACAAATTGAGGTGAACATTTATCACCACTAAAGGATAGCAAAACATCGATCATACAAAGAAAGAAAAAAAAAAAAAAAAAAATCATCAACCTGTCAATTGTAACATCCTACACCACCACCAAACCGACATCTTCATTCCATATTTGAGGAATACACCATTATTAATCCCATACCATCATGCTTCCTCTTAATAATTCTTGCTCCATTATTATCCAAAAAAATCACATACACAAATCAATCACACATAATCTTCTCATGACTTTGAATTTGAAACAATAATTTGCCTTGGGTGGGCACTTTTGCACAGAAACTAAAAACTGCCTCAAAGTGGAGGAAAGTCCAATCTAAAAAATATAACCAAACATGTGATATGTAATAGACAATGAGAAAGTGGTCTAGTGAATAAATGACACTACAATGATGAAGGTTGGCTTTTCTGAAGTGTAGGAGCTTAGTCATGATTTCCTGTTTGTCTTTCTCAAGTTTCTGTGATTCTATGCTTAACTTCTTCTACATTTTTATTTTTCCATAAATTGGGTAAAATTGATATTATTGGTAGCTCATTTAGCACCATAAAAAAAAGGCCTATAGCTGCTTTTAAAAAACGCCGTAATAGGTACAAAAATGTTGTCTTAGGCCGGTGTTTTTAGTAGTGCAGGCTTCCATTGGTGTTTTGGTTTGAAATGGATCAACATATGAGCAAGGATGGACCTAGGATTTTAAGCTAGCGGAGATCGGAGTATAAAGAAAAAAGAAAAACTCAAAATAGATATCCATATAGTATTAAAAAATTATAAATACACAAAATGGTTGTTTCTAAATACATTAAGATACAATCATTGTAGCTTTTAGTACCTTAAAAAACCACTTTATTTAGTTTACCATCTCACTTTTATTTACAATACACCCAATATCAAATATTCTATTTTTTTTATCACTTCATTTAAAATAATATTAAAAAATCATTAAAATAAAAAGTAAAAGAGAGAATTTGAGTTTTTTAATCGAAAGAAGAACTATAATCTTAATAAAATATTGTATTTTATTTTTAATAGTTTGCTATAGTCACCAGGTATTTATACCAGTTTACTTTAGTTGCAAAAAATTAGCTTTAACTTTTCTAATAATTCATTAATTTTTTTTTGTTTGGTGGTAAATAGTTTAGTTTGCTAAAATACAATCATCATTGTGAATATTTTTATTGTTTTTGCTAAGTTTTTGTATTGGATAGTTGCTATTTGGATTGTTCTAGCTAGACTAATTAGAGAGAAGGGGGGTCTAACTACAAAAATGAACTACAAAATAACTAAAAAAACAAAAATTTTGGACCGAGGGGCTTGGCCCCCACCTAGGTCCGTCCCTACATATGAGAGTCTCTAAGGGCTTGTTTGGTTAAAAAATGGTCACGCATCACTTAAAATACTCCAACTCTCTACACAAAGTCTGTTTGGCACCATTACTCAACTTGTCATCACTCAAAATTTTCAACTATTTGTGGGCTCCATACCTGTAACTTGGTGCAGTTTTTTTTTTTTTTTTGTTCAACCCCCAATACCCAAACTCACCAAACCCAGTGAAAAAAAAAAAAAAAAAAACCCAGAAACCAAACTCACTGAACCCAATGAGAAAAAAAAAAAAAAGTCAAAAGTTGTGGCTGATCTTGACTAGTGGGTCTCTCAATATGTGTTTAATTATAGAAGTGCCATTGAAAACAAAGTTATGGAAACTAAAAATACCTAAAATATGTTTTCAGTTTCCATAACTCATCTTTCAAAAATCAGAGAATTGAGTGATGGAAACAATAACTGGAAACCAAGCCAAACATCATCCATTTATGAAATCCACTTGTTTTGGATGATAGATCATGAAAATTGAGTGATATCACTCAATTTTCATGCAATTCAAACAAGCTCAAAAAAGTGTTTTTTTTGTTGGTGAAAATATTCATTCATCATCGTGGAGATGCTCCTATTTATATCCACTACTAAGTAAATGTTCCTTGTAACGTAATAATACGCCTGCCTCAAACTTTGAAATTCTACTACAGTAAGGCAATTTTCATAAATTAATCGCATTTTTTTTTTACACAAACCAAATTATATTTCAAAGCTATGTGCACATGAACTTTCTTGGAGACTTTCATATGCACATGAACTATCCCATGTGTTTGTCCCTAACATGTGGACAAAAGTGTTACCATTATTTTTTCACTTTTTTTCTGAGAAGTGCTGTGAAAAGGCCCTATCGAAAGCACTAATTAATCGCCTTTGATTTTTTTGAGTTTGCAAGACATGGGCTCATGGGCTGCCTTCCACTATAGACCAAACTAGGTAGACCACCATGGGCGCCAACAAGAAGACGAAATTAAACTTCCAAATCTTGGTGTCCAAGAATAGCACTTTAACTACTTTTCTTCATACTCAACCTGCCACGTAAAAGAAAGCATTTGAAGTATTTATGAATCTGGATCTTAACATATTTTAGTCCACATATTCATGTTCTAAAAAACCGAGTAATGTGCTTTATAGTTAGCAAAATTCTCCTCTGTTCGCGTCAACGTGGCAAGGAAAAAATTTCTTATCGTCGGATAAAAATTCTGAACTTCAAACTCTCTATACACCAAAAACATTTAAATTGTATTTTATGTGCGTCTATATATATATATATATATATATATATATATATTAAGAGAGAGAGAGAGAGAGAGAGAGAGAGAGAGAGATCATATTTTAATGCTCATTACAATTAATTAAATAAAATATCCTAATTTCAAATTCTTATAACCAAAGAGACAATGAAATCTCCAAATATATTCTATTTTTTTCCCTTCTCTTTTTTGTGTGAAAAATTCTCTTAATATCATATTACTTTAACTCACAAGTCTTCTAAGAGTTTTTAAAACGTAATTATGATTTTCCTTTTATACCTTGTAGTGTTGGACAAAAACCATAAATGTTTTTGCGGGCTTGAGCTTGATTTAAATTCTATAGAATTAACATATTTGTGATTTTTGATCAGTCGAGTCTAATTTTTGATCGGTAGAGCTTCACAGAACTTGAACTTTCCTCTTTGCAGCTTGAATATTCTTGAATCTTGATTTGTACAATCTTGAACAATGTCTAACACCTAATCTAGACATGTTTTTGTTCTCGGTTTGCCAACATACACAAAATAAGGACCTAAACATTTAATCATAAATATTTAGAACCTAACAGGTATAAATTATCTCTAGTGGGGAGGATATTTGATCATGCTCGCCATACAAAGGTGCAAACCTTAGGGGGACATTTACCCTCTAGATTCTTTTCCAAGTAGTTTCTCATATAATTATTATGTGGCTTATAAATCACATAACATGTAATTTGAAATCATATATACACAAACTTACCAAATATTCTTTTGTATAAAAATTTCCAAATATATACAATATAAAAAAAGTTTTCAAAATTTTCGACATATAAATGATAATGAAATAATTCTTTTAAAACTTGTTTTGTGATATCTATTTATTTTTAGATATAGAGTAAATAGATTCAATTTATAATGAACACACATATTATAAGTTACTATGATTTTACTGTTACCAACTAACTTAATGAACACACAGTGGGTTTATGGTTATCTACTTTAAACATAGGGACATGTATTACTATACATATCCTTATATTGCGTTGTAATACACAATTCTGAATAGTAAAAATGTAGTTGTTGATGGTTTTTCATTGTAAATGTAGGAATGATTTTTTGGAGTAACTTTTTTTTTTTTTTTTTTTTTGAGTTGTAATCTTTCTCCAAAAAAAAAAAAAAAAAAAAAAAAATTGTAGTCTTTGTCTTACTAGGAGTGTTATATTTTTGAAAGCGTACAAGCCCAACATGCTCTAGGTCCATTTTACTTTACTTATACTATACAAACATTACTTATACAACATTCCTATGACTACTTATATAAAGGCAATGCCTTATATAATTTTATTTATTAGTATAAAAAAATGATCCTTAATTCTAACATGGAATCGAAGCCAGTACTACGCCATTCCAGTGTTAAAAAAGGTAAAATTTTTTTATAATTATTTGAAAGAATTAAAGAACAATGAAGAGTCATTCCCTACTGTTATAATTAATTAGGGAAAATTACAACTTATTTGATTGTGATTTTTCATTTTTGACACTACACAATTATAGTCTCTTAAACCTTTTATTGTTACATTTTTTATTGATAAACTTTTTATTGTTACATATGTTCTAAGGTTTAGACTAAAGTGAAATCATTAATTAGGTTCTGTCCAAAGTATCCTTAACATTTTCATCTTAATTCAAAGGTAATCAAAATGTAACAGTTAAAAAATATTGTGGTTATGATTGAATCAAAATCATGAGGGAGTAGTTTTATTTATTTTTTATAATACTGTAATTAATACAATGAAGGAGGGAGGATTTAAACCCTAAATGTCTTTGTTAAAAACACTAGAAAATATTAGTTGAGCCACAAGACTCTTGGTAGAAAGAGGTACTTGTTTGTCTAATAAATATACAAAATGCATTTAATCTTGATGGAAACCTAGTCTAACCATTTTATTTTAATCCAAACTTTAAGGATCAAGTATAACAATAAAAACTTTGTTGACTAAATTGTGACATGGTGAAACCACAAAGGAGTAAGTTATAATTTACTCTCTAATTTATTACCAGCAAAGAGTACAAAGATCCAATGGCATATATGCCATGGTGAAATACACTCATTAAAAAAAAAAAAAAAGAAGAAGAAGAAAAATACTGATGTAGAAAATCTACAGCTTGTCAGCCTTCTTTATTGTAACTAATATCACATAGAAAACCTTAGGATGCCGTTTGCATCTACTAAACCAATTGCTACAATCTTTCAGCCTTTCAGATTGATAGCTGAAAACTCTTGATTAATAAACTCTCCTGCACACATAGGTGGATAGTTGCTGGCAAGTGGTGATTCTGCAAAGTGGCCCAAGGGCTTCGACACTGCATCTGATGCTATGTGGGCAAACAACTAGACACATGACAGAAGAGAAAAAAATATAAGTACGTACAGAGACATAAATTTTTTTACGACCATTGGTATTCCTTGTTTATGATTTGATGTATGACAAAATTAAATCAATGTAACAAATGTGAAATAAATTATAAAAAGATTTGAGTCCCTAACAATACTCATAAGCATGATAACATAGAAAAGTCATTCACATTGAGCTCTCTAAAAATGCCAACTTTATAGAAAATAAAAATAATGGTAATGATGATTGATTTCCTGATTGCTGGTATGGTCGAGATCACTTACAGTGGAGGATACTCTCCATAGGCTTCGATTTTGCTCCAATGCTTGTTTAATTGCTTCAGTAGTTTTCTCAGTGACAACTACTTCATGCATTCCAGCAATGCAATCTCCACCAGTCAAATATTCCATCTGGCACCTAAAAGCAGCGCAAAAGGGAGAGAATTAATGTACAAATTAAAAGAAGCATGTACTATATATAGCTAGCCAAAGTGTTCTACAATTTTTTGTTAGAACACACGGTTTTCGACTTAAATATATCATAATAACAAAAACAACATATTTTCTGTAATTTGTATGATTAAATGATTTGAAATTTACTATGATAATACTAAATAGATATAGAAACATGATATGTTCATTTTTAAATTTACAAGCTAAGTAATAGCCCAACTTAGAAGTCAATATATATAAGAGATATAGCTCCCACCTTCTTAGAATTCGTACGAGTGATGTTATTATTATTACATAATATATATATATATATATATATATATATATAAAACCGAAGCTTTTGAAGCTTCCACATTTGTACACATCAGCATTATTTAAAAAAAAAAACTATTATAAAAAAAAAAAAAATAAAACCCTAATCACCATAACTATTTCTAACCCAATAATTATTTCTCTCCAAAACAAACCCTATAAAATTTACTCTCTTTAACTCCTAAACAAAACCCGATAGAAAAACCTATTTCTCAGTCTCTGTCTCTCCTTCAAACGTAAAAAAAAACTCAGCCCAAAAAACATTGCAAGACCCATACGCAGGAACCCAAAAACGGAAAACCTAGACGCAGAGCTTGCTCTGTTCCCCTGCAACGGTAAGCGATTAAAACTAAATAGAGAAAATTATTTTCTATCTTTTCATCACCCTCAGTTCAATTGAAGAAAGTGAAAGTAAACACTGGCAAAAGCGATTCAACTAAGCTACAAACGCTTTGCCTCACAACCAACCTAACACCAGACTGCTGGAACGGCTACAGGTAAAATCTTTTATATTAATTTTGGGTGTTTAATGGGATTTAGGTACGGCTATTTTGTTTGGTTTTGATTTAAGAAATTGGTTTAGATTTTTTCTTGATTTAGAATTGGTTCCTAATATAGGTTCTCCCTCAATTTTGGTTCCTTTCAATATATCAAATTTTGCTACAGCATTGAAATAGTAAAAGGGGGAAGGGCAGGCTGCTTATGTGGCTTGGGGATATGAGTTTTGGCATCAAAATCAACCCCACATTACAGCGTATTGAGTTTGAGTCTAAAAGCGTGACCTGCACATTAAGCAATCTAGGTTGGATTATAAACTGTCATAGGGTGGGATTGTGGAAACATCTGTGCCAATCGAAAATTTAAGCTTTTACTAAATGAAGCAGGCTTGATTTGATTACAACAAGATAGAGAGGTGTTCATTGTCCAAATGAACCTCTCTATCTCTCTCTTCTTTTTAATAACTGTATTCCAAATGACCATAAAATTGTATAAGAAGTATTTAGGATAATCTGATAGAAAACTTTCCATCCTTACTGAAATAGTGAAATGGTTGTTTACCTAATTGTTCTAGAAAAAACATAATGATTATTTACTGTTAGGTTCTAAGATTTTAGGAATTAAATGTATTAGAATTTCAATGTGTAATCTGTTGGCAAACTATGATCAAAACATAGAGTCTAGATTTTGGCTGCTCAAAGTGTGTTTAATTGTAAAGTTGGAATTGAGTTATTGCAGAATTTACTGGACTAAATCTGCAAGGCTCGATTGATCGAAAATTAGACTCGATCAATCGAACCTCGTGTAGATTGTTTTTTCTGCAGAATTTCCAACTCAGCCTAAGCCCATATGACGTGTAGGGTTTTATGTTTTGCTTCAAGTATAAAAGGAAAAGCCCTAGCCACGTTTTAGAAGTTGTTGATATGATGTGTGTGTGAATCTTTTGTGAGATCTAGAGGTGTTTACCTTTATACACACTTAGAGTTATCAAGATCAAGATTGATGTCAAGAACTTGATGATCTCTTCGGTTGCTATTTCAAGAGCTTAAAGAAAAACACAAGTAGGAGAACTTGTGGTTGTTGTGGATCAAGGAAAGAAGTAGTCCATGGACTCGGAGCTATCACGTGGTCGTGGTAGTAAGTTTTTAACACTAGGTAGCAAAAGGATCTTAGTGGTCTAAGTCTTATTGTAAAAACTTTAATTCTTTCATAGTGGATCTGTTTTACCTTGAGGATAGCTAAGTTAAATCATCTCTAGATTTTTTACCGGTTTGGTTTTCCTGGGTCATCAGATATTTGTGTTCTTTATTTTTCGCTGCTTTATTATTTATGATTTTTATTATTTTAACCTAGATCTGAATAATAAACCTAAGTATTCACTTGGTTAATTAATTAGGTTAAACAACTTGTGTTTTAAGGGGTCTAAAAACGTTACATTTACTTTTTTGTTGATGGGTTGGTTTGATTTTCTTTAAACTTTGTATTACATGTTGATATTGGTAACATAAATGTGCATACATATGTTTTGTTTGAAACATAATTTCCAATTAGCTTTTGTATAGCAGACAGTTTAGCCTCACTATAAAAATTGCTAGTGTGCCTTGAACTGAGTAGAATTTATTTAATTTAGCAACCTGCTTATTTTAAGATAATTGTTAATGTAATTTAAAAGTTCCATTTATTAAGCCAAGAGCAACAGCTTTTGTATTTAAATCTTTTTGAGATTAGTGTGGAGCATTTCGGTTAAAAAAAAGCTTGGATCTGCCACAAGCCAAAAATTATATTATAGAAGCTTTTGTGTTTTGATTTTCCTAATTGTAAAAATTGGCTCTGTCATAACTAAACGAGCATATCTTATAACAAATTGATGAAATTTAATTGAATCTTCTTTGTTCATGAAGGTAGTAAATAATGAACTTTTTCTATGATCATGAAGAACCAAGTAAGGGTTTCCACTAGGTATATAAAATTTGTTAACTTTGACAAACTTTAGCAATTTGGGAAAACCTTTTAACATTTTTGGTAGTTATAAATAAACAGTACAAAGATGTGAATATGAATTTAAAATTCAATTATTTTGTATTGATATTATTCTTGAATTACAAAGTTAGAATTCAATCTACGTTGGTAAAATTACCATCAAAGTTTGAGAATTTGACTTTTTATTGTATTGTGGTTCATCTATTGATTTTTAAATAGTTTTTATGTTTGTATTTATGATTAAAATGAGTCTGGATTTGTTTCCTATATTTATTTTTTCCTTCCTACATCCAAAAATACATAGAGAAATATATTTTCTTTTCCCTTTCCTTTCTCTTTCCACTCCCTTAGTGTTAGGTTCTAAGAAATTAGGAACTAATGTATTAGAACTTCATTTTGTAAGGTTGTCAAACCATGATCAAAACGGTTTTAGTCATGTTTAGACTCGCTCAAAGTATGTGATTTTTATGTAAAGTTGAAATCGAGTTACTGTAGAAGTTACTGTGCAAATCTGCTTGGCTCGATCGATCGAGAATTAGACTCGACTGATCGAAAGTTGTGCAAATTATTTTTCTGCAAAATTTTTCAACTCAGCCCAAGCCCGTTTGTCGTGTAGGGTTTTATGTTTTGCCCTAAGTATAAAAGGGAAAACCCTAGCCATGTTTTAGGAGAGTTCTTTATGCTTTGTGTGTGAATCTTTTGTGAGATCTAGAGGATTTTACCTTCACATACACTTAGGGTTTCTAATCTCAAGATTGATGTCAAGAGCTTGGTGATCATTCAGTTCTTGATTCAAGAACTTCAAGATATACAGGCAGGAGTGCTTGTGCTTGCTATGAATTCAAGGAAAGAAGTAGACTGTGGACTCGGAACTATCATGGGGTCGTGGTAGTAAGTTTTCTACTCGAGGTAGCAATAGGATGTTAGTGGTCTAAGTCGTTATTGTACAAACTTCAATTCTTTCATAGTGAATTCTGTTTTACCTTGAGGATAGCTAGTTAAATCCTCCCCAGGTTTTTTACCAGTTTAGTTTTTCTAGGTTATCATATCGTGTGTTCTTTATTTTCTGCATTTTGCATGATATGATATATATGTGTTAACCTAGAATTGCATAATTTACCTAAGTTAATCACTTGGCTAAATAACTAGGTTAATCTGGTTGGGTTTTAAGGGGTCTAAATTCTAACAAGTGGTATCAGAGCGGGTAGCTTTTTTGTTTTAGATCTTTTGATCTAAAGAGCTAATCCTTGACCCCGGTTGTCATGGATTTTTGGAAAATCTTTTTGCTAATATGCCGATTTGTTTGGTTGTTGTTTTTGTCTCTTGTTGCTTTTGTTAAATCTTCCCTTGAGCATCTTGGTATAATTACATGGGGTAGTAATTTTTTGTGTTATACTGCTTTAACTGGCTTAAAGGCATATGATTCTTGTCTTTGGTATTTGGATAGTGGTTGTTCTAGGCATATGACAGGAAATAAAGCTTTATTCAGAATGCTCTTTGAAGGAAAGATTGGGACAATCACCTTTGGAGATGGAAGCAAATCTGTGATCAGAGGCATTGGCACTGTGGACATTCCAGGGTTGCCGGTCTTTGAAGATGTTTGGTATGTTGATAGGTTGAAGGCTAACTTATTCAGCATAAGTCAGATTTGTGACAATGGACTGAATGTTTTCTTCACTAAGTATGAATGTGAGATACTTAATGGGGGAGATGACTGTATGTGTGCTGGTGTGAGGATTGCTGACAACTGTTATGGTATAACACCAAGTATAAACAACAAATGTTTTAGTGCAAAGATCAATCAAGTTGACTTATGGCATCAAAGGTTGGGACATGCAAGTCACAAGCAATTAGAGAAGATTTCCAAGTGTGATGCAGTTATTGGTTTGCCCAAGTTTGAGAAGATAGAAAAATGCATCTATGGACCATGTTAGATGGATATACAAGTGAAGTCCAAACATCCGTCTATAATTGATGTTCAAACTACAAGACCTCTAGAGTTGTTACACATTGATCTCATGGGTCCTGTCAGAGTTCAGAGTTTAGGTAGAAAGTAGTATATTCTAGTAGTTGTAGATGATTTTACCAGATATACATGAGTTGTACTTTTGAAAGATAAAGCTGAAGCTCCTGAAAAGATGATACATTTGTGCAAAAAATTACAAGTAGAAAAGGGAACTGTGATAGCCAGAATCAGAAGTGACCATGGAAGAGAGTTTGAGAACACAAAACTGGTTACCTTTTGCAATGATCAAGGCACACATAAGGAATTCTCTTCACCCAAAACACCACAACAGAATGGAATAGTGGAACGGAAGAATAGAGTTGTACAAGAGATGGCTCGTGTCATGCTACATAACAAGAAGATGCCTAAATCCTTCCGGGGAGAAGCAGTTAATACTTCGTGTCATACACTCAATCGGGTGTATTTCAGACTTGACTCCAAGCAAACTCCCTATGAACTCTAGAGAGAAAAGAAGCCTGTTGTCAAATATTTCAAGATATTTGCTAGTGACTGTTACATTCTAAGTGATAGAGAGAACCTAGAGAAGTTTGATGCAAAGAGTGACAAAGGTTACTTTCTGGGGTACTCTTCCACTAGTAGAGCCTATAGAGTGTACAATCTGATAACTAAAACAGTCATGGAATCATCTAATGTTATGATCAATGATGAATTAAATTCAGACAGTTATTCAGAAAACACTTCACCTGTTCAAGAAAAGATCATGGAAGTTAATGATTCACTACCTGATGATTATGTAGGAAAGCATACCAAGGAAGAGTTGTTGCTGTTGAATAATGCAGTTTCTGTACCATCAAGCTCAGAACCATCTACACTGGTTCATGAAACTCAACAAGAATGGAGTGAGCTTAGTCTTCCATCAGAACAGAAAGGTCTCTCTACATCATTGGTCAAAGGTTCATCTTCCAGAGTTAAGTTAAATCATCCTGCTACAAAATATATTCGGGAGTTTGAATGATAATATGAGATTGAGATCCAAGGCCTTGAATGTAATTACTCACTCATGCTATCCATACCAATTTGAACCGAAAAAGGTGGATGAAGCCCTTCAAGATGCTGATTGGGTTAATTCTATGCATGAAGAACTTCATTAGTTTGCTCGGAGAATGATGTGTGGGAATTAGTTCCTAAACCAAACGGAGTCAATGTGATTGGAACTAAGTGGATATTCAAGAACAAGTCAGATGAATATGGAACTGTTATTAGAAATAAATCGAGACTTGTTGCTCAAGGATACACTCAAGTAGAAGGGATTGATTTTGATGAGACTTTTGCACTAGTAGCAAGATTGGAATCCATTAGGATACTTTTAGCCATAACAAGTCATTTGAATTTCAAATTGTATCAAATGGATGTTAAGAGTGCTTTCTTGAATAGCATGCTTCAAGAAGAGGTATATGTTGAACAACCAAAGGGTTTTGTTGATCCTCACAGACCGGATGATGTCTATAAGTTGAAGAGAGCCCTCTATGGCTTGAAACAAGCTCTAAGGGCTTGGTATGATAGGTCAACTGCATATCTCATAGAGCATGGTTTCAAAAGAGGATCTTTAGACACTACTCTCTTCATACGAAAGGATAAGGATTATTTTGTAGTCGCTCAAATTTATGTTGATGACATTGTTTTTGGTGCTACTAATGACTCTCTTGCTCAATCTTTTGCAGATGAAATGAAGGCCATGTTCGAAATGAGTATGATTGGTGAACTAACTTATTTCTTGGGATTGCAGGTGAAACAAACAGAGTCTGGAATTTACATCAACCAAGCAAAATATGCACGAAACCTAGTCAAGAGATTTGGACTTGACAAGCCTGCACATGCTAGAACACCAATGACTGTAAATGTAAAACTAACCAATGATCCATCGGGTGAGTCTGTTGATGTTACATTATACAGAAGCATGATTGATTATCTTTTGTATTTAACTGCAAGTCGGCTTGATATTGCTTTTAGTGCAGGTGTTTGTTCTATATTTTAATCTAATCCTAAGGTTTCACATTTGAATGCTATTAAAAGAATTATAAAATATGTTGGTGGAATTTGTGATTATGGATTGTTTTATAACAAAGAGTCAAATCTATCTCTTGTTGGATTTTCTGATTCTGATTGGGCTGGTAATGCCGATAGCAGAAAAAGCACCATTGGTGGGTGTTTTTATGTAGGAGCCAATCTTGTTGCTTGGATGAGTAAGAAGCAAAATTCTGTTTCTTTGTTTACTGCAGAGGTAGAATATATTGCTGCTGGAAATTGTTGGTCACAGCTTCTTTGGATGAAAAAGCTTTTAAGTGATTATGAAATATCACAAGACACCATGGTTGTTTATTGTGATAATTCTAGTGCTATCGATATCTCTAAGAATCCTGTTCAACATTCTAAGACTAAGCACATTGAGATTAGATATCACTTTATTAGGGATTTGGTTGCAAGAAAGATTGTTGCTCTTGAGTATATCCCTACTGAACGTCAGAATGCTAACATCTTCACCAAACCACTTGATAGAAGTAAGTTTGAGACTCTTCGTCAAGTTATTGGTGTGATTCTTTGTCCCTAGTCATCCTTGGCTTTTTTGGTCTTTGTGCTTTATTGCTTTACTTCTTGTGACCATTTTTTTGTTCTACTAGGATTTGCATTGCATAACATTCATGCATTTCATTCTAGGTTGTTTTATTTTTTTATAAAAAAAAGGAAGCAAAATGTGTTTTGCAGTATTTTTCTTGAATTTGTAATCAAGGTTGGTCAATCTATTTTTACATAACATGTTTTTCGTATCCTGTTTAGCTTGGATGAGCATCTTTATTGCACTTTACTAGTTTGAGCTTTCTAGTGCATGTTGTGTGGGAAAGATGTTTATATCTGTTGATCACTTTGTCTTGATCTTGAAGTTACATGTCTTTGATTGACGGATTTGAACTTTTTGAGATAGGCATAAATAATCATCTCACTACTGTTTATTAGCCAATCATGAGCATCTTAGTGCATATCATAAGATTTTGTGCTCGCGTAAGAGTAGCACATGCACAAAAAGATCATAAGGTGTAGCCTCGATTAAAATGCTAAAATTGGTGTGTACATTATTAGGCTATAATAACTTCACAATTCAAATAAAATTGGTGTGTACATTATCCCGGCTATTTTAAATAAGTTTCTGATCAATTAAAATTGGTGTGTACATTATGAGGCAAATCAAGAAACTTACATGATTGCAAGCTTTTATTCAAGGAGATGCGAGAGTTATATGATGTAACTCTTTAGGTGATAGTCTCTTTCAAATTCTATGTGATGAATTTTGTAAACTTTGTGTTTGATATCTATTTATATATCATCTCACATGTATCTCAAGTTTTTGCTAGTTACACACACTACACAAGTTGCTCTTTGCTAAACTTTGTACATGTTATTGTGTGTGTTTTTGGTTTGACCAACCAAATTTGAAAATTTCTTGAATTTATGCAAAACATATTGTTGTTTGAGAGTTTAAGGAGAATTGATTGAAAATCTCAATTTTGGGAAAACTGGGTTCAAAACGAGTGTTTTTGAAAAGCATTCCATCTTATACTCATGCATTTTATTCATAAAATTTAATGCTTTGAGGAGTTTCTGCTCAAAAATTGCTTTGTTTTTCAAAAATTTGATTTTTCCACATTTTTGATCGATCGAACTTGTTTGTCGACCGATCGAAATTGCGTTTAAATCTTTTGGTTAGCTTCCGTCTGTTTCGATCGGTGCTCAATTGGTGCTGGATCAATCGAAGCATGTTCAACCGATCGGACCTAATTTTCGATTGATCGAAAATCGCGATTAGAGTTTTTAAAAAGGTTTTCCCTCACGTGTTCAAACACTTTTTTCAAAAGTTTTCAAACTTTCTTTCTCTCTCACCGATCGGTCAAGCCTCCAAAAGGATTTTTTGTCGTTTTCCTCCGAATTTTTTGCACAGATTCTCTCTCCTAGGCTGGTAAGACTTTTATACCATTTCTTTTGCATTTATTTTCATGTTTCATGCATCAAATCATGCATTTTTTGGGTAATTTTAGGACCTTTTCTTTTTGGGATTTTGGATGATTCTAGCCTTTTCTTTCAAAATTAATCAATGGGCTTTTGTTGGGGGACTCTATATAACTGATCTATATGGTTTAATTTAATTAATTTGGTGATTTGTGAGAAATTGAAATTTCTAGGGCTTGAATATACCTGATTTGGGGTTTTTGTTCAATTTGCTATGAATTGATGAAATTGGCTTTTTAGATTACGTCATTTGATCATTATATTATGTTTTCTAACTTGGGTTCTGATCAATTGCTCAATTTGTTGGGTTTTGTCAAATTTTTTTTTAAAAAAAAATTTGAGGTTTTTGATGTAACCTACATGCTCAAGCCAATTTTGTGAATTTGAAGTAAAATTGAACTGATTTTCACTGCACTAGAGCATGCATCATTTGGTAAAAATGTTCATGCATCATATAGAATTGTTATTTCTGTATTGTTTTTGTGCTAACTTGCAGTCTGCCCTTGGTTTTTCTTTTCTTCTCTTTCTGTCTCTTTTGTGTCTCTCTATCTGATCTGTAGCATCATGCATTGGAAAACTATAGCTCATAGGACCGCTTCTTCTTCACCATCCTTTGATAGTGATAGATTTTTGAGTGAGAAACATCACGAGACCTATGAAAATTTAATCTCAGGAGAAACATTTGGGGTGAGCGTAAGGTTCTTTTAGATGAGCTGGATGAGGAGCTTCGGCATCACTTTGAGCGTAGAGGCTGGTTACCTCTGTTAGACATAGATCATCTACCTCCGGCTACCCTGATTAGAGAGTTCTACTCGAACCTCTCTATCCACGTCTATGATTCCAACACTTTAGTAAAGAGTTGGATACGAGGTGTGGAGTATTGCATTACTCCTACAGTAGTATCTGATGCTCTTGGGATACCTGTGGTCTCGCATCCTGTCTATCCCTATGATGCGTTTCCTCTCCTAGACGACATCATGTCCTACATCACTGGTACTTCTATCTAGTGGGGTTCTGATCCTCGGATCATGTCTGCTGAACTTTCTGAGATTCATTATCTCTTCTTTAGGATTGCTTGTCATTCCTTGTGGCCTATTTCTCATCTGCACACTACCCTATTGAGCGATGTGTATTTTTGTATGCTCTTGTCACTGATGCTCCTATCAGTTTTACTCACCTTTTTCTTCGTTCTTTGAACAAGGTGCATAGGAGTAGTTCTACTACTCATGCTTTGTTCTTCCCTGTTTTCATTCATCGGATTCTTCTCCATTTAGGGTTAGGTGACTTTCCTGCTTCTGAGCCTGTTCACATTGTAGCTCCCATTGGTGCCACCTTTCTTAGGCAAAGGGCTGCTCAGCTTCGATCTAGCTCTAAGCATCCTAGGGTTAAGCCTTCCGGTGTCACTCCTTTTCCATCTCCCTCGTCTGTAGGTGCTACTACGGCAGAGACGTCTATTGATCCCACTGCTACTGCTGCTGCTGTTCCTCCACCTTCACCTTCAGATGATTCAGACATTCGTCGGATGTTGGATACTGTCATGACCATTCAGGCGGCTCATGGTCAGCTTCTGGTGGACATGCTTGATGAGCTTCGTGCTTTGCGGGCAGATTTGCAGAGTCTTTGACGTTCTTCTCTGCCATCTCCTTTTGGTGATGAGTGAGTGCCCTTTGGCAATTCGTCACAAAAAGGGGGAGTACATTGTAGTAGAGGAGATTTTGTTTTTAGGGGGAGATTTTGTTGTGATACTTGAGTTTTGTGATATTGTGGAGCTGTGGAGCTTTAGATTGTATCTAGGTGCTTCATTTTGTATTTATCTTTTTGGCTCATGATATTTTTGTTTGGGTTGTCCATGATAGGGGGAGATACACTGATTGTGTATGTTTCTTGTTTCACATTGTGTTACATTGCTTATTGTTTTATATTTATGAGGTTATTCATGATATATGTCTTTATTTTGTGTTATGTAAAATCAAGAAGTTTTTTTTTTTATTTGTATGTTTCCACACATGCGTTTATGTGTTTGTTGAGTGTTACAGAAATATACAGGCTGATTTAGTCGGGCTGCTGTCTACACTTGCAACTAATAGATAGTAGTTAGGTTGAATTTTTTTTTTTTTTTGTTGGGCTATTGTTTTGTAATGAGCTATTTTTTTTATAAACTTTGAGCATTGTGTTAAGTTTGTGTTTTGTCACGGATTGCCAAAGGGGGAGTTTGTTAGGTTCTAAGGAATTAGGAACTAATATATTAGAACTTCATTTTGTAAGGTTGGCAAACCATGATCAAAACGGTTTTAGTCATGTTTAGACTTGCTCAAAGTATGCTATTTTTATGTAAAGTTGGAATCGAGTTACTGCAGAAGTTATTGTGCAAATCTGCCTGGCTCGATTGATCGAGAATTAGACTCGACCGATCGAAAGTCGTGCATATTGTTTTTCTACAGAATTTTCCAACTCAACCCAAGCCCGTTTGACTTGTAGGGTTTTATGTTTTGCCCTAAGTATAAAAGGGGAAACCTTAGCCACCTTTTAGGAGAGTTCTTTATGCTGTGTGTGCGAATCTTTTGTGAGATCTAGAGGAGTTTACCTTCACATACACTTAGGGTTTCCAATCTCAAGATTGATGTCTAGAGCTTGGTGATCATTCAGTTGCTGATTTAAGAACTTCAAGATATACAAGCAGAAGTGCTTGTGCTTGCTGTGAATTCAAGGAAAGAAGTAGTCCGTGGACTCGGAGTTATCATGGAATCGTGGTAGTAAGTTTTTACTTGAGGTAACAATAGGATGTTAGTGGTCTAAGTCGCTATTGTACAAACTTCAATTCTTTCATAGTGAATTTTGTTTTACCTTGAGGATAGCTATGTTAAATCCTCCCCAAGTTTTTTACCGATTTGGTTTTCCTAGGTTATCATATCGTGTGTTCTTTATTTTCCGCACTTTGCATGATATGATATATTTGTATTAACCTAAAACTGCACAATTTACCTAAGTTAATCAGTTGGTTAAGTAGCTAGGTTAATCTGGTTGGGTTTTAAGGGGTCTAAATTCTAACACTTGGTATTTTCTTTTTTCACCCCTTTCCCTAGAAGACACAGCCTAATTTTATTTACATGTAAAAATTTATGTCTATTTTAGTACAAAAAATTATTTTTTCTATTTTACCTAACCATTTTTCAAAACACCAACATCAGGTTATCTATTCTAAATTATATTTTATCAGAATATCAAATTTTCTTATCTTTAAAAATTATTTCTCTATCTTCACACACTATAAATATCATCCATTCTCTTCCTTTATCTTCAAGAAAAGCAAAAACAAGAATAAAAAAAATTGAAATGCACAATGATAGTGCTCGTGTATATTTGAACAAATACTATAACAAAAATGCATTTTTGAAAATAGATTCATAAGCTAATGTGTGATGTTTTTTAGGGTTGATTGGGCAATATGATCCTTATGTTATTTTACAATGGATGACGCGAATGCTCTAGTCGCATTACACTCACATCGAAAAGATAAAATCAATCAATTGGGGGGGGGGGGGTGTTTAATCTTCTGATGGCCATGTGGGAAACCAGACATGTAACGACTCAAGGAAAAACGTTAGCCACGTTTGCGCTATACCTTAAAAGGACTAGTCACAATTGAGGCTTCTTGTAGTTGTTAATAGAGCCCAGATCTACCTAATAAATACCCGATGTGGGATTCATCACACACCCACACACATTACACAATCAATCAAATTAGGGCATCACAATCTCCCCCACTTAAATCCCTAACGTCTTTGTTAGGACTTACTTTGCGGCGTAGTGTCTTTGAGCCCATACAAGGTTACTGGGCCAACTCTGATACCATATGTAACGACTCAAGGAAAAGTGCTTGCCATATCAGCACTATACCTCAAAATGACTAATATAATACCCCAATTTTGTTTTTATGATTATCACCGTACATTATCATTATTATTATAGAGTTGGGGTGCTATATGTGTGTGTACAGTAAGATGGGAGTAGACAATGTTGTGGTGTTACAAAATAGGTGAGAAAATTAAAGTTTTAGTGCATACAACTTAGTATAGCAGTTAAAATAATAAATAAATATATAAAAGAGGAAGATGTTTTATGGGCTTCTTGGAGACTAAAGAGATAAGTTCTAGTGGGTTTTAAACTCTAGCCCACTACCCCACCAAGCCCACATCTCTGATGCGTTAAATATAGGGTGAGGAAGAGATAAATTAGGGTTTCATCACTAAGGAGGCTAGGAGATGCTTTTTTCCCTTGGAGTTTAGAACACATAAAATTGACGAGACAAACAATTTGTGCAAGGTATGATTTCTCACTAATAGAGACAAAAATTAAAAAGGTTTGCATGATTATTCCATATGAACGCACGAATAGGTGATAAGCCCTTAGAGGTTTTGTGTCTTACAATTTTAGAAATGTCATTTGGATAGGGCCAATATATAGATTCAAAAATTCTTGTTTTTATGTTATTAAGTGATTTTTTTTCACGAAATCATTGAACGCTCATAACAGTGCAATGAATAGAGATTTTTTAAATAGAAATATATAAAAGGATTTAGTCTCAAAAGTTCTTGGAGTTAACACAACCTTGGAGTAATGCTGAATTCTTGACTCTTATTGTAATTTATAATATTGTTTCAAGTTTCAAAAATTGTAGTCAATACATGCTATAGGTTGCTAAGTCCTACGGGTAGAGATTTTCTATAGAGTATTTCAAGGTGGCCTAGAATATCAATTGTGGTTATAGAAATTTGTTTGAACTCTAGTGGTACAGATTAGTTTTGGGGAAACATTGTTGCTGTGGGACTTTGATAAGGAATATTAAATTCCTTAATTCAATGGTATATACGAAAGTAGTTTTCATACTTGATTTTTGTAGGACAGTAGGAAAGAAAAGGTTTGTAAGGATTAGATTCTATGCTTACTGATTAAAGCATTCTTTTGTTTAGAGCTTACGGAAGATTAAAGTGTTCAGCTGTGTTCAGATATATTAGCAAGAGAGGTAAGTAATTATGCATAATATGCACAAGTTTTTTTCTTTAGGTTCTTAGAAGTTAAAGGTTTTCAAAAGTTATGTTTTTAAGCTTACGGTTTTTATAGTTTATTGAAAGCATTTTTACATCATTGAAAGAGAGACTTCGACTTTTAAATAATGTTTTAAAGAGAAACTTTGAATTTTAAGTAACATTTTGAATGTCTGAACCTCATTTAAAAGATGATTTCTAAACTAAACTATTTTCCTAAAAGAATTGAGTTTCAATGTAAGTTTTCTCAAAAAGTTATTGTTCTTTAAATTTGTGTAAAACCAAGTGATTTCAAAATCATATTCCTATTTTCCAAATAGTATTTAAAATGTTTCTTTTAGCAAATTGAATTTTCAAATTTACTCAAGAATTGTAAAATATTGTTATAAACTCCCCAGTTCCTATTCGTTCCCTAAGAGAATCAAGCATCCTTTGATTTATGTTTCAATTTGATATTGTGATATTCGATATGCCTTTATATTTGGAATAATTGTTAATATTAAGAAAATTATTCTATTTTGTATAAACTTTGCTTTTGTGGTATGTGACTGAAAATAAGTGTTTTTAGAATTGATCAGGTATATGTGTAAGCTCGCTCACAGGGTTGTATGTGAAAATAAGTGTTGATCCCTCACCAGCAGGGGTTAGATATTGGTATCCACTCACAGGATTGTATGTGAGAATATGTGATATGTGTATATGTGACATTGTGCTCTGATAAATTATTTGTATGTGTTTTCGAATGATTTTAAGATTTGATTATGTAAGGTTGAATTTTATCAACCACTTTGTTGGCTGTATTCCGTGCCAATGTGCTTGTATTTCAGCACTTAGAAACCCTGTATTTAGGTGGGAATCATGTAAAAATAGTGTGTGAGAGAATGTGAAGAAATGCTTAAGACTGTGCAGCAGAACAGGGACTCGCGACTGGCAAGCCGCCAGATGTTGCACACGAGTGAAGCGTGCTGAGAAGAATTCACGACTGGATCTCGCAGGTAGCTCGCGACTGGCAAGCCTTCAGAAGCTGAACCGTCGTGCCACTTGTTGCACTACAGGAAAAAAATTCCAGTTTGGCCGTTCAGTTAGTTCGCGGCTTGAACTCGCGACTCAGTCAAGTCGCGAGGCCAAGCCGCCAGCCAATTCTGTTTTGGAAAAACAGACTCTTCACATTCCAAACACCCACCAGTATATATACCCTTTATACCCACGAAATGTAGAGAGCTTCTAGAGAGAATTTTGAGAGAAAAACCCTAGAGAAAAACAAGATTGACTCATCCACAATTTTCACATAGAGACTCTTCAAATTCCTCTACTCTCACCCTCTCCATTGTTAGATCCTTGAGAGGTTCATTACCCAAAACCTTTTCTCACCATACCCATATCTGTGAGAAGGTCATTTGGTACTTTAGGAAGCAGTTAGGAAGAAACCAATTTCATATTGGTAGATGCTATGGTCTAGTAGCGGAATCCGGTAAGTTAAAGAAGACAAAGGTTCGGCGCAACCTTGTTGGAGCAAGAAGCTTGGAGGGCTTAAGTACCCTGGGTAGATTAGGCTTGGTGGGTCTCCTGCTGTCCATGTATCCCAACTTTATTCTTTAGTGGATTATTGACCGCTTGGAGGGCGGTGGAGAGGTTTTACGCCGAGGGCTTCGGTTTCCTCTTCAATAACACATCGTTGTGTTGTCCTTGTGTTTGCATCTCTCTTCCCTTAATCTTTTTCATTTAATTTCTGCTATGGATGTGATTTTATTTGGCTTAGATTGTTTATCAAATTTGTTTTAAGCTTTTGTTCATTTTCCGCATGTACAACGTTTGATATAAAGCTTGAATTGGTATTTTGTAATTTGGGGGTCAAAACGTTCAAAGTGTTTTTCACACTAATTGAACTTTCAGATTACATATGTATTAAGTGGTTCATTCTATGTTTTGGAAAACTATATTTGATATCATTGAGTGAGTTCGTGAAAAATCAAAATACTTGTGCTTTGCTTGACTCTATTCTGTTGTGTATTGTGTACAATTGCTTACTAGATGTGTGGCTCACCCTATCAATTACAATTTTCAGATTAAAGTTTAGTGGGGAAACAAAATCTTTGAATCGCTTCGTAAGGTGCAAGGTAGTGTGTGGGAGTTTTTAAGCGATGTCAATAAGGCTTGAAGCCTTAAAGGATTTTTAGTTATTTTTATTTCACTTTAGATTTTACAGTATTTGGAGATTATTTCTAAATTGTGGATTTTAGATATTGTAAGAGGTTTATTAAGAGCATTGTTTATTTGGAGTTTTATTTAAATTTGAAATTAATTATGTTTATTGAGTTATGTAAGATCAGCAAGTTAGTCATGCATCTAAATTTATGTTCCATGGATTTGGGTCGTGACAAGACACGTGGCTTTTTCAATCACTCATGACAGAAAATGTGAAACCTTTGATGCAAACATTTTTTACCACATTGCAGGGACAAATAAATGCACAAAACTAACGGTTTTGTGACATTTCAAAAAGGTTCTGCATCTTTGTCAAGCAACTAAAATAATATGCTACAAACACTAAGGATATTTGTCGAACCAATACATATATTAAAAAGTACAAAACTTAGATACAGTACCTCAGGTGTTGTTCCTTAGGTTCTCCTCTTAAGATTTAGCCATGTGGCTATTTAACTAAAAAATACACTTCCATTCCATGAGAAAAAATCCACATGGCAAAATTTTTAAGTAAAATTTTAAAAAGAGAACCTAAGGAACAGTATTTAAGTACTGTACTAAGTCTTGCTCTATTAAAAGAGTAGCCTTTTCTCAGTGGATTTCCTTTTTATCTCTAGCTAGTAAGCATCTTCATACTCCACCTGACGCTTGTCAAAGAGACATTGGTTTGGAGTCTTTGGACACCGGCTCGTTCAAAAGGGGATTGTGTACTTTATTAATTTGAGGGCATGGGGTACATCTAACTAGGGATAAAAACTTCGAGTTAATGGTCAATAAAAAAAAGAGGCATAAAATCATTTGTTTTTTAATACATTACAATACAATTATTTGTGAAAAGGTAACTCAGCGTTATTTAAATCTTGTAAGTCATCTATGATTGAATTTGCATTAACATAACGTAGAGATGTCACTTTCAATAAATAACATAGAGCGTCCATAAAAAAAATTAATTTTTCATTGTGTTGGAAAGACTAGTTTTGATGACATTCATGGCTGGAATTCAATAGAATGATGGAATAGTTTAGCTCATAAATTAGATGTGATTCAAACTTTTTAAAAGTCTTTTTTTTTTAAGGTCAAATTGGTTGATTAGGCTATTTTTTTTTTTTTTTTTAACTTTGTTATTGGAGATTTTGTTGTTGGACTAATTTTTTTGGGTTTACTAATTTTTATTTTTGGATTTTACATCAAAGAAATTTTTTTGGCCTTTAAGAGGGATATTGTTAAGGGGACAAAGTGTAATTTTATTCAATCAAATTGATAAAATCACCAACAAATGAATCCATCCTTGCCTCTAATGTTGTTGGAGATGTGTCAGTAAAATTATTGATAAGAAAATTTAAGAAGTTAATGCATACGTTATTGGTGCTAGTCCCCCCAAAACAAAAAAAAAAAAAAAAAAAAAAAAAGAAAAAAAAAAAGAAAAAGAAAAAGAAGAAGAAGAAGTGATTTATCATTTGGCATGACAAAATCTGTCTCTCTTAATTATAAAAGAGATTAGGCTACCCCATTGAGTTATAGTGCTCTTGTCAAGCATTAGAATTGTTAAATATGCCTTAACTTGTTTGCTTAAAGTACATGTTAATAAAGATCCTAATCTCATATATATATATATATATATATATATATGATTTTTATTGAAAAAAGCATAAAAAAGTCATTAAATAAAGTATTAAGGCACTAGTTAATAGAAGCTCTCAAATTTTAGGAATCAGGAGGATCCGAACAGAATATAGTCCACACATAATTAATCAACATATATAAACTATAAAGCCCTACGTAAAAAATCGCGGAAACAGATAAATAAATGGTCCACGGGAAGCTTTTATTATCATTTAGAAATTCCTACAAACCGTGGAATGGACGTTTAATGTTAGAACTTCCAATGTTGTAGCACCTTTTTATATAATAATAATAATAATAATAATAATAATAATAGTAGGTAAAGGTGAGAAAAAATCCAATTAGATTTCAAATTGGAATTCAATTAGAGTCTAATTTTGTGTCACGTATTCTAACTAATCTAAGTTTTTTTTTTTTTTTTTTTTTTAAATTTTTGTGCCAAATGAGTTAATTTAGTGTAAAAAAATGAGGAATCCAATATAAGTAAACCATGAAAAATATAATTTTTGAATGATTTTATATTTATGAGCCCTTTTTTTTTTTTTGTGGAACTAAAAAAAATTCAAGTTGAATTCAAGTTTATAAGTCATATATATATATATATACACACACTTTTTGGTACTATTCATGAGTCTCACTGTACTATTTTAGCTAACTTTTACTTTTATCTATAGTACTTTCAGCAAAAAGTTTTTAATTTCAGCAAAACAAGTATATCCCAAACATACCCTTAGTGTAGAAAACGAGGAATCCAATATAAATAAATCATAAAAAACACAATCATATATCTAACACTATATATAAAATTAGAGGAAGAGAGAGTTTGAATGACTTTATATTTATGGGCTTTTTTTTTTTTTTGGTATAACTAAAAATAATTCAAATTTTATAAGTCATTCATATTCTATATAATAATAATAATAATAATAATAATAATAATAATAATAATAATAATGGTGGTTAGATTCAAGTTACACCTGGTGTAATTTTAAGTAATATTATACCACTCAATATTTTTTAATTAGATGTGAATTTTGACAAATCCACCCCTCGATTACATTATCTTCGTATATTCTCCATGTTTGCAAAATTTACAGATAATCAAAGATCAATAGTTATATCATCAATTAATTATTTAAATTCAAAATTTTGTAGTTTAAAATAATGCATAAAAGATAAGTTTATGGATCTAATGGTAAATTATATCTGATTGGCATGAAAATTGGCGTGTATGATAAGAACATATAGAACATGTAATTCAATGGTTGGATTTTCAAAATATGAATTGAATAACAAGTTATTAGGTGGTGTAACATTGTTTAGAGTTACACCACTCAATATTTTTTAATTAGATGTGAACTTTGACAAATCCACCGCTCGATTACATTATCTTTGTATATTTTCCATGTTTACAAAATTTAAAGATGATCAAAGATCAATAGCTATATCATCAATTAATTATTTAAATTCAAGTTTTTGTAGTTTAAAATAATGCATAAAAGATAAGTTTATGGATCTAATGGTAAATTACATCTGATTGGCATGAAAATTGGTGTGCATGTTAAGAACATATAGAACATGTAATTCAATAGTTGGATTTTCAAAATATGAATTGAATAACAAGTTATTAGGTGGTGTAATATTGCTTAGAGTTACACCAGGTGTAACTTGAACCCAATCCATGTAATAATAGGTGAAACTGAGAGAAACTTAAATTAGAATTTCAAATTAGAGTTTCAATTTTGCACCATGTGTCCTAAATTATTTATTTTTAAAGAGTTTTATTTTTTAATTTTAAAATCAAATGTAGGACTATATCAAAAATATTTATCCAAATGAGTTATTAAGTACAAAAACCAAATAGTCTAGAATAAATGAATCGTTAAAAAAAAAAGTGCTTCATAATAATAAATAAATAAATAAACATGGAAATTTACATTTTATACCTAATATAATATCCTTACAAATTTTTTTTAAAGAGTTAACAAAATATAAAAATGACTATCAATAGTATTTAAATTATATATATAGGAATTATATTATACATCTTATTGTATATTTTTAAGTGTATCTATGCATATGCATAGGGTTACAAGCTAGTTCTATTTAATGAGGCCATTCCCTCCTTCAAAAGAAAAAAGAAATAAAATTCAAGCATTGTGGAGGTTTAAGAGCTTTGTAGCTCAACTAATATTTCATGGTGTTTCCAACAAAAACTTTTAGAGCTCAAAATTCAAATCTCTCTCTCTCTTATTGTATCTATTGAATTATTAAAAAAAAAAAAAAACTTAACATAAACGGGTCCCTGATGAATGCAAAATTATAAAACATTTTGATGCATACAGAATATGAAAACTGACCTTTGGGGTTTTCCATTGGGAACGCAAGTCCAACAAACATGATAATTTTATTTTCAAAGAAAAAAAAGAAAGGCAAAAATCAGAATTGGAAATATAGAATGCAACCAAAAGAACAAATCCTGCTTACATTGAATCTTGCTTACATAGAAAAAACTGACACAATTTCATGAGTTTACAAATGAAAGCAAGATTACAATAAGTGTGAGAGAGGATTTGAACCTAAATTCCCTTTATGAGATTTATTAGATCATGCCACGAAACTACAAAATTCTTGGTAATTAGTGAAAGCTTGAAAAAAAAAAAAAAGGCAAAAATGCAAAACTGACCCTCTAACTTTCACTTTTTTTCATTTCAGTCTTCTAACTTTCAATTTTTGTCAATTCAAGGCTCTGTTAGTAATCTGTTTGGGCTGCCGTTACCTTGTATAAAACGACGCCGTTTTTGTTCTATTTTTTTTTAAAGAAATAAAGATAATGAGAAAAATCTGAAAAAAAAAAAAGGAAAAACGGAAAACATTAAGGCGTCGTTCCCCTTCCCCTGAACCAAAAGAAAAGGCAAAAGACCCCAGTAGAATACCCAAATCCCTAACCCACTAAAACCAAATTTTGAGAGAGAGAGAGAGTTCGCCGCGCCGGTTTAAGAGAGAGAGAGACTGAGTTCACCGACGAACCTCGCCGGCCGCCCCTACTCGCCATGTAAACCATCACCACTCTCGATGCTCTGCCTTGAACGTGCTCTGCCCTGACCGTGCTCTGCCTTGCCTTCAGGTGCAGTTTCAAACCGTTGAAACAAAAGGGTCCTTGGATGACCCTTTTGTAAATTATTGTTAGCTTTTTTTTGCAGGGTGAATGGGTTTTTGTTGTCTGAATTTGGTTGTTTTGGGTCTTCTGTAGAGGGCTTGGGGTCTTTCTTTTGGTTCAGGGGAAGGGGAACGACGTCGTCGTCCCCCTCAATGTTTTTTTTTTTTTTTTTTTTTTTTTTTTGTTTCCAGATTTTTCTTATTTTCTTTTTATTCCGAAAAAAAAAAAACAGAACAAATACAAGATAACGGCAGTCCAGACAGATTACTAACGGAAGCTTTGAATTGACAAAAATTTAAAGTTAGAGTACTGAATTGACAAAAATTTAAAGTTAGAATACTGAATTGACAAAAATGAAAGTTAGAGGTCTCAAATGAAAAAATGTGAAAGCTAGAGGGTCAGTTTTGTATTTTTGCCAAAAAAAAAACCATGCATCCATAATCTGAAAGCTAGCACAAGTAGATTTTTATGGATTAAAAAACTCTAAGGTTTTAGGGAAATTTCACCATGAAGTTCTTAAAATTCTATTATTGTATTCTGAAATGGGTTGTTAATGTTTTAGTAAATATTTAAATTATTGATGATGTAGTAAAAATACGATCCATTTTTTTGATGCACAAGGTTATTATAATTTTATAGTGGCGTTTCTTTTAAGAACCTAAAACATTAATGTTGGGTTCTAAGGAATTAGGAACTAATGTATTAGAATTTCATTTTGTAATGTTGGCAAACCATGATCACATTTTAGTCTTGTTTAGACTTGCTCAAAGTATATTTTTATGTAAAGTTGGAATCGAGTGTTCTGCAGGATTTACTATGTAAATCTGCCTGGCTCGATCGATCGAGAATTAGACTCGACCGATCGAAAATTGTGCAGATTGACTTTTCTGCAGAATTTTTCAACTCAGCTTTAGCCCGGGTTGACGTGTAGGGTTTTATGTTTTGCTCTAGGTATAAAAGGGAAAACCCTAACCACGTTTTAGAAGAGTTCTTTTATGTTGTGTGTGTGAATCTTTTGTGAGATCTAGAGGTGTTTGCCTTTACATACACTTAGGGTTTTCAAACTCAAGATTGATGTCAAGAGTTTGGTGATCATTCAGTTGCAGATTCAAGAACTTAAAGATATAAAAGTAAGAGTGCTTGTGCTTGTTGTGAATTCAAGAAAGAAGTAGTCCGTGGACTCGGAGCTGTCACGTGGTCGTGGTACTAAGTTTTCTACTCGAGATAGCAATAGGATGTTAGTGGTCTAAGTTGCTACTATACAAACTTCAATTCTTTCATAGTGAATTCTATTTTACCTTGAGGATAGCTGGGTCAAATCCTCCTTAGGTTTTTTATCGGTTTGGTTTTCCTGGGTTATCATATCGTGTGTTCTTTATTTTCCGCACTTTACATGATATGATGTATATGTGTTAACCTAAAACTGCATAATTTACCTAAGTTAATCACTTGGTTAAATAACTAGGTTAATCTAGTTGGGTTTTAAGGGGTCTAAAAACGTTCAATTAACTTATTAAGTGTACACTTGAAAGACTACACATGAATAGTGCCTTTAATTATTGAATGCATTGATTGTATTTTGCTGTATTAAGATTTAAATAAACATCGGCTACTATCGTTTTAGACTTCTAATATATATATATATATATATATATATATATATAGGTTGGGTTCAACTTACACTTGGTGTAACTCTAAGTAATGTTACACCAACCAATAACTAGTTATATAATTCATATTTTGAAAATCTCACTGTTGAATTACATGTTCTATATGTTTTTAACTTTCATGCCAATTTTCATGTCAATTGGATATTATTTACCATTCGATCCATAAACTTATCTTTTATGCATTATTTTAAACTAAAAAAACTTGAATTTAAACAATTGATTGATGACATAATTATTAATTTTTGATTATCTTGAAATTTTACAAGAATGAAGAATATACAAAGATAATATAATCTAACGGTGGATTATCAAAATTCACATCCAATTAAAAAATATTGAGTGGTATAACATTACTTAAAGTTACTCCAGGTATAACTCTCTCTCTCTCTCTCTCTCTCTCTCTCTCTCTCTCTCTCTCTCTCTATACATATATATATATATATATATTAATGTTGTAACAAAATTCAATCATTTCATTTCAAAATAAATGAACAAGGTTTTGAGAATTCTATTCCATTGTGGTTCAATGTCTAGATTGTTCTTAATCATATACCTCTTCTATTCCATGGCGATAGTGTGGCAAAAGAGAACCACAAATTGAGGTGAACATTTATCACCACTAAGGATTACAAAATATCATACAATGAAAGAAAGAAAGAAAGAAAAAAAAAAAAAAAAAATCAGACCTTTCAATTGTAACATCCTACACCACTACCAAACCGACATCTTCATTCCATATTTGGGGAATACACCATTATTAATCCCATACCATCATGCTTCCTCTTAATAATTCTTGCTCCATTATTATCTAAAAAAATCACGTATACAAATCAATAACTCATAATCTTCACATGACTTTGAATTTGAAACAATAATTTGCCTTGGGTGGGCACTTTTGCATAGAAAGTAAAAACTGCCTCAAAGTGGAGGAGATCGAGTCCAATCTAAAAATATAACCAAACATGTGATATATAATAAACCATGAGAAAGTGGTCCAGTGAATAAATGAGACTACAATGATGAAAGGTTGGCTTTTCTGGAGTGTTTGGAGCTTAGTGATGATTTCCTTTTGCCTTTCTCAAGTTTCAATCATTCCATGCTTAACTTCTTCTACATTTTTATTTTTCCATGAATTGGGCAAAATTGATATTATTGGTAGCCCATCCGTGGTTCCATTGGTTTGAAATGGATCAGCATATCAGGGTCTCTAGGGGTTTTTTTTTGTTGTTGTTGAAAATATTCATTCAACAACAAAAATTCATGAGAACAAACAAATAAACCAGTAAATACATAAGAAGTACTTAAAAATTTTCATGCTCATAAAGAGTAGGTAAATTGTCATGGCATTCCTATTATTAATGTTGGGGATGGTCCTGGGCAGCATCCTACACAGGTATGCAAGAACACTGTTCTTAATTACAATATTGATCTTTTTGTTTGAGAGCCTGAAAGTGATCATGTTTGGAGAAAAGAAAGGCGTGTGTAAAAATGAACAAAACATTGAAGTGATTTTAAGAGAAATAAATAATTTAACGATAAATCAAGTGCACAAGAAGGATGGAGCAAATTGTGGCCTTCACTGAGAGTTTCCATGTGTCCCATGATCATTGTCCAGTATGCTACTTAGTATCTTCTGTAATGGAGAGGAGTCTTAATTTGTTTTGGTCTAGATACTATTTATACAACACAGGATATTACTAATGAAGCTTTGTCATAATTTAGAAAGGGATTAATTATAAAAAGTAATTTTTTTTCATTATTAATTAGTCATATATTAGAAGCCATTCCCATGGCAGATAAACACATGAAAGAAACAAAGAAATGGTTGACCTTTAAGCCCAGTTGTTCAATATTCATACTATTGGACTAATGGACAGTTGAAAACTCTAATTCTTCGCTGTAGGATGAAAAGATTGGTCCGAGATTTAAAATAAAAAAACCCTAGCAGAACATATCTTGTGACACTTGGCTGTCTATTTATTTATAACTATTCACTTATTTATAATGTGAGTGTTAAGCAGCACCTTGATTGCATCTTATATCCAAGGCTTGCTGAAAAGATAGGGTGAGGTGTTCATCTACAATTATCTTCATAGACAAGTAACAATGTTTTAAGACATCTTGGTGTGACATTAATTGTTTGTTTTCTCCTAATGTGGAGGGGGAGAATAAGGGGCTGTTTGGTTTTTGTGTTTTCATCACCCATAACTCAAGAATGGTGGGACCCATGGAGAGAAAACTTATTTGGATTTGTTTTCAAGTTTTGTTTCCATAACTCAATTATCTGATTTTTGAGTGATGAGTTATGGAAACTGAAAACACATTTTAGGTGTTTTTAAGTTATGGAAACAAAATTATGATAACATTGTTGTAAATATGTTCAAATGGTGGCCCCCATTTTTTGTGTCCTGTCTTTTCCTTGCTAGCTCATTGACTACCAACGGCTCTCTCATCCTTCAGACCATCTCTTTTCTTTTTTCTTTTTTTTTTTCCTCTTCCTCTTCTCTCCATACCCATTTGCCATTAACATAGCCCATCTTTCAAACCATCTCTTTTCCTCTTTCTTTTCTGAGATCATCATGAAATTTTTTTTTTGTTTTTTTGTTTTGTCTTTGTGGAGTAAATAGTGCTCTGCAATTTTTATGTGGGTACTGGGTATTGTGCTCAATTTCGTTCTAATATGATTTGTGTATTGTAATATGATATGTGTGTCCATGGCTTTATATAGCTACCTGATGATCTCAGCTGGGCAATTAATTCCAAGCAAAAATATGCTATTCTTTCATGATCTCAGCTCTGCAATTCTTTTTTTTTTTTTTTCATCACAGAATATTTTTGGTCTTCATTGCACTGCATGACCGGGTAAGGATGGGTTTGGATTTGAATTTTGGGTTTCAAAATACAAACATGAATGGGTTTTAAATTACTCATTCCTTGAACAAACATGAATGGGTTTCAAAATACCCATTACTTGTTTAGATTTCTTTATTGTACTTCTCAAGATAAAAAACAAAGGTGAGAGAGTACAAAAAGGGATAAGGTAGCACCGTGTTGGGTCAGACGAGATTGTTTGTGAAGAATGGAGGAAATGGGTCACGTTTCTTCATAGGTCATTGGCGCCGCTGGGTCACGACGGAGGAGATTGCGCTGCCGTACATGTTGGAGAGATGAGTGTTGTTCACTGGTGACGGTCCTAATGAGGTGAGGGAGCTTCTGAAATTTTTATGGGTTCGAGTTTGTGTTTTGGGAGAGTAACAAGGGTGAAGGGGAAACGAGAAAAGAGATAATGGTGGGGAATGGGTAGAGTCTGACCAATTTACAGGTATGAGTCCCACAAAAAAGTAGAAAATTGAGTGATGAGAAGTTGAGTGAAGTGTGCCAAATGGGTGGGGTATAGGAAATTGGGGTATTTTAAGTGATGAGTGACGAAAATTGAGTGAGGAGTGATTAGTGATGAAAAAAAAAAAAAAAAAAAAAACCAAACAACCCCTAATGTTTTGTATTTTCTGTTGGTGCATACACAATAATAATGGAAATAACACAATGTGAAACTGAATAATACTTCTGAATATTATTAACATAAAGAAGAAAAATTACACAACACTATTTGGACTAAGGCACGACGCTCGCTCTCTTTTAGGAGATTCAAGCCCTTTGTTGGCTAAACTTTGTAACCGGTGTAGACCTTATCTGACTTGTCTCCCCCAGGATACAACAGTCCAACAAATGTTGTATGGCTAGAATAGCTTCTGCATAAAGTGTTCCAGCCTAAAGCTCCACCAGAAAGAACATCCTTCCTTGCCAAAAACCTTTCTATTTTTTTTAGTGTATATTGCTGTGTATATTTTCAGTAACTTGGATTGGGTCTGCATGAGTCTATTTATTAGCTCAATGGGCTTTGCGAAATTACTACCCAATTTATTCTAATTAATTAGGTCCATTATTCTGATGTAGTGGGTGTTATAAGATTAATTGTTGGATATTAATCTGATGGGCTGGAGTTACCCAATAAATGGTGAGATAAGGAGTTTCTGAAGAATGAAAAGGCACAAATGGATAGTCCATTAAGTGGGTTAATGGCTCTTTATTTTCCATAGTAAAAATGGAGTATTAATTCGGGTCATTTACTCACCAATGGATATGGTAATTATTATGAATGGGCTGTCAAGTAGGAGGATCCAAGAGGCTGATTCATTTCCATTTTTTATACCTCTACTCTTCACCTCCCCTTTGCGCACGTGTCTAGCCCAATATCTGAGACAATTCATGTTTGCCCATTAATCACCACAATTAAAAAGAATAAAATAGTCTCTCTCTTTTTCAATGTGGGATTAAACATTTTCACTAATTTCTCATCTTCCATATTCACTCCCACATCTTTACATTTATGTTGTAACATTTATTCATTTTAATCATTTAATATTAAAATGCTCTAACAATCCACCACTCATTTTAATATTAAATTTTTTAGTTAAAGAGAGATTACTAGGCAAAGACGGGTCACTATGCATCATGAAGGTGTGCTCTGCATTGAACCTGCACGTAGTAAAACAGCGATCTCAACTCCAGAGTCATAGTGGTCTCTGTAAGAAGTTTAGACCCCTTAAACCCAAACATATTAACCTTGATAATTAGCCAAGTGATTAACTTAGGTAAATTAAACAAATCTAGGTTAACACAAATATATCATATCATGTAAAAGTGCGGAATAATAAAGAACACATGATATGATGACCCAGGAAAACCAAACCGGTAAAAAACCTGGGGAGGATTTGATCTAGCTATCCTCAAGGTAAAACGAATTCACTATGAAAGAATCGAAGTTTACACAATAGAGACTTAGACCACTAACATCCTATTGCTACCTGCCTATAGGAAACTTACTACCATGACCACGTGACAGCTTCGAGACCACGGACTCCTTCTTTCCTTGAATTCTCAGCAAAGCACAAGCACACTTGCTTGTATATCTTGAAGCTCTTTTATTCTGCAACTGTATGATTACCAATCTGTTGATATGAATCTAGAGTTTGGAAACCCTAAGTGTATGTGAAGGCAAACACCTCTAGATCTAACAATTAGATTCACAAACACCGCAAAACAGAACTTTAAAAACGTGGTTAGGGTTTTCCCTTATATACTTAGGGCAAAACATAAAACCCTACACGTTAAATGGGCTAGGGCTGAGTTGGAAAATTCTGCAGAAAAACGATCTGCACGACTTTCAATCGATCGAGTCTAATTTTCGATCGATCGAGCCTGACAGATCTGCGCAGTGAACTGCAATAACTCGATTCCAACTTTACATGAAAAAATACAGACTTAACAAAAAACTCAAAGTTCACAAAATAAATAGCCCATTACAAAACAAAAAGCCCTACTAACAAATTCAACCTAACTACTATCTATCAGTTGCTAAAGTAGACAGCAGCACGACTGAGTCAACCTGTATATTCCTGTAACACTTAACAAAAACATAAACACATGTGTGGAAAATACAAGTAACATAAAAAACTTCTTGATTTCACATAACACAAAATAAAGACATATATCATGAATAACATCATAAATGTAAATCGATAAGTAATGTAGTATAGTGAAATAAGAAACATATACATAAAAAAAATGTATCTCAAATATATCTCCCCTATCATGAGCCAAAAATGAAAATACACAGTGAAGCACCTAGATACAATCTAAAAGCTCCACAAACTCCTCAGTATCACAAAAAAGATACAAAACTCCCCCTAAGACAAAAATATCCCCTACAAGATCTCCCCTACAAGATATGTACTCCACAATAGAATGTACTCCCCCTTTTTGTGACGAATTACCAAAGGGCACTCACTCATCATCAAAAGGAGGCGGCGGAGGAGAACGACGAAAACTCGTCAAATCCGCCCTTAAAGCTCGAAGCTCATCAAGTACATCCACTAGAAGCTGACCATGAGCTGCTTGAATGGTCATGACAGTGTCCAAAGTCCGACGAATATCAAAAACATCCGAAGGAGATGGTGGAGGAACAGCAGCAGCAGCAGCAGGATTAGTAGACGTCTCAGCCACAGGAGCATTTGTAGAAGAAGAAAGAGGTGGAGTGACACTAGAAGGCTCTACCCTAGGACGCTTAGAGCTAGCTCGAAGCTGAGCAGCCCTTTGCCTCAGAAAGGTAGCACCTATAGGAGCAATAATGTGAACGGGCTCAGAAGTAGGGAAATCACCTAAACCTAGATGAAGAAGAATCCTATGAATAAAGATAGGAAAGAATAAAGCATGAGCCGTAGAACTATTCCGATGCACTTCATTCAAAGAACGAAGAAACAGATGTGGAAAACTGATAGGAGCATCAGTGACAAGAGCATACAAAAACACACATCGCTCAATAGGGATGGTGTGAAGATGAAAAATGGGCTACAAGGAATGACATGCAATCCTAAAGAAAAGGTAATGAAGCTCAGAAAGTTTAGTAGACGTGATCCGAGGATCAGAACCCCACTGGATAGAAGACCTAGTGATGTAAGACATCACGTCATCAAGGGGAGGAGACTCATCATAAGGAAAGACTGGATGATCTACCAAAGGCACCCCAAGAGCATCAGACACTACCGAAGGGGTAATGCGATACTCCACACCTCGTATCCAACTCTTAACTAGAGTGTTGGAATCATAGACGTGGATAGAGAGGTTCGAGTAAAACTCTCTAATCAAGGTAGCCAGAGGCGGATAATCTATATCTAGCAAAGGTAACCAGCCCCTACGCTCAAAGTTACGCCTCACCTCATCATTAACCTCATCTAAAATGACCCTACGCTCACCCCAAATGTGACGCCTAAGGTTAATGGTCTCATATGTCTCCTGATTCTTCTTACTAGGAAACCTATCACTATCAAAGGAAGGTGAAGGAACAGAAGTCCTATGGGCTCTGGTTTTTCTAGGCATGATGCTAAGGACAGAGTTGAGAGACACAGATAGAAAAGAACAGACAAAAATCAAGGGCAGACTGCAAGTTAGCACAGCAAAAAGTATAGAAATAACAATTCTATATGATGCATGAGCAAGATATCCAAATGATGCGTGAACTAATGCAGTGACACAGTTCAACTATGATCCAAATTCACAAAATTGACTTGAGCATGAAATTTATATAAAAAATTCCCAATTTTCAAAAACCCAATTTTACAAAACACAACAAATTGAGAAATTGATTAACACAACAGTTATAAAACTCAATATAATGATCAAATTAATCAATCTAACAAGCCAATTCCATCAATTTATATCAAATTGAACAAAAACCCCAAATTCGGCAATTTCAAGCCCTAGATTTTCAAATTTTTCGTAAAACACCAAATTAACCAAATTAAACCACTTATAATACTTGTATATGGTGTCCCCACAAAAACCCATTGATTTAATGTGATAGAAAACAATCAGAATCATCTCAAATTTAAAAAAGAAAAAGCCCAAACATACCCAAAGAAATGCATGAAAAATGCATGAAAAACTGAAAATAAAATCAAAAGGAGGGGTAAAAGAGACTTACCGGCCTTGGGAGAGAGATCTTTTGCAAAAAGATTGGAGGAAAACGACAAAAATAGCAACAGGTGTCTTGACTGGTTGGTGAGAGACAAAATAGAGTTGAAAAGTTTTTGAAAAAGTGAAGAACACGTCAAAGGAAATTCTTTCTAAAAAACTCTCAGCCCGATTTTCGATCGATCGAAAATTAGATTCGATCGGTCAAAAATCATTTGATTGATCCAAAACCAATTGAGTATCGATCGAAACACATAGAGACTTTCCATGGTTTTTTTGAATAATTTTGATCGGTCGAAAAACAGATTCGATTGATCGAAATTCTGGAAAAAATAAATTTTTAAAAAATGAAGCATTTTTAGTGCAAAAACTCAAAGCATTAGATTTTATGAATAAAATGCATAAGTATGAGATGAAATGTTTTTCAAAAACACATGTAGTTATCCCAGATCCCCCAAAACAAGATTATCTTTTAATTCTCCCTCAAGAACTCAAACAGCAAACATGTTCTGCATCAAATTCAAGATATTTTCAAACTTGGTTGGTTAGACCAAAAATCACACAATAACATGTACACAGTTTAGCAGAGAATAACTTGTGTAGTATGTGCAACTAGCAGAAGTTTGAGAGACATGTGAGGTGATATGCACATAGTGATCAATCACAATTTCTACAAAATTCATCACATGAATTTGAAAGAGACTATAACTTAAAGAGTTACATCATATAACTCTCACATCTCCTAGAATAAAAGCTTGCAATCATGTAAGTTTCTTGATTTGCCTCATAATTAATATCAATTTTAATTGATCAGAAACTTATTAACAAAGCCGGGATAATGTACACACCAATTTTATTTGAATTGTGAATTTGTTATAACCCAATAATGTACACACCAATTTTAGCATTTTAACAGAGGCTACACCTTATGTTCTTGTTGTGCATGTGCTACACTTTCTCGAGCACAAAATCTTACGATATGCACTAAGGTGTTCATGATTGGCTAATAAACAGTGGTGAGATGGTTATTTATGCCTTTCTCAAAAAGTTCAAGTCCGACAATCAAAGAAATATGACTTCAAGATCAAGATCATGAGATCAACAACTATAACATTTTCCCACACAACATGCACTACAAAACTCATACTAGTAAAGTGCAATAAAATAAGCTCATCTAAGCTAAACAAAGTACATAAACATGTTATGCAAAATAGATTGACCAACCTTGTCTTCAAATTCAAGAAAAGTATAGCAAAAACACATTTTGCACACAACAAATTTTTTTTTTTTTTTATATAAAGAGAAAAAAAACAACCTAGAATGAAATGCATGGATGTTATGCAATGCAAATCCTAAAAAAAAAAAAAAAATAGTTACAAAAGATAGAACAATAAAGCACAAGGACCATGCCAGACAGACCTAATTAGGTCTAGCCTTTTGCATCCAAAACCTTTTAGATGCAACTCTTGCATTGGAGTTATGATTCATATTAGAATTCTGAGCAACTCCAGGATTGGAATAAAGGTTTAACGCCTTTACCAATTCACCAATAAGTACCATAGGATCTTGTGCTTGAGGCACATGTACTTTAGATTTATTTGCTCGCTTTGCAGCTTGCAACTTGAAACAATTTGGACGAATGTGTCCAGAATTTTCACAAAAATGACAAACCCATGCAGGCTTATCAAGCAATTTGCCCTTAGAAGAATTAGAAGCTCTATAATGAGACTCTTGAAGATCAACCCTAATCTTCCTAGGTGGAGTAACATCTACAGATTTAACAAGTTCACTCACCAAAGGTTTGACAATCTCACTCTTAGGAGGTTCAGTAGAGGGAACAAAGTTTGTGGAATGAGATTCAAGCACAGAGATGCTTTCCACAAAACCTAAACCAGTTTTGTCAGAAGGAGACTTTTGAACACTCAACATGTGATCAAGTTTGGAGCTTGCAGACCTATTAGATTGTTCTCTAGTAACAGATAATTCAAGTTCTAAATTTTTAATTTTATCAAGTAAAAGCATGTTCTCAGTTTTCACATTATTCAAAAGCTCATTAGCATCAAACAATTTCACAAGCAAATTTTTCTTATCAAGTTCAAGAGATGCAATTTTCTTTAAGCCTAAATCCACATGCATAACATCCTTTGCAACAACTTTGCAAAGTTTATTAAAGGCTTCCTGTAAATCTGCATCTTCAGAGAGCTCCCCATCAGAAGGGTTCTCTTCAATAGACATGCTTTCATTAACTACAGTAGTAGCAGTGAAAGCAATGAAGTTTCCATCCTCATCACTGGCGGATTCATTGTCAGAAACTTCATCGTCACTAAGGGTCACAGCCATAGCCTTACCCTTAGACTTCAAGTATGTAGGACATTCAGATTTCATATGACCATACCCTTGACATCTATAACATTATTGTCCCATAGAATTATTAGCGGGTTGACCAACTTTCTCTTTAGGTTTTTTCGTGTTATTAACCTTAGTGGGATCAGTCCTCCTAAAATTTCAAGGTTCAGCAGTGTTCTTGCCTCTTGCCCTTCTGTTATTGTTCCTAAGAAAGTTTCTAAAGTTCTTGGCAAGATAGGCAATCTCCGTCGCAGAGAGTTCATCATCAAATCCACCATCCTCAACATCATCAACAGACTTAAGAGCCATTGATTTGGATTTGTTAGTCTTGGGTAGGTCCAATTCATAGGACTGAAGAGATCCTACAAGTTCATCAACAGGGATGGAGTCCACATCCTTGCTTTCAGTGATGACAGTCACTTTGGGTCTAAAATCCTTAGTCAACGATTTAAGAATCTTCCTAACAATTTTAGGTTGATCATAGATTTCACCCAAATTATATGCAGAATTAACAATATCATTCAGTTTAGCATAGAACTCATCAAAAGATTCATCATCATTCATTCTAATACCTTTAAATCTAGTAGTCAATTACTGCAACTTATTAATCTTAACTACCTTTGTGCCTTCATGCACAGTCTGGAGGATATTCCAAGCAGTATGAGCAACCTCAACATTAGAGATTCTCTTAAATTCCTCCATAGAGACAGCATTGAAAATAGCATTCATAGCTTTGCTATTGAAAGCAGCTGCCTCATTTTGAGAAGTTTGCCACTCACTCACAGGAGTAGTGGGCTTCTCCCATCCATATTCAACAGAGTTCCAGACTCTCTCATCAAGAGATTTCAAGAATACTTTCATCCTTACTTTCCAATAAGCATAATTGTTCCCATCAAAATGAGGTGGAACAACAAGAAAGTATTCGCGTTCCATGACAACAGGGCTCAAGGATCAGCTCAAAGATCAAAGGATCAAAAACAAAAAGCTACCCGCTCTGATACCACTTATAAGAAGTTTAGACCCCTTAAACCCAAACAGATTAACCTAGATAATTAGCCAAGTGATTAACTTAGGTAAATTAAACAAATCTAGATTAACACAAATATATCATATCACGCAAAAGTGTGGAATAATAAAGAACACATGATATGATAACCTAAGAAACCAAACCGGTAAAAAACCTGGGGAGGATTTGATCTAGCTATCCTCAAGGTAAAACGAATTCACTATGAAAGAATCGAAGTTTACACAATAGAGACTTAGACCACTAACATCTTATTGCTACCTGCCTGTAGGAAACTTACTACCATGACCACGTGACAGCTCCGAGACCACGGATTCCTTCTTTCCTTGAATTCTCAGCAAAGCACAAGCACACTTGCTTGTATATCTTGAAGCTCTTTTATTCTGCAACTGTATGATTACCAATCTCTTGACATGAATCTAGAGTTTGGAAACCCTAAGTGTATGTGAAGGCAAACACCTCTAGATCTAACAATTAGATTCACAAACACCGCAAAACAGAACTCTAAAAACGTGGCTAGGGTTTTCCCTTATATACTTAGGGCAAAACATAAACCCTACACGTTAAATGGGCTAGGGCTGAGTTGGAAAATTTTGCAGAAAAACGATCTGCACGACTTTTGATTGATCAAGTCTAATTTTTGATCGATCGAGCTTGACAGATCTGCACAGCGAATTCTGTAGTAACTCGATTCCAACTTTACATAATAAGACATACTTTGAGCAAATCTAAAACAAGACTAAATATTGTGTTGATCATGGTTTGCCAACATTACAAATTGAAGTTCTAATACATTAGTTCCTAATTCCTTAGAATCTAACAGTCTCCGACTTGAACTAGGACTACTTTAGGGAAATTAAGTATCACTGCTTACACATAACAACCCAAGTGTTGATATGAGCTTTTATAGCTAGCACTTTACGGTCGTGTGTTGATCCCAGTTTCATGAGTGTATTTGAGATTAAGTCCAAATCTCATAGGTAGCGGCCCCACCCCCACACTCACATAGGTGAAATTTTTTCATGGGTGCTCCTGTAATTCTGACACTCCACTCATACGAGCTACAAATTTCATTAAGAGTTTTTACTCAACCTCTCCACATTACAGGATAAATGCACTTACATCATAGGAATGAACAATTAAAAAAATTATTTACAAAATAAATAATAAATAAATAGTGCATTTCTTACGACCATCGTATGATTCGTTTTTCCCATTGAACCCAATTCTCAGGATCTCTGGTCCTTAAGTTGGGTATCGTCATACATGGCTTATGATTCTATGGACTTTAGTCCCATACCCCTCGATGTATTCTAGACCCTATCTTTTGCCAAGGCCTTGGTAAATGGATCTGCAAGATTATCATTAGATTTAATATAATCCATAGTTATGATGCCACTACTCAAATAAGATCGCACGGTACTATGCTTTCTTCTTATAAATCTGGATTTACCGTTATAGTAACGGTTTTTAACTCTACCAATTGCGGCAATGCTATCATAATGAATTAATATGTGTGGAATTGGCTTTTCCCAAAGTGGAATTTCATATAACAAATCTCTTAGCCAATTTGCCTCTTCACTAGCTGAAGCTAATGCTATTAATTCAGCTTCCATTATTGAATTAGCAATTATTGTTTACTTTTTAGATTTCCAACAAATAACACCACTACTTAAGGTAAAAATATAACCAGTGGTAGAGGGAGAATCACCTGACAAAGTATTCCAATCGGCATCACTAAAAGCTTCAATCACAGCAGGGTATTTTTTTATAAAATAAGCAATAGCTTTTAGTACCAATTCAATATCTCATGACTCGTTCAAT
Organism: Lithocarpus polystachyus; assembly: GCA_033629205.1. Lineage (NCBI taxonomy): Eukaryota > Viridiplantae > Streptophyta > Magnoliopsida > Fagales > Fagaceae > Lithocarpus > Lithocarpus polystachyus. Next base: position 4,319,238 of record CM066165.1, read on the forward strand.
AGCTAGCCAATGATCTTTACTAGGCTTGCTAGTAAATCTCCTTAGCACTCCTACTGCATATGCAATGTCAGGTCTAGTACAATTAGTAGCATAACGCAAACTACCAATGATACTAGCATAATTCTTTTGATTAAAAATCTCATTATCATTATTCACAAGAAATAAATAAAGACCAGAATCAAAAGGAGTAGCTACACTTTTGTGATCACGAAAATTATATTTTCTCAATATTTTCTCAACATAATGTGATTGATCAAGAAATATTTCATCACATATTTTTGTAATTTTTATGCCCAAAACAAAACTAGCCTCACCAAGATCTTTCATATCAAAATGGCTTTTAAGCATATTTTTTGTCTCATTTATAACATGCATATTTGAGCCAAAAATCAACATATCATCCACATAGAGGCTAATAATAACATGCAAATTATTCCATGATTTAGAATAAATACATTTATCACATTCATTTGATTTATAGCCATTCTCAATCATGCAAGAATCAAATTTTTCATGCCACTACTTAGATGCTTGTTTTAAGCCATATAGGGATTTAGTTAGCTTACATATCTTGCTTTCTTGTCCAAGCTCTACAAAGCCTTCGGGTTAATCCATATAAATCTCTTCCTCTAGGTCCCCATTTAGAAAAACAGTTTTTACATCCATTTGATGAATTTTCAAATAAAAAATTGCAGCAATTGCAATTAACAATCTAATAGATGTAATTCTTGTTACCGAAGAAAAAGTATCAAAGAAATCAAGATCAACTTTTTGTTTAAAGCCTTTTGCAACAAGCCTAGCTTTAAACTTATCTATTGATCCATCCGGTTTCAACTTTTTTCTAAGGACCCATTTACAACCTATGGTCTTACAACCCGGTAGAAGATTTACTAATTTCAAAGTTCTATTAGAAATTAGAGATTTCATCTCATCATTTACAGCCTCTTTCCAAAATATAGCATCAAGTGATGTTAAAGCCTCTTTTAAATTTTGGGGATTTTCCTCAATGTCAAGAACATAATAATCAGGACCAAAATCCTTTTCAACTCTAACTCTTTTACTCCTAGGTTCCATTTCAAAATTTTCTTGATTTTGTAAATGAGAAGTAGAAGAATTAGGTTGTGACAAAATATTTTCTTCACCCCCACTATTTTTCAATTTAAAAGGAAATTTTTCTTCATGAAAAATTGCATCACCAAACTCAAACATTATTTTGTTTTCAAGATCAAAAAATCTATAGGTTGCACTAGTAATTGCATAACCAAGAAAAGCACAAGTAGTAGCTCTTATACCTAATTTAGGTATTTTAAGGTCAGTAAACCTTACATAAGCAAGACAATCCTATACTCTTAAATATCCCAAGTTTGGCTTATGTCCTTTCCACGTCTCAAAATGTGTGGTATGTGACTTTTTATGTGGCACCCTATTCAAAACATGACATGCAGTTAAAATAGCTTCACCCAAAAAATGTAAAGCTACACCAGATTCAATTAACATGGCATTTGTTAACTCAATTAGAGTTCTTTTTTCTTTCAACCACACCATTAGAAGTAGGTGAATATGGTGCAGTAGTTTCATGGATAATACCCAATGATTGAACAAATGAGTTGAATGCACTTGATTCATACTCACAGCCTCTATCACTTCTTATTCTTTTTATTTTTCTACCGAATTGATTTTCAACTTCTTTTAAAAAATCTTGAAATTTTTCAAAAGCATCACCTTTATTTTTCAACAAATAAATAGTTGTATATTTTGAGAAATCATCAATAAAAGTGATAATATATTTATTTCCACCACGAGTTAAAATTTGCTCAAATTCACATAAATTGGAGTGAATTAACTCAAGCAATTTGGTATTTCTTACAACACTTTTATGAGGCCTTTTTATAATCTTAGCCGAACTACAAGTTTCACATTTTTCAAAATCTTTTGATAGCCTTGTAATTAATCCTAAACTACTCATTTTCCCACATATCTACTATTTATATAACACAAACGAGCATGCCAAAAATTAATAAAAGAAAGCATATAAATTGAATTGGTTGATACTTTATTATTCTCAACATTCAATTTAAACATTTCATCACAAGCATAATCCTTGCCCACAAATAATCCCTTTTTAGTGATTACATAGTTAATTCCATAGTTTGCTTGAAGCCAACCTTGTTAAGCAAAAAATATGACATCAAATTCTTCCTCATAGACGAAGTGTAAAGTACATCTTTAATGTTAGCACACGTCCAGAAGTGAATTTCAATTCAACCTCATCACTCCCAAGAACCTTGGTTTTCCTAGAGTCATCAGGCATAACAGTTTTTTTTTTCTTCAAAAGGAGTGTACAACTTGAACAAATTTTATCATAGCAGATGTGCCTATTAGCACTAGAATCTGCCCACCACCCTTCAACATATTGCACCATATTGATGTCTGTAATCATAGCCACTAAAGGCTCTTCGGTTACGTTAGCCTGCGGGACAAATTCATGTTTCCGAAATTTGCAAATTCGAGCGATATGCCCACTCTTGCCATAGACAAAAAAGTATCTATTAAATTGATCTTGTGAAGAGGGTCCTTAGTTCTTATTGTAATTTTTATTCGGGTTTCCCCTTCCTTGATATCTATTATTATTTTTAAAGGCTCTCTTTTTAGGCTTCAATTGACCATTTTTAGGAAAATGATTTTTGGGCATATTATTATTAGATGAAATAAGGTTTACCTTTGTGGTGGAATTACCATTGCTCTCTTGTGCCATGAGTGCATATTGTCCTCTAGCCTCCTCCTCCAAAAGGATTCGTGTGATCAAAGTCTCCAAGGATGTCTCTTTTTGTTTGTGCCGCAAAGTCTTTTGGAACTCCCTCCAAGATTATGGTAGTTTATCAATTATGCCATCTACCCCCAAATTGTCTCAAATCTTTATGCCTTCGGATCTCAATTCTGCCACGATCATTTGGAAGTCTTGTGCTTGATCCACCATCGATTTTCCATCCACCGTTTGGTAACGGAAAAATCTACTAGCAACATACTTCTTTGCACCAGTCTCTTCGGTATCATACTTGCTTTGTAAAACTTTCTAAATTTTCTTAGCAGAATTATAAGTTTTATCATAATAATCATAAAAATGATCGGCAAGACAATTCAAAAGATAAGAATGACAATTGTATTCATCTTTTGTATTCTTACCTATTTTTTCTTGATGGAGACTATATTTTTTCTCACTCATCTCATCGGTAGGAATCTTTGATGGATTCTTGTCAGTGAGGATGTAGGCGACTTTGAGAAGACTCAAGTAGAAGAGGACCTTTCCTTTCCACCTCTTGAAGTTGGCTCCCTTAAAGCAAAAGGGCTTGTTGAGATCTCTAGCTGGCTCATTTGGTTTCTCTTGTGTAGGTTCCATGTATTGAATCTCCTTAAAATTGTTGGTGCAAACACAATAATAATGGAAATAACATAACGAGAAACTGAATAATACTTCTAAATATTATTAATATAAAGAAGAAAAATTACACAACACTATTTGGACTGAGACGCGACACTCGCTCTCTTTAAGGAGATTCAAGCCCTGGTTAGATAAACTTTGTAACCGATGCAGACCTTCTTTGACTTGTCTCCCCCAGGATACAATAGCCCAACAAATGTTGTATGGCTAGAACAGCTTTTGCACAAAGTGTTCAAGCCTAAAGCTCCACCAAAAAGAACACCCTTCCTTGCCAAGAACCTTTTTTTTTTTTTTTGTGTGTGTATATTGCTGTGTATATTTTCAGTAACTTGGATTGGGTCTGCATGATTCTATTTATAAGCTCAATGGGCCTCACGAAATTATTATCTAATTTATTCTGATTAATTAGTTCCATTATTCTGATGTAATGGGTGTTACAAGATTAATTGTTGGATATTAATCTGATGCGCCAGAGTTACACAATTAATGATGAGATAAGGAGTTTCTGAAGAATGAAAAGGCCCAAATGGATAGTCCATTAAATGGGTTAATGGCTCTTTATTTTTCATAGTAAAAATGGAGTATTAATTTGGGCCATTTACTCACCAACGGATATGATAATTATTCTGAATGGGCTTTCAAGTAGGAGGATCCAAGAGGCTGATTCATTTCCATTTTTTATACCTCCACCCTTTACCTCCCCCTTGCGCACGTACCTAGCCCAATATTTGAGACAATTCATGTCATCCCATTAATCACCACAATTAAAAAAAAAAAAAATAGCCTTTCTCATTTTCAATGTAGGATTAAAAATTCTCACTAACTTCTCATCTTCCATATTCACTCCCACATCTTTACATTTATGTTGTAACATTTATTCATTTTAATCATTTAATATTAAAATGCTCCAACATTTTCATTTGATGATTTTATTTATTTATAATTTTGTCATATTTTAATTGCTAGTAGTAAGTTTCACACAGTTCAATTCAAAGATCTATTCTTGCTTTCGTGTGCAATTCAGGCTCTCTTGGATGTGTATGCCATTGAAAGAGAGTTAGGGAAACTAGATGGCATCAAGGTTGGGCTAGTGGGTGATCTTGCTAATGGAAGGACTGTCCGTTCACTTGCTTACTTGCTTGCCAAGTACCAAGATGTGAAGATCTACTTTGTGTCTCCTGATGTGGTAAAAATGAAAGTAAATGTTGATCCAATTGTCCTCGAAGTGATATGAATTTAAATGAACATTAACCAGTGAAGAAAATCACTGGTTTATTTGTTTGTTCTCATGAATTTTTGCAAATTACTATGGATGTTGATAAGGATCCAAGGGCTGCTTATTTTAGACAAGCAAATAATGGACTTTATATACGGATGGCTCTTTTGCAACTCTTACTTGTCGGGTGTTGAAATTGCTAGTTTCAAATTTATGAAAATTCATCAAATTCTATGTAGCTGTGGAGGTGGAACCTTATGAAAATGGAGGTGGAAGAGCAATGGATGAGAGATAAATGTGTAGTGGATGAGAAAGAGAGAGCAGAGATAAAAATATACATATTTTTGGGATTAGAGATAGGTATGGAATGTTATAAATAAGGATAACAAATGAGATCCTTATCAGAATATCAGCATTAATAAGTGTATTTTTTTGACCATTGGATCTACTTAAATCCAATAGTTTAGAAAAGGTGTAACTTGAACTCATCTCTCTCTCTCTCTCTCTCTCTCTCTCTCTCTCTCTCTCTCTCTCTATATATATATATATATATATATATTGTAAAATTGTGATTTACAACTATGCTTTATGTTAGATTTATTCCATGACAAAAAGTGTTGTAATTGCATTAATTTATTTCATCGTATTTTGTAGGATTTTATTGTATTGGGTTCAGTATTAAGTTGGTAAAGAATTAAGCATGCAATGAAGATCAGTGTAGTTTTGCAACTAGCTCACAAGAAGTTCGCGAATAAAGGTTCCTGCGAAAAGGTCACATGAGAAGCACATGCTGGAAGCTGAAGAAACAAGTGCCAGACTGCATTTCACGAGTACTTTGCGAGGCAGGCCATCTTGCGAGGTACCCGTGAAATTCTCTGCTTGGAGGATTTTAAGTGTAATTTTCTTACCCTTCACCCATACTATATATCCTCATTACCCAAAAAAGTGTAAGGAGGCCATTCAAAGGGAAAACTCTAGATAGTTTCTACAACACACCCACCTTTTAGAGAGAGAGAGAGCTACTCATCCTTTAGTGAGAAATTATTGTAGTCTCTTCTCCTTCCCTTTTCCATTGTTATACCTTAAGAGGAGATTTGTACCCAAACACAACCCACACCTATTCAGAGTGCAGAGAGTATCTTGGAGTTTAGGAAGCATTTGGGATTTGCCAAAAGAAGCCAGTGAGGCTTGGCGGATGCAATTAGATAGTATTGTGGGATCTAGATAACTAGTGAAGACAAGATTCTGATAAGTCTATTGGTAGCAGGTGCTTGAAGGGCTCAAGTACATTAGGTAGACTAGATTTGGAAGGTCTTTTGTTATTCATATACTTTAACTTTATTCACTAGTGGATTGATTTCGACTTAGAGGGTCGTAGAGAGGTTTTTCACCGAGTTCTTCAGTTTTCTTTTCAATAATACGTCTTGGTGTTGTCCTGTGTTTGCACCTCTCTTCTCAGCTCTTTAAGATTGTTATTTATTGTTCATTGTGGTTGTATATGGTTTAGAGTAATGTTACCTATTTATTGCGCATATTTACTCTTGTTTTGCACTTTGTTAAGTTAGAGTAAAAGTAATCTAACTGTAACTTTAAAATTAGGGTCTGAACAAGCTCTAATGTTTTCACACTAATTTGAGCTATATATACATATATATATATATATATATATATATATATATATACATATATACACACACACGGTGGGCGACCATGGGAGCCAACAAGAAGACGATATTAAACTTCCAATCTTAGAGTCCAAGAATAGCACTTAACTACTTCTCTTCATATTCTACCTCCCGAGTAAAAGAAATAATTTGAAATGTTTACGAATTTGGATGTTAACTTATTGTTGTCTACACGTTCATGTTCTAAAAAACCTTGTAATGTGATTTATAGTTAGGAAAATGCTCCTCTATTCACCTCAACGTGATAAGGTAAAATTTTTTGTTGTTGAACAAAAGATCTGAATGTCAAACTCTCCATACGCCCAATATATATATATATTGGAGAGAGAGAGAGAGAGAGAGAGAGAGAGAGAGAGAGAGAGAGAGAGAGAGAGAGAGAGAGAGAGAGAGAGAGAGAGAGAGAGAGAGAGAGAGAGAGAGAGAGAGAGAGAGAGAGAGAGGATCATATTTTAATGCTAATTATAATTAATTAAGTCAAATATCCTAATTATTTCAAATTCTTATAATTAATAAGACAATGAAATCTCCAAATATCTTTTTTTTTTTTTTTTCGTTTTCTTTTTTGTGTGAAAATTCTCTTAATATCATATTACCATAATCAATGAATTTATTTATTTATTTTTTTTTTTGTTAAGAGAAAGGAGATAAATCAATCATCAAATGTCGTACCCTTGGTCCTATTTTCTTGCTCAAAATTTTTGATATATTTGACACTTATTAAACAAATGGTAAAATACATATTTGGTCCTTAACCTTTACGCCATATTTCAATTTAGTCCTTAACCTTTCAATTGTGTTAATTTGGTTCACAACCTTTCAATTTTGTGTCAATTTAGTCATTGCTGTTATATCCTAGATGAAAATTGCTAAAATGACAAACGGCCAAAATAAAATTTAAGTTCATTGTCACATCAATCGAAGCAAATTTTTTTTCTTGGCCATTTGACACATCATCAATTTTTATCTAAAAGATAGCGGCAGAGATTAAATTGACATAGTACTAAAAAAATGGGGACTAAATTGACTCAATTGAAAGGTTAGAAATCAAATTGAAATATAGTATATAAGATAGGGACCTAATACGTAGTTTACTCTTAAAAAAATTATTGAAATAATGTAATCTTTATAAAGAAAATGCTAAAGTTATTAATGAATGTAATTGCTGTTAAACAACAAAATAAATAAATATTTAAATACTTTTTAATGTGATTAATGATACATCAATTAGTAAACTTTATGAAGCAAAATTTGGAATGACAATTCTATGTCCGCTTTTAGTGTTCCCATTTTTACTCCCCAAACTAAAATATGCTATGTGCTTAAAAAAAAAAAAAAAAATTCCTTTATAAGGAAATAAAGAGACTGTGTGGGGAGCTAAGATTAGTGGAGGCTGGAGCACACAGTGAAAATATGAAATACTTAAAGTGGAATAGAATATTTATATTAGTAAAATTTGGAGTAGTACTTAGTATTCCTAACATTACTTTTTCACTGATAGAGAAAAATAGTAATCAAGCTAGGGTTTATTTTTGTCCAAAATACAATGATATTTTTATAAAACAAAAAGTTTCCTTCTTTTAGATAATCGGGTGATTATATACGAAAAGAAAAGTAGATGATGAAACCCATGCAAAAGTTGCAGCAAAACTACGAGATCAATTCTCTGTGACGTAAACGGTGTCGTCTTGGCTCATCACAATCCATGCCAGTGCCCCTGTACTATATTCCACAGCTGCGTTTTGTGCTGCGTCTCTCACAATGCGACATGATTAATCGTATGAATGTGATTGATTAATCCATTTACACGACCTCATCAAACTCTAAACTATAACAATAATGAAAATAGATATTCACTAAAGCGTGTAGTAAATGTTAAAACAAGTTTTGCATGTGCTATGGATCATGATTTTTGAGTTTATTAACTGTTTCATCAGCAACACAAATCGCATTCTCTACAGTTTTTTCTAGATAGAATACAGATCAATAGCATAGTTGTGCATAAATGTGTGATGGCCAGTGTGATACTAAGTTAGGAAAGAAATGCAATATGGCATTAGCCCTATTTATTATATAAATCGAACCCTTTGCAGACCTTTTATTGCACTCAATAAGGGAGTTAATCTCAGTTCAAACATGAAGCTTTTCGGTTCCAAGGTTTCGCCATTGTTGCTGTTTATGTTGGTCATGACAACATTGGTGTGGCAAGGCCAAGCTACGCCTTGTGGTAGCACTTTCTTCTCAGCACTTGTTCAGCTGATACCTTGCAGGGCATCAGTTTCTCCTTTTAGCCCTATCCCACCAACTGAGGGCTGCTGCAGTGCCATTAAAGCTTTAGGCCAGCCTTGCTTGTGTGTGCTTGTGAATGGACCTCCGATATCTGGTGTGGACCGGAACATGGCCATGCTGCTCCCTGAAAAGTGCACTGCAAACTTCGAGCCATGTAAATTTCTCTTTTTTTCAAAGATAAACTATCATTTGTTCCAAAAATTTAATGAGTAACCTAAAAAATGAGATTCTTAACTTTATTAAGTGAAGTTAAAGGTTTGATATTATGATAAATTATCAAATTGTCTCCAAAAAAAAAAAAAAAAAAAAAGCTTGAACTGTTTAGAAAATAGTAAATTAATTTTAACTATTATTTTAACTTCTGACTTAATTATAAAGGCATAGAAACTTTGTAAGACACACAAAATTGTCTGTAAGTAGTATTTTTGGCATTGCATTTGAGTATAACAAGTTTGGCACCTAATTACATTTAAGAACAGTGCCATTCTCTGAGCCCTTTGCAAATTTTGGCCTTGTTCCCAGTTTTTCTTGCTGTTATAATGTGTTAAAAAGAATTAATCAATGAAAATCCTTGGCTTAAACTCAAAAACTCTGAATATGAGTATGTATGTGATTTGACCTAAACTCCAAATCATTACGAACACATACCACATTGAAATTGCACTTGTCCCACCATTTATTTTAAATCATTCGCAAATGATTAACAAAAGAACGTACTACTTAGAAGAATATTCCAAAAATTGCCCCCTTATTTTCTGTAAATCAATTATCAAACTTTCCTTCTTCTTTTTTGTGGGTGCAGGTGAAATCATGAAGTAATGTACAAGCCTACACCTTAGCAGGCTTCTATGAATAAGCGTTTTAGGAGTCTTGGTAGTATTTGTCTGATGCTGATCACAATAAGAGGATAGATGTCGAGATTATGTACTGAATCTTGTGGGTTTAAGCTTTAATTTATGAGTTGTACTTGTTTTTTTAGTTTCATCTAAAATAGATTGCTTTTAGTTTATAAACAAATAATGCTTGTTCTGTTTTGTAAGGTCATCCATCTCCTTAGCTCTATTCGTGAATATTGGTTTTTGCAGTCCTATTAGGCCTTTAATTTACTTGCTTTTGCTTAACAGATATACTGTTCGATGATTATGTAGTTGAGTAAGAACGAATGGCTTTGTTTTGGTAAAAACAAATGATTTGACAATTTGTAATTTTAAGATTTTAAAAAAACACACACAATCAGCAAAATTTAGGGTTTACATAACTACATACACCATGAGCAAACTTGTACTAATTACCAACCATAATTTTGAAAACCACTCTGGGGCTGAGCAAGTACTTTGGTGGCCAGCTCATCACTAGCTTAATTTACAAAAAAACGTCCAACACGATTGGGTCTAACAAAACCACTAAAATGAAGCAAGGCTGATTCTATTTTAAAATTTAATTTATTAAGTATTGTTAGTTTTTAGAACCTTGAACAAACTATGTTAAACCAGATTTTAAGGCCAAGTTATCAATTTTGTCAATTATGCAAGCCTTAGGTTTAACAGCATATCAATCATATCATGCAACAGAAAAAATAAATAACATAAAATATGATAATCCAAAAAAACTAATGAAACAAACTAGTTTCAAGATAAAAAATCTAGAGGGACCAATCCTAAGAAGAACAATTCATTCTATCAAATAGAAATTTACAGTCAATGATATTTAATTCGTAGTAAACTTAATTATGATTATCAAACCTAGCTTTGAAACCCTCAGATTTCTTTGATGTGAATTTACTTCAACATGAACCTCCAGCTCACACTTTAGATCTCCAACATGAACCTCCAGTCTATGAATCTAAGACCACCCTTGATGGTTTAGATCTAGCACCTTTGATGACTGGTATGAAGCAGCTTCAGATCTATCGGTTCTAATAGTGTATAAATTGATTTCTGATAGTGACTTTGAAATGAGAAGACAAAGAACCTTTTAAATCTCGAAAGAGAAACTCCAAAATCTTTTCAAAATGTGCCTTAGAGTTTATATATATACTTAGTGAAATATATTTGAAATCTTAATTGTCTTATGGGCCAATGGGCTGAAGGACTAGAATATAGAATCAGTTTGATTGATAAAAGCACAGTCTCGATTGGTTGATCTTGTCATATGAAAGTTCACTTGGTGTATAAAACACTAATGAATGTTTAGACTGTCAATTTTAAATATAACCAGCACAAGTTTATACTTAACAATAAATATGTAGAATAATAATTACAAGCAAAAACCCAAACAGATAAACAACTCTACACCATAATTAATCACAATGAGCGGGAAGAAAGATCTTCACAAAGACGAGGAAAGAATAGAGGATCGTAGAAAGGTTTGATGGCGCATTGCTTGGTTTTTAGGCGCAATCATTGGGTTTTTCGTGACTCAATTTGCTTTATGGGCAGTAACTTTCTTGGTTTCCATCCTGGTTACGGATGCAAGATTTTGGATATTTTGGATTGGCTTCTTCTATTACGACCAACATGACCTAGTGCAGACCCCCCTTAATATTTGTTATAGAGTCTTTATGACAGCTATATCCAAACGGCATCTTAGCTACCCTTCTACACCAAATGAGTTTCACGGGAACCTTACTGGTGGAATACTTTTGTCTCCAGAAGTTCGATCTTTCAGGTAGAGTGCTCTATGTGTGTGTGTGTGCGCTCGTGTGTGTGTCGTTGAGTGGGTAAAATGTTGAATGCAGGTGGTTAGATAAAGCTGCTATAAAGAGCTCGAGAGAAGGTCAAAGAATGTTTTGCACAGTCAAAGAAGTGAGTGATGTATAGCGCCTTTTGACAATGATACCTATGTGGGCAAACTTTATTGCCTATTGCTTAATTAAAGCTACCGGAAACACTTTGTTTATTGAACAAAGTAACAACCTTGATATGGGTGATGATATAGGTGTATTGATTCTCCTCCAGAACTTAATGAGCTTTGGTATACGAATACTGTTCGATCGCATGTTGTGCTGCAGCTTGGCAAATGGAGATCCGTAGATTGTATTTAATAAAGGAAGAGGGAATTGATCCTGATGCAGTCGACCTAGAACAGACTATTTCCATGACTGTCTACAGCTTACTTCCACAATTTCTTTTGTTTGCAATAATGGAAACACTTGCGAGCGATGGGCTGGAGGAATTCGTGGATGACCACATCCCTGATTCAATGGCGAGATACGGGTTTGTGTTTAATGAATGTGTATTGGCTTTTGGATATTTCTTGAGCGTACCATTACTTTTACTATTTAGAAGCTGGTTCGGCGATACCATAAACAGGAGTCACCTACTAAGATATTGTTTACTTTTAGTAATACTGTTATCGTGTATAATGTTGTGGGTTTTAGGACCGACTAGATTACTTGTATAGCACATATTCTTATACTACACTCTTACTTGTACTGCAATCATATGCCACCTATATATAGGCACTTAAGGGCGGCTTGATGCATTTGGGGGCCTAAGGCAAAAATTGGTTACCTTGTTTCATATATAAAATTACTATTAATCAACATGAACCACGTAGAATTTTTTTTTTAAAGTTTATAAACACAAAAAAATTTGACAAAACTTTTTACATTTGTTGATATGGCAGATTGATAGTAGTGAGTAAAAGAGTTATGTCAGTGGTGAATTTAGTCGAAAACTAGTAAAAGTTTGCTAACTTGACTATTGTGAAAAATGTTGTAAATTTTTTTTGTGAATTACTTTCTTTCCGTTCTTTTTTCTTTTAGAAGTGCTACATTCAGAATATTTTTCATGACAAATCTTAGGTATTAAGTTGCTTCTTGTTTTTTAGTTGAACCTACCACTAAAATTATTTTTTTGCTGTCAATAACAACTTCTAACAATCTGCTATTAAGATTTTTTGTAAAAATATTGTGAAAAATGTTGTGGACATAGCATTTTTTTCTCTTTTTTATTTGTTTTTCATTTAATAAGAAAATATTATTTTATTTATTGGTTAATATTTTGGCTTAATTAATATTATTGGCTAAAATTTAGGGGCCTTTTTTTCACTTGGGGGCATCAATGGCTTATACCACTGAGCCAGCCCTGTAGGCACTTATGTATATTCTTTCACTGAAAAATACAATATAATCATTCAGTATTTCTAACATGGTATCAGAGCCACTGCTTTGACCTTTTCTTAGTGGTCTTGTCTTTATTAGTGTTACTCCTTTCTCAACATAGCTTTCATTGTTACAACAGTCGCCGCAGCCTCTTGCCGTTGAACCTCCAACGTCTTCCAGCCATTGTCTTTGGGTTTCGGACTTGTAGCTACTGCCGTTGAGGAGTCCCACATCGCAAAGACCATTGCATGTGTCATCACCACCGCGAGCATTGCTCCGATTACGTTTCTGCAGGTATCACTGAGATCGGCTTGTACTGATGTACATGTTGGTGGAAGCCTCGCAACCATCAGAGACCACACGCGCTCTCACGCGCCGCCCAAAGTTTCTGCATCAAAGCTCATGCACCCCAAGCCCAGTCATCAGCTTCAGGCTGACGTCACCCGTGACGTCATCGGTGCCACGTCAACCCTAGCTTACATCAGCATCCAGTCATCTGCTGACGTCAACATCACGTCATCTCTGCTGATCGTTGACCGTGTTGACTGTTGACTGTTGACTTTTCTTCAGTGTTAACTTTGCAGTCTAGGTTCTCCTTGCCCAGTTTTTCGCATAGATTTCATTCTGCAGTCTATTTTTGCATATTTTGCTTCTAAATGAAGAATAGGGACAAGTTTTCTTCCTTTTGCAACAATCGTCGCCGAAAATCCAACAAATGTTTTTGCAATTTTTGCAAACGTTTTGGCCATAATATTGAGACTTGTTATCAACGCAACAAATCAGTTGTTTCCATTTCTGCTGCTACAGTTGCTAACACTGAGAGTGTCCAACCCATGACTCTCGTCTTTACACAGTCTCAGTCTTCGGGATCCACTTTTACCATTTTTAGAGATGATCTTATAAATATTATCACTAATGTCATTCGTATGGTTGGTAATGCACCTTATTCCTCTTCTCTATCAACTTTATCTATTATGTCTTCTTCCACTTGGCTTATATATTCTGCTTGTTGAAATCACATGACACCTCACTCATCCTTATTTTTTGAACTTCAACCTGCACCACACCCTCTTAATATACGCACAACAAATGTTTCTACAATGTTTGGTCATAATATAAGTTCCGTTTCGACCTCCAACTTCTCGGTTCTTGGGGTCTTTAATGTTCCTAAACTTTCTTACAATTTATTTTCTGTGGGACAATTAGCTGAGTTGGGTTATCGCATTATCTTTGATTATTTTGAGTGTATTGCACGGGATTTGAGGACGGGACAGGAGCTTGGGATCGGTCCCAGAGTTGGGTGTATGTTTCCCGTGGACAACCTTCATTTTCCACTTGTTACTCTTATTTTTGTTGCTGTACTTTCTTCTATTCCTTCCCTTGCATTTTGGCATGCCCGACTTGGTCACGCATCTTCCTCTCGGGTACAACACTTGGCTTCTAAAGGTTTGTTAGGTTCAGTGTTCACAGAAAATTTTAATTATGTTTCATGTCAATTAGGAAAGCAATTAGCTTTGCCTTTCAATACTAGTGAATCAGTGTCCACTGATATCTTTAACCTAATTCATTCTGATGTTTGAGGACCTTCCTCTGTCTCTAATATTGGTGGATCTCGATATTTTGTTGTCTTTATTGATGATTATTCCCACTATAGCTGGATTTTTCATATGAAATATCGTTTTGAATTATTGCAAGTATATTCTAATTTTGCAAAAATGATTGAAACTTAATTTTCCAAACGTATCAAAATTCTTCGATCTGATAATGCTCTTGAGTACACTCAATATGCTTTCCAAGCTGTTTTGCATTCCTATGGCACTGTTCATCAACTAACTTGTCCAGGTACCTTTCAGCAAAATGGTAGAGTCGAACGAAAACTTCGTCATATTCTTGACACTATTCATGCTCTCCTTCTCTCTGCCAAAGTTCTTGCTCTTTTTTGGGACGAAGCTACACTTCATGCTGTTCATGCTATTAATCGCATTTCCAGCCCTGTCATCCAAAATCAAACTCCATATGAGCGCCTTTTTGGGTCATCTCCAGATTATCATCACCTTCACTCCTTCAGTTCTGCCTGTTTCATTCTTCTTTAGCCACATGAGCATAACAAACTTGAGCCTCGGTTAAGGCTTTGTTGTTTTCTTGGCTATAGCGAAACTCAAAAGGGGTATCGGTGTTATGATCCTGTTTCTTATCATCTTCGTATCTCCCGCAATGTTTTCTTTTGGGAACATCGCCTCTTTGTCAAGCTCTCTCACTTCTGTGCCTCCCTATCTTCCTCCTTTGTCTTAGATCTTTTTCCAGATGAGGCACATATTCCTTCTGTAGCTACTCTTGATCCTCTTGTAGTTGCTTGTGATTCTCTTGTAGACTTCTCTGTCCAACCACCAGATATCATTGATCCCTTTCCTAGTTTACTCTTTAATGAACAGATGGAAGATAAACAGGTGGAAGACGAGCTACCCAACCCCAACCTTGAGCTTGGGTCCCCTACTCCGGCTCTGCCAAAAGATCTTGCACAAGACATTCCACCTTATCAATAAACTCGAGTAAGATATATTCCAGTACATTTACTTGACTATCATTGTTACACTACCCTTGCTACAATGTACGAGCCTCACACCTATCGTGAGGCTTCCACTGACCCCTTATGAAAGATTGCAATGAAAGAGAAACTTGATGCATTATCTAAAAACCATACTTCGGATTTGGTGACACTCTCCCTTGGAAAATTTGTGGTTGGTTGTAAGTAGATTTACAAGATTAAGACTCGCTCTGATGGGTCTATTGAGTGCTACAATGCTTGTCTTGTTGCAAAAATTTTTACACAAGAGTATGAGATTAATTATGAAGAGACCTTTGCTTCGGTGGCTCGTATCTCATTTGTTCGTGCCCTTTTAACCGTTGCTACTGCCAGTAAATGGGACCTTTTCCAGATGGATGTGAAAAATGCATTCTTTAATGGGGATTTAAGTGAAGAAGTTTATATGCAAGCTCCTCCTGGTCTCTCTGTTGCATCAAACAAGGTTTGTCACCTTCGACGTACACTTTATGGCCTTAAACAAGCTCCACGAGCTTGGTTTGCCAAATTCAGCTTTACCATCTCTCGCTTGGGTTACATGGCTAGTCATTATGATTCTGCCTTATTTCTTCGTCGCACTAACAAATGAACTATTTTACTTCTACTGTATGTGGATGATATGATCATAACTAGTGATGACCTCAGTGGCATTCAAGAACTCAAGAATTTTCTCAGTCAACAATTTGAGATGAAAGATCTTGGACATTTCAGCTACTTCTTGGGTCTTGAAATCATTCATTCTATAGATACACTTTATATTACTCAAGCCAAGTATACCTTTGAACTCTTGTCTCGAGCTGGACTCACTGAAAGCAAGATTGTTGACACTCCAGTTGAGCTTAATGCACATTTGACTTCCTTAGGAGGGAAACCATTGTCTAATCCCTCTCTTTGCGTACAGACGCTTGGTTGGCTACCTAGTTTATCTTACTGTCACTCGTCTAGACATTTCGTATGCTGTTCACCAAGTGAGCTAGTATCTGTCTGCTCCACGATCGACTCACTATGTTGCTGTTCTGCGCATTCTTCGATACCTAAAGGGCACTCTCTTCCATGATCTTTTCTACTCTGCTCAGTCTCCTTTTGTTTTCTATGTATTTTCTGATGCTGATTGGGCAAGAGATCCCACTGATCGCAGGTCCACCACTGGTTATTGCTTTCTTCTTGGTTCTTCTCTAATTTCTTGGCGAAGCAAGAAACAAACTCATGTGGCCTGCTCCAGTACTGAAGCAGAATATCATGCCCTTGCTGATATCACATCTGAGCTCCTTTGGCTATGATGGCTTCTCAAAGACTTAGGTGTGTCTACATCCTCTACTACTCCTCTTTATTGTGACAACTAGAGTGCCATTCATATTGCTCACAATGATGTCTTCCATAAACGGACTAAACACATCGAGATCGATTGTCATTTTATCCGTTATCATCTTGTCCATGGTTCTCTCAAGCTGATCTCAGTCTCCTCTAAAGATCAACTTGCAAGTATCTTCACTAAGTCACATCTTAAGGGACGCCTTCGTACTTTGGTTGACAGCCTCAAGTTGGTCTCACATCCACCTTGAGTTTGAGGGGGGACTATTAACGTGTATAGTATGTTGGGCTTTAAGCCCAACTAGATTACTTGTACATCATATATTCTTATAATACACTCTTATTTGTACTGTACTCATATGTCTCCTATATATAGGCACTCATGTATATTCTTTCACTGAGAAATACAATACAATTATTCAGTATTTCTAACAAATACTAAGTTTCATTTTCTTTGGCATTTATGTGTATCTTTCACCTAAGTATGCCCGCATGGAAGTAATTCCATCAGAGTCAAAGGATATGGAATTACTTGAATTGGAAGATGGTGCCAGAGACCAAATAGAATTCAAGCCTACTAAAAGCTCCTCTTACACCCGATTGAAAAGGTTGGTTAATGTAACAACTGCAACTCGCCGCTTTTACTCGCCTTTAGCAGCTGTGAAGGGTACGCAATCAACAACAGCAGTAAAATACCATGAGTCTATGGAGGAGGAACTCCCTTTGCGGTCCCATTATCCATCTACTGAAGATGAGGAGTTAGTCCCAGATGATAAAGTGCTACTTAAAATTATTATGTTACAAGAAGTTTAAATGGATTATTTATATTATTAATTAAAAATATATTCAAGCCTACTCCAAGCTCCTCTTCCATAAGATGGAGAAGGTTGGTTGAGATAGTGCCAGGACCTCTTGAGCCACCCCAAAGGCTACGCAATGAACAAAAATAGTCCCCAATGATAAGCCACAAGGTGGTAGCCTTCAAGACTCATTTGGCATTACATATAACTATTAGATAACTCAAATATTACTTGTATTGTTAGAATTATGATTTAGTGATTAAATTCACCATCTCTCAGTAGTTTAAACTTTTAAAAGAATAATCGATAATTTAATATGAAGATGTTTTCTTCCAATGTTAATAAGATGTTATGTAAAATCAAATAAATAGACTTATATTTGTGTATAATTTTTGAAGTAGGAAAAAAAAAAAAAAACCTTATATGTAGTTTAAACTTTTTTTTTTCTTAAAGAGTGAAATCGGCTTATTTTCATATTTATAATACGCATCATATATAGAAGAAAAAAAAAAATAAAAACAATAAGTTTGTACTCGGTACCATAAAATGTCTATAGTAGTGATATCTCACTTTCTCATGTTTAATTAACTAAACGTCTATCGTAAATTTATCATGTAGTTCACAGGAGAGAGTTAATTGATATTACACTACAAAAAACGGGGCCTTTAGGCCCCGTTTTTTTGGCCGCGTTTGCAAAAACGCGGCCCAAAATGGACTGAAGCCGCGTTTTTAAAAACGCGGCTTCAGTCAGCTCAATGGGCCGCGTTTTTTCAAACGCGGCCCATAGTCAAGCATGCGGCCGCGTTTTTTAAACGCGGCCCAAAATAAAAGCTTGAGGCTGCGTTTAAAAACGCGGCCTCAAGCTTTTCCTAAAGCCGCGTTAATAAAACGCGGCTTCAGGATGGAAGGGGGCCGCGTTTTTTTAAACGCGGCCCAATGTAAAAGTTTGAGGCCGCGTCTAAAATGCGGCCTCAAGCTTTCATTTCTCCGTGTATTAAACACTCATCCACACCCTCCTTCATCCTCTACAAGCCAGAAAATGAAGCTGAGTCTAAAACGAAGCTGAGTCTCCACGCACACAGATCGGAGGTCCGAACGGAGATGGAGTCCTCCATCTCCGATCCGAACGGAGATGGACGATTCCACCTCCGATCCGAACGGAGATGGACGATCCATCTCCGTTCGGATCGGAGGTGGAGTCCTCCATCTCCGATCCGAACGGAGATGGAGTCCTTGTTCAAATACTGGTGTTTCTTTCACTACATATCACATTGTTTCTGGTTTGCTTTCTCTTTCTTCTCTTCATGTTCACTATGGGTTGTTGGGTTTGAGCTTGTGGGTTTTTATGTGTATGTGCAGTACTTGAGCTTGAATAGAGAATGTGATGTTTGTGTTTTTCTGATTCTTTTTTTCTATTTTGTTAGTTTTTATTTGGGTTTTCTTAGTTTGTGCTTTTGGGTTTTGAGGATTTTGTATATTTGTTGCAGAATAGAGTGTATATGTATATAGTGACTGATACTAATTGTGTGATTTCTGGAGTGTGTGACCTTTTCTTTTCTTTCCTTTCTAAAAAAAAAAAATTGTTCTTTTTTTGGGTTTGAGCTTGTGGGTGGATTTAGTATATTTGTTGCATAATAGGGGCTCTGATACTATGTATTGTGTGATTTCTGAAGTATTTGAGTTTCTTTTTTCTTTTTTGAATTTGTTGTTCTTTTTGAGTTTAAGCTTGTGGGTGGATTTTGTATATTTGTTGAATACAGAGCATATAGAGAGCCTCTAATGTTATATTCTGCTAGTTTGTGATATAAATGACATTACTTTCTTGTTCTTGTTCAAATACTGGGGTTGTGTTCTTGTTGGTGCTGGGTTTGTTGGTGCTGTGTTTAACGTGTTTATGTTCTTGTTCAAATTTTACTGGGTTTAATTTTTTGCTGGGTTTGTCTTTGCTGGGTTTGTTTCAAATTTATTAATTTTTTTTTTCTAGAAAAATATTGCATTTATATTTATTAGGTGTACACCTAATAAATATAAATGTCCAGAATTTTTTTTTGAATATTTTTGGCAGTAGCCGCGGTTCAAACGCGGCCTAAGGTAAATCTACGGCCGCGTTTTAAACGCGGCCATAGGCGTTGGTCGTAGGTCACGTTTTGAACGCGGCCATAGACTTCGGTCTTAGGCCGCGTTTTAAACGCGGCCATAGACCTTGGTTTTAGGCCGCGTTTGAAAAAATGCGGCCATAGACCCCGAAGGCCTATAGTCGCGGGGTTTAGGCCATATTTAGAAACGCGGCCTAAAAAAACGCGGCCATAGCCTATAGCCGCGTTTTTTGGACCTTAGGCCTCATTTTTTAAACGCGGCCTAAAGTCTTTTTTTTGGTAGTGTTAGGGCATTTCAACGCTGCATTTCCAAATGGAAATGGCAATAAGGCGGCCAGAGTGTCAGATCGCAATGGTAGATTGTATTCTCAAGCATGATCATTTCATTTTAGTGATAGAGTTCGGCCCCCCAAGAACAGATTCCTGACTCTGTCCTTAACCATGAGCGATATCCAATGCTACTCTTTCCTATTATTTGTATCTCGATCTCATCTCAACCCTCCTAATCCGATCCATTCTCAACAAACCCACCAAGCAAACCACAAGCCCTCCCAATCATTGGTCATCTCCACTTTCTTGCACCATCTTTATACAAATCCCTCCACAATTAACCTCACTACCATATATGATCTTCGCTTTGGTGCATCAAGTTGTTTCATCGGCCTCAGTGGGCACTGAAATATTTAAAACTCATGATCTTTCTTTCGCTGAATACCAAGAGATAGCTTTCACAAACAAGTTTCCGTATGCAAACTCTGGATTTTTCAATGCACCATATGGTGATTATTGGCGGTTCATCAAGAAATTGTGTACGATGGAACTTCTTTCAACTGGACAGCTTGAAATGGTCTCGGGCAGTTCGAGAGAAAGAACTTGCACGCTTTTTGCAAAACATTTTTGAGAGTGCCAAGCGGAAATGACCAGAATCAATATCAATGCCTTTTTAACTGTAAGTATTTTTTTTTTTTTAGGCCTTCAATTAACGGCTGGTTCCCTTTCTTAGTTTATAGAAACAACAGATTGAAGGTAAAAAAAAATTCTGTTAGGCCGTGCTTTAGCATTGTTTTAGTTCAATATATTAACCTTGGAAATTGTTAAATTGGCCTAAAAGGGAGAAAAAAATAGAGTTCCAAAACCATGACCCATTGGAGATAACACACACACAGAGACACACACACACACACACACACACACACACATATATTTATAGACACATACACACATTTTAGACATCCAATTCACATTCGGCCATTTCAAAGACACTGAAGAAGTGAAGAGTTTTACTAGGGACACCAAATTTTACACACACACACACACACACAAATTGCATGCCACTCATATTTCTGTTTACTTGATATACACTACAATATAAAAACTGTGAGAGGGCGTGGACTTCTTTTGTGCAATATGAGCATGTGTGTATATAGGCAAGACTTAGGTGCTGTTCCTTAAGTTCCCTTCTTAAGATTCTGCCATGTAGATTTTTTCACATAGGATGGAAGTGTATTTTTTAGTTAAGTAGTCACATGGCTGAGTCTTAAAAAGGGAACCTAAGGTACTGTATCTAAGTTTTGTCCTATATATATATATATATATATATTGTGAGTAGGGTTGGCAAATTTTACCCAAATCCATTAACCCAACTATGACCCACCTAATTTGTGTATGTCCTGACCCCCAATTAAACACTTGGGTTAAATGGGTCTTAATGGATAAATCCACTAAGTACCCACTACACCATGTAAAACTCAATACGTTAAAAAGAAAATAAAAGATAAATTCCTAACTTAACCCAGCAACCAAGTGAACCAACCTAGTTGCTAGACATCCTTTGTTCTTTTTTCCCATTGATTTTCTTGGGGTTTGTTTTTCACATTTCCATAGCTCAGTTTCATGAAAAATTTTTGATTACCTCTTGATTTAGTTGGGAAAGAAGAGAAAAATTAGTTGAGAAAATTTTGGTTAAATTAAGAGATAGAGAATTCTCTAGAAGAAGAGCACATTTTGCTCAACAATTGGTTGATATTTTCTTGTAATTGATTCATGGTCAATGCCTTCTCAATCTTTTCAAGAGGTTCTGAATTTTTTTTTATTCTTTTATTTTATTTTATTATTGACATGTTTTGTTTTAGAGAAAATGTGGTGAGAAAATTGTGAAACTTTGTCAGATCTGAGAAAACATATAAAAATAAAGCCTACTCTAAATTTAACTTGAGTAATTGAGTGATTTTCACTCTTAAATTGGAACTGTGTGTAAGATCGAAGTCAAAAAGTGAATTTTTCTTTTGTTTTTTTTTTATTAGTTTTCTTAGAAACCCATTTTTGTGTGAAGTTTACTTTTGTTTTCTAAGTTTTATCATAATGAAATAGCGGATATATCAGTATTCTCAAAAACAACTGTGGGTATTTTGGAAATTTTCTTTTGTTTTTCTCAGGATTTTTGGAAACCAAACATTGGGTGAATTTTCCTTTTATTTTTCTTATTTTTTTGAAAACGTATATTAATTTAAAAAAAAAAAGAGGTAAAAATACAGTGGGTGTTTAGGTAATAATTCTCTTTAGTGAAATATATTTTGGTAATTTACAAGTTTTTGTTATTTGTAAGTAAATATATAAATATAATAATGGGTTATATGGGTGGGTTGAGTCCCGCCCAAATTATAATAAGTTAGGTAGATAATGGATATTTAATTTATATTTATATGGGTCACAAATGGATAAATGAGTGATTGAGTACATGACTTATTTATGACCCAACCCCAAAGCTACCTAACATGCCCAAATATTACCACCCCTAATTGTGAGTTTGTACATCCACAAATGTTAGGTTCTAAGAATTAGGAACTAATGTATTAGAACTTCAATTTGTAATGTTGGCAAACCATGATCAAAACATTCTTTAAGTCTTGTGTTAGACTTGCTTAAAGTATGGCTTTTTATGTAAAGTTGGAATCGAGTTGACTGCAGAATTACTGTGCACTTTCTGCCTGACTCGATCGATCGAGAATTAGACTCGACCGATCGAAAATCGTGCAGAACGTTTTCTGCAGAATTTTTCCAACTCAGCCTTAGCCCATTTAATGTATAGGGTTTTATGTTTGCCCTAAGTATATAAGGGAAAACCCTAGCCACGTTTTTAGAGTTCTGAATGCTGTGTTTGTGAATCTATTTGTTAGATCCAGAGGTGTTTACCTTCACATACACTTAGGGTTTCCAAACTCAAAATTCATGTCAAGAGGTTGGTAAATCATACAGTTGCTGAATCTAAAGAGCTTCAAGATATACAAGCAGGTGTGCTTGTGAATTGCTGAAGAATTCAAAGAAAGAAGGAGTCCGTGGATCTCGGAGCTATCATGTGGTCGTGGTAGTAAGTTTCCTACAGGCAGGTAACAATAGGATGTTAGTGGTCTAAGTCTTTTTGTGTAAACTTCGATTTTTTCATAGTGAATTCGGTTTACCTTGAGGATAGCTAGGTTAAATCCTCCCCAGGTTTTTTACCGGTTTGGTTTTCCTGGGTCATCATATCATGTGTTCTTTATTATTCTGCACTTTTACATGATTTGATATATTTGTGTTAACCTAGATTTGTTTAAATTACCTAAGTTAATCATTTGGCTAATTCTCTAGGTTAATATGTTTGGGTTTAAGGGGTCTAAACTAACTTACAAGTGGTATCAGAGCGGGTAGCTTTTGTTTTTGATCCTTTGATCTTTGAGCTGATCCTTGACCCTTGTTGTCATGGAACACGGACACTCTCTTGTTGTTCCACCTCACTTTGATGGAAACAATTATGCTTATTGGAAAGTAAGGATGAAAGCATTCCTGAAATCCATTGATGAGAGAGTCTGGAACTCCGTTGAGTACGGATGGGAGAAGCCCACTACTCCTGTGAGTGAGTGGCAAACTTCTCAAAAGGAGGCAGCTGCTTTCAATAGCAAAGCTATGAATGCTATTTTCAATGCTGTCTCTATGGAGGAATTTAAGAGAATCTCTAATGTTGAGGTTGCTCATACTATTTGGAATATCCTCCAGACTGTGCATGAAGGCACAAAGGCAGTTAAGATTAATAAGTTGCAGCAATTGACTACTAGATTTGAAAGCATTAGAATGAATGATGATGAATCTTTTGATGAGTGCTATGCTAAACTGAATGATATTGTTAATTCTGCATATAATTTGGGTGAAATCTATGATCAATCTAAAATTGTTAGGAAGATTCTTAGATCTTTGACTGAGGACTTTAGACCCAAAGTGACTGTCATCACTGAAAGCAAGGATGTGGATTCCATCCCTGTTGATGAGCTTGTAGGATCTCTTTAGTCCTATGAGTTGGACCTACCCAAGACAAACAAATCCAAATCAATGGCTCTTAAGTCTGTTGATGATGTTGAGGATGATGGATTTGATGATGAACTCTCTGCTACAGAGATTGCCTATCTTGCAAAGAACTTTAGAAACTTTCTTAGGAACAATAACAGAAGGGCAAGAGGCAAGAACACTACTGAACCTAGAAATTTTAAGAGGAATGATCCCACTAAGGTTAATAACACTGAAAAACCTAAAGAGAAAGTAGGTCAACCTTCTAATAATTCTTTGGGTCAACAATGTTATGGATGTCAAGGGTATGGTCATATGAAATCTGAATGTCCTACATACTTGAAGTCTAAGGGTAAGGCTATGGCTGTAACCCTTAGTGATGATGAAGTTTCTGACAATGAATCCGCTAGTGATGAGGATGGAAACTTCATTGCTTTCACTGCTACTACTGTAGTTAATGAAAGCGTGTCTGTTGAAGAGAACCCTTCTGATGGGGAACTCTCTGAAGATGCAGATTTACAGGAAGCCTATAATAAACTTTGCAAAGTTGCTGCAAAGGATGCCATGAATGTTGATTTAGGCTTAAAGAAAATTGCATCTCTTGAACTTGATAAGAAGAATTTGCTTGTGAAATTGTTTGATGCAAATGAGCTTTTGAATAATGTGAAAACTGAGAACATGTTTTTACTTGATAAAGTTAAATGTTTGGAACTTGAATTATCTGTTGCTAGAGAACAAACTAATAGGTCTGCAAGCTCCAAACTTGATCACATGTTGAGTGTTCAAAAGTCTCCTTCTGACAAAACTAGCTTAGGTTTTGTGGATAGCATCTCCGTGCTTGAACCTTCTTCCACAAAATTTGTTCCCTCTTCTGAACCTCCTAAGAGTGAGATTGTCAAACCCTTGGTGAGTGAACCTGCTTCTCATTCTAGAGCTTCTACTTCTTCTAAGGGCAAGTTGCATGATAAGCCTGCATGGGTTTGTCATTTTTGTGGAAAGTCTGGACACATTCATCCAAATTGTTTTAAGTTGCAAGCTGCAAAGCGAGCAAATAAACCTAAAGTACCTGTGCCCCAAGCACATGATCCTATGGTACTTATTGGTGAATTGGTAAAGGTGTTAAACCTTTATTCCAATCCTGGAGTTGCTCAGAATTCTAATGTGAATCATAACTCCAATGCTAGAGTTGCATCTAAAAGGTTTTGGATGCAAAAAGGCTCAACCTAATTGAGTTTGCCTGACATGGTCCTTGTGCTTCATTGCTCTATCTTTTGTGACCTTTGTTTCTAGGATTTGCATTGCATAACATTCATGCATTTCATTCTAGGATGTTTGTTTATTTTATATATAAAAAAAAAATTTTGCAAATTGTGTTTTTGCTATTTTTCTTGAACTTGAAGACAAGGTTGGTCAATCAAATTTTGCATAACATGTTTATGTACCTTGTTTAGCTTTGATGCACTTATTTCTATTGCACTTTACTAGCTGAAGTTTTGTTGTGCATGTTGTGTGGGAAGATGCTATATTTGTTGATCACATGATCTTGATCTTGAAGTCTTATGTCTTTGATTGTCGAACTTAGTTTTATTGAGAAAGGCATAAATAACCATCTCACCACTGTTTATTAGCCAATCATGAACACCTTAGTGCATATCGTAAGATTTTGTGCTCGAGAAAGTGTAACACATGCACAAAAAGAACATAAGGTGTAGCCTCTATTAAAATTGGTGTGTACATTATTGGGCTATAATAATTTCACAATTCAAATAAAATTGGTGTGTACATTATCCCGGCTATTATTAAGTTTTTAATCAATTAAATTGAATATTAATTATGAGGCAAATCAAGAAACTTACATGATTGCAAGCTTTTATTTTAGGAGATGTGAGAGTTATATGATGTAACTCTTTAAGTAATAGTCTCTTTCAAATTCATGTGATGGATTTTGTAGAAATTGTGATTGATTACTATGTGCATATCACCTCACATGTTTCTCAAGCTTATGCTAGTTGCACACACTACACAAGTTATTCTCTGCAAAACTGTGTACATGTTATTATGTGTTTTTGGTTTGATCAACCAAGTTTGAATATTTCTGGAAATTGATGCAGAACATGTTTACCTGTTTAAATGGTTGAGGGATATTAAGAAAAAATCTTGCTTTGAGAGATCTAGGTTAAAAACATGGGTTTTTGGTAAACATTTCATCTCATACTCATGCATTCTATTCATAAAATCTAATGCTTTGACGAGTTTTTGAGCTAATATGTTTCATTTTTCAAAAATTCAATTTTTCCAGAATTTCAATCGATCGAGTCTGTTTTTCGATCGGTCGAAATTGTTTTTAAAATCTCAGAAAAATCTCTAGTTGTTTCGATCGGTTCTCGATTGGTTTGGATCAATCGAAGGTATTTTTGACCGATCGAATCTATTTTTCGATCGATCGAAAATCGGGCTGAGTGTTTTTAAAAAGTTTTTTCTTCACGTGATTCTTCACTTTTCAAAATCTTTTCAAACACCTTTTTCTCCCTACCAACTGGTCAAAGAAATTTTTGCTGTTTTTGTCGTTTTCGTCCGTTCTTTTTGCATCAATCCTCTCTCCCAAGGCCGGTAAGACTCTTTTGCCCCTCCTTTTGTTTTTTTTTCATGTTTCATGCATTATTTTCATGCATTTTGGGTTATTTTCGGCATTTCTGTTTTTGGTATTTTTGGGATTGATTTTGGACCTTTTTCTTGCAAATGAATCATGGGTTTTAGTGGAGACACTATATACAAGCACTAGATGTGGTTTAATTTGATTAATTTGGTGCTTTGTGGTCAATTTGAAAATCTAGGGCTTGAAATTGATGAAATTTGGGGATTTTGTTCAAATTGATATAAATTGATGAAATTGGCTTGTTAGATTGATTAATTTGATCATTATATTGTGTTATTTACCTGTTGTGATGATCAATTTATCAATTAATTGTGTTTTGAAAAATTTGGTTTTTCAAAATTGGGTATTTTTAATTTAAAACTCATGCTCTAGTCACTTTTGTTAATTTGGATTATATTTGAACTTGTCACTGCATTAGTTCATGCATCATTTGCATATTTTGTTCATGCATCATATAGAATTGATATTTGTATTTTTTTTTGCTGTGCTAACTTGCAGTTTGCCCTTGGTTTTTGTTTTTGCTCTTTTCTTTCTATGTCTCTCTTTTCTTTCCTTAGCACCATGCCTAGGAAAACTAGAGCCCATAGGACTTCTGACCCTTCACCTTCCTTTGATAGTGATCGGTTCCCTAGTGAGAAGAACCAAGAGACCTATGAGACCCTTAATCTTAGGCGTCATATTTGGGCTGAGCATAGGGTCATTCTAGATGAGGTTGATCCTGAGGTGAGATGTAACTTTGAGCGTCAAGGTTGGTTATCTTTGCTTGATTTTGAGCATCCTCCTCCTGCTACCCTGATTAGAAAGTTCTACTCGAACCTCTCTATCCACATCTATGATACCAACACCTTGGTTAAGGTTTGGTTACGAGGTGTAGAGTATCGCATTACCCCTTCATTAGTGTCTGATGCTCTTGAGGTGCCGATTGTTGATCATCCCGTCTTTCTCTATGAGGAGTCTCCACCTCTAGATGATGTTATGTCATACATCACTGGGTCTTCTATCCAGTGGGGTTCTGATCCTCGGATCACGTTTGCTGAGCTTTCCGAGCTTCATTACCTTTTCTTCAAGATAGCGTGTCATAACTTGTGGCCTATTTCTCATCTCCACACCATCCCTCTTGAGCGATGTGTGTTTTTGTATGCCCTTGTTACTGATGCTCTTATCAGTCTCATTTGTTCCTTCGTTCTTTGAACGAGGTACATCGGTTTAGTTCTACGGCTCATGCTTTATTCTTTCCCGTTTTTATTCATAGGATTCTCCTTCACCTAGGTTTCGGTGATTTTCCTGCTTCTGAGCCCGTACACGTCATTGCTCCTATAGGTACTACCTTTTTGAGGCAAAGGGCTGCTCAACTTTGAGCCAGCTCTAAGCATCTTAGGGTAGAGCCTTTCGGTGTCACTCCACCCCCTTCTTCTTCTACAGATGCTCCTGCAGCTGAGACGTCTGCTGATCTTGCTGCTGCTGCTGTTGATGCTCCTCCACCTTCTCCTTCGGATGTTTCTGATATTCGTCGGACTCTGGACACTGTCATGACCGTTCAGGCGGCTCTATCCTCCGCCACCTCCTTTTGATGATGAGTGAGTGCCCTTTGGCAATTCGTCACAAAAAAGGGGAGTGCATTCTATTGAGGAGTTCTTGTCTTGTAGAGTTTTTGTCGTAGGGGGAGTTTATCTTAGGGGGAGTTGAGTTTTGTACTTTACTGTGACACTGTTGAGCTTGTGGAGTTATTAGATTGTATCTCGGAGCTGTCACTTTGTATTTACATTTTTTGGCTCTTGTTAGGAGATATTTTTGTTGAGATACTTTTTTATGTATATATTTTTCTTGTTTCACTATGCTACTTTGCTTATTGATTTATATTTATGATGTTATTCATGATATATGTCTTTATTTTGTGTCATGTGAAATCAAGAAGTTATTTTTTATATTCCTTGTATTTTCCACACATGCGTTTATGTGTTTGTTAAGTGTTACAGGAATATACAGGTTGATTCAGTCGTGCTGCTGTCTACTTTGCAACTGTTAGATAGTAGTTAGGTTGAATTGTTTAATGGCTTTTTAATTTTGTAATGGGCTGTTTCAATTTGTAAACTTTGAGCTTTTTGTTAAGTCTGTGTTTTGTCATGGATTGCCAAAGGGGGAGTTTGTTAGGTTCTAAGAATTAGGAACTAATGTATTAGAACTTCAATTTGTAATGTTGGCAAACCATGATCAAAACATTCTTTAAGTCTTGTGTTAGACTTGCTCAAAATATGGCTTTTTATGTAAAGTTGGAATCGAGTTGACTGAAGAATTACTGTGCACTTTCTGCCTGACTCGATCGATCGAGAATTAGACTCTACCGATCGAAAATCGTGCAGAACGTTTTCTGCAGAATTTTTCCAACTCAGCCCTAGCCCATTTAATGTATAGGGTTTTATGTTTGCCCTAAGTATATAAGGGAAAACCCTACCCACGTTTTTAGAGTTCTGAATGCTGTGTTTGTGAATCTATTTGTTAGATCTAGAGGTGTTTACCTTCACATACACATAGGGTTTCCAAACTCAAGATTCATGTCAAGAGGTTGGTAAATCATACAGTTGCTGAATCTAAAGAGCTTCAAGATATACAAGCAGGTGCGCTTGTGAATTGCTGAAGAATTCAAAGAAAGGAGTCCGTGGATCTCGGAGCTGTCACGTGGTCGTGGTAGTAAGTTTCCTCCAGGCAGGTAGCAATAGGATGTTAGTGGTCTAAGTCTTATTGTGTAAACTTCGATTCTTTCATAGTGAATTCAGTTTACCTTGAGGATAGCTAGGTTAAATCCTCCCCAGGTTTTTTACCGGTTTGGTTTTTCTGGGTCATCATATCATGTGTTCTTTATTATTCCACACTTTTACATGATTTGATATATTTGTGTTAACCTAGATTTGTTTAAATTACCTAAGTTAATCACTTGGCTAATTCTCTAGGTTAATCTGTTTGGGTTTAAGGGGTCTAAACGAACTTACAACAGATAATGAAGGGAAAAAATTATCAGAGACCCTGCACTTGTTACTCCAACACTTTGCATACCATACATGTACTTTCCCTTATCACAGACATCCATGTCAAGACTTTCCTTATGCCTGCACTTACCTTTCTAAAATGAAAAATATGTTAGAGAACTTCAATTAGGACTATTCTTCAAAGAAACTGTGACAAGTTTTTCATAGTAATAAGTGACAAACAGTTTATATAAGTTTAAGTTAACCTTGAGTTCAGTATGAATTAAATTAATTGCAATAAATTTTTTTTTAACAAGTTCAAGCATACAAATTAGTGATTTATCTACATTGGGTTCAACTCTTACTATGTTCTCTCATCTACTCAAATATTGCACTTTTACTAGGATATTTTTATTGGAAGTACTGGTACGACATTGGAGGTCATTGTGTGGACAATAACTGAGCTCATCAACCATCCTTCTGTATTCAACAAGGTTAGAGAGGAGATAAATTCAGTGGTTGGTAGTACTAAACTAGTTGACGAATCAGATGTTGAGAATATCCCCTACTTGCAAGCAGTTGTAAAAGAAACACTACGACTATATCCACCATTGCCTGTGACAACAAGAAAATGTCGTCAAAGTTGCGAAATTGGAGGATTTGTAATACCCCAAGAAACCATGGTGTTAATCAACTTGTATGCCATAATGAGAGATCTGGATTTATGAAACAATCCAAATGAGTTCCAACCAAAGAGATTTTTGGTTTCCTCTAAAAAACAAGAAAGTGTGAAATATAAACACGATGAAACCTTTTCTTTTCTTCCTTTTGGGGCAGGGAGGAGAGCTTGTCCTGGTTCAAAGTTAGGATTGAGTATGGTACATATAGCAGCTGCAACCATGGTTCAATGTTTCAATTGGGAAGTGGTTGGAGACGGAGGAGAGAATAAGGCTAAGGTTAATACTGAAGTTTCAAAAGGCGCTTTTTTTCACAAGGCTCATCCACTTAAATGCCTTCCAATTGTTAAATTCAACCCATTTGATTGTGTGATGTGAGTTTGTTTACTTCTAAAATAATGCATGTACTTCCTTGCACATGTAGTAAAATAAATGCTTTTCATGTAATTCTATGATCAATATTGTACTACTGGTTGAAAATAAACCTTGATTTTATTAGATAAAGTTTATTTGTAAAGGGAAGTTAGTTTTTAACAATTTAATGTGTGTGAAGAACATATAGAAATGTAATCCAACCATGGCATGCATGTTAAGAATATATAGAACCATAGGATTTTCAAAATATGAATTCAATAAAAAGTAATTGAGTGATGTAACATTGATTAGAGTTACATCAAGTGTAACTTGAATTCAATTCATATATATATACATATATATATATATATATATAGAGAGAGAGAGAGAGAGAGAGAGAGAGAGAGAGAGAGAGAGAGAGTAATTTAGGTGACACATGCAGAGTTGCCTTAAAGGCTGGTCTATAAATTGAAGACTAGCACAAACTGCAAATGCATTAATAGAAAAATGGTGCACTTATATATAGTCATTTTCCACTTGTTGTAGTGTTTTAATACTTAGTAATTAAAATCAATTAATTTGACAATATAAACGTAAAGATGTGTAAGTTAATATGGAAGATAAGAAGTTTTTTTTTTAGAAGAAGAAGATGAGTCAACAACTAATTCAGCCTTTTTCTTATGTTTTTTTGATATCTAATAATAACAACAAGGGAAAAGTCAAGAAAAACCCCATTTTGTGTGCTCATTAAAACCTTTAAAAATGTTAGGATCATATTCTTATGTAGTTAGCATATTCTGTGACAAAACACACTTGTTGTTAGGTTCTAAAAGTTTAGAAAAAATTGACAAACCGTGAGCACAAACTTGTCTAAATATGCTCAAGTTGATATAGATCAATATTCAAGAACATATAAACTGTAGAAAGAAGTATTGGAAATCTGCCTAGTTCAACTGATCAAGAATTACATCTACAGAATTTTAAGTTCAGCCCATCAGCCCAAACCTGTTTGTTTGAAGCCCAAAACATGATCTGCTTGTTACGCAATTTAAAGGATATTACAAGCTAACCTTAGTTTGGTTTTTGGAGAGAGAAGAGTGCATCTTGTGCCTCTAACTGTAGATCTAGGGTTTTTGTACCCAAAACTTTCTCATATCTTTTACCGGCAATATTCCTTGAAGAAACTCAAGATTTGGTCTTGTAGAAGTTGCTGCCATCACTAGTCATCAAAGATGCTAGAGATCTAAACCTTCAAGGTTGGTCTTGAAGTCATTGCAAAACCTTTTAGTGGAGTCTTAAAGTCATAAGCGTGGGAGCTTGTGTTTCAGCAAGTCCATGAGTGAAGAGTCTGTGGATTTGGAGCTACACGTGGTCGTGTGAGTAAGTTACTACTGAAGGTAGCAATATGTTTAGGATTAAATCTATTGTAAAAACTTCAATTCTCTATTAGTGAATTTGTTTACCTTGAAAATAACTAGGTCAAATCCTTCTCAAGTTTTTACCTTGAGACAGTTTGTTTCATTGGTTTTTTTGAGTGATCATATCATTGTGTTTTTTACTTTTCCGCGTTGCATGATATAATATTTTACTGTTTAACCTAGATCTCATAATTAACTTAAGTAACTACTTGGCTAATTCACCATGATTTAGCAATCTGTTTTAAGGGGTCTAAACAAACAAACACTTGAATTTGGGTTGATCTAAGTGGATTCAAGAATATCATAAAGTACTTTAAAAAACTTTTTTAAGTGGTAGAATTGAAGACATAAAGACATGAAGACTACATAAAGAAACAAGTGTTAAAAGCTGAAAATAGGTATCTCGACACCTGACTCGATAC
Source organism: Lithocarpus polystachyus (assembly GCA_033629205.1). Classification (NCBI taxonomy): domain Eukaryota; kingdom Viridiplantae; phylum Streptophyta; class Magnoliopsida; order Fagales; family Fagaceae; genus Lithocarpus; species Lithocarpus polystachyus. Next base: position 4,351,564 of record CM066165.1, read on the forward strand.
ACCTATCTATCGAGAATTAATGAGGCATGACACTTCTTAATACCTCTCGATCTATTGAGCATAATAGATCTTGAATTCTCAAATCTAATTTTCGGCCCAAGATGACTTGGCTTTTCTAGGGTTTCTAGGGTTTCGTTAGTGGCCCCAACATATCCCCGATCCATACCTTTGCCAGAATCTCAAAGGCCTCCTTTACTAACTCTCTAATCCTCACAGCTTCATCACTTTCATCTGAATATCTCATGCTCATGATCATCCTGCACGTAATATAGTTTGTAAGCTTCATTTGCTCGGCACCCACATCAACAACTTGTTTTTTCTTAGCACATTCAAAGACTTTACGTAGAAACAATGCAATTTCTTCTTGTCGTACACCATGTGACTATTCAATCTTTTGGATTGAGCTGTTGAATTGCCAATAATCACCATAAGGTGCCATGAAAAATCCGTAGTTTCGGTATGGTAATTTATCAACAAAAGTGAAATGCGACCGATATGCAAAAGTGAGATCATTGGTTTTAAATATTTCGGTGGCCATGGTAGATGTTGGAACAACAAGGCACCGAGAAGCACCAATGCAGAGATATATGAGAGGGCCATATTTGGTCGAGAGGTTGTGCAAGGATTTGTACAAGGATGGACCAAGAAGGTGAAGATGACCAATGATTGGGAGAGCTGGTGGGCCTAGAGGGAGGTGGAGAGGGTTCTTTCTGCTGAGGGGTTTCTTGAACAAGGACTTGACTAGGAGATTCAATAAGAACCAAAGGACCAAGCACATGGCATAGTATTGGTTGTTAGTCATGATATTATGTGTTTCTCAATTTATGGCTATGCAAGTAACATATGTATAATTATTAACATATATATAATTAATAGAGTTTACCGCTAAATTAGTTTGGAAAATATCTTCTCCCACCCATTACGTGTCAACTCAATTGAGTTTTGACACGTACTTTTAGTCACACAACTTATTTAATAATAGCGGGTTCCAGTTAACTTGATTGATAAAATCTCTTATGGTTGAATAAGAGATTTGAGATTCAATTACTATTTACACCAAAAATCGATTGGTGTTTTGGTCTAATGATAAAAAGCAAAATTACAAAAGCGGACGTCATAGATTGAAATTCTATAAAATAAAAAAAAATAAAAAAATAAAATTTATTTAATAGCCATATAACTTATTTAAATGATTTAATGAATTATGTTATTTAATATACCTAAATCCGGAGACATAATTAGCTTTACCCCCACTCTATACCTTGAAATGGTTGACTTACGTATCTTCCAAATGAATTTATGGAAGCTGGGTTGATGCCTGGACACTAATTATGCACGTTTCAAAAGCTTGTTGTAATTGTATACTTAAATAGTTTGGCGGAAAGCCTCCAAAATTAAATTTCACTAAATGATAAAAGAACTTTGTTATTCAATGTCCAATCGTACAAATATATGTCTTTACAAAATAAAGATAAAATGGAATACGAAATCAATCCTAATAAGTTACAATATTGAATAGCTATTATAAGATTACCCTCTTGGGCTCTTTAGATGGTGATGAGCTAGTTTTCTCAACAAAATTACTCTTATTTACCCAATAAAAAAAAAAAAAAAAAACTATATAAGAGTCATATATAAGTTAAAAGAGAAAAATTATGTACACAATATTTTTACAGAAATTTTAATTGACGGATTGTTACTGACGGGCAGAAAATTAATTTTAGTTGATTTAAATTACCAATGACAACTTACCACCTAGAATTTATTATGTAAATATTGTAAACTTAATACTTCGATCACCGTACACCTGGAAATTCCTAGCCCACTTCTAGCTGACTTAAGAATTAATTAAATCTTAGCACTTCACCTTACCTCCAAAATAACATAAGAATTAATTAAGACGCTTACATACTCCAAATTAGCAGTAGTTGTCACTTGGTGTGTTATGGCCACAGTATTTGTTAATATGATATACGAAATATATACATATGTGGTATGGATACATATGTGGTATGGATACGTACGAGAAAACAATGTATTTACTCCGTAATAAAACATTGTGTTCTTTGTCCGTTCAATTGTTAAAGTGTTGTGTGCATAGTAAAGTGTTGTAGCTGAATTTGATATTTGCCCTCACAGAATGTTGAATATTGTAGGTGGTTTTTGTTACCATGAATCCAAGGAGGGACGATGTTTAAAATCATCCTAGACTCTGCTATAATAGATGGGACTTTTAGGACCTCACACACATGAAGAGAGTCCAATCTCATCACCATTAAAAGTGCTTGACAAGTTGCCCGAGAGAAATTTGAAATTGCTTCAGTTATTTTCTTTTATAAGTTCTGATCTATGCATTTTTTTTTACATCGATGAGGGCTGTGAATTTCTAGGTATAACCTATCAAAAAAATAAAGTCAATTTCTAGGCATCAATGTTGATCCTCTACTCAAATTTTGCTGTTTAATAATTTAAAATAAAAATATTGATAATCAAGTAGATACTTTAGTAAATATATTTTTCATTCTAATAAAATTTAATAAATTTAAAAAGAAAATTAGATTTCCCTTGCATTACACTAGTTAACTGCTTATTCGGAGTATGTAAGGCTCTTAATTAATTCTTAAATTATTTTGGTCAAAGTTGGGCCAAAATAGGTATTTGCCCCTTTTGCTAAAACCTTCTAGCAAAATGCCCCCTGTCTAAAACTATTTAGGAAAATGCCCATGTTTTGAAACTCGATTTTCTAAAAATCGAGTTTCAATTTAAAACTCGATTTTGGACAATCGAGTTATTGTGAACTGAAAATTAAAAAAAAAAAATTGTGGGAACTCAAGTTCCTTGAAATTTTTTTCCTGGAACTTGAGTTTTAGAAAAAAAAAATATTTCTAAGTCCAAGTCCACTATAACTCAATTGTAAAATAATTGAGTTTTACATTTGAAACTTGATTTTCTAAAAATCAAGTTTCAAGACAGTGGCATATCCCTAAATAATTTCAGACAAGAGGCATTTTGTTAAAAAGTTTGTGAGAATAGGATAAAACTCCATTTTGGCCGTCAAAGTTGCATAGCGTTTTGCAAAATATGCTCAGTTTATAGTGAGGATCCATGTACGCATCACATGATTCACATTGCTTAAGGAAGTCCCCAAGTTCCTTATATTACTCGTTTACTTTGCATGGTTGAATAAATGAAATACTATTGTCTCTAAACACCACCCCCCTCAAAATAAATCTTAAATTATTAAGAGAAATAAACCAAAATTAAGGGTTTGGAACGTACACTTTTAAAACAAGTAGACATAATTAAAAGTAAAAAAAGTCAATGACCTTAATGGTCTAATGAAACCTCCCTTTGTACTTAGTATCTTAGACCTGGGTGGGCAGGGGTGGGGTAGATTTAGAAATTTCTTTCCAAGAAAAGAAGAAGAAGAAGAAGAAGAAGAAGAAGAAGAAGAAGAAGAAGAAGAAATTAGAGACAGTATTCAATATATAGTCTATTGACTAATTATTTTAGGTAGTTTGAGAAATAGTTTTTGAAATGACCCCAAAAATACAGACTTAGACATGTATACTGAATACTTCTGTATGCTTTGGCATAGCAAAAGTGCAATGTCAAAAACTTAACATCATTGGGTATTTCCTTTCTCTCTCTTATATGCACATGCACGATATGCTTAACAAAAGAAAATATGCAAAGAAATATAAAAGAAAAAAGAATTAAAATGCTTTAAATATGGTTGCAAGCGTGTCTTCTAGGAGATGTGGAAGTTATAAGATGTACCTCGAATGTGATAGTCCCCATCAAACAGTTATGATTGTGTGTGAGTTAAAATGATTTTCTCATATTCCAAATCGTCATAACTTGTAGACACTCATGCAATCTTGCGATGTTGTTCATACACAACACACAATATTATTTGGTACTTATGATACATGTGCAGGTATAATGTGATTTGGCCATCACAAACAATGCATGTGTTAGTGTGTGTGTGTGTGTGTCTGTCTTAGATCTATATGCTTGACATTTTTCTTGTTGAGAGATGTTTTTGAGAAATTAAAATGTTGTTTGGATCTTTGGTTGAGTAGCACGCTTAATTGCATTCATGTCTGTGTTTTTCTCTTTTTTGAAAAACTGTTTTTAAGCAATCTCAACAGCTTCTCGATACCTCTCGACAGCTAGGCTATCTATCGAGCCTCTGATCTAGCTGTTATTGCATTTTCGATCCATCGAAGTTTTTGAGATTTTGCCTCGCTAGCTTCTTGGACAGCTTCTCGATCCATCGAGGAAGTTTTTGTATGCTCGATAGATGCTCGATAGCTTCTCGATCCATCTAGGTCTTTGTGCTGTGGACACCTCTCGATAACTCGTTGATAGCTCTATCCATCGAGTTTTAAATCTCGACACCTCTCGATCCATCAAAATTTATGTTTTTTATATATAGGCTTTAGTGTGATTTGCTCTCATTTCTCTCTGATTTCTCTCGACAAAAGATCACCTCTCTCTCTCTCAAACACTTCTCTTTCACACTCTTCATCTTCCCCACTCATTCTTCTGTCTAATCCTTGCATTTTCACTCTGGTATGATCTCTTTTATCTCTTTCTATCATACATTTCATGCATTATGACCTAACTTTAGGGTTTTTTTAAAACTTTTGGGGTTTTTCAAAATTGATGAAGTTTTTGTGAAATTTTTGGGATGAGTTTTTTTTAAATGACCTTAAATGTTCATGCATTGCATCAAATTTGCATTTTAACAATGATTCATGCATTTTAGATGTGTGTTTACTATGTTGAAATGATGTGTGCTTGTAGGATTGGATTGGGCTAAGCCCATGATGTCTTTATTATTTCATGTCACATGTTCATGCATTTTTCATGTATACGTACCTTCAAATTTTTTTTTTATATTGATCTGTGTTGGTACTTTTTTGCTTCTCTCTCTCTCTCTCTCTCTCTCTCTCTCTCTCGGTTAGTTGCCCTATGGCACCTAAGCGTAAGTCTGCTCCATCTCGGAGCCCTCTTCGTTCCCGGGCATCTTCTTCTGATTCTACCCCCTCACATGTCAGGTTCCGTGATGATAAAGCCTGTCAGGACTTTTCGGAGAACTTTTCTCAACGAGACATTCATTCGGAATGCCAAGTCATCCTATCGTACTTTTTCGGTACTGACCTTCCCACTGTCATCTACAGTAGAGGCTGGAAGTCCCTTTGTGACATCCCGGTCACTTGTCCTTCCATGATCATACAGGAGTTCTACTTTAATACGCATGGATTTGATTATTCAGTACCTCATTTCATCACTTGCGTTCGAGGTACGCACATAGTAATTACTCCGGATCTTATATCCGAGTTGCTACACATACCTAGGGTAGCGCATCTTTGCTACCTCGGTTGTGATCATCTTAGGACTGTGTCCAAAGACGAACTCATGTCTCTATTTTGTGAGACACCTTCATCTTGGGGTGGTCGTCAAAACACCTCTTGCTCGACCTTTGCTAAAGGTTCAAGGTTCCTTAATATAGTGATGACATTTGTTTTACATCCCTCGCCTCACTATAATTTGATTATTGAGCCTCGTGCTCGATTTTTGTTGTCCCTTCTTGGAAGGCTAATCATTGATTTTCCCTCTCACTTTATACTCTCCCTTATAGATGTCTATAAGGATACGGCGACCTGTGATAAGCTTATCTTACCTTTTGCTATCACGCGGATCATTCGCCACTTCTCTATCTCCTATCCCGAGTCGGACCACTTCTTCATCATATGTGCCATAGATGCAGCGAACGTTAGACGGAGTGAGGCCCAGCTTTGACCAAAGCGGCCACGGACCGAGACGGTGACTTCTTCGGCTTCTTCAGCTCCATCCACATCCGCTCCTTCTTCTTCTGCAGATGGTGTGACCCTTGAGGCGATCATGGCGCAGTTTCAGCGCATGGATGCTTGCTTTGACGCTTTAAGTGATGAGTTGTGTCAAGTGAACACCCATGTCAGTCGTATTGCACGACAACAGGCTCGCCTTGGTGGCTTCGTAGAGTCTCCCTCTCCTTCTCCAGAGGCATTTGAGGATGAGGACGATGATGGTGACTCCGATGGTGGTGATGCTGATAAGGATAAGGACGCTAGCTCTTCCGGTGACGATGAGACGGCTGCTTGAGTTACTTGCCCTTTGTCATTCGTGAAAAAAATGGGGAGTAGTTTTATGTATGAGAGTAGTCATGTACTTAGGGGGAGAGTTAGTATAGGAGATATTTTTGTTAGGGGGAGTGCTTATCTTTTGTCCTTGAGGGATGTAGAGAGGACTATTTGTATCTTTTCTTTTCCTTCTTTTTAGATACATTGTGATACCAAGTCTTGTATTCATTTTGAGATGTATATTGAGGTTGTTATTACATTCTTTCGCCTATCTCTTCATGCGTTATTTCTTTTCTCTCTTTATGCACATGCTTGTTAATATTTGTATGCAATCTTTTATTTCTGTTTCACACTGAGATGCCGTGATAAGTTTTATTTAAAGTGTTTTAGAAATACAGGTTGTCAAAGTTTTCCATTCCATGAACTCTCTTCTTGCAAAGTTTTTCAAGAGTTTGTGTTAGGATAGATTTTATTTTATTCAACAAGTGAGTATGAGTTGAGTGATTTATGACTTCGCTCCTATTTCATTTGTTTGTTTTGGATTTGTCACAGATTGCCAACGGGAGAGATTGTTAGGACATATGTGAATCTTGTTAGGAACATATGTCATTTAGAATTGGCTAATCCTTTGACAAAACGCACTTTACTTGTAATTAGGTAGATCTAGGACGTGTTTAATACTTCAAGGAACAAGAGTTCAACTCCAAGTGTTAAAGCCATGCAAATCTATCCAAGAAACAAGTGAAGAAGTGTTGGATTTAAAGCTCGACAACTCGCTCAACAAATAGCATCTATCGAGGTTTAAAAGGCAGTTTTAGCCAGATACTCAACAACTACTCGATAGATAAGCTATCTATCGAGATTTATGAAAATTAGTTTTCAGATCTGATTTCACACCAATCTGTGTATATATGTTTAGGCTTTCTTTTCTCACAACCCTAAACATATATAAGGATTATCTTAAGGGCCGTCAAAGGTTTCGCAAGTTTAAGGCAAAGTTTTATTCATGCAAATTGTGACCGGAGACAGAATTTGCCCTAGTTCATCTTTCTCTTGAAGAAGCTGCTGCATTTGTACGCCGTTGGGTTTTGTTACCAAGGAGCTTCGTGATCTTCATTGTATTGATGAACTGAAGAACTTTGCAAGAATACAGCATTGAACAACGGATGCAATTATTGTGTGCATGAAATTGAGTGCTAACTTAGAGCCTGGACAACCTCTCCTTCCTCCCCTAAAAGGAAAATATTCCATACCATCATGGGTGATGAAATTAGCTGGGCATAATCTTTCACTGAGATTGATTTAGTCAAAAGTTAATACCAGGTTTACTAGGCTTTGTGACTATTATAACGTAATTGTTAAGTTCTATAAGTTTAGAACAATTGGCAAATCGTCACCATAAACTTGTCTAGATATAGATCATAGTCTATAGGTGTGATTAGATAATGCTCAAGGTGCTGCAAAGTCAAAATACAAGAAAGAGGAAGCTGTTGGTTCAAGAAAACAAAACTTGCTAGGCTTGACCGATTAAGAAGAAGGTTCGACAGATTGAACTGCGTTTCTGCCGAATTTTAATTCCGGCCTAACAGCCCATTGGCCCATCAAGTGATTAAGATTTCAAATCTAACTCACATAGTATTTAAAGGAAACCCTAACGCATGTTTTGTTATGACTTTGGAGCTTCTCTTTTGAGATTTAAAAGGTTCTGTGCCTTCTCATTTCAAAGTCACTACCGGAAATTTTCTACACACAATCTGGTCTGGTAGATCTGAAGTTGTTACATACCAGTAATCAAAAGTGCTAGATCTAAACCTTCAAGGGTGGTCTTGGAGTCATAGACTGGAGGACTATGTGAGAGATCTAAAACATGAACTGGAGGTTCATGTGAGAGCAGATCCACATCAAAGAAGTCTGAGAAGTTCAGAGCTCAGTTTGGTAACTGTAGTTAGATTTACTATGAATTGTTATCTTGACTGTAAATCTCAATTTGATATAGTTGATTGTTCTCTTGAAATCGTTCCCTTCTGGTTTTACATTGAAACTGGTTTATTTCATCGGTTTTTCTGAGTTATCACATCTTGTGTTATTTAGTTTTCCACTATGCATGATATGTGTGATGAATGTTTAACCTAGATCTACATAATTGATTTAAGTAACAACTTGGCTATTAAAGTAGGTTAAACAAACAACGTTTTCAGGGGTCTAAAAACTAACAGTAATTACTATAAAATGGTTGCCAAATATTTTATAACTGATCTTGGCATAAGCATAAGCATAACTAAAGTTCTCAACTTGTCTTATTTTTTAGATAGATTAGTGTTGCAGCGAAAAGGGGGAAAAAAAAAACAAGTTTAGCGTTACCCTGAGGAAAACCTTAATATGTGTGTGTATATATATATCACAAATAAATATTTTTATCGAAATTTTATGAGTATTGCAGGGATGATTCATCCTGGTAGTGCATGAGAAGCCAAAATGATGTTGACCGATTAGGAAGGAGGAAAAAGGAAGAAGGGAGACTTTGGTAAAGATTGGAAATTGAATTTATAAAAGCTATTACAACGTTTAAAAAAAAAAATGGTTAGATAGATTAAGAAAAACGTAAAGACAAGAGTGCGCCATTGAGCTCTAATTCGAAAATGATAAGAGTACCCTCCCATAATAATAATGGGACGAGATTGAGATTGTGATACTCTAAATTACATATGTTGTGCAAGCGTGTGCTGAGTCTCACATCGGTTTTTACTAATCTTAAATTTAAAAATAATTACAAGGAGTTCTAATTGTAATTTTCTAGTTTTTTAAGGTATATCATTGATATTTTGTGACTAGCATTTTTTCTTGATTTGTTGCAATATCTAGCATTAATCTATGCTATCTATAAGAGGATTCTCCTCTTTGAACAGGACTTTTATGTTTTTCAGAAGTACCCCTAGACCATACATTTAATAGGGACAAAACTTGTGGACAACTTGGTAAAAATATATTTCAAACACCACTTAAAATACCTACAAAATAGGATACTCTCTTACTAATCAATGTCTTCAAAACAAACTTATCCAAAAAAAAAAAACTTCTCATTCCACTTTATATATTTCATTCAATACCATGTTCCAACTTTTTTCTTTTAAACTTTATCATGACTCACTGACTTTTATTTAATTTTTGGGTTGTGTCATAGTTTAAAAATTGAAGTGAATAGAAAATTATGATACTAGACCAAAAAAAAAAAAAAAAAAGCCTCATCAAATGCGCAAATCTCGTGTGATGAGTTTAGTAAGATTATAAAGAAGCAAACCATGAAATTAAAACAATTCTAAATTGGAAAGCCAAACAGGCTAAGATCTGCATTGAGATTAAAATCTCTACTTTGAACTTCCTTACTCCTGTTGTTTCTCAAAATTTTTTTTCCTCCCTCCTTTCCCCTTACTTTTTTTTTTTTTTTTTTTTTTTTTGATAGGAGTTTCTCTTTAGTTTTGATTAGAAGGCCGTTTTCCTTCAGCTAGCCAAATTTCATACAATTCTACATTGATGCCTCGATGATTTCTACTAATACCTTTTTGCCTTGTGCCGTGTTTTCAGGCGCCCTTGCTATTCCAAAACGGTCATTGTTGTTTGTTCAACATCAAGTAACATATAAATAATGAATAGAGTTTACCACTAAATCAGTTTGGAAAAAAATTTCTCCTACCCATTATGCGTCAACTCAATTGAGTACTGACATATACATTTAGGCATACAACTTATTTAATAGTAATATAACTTATTTAAACGATTTAATGAGCCACATAATTTCATATGCCTAAATATGGATACATAATTAGCTTTATCCCCACTCTATAGCTTGAAATGGCTGATGCACGTATCTACCAAATGAATTTATGGAAGCTGGTTTGATACCTAGACACTAATTCTGCACTTTTCAAAAGCTTAATGTAATTGCATACTTAAATAGTTTGTAGAAAGCTCCAAAATTAAATATCATCAAATGAAAGGAACTTTATTATTCAACTAATCGCTAACTTGTGTGATACACGAAAATGGCTACTGGGTGAGTTTCAGGGAAAAAATATATACTATTTTTAAGTTGGAGTAGTAAGCAAAAATGTATGAAATTAAAAAAGAAAAGAATGACATTGAAAGAAATAACACAAATTTTTATTAGTTAGGCAGAAGAAAGCAATATTTTTTTATTTATTAATTTTTTGTGGGAAGGAATAAGAGACAAAATATTGCGTCTCTAATTTAAGAAAGGTGGTAATATATATATATATATATATATATATACACACACACACACACACCAACATGTGTCTTTTACAAGGTCATAACCCTTCAAATTGGATATACCAAAAATGCTTATTGAAAAGTCATAATCCTTCATATTAGATATACTAAAAGGTATCTATTAACTGAAAAAAAAAATGTCTTTTGAATGAAAATGTGCCTATTGACCGAAAAAATGTCTATTGGCTGAAAATGTGTCTATTGATCGAAAAGGTGCCTATTGTATTAACATGTGCCTATTGACTGACAATGTTCCTATTGAATGAAAAGTGCCTATTGACCGAAAACATGAGTGTTGAAAAATGAAAAGGCACAACTGTTCGGCGTTTTTTAATGTATATGTGGCATTAATTTATACAGCTAAGTGGCACAATGAGGAGTGGTCAATAAAAAGTAAAATGTTTCACTTTTATATTATAACTAGTTGCTAACCCATTCAATGCACAGGAATAGATACTAGATTTCTTTTGGGAAAAAAAAAAAAAACTATGTTGTTTTATTTATTAGTTTTTTGTGAGAAGGAATAAGAGACTTAATGTTGCCAGAGTCGGCTCAACTATAAATGCAACTGATGCAATTGCCTAAGGACCGCAAATAAAATAAGGCCCCCACTTGTTAAAAAAAAAAGAAGAATTATGTAAATAATATTTATCTATATATTTTAATTACGAAAACCTTTTTTTTTTTTTTTTAAATCCTTTAATGTTCAATAGAATGCATTAAAAAACCCCATTGTATCTTAAAATACAGAAGATTAAAATTGCCCATTGTATCACTATTTCAAATTTATTTTTTAATTTGCACAATGCCACTGCTCACACAGTTGATAGTAATGACAGGATAACACACTGGTACGCAGGCACTGCACAAAGGCCATAGCCATAACATGGCTCATAGCTGGCTGGCTGGCCCACACACACTAACCCACGGTCCACACTCAATCTCAATGTATACTCATAGCATAGGCACACACCTGCTACACTGTACACCTATCTTTTAGACAACTACTTTATACTTTATCAATTATTATAAGTTATCACACCAATTTATAATTTGATGCATATCATATCAACCCATTTATATTATAGTGATACTAATTTGTTGTACTTAATTATGTATATAGATGAAAATACTCCAATTAATGTACTTAATTATTTAAAAAGGCTAGATTCTTTCCAAATGCATTTATTGCTTATAGAATATTACTAACAATACCTGTTACGGTTGCATCTATAGAAAGAAGTTTTTCAAAACTAAAATTAATAAAATCTTATTTAAGGTTTTGTATGTCACAAAAAAGATTAAGTGGATTATTCATATTAATTGAAAAAAAAATTAAAGGGACTTTAATACAAAAACTTAATTAGTAATTTTCCATCTCAAAAAGCAAAAAAAAAAAAAAAAAAAAAAAAAAAGATTTTCAATAAAAAAAACTGAATATTTATTATTTAATTAAATATTTAAATATATATAAAAAGGCCCGCTTAAAATTTTTGCCTAAGGCCCCCAAAATTGTTGAGCCAAGCTTGAATGTTGTGTCTCTAGTTTAGTTTGTGTTGTATATATAGATATATACAAGATAGGTTGTAACATACATACATACATACACACACATATATATATATATATATATATATATATATATATATATATATATATCAAAAGGTGATTGTGGAAAGGTCAATAACCATTCAAATTAGATATACCAAAGGTGCTTATTGAAATGTCATAACTCTTCATATTAGATATATATTAAAGGTGTCTATTGACCGAAAATGTGCCTATTAAACAAAAATGTGTCTATTGTTTGAAAAAGTGCCTATTGAAAGAAAATGTGTCTATTGACCGAAAATATGCCTATTAGATGAAAAATGTGCCAATTGATCGAAAATGTGCCTATATAAAAAAAAATCTGCTTATTGAATGAAAAAGTGTCTATTGACCAAAAATGTGCCTATCAAATTAAAAAGTGTCTATTGACCAAAATAGTGTCTATTGAATGAAAATGTGTCTGTTTAACGATCATAATCCTTTGGGTATAAACAAGGGTTTATATTAATTGGTAACTTCTTCTCTTTCATCTTTCTTAGAAACACAAAAAACCTGTGAGTCTTCTCGAAAATTGCTATTTTTAAATTTTTTTTTTGGTTAAATTGTGAAAAGGTCCAGGAATCAAGCTACGCCAACAGTAGCAACAATTATACAGAATGATTTCTTCATTTGATAACTTCTTCTCAATTTTTTCTCTTTCATCTTTCTTGAAAACACAAGAAACCTGTGGATCTTCTCCAAAATTACTATTTGTAAGTCGTTTTTTTTTTTTTGTTTTTTTTGTTGTTAAATAGTGAAAAGGTCCAAGAATCAAGCCACACCAACGATAGCAACAATAATACTGAACGGTTTCTTTACACGCCTTACGAATGCTATTCTTCTCAAATTTCTCATTTTCTTCACTACGCCTTACCAATGTTTTTCTTCTCAATGAATATATATATTTTTAATATATACATATTACGTGAAACAGTAAGTAGATATTGAAATTTAACTGGCAAAATGAAAAGGCACAATTGTATATGTGACATAAATTTATATAGCCACGTAGTGCAATAGTGAGTAGTCAATAAAAAGCCAAACGTTTTGCGTTTATATTATATATAGAAATAGATATGGATACAGATGTCTAATCGTCCAAATATGTTTTTACAAGATAAAGATAAAATGGAAAATGAAATATTAATCGATCCTAAGCTATAATAGCAATGATAAAAATTACCCTCTTGGGCTCTTTAATTAGATGGTGATGGGCTACTTCCCTCCAGTCCTCTTTCTATTTCAGTAAAATTATCCTTATTTACCCTTTTTTTTATTATAACAAAAAGCTATATAAGTTATCCATAAGCTAAGGAAAATATTATGCACACAACATTTTCATAATACTTTCACAACAACTTCTATATGGCAGGTTGTCATTGGTGGGCAAAAAAGTAATTATAGTGGTGAGTTTAAATTAGAACTTGTAACAACTTATCACGTAAGATTTGTTGTGAAATTATTGTAGATTTAGCATTTTACCTTAGACATGGAATTCCTAGCCCACTTCTAGCTAACTTAAAAGTTAATTAAGAATTAATTTCTAGTACTTCACCTTATCTCCAAAATAAGTTAAGAATTAATTAAGAGGCTTACATACTCCAAATTAGCACTAGTTAGAGCACTAGCATCCGGGGATGCAAAACAACCCTATTTTACATCCTCAAACACCATTTTATCTATTTTACCAACTTATTTTACAATGCATTCAACATCCTAGTTCTTATTTTTATATACAACCTAGTAAAATAATATAAACACTACTTTATCTAATGAGAGAGGGGAAAGTGAGAAGCAAAAAAAATAATAAAAATGCCAAGTAATTCCTACAATGAATTTGTATTTATACAACCTTACTGTAGCTGGGTTGCAAATATTTTTAAATATAGCAACCTGGTTGGAACTTGTTTTTATGGATTTGTTGAGTAAAATAGCAACATGGGGGGTTTTACACCCCCTAATGCTCAGCGAGAAATGGGCTACGACTGTGAATTAGAGTAATTATCAATATAGTATACGAAATATATACATATGTGGCAACTCCCTGCCAAAACACATAGAGTAATTCAGTACCCATGTTCTAAGACTTTAGCAAAACACAAAGTAATCCAATAGCCATGTCCTAAAACTTTAGCAAACTGGGTTTTTCATATAAGAATCATAGAGAGAGAGAGAGAGAGAGAGAGAGAGAGAGAGAGAGAGAGAGCACTTCTTAGAAGTGCTTTTGGGACATAGAGAAGTACAAAATACTCGCTGTGATTAGATCAAAAGAAAAAAAATAAGACTTTGAAAAGAGAGAGAGAGAGAGAGAGAGAGAGAGAGAGAGAGAGACTTGTTGGTGGGAGACTTGTTGGTGGCTTTTATTTGAGTTTGTTGCTAGTTGCAAGCAATAGCACATAGTACATGGCATAGCAATAATACAGGACGGCTAGGTAATATGGGTTGTGGATGGGAGTTCCCATTCTACGTGTTCTAGTGCGTTTGAACTCCTATAGTTATTACTAATAGTTTGGGGGGGGGGGGGGGGGGGGGGCGGGGAGGGGGGGTGGAAGGGGGGATAAATTATAAATTGTGCATTTGCATAGTTTATGGGGTAAGTGTAAAAATGGTCATAGTTTAAGGAGTAAGTATAATTTTTTCCTGAAATGTTTAATTAATATAAAATTGAAAAACTAAAATTAAATCAAAATTTATTATAGTAATGATGTTTTTTATTATGTATTATCCTTAACTGACAGTATAGGAGGATTAGTTGAATTATATATAACTCTAAGGTTGATAGAGAATACTACAAGATATGGTCACCATGACTGATAACCAATACTACTTGGTTCGCTTCCTCCTCTTGTTCGTCACAACTCTTTTGTTTCAATTTATTTTTAACAAGCTTCTCAAGCTTAAAACCTGCTGGATCCGGGGCCATACTGGGGTGTAGGGAGACCACGATGAGTCATAGCTTCCTAGCCCTACAAAGGACACTAGTAGGTTTTATTTGAGTTTGTTGATAGTTGCAAGCAATAGCACATGTGGTACATGGCATAGCAATAATATATGACGGCTAGATAATATAGTTTGTGGATGGGAGTTCCCATTCTACATGTTCTAGATATAATTTTTCCTGAAATGTTTAATCTATATAAAATAGACAAACTAAAATTAAATAAAAATTTATTATAATAATGATTTTTTTATTATGTAATATACTTAACTGACTCTATATATAGGAGGATTGGTTGAATTATATATAACTCTCAGGTTGACAGAGAATACTACAAGCTTTGGTCACTGTGAGTTCGTTTAGACCCCTTAAACCCAACAGATTAACCTAGAGAATTAGCCAAGTGATTAACTTAGGTAATTTAAACACAACTAGGTTAACACAAATAATCAAGAACAATAAAGCAGCGGAAAATAAAGAACACAAAGATCTATTGACCCAGGAAAACCAAACCGGTAAAAAAACCTGAAGAGGATTTAACCTAGCTATCCTCAAGGTAAAATAGCAAATCCACTAGAAAGAATCGAAGTTTACACAATAGCGACTTAGACCACTAACATCCTATTGCTACACAATGTAGGAAATATACTACCATGACCACGTGACAGCTTCGAGACCACGGACTCCTTCTTTCTTTGACCTTTGCAAAACACAAATACCACCGTTTGTGACTTTGAGATCCCACTCAAAGGTTTAGTAACACAAACTCTCCTGTTTGTGACTCCAAGACCACCCTTGAAGGTTTAGATCATCAGAACCTTTGATGACTAGAGAAGGCAGCAACTTCAGCAATACCAGTAGAAGTTATAAGAGAGGTTTTAGGAGCAAAACCCTAAATACAAAAGAGACACACTCTTCTCTCTCTAAAAAGCCTTGTAAAAACGTGCTTAGGGTTTCCTTTATATAGTGGGAGAAGTAGATCTGAAACCCTAATCCTTAATGGGCTAGAACTGCTGTTTGGGCCAACTTAAAATTCTGCAGACACGACTTTCGATCGGTCGAGCCTGTTTTTCGATCGATCGAACCAGGCAGATTCTGAAATCTTCTTTCTGCAGCTTGTATGTTCTTGTGTGCTCACGATTTGCCAATTGTTCTAAGCTTTTAGAACCTAACAATCTCCCCCTTTGGCAATTCGTGACAAAAACTTTCATACAAAATGAAATCTTAAAATACAAGAACAACCCAATACAATAAAATGCCCAATTACATCACAAATCTCAATCTAAGACTCCTAACCTAGAAGTTGCCAAGAAGAGGTAGAAGGTCTTGATTAGAATGCACCTGTCTTTCCTAAAACACTCAACAAATACATCATCGCATGTGTGGAAAGAAAGACATATAAACAATAATATGAACAGAAATATAAAAACACAAATAAATTCTAACTCTCCCCCTAAGTTAGATACAACAAAAAAGTTTTTATATTCTCCCCATTTTTTTAAAACAAATTTATCTCCCCCTAAACAACACAAAAGGATTCTCACATTTCATCTATTTCTCCCCCTTTTTGTCACGTATTGACAAAAACAACTCAAACAAAGAGTAAACATGAGCCAAAAAAGATAGAAAATAGAGAGAACCCCCCCTATGAAGAGCAACAACTCCTACAACAAAGGTTAAAAAAAACTTTTCTCCCCCTATAAAAATAGGAAAAACAAAACAAGTTTTGGGAAAAATGATTTTGGGGAAAATTTAGGAGGTGGGGATAAATAAAAAACACACAAACCAAAAAAAAATTAAGTTGAGGATACACATGAAGAAAAATATTCTCTCTTTCAATAAATGCAAACTTGACACTATGTGACCCATAAATAGTTGCATGAGTAGAGAAAATATTTGCACATTTATTATCCATCATATCTCTGAAGAAAAATATTTTATGTAGTTCACACATCAAGAAAAATAGCATATACTAAAATGTACAAAGGACTCAAAAATTAATTAATCAATTTTTAAATCAAGTTGAGTACCCAATTTAGCAAAGTGTATGCATGTTATGTGTGAAAACAATAAGAGATATGACTGCAAAACTGCAAGATGGATACAAAAACAATGCAACTCATATGAATCCTAACCATAAATGATGCATGAAAAAATTTGGTTAAAAACTCTAAAAACTGAAAATTTTTCAGTTTCGATCGATCGAGCATCGATCGAATACCAATCGAGTCAGACAGAATCAAACCAAAATTTTTATCGCAATTTCGATCGGTCGAGAGACAGATTCGATCGATCGAAAATCTGGAAAACTCAAATTTTTGAAAAACAGAGCAATTTAATGCAGTAACTCCTCAAAGCATAGTAATTCATGAATGAAATGCATGAGTATGAGACTTAAAATTTTTCAAAAACACTTGAATACAACCCAGATCTTCCAAAATCAAGATTTTCAATCAATTTGTCCTCAAAACTCAATCATTAAACACATTTTGTATCAAAATCAAGGAACATATAATCTTGGATGGCCACAACAAGATCACACTCAATATAATGTACCAAGTTTAGCAAAGAATAACTTGTGTAGTGTGTGCAACTAGCAAAAACTTGAGAGACATGTGAGGTGATATGTGAATAGTAATCAATCACGAAGTCTACAAAATTCATCACATAAATTTGAAAGAGACTATCACCTAAAGAGTTACATCATATAACTCTCACATCTCCTAGAATAAAAAGCTTGCAATCATGTAAGTTTCTTAACTTGCCTCATAATGTATACACCAAATTTAATTAATTTGAATTCATTATAGCCCAATAATGTATACACCAATTTTAGCATTTAAACTGAGGCTACACCTTATGTTCTTTTTGTGCATGTGCTACACTTTCTCGAGCACAAAATCTTACGATATGCACTAAGGTGTTCATGATTGGCTAGTAAACAGTGGTGAGATGGTTATTTATGCCTTTCTCATTAAGTTCAAGTCCGACAGACAAAGGCATGTGACTTCAAGATCAAGACAAAGTGATCAAAAACTATAAACATCTTCTCACACAACATGCACTACTAAGCTCAAACTAGTAAAGTGCAATAAAAATAAGCTTCATCCAAGCTAAACAAAGTACATAAACATGTTATGTAAAGATAAATATGGCCAACCTTAATTATAAATCCAAGATATATAATACAAAACACATAAAAATATTTTTGGTTAAAAAAAAATTTTATGACCAAAAACAAAAAGCACACATTATGCTAAATGAACAAAAATGCAAATGCAATGCATGATAGTACTTAACTAAGCTATATAGGGTACACAAACAAGAAATATCAATTTCTTAATTAACCCTTGAGTACGTGTACAAACTAGTGCATACTCAAAAAAAATCAAAAAATAGCTTAGCACTTATAGAATGCATGCTATTTAAGTTTCTCCACAATGTCAAGCATGTTCTAAATCAAGAGAGAGATATCATAATTCATGTAATCCTCAAGAAAAATTAAAACTAGACACAAAATAAAATATTTTTGTCTTTTTTGAAATTTTTCAATGTTTTTGGATTTAAAAAAAAAAAAAAAAAAACCTAAAAAACAAAGCAACCAAAAACAAAAACAAAACATGTCCACAAATAATTGAAAGAATTAAATCAGGGACAAGTCAGCAACACTCACCTTAAAGAATCTTTTCTCACCCATATAGCACGAGTCTTCGGCTTTGTTGGTGAAAATCCATGAGAAGCAGAGTGTGTTTGACGGATTACACCAATCTTCTGAGAAAGACTGAAATCCTGCAAATTCCTTTCACAAGCCAACAAGCTTAAATTTTTCAAAAGCATATGAAACAATTTATTTGGACTTATGGCAGGAGAAATATCATCACATGTCCTAGACTGAAACACAGAATGCTTAAATTTCAATTTATGACAATTAGGACGAATGTGACCAGAGACACCACAAAAGTGACAAACAGGAACAAATTTAGGAACATCAGTATTCCTAACAGCAAATCTTGTCTCAGATTTTGGTTTTTGCCTCAACAAAGAACAGTTTGGTCTAATATGACCAACAATACCACAAAGGTGACAAGTAGGCACAAAAACAGATTTATTATGCTCTCTTACAGTAGGTTTAGACTTAGGTTTAGAAACTTCAGCGTCTACATCAGAATTTTTACCTTTGTCTAACCTAGCAAAATAAGCCTTTTCTTTATTATTCCTCTTAAAAGGAGGGATATAAACATTTTCAACTTTAGGCTTAAGAGAAACAGAAACACTTTTGTTATCATCAGCAGGCTTGGTACTAGTCAAATTTTCAATTTTAGCTTTAAATTCAACTAACTCTTGTTCCAAGCTTTTCATTTTCTCATCTTTAGAGGAAATTTGATTTCTCAAAAATTCATTCTTTTTATTAGATTCATCTAATCTAACAATCAATTCCTCTTTTTCAAGATTAGCCAATTTTAACTCTTCCTTAAATTTCTTAGCAATTCTCATAGTATTCAATAATTCCTTACGAAGAGTTTCACAGGCATCAAAAAGATCAACAAAAATAACAGTGTCATTTTTATTCAAATCATTACAAACATGAGCAGAAAAACACTTCAAATTATCCATGATAACAGGGATCAAGGATCAACTCTTAGATCAAAAGAGCTACCCGCTCTGATACCACTTGTGAGTTCGTTTAGACCCCTTAAACCCAACAGATTAACCTAGAGAATTAGCCAAGTGATTAACTTAGGTAATTTAAACACAACTAGGTTAACACAAATAATCAAGAACAATAAAGCAGCGAAAAATAAAGAACACAAAGATCTGATGACCCAGGAAAACCAAACCGGTAAAAAAACCTGGGGAGGATTTAACCTAGCTATCCTCAAGGTAAAATAGCAAATCCACTAGAAAGAATCGAAGTTTACACAATAGCGACTTCGACCACTAACATCCTATTGCTACCTAATGTAGGAAACTTACTACCATGACCACGTGACAGCTCCGAGACCACGGACTCCTTCTTTCTTTGACCTTTGCAAAACACAAACACCACCGTTTGTGACTTTGAGATCCCACTCAAAGGTTTAGCAACAAAAACTCTCCTGTTTGTGACTCCAAAACCACCCTTGAAGGTTTAGATCATCAGCACCTTTGATGACTAGAGAAGGCAGCAACTTCAGCAATACCGGATCTTGAGATTTACCAAGGAACAACACCAGTAGAAGTTATAAGAGAGGTTTTAGGAGCAAAACCCTAAATACAAAAGAGACACACTCTTCTCTCTCTAAAAAGCCTTGTAAAAACGTGCTTAGGGTTTCCTTTATATAGTGGGAGAAGTAGATCTGAAACCCTAATCCTTAATGGCCTAGAACTGCTGTTTGGGCCAACTTAGAATTCTGCAGACACGACTTTCGATCGGTCAAGCCTGTTTTTCGATCGATCGAACCAGGCAAATTCTGAAATCTTCTTTCTGCAGCTTGTATGTTCTTGTGTGCTCACGATTTGCCAATTTTTCTAAGCTTTTAGAACCTAACAGTCACCATGACTGATAACCAATACTACTTGGTTTGCTTCCTCCTCTTGTTCCTCACAACTCTTTTGTTTCAATTTATTTTCAACAAGCTTCTCAAGCTTAAAACCCATCCTAAACTCCCTCCAGGCCCACCAACTATACCAGTTATTGGTCATCTCCACCTCATTGGGCCATCAATTCACAAATCCTTGCAGAAGCTCTCCACCCAATATGGCCCTATTTTCAATTTCCGCCTTGGTTTCGCTCAATGCATTGTGGTTTCATCGGCCTCAGTGGGCACTGAAATATTTAAAACTCATGATCTTTCTTTCGCTGAACACCGAGAGATAGCTTTCACAAACAAGTTTCCGTATGCAAACTCTAGATTTTTCAATGCACCATATGGTGATTATTGGCGGTTCATCAAGAAATTGTGCATGACGGAACTTCTTTCAACTGGACAGCTTGAAAGGTCTCGGGCAGTTCGAGAGAAAGAACTTGCACGTTTTTGCAAAAAATTTTTGATAGTGCCAAGCGGAAAGAGGTCGTTGATTTGGGTGTTGAGCTTATGAAGCTAACAAATAATATGTTGTGTAAGATGGTGGCAAGCACAAGTTGTTCAGAGAAAGGTGATGAAGCTGAAAAGATTAGAAAGATAATGAAAGACGTCTTTAGGGTTGGTTCAAAGATATTTTTTGGAAATATGTTGGGACCCTTTGGTATATTGGCTTTTTGGTCGATTGGAAAGAAAGCCATAAGAGAACAGTTAAAGATTGATGAGCTCTTGGAAGGGATGTTGAAGGAGCATGAAGATCAGATTGGGAAGAAAGACACTTAAGATTTTATGGATATATTATTAAAGGTGTATCGAGAAGGCAAGGCTGAGGTTAAAATGACCAGAATCAATATCAAGGCCTTTTTAAGTGTAAGTGTTTTTCTTTTTCTTTTTTCTTTCTCTCTGTTTTTTTTTTTTTTTTTTTTTTTTTTTTTTTTTTTTTTTTTTTTTTTTTGCTTTAGGCCTCCAATTAACAGCTGGTTCCCTTTATTAGTTTACAGAAACAACTGATTGAAGGTAAAAAAAAATTCTATTAGCCCATGCTTTTACGTTGTTTTAATTCAATCCATTAACCTTGGAAATTGTTAAATTGGCCTAAAAGGGAGAAAAAAAATTGTCAGTTCGTTTAGACCCCTTAAACCCAACAGATTAACCTAGAGAATTAGCCAAGTGATTAACTTAGGTAATTTAATTAAAACTAGGTTAACACAGATAAGCAAAAAATAACAAAGCAGCGGAAAATAAATAATACAAAGATATGATGACCCAGGAAACCACACCGGTAAAAACCTGCGGAGGATTTGACCTAGCTATCCTCAAGGTAAACTGAATCCACTATGAAAGAATTGAAGTTTACACAATAGACATAGACCACTAACATCTTATTGCTACCCAAGTGTAGGAAACTTACTACCATGACCCCATGATAGCTCCGAGATCCACGGACTCCTTCTTTCCGGAATTCTTCAGCAAATCCACAAGCGCACCTGCTTGTATATCTTTGTGCTCTATTTGATTCTGCAACTGTATTGATCTACACAACTCTTGACATAAATCTCAAGTTTGTAAACCCTAAGTGTATGTGAAGGTAAACACCTCTAGATCTCACAATGAGATTCACAAACACAGCAAAACAGAACTCTAAAAATGTGGCTAGGTGTTAGGTTCTAAAGATTAGGAACTAATGTATTTAGAACTTCAATTTGTATGTTGGCAAACCATGATCAAAACAATGTTGAGTCATGTGTTAGACTTGCTCAAAGTATGGGTTTAATTGTAAAGTTGGAATCGAGTTTTTATGCAGAAGTACTGTTCATTTTATGTATGACTCGATCGATCGAAAATTAGACTCGATCGATCGAAAATCGTGCAGAACATTTTTCTGCAGAAAATTCCAACTCAGCCCAAGCCCGTTTTAATGTATAGGGTTTTATGTTTGCCCTAAGTATAAAAGGGAAAACCCTAGCCACGTTTTTAGAGTTCTGTTTTGCTGTGTTTGTGAATCTCTCTGTGAGATCTAGAGGTGTTTACCTTCACATACACTTAGGATTTACAAACTTGAGATTTATGTCAAGAGTTGTGTAGATCGTTACAGTTGCAGAATCAAGAGAACACAAAAATATACAAGCAGGTGCGCTTGTGGATTTGCTGAAGAATTCCGGAAAGAAGGAGTCCGTGGATCTCGGAGCTATCATGGGGTCATGGTAGTAAGTTTCCTACACTCGGGTAGCAATATGACGTTAGTGGTCTAAGTCTATTGTGTAAACTTCGATTCTTTCATAGTGGATTCAGTTTACCTTGAGGATAGCTAGGTCAAATCCTCCCCAGGTTTTTACCGGTGTGGTTTCCTGGGTCATCAGATCTTTGTGTTGTTTATTTTCCGCTGCTTTGTTATTTTTTGCTTAATTGTGTTAACCTAGTTTTAATTAAATTACCTAAGTTAATAACTTGGCTAATTCGCTAGGTTAATCTGTTGGGTTTAAGGGGTCTAAACGAACTGACAAGTGGTATCAGAGCGGGTAGCTTTTTTGTTTAATCCTTTGATCTTTGAGCTGATCCTTGACCCCTGTTGTCATGGAACACGGACACTCTCTTGTTGTTCCACCTCACTTTGATGGAAACAACTATGCATATTGGAAAGTAAGGATGAAAGCCTTCCTGAAATCCATAGATGAGAGAGTTTGGAATTCCGTTGAATACGGATGGGAGAAGCCCACTACTCCTGTGAGTGAGTGGCAAACTTCTCAGAAGGAGGCAGCCGCTTTTAATAGCAAAGCAATGAATGCTATTTTTAATGCTGTTTCCATGGAGGAATTTAAGAGAATCTCTAATGTTGAGGTTGCTCATACTGCTTGGAAAATCCTCCAGACTGTGCATGAAGGCACGAAGGCAGTTAAAATTAATAAGTTGCAGCAATTAACTTCTAGATTTGAAAGCATAAGAATGAATGATGATGAATCTTTTGATGAATTCTATGCTAAATTGAATGATATTGTTAATTCTGCTTATAATTTGGGTGAAATCTATGATCAACCTAAAATTGTTAGGAAGATTCTTAGATCTTTGACTGAAGATTTTAGACCCAAAGTGACTGCCATCACTGAGAGTAAGGATGTGGACTCCATCCCTGTGGATGAGCTTGTAGGATCTCTTCAGTCCTATGAGTTAGACCTCCCCAAGACTAACAAATCCAAATCAATGGCTCTAAAGTCTGTTGATGATGTTGATGATGGTGGATTTAATGATGATCTCTCTGCTACAGAGATTGCCTATCTTGCCAAGAACTTTAGAAACTTTCTGAGAAATAGTAACAGAAGGGCAAGAGGCAAGAATACTGTTGAACCTAAAAATTTTAGGAAGAATGAACCCACTAAGGTTAATAACTTTGAGAAACCTAAGGAGAAAGTAGGTCAATCTTCTAATAATTCTTTGGGACAACAATGTTATGGTTGTCAAGGGTATGGTCATTTAAAGTCTGAATGTCCTACTTATTTGAGGTCTAAGGGTAAGACTATGGCTGTAACCCTTAGTGATGACGAAGTTTCCGACAATGAATCCGCCAGTGATGAGGATGGAAACTTCATTGCTTTCACTGCTACCACTGTAGTCAATGAAAGCATATCTGTTGAAGAGAACCCTTCTGATGGGGAACTCTCTGAGGATGCAGATTTACAGGAAGCCTACAATAAACTTTGCAAAGTTGCTGCAAAGGATGCCATGAATGTTGAGTTAGGCTTGAAGAAAATTGCATCTCTTGAACTTGAAAAGAAAAATTTACTTGTTAAATTGTTTGATGCAAATGAGTTTTTGAATAATGTGAAAACTGAGAACATGCTCTTACTTGATAAAGTAAAATGTTTGGAACTTGATTTATCTGTTGCTAAAGAACAAACTAATAGGTCTGCAAGCTCCAAACTTGATCACATGTTGAGTATTCAAAAGTCTCCTTCTGATAAAACTGGTTTAGGTTATGAGGAAAGTATTTCTGTGCTTAAACCTTCTTCCACTAAATTTGTTCCTTCTTCTGAACCTCCTAAGAGTGAGATTGTCAAACCCTCGGTGAGTGAACCTGTCAAACCTGTTAATGTTCCTCCACCTAGAAAGATTAGGGTTGATCTTCATGCTTCTCATTCTAGAGCGTCTACTTCTACTAAGGGCAAATTGCATGATAAGCCTGCATGGATTTGTCATTTTTGTGGAAAACCTGGACACATACGTCCAAATTGTTTTAAGTTGCAAGCTGCGAAGCGAGCAAATAAAACTAAAGTACCTGTGCCTCAAGCACATGATCCTATGGTACTTATTGGTGAATTGGTAAAGGCGTTAAACCTTTATTCCAATCCTGGAGTTGCTCAGAATTCTGATGTGAATCATAACTCCAATGCAAGAGTTGCATCTAAGAAGTCTTGGATGCAAAAGGCTCAATCTAATTGAGTCTATCTGACATGGTCCTTGTGCTTCATTGCTCAATCTTTTGTGACCTTTGTTTCTAGGATTTGCATTGCATTACATTCATGCATTTCATTCTAGGATGTTTGTTTCTTTGTTTAAAATAAATAAAAAAAAAAAAATTTTTTTTGCAAATTGTGTTTTGCTATTTTTCCTTGAATTTGTAGACAAGGTTGGTCAATCAAAACTACATATCATAAGTATGTACCTTGTTTAGCTTTGATGCACTTATTTTTATTGCACTTTACTAGCTAAAGTCTTGTTGTGCATGTTGTGTGGGAAGATGCTATATTTGTTGATCACATGATCTTGATCTTGAAGTCTTATGTTTTTGATTGTTGGACTTGAACTTATTGAGAAAGGCATAAATAACTATCTCACCACTGTTTATTAGCCAATCTTGAACACCTTAGTGCATATCATAAGATTTTGTGCTCGAGAAAGTGTAGCACATGCACAAAAAGAAAATAAGGTGTAGCCTCTCATTAAAATTGGTGTGTACATTATTGGACTATAATAATATCACAAATTCTAAATAAAATTGGCGTGTACATTATCCCGGCTATTATTAAGTTTCTAATCAATAAATTTGAATAATGAGGCAAATCAAGAAACTTACATGATTGCAAGCTCTTATTCTAGGAGATGTGAGAGTTATATGATGTAACTCTTTAAGGGATAGTCTCTTTCAAATTTATGTGATGGATTTTGTAGAAATTGTGATTGATCTCTATGTGTATATCACCTCACATGTTTCTCAAACTTATGCTAGTTGCACACACTACACAAGTTATTCTTTGCTAGAATTGCGTACATGATAATGTGTGTGTTTTTGGCCTGACCAACCATGTTTGAGAATTTTGGGAATTTGATGCAAAATATGTTTGCTTGTTTGTTGTTTGTTTTTGGGTATATTGAGGGAAAATTATGCTTTGGAAAATCTGGAATGGATACATGTGTTTTTGGAAAACATCTCATCTCATACTCATGCATTTGATTTTTCAAATCTGTTGCTTTGAGGAGTTTTTGGTCTAAAACGTTTGGTTTTTCAAAAATATGTTTTTTCCAGAATTTCGATCGATCGAAACTGACTTTCGACCGATCGAAAATGTTTTAAATTACTCACAAATCTCTCTGGTTGGTTCGATCGATCCAAGCTGTTTTTGGATCAATCGAATAAGTTTTCGACCGATCGAATGTAATATTCGATCGATCGAAAATCGGTCCGGCTGTTTTTTAAAAGAAGTTTTTCAAGTGACTTTTCACTGTTTCAAAACTTTTCAAATTTTCTTTTGTTTCCTACCAACCGGTCAAAGAGTTTTTGGTGATTTTTGTCGTTTTCCTCCGAATCTTTTGCAAAATCTCTCTCTCCCAAGTGTGGTAAGTCCCTTATACCCTTCCTTTTGCATTTATTTTCTATTTTCATGCTTTTTTTTTCATGCATATTTGGGTAATTTTTGGCATTTAGGAATTTTCTATTTTTGGGGTTGTTTTTGAATGATTCTTTCTCAAAATCTTTATGGGTTTTTGTGGGGACACCTTGTCTAAACACATCATGTGGTTTAATTGGATTATTTTGGTGGTTTGAAGGAAATTTGAAATTCTAGGGCTTGAAATTAAGTAAATTTGGGGTTTTTGTTCAATTGGATTGAAATTGATGAAATTGGCTTGTTGGATTGATTAATTTGATCATTATATTGAGTTAATTGAATATTGTGTTGATCAATTTATCAATTTGCTGTGTTTTGAAAATTAGGG
This sequence comes from Lithocarpus polystachyus, assembly GCA_033629205.1. Lineage (NCBI taxonomy): Eukaryota > Viridiplantae > Streptophyta > Magnoliopsida > Fagales > Fagaceae > Lithocarpus > Lithocarpus polystachyus. The sequence continues at coordinate 4,378,278 of CM066165.1, forward strand.
TTTTTCAAATTGGGGATTTTTGATGAATATCGAATGCTCAAGCCATTTTTGTTAATTTGGATCAAAATTGAACATGTCACTGCATTAGTACATGCATCATGTTATGTTCATGCTCATGCATCATATAGAATTTTTATATTCTATTTTTTTGCTGTGCTAACTTGCAGTCTGTCCTTGGTTTTGGTTTTTGCTCTTTTCTTTTTGTGTCTGTCTTTTCCTTAGCACTATGCCTAGGAAAACTAGAGCCCATAGGACTTCTGATCCTTCTCCTTCTTTTGACACTGAGAGGTTCCCTAGTGAGTCAAACCAAGTCACTTATGAGACTTTGAACCTTAGGCGTCAGATTTGGGCTGAGCGTAGGGTTATCTTAGATGAGCTGGATCCTGAGGTGCGTCGTAATTTTGTGCGTCGGGGTTGGTTACCTTTGCTCGAGTATGAGCATTCTCCTCCTCCTGCCACCTTGATTAGAGAATTCTATTCGAATCTCTCTATTCATGTCTATGATAACGACACTTTGGTTAAGGTGTGGTTACGTGGTGTGGAGTATCGCATTACCCCTTCGGTAGTGTCTGATGCTCTTGGGGTGCCCATTGTGGACCATCCAGTTTTTCCTTACGAGGAGTCGCCTCCCCTTGATGACGTCCTGTCATACATCACTGGGTCTTCTATCCAGTGGGGTTCTGATCCTCGGATCACTTCTGCTGAGTTGTCTGAGCTGCACTATCTTTTCTTTAGGATAGCATGTCATTCATTGTGGCCTATTTCGCATGTCCACACCATTCCTCTTGAGAGGTGTGTCTTTTTGTATGCTTTGGTCACTGATGCTCCTATCAGTTTTCCGCATCTGTTCCTTCGTTCTTTGAACGAGGTTCATCGGTCTAGTTCTACGACTCATGCTTTGTTTTTTCCTGTTTTTATTCATCGGATTCTCCTTTTTCTTGGTTTTGGTGAGTATCCTGCTTCTGAGCCTGTTCATGTTGTTGCTCCTATTGGTGCTACCTTTTTGAGGCAAAGGGCTGCTCAACTTCGAGCTAGCTCTAAGCGTGCTAGGGTAGAGCCCTCCGATGTCACTCCACCCCCTTCTTCTTCTACAGATACTCATGCAGCTGGGACTTCTTCTGATCCTGCTGTTGCTGCTGATGCTGCTGATGTTCCTCCACCGTTTGATGAGGTTTCTGACCTTCGTCGGACGCTTGACACTGTCGTGATCGTTCAGGCGGCTCATGGTCAGCTTTTGGTGGACATCCTTGATGAGCTACGTGCGTTGCGAGCGGATTTGGCGAGCTCTCGTCAATCTCCTCCTCCACCTTTTGATGATGAGTGAGTGCCCTTTGGCAATTCGTCACAAAAAGGGGGAGTACATAGTTCATTGTATCTAGGAGATTTTTGTGGAGATTTACATTTTAGGGGGAGTTTTTGTTTACTTGGTAGTGATACTGCGGAGCTTGTGGAGTTATTAGATTGTATCTAGATGCTTCACTGTGTATTCTCATTTTTTAGCTCTTGTTTAGGAGATTTATTTTGTTGAGATACATTTGCTGTATTTGTTTCTTATTTCACTATGCTACTACTCTGCTTATTGATTTATATTGATGATGTTATTCATGATATATGTCTTTATTTTGTGTCATATGAAATTAAGAAATTTTTTTATTTATGTATTTCCTGTTTTTTCCACACATGCGTTTATGTGTTTGTTAAGTGTTACAGGAATATACAGGTTTCTTTCAGTCGAGCTGCTGTCTACTTTGCAACTGTTAGATAGTAGTTTAGGTTGAATTGTTGAGTGGCTATTTTATTGTAATGGGCTATTTCAATTTGTAACTTTGAGCTTTTTGTTAAGTCTGTGTTTTGTCACGGATTGCCAAAGGGGGAGTTTGTTAGGTTCTAAAGATTAGGAACTAATGTATTTAGAACTTAAATTTGTATGTTGGCAAACCATGATCAAAACAATGTTGAGTCATGTGTTAGACTTGCTCAAAGTATGGGTTTAATTGTAAAGTTGGAATCGAGTTTTTATGCAGAAGTACTGTTCACTTTCTGTATGACTCGATCGATCGAAAATTAGACTCGATCGATCGAAAATCGTGCAGAACATTTTTCTGTAGAAAATTCCAACTCAGCCCAAGCCCGTTTTAATGTATAGGGTTTTATGTTTGCCCTAAGTATAAAAGGGAAAACCCTAGCCACGTTTTTAGAGTTCTGTTTTGCTGTGTTTGTGAATCTCTCTGTGAGATCTAGAGGTGTTTACCTTCACATACACTTAGGATTTACAAACTTGAGATTTATGTCAAGAGTTGTGTAGATCGTTACAGTTGCAGAATCAAGAGAACACAAAGATATACAAGCAGGTGCGCTTGTGGATTTGCTGAAGAATTCCGGAAAGAAGGAGTCCGTGGATCTCGGAGCTATCATGGGGTCATGGTAGTAAGTTTCCTACACTCGGGTAGCAATATGACGTTAGTGGTCTAAGTCTATTGTGTAAACTTCGATTCTTTCATAGTGGATTCAGTTTACCTTGAGGATAGCTAGGTCAAATCCTCCCCAGGTTTTTACCGGTGTGGTTTCCTGGGTCATCAGATCTTTGTGTTGTTTATTTTCCGCTGCTTTGTTATTTTTTGCTTAATTGTGTTAACCTAGTTTTAATTAAATTACCTAAGTTAATAACTTGGCTAATTCACTAGGTTAATCTGTTGGGTTTAAGAGGTCTAAACGAACTGACACTAGGGTTTTCCCTTATATACTTAGGGCAAAACATAAAACCCTATACATTAAAACGGGCTTGGGCTGAGTTGGAATTTTCTGCAGAAAAATGTTCTGCACGATTTTCGATCGATCGAGTCATATAGAAAGTGAACAGTAATTTTGAATAAAAACTCGATTCCAACTTTACATTAAATCCCATACTTTGAGCAAGTCTAACACACGACTAAACATTGTTTTGATCATGGTTTGCCAACATACAAATTGAAGTTCTAAATACATTAGATCCTAATCCTTAGAACCTAACAAAAATAGAGTTCCAAAACCATGAATCATTGGAGATAACACACACACACACCGTGTAAAAAGGAGAAAATAAAAATAGAGTTTCAAAACCATGACTCATTAGAGATAACACACACACGCAGTGTAAAAAGGAGAAGAAAAAAAAAAAAAAAAACAGTTCCAAAACCATGACTCATGGGAGATAACACACACACATATATATAGACACATACACACATTTAAGACATCCAATTCACATTCGGCCATTTCGAAGACATTGAAGAAATGAAGAGTTTTACTAGGGACACCAAATTTTACACACAAAAAAGGAAAAAACAAAATTGCACGCCACTCATATTTTAGTTTACTTGAAATGCGCTACAAAATAAAAGCTAGCTGTGAGAGGGCGTGGACTTTTTTTGTGCAATTTGAGAGTGTGTGTGTGTCTATATATGTATATGGGCAAGACTTAGGTAAAATACTTAGGTGCTATTCCTTAGGTTCCCATCTTAAGATTCTGCCATTTGGATTTTTGCACATAGGATGAAAATATAGTCATATGGCTGAATTTTAAAAAGGGAACCTAAGAAACAGTACCTAAAGTACTGTATCTAAGTTTTGTCATATATATATATATATATATATATAATGAGTAGGGTTGGCAAATTTTACCCAAATCCATTAACCCAACTATGACCCATCTAATTTGTGTATGTCCTAACCCCCAATTAAACACTTGGGGTAAATGGGTCTTAATGGATAACTCCACTAAGTACCCCCTAAACCATGTAAAACTCAATACGTTAAAAAGAAAATAAAAGATAAATCCCTAACTTAACCCAGCAACCAAGTGAACCAACCAAGATGCTAGACATACTCTGTTCTTTTTTCTCATTGATTTTCTTGGGGTTTGTTTTTCACATTTCCATAGCTCAATTACATGAAAATTTTTTGATTACCTCTTGATTTAGTTGGGAAAGAAGAGAAAAATTAGTTGAGAAAATTTTGGTTAAGAGATAGAGAATTCTCTAGAAGAAGAGCACATTTTGTTCAACAATTGGTTGATATTTTCTCATCATTGATTCATGGTCGAAGCCTTCTCAATCTTTTTAAGAGGTTCTGATTTTTTTTTATTCTTTTATTTTATTTTATTATTGACATGTTTTGTTTTAGAGAAAATGTGGTGAGAAAATTGTGAAACTTTGTCAGATCTAAGAAAACATATCAAAATAAAGCCTACTCTAAATTTAACTTGAGTATTTGAGTGATTTTCCCTCTTAAACATTGTGTGTAAGATCGAAGTCAAAAAGTGAATTTTTTCTATTAGTTTTCTTAGAAACCCATTAGTGTATGAAGTTTACTTCTGTTTTCTAAGTTTTATCAGAATGAAATAGTGCATATATCAGTTTTCTCAAAAACAACTGTGGGTATTTCGAAAATTTTCTTTTTTTTTTCTCAGGTTTTTTGGAAGCCAAACATTGGGTGAATTTTCCTTTTATTTTTTTATTTTTATTTTTTTTGAAAACGTATATTAGTTTAAAAAAAAGGTAAAAATACAATGGGTGTTTAGGTAATAATTCTCTTTAGTTAAATATATTTTGGTAATTTACAAGTTTTTGTTATTTGTAAGTAAATATATAAATATATAAATCTAATAATGGGTTATATGGGTGGGTTGAGTCCCGCCCAAATTATAATAGGTTAGGTAGGTAATAGATATTTAATTTATATTTATATGGGTCACAAATGGATAAATGGGTGATTGAGTACATGACATATTTATGACCAACCCAAAAGCTACCTAACTTGCCCAAATATTGCCACCCCAAATTGTGAGTGTGTACATCCACAGATAATGAAGGCAAAAAATTGTTAGAGACCCTGTACTTGTTAACCCAACACTTTGCATACTATACATGTACTTTCCTTTATCACAAACATCCATGTCAAGACTTTCCTTATGCTTACACTTACCTATCTTAAAAGAAAAATATGTTAGAGAACTTCAAGTAGGACTATGCTTCAAAGAAACTGTGACAAGTTTTTAATATTAATACATGATAAACAGTTTATATAAGTTTAAGTTAACCCTGAGTTCAGTATGAATTAAATTAATTGCAAGAAAAAAATTTTAACAAGTTCAAGCATACAAATTAGTGATTTATCTACATTGGATTCAACTCTTACTATGTTCACTCATCTACTCAAATATTGCACTTTTACTAGGATATGTTTGTTGGAAGTACCGGTACCACATCGGAGGTCGTTGTGTGGACAATAACTGAGCTCATCAACCATCCTTCTATATTCAACAAGGTTAGAGAGGAGATAAATTCAGTGGTTGGTAGTAATAGACTAGTTGACGAATCAAATGTTGAGAATCTCCCCTACTTGCAAGCAGTTGTAAAAGAAACACTACGACTATATCCACCATTGCCTGTGACAACAAGAAAATGTCGTCAAAGTTGCAAAATTGGAGGCTTTGAAATACCCCAAGAAACCATGGTGTTAATCAACCTGTATGCCATAATGAGAGATCCAGATTAATGGAACAATCCAAATGAGTTCCAACCAGAGAGATTTTTGGTTTCCTCTGAAAAACAAGAAAGTATGAAATATAAGCACGATGAAACCTTTTCTTTTCTTCCTTTTGGGGCAGGGAGGAGAGCTTGCCCTGGTTCAAAGTTAGGGTTGAGTATGGTACATATAGCAGTTGCAACCATGGTTCAATGTTTCAATTGGGAAGTGGTTGGAGACGGAGGAGAGAATAAGGCTAAGGTTAATACTGAAGTTTCAAAAGGCGCATTTATTCACAAGGCTCATCCACTTAAATGCCTTCCAATTGTTAAATTCAACCCATTTGATTGTGTGATGTAAGTTTGTTTACTTCTAAAATAATTTTTGTACTTCCTTTCACACAATTTGCTACTTTAAAATAAATTCAAGCACATGCAGTAAAATAAATGCATTTCATGTAATTCTATGATCAATATTGTACTACTGGTTGACAATAAACGTTGATTTTATTAGATAAATTTTATTTATCTAATATTGTACTACAGTTTGTATATAGAACCATAGGATTTTCAAAATATGAATTCAATAAAAAGTAATTGAGTGATGTAACATTGATTAGAGTTACATCAAGTGTAACTTAAATCCAATTCATATATATATATATAAAGAGAGAGAGAGAGAGAGAGGCAGAGGGGGAGTAATATAGGTGACACATGCAGGGTTGCCTTAAAGGCTGGACTATAAATTGAAGACTAGCACAAACTGCAAATGCATCAATAGAAAAATGGTGCACTTATATATATAGTCATTTTCCACTTGTTGTAGCGTTTTAATACTTAGTAATTAAAATCAATTAATTTGACAATATAAATGTAAAGATGTGTGAGTTAATATAGAAGATAAGAATTTTTTTTTTTTTTCCGAAGAAGAAGATGAGTCAACAACTAATTCAGCCTTTTCCTTATGTCTTTTTGATATCTAATAATAACAACGAGAGAAAAGTCAAGAAAAACCCCATTTTGTGAGCTCATTAAAACCTTTAAAAATGTTAGGATTATATTCTTAAGTAGTTAGCATATTCTGTGACAAAACACACTTTACTTATTGTTAGGTTCTAAAAGTTTAGAACAATTGGCAAACCGTGAGCACAAATTTGTCTAAATATGCTCAAGTTGATATAGGTCAAGATTCAAGAACATACAAACTGTAGAAAGAAGTATTGGAAATCTGCCTAGTTCAACCGATCGAGAATTGCATCTACAGAATTTTAAGTACTGCCCATTACCCCAAACTTGTCTGTTTGAAGCTCAAAACGTGATCTGCTTGTTACACTATTTAAAGGACATTACAAGCTAACCTTAGTTTGGCTTTTAGAGAGAGAAGAGTGCATATTGTGCCTCCAACTGTAGATCTAGGGTTTTTGTACCCAAAGCTCTCGCATATCTTTTACCGGCAATATTCCTTGAAGAAACTCAAGATTTGGTGTTGTAGAAGTTGCTGCCATCACTAGTCATCAAAGGTGCTAGAGATCTAAACCTTCAAGGTTGGTCTTAAAGTCACAAATTGAAGAATTTGTGTTGCAAAAGCTTTGAGTGGAGTTTTAAAGTCATAAGCGTGGGAGCTTGTGTTTCAGCAAGTCCATGAGAGAAGAGTCTGTGGATTTGGAGCTACACGTGGTCGTGCGAGTAAGTTACTACTGAAGGTAGCAATAGCTTTAGGGTTAAATCTATTGTAAATACTTCAATTCTCTATTAGTGAATTTGTTTACCTTGAGAATAACTAGATCAAATCCTTCCTAGGTTTTTACCTTGAGACAGTTTGTTTCATTGGTTTTCCTAGGTGATCATATCATTGTGTTCTTTACTTTTTCCGCGTTGCATGATATGATATTATACTGTTTAACCTAGACCTCATAATTAACCTAAGTAACTACTTGGCTAATTCACTACAGTTTGGCAATCTGTTTTAAGGGGTCTAAACAAACAAACACTTGAATTTGGATAGATCTAAGTGGATTCAATAATATCATACAGTACTTTAAAGAACTTTTTGAAGTGGTAGAATTGAAGACATAAAGACATGAAGACTACACAAAGAACAAGTGTTAAAAGCTGAAAATAGGTATCTCGATACCAGACTCGATACACCTATCTATCGAGAATTAATGAGGCATGACACCTCTTAATACCTCTCGATCTATTGAGCATAACAGATCTTGAATTCTCAAATCTGATTTTCGGCCCAAGATGACTTGGCTTTTCTAGGGTTTCGTTAGTGGCCCCAACATATCCCCGATCCATACCTTTGCAAGAATCTCAAAGGCCTCCTTTACTAACTCTCTAATCCTCACAGCTTCATCACTTTCATCTGAATATCTCATGCTCATGATCATCCTGCACGTAATATAGTTTGTTAGCTTCATTTGCTCGGCACCCACATCAACAACTTGGTTTTTCTTAGCACATTCAAAGACCTTACCTAGAAACAATGCAATTTATTCTTGTCGTACATCATGTGACTGTTCAATCTTTTGGATTGAGCTGATGAAACGCCAATAATCACCATAGGGTGCCATGAAAGATCCGTAGTTTTGGGGACAAAATTGGCCTATACCCTTTTCACTCAAACTAATCAGCATTTTGCCCCCTTTTCCAAACTAATTAGGGAAATGCCCCTCGTTTGAAAATCGATTTTCTAAAAATCGAGTTAGGCCCTATAGCGGCGTTTTTAAGGAGCCTATAGTGACGTTTTCAGGACCTATAGCGGCGTTTTATAACTTGATCTTTGCAAAGTCGAGTTATAGGCAAAAAAAATGAAAAAAATTGCATATAACTCGATTTCATGGAGGTCGAGTAATAAAACGCCACTATAGGTCCTGAAAACGTCACTATAGACTCATTAAAACGTCACTCTAGGGCTCCAAATTTTTTTTTTTTAACTCTATTTTGAAAAAATCGAGTTTCAAAAGAGGGGCATTTTCCTAATTAGTTTGGAAAAGAGGGCAAAATGCTACTTAGTTTGTGTGAAAAGGGCATTTGCCCATTTTGTCCGTAGTTTTGGTATGGTAATTTATCAACAAAAGAGAAATGTGGCTGATATGCAAAAGCGATATCATTGGTTTTAAATATTTCGGTGGCCATGGTAGATGTTGGAACAACAAGGCACCTAGAAGCACCAATGCGGAGATATAGGAGAGGGCCATATTTGGTCGAGAGGTTGTGCAAGGATTTGTACAAGGATGGACCAAGAAGGTGAAGATGACCAATGATTGGGAGAGCTGGTGGGCCTGGAGGGAGGTGGAGAGGGTTCTTTCTGCTGAGGGGTTTCTTGAACAAGGACTTGACTAGAAGATTCAATAAGAACCAAAGGACCAAGCACATGGCATAGTATTGGTTATTAGTCATGATATTATGTGTTTCTCAGTTTATGGCTATGCAAGTAACATATGTATAATTATTAGCATATATATAATTAATAGAGTTTACCGCTAAATTAGATTGGAAAATATCTTCTCCCACCCATTACGTGTCAACTCAATTGAGTATTGACACGTACTTTTAGTCACACAACTTATTTAATAATAGCGGGTTTCAGTTAACTTGATTAATAAAATCTCTTATGGTTGAATAAGAGATTTGAGATCCAATTACTGTCTACACCAAAAATCGATTGGTGTTTTGGTCTAATGATAAAAAGCAAAATTACAAAAGCGGACGTCATAGATTGAAACTCTATAAAAAAAAAATAGAATTTATTAAATAGCCATATAACTTATTTAAATGATTTAGTGAATCATATTATTTAATATACCTAAATCCGGAGACATAATTAGCTTTTATCCCCACTCTATCAAAAAAAATTTGCTTTATCCCCACTCTATACCTTGAAATGGTTGACTTACGTATCTTCCAAATGAATTTATGGAAGCTGGGTTGATGCCTGGACACTAATTATGCACGTTTCGAAAGCTTCTTGTAATTGTATACTTAAATAGTTTGGCGGAAAGCCTCCAAAATTAAATTTCACTAAATGATAAAAGAACTTTGTTATTCAATGTCCAATCGTACAAATATATGTCTTTACAAAATAAAGATAAAATGGAATACGAAATCGATCCTAATAAGCTACAATATTGAATAGCTATTATAAGATTACCCTCTTGGCCTCTTTAGATGGTGATGAGCTAGTTTTCTCAACAAAATTACTCTTATTTACCCAATAAATAAAAATAAAAAAAAACTACATAAAAATTACATATAAGTTAAAAGGGAAAAATTATGTACACAATATTTTTACAGCAAATTTTAATTAATGAATTTTTACTAATGGGCAAAAAATTAATTTTAGTGGTTGATTTAAATTACCAATGACAACTTACTACCTAAAATGTATTATATAAATATTGTAAACTTAACACTTCGATCACCATACACATGAAAATTCCTAGCCCACTTCTAGCTGACTTAAGAATTAATTAAATCCTAGCACTTCACCTTACCTCCAAAATAATATAAGAGTTAATTAAGACGCTTAAATACTCCAAATTAGCAGTAGTTGTCACTTGGTGTGTTATGGCCACAGTTATTGTTAATATGATATACGAAATATATACATATGTGGTATGGATAAGTACGAGAAAACAATGTATTTACTCAAAAAAAGAAAAAAGAAAACAATGTATTTACTCCGCAATAAAACATCGTGTTCTTTGTCTGTTCAATTGTTAAAGTGTTGTTAATGTGTTGTAGCTGAATTTGATATTTGCCCTCACAGAATGTTGAAAATTGTAGGTGGTTTTTGTTACCATGAATCCAAGGAGGGACGATGTTTAAAATCATCCTAGACTCTGCTATAATAGACGGGACTTTTAGGACCTCACACACATGAAGAGAGTCCAATCTCTTCACCATTAAAAGTGCTTGACAAGTTGCCCGAGAGAGATTTGAAATTGCTTCGGTTATTTTCTTTTTTAAGTTCTGATCTATGCATTTTTTTTTTTTTTTTTTACATCGATGAGGGCTGTGAATTTCTAGGTGTAACCTATCAAAAAAATAAAGTCAATTTCTAGGCATCAATGTTGATCCTCTACTCAAATTTTGTTGTTTAATAATTTAATATAAAAATATTGATAATCAAGTAGATACTTTAGTAAATATATTTTTCATTCTAATAAAATTTAATAAATTTAAAGAGAACATTAGATTTCCCCTGCATTACACTAGTTAACGACTAATTCGGAGTATATAAGGCTCTTAATTAATTCTTAAATTATTTTGGTTAAAGTTGGGCCAAAATAGGTATTTGCCCCTTTTGTCAAAACTTTTTAGCAAAATGCTCTATGTCTAAAACTATTTAAGGAAATACCCATGTTTTGAAACTCGATTTTTTAAAAATCGAGTTCCAATTTAAAACTCGATTTTTGGACAATCGAGTTATTGCGAACTGAAAATTAAAAAAAAAATGTAGGAACTCAAGTTCCTTGAAATTTTTTCCTGGAACTCGAATTCTAGAAAAAAAAAAAAAAATTCCTAAGTCCAAGTTCGCTATAACTCGATTGTAAAATATTTGAGTTTTACATTTGAAACTTGATTTTCTAAAAATTGAGTTTCAAAATAAGGGCATATCCTTAAATAGTTTCAGTCAAGAGGCATTTTGCTAGAAAGTTTGTGAGAATAGAGTAAAACTCCATTTTGGCCGTCAAAGTTGCATAGTGTTTTGCAAAATATGCTCAGCGAGAAATGGGCTACGACTGTGAATTAGAGTAATTATCAATATAGTAAACAAAATATATACATATGTGGCAAATCCCTACCAAAACACATAGAGTAATTCAATACCCATGTTCTAAGACTTCGACAAAACAAAAAGTAATCCAATACCCATGTCCTAAAACTTCAGCAAACTGGGTTTTTCATATAAGAATCATAGAGAGAGAGAGAGAGAGAGAGAGAGAGAGAGGGAGAGAGAGAGAGAAACAGTGCACTTCGTAGAAGTGCTTTGGGACATAGAGAAGTACAAAATACTCGCTGTGATTAGATCAAAAGAAGAAAAATAAGACTTTGACGAGAGAGAGAGAGAGAGAGAGAGAGAGAGTTGTTGGTGGGAGACTTGTTGGTGGCTTTTATTTGAGTTTGTTGCCAGTTGCAAGCAATAACACATAGTACATGGCATAGCAATAATACAGGATGGCTAGGTAATATGGGTTGTCGATGGGAGTTCCCATTCAACGTGTTCTAGTGCGTTTGAACTCCTATAGTTATTACTAATAGGGAGGGGGGAGGGGGGGGAGGGGGCATAAATTATTGATTGTGCATTTGCATAGTTTATGGGGTAAGTGTAAAAATGGTCATAATTTAAGGAGTAAAGTATAAGTTTTTTCTTGAAATGTTTAATTAATATAAAATACACAAACTAAAACTAAATACAAATTTATTATAATAATGATGTTTTTTATTATGAATATCCTTAACTGATAGTAAAGGAGGATTAGTTGAATTATATATAACTCTAAGGTTGATAGAGAATACTACAAGATATGGTCACCATGACTGATAACCAATACTACTTGGTTCGCTTCCTCCTCTTGTTCCTCACAACTCTTTTGTTTCAAGTTATTTTTAACAAGCTTCTCAAGCTTAAAACCCCTTGGGTCCGGGGCCATGCTGGGAAGTAGGGAAACCACGGTGAGACATAACTTCCCAGCCCCGAAAAGGACACTAGTGGGCTTTATTTGAGTCGTTTGATAGTTGCAAGCAATAGCACATAGTACATGGCATAGCAATAATATATGATGACTAGGTAATATGGTTTATGGATGGGAGTTCCCATTCTACGTGTTCTAGTGGGTTTGAACTCCTATAGTGATTACTAATAGTTTAGGGGGGATAAATTATGAATTGTACATTTGCATAGTTTGTGGCATAAGTGTAAAAAATGGTCATAGTTTAAGGAGTAAAATATAATTTTTCCTGAAATGTTTAATTAATATAAAATTGAAAAACTAAAATTAAATAAAAATTTATTATAGTAATGATTTTTTATTATTATGTATTATCCTTAATTGACTGTATATGAGGATTAGTTGAATTATATATAACTCTAAGGTTGATAGAGAAAACTACAAGCTATGGTCACCATGATTGATAACCAATACTACATGGTTGGCTTCCTCCTCTTTTTCCTCACAACTCTTTTGTTTCAATTTATTTTTAACAAGCTTCTCAAGCTTAAAACCTGCTGGATCCGAGGCCATACTGGGGTGTAGGGAGACCACGATGAGTCATAGCTTCCCAGCCCTACAAAGGACACTAGTAGGTTTTATTTGAGTTTGTTGATAGTTGCAAGCAATAGCACATGTGGTACATGGCATAGCAATAATATATGACGGCTAGATAATATAGTTTGTGGATGGGAGTTCCCATTCTACATGTTCTAGATATAATTTTTCCTAAAATGTTTAATCTATATAAAATAGACAAACTAAAATTAAATAAAAATTTATTATAATAATGATTTTTATTATTATGTAATATACTTAACTGACTCTATATATAGGAGGATTGGTTGAATTATATATAACTCTCAGGTTGACAGAGAATACTACAAGCTTTGGTCACCATGACTGATAACCAATACTACTTGGTTTGCTTCCTCCTCTTGTTCCTCACAACTCTTTTGTTTCAATTTATTTTCAACAAGCTTCTCAAGCTTAAAACCCATCCTAAACTCCCTCCAGGCCCACCAACTTTACCAGTTATTGGTCATCTCCACCTCATTGGGCCATCAATTCACAAATCCTTGCAGAAGCTCTCCACCCAATATGGCCCTATTTTCAATCTCCGCCTTGGTTTCGTTCAATGCATTGTGGTTTCATCGGCCTCAGTGGGCACTGAAATATTTAAAACTCATGATCTTTCTTTCGCTGAACACCAAGAGATAGCTTTCACAAACAAGTTTCCGTATGCAAACTCTGGATTTTTCAATGCACCATATGGTGATTATTGGCGGTTCATCAAGAAATTGTGCATGACGGAATTTCTTTCAACTGGACAGCTTGAAAGGTCTCGGGCAGTTTGAGAGAAAGAACTTGCACGTGTTTTGCAAAACATTTTTGACAGTGCCAAGCGGAAAGAGGTTGTTGATTTGGGTGTTGAGCTTATGAAGCTAACAAATAATATGTTGTGTAAGATGGTGGCCAGCACAAGTTGTTCAGAGAAAGGTGATGAAGCTGAAAAGATTAGAAAGATAATGAAAGACATCTTTAGGGTTGGTTCAAAGATATTTTTTGGAAATATGTTGGGACCCTTTGGTATATTGGCTTTTTGGTCAATTGGAAAGCAAGCCATAAGAGAACAGTTAAAGATTGATGAGCTCTTGGAAGGGATGTTGAAGGAGCATGAAGATCAGATTGGGAAGAAAGACACTCAAGATTTTATGGTTATATTATTGAAGGTGTATCGAGAAGGCAAGGCTGAGGTTAAAATGACCAGAATCAATATCAAGGCCTTTTTAAGTGTAAGTGTTTTTCTTTTTCTTTTTTCTTTCTCTCTGTTTTTTTTTTTTTTTTTTTTTTTTTTTTTTTTTTTTTTTTTTTTTTTTTTTTTTTTTTTTTTTTTTGCTTTAGGCCTTCAATTAACAGCTGGTTCCCTTTATTAGTTTACAGAAACAACTGATTGAAGGTAAAAAAAATTCTATTAGGCCGTGCTTATACGTTGTTTTAATTCAATCCATTAACCTAGGAAATTGTTAAATTGGCCTAAAAGGGAGAAAAAAATAGAGTTCCAAAACCATGAATCATTGGAGATAACACACACACACCGTGTAAAAAGGAGAAAATAAAAATAGGGTTTTAAAACCATGACTCATTGGAGATAACACACACACGCGGTGTAAAAAGGAGAAGGAAAAAAAAAAACAGTTCCAAAACCATGACTCATTGGAGATAACACACACATATATATAGACACATACACACATTTAAGACATCCAATTCACATTCGGCCATTTCAAAGACATTGAAGAAATGAAGAGTTTTACTAGGGACACCAAATTTTACACACAAAAAAGGAAAAAACAAAATTGCACGCCACTCATATTTCAGTTTACTTGAAATACGCTACAATATAAAAGCTAGCTGTGAGAGGGCGTGGACTTTTTTTGTGCAATTTGAGTGGGTGTGTGTGTGTGTGTGTGTGTGTGTGTGTCTATATATATATATATGGGCAAGAGTTAGGTACAGTACTTAGGTGCTACTCCTTAGGTTCCCATCTTAAGATTTTGCCATTGGAATTTTTGCACATAGGATGAAAATATATTTTTTAGTTAAGTAGCCATATGACTGAATTTTAAAAAGGAAACCTAAGAAACGGTACCTAAAGTACTGTATCTAAGTTTTGTCATATATATATATATATATATATAATGAGTAGGGTTGGCAAATTTTACCCAAATCCATTAACCCAACTGTGACCCATCTAATTTGTGTATGTCCTAACCCCCAATTAAACACTTGGAGTAAATGGGTCTTAATGAATAACTCCACTAAGTACCCACTAAACCATGTAAAACTCAATACGTTAAAAAGAAAATAAAAGATAAATCCCTAACTTAACCCAGCAACCAAGTGAACCAACCTAGTTGCTAGACATCCTCTGTTCTTTTTTCTCATTGATTTTCTTGGGGTTTGTTTTTCACATTTCCATAGCTCAATTTCATGAAAATTTTTTGATTACCTCTTGATTGAGTTGGGAAAGAAGAGAAAAATTAGTTGAGAAAATTTTGTTTAAGAGATAGAGAATTCTCTAGAAGAAGAGCACATTTTGTTCAACAATTGGTTGATATTTTCTTGTAATTGGTTCATGGTCGAAGCCTTCTCAATCTTTTTAAGAGGTTCTAATTTTTTTTTATTCTTTTATTTTATTTTATTATTGACATGTTTTGTTTTAGAGAAAATGTGGTGAGAAAATTGTGAAACTTTGTCAGATCTAAGAAAACATATCAAAATAAAGCCTACTCTAAATTTAACTTGTGTATTTGAGTGATTTTCCCTCTTAAACATTGTGTGTAAGATCGAAGTCAAAAAGTGAATTTTTTTTATTAGTTTTCTTAGAAACCCATTAGTGTATGAAGTTTACTTCTGTTTTCTAAGTTTTATCAGAATGAAATAGTGCATATATCAGTTTTCTCAAAAACAACTGTGGGTATTTCGGAAATTTTCTATTGTTTTTCTCAGGTTTTTTGGAAGCCAAACATTGGGTGAATTTTCCTTTTATTTTTTATTTTTTATTTTTGAAAACGTATATTAGTTTAAAAAAAAAGTAAAAATACAATGGGTGTTTAGGTAATAATTCTCTTTAGTGAAATATATTTTGGTAATTTACAAGTTTTTGTAATTTGTAAGTAAATATATAAATATATAAATCTAATAATGGGTTATATGGGTGGGTTGAGTCCCGCCCAAATTATAATAGGTTAGGTAGGTAATAGATATTTAATTTATATTTATATGGGTCACAAATGGATAAATGGGTGATTGAGTACATGACATATTTATGACCAACCCAAAAGCTACCTAACTTGCCCAAATATTGCCACCCCAAATTGTGAGTGTGTACATCCACAGATAATGAAGGCAAAAAATTGTTAGAGACCCTGTACTTGTTAACCCAACACTTTGCATACTATACATGTACTTTCCTTTATCACACACATCCATGTCAAGACTTTCCTTATGCTTACACTTACCTATCTTAAAAGAAAAATATGTTAGAGAACTTCAAGTAGGACTATGCTTCAAAGAAACTGTGACAAGTTTTTAATATTAATACATGATAAACAGTTTATATAAGTTTAAGTTAACCTTGAGTTCAGTATGAATTAAATTAATTGCAAGAAAAAATTTTTAACAAGTTCAAGCATACAAATTAGTGATTTATCTACATTGGATTCAACTCTTACTATGTTCACTCATCTACTCAAATATTGCACTTTTACTTGGATATGTTTGTTGGAAGTACCGGTACCACATCGGAGGTCGTTGTGTGGACAATAACTGAGCTCATCAACCATCCTTCTATATTCAACAAAGTTAGAGAGGAGATAAATTCAGTGGTTGGTAGTAATAGACTAGTTGACGAATCAGATGTTGAGAATCTCCCCTACTTGCAAGCAGTTGTAAAAGAAACACTACGACTATATCCACCATTGCCTGTGACAACAAGAAAATGTCGTCAAAGTTGCAAAATTGGAGGCTTTGAAATACCCCAAGAAACCATGGTGTTAATCAACCTGTATGCCATAATGAGAGATCCAGATTAATGGAACAATCCAAATGAGTTCCAACCAGAGAGATTTTTGGTTTCCTCTGAAAAACAAGAAAGTATGAAATATAAACACGATGAAACCTTTTCTTTTCTTCCTTTTGGGGCAGGGAGGAGAGCTTGCCCTGGTTCAAAGTTAGGGTTGAGTATGGTACATATAGCAGTTGCAACCATGGTTCAATGTTTCAATTGGGAAATGGTTGGAGACGGAGGAGAGAATAAGGCTAAGGTTAATACTGAAGTTTCAAAAGGCGCATTTATTCACAAGGCTCATCCACTTAAATGCCTTCCAATTGTTAAATTCAACCCATTTGATTGTGTGATGTAAGTTTGTTTACTTCTAAAATAATGTTTGTACTTCCTTTCACACAATTTGCTACTTTAAAATAAATTCAAGCACAAGCAGTAAAATAAATGCATTTCATGTAATTCTATGATCAATATTGTACTACTGGTTGACAATAAACCTTGATTTTATTAGATAAAGTTTATTTGTAAAGGGAAGTTAGTTTTTAACAATTTAATGTGTGTGAAGAACATATAGAAATGTAATCCAACCATGGCATACATGTTAAGAATATATAGAACCATAGGATTTTCAAAATATGAATTCAATAAAAAGTAATTGAGTGATGTAACATTGATTAGAGTTACATCAAGTGTAACTTAAATCCAATTTATATATATATATATATATATATATATAAAGAGAGAGAGAGAGAGAGAGGCAGAGGGGGAGTAATATAGGTGACACATGCAGGGTTGCCTTAAAGGCTGGTCTATAAATTGAAGACTAGCACAAACTGCAAATGCATCAATAGAAAAATGGTGCACTTATATATATAGTCATTTTCCACTTGTTGTAGCGTTTTAATACTTAGTAATTAAAATCAATTAATTTGACAATATAAATGTAAAGATGTGTGAGTTAATATAGAAGATAAGAATTTTTTTTTTTTTTTCCGAAGAAGAAGATGAGTCAACAACTAATTCAGCCTTTTCCTTATGTCTTTTTGATATCTAATAATAACAACGAGGGAAAAGTCAAGAAAAACCCCATTTTGTGAGCTCATTAAAACCTTTAAAAATGTTAGGATTATATTCTTAAATAGTTAGCATATTCTGTGACAAAACACACTTTACTTATTGTTAGGTTCTAAAAGTTCAGAACAACTGGCAAACCGTGAGCACAAATTTGTCTAAATATGCTCAAGTTGATATAGGTCAAGATTCAAGAACATACAAATTGTAGAAAGAAGTATTGGAAATCTGCCTAGTTCAACCGATCGAGAATTGCATCTACAGAATTTTAAGTACTGCCCATTACCCCAAACTTGTCTGTTTGAAGCTCAAAACGTGATCTGCTTGTTACACTATTTAAAGGACATTACAAGCTAACCTTAGTTTGGCTTTTAGAGAGAGAAGAGTGCATATTGTGCCTCCAACTGTAGATCTAGGGTTTTTGTACCCAAAGCTCTCTCATATCTTTTACCGGCAATATTCCTTGAAGAAACTCAAGATTTGGTGTTGTAGAAGTTGCTGCCATCACTAGTCATCAAAGGTGCTAGAGATCTAAACTTTCAAGGTTGGTCTTAAAGTCACAAATTGAAGAATTTGTGTTGCTAAAACTTTGAGTGGAGTTTTAAAGTCATAAGCGTGGGAGCTTGTGTTTCAGCAAGTCCATGAGAGAAGAGTCTGTGGATTTGGAGCTACACGTGGTCGTGCGAGTAAGTTACTACTGAAGGTAGCAATAGGTTTAGGGTTAAATCTATTGTAAATACTTCAATTCTCTATTAGTGAATTTGTTTACCTTGAGAATAACTAGATCAAATCCTTCCTAGGTTTTTACCTTGAGACAGTTTGTTTCATTGGTTTTCCTAGGTGATCATATCATTGTGTTCTTTACTTTTTCCGCGTTGCATGATATGATATTATACTGTTTAACCTAGACCTCATAATTAACCTAAGTAACTACTTGGCTAATTCACTACAGTTTGGCAATCTGTTTTAAGGGGTCTAAACAAACAAACACTTGAATTTGGATAGATCTAAGTGGATTCAATAATATCATACAGTACTTTAAAGAACTTTTTGAAGTGGTAGAATTGAAGACATAAAGACATGAAGACTACACAAAGAAACAAGTGTTAAAAGCTGAAAATAGGTATCTCGATACCAGACTCGATACACCTATCTATCGAGAATTAATGAGGCATGACACCTCTTAATACCTCTCGATCTATTGAGCATAACAGATCTTGAATTCTCAAATCTGATTTTCGGCCCAAGATGACTTGGCTTTTCTAGGGTTTCTAGGGTTTCGTTAGTGGCCCCAACATATCCCCGATCCATACCTTTGCAAGAATCTCAAAGGCCTCCTTTACTAACTCTCTAATCCTCACAGCTTCATCACTTTCATCTGAATATCTCATGCTCATGATCATCCTGCACGTAATATAGTTTGTAAGCTTCATTTGCTCGGCACCCACATCAACAACTTGTTTTTTCTTAGCACATTCAAAGACCTTACCTAGAAACAATGCAATTTATTCTTGTCGTACATCATGTGACTGTTCAATCTTTTGGATTGAGCTGATGAAACGCTAATAATCACCATAGGGTGCCATGAAAGATCCGTAGTTTTGGGGACAAAATTGGTCTATACCCTTTTCACACAAACTAATCAGCATTTTGCCCCCTTTTCCAAACTAATTAGGGAAATGCCCCTCTTTTGAAAATCGATTTTCTAAAAATCGAGTTAGGCCCTATAGCGGCGTTTTTAAGGAGCCTATAGTGACGTTTTCAGGACCTATAGCGGCGTTTTATAACTTGATCTTTGCAAAGTCGAGTTATAGGCAAAAAAAATGAAAAAAATTGCATATAACTCGATTTCATGGAGGTCGAGTAATAAAACGCCACTATAGGTCCTGAAAACGTCACTATAGACTCATTAAAACGTCACTATAGGGCTCCAAATTTTTTTTTTTTTTAACTCTATTTTGAAAAAATCGAGTTTCAAAAGAGGGGCATTTTCCTAATTAGTTTGGAAAAGAGGGCAAAATGCTACTTAGTTTGTGTGAAAAGGGCATTTGCCCATTTTGTCCGTAGTTTTGGTATGGTAATTTATCAACAAAAGAGAAATGTGGCTGATATGCAAAAGCGATATCATTGGTTTTAAATATTTCGGTGGCCATGGTAGATGTTGGAACAACAAGGCACCTAGAAGCACCAATGCGGAGATATAGGAGAGGGCCATATTTGGTCGAGAGGTTGTGCAAGGATTTGTACAAGGATGGACCAAGAAGGTGAAGATGACCAATGATTGGGAGAGCTGGTGGGCCTGGAGGGAGGTGGAGAGGGTTCTTTCTGCTGAGGGGTTTCTTGAACAAGGACTTGACTAGAAGATTCAATAAGAACCAAAGGACCAAGCACATGGCATAGTATTGGTTATTAGTCATGATATTATGTGTTTCTCAGTTTATGGCTATGCAAGTAACATATGTATAATTATTAGCATATATATAATTAATAGAGTTTACCGCTAAATTAGATTGGAAAATATCTTCTCCCACCCATTACGTGTCAACTCAATTGAGTATTGACACGTACTTTTAGTCACACAACTTATTTAATAATAGCGGGTTTCAGTTAACTTGATTAATAAAATCTCTTATGGTTGAATAAGAGATTTGAGATCCAATTACTGTCTACACCAAAAATCGATTGGTGTTTTGGTCTAATGATAAAAAGCAAAATTACAAAAGCGGACGTCATAGATTGAAACTCTATAAAAAAAAAAATAGAATTTATTAAATAGCCATATAACTTATTTAAATGATTTAGTGAATCATATTATTTAATATACCTAAATCCGGAGACATAATTAGCTTTTATCCCCACTCTATCAAAAAAAATTTGCTTTATCCCCACTCTATACCTTGAAATGGTTGACTTACGTATCTTCCAAATGAATTTATGGAAGCTGGGTTGATGCCTGGACACTAATTATGCACGTTTCGAAAGCTTCTTGTAATTGTATACTTAAATAGTTTGGCGGAAAGCCTCCAAAATTAAATTTCACTAAATGATAAAAGAACTTTGTTATTCAATGTCCAATCGTACAAATATATGTCTTTACAAAATAAAGATAAAATGGAATACGAAATCGATCCTAATAAGCTACAATATTGAATAGCTATTATAAGATTACCCTCTTGGCCTCTTTAGATAGTGATGAGCTAGTTTTCTCAACAAAATTACTCTTATTTACCCAATAAATAAAAATAAAAAAAAACTACATAAAAATTACATATAAGTTAAAAGAGAAAAATGATGTACACAATATTTTTACAGCAAATTTTAATTAATGAATTTTTACTAATGGGCAAAAAATTAATTTTAGTGGTTGATTTAAATTACCAATGACAACTTACTACCTAAAATTTATTATATAAATATTGTAAACTTAACACTTCGATCACCATACACATGAAAATTCCTAGCCCACTTCTAGCTGACTTAAGAATTAATTAAATCCTAGCACTTCACCTTACCTCCAAAATAATATAAGAGTTAATTAAGAGGCTTAAATACTCCAAATTAGCAGTAGTTGTCACTTGGTGTGTAATGGCCACAGTTATTGTTAATATGATATACGAAATATATACATATGTGGTATGGATAAGTACGAGAAAACAATGTATTTACTCAAAAAAAGAAAAAAGAAAACAATGTATTTACTCCGCAATAAAACATCGTGTTCTTTGTCTGTTCAATTGTTAAAGTTTTGTTAATGTGTTGTAGCTGAATTTGATATTTGCCCTCACAGAATGTTGAAAATTGTAGGTGGTTTTTGTTACCAGGAATCCAAGGAGGGACGATGTTTAAAATCATCCTAGACTCTGCTATAATAGACGGGACTTTTAGGACCTCACACACATGAAGAGAGTCCAATCTCTTCACCATTAAAAGTGCTTGACAAGTTGCCCGAGAGAGATTTGAAATTGCTTCAGTTATTTTCTTTTTTAAGTTCTGATCTATGCATTTTTTTTTTTTTTTTTACATCGATGAGGGCTGTGAATTTCTAGGTATAACCTATCAAAAAAATAAAGTCAATTTCTAGGCATCAATGTTGATCCTCTACTCAAATTTTGTTGTTTAATAATTTAATATAAAAATATTGATAATCAAGTAGATACTTTAGTAAATATATTTTTCATTCTAATAAAATTTAATAAATTTAAAGAGAACATTAGATTTCCCCTACATTACACTAGTTAACGACTAATTCGGAGTATATAAGGCTCTTAATTAATTCTGAAATTATTTTGGTTAAAGTTGGGCCAAAATAGGTATTTGCCCCTTTTGTCAAAACTTTTTAGCAAAATGCTCTATGTCTAAAACTATTTTAGGAAATACCCATGTTTTGAAACTCGATTTTTTAAAAATCGAGTTCCAATTTAAAACTCGATTTTTGGACAATCGAGTTGTTGCGAACTGAAAATTAAAAAAAAAATGTAGGAACTCAAGTTCCTTGAAATTTTTTTCCTGGAACTCGAATTCTAGAAAAAAAAATTCATAAGTCCAAGTTCGCTATAATTCGATTGTAAAATATTTGAGTTTTACATTTGAAACTTGATTTTCTAAAAATTGAGTTTCAAAATAAGAGCATATCCTTAAATAGTTTCAGTCAGGTGGCATTTTGCTAGAAAGTTTGTGAGAATAGAGTAAAACTCCATTTTGGCCGTCAAAGTTGCATAGTGTTTTGCAAAATATGCTCAGCGAGAAATGGGCTACGACTGTGAATTAGAGTAATTATCAATATAGTAAACAAAATATATACATATGTGGCAAATCCCTACCAAAACACATAGAGTAATTCAATACCCATGTTCTAAGACTTCGACAAAACAAAAAGTAATCCAATACCCATGTCCTAAAACTTCAGCAAACTGGGTTTTTCATATAAGAATCATAGAGAGAGAGAGAGAGAGAGAGAGAGAGAGAGAGAGAGAGAGAGAGAGAGAAACAGTGCACTTCGTAGAAGTGCTTTGGGACATAGAGAAGTACAAAATACTCGCTGTGATTAGATCAAAAGAAGAAAAATAAGACTTTGACGAGAGAGAGAGAGAGAGAGAGAGAGAGAGAGAGAGAGAGAGAGAGAGAGAGAGAGTTGTTGGTGGGAGACTTGTTGGTGGCTTTTATTTGAGTTTGTTGCCAGTTGCAAGCAATAACACATAGTACATGGCATAGCAATAATACAAGATGGCTAGGTAATATGGGTTGTGGATGGGAGTTCCCATTCAACGTGTTCTAGTGCGTTTGAACTCCTATAGTTATTACTAATAGTTTAGGGAGGGGGGAGGGGGCATAAATTATAAATTGTGCATTTGCATAGTTTATGGGGTAAGTGTAAAAATGGTCATAATTTAAGGAGTAAAGTATAAGTTTTTTCGTGAAATGTTTAATTAATATAAAATACACAAACTAAAACTAAATACAAATTTATTATAATAATGATGTTTTTTATTATGAATATCCTTAACTGATAGTAAAGGAGGATTAGTTGAATTTGTTAGGTTCTAAGGATTAGGATCTAATGTATTTAGAACTTCAATTTGTATGTTGGCAAACCATGATCAAAACAATGTTTAGTCGTGTGTTAGACTTGCTTAAAGTATGGGATTTAATGTAAAGTTGGAATCGAGTTTTTATGCAGAATTACTGTTCACTTTCTGTATGACTCGATCGATCGAAAATTAGACTCGATCGATCGAAAATCGTGCAAAACGTTTTTCTGCAGAAAATTCCAACTCAGCCCAAGCCCGTTTTAATGTATAGGGTTTTATGTTTTGCCCTAAGTATATAAGGGAAAACCCTAGCCACGTTTTTAGAGTTCTGTTTTGCTGTGTTTGTGAATCTCATTGTGAGATCTAGAGGTGTTTACCTTCACATACACTTAGGGTTTACAAACTTGAGATTTATGTCAAGAGTTGTGTAGATCAATACAGTTGCAGAATCAAATAGAGCATAAAGATATACAAGCAGGTGCACTTGTGGATTTGCTGAAGAATTCCGGAAAGAACGAGTCAGTGGATCTCGGAGCTATCATGGGGTCGTGGTAGTAAGTTTCCTACACTTGGGTAGCAATAAGATGTTAGTGGTCTAAGTCTATTGTGTAAACTTCGATTCTTTCATAGTGGATTCAGTTTATCTTGAGGATAGCTAGGTCAAATCCTCCCCAGGTTTTTACCGGTGTGGTTTCCTGGGTCATCATATCTTTGTGTTATTTATTTTCCGCTGCTTTGTTATTTTTTGCTTATCTGTGTTAACCTAATTTTAATTAAATTACCTAAGTTAATCACTTGGCTAATTCTCTAGGTTAATCTGTTGGGTTTAAGGGGTTTAAACGAACTGACAAGTGGTATCAGAGCGGGTAGCTTTTGTTTTTGATCCTTTGATCTTGTAGTTGATCCTTGACCCCTGTTGTCATGGAACACGGACACTCTCTTGTTGTTTCACCTCACTTTGATGGAAACAACTATGCTTATTGGAAAGTAAGGATGAAAGCATTCCTGAAATCCATTGATGAGAGAGTTTGGAATTCCGTTGAATACGGATGGGAGAAGCCCACTACTCTTGTGAGTGAGTGGCAAACTTCTCAAAAGGAGGCAGCCGCTTTTAATAGCAAAGCTATGAATGCTATTTTTAATGCTGTTTCCATGGAGGAATTTAAGAGAATCTCTAATGTTGAGGTTGCTCATACTGCTTGGAAAATCCTCCAGATTGTGCATGAAGGCACGAAGGCAGTTAAAATTAATAAGTTGCAGCAATTAACCTCTAGATTTGAAAGCATTAGAATGAATGATGATGAATCCTTTGATGAATTCTATGCTAAATTGAATGATATTGTTAATTCTGCTTATAATTTGGGTGAAATCTATGATCAACCTAAAATTGTTAGGAAGATTCTTAGATCTTTGACTGAGGACTTTAGACCCAAAGTGACTGCCATCACTGAGAGCAAGGATGTGGACTCCATCCTTGTGAATGAACTTGTAGGATCTCTTCAGTCCTATGAGTTAGACCTCCCTAAGACTAACAAATCCAAATCAATGGCTCTTAAATCTGTTGATGATGTTGAGGATGGTGGATTTGATGATGAACTCTCTGCTACAGAGATTGCCTATCTTGCCAAGAACTTTAGAAACTTTCTGAGGAATAATAACAGAAGGGCAAGAGGCAAGAACAGTGTTGAACCTAGAAATTTTAGGAAGAATGAACCCACTAAGGTTAATAACATTGAAAAACCTAAGGAGAAAGTAGGTCAATCTTCTAATAATTCTTTGGGACAACAATGTTATGGTTGTCAAGGGTATGGTCATTTAAAGTCTGAATGTCCTACTTACTTGAGGTCTAAGGGTAAGGCTATAGCTGTAACCCTTAGTGATGACGAAGTTTCCGACAATGAATCCGCCAGTGATGAGGATGGAAACTTCATTGCTTTCACTGCTACCACTGTAATTAATGAAAGCATGTCTGTTGAAGAGAACCCTTCTGATAGGGAACTCTCTGAGGATGCAGATTTACAGAAAGCCTACGATAAACTTTGCAAAGTTGCTACAAAGGATGCCATGAATGTTGAGTTAGGCTTGAAGAAAATTGCATCTTTGGAACTTGAAAAGAAAAATTTACTTGTTAAATTGTTTGATGCAAATGAGCTTTTGAATAATGTGAAAACTGAGAACATGCTCTTACTTGATAAAGTTAAATGTTTGGAACTTGATTTATCTGTTGCTAGAGAACAAACTAATAGGTCTGCAAGCTCCAAACTTGATCACATGCTGAGTATTCAAAAGTCTCCTTCTGATAAAACTGGTTTAGGTTATGAGGAAAGTATTTCTGTGCTTGAACCTTCTTCCACTAAATTTGTTCCTTCTTCTGAACCTCCTAAGAGTGAGATTGTCAAACCCACGGTGAGTGAACCTGTCAAACATGTTAATGTTACTCCACCTAGAAAGATTAGGGTTGATCTTCATGCTTCTCATTCTAGAGCTTCTACTTCTACTAAGGGCAAATTGCATGATAAGCCTGCATGGGTTTGTCATTTTTGTGGAAAACCTGGACACATTCGTCCAAATTGTTTTAAGTTACAAGCTGCGAAGCGAGCAAATAAAACTAAAGTACATGTGCCTCAAGCATATGATCCTATGGTACTTATTGGTGAATTGATAAAGACGTTAAACCTTTATTCCAATCCTGGAGTTGCTCAGAATTCAAATGTGAATCATAACTCCAATGCAAGAGTTGCATCTAAGAAGTCTTGGATGCAAAAGGCTCAATCTAATTGAGTCTGTCTGACATGGTCCTTGTGCTTCATTGCTCAATCTTTTGTGACCTTTGTTTCTAGGATTTGCATTGCATTACATTCATGCATTTCATTCTAGGATGTTTGTTTCTTTGTTTAATAAATAAAAAAAAAAAAATTTTTACAAATTGTGTTTTGCTATTTTTCTTTGAATTTGAAGACAAGGTTGGTCAATCAAAATTTACATGTCATATGTATGTACCTTGTTTAGCTTTGATGCACTTATTTCTATTGCACTTTACTAGCTAAAGTCTTGCTGTGCATGTCGTGTGGGAAGATGCTATATTTGTTGATCACATTATCATGATTGCAAGCTTTTATTCTAGGAGATGTGGGAGTTATATGATGTAACTCTTTAAGGGAAAGTCTCTTTCAAATTCATGTGATGAATTTTGTAGAAATTGTGATTATCCTCTATGTGCATATCACCTCACATGTTTCTCAAGCATATGCTAGTTGCACACACCACACGAGTTACTCTTTGCTAAAATTGTGTACATGTTATTGTGTGTTTTTTGGCCTGACCAACCAAGTTTGAGAATTTTGGGAATTTGATGCAAAACATGTTTGCTTGTTTGTTTTTTTTTTGTGTATTGAGAGAAAATTTTGCTTTGAGAAATCTGGGTTGAATACATGTGTTTTTGAAAAACATCTCATCTCATACTCATGCATTTTATTTGTAAAATCTAATGCTTTGAGGAGTTTTTGATCTAAAATGTTTGGTTTTTCAAAACTGTGATTTTTCCAGAATTTCGATCGATCGAAACTGAGTTTCGACCGATCGAAAATGTTTTAAAATGCTCAGAAAACTCTCTGGTTGGCTCGATCGATCCAAGCTTGTTTTGGATCAATCGAAGGTAGTTTCGATCGATCGAATGTAACTTTCGATCAATCGAAACTCGGGATGACTGTTTTTAAAAATGGCTCCTTCTCACGTGTCTTTTCACTTTTCAAAACTTTTTCAAAAGTTTTTGTCTCCCTACCAACCGGTCAAGCACCTTTCTTGGAGATTTTGTCGCTTTCTTCCAATTCTTTTGCACAATCTCTCTCCTTCAAGTCTGGTAAGACCTTTATGCCCCTTCCTTTGCATTTATTTTCGAAAATCATGCATTTTTCATGCATTTTTGTTGTTATTTTCGGAATTATTGTTGTGGCAAATTAGGAAGTGTTTTTGAGTGTTTCTTTCTCAAATTTTTCATGGGTTTTTGTGAGGACACCTTACCTAAGCTCTACAAGTGGTTTAATTTGATTATGTTGGTGTTTTGAAGGAAATTTGAAATTCTAGGGTTTTAAATTGAGAAAATTGGGGGTTTTGTTCAATTTGATTGAACTTGATGAAATTGGCTTGTTGGTTTGGTAAATTTGATCATTATATTGTGTTAATTAACTATTGTATTGATCAATTTATTAATTTTTTGTGTTTTGAAAAATTAGGTTTTTCAAATTGGGTATTTTTGATAAATATTGCTTGCTCAAGCCAATTTTGTTAATTTGGATCACAATTGAACATGTCACTGCATTAGTACATGCATCATGTTATGTTCATGCTCATGCATCATATAGAATTGATTTTTTTTAATTTTTCTGCTGTGCTAACTTGCAGTCTGCCCTTGGTATTTGTTTGTGCTCTTTTCTTTTGGTGTCTATCTCTTTTCCTTAGCACTATGCCTAGGAAAACTAGAGCCCATAGGACTTCTGATCCTTTTCCTTCTTTTGACACTGAGCGGTTCCCTAGTGAGTCAAACCAAGTCACCTATGAGACTCTGAACCTTAGGCGTCAAATTTGGGCTGAGCGTAGGGTTATCTTAGATGAGTTGGATCCTGAAGTGCGTCGTAACTTTGAGCGTCGGGGTTGGTTACCTTTGCTCGAGTATGAGCATTCTCCTCCTCCTGCCACCTTGATTAGAGAGTTCTATTCGAACCTCTCTATTCATGTCTACGATAACGACACCTTAGTAAAGGTGTGGTTACGTGGTGTGGAGTATCGCATTACTCCTTCGGTAGTGTCTGATGCTCTTGGGGTGCCCATTGTGGACCATCCCGTTTTTCCTTACGAGGAGTCTCCTCCCCTTGATGACGTTCTGTCATACATCACTGGGTCTTCTATCCAGTGGGGTTCTGATCCTCGGATCACTTCTGCTGAGCTGTCTGAGCTGCACTATCTTTTCTTTAGGATAGCGTGTCATTCTTTGTGGCCTATTTCGCATGTCCACACCATTTCTCTTGAGAGGTGTGTCTTTTTGTATGCCTTGGTCACTGATGCGCCTATCAGTTTTCCGCATCTGTTCCTTCGTTCTTTGAATGAGGTTCATCGATCTAGCTCTACGGCTCATGCTTTGTTTTTCCCTGTTTTTATTCATAGGATTCTCCTTTTTCTTGGTTTTGGTGAGTTTCCTGCTTCTGAGCCTGTACATGTCATCGCTCCTATTGGTGCTACCTTTTTGAGGCAAAGGGCTGCTCAACTTCGAGCTAGCTCTAAGCGTCCTAGGGTAGAGCATTCTGGTGTCACTCCACCCCCCTCTTCTTCTACAGATACTCATGCAGCTGGGACTTCTTCTGATCCTGCTGTTGCTGCTGCTGCTGCTGATGTTCCTCCACCGTTTGATGAGGTTTCTGACCTTCGTCGGACTCTTGATACTGTCGTGACCGTTCAGGCGGCTCATGGTCAGCTTTTGGTGGACATCCTTGATGAGCTACGTGCGTTACGAGCGGATTTGGCGAGCTCTCGTCATTCTCCTCCACCTTCTTTTGATGATGAGTGAATGCCCTTTGGCAATTCGTCACAAAAAGGGGGAGTATATAGTTCATTGTATCTAGGAGTTTTTTTGTGGAGATTTACATTTTAGGGGAAGTTTTTGTTTACTTGGTAGTGATACTGCGGAACTTGTGGAGTTATTAGATTGTATCTAGGTGCTTCACTTTGTATTTACATTTTTAGCTCTTGATTAGGAGATATTTTTGTTGAGATACATTTTTATGTATATGTTTCTTATTTCACTATGCTACTCTGCTTATTGATTTATATTGATGATGTTATTCATGATATATGTCTTTATTTTGTGTCATGTGAAATCAAGAAATTTTTATTGATGTATTTCCTGTTATTTTTTCTACACATGCGTTTATGTGTTTGTTAAGTGTTACAGGAATATACAGGTTGTTTTCAGTCGAGCTGCTGTCTACTTTGCAACTGTTAGATAGTAGTTTAGGTTGAATTGTTAAGTGGCTATTTTTATTGTAATGGGCTATTTCAATTTGTAACTGTGAGCTTTTTGTTAAGTCTGTGTTTTGTCACGGATTGCCAAAGGGGGAGTTTGTTAGGTTCTAAGGATTAGGATCTAATGTATTTAGAACTTCAATTTGTATGTTGGCAAACCATGATCAAAACAATGTTTAGTCGTGTGTTAGACTTGCTCAAAGTATGGGATTTAATGTAAAGTTGGAATCGAGTTTTTATGCAGAATTACTGTTCACTTTCTGTATGACTCGATCGATCGAAAATTAGACTCGATCGATCGAAAATCGTGCAGAACGTTTTTCTGCAGAAAATTCCAACTCAGCCCAAGCCCGTTTTAATGTATACGGTTTTATGTTTTGCCCTAAGTATATAAGGGAAAACCCTAGCCACGTTTTTAGAGTTCTGTTTTGCTGTGTTTGTGAATCTCATTGTGAGATCTAGAGGTGTTTACCTTCACATACACTTAGGGTTTACAAACTTGAGATTTATGTCAAGAGTTGTGTAGATCAATACAGTTGCAGAATCAAATAGAGCACAAAGATATACAAGCAGGTGCGCTTGTGGATTTGCTGAAGAATTCCGGAAAGAAGGAGTTCGTGGATCTCGGAGCTATCATGGGGTCGTGGTAGTAAGTTTCCTACACTTGGGTAGTGTTGAGGCTCATTTTTATAAAACCCGGAAAAAAGGGGAGAGCCCACAATTAAGGAACAAGCCCAATTAAATCTGAGCAGCAGGAATAGACCCATAAAGCAAGCAAACGGGTCTTGAAGAGGTAAAAGGGCCTGAGAAGGCCCGGAAAGATAAGAACCATGGGCCATGAATGCGAGAAAGTAAGTATGGGCCTTGACCATTGCGGCAAGCCCCAAAGCAAAGCAAGAATACAGGGCCACAAACGGCTCTAGAGAAAACAAAGAATGGTTGGGCCGCGGAAGCCCAACAAGGTAATAAGGGCCCATGGGATTGCAAGGGGCCAAGGATGCCCCAAAGAAAGATAAACGGCCCGCGGGAGCCCGCAGGCTTGAGAAGCAACAAAAGCCCAATGGGCTAACTAAGCCCTTGGGAAAGAAAACAGTAAACCCAAAAGGGTGTAACCATCTCAGCACAGCAGAAGGCAAACAGATGAGCCCAAGGCCACGAATAAAGAATCGATGGTATGCGCAGAGGCGGAAAAGTAAACACCCAAGCCGTGGCAGGCGACTAACTGACGAAGGGATTTTTGGACAGACATGGGCACGCGCAAGGCCCAGACTCGCCAGCCTGTACCCAGCCAATATGGGCGAAGGTGGGCCATGGGTCAAAGGTAAGGAGGGTGTGGTCTGGCGGAGGGGAGAGGGGAGATGGTCTATTTCGAGGTTTTCACTCAGGCTACTTTCGGGTGAGTGTCCTGCTGGGATGACATAGCACCCGAAAATGGCAAAACTGAGTTGGGACCTCCTGGTGCATGTCATGAGAGAGAATGAGTGCTTTGCCGCGGTAAGAAAGAAAGACACAACGAGCTAACCAACAAAATTGTCCTTGTGTTTGTCTAGAGGCGTAAGTGCGCCGCGGCCAGCGCAGGAATGTGGCGCTGGCCGGGTACCTGACTGACCAGCAATGGTCGGATGGTACGCACATTGGACAAAGACGGTTACAGGGGTAAAAGGGTAAACACCATGCATCACAAAACACTATATAAGGTGCTCTCGGTGCACAAGGGGACGGGGGGGGGGGGGGGGGAACAAGGAAGGAAGGATAGGAAATAAAAAACAGAGTAAGCAATAAAAAAAAATAACAGAGCAAACAAAGAAAAGGAAAAAACAGAGGGTAAGAATGGAAAAATGGGCATGCACCAGAGTGGATTATTGACCCCTCTCTCCCTCTTGAGAAACCATATTCCCATATTTATAACAAAGGTCATCTAGGGCCATTCCTTCAAAGTCACTAATTCCCCTCAGGGAAATTAGTCGCATTGAGGGAGTGTTGTCTCCTTTTTGATTTATTTCCTCCTAACATATTACCGCAGGCAGAAAGCCTGATTGACTAACCGAAGTGTTTTATTTCTCCCTTCCTTGAGATTATCTTCTTTGAGTTCATCTTTATCATTTTTTATGTTTTATCCAAGTATTTGTTTATTCAAAATTCAGCAAACAGGCTTTTTATAAGTGTTGGTGGAATACTTGTCCGCGGTAGCTTTTTTGTAAAAGATCTGCCTGCCGCAACTCCATAACGTGATCGTGCTGGGCTAAGGCATAACTTGCGCACAAGCCGGGCTAGGGTGAAGAGCAACTGGGCCGGTCCCGACTCTCCAATCCAGAATACACTTGGGCTTAGTACGGCAGGAGGGAACAATCCAGCCCGATACCAAAACTGACCCAAGAGACGGCAACAAATTTTGGCAACTCCACTGGGGAGTTGGGAAACAGATAGGAACCAAGATTTCCTCGCAAGCAAATGCCGCCGAAGTCCAGGGTGACGCGAAACATGAGCGCCGTGCCTTCTCAAGCAGAATCCAGGCCAACAACACCCCGCCGACATCAGTCCAACAGGTGGAGGGTGCTACGGGAATGGGGGCCGGGCCTCAGCCGCAGGCTAAGAATCCCAACGGTGACCCCAATGCATTTATGGAGGTACTGCAGGCGCTCCAACATTCACAACAGCAGATGATGGAGGAAATCCATCAGCTAAAGACAGACAGGACAAAAGAAAAAGGGAGCCAACATGACCCAGAGCATGCAGCAGACAAAGAAGAAACACCTGCTGGGGGTATCCCGCCAAGCGCTGAGCAGCGCTACATTACAATGGCGGAGGTGGCTGCTCTCTTGGAACGGGAAAGAACCAGAACACCAAAAGAGAGATTTTACGCACGGAGACCACCTTACCCGCTGAGAGTGCTCAGCAAGCCATATCCAGAGAGGTACGAACCTCGGACATTCGCACAATATGATGGTAGGAAGGGGAGTGCTGTTGAGCATGTAAGCAAGTTCATCGACACCCTCGGGCCATATGCAGCGGATGAAGATCTATGCCTTCGGGAGTTCTCGAAGTCGCTATGTGATCGAGCCTATACTTGGTACACCGGTTTAAAACCAGGGTCGATCCCGACTTGGGATGACATGGTTGATGTATTCTGCACTAAATACTTCCATGGAGAAGAAACGGTGACACTCGCAACCTTGCAAGCTACCAAGCAGAAGAGCGGTGAAGATTTGCTGGAATATATCAAGAGGTTTAGGGACATAGCACTTGACTGCTATGATCACTGTGAGGAAAAGACGTTAGTGGAAATGTGCATGACAAATATGATCAGAGAATATTGAGCTGTCCTAGAGAACCTGGAGATCTCGCAGTTTGCGCAGCTATTGCAAAAGGCCAGAAGGACTGCTCAATCAGTGAAACCAGCTCCTGACAAAAGAAACGCCCCGCAGGCCATGACGGTTTCTGCGGGCGAGAAAAAGAGGAAATCAGAAGGGAAGGAGCGTGACACTCCTCCACCGATACCATGCACCCCAAGGGAGTTAGATGTGCTCCTGGACAAATGGATAGTTGATGGGGTTTTTAAACCCAACCAAGTCTCTAGAGAACCCACAGAGGAAGAGCGAAGAGATCCACGCTTCTGCCGACTGCACAATTACGTGCAACACCCTACCGCAGAATGTTGGACACTTCGCAGGCTGGTACATCGCAGAATCAGAGAGGGAACTCTGGAGTTGACACAGTCAGAAGTTCAGAGAAACCCGCTCCCAAACCACAAAGGAAAGGGTATAGTAGCAGTAGTAATTTGCGCAGATCCTGGAGAAGGTGAAGAGGAGAACCCAAACTTGCCTACCGCAGCAATCAGCATCCTGCAGAAGAACTCAAAGTTCAAAAACCTGTTTGACCAATTAGGTCTCACAGCAAGCGAACGAAAAGTAGCCACGGAGGCCTTAGTCAGCATTGCCTCTGGGGCGGGGATCGAATGCTTGACCGCAGGAGTCACAGATGACAAAGCTTTCTTGCAGGAATCAAGTGAAATCACCTTCAGTGATGAAGACATGGAGGTGGGAAGTCCTGACCACAGAAGACCCCTTTACTTGGCCGCATCAATAAATCAAATCCCTATCAAGAGAGCCCTGGTAGATACGGGCGCTTCGGTGAATCTAATTCCGTTATCAACCCTGCGTGCAGCAGGGATTTCGGAAAAGAGAATCCAGGGATGTCCCATGGAAGTAACCGGGTTTGGAGGAAGTGGAGAATACACCGCAGGCCATATTCAGCTATGGCTAAAAGTAGGACCCATAGCTTCGTTAGCCCGATTCCACGTAGTAAAAACAGAAGTCTCATACCATGTGTTATTGGGACGACCATGGCTGCATAAGCACAAGCTGGTCCCGTCCACCTATCACCAGTGTGTAAAGGGGAGGCTAAATGGCAGAGTAGTGCGAATAGCAGCTAACCCATCACCGTTTGAGCAAGCAGAGGCTCATTTGGTAGAAACCATGTTCTACGATCAGTGGGCACCGTCGGGGGAAAGCCTGGTGTCAAAACCACGAGGCACGTTTGTCCCCAAATGGGAAGATATACGGGATGACCCTGAACCCGACTTGAGAAGGCTGCTGTCCCAAAAAAGGAAGAAGAGAGAGACGCCTGCCGCAGAGGTGGACGATGCACCCCAATGTGTCAGGGTACGAAGTTCTGACGGCAGGATTGTGTACCGATTATAAAGGTATGCGGGGCCCACAAATGAAACACGAACGGGCCCCGGATAGGAATGGGGATACGAAAACCCCGTATGTTGTAATGTTCAAGAAAAATTGGAAGAAAAAGATGGTGACGAAGGAATGGTGGCAGAAAAAGACCAGCAGATTACAGCCGAAGAAAAGTTGGAGGAAGTGAACTTGGGAGTTGATCCACAGAATCCAAAACCGATTTCAGTTAGTTCAAAACTATCAGAAGAAGAAAAGAAGAAACTAATAATGTTGTTAAGGGAATATAGGGATGTTTTTGCATGGGACTACAGTGAGATGCCCGGGTTGGACCCAGGGCTAATAGTACACACGCTGAACGTAGACCCGGAAGTTAAGCAAGTAATTCAGCCTGCCAGAGTGTTCCACCCAGAGATAGAAGAGCAGATAACCAAAGAAGTGCAGAAGCTATTGGCTGCAGGATTCATCAGGCCAATTCAACATCCTCGTTGGTTGTCTAATATTGTCCTAGTAAAGAAAAAGAACGGGCAGATAAGATGCTGCGTCGATTTCAGAAATCTTAACAGAGCATGTCCAAAGGACGAGTTCCCGCTGCCAAACATGGATCTGTTGATAGATTCTGCGGCAGGAAATGCCATGTTTTCTTTCATGGATGGTTTCAGTGGGTACAATCAGATCAAGATGGCACCAAAGGATGCAGAAAAGACTGCTTTCAGAACACCCATAGGCAATTTCTACTACACGGTAATGCCGTTTGGGTTAAAAAATGCTAGAGCAACCTACCAGCGGACAATGACAGCCATATTCCATGACATGATGCATCATGAATTAGAAGACTATGTAGACGACATAGTGGTGAAGTCAAGAGGACGGGAAGAGCATACTCAAGTACTGAGGAAGGTATTCGAAAGATGCAGAGCTTTCAAGCTAAGGATGAATCCTTTCAAATGCGCGTTTGGGGTGTCCTCTGGGAAATTTTTGGGCTTTCTGGTGCATAGCAAAGGAATAAGTGTGGACCCGGCAAAGGCTACAGCCATAGCAACTATGAGACCGCCAACCACAGCTAAAGAATTAAAGAGCTTCCTAGGAAAAGTCTCGTATATTAGGAGATTCATCCCAGGATTGGCTTCTATTACCTCTACTTTCGGCAGGCTGCTCAAGAAGGGACAAAGCTTCGAGTGGGGTAATGCACAGCAGGCAGCCTTCCGAAGGCTGCAGGAGCTCATGATGAACCTCCCCACTGTACAAGCCCCAATCCGGAGGAAGCCATTGTTGTTATACCTGGCTACCAATCAATACGCCGTAGGCGCGTTGGTAGCCCAAGAAGATGCAGACGGTAATGAACAACCAGTATACTACATCAGCCGAGCTTTGAAAGATGCAGAGACTCGTTACCCAAGGGCGGAAAGGGCATGTTTGGCCATTGTGTACGCCTCCCAAAGGCTACGACATTATTTCTTGGCCTATGAAGTCTGGCTGATGACCAAGTCTCACGCTATAAAAGCCTTATTACAGCAACCCATCCTCTCTGGCAGGATATCCCAATGGCTGTTGCAATTATCCCAGTATGACCTGAAGGCTGGGACGCCCAAAGCGGTAAAAAGCCAAGCCATAGCTGATTTATTGGCACAATTCCCGGGAGAAGAAGAATTCCCGCTGGATGATGAAGTCCCAGGAGAAGTAGCCATGGCGGAAGAAGAAAGGGAGCAGTGGGTGATGAGATTTGATGGATCATCTACTGCCCAGTCAGGAGGAGCGGGATTGATTCTACACCATGCAGAGGACGAAACAATGGCACTGTCCTTCAAATTGGAGTTCCCGTGTTCGAATAATACGGCAGAATACGAGGCTTATTTGATTGGGCTAGCTACGGCCCTCGAAATGGGGGTTAAGCACTTGAAAGTAATCGGGGATTCAAACCTAGTGGTCTGCCAGACCAAAGGAAGTTTTTCTTTGAGGGAACCTAGCCTGGCCCCGTACAGGGCAATGGCTCAGAAGATGGAAGAAGAATTTGCGACCTTTGAAATAGAGCACGCACCAAGGAGCGAAAACCGGTTCGCAGATACGTTAGCCGCGCTGGGATTACAAATAACTTTTGAAGGAAATAACGCGCACGTGGAAGTTAGCAAAAGAGAACAGCCCATCATTGAACTATTAAGAGAGAGATTCCAGGAGAAATGCTGTGAAAAAGACTGGCGGAACCCGATAAAAGAAGCCTTAATGGACAAAGAGGAGAACATGGATCTAAAGTTATTGAAGGATTATGTCCTGGTGAAAGGGGAGCTGTACCGCAGAATGCCTGGGGGAGTCCTGTCCAGATGTGTGGGACAGATGGAAGCCCAGAGGAGATTGAGAGAAGTACACGACAAAACCTGCGGGTCCAGCGGGGAAGTCAGCCTCTACCGCAGGCTTCAGAGGGCAGGTTTCTATTGGCCGAATATGGGAAAAGATGCAGACCAAATCCAAGTTCAGTGCGAGGCATGTCAATTGACCACCGACAGGGAGGAAAGCTACGCAGTGTTTGCCTGCGAATATTGGAGGAAGCCGTTCATTCAATACTTAGGAGAAGGAATCCTGCCACAAAGGCACAGCGAGCAGTACAAGCTCAGAAGATTAACCACTCGCTATTTTTTGCACAACGGAGTCCTCTTCAAGAAAGGATTTGATGGAGACCCTCTACGGTGTCTAAGCCCCGACGAAGCAAGGGAGATGTTAAAGGAAGTGCACATGGGGGAATGTGGAGAGCACCAGGGAAAAAAAAGCTATACAGGTGCCTGCTGCAAATGGGTTATTACTGGCCTGCTATGAAAAGGGACGCGGCAGAATTTGTAAAAAGGTGCCACATTTGCCAGGTGCAAGCTAATTTAATCCATACCCATCCGCAGAGCCTACACAGCATGGTTACCCCATGGCCTTTTCATACTTGGGGGCTTGATCTAGTGGGACCAATCAACCCGCCGTCACATGGTTATGTGTGGATCTTAGCAGCCATAGAATATTTCACGAAGTGGGCGGAGGCGATACCACTTCGAAAAGCTACAGGAGGAGCAGTGGCGAATTTCATTAAAGAAAACATAATTGTGAGGTTCGGCATACCCCACAAGATCATCAGCGATAACGGCACACCGTTTGTTAACAAGGACGTGAGGAAAATGTTGGAGTTCTACCAAGTGAAACATCATCGCTCGTCACCTTATTATCCTCAAGGGAATGGACAGGCAGAAGCAACGAACAAAGTCCTTATAAAAATCATAAGCAAAATGAGCCAAGAATACACAGGAGGATGGGCAACACATCTGCCGGATGCTCTTTGGACTTACCGGAGTTCTTCGAAGTCAGCCACTGGTTTTTCTCCTTTTTCTCTAGTCTACGGTACAGAGGTAGTGAGCCTGGCAGAGATAAAAACTCCATCATTAAGAACTATGCAGATGCGCGAGAAGGAAAAAGAGGAAGGGGTCTTTGCCACAGAAAGGTATGAAGACTTGGAGGGACTTGATGAAAAAAGAGAAGAAGCCCAAGAGCGTAGCCGCAGGTACAGACAGAAGATGGTAGAAGCCTATGGCAGGATGACCAAGGAAAGAGTGTTTGCAGAAGGACAGCTTGTGCTAAAAGTGGCAGACTATGTTAGAAGAGGCCTGGCAGGACCTTCTAAGTTCGCGCCAAAATGGGAAGGACCCTTCGTGGTACGGGAAGCACATCCAACAGGTATTATCGATTAACGCTAATGAATGGCAAGGACTTGAATGATCCCGTTAACGGGAAATGGCTAAAACGTTACTACACTTAAGGAAAAGTATTGTAATTAGCCTATTTTCTGTTTCTTTTGTTCTTTCTTTTTTTTTGTCTCCTTAAGTGACCGAGTCATAAAGTATGGCTGTAATGCATTTTCCATCAGAATGAAAAGAAATATGAAAGGAAAAGTCTTACAAAAAAGAAAAGCATCCTACGATAAGTAGCAAGTGTATCATCTTAGTTACAAACCCGAATTGTAGCAAGCTTAAAAGAAAAGAAAAATAAAAAGGAAGGGAGATAAAGAAAATAGTGTTCATAGAAACAAAAGAAAGAGCACAAAGAAACTATGTCATCAATGAAGTCCAGTGATGAGAGGTCGGTCTTCAAAGCGGCTAGGCTCATCAACACCTAAAAGAAGACGTGCACGGCGAGCCTCCAAGTCTGCCACCTCTTTTTTCAGCACCTCAAGGCGAGCATCAATAGCATCAACGGCAGGCTGAATCTTCCTCATAAAAAGGGCTCGGGCAATCTCTCGCAGGTGATCGAGAACAAAATCCACGGCGAATCCCACACTGATGAGCTCTTGAATTGCAGCCCTCCATTGGAGAATCCTCTCAGAAGAAACAGTGTCCACGAAATTATGTTCGATGTCGTTCAAAACACTCCCAAGCATCTTCAGAAAATGCTCTCTAGCCGAGCGACCCAAGCGGAATCTCTCCATGAAGTTACCGCGACTACTGTAGATGGCTTCCAAATGAGAGATGCAGTCCTCGGGAACTCTGAAGCCATGGAAATCCACGTAAGGAGGACCAGACGCCCAGAACTCTACAGGATCGAGGTCGTTGATCTCAGGCTGATCAAAACGGAGGAAAAAAGATGTAGCCTCATTTGCAGGATCAATAGCCGAGGAAGAATTGCTGCCCAATTCGAATTGGGAAGGATCGGGAAAAGGTGGGCCTGGCAAAGAGGAAAGAAAGAGCAAATCAATAAGAAGAGAAAGGGAGACACACATAAAAAAAAGAGAGAGATAAATAAGGATAAGGAAGAATGAATTAAGACCTGGAGGAATGGGGGCTGCAAAGGAGACAGGCGCTGCGGCTTCAGAGGGAGGAATAGCAGTGGATACGCCTGCTGTAATCTTTGGCTCAGGGGAGGTCTCTGCAGAAAGGAAATGAAGCACATAGTAAAAGGGCAAGAAGGGAGAAGTGAAGAAACATACCCATAAACTTAATTTCATGGTCAATGTCCTCTTCCTCCTCAGAATCAGAAACTACCTTCTTCATCACGGGTTCATCATCACGATCCTCAAGGATGTCCTCAGAACCTTCAGAGGACAAGTCCACATCAGGACCCCGTGTGGCAGAACTTGGATAGAGGAAGGGGTAACAACTAGAGAAGAACCATCTTTTGCCGCTAGAGAAAGAGCAATAAAAGGATCACCGGTGGAAATAATGAGGGGAATAGCAGGAGAAACGGCCTCAGCCTCAGCCTCAGCAATGCCCGAAGGATCAGTCTTCTCAACTGGCTCAGGAGGGACACCCTCGCTCATGGATACTGGCTCGGCAGGAGGGGTGTGTACCTCAGTAAAAGTCCCGGGTGCAGTTGCCGCAGGAGTAGGAGTCACAAAGGATGCACTAGGCAGGGGACCTTTCAAAAGCACCCCCTTTGAGGCAGAAATCTCCTCGGCAGTAGGACGATATATGGAAAGAGGCTCAGGCTCATCCTAAGGAACGGAGAAGGGGGAAGAAAAAGAAAGGGGAAAGATGAAGCATGGTTAAATGGGTGAAATATAAGTAGGAGGCACGAATGAAGTAAAGCGGAGGAATAGCAATGGACATACCTCAGACTCGGGATCATCAACCGATATAGGATGCGTAGCAGACGTGTCCTCCTTGAATTTAGACTGCAAAGGAAAATAAAGAACGAGGATCAAGGGATATATTAACAAATACAAGAGTTAGCAAAAAAAAAAAAAAAAACAAAAAAAAACAAAAAAAAAAAAAAAAACAAAAAGGGGGGGAGAGTAAGGCCAAAGGGAATTTACCCGTCGCTCTGTGGGAGGAGCAGACTTCCTCTTGCTACCTCTCGTCCTGCTAGATAAAGGAGTCTCGAAGGAAGGCTGTGGAGCAGAGGACTTAGGCTTACGGGTTTTGGGCGGCACGTCAGAAGAAGTCTCAGAAAGCTCGATCTTCTTCTTGGCAGACTTGGGCTTGGCGGATCCTTTCTTGGGGGCTGGGATGTTAGTTACTTTTGCCTTCTTCTCCCAACCGGGAGGATAATCACCCGCATGCCAAAACCATCCTTTTTCTTCAGCATCCTATTCGAAGATACCAGATCGGTTCTGCTTTCGGGCATAAGCCAACACGAATTTAGAGGGTAAGAGCAGGCGAGGGTCGGCGGAGATAACAGCGCTAAGCCCCTCGGGGGGAATGAGAGAGAAACCACGGCTACCTGCCAATGCTTGCTGAAATGAAGTCATTACGGCCTGCCAATAGCCGTGCATTGCAGGAGTATAAATGCCTTCCCTCGAAGAACCCGGAATGGTGACTGCAGCAAACCGTTGGCCCCAAAAGGCAAAGGCAGTGTGCCTCAAAAATGGGCGAACAGATGTGGGAGACTCCATAAGGAGAGAGAGATTATCAGGAATATCTTGGTCCAACCCAAATTGTCTTCTCACTCGGTTAGCAGGGTAGTGAACAAATCGAAGACCCTCGTCAGCGAGATAAGGCAGCCACCCAGCATTAGTGGCAGCCAAATAAGTGATGCCAGTCTCATCAAAGGCAGCCAGAGGGGTGGTGGTGCCAGCGGTATCAGTAAACAGGCCCATAACAGAATCATCACATGTATACCCCACACCCAAGTCCCTATAGGCTCTCCAAGAAAAACCGATATCCTGATCAAACGACTCAACAACAGAATAATCGATGGGCTTCAAGCCAACCCAACGAAAGGCCAGCGGAAAATCTGATTCAAATCTACCGCAGAAATCAGAAATAACCTGAGGGCAGGATTGATACTTCTCCTTAGCAAAACGGACAGGCCTACGCTTTGCCAAATACTTAGCACAACGCTCGTAAAGCAAATGCTGTAAAATGGTGCTATGAACACAGGAAGTAACTATGTGACAAGAACCGGCTTGGCTCTCATCACTCCGCAGGATATCAAGCTGAACATATAAGTTTCCTAAGAACATCGGGGCCAGTGGAAAACTTACACCGGTTGAGATCTTGATGGCCAGACGGAAATACAGAGGCTTGATGGCATAATGTGGATGGGAAGCGAACACAAACTTACATAACCAAAAGGCAACGAAGGCCGCACGGCGGGCAGCGGTGGAAAGCTTGGCAGGAGAGCCAATCCAAAAAGACAACTTCGCATTACCAACCATCATTTTCTTCAACTCAGCCTCGATAGCCTCTTCCTCCGGCGAAAGTTCCAAAGTACCAGGGTCGGCCTCACCAAGGATGGGCAGAAGTAATTGGTTGGCCACGTCTTCCAAAGTTACGGTAATCTCACCGCAAGAGAAAAAGAAAGTATGGATGGTAGTACACCACCGGCGGACCAAATGTCGAAGGTTGAAAAGGTCTCTGAAATTTGACAGGCAACGGGAGGAAACGACGGCCTTCAGCACACCGGCTCGTTGAAGCAAGCCCATGAAACCGGTGTCCGATAACTCCCTATCAACCCATTCCTTCCAACCCAAGGCGGTGCCGGAACCATACTCGAAGTGAATGGGCACAGGAAGCGAGGTGCCTTCGCGAATGACAAGGTCATAAATCGAGGAAGCCAAGGGAGCCCATGAAGTGCTCGTGTCTCGCCGGCAAAGGGCTAACCACACACGGCTAGATGGAGGCGGCGCGTACTCACTAGGAATCTTGGGGAAATGTGGGTGGATGTCATACCAGGGGTCGAGAAGCGGAGCACACTCTTTATCCAAAGCGCGTTGCGACTCCTCCTCCTCGGATTGGTCCGATTCGGAAAGAAGGGGCTCCTCACCAATGTCGCGAGAAACCGGAGGGTCTTGGGCAACCCCTTTCCCTTTACGGCGCGCGGAACTCTGACCTTTCACCGGCGTCATGTGGCGGAGTTTTGATCGGAGTAAGATGGAAGGAAGCGATTTGGGAGTAAGGGACGAAGGAGTAGAGAGAGAAGAAGCAGTGTTCGAACTAAAAGGAGAGAGAATGTTGGAAGGAGGATTACGGTGGGAATGGTCATCAGGTATCAGAGTAATTAATAGAGGCATGAAAGGATGCGACGAATCGGCCATTGGAAATAGAATGAAATTAATGAAGCGCCAGAATAACTGCTAAATGAGGAATACGAAGAGACAAAGCTGTTCGCAGCAGGAATGTATATATCTGGGTATGACTGAACAAGCACATAAGTTGGGACCATTGTTTAAAAAACCCGCGAAGAAGAAAAAAGGAAACTACAAGGCAGAAAGGGCAGAAAAGTCTTTTCATTCGCATATGAATTACAGGAGCATTTCATATGCTCAGGGGGCTAACTGTTGAGGCTCATTTTTATAAAACCCGGAAAAAAGGGGAGAGCCCACAATTAAGGAACAAGCCCAATTAAATCTGAGCAGCAGGAATAGGCCCATAAAGCAAGCAAACGGGTCTTGAAGAGGTAAAAGGGCTTGAGAAGGCCCGGAAAGATAAGAACCATGGGCCATGAATGCGAGAAAGTAAGTATGGGCCTTGACCATTGCGGCAAGCCCCAAAGCAAAGCAAGAATACAGGGCCACAAACGGCTCTAGAGAAAACAAAGAATGGTTGGGCCGCGGAAGCCCAACAAGGTAATAAGGGCCCATGGGATTGCAAGGGGCCAAGGATGCCCCAAAGAAAGATAAACGGCCCGCGGGAGCCCGTAGGCTTGAGAAGCAACAAAAGCCCAATGGGCTAACTAAGCCCTTGGGAAAGAAAACAGTAAACCCAAAAGGGTGTAACCATCTCAGCACAGCAGAAGGCAAACAGATGAGCCCAAGGCCACGAATAAAGAATCGATGGTATGCGCAGAGGCAGAAAAGTAAACACCCAAGCCGTGGCAGGCGACTAACTGACGAAGGGATTTTTGGACAGACATGGGCACGCGCAAGGCCCAGACTCGCCAGCCTATACCCAGCCAATATGGGCGAAGGTGGGCCATGGGTCAAAGGTAAGGAGGGTGTGGTCTGGCGGAGGGGAGAGGGGAGATGGTCTATTTCGAGGTTTTCACTCAGGCTACTTTCGGGTGAGTGTCCTGCTG
Source organism: Lithocarpus polystachyus (assembly GCA_033629205.1). Taxonomy (NCBI): domain Eukaryota; kingdom Viridiplantae; phylum Streptophyta; class Magnoliopsida; order Fagales; family Fagaceae; genus Lithocarpus; species Lithocarpus polystachyus. Next base: position 4,421,346 of record CM066165.1, read on the forward strand.
GGATGACATAGCGCCCAAAAATGGCAAAACTGAGTTGGGACCTCCTGGTGCATGTCATGAGAGAGAATGAGTGCTTTGCCGCGGTAAGAAAGAAAGACACAGCGAGCTAACCAACAAAATTGTCCTTGTGTTTGTCTGGAGGCGTAAGTGCGCCGCGGCCAGCGCAGGAATGTGGCGCTGGCCGGGTACCTGACTGACCAGCAATGGTCGGATGGTACGCACATCGGACAAAGACGGTTACAGGGGTAAAAGGGTAAACACCATGCATCACAAAACACTATATAAGGTGCTCTCGGTGCACAAGGGGACGGGGGGGGGGGGGGAAACAAGGAAGGAAGGATAGGAAAGAAAAAGCAGAGTAAGCAAAAAAAAAAAAATAACAGAGCAAACAAAGAAAAGGAAAAAACAGAGGGTAAGAATGGAAAAATGGGCATGCACCAGAGTGGATCATTGACCCCTCTCTCCCTCTTGAGAAACCATATTCCCATATTTATAACAAAGGTCATCTAGGGCCATTCCTTCAAAGTCACTAATTCCCCTCAGGGAAATTAGTCGCATTGAGGGAGTGTTGTCTCCTTTTTGATTTATTTCCTCCTAACATATTACCGCAGGCAGAAAGCCTGATTGACTAACCGAAGTGTTTTATTTCTCCCTTCCTTGAGATTATCTTCTTTGAGTTCATCTTTATCATTTTTTATGTTTTATCCAAGTATTTGTTTATTCAAAATTCAGCAAACAGGCTTTTTATAAGTGTTGGTGGAATACTTGTCCGCGGTAGCTTTTTTGTAAAAGATCTGCCTGCCGCAACTCCATAACGTGATCGTGCTGGGCTAAGGCATAACTTGCGCACAAGCCGGGCTAGGGTGAAGAGCAACTGGGCCGGTCCCGACTCTCCAATCCAGAATACACTTGGGCTTAGTACAGCAGGAGGGAACAATCTAGCCCGATACCAAAACTGACCCAAGAGACGACAACAGGTAGCAATAAGATGTTAGTGGTCTAAGTCTATTGTGTAAACTTCGATTCTTTCATAGTGGATTCAGTTTACCTTGAGGATAGCTAGGTCAAATCCTCTCTAGGTTTTTATCGGTGTGGTTTCCTGGGTCATCATATCTTTGTGTTATTTATTTTCTGCTGCTTTGTTATTTTTTGCTTATCTGTGTTAACCTAGTTTTAATTAAATTACCTAAGTTAATCACTTGGCTAATTCTCTAGGTTAATCTGTTGGGTTTAAGGGGTCTAAACGAACTGACAGAATTATATATAACTCTAAGGTTGATAGAGAATACTACAAGATATGGTCACCATGACTGATAACCAATACTACTTGGTTCGCTTCCTCCTCTTGTTCCTCACAACTCTTTTGTTTCAAGTTATTTTTAACAAGCTTCTCAAGCTTAAAACCCCTTGGGTCCGGGGCCATGCTGGGAAGTAGGGAAACCACGGTGAGACATAACTTCCTAGCCTCGAAAAGGACACTAGTGGGCTTTATTTGAGTCGTTTGATAGTTGCAAGCAATAGCACATAGTACATGGCATTGCAATAATATATGATGACTAGGTAATATGGTTTATGGATGGGAGTTCCCATTCTACGTGTTCTAGTGGGTTTGAACTCCTATAGTGATTACTAATAGTTTAGGGGGGATAAATTATGAATTGTACATTTGCATAGTTTATGGCGTAAGTGTAAAAAATGGTCATAGTTTAAGGAGTGAAATATAATTTTTGTTAGGTTCTAAAAGTTTAGAACAATTGGCAAATCGTGAGCACACAAGAACATACAAGCTGCAGAAAGAAGATTTCAGAATCTGCCCGGTTCGATCGATCGAAAAACAGGCTCGACCGATTGAAAGTCGTATCTGCAGAATTTTAAGTTGGCTCAAACAGCAGTTCTAGCCCATTAAAGATTAGGGTTTCAGATCTACTTCTCCCACTATATAAAGGAAACCCTAAGCACGTTTTTTATAAGGCTTTTTAGAGAGAGAAGAGTGTGACTCTTTTGTATTTAGGGTTTTGTTCCTAAAACCTCTCTTATATCTTCTACTGGTGTTGTTCCTTGAAGAATCTCAAGATCCGGTATTGCTGAAGTTGCTGACTTCTCTAGTCATTAAAGGAGCTGATGATCTAAACCTTCAAGGGTGGTCTTGGAGTCACAAACAGGTAAGTTTGTGTTGCTAAACCTTTGAGCGGGATCTCAAAGTCACAAACGGTGGTGTTTGTGTTTTGCAAAGGTCAAAGAAAGAAGGAGTCCGTGTATCTCGGAGCTATCATGGGGTCGTGGTAGTAAGTTTCCTACACTTGGGTAGCAATAGGATGTTAGTGGTCTAAGTCGCTATTGTGTAAACTTCAATTCTTTTTAGTGGATTTGCTATTTTACCTTAAGGATAGCTAGGTTAAATCCTCCCCAGGTTTTTTACCGGTTTGGTTTTCCTGGGTAATCATATCTTTGTGTTCTTTATTTTTCCGCTGCTTTACTTGATATGATTGTTTTGTTTTAACCTAGATCTGAATAATAAACCTAAGTATTCACTTGGTTAATTAATTAGGTTAAACAATCTAGTTTACAGGGGTCTAAACGAACTTACAAGTGCTATTAGAGCAAGTAGCTCTTTTGTGTTAGGTCTTTTGATCTAAGAGCTGATCCTTGATCCCTGTTATCATATCTTTGTGTTCTTTATTTTTTCGCTGCTTTACTTGATATGATTGTTTTGTTTTAACCTAGATCTGAATAATAAACCTAAGTATTCACTTGGTTAATTAATTAGGTTAAACAATCTAGTTTACAGGGGTCTAAACGAACTTACAAGTGCTATTAGAGCAGGTAGCTCTTTTGTGTTAGGTCTTTTGATCTAAGAGCTGATCCTTGATCCCTGTTATCATGGATAATTTGAAGTGTCTTTCTGCTCATGTTTGTGATGATTTGAATAAAAAGGACACTGTTGTTTCTGTTGATCTTTTTGATGCCTGTGAAACTCTTCGTAAGGAATTATTGAAAACTATGAGAATTGCTAAGAAATTTAAGGAAGAGTTAAAATCGGCTAATCTTGAAAAAGAGGAATTGATTGTTAGATTAGATGAATCTAATAAAAAGAATGAATTTTTGAGAAATCAAATTTCCTCTCAAGATGAGAAGATGAAAAGCTTGGAACAAGAGTTAGTTGAATCTAAGGCTAAAATTGAAAATTTGACTAGTACCAAGCCTGCTGTTGATAACAGAAATGTTTCTGTTTCTCTTAAGCCTAAAGCTGAAAAAGTTTATATTTCTCCTTTCAAGAGGAATAATAAAGAAAAGACTTATTTTGCTAGGTTAGACAAAGGTAAAAGTTCTGATGTAGACGCTGAAGTTTCTAAACCTAAGTCTAAACCTACTGTTAGAGAGCATGAGAAATCTGTTTTTGTGACTTGTCACCTTTGTGGTGTTGTTGGTCATATTAGACCAAATTGTTCTTTGTTGAGGCAAAAACCAAAATGTGAGACTAGATTTGCTGTTAGGAATACTGATGTTCCTAAATTTGTTCCTGTTTGTCACTTTTGTGGTGTCCATGGTCACATTCGTCCTAATTGTCATAAATTAAAATTTAAGCATTCTGTATTTCAATCTAGAACATGTGATGATATTTTTCCTGTCATGAGTCCAAATAAATTGTTTCATATGCTTTTGAAAAATTTAAGCTTGTTGGCTTGTGAAAGGAATTTGCAAGATTTCAGTCTTTCTCAGAAGATTGGTGTAATCCCTCAAACACACTTTGCTTCTCATAGTTTTTCACCTATAAAGCCAAAGACTCGTGCTATATGGGTGAGAAAAGATTCTCTAAGGTGAGTGTTGTTGAATTGTCCCTGATTTAATTCTTTCAATTATTTGTGGACATGTTTTGTTTCTGTTTTTGGTTGTCTTGTTTTTTTAGTTTTTTTTTTTTTTTTTTGTTAAAAAAAAAATCCAAAAACATTGAAAATTTTCAAAAAGACAAAAATATTTTATTTTGTGTCTTGTTTTATTTGTTTTGAGGATTACATGAATTATGATCTCTCTCTTGATTTAGAACATGCTTGATATTGTGGAGAAACATAAAAAGTATGTGTTCTATAAGTGCTAAGCTATTTTTTGATTTTGTTTGAGTATGTACTAGTTTGTACATGTACTCATGGGTTAATTAAGAAATTGATATTTCTTGTTTGTGTACCCTCTATAGCTTAGTTAAGCACTGTCATGCATTGCATTTGCATTTTTAATCATTTAGCATTAAGTGTGCTTTTTAGTTTTGGTCATAAAATTTTTTTTAACCAAAAAGATTTTTATGTGTTTTGTATTATATATCTTGGATTTATAATTAAGGTTGGCCATATTATCTTTACATAACATGTTTATGTACCTTGTTTAGTTTTGATGCACTTATTACTATTGCACTTTACTAGCTAAAGTTTTGTTGTGCATGTTGTGTGGGAAGATGCTATATTTGTTGATCACATGATCTTGATCTTGAAGTCTTATGTCTTTGATTGTTGGACTTGAACTTATTGAGAAAGGCATAAATAACCATCTCACCACTGTTTACTAGCCAATCATGAACACCTTAGTGCATATTGTAAGATTTTGTGCTCGAGAAAGTGTAGCACATGCACAAAAAGAACATAAGGTGTAGCCTCTAATTAAAATTGGTGTGTACATTATTGGGCTATAATAATTTCACAATTCAAATAAAATTGGTGTGTACATTATCCCGGCTTTTATTAAGTTTCTAATAAATTAAATTGAATAATGAGGCAAATCAAGAAACTTACATGATTGCAAGCTTTTATTCTAGGAGATGTGAGAGTTATATGATGTAACTCTTTAGGTGATAGTCTCTTTCAAATTTATGTGATGAATTTTGTAGACTTTGTGATTGATTACTATTCACATATCACCTCACATGTTTCTCAAGTTTTTGCTAGTTGCACACACTACACAAGTTACTCTTTGCTAAACTTTGTACATGTTATTGTGTGTGATTTTATTGTGGCTATCCAAGATTGAAAATTTCTTGATTTTGATGCAAAATTTGAGTTTTAAGGTCATATTGATTAAAAAACTTGTTTTTGAAAGATCTGGGTTGAATTCAAGTGTTTTTGAAAAACTTTCAGTCTTATACTCATGCATTTCATTCATGAAATACTATGCTTTGAGGAGTTACTGCATTAAATTGCTCTGTTTTTCAAAAATTTGAGTTTTCCAGAATTTCGACCGATCGAAGCTGTTTCTCGACCGATCGAAATTGCGATAAAAATTTTGGTTTGATTCTGTCTGACTCGATTAGTATTCGATTGATGCTCGATCGATCGAAACTGAAAAATTTTCAGTTTTTAGAGTTTTTGTCCAAATTTTTTTCATGCATCATTTATGTTTAGGATTCATATGAGTTGCATTATTTTTCTGTGTCCATCTTGCATTTTTGCAGTCATATCTCTCATTGTTTTCACACATAACATGCATACACTTTGCTAAATTGGGTACTCAACTTGTTTTAAAAATTGATTGATTAATTTTTGAGTCTTTTGTACATTTTAGTATATGCTATTTTTCTTGATGTGTGAATTGCAGAAAATATTTTTTCTTAAGAGATATGATGGATAATCAATGTGCAAATATTTTCTCTACTCATGCAACTGTTTATGGGTCACATAGTGTCAAGTTTGCATTTATTGAAAGAGAGAATATTTTTCTTCATGTGTATCCTCAACTTTATTTTTTTTTGGGTTTTTGTGTTTTTTATTTATCCCCACCTCCTAAATTTTCCCCAAAACTATTTTTTCCAAAACTTGTTTTGTTTTTCCTATTTTTATAGGGGGAAAAAAGTTTTTTTAACCTTTGTTGTTCATAGGGGGAGTTGTTGCTCTTTATAAGGGGAGTTATCTTTTTTTTCTATAGAGCTAATCTGTTTTATGTTCCCTTGGTTCTCTTTTTTCTCTCATGTTTACTCTTTGTTTGAGTTGTATTTGTCAATACGTGACAAAAAGGGGGAGAAATAGATGAAATGTGAGAATCCTGTTTGTTTTGTTTAGGGGGAGATAAATTTTTTGATGTATCTAACTTAGGGGGAGAGTTAGAATTTATTTGTGTTTTTATATTTCTGTTTCATATTATTGTTTATATGTCTTTCTTTCCACACATGCGGTGATGTGTTTGTTGAGTGTTTCAGGAAAGACAGGTGCATTCTGATCAAGACCTTCTACCTCTTCTTGGCAACTTCTAGGTTACGAGTCTTAGATTGGGATTTGTGATGTAATTGGGAATTTTATTGTATTGGGTTGTTCTTGTATTTTAACATTTCATTTTGTATGAAAGTTTTGTCACGAATTGCCAAAGGGGGAGATTGTTAGGTTCTAAAAGTTTAGAACAATTGGCAAATCGTGAGCACACAAGAACATACAAGCTGCAGAAAGAAGATTTCAGAATCTGCCTGGTTCGATCGATCGAAAAACAGGCTCGATCGATCAAAAGTCGTATCTGCAGAATTTTAAGTTGGCCCAAACAGCAGTTCTAGCCCATTAAGGATTAGGGTTTCAGATCTACTTCTCCCACTATATAAAGGAAACCCTAAGCACGTTTTTTATAAGGCTTTTTAGAGAGAGAAGAGTGTGACTCTTTTGTATTTAGGGTTTTGTTCCTAAAACCTCTCTTATATCTTCTACCGGTGTTGTTCCTTGAAGAATCTCAAGATCCGGTATTGCTGAAGTTGCTGCCTTCTCTAGTCATCAAAGGAGCTGATGATCTAAACCTTCAAGGGTGGTCTTGGAGTCACAAACAGGTGAGTTTGTGTTGCTAAACCTTTGAGTGGGACCTCAAAGTCACAAACGGTGGTGTTTGTGTTTTGCAAAGGTCAAAGAAAGAAGGAGTCCGTGGATCTCGGAGCTATCATGGGGTCGTGGTAGTAAGTTTCCTACACTTGGGTAGCAATAGGATGTTAGTGGTCTAAGTCGCTATTGTGTAAACTTCAATTCTTTCTAGTGGATTTGCTATTTTACCTTGAGGATAGCTAGGTTAAATCCTCCCCAGGTTTTTTACCAGTTTGGTTTTCCTCGGTTATCATATCTTTGTGTTCTTTATTTTTCCACTGCTTTACTTGATATGATTGTTTTGTTTTAACCTAGATCTGAATAATAAACCTAAGTATTCACTTGGTTAATTAATTAGGTTAAACAATCTAGTTTACAGGGGTCTAAACGAACTTACAATTTTTCCTGAAATGTTTAATTAATATAAAATTGAAAAACTAAAATTAAATAAAAATTTATTATAGTAATGATTTTTTTTATTATGTATTATCCTTAATTGACTGTATAGGAGGATTAGTTGAATTATATATAACTCTAAGGTTGATAGAGAAAACTACAAGCTATGGTCACCATGATTGATAACCAATACTACATGGTTGGCTTCCTCCTCTTTTTCCTCACAACTCTTTTGTTTCAATTTATTTTTAACAAGCTTCTCAAGCTTAAAACCTGCTGGATCCGAGGCCATACTGGGGTGTAGGGAGACCACGATGAGTCATAGCTTCCCAGCCCTACAAAGGACACTAGTAGGTTTTATTTGAGTTTGTTGATAGTTGCAAGCAATAGCACATGTGGTACATGGCATAGCAATAATATATGACGGCTAGATAATATAGTTTGTGGATGGGAGTTCCCATTCTACATGTTCTAGATATAATTTTTCCTAAAATGTTTAATCTATATAAAATAGACAAACTAAAATTAAATAAAAATTTATTATAATAATGATTTTTTTTATTATGTAATATACTTAACTGACTCTATATATAGGAGGATTGGTTGAATTATATATAACTCTCAGGTTGACAGAGAATACTACAAGCTTTGGTCACCATGACTGATAACCAATACTACTTGGTTTGCTTCCTCCTCTTGTTCCTCACAACTCTTTTGTTTCAATTTATTTTCAACAAGCTTCTCAAGCTTAAAACCCATCCTAAACTCCCTCCAGGCCCACCAACTTTACCAGTTATTGGTCATCTCCACCTCATTGGGCCATCAATTCACAAATCCTTGCAGAAGCTCTCCACCCAATATGGCCCTATTTTCAATCTCCGCCTTGGTTTCGCTCAATGCATTGTGGTTTCATCGGCCTCAGTGGGCACTGAAATATTTAAAACTCATGATCTTTCTTTCGCTGAACACCAAGAGACAGCTTTCACAAACAAGTTTCCGTATGCAAACTCTGGATTTTTCAATGCACCATATGGTGATTATTGGCGGTTCATCAAGAAATTGTGCATGACGGAACTTCTTTCAACTGGACAGCTTGAAAGGTCTCGGGCAGTTCGAGAGAAAGAACTTGCACGTTTTTTGCAAAACATTTTTGACAGTGCCAAGCGGAAAGAGGTTGTTGATTTGGGTGTTGAGCTTATGAAGCTAACAAATAATATGTTGTGTAAGATGGTGGCAAGCACAAGTTGTTCAGAGAAAGGTGATGAAGCTGAAAAGATTAGAAAGATAATGAAAGACATCTTTAGGGTTGGTTCAAAGATATTTTTTGGAAATATGTTGGGACCCTTTGGTATATTGGCATTTTGGTCGATTGGAAAGCAAGCCATAAGAGAACAGTTAAAGATTGATGAGCTCTTGGAAGGGATGTTGAAAGAGCATGAAGATCAGATCGGGAAGAAAGGCACTCAAGATTTTATGGATATATTATTGAAGGTGTATCGAGAAGGCAAGGCTGAGGTTAAAATGACCAGAATCAATATCAAGGCCTTTTTAAGTGTAAGTGTTTTTCTTTTTCTTTTTTCTTTCTCTCTGTTTTTTTTTTTTTTTTTTTTTTTTTTTTTTTTTTTTGCTTTAGGCCTTCAATTAACAGCTGGATCCCTTTCTTAGTTTATAGAAACAACTGATTGAAGGTAAAAAAAATTCTATTAGGCCGTGCTTATACGTTGTTTTAATTCAATCCATTAACCTAGGAAATTGTTAAATTGGCCTAAAAGGGAGAAAAAAATAGAGTTCCAAAACCATGAATCATTGGAGATAACACACACACACCGTGTAAAAAGGAGAAAATAAAAATAGGGTTTCAAAACCATGACTCATTGGAGATAGCACACACACGCGGTGTAAAAAGGAGAAGGAAAAAAAAAAAAAAAAAAAAAAACAGTTCCAAAACCATGACTCATTGGAGATAACACACACATATATATAGACACATACACACATTTAAGACATCCAATTCACATTCGGCCATTTCAAAGACATTGAAGAAATGAAGAGTTTTACTAGGGACACCAAATTTTACACACAAAAAAGGAAAAAACAAAATTGCACGCCACTCATATTTCAGTTTACTTGAAATACGCTACAATATAAAAGCTAGCTGTGAGAGGGTGTGGACTTTTTTTGTGCAATTTGAGTGGGTGTGTGTGTGTGTGTGTGTCTATATATATATATATATATATATATATATATATATATGGGCAAGAGTTAGGTACAGTACTTAGGTGCTACTCCTTAGGTTCCCATCTTAAGATTCTGCCATTTGAATTTTTGCACATAGGATAAAAATATATTTTTTAGTTAAGTAGCCATATGACTGAATTTTAAAAAGGGAACCTAAGAAACGGTACCTAAAGTACTGTATCTAAGTTTTGTCATATATATATATAGATATATATATATATATATATATATATAATGAGTAGGGTTGGCAAATTTTACCCAAATCCATTAACCCAACTATGACCCATCTAATTTGTGTATGTCCTAACCCCCAATTAAACACTTGGGGTAAATGGGTCTTAATGAATAACTCCACTAAGTACCCACTAAACCATGTAAAACTCAATACGTTAAAAAGAAAATAAAAGATAAATCCCTAACTTAACCCAGCAACCAAGTGAACCAACCTAGTTGCTAGACATCCTCTGTTCTTTTTTCTCATTGATTTTCTTGGGGTTTGTTTTTCACATTTCCATAGCTCAATTTCATGAAAATTTTTTGATTACCTCTTGATTGAGTTGGGAAAGAAGAGAAAAATTAGTTGAGAAAATTTTGGTTAAGAGATAGAGAATTCTCTAGAAGAAGAGCACATTTTGTTCAACAATTGGTTGATATTTTCTTGTAATTGATTCATGGTCAAAGCCTTCTCAATCTTTTCAAGAGGTTCTGATTTTTTCTTTACTTTTCTTTTATTTTATTATTGATATGTTTTGTTTTAGAGAAAATGTGGTGAGAAAATTGTGAAACTTTGTCAGATCTAAGAAAACATATCAAAATAAAGGCTACTCTAAATTTAACTTGAGTATTTGAGTGATTTTCACTCTTAAATTGGAATTGTGTGTAAGATCGAAGTCAAAAAGTGAATTTTTTTATATTAGTTTTCTTAGAAACCCATTAGTGTATGAAGTTAACTTCTGTTTTCTAAGTTTTATCAGAATGAAATAGTGGATATATCAGTTTTCTCAAAAATAACTGTGGGTATTTCGGAAATTTTCTTTTGTTTTTCTCAGGTTTTTTGGAAGCCAAACATTGGGTGAATTTTCCTTTTATTTTTTTATTTTTTTATTTGAAAACGTATATTAGTTTAAAAAAAAGGTAAAAATACAATGGGTGTTTAGGTAATAATTGTCTTTAGTGAAATATATTTTGGTAATTTACAAGTTTTTGTTATTTGTAAGTAAATATATAAATATATAAATCTAATAATGGGTTATATGGGTGGGTTGAGTCCCGCCCAAATTACAATAGGTTTGGTAGGTAATAGATATTTAATTTATATTTATATGGGTCACAAATGGATAAATGGGTGATTGAGTACATGACATATTTATGACCCAACCAAAAAGCTACCTAACTTGCCCAAATATTGCCACCCCAAATTGTGAGTGTGTACATCCACAGATAATGAAGGCAAAAAATTGTTAGAGACCCTGTACTTGTTAACCCAACACTTTGCATACTATACATGTACTTTCCTTTATCACAAACATCCATGTCAAGACTTTCCTTATGCTTACACTTACCTATCTTAAAAGAAAAATATGTTAGAGAACTTCAAGTAGGACTATGCTTCAAAGAAACTGTGACAAGTTTTTCATATTAATACATGATAAACAGTTTATATAAGTTTAAGTTAACCTTGAGTTCAGTATGAATTAAATTAATTGCAAGAAAAATTTTTTAACAAGTTCAAGCATACAAATTAGTGATTTATCTACATTGGATTCAACTCTTACTATGTTCACTCATCTACTCAAATATTGCACTTTTACTAGGATATGTTTGTTGGAAGTACCGGTACCACATCGGAGGTCGTTGTGTGGACAATAACTGAGCTCATCAACCATCCTTCTATATTCAACAAAGTTAGAGAGGAGATAAATTCAGTGGTTGGTAGTAATAGACTAGTTGACGAATCAGATGTTGAGAATCTCCCCTACTTGCAAGCAGTTGTAAAAGAAACACTACGACTATATCCACCATTGCCTGTGACAACAAGAAAATGTCGTCAAAGTTGCAAAATTGGAGGCTTTGAAATACCCCAAGAAACCATGGTGTTAATCAACCTGTATGCCATAATGAGAGATCCAGATTTATGGAACAATCCAAATGAGTTCCAACCAGAGAGATTTTTGGTTTCCTCTGAAAAACAAGAAAGTATGAAATATAAACACGATGAAACCTTTTCTTTTCTTCCTTTTGGGGCAGGGAGGAGAGCTTGCCCTGGTTCAAAGTTAGGGTTGAGTATGGTACATATAGCAATTGCAACCATGGTTCAATGTTTCAATTGGGAAGTGGTTGGAGACGGAGGAGAGAATAAGGCTAAGGTTAATACTGAAGTTTCAAAAGGCGCATTTATTCACAAGGCTCATCCACTTAAATGCCTTCCAATTGTTAAATTCAACCCATTTGATTGTGTGATGTAAGTTTGTTTACTTCTAAAATAATGTATGTACTTCCTTTCACACAATTTGCTACTTTAAAATAAATTCAAGCACATGCAGTAAAATAAATGCATTTCATGTAATTCTATGATCAATATTGTACTACTGGTTGACAATAAACGTTGATTTTATTAGATAAAGTTTATTTGTAAAGGGAAGTTAGTTTTTAACAATTTAATGTGTGTGAAGAACATATAGAAATGTAATCCAACCATGGCATACATGTTAAGAATATATAGAACCATAGGATTTTCAAAATATGAATTCAATAAAAAGTAATTGAGTGATGTAACATTGATTAGAGTTACATCAAGTGTAACTTGAATCCAATTGATATATATATATAAAGAGAGAGAGAGAGAGAGAGAGAGAGAGAGGGAGTAATATAGGTGACACATGCAGGGTTGCCTTAAAGGCTGGTCTATAAATTGAAGACTAGCACAAACTGCAAATGCATTAATAGAAAAATGGTGCACTTATATATATAGTCATTTTCCACTTGTTGTAGCGTTTTAATACTTAGTAATTAAAATCAATTAATTTGACAATATAAATGAAAAGATGTGTTAGTTAATATGGTAGATAAGAAGTTTTTTTTTTAGAAGAAGAAGATGAGTCAACAACTAATTCAGCCTTTTCCTTATGTCTTTTTGATATCTAATAATAACAACGAGGGAAAAGTCAAGAAAAACCCCATTTTGTGTGCTTATTAAAACCTTTAAAAATGTTAGGATCATATTCTTATCTAGTTAGCATATTCTATGACAAAAAACAATTTATTTGTTGTTAGGTTCTAAAAGTTTAGAATAATTGGCAAACCGTGAGCACAAATTTGTCTAAATATGCTCAAGTTGATATAGGTCAAGATTCAAGAACATACAAACTGTAGATAGAAATATTGGAAATCTGCCTAGTTCAATCGATCGAGAATTGCATCCACTGAATTTTAAGTTCAGCCCATTAGCCCAAACCTATCTGTTTGAAGCCCAAAACATGATCTACTTGTTACACTATTTAAAGGACATTAAAAGCTAACCTTAGTTTGGTTTTTGGAGAGAGAAGAGTGCATCTAGTGCCTCCAATTGTAGATCTAGGGTTTTTGTACCCAAAACTCTCTCATATCTTTTACCAGCAATATTCCTTGAAGAAACTCAAGATTTGGTGTTGTAGAAGTTGCTGCCATCACTAGTCATCAAAGGTGCTAGAGATCTAAACCTTTAAGGTTGGTCTTGAAGTCACAAATTGAAAGGTTTGTGTTGCAAAACCTTTGAGTAGAGTCTTAAAGTCATAAGCGTGGGAGCTTGTGTTTCAGCAAGTCCATGAGAGAAGAGTCTGTGGATTTGGAGCTACACGTGGTCCTGTGAGCAAGTTACTACTGAAGGTAGCAATAGGTTTAGGGTTAATCTATTATAAAAACTTCAATTCTCTATTAGTGAATTTGTTTACCTTGAGAATAACTAGGTCAAATCCTTTTCAGGTTTTTACCTTGAGACAGTTTGTTTCATTGGTTTTTCTATGTGATCATATCATTGTGTTATTTACTTTTCCGCGTTGCATGATATGATATTTTACTGTTTAACATGGATCTCATAATTAACCTAAGTAACTACTTGGCTAATTCACTACGGTTTAGCAATTTGTTTTAAGGGGTCTAAAAAAACAAAAACTTGAATTTGGGTACATCTAAGTGGATTCAATAATATCATAAAGTACTTTAAAGAACTTTTTCAAGTGGTAGAATTGAAGACATGAAGACATGAAAACTACACAAAGAAACAAGTGGTAAAAGCTGAAAATAGGTATCTTAACACCTGACTCGATACTCCTATCTATCGAGAATTAATTGGGCATGACACCTCTTAATACCTCTCGATCTATTGAGCATAACAGATCTTGAATTCTCAAATATGATTTTCAGCCCAAGATGACTTGGCTTTTCTAGGGCTTCTAGGGTTTAGTTAGTGGCCCCAACATATCCCCGATCCATACCTTTGCAAGAATCTCAAAGGCCTCCTTTGCTAACTCTCTAATCCTCACAGCTTCATCACTTTCATCTGAATATCTCATGCTCATGATCATCCTGCACGTAATATAGTTTGTAAGTTTCATTTGCTCGGCACCCACATCAACAACTTGTTTTTTCTTAGCACATTCAAAGACTTTACGTAGAAACAATGCAATTTGTTCTTGTCGTACACCATGTGACTGTTCAATCTTTTGGATTGAGCTGATAAATCGCCAATAATCACCATAGGGTGCCATGAAAATCCGTAGTTTCGGTATGATAATTTATCAACAAAAGTGAAATGCGGCTGATATGCAAAAGAGAGATCATTGGTTTTAAATATTTCGGTGGCCATGGTAGATGTTGGAACAACAAGGCACCTAGAAGCACCAATGCGGATATAGAGGAGAGGGCCATGTTTGGTCGAGAGGTTGTGCAAGGATTTGTACAAGGATGGACCAAGAAGGTGAAGATGACCAATGATTGGAAGAGCTGGTGGGCCTGGAGGGAGGTGGAGAGGGTTCTTTCTACTGAGGGGTTTCTTGAACAAGGACTTGACTTGGAGAGTGAATAAGAACCAAAGGACCAAGCACATGGCATAGTATTGGTTATTAGTCATGATATTATGTGTTTCTCAGTTTATGGCTATGTAAGTAACATATGTATAATTATTAACATGTACATAATTAATAGAGTTTATCGCTAAATTAGTTTGGAAAATATCTTTTCCCACCCATTTCGTGTCAACTCCATTGAGTATTGACACGTACTTTTAGTCACACAACTTATTTAATAATAGCGGGTTCCAGTTAACTTGATTGATAAAATATCTTATGGTTGAATAAGAGATTTGAGATTCAATTATTGTCTACACCAAAAATCGATTGGTGTTTTGATCTAATGATAAAAAGCAAAATTACAAAAGCGGATGTCATAGATTGAAACTTAATAAAATAAAAAAAAATAAAAAAAAATAAAATTTATTTAATAGCCATATAACTTATTTAAATGATTTAATGAATCATATTATTTAATATACCTAAATCCGGAGACATAATTAGCTTTATCCCCACTCTATACCTTGAAATGGTTGACTTACGTATCTTCCAAATGAATTTATGGAAGCTGGGTTGATGCCTGGACACTAATTATGCACGTTTCAAAAGCTTCTTGTAATTGTATACTTAAATAGTTTGGCCGAAAGCCTCCAAAATTAAATTTCACTAAATGATAAATGAACTTTGTTATTCAATGTCCAATCGTACAAATATATGTCTTTACAAAATAAAGATAAAATGGAATACGAAATCGATCGATCCTAATAAGCTACAATATTGAATAGCTCTTATAAGATTACCCTCTTGGACTCTTTAGATGGTGATGAGCTAGTTTTCTCAACAAAATTACTCTTATTTACCCAATAAATAAATAAACTATATAAGAGTTATATATAAGTTAGAAGAGAAAAATTATGTACACAATATTTTTGCAGCAAATTTTAATTGACGGATTGTTACTAATGGGCAAAAAATTAATTTTAGTGGTTAATTTAAATTACCAATAACAACTTACCACTTAAAATTTATTATATAAATATTGTAAGCTTAACACTTTAATCACCGTACACATGGAAATTCCTAGCCCACTTCTAGCTGACTTAAGAATTAATTAAATCCTAGCACTTCACCTTATCTCCAAAATAATATAAGAATTAATTAAGACGCTTACATACTCCAAATTAGCTGTAGTTGTCACTTGGTGTGTTATGGCCACAGTTAATGTTAATATGATATACGAAATATATACATATGTGGTATGGATACGTACGAGAAAACAATGTATTTACTCAAAAAAGGAAAAAAGAAAACAATGAATTTACTCCGTACCATATTTTTGGTTCAATCTATTGAAGTCCTTTGTAATGATATATTAGTTTCAAGTAACAAATAAGTTGGGCTTCTAAAATTGTAATGAATGGCCATCCAAATAATTTAAGCCCAAGTCAACGGTTGGTTTGTATTTTTTTTCCTTTGAAATCTTGCAATGTACCGTTAGTCCGCCCCACATCCTACTGTTGGTTTCTCAAGTAGAGCATAGACCCCCCCCTCAAATAAAACATTGTGTTCTTTATCTGTTCAATTGTTAAAGTGTTGTGTGCATGGTAAAGTGTTGTAGCTGAATTTGATATTTGCCCTCACAGAATGTTGAATATCGCAGGTGGTTTTTGTTACCATGAATCCAAGGAGGGACGATGTTTAAAATCATCCCAGACTCTGCTATAATAGATGGGACTTTTAGGACCTCACACACACGAAGAGAGTCCAATCTCATCACCATTAAAAGTGCTTGACAAGTTGCCCGAGAGAAATTTGAAATTGCTTCAGTTATTTTCTTTTATAAGTCTTGACATCAATGCATTTTTTTTTTTTTTACATCGATGAGGGCTGTGAATTTCTAGGTATAACCTATCAAAAAAATAAAGTCAATTTCACACAACATTCAAGAGTTACCGGCTTTTGTATGTTGTGAGTTGTGTAATATTAAACTCAACTCCCTACTTCCTGTGTGTGTGTGTGTGTGTGTGTGTGTGTGTGTGTTTATTTATTTGTTTCTCTCAAAAAAAGAAATCAAGTGGGTTTGTCCCACATCGCCTAGTTGTGAGTTGTCAATAGAGTTTAAAGCCTTCACACAACATTCAAGAGTTACCGACTTTTATCTGTTGTGAGTTGTGTGATATTAAACTCGACTCTCCACTCCCTATGTGTGTGTGTGTGTGTGTGTTTATTTATTTGTTTCTCTCAAAAAAAAAAAAAAATGTTGATCCTCTACTCAAATTTTGTTGTTTAATAATTTAAAATAAAAATATTGATAATCAAGTAGATACTTTAGTAAATATATTTTTCATTCTAATAAAATTTAATAAATTTAAAGAGAAAATTAGATTTCCCTTGCATTACACTAGTTAACAGCTAATTCGGAGTATGTAAGCCTCTTAATTAATTGTTAAATTATTTTGGTCAAAGTTGGGCCTAAATAGGCATTTGCCTCTTTCGCCAAAACTTTCCAGCAAAATGTCCCATGTCTGAAATTATTTAGAAAAATGCCCATGTTTTGAAACTTGATTTTCTAAAAATCGAGGTTCAATTTAAAACTCGATTTTTGGACAAATGAGTTATTGCGAACTGAAAATTAAAAAAAAAAAAAAATTTGTAGGAACTTGAGTTCCTTGAAATTTTTTTTTTGGAACTCGAGTTTCATGAACTCGAGCTCTTTGAATGGAAATCGAGTTCATGGAACTCGAGTTCTAGAAAAAAAAAATTTCCAAGTCCAAGTTTGCTATAGCTCGATTGTAAAATAATTGAGTTTTACATTTGAAACTCGATTTTTTTTTAAATCGAGTTTCAAAACAGGGGCATATCCCTAAATAATTTCAAACAGTGGGCATTTTGCTAGAAAGTTTGTTAGAATAGGGTAAAACTCCATTTTGGCCATCAAAGTTGCATAGTATTTTGCAAAATATGCTCAGTTTATAGTGAGGATCCATGTATGCATCACATGATTCACATTGCTTGAGGAAGTCCCCAAGTTCCTTGTATTACTCATTTACTCTGCGTGGTTGAATAAATGAAATACTATCATCTCTAAACACCCCCCCCCCTCAAAATAAATCTTAAATTATTAAGAGAAATAAACCAAAATTAAGGGTTTGGAATATACACTTTTAAAAACAAGTAGACATAACTAAAAGTTAAAAAAAAAAAAAAAAATCATTGACCTTAATGGTCTAATGACACCTCCCTTTGTTCTTAGTATCTTGGACCTGGGTGGGCGGTGGGGTAGATTTAGAAATTTCTTACCAAAAAAAGAAAAAAAAAAGAAAATAAAAAGAAAATAAATTAGATGGGACTTTTAGGACCTCACACACATGAAGAGAGTCCAGTCTCATCACCATTAAAAGTGCTTGACAAATTGCCCGAGAGAAATTCTAAATTGCTTCAATTATTTTCTTTTATAAGTTTTGATCTATGCATTTTTTTTAGATCGATAAGGGCTGTGAATTTCTAGGTATAACCTATTGTAAGGTTGCAATTTGAATTCCTAGCCCCAAACGTGGATGAACTTAGGCCCAAAAAGCCCAAAATAATGAATTTGTAAAGTGTGAGTCAGAAAAACTAGGCTTTAATGAGTTAGAAAGCACACATAATGAATCCAAACAAAAGGATAAAGACAGAATGGATTTATCTAAAGAAAAACGTCTTCGACTTAATCCGAGGAGAATAGTTCTTATATATTGATTCACAAGTTGATTACAAATTGAGTTCCTAGTTGCTACAATGTTTTCTTTTCTATTTTTCGGGTCCCCTACTCTCAGGGTCTCTCCCCTATTTTATACTATCTTCTTCTTGCATCACCACCCTCCACGTGCAAACCAGCTTCTTTTTCTTGATCCCTATCCCATCAAAACTTTTAAAAAATCTTTGGATAGTAGCTATAAGGCTGAAAGTTACTATTCATACATCACTTCTCCATTAATGTGGCCAAAGAGTTAGCTGTAAAGCATTCAATGCGATGGTAGCAGCTTTCCCTTAGATATTTTTTAGCTCCCACCTGTCCTGTACACTCACAGTGTATTTTCTTACCAATAGAACTTTCTAGTATATCATCCCAGATGACAAAACACACATTTTGACATTTGCTTTGCTTAGCCGAGGGTATATTCCTCCTTGGACCACCTCTCTCAGCCTTTACAGTCACAATCTACTTGTGAAGCTCACAGCCCTGCGTTTTCTACGTTATTGATCCATTCTCGGACAATTGAGCCTCCTCGGACAAGCCCAAAGCCCAATACACGTATTTGGGCCTCTAGTCCCTACACCTATCAAAAAAATTAAGTCAATTTTTGGGCATCAATGTTGATCCTCTACTCAAATTTTGTTGTTTAATAATTTAAAATAAAAATATTGATAATCAAGTAGATACTTTGGTAAATATATTTTTCATTCTAATAAAATTTAATAAATTTAAAGAGAAAATTAGATTTCCCTTGCATTACACTAGTTAACAGCTAGTTCTTCAGTATATTAAAACAGAAAATATCAACTTAATTAGTTTGCAAAATATGCTCAGTTTGTAGTGAGGATCCATGTACGCATCACATGATTCACATTGCTTGAGGAAGTCCCCAAGTTCCTTGTATTACTCGTTTACTCTGTGTGGTTGAATAAGTGAAATACTATCATCTCTAAACACACCCCCCCCCCCCCCCCCTCAAAATAAATCTTAAATTATTAAGGGAAATAAACAAAAATTAAGGGTTAATTTGGAATATACACTTTTAAAAACAAGTAGACATAAAAAAAAAAAAAATAAATAAAAAAAAAATCAATGACCTTAATGGTCTAATGACACCTCCCTTTGTACTCAGTATCTTGGACCTAGGTGGGCAGGGGTGGGGTAGATTTAGAAATTTCTAACCAAGAAAAGAAAAAAAAAGAAAAGAAAAAAAAAAGGAGAAGATATCAGAGACAGTATTCAGTATATAGTCTATTGACTAATTATTTCAGGTAGTTTGAGAAATAGTTTTTGAAATGACCCCAGAAATATAGACATGTATAAGCAACTATACACAAGGATGGAGCCAAGACTTGAAGTTAGGAGGAGCGGCTTTGCTTTAGCAGTTGAAGGGATTTTTTTTTTTTTTTTCACGTTCATCTGCTACAAGATAAAGACAAAATTATTTTGTTTAATTTTTTTAAAGTGCTGGATTGTTTGTTTTGGGTGAAATTGATTTATTGGGATTAATTTTTTTAGCTTTACTATTAGTAATTTTTGTTTTTGGACTAATTTTTTAGGGCTTGTATATTTTATTTTAGATTTTACATCTATAAATAACTTGATGCCAAATTGATGTAGTGAATGGTTATTGATAAGTAAAAAAATGACATAAGTAAGGGGCTCAAAAGTGAACCAAAAAGAATCTTCCACCTTAATAATTTATAAAACTTTTGTAGAAAAATTTGTGACTATAAAATTACTCTTAAATGAATCAATTAAATTATTAAAGAAAGCAAAAGTATAATTTTATAAAACAAAAATTGCTAAAATTAATACTATATATATATACTAATAGTATTTTTTTTTTTAAATAATTGGGGGGAGGAGGGGGGGGGGGGGGGGAGAATTGGCCCCCAAAGCCAATGAATGGCTTCTTCCTGACTATATATTGTTCGAAATGCAGAGTTTTAACTTAACTTTTCTTGTATTTTCATATTATATACAAAGGATCTATGTAGATATGTACAAGCAAACTATATATTTTCCAAGATGCAAGGTTTCAACCAAACTTTTCTTTTATTTTCATATTTCACTATTTTTTTCTTGAGAAGAAAAACTCTTTCACACTTAGTACTGGGGTGGTTCATCTCCAAAAGTTTTAGTAAAATTCTTTTCCGGTTTATGGCATGCCACATTTAATGAGAATCACTGCTCGTGTGCTTTGCATTCACTGCAGGATTCCTTTCCGATATATTTTTTTCTTTAACACATAAATTATAATAACTAGTCGTTAACCCGTGCGATGCACGGGATGGTTAAATAAAAATTAAAAGTACTTATTTTACTTAAATGTATATGACTTAAATTTTAAAAATGTATAATTTGAAAATGAATGAAAATAATTAATTTCTTCAATATAATGATTTAGAAAAATTTTTTTTCTTTCGTATCATTAGTTTCACATAACACATTTCAACGTGGGCTATTCTATGGTGATAACTTTACATAATATTCAATTGCAATTATATCTACTATCCACTACCAATCTAATCTATGTTATCTTGATAGTAGATCTACAAATTGCATTCTCGTATTCTTAGAGCTTGCCACATTATTGTTATTATCTATATATAATATAAAACTGAAAATTTTAACTTTTTGAAGGACTTATATTAGAATTAGGATTAAAAAATAAATTTTTTTTTTTTAAATTAGATCTCACGTTAGTTTTTTTTTTTTTTTTTTTTTTATGGGCTCACTTTAGGTTAAAAAAAAAAAAGACTCACGTGAAAAAAAAAAAAAAAAAAGACTCCTCTTAGGATTAAGGAAAAAAGAGAGAGACTCCTATTAGGACTCTCTCATTATTGAGTTTAACAAATTAAAAATTCTTATAAATTAAAATGATGAGGAAAAAAGAGGGAGATAACTCCTGTTAGGACTCTCTCACTATTTAGTTTTAAAAATTAAAAAAAATTATAAATTAAAATGATGATGTGAAAAATTGTGGGAGTTTCAGAGGTTTTGGTTATATATATATAATAATATCTATATATAATATAAAACTGAAAATTTTAACTTTTTGAAGGACTTAAGTTAGAATTAGGATTAAAAAATTTTTTTTTTTTAAATTAGACCTCACGTTAGTTTTTTTTTTTTTTTAAGGGCTCACTTTAGGTTAAAAAAAAAAAGACTCACATGAAAAAAAAAAAAAAAAAAAAAAAAAAAGAGACTCCTATTAGGATTAAGGAAAAAAGAGAAAGACTCTTATTAGAACTCTCTCACTATTTAGTTTAACAAATTAAAATTTTTTATAAATTAAAATGATGAGGAAAAAAGAGGGAACGAGACTCCTGTTAGGACTCTCTCACTATTTAGTTTTAAAAATTAAAAAAAATTATAAATTAAAATGATGATGTGAAAAATTGTGGGAACTTCAGAGGCTTTGGTTTTTAATATATATATATATATATATTGATTATTATAAAGAGATAAGTTTAAGTGACACTTGGTGTAACTCTTGTAAAGTTACACCTTTTTTACGCCGTAGATTCATAAGAGATCTAACGGCTAAAAAAATATCATTAAATGTTATTGGTTTCCACCTCATTCATAATTAATACTAGCATTTACTCTCTCTCCTTATATTAATTTGAACCAATTTCAAACATGGGGTTAAAAATGGGGAAGCGTCACTGTTTTCTTTATAAAGTGTCTTCTTCTTCTTCAAAGTAATAACCGCTGGATCAAGAAAAATCTCTCCCTCTCTTGCAGACACAAAGAGTTACATCCACGCAATATGCACATACAAGTGGGATCATAACAGTTAACACAAACACAAAATAAAATATGCTAAGGACCACCAAGCTTCATATCCTTATATTGGATTTGGAGGATTTGATATAGATTTGATAACTGGAAGGCATATATAATTTCCATGAAAAATCTAAACGTAACCAAAGCAGGAAAAAAAAAAAAATGCCAATGAACTTTGGTCCAGTTGATAACATCCGTTTTTTTTTTTTTTTTTGTATATATATATATATATATTATTTTTCAAGTATAGAAATGCAAGTTGTTAAAAATGGCAGTATACCCTTTAATCAAGTGAAAAACAATAAATAAAGAGAGAGAGAGAGAAAATGCTAGTATTAATTATGAATGAGGTGGAAACTAATAGTATTTAATGATATTTTTTTAGCCGTTAGATCTCTTATGAATCTACGGTGTAAAAAATGTGTAACTTTATAAGAGTTACACTAGGTGTAACTTTATAAAAGTTACACTAAGTGTAACTTGAACCCATCTCTATTATAAATATTTATTAGGATTGTATTTATATATGAAAGTATATATATACTCGACCATTTAAAGAAAATATGACTTAGTAAGATTCTATTGAAAGGTATAAATATAAAATAAAAAACTAATATAAAATTTAAATTTATTATAACAATGATGCTTTTATTTATTTATTTATTTATTATGTAATATCCTTAACTGACTGTATAGGAGGTTTAGCTGAATTATATGTAACTCTAACGTTGATAGAGAATGCTAGAAGCTATGGCCAACATGACCGATAGCCAATACTACCAGGTGTGCTCCCCCCTCTTGTTACTCTCAACTATTTTGTTTTACTATATTTTCAACAAGCAAAAAACCCATCCCAAACTCCCTCCATGCCCACCAAGTTTACCAGTTATTGGTCATCTCCACCTTGTTTGGCCATCATTATACAAATCTTTGCAAAACCTCTCCACCCAATATGGCCCTATTTTCAATTTCCGCCTTGGTTTCTCTCAGTGCATTGTGGTTACATCAGCCTCAGTGGGCACTGAAATATTTAAAACTCATGATCTTTCTATCGCAGAACATTTAAGGATAGGTTTCTCAGAGAAAACTCCGAATGGAGGCTCTGGATTTTACAGTGCCCCATACGGTGATTATTGGCGGTTCATCAGGAAATTGTGCTTGACAGAACTTCTTTCACCTAAACAGCTTGAAAGGTCCCCGGTGGTTCGAGAGAAAGAACTTGCACGTTTATTGCAAAACGTTTTCGAGAGTGCTTAGCGGAAAGAGGTTGTTGATTTGGGTGTTGAGCTTATGAAGCTAACAAATAATATGCTGTGTAAGATGGCCGCAAGCACAAGTTGTTCAGAGAAAGGTGATGAAGCTGAAAGGAATAGAGAGATGATGAAAGACATCTCTAGTGTTGGTTGAAAGACATTTTTTGGAAATATGTTGGGACCCTTGGGTTTTTTGACTTTCTGGTTGTTTGGAAAGCAAGTAATAAGTATACAACTAAGGATTGATGAGCTCTTGGAAAGGATGTTGAAGGAGCATGAAGATGATTGGGAAGAAAGACACTCAAGATTTTATGGACATATTATTGAAGGTGTATCAAGATGACAAGGCTGAGGTCAAAATGACTAGAATCAATCTCAAGGCTTTATTAACTGTAAGTTTTCAATTTTTTTTTTTTTTTTCATGCTTTAGGCCTTCAATTAATTGTCGGCTGGTCCCCTTTCTTGGTTTATAGAAACAACAAACATTGAAAGTCCATATATAGCTATGAAACAAAAATTGTTTTCCCTTTTTTCATACATTGTCTTGATCAATTACCATCAATTTAATCACTTAATTACTTTTTTAATACATCTCTTTATATACTAAAAAAAATCCTTTTCTTATGTAGACTTAAACTTCCCTTTAATGAGTGAATTCCAACCCACAAAATTTTAACTTGAAAGCAAAGTTGAGCATAGTTTGAACCACTATTTTAAAAACAGATTGGACCGGCTAGTTCAACCAGTTCAATTAGGAATTAGACACCAATTTGGTCCGGCAAAATCTCCCGAAACCAATATAAAACTGGTCAAAACTGGGAAGCAAAACTAAAACCTATTCTTTGACTATACCGATGTTTAAAATTAATGATTTGAGCTTTTAGTCACTTAGTTTAATATATACCATGATATACCATCACTTACCCTGATAAAATTATCAATTTGATCAATGTTATAAATACTAGTTTCTAAAAAGTATGTTATAAATATTGCTCCCTATTTTAGATTAGTCGGTATTGTACTGGTGTATCATATCTATCTATCAATAGAGATAGATTGATACAAAAATGCAGGTTTTGGAAAATTTATATTTTAATCCTTATAGTTTAAGAGTGGCTACAAACTAAACTTTATATTTTCAAAAGTTTCAATTAAATCCTATATTTTAAAAATGCATAAACAAAGATGACATTGCATGCATGTCGTTATTCATCACATGTTCTCAGGGATGGAGCCAGATTTGGAGTTTGGAGGACAACTCTATCATTGGTTATATACGGCAACTCTAGCCTCTAGCTCTGCTGCGACTTAGTATATGTTTGAATTTGGCTCATTCCTATGCGTATGCGTTTTCAGCGTTTTCCTCTTTCTTTCTTTTTTTTTGATGCACGCGTTTCAGCTTTTAGGAGACAAAGTGCACTGTTCACAGGACCCACAACCATTTTATTAAAAAAAAATTTAAAAATGGGTCCTACGGTATTATTTACATATTTAAAAATTATTTTGCTGCAGTGTTTTCGGTTTTCAGTTTAGTGACTTGGGTTTTATTTTTTTTGTGTATATCTTTGATGCGTGCATCTGCTGCTGTCTAAGGATAAAATTATGTTAGTTTTACTATTGGTAATTTTTGTTGTTAGGATAATTTTTTGGGGCTTGTATATTTAGTAAGATTTTAGATTTATAGATCTTTTTTAAAGGTTTTTAAAATGAAAAAAAAAATGCTAGAACTACAATCTCTTTTAGACATTATTGATGTAGTGAGTCGTTATTAGTAAGTAAAAGAAAATTGTGTAAGTGGTGAAATAGGTGTGAACCAATATGAATTTTATACCTTAACAATTTGTAAAAATATTGTAAAAAAGTTTGTAACTATAACATTATTCGTAAAAGAATTAATAATACTGTTAAGGGTGAAAAGTGTTATTTTATAGAACAAAATTGTTAAAATTAATGCCAATGTGTACACTAATATTTTTTTTATAAAAAAAAAAAATTAGGGGGCACCGTTCCTGCATGTTCTTATCATATATGAATATTATTTCATTGTAAACCACGCAAAATTGTTTTGAATAATGCCTTTTCTAGTATGGCTTTATGTGAAATGGATTTATGGTGTGAATCGAACTAGTTTTGAAAGTGTAGAGTTTTACTTGAAATTTTAAAAAGTGTGGAGTTTAATTTAAAACCACCTTTAAAATATAATATTTAAAATTTATTCTAGCTTCTAAATAAAAATTCAATATTTTATTTGTATTTACAAACCTTTAAAATAACCAAAAAGGAAAAAAAAATCTATTAGGCCATGCTTTTACGTTGTTTTAATTCAATCCATTAAACTTCGACATTGTAAAATTGAGCCCAAAAAATGAAAAAGTAAAAATAAAAATTAGAGTTTCAAAACCACCAAATTTTACGCAAAAAAAAAAAAATGATAGCAAATATATATAATTTCATGCAATGCAACCAAAATTACACAGAGAAGTCCACAAACTCTCACAGCTTTTGTATTGTAGTGTATTTCAAGTAAAATTAGATGTGAAAGTGGTCGGTGGTGTGCAATTTTTTGTGTAAAATTTGGTGTCCCTAGTAAAATTCTTTCTTCAATGTCTTTGAAATGGTCTTTTATCTCTCTCTCTCTCTCTCTCTCTCTCTCTCTCTCTACATATATATATATATATATATATATATATATATCACTCTGAACACCATACAAGTACTTTGCTTTATCACAAACATCCATGTCAAGAATTTTTTTATGCTCACACTTACCTATCTAAAAGGTAAAATATGTTGGAGAACTTCAAGTGGGACTATGCTTCAATGAAACTGTGACAAGTTTAATTTCATCGCAATACATGACAAATGGTTTATATAAGCTTTTGTTACCCTTGAGTCCATTATGAATTAAATTAATTGCCAAAAAAAAAAATTTGACAAGTTCAAGCATGCAAATTAGTGATTTATCTGCAATAGGTTCAACTCTTATTATGTTTCTCTCATCTACTTAAATGTTGCACTTTCACTAGGATCTTATTGTCGGAAGTACTGGTACCTCATCGGAGGTCATTCTGTGGACAATAGCTGAGCTCATCAACCATCCTTCTGTATTCAACAAGGTTAGAGAGGAAATAAATTTGATCGTTGGTAGTACTAGACTAGTCGAGGAATCAGATGTTGATAATCTCCCCTACTTGCAAGCTGTTGTAAAAGAAACACTACGACTATATCCACCATTGCCTGTGACAACAAGAAAATGCCGTCAAAGTTGCAAAATAGGAGGCTTGAAATACCCCAAGAAACCATGGTGTTAATCAATATATATGCCATAAATAGAGATCCAGATTTATGGAACAATCCAAATGAGTTCCAACCAGAGAGGTTTTTAGTTTCCTCTGAGAAACAAGAAAGTATGAAATATAAACAAGATGAAACTTTTAGTTTTCTTTCTTTTGGAGCAAGGAGGAGAGCTTGCCCTGGTTCAAAGTTAGGGTTGAGTATGGCACAAATAGTAGTTGCAACCATGGTTCAATGTTTCGATTGGAAAGTGGTTGGAGATGGAGAAGAGGCTAAGGCTAAGGTTAATAATGAAGTTAAAAAAGGCGCTTTTATTCTTATGGCATAAATAGAGATCCAGATTTATGGAACAATCCAAATGAGTTCCAGCCAGAGAGGTTTTTAGTTTCCTTTGAGAAACAAGAAAGTATGAAATATAAACAAGATGAAACTTTTAGTTTTCTTTCTTTTGGAACAGGGTAGAGCTTGCCCTAGTTCAAAGTTAGGGTTGAGTATGGCACAAATAGTAGTTGCAACCATGGTTCAATGTTTCGATTGGAAAGTGGTTGGAGATGGAGAAGAGGCTAAGGCTAAGGTTAATAATGAAGTTAAAAAAGGCACTTTTATTCTTATGGCTGATCCACTTAAATGCCTTCCGGTTGTTAAGTTCAACGCATTTGATTGTGTGATGTGAGTTTGTTTACTTCTAAAATAATGCATTATGCATGTATTTCATTTTACACTATTTGCTACTTGTACAAGCATTGAAGCACATGCAATAATATATATGCTTTTTTTTTTTTTTATGTAATTCTCTGATCAATATTATACTACTGGTGGAAAATAAACTTTGTTTTTATTCGATGTAGTTTATGGAATATTGCAATACTTAAATATTTTTTAGTTAAATGAGAATTTTGACAAATCAATCTTTGGATTATATTATCTTTAAATATTCTCCATGCTAGGCAAAATTTAATGGCAATCAAATTTCAATTGCCTTATCATCAATTATTTGTTTAAATTATAGTTTATGTAGTTTAAAATAATATATAAAAGATGAGTTAATTGATCGAATGATAAATAATATTTGATTAGCATGCATGTTAAAAACATATAGAACATGTAATATTTAACAATGAGTTTTCTAGAATATAAATTCAAGATCAGTAGAAATGTGTTCATAAAAAATACTCATATATAGCAGCAATTCCTATCTCACTTCTAGCTACTTGTTAGAAGTGAACACATTTCTTGCTTTCCTATGATTAATTATTTGCTCATAAAAGAAAAATATTTCGTTCACAATATTTTCATAATAATTATAAAATAAATCCTGGTTGACAAATTGTTAATGGTTATTGCCTACAGTCCTACAGTCACCCAAAACAAGTTAGCACCATTCTGCATGTGACATGGCTAATACAGTCTCTCCATCTCTCTCTTGTCTCTCTGTTCATTTTCTTCATTGAAAGGACTTTCCATAACACCGTTGCAGAAATCATAGTGCTTTCCGACGAGGCAAGATTAATCGCTTCTTACTAGTTACTAGGATAGCATGCGTGGGGAGCTTACCAACGGACCTAACTGTAATTGGTCTTACTCTGTTGTCTTTTTTCTTTTTGTTTACGGAAACCCATTGGGTATCATTTTGTTTGCGTTTGATGACTGGTTTTTATTGTTAAGTAATGCTATGGTTAAAAATTATTGTACAATATTTTTACTGATTTTTATCTAAATCCACCACTAATATGTTAGATATTTCTCAATCAATTGAACTTATGGAAGAGATTCCAATTAATAGAGTAGACTTCAGCAGTTGACTAATAGAATAAAAATTGAATTGAATTAAAAGTATATATGCTTATGTCAATGACAACGTAGTGGGATCCATTAATTAATGTAATAGTTTGCTAATTAATGGACTTCGACTTTTTCCTTATTCAGCATGTCATGATGAGGATAGGAAATAGAGAGTCCAGCCAACCAAGTTGTTTATGAACCAAGCTTGCTAATTATTCCGAACTACTAGCTCAATCACAGCTCGTGAAAAAAACTTGTTTTTATTTGTTTGTTTAATAAACAAGCCAAATTCAAGTTCATCTTTAAACTCAATTTTTAAATGAGTCAAGCTTAAACATAATGTGAGCAAGTTCATAAACATGAGAGCTCAAATTAATTATATAATACTATATTTTTATATAAATATTTGTCTAAAAATATATTTATATAGACTAGAAATTGAGTTGTATAAGTTTCTAAATTAATTCATACAATATAAAATTATTATTTGTAATTTATTCAAAATCCATTTGTAGTAAAAATTCAAAAATTTTTAAAAGGGTAAAAAATTTTAGTCAAAATTTTAATATATATATATATATATATATATAATTATAAGTTAACCAAGTAGCTCATAAACAAACTCGAGCTTGATATACAAGTAAATATACCAAGCTTGAAAATATAATCTTATTGATGATGAGCTCAAGCTCGGTTCATATTTAAAATAAAATTAAATAATCAAACTTGAACTTTTAATACTTAAATCGGATCATTTACAACCTAATTAACAAAGCCCACTATGTTGTCATTGAAACAGACTCATGTTTTTTTTTTTTTTAATGGGATGTCTATATGCTATTTTATTTACATAACTTATTAAGTTATATAATTATTTTATGTAATTCAACTATTTAGAAATCCATGCAATATAGAAGAAACTTCAACAAAATATGATTTTTTTTATATTTTTTTTAAATATATATTTTAATAATTATGGTAAAATTAATAAACATCTATGATTGTATTTGCCATTTGAAGAAAATATGACATATTTAATAAGATTCTAATAAACGGTTTAAATATAAAATAAAAACTAAAATTAATTATGGAATGAGGTGGTGGTGGTGGTGGTGGTGTTTCGTTGGTTTGGTGTTTTAGTGGTGGGTGGTTGGTTCGGTGGTGGCCGGTGTTTTGGTGTGGGTTTGGTTATTATAGAGAAAGACAGAGAAATAGGAAAAGAGAGACCAGTAGGTTTTTTTGGTAGTTTATATATATATATATATATATATATATATATATATATTTCATAGTTTTTTATATGTGAATGCTCTATGAATGATACTATAAATTACTATATAATGAGTTAAAGGTGTAGGCGGCATTACATTAAGGACAGGGGGTTCCCTTGACCTAGCTCAAACAAAATTTTTATATATAAAAATTTTTTTTAAAAAATTTTAATTATGACCCCCTAAAATAAAACTTTGAATACCCTAATCCAAAATTTGTTTGAACCCAATTGAAATAAGCTTGAAGCTTTCATATGATCATCATAATTTTACTTTCACAATATTTTTACAATAATATGTGACAAGTTGTAGCTGCTTTTTATCTGTACCAATAATTGACAATATTTTTTTTTTATCTGCCTTAAACAATTGGTTACCTAAATTTTGTTGTGGAATTTTTGTGAAAGTATTGTGTCAATTCCAAAAATTTTACTCATTCATTTAAAAAAAATATGAATATTCTCTTCAGGATTCTGGCATACTTTACAATTTAGAGTAGATTGAAGTTGTTTCTCCTTGCATTTTTCTTCTTCATTAACAAAAGAATTACATCACTGTTACAACCAACAAATCTATATCTATATCTGTAATTTTTTCCTCAATCTCTCTATCTCTCGCTTTCTCCCTTCTATTTTTTCTTAAGTTTTTTTTTTTTCTATCTCCAATTCCAAGAGAGTGACTATGTCTATGTGTATGGTTAAGAAGTCACCCACTTCAAAAGCAAAAACTTATATCAATTACTATTTTTTTTCTTAGTTTTACATTTACTCCTATTCCTACTCCGCCTACAACAAAATGTATTTTCAGTGACGAAAAAATTCGTCACTAAAAATTCAGTTTTTCGTCACTAAGAACTTTTAGTGACGAAATTGGACTTTTAGTGACGAAACTCATTTCGTCGCTGAAACCCCGTCACTAAAAGTCCTGGTGACGAAAAATTTCGTCACTAAAAGTCCGATTTGATTTAAAAAAAAAAAAAACTTTTAGTGACGAAAACGTTTCGTCACTAAATGTTTTCCTCGCTAAAAACACCATTTAGCGACGAAAATATTTCGTCACTAAAAACACTTTAGTTTATAAATCATATTTAGTGACGAATAATTTCGTCACTAAAACTATTTTCGGATACATATAGTGACGAAAAAGTTCGTCACTAAAACTATTTTTAAGAAAATCCAGGCACATATAGCGACGAAAATTTTCGTCACTAAAACCATTTCTTACAAAACTTTACTACATTTAGCGACGAAATATTTTGTCACTAAAACAATTTTTTGTTGCTATATTTGTGACGAAAAAATTCGTCGCTAAAACTTATTTTCTATTTTTATTTTTTTCATGGCTTTGATATTAACCTGTTATTATATTATTAAAACCTCACATTTGAATAATACATTTATTTCAACACATTTATAAAAAAAATATCCATACATTCCACAAGTAAAAAATAAAACAAGTATCCAATTCAAACTCCTTCCATACAATAATTGTTTGCAACACATACAATAACTCAAGATATTTTATAATAATACAAAAAGTGTAGCATAATATAATTAGAACGAATGGAAAATGTCCTCAAATGTCTTCAAGTAATGCCACAAGTAAATCTCATAAAAGCCACCAATAAGAAATCTGCATAAATATAAAAACAATACTACATTAAAATCGTAAAGTAAAAACATTAACTATGTTATAAGAAAAAGTTCTAACAATGCATTAATAGTAACCACACTAATGAATTAAAATCACAACTCCTAGTGTATGAGTTGTAGAAAGTAAATATAAATTTTCAAGTGTAATAAAATACAATTACTCCCAATATGAATTTAAAGTACTTTATAACACCATGCAAGCCACCCGCTTACTCCAACACAACAACCTACTACAAAACCAATCACAAACATCACAAGTATAAAGTGTTTACAAGTATTGAAATCGAATAAAGTACTATTTATCACATCTAATCAACAAGGTTCATTCACATTTGCAAGAAATTAAATACTCTCAATATGAATTTAAATCATCTTATAACACCATGCAAACCATCCGCTTCTCCAACACAACAACCCGCCGCAAAATCAATTACAAACATCACAAGTATAGAGTGTTTACAAGTATTGAAATCGAATAAAGTATTATTTATCACATCTAATCAACAAAGTTCATTCACATTTGCAAGAAATTAAAAACACTTCCAATATGAATTTAAACCACCTTATAACACCATGCAAGCCACCCGCTTGCTCCAACACATAAACCCACCACAAAACTAATCACAAACATCATAAGTACAATGCTTACAAGTATTGAAATCAAATTCATCATATCTAATTAACAAGTTTCATTCACATTTGTAAGAAACTAAAAACACTCTTAATATGAATTTAAACCACCTTATAACACCATGCAAACCACCCGCTTGCTCGAACGCAACATCCCACCACAAAACCAATCATAAACGTCACAAGTATAGAGCATTTACAAATATTGAAATCGAATAAAGTACTATTCATCACATCTAATCAACAAGGTCTATTCTTATTTGCAAGAAACTAAAAACACTTACAATATGAATTTAAACCACCTAACACCATGCAAGCCACCTGCTTGCTCCAATACAACAACCCATCACAAAACCAATCACAAACATCACAAGTATAGAGTTTTATAGGTATTTAAATAGATTTTACTTACTATGATTAAGCTAAGCGTACAAGTCTGATTTATTGGCTAAGCTTTGGTCTTTGACTTTCACAAATCTAAACCTCTTTCTATTCCACCACAGCAACCCAAACAATCACTAATCACTAACCTTGTCATCGCATTCAACCAAAAACCATTAAATTTTTTCTACAGTACATATGCAATTCATGGACTATCATAGTTGAGAGTTCTATACATTAAACAAAAGGATTTGAAATTTTATGATACTTGTAAATATATTAAATTTCATGAAATGTGTAACTAATAATTATTGTTTGTTGAAGATACTTATTATCTCTTCTAACAAAAACCTTCTAACAAAAACAAAAGCAATTATAATCTGTCATGGACCACCATGATTTTTTATTTTGGAGGAAGGTACGCAACCAAACAAGTGATAAAATTTCTCTTTGGTTATGTGCATCTTTTGGACCATGCTTTACATAATTAATTCTAACAACTGTGGTCCAAATGCCTTGTCAATTTTTCTGCAATTGCCCTTGTCCTGTTACTTGTCCTTCTAATGTAGCCACTCAATGGGGTAAAAACATGCTACAATTGAATTTCATACCACTTCTTTTTTTTCTTTTTCTTTTTCTTTTTTTCTTCTGCAAAGACTTAGGAGCCAGCTTTAACCCCCACCCCCCCCCCCCCCTTTGATTTAAGCCACTCTCCTACGTATGTAAATTATTTTCCCTC
This sequence comes from Lithocarpus polystachyus, assembly GCA_033629205.1. NCBI lineage: Eukaryota > Viridiplantae > Streptophyta > Magnoliopsida > Fagales > Fagaceae > Lithocarpus > Lithocarpus polystachyus. The sequence continues at coordinate 4,454,373 of CM066165.1, forward strand.
TATTTTTTAAAAATTAATTCACCTACTACTTTAGTATCTCTCTCTCTCTCTCTCTCTCTCTCTCTCTCTCTCTCTCTCCAAAGTCATTGAGTGCTACTCTACGAAACAAAAAATTTCAATTAGACTTCCTTTGGTAAGAAAAATGGGCCAATTGAAATGATAATATATATATATATATATATATATATGTAAGAATCTTTTGTGATTTTTGTAGAAACCAATTGAATTTTTTTTTTTAAAGTATTTTCAAGAATGCAACAAAACATGAAAAATTAATTATCTCTGTAGTATGTTACCCTAGAGCATGGATGCTTCAATGAATGCCACTCGAAAAGTATGATCCATGTTCATTATTTCTCGTTAATAATTTATACAATGACCTTTTATTTAATTGAAATCCATACATTTAAAAAAAATTATTCTACCTATGTACATATTAGTACGTACGTGCTTGTGTACTTCAAATCAAATGGAAGCACGTGTCTACAGTTGCATGAATTAGCACACCACTCATTATTTAATGCATGTATATGCATTATTATGTCAGTGACCTACTTGTCTTCTTAAAATAATAGTTAATTAGGTGTGCAGTGAACACTTTGAGAAGAACAGCTACGCCTTATCTATTAAGTCAGAGAATGACTTGTACAGAAGGTGATTATATACATATAATAACTTCACTTATTGTTGCACACAGTCAATTAAGCATAATTTGTGAGAACACAATTTCAAGTTTGACTGGAAAAGGGCGAAATCATGTTTTCACAACACAATTTCAGTTATTTATTCCGTAGTAACTATCTCCATTTTTATATTTAAATATACAACAAAAACATTTCAGGGAGCACTCATCAAAAGGTGGTATTAAATTAGGAGTGATTTCCACCCCAGAAAGTTGCAGAAACACCAAAGAAATAGTATCCATGTGGGGTAGGAGAGGTTGATTTGTATTTTGTTTTCATATCCCAATCCTTGAAAGCCAATTGCACATTGCAGCAGTTAAGATTTACACTGACTCTCAGCCCATGGGTTTTAATTAGATTTTTTTCCTTCCTCGAAAATGATTAGATTTTTTTTAAGGGAAAATGATTAGATTTTTTTTAAGGGAAAAGATTAAAATTGTATTAATAAGTATACAAAGTAAAACTATTAGATATTTTTTTAAAATATCCAATTAATAGATATTTTTTTATAGTAAATTTATTTGTTTAATCTACTTTCCTTTTCATTGAATTATAATAAATTTGTCTGGTTTTGCAATAGTTTTATATTTTTATTTTTCCTAATTGATAAAAAAAAAAAAAAGCTGGAGATGCAAAAATTCTATAATACTCGTTTTTAGGATTTATTTTTTATTCTAGACTCATTTGTTGATGCTCAATGTGATGAAAAAGGGACATGAATCCCAAAAATGGCATGCCCAAGTGGTTAACACGCCAACCATCAGTGAGGAAAAATGCTCTACATCTCATAGCTTAGGATGTCTTATGTCTTGTTGGGCTCATGACATCTCAAATTAATTCAGGATTAAACATTTTTATCATCATCCCAATTCCAAACAAACCCCTAAAAAATATTTTTATATATTTAAATCAAACCAAACAATTGCAAACCCAAAAAACGCTGACTATTTTAAATAAATAAACCCATCTATTCCTTTATCAAAAAACCAAACAGAAATTTTTAAAATAATTGAGAATCAAGACAGACAGAGAGAAGTGACTTACAGTTGACAATGAGATGAAGGAGTGAGTGTGTGAGTCAGTGATGATGTCGTCTCCGGTGTCAGTGTGGGCCAGACCATAGTCGCCGGTGTCGAAGGGATCCAATCTTAGAGAGAGACACACAGAGAGTCACAGACAGCTATGACTTACCAAAACAAAAACAAAACCCCAACCCACGTCCCAGTAATTATTTAATTTTAAATAATTAAAAAAAAAACATTTTTCATATTCTATCACCTGAGTCCGAAATGAAAAGAAATAGAGTCTCACCTCTAAGTTCTCTAGAGAGTCCGCTGCTCTCCTTTATGGCTTGTACCAACAGGTACTGCCTCCAGTCTCTCTTCAATTTTTTTTAAAAAAATGAAGAAATCTAAAGAAGATAAATCATCTAATATTATAATCTTCATGATGTGATTAGCTGCTGCCACAGTTGGATTGATAGGACCACACAGACAAGCAAATCATTAAGGGCCATACACACATTTTTAAAAAATAAAAAAAATGAAAAAGACAACAACGTGAGCTGTACCCAAACTATTTACCTTAGCTTAGTCAAAGGTGTTTATTTTAATAAAAATTAAAATAAAAAAAAAAACCACCGAAGTCAATATTTTTCCCATCATTTTCCTTTGTTTTCTCCACAGCCAAACAGGTATCAAAATAATTTTTTTTTTTTAAATACCTCATTCATCGGTAAAAGTAAATCCCAGCAACCTCAAACTGTCCAATCTGTAAGCTCAGGCAATCTAAACCAAAAAAAACAAGCAAAATCACGATCTACCAAAAAAAAAAAGTAGAGTTAGAGAGAGAGAGAGAGAGAGAGAGAGAGAGAGAGAGAGATCTAACCTGTGAGTGAGCGATGGAGAGTCCGCTGCATTTTTGTTGCGTTTTTGCCGTTTTTTTGTGTGATGGGTTTGTGAGGGGAAGGGGGGCAAACGGTTGGGATGGGTTTGGGAGGGGAAGGGAGGCGAAGAGACGGGATGGGTTTGGGAGGGAAAGGGAGGCGAAGAGTCGGCTGGGTTTGGGTTTGGGTTTGGGTTTGGGTTTGGGAGATGAGGGAAGGGCTGTGGTGTGCTTAGATTGGCGGCGAGATGAGGGAAGAGGCAGCAGCGTGCTCAGATCGAGAGGGAGGAGAATCTGCGTGCTTAGCTGATGAAAATAAAGGGCAGTTATGAAATAAAAGGGGGAAGTCGTATTTATAGTCACGTCTTTAGCGACCAATATTTTCGTCGCTATTGCCTACTGCTTTGTCGTAAAGGTATCAGGTTTTTTACATTTTTAGCGACGAAGGTGAATTTCGTCACTAAAAAACCCAGATTTTGTTTAGTTTTTTAGTGACGAAATTCATTTTCGTCGCTATAACATACTTTTAGTGATGAATTGTGATTTTGTCACTAAAACAATGAAGTGAAAAATCATGATTATTTTTAGTGACAATTATTTTTCGTCGCTACTTCTTCCTTTCAGTGACGAAAGGATTTTCGTCGCTAATACTATACCTATAGTGACGAAATATTTCGTCACTAAAAATTTCAACTTTTAGTGACGAAATATTTCGTCACTATAGATTAAATAAGTTTGCGCCAAATTTTTTCTTGTTGGCGCCCATTTTTCAAATCACAATAGCGATGAAAATTATTTTTCGTCGCTAAATGTTATATATTTTTTTCATTATTAGTGACGAAATTCATATTTCGTCACTAAAGCTGTATTTTTAGTGACGAAAAATATTTCCTCACTAATTTTCGTCACTAAAAATACATATTGTTGTAGTCCTAAGTGTGTTACTAGCCTTCTCCTTCTTCATTATATATCTTTATATAATTGACAAAAATGTATGATTAGTAATTTAATTATATTAGTTTATGCGTTCAATTTATCATACTTATTTTATAATGTTTTTATACTATCATATAATATAGTTGTATAGTATAATAAATTGAACTTAGAATATTATTTTAGATTATTGAATGTAATATGGAAGTAGTATCTATAGGAAAAAAAAAAAGATTAATCATTTTAATTTTTACTCACACCCCATGACAAATGACAAATTCCTAGCTTTGCCATTGCTAACCCTCCTATAAAAAAATTAAAATAAAATAAAATCCCAGAACCGCTACTAGTTAAAGGAGATTCTTTCAAATTCATTTGGGGGGAAATTTTTTTTAACATCAAATGTTGTTCCCTCCTCTCTTTTGCAGTAATTTCTCTGGTATCAATTTTTTGAGATTGAAATCTGGCGCAATTACTCTTTTTCTCTATCACAAACAATTATTTATCACTTTAATTTTTAACTTTTTTTTTTAACTTTTTTATTTAATAGGTGAGATTCATAGTTATTTCATAGAATTTTTTAGGATCCTCAAACAGGTTTGTAAGTTTTGCAGGTACTTCGTGCAATCGTACGGACAATATGTAAGGGGCACATTTATGGAATTGGTGTACGAGTAGAGACACATTTTCCTAAGAAGTCTTTTGGAGTTTGGACCAAACTTATTCAAGTCTAGTGTTACAAACTTTTATACAATTTTGTCACAACTTTACTTTGTAACAACTCGTGAATGGTGAAATCATAGACTCACATAGACTTACTATTTTATTTCCACCACTCACGAATCACCATGTACTAAAATTGTAGCAAAATTGTGAAAAAGCTTGTGACACTAGACTTACTCAACTTACTCATAAGAAAAAACAGAGAATATTTAATTTTTTATCTGTTGAGGTTTCAGCTTGTTGAGTTTCAGTGTGTGCATATAAATGGAGTGAATTCTATTTTTACCGATGCCACTTTCTTGTTGCAAATTATGTGTAAACTAAGTTGGTGTTGGATGTTCACAATAAAAATTTGAGAAATGATATGTCCATAACATTTTCACAACATTTTTACAACAAATTCTAAGTGGCATGTTGTTATTGGTTGTTATTGTTGGGGCAAAAAAGTAATCTTGGTGTTAGGTTCAAATTTAAACTAATAACAACAAACCATCAATGATGTTTTGTGAAAATGTTGTGAATGTAGCACCTCTCTAAAAATTTTGTAAGTTGAGTTCTTTTTTCCGAGTTTAATGGCTGTGATGTCCTCATTTCCCAAAGTTCATAGAGAATCTACTACACATGACAATAAAGTTCGCTGAAATCATGAACCTTAGTTGATTTATTACAGAATCTCTCTCAATTGTAGTTTTTCTTTTAGAAAATCTTCCAATTATAGTTGATCTTGAATTTCCTTTTTGATAGGGATGTTTAGGGTTTAGGGTAAGTTATTACGTATTGATTATTATAATAGTTGATTATTCCTTTTTTTTTTTTTTGAGCTTTATGCTATTATTTAAGCAAGTCATATTCCGTTTGACATGTTTTTAAAAAAGAAGTATTTAAAAATGACTTGTGTACTCAAACAATGACTCTGTGGAATTTACATAAACAATGACTTTGATGTTGATAGAAACAAAAGTTGACCTAACATTATCAAGGTGATGGTCATATGGGTGATTGTTTTGCTTCTAGTTTAAAAGAACTGTTAGTGCCAAAGTTATGTCTATATTTATAGGGGTGTGGGCACATAAATACAAAGACGAAACTAAACATAAACATAAACTAACATAACATATGTTTATACGAGAACTAACTAACTAAATTCAACAATTAATAATTTATAGAAACAAAAAACTACTAAGTGTGTGTGTGTGTGTGTGTGTGTTTATAGATTAAGTTTAAATGTTTATAAAAAAAATTCATGAAGAAGAAAAAATGTAATGAATGTTAAAAGATAATTCTAAAGTTATTTTATTTTCTATTTTAATTTTAATTTTAAAATCTTCCTTATAATTTACTTGTTTTGCCCACTAACTTAATTATAACTCTTACTGTTATGTAGTGGTATATAGTTGTATATAATTGACTCTTCTTGTCACAATTTTTTTCATAATAGTTTTGTTGGCAAATTTTTACTAGTTCTCATCTAATTACACCTACACTACTAAAATTACTTTTTTTACTTATTAGTTATCACTAACATTACACATCATATAATTATGCCCGGTTCATATTAGTTTATAATTATTAGATAATAGTTTTCAATTTTTTTTTTTTCATTAGAAAAATATTAGAAAATTAAATTTAATAGCACAATATTTATTTTTTTATTTTTTTTTCTAGGTTTGCTCTTGCCAAGATGAGCTCAAATCACCATCATTGCAAATCAGCAAAAGCTCAATTCAATTTTCAGTTTTGAAAAACATTCCACTACTTAGGCATGCTAAAAATGGATTAAAGGTCTTCGTAATTACAATAATAATATCTTCCATATGTTTTTTTGGCAATCGGCTTCAAGGACAGAGGGTCTTTTTATGTGTCTGCTTCACTAGACAGTGTGTTATTAGGATTCATGTCTCACATATTTTACAACTTTATTATTGACCTTTTCGAACAACCTATAGAATTTGCAAAACTTCCTATTGCACAATTGGGTATAGTAACCGGAAATGCTACTTTCAGTGCCATAATGGCCTACTTTAGGATGGCAAAGAGACAACTTGGAGCTTGTGGAGTGCCTTTATTTTAGAATCCATTTCCTTCTCCGTTGTGCGTGCTTGTTTGTTTGTTTCCACAAAAAAAAAATGATAAATTCATTATTATATTTTTTTTAAAGATCATAGCTTGGTTACTGACATTGTTAAACATGTTTCTAATGAAGTTTTTCATTTGTGCAATTTGAATGTAAAATGATCAGACATTCAATTCCTTTTTTGCTAAACAAAAACCAACAAGAGGGTTTCCACTCTTTGTTGATCCATATTTTTAAGAATCATAGATGGAAGGGCTTCAACAAAAACCAGTTGTGTCTAGAAACTCAGGATTATAACAATATTTTTATTTTATTTTATTTTGCTAAAGGAGGGCTTCACGTACCCAACCAATAATGAAAACTTGAAAAGGGAAAAAATTACAAATATAAATTGTCAAAATCTATTGAATGAGTTGAAAATTACTTGCAGTTTGCACAAGTTCATGAGTAGTTTAAAATAAAAGCTAGAGCCAAATCAAGAGTCCACACACACACACCCAAACTTAAACAAAAACATAAACATATGCATATGCACAAACTAATACAGTTAATTCAGTATTAATAATTGATAGAAATATAAAAAAATCAAAAAAACTAATTGAGTAACAATATAATTTAATAACATTAATTTAAATGTTTATGTACAAAAATTCACTAAGCATAACAAATTTAATTAGTTTTGAAAGGAAATTATAAAGTTATTTTATATTGTACTTTTATCTTTGATTTAAAATACTACTTATTTAAATCATTTTTTTACCCACCAACTTATAAGTATAAATGTCATTGAAATATTAATGTTTTAGCTGGGAAAAATCATGTAATTGTGATTGAAAAAAATATATATATAGAAATTAAATTGGAAAAGCACTAAATAAGTAAGTATGAAATGAAAGAAAGATAAATCATTAAAACTAATAAAATAGTTTGAACGTAATTGCTATTGGCATTGTAGTTACCACGTCTTGAAAATACTTATGTTTACTAACCTTCTCAATGTGATGTTAACATAGGTAGTTTTATCTTTAGTTATTTTTTTTTATTTTTTTTTAAACCATTGTAGTTATCACATCTTGAAAGTACTTTGAATTTCCAGTATAATATATAAGTTATGCAATATTCACATGGATTCTTCTATTTTCAATTTTAAAAAGAATTGTAACATGAGCTCCAAAGTCTACAATGTATTTAATACAGTAAAATAAAAGGTGACCATGACAATTTGTGTTTACCTTAATTTTGGATGTGAGGTAAATAATATTATTTTTACCTTAATTTTGGATTACCTCCTTCAACTTTCTTTGTCATCCTTTTATAATTATAAAAGTTTTAATTGTTGTATTTAGAACTTTTATTATTTTACTAATTGGTGCATAGATAATGCATGTAACTTTGCTTTACATAAACAACGACTTTGATGTTGATAGAAACAGAAGCTGACCTAACATTCTCAAGGTGATGGTCACATGGGTTGTTGTTTTGCTTCTAGTTTAAAAGAAATGTTAGTGCCAAAGGTATGTGTATATTTATAGGGTATGTGCATACATAAAAAGACACACCTAAACACGAACATAAACATACATATGCTTATACTAGAACTAGCTAAATAAATTCAACAATTAATAATTCATAGAAACCAAAAACTACTAAATGAATGTCAAGGGTTCTTTTTAGGTTTCTTGTACCTTAGACACGTGTCTTGATGTCATTGGACAACGCTTAGTCTAGGCTTTTTCTAAAAAGGAAGTTGAGCCTAGCGTTCCGTGGAATGGGTACTAAAGTACCATTCTGCCGCTACCAATTTGTGCAAAACATTAAGTCCAAAGTATAAGAAAAGACGCTGCAAAGCATGCTTATCCTCTGTTTCTGCCGTAGAATGAACTTTTCTCCAGTTTCTGCCACAAGATTGACTTTTCTGCTGTGCAGTAAAGCTTTTTACTGTGCAATAAAACATTCTACTGTGCAGTAAAACTTTCTACTACACAGTAAGGCTTTCTGCTGTACAATAAAACATTATGCTGTGCAGTAAAGCTTTCTGCACTTCTCTGCAATGTGAATGACTACTCTTTATTTTTTTACTACAGAAATACTTTTCTACTACCTGCGCATAAACAAATCTAAAACCCAAAGAAAATATCCATCAAGCAAATGTTATTTTACATGGGTTAGCATATTCTCAATTATATACATAAATATATTCATGAATACACTTAAACGTATTCACATATACATATATAAAATATATTTTACAGAACATGAGAAACAATGTATATGTGTATATACTTATGGTAGGATAATAATTAGCTTGTATTAAAAATAAAACATGTAATAACAAAGAAATAAGAAAGTTACAACAGAAAAGGTTTAGCTAGTATAATAGCTAACAAGGTAAATATAATAATAAGGTGCTATAGCAGAATAACTAGTACAACAAATAAATATACCACAGCAAGACAACTAATGCAACGAACGTGATAAAAAACGTACTGAGTAGAATAACTAAATACAGCATATTTAAGTTCTAACGAGTGAAATTAATATATTTGCAATTGAAATGAAGTATTGAATCCTCCCATAGGATAAGTAAACCAAAAAGGAATCCAAACCCCAACTTAAACAACCTTGTCATAGGTTTTTGCCATCAAAGTTGTGCATTTTGGATAATAGGCCTAATGGCTACTGACTATTACTTTTGGGGGACTTCAAAGAGTGGGTTTGCTAAGATAGAGGGAAACGATGGTCTATTGATGCATGCTCCTATTCCTGCCATGTTTTCTCTCTTCTTTTTTACCACTTTCTTTCTTTCTCTCTCTCCGTTCTTTTTACTCTTAGTTTTTTACTGCTCTCTTGCCATGGGTTGTTCCCTATGGGTCTTTCCTTTTCTTGGGCCCCTCTTTCTGGGTGCCTCTCCCTCTAAGTGCCTTTCTGAGGTGCTTACTGCTCTCTTTCTCTCTTACTGTAGGTTCCTCCCCTTAAGTGCTTCTCCCCCTTTCATCCATAGCTACCTCTTCCTTTTATAGTAAGCTAATTCAATGGGATTTCTCCCTTTTACCTTTAAGGCTTCGTCAATTGTTTTTGGTTAGTTGTAGGCATTCCTTCAAGACTAGCCACCAACCCATCGGTTGCCCAGCCACTACCTCTGCCTAGAATACATTTGCTGTACCACTACTCATTTTACGACAAAATTCCCTTATGTTTGTTCTTGCTATATACCTCCACCTTTAGGTTCAAATAGATAAGGATTGGGCTACCTCACCACCTACCTCTATGGCATGCATCAGATGGTCCCAGCCATCTACTACCTCTTTTGGGTTTGCTATAGATTTGCATTCTGCTGTAGATCGTTTTCTCTTGCATTTCTTTCTTTGGACCTTTCTTTCTTTTCGATCTTCTTGGTGGGTCTTTGGGCCTTACTTTTCATAGGGTTTTCCTCCGCATAGGCTTTTGGGTATGGATTTGCAAAAATGGGCATCAACAATGAATAAATATGTATATATATATATATATATGTTAATAGATTAAATTTAAATGCTTATTAAAAAATTTCATGAAGAAGAAAAAATGTAATGAATCTTAAAAGATAATTCTAAAGTTATTTTATTTTCTACTTTAATTTTAATTTTAAAATCTTAATTATAATTTACTTTTTTTTTTCCCTCTAACTTAATTATAACTATTAGTGGTATATAGTTGTAGAATTTCCTCATTGGCTAGCATTGTTGACCTTATTTTTGGATTTGACATAGGCACATTTTGTCACAATCCAAACTCAAACTCAGGACTGACTCAATATATTTTGGATCCTAAGACAACAATTTAAGTGGGGCATTTTCTTATAATTTAATTTTTTTTTTCATTTCTATTCTTCTGTTCATTTGAGACTTAAACATTATATATAAAATATATTTATTAGTAAAGAGAGAATACTTGTCCTCCTAGTATTGAGTTTGTATCACATGCACCCAATGTATGATATATGTTTTCTCTAATATTTGGTTACTTAACCTAATAGATAGTAAGTTTTTAGTTGAGTAATATAATGAATTTGGTTTTATTTATGGGTTGAGAACTTGAGACCATTATATATTTTTACGGTTAAGCAAAGTTGTATTGTATTTGCTTTATCCAATACATTTTATAATTATACTAGAAGTAGCATATTTATTCTTTTCACAAAATAGTTTTATATGTTAACATCCTGGATATTAAACACCAAGAAAACTTGAGATAAAAATAAATAGAGAAAGTGTTAATGTGGACTCTATACAAGATTATATAGGTAAATTTTTATTTATATACTAGCTTATAAGCACGCACATTCTTCTTTTTTTTTTTTTTTTTTTGTAAAAGTTAATAATTTGTATCTATTATAATTTAGAAATATATATTTTTATTTTTCAAACAAATAAAAAGGACAAAATTTAGAGATAATTTTTCAAACAAATAAAAGAGATAAGCAGCAACAATATTTTCTTTTTTGAACATGAAGGGAAAAAAAATCTTAAATTTTAGGAATTTTTTGAATTCAAAATGAAATTTGTTATTTGACATTTATGACACTATTTTTAAATGAAGCTACCCTTCATTAATGAAGGTTTTTTTGAATCACATAAAAATCCCGTTGAAAGAGGAGAATCCTCTTATATATAATATAGATAAAGAATCAAAAGAATTACCCAAAAAGACAAGGTGAATTTATAGAAAAATTCAAACCTTAATAGATAAGTACAGAGTAAATACATAGTCCATGATTAATAATAATAATAATAATAATAATAATAATAATAATAATAATAATAAATCTATGGTTCTATTCTACTTCACGTCCCCATCCACAGGGGCGGAGCTAGAAATTCTCCTTTGGGGGGGCCAGCCAAGACTAAATGATCATATTGATTAATAAGATATATATATATATATATATATGTGTGTGTGTGTGTGTGTGTGTGTGTGTGTGTGTGTACAAATTTGTCAAACACGGACAAATTTGTTAGTTTTGGTATGTGTATGAGATTTTTCAAATAAAATTAGTGGTACCATATATTGGACTATGAAGATTTATGCATCTAATCTAGTATTAGATGTGTTTGTCATACGAGAGCTTACTTAAATATGGTTGTCTTAGTTTGTTAGTATGAAATACTAAATATAAATAATGAATTAGACTATCAATTGGATTAATAAATAAGAGGAAGAAAAAAATTATCAACCATAATATAAATAAATAGAAATAGAAATTGAACTTAGATAAAAATGAATAGAATTTGATGTAAAATAGAATTGAAAAAGGAGAAGAAGAAATGGAGTAGAGGAATACTTTCACTGTGAGTGATGAGGTAGATGGAAAATAAAAATTGAAAAGATGAAGTAATAACCTTCTATAAAGGAAGCTACAACCCAATAGTAAAAATTATACAAGTTGGGCTTGTGTGATGACGGGTTGGGGGAGGAGAGATGAAGAAAGACTAACAAAAGGTCAACATAGTTGAATAAATTTGAATGAATCAAGGAGACTTGGGGGGGCCAATCAATTTCATTTGAAGGGGCCAAACCAGACAAAAATTCTTTAGGGCCTATTTTTTAAACTATAAAAAAATTTTGAACATTTTTTGGGGGGGCCATGGCCCCCCCACAGTATAAGGTGGCTCCGCCCCTGCCCATCCAATTTGATAATAATGAATGAATGAAAATGAGTTCACGCATGTGTTGTATCAGAATGTAAAGTAATTACCAAGAATTAAATAAAGAGAAAGTAAAACAAAATAGCTAGAATAATGAGAAAGTTCAAGAAAGAAAAGAAAAATGTTCCAGAGAAGTAACAAACCTAAGGATCGGACTCAAACGAGGAGAAGAAGGTTTGAAGTGCAGTAGGTACAGCTTTTTAAAAGATCTCTTTCCTACTCTTTAAACAGAGTGTGGGGAAAATTTTCTAGGAATTCGTACAAGAAAAATGGAGGTTTGAGATTATATGTATCTTTTCTTTCAGTTGCTTGGTTGAGAGAATGAATTTTCAGTTTCTCTATGAGGGAGATTAAATGAGTTCCACGCTTGAAAACTGTCATAGTGAAGATGAAAGTTAATTAGTAGCACAAGCTACTAATTATGGGACCAAAGGAGATTATTTTGTGTCTAACTAATCAAGACAGAAGTTTGGTATTTTGACATAAGTAGTGGAATATATAAATATATATATATATATATATATATATATCCAACAATGGCTTTGAACAGTATTTATTTGGCAAAACTATAAGGTTGGTCTTTCAAGTTTTCCTTGTGTGCGCAATTGGTCCATTAAGTTTAAAGCGAGCATAACTAATCCCTCAAGTTTTAAAACTAAATTGTTTTAGTCTTTTTACTAACTGCCGCTAGTGGTGTTACTTACGTAGCTAAGGGAACAATGACTTTGCAATTTTTTTTTAATGATCTGGCATGTTTTTAATTAAAAAAATTAGTTTCCACGTTAGAAACAATATTCTCAACCCGGTACCAACCAAATAAAAAAAAAAGAAAAAGAAAAAAAGAAGTATTTTCTACCTATTGTACAAACCCACCAACGAGAGAGAGAAGGGGAGAGAGTGAAGAAAAACCCAAGCCTATTCGGTGCCAGTGTAGAACCCTCGCACTTTTGTCAACGATGTTAATGATCTCCGCATTTTTAGATCTATTACAACTTAAGGTGTTGCAAGAACAAAGAAGCTACAAGTTCAGGAATTCGAAACATGTCAGGTTCGACTGTTTAATTAAGAGCCAATAGCTTAAGCCCATTAAGAGATTAGGGTTTTAGATATAATTCTCCTAGTATTTAAAGAAAACCCTAAGACATGTTTTGGAGAGACTTTGGATTTGGAGGTACTCTTTTGAGATATAAAAGGCACTGTGCCTTCTCCTTTCAAAGTCAGCATCGAAAATCATTCTCATACTATTAAAAGCGGTATATCTGAAGTTGCTGCAATAAGATCATACATAGCTGATGATTTAAAGTTTTGAGTGGGATTTTAGAGTCACAAACAAAGATGTTTGTGTGCGACAAATTCAAATAGAAGAGTCCATGAATTCAGAGTTGCATGTGGTCTTGTGAGTAAGTACTACAAGAGGTAGCTTTATATTTAAGGAAAAATCTATTATAAAACTTCCATCCATCATGCTGAATTTGTTTATCTTGAGAATAGTTAGGTTAAATTCTCTCCAAGTTTTTTACCTTGAAACTGTTGGTTTCATTGGTTATCATGGGTCATCACATTATTTGTCTTATTTACTTTTCCGCATTGAGTATAGTTTACCATATTTTCGTTAAAAAGCTTTTAGCAAAAAATTAAATAAAATGTATCCGAAAACACCTTTAATCCATTAATATGTTACATGCAAGCGTTTAGACAAAGCTGCTATAATTGTAGGGACGCCATCAATCAGTTTGGAAGAACAGGAGAGTCATGGGATGATTTAAACAAGTGAGTGAAGTAACCCTTGTTTTGACATTGATGCCAATGTGGGCAAACTCTTTTGGCTGCAGTTTAGTTAAAGCTGCTGGAAACACTTTCTTTATTGAACAAATTAGCAACCTTGGTTATTCTGGTTCTATAGGTCTAATCATTATATTAATAGCCTTGTCCTATATTAGCTTTGCATCAAAATTGTTGATTAGGTCGGAGAAAGCAAGAAAAAATTTTTGGCCCACTTATGAGAATTGGTTGTGGGATGGTTTGTTCTATATAATGTTGCATTGCAGCTTGGTAATTGGATGTCCATAGACTGAATTTAATTAAGAAAGAGGGGATTGATCCTGATGCTGTCAGCCCTGCAGCCCAGACTCTATCCATGACTATCTTCAGTTTACTTCCACCAAAAAAAAAAAAAAAATAAGGACCATACTGAGAATGAGGACGAAATGTATTTTTGCCTTGTTTTAGACATGTTCGTTTATTGATTTTCCAGTCCTTAAACCACCCAGCCCGATTTATTTTTCTAACAAGCCCAAGGCCTGCCTCACTGCAAATTTAAGTCGAATCACATACATTGCCAAACACATCAAAATACTTAAGCCCAACCCAGTAACACTAGCCTAAACCGAAGCCCAAGTCCCAACTTTCCATATTTACACTGATAACCTCGAATTCCAACAAATACACGAACACCCCTTTTAACTATAGACAATTACATAAATACTTATACAACTTACAACAGTTACACAAATCCCCTGGAAATTTTGCAATTACCATAATACTCCCTCCATTACTTACCAAAATAGTCTGAATACCTGAAACACCCAAATTACCAAAATACCCCCAAAATTTTCCAAAATTCCCCTATTAAAACTTTTAAATTACTAAACTATCCCCAAAAGACTCTTGGAACATCCAATGACCCCAAACTTCCCAAAAATGACCAAGATCCTAGGGAACATATCTTAGGGGCCCCAAAGTTGCTTCCATCCAATTAACATAGACTTGGACCACCCTACTCTTCAAGAGTAGAGTAAGCCCAACATGCTAAAGTAATATTTTGGGGTATAAAATATTGATTATGCTTTCTCCCATTCATAGACTAGACCCAACCAAGGCTCCCATACAACCCAAACACCAACATGAAAAGGAGTCTAAATCTTCTGTCCTACTTTTGCTGCTCCACTCTATACTTTACCAATAAAAACTTGCCATGTATTTACTTAATTAATTAAATACCACTATTAATTAATAATGGTAGTATTAATAAGTCAATAATTATAGTATTTAATTAATTAGGTGAACATGTGGCAAGTTTTTATTGGTGGAGTATAGAGTGGAGCAAGAAAAGTGAGACAGAAGATTTGGACTCCATGAAAAGAGTATATTGCTTTACTACTGATTCCATCACATCCTAGCCTACTTATTTAATAATAAATTGTTAGAGTTAAAGGATAAGTAAGACATGGTAAAAATGAAGCCCAAACCTATTTCATTGGTTCGAAGATGTTTCACGCTTTCATTGTCTAATTTAAGATAGGAGACCTCACATGCTCTTAACCCAAACTCTGGTCATAAAATCAATTTGGAGTAAAAAAAAAAAAGATTTTTAGTGTGTTTGGATGACATGATTTTGGCCTATTGATTTGGATTTGGGTGATTAAAATCCAAATATCTTGTTTGGGAAGTTTAAAAAAGTCAAGGATTTGGATTTAACAAATCCGTCAAGGATTTTAAACATCTAAAATGTATGGATATGAAATAACTCATAAAATCAATGAATTTCAAATCAAGGCATTTCAAATCTATTAATTTAAAACTCAAATCCAGATTTCCAAACACAACCAAAAGAAACAATATTTCGTGTTTCATACATGACAAAAGTTAGTGTGCAAATCTTGCACAAGGTGGAGCTTCAAAATTTTGAAAAATGAACAAACTATCCAAAAAAATAGAAAAACAACATTATGAAATTTCTTTAAAATATACCAGGGTCATTTGCAATTATGGGTAGGGTAGATTGTCATTTGCAAACAATTCTCTCGCATAATAGATTGGTAGGTTTAGTCATCCAATCTCTCATACGATCACACCAAAAAATATCTTTCCCTCTCTCGACAACGAAATCAAATTAAGTAAATTCAAATTTTTGTTTAAAAAATAATAAGTTTTCTATCTTTTTTTTTTTTTTTTAATTTTATACTTGAAAATTAGTTTTTTTAGAAGATAAATCATGATATTTAGATGTTCTATATATAAAATTAATCTCCGTTTAGTTAGTATTAATTCATCTAATTATGTGTTAAATCCACTTTTGATTAGGTACGTGGTTGAGAATGTTGAGTGATTTTATCATTAAGTGATATCGCAATGGTTTTTTTTTTTATTTTTTGAGAAACACACATGCACACACATATATATAGGGGAAGGGGGATGAGATAAGGAAATACACTCACACGCCAATACTAAAACTGCATGTGATATCGCAATAGTTAATTTAGTAATTAGATTCTATAGTTCTACACATTAATTTTATTTGGTCGTCATATTATAAATTTACATCGTAGATGGTAATAAATTCGTACATCAGAGAGATAGCAATTCAAATAATCATAATAATATTCAAATTAATTTTTTATTGAGTAATTCATGTGCATTTTAATTTTATCAAATTTTATTGAAAAAATTGTTACAATTGTTTATGCAAAGAGAATCTTTTAAAAGATTTAAGAAGGAAAAAAAGATTAAATTGATTAGTCATATTATTGATTAAAAAATAGATGTTAATTGATAACAAAACCTATATATAAAAAATTAATTATTAAAATTCTGCAACTAAAATTTCCGCCTAAATTTCAAACCATCTTAAGGAGTAAGGATATCAAAATTCAGAGTAAATAAATTGGTAAAAACTGAGGTAGGTTAATCTAACCAACTTGACCGATTAAATGAACTGGTATCAAGTTCTAACGTAGGTTAATCAAACCAAGACTCTAAACAAGTTGACGTCTATCAAGTTCTAGTGCACTAGTATCTGGAGATGCAAAAAAAGTGTCTATTTTACACCTTAAAATTTACTCTCTCTTTTTTTTTTTTTTTTTTTTTTTTTTGATCATTTCATTTTACAATTTACTCAACATTTCAATTTTTATTTTTACATATAACTTATTAAATTATATTTTTTTACCATTTATTGGTATTGATGCAAACTTTTTGTAGCAAGTTGGTATAAATATTTAGATACCTGCTCCTGGATATTGCATGTTTTTAAGGGTTTAGATGGTAAAATAGCACCCGTAGATTTTTACACCCCTAATACTAGTACTCTAGATAAATCTAACCAAGAATTATTGGGAGCCGTGTGATGATTGTGATTGGCCTCCCAATCCCATATGGGAACCTTTCAATCTTGCACCTTGGCTTTTTTTTTGGGGGGGAGGTGGGGTGGGGTGGTGCCTTGATGAGTATTGAATATCAACTTACGTTCACAATTTGGCTTGATAACTACCCAACACAATTTGTCACAAATTTTTTGTCTTGGGTCCACGTTCCACGTTACCGGATTTCTGGTGTGTTTCACGTAGTGCGCTTGATGAATCGGAATTTGCCATAATAATATTGAATATAAGCTTACGTCCTCCAATCCAATCGGTTGAGGGATCTGCGAAGTGTGGATGCAAAAAGTTGCTAATTTGCTATCTTTGTCGGCAATGAGAATGATAGTAATGATTAGATGATTTTTATTGTATCAAGAAAAAAAAAAATGTAATGATAGGATTTTTTTTTTTTTCCATAATTTGGTAATAAATTGTGTTGGGTATTTATCACCTTCACTGCTTCCCATATGAGCTCTTTATATAGAATCACTTTTATTATGTATCAATTACAAAATATGAATTTTATCAATAAAAATTACAAAATATGAATTAAATTATTATTAAAAAAATCAAAATTTTGTGTTTCTAGATTTTTTTTATAAAGAAAATCAAAGATTGGAAAGCCTAGCCAAACTTGGGATCTAAATTGCAAAATGCTATTTGAAGCAGAGCTGCAACTTAGTGATAGAAATAAGTCTAGTAAATACAAATTTTTTGATGTCATGTTGTGAATAATGTAGAATAAAAATATTATATATTATTGATGTAGGGGTAAAAGGCCCAATATCAGATCCTGGGCCATGGGCCTGTCCGAGGAGACCTGTATATCCGAAGACAACAAATTTTGATGGGCTTGCCCAGCCTAACTCAATTCAGAAGTGTAAGAACTGTCCGAGGAGCCTTGCCTGTTCGGACTGTCAAAAGGGTGCCCAAAATCAATGCTCCTATGTCAAGCCAAGCTCCACTGAAGAAACCCCTGACTTATATGGACAAAAAGGACAGGTGGCGAAGATCAGATATTAAGCAAAAGGCTGCTACCACCGCATTTATGATCCTGCAGCTAACATCATGGCCGCATTAATGGGAAAAGACACATGAACAGTAACTTTCATCCTTTGCAGCTACCAAATGAAGACTCCAGATGGGGGTTGATGGGACAAGTATCAAAAAAGCCCACGTAACAGAGAAAGGGCATACAAATAGAAGGAAAGAGGAAAAACAGAGGGGGAGGACAATAAAAAAGAGAGAGAGAGAAAAAAAAAGAGAAATATTCATAGCATTTGTATAAACATACTCCTCGGACTGTGCCGAGAAGAATACTGTAGCATTCGAATATCTTATCAATACAAATCTGATCGTAATCATACTTGGGCTTTCAACCCACACGTGTTCAATCAAGTGTTCTTCAGCCCACTCTCTTTACAAATTCATTTCAAGGATATCATACATAGCTTGGGCCTCCAGCTGCTTTGTTCATAGGCCCAATCCACCATTTGTGTCCTTACAATTGATATGTATGATAGTGATTTTATACTTGTCATAAATTGTGAAATAAATTGTAAAACTTGTTGTCGACTAACATTGTTGTTTCGAATTTATGATAACATTTTGTCACATGCTTTTTTTAGTAAATTTTGGAGTTAGGACTTTTACGTGGTAAAAAAAAAAGGTCTGGTTCAAAAAGTAGAGAAAGTATGAAAAAGATAGAAAAAAATAAAAAGAAAAAGAAAGACTTCATTAAAAAGTAGAAATTTTAGTAAGTGTTATCCAATCCCATCACCTTTTTTTTTTTTTGGTTTAAATCCCATCACCTTTTATGCATAACAAAAATATATTTTGCATCACAAAATGTCACTTTATTAATTTTACATATATACTGTGGGAGGGAGAAGCCTGAGAAGAGAGGATCATTGGGCAAGATCCGCCCACGGAGTAATGGGCCCAACTATCCATCAAATCAAGCTCAATCCAGTCAGGATGGCCCAATTAGAGAAACTGAGAGGAACAACTCACCCAAGGGGAAAATACTCTTCTAGAGATCGGGGACAAACCACCAAGGCCATCAAGTTGGAGAATTATAAGGTTCTTACGATGGATAAGTGACGTAGTCTACCATTCTACTAAACTAGTCGCTGACCCGTGCGATGCATGGGAAACCTATTGACTATGAAAAAAAAATTCAACAACGAAAGAAGAATTTAAATTATCATTTATGCAATGTTGTTGACAGTGCCAAATAGCTTTAAAAATAAACTTATAGATCATAAAAATATCATTATAAATTAATATAGTATTGATAACGCACTTGGACTTTGATATGTTTAATATAGAACTCTTGATCTACCACTGCACACCTTTGGTGCGATGGTCATTATACAAGTATAAATGCTTGTGGGGTGTAGGGGGCAAAGGCCAGGGTTCAAGTCTCTAAGAAGGAGTTTCACACACATATACACTTAGATTAGGCTAGAGTAGAATTCTATCTTATATAAAATAAAAAATAAAAATAAAAAATAAAAAGAACTCTTGATCTAACTTCAAAATAAATTCTACAAAATAGGAATATATATTTTTTTTAAATCAAGTTAAGAAAATAAAATAACTATTAAATTCATAAAAGCAATCTTAGAAGAAAGTGAACAAATAACAATGCTATTTCCATTCAATGACACATATTGAGAGTATATAGGAACAATAACGATACAACTCAAACTTGTGAGTTACTATGAGTTAAAAAAAAAAAAAAAAAAACCCTTGTGTAATAGCTTCGATTGATGGCTATTACATATTGGATCTATTTCAACTGATTTTCAATTAAAGTGTTTATCTAAAATTTTAAAATTTTCATCAATTTTTGGATTGAATTTTTGCATAACTTGATTAATTGTATAGTCACCCTATTTTTACCCTTAGACACCACAAAAAACACACAACTATGATTAAGTTGTCACAAAAGGTTTATATATATATATATATATATATATTCTTTTTCAATTCACTGATCTATGAAGGTTTTGGGGTTAAGGTGAAAATTCTAGAGAAATCAACAAATAGTCAAAGGCTTCGATTATATTATAAAGTCACACTATTTCCACCAAAGTTTTAAATTCCGTTTTAGAGGCTGTTCCGAATTAGTTATTGGAACGGAATATTTTGGCATTAGTGTGTGCCGGTGCACGGTTTCAAGATTACGTACCAGGTATATATTTAAATATATATATATATATATAATAAAATTACTATTATTTATTATTATTAAGCTAAAGTTTTTAAATTGATTTCTTCAAAAAAAAAAATTAAAAATGATTATATATAAAATTCTAATGAAGGAACGTTCAAAATTAAATATGCTATTATTGTAAATAAGCAAGCATAAAAGCGTATTTGTAAAACATGCAACTTTCCTGGAAACTGTTCAAAAATTCATCATTCCCAAGCACGTGACTCACCGCTCTATATCTCCTCAACCACTACCCTTCTTCCTTTCTTATTTTTACTTTTTCATTATCACAGAACCTTTTCAAACTCTCTGTCTCCTCATCTTTTTTCACCTTCCTTTAATTTAGAGTCTTTAGCCAGAACTATAACCTTCTCGCCAAATCACAATAGTGTTGAATACTTCATAACAATTAGACCTACTCATTCCCCATGATCAATTGAGATCAAGTACACGGAATCGAGCAAATCAGCGAATAAGGCCAGCTTTTTAAATGCTGAAATTTCAGACTTTTTTTCCCCTTAGAAGATGTGGGTGGTCTTGGTTTGTATTGGGCTTGTGATATAGAGGGAGACGGGAATGAAAGGAAGCAGAAACGTCGATCGGGACAGATGAGTGGTGGGGGAACGGCAGAGAGCTATATTGGGTTTGACTGTGAATCTACGTTTTAGAGGAAGGAGAAAGCTATATTGGGTTTGGCTGGCAGAGCATCGGGTTTTAGAAAAAGTTTTATTACGTTTTTTGTTTTTTGTTTTTTTTTTAAATTGTGCTGACGTGAAAAATTGTGGGAGTTTCAGAGGCTTCGGTTTTATGTATATATATATATATATATATATATATATATTACTCTCACTTGTTTAAAATTTTTGAGTTAAAAAAATTTTTAAACATAAACTAATTACTGACTCAGCAATTTTAAACAAGTGGGAGTCTGTTAGTGGAATGTTAGACAAATGACGTGGTCCACGAGAGAATTGTATAATTTCTCATCAGGTTGAGGGTTGAGCAGGGAAGAAGAGACATGCAAGCAAGGGAAGGAGGAAGCTTCCTGATAAAACATCCATCACCTCCATATTTAATGCATTGCACCAACTTAGTTTGCCTCATTAATAGTAGAATGACCCCTGAACAATGCTCTCACAACTTGCAGCCTACTCTACCACCATCGTTAAGGCAATGATAGGACAAATATCCAAGCAAGGATCAGCGGCTATCCAAGTGAAGGGCAAGGATGCAATTCCAATAGCTATGTAAAGGAGGGGAGCTCCTCCAATAAGGGGGATGAGAGAGAGAGAGAGAGAGAGAGACCATTGTAAAATCGAGAAGTGTAATTCAATAGAGTTATAGCTCTTTGGCCAGCCCGAGGAAGAAACGAATATAAAAATCCCTCCTTTTTCCTTAACTTATCTCTTAATTCATATTGTCTTGGCCTACTTTCTTTCATTAAAAAACTGTACTAAAACCATTAAGGCTAAAAGGTTGATTTTTACAATCTATCTCTACAAATTAGTTGTATCGAGCCAATACCCAACCCATTCTTGTTCAAGGTGGGCCTGAGCCAAATTTTTATCTTTGCCCTCTACAATTAGCGCTATTTGTGAGAAAGGTTATCTCGAATCCTTAATCATAGTCTCAAGTAATTAAGAAATGGCGAATTGAGGAAGAGCTAGAACTGTTGCTCAAAATTCAAGACAAGAGTTTGTAGGATCCAAGTACAAGGTTTTCAGAACCGGACCGGACCGGGAGGTCGGACCATGAAAAACGGAAATCGGGATAAAAACCTGTTTTTTAAGCATAAAGAACCGAATTTTTTGTTAATTCCGTGAACCCCTAAAACTGGGGTTGGATCACACGAACCGGTGGCAAGAACTGTGCGGTCCAACCCCTTAGCAAATTTTTTTTTTTTTTTTTATAAAAACAACTTAACACAATTTTATTAAATATATGCTTGAAAATCATTAAATTTCCCTCACATATATAGATATATTAGTCAATTTTGCTAGTTTTATAAATTTAATATATATATTTAGGCTTTAATTAATTATTAAATTAATTATAACGTCATCACGTTTCGACTCCAGTTCGACCTCAAAAACCTTGAACCTCTCCCTTGTACGGTTCAATAAACGGTTCGGGTCTGAAAACCTTGTCCAAGTATAGAGACGTATTTGTGAACCTGGAGCGTAGAAGGGATAGAGAGGTAGCCCAATCACCTAGCATAAGGCTTGCATCTGTCCATTTGGATCATATAAGTCGAAGCTATTCCATGTCCTTAGGGCACGCTCCGCGAGACCAAGAGATTCATGATCTCAAAGTGGAAGTTGGTCATTTGAGATGGGAACTTCGCCAAAGGGTGCACATAAGGGGGCATAGAAATCCCTCACCAAGTCCAAGCTCCAGCTCTAGAGATTAGCAAAATTATCGGCGAAGAACTAGAAGCCCTTGAAGCAGCGTTCACAAAGCACCCTCCCATTCATTGGGAGGAGAATGTCATCCTCACAGAAGGAATAGAACAACACCCCTAGGGGCCATGAGGGGTGATGCCATGAGTAAGGCCCTGTGCCAAGTCTCTCAGTGATCATTTTCCAGACATATCGACGACGTCAAGATTCTCCGTCGTTTCACCCAACCAACGTTCATAATGTATAATGGAAAAACAGACTCAGTGGAGCATATGAGTCATTTCAACCAAAGGATGGTCATTCACTCTAAAACCGGAGCCCTCATGTGCAAGGTCTTCCTATCAAGCCTTGGTGCCACAGCCAAGAGATGGATTGATGGATTAGAAGAAGGGCCCATAAGGTCATATGAGGAGTTGACAAGGGCATTTGGCTAGAAAGACAGTAATTTTATAGCCTTTGATTCTTATAATATCTAATCGTGAGAAAGACAATATTTTTTATGTCATTAATATATTAAAATTTTATTACATAACTACCCCCGCAATCAATGTACATCCCTTTATTATTCATTTTTTTCATAAATATTATGCACCTTTCTCTAATTCATCTCTTTCACGACTCCACCTTATTGCGTGGACCACAAAACCAACAAAGGAACAAAACATACCAAACCAAGTTGTTAGATGAGTTTTAGTTAAACTTTGTGTAACTTTAAAAAAGTCACATATTTTTAGTAAAATAATAAATCTTTACTAGAATAATTTATCATTCAGTAGTTATTAGGTCAATGAGTCAATTGTATAAAAAAGAAATTCAAATACTTAATTGATATATATTTCAAAAGATTTAATTCCCTCGTTGAGTCACACTAACCCAAGCCCAAAACCTTCATTTTCCTGTTCTTATCTCTCTTTTTTTCTCTTCCTTCTCCTCATTCAGTCTTTTTACACTTTCTGCTCTCCTCTTTTTCTTCTTTTTTATTTTTTATTTTTACTTTTTTGACAACTTCTCATCTTTCTCTTTCTCTTATCTTTTCTTTTGCTTTTGCTTTTCTATTTTTTTCCTCTTGGTTTTTCTCCACCTCCACTTCACACTTCACACTTCATAGCTGGGTTTCTTTTTGTCTCCGTCTGCATTTTTATTTTTTCCCCTCTTTTCGTCAAACTCAATAGTCAGTATCTCCAACATCAGCCACCGTGTTGCCACCATAAACCGCTCACCCAGTCCCTACCACCACACCTCTTCCGTCAATATATTTCAGTGGTTCTCAAATTTTTTATTCTTTTTAAAATTAACGTGATTTTTTGCCCGAAATGGCTGCAATAAGCAAAAATCGCAAGTACACTCCGAAACTGTCCGATATTTGAAGCGAAACGAAACGGGGCTGTTTCTGTGCTGGATTTGAGTTCTGGTACGGTTAATTTCAGCCGTGCCGGCCGGTACCGTAAGAAATCAACTCCGCTGGTTTTGCTGTGTGAATATATTATCTACAATCAATTTTGGTGGGTTTTGCATAACCCACTGAGAATGATCTTAGTCCTCAGCATTTTATTTTTCTCCTTCCTGTGATCAGTACGGTTTAGTCTTTGTGTTAGTGGCTTTTGTACGAATTCCATCACATTCTTTGTAAACAAAAAATACCCGGTTCTGAGTCACACCCATGATTACAAAAAAAGATATTCCGGATCACATTCTTGGTAGATGGTGCCGACTGCTTTTCTACCCTATATGCGAATGGTATTACAAGCACGTTTTCTTCTCAAAGGCTGCCCTATGCATTTCAGGTAATATTTTTTCGGAAGATAAGCTTTGACTAGCTCTTAATCATTAAGTTTACTTTGTCAAACACAGTAACACGAAGAAAATTTCTTTAATGATTTTCCAGGTTTAGTTTTCAGCCATAGCATGGTCGAATTTGCGGTGTTGAAAATCTTAGAGGACTACCTCTCGTATACTTGGAGCAAGGAACATCTTGCAAAATCGACAGCAATTATTAATCTTCAAGATGGTGTATCGGCCGTATCAGCAGTTATTGTTGCTCATATTGCAGATTCTTGTGTAGGTCGTTTCAATATGATTCTCCTCTCCACCTTAACCTATATAACGGTAAGTCTTTGATTAGCGTATATTATGTACTTGGTTAGGTTGTGTTAATTTGGTCATAGACTTTTCAACCGTAAGTTTATTTTTTAATCTTTTAATAATGTGTCAAAATTGTCCTTATAAAAGTTAACGGTTAAAACATAATATTATTTTTATGCCAAATTGTTATGCAAGCTTTTAAAAAATTCCATTTACACATATTAGGCTGAAATTTGAAAATTCAATATATAATTTTTTCGAAGATAAAAAAACTAAATCAGTAATCAAATCTGAAAGAAAACGGAATGGTCAAGGCTCTGCGTCGTGCTTCCTACATTAGCTTCTGCTTCGGCACTTAAATGGTCAAATCGGACTTTAGGTTTTTGTAGATGAATTCCAACTTAAGATAATCACAAGAAACAAGAAAGCCCAGTATAGGACTATCAATAAAATTATAAATGAAGATAATTAAAATGGCAACCCTGCCATTTTATCTCTGTTTAATAGCAGAGAAGACTTAAAAAATAAGGGACCTTGGCATCATGATGTATTTCCATGCTTTAAAAGAAAGATCCTAGTTGTATAGAAAAAAAAAAAAGTGATATATCTATAATATTTTTACAGCAAATCGTAGATTGTAAGTTGTTATTGGTTTTAATTTAAACTTATTACTGAAATTACTTTTTTGCCCACTAATCACAACCCGTAACAACTTACAATTTATAATTTGTTATGAAAATATTATGAAAATGTTATGAACATAGCATTTCTTATAGAAAAACAGCATTGACATGCTTGATTGTGTATCCATGAGATATTTAGATTTGAAACCTAGTGAAATTAAATCCAAATGGGAGAAATTAGAAATTAAGAAAAGCAAACCTCTATAGGCTGCAATAAACTGTGATTCTGTTCAAAGAAGAAGAAGGTGGAAGAGTTTTGGCTTGCTTTAGGAGCTAAGACCTTCGTTGAATATGGAAGTTTCAAGTGATGTGGAGACTTGGACCGACCGACATAAAGTCGGTGTGGATTTGGGTGGGCAGTTGTCACCGGACAGGTAGAGAACTAGAGATTCTAACTGTGGGAGAGAGGGAGAATCTATCAAATGAGTTTTCAAATTTTTAGAACAAATTTGGTGTTTGAACTCTAAGAAATTGTTGTATATTTAATTTTTCAACCTAATATCCGACGTGTAAATGGAGTTGTTTTATAGTTGATGTGGCCATACATGTTATAATCCATGTGGTATGAAAATAATATTTTATTTGGTTGTCAACTGCTTCAATATTTTTTATCCTCCACTTAATGACACAGGCCTTTTTGACACAATACCAAATGGTTAAAAACTGAAACTCACTAGCCTAATTACTAGAGCTAATTAATTAAGACCCCCAAAATCAAATTAAGGCTTGATTAATTTTATGCATAACACAATAAAAGTGAAACATATGTGATTGGCGATTAATCAGCCGAAACCACAAGCTAAAGCATGTGCATACATAATTGAAAAGTAGTATAAAAACAAGTAGTAAGGGAGAACAGAGTGCAAACACAAGATAACATGCGATGTGTTATCGAAGAGAAAAACTAGAGAACACAGGAAAAAATCCTTCGCCGTCTGACAAGCCGAAATGATCCACTAGCAAATCAATTGGAGTACATGAATACACAAAGACTCTCCAAACCTAAGCTACCCAAGTACTTGAGCCCTCCGAGCTCTAATTACCAACGGACTTCACAGAATCTTGTCTTCGTTAGCTTTTCAAATCCCACAATTAATCCCAGTTGCACCGACCAAATATTGGAATGAACCCAATGCTTCCCAATTGCTCCAAAATAGCTCTCTACAATCTAAATGTGTGTGGATTGTGTTTGGGATAAGATCCTCTCGTGGGTATGGAAATTTGAGAGGGAAGAGAGTAGAGTCAACTAAAATAACTATGTAGTGGATTGATGGATGACAATCACTAATCCTCAAATGATGCATCTATAGTTTTGTCTTATAAAATCTTCTTACAATTTATTAGGCAGTGAGGGTATATATAGTGTGGGTGAAATAGAGGAAGACCCACAAGGAAATGAGGTGTGAAAGTGGCTGGAGACTTGCTGGGGGGTTTACCTACTCGCGAGCCAGTCGCTAGCCACCTTGGCATAACAGAATTTCAAATCTCACATGTGCAGCTAACATGCCTTCTAGTGACTTGATCCAGTCACTAGAACTTCTGTCTTGAGCAGTCCTTCACCAACTTGAATTCTAAACCGAGTACAGGTAAATAATTGAAAGAATTACAACCAAATTGGTACGGAATTGAAGCCAACAAAACTAATATGAAAAATCACAACTTAACAATGACTAAACTGATTCGTTCAAAAGGTTAAAGACTAAATTGATACACAATGTAATGGTCAAGGACCAAATACGTAATTTAGAGAAAACTTTTGGTGGAGGCCATAGAAGAAGGAAACATAAACTTAGAGAAGAAAGATAAACAGAGCTTTACAATGAATAGGACTTTTGAGTTTTAAGTGTTATGATTTTGTGTTGTAAGATGTATTGAACTCAATCCTTAACAAGGGTAATCGCTTTTGAAAAGTTTAGTACATATAAAAACCTTTTGTACATGTAGCTGTTGGGGATATTATACAAAGTAATAATGGAAGAACAAGATTAACACAAAAGACAAACAGAAAATAGATAACTTGGAGGCATTATATAGTTTTCCTTAAACAATATTTGCCCCCACATTATTGTTGCTAAAGAGTTATCGCAAATTTGTCCCTAGGATATAACCAAGATGTTGATTTCTACAGATAACAATTCTGGAGAATGACCACAGGATTTCTTGTGTTTCTCTCATACTTACTATTTGCAAGTGAACATAAGTCTCTATTTATACTCATAGAGTTATATTTCATCAAAAAGCACGTATGGAGAGCTAAAATGTTTCATAAAACCGTTAACAAGGCTTGAAACATTTTCAACATTTCTGAACAGTAACCAAAAAATTCTGTAGAAAGTCCTATTTCACGATTTTCGATCGGTCGAAAATTACTTTCGATCAGTCGAAAATTACTTTCGATCAATCGAGTTCTCTTTTCAATCGGTCGCTCGATCAGTCGAACAAAAATCGAATGGCGATTGAGACATCTAGAAACTCCAAGATTTTTCTTTATCATTTTCGATCGATCGAGCCAAAATTTCGACTGATTGAAAATGCTGTATTTTGAATTTTCATTTAGAAAATTCTAGAACTTGAATTTTTACTTTTTAAAACAATATTTTCCAAACTCAAACATCATTATTACAATCTATCGATGTATATAACTATATATACAACAGCAGCTACGAGTAGGAAATGAATTTGAACCTTTTGGTGTATAAAATTGCAAGTAAACTACTGACACAATTTCTAAATATGGAGCATTTTTTTAATTTAATGTCCAAATTATAGTTAGGATCTTTTAAAGTTACATGGACCTTGAGAAATATTCTCTTGAGCATTAGAAAATATTCCCGTTTGCCCAAGAGGTTTCACAAAAATCCAAACATCATTTTTTGTATTGTAGGGATTGGTGCTGTTAGGCTTCTCAACCAACGTCGGAATTTATGTGGGATTACTGGCCGTGGCATTGGGCAAATCCGGTCGTGATCCTGTTTTAAAAGACTTTCTTGCTGATCAAATGAGCGGGAAGAAAGATCTTCACAAAGACGAGGAAAGAATAGAAGATCGTAGAAAGGTTTGGTGGCGCATTGCTTGGTTTTTAGGCGCAATCATTGGGTTTGTCATAATGCCATATGATGATTCATGGGCAGCAACATTCTTGGTTTCCATCCTGGTTATGGGTGCAAGTTTTTGGATATTTTGGATTGGCTTCTTCTATTACGACCCACATGACCTAGTGCAGACCCCCCTTAATATTTGTTATAGAGTCTTTATGACAGCTATATCCAAACGGCGTCTAACCCTTCTACACGAAATGAGTTTCACGGGGACCTTACACCAAATGAGTTTCACAGGGACCTTACTGGTGGAATACTTTTGCCGCCAGAAGTTCAATTTTTCAGGTAGAGTGCTCTATGTTTGTGTGTGCGCGCTCGTGTGTGTGTCTCTGAATGGCTAAAATGTTGAATGCAGGTGGTTAGATAGAGCTACTATAAAGAGTTCGGGAGAAGAAGGTCACGGAATGTTTTGCACAGTCCAAGAAGTGAGTGATGTAAAGCGCCTTTTGACAATGATACCGATGTGGGCAAACTTTATTGCCTATTGCTTAATTAAAGCTACCGGAAACACTTTGTTTATTGAACAAAGTAACAACCTTGATATCGGTGATGATATTGGTGTCTTGATTCTCCTCCAGAACTTAATAAGCTTCGGTATACCAATACTGTTTGGGTGGCCCGCTTATAAAAATTGGTGCTGGATTGGTTTGTTCGATCGCATGTTGTACTGCAGCTTGGCAAGTGGAGATCCGTAGATTGTATTTAATAAAGGAAGAGGGAATTGATCCTGATGCAGTCGACCCAGAACAGACTATTTCCATGACTGTCTACAGCTTACTTCCACAATTTCTTTTGTTTGCACTAATGGTATCACTTGCGAAAGATGGGCTGGAGGAATTCGTGGATGACCACATCCCTGATTCAATGAAGAGATACGGGTCTGCGTTTAATGAATGTGTATTGGGTTTTGGATATTCTTGAGCATACCATTACTTGTACTATTTAGAAGCTGGTTCGGCGATACCATAAATAGGAGTCACCTACAAAGGTATTATTTAGTTTTAGTAATACTAAGTTCTATTTTCTTTGGCATTTATGTGTATCTTTCACCTAAGTATGCCCGCATGGAAGTAATTCCATCGGAGTCGAAGGATATGGAATTACTTGAATTGGAAGATGGTGCCAGAGACCAAATAGAATTCAAGCCTACTAAAAGCTCCTCTTACACCCGATGGAAAAGGTTGGTTAATGTAACAACTGCAACTCGCCGCTTTTCTTCGCCTTTAGCAACTGTGAAGGGTATGCAATCAACAACAGCAGTACAAAACCATGAGTCTATGGAGGAGGAACTCCCTTTGCGGTCCCATTTTCCATCTACTGAAGATGAGGAGATAGTCCCAGGTGATGAGCCAGGTAGCCTACAAAACTTATTAGCGGAAACTGAGATAGTCCCCGATGATTAGCCAAATTACCTACTGAATTTGGAAGATCTTGTGTATATTTGCATATTTCACGTGATCAAAGCCTCATATAGACCATAGCAGTGTAGTAGAGTAAACCCCCCTACCCCAAAAAATATATTATTGTAATCTGATGTAAAATTTCTTAGTAATGTTGATGTTGTTGTAAAAGTTTGTGTGTAAAAAATTAAACCTTTCATTAGTTTTGAACTTGTTGAATTTAGAATGGCATTTTAAACCTCTCTAAAAGAAATTTTATTTTATATAAAACAAACTACAATCCATTTGTACCTTGGATTCACCCCAGGTTTAATATACTATCATGGAAAAACATGTCAACAAGATCCTAACCCACTTTAAACGATGAGTTGGGTAGAATTGATTGTACGTATGGCAAAACATGAACCTAACTAGGAGTGTGCAAGCTATCACCGGAGCCAACAACACCGACCGGCACCGACCCTCCCACACCGCCATTGGCACCGACCGACGGAGCCGATGCCGGAGATCGGAACGCGAACGGAGCTCCGATGCCGGTGCGGTGAGAACATTGGAGACGCCACACCCCTACTGAGTAGAGTAGAGTCGAACCGAACCGATCTGCATATATTTTAAATTTTTTTGGGTAAAACGTCATCGTATTGGTTTGGGTTTATAAAAAAAAAAAAAAAAAAAAAAAACACAAAACACAAAACGGCACTGTTTTGTGTAGGTTTTCAGACACTTACCTCAGCTCCTCAGTCCTCTTCCTCACTATAAATTCACTCTATTCACACAGCCAGGGCCCTTAACTCTCTCTCTCTCTCTCTCTCTCTCTCTCTCTCTCTCTCGCCCCAACCGCCTCGCCTCTACCTCTGTTCGCAGTCTCGCCGGCCTGAGTCGCGCCTCGCAACAGCAGGCGCACCCTGCGGCAAACCACGGTAAATCGGTAAGCCATCAGCTCAGCCCCTTTCTTTTGGTTTTAAACTTTTAATGGAAACGGAGTGAGGGAGATGGAGATTGGAGTTACAGGTGTGTGAGTTCATTGAGTTGTTGACTGTGTGAGTGTTTTAGTGTTTGTGCGTGTGAGTGTTGTGAAATGTGAACTTGTGAATCTGTGATGAACTGATGATAAAGTGGTTAAGGTCAAGGAAACAGGAAAGTGATATTACATTACTACCAAAGTTATTATGTGCGTGTGAGTTGTGACCGTGTGAGTGTCGCTAGGCAATAAATCAGGAATAAGACCAAATTGGGACCACCATCGGGCAAACCAATAGAGCAAATAACCAGTGTAATGTTTATCAAAGTTAACAAACCAGGAATGAGTCATGGTATCATTTTGGTGAAGCATAAATCTGAACCAGGTAGTGATGTAATCATGGTAGGAATAAGGAATGGGGCAATTTGGCATTATTCTGGTTTCATTTGGAGAAGACCCCCATTTTTTCTCAGAAATAACATTAACAAT
Organism: Lithocarpus polystachyus; assembly: GCA_033629205.1. Lineage (NCBI taxonomy): Eukaryota > Viridiplantae > Streptophyta > Magnoliopsida > Fagales > Fagaceae > Lithocarpus > Lithocarpus polystachyus. The sequence continues at coordinate 4,485,821 of CM066165.1, forward strand.
ATAAACACTGTGGTAAATAATCTTGGAAGTATCAAATTTATCAGCAATGGTGTTAATAGTGATGGATTTCTCATGACGTAAGAGATCAAAATAATATTGTAAATTCTTTTTCCCATACAGGCTAACCATATCAATTTCAAAACTTTTATTAAGAGAAGTTAAAACTCTTAATTGGTTTTGAAAAATAGGAGGTTCAACAGTTTGAAAATCAGAACCAGAAGGGGACACAGACTTTGTCTCTTCTTCTTCTTCATTAGATTTCTCATAAGGAGAAGAAGGTTCTGGTTTAGTTGAATAAAAAGCAGTGCTAACTTGGGAGTTATCACTTGAAACTCCTTTTAGCTTCAAATCAGGTTTAACAAAACTTTTTTTGTAAATAATCAACAAGATCTTGATCTCTTTTGGAAATACTTTCAAATCCAGCAAAGGAATGTCTTCCTTCGTTGATTCTCAAAGATTTATCATCATGAAAACTTATTTTAACAGTTCCATCAAGATATTGTTGAATATTTGTAAGATCAGTTTCATGATAAATAGGCTTAGCAGGTGGTGAAACATTTTCCAATAACCATTCCTTAGGAAGGTTCACATCTTTCCAACGAATCATTTTTGGAACTTCAATTTTTGCATCAGAAGTTGAACATTGAATTAACATGGTTTTACTAGAAGGATCTTTAATATGAGCAGCTCGAGGATTTAACTGAAATCCCATGAGTCTATAATAAATTCGGCAAATAAGGGCAAAAGGTTTACTACCTTCATCCATATCATAACCAGAAGTTAACACATTTAGAGTCAAAGCTTTAATAATATTAGGATCATCAAGAGCAAGACAAATATCAGGGTAAACATCAAAGTAAATAGGACCATCATACAAAGAAGCAGTAATCATGCCAAGAATGCTATCTTTAAACTTTCTAAATCTAGCATCTCGTAAACACATCAAAGCAGAGGCATTAATACCTTTTCTTGTGAGAGGTTTAACAGCAACTTGAACAAGACCAATATGAAAATATTTCAATTTAGTGGCAAGAAATTCGTTAATATTCTTTTTTGAAAACAAACAATATTTTTCATGATGTCTTGAAATAGAAAAAGTTTGTTCAACAGTTCTAACTCGGTATTGAGAAAATCCAGTATTCTCATGCCAAGTAGTATTGTAAATAGTTTTAATATTCACTTTAGGGATATTCCATCTTCGAAAATCTAGAATTTCTTTCTCTTCAACAACTTGATCTTCTTCATTGATAATATCAGGAGGACAGTCAGTCCTGGAGCTAACAGAGGAGTTGGATCTCCACATCTTATCCATAAAATCTTAATTTTAACACTCAGTTATCATGTTTTTCCTTACAACCATTGCATTTCGTAACACAGTCAAAGAGAAAAAATTGCTTTTAAAACTTCTCAATCAAACTTCTGCTTTGATGTGTTTACGAGATGCTAGATTTAGAAAGTTTAACGATAACATTCTTGGCATGATTACTGCTTCTTTGTCTGATGGTCCTATTTACTTTGATGTTTACCCTGATATTTGTCTTGCTCTTGATGATCCTAATATTTTTAAAGCTTTGACTCTAAATGTGTTAACTTCTGGTTATGATATGGATGAAGGTAGTAAACCTTTTGCCCTTATTTACCGAATTTATTATAGACTCGTGGGATCTCAGTTGAATCCTCGAGCTGCTCATATTAATTTTTTTCTTATCGCAATCTTGACAGCTTCTCGACACCTGGTGGATCGATCGAGAAAGTTCCTGGACCCCCGATAGCTTCTCGACAGCTTGTGGATCGATCGAGATTTTATTCTTGCATCTGGTGGTTTGTTCCTCGACACATTCTCGACACCTGCATCTGTCTACAGCCAAATTCTCGACACCTCCCTCGACACGTGGCTTGACACCTCTCAACACCTTTATCTGTCGAGATTTACTGAGGTTCTATATATTGGTGCAATCCGAATTTCATTTCTCTCAATCTGTCTCTCGATAGCTATGTCTTTTCTCCTCTTTACTCAATCTCTCTCACTCTAAACCTCTACCTAAGTGATTTTTCAAGGCTTTTTCTACACTTTGTATGTTTCTTCTCCTTCATTTACATGCATTTCATGTTTTGAAATCTAGGTTTTGGGGTTTTTGAAAAATTTTGGGGTTTTTGAAAAATTGATGAGTTTTTGAGAAATTTTTGGGATGGGTTTTGAAGATTTGATCTTAAAAACTTCATGCATTGCATTTCATGTGCATTATAACTGTATTTTCATGCATTTAGTTGTGTGTTATACATGTTGAACAGCTTGTGTTGCCGGCCAAGTCGAACACAATGCTCCTTTGAGAACAAATCTCCACGGAAAAGCTCACTACCGAATGACGGCTAGTCCAATCAGCCAACCATGTAAAAATGATGGGATTGTGAGCAACGAAGTTCTTGCCGGTTATGTCAAAGCCCAATTTTCGGGCAATCAATAATGTCCGGCCTGGCCCAAATTAAGGTAGGCTGACCGGGCTCATGGATCACGAAGCGAGACCTTATACCTGAGGCCCAATAAAGGGTTGGGCCTGGACCGTACACCAACTATATTTTATAAGTACCTCCAAACATAAAATATTAGAACTATAGGCCAAAATAGATAAACAAATATATGAAACCTACTGTACGATACCACATTGAATTGTGTGATTTTATTGTCATGCAGAGACAGTTAATGATTCCCAGAATATTGTTAAAACTATGTACTAAGAGTCCAAGTATGAGCTAGCTTAATCAATCAACGAATTAATAAATGCAAGTTTAGCAAACTGTATAGCACAAATTTGTGTCAAACTCCACATTCCCTATATCTAAAAAGAGCTCATCAAATCATAATTAAATACAACCATAAAATCATTAGAAATTGATACAGAGTTGCTAATGAGCACTAGCTCAAAAGGCACCTACTTTTCTGTAAGAAAGGGCAAAGGGTAAGGCCATGGTTTCAAAACCCACTTAAGTGCACATGCAAACTTAACAATCAAAAAAGAAACTTATATAGAGTTAATCATCACATTGATCCTAAATTTCCCAGGTCAAAACACCATTGCTCTATATCAACTTCCTACAATCTTTTTTTTTTTTTTTTTTTAGATTGATAAGACTACACAAACACCCAGTGAATTTTAAACCTACATTGTTACCCTCCACCATTTCTCATGGGGGGATATTGTATCATTAGAGCGCTCATTGACCTCAATTCCCTACAATCCCTTATCAATGTCATATAATTCTCAATCAACGTAGGAAAGTATAGACTATGCAAAACACACACACACACACACACACACACACACACACACACACACACACACACACACATCTATATAGGAAGTCATCTGGGCAATCAGTGATTACCAACCAGAGCTAACATGGGAGCCATGAGCTGAGTCCCATGACATGTAAGGTCTTTTACTTTGGAAACAAGTATTGTTGGTAGACTGTTAGGATGCCAGCATCTCATCTCAGTGAAAATTCAGCTTTTTTTAAGTTTGTGAATCAAGGTTATTTTTCTGAACTAAAAATCCCAAATGTATTTTAGCCATCTCAATTCAAGGGGTTTCCATACAATGAAGTTCAAGGTGGCTTCCAATGGATTAGTAAGAATCACAATATTGGTGTAGCCAAATGTCACAAAAGATTCTAGGGCTGAGTTATATAATATATGTCTAAGAACATAAACGAGGAAAAAGAATTCACAAGTAATTTATAATTTTTTCTAAGTGAAGGCTAAGCCTAAACATTCATTGTATTTGAGTTCAAATATCATTGGGAGAACAGAGCCAGCTTAGTCATGAAGCTCTTAATAAGGGGTACGTGGCAATAATTCAAACTTTCAAGACATAGCAAATTCATGGTAAGAAAAATTATTTAAAACTTAAGGTATAAGTAAAAGAAAGAAGCCTTAAATAATAGTTACCTCCAACCACTGGTAGGATCTAGTTAATTCATAAGTTGCATAGCCACCATCAATATTCTACAGTGATCTAAGAACATCCATTAGAATGTTTATAACTCACCAGTAGGGGTGGCAATTTTTATCTTTATCTATGAACCCGCCCATTACCCACCTTATTTGGATAAGTCTTAACCCAACCCATTTAAATATTTGGGTTAAATGCGTAAAGACCCATTTGGTTATTTAATTAGATGGGTCTAAATGGATAAATCCACTAACACCCACTAAACCCATCTAAAATTTAAATTAAATAAACTTGAAGATCGGAGTGAGGAGGAGAAGAAGAAGAAGAAGATGGTCGCGAAATGCAGCGTTTCGAGCCCCGTCAAGGAGATCTCCGGTGGCGGCGACGATTCAGTGTTTCCGACGAAAATTTCTGTGAAGAAGAGGAGGAAAGTGGTGGTCGAGAAGGCAGAGGGTACAGCGACGACGAGCTCAAAACGTGCACCACTGGTCCGAAGAGAGTCGAGCTCAAAGATCGGAGTGAGGAGGAGAAGAAGAAGAAGATGGTCGCGAAACGTAGCGTTTCGAGCTCCGTCAAAGAGATCTCCGGCAGTAGCGACGATTCAGTTTTTTTGGCGAAAATTTCTGTGAAGAAGAGGAGGAAAGTGGTGGATGAGAAGGCAGAGGGTATGGCGATGGCGAGCTCAAAACGTGGGAGGGTGAGGGTCCAGTTTTGCTAACATTCAAGCAACTAGTGATGGTGTTGTTGGCTTTTTCCCTGAATTATATGTGATGGTGTTGTTGAGATTGCTCTGAATAAGAGCTTTTTCTGGGTTGTCAAACATTCAAGTAACTAGTGATGGTGTTGTTGGCTTTTTCCCTGAATTTAAAAATTATAAAGTGCCTCTAAAAATTTACGCTTTTTTTTTTATTCCAAGAGAGTTAAGAGAGAAAAGAAAGTTTAATTTAGTTAGAAAAGTGTTTCAACACGTGCCTTGTGTTAGTGGCAATATTAAAATTAAATGGGTTAAATGGGTGGGTTACTAATTAAATGGGTTGGGCGGGTAATGGATAATAACTTTATATATAAACGGGTCATAAATAGATAAATGGGTAATTACATATCCAACCCATTTATGATCCAACCCGCCCATTTGCCACCTCTACTCACCAGCTACTGAATTGCATAACTAATCTGCTAACAATACCAGAGACAAGCAAACTAAACAAAAAAAAATATCACAAAAAAATGGAAGACCAATAAAGTCGGGTGCACATATCATGCAGAAATGTTCGTATACCAAACTCTTTTCTTTTGAGAATTACGTAAAACTTCAAAGCTTCAATGTGCCACATTCTATTCTATGTTTACTTCACAAGTTTAGATGTATGATTCTAGAAAGAGTAATAAAACATTAAAAAACAAAAACAAAAAACAAAAAAAACAAAAACAAAAACAAAAACAAAAACAAACTACATCCTTTCTTGGAGGAATTTCTTTTCTTCTTCCACTATTATCTGCTGAACATATCTATCTGAATAAAAAAGAACAACCAGAGGTATGAGAATTATGAACTTCAAAGTAATGTCTATATTTTTCAAAGAAAATCAAACAATAAATGTTCAGGTTAATATTTTCATCATTTGTGAATAAATGATAAATCCTTGGATGTTCAGAGTTCAGTACTGCCAACACCTACATTCTTTAGATACTAAAATATTTAAGCAAGCCCAAGCTGAAGGCACAATTAGCTGCCATCAGTGAGGGAAATGTACATATTATAAATTACTCTAGTCACTTATACCCAGATGAACAAAGCCTTGAGTTAAACAGCTGACTTAAGTCAATTACAAGAATCATGAGAGTAAACTATTATGTCTTTTTTCAATCTGTTAACATTTTTTTTAAAACTTGCTATGTCAGACTCCAACTTTGAGCTTCTAAAAATGCAACATATCTAACAATTACCTGTAAGGAAAGGATAACATTTACAACATCATATAATCGCTTCAAATCAAGAAATAACAAATACAAAAAATCAGTTCATCTTACAGAAATTCGTGTAGCAACAAAACCAGCCTTGACAAGAGATTGGTCCAATCCTCCTTTATGAACCCCAGATTTACTGGCTTGAAAGTGCCCAAAAGATCCTAAACCACCATAATAGATTATAAATTGAACTGCCACATACTTTATAAAAACTGTAAAGTAAAATACAAAAATATGAGGGTATTTGGATTGGTCCATGTGAAGACAAATGCACTTGAAACACATCGACCGTCACACCATTGCTTAGAGTTAAAGGAATCTCAAGCTATGCTTTTCACAAATAAAATATTAGACTTCAAAAAGTAAATACCCAAAATAGAAAGCAATCAGACATCTATAGAGGTAAAGTCTTTATCAAATACCTTTTCATGATAGAAATAAAAGCAAATAATTAAGTCTAGAGAGACAATCAATGTGTATCATACAGTTTATAAGAACCAAATAGTTCCATTAATTCAATGAGGACGTGGATGATAAGAACAGATGAATGCGAAGACATGCTATACATAAATATGAAAAGGAGGAAAGTTATTCTATTATCTACTTAACAAGAAAATTGTTCTCAAAGCACCCAATCAAACGACGAATTCAACACTGACACTCAAAATGCTCTCACACCCACGTTGTTTCATAAGCTATTTATCATATTATTAATTTATTCAGATCCATACCCATATATCTAGACACCAACCCAATTCCCCCAAACACTAAAAGCCCTAAAAAAGTTTTGTAAATGTGTATGGCACAACAATTTAGTGAAAAAGCAAGCTATAATAATCATATACAATAAAAGTTTCAAGGTCCAAATATCTATTCCTTAACACTAGTCAAACTCAATTGTTAGAAAAAATCTAACAGATTAATCAATAGCTATAGTTTTCAGATCTAAAATCGATGGGCTAGCATAAATAGCTTTAACACAAAATAGAAACCAAATAACAAAAAACCTGATATACCGATGCTATACATGTGAATAGAAAAATGAACAATAAAAACATAAACCCATAAAATACGATTGATCTAAAAAGTCCAAAACATGTAAACCTAATATACAATACGCTATTGAATAGAAAATGAACAATAAAACATAAACCCAGGAAAACATTCCCAAAACAAAATGATTGATGTAAGAAGTTCCTTCTCTTTCGAAAAACAAATTTCCAGATCAATCAATACAGATTAAACAGAAAAGTCAATATGAACCATCATCAAATCCAATCCCATATAGATCTAGATGGAACATCACAAAAAACAACATAAAGATCACTATGCTAAAACAATGAAAAGTTCAAAGAAATCCTTTTTTGAATGTGTCCAAAAACCACAAATCTCACATGAAACTAAAAAAACTAATTCAAACCCAGAATTCATACCACCAAAAAAAGAAAACGTAAAATTGTAGAGCAGCCTACTGGAGCTACAACTACCTCTTAAAAAACACTGGAGCTACGGCTACCTCTTAAAAAACAGGAAGCCCACTAGATCAAGAGCGGCGATATCGTGCTGGATTGTAGAGCAGCCCAACTCACAACCAAAGAAAACAGAGAGGTAATTTTTGTGAAGCCGAATACACAGTGCACTGCAGTCATTATAAAAAACCAAAAAAGAAAAGAAATCAAACTAGGTAGTGAATTTGACTTTGTAAAATCAAAATAAACCAATATGGCAAAAAGTAAGTCATTTAGGGAAACTCAAACTGGCAAAGCAAAATGACAGCCTCAATGAAAACCCATAAAAATAAGTACTTTAATTCAGAGTTCATAATACAGCTGCATGTGTACAAAAATTATATATAAAAAAAACCCTCAAATTCTATTGTGTTCTATAATATTATTCTAAGCAACATTTATATGTACAAATGTGATAAGGAATTGGTAGAAAAGAATAGCTAATAATCAATGGTGAAAATAGACTACAGAGGCAGTTAGATTTAACAAAGTGAAGGTTAAAAAAAGCACCTTTGGTTCCTTCATGAAGTGCCTTGGCAACACGAAAAGGGGTCTTCTTGAGACCCTAAACCATGCAATAGAACTCTGACAGCATCTTCAATTGCTATAGTCTCTGGCTATAGTTTCACTCCATTCTCAAGCTCAAAATCCCCACAATCACCAATCTGAGGAAATAAAAACAATATATATCAATAGTTATATAGACATATATGTACAAACAAATTCAATGTTATAATACCTTAAAAAATTGAAAGAAAAGTAGAGAGAGAGAGAGAGAGAGAGAGAGAGAGAGAGAGAGAGAGAGAGAGAGAGAGAGAGAGAGAGAGAGACTTGAAGAAGACGAGAAGGTATTTTTTGGATTTTGAAGAAATTGATCTGAGGCTGAACAAACTTTTTCTCTCACAGACAAAGACACAGTAGCAAAAGCAATGCAATCCCTTAAAGCCAAACCAAAACCCCAAAGAATTTACGTCATTGTACACGATTTTGTCGACGAAGTCTGGTTCTCTCTATTTCTTCCTCTCTCAAACCCTCTTGCCCTTTCCCTCTCTTGCTCGTCCCTCTCTCTCTCTCTCACCAATTTCCCATGGGTGCGAGTCACAGTGCTTAGGTGGTCACTGTGGGTCACTTGGTCATGGTGGGTCTGAGTCGTGGGTCACAGTTTGGTGGTGGATCGGATTTGGTAGTGGGTGAAATTTTGTGATGGCTAGATTTTGTGTTTGTGATGGTGGTTGTTTTGTGATTTGTGATTTTTGATGGCTGTCTTTTGTGATTTGCTGGTTGTTTTCTAGTGGTGGTGGCTAGTGGTGGGTTGATTTTGGGTTGGGGTTTACGGTGGTGGCAGGTGGGTGGGTGATGGTGGCTGGTGGTGACTGTGGGTTTGCTGTGGCTTGGGTTGGCTAGTGGTGACTGTGGGTTTACAGTGGTTTGTTTTTGTTTGTGATTTGGTGGTTGGGGGTTGGGTGGTGGTGGTGGTGGTGGTGGCTGTGGTTGTGGGTGGTGGTGGTGGTGGTTGTGGCTGTGGGTTTGTGGGTAGTGATAGAGATGAGATAGTGAGGAGATTTTCGAAGTGTCTGCGAGAGAGAGAGAGTGTGTGTGTGAGAGAGAGAGAGTGTGTGCGTGTGTGCGTGGGAGACTAAACGAAAAGGCGCAAAAAATGAAAAGGGAAAAAAAAATAGAGGGAAAATTTAGGGTTAGGTGCGGGCAATTTGAGGGTCTATTGCGGCAGGTCAGTGTGGCCTGCCGCAATATCTAAACTTCACGCCGTTAAAATAGGTCTATTGCGGCGGGTCATTGGCCCGTCGCTGTAGTACGCTACAAAATACTAGACCTATTGCGACGAGCCAATGTCCCGCTGCAATAGATCTCATGTACAATGGTGGGCCAAAAACGCGCCGCAATAGGTGACATGTAGCGGTAGCTTTTGCACCCGCCACAATAGGCCCGTCGCAATAGGTCGTTTTTTTTAGTAGTGATAAAATGGAACAAAATGAAGCTGGAAGGTGCCTTGGAGGAGGTGATGTCAGATAAGTAACATTGAATTGTCGAAGATGTCATTGCGATCAATTTTGCATTCATATTGTCACAACAAATAGAAGTAGCAAAGGTGAGAGAGACAATGAAATTTTGTAAGAGCCAACGTAACTGAACAAGTTTTGAGGTAGTGTCAACAGGAGCACAATATTCAACCGTAGTATTAGTGTAGGCAACCACAAAATGTTTCTTACTACACCAAAAGATAAGGAAAGAGGCAAGGAGGAAACAACACCTAGTAGTATACTAATACATTTAATGTATCTTCCATGTGTCAATAATAAATGGAACAAAAAACTCACCCCTAAATTTTCACTATTAATTCCACCAATATATGCATTCATGGAGGTTTCTTGGAAAAAAAATACTAATCGTATGCCAATAAATTTTTTGTATAGCAACCGGTTGGTCCGTCCTTTAGTGGAAGTACAATTGAAGGGGGAAAAAAGAGAGCTATAATTACCATTACCATGATCAAATGGGAAAAAACTGAAAACAATAAATTTATTGTTTATGAGCATGAAAATTGGTTACTCCTATAAAATTCATTCGAAAAGAAAAGAGGAAATAAATACAACTTAAATGGGTCTTACTCATTTTCTTTAGGAATAGCAATCAATTGATCTTATTCATCATATCAATATATATATATATATATATATATATATATATATATATATTTTGATCTTATTCAAGTGGAAAAATAAAAGAAAAAAAGAAAAGAGAAAATATACATTGCAATTCACAATGAATATCAATATTCCTCAACTTACTGAATATTGAAATACTAAAATACGTGCAACGGAAGTTAGTTGGCTTTTAAGGTTTTTTATTTTTATTTTTTATGTTTTTTTGTTTGAGAAGAGAGTTAGCTTTTAAGTTAGGAGATACCGGATGGTGACTCTGAAACTGATTTTCTATGGTAAAAAATTATCACGATCATAATTTTTGTTATATATTATTTATCAAGATCTTAATTTAGTTGCCATGTGATTCTTAAAATAATATTATGAAAAATTTAGTGGCCACGTGATTCTTAAAATAATAATGTTAATAATTTAGTAGCCTTCTTAAAATGATGACATTAATAATTTATATACTTGCTAGCCATGTGATCTTTTATATATATTATTTAAAATCAAACATACATATATAAGGGAAAAGAAAATCAAACATACATAGGAGATTTTAACACATAAACACACCACATATTTCAGTTAAAAGTTAAGAACATTTAAGAGATGGTGAAGTAAGTTATATTACACACGAGCAACAACCTTAGGCCCAAGCCAATTTTGTGTCGGATGTCATTTTAATTTGGCCAAGAGAACAAAATATTGGTGTACAGTTTCAAAATTACTGCTATATATGTTTGTATTTATTTATGTAGATATGAATTTATGAAATTTTATATTTATCAACATAAAATTTAAAATTTACATATTTATAAACCTAAATATTAGTACAATTACATTAATTCAATATATTAATTTAAATAACATATTTTTTTAACATGTGTTATTTTTCAAATTTTTAACTTTTAAAATTTTTTTTGTTGTATTGACAAAAATGTCACTACTGACCAAAACATCCAAATATCCCTAGTATCATGCTTGACTTTATGGGCCTGTTTGGTTGGTTTGTTTAAAGGCGAAACTACAATGTTGGTCCCTCAAGTTTATCATGTGTGCAATTGGTCTCTCAAGTTTAAAGCGAGCACAATTAGTCCCTTAAGTTTAAAATTGAGTTGTATTAGTCTTTTTAATAACTGTCGTTAATAGTATTACTTACGTAGCTAACAAAACAATGAGTTGACATTTATTTTTAATGATGTGGCATTTTTTATTAAAAAATTACAAAATAAATTTACACAAACAATATTTACAACCCAATAACAAATTAAAAAAAATATTTCTACTGATTGTACAAAGCACTGACTTGTCGCTGGTGGGATGCACTTTCATTCTGAGCCCAAGGAGGAAGCTCATCCGAATCTGGCCTAGCCTATGAAGGGATTTTACTTTCTTCTTCTTCTTCAATCTTCTTGTTGCTTGACTCTTTAGAACTTTCAATCAAAGCAACCACAAAAAACACTACAAGAAAATTGAGCTATAAACCGCTGCAACAAATCTAGCCTTTTCTGGTGTACTACAGTGGCGCTATATAAACTGCCGCAATATACGTGTTTTAGCAGTGTTAGACTTAGCTAAAGCGGCACTTTATAAAACTGCTACAACAAATATACCCTTTTGTGGCATACTACAATGGCGATATATAAAATCGCTGCAATATATAAGTTTTAACGGCATTTCTATTACTTATAGCGGCAGGTTGGATGACCGCCGCAGTTGATACTTTTTTGCGGCACTTTTTCTTAGTTATAGCGGCGGTTTGGATTGCCGCAATAGACCTTTTAATTGCCTACGTCTAGTGCAATGTATCCTTCTGTTGTTTTGGCCTAAGCGCCATTTTGGCTTTTCATTTCCCTCCACTTTTCATTTTCCAATGTATCCCTCTGTTGTTTAGCTCTAAGAGAAACCCCCCCCCCCCTCTCTCTCTCTCTCTCTCTCTCTCTCTCTCTCTCTCTCTATATATATATATATATATATATATAAATAGGCATTTTCATCACCAATCCTTTACCATCGATCACCACTAATGTCCTTCGCCAGCATCGCTAGAAAGATTTCTCGACTGTCATCAGCTGCCATCACCATCGCTGGCAGTAACCAAAAATAAATATTTTAAAATTTTCCCACTGTTTTTTTTTTTTTTTTCCTTTCCCTTGCCTAAACCTATCACTTTAGCGTCCAACCTTTTCATTTCTCATCCATTGGTCTCCCTCTCAAAAAAAAAAAAAAAAAAAAAATTAAATAAATAAATACACTCTCTCTCACTCTCAAAATCTCTCATCACTCTCAAAACCCAGTGATCGATCTTCCCACCACCACCTCGCATCCTCACTGCCAGGCATCCTCACTCTCAAAATCCTGCTTGGGTCTCTCTTTGTTAGCACTCTCTACCGCCGCTTACCGATTAAAGGCCCAAAGATAGCCGTTGAGACTTGGACGGAGCCAAATGCTTAGCTTTTGCCATTGACAGCATTGACGAAGCTAGATAAAAATTAGTTCTTTTTTTTTTTTTTTTCTTTTTCAATCTTAATGATATCAGATTTTCTTTTTTGGGTAATTCGTATTATTATTATTATTATCATTATTATTATTATTATTATTATTATTTTGGAATTGTATTAGTCTTAAGGATTTTGCTAATAAATTGTAAATTTTTAGAAATTCAATTTTTTAAAAATTTTTATGTGATTTATTATTTATTTAAATGCTGACTTGGAATTTTTAACATGCTAAATATGATTTTTAAAATTTTTTTTAATAGCCATGTCAGCATTTAGTGTGTAAACAGTGCACTCCATTACCACGTAAGCAATTTCTAAAAGTGAGATGATGATAAGGATTAAATTGGAATGCATTTTCCATTTTAGGGACTAAAATCGATAAAATAGAAAATTAAGGACCAAAATAGAAATGATCCCAAAATATAGGGACAAAAAATGCATTTATGCCTCTTTTTTTTTTTTTTTTTTTTTTTATCCTTCTCACACAAAATTTCCCACGCCTAACTATTTTTTTAACTCTTTCCCCCCAATTGTCTTTTCCCTTCCCACAAAAAATTTTCCAAAATTTTTTTTCCCACTTACATCTTTCATTTCCCACACAAAAGGGCCTAAAAGCCGCAGGGTGTCTCCCCGCCGTAATGCCCCTCAACAAGTGCAGGCTCTGTCTCCTAAAACTCGAACACTTCAAAGACTATCTTCTAATGGAGGAAGAGTTCGTGGCCAACCAAGAGAGACTCAAACCCCAAGAGAAGAAGAACGAGGAGGACCAATCTGTTGGAAAATTTGGTTTTGCATCTTATACAAAACACACAGCAGAAGCAATAAACATATATTTATTTCATTCATGATTGATAACATGCACTATGTAAATTTTAGAATTTAAGAACAAGATAGCGTACCTTGGTGCGGTGAAATTCAAAACAAAAGATTAGAAGTACTTGGGAACACTTTTAATCTTCACTCCAATTCCACTTTACACCCAAGAAGTGTGGTCTCTCAATTAGTTTCCAAGGGAGAATAATCGAGTGGTTTCACTCACACATACACACACTTTCACAATGATGTTTTTTTTTATATTAAAAAATTCTGTATGTTTCTCCCTTTATAACTAACTAATTATCTAATTAGGCTAGCCTATTAGGCCTTTCCAATTTGGCTTTAGTGTGTGGCTTGAAGTGGGACCAAAAGGGAACAAATAAGACTCTAGCTCCAATGGGCCTTGGGCTTTTCTGTCAAGTTTTAACAAGTCCAAAGTTATCATTAATTATATTCAATACCACTATAAGAATATAATTGCACCCTAAGCCTTATTAACAAATTATATCCCAAGACTTTATTATACATGCAACCCTTTCATTAAAATATTCGTAGTAATACAAAGTCATGAAAATTGACTGCCACTTTGAAAATTACTACATCTTAATCCTTGAGTACCCGGGTGTAATCCTTTATGTTATTCATCATATATTTATGAAATCCAATTTCATAAATATATACTTTAGTAACTCCTTACTAAAGTGGTTGAGCCCAACACTTTGAATAACCAAACCCATTAAACTTATCTCAATGGAATATTTTATATCTCCGTTAAGAGATTATAAATTCCATCTTGAGAATATATGTTCCATCAATACTAAATGCGACTGCCCAACATATTGAAGTTTTGATCGTAACTTATAAATCTCACTTATGATATATCAAAGCAACCTACACCTCATGATTAGGTCCATTATTCTCTCAAGATTTAGAGTTGATGTAAATAGAAGTCGTGATATTTATTATTCATTTGACAGTCGTTAGGAGAATAATAAATCTCACAGCGGTGTAGTTCAATATTTCTTAACTCTTAAAACATAGTAATATACCAACTAGAAGTCTCCACTTCCATGATCGAGACAAATCATCTCAGTTGATATGTTATAGTTTTCACAGATTAATGCCTAATGTCATCACTAACTACGAACTAAAATTTTGAGTTTACAAAGAACTTATGATTTATATCTTCTGTGACTAAATCACATAAATCACATACTATGCATCTCATGGGCTAAGATAATGTCCCATTAGTTCATTTATAGATAGTCTCATATAATTAAACAATTTAATTATTTATGACATGCCAATAAATTGGATTTTAGGGCATAAACCCTAACACAATCTAAGTTCGACAATCTCCGTGGGTTCCCCATGAGTGTCGAAAATCTTGAAGAGCTCATCGATGAGAACAATGCCATCGTGAGTTTGTCAGTGGGGTCTCCATTTTTGTCCACCGTGGACTCTTATGAACTTCTTCATCACTATTCTTTGTTCTTCTCCATTAGATATGTTTGTTGTGTGAATGTGTTAAATTGTGCATCTAATGGGTTTGGTATTATTGTGGGATGTCATGTAAAGTAGTGAATTGTGGTGGTGAAGAATTGGTATCACTAAGAGATTTTGATAGGGAATGGTGACGATTCCAGTTGTTTTTTTTCCCTCTAACCATTTTGCAAATTGAGTAAGCCTTTTTCTTCTTTTTCTTTTTCAAAAAATATTGACTTGCGTAAATGCTTCCCTTTATCTTTTTTTGGGTTTTGACATTGCATTTCAATGAAGACCCAATAGGAATTTTGATTTAAAAAAAAAAATTTTGACCGAGTTTGACCAACTTTACTTTAACCGTGCTTTTTTGGTAAATTCAACAGTTTGATTATGACCATAATATACTAAAATTAACCTTTCATAACATTTTTCAAATCCAACGGTTAGATTTCAAATCTAAGTATGACGTATGATGGACATATGTTGTGTACCTGCATGGTAAAAAACTTTGATTGGCTCCGTTCTCTAAACCTCTAAAATTACCCAAACAACCTTGAATATCTAAAATGACCAAAATATACTGAAATTTCTAAAATAACCAAAATACTCCTTAACTTCTTAAATGACCAAAATTGTCATTATAGAGATTTTTTTGGGGGGGGGGGGGGGGGCTGTGGTATTTTTGTCATTTTACCAATTTCGAGCTATTTTTGGTCATCTTAGAAGTTTCAAGGTACTTTTGCTCATTTTTGAGGTTTTGAGAGCATTTTTGTCTTTCTAGATGTTTTAGAGGGGTTTTTTTTTTTTTTTTTTTTTTTTTTTTTTTTGTCATTTTAGAGGTTTCAAAGTATTTTTGGTCATTTAAGAGGTGACAGGGTATTTTGGTCATTTTATTCATTTCGAGGTATTTTTATCATTTTAGAGGTTTCAAAGTATATGTTTTTTTTTTCTCATTCTAAAGGATTTGAGGCCATTTTTTTTTTGGTGTCATTTTAACGATTTCAGGAGTATATTAATTATTTTTTTTTGTCGCTAAAAAAATCACCTTAAAAATAAAATTTTTAAATAAATTTCAGCATATATTTTCACTTCTTACATATTTTAATTTTCACTTCCCACACTTTTTTTTTTCACTTCCCCCCAAACACTTCAGCAAAATATATCCTTTTTTTTTTTTTTTTTTTTGTTAAAACTTAAAACAAATATTTAAAAATAAAAATTTTAAATAAATTTCAGTATAAACTTTCACTTCCCACACATTTTAATTCACTTCCCAAACTTTTTTTCACTTCCCGCCGAGCACTTCAGCAAAATATATTACCCTTCTTCTTTTTTGTTTTGTTTGTTTATTTGATTATTTTTTTTATTTTATTTTTTTGCTAAAACTTAAAACAAATATATGGGTCTCTCTCTCCACTACCCACTGCCGCCGCTGCCCAGAACCCGCCGCCGCCGCAGCTAGAACCTGCTGCTGCCAACCCCATCCTCTTCGCCCCTCCTCTCACTCCTCTCCTCACCATGATCTCCCCTCTCTCTCCCCCTCCCCTCACAATCCTAGTTGCCACTTCGGTTGCCACCCCTCCCTCTCTCCTCTGCCGCCTTCTCTTCCCTCCCCCAATTTCGACATCTACGCTGTAAGTTTGTTTCATTGAGTTTTTGTTTGGATTTTTTCTGCAAATTTTTGTTTGAAATCTGTCACAGTTTTAATGGGTTTTGTGGTATTTGATTTGTTTTCACTTGTTTGTGGGTAATTTTTGAAATCTGTCACATCTACGCTGTGTTTTTTCTTAAAGGAATGGGAAAAGGAAGCAGTAGTGAGAGTGAGAGTGGGAGTAAGGCCGATAATCGCGACGCATACTTGCAGCCTTCTGCATTCTGTCGTGTTCCTGAAATCGCCTCTTACTAAAATAAACTACTCAAATGATCTTTCAAAAAAAAAAGAGATCCATTTGTTTATGTTTTGTATTTTTTGCTTAAAGGAATATAAAATTTCTATATAACTCTAAGGTTGTAAGGTTAATTGAGAATACTACAAGCTATGGCCAACGTGACTGATAGCCAATATTACTTGTTTTGCTTTCTCCTCTTGCTCCTCTCAACTCTCTTGTTTCACTTTATTTTCAACAAGCTTCTCAAGCTT
Organism: Lithocarpus polystachyus; assembly: GCA_033629205.1. Taxonomy (NCBI): domain Eukaryota; kingdom Viridiplantae; phylum Streptophyta; class Magnoliopsida; order Fagales; family Fagaceae; genus Lithocarpus; species Lithocarpus polystachyus. The sequence continues at coordinate 4,502,855 of CM066165.1, forward strand.
AAAACCCATCCCAAACTCCCTCCAAGCCCACTGGCTTTACCAATTATTGGTCATCTCCACCTCCTTTCGTCAACATTTTACAAATCCTTGCAAAATCTCTCCACCCAATATGGCCCTATTTTCCATCTCCGCCTTGGCTTCTTTCAGTGCATTGTGGTTTCATCGGACTCAATGGGCACTAAAGTATTTAAAACTCATGATCTTTCTTTCGCGGAACACCCAAGGACATTATTCTTAGAGAAGATGCCATTTGGAAAATCTGGATTTTTCAATGCCCCATACGGTGATTATTGGCGGTTCATCAAGAAATTGTGCATGACTGAACTTCTTTCAACTGGACAACTTGTTAGGTCCCGAGTAGTTCGAGAGAAAGAACTTGAACGTTTCTTGCATAATGTTTTTGAGAGTGCAAAGTGGAAAGAGGTTGTTGATTTGAGTGATGAGCTTATGAAGCTAACAAATAATATGCTCTGTAAGATGGAGGCAGGCGCAAGTTGTACAGAGAAAGGTGCTGATGCTGAAAGGATTAGAGAGATGATAACCGAAGCCTTTAGGGTTGGTTCAAAAACATTTTTTGGAAATATGTTGAGACCCTTTGGTATATTGGCTTTCTGGTTGTTTGGAAAGCAAGTTATAAATGTACAACTAAGGCTTGATGAGCTCTTTGAAGGGATGTTGAAGGAGCATGAAGATCAAATTGAGAAGAAAGACGCTCAGGATTTTATGGATATATCATTGAAGGTGTATAAAGATGACAAGGCTAAGGTCAAATGACCAGAACCAATCTCAAGGCCTTAATAGCGGTGAGTTTTTTCTTTACCATAGCTTTAATATAAATTGTTAGGGAGATAAATTATTAAATATGTTGAGGAGTTTCGTTGAGTAATCTATATATCTATATAAATAATAATAGGTGAAACGGAGAATAACTCAAATTTGAATTTTAAATTAGAATTTTAATTTCGTGCCAAGTGTCTTAAATTATTTATTTTTTAAGAGTTTTATTTCTTAATTTTAGAATCAAATATGAGACTATATCATAAATATTCATACAAATGATTTATTAAGTACAAAAATTAAAGAGTCTAGAATAAATGAATTAAAAAAAAAAAAAAGGTGTTTCACAATAATTAAAAAAAATGTTAAATTGACATTTTATACCTAATAATATTCTTACAAATTTTTTTAAAGAGTTAACAAAATATAAAAATGGCTATCAATAGTATTTAAATTATATATATATGAATTATATTATATATCTTATTGTATATTTTTAAGTGTATCCATGCACATGCATGGAGTTACAAGCTAGTTAATATAACACATAGAGATACACTTTAATTCAAAAGGCTTAAACCTAATAAGTATGTGTTTAATTATGTTATATTAGTCACTCATTCTTCTAATTATTATTTAATGTGAGACTTCACTCACACATTTATACTCAACATATATAAACCATGATAAATTATCACTATCCTGATATAATTATCAATTTGATCAACATTATAAATATTGTTGGCTATTTTGGATTAGCCAAGAGAATTCAAAATTTCTGTATTATATTCGTGTACCATATTGATTTGGTTATCTATCACCATAGATTTATGAAAGCTCAAAATTGTGTGAAAACACAAGAGCTGTTTAGGCTCCGAAATTAAAATATTACGGTTTGATTGATTTTACTCAAACTTAACTCAAACTTAAACTAAGTGTGGAATGGAGTAAATGTGAGCGAACAAATAAAACTACTTTAACCCATATTCATCAAATCACAGCAGTAAAATGAAAGTTAAAAGAGTAGGGAAGAAGAATGCAAACATAAGATAACACACCGATTTGTTATTGAAGAGGAAACCAAAGTACTAGGTGAAAATCCTCTCCGCCGCCCTCCAAGCGGTAAATCGATCCACTAGAGAATAAATTGAAGTGCACGAATAACAAAAGATCCTCCAAGTCTAGTCTACCCCATGTACTCAACCATTCTAAGCTTCTGCTCCCAACTGACTTCCCCAAGCCTTGTCTTCTTTATCTTTCTGGATCACATAATTCAACTCGATTGCATCCACCAAACAAATGTCTTCTTCTAATGCTTCCCAACAGCCCTAAAACCTCACTTTTCATTCAGAATGGGTATGGTAAGTGTCTGGGCTGTCAACCTCTTAAGGATTTGGAAATAAAGATGTAAGAGTTGAGGAAAACCATAATGGATTGTGTAGATGATTGTGAGTATGACAATCTTTAACTCTCAAGGGTTTTGTGGTTATAGTTTTCTCTTTGAAAAGCACTCCTCAACATATGTAGGTAATGTTGGTATATATAGTGTGGGTGAGGATGTAGTGGAGCAGATATGACAAAATAGCAAAACAAAATGTTTTGCGGGTATCTCGTGAGAAGGCCTTACCCGCGAGACACTCGCGAAAACTAGCTATCATCATCTATCATGACTCTTTGCATTCCAGTCATGTTCTGAGCACACGCTTCACTTCATGGGAAGGCTACTCGTGAGCTACCCGTGAAAACATCTTTGATTTTCAATTTGTTTTGAGTCTTCACACTCTCTTTTACACACAACCCTTACAAAGAAATCCTTCATAACATATATGGTACATAAGATTGAACAAAATTACAATAAAATTTGACATGGAATAGAGCCAACACAAAAATAGTTGTAAATCACAACTTTACAATTTATTTTTAGAGAGATGGAGATTTTGAAAAAATTATATTTTAATCCTTATAGATTTAGGGTGGCTAAAAACTAAACCTTACACAAAAATTTTCAAATTCAATGTTATATTTCAAAAATGCTTAAACAAAATGATGTCGCAATCTTGTGGTCATTCGTCACATGTGCCTACCATACAAAAATGTTATTTCCTTATAAGCCACACAAAATGTCTTTTTCTTTTTTAGCCTTTTTTATAGTACGGCTTTATGTGTAAAGGATTTATAGTTTGAATCGAACTAGTTTTGAAAGTGTGAACTTTAATTTGAAACAACTTTTAAAATGTAATTTACTTATTTTTAATAAAATATTTCAATATTTTATTTGTATTTATAAAGCATTAAAATAACCAGAAAAAAAAATCTATTAGGTCATGCTTTTGCATTGTTTTCATTAAATCCATTAAGCTTGGACATTGTTAAATGGGCCCAAAAGAGGGAAAAAAAAAAATTCCAAAACTCTTACTCTTTGTATATAAATAAGCACACAGCCAATTTAAGACATGCGAATCACATAAGACCATTTCAAAGATATAGAAGATATGTAGTGTCATGCCTCAAACCCGGAAGGGTCCAAAGCATGAGGAAAACATCTCAAAGTACTTGTAGATGTTTTCATTTTTGACAAATCAATCCACATAAATCATAACAAGTACTAACATAAAAAATTATCATAATAATTCCATTGAATATACTCTCTAAGTAAGTCAGAGCTCTAAGCATTAATTACAAGGACCATTGGCTAAAAAAGAATAGAGATCTGAATAAATAATTACATATCATCAGCTTGTCCCATTAGTGGGAATAAAGTCACAACCACTATAATATACAAAAGAATGAGTCAAGCCTATTCTAAAATATACATTATCTAATATTTCCATTACAAAAGTTTAGCCTTCATCAGTAGTTAGTCTAATTACTGTTATCCACCAAAAAACCGTCTCAAAAGATTGTAGCCTATTCAGAAAAGTTTATAAAATAATGGAATAAGACAGAGTCCAATAAGTAGCATAATTAACGAGAGTGGGGGAAATGCAAGTTCCATTTTCAATAATAATAATATGATATGACAAGAATGATTAAGTAATGAAACACCAAGTTTCTTAAAGTAAATACCTTGAAACTATATACTATAATCTGTGAGCATAAACAATAAAATTTCCAAAGCCATAACATCTAGCATAGGGTAAATTATTATAAATATACCACACTACCACATAGACCGGTCAGAGGATCCATCTACTCACAACTGTCATGTTATTGTCCTATCTGGTATGTAGACTCTTGGCCCCATGGACAATAGCCTCACCCATACTCTCAAGGCTTTTCTCTCCCCCTATGGGCAGCAGAGAGCGCGTCAAATAGGACCTCTCTTGCATGTGGTCTCTTGGCCCTATGGACAGCAGCCTCATCCATACACAATTAAAGAACCTCTCCCCCCCATGGGTAGTAGAGAAGAACATGTCATCCAAAGTGAAAGAGTACTAACCTAGATTTGATTTCGTTATCACAAAGACTACGAAAACCAACTCAGGTGATCACCGGGAAATCACACATGGCATTAGGTTAAAACCACATAAAACTCACAGGTATACATCTCCTTTCAAATACATAGTTTATAATGAAGTAGTTTCAAAAAAACCTTAAATAATCTAACTTTCACAAAATTTGTAAGGTTTTCAACTTCATTCTTGTCAAGAGATTTTCTATCAATTTCCCAAATAATACAAGACAAGATAAGCATCTTCAAATATTTCAATATACTATAAAATCAATGACTTTCTTATCAAAGATTAAATAAAAGATGCTCATTTTTCCATATCAACAATTCATGCATTTCTCCAAATGCAATACCAAATATGACGTATTTTCATATATATAATAATATATAATAGGGTCACAATACAATACTTTTAAGAAAACATATATCCATATATAATTTTCCAAAATGTGTTTGACCCAAAACAACATTTATAAAACATGGTTATTTTCCAAAAAATCCATTTAAAAGCTAGTTACCTCACAACCGCAAAATCCTAATTCTCCAAGCTCCAAGGAGATTAGCTAGAACCTAAACAATATCAAGTAAACCTATCATAATAAGCATAGAGCTTGAAATTACATCTAACTACAATTTAGGAATTGCCAAACGAGCACTTTATAATATATCCCACTTTCAAAGTTTCTTAACAAATTGATTCACAAGGCATAAACTCCAATTTATAAAGTTAACTCATTTAATATCATCTCCAACATCATGACTAGCTTCCATAAAATTTACACTACATTATTAAGAGACCCATGAAAGCAAAATCAAAATATCCTCCAAGACAAGATATTTAGAGCTTCAACTAACTCCAAATAAACCCAATGGCAATGAAAAATTAAGTTTACCAATTATCACATGTTATAACTCAAAACCACTAAATTTTTCACCATAAATAAACCTTAGGTAGTTATCATTAGCACAAACCATATACCCACTCATCAAATAATTTCACCAATACAAAACCCATATATAAAAACACATAAATATCACTTCCAATACTGATAAATCACATGAGTATCATTATTAAAGTTTAGATAACAATAACCTCAAGCAAAAGTGTAAAACCCTCCAAAAAGATTAGAAATTTTTTACTTCAAATAGTAGAGGTGAGTGAGCCTTACCTTTTCCTGTAAAGTTTTTCGGTGATCCTTGCCAGAAAAATGATGGTGAATGTGGTGGTGTGGAGCGGGTACCATGGGAGTGTGAGGGAGTGAAAAGAGGAGTGTGTGTTGGTGAGAAAAAGAAACAAAAGAAATGACGAAGGTAGGTGGCTGGCTAATGAGAGAAGAGATATTTGTGGGTGTGGTGTGTGGTGGGAAACAAATGGGTAGGTGGGGCACGTGTGCCCATTAAGTTTGATCCTTCCCTTTCTTTTTTAGGCTGGGCTGGGCAATTACATGTATGTTCTAGCTAATTTAACTGTTAAAGTCTTTAATGGTTAAATAAGAGATCTGGAGTTCAAACTTTCCACATGCTTGCACTTACCTATCTAAAAAGTAAAACATGTTGGAGAACTTCAAATAGGACTATGCTTCAATCATACCGTGATAAGTTTTTCACAATATACATGACAAATAGTTAAATAAACTTTAGTTTACCTTGAATTCAGCATGAATTAAATTAATTGCAATACAAAATTTTGACAAGTTCAAGCATGCAAACTAGTGATTTATATGCAATGAGTTCAATTCTTACTATGTTTCTCTCACGTCAATTCAAATGTTGCACTTTTACTAGGATCTTTTTGCCGGAAGTATTGGTACCTCATCAGAGGTCATTCTGTGGACAATAGCTTAGCTCATCAACCATCCATCTGTATTCAACAAGGTCAGAGAGGAGATCAATTCAGTTGTAGGATGTACTAGACTAGTCAAGGAATCAGATGTTGCAAATCTCCCCTACTTGCAAGCAGTTGTAAAAAAAAACACTACGACTATATCCACCCATGCCTGGGACAACAAGAAAATGCCATCAAAGTTTCAAAATAGGAGGTTTTGAAATACCCCAAGAAACAATGGTTTTAATTAATCTGTATGCCTTAATGAGAGATCCAGATTTAAGGAACAATCCAAACGAGTTCCAACCAGAGAGGTTTTTGGTTTCTCCTGAAAAACAAGAAAGTATGAAATATAAACAAGATGAAACTTTTAGTTTTCTTTCTTTTGGGGCAGGGAGGAGAGCTTGCCCTGGTTCAAAGTTAGGGTTGAGAATGGCACATATAGATGTTGTAGCCATGGTTCAATGTTTCGATTGGAAAGTGGTTGGAGATGGAGAAAATGCTAAGGCTAAGGTTAATACTGAAGTTGCAAAAGGCTCTTTTATTCACAAGCTCATCCACTTAAATTCCTTCCAGTTATTAACTTCAACCCATTTGATTGTGTGATGTGAGTTTGTTTACTTCTAAAATAATGCATTATGCATGTACTTCATTTCACACTATTTGCTACTTTAAAATAAGTACTAGCACATGCAGAGCTAGTAATATTTTATGGTTTTATGTAATTCTATGATCTATATTGTACTACTAGTGGAAAATAAACCTTGTTTTTATTATTATATAGAGTTTATTTGTAAAGGCAAGTCAGTTTTTGAGAATTTAATTAATGTGTACGTGAAGAAGATGTAAGGAGTAGCAAAAAGTATGGACAAAAATTGTTAATATCTGCTATATATAGATAGAGAGAGATTGAGTATTCCCTGCAGCTCATACATGGTTGTCGTGGCGTGAAGGTTGGCCTGTGGATTCAACTTTCAAAAGTTTCAGATTAAATCCTATATTTAATTTAAAAATGCTTAAACAAAATGACATCGCATTCGTGTATTTATTCTTATTCATCACATGTTCCTACCATATATGAATGTTATTTCATTGCAAGCCACACAAAATTGTTTTGTTTAAAGCCTTTTCTAGTATGGCTATATGCGAAATGGATTTATAGTTTGAATCAAACTAGTTTTGAAAGTGCAGAGTTTACTTTGAAATTTTTGAAAGTGTGAAGTTTAATTTAAAACCACTTTTAAAATATAAATTTTAAAATGTATTTTTCCTTTTTTAAAATAAATTATTTCAACATTTTATTTGTATTTATAAACATTTAAAATAACCAAAGAGGAAAAAAAAATCTATTGGGCCATGGTTTTACATTGTTCAATTGGGCCCAGAAAAGGGTTGGGGTGGGGGAAATGAAAAATTATGCCTTGCACTGATAATATGTTTCCTATCTCTCACAATTGGTGGGTCCCACTAAAAAGTGGACCCCACCATCTGTGAGAGTGAGAAAATATATACCTGGTGAATAATATTTTTTTTCGGGAGAAAAAGTTTCATGAGTCGCTGTTAGGATATGCAAGTCATATCAGACCATTTCAAAGCATTGAAGAAAGAGTTTGACCAGAGACATCAAATTTTACACAAAAAATTGTACACCACTCTCACATTTCATTTTACATGAAATACACTACAATACAAAAGCTGTGAGGGGGCACAAACTTCTTTGTGTAATTTTGGTTGCAATGCATGAAATTATTTATATTGTGAGTGTGTACATCCACAAATAATGAAGGCCAAAAATTGTTAAAGACCTTGTCCTTGTTAATCCAGCACTCCGCACACCATACAAGTACTTTGCTTTATCATAAACATCCATGTCAAGACTTTCCTCATGCTTGCACTTACCTATCTAAAAAGAAAAATATGTTGGAGAACTTCAAATAGGACTATGTTGCAATCAAACTGTGACAAGTTTTTCATAGTAACACATATCAAATAGTTATATACACTTTAGTTGACCTTGAGTTCAGTATGAATTAAATTAATTGCAAGACAAAATTTTGACAAGTTTTAGCTTGCAAATTAGTGATTTATCTACAATTGGTTCAACTCTTACTATATGTCTCCCTTATCAACTTAAATGTTGCTCTTTTACCAGGATCTTTTTGTCGGAAGTATTGGTACCTCATTGGAGGTCACTCTATGGACAATAGCTAAGCTCATCAACCATCCTTCTGTGTTCGATAAGGTTAGAGATGAGATAAATTCAGTCGTTGGTAGTACTAGAATAGTCAAGGAATCAGATGTTGTGAATCTCCCCTACTTGCAAGCAATTGTAAAAGAAACACTACGACTATATCCACCATTACCTGCAAATTCACCTAACTCAAGAGGTTTTTGGTTTCCTCTGAAAAATAAGAAAGTATGAAATATAAACAAGATAAAACTTTTAGTATTCTTTCTTTTGGGGGCAGGAAGGAGAGCTTGCCTGATTCAAATTTAGGGTTGAGTATGGCACATATAGCAGTTGCAACATTGGTTTTAATGTTTCGATTGGAAAGTAGTTTGTGATGGAGAAGAGGCTAAGGCTAAGGTTAATACTGAAGTTACAAAAGGTGCTTTTATTCAAATGGCTAGCTCTTCCACTTAAATGCCTTCCGATTGTTAAATTCAACCCATTTGATTCTGTGATGTGAGTTTGTTTACTTCGAAAATATTTTCTAATTCAAAAAAAAGTACAAGCACATGCAGTAATATATATTCTTTTTATGTAATTTTATGTTTAGTATTGTACTCCCGGTGGAAAATAAACCTTGTCTTTATTAGATCATGTTTATTTGTAAAGGCAAGTTAGTTTTAGGGAATTTAATGTGTTTGAAGAAAATTTAAAGAGTCGAACAAATTCAATTTAATTTAATCAATAAATTAAAAATATAAAATGTTTGTATATATATATATATATATATATATTTGTAAAGACAGATCATGCGTAGTGGCGCCATTTCTTGATTAATGAATTCTATGACAAGTGGTCTCTTCTCTCATTACTTTTCAAGTTTCAACAGCTCCCTGAGTTTCAGTTAGCTCAACTAGTAATATCTCTGATAATTGAATAAGAGATTTAGAGTTCAATTCCCGTCTACACTGAAAACCAATTGATGTTTTGGTTTAAACTTTAATGATTAAAAACTATCATCAAGAGCGGACACTATAGATTGAAACTCTTTATAAAAAAAAAAAAAAAAAAAAGAGTTTCAACAGCTACGTTGAGCTTAATATCAGCTTCAGTCATGTTTTATTTTGTACAGAATATTTTTCTCAAAAAAAAAAAAAAAAGTCAGATTGTATATTTAACATTTTAACACATATAACACGTGTCAAAACAAATATATCACACGTGCATAACTTGTTAGAAAGTTCAATTTATTAGTTGCTAAGGCCTCTAACGGCTAGTTGATTATCTCTCTCAAACTACTATAAAGAGAGCTCCCATATTGTGTTCTCCCAGAATACCATAAATACGTACTTCCTACTCTCACATGAATAGCGGGTCTCACTAATTAAATTCATCATGTGAGTTGGGAGATTACGCATTTATGGTACTTCAGGAGCACCTAATAATTTTCCTCTCCCATACTATTTCTCATTTAAGTTGCTAGCTGTGTTAATCAATTACATACTAGTGATTTTCATTCTCTGTTTTCTCATTGAAATTTTTCAAGGTATCAGAGCCTATGATCAACTGATCATGGCTAGCTCCACAACCACAAAATCTTAGTCAACCACCACAAACTCTTACTCCACCTGTGTTCTCTTTGATTGTTGGAAACAATAAAGCTTGAGAGGTCTAGAAAACTCTAGAGCAATGATTCACAACAACATCAAGAGCAAACATATAGAATATGAAATTGGAGTTTCAGTGTATCAAGGAAGGAAATGATACAATATATCAATGGCTTTCTACAGCAAATCAAAACAGCAAGAGATCATCTACTTACTGTTGGAGTAGCAATTGACAATCAATCTCGATGTGTTTAGTCCGTTCATGAAAGACATCATTGTAAGCAATATGAATGGCACTCTGGTTGTCACAATAAAGAGGAGTAGCAGAGGATGTGGACACACCTAAGTCCTTAAAAAGCCATCGTAGCCAAAGGAGTTCAGATGTGGTATCAGCAAGGGCACGATATTCTGCTTCAGTACTGGAGCGGGCCACATGAGTTTGTTTCTTACTTCGCCAAGAAATCAGAGAAGAACTAAGAAGAAAGCAATAACCAGTGGTGGACCTGCGATCAGTGGGATCTCCTGCCCAATCAACATCAGAAAATGCACGGAGAATAAGAAGAAACTGAGCAGAGTAGAAAAGACCATGGAAGAGAGTGCCCTTTAAGTATCGAAGAATGCGCAGAACAGCAGCATAGTGAGTCGATCGAGGAGCAGACAGATACTGGCTCACCTGGTGAACAGCATAGGAGATGTCTGGACAAGTGACAGTAAGATAAACTACGCTGCCAACCAAGCACCTGTAAAGAGAGGGATTAGACAATGGTTTCCCTCTTGAGGGAGTCAGATGTGCATTAAGCTCAACTGGAGTGTTAACAGTCTTGCTATCAGTGAGTCCAGCTCGAGACAAGAGTTTAGAGGCATACTTGGCTTGAGTAATATAAAGTCCATCTGTAAAATGAGTGATTTCAAGACCCAAAAAGTAGCTGAGATGACCAAGATCTTTCATCTCAAATTGTTGACTGAGAAAGTTCTTGAGTTCTTGAATGCCACTGAGGTCATCACCAATTATGATCATATCATCCATATACAGGAGAAGTAGAATAGTGTGTTTGTCAGTGCGATGAAGAAATAAGCAGAATCATAATGACTGGCCATGTAACCCAAACAAGAGATGGTAGAGCTGAATTTGGCAAACCAATCTCGTGGAGCTTGTTTAAGGCCATAAAGTGCAAGTCGAAGGTGACAAACCTTATTTCATTCAACAGAGAGACCAGGAGGAGGTTGCATATAAACTTCTTCACTTAAATCCCCATTAAGGAATGCATTTTTGACATCCATCTGGAAAAAGTCCCATTTACTGGCAGCAGTAACAGCTAAGAGGGCACGAACAGATGAGATACGAGCAACTGGAGCAAAGGTCTCTTCATAATCAATCACATACTCTTGTGTAAAGCCTTTTGCAATAACACGAGCTTTGTAGCACTCAATGGACCCATCAGAGCGAGTCTTAATCTTGTAGATCCACTTACAACCAACCACAGATTTCCCAAGGGGGAGTGTCACCAAATCCCAAGTATGGTTTTTAGATAATGCATCAAGTTCCTCTTTGATTGCAATCTGCCATAAAGGGTCAGTGGAAGCCTCACGATAGGTGTGAGGCTCGTGCAGTGTAGCAAGGGCAGTGTAACAATGATAGTAAAGTAAATGTGCAGGAATAGATCTTACCCGAGTTGAGTGACGAGGTGGAATGTCTTGTGCAAGATCTTCAGGTGGAGCAGGAGCAGGGGACCCAAGATCAGGGTTGGGGTTGGGTTGCTCGTCTTCAACCTGTTCATCTTCCACCTGTTCATTAAAGGGTGAACTAGGAAAGGGATCAATGATATCTGGTGGTTGGACAGAGAAGTCTACATGAGAATCAGGAGCAATTACAGGAGGATCAGGAGTAGCTACAGAAGGAATATGTGCCTCATCTAGAAAAAGATCTAAGACAAAGGAGGAAGATAGAGAGGCACGAAAGTGAGAGAGCTCGACAAAGAGGCAATGTTCCCAAAAGACAACATTGCGGGAGACACGAAAACGATGAGAAACAGGATCATAACACCGATACCCCTTTTGAGTTTCGCCATAGCCAAGAAAACAACAAAGCCTTGATCGAGGTTCAAGTTTGTTATGCTCATGTGGCTGAAGAAGAACGAAACAGGCAGAACCGAAGGAGCGAAGGTGATGATAATCTGGAGATAACCCAAAAAGGTGCTCATATGAGTTTGATTTTGGATGACAGGACTGGGAATGCGATTAATAGCATGAACAGCATGGAGTGCAGCTTCGCCCCAAAAAGGAGCAGGAACTTTGGCAGAGAGAAGGAGAGCATGAACAATATCAAGAATATGACGAAGTTTTCGTTCCGCTCTACCATTTTGCTGAGAGGTACCTGGACAAGTTAGTTGATGAATAGTGCCATAGGAATGCAAAACAGCTTGGAAAGCATATTGAGTGTACTCAAGAGCATTATCAAATCGAAAAATTTTGATATGTTTGGAAAATTGAGTTTCAATCATTTTTGCAAAATTAGAATATACTTGCAATAATTCAGAACGATGTTTCATATGAAAAATCCAGCTATAATGGGAATAATCATCAACAAAGACAACAAAATATCGAGATCCACCAATACTAGAGACAAAGGAAGGTCCCCAAACATCAGAATGAATTAGGTCAAAAATATCAGTGGACACTGATTCACTAGTATTGAAAGGCAAAGCTGGTTGTTTTCCTAATTGACATGAAACACAATCAAAATTTTCTGTGGACACTGAGCCTAACAAACCTCTAGAAGCCAAGTGTTGTACCCGAGAGGAAGATGTGTGACCAAGTCGAGCATGCCAAAGTGCAATGGAAGGAATAGAAGAAACTGCAGCAGCTGCAGCAACAGAGATAGGAGCAACAAATGGAAGATGAAGGTTGTCCACGGGAAACATACGCCCAACTCTGGGACCAGTTCCAAGCTCCTGTCCCGTCCTCGGATCCTGCACAATATAACCAAAATAATCAAAGATAATACGATAACCCAACTCAGCTAATTATCCCACAAAAAATAAATTGTAAGAAAAGTCAGGAACATTAAAGACCCTAGGAACCGAGAGGTTGGAGGTTGAAACAGAACCTATATTATGACCAGACATTGTGGAACCATTGGCTGTGCGAATATTAAGAAGTTGTGGTGCAAGTTGAAGTTCAGAAAATAAGAACGAGTGAGGTGTCATGTGATTGCAACAAGCAAAATCCATAAGCCAAGAGGAAGGAGACATACCAGATAAAGCTGAGAGAGAAGAGGAATAAGGTGCATTACCAACCATACAAATGACATTAGCAATAATGTTTATAAGATCATCTCTGAAATGGTGAAAGTAGATCCAGAAGATTGAGACTGTGCAGTGACAGGAGCCATTGGTTGGATACTCTCAGTGTTAGCAACAGTATCAGCAAAAAATGAAATAGCTGATTTGTTGCGTTGATAGCAAGTCTCATTACTGTGGCCAAGACATTTGCAAAAAGTGCAAAAATGTATGCTGGATTGTTGACGACGATTATTGCAACAAGAAGAAGACCTGTCCTTATTCTTCATTTAGAAGCAAAATATGCAAAAATAGACTACAAAAATGAAATTTACGCGAAAAACTGGGTAAGGAGCACCTGGACTACAAAAAAGTCAACACCAGAGAAAAGTCAACGGTCATTGGTCAAAGTCAATGGTCAACTGTCAACGCGGGTCAACGGTCCGGTCGACGATGACGTCAGCTGACGTGGTGGGTGACGTCAGCAAATGAGTGGACGATGATGTCAACAGATGATGTGGCGTGATGAAGTCACCTAGGGCTGACGTCAGCAGGTGACTTGAAGCGCGTGAGAGCGCGTGAAGGCGTGTGGCGTTCAGACGCGGCGCGTGGGAGCGCGTGGAACACCAACTGAGCTGTGCAGTGGCACGTGGTGGCGCGTGAGATGTGGAGCAGAACCTTTGAGTAGCGCGTGGGGGCGCGTGCTGTCTCTGATTGCTTTGAGGCTTCCACGGATTTGTATTTCAAGGCAAGACGATCTCAATGGTACCTTGATAAAATTAATCAGAGCAATATTCGTGGTGGTGATGCAAAGGGCAGTGGTCTTTGCGGTGTGAAACTCCTCAATGGCAGCGGCTGCAGGTCTGGAACCCAAGGACGACGGCTAGAAGATGTCGGAGGTTCGACGGCGAAAGGCTGCGACAGTTGCTGTGACAGCGGAAGCGATGTTGAAAATGGTGTAACACCAATAAGGACAAGACTGCTAAGAAAAGGGTTAGAGTAGTGGCTCTGATACCATGTTAGAAATACTGAATAATTGTATTGTATTTCTCAATTAAAGAATATACATGAGAGTACCTTTATATAGGAGGCATATGAGTGTAGTACACGTAGGAGTGTAGTACAAGATGTGTGCTGTATAAGTAATCTAGTGTGCTCTACAAGTAAACTAGTTGGGCCTAAAGCCCACAACACTATACACGTTAACAATTTCTCTAACAAGCTTAAGGCCTGTCTCACTACAAATCTATGTCCAATCATAAACGAAGCCTTTAGGGTTGGTTCAAAGACATTTTTTGGAAATATGTTGGGACCTTTTGGTAAATTGGCTCTCCGGTTGTTTGGAAAGCAAGTTATAAATGTACAACTAAGGCTTAACGAGCTCTTAGAAGGGATCTGAAGGAGCATGAAGATGAAATTGTGAAGAAAGAAACTGAAGATTTTATGGATATATTATTGAACGTGTATGAAGATGAAAAGGCTAAGGTCAAAATGACAAGAACCAATCTCAAGGCCTTAATAGCGGTGAGTTTTTTTTTTTTTTTTTTGGTTACTCTCGCTTACTTTAATATAATCCATGATATATTATTACTTATCCTGATATAATTATCAATTTGATCAACATTATAAATATTGCTGGCTATTTTGGATTAGCCAAGAGAATTCAATATTTCGGTATTATACTGGTGTTCCATATTGATGATCTGGTTATCTATCACCATAGATTTATTTATAGAGAGATGGAGGTTTTGAAAAAAAATTACATTTTAATCCTTGTAGTTTGCTCCGCTTGGGAGTTTATAAGGGAATGGAATGGAATGATCATAAGAGAATAGAATAGAATGTATTTAAGTAACGGAAAAGAAAGGAATGAAATGGAATTAAGTAACCTTGATTGGATGTTTTAAAATAAAGGAATAGAAATGAATGAAATATAAGTAATCTTGTTTGGGAGTAACATGGAGGGAACAAAATGAAATTATTTTATGACTATATTACTATTAGACCCTTATTTTAAAATAAAAAAGTTGAATATATAGAGGTATTTTGGGAGTTTTAGTAAAAAAATCATTAAATCTTATTTCGTTCCCTTCCATTCCTTCCAATTTCGAGAGGAATGGAAATTTGAGGTTTTAAGGAAATAGAGAGGAATGAGTATTCTCACCTACCAATTTCATTCTCTCCTACTTAAACTCCCAAACAATGGAATAGATTTTCTATTTCCTCCATTAAAATTCCCAAACAAGGGAATAGAAGAATATTCTAAAATTATTATTTTCATTCCTTTCTATTCTATTCTATTCCCTCATTTCAAGTGAGGCATAAGGGTGGCTAAAAACTAAACCTTACACTTTAAAAGTTTCAAATTCAATGTTATATTTTAAAAATGCTTAAACTAAATGACATCGCAATCTTGTGGTCATACCATACATAAATGATATTTCCTTATAAGTGACACAAAATGTCTTCTTTAAAGCCTTTTCTAGTACGTCTTTATGCGGAAATGATTTATAGTTTGAATCGAACTAGTTTTAGAAGTGTGAACTTTAATTTGAAACAACTTTTAAAATGTAATTTACTTATTTTTAAGTAAATGTTATTTACTTATTTGTATTTATAAACCTTTAAAATAACCAGAAAGAAAGAAAAAAATCTATTAGGCTATGCTTTTCCATTGTTTTCATTCAATCCATTAAGCTTGGACATTGTTAAATTGGGCCCAAAAGAGAAAAATAAAAATAAAATAAGAATTCCATAACTCTTACTCTTTTTATATATATATATATATATATATATATATATATATATATATATATATATACATGCACACAGCACATTCAAGACATGTGAATCACATAAAACCATTTCATTAGTTAGCTCAACTAGTAAAATCTCTTATGGTTAAATAAGAGACCTAGAGTTCAATCTCTGCCTACATCAAAAGCCGATTAGGGTTTTGGTCTAATAATAAAGAGTTATTATCGGGAATGGACATTGCTCTCATGATTCATTTGAATTGAACTCCACTACAATACAAAATCTGTGAGAGGGTGTGAACTTTTCTTTGTAATTTAGATCGCATTGCATGAAAATTATATATATATATATATATATGAGATTGGTTCAAGTTATACTTGATGTAACACCATAAGAGTTACACTTTTTTTTTAAACCATTGATTCTTATTAGATCTAATGGTTAAAAAATCACTAGTGCCACGTCAGATCTAATATCATTAAATCATTAAATTACCTTCTTAAAAATTTTGATTAATAAATTCTTTCCTCCACTAACCGTTGTCTTCTACTTCTTTTACCTGTGCGTGTGTGCGCGCGCGCGCACGCGCTTGACATTCATGAACCCCTCCATTTGAAAATCTCTCTCTCTCTCTCTCTCTCTCTCTCTCTCTCTCTACACGTTCTGCTTGAATCTTCATGCATCTAACTCTATTTTTACAATTTATACCCAAAAAATATAATTAATATTTGGTAGAATGGATTGCCAATTGCCAATTGCTATGGAGATTAATTTTCAGTGTTTGCCAAGTGCAATACCTCACTTGATCTCCATAGCAATTGGCAAACACCAAAAATTAGTCCAAAACATATATGCCGGTATAGCACTCTCCCAAATCCTAAAAGCTCATCCTGGTTGTTTTTTTTTTTTTTTTTTTTGTTGGTAGACTTAGTGGTAGGATTTTACAGTGGGGAGATATATGTTTATGTTGACAAAAAGGGACAAAATCAATTATACGTAAATGTGGTGAGAAAATTACACTAAAGAAAGGAAAGTTTTAGTTTACCAAAAAAAGAAGAAAAGTTTATGAATTTTTTATAAGGAGACAAAACATTTAATAAGTTGCTAGAGGGAGTTAATGACATGATCACTACTTTTTATCTACCATTAGATTTAATAGGAATTAACGGTTTAAAAATGATAGAACTCTTGCAAAATTATACTAGGTGTAACTTGAACTCAACTCTCTCTCTCTCTCTCTCTCTCTCTCTCTCTCTCTATATATATATATATATATATATATATTTTTTTTTTTTTTTTTGTGAGTGTGTACATCCATAAATAATGATGGCTAATAATTCCAGCAATATTGTCCTTGTTAATCCAGCAATCTGCACACCTTAAAAGTACTTCGTTTTATCCCAAACATCCATGTCAAGACCTTCCACATGCTTGCACTTACCTATCTAAAAAGCAAAACATGTTGGAGAACTTCAATCATACAGTGACAAGTAGGGGTATTCACCAAACCGCATAAACTGCAAAAATCGCCCGCAAAATGGCATAACCACATCGCACCGCAAGTAATAGTACACCGCACTGCACCACATCACATGGTGTAGTGTGGTTTGCAGTTTTATAATAAGAAAACTTCACAAACCGTACTGCACCACACCCTATCTATATATTAATATAATTATTTAATTTTAATATTAAATATATTATTAATAGTTTTAAAACCCTAGTTTTCAAAAAAAAAAAAAAAATTAATAACCCTAGCAAGTGTTGACTAGAAAAGCCAACTCAAAATAAAGAAAAGCTAGTTCAATAATTTAAAACTTGGCCCAAAAAAAGGGAAAAATTAGTTTTGAGTTGAGTAGGAAAAACCCGAAATGCGAAAAATATATTGACTTCAAAATCACATTTTATACATAGTATCGCACATGTGACCGCAAAAATGAGATGCGGTACGGTTATGGTTTTGACTAAACTCTAAACCACACCACACCGCACCGCACCGCACATGTGACCACAAAAATAAGGTACGGTGTAGTTATGATTTAAGCTAAACCGCACCGCAAAGTGCGGTGCTAAAAATGGCCCAAAACCGCACCGCGAACAACCCTAGTGACAAGTTTTTCACAGTATACATGACAAATAGTTAAATAAACTTTAGTTTACCTTGAATTCAGCATGAATTAAATTAATTGCAATACAAAATTTTGACATGTTCAAGCATGCAAATTAGTGATTTATTTGTAATGAGTTCAATTCTTACTATGTTTCTCTCATGTCAATTCAAATGTTGCACTTCTACTAGGATATTTTTGCCGGAAGTATTGGTACCTCATCAGGGGTCATTCTGTGGACAATAGCTGGGCTCATCAACCATCCATTTGTATTCAACAAGGTCAAAGAGGAGATCAATTCAATCGTTGGAAGTACTAGACTAGTCAAGGAATTTGATGTTGTGAATCTCCCCTACTTGCAAGCAGTTGTAAAAGAAACACTACGACTATATCCACCGGTGCCTATGACAACAAGAAAATGCCGTCAAAGTTGCAAAGTAGGAGGCTTTGAAATACCCCAAAAAACTATGGTTTTAATCAATCTGTATGCCATAATGAGAGATCTAGATTTATGGAACAATCCAAATGAGTTCCAACAAGACAGATTTTTGGTTTCTCTTGAATAACAAGAAAGTATGAAATATAAACAAGATGAAACTTTTAGTTTTCTTTCTTTTGGGGCAAGGAGGAGAGCTTGCCCTGGTTCAAAGTTAGGGTTGAGAATGGCACATATAGATGTTGTAGCCATGGTTTGATGTTTCGATTGGAAAGTGGTTGGAGATGGAAAAGAGGCTAAGGCTAAGGTTAATACTGAAGTTGCAAAAGGCTCTTTTATTCACATGGCTCATCTTAAATGCCTTCTAGTTATTATCTTCAACCCATTTGATTGTGTGATGTGAATTTGTTTACTTCTAAAATAATGCATTATGCATGTACTTCATTTCACACTATTTGCTACTTCAAAATAAGTATAAGCACTTGCAGAGCTAGTAATATATATGGTTTTTATGTAATTCTATGATCTATATTGTACTACTTGAGGAAAATAAACCTTGTTTTTACTGTTAGATAGAGTTTATTTGTAAAGGCAAATCAGTTTTTGAGAATTTAATTAATGTGTACGTGAAGAAGATGTAAGGAGTAGCACAAATTATGGATAAAAATTGTTAATATCTGCGTGTGGATTAAGGGTATTCCCTGCAGCTCATACATGATTGTCGTGGCGTGAAGGTTGGCGTATGGATTCAACTTTCCCTGTGGCTCACCTTGAATGAGCCTTGCAAGCCAATAGCACACATCAAGAACAAATAAGGGGACAGACAGTCGGCCTTTCAAAGTCCCCTACAAGGCTTGGTATGACCAATTGGGCCAAAAAAATTCGGGTTTAGGCCGAGTTAAAAAGAGCAGATTTGGGTCAGCTCAATAAATTTTGGCCCATTTTACCATGTCTAGCCATTGGTGGGTTGGTTAAAAATATTGCCTTCTAACCCACCCAACCCAATCCGTGCACACCTCTAGTTTTGATTAGCTAAGTTGGTAATGTCTCTAATAATTAAATAAGAGACTTAGGGTTCAATCCTCGACTACACAAAAAACAGATTGGTGTCTTGGTCGAATGATAAATAACACAATCATCAAAAGAGGATGTCAGAAGTTGAAACTTTATCCAAAAAAAAAAAAATACAAGAAAAAAAAATTAAAAATTGGGCTCATGTGTTGACTCCAAACCGTAGCAATCCTTCACAGTTCACAGGCTTAAAATTAATGATTTATTTAAATCATAATAATTTTTACCTAAACCCAAATAGAATCAACCAGAGCCCAACCCATTACTAAGTCTAGTTTTAACATTGCCGCGTTTTGGATTAACAGCATCACATATGTTTCCTTTCCCCTAGTTTGATGACCTAGGTTTTTCACTCTGAGAAAAAAGTTGCGGCTGTTGCAAACATGGAGAGTATACACCGCAAGACTTGTTGGAATACGTTTCAAGTGCGTAAAGAGTCATGCTCATGCTACACTCTTTTCCAAAACCCTACTTTCATCGCCAAACACCCAGCCATCCTTTTCTCATAAAAACCCTATTCTTCTCATAAGGTTCTCAAAATGATGTATTCTCTATCTGGGCAAAAAGCTTTTTGGCTCCAGCACTACGTTGCTCGCTTTCATTCTGACGTTGAAAAGATAGTTTTAGTCTCGGGAATCAATCTAGACATGACGATGTATTTTGTTGAGAGCATAAGCATGTATTTTGAGCAAATTGACATAATTGACATATGTGCTTGCATCAATGGCATAATATGCCTTGGCCATTGCTACGTTGTTTTATGGAATTTGGAAATCAAAGAATTTAAGGTCGCTTCCGCACCTCCTTGCCCCAACCCTAAAGTAAGTTACTATAAGACCACTTGCATTTGATTATAATCTCTAATGACTTCAAAGTAGTTATGATTACAGTTCTAATGCACTGCCACTCAATTTGATATAGGTATTCGTTACAATTTTATATTTGCCCCCTTCCAAAATCTTGACTCCCTCTCCTACAATTTTATATTCATTCTTTTTCTTGAAAGAGCATTTACATAGGTTGTTGTAAAATAGCATTAGGCCATTGTAGTAATTCTTTAGGTTGAAGGTAGTGGTTTTTGGTTGAGAAAGAGAGATATGATTTGGGATAATAATATAAAAAAAATTATAAAAAAATAGTATTTTAATGAAATATAGTGTAAATTAGATTGAAAAGTGAGTATCTCGAACAAAAAAAAAATAGTAAGTTCTCACACTAAAATTAACATGAATTTTTACACAAGATGCAAATGCACTTAGTAAGAAAAAAATATATTGTTTTTTGTTTGCATCATAATGTATTATGAAACAATAATTTTGTGTTTTTATCTTTGTGAATACTTTGTTCATACTAAATGAATACTTATTTGGATTTTTTTTTTCTTATATACTAGCCCTCTAACTTGAAATCATGGCTCCATCTTGGGATACAGGCCTTGATCATGCATTTTTTTTTTTAAATTTATCATTCAATCAATTGTTTTCCTTGCTATTATAATGAATTATATTTCAATAGATTTTGATGCCGGATCTCGGTGATCTGTCTCATTTCAGGTACATTGGGAAAACTTTAGGTTAGGTGTGTTAAGTAATCGTGTTGCTTTGAAATTTTTATCACAGAAAAGTGATAGTGAAAAACTTCAATATATGGGTGATGTGTGAATATGTGGTTGAAGAATCTTGGATCAAACATTTTGTAATTGGACCCCTTTCAATAATTCGAAATGCACAAGAATTATTGATTGCGGATTGGCTTATCTGGTAGGTGATAAGCTTCTTATGGTTAAGGGCAAAGGATTGATACTCTTGTATGACATTTGGTGCTTAAGAAATTAAGAATCTTCAACCTAGAAATCTTGCTAACTCCTTTTTTTTTTTTTTTTTTTTTTTTTTTTTTTTTCATTATGGTTTAAGAGGAAAGTCTAGTTTCAGTCACCGGTAAAATTATTAGACTTGGTGCGCCTGTACTCCTAATAATTATTTAGTTATGTATGAGTGTGCCAAAATTAATGAGTAATTCATAGAATGTGATATTGCATTTTATATAAATAATGTGTGATAAAATTTCAAATCTCCATTCCTCTTCAAATTTTCTAATTTGTTGATGGATCAGTATAGCATTAATTTATTATGCATTGGAATTGTAATAAAATTTTAGGGGAAGTGAATTATGTGAAACATTTTGGATGTTAATCAATATTTGTTAAAATAAGGTAATTCTGTGTAGGTTAAGGCAGATTGTGCCTCATGAAACAAGGGAATTGGGTAGACTTCTTTTAAAAACATCTCTGCTATTTTTAGCTTAAATGTCTATTTCATTGGGGGAGATTTACAAAAACTTGTTGGCTTTTTCACTTCGTGTTATACTCAAGTGGTCAGCAAGTCTATCATTGCAAGCAGAGAAGATGATGGGTATCTCTTAGTTTTTCTTTTCTAATTACATATTTCATATACATCTTACTGGTAGCTATAATTGAATTTTATTTTATAATTGAATTATGGCTATCTCTTAGCTATCCCTTTTTCTTGTTCGTTATTAACTTATTATCTTGAATAAAAATCTTGTTCTCTCCTCCAACTCTATGCGACCTGCAATGGCAATGGCAATGGCAATGCTTAGTCACACCTAAGCAAGTATATTTTTGATGTATTCATATATAAAAAATCATACAAGGCCCTGGGTTCCATTACATTGAAGTTGGATCCACCAATCTAATTCTCAAGTAAGTCTCTCTTTGCTTAATACTGTATAATTCTTTTTTATATTGTTTAGAAATTTTGGATTGTTATTAGTTATAGAAATTAGAGAATGTTGTGGTTATAACTTAAGGCTCAAAGCATAATACTTTGTGCAAACTGTTTTTATTATATTTTTTATATTAGTTATATAGCCATCAACCATTTGTCATTCAATTAATTTTAGACTTATACTACCATATGAGACATCTCAGAGTGTTAGATGTTTATACCAATTTAAAGTAAGGACATCAAGCCCTATAAGTTAGCTAGGGTGTTAAGATGGATTTTTTTTTTTTTTTTTTTTTTTTTTTTTTTGCTGCATAGGTTAAGAGTGTTACATTTTAAAACTATAATTAGATTATTTTTTCCCCAGAAATCATAGAATTACTATACTTAGGTATTAATTTGATTTTTTTGTTTCATTTATATGAGAGTGAGAGATACAACATTTGAATTAAATCAAACACTGGAAAAATGATTTAGATATGAAAGTAACATTTACAAAAATATGGGATGTACTAAATATCAAGTCAAAGAGTGGTCTTATTTTATATGTAGATTTGGTGTTACTTGATAAGAATGTAAGTTTTAATGCAATTGAGAGTGGACTTATTATATATGTAGATTTGGTGTTACATGATAAGAAATGTAAATTTTAATGCAATTGACGTTTATGCTTGTGGATAAGGTCCCCCGCTCCTGTAGGTTCGGGCTCAGCAAGTAGAGTGTCACTATGTTCATGTCCAGGTGGAAAACGCCAACTCAGGTTGCTCCCCTCTACCCATTTTTTCATTCTTCAAAACAATGTTTGTGGATCCGGTTTTGTCTCTCGTCTTATTTTATTTTCTTAGTTTTTTTTTTTCTGAAATTAATATTAAATTATGAAAAGTAACTTTATTCATGCAAGTATTAGAAAAAAAATTATTGATCATTTATAGATATTAGTCGAGAATGATAAATAAATAAATTTAAGTATTTTGGAAGCAATTCATTTCAAACTTATTAGACAATTAGTATGTTAGATGTGAATTTTGAAATTTGATTGATAAACATTAATTTTTCTCAATAAAATTATTTATTCTATAAATTTATGATTAAAACTGTTCAACGCATAGGTCTTCAACTAGTAGAATAAAGAAGACAATAGAGAGCTTTTGAAAGAAAAATTGTCTCACTATCGAGCTTATGGTTTTAATTCTGGAGTTAGTCTATAGAGTTGTTTTCAACAAAGAGCATGTCATAGAATAATTAATGAAAAATTCGTCAATAAACACTAGGAGGTCGAGGTTGAGGTCCTATCTATCTCAAGACTTGTTGGAAGCCATTGTACATTCTTTTCCATAAATCTATTTTAATTAGATTAAAAATTAAAGTCTCAAACTCTCTTAATAAAAATTAATTGTCATTGATGATCTAGCACATTTTTAAAACATTTTCTTAAACTGTTTAGGACTTCAATTAAGTTAAGTTTCTACTGATATATAGTATTTTGAGACATCGTTAGAGATGAGAAAAAGAAAATGATTAAACTACTACAAACCATTTATAAATTGATGAGGTAATGAATACGATTAGTTAATTTCAACAATATTTGAATTACTTATTATTATTAGTGACATATTAATTTGTAAACTTTATATAGTAAAATATGAAATATTTTATTATAAAAAAGATTATAATATCTCTAATATCACTTAAGAGAAAATAGTGCACAACCATTAAAAAAATTATCATAATTAAATTTAGACATTTTTATAATGGGGTAGAAGTCGTGGGGACTTTTTGCCTTTGTCCTAGTTTCATTTGAAATAATGGAGTTTGTCTATTTCATAGTTGAGATTTTATTTTTGAATTTGACAATGCAAAAAGTGTCATGCTTTTTAAAAAATTTTAATAATATGACACGCAATATATCTTTGAATTTATAATATTAAATATGAAAAAAATAAAATCAACTAATTTGAAAGGAAAAGGATAATACAATGTCTAAGAGTATACATAGGTAGAGTGAAATTGAGTTAAGGCTTAACTTGTCACCATGTCGAGTGGGGAAAATACTTGGATATTCCTGGAGTATAGTGCAATAGTGATCCTTCCTCTCATATTCATAATGGACTCTACCATAAATTTAATGGGTGAACTTTATCATAAATGTCATAGGATAGTACATCATTTACCGTACTCCGAAAGTACCTAAGAATTACTTGTCAAGTGACAGGGAGGGACAAAATAGTTATTTGAATCTCTACTGGTTATGTTGGTTATAACTTGAGCTTATTATTCTCTCATTGTCTAATTAAAATTAAAAATAAAACAAAAAAAAAAGAGAAAAAAGAATTCCCAAATAGATTACAAAAGAGCTAAATAAATATAAAAACATTTTGGGAAATAAAGTTTGTAGCCTATAAGAAAAAGAAATAGAAAAAGAAAAACGAGTAGATATGTATATATATGCTTACCCTCCAAGTTTCAAAACACGTTCATTTCTCTCACCCTCCCTCTCTCTCTCATAAGCTCTCAGAAACTCTCTCTCTCTCTCTCTCTCTCTCCAACAAAAACTCTCTCTCTCTCTCTCTCTCTCTCTCTCTCTCTCTCTCGCTCTCGCTCTAACAAAAACTCTCTCTGTGTCTTGCGCTCTCCGGTATGTTTTCGTTTCCTTTTCGTTTTCCTTTTCCTGTTTGGACTTTTAAATTTCGCTTTAAATGGATATCAGAGCAATTGATTAACTTATATGATTTTTATTTATTTGCAATTGTTGATGATTCTAGGGAGTTCTTGTTAGGGAGTGTAATGTTTTTGCTGTTTAGATTATAAATTAGTAAATGTTTATTTGAGAATTGATTTTGTATTCTATTTTGAGATATGATTAGAGTTGTTCTTTTCATGATTAGAGTTTTAATTTTAAGAAAACCCTAATGTTTAGATTAAAAAGATAGAAATGGTTTGATTTGAGAATGTTAATTTGAATGATGTTTTGACTCTGTGTTTGATTTTGAAATAGAGTGATTTGAGTTGTTTCTTTTAAGAAAACCCTAATGTTTAGATAAAACATAAAAAAAAAAAAAAAAAAAAAAAAAAAAAAAAAACATAGAATTTGTTTGATTTGAGTATGTTTATTTGAATGATTACTTAATTCTGTATTGGATTCTGATCTAGAGTGATTAGAGTTGTTCTTTTCCAGAAAACTTTAATGGAGAAGATAATTTTTCGTTTTGGTAATATGGTTGTGTATGGGAAGACGGTAGAGGAAAAGCTGGATGAGGAGGAGTGGTAAATGATGGAAGAGGAAATTTTGGAAGATGAATCGGTGGAATTGGAAATGCAAAACAGATCTCTGTACGTGTGTGTTGAAGCTATCAGGGAATCTGCATATTACTTGATGCACTGCATGAAGTTGAGGGATCTCTTGTCATGCTCGTGCATTTGCAGTGCTAATCTGACCAATGAATCTACCAACACTACTACTAGGTGCTCCAATTGCCTTTCCAAAGGAGAATTAGAATATAAGACAGAATTGAAGCAAGTGGAGATTCTGACTGGTGACAGTATCCCATTTTTCATGGGTTGCGGGGCATTTGGCTCCAAAATCATTCTTGCCGGTGGTTGTAAACACATGGCAGGTATACATGGGCCAGTTCTTAGCCGAAGCCTTTATGTTTATGAGACAGATTCAAATATCGATTCTGAACCGCGATTTAAAGACCAAGGAGACTCCAATGGGTTTTTCAGGTATTTTCAACAAGCAAAGGTAGACCCAATCCTGGTCAAGGCAAATGGAAAGCTCTATGCACTTGCTGGAGCTCCCCTAAATGGGCAGGAAGGACTATCTTTTGAGGTGTTCAACCCTGAGACCATGGCATGGTGGCCCTTACACTCCCCTCGCTACAACGGAAACATCGACCCTTTTCTCTTTTGGAGCAATAAGCTCACCCCATTTTTCTCTCATGCATTTTTAAGCACTAACAATAGGTTTTTCATTTCAAACTTCAACACTACTCTGCTTTGCTTTGACTTCAATACCCATGAATGGAAGAGGTCTAGCTTGTTAGTTGAATGGCCAAATGAAGATGAAGAAGTTCCTAACTTGAACCATTCTGTACCTCTTCCCTTCTTTGGCAAAGCTGAAGTTCTTGAGGTGTCTCCTGTTGAGACCGTGCTTCTAGGACTGAATATAGAAGGTGCTTTAATTGCTACATGGGTTAATTCTTTAACTTTGCACCTGCTGTCTCAGCAAGAGTTGCCGTTCAAGGTGTCTCCTGAATTTCGTGGTAGCCGTCCTAATCTGGTCCATTTAGGAAATTGGAAATTCTGTCTTGTTATGGCTCATTTCATCCCATGCAATAATACTGTTGAGATTCAGGATGACACTATGATTACTACCAAGGGGAAGATGCTTATTTTTGTGGCCACCTTTCAGCTTTCACGGAAAGAACAAAAGAAGTCTATTGTCAAACACATCCCAAAAGATCCTAAATCAAAGACGTTGTGTGAAGCATTAGAGGTGTCGGTGGTGTCCGGGTTGGATCTTAAAACTGAATTCAAATGCTGTGAAGTTAAAGAATTTGCATTTAGTTTCAAACTTCTTTCAACTCGGATATTTGAGTATGATAGGTCAGCACCCAACCTTGAGACTAAGGGGGACGCCATTGGTTGTTTTGTGTTGTAGTAACTGTAAGTATCATAGAATACTGCCTAGGTTCCATTGTATAATTTGATTTGATTTTGCATAAGAGGAATTTTTCTTAATATTAAATAGTACAATGAAGTTTTACTGTTTCTGCTATATTTAAAAAATGCCACTGTTTCTATTAAATGTGGACGGTTTCCAATCAAGATACTAAAAGCTGTTGTTTGTAGCCCATCAAACTTTGTTTAATAAAATATTTCAACTACCCTTGCACTTTAATTCTATGTTCCTCTTCATCTTAATTACTTTATAATCCATTGCTTATCTCCATTTGTGCTGCAGAGAACATACAAAGGCTAGTCTCGCATAAAAGTTGAAGAGCAGCAGTATTGCCACCTACTATCAGCTAGAATACTTTTTGGACTCAAACTTGAAGTTTCTTCATGGTGAAATACTTTCAGAGGAAGATATTTTCTTGGACCTTTTAAAGCTTTTAGCCTGAATAACTAGGCATCTGAGCTACTTAGCACGTACTTCTGACCCATGTGGGATGTTAAGCTTTAGCTGTAAACTTTACTATGATTAGTTGATTACCACTGCCAGTTATAATTGAATATTTCGCAAGGATGATGAACACTCTTGGTTGTCATGTGCTTGCAATCTTGGAAATACAATGGCCTAGATTCCTCGACTAAACTTGGATGATTAATGCACGAATGCAATTCTTCTTGGATATCTTCAATCTTTGATTTTCGTTCTTTGTCTTTGGCTTTTTGGAATGTGACAGAAAAACATGTGAGATTTTGCAGAGCAGAGGCAGTGTGCCGTGCCAAATTTTTTGGGTTTGAAATGTGAGAAACAGTGCTCTATTTACTTATCAAAAACAAATAGGCAAGAGTTCTCTTCCATAATATTCTGCTTTCATACATGCTACTTTTTTTCTGCCTTTCTTAAATTGTAGTGATTCAATGCGTAGCCAGATTGTATATTCAGAAATCAAGAAGATAATATACTTGATAATTTCTCCTCTTTTTCTTTTTCTTTTTTTACTGAAATGGTAAACAATAATTTCAATAACTTTAGTACTACAAAAAGTATTTAGTTTTAATTTTATTTATTTATTTATTTATTTTTGTGGTGTGTGTCAAATTGCATGTATAATTTCTCAATGTTTGTAATACGCTGGGGGCATGTTAGGTCTTGCTTTAAGGAATTGAGGTTGGTGTCAAATGAGCATGAAGAGATGTCTCATTAGTAGAAGCTCTGCATACTTCTACGCCAACTACAATTGTATTATTTGCTCAGTATATTTAGTATTTGTCTACTATTAAATCTTGAATACAACTATTTGGATGCAACTTCTTATTGGTGCTGATTAGTGATTATAGCTTTATAATTCCCTTCATAGATGTAAATGATCATATGTCCTTTTATTCGATTCTCCAAAAAAAAAAAATAGTCCTTTTACTCCTTTGTAGCATTTCATGTATAACTTTCTTAGTCTTTTCTTTTTCTTCTATTACATTTGTTTTATGCTTCAAAAAAATTTATACATTTTTCAATGTATATAAGCAAATTCTTCCTTTAGTTAATTTGTTTTTCCAAATTTGAATAAGTGAATGCCCCGTTATCTCAAATTTGTAAGAAGTTTCCTTCTAACCCTGCACATTTATAAATAAATTGAAATAAATAGTGAGTTTTATTATTAGGTAACATGAATCAATGCTGTCTTAGCTTACACAAAGCATATAACTCAGACAATAAATCAACTACTAGGGCTTCTAGCTTCCTTCAAAGAATGAACAGACTATTAACACATGGCAGTGTAGCTTGATAGGCCCATGCCTTGAAGGAGTTTCGTTCTAATGCAGCACATGTATAAAGTAAAACACGGGTAGATTGGCTTTGATTTTCTTTCAATTTCTAGAAGCATTATGTGTCACTCAAAAAGTTGCTAAACAATCAACTCATAGGAAGACAATGACTACAGTCTATATGGGTGTGGGTGAGTGTGGGCGTAAAAATAAATATACATCAAGAGATAATTTCATATCAGCATAGCCCAATAATTTCACTTTCGAGAGTTTAATGGCATCAGCAGCCTTGATCTACTTTTCACAAATCTGTATTAGATTCATCAAAATTTATTTTCTTTGTTCTCTTATTGCTATGCCCTTTTGCCAGAGCAATTTGGTGGGTTTCTGAGCTTAGATTTATGAAAGTAGCTAATGCGAGAGATGCAACAGTTTCAAGTCTCAACCAACACTTAATTTTTAAATAATTAGGCCAGATCTACTCACCTTGGTCCTCTTCATGCTAGAAAAGCAAAGAAAATATGATTAAGTACATTATCACTGACAAGTATGCAGTCAGCAAGATATACAGGAATAGAGATTACATACACTTTGACCAGTGGACGGGATATAATAACAGGCATTTGCAAATTTTCATCTTCATTTGTATTCCATACCTGCAATGATGATTGTAAATAAAGTAGTAGTAGTAACAGTGAAAACATGTCACAGGATGATCTTCAAAAAATGTCAATCGCTGCCAACAAAAAGTAGATGGGAGAAATTTCAATTAATTTAATAGTAGATATCATTCAGCAAGCCAGAACTATGAATCTATGACCTATCCTGGTATCCACAACAGCACTCATCAAATTGCAGTTTAATAGCTGCATCGAGGCATCCCACAAGCACTAAAGCACAATAGATAGCATCTATTTAATACAGGGATTCAGAACATCCTCCAAATTGTTCTTTGAACCCCACATTAACTAACATCTTCTGAATTACATCATTAGATAGCATCTTCTAATGCTAGAAGAAAACATAAAACATAGAATTGTTTACCCGGTGAGCATCGTTAACAGGGATATGAAATGTGCTATTAGAATATATTTTAAACTCTTGAGGCTTTCCAGGGTACTTCTCATGTGAACCTGATGCAAGATAAAGAGTGCCACTTCCCTTTAGGACAACAAGAACTTCTTCGCAGGAATGCCTGTGAATCGTTGTACGTGATCCTGGTGCAAATGTTTGAAGCCATACCTCAACCTGCGAGAACCCAAAACTTGCATTAGATAATGCAGGAAAACAGATGTGTGATATATTTACCTTGCCTTTTACAGAGATTATTGCCAAAGCTAATTCAAGCCAATGCAAGTGATGCACATAATCTAGAAAATGAATTTTTTTTTTTTTTTTTTTGGGTTCAAAACTACAAACAAGACGGGGCTTATTATTATATAAAATTCAATATTATTACTTTAAGATGATCAGGACGCGAAGCACATTATGTCTGTCCACCAATAAAATTTTCTCTGGAATTTTGTTGAAAAAAATCCAATGGAAGATATGAAAGAAAACAAACAAAAACAAAGAGATAGATCCCACGGTGGGTGGAAGAAACAGAGAGATATATACCTCACTGACAAATTTTAACACTCTTATAAGGCCCAATAAATTAATTGATGCTAAAAATACTAAAAATTTTATTATACAAGTATTACAATTTGATGAGTTAATGACAAAAAGCAATTTAAATGCCCATTTATTATCTTATTACAGTGTCATCTGATTGTTGCTAGTGTAAGTAGTTTTTGTAGTAAAATTTGTCATTTCCAAAGAAATTACCTTTTAAGTGAATGGATAATGCTAGCAGAAAAACTTGTAGTAATCTTATTATTGCTCAAATGATTTTTTTTTTTTTTTTGAGAATTTGTTTAAATGAATAAATCATATGAAAAGGTAGAATAATATATAAATTTTAAATGAAAAATTTAAGTATTTATTAATCTCTACACATAACACATTTTCTTAAACCAGATGATATTTAATTAAGTTTTGAGCTTTCGTTACCGTTTATATACTCTATTTTCTTTTTTCTTTTTTTTTTGGCTGCACTCTCCCTTTCATATCCTATTCATGACTTGCTGTGTAACGAAAAAGTCAAAGTCCATTATTATTAGCAAACTATCACATTAATTAATGTAGCCCACTACGTTGTTATTGTTGAAACAAACACCGGTTTATATTTTTATTATTTTTTTAAGAGAAATGTTAACTAATATCCTTAGGGCATTATTTAATAATCCATATAAAGAAAGTTTTTATGGGGAAAGAGAAAAAAGAAATTAATGTTTTAACAACTTTTTTCATTTCTCATAAAAACGATGTTAAAACTTTCCTAAAATGAATCTTTAACCAATGCCTTAAGAGCACTCGTTAGCATGATCCTTTTTTTAATGGGACATTTATATGCTATTTAATTTAGATAATATATTGATTTATACAACTAATTTAACTAGTCAGAAATTTGTGCAATATAGAAGAAACTTTAACAAATATGATTTTTTATTTTATTTTTTCTTAGAATTTAAAATTTTAATAATTATGGTAATTATTAATAATTATTGATTATGATAGTATTTATATATGAAATTATTTATTCTACCATTTAAAGTTAAAGAAAATATGACATATTAAGATTCTAATGAAAGGGTTTAAATATAAAATAAAATTTTAAATTAATTAAAAATTTATTCTAATAATGACGTTTTATTCAATATCCTTAACTAATTATATAAAATGATTAACTAAATTAACTCTTATTATTTTTTATT
Organism: Lithocarpus polystachyus; assembly: GCA_033629205.1. Taxonomy (NCBI): domain Eukaryota; kingdom Viridiplantae; phylum Streptophyta; class Magnoliopsida; order Fagales; family Fagaceae; genus Lithocarpus; species Lithocarpus polystachyus. The sequence continues at coordinate 4,534,330 of CM066165.1, forward strand.
ATATATTTTTAATGGATGGTATCAAACATATTTATCTTAGAACAAAGTTTAGCTCTAAATCATTTTGTGATTATCTCCAAATGATTTATAAAACTATTTATGTGTATTATTTAAACATGTTACATGACTTTTTAAAAAAAGTTGTGTAACTATAACTACACATAAATGATCTCCTCAATCGCTACTTTGTGGGTTGGAGAAATAGACAATATCCATGTTTAGAGTCAAACTTTTTCCTTCCTCTTGATCCAAGAATAACTATTATGTAAAATTTTGAGAGCTCAAAAGCTGGAAAATATTATGAAGTTAACTAAAAGTCAAATATCTTTAGTTTTATATAAGTTATATATGAGTGATGTGGTTTAATATATAAGAATGATATTATAAATACTACGTAATAAGTTGAATCTGGAAGATATATAAGAATGATATGATATATGAGTGATGTGTTTAACATTAGTGTTATTTCTCGCTCCCATCTTTTGGTAGTAATTTCTCTAGCATCAATTTTTTGGAGCGAGCCTCTCATAGGTTTGTAAGTTTTGCAGGCACTTCTTACTGACAATATGTAAGAAGCACATTATTATCAAATTGGCATAAGAGATACATTTTACTCTTAAGAAAAAATATAATTTTTTTTACCGATGGAGTGAATTACATTTTTACCGATGCCACCTTCTTGTTGCAGATTATGTGTAAGCTAAGTTGGTGTTTCCAGTAAAAATGATGCAAATTGAGGAAACTCTAGAGATTTTTTTCGAGCTTTTATGGCTGTGATGTCCTCATTTCCCACATGCGCCACGTGACAATGAAATTCGCAGATATCATGGACTTTTTTTTTTAGAGGAAACAGTAGTAAACTTTATTAATTGAGAAATATAATATACAATAGGGAAGAAAAAGAGGGACATATGACCCCTTTTTCTCTTTTGCAACACTAGCATACGCTAGAGTAGCACGATTACATTGTATAAAAAAAAAAAAAAAAAAAAAAAAAAAAAAAAAAAAGAAAGAAGAAAGAAACAAAGAAAAAACTTCAAAATCCAAACTACTGTAAGAAAAGTGAATCTTCACTTAAATGCCCAGAAAACCTGAAAAAATGCCAAACGACACCTTCTTGATTTACATGGACATCAAAGTGATTTTTTTTTTTTTTTTTTCATCTTAGGAGTCTCTTCATGCCTGGCATGGTTGCCCTGCAAACTCCATCGACCCCATAGTTGACACAACACATTGCTCATTCTCCACAGTTTTATATTTCTTTTCTCCCTTAACACCTGTAGTCTCTTTATTCATGTTTTCTACTTGCTTCCTTTTTGCCTAGGTTCCACGTCAACAGTTGAAGAATTAATAAGAGTCTGAGGTCTTGTGGTAAGCCTCTTCCAATTCCTCATTGCTTTCAAGCTTCCAATTGTAGACTTCTCCACAGGCTCAACTTCTTTTGAGCTATGCAAGGATTGACTCACACCTTTATCTTTATTACCACTTCTTTTGAGCCGGTCCTTACTAGTATTCTTGTTTCCTTGCACATTACCACAACCAACCTTAATACATATCTCTGATCCCTCAAAACCCGGTGGAGATATTTGCTCATCTTGCCCCGAATTAATACTCCTTAAGTGCATGAACTTTTCACTAGCATAATCCGCTGGGACACTCACCCAATTTTCAGCTTCCACAGGGGCAACAATTATCATTGCCTCAGAGTTCTTAGCTTTGTCAACCTCATCTTCAACAGGAATGCTATCAACGTGGGATATAGTTTTTGAGAAGTGGGTGAGTTTCAAATTCAAATTTTGAGGACCTACTATTTCCTGGCTATCCATATTTGAATTTTGTACTCCCTGAATATTCGGGTTTGTTCCTTCCACTCTGCTTGGACTTCGGGCACCATCTTGGTCATCAGTTACGGTGGTCACCACCGTGTTGGATGACCGCGTTTGAAGCTTAAACCCATTTGCCTCACTTGGTGGTGGTTCACATAGAGGAGGGCTCTTCTTTCTTCCAATCGATCCGTCCCCCGACTTCCTTAAGCCTGCTTTCAGCCAATCACCGTATGGAAATTCACTCTGAATTGAACATCTAGGGGTTGAACAATCTCTCGCCTCATGACCCAAGTAGCCACACTGGAAACGCAACCCAACAAGCCTTTCATATCTAAAGCCAATACGTACCTTATCACCTTTAGGATTAACAACGAAACCGCCTCGACGCAACGTCTTGTCAATGGCAATCTCAACTCTGATCTTGATGAACAGGGCTTGTTTTGATGTAAAAGCCTTATGATCAATCTCCACCACTTGCCCCAGACTCCTACCTATGTCCCTGGCTGCCTCTTCAGATATCAAGTCAAAAGGTAAACCCCATATCTGTACCCAAATAGGAAGCACGATAAAGGTAATTGAGTTCGCTGTCATTCCCCTCTCCCATCGACGAAGCACTAGTGGATGATTATCAAAACTCGAAGGGCCATTGTTCAACACCCACTTCAGTTGGCTTTCCAAAGTAAACTTAAATTGGAATAAGCCATCCCCAACATCCACAATCCTCAAGTCTATACCAAATTTCCATAGGGACCGAAAAAGCTCTTTGGCAGCTCTCTGATTATATGGCCTTTTTGTAAGGAAACACCCAAAGAGACTGAGCATTGTTCAAGAATTTTCTCCCTATGAGTAGCCCCCACTGTGATAACTTCACCTTCTTCCTTAGTCAACGTGATACACTGTAACTTATCTATGAAAATAGAGTCTACAATTTAGGTGAAAAGAAAGTAATATCTAGGCAAGACTACCTAGTGTTGGATTGCGTAAGAAAAGAAAGGAAAACGAAATCAAGAGCTGAAAAAAAAAAAAAAAAAAAAAAAAAAAAAAAAAAAAAAAAAAAAAAAAAAAAACGCTCACACAGCGTGAGATGGAGCACTCACCCAGAATGAGATGAAAGACTCACCCTAAGGGTCTGTTCGATTAGAGGAGTGGAAAAGTGGGAGGATAGAAAATTATGGGAGGATGGAAAAATAGAAAATTATGGGAGGATGGAAAAGTGAGAGGATGGAAAATATTTAGATTTCCCTCTTGTGTGTTCGGTTGGAGTGGAAAAGTAAGAGGATGGAAAACTCTTGTGTTCGGTTGGAGAGAAAAAGGGAAGGATGGAAAATGTAATTTATATAAATTGACTATTATACCCTTGTTACATAATATGTAAGAAATAGATTTATTTCTAATCATTAAATAATATAAAATTTATCACATCATATATATAAATTTATATTATTATAATGTAAAAATTAGACTAGGTCACGTTGAAAACAACATTCAGTAATGTTGAAAAGAAAAAAAAAACAACAACAACAATGTTACTGTTCAGTAACGTTGAAAAAAAAAAACGTTACTGAGTTCAGTGATGATGGAAAAAAAAAAAAAAAGCCAACAACAACGTTACTACTCAGTAACGTTGAAAAGAAAAAAAAAATGTTCTGGTAACATTAAGAAAAAGAAAAAGAGAAAAAAAAAAAAGGAGAACGTTGAAAAAAAATAGGTGGAAAGAGGGCATTTTTGTAAAAGTGCTACTATAGAACTTTTCTCTCCAGATTTTTCTTCCGATTTGGATGGAAAAAAAAAAAAGTCGGCCCGGAGAGAAAACTTTCTCTCGAGTTTTCCATCCTTCCTATTTTCCTTCCCCAAACGAATAGTGGAAAACAATATTTTCTATCCTATTTTCCTCTCTTTGTTTTCCATCTTCCCTATTTTCACTCTAAACGAACAAAGCCTAAGTGAGAAGGAAAAGCCAATCATGAACTTAGCTTATGCATCATGTAATCTCTTCCAATTATATGACCTTGTTTGGTTTATTATTGTGGCTGAAATGGAATTTCCTCGTGTACATAATAATATTAGCCTCATCACACACGCTTCGTGCGTGCAATAAGACTTTGATGTAAGACAAAATCAACTATTTAATTTTGGTATTTTTATTAAAATTCATTATTTTAGGTTCAAGTTATTTATTTCCTTGTTTTTAGGTGCTTTTAAAGCGTTTTAGGTAAATTTTGGTTCTTGTTATGGTTAGGTGTTAGTTAAATAGGCATCTAAGTTTATAAACGTTTTTTAAAATACAATTATTGATATTAATAAAAATTCATATTTTTGTCTGTTGTTTTTCTAGTAGATTCCAGAACCCTTTTTTCTTGTTGATTTAAGGAACCCTCGTGGATTCGAGATTATTTCAAAAGTAAATATGTTTTATTTCTTAACGCATCCGCATCCCGCATCAAACCTTTTCTTTTCTTTTTTTTATTTTTTATTTTTTATTTTAGGTTTAGTATCGTATTTCTATTCAATCATCTCCTTTAGTGCACTGAAAATTTGTTGTAAATTTGATAATAGTATATAGATAATAAAGCATGTATGCACTAATACTTTATTTTATTTTACTATTAATTTTTTAATATATTTAGATTTAAAGCTATAATATATGCTCTTATTATGATTGTTCTTTATCATCATATCAAAACATCAATTGATTTTTTGTGAAAGTAAGATTGGAAATGAAGGTCTTCGAGGATTTATGTTAGCCTTAGTGCAGTCTTAGCCAAACTTGACTTAAAAATCTCACTTTTATTAGTTTAACAAACACACATCAATGTCAGCTTCAATACATACTTCTCTATTTTATTAAATCACTATATTTTTTTCACTCCAATATATATATAATTTTTGGTAAATTTCACAAACACACCTTGAGGATTGGGTTAATACCAATCGAGTCCATAACTTTTAAAATTTGACCATCCCAATATTATCCATAAACTAAGAATCTAAGATGGCATTGCAAGCCGTTATTTACTTTTTACTTTTCTTCTCTATCTCACCTCTCATCTCTCTCTTTTTTTCTTTTCCCTTCCAGTGTCCCTCTCACATTTCTCTGTAATTTCTATTTTCTTTCTTTCTTCTTCACGGTGGCGTCTTGGTGTGGGTATCCTGATTTCTCCTCTCCCTTCGTGTTTGTAGTGGTGTTTTCGTGGTGGGTTCACTTTGCAGATTTCTCTTCTCTCTTCGCCTTTGCAGTCCTGATGTAGCGGTGGATTCGCAGTGGTTGTGAGTTTTAGTTAGGATCAGTGTTAGAGGATTTCGGATTTGTTGTGCGTCGGCTTTGGAGGTTTATGGGTTTTGGTTCTGTGGGTTTTATTTTGAATACTAGTTCTGTGTTTAGTTTTGGTTTGAATCATTTATTCTAGGTTTTGGTCTGAATCATTGGGGGTTTTGGTTTGAATCACTGAATTTGGGTTTATTGGTGGTGGATGGTTACAAAGTTCTGGGTTTGTGTACTGATGTCGATGCTGTTGTTTTGTTGATGGTCAATGGTCAGTCTATGGACGGTGGTTCTGGGTTCGTTGATTTTACAGATGGTCGGTCGTCGGTGGTCGTTGATCGTTGGGTTTCATTCAAGTTTTTATTTTTTGGTTCTCTGAGAAAAGCCGTGTTCTTCATTTTTTTTTTATCTTCTTCTAATCCGAATCAGAGAAAGCCAGAAAAGGAAGAGAGAGACTTAAGGAAAGAGATGAGAGAGTAGAATATCTAACGGTGTTACAAGCCATTTGGGGTTAGGGACTGAGATAGTTAGCTTGTTTGGTTTGGGTGTTTTCATCACTCAATATTCAGTTTTCATCGTTCAATATCTAAATTTTATGGGTCTCACAGCAAGTTGTTTTGTTTGGATGAGTTTTGAGTTATAGTTTTCATCACTCAGTTGTGTTTTCAGTTTTCATAACTCATAATTTAATGGCATTTTTGTAATTAAACACACATGGAGGACCCCACAGCTGCACTTTTTGACCGTTTGACTTTTTTTTTTTCTTTCTTCTCCTGGGTTCGGTCTTCAAGTTTTTTTTTTTTTTTTTTTCTCACTGGTCCGGTCTTCAGGTTTTTTTTTTTTCTTTTTTTTCCTAGGTTCGGTTTTCAGCTCTTCTTCCTCCCTTTGTTTTTTTTTTTTCTCTAATTCGGTCTTCAGGTTTTTTTTTTTCTCTCTTTTTTTCCTGGGTTCTTAATTTTTTTTTTAACACATCTCTTTACAGATTCAAAAAAAAAAAAAAAATCATTTTTATTAGCGGACATAAACTTCCCATTAATGAGTTAGCTCCAAACATGCAAAATTTTAATTGAAAGCAGAACGGAACATAGTTGAATTTATGGTCACTTGGTTTAATTTATACCATGATGAATTATCACTTATCTTGGATTAGCCAAGAGAATTCAATATTGCAGTATGTTGTACCGAGTATCATTTGGGTGTAGATGGAGGTTTTGGAAAAAGTCTATTTTAATCCATATAGTTTAAGAGTGGCTACAAACTAAACTTTTACACTTTCAAAAGTTTCAGATTAAATCCTATATATAATTTAAAAATGCTTAAACAAAATGTCATCACATTCATGTGGTTATTCTTATTCATCACACGTTCCTACCATATATGAATGTTATTTCATTGCAAGCCACACATAATTGTTTTGTTTAAAGCCTTTTCTAGTACGGCTTTATGCGAAATGGATTTATAGTTTGAATCAAAAAGTGTAGAGTTTACTTTGAAATTTTTGAAAGTGTGAAGTTTAATATAAAACCACTTTTAAAATATAAATTTTAAAATGTATTTTGCCTTTTTTAAAATAAAATATTTCAACATTTTATTTGTATTTATAAATTTTAAAATAACCAAAAAGGAAAAAAAAAAATCTATTAGGCCATGCTTTTACATTGTTTAATTGGGCCCAGAAGAGGGCAATGGTGATGGGGGAAATGAGAAGTTATACCTTGCACCAATAACATGTTTCCTCTCTTTCATAATTGGTGGAGAGTGGGACTCGCTAATTATGAGAAAGAAAAAATATATACCTAGTGAAGGGTATCTTTTTCTGGACGAAAGAGTTTCGTGACTTGTTGTTAGGACATGCAAGTCACATCAAACCATTCCAAAGCATTGAAGAAAGAGTTTGACTAGGGACAACAAAATATACACAAAATTGTAATCCACTCTCACATTTCATTTTACATGAAATACACTATAATACAAAAGCTGTGAGAGTGCACGGACTCCTCTGTGTAATTTTGGTTGCAATGTATGAAATTATTTATATTGTGTGTGTACATCCACAAATAATGAAGGCCAAAAATTTTTAGAGACCTTGTCATTGTTAATCTAGCACTCTACACACCATACAAGTACTTTGCTTTATCATAAACATCCATGTCAAGACTTTCCTCACTACAACAAGATGTATCTTTAGCGACGAAAATTAGTGAGGAAATTTTTTTCGTCGCTAAAAATACATCTTTAGCGACGAAATTTGAATTTCGTCGCTAAAAATGAAAAAAATTATAACATTTAGTGACGAAATATACTTTTCGTCGCTATTGTGATATGAAAAAATGGGCGCCATGGAGGGAAAATTTGGCGCGAACACAATTAATCTATAGCGACGAAATATTTCGTCGCTAAAAGTTTGAATTTTTAGCGATGAAATATTTCGTCGCTGTAGGTATAGCTGTTGATAGTATTAGTGAGGAAAATTCTTTCCTCGCTATAAGGAAGAATTAGCGACGAAAAATTTTCGTCGCTAAAAAAATTCATCGATTTTCCACATTGTTTTAGTGACGAAATCTTAATTCGTCACTAAAAGTGATTTATAGCGACGAAAATTAGTTTCGTCGCTAAAAATATTCATCAATTTTCCACATTGTTTTAGCGACGAAATCTTAGTTCGTCACTAAAAGTGATTTATAGCGACGAAAATTAGTTTCGTCGCTAAAAAACATAAAAATTCCGGGTTCTTTAGTGATGAAATTTAGTTTCGTTGCTAAAAAACATTAAGCCCTTATAACATTTAGCGACGAAAGTTTGGCATTAGCGACGAATTATTTCCATCGCTAAAGACCAGTCCTCTGGGTTTTTAGTGACGAAAAATACTTTCGTCACTAAAAACATTAAAGCTAATACCTTTTGCGACGGAATATAGCCATTAGCGACGAAACTAATTCGTCGCTAAAGATTATATATATACCCAACACTTAAAACCTTCAGCCTCCAGCTTCTATTCTCATCAAACAAAAGAAGAAAAAAAAAAAAAAAAAAAAAAAAAAAAAAAAAAAAAAAAAACCAGACCTTAAGCTCCCAAACCCAGCCGACACCGTCGCCGATTCGCTCTCACCTACCGTCGCCGATTCGCTCTCACCTACCGTCGTCGGAATCCTCACCAGATCGTCGCCGATAAGCTCATCTACCGTCGCCGATTCGCTCTCACCTATCGATTTCGCCGTCGATAGCCGCGATTCAACTTCGACCCTTCGCATCCCGCCGTCGACTCGCCTTCGACCCTTCGCATCCCGCCGTCGACTCACCTTCTGACCCTTCGCATCCGACCCTTCGCATCCCGCCGTCGACTCGCATCCGACCCTTCGCCTTCCGACCCTTCGCATTCCCCGATCTCCGACCTTTCGCCTTCCGACTTCGACCTTTCGCCTTCCCCGACTCCGACCCTTCACCTTCTGAGCTCCGGCCCTTTGCATTCCGATCTCCGACCCTTCGCCATCCGAGCGCCGACCCTTCATCTTCCGACTCCGACCCTTCGCGTTCCCCAAGCTTCGACCCTTCACCTTCCGATCTCCGGCCCTTCGCATTCGAGCTCCGACCCTTCGCCGATCCAGCTTCCAAACTCCTGCCGGGTGTACTAAGTTGCCTACTTGCCCTGTTTGTCTTGGTGAGTGTTCTTCAATCCTATTATTTTTCTGTTTCTTTTTTTTTTTTTTCAATTTAATTTGATAGTATTCTATGTTTTTGTTGAAGTTTTTTTCATGGGAACTACTAAACTTGTCAATTTGCTATGTTTTTAACTTACTTATAAATTTGTCTAACATATTACAATTTATGGTATTTTTGTATAGTTTTTCTCTGTTAATGAAAGTGGATGAGCTCTCTTTGTAAGTTAGAAAAAATGGGTTGTGTGAAAGAGTTGTGTTAATATGTCTCTGTTTCAAAAAGGGTAAAGAAATGGTTAGGCCTGTGGGTCTTTTCAAATGCAATTTTAGAATGGTAGTGAATATTTGATGAACTTATTTGTAGAAATGAAAAAAAAAATTATAGCAATAAAAAATAAACAAAAAAGACTAATGCTGAGATAAGCGGAAAATGAAATGGTTATATAAACTGTTGGATGACAAACAAGTAAGAAATTACGATTTAGAAATTGATGGCCTTGTTGAGATTTCGTTGGAGTGCTTTTAATGATGATTCTCATGCCATTTCGGTTTTTTTTTTTTTCCCCTTTTCTTTTGATAGGTTGTAAGCACACCGCAAAAGTTGCAGGAGCGTGACTTTATTGACACTCCTTATGTTCCCATATATGTGATGCTACCCGTGAGTCTTATAATTCTACTCTTCTCTAATTGGATGTATTGATGTGTGACTTTACTAACTTTCACTTTACAGTTTACAGAGTTTCAGGGAGTAACTCATTTTGCAGAAATCACTTTGCACAGAATCCTTGCTTAACTTTTAAAATTTTGCATTCTTTCTCATTACTATTACTTAATTGCCAGTAATGGCTATATAGTATTGTAAGTTATTCTTATGAATTCCAATGGTGGGAGTGGCAGCTGGGCATTGTAAGTATGAATTGCTAGTTGGTTGATCCAGAAGGTCTTATGGATCAGCTAAGGATCTTGAAGTCAGTTAACGTTGATGGTGTTATGATTGATCAGCTGGGCATTTTTTAACTTACTTATAAATTTGTCTATAGACTATTGTGTTTATTTTCTTTGGTTAGTGTTCTTTGTTGTGTGCTTGATGTTATGTGTTGACGTTGGTTGCTTGATGTTAGTGTTCTTTGTTGTGTGCTTAATGTTTTTACTTTACGATTATAATGTAGTATTGTTTTTATATTTGTGCAGATTTCTTATTGGTGACTTTAAGGGATATACTTTTGGCAATTACTTGAAGACGTATGAGGACATTTTCTATTGGTTCTAATTATATTGTGTTACACTTTTTGTATTATTATAAGACATTTTGAGTTATTGTATGCGTTGTGAACAATTATTGTATGGAAGAAGTTTGAATTGGATACTTGTTTTATTTGTTATTTGTGGAATGTATGGATCGATTTTTTATAAATGTGTTGTTGGAATAAATGTGTTATTCAAATGTGAGGTTTTAATAATGTAATGACAGGGTATATGTTAATATTAAAGCTATTAAAAAAATAAAAATAGAAAATAAGTTTTAGCGACGAATTTTTTCGTCACAAATATAGCAATAAAAGATTGTTTTAGTGACGAAATATTTCGTCGCTAAATGTAGTAGAATTTTGTAAGAAATGGTTTTAGTGACGAAAATTTTCGTCACTATATGTGCTTGGATTTTCTTAAAAATACTTTTAGTGACGAACTTTTTCGTCACTAAAAGTACTCGAAAATAGTTTTAGTGACGAAATTTTTCGTCACTAAATGTGATTTAATAAACTGAAATGATTTTAGTGACGAAATATTTTAGTTACTGAATAGTGTTTTTAGCGAGGAAAACTTTTAGCGACGAAATGTTTTCGTCGCTAAAAGTTTTTTCTTTTTTATAAAAATCGAACTTTTAGCGATGAAATGGTTCGTCGCTAGGAATTTTAGTGACGGGGCTACAGCGACGAAACTCATTTCGTCACTAATTAGTAAATTTCGTCGCTAAAGGTTTTTAGTGACGAAAAACTGGACTTTTAGTGACGAATTTTTTCCTCACTGAAAGTACATTTTCTTGTAGTGCCTCATGCTCACACTTACCTATCTAAAAAGAAAAATATGATGGAGAACTTCAAATAGGACTATGCTTCAATCAAAATGTGACAAGTTTTTCATAGTAATACTTGACAAATAGCTACATAAGCTTCAGTTAACCTTGAGTTCAATATGAATAAATTAATTGCAAGACAAAATTTTGGCAAGTTCAAGCATGCAAATTAGTGATTTATCTGCAATTGGTTCAACTCTTATTATATGTCTCCCTCATCATCTCAAATGTTGCACTTTTACTCGGATATTTTTGTCTGAAATACTAGTACCTCATCGGAGATCATTCTATGGACAATAGCTGAGCTCATTAACCATACTTCTATATTCGAAAAGGTTAGAGATGAGATAAATTCAGTCGTTGGTAGTACTAGATTAGTCGAGAAATTAGATGTTGCGAATCTCCCCTACTTGCAAGCAGTTGTAGAGGAAACACTACGACTATATCCACCATTGCCTGTGACAACAAGAAAATGCCGTCAAAGTTGCAAAATAGGAGGCTTTGAAATGCCCCAAAAAACCATGGTGTTAATCAAACTGTATGCCATAATGAGAGATCCAAATTTATGGAGCAATCCAAAAGAGTTCCAACCAGAGAGCTTTTTGGTTTCCTCTAAAAAACAAGAAAGTAAGAAATATAAGCAAGATGAAACATTTAGTATTCTTTCTTTTGGGGTAGGAAGGAGAGCTTGCCTTGGTTCAAATTTAGGGTTGAGTATGGCACATATAGCAGTTGCAACATTGGTTCAATGTTTTGATTGGAAGGTGGTCGGAGATGGAGAAAAGGCTAAGGCTAAGGCTAAGGCTAATACTGAAGTTACAAAAGGTGTTTTTATTCACATGGCTCAGCCACTTAAATGCCTTCCAATTGTTAAATTCAACCCATTTGATTCTGCGATGTGAGTTTATTTACTTCAAAAATATTTTCTAATTCAAAAAAAGTACAAGCGCATGCAGTAATATATATGCTCTTTATGTAATTTTATGTTCAGTATTAATTGTACTCCTGGTGGAAAATAAACCTTGTCTTTATTAGATCATGTTTATTTGTAAAGGCAAGTTAGTTTTAGGGAATTTAATGTGTGTGAAGAAAATGTAAGGAGTCGAACAAATTTAATATAATCAATAAATTACAAATAAAAAGTGTTAACATCTGTGTGTGTGTGTGTGTGTGTGTGTGTGTGTGTGTGTGTATAGTAAAGATAGATCATATGAAGTGGCACCATTTCTTGATTTATGAAATCCGTGACAAGTGGTCTCCTCCCTCATTATCTTTCAAGTTTCAACAGCTCCCTAGATTCTAATTAACTCAACTAGTAAAATTTTCGATGGTTGAATAAGAAATTTGGTGTTAAATCCCCACCTGTACTGAAAACGGATTGGTGTCCTAGTTTGATGATAAATAACTATCATCAAGAGCGAACACCATAAATTGAAACTCTTTACAAAAAAAGTTTCAACAGCTTAATATCAACTTTAGTCATGTTTCGTTTGTATTGTATATTTTTCTTAAAAAAAAAAATAGTCTTGTATATTTAACAGGTTTAACACCTAAAACACGTGTAAAATCAAATATATCACACGTGCATAACTTGTTAGAAAGTTCAATTTATTAGTCTGCTAAGGCCTCTAACGGCTAGTTGGTTATCTCTCTCTAATTACTATAAAGAGAGCTCCCATACTATTTCTCATTTAAGTTGCTAGCTGTGCTAATCAATTACAAACTAGTTATTTTCATTCTCTATTTTCTCATTGAAATTTTTCAAGGGATCAGTACGATCATGGCTTCACAACCACAAAATCTGAATCAACCCCACAAACTCTTACTCCACCTGTGTTCACTTTGACTGTTGGAATCAATAATGTTTGAGAGGTCTGGAAAACTCTAGAGCAATGATTCACATTAACATCAAGAGCAAACATATTGAATATGAAATTGGAGTTTCAGAGTATCAAGGAAGGAAATGATACAATCTATCAATGGCTTTCTACAGCAAATCAAAACAGCAAGAAATCGTCTACTTTCTGTCGGAGTAGCAATTGATAATGAAGAATTGCTATGCATTATACTCAAAAGGCTTGCCCAAAGAGTATGCCCAAAGGTGGGCATTAATTGCATGAAATCATTGAAATATCACTGGGATATGATTTCAATGAGATCTGGTTAGGTTGAGTTAACCCAACTAGGTCCAACGTCTATATCTATATAATAACTAATAGTCGAAACGTTTAACTTTTTGTTGACACTCCTTATTGCGCCACATGGCTACATAAATTAATGCCACACTCACATTTTAAAACACCCCAAAAAAGCGCCTTTTCGATTTGGTGGTATATGTGAACCGTTCAATGCTATTCTTAATACAATTGATTTTTCAATTGCCTTATTTAAAGATACAACGTTCTGTCTTAGTAGTTACAAAATATCAAACAAATGGTTCTTTCTAATCTCTTTCATTATCTATACTCCTCTCTCTCTCCTTCACTCTAACATTTATTTCCTTGGACACTTTTTTTGAATCATTTTCCCAAATAAGTGTTCCTCTATTTGCCATTGAACAATCTCAAAACCAGGACTTTTTATCTAGTGCCAAATCAAGTTCAAAGGTCAGCACCGCATTTTATAATGCCTTTTTACCCTTCTGATCATTCTAGAATATATACTCTCATAAAATAAAATGCCAGATTATACCCATACAACATCCAAACCATCGCATAAACAAATTTGGCCCCCCAAATTGTCCCTATAATTTTTTTTTAAGATAAGATTCTCATCCTATATAGTGATAAACTTTGTATATCCCACACCAAAAACAAAAAAAATAAATAAATAAATAAATGTGCGTTAAAAAAAACTTATAAATTTTTTTGAACAATTATCTCAAAAAAAAGGGCTTCAATTTTGCCTCTTTGTCATTTACAAAAAGAAAAACAAACTTACATTGGAGAGTTGGAGTTGACCATGAAATGAGACCCATTTCTTGCTCTTTCTCTAACTCCTTAGTAATCGACATCTTTTTTTTTTTTTTTTTTTTTGAGAGAGTTTCAACCTATGGCGTCTGCTCCTGATAATAGCTCTTTATCATCAAACCAAGACATCAATCAGTTTTTGGTGTAAGCTGGGATTGAACTCCAAATCTCTCATACAACTATCGGAGAATTTACTAGTTGAGCTAACTAGAACCAACTAGTATTCGGCATCTAGACTCACTATTTAGTCTGGTTTTTCTTTCTTCCTTCTTCTTTTTCTTCTTCTTCTTCGTCCTTACTTCTTTATCCCTTTTACAATTTTTTTACTTATGAGTCATGAATCTCTAAGTTGAGGTATCTTTTTTCACGTTACAATTTGCTAGATTTCTCCAACTCTTACCACGTGTGTGGCTCATGTGTTCTGGCCACCGACTTTTACCCACTTCAATATATTTACAATTTTATTTGTTAATTTTACCATTTCATTAGTTTTTTTTAGGACAATAATGATGAGCCCGAAGATATTGTTCGTCCAGGCATAGCAATGGACAAGGAGCAAACCATAAATGAAGCCTTTATTAACTAAGCCGTTATGATTGGACGAAGTAAAGAGGGTAACAGCTTAAAGGTCTCCATATCTCGGCATTAAGTGCCAGAGGCATTACCCAGATAGGGAATTAAACCACCATTAATTGTGGTTCCAACGACTAGGAAAGTAGAAGCCTATATAAGGCACATCCAACCAAGGTAAAAAACATTATCAGAATTATACTCCCATCAATCAGAATATTCTCATTATCTCTCTCTCTCTCTCTCTCTCTCTCTCTCTCTCTCTCTCTCTCTCTCTCTCTCTCTCTCTCTCTCTCTCTCTCTTTACCATCGGAGGCTCATCAGCTGGCACCACGCCGGTGACCTATCTGTTACCTTTCTCTATTGTCTTGCAAGTCATGCCGAAGCCATCTAGACGATCCTAACCCCTGATGATTTTGAGATCATCAGTTTGGCGCCGTCTGTGGGAAACGCCTTCTTTTTCCTAATCCTAAGGACAGATACGTTGCCCTACCTTTATTGTCATCCAAATGGAGTCCAGTGCGCAACTAGAGTCAACCACCCTGGCACTGCAGGTCCAAGCTCTCATGGCCAATGTAGAAGAACTAACGAAACAAAATCAGGAGATGAGACAGTGGCTGCAACAAGAAGAGAATCATTCATTAAGAAGAGCCAAAAACAACAAGAATGAGGATGAAGCGCGAGACCCAGAGGGCAGCCAAGAGGGAGATAGCCCGAGGAGAATAGAGCGGTTCGACGAGGCAAGCAACGACCTCCTAAGGAGCTTGAGGAAAGAGATGGACGAACTCAAGAATGCAATGAAGGGAAAAATAGCAAAAAATTTAGATGGAATGGTGAGAAGAACTAATTCCCTGTTTACACAGAAAGTCCTCGAATGCCTCTTCCCACCGAAATTTTGACTGCCACAGCTAAAATCATATGTCGAGTTGAAGGGCCCGTTGGATTAGATCACCACCCTCAAGATGACCTTAAGCCTACAGCAAACCCTGGATGAAATAGTGTGTCGATCCTTCCCTACCACCCTCAAAGGAGCAGCTTAAGTGTGGTTCAGTAAATTGGCATAATCTTCTATTGATGATTTCGATCATTTCAATAGCCTGTTCATGCATCACTTTGTAAGAGGACAGCACTAGAAGAGGCCAGCAGATCATTTATTGACGATCCGACAAGGAGAAGGAGAGTCATTAAGATCATACGTGAAGTGATTTAATAGAGAAGTGCTAGAAGTGGACGAAGCTGAGGACTAGGTACAATTAACGATGTTCAAAGTTGGGCTGACATCTAAAGAGTTCGTCGTGGCATTTGCTAAGAGTCCTCCGGAGTCAATGATTGATTTGCTTATAAAAGCTCAAGAATGCATGAATGCGGAGGACGCTTTGGCAACAATAGAGGTAGGTGGACGCTTTGGCAGGCTCTCAGGACGACCAGAAAGGGCAGAAAAGGGATATAAAAGATCACCCGTCCAACAATGACATAGGCAAGTGAAGAGACGACAAGGCTCAAAAAATGGTAAACTTCACACCCTTGGTAATGCCCATTGACCAAATTTTAATGCAGATTAAGGACGACTACTAGCTTAGGTGGCCAAAGCCATTAAGTAGTTCACCCAACGTCTGAAAGAAGAAGAAGTATTACCGTTTCCACCGGGACCATGAACATCACACTGACAAATGCAGAGATCTCAAAGAACAGATAGAAGAACTGATCCAGAAGGGAAGATTACAAAAGTTTGTCAAGAAAAACACTTATGGACGACCAAGCAAGAAGATCGAACTAGGTCAGAGAAGAAGCCCAAAGACAATGATAAATCGCAAGAATGACCAAAAAGTACGGTTGGGGAGATAAGGATGATCAACGGTGGTCCAACGACGAGGGGGCTTGTTCAGATCCCTCAGGAAGTCACAGCAAAGACAGGTCAATAGTGTCCACATGATACCACTGACGAAAAAAAGGAGAAGGGAGGTAGCGAACATGGTTTTCTCAAAAGGAGACGCTAGAGGAGTGAAGAAACCACATGATGGCCCCTTGGTCATCATGCTCGTGATAGAAGGATTCAACACCAGAAGAATTCTAGTGGACAATGGAAGCTCTGCCGATATTATTTACCTCTCTGCCTTCTAACAATTGAAAGTAGACCCAAGCAGGCTTCGTCCATTCATGCCTCCCCCTGTCAATTTCAGTGAGGATAGGGTTTATCCAAAGGGGAGATAAAGATGATTAACAGTGGTCCAACAACAGGGGCTCATTCTGATCCCTCAAGAAATCACAACAAAGATAGGTCAACAATGTCCATATGATACCATCGACGAAAAACAAGAAAAGGGAGGTAGCAGACATGGTTTTCTCAGAAGGAGACGCTAGAGGAGTGAAGCAACCACATGACGACACCCTGGTCATCATGCTCATAATAGAAGGATTCAACACCAGAAGATTTCTAGTGGAAAATGGAAGCTCCGCCGATATCATTTTCCTCTCTGCCTTCCAACAGTTGAAAGTAGACCTAAGCAGGCTTCGTCCATTCGAGTCTCCCCTTGTCAGTTTCAGTAGGGATAGGGTTTATCTAAAGGGGATAGTAACCCTGACAGTTACAACAGGCACATACCCCCAGCAAAAAAAAAAGCAACTCAATTTCCTAGTGGTAGATTGTCCCTCGTCCTACAATGCCATCATTGGACAACTAACTCTCAACCGCTGGAAAGCTGCAACTTCAACATACTGCTTAAATATAAAATTCCCTATAGAAAATGGGGTAGAAGTGATCAAAGGAAACCAAGTTCTGGCTCCTGAATGTTATCAAGCAGTATTGGCATCCAAGGAGAACCACACATGGATAACCGAAGAAGAAAGCCTGGAGACAGTAGAGGCATTGGAGACAGTTGAACTAGTGGAGGGAAAACCTACGAAGATAAAAACATAGGAGCAAACCTTGATCCTGCTATAAAGAAAGGGATAACAGAGTTCTTGAAAAGGAATCTGGACGTCTTCGCAAGGAGCCATGAAGACATGCCCGGCATTTCAGAGGACATCATCCAACTGTTGACACCCTATTTTGCAACCCGCATTTAACCTCACTTAAAGGGTAAAAGGGTAATTTCACCTTGGAAATATGCATCTTGATTCTGGTCACTAGATCCTTAATCTCATTTCACCAAAATGATCTTGATGTTGTAATGATCAAATCGACTGGTCATAAGCCCTAATCGGACCATCAGATTGAAAGTTATCATCAAATCAAGTTTTAATAGCCAAGATGTACTATCACAAATTGAGTCTGACTATATGTTATTATAAAAAATTTATTCCAATTGGTTATAACTATAATCAATTTGAGATTAATGATGTGTCATAATTTGATTGGTTATGACTAAATTTTATGGTGAGGTTGCATACACCTAATTAATTAGATAGTTAAACATTAATTATTTAATGAGTAATTTGTGCAATTATCTTTTAATTAGGGTAAATTTGGAACTAATTAAGTCTGAAATGGGAGTGATTGGAGCCATTTAATGTTAATTGGGAGCTAATTTTGGACCTATTAATGTTAATTGTGCTAAAACCATTTTCTAACAAATGACCTCTGCTCACTCTTTCATCAATATCTCTCATAATATTTTGAATCTGTAATGAGGTTAATTTTCCCAAAAACTAGACATCCGGAGCTTCAATTTGAGCACAAGAACGGGAAAATTTCGATCAGAATTGAGTCAGATATGAATTTTTGAAGTTGGCTCTACTGGCTGTTACAGCAGCTACGGAAAAACTGAATTTTGGCTTACTCCTCACTCTTACCAATCTTTCCATTTAATGCATCAGATTTCCCCAAAGGCTAAAATGAGGTCTAGGTTCATGAATCATTGTCAACCCTCATTAAATGGTCTTCCATTTATATTTCCTCCACATTACTATATAAACCCCCCTCTCATTCATTCCAACAACACACAAAAAACCCCCTCTCTTTTCTCTTCTCTTGAGTTCTAGTGAAGTTGAGTAGTCTTGTCATATCTTGGTCTTCCTAAGACTTAAGGTATTGAGTGAGACACTCTTCCTCTCCTAACTCTTCTTTTCCTCCACCCTTAAGACCTCCCTCAAGAGTCTCCTCCTCCACCGTATGGATCTTGCATGAAGGTATAATCCATTTCCTTAACTTGTTTTTTGTGTTGTCATGATGAGAATTTAGGTTTAAAGCATGATAGTAATTATTTAAATTCTCTTGAATGTGTTTGAATGCTCCTAAATGTTCTTATGCGTTCTTCACATGTTCTTGAATATATTTGAATGTTCTTAAATGTTCTTATGTGTTCTTCACGTGTTCTTGGTTTTTCATCACATGTTCATGCACAAACACTAGCTTTGATCTTAAATTCTCATCAAAAATATGAAAAACATGTTTGCTACGTAATTCTTTCAAATCCTTGAATCTAGGATATCACCATGCACACACATTCACTAGAATTTATTGTTCAATTCAAATGCAATGTTTAATAAATTGAAGGGTTTATCACATGCACACACATTACATTTAACATGTAAATTGATTGGCATATTGGATGATATAATATGAATGTTGGCCACCATAGTCTAGAAGACCGGTTTCACCGGGCAAGGTGGGTGCCTAACACCTTCCCACCTTATAACATAGCCTCCGAACTTAGATCAAGGGTTAGTAGATCAAATGCTTATCCTTGTAATTTTCAATTTCTAGATTGTAATTAGGAAATAAAGTTATGTACTTTATCTTAGATTGTATCTAGAACCAAAGCCATGTAATTTTCCTATGATCAATGTAAATTCAATTGCAGATTAATAAAATGAGGAACTTTTCAATTTTGGTTTTCTTATTTATTCCAATAATTAAATAAGTGGTGACTCCATTGTAAAACCCTTAATCTAAAGGGGAAAATATAACTAGTCGAATCTCCATTTTGAGAGGCAATAACACGATTCCACCCATTCACGTGGGTTTGGCCCAACACATCTAAAAAAAAGGGGGTCGGGGGCGCGGTCTCTCACAGTGGCGACTCCACTGGGGATATTGAGGGTTAAGCTTCAATTAGATTATGGTGGCCAACCATGTCATTGTTTGTTTATTGCTTTTTTTGTATATAATATGTCTAATATGTCATTATTTTGCATGTCATGCATCATTTTCTTGAATGAAATTTATTTTATTTGTGTGCTAGCCCGGAAGCCCGGTAGTATTAACCGTGGATTGTAGTCTTCCTAAGACTCACATACCCAGCGGTGAACCTACCACCCACCGCGACAAGGATCATCATGGTTATGCCATGGTGGTTCATAGGGACAAATTGTACCGTTCGGACCAACGCGACTCTCCTGGCGTCACAAGTTGGGAGGTATGACATCCTAGCTTGTGGGAACCTTTAACCTACCTTCTACCCATGTTGTAATGACCCATAGAACCTACCTTTAGGTCGGTCCATGTAAATTGCATTTCATTATGCATTTGTTTGGCCGTTGTTTGAGCCATCATGACCCAAGTCCAACGCTTGGGCTCATCATGATTGCTTGAACCTTGTATGTTGTGAATGAACTTAAACTCAAAAGCCTATGATTGAACTCTACTTGAAATGGAAGTCCAATTTGTTTCTTGAATGAGTCCAAGCCCAACACTTGAGCCCATCAAAGGTGTATACGCATGATCAACATCAAAGGCCAAAAGTTCACAAGATGCATGCCTTCCAAGTGTAAGCCCAAGCCATTTCAAGCAAATACCAAAAGATCATAATCAAGGTTCAAGCCTTCCAAGTGCAAGCCCAAGCCATTTCATCATAATCAAGGATCAAGAAGAAGCAAGTGGCCCAACTTTGCCTCATTCCACATTTGGTTTGCAACATCATGGTTAAGCTTAAAGTTTGTTTGTTTATTCCATGTTTCTATGTTTCTTTGAATTCTAAAAATCCATGTAGCATTTGATGTACTTTGTTCATGTATATATTTTTTTTAAAAAAATTCAAATGAGAAAGTGTTTGGACTAGGGGCATTGGGCCTTTGAGTCATTAAAAAAAAAAAAAAAATCTTTGAACTAGGACCATTGAACTTCCTAGTGACTTTTTCAAAAAGACCTAATTTTTTTTTCTTTCAAGATTAAAAAAAAAAAAAAAAAGTCTCCTTTTCAAAATGGTACATGAGGATCCCTTGGACAAAACGTTTTCTAAATCTTAATGTTTAAAGGCTTGAGCAATCGACTTGTACTAAGGAATGATTAATTTCATTTGATCCATGTAGAGACTTTTGCTACTTAACTTAGAATATAAGAAGAAATGGTCTTAAAAAGCAATCAAAAAGAATCCATCCATCGGAAAATCCCAAGAATCCATTCACTCGATCCAATTTTCAAAGGTCTTTTGTTTCACAACATTAGAGCATTCATACTTTTTCTTTTAAGATAAATTTATTAAAAGAGCTTGGGTCACTGTGCCTACAAGTAAGCATTACTAGGGATAAGAGACCATCTTTGGTTAAACCAAATTATTTCCTATTACCTAGAATGTTCATTATCCAGTGCTAGCCCATTTGAGCCTTCAAACATTTAGCCTTTTTTTGCATGAACCCACTAAAATCTAAACTTCGGGTGGGAAAAATCAAGTTATGCATACTTAAATATCATGTTGAAGAGGACTCAACCTTGTAGCTTTGAAGCTAATTGATAAATCTCTACTAGAAGAGATGAAAGACAAGTGGAGAATTCATTAGGCTAAAGACAAGAGATCATCAAAGAAAAACGAGGTTTCACACAATCAAGGAAAGAGAAATGAAATTCCATCAATGTAAAAAAAAAGGTGTCTGTCAAGTTGAAGAGCCTAAAATTCATCGTGCCAAGAAGAATACAAGATTCATCTAAAAGAGATTTCATCCAAAAAGGAAAGATTCATCAAGCACAGAAAGGTGCAAATGCGTCGAGGTAAGAAAGAAGTCTAGAGAGTGCATCGAGGCAAGAAAAAAGTCTAGAGAGTGCATCAAAATGACCAAAAATCATTAAGCTGAGAAAAAAAAGAAGGCCAAAATGTCCTCAAAATTTCATTCAATCAAGAGATGAAAGACAAAAAAAAAAAAAAAGGCCCGCTAGGCTAAAAACCCAAAAAGGCAGTCCAAGCAAAAGTTAGGGCCAAACAAAAAAAAAAAAAAAAAAAAGAAAGAAAAAGGAAAAGGAAAAGAAAACAGAAGCCCGCTAGGCTGAAAACCCAAAAGGGTGGTCTAGGCAAAGTTAGGGCCAAAGAAAAGAAGAAGAAGAAAAGAAAAATTGGAAAGTCATACCAAGTTGGAAACTTGAGGATGCAACCTAAAAAGAAAAGAGTTTTACAAGATGAAAGTCTATAGGTATGATTCAAAAGGAATGATTGTTGTTACGAGTGACCAATGAAGACTAGTGAGAAGATGACAACGAAAAAATGGGAAAATTCCTCTAATACTTGATTTTTGAGTAATGCATACTTGGGGGAAACATCATAGGGAATTTTGAGCCTTTTATATCTTTCATTTCATAACCCAAACCCGACCTACATTACAACCCATGAGTAAAGACCTCCTTGAAGTCTTGCTAATTGTAGGCGCATCTTATACTCTATTAATATTTTTCTCTTGAATTAAAAAGGATAAATGCTAAAAATTGTCAAACCCCGCAGGATGTTATGTCTGAGGACAAAATTTCTCAAATTCTCAAATCCCCAAAATGACTCAAAAGAACTTCCAAACCTGGAGCACTCTCCTTGTTTGCACCCAACAATGTGATTCATAAATTATATCAGATTTCATTTCTTGATTGCCTTTGGAGACTTAATCTGACGATGTTCAAAAGGATGAAGCAAATTTGATTACATGAGTTTAATGATCTTGATCCTTCCTAATCAAAGAGATTTGTTTGATTCTTAAAACACTTTGATTTGCCAAAATGGTTGTTCAAAGGATCACCTCTTGTTCAAAAAAAAAAAAAATCATTCTTTTTTCAAAATCCAGTTCTCTTGAACTACGTCTTGACCTGATCCTCTATGAGAGAGGTACGTAGGCAGCCTTTCAGAGGCCCGGCCCCAATCACCCAAACAACCTTGGAGAAAAAAGTCAAAACAATGTGACAAAATTGTTTGGGTGCATGTTAGGTTAAGCCCATTTGTTTGCATTAAGCATGTTTAAACTTGGAGCATTGGCCTATTTATATTGTGTGCAAATATGTTCTTCTTGCATGGAAGTATGTTTTCATTTGAGGCATTAATCCATTTGTTTGCAAGCATGTCCACACTAAGGACATTGGCAAAAAATGTTTTCACGATAATTGGTTTCTAACAAGCTAAAGAAAGAAAGCCTTTTTGCAGGAACCAAGGATGACGGACCATGATCTTCTTTCATGTTCCCCAATGGTCACAACATCAAATGAATCCAACTTCAATCTAAGCATGGAATATGTCCCAAACTAGGGGCATTGGGTAAGTACTTCCAATTCATTTCAATGAACAAATCCATTGCTAATTGAAATTATCATTTTGCAGGAATTAAGTAAGGACTTATCCATCAGTCCACATCAACTTCTAGCCAAAGTTGTTCTCATTCAAAGGATAGGTTTTTCAAAAAAAAATCATGATGAATAAATCTTCATCACTTCTACCCCATCTTCATCTTCATCTTCTTCACTTTTTGATAATGAACAAATCTTCAAATCTTAAAAAAAAAAAAAAGGATAAAATTTTCAAAAAAAAAAAAAGATTTACAATTTTTTTAAAGAAGAAAAAAAAAAAAGATTTCCATATCTTTCAAAAAAAAAAAAAAAAAAGAGAGAAAAAAAAAAAAGGATTTTCAAAAAAGCCTTGGGACTGGGAGCATTAGGCTCATACCTCTTAGGTTGCTAAAAAAATTCATCAATCAAAATTTACAATTCTTTCAAAAAAATTTAAGATTTCCAAATCTTTCAAAAAAAAATGTTCAAAAGTCTCAGGAAAATTCTTCTTCAAGAACAGAAAGCTATGATCCTCTTTCATATTCTCCAGTGGTGCAACATCAAGTCAATTGTCCACCCTGAGCATTCATCGAGGCATGAAATTTGTCCCAAACTAGGGGCATTCGCCAGGTATGCCAAATCCTTTTCAATGAATAACTCTGTTACTAATTGAAAATATTAATTTTACAGGTACAAGGGTAAAAGGTCCACACACATCAGCATGAGCCAAAACCCAAAAAAAAAAAAAAATTCCTAGGTCCTTTGAAAACATGAGCCAGGATCTAAAACCTTTGGTCCTCTGAAAGCATGAGCCAAAGCCCAAAAAAAAAAAAAAAATCCTAGGTTCTCTGAAAACATGAGCCTGGATCCAAAACTTTTGGTTCTCTGAAAACATGAGCCAGGATCTAGAACCTTTGGTCATCTGAAAACATGAGCCAAAGCCCACAAAAAAATAAAAAATAAAAAAAATCCTAGGTCCTCTGAAAACATGAGCCAGGATCCAAAACCTTTGGTCCTCTGAAAACATGAGCCAAAGCCCAAAAAAAAAAAAAAAAAAATTCTAGGTCCTCTGAAAACATGAGCCAGGATCCAAAACCTTTGGTTCTCTGAAAACATGAGCCAAAGCCCAAAAAAAAAAAAAAAAATCCTAGATCATCTGAAAACATGAGCCAGGATCCAAAACCTTTGGTCCTCTAAAAGCATAAGCCAAAGCCCAAAAAAAAAAAAATTGCATGCATGAACTACGTTTCGACCTGATCCTCCCACCAAGAGGTACGTAGGCAATCTCCCCCAAGATTCGGTCCACATTTTGATCCACAACATGACCATCAGCATTTTTATCTACATGCATCACACATTCACCACAGTTAAATACTGATTGCAAAGTTAGGTGTCTCTTTTATACATTGACATTCGTTTTTCAAGCTCTGCCAATGAGGGGCATTCTATTGACACCCTATTTTGCAACCCGCATTTAACCTCACTTGAAGGGTAAAAGGGTAATTTCACCTTGGAAATATGCATCTTGATTCTGGTCACTAGATCCTTAATCTCATTTCACCAAAATGATCTTGATGTTGTAATGATCAAATCGACTGGTCATAGGCCCTAATCGAACCATCAGATTGAAAGTTATCATCAAATCAAGTTTTAATGGCCGAGATGCACTATCACAAATTGAGTCTGACTATATGTGATTATAAACAATTTATTCCAATTGATTATAACTATAATCAATTTGAGATTAATGATGTGTCATAATTTGATTGGTTATGACTAAATTTTATGGTGAGGTTGCATACACCTAATTAATTAGATAGTTAAACATTAATTATTCAATGAGTAATTTGTGCAATTATCTTTTAATTAGGGTAAATTTGGAACTAATTAAGTCTGAAATGGGAGTGATTGGAGTCATTTAATGTTAATTGGGAGCTAATTTGGGACCTATTAATGTTAATTGTGCTGAAACCATTTTCTAACAAATGACCTCTGCTCACTTTTTCATCAATATCTCTCATAATATTTTTGAATCTGTAATGAGGTTAATTTTTCCAGAAACTAGACATCTGGGGCTTCAGTTTGAGCATAAGAACGGGACAATTCCGATCAGAATAGAGTCAGATATGAATTTTCGAAGTTGGATCTACTGGCTGTTATAGCAGCTACGGGAAAACTAATTTTGGCTTGCTCCTCACTCCTACCAATCTTTCCATTTAATGCACCAGATTTCCCCAAAGGATAAAATGAGGTCTAGGTTCATGATTAATTGTCAACCCTCATTAAATGGCCTTCCATTCATATTTCCTCTACCATTACTATATAAACCCCCCTCTCTTTCATTCCAACAACACACAAAAAACCCCTCTCTTTTCTCCTCTCTTGAGTTCTAGTGAAGTTGAGTAGTCTTGTCATATTTTGGTCTTCCTGAGACTCAAGGTATTGAGTGAGACTCACTCTTCCTCTCCTAACTCTTCTTTTCCTCCACCCTTAAGACCTCCCTTAAGAGTCTCCTCCTCCACCGTATGGATCTTGCATGAAGGTATAATCCATTTCCTTAACTTGTTTTTTGTGTTGTCATGATGAGAATTTAGGTTTAAAGCATGATAGTAATTATTTAAATTCTCTTGAATGTGTTTGAATGTTCCTAAATGTTCTTATGCGTTCTTCACATGTTCTTGAATATATTTGAATGTTCTTAAATGTTCTTATGTGTTCTTCACGTGTTCTTGGTTGTTCATCACATGTTCATGCACAAACACTAGTTTTGATCTTAAATTCTCATCAAAAATATGAAAAACATGTTTGCTTCATAATTCTTTCAAATCCTTGAATCTAGGATATCACCATGCACACACATTCACTAGAATCTATTGTTCAATCCAAATGCAATGTTTAATAAATTGAAGGGTTTATCACATGCACACACATTACATTCAACATGTAAATTGATTGGCATATTGGATGATATGATATGAATGTTGGCCACCATAGTCTAGAAGACCGGTTTCACCGGGCAAGGTGGGTGCCTAACACCTTCCCACCTTATAACATAGCCTCCGAACTTAGATCAAGGGTTAGTAGATCAAATGTTTATCCTTGTAATTTTCAATTTCTAGATTGTAACTAGGAAATAAAGCTATGTACTTTATCTTAGATTGTATCTAAGACCAAAGCCATGTAATTTTCCTATGATCAATGTAAATTCAATTGCAAATTAATAAAATGAGAAACTTTTCAATTTTGGTTTTCTTCTTTATTCCAATAATTAAATAAGTGGCGACTCCATTGTAAGACCCTTAATCTAAAGGGGAAAATATAACTAGTCGAACTTCCATTTTGAGAGGCAATAATACAACTCCACCCATTCACGTGGGTTTGGCCCAACACACCTAATAAAAAGGGGGCCGGGGGCGCGGTCTCTCACACCAACGCAGACTAAACATGGATCTACAGAAAAAGCTCGTCCATCAAAGGAGGAGAGTCTTCGTGCCCGAAAGGAACAAGGCCATCAGGGGAAAAGTCAATAAGCTCTTGGCTGCCAAATTTATCTAGGAGGTATACTACCCGGAGTGGTTGGCTAACGTTGTCATGGTGAAAAAAGCAAACGAAAAATGGAGGATGTGTGTGGATTTCACAAATCTAAACCAGGCTTGCCCTAAGGACAGCTTCCCCTTACCATGAATTGATCAACTCATTGATTCTATAGCTAGACACAAGCTTTTAACATTTATGGACTCATTCTCAGGGTACAACCAGATCCAAATGTCAGAAGAAGATCAAGAGAAGACAACCTTCATCACCAGCCAAGGACTCTAATGTTATAGTGTCATGCCATTCGGATTGAAGAACGTAGGAGCTACTTATCAGAGATTGGTAAATCAAATGTTCAGTAAGAAAATTGGAAGAAACATGGAGATGTACGTGGACGACATGCTTGTCAAGAGAAAAGAGGTGGAAAGTCATTTGGATGACCTCGAGGAAATCTTCAAGACCTTAAGACGATACCAGATGAGATTGAACCCAGCGAAGTGTGCGTTTGGAGTTTCTTCGGGAAAGTTCCTCGGCTTTATGGTGTCACAGCAAGGAATAGAAGCCAATCCGAAGAAAGTGAAAGCCATACTAGACACGACCTCACTTAGGAATTTCAAGGAAGTGAAAAAGCTAACAAGAAGAGTGGCAGCCCTTAATCGCTTCATCTCGAGGGTGACGGACAAATGCCTCCCCTTCTTCAAGACTCTTAAGCACACCTTCACATGGACCGACGAATACGAGGCGGCGTTCCAGGAATTAAAACGATATTTGAGTAACCCACAACTATTGAGCCCTTCTAAGGAAGGCGAAGACCTATTCCTGTATCTAGCCATCTCCACCACAGCAATAAGCGCAACCCTAATTCGAGAGGAATCTGGGATCCACCACCCTGTATACTACGTGAGCCAATATTTTCAAGGAGTAGAGGCGAAATACCCACGCATCGAGAAGATCACTTTCGCTCTAATCGTCGCCTCTTGAAAGCTGCATCCTTACATTTAAGCAAATTCAATCCTCGTCATGACAGACCAACCAATCAAGAACACAGTGAATAAACTAGAAGCAGCAGGCCTAATGGTACAATGGGCTGTTGAGCTGAGCCAATTTGACATTGAATGTAGATCTCGAACAGCAATAAAGGCCCAGGTGTTAGCAAACTTCATTGCCAAATTCACCATGCCCAAAGATAGCTTGACGAGCATAGCAGAGTTATGGACGGTACAAACCGACGGATCTTTGGCAAAAGGAAAGGGTGAAGTCAGAGTCGTCATAACCTCACCGGAAGGGGACATCCTAAAATATGGGGTCCAACTCCAGTTCCTAGCCACCAACAACGAGGCAGAGTACGAAGCCATACTGATGGGGCTTAGGTTGGCAAAATCCATGGAAGCCAAAAATGTACTCTTGAAAGTGTCTCCAGGTTAGTGATCAGGCAAATCAAAGGGGATTATGAAGCAAAGGAACAGAGAATGCAGAAGTACTTGAAGTTAACAAACCAACTTGCCAGAGACATGGAATAGGTAGAATTGGCATAAGTCCTACGGATTTTGAACATAGAAGTGGATGAAGTAGTGAGACAAGCATCGTCAGAAGCCAAAGACGATCTACTGGGGATAAAAGTGGAGGTACAAAAACTCCCTAACATCGAGGAATTCCACATGTTTGCAATGCAAAAGGAGCATAGGTTGGACGACACCCATCACGTCCTACTTGAAGGATGGTTTCCTGACTTCAGATCTGGATAAGACACGAAGGATAAAGAAGCGAGCTACCAGATTCACACTCCTAAATGACATGCTTTACAAAAGGGGATTAATTTCCCTTACTTAGGATGTGTCGAACAGGACAAAGAGAGATATGCCTTAGAAGAAATTCATGAAGGCACTTGTGGAGATACTTGGGGCCGAGGTCCTTGATATCAAAGATCACCAGAGAAGGCTATTCTGGCCAACGATACAGAAAGAAGCTAGGGACTTCGTCAAAAGGTATGACAAGTGCCAGAGGTATAGGAATGTCTAGAGAACACCAGGAGAGAAGATGGCAATCATAATCTCCCCATGGCCATTTACACAATGGGGGATCGACATAGTGGCCCCAACCCTAAAGGGTCCAAATTATGAGAAAGATGTCTCAAAGTACCTGTAGAATTTTCTTTTTTGACAATCAACCCACATAAATCATATCAAGTACTAACATCAAGAATTATCACAATAATTCCATTAAATGTACTCTTAAAGTAAGTCAGAGTTCTAAGCAATAATTACAAGGACCATTGGCCATAAAAGAATAGAGGTCTGAATAAAAATTACTTACATCAGCTTGTCCCATCTTTTGGAATAACGTCACAACCATTGTAATATACAAAAGAATGAGTCAAGTCTATTCTAAGATGTACAACATCTAATATCTCCACTACAAAAGTTTAGCCTCCATCAGTAGTTAGTTTATCTACTGTTAGCCACTAAAATGCTGTCTCAAAAGATGGTTGCCTACTCTGAAAAGTTTATAAAAATAATGGGATGAGACAGAGCTCAGTAAGTAGCATAATTAATGAGGGTGAGGGAAATGTAAGTTCCATTTTCATTAATAATAATATGATATGACAAGAATGATTGAAATGAAACACAAAGTTTCTCAAAGTAAATATCTTGAAACTATATACTATAATCTGTAAGCACCAACAATATAATTTCCAAAGCCATAATATCTAACATAAGGTAAATTATCACAAATATACCACACTACCACATAGATCGGTCAGGGGGATCCACCCATTCACAACTAGCATGATATTGTTCTCTCTGGTATGCAAACTCTTGGCCCAATAGACAGCAACCTCACCCATACCCCCAAGGTTTTTCTCTCCCCTCATGGACAGCAAAGAGAGTGCGTCAAATAGGACCTCTCTTGCATGTGGTCTCTTAGCCCTATGGACAGCAGCCTCACCCACACACAATCAAGGAATCTCTTCCCCCTATGGGCAGCAGGAAAGAACGCGTCATCCAAAGTGAAAGGGCACTAACCTGGATTTGATCCAATTGTCACAAAAACTACAGAAACCAAATTGGGTGACCACTGGCAAATCACACATGGCATGGTGTTAAAACCACATAAAGCATACATGTTACATTACTTTGAAATGCATAGTTTATATCCAGGTAGTTTCAGAAAAACTTTAAATAATCTAACTTCTACGAAGTTCGTAAGGTTTTCAACTTCATTCTTGTAAAGAAATTTTCTATCAATTTCCCACATAACAAGACAAGAAAAGCATCTTTAAATTTTAATATACCATAAAATCCAAGATTTTCTTATCAAAAATTAAATAAAAGATGCTCATTTTTCCATATCAACAAATTTATGCCTTTCCCCAAATGCAATACCAAATATGATGCATTTTCATGTATAATCATAAATATATTAAGGTTACGACACAATAGTTTTTAGGAAAATATAATTTCCATAGGTAGTTTCCAAAAGCGTGTCTAACCCTAAAATAACATTTATACAACACGGTTATTTTTCAAAAATCCCATTAAAAAGCTACTTACCTCACAATCGCAAAAGCCTAATTCTCCAAGCTCCAAGGAGATTAGCTAGAACCTAAACAATATCAAGTAAACCTATCACAATAAACATAGAGCTTGAAATTGTATATAGCTAAAATTTAGAAATTGCCAAATGAGTACTTAATTAGGCAAGCCTAGTATTTAACCTCATCAAGAATAATATACTCCACTTCCAAAGTTTCTCAACAAATTGATTCACAAGGCATAAACTCCAATTTATAAAGTTAACTCATTTAACATCATCTCCAACATTATGACTAGCTTCCATAAAATTTACACTACATCATTAAAAGACCCATGAAAGCAAAATCAAAATATCCTCTAAAACAAGAAATTTAGAACTTCAACTAACTCCAAATAAACCCAATGGCAATGGAAAAATTAAATTTACCCACCATCACATGTTATAACTCAAAACCCTTAAATTTTCCACCATAAATAACCCTTAGGTAGTTATCATTAGGACAAACCATATACCCACTCATCAAATAATTTCACCAATACAAAACCCATACATAAAAACTCATAAATATCAATTCCAATGCTCATAAATCACATAGGCATCGTTATTAAAGCTTAAATAAAAATAACCTCAAGCAAAAGTGTAAAACCCACTAAAAAGATTAGAAATTTTACCTCAAATAAAGGGATGAAGATGCTTAGGGGTTCCTAAGGATTTTTCCGGTGATCTTGCCAGAAAAATGATGGTGAGATAGTGTGGTTTGGAGTGGAGTCCAGCGGGTGAGTGTGGAAGTGTGTGTGTGTGTGTGTGTGTGTGTGTGTGTGTGTGTGTGTTTAAGTAAAGAGAAAAGAAAGAAATTGAAAGGAAGAAAAGAGATGGCCGGCAAAAAGAGAGAAAAGAGGTGGGTGAAAATGAGTGGTGGGGAAGGGGGTTAGGTGGGGGGCATGTGGGAACTAGGAAAAAAAATCTGATCCTTTTTATTTATTTATTATTATTATATTAGACTGACAAGACGTTACATTCTTGCCCTCTTATAAAAATTTCGTCCTCGAAATTTTACATACCTTGATTCTGAAAAAGGTTTGGGTATCTCGACAACATATCATCCTCACGCTCCCAAGATGCCTCTTTTACGGAATGATTCTTCCAAAGCACCTTTACCCAAGATATTGTTCTATTGCATAGAACTTGCTCCTTATGATCCAAAATCTCCACCAGAACTTCTTCATATGATAAATCATCTCTAATCTGAAGAGGCTCATGGCTCAAAACATGTGAAGGATCAGGAATGTATTTCCTTAACATAGATTCATAGAAAACATAATGAATTCCTGACAAGGCTGGTGGTAGGGCAATTCTATATGCAACTTCGCCCATTCTCTCCAAGACCTCAAAAGGCCCTACAAACCTAGGGCTTAACTTACCCTTTTTGCCAAATCTCATTACTCATTTCATAGGTGCAACCCGTAGGAAAACTTTATCTCCAATTTCAAGTTCTAAAGCCTTCCTTTTAATGTCATAATAGCTCTTTTGTCTACTTTGGGCTGCTCGTAGTTGATCATAAATCATATTTACCTTTTCACGAGTCCTCTGAATAATCTCTGGCCCCAAGAGTTTTCGTTCTCCAACCTCATCCCAACAAATTGGGGAACTACACTTTCTCCCACACAAAGCCTCATAAGGTGTTGCTTTGATACTTGAATGATAACTATTATTGTAAGCAAACTCCACCAAAGTTAAGTGACTAGCCCAACTCCCTTTAAGATCCAAAACACATGCTCTCAACATATCTTCTAGAGTTTGAATAGTCCTTTCAAACTGTCCATCTGTCTGAGGGTGGAAAGCTGTGCTAAAATTCAATCTAGTACCCAAGGCCTTTTGCACACCACCCAAAAAATGAGAAGTAAACCTTGGATCTCTATCTGAAACAATATAAGCAGGTACTCCATGAAGTCTCACAATCTCATCAACATAGAGCTGAGCTAACTGATCAAGGGACTAGTTCATCTGAATAGGGAGAAAATGAGCTGATTTTGTCATTCTATCAACAACCACCCAAATGGCATCATAACCCTCAGGAGATCTCGGCAATCCTGAAACAAAATCCATAATGATTTTCTCCCACTTCCATTGGGGAATAGGAAGTGGTTGCAACAAACCTGAGGGTCGTTGGTGCAACACCTTAACCTGCTGACAAGTCAAACATTGCTCTACAAAGTGGGCAATCTCCCTTTCATATTATTCCACCAAAAGTTTTCACGAAGATCATGGTACATCTTTGTACTACTCGGATATATTGTATATGGGGAATAGTGAGCCTCCTGTAGAATCTCCTTTTTAATTAATGGATCATATGGCACACAAAGTCTACTCCCAAATCTCAAAGCACCATCCTCAAAGATAGAAAATTCAGATTTCTTTCCACTACACACCTCATCCACAATTTTCTTTAAATGTGGGTCGTCAGCCTGTGACAATTTTATTCTTTCCACCAAAGTTGGTTGAACACTCAAACTAGCCGGGTAGGCCTCAGAATGGCCCATAACAACCTCAATCTCCATCCTTTCAAGATCCCGAATAATTTCCTCTCGAGTGGCTAGCAAAGCAGCTGAAAAACTTGAAGGCTTTCTACTAAAAGCATCAGCTACAACATTAGCCTTACCAGGATGATAGTTAATAGAGCAATCATAATCCTTAACCAATTCCAACCATCTCCACTGCCTCATATTTAACTCCTTTTGGGTAAAGAAATACTTTAAACTTTTATGATTAGTGAAAATATCACATCTCATGAGTGGGGTAATTTTTCTCATAATTTTTCAACTGACGAGAGGCATAAGCCACAACCTTCCCATTTTGCATCAACACACAACCAAGTCCCTTATGAGAAGCATCACTATAAATGACAAAACCCCATGAGCCTAAAGGGATAGTTAACACTGTAGCTGTGACCAATCTCCACTTTAGCTCTTGGATGCTTTTCTCACATTCTTCCTTCCACTCGAATTTAACATTTTTTGAGTTAGTTGTGTCAAAGGAGCTGCAATACGGGAAAATCCCTCTACAAATCTTCTGTAGTAACCAGCAAGGCCCAAGAAACTTCTAACCTCACTCACATTTGTAGGTCTATCCTAATTAACCACCGCTTCTATCTTATTAGGATCCACTGTAATCCCATCCTTAGATATCACATGACCCAAGAATACTACTTGATTCAATCATGATTCACACTTCTTCAGATTAGCATACAACTTCCTTTCTCTTAGAATCTATAAAACAATCCTCAAGTGTTCTTCATGCTCTTCTTGACTCTTAGAATAAATCAAAATATCATCAATGAACACAATGACAAATCGATCCAAGTACTCATGAAATACCCTATTCATCAAATCCATAAAAGCAGCAGGGGCATTAGTCAATCCAAACGGCATCACCAAAAATTCATAATGACCATATCTAGTCTGAAAGGCCGTCTTTGGTATATCCTCACCCTTAATCTTCAACTGGTGGTAACCAGAACGAAGATCAACCTTAGAAAAGACTTGTGCTCCTTGCTACAGATTAAATAGGTCATCAATACGAGGAAAAGGATATTTATTCTTTATGGTGACTCTAGTAAGCTCACGGTAATCAATACTTAACCTCATAGATCCATCCTTTTTCTTGACAAATAAAATTGGAGCTCCCCAAGGCGAGGTGCTAGGGCGAATAAACCTTTTGTCCAGCAGTTCTACCAATTGCTCCTTAAGTTCTTTCAACTTTATGGGTGCCATTCTATATGGTGCCTTAGAAATAGGTGCAGTGCCAGGAAGCAGATCAATAGAGAACTCAATCTCACGATCCGAGGGCAACCCAAGTAGATTGTTAGGAAAAACATCCGAAAATTCCCTCACAATGGGAATGTCTCCTATCTCCAATTCTATACTTTGTGAATCCACTACACTAGCAAGGAATCCTTGGCATCCCTTTCTAAGCAAGCGGTTTGCTTGTATGCATGATATCACAGAAGGCATAAAAGGCAAACATGAAGCCTTAAATAAAAAATTCTAATTCACCTGGAGGCCTAAACATCACCTCTTTCTAAAAACAATGCACACTAGCATGGTATGAAGCTAACCAATCCATGCCCAAAATGACATCAAAATCATGCATATCTAACAACACCAAATTTGCCAATAACTCTCTACCCTCAATACAAATAATACAAGATTTAAGCACAAGATTAGTCATTAAAGTATCACCAACAGGAGTAGAAACTAATAACTCAAAATCAAGTAATTTGGGGCTCTTATCATGATTCTTAGCAAATGCACAGCAAACAAAAGAATGCGTAGAGCTAGGATCAAAAAGAACTTTAGCATGTGTAGAGAAAAAAGGAAGTATACCTGCCACCACTGTATTTGTGGCCTGAGCATCCTGAGTAGTCAAGGCATACACTCTACCTTGCAGCTTTTTCCCATTATCATTACCCTTTGCAACTTGAGATGAGGAAGAGGAACCCGAGCCCTTAGAACTTGGGCACTCTCTAGCAAAGTGTCCAGGTTGCTTACAAGTAAAGCAAATCTTGACCCCATCACAATTTTGTCCATCATGAAGTTTTCCACAACGAGAGCAAGACTTCTTATCACTAGACTGAGGATAGGCACTCTTGCTATGCCTAGAAGATTGTCCTCTATTACTAGAGTTTTTAAAGAATTCTTTCTTATGCCCTTGACCCTTACCATGTAGAGAATTAGAGGGCCCTTGCTTCTTTTCAGTGTACTTGGAATTGGGGTTATACTTACAGTCTTCTTCAAGACTCATTGCCCACTTCACAGCCTCAATAAAAGTATCCACTCTAGAGGCTATAATGAGAGGGCGAATCCTACCATTAAGGCCTTCCCGAAACTTTTTCACTTTCTTAGACTCATCCGGAATCAAGTAAGGAGCAAAGCGAGAGAGCTCAACAAACTTAGCAGCATACTCCTCCACCGTCATAGCCCCCTGAACCAAATCAGAAAATTCTCTTGCCTTACGATCCCTCACTATATCGGGGAAGTATGTCCCATTAAAAACTTCCTTAAACTTCTCCCAAGTAATGAAAGTGTCCCTTCCTAACTCCATCCTCAACAATTTCTTAGTGCTTGACCACCATCTTTCAGCAAAACCCTGAAGAGCAAAAGTGGCATACTCCACCTTCTCAACGTCAGTGCATTTAAGGGCTTTTAGTAATTTTTTCATCTTTAGCAGCCAATTCTTTGCTGCCATAGGATCAGGCTCCTCGTCAAATGTCGGAGGGTTTTGCTTATGGAACACCTCAAAAGTGCAACCCTCCCTCCTACGTTCACTACCCTGGACTGTTCTAGTAATCCTAGCATAAATCCTGTCTGCCACCTCATCAATCTCACCAACATCAAGAGTGATGGCCATGCTCTAGAGCTATAACCTCATCAACATGCATTACTTTACATGCTTTCTTTTTAGGAGGCATAGTGTACAAGGGTACTTATACCTATACCCTAAAAAACAAGCAAGTAAATCACAAGGCAATGTAGAAGGTTAGCATAAAAAAGATAGATAAAGAAAAAAAAAAATATCAAGTGGAAGCTGAAACAAAAGTACAAAATAAAGAATTCATCAAACCCCTAATACTTTGACCTAGATCAAAATAAATTCCTATTTTCAAAGTCTACAGAATCATAACCTAAGCTTTGATACCAAAACTGTTAGGCCCCAAACCTCAAAGGGTCCAAAGCATGAGAAAGGCATCTCAAAGTACCTGTAGAATTTTCCTTTTTGACAATTCAACCCACATAAATCATATAAAGTACTAGCATCAAGAATTATCACAATAATTCCATTGAATATACTCTCAAAGTAAGTCAGAGTTCTAAGCAATAATTACAAGGACCATTGGTCACAAAAGAATAGAGGTCTGAATAAAAATTACATATCATCAACTTGTCTCATCAGTGGGAATAACGTTACAACCACTATAATATACAAAAGAATGAGTCAAGTCTATTTTAAGATGTAAAACATCTAATATCTCCACTACAAAATTTCAGCCTCCATCAGTAGTTAGTCTATCTACTGTTAGCTGCCAAAAAGCTGTCTCAAAAGATGGATGCCTATTCTGAAAAGTTTATAAAAATAATGGGATGAGACAGAGCCCAGTAAGTAGCATAATTAATGGGGGTGGGGGAAATAGAAGTTCCATTTTCATTAATAATAATATGATATGACAAGAATGATTTAAATGAAATACAAAGTTTCTCAAAGTAAATACATTGAAATTATATACTATAATCTGTGAGCACCAACAATATAATTTCCAAAGCCGTAATATCTAACATAAAGTAAATTATCACAAATATACCACACTACCACATAAACCGGTCAGGGGATCCAACCACTCACAACTGGCATGATATTATCCTCTCTGGTATGCAAACTCTTGGCCCCATGGATAGCAGCCTCACCCATACCCTCAAGATTTTTCTCTCCCCCCATGGGCAACAAAGAGAGCGCATCAAATAAGACCTCTCTTGCATGTGGTCTCTTAGCCCCATGGATAGCAGCCTCACCCACACACAATTAATGAACCTCTTCCCCTCATAGGCAGCAGGGAAGAACGCATCATCCAATGTGAAATGGCACTGACTTGGATTTGATCCCATTGTCACAAAGACTGCGGAAACCAAATCGGGTGACCACCAGAAAATCACACATGACATGGTGTTAAAACCATATAAAGCTTACAGGTTACATTACTTTGAAACGCATAGTTTATATCCAGGTAGTTTAAGAAAAACCTTAAATAATCTAACTTCTACAAAGTTCATAAGGTTTTCAACTTCATTCTTGTCAAGAGATTTACTATCAATTTCCCACATAACAAGACAAGAAAAGCATCTTTAAATTTTCTAATATACCATCTTGTCAAGATGCTCATTTTTCCATATCAACAAATTCATGCATTTCCCCAAATGCAATACCAAATATGATGCATTTTCATATATAATC
Organism: Lithocarpus polystachyus; assembly: GCA_033629205.1. Lineage (NCBI taxonomy): Eukaryota > Viridiplantae > Streptophyta > Magnoliopsida > Fagales > Fagaceae > Lithocarpus > Lithocarpus polystachyus. The sequence continues at coordinate 4,571,206 of CM066165.1, forward strand.
ATAAATATATTAAGGTTACGACACAATAGTTTTTAGGAAAATATAATTTCCATAGGTAGTTTCCAAAAGCTTGTCTAACCCTAAAACAACATTTATACAACATGGTTATTTTTCAAAAATCCCATTAAAAAGCTACTAACCTCGCAACCGCAAAAGCCTAATTCTCCAAGCTCCAAGGAGATTAGCTAGAACCTAAACAGTATCAAGTAAACCTATCACAATAAGCATAGAGCTTGAAATTGTATCTAGCTAAAATTTAGGAATTGCCAAATGAGCACTTAATTAGGCAAGCCTAGTATTTAACCTCATCAATAATAATATACTCCACTTCCAAAGTTTCTCAACAAATTGATTCACAAGGCATAAACTCCAATTTATAAAGTTAACCCATTTAACATCATCTCCAACATCATTACTAGCTTCCATAAAATTTACACTACATCATTAAGAGACCCATGAGAGCGAAATCAAAATATCCTCCAAGACAAGAAATTTAGAACTTCAATTAACTCCAAATAAACCCAATGGCAATGGAAAAATTAAATTTACCCACCATCACATGTTATAACTCAAAACCCTTAAATTTTCCACCATAAATAACCCTTAGGTAGTCATCATTAGCACAAACCATATACCCACTCATCAAATAATTTCACAAATACAAAAGCTATACATAAAAACACATAAATATCACTTCCAATGCTCATAAATGACATGAGTATCATTATTAAAGCTTAGATAAAATTAACCTCAAGCAAAAGTGTAAAACCCACCAAAAAAATTAGAAATTTTACCTTAAATAAAAGGGATGAAGATGCTTAGGATTTCCTAAGGATTTTTCTAGTGAGCTTGCCGGATAAATGATGGTGAGATGGTGTGGTTTGGAGTGGAGTTTGGCGGGTGAGTGTGGAAGTGAGTGTGTGTGTGTGTGTGTGTGTGTGTGTGTGTTTAAGTAAAGAGAAGAGAAAGAAATTGAAAGGAAGAAAAGAGATGGCCGGCCAAAAGAGAGAAAAGAGGTGGGTGAAAATGAGTGGTGGGGAAGGGGGTTAGGTAGGGGGCACGTGGGAACTAGGAAAAAAATCTGATCCTTTTTTTTTATTATTATTATTATATCATATTGACGAGACGTTACACCCTACCCCAAGGTTCGGCATACCGAGGACGATCATATCAGACAATGGCAGGTAGTTCGACAGCCAAGCGTTCCATTCCTTCTGCTCAGGACTTGGAATCCAAAACTATTTTCATCACTTGGACCCACAAGCTAACGAATAGGCGGAGGTAACCAATCGAACCTTGCTAAAAGCCATTAAAGTTCGACTGGAGGGGGCAAAGGATGCATGGCCTGAAGAATTACGAAGTGTCCTTTGGGTCTATAGAACCACAACTAGGACACCAATAGGAAAGATGCCATTTAATCTTACCTACGGAGCGGAAGCAGTAATTTTTGTCGAGGTTGGAGTCACCAGCATAAGGAGAGGGTTTTTCAACAAAGAGACCAACAACGATCAACTAAGGATGAATATGGATTTCCTTGACAAGACGAGAAATAAAGCATCTAAAAGAATGACAAGGTACCAACAAAAGATGGCCAGATACAATGACCAGAGAGGTTACACCTGCAACAAAGGACCCAACTCATGGAAAGTTAGGACCAACCTGGGAAGGCCCCTACAAAGTCACTCACTACTCGAGACAAGGAAGTTACCACTTGGGCTCCATGGACAACAACAAGTTACCTCGTCTTTGGAATGTTGAACACTTAAAGAGGTATCATCAGTAGGGGTATAATCATTTGTAATCGTTGACAAATTCTTGTTTCACTCTAAAGCAGTTCAATAAAAGAATTATTCAAGTCATAAGATTCCATAAAAGTGCTAACAACTGACGATGCTGGTGACATGACGAAGCCAGTGACATAAATCCTCCAATAGGGTACGACTCACATGACGAGGCCAGTGACATAAATCCTCACACGAAGAGGCCAGTGACATAAATCATCCAATAGGATACAAGTCATATGACGAGGCCAATGACATAAATCCTCCAATGGATACAAGTCACATGACGAGGCTAGTAATATAAATCCTCTCATGGATACAAGTCACATGACGAGGCCAGTGATACAAGTCCTATAAAGTACACAAGTCATATGACGAGGCCGGACCATCAAAGGACATAAATCGCATGAAAATCCAATGATGAACTAAAGTCACATAGTGACAAGGACATAAATTATGAAGTGGATGATGAACCTGACAACATCTCAAACTCTCTTCTCAAAAGAAAAAGGTTAGTAGGATAAGGCAGAATCTCTACAAGAGACAAAATGAATTTCACAATGCCAGAAAGAAACAAAATATGCTATCACTTAGTTGCCTGAATAGATTAAATGCAATGTTCAAAATAAAAATATTGTAAAAAAGCCTGAAAACAAATAGGGCACCCAAAATATAAAGTGTTCAAAAATAAATGCATAAAACCCCAAAACAGACGGGGCACCCCAAATAAAAAAGAGCAAACTTTTTATGGCAAGAAAAATTCAAGAAGTAGGATCGCCACCACCATCATCAGCCCCCTTGTCTGCATCACCCCAAAAAGCAGCATCTCCAGCAGCATTGGCTTCTCCGGCTTCCATTTCCTTGTCCATGGCCTCAAAGTCCAGGTTTTCCAAATCCATTCCAGGGTTATGCTTTGCCAGATACCTTCTTAGCAACTCAAAACCCATAAAGTACCAGCTGATAAGGACGCCATTGTACTCGTCGGTGAGCTGAAAGCTTGCACTGCATCATTTCCAGCCACAGAAGCCTCACACTTGGCCACCTAGAGTTTCTCGTCTTTTTGCTCCATCAAAAATCTCTCCACCTTGAGATCGTCAGTTAAGGCCTTAAGTTGCTCCTTCATCCGGTTCCCACTATCAATTTTCGTTATCAATTCCTTCCTCAGCATAGAAGTTTCGGCCTCCAATGCATCCACCTTAGAGTTGGCCATGATGACTTTGTCCTTGGTGGTAAGATACTTAGTGGTAATGTGGAGCGTTTCTCATAAAACCTAAAAAAAAAAAAAATTGAGGTAAGGACTATTTCGAGAGACGAAGATGACTAAGATGAGAGTAAGCTCGGGCAAAGGACGTACCTGGACGAGCTTATAAACGTGACAACTCACCAACTTATGGGAAGGTATGGCGCTTAAACCTTTCAACTCGTCAGGAGTAACAATGTTGTAGGCTCTCCCAATGGCGGTGGTAGCGTCATCCCAAACGTTAGAGTCCATCTTACTCTTTCCCTTGTTGTTGCCTCGGGCTTTCTTTGGACGTGGAGTGATCTCCTTGATGGAAACAGTAGGAGAGGCCGCCTTAGGGTTAGAAGCGACAAGAGTGGACGCAGTAGTCTCAACGACCTCCTTTGTCAACCGGGGCCGCTTTTGGCCGATGCTAAACAAGGGCTTGTTCTTCCTAGCCCTCAGTTTGGCATACATTTCTTGATTAAATTTAGTCATCATCTCTGCAAGGCACGGCATAAACAAGATATCAACATAAGACTCACAAAAAAAAAGGGTAAAAGAGGAAAAACTTACTTTTTTCTTCTCTGGCCATTGCTCGCAAGACGAAAGGAGAAGGATCAAAACCCAAAAAATGACGAGCCAAAGTTTGAGGGTCAATTAGCTTGTCAAAATCATCAATGGTCTTTGCGTAGTCCGAAGCGTCCTTAACACGACCATTGTACCTATTCTTTAACTTAGGACGAACCTTTGTTGAAAGAAAAGAAGAAAATGTAAGCATCAAGGCTAGACAAAACAAAGAAAAACTTCCCAAAGAAGAGAAAAAGGACGAAGGTTAAAAGCACCAATTTTGGGTGTCCCCTACCTTTTTTGTAATCTAGGGACATTGCCCTAAAAGTCATCTGAGAGAGTCTTCCAACCATCACCAAACACAAAAAATATCTAGATTTCAAATATCGGAATAACGAAGACAAACGGCCAATGAGCTTGGCTTCCCTATCCCAAGGCACCAGCTCATAATACCTAAACTCTTTCAGAAAATATAAATACAGAAGCTTGTCCACTCGGATCACATCACCCTCAATTACTATCATCCAAATCTCCCTACAACTAATGACGATTCACCAGGAATTCGGCATAAGTTGCCTAGGTGCTATGCCCAGATGATGGAGAAGCTCCATTATAAAAGGGTGGATGGGGAATCTGAGGCCACTCAAGAAGGAAACTTCATAAAAACACACCTCCTCAGGGTTGAAGGCACAAGCCTTCTCGCCTGAACAAGGAAGGCGAATTCTAGTTTCATCAGGAAGCTGGAACCTATCTCTAAACCTAAAAAGAGTGTCCTCGTCTAGGGAACACATTTCTTTCAAAGCGTGGAAGTCTTTCAGCACAGTTTGAGAAGAAGAACAAGGGTTTAAGGACGAAGGTGCCGAAACAGCAGTATTAACTTCCACAGCTTTATCACTAGAGGACAGACCTGAGTCTAACTCACTAGACCTCACTTCCACCGACATCCCTCGAATGGATCGAAACCAATGTAAATATTATAGCAACAACAGAGAAAGGTTAGCCAACACTATCCCTAAAGCATTATCCCTAGGGAGAAAAGGCCCAACCTCTGGGCAACCACCAACAGACCCAAGAAGTGCCCCTAAACGGGCAAAAAGGAAAGAGACAGAAGGATAAAGACGTCTAACCTCGGAATGATCACACATCATGGTAAGAAAAGAAAAGTAGGAATCCCCAATTGAAATAGAGTAAAGGGAAATCAAGTTGAGAAAAGGGGAAGATTGTACCTGAGAAAAATAAAGCGAAGTAGCTTGAACTCGGAGAAAGGAGAGGACTCAGAAATGGAGAAGAAAAAAAAAACGAGAAAGGAAGAAGAAAGAGAAACGTATTTAAAGCCTTCCCCAAAAAATCGAGACGTGGGAAACCCAAATACTTCATTGAGGAACGTGCCCACTTCTAGCCAATCAAAACGTGACACGTGGCCCACTAGCACGCGACACCATCACGTTGCCATGAATGCGATAGAAATGGAATCCCAAAGGCCACACTCAGTGTAAGGCGACCCTTCACATTCCTTAGATTGTCAAGAAAGCTGACAACCAAGGAATGGGGCAACTGATGAGCTCGAAGATATTGTTCATCCAGGCATAGCAATGGACAAGGAGCAAACCATAAATGAAGCTTTTATTAACTGAGCCGTTATGATTAGACGAAGTAAAGAGGGTAATAGCTCAGAGGTCTCCATATCTCGGCATTAAGTGCCAGAGGCATTACCCAAACAGGGAATTAAACCCCCATTAATTGTGGTTCCAACAGCTAGGAAAGCAAAAGCCTATATAAGGCACATCTAACCAAAGGTAAAACACATTACTAGAATTATACTCCCATCAGCCAAAATTTTCTCATTATCTCTCTCTCTCTCTCTCTCTCTCTCTCTCTCTCTCTTGCTAACTTTACCATCGGATGCTCATTGGTTGGCATCACGCTAGTGACCTATCTATTACCTTTCTCTTTTGTCTAGCAGGTCACGCTGGAGCCATCTGGATGATTCTAACCCCTGGCGATTTTAACATCATTGAATAACATTTCATTTGTTTCTTTCCAGTTTTCAAAAAGTGAATTTTGACACTTGATGTGGTTTTCTTTGTTTGCTAGCAAAACACTTCTTGCTATTTATATCATCGTTTTTTGCTTCGTACTCCGATCTTTTTTTTTTTTTTTTTTCCTTGGAACCAACTTATTTTTTACCCCCTCCTATTACTAAAATAATTTTAATTATTTATTGTAAATTCCAAGTAACTCAACTGGTAAAAATTTTTATGATTGAATAAAAGATCTGTGGTAAGTTTATAGGCTACTACCGAGTTTGGATTACCTGATTCTTTTCTTAGCATTTAAAATAAAATAGTTCGAGTTGCAAAATTAGCAGCAAGTTGTAATTATCTCTAAAAAAATTAAAAAAATCAGTAAAGAAATTTAAATTTAATTATGTTTTACTTATGTCTATTAAGCAAAAATAAATAAATATTCAATATAAAACCATTAATTAGATCATTTCGATAGTATTGTTGATCTACATTATTTAGGTTTACCTCTCTCTCTTTATAGTTATGACCATATCATTCATTTGATTGAATGACCATAGTTTAGTTTAAGATTGTCTAATTTTCACTCTTTTGATATTTGATAGACTAATGATACACCTTATATTGAAGATTTGCATTCTTCAAGTATTGTACTTTGTGAGATCATATTAACTGCAATTTCATTTTCTAATTGATTACTATTCAATGATGTTATTCTACTTCTACCTATGCATTTTGAATATGTGGAAGCAGCCATGGAGTCTTGGATGTACGAATATATACTTAAAATTGTTTTTTGTTCAATCAATTCAATGATGTTTTGTTACATATCTTGAAGGCTTTATCTCAATCAAATTTGGATTAAAGAGGAGTAATTGGGGTTTCTCAAAAAAAAAAGAAAAAAAAAGAAAAGAAAAAAAAAAAGAGGAGTAATTGGGAAAAAATTAGAGCGTTTAGCAATAGTAATGCTAATTATGGTAGGCTTTCATATGAGCTGCTACATTAATATTTCTTTTTTAGTTTTTTTCATCTATGAGGTGCATATGTTGCCATATAAACATCTGTAAGTATTAATTGCATCGATTATCTTGATAATTCTTAATAGGACTTTTCTTAAAGATTTTTTTTTTTTTCATTTTTCACAGCCAATATTATGTTTGTTTCAATTTAAGACAAACATAATTAAATTATATATCTATGCAAAGTTTTTTCGTGCATCACACAAGTTTGTGACTAGTATCTATTATAGAAATAGCTACAACTCGGCCCATTTTTTTTTTTTTTTTTTGACCGAGGCCCAATTTCTTTAAAACCACCTAGCAGTTTATTTCTCTAACAAGTTTAAGGCCTGCCTCACCACAAATCTATGTCCAATCACATGCACAGCTAAACCCATCAGAATTCTTAAGCGCAACCCAGTTACATTAACCTAAACCAAGCCCAGTTACACCAACAGACCGCCCAAGACCCAACATGTCGGATCGGTCAGGTTGGGCATTCAGACTTAGCAACTATTGTCCTTATTTAAATCAAAGTAATTTTGATCTAAACCCAAATAGAATCAACCAGAGCCCAACCCGTTACTAGTCGGTCAAGTTTTTTTATTTTTGATATAAAAGGTAGAAACTAGGTCAACTTTTAAACGCCTGTTTCCCTAGGTTTTCGCTTTTGAGATAAAGGAAAAGAGTTTGTGGCTGCTGCAAGGCGTGGGTGACAGTGCTCTAGAGAGACACCAATCGATCAATCAAGCAACACTTGTTGGAAGAAATACTGTTAAGGGTTCCAGTGAAATCTATGATTTGTTTCAGGTGCGTAAAAAAGTCATGGCACACTCTTTTCCAAGACCTTACTTTCATCACCAAACACTTCCGCCACCATCTTTCTTATAAACGCCCTAGTCGTCTCAGAAGGTGCGACCGCAACAAAAACATGAGATGTATTCTTTACATGGTCAAAAAGCTTTGCGGCCCAAGTAGTAACACGTTGCTGCGCTTTCCTTTTGATGATGATCATGATGATGGTGGTTTTGTTTTTTTTATCGAGGGATTTAGCATGTATTTTGACCGAATTGACATATGTGTTTGCATCAATGGCATAATATGCCTTGGACATTCCTCCGTTGGCTTTGTTTTATGGAATTCGGAAATCGAAGAATTTAAGGATGTTCCCGCACCTCCTAGCCCTAACGTTGGTTACCATAAGACCACTTGTGCATTTGGTTATGATCACTATTCTAATGAATTCAAAGTTGTTAGCATCTACACTAAATTTCAGATACATACAGGACTTCTATCTCCAAGTGTTCAAATTTACAACGAAAGTACCGGTTACTGGAGACAAATCGATACCGTTTTTGATCAATCAGTCATTTGTTTTCCTGGTTATTATAATGAATTATTCTTCAATGGAGTTTATCATTGGACCGGCTGTATTCTCATGGATGATCGCGGGCAACATTTGGAGGCCATCATATCCTTTGACATGAGAGAAGAGGTATTTCGAACCATAAAGTTGCCAGATTTTGGCGATCTTTCTCATTCCAATCACTTTGGGAAGACTTTAGGTGTGTTAGGTAATTGTATTGCTTTGATTATTTATGACAAAAGAGTGATAGAGAAAAACTTCGAGATATGGGTGATGAGAGAATATGGAGTTAAGGAATCTTGGACCAATCTATATGCACTTGGACCTATTTCAGTGATTCAGAGGGGAGAAATATTATTGATGAAGGATTGGCTTTATCTTGTTGGCCGGTAATAAGCTTCTTATCCTCAAAGATAGAAGACGATTACTCTTGTTTGACTTTGTTACTCAAATTAAGAATTTTCATCTTAGAAATCCTCCAGACTCCTTATCTTTATTACAGGTTATGGATTATGAGGAATACTAGCTAGTTTGAGTCACTGTCTTCCAGAGTTAGTGTGCCCCTTACTTCCATTATTGGTATAGCATAGTCAAGTTTTCCTCCTCTCTCTTCTGATTTTTTGTTTTTTTTTTTGTTTTTTTTGATGCAATAGGATTTGAAATTCCAGGATTATTGCTCTATCATCAAGTGTAAAAGAGTCATCAAACTCTTTTTTTTAATTAGTTATGATTGTTTGATTCATAGAATGTGATATTTTATCTTATATAAATAATGGGTAATTGAATTTCAATTCTCCATTCCTATTTAGTTCTCAAATTTTTTAATGGATCAGTATGGTATTAATTTGTTATGCATTGAAATTGTAATAAATTTTAGGGGAAATAAATTATGTGAACTATTTTGGTTGTGAATCTACCCTTATCAATGCTGGCTAGACTTTTCTTCATGAAGACGGGGAATTGTGTAGACTTTTCTGCAAAACATCTCTGCTATTCTTTTTCTTTAATGTCTAGTTGATCAAGGACTTTTACACAAACTTGTTTGCTTTTTCAAACACTTGTAAATGGTAAAGTTGTCAGAAAGTCTATGATCGCAAGTATTGAAGATGATGGCTATCTCTTGGTTTTTACATATTTCATATACATCTTACTAGTATCTCTAATTTAATAATTTATTTTCTCACCACACCAAAGTTGCCAAGTTATCCCCCTTTCTTATTGATTTTCAACTTATTATCCGGAATAGCAATTTTGTTCTCCCATCCAAATCCACGCTACATGCGATGGCATTGCTTTGTTAAACCTGAGCAAGTATGTTTTCATATAAATTATTTTATTATTTGATTTTGGATTAGAACAACTTTCCTGATAGCCTTATTGGTACAAGGAAGTTGTGCTGCAATTTAGTGAAAAGGAACACAGAATAAGTTCCATGGAAAGGTTTTCTTGTAAAAATTTAATTCTTAAGGAATTAAGAATCTTCAAGTTAGAGAGCTTCCAGACTTGATCCATGCATTATAGGTTACAACTTACATGGAAAGTCTACTTTTAACTTGCTCCAAAATAACAAATACAATAGCCTTTGGTTTTTCTTTTTTCTTTTCTAGGTTTTCAAAATGTGTGGTTTAGAGAAGGACATATCGCATCTTAATTAAATAGATGATGTGGTTGCCAAATTTCTATCTTTTATTCCTACTCTATCTCTAGAACTTGTTGATGGATCAATATATTGTTAATTTTTCATGACTTGGATCTATGATAAAATTTTGAGGAAAGTAAAATTATTTGAATCATTTTGATTGTCAAGCTACTTGTCGAGACAGATCTAGCTTCATGAATACTAGGCTTGCAATTTGTGCATTGAAGAGTGACTGCTCGTTAAGGGATTTGGTAGAGTGTTCAACATAAAATATTACCTATTTCTTACTTTCTTGTCGATTTAGCCTAGGGATCTTTAAAATAAAATATTTCAACATTTTATTTGTATTCATAAACCTTTAAAATAACCAAAAAAGAAAAAAGAAATCTATTAAGCCATGCTTTTACATTGTTTAATTGGGCCTAGAAGAGGGCAAGGGGTGGGGGAAATGAAAAGTTATGCTTTGCACCGATAATATGTTTTCTCTCTCTCACAATTGGTGGGTCCCACTAAAGAGTGGGACCCACCAATTGTGAGAGTGAGAAAATATATACTGGGTGAAGGGTATCTTTTTTCGGGAGAAAAAAGAGTTTCATAAGTCCTTGTTAGGGTATGCAAGTCACATCAGACCATTTCTAAGCATTGAAGAAAGAGTTTGACTAAGAACACTAAATTTTATACAAAAAATTGTACACCATTATCACATTTCATTTACATGAAATACACTACAATACAAAAGTTGTGAGCACGGGTTTCTCTATGGAATTTTGGTTGCAATGCATGAAATTATTTATATTGTGAGTGTGTACATCCACAAATAATGAAGGCCAAAAATTGTTAGAGACCTTGTCCTTGTTAATCTAGCACTCTACAAACCATACAAGTACTTTGCTTTATCATAAACATCCATGTCAAGACTTTCCTCATGCTCGCACTTACCTATCTAAAAAGAAAAATATGTTGGAGAACTTCAAATATGACTATGCTTCAATCAAGACGTGACAAGTTTTTCATAGTAATACCTGACAAATTTCTACATAAGCTTCAGTTAACCTTGAGTTCAGTATGAATAAATTAATCGCAAGACAAAATTTTGACAAGTTCAAGCATGCAAATTAGTGATTTATCTGCAATTGGTTCAACTCTTACCATATGTCCCCCTCATCAACTCAAATGTTGCACTTTTACCAGGATCTTTTTGTCAGAAGTACTGGTACCTCATCGGAGGTCAATCTATGGACAATAGCTGAGCTCATCAACCATCCTTCTATATTCGATAAGTTTAGAGATGAGATAAATTCAGTCATTGGTAGTACTAGACTAGTCGAGGAATCAAATGTTGTGAATCTCCCCTACTTGCAAGCAGTTGTAAAAGAAACACTATGACTATATCCACCATTGCCTGTGACAACAAAAAAATGCCGTCAAAGTTGCAAAATAGAAGGCTTTGAAATACCCCAAGAAACCATGGTGTTAATCAAACTGTATGCCATAATGAGAGATCCAAATTTATGGAGCAATCCAAATGAGTTCCAGCCAGAAAGCTTTTTGGTTTCCTTTGAAAAACAAGAAAGTAAGAAATATAAGCAAGATGAAACATTTAGTATTCTTTCTTTTCGGGTAGGAAAGAGATCTTGCCCTGGTTCAAATTTGGGGTTGAGTATGGCACATATAGCAGTTGCAACATTGGTTCAATGTTTCGATTGGAAAGTGGTTGGAGATGGAGAAAAGGCTAAGGCTAAGGTTAGTACCTAAGTTACAAAAGCTGCTTTTATTCACATGGTCCATCCACTTAAATGCCTTCCAATTGTTAAATTCAACCCATTTGATTCTGTTATGTGAGTTTGTTTACTTCAAAAATATTTTCTAATTCAAAAAAAGTACAAGCACATGTAGTAATACATATTTTTTTTTATGTAATTTTATGATCAGTATTGTACTCTTGGTTGGAAAATAAACCTTGTCTTTATTAGAGCATCTCCAGTAGATTTTTCAAATTTTTGTACTGTTTGGAGAATGAACAGTGATATTTAGCTTTCATCTATCTACTTTTTCAAATATACTTTCCAACAGATTCTCTATCCTTTTCTCAATCTCATTTAAATATTATTTCTTCATTAATTCTTTATTCTTTTTTTTATCATCATTTATTCTTCCTATATTTATTCCTAACAATTATATTTTTCAATAAAAGGTGTTATATCCACAACATTTTCCGCAATACTTTCACAAGAATCACATCAACATCTTATGTGGAAAGTTGTTACTAGTTCTAATTTGAACCCACCATCTATCATCCAAACATTTCTTCTTCTTTTTTTATTTTTTTTTCTCTTGGTTTTTTCTCCACCACACACGTATCCCACTCATTTCCTCTCTCTACTCTTCTTTTTCTTTTTCTAGTTCATTTCGGACTCTCTTTCATTCTTTAGCTCTCTCTCTTTTTTTTTTTTTTTTTTTACTTTTTCTATTTCTACTTGATTCTAGAACACTCTCTAGCATGATCTTTTGACTTCTATTTCTACTTCTATTTTCTTTTCTCTTCAGCTCACTTCACATGCACACAACCAACATGGCCTTTGTTTATCTTTTCTTTTTTTCTTTTTTCTTCTTTTTTTTTTTCTTCCTTCTTTTCTTGTTCTGATTCGCTTTGATGTTACAATGGAGCTTAGATAGGCTTTCATGCTTTTGATCTGTTGTTTTTGTTTTGATTTTAGATTTGTTGTTCTAATTAAATTTGTATTTTTCCCTGTTCTTGATCTGTTGTTTCTATTCTGATTTTAGATTGTGTTTGTGTTTTGATTGTGTTATCGTTTGAGAGAGAGACAGATAAACAAAGAAGAGAGGAGGAAAGAGAAAGAATATATATTTTTTATTCAACAGGGTATTTTTTAAGATAAAATAATGGTTTGGAGTTGCTACAGTGTTCTCTAGATTAAGAGAACTACAGTAACAACTTCAAAAAAATTTTGGAAAAGTTTTGGATTTAGACATGCTGTTGGAGCGTGAATAGTGATTTTTTTCTCCAAAAAATAGCAATAGAGCATCTATTGGAGATGCTCTTAGATCATGTTTATTTGTAAAGGCAAGCTAGCTTTAGGGAATTTAATGTGCGTGAAGAAAATGTAAGGACTCGAACAAATTTAATATAATCAATAAGTTAAGGATAAAATGTGTTAATAACTTTATATATATATATATATATATATTTTGCAAAGACAATCATTCATCAAAAATATAAATATATATATATATATATATATATTTATATTTATATATATTGCGAAGACAATCATGTGTGGCGGCACCCTTTCTTGATTAATGAATTCTGTAACAAGTAGTCTTTTCTCTCATTACCTTTCAAGTTTCAACAGCTCCCTAGGTTTCAATTTGCTCCACTGATAATGTTTTTGAGGATTGAATAAGAGATTTTGGGCTCAATCCCTACCTATACTAAAATCCGATTAGTGTCTTGGTTCGATAATAAAAAGCTATCATCAACAGCGGATACCGTAGGTTCAACAGCTCCGTTGAGCTTAACATCAACTTTGATCGTGCTTTGTTTTGATAAGTCAGATGGTATATTTTTCTCAAAAAAAAAAAAAAACAAAGTCAGATTGTATATTTGACAGGTTTAACACATTACACGTGTAAAAGCAAATATATCACACGCGCATAACTGGTTAGAAAGTTCAATTTATTGGTCTGCTAAGGCCTCCAACGGCTAGTTGGTTATCTCTCTCTAACTACTATAAACAGAGCTCCTATACTATTTCTCGTTTTAGTTGCTAGCTGTGTTAATCAATTACATACTAATGATTGCAATTCTCTGTTTTCTCATTGAAATTTTTCATGGTATCAGAGCCTACGATCAAGGCTTCCACAACCACAAAATCAGAATCAACCACCACAAACTCTTACACTCCACCTGCATTATACGATTTATACTCAAAAGGCCTGCCCAGCGAGTATGCCCAAAGCTGGACTTTAATTGCATGAAATCATGGAAATATCACCGGGATAAGATTTCAATGAGATCTCGTTAGGTTGGGTTAACCTAACTAGGTCCAACATATCTATTATAGAAATGGCCACAAGTCAGCCCAATTTCTTTGAAACCACCTAGGACTTTATTTCTCTAACAAGCTTAAGGCCTACCTCACTACAAATCTATGCCCAATCACATACACAGCCAAACCCATCAGAATTCTTAAGCCCAACCCAGTTACACTAACCTAAACCAAGCCCACATACCAACTTTCCATATTTACATCGACAAACCCTAACTTCCAACAACTACACGAACACCACTTTCAACAACAAACAATTACATAACGTCCCTAAAACTTCCAACAATTGCACTCCCCCATAATTTTCTAAAATTACCATAAGAACCCCCATAACTTTCCAAAATACCTCTATAAATCCTCATCATAAATGATTAAAATACCTCAAAATAGCTAAAAATTACCAAAATACTTTCAAAGCAGGAAAAAAAAAAAAAAGGAAGATAATTAGTCTATCTATATAAGAGGAGATTATATGAAAAATTTAAACTATTCTTTCCTTTCCTTGGGTTTATGGTCATCTACTGGGAGTTTCGGGTTTAATCGAAGAAGAAGAAGGTTGAACTTTCATAAAGCAAAACCCTTTTCAAATAAGAAAATGGAGGTGGGCTTGGATACGATATTACTAAACCAATTCCATAAGAAAGAGGACCAAACATTTGCCCCCTTGAATAAAGGGAAGCGGGCTAGTCCCTGAAAATGCTCGTTCCTTTGTCGTTGGGGCTTACAATTCACCTTCTGACACAACACAACTTTTTGATGGTCACCAAAGCTACGCTAACTTTACTTTGACTTCCTCTATGTTGTCAAGGATCTACGCATGCATAATGTCATAGCTATAGGGTGCCACCAGTAGCCAACCCAGATAAGCTTTAGACCTTGAATTTCCTCTAATTTATTTATGTGGCTTCCTCATAACAAAGAGCTTCCTGATCTTAGGTAACTAAGGGCTTTTAGAGGCCTTCTTGTTGACTTTCACATGTGTTTTGCATATACAATGAGAGAATATTAAATTGCTGTTTGGATTAACAAATTATTTGGATTGAGATTTTTTATCTTGGTTTCCATGACATTATAGTATATAGTACAATACTACTATTCAAATAGTTATTGATGGTGAATTGAAAATTGAGCCAACTCCAATTCGTCCGTGAGAGTTGTCCAGGTCAAAAAGACAAGAATGGTTATACCTAGTAGGACAGTCGTCTATAGGCATATGGGTCATCCATGAAGAAAGCACCTGGATGACCCCTGACACTTGGGAAAATTCCAAAAAAGATCTATCTACAAGAGCTAGTGAATTGAGCCACGTGTTATTATTTCGATACATGAGTAAGATCCTAGTTCCTCGCTATAACTTCTTACTAAGTACTTAACTTCCAACGACAGTTATAGAAGATAAGATTGAATATTCTAACTCCTATAGCAGTTATGGAAGTTAACCCTGAATCTTCTGACTTCCTTAAATATAGGGGAAGTTACGAGACAAGTAACCGCTTCAAGAGCACACTATATAAACACTCATTCACATCAAATGAAGATAAGTTTTTAGACAACTCCTAAAAAGTTGGAACTCTAGAATTTAAGAGAGAAACTAAATTAAGCATCGGAGGGTTCTTGGCCGGTCTGCTTTGGTCACCTTTGATTGTGTCAAGCCTTCTAAACAATTACTAGTCTATTGAAGCTTGGAGCATTCAGCCTACTGCTTTTTTTTTTTTCCATTATCAATTATAACAAAAAAATAGGGTTGATGGGCACCGTAAGGTGACCATTAACAGCAATTTTGACTTTTTTTGGTACAGTATTTTTGTCTTTTTTTGTAGCTTTATGTCGTTTTTTTTAAATGTGGGACCAATTTTGTAGAGAGAAAAAATATTGAAATAACCAAAATGACTAATTTTATGTCTTTTTTATTTAATTAATTTTTTATTAAATGGGACTCACTTTAGTACAACCTTAACAAGGGTCTATACGGTGCTTGTTAACATTTGCCAAAAACATAATATAAAAGGTTAAAAACGCATGATTTAAAAAAAAAAAAAAAAAAAAAAAAAAAAAACAACAACAACAACAACTTTACAATGCCTAGAAGTAAAGTAAGCCCATAGCCACAAGCAGGGACAGACCTAGGATTTTGAGTTGAGGGAGGCCGGAGATAAGTGAAAAAAAAAATTTTCAAATACACATCCATATAGTATTTATAAACTATTAATCAAAACAAATACCCAAAAATCATTGTTTCTTAATATATTAAGATACAATCATCTACTAACAAAAACAAAAGACATGAAACACTATTGTTTCTTTATATAATCATCTATGAAAAGGGAACTTGACGCTTTTTCAAATTTTCAAAATCATCCCCGATTGAATCCAAACTAAATGTCGAAGCTATATCCTTTTCAATGTATAACATCAAAGACTTCATCAAAAAATCATTTTCTATTTTGTTTTGAAAGTCAGTTTTGACAACTTTCATAGCTGAAAATGCTCGCTCTATAGTAGCAGTAGAAACTGGAAGAGTAAGCACAAGTCTCACTATTCTATAAACAAGTTTGTAGTGTTCTGAATTTCCATTTCTCACTAACCATTGAGACAACTTAAATAAACTTTTCAATTTTTTGAACTCTGGATCCTAGATTACATTATTCTCAAAATGATAAAGCTCCTTCTCCAACACTTGTTTGTCATAATCTGTGAAATCTTGTGGATAGAAATTCTTTACCAACAAACAAAGATCATTGCTTCTGAAAGATTTTAATGCCTCTCGAGGTTTTAAAGCTGAGCTAAGCCTAAGTAACTCCATTGCATCTTCATTAAACTGATAATTTAGTTCCTGTAGTTGAGAATCTAGTGTAGCATAAAAAATATTTACTCGATAATGATGCTCAATTGTAATGCTATCTTGCTGATTACGAGCTCGACCTCGCCTCGCAACATAACGAGCATTCATATCCAGGACATCAATGCAATGCTTCTCACAAAATGATATCACAGTGGTGAGTAAGCCATCCCATCCATTATCTCTAAATTTTTGGATAAGTGCTTTAGTAGATGAAACTAAATGCATGACATTTAAAATGTCTTGAGATTGGCTTTGCAAAGCTTGACAAATTTGATTGGCTTTGCAAAGTTTGACAAAGTTTATTAGTGATTTCCATAGTTTCCTTCTCAAGATGCAAGATGAAGACAAATTCAAATGAAGTTAAACCCTTATAAGCTGACTCTGCTTCTGCCCGATATTCTCCATCAATTGCATCATCAATTATATTTTGTAAAACTTCAACAGTTGAAATAAACATTTTTAATAAGCTAGAAAATGATCTAAAATGTGAACTCCAATGTGTTTCTACAGGTCGTTGTAAAGTGCCAATTTGATTAAGTCCACTTCCAGTCTCAAGCTCTTCAAGATCAATCAAACGTGCTATTTTATTAGTATTGGCAACTTTAAATTGCTCATTACACTTGCATGAAGCATTAACAATTTTGATCAGAAAAAGCAATGTAAGAAAAAAATGACTAATGGGGACAACTTGTTTTAATGCTTTTACTAATGCCAATTGTAAGCGATGTGCAAAACAATGGATATAGTAAGCATATGGGCAATCATTTAAAATCAAAGCTTGTAATCCATTCCACATACCTCACATGTTGCTTGCTCCATCATATCCTTGCCCTCGAATATTTTGTATATCTAAGCAATGTTGAGATAACAAAGAATATATCCCCTTCTTTAGAGTCAAAGCCGCAATGTCAACAACATGAATAAGCCCAAAAAAGCTTTCTTTCACAAAACCTTCTGCATCAACATATCTAAAAGCCATAACCATTTGCTCTTTCATGGACTCGTCACGAGCTTTGTCAACCATTATGCAAAACTTTGCATTACCAATTTCTTCCTGAATGGCCTTCTTCACTTTGGCGGAGAAAACATGTAGAATTTCCTTTTGAATCCTAGGTGATGTGTAGGTTGCATTTTTGGGAGTTTTTTCTATTATTTCAGCAACCTTCTCATTCCAAAAAGTCACAATACCTAATGATTCAAAAAAGTTCCCACGATTTAATGAACTACAACTTTCATCTTGACTTCTAAAGCTATAGCTTAAAAGGCAAGATATCGGACAATAAAAATTGAGGCCTTCAGTTGCAACCGATTATTTGCAATTTGTTCAGTAGTGAAATGATCAACTACCCTTTGTAAATGCTGCCCTTGGTTCATCAAATCCTTACACATTTCCTCGGCAACTCTATGAGCTGAGTTAGGATCTTTTCCTATATAACCTTGAAAATAACAATCTTTGCCCCCAACCTTTTTCCAATTTCTAAATCCACCAACAGTGAATATATTTTGTCCCACAACCCCATTTGAATTATGAAAGACAAAGCAAGGTAGACAATAAGCTGCATCTGTTGTAGGAGAATATTCAAGCCATGTTGAATTATATCCAAACCAAGAAGCTTGAAAGCTACGATTCTGCTTTCCACTTTTTTTGAATGTCTTTAGAGGAGGTTGGTGTGGACCTTTTATAATGTAAGCCCGTCGAATTTCATCACGTTGATTAACATGATATTCCCATATTTGTTTGCGTGTTCCGGGATCATAATCCAAAGAATCAAGGTTAATTCTTTGAAATTGTGTTTGAGAGATTGGAACATCAACATTTTCTAAAATTGGGAGAATTGGAACATCCTCTACATTTTCTAGAATTGGAATAGCAACATTAGTTGTTGACAATTCCACGTTGACATCAGAAGAATTTGAAGTTGAATCTTTTCTTTTGAAAAAATCAAGCATTGTAGTTGATTTTTTCATGATCTGCAAATAAAATAATAATCATATAAGAATCACCATTATTTTCTTAAATTTGTGTGACAATTTTCTATATTATATGTTTTTTTTTTTCTTTTTGTCTTTGGTTTGCCTTTATTTATGTCTTTATGTTTGGTCTGCCTTTATTTATGTTATGTCTTTGTGTTGTGTTGTCTCCATCTTTCTGTCACTAACCCACTAACCCAACGAATCCCACTAGTACAGACAAATCTATTCTGCTTTCACAACTAACAAAAACTTTCCTTAACTTTACTTCTTTTTTTTTTCTTTTTCTTTTTTTTTCTTTTTTTCTGTCACTTGTTGTTTGTTGCCCAACTCCACCTCCACCTGTCCATGTCCCTATTATGCCCAACTACCAGTTAACAAAGAAAAAAAAATTTCTTTGTTGACTCAAAAAACTAATCTCTACTCTCTCTATATCTCTCTTATTTATATAACAGAAGAGAAAGTCACAAACACACAGACAGACACAGAGTGACAGAGTCACAAACCCAAACAAAAAAAAAAAAAAAAAAACAAAAAAAAACACCACAGGCAGTAGCCGATTCAATTCACATTTCACAATCAGTAAAAACACAAACATGAAACACCCCACAAGTCCACAATCACAAGGCACAAGCACAGTTTCTATGAATCTCAGATTCTCAGATCACAAACATAAACATTTTATTAGGTTTTGAAATTTGAAGCAAGAGAGAGTAAAATGTAAATACCTGTGAAGGCTGGAGTAGATCGAGTAAGTGGGTGGAGCGATCTCGCCGGCGTGGCTCGCATGGGTCTTCTCGAGTGCTTCACGGCGTCACTGTCATGACGTGGGTCTTCTCGTGTGGGTCTTGCCGGCGTGGGTCTTCTCGCGTGGTGTGGGTCTCACTGACGGGCGGCGTGGGTCTCGCCAACGGGTGGCGTGGGTCTCTCACTCCCTCTGTCTCTGAGTACTCTCTTTTCTCTGTGACTCTCTCGGTCTCTCCTTATGTGTCGCGCCTCTCACTGAGTCTCACTTTCCTTTCTTTTGTTTTTATTGTTTTTTCCTTCATGTCTTTTGTTTCTCCGTTTGCAAGAGCTGAGGGCTTCTTCTTTTCTTTTTTCTTTTTTTACACTTAAATAGGTCATGGGCTGGTGGGCTGGCCAATGATGGGCTGGGTTCATGAGATTTGGGGGGGGGGGGGGAAGTAAAATTCCAAGGGGGGCCCAAGCCCTTTAAAAAAAAAATAGCTGCTAAAAAATTTTTTTTGGGGCCCGGGCCCCCTTAGGCCTCCACTTGGGTCCGTCCCTGGCCACAAGTCATATGTCCACCCAAAATAAAATAAAAACCACACATCACATATTTATAGTCTACATGGAAAAATCAAGTATGAAAGAGTGAAAGACTAAAACTATACCTCAGGTCCTCAGACATGATCAAATCGGAGGAGAAGTAAAGCTACTAACACAAACATACACACACACACACACACACACACACACACACACACAGTATGGGTAAATTTTAGGGATTTGATATTTTTGATTTGTTTTTATTTGTGATTGTTTTGTGAGTAATATTTTTAGACTGGATTTTTATTTTATCTGATTGAATTTTGATTTGTCTAGAGGTCAATGATGTTATTTTTAGGACAATTGATTTTGTTTAGACAAAAGAATTTTCTAATTGTTCTTTGGTCAAAAAGATATAACAAATTTTTTGGGGTTTCATTTGGAACCAATTTTTTTTCTTGACTACCCCTTTTTTCCAAAACTTTGAGGCCTCCTTTTACTTGGGGGCCTTAGAGAATGACCTAATTGACCCAATTGAAGGGCCGGCCTAGTTCACACACGGCCACAAAAACACATAAATAAAAAAATGAAAATAAAAACAATATCAAGCGAGCTATGGTAAGGGGACCTCAAACAGTTTTGGATTTCATTACATGCAGAGGACAAGATTGTCATACTACTTAATTTCCTCACACTTTAAGGTATAATAAAAACACTTTCGTTAAATATTCTGGTTAACATGTTCTTTAAAATTTAACATTTCTAATTTTACGTACATTCTCATATTCAATTCAAGACAATTTTGGCTGAATAAATATAACACTATTTACAAGGTTTTGAAACCTAGACCGGACCGTACGGTCCGACCGGAAAAATCTCGAACCGCTTATTTTTGCGGTTCTTTTAGCTTCAAGAACCGCTTTATGGGAAAAAAGCAGGGACCCGTGCGAACCGCGGTCGAACCTCATGGTTCTGAGAACCGTGAACAGTTCTCACGGTTCCTTTTTTTTTTTTTTCAGCAAATACCGCCTGAAATTAAAGATTTGGCCGGCATGCACTTTAGACTTTTTTCAGATCTAGAACCAAAAGATTTGTGAGGGGGAAAAAAAAACTGAGAAGAAGAAGATGACAAAGTAGGGGCTGTGCGAAGTTGAAGCAATAAGCTAGCAACCCAGCACAGATCGCCAGTCACAGCCTTCATCTTCGTCTTCTGCTTCTATTTCTTCTTCGTTCTTCTTTTTCTCCTTCTTCTCTTTCTTCTTTCTGTCTCCACTGCTGTGGTTTCTGAGTTTCTCAACCTTCTCTCTGTTTGTGCTTTGAATTGTTTTTTATATTTCCAAAGCCCCTTCACGTGACTTGCATTGGGAAAGAAGACAACTTTTGATTTTTGAATTAAAAATAGAAAAATGTTTCAGCCGTTTGATCTTTGAGCCCATGACGTGGCGCTAGGCACTTCTTTGTATTTTTCCCAGCAATGGTACAATTAACAGAGCAAGCTTCTTTTTTTTTTCTTTTTTTTTTTTTGATGCTGCAAGTATAGTACATTGTGGACATGACTACACAGTGCACAAATGGCCAATACCAACGGAGTTGTTGAGTTTTGACCATTCAAACTTTTTTTTTTTTTGGAGAAAAAGACCCTTCAAACTTTACTACATTATAATTGTGACAAAAAAATTGTGAAATATTTTGTAACACTAAATTTTTAGGTATAAAAAAAATTGTAAATATTAATTAAAAGTACTTATAATATTTTATTTGTTACATTTTTCATGTGTGTTCTAATAAGTATTATTGTTTACTAAAAAAAAGTTTGAATAGGAAAGAAAAATAGTGACTTAACAGATACAATTAAGTATATAATAATTATTAAATAATTATTTTAATTTAAAATTACTAAGTGTCCTAATTCTTATATTATTACAATATTACTATCACAAGTTTAACTAATCAACATATAAATAAATAAATAAATAAATATTATATTTATGTATGCTTAGGATAAGATATTTCTTATTTGTCTTGTGAAAATTATGATGTGAAAAGATACATTTGAAAGATAGATTTCTATATTTAATTGGGCCATTTAATTTAATTTTTCTATTTATACTAATTTAATATATTTATTTATATTTAAATAATTGTTAAATTAATTACGACATCATCACGGTTCGACCTCGGTTCAACTTCGGTTTGACCTTAAAAACCTTGAACCTCTCCCTTTTACGGTTCAATAAATGGTCCGGGTCTGAAAACTTTGACTATTTATTAAGTAACAAAGACAAATGACCCTGGGATTTGGGACCAGACCATCTCACTTTTTACGACAATAGTGAAAATGTTGATTTGAATGCAACAGTTAGAAAATCCAAGAAAGTTAGATCTGAAAGGTATTGCTATATTTTTTCTGAGATTCGACCCGCTTAATAGTATGCAAGAGTCAAACTATAAAAGCATTCTCATCGGCTCTTCTATAAAAAAATGTCATTTTGACACACCAAAAATTTACTTTATTATTTTATTATATTATTTTACAATATACCATTCATCATATATTCTATTCTTTCATTCAAAACATTAAAATAACATATATAACACATTAAAATAATATATTTACTCAAAACCCAGCAATATACAATCACAACGCACAGTGGCAGTCACCACCAACCCAGAACCAACAACCACCGCTATAACCACTGCAGCAACAACAATAGGACAATTGATTTTGTTTAGACAAAAGAATTTTCTAATTGTTCTTTGGTCAAAAAGATATTACAAATTTTTTGGGGTTCCATTTGGAACCAATTTTTTTTTCCTGACTACCCCTTCTTTTCCAAAACTTTGAGGCCTCCCTTTTACTTAGGGGCCTTAGAGAATGATCTAATTGACCTAATAAAAGGGCCGGCCTGGTTCACACATGGCCACAAAAACACATAAATAAAAAAATGAAAATAAAAACATTATCAAGCGAGCTATGGTAAGGGGACCTCAAACAGTTTTGGATTTCATTACATGCAGAGGACAAGATACTCATACTACTTAATTTCCTCACACTTTAGGTATAATCAAAACACTTTCGTTAAATATTCTGGTTAACATGTTCTTTAAAATTTAACATTTCCAATTTTACGTACATTCTCATATTCAATTCAAGACAATTTTGGCTGAATAAACATAACACTATTTATTGAGTAACAAAGACAAATGACCCGGGAGTTGGGACCAGACCATCTCACTTTTTACGGCAATAGTGAAAATGTTGATTTGAATGCAACAATTAGAAAATCCAAGAAAGTTAGATCTGAAAGGTACTACTATATTTTTCTGAGATTCGACCCGCTTAAAAGTATGCAAGAGTCAAACTATAAAAGCATTCTTATCGACTCTTCTATAAAAAAAAAATGTCATTTTGACACACCAAAAATTTACTTTATTATTTTACCATATCATTTTACAATATACCATTCATCATATATTCTATTCTTTCATTCAAAACATTAAAATAACAAATACAACACATTAAAATAATATATTTACTCAAAACCCAGCAATATACAATCACAACGCACAGTGGTAGTCACCACCAACCCAGAACCAATAGCCACCGCTATAACCACTACCGCAACAACAACCACCACCACAAACTACAACCACAATCACCGGATCCTCCAACAAATTCCAAATCCAAAAACCTCAACAAAAGAGAGAGAGAGAGAGAAAAAAAAAAAACCTCAAATTCTTCAACAAAACCCCACCATCATCATCAACCTCGCACACCGACACGGTAGTTGGGACCAACGAGTTCAAGATCAATGGGTACTCCTTAGGGAAAGGAATGGGGGTCGGAAAGCTCATCTCTTCTGATACCTTTGCCGTCGGCGGCTACACCTAGGCCATCCACTTCTACCTCGATGGCAAGAGTGGCGAGGATAACGCTGCCTATGTATTGCTCTTCGTCACGTTGGCGAGCAAGGGTACCGATGTCAGGGCGCTCTTTGAGCTCACGCTTTTGGACTAGAGTGGCAAAAATTAATCACAAGGTTCATAGCCAGAGAGGGAGAGTGACAAGGGAAAAAAAAAAAAAGAGATAGAGAAGGAAAAGAGAAAGTGATAGAAAAGAAAAAAGGGGGAAAAAAAGAAAAAGAAAAAGGGAAAGGTGGAGGTGGAGGTGGAGGTATTGGAGAAAGAAAGAAGAAGAAAAAAAGAAAGAGAAGTGAGAAGATGAAATGAGAGGTGGAGAAAGAAAGAAGAAAAAGAAAGAGAGAGAATAAAAAAAAAAGTAATAAATGAAGAGAGAGAAAAGGAATTGTATGGTACTGAGATGTCCAGGCCCATTAGGGGCCTTAAGCCCTATCCCAGTGAAGCGGCCCACGCGTTCTTGGTTCTTGAATCTCAAGTTGTCCCCAAATCCGTAAAATGGGTAATATTGGACAACCGCCGCTCCTTTCCACCTAGGTTGTGCTCGGGGAATCGCCTCCTAAGCAATGCTGCTACTCATCATTTGCTCGGCAGAGCTCAACTCGCACTAAGCCGAGCAACTCCACTGAGGTGGGAGCTGGTTCCAATGCCACTCCCACTGCATTCCACTCCCACCTGAACATCCACTTAGCGATGATGACATTGGACCTCCTATCCCACTACCCCTAAGAGTAATAATGATTCTTTCACTCGTTTGAGGCTATAAATAAGAGAAACCAAAGAGGAAGATGTGGAGGTTGGAGGAGCAATTGAGAGCAAAGAATAGTAGAGTTCCCAGAGCGAAATGCCGTTGGGCCCCAGTACAGTGAATGACCCAATGTAGGAAACTCTTAACCCACTTTATAAGTTAATTGTGAGTCCAAGGGAGGTCCGGTTCAGTAGTCCCTCTTTTGGCACGTACAGGAATACATATTTTTTTTAGCATATTTGTTCGTATCGTTCCAAAGATGGAACGGTACCGTTCATATGTGCTAAATATTATGGCATATAGAACATCTCATGGCGTATGAGTTTTGGTGTTTGGTGTGTCAAATGCTAAATATTTAGCATTTGACACACCTGATGGTAATACTCTCATGTGAAGCAATTAAAGAAAGTAGTGTGAAAATGAGACACTCAAACCAATCATCCATGTACTTTTAAGGAAATTTTTTTTATTGAAGATGACAATTTTTTCAATTTCCAATAAAAAGTTTTTAAAATAATTTACTGATATATACACCTTTAAGATATATATTACTAAAACTCATTATATATATATATGTGTGTGTGTGTGTGTGTGTGCCCAATGATAGTTACACCCAAAATAGAAAGGGACATTATATGCGTGTGCTTGAGTAAATATTTTTTTTTTTTAGAAGAATGTTATTCTAATAACGTTGTTTAAGTTTTGTAAAAATACGTATGGATAAAAAAATGTTGTGAAAATATGTGTTTTATTGTTTAAACAACAAAAACTGTTGTTTAAACAATATAACCAAACAAGCCTCAAATTTGCATGGTTACTTGGACTATAATATATATATATATATATATATATATATATCCTAATTTTAGGAAATATAGATACTAGTGAACTTTGACACGTTAATTATTAAGAACAAAACAATTTCCTCTTGATTGAAATCCAATGCTACTCCTTCCTATTCTTTGTATATCTCATCACAACCCTAGTAAGATGCATTCTCAACAAACCCACCAAGCCAACTACGAGTCTTCACCTTCCACTTCTTTGTATCTCTCATCACAACCCTCCTAATCCGATCCAATCTCAACAAACCCTCTGTCTCTCATCACAACCCTCCTAATCCGATCCATTCTCAACAAACCCTCTGTTGCATTTGAAATATTCAAATCCCGTGACCTTGCCTTTGCTTCTAGGCCTATTGTTATTTTTGGGTACTTTTATTTTTTATTTTTATTAATTTTTTTTTCTTATGTGAAAAAATTAGGGTCATTTATTTGAACTGTCAAAAACTAAACTAGTAATACTAGACTTCATAAATCGTTGTAGTCAAATCTATATTTTACTCAACTGTATTTGAAGAAATACTATATCCATAGCACTTAACCATATTTAACCAAAATTCCTGTGTACTAGTACAACATGAATCTGATCTTGGAAGATTTTCAATACTCTTGTCTCTTGGACTTGGACACATTATCCTCCTTTTTTCTTTTTTTAGTGTGTGTATATATATATATATATATATTTTTTTTTTTTTTTTAATTTAGAATCATAACTCACTTAAATCAGAATTTGACATGGCACAAGATCACCTAAAAAATAATAAAACAAGCCACTATCAAACTCACAATCTCGAAATCACAAGATAATGTGACACAAAAACTTCATACCAATAAGTCGCCTCTTGAATGAAAAGTTATCCACCATCTTTTTATGCACAACAATAACTGCTTGGTGTAAATATTTTAATGGTAAAGTAACCTTACCTCACAAAACAACAACAATGCGCACAGAAAATATTTCAATGATAAGCCTCACCTCACATTTCACAAAGTCGATACTAAACAAAACAAGTAAACAACAACGTAAGCAAATATTTTAATCATAAACGATACCTCATAAGCAAAAAAGCCACTACTATAATTTGCAAACAAAACAATAAAAACAAAATTCCTGTGTACTAGTACAACACAAATCTGATCATGAAGGATTTTTAATACTCTAGAGTCTAGACATGTATGGACTTTGGCACGTCATCCTGTCATCTTTTATGTTTTTTAATATATATTTTTTTAAATCACAATCTCGATTCACTTAAACCCAAATTTGACATAGTACAAGATCACCAAAAAAATAATATAACAAGCTACTACTCAACTCACAAGATAATGGGATACACAAACTTTCAATAATTAGACTCCTAAATAGGAAATAGTATCTTATGTTTCCAGTGCATACAAGATTTTTGCCATGGATGGTAAGTCGTTATTAGGGGTGTCAAATGGGTAGGTTTGGGCGGGTTTGGGGTGGGCATTATTAGGTTGGATATATAAAACCCATTTATGCATTAAAATTCATTTAACTAATTACTTTTAACCCAAATCCAACCCACAATTATTATGGCTAAACCCCAACTCACCCAATTACTCAGTTATCAAAATTACCAAAATGCCATTAAAGTGAAAATGACCATTTTGAAGCTTTGAAGCTGGAGGATCTGGTGGCGCCGATACTTCACACAGACCGTCCAATCTGATAATCTCATCCTAGAAATGAAAGCTAGAATTTCATAGTCGAATTTCCTCTCTTTTTTCTCAGCAACCAAACAAAGATTATGCTAATTAATGAGCACAATTAAATCAAAGACTATGAAATTTTTAATTTTTAATTTTCTCTATCTCTGATAATGAACTCAAAATTCAAAATTTTGAATTCTTCTCTCTCCAAAAATTTTCTCAACAACTAAACAAAAAAGAAAAACTCAATCGACTCTGAGATCAAATCAAATAAGCATGTACATAAAGCTAAAAGAACAAGTGAGTAATTACTCTTCCATAAGCATTGATATCGAGTCCATTCGCATGCAAATCAGCAACATCTTTCTTCAAAAACTTCTTAGTCGCCTTTCTCTTCCTTTGTATCACATCGATCCGAGTCTTCATCAGTTTAATCAACGACTTACTACGTTAATCCAAACGCTCACTACAACCAGTTAACGATTCGACTCAGTGAGTAAGAACCACCATTAATGATTCGACTCAGTGAATGATCTCATACTCACTTTGGCTGAGAAGTCGTCCAACATTGTTGTCGATCTCGTTCTCGCTTCGGCTCAGTGAATGATTCGACTCAGTGAGTAAGATCCACCATTAACGATTCAACTCTGTGAATGATCTTGTACTCGCTTTGGCTGAGAAGTCCGTCTAACATTGTTGTTGATCTTGTACTCGCTTCGGCTCAGTGAATGATTCGACTCAGTGAGTAAGATCCACCATTAACGAAATGCTCTTCGTAGTGAACAAGTTGAGAAAAGAGAGAGATCGATTCTCGCTTGGACCTGAACCAAAATATTTCAATTCTTAGCCGAGAGAGAGATGGTTGATGGGGATTATATTGTTACCTTAGAAGGAGGGATGATAAAGCTAGGTTATGCCTCATTGTTCTCTGTGAGAGCTAGAGAGAGAAAGAGAGAGAGAAGTGTTTGGAAACAAAGAAAATGAAGGAAAATGAAACGTCTGAAGGATTTTTTTTATTTTATTTTTTATGGTTGGGTTGAATTTGGGTATATTGTTTTTGGGTTAAATGGGTCTCAATGGGTTTTTAATTAAAACCCAATAATCACTGGGTCTAATTGGGTTGATGCCCATTTAACCCAACTAATAATTGGGTGGGTTTGGGTTCAATGGGTTTAGGCTTATTTTACCACCCCTAGTCATTATCCATCTTTTTATGGACAAAATCTAGGGGTAAATATTTTAATGGTAAAGTAACCTTATCTCACAAAACAACAACAATGTGCGCAAAAAATAATTCAATGATAAGCCTCACCTACATTTCATAAAGTCAATACCAAACAAAACAAGTAAACAACACCGTAAACAACAAACATTTTAGATCATAAAAGATACCTCATAAGCTAAAAATCCACTACTGTAGTTTGCAAACAAAACAAATAAAAACAAAATTCTTGTGTACTAGCACAACACAAATCTGATATTAGAAGATTTTCAATACTCTAGAGTCTAGTGGACTTTGATACGTTATCCTCTCATCTTTTTTTTTTTTAATATATTTCTTTTAAGTCACAATCCCATAAAAACTTTCTTTAAATGAAATATCAATCATTACTTTAAAAGTATTCGTTAGCATTTTTCATATTTTAATAGTACATTAACCTTGCCTCACAAAACAACAATAATGTGCACAACAAATAATTCAATGATAAGCCTCAGCTCACATTTCACAAAGTCAATACCAACCAAACAAGTAAACAAAAATCAACACTGTAAACAATAAATATTTTAATAATAAAAGATAACTCATAAGCTAAAAAGCCACTACTATAATTTGCAAAAAATATAAACAATAACGTATTCAAAAGTGATCAAAAAATTCTATCCATGGTTACCACCATTAGTGATATCCAATACTACTCCTTCCTCTTCTTTGTATCTCTCATCACAACCTTCCTAATCAGATCCATTCTCAGCAAACCCACCAAGGTAACCACGAATTCTCACCTTCTTCCTAGCCCACCAGCCCTCCCAATCATTGGTCATCTCCACTTTCTTGGTCCATCCTTATACAAATCCCTCCACAACCTATCTACCAAATATGGCCCTCTTCTCTATCTACGCTTTGGTGCATCACACTGCCTACTTGTTTCTTCAGCCTCTGTTGCTTCTGAAATATTCAAATCCCAAGACCTTGCCTTTGCTTCTAGGCCTAGATTTGCCTTTTCTGACAAGTTACTCTATGGAACTTCAGGGTTTGTCACTGCTCCATATGGTGATTACTGGAGGTTCATGAAGAAACTTTGCGTGACTGAACTTCTTGGCACCAAACAACTTGAGCATTCCCTCTTTGTTCGGCGTGAAGAAAAAGAGAGGTTGTTGAAGAGAATGTTGGAGAGTGCAAGGAAGAAAGATGATGTTGATGTGGGTGTTGAAGTGATGAAGTTCACAAACACTGTGACTTGCCGGATGGCCATGAGTACTAGTTGTTTGGAACAAGAAGGAGAGGCAGAGAAGATTAGAGATCTAGTGATGGAGTCCTTTAAGCTGGCTGCAAAGATGTGCTTTGGGGATGTGTTAGGGCCTTTCAAGAAATTGGGGTTTTGGGTGTTTGGGAAACAGGCTTTGGATTTGACTAGGAGGTATGATGAGTTATTGGAGAGGGTGTTGAAGGATCATGAAGTGAGAAGGAGCAAAAATGGGGGCGAGAGAGAAGATAAGGATTTGATGGATATACTCTTGGACGTTTGTCATGATGAGAAGGCAGAGGTTAAGATTACAAGAACCCATATCAAGGCCTTCTTTGTGGTAAAGTTTCTCCCTCTTACTTCTCAATCTATTTATTTTTCATTATTGTTTTTCTTTTTCTTTTTTCTTTTTTTTTGAGAAAGAAATCTCACTCTAACATAATTAAGTATATAAGAGTGTAAAACTCTATTCTCAAGACTGAACCTTGGCCCTTCCCCCCACCCAAAAAAAATATAAGATAAGAATTTTACTTTACCTTAATCTAAGTGTATATGCATGTGAAACTCTTTTCTAGATAATTAAACCCTGGTATTTGCATTCCAACCCACAAAAACTTGGTACTTATGGATTAATCATCATGCCAAGAGTGTACGGTAGTCCCAACCTATCTTTTTATTTTACTTTTTTGAAAGTTTAAACCTATGATGTCCGCTTATGATAATAGATCTTTATCATCAAACCAAGACAACCAATCGGTTTTTAGTGTAGGCGGGGATTGAATCTCAGATCTCTTGTTCAACCATCAGAGATTTTACCAATTGAGCTTACTGAAACCCACGTCCCATCCCATCTTTCAATATAGAGTAACAATGCCTTTGAATTAGCTTAATTAATTTGACTCCCCACTTTTTTTTTATAAAATTTTATTTTTAACAACTTTTAGAAATTTAGTAAATCAATAAAAAGTCAATTCAAACAAACATTAAGTGTGAGTTTGGATCCACGTTGCGTTTCTAAGTTTGCGTCTTGCCTCTTTTTTTTTTTTCCTTTTTTCTCACGCGTTTTCTGCTTTTTGGAGACAAAAATCACTGTTATGACTATTGTTTATGCACTGTTCATGAACAGTAGCCGTAATATTTGACTTTTCAACCTATTGTGCACTGTTCATGGACCCACAAATTTCACTTTTCAGCAATTTTTTTATTAAAAATGAGTTTCACAGTACTATTCACATATTTAAAAATTATTTTGCTACAGTGTTTTCAATTTCAGCAAAATAAGTTCTATCCAAACGGTAGGGTCCGTTTGGATACCGCTGAAACTGAAAACTGAAAAACACTGTAACAGAATAATTTTTAAATGTGTAAATAATGTAGTGAGACCCATTTTTAATGAAAAAGTTACTGAAAAATGGTATTTATGGGTCTCGTAAATAGTGAAAATGGGTTGAAAAAGTCAAAAGTTGTGGCTACTGTTTATGAACAGTGCATGAACAATAGCCGCACAGTAAAAATGGTCTCTAAAAAACATGTGAACAATAAATCAAAAAAAAAAAAGAAAAAAAAAGAAGAAGTTGAAAACGTAGACGCGCGACGCAATGCGCAATCCAAACAGTTTTATGTCATTGTCACTTGTTTTTTATTTGTGTTAAAAAAAATCTATACAGTATTTAAAAACTGAAGTTGAGTATTTATTGTTCTTACACTTATGTTGAGCCACATTAGCATATCATTTCAATCCATTTCGATCTACTTCGACCTGTTCGATATAGCTCAATCCACTTCGGCCCATTTTGGTGCATTTATATAAGAATGAGAAAACACATATTTGAATTAAGAGTAATTATTCTAAATTTGAATTTATTAAAAAATATAGATCTTAAACTCGTTCCAAATTCTAATAAATTTTGAAATTGACAAAACTTAGATATAGAATATTGTTCCTTAGGTACCTTTCTTAAAAATCCGCTTCTTTCTAAGTGAATATAACTAAACAAACGATGTTAAAACACCATTCTTTTTTCTTTCTTTCTTTCTTTCCCTGTTCCTATGAGGAAAGTTAGAAGAGCCAATTGCAAATCTCTCAAAACTTCTCCCAAATAATATCAGAAAATAAAATCTGGCTTTAGAAGGACAAGTTTGTAATGATCTTCTCCATTAATCCCCTTATTTTCATTAGAAGACTGGTTGATATGTTCATACTTTGTATCTTAGAACGATGGCTTTTTAAATAATAAAAAGAAAAAATGAAGACCGTCATAACAATGGAAAAGGTTTCCTTAAAACTCTTCCTATATTTTTTTATTGTATGAAAATTTTGAAAATGTAATTGTTAGATTACATGTTTTTTATATTCTTAATACACATGTCAAATTTCACAACAAATTGTAGGTAGTAATCTGCCATTGGTTCTATAATTTGACTCACCATTGACATTACTTTTGTTTCTTACCTATCAACAACATATTATTACCTAGAATTTGTTGTGAAAATATTGTGAATGTAGCATTACTCTAAACAATTTCTTTTGAGTAATTTTAGGGATACATAAATTTCACAATATTTCTAAATTAGCATAGCAAAAATTTATTAAAGATTGTGGTGAGCTCATGTGTGAGTTAGCATGTTAATTTAGGAATGTTGTAAAATTATTGTCATATTTTCTTGTATCCATTGCATTACTGTTATATATACTAGTGTTTAACCCGCGCAATGCGCGGGATCATTTAAAATCTCGTAAGTATAAAAGAAATTTGGTTAATAAAATCATTTTTTAAAGTAAAAATTTGTTGCGAAGTTTGAAAGATATGTTAGTTATCAATTTGTTAATTTTTTTGGTGGTATTTATGGAAGATCCTAACAAATTACATTGACACAAAACAAACATGTTTTTTCACTATACCACCAAAATGCTTAAATCAAAGGCTAAACTCATGGATTTGATCTGGTTTTAATCCTCATCAGTGGCCTTGCCCAGTCTGTCCTATACTCTCCCTGAATGTGGTGGCTCAGTCATTGTTAAAGTGGGCCCACTACAATTGAGTGTTTGATGGGCCTGGGCAGTCTATCATTCTTACAGTTCTTTCTCTTGCACTGCTGTTCCAAACTAACACACGGTTGCTAGCTGACACTCTTATAGATATTATGTTTATTTAATCTCCTTGGTGAGCTAACAAACAAAAATTAAAATAAAGGAAACTATAGCTACAACTCTTTTTAATCTGTATAGTATACCAGTACCACTCCTTCATTGAGGAATTTTCTCAATCATATTATACACAAACCCTTCCCCCAAAAAAATTCATTAGCATTGCTAAAATCAATACAATAAACTTTAACATGAAAGAATTAAGAAAACCCATTAGAACCAAAAAATAAAAAACAGCACACAATCCTTTCACACTCAAGAACAGGTGGAAACTTTTTATTATTTTGACAATCCTTCCTCATTAACTGTACACGGCCACCAACAATAGCCAATTTGCTTTCTAAGAAGCTTTCATGTACACAACCCAACCATCAAATCACAATGAAAGTTGTCAACCACCTGCCGATCAAAAAAACTCATATTATACTTCTGAAAATATTGAATATTTTTTCAGATAATTATATAAGAATAAAAAGTTGCACTGATTTTTAAAGTAAACGTATGTTAGGGATTAATAAACTTGATTGGCTCTACTTAGAAATAGGAGTGTGCAAAGGTTGGATTAGTCTGGTGGAGGTCAATATTTTTAACTAACCAACCAATGGTGGGCTGGGAAAACTCCAATTCTGCCGCCAAGTCCCCAACCCACCAATCTAAAAATCCGGCAGATTGGTTTAGCTTATGTACAACTCTATTAATGCTTTACTTTTTTAGGTACAAATGTACTTTTGTCTAGCTTATTTTTAAGCACAATAAACCCAGTGAAACCTAATATAAGACCCCTTCTTTTGATTCAAAATCAGCCCACTATCTTCTTTTTATCCGTTCATTGGGTTGCAAAGTAAAATTTTCAATAAAAACTCAAGAACTAACACCAAGAGTAGATTTTATGAGTGAAGTGATTGACACTCAACTTTGCTGTAGTTTAAAATCATCATCAATAAAATTAACTTTTATTAAAAAAGTGAATTCCATAAATTTACAGGAGAAATTTCAACTCCGAGAGTTAGAAAAGCTTAACATACCTGAAGTCTAAAGTTTGAACAGAAAAGTGTTTTTCACCACTACAGTTAACTCACATTATACAGCATTTACACCCTCAGTTTTTTTCAACATAGATTTATTTGGACCAGCTCATGATAGATCCTGCTTAGCTCTCTTTCTCAGACACATATGCAGCAGATAAAGAGAGAGCAAGTATGAGTTGATTACATTAAACACTAAAATCTTGCAAGCTTCACCTTTTACATAATGTATATTTAGCTACTTGGAACACGCAAGCACACATGCGCATCCAACCACACACATATCCAGTTTGTGAACCGTACTCCTAGTACTGCAGTCAGGTCATAAAATTCAAAAAATTTATATACTATTATGTTTTGGTGACATTAGGGGAAGACAGTCAGCTAATGCAGATGTTTTGGTTGGATCTCATTGGATTAAATATGCAACAGCAGCATGAAATGTATTGTGTCAAGACAGTATAATGAATACCTTGGTGGGAATAAATCACACGCATCATGCATAAGTCCCATATATGAACAATGTAACACATAAATGCAGGCATATTCTGTACATGTGATGATTTAGTTAGAATGACGTTAAAAGACCTTCATTGTCTGCAAAGTTGATATTTGACCGTGTATCCACAGCATAGTAGTGGTAACATCACCTATGGGAGTCCATGCACCACCTACAGCTCCCAGAAGCCTGTCAATTAAATCTGAATCAGAAAATGGAGATTTATCAATAAAATCAATAATTGAAAAAGAAAAATATGATTAGCAAGGACTTGATCTAAAGTTTTCGAGAAGAGATAAGATAGCAAGCACACAGCCAGTTTCAATCTAGTAGAGATCTCCTTAAAGCCATTAAGGTCAAGCTATTTGGACATGGCAGCAGATAAAAGTGTCTGAGAAACACCATTATCCTGTTATGATATCGTTATCTGCACTTCAACAGCAGCTCCCTTAAACATTTTTAGTGAAGATGCGGTTCATGACTATGAAGGCATTAAATTCTCTGAAGTTTTGCACATTTTATTGTCCTTGATTCTGGAAAGAAATAAAAAGACGATATACATTTCATAAGTATTTACTTTCAAATAGCCTTCTACCAGTCATGTCTTCTAAGATTGTGGCTCCGATAAGGTAAGTACATGGTCAGAATATGCAGTGACAAATAGAAAACCTATCTATCAAATTAGCACTTGAATCAAACCATTCACTTACAAACCAACAACTTTGAGAACAACACTACTTAACAAAACAAAATACTCAACAGTATGCAAGATAGAGGCTAACAATTAAATAGATACTAATTTGATAGATAAGAGCTCTATTTGAAATTGAAAGTTTCATTCACAGAATCATCACAAATAGCAACTGAAATCCCTCAGAATCAAGAAAATTTAATCTTTGAGGTAGATTGAAATGTAAAGCCTAAAAAGGATAGTAAGGCCGTCCTAAGGTGAAACAAAGTCTACAAAAAGAAGCAGAAGTAATCATTATAAGGAAGTTGATCACAAAGCATGACACCAACAAAAAAAAAAAAAAAAAAAAAAAACATAACAATTTTACAGGTTAGTTGAAAAAGAATCATGGAATGCATTTTTTTTAAACAAAAACACATTTGGTCTAGATCCTAAAACAAAACCGAAAATTTAATGCATCTAAAGAAAGAGAATGAACATCCAAATTTCAATTCAAATTCGAACACAGGAATTTGATACGCACCTTTCGTTTGGCCATGTCTAAAGCCGATTATGTTGGTCACGGAGTTGCGCCGATCGCTATGTCCGCACCTGAAATCCCCAAATTGATCGTAAACCTAAAAAAATAATAGGCTAAGAGATTAAACCAAGTCCAATCCATCTATTTACTTTAATTAAACAAAGCAACTCCTAACCCCAAAACGTAAATCATAACCAACCAAACCAAAATACCCGAATCAAAAAAAAAAAGCCCAAATAGATCTCCCAATTAAAAACCCTGCTTCCTAAAATTAAAAGCAGAACATATGAGCAGCGGTCCTAACGGCCGATCTCTATCTTTGTATCTCAATACCTTCGAGACGTTCGATCGCCGTATGAATCTCCACTGGATCGCAATTTTTTTCCTTTTTTCTCCTTTCCTTTCTCTGGATCGGAGTGTCGGTGCTTTTTTTTTTTGAAGAAAGATATTGTTAGGCGGAGGCTGATACGATGAGGTTGCTAGGTTTTTTGTTCGCCTTCCCTTTCTCTATATCATAGAATCGTAGTATCGCTGTATCGGTTGGTTTTTTCCCTGAAGAGAGGAAATGTTAAGCAGTCTCCGTCGGTAAGGTCTTTTAATTCCAGGCTTTTTTTTTTCCTTTTTAACTGAGTTCAATAAACTTCCAATACTTATAAATTTCTTTCAATCAATAATGATCTATTTGTCATGTATAGTATCATATTTTACTACAGAATTGACTTGGTATTCACTTTCTAATGATTTGCCATAGGCTGAATGTATTTAGAGGGTCGAATATTGAAAGGAACCAAAATTGAGGGAGCACCTATATTACGGTTCAAGTATTGACAAAAACCAATTCTAAATCAAAACAAAATCAAAACCAAACATAATAGCCAAGCCTAAATAATATTAAACACTCAAAATTAATATAAAAGATGAGACAACTACAGAGAAGAGAGAGAAGGAACTATGAGGAACTGGAAGATGATATTAAGAAAATAAAACTTACCCACAACTGTGAGGAACCGGAAGATGGAGGGAGAATGGTCTAACAAAAGCGAAGAGGCCTCCCTCATATCTCTCTCTCCAACACTCTCTGCATCTTATGAGATTTCTTTCTCTGTCTCACAAATACTCCTCTAATCATCGATATGTCCGCTCATTTCTCTTTCTCTATTGAGATATCTCCGTTTAAATCTCTTTCTCTGGCAGTGTAGTTTAGTTTAGTTTTTTTTTTTTTTTTTTAATATATACCTTATGCCAAACGGTTAGTAATCAGCGAAACTTTAACAGGGTTAAACGAAAAAATACAATTTGAAACGGTAATTGAATGGGAAAAAAACAGAGGATCAAAAAAAAAATGCCAAACGGTTAGTAATCAGTGAAACTTTAATAGGGTAAAACGGAAAAAAACAATTTGAAACGGTAATTGAATGGGAAAAAAACAGAGGATCAAAAAAAAATGCCAAACGGTCAGTAATCAGTGAAACTTTAATAGGGTAAAACGAAAAAAAACAATTTGAAACGCTAATTGAATGGGAAAAAAACAGAGGGTCAAAAAAAAAATGCCTACCTTCTACTAAACCCTTATATTTTTGAAAACCCTAGAAACGGTAATTGAATTAAAAACAGGAAAAGGGAAAAAAAACATGCCTACCTTCTGAATCGCCTGCCGTTGCAGATGACGCACAAAGTTTTACAGTTTTCGCTTTTGCAGATCACGAACAGAGGTTTTCAGGTTTGTCTTCTTTTTTTTTCTTTTTTCTTTTTTCGGCTTCCTTTGGATTTTTTTTCTTCATATGTTTGTTGATTTGGAACACGCTATTCTGATCTGTGTTTATATGGATTTGCACCAAAGAGGTGGAAGTGAGGGCGAGTCTGAACTTTTCGATCGGGCTCTTGCTCCTTCCCTGTCTGTATCGCTAGGTTTTTTTTAGTTGCAACTCTTTCTTTTTTTTTTGCTTTAACCGTGTTTTTTGTTTATATATACGCACATACTATCGAACGGTATTAAGGCTTCGAAAGGTATTTTTCCTAACGTGGCTCTTTTTTTTTTTTTTCCATTGTGAAACAATGTGTCGTGCGGGTCTTTAACTAAAAGGTGTATACGTGTCTGAATTTTAAATAGGCATTTTTCCTAACGTGGCAGCACTTGGTTAAAAGGCTTCTGCTATTATATATATATAGATATAGATTACAGTTTTCGCTTTTGCAGATCACGAACAGAGGTTTTCAGGTTTGTCTTCTTTTTTTTTCTTTTTTCTTTTTTCGGCTTCCTTTGGATTTTTTTTCTTCATATGTTTGTTGATTTGGAACACGCTATTCTGATCTGTGTTTATATGGATTTGCACCAAAGAGGTGGAAGTGAGGGCGAGTCTGAACTTTTCGATCGGGCTCTTGCTCCTTCCCTGTCTGTATCGCTAGGTTTTTTTTAGTTGCAACTCTTTCTTTTTTTTTTGCTTTAACCGTGTTTTTTGTTTATATATACGCACATACTATCGAACGGTATTAAGGCTTCGAAAGGTATTTTTCCTAACGTGGCTCTTTTTTTTTTTTTCCATTGTGAAACAATGTGTCGTGCGGGTCTTTAACTAAAAGGTGTATACGTGTCTGAATTTTAAATAGGCATTTTTCCTAACGTGGCAGCACTTGGTTAAAAGGCTTCTGCTATTATATATATATAGATATATATATATATATATATATATTTATATATATGGGCTAATATTTGGGGTCTAATTAATACTCTTATAGATATAGCAATATTCCTATTGGTTAGAATTTGGTGGCTTTTCTGCAATTGAATTAGTATATAAAACTTATGCTTATTAATGAAATTTCAATTAAAAACAAGTTTAACGTCTAAAGGAGTAGCTGGTTAGAGATGCCATCAGAACAAATTGATTCCTTCAAGGCTCCCAATTTGACCATAATTGAATTTTGCTGTTATGCCAGGATCTCTTCATTGCAGGCACTGGCACCTGAGCAGAGTCAATGCAGTGGGCAATAGCTGAGCTCATTAATCATCCTAGTGTCTTCAACAAGGTTAGAGAGGAAATAGAATCAATTGTGGGAAAGACTAGACTAGTTGAAGAGTCAGATATCCCAAATCTCCCTTACTTGCAAGTAGTTGTAAAGGAAACACTAAGACTATACCCACCAGGCCCTATCACAACAAGAGAATGCCGCCAAAATTGCAAAATCAATGGCTATGATATACCAGAAAAAATTGCAGTGGCAATTAATCTTTATGCCATTATGAGGGATCCAGACTCCTGGGATGATCCCAACGAGTTCTGCCCAGAAAGGTTTTTGGTTTCACTCAATGAGCAAGAGAAATTAGACCAATGTCAAGTTGAAGGAAAGGGACAAACCTTCAATTTTGTACCATTTGGGGCAGGAAGGAGAGGGTGTCCAGGAACAGCATTGGCATTTAGTATGATACATACCGCAGTTGCAGCATTGGTTCAATGCTTTGATTTGAAGGTTAGTGGAGAAGAATATGGAA
This sequence comes from Lithocarpus polystachyus, assembly GCA_033629205.1. Classification (NCBI taxonomy): domain Eukaryota; kingdom Viridiplantae; phylum Streptophyta; class Magnoliopsida; order Fagales; family Fagaceae; genus Lithocarpus; species Lithocarpus polystachyus. The sequence continues at coordinate 4,609,975 of CM066165.1, forward strand.
CTAAGGTTGATATGCAACCTGGACCAGGCATGTCATTGAGCATGGCTCGCCGACTTATAGTTCGCCCTATTGTTCACTTCAATCCATTTACTACTTCTATATAATCATATAAGCATAAAAAAATTGCCCATGTTAGGTATGTATGTCCAATAAACTAGGCATTTGGTTCTTTACTCAACATCGTATCTGCAACTATCTTTCTATATCAAGCACCAGTTGGTGATGTAGGTCATTAATTTTGTATGACATGATACTTTAATATTATGATGTGTTTCTAAATAACATGTTTCATCGTGGAATGTTGTTCTCGACATGGAGAGGTTGATGTTCATCATGATATAGAATTATTATCAACTCTTTAGATTCTCAATAACATTAATACCTACTTTGGCTACGCTACTCAAAGTGAAACAAAAAGAATTGTTTGTGCCAAAGAAGGTATATGGGTTTCGAATTTCACTTACACCAAAAAAAAAAAAAAAAAAAAAAAAAAAAAAAAGAAAAAAAAAAAGAAAAAAGAAAAAAAGAAAAAGAAAAATGTAGTACTGTCTTGACTTTATGGTAAAGAGAAAATTATATGGGGTGTATGACATAGATTTCAAATTTTATTATTTATATGTAATTTCAAGTGATGAAAGCATTTTACTCCAGTTAACTCAACTGGTAAAGTCTCTGATGGTTGAATAAGAGATCTAGGGTTCAATCCTCGCTTACACCAAAAACCAATTGGTGTCTTGGTCTGATGATACAGAGCATCATCAGGAGCGGACGCCATAAGTTAAAACTTTCTCCAAAAAAAAAAAAAAAAAAATACTGTATTGATATCAACCATTCAGCACTACAACTAATAAGATCTTATATTTTGCATGGACAATTGAGTACAACTTACTAGGCCAGACTTCCATCGAAGAGAAGCAAATGAAAGACTTTCATAAAAATAGCCCGAGTTAAAAAAAATTACAATCAAATTAATTTAATTAAGAAAATTGACATCCCATTGATTCCTTTGCTTTTAAATTAATTCAATTTAATTAATTTTGTTTTGGTTTGTTTGTTTTTTTTTTTCTCTATTATAAATCTCACTAAAAAAAAAAAAAAAAAGCTTATTTGCGACGGTCAAAGTTTGTCACAAAAACACAAAAAGCCGTCACAAATTCATATTATTGATGGCAAAAAGTCGTCGACGTCCACCGGGAAAAGCCTCATCGGTAATACAATATTGCCAACAAGGCTGTCGCTAACACTTATTTTCGATAGCAAAACTCTATCATAAATACTTGATAATTGATGTCGCAAATTCAACTTCATACGAGGAAGTTGGAGGACCAAATACAATTTGCGACGAACTTAGGCCGTCATTAATGTATTTTTTTGACGTTGAAAAGTCATCATAAATACTTGCCTTGTTGTCGAAAATAGAACTTCAAACGAGGAAGTTGGACAACCAAATGCCTTTTGCGATCAACAACGACCATTGTTAATTTATTTTTTTGACGACTAAAAGCCATCGTAAATACCTAGTTTTTCATCGAAAATATGACATCAATGCAACCAATTACTTTTTTTTTTAATGAAGTTTAACCGTTATTAAAAACCACTTATCTCGTCACTAATACATTATTTGCAACAAAGTAGATCTGTTGAAAAAAATTTATGTTATTTTTATTTATTTGAAAATATCAAATATTTCTATATATAGAATAATTAATATATAATTATAAACACAAATTCATAATTTTTCATAAAAGTGTCTCCATTCAAATTACAAACACAAATCCGTAATTGTTCAAAACTAATAAGTGCATTAAAAATGAAAACATTAAAAGGTTTAGAAAATAGCACGTTTTCCAATATTACACATAGGCTATATTATATCCTTTACTAAACTTGAAAGCATAAATATTGGAAGATCAATTATCATCTGAGTCAGTGCCCTCCATCTAAGAGTCATCTTCCTCCTTATAGTTATCTCATGTCATTATTTACATTGTGATCTCCTCCTCTAGTGTTGGTCTGCAATATTTTAGATTAAACTGAATAAATATACAAGAACAATGTAGTGCTCTTGTTAATGAGAACTTCAAAGAATACATTTGCCACCAATAAAAACATTAATAGTACATCCCCATCACCCTTAACAATAGATCCATCACCACAAGTCACATGAAATCATCATATATGTGCCAATAATAGCAATTAATTGAAAATTATAATGATCAAATTTATCACTTATTTCGACAATCTAAATAAAATAGCAAAAAAAAATTATGTTAGGAAATATATGTGTAGTAGTTGCTTGCATATAATTAAAGCCCGTCGATTTCAAAACATTTCTTATAATAAAAGGTATCATCTCTTTCAATTGATTGATTGTTCCCTCCAATAATCAATTATCATATCATAAGTTTGTAGAAAATATTGGAAAAAGTTTAGAACTTTAGTATTTTTCATTTTTAATATAAATATAAATAAAATAATAAAACTTTAGAGATTGTTAAAGTTCATAAGCTTTATATATATATATATATATATATATATAACTAATAGCCGAAACGTTTGACTTTTTGTTGATCACTCCTCATTGCGCCAAATGACTACATAAATTAATACCACGTATATATTTAAAAACACCGAACAGTTGTGACTTTTCATTTTTCAATAGGCATCCTTTCAGTTAGTAGGCACATTTTTGACCAACAGGCATGATTTCAGCTTATAGGCACATTTTTGGTCAATAGAGACCTTTTGACTTTTTGTTAACCATTCTTTATTGTACCATATGACTACATAAATTAATCTATATCCATATCTATATCTATATCTATCTAATAACTAATAGTTGAAACGTTTAACTTTTTGTTAACCACTCCTCATTGCGCCACATGGCTACATAAATTAATGTCACATTTACATTGAAAAACATCAAATCATTGTGCCTTTTCATTTGAAGAAACAAGATAAACATTTCAGTGATAGTTTAATTTCACTTTTCAATATCGATGTGTTTAGTGGCCTATAGTAAATTAGAGACAGTGTTCTCTCTCTTGGGTAGTAGTTACAAAATAGCAACGTTCCAAATAAATTTTATAACATATTAAAATTGTTCATATCCCTTCATTATTTTAGGCATACACAAACTCTTTCTCTCTCTCTTAAATCTAACATTATAACAGTTCATGTTTCCTACTCAATTCCCTCCTCTACATCCTAACATCTCCAGCACCGCCTTTTTCCATTTCCATTTCCATTTCCAATCATGGTGTTTTCAACTTACTGGTATTGGTCATGTTCTCTCTGTTCAGCAGGCGGCAAAAATGGAAGTTGGAACTTTTTCACTTAGTGGGAGACAATACGGTGTGTTGGATTTTGCTCCTCATACTCTGCTTTGCTTTTTTGTTTAATCATTTTACTTTATTTTTTGGATATGGGTTCACATTAGAGAGATTGAATGTTAAAGATGATTACAATTACATTGTATGGATTCTGATGTTAAGTTTATCTCATAATTTCACTATATCAGTTATGCTTATATACCACACTAATTGCATTGGCAATAATCAATATTAGTTAGGTTTCATCAATTCCATCTCGAGTTTGATCCGAAGCAAATGTGGGTATGTGTCATGTAGGTAAAGCATCACATGGGTTTTTGAAGGGCAATTTGTGATATTAAGATGAAATGGTGCAATCTGTCATCAATTCACAAGTAAAGCCAATTAACAAATTTTTAAACTTTCTAAGTAAAATTGTAGTCCCACGTTTAAAAGAACTTCTACTGTTATGAAAAAAAAAAAAATTTATATTCACCATTTTTCCTGATTAACATATGGACCTTACTAAAAATTTATCTATCAAAAATAGAGGTTAGTGACTCTTATATCATTTTTTTCCCTAAAAGGAATGAAAGCTATAATTGTTAGTGCTTTAAAATAGTGTTGTTCATCTTTACGGAATCAGATCTCATATGATTAATAAAATACATGTTTCATTTACTTTGTTCTATGTTGTTTTAGATTTTATTTCATTTTAATTTCAATTCTGTCATAGGAGACTTAAATTGACACGCAACATATAGTATATTATTAATATCATCTCCTATTTCTAAGCATTTTATGCATTTGTTATGCATTAAGAGCAATTTTGGAGAAGACCCACAGGTTTCTTGTATTTTTAAGAAAGATAAAAGAGAAGAAGTTGAGAAGAAATTACCAAATGAAGAAATCATTTAGTATTATTGTTGCTACCATTGGTGTGTCTTGATTTCTGGATCTTTTCACTATTTAACAACATAAAAATGACTTACAAATAGAAATTTTGGAAAAGACTCATAGGTTTCTTGTATTTCTAAGAAAGATGAAAGAAAAGAAGTTGAGAATAAGTCACCAAATGAATATGAACCACTATTTATATCTAAAGGATTATAGCCCTTCAACAGGTACCTTTTCATTCAATATGCACATTTTCAGTCAATAGACATATTTTCATTCAATAGGCACCTTTTCGTTCAACCTTTTTATTCAATAGGCACATTTTCAGTCAAGAGGCATCTTATCGTTCAATAGGCACCTTTAATATATATCCAATATGAAGGGTTATGACCTTTCAATAGGTATCTTTAAGTATATCCAATTTGAATGATTATGACATTTCAATAAGCACCTTTTGGATGTGGCCTTCAGGTTTTTATTTTTCTCCACTTACCTGCTTTGTTTGTTCCACGTGCTTGGTCATGTGACAAAATATCATTATCATGAACTAGTGTTCACTTTGAAACCCTTTAGGAGAAGGCACTAATGGTATGTTTGGTTTAGATGATTTTAGAGAAGATGAAAAAAAGGAAAGGCGAACATAGAAGAGAAAATGGTTGGGTGGGAAGGGGGGACATAAAACCGGTGAGGTCCATGTGTGTTCTCTTTAGACCTATCAAAAGTCAATCTCCTCAAATTGAAGAGAAAATAAGGAGTGAGGAATTGTTACAGTCAAATGACTGAACTACCCTCTCCTCTTTATACTTGTTGGTTGCTTTCTTTTTTCTTTTTCTTTTTTTAATGAAGACAAAGTTTTAAATTCAATTTTGAACTTTGTGAATACATGCTTTTTCTGTTTTGCTATTCTTTTTTTTCTTTTTTTTTTAGTTTGTTTGGACGTGAATATATATATATATATATATATATTTTTTTTGGGCATGATTGTTTTTTTTTTAATTAATTTAGGAGATTGTCTTTTTTGTCCATAATTTTTGATTAGTTTGCCATTTTTTTTAATTGGGAAAGTACAACTGATTCCAAGTCTTTAATCTTTTGTTGACTTTAGGTCTTCTCAAATAATACAGAACTCATAAATAATATCTCATGAACTATGAAACCCTTTATGAGAAGGCACTACATGCAAGTTGGGAAAGTACGATTGATGCCAAGTCTTTAATCTTTTGTTAAGTTTAGGTCTTCTCAAATAATGCAAAACACATCATACAAATAGTATGAACTAGTCATCACTAGGAAACATTTTCCAAGAATATATACGAATCCGGAAGGCACAGTTGACGCCTAATTCTCTGGCCTCTCCTTGATTTCAGGTATTCTCAAATAATGCAATACTTATAATGGTACTACCAAATGTATAGATAGACTTGGCAGTATTGGATTTAACCGGGAGCAAAAACGGATTGACCCATGATCTTTTTTTTTTTTTTTTGAGAAATAATTAACCCATGATTGACGTATTTTTTAAAATGTCTTTTTAGTAAACAAATAAAATCATATTTGTTTATAATTTTATACTTTCATTGTTTGGTATAGTTTTAGGAGCACATTGTGCATAAAAAAGGGGGAAGTTAACAAATATAAAAAATAAAAATAAAAAGTCTGACATGCCATTATTTAAAAACCACTTAAGCTATCCAAGTAACCAATCACTACCATACTACGGCACTAGAATTGCATTACCAACAAAGCCTAAGCTACTACAACTATAACTATCTAAAGATAAAGTTCAAAATTGAAAAGAAAAAAAAATTGGTTATTTAATTTTAGCATTGGGAAAAAATTAAAAATTCTTATACCATACTAATCTTGTCTTTTGCCTAAGAATGTGAAAGTTTTGCTGTGCACAAAAAGTTGTTTATATGAATCTAAAAGTAATTTAATTTATATAATAGTCATAGTTATAAAATGTTAAATCTTTATTATTGATTTACTTTCATGGTATACTTAAGTTATGTTAAAATTTTGCATTGTAGATGAAGTGACTAACAAAACTACTCGACAACTTGAGTTGTAATTTGCAAGTATAAAGACTTTCAGTCCTAGATTTGCTACTAACGTTAAGTAGATTGAGTGTAATTCATATTAATATTTACTTATTCTAATTACCTAATATGTTATGTTTTATTTTTAATTTAATTATCTCTCAAGGTAATTAATGATATAACTTTATTTTATTTTACATGCAACTGGAATAGGTGCATCTAGGAAGGCTGATAAGTGATAACTTGAAATGGTCCATAACATCAATTTATAATATTGTGTGTGTGTGTTATTTTATGGTTATGATATCATTGGTGAAATTTGAATTTGAATTGTGTAAATTTTAAATATATACCTTTAAATTGGTTTATTTGAATTGTTAGGGTGGTTTCAGGTTTGAACCCAAGTGTTGGAATTTGTTAAAGGATTGTGCATTTTCCATTCCAAGTTTGATGGATAAAAGATTAGTCTTTTACTTTTTTGGGTAATTATTTGCTGGATGACTTACCAAGTGTCAAATATATTTATATTAATCATGTCAAAAAATAGGGGTCGACTCAATCCGACCCGTTTGCCAGGACTGGATATAGGTCAGTAATCACTAAACAAGTAAACATTATCTAGGAAGAAAGTCTTTGGTTTCTTGTTGGGTTTTGGTCTTCTAGTCTTCTTGTTTAGTGCCTGCCAACTGTAAAGCGAAGAAAAAATCACGCTTTGCATTTATTAGAATTTTTTTTTTGGTAAGCATTTATTAGATATATTGCAATGATGATGTGGACTGTTTGATAACAGTATATAAGTGGGATGCCGGTGGCCTATTTCATCTCAAGATCAGTTGGAATCATAAGTGAGAGAGTTGGACAAAAACTTTGGCAGTCTTAATTACTGTCATAGAAAATCAGAAAAAGAAAATAAGTAATGGAGTTGGGACGTTTTTGGTGGTGGGTAGTGTTAATTTTGGTTCAATTTGGTATGAATGGGTGCTTTGGTTGCTGGGAGCAAGAGAAAGCAGCTCTCTTGCAACTCAAAGCTTCCATAAACTCCACAGCTGGTACAGATTATTTTCGAACTTGGAATTCATCAACCAACGAAAAGAGTAATTGCTGTGATTGGGATGGAGTCAAGTGCAACAACACTACAGGGCATATAATCCAACTTGATCTTAATAATACGATCAGTTGGAGTAGGGAAGATTGGTGTTTAAATGCCTCTTTGTTTCTTTCTTTTGAAGAGCTCCAGTACCTTAATTTGGAGGCCAACTGGATTAGTAGATGGGTCCCAAATGAAGGTATGTTCATATCTTAAGCAAAGTTAATTGGTAGTGTTTGTCAAAATTATGTTTTACTTCTACCTTATATTTTTCTTTTTGAATTTTCAAACGAGAAATTAGTTGTGGCTTAAGATTCACTTTATACTATAAATAGGTTGTGGGAATATATAATTGCGGACGTGGAGACTGAAGCTTCTAAATTGCAGGTTTTGAAAGATTCTCAGAGTTGCGCAAGTTGGAGATGCTTAACTTGGATGGTAATCATTTCAATAACAACATTCTGTCATCCTTCAGTGGAATTACTTCGCTCAAGATACTAGATTTGAGTGTCAACAATTTGAATGGATCATTCCACATCCAAGGTAAATCTTTTGGCTAAAATTATTATTTGTAGGAGAATATATTGAGTTTTAAGTAAAAAAAAAATTGATGTGACAATTTTTTATAAAATAGTGTAAAACATGAGTTTTACACCCTATCATTGCCAAATTTGGACTCTTTAAATTAAGGTATTTAAGAGAATGTTTATAATTTGAGAATTGGAATAAAGTATGAGAAGTATAAATATTATTCTATTAATAGTTAATAAAATCATGAAAGAATTTAAGTCTTATCAATTTGTGATTTAAAATAAATTGGGTAAAATTGATTTCAAATTAATTACCCAAGTTTTATGCCAAGAAAACTCTTTTGTTGTTAACGTTTATTTCAAACAAACAAATATATATATATATATATATATATATATATATATACATTAACTCCCTTAATTTTAGATAATCAAATCCAAATGTAATCTTAAAATAAGAAAAATTTTATGGTCATAATATTTTCATAATACTTTCATATCAAATCCTAAGTTGTGAGTCATTATTAGCTGTTACTAGTGGACACAACACTTCTCTTAAAATAATCCAAATAAAATCAACTAAAGAAATGATTTTTTTTTTCTTTATTATTATATACTTTTCTATTTTATCGTAATGTCAAATATATTAAGTCATCCCAATTTTGGAGTAATGCATTCGTCTAGTGAGATTTACTCATTTTAGTATTTTACAATGAAATAGACAAGAGTGTTATAAGATCTATTACCAAATAATAAACAAGCCCACAAATAATAATAATAATAATAAATAAGCCCACAAACAAAATAATGACTTTTCAAATTCGAAGGGGTTGGCTCAGTGGTTGTTAAGTGGTTGTTAAGGTCTCTGATATTCATGAGCAAGCTCCTAGGTTCGAAACCTCTTGCCAGCATCTTGGGGCAACTCCATGTGATTCCTTCCTATAATAACCTAGTGTGTATGGGATTAGAGGACTGCATATATTTCAGTGAATAGTCAAATACTCGAAAAAGTTTGAATATCCTCGTTTGTAAAACAAAAAATTAATAATAATATTTTCATTTTCATTTTTTGGTGTTAGGACTCATCAAACTCCTATCTAGCTATTTCTATGATTGTCAAAGGTCTAAATCTCATTAGCCAGATGCATAAACCCAAAATTGAAAGAATTAAATTTTTTGACATTAAGAAAAATATTAAAGCTGCTGAGTACGTCCATCCTACAACATTTCGTAAATAAAATTAAAAATTAAAAAGAGAAAGCTATTTTTTTTTTTAAATCCCTTAATCAAAGGATATGATTCTTTCACGGAACATTCAAAACCCATGATGAAATATTTATATATTACAAAGAATTTGAATTAAATAAAAATTGATTGACGGAGAGAAATTGATTGAGGAGCAAACTTTTTCGTTGTATTTCTTGAACAGTTCTTTCTGTTTCACTTTCCGGCCTAAGATAAAATTGTATTTCATTAAGGGTTTATTATTATTATTATTATTATTATTATGTAAGATAGAATTTTTACTTATAACGTCGACTCCATGATTATTGTTATTTAAAATAGACCAATACATAAATTAATTTTTGGCGTAAACAAGATATTGTGTCAAAATGATACTTACCCTTAATAATAAGGTTGAGCATTTTCCATCAATCAAGATCCAAATTAATACAATACCAAAAAGTCAAGCACCAAATAGACATATTTGAAAGGTCAAAGATCACATTGACACATAACCTAAATGTTTAGGACCAAATAGATAATTATCCAAATAAATTTAAACCAAACATTAAGAAAATTTTGAAAATAAAGAAAATTGGAGATGAGAAATTCTATTTTCTTACTATATATGTATATAAGAACAATTAAAAATATATAATAAACTAACCTCATCACACGCGCTTCACGCATGCGATGAGACTTTTTTTAAACTTTTTTTTAGGTTTGGTGTCATAATTGTTATTCGTCCAGATTTGAGGTTTACATATTTGTCCATAAATATTATGCATTTGCAAACTGCTAATACTGTTAGGAGTTTCATGAGGCTAGCTCCAAAAATGAACATCGATAGCATTGTGAAAGTTCAAATAGCGTATAAAATACTATAAACGTTTAGACCCCCAAGTTACAAATTATTAATTCAAGCTTTATATCAAACGATGAACGTGCGGAAGATGAATAAAAGCTTAAAACATAATTGATAAACAATCTAAGCCAATTAAAATCACATCCATAGCAGAAATTAAATGACAAAGATAAAGGGAAGAGAGATGCAAACACAAGGACAACACAAGACATGTTATCGAAGAGGAAACAGAAGACCTCGGCGAAAAACCTCTCCGCCGCCCTCTAAGCGGTCAAATGATCCACTAAAGAATGTAGTTGGGATACAAGGACAGCAATAGACCCTCCAAGCCTAATCTACCCAGGTACCTAAGCCCTCCAAGCTTCTTGCTCCAACGAGGTTACGCCGAACCTATTTCTTCTTTAGCTTCCTGGATCCCACTACTAGTCTATAGCATCTACCAATTAGAATTGGTTCCTTCCTAACTGCTTCCCAAAGCACCAAAGAGCCTTCTCACAGGTATGGGTATGGTGAGAAAAAGATTTGGGTAATGAACATCTCAAGGATGTAACAATGGAGAGGGAGAGAGTAGAGGAATTTGAAGAGACACAAGGTAAAGATTGTGGATGAGTCAATCTTGTTTTTCTCTAGGGTTTCTCTCTCAAAATTCTCTCTAGAAACTCTCTACATTTCATGAGTATAAGTGGTATATATACTGGTGGGTGTTTGGCATGTGAAGAGACATATTTTCCGAAGTAGAGTTGTCTGGTGGCTTGGCCTCGCGGCTTGACTGAGTTGCGAGTTCAAGCCCCGAACAAACTGAAAGGCCAGAATGGAATTTTTGTCCTGTAGTGCGATAGCTGGCACGACGGTTCATATTCTGGCAGCTTTCCAGTCGCGAGCCACCCGCGAGATCCAGTCGCGAGTTCTCCTCTGCACGCTTCTCTCGTGTGCAACATCTGGCTGCTTGCCAGTCGCGAGACACCAGCGTGGTCCAGTCGCGAGTCTCTGTTCTGCAGTACAGTCTTGAGCAATTCTTCACACTCTCTCACACACTACCCTTACATAATTCCCACCTAAATACAGGGTTTCTTAATGCTGAAAATACAAACAAATTGGCACGGAATAAAGCCAACAAAATGGTTGATAAAATTCAACCTTACACATTGAAAACATATGCTCGTGTATGTATTTGTTCATTTTTGTTAATCAATTTTTTCAATCTCATTGATTAACAATTTGAGATTAGTAATGCGTAATATTAGTAGAAAAATGTGTAAATCTCAAATTGGGATTAATGAAAAATTATGACATTAAAAAATAAAAATAAAAGATCTCATCGTAAGCAGGAGAATCCTGTTAAATAGTAGTATAGAATATAGTGAAAATTTGAAAAATTAAATAAATAAAAAAACAAAAAACAAAAAAGAGGAAGTACTAATTCAAAAAAAAAAAAAAAAGATTAAAAAAAAAGAATAGAAACATATAAGTCTAGTTTTAAAAAATAAAAGGTGGCGAACGTGGGGTTGTATGTAAAAAGAAAAAAGAACAAAACAAATAGGTAGTGTTGGCGTGGTCTGTGGAGAAACGGTGATTACGGATGATTAAATTTTTTTTTTTTTTGAGTTTTTGTCAGTTCGTTTAGACCCCTTAAACTAGATTGTTTAACCTAATTAATTAACCAAGTGAATACTTAGGTTTATTATTCAGATCTAGGTTAAAACAATAACAATCATATCAAGTAAAGCAGCGGATAAATAAACAACACAACGATATGATGACCCAGGAAAACCAAACCGGTAAAAAACCTGGGGAGGATTTAACCTAGCTATCCTCAAAGTAAAATAGCAAATCCACTAGAAAGAATTGAAGTTTACACAATAGCGACTTAGACCACTAACATCCTATTGCTACCCGAGTGTAGGAAACTTACTACCATGACCCCATGATAGCTCCGAGATCCACGGACTCCTTCTTTCTTTAATCTTTGCAAAACACAAACACCACCGTTTGTGACTTTGAGATCCCACTCAAAGGTTTAGCAACACAAACTCTCCTGTTTGTGACTCCAAGACCACCCTTGAAGGTTTAGATCATCAGCTCCTTTGATGACTAGAGAAGGCAGCAACTTCAGCAATACCGGATCTTGAGATTTTTCAAGGAACAACACCGGTAGAAGTAATAAGAGAGGTTTTAGGAGCAAAACCCTAAATACAAAAGAGACACACTCTTTTCTCTCTAAAAAGCCTTGTAAAAAACGTACTTAGGGTTTCCTTTATATAGTGGAAGAAGTAGATCTGAAACCCTAATCCTTAATGGGCTAGAACTGCTGTTTGGGCCAACTTAAAATTCTGCAGATACGACTTTCAATCGATCGAGCCTGTTTTTCGATCGGTCGAACCAGGCAGATTCTGAATTCTTCTTTTTGCAGCTTGTATGTTCTTGTGTGCTCACGATTTGCCAATTGTTCTAAACTTTTAGAACCTAACAATCTCCCCCTTTGGCAATTCGTGACAAAACTTTCATACAAAATGAAATGTTAAAATACAAGAACAACCCAATACAATAAAATGCCCAATTACATCACAAATTCCAATCTAAGACTCTTAACCTAGAAGTTGCCAAGAAGAGGTAGAAGGTCTTGATCAGAATGCACTTGTCTTTCCTGAAACACTCAACAAACACATCAATGCATGTGTGGAAAGAAAGACATATAAACAATAATATAAAATAGAATATAAAAATAAATTCTAACTCTCCCCCTAAGTTAGATACATCAAAAAGTTTTTATATTCTCCCCCTAAACAAAACAAACAGGATTCCCACATTTCATCTATTTCTCCCCCTTTTTGTCACGTATTGACAAATACAACTCAAACAAAGAGTAAACATGAGAGAAAAAAGAGAATTAAGGGAACACAAACAATTTAGCTCTATAGAAAATAGAGAAAACTCCCCCTATGAAGAGCAATAACTCCCCTTATGAACAACAAAGGTTAAAAACAAGCTTCTCCCCCTATAAAAATAGGAAAAACAAAACAAGTTTTGGGAAAAACAGTTCTGGGGAAAATTTTGGGAGGTGGGGATAAATAAAAACACACAAACCAAAAAAAATGAGTTGAGGATACACATGAAGAAAAATATTCTCTCTTTCAATAAATGCAAACTTGACACTATGTGATCCATAAACAGTCGCATGAGTAAAGAGAATATTTGCACATTGATTATCCATCATATCTCTTAAGAAAAATATTTTCTGCAATTCACACATAAAAAATAACATATACTAAAATGTACAAAAGACTCAAAAATGAATCAATCAATTTTTAATTCAAGTTGAGTACCCAATTTAGCAAAGTGTATGCATGTTATGTGTGAAAAAAAATGAGAGATATGACTGCAAAACTGCAAGATGGACACAGAAAAACAATGCAACTCATGTGAATCCTAACCATAAATGATACATGAAAAAAATTTTGGTCAAAACTCTAAAAATTGAAAATTTTTCAGTTTCGATCGATCGAGCATCGATCGAATACCAATCGAGTCAGACAGAATCAAACCAAAAATTTTAATCGCAATTTCGATCGGTCGAGAAACAGCTTCGATCGGTCGAAATTCTGGAAAACTCAAATTTTTGAAAAACAGAGCAATTTAATGCAGTAACACCTCAAAGCACAATATTTCATGAATGAAATGCATGAGTATGAGACTGAAAGTTTTTCAAAAACACATGAATACAGCCCAGATCTTCCAAAATTAAGATTTTCAATCAATTTGTCCTTAAAAACTCAAATTTTGCATCAAAATCAAGGAACATATAATCTTGGATGGCCACAATAAAATCACACACAATAACATGTACAAAGTTTAGCAAAGAGTAACTTTGTGTAGTGTGTGCAACTAGCAAAAGCTTGAGAGACATGTGAGGTGATATGTGAATAGAAATCAAACACAAAGTCTACAAAATTCATCACATAGAATTTGAAAGAGACTATCACCTAAAGAGTTACATCATATAACTCTCACATCTCCTAGATTAAAAGCTTGCAATCATGTAAGTTTCTTGATTTTGCCTCATAATATACACACCAATTTTAATTGATTAGAAACTTATTATAGCCCAATAATGTACACACCAATTTTAACAATTTAATCCGAGGCTACACCTTATGTTCTTTTTGTGCATGTGCTACACTTTCTCGAGCACAAAATCATACGATATGCACTAAGGTGTTCATGATTGGCTAGTAAACAGTGGTGAGATGGTTATTTATGCCTTTCTCATTAAGTTCAAGTCCGACAGACAAAGGCATGTGACTTCAAGATCAAGACAAAGTGATCACAAACTATAAACATCTTCCCGCACAACATGCACAACAAAACTTTAGCTAGTAAAGTGCAATAAATAAACTCATCTAAGCTAAACAAAGTACATAAACATGTTATGTAAAGATAATATGGCCAATCTTTGATTTCAAATCCAAGAACAATTAATGCAAAACACAAAATTATTTTTGGTTTAAAAGAAATTTTATGACCAAAAACAAAAAGCACACATTATGCTAAATGATTAAAAAAAATGCAAATGCAATGCATGACAGTGCTTAACTAAGCTATAGAAGGTACACAAACAAGAAATATCAATTTCTTAATTAACCCTTGAGTACATGTACAAACTAGTACATACTTAAACAAAATTAAAAAAATAGCTTAGCACTTATATAACACATGCTATTCAAGTTTCTCCACAATGTCAAGCATGTTCTAAATCAAGAGAGAGATATCATAATTCATGTAATCCTCAAAACAAATAAAACAAGACACAAAATAAAATATTTTTGTCTTTTTGAAAATTTTCAATGTTTTTGGTTTTTTTTTTTAATAAAAAAAACAACCTAAAAAAAACAAAACAACCAAAAACAAAAACAAAACATGTCCACAAATAATTGAAAGAATTAAATCAGGGACAAGTCAACAACACTCACCTTAGAGAATCTTTTCTCACCCATATAGCACGAGTCTTCGGCTTTGTAGGTGAAAATCCATGTGAAGCAGAGTGTGTTTGAGGGATTACACCAATCTTCTGAGAAAGACTGAAATCCTGCAAATTTCTTTCACAAGCCAACAAGCTTATATTTTTCAAAAGCATATGAAACAATTTATTTGGACTTATGGCAGGAGAAATATCATCACATATCCTAGATTGAAACACAGAATGCTTAAATTTCAATTTATGACAATTAGGACGAATGTGACCGGAGACACCACAAAAGTGACAAACAGGAACAAATTTAGGAACATCAGTATTCCTAACAGCAAATCTAGTCTCAGATTTTTGTTTTTGCCTCAACAAAGAACAGTTTGGTCTAATATGACCAACAACACCACAATGGTGACAAGTAGGCATAAAAACAAATTTATTATGCTCTCTAACAGTAGGTTTAGACTTAGGTTTAGAAACTTCAGCGTCAACATCAGAACTTTTACCTTTGTCTATCCTAGCAAAATAAGCCTTTTCTTTATTATTCCTCTTGAAAGGAGGGATATAAACTTTTTCAGCTTTAGGCTTAAGAGAAACAGAAACACTTCTGTTATCAACAACAGGCTTGGTACTAGTCAAATTTTCAATTTTAGCTTTGGATTCAGCTAACTCTTGTTCCAAGCTTTTCATCTTCTCATCTTGAGAGGAAATTTGATTTCTCAAAAATTCATTCTTTTTATTAGATTCATCTAATCTAACAATCAATTCCTCTTTTTCAAGATTAGCCAATTTTAACTCTTCCTTGAATTTCTTAGTAATTCTCATAGATTTCAATAATTCTTTACGAAGAGCTTCACAGGCATCAATAAAATCAACAGAAATAACAGTGTCCTTTTTATTCAAATCATCACAATCAAAAACATTAAGACACTTAAAATTATCCATGATAACAGGGATCAAGGATCAACTCTTAGATCAAAAGATCTAACACAAAAGAGTTACCTGCTCTGATACCACTTGTCAGTTCGTTTAGACCCCTTAAACTAGATTGTTTAACCTAATTAATTAATCAAGTGAATACTTAGGTTTATTATTCAGATCTAGGTTAAAACAATAACAATCATATCAAGTAAAGCAGCGGAAAAATAAACAACACAACGATATGATGACCCAGGAAAACCAAACCGGTAAAAAACCTGGGGAGGATTTAACCTAGCTATCCTCAAGGTAAAATAGCAAATCCACTAGAAAGAATTGAAGTTTACACAATAGTGACTTAGACCACTAACATCCTATTACTACCCGAGTGTAGGAAACTTACTACCATGACCCCATGATAGCTCCGAGATCCACGGACTCCTTCTTTCTTTAATCTTTGCAAAACACAAACACCACCGTTTGTGACTTTGAGATCCCACTCAAAGGTTTAGCAACACAAACTCTCCTGTTTGTGACTCCAAGACCACCCTTGAAGGTTTAGATCATCAGCTCCTTTGATGACTAGAGAAGGCAGCAACTTCAGCAATACCGGATCTTGAGATTTTTCAAGGAACAACACCGGTAGAAGTAATAAGAGAGGTTTTAGGAGCAAAACCCTAAATACAAAAGAGACACACTCTTTTCTCTCTAAAAAGCCTTGTAAAAAACGTGCTTAGGGTTTCCTTTATATAGTGGAAGAAGTAGATCTGAAACCCTAATCCTTAATGGGCTAGAACTGCTGTTTGGGCCAACTTAAAATTCTGCAGATACGACTTTCGATCGATCGAGCCTGTTTTTCGATCGGTCGAACCAGGCAGATTCTGAATTCTTCTTTTTGCAGCTTGTATGTTCTTGTGTGCTCACGATTTGCCAATTGTTCTAAACTTTTAGAACCTAACAGTTTTAAATTTAAGAGTAAGCAATTTTATGAGTAAAACATGGAGAGTAGCTGGGTAGGTTCATGTTTTTTGACAAAAATTGAAAATTGTTATTTGATGTTGTAACCCTTATTTCTAAGAGAAATCATTCTTTATTGATGAGGGTATATTAGAACCACACAAAAATCTAATATAAGAAAAGGAATTTATGGGGAATCATGTGACATTGTTGACTATATTCCTAAAATATTTGTAAGAAAAGCCATTGTTTACTAAATGAGATATTTTTGATATTTAGAAAAGTCTAGATCAAAGAGGGAAATCTATTAATATATAGATACTATCATATAATTTATGCAAACGCATGGATGCATTTAAAATTAAATACAATTTTTATTATAAAAATATAAATAATTAGTAATTCAAAAAAAAAATAGTATGTAATACATGCATACGTATAGATACATTTAAAATTAAACAGAATTTTTATCATAAAAATATACATAATAAGTCAAATTATTTAAAAAAAAAAAATTAAACGTAATTAATCACATATTAAAATTCTTACCCAAATTTGATACTACATATGATCATTTTTTTTTTCTAATTTTTAATAAGATAGAATGTGTGGTGATTTTTGTTGTGGGGTGATTTTTATTGAGTATATTTCATTAGTTTTTTTTTTAAACATTTTATAGTTCAATAATATTAGATTCTTAGCATTTTGCACTCATTAACTCACTTGGCACAAAGATTAAAAAATTTAAGTGGACACATGACACAAATTTAAGTGGATAATTAGTCAGATAGTCAAAGAGGTCTAGATACCAATTTTTGTAAAAATAAATAAATAAATAAATAAATAAATAAATAAAATTATGGTATGGTCCCCACATAAATTTAGACATATAGCGCAAAATTAGATTCTAATTTCAAATGCTAATTGAACTTTCTTTGAACTTTGCCTATTTATATATACTAGTATGTAGCCCCATGCATATGCATGGGTACAATTAGAAACAATCACAATTATATGATTCAAATTATACATTTTTTTTATCAGAGGTTCCAATTATACTTGGTATTAGCTTACACTTTTTCTAAACCATACATTTTTAAAATATATAATGAATATATATATATATGATGTCGCAGAAGCCTGAATAAAGCATACACAATACTCTCTTGATGGAATAAAAACTAAACTGTTAGTTTCTAGTAGTAAATCTCAAATCCACAAGGTGTTTCCTTAAATCCACAAGGAGATAAAAACTGGAATCCATAAGAAGAAAAATTTGACAAAATGTCTGTCTTTATTGATAATAGTTTGATTTGCCTTTGACAGCTACAAAGCATAAAATACTGAGAAAAACGTCTAAAACTCCTAATTTGCACTAATCACATGATTAGGTGACAAAATACCGAAATTTACCAAAAACGAAAAAATGAATTAAATGCAGAATCATAAACTACTGACTTTAAGGGTCCCAAAACAGCGGGACTTTATTTTGACTTTTAAACTAAAAGTTATTAAGGAAAAACAAAATATTACTATAAATAGCAAAAACACTTTTTTCAGAGTCTTAACGAAGGAATTCGCCTAAATTTAGGCAACACTCACAGAATTTGTCATGAGTCTAGGTCAGAATGCCATTTCCCTTCAACTTGCCAAATTTCATGCAATTCTGACACTATCGCCCCGATGCCTTCTACTGGCACCCCCTTTTGATCTTGCGTTGTGACTTCCGACATCCCTGTTGCTCTAGGAAGGCATGTGCTGTCTATTCTACATTAGTTTCCCCCACATAAAAAGAACTCAACCTCGAGTTCCCATTATTTAGCGCATTAGGAGGATGGTACTCATACAAATCAGCAACATTGAAGGTGGAAGAAATATTCATGTTTGGTGGAAAAGCAACTACATAAGCATTGTTGTTGATCTTCTTTGTAATCTAGAATGACTCATATTTCTTGTCCTTCAACTTATTGTAGGTACCAATGGGAAACCTCTCCTTTCTAAGGTAGACCAGCACTATATCCCTAACACTGAAAATCTTCTTGCGTCTCTTTTTATCAGCTGCTTCCTTGTACTTGGCATTAGTAGTTTCTAGATTCTGTCTCACTTCCTCTTGCATTACTTGAATATATTCAGCCATATTCTTTGTAGCTTGACATATTCGTGGAAGCTCAGATAAAGGTACCAATTCCAAAGCGTGTTTAGGGGGCACGCAGTAGACAATGGCAAATGGAGACTTACTAGTGCTTCTGCTGACTGAGCTGTTGTAAGCAAACTTTGCTTGGGACAATGCAAGATCCCACTGCTTGGGCTTCTCTCCTGAGATACAACGGATCAGATTCCTCAAAGTGCGATTAACCGCTTCTGTCTGGCGATAAGTCTAAGGATGACTAGTACTACTGTAATTCAAGGAAATGTTAAAACGCTTCCACAAGGTCCGCTAGAAGTGACTGATGAACTTGGTATCCCTGTTAGAGGTGATGGACTTTGGCACTCCATGCAAATGCACAACTTCTTTAAAAAATAGATTGGCCACTCGAGTAGCATTTGAAGTCTTCTTGCATGCTATGAAATAGGACATCTTTGAGTATCCATCAACCACAACAAAAACAAAATCCATCCCTCGCTGGGTTTGAGGAAGACCCAGTATAAAGTCCATAGACAGATCCTCCCATGACGCTTGTGGAATTGGAAAATGCATGTATAAACCAATATTCTAAGATTGACCCTTGGCAGTTTGGCAGATTGGACACTTCCTCACATGATTACCAACATCCCTCTTGAGTTGTGGTCAATAATACCTCTCTTCTACCAGTTCTATAGTCTTATCTTCTAGGGATGTATAATTTATTACCCCGAAAGTAGAAACCATCTTGGATGTACATACTATTAACAGCAGTATGAGTTTGTTGACACTTACCCCAAATACCACCAAAATCCTCATGATTCTCGTAAAGCTCCTTGAGGCAACCAAACCCTATGACTTCAATACGTAGGGTGGTCAACAAAGATGCTCACTTGCTAAGCGCATCTGCCATCTTATTAGTGACACCAGACTTGTGCTTCAATGTGAAATGGAAGTGCTGTATATAAGCTACCCACCGAGCATGCATTCTATTAGTGCTAACTTGACTATTGATGTGTTTCAATGCCTGATGATCTGTATATAATACAAACTCCCTCTGAATCAGGTAGTGCTCCTAATGCTTAAGAATTCGTACTATAGCAAAGAACTCTAGCGCATAGGCTGACCATTTACTAAAGAATGCTTCTGGTCTGTTGTCTTGTGAAAGAACAGAACCTATCCCGACCACAAATGCATCACACTCCACCTGAAACACCTTATCGAAGTTGGGCAATGCCAAAACTGGAGTTGTGCGCAACTTCTCCTTGATCAAGGCAAAGCTCTTTTTTGCCACATTTCCCCCATGAGAACCTCCCCTTCTTTAGACACTTAGTGATTAGGGCTACTATACTACTGAAATCTAGAACAAACCTTCGGTAGAAGGTTTCCAGCACATGGAAGCTTCGCACTTCACTCACTGTCTTTGGGGTTGGCCATTCTCTGACTGTAGGGACCTTGTTCTCATCAACATGAATCCCATCCACACTGACCATATACCCTAAGAACAGTAACTTATCATTCAAGAATTTGCACTTCTTCAAGTTAATATACAACTCATTGGTCTACAACATCGCTAATACTTCTTGCACAAGATTGTAATGGGTTGCTTTTGTCTTATAGTAAATTAGGATATTGTCAAAATAAACTACCTCAAACTTCCCAATAAATTATTTCAATACCTGATTCATAAGCCTCATGAAAGTGCTAGGAGCACTAGACAATTTGAAAGGCTTCACCATTCACTCATACAACCCCTCATTTGTCTTGAAAGTCGTCTTCCACTCATCTCTAGGTTGGATCTAAATCTGGAGATACCCACTTTTAAGATCCAGCTTGGTGTAACATTTGGACCCACTCAACATATAAAACATGTCATCTAGTTGGGGAATAGGAAATCGATACCTGACTGTGATCTTATTGATGGCTCGACTATCAACAAACATACGCCAGCTCCTATCCTTCTTCGATGTTAATAATGCTGGTATTGCACATGGACTCATACTCTTCCTGATCTGCCCCTTGCTTAGATGCTCATCCAGCTGTCCCTGTAGAATCTGACCCTCTTGAGGATTCATCCTGTAATGTGGCAAATTTGGTAGACTAGATCTAGAAGATAAATCAATGCAAGGCTGGATATTGTGCATTGGTGGTAAACTTGCAAGAAACTTTTCTAGAAAAAGCTCTTCAAACTCCTTGATCAATGGTTGAATTGCCTCAAGTATCACCACTACAGTATATACCTATTTCAACTCCTTACACTTCCTGTTAAATTCATCCTCATTGTTGACTATGAGAAGTGATGGCTTCCCCTCCACTTTAGAAGTTTTGGGTACACCACCTTCCTTAATAAGACCAAGGACAATTTTTCTACCATTCTTAAGAACACATACACATTATCCTTACACCTATAAGTAGCATCTACATCATACTGCCAAGGTCTATCCAATATTAAATGACATGCATCCACTTCAACAACATCACAAACTACTTCATTTACATAACATTTACCAAAGAAAAAGTAATACAACATTGCTGAGTAACAAGTGTTTCCGTACCTTTCTTGATCTAACCTATCTTGTATGGAGAGGGATGCTTTTCAATCTTCAGTTCTAGCTTAGTAACCAAACTCTTCGATGCGATACTCTCTACACTGCCATTGTTAATGATCAAATCACTGACCTTCTTACTGATGGTGCATCATGCTTGGAAGATCTCATTCCGTTGATCGCTGTATTCCACACTTGGTGTGAAGAACAACATAATGGCACACCTTCCTTATCTTCTTGGACCTCATTGGGATTATATGCATATGGATCAGTATCATTATACACCTCTTCACCTTCCTGTTCATCTTCTGCCTCGCCCTTTTCTGCCACCACTAGATTCACTGCGGCTCGCTTATGGCAAGTACTAGATCGATGTCCTAGTTCTCTGCACCTGTAGCACTTATTCCTAGTTGGCCTAGCATAGGGTTTAGAGTTCACTATCAATTGGGCTGTGGAACCTACTATTACCACTATGGACTAGTTGACACCATTATTCTCCTTAACCACGAGTTGTGATTGTGGTGTAAACATGGGTTGTTTACCATTGTTGGCATTGGAACTGGATGACTCTGAACTATGGTTGGAAAGCTTTAAACCTATCCTGAGATGCTGATATTTTATTTTCTTGGATAGGTTTACGACTTCATTTAAAGTATATAGGGTTTGTAAGGATACCTAATCTTGGATGAAAAATCGTAACTCGTGTACAAATTTGGATATATCTTGATCTTTAGTTTCCCCCAAATCAGTGTGATTAGCCAACCTATCAAACCCCTCCATGTACTCATTAATTATCCAAGTATCCTGCCTGCAATTTTGGTACTATCTGAATAACTCCTATTGGTAATTTGGTGGTAAGAATCGATCTGCCATTAATCTCTTTATCCTCCTCCAAGATCGTATCGGAAGCTTTCGTTCACAGGTACGGTTTAATTGAACATGATCTCACCAGGCAAATGCTCCTCCTTTCAATTTGTAAGCCAGTAAACACACCTATTTGTCATATACAGTACCCATATAATCAAAAAAACTTCTCTACCTCACTAACCTAATCCAGATACTCTTTAATGGAGACATTACCATTAAAGGATGGTAACTTTACTTTCATCCAGTAGTCCCTCTGCTCTTGATAATCTCGGCCATTATCCCTCGCAAGACCACGATGATTCCCAAGGATTCTCTCTACATACTCGTCATCTTCACTATTCTCTTCGTTGTAGTCTTACTGCCTATTTCAATTTGGACTGCGATGGGGAGGGCAACATGCTTGGTTATCATATCGCTCTTCATCATCACGATTAAGGTTTCGGTTAAGCAGGGTGGCAAGCGCTTCTTGAATCTGGTCTAGAGTATGTTGGGTTGAATCATGAAACTGTTGATTATCATCAAGAAAATCAAGAAACTCAGCCCAAGTGAGGACTGGGTTGTTGACGTCGTCACTGCTGTCATTGTTGTAGTGGTCACCGTCTCGCTGGTTAGCCATCAAACCAGGGTAAGTCAAGGCTCTAAAGAAAGTACACACAATACTCTCTTAATGGAGCAGAAACTAAACTATTAGTTTCTAGTAGTAAACCTCGAATCCATGAGGGGTTTCCTTGAACCACAAGAAAATAAAAACTGGAATCCACCAGAAGAAAATTTGACAAAATGTTTGTCTTTATTGATAATAGTCTAATTTGCCTCTGACCCCTACAAAACATATAAATACTGAGAAAAATGTCTAAAACCCCCAATTCGCACTAATTATGCGATTAGGTGACAAAATACTGAAATTTAACAAAAATTGCAAAATTGAGTTAAATGCAGAATCATAAACTACTAACTTTAAGTGTCGTCCAAAAAATAGATGGGACCTTATTTTTTACTTTTAAATTAAAAGTTATTAAGGAAAAACAAATATTACTATAAATAACAAAAACACTGTATTTGGGGCCTTAACAATGGAATTCGCCTAAATTTAGGCGACGCTTTTGGAATTTGTCATGACTGTGGATTAGAATGCCGTTTCCTTTCAACTTGCCAAATTTCATGCAATTCCAACACTGTTGCCCTAATGCCCTCCATTGGCACCCCTCTTTGATCTTGCGTTGTGACTTTCGGCGCCCTTGTTGCTTTAGGAAGGCATGTGTTGTTTGTTTCTACATCAGTATCCCCCACATGAAAAGAACTCAACCCCAAGTTCCCACTATCCGGAGCATCAGAAGGATGGTACTCATTCAAATCAGCAACATTAAAGGTGGAAGAAATATTCATGTCTGGTGGAAGAGCAACTACATAAGCATTGTTGTTGATCTTCTTTGTAATCTAGAATGGCCCATATTTCTTGTCCTTCAACTTGTTAAAGGTACCAACGGGAAACCTCTCCTTTCTAAGGTAGACCAGCGCTAAATCCCCAACATTGAAAATCTTTTCGTGTCTCTTTCTATCAACTGCTTCCTTGTACTTGGCATTAGTAGCTTCCTGATTCTGTCTCAGTTCCTCTTGCATTGCTTAAATACGGCCAGTCATAGTTTCTACAGCTTGACTCACTCTTGGAAGCTCAGGTAAGAGTACCAAGTCCAAAGCATGTTTAGGGGGCATAGAGTACAATGGCAAATGGAGACTTACTGGTGCTTCTGCTGACCAAGCTGTTATAAGCAAACTCTTGCTTAGGTCAATGCAAGTTCCCACTGCTTAGGCTTCTCTCTTGAGATACACCGGATCAAATTCCCCAAAGTGTGATTAACCACTTATGTTTTGCCATTAGTCTGAGTATGACTAGTGCAGCTGTACTTCATGGAAGTGTCAAAACGCTTCCACAAGGTCTGCAAGAAGTGACTAATGATCTTGGTATCCCGATCAGAGGTGATGGACTTTGGCACTCCATGCAAATGCATAACTTCTTTAAAGAACAGATTGGCCACTCGAGTAGCATCTGAAGTCTTCTTGCATGCTATGAAATGGGAAATCTTTGCGTACCTGTCAACCACAACAAAAACAAAATCCATACCTCGCTGCGTTCGAGGAAGACCTACTATAAAGTCGATAGATAGATCCTCCCATGGTGCTTATGGAATTGGCAAATGCATGTATAAACCAGTATTCTAAGATTGACCCTTGGCAGTTTGGCAGATTGGACACTTCCTCATATGATTGCAAACATCCCTCTTGAGTTGTGGCCAATAATACCTCTTCTCCACCAATGCTATAGTCTTATCTCTGCCACCTAAACCTCCACCATGTAGCTCCCTAATAATCTACTCCCTTAATGAACTTTTAGGGATGCATAGGTGATTACCCTGAAAGAGGAAACAATCCTGGATGTACATACTATTGAGAGCAGTATGAATTTGTTGACACTTACCCTAAATATCACCAAAATCCTCACCATTCTTGTACAGCTCATTGAGGCAATCAAACCCTACAACTTCAGTACGTAGGGTGGTCAACAAAGATGCTCGTCTGTTGAGTTCATTTACCACCTTATTAGTGACACTAGACTTGTGCTTTAATGTGAAATGGAAGTGTTGTATATAAGCTAGCCACCGAGCATGCATTCTGTTAATGCTAACTTGATTGTTGATGTGCTTCAGTGCCTGATGATTGTATATAATACAAACTCCCTCTGAATCAGGTAATGCTCCCAATGCTTAAGAGTCTGTACTACAGCAAAGAACTCCAGCTCATAGGCCAACCATTTACTTCGAGTTTCACAAACTTTCTCAGTGAAGAATGCTACAAAACTTAAAATCTTAGATGGACAAGTGGAAAATTAGATTCCAATTGAAATTCAATTTAGAATCTAATTGGATTGCACTCTTTGATTTTTACACTTAATAATTCACTTGGTACAAAATTAAAATTTAATGGGACACGTGGAACAAAATTGAGAATCCTATTAAAATTTAATTATATTTTCTTTGAGCTTTGGTTATTAATATATACTAGACACAGACCCACACAATGCGCGGGAAAAAAAAATTATTTACAATAATGAAAAATACTATTTCTCTTTTAAGAACTCAAATGATAAAGCTAAAAACTGTTCATTCCTAACTAATAGTTACAAAGAAAATCTTTCACAATAAGCATACATTAGACACTCTACCTCTCTCAAATAACAATAGCATTTAGTTTATTATGAGAGCACAAAAATTTTGGACAGGGAACTAATTAGACTACATAATATTATGGCAAATTCAAAGGCTGACATTCATTACCAAAAAATCATGTTTTACTTTTAGCCATAAAAAAAAGAAATTTGTTTTTGTAAGGAGAAAAGAAATTTTATATCTTCAAGTTTCTGCCCTCTATTTTAATGTTCACTTCAACTTTTGAAATGATCACTCCAGTAGAAATAATCATAGTATCTTACTAATTGCCATCTCTTGTCTAGTCAATTACATGTTTTGGTTCTTGTTTTGAATTTGAAAGCTATTTTAGACATTTACATCTAACATTGTCATCTAATAATTGTAGTTCTATCCCTTTGAAGTATGTAAAAAGAATGTGAGCTTGTCATTTGTTTCTAATACAATGCTTTTCTAGGTATATTCAATAATATCTACTAATCAGAAGATTCTAATAGCTTACAACCCAAAAGTAATTAACCACACCTCCATTATATGGTTAGGCTAAAAATAATTATGATTTTGATAATGTCTCCATGATCAGTCTAGGATGAAAAGACAACACTATCACATTAAGGACGTGGGATTTCCGATGTCTCATTTTCAATTTGGTTTTTGTAGTGGGGCAATGGAAGCAAATCAATAGCTTAGCACAATCCCTAAAACAAATAAATCCAACTCAAATTATAACTTTTTTTTTTTGGTAGAACAGATTATATATAATAGATATAAACTATATGGTTGTTACCTCTACGTTACCAATCATAGAAATACAATGAGTAGTACAACCCCAACAACCATTATGATTTTAATTAACAATATTGTACACTAACGCATCAAGCAAAACTGTCAATATGATTGGTTAGTATTAGGAAAAGAAGAAAACCTATAAACTAAATATTTCCTAGCTTTGTTTGATGTATGATACATTAAATTAAGGTAGCAAACTTAACAGGTGAACTTGAACTTTTATAAAGGATCTTATATGTAATATAATTGACTTGGGAAGAAAGAATAGTCCCCAAAAAATTACTTGTTTACTCAAAAGAAACAGAGTACTCCAAGCCACAAAGATAGCAATACCACCCAAACACCAAAGGCAAGTGCTAAACATAAATAAATTTAAGACAAACTTATTTTTCATGAGGATGAGATGCAAAATGCACTAAGAATTGGAAACATAAATCTAAAAAAAATAAATAATAAAAAAATAAAAAAGTATCAAAGATGACAAAAGATATACCAACCCAATGTGACACATTTCTTTGAAGATTCGAACTTCTCTGGGTGGGGTTGATTAGGGAATTGAAAAGGTAATTTCAAAATATATAGTAGATTGATACCTCAATGCATAAGACCCTTTCTAGAATTTGTGTTGTTCTTAAAATATGCATGTTGGCATAGAATGAAGAAGACCAAACTCAAATAAATCACATATAAGGAAAAGAGAATCATTATTGAAAATTTAGAATATCAATCATTTTGAAATTTTCCAAATCCAATTAATCATCATTTCTTCACTTGCCAAATCATTTTGGGAGCCTCAAGCCTCATAAATGGTGTGGGGTCTAATACACCAAGAGAGGAAACTACAATGACGCAAGCTTGCTTCGAATATAAAATGCATATGGAGTTAATAGTTCAATTTTGAAAGGGATTAAAAAAGGCAAACTTTCAAATGTGCATTGTGTCATTTTCCCTCCCAACACCAAATATTCTCATCATTCATAGTCCTAAACCTAGATTTGAAATACCTTTCAAGAAATCTCAAAAACCATTTAGTCCACAAAAAGGGAGGCCAAGGTTACTCATGAATCTAGATTGCTAACCCTAAAGTGAACCACCAATGTTGTAGATGATTAACAAAAAATGCAACTTTGATATGTAGATCATTACTAAAATATTGATACCCTCTAAGGTATATTTACAATTACATTTAAATTTATTTTATATGCTCATTATGCATCTTTAATTATCTTAAAGAAAATACAAAATCATTTTTTAAATTTAATGAGGTAAAACCCACATTGAATTTACAATTTATTTTTTGCATTGGAGCATAAAACTGCTCGATATAATTCAATGAAAATCAAAATACCATTTATTAAGCATTGCGGCCACAAAACATAGATAAAAAGTATGTGATATTATGCAGTCATCTTTTTCAATATAAAATATCTAATCTTTGAACATATTACAATCTTATCTAACGTTATCTCAAAATCGATATAATTCAATGAAAATCAAAATACCATTTATTAAGCATTGCGGCCACAAAACATAGATAAAAAGTATGTGATATTATGCAGTCATCTTTTTCAATATAAAATATCTAATCTTTGAACATATTACAATCTTATCTAACGTTATCTCAAAATCTAAATATCAGTCCAATGGTACTACAGCATGGTAAAAAAAAAAAAAAAAAAAAAACAACACCCAGAGTCATACAATCCCAACAAAGAAATTTCAAATTCTACAGTTAATTCAAACTCCTAATTTGTTTTGCATCTAGTAACGGTGAATTACTTGTTCATCAAACTGTATTATATTATCAGTTGTACCTACGCCCATTTGTCACCAAGCCACCTCATGGGCTTCATCTAAATATCTAGTCTACCATTGGTTTTGAAATATCAACGGAGATTAAATTGATAAGTCTAGTTGCATAATCCAATTTGGGTGGTGGGACAGCAGGGAATATATACTTCAGAAAGATGCTTAAGAATTAGGAAAAAATCTACCAACCCATCTTAAAATAAAACTGCAGCATATAATCAAACTAAATCAACAATTTGTTGAGTTTTAAATATATATACTCATTCAGCTATTTTATCAAACAATTGGCATGCATCTAACAAAAGCAAAATTTAAAAGATAGAGGAAGATGTAAAGAGAGAGAAGTAGGTAGTTTTCTAGAAAAGGACTCAAGGGCAAGAGAGAAAAGAAAAGAAATTAATGAATTAGAATTAGAGAAGAAAATAAAAGATACCTTGAGCTTTGGGAAGGTAGGAAGAAGTGAAGCCTAGTTGCGTGGAGCAGATTGCCATTGATGGTGGAATGAAGGCAATGGGGAGCTATATACATCCTAGAAACAAACGTTACATCGGTTCACTATCTGTGTTGTAACTTATAACGGCAAGGTGGGAAACGGAACGCTTAGGCTGAAAAGAGAAAGGGAGAAATAGTAGTTTGATGTGGCACAAGAGGCCAGCCAACTGAATGGTTGAGGCACAAATAAATATTACCAAGTGCATCAACGGTTTTGTCCAATTTATCAATATTTAATTATATTTTGAAAAAGAGAGAAAATATAAAGAAAATAAGGAAGAGAGGAAAATATATAACATTTGATTGCTGGTGGAATTAAATTAATAAGAAGTGGGATTTATGGTGGCGATAATGGTGGGAATTAAATTAATAAGAAGTAGGCTTAATGGTGGAGATAGGGGTGGGATTTATTTTATATTTGTTAGTATTTTAAAATTGAAAAAAACTAATTTTAAATTGTTGAACAATTACAAAAAATATGGTGGAAATGACATGGCTGCTGTTGTGGCTCAACGTAAGCGTAATAACATTAAATGCTACGCTTCAGTTTTTAGTAATATATAGATATATATATATATATATATATATATATTTAAAAAATTATTATTTATTTTTATATGTACACGTGGAATTCAAAGCACTTAGCAGTTTGGAGGAGCTCTACTTGACTGACAATGAGATCGATGACTTCGTGACAACCAAAGGTAAGGCGATTTCTAAATTATATGTTCATGGATTTAAATGAAATTCCTTCTTTTATACGGTATGTCAAATGATAATGAGATTTCTTTTTCTTTCTTTTTTTTGCCTATAGGTTCAAACAACTTAGGTAAGCTGCAAGTCCTATATTTGGGTTGGAACAAATTTAATTAGTGCACGAATTTTTGAGTCATTGAGCACCTTCCCATCATTGAAGATCTTAAATCTAAGAGAAAACAATTTGGAAGGATCTTTTACAATCGAAGGTAAATTATACCATTCTTTTTAGAAAAAAATAAAAGGCAAATTATACCAATTACATTGATTTGTTTTCTCTTAATTTAATTTTTATTAATAATAAACTTACTATTTTATATATAAATAATATGAACCATATGCTTATAATTAATTGAGATTGGGTAGAAATTATTAAAATAATAAGTTGGGATAAAATTATACTTTCAATTTTGTGTTTTAATCTTGTCCCAGAATTGAAATCCTAACTCTGCCATGGTTCATAATCTTTTGCTATGACTAATTCATGCCATACTATATTACTCACTTTTTCATAACTTCTACACCTAAAAAGCTTTTATTATTGTTTTAGAGTTACGTGCACTTAACAACCTAGAGCAGCTGTATTTGGATGGTTCATCCATTGATGAAAGCTTTGTTAGTAAAGTTGGAGTAATGACTTCTCTTAAAGTATTGACAATGACGTACTGTGGATTGAATGGAAGCTTATCTGCTTCAGGTACGTTATATTCATAATGATATTGCCAAGGATCATCACAATAGTAGAAGCCAATAACTAATTGTCCCATTTTACAGGCTGGTGTGAACTTAGGAACCTCCGAGAGTTAAGCCTTTCCAAGAATCATTTTGAAGGGATATTGCCTTCATGTATGGTAAACTGGACATCACTTCACTTTTTGGATCTCTCTGACAATCACTTCAGTGGGAATGTCCAACCCCTATCTGATTTGAGATCACTTGAGTTCCTTTCCTTGTCAAAAAATGAATTCTTGAACCCAATCACCTTCTCCTCCTTTTTTAACCTCTCAAATCTCAAGTTCCTATTAAGTGATAACAACAAAATTGCTCTTGAAACAAACTCTCATACTAGGGTTCCAACCTTCCAATTAAGGCTTTTCAGGTTGTCAAAGTGTTCATTTAATGGACTCAATACAACGTTTCCCACATTCCTTCATTACCAATATGATCTGCGAGAAATTGATCTCTCCCACAACAATTTGAAGGGGAAGTTTCCCACTTGGTTGTTAGAGAACAATACAAGATTGGTGGTTCTTATTTTAAGAAATAACTCTTTCACAGGG
Source organism: Lithocarpus polystachyus (assembly GCA_033629205.1). Lineage (NCBI taxonomy): Eukaryota > Viridiplantae > Streptophyta > Magnoliopsida > Fagales > Fagaceae > Lithocarpus > Lithocarpus polystachyus. The sequence goes on from CM066165.1 coordinate 4,640,630, forward strand.
TCTTTCCTTGGTGCCATATGAGCATTTTCTTCATCCCAACATTAAGGTGATAGATATTTCAAGTAATTACTTACAAGGTCCAATTCCTACAAACTTCGGTTTGATTTTTCCAAATTTAGAGTATTTAGACCTCTCTAACAATGCATTTCAAGGTAGTATTCCTTCTTCTTTTGGGAATTTGGTTTCTTTGTGGGGTTTAGACTTGTCTAAAAATAATTTATCAGGAACAATGCCAAGGCATTTCACAATGGATTGCTACTCCCTATATTTTCTCAAATTGTCGTATAATAATTTCAATGGCCAAATATTTCCTACCAATTTTAATTTGACTAATTTGGGATATCTATATTTGGACAACAATCACTTCTCAGGAAAGATTCCAAAAAGCATCTCTCTAATGACTTATGGTGACACAATTGATTTTAGTAAAAACAATTTGTTAGGCATGCTTCCAATGTGGATGGGGAACATGTCATATTTAACAACAATTGTTATGGCTAACAATCAACTGGAAGGTCCTATTCCAATCGAATTATGCAAAATCATTTGGCTTGAATTTTTTGACCTCTCTGATAACAATTTGTTTGGCTTTGTTCCATCTTGCTTCAATTCGTCAAGTATCATGTTCTTTCATCTGAATAAAAATTTGTTTAGTGGTCCAATTCCAAATGTATTCCAAAACAACTCCAATTTGGTTACATTAAATCTTCGAGAAAACCACCTAAACGGAAGCATTCCTGATTGGATCGGGAGTGTCTCATCATTGAGCATTCTCCTTTTGGGAGCAAATCATTTAGAAGGTAGGATTCCAATTCAACTCTGCCTTTTGCAAAAGTTAAACTTGTTGGATCTTTCCTACAATAAACTTTTTGGTCCAATACCCCATTGCTTAAGTAATTTTACATTTAAAGCATCTGATCATTATCATACTTTAAGAGGTCTCTTAGGCACGTCTGTTGGTATGTCAGTTATTCCAATAACATGGGCATATCCGATGACTCCAACATGGGACGGATTTGCGTATGAAGAGCCAACAATTGAAACCTTAGCTCCTGTAGATTCGAAACAAGAGGTGGATTTCACAACAAAGAGTAAAACTTACTCCTATAAGGGAGACATTCTGAACTACATGTCTGGAGTTGACCTCTCATGCAACAGGTTAGCAGGTGAAATACCACTGGAACTTGGAAAGATAAGCAACAACTTACGTGCAATGAACTTGCCACACAACAATCTGACTGGACCAATCCCTACAACATTCTCAAACCTGAAGCAAATAGAGAGTTTGGATCTTTCCTACAATAATTTAAGTGGTAGAATCCCTCCTCAATTAACTGAATTGACCTCTTTGGAAGTCTTCAGTGTGGCATACAACAACTTATCAGGTCCAACTCCAGATATAAAAAATCAATTCATTACTTTTGATGAAAGCAGTTATGAGGGGAACCCTCTCTTGTGTGGACCTCCATTGCATAATGATTGCCCCAAAATTGGACCACCATTTACAACACCAATGGAATATAAGGAGGAAGAAGGTGGTAGTTTCATGGACATGAGTGTCTTCTACATAAGTTTTGTGGTGGCTTACATAACGATATTGTTGGGAATTGTTGCAGTTCTTTACATAAATCCTTATTGGCGTAGGGCATGGTTTAACCTCATTGAAGTGTGCATTGACACTTGCTACTGTTTTGTTGTGGTTCATTACCGTAAATTGTTCAAGTTTAGGCTTGCAGAGCCGTGCATTTTACATGTACCTGTGTCTCTTCTTGTTGGATTCTGAATCCAAACTTTGAATTTTTAATACTGTGTTGTGTAAGGCTTGTATTTTGTTTTGTTTTGTTTTGTTTTTGTTTTTGTTTTTTTTTTTTTTTTTTTTTTTTTTTTTTTTTTTTTTTTTTGGGGAGAGACAGGCTTGTATTTTGTTGTGTAAATCAAACTGATCGACAAACATTTTTTTTCCCACTTTTTTTATTCTAAAATATATGAGTGGTAGATTTTAGAAATATATTGTATGAAAAATATGAGTTTTGGTCTTTATCTTTTACACCATATTTCAATTTGGTTTCTAACTTTAACTTATTGATTCCAATTTGAACTTACCATTGGAATTGTTTGTTTGCCCTACCAATAACAACTCATAACAATCTGTCACGTGCTTAGAATTTGTTGTAAAAGTGTTATCAAAATGTTATGGACATAGCATTTCCCATAACAAAGATAAATAAATAAAAAAATCAACTCAAATATATTTAGAATAAACTACGTATTTAGTCCCTATCCTTTACATGGGCAAATAGACAAAATAAAAAGTTAGTTTATTGTCACATTAATGAAAACTAATTTTAGTTTGACTGTTTGCTATGTCAGCAATTTCCATCTAAAAGATAACAACAGGAACTAAATTGACATGAAATTAAAAGGTTAGGGGCCAAATTGACACAATTGGAATGTTAGAGACCAAATTGAAATATGATGTAAAAGATAGGGACCAAATATATAGTTTATCCTAAATATATTTGATTTTTTTTTTTTTTTTTTGTTATAAGAAATGATATGTCCACGACATTTTTATAACACTTTTACAACAAATCCTAAATGACAGATTGTTATGGGTTTTTATTGGTAGGGCAAAAAAGTAATTCAGAGGTAATTTCAAATTGGAAGCAATAAAAACTAATTACCAATGATTTATTGTGAAAGTATTATGAACATATTGTGAACGTAGCACTTCTCTTTAGTTATCGATAAACATCATTTTGTATAGGTATCCCTAACATCACTCTTTCTCCTTTGTACATAAAGATGTAATTAATAAATTCGGCTTTGCAATTGTTATACTATTGGGTACTTAGGGCCAATAATTTTTCACCTTTGAGGTCCATCGTTATTTCATAATATTCATAGTATTTTCAGTTTTTCACATCATTGGTGAATGCACCTAGGGTAGTCCCCTAAGTGTTTTTTCTTTCTTCAATGGAAACGAATTATTTTATTCTATCTTTGCCTAAGTAGTAAATTAGGCAGGAATTTTAATATGTATTTAATTCGTTCATTTTTTCTAATAATTTAATCAATTATTTATATTTGCATGAGTTACATGCTAGTCTATTAAAAGCTAAAATTCAGAAACAATCCAATTAGATAAGATGTGATCATCTAGGAAAACCAATGAAACAACTCGTTTCAAGGTAAAATGCCTGGGGGGAACTATCCCAAGAGGACAATCCACTATAAAAAATTGAGATTTACAGTAAAAAATAACAATTCATAGTAAACCTCACAGATCTCACAAGATTAACTCTCAAGACTTGAAAAATGTGTATTAGGGTTTTCCCTTTATACCTAGCAGTATTGGACTCAAACCTCAAACTTTTCGGGAGCTATTAAGCCTCATTTAAAATTCTGCAGATGCACAGGTCAATCGATCAAAGCTCTCTCTTTATCGGTCAAGCTATTTAGTATTTGAATTCTCTTTTCTGCAGTTTATACGTTCTTGAATCTTGACTTGTATCAACTTGAGTAATGTCTAAAATACTTCAAAGACCCTAAGATCTAATCCTAGAAAAACTTTTGTTCTCAGTTTGCCAACATACAACAAATTTAGAACCTTAACATTTATAACTAAATATTTAGAACCTAACATGTGCTAAGTGTCCCATATAATTTTTAATTTTTGTGCCATTGAACTATTGAGTGTAAAATTGAAGAGATTCCAAATCCACTTAAATTCTAAATTGGATTTTAATTAGAGTCCAATTTTGCACCACATGTCAAACAAATTTTTTAATTTTTTTGGCAAGTGAATTATTGGGTACAAAAACCAAAGTGTTTAAATTTAATTAAATTCTAAATTATATAATGAAGCTACCTCTAAAGCTGGAATGCCTTTATGGTGGAGTTTTTGGGATATTTTATTTTGCCGTATAGATTCATACATCTTAAGTAAACTGCAACTACTAGAGTTGAGTTGGAACAATTTTAGTGCACGAATACTTAATGTCATCGGCTACCTTTCCATCATTGAAGACATTAGATCTCTCATATAACAATTTGAAAGAATCGTTTACTACTAAAGATAAGTTATACCATTAAATTAACATCAAGTCGGTGGTATTTTGCGTTTTTCTTTCCGCTACCGGCATAATAATAGAAAAGCATAAGCCACAACAAACCTGTTTTAAATATTTATAATCAAATTTCTTGAAATTCAATGAAACTAAACTAGATTTAACAGAAATATAGATGGAGGGGCTTTGACTTATTGTACAACCATGCACGAGGACAGACTAATTGTAACTAAGGCAAATGAAAATTTATATATGAAAGAGGCCAAAAACCAATTAAGAAGATAAACAATGCCAACCTATAATCACAAATTAAAAACTCAAATTTTGTCAACCAACCTTCGATTTATGTTACAAAAGAAGTATTTTTCAAAGAGACATTATGAAACATCAATAGAAAAGTGAGAAACAATTAAATTGATTATCTTTTTTTTTTTTTTTTTTAAATGCAATTCAATTAATTTTCAGATTAACATTAATGATCAAGTGTAAATTCAGATAAATGCAACATACCGGCACAATTTCCCGGCACAACTGACCGTGCCTAAACCTTTACAGCGAGTACATTTTTCTGGTTTGACTCCAGGGGCAACACCACGTCCACCTACAAATCTCCAGAAACAGAATAAAATCTTACGTTGGGAACCTTTCCTCCAAACCAAATTTACTCTACCAACCAAACAGAGCAAAACAACCAAAATTCTGAATAGGATCTGCCAGCAGTCACCATACCACAAGGTTCACATGGCACATGAGTTTGAACTGTGCTTCCTTGAAAAGTCTCCATGAAGGATAGTTCAAGAGATACCTGTGATCATTAATCAATGATGAAATGCATGTCAAAAGAACCAAATCGAAAACATAAAAACAAATGATAAACAGCAAGCAAACCTTGACATCTTCACCGCCAAGTCTAGGACTGAAGAAGTCTTCAAATATCTCATCTCCACAGTAGAGAATGCCACAGCACGCAAATTATAATATTGCATTAGGTTTCAAAGGTGAAATTAACCTCTTTAAACACAAAATAAAAGCTACAAATGCAGACAGTGAAGCCATCTCTGGTCTATATTTTACCCAGATTCTCCAGCACTAGCACACTTATTAATTGCACTTCTTTGGCAAACTCTTCAATTAATTCACATTGCCTTGGGGTCTGATTCATTTACAATATATGGATTCTCCAAATCAAGCATTTTAATCTACTTTGAAGTTTGAACATGACATATAAAACTTGGAGTCAAATGAGAGGCTACAAAGTATAGTGAAGTTCCCATATGATGCTATTGATTTTGATCAAGAACAAGGAAACTGTTAGGACATATATGAATCATGTTAGGAATATATGTCTATATAGAATTGGCTAATCCTTTGATAAAGTGCACTTTACTTGTAATTGGGTAGATCTAGGATGTGTTTAATACTTCAAGGAACAATGTTTCAAGTCCAAGTGTTAAAGCCATGCAAATCTGTCCAAGAAGTAAGTGAAGAAGTGCTGGATTTTAAAACTCAACAGCTAACTCGACAGATAGCATCTATTGTGTTTTAAAAGACAGCTTTTGCCTGATGCTTGACAATTGCTCAACAGATAACCTATCTATCGAGATTTAAGAAAATCAAAATTTCAGTTCTGATTTCTCTCCAATTCGTGGATACATGTTTAGGCTTTCTTTTCTCACAACCTTAAACATATATAAGGATTATTTTAAGGGCCATAAAAAGTGGCGCAAGTGTGAGGCAAAGTTTTTGTTCATGCAAATTGCGACCAGAGACAGAGTTTGCCCTAGTTCATCTTTCTCTTGAAGAAGCTGCTGCGTTTATACGTCGTAGGGTTTTGTAACCAAGGAGCTTCGTGATTTTCATTGTATGGAAGAACTGAAGAACTTTGTAGCCAACATCTTTCTCAAGTTGGTGTGTAAGCCGCGTACTGGGATTCGCGCATCAATTGGTTAGTCACGTACTAGGAGCCGTGTATTAAAAGAAGAGATTGTCACTACAGAACAAGTCCAATTGGGTATTAGAGTAAGGGTTCAACTGTAGGTTAGTATAAGGTGCTGGGATTCCTTTACTTGTAACTGCTTATTGTGATAATAGTAGATTCTAAGGAGTGGTGGCCTTAAAATCACTCGATGGGGTTTTTGCCTTAAAGGTTTTCCTCATTCATAAACAAATCACCGTGTCATCTTTATTTTCCGCTGCATAATAACTTAGTTGGTGATTTGTTTGTGCTATCACGTGTATTGCATGTTAATTTGATTAATTAATCAACTTGGCTAATTAATTGGTTAATTCATCACAAGAGGTCAATACATTCTTGACCTATCAGAAACCTACGCTCGAATGTTGACATTGTAGTGCACATATTGATCACCAAATGTGAAAGAGTTCTCCATCTTGATCCCAGCTCAAAAACAACAAGGTCAGAGGGAAAACATGCCTATCATTGTAGAATGAAAAATAGTCTCCTGCATGGGTCCAAAGTTGGATGGATTGTAGGGGAAAACAGTCTTCTAAGAAGTGCTTGCTTATGCAATCTCTAAACTGGTAATAGAATTCAATGTGCCCATCTTATAGTTTTCCTAGCTTTCTTTTGAAAAAATAAAAATAAATTTTGAGACAATTTCGGGTTATCATATAAAAGAATTTCAATGTTTAATACGTAAAATGAGGTGAGCATATTTCCTTTTCTTTTGTAAAAAATTGAGAACATCACACTTTCTAATTCTTTGTTTTGTATAAATTTAGAAATCACATGGGAATTTTTAGCTAATCACGAACTACAATTGACGTGGTACTCCAAATCAATAAAAAAAACATTTCGTTCTATTTTGGTCCAGTTCGGTCCAATTTGGTCCATTTGTTCCACTTCTATCCAATTCAGTCCTTTCAGTCTATACAGTCCACATCGGTCTAACTCGGTCCTTCTGGTCCACTTCAGTCCATTCGGTCAATTTGATCTAAATCTGTCCACTTCTATCCATTTCATCCATTTTGATCTAAATCAGTCCACTTCAGTTCATTTGGTCCGTTTCAGTTTACTTTGGTCCATTCGGTTTATTTAAGAATGTTTTTCATTCACATTTGAGGATAATCCATCCATGCGGTTTAGACCGAAGCTATTTGCATTTGGTAGGGAATAATTTATATATATATATATATATATATATATATATATAAGATAGAATTGGTAGGGAATACTTTAATTTAAGGCAACTACATGTTATGTTGGCACTTGTCATTATGGTGAGAGAATGGCAAGTATGCAACTTCATGTTAACTTTTACTCTTGGATATTAATCAAACCTCTCTTCCTTCCTCCTTCATTCTCCCAATCAAACACAATAGAAGCAGCACAAGTTAGAATTATTATCAAATCAGCAAAATTTTCAGTAAAGGTGAACTCTGTACTCTCTTCCATCTAAAGATACCTATCCGATGGTTTTTGGCGTAGGCTACATGAATTTTCATTCCCTCATCTTAGTGATAACTAGGCAACAAATTGCGTCTTCAAGATTGTATATTACTGGATATCATAACTTGAATGCGTATGATTTCATAAAGTGTTGCATTGAAATTTAAGCATGGAAAAGTAGAAAATTATGAAGGAAGCCTAGTGTCAGTAAGAATGGGATGGAATTTTCTATTAGCGGTACTATTTCATTATAAAAAAAAAAATAACATAAGTTCAACAAGCGACTTTTTTCAACTCCTCTCTGACGTAGTATCCATTCATATTATTAGTAAAACTGATCACATTCATAGCAACAGTAAGAAATTAAGTATAATCCCTTTCAGCATAAATGATGAGCTCCTAGAGAGATGCCTTTTGGGAGGAAACTAAATCCAAATTTGCTAGCCATTTTAAATGTTGAAAATCCACGCATGAAAAAAGATATGTAATGAGAAATTGAGAATGTGTTATGGTGCGTTCCTCTTACAGAATGTGGGTCTTATAGGTGGGATTATCAAATATGAGAGAGGCGCCCCTTGAGACTGTCTTATAAGATAATTTCTTCATATTTTACTCTCTCAATGAAATTGAATTATAATTATTTAATAACATTTTGAAAAAAAAAAACTTCTCATGGTGGTGGGTGGAAAGATACAATGGTGCGAAGTCTTCAACTACTATGGTCTAGGCTATCTCTCAAATATTGAAATGTTTATAATATTAGTGATATAGATTAGTATTTACTGTGAGACACTTTCATTTTTTTCTTCTTAAAGAAATGAAATCTGACTTTTGTTACCTGATACAAACAGACCTAATATTATAAGATAAAGCCTGCAAAGGCCGTTCAGGGGTTTATACTACGGAAAGATAACAAAACGGCATGGTTATAGAAAAGGGAAGAATGCTCTTAAGAACAAGAATTTCAAACACGAGGAGGCTGCAACAACAATGACTAAGAAGGAGGAAACCTACGATCGATGCTAACATTGAAGTGAGAAAAAACCAAATGAGTACAAGTTACACGTCTTGATCAATTAGAGGGAAAATTTTGAGAAAAAACCAAACGTGGCTAAAATGTAAACAGATCAATTAACATGCTAGACAAAGGCAAAGTAATATTAGATCTCACACCAAACGTGGTCGTTTTTGTCTCATAATTAAATTCCTCCCTCATCAAGTTATGTGCAAACCTATTCAATGGTAGTGTTAGCCGATAAATGTGTACAAAAAACTACAATTTGGACAGGTTTTTAAACATTCTTATATCATCCAAGTTACTGTCTTTTTCTTTTTCTTTTTTTCTTTTTTGAACCAAGAAAAAACGAAGAATAATAAACAATAAAGCTAATTGATAAATTTCTTGTTCATCATTTCTATAATAAAAAACATGTGATACTATAAAATGATAGGCTGACTTTAATTGGGCATGCTCTTTCAATTCACGTAGCCAATTAGGTTTCTCCCTGGAATAAAATTACGGGCCATTCTAGCCTATTTCAGTAAATTCCAGCCCAAATTGGGGTTTAGGCCACATTTAAAAACGCAGCCTAAAAAAACGCGGCTATAGTCCCAATCGTCCTATAGCCATGTTTTTCTAACCTATAGCCACGTTTTAAAAACGTGGCTATAGAACATTTTTTTTGTAGTGTAAGTTATCAGGCTGTATCTTAATTTTTTTTTTCTCCCACTTATAAGTAACCCACAAAATACAAATCCTAAAGCAATTGAAATTTTAATTACAAGAAAATTTTGGCACCATATATGGATCAATAGTGGTAAGTAAAAGAGTAATGTTAGTGGTAGACCTAAATGAGAACAAGTAAAATTTTGCAAACTAAACTGTTATGAAAAATCTTGTGAATTTTTTTGTGTATTGTTTTTTTTTTTTTTTTTTTTTTTTTTTTTTTTTTTTTTTTTGAGAATTGCTACATTAAATCTTAGATGTTAAGTTGTTACTGGTTCCAAATTCCGATTTCAACCCACCGCTGAAATTATTTTTTTGGTATGATCAGTAACAGCTTGTAACAATATGCTACTTATGATTTGTTGTAAAATTGTTATGAAAAATATTATGGATATAATATTTCTTTCTATCTTTTTTTTTTTCTTATTTTTAATTTTGTTTGATAAAAAATATTATTTTATTTATTGGCTAATATTATTTTTTTTCTTAAACCCCAAACCTCAAAACCCCAAACCCCAAACCATAAAACCCCAAACCCCAAACCTTAAACCCTCTACCACAAACCCCATACCCTAAACCCTAAACCTTAACAGCAAATTTGCCTACTGTTGGCATAACCTGTTAATAGTAGCCCTTGATGCCCATACATGTTACAGGCCAAGGCTACTTGCTACTGCTAGTAGTCCATAATTGCCCATGCATGTAACAAGCTGTCATTGCCTGATCATGGCATAAGAATATGTTTGAGTTACACAAATATAAAATATATTATATTTTATATAGACTTGATATTGGATTGTGTAAATTACTAAATAAGTTTTTAATTTATCAAATTAGTATTTACAATGTATTGATAACATAAACAATCCATTTCATAATATGAATCATATATAATTATTTTGTTTAGAATTGAATTATATATAATTTTAACAATACAAGATTGAAAAATATAATTTTTGTAGTTTATGAAAGAAAATCGTTCTATAGGTAACCCAAATAATATAATTTCAACAATAATTTATAATTTAATCTAATATATATAAAACCGAAGACATATGACTTTTGGTTGATCTTATAATATCATGTCACATAAGCTTTTTAAGCCTCATAATTTTACACTTCACTATTCTAATATAAATCTTAATTAAATATAAATTTTATTCTATATTTAAACATTCCATTCCATTAGAATCATGGTACAATATATTTTCTTTAAATAATAAATATATAATTCTATATATACACACACAATCATAATAAATGCTTGATGTTAGAACTTAGAATATATACTATATAGTTCCATTTACAAATACACTCATAATAAATATCTATTAATTATCATAAAATTTCATATATAGACAAAAAAAAAAGAGAAAAAAAATCATATTATTTTAGAATTTTCCCACGGTTATCAACCAGTTTATTTATTATTTAGAAAAAAAAAACTATAATTTATTTATTAATTACTAGCATGGATTTGTAAAGTAAAAATAAAAAAATAAAAAATTTTGTCGATGATGTTTATACGAGAGAATATCAAGTTAATCAAGTTGTTGTGAACAAGTTTGAATTATTGGACAATAAAATGATATAGTTTTTAGATAAGTACATATATACACTAGCCTACATTTCTCATCACGCCCCTAAGAATTTCTTTGATTGGAAAATATAACAACTCCAAATATGATGACTGGAAATTTTTAACCTTTAAAAACAAAATAAAAGAGACTCACACGCTCATTCCATAATTATTGTCCCTTTAGGTAATTCTTTTAATGTGATTATTATCAATGTATTAGTGATTGAAAGATGATAATATATATTTTATGAACGAAGATGATAATATATATATATATATATATATAAATATCTGTGTGTGTGTGTGTGTGTGTGTGTGTGTGTGTTGGATAATTTGCTTTTGGATAAGCTTGAACATATTAGTAAGAGTATGCATGGGTCGGGTTGAGGGGATTTTTCGACCCAACCTACCATGGTGGGTTAAGAAAAAATCCAACCTAACCTTATTCATCACAAGGGTTCAATCCAATCCAACCCAACTCACATGGATCAAGTTGAGTCGAGTTGAACCCATGAATTGGGTTTTTTTTTTTTAATACTATTATTATTAAAATTAACCAAAATATATATATATATATATATATATATCCCACTTACCACCTAATTTTTATTTTGAGATAAACTAATTGCTAAACACACATACATACACACAATTTAATTACATTCTCTCACCAAGGTCAAACACATTACTTAACCTAAAGTACCACTACAAGAGAGCCTACTTGCCACTTGAGTTGAAAAACAAAATATACATGAAGTAGTATCCCAACTTAGATATAAACAAATAAGAGTGGAGTGAGAGAGTGGGAATGGGAGGTAGCATAGAGAGAATTGAGTCTTAGAGCATTAATGTTGGTGGTGCTAAAAAGCAATATTGCTATTTTTAGCACCACCAATACCAAAAAGCATGCTACAATAGTGGTGCCTTAGCTAAAAATTTTTAGCTTTTTGCTACAGTGCACAACCATCTATGCACTATAGTAAAAAGGCTAAAGCAAAATTTTTTATTTTATTATACTTCCACGCTTTGCTTTCTCTCTTGCACGCTCATCTTTTTTTTTTTTTTTTTTTTTTTTTTTCTTGCAAGTTGTTTTCTTCTTCTTCTTTGTTTTGTTTTGTTTTTTTTTTTTTTTTTTTTTTTTTTTTTTTTTTTTTTTGCCTCTTTCTCCCTTACACACTATTTTTCAGCTAATGACTCTAGCTCTCTTCAGTTTTTAGATTTGATATGTTGGATTGTTTTACGGGTTTTGTAAATTGGAATTTTGTGAAATTTTAGAATTTTTTTGCAAATTTGTGTGTTAGTGTGTTCAGATGGGAAGAAAAATAGAAGGCCAAATCCACTGCAATAGTGGTTGTGATGGTTGTTTATTGTAGTGAATATATTATTTTATTGTGTTGTTTATATTATTTTATTGTATTAAAAGCTAAACAAAACTATTGATGTTGGGTGTCTTGTAAAGTGAGAAGGTAAAATAAATAAATTTTTTGTGGTGCCAAATAGTTAAATTTATAGCTCCATCAAGGTGGATGTTCTTATATATATATATAAATAAAAAATAAAAGCTGAATAGAGGAAAAAATAAAATAAAAAAATTATTAATTATATATTATATTTTTAAATATATATAATTTAAATTTTAAATATATAGATGGGTCGGCTGGAAAGTGATCCGATTCAACCGCCATACAGAGCCGCAACCCGAAGATAAAATAAACGCGCTTCTAACCTTTGGTTGGTCTCTCTCCTTTCTCATATAAAAGGCCATAGCGAAGTAAAAAAGAAGAGAAATGCTACGTCCACAACATTTCTCACAACATTCTCACAACAAATCTTAGTTGGCAAGTTGTTATTTGCTATTACTAGTGGGTAAGAAAGTAATTTCAGTGTTAGATTTAAATTTAAAACCTGTAACAACCTGCCAACTAGGATTTGTTGTGAAAATGTTGTGAGAAATGTTGTGGACGTAGCAGTTCTCAAAAAAGAATACAGAAAAAGCAGAAGCAGCAAAGTTAAGTCGACCATGGCGAACGGTGATATTCCTAAAGATGCCAATGGGCGTAAGATTTTCCCTCTTGGTGTTTTTTTTTTTTTTTTTCTTCATTGGGTTTTGTCAAATGGGGTAGAATCAAAAATTTATTCTTAATTTTGTGTTTTTTTTTTTTTTTGTTTATGTTTGATTCAGATTGCCTCGGTACCCAATCAGATTCGGCAGGTTTTCTACCTCTTTAATTTTTTTTTCCCAGCTCTCTAAAATTCTTAATTTTGTTTTTGTTTATGTTGTTGTTGTGGTGGTTATTTTATGTTTTACCAGTTGTTCGTGGAGTAATTCTGATTTTCCTAGGTCATATTGTCTGAAATTTAAGTTTTTGAAAATTTTTAATTTGTTATCTTTGTGTGCTGTACAAGTTTGGTTTTAGTGTTATTGACACTATGGTTACCCACAAACCTAAGGTGTGAATTTAGGGAATGTTAAGCATGTTACTTGTTAGGTTGCGATTGTATAAGCTGTTGCAAAATGGCATTTTGGGTCTAAAAATGAGCGGCGTTTTGGGTTTTAGAAAGTGGTTTTAGGCTCCAGACTCTTATTGTCTCATGCTAAACATGGAGTTCTAGAGTAGTAGTGTATATGTATTATAGCAACAGGCACGTTTGTTGTTGCTTGTTAACTTAGAACATACTTAGCTAGGAAAGAACCCTACTATGGAACAAGTTGTGTAGAAGATTACATGTGAATGGATGAAAGGGAAAAGAGGAAGTTATGGTTTAGAACATCTATTGGTGTGTTTATTTATTAGGATTGGTTTCCATTATTTACAAAACTAGTCGCTAACCCGTGCGATGCACGGGAAAACTATTGAAAATAAGGTTTTAAAAAGAAAATTTTAAAATATGGTAGTTTATTTATGGTAGTTTAAAATATTATTTTAAATCTTCATTTCATTTTATTTTAGTTGGAATAACTTATATAATTAAATGAAATGCTTATAAATAAGAGATGACATTTATAATATACTATATATAGTTAGAGATTATTCAAGATATCATTCAAATATGACAATTTTTTTGTTTTTAAAAAAGAAAAATATTAATACATTGAAACACAAAATACTATATTGTCCTATAGATATTACAACTATTCTTGCACATAAAGCTCCTATACTTTGACTTCCACTATCATTGTACCTTCAAGCCACACCATCTATTGTTTTGCAATTTCTTGATGGCAAAATTTACCTTGTAACCTGAACCTATAGGAGGCCATGTACACTCTTCAACAGGCTATCTAGATTGATTATTTCTCAAAGCTTCCATATATTCCACAGCAAGTGTACAGGTTGTTTTACAAAACCCACTACTAACTTCAGAGTATCATCCACATGCCTTTGGTTTCGATTTGACCATAATAGCCAACCTCCACCTCCATCACATGCCCATTTTGTTTTACCCAACTTAACAAATCAAAATAAGACAGAGTAAATCTATATCATAACAAAATATTATGAACATGTATAAGGCAAACAACTTTTTTTCTCCCAAGTGAAGCACAAACTATGAAACTCAAACATTCAAAAGACGCAATCATGGAGAGAAGCCATTATGCATTAAGCAAAAAAGTATAGAAGTAGAAAAGCAGTCCCTTGAGACTTAAGGGAAGCTCTAGGCAACTAATACAAAACCTCAACTTAAGGCCAATCTTATGACTAAGCATGATGCTAAAAAACTTTCAAAAACCATAGCATGTTAGTTCAAATGAAATGCAAGCAATGGGAAGGGAACAATGAAAAAATTAAAGATAGCTGATTTCTAAAGACCATGTTGTCATAGCAACTAAAATATGCTAGCACAAAGCTATTATTATAATGCAACTCAAATCAGTAAAAAAAAGAACAATAATTATGTCAACAAATCATCAAAGAAAATCAAAATTTGCCTCATTTGTGTCACATAATACAATCTTTTTGAGGCATTTTATGAAACACACCATGCATATAGCAAACGAAAGTTGACAGGTTTATACACATATAAAATGAGAAACAATTTGATAAACCACAAACCATAATTAACATTGTACAATAATCTAAATAAAATACAAGTTCTAGAACTCATGTCAAATCTAGCGGTTTAGGAGAATCAAAAAATTAACACTACTTGTATTATGACTTTGAGGAAAAGAAAATATATTGATGAGTAGATAATGGTGACAATGAGAGAATAAAACTTTATAGGAAAAAAATAATATGAATAAATTACTTGTGTATGCTTTGAAGCTACTACCATCTCTATCAAAATTTTGAGGAGAAAAATAGAATGAAATATATTAATAAAAAATAATATATAAATTTTATTATTGATGCAACGATTTCTCTAATGTTAAAGTGAAAAAATAATATTCACTCTCACAACCATCCAGCCACCACTTCCATTCCGGGTGATCATCTCTAACCACCCTCTGAAATTTTGTGGTTGCCTATGCTTTCTGCCCAACACAAAATTCTGCACCCCACTATTAAACAAAACTTCACAATTTCACAGATAATTCTTGTCACATTTAGAGATCTCAAACCAACCATTTTCATTGTAGAAACCAAAATACACACTCAGTGGTTCCACCACTATAAACTATACAACAAACTGAGCTATAGTAAATCTTGGTAACACAAAATCTCATAAAGGATTTAAAAGTATATTCCAAGAGAAAAAAAACAACAAATTTATAATACAAATAGTTAGTGTCTACCTTTTAATTTGGAGTATGTGCATGTTTTCTTAAAGAATATAATCATATGAAACTTGAAAGCAAGTTCAAAGAATAGGTGCAGTTCATAAAAGCCAGTCATTCATTTAAGTTGGAGAAAAAAAATCCATTCTGGTTCAATTGAAAAAGCATAAAAAAATGACATTGAGAAAATAAGGCGAACAAATACAACTCCCCTTGATTAAATCAACAACACAGCATCACATTCCCTACTTATCTTCCTCCTTACCACTCTCCATGTATTATGACTTCTAGAACAATAAAAAGTCATTTAAAAACCATGGTATGAAGACAACAGTAACACTACATATCAAACCAAACAAACCCAGAATTGAAATCAAATAGAAGAATCCCAGGAAACCAAAAATCCAATAAAAATTGCATAACCAAAAAAAGGGAAAAAGAAAATCCAAACCAATGTAAAATGAAGATGAGAAAAACACTATATATCAACTATAAAAACCCAGAATTAGAACCAAATAGAAGAATCCAAAGAAACCAAAAATCCAATAAAAATTGCATACAAAAAAAAGGGAAAAAGAAAATCTAATTACAAAAATTTCATGATTCTTCTTTGCCATAGATTTGACAACAAAGGAAGAAGAAGAAAACGTGGAAATTTGCAAAGGAAAAAAAAAAACTTAAATCCAGAGCAACCCACAACCACAAACCAACAAAATTCCATGAAAACAAAAACAAAAAAACTTAAATCCAGAGCAACCCACAGCCACAAACTAACAAAATTCCATGAACAATTGAAGCAGATAGAGAGAGAGCGCAATATATAGAAATTAAGGAGAGTAAAAAACATGTTTTAATTACCTATAATTTGCTGACATAGAATATGATGGGCTGGATTGAGCGATGATGGAGAGGTAAAGAGAAATCGATGCAGTGGCGGTGATCCATGGTGGCGGCAGCGGCAGCGGCGGCTACTGGAGAATTTGAGTTTTGGGATGCAGAGAAAACAGAGGTTGTAGGGTTTAGACGTGAAGGCTGAAGAGGGAGTATACTTGTAGTGGGGTTCTAAATTGATATTAAAAAGAATATATATATATATATATATTTAAAAGGAAAAGGTAACGTGAAGGCTAATGGGTATTCCGAGGGGGGAAGTTAAATTGATAAATTTTAATACAATAAAAGGTTAAAAAGAATTAAAAAAAAAAAAAAAAGCGACATTGAAAATTGTGGAGTTAGCAAAGGTTCAATGAAACTTTATATTTTTAAATCAGATTTAAATTTTTTTTTTTTTAACTTTAGGGTTAAGGAAAAAAGAGAGAGAAGGGAAGAGAAACTCCTATTAGGACTCTTTCACTATACAGTTTAAAAAATTAATTTTTTTTATAAATTAAAATGATGATGTGAAAAATTGTGGGAGTTTCAGAGGCTTCGGTTTTATATATATATATATATATATATATATATATATAGACTAGGTGAACTTATTCCAATGGAGGCTAAAACTGCCATGTTTGGTAGCCCAGAACTAGGGAATCAGAATGCTGTTTCAATAGCTTCAACTGCATTGCAGTTATATGATTATAGCTTGAATAAAAAAGGTAAAGAATTTTACCCTCCACAATCAAATAAAGATTAGCTCAAAGCAATCACGTTGCCCATCAAATCACAGAAAGCTCATTGAAGAACACAACTTCAACCAGCATTAATAATATTTTTGATGGGTAATAATAACTTTACTTCATGTACAATGAACACAAACAAGGCAATGGCTCACATTAATTCTGGTGTCCCCATTCCATGTTTTCCCTCGACACCCACAACTCTAATTGGTTTGAAAAATTAGAGAGGGAAACCGTCTCTATCTTAATTAAGAGAATCGTTATTGATGGGGGTAATACCACTTGAAGGTGCCGTCGTCCTTGAAGGTGCCGTCGCCCTTCGCGTGGGTGACGGCACGGCAGGGGTGACGGCGCTGCTCCATTGATCACACTTGACCGTATCTCCAGCCGGCTCTGACGCCGTCATCCATGCGTCGACGGGGTGCACGGGTGACGGGGGAACGCTAAAAGGACTGGCATGCCTTGTCGGGCACGCCAAACGCTGAGATAGATATCTTGCACCCCACGCCATAGGGAATGGCTCCAGAGAGGAAAGGTTTCGTAAGGAACACGCATTAGGGCATGGCTCCGATCAGAGGTTATCTCCCCTGACACGCCAAAGTCCCAGCTCTACACTACTATAAATACCCCCGACCCTCATAAAAAGGTACGCATGTTTTCCTACCCCGACTCTAGCACTCTGGAGTTGCGAGCGATACTAACTTGACCGTCGGAGGGTCGTTGGCCGGTACCACACCGGTACTTCCCTTTGAGGTCTTTTCTACCCGTGCAGGTCCACCTGAAGCGCGCGAAGACCCTACGACTCACTGAGGGTGATTTTCGGCATCATCAGTTGGCGCCGTCTATGGGAAAGTTAGCACGTACTTAGGCTGTGTTCTGTGCTTTCCGGACAAAGAGTTGTATGGTACTCACGCGTTCGAGGGTTACCACCATGAACGATCAAGACAACGGACAACGCACCACGGCCCTTGAGAGACAAGTCCAGACTCTGGCGGCCGCGGTGGAGCGCCTCACAAAGCGCAACAATGACTTGGAAGAACAACTATTGCGAAGGGATGCGACGGCGGGCAACCATGGAGAGAATGAGGAAGGCAGCGCTCGGGAGAGGGATCATGGAGGCCCGGAGGGGAGCAATGCATTGACCCAACCCGAAGGGCAGGGGACAAGCCGTCCGTCGGCAGCTAACAATGATTCGCCCAGCACTACCGAGGAGCTGCGGTTGATGAGGGAGCGTATGGATTTTATGATGAACGCCCTCAAGGGACGAGTATCCAGTGACCTCGACGACCTCGTCCACCGTACAAACTCTCCATTCACCACGTACGTCATCATGTTCCCAACGCCGCCAAAGTTCCGCATGCCACAGATAGAAAGCTACGATGGATCCAAAGATCCACTAGACCATTTGGAGTCCTTCAAGACGCTGATGCACCTGCATGGCGTGCCGGACGAAATTATGTGCCGGGCATTCCCGGCGACGCTGAAGGGGGCGGCAAGGACTTGGTTCGGCAGGCTGACACCCGGCTCTATCGGTACCTTCAGAGAGCTGAGTGCTCAGTTCGCTACGCACTTCATCAGAGGCCATAGGTACAAGAAATCCACCGCGTGTTTGATGAACATCAGACAGCGGGAGGACGAGACACTCAGGTCCTATATAGCCCGCTTCAACAGAGAGGCACTTTCGATCGATGAAGCGGACGATAAGATACAGGTCGCCGCGTTCACCAATGGACTGAAGGAGGGCAAATTCTTGTTCTCTCTATACAAGAATGACCCGAAGACGATGTCGGAGGTATTTTACAGGGCAACGAAGTATATGAATGCGGAAGATGCATTACAGGCTCGGGGGGAGAGACCTCCCAAAAGGCGGGAAAGGCACGAGGACATCAAACAGGATAAGGGACGAAAGAAACCTCGGACGGAGGGCCGAGACAGTAGGCGACCGCAGCCCCCTGCCGGTAGGTTCACAAGCTTCACCCCGCTGACGGCCCCGGTCGACCAAGTCCTGATGGAAATCAAAGACGAGGGGTCCCTGACGTTCCTGGGAAAAATGAAGGGGAATCCCGATAGACGACCCAAAGACAAGTACTGCCACTTCCACCGAGACCACGGCCACGACACCGCCGATTGTTACGACTTGAAGCAGCAGATTGAGGCCCTGATCAGACATGGAAAGTTGCAAAGGTTCGTCAGCCGAGAGAGGACAGAAGTGCCTCGCCAGGAACAGGTCCCACGCCGGGACAATGAGCGCCCTCGACCGCCCATAGGAGACATAAGGATGATCATCGGGAGTTCGGCGGCCGTCGGATCGACAAAGAAAGCTCGGAGAGCCTACCTCAGGGCAGTACAGAACGTCCAGGCGGCGGGCGATGCTCAGAAGAGGCCGCGTGTCAGCAGCCCCACTATTGAGTTCACAGAAGAAGACGCCCAACGTCTTCATCATCCGCACGATGATGCCCTTGTCGTCAATATCCAGCTGGGAGATTATAACACATACAGGGTCCTAATCGACAATGGTAGTTCTGCGGACATCCTTTATTACCTGGCGTTCCAACAGATGCGGATCGGCAAGGAACGCCTGGTCCCCACAAATGTTCCACTCATTGGGTTTGGAGGGATGAGAGTTCACCCCCTCGGTGCCATCACCTTGCCTGTCACGATTGGAGAATATCCTCGACAGGTCACTAAAGACGTCACCTTCCTCGTCGTCGACTGTTCGTCCGCCTACAATGCTATCATAGGACGGCCCACCCTTAACGCTTGGAAGGCCGTGACGTCGACCTACCACCTGATGGTCAAGTTCCCCACCGAGAACGGAGTGGGGGAAATATGGGGAGACCAGGTCGCCGCGCGAGAGTGCTACGTAGCGATGGTAGAGGCAGACAACCA
Organism: Lithocarpus polystachyus; assembly: GCA_033629205.1. Classification (NCBI taxonomy): domain Eukaryota; kingdom Viridiplantae; phylum Streptophyta; class Magnoliopsida; order Fagales; family Fagaceae; genus Lithocarpus; species Lithocarpus polystachyus. Next base: position 4,660,642 of record CM066165.1, read on the forward strand.
CCTGCCGGCAATGAGCATAGAACAGCGGGTGGGGGCAGAACCCGCCGAAGAGCTCAAGGACATAGCACTCGACGAGTCCAGGCCAGAAAGAACCACCAGAGTCGGCGCTCTCGCTAGCCCGTCAGCTCGCCAAGCACTCCTGACTTTCCTCCAAGAAAACCAGGATGTGTTCGCCTGGAGTCACGAAGACATGCCCAGAATTGACCCTTCAGTCATGGTGCACAAGCTCAGCGTGTCGCCCACTTTCCGGCCGGTCCGTCAGAAGAAGCGAGTGTTTGCCCCGGAACGAGACCGGGCGATAGCAGAAGAAGTCGGTAAGCTACGAGATGCGGACTTCATCCGAGAAGTGTACTATCCCGATTGGTTGGCCAACGTGGTGATGGTCAGGAAGACTAGCGGGAAGTGGCGCATGTGTGTGGACTTCACAGACCTGAACAAGGCATGCCCCAAAGATGCCTTTTCGGGGTACAATCAAATCCGGATGGACGTGGCTGATCAGGAGAAGACCTCGTTTGTCACCAGCCAAGGTCTCTTCTGTTACAAGGTAATGCCATTCGGGCTGAAAAATGCGGGTGCCACATATCAGAGACTCATGAACAAAATGTTCGCCGACCAAATAGGAAGGAACGTTCAAGTATACGTCGACGACATGTTGGTAAAAAGCAGAAGGAAGGAAGACCACCTGGGGGACCTGAAAGAGACATTCGACACGCTCCGCTCCTACAACATGAAGCTCAATCCGGCAAAGTGTGCATTTGGAGTGGCGGCGGGGAAGTTCCTAGGCTTCATGGTGTCCCAAAGGGGTATCGAGGCCAACCCTGACAAGATTCGAGCCATAGCGGAAATGGCGCCCCCAAAGAGCACAAAGGAGGTGTAAAGCTTGAATGGGAAAGTAGCCGCCCTGAACCGGTTTGTATCAAGGGCGACAGATAAGTGCCTACCCTTTCTCCGCACACTGAAGAAATCGTTCGAATGGACGGGCGAGTGCCAAAAGGCGTTCGAGGAACTGAAAGCCTACCTCTCCTCACCCCCGCTACTGAGCCCCTCGCAGCCGGGAGATGAGCTCTTCCTTTACCTGGCCGTCTCCCCGGCGGCCGTCAGTGCGGCCTTGGTCAGAGAAGAAGACAAGGTTCAAAAGCCTATATACTACGCCAGCCGGGCGTTCCGCGGGGCGGAAGAGAGGTACCCGCCAATGGAGAAGCTCGCCTTCGCCTTGATCACAGCGGCCCGCAAACTCAAGCCATACTTCCAAGCTCACACCATTGTGGTCCTAACCAACAAGCCCCTGCGGCGAGCGATGCACAACCCCGAGGCGGCCGGTCGCCTGGCCTTATGGGCGATCGAATTAACCGAGTTCGACATCAGGTACCGCCCACGCACCGCCATAAAGGGACAGGCTGTCGCTGACTTTATTGCCGAATTCACAAGCGGCGAGGACCAGGGGGCAGACGAGCACCTATGGGCCCTACATTCGGATGGGTCGTCGACCAGACAAGCTGGGGGGATAGGTGTCGTACTTCGCTCCCCCGAGGGAGATCAGATCGAATGCATGATCCGCCTAGATTTCCCTACCACGAATAATGAGGCGGAATATGAAGCATTGATAGCTGGGATCGACCTCGCCAAAGCAACAGGGGCCACCAAAGTGGTAGCTTACTGCGACTCCCAGGTCGTCGTTAACCAAATAAGCGGAGAATACGAGTGTAGAGGCGACAGAATGAGAAGATATTTAGATCAAGCGAAGAGGAGAGTGGATGAGCTAAGGGCCGAAGTGATCCAAATACCCAGAGAAGAGAATGAGCAAGCCGACCGTCTTGCCAAAGCCGCTTCTTCCGAACACATGACCCCCCCCCCCGACAATGTGCTTTCCTTTGTGCAAATGACACCACTAATTGAGCTTATCAGTGTGCAGGAAATAGGCTCCGAAAACAATTGGACCACGCCGCTCGTCTCCTACCTAAAGGATGGCACCTTGCCGGACGAGAGAGAAGCCGCCAGAAAGCTGAAGGTCAGGGCCGCAAGGTTCGTGTTAATGGAGGACGTCTTGTACAAAAGGGGCTTCTGCCGCCCGTACTTAAGGTGTTTGAGCCCCGAAGAAGCCGACTATGTCATGAGGGAAGTCCACGAGGGAGTTTGCGGAAACCACTCGGGATCTCGATCACTGGCGCATAAGTTGATCCGGGCTGGGTATTACTGGCCTACTATGCTGAAAGACGCCCAAGCCTACGTCAAAGCCTGCGACAAATGCCAGAGGTTCAGCAACATTATCTGACAGCCGCCCGTAGAGCTAAATCCCATAACAGCCCCGTGGCCTTTTGCTCAATGGGGATTAGACATTATGGGTCCATTTCCGACAGCTATGCGGCAACTGAAGTTCTTGGTAGTAGGCATAGACTACTTCACAAAGTGGGTAGAAGCCGAGGCTTTGGCCACCATCACGGAGAAGAACGTGCGGAGCTTTGTCTGGAAATCCATCATATGCAGATTCAGAATCCCTAGGGTCCTAGTCTCGGACAATGGCAGACAATTAGACAACGGCCCCTTCCGAGAGTTCTGCTCACAACTAGGGATAAAAAACCACTACTCATCCCCCGCCCACCCTCAAGCCAACGGCCAAGTCGAAGTGACGAACCGATCCTTGCTAAAGATTATCAAGACTCGGCTCGAGGGGGCAAAGGAGATATGGCCTGAGGAATTACCCAGCGTACTTTGGGCATACAGGACGACGGCGAGGACCCCAACAGGAGAAACCCCATTCCGGCTAACCTACGGAAGCGAAGCAGTCATTCCGGCCGAGGTAGGACTCTCAACCTACCGGGTAAACGCTTACGACGAAGGAAGGAATGATGAGGCGTTGCACCTACGGCTGGACCTAATTGACGAAGACAGAGCAGTAGTCGAACAAAGACTCGCGCGGTACCAAGATCGCATGACCAAGCACTACAACTCCCGGGTCAAGCTCAGGGACTTCCGAGTCGGAGACCTTGTCCTAAGAAGAGTCATGGGCGCTACTAGAGACCCTGCCCAAGGAAAGCTCGGCCCCAACTGGGAAGGACCATACCGAGTCACGTCGTGGCATCGAAGAGGCACATACCACTTGGAAGCGCTGGAAGGACAGACACTACCCCATCCATGGAACGCCGAGCACCTACGAAAGTACTACCAATAAGAAAAGAGCAGCAGCTCCTACTTGTATTTGCCTAAATGTACCTCGAGGGCCCAACGGGCACCTTTTTCCTTTCTTAAAATTGATACAAGGTGTAGAAGTTTATTCAATCTCTCTTGTATTGTGCTTGGAACTTCAAACAGGTATGCCGAAGCGACACCTAAAAATCTACAAGGCATAAGAGCGTCCAGCGCCCAAGCTGACGGCTCATAAGCCAATCTATTTAATCTACAAGGCATAGGAGCGTCAGGCACCCAAGACGACGGCTCAAAAGCCAGCCTTAAATCTACAAGGCATAGGAGCGTCAGGCACCCAAGCCGACGGCTCAAAAGCCAGCCTTAAATCTACAAGGCATAAGAGCGTCAGGCACCCAAGCCGACGGCTCAAAAGCCAGCCTAAAATCTACAAGGCATAAGAGCGTCCAGCGCCCAAGCTGACGGCTCATAAGCCAATCTATTTAATCTACAAGGCATAGGAGCGTCAGGCACCCAAGCCGACGGCTCAAAAGCCAGCCTTAAATCTACAAGGCATAGGAGCGTCAGGCACCCAAGCCGACGGCTCAAAAGCCAGCCTAAAATCTACAAGGCGTAGGAGCGTCAGGCACCCAAGCCGACAGCTCAAAAGCCAGCCTTAAATCTACAAGGCGTAGGAGCGTCAGGCACCCAAGCCGACAGCTTAAAAGCCAGCCTAAAATCTGCAAGGCATAAGAGCATCCAACGCCCAAGCTGACGGCTCATAAGCCAATCTATTTAATCTACAAGGCGTAAGAGCGTCCAGCGCCCAAGCTGACGGTTCGGAAGCCAACCTAAAATCTACAAGGCCAGAGCGTCAGGCAACCAAGCTGACGGCTCATAATCCTATCTAAAATTTGCAAGGCATGAATGCCCGTCAAGCGCCAGAATAAAAGTCCTCAAAACGACGGCGCTATCCAAAGAGCCTATATTCCAAAGGCGAAAACAGGTAAAGCCTTCAAGCTGACGGTTCTTAAGGTGACGGCCCTAAAAGAATTCCACCCTAATTTAACAAGGCGCGAGCTCGTCAGATGCAAAAATTAGCAATCACATCCTAAAATATTCTCAAGGCATGATCTAATGCTGACGACCCCGTTGGAAGGTCGCGACGGTGTAAAAAAAAAAAAGAGAGAGAAAGTAAGAAAAGAAGCATTAAGTCCCAAGTAGGGCCACCGTGAAACAAGAAGAAGAAAGCCACGCGTAATTAATGAAAACAACATATTGTAAATTAAAGATCAGTATGTTACAAAAATTTTGTTCATACAAAAGCCCTCAAAATGACGGGGCACCGAGTACAAAAAGGAAAAGAAAAAAATTCTACAATGATCAAACAACGGGGGCATCTAGTGCAGCCTCGTCACCCTTGGGATCTTGGACCTCGTCGGCAGGAAACCCGTCAGGACTGGAAGGACCGGTTGACGGAACCGTTGAGGTCACAGACTTGTCCAGGGCAGGTTGGGCAAGGACGACACCGTCACCCCTGGTAGGGATCTCAGACTCGCGGAGGTCGTCATCCTCCACGAAGACGGTGTCGACCATGGGCGTCGACGGCACAGGGTCATCCAATGAAACCCGTGACAAGTCGAGGTGCGGGAAAAGAGACTTCACCTGTTTGAGGCAGTCCCCAAACCCGTCACCATAGTACACGGCACAGGAATCGATGAATGCCTGGGACGTCTTGAATTCCGCGACGGCATCACTTTTTGCCGTCTCCACCTGCCCTAAGAGAAATGTCAGTTCCTTCTCAGCCGTCACCCTAGCTTCTCGTTCCTGCTCGGCCTGACGGGTTCCCTCCTCGAGTTTCTCTTTCAGCTCCTTGATTTCCCCATTTAGGGTGCGGGACGCGTCCTTGTACTGTTCAAGCTCGTCAGTCAGGTTGGCAATGCGCTTCTTCTGACGGGCCAGAAGTTCCTCGTTCTTAGACCCCTTGACCTGAATGGCCCTCATACGGACCACGGCCTGTGACACAAAATTCCCGTCAGCATAGAGATATAAAAAGGTGACGGCACAAACAATAAATAGAAGCATACCCTGGCAAGATCAAAAAGGCCCGAGTCTCCTAGCTCCTGCACAGACTGACTGGCGCAGGAATCAGCCTCCTCCTTCCCAAGTATGGAGTCCAGCTGCTCCAAGGCGTACCCCTTGTGGGTAAGGATGCAGCGCCCCTCCTCTGGGATGACGGGACCTCGCGCCGACATCAATCCCTTGCCGACCCCATGCTTAGGCGACGGGAGCTTCGAGGAGTGGTCCCCGGGGGCGACCGCCACTTTCTTTGACGGGCGGTCTTCAGCCCCGTCACTTTTCCTTTTTGGCACGCCCTTTGAAATGGACGCAGACACTCCCTCCTTGCCTTTTCCCTCCTCCTTCTTACGGGCGGCGGCAGCTCGGATTTGAGCCCTCAGCTTGGCTGATTCCATCTCTGCAAGACGAGGACACAATGTAAGAATGCAAGTGAAAGTGACGGAGAGGATGGTTCGGTCATACTTACGTTGACGGGACAAATTGTTCAAACGGCGTGCCTCTTCCGTCGGCTTGGGTCCCCCACAGTAGGCGTAGAGGGCGTCAGGCGTAATCAGGTCACGACACTTCCTCTCCTCTAAGGGAATCCCCGTCACCTTGAGAATGAAGGCTTTCTGCTCCCGTGTGATCACCGGACGAGAAAAAGCTGAAAAAGAAAAGGAGAACGAACGGGTTAGAACCTTGGCATAAGCAAACTTACATGCAAGGCTGACGGTGACGACCTGATTCCCTGACGTGAGCCCAGGTGTTGTCAAAGCCATGAGGAATTGACCCCCACTCTTCCTGACGGCATACCCAATTGGTCCCCTCTACAAAAAAGTACCTGCCCTTCCATTTCCTGTTGGAATCGGGCATGTCTGACACTAACCTCAACTCTTTCTTCCTCGCAGAAAAATGGTAAATCCCCTTAGACGAGGCAATTTGGTGTGGACGGTAACACCAAAAGAACTCGTCAAGGGTTAGCTGACGGTGCCCGCCACTTAGACTCCCCCACAATATCTCGGAGCCGATGAACACCCTCCAGGCGTTGGGGGCAATCTGGCTGACGGATATCCCGAGATAGTTTGCCAGCTGACGGTGGAGTGCCGTCAGAGGCAACCTCAATCCTGCCGCGAACATGGCGTCATACATGCCAACGTTCGCGGTCTTCCCGGAGTAACACCTCTCCTTCTCCAGGGGAAGACGGATCGGGATATCGTCCGAAATTTGGTAACGGGCCCGCAGCAAGTTGAAAACCTTGTCTGTCATTGAAGGAAGAAAGTGATTAACCGTCCATTCTTTAGGAAGGATGAACGGACGGTCATCCCCTGAGCCTCCCGACGTGCTCTCCGAATTTTCATCTCCTGACGAGCCCTTATCACTCCCACTCTCCCTTGCGTCGTCATCTCCGCCTTTCCTTATTACTCCGTCGCCGCCCCCTCCCTCCTCGTCGCACGACTGAATCAACGATTCATCTTCTGACGACAAGGAAGAGTCACCTGACTCGTGGCCCGGCTAATAAACCTCGTCGTAGCCCGCCCCGTCGCGGACTGACGACTGTTCGCTCGACGTCTCCTCAGGCATCTTACTACCTACAAGCGACGGGGTCGATCTAAGAGCCTGAGTGACGGCCTTCCCAAAAACCTAAAAGCCCGGTATCTAGAACAAAGGAATTAAAAAAGAAAAGAGAGAATGGGGGGAGTAACTCACCAAGTAATGGAGGAAGTGCAAGGGAAGCTGACGGTATCAGACAGTAAGCGAGAACCAGAACGCAATTATAATCTCCTTGAGGTGACGGTTTCTCTCTCACCAGCAAAATCAGAATAAAAGAAGAGAAAAGAGGGAAAACAGAGATGTATATATAGGAAGCTTGGAGCGCGGAAGACGAAGCGACCTTCCCGTCCAGCTACATTCCAGTCCCTCTACGACACGTGTTCCGACACTAGGTCTGCTCGAGATGACTAGCCATTAATGCCTTGTCCGCCACACGCTGTACTCCCCAATCCGTCAGACTTGACCGACGGGATTAAGGAGTAGGGGGCAACTGATGGGGGTAATACCACTTGAAGGTGCCGTCGTCCTTGAAGGTGCCGTCGCCCTTCGCGTGGGTGACGGCACGACAGGGGTGACGGTGCTGCTCCATTGATCACACTTGACCGTATCTCCAGCCGGCTCTGACGCCATCATCCATGCGTCGACGGGGTGCACGGGTGACGGGGGAACGCTAAAAGGATTGGCATGCCTTGTCGGGCACGCCAAACGCTGAGATAGATATCTTGCACCCCACGCCATAGGGAATGGCTCCAGAGAGGAAAGGTTTCGTAAAGAACACGCATTAGGGCATGGCTCCGATCAGAGGTTATCTCCCCTGACACGCCAAAGTCCCAGCTCTACACTACTATAAATACCCCCGACCCTCATAAAAAGGTACGCATGTTTTCCTACCCCGACTCTAGCACTCTGGAGTTGCAAGCGATACTAACTTGACCGTCGGAGGGTCGTTGGCCGGTACCACACCGGTACTTCCCTTTGAGGTCTTTTCTACCCGTGCAGGTCCACCTGAAGCGCGCGAAGACCCTACGACTCACTGAGGGTGATTTTCGGCATCATCAGTTATAGTAGAAACCATCCTCCATATAGATTAAAATGAGTGGGTATGGTGAAACCACCAAATCAGAAAGAACCCACTTCTAATTTCTAAATGACCTTCAAAACATGCAAATCTATTATATAGTATACCCATCAACGACCCCCTCCAAAAGCCCTAATAGCTCAATCTGTAATGAAAATTTCCATTAATCACTATCTCATTTTGTCCCGCCAATGTATCAACTACCATCACTAACTTTCAGTACTTATACATCAAACAACCATGTAAACCAACTGCTGATGTCATTTTTATTTAACAATCTTTAAAGGGTATCTTCTTACATTGGTTAAGTTTCACTGCCTATATAGTATATTCCAAACAAGCATATGATTAAACAAAGACTATATATTGAATTTTCCGTTTACTAAGAAGAAAGAGAGGAAATTACTACAATGAATTTGACAACTTTGGACAAAATATTTTGAGGTGTGACAATGACAAGTAGTTAAAAGAAATCTTGAATTTTTCTGTTAAACACAAAGGAGAAAGACAGATTCATCTTACTCTTTGAAAAGAAAAGGATGGAGTTGAGAAGGTATGCAGAGCGAGCTCTATTAAAAAATTGACTTATATAAGTTCCTGCTTTGCTAGTTTCCTTATCCTGGCAGCTAGGCATGGTTTCAGTTAGCCTTTGGTATTACAAGCAATTCATCAACTGCCAGTCAAATTAATGTCTTTTTCTTTTTGCTCCTTTTTCCCTGATAAGGTGTTTGCTGATGATGAACATTAATTTATTTCATTTACTTGTTTTACTGAACATACCCTTAGACCAAAAAGGTAAAAACTTCAAAATTAAAACTAAGTGAAAATTCCAAAAAGAGCAATCACTCTCTGGGGCTTGCAGCCCAAAATGAATGGCAGAAGTATGGATTAATTATTCAAGGATGGTGTTTCATTTATGCATAACATGTTTTAAGTGTGACTAACACTCTTTTAGTTAATATTCTGCAAACATATTTTATGACTCAGATGTAGTCTTAATGTTCTATACGCTTGTTTCTGCAGACTTGGTTGTCATTGCAGAAAGGATGGCTAATGTTAAGCATAAGATATTTGTTTTATCAGGGAAGGGTGGAGTTTGCAAGAGCACATTCTCTGCCTAACTTTCATTCGCCCTAGCAGCTATGGACTTCCAGATAGGTCTACTTGACATTGACATTTGTGGCCTGAGCATCCCAAAGATGCTTGGCCTAGAAGGTCAAGGAATCCACAAGAGCAACCTCGGCTGGTCTCCTGTCTATGCTGATGGTAATATCGTGGTCATATCAATTGGATTCATGCTTCCTGGCCTAATGAAGCTGTCAGATGGAGGGGCCCTCGCAAGACTGGGCTTATCAAGAATTTCCTGAAGGACGTGTACTGGAATGAACTTGATTTTTTGGTTGTTGATGCTCCTCCCAGGACCTCAGATGAGCAGATCTCAATTGTTCAATGCCTTGGGGCTACTGGAATAGATGGTGCAATTATTGTCACCACTCTGCAACAAGTCTCCTTGATTGATGTGCGAAAAGAAATCACTTTCTGCAAAAAAGTTGGAGTTAAGGTTCTTGGGGTTGTTAAGAACATGAGTGGCTTGTGCCAGCCATTGATGGATTTCAAGTTTATGAGGATGACAGAGACATGTGAACATATAGATATTTCGGAGTGGGTTAGGGAATATCTTAGAGAGAATGCACCAGAACTTCCAAATTTGATTGCTTGCAGTGAAGTGTTTGATAGTAGCAGTGGTGGTGCAGAAAAAATGTGCAGGGAAATGGATGTGCCTTTTCTTGGGAAGGTGCCATTGGACCCACAGCTTTGTAAGGCTGCTGAAGAAGGTAGATCCTGCTTCATTGATAATAAATGCCAGTTGAGCGCTCCTGCATTGAAGATCATCATAGAAAAACTGATTGAAAATAATGGATTCTTAAGAGTGTTGGTAGATAGTGCATAGGCTGTTAGCTTCAGCTTGTGGTCCTTATGTGGATCAAAATTCTGTGTTTTTTTGTCCCCTTTTCTGTTTAATGATAGCATGGATTCTTTAGCTTGTGGCTTTTGAATTACTTGGCTTATATGTATTTATTCAAAACATGGCTGCTACGTGAATATAATGATATTTAACCTCTGGAGTTTTGTGGCCGTGCGTTCTGCATAGTCCTTGGAAATGTTTTGAAGTGATTTGGGATAATTGGTCTCTGATGCATACACCAAAAGCATTTGTTCTCACTTCAAAGGTTCTTCTAAAATGCAAGCAGCAATCATCTTTAATCATCCTTAATCAAAGGATTAACCCTTGTATCAGCCACGATGATGGTTCCATACCATATTAGAATGGACATTAGTTTCTAAATTTAGAGGCCTACAATGATTAAAAGACACTCTGCTCTGATGCCCGATTGTGATGAGTTGATTCTTAACAAAAATGGATGTATGAGACACTTGTAATATAGTTATCTTCTTCTCCCATAAGGCCAACTACTTCATCCGTTTATCTTGCTCTGCATTAAAATTTCATCAACATATTTGTGCTTGATTTTGATACATTTGGCCACTATCACATGTATCATGACGCTAATAAGAAGCATATGATATGCAGTTGTTAAATAAATTCTGTGTAGACCAGAGGGGTGGCACTAGCGGTATTCGCAGTGCGGTTTTGGACCATTTTAAGCACCGCACTGCACTTTGTTGTGCAGTTTGGTCAAAATCATAACCTGCACAAGGTAGGTTGCTTTCAGAATGATATTACATAGGAAAGCTACAATACTAGAATCTAATTGATACTAATCTCATTTTACAGGCTGGTGTGAACTTAGGAAGCTCCAAGAGATAGACCTCAGCTACAATAATTTTGAAGGGACACTACCTTTATGTATGGCAAACTTGACATCACTTCAAGTATTGGATCTCTCTAACAATCACTTCAACGGGAACATTGCCTGGTCCCGATTACCAAGTTTGACATCTCATGAGTGCCTCTCTCTGTCAAATAACGACTTTTTGATCCCAGCCACAATGTCCACCTTTTCTAACCTCTCACATCTTAAGGTCTTCTTAAATGATAACAATAAAATTGCCTTTGAACCTAATGCTCATACTCGGATTCCAACCTTCCAATTTCGGGTTTTGAATCTTTCTAACGGACTCAATGGCACAACTCCTAGATTTCTTCATTACCAATATGAGTTGGTAGTGATTGATCTCTCTCACAATAATTTGGTTGGAAAGTTTCCCACTTGGTTGCTAGAAATCAATACAAAATTGGAGTCCCTTTTCTTAAGTAATTACTCTTTCGCAGGGCCTTTCATGCTGCCATATGATATTAGTCACAACATTAAATACATAGATATTTCATATAATCACTTACAAGGTCCAATCCTCATAAACTTTGGTTAATTTTTCCAAATTTAGTATCTTTAAACATGTCTAAAAATGCATTTCAAGGTAGTATACCTTCTTCTTTTGGGAAATTGGTTTTCTTACAATCTCTAGACTTGTTTGGGAATCATTTATCAAGAACAATACCAATGCATTTCGCAATGGGCTGCCACAACTTAACATTTCTCAAATTGTCATATAATAACTTCAGTGGCCAAATATTTCCCACCCATTTCAATCTCACTAGGTTATCATATTTACTTTTGGATAACAATGACTTATCGGGAATGATCCCAAATAGCATCTCAATGTTAAATACTCAGGGTGAGGGTTTCGGCTAAAACTCAAGAAATAACTTGCATCTTGAAAATGGAAATTCTCACAACATACTTCCTCATCTTTAGTGCTAAATTTAAATTGCTTCTTCAAGATTGCATTTTACTTGCTATCGTAACTTGAATATTTTATTCCAAGAAGTTTACAAAAGGAAACCTAGATCAGTAAGCATGCAATGGAATTTGCTATAAGCATCGTGACATTTCACTATATCAATACAAATGAACATATGAGAGTTTCAAACTAAAATAAGAAAAAAAAAATTTGAGGACCTCCTCTTTTTTGTCTAATATAGTTCTAAAAATAATGGTTTTGATCAAGAAAATATTTGTACTATGGAAAATTACAGGGTATTCGCGGAATACAATTGACAAGATTCTTCAAATCAGTAAAAAAAAAAAAAATATGCAAGTTACCTACCACATTGGACTTACTCTCAAGTGGTTTGAAGGGTGCCATAGGTAGGTAACTTGCATTTATTTCATATTTTAAGCAAAATTCACATTCGTAGCAACCGTAAGAACTCAAGAATATGCTCTTTTTAGCAAAAATGATGAGGTAAGTATTATTTTTAAAAAGAGAACAAAAATCCTAGAGATGCCCTGTGGGTGGAAGCTAAACTCACATTGCTAGCGGTTTCAACAGAAGAAAATAAAGGGTTATGCCATGTTACTTTTGAGGGAGATGCACAATTTTATGCCATAATGCAGAACCTTATGAGAATATTGTTTCATGGTGTGTTTTCTTGCAATATGTAGGTCTTATAAATGTGTGGAGGCCTCCAAATATGAGAGAGGGTAGTCTATGAGACGATCTATTATGATAATTTCTCCCATATATGAAGGTTGGTATTGTGCAATCAGCATGGTGTATTTCATATATGCTATTTAATATCAAACACACAATTTTTTTTTCCCTTGAGTTTTTGGGATTTCTTTTTGGAAAATGTTAAAGATACTACACATGATAAACAAATGTGATTAAAATATTTTAAAAACATAATAAATGAGTATTTGATTTTTTTGGTGATTAATGATACATCATTTTATAAAAATAATATAATAAAATTTATAGTATCTTTAGCATTACTCTCTCTCTTTTCTATAAAAAGATATAAGCTCGGCTCAGTTGTTATCTCGTTGCACGAATATCGCCTCTTGTCCTTTGTTACTTAAAAAAAAAAAAAAAAAACACTCTTTGGTAAAAAGCGCATAAACTAGTCCATTCCAGTATTTTTTTTTTCTTTCCTCAAAGAAAATGGAAAAATTTCTTCTACTTTTTTTTTTAGTAAAAAAAAAATAAAAAAAGCACTCATGGTGTTGGATGGAAGATTCGATGGACATGAAGCCTTCGGTTGTCATGGTCAATGTAATTATCTCAAATAATGCACAATTCATAATGAGCAATACTTCAGAATACAAACACAACAATTTTCACAATTTTTTTTTACAAGAATTGAGTTGACAAATTTTTATTAATTATTATCTAATAGACATCACTTTCTTACTGCCATTAATAACTTGCCACCTACGTGATTGTAAATTCTTTTTATAAAATTATTTGCGTATGTAAACTCTTGGTCATATGGAAAATTATATCTTAATAAGTATTATGTTCTTGGAAAATGTTTCGTTGTGATGGTTTGCCTAAGCCATTGACGTTATTTGAGGAGATCTAGACTCAACAAAAGGCCAAAGCATCAATTGTCATCTCTTAACTCGTATTTATTGCCTTCTTGGAAAAAATTTTCATAATAAATTTAGTCTATATCACTAGTATTACGTACTTCGCATTATTTGAGATAACTTACAACATGAGAATTGAACAAAGTGCCAGTTATTTTATAAATCATATCTAGTGCCTTCTTGTAAACTCTTTCATAGTGAATACTAGTCTATATCACTAGTATTATGAATTTTAAATTATTTGAGATAACTTAGGCCATGAGAGTTGAAGAAAGCAACAATTGACCTTTTTTAACTTGTATTTATTGCATTATTGGAAAGTCTTTCAACACACACACAAAATGTAAGTCTATCATTATCCTTGATCACAATCTAATTGAAAAAATTGTGCGATCTAAATGGTGTATTTCTTACATTGCTATCTAATAATAACCACATTTATGATTTTTTCCTTGGGTTTTTAGGGTTCTCTTTTCTTTGAAAAATATTATATTTTACTACATAAAATTTTATAGATTAATGGGGTAATAAGTGTGACTGGTGGGTTATAAAATTTTAATTAATGAGTGTTTGAATTTTTTTTTTTTTTTTTTTTTTTTTTTTTTTTTTTGTGTGTGATTTGTGACACAACGGTTGTAAAGACAATATAGTAAAGTCTAGGGTCGGACTGTGACAATTTTATGCCTAAGGCAACGATTTTATTTGTGGCTTTTTATTTTATTTTATTCAAATATCATTTAGATGTCATTATTAAATTTAATATTGTAACTCTAGTTTTTTAATTTCATTTTTCTTGCTTTTTTATATACAAAATTACTAACTATGTTTCTAAATTTAAGTTTTTCTAACATCTACTTTTAAATTTTGAGCCGACTTTGGAGTATCATGTGATAGCATTTCAATGTTTGATATATAAAAAAGAGTATTAATTTCCCTCTAAAATGAGGTGAGTTTATTTGCTTTTGTTATATAAAACAACATGCTTTTAATGTGGTACTATCTTTTTGCATATGACTTTTATGAGTTTTCTTTTAAAATGATGTGTGCAACATAGTTTCCCCCATTGCAAATGAAGCAGGGATGCTTCAAAATTTTATTGTTTGCTAGTTGTTTCTTTTTTCTAAGTTTGATAGGATTTTTTTCATTCATATATAAGGATAATCAATCCATGCTGTTTAGACAGCATCTATTTTCAATAGGTCTGGAATGCTTTGATTGAATGCAACTTCATGTTAAGTTGGCACTTGTCATTATGCTGAGGGAATGGTAGGTATATAGCTTCAGATTTCACTGTTTAGTGAAATTCCATTTTCAAGGTGCAATTTTACTCTTTGATATACTAATCAAACCGTTCAATGTTTTCCCAAGTGGCGCATTCTTTGTTAAGAGAATTGAAATATTCTTAAGTGCCACATCAGAGATAATAACAAATTAAATTTTGACTTTTTGTTTCATTTGGTTCAATGTTTCAAGAACTTTCATATTGAAAAATAAATATTCTTAATTTGATTCCTTTGGTTTAATGTTTAAAAACTTTTCCTCCCTTACACATTCAAATTTTTGCATTTCAATTCACCATTTTCTGCCTTAAATAAAGTGATACATGGTGAAAGAAAATTGAAATCTAATTTCCAAATTTGATTTTGGTATTGAGAGAGAGAGAGAGAGAGAGAGAGAGAGAGAGAAATTATCTAGTGTGTGGTCATGTGAAAGAGTGGATGGCTAATATTGACAATCCATTGTGTGGGAGAGAGACATATAAAAAATTGAAATCTCAAGTCATTACGAGAAATTAACTTGAATGATAATTTGATGCATTCATATAATTTTATTTTTGTTTAAAAATTTAGGATTTCATATCAGTGTGGTTTTTATTATTCCTACCATTTTAGAGGTCTTCTTGAAGTGAGGGAGTTCACATTGTTTTTAATTATAAAAAAATAATTATTAATTTAAAATTTTTGCGACCCTAAGGCTAGGCAATAGCTTAAGTGGCCTTGCCCAAGGGTCAACCCCGCTCTTTGCACCAATATTTTTTAGGCGAAAAGCACATTTTAGTTCCTACATTTTCACACGATTCCCACTTTGGTCCCTATCTTTTATTTTCACCGCTTATAGTCCCTAAAATCAAAAAAGTGATCTCGTTTTGGTCCCTACCGTCAATGCCTTAACGGCAAAATCCTAGGTGGCAAACGGAACACTTTACTAGCTGACATGGCGCTGATGTGGCAGTGATGTGGTGATTAAAATATTATTAAAAAAATATTATTTGGCATTTTATATGCCACGTCAGCATTTAAAAATTTTTTTAAGCCATTTCAGAAAATTTAAAACCAAAAAAGAAAACAAATTAAAAAAAAAAAAAACTTGAATCAAATTAAAAAACGGTTTCAAAAAAAAATCTAATTAAAAAACAAACAATTACATTATTATTTTTTCTTTTTTTTGGAACGAAGAACACGAAGAACCCAGGCTCTGACGATTCCATTCTGCCATAAAACCCCGAGTCCTTCTTGTAAAAATGCATAGATCCTCCTTTTCCTTTGGAGCAACCGTCTATGCGGCCCATGAGCTCAGAGAAAACCTCCAATAGCGTCCTGCCACGGCCGAGAAAACTACAGTGATCGCGATAAGCAGTGATGATACTATCTTTCTTCGTGATCGCGGCCTCCATTTCGATGGCGACGGCCTCTTGGCCGTCGTATAGGTGGCAAAACCCGCGTATTAGTTTGCCCTTGTAGAGCAAGTAGGCAGCAATCTCCATGCGTCGCATCATCGCCATGTCGAGGATAAAGGAGAGGAACTCCGATGGCGTGGTCTTGACAGAGTGCGACGACAATTCGCATTTGTGGGAGGTGAAGGGAACGGAGGTCTCGATCGTGAGGGTTCTAGTGTCGTCGGTCGAGAGTTGATGGGGGAGATTTGGGGAGAAGAAGGTGGAGATAGGGCAGAGGAGATTGGAGCGCGAGGTTGAAGAAGCTACGTGTGCTAAGGCCATCTCAATCGTTTTGGATGATCGTTCTGGCCCTATGAAGAGAGAGAGAGAGAGAGAGAGAGAGTGAAGAGGTGAAATGAAATGAGATTATCGATTCTTCGTTCTGGGTTCTTCGTGTTCTTCGTTCCAAAAAAAAGAAAAAAAATAATAATTTAAAGGTTTGTTTTTTAATTAAATTTTTTTTTTGAAACCGTTTTTTAATTAGATTCAAGTTTTTTTTTTAATTTATTTTCTTTTTTGGTTTAAATTTTTTGACATGGCTTTTAAAAAAATTAAAATGCTAACGCGGCATATAAAATGCCAGATAATATTTTTTAAATAATATTTTAATCACCACATCACTGCCATTTCAGCGCCACGTCAGCTAGTAGAAGGTTCCGTCTGCCATCTAAGATTTTGCCGTTAGGGCACTAACAATAGGGACCAAAATGAGATCATTTTTTTGATTTTAGGGACTAAAAACGGTGAAAATAAAAAATAGAGACCAAAGTGAAAATTGCGTAAAAATATAGAGACTAAAATGTGCTTTTCGCCTATTTTTTAATTTATTTTTTCATGTTGAAGGTACATCCTTATATATTTTTATAATATTCATAGCATTTTCACCTCTTTAGTGAAAGCACATATCCTTTTAAGTCTTTTGCCTTTTCTCAATGAAAATGAATAATTTTTTTCCACCTTCTATGTTAGTCAAAAATCAAATTCCAAGGTGGTGGGTGTAAAGATATAATGTATGTCAAAGTCTTCAACTCTCGTGGTCTAGGTTATCTCAAATAATGCAAAATTCATGATACTAGTGATATAGACTAGCATTTACTATGGAATACTTTCCAAGAAAGTACTGGATACTTATTTATAAAAGGTAGTTGATTTGTTGAGGTCTAAGTTCTCGGTATTTAGTTGAGTCCAAGTCTTCTAGAAGTTAAGGGAAGCCTTACTAATTGCCCCAAATCTTTGGCCTTAATTTTCTTGAGTTTAGGTATTCTCAATTAATGGAAAGCTAGTAGTACCAATAGACTAGTCATAATTAAACATTTTCCAAGATAGTACTAGATACGAAATTAGGATCAGCACCATTCAAACCAAAGGCTTTGGCCTCTTCTTGAGTATATGTTGCATTCTGGCTCTATCGTTGCCTGCCTTTGTATTAGTAGTGGATGTAGCTTTCCTGCTTGTTGAATGGATTAGACCAGAATTAAGATAGAGAGGAAAACATGAATGAATTAGATAGAAACAAAAATAAATAAATAAATAAATAAATAAGTGTGTCATTTTTCTTCTATTTCTTTTATTTTTGTCTCTCACGGATCTAAGAATTTGGTAAATTTCTGTAAAAAAGTGCAACAACATTATGAGATCAACCAAAAGTCAAATTTCATTTGTGTGAAACTATATTAGTAAGGTTTACTTCCCTCAATCAAAGTATTTACTCATCAAAAGAAAATAAATTATTTTCTTGCAACTTTTTTACTTGGAAAAGATCGCCATCGTAGCTGGGTGGAAAGACACCATGATGCGAACTGCGAAGTCTTAGTCTAGGTAATCTCAGATAATGGATGAACATGACTCAGCCGACAAAGAAAGTGATTGCTGTGAGTGGGAAGGTGTCAAGTGTAACATCACTATGAAGCATTTTGCAAGAACGTATTACATACAAATTACAAAAACACCATTGCCGCCAAAAATATGACTTAAGTTCAACAGGCAATATATATATATATATATACGGCTTTCTTACTCAACAAGAAATAACAGCTAGCAGTACAATTTAATTTCTATATACAACGTAGCTCGGAGTTTTTCTTTCATCAGCAAACGTTTTCTTCTAACAACTCTCATAAAAGGTTTCAGAAGAGAAAAATGATGATGATGGGGGAAACATGGTCTCAACTAGGCTCACTGATTGCAACCGCAATGTTTCTTTGGGCCATGTTTGACAAAATACCTCACCATCTTCGTAGCCTAATCCTAAGTCATACTAATAAATTGACTAGTTTTATGTACCCTTATTCCAAATTAAGTTCCCTGAATTCACTGGCAAGTATCTTAAGCGTAATGAAGCCTATGCTGCCATTGAAACATACCTCAGTAGCAAGTCCTCCAGCGAAGCAAAAAATCTTAAAGCAGCAGTTGTCAAAGACAGCAGTCAACCTGTACAACTGAGCATGGACGAGAACGAAGAAGTTACAGATGAATTTGAAGGCATGAAGGTTTGGTGGGGTGTAAAGGAAATCCCCCCAAGAACACAGTCATTTTCTTTCTACCCAGAGATGGAGGAGAAGAGGTATTACAAGCTCACATTCCATAAATCTCACCGAGAAACTCTCTGTGGGAAATACATCAATCATGTCCTGCAAGAAGGAAAAGCAATAACGGTGAGAAATCGACAAAGGAAGTTGTGCATCAACAATCCTAGTCAGAATTGGGGTGGCTGCAAATCAACCAAATGGAGCCATGTCACTTTTGAGCACCCAGCAAGTTTTGACACTTTGGCCATGGACTCGAAGAAAAAGGAAGAAATCATCAATGACCTTATTAAGTTCAGTGAGGGAAAAGAGTATTGTGCTAAGATTGGCAAGGCCTGGAAGCGTGGCTATCTACTCTATGGTCCTCCTGGAACTGGTAAGTCTAGCATGATTGCTGCTATGGCTAACTACTTGAACTACGATATCTATGATCTTGAATTGACGACGGTTAAGGACAACACGGAGCTGAGGAGGCTTTTGATCGAGACGACAAGTAAGTCTATTGTTAGGTTCTAAGGATTAGGAACTAATGTATTAGAACTTCAATTTGTAATGTTGGCAAACCATGATCAAAACAATGTTTAGTCTTGTGTTAGACTTACTCAAAGTATGGCTCTTCATGTAAAGTTGGAATCGAGTTTTATGTAGAATTCACTGTGCACTTTCTGCCAGACTCGATTGATCGAAAATTAGACTCGATCGATCGAAAATCGTGCAGATTGTTTTTCTGCAGAATTTTCCAACTCAGCCCTAGCTCATTTAATGTATAGGGTTTTATGTTTTGCCCTAAGTTTATAAGGGAAAACCCTAGCCACGTTTTCAAGGTTCTGTTTTGCTGTGTTTGTGAATCTCATTATGAGATCTAGAGGTATTTGCCTTCACATACACTTAGGGTTTCCAAACTCAAGACTTATGTCAAGAGCTTGGTAAATCAAACAGTTGCAGAATCAAAGATCTTAAAGAAATACAAGCAGGTGCGCTTGTGGATTGCTGAAGAATTCAAGAAAGAATGAGTCCGTGGTCTCGGAGCTATCATGGGGTCGTGGTAGTAAGTTTCCTACACTTGGGTAGCAATAGGATGTTAGTGGTCTAAGTCTTATTGTGTAAACATCAATTCTTTCATAGTGGATTCAGTTTACATTGAGGATAGCTAGGTTAAATCCTCCCCAGGTTTTTTATCGGTTTGGTTTTCCTGGGTCATCAGATCTTTGTGTTCTTTTTTTTCCGCTGCTTTATTGTTTTTGTTTATTTTGTGTTAACCTAGATTTAATTAAATTACCTAAGTTAATCACTTGTCTAATTCTCTAGGTTAATCTGTTGGGTTTAAGGGGTCTAAACGATCTGACATCTATTATTGTGATTGAAGATATTGATTGCTCACTTGGTCTTACGGGTCAACGAAAAGAGAAAAAGGATCAAGAGAAGGATGAGGAAAAGAAGGACCCCGCTAGTAAAATGGCCAAAGGAGGAGAAGAAAGTAGTAGTAAGGTCACTCTCTCTGGTTTGTTGAATTTTATAGATGGGCTTTGGTCAGCTTGTGGGGGAGAGAGGATTATTGTTCTCACCACTAATTATGTGGAAAAGCTTGATCCGGCTCTCATTAGGAGGGGACGTATGGACATGCACATAGAAATGTCCTATTGTGGCTTTGATGCGTTCAAGGTTCTTGCCAAGAATTATTTGGATGTTGACTCACATGAATTGTTTGCGACCATTGACCATTTGTTGGAGGAAACCGATATGACACCTGCTGATGTTGCTGAGAATTTGATGCCTAAGTCACAGAATGAAGATGCTGAGACTTGTTTAAAGAAATTGATTGAAGCTATTAAAACGGCCAAAGAGGAAGCAACAAAGAAGGCTGAGGAAGAGGCACGGTTAAAGGCAGAGAAAGAAGAGAAAGAGAAGCAAGAAGCTACTCAAGAAGATGTGAAAGTTGACGAGTCTTTAGCTAAAGATGTCAAAGAGAATGGTGTTGATGTTGGGAAAGATGACAAGACATTGGGTAAAGAGGTGAAAGAAAATGGAGTCACCGCCTGAAGTAAACTAGGATACAATTATGACTGAATTTGTTCTTGTGTGCTCTGCATTATGCATATTAAAAGCCATCATTTGCCATATTGATGCTTGAAGAATGTGAAAAGATGTGTAATAGTACTATGGTGGTTAGAACTACTAGTCTACTAGGCTGTAGTGTGTAGATGTTTGTATGTTTTTAGTTTGTTTAATAAGAATTACTCTGTTCCTATAAGACTCAATAAGAACTACTCTGTTCCGATAATATATGAATCAAGCGGGACTCATCACCTTTACCATACTGTTCATGCTTCTTTTTCTTTTTCTTTTTTATATAAAAAGAACAGATGAGAAGTCAAAGCAGCGCCAAGTATTTGTAGATTGTAGTACTGTTCTAGGCTCCTAATTATTTTTTGAATATAGAAAAATAAATTACTGCCAAAATAGAAGTCAAAAGTTTTTTTTATTGTTAAGTTACACATGCACCCAATGATTCTTAAACTCAGGATCTCACAATCCAACTAATTATTGTGGTAGACAGAAGTGCCAGTTGAGCTATGGCCTATAGCCCATTATTAAAAATAAGATCTGCACTGTATTTGATATATCATTTATTCTTAAAGTGTTTTTATGATATAAAACATATTTTCTGCAAAGGTATTCGTTAAAATACTGGGATTGCTTTCTCTTTCATGCTTGTGTTTTCTAGTTCCCGGCTCTCTCTCTCACATAAAGTCTTAGTTACATCTTCTATTGCAGCCAACTCTATTGACATTCTTATCGACAAGAAAGGATATAAGCACTTGTAGAAAAAAAAATATTATTATTATTATTATTATTATTAATTTTATTGATGGACTCGTTGGCAAATATTTTTTACAGTAACATTAGTTACGTGACCTGTTATTTATTATCAGCAATTTTTGCTTGTGTTTACTAAATCGTGTTGTGTTAGGACATATTTGTGCACATACTTAGAAGCTTTCGTTAATGATTGCTATTTCTATTTCTATTTCGGCTTGCTTAAATTGATCTCTAGCTGGCCCTCAATTGCTTTTATACATTCCGTTGCAGAGCGTTTTTCCTGGCATTCTTTAAGGGGATAAGTCAGACACTCTTCTGTACAGTTCTGTTGACAATGGCAAGAAGATATGTTGGAATGATAATTTTCATTCCAAGGTGAGGGAGCATATAAGATTTGTTGCACGTCATGTTTCAGATTTTGCATAGTATGTCTTTGTTAATTGCTATGTGAGAGTCCTCCTTAAACTTCTCTTGGGTTAAGATATCCATAATGGCTTAATTGTGCTGTCTTACAAGAAATATAATTTTCACTTATACCTATAAAAATATTATATAAATTTCATTTATGGTGTAAATGTAATTGGTATGCTTTATAAGAACATGTTATTTCAATGAAGGTTCCAGTTTGATCTCTCTTTCTGGGTTTGTCTATATGAATTGTGAAATGAGTTGTTAGTAGTGGTAAGCTTTTATTATCCTTAGGTTCTTGAGGCTGCTAAGCACCTTCATTTGAAGGAACACACTGTCCTAGATGGATCTGGAATTTTTTTCAAATTAGCTGCCCCAGTGGAATGCAAGGGTATTGTTGGTTGTGATGGCAGGTGATTACTCTCTTGGATTGGTCTATTAGTCATACAAACCTAACTACTTGGTTACATTCTTCTTCTCAGTGCTTGGATTTCTTTATATATAACTAAATTTTGTTAAAAATTCTTAGTTAAATATGCTTAAATTTGCTAAACTCCAGTACCCAGCACTTTAAGCACCCATTTTCCTCAAACATTATTTCAGCTAGCTAGCTTGATGATTGAAATATTGACATTTTATTAGCTATATAGTAGTAAATCTCTGCTTCCATTTTACTACATTATTTTAGCTAGCTAGCTTAATGATTTAAATATTGATCATTTAAATCTCTAATTTAAATGCAAGTTCATGATAATGAGCATTTTACAAACATGTTATAATTTTGGGGATTTCCATTTGAATTCTACAAATTAAATTTCCTTAATATCATGACAAAAATGATAGATATATTGTAGCACCAAGCTTCCCAAAGTAACTATGAAACTACATATTATTCATTGTGAGCCATAAAATATCCAATACCAATTCATATTCAAAAACCTCACCCAAAGCCACATGATGGGGTTGTCACACAGACGAGGTAATCACCAATATCATGGCCAATGACAAAACCACATCAAAAGCTCACAAGTTAAAGTATTTGAAATACACAGTTCACTTCCAAGTAATTTCATAAAATATTTCAAAAAAAAAAAAAAAAAAAAAAACAGTTCCAAAACCATGACTCATTGGAGATAACACACACACATATATATAGACACATACACACATTTAAGACATCCAATTCACATTCGGCCATTTCAAAGACATTGAAGAAATGAAGAGTTTTACTAGGGACACCAAATTTTACACACAAAAAAGGAAAAAACAAAATTGCACGCCACTCATATTTCAGTTTACTTGAAATACGCTACAATATAAAAGCTAGCTGTGAGAGGGCGTGGACTTTTTTTGTGCAATTTGAGTGTGTGTGTGTGTGTCTATATATATATATGGGCAAGACTTAGGTACAGTACTTAGGTGCTATTCCTTAGGTTCCCATCTTAAGATTCTGCCATTTGAATTTTTGCACATAGGATGAAAATATATTTTTTAGTTAAGTAGCCATATGGCTGAATTTTAAAAAGGGAACCTAAAAAACAGTACCTAAAGTACTGTATCTAAGTTTTGTCATATATATATATATATATATATAATGAGTAGGTTTGGCAAATTTTACACAAATCCGTTAACCCAACTATGACCCATCTAATTTGTGTATGTCCTAACCCCCAATTAAACACTTGGGGTAAATGGGTCTTAATGGATAACTCCACTAAGTACCCACTAAACCATGTAAAACTCAATACGTTAAAAAGAAAATAAAAGATAAATCCCTAACTTAACCCAGCAACCAAGTGAACCAACCTAGTTGCTAGACATCCTCTGTTCTTTTTTCTCATTGATTTTCTTGGGGTTTGTTTTCACATTTCCATAGCTCAATTTCATGAAAATTTTTTGATTACCTCTTGATTTAGTTGGGAAAGAAGAGGAAAATTAGTTGAGAAAATTTTGGTTAAGAGATAGAGAATTCTATAGAAGAAGAGCACATTTTGTTCAACAATTGGTTGATATTTTCTTGTAATTGATTCATGGTCGAAGCCTTCTCAATCTTTTTAAGAGGTTCTGATTTTTTTTTATTCTTTTAGTTTATTTTATTATTGACATTTTTTGTTTTAGAGAAAATGTGGTGAGAAAATTGTGAAACTTTGTTAGATCTAAGAAAACATATCAAAATAAAGCCTACTCTAAATTTAACTTGAGTATTTGAGTGATTTTCACTCTTAAATTGGAATTGTGTGTAAGATCGAAGTGAAAAAGTGAATTTTTTTTATTAGTTTTCTTAGAAACCCATTAGTGTATGAAGTTTACTTCTGTTTTCTAAGTTTTATCAGAATGAAATAGTGGATATATCAGCTTTCTCAAAAACAACTGTGGGTATTTCGGAAATTTTATTTTGTTTTTCTCAGGTTTTTTGGAAGCCAAACATTGGGTGAATTTTCCTTTTATTTATTTTTTTATTTTTTTGAAAACGTATATTAGTTTAAAAAAAAGGTAAAAATACAATGGGTGTTTAGGTAATAATTCTCTTTAGTGAAATATATTTTGGTAATTTACAAGTTTTTGTTATTTGTAAGTAAATATATAAATATATAAATCTAATAATGGGTTATATGGGTGGGTTGAGTCCCGCCCAAATTATAATAGGTTAGGTAGGTAATAGATATTAAATTTATATTTATATGGGTCACAAATGGATAAATGGGTGATTGAGTACATGACATATTTAAGATCCAACCCAAAAGCTACCTAACTTGCCCAAATATTGCCACCCCAAATTGTGAGTGTGTACATTGTTGTGAAATTTTAAAGTACTTGCAAGTGTACGAACCGTACCGAAGTATAGTTTGACAAGAATGAGGTCGAACTCATAGGGACTTGAATGAACGTAGGAAAATTAATCAAATCTTAACCAAATTAATCCTAATCTAGTTTAATAAAAATTGGTTTTTCTGAGATTAAATAAACTAAGCAAATAGTAAAATTAAGCAAATAGTTAAACTAAGCAAAAGATATAAAGCAATAAAAAGATGTAAACAATCAAGAGAAAGGAATTAAGGTTTTGGAATCCGCCTTGTAAGTCATATCAGCATATATTTATGATCATTAATTTTTCCCAACTACTGCATAATAATCTAGAAATCAATCTTGCTATCATGAAAAATATCATCATTAAAACTTATGTTTAAAAATCTAAAGCATGTTCTTCTTCGCTTCTTAAGTATAAAACCAAATCATCAATTGTATCCGTAGCCAAACAAATCACAAGATATATCCAATTCTAAAAATCAAATCATAAATTGTATCCATTGACAAACAAATCACAAACGATATCCAATTTTATAATCAAGAATTAATAAACCAAGCATTCAATTAATTAAGACAAATCCTAAATCATGAGAAAAACATGATTGAACTCATATCTAGAATCCCATCTTAATCAATTGATATGAAGCAAGAACAATTTAAATCATTAAAGAACAATTATTGTGGGAAAAATCAAATCACATAAATATTACTAATAATCCTTAACAAGGTTTCATCCTCAACCCTAATTATAAATTTAGCTACTCATGATAATAGAAAGAAAACACAAAAATAAAATACTAAACATTAAACTAGACAAATAAAATAGAGAAAGAAATAGTCACAATGCTATTATGGAGAAAAGCTACAGAGAAGCCACATGCGGCACTGCCTCTTGCTCCAATTTTCTGTTTTGCATCTCAGCCTTAGCACTAGCCTCCCTGAATTTTGCCCTAAAAAGCCTTTAAATAGGTCAAGGAATCCTATTACAAGTTGAATTCCCGTTTGGAGAAAATCCCAGATTTTTAGGCTTCATTTAACCGACTATTTTGGCCCATTTAACGTCAGAATTTGGACTTTTGGTAAACTACAAAGTTGTAGCCCTTTAAGTTAAATTTCCAGCCCAACTTGAATCATCTCGATTGAACATCTGAACCAAAAGTTATGCCAAAAATACTAACTGATGTGCAGGCTGGAATTCTAATCCGAATTAGACTTGGATTTGGTGCAAATTTCCTTTAATTCCTTGCTCCAATTGGACTTAAATTTAATTGGGTTGGCCTTTTTTAACTTCATCATGGCCCTTGTAAAATAAAGTCCATTAGCTTTCTTCTTTGCACAAATCCACTTATTTAATTCCATTCTCCTACAAAAGACAAATTTATGCAATACGATTCAATTAAGCACAAAATTGATTATTCAACATTATTCCAAAATCAAATATAAAATGCATGAATTACCTTGAAATAAGTATGATAATGCTTTCTAATAGTGATATAAATATGAAAAATTAAGCTATTATCAATGCACATCATACATCCACAGATAATGAAGGCAAAAAATTGTTAGAGACCCTGTACTTGTTAACCCAACACTTTGCATACTATACATGTACTTTCCTTTATCACAAACATCCATGTCAAGACTTTCCTTATGCTTACACTTACCTATCTTAAAAGAAAAGTATGTTAGAGAACTTCAAGTAGAACTATGCTTCAAAGAAACTGTGACAAGTTTTTCATATTAATACATGATAAACAGTTTATATAAGTTTAAGTTAACCTTGAGTTCAGTATGAATTGAATTAATTGCAAGAAATTTTTTTTAACAAGTTCAAGCATACAAATTAGTGATTTATCTACATTGGATTCAACTCTTACTATGTTCACTCATCTACTCAAATATTGCACTTTTACTAGGATATGTTTGTTGGAAGTACCGATACCACATCGGAACTCGTTGTGTGGACAATAATTGAGCTCATCAACCATCCTTCTATATTCAACAAGGTTAGAGAAGAGATAAATTCAGTGGTTGGTAGTACTCGACTAGTTGACGAATCAGATGTTGAGAATCTCCCCTACTTGCAAGTAGTTGTAAAAGAAACACTACGACTATATCCACCATTGCCTGTGACAACAAGAAAATGTCGTCAAAGTTGCGAAATTGGAGGCTTTGAAATACCCCAAGAAACCATGGTGTTAATCAACCTGTATGGCATAATGAGAGATCCAGATTTATGGAACAATCTAAATGAGTTCCAACCAGAGAGATTTTTGGTTTCCTCTGAAAAACAAGAAAGTATGAAATATAAACACGATGAAACCTTTTCTTTTCTTCCTTTCGGGGCAGGGAGGAGAGCTTGCCCTGGTTCAAAGTTAGGGTTGAGTATGGTACATATAGCAGTTGCAACCATGGTTCAATGTTTCAATTGGGAAGTGGTTGGAGATGGAGGAGAGAATAAGGCTAAGGTTAATACAGAAGTTTCAAAAGGCGCATTTATTCACAAGGCTCATTCACTTAAATGCCTTCCAATTGTTAAATTCAACCCATTTGATTGTGTGATGTAAGTTTGTTTACTTCTAAAATAATGTATGTACTTCCTTTCACACAATTTGCTACTTTAAAACAAATTCAAGCCCATGCAGTAAAATAAATGCATTTCGTATAATTCTATGATCAATATTGTACTATTGGTTGACAATAAGCCTTGATTTTATTAGATAGAGTTTATTTGTAAAGGGAAGTTAGTTTTTAACAATTTAATGTGTGTGAAGAACATATAGAAATGTAATCCAACCATGGCATACATGTTAAGAATATATAGAACCATAAGATTTTCAAAATATGAATTCAATAAGTAATTGAGTGATGTAACATTGATTAGAGTTACATTAAGTGTAACTTGAATCCAATTCATATATATATATATATAAAGAGAGAGAGAGAGAGAGAGAGAGAGAGAGAGAGTAATATAGGTGACACATGCAGGGTTGCCTTAAAGGCTGGTCTATAAATTGAAGACTAGCACAAACTGCAAATGCATTTATAGAAAAATGGTGCACTTATATATATAGTCATTTCCCACTTGTTGTAGCGTTTTAATACTTAGTAATTAAAATCAATTAATTTGACAATATAATTGTAAAGATGTGTGAGTTAATATGGAAGATAAGAAGTTTTTTTTTTTAGAAGAAGGAGATCAGTCAACAACTAATTCAGCCTTTTCCTAATGTCTTTTTGATATCTAATAATAACAACGAGGGAAAAGTCAAGAAAAACCCCATTTCGAGAGCTCATTAAAACCTTTAAAAATGTTAGGATTATATTCTTAAGTAGTTAGCATATTCTGTGACAAAACACACTTTACATATTGTTAGGTTTTAAAAGTTTAGAATAATTGGCAAACCGTGAGCACAAATTTGTCTAAACATGCTCAAGTTGATATAGGTCAAGATTCAAGAACATACAAACTGTAGAAAGAAGTATTGGAAATCTGTCTAGTTCAACCGATCGAGAATTGCATCTACAGAATTTTAAGTTCTGCCTATTAGCCCAAACCTGTCTGTTTGAAGCCTAAAACGTGATCTGCTTGTTACACTATTTAAAGGACATTACAAGCTAACCTTAGTTTCGCTTTTGGAGAGAGAAGAGTGCATATTGTGCCTCTAATTGTAGATCTAGGGTTTTTGTACCCAAAGCTCTCTCATATCTTTTACTGGCAATATTCCTTGAAGAAACTCAAGATTTGGTGTTGTAGAAGTTGCTGCCATCACTAGTCATCAAAGGTGCTAGAGATCTAAACCTTCAAGGTTGGTCTTAAAGTCACAAATTGAAGAGTTTGTGTTGCAAAACCTTTGAGTGGAGTTTTAAAGTCATAAGCGTGGGAGCTTGTGTTTCAGCAAGTCCATGAGAGAAGAGTCTGTGGATTTGGAGCTACACATGGTCGTGTGAGTAAGTTATTATTGAAGGTAGCAATAGGTTTAGGGTTAAATCTATTGTAAATACTTCAATTCTCTATTAGTTAATTTATTTACCTTGAGAATAACTAGATCAAATCCTTCTTAGGTTTTTACCTTGAGACAGTTTGTTTCATTGGTTTTCCTGGGTGATCATATCATTGTGTTCTTTACTTTTCCGCATTGCATGATATGATATTTTACTGTTTAACCTAGACCTCATAATTAACCTAAGTAACTACTTGGCTAATTCACTACAGTTTGGCAATCTGTTTTAAGGGGTCTAAACAAACAAACACTTGAATTTGGATAGATCTAAGTGGATTCGATAATATCATAAAGTACTTTAAAGAACTTTTTGAAGTGGTAGAATTGAAGACATAAAGACATGAAGACTACACAAAGAAACAAGTGGTAAAAGTTGAAAATAGGTATCTCGATACCAGACTCGATACACCTATCTATCGAGAATTAATGAGGCATGACACCTCTTAATACCTCTCGATCTATTGAGCATAACAGATCTTGAATTCTTAAGTCTGATTTTCGGCCCAAGATGACTTGGCTTTTCTAGGGTTTCGTTAGTGGCCCTAACATATCCCCGATCCATACCTTTGCAAGAATCTCAAAGGCCTCCTTTTCTAACTCTCTAATCCTCACAGCTTCATCACTTTCATCCAAATATCTCATGCTCATGATCATCCTGCACGTAATATAGTTTGTAAGCTTCATTTGCTTGGCACCCATATCAACAACTTGTTTTTTCTTAGCACATTCAAAGACTTTACCTAGAAACAATGCAATTTCTTCTTGTCGTACATCATGTGACTGTTCAATCTTTTGGATTGAGCTGATGAAACACCAATAATCACCATAGGGTGCCATGAAAGATCCGTAGTTTTGGAATGGTAATTTATCAACAAAAGTGAAATGTGGCCGATATGCAAAAGCGATATCATTGGTTTTAAATATTTCGGTGGCCATGGTAGATGTTGGAACAACAAGACACCTAGAAGCACCAATGCGGAGATATAGGAGAGGGCCATATTTGGTTGAGAGGTGGTGCAAGGATTTGTACAAGGATGGACCAAGAAGGTGAAGATGACCAATGATTGGGAGAGCTGGTGGGCCTGGAGGGAGGTGGAGAGGGTTCTTTCTGCTGAGGGGTTTCTTGAACAAGGACTTGACTAGGAGATTCAATAAGAACCAAAGGACCAAGCACATGGCATAGTATTGGTAATTAGTCATGATATTATGTGTTTCTCAGTTTATGGCTATGCAAGTAACATATGTATAATTATTAACATATATATAATTAATAGAGTTTACGGCTAAATTAGATTGGAAAATATCTTCTCCCACCCATTACGTGTCAACTCAATTGAGTATTGACACATACTTTTAGTCACACAACTTATTTAATAATAGCGGGTTCCAGATAACTTGATTGATAAAATCTCTTATGGTTGAATAAGAGATTTGAGATCCAATTACTGTCTACACCAAAAATCGATTGATGTTTTGGTCTAATGATAAAAAGCAAAATTACAAAAGCGGACGTCATAGATTGAAACTCTATAAAATAAAATAAAATAAAAAACATAGAATTTATTTAATAGCCATATAACTTATTTAAATGATTTAGTGAATCATATTATTTAATCTATATATTACTAAAAGCTGAAGTGTAGCGTTTAATGCTGCTGCTTCTACGTTGCGCCACATCAGCTGCCACGTCATTTAAAAAAAAAAGAATTTTTTTCAATTTTAAAATGGTTTTTACAATTTTGAGCCCTAAAAATCCTAACCCTATAAATGCAGCCCACTACTTGTGTATTTATTTCCACTATTACCCTATAATCAATTTGCATAATTAGTCCAGCCCACTTTTTATTTATTTAGTTGCACTATGGAGCCTACCCCAAAGCCTTTTCAATTCAAATTACAAGAAAAAGAAATAGAAAAAAAAAAAAAATGTTAAAGCCGGTTTAAAGGAAGAAAAAAAAAAGGAAAAAAAAAAGAAAAGAAAAGAAAGGAGGCGTTCAGGGTTTTGCGTGACAAAACAGAAGCAGGCATTTAGTTTGGAGATTGAAACGTACAGGGAAGCTTAAAGGGAGGAAACCGATTTAAAGGAAGGAAAAAAAAAAAAAAAAAAGGGAAGCGTTTAGGGTTTTGAAGATTGTAACGTAGAGGGAAGCTTGAAGGGAGGAAAAAAGGAAAAAAAAAAAAAAAGTAGAAAAGAAAACGTAGAAGCCTTCAGGTGAGAAAACAGAAAGTTTGAAAACTACTCACCTTCTTACTCTACCGTTTTGCAGTAGCGGCTGCCTATCTGATTTCCTTCCTCCCTTTATTCCTTTCCACATGGTGTATAAATACTAACAGAACTTGCCAGCTTTGGTTGAGGTATCTGTACATCTTATTTATTATTTTTTTTTTTGGGTGCAAAACTTTTTATGCTCTGTTTTCCGTTTGGTTGCTGAAATTTGAGACTTAGATGAAGTGCTGAGCTTAACTCAGTCAAAGAGTTGAATTAGGCTTAACTGGGCCAAGGCTTTTAGTTTCCTTGAGTTCTAATTGATTAATTCCCCCCTACCCCCTTTTCGCCCTTTTTTTTTGTACCTGTTGATTTGAATATTTTCCTTATCATTTTTGTACATTCTGCACTTTTAGGTTCTGGTGATGGCACGGGATCAACTTTCTGGTGAAAAGCTCATACTAACAGAACTTGCCAACTTAGTATTTATGTAAGTTTAATATAATGTGATCAGATGTAGTGTGTTGTAAGGTGACTAACATTTACAATGGGTTTTTGTTTTGAGATCATGGTGATAGTTAATCTAACATAATTTGATAACTGAATCTTATTCAGATGAAATTTCGAAACATTCTTAGGATGTTGATGGGTTTGGTAATAAAACTTTTTTTCTATAGAAAAACAAGTGACAGAATGTTAGTTTGATGTCATCCAACAAAATGAATTTAATAAGAATTTAAAATTTTCACAAGCTGTGTGGCATATTTTCAGGTAGAGGAACACCATGCTCATTCAATTGAGGAAATATGATGCCATTAGCTACAAAAGGGTATCTATTGTTATTCAAATGTTGCAGGGTTATCTTGGAGCTGACATGTTCCAGGTAAGATTGTTCATGTTCTTAACTTCTAGAGTTGGTTGTTTTTATATGTAGCACCAAGCAATGACTCCATATTTCCTTAGTAAAAATTCTATGTGGATGTTATTACTATAATTCATATAGATTTCCTTTAAACTTTACATGTGATTACTTTTTGAAATTTTTTGTTTAATGTCATTGGATCTCTTATTGTTTAATGTAATTTCTATTCTTTGATCACATTCTATGTTAATAAATTCTGTTATTGTCTTTGATTGGTTGGTGTGCTAAAAAATTTATGTTGCTTGGGGTGTGACTTAGCCCTCATGATACTTGTGCCATGTAACACCTTCTAGGTTTTTTCCTCTCTAGAAACTCTTGCTCCAGTGTGCGGTATGATTTGAGAATCTATATCTGGGTTGTTTTTTTTATTGATTAATAAGCAAACATGATCTACAAATTTCATCTAGGATCTGCAATTGTAATTCCTGTTAACTCATTTATGTGCTGATGGACTATGTATTGTTCCATTGGTTCATACTACAAATGCAAGACATTCCTTTTTAAATAAAATCCTCAAAAGCTGGGTGTATCTGAACTGGTACATTCTCCTGACCAAATTTCAAGCACATTTAACACAAAGAATGAAGAGTACTGTGATGAACATTTAAGGGTCAAAGTTAATATTGAGCAGGGTGATTTCTACAGGGTTAATTATCTTGCAGCTGAACTTAGGAAAGCCATAGTGATTAATTGCAGGGACAGATAAATTTGGTATGTACCATGTCTAAAAATGAATAAATAACTGTATCATATGTTGTTGTTGTAGGTATGCCGCATATATTATGTCATTGACATAATATTTTTTGTATTGGCTGGCTAATAAATAACTTTTATTCCCAACATGATAAGACTTCATCAAACCTATGCTGTTGTTGATGAAATGGTATTCAGGTATAGATTATTCTCAGTTGCAACCACACAACTAGCGTAGTGTCCTTGCTGTCATTGACATAATATTTTTTTTATTGGCTGTCTAATAGATAACTTTTATTGCCAACATGATAAGACTATGTATTTTTTAAGTAGGCTGTAAATTTTTTCATTTGGACCGTATAGTAATTTTTCATTAGCCCATTTTATTTCATTAGGGAGCTAAATCGTATTGGTATTTTCTGAGTGCTAAATGGGTTTGGAGTCTTGGATTTGGAAGTTAAAAAACTTAGTATTTATGTAAGTTTAATATAATGTGATCAGATGCATTATGGCTGTGAATAAAATAAAACATTCATATGACCATCCTTTGCTCCTCCTCTCCCTCCCCTTTTCCCTTTTTGCCCTTGCAAATTCATGTGATCAAAATAAAACTATGTTACAATTTTTGCTATGTATGAAGAAGCTTCAAAGACGCAAATGATATTGGACTTCAAAATATCTTCCCTTTATGAACTTATTTCAACGTTATATTATACCTTCATTTTGTCCCAAAAAAATCAAATAAAAGACTTTGTTTCATTAATAATAAAAGTTTTTTGGAAAATATTTCAAATAATAACACAATCATAAAACAAATAACCACGCGCAACGCGCGGGTCCGCGACTAGTATACCTAAATCCGGAGTCATAATTAGCTTTTATCCCCACTCTATCAAAAAAAAATTTGCTTTATCCCCACTCTATACCTTGAAATGGTTGACTTACGTATCTTCCAAATGAATTATGGAAGCTGGGTTGATGCCTGGACACTAATTATGCACGTTTCGAAAGCTTCTTGTAATTTTATACTTAAATAGTTTGGCAGAAAGCCTCCAAAATTAAATTTCATTAAATGATAAAAGAATTTTGTTATTCAATGTCCAATCGTACAAATATATGTCTTTACAAAATAAAGATAAAATGGAATACGA
This sequence comes from Lithocarpus polystachyus, assembly GCA_033629205.1. NCBI lineage: Eukaryota > Viridiplantae > Streptophyta > Magnoliopsida > Fagales > Fagaceae > Lithocarpus > Lithocarpus polystachyus. Next base: position 4,694,098 of record CM066165.1, read on the forward strand.
AATCGATCCTAATAAGCTACAATATTGAATAGCTATTATAAGATTACCCTCTTGGGCTCTTTAGATGGTGATGAGCTAGTTTTCTCAACAAAATTACTCTCATTTACCCAATAAATAAAAATAAAAATAAAAACTATATAAAAATTACATATAAGTTAAAAGAGAAAAATTATATACACAATATTTTTACAGCAAATTTTAATTAATGGATTTTTACTGATGGGCAAAAAATTAATTTTAGTTGTTGATTTAAATTACGAATGACAACTTATTACCTAAAATTTATTATATAAATATTGTAAACTTAACACTTCGATCACCATACACATGAAAATTCCTAGCCCACTTCTAGCTGACTTAAGAATTAATTAAATCCTAGCACTTCACCTTTCCTCCAAAATAATATAAGAGTTAATTAAGACGCTTAAATACTCCAAATTAGCAGTAGTTGTCACTTGGTGTGTTATGGCCACAGTTATTGTTAATATGATATACGAAATATATACATATGTGGTATGGATACGTACGAGAAAACAATGTATTTACTCAAAAAAAGAAAAAAGAAAACAATGTATTTACTCCGCAATAAAACATCGTGTTCTTTGTCTGTTCAATTGTTAAAGTGTTGTGTGCATAGTAAAGTGTTGTTAATGTGTTGTAGCTGAATTTGATATTTGCCCTCACAGAATGTTGAAAATTGTAGGTGGTTTTTGTTACCATGAATCCAAGGAGGGACGATGTTTAAAATCATCCTAGACTCTGCTATAATAGACGGGACTTTTAGGACCTCACACACGTGAAGAGATTCCAATCTCTTCACCATTAAAAGTGCTTGACAAGTTGCCCGAGAGAGATTTGAGATTGCTTTAGTTATTTTCTTTTTTAAGTTCTGATCTATGCAATTTTTTTTTTTTTTTTTTTTTTTTACATCGATGAGGGCTGTGAATTTCTAGGTATAACCTATCAAAAAAATAAAGTCCATTTCTAGGCATCAATGTTGATCCTCTACTCAAATTTTGTTGTTTAATAGTTTAAAATAAAAATATTGATAATCAAGTAGATACTTTAGTAAATATATTTTTCATTCTAATAAAATTTAATAAATTTAAAGAGAACATTAGATTTCCCCCGCATTACACTAGTTAACGACTAATTCGGAGTATATTAGGCTCTTAATTAATTCTTAAATTATTTTGGTTAAAGTTGGGCCAAAATAGGTATTTGCCCCTTTTATCAAAACTTTTTAGCAAAATGCCCCCTGTCTAAAACTATTTAAGGAAATACTCATGTTTTGAAACTCGATTTTTTAAAAATCGAGTTTCAATTTAAAACTGGATTCTTGGACAATCGAGTTATTGCGAACTGAAAATTAAAAAAAAAAAAATGTAGGAACTCAAGTTCCTTGAAATTTTTTTCTTGGAACTCGAATTTTAGAAAAAAAAAAATTCCTAAGTCCAAGTTCGCTATAACTCGATTGTAAAATAATTGAGTTTTACATTTGAAACTTGATTTTCTAAAAATCAAGTTTCAAAACAGAGGCATATCCTTAAATAGTTTCAGACAGGAGGCATTTTGCTAAAAAGTTTGTGAGAATAGGGTAAAACTCCATTTTGGCCGTCAAAGTTGCATAGTGTTTTGCAAAATATGCTCAGCGAGAAATGGGCTACGACTGTGAATTAGAGTAATTATCAATATAGTAAACAAAATATATACATATGTGGCAAATCCCTACCAAAACACATAGAGTAATTCAATACCCATGTTCTAAGACTTCGACAAAACAAAAAGTAATCCAATACCCATGTCCTAAAACTTCAGCAAACTGGGTTTTTCATATAAGAATCATAGAGAGAGAGAGAGAGAGAGAGAGAGAGAGAGAGAGAGAGAGAGAGAGAGAAACAGTGCACTTCGTAGAAGTGCTTTGGGACATAGAGAAGTACAAAATACTCGCTGTGATTAGATCAAAAGAAGAAAAATAAGACTTTGAAGAGAGAGAGAGAGAGAGAGAGAGAGTTGTTGCTGGGAGACTTGTTGGTGGCTTTTATTTGAGTTTGTTGCCAGTTGGAAGCAATAACGCATAGTACATGGCATAGCAATAATACAGGATGGCTAGGTAATATGGGTTGTGGATGGGAGTTCCCATTCAATGTGTTCTAGTGCGTTTGAACTCCTATAGTTATTACTAATAGTTTAGGGAGGGGGCGAAGGGGGGAGGGTGGATAAATTATAAATTGTGCATTTGCATAGTTTATGGGGTAACTGTAAAAATGGTCATAATTTAAGGAGTAAAGTATAATTTTTTCTTAAAATGTTTAATTAATATAAAATACACAAACTAAAACTAAATACAAATTTATTATAATAATGATGTTTTTAATTATGAATATCCTTAACTGAGAGTAAAGGAGGATTAGTTGAATTATATATAACTCTAAGGTTGATAGAGAATACTACAAGATATGGTCACCACGACTGATAACCAATACTACTCGGTTCGCTTCCTCCTCTTGTTCCTCACAACTCTTTTGTTTCAATTTATTTTTAATAAGCTTCTCAAGCTTAAAACCCCTTGGGTCCGGGGCCATGCTGGGAAGTAGGGAAACCACGGTGAGACAAAACTTCCCAGCCCCGCAAAGGACACTAGTGGGCTTTATTTGAGTTGTTTGATAGTTGCAAGCAATAGCACATAGTACATGGCATAGCAATAATATATGACGTCTAGGTAATATGGTTTATGGATGGGAGTTCCCATTCTACGTGTTCTAGTGGGTTTGAACTCCTATAGTGATTACTAATAGTTTAAGGGGGATAAATTATGAATTGTACATTTGCATAGTTTATGGCATAAGTGTAAAAAATGGTCATAGTTTAAGGAGTAAAATATAATTTTTCCTGAAATGTTTAATTAATATAAAATTGAAAAACTAAAATTAAATAAAAATTTATTATAGTAATGATGTTTTTTATTACGTATTATCCTTAATTGACTGTATAGGAGGATTAGTTGAATTATATATAACTCTAAGGTTGATAGAGAATACTACAAGCTATGGTCACCATAACTGATAACCAATACTACATGGTTGGCTTCCTCCTCTTGTTCCTCACAACTCTTTTGTTTCAATTTATTTTTAACAAGCTTCTCAAGCTTAAAACCTGCTGGATCCGGGGCCATACTGGGGTGTAGGGAGACCACGATGAGTCATAGCTTCCCAGCCCTACAAAGGACACTAGTAGGTTTTATTTGAGTTTGTTGATAGTTGCAAGCAATAGCACATGTGGTACATGGCATAGCAATAATATATGACGGCTAGATCATATAGTTTGTGGATGGGAGTTCCCATTCTACATGTTCTAGATACAATTTTTCCTGAAATGTTTAATTAATATAAAATAGACAAACTAAAATTAAATAAAAATTTATTATAATAATGATGTTTTTTATTATGTAATATCCTTAACTGACTCTATATATAGGAGGATTGGTTGAATTATATATAACTCTCAGGTTGATAGAGAATACTACAAGCTTTGGTCACCATGACTGATAACCAATACTACTTGGTTTGCTTCCTCCTCTTGTTCCTCACAACTCTTTTGTTTCAATTTATTTTCAACAAGCTTCTCAAGCTTAAAACCCATCCTAAACTCCCTCCAGGCCCACCAACTTTACCAGTTATTGGTCATCTCCACCTCATTGGGTCATCAATTCACAAATCCTTGCAGAAGCTCTCCACCCAATATGGCCCTATTTTCAATCTCCGCCTTGGTTTCGCTCAATGCATTGTGGTTTCATCGGCCTCAGTGGGCACTGAAATATTTAAAACTCATGATCTTTCTTTCGCTGAACACCAAGAGATAGCTTTCTCAGACAAGTTTCCGTATGCAAGCTCTGGATTTTTTAGTGCACCATATGGTGATTATTGGCGGTTCATCAAGAAATTGTGCATGACGGAACTTCTTTCACCTGGACAGCTTGAAAGATCTTGCGCGGTTCGAGAGAAAGAACTTGCACGTTTTTTGCAAAACATTTTTGAGAGTGCCAAGCGGAAAGAGGTTGTTGATTTGGGTGTTGAGCTAATGAAGCTAACAAACAATATGTTGTGTAAGATGGCGGCAAGCACAAGTTGTTCAGAGAAAGGTGATGAAGCTGAAAAGATTAGAAAGATAATGAAAGACGCCTTTAAGGTTGGTTCAAAGATATTTTTTGGAAATATGTTGGGACCCTTTGGCATATTGGCTTTTTGGTCGATTGGAAAGCAAGCCATAAGAGAACAGTTAAGGATTGATGAGCTCTTGGAAGGGATGTTAAAGGAGCATGAAGATCAGATTGGGAAGAAAGACACTCAAGATTTTATGGATATATTATTGAAGGTGTATCAAGAAGGCAAGGCTGAGGTTAAACTGACCAGAACCAATATCAAGGGCTTTTTAACTGTAAGTGTTTTTTTTTTTTTTTAAGGCCTTCAATTTACGACTGGTTCCCTTTCTTAGTTTATAGAAACAACAGATTGAAGGTAAAAAAAATTCTATTATGTCGTGCTTTTACATTGTTTTAATTCAATCCATTAACCTTGGAAATTGTTAAATTGGCCTAAAAGGGAGAAAAAAAATAGAGTTCCAAAGCCATGACTCATTGGAGATAACACACACACATATATATATAGAGACACAAACACACATTTTAGACATCCAATTCACATTCGGCCATTTCAAAGACACTAAAGAAATGAAGAGTTTTACTAGGGACACCAAATTTTACACACACACACAAAAAAAAAAAAAAAAAAAATTGCACGGGACTCATATTTCAGTTTACTTGAAATTCGCTACAGTATAAAAGCTGTGAGAGGGCGTGGACTTCTTTTGTGCAATTTGAGCACGCGTGTGTGTATATATATAGGCAAGACTTAGGTACAGTACTTAGGTGTTGTTCCATAGGTTCTCCTCTTAAAATTCTGCCATGTGGATTTTTTCACATAGGATAGAAGTGTATTTTTTAGTTAAGTAGCCACATGGCTGAATCTTAAAAAGGGAACCTAAGGTACTGTATCTAAGTTTTGTCTGATATATATATATATATATATATATAAATATATATATTGTGAGTAGGGTTGGAAAATTTTAGCCAAATCCGTTAACCAAACTATTACCCACCTATTTGTGTATGTCCTGACCCCAATTAAACACTTGGGGTAAGTGGGTCTTAATGGATAAATCCATTAAGTACCCACTAAACCATGTAAAACTCAATATGTTAAAAAGAAAATAAAAAATAAATCCCTAACTTAACCCAGCAACCAAGTGAACCAACCTAGTTGCTAGACATCCTCTGTTCTTTTTTCTCATTGATTTTCTAGGGGTTTGTTTTTCACATTTCCATAGCTCAATTTCATGAAATTTTTTTATTACCTCTTGATTCAGTTGGGAAAGAAGAGAAAAATTAGTTGAGAAAATTTTGGTTAAATTAAGAGATAGAGAATTCTCTAGAAGAAGAGCACATTTTGCTCAACAATTGATTGGTATTTTCTTGTAATTGATTCATGGTCGACGCCTTCTCAATCTTTTCAAGAGGTTCTGAATATTTTTATTCTTTTATTTTATTTTGTTATTGACATGTTTGGTTTAGAGAAAATGTGGTAAGAAAATTGTGAAACTTTGTTAGATCTGAGAAAACATATCAAAATAAAGCCTACTCTAAATTTAACTTGAGTATTGGAGTGATTTTCACTCTTAAATTGGAATTGTGTGTAAGATCAAAGTCAAAAAGTGAATTTTTTTTTTATTAGTTTTCTTAGAAACCCATTAGTGTGTGAAGTTTACTTTTGTTTTCTAAGTTTTATCAAAATGAAATAATGGATATATCAATATTCTCAAAAACAACTGTGGGTATTTTGGAAATTTTCTTTTGTTTTTCTAAGGATTTTTGGAAACCAAACATTGGGTGAATTTTTCTTTTATTTTTCTTATTTTTTTTGAAAACGTGTATCAATTTTTTAAAAAAAGGAAAAAAATATAGTGGGTGTTTAGGTAATAATTCTTTTTAGTGAAATATATTTTGGCAATTTTCAAGTTTTTTTTATTTGGAAGTAAGTATATAAATATATAAATCTAATAATGGGTTATATGGGTGGGTTGAGTCCTGCCCAAATTATAATGAGTTAGGTGGGTAATGGATATTTAATTTATATTTATATGGGTCACAAATGGAAAAATGGGTGATTCAGTACATGACTTATTTATGACCCAACCCAAAAGCTACCTAACATGCCCAAATATTGCCACCCCTAATTGTGAGTGTGTACATCCACAAATAATGAAGGGAAAAAATTGTCAGAGACCCTACACTTGTTAATCCAACACTTTGCATACCATACATGTACTTTCCTTTATCACAAACATCCATGTCAAGACTTTCCTTATGCCTGCACTTACCTATCTAAAAAGAAAAATATGTTAGAGAACTTCAAGTAGGACTATGCTTCACAGAAACTGTGACAAGTTTTTCATAGTAATACGTGACAAACAGTTTATATAAGTTTAAGTTAACCTTGAGTTCAGTATGAATTAAATTAATTGCAAGAAAATTTTTTTAACAAGTTCAAGCATACAAATTAGTGATTTATCTACATTTGGTTCAACTCTTACTATGTTCTCTCATCTACTTAAATGTTGCACTTTTACTAGGATCTTTTTGTTGGAAGCACTGGTACCACATCGGAGGTCATTGTGTGGACAATAACTGAGCTCATCAACCATCCTTCTATATTCAACAAGGTTAGAGAAGAGATAAATTCAGTGGTTGGTAGTACTAGACTAGTTGATGAATCAGACATTGAGAATCTCCCCTACTTGCAAGCAGCTGTAAAAGAAACACTACGACTATATCCACCATTGCCTGTGACAACAAGAAAATGTCGTCAAAGTTGCGAAATTGGAGGCTTTGAAATACCCCAAGAAACCATGGTGTTAATCAATCTGTATGCCATAATGAGAGATCCAGATTTATGGAACAATCCAAATGAGTTCCAACCAGAGAGATTTTTGGTTTCCTCTGAAAAACAAGAAAGTGCGAAATATAAGCACGATGAAACCTTATCTTTTCTTCCTTTTGGGGCAGGGAGGAGAGCTTGCCCTGGTTCAAAGTTAGGATTGAGTATGGTACATATGGCAGTTGCAGTCATGGTTCAATGTTTCAATTGGGAAGTGGTTGGAGATGGAGGAGAGAATAAGGCTAAGGTTAATACTGAAGTTTCAAAAGGTGCTTTTATTCACAAGGCTCATCCACTTAAATGCCTTCCAATTGTTAAATTCAACCCATTTGATTGTGTGATGTGAGTTTGTTTACTTCTAAAATAATGCATGTACTTCCTTTCACACAATTTGCTACTTTAAAATAAGACAAGCACATGTAGTAAAATAAATGTTTTTTATGTAACTCTATGATCATTATTGTACTACTGGTTGAAAATAAACCTTGATTTTATTAGATAAAGTTTATTTGTAAAGGGAAGTTAGTTTTTAACAATTTAATGTGTGAAGAACATATAGAAATGTAATCCAACCATGGCATGCATGTTAAGAACATATAGAACCATAGGATTTTCAAAATATGAATTCAATAAAACGTAATTAAGTGATGTAACATTGATTAAAGTTACATCAAGTGTAACTTGAATCCAATCCATATATATATATATATATATATATAGAGAGAGAGAGAGAGAGAGAGAGAGAGAGAGAGAGAGAGAGAGTAATTTAGGTGACTCATGCAGGGTTGCCTTGAAGACTGGTCTATAAATTGAAGACTAGCACAAATTGCAAATGCATTAATAGAAAAATGGTGCACTTATACATATAGTCATTTTCCACTTGTTGTAGTGTTTTAATACTTAGTAATTAAAATCAGTTAATTTGACAACATAAATGTAAAGATGTGTGAGTTAATATGGAAGATAAGAGGTTTTTTTTTAGAAGAAGAAGATGAGTCAACAACTAATTTAGCCGTTTCCTTATGTCTTTTTGATATCTAATAATAACAACGAGGGAAAAGTCAAGAAAAACCCCATTTTGTGTGCTCATTAAAACCTTTAAAAATGTTAGGATCATATTCTTATGTAGTTTGTATATTTTGTGACAAAACACACTTTACTTGTTGTTAGGTTCTAAAAGTTTAGAACAATTGGCAAACTGTGAGTACAAACTTGTCTAAATATACTCAAGTTGATATAAGTCAAGATTCAAGAACATACAAACGGTAGAAAGAAGTATTGGATATTTGCCTAGTTCAACTGATCGAGAATTGCATCTACAGAATTTTATGTTCGGCCCATTAGCCCAAACCTGTCTATTTGAAGCCCAAAATGCGATCTGCTTGTTACACTATTTAAAGGACAATACAAGCTAACCTTAGTTTGGCTTTTGGAGAGAGAAGAGTGCATCTTGTGCCTCCAATTGTAGATCTAGGGTTTTGGTACCCAAAGCTCTCTCATATCTTTTACCAGAAATATTTCTTGAAGAAACTCAAGATTTGGTGTTGTAGAAGTTGCTGTCATCACTAGTCATCAAAGGTGCGAGAGATCTAAACCTTTAAGGTTGGTCTTGAAGTCATAAATTGAAGATTTTGTGTTGCAAAACCTTTGAGTGGAGTCTTAAAGTCATAAGAATGGGAGCTTGTGTTTTCAGCAAGTCCATGAGAGAAGAGTCTGTGGATTTGGAGCTACACGTGGTTGTGTGAGTAAGTTACTACTAAAGGTAGTAATAAGTTTAGGGTTAAATCTATTGTAAAAACTTCAATTCTCTATTAGTGAATTTTTTTACCTTGAGAATAACTAGGTCAAATTCTTTCCAAGTTTTTACCTTAAGATAGTTTGTTTCATTGGTTTTCCTAAGTGATCATATCATTGTATTCTCTACTTTTATGCGTTGCATGATATGATATTTTACTGTTTAACCTAGATCTCATAGTTAACCGAAGTAACTACTTGGCTAATTCACTACGGTTTAACAATCTGTTTTAAGGGGTCTAAACAAACAAACACTTGTATTTGGGTAGATCTAAGTGGATTCGATAATATCATAAAGTACTTTAAAGTACTTTTTCAAGTGGTAGAAGTGAAGACATAAAGACATGAAGACTACATAAAGAAACAAGTGGTAAAAGCTGAAAATAGGTATCTCGACACCTGACTCGATACACCTATCTATTGAGAATTAATGAGGCATGACACCTCTTAATACTCTCGATCTATTGAGCATAACAGATCTTGAATTCTCAAATCTGATTTTTGGCCCAAGATGACTTGGCTTTTCTAGGGTTTCTAGGGTTTCGTTAGTGGCCCCAACATATCCCTGATCCATACCTTTGCAAGAATCTCAATGGCCTCCTTTACTAAATCTCTAATCCTCACAGCTTCATCACTTTCATCTGAACATCTCATGCTCATGATCATCTTGCACGTAATATTGTTTGTAAGCTTCATTTGCTTAGCACCCACATCAACAACCTGTTTTTTCTTAGCACATTCAAGGACTTTACGTAGAAACAATGCAATTTCTTCTTATCGTACACCATGTAATTGTTCAATCTTTTGGATTGAGCTGGTGAATCACCAATAATCACCATAGGGCGCCATGAAAAATCCATAGTTTCGGTATGGTAATTTATCAACAAAAGTGAAATGCGGCCGATATGCAAAAGCGAGATCATTGGTTTTAAATATTTCGGTGGCCACGGTAGATGTTGAAACAACAAGGCATCTAGAAGCACCAATGTAGAGATATAGGAGAGGGCCATATTTGATCGAGAGGTTGTGCAAGGATTTGTACAAGGATGGACCAAGAAGGTGAAGATGACCAATGATTGGGAGAGCTGGTGGGCTTGGAAGGAGGTGAAGAGGGTTCTTTCTGCTGACGGGTTTCTTGAACAAGGACTTGACTAGGAGAGTTAATAAGAACCAAAGGACCAAGCACATGGCATAGTATTGGTTATTAGTCATGATATTATGTGTTTCTCACTTTATGGCTATGCAAGTAACATATGTATAATTATTAACATATATATAATTTGTTGGAAAATTTTAGACCTCGGTTGATAGAATTAGCAAATTTTAAACCCAAGTTGTTAATTAGATTTATTATGAATAAAACTTGTTAAAACAAACAAACATCAATATCATGTCAAATCATGCAGCGGAAAAATAAATAAGACAAGATATGTTAACCCAGGAAAACCAATTAAACAAACTAGTTTCACAGTAAAAAAACCTTCGGGGAAACTTTCCCAAAAGGCAATTCACTATAGTAAAGAGAAGTTTCAAATTTAGTACAAAACTTTTGTCTCTAGACTCTACAATCCCCGTATATGAACTTACAGTAGAAACCTTCTACCGCTTCAAAACCTCTAAACTCTTCAATATATGAACGCCATCTTTTTTGATGCACGGATCCCAGTACGAGACTAATTAAAGATGCACGGCTCCCAATACGTGACTCACTCACCAACTCGAGGAAGAAGAATGTTGACTGCAAAGTTCTTCACTTCATCAATAATGAAAATCAAGAAGCACTTGGTTACAAAACCCTAAGGCGCAAAGACACAGTAGCTTCTTTCAGAGAGAATAAGGCATCAGTCACCTCTTTGCATATGTTTTCCTTGTATTATCTTGTGTGACGGCTTCTAAAGTAAGCCTTATATATGTCTAAAGTTGTGAGAAAAGAAACCCTACACATACATGTCAGCATGGCCCGAAAATCATTTCTGAAAATCTGAATTTCGTAATTCACGATAGATACCTCAATAGATAGTATCTGTAGAGCCTCATTAAACCTCGATAGATAACTATCTGTCTAGAAGCTGTCAAACTTTAATGAATCAGCACTTCTTCACTTGTTTCTTGGACAGATTTGCATAGCTTCAATACTAGACTTGAACTCTTGTTCTTTGAAGTATTAAACACATCCTAGATCTACTCAATTACAAGTACAGTGTGTTTTGTCAAAAGATTAGCCAATTACATAAATATTGACATATGTTCCTAATATTAAATCACATATGTCCTAACATAATTAATAGAGTTTACCGCTAAATTAGTTTGAAAAATATCTTCTCCCACCCATTACGTGTCAGCTCAATTGAGTATTGACACATACTTTTAGTCACACAACTTATTTAATAATAGTGGGTTCCAGTTAACTTGATTGATAAAATCTCTTATGATTGAATAAGAGATTTGAGATTCAATTACTGTCTACACCAAAAATCGATTGGTGTTTTGGTGTAATGATAAAAAGCAAAATTACAAAAGCAGACTCATAAATTGAAACTCTATAAAATAAATAAAAATAAAATAATAAAATTTATTTATTTAATAGCCATATAACTTATTTGAATGATTTAATGAATCATATTATTTAATATACCTAAATCCGGAGACATAATTAGCTTTATCCCCACTCTATCAAAAAAAATTAGCTTTATCCCCACTCTATACCTTGAAATGGTTGACTTACGTATCTTCCAAATGAATTTATGGAAGCTGGGTTGATGCCTGGAAACTAATTATGCACGTTTCAAAAGCTTCTTGTAATTGTATACTTAAATAGTTTGGCGGAAAGCCCCCAAAATTAAATTTCACTAAATGATAAAAGAACTTTGTTATTCAATGTCCAATCGTACAAATATATGTCTTTACAAAATAAAGATAAAATGGAATACGATATCGATCCTAATAAGCTACAATATTGAATAGCTATTATAAGACTACCCTCTTGGGCTCTTTAGATGGTGATGAGCTAGTTTTCTCAACAAAATAACTTTTATTTACCCAATAATAAAAAAATAAAAACTATGTAAGAGTTATATATAAGTTAAAAGAGAAAAATTATGTACACAATATTTTTACAACAAATTTTAATTGACGGATTGTTACTGATGGGCAAAAAATTAATTTTAGTGGTTGATTTAAATTACCAATGACAACTTTCCACCTAGAATTTATTATGTAAATATTGTAAACTTAACACTTTGATCACCGTACACATGGAAATTCCTAGCCCACTTCTAGCTGACTTAAGAATTAATTAAATCCTAGCACTTCACCTTACCTCCACAATAATATAAGAACTAATTAAGACGCTTACGTACTCCAAATTAGCAGTAGTTGTCACTTGGTGTGTTATGGCCACAGTTATTGTTAATATGATATACGAAATATATACATGTGGTATGGATACGTACGAGAAAACAATGTATTTACTCAAAAAAAGAAAAAAGAAAACAATGTATTTACTCCGTACCATATTTTTGGTTCAAACTATTGAAGTCCTTTGTAATGATAGATTCGTTTGAAGTAAAAAATAAGTTGGGCTTCTAAAATTGTAATGATTGGCCATCCAAATAATTTAAGCCCAAGTCCACGGTTGGTTTGTATTTTTTTTTCCTTTGAAATCTCAAGTAGAGCATAGACCCCCCCACAAATAAAACATTGTGTTCTTTGTCTGTTCAATTGTTAAAGTGTTGTGTGCATAGTAAAGTGTTGTTAAAGTGTTGTAGCTGAATTTGATATTTGAGGTAAAGTAAGAACAACATGAGGTAAAGTAAGAAACAAGTGATTCATAGGATGATACCCTGAACATTTGGTTCATGTCCTTAAATATTATCCTATGAGATTACAGAACAAAAGTTTTGTCTTGGGATAGAATATTAATATCTAGAGAGAGAAAGAGAGAGAGCAGCTAAGAGATCGTTTTACTCAATTTTCAGAAGAACACATACATACATTAATCACACACACACACACACACACACACACACACACATATATATATATATATATATATATATAAAAGAATCTATCTATCAACTTGAACACTATTGTGTGTGTCTGCTTGTTTTAGATAATTTCATACATCCTGAAGGAACCTTCTCCAGTGCAGCATACCATGTCACAGGAGTACAATATCATCTTACATAAATGGGAACAATATTATACACTTTTTACAAATGTTTACAACATTGTTTAGTCTATAATATAAGATTTACATTGATAGTACAATATAACAAAATAATTAGGGCTGAGATTGGGTCAATTTACAGCCACCCGCAACATGGCCCGATAAAAATCAGGTTTGATAGGAAGGAACTCAACCCAACCCGAATATTCGGGTTTTGGGGTGGGTCTCTTGACTTTCTCTTTTTTTTTTTTTTTTTTTTTTTTCTTCCAAAAAAATAAAATTAAGTATATTCAAGTCTTTTTTTTTTTTGGTTTGAAAAACAAACACACACACACACACACACACAAGGAAGAGGAAAATGAGTTTTAACACAAAAGATACTACAATTCCACTCAAAAACCATGGCAACTTTTAAGCGAGAGTGGGGAGTATATTCGAGTCTTTGTTTTCAAACTTGCCCTTTAAAAGCTGTCATGTTTTAATTCTTATTCTCAAACTTTCATATCATGGAAGAATCTCTACCCCTAATGGTAATAAATATTAATGCCTTCTTCTTCATCAAGTTAATGCCTAAATGTGATTAGGCTTTTTTTTTTTTTTTCATTTTACTACTATAATATAATTTAGTGATAGATAATAATGAGAAAAATTAAATCCAATAAATATGAGTGTTTAAAAATTAATGCTTGAGTGCAAGACTTGGGGGGGGGGGGGGGGGGGGAGGGGGGGGGGGGGGGGGGGGGGGGAAGGGGGCGGTGGGTGAGAAATAAGGAAATGGATGACAACATGCATATCTCATGAATGTAGGGAATTAATTTCGGAAAGGAGGAAAGGGAGTTTTGGGTGGGTATAAGTTTAAATTGCTTGATTTTCTCATTAAATAATAAATTTAGGTATGACTTGTATGTTGACAATCTAATTTATCCAAATTCCTAATATATTATGGATGACCAAATTCAAAAGTGAGATTCAAATTTGGAGTCAAGGTTTAATGGAGGAAAACATGACTAAGAAGGAATCTTTAATTTTCAAAGGTTTACATTGGGAAAATTTCAAGAGATAGTTATGGCTGGCAAAGAATTGATAAAAATGTTGTAAGTTAAGAAGGAAATCTATATTAGGAATAATGTTTTTACCATTTTCGTGTCAAACAACCATTTTGATAAATACATATGTCCATATATGAACAATATTATAATATTGTTCATTTTTACCATTTTGATAAATATTACTCCTTAACTTTCGTGTCAAACAACCATTTTGATAAATATTACTCCTTAACTTTCTCCTGCCATTTTTACCATTCTTTGATTGATTACAATACTTTATATATTGAAAGAAATATCATATATCCTTAAATACATTAATTTCTTCTCCAAAAAACAAAAACATTAATTTTTTCCATTTAAAAAAAGTTATTTTATTTTAATTGCCCAAAGAATGGTAGACCTGATAAGGAATACCTCAAATATAGATGAAAGCCTAGTAGTTTTTTTTTTTTTTTTTTTTATATACAAGATAAAATTCTACTCTAGCCTAATCTAAGTGTATATGTGTGTGAAGCTCTCTCCTGGAGACTTGAACCCCGGCCCTTGCCCCCCACACCCCACAAGCATTTATACTTGTGAAGTGACCATCGCACCAAGGGTGTGCAGTGGTGATAAAAGCCTAGTAGTTGTCTCCTCCCAAGTTAAACAATTATATATATATATATATATATATATATATGTATGTATATATATATATAATTGCTCTCTTTTTAATTGTTTTCAAATTTCACTTTCTATATCAAATTACTCTTTTTTTGATTATCTGTTTAGGAATTTTTATATATAGTTTTATAGTCATAATTAAATTTATTGTTTGATATTTACATACTGTGAATCTACCTCTTAATCTCCTTACTCATTCTTGAGATCCATACCAATACCGACCCAAGACACGAATAGAACTGAATATTGGGCTCGAGCACAGTCAGGTTGGCCATTCAGTACTAGCAATTATTGTCCTTATTTAAATCAAAGTAATTTTGATCTAAACCCAAATAGAATCAACCAGAGCCCAACCCGTTATGAGGTCAAGTTTTGTTTTGTTTTTTTTTTTTGTTTTTGTTTTTTTTTTTTTTTTTTTTTTTTTTTTTTTTTTTTTTTTTTTTTGGATATAAAAGGTAGAAACTACGTTAAGTTTTAAACGCCTGTTTCCCTAGGTTTTCACTTTTGAGATAAAGGACAAAGAGTTTGTGGCTGCTGCAAAGCGTGGGTGACAGTGCACGACAGAGAAACCAATCGATCAATCAAACATGGAGAGTCTACCGCAACACTTGTTGGAAGAAATACTGTTGAGGGTTCCAGTGAAATCTATGATTTGTTTCAGGTGCGTACAAAAGTCATGGCACGCTCTTTTCCAAGACCTTACTTTCATCACCAAACACTTCCGCCACCATCTTTCTTATAAACGCCCTAGTCGTCTCAGAAGGTGCGACCGCAACAAAAACATGAGATGTATTCTATACATGGTCAAAAAGCTTTGCGGCCCAAGTACTAACACGTTGCTGCGCTTTCATTTTGATGATGATCATGATGATGGTGGTTTTGTTTTTTTTATCGAGGGATTTAGCATGTATTTTGACCGAATTGACATATGTGTTTGCATCAATGGCATAATATGCCTTGGACATTCCTCCGTTGGCTTTGTTTTATGGAGTTCGGAAATCAAAGAATTTAAGGATGTTCCCGCACCTCCTAGCCCTAACGTTGGTTACCATAAGACCACTTGTGCATTTGGTTATGATCACTATTCTAATGAATTCAAAGTTATTAGCATCTACACTAAATTTCAGATACATACAGGACTTCTATCACCAAGTGTTCAAATTTACAACGAAAGTACCGGTTACTGGAGACAAATCGATACCGTTTTTGATCAATCAGTCATTTGTTTTCCTGGTTATTATAATGAATTATTCTTCAATGGAGTTTATCATTGGACCGGTTGTATTCTCATGGATGATCGCGGGCAACATTTGGAGGCCATCATATCCTTTGACATGAGAGAAGAGGTATTTCGAACCATAGAGATGCCAGATTTTGGCGATCTTTCTCATTCCAATTACTTTGGGAAGACTTTAGGTGTGTTAGGTAATTGTATTGCTTTGATTATTTATGACAAAAGAGTGATAGAGAAAAACTTCGAGATATGGGTGATGAGTGAATATGGAGATAAGGAATCTTGGACCAATCTATATGCACTTGGACCTATTTCAGTGATTCAGAGGGGAGAAAAATTATTGATGAAGGATTGGCTTTATCTTGTTGGTAATAAGCTTCTTATCCTCAAAGATAGAAGACGATTACTCTTGTTTGACTTTGTTACTCAAATTAAGAATTTTCATCTTAAAAATCCTCCAGTCTCCTTATCTTTATTACAGGTTATGGATTATGAGGAATACTAGCTAGTTTGAGTCACTGTCTTCCAGAGTTAGTGTGCCCCTTACTTCCATTATTGGTATAGCATAGTCAAGTTTTCCTCCTCTCTCTTCTGATTTTTTTTTTTTTTTTTTTTTTTTGTTTTTTTGATGCAATAGGATTTGAAATTCCAGGATTATTGCTCTATCATCAAGTGTAAAGGAGTCATCAAACTCTTTTTTTTAATTAGTTATGATTGTTTGATTCATAGAATGTGATATTTTATCTTATATATATAATGGGTAATTGAATTTCAATTCTCCATTCCTATTTAGTTCTCAAATTTTTTAATGGATCAGTATGGTATTAATTTGTTTTGCATTGAAATTGTAATAAAATTTTTGGGGAAATAAATTATGTGAACTATTTTGGTTGTGAATCTACCCTTATCAATGATGGCTAGACTTTTCTTCATGAAGACAGGGAATTGTGTAGACTTTTCTGCAAAACATCTCTGCTATTTTTTTTCTTTAATGTCTAGTTGATCAAGGACTTTTACACAAACTTGTTTGCTTTTTCAAACACTTGTAAATGGTAAAGTTGTCAGAAAGTCTATGATCGCAAGTATTGAAGATGATGGCTATCTCTTGGTTTTTACATATTTCATATACATCTTACTAGTATCTCTAATTTAATAATTTATTTTCTCACCACACCAAAGTTGCTAAGTTATCCCCCTTTCTTATTGATTTTCAACTTATTATCCGGAATAGCAATTTTGTTCTCCCATCCAAACCCACGCTACTTGCGATGGCATTGCTTTGTTAAGCCTGAGCAAGTGTTTTTACATATAAATTATTTTATTATTTGATTTTGGATTAGAACAACTTTCCTGATAGCCTTGATTGGTACAAGGAAGTTGTGCTACAATTTAGTGAAAAGGAACACAGAATAAGTTCCATGGAAAGGTTTTCTTGTAAAAATTTAATTCTTAAGGAATTAAGAATCTTCAAGTTAGAGAGCTTCCAGACTTGATCCATGCATTATAGGTTACAACTTACATGGAAAGTCTACTTTCAACTTGCTCCAAAATAACAAATACAATAGGCTTTGGTTTTTCTTTTTTCTTTTCTAGGTTTTCAAAATGTGTGGTTTAGAGAAGGAGATATCGCATCTTAATTAAATAGATTCTTAATTAAATAGATGATGTGGTTGCCAAATTTCTATCTTTTATTCCTACTCTATCTCTAGAACTTGTTGATGGATCAATATATTGTTAATTTTTCATGACTTGGATCTATGATAAAATTTTGAGGAAAGTAAAATTATTTGAATCATTTTGATTGTCAAGCTACTTGTCGAGACAGATCTAGCTTCATGAATACTAGGCTTGCAATTTGTGCATTGAAGAGTGACTGCTCGTTAAGGGATTTGGTAGAGTGTTCAATATAAAATCTTACCTATTTCTTACTTTCTTGTCGATTTAGCCTAGGGATCTTTAAAATAAAATATTTCAACATTTTATTTTTATTCATAAACCTTTAAAATAACCAAAAAAGAAAAAAGAAATCTATTAAGCCATGCTATTACATTGTTTAATTGGGCCCAGAAGAGGGCAAGGGGTGGGGGAAATGAAAAGTTATGCTTTGCACCGATAATATGTTTTCTCTCTCTCACAATTGGTGGGCCCCACTAAAGAGTGGGACCCACCAATTGTGAGAGTGAGAAAATATATACTGGGTGAAGGGTATCTTTTTTCGGGAGAAAAAAGAGTTTCATAAGTCCTTGTTAGCGTATGCAAGTCACATCAGACCATTTCTAAGCATTGAAGAAAGAGTTTGACTAAGAACACTAAATTTTATACAAAAAATTGTACACCACTCTCACATTTCATTTACATGAAATACACTACAATACAAAAGTTGTGAGCACGGGTTTCTCTATGGAATTTTGGTTGCAATGCATGAAGTTATTTATATTGTGAGTGCGTACATCCACAAATAATGAAGGCCAAAAATTGTTAGAGACCTTGTCCTTGTTAATCTAGCACTCTACACACCATACAAGTACTTTGCTTTATCATAAACATCCATGTCAAGACTTTCCTCATGCTCGCACTTACCTATCTAAAAAGAAAAATATGTTGGAGAACTTCAAATATGACTATGCTTCAATCAAGACGTGACAAGTTTTTCATAGTAATACCTGACAAATTTCTACATAAGCTTCAGTTAACCTTGAGTTCAGTATGAATAAATTAATCGCAAGACAAAATTTTGACAAGTTCAAGCATGCAAATTAGTGATTTATCTGCAATTGGTTCAACTCTTACCATATGTCCCCCTCATCAACTCAAATGTTGCACTTTTACCAGGTTCTTTTTGTCAGAAGTACTGGTACCTCATCGGAGGTCAATCTATGGACAATAGCTGAGCTCATCAACCATCCTTCTATATTCGATAAGTTTAGAGATGAGATAAATTCAGTCATTGGTAGTACTAGACTAGTCGAGGAATCAAATGTTGTGAATCTCCCCTACTTGCAAGCAGTTGTAAAAGAAACACTATGACTATATCCACCATTGCCTGTGACAACAAAAAAATGCCGTCAAAGTTGCAAAATAGAAGGCTTTGCAATACCCCAAGAAACCATGGTGTTAATCAAACTGTATGCCATAATAAGAGATCCAAATTTACGGAGCAATCCAAATGAGTTCCAGCCAGAGAGCTTTTTGGTTTCCTTTGAAAAACAAGAAAGTAAGAAATATAAGCAAGATGAAACATTTAGTGTTCTTTCTTTTGGGGTAGGAAAGAGATCTTGCCCTAGTTCAAATTTGGGGTTGAGTATGGCACATATAGCAATTGCAACATTGGTTCAATGTTTCGATTGGAAAGTGGTTGGAGATGGAGAAAAGGCTAAGGCTAAGGTTAGTACCTAAGTTACAAAAGCTGCTTTTATTCGCACGGCCCATCCACTTAAATGCCTTCCAATTGTTAAATTCAACCCATTTGATTCTGTTATGTGAGTTTGTTTACTTCAAAAATATTTTCTAATTCAAAAAAAGTACAAGCACATGCAGTAATACATATTTTTTTTATGTAATTTTATGATCAGTATTGTGCTCTTGGTTGGAAAATAAACCTTGTCTTTATTAGAGCATCTCCGGTAGATTTTCCAAATTTTTGTACTGTTTGGAGAATGAAAAGTGACATTTAGCTTTCATCTACCTACTTTTTCAAATACACTTTCCAACAGATTCTTTATCCTTTTTCTCAATCTCATTTAAATATTATTTCTTCATTAATTCTTTATTCTTTTTTTTTATCATCATTTATTCTTCCTATATTTATTCCCAACAATTATATTTTTCAATAAAAAATGTTACATCCACAATATTTTTCGCAATACTTTCACAAGAATCACATCAACATCTTATGTGGAAAGTTGTTACTAGTTCTAATTTGAATCCACCATCTATCATCCAAACGTTTCTTCTTCTTTTTTTTATTTTTTTTTCTCTTGGTTTTTTCTCCACCACACACGTATCCCACTCATTTCCTCTCTCTACTCTTCTTTTTCTTTTTCTAGTTCATTCCGGACTCTCTCTTTCATTCTTTAGCTCTTTTTTTTTTTTTTTTACTTTTTCTATTTCTACTTGATTCTAGAACACTCTCTAGCATGATCTTTTGACTTCTATTTCTACTTCTATTTTCTTTTCTCTTCAGCTCACTTCACATGCACACAGCCAACATGGCCTTTGTTTATCTTTTCTTTTTTTCTTTTTTCTTCTTTTTTTTTTTCTTCCTTCTTTTCTTGTTTTGATTCACTTTGTTGTTACAATGGAGCTTAGATAGGCTTTCATGCTCTTGATCTATTGTTTTTGTTTTGATTTTAGATTTGTTGTTCTAATTAAATTTGTATTTTTCCCTGTTCTTGATCTGTTGTTTCTATTTTGATTTTAGATTGTGTTTGTGTTTTGATTGTGTTATTGTTTGAGAGAGAGACAGGTAAACAAAGAAGAGAGGAGGAAAGAGAAAGAATATTTTTTTTTATTCAACAGGGTGTTTTTTAAAATAAAATAATGGTTTGGAGTTACTACAGTGTTCTCTAGATTAAGAGAACTACAGTAACAACTTCAAAAAAATTTTGGAAAAGTTTTGGGTTTAGACATGTTGGAGCGTGAATAGTGAGTTTTTTTCTCCAAAAAATAAAGATAGAGCATCTATTGGAGATGCTCTTAGATCATGTTTATTTGTAAAGGCAAGCTAGCTTTAGGGAATTTAATGTGCGTGAAGAAAATGTAAGGACTCGAACAAATTTAATATAATCAATAAATTAAGGATAAAATGTGTTAATATCTTTATATATATATATATATATATATATATTGCAAAGACAATCATTCATTAAAAATATAAATATATATATATATATATATATTGCAAAGACAATCATGTGCAGCAGCACCCTTTCTTGATTAATGAATTCTGTAACAAGTAGTCTCTTCTCTCATTACCTTTCAAGTTTCAACAGCTCCCTAGGTTCCAATTTGCTCCACTGATAATGTTTTTGAGGGTTGAATAAGAGATTTTGGGCTCAATCCCCACCTATACTAAAATTCGATTAATGTTTTGGTTTGATAATAAAAAGCTATCATCAATAGCGGATACCGTAGGTTGAAATAGAAACTCTAAAAAAAAAAAAAAAAGTTTCAACAGCTCCGTTGAGCTTAACATCAACTTTGATCGTGCTTTGTTTTGATAAGTCAGATGGTATATTTTTCTCAAAAAAAAAAAAAAAAAAAAAAAAAAAAAACAAAGTCAGATTGTATATTTGATAGGTTTAACACATTACACGTGTAAAAACAAATATATCACACGCGCATAACTGGTTAGAAAGTTCAATTTATTGGTCTGCTATGGCCTCCAACAGCTAGTTGGTTATCTCTCTCTAACTACTATAAACAGAGCTCCTATACTATTTCTTGTTTTAGTTGCTAGCTGTGTTAATCAATTACATACTAATGATTTTCATTCTCTGTTTTCTCTATGAAATTTTTCATGGTATCAGAGCCTACGATCATGGCTTCCACAACCACAAAATCTGAATCAACCACCACAAACTCTTACTCCACCTGCATTATACAATTTATACTCAAAAGGCCTGCCCAGCGAGTATGCCCAAAGCTGGACTTTAATTGCATGAAATCTTGGAAATATCACCGGGATAAGATTTCAATGAGATCTCGTTAGGTTGGGTTAACCTAACTAGGTCCAACATATCTATTATAGAAATGGCCACAAGTCAGCCCAATTTCTTTAAAACCACCTAGGAGTTTATTTCTCTAACAAGCTTAAGGCCTGCCTCACTACAAATCTATGCCCAATCACATACACAGCCAAACCCATCAGAATTCTTAAGCCCAACCCAGTTACACTAACCTAAACCAAGCCCACATACCAACTTTCCATATTTACATTGACAAACCCTAACTTCCAACAACTACACGAACACCACTCTCAACTACAAACAATTACATAACGTCCCTAAAACTTCCAACAATTGCACTAATCCCCCATAATTTTCAAAAATTACCATAAGAACCCCCATAACTTTCCAAAATTCCTCTATAAACCCTCATCATAAATGATTAAAATACCCCAAAATAGCTAAGAATTACCAAAATACTTTCAAAGCAGGGAAAAAAAAAAGGAAGATAATTAGTCTATCTATATAAGAGGAGATTATATGAAAAATTTAACCTATTCTTTCCTTTCCTTCGGTTTATGGTCATCTACCGGGAGTTTCGGGTTTAATCGAAGAAGAAGAAGGTTGAACTTTCATAAAGCAAAACCCCTTTCAAATAAGAAAATGGAGGTGGGCTTGGATACGATATTACTAAACCAATTCCATAAGAAAGAGGACCAAACATTTGCCCTCTTGAATAAAGGGAAGCGAGCTAGTCCCTAAAAATGCTCGTTCCTTTGTCGTTGGGGCTTACAATTCACCTTCTGACACAACACAACTTTTTGATGATCACCAAAGCTACGCTAACTTTACTTTGACTTCCTCTATGTTGTCAAGGATCTACGCATGCATAATGTCATAGCTATAGGGTGCCACTAGTAGCCAACCCAAATACGCTTTAGACCTTGAATTTCCTCTGATTTATTTGTGTGGCTTCCTCATAACAAAGAGCTTCCTGATCTTAGGTAACTAAGGGCTTTTAGAGGCCTTCTTGTTGACTTTCACATGTGTTTTGCATATACAATGAGAGAATATTAAATTGCTGTTTGGATTAACAAATTATTTGGATTGAGATTTATTATCTTGGTTTCCATGACATTATAGTATATAGTACAATACTACTATTCAAATAGTTATTGATGGTGAATTGAAAATTGAGCCAGCTCCAATTCGTCCATGAGAGTTGTCCAGGTCAAAAAGACAAGAATGGTTATACCTAGTAGGACAGTCTCCTATAGGCATATGGGTCATCCATGAGGAAAGCACCTGGACGACCCCTGACACTTGGGAAAAGTCCAGAAAGACAAAAGCTAGTGAATTGAGCCACGCGTTATTATTTCAAGACATGAGTAAGATCCTGGTTCCTCGCTATAACTGCTTCCTAAGTACTTAACTTCCAACGACAGTTATAGAAGATAAGATTGAATATTCTAACTCCTATAGCAGTTATGGAAGTTAACCCTGAATCTTTTGACTTCCTTAAATATAGGGGAAGTTACGAAACAAGTAACCACTTCAAGAGCACATTATATAAACACTCATTCACATCAAATGAAGATAAGTTTTTAGACAACTCCTAAAAAGTTGGAACTCTAGAATTTAAGAGAGGAACTAAATTAAGCATCGGAGGGTTCTTGGCCAGTCCGCTCTGGTCACCTTTGATTGTGTGTTTTTCTTTTCAAGCCTTCTAAATAATTACTAGTCCATTGAAGCCTGGAGCATTTAGCCTACTGATTTTTTTTTTCCATTATCAATTATAACAAAAAAATAGGGTTGACGGGCACCGTAAGGTGACCATTAACAGCAATTTTGACTTTTTTTGGTATAGTATTTTTGTCTTTTTTTGTAGCTTTATGTCGTTTTTTTTCAATGTGGGACCAATTTTGTAGAGAGAAAAAATATTGAAATAACCAAATTGACTAATTTTATGTCTTTTTTATTTATTTAATTTTTTATTAAATGGGACTCACTTTAGTACAACCTTAACAAGCGTCTATATGGTGCTTGTTAACATTTGCCAAAAACATAATATAAAAGGTTAAAAACGCATGATTTAAAAAAAAAAAAAAAAAAAAAAAAAAAAAAAAAAAAAAAAAAACAACAACAACAACAACAACAACAACAACTTCACAATGCCCAGAAGTAAAGTAAGCCCATAGCCACAAGCAGGGACGGACCCAGGATTTTGAGTTGAAGGGGGCTGGAGATAAGTGAAAAAAAAAATTTTCAAATACACATCCATATAGCATTTATAAACTATCAATCAAAACAAATACCCAAAAATCATTGTTTCTTAATATATTAAGATACAATCATCTACTAACAAAAACAAAAGACATGAAACACTATTGTTTCTTTATATAATCATCTATGAAAAGGGAACTTGATGCTCTTTCAAATTTTCAAAATCATCCACAATTGAATCCAAACTAAATGTCGAAGCTATATCCTTTTCAATGTATAACATCAAAGAGTCCATCAAAAAATCATTTTCCATTTTGTTTCGAAAGTCAGTTTTGACAACTTTCATAGTTGAAAATGCTCGCTCTATAATAGCAGTAGAAACTGGAAGAGTAAGCACAAGTCTCACCATTCTATAAACAAGTTTATAGTGTTCTGAATTTCCATTTCTCACTAACCATTGAAACAACTCAAATAAACTTTTCAATTTTTTGAACTCTGGATCCTGGATTACATTATGCTCAAAATGATAAAGCTCCTTCTCCAACACTTGTTTGTCATAATCGGTGAAATCTTGTGGATAGAAATTCTTTACCAACAAACAAAGATCACTGCTTCTGAAAGATTTTAATGCCTCTCGAGGTTTTAAAGCTGAGCTAAGCCTAAGTAACTCCATTGCATCTTCATTAAATAGATAATTTAGTTCTTGTAGTTGAGAATCTATTGTAGCATAAAAAATATTTACTCGATAATGATGTTCAATTGTAATGCTATCTTGCTGATTACGAGCTCGACCTCGCCTCGCAACATAACGAGCATTCATATCCAGGACATCAATGCAATGCTTCTCACAAAATGATATCACAGTGGTGAGTAAGCCATCCCATCCATCATCTCTAAATTTTTGGATAAGTGCTTTAGTAGATGAAACTAAATGCATGACATTTAAAATGTCTTGAGATTGGCTTTGCAAAGCTTGACAAAGTTGATTGGCTTTGCAATGTTTGACAAAGTTTATTAGTGATTTCCATAGTTTCCTTCTCAAGATGCAAGATGAAGACAAATTCAAATGAAGTTAAACCCTTATAAGCTGACTCTGCTTCTGCCCGATATTCTCCATCAATTGCATCATCAATTATATTTTGTAAAACTTCAACAGTTGAAATAAACATCTTTAATAAGCTAGAAACTGATCTAAAATGTGAACTCCAACGTGTTTCTACAGGTCGTTGTAAAGTGCCAATTTAATTAAGTCCACTTCCAGTCTCAAGCTCTTCAAGATCAATCAAAAGTGCTATTTCATTAGCATTGGCAACTTTAAATTGCTCATTACGCTTGCATGAAGCATTAACAATTTTGATCAGAAAAAGCAATGTAAGAAAAAAATGACTAATGGGGACAACTTGTTTTGATGCTTTTACTAATGCCAATTGTAAGCGATGTGCAAAATAATGGATATAGTAAGCATATGGGCAATCATTCAAAATCAAAGCTTGTAATCCATTCCACATACCTCACATGTTGCTTGCTCCATCATATCCTTGCCCTCGAATATTTTGTATATCTAAGCAATGTTGAGATAACAAAGAATATATCCCCTTCTTTAGAGTCAAAGCCGCAATGTCAACAACATGAATAAGCCCAAAAAAGCATTCTTTCACAAAGTCTTCTGCATCAACATATCTAAAAACCACAGCCATTTGCTCTTTCATGGGCTCATCACGAGCTTTGTCAACCATTATGCAAAACTTTGCATCGCCAATTTCTTCCCGATTGGCCTTCTTCACTTTGGCGGAGAAAACATGTAGAATTTCCTTTTGAATCCTAGGTGATGTGTAGGTTGCATTTTTGGGAGCTTTTTCTATTATTTCAACAACCTTCTCATTCCAAAAAGTCACAATACCCAATGATTCAAAAAAGTTCCCACAATTTAATGAACTACAACTTTCATCTCGACTTCTAAAGCTATAGCTTGAAAGGCAAGATATCGGACAATAAAAATTGAGGCCTTCAGTTGCAACCGATTATTTGCAATTTGTTCAGTAGTGAAATGATCAACTACCCTTTGTAAATGCTGCCCTTGGTTCATCAAATCCTTACACATTTGCTCGGCAACTCTATGAGCTGAGTTAGGATCTTTTCCTATATAACCTTGAAAATAACAATCTTTGCCCCCAACCTTTTTCCAATTTCTAAATCCACCAATAGTGAATGTATTTTGTCCCACAACCCCATTTGAATTATGAAAGACAAAACAAGGTAGACAATAAGCTGCATCTGTCGTAGGAGAATATTCAAGCCATGTTGAATTATATCCAAACCAAGAAGCTTGAAAGCTACGATTCTGCTTTCCACTTTTTTTGAATGTCTTTAGAGGAGGTTGGTGTGGACCTTTTATAATGTAAGCCCTTCGAATTTCATCACGTTGATTAACATAATATTCCCATATTTGTTTGCGTGTTCTGGGATCATAATCCAAAGAATCCAGGTTAATTCTTTGAAATTGTGTTTGAGAGATTGGAACATCAACATTTTCCGAAATTGGGAGAATTGGAACATCCTCTACATTTTCTAGAATTGGAATAGCAACATTAGTTATTGGCAATTCCACGTTGACATCGGAAGAATTTGAAGTTGAACGTTTTCTTTTGAAAAAATCAAGCATTATAGTTGATTTTTTCATGATCTACAAATAAAATAATAATCATATAAGAATCACCATTATTTTCTTAAATTTGTGTGACAATTGTCTATATTATATGATTTTTTTTTCTTTTTGTCTTTGGTTTGCCTTTATTTATGTCTTTATGTTTGGTCTGCCTTTATTTATGTTATGTCTTTGTGTTGTGTTGTCTCCATCTTTCTGTCACTAACCCACTAACCTAACGAATCCCACTAGTACTGACAAATCTATTCTGCTTTCACAACTAAGAAAAACTTTTCTTAACTTTACTTCTTCTTCTTTTTTTCCTGTCACTTATTGTCCGTTGCCCAACTCCACCTTCACTTGTCCTTGTCTCTATTATGCCCAACTACCAGTTAACAAAGAAAAAAAAAATTTCTTTGTTGACTCAAAAAACTAATCTCTACTCTCTCTATATCTCTCTTATCTATATAACAGAAGAGAGAGTCACAAACACACAGACAGACACAAAGTGACAGAGTCACAAAGCCAAAAAAAAAAAAAACACCATAGGCAGCAGCCGATTCAATTCACATTTTACAATCAGTAAAAACACAAACATGAAACACCCCACAAATCCACAATCACAATGCACAAGCACAGTTTCTATGAATCTCAGATTCTCAGATCACAAACATAAACATTTTATTAGGTTTTGAAATTTGAAGCAAGAGAGAGTAAAATGTAAATACCTGTGAAGGCTGGAGCAGATCGAGCAAGTGGGTGGAGTGATCACATCGGCGTGGCTCGTGTGGGTCTTCTCGCGTGCTTCACGGCGTCGCTGTCATGGCGTGGGTCTTCTCGAGTAGGTCTCGCCGGCGTGGGCCTTCTCGCGTGGTATGGGTCTTGCCGATGGGCGGCGTGGGTCTCTCACTCCCTCTGTCTCTGAGTACTCTCTTCTCTTTGTGACTCTCTCGGTCTCTCCTTATGTGTCGCGCCTCTCACTAAGTCTCACTTTCCTTTCTTTTGTTTTTATTTTTTTTTCCTTTGTGTCTTTTGTTTCTCCGTTTGCAAGAGTTGAGGGCTTCTTCTTTTCTTTTCTTTTCTTTTTTTTTTTTTTTTTTTTTTTTTTTTTTTTTTTTACACTTAAATAGGTCATGGGCTGGTGGGCTAGCCGATGATGGGCTGGGTTCATGAGATTTGGGAGGGGGGCCGGATCAAAATTCCAAGGGGGGCCCAAGCCCTTTTAAAAAAAATAAAATAGCTGCTAAAAAATTTTTTTTGGGGCCCCCTTAGGCCCCCACCTGGGTCCATCCCTGGCCACAAGTCATATGTCCACCCAAAATAAAATAAAAACCACGCATCACATATTTATAGTCTACATGGAAAGCTACTAACACACACACACACACACACACACACACACACACACACACACACACACACACACACACACACACACACACACAGTATGGGTAAATTTTAGGGATTTGATATTTTTGATTTGTTTTTATTTGTGATTGTTTTGTGAGTAATATTTTTAGGCTGAATTTATATTTTATCTTATTGAATTTTGATTTGTCTAGAGGTCAATGATGTTATTTTTAGGACAATTGATTTTGTTTAGACAAAAGAATTTTCTAATTGTTCTTTGGTCAAAAAGATATAACAAATTTTTTGGGGTTTCATTTGGAACCAATTTTTTTTCCTGACTACCCCTTCTTTTCCAAAACTTTGAGGCCTCCTTTTACTTGGGGGCCTTAGAGAATGACCTAATTCACCTAATTGAGGGGTCTGCCTGGTTCACACATGGCCACGAAAACACATAAATAAAAAAATGAAAATAAAAACAATATCAAGTGAGCTATGGTAAGGGGACCTCAAACAGTTTTGGATTTCATTACATGCAGAGGACAAGATATTCATACTACTTAATTTCCTCACACTTTAAGGTATAATAAAAACACTTTCGTTAAATATTTTGGTTAACATGTTCTTTAAAATTTAACATTTCTAATTTTATGTACATTCTCATATTCAATTCAAGACAATTTTGGCTGAATAAATATAACACTATTTACAAGGTTTTGAAACCCGGACCGGACCATACAGTCCGACCGAAGAAACCTCGAACCGCTCATTTTTGTGATTCTTTTAGCTTCAAGAACCGATCTATGGGAAAAAAGCAAGGACCTGTGCGAACCGCGGTTGAACCTCACGGTTCTGAGAACTGTGAACGGTTCTCACGGTTCCTTTTTTTTTTTCAGCAAATACCGCCTGAAATTAAAGATTTGGCCGGCATTTACTTTAGACCTTTTTCAGATCTAGAACCAAAAGATTTATGAGGGAAAAAAAACTGAGAAGAAGAAGATGACAAAGTAGGGGCTGTGCGAAGTTGAAGCAATAAGCTAGCAACCCAGCGCAGATCGCCAGTCACAGCCTTCATCTTCATCTTCTGCTTCTATTTCTTCTTCGTTCTTCTTTTTCTCCTTCTTCTCTTTCTTCTTTCCGTCTCCACTGTTGTGGTTTCTGAGTTTCTCACCCTTCTCTCTGTTTGTGCTTTGAATTGTTTTTTATATTTACAAAGCCCCTTCACGTGACTTGCATTAAGAAAGAAGACAACTTTTGATTTTTGAATTAAAGATAGAAAAATGTTTCAGCTGTTTGATCTTTGAGCCCATGACGTGGCGCTAGGTACTTCTTTGTATTTTTCCCAGCAATGGTACAATGAACAGAGCAAGCTTTTTCTTTTCTTTTTTTTTTTCATTTTTGTTCTTTTTTTTTTATGCTGCAAGTATAGTACACTGTGGACATGACTACACAGTGCACAAATGGCCAATACCAATAGAGTTGTTGAGTTTTGACCATTCAAACTTTTTTTTTTTTGGAGAAAAAGACCCTTCAAACTTTACTACATTATAATTGTGACAAAAAAATTGTGAAATATTTTGTAACACTAAATTTTTTAGGTATAAAAAAAATTGTAAATATTAATTAAAAGTACTTATAATATTTTATTTGTTACATTTTTCATGTGTGTTCTAATAAGTATTATTGTTTACTAAAAAAAAGTTTGAATAGGAAAGAAAAATAGTGACTAAACAGATACAATTAAGTATATAATAATTATTAAATAATTATTTTAATTTAAAATTACTATGTGTCCTAATTCTTATATTATTACAATATTACTATCATAAGTTTAACTAATCAACATATAAATAAATAAATAAATATTATATTTATGTATGCTTAGGATAAGATATTTCTTATTTGTCTTGTGAGAATTATTATGTGAAAAGATACATTTGAAAGATAGATTTCTATATTTAATTGGGCCATTTAATTTAATTTTTCTATTTATACTAATTTAATATATTTATTTATATTTAAATAATTGTTAAATTAATTATGACGTCATCACGGTTCGACCTCGGTTCAACCTCGGTTTGACCTTAAAAACCTTGAACCTCTCCCTTTTACGGTTCAATAAATGGTCCGAGTTTGAAAACCTTGACTATTTATTGAGTAACAAAGACAAATGACCCTGGGATTTAGGACCAAACCATCTCACTTTTTACGGCAATAGTGAAAATGTTGATTTGAATGCAACAGTAAGAAAATCCAAGAAAGTTAGATCTGAAAGGTACTGCTATATTTTGTCTGAGATTCGACCCGCTTAATAGTATGCAAGAGTCAAACTATAAAAGCATTCTCATCGGCTCTTCTATAAAAAAATGTCATTTTGACACACCAAAAATTTACTTTTTTATTTTACTATATTATTTTACAGTACACCATTCATCATATGTTCTATTCTTTCATTCAAAACATTAAAATAACATATATAACACATTAAAATAATATATCTACTCAAAACCCAGCAATATACAATCACAAAGCACAATGGCAGTCACCACCAACCCAGAACCAACAACCACCGCTATAACCATTGCTGCAACAACAATAGGACAATTGATTTTGTTTAGACAAAAGAATTTTCTAATTGTTCTTTGGTCAAAAAGATATTACAAATTTTTTGGGGTTTCATTTGGAACCAATTTTTTTTTTTCCTGACTACCCCTTCTTTTCCAAAACTTTGAGGCCTCCCTTTTACTTAGGGGCCTTAGAGAATGATCTAATTGACCTAATAAAAGGGCCAGCCTGGTTCACACATGGCCACAAAAACACATAAATAAAAAAATGAAAATAAAAACATTATCAAGCGAGCTATGGTAAGGGGACCTCAAACAGTTTTGGATTTCATTACATGCAGAGGACAAGATACTCATAATACTTAATTTCCTCACACTTTAAGGTATAATAAAAACACTTTCGTTCAATATTCTGGTTAACATGTTCTTTAAAATTTAACATTTCTAATTTTACGTACATTCTCATATTCAATTCAAGACAATTTTGGCTGAATAAATAGAACACTATTTACTGAGTAACAAAGACAAATGACCCTGGGAGTTGGGACCAGACCATCTCACTTTTTACGGCAATAGTGAAAATGTTGATTTGAATGCAACAATTAGAAAATCCAAGAAAGTTAGATCTGAAAGGTACTACTATATTTTGTCTGAGATTCGACCCGCTTAAAAGTATGCAAGAGTCAAACTATAAAAGCATTCTTATCGGCTCTTCTATAAAAAAAATGTCATTTTGACACACCAAAAATTTACTTTATTATTTTACCATATCATTTTACAATATACCATTCATCATATATTCTATTCTTTCATTCAAAACATTAAAATAACACATACAACACATTAAAATAATATATTTACTCAAAACCCAGCAATATACAATCACAAAGCATAGTGGTAGTCACCACCAACCCAGAACCAACAACCATCGCTATAACCATTGCCACAACAACAACCACCACCACAAACTACAACCACAATCACCGGATCCTCCAACAAATTCCAAATCCAAAAACCTGAACAAAAGAGAGAGAGAGAAAAAAAAAAACTCAAATTCTTCAACAAAACCCCACCATCATCATCAACCTCACACACCGACACGGTAGTTGGGACCCACGAGTTCAAGATCAATGGGTACTCCTTAGGGAAAGGAATGGGGGTCGGAAATCTCATCTATTCTAATACCTTTGCTGTCGGCGGCTACACCTAGGCCGTCCACTTCTACCCCGATGGCAAGAGTGGCGAGGATAACGCTGCCTATGTATTGCTCTTCGTCACGTTGGCGAGCAAGGGTACCGATGTCAGGGCGCTCTTTGAGCTCACGCTTTTGGACTAGAGTGGCAAAACTTAATCACAAGGTTCATAGCCAGAGAGGGAGACTGACAAGGGGAAAAAAAAAAAAGAGATAGAGAAGGAAAAGTGAAAGTGACAGAAAAGAAAAAAGGGGGAAAAAAAGAAAAAGAAAAAGGGAAAGGTGGAGGTGGAGGTTCTGGAGAAAGAAAGAAGAAGAAAAAAAGGAAGAGAAGTGAGAAGATGAAATGAGAGGTGGAGAAAGAAAGAAGAAAAAGAAAGAGAGAGAATAAAAAAAAGTAATAAATGAAGAGAGAGAAAAGGAATTGTATGGTACCGAGATGTCCAGGCCCATTAGGTGCCTTAAGCCCTATCCCCGTGAAGCGGCCCACGCGTTCTTGGGTCCTAAATCTCAGGTTGTCCCCAAATTCGTAAAATGGGTAATATTGGACAACCGCCGCTCCTTTTCACCTAGGTTGTGCTCGGGGAATCGCCTCCCGAGCAATGCTGCTACTCATCATTTGCTCGGCAGAGCTCAAGTCGCACTAAGCCGAGCAACTCCACTGAGGTGGGAGTTGGTTTCAATGCCACTCTCACTGCGTTCCACTCCCACCTGAACATCCACTTAGCGACGATGACATTGGACCCCCTATCCCACTACCCCTAAGAGTAATCATGATTCTTTCACTCGTTTGAGGCTATAAATAAGAGAAACCAAAGAGGAAGATGTGGAGGCTGGAGGAGCAATTGATAGCGGAGAATAGTAGAGTTCCTAGAGCAAAATGCCGTTGGGCCTCTGTACAGTGAACGACCCAATGTAGGAAACTCTTAACCCACTTTATAAGTAAATTGTGAGTCCAAGGGAGGTCCGGTTCAGTAGTCCCTCTTTTGGCACGTACAGGAATAAATATTTTTTTTAGCATATTTGTCCGTACTGTTCCAAAGATGGAATGATACTATTCATATGTGCTAAATATTATGGCATATAGAACATCTCATGGGGTATGAATTTTGGTGTTTGGTGTGTCAAATGCTAAATATTTAGCATTTGTCACACTTGATGGTAATACTCTCATGTGAA
This sequence comes from Lithocarpus polystachyus, assembly GCA_033629205.1. Lineage (NCBI taxonomy): Eukaryota > Viridiplantae > Streptophyta > Magnoliopsida > Fagales > Fagaceae > Lithocarpus > Lithocarpus polystachyus. Next base: position 4,726,813 of record CM066165.1, read on the forward strand.
GCAATTAAAGAAAGTAGTGTGAAAATGAGACACTCAAACCAATCATCCATGTACTTTTAAGGAAAATTTTTTATTGAAGATGACAATTTTTTCAATTTTCAATAAAATTTTTTTAAAAATAATTTACTGATATATATACCTTTAAGATATATATTACTAAAACTCATTATATATATATATGTGTGTGTGTGTGTGTGTGTGTGTGCCCAATGACAGTTACACCCAAAATAGAAAGGGACATTATACGCGTGTGTTTGAGTAAATATTTTTTTTTTAGAAGAATGTTATTCTAATAACGTTGTTTCAGTGTTGTAAAAATACATATGGATAAAAAAAATGTTGTGAAAATATCTGTTTTATTGTTTAAACAACAAAAACTGTTGTTTAAACAATATAACAAAACAAGCCTCAAATTTGCATGGTTACTTGGACTATAATATATGTATATATATATTTATATATATCCTAATTTTAGGAAATATAGATACGAGTGAACTTTGACACGTTAATTATTAAGAACAAAACAATTTCCTCTTGATTGAAATCCAATGCTACTCCTTCCTATTCTTTGTATATCTCATCACAACCCTAGTAAGATGCATTCTCAACAAACCCACCAAGCCAACTACGAGTCTTCACCTTCCTCTTCTTTGTATCTCTCATCACAACCCTCCAAATCTGATCCAATCTCAACAAACCCTCTGTCTCTCATCACAACCCTCCTAATCCGATCCATTCTCAACAAACCCTCTGTTGCATTTGAAATATTCAAATCCCGTGACCTTACCTTTGCTTCTAGGCCTATTGTTATTTTTGGATGTTTCTATTTTTTATTTTTATTAATTTTTTTTCTTATGTGAAAAAATTAGGGTCATTTATTTGAACTGTCGAAAACTAAACTAGTAATACTAGGCTTCATAAATCGTTGTAGTCAAATCTATATTTTACTCAACTATATTTGAAGAAATACTATATCCATAGCACTTCTCAACCATATTTAACCAAAATTCTTGTGTACTAGTACAACATGAATCTGATCTTGGAAGATTTTCAATACTCTTGTCTCTTGGACTTGGACACATTATCCTCCTTTTTTTTTTTTAATGTATATATATATATATATATATATATATTTAATTTAGAATCATAACTCACTTAAATCAGAATTTGAAATAGCACAAGATCACCTAAAAAATAATAAAACAAGCCACTATCAAACTCACAATCTCGAAATCACAAGATAATGTGACACAAAAACTTCATACCAATAAGCCGCCTCTTGAATGATATGTTATCCACCATCTTTTTATGCGCAACAACTGCTTAGTGTAAATATTGTAATGGTAAAGTAACCTTACCTCACAAAACAACAACAATGCGCACAGAAAATATTTCAATGATAAGCCTCACCTCACATTTCACAAAGTCAATACTAAACAAAACAAGTAAACAACAACGCAAGCAAATATTTTAATCATAAACGATACCTCATAAGCAAAAAAGCCACTACTATAATTTGCAAACAAAACAATAAAAACAAAATTCCTGTGAACTAGTACAACACAAATCTGATCATGAAGGATTTTTAATACTCTAGAGTCTAGACATGTATGGACTTTGGCACGTTATCCTGTCATATTTTATGTTTTTTAATATATATTTTTTTAAATCACAATCTCGATTCACTTAAACCCGAATTTGGCATAGTACAAGATCACCTAAAAAATAATATAACAAGCTACTACTCAACTCACAAGATAATGGGATACAAAGACTTTCAATAATTGGACTCCTAAATAGGAAATAGTATCTTATGTTTCCAGTGCATACAAGATTTTTTCCATGGATGGTAAGTCGTTATTAGGGGTGTCAAATGGGTAGGTTTGGGCGGGTTTGGGGTGAGCATTATTGGGTTGGATATATAAAACCCATTTACCCATTAAAACCCATTTAACTAATTACTTTTAACCCAAATCCAACCCACAATTATTATGACTTAACCCCAACTCACCCAATTGCCCAGTTATCAAAATTACCAAAATGCCATTAAAGTGAAAATGACCATTTTGAAGCTTTGAAGCTGGAGGATCTGGTGGCGCTGATACTTCACACGGACCGTCCAATCTGATAATCTCATCCTAGAAATGAAAGCTAGAATTTCATAGTCGAATTTTCTCTCTTTTTTCTCAGCAACCAAACAAAGATTATGCTAATTAATGAGCACAATTAAATCAAAGACTGAAATTTGAAATTTTTAATTTTCTCTATCTCTGATAATGAACTCAAAATTCAAAATTTTGAATTCTTCTCTCTCCAAAAATTTTCTCAGCAACCAAACAAAAAAGAAAAACTCAATCGACTCTGAGATCAAATCAAATAAGCATAACGTAAAGCTAAAAGAACAAGTGAGTAATTACTCTTCCATAAGCATTGATATCGAGTCCATTCGCATGCAAATCAGCCACATCTTTCTTCAAAAATTTCTTAGTCGCCTTTCTCTTCCTTTGTATCACATCGATCCAAGTCTTCTTCAGTTTACTCAACGACTTACTACGTTAATCCAAACGCTCACTACAACTAGTGAACGATTCGACTCAGTGAGTAAGAACCACCATTAATGATTCAACTCAGTGAACGATCTCATACTTGCTTTGGCCGAGAAGTCGTCCAACATTGTTGTCGATCTCGTTCTCGCTTCGGCTCAGTGAATGATTCGACTCAGTGAGTAAGATCCACCATTAACGATTCAACTCTGTGAATGATCTTGTACTCGCTTCGGCTGAGAAGTCCATCTAACATTGTTGTTGATGTCGTACTCGCTTCGGCTCAGTGAATGATTCGACTCAGTAAGTAAGATCCACCATTAACGAAATGCTCTTCGTAGTGAACAAGTTGAGAAAAGTGAGAGATCGATTCTCGCTCGGACCTGAACCAAAATATTTCAATTCTTAGCCGAGAGAGAGATGGTTGATGGGGATTATATTGTTACCTTAGAAGGAGGGATGATAAAGCTAGGTTATGCCTCATTGTTCTCTGTGAGAGCTAGAGAGAGAAAGAGAGAGAGAAGTGTTTGGAAGCAAAGAAAATGAAGGAAAATGAAACGTTTGAAGGCTATTTTTGTTTTATTTTTTATGGTTGGGTTGAATTTGGGTATATTGTTTTTGGGTTAAATGAGTCTCAATGAGTTTTTAATTAAAACCCAATAATCACTGGGTCTAATTGGGTTGATGCCCATTTAACCCAACTAATAATTGGGTGGGTTTGGGTTCAATGAGTTTAGGCTTACTTTACCACCCCTAATCATTATCCATCTTTTTATGGACAAAATCTAGGGGCAAATATTTTAATGGTAAAGTAACCTTATCTCACAAAACAACAACAATGTGCACAGAAAATAATTCAATGATAAGCCTCACCTACATTTCATAAAGTCAATACCAAACAAAACAAGTAAACAACACCGTAAACAACAAACATTTTAATCATAAAAGATACCTCATAAGCTAAAAAACCACTACTATAGTTTGCAAACAAAACAAATAAAAACAAAATTCTTGTGTACTAGCACAACACAAATCTGATATTGGAAGATTTTCAATACTCTAGAGTCTAGTGGACTTTGATACGTTATCCTCTCATCTTTTTTTTTTTTCGTAATATATTTCTTTTAAGTCACAATCCCATAAAAAATTTCTTTAAATGAAATATCAATCATTACTTTAAAAGTATTCATTAACATTTTGCATATTCTAATAGTACAGTAACCTTGCCTCACAAAACAACAACAATGTGCACAACAAATAATTCAATGATAAGCCTCAGCTCACATTTCACAAAGTCAATACCAACCAAACAAGTAAACAAAAATCAGCACTGCAAACAATAAATATTTTAATAATAAAAGATAACTCATAAGCTAAAAAGCCACTGCTATAATTTGCAAAAAATATAAACAATAACGTATTCAAAAGTGATCAAAAAATTCTAGCCATGGTTACCACCATTAGTGATATCCAATACTACTCCTTCCTCTTCTTTGTATCTCTCATCACAACCTTCCTAATCCGATCCATTCTCAGCAAACCCACCAAGGTAACCACGAATTCTCACCTTCTTCCTAGCCCACCAGCCCTCCCAATCATTGGTCATCTCCACCTTCTTGGTCCATCCTTATACAAATCCCTCCACAACCTATCTACCAAATATGGCCCTCTTCTCTATTTCCGCTTTGGTGCATCACACTGCCTACTTGTTTCTTCAGCCTCTGTTGCTTCTTAAATATTCAAATCCCAAGACCTTGCCTTTGCTTCTAGGCCTAGATGACAAGTTACTCTATGGAACTTCAGGGTTTGTCACTGCTCCATATGGTGATTACTGGAGGTTCATGAAGAAACTTTGCGTGACTGAACTTCTTGGCACCAAACAACTTGAGCATTCCCTCTTTGTTCGGCGTGAAGAAAAAGAGAGGTTGTTGAAGAGAATGTTGGAGAGTGCAAGGAAGAAAGATGATGTTGATGTGGGTGTTGAAGTGATGAAGTTCACAAACACTGTGACTTGCAGGGTGGCCATGAGTACTAGTTGTTTGGAACAAGAAGGAGAGGCAGAAAAGATTAGAGATCTAGTGATGGAGTCCTTTATAGCCTGTTTGGGAGTTAAAAAAAGGAGGGGGAGTAGAGTAGATGGAGGGAGAGTAATTCAATTACATTGTTTGGAAGTTTTTTAAGGAAGGAGGGGGAGGGATTTAGAGGGGTTTGGAGGGGTTTCAACTACCTCTAACCCCTCATTTTTAATTCCTCCAAATTGGAGAGATTTGGAGGGAGAGTAGAGTAGATAAGTTATTGGCAAAATGAATTCCCTAATTTACCCTTTCTAAATTAATAAAATTACCCTTTCTAAAGGGCTAATTACCCCCTTCCCCCTCCCTAATTTTAAAAACATCCAAACAATGTAGAAGGGAATCATTCCCCTCTACTCTCCTTCCCTCTACTCCTCCTCTACTCTCCTCCCTCTCTAAACTTCCAAACAAGCCATTAAGCTGGCTGCAAAGATGTGCTTTGGGGATGTGTTAGGGTCTTTCAAGAAATTGGGGTTTTGGGTGTTTGGGAAACAGGCTTTGGATTTGACTAGGAGGTATGATGAGTTATTGGAGAGGGTGTTGAAGGATCATGAAGTGAGAAGGAGCAAAAATGGGGGCGAGAGAGAAGATAAGGATTTGATGGATATACTCTTGGACGTTTGTCATGATGAGAAGGCCGAGGTTAAGATTACAAGAACCCATATCAAGGCCTTCTTTGTCGTAAAGTTTCTACCTCTTACTTCTCAATCTATTTATTTTTCATTATTTGTTTTTCTTATTTTTTCTTATTATTATTTTTTTTTTAGAAAGAAATCTCACTCTAACATAATTAAGTATATAAGAGTGTAAAACTCTATTCTCAAGACTGAACCTTGGCCCTTCCCCCCACCTAAAAAAATTATAAGATAAGAATTTTACTTTACCTTAATCTATGTGTATATGTGTGTGAAACTCTTTTCTAGATAATTAAACCCTAGTATTTGCATTCCAACCCACAAAAACTTGGTACTTATGGATTAACCATCATGCCAAGAGTGTATGGTAGTCCCAACCTATCTTTTTATTTTATTTTTTTATTTTTTTGAAAGTTTAAACCTATGACGTCCGCTTATGATAATAGATCTTTATCATCAAACCAAGACAACCAATAGATTTCTAGTGTAGGCGGGGATTGAATCTCAGATCTCTTATTCAACCATCAGAGATTTTACCAATTGAGCTTACTGAAACCCACGTCCCATCCCATCTTTCAATATAGAGTAACAATGCCTTTGAATTAGCTTAATTAATTTGACTCCCCACTTTTTTTTTTTATACAATTTTATTTTTAACAACTTTTAGGAATTTAGTAAATCAATAAAAAGTCAATTCAAACAAACATTAAGTGTGAGTTTGGATCCACGTTGCGTTTCTGAGTTTGCGTCTTGCCTCTTTTTTTTTTCTTTTTTCTCACGTGTTTTTTGCTTTTTGGAGACAAAAATCACTGTTACGACTACTGTTTATGCACTGTTCATGAACAGTAGCCGTAATATTTGACTTTTCAACCCACTGTGCACTGTTCATGGACCCACAAATTTCACTTTTCAGCAATTTTTTCATTAAAAATGGGTCCCACGGTACTATTCACACATTTAAAAATTATTTTGCTATAGTGTTTTTAGTTTTCAGTTTCAGCAAAATAAGTTTTATCCAAACGGACCCTAAGGGTCCGTTTGGATATCGCTGAAACTGAAAACTAAAAAACACTGTAGCAGAATAATTTTTAAATGTGTAAATAATATAGTGAGACCCATTTTTAATGAAAAAGTTGCTGAAAAATGGTATTTATGGGTCTTGTAAATAGTGAAAATGGGTTGAAAAAGTCAAAAGTTGCGGCTACTATTCATGAACAATAGCCGCACAGTAAAAATGGTCTCTGAAAAACGTGTGAATAATAAATCAAAAAAAAAAAAAAAACAAAAAAGAAAAAAAGATGAAGTTGAAAATGTAGACGTGCAACGCAACGCGCAATCCAAACGGTTTTATGTCATTGTCACTTGTTTTTTATTTGTGTTAAAAAAAATCTATACAGTATTTAAAAGCTGAAGTTGAGTATTTATTGTTCTTACACTTATGTTGAGCCACATTAGCATATCATTTCAATCCATTTCGATCTACTTCAACCTGTTCGATACAGCTCAATCCACTTCGGCCCATTTTGGTGCATTTATATAAGAATGAGAAAACACATATTTGAATTAAGAGTAATTATTCTAAATTTGAATTTATTAAAAAATATAGATCTTAAACTCATTCCAAATTCTATTAAATTTTGAAATTGACAAAACTTAGATATAGAATATTGTTCCTTAGGTACCTTTCTTAAAAATCTGCTTCTATCTAAGTGAATATAACTAAACAAATGATGTTAAAACACCATTCTTTTTTCTTTCTTTCTTTCTTTCCCTGTTCCTATGAGGAAAGTTAGAAGAGCCAATTGCAAATCTCTCAAAACTTCTCCCAAATAATATCAGAAAAGAAAAACTAGCTTTAGAAGGACAAGTTTGTAATGATCTTCTCCATTAATCCCCTTATTTTCATTAGAAGACTGGTTGATATGTTCATACTTTGTATCTTAGAACAATGGCTTTTTAAATAATAAAAAGAAAAAATGAAGACCGTCATAACAATGGAAAAGGTTTCCTTAAAACTCTTCCTATATTTTTTTATTGTATGAAAATTTTGAAAATGTAATTGTTAGATTACATGTTTTTTATATTCTTAATACACATGTCAAATTTCACAACAAATTTTAGGTAGTAATCTGCTATTGGTTCTATAATTTGACTCACCATTGACATTACTTTTGTTTCTTACCTATCAACAACATATTATTACCTAGAATTTGTTGTGAAAATATTGTGAATGTAGCATTACTCTAAACAATTTCTTTTGAGTAATTTTAGGGATACAGAAATTTCACAATATTTCTAAATTAGCATAGCAAAAATTTATTAAAGATTGTGGTGAGCTCATGTGTGAGTTAGCATGTTAATTTAAAAATGTTGTAAAATTATTGTAATATTTTGTTGTATCCATTGCATTACTGTTATATATATATATATATATATATATATATATAACAGTATATATATATATATATATGGGCTAATTTTTGGGGTCTAATTAATACTCTTATAGATATAGCAATATTCCTATTGGTTAGAATTTGGAGGCTTTTCTGCAATTGAATTAGTATATAAAACTTATGCTTATTAATGAAATTTCAATTAAAAACAAGTTTAACGTCTAAAGGAGTAGCTGGTTAGAGATGCCATCAGAACAAATTGATTCCTTCAAGGCTCCTAATTTGACCATAATTGAATTTTGCTGTTATGCCAGGATCTCTTCATTGCAAGCACTAGCACCTCAGCAGAGTCAATGCAGTGGGCAATAGCTGAGCTCATTAATCATCCTAGTGTCTTCAACAAGGTTAGAGAGGAAATAGAATCAATTGTGGGAAAGACTAGACTAGACCCACCAGGCCCTGTCACAACAAGAGAATGCCGCCAAAATTGCAAAATGAATGGCTATGATATACCAGAAAAAATTGCAGTGGCAATTAATCTTTATGCCATTATGAGGGATCCAGACTCCTGGGATGATCCTAACGAGTTCTGCCCAGAAATGTTTTTGGTTTCACTCAATGAGCAAGAGAAATTAGACCAATGTCAAGTTGAAGGAAAGGGACAAACCTTCAATTTTGTACCATTTGGGGCAGGAAGGAGAGGGTGTCCAGGAACAACATTGGCATTTAGTATGATACATACCGCAGTTGCAGCATTGGTTCAATGCTTTGATTTGAAGGTTAGTGGAGAAAATATGGAACTAAGGTTGATATGCAACCTGGACCAGGCATGTCATTAAGCATGGCTTGCCGACTTATAGTTCGCCCTATTGTTCACTTCAATCCATTTACTACTTCTATATAATCATATAAGCATAAAAAAATTGCCCATGTTAGGTATGCATGTCCAATAAACTAGGCATTTGGTTCTTTACTCAACATCGTATCTGCAACTATCTTTCTATATCAAGCACCAGTTGGTGATGTAGGTCATTAATTTTGTATGACATGATACTTTAATATTATGATGTGTTTCTAAATAACATGTTTCGTCGTGGAATGTTGTTCTCGACATGGAGAGGTTGATGTTCATCATGATATAGAATTATTATCAACTCTTTAGATTCTCAATAACATTAATACCTACTTTGGCTTCACTACTCAAAGTGAAACAAAAAGAATTGTTTGTGCCAAAGAAGGTATATGGGTTTCGAATTTCACTTACACCAAAAAAAAAAAAAAAAAAAAAGAAAAAAAAAAAGAAAAATGTAGTACTGTCTTGACTTTATGGTAAAGAGAAAATTATATGGGGTGTATGACATAGATTTCAAATTTTATTATTTATAGTAATTTCAAGTGATGAAAGCATTTTACTTTAGTTAACTCAACTGGTAAAGTCTCTGATGGTTGAATAAGAGATCTAAGGTTCAATCCTCGCTTACACCAAAAACCAATTAGTGTCTTGGTCTGATGATACAGAGCATCATCAGGAGCGGATGCCATAAGTTAAAACTTTCTCCAAAAAAAAAAAAAAAAAATACTGTATTGATATCAACCATTCAGCACTACAACTAATAAGATCTTATATTTTGCATGGACAATTGAGTACAACTTACTAGGCCAGACTTCCATCGAAGAGTAGCAAATGAAAGACTTTCATAAAAATAGCCCGAGTTAAAAAAAAAATTACAATTAAATTAATTTAATTAAGAAAATTGACATCCCATTGATTCCTTTGCTTTTAAATTAATTTAATTTAATTAATTTTGTTTTGGTTTGTTTTTTTTTTTTTTCTCTATTATAAATCTCACTAAAAAAAAAGCTTATTTGCGACGGTCAAAGTTTGTCACAAAAACACAAAAACCCGTCACAAATTCATATTATTGATGGCAAAAAGTCGTCGACGTCCACCGGGAAAAGCCTCATCGGTAATACTATATTGCCAACAAGGCTGTTGCTAACACTTATTTTCGATAGCAAAACTCTATCGTAAATACTTGATAATTGATGTCGCAAATTCAACTTCATACGAGGAAGTTGGAGGACCAAATACAATTTGCGACGAACTTAGGCCGTCATTAATGTATTTTTTTGACGTTGAAAAGTCATCATAAATACTTGCCTTGTTGTCGAAAATAGAACTTCAAACGAGGAAGTTGGATGACCAAATGCCTTTTGCGATCAACAATGACCATTGTTAATTTATTTTCTCGACGACTAAAAGCCATCGTAAATACCTAGTTTTTCATCGAAAATATGACATCAATGCAACCAATTTCTTTTTTTTTTTTATATGAAGTTTAACCATTATTAAAAACCACTTATCTCGTCACTAATACATTATTTGCAACAAAGTAGATCTGTTGAAACAAAATTATGTTATTTTTATTTATTTGAAAATATCAAATATTTCTATATATAGAATAATTAATATATAATTACAAACACAAATTCATAATTTTTCATAATAGTTTCTCCATTCAAATTACAAACACAAATCCATAATTGTTCCAAACTAATAAGGGCATTAAAAATGAAAATATTAAAAGGTCTAGAAAATAGCACGTTTTTCAATATTACACATAGGCTGTATTATATCCTTTACTAAACTTGAAAGCATAAATATTGGAAGATCAATTATCATCTGAGTCAGTGCCCTCCATCTAAGAGTCATCTTCCTCCTTATAGTTATCTCATGTCATTATTTACATTGTGATCTCCTCCTCCATTGTTGGTCTGCAATATTTTAGATTAAACTGAATAAATATACAAGAATAATGTAGTGCTCTTGTTAATGAGAACTTCAAAGAATACATTTGCCACCAATAACAACATTAATAGTACATCCCCATCACCCTTAACAATAGATCCATCACCACAAGTCACATGAAATCATCATATATGTGCCAATAATAGCAATTAATTGAAAATTATAATGATCAAATTATCACTTATTTCGACAATCTAAATAAAATAGCAAAAAATATTTATGTTAGAAAATATATGTGTAGTAGTTGCTTGCATATAATTAAAGCCCATCCATTTCAAAACATTTCTTATAATAAAAGGTATCACCTCTTTCAATTGATTGATTGTTCCCTCCAATAATCATTTATCATATCATAAGTTTGTAGAAAATATTGGAAAAAGTTTAGAACTTTAGTATTTTTCATTTTTAATATAAATATAAATAAAATAATAAAACTTTAGAGATTGTTAAAGTTCATAAGCCTTATATTTATATATATATATATATATATATATATATATAACTAATAGCCGAAACGTTTGACTTTTTGTTGATCACTCCTCATTGCGCCAAATGACTACATAAATTAATACCACGTATATATTTAAAAACACCGAACAATTGTGACTTTTCATTTTTCAATAGGCATCCTTTCAATTAGTAGGCACATTTTTGACCAACAGGCACGTTTTCGGCTTATAGGCACATTTTCGGTCAATAGGCACCTTTTGACTTTTTGTTTACCATTCCTTATTGTACCATATGACTACATAAATTAATCTATATCTATATCTATCTAATAACTAATAGTTGAAACGTTTAACTTTTTGTTAACCACTCCTCATTGCGCCACATGACTACATAAATTAATGTCACATTTACATTGAAAAACATCAAATTATTGCGCCTTTTCATTTGAAGGAACAAGATAAACATTTCAGTGATAGTTTAATTTCACTTTTCAATATCGATGTGTTTAGTGGCCTATAGTAAATTGGAGACAGTGTTCTCTCTCTTGGGTAGTAGTTACAAAATAGCAACGTTCTAGATAAATTTTATAACATATTAAAATTGTTCATATCCCTTCATTATTTTAGACATACACAAACTCTTTCTCTCTCTCTTAAATCTAACATTATAACATTTCATGTTTCCTACTCAATTCCCTCCTCTACATCCTAACATCTCCACCACCGCCTTTTTCCATTTCCATTTCCAATCATGGTGTTTTCAACTTACTGGTATTGGTCATGTTCTCTCTGTTCAGCAGGCTGCAAAAAAGGAAGCTGGAACTTTTTCACTTAGTGGGACACAATACGGTGTGTTGGATTTTGCTCCTCATACTCTGCTTTGCTTTTTTGTTTAATCATTTTATTTTATTTTTTGGATATGGGTTCACATTAGATAGATTGAATGTTAAAGATGATTACAATTACATTGTATGGATTCTGATGTTAAGTTTATCTCATAATTTCACTATATCAGTTATGCTTATATACCACACTAATTGCATTGGCAATAATCAATATTAGTTAGGTTTCATCAATTCCATCTTGAGTTTGACCCGAAGCAAATGTGGGTATGTGTCATGTAGGTAAAGCATCACATGGGTTTTTGAAGGGCAATTTGTGATATTAAGATGAAATGGTGCAAGCTGTCATCAATTCACAAGTAAAGCCAATTAACAAATTTTTAAACTTTCTAAGTAAAATTGTAGTCCCACGTTTAAAAGAACTTCTACTGTTATGAAAAAAAAATTATATTCACCATTTTTCCAGATTAACATATGGACCTTACCAAAAATTTATCTATCAAAAATAGAGGTTAGTGACTCTTATATCATTTTTTTCCCTAAAAGGAATGAAAGCTATAATTGTAAGTGCTTTAAAATAGTGTTGTTCATCTTTACGGAATCAGATCTCATATGATTAATAAAATATATGTTTCATTAACTTTGTTCTATGTTGTTTTAGATTTTATTTCATTTTAATTTCAATTCTGTCATAGGAGACTTAAATTGACACGCAACATATAGTATATTATTAATATCATCTCCTATTTCTAAGCATTTTATGCATTTCTTAAGCATTAAGAGCAATTTTGGAGAAGACCCACAGGTTTCTTGTATTTTTAAGAAAGATAAAAGAGAAGAAGTTGAGAAGAAATTACCAAATGAAGAAATCATTTAGTATTATTGTTGCTACCATTGGTGTGTCTTGATTTCTGGATCTTTTCACTATTTAACAACATAAAAATGACTTACAAATAGAAATTTTGGAGAAGACTCATAGGTTTCTTGTATTTCTAAGAAAGATGAAAGAAAAGAAGTTGAGAATAAGTCACCAAATGAATATGAACCACTATTTATATCTAAAGGATTATAACCCTTCAACAGGTACCTTTTCATTCAATATGCACATTTTCAGTCAATAGACATATTTTCATTCAATAGGCACCTTTTCGTTCAACCTTTTTATTCAATAGGCACATTTTCAGTCAAGAGGCATCTTATCGTTCAATAGGCACCTTTAATATATATCTAATATGAAGGGCTATGACCTTTCAATAGGTATCTTTAAGTATATCCAATTTGAATGATTATGACATTTCAATAAGCACCTTTTGGATGTGGCCTTCAGGTTTTTATTTTTCTCCACTTACCTGCTTTGTTAGTTCCACGTGCTTGGTCATGTGACAAAGAACTTATCACTAAGTCAGGTAGAGGTTTACTTGAAATAGGCAAATTATTATCCACCAAATTTCCCTTATACACAATTGGTACGCTGATCCAACTATCATCATTTTTTTCGGTATTGTGCTCTATCCCAAGAGCATCAGTGTGTACCATGATTTTAGGATTTCTTTCGTGAATCTCCGAAGTACACGGAAGCTGAGAATCATACCCATCCAATCCCGGAACAATAGCAAGTTCTTTATCCACAATTTTTGTAACCGTGACAGCAGTTGTAGAATTACCGTTAGAGGTCCCAAGTTCTGTAACCGTAGCAGCAATTAAAGTATTATTGTGTAAAACTCTAGGTTCTGAATTTGATTGGGGCGGATTTTTATCCCGGCGAATATGCTCCTTCATGTTTCTCCTGGTGGGCTAGGTGTCCTTCGTCCCCTTACTTCCTTTTGCCAACAAAAACCTTCTCTCAGCCAATAACCATATGGGCTTTCCTTGCCCTCACCAATTCTGGACACAATACAAACTTTTGCTTCGTGTCCTAAAAGACCACAATTGAAACAGAGTCCAAGAAGACGTTCATACTGAAAAGCTACCCATACTTTATCACCCTCAGGACTAATAACAGGAGCCTCTCTTCGAATAGGTATATCTACTGGCATCTCAACTCGTATTCGAAGAAAACGGGCTTGCTCAGATGAAATAGCTTTACAGTCTATGTCAAAAGCACGGCCAATGCCACTACCAATATCCCTAACCACCTCTACATTAATTAAATCAAAAGGTAGTCCCCGTACCTGAACCCATATAGGGATGTGCAGAAACTGGACTGAAAATGTCGTCATCCCTTTTTCCCAGCATCTAAGAAGTAGTATGTGATTATCAAAACTCCATGGCCCATTGTTGACAACCCACAATAATTGGCTTTCCATAGCAAACTTAAACTAAATAAGCCCATCTCCAACATTAGTAATCTTCAGATCCTGACCAAACTTCCAAACAGACCTTAAAAGGTTCTTTGCCGCACGAAGATTAATGGGTTTTGCTATAAAGAAACAGCCAATAAGACTGAGGTTGCACTCCTTTAGAATCTTTTACGGTGATCTGAATGAACTGTAATAGCCTCTCCCTCCTCAGATGTTAAATTGATGTGTTGTAATCTCTCAATGAAATCTGAGTTCATAATGGACAAGGAAAACACTAAGGACAAAGATACAAAGAAAGCACTAAGGACAAGAAAAAACTTTGAGACAAATAGGTAGAGTAAGAGAAAATAAAAAAGTATAAACAAAATTATGGCCTCACACTTCACTAAATTTTTCACTAAGTAGATCTACTGAGCACAATGAATATCTTAAGTTGAAACTGCTAGGGGCTTGGAAACCTCTGTGCAGGAACTGTTCTCTCTAATCTAGTGAGGGAAAAAGCTCCCAAAATTTTGTTTCTTATGGAGACAAAAAAAAAGTTGGTAGAGGAGATCAAGAAAATTCAAGCTGACTTACACGATCATTCAATGCTTGCAATCCCTTATGTTCGAAGAGATGGTGGTTTAGCCATGCAATGAAAAGAAGAAGTTGATTTACATATTCAAACTTACTTTCTCAATCACATAGATGCACATATTATGAATGATCCGAATTTGCCATGGAGACTTACTGGCTTTTATGGTAGACCGGAGGAACACCAAAAACATGAATCTTAAGAATACTTGCGACATCTGCGATCAAGAGGATCTCTCCCATGGGTATGTATTGGGGACTATAATGCAATACTAAATTCTGATGAGAAGCAAGGTTGAATCCCTAAACCCAATCATTGCATGGAAGAATTTCGAAGTTTTCTACTCTATTGTGGTTTGGTTGATCTCGAATTTCAAGGAAATAGGTTCACACGAAGAAATGGTTGGCATGGAGATGCTTTTGTTCAAGAAATATTGGGTAGAGCTTGTGCTACAATTGAATGGAGGGAGCTATTTCCACATAGTAGAGTAGTCCATCTTCAAGCTTCTTACTCAGATCATGACCCTATAATGCTCATAACTTAGGTTGATGTACATGCAACTCGCAAGAAAAACATCCCTAAACAGTTTGAAGAAAAATGGGCATCTCACTCAGATTGTGAAGCAGTTATTCTTGAAAGTTGGAATGGTGAAATATCCATGGGTAGTCCAATGTACAGATTGTTCCAAAAAATTAAGAAGTGCAGGATGGCATTGGAGGGGTGGAGTAGAAACATGGGCAATTCAAAGACACAACTTGATTTGAAAAAAACAGAATTAGAGAGACTCACAGCATTAAACAGTGCTGAAAATATTGATGCAATCAAGAATGTAAAGGATGAGATAAATGGCTTACTATTTCAAGAAGAGGTCTTTTGGAGGCAGAGGTCTAGATCAATCTGGTTACCTGCTGGGGATAAGAATACCAAGTATTTTCATCAGAGAGCAAGTCAGAGGCGTAGGAAAAACCATATTTCAGGATTTATGGATGAATTTGGCCGATGGTGCACTTCTGAAAGTGATATTTTACGGGTGGCTTAGAATTATTTTTCAAAATCTATTCACCTCTGCTAGTTCGAATGCTATGGAAACTGTACTGGACTCAATAGATAAAGTGGTCACCCTTGACATGAACAACACGCTTCTTCTACCATACACATCAGATGAGGTTAAATAGGCTTTATTTCACATGCATCCTTCCAAATCACCTAGACCTGATGGTATGTCCTCTTTCTTTTTCCAAAAATACTGGCATATAGTTGGTAGAGATGTAACTAATGCAGTGTTATCTGTTCTTAATTCTGGCCACATGCTACATAAGATGAACTATACCCATATTGTTCTTATACCCAAAAAAAAAAAAAAAAGACCCTAAAAATGTCCTTGATTATCGTCCTATTAGCCTTGGCAATGTTGTATCTAGAATTGTTTCCAAAGTTTTAGCCAATCGGCTTAAAACTATTCTGCCTGATGTTATATCTGACTTATAGAGTGTTTTTGTTCCAAACAGGTTAATTACTAGCGTTTGAAGTATTACATAGGATGAGGAATAAAAGAACGGGAAAAAAAAGGGAAAATGGCTATTAAATCGGATATCAGCAAGGCTTATGATTGTGTTGAATGGAATTTCTTTCGACAAATTATGCTGAAATTGGGCATTGAGGCTAGATGGGTCAACCTAGCAATGGAGACAGTTTGTACTGCATCATACTCTGTGCTTATAAGTGGAGAACCTCAAGGGTACATTACATGGAGATCCATTATCCCCAAACCTATTTCTTTTATGTGCAAAAGGTCTCTCTTCATTGATTAGAAAGGCAGTGCAATCACAAAGTTTGCATGGTGTTTTATCATGTGCAAATGGAGTATGTATCTCTCACGTTTTATTTGCTGATGATAGTTTTATTTTCCACCAAGCAACTAGGGAGGAATGTCAACATCTCATGAATCTACTTGGGTGTTATGAATTGGCTTTAGGCCAAGCCATTAATAGACAGAAAACATCTATCTTTTTCAGTAGAAACACAAAAGTTGAAGTTAAGCAGGATATACAGAATTTGTTGGTTGGCAGAATTATGGAGGATTGTGAGAAATATCTTAGGTTACCTATGATTAGGGGGGAAATCAAAAGTAAACACTTTTAAGGATCTTAGAGAGAAAATTACAAAAAGTGTGTTAGGGTGGAAGGAAAAATGTGATTCCAAAGTAGGATGTGGGGTCCTAATCAAAACAGTTGCACAAGCTATTCCCACATACTCCATGAGTATTTTCAAAATCCCAAAGGCTCTTTGTGATTCTATAAATTCTATTTTGACAAAAAATTGGTGGGGTCAAACCAAAGATGAGAAGAAAATTCACTGGATCAATTGGAAGAAATTATGTACCCCAAAGGATAGAGGAGGTAAGGGATTTAGAGATATCCAAGCTTTTAATTTAGCCATGCTCGCTAAACTAGCTTGGAGGTTGATTCATGATACTCACTCTTTATTCTATCGGGTGTATAAGTCAAAATATTTCCCAGATTGTTCTTTTATGGATGCAGAGGTTAGCAACTCATCTTATGTTTGGCAAAGCTTATTGGCAGCACGGGATGTCATCTTTGAAGGATCAAAATGGAAGGTGGGAGGTGGAAGCCGTATAAAAGTTTCACTCACAAATGGTTGTCGCATAAACCAATTTTCCTGGGGGAAGGTCGGCCAAATTTGTATGTGAAGGAACTGATTGATAGTGTCTCTGGGCAGTGGGATAGGGAGAAAATTTTTGATCTTTTTGCTCACAAGACATGTATGGAGATTCTGCAAATTGCTTTGTCGAATGTATCAGTACGTGATAAGTTGGTTTGGAAGGAGAATCAGTCCCAAACTTTCACTGTCAAATCTGCATTTCAGATTGCCCAGCGTTTGAAGAATCAGTCACGGGTTGAACATTCAAGAGTGGGATCTCAGCATAAAATTTGGAAAGAAATCTGGTCTTTGAATGTACCCCCAAATGTTCGAACATTTATTTGGTGAGCATGTTCAAATATCCTTCCTACTAGAGCCATTTTACATCATAGTAAGATACATATTGATCCGCGGTGTGAATTTTGCTGCCAGAAAACTGAGTCAATTGCTCATATTTTGTGGGAATGCCTGTTTGCAAGGAATGTGTGGGCTTTATGCAGAGGAAGGATCCAAAAACTGTCTAATAATGTTCACGATTTTTTCTGGTTGTTCTGATACTTGATAGATAAGCTTCCACAATTGGATCCAGAAAAATGGGCTGTCACTGCGTGGGCTATATGGAATGCTAGAAACGTATTTTATTTTGAGAGGTTCCAAGTACAGTCCAAGTATATACATGATGGAGCTATCGGTTTATTGGAGGAGTATCAGAGGTTGGCTGCTGCATAAGTATGCTCTTCATGGTTGCTGCATAAATATGCTACTAATGGAAAGAGGTTACAGGTACATCCCAAGTTTATATATACATGATGGAGCTACCTGGTCTATTGGAGGAGTATCAAAGGCTGGCTGCTGCACAAAGGATGCCTACTGCACAGACATGCTGTTCATGGTTGCTGCATAAATATGCTATTCATGATGTTTTCTTTTAATTGTTTTTCAGCACATGATTATTTATAGCCTTGGATGGCCTCTCTTTCCTTGTCTTTGTAATTACAATTTCCCTAGATTTTGTCAGGATATTGTTTTATGTTTTGTTTGTATACTTCTATATTAATAAAGTTATATCATTTATCTCAAAAAAACAAAAATTGTTTGGCCTCTCTTTCCTTGTCTTTGTAATGCTATCTTTGTGAGTGTCTGATTTAGTGTATGTTTGTGTGGTTGTGGTTAAAAGTTCAAAAATATCTAAAGAGATAGGCTTAGGTGTATGGTGGCACACCATACTATTAGTTTTTATGTATT
Organism: Lithocarpus polystachyus; assembly: GCA_033629205.1. Taxonomy (NCBI): domain Eukaryota; kingdom Viridiplantae; phylum Streptophyta; class Magnoliopsida; order Fagales; family Fagaceae; genus Lithocarpus; species Lithocarpus polystachyus. Next base: position 4,745,336 of record CM066165.1, read on the forward strand.
AAATCAATGGCTTATATCAAACATATTTAGATCTAATGGCTAAAAATCAAATCAGGATTTTTTTTAAAAAAAATTTACAAAAGGCGCGCTTTGTGCTTAATAAAAAAGCTCAAAAAAGCGAGCTTCAAGCACGCTTTTGTGAGGGCGCTTCGCTTTAGAGGGAAAAAGCCCCAAGGGCTTTGCGCTCTGTGCTTTGCACTTAAGCGCGCTTTTAACAACACTGATATAGGGAAAAAAATAAAAGAGGAAATTATTGGCCCAATGAAAGAGGAAGAACAAGCGAAGGAGAGCTGAGGCATTGCAAAGCCAGTTTATGGATAAGCATCTTACTTTGATTGGTAACTTAGTGCTTCCTTTGTTTACTGCGTAATCTTTATTTTTCACGAATTTATTGTTTCATTGATATTTTAAACTTTATCAGTTTCTTTTTTATCTGTCTTTGGTGTTTGGATCAGGTTTCAAGAAGTGGACTAATACCATTGTTTCATGATGCCATTGTTGACATTGTTAGTTTATGTTGTTTTAGTTTATATTTCTGGGTGTTAACTATAATAGAATTTTCAGGTAAAGACTGTGTGCTTTTTTATTAAACTATTTATGCTATTTTTTTCCCTTAAAATTTTGATTGAGATGGTAGTACATTCAAAACATGTGTAATTTCTTCATCATCATTTTTTCCTGTAAAGTTTGATTTTTTTTTTCATCACCACCATTATCAATTCATCAATATTTTTAATGAAAGTTGAGTGTTTGATTTTGTGTGTGTGTGTGTGTGTGTGTGTGTGTGTGTATAATGTTTCTCTTTGCTTTTAGTTCCAACAAACACAGTTGGTTTTGGTTTCAGGCTATAAATCCCATGTGGGGATTTCCAATCTAGGCTCATTCCCTCACCAATTCAACCTTCAGTCTTATTGACAAAATTTTTCAATGATGCACAATTAGTGCTTTAAATTTAGCTTATATTTAAGCCACCCCATAATTTTGAAGCCCATATTTAAGCCTAACAAAGTATGAATAGAGTAGAGTGCAAAATTGACTTTACAAGCTGACCAACTTAAAATAATTTTAATAGGGATTGAAGTTTAGAATTTGCTCAAAGAGTTGGTTCTAATAGCTTGATTTTGTAGATATTAGACATGACTCTTGAAGTATGTAATTGGCTCTTTACGGATAATCAATTTAAGGATATATTTAATTGTATCACAAGAAAATAAGGTCTCAAAATTTTCTACTTCATTGCTTTAAAAAAATAAATAAATAATTGTTGTCATTCCTTTGTACCCAATAAGTTTTTTTTTTTTTTTTTTGATAAGTAATAAGTTTATTGATATCCAAAAAAAGGAAAACACCCTAGTACATAGGGAGTGAACAAGGGTTAAAACAATCAAGAACAAAAATTACAAAAATCTAAGAAATCAAGAAAAGATAAAAATGATTGGTTCTGCAAAGCAGTCGACCAATCCATTAAGGTTTTAAAGAAAAATAGCTTCAAGTCTGAAATTGATCTCTCCTTATCTTCAAAGCACCTGCTATTTCTCTCTCTCCAAAGACACCACAGTAAACAATGGGGAACAATCATCCATATATACCCATTTCGATGACAACCAAATCTGCCTTGCCAATATGCTAAAAGCCCCATTATAGATTGCGGCATAACCCAGCTCACTCCAAACAATCCAAACACCATAGCCCACATATCTATTGCAACTGGACAGTGAAAAAAAAGATGGTCAACCGATTCACCATTGCACTTGCACATGAAACACCAATCCAATATCCAAACCTTTCTTTTTCATAAATTGTCAATCGTTAAACACTTCCCCAAAGCAGCTTTCCAAACAAAGAAAGCAACTCGAGAAGGAATTTTCTGTCTCCAAATACTTTTCCAAGGAAAGCAACAGTCATTAGAACCCACTAAGAGACTATAATAATCCTTAACCAAGAAGCCCTTCTCTTTATCAAGTTTCCAGCACATCCTATCCTCACCAAACCCTTTCACCAAAGCACCATAAATGGTATCCATGAAACCGGCCAGTGCCTCTGATTCCCGATCACGCACACCCCTAAAGAAACTGACATCCCAAAAAGGGACTCCATTTTCAAGCTTCATAAGCTCAGCCACACTAGCCTCCTTGTTTCAACAAAATCTATAAAATTCCGGATAACTAACTACAAGAGAAGTCTCATCACACCAATGATCTTGCCAGAATTTCACCTTTGACCCATCCCCAATATCATATAGAATGTGGCGAGAAAAAGAAGGCCATCCCTTACTAATATTCTTCCACAAGCCAACACCATATGGACCATTAACAGGCCTAGTACACCAACCACCCCATTTACAGCCATATTTCACCTCTATTACTTGCCTCCAAAGGGCAGCCCTCTCCATCCCAAATCTCCATAACCACTTACCAAGCAAAGCTTCATTAAAGGGTCTTATCTTCCTTATCCCCAAGCCACTTGAAGCAATGGGATTGCAGACAGTAGCCCATTTAACTAAATGGAATTTTGGTTCATCTCCAATGCCGCCCCATAGGAAATTTCTCTGTAGTTTCTCAATTCGGTTAGCCACAGCTACAGGAATAGGAAATGGAGATAGAAAATAAGTGGGTAAATTAGATAGAGTGCTTTTAATTAAAGTGACTCTACCTCCTTTGGATAAGTACAGGCGTTTCCATCATACTAATCTCCGTTCTATCTTCTCCAAAATTGGGTTCCATATTGCCTTATCCTTGAATTTGGCTCCCAAAGGCAGACCCAAATACTTCATTGGAAGAGTACCTAGTTTACAGCCAAGAACATTCAACAATAAGTCCAAATTATGCACCATACCAACAGAAACCAACTCTGACTTGCCCAAATTTATCTTTAGACCAGAAACCGCCTCAAACCAAATGAGGATCATATGGAGAAACAAAACCTGATCCAGATCAGCACCACAAAAAAGCAAAGTGTCATCTGCAAAGAGAAGATGAGACACCACCAATGATCTTCCCTCTACACAACCCACATCAAAGCCTGACATGTGACCATCATGAACAGCCTTATCCAACATCCTCCCAAGGGCTTCCATAACTAGTATAAACAACAAAGGGGATAAAGGGTCACCTTGTCTCTACCCTCTGGAACTCTAAAAAAACCCACAAGGAGAACCATTTATCAGAATAGAGAAACAAATTGTAGATATACAAAAGAAAATCCACTACCGCCAGTTAGCAGAGAACCCACACTTTTCTAATAGTTGCATAAGAAATCCCTAGTTTACATGATCAAAGGCCTTCTCAACGTCTAATTTGCAAAGTAGCCCTGGCAAACCAGTTTTCAATCTACTGTCAAGACACTCATTAGCAATAAGCACAGGGTCAAGAATCTGTCTGCTCTTCACAAAAGCATTCTGTGAAATTGAAATTATATCTTCCATGACTGTGCGAAGTCTATTGGCTAAGACCTTAGCAATAATTTTATAAACCCCCCTAACAAGACTAATGGGGTAAAAATCCTTAACTTCAATGGTTACATTTTTTTTAGGGATGAGAGTGATAAATGTTTCATTCAAACTCTTCTCAAATTGGCCTTTAGCAAAAAAATGATGAAAAACAACCATGAGATCAGGTTTGAGAGTTCCCCAGCAAGCTTGGAAGAAAGCCATTGGAAACCCATCTGGTCCAGGCGATTTGTCACCATTAAAATTCTTTATGACCTCAAAAACTTCTGTCTCATCTAAGGGTCTATCTAGCCAATCTGCATTATCACCGGATATTCTTGGAAATACCAATACTTCTGGAAATGGTCTATCAACTTGCTCCTCAGAGTATAATTTCTTAAAGAATTGAGTAATACAATCAACAATCATACCTTGATCGGAAGACAAGATTCCATCAACCATAAGGCTCTTAATTCCGTTATTTCTTTTATGGGAATTAGCCATTCTATGGAAAAATTTGGTATTGGCATCCCCCTCCCTAAAGTGCAGCACCCTAGACTTCTGCCTCCAACTAATCTCCTCTAAGAGAGTGAACTTTTCAATATCGGTACGGAGGGAAGTTTTTTCTAACTTTTCTTCATCTGTTAAGGGCTGAATCTCTTCTCTAACATCCAAATCATTCAATTTGTTCCATAGTTTCAGTTTCTTAATAGTGGCATTACCAAACTCCGCTTCATTCCACTTTTTTAGATCCAATTTTAAAGCTGCCAACTTCTTAGCTAGTATAAAACTCGGATTGCGTTGGAACAAATAAGATGCCCACCAAACCTTCACTTTATCAACAAAATTCTCCATCTTCAACCACATATTCTCAAAATGAAAAGGAGTTTTACCTCTCCGATGACTTTCCCCCTCCAGCGCAATTGGGAAGTGGTCTGAAAGTACTCTAGAAAGCCTTTTTTGGGAAAAAAGAGTAAAGTGTTCCGCCAAAAGCAGAGAGAAAAGAAATCGGTCTATTTTAGAAGCAGAGGAAGTATTGGACCAAGTATACAGGCCCCCATCCATAGGAATATCCATCAGTCCATGGAGAGAGATAAAATCAGAAAACCCATACATAGCTCGAGTACAACTTGCGGCCCTTAATCTTTTCGATGGGAAGCAGATTATATAAAAGTCACCTCCCAGACACCATGGCAAATCCCACCAACTAATCAACCGTGTCAGCTCCTCCCACATTTTCCTACGCCTCTTATTCAAATTAGGCCCATAGACACCTGTAAATGCCCACTCAAATTGATCCCCGACATTTTTAAGTTTGCATGAAACAGAAAAATGCCCCACTGCTTCCTCCACTTTTTCCACCACCCTTCGATCCCACATCAGAACAATACCTCCAAAAGCACCTTCAAAACCCAGGTAAAGCCAATCTACATAAGGACAGCCCCATATACTTCTAACAATTCCTCTAATGATCCATTCAAGTTTGGTCTCCTGCAAACATACTATATCAGCCCTCCATGAACGCAACAAATTACGAATTTGAAGCCTCTTCTCAACCCCATCAGTCCTCTGACATTCCATGAAATTATCTTCAACTTCATTTAGAAATAGATAGTGCCCGCAACCTATTAGTACCCTTACGCCTAAAAGAAGTAGAACCATAATTAATCAAACTGAATAGACCTTTCAACTCTCTGATACCTTTCACTCCTGAACTCTTCAAGTCACGTGCTTTATTCTCTAAAGCAGCCCTACGGTGTAATTCAGCCTCAACAGCTAACAAGAAATTTGTCGCTTGATCTTCCAAACCTTTTAATGACACACCTAGGAAGTTATCAAGCCCATTGTATTTACTTTGAAACCAGTCAGAGTAAGATTCCTCCTTCACTGGACTCTCCAGACGCACAATTTCTTGCCCTTCCTTGACCAGTGGTAGAGAAAAGGCCAGTGGTTCCACTGCTAGAGGTGACAAACCCCCATTGTTAGGTAGCTTAGCAACCTCCGAATAGGTGTCCGAAACCCAATCCTCCACAAGTACTTCATCCCCTTCAAACTGAGCTGGTGACACCTCCAAAAAGTCTAAAGACTTCGATGGAACCAAGGCCAACTGATTTTTCTCTTCCAGAACCTTTGTGACTTCACCCGGTTGCAGAGAAATTTGTATCGGAACCACCACTCTCCTTCCATCTCTCAATTCAAGCACCCACTGCTCTGAATTCCCCCATTTATTAATAACATTGCCAGAATGTTCCTGAAGCAACAATCGGATGTCTCGCTGCAAGTTATCTTCACCGTCAGAGGTTGTCTCCGACTCGTTGGCCTCATCGAAGCCAAAAGACTCAGTATCGGCCTTGTCGGTGCCAAGAATCTCAGTATCGACATCATTGGAAAGTTTCAAGGACTGGGCTAGCATCGTAGTGCTACCAGGATCGGCATGAGGGTGAATCGGCTTCACTACCACTGTGTTATTGCCTTTAGAGTCTTGCTCAGAAATTGCCGATACCAGTGGTAAAGAGATCCCGGTGTTTTGGGTCTCGCCAGATGGAGTAGAATGAAGGTGGGTTTATTTCAGTTTGGGCCGCCAAACTAATATGGGGTTGGGCTTTGGTTTGAAGGGAGCTGTAGGCTTGACGGAGGTTTTAAAATGGTTTCCCTTGGGCTTTACAAGTCAGCCCACTTCCTGAACATTGGACCATTGAACTTTCCATCCACCATCCGGCCCATACACCAATCTCATGGAAACATCCAACGATAAAAGAGAGTCAAGACTGCCAATAATGTCTTGAATCTCAAACGTAAATTTAGCCTTGGATCTCGCTTGTTCTTTCCTGGCATTCAATTCACGAGTATCATGGCTACGATTACGCAGGTTTAATTTGTTTGAATTTTGAATATTTGGCATTAATGCCTTTCCTTTCCTGCTACCACCACCCTCTCGCCGGTCAGTTTCTGCCGTTGCCAACAGAACAGAATTGGACTTCTCCACTATCTGTTTCAGGACAGATTGTGGTTGTTTAATGACTAGCGTCTTAGTAGCAATGGCTTTCCACAAATGAAGTCCAAACCCTCTCCACCCACTACCCAATTTTCCTTCTGGCACCACAATAAAGCCTTTCCGATGGCCATGGACAAGTTCCGAGATCATAAAAAAACTGCCATGAGCAATGGATCCTAATTGCAAAATAAATACTTTATCACCATCTCTAAAGGTTCGTGCAAAATTACCAGCGATTACATTGGACATGAGATCCTCCACAATAGCTAGCAAATGATTTGCACTCTCTTTGCCCATGAAAACTGATCGGAGAGAATCTCGATTACTCTAAAAAATGCGTAACAGAGAATAAGAAAATGGAACCTCCCATATCAGGAGAATAAAAAGCTTAAGCTAGTAGGCAGAAAGCCCCAACTAGTACATAAACCTATAACCAATCTCACAACCAACAACAAAGCTAGCAACAGATGCAAATGGGCCAAGTATGAAGAGACCGAAAAAACCATATGAGAAAAAAACAATTAAAAAGAAGCAGAAGAGTGATGACCAGTCATTATGTTCCATTCAAAAAGGTTCAGCTCTTTTAAAGCTTCAACGGCTTTAACACCTCGCCAAAATGTGTTGTTTCAAGGTAACCCCTGAGTGGGCGAAATTGCATCTTATTATTTTAAGCTCACTATCACATTCTTCAATTTGAATAGTTTTCTTGGAACGCATTTTGTCAATTCTAGCAATTTATCTAGATAGGCACTCTTCTTCTCTATTTCTAGTCTACCTATGAATTTTTATCTTTATATTCTTTTGTGCAATTTCTATCTCTATTCAACCAATGAATTTCTTTCTTTATATTCTTTTGTGCAATTTTTTGCAGTGGATTAGTACTAAAAATTCATAATGATATCACTTAGCTACAGATTTTTGATTACTGATTGTCTCAAAAGTTTAAGCTGTTAGGAAATGGTGAATTTGATCACTTAACCATAATTCTAACACTCTTATAAGAGAAAAAACGCTAATGGGAATGTGCAATGGGAATTGGAATTGTGCATGTTGATCTATAAAAAAAAATGGGGTTTGAGGGATAGCTTAGTGTCATATTTTTATGTTCTGGTCTTTTGTAGGAAGGTTGAATAATATTAGACATAGCTTGATTTTGGACATAATATATGTTTAATTTGGAACTTGAGTTGGTAGCTAGATAACACAAAAGAAACTTCAATAAAATTGGAGTTTTTGGCATTGTAGACATAACAATTTTTATGATTTCCTAAACATTAGCGGTAAATCTTACATCTATCTTACTATTATCTTTTGGCATTAAGGAGAGGCCTCACGACCATGTAACCAAAACCTCTTACTATAAATCTTTTAGGCTAAACGTGTGAGACCACTCCACAAATAGTTTCATGCATGATGATTTCAACACTGTAATTGAGAGTGCTGCATTGTTAAATATTTGATTGTTCTATCCCTCTATATTGCCCACATTCCAAACAAAAGGTCATCAATGTTTAAGTTAGAGGCGATGCTTGCTATTGATACTGAGTCTAAATTCTTCTAGAGGCCTTCATTTTTCTTCACGTAAATCAGTCTCTCTCCATTTAACTTTCTTTATGGTTCTTGGTTGGATATAGGAATATAGCACAAAGAAATTTAATTTAAGTCAAACTACACATATTTGAATAGTGGACAACATTGAATATTTAAAGAGGGGTATCTTATGAAATTTTTTTTTGGAGGAAAGGGACAAGGCCATGGTTTGTAAAGTTATCATGTTTAGTTTTAAGATTGAACACTTTCTGTTAAAAATTTGTTTTTTTGATGACTTCATGGTTTATATTATATTTATTTGCTATCAATTTTATATTAGGATACAATTTTTCTTATTTTGTATTTTCTTATTATTTTGCAGAATGATGAATCCCTGAGTAATTACACCTTCCTCTTTATGAGTTTACAAAAAATTCACAAAAAAACTGATCTTGAGCTTGTTTTTGTCCTTTCTTCCTTATGGGTGGTTCTATGAGTTTGTTTGGCTAATTTTCTTTGTTCAAATACGTTGTGTATTTTGTAAGTTTCATTTAAGTCATAAATTGAAAATGGTTGTAATTTAGCATTTTTGTTTTTTTTTTTAGGAATTTTTTTTTTCTAAAACTCATCCAATAGCTATTCCCATGCATTGCACGAGCCAGAGACGTGTGTGTGTGTATATATATATATATAGTTGGGTTAAGATAGCTTGACGATGGTTAATTAATTCAATTACTCAAGTTGATTAAGGTCACTACTCCCAATAATCCACTAATCAACAATCAAGCTGTTATAAGTATAAGAAATCTTATCAACTACCCTGGCCTATCTCGAAATAGCAACCTACAGTTGAACCTTCACTCCAATACTCAATTGGACGTGATATTGTAGTAGCTTTCTTTCCCTTGATACACAAACTTCCAATTTGTGACTAACCTTTTGCATGGATCTCAGTACGTGACTAACTCAAGCAACTTGAACAGATATTATTGGCTGCAAAGTTCTTCACTTCATTAACAATTAAGATCTGAAAGCACTTGGTTACAAAACCCTATAGCGTACAAACGTGGTAGTTTCTCATAAAGAAAATAAGTCTCTTGGTCTCTGTATTTGTATGTGACGGCTCTTAAAATAAGTCTTATATATATCTAGGGTTCTGAGAAAAGAAATCCTAAAAAAATACAAAAGCCTAGGCCGAATTTCAGATTTGAAAATTCTGAAATTGTAATTCTCTATAGATCAAGATACTGTCGAGTTATTTATCGAGCTTCACATGAAGTTTCAATAGCAGGCATCTGCCGAGCTATCTATTGAGACTTAATGAACAGCTTTTATTCACTTGTTTTTTGGATCAATCTTCATGTTTTTAATACTTCACTTGAACAACATGTTCTTGAAGTACTAAACTTATCTTAGATCTACTCAATTACAAGTAAAGTGCATTTTGTCAAAGAATTATAACTATTAGTGGTATATAGTTGTCAAATTTCCTTGATGCCTAGCATTGTTGGCCTTACTTTTGGATTTGACATAGGCACATTTTGTCACAATCCAAAACCAAACTCAAGACTGACTCAATATATTTTGGAGCCTAACGCAACAATTTAAGTGGGGCATTTTCTTATATTTGAATTATTATTATTATTATTTTTTCTATTCTTCTCTTCATTTGAGACTTAAACATGATTTCTAAAATGTATTTATTAGTAAAGAGAGAAGCCTTGTCCTTCTAGTATTGACCGACATCCAATACTACTTCTTCTTCCTTTATCTATCATCACAACCCTCCTAATCCGATCCATTCTCAACAGGCCCACCAAGCAAACCACGAGTCTTCACCTTCCTCCAAGCCCACCAGCCCTCCCACTCATCGGTCACCTCCACCTCCTCACTCCATTCTTATACGAGTCCTTCCACAGCCTCTCCAACCAATATGGTCCTCTACTCTATCTTTGCTTTGGCTCAGCACGTTGCCTACTTGTTTCTTCAGCTTCTGTTGCTTCTAAAATCTTCAAATCCCAGGACCTTATCTTTTCTTCTAAGCCTATATTTGCCTTTGCTGACAAGTTACAGTATAATAATTCACTGCCCCATATGGTGATTATTGGAGTATAATGAAGAAACTTTGTGTTACAAAAGTATTTGCCACAAAACAGCTTGAAGTTTCACGTGGTATTCGGCGTGAAGACACAAAGAGGCTGTTGAGGAAAGTGGTGGAGAGTGCAAGGAAAAATGAGAATGTTGATGTGGGTGCTGAGGTGATGAAGCTTACAAACAATGTGACATGCAGGGTAGTGATGAACACTAGGTGTTCAGAGCAAGATGGAGAGGCTAAAAAGGTTAGAGATCTGGTGAAGGAGTCATTTGAGCTGGCTGCAAAGTTGTGCTTTGGGGATGTGTTGGGGCCTCTGAAGAAATTAGGGTTTTGGTTGTATGAGAAACAGGCTCTGGATGTGTCCAGAAGGTTTGATGAATTGTTGGAGAGGGTGTTGAAGGAGCATGAAGAGAGAAGGAAGAGAGATGGGAGTGTGAGAGAAGATAAGGATTTGATGGATATACTCTTGGATGTTTGTCAAGATGAGGAAACTGAGGTTAAGATTACAAGAACCCATATCAAGGCCTTCTTTTTGGTAAAGTTTGTCCCTCTTTTAGATCTCTCTCTTTTCTCTCGTTTTTTTTTTTTTTTCTTGGTTTTTATTTCCCATTAGCCATTAGTTGACTTTTGCAAATTAGAATGATGGTGCATCCCATTTGAATTATTTGTTTATGTTTGATTTTTTTTAAAGCCATTTCTTTGCTAGATTCAATTATGATTTTATTCTCTTTTGTCAGTGCGAATCAATAAATTAATAAGCTATTCTAAAGGAAGCTAAGGAACACTAAAAAAGATAAATTGGTCAATATTTTGTAAGTAATATCAATGTGAATCTCAACTTCAGTGGTTTGAAGTGGTGGAGAATTACTATTTTGTCTTAAAATTGACGGGGTACTTGTATAAAAATTTGGTAGTGGATACCTATCATATATCTACTACTTATTGAATTTGGCTTTCAAGATTGTCTAACATTCAGTTAGTTTTTGTTTGGTTACATACGACGGAAAAAGAAAGGAAAGGAAATGAGTAAGAGAAAAAAGGGAGAGGGAAAAAGAAAAAGAAAATGCTTCTCTCATTAGCGTTTGGAAATAAGAAGGGAAAGAGAAAAGAAAAGAAAAGAATTTCTATATTTTGTTTGCAAGGGAAGAGAAACGAAAAGAAAAATATTAAATTTTTTTTTTTTTACTTTTATACCCTTATGAAGTAAAAAGTGGAACACGAAATAATATGCAATAATGTAATTTTGAAGCACTTGAAAGCCAATGTTTGTTGTTGCAATTTTTTTAAAATGGGTTTCTCTACATCTCCGCCCAAATTGGGAGGAAACCTAAATGTTGGCCAAAAGTGATTCAATTTCTCCTCTCTTGCTAGCCAAACAGTAGAAATCTCACTCTTCGCTTCTTCTTCCCCCTTTTCCAAATGCAACTTAACAGGAAGGACAATACTAACTAGACTTGACAAAAACTATGAAGAATGTTGTGTGTGAATTATGTGAGACCAAAAACATTTTCATAATAAGAACCTTTCATAAGATCTATTAACTAATATCTCTGGATGCATTATGCAGCAGCTCGATTTGCGATGCCCCAAATTTAAAACTTGTATGATTAATTGTAGAGCCTTACATTAGTTGTTTATTAGGTTGATCTGAGTTATATAAGCAGTTACAAAAAATTTTAGTTACAATTTGACTAATCATTTTAACGTATAGTGTAGACGTGACCAGTATTCATTTATTTAACGAAAGAGAAGTTAGAGGTTTATGAAAAGCGTGGTAACTTGTTGCATGTGTTGTAGTTGCAATTATGCAAGTTAATACATATAGTCAATTCAATTTCAGTACAAAATTAATGAGTCCATCAACACCAGATTGATCGCATTGAATTTTGCTATTATGCCAGGATCTCTTTATTGCAGGCATTGACACCTCAGCAGAAGGAATGCAATGGGTAATGGCTGAGCTCATTAATCATCCTTGTGTCTTCAACAAGGTTAGAGAGGAAATAGAATCTGTTGTGGGAAAGACTAGACCTGTTGAAGAGTGAGATATCCCAAATCTCTCTTACTTACAAGCAGTAGTAAAGGAAACACTAAGACTATACCCACCAGGCCCTATGACAACAAGAGAATGCCGCGAAAATTGCAAAATCAATGGCTATGAAAACCAGAGAAAATTGCAGTGGCAATCAATCTTTATGCCATTATGAGGGATCCAGACTCATGGGATAATCATAACGAGTTCCACCCCGAAAGGTTTTTGGTTTCACTCAATGAGCAAGAGAAATTAGACCAATGTCAAGTTGAAGGAAAGGGACAAAGCTTCAATTTTGTACCATTTGGGGCAAGAAGGAAAGGGTGTCCAGGAATTACATTGGCGTTCAGTATGATGAATACTGTGGTTGCAGCTTTGGTTCAATGCTTTGATTGGAAGGTTAGTGGAGAAGGCAATGGAAATAACATTGATATGCAATCTGGACCAGGCATGTCATTGCACATGTCTCACCCACTAATAGTTCGTCCTATTGTTCACTTCAATCCATTTGCTGCTTCAATGTAATCATATATGCATCAAGAATTGCCTATGTTATGCATGATTGTCCAATAAACTAGGTGTTCTACTATTGTGATGTGCTTCTAGAAAACATGTTTTCTCGTGGAATGTTGTTCTGGACATACGGAGGGGTTCATATGTCCAGAGCAACTCGTTAAATTCTCAATAACAATAATACCTAATTTGGATTGGCTACTCAAAGTGAAACAAAAAGAAATGTTTTTATCAAATAATATATTTGGATTGAAATTTCACTGGCACAAAAAAGGAACACAATAATGTCTTGACTTTATGAGAAAAATAAATTATTATGAAGTGAACACTATGGATTTCAAATGTTATGTATTATTATTTTTTTTTTATAACACCAAACACATGAATTGTGTTATCGGGAGATAGAAACATTCAACCTTCGCCTTTTGCAAGATGAAATTCTTTATGTTGTAGCCACATAAACAAGATGGTTTCCCACATTGAGCCAGGTAGCCTCGAAGACTCATTTGCTTAAGTTGATATTGGAAAGTTCAACTCCCCTCCCATTTAAAACTCTCTCATTCCCTCCCATTTTTAACTGGATGAGTAACACTTGGCAAATAAAATACCCAAAGGCTAATAATTATCCACTACAATTTCAAATTTTCTCTCAATTTGATTCTATATTGACTCCTCAGCATCAAAGGTGTCAAGACCATAGCTTTCCAAAGAAGAATGGGTGAAAACGAGAATATCCATTTAATTTGAAATTACTTTAAACCAATTTAAATCTATTTTCCTTTTGGAAAAAAAGAATTCAATCAACTTTAATTTAATTCAGAATTGAGTTTTAAATGTTATACTTATCACTAACTCAAACAAACATTTACGCTCTGTTTGTTTCAACAATGATGTTTTCTAAAAAGTGAGTCATTTTCCAAGAAGAATTTTGCATAAAACTATCTCATTTTTCAATGTTTGGTAGCAAATTTAAATAAGTTGAAAAAAAAAACATCCTAATTTCTGTTATTTAGCTTACTGTGAGCTAGAGCTGTTTTCCAAAAAAAAAAATTAATGTTATTCTTTAAACCAATTTAAAACAACTTTAACTAAATTTATTCTTTCTATTTTTTTTTTAGAAGAGTTATTCTTTCTATCTTTAATGCACGTTATTGAATTAATTTCAACTTTTCACTCAACACTGAATTATCCTCCTCTTATATATAGACTAAAATGTCATTTTAGGTTCTCTAGCATGCAAGTTTAAAGAAAACAACTTTAACATGTTATATATATTATTTATTTTTAGAAAATATAGACATGATGGAACTTTGACATATTATTCAGAACAAAACAACTCCCTCCTAATCCTGATCCTATACATTCTCAACAAACCCACGAAGCCAACCACAAGTCTTCACCTTCCTCCAGGCCCACCAATCACCTGATCTTGGAAGATTTTCAGTACTCTAGAATCTAGACACGTATGAAGTTATCCTCTATTAGAAAAAAATAAAACTCGTAAAAATGGTGGTTCCAGTTAACTCAACTAGTGAAGTCTTTGATAGTTGAATAAAAGATATAAGGTTCAATCTCCTTTTACACTAAAAACAGATTAGTGTCTTAGTATGATGATAAAGAGCAAAAATCACAAAAGCGGACGTCATAGATTAAAACTCTATAATAAAAAATAATAATAATAACTCAGTAAAAATAGTTCATAGGTATGATCATAACCCTGGCTTACTTAAATCCGAATTTGACGTAGTGTAGGATCACCCGAAAATAGTGAAACTGCTCGTTACTACTTAAACCTACAATCTCAAACTCACAAGATAACAAGACACAAAAACTTCCTATCACTAAACCACCCATCATATAAGTTATCCTCCATCTTTCTATGCACAATAACTTGGTGCAAATATTTTAATTGTAAAGTAACCTTACCTCACAAAGCTATTACTAAACAAAACAACAACAATTGCTTAGAAAATATTTCAATGATAAGCTCACCTAACATTTCACAAAGTCAATACTAAACAAAACAACAAATATTTTATTCATAAACGATACCTTATAAGTTATAAAGAAAATCTTATCTTTTGCTTAACATGAGTTGATTAGGCAAGTAAAAAATTACACTCAAATTAATTTAATTAAGAAAATTGACATCCAATTGATTCCTTAATTTGCTTCCAGCCCAAAGCCCAAAGAATATATTCCTCTTTTCTTTTCTTTCTTTCTCTTATTATTAATTTTTTTAGTTGAATAAGATACAAAGGAGAGAGAAGAGCCACAAAAGGCTTCCTGAGTCATGTTAATCTACTTGTATCAGTAAGAAAAAGTCATGTTGTGATTGAAGAGATGGATTTGAGCCCAGTACCAACGTGCAAAGCAACCCAGACAAACCCATGGGCCAAACTATTGGCCTGGCTAGAAGTGTAAAAAACATTCCAAATTATCAAAAAAAAAAACACCTTCTCACTAATTTAAAAACGATACCAAAAGTTTTCAATCACTGCGTTGCAATATTGAGAAAAATATATCAGTTGCTAACTTTTTAATCATCAAAATTTCAAATTTTTGTACTTTACCTAGAAAACATGAACCCCATTTTTATTTTTGGGTAAATTATCATTTTGATTTTTGACTTTTATATTGTGTGGCAGTTTGATTCCTATATGTCATAAAAAATGTTAACATAAGAAAATATTATTTTATGCCACATATAGAGTCACATGATCAATAGACCATGATCTGAAGAAAGCCCATTAGAGTTGTAGGCTAAATTATTGGGTTCAGAGTGCAGACCCAATGACATGGGTTAAGCATCTTCATGAATTCGAGCATATGGGCTGGTGAAGCTGAGCATCAATATTTGAGGCCAAAAAACCAGAAGACACGCTAAGTGGCAATAAATCACCTCACTCACAAGCAACAACTCCAATCTGATTTTATACTTTTCTTTCCTTGGTTGAATGAATTTGTACCAATACTTTCCGTATCACAGTTTCAACAGAAAAAAACTTGGTCGTTTCTGTTTATTCTGGTATAGACAATTCCCGGTTGTGACTATCTTAAAAAAAAAGGTTGGTAATTGTTTGTTTCTTCTTTCAATTTATAATGATGACCCATTTCACAACACAAACACAAACACACCCAAAATTCCTCCAAATTCCACAAACAAAGGCTATTCTTTCTTCCATACTTTCAACCATCTTTTATGGCATTGTACATACTTCCCATTCTCCTGGTTCTATCTCTATCAGGTATCATAATTCAAACCCATGTCACATCTTTTCTTAACCATTATATGATATCAAAATTTTTTTTGGGGTGTGTGGCTAATTATGTCCAAAAGCTAAATTACAAGAGATCCAGGAGAATGAGATCCATGAGATTTTAAATTCAAAACTTCTAACCAGTATCTTAGAACTATTTAAGGGATTCATTTTAATAATTACCTGGTGTGTATGGGACGGAAAACTATACATAGAAATAGAAATAATTACTTTCCAAGAGCTTTGGACATGCACATTAAAAATAAATAAATATTTTTTGAAACATTGTGAATTGGGTATTACCTCTTAATGCAGCTAATGTTGATAAATATGTATGAATTTTCAGGAGCTGAAGCGGCTGTGTTTACATTGCAAAACAAATGTAAGAACACAATATGGCCAGGGATTCTACCTGGGAGTGGACAAATTCAGCTAATGGACGGAGGGTTTCAGCTTAACCCTGGTGAAGTTGTAAATGTTACTGCACCTAAGAAATGGTCAGGCCGGTTCTGGCCGCGTCGTTTTTGCAAGTTCGATTCCGCTGGTAATGGACAATGCTTGACAGGAGACTGTGGTGGCAAGCTACAATGCACTGGAGCTGGTGGTGCACCACCATCAACACTTGCTGAGTTTACCTTAGATAGTCCTGTGGATTACTATGACGTTAGTCTTGTTGATGGCTATAACGTGCGTGTTTCAATAGAACCTTTGAGCGGTACAGGGCCTACATGTAAACCAATTAGCTGTCTTGCGGAGTTGAATAGGCTCTGCCCTGTGGGATTGCAAGTGAAGAGAAATGGTCATGTTGTGGCGTGCAAGAGTGCTTGCTTGGCCTATAACACACCTGAATATTGTTGTACTGGTGCATATGCCACCCCTGATTCATGCAAGCCTACCAGTTATTCCAAGGTGTTCAAGGCTGTTTGCCCCACGTCTATAGTTATGCCTATGATGATCCCACAAGCACTTTCACTTGCCAAGATGGTAATTATTTGATTAGGTTTTGCTGAATATAATGTAAAAAAAGAAAGAAATGTATGCGTGTTTATTGCAAAATTATGTTGAGAAGTAAACTCTCCACGGATGCTGGGATGTATAACCATTCATATAAAAACATATGTAATTAAGAGATACTTGAAGTAACTGTTTTAGTTAGTAATTTTTGTAACAATCAAAAGTCTCTAAATTTCTCAATTGTCAATGTTGTAACATAAATATATATATATATATATATTTATTTATTTATTTATTTATTTATTTATTTATTTACTCAGTGTTTTTTTCCCTATTCTTTGATAAGAAATGATCCTTTCAACTTTTGGTATATCAATGGGGGCATGACAGTGGGAAAAAATGCCTCTACATATTTAAAAGAAATCACTTTTTATAATTTATAAGCACATTTGCATGTGCTTCCCCAGGTGATATAATATTTCAGGATTGATTCTCCTTTTGGTCTTTCATATGAGCTGCTCCAACTGTTGTGTGCGGTTGCCAACGAGGACCAGGAGGATAGTTGGCTTGATGCCTATGATAGAATCTACAGTTTAACATGCAATAATGATAGTAAAGCATGACAAGGACTTCCTTATCCAAGCTTGATCAAAGCTAAATTTACATTAAGCTTTATCCAAGAACAAGGAAGGGAACTCCACTTAAACAGGATCTAGCAACACTACATCGCAAAGCCAAGGATTCAGTTGCTATTCTATAAAAAAAGGCATCCATAATTTCTGATAAATCTGGCTTCCCAATAACTTTTTCCATATCTTTGTGTTTACTTGATTAAAATCAGATTAATGCTCCACCTTATGGGCAGATTTCTATAGTGAGTGAACCTGACTTATTAGCGGATCTTTTTAATTGCTGCAACCGATTCCTCATCAAATATTTGCGGTAATTTATAAAAGAAGACACCATAATTTGCTGGGCTCTTAACTCTTCAAACGTTGGACTCAATTTTAAGCATGATGTCCTTGGCACACATGACTGTTAGGTTCTAAGGATTAGGATCTAATGTATTTAGAACTTCAATTTGTATGTTGGCAAACCATGATCAAAACAATGTTTAGTTGTGTGTTAGACTTGCTCAAAGTATGGGTCTTAATGTAAAGTTGGAATCGAGTTGTTTTGCAGAATTACTGTTCACTTTTTGTATAACTCGATCGATCGAATATTAGGCTCGATCGATCGAAAATCGGGCAGATCGTTTTTCTGCAGAAAATTCCAACTCAGCCCAAGTCCATTTAATGTATAGGGTTTTTATGTTTTGCCCTAAGTATATAAGGGAAAACCCTAGCCACGTTTTTAGTGTTCTGAATGCTGTGTTTGTAAATCTCATTGTGAGATCTAGAGATGTTTACCTTCACATACACTTAGGGTTTACAAACTTGAGATTCATGTCAAGAGTTGTGTAGATCAATACAGTTGCAGAATCAAAAGAGCACAAAGATATACAAGCAGGTGCGCTTGTGGATTTGCTGAAGAATTCAAGAAAGAAGGAGTCCGTGGATCTCGGAGCTATCATGTGATCATGGTAGTAAGTTTCCTACACTTGGGTAGCAATAAGATGTTAGTGGTCTAAGTCTTATTGTGTAAACTTCGATTCTTTCATAGTGGATTCAGTTTACCTTGAGGATAGCTAAGTTAAATCCTCCCCAGGTTTTTACCAGTGTGGTTTCCTAGGTCATCATATCTTTGTGTTATTTATTTTCCACTGCTTTGTTGTTTTTGCTTATTTGTGTTAACCTAGTTTTAATTAAATTACCTAAGTTAATCACTTGGCTAATTCACTAGGTTAATCTGTTGGGTTTAAGGGGTCTAAACGATCTGACAAGTGGTATCAGAGCGGGTAGCTTTTGTTTTTGATCCTTTGATCTTCTAGCTGATCCTTGACCCCTGTTGTTATGGATTTCTCTAAAATCTTCTCTTTAGTTTGTCACATTATCTACTTGGTGTGCTTGTCCTTTACAATCTTTGTTAAAGTTTTTCTTGAGTGTCTTGCTATAATCACATATGAAAATAATCACATGTGCTATACTGCTTTAACCGCCTTAAAGGCACGTGATTCTTGTCTTTGGTATTTGAATAGTGGTTGTTCCAGGCACATGACAGGAAATAAAGCCTTGTTCAAGACACTCTTCGAAGGAAAGATTGGTACAGTTACCTTTGGAGACGGAAGTAAATCTGTGATTAGAGGCATTGGTACTGTGAACATTCCAGGACTACCAGTTTTTGAAGATGTGTGGTATGTTGATGGGTTGAAAGCAAACTTACTCAACATAAGCCAGATTTGTGACAACGAACTTAATGTATTCTTCACCAAACAAGAATGTGAAATACTTGATAAAAGGGGTGATTGTATGTGTGTTGGTGTGAGAACAGCTGATAACTGTTATGGTATCACCCCAAGTATAAGCAACAAATGCTTCAGTGCTAAGATCAATCAAGTTGACTTATGGCATCAAAGGTTGGGACATGCCAGCCTCAAGCAATTAGAGAAGATTTCAAAATGTGATGCAGTAATTGGGTTGCCCAAGTTTGAGAAGATTGAAAAATACATCTGTGGACCATGTCAGATGGGTAAACAAGTGAAATCCAAACATCCGTCTGTAGCTGATGTTCAAACTTCGAGACCTTTGGAGTTGTTGCACATTGATCTCATGGGTTCTGCCAGAGTTCAGAGTTTAGGTGGAAAGAAGTACATTCTAGTTGTTGTGGATGATTTTACAAGATTCACATGGGTTGTACTTTTGAAAGATAAAGCTGAGGCTCCTGAAAAAATGATTCATCTATGCAAGAAATTGCAAGTAGAAAAAGGAACTGAGATAGCCAGAATAAGAAGTGATCATGGAAAAGAGTTTGAGAACACCAAACTGGCTACGTTTTGCGATAATCAAGGCACCCGTCAGGAATTCTCTTCACCCAAAACACCACAACAAAATGGAATTGTGGAAAGGAAAAATAGAGTTGTACAAGAAATGGCCCGTGTCATGCTTCATAATAAGAAGATGCCTAAATCTTTTTGGGGAGAAGCTGTTAATACTGCATGTCACACTCTCAATCGGGTATATTTCAGACCTAATTTCAAGCAAACTCCCTATGAACTCTGGAGAGGAAAGAAACCTGTAGTCAAATACTTCAAAATATTTGGTAGTGACTGTTACATTCTGCATGATAGAGAGAACCTGGAAAAGTTTGATGCTAAGAGTGATAAAGGTTATTTTCTGGGATACTCTTCCACCAATAGAGTATACAGAGTATACAATCTGAGAACTAAAACAGTCATGGAATCCTCAAATGTAGTGATCAATGATGAATTAAACTCAAAAGGCCATTCAGAACATGCACCTCAAGTTCAAGAAAAGATGATGGAAGTTGATGATTCTCTACCTGAAAACTATGTGGGAAAGCCTACAGAGGAAGAGTTAATGGTTTTGAATGATACAGCATCTGTGCCATCAAGTTCAGAACATTCAACACCAGTTCATGGAGTTCCACAAGAACAGAGAGAAGTTCAAAGTCCATCAGATCAGAAAGGTACCACTACTTCATTGGTCAAAGGTCCATCATCAAGAGTTAGGTTGAATCATCCTGTTACTAATATTTTGGGAAGTTTAAATGATAACATGAGATTGAGATCCAAAGTATTAAATGTGATTACTCACTCATGCTACCTATCCCAATTCGAACCGAAAAGGGTGGATGAAGCTCTCCAAGATGCTAATTGGGTAAATTCTATGCATGAAGAACTTCATCAGTTTGTTCGAAATGATGTGTGGGAATTAGTTCCTAGACCTGAGGGAGTCAATGTTATTGGAACTAAGTGGATCTTTAAGAACAAGTCAGATGAACATGGAACTGTTATTAGAAATAAATCTAGGCTTGTTGCTCAAGGATACACACAAGTAGAAGGAATTGATTTTGATAAGACTTTTGCACCTTTGGCAAGATTGGAATCCATTCGAATTCTTTTGGCTATAGCATGTCACATGAACTTCAGGTTGTATCAAATGGATGTCAAGAGTGCTTTCTTAAATGGCATGTTACAAGAAGAGGTATATGTTGAACAACCGAAAGGTTTTATTGATCCTCACAGGCCGAATGATGTCTACAAGTTGAAGAGAGCTCTCTATGGATTGAAACAAGCTCCACGGGCTTGGTATGATAGATTAACTGCATATCTCACGGATCATGGCTTCAAGAGAGGTTTTACTGACACCACTCTGTTTATACGAAAGGATAAGAATCATTTTGTAGTTGCTCAAATTTATGTTGATGATATTGTTTTTGGTGCTACTAATGATTCTCTTGCTCAATCTTTTGCAGATGAAATGAAGGCCATGTTTGAGATGAGTATGGTTGGGGAACTAACTTATTTCTTGGGATTGCAGGTAAAGCAAACGGATGATGGAATCTACATCAACCAAGCTAAGTATGCACGAAATTTGGTCAAGCGATTTGGTCTTGACAAGGCTGCACATGCTAGGACACCAATGGCTGCTAATGCGAAATTAACAAATGATCCATCAAGTGAGTCTGTTGATGTTACCCTATATAGAAACATGATTGGTTGTCTTTTGTACTTAACTGTAGCAGACCTGATATTGCGTTTAGTGTGGGTGTTTGCTCTAGATTTCAATCTAATCCTAAGGTCTCTCACTTAAATGCTGTTAAGAGGATCATAAAATATGTTGTTGGAACTTGTGATTATGGTCTATTTTACAGTAAAGAGTCAAATCTTTCTCTTGCTGGTTTTTCTGATTCTGATTGGGCTGGTAATGCTGATGATAGAAAAAGTACAACTGGTGGTTGTTTTTATGTTGGTGCTAATTTGGTTGCTTGGATGAGTAAGAAGCAAAATTCTGTTTCTTTATCTACTGCTGAGGCAGAATATATTGCTGCTGGAAGTTGTTGTTCTCAGCTTCTCTGGATGAAGAAACTTTTGAGTGATTATGGAATATCACAGGACACCATGGTTGTTTATTGTGATAACTCTAGTGCCATAGATATCTCTAAGAATCCTGTTTAACACTCTAAGACCAAACACATTGAGATTAGATATCACTTCATTAGGGATCTTGTTGAACGGAAAATTGTTGCTCTAGAGTATATTCCTACTGAACGTCAGAATGCTGATATTTTCACCAAACCACTTGATAGAGGAAAGTTTGAAACTCTTCGTCAAGTCATTGGTGTGATTCTTTGTCCCTAGTCATTCTTGACTTCATGGTCCTTGTGCTTCATTGCTCTATCTTTTGTGACCTCTGTTTCTAGGATTTGCATTGCATTACATTCATGCATTTCATTCTAGGATGTTTGTTTCTTTTAATTTAAAAAAATAAAAAAAAAATTTTTTGCAAATTGTGTTTTGCTATTTTTCTTAGATTTGAAGACAAGGTTGGTCTATCAAATATTGCATATCATGTGAATGTACCTTGTTTAGCTTTGATGCACTTATTTATTGCACTTTCCTAGCTAAAGTCTTGGTGTGCATGTTGTGTGGGAAGATGCTATATTTGTTGATCACATGATCTTGATTTTGAAGTCGTATGTCTTTGATTGACGGACTTGAACTTATTGAGAAAGGCATAAATAACCATCTCACCACTGTTTATTAGCCAATCATGAACACCTTAGTGCATATCATAAGATTTTGTGCTCGAGAAAGTGTAGCACATGCACAAAAAGAACATAAGGTGTAGCCTCTATTAAAATTGGTGTGTACATTATTGGGCTATAATAATCTCACAAATTCATAAAATTGGTGTGTACATTATCCCGGCTTTTATTAAGTTTCTAATCATTTAATTTGAATATTAATTATGAGGCAAATCAAGAAACTTACATGATTGCAAGCTTTTATTCTAGGAGATGTGGGAGTTATAGGATGTAACTCTTTAAGTAAAAGTCTCTTTCAAATTCATGTGATGGATTTTGTAGAAATTGTGATTGATTAATATTATGTATATCACCTCACATGTTTCTCAAGCTTATGCTAGTTGCACACACTACACAAGTTATTCTTTGCTAAACTGTGTACATGATATTGTGTGTTTTTTTTTTTTTTTTGTCTGACCAACCAAGTTTGAGAATTTCGGGAAATTGATGCAGAACATGTTTGCTTGTTTTTTTTTGGGGGTATATTGAAAGAAATTTTCTGCTTTGAGAAATCTGAGTTGAATACATGTGTTTTTGGAAAACATCTCATCTCATACTCATGCATTTTATTTATAAAATCTAATACTTTGAGGAGTTTTTGATCTAAAATGTTTGGTTTTTCAAAACTGTGATTTTTCCAGAATTTCGATCGATCGAAACTGATTTTCGACCGATCAAAAATGTTTTAAAAATACTCAGAAAACTCTCTGGTTGGGTCGATCGGTCCAAGCTTGTTTTGGATCAATCGAAAGTGTTTTCGACCGATCGAATGTAATTTTCGATCGATCGAAAATCGGGATGATAGACTTTCAAAAAGGCTCTTTCTCACGTGTCTTTTCACTTTTCTTATCTTTTTCAAAACCTTTTTCTCCCTACCAACCGGTCAAGCCTTGTTTCTTGGAGATTTTGTCGTTTTCTTCCAATTCTTTTGCTACATCTCTCTCTCCCAAGTCTGGTAAGTCCTTTATGCCCCTACCATTGCATTTATTTCCTAGTTTCATGCATTATTTTCATGCATTCTTGGGTATTTTCGACATTTAGGATTTTTGTCTTTTTGGGAATGTTTTTGAGTGTTTCTTTCTCAAATTTTTTATGGGTTTTTGTGGGACACCTTACCTAAGCTCTACATGTGGTTTAATTTGATTATTTTGGTATTTTGAGGAAAATTTGAAATTCTAGGGCTTGAAATTGAAAAAATTGGGGTTTTTGTTCAATTTGATTGAAATTGATGAAATTGGCTTGTTAGATTGACTAATTTGATCATTATATTGTGTTAATTAACTATTGTGTTGATCAATTTATCAATTTGTTGTGTTTTGAAAACTTGGGTTTTTCAAATTGGGTATTTTTGATTAATATTGCTTGCTCAAGCCAATTTTGTCAATTTGGATCACAATTGAACTTGTCACTGCATTAGTACATGCATCATTTGGTGTTCATGCTCATGCATCATATAGATTTGCTGTTTTTTTCTATATTTTTATGCTGTGCTAACTTGCAGTCTGCCCTTGGTATTTGTTTTTGCTCTTCTCTTTCTGTGTCTATTTCTTTTCCTTAGCACTATGCCTAGGAAAACTAGAGCCCATAGGACTTCTGATCCTTCTCCTTCTTTTGACACTGAGCGGTTCCCTAGTGAGTCAAACCAAGTCACCTATGAGACTTTGAACCTTAGGCGTCATATTTGGGCGGAGCGTAGGGTCTTATTAGATGAGTTGGATCCTGAGGTGCGACGTAACTTTGAGCGTCGGGGTTGGTTACCTCTTCTTGATTTTGAGCATCCTCCTCCTACTTCTTTGATTAGAGAGTTCTATTCGAACCTCTCTATTCATGTCTACGATAATGACACCTTGGTAAAAGTGTGGTTACGTGGTGTGGAATATCGCATTACCCCTCGGGTAGTGTCTGATGCTCTTGGGGTGCCCATTGTGGACCATCCCGTTTTTCCTTACGAGGAGTCTCCACCCCTTGATGACGTCCTGTCATACATCACTGGGTCTTCTATCCAGTGGGGTTCCGATCCTCGGATCACTTCAGCTGAGCTTTCCGAGCTTCACTATGTTTTCTTTAGGATAGCGTGTCATTCTTTGTGGCCTATTTCGTATGTCCACACCATCCCTCTTGAGCGGTGTGTGTTTTTGTATGCTCTTGTCACTGATGCGCCTATCAGTTTTCCGCATTTGTTCCTTCGTTCTTTGAACGAGGTTCATCGGTCTAGTTCTACGGCTCATGCTTTGTTTTTTCCTATTTTTATTCATAGGATTCTCCTTTTTCTTGGTTTTGGTGAGTATCCTGCTTCTGAGCCTGTTCATATTATCGCTCCTATCGGTGCTACCTTTTTGAGGCAAAGGGCTGCTCAACTTCGAGCTAGCTCTAAGTGTTCTAGGGTAGAGCCTTCCGGTGTCACTCCACCCCCTTCTTCTTCTACAGATACTCATGCAGCTGGGACGTCTTCTGATCCTGCTGTTGCTGCTGCTGCTGCTGATGTTCCTCCACCGTTTGATGAGGTTTCTGACCTTCGTCGGACGCTTGATACTGTCGTGACCGTTCAGGCGGCTCATGGTCAGCTTTTGGTGGACATCTTGGATGAGCTACATACGTTACGAGCAGATTTGGCGAGCTCTCGTCATTCTCCTCCGCCTCCTTTTGATGATGAGTGAGTGCCCTTTGGCAATTCGTCACAAAAAGGGGGAGTGCATAGTTCATTTGTATCTAGGAGATTTTGTTGTGGTGATTTACATTTTAGGGGGAGTTTTGTTTACTTGGTAGTGATACTGCGGAGCTTGTGGAGTTATTAGATTGTATCTAGGTGCTTCACTGTGTATTCTCATTTTTAGCTCTTGTTTAGGAGATATTTTTGTTGAGATACATTTTTATGTATATGTTTCTTATTTCACTATGCTACTCTGCTTATTGATCTATATTGATGATGTTATTCATGATATATGTCTTTATTTTGTGTCATGTGAAATCAAGAATTTTTTATTTATATATTTCCTGTTTTTGTTCCACACATGCGTTTATGTGTTTGTTAAGTGTTACAGGAATATACAGGTTGTTTTCAGTCGAGCTGCTATCTACTTTGCAACTGTTAGATAGTAGTCTAGGTTGAATGGTTAAGTGGCTTTTTATTGTAATGGGCTATTTCAATTTGTAACTTTGAGCTTTTTGTTATGTCTGTGTTTTGTCACGGATTGCCAAAGGGGGAGTTTGTTAGGTTCTAAGGATTAGGATCTAATGTATTTAGAACTTCAATTTGTATGTTGGCAAACCATGATCAAAACAATGTTTAGTCGTGTGTTAGACTTGCTCAAAGTATGGGTCTTAATGTAAAGCTGGAATCGAGTTGTTTTATAGAATTACTGTTCACTTTCTGTATAACTCGATCGATCGAAAATTAGGCTCGATCGATCGAAAATCGGGCAGATCGTTTTTCTGCAGAAAATTCCAACTCAGCCCAAGTCTATTTAATGTATAGGGTTTTTATGTTTTGCCCTAAGTATATAAGGAAAAACCCTAGCCACGTTTTTAGTGTTCTGAATGCAGTGTTTGTGAATCTCATTGTGAGATCTAGAGGTGTTTACCTTCACATACACTTAGGGTTTACAAACTTGAGATTCATGTCAAGAGTTGTGTAGATCAATACAGTTGCAGAATCAAAAGAGCACAAAGATATACAAGCAGGTGCGCTTGTGGATTTGCTGAAGAATTCAAGAAAGAAGGAGTCCGTGGATCTCAGAGCTATCATGTGGTCATGGTAGTAAGTTTCCTACACTTGGGTAGCAATAAGATGTTAGTGGTCTAAGTCTTATTGTGTAAACTTCGATTCTTTCATAGTGGATTCAGTTTACCTTGAGGATAGCTAGGTTAAATCCTCCCCAGGTTTTTACTGGTGTGGTTTCCTGGGTCATCATATCTTTGTGTTATTTATTTTCCGCTGCTTTGTTGTTTTTGCTTATTTGTGTTAACCTAGTTTTAATTAAATTACCTAAGTTAATCACTTGGCTAATTCACTAGGTTAATCTGTTGGGTTTAAAGGGTCTAAACGATCTGACAATGACTCATTACAAAAGTGAATTTCATGACCCTAGCCAAGCAAATTACATCTACCTTTATCAATAATTTTTGTAGAACTCTCAATCCCTTTCTAAAGCCAAAACGAAAATCTAACCTTCCTACCATATAACCTGTGTTTAGCTCTAAAATTCTTGGAGAGCAAAAACTCTGCACCAATCCATCTTAATATGTTTCTTTTTTGTGCCATGATACGAGTTTTTTGGTGTAATTAGGATTTAAACTCCAGTCCCTTATTAGACAACAAGAGACATTATCAATTAATAGATACAGAAATCTGCATCATGTGCAAGTTAAAAAAGTTGATGGAGTGCTAATTGAAATAAAATAAGGATGCACGAATTAGGATGTATGGACACAAACACGGGTATGGATACGGGTACAAGTACGACATAGCGATATGAGAAATTTTTAAAAAATTATAACATGAAACGACAAATACTATACCGGTATGATACGGGTACAACACAAAAAGAATACAGGTACGATACCCTAAATGAAGTGTCTGTGTATACTATGAATTATTTAGTTATTTATTGTTTGTGGCCTCTATTTTATCAAAATTCTCATTTCAACAAATGATTCAAAAAATATCCTATTTGGACTTAATTGACCGTATTTTATCAATAATTTTCACTATTTTACATTTTTGATTGAGTAATAGGTTGTGGAGTCCAGAAAAAGAAATTGGACACGAATCACTGATGACCAAGTCGCTAAACTCATATTTGAATCATTTAAAAAAATAGATGTTGAAGTTTTAAGGTCAAAGAGGTTTTCCCGTTATAGTATGGAATAATGATTATGCTATATGCAGAAACTGTGACAAATAGGCCATCCTATAGAGGCTCTGGAGTGGCATGTGAATTTGGAATATTCAGCTGTTGGAGGCAGAGGCAAGTGAGACCCTTTTTTTCATGCTTTTTCTAGAGGTCTAGAGAAAGCTGCAATCAATACGATTTTCCTAATCCTCCCTTTTCGGAAGGAAGAAGTTAAAATTCTTTTTCCTTTCCACAAGGACCAACTCAAGAAAGGGTCGTATTTCATGAGAAGAAGTGAGGTCGACAACAAGAGGTATGATAATCATCAGTTGGAGAAGGAATAAGGAGGCTTATCAGAAGTTGGTGCTGTGGAGTCCAAGAAACGAAGGTGAAGAAGATCAAGGGCAGGAGTCGGAAGCTATGACTATATATATGAGGGTTGAAAAATCAATGTACCAAATTGAAACGAAAAGTGTTTTGATTTTATTAATTCTCACATACTTTTTTTTTTAATATATATATATATACATTTTATTATATAGGTATTATTAAGATATTTTTATTGAAAATATTAAAATGTGCCAGTATATTTTGAATTTATATAAATAAACATACACAATAGGGTGGGTTTGTAACCACTAGAGATTACAAAATGTCAAAATTTTAAATAGTTGGATGAATTGGTACCTTCCTAAGTCTTAAGTTCTTTAGGCGAGAGAGAGGAATCAGTTAGAGCTACCAACGTCATAGCAATAGCATATATATTATGTTGAGTATCTCTAACCACTTATGCAAAAAAAAAAAAAAAAAAAAAAAAAAAAAAAAAAAAAAAAAAATGAAGAAGAAGAAGAAGAAGAAGAAGGAAGAAGAATGCCCATAATCATGATTATGTGCCAAAAAAAAGAAGGCCTAAATGCACTTTTAATTCATACATTTTACATTTTATTCATTTTGGTTCATACATTTTGTTTTTACCACTTTAGTTCTTAAACCAATTAACGCCTGACATTTAGGTCAGTTCCATCACCCAACTAACAGCAAAAATTGACATGGCTAACGGTGTAATAATATAATATAATCACACACATTAATTAATTAAATTAAAAAAAATATTAAAATAAATAAATAAATAAATTCATTAGTTTCTAGGAAGAACATGACTGTTAATAATCTTCATGTTCTTCTTCTTCTTCAAAACATGAACTTCATGTTCTTCACCAAATCAAGACAAACCCAAACCCAACCGGCCAACATTCATAATCAATCTCAACACAGAAAATTCTAACACATTCAACATTGAAACATCTAGTAAATCAAACCCATAAATCCAAGAAATAGACCCAAAAACCCATAACCAAATTCTCTTTCATGTTCATCCATACAAGGTTCAAAAATCCAAGACCCACAACCTGCAAATACGAAACCAAACTTACCATCCTTGACCCAAATCCGCCATCAACAACACCACCCCGCCGATCAAACCCATTTCCCAAAGCAGCAAACACCACCACCATCGCCAGAAAGACCCAGCCCCATGGAAACCCATAAAAAACTGATCAAACCCACACCACTATTGTCGATCAAACCTAACCTCGGAAACCTAGAAAAACATGATCAAACCCACACCACCATTGTCGATCAAACCCAGCCCCAAAAACCCAGAAAAACCCGATCAAACCCACACCACCATCGCCAATCAAGCCGGTAATACCCAGCCCCACGGCAACCTAGAACAACCCGATTAAACCCACACAACCATCACCGATCAAGCTAGCCCCACGAAAACCCAGAAAAAACCCGATCAAACCCACACCACCATCATCGATCAAACAACAAAGAGGGAGAAAGAGTCGGGTTTAGAGAGAGAGAGAGAGAGAGAGATTTAAGAGAGAGTGAGGGATCAAGAGCTTGAACAAAGGAAGAAGAAAAAGAAAGATACAAACTCAAACATGCACCGTGAGAAAGAGAATGAGAAAGAAAGGATCTGGAATTGAAATGGAAGAAGAAAAGGAAAGATCAGAAATTTATACAAAGTAGGTTTTTTTAAATATGGTGGAGAGAGGACTCAAGGGCATCAAATGCGTTTCTTTATATCTTCGATATTTTAAATTCTGGACAATCAAACATGTTTAGGGAAGAACATGCAGAATATGAACAGTTATGTTCTTCCCAAAAACTAATGATTTTTATTTTATTTTAAAGTTTGTTTTTAATTTAATTAATTAATGTGTGTGATTATATTTTTATTTTTATTTTTCCGTCAGTCACGTCAGCTTTTGCCATTAATTGGGTGACGAAAAAAACCTAAATGTCAGACGTTAATTAATTTAAGAACTAAAAATGGTAAAAACAAAATGTAAGAATAAAAATAAAAAAAAAGTGCAAAACTAAAAGTGCATTTACAAAAAAAAAAAAAAAAAAAAAAAAAAAAAGAGTATAATATATACTAGCCTCTGAGCACGCGCTCGTGCGCGTGCTCAAAGGCTCTTCTATTTTTTGGATAAGGGTTAATTTAGAACATTTATTATACTTTGGGATTACTACATTTTTCAATCACAAAAAAAACCTAGGGGT
This sequence comes from Lithocarpus polystachyus, assembly GCA_033629205.1. Lineage (NCBI taxonomy): Eukaryota > Viridiplantae > Streptophyta > Magnoliopsida > Fagales > Fagaceae > Lithocarpus > Lithocarpus polystachyus. The sequence goes on from CM066165.1 coordinate 4,775,254, forward strand.
GTGATGAGTATTATGTGTGGTGAAATAATTTTTCATCACACCCCTAGGTTTTTTTTGTGAATGAAAAATGTAGTAATCCAAAAGTATAATAAATGTTCTAAATTAACCCTTACCCAAAAAATAGAAGACGCTTGAGCACGTGCTCAGAGGCTAGTATTCCATAAATATCATCCTTTTTTTTTTTTTTTTTTTTGTTGCTTCTAATGTGATTGTTAATAGATTAAGGTTTTCAACATTACTATAACTAGTCGCAGACCCGCGCGTTGCGCGTGATAATTTTTTAGATAAAATACTATTTTACTCCCTAGACTTTATAAAGAGTTTTTAAAAATGAAAAAAAAATAGTTTTATCATATTTTTCATAATTTTGTCTATAACATTTTTTACTATCATCATATATTTATGGTTGATGATTTGTATAAAATAGACATTAAATAAAAAGTAGAACTATTCAATAAATTTTTTTAAGTCATGGTGTATGAAGATTATGATTTATATATGTATATATATACATACATATATATATATATATATAATTTCCATAGTTAAAATTTGATTATTTTTAAGTTACTATTTTGTATTATTATATTTAATTGTTGATTTTATTGCACTATAAAGTTTTTAATGTCATCTGTATAGTTATCTCTATTTTATTTCTTACTCCTCTTTACCACATTTTTATTTTTCAAATAATAATTATTAATTGACGTTTGATTTCATTTCTTTTTTTCTTTCTTCATTTATTCTTTATTACTTTGTATGTTCCCTTGTTAGTTGTAAATTTTGTGATTATCAATAAGAAATAGATATCATGGATGGCTTAAATAGTATAGTTATAGATGTAATTACGTTAGTGGTATGTCAAAGGGGTTTTTTTTTTTTCCTTCTAAATTTTCAGGGAAATATGAAAGACATTTCTCTAGTTTGGTCTCAATCAATTAAGATATTCATAATTTATTAACGGAAGTAATAATGAGCCATAAATTTTTTTAATGTATGAAGTGGTTAGGTTAGTGGTATGTCAAAGGTTTTATAAAAAAAATTTAAAAATAATTCCAAGGAAATGTAAACGGCCTTTTTTTGAAAAAAGAAATTGACTTTTTGAATTGTGCAAATATGATTGTTTTAATCACCTTGTTTATAGATTTCATTATTAAGTTATAAATATCTAATTAAAGTAGATGAATATATAAATGTAAAAGTATATGTAAAGCTACAACTGCACAAGATAAATATGTATAGATATATATATATTTTTTTATTATTCATAAATCATTATTTCATTGTTTACTTATAAATATCTAAATTAAAATTTTATTTTGGAAAAAAATATAAATTAAAATAGATGAATGTGTAAAACATTTTTAGTATATTGTAATATAAAATTTTTTTTTTCTCAATATTTTATGTAACTTTTCCCATAAGATCAATATTGCTGGCATCCTTTAAAGATGATACATAATATTTTTGAGAAGAAGAAGAAGAATAAACAGAGACTATGCTAACACATAATATAAAATTATTAAGTTTGCGTGATTTAAATATGTGGCAAAAAAAAATATTAATGTATCTATGATAAAAGCTTTTATCTAAATGATATATAGTAATTCATATTTTGTTAGATTTAATTCAAAAAGTTCATTCTCAATAACCTTTTTAAGTCTACAAATTGCTCAATCCATGGGCCTAATCACATTCAAAGGATGCTATCTAAATTATAAATTATATGACCCTTTATCACATAAATATATTGATTTTCTCAACGTATGGTAAAGGAAGGCAAGTTTGTGTCTAGCCATTTTCTTAATTTGTGCTGCATAATTTAACAGTATAGAGGATGTGACTTGATTTAAATGTTGAATATAATAATATGAGAGGAAAAAAGGTAAAAATAAACTATATAGCAATAAACATCAAATTATCCAAGTCATTCTATGTAATATAATAACATTATATTATTATATACTATATGCATAATGCAGTAGGATAATATTTAATCAAAGAAAATATAAAAGATAATAACTTAAAACACAAAAATAAATTGCATCATCCCAAAGTAGAATTCTAATTAACATAAATATTCATCAACCTAAAGAATTGATGCAATGAAAAAAAAAATCAAACAAAAAATAAAAAAATTTGTGAGAGAGAGAGAGAGAGAGAAGTAACTTTTTTTGTGTGAGAAAACTATGAATAGAATGAAAAGATAAAAGATTACAACTTATAACATAAAAATAAATTGCATCAACCCAAAGTAGAATTCTAATTAACATAAAAATTCATCAACCAAAAGAATTGATGCAATGAAAAAAAAAAAATCAAACAAAAAATGAAAAAAATTGAGAGAGAGAGAGAGAGAGAGAGAGAGAGAGAGAGAAGTAACCTTTTTTGTGTGAGAAAACTATGCATAAAATGAAAAGGAAAATGTCAAATTTATAGTAAGATGTTGAGAATAAGAAGGGTCAAAATAAAGGAAGACAAAAAGGTAGAGAAAGAATGATATTAAGGTAGAAAGTAGTAGGGAGATGAAGAGGTAAAAGGGATGGAGAGTTTTGGAAAATTAATAATAATAATAATAATAATAATAATAATAATTGTTAAAAGATATTTTAATTTTTAAATAATGGAGTTTTTAAGTCACCTTAAATTAATGAGAAAATGTTATAAAATATATATAACAAAAATTGAAAATAAAAAATGATGACGTGGCTGCTGATGTGGCTCAATGTGAGCGTAGCAACATTAAATGCTACGCTTCAGCTTTTAGTAATATATAGATTAGAATTAGAATTTGTAGAAGATTGTTCATTAAAAAAAGCAACTGAAAATTACATCCACCCATATATATGACAGGGTATGAAAAAACTGTTTATGATTCAGCGTCTTTTATTGAGCCTTCCAATTGTTTCACAGCAACATTTGTAACAAACCTATTGTGTAATTGTAAGAGGCAAATGAAGACATGTTAGAATAACACCATTGTCACATTAATTTAAATTGTCCAATACACTTATTCCACATAAACATATAATGTAATATAATGTGTGGTACACAAAGAAGTTAGGATGTTTTTTTTTTTTTTTTTTTTTGAAATACCTTGTTCTCCAGATATACACTACCCTGAAGTGAGTTTTGTCCCATCCTAACTTTCAAGCATGATATGATGTTGGACTATGTTTCCTTCATATTGACAATACACATCTTTTATCAATTAAACACATTCATAATATTAAATAAGAAACCAAAAAGAAAAAATTCAACTTATTTGGTAGGCGTTAAAATCATGAAATATACCTAGGATGAATGCAACAAAATCTCTTTGTACACAATATTCTTCATGTGAACTCCTTCCTCCCCAGGTATTGTTCCTTTTTGAACTAATAGTTTCGTGGTAGATTGAGATACCCCTCTTGACAGGGCCACATACAATTGGCCATGGCTAAAAACATGATCAAGAAGATATATGCCAATGTTGGGAATTGTTTGACCTTGTGCTTTGTTAATTGTAAGTGCAAAACTCAAGCATATTGGAAATTGACGCCTTATAATCACAAATGGGAGATGCACATTTTCTGTAGTTTTCAAAGGGATTCTTGGTAGAAACACACGTGTTCCAGCATATTGTCCAGTCAAAATTTCTGCATCAATTACATTATTAAAACACCCACGGCATAGTAATCTTGTACCGTTACATAACCCCACTTTTGGATCTATATTTCGCAATAGCATTATTGGAGCACCTTTCTTCAGCCTTAGTATATGTGGTGGTAAACCTCCTGGAGATATAGAATTTAAGAAATCTTGTTGATATAAATGTTGTGTATCATCTTCAACTTCATCAAACGAATATAATTTTTGTTCTTCTCCTGGAAATTGTGTGATTATCTTCTCATTAAGTTTATCCACATCCTCATTAATTGGTGTTAACAATGCCCTATCAACCATGTATCTTGCATTGTAGGCATGATTTTGCAAATCTGGAAAAACTTGTTCAATTAGTTGAGCAATTGAATGATCACCCTCCCATGGTATTGCCATAGAAGACAGAACTTTAATTAGATCGTCTTTTGCAAATGGTTCAATTCCATCACCTATGCGCCTTATGTACTCTGAAAACTGTTGATCGTTAATAGATCTCATGTTTTGAGTTAAATGTAAGATCTTGATATATCTCCATAATGGGGAGTTGACTATACATGCATCTAACAACTCTGCCTTTGTGCCTTTGGGAACAACATGAAGTACCTGACGAAAATCTCCTCCTAGTATTAGCACCTTTCCACCAAAAGGTGAATTAACTTCCATAAGATCTTGCAATGTTCTATCTAATGCTTCAAGTGCACATCGATTCACCGTAGGAGCTTCATCCCAAATAAGCACTACTGCACGTCTAATGAGTTCAGCCAAATCAGATTGTTTGCTTGTAGAGCAAGTTGATGATGCTTTAGGAATTAAAGGTATTTTAAATCTTGAATGTGCTGTTCTTCCACCAGGTAGTAATGTTTCTGCAATACCAGATGTTGCTGTGGCAATTGCGATATGACCATCACTTCTTAAAGATGCTAGTAATGCACGATACAAAAATGTTTTTCCAGTTCCTCCTGGACCATCCACAAAGAATGCCATTGTTTGTTTACATTGAATGACTTCCATTATTGTGTTATAAGCAAATTTTTGATCGTTATTCAACTTGTCCACTAATGTCAATTCTTCATCATCCATAGGAATGGTAAGCTCATCTTGTATGATTTTAGGCATGGATGAACTTTCATCAGATCTTGCAGTTATTGTTGGCAAATCAAATTCTGTGATACGTCTGCCATGTTGTGACAGTAATAATTTTAAATCATTTAGAAGCCTATTTGTATGAACTACATCCGTTGTGATAGACGATGATAGATAATTGTCAACCATATGCAGGTAGAACTCATTCCACAAATCTCGTACTCCAATTGGTTCACAAAATACCAATATCGTTGCAAACAATCTTCTCAAAGCTGATGGCATTCTAATGTTCGCCGCCTCAAGCATACATTGTCGTATGCTATTATCATTCTCTAATAAACCCCTTCGTTCAGCTGCTTGCTTAAAAGTTGGGTAGGTTATCCCATTCACAGTCAACAAATCTTGAAATCCTGTTGGTCCTTTCACATGGTTCAGAATGACACGCAAATAAAATCTTTCTCCCTCTGATGGTGAAACAGTATATATCCTTCCAATTACCTTTTTATTAGACATTCTCTGTCTCCAACTTTTACTATTCCTATTCCAACAATAATGCTCAGGAAATTCTCTATATAAGTATTGCCTTGCATCTGCATCAATGGTATTCATAGTAAAAAATTCAGTGAGCATTGTTTTTTTGTTTTGTTCCAAAATATTTCCAATAGGTTGTTGCCTTCTAAACCTCACTTGATGTTGGTTTTGTAAATGAATTTGTAACTGTTCCACAGAAGGGTACATTCGATACATTGAAAAACTGAATATCTTCCAAAATGCTTCTAGAGCACATATCCATCTTGCATCGACATATTGTTGTACCTTGTCATAATTTGGCTCTGGCCTCACTTCAATAGATACGCGATCAGGACCCTTATACACATATTTATATAAGTACTTCACACTTTTTATGCTAGAACATATCTCTAAATTAATGTGACAGTTATATTTTAGAAGCAACCAAGGATTATACAGAACAACCCAACTATTGTCAACCATCACATTTCGTTGATTGTTCAAAGGCACTGGGTTATTTGTGTCACGTCTTCTGTAGACAGGATATGAGTCATTACCTTGGTAAGTCTCCTGAGAGAAAGGCTTTGGGTAGGATTTTTTACACTTCCCATTTTTCATGCAAGGTGATCTTTGATTTTGTGTTCCACAGGGACCATGTATCATATCACTGAGTACTGCACTATGCAATTGAGGCTCATCATCCTTAGAAGGTATTTCAGCTCGTACAATGCAATCATAATCATCCGGGCTATGTAATTTATCATTGTCATCTAAAATTAGAAGCATGTGGACATGTGGTAAACCCCTTTTTTGAAATTTAAAGACATGCACATGAGCAACAACTCTTCCAAGAACCCTTTTGTTAACAATATCATCCTTGAACTCTTCAAATTTTGCTTTAAAAATCCTTGCCAATAAATCTTGTTGATCTTGTGAAATTTGTCCCGGTAAAAGCTCTTTTCTTATTTCCTCCCACCCTGGATTGCACGTCATTGTGATGAATAAATTTGGCTTTCCAAACTTTTGAACCAAATTCATAGCATCTTGAAAGCATTGAATCATATCGCGTGGACTTCCCACAAATGATGATGGTAGAATGGTCCTATGCCCCACATTTCCTATTATTAGATGTGCAGTTAACATCAGTACTATTAGGATGAAATCTGCATTCATTGGTAAATAAATTTGGCATAAAATTAAATGGCACAACATAAATGTACATTACCAGCATAATTTTCTCCTGCTTGGAAAGCATCTTGGAGGCCTTGGTATTGTTCTGCCCAAAGAGCTTCTTGATTTTGTCGTATCCACCTAAGCTTATGCGATTCTATCTTCACATGCATATCAACACCATATTGTTTCCAAAGACGCCCTCCATGTAAGAGCGTTGACATAGGTCCTAGGCGAATCTTTCACAATAGAAATTGAAGAGAAAAAAAATATTTAATATTTTTTATTTAATTAAGACAATGCATATTGTAGTTAGATACATGTTAAGTAATTAGAGCAAAAGAGTTAAAACTACAAACCTGAAACCTATATGCATAAAATTCACGACATGTGACCTTATTATTATTTGCACAGGTGGTATTAATATCCTATCCATACGTTCCAAACGGAAATAGCAATGGATACTGTAGTGGATCATAATATCCTGCTACATCTGGAATAGTAATAGGCTGTCCAAATATCGTTTCTACCAATATATTCCTTCCATATAACTATCCGGCTTCATCACCTCCTATAACAACAGCTGCCACTTGAGAAGCTATGGGAAGGCAATATTGAGGTTCATTTGGATGTTGTTCTTTGATTATGAGTTTACATTGATGTAAATCTTCCCTCTGAGCTAGTTGACAAAACTCCTTAACAAATGGATTTTCTCGGTCTAAAATAGTTTTAACACGTTGGACAATATGTGCACGAAGGTCTCGTGATTCACTTAGTCTATGCTTAATTTCATTGTCCGTGTCATAGATGTATAATTGTAAATAACGCGGCCTATCATTTGTTGGTAAAAGACTACCAATTTTGTGATATATGGAACCCTGGGCTTGAAAAGTATAAATTCCACGACTTGTTGATGCCATACTGTCATCTACATGAACACCCATTGAGGTGAATGCAAAATTGTGATTGTAAGACCGTATAAATTGCCTAAAATGTTGACCTTGTTCAGATTGTTCACAAAATAAATCCATCAATGGTTCTAAGATTGGTAAGCTAGGAAAAGATATTTTTCCTTTCATACTGCACATCGTGGAAGACTCGCTGTAGAAAAGTCGTGCGTTACAAAATGGACATATCATTGACGCTGGTAGGCTGAATCTTATCTCTTCCCTACATTCATAAAAGTCTCTTGCACAATTGTATCTACCGTGCATGTTTGCTTGAACATGCACATTAATCTGATATGTGTTGGCACCTAAGAAAATTGTATAAATAAAATGTTTAAATACATGACATGACGTGCAAACTTTATTGATAGACTGTAATGAGCTTACCATAATTAATGTCGAGATTCAAGTCACTTGGTCCAGCCTCAATGTTATTTGGCATTATATTTGGATCTTCTGGAATGAAGCATATATTTAAATTCATCAATAAGTTAATAATATTGTTGATCTTGACATTAAAAATATTGTAACATTATATGCAAAATTATGGTAAAAAATGGTTGGGTACCGAAGAAAATTGTATAAAATATTTGAATACATGAGATGATGTTAGACTGTAATGACCATACCATCATTAATGTCAGGATTCATATTACTTGGTTCAGCCTCAAAGTCATTTGGCATTATATTTGGATAATCTAGAATGAAAGTAAATATAACATAAGCAGTGAGTTAGTAATATTGTTGATCTTGACATTAAAAATATTGTAATGATATATGCAAGATAAAGATTGGGAATGGTTGGATACATTAACATTACCATGAGAGTGGCGTATGACATTCGTCGTATGGTAGTTAATCGATTTGTCCGAGACATTTGAAAATGTGTTCGCTCAGTTGGATCATCTGTAACAATATTATTATTATTATTATTATTATTATTATTATTATTATTATTATTATTATTATATATATATATATATATATATATATATATATATATATAAAGGTTAGAATAACTCTAACTCTAAGAGTGGGACCAATGAGATTACAAAAAGGCCTTCTTCAAATTAAAAAAAAAAAAAAAAAAGATTACAAAAGGGGGGACGGGGGGGGGGGGGGAAGGTTAATTTGATTAGCTGTATTCTCACCACTACTAAGTTGGGCTTCATTTTGCGCAATTGATATATTGCGAGCCAAACGACAAATATGCGTAAGCCGATTTACACCTACCACTTGCACAGGCCCTTCATTTAAATTTATTTGATTTGTCTCTAAATCAGTTTGACCGTGCTCAATGCCTGTTGTTCCATGTTCTCTATTATCTATAGGATGCGCTTGTGTATTTCCGGAACTCATATCTAGTTAATACAAATTTGATTAAAAATTAAATTCAATGCTTCCCATTAGTGAATTAATAGACAACCAAAGTGAGTTATTTTGTAGTACTTTATAAAAATCTGATGGTACATAACAAAAATATTATATGGATTTGCAACAAAAAAATAAAAATAAAGAATATTACAAAAAGGGAAAAAAAGAAGAAGGTTAATTTGATTAGTTGTATTCTCACCACTACTAAGTCGGGCTTCATTTTGCGCATTTGATATATTGCGAGCCAAACGACGAATATGTGTAAGCCGATTTATGCCTACCACTTGCACAAGGCCTTCATTTAAATTTATTTGATTTGTCTCTAAATCAGTTTGACTGTTTTCAATGTCTATTGTTCCACGTTCTCTATTATTTATAAGATGCGCTTGTGTATTTCCAGAACTCAAATCTAGTTAATACAAATTTGATTAAAAATTAAAATCAATGCTTCCCATTAGTGAATTAAGAGACAACAAAAGTGACATATTATACAGATTTGCAACAATTTGAAAAAAGAAAAAGAAAAAGTAATAGATGGACTTAAAATATTCTATAAATAAATAGCAAACACTAATTTTTCTTTTATAGATTAAGATAAACATGAAATTTAGTTTGATTTTTATTATGCACATTGGAAAGACATCCATTAACTATTTAAAATATAAAATACTCAACTTCTACACAAATAAAAACTTCCACCACCACACACACGTTCTCCCATTTGAATTGGGCAATTCAAGCTGTACTCTTAGTCTTAACTTCTAATCCTTATTTTTTCTTTTATTTTTTTAAAGTTTTTTAATAAAATAAAACTTTTAAAATTGTTTAGAAATTTCTCTTATTTGGTTACTTCTTCACTAAATTTTATAATTTTAGATAAGTAACAACTTAAAATCCTTAAGTTTTAGCTTATCTAAAATTTCTTTCTCAAAAAAAATATATAAAAAAACTTATCTAAAATTGAAGAGTTTTAACTGTTCATAAACATATCTGCTGGCATTAGCAAAAAATAAATAAAAAAAAATCCTTACACCTACACGTTGAAGGCTGAATAAAAATTGGTTAGGATAATCAATTATCACTTTTTAAAAAGAATTAAATGAAAAAGTCACCCAGAATACATGATTCTTACTCAGTTACTCCTTTTAAAATTTTAGATAAGGAGAAACTTTAAAATCTTAGATTTTAACTTATCTAAAATTTCTTTCAAAAAAAAAAAAAGTTATCTAAAATTTAAAACTTTTAACTATTCATAAACACATCTGCTAATATTAGCAAAAAAATAAAAATAAAAAAATCCTTAAACCTACACGTTTGGGGCTTAATATAATGATGATACCTTGAAGAAAACTTACATACCTTTTAATGAAATTAGAAGCTGTGTCACTGATTCTAGTTCCCAATAAACAATCACCAAATCTTGTAGAGAAGCATGAAAGTTCAATTTAAGAACAGAGCCAATTACAAAACTAAGCAAAGAAAAATAAATTAATTGATTAATTAAACAAAAGAAAAACCTCACAATTTGAAAAATCTTCTTCGTCTCGTCGCCTCCTGTTCGTTCGTTCTTGTTGAAGGACAAAATTTTGAAAAGTTCCTCGGCACTAATAAAAAGTCACGTGATCCATATGTTTTTCTCTTCTATATTCAATTAAACCACACGCAAGGTCCTTTTATACAAAGATATAGCCACCTGAGAGAATATGTATTTCAATTAGGAATAGGAATAGTAATGATTGAGAAGAGTTTTTGTTGATATGCGACTAACAAAAATTCTATTTCAAATCGGAATAATAAGAGTAGACGTGGGGAAGAATAGTTTTTTTCTATTTCAACTGAGAAGTTATGAGAAGTTCTGATGAAAATTATTTCAACTGACACTTCTTTTTTTGTTTTCTTTTTTTATTTTTAACGTTGATAGTTTGTCCTTATTGTACTGACACTTTTTTACTCTTTTTTTATTTTTTGGTAAAAATTCTATTTGAATTCGGAATAGGAGGAGTAGATAATAGGAGTAGACGTACTGACACCTTTTTTTATTATTATTTTTTATTATTTTAATGTGGGAGGGCAACAACTGAATTTCAGGAGTAGACGTGGGGAATCTTTTTTTGAGAAGAAAAGTGGGGAAGATTTATTGTACACGTTTCTTTTTTTATGTGGAGAAGATAAATATGTGGGAAGTTTTTTAAGTTATTGAGTAGAAGTAGGAGTTTATTAGAAGCAAGAAGGCATTTCAACGTAGAAGTAGGTATTTGTTATTTTTGTCAATTTACTATTTTAACCCCATTTTTAAGTTTTAGGTAGGGGTATTTTTGACAGTAAAAAAACAATAACTAACTTTCTTTTGCCAAGTTACTATTTTAACTCCATATTTAAGTTGTTTGTTAATTAATTTAGGGGTGTTTTTGGCCGCAAAAAAAGCAATAACTAACTTTCTGAATCCTCTTAATATATACAGATATAAGTAAAATTTTTGTGAAAGTCAAATTCAAAGATCAGCAAAATATCATGATTTATATATGAGCTACTAAGAAATGAGGAACAAATTAAGAAAACAACCATCAATTAGATTCAGATCCACAATGCCTTATAAAATTCTCTCTTGAAAGGCGGACAAACATTGAATAATTTCAAGCGAGAGTTACGCGTGCAAGGTATAAAATATAAAGCTGCCTTGAAAGGTGGACATGATCTCATAAAAATATATAATTGGAAAGTGAAAATGATATAACAGTTGATTTTCTCATACAATGGTAAAACCAAAAGAAAAATTCTTAAATAATGCTTAGATGTTCAAATCAAGGTTTTCAAGTCCGAACCATTCATTGAACCGTAAAAAAGAGAGGTTCAAGGTTTTTGAGGTTGAACCAAAGTCAAACCGAGTTCAAACCGTGATGACGTTATAATTAATTTAATAATTATTTTAAATATATATAAAAACATTAAATTAATAAAAAAATAAAAAAATTTACTAAAATAGTCCAAAACAAATATAGATAGTATTTTTTATAACATAACTTTCATAATACAAATAAAAATTATTAAATTTTAAAAAAACAATAGCTATTTAGTTTCTAAATTATTTTTAAGTCATGACAAAGCACACTTTAATTCCCAATAATTTTTATTTTATGAAACCCAATAAAACAGTTAAGAGACAAATGAGTTTATTTGCTCATTGCCAAGCCCATTTGACTGCCGATCATTTTTTTTTCCCAAGCCCATTTGAATAGTCACTGTTCGCCATGTATTATGAATTTAAAAAAAGAAACATCAAAAGCTAGATCAAAAGATATTCATGCATTTAAAAATTGTTAAAATTAAATAAATAACAAAACCCAAGAAGGAAGTGCTTGACAGCAAGCAAGCATTATATGTTAGTAGTTGACACTAAAGCACGCAACAGCAAAGAAGAAGTCTCCAGATGCAGCGAAGAAGTCTACAACATTTTTAGTAATACTTTCACAATAAAATTTATATGAAAAGTTGTTATTAGTTCTAATTTGAACTCACTATTAAAATTATATTTTACTCACCAATATCAACTAATAACCATCTATTACTTAAAATTTATAATGAAACATTATGAAAATATTGTAGTAACATTTAATTGTGATTTTTTATTCTTTTTATTATTTTTCCTTTCTTTCCTTGCATCCATACGTTTCTTTTCCTTTTCTTTTATTTTTTATTTTTTTCTCTTGTTTTTTTCTCCTCTCCACACCAAGGAAGTCAATACCGTACCGGAGGCTGTACCGGTTTGGCCACCGGTACGATATATTTTGGATACCGGTCAATACCGGTATACTGTTTTGGGTTTACCGCTATTTTATATATTTAATACACACACACACACACACACACACACAAAATCTCTATTTACCATAAAAATTACCTCCTGTTTACAATAAAACATTACTTTAGTTGTCCATTGCATACAAAGAAAAAAAACAGAATATAAAAAACAAAAAACTTAATCGTTCATTGGATACAAAGAAAACAAATAATACAAATAATTAAGTTAACACAAACTACATAGGATCATCTACTCTCATTCATTAAAAGGATCTACTTCAGGACCATAATATACATGAGTATTACCATCCGGCCCTTAAAAAATTGCCACAATTACCACCAAAAAAAAAAAAAAAAAAAAAAAAACAAACAAACAGCATTTTGTGTTCTGGTCCGGTACAGCCGGTATGGCCGGTATTTTTTCCGGTACGAAATAGAGGTGTACCTGTACCAATACGAGGCCGGTACGGTATGTATCGGCCGGTATGGGCCGGTACGATACAGTATTGACTCCTATGCTCGACACACGTATCCCCATCCCCACTCCTCTCATCTTGTTTTTATTTTTCTAGACTCTTCCCCCACAGAGTGCGTCCTCCTTTCTGCTTTTATTTTTCTTTCTTTATCTCTAGCTCTCTCTTCCTCATTCTCTTTCTCTCATACTTTTACCCTGTCACACACATTACCAGTGGAGAGTAGAGCCAGAATTTAAAGCTTGCTTCACCCAAGAGAAGAGTTTCTGAAGAGAGGGAGCTGCATGATGTACTCTGAAGAGAGAAGAAGAAGAAACATAAAGACATGCTGTGTTTCTTTGGAGATGGCAGTGGTATAGTTTCTAAAGACATGATGTACTCCCAGCAGTTGTGTTTCTTTTTCTTTTGTTTTTCTGTTTTTTATTATTTTATTATTTTTTATTTTAGTTCAGATTCAAAAGGAACCATGAGAAGTGGTCTGATCACGGTTCTCAGAACCGTGCAGTTGAACCGTGGTTCGAACGGTTCTCTGCTTTTTTGAAATAGATCGGTTCTTAAAATTAAAAGAACCGTAATTGTGAGAGGTTTAGGGTTAACCCGGTCAGACCGTACGGTCCAGTTCTGGTTTAAAAACCATGGTTCAAATGGATATACAAAGTCAAGCACATCAAATCAAAGTTGATTTTCTTATATAATGGACAAACCAAAAGTGAAAGCTCGGATTTGTGTTAAAATACAAGAGCTTGTTCAGACCCTCAATTAAAAATTACGACTAGATTGCTTTTACTCTAATTTAAACTAAGTGCAGAACAAGAGTAAATAAATGCAATGAATCAATAACTTTACCCTAAGTCATATTCATCCATCACCAACAATAAAATGAAAGCTTAAAGAGTAGGGAAGAAAGATGTAAACACAAGATAACACTGAGACGTGTTATCAAAGAGGAAACCAAAGAACTCAGCGAAAAACCTCTCTGCGACCCTCTAAATCGAAATTGATCCACTAAAGAATAAAGTTGAGGTACACGAATAACAACAGACCTTCCAAGTCTAGTCTACCCCAAGTACTTGAGCCCTCTAAGCTCTTGCTATCAACGGACTTCTTAGAGTCTTATCTTTTCTAGCTTTCCGGATCCCGTAATTCAGCCCGATTGCATCTGCCAATGAATGGCTTCTTCCAATGCTTCCCAGCAACACCAAAATCCCACTTTACACTCAGTATGTGTGTGGTAAGTGTTTGAGCTAGCAACCTCTGAAAGATCTAGAGATGGAGAGATAGGAGTTGAAGAAAACCACAAGAAAATGTGTAAATGATTATGGGTCTAACAATCTCTAACTCTCAAGTGTATTTTTTAGGGTTTCTCTCAAAAAATCACTCCTTACAATTTGTGAGTAATAAGGGTATATATAGTGTGGGTAAAGACTTGGTAAAGCAAAACACAACTTTTTGCCAAACAGAAACTTTCGCGGGTCCTTTGCGAGTTGGCCCTTCTCGCGAGACAGTCGCGTCTAACTCTCAAATGTATTTTCTATAGTTTTCTCTCTGAAAAGAACTCCTTACAATTTGTGGGTAATAAGTGTATGTATAGTGTGGGTAAAAAGTTGGTAAAGCAAAACACAACTTTTTGCCAAACAGAAACTTTCACGAGTCCTTTTCGGGTTGGCCCTTCTCGCGAGACAGTCACGAAAATAACAGCCTAGCACGACTCTTTATCTTCTAGTCATGTGCTCCACATGTGGCCTTTTTCGCAGGTTGCTTCTCGCGAACTACTCGCTAGCCAATTGCAAAATCTACTGATTCAACTTTTGAAGCTTGATTCTTCACTGATCTCTCATACTCATCCCTTACAGATAAACCCACATACATACGGGGAAAATGATTGAAGAAATTACAATCAAATTTGGCATGGAATTAAAGCCAACACAATATAGTTGAAAATCACAACTTTATGAAAAGAAAAATTCTTAAATAATGCTTTGAGTTTCAAATGGGTATACAAAATTAGTGGTGCATTGCTTTCCTTTTCCTTTGTAATTTATTGAGATATAAAAGATTACATATTTAGTCATTCTTGATTGCCATATGCATGTTAAGTAACCGAGTTTACTCCTTTCAAATGAGGAAATTATTGTGTACTCTCTGAGTATCATAAATGCGTACTCCCTCCTCTCACATTAATGGTGGGTCCCACTAATTAAATTCATGGTGGGACCCACCATTCATGTGAGAGGAGGGAGCACACATTTATGGTACTCCAGAAGTACCTAATAATTTTCCCTTCAAATGTTCTTATTTCAAAGAATTTTGGGTTTAGTAATGAGAAAATTACAAAAAATATTACATGAACTTTAGTCGAAATCAAAATGACATTGATTTGAGATGATCAAATTAGTCGTTACATCACATTTCTACATCAAAGATTATGGAGCTAGTTTGATTTTAACGTAAAAGTGTTTAGTATTTTTGCATTTGATCTTGAAAAAAAAGTAAAGAAAAGGCTGTGAGCCTTTTAGGTCCTGAACTTAACATTACTCCTCTATACATTCCGGTTTATAGGTACATAATAGCAAAGTAACAATTAACTTGC
Organism: Lithocarpus polystachyus; assembly: GCA_033629205.1. Taxonomy (NCBI): domain Eukaryota; kingdom Viridiplantae; phylum Streptophyta; class Magnoliopsida; order Fagales; family Fagaceae; genus Lithocarpus; species Lithocarpus polystachyus. Next base: position 4,790,841 of record CM066165.1, read on the forward strand.
ATTTTTATGGAGTTAAAAGTCTTTATGTCCAAAAATGACACGGGGAGGGGAAATTTATAAATGATAAAGATTTTTATCTCAAATCAATGATAGCTTATTTGATATTTAATCAATAAGTTATACACGCCAATTAATAGATTTTACATTCAAAACATCACCCTTCATCTATTTATTACGAATATAGACTTTGTCATTATGTGATTTGTAATACCCGGAAAAAAAAAATAAAAAAAAAATAAAAAGAGGGGTATTTAAGTAAATTTTGTTTATGGGTCAACTTTTATAATTAAAATTCCTAAGGGGTTTTTAGAAAATAAGGTTGAAACCCTAGTTTACATAGTCTAATTTTAAGCCAGCATATATTGACAGACGTTTGAGGAGAGGAAACTATCCAAAATACTGCAGTAGAGAAGGTTTGACTACACAATTGAGGTAAGAGTCTAAAAATCTCTTCTTGTCAAATCTAAACTTTATTTAGAATTGAGTACTTTTTTATGTGGGTATTTTGATTAGCAGTGAAACTATTAAAATTATTCAAGAGTTAAAATGATGCAAACGTATAAAGGTTTAGATTTATTTTTGGTACACTAGACGTTGTACCTGTAGATTTTTCTGCCTCGGTATTGTGATTTTTCCTATGCCCACTGTTGTGTCATGCGTGTAAGTGTAGATAGAAGTTTGCACACGGTTCTGCACGAGTTTTTGCCTTAAGAAGTACGGAATTGTGGATTTGGTGAATAGGAAAGTCACAGTGGAATTGAAGTCTCTGACAAAAAAAAGAAAAGAAATAGAAAGGTCAAGTAAGCATGGGTTAGGTGAGGTCTGACAAGTTAAAAAAAAAAATGCTTAAGCACACGTCCTATCTAGTGTGATAGAGTACTATTCCTAGGCTATAGCCTTATCTTTTAAGGCATAAGGGTGGCAGAATATATATATATATATATATATATAAAGGAAAATATTACGATTATGTGGAATTTTGATGTGAGATAAGCAGACAATTATGAGATATTTTTAATAGTCTTTTGACCGGGTACCGTTATAAGTTATTTTTAAAAAAATTATTTGATTATTGAGTAAAAATATTTGAAATTGTTCTAGGTGATATCTAAGGATTTTAGAGGAAGTGTTAGGAAAAGTTTCTTTTGGAATAGCTTTTGGAGGTAAGTAACCTTATCCTAATTGGTTTTATTTTGCGTATTTTAATTACTGAAGTTGTTTACAGTTATTACAATTTTATTTCTATTGTATTACTGATTTCAAGTAAAGAATTATTACAAATATATTTGATTACTGAATAGATGATGTAATTTATGTAATTGCTTTTAGCTATACTGATTCAAAGCAAAGGGTAAATAATTTTCACAAATACATGTGAGCATTGAATATAAGGTTTATTTTATTTAATTGTTTTATAGCTATAATGATTTAAAGTAAATAATATAGAAATATCACAAATAGATTTGAATATTGAACGTATGATTATATAAATGTGTTTGAACAAGATAATTTTTGTTAGAAACTATGATTATATATATATATATATATATATATATTATGAACAATCTGACTATGAATTTATTCTGATACCCAGCCAATGGGGGTTATTCATTGGTACTCTGATACCCAAACCAATGAGGATTATTTATTGGTACTTTGATGCCCAGTCACGGGGATATAGCGTGACTATAGTCATAAGATTGTTAAGAATATGAATTATGTTTGAGTATTTGAACTATTTTGAGTTACTAAAACTGCTTATTGTAAAGTATAACTTTGATATATATGAAAACTTGATTATTTTCTAATCCATCTACAATATATTGTAAGATTTAAAATATTTGATCTATATACAAATTATTATTTTATAGATCTATTTACTTAATAGAACTCTTTGGGACTTTGGTTACTTATTAGTTGTCAACTCACCCCCGCTTTCTCCTTTCAGATTTTGATCAGGAAGAGTAGCATATGTTTGGGCTTCTGCTGGGATGTGCACATGAGTGAAGTTTAGGAAATCACTAGAATAAAATTTGAACTTTTATGCCTAAGATTACCTTTTGTGTAGACCTTTAAATTTAAAGGATTTAGTTTATTTTTACTTTGATGTTAGAAGATTATTATTTGGAGATCTTTTGAGAATTGCATTACTGAGGATATTTTTAAATTTATTGATGAGATTTTCTTTGAGGATAATTTTTTAATTGTTAAGAGGGCCTTACACACTTGTAGGGTATAAACTTTATAAGTGTGTGGCTATTGTCACGTGCCTAACTCTTACTTGGGTTCAGGGCGTGAAAATATTTATGGTATCAAAGCCGGCTCGGTAACTCCGTGTGGGTTCAAAGACACTACCCCACAAAGTGGGCGCTAACGAGGACGTTAGGGATTTAAGTGGGGGAGATTGTGATGCCCCAATTTGATTGATTAATTGTGTGATGTGTGTGGGTGTGTGATGAGTCCCACATCGGGTATTTACTGGGTAGATCTGGGCTTTATTAACAACTACAAGAAGCCTCAATAGTGACTAGTCCTTTTGAGGTATAGCGCAGATGTGGCTAGCACTTTTCCTTAGGTCGTTACATGCTTTATTAACAACTACAAGGAGCCTCAATAGTGACTAGTCCTTTTGAGGTATAGCGCAGATGTGGCTAGCGCTTTTTCTTGAGTCGTTACATATGGAGCCCAGATCTACCAAGTAAATACCTGATGTGGGATACATCACACACCCACACACATCACACAATTAATCAATCAAATTGGGGCATCACAATCTCCCCCACTTAAATCCCTAACGTCCTCGTTAGGGCCCATTTTGTAGGGTAGTGTCTCCGAGCCCACACTAGGTTACCGGGCCGACTCTGATACCATAAATATTGTCACGCCCCGAACCCAAGTAAGAGCTAGGCACGTGACAATAGCCACACACTTATAAAGTTTATTCCCTACAAGTGTGTAAAGCCCTCTTAACAATTAAAGAATTATCCTCAAAGAAAATTTCGTCAATAAATTTAAAAATATCCTCAGTAATGCAATTCTCAAAAGATCTCCAAATAATAATCTTCTAACATCAAAGTAAAAATAAACTAAATCCTTTAAATTTAAAGGTCTACACAAAAGGTAATCTTAGACATAAAAGTTCAAATCTTATTCCAATGATTTTCTAAACTTCACTCATGTACACATCCCAACGGAAGCCCAAACATATACTACTCTTCCTGATCAAAATCTGAAAGGAGAAAGAGGGGTTGAGTTGACAACTCAATAAGTAACCAAAGTCCCAAAGAGTTCTATTAAGCTAATAGATCTATAAAATAATAATTTGTCTATAGATCAAATATTTTAAATCTTACAATAAATTGTAGATGGATTAGAAAATAATCAGTTTTCATATATATCAAAGTTATACTTTTCAATAGGTTCAAAAAAAAAAAAAAAAAAAAAAAAACATAAGCAGTTTTAGTGATTGAAAATAGTTCAAATACTCAAACATAATTTATATTCTTAACAATCTTATGACTATGGTCACGCTATATGCCTGTGATTGGGCATCAAAGTACCAATAAATAACCCTCATTGGTTGGGTATCAGTGTATCAATAAATACCAATGAATTACCCACATTGGCTGGGTATCAGAGTACCAATGAATAACCCCCATTGGTTTGGGTATCGGAGTACCAATGAATAATCCTCATTGGCTGGATATCAGAGTACCAATGAATAACCCCCATTGGTTTGGGTATCAGAGTACCAATGAATAACTCCCATTAGCTGAGTATCGAATAAATTCATAGTCAAATTGTTCATAATCATATACATATATATATATATATATATATATATAATCATAGTTTCTAACAAAAATTATCTTGTTCAAACACATTTATATAATCATATGTTCAATATTTAAATCTATTTGTGATATTTCTATATTATTTACTTTAAATCATTATAGCTATAAAACAATTAAATAAAATAAACCTTATATTCAATGCTCACATGTATTTGTGAAAATTCTTTACCCTATATTTTGAATCAGTATAGCTAAAAGCAATTACATAAATTACATCATATATTCAGTAATCAGATATATTTGTAATAATTCTTTACTTGAAATCAGTAATACAATAGAAATAAAATTGTAATAATTGTAAACAATTTCAGTAATTAAAATACGCAAAATAAAACCAATTAGGATAAGGTTACTTACATCCAAAAGCTATTTCAAAAGAAACTTTTCCCTAACACTTCCTCTAAAATCCTTAGATATCACCTAGAACAATTTCAAATATTTTTACTCAATAATCAAATAAGTTTTTAAAAAAATAACTTATAACGGTACCCGGTCAAAAAACTATTAAAAATATCTCATAATTGTCTGCTTATCTCACATCAAAATTCCACCTAATCGTAATATTTTTCTTTATATATATATATATATATATATATTTTTGCCACCCTTATGCCTTAAAAGATAAGGCTATAGCCTAGGAATAGTACGCTATCACACTAGATAGGACGTGTGCTTAAGCTTTTTTTTTTAACTTGTCAGACCTCACCTAACCCACGCTTACTTGACCTTTCTATTTCTTTTTCTTCTTTTTTTTTTTTTTTTGTCAGAGACTTCAATTCCACCATGACTTTCCTATTCACCAAATCCACAATTCCGTACTACTTAAGGCAGAAACTTGTGCAGAACCGTGTGCAAACTTCCATCTACACTTACACGCATGACACAACAGTGGGCATAGGAAAAATCACAATACCGAGGCAGAAAAATTTGCAAGTACAACATCTAGTATACCAAAAATAAATCTAAACCTTTATACGTTTGCATCATTTTAACTCTTGAATAATTTTAATAGTTTCACTGCTGATCAAAATACCCACATAAAAAAGTACTCTAATTCTAAATAAAGTTTAGATTTGGCAAGAAGAGATTTTTAGACTCTTACCTCAATTGTGTAGTCAAACCTTTTCTACTGCAGTATTTTGGATAGTCTCCTCTCCCCAAACGCCTGTCAATATACGCTGGCTTAAAATTAGACTATGTAAACTAGGGTTTCAACCTTATTTTTAAAAAACCCCTTAGGAATTTTAATTATAAAAGTTGACCCCATAAACAAAATTTACTTAAATACCCCTCCTTTTATTTTTTTATTTTTTCAGGTATTACATTCTCCCTCCCTTAAAAGAAGTTTAGTCCTCTAAACTTGACGTACCTGAGTCCTCAAAAAGATATGGGTACTTCTCCTTCATTTCATCTTCTAACTCCCATGTAGCCTCTCTCACAAACTGGTTCCTCCATTGAACCTAGACATAACATATGGTACGACGCTTCAACTCTTGCTCCTTCTTGTCCACAATTTTAAGTGGTTGCTCTTCATAAGTTAAATCATCTCTTAATTTTAGAGGCTCATAATCCAATAAATGACTGGGGTCTGGAACATATTTCCTCAACATTGAGACATGGAAAACATTATGCACCCCTGATAAAGAAGGAGGTAAGGCGAGCCTATAAGCAACTTTACCCATCCTCTCCAAGACTTCAAAAGGTCCTACAAAATGAGGGCTCAACTTACCTCGAAAACCAAATCTCATAACTCCTTTAGTAGGTGAAATCCTCAAGAACACATGGTCACCCACTTGGAACTCTAATTTCCTTCTTCTAACGTTTGCATAACTCTTCTGCCTACTCTGAGCTGTTTGGAGCCACTCTTTAATCACTTGAATTTTATCTACTGTTTGTTGTACAATCTCAGGACCCAACAATCTTCTTTCTCCAACATCATCCCAACATATAGGAGACCTACACTTCCTATCATACAAAGCCTCATATGGTGCTACTTTAATACTTGCTTGGTAGCTATTATTATATGCAAACTCCACCAAAGGTAGATGTTCATCCCATGAACCTTTGAAATCAATAACACAAGCTTTTAGCATATCTTCCAATGTTTGAATAGTTCTTTCTGAAAGTCCATTTGTTTGAGGGTGAAAGGCTATGCTAAACTTCAAGTTAGTACCCATTGCCTTATGCACGCTCTCCTAAAATTGAGACATAAATCTTCGGTCTCTATCAGACACAATGGATATAGGTGCACCATGCAATCTCACTATTTCATTGATATACAATCTAGCTAACCTTTCGAGTGAGAAATCCACCCTAATGGCCAAAAAGTGTACTGATCTTGTCAATCGATCCATAATCACCCAAATTGCATCTTTACCAGTAGGGGTTCTAGGCAGCCCCGTCACAAAGTCCATAGTAATGTCCTCCCACTTCCGTTCTGGAATGGGAAGAGGTTGCAAAAATCCATCTGGTCTTTGATGCTCCATCTTGACTTGTTGACACACTAGACACTGAGCAACATATTGAGCAATCTCCCTCTTCATGTTATTCCCCCAAAAGGTCACCCTTAAATCCCGATACATCTTAGTGCCTCCTGGGTGTACCGTGTAGCTCATGTTATGAACCTCCTTTAGAATTTTTGCCTTAAGGTCTGGATCATTTGGTACACAAAGCCTATTACCAAACCTCAAGGATCCATCCTCATGAATGGAAATCTCAGATTGAGAGCCTAGATTTATCAAATCTCTTATCTTCTACAACGGTGAATCATTACTTTGTGCAATCTTTATCCTTTCAATCAAGGTAGGCTGAACTCTAAGGTTTGCCAGATGTGCCTCCGCTTCATGAAACCATACTTCTATTCTCATTTTCCTCAAATCTTCTAGGATGTGTTTTTGTGTAGTCAACAATGCTGCCAAATTTCCTGCAGACTTCCTACTTAAGGCATCAACTACTACATTGGCTTTTCCAAGATGGTAACTAATAGTCAAGTCATAGTCCTTTAATAACTCCAACCATCTTCTTTGTCTCATATTCAACTCTTTTTGAGTAAAGAGGTACTTGAGGCTCTTGTGGTCAGTGAATATCTCACATTGTTCTCCATACAAATAGTGCCTCCAAATTTTTAGAGCAAAAACCACTACAGCTAACTCCAAGTCATGTGTGGGATAATTTTGCTCATAAGGCTTCAATTGTTTAGAGGCATAAGCCACTACCTTCCCATGCTACATAAGAACACACCCCAAGCCTTTCCTAGAGGCATCATTATAAATGGTGAAACCTCCACTACCTGAAGGTATGGTGAGAATGGGTGCTGACACCAACCTTCTCTTCAATTCCCGGAAGCTTTCTTCACACTTTCCAGTCCACTCAAACTTAGCCCCCTTCTGGGTCAAGCGAGTCAAAGGCATGGCTAAGTGAGAAAATCCATCAACAAACCTCCTGTAATAACCAGCCAGTCCCAAAAAGCTACGAACCTCTGTCACACTGTTCGGACTATTCCATTCTACTACTGCTTCCACTTTCTTAAGGTCAACAGCAATTCCATCTTTAGATACAACATGCCCAAGGAATGCAACACTGTCTAGCCAAAATTCACATTTTTTAAGTTTTGCATACAACTTCTTCTCCTGCAATAGTTGTAGTACAAGCCTCAAGTGATTCTCATGCTCCTCCACACTCTTGGAATATATCAAGATATCATCAATAAAAACCACAACAAATTTATCTAAGAAGGATTTAAACACCATATTCATCAAGTCCATAAAGGCTGCCGGTGCATTGGTTAAGCCAAAAGGCATCACCAAAAACTCATAATGACCATATCTTGTATTGAAAGCTGTCTTAGGCACATCAGCAGTCTTAATCTTCAATTGATGGTAACTGGAACGAAGATCAATCTTAGAGAAAACCTGTTCTCCTTGTAGTTGATCAAACAAATCCTTTATCCTTGGTAAAGGGTATTTATTTCACACTGTCACCCTAATCAGCTCCCTATAATCAATGCAAAGTCGCATGCTCCCATCCTTTTTCTTTACAAACAACATAGGTGCACCCCAAGGGGAAACACTAGGCCTAATGAAGCCTTTGTCAAGTAGCTCTTGCAGCTGCTCTTTTAATTCTCTTAACTCAGCAGGTGCCATTCAGTATGGGGCTTTAGAAATTGGGCTAGAACCTGGTAATAGGTCAATAGAAAACTCTATCTCCCTATCTGGTGGTAACCCTAACAAGTCTTCTGGAAACACATCTGAAAACTCTCTCACTACAGGAATGTCCTCCAGCTTCAATTCACCTTATTGTGTGTCTCTCATAGTGGCCAGATATCCTTTACACCTTTTCTTCATCATATGTCTAGCTTGTAAAGCTGAAATCACTTGTGGAGAAGTATATGCCCCACTTCCCACAAAACAGAACTCAATCTCACCAGGTACCTGGAAAATTACCTTCTTCCTATGACAATCAACTATGGCATAGTAGGCAGCCAACCAATCCATCCCAAAGATTATGTCAAAATCCCGTATCTCCAACAATGTTAGATCTGCTAGTAACTCTCTATCTGCTATTTTGACAACATAAGACTTGCAAACACTATCAGTAATTACTACACCCCCAATTGGGGTATCCACACATAATTCAGACTCCATAAGCTCAAATTTAAATTTATGTTTCTTTGCAAAATTAGAAGATATAAAGGAGTGAATGGCACCAGGATCAAACAATGCATAGGCATAAGTTGTGGAAACTGGAATAATACCTGTTACCACAGCATTGGAAGTATTAGCATCCTATTGAGTGAGTGCATAAACCCTTCCTTGGATCTTGGGCTTTTGGCTTGCTCCCTGATTCTGTCCTGATGTTGGTCTTGGAAAGGTTTGAACCTCCTTTTGTTAGGGACACTCAGCAATCCTGTGACCCCTTTGTCCATATGAGAAACATGCTCCAGTATTCCAGTGGCAATCCTTATCTACATGAGGCCTACCACACCGAGAGCACTTTGGTAGCACCTTGGTATCAATACCTTGTGTTCCTTGTTTCTTGGGTTGAACGCTAGAGCTTTGCTCTCCTTGCCTAGGCCTCTTCTTCTGGTTATTATCTCTATCTGCTTGAGCCTCATTAAGTCCCATCTCCACTAGTAAAGCCTTACTCACCACTGCCCTAAAGGTAGTCAACTCAAAGGGCACAACTCCTTGCTTGATTCGGAACCTTAATCCATCTTCAAACCTTCGAGCCTTAGTTTCTTCATCCACCACCATTGTCAGAGCAAATTTGGATAACTTGAAAAATTCTGCTTCATACTGAGCAACGGTCATGTTACCTTGTGTTAGCTTGATAAACTCTTTTTCCTTCTGAAAACAGATGCTCTTAGGAAAATATTTCTCATAGAATACAGACTTAAATAGCTCCTAAGTCCAAGGCTTAGTCTCTTGGCCACGTTTTTCTTCTTCTAGCCGCCACCAGTCATAAGCATCTCCACGCAACATATAAGCTACATAAGCCACTTTCTCACCCTCAGAGCATTCAAGAACTCTGAATACTTTCTTCATCTCAATGATCCATTTTTCAGCTTCCATAAGCTCAATAGTCCCCTAAAAAATCAGAGGAGACAACCTCTTGAATTCCATCATCCCACCATGATGACCTCGGCGTTGCTCGATCATCCTAGCTAGGTTATCTCCAGTAGTGACCTGTTGTTGGACCACTCCAACCAAGGTCTGCATCATCTAGATCATCTCTGGTGGTTGGCCTTGGTCGTGCCTAAATTCTTGGTTCCCATCTTGCTGATTCCTACCATTGCCAGAGTTGTTAGGAGTGTTCCCAGTGTTTCTGCTGCGAGGTGGCATCCTAACCTCTGTTCATTATGCACATGACAAACTAACATGTTATCAAACTTCTAATTTAAATAAAAAAATAACAAATCAAAAACTCATCTAGTATATATATCATACAACGTATCCCCAAATGCTTAATTTCTACCCCTCTCACCATTTAGTTTCATAATTCAATGCCTAAGGATCTAACCTAGAGCTCTGATACCATATGTAACGACCCAAGGAAAAGCGCTAGCCACATTTGCGCTAGCCACATTTGCGTTATACCTCAAAAGGACTAATCACTATTGAGGCTCCTTGTAGTTGTTAATAAAGCACAGATCTACCTAGTAAATACCCGATGTAGGACTCATCACACACCCACACACATCACAAAATTAATCAATCAAATTGGGGCATCACATGATTCTTGGTACGGATTCTAGTTAGTTCAACTAATAATCTTGTTATTGAATAAAGAATTGGGGTTTAAATCTCACTTACACAAAAAATAAACCAATTAATATACTCTTGAGTTTTGGCCTTATGATAAACTAGTCGCTAACCCGTGCGATGCACGGAATAGTTTGATAAAATTACATATATGATTAGAAAATGAATAAAGAAAAAACAGAAAAATGCCTAATATATCTAAATTCAACTGTATATTAAAATGATATTATTCTCAATAATATCATTCTTTTCAAATCTATCAACAAAATTCACAAAATATATTATATACATTTATGGAATTAAATTTATAAAACCAATGAGGCTAAGTTAAAACTTCAAATGGTCAAGATGACTACTATAACAACATATACTATTCTGAAGGGAACTTACTTGTTCCTAATGAAAAGAATGATACAAATATAAATATGAACAAAAAGAGGTGTAGGCCATAAGAATAATAGTAGCATATTAGAATTTAACTCTCTCGAAATCAACCAATTTGCATACTCTAATGCATAAACTCTAATATATAGTAGTATGAAATCAGATTAACATTAACTTTATATATATATAAGCACTTAGTCATTTTTTTTTCTCTCCTTTGATGCTTTTGGTGTAGTTTACTTGTGATGATTGTGAAGCATTTGGCTATTTCCTTATTTTCTTTTAGAACAACAGAAGTTATGAGAGAAGTAAAATGAAGAATTTATGGATGAGGTTTTTGGTACTTCTATTTGCTAATTGTTGATAGATTTGTCGGTCTTTTGTTTTGCTATAACTGAATTTTTTGTTTCCTGCAATGTTTGTCATTTATTACAAATGTTTCAACAAAAAAGTGCAAAATACATTCATACACTCAACTATCTAATTTTTTTCATAACTAACCTAGCACACATAGTAGAAGGGGAATAAATTTTGTTCCCAACTAATGAAGATTGATATCATACAGTGCAGATCTCTTTTTTTCTTTTTTCTTTTTTTTGCCAAAACAATATATGTCATGTTCATGACGTCAATAATGAAATATATTAATTTGGTGCTATTGTGTAGAATTAAAGAAGTAATGAAATTTAACAGAGCAAGTGACAATTAATATGTATATTCATAATCAGCTGTGGGAAAGTATAGCTAAGCAGTCAAAAAATTGTGAGATGTAGGCTCTTTTGATTACTGTAACAAACAAACAAAAAACGAAACAAAAAAAGCTATCTTCAGCCAAGAGTTTAAAGCAAAAATTGTGTGTGCTTTGTTTTAAGTAACATTCATGTTCTTTTACTTATATAATCAAAAGTTTCAAATGTGTGTACTTTAATACACCATTGAACTTAAAGTGACTAACAATAATGCAAGTAGTGTGGATCCTGATTTGGCTAAATTTTGTTTCAAAGCTAGCAAAAAACAAAGAATTCCACAAATATAGAAAACTTAAATGATAGACAACACAAACCAAATTTTAAAAATAGGTACAATGAAACAAAACACAAACTGTGAAAACAGAAAATGCTCTAAACCACAAACTATCTTTTTGAAACTGGTTTGAATTTCAAATGACTAATTATAGAAGCATCAGAATGTAGATTTTCAATTTTCCTTTCTTTCTATATGTCTTTAGTACCAACCTGCATGACTCTTTTACAATTTATTTTTAGATATTGCTTTTCAGTTCCTCTTGATTTTAAAGACAACTATTGGATCTCAACAACATACCAATGCAAATATTAAGCACTTAAAATTCAAAATAAATTATTTAAACATGATAAGTTACAATTCACATGAGTTTTTTAAATGTAAAGAGAACACTACAATATTTAGAAATTAGAGGTATATAGACAAACAGTTAACGCTAAACTAAAAAAAAAAAAAATCAGAAATTTATTTCAGGGGCAAACAAAAAAAAAAAATCTAACAAAAAAATTTGCCAAGCAGGAAAAAAAATTCTAACCAGAAAAAAAGATTGACAAACCGAATCCAAGAAATTGGAAAATTTTAATTGTAATTTAGCATTCTTTTAATTATTTCTTCAAAGGTATTTATAATTTAAAATTGTAAAAGGGTCTAAGAAAAAAAGGGTCTTTAGCGACAAAGGTGTTTCTTCTTCTAGCATCAAGGTTAAAGGGTCTAAGAAATACCTTATTAATGCATTTGATACTAATTTACAATTTAAAATTAGTAGAAATAATGATAGAAGAAGAAATACCTTTGACTCTGAAGAACTTTTTTTTTTTTTATATCATCAATAAAACGATAAGAGTACGATCATTGATCCCACTGCGATCAAGTAAACAATATAGCATAAATAACCAAATCTCACTACGTTGCCAAACCATCTTATATTACTTCAAGATTCATATAACAATATAATAATATTGATCAACTTGAAGATGGGGTTCTCACCTTGATTTTGCGGCAAGCAAAACCTTATGCCCTTGAACAAATTATGTTTTATGGTTTTAAGAAGACCAAGTTTTTATTTTAAAATAAAACTTAAAATAAAACACAAATTTTCATTCACTTTAGAGAAGCTACAAATAACAAATACTACGTACATTGACAAATAGAAGCAATAAATAAAACCATAAACAATAAAAAAAATATTTCCATAATTCAACGTATCAAATAAAACTATCATAAATATTCGTAAAGCATCAAATAAATTAAACACCTACAATGGAGTCTATAAAAACATCCGGTTGTTGAAAGATTCCAACTTTCTACAAAGTAAGCCTCAGATACAAAACAACTACACAGGATTCGGGGATTAATTAGCCTAGCCCTACAGACAAGAGGTTTATGCCTTGGTTTATTGTTGTGGAGAAGAACCGTGCATGAGAGAGAGAGAGAGAGAGAGAGAGAGAGAGAGAGAGAGAGAAGAGCCGTAAGTGCATGAGAGAGTGGGAGAGAGAAGGTAGAAGATAGAAGATAGAAGATAGAAGAGAGATTTTTGTTTGTAGATACCTGGTTTGGTGTGGTGACTTGGGACGTTGCAAACTCTGTAGCAGCCTTAAACCCTAAGAAGAAGAAGAAAGACAAAACAGAAAACACTTTTCAGAAAGCTCGAAACAATAGGCGGGAGCTCCAGAAGACATCCGGTTGTTAAATAATATAAATATATATATATATATATATATATATATATATATAAGACTTTGGATTGGGCTTGTACTATAGACTCAATAAAAGAAAAAGAATCTAAATTAAAAAGAAAAAGAAAATAGTAGTAACGTGGAAAATTGTGGGAGTTTCAGAGGCTTCGGTTTTATATATATACTAGTATTATGCCCGTGCGATGCACGGCTTAATAGAAAATATTTTGATAATATAATTAAATTTAATAATAAATAAAATGAAAAAAGAATTAATTCAAAATTTAAGATTAAAAAATAAATTGTACTTGTATACTTAAAAGAAATTTAATTTTTATTTCTTATTTTGATATTTAAATCATTTGTTTTAGTGTTGATTTCATTCAAATGGCTATAATAACAAAATAAGAAATATTTTTAGACTCAATGAAATATAAATCATTGAAAAATAAATATTCAGAGGCCTATTGCAAGAGAAAAAAAAAATAATAATAACTATTAGAGAAGATTTTGATCCTTCCAATTTAAAAGCTTGATGCTTGGTAATTTAAGAGGTATAGTATCGTAAATAGGTAAGAAGGGTGATAAATATAACATATTATTTGTTATATTTAATTACAATGATTTTTTTAGATAAATATAACATATTATTTGTTCTTATCAACTTTTCATCTATTGTGTTATCACTTCTTAGGATAAAGTTGTGTTGTTCTTTGTGGATTTTTTAATTTATTTTAAAATTTCTACGTTTGATAATTAGGTTTTAATTAAAAAAAAATCATATCCTATTTCCTTATAACCATCAATCACCTTTTTTTCCCCTTCATTCTATTCATAGGACCTTTTTTTTATTTTTATTCTTTTTTGTTTTTAGTATGGTAATATAACATGTTGATTAATAATTCTATTTTCAATAAGATTTAAATTTTATAACAAATGGGACTCTAAAAATATATATCCTTTTTAAAATAAAAAAAAAAAATCTTTCTTATATCCTTATTGCCTCAACCATCAATCACGTCTTTTTTTTTTTTTTTGATTCTATTCATATGACGTTTCTTTTTTTTTAATTCTATTTTTTTTAGTATGGCAATATAACACGTTTTTTAACAATTATATTTTTAATAGGACTTAAATTTTATATCAAATGGGACTCTAACAATATGTATGCTTTCATCCACCAAAAAAAAAATGTAGGAAAAAAAAATGCAAGTTCTATCTTTTTTTTTTCTTTTTACGTTTTTTTAAAGAAACATAGGAAAAAAAATGCAAATTCAATTTTTTTTTTCTTTCCCGTTGTCGTATTATGCCCGTGCGATGCACGGCTTAATAAAAAATATTTTGATAATATAATTAAATTTAATAACAAATAAAATGAAAAAAATAATTCAAAATTTAAGATTAAAAAATAAATTATACTTGTACACTTAAAAGAAATTTAATTTTTCTTTCTTATTTTGATATTTAAATCATTTGTTTTAGTGTTGATTTTCATTCAAATGGTTATAAGTTATATCAACCATAAACCAGCATATGTATCCATATGTAACATTCTAAATTAATAACAAATAAAAATATAATACTCTAACTTAATGCAACATTCTAACTTACTAATAAATAAATATAACACCCTAACTTAAAGTAATGTTTGTAATTGTATTGTATTTTAGCCTTTAAGAACACATATTATTTTTTTATCATAAAAAAAAACACAGATATTAATATCACACATGAAAAAAAATAATGAATTCAATAATTGAAAAAATATTCAAAATTTTGAACTTAAAGAAAAAACGGAGTTAAGTAAATATAGACTTACATAGAAATTTGGACAAATGGATTCTCTCGTATCCAATTTCATGTTTGAAAGAAAATTTTACTTTTAATTAAAGAATATAGATTACATGGAACAAATTACCAAACAAAAGCCATAGCAAATTAAATTCATTATAAAATATTGATGTCAACAAAAAATAATCATGTAAATATATTGCTTGCTATATAATTGACTTCTAGAAAAAAACACTAAAAGGTGTGATCAAACATAGAATTTCAGCCTATTTAAAAAACTTGTTGATAAAAATCATATTATATATAATAAAAAGGCAACAAATACACAGAATCTATTCAATTTGATGAAAGAAAAAAAAAATTACCTGAAAGTTGTAGGAAGGGCAGAAAGGAGAAAGGAAGAATATAGCAAATAATTGTAAAGTACGTAGTAAAAATAATAAAATACCAAAAAACTGTATGTATATATAGTGGGAATTTTAGGTTGTGAAGAAGATGAAATGAACAAAAAGAAGTAGTTTAGGTGAAACTCAAATACTTTTTTTTTTTTTTACTTAATTATTAGGAAAAAGATGACATAAGATGCAAATTTATCCACCAAAAAAAAAAAAAAATGTAGGAAAAAAAAACAAAAAAGCAAGTTCAATCATTTTTTTTTTTTTTTACATTTTTTAAAGAAACGTAAAAAAAAAAAACAATTGATAGTTAAAAAAAAACTTTTTTTTTCCGTTTTTTTAAGCATTAATCTAAACTTAATTGATAGTTAAGGAACCATACGTTATAACAATTGCAAACAATTTTCAAAAAGAAAGCCCTAAGTGAAATGTAATAAAGAAAAAACAGTGGAAAAGGTAAATTGAAAAACCTGTTGCATTGATAATAGGGCAAGTCTCTGATCTTTGAGAATTTCTTGTCAGCTTTGTCCACCAATGACCAGTACAATTCGCTCACCGGAATTACGTTGCTGTTACTGTTTGTGTTTGCGTTTGAATTCTGAGACATTTTTTGATTTGTGAAATTCTTCTCTTTCGGTTTTTCTAATTATAAAGTTGGCATTGTGTTGTGTGCGATTGATTTTGATCAGATGGAAAGAGAGAAGTGGAGGAAGAGACGGAGGAGGTTGACTTGTATATATGATTTCAATATACAACGGAAGCTCTTTTCCAATTGTGGGAGTTTCAATTTCTAAGTGGATGCATTTGACCTCTTTTTTTTAGTGTAGTATAAGTTATTGCAATTTAAGATGCATTAAACCTCTTTTTTGTAGTATAAGTTGTTGTAATTTAAGATGTAGTTTTATTCTTATATAATTCTATTATATTGATTTTAAGCTTTGTTGATAACATATTAGATAGACACACTTTCTTTCATTACTTGATTTGTTATATTTATCCAAAAATTTTGTATATATCTTTTCTTAAAATCTAAAAATTTATTAAAATTTCTGCAATTTGGTGAAGCCACGTGGCGCAACCACGGCGTCTAAGCCCAACTTTTATTATATATAATATAATATGATATATATAGATGACAATTATCTTGATAATAAAAATACAATTACCATGGAGCATAATGGTATTTAATTTAAATCCTATATATGTGTGTGTGTGTGTGTGTGTGTGTGTGTGTGTGTGTATATCTTACTGATTATATATTCTGAGGTAGGTGAGCCTTTCAAATTATTAACGGAAAGAAGCTATTTTAAATTAATCATTGAAATTATTTAATTATAATACCATAATCAGTTATGACATGAAATTTCGTTAATCAGTTGAATAATCTTCTCAAAAAAAAAAAAAAGTTGAATAATTTTCAACATAATTAATATTTTGACTTGGTTTACAGGCGGAATTTTAAGGATTAAGAATTTACAAAAAAAAATGTATTGGATATATAGAAGATGACCACCCCCCCCCCCCCCCCCCCAAAAAAAAAAAAAAAAAAACTGTGGATTACTGCAGCGCATCTAAATCTGTATAACTGACTCGATCAAAATTACAAGCACTATACTCAAATATTGATTCTAGTTTAATATCATATGATTTGAAACTCATCTCACCATCCCGTTCCTTTTCACGTACGCCAAGTTGCAATATAATTAAATCTCATTCTTCCTCCACACCCCTAAAATTCAAAGACAACACAAAATGTCATGATTATATATAATATAAAAGATAGAAAAATCTTATCCAAAGTTTTGTTTTGTTTTTTTTTTTTTTTTTTTTTTTTTTTTTTTTGTTTTTTGTTTTTTTAGGAGAATCAGTCTTATACTAATAAAGCAACTATCAATTAAATTAAGATCCACAATGCCTTAAAAAACGCTTTTGAAAGGTGCACCAACATTAAATAATTTCAAGCGAGCTTCACAAGTGGCAGTTAAATTATTAGCAAGTCAATATCAATCATAAAACGACTTTGAAAGTAGAACAATAATTAAGCAACAATGTCAAGAAAGAGTACTTTAGGATCAATTATAAAGCTACCCATAAATTGAGAGTTTAACAAGTTGCTACAAACTTGTCCTTGGAGTGAGTATCAGGGTAGTCATGGCCACAATGACTGATTACCAATATTACTTCCTGTGTTTCCTCCTTTATTTCCTCTCAACCCTCTTACTCAAGTCCTTGTTCAAGACAAAGAACCCCCTAAACCTCCCTCCAAGCCCACCAGCCCTCCCAATCATTGGTCATCTCCACCTTCTTGGTCCATCTTTATTCGAATCCCTCCACAACCTCTCCAACAAATATGGTCCTCTCCTCTATCTCTGGTTTGGTGCTTCGCAGTGCCTTGCTGTGTCAACGGCTTCCATTGCCACTGAAATATTTAAAACCAATGACGTTACCTTTTCAGATCGACCACCACTCGCTTTCAGCGATAAATTACCATATGGAAGATATGGATTTTTCATAGCTCCATACGGTAATTACTGGAAGTTCATAAAAAACCTTTACAATTCTGAATTGCTCAGTGCCCGTCGAGTTGAACAATCCCGTGCTGTTCGATACGAAGAACTGACTTGGTTTTTGCGTAAAGTGTTAGAGAGTGCTGAGAGAAAACAGGTCCTTGACATTGGTGCTGAGTTGATGAAGCTTACAAACAATTCTTCATGTAGGGTGATTATGAGCATGAGGTGTTCAGATGACAATGATGAAGCTGAGAGGATTAGGCAGTTGGTGAAAGAGTCCTTTGAGGTTGGTGCAAAGATATCCTTTGGGGATGTGTTGGGGCCATTGAGGTTTTTGGCTTTTCGGCTATATGGAAGGAAGGCCATAGATGTGGCCTTAAGGTATGATGAGATTTTAGAACGGGTGTTGAAGCAGCATGAAGAGAGTCCTCAAATAGAGAATGAGGATTTAGTGAACATACTATTGAAAGTGTATCAAGATGACAAAGCTGAGTTCAAGATTAACAGAACACATCTCAAGGCTTTCTTGCTAGTAAGTCACCTTTGTTTTTGTCTGTGTTTCTCTTTTTCAGCTTTATTGTTGCATGATCCATTTCTTTTTAAACTATGGACATTTTATAAGGGAAAAGAAAAGGAACATATGACGGGTTACAATTGATAAAACATAAAGTAGTACACTTTATTCCATGCTGCATATGTTTTTTGTTTCTATTTTCTTCCCTCAATTCTTTTCAACCTCCTTAATTCATTATCAATTCATTTGGTTCCTTAATACAACAGCCATACCAAAAGTAAATTTCTTAAATAATGCTTAAAGGTTCAAATTGGGTATACAAATTGGTGTCATCCTTTCTTTTCCCTAGTCATTTTGAGGTATCAAAGATTGATTTAATCATTGACTTGTTTGGGATAGGCATTTTGACTAAGTGTGCATTTGGTTTCAAATTAAAAAACTAGTTTATATTACTATTCAACTTATTTTTGCTAATATTCATGTGTCCCACTCTATTTTTGGTACTATTTATGGTAATATTTCTCCTAATTTTTACCTTTATTTACAATACTTTTAGCAAAAAATTTTCAGTTTTAACAAAATAAACGAATCCTAAATAGACCCTAAAGAGAAAATTACACAATGTTCTCTAAAATTTCGAGTATTTTTTGGATTAAAAAAAGAAAAGAAAAAAAATACTCCCATATAAATATAAATATATATATATATATATATATATACATATATTATGAGCTTCTCAGGTCAAAAACTTAACATTACACCTACGTATATTAATCAGTTTCAAAGGAACATATAAATTGTAGAAAATCAAAACTTAAGTTGCATTTTTTTTAAGGAATCAAAAGTTGTTACGTACAAGAATGACATAGGAGATGTAAAATTAATAAATAATGGAGATATTTTTATCTCAATGATAGCTTATTTTATTTGAATTATTTTTTATTGATAAGTTACACACATATGACTATTATATGTCCAAAACCTCATTTCTATTGTCTAATTACTAAGGCCAAAGTGATATTTAACGCTCTATTTATTTCATTGTACATTAGTTTACATTTGTTTGTTTCACTATAATAATGTTTTATTAAAAATATTTTCAACATTTTATTATGTTTGTTTCATTGTAAAATTTGTTCAAATTCAAAAATGTTTTCAATTGACCATAAAATTATATTTGCAAAATACTGTAAAACGTTTTTCCTTTAAAAAGTTGGTAACACATTTACGGCAAACCAACTTTCTATTACTATCAATAAAAATAAAACAATTAAAGATTTCCTTGGATTTAGAGTCAAACTAATCTATCTGAAAAACAAAACAAAATAGGAGAACTTCAATTATTGCTATATAAAATTATTTGGCATCATTTTGGTATACAATAATTAGCTGTGTGGTAAACTGAAACTAAATATTAGTTAATTAATCACAATGCAATACTCTGTGCTACAAACATTATAGATATCAAATAGCAATTAAAACGAACTCTTTTATCCATTTCATTGATTCAAATGATGCGCTTCCCCTAGGATCTATTCATTGCGGGCACAGGTACCTCATCAGAGGCCATGCAATGGACAATAGCTGAACTGGTCAATCATCCTTACGTTTTCAATAAGGTCAGAGAAGAGATTGAATTTGTAGTTGGTAGCACTAGACTTGTGGAGGAATCAGATGTACAAAGTCTCCCATACTTGCAAGCAGTTGTGAAGGAAGCATTAAGACTACACCCAACAGTGCCTGTTGTAATAAGAGAGTGCCGCGAAGCTTGTAAAATCAAAGAATTTGATATACCAGAGAAAACTATGGTGGCAATTAATGTGTATACAATAATGAGAGATGGAAAAACATGGGATTATGCAAATGACTTTCGGCCAGAGAGGTTCATGGTTTCTTCCAAAGAAAAAGAAAATGCTATGGAATATATTCCTTTTGGTGCTGGGAGGCGAGCATGCCCAGGTTCAAAATTAGCACTCAGTTTGATACACTACAATTGCAACAATGGTTCAATGCTTTGATTGGAAGGTTGGTGGAGAGGGAGAGCACGTTAAGGCTAATATGCAAGTCGGACCAGGCATGACTATGCCCATGGCGCATCCATTTAAATGTCTTCCGGTTGTTCACTTCAATCCATTTGCTTCTTCAATGTAATTTCATAAACTTAGACCACTTAAATTGCGCTCATCCCTTCATAGCACTTGCTTTAAAAATTATTGAATAAATATGTAGAATTATATATATATATATATATATATATATATATATATTGGTTTTACTAAACAATTTTAGGAAGTTTTTTTTAATGAAAAAAGTGATTAACTTTTTTTACAGCTTTTTCAATTACTGCATATTACAATATGCACGTAACATGTAATGTTTCAACTTTTGAGGCACATTATGTTTAATAAAATGTTCTTATAAAATATGTCCAATAGTATAAAATAACTAGTCTATTTATGTATTCTACGTATAAGACAATGTAATGTGGTTTTTTTTTTTTTTTTTTTTCCTCAACACTGCCTGGTTCATTCTTCGACTATGATATGTATACCTCTCATTTGTACATCTCCAAATGAACACCTCTCAATTGTACATCTCCAAATGAACAACAAATTAAACCAGGACCCTCGAACCCTTAAAAACTCTTGATAAATACAAACATCAGTCTAGTAAAATCAGACCTCACACAGTTCATACATGGCCACAAAGAAAACAAAAAACAATGTCAAGCGAGCTTCACATGTTCATACTATATATTATATGGTTACAGTTTCGTATTTCATTACATGCAGAGGACAAGATACCACTTGATTTCCTCACACACAGCTACGGTATAATCAAAACACTTTCGCTAAGTATTCCGGTTAACATGTTCTTTAAAATTTAACATTTCTAATTTTACGCACATTCTCAAATTCAAGAAATTTTGGCTGAATAAATGCAGTAGAGAAAATGTTAACTTCTGTTAGGTTCTAAAAGTTTAGAACAATTGGCAAATCGTGAGCACACAAGAACATGTAAGCTGCAGAAAGAAGATTTCAGAATCTGCCTGGTTCGATCGATCGAAAAACAGGCTCGACCGATCGAAAGTCGTATCTACAGAATTTTAATTAAGCCCAAACAGCAGTTCTAGCCCATTAAGGATTAGGGTTCTAGATCTACTTCTCCCACTATATAAAGGAAACTCTAAACACGTTTTTTACAAGGCTTTTTAGAGAGAAAAGAGTGTGCCTCTTTTATTTTTAGGGTTTTGTTCCTAAAACTTCTCTTATTACTTCTACCGGTGTTGTTCCTTGAAGAATCTCAAGATCCAGTATTGCTGAAGTTGCTGCCTTCTCTAGTCATCAAAGGTGCTGATGATCTAAACCTTCAAGGGTGGTCTTGGAGTCACAAACAGGAGAGTTTGTGTTGTTAAATCTTTGAGTGGGATCTCAAAGTCACAAACAGGGGTGTTTGTGTTTTGCAAAGATTAAAGAAAGAAGGAGTCCGTGGATCTCGGAGCTATCATGGGGTCGTGGTAGTAAGTTTCCTACACTTGGGTAGCAATAGGATGTTAGTGGTCTAAGTCGCTATTGTGTAAACTTCAATTCTTTTTAGTGGATTTGCTATTTTACCTTGAGGATAGCTAGGTTAAATCCTCCCCAGATTTTTTACCGGTTTGGTTTTCCTGGGTCATCATATCTTTGTGTTCTTTATTTTTCCGCTGCTTTACTTGATATGATTGTTATTGTTTTAACCTAGATCTGAATAATAAACCTAAGTATTCACTTGGTTAATTAATTAGGTTAAACAATCTAGTTTACAGAGGTCTAAACGAACTGACAAGTGGTATCAGAGCGGGTAGCTCTTTTGTTTTTGATCTTTTGATCTTTGAGCTGATCCTTGATCCCTGTTATCATGGATAATTTGAAGTGTCTTTCTGCTCATATTTTTGATGATTTGAATAAAAAGGATACTGTTGTTTCTGTTGATTTTATTGATGCCTGTGAAGCTCTTCGTAAAGAATTATTGAAGTCTGTGAAAATTGTTAAGAAATTGAAAGAAGAGTTAAAATTGGCTAATCTTGAAAAAGAGGAATTGATTGTTAGATTAGATGAATCTAATAAAAAGAATGAATTTTTGAGAAATCAAATTTCCTCTCAAGATGAGAAGATGAAAAGCTTGGAACAAGAGTTAGTTGAATCTAAAGCTAAAATTGAAAATTTGACTAGTACTAAGCTTGCTGTTGATAACAGAAGTGTTTCTATTTCTCTTAAGCCTAAAGCTGAAAAAGTTTATATCCCTCCTTTCAAGAGGAATAATAATGAAAAGACTTATTTTGCTAGGTTAGATAAAGGTAAAAGTTCTGATGTAGATGCTGAAATTTCTAAACCTAAGTCTAAACCTACTGCTAGTGTGCATAATAAATCTATTTTTGTGCCTACTTGTCACCTTTGTGGTGTTGTTGGTCATATTAGACCAAATCGTGCTTTGTTGAGGCAAAAACCAAAATTTGAGACTAGACTTGCTATTAGGAATACTGATGTTCCTAAATTTGTTCCTGTTTGTCACTTTTGTGGTGTCTCTAGTCACATTCGTCCTAATTGTCATAAATTGAAATTTAAGCATTCTGTATTTCAATCTAGGATATGTGATGATATTTCTCCTGCCATAAGTCCATATAAATTGTTTCATATGCTTTTGAAAAATTTAAGCTTGTTGGCTTGTGAAAGGAATTTGCAGGATTTCAGTCTTTCTCAGAAGATTGGTGTAATCCCTCAAATACACTCTGTTTCACATGGATTTTCACCTACAAAGCCGAAGACTCGTGCTATATGGGTGAAAAAAGATTCTCTAAGGTGAGTGTTGCTGACTTGTCCCTAATTTAATTCTTTCAATTATTTGTGGACATGTTTTGTTTTTGTTTTAGGTTGTTTTTATTTTAAAAAAAATCCAAAAACATTGAAAATTTTCAAAAAGACAAAAATATTTTATTTTGTGTCTTGTTTTATTTGTTTTGAGGATTACATGAATTTTGATATCTCTCTCTTGATTTTGAACATGCTTAACATTATGGAGAAACTTGAATAGTATGTGTTATATAAGTGCTAAGCTATTTTTTATTTTGTGTGAGTATGTACTAGTTTGTACATATGCTCAAGGGTTAATTAAGAAATTGATATTTCTTGTTTGTGTACCCTCTATAGCTTAGTTAAGCACTGTCATGCATTGCATTTGCATTTTTAATCATTTAGTATAAAGTATGCTTTTTGTTTTAGGTCATAAATTTTTTTAAAACCAAAAAGATTTTTGTATTTTGTATTATATATCTTGGATTTATAGTTGAGGTTGGCCATATTATCTTTACATAACATGTTTATGTACCTTGTTTAGCTTAGATAAGCTTACTTTTTGCACTTTACTAGTTTGAGCTTTGTAGTGCATGTTGTGTGGGAAGATGTTTATAGTTTTTGATCACTTTGTCTTGATCTTGAAGTCACATGCCTTTGTCTGTCGGACTTGAACTTAATGAGAAAGGCATAAATAACCATCTCACCACTGTTTACTAGCCAATCATGAACACTTTAGTGCATATCGTAAGATTTTGTGCTAGAGAAAGTGTAGCACATGCACAAGAAGAACATAAGGTGTAGCCTCTAACTAAATTTGGTGTGTACTTTATTGGGCTATAATAATTTCACAATTCATAAAATTAGTGTGTACATTATCCCGGCTTTTATTAAGTTTCTAATCAATTAAATTGAATAATGAGGCAAATCAAGAAACTTACATGATTGCAAGCTTTTATTCTAGGAGATGTGAGAGTTATATGATGTAACTTTTTAGGTGATAGTCTCTCTCACTTGTATGTGATGAATTTTGTAGACTCTATGATTGATTACTATTCACATATCACTTCATATGTTTCTCAAGCTTTTGCTAGTTGCACACACTACACAAAGTTACTCTTTGCTAAACTTTGTACATGTTATTGTGTGTGATTTTGTTGTGGCCATCCAAGATTATATGTTCCTTGATTTTGATACAAAATTTGTGTTTTTAAGGACAATTTGATTGAAAATCTTAATTTTGGAAGATCTGGGCTGTATTCATATGTTTTTGAAAAACTTTTAGTCTCATACTCATGCATTTCATTCATGAAATATTGTACTTTGAGGTGTTACTGCATTAAATTGCTCTGTTTTTCAAAAATTTGAGTTTTCCAGAATTTCGATCGATCGAAGCTATTTCTCGACCGATCGAAATTGCGATTAAAATTTTTGGTTTGATTCTGTCTGACTCGATTGGTATTCGATCGATACTCGATCGATCGAAACTGAAAAATTTTCAGTTTTTAGAGTTTTTGACCAAATATTTTTTTCATGCATCATTTATGGTTAGGATTCACATGAGTTGCATTGTTTTTGTATCCATCTTGCAATTTTGCAGTCATATCTCTCATTGTTTTCACACATAACATGCATACACTTTGCTAAATTGGGTACTCAACTTGAATTAAAAATTAATTGATTAATTTTTGAGTCCTTTGTACATTTTAGTATATGCTATTTTTCTTGATGTGTGAATTGCAGAAAATATTTTTCTTAAGAGATATGATGGATAATAATGTGCAAATATTTTCTCTACTCATGCATCTGTTTATGGGTCACATAATGTCAAGTTTGCATTTATTGAAAGAGAGAATATTTTTTTTATGTGTATCCTCAACTTATTTTTTTTAGTTTTGTGTGTTTTTATTTATCACCACCTCCTAAATTATCCCCAAAACTGTTTTTTCCAAAACTTATTTTGTTTTTCCTATTTTTATAGGGAGAGAAAAGTTTTTTTTGACTTTGTTGTTCAAAGGGGGAGTTGTTGCTCTTCATAGGGGGAGTTCTCTATATTTTCTATAGAGCTAAACTGTTTTATGTTCCCTTGGTTCTCATTTTTCTCTCATGTTTACTGTCACTTTACTCTTTGTTTGAGTTGTATTTGTCAATACGTGACAAAAAGGGGGAGAAATAGATGAAATGTGGGAATCCTGTTTGTCTTGTTTAGGAGAAGAATATAAAAACTTTTTGATGTATCTAACTTAGGGAGAGAGTTAGAATTTATTTTTGTTTTTATAATTCTGTTTCATATTATTGTTTATATGTCTTTCTTTCCACACATGCGTTGATGTGTTTGTTGAGTGTTTCAGGAAAGACAGGTGCATTCTGATCAAGACCTTCTACCTCTTCTTGGCAACTTCTAGGTTAAGAGTCTTAGATTGGGATTTGTGATGTAATTGGGCATTTTATTGTATTGGGTTGTTCTTGTATTTTAGCATTTCATTTTGTATGAAAGTTTTGTCACGAATTGCCAAAGGGGGAGATTGTTAGGTTCTAAAAGTTTAGAACAATTGGCAAATCGTGAGCACACAAGAATATGTAAGCTGCAGAAAGAAGATTTCAGAATCTGCCTGGTTCGATCGATCGAAAAACAGGCTCGACCGGTCGAAAGTCGTATCTGCAGAATTTTAATTAAGCCCAAACAGCAGTTCTAGCCCATTAAGGATTAGGGTTCCAGATCTACTTCTCCCACTATATAAAGGAAACCCTAAGCACATTTTTTACAAGGCTTTTTAGAGAGAAAGAGTGTGCCTCTTTTATTTTTAGGGTTTTGTTCCTAAAACTTCTCTTATTACTTCTACCGGTGTTGTTCCTTGAAGAATCTCAAGATCCGGTATTGCTGAAGTTGCTGTCTTCTCTAGTCATCAAAGGTGTTGATGATCTAAACCTTTAAGGGTGGTCTTGGAGTCACAAACAGGAGAGTTTGTGTTGCTAAATCTTTGAGTGGGATCTCAAAGTCACAAACGGGGGTGTTTGTGTTTTGCAAAGATTAAAGAAAGAAGGAGTCCGTGGATTTCGGAGCTATCATGGGGTCGTGGTAGTAAGTTTCCTACACTTGGGTAGCAATAGGATGTTAGTGGTCTAAGTCGCTATTGTGTAAACTTCAATTCTTTCTAGTGGATTTGCTGTTTTACCTTGAGGATAGCTAGGTTAAATCCTCCCCAGGTTTTTTACCGGTTTGGTTTTCCTGGGTCATCATATCTTTGTGTTCTTTATTTTTTCGCTGCTTTACTTGATATGATTGTTATTGTTTTAACCTAGATCTGAATAATAAACCTAAGTATTCACTTGGTTAATTAATTAGGTTAAACAATCTAGTTTACAGGGGTCTAAACGAACTGACAACTTCAATGCAAGAGTTAGAAAAATCCAATTAGATTTGAAAGGTAGTACTATATTTTGTCTGAGATTTGACCTATTACTTTCTTGACACCTCAGCAGCAAAGGTGCCAAGACCATAGCTTTCCAGAGAAGAATAGGTGAAAACGAGAATATCCATTTAATTTGAAATTACTTTAAACCAATTTAAATCTATTTTCCTTCTAAAAAAAATATCTTTTTTCAATCCACTTTAATTTAATTCCGAATTGAGTTTCAACTTTCAAGTGTTATACTTATCACTAACTCAAACAAACATTAAAACAACTTTAACTAAAGTTATTCTTTCTATCCTTTTTTTTTTCTTTTTTTTTTTTTTCTCTTTAGAAGAGTTATTCTTTCTATCTTTAATGCACGTAATTGAATTAATTTCAACTTTCACTCAACACTGAATTATCCTCCTATTGAGCAAGACTTAAGTACAGTACTTATGTGCTGTTTTTAAGGTTCTCTTTTTAAGATTTTGTCATGTGAATTTTTTCTCAGGGGATGGAAGTGTATTTTTTAGTTAAATAGCCACATGGTTAAATCTTGAGAGATGAACCTAAGAAACAACACCTAAGGTACTGTATCTAAGTTTTGTCCCCTCCTATTATATATAGACTAAAATGTCATGTTAGGTTCTCTAGCATGCAAGTTTAAAGAAAACAACTTTAACACGTTATTCGTTATATATATTATTTATTTTTAGAATACATAGACATGATGGAACTT
Source organism: Lithocarpus polystachyus (assembly GCA_033629205.1). Lineage (NCBI taxonomy): Eukaryota > Viridiplantae > Streptophyta > Magnoliopsida > Fagales > Fagaceae > Lithocarpus > Lithocarpus polystachyus. Next base: position 4,818,211 of record CM066165.1, read on the forward strand.
TGACACATTATTCGGAACAAAACAACTTCCTCCTAATCCTAATCCTATACATTCTCAACAAACCCACGAAGTCAACCATAAGTCTTCACCTTCCTCCAAGTCCACCAATCATCTGATCTTGGAAGATTTTCAGTATTCTAGAATCTAGACACGTATGAAGTTATCCTCCATTAAAAAGAAATAAAACTCGTAAAAATGGTGGTTCCAGTTAATTCAACTAGTGAAGTTTTTTATGGTTGAATAAAAGATATAAGGTTCAATCTCTTCTTACACCAAAAATCAATTAGTGTCTTGGTCTGATGATAAAGAGAAAAAATCACGAAATTGGATGTCATAAATTAAAACTCTATAATAAAAAAACAATAATAATAACTTAGTAAAAAAAGTCCATAGATGTGGTCATAACCCTAGCCCACTTAAATCCGAATTTGACATGGTGTAGGATCACCCGAAAAATTGTTAAACTTGTCACTACTCAAACCCACAACCTCAAACTCACAAGATAACAAGACACAAAAACTTCCTACCACTAAACCACCCCTCGGATAAGTTATCCTCCATCTTTCTAAGCACAATAACTTGGTGCAAATATTTTAATTGTAAAGTAACCTTACTTCACAAAGCTATTACTAAACAAAACAACAACAATTGCTTAGAAAACATTTCAATGATAAGCTCACCTAACATTTCACAAAGTCAATACTAAACAAAACAACAAATATTTTATACATTACTAAAGACCAATTAGTGTTTTGGTCTGATAATAAAGAGCAAAAATCACAGAAGTGAACGTTATAGATTAAAACTCTACAATAAAAACTAATAATAATAACTCATTAAAAACGATCCATAGGTGTGGTCATAACCCTGGCCCACTTAAATCCGAAATTGACATGGTGTAGGATCACCTGAAAAATAGTAAAACCTGTCACTACTCAAATCCATGACCTCAAACTCACAAGATAACAAGACACAAAAACACCTCCATCTTTCTAAGCACAATAACTTGGTGCAAATATTTTAATTGTAAAGTAACCTTACCTCAGAAAGCTATTACTAAACAAAGCAACAACAATTCCTTAGAAAACATTTCAATGATAAGCTCACCTAACTTTTCACAAAGTCAATACTAAACAAAACAACAAATATTTTATTCATAAACAATACCTTATAAGCTATAAGGAAAATCTTATGTTTTGCTTAACACTGGTTGATTAGGCAAGTAAAAAATTATAATCAAAACAAAAAATATTTTATTCTTAAACGATACCTTATAAGTTCTAAGGAAAATCTTATGTTTTGCTTAACTCGAGTTGATTAGGCAAGTAAAAAATTATACTCAAATTAATTTAATTAAGAAAATTGACATCCCATTGATTCCTTTGCTTCCAGCCCAAAGCCCAAAGAATATATTGTTCTTTTCTTTTTTTTTCTTTTTTTTTATTATTAATATTTTTAGTTGAATAAGATACAAAGGAGAGAGAAGAGCTACAAAAGGCTTCTTGAGTGTCACATGGTCAATTTTTCTTTTAAATTTTCTGCCTGCGATGGCACTAAGTCCCTAACTTAGTCTCAGACAACACACCACACACACACACACTGCAGGAACACTCCGAATAGAATTATCAAGGGAATTCACACACACACCGCACACACAATATTTATAGGACACCAACCCCAACCTTTATTACTCAATCTCAAGTACAAAGGAAGCCTGGAGAATACACACCAAATTCTCAAAGCCAAAATTACATACTCTGCTGTTGACAGCCCCAACAGCCTAGGATAAATGCACAAAAATAACTATCGTGGCAGTTACTAACAAGTAACGGCCCCTTTGTCTAGGACTTGCTGCCACATGTGATCTGACTTAGGACACCTTCAACTGATGCTATCTTGGCTTACTCTTCACGTTTCTAGCCCCTACTTAGCAAGTCTGATCCTCAAGAAAGCTAGGAACTACTTGGCAACTGCTGGTAATTGCCGATGCACGCTCTGCACATGCCAGCCCATGTCTAAGCACATCATGGGGCTTCTGCCCATGCTCCAGCAATGCCATGCACCATCTCATAGGGTTAGCACCACCTGTTGCTACCCAACATCAAAATCCGTCTCCAATAACTTACCTCTATTTCAGTTGCCCTTTTCCACTTCACTAAGTAGTAAGTTATCATATTTCCTCCCTTTCGATAACCTTTCACCTTCTAGTCAAGAATTCTATCCACTTCACGATCAAAGTGAACCATGACAGTAAGCGGGGCACGCCTTGCCTTATTCCTTGCGAGATCTTCTTCATCCCCATGATAAGGCTTTAAGGAGCTCACACAAATTGTTGGGTGAATTTGTAATCTTTCTGGTAGTTTTAACTTGTAAGACACAGCACCAACTCCCTTTACAATATCAAATGGACCATCATACTTAGGAATCAAACCTTTGTGAATTGCCTCACTTCTGAACTTTCTCCAAATCTGCTGAATTAGTTTCAACAACACCTTGTCCCTAACTTGGAACTCAAGAGGCCTCCTCCCTTTATCAACATACTTTTTCATTCTCCTCTGCGCTTTCAACAAGCTGTCTTGCGCCTCCTGCATCAGCTCTTGCTTGTTGATGGCAAATTTGTATGCTACAGAACTTTTGCCCCCTGAACGCTGCTTAGCAATCTCATGAGGTGTGAGGGGTTGCTACCCCATTGCCAACTCGAATGTAGGCAAACTATGCAGAATCCAACAAGTCTAGCCAATTCTTCTGACTTGCAGTCACATAGTGCCTCAAATAGTCTTCCAACATAGCATTGTTCTTTCTGTTTGCCCATCTATTTGTGGGTGATTAGCAGTAGAAACTTCAACTCTAAACCCATCAAACCAAATAGAACAGTCCAAAATCGACTAGTAAATCAAGAGTCTCTATCACTTGTAATATCTTCAGGTAGCCCAAAGTATTTCACCACATTTTTGTAGAACAAATCAGCAGCTATCTCTGCTATACATGTACTTGGTGCAGCCATAAAAACAACATACTTTGAGAATCAATCAACCACTACGAATGCTGAACCCATCCCCTTAAAATTTGGCAAACTAGTAATGAAATCCATTGAAACCGAAACCCATGGACTTTCTGGTATAGGAAAAGGCTGCAGCAAACCTGCTTCCTTTAAGTTAAGCCCTTGTCATGTTGGCAAACTAGACAAGTCTTCACATACAACTCAATGTCCAACTCCATTTTAGGCCAGTAATAAGAACAAGACAATAAAGCATACATTATATCCTTACCCGGATGTCCTGCCCATTATGGATCATGAGTTTCCTTTAACGACTCTCTACGGATCTTCCCACCTGGAACAAACAACTTGCTACCCTTGGCATACAGCAACCCATCCTTAAACCAATAACGCCTTACAAGGCCTACAGTCACATCTTGCACTAGCTTCTGATAGGTAGCATCAAGCTTAGCACTTTCTTTGATCCTATCCACAAAATTTGACTCCACTCTAGTCAAGGCAGCCACATACTCTTGCACCTGTTTGTGGCTAAGTGCATCTGCTACTTAATTATGCTTGCCAAGCTTGTGTTCCCACACAAAATCATACTCTTGTAACAACTCCTGCCACCTATCTTGCTTAAGAGACATCTTCTTCTGTGTGTTGAAGAAGGTATTGGCTACATTATCGGTCCTCACCACAAATTTAGGGCCTAGCAGATATACCCTCCAAGTCAGCAAACAATGAACCACAACAATCATTTCCTTCTCATGTGTTGAACATTTCTGCTCTGCATCATTCAACTTCCTGCTCTCATGGGCAACAGGATGTTTCTCTTGTACTAGCACACCACCAATTGCTTTGTCAGAAGCATCAGTATGGACTTCAAATGGCAACCCAAATTCTGGCAGACACAGCATCGATCACTCAACACAACAACTTTAAGCTTATCAAAAGCTTCTTGACATGCATCTGTCCACACCCAGTTCTTGTCCTTTTTCAGCAAGAGTAACCTTCTTGGAGTACCCTTGAACCTTCTTGGAATACCCTTGAATAAACTTCCTATAATAGTTAGCCAACCCAAGGAAAGATCGCAACTCAGCAACTTTACTTGGTGGAGGCCAATCAAGGATAGCCTACACCTTCCTCTCATCCATCACCACAATACCTTTGCTAACCTTATGCCCTAGAAACAAAACCTCTTGCTAGGCAAACTCACACTTCTCTTTCTTGACATACAATCAATGTTCCCCCAATTTGGACAGCACCTTCCTAAGGTGTTCCAAGTGATCCTCTAAGGACTCACTATATATTGCTATGTCATCTAAGTAAACCACAACAAAATGGTCTACATATTCATAAAAAGACATCATTCATCAAATTGCAGAATGTAGCAGAGGCATTTATTTAACCAAAAGGCATAACTAAAAATTCATAAGAATCATACCGAGTTACGCAAGTTGTCTTTGGTTCATCCCCTTCAGCAATCCTCACTTGCCAATATCCTGATCTTAAGTCTAGCTTGGTCACTTGGTGAAGTAAGTGGCTTTGCACAATCTTTCAAACAGGTCTTGAATCAAAGGAACCGGGTTCTTGTTATTCACCGTTACTTTGTTTAAGGCTCTATAGTCCACACACATATGCAATGATCCATCCTACTTCTTTTGGAATAGAACAGGGGCACCGTAAGGGGCTTTGGAGGGCTGAATGTAGCCTGCATCAAGTAATTCGGTCAATTGCTTTCTCATCTTAGCCAACTCTATAGGGGACATTCTATATGGAGCCTTCGAAGGAGGCTTTGAATCAGGAACCAAATCAATCTTGTGATCAACAGCACACCTTAGTGGAAGGGTCTTGGGTAATTCTGGTGGCATCACATCAACAAATTCCTCCAAGAGTCCAGCAACAGCATCTGGAACTTCAACAAACTTGTCTTACTTAACCTCAATCATTGCAGCCAAGTAAGTCATCTACCCATTCTTCAACCCATGCTCAACTTGCATGGTTGACACCATTGGCTCTTTCCCTTTATTAGTCTTGCTATTTCATGCCCCACACCTAATAGGAACATAGCATGACTGCTTCTCATCAAAAATTAACAATACTCCAATGAATGGCAGTAAGGCAGCCTTAGCAACCACTAAGAACTCATCACCCAGAATTACATCAAAGTCATCTAACTCTATGATTAGGAAATTCACTTTTCCTGTCCACTCGCCAACCTTAAACTTCACTCCATAAGCAATTCCCAACATAGGTTTTTCGTCTGAGTTTACTGCCTTGATCTCACTTGGATACTTGCTCACTTTCAGACCAAGCCATTGAACCATCCGATCAGCAACAAAATTATAAGTAGCACTAGAATCAAGCATACCCTCAGCCTCATTCTCGTTCATCTCAACTTGAACATAAGACAGACCCCTAGAAGTACCTCCTGCACGTAGTGCATTCAGCAATTGCAAAGGGTTCATTCTTCTGGGAACTTCTTCATCGGACTGCCCACCACCATCTTCAGCAACCATGGCATTAAGCTTCTCACGCTTTAGACAGTCTCTTGCATGACGAGGGCCATTGCAAATGAAGTAAACAACATTAAGCTTGGACTATTCTTTGCTTGGTTGAGAGGTAGAACTCTCTCCCTTGCTCTTGTTACCCCAATTGTTCTTCTACTTATATCCCTCTTCTTGCCATCCTTTTTCAGCTTCTCTTTGTCTTTGTCCTTGGACTTACGTTCTTCATCATCACCACTAGGCTTGTTAAACTTGTACTCCACTAAGGCATCTGCAGCAGACATGGCAGCAGGCAAGTCACGCACAGCCTGCCTCTTTAACTCCAATTTTGCCCAAGGCTGCAAGCCAGACATTAAATTGAACAGCTTGTCCTCTTTAGACATGTTCTTGATATCCAACATCAAAGAACTGAATGTCTTGACATATTTCCTCACTGTAGTAGTATGCTTTAATTTCTTTAAGGTGTCTCTTGCAACCCAGGCAGTGTTGGTAGGCAAGAATTGGTCCTTCAATTCCTTTTTTAGGACTTCCCACGAGTCAATTTTCCCTCTTCCAGCATCTGCATCATCTTCCACACTAGTTCTCCACCATAACTTGGCATCCCTTGAAAGATACATGCTAGTAATCGTCACCATCTCTTAACTAGGCACCCTGGCAGCCTTGAAATACAACTCCGTATCCCATAGAAAATCTCCAAATCCTTGACATTCTTGGCACCATTAAAGGGCTTTGGTTCAGGCACCTTCAGTTTCGTGGCCACTTCCCCCTTCTTAGGCAGGCCACTCATTGCTCTCTTCAACAGAGCAATTTCTATTTCAAGTTGGCTTTGGGCTTCCCTTACTACATTGCCCTGGGCATCCAGTGCAACAACCAACTCTTCAACATGAATCAACACAACATCCCTCCGATCAGCAATCTCATTCTGTATCACAGAAGTTTCTGCAGACAGTGCATCCAATCTATCACACACAAAAAGTTGTTCTCCCTCTGCGAGCACACGGGTGGGAGATTATAACTTGCACCGAATTCTGTTCGACACGGAAGCTCCGCTGATATCCTTTATTACCCGACATTCCAGCAGATGAGGATTAATAAAGAGCAGTTGATCCCAACCAATGCCCCCTCGTTGGATTCAGAGGAGCCAGGGTATATCCCCTCGGCACAATCACTCTACCTATTACAATTGGTGATTATCCTCAGCAAGTCACTAAAGATGTTATGTTCCTCGTGGTTGATTGGTCATCCATTTATAATGCCATTATTGGACGACTGACTCTTAATTCGTGGAAGGCCGTAACTTCGACCTACCACTTAATGATTAAGTTTCCTATCGAATGCGGAATAAGGGAAATGCGTGGAAACCAGGTAGCCGCTCGAGAGTGTTACGTAGCAATGATGGAGATGGAGGACCAGATACAGAAAATGAGCATCAAAGAACATAGGACGGTGGAAAAACCTGTTGAAAAGCTTAGAGAGACACTCCTGGATGAATCCATGCAGGAACGGACAACACGGATTGACACCTTTGCTAGCCCGACAACCCTACAAGCCCTCGTGACATTTCTTAGAGCAAACCAGGACGTCTTTGCATGGAGCCACGAAGACATGCCCAGGATTGACCCTTCAGGCATGGTTCCCAGGTTGAACGTATCTGACGCCTTTCCACCAGTCCGCCAGAAGAAGCGAGTGTTCGCGCACGAGAGAGACCAAGCTATAGCGGAGGAAGTCCGCAAGTTACAAGAAACAGACTTCTTTAGGGAGGTCTACTATCCCGATTGGCTAGCAAATGTAGTGATGGTCAAGAAAGCCAATGGAAAATAGAGGATGTATGTAGACTTCACGGACTTGAACAGGACGTGCCCCAAGGATAGTTACCCCCTCCCAAGAGATGATGTCTTAGTAGACTCTATGGCCCAACACCAGTTGCTAAGCTTCATGGACGCCATTTTAGGTTATAACCAGATCAAGATGGACGAGGTAGATCAGGAGAAAACCTCGTTCGTTACAAGCCAAGGCCTCTTCTGTTACAAGGTAATGACATTCGGCCTCAAGAATGCAGGGACAACATATCAGAGGCTCATGAACAAGATGTTCGCTAAACAGATTAGAAGAAACGTCAAAGTGTACGTAGATGATATACTGGTAAAAAGCCGAAGAGAGGACGACCATTTGGATGATCTCAAGGAGACATTCGATACCCTTTGCTCGTATAACATGAAGCTCAATCCAGGCAAGTGTGCATTTGGGGTGACGGCAGGAAAATTCCAGGGGTTTATGGTGTCCCAAAGGGGTATCGAACCCAACCTAGATAAAATCTGTGCCATATTGGAGATGACGCCCCCAAGGAATGTGAAAGAAGTGCAAAGCCTTAACGGCAAGATTGCAACACTAAACTGGTTCATATCAAGAGCGACGGATAAGTGCCTGCCTTTTTTCCGTCCATTGAAGAAATCCTTTGAATGGATGGATGAATGCCAATTTGTGTTCGATGACTTGAAGGCCTATCGTTCTTCCCCACTTCTGCTGAGTCCATCAAAAGAAGGGGAAGAACTATTTCTTTACTTACCTATGTCACCAGCTGCCGTCAGCGCAGCCTTGATTCGAGAAGAAGACAAGGTGCAAAAGCTTGTGTACTATACCAGCCGGGCATTTCGTGGCGCAGAAGAAAGATACCCACCGATGGAAAAGCTCGCCTTCACCTTGATCACGGCAGCTCGCAAACTCAAGTCTTATTTTCAAGCCCACACAATAGTCGTCTTGACAGGCAAGCCCCTAAGATGAGCACTGAGCAATCCTGAAGCTGCCAGACGAATGGCTTTATAGGCAATAGAGTTAAGCGAGTTCGACATATAGTACGCCCACGTATGGCCATGAAGGGGCAAGTTGTCGCCGATTTCATTGCGGAATTTACTAATATGGAAGACCAAGGGGCAAACGGATGTCCTCCGGGGAATATATACATGGACAGGTCGTCAAACAAAAAGGCTGGCGGAGTAGGCATCGTACTACGTTCTCCAGAGGGCGACGAGGTTTAATGTATGGTTCGTTTGGACTTTCCTACAACCAACAACGAGGCAGAAAATGAAATATTGGTGGCAGGATTGAACCACGCAAGAGCAGCAAGTGCCACCAATGCGGTTATCCACTGTGATTCCCAAATTATCACCAATCAAGTGAACGGCGAGTACGAGTGTAGAGGCACAAGGATGAGGAGGTACCTGGAACAAGCATAAAGGAAGATGAACGACATGCAAGCTAAGATTGTGCAGATCCCGAGAGGAGAAAATGAGCAGGCCGATCGCCTTGCAAAGGCCACATCAGCAGATCACATGATCATCCCCAATAAGGTACTTTCCTTTGTTCAACCTTCGCCTACTATTGATATTACCGACATGCAGGAGATAGATTCTGAAAGTAATTGGACCACACCAATAGTCACCTACTTGAAGGATGGCATGCTACCCGACACCAAAGAAGTCGTAAGGAAACTAAAGGTTTGTGTGGCACGATTCATCCTGATCAAGGATGTCCTATACAAAAGAGGATTCTCGCGCCCATACTTAAGGTGCCTAAGCCCCGAGGAAGCAAATTACATCATGAGGGAAGTGCATGAAGGGGTTTGCGGGAATCATTCAGGATCGCGGTCGTTAGTTCACAAGCTGATCTGAGCTGGATACTACTGGCCTACTATGAAAAAGGACGCACAAGTATACGTTAGTTCACAACACATTCGGAATATAATTCCCAATCCCATGGCGTGGGTGAGAGAACAAAAAAGCGAAAGAAGTGTTTAGAATAGAATTTTCAATAATACCAAGAAAGAAAAAAAATCTCGCTCCAATTACAAATAGAATAGGTACCTCCTCCACCGTTACGACCCGAAGTTCTGGATATTTTAGGTACTTAGAGCATTGAGCCATCCGAAGACTGCCTGAAACCACCATCAATTTGTTCAGGTTTACCCTTCTTGTCCTTTTAAACCTCTCAATCTCTCTTCCTTTAATATCAAACCTGCTTCAAATTTTCTGGGATTTTTTGGATTAATTTTTTGCTTTTGGAATTGCAAAGAAGTAACATCTTTGGGTTGTCTTTGGTTTTGATAGTTGTTTTTGCATTCATTCATGGATCTGGGTTTGAAATTATGGTAAATTTTTTTTTTTTGGATTTATCTATGTGGGTCTATATCTTCTACTAAGGCTGGGAGTGCAATGTTTATTGAGTTTTTCAACTTTTTGAGTTATATATGAGGTCTGGTAAACTAAGGGCGGTTTAGGTTTGCTAAGAAATTGTTTGATCAAATGCCCATGTGAGTTGTATATTTTAACACATGAGTTTTTGGTATGAGATTTTGAGCAACTAAAATGTTATTGTGACTGAAACCTAACTCCCTATTAATCTAGTGAAATGGTTGTATTGGGTATACTAGGGATTGATGGATTCAATTTATTTGAGTAAACGTGATATGAGTATCTAATATAAATATTGTCATTGACATTGGTTCCAGATTGTTATTTGTAAGTAAACTGGAGTTGCTTTTGTGATTGTGCTAAAGGATCAACTTGGCTTTGTGAAATTTTATGTCTACTGCCGTTTTTAGTACTGTTATCTAGTGAGAGATTGGGGTCCTGGTGATGGTTGATGGGTAAAATGGCTTAGACATTGCAGTTTGGTTTTTCCAGAACCATCATTGTATCATACTTGAAGTTTGTTAAGTTCCTTTCCATATTAGTGAACGTTTTAATGTTCTGGTCTAGATTAAAATTTTGGTTTATTAAGTTGCTTTCCTTATTTGTGAACGTTTCTTTGATGTTGTTTGGATTAATATATTTCTCTTTCCATGTTTTTATTTGGTGGGTGCAGTGAATTTTCTGATATAGTTGATTTGGAGCGAAGAAATCAACATTCCCGCCACTATCCCATTAGACGATCCTTTTGCCAAGATGACACTTCAAAGAAGCAGGGTCACCCTTGCCCAAATTTTGGCTGCTCCTGTTGTACCTCAAAGCCAAACACATCCTCCTACCACAACTGTCTCTACTACAGAGACCCCTGTCCCGACCTGTGTGACTAGGGCTGGACTTAAACGTCTAAGGGGATCAAATTTCGAGCAGCCCCAAACAATTCCTGATTCAGAGAACTCCCCTCCAGACTTGGGCGATACCCATGTGGACGTTATGGATGCACTAGCCTACGTAAAGGCTTTTATGGTGGACGGGGAGGCTCTTCCTGCCACAAACAGAGAAAGGCCGTGGATAGATGGCCGTGGAGGAAAAGTTGCTGAGTGTGTGGGGAAGGCTTTGCTACTTCCCGAGGACATGAAGTACTGAGCAAAATGGGATGATGACAACTTGCTGCTGAACATGAAAAGGGAAGCCATCATGGTAATTCACAATCTCATTGCATTTCTTATTTCTTTTTAAAGGATTTTGCAAGCTCAATCAATCTTTTCTTTATAACTTTTGGCAGGGCTATCAATGCTCCACAATCATTAAGGAGAGGTTTCTTGCTATCAAGGCTAAGGCTGATGAGCTGAATGCTGATAATGAAGATCTGTTAAAGAAAATTTGTGGCACAATAAACAAAGTTGCTGAATCCAAGAAGCTTAAAGCTGAGGTGGAGGAGAAAACAAGGCCATTTCTGAAAGGAAAGAAGCTTTGGAAAAAGAGCTCGAGGAAACGAAGAAAGTGCTTGTGAAGAAAGATGCTGAGCTGAAAGGCTATGTGGCAGATGATGAGGCCAGAATTCAAGACTCTTATAAACAAGGTCAGCTCGACTGCATTTCGTCTGAAGTACAGCAAAACCTTCAAGTCTACTTTTTGAAAGGATGGTTTGCTGCGCTTGATAAGATGGAAGTGGATTCTTCCTCCTCCCTTAGGCAAAAAGCAGCATCCCAATTCCTGAAGAACTCATCATCATTCCTATTGTGGGATCAGGAGGAGAGGTGACCAACTCAGCAGCCGTACCCACTACTGAGGAACTGCCCCGTGCTTAAATTTTTTTTCTTTTGGAACACTTTTCTACTTTGCCTGGTTTTCAGCGGCCACAACTTTTTGGAACTACTGAAGGTGTTTTAACGCTTTTTACTCATAACTTATGTTGTGGAAGTTCATCATTTGCTCTTTGGGATCTATCTTTAACAACTAATCTATTATATCTTAGAAACATTTAACATATGTAAAGATTGACCCGTTCTTACCTAGGCGTTGGTTTGAGGCGGTTGACAAAATACTTGCAAGCTGCAGTAGTAGCCATTTGTATATTATAAGGATTGTAAGGCTAAATCCTCCAGGTATTTCTGCTGGATTTACTCTTTTATTGTTTTTTTGTGATATATTTAATATGTGACAATTAACTTAGAAATCAATCTAAATTCATATATAACTAGTTAACTATTTTAAGTTGATTAATTCTGCTGTAAAATCAAACAAAAGGTCTAACCCTAACAAGGTTCATTAAAAATAGAAAAAAACTTTGTAATACTAAATTGCTCTCTGTCAGTTAAGTTGAACAATCATGTGTTGTTCAAAGAACTGACTTACTTTTGCGTAAAGTGTTAGAGAGTGCTAAGAAAAAACAGGTCTATGGGTGCTGCGTTGATGAAGCTTACAAACAATTTTCATGTGGGGTGATTATTAGGTGTTCATGATGACAATAACGAAGATGAAAAGGTTAGGCAGTTGGTGAAGGAGAACCTAGAAGATGGTGTACAGGTATCTTTTGGGATGTGTTGGGGCCACTGAGTATTTTGTCTTTGGCTATATGGAAGGAAGGCCATAAATGTGACCTTAATTAAGGTACGATGAGATTTTAGAAAGGGTGATGAGAGTTTAGAAAGGGTGTTGAAGCAGCATGAAGGGAGTCAGAATGATGATTTCGTGGATACACTATTGAAAGTATATCAAGGTTACAAAGCTGAGTTTAAGATTAGCAGAACACATCTCAAAGCTTTCTTGCTAGTAAGTCACTGTATGTTTCTCTTTTTCAACCTCATTCTTGCATGAATAAAACTGGAACATGATCCATATCTTTTTGAATTTTAGACATTTGATAGGGGAAAAACAAGTTGCAATTGATAAAACATAAAATAGTACGAGATTAATTTTTATTCCATTTTGTATAAGTTTCGTGTTTTTTTTTTTTTCTACCCTCAAATATATAGTTGGTAGTACTACTGAAGAAGATTGGTCCATGCTGGCTGTTTGGTGAGAGAGCAGATGGGTTTTGGAATTTTGATGAGCAGTGATTGTGTGTGATACTACTGGCCTATTCATTATTTTGCAAAATACTGATGTGGAACACTATGACTAGAGGGTGTAAACTATAGGTTTTACACCACATCTTTATCAAATTCAGACTTTATTATCTAATGCTCTATTCTTCAATAACGTTTTTTTTTTTATTTTTTTTTTAAGAATTAATAATCATCACAATCCTATATAAAACAAAAAAGCATCACAAAGATTAAAAGCCCGTTTGGTTGGAGATTTTTTGTATCGTTGTTTAAAATGATGTGAAAACTATGGTTTTAAAAATGTTGTGGAAACACGTATTTAAAGTATGTCCAGTATTCATAAAGCAAAAAACGTATTTGGCATCATGTTTCAATTAACATGTTTCAATGTGTGAAAAAATATAATCGTATGTTTGGTATGTGTATGTTTTATTTTTAAAAAGCTGACACAGTACAACTTATTTTATTTTATTTTATTTTATTTTTTATTTTTTGTGGAGAGAGAAGTTAGTTTATGTTTTGTCTAATGAAGTGGGCCCTATAATCATGTGTTTGGTATGTGTATGTTTTATTTTTAAAAAGCTAACACAGAACAACTTTTTTTTTTTTTAGGAGAGAGAAGTTAGCTTATGTTTTGTCTAATGAAGTGGACCTTATAGTTTTCAACATATTTACAAAAGTGTCATTAAAAAGCGTTGTTTGAAAACCAAAAACTGGCAAGAAGAGTTTTCTGAACTCAGTGTACATAACTTAAACACTTCAATAAAAAACACCATTACCAAAAGAGGTTTTTTTTTCTTTTTTCTTTTTTTCTTTTTAACCCACAATTTTTCATATTTAAACACCAAAAACTGTTATTCAAACACCCTCACAAAAAATGTACGGTTTCTTTAAATTAGTCCTTGGGAGATTGGTTTGAGCTTGTCTCATAATTGTACCACTTTCTATTATTTGCTAGACATTATAATTTGACTCTCGTGTACTTCCATCTTGAATATGAGAGTGGGGATGGGGGTGTCCCTTCCATCTTTTCCATTTTCCTCTGAGTGAGATGGTCTGGTCCCAGGGTCTTTTGTTCTTTGTTACTCAATAATGTTATATATATTTAGCCATGTTGGCTGTTGGAGTTTGGAAGTTGGAAGTTACAGTAGTTACATCCAAGTAATTAATGAATATACTATTGCAACGACCAACTTCCAAGTAATCTTCCAATTAATTACTTGGAAATTGGAAGTTGCTACGACTTCCAAGTAATTAATGAATATACTATTGCAACTTCCAATTAATTACTTGGAAGTTGTAATGGTCAATGGCTAAATTTAATCAAGAAAAATGTATTGATTAATAATTGGAAAATGTTAACAAGTGTTGTACAACGCTTGTTAATAATTCATTTTAGGAAAGTTTTGATACCACTTTTATGGAAAATGAAAAAAGCTGTTAAAATATTAATTACTTTTTTTCTTCATTTTCCATAAAAAACTTTCTTTAAATGAATTATTAACAAGTGCTGTATAACACCCGTTAACAGTACCCAATTGGTGTCAAAATTTTCTTAAAATAGATTGTTAACTAATATCCTAAGAGCACTTGTTAGCATGACCCTTTAATCAATACTGTTTTTGAGATTCAGGTTAGCAGGTTTACCGGTTAACCATTCTTTATACAAATTTTTAGCATTCTAAATTTTTCATTGTCATGAGCTAGTAGATCGATGTGAAAGGTAGTGTATTCATCATCTGAGATTCAGTCCCAATCAATTGTAATTAAACTATCATAAAACAAAGTCACCAAAGCTTCCATGGATTAATTATAAAGCTCCCTCAAAACATGAGATTATAGCATGCAACCTTTTTTCTATGGTTGGGAGTTAGTTTTACTTACATAAACATGGCCGTGCATAGACTACTCAATAATGCCATGATTATTAATATCCAATACTACTTCCTCTGTTTCCTCCTTTATTTCCTCTCGACCTTCTTACTCATGTCCTTCTTCAAGACAAAGACCCCTCTAAACCTCCCTCCAAGCCCACCAGCCCTCCCAATCAAAGGTCATCTCCACCTTCATGGTCCATCCTTATTCCAATCCTTCCACAATCTCTCCAACAAATATGGTCCTCTCCTCTATCTCAGGCTTGGCGCTTCCAGGTGCCTTTCAATTTCAACAGCCTCCATGGCCACCGAAACATTTAAAACCAATGACCTTGTATTTGCAAACTGGCCAAGTTTCGCTTTTGTTGATAAATTACCATATAAAAACTATGGAATTTTCGTAGCTCCATATGGTGATTGCTGGATGTTCTTCAAAAAGCTTTGCAAGAATGAATTACTCTCTGCCCATCAGGTTGAAAAATCACGTGATATCCGACGTGAAGAAATTATTCGGTTTTTGCATAAAGTGTTAGAGAGTGGTAAGAAAAAACAGGTCCTTGACATGAGTTCTGAGTTGATGAAGTTAACAAACAACACTACTTGTAGGGTGGTCATGAGCATAAGGTGTTCAGATGACAATGATGAAGCTGAGAAGATCAGGAAGTTGGTGAAGGAGACCACAGAGGTTAGTGCAAAGGTATCTTTTGGGGATGTGTTGGGGCCACTGAGATTTTTGGCTTTTTGGTTTTATGGAATGCAGGCTATAGATGTGATTTTAAGGTTCGATGAGATTTTAGAAAGGGTGTTGAAGCAGCATGAAGAGAACCCTAATGTTGAGAATGAAGATTTCGTGGATATATTATTGAAAGTGTATCGAGATGACAAAGCTGAGTTTAAGATTAACAGAACACATCTCAAGGCTTTCTTGCTCGTAAGTCACACGCATTCCTTGTTCTCCTTAATTCGGTATTCCTTCATTTTAATTATCTTTAAAAAAAATCAAAAAACAAAAAATGTAAATGGTGTTTTTCGTGCCTTTAATTTCCCTTGTTATTTTGAGATATTACAAAAGAATAAAATAAATAAAATAAATAAATAAAGCTTTTTCTTACGGTCACACTAATTTGTCTAAAAAATAGAGCAAAGTGGCGGTACCGACTGAATGTTAGAGCAAGAAAAACGGCCACCTAATGCCCTAACTAAAAAAAAGGCCTCCAAATTTTAACCAATAGGGTTATTTATAATTAGTAAATAAAATAATATTTTTTTTCCAAATAAAAAACAAATAAAAATGAGAAAAAAATGCAACATACACAATATTTTTCACAACACTTTTACAATTAATGTTAAGTAGTAGGTTGTTATTGATAACAAAAAAATAATTATAGTGATATTTTCAAATAGAAAACAAAAAGCAACTTAAAACCTAGGATTTGTTGTAAAAAATATTGTGAATGTTGCACTTCTATAAAAAAAAAAATTAATAATAATAATAATAATAATAATATGAGTTGAGTTTGCAAACTTCTTCTAGTTCTCATCTAAGTCTACCACTAACATCGCTTTTTTATTTGTCACTGTCAATTTGCCACATCAGCAAGTATGAAAAATTTTGTCAAACTTTTTCTATCTATAAAATTTCTAAAAAAAAGAAAAAATTCTACTTAGTTCATATTAATTAGTAGAAATTTTGCGTCTAAAATAAGATAATCAATTTTCTCCTTAGACCCCAAATACATCAAGCCGCCCCTGCGAAGTGGTGAACTTATTTGGCACTACAACCAGGATATGGTTGCATGGAAAATAGCTCTGTTTAGAGCTCATTATTATGGTTAGCATGTCAACTAATCCTTAACGAAGCCCATCGCTATGCATTTTCTTTTGGCTTTTTGAGGACTTTTTATGATTTGTATAATTTGTGTGATAATTTAGTAGATGCTTTATCATCTTGTTAGTAAGCATGTGCAGGGACGGAACTACTCAAGGCCAAAGGGGGGCCATCCCCACCCCCCCCCCCCCCCCCCCCGAACTTTTGGAAAAAAAGATATTAGTATGTATATTAACAAAAAGAATTTTAATTCTGGCTCTTAAATTTATATACTTGGCCCCCCTTCTCCAAAAAATTTTATAAACTGACCCAAGAAATCCAACAAGAAAAATCTATAAAAAAAAAAAACTGCACATATCTAGATAATAAAAAAATCTTTTGACAAATCATAAATTCGGTCTTAGCAAAAACAATAACAACAAATTAATTACAAATCCTAGCAAAATAAATCACAAAAACTCAATAACTTTTACCCAACTCACTTGAAATTCTATGCCCCTCTCAAATGACTCCACCCGCATAGCCATAAAGACAACTCCTGTGCCACATATTGCTCGCTTCATTTACACATTAATTAGACCTTGAAAATATTAAGATGTGTCAATTAACCTGCAAAAATCTTAATTATAAATTTTTTTTTTGAAAGAAAAAATACAAATAATAATTAATAAATTAATGCTAATATGCAACTTTGTCAATCTCTAGTATTGATATTCCAATTTTTTAAAATCCTTGAATAAAGAACTTTGGCCCCTCCTAAATTTGAATCCTGGTTCTGTCCCTAAGCATGTGTTATGGATCAATTAGTTCATAGTTTGGCCCAGTCAAAACAAAAATCTTAGTTTCGTCCCTCACTTTATATTTACTTATATCAATTACGTGTTTGATGTTATAACTAATATCAATCTACAAAACTCTATATGTCTAGTTCATCTATTCAAATGTTTCCCATTGTCTAGGATCTCTTCATCGGAGGTACTGCTACATCAGCAGAGACATTGCAATGGACAATAGCTGAACTAATCAATCATCCAGATGTATTCAATAAGGTTAGGGAAGAGATATAAGTTGTGGTTGATAGTAGTAGACTAGTGTAGGATTCAGATATCCCAAGTCTCCCTTACTTGCAAGCAGTTGTGAAGGAAGTATTAAGGCTACACCCACCAGGGCCTATTATTATAAGAGAATGTCACAAGACTGTAAAATCAAAGACTTTGATATACTTGAGAAAACTATGGTGGCAATCAATGTGTATACGATAATGAGAGACGCAAACGTATGGAATTGTCCAAATGAATTTTGTCCAGAGAGGTTCTTAGTTTCCTTTGAAAAAAAAAAATGTTTTGAAATATATTCCTTTTGGGGCAGGAAGGCGAGTATGCCCAGGCTCAAAGTTAGCACTTGGTTTGGTACACACTACAATTGCAGCCATGGTTCAATGTTTTGATTGGAAAGTTGGTGGAGAGGAAGACCATGCTAAGGTTAATATGCAAGTTGGACCAAGCCCATGGCTCAACCACTTATCTGCCTTCCCGTTGTTCACTTCAATCCATTTACTTCTTCATTTTAATTTCATACACATGGGCTACTTAAATTGTGCAAATCCTTTACGTTATACCCTTTGGTGCTTGAAAATTATTGTAAAATAACACATAATTACAGATGTATTTTCAATATCTGCAGATTACAATCTGTATGTTGTGTAAACTGTAAAGTATTTCCAATGCATGTCGTGTTTAATAAATGTTGTTATGAAATATGTGCAATAATATAAAATAATTATTGTTTAATTGTCTCTGCGTTTTGATAAAAGGTAGGGTAATGGGTACTTTTTATTGGACAGAGTTTCCTCAAAATCGATATATTAAAGTGCAGAGACACTTTTTTACGATAAGATTCTTAAATAACTTTATTAATGATTAAAAAGACACGTTCTTTTACCACCTAATTAACTACTTTGATTAACTACTTAATAATTAATTTTATTAATAATTAACTTTATTAATGATTAAAAAGACACGTTATTAATAGTTAACTACTTTGATGTGTACACGAGGTGCCATGAAGTGGACAATGGAAAAGAAATTGTGAAGGTCAAAATAAACAACTTCAAGCCGGCTAGTGGCATCTGTTGGTGTTTTCATCAGAAATGTTCATAATTCAAAATTTTAAATTCCCTTCCATAGTTATCAAATTATAAGGAAAAAAAAAAAACGTATTTTTACTTTTCTTTTTCTTCTTCAAAGTATATATTGTCATTCTTTTAATTGTTCGGTTTAATATGGTCAATAATATTGAATTCCCAGAAATTTTCAGGTGCTCGTGATGTTTTGTGTTAGTTTTTAGATCCCTGGACAAATAGTGTTTAACCAATTTTAAGGCCAAGTTATTAATTAAATTAATTATGCAAGCCTTAGAGGTTAAACAAATAATCAAACATATCATGTACAGCGAAAAAATAGGTAACACAAGACATGATAACCCCAGAAAATGATGAAACAAACGAATTTCAAGGTAAAAAACCTGAGAGGACCAATCCCAAGAAGAACAATCCACTATCAAATAAAATTTTACAGTCAAGAATATTTAATTCACAGTAAACTTAACTGTGATTATCAAACCTAGCTCTGAAACCCTCATACTTCTTTGACGTGGATCTGCTCCAATATGAACCTCTAGTTCACACTTTTGTTCTCCAATGTAGACCTCTAGTCTACGACTCCAAGACCACCCTTGAAAGTTTAGATCTCTAGCACCCTTGATGACTAGAATGAGACAGCAACTTCTGCAATACAGGATCTTGTGTCACGCCCCAAACCCCAAAGGGTTTAAAGCATGAGAAAGAGGTCTCAAAGTACCTGTAGATTTTTTCCTTTTTGACAATCCAATCCACATAAATCATATCAAGTACCAACATTAAGAATTATCATAATAATTCTATTGAATATACTCTCAAAGTAAGTTAGAGCTCTAAGCAATAATTACAAGGAACAATGGCCACAAAAGAATAGAAATTTGAATAAATAATTACATATCATCAACTTGTCCCATCAGTGGGAATAACGTCACAACCACTATAATATACAAAAGAATAAGTCAAGCCTATTCTAAGATGTACATTATCTAATATCTTCATTACAAAAATTCAGCCTCCTTCAATAGTTAATCTAACTACTGTTAGCCATCAAAATCTGTCTCAAAAGATTGTTGCCTACTCTGAAAAGTTTATAAAAAAATAATGGGATGAGACAGACCCTAATAAGTAGCATAATTAATGGGGGTGGGGGAAATGCAAGTTCCATTTTCAATAATAATAAATTGAAATGACAAGAATGATTGAATAATGAAACACAAAGTTTCTCAAAATAAATACCTTCAAACTATATACTATAATTTGTAGGCACCAACAATATAATTCCCAAAGTCATAATATCTAACATAATGTAAATTATTACACATGTACCACACTACCACATAGACCGGTCACGGGATTCACCCATTCACAACTGGCATGATATTGTCTTCTCTGGTATGCAGACTCTTGGCCCTATGGACAATAGCCTCACCCATACTTTCAAAGGTTTTTCTCTCCCCCCATGGGCAGTAGAGAGAGTGCGTCAAATAAGACCTCTTGCATGTGGTCTCTTGGCCCCTATGGACAGCAACCTCACCCACACACAATCAAGGAACCTCTTCCCCCCATGGGCAGCAGGGAAGAACGCGTCATCCAAAGTGAAAAGACACTTACATGGATCTGATTTCGTTGTCACAAAGACTAGGAAACCAAATCGAGTGATCACCAAGAAATCACACATGGCATGGTGTTAAAATCACATAAAACTCACAGGTTACATTGCTTTGAAATCCATGGTAGTTTTAAAAAAACTTTAAATAATCTAACTTCTACAAGTTTGTAAGGTTTTCAATTTCCTTCTTGTCAAGAGATTTTCTATCAATTTCCCACATAACAAGACAATATAAGCATCTTTAAATTTTCTAATATACTATAAAATCCATAATTTCCTTATCAAAATATTAAATAAAAGATGTTCATTTTTTCGTATCAACAATTCATGCATTTCCCCAAATGCAATACCAAATATGATGCATTTTCATATATATAATCATATATATATATATATATATGTATATATTTAGGTTACGACACAATATTTTTTAGGAAAATATAATTTCCATAGGTAGTTTCCAAAAACGTGTCTAACCCAAAAATAACATTTATACAACATGATTATTTTTTCAAAAATCCCATTAAAAAGCTACTTACCTCGCAACCGTAAAAGCCTAATTCTCCAAGCTCCAAGGAGATTAGCTAGAACCTAAACAATATCAAGTAAACCTATCACAATAAGCATAGAGTTTGAAATTGTATCTAGTAACAATTTAGGAATTGCCAAGTGGGAACTTAATTAGGCAAGCCTAATATTTAACCTCATTAATAATAATATACTCCACTTCCAAAGTTTCTCAAGAAATTGATTCACAAGGCATCAAATCCAATTTATAAAGTTAACCCATTTAATATCATCTCCAACCTTATAACTAGTTTCCATAAAATTTACACTACATCATTAAGAGATCCATGAAAGCAAAATCAAAATATCCTCCTAGACAAGAAGTTTAGAACTTCAACTAACTCCAAATAAACCCAATGGTAATAAAAAAAAAAAAAAAAAGATTTACCAACCATCACATGTTACAACTCAAAACTCCTAAATTTCTACATTTAATAAACCTTAGATAGTCATCATTATCACAAACCATATACACTACAAGAAAAGAGTCTACTAGTCACAAAAATTCAAATATTATCGTAAAAGGGTATTAGGGAGGGCATGTGGCCCTCGAAAACCGTTGTATTTGCTCTTTGTTAGTTTGTTTAGACCCCTGTAAACTAAATTGTTTAACTTAATTAATTAACCAAGTGAATACTTAGGTTTATTATTCAGATCTAGGTTAAAACAATAACAATCATATCATGCAAAACAGCAGAAATATAAAGAACACAATGATATGATGACCCAGGAAAACCAAACTGGTAAAAAACCTGGGGAGGATTTAACCTAGCTATCCTCAAGGTAAAATAGCAAATCCACTAGAAAGAATTAAAGTTTACACAATAGCGACTTAGACCACTAACATCCTATTACTACCTACCTGTAGGAAACTTACTACCACGACCACGTGACAGCTCCGAGACCACGGACTCCTTCTTTCCTTGACCTTTGCAAAACACAAATACCCACGCTTGTGACTTTAAGATTCCACTCAAAGGTTTAGCAACACAAACTCTCCTGTTTGTGACTCCAAGACGACTCTTGAAGGTTTAGATCATCAGCACCTTTAATGACTAGAGAAGGCAACAACTTCAGCAATACCGGATCTTGAGATTCTTCAAGGAACAACACCGATAGAAGTTATAAGAGAGGTTTTAGGAACAAAACCCTAAATACAAAAGAGGCACGCTCTTCTCTCTCTAAAAAGCCTTGTAAAAAAACGTGCTTAGGGTTTTTTTTATATAGTGGGAGAAGTAGATTTGAAACCCTAATCCTTAATGGGCTTCAACTGCTGTTTGGGCCAACTTAAAATTCTGCAGATACGATTCTCGATCGGTCGAGCCTGTTTTTCGATCGGTCGAATTAGGCAAATTCTGAAATCTTCTTTCTGCAGCTTATATATTCTTGTGTGCTCACGATTTGCCAATTGTTCTAAATTTTTAGAATCTAACACTCTTGTTGCTAAAGGAGATTTTGCGACCATGCCTTTACAAATAGATAATTTACAAGAGCAATTTACTGTCTTTACTGAACAAATCCGCCTTCGCAAATATATTACCAAACGATGAGAAAAGTCGACCACTTATTTTTAGCAAGGAAGAGTAATCGTCATTAACAACTATTTGTGAAGACCTTTATACCCTCACAATTAGTCATTTGCGAATTTCAAATTAACCAATACTTTTAAAGACAAATAATGTCGTCGCTAAAATTTATTTGTGAGGGCTTTTAACCCCTCGCAATTAGTCAGGAATAATAGTGACTACATTAAGCTATCGCTTAAAACGTTTTTTCAAGGAATTAAGTGACATCGCTATTCTATAAATTATGAGGGACTTTGTCGTCACTATAAAATTATTTATAACCAAATTTTTATGTCATCAATGATGATATTTTATATAATTTTTGTAATATTTTATTATTTATTTATTTTTAATTATTTTATATAATTTTTTTTAACTATCATGTTACGATAGTACAATAATTACTAAAAATTGATCAATTGAAAGATAAAAATTCATATAAGTTTAAACTTTAAAATATAGAATATACAAAGAAATCCTGAAATTAAACCTTGTTTTAAACTTAAACAACTAGAATTATGACAAGATCTATATTAGTCTTCCTCTGAGTTACACTCCAAGCTGTTTTCAACCTCTCTCGTGTTATTGATTGAGTTGTTCAGTTCATCTCTACTAGTACCATCCTTAAAAAAAAAAAAACAAAACAAAACATTAATTCCTTAACCGTCCTACCGTTTACAAAAATCAAGCATGTCGTATAAGAGAAAATGACTGGAACTCACATTGTAGTGTGTACCGAGGCAGGACTTGAGATAGGGAAATACTTCTTCAATTCCTTAACCATCCCACAGTTTGCACCTAATCCTTATGCGGCAACACAAAGTAAGGGAGAGAATACTTTTCTTTTCTTAAAAAATTGTAAAAAGTGAACCACGAAAGTAGAATATGCATGTGTGTGAGAGAGATACCTCATCAACAAGCAGTAAGTGTAAGAGATTTTAGGGTTGAACAAACAGTGATAACTGAAAAAAAGAAAAAAAAAATACCTACTCACTCTAGCTAGCCAAAATGATCCAAAACCTCACACAAGAATAATAAATGAAAATGCAGAATATGATAATGAGAGAAAGGAAAATACCTTATAAACTAACGGTAAGTGTGAGAAATTTTAGGATTTAGCAGAGTGGTAAGATGAACGTGTAGAAGATAACTAGTTCCGAGGGCTTATCAATTGGCTCAGTAGTAATCTCTCTTGCTGAACTGGCAGAAGTACAACATTCAAAATTTTTAGTACATGAATCAGATGGTTGAACAGCAACTAAAACCCCTTCACTTATTTTGTTCTTGTTTCCAATTTGAGAGGACTCATTTTTTGAAGGGTCTGAGAACTGATGCCTGATAATAGTGTAACTTGAATTGTGAATAACAACTGCACAAATTTTGTTATATGATTGAATGACACAAGAAAAAGTAAATTAAATTTACCTTCTAATTGAAAATCTAGATTCTTTGTGGATACCAATCTGTGGTGAAGGAAATACTAATGAAGGGGATGCAAAAGTTAGTGAAGTAAATGCATGATCAGTGGGTATGGACTTGACTGGCTCGATAGGAGAAAGATTGCTGATGTAATTAAATACAGGAGAATCCTACATAGTATAAACAAGGATTATTTCCTAGCACATAGCCTCAAAAATAAAGACAAGTATTAACCAATCCAGAACAATAGCAAACAAATTAGATTGTCACCAAGCAAAAAACAATAACATCTTACCAAAATCAGTAACTGCTTACAAAATATATAAAAATGGTCACTACCTTATGCCTCTCTCACTTCGCTAGGATTCAGAGAGGGTTGGCTTGGAAACAGTTCTAGCCTTTAACATTTTTTTTTTTTTTTTTTTGGCATGAAGTGATTGCTCCCCGTGCACTTGCACTTGGCAGTCCGAGACTTAACCCTTGCACTAGACAATGGCTCCAAAAGTTCCAACTCCTATTTAAGGATTTCCTTGGGAGGAAAAAAAATTGCAACTATAAAGTCCATAGAAGCATCTGGCTAAATCTCCTAGTCCCTTCCCCCATGTGTGTGGACGGTGGACCTCATTTTGACCAAAATACATCTTTACTCTCCAATTTTCTAAAAAAATGAAAAAAAAAGCAATTCACAAAAGTTCAACATACAAACACAACAAAATCCCTTGAAATACAATATCATAGCAACCCCAGGTTCTAAAAATCCAATCCCTAAAGAACCCAAAACAACAAATTTAGCCCCACTACTCAACATCTTAATACAACATTACAAAACACCCTTTTTTCCCCTTTCAGAAAATAAGGATATTGAATTTATGGTAAAACCTTATGCTTTACAGCATCAGGAACCAAAGAGAACTAAAATCAAAATCAAAATTGAAAATTAAAAAAAATAACCTAATGTTAAGTATCCAAATCCAAACACAAAATTTCGCAATAATCAAAACAAAAAATCAAATAAATAACTTACCAAGCAAAATCGGAATAGGTATGGGTACGGGTATGGTGAGGAAAAATGAATGGGTATGAGGGTGGTAAGGGGAGAGAGGGAGAAAGGGAGAAAGGATCTTGTGGTGAGGGAGAGAGAGCTAATGGATATGGGTTGACGGTAGAGAGATCGAGGAGGAGAGGAGTCAATGGCTGGGCTCGGCCTTGTCGATGTCGTCACAAGGCTGGGCTGGGCTCTGCTCGTTGGTGCTGATGGGGTTGAGTGTGTGTGTGTGTGTGTGTGTGTGTGTGTGTGTGTGTGTGTGTGTGTGTGTGTGTGTGAGAGAGAGAGAGAGAGAGAGAGAGAGAGAGAGAGGCCGTGTAAGAGATAGAGAGAAAATGAGGGAGTTTTGTGAGTAAAAACTTTGTGTGAGAAATGAAACTTTTGTGTAGGAAATGAAAATGTAAGTGGGAACAAATTTTTGGAGAATTTTGTGCAGGAAAGGAAAAAAATATTGGGGGGAAATTTTCTTCCTAACACCTCTGTTTTTTATCTTTTCATTTTCGCCACTCAACTACCCAAGTCCTCATATCTATATCTTGAGCAGTGAACTAATAATAGCATTTGGTTAAGTGTGCCCTTGACAAGTAACAACATCACTACACTCGTGTGAATTACTGAAGTTTAATAGAGTGTCTATTCAACTTTTTTGAAATTTTTTACCATCTGTCAAATTGATAACGTGTTGTGCACCACAAATACTATTATTATTATTATATCATTATTTATTAAATAAATCAACTAAAAAAAAACTATCTATTGAGTATTTATTAAACAGATAAACTATCTATTATTATTAAAATGAGCTAACATTTTAAGTTTTTAAATAAAGTTTAGCATATTAATTATCATATAGATTTATAATTGTAAATATTTTTAATAAATTATATGGATTTTGACTAATGAACTTATAAATAAGTAAATAAATTGTTATATATTTATTTTTATACATAAATATATAAAATTAGCGGTAATCCTGAAACGGTCCATTGGTATTAACCGATACCAAAATATTTCATTTATTTGACCAAACAGAAACAGTCTCCAGTACGGTATTGATTCCCTTGTTTTTGGTCCCTAAAATGAAAAATACATTCCATTTTGGTTCTTAGTGTCATCTCACTAATGAAAATTGCTTACATGACAAACAGAGTGCATTGTTTGCATACTAAATTCTGACATGACCATTAAAAAAATGGTCTTGAAAGCATTAGACTTGGTGAAATTCATATCAAATCTTGATCAATAGGATTGAAGAATATGGTGACATAATGGTGTTGGTGAAATTTGAAACCAATTGGATAGTCAGATTGAGTAAACATAACCATACAAGTACACATCACATATCTATCATGCACCATACTTAGATTTGAAATCTAACCGTTAGATTTGAAGAGTATAATGAAATATTAATTCTAGTAAATTATGGTCACAATCGAATGATTGGATTTAGAGAAATGCGTGGTCAAAGTTTAGTCAAAGTTGGTCAAACTTGATAAAACTTAATAGATGGTCCTGATACCACTAGACTTGGCGAAATTCATAATCAAATTTTGATCATTAGGATTGAAGAGTATGATGACATATTGATGTTAGTGAAATTTGAGAACAATTGGATGGTCAGATTAAAATAATATATATAGCCATATAGGTACGCAACACATGCCCATCATCTGCCATACTTAGATATGAAATCTAACCAATGGATTTGAAGAGTGTAATGAAACGATTGGATTTAGAGAAAGATGTGGTCAAAGTTGGTTAAACCCAATTAAAGTTGATCTTTAAACTCATCTTTTATGCATTATTTTAAACTACAAAAACTTGAATTTAGACAATTGATTGATGACATGCCTATTAATCTTTGATCATTATGAAATTTTGTAAGCATGAAAGATATATGAAGATAATGTAATCTAACGCTAGATTTGTTAAAATTCACATCAAATTAAGAATTATAGAGTTGGATTCGAGTTACACCTGACGTAACTCAAAAAAATGTTACACCAACCAATAACTTATTATTGAATTCATATTTTAAAAATCCAACCGCTGAATTACATGTTCTATATTGTCTTAACATGCATGCCAATTGGATGTAATTTACCATTTAATCTATAAACTCATCTTTTATGCATTATTTTAAACTACTAAAACTTGAATCTAGATAATTGATTGATGACATCATTATTGATATTTGATCACCTTTAAATTTTGTAAGCATAAAAAATATATGAAAATAATGTAATCTAACGGTATATTTGTCAAAATTCACATCGAATTAAGAAATATAGAGTTGAGTTCGAGTTACACCTGACGTAACTTTAAAAAATGTTACACCACCCGATAACTTATTATTGAATTCATATTTTGAAAATCTAGCCATTGGATTACATGTTCTATATGGTCTTAACATGCATACCAATTTTCATGCCAATCGGTTGTAATTTACTATTAGATCGATAAACTCATATTTTATGCATTATTTTAAACCACTAAAACTTGAATCTAGACAATTGATTGATGACATGGCTATTAATCTTTGATCACCTTTAAATTTTGTAAGCATGAAAAATATATGAAGATAATGTAATCTAACGGTATATTTGTCAAAATTCACATCGAATTAAGAAATGTAGGGTTGGGTTCGAGTTACACTTGTCGTAACTCTAAAAAATGTTACACCACCCAATAACTTATTACTGAATTCATATTTTGAAAATCTAACTATTGGATTACATGTTCTATATGGTCTTAACATGCATGCCAATTTTCACGCAAATCGGATGTAATTTACAATTTGATCTATAAACTCATCTTTTATGCATTATTTTAAACTACTAAAACTTGAATCTAAACAATTGGTTGATGACATCAATATTGATATTTGATCACCTTTAAATTTCGTAAGCATGAAAAATATATGAAAATAATGTAATCTAACAGTAGATTTGTCAAAATTCACATTGAATTAAGAAATATAGAGTTGAGTTCAAGTTACACCTGACGTAACTCTAAAAAATGTTACACCACCCAATAACTTATTATTGAATTCATATTTTGAAAATCCAACCGTTGGATTACATGCCCTATATGTTCTTAACATGCATGCCAATTTTCATGTCAATTGGTTGTAATTTACCATTTGATTTATAAACTCATATTTTATGAATTATTATAAACCACTAAAACTTGAATCTAGACAATTGATTGATGACATGGCTATTAATTTTTTATCAAATTTTTTAAGCATGAAAAATATATGATAATGTAATCTAACGGTAGATTTGTCAAAATTCACATCGAATTAAGAAATATAGGGTTGGGTTCAAGTTACACTTTACGTAACTCTAAAAAATATTACACCACCAAATAACTTATTACTGAATTCATATTTTGAAAATCCAACCGTTGGATTACATTTTCTATATGGTCTTAATATGCATTCCATTTTTCATGCCAATCGGATGTAATTTACATTTTGATCTATAAACTCATTTTTTATGCATTATTTTAAATTACTAAAACTTAAATCTAGACAATTGATTGGTGGCATCACTATTGATATTTGATCACCTTTAAACTATGTAAGCATGAAAAATATATGAAGATAATGTAATTTAACGGTGTATTTGTCAAAATTCACATCGAATTAAGAAATATAGGGTTATATTCAAGTTACACCTGACGTAATTCTAAAAAATGTTATACCATCCAATAACTTATTATTGAATTTATATTTTGAAAATCCAACCGTTGGATTACATGTTCCATATGGTCTTAACATATATACCAATTTTCATGCCAATCAGATGTAATTTACCATTTGATCTATAGACTTATTTTTTATGCATTATTTTAAACTACTAAAACTTGAATCTAGACAATTGATTGATGGCAGAACTATTGATCTTTGATCACCTTGAAATTTTGTAAGCATGAAAAATATACGAAAATAATGTAATCTAACTGTAGATTTGTCAAAATTCACATCGAATTAAGAAATATAGGGTTGGTTTCAAGTTACACTTGACATAATTCTAAAAAATGTTACATCACCCAATAACTTATTATTGAATTCATATTTTGAAAATACAACCATTGGATTACATACTCTATATGTTTTTAACATGCATGCTAATCAGTTGTAATTTATTATTTGATCTATAAACTTATCTTTTATGCATTATTTTAAACTTCAAAAACTTGAATTTAAACAATTGATTGATGGCATGAAAATTAATATTTGATCACCTTGAAATTTTATATGCACTCATCTTTTATGCATTATTTTAATGGGAAGAAATTTTTATTTACTTTTGAGAGAGAGAGAGAGAGACTGTACAAAAGGCTGAAATTCTTGAATTTTAGGCTACCGTTTTGAAGTTGAAAGTGCTATCATTTTTTTTATGGGTACAATTGTTTAGAAAATAACGACAAACATTTCTTATATAGGATGTATATAAAAGGTTTTTTTTTTTTTTTTAGACTGTAAACAAAATGTTCATCTAAAGAATACAAAGTGTTATATGTTTATGCGTGTCTTTTTTTTTTTTTTTTTTTTTTTTTTTGGAATTTTAGAATAACTTTTATCTCCAAAAAATATTAACATTTTAATGATTTTTTGCGAAGGTCAATCGTGGCCCTCGCAAATAATTTAGTATTAGTAAGGACATATTTTTAACCCACACAAAAAATAAACTTTTTGCAAGGGATTTTTATTGTCCCTCGAAAATAATTTCGTGAGAACATTTCTCTCCAAAAATTTTCACATATTAATGATTATTTGTGAAGGTCGATCTTAGCTCTCACAAATAATTTAGTATTAGTGACGGTTTTTTTTAACCGTTACAAATAATACACTTTTTGTGAGAGATTTTTAATTGACCCTCGCAAATAATATGGAGGGAAAATTTCCCTCCAAAATATTAGTATTTGTGACGGCTATAACACATAATTGCAACAGTTTTTTTTGTTGGTCGTAAATATTTCACATTTTACAAAGTATTTGCGAGGGTTTTATTTTGTCATCACAAATAAGATTTTTTGAGAGGACTTTTTGGGTCCGTTAAAATTCTTGGTCGCTAATGGGCATTTTTTTTTGTAATGATACCCACTCATCAAATAATTTCACCAATACAAAACCCATACATACAAACACATAAATATCACTTCCAGTGCTCGTAAATCATATAGGTATCATTATTAAATCTTAGATAAAAATAACCTTAGGCGAAAGTGTAAAACCCACAAAAAGGATTAGAAATTTTTACCTCAAAAAAAGGATGTGAAGGTGCTTATAGGTTCACAAGAATTTTCTAGTGATCTTGCTAAAAAAATGATTGTGGAAAATGGTGGTAGTGGTATGGAAGTACCGGTGAGAGAGCATAGAAGAGAAGAGAGGAGTGATGAAAAAAAAAAAAAAAAGGCAAAGAGTGAGCAGGCCAAAGAGGAGATAAGGTAAAGTGAAATGTGTGGTGTCGATGGGTGGGGTTGGAGGGGTAGTTGGGAGGCACATGTGAACTCAAAAGTCTTTTTTTTTTTTTTTTTTTTTTGCCGACTAGGATGTTACATCTTGAGCTCCTTTAAAGAATATTACTGATAGAAGATTTGAGAGAGCTATGGGTACAAAAACCCTAGATTTACAAGAGGAGGCATAAGAAGCACTCTTCTTTCTCTCTTAAGGCCCTTTAGGGTTAGCTTATTATGTCCTTTAAATACCACAAAAACAAATCACAATTTGGATTTTAAACGGGCAAGTTATAAGCTTTTCACATTTGTCGATTTTTGCTAATTCGTGATCTTTGATCGATAGAGAGAAGTTGAACATCAATCAAGAGCAATTGAGAGGACTAGATTGCATCTCTTTTTTATCCCAAACTTAAGTCTTTGTCTAGGACTTAAAAGTACATATTCTAACTCAACAAGACTTACTATTTGTCATGGTTTGCCAACACTACAAACTCAGATCCTAATACTTTGGTCTTTACATAGCAAAACAAATGTGATAGCATTGTGTGGGTGGGGATCCAAAGGGGAAAAGGAAAACCCCTACTAATGAATGGTGGGGTAGATCTAACATCTAGAGAAACTATGAATATCAATGCCCCAAACAGGTGGTCAAGCCTATTTTGGGGTCGTAATAGGTGTTCATTTGACCAGTCTGATAAGGGAACATGCATCACGGAGACTGTGGCGGTAATTTACAATGTCTTGAAGCAGGCTGTGCACCACCTATTACACTTGCAGAATTTGTTGCCCTTATAATTCTTTGGATTATTATGATGTTAGTAGGGCTGTGCAAAATACCAGCCCGATGCTCTCAACCCACACGGGTTCTCCTTGAGCAGTTTGGGTTGAATGATTTAGAGCCCCAAATTAGTAGATTGGGTTGGGTAACAGATTAAAAAATTGCGATCCTGCCACAAACCTATCCAACCTGCCCATATTATATATATATATATATATATATATATATATATATATATAATCTCATGATTAGAAACAGACTTCGTGTCTCCACCTAATCGATACTCTAAATAGTGGGTATGAGACTTTCTTATGCATCTTTCCTGTAAGCTCACAGTTAGTAAAGAACTTTTGTTATGCATTTCGTGGTTTCACTTGGTTAGATTTGTGTTTCTTTTCAGTGGGTATGAGACTTTGGCTTCGTTGGTTTAATTTTCCTCAATTGTAACTTGTAAGGCAGCAGGCAGCAGGCAGCAGCCTACTGTTAGTTTGTTTTTTTGTTTTTGTTTTTGTTTTTGTTTTTTTTTTTTTTTTTTTTTTTTTTTTGTTTTTTGTTTTTTGTTTTTTGTTTTTTGTTTTTTTGTTTTTTTTTTTTTTTTGTTTTTTTTTTTTTTGAGTTTTGTGGAGACAATTTCTGTTACAGCTTACAAATGATATATCACTGTTGGAATTGAGATTTGTTATTCAATGAAATCTGTCATTAATTTGCGTGCATGAGTTATATATTTGAATGTAATTTATTATTTTATTGTAGCATGAGTGTTGCTAACAAAAATTGTAGAATGTGATTTTTTTAATTATATATATATATATATATAGAAAATTAAAAAAAAAATTTTAAAAAGAACAATGCTCTTGCTAACCCGCCCAATCCCGCTTAACCCACAAAGTTGAAACCGTCAAGACTTTCAACCAGTCCGCCGGATTTAGACTTTGATAGGTCAGCGACAGATTAGAAATTTCCTAACTCGCCAATGGTATTTTGGATAAAAATATTGGCTTCATCCACCCAATCCAATCCGTGCATACCCCTAGATGTTAGCCTAGTTGAGGGCTTTAATATTCCAATCTCAATAGAGGCTTTGTAGGAAAATTATTGTATAGTTCCGGACTACACTACCTCCCTCTCAGAGAGGAGTGGGCCCCATGATAGGTAGGACCCACTCCTCTGTAAGAGGGAGGGAGCTTAGTCCGGAACTATGCAATAAAAACCCGGCTTTGTGTGGTATAGGCTCATGTACGCCTACTAAGTGACCTATTATACTGCCCTAACGAATTGGCTGTATGGCAAGATGGTATTGTTATTGCAATGCATGAAAGAGTGCTTGTTTTGCATTCAAACTATTCGAATGGGTTCAAGGCTGCATGTCCTTCTGCTATTACTTATGCCCTTGATACTCTGACAAGCCTTAATTATGATGTAAAATCTTTATGGATACAGGATGTATGAGGATATATATATATATATATATATATATATATATATATATAATTAGCTAAATAAAGTGAAGATCTTTACTATCTTTTATTTACTCTCCTCAAATTATCTTTAAACTTTAGAATATTCATTGTTTTTTCCAACTATAAATATAGCCACTATTTGATAACCCTCCTTTATATGACCTCAATTATGATTTGATTAATATACTCATTGTTTTTTCCAACTCGTTGACCAACTTCACTTCATCTTTATATATGATTTACCTTCCTAAACTTAATGAAATGCCTCTTTTGTTTTCTAATAATTCTAATACCATACATAATGAAATTGTACACCTTGCTGCCTTACATCAGAGAGGTCTAAGGGTGAAGCAACACTTGTGGAAAGAGATTGGCCTGGTCCGATCCATTTGGTCCATTTAGTCTACTTCAGTCCACCTCAGTCCATTTGATCTACTTCAGTCCATTTGGTCATCTTCGGTCTATTCAATCTACTGCAGTCCAGTCAATATAATTCAGTCTATTTAGGTCCATTAGGTCCACTTTTGTCCAATACAATGCACTTTGATTCATTTCCGTATATTTGGTCCACTTCAGTCCATTAGGTCTACTTTGGTCCATTTAGTCCAATTCAATCTACTTTGGTCCACTTTAGTCTTTTTGGTATACTTCAGTCCGTTCGGTCCATTTTAGTCCATTTCGATCCACTTCAATCCATTTGGTCCACTTCAGTTCATTTGAGCTACTTTGGTTCATTTAGTCCATTTTTATTAACATGTGAAGCTCATCTTGCAATGTATAAGTTGTTCAACATACCATGGCAGAAATTCATTTATAACTAAATTTATTGTCCTATACATTCTCTAA
The DNA here is from genome assembly GCA_033629205.1 of Lithocarpus polystachyus. Lineage (NCBI taxonomy): Eukaryota > Viridiplantae > Streptophyta > Magnoliopsida > Fagales > Fagaceae > Lithocarpus > Lithocarpus polystachyus. The sequence continues at coordinate 4,851,526 of CM066165.1, forward strand.
TAAGAATAATTATATATATTTTCATACAAGCACTCAAAATAGTTAATATGATAAAAAAAACATCGCACAAAACAAACTCTTTATGTTGATGAATCTATTGTGTTGTTGGAAGAAACACCAAACTTTTTTACTAAACAAAAATTTATAACTATCCCACACTTTGTGTGGGCTTGCAACTAGTCGTCTATAAAGCCCAAATCACTCACATTACAACACGCTTTTTCAAATCAAATTAAATCCCAAGGTATCACAATCCTCTCACATAATAAAAATATAACCATGCATATCAGAGATGTCTATGAGTGCATCATGTTTATTAATTAGATAAGAATTTCTATGTTGTTTCACCGGGTACATGTAGCCACATTAAATTAGAGTTGCTTCATAAAAATAATAGAAAATAGAATTATTATAAGCACTATCACAATCCAAGAAAACACTCCCTCCCCCTCTGTGGGGTCCGGACCCCTACAAGTGAGCAGAAAAGGGAGGAGGAAAGAGGCCTGGTAAACCTTCATAATTAGTGAAAAAGTGTAAGCATTCGCTGCCCGACAATATGAAGTACTGACCACACTGAGGCACAGGCCCTGAAGCAAAGGACAAGAACGAGTAGAATCAATGTGTTCCAATTTCTGGCCTTGCACCGACCATCGCATGAACCATGGACTAAACGGCCACTGCCTTAAAGGTCGCATGCAACAAGGAGCATGATGAAGCGTTGCGCAAAGATTTTTATTCGAACATTTGTGCTTATGCCCCCAAAAATAGTACTCAAGTTATAATTGAAACTCCTTGTAATCATTCGTCATGCATGCTACCATGAGTCATGACCCAAGCTATCACAAATTCAGTCTCCCTCATATAAATTGCGAACACCCACCTCAAGCCCAAACCCAGTTTACCTTCCTCAAGGAATTTCATATTGATTATGAGCTGTTAATCTAACTCCAAAATGAAACGTACCACTCACATTACCAATGTCTAAGGGTTCATCATATGTAATAATATTAGTTTAATAAGAATTTCTTTTATATGATAATTAAACGACATCATTTCGTACATATAGCCACATTAAATAAAAGTTTTTTTTCCCAGAAAATATAAAAATAAAACTATCAAACATGTCAAAGAAGATTGAATGCTACTCAAGAGGCCCTTGAGACAAGGTTATATGAAAAACGAAAAGAATAAACATTTCATATGATAATTATATATATATAAATATACACTAGCCTTTAAGCACGCGCTCGCGCGCGTGCTTAGAGACTCTTCTATTTTTTAAGTAAAGATTAATAATTTGTATTTATTATAATTTGAGATTTCTACTTTTTCCAATCACAAAAAAAAAAAAAAATAAATAAATAAATAAGGGTGTGATGAAGTTAAAAAAAAAAAATGAAGGCTGAGTTTTGTAGATTAGAGGAGTTTTAAAACTAACAAAAAGTTATCATATTTTGTAGGGAGGTAGTGAGTAGAAGTAGGAATTCAAATCAACGTAAAAGTAGCAGTTTATTAGAAGTAGGAAGACATTTTAACGTAAAAGTATGAATTTGTTATTTTTGTCAATTTACTATTTTAACCCCATTTTTAAATTTGAGGTAAGGGTATTTTTGACAGTAAAAAAAGCAATAACTAACTTTCTTTTGCCAAGTTACTATTTTAACCTCATTTTTAAGTTGTTGGTTAATTAATTTAGGGGTATTTTTGACAGTAAAAAAAACAATAACTAACTTTCTGAATCCTCTTAATATATACAGATATAAACGATAGTTACATTTGTGCTTATACCCAATAATGAGTAGTCAAGTTATAATTTGAACTTCTTATCATTGCTTATGAAACCCAAATCGCCTACGCAACACATAGTTTCCAATCCAATCAAATTCAACGATCATAATCTCCCCCAATTTAATTATGACATCATCATCAAGGCCCACAACCCACTACCAGTTTTGCTTTGATACAATTTGTCACAACTTAAGAAAAGCACTAACGTTGAAATGATCAGACAAAATGTAAATGATTCTTTCCTTTTTTTTTAATATATATTAACGTGTATAGTGTTGTGGGCTGTAGGCCCAACTAGTTTACTTGTTGGGCCTAAAGCCCAACAAGTAAACTAGGAATATACATGAGTGTGCCTTATTCTGAATAATTTGTTAATAAAAAATCTTCACCCACTTCTTTCAGCTAGATTTGATGTGGGCTTTAGGCCCAACTGCACTCATATGCCTCCTATATAAAGGCATACTCATCTATATTCCTAACTGAGAAATACAATATAATTATTCAGTATTTCTAACAATAGAATTTTACACCATTTTTTATTTTTAAATCTATCTTAATTGATGGATCGGCAATCATCCTTAACCAAAATATTTTTAAATGGTTGATGTTGTAGCCATCAAGATTGATAGGATATATACTTCCGCGTATAGTAGTGCATGAATTTGGAGTGAACTAAAATATATATATTTTTTAAATGTTTCTGTGGCTATTCAAATAAATAGTACACAATAAATGATTGAAGTTCTAATAAACACACTTGTCGTAAATGATAAACCCACTTGTCGTAACACAATCCGACGCTCAAACACACGTAAAGGCTGTGTTCCTGAGCCTCCTTCACATGACATACAAAAATATAGATACCTCTATTGCTTCCTTTGAATTAGAAAGACTCCAAATTTCACAACCGAAAGGCCATCTCTTCTAGCATACTTCAAATTATCTCCAATGGCATTAAAGCTACTTCATCTTCTCTTGGTTCTCTCGTTCATAGGTACATCAAAACAATTGCACCCACATAATTATATTTTTCGTTCTTTCCTTTTCTTCTTAATATATCTTGTAGTTCTTTTTGCATCAGGATATTATTCTAACACTTCTAAATTCTTGGGAAAATTTTCAGGTGTTGATGCTGCCATTTTTACTTTACAAAACAACTGTGGGAACACCGTGTGGCTGGGGATCCAAGGCGGAGAAGGAAAAGCTCCACTAATGAATGGTGGTCTGCGGCTAAGACGTGAAGAAACTATGAATATCAGTGCCCCAGAAGGGTGGTCGGGCCGGTTCTAGGGCCGCGGTTTGTGTTCATTTGATCAGTCAGGCAGTGGAACATGCATCACTAGAGACTGTGGTGTCAAATTACAATGCTCCGGGGCAGGCGGTGCACCACCTGCTACGCTTGCAGAGTTCACCCTAGATAGTCCTGTGGATTATTATGGTGTTAGCCTAGTTGATGGCTATAACATGCCTGTCTCAATAATCCCTTTGGGTGTTTCAAGCTCATGTAAGCGTGCTACGTATGTTTCTAACTTGAACCATGTTAGAAATACTAAACAATTGTATTGTATTTCTCAATGAAAGAATATACAAGAGTGTATCTTTATATAGGAGGCATATGAGTGTAGTACAAGTAATCTAGTGTGCTATACAAGTAAATTAGTTGGGCTTAAATCCCACAACACTATACACGTTAACAGCCCCCCTCAAACTCAAGGTGGATGTGAGACCAGCTTGAGGTTGTCAACTAAATCACGAAGGCGTCCTTTAGGATGTGACTTGGTGAAGATATCTGCAAGTTGATCTTTGGAGGAGACGGAGAAGAGCTGGAGAGCACCATGGACAAGATGAAAACGGATAAAATGACAATCAATCTCGATGTGTTTAGTCCGTTCATGGAAGACATTATTGTGAGCAATATGAATGGCACTCTGGTTGTCACAATAAAGAGGAGTAGCAGAGGATGTGGACACACCTAGGTCCTTAAGAAGCCATCGTAGCCAAAGGAGCTCAGATGTGGTATCAACAAGGGCACGATATTCTGCTTCAGTACTGGAGTGAGCCACATGGGTTTGTTTCTTGCTTCGCCAAGAAATCAGAGAAGAACCAAGAAGAAAGCAATAGCCAATGGTGGACCTGCGATCAGTGGAATCTCTTGCCCAATCAGCATCAGAAAATGCACGGAGAATAAGAGAAGACTAAGCAGAGTAGAAAAGACCATGGAAGAGAGTTCCCTTTAAGTATCGAAGAATGCGCAGAACAGCAGCATAGTGAGTCGATCGAGGAGCAGACAGATACTGGCTCACCTGGTGAACAGCATAGGAGATGTCTGGATGAATGACAGTGAGATAAACTAAGCTGCCGACCAAGCGTCTGTAAAGAGAGGGATTAGACAATGGTTTCCCTCCTGAAGGAGTCAGATGCGCATTAAGCTCGACTGGAGTGTCAACAGTCTTGCTATCAATGAGTCCAGCTTGAGACCAGAGTTCAGAGGCATACTTGACTTGAGTAATATAAAGTCCATCTGTAGAATGAGTGATTTCAAGACCCAAGAAGTAACTGAGATGTCCAAGATCTTTCATCTCAAATTGCTGACTAAGAAAGTCCTTGAGTTCTTGAATGCCACTAAGGCCATCACCAGTTATGATCATATCATCCACATACAAGAGAAGTAGAATAGTGCCTTTGTCAGTGCGACGAAGAAATATGGCAGAATCATAATGACTGGCCATGTAACCCAAGCGAGAGATGGTAGAGCTGAATTTGGCAAACCAAGCTCGTGGAGCTTGTTTAAGGCCATAAAGTGCACGTCGAAGGTTACAAACCTTATTTGATTCAACAGAGAGACCAGGAGGAGGTTGCATATAAACTTCTTCACTTAAATTCCCATTAAGGAATGCATTTTTGACATCCATCTGGAAAAGGTCCCATTTACTGGCAGCAGCAACAGCTAAGAGGGCACGAACAGATGAGATACGTGCAACCGGAGCAAATGTCTCTTCATAATCAATCCCATACTCCTGTGTAAAGCCTTTTGCAACAAGATGTGCTTTGTAGCGCTCAATGGACCCATCAGAGCGAGTCTTAATCTTGTAGATCCACTTACAACCAACCACAGATTTCCCAGGAGGGAAAGTCACCAAATCCCAAGTATGGTTTTTAGATAATGCATCAAGTTCCTCTTTCATTGCAACCTGCCATAAAGGGTCAGTGAAAGCCTCACGATAGGTGTGAGGCTCGTGCAGTGTAGCAAGAGCAGTGTAACAATGATAGTCAAGTAAATGTGCAGGAATGGATCTTGCCCGAGTTGAGTGACGAGGTGGAATGTCTTGTGCAAGATCTTCAGGCGGAGCAGGAGCAGGTGACCCAAGCTCAAGGTTGGGGTTGGATTGCTCGTCTTCAACCTGTTCATTAAAGGGTGAACTAGGAAAGGGATCAATGATATCTGGTGGTTGGACTGAGAAGTCTACATGAGAATCAGGAGCAACTACAGGAGGATCAGGAGCAGTTACAGAAGGAATATGTGCCTCGTCTGGAAAAAGATCTAAAACAGAGGAGGAAGATAGGGAGGCACGAAAGTGAGAGAGCTCGACAAAGAGGCGATGTTCCCAAAAGACAACATTACGGGAGACACGAAGACGATGAGAAACAGGATCATAACACCGATACCCTTTTTGAGTTTCGCCATAGCCAAGAAAACAACAAAGCCTTGACCGAGGTTCAAGTTTGTTATGCTCATGTGGCTGAAGGACAATGAAACAGGCAGAACCGAAAGAGCGAAGGTGATGATAATCTGGAGATGACCTAAAAAGGCGCTCATATAGAGTTTGATTTTGGATGACAGGACTGGGAATGCGATTAATAGCATGAACAGCATGGAGTGCAGCTTCGCCCCAAAAAGGAGCAGGAACTTTGGCAGAGAGAAGGAAAGCACGAACAATATCAAGAATATGACGAAGTTTTCGTTCGGCTCTACCATTTTGCTGAGAGGTACCTAGACAAGTTAGTTGATGAATAGTGCCATATGAATGCAAAACAGCATGGAAAGCATATTGAGTGTACTCAAGAGCATTATCAGATCGAAAAATTTTGATACGTTTGGAAAATTGAGTTTCAACCATTTTTGCAAAATTAGAATATACTTGCAATAATTCAGAACGATGTTTCATATGAAAAATCCAGCTATAACAGGAATAATCATCAACAAAGACTACAAAATATCGAGATCCACCAATACTAAGAACAGAGGAAGGTCCCCAAACATCAGAATGAATTAGGTTAAAGATATTAGTGGAAATTGATTCACTAGTATTGAAAGGCAAAGCTGGTTGTTTTCCTAATTGACATGAAAAACAATCAAAATTTTCTGTGGACACTGAGCCTAACAAACCTCTAGAAGTCAAGTGTTGTACCCGAGAGGAGGATGCGTGACCAAGTCGGGCATGCCAAAGTGCAAGGGAAGGAATAAAAGAAACTGCAGCAGCTGCAGCAACAAAAATATGAGCAACAAGTGGAAGACGAAGGTTGTCCACGGGAAACATACGTCCAACTCTAGGACCGGTCACAAGCTCCTGTCCCGTCCTCGGATGCTGCACAATACACCCAGAATAATCAAAGATAATGCGATAACCCAACTCAGCTAATTGTCCCACAAAAAATAAATTGTAAGAAAGGTCAGGAACATTAAAAACTCCAGGAACTGAGAGGTTGGAGGTCGAAACAGAACCTATATTATGACCAGACATTGTGGAACCATTTGCTGTGCGAATATTAAGAGGGTGTGGTGCAGGTTGAAGTTTAGAAAATAGGGACGAGTGAGGTGTCATGTGATTGCAACAAGCAGAATCCATATGCCAAGAGGAAGGATACATACCAGATAAAACTGAGAGAGAAGAGGAATAAGATGCATTACCAACCATACGAATGACATTAGCTATGATGTTTACAATGTCATCTTTGGAAATGGTGAAAGTGGATCCAGAAGACTGAGACTGTGCAGTGACAGAAGCCATTGGTTGGACACTCTCAGTGTTAGCAACAGTAGCAGCAGAATTTGATTTGTTGTGATGATAGCAAGTCTCAATATTGTGGCCAAGACGTTTGCAAAAATTGCAAAAACGTTTGCTGGATTGTCGGCGACCATTATTGCAACAAGAAGAAGACCTGTCCTTATTCTTCATTTAGAAGCAAAATATGCAGAAATGGACTGCAAAAATGAAATCTACGTGAAAAACTGGGTAAGGAGCACGTGATGTCAGTAGATGACGTCACTAGGGCTGACGTCAGCAGGTGTAAATCAGGCGCGTGCAGGCGCATGGTGGCCCGTGGTGGTGCGTGAAGAGGCTTGTCTGCGCGTGGAGCGCGTGAGCTTAAGCGCAGAATCTTTAGGCGGCGCGTGGAGGCGCGTGCGGTGTCCGATGGCTTCGAGGTTTTAACGATTGTGTAGATCGGCGCAAGACGATCTTAGTGGTACCTCCAGAAATTTAATCGGACCAATATTCGCGGCGGTGATGCAAAGGACAGTGGTCTTTGCAGTGTGAAACTCCTCAACGGCAGCGGCTGCAGGTCTGGAACCCAAGGACGACGGCTGGATGATGTCAGAGGTTCAATGGCGAAAGGCTGCGACAGCTACTGTGACGGCAAAAGCAGTGTTGGGAATGGAGTAACACCAATAAAGACAAGACTGCTAAGAAAGGGTCAGAGCAGTAGCTCTGATACCATGTTAGAAATACTGAACAATTGTATTGTATTTTTCAATGAAAGAATATACAAGAGTGTGCCTTTATATAGGAGGCATATGAGTGTAGTACAAGTAATCTAGTGTGCTCTACAAGTAAACTAGTTGGGCCTAAAGCCCACAACACTATACACGTTAACAAACCAACGCTGCCCAAATGGCTTGGAAGTGAGGAGAAATGGACGTGTTGTTGCATGCAAAAGTGCATGTTTGGCATTCAATAGGCCTCAGTATTGTTGCACTGGACAGTACAGCAATGCTCAGACGTGCAAGCCTACAAGCTATTCGAATGTGTTCAAGGCTGCTTGTCCTACTGCTTATACGTATGCCTATGATGATCAGACAAGCCTTTTTACTTGTGATGGAGCTGATTACTTGATTAGGTTTTGTTAAATTTTATGCAAAAAGAAAGAAATCTATGCATATGCACATATATAGATTATACTTTCTGCATAGATTATACTATTGCAAGAGAGGCTGCTGGTTTCTTTTCTTTTCTTTTCCTTCTCTCCTCAAATTGTCTTTAAATTTTAGTAATTCTGCAAAAAAAAAAAAAAAAAACGGGAAGATTCCCTTATTCATGATCCTCATGTTTCTTCCTTGGATGTATTGACATGTATTGTCTTATTAATATATATATATATATATATATATATATATAATTATGTATTTTTTGGAAATTTTAGCTAAAGAAAATCATACTTGGTTCCCCTTAAATTGAAAATCATCTCCCAAGAAACCCAAAATTACTTGCAAACAAAGTAAAGAAAAAAAAAACTTTCAATTAAAGTGGCTATCTAACCCTTCTGTGTGGCTGGCTGGTGACCCCTTTCCAAAACAAAAACAAAAAATCATTTTTTTATTAACAAATTACACAAACAAATCTTTTGATTATATTTTGGAGCGAAATCTAGTTCTGATTATATTCATGATTGAAAATGTCCATCCCATCGTTGTAATAATTGTAATAGTAAGTATAACCACTATATAAACAAATTGGTAAACTATTAATTTTCTAGTTCTTTCCGGCCTTTAGCACATTTCAAAAATATTTAACAATTGTATGAAGTCTAGATGTTGAACATTAAGTTGCATTTTGATATATCTTAAATGATTGAGTTGAAATGAATTAAGAAATATTTATTTGCATTTTTTACTTTGATTATATTTTGTTACAACTTAGTAGATACTAATTTTATTGTTCATCTAATAATTTATTTTTTAAATTTTAGCATTTTTTTTTCTTGGATTTTTTTTTTTTTTTCATTTTTTGGCTCCCCTAAGCCAAATTTTTGGCTCCATCCCTGGTCATGTATTGTTTGTCAAAGGCTTGTGTTTCAAAAAGTTGATGGATTTGTGAGGGAATTTCCTGTCAAAGTATGTGTTTATTTAATTCACATAATATTTAAAAGTGGTAGTGGTGTTTACTATTTAAATGTCTCACTCCACAAATCAAGATAAGAAATTTAGTGAAAAATAATTACAAAAATAATGTGATATGATGTATATCTTCAAAAATATAAAATTAAGTACACTTTTACGTGAAATGACCTCTTCAATTTCACAAATAAAAAAATAGGGTCTTAAATCTAATTTGGATAGACAAGCACTTAAAGTTGACAAGCACTAATCGCATTGTAGATTATCTTTTAGAAAGGTGCATTTCGTTTCTTTTCCTTCCAAAAACTAAGAGTGGTAGTGGTGTATAAGTGAGCAGGGTTATTGCCTTATTTTGAAAAGGGACCATATTAGAAAATTATAATCAAGAAGAAAAATGACTATTAATTTTTCTTCCCATTTTGAAAAGAGGACTCTTGGGGTAGGTTTAAAATTAGGCTTATTTAGCTTATATATAACTTATATAGCTTTTAACTCTTATTTGACATTTCATCAATTTTATTTTATTATTTTGGTTTAAATGCTTCCCACACCTATCTCTATAGATATAGAAATTGCCTTGACAAGAAAATAGACTTTCGATGGAAATTAGAAATTAAAAAAATTAAAAAAAAAAAAAAAACAATGTACATCATTCTTCTCTTTCCCTTCAAGAATCCAAAGGTCCCTCTAATTAAGTGTTTTCTTTTAACTAATAAAAATCTTAGAACTTCAAAAAACTACTAAACAGTATATAAATAGACCACTTATATTATTTATATAAAGAGTACTAGTAGTGCTACGCATGCTACGGTACACAAAAATATTTAATGTTAAAGTATAATATATTATGGGGAAAGCTAAGCTATCATTGCTTGTTATATATATATATATTAGGATGATTAAGATTTAAAGAGGTACGCAAAAATATTTAATGTTAAAGTATAATATATTATGGAGAAAACTAAGCTATCATTGCTTGTTATTTAAATATATATATATATATATATAAATATATATATTAGGGTGATTAAGATTTAAAGAGCAAGAAGAATATTTATATTGGACCGTTTTTCACAATATTTCTTATGTGATTGTTCAGTAGCTAATAGAGAAGGGAGAGAGGAATTGGACTAGTTCACATCTACATCATGAATGATTGAAATCCACATGAAATTGAAGCCATTTCTTTTACTAACTAAAATTTGAAAGGGTGATACGAAATCAATCTATGTTCCAAGATTCTATACATAGTTAATCCAATTGTCACAATTAGAAGTTCAACTCTATATCAAAGCCCCAGTTCATATCATTGCTCTATTTTTAGTTTGAAGTAGTATTGCTTGGAGATCTGCATAATCTAACCCAACACACCATTCCAACCTCACTTGAGAGTCCATTTGGTTAGAGGAGTAGAAAAGTGAGATGATAAAAAATGAGAAAAAGGTAAAAAACTGAGATAATAGAAAAGATTTAGTTTTCTCTCATTTGTGTTTAATTGAGAGGATAGAAAACTTGAGAGAGATGGAAAACTATGAAAAATGATGTTAGTATAAATTTATAATTATGTCTCTATTAAATAAAACAAAAGGCAATACAATTTTTTTATACACATTTATTTATTACAAAAAATTATGCATGGACATTTCACTTTTTTTTTTTTTGAATTATTATTTTAAAGGCACAAACCAGATTAGAAAACTGGTTAAAAATAAATAAATAAAGAAAGAAAGAAAGAAAAGAGAGGAAGGAAAATAAAAACAAAAGAAAGAAAAAGAAAAAAGTGGGATTATAAAAATAAAAATAATAATAAAAAAAATTCCTGAAACAACATGAATGTCTAACAGAAAGAAAAAATAAATAAAAGTTTGTAGAAAAGAATGTACACATTTTGGGCGGCTCATGTTAGTGAGCTTTTCCCCATAATTTTCTCCCTAGAGGAGAAAACACCTAAACTCCACCACATTTTTTTCCACTCCCTATTCCAACCAAACACCCATTAAGACTTCTTTCCCTCCTAAATTTTTCATCTTCCCTAAAATCTCTCCAAACAAACACACGCTAAGGGTCGTAGACAATTTCAATCTCTATGGTCAAACAAACACTGGGTCCAACTTTTTCCTAGAAAATGGTTGTTAGATGTGTAAGGTGAAAGTGAAACAAAAATCCACCTGATTAACTTGAGCCAACCAACATATATATGCATACATGGGATTTTTTTGGTTTATGTAGCTACTTGTGATTGGCCTATCTTCTCTTTTCTTTTTTGCTTTTTTTTCTTTTTTAATATTATAGAGAATCTTTCTAAAGAATAGCCATTTGGACTCGCCGCCTCCAATCAGTAAAACCTACAAAAAAACTAACCCCACCCCCCAAAATTATTCAAGGGCATTCACCCCTAACAAGCTAAGCAACTTATGATTGCTCTGTCTATCACCTTAACACACCCTTATACCTAATTTGTAAAATCGGTAACGCCTAATCCCCCAAATTTCATTTCTCTTTCACCTCTCTATCATTGCCGTGATGTTGCTCTTCTATTCTATCTTTTGACTCTCATCTCTAGTCTCATCATTGCCACCCAACAGCCATAATCATTATGCATGCCTCTACTCTCTCACTCCCCAAATTTGGTCTCTTGCACTCTTCTCATTTCTCATCAAGGCCTGTCATAATTAGCATGCTACCACAACAATGAGATGAAAGCAAATCTGTATCGCACACGATCACTCGATACAATCTATTTTATCCATGGCTTTAAAAATCGAACAGGGGGTAAATCACCAATATACATACCCTTGTAGAAATGCTATATTCAGTCATCACCAACCTCAGTCGAAATTTTCTAATAGAAAGGCATTAGTTTTGAGTCAAATCAACATTCAGAACACTGCAATTAGGCAGAAGTGTTTATGTACGTTTCAGCCACATTATAATGCGAGAAGATATAACCATGGTAAATGAGTCTATTTTAGCTACAGAGAACTACTGTCATGTTGAATTCATAGAAATCTTAAGTTTTAACTCATCCAAAATCCATTTGCAAATTAACCACCACCAACTTCTTACAAGAGGGGGGAAAATGTTTTTAATTACCTGTAATACAAAAAAGGTTTTGTACAACAATATTCCTGAAAGTCGAAGGTTGTGACCATGTCAGACATTAACCAACAGTAAATATTATACCCCAAGAAAGAGAGGGAGGGTGGTGGAGGAGTATCACCTAAGCTATAAAATGCAGCAGCCCATGTGGCACAAGGTCAGAGGAGACAATCCTATCAAGAACTGCAACAGCTGAATCTCCGTACAGGTTCAACTGGCTCCTGACCAGGGACAACAATATTTGTTCCCGTGAGAAGTGATGAATTTCCTCCAGATTCATGTTCATCATTGGCAACAAGAGCCTTCTTGCTGATGATTCGATAGATTTCTGTGAGGATTGTAAGGAAAGCTGATTCAACATTAGTGGCCTCAAGGGCTGATGTCTCCATGAAGAAGAGGTTCTCCCTAATTCCTCTAACCACTTATCTACATGATCAAATGATTGACGCTTGCTGATGTCATAGACTAGCATCGCCCCCACTGCACCTCTGTAGTATGCACTAGTCAGTGCTCTGTATCTGAGATTACCACCGAGAATGTGAGCAGAACATATTAAAAATCTATAAAATTATGGATTGGCCATAATTGTAAAGATTCACCATGTGAACCAAGTAGCCATAACAGTAACAAATCATATTTAACCACTCACTCTCTTTCTAACTGAAATAATGCCTAGTCCAACCTTTATCTGGGATTACCACCAAGAATGTGGGCATTGCAACTTGCAGCCAGGACAAAAAAAAGTTACAAATCTGGCTTGAATATAATAGTGCTGAATCATGATGTGAATAATGAATCATATGTAATCCCTCTCTTTCTCTTTCTCTCTTCCCCCCATGCTGAAACAGTCCAGTCCAGTCCAACCTTCTTCTTCTTCTTTTTATAAGAGTCTAGTCCAACCATTTTTAATTACCATTGTAAGTCCTGCTCTCTATTGCATCCCATCAAAAAAATTACCTAGTATTTTTAGTCTCCACTTATTAAAGAAATCTGTATTGCCCTCAGTGATAAATTATTACACTAGCTTACAACTTTTCACTAGGGCTATCGCTGATCTTCTCTAACTAACGAATGACCCTACCATCTCACTTAGCAGTGTCAGATACTCAGATTCTAGCATCCCTGTTTTCATGACAGTCATCACTTACCTCAGCAGGCTTTAGTTTAGAACACAATTGATTCTCTATCACCAGAGTTTACTCCAGAAACTGTAGCTCTTTTATCCCTAATTGGTATCACAGAGCACTATATCACCTCCAATCTCAACCAATATCTTACTGTATCTTCTGCTTATATTAACTCTCTAATACATAGGGCAACTGTACACAATTATTAGGCCCAACTCACTGATCGACATACATTCATATATAATTTATTGACACCCCAAAGGACAATCATACTGGAAATGGGTTGCTCATTTGCAGTAAAGGATGACAGAAAGATTGCATAGACTTTTTTATATATGAAAACACGCAAGAAATGGAGAATATACAGAAGCCAATATATGGCATCCTTGTTTCTCATTGTGTTCATTAAGATCACAAACTTTGTGTAAAAAAAAATTGCAATAACTATAGTGAAAATTAATAACTCAAAGAAGCATGTACTTCCTTTCACACAATTTGCTACTTTAAAATAAGTACAAGCACATGCAGTAAAATAAATGCTTTTTATGTAATTTTATGATCAATATTGTACTACTGGTTGAAAATAAACCTTGATTTTATTAGATAAAGTTTATTTGTAAAGGGAAGTTAGTTTTTAACAATTTAATGTGTGTGAAGAACATATAGAAATGTAATCTAATCATAGCATGCATGTTAAGAACATATAGAACTATAGGATTTTCAAAATATGAATTCAATACAATATGTTGTTTTATTTATTAGTTTTTTGTGAGAAGGAATAAGAGACTTAATGTTGCCAGAGCCAGCTCAACTATAAATGCTACTGATGCAATTGCCTAAGGCCCCCAAATAAAAGAAGGCCCCCACTTGTTAAAAAAAAAAGAATTGTATATATAATATTTATCTATATATTTTAATTACAAAAACCTTTTTCTTTTAATCCTTTTATTGGTCAATAGAATGCATTAAAAAGGCCCATTGTATCTTAAAATATAGAAGATTAAAAAGGCCCATTATATCACTATTTCAAATTTATTTTTTAATCTGCACAATGCCACAGCTCACACAGTTGATAGCAATGACAGGATAACACACTGGTACATAGGCACTGCACAAAGGCCATAGCCATAACACAGCTCATAGCTAGCTGGCTGGCTGGCCCATAGACACTAACCCACAGCCCACACTCAATCTCAATGTATACTCATAGCATAGGCACACACCTGCTACACTGTACACCTATTTTTTAGACAACTACTTTATACTTTATCAATTATTATAAGTTATCACAACAACTTATAATTTGATGCATATTATATCAACCCATTTATATTATAGTGATACTAATTTGTTGTACTTAATTATGTATATAGATGAAAAGAAGGCCCCTACTTGTTTAAAAAAAAAAGAATTATATATATAATATTTATCTATATATTTTAATTATGAAAACCTTTTTTTTTTAAATCCTTTTATTGGTCAATATAGTGCATTAAAAAGCCCCATTGTATCTTAAAATACAGAAGATTACAAAGGCCCATTGTATCACTATTTCAAATTTATTTTTTTAATCTGCACAGTGCCACTGCTCACACAGTTGATAGCAATGACAGGATAACACACTGGTACACAGGCACTGCACAAAGGCCATAGCCATAACACAGCTCATAGCTAGCTGGTTGGCCCACAAACACTAACCCACAGTCCACACTCAATCTTAATGTATACTCATAGCATTGGCACACACCTACTACATTGAACACCTATCTTTTAGACAACTACTTTATACTTTATCAATTATTATAAGTTATCACTCCAATTTATAATTTGATGCATATCATTTCAACCCATTTATATTATAGTGATACTAATTTGTTGTACTTAATTATGTATATAGATGAAAATACTCCAATTAATGTACTTAATTATTTAAAAAGGCTAGATTCTTTCCAAATGCATATATTGCTTATAGAATATTACTAACAATACCTGTTACGGTTGCATTTGTAGAAAAAAGTTTTTCAAAACTAATATTAATAAAATCATATTTAAGGTTTAGTATGTCACAAACAAGATTAAGTGGATTAGCAATATTATTAATTGAAAAAAAAATTAAAGGGACGTAAATACAAAAACTTAATTAGTAATTTTCCATCACAAAAAGCAAGAAAAATAAATTTAAAAAAAAATAAAAAACTGAATATATATTATTTAATTAATATTTAAATATATATAAAAAGGCCCACTTAAAATTTTTGCTTAAGGCTCCCAAAATTGTTGAGCCGAGCTTGAATGTTGCATCTCTAGTTTAGTTTGTGTTGTATATATAGATATATACAAGATAAGTTGTAACATACATACATACATGCATACATACATACATACATACATACATACATATATATATATATATATATATCAAAAGATGATTGTTGAAAGGTCAATAACCATTCAAATTAGATATACCAAAGGTGCTTATTGAAATGTTAGAACTCTTCATATTAGATATATATTAAAGGTGTTTATTGACTGAAAATATTTCTATTGAACGAAAAATGTGCCTATTGATCGAAAATGTGCCAATATATATATATAAAAAAAAAAATCTGCTTCTTGAATGAAAAAGTGTCTATTGACCAAAAATGTGCCTATTGAATTAAAAAGTGTCTTTTTAACGGTCATAATCCTTTGGGTATAAACAAGGGTTCATATTAATTGGTAACTTCTTCTCTTTCATCTTTCTTAGAAACACAAGAAACCTTTGAGTCTTCTCGAAAATTGCTATTTTTAAGTTTTTTTTTTTTTTTGGTTAAATTGTGAAAAGGTCCAGGAATCAAGCTACGCCAATGGTAGCAACAATTATACAGAACAATTTCTTCATTTGATAACTTCTTCTCTACTTTTCCTCTTTCATCTTTCCTGAAAACAAAAGAAACCTGTGGATCTTCTCCAAAATTACTAATTGTAAGTCTTTTTTTTTTTTTTTGTTAAATAGTGAAAAGGTCCGAGAATCAAGCTACGCCAATGGTAGCAACAATAATACTGAACGGTTTCTTTACACAGTTTACGAATGCTATTCTTCTCAGATTTCTCATTTTCTTCGCTACGCCTTACCAATGTTTTTCTTCCCAATGAATTTTTTTTTTTTAATATATATATCTTATGTGAAACGGTAAGTAGATATTGAAACTTAATTGGCAAAATGAAAAGGCACAATTTATTATAATAATGATGTTTTTTATTATGTAATATCCATAACTGACATTATAGGAGGATTAGTTGAATTATATATAACTCTAAGGTTGATAGGGAATACTACAAGATATGGTCACCATGACTGATAACCAATACTACTTGGTTTGCTTCCTCTTCTTGTTCCTCACAACTCTTTTGTTTCAATTTATTTTTAACAAGCTTCTCAAGCTTAAAACCCCTTGGGTCCGGGGCCATGCTGGGAAGTAGGGAAACCGCGGTGGGACATAACTTCCCAGCCCCGCAAAGGACACTAGTGGGATTTATTTGAGTTTTTTGATAGTTGCAAGCAATAGCACATAGTACATGGCATAGCAATAATATATGACGACCATGTAATATGGTTTATGGATGGGAGTTCCCATTCTACATGTTCTCGTGGGTTTGAACTCCTATAGTTATTGTTAATAGTTTAGGGGGGATAAATTATGAATTGTGCATTTGCATAGTTTATGGGAGTAAGTGTAAAAAATGGTCATAGTTTAAGGAGTAAAATATAATTTTTCTTGAAATGTTTAATTAATATAAAATAGAAAAACAAAAAAATTAAATAAAAATTTATTATAATAATGATTTTTTTATTATGTAATATCCTTAATTGACTGTATAGGATGATTAGTTGAATTATATATAACTCTAAGGTTGATAGAGAATACTACAAGCTATGGTCACCATGACTGATAACCAATACTATATGGTTGGCTTCCTCCTCTTATTCCTCACAACTCTTTTGTTTCAATTTATTTTTAAAAAGCTTCTCAAGCTTAAAACCTGCTGGATCCGAGGCCTTACTAGGGTGTAGGGAGACCACGATGAGTCATAGCTTCCTAGCCCTACAAAGGACACTAGTAGGTTTTATTTGAGTTTGTTGATAGTTGCAAGCAATAGCACATGTGGCACATGGCATAGCAATAATATATGACGGCTAGATAATATGGTTTGTGGATGGGAGTTCCCATTCTACATGTTCTAGATATAATTTTTCCGAAAATGTTTAATTAATATAAAATAGATAAACTAAAATTAAATAAAAAATTATTATAATAATGATGTTTTTTATTATGCAATATCCTTAACTGACTGTATATATAGGAGGATTGGTTGAATTATATATAACTCTTAGGTTGATAGAGAATACTACAAGCTGTGGTCACCATGACTGATAACCAATACTACTTGGTTTGCTTCCTCCTCTTGTTCCTCACAACTCTTTTGTTTCAATTTATTTTCAGCAAGCTTCTCAAGCTTAAAACCCATCCTAAAGTCCCTCCAGGCCCACCAACTTTACCAGTTATTGGTCATCTCCACCTCATTGGGCCATCAGTTCACAAATCCTTGCAGAAGCTCTCCACCCAATATGGCCCTATTTTCAATCTCCGCCTTGGTTTCGCTCAATGCATTGTGGTTTCTTCGGCCTCAGTGGGCACTGAAATATTTAAAACTCATGATCTTTCTTTCGCTGAACACCAAGAGATAGCTTTCTCAGACAAGTTTCCGTATGCAAACTCTGGATTTTTCAATGCACCATATGGTGATTATTGGCGGTTCATCAAGAAATTGTGCATGACGGAACTTCTTTCAACTGGACAGCTTGAAAGATCTCGGGCGGTTCGAGAGAAAGAACTTTCACGTTTTTTGCAAAACATTTTTGAGAGTGCCAAGCGGAAAGAGGTTGTTGATTTGGGTGTTGAGCTTATGAAGCTAACAAATAATATGTTGTGTAAGATGGCGGCAAGCACAAGTTGTTCAGAGAAAGGTGATGAAGCTGAAAAGATTAGAAAGATAATGAAAGACGCCTTTAGGGTTGGTTCAAAGATATTTTTTGGAAATATGTTGGGACCCTTTGGTATATTGGCTTTCTGGTCGATTGGAAAGCAAGCCATAAGAGAACAGTTAAGGATTGATGAGCTCTTGGAAGGGATGTTGAAGGAGCATGAAGATCAGATTGGGAAGAAAGAAACTCAAGATTTTATGGATATATTATTGAAGGTGTATCAAGAAGGCAAGACTGAGGTTAAAATGACCAGAATCGATATCAAGGCCTTTTTAGCTGTAAGTGTTATTTTTTTTTTTAAGGCCTTCAATTTACGGCTAGTTCCCTTTCTTAGTTTATAGAAACAACAGATTGAAGGTAAAAAAAATTCTATTATGCCGTGCTTTTACGTTATTTTAATTCAATCCATTAACCTTGGAAATTGTTAAATTGGCCTAAAAGGGAGAAAAAAATAGAGTTCCAAAACCATGACTCATTGGAGATAACACACACACACATATATAGACACAAACACACATTTTAGACATCCAATTCACATTCGTCCATTTCAAAGACACTGAAGAAATGAAGAGTTTTACTAGGGACACCAAATTTTACACACACACAAAAAATAAATAAATAAATAAATAAATTTGCACGGGACTCATATTTCAGTTTACTTGAAATACGCTACAATATAAAAGCTGTGAGAGGGCGTGGACTTCTTTTGTGCAATTTGAGTGCGTCTGTGTGTATATATATAGGCAAGACTTAGGTACAGTATTTAAGTGCTGTTCCTTAGGTTCCTCTCTTAAAATTTTGCTATATGGATTTTTTCACATAGGATGGAAGCGTATTTTTTAGTTAAGTAGCCACATGGCTAAATCTTAAAAAGGGAACCTAAGGTACTGTATCTAAGTTTTGTCCTATATATATATATATATATATATTGTGAGTAGGGTTGGCAAATTTTAGCCAAATCCGTTAACCCAACTATAACCCACCTATTTGTGTATGTTCTGACCCCCAATTAAACACTTGGGGTAAATGGGTCTTAATGGATAAATCCACTAAGTACCCACTAAACCATGTAAAACTCAATACGTTAAAAAGAAAATAAAACATAAATCCCTAACTTAACCTAGCAACCAACGGAACCAACCTAGTTGCTAGACATCCTTTGTTCTTTTTTCTCATTGATTTTCTTGGGGTTTGTTTTTCACATTTCCATAGCTCAATTTCATGAAAATTTTTTGATTACCTCTTGATTCAGTTGGGAAAGAAGAGAAAAATTAGTTGAGAAAATTTTGGTTAAATTAAGAGATAGAGAATTCTCTAGAAGAAGAGCACATTTTGCTCAACAATTGGTTGATATTTTCTTGTAATTGATTCATGTTCGACGCCTTCTCAATCTTTTCAAGAGGTTCTGAATTTTTTTTATTCTTTTATTTTATTTTATTATTGACATGTTTTATTTTAGAGAAAATGTGGTAAGAAAAATGTGAAACTTTGTCAATCTGAGAAAACATATCAAAATAAAGCCTACTCTAAATTTAACTCGAGTATTTGAGTGATTTTCACTCTTAAATTGGAACTGTGTGTAAGATCGAAGTCAAAAAGTGAATTTTTTTTTTTTTTTTAGTTTTCTTAGAAACCCATTAGTGTGTGAAGTTTACTTTTGTTTTCTAAGTTTTATCAGAATGAAATAGTGGATATTTCAGTATTCTCAAAAACAACTGTGGGTATTTTGGAAATTTTGTTTTGTTTTTCTAAGGATTTTTGGAAACCAAACATTGGGTGAAATTTTCTTTTATTTTTCTTATTTTTTTTGAAAACGTATATTAATTTTTTTTTTAAAAAGGTAAAAATATAGTGGGTGTTTAGGTAATAATTATTTTTAGTTAAATATATTTTGGTAATTTACAAGTTTTTGTTATTTGTAAGTAAATATATAAATATATAAATCTAATAATGGGTTATATGGGTGGGTTGAGTCCTGCCCAAATTATAATGAGTTAGGTGGGTAATGGATATTTAATTTATATTTATATGGGTCACAAATGGATAAATGGGTGATTGAGTACATGACTTATTTATGACCCAACCCAAAAGCTACCTAACATGCCCAAATATTGCCACCCCTAATTGTGAGTGTGTACATCCACAGATAATGGAGGGAAAAACTTGTCAGAGACCCTGCACCTGTTAATCCAACACTTTGCATACCATACATGTACTTTCCTTTATCACAAACATCCATGTCAAGACTTTCCTTATGCCTGCACTTACCTATCTAAAAAGAAAAATATGTTAGAGAACTTCAAGTAGGACTATGCTTCACAGAAACTGTGACAAGTTTTTCATAGTAATACGTGACAAACAGTTTATATAAGTTTAAGTTAACCTTGAGTTCAGTATGAATTAAATTAATTGCAAGAAATTTTTTTTAACAAGTTCAAGCATACAAATTAGTGATTTATCTACATTTGGCTCAACTCTTACTATGTTCTCTCATCTACTCAAATGTTGCACTTTTACTAGGATCTTTTTGTCGGAAGTACTGGTACCACATCGGAGGTCATTGTGTGGACAATAACTGAGCTCATCAACCATCCTTCTATATTCAACAAGGTTAGAGAGGAGATAAATTCAGTGGTTGGTAGTACTAGACTAGTTGACGAATCAAATATTGAGAATCTCCCCTACTTGCAAGCAGTTGTAAAAGAAACACTACGACTATATCCACCATTGCCTGTGACAACAAGAAAATGTCGTCAAAGTTGCGAAATTGGAGGCTTTGAAATACCCCAAGAAACCGTGGTGTTAATCAATATGTATGCCATAATGAGAGATCCAGATTTATGGAACAATCCAAATGAGTTCCAACCAGAGAGATTTTTGGTTTCCTCTGAAAAACAAGAAAGTGCGAAATATAAACACGATGAAACCTTATCTTTTCTACCTTTTGGAGCAGGGAGGAGAGCTTGCCCTGGTTCAAAGTTAGGATTGAGTATGGTACATATGGCAGTTGCAACCATCGTTCAATGTTTCAATTGGGAAGTGGTTGGAGATGGAGGAGAGAATAAGGCTAAGGTTAATACTGAAGTTTCAAAAGGCGCTTTTATTCACAAGGCTCATCCACTTAAATGCCTTCCAATTGTTAAATTCAACCCATTTGATTGTGTGATGTGAGTTTGTTTACTTCTAAAATAATGCATGTACTTCCTTTCACACAATTTGCTACTTTAAAATAAGTACAAGCACATGTAGTAAAATAAATGCTTTTTATGTAATTCTATGATCAATATTGAACTACTGGTTGAAAATAAACCTTGATTTTATTAGATAAAGTTTATTTGTAAAGGGAAGTTAGCTTTTAACAATTTAATGTGTGAAGAACATATAGAAATGTAATCCAACCATGGCATGCATGTTAAGAACATATAGAACCATAGGATTTTCAAAATATGAATTCAATAAAACGTAATTGAGTGATGTAACATTGATTAGAGTTACATCAAGTGTAACTTAAATCCAATCCATATATATATATATATATATATATAGAGAGAGAGAGAGAGAGAGAGAGAGAGAGAGAGAGTAATTTAGGTGACTCATGCAAGGTTGCCTTGAAGGCTGGTCCATAAATTGAAGACTAGCACAAACTGCAAATGCATTAATAGAAAAATGGTGCACTTATATATATATAGTCATTTTCCACTTGTTGTAGCATTTTAATACTTGGTAATTAAAATCAGTTAATTTGACAATATAAATGTAAAGATGTGTGAGTTAATATGGAAGATAAGAAGTTTCTTTTTTAGAAGAAGAAGATTAGTCAACAACTAATTTAGCCTTTTCCTTATGTCTTTTTGATATCTAATAATAACAACGAGGGAAAAGTCAAGAAAAACCCCATTTTGTGTGCTCATTAAAACCTTTAAAAATGTTAGGATCATATTCTTATGTAGTTTGTATATTCTGTGACAAAACGCACTTTACTTGTCGTTAGGTTCTAAAAGTTTATTGCGATTGGCAAACTGTGAGTACAAACTTGTCTATATGTGCTCAAGTAGATAAAGGTCAAGATTCAAGAACATACAAACTGTAGAAAGAAGTATTGGACATCTGCCTAGTTCAACCAATCAAGAATTGCATCTACAGAATTTTATGTTCGGCCCATTACCCCAAACCTGTCTATTTGAAGCCCAAAACGTGATTTGCTTGTTACACTATTTAAAGGACATTACAAGCTAACCTTAGTTTGGTTTTTGGAGAGAGAAGAGTGCATCTTGTGTCTCCAATTGTAGATCTAGGGTTTCTGTACCCAAAGCTCTCTCATATCTTTTACCAGAAATATTCCTTGAAGAAACTCAAGATTTGGTGTTGTAGAATTTGCTACCATCACTAGTCATCAAAGGTGCGAGAGATCTAAACCTTCAAGGTTGGTCTTGAAGTCACAAATTGAAGATTTTGTGTTGCAAAACCTTTGAGTGGAGTTTTAAAGTCATAAGCGTGGGAGCTTGTGTTTTCAGCAAGTCCATGAAAGAAGAGTCTGTGGATTTGGAGCTACACGTGGTTGTGTGAGTAAGTTACTACTGAAGGTAGTAATAAGTTTAGGGTTAAATCTATTGTAAAAACTTCAATTCTCTATCAGTGAATTTGTTTACCTTGAGAATAAACAGGTCAAATTCTTCCCAGGTTTTTATCTTGAGATAGTTTGTTTCATTAGTTTTCCTGGGTGATCATATCATTGTGTTCTCTAGTTTTCTGCATTGTATGATATGATATTTTACTGTTTAACCTAGATCTCATAGTTAACCTAAGTAACTACTTGGCTAATTCACTACGGTTTAACAATCTGTTTTAAAGGGTCTAAACAAACAAATACTTGTATTTGGATAGATCTAAGTGGATTCAATAATATCATAAAGTACTTTAAAGTACTTTTTCAAGTGGTAGAAGTGAAGACATAAAGACATGAAGTCTACACAAAGAAACAAGTGGTAAAAGCTGAAAATAGGTGTCTCGACACCTGACTCGATACACCTATCTATTGAGAATTAATGAGGCATGACACCTCATAATACCTCTCGATCTATTGAGCATAACAGATCTTGAATTCTCAAATATGATTTTTGGCCCAAGATGACTTGGCTTTTCTAGGGCTTCTAGGGTTTCGTTAGCGGCCCCAACATATCCCCGATCCATACCTTTGCAAGAATCTCAAAGGCCTCCTTTACTAAATCTCTAATCCTCACAGCTTCATCATTTTCATCTGAACATCTCATGCTCATGATCATCCTGCACGTAATATTGTTTGTAAGCTTCATTTGCTCGGCACCCACATCAACAACCTGTTTTTTCTTAGCACATTCAAGGACTTTATGTAGAAACAATGCAATTGCTTCTTGTCGTACACCATGTAATTGTTCAATCTTTTGGATTGAGCTGGTGAATCACCAATAATCACCATAGGGTGCCATGAAAAATCCATAGTTTCGGTATGGTAATTTATCAACAAAAGTGAAATGCAGCCGATATGCAAAAGCGAGATCATTGGTTTTAATATATTTCGGTGGCCATGGTAGATGTTGAAACAAGAAGGTACCTAGACGCACCAATGCAGAGATATAGGAGAGGGCCATATTTGGTCGAGAGGTTGTGCAAGGATTTGTACAATGATGGACCAAGAAGGTGAAGATGACCAATGATTAGGAGAGCTGGTGGGCTTGGAGGGAGGTGAAGAGGGTTCTTTCTACTGAGGGGTTTCTTGAACAAGGACTTGACTAGAAGAGTCAATAAGAACCAAAGGACCAAGCACATGGCATAGTATTGGTTATTAGTCATGATATTATGTGTTTCTCAGTTTATGGCTATACAAGTAACATATGTATAATTATTAACATATATATAATTTGTTGGGAAATTTTAGACCCCGGTCGATAGAATTAACAAATTTTAAACCCAAGTTGTTAATTAGATTTATTATGAATAAGACTTGTTAAGACAAACAACCATTAATATCATGTCAAAATCATGCAGCGGAAAAATAAATAAGACAAGATATGATAACCTAGGAAAACCAATGAAACAAACTAGTTTCACAGTAAAAAAACTTGGGGGGAAACCTTCCCAAAAGGCAATCCACATAGTAAAGAGAAGTTTCAGATCTAGTACAAAACTTTTGTCCCTAGACTTTACAATCCATGTAAATGAACTTACAGTAGAAACCTTCTACTGCTTCAAAACCTCTGAACTCTTCAATATATGAACACCATCTTTTTTGATACACGAATCCCAGTACGTGACTAATCAAAGATGCACGGCTCCCTGTACGTGACTCACTCACCAACTCGAGGAAGAAGAATGTTGACTGCAAAATTCTTCACTTCATCAATAATGAAGATCAAGAAGCACTTGGTTACAAAACCTTAAGGCACAAAGTCATAGTAGCTTCTTTCAGTGAGAATAAGGCATTGGTCACCTTTTTGCATATGTTCTCCTTGTATTCTCTTGTGTGACGGCTTCTAAAATAAGCCTTATATATGTCTAAAGTTGTAAGAAAAGAAACCCTACACATACATGTCAGCATGGGCCGAAAATCAGATCTGGAAATCTGAATTTCGTAATTCACGATAGATACCTCGATAGATAGTATCTGTCGAGCCTCATTAAACCTCGATAGATAGCTATCTGTCGAGAAGCTGTCGAACTTTAATGAATCAGCACTTCTTCACTTGTTTCTTGGACAGATTTGCATGACTTCAATACTAGACTTGAACTCTTATTCTTTGAAGTATTAAACACATCTTAGATCTATCCAATTACAAGTAAAGTGCGTTTTGTCAAAAAATTAGTCAATTACATAAATATTGACATATGTTCCTAATATCAAATCACTTATGTTCTTACATAATTAATAGAGTTTACCGCTAAATTAATTTGGAAAATATCTTCTCCCACCCATTACGTGTCAGCTCAATTGAGTATTGACATGTACTTTTAGTCACACAACTTATTTAATAATAGTGGGTTTCAGTTAACTTGATTGATAAAATCTCTTATGATTGAATAAGAGATTTGAGATTCAATTACTGTCTACACCAAAAATCGATTGGTGTTTTGGTCCAATAATAAAAAGCAAAATTACAAAAGCGGACATCATAAATTAAAACTCTATAAAATAAATAAAAATAAAAAAATAAAATTATTTAATAGCCATATAACTTATTTGAATGATTTAATGAATCATATTATTTAATATACCTAAATCCGGAGACATAATTAGCGCTATCCCCACTCTATCGAAAAAAATTAGCTTTATCCCCACTCTATACCTTGAAATGGTTGACTTACGTATCTTCCAAATGAAATTATGGAAGCTGGGTTGATGCCTGGAAACTAATTATGCACGTTTCAAAAGCTTCTTGTAATTGTTTACTTAAATAGTTTGGCGGAAAGCCCCCAAAATTAAATTTCACTAAATGATAAAAGAACTTTGTTATTCAATGTCCAATCGTACAAATATATGTCTTTACAAAATAAAGATAAAATGGAATACGAAATCGATCCTAAGAAGCTACAATATTGAATAGCTATTATAAGACTACCCTCTTGGGCTCTCTAGAGTCTAGATGGTGATGAGCTAGTTTTCTCAACAAAATTACTCTTATTTACCCAATAAAAAAAAAAAAAAAAAAAAAACTATATAAGAGTTATATATAAGTTAAAAGAGAAAAATTATGTACATAATATTTTTATAACAAATTTTAATTGACGAATTGTTATTGATGGGCAAAAAATTAATTTTAGTGGTTGATTTAAATTACCAATGACAACGTACCACCTAGAATTTATTATGTAAATATTGTAAACTTAACACTTCGATCACCGTACACATGGAAATTCCTAGCCCACTTCTAGCTGACTTAAGAATTAATTAAATCCTAGCACTTCACCTTACCTCCACAATAATATAAGAATTAATTAAGACGCTTATGTACTCCAAATTAGCAGTAGTTGTCACTTGGTGTGTTATAGCCACAGTTATTGTTAATATGATATACGAAATATATAGATATGTGGTATGGATACGTATGAGAAAACAAGGACAAAATTGGCCTATACCTTTTTCACACAAACTAATCAGCATTTTGTCCCCTTTTTCAAACTAATTAGGGAAATGCCCCTCTTTTGAAAATCGATTTTCTAAAAAACGAGTTAAGCCCTATAGCGGCGTTTTTAAGGAGCCTATAGTGACGTTTTCAGGACCTATAGCGGTGTTTTATAACTCGATCTTTACAAAGTCGAGTTATAGGCAAAAAAAATGAAAAAAATTGTGTATAACTCGATTTCATGGAGGTCGAGTTATAAAACGCCACTATAAGTCCTGAAAACGTCACTATAGACTCCTTAAAACGTCACTATAGGGCTCCAAATTTTTTTTTTTTTTAACTCGATTTTGAGAAAATCGAGTTTCAAAAAAGGAGCATTTTCCTAATCAGTTTGGAAAAGAGGGCAAAATGCTACTTAGTTTGTGTGAAAAGGGCATTTGCCCATTTTGTCCGAGAAAACAATGTATTTACTCAAAAAAAGAAAAAAGAAAACAACGTATTTACTCCGTACCATATTTTTGGTTCAAAGTATTGAAGTCCTTTGTAATGATAGATTAGTTTGAAGTAAAAAATAAGTTGGGCTTCTAAAATTGTAATGATTGGCCATCCAAATAATTTAAGCCCAAGTCCACGGTTGGTTTGTATTTTTTTTTTTTTTTTCCTTTGAAATCTCAAGTAGAGCATAGACCCCCCCTCAAATAAAACATTGTGTTCTTTGTCTGTTCAATTGTTAAAGTGTTGTGTGCATAGTAAAGTGTTGTTAAAGTGTTGTAGCTGAATTTGATATTTGCCCTCACAGAATGTTGAATATTGTAGGTGGTTTTTGTTACCATGAATCCAAGGAGGGACGATGTTTAAAATCATCCTAGACTCTGCTATAATAGATGGGACTTTTAGGACCTCACACACATGAAGAGAGTCCAATCTCATCACCATTAGAAGTGCTTGACAAGTTGCCCGAGAGAAATTTGAAATTGCTTTAGTTATTTTCTTTTATAAGTTCTGATCTATGCATTTTTTTTTTTTTTTACATCGATGAGGGCTGTGAATTTCTAGGTATAACCTATCAAAAAAATAAAGTCAATTTCTAGGCATCAATGTTGATCCTCTACTCAAATTTTGTTGTTTAATAATTTAAAATAAAAATATTGACAATCAAGTAGATACTTTAGTAAATATATTTTTCATTCTAATAAAATTTAATAAATTTAAAGAGAAAATTAGATTTCTCTTGCATTACACTAGTTAATGGCTAATTCGGAGTATGTAAGCCGTTTAATTGATTCTTAAATTATTTTTGTCAAAGTTGGGCCAAAATAGACATTTGCCCTTTTTGCTAAAACTTTCCAGTAAAATGCCCCATGTCTAAAACTATTTAGGGAAATGCCTATGTTTTGAAATTCGATTTTCTAAAAATTGAGTTTCAATTTAAAAGTCGATTTTTGGACAATCGAGTTATTGCAAACTGAAAATTAAAAAAACAAAAATTGTGGGAACTCGAGTTCTAGAAAAAAAAAATTTCTAAATCCAAATTCGCTATAACTCGATTGTAAAATAATTGAGTTTTACATTTGAAACTCGATTTTCTAAAAATCGAGTTTCAAAATAGGGGCATATCCCTAAATAGTTTTAGACATGAGGCATTTTGCTAGAAAGTTTGTAAAAATAGGGTAAAACTCCATTTTGGCCATCAAAGTTGCATAGTATTTTGCAAAATATGCTCAGTTTATTGTGAGGATCCATGTATGCATCACATGATTCACATTGCTTGAGGAAGTCCCCAAGTTCCTTGTATTACTCGTTTACTCTGCGTGGTTGAATAAATGAAATACTATCGTCTCTAAACACCAGCCCCTCTCAAAATAAATCTTAAATTATTAAGAGAAATAAACCAAAATTAAGGGTTTGAAATATACACTTTTAAAAACAAGTAGACATAACTAAAAGTAAAAAAAGTCAATGACCTTAATCGTCTAATGACACCTTCTTTTGTACGTAGTATCTTAGACCTGGGTGGGCAGGGGTGGGGTAGATTTAGAAATTTCTTACCAAGATGAGAAACAAAAAAAAAAAAAAAAAAAAAAAAAAAAAAAAAAAAGAGAGAAGAAGAAATTAAAGACAGTAATCAGTATATAGTCTATTGACTAATTATTTTAGGTAGTTTGAGAAATAGTTTTTGAAATGACCCCAAAAATATAGACTTAGACATGTATACTGAATACTTTTGTATGCTTCAGCATAGTAAAAGTGCAATGTCAAAAGCTTAACATCATTGGGTATTTCTTTTCTCTCTCTTATATGCCCATACATGATATGCTTAACAAAAGAAAATATGCAAAGAAATATAAAAGAAAAAAGAATCAAAATGCTTTAAATATGGTTGCAAGCATGTCTTCTAGGAGATGTAAGAGTTATAGGATGTCCCTCGAAGGTGATAGTCCCCATCAAGCAGTTATGATTATGTGTGAGTTAAAGTGATTTTCTCATGCAATCTTGCGATATTTTTCACACACAACACGCAATATTTTTTGGTTCTTTTGATATATGTGCAGGTATAATGTAATTGGGCCATCACAAAGAATTCATGTGTTAATGTGTGTGTGTGTGTGTGTGTGTGTGTGTGTGTGTGTGTGTGTGTGTGTGTGTGTGTGTGTGTGTGTGTGTGTGTGTGTGTGTGTGTGTGTGTGTGTCTTGGATCTACATGCTTGACATTTTTCTTGTTGAGAGATGTTTTTGAGAGATTAAAATATTGTTTAGATCTTTGGTTGAGTAGTACGCTTGATTGCATTCATGTTTGTGTTTTTCTCTTCTTTGAAAAACTGTTTTTAAGCAATCTCGACAGCTTCTCAATACCTCTCAACAGCAAGGCTATCTATCGAGCCTCTGATCTTCCTTTCTCGATAGCTGTTATCGCATTTTCGATCCATCGAAGTTTTTGAGATTTTGCCTCACTAGCTTCTTCGACAGCTTCTCGATCCATTGAGGAAGTTTCTGTATGTTCTATAGATGCTTGATTGCTTCTCAATCCATCTAGGTCTTTGTGCTATGAACGCCTCTTGATAGCTCGTCGATAGCCTATCCATCGAGTTTTAAATCTCAACACATCTCGATCCATCGAAATTTATGTTTTCTATATATAGACTTTAGCACGATTTTCTCTCATTTCTCTCCGATCTCTCTTGACAGAAGATCACCTCTCTCTCTCTCTCTCTCTCTCAAAAAGTTCTCTTTCACACTCTTCATCTTCCCCACTCATTCTTCGGTCTAATTCTTGCATTTTCACTCTGGTATGATCTCTTTTATCTCTTTTTATCATGCATTATGACCTAACTTTTGGGTTTTTTTAAAACTTTTGGGGTTTTTCAAAATTGATGAAGTTTTTTGTGAAATTTTTGGGATGAGTATTTTTTAAATGACCTTAAATGTTCATGCATTGCATCACATTTGCATTTTAACAATGATTTATGCATTTTAGATGTGTGTTTACTATATTGAAATGATGTGTGCTTGTAGGATTGGATTGCGCTAACTCTCTCTCTCTCTCTCTCTCCCTCAGCTAGTTTCTCTATGGCACCTAAGCATAAGTCTACTCCATCTCGAAACCCTCTTTTTTTCGGGGCATCTTCTTCTGATTCTACCCCTCACATGTCAGGTCCCATGATGATAAAGCCCGTAAGGACTTTTCGGAGAACTTTTCTCAACGAGGCATTCATTCGAAATGCCAAGTCATCCTATCGGAATTTTTTTGGTACTGACCTTCCCACTATCATCTACAGTAGGGGCTAGGAGTCCTTTTGTGATATCCCGGTCATTTGTCCTTCTATGATCATACAAGAGTTCTACTCTAATATGCATAAATTTGATTATACAGTACCTCATTTCATCACTTGCGTTCGAGGTGCACGCATTGTAGTTACTCCAGATCTTATATCCGAGTTGCTACACGTACCGAGGGTAACGCATCTTGACTACCTCGGCTATGATCGTCTTAGGATTGTGTCCAAAGACGAACTCATGTCTCTATTTTGTGAGACACCTTTATCTTGGGGTGGTTATCAAAACACCTCTTGCTCGATCTTTGCTAAAGGTTCGAGGTTCTTGAATATAGTGATAACATTTGTTTTACATCCCTTGTCTCACTATAATTCGATTTTTGAGCCTCGTGCTCAATTTTTGTTGTCCCTCCTTGAGAGGCTAACCATTGATTTTCCCTCTCACTTCATACCCTCCCTTATAAATGTTTATAAGGATACGACGACTTGTGTTAAGCTTATATTTCCTTCTGCTATCACGCAAATCATTCGCCACTTCTCTATCTCCTATCCCGAGTCGGACCACTTCTTCATCATATGTGCCATAGATGCGGTGACCGTTAGACAAAGTGAGGCTTGGCTTCGACCAAAGCGGCCACGGACCGAGACAGCGACACCTCCAGCTTCTTCAACTCCATCCACATCCGCTCCTTCTTCTTTTGCAAATGGTGTGACCTTTGAGGCAATCATGGCGCAGCTTCAACGCATGGATGCTCGCCTTGACACTCTCAGTGATGAGTTATGTCAGGTGAACACCCATGTCAGTCGTATTGCACGACGACAAGCTCACCTTGGTGGCTTTGTAGAGTCTTCCTCTCCTTCTCTAGAGGCATTTGAGGATGAGGACGATGATGGTGATTTTGGTGGTGGTGATGCTGATAAGGGTAAGGATGCTAGCTCTTCTGGTGACGACGAGATGACTACTTGAGTTACTTGCCCTTTGTCATTCGTGAAAAAAAATGGGGAGTAGTTTTGTGTATGAGAGTAGTCATGTACTTAGGGGGAGAGTTAGTGTAGGAGATATTTTTGTTAGGGGAGTGCTTATCTTTTGATTTTGAGGGATGTAGTGAGGACTATTTGTATGTTTTCTTTTCCTTCTTTTTAGATACATTGTTCTTACATTGTGACAGCAAGCCTTGTATTCATTTTGAGATGTATATTGAGGTTGTTATTACCTTCTTTCACCTATCTCTTCATGTGTTGTTTCTTTTCTCTCTTTATGCACATGCTTGTTATTATTTGTATGCAATCTTTTATTTTTGTTTCACACTGAGATGCCGTGATGAGTTTTGTTTAAAGTGTTTCAGAAATATAGGTTGTCAAAGTTTTCCATTCCATGAACTCTCTTCTTCCAAAATTTTTCAAGAGTTTGTGTTAAGATAGATTTTATTGTATTCAACAAGTGAGTATGAGTTGAGTGATTTATGACTTCTCTCATATTTCGTTTGTTTGTTGTGGTTTTGTCATAGATTGCCAAAGGGGGAGATTGTTTGGACATATGTGAATCTTGTTAGGAACATGTCATTTAGAATTGGCTAATTCTTTGACAAAATGCACTTTACTTGTAATTAGATAGATCTAGGATGTGTTTAATACTTTAGTTTTAATCAATCTGTATGCCATAATGAGAGATCTAGATTTATGGAACAATCCAAATGAGTTCCAACAAGACAGATTTTTGGTTTCTCTTGAAAAACAAGAAAGTATGAAATATAAACAAGATGAAACTTTTAGTTTTCTTTCTGTTGGGGCAAGGAGGAGAGCTTGCCCTGGTTCAAAGTTAGGGTTGAGAATGGCACATATAGATGTTGTAGCCATGGTTTGATGTTTCGATTGGAAAGTGGTTGGAGATGGAAAAGAGGCTAAGGCTAAGGTTAATACTGAAGTTGCAAAAGGCTCTTTTATTCACATGGCTCATCTTAAATGCCTTCTAGTTATTAACTTCAACCCATTTGATTGTGTGATGTGAATTTGTTTACTTCTAAAATAATGCATTATGCATGTACTTCATTTCACACTATTTGCTACTTCAAAATAAGTATAAGCACTTGCAGAGCTAGTAATATATATGGTTTTTATGTAATTCTATGATCTATATTGTACTACTTGAGGAAAATAAACCTTGTTTTTACTGTTAGATAGAGTTTATTTGTAAAGGCAAGTCAGTTTTTGAGAATTTAATTAATGTGTACGTGAAGAAGATGAAAGGAGTAGCACAAATTATGGATAAAAATTGTTAATATCTGCGTGTGGATTAAGGGTATTCCCTGCAGCTCATACATGATTGTCATGGCGTGAAGGTTGGCGTATGGATTCAACTTTCCCTGTGGCTGACCTTGAATGAGCCTTGCAAGCCAATAGCACACATCAAGAACAAATAAGGGGACAGACAGTCGGCCTTTCAAAGTCCCCTACAAGGCTTAGTATGACCTATTGGGCCAAAAAAATTCGGGTTTAGGCTGAGTTAAAAAGAGCAGATTTGGGTCAGCTTAATAAATTTTGGCCCATTTTACCATGTCTAGCCATTGATGGGTTGGTTAAAAATATTGCCTTCCACCCACCCAACCCAATCCGTGCACACCTCTAGTTTTGATTAGCTAAGTTGGTAATGCCTCTAATAATTGAATAAGAGACTTAGGGTTCAATCCTCGACTACACAAAAAATAGATTGGTGTCTTGGTCGAATGATAAATAACACAATCATCAAAAGAGGATGTCATAAGTTGAAACTTTATCCAAAAAAAAAAAATACAAGAAAAAAAAAATTAAAAATTGGGCTCATGTGTTGACTCCAAACCGTAGCAATCCTTCACAGTTCACAGGCTTAAAATTAATGATTTATTTAAATCATAATAATTTTTACCTAAACCCAAATAGAATCAACCAGAGCCCAACCCATTACTAAGTCTAGTTTTAACATTGCCGCGTTTTGGATTAACAGCATCACATACGTTTCCTTTCCCCTAGTTTGATGACCTAGGTTTTTCACTCTGAGAAAAAAGTTGCGGCTGTTGCAAACATGGAGAGTATACATCGCAAGACTTGTTGTAAAAAAATTAACATGAATTTTTACACAAGATGCAAATGCACTTAGTAAGAAAAAAATATATTGTTTTTTGTTTGCATCATAATGTATTATGAAACAATAATTTTGTGTTTTTATCTTTGTGAATAGTTTGTTCATACTAAATGAATACTTATTTGGATTTTTTTTTTTTTTTTATATACTAGCCCTCTAACTTGAAATCATGGCTCCATCTTGGGATACAGGCCTTGATCATGCATTTTTTTTTTTTTTAATTTATCATTCAATCAATTGTTTTCCTTGCTATTATAATGAATTAT
Organism: Lithocarpus polystachyus; assembly: GCA_033629205.1. Taxonomy (NCBI): domain Eukaryota; kingdom Viridiplantae; phylum Streptophyta; class Magnoliopsida; order Fagales; family Fagaceae; genus Lithocarpus; species Lithocarpus polystachyus. Next base: position 4,884,933 of record CM066165.1, read on the forward strand.
ATTTCAATAGATTTTGATGCCGGATCTCGGTGATCTGTCTCATTTCAGGTACATTGGGAAAACTTTAGGTTAGGTGTGTTAAGTAATTGTGTTGCTTTGAAATTTTTATCACAGAAAAGTGATAGTGGAAAACTTCAATATATGGGTGATGTGTGAATATGTGGTTGAAGAATCTTGGATCAAACATTTTGTAATTGGACCCCTTTCAATAATTCGAAATGCACAAGAATTATTGATTGCGGATTGGCTTATCTGGTAGGTGATAAGCTTCTTATGGTTAAGGGCAAAGGATTGATACTCTTGTATGACTTTTGGTGCTTAAGAAATTAAGAATCTTCAACCTAGAAATCTTGCTAACTCCTTTTTTTTTCTTTTTTTTCTTTTTTTTCTTTTTTTCATTATGGTTTAAGAGAAAAGTCTAGTTTCAGTCACCGGTAAAATTATTAGACTTGGTGCGCCTGTACTCCTAATAATTATTTAGTTATGTATGAGCGTGCCAAAATTAATGAGTAATTCATAGAATGTGATATTGCATTTTATATAAATAATGTGTGATAAAATTTCAAATCTCCATTCCTCTTCAAATTTTCTAATTTGTTGATGGATCAGTATAGTATTAATTTATTATGCATTGGAATTGTAATAAAATTTTAGGGGAAGTGAATTATGTGAAACATTTTGGATGTTAATCAATATTTGTTAAAATAAGGTAATTCTGTGTAGGTTAAGGCAGATTGTGCCTCATGAAACAAGGGAATTGGGTAGACTTCTTTTAAAAACATCTCTGCTATTTTTAGCTTAAATGTCTATTTCATTGGGGGAGATTTACAAAAACTTGTTGGCTTTTTCACTTCGTGTTATACTCAAGTGGTCAGCAAGTCTATCATTGCAAGCAGAGAAGATGATGGGTATCTCTTAGTTTTTCTTTTCTAATTACATATTTCATATACATCTTACTGGTAGCTATAATTGAATTTTATTTTATAATTGAATTATGGCTATCTCTTAGCTATCCCTTTTTCTTGTTCGTTATTAACTTATTATCTTGAATAAAAATCTTGTTCTCTCCTCCAACTCTATGCGACCTGCAATGCTTAGTCACACCTAAGCAAGTATATTTTTGATGTATTCATATATAAAAAATCATACAAGGCCCTGGGTTCCATTACATTGAAGTTGGATCCACCAATCTAATTCTCAAGTAAGTCTCTCTTTGCTTAATACTGTATAATTCTCTTTTATAATGTTTAGAAATTTTGGATTGTTATTAGTTATAGAAATTAGAGAATGTTGTGGTTATAACTTAAGGCTCAATGCATAATACTTTGTGCAAACTGTTTTTATTATATTTTTTATATTAGTTATATAGCCATCAACCATTTGTCATTCAATTAATTTTAGACTTATACTACCATATGAGACATCTTAGAGTGTTAGATGTTTATACCAATTTAAAGTAAGGACATCAAGCCCTATAAGTTAGCTAGGGTGTTAAGATGGATTTTTTTTTTTTTTTTTTTTTTTTTTTTTTGCTGCATAGGTTAAGAGTGTTACATTTTAAAACTATAATTAGATTATTTTTTCCCCAGAAATCATAGAATTACTATACTTAGGTATTAATTTGATTTTTTTGTTTCATTTATATGGGTATAGCCGAATGGACATGCTAACTGAGAGTGAGAGATACAACATTTGAATATTATCAAACACTGGAAAAATGATTTAGATATGAAAGTAACATTTACAAAAATATGGGATGTACTAAATATCAAGTCAAAGAGTGGTCTTATTTTATATGTAGATTTGGTGTTACTTGATAAGAATGTAAGTTTTAATGCAATTGAGAGTGGACTTATTATATATGTAGATTTGGTGTTACATGATAAGAAATGTAAGTTTTAATGCAATTGACGTTTATGCTTGTGGATAAGGTCCCCCGCTCCTGTAGGTTCGGGCTCAGCAAGTAGAGTGTCACTATGTTCATGTCCAGGTGGAAAACGCCAACTCAGGTTGCTTCCTTCTACCCATTTTTTCATTCTTCAAAACAATGTTTGTGGATCAGGTTTTGTCTCTCGTCTTATTTTATTTTCTTATTTTTTTTTTCTGAAATTAATATTAAATTATGAAAAGTAACTTTATTCATGCAAGTATTAGAAAAAAAATTATTGATCATTTATAGATATTAGTCGAGAATGATAAATAAATAAATTAAAGTATTTTGGAAGCAATTTATTTCAAACTTATTAGACAATTAGTACGTTAGATGTGAATTTTGAAATTTGATTGATAAACATTAATTTTTCTCAATAAAATTATTTATTCTATAAATTTATGATTAAAACTGTTCAACGCATAGGTCTTCAACTAGTAGAATAAAGAAGACAATGGAGAGCTTTTGAAAGAAAAATTTTGTCTCACTATTGAGCTTATGGTTTTAATTCTGGAGTTAGTCTATATAGTTGTTTTCAACAAAGAGCATGTCATAGAATAATTAATGAAAAATTCGTCAATAAACACTAGGAGGTCGAGGTTGAGGTCCTATCTATCTCAAGACTTGTTGGAAGCCATTGTACACTCTTTTCCAAAACTCTATTTTAATTAGATTAAAAATTAAAGTCTCAAACTCTCTTAATAAAAATTAATTGTCATTAATGATCTAGCACATTTTTAAAACATTTTCTTAAACTGTTTAGGATTTCAATTAAGTTAAGTTTCTACTGATATATAGTATTTTGAGACATCGTTAGAGATGAGAAAAAGAAAATGATTAAACTACTACAAACCATTTATAAATTGATGAGGTAATGAATATGATTAGTTAATTTCAACAATATTTGAATTACTTATTATTATTGGTGACATATTAATTTGTAAACTTTATATAGTAAAATTTGAAATATTTTATTATAAAAAAGATTATAATATCTCTAATATCACTTAAGAGAAAATAGTGCACAACCATTAAAAAAATTATCATAATTAAATTTAGACATTTTTATAATGGGGTAGAAGTCGTGGGGACATTTTGCCTTTGTCCTAGTTTCATTTGAAATAATGGAGTCTGTCTATTTCATAGTTGAGATTTTATTTTTGAATTTGACAATGCAAAAAGTGTCATGCTATTTAAAAAATTTTAATAATATGACACGCAATATATCTTTGAATTTATAATATTAAATATGAAAAAATAAAATCAATTAATTTCAAAGGAAAAGGATAATACAATGTCTAAGAGTATACATAGGTAGAGTGAAATTGAGTTAAGGCTTAACTTGTCACCATGTCGAGTGGGGAAAATACGTAGATATTCCTGGAGTAAAGTACAATAGTGATCCTTCCTCTCATATTCATAATAGACTCTACCATAAATTTAATTGGTGAATTCTGTCATAAATGTGATAGGATGGTACATAAGTTACCGTACTCCAAGAGTACCTAAGAATTACTTGTCAAGTGGCAGGGAGGGACGAAATAGTTATTTGAATCTCCACTGGTTATGTTGGTTATAACTTGAACTTATTATTCTCTCATTATCTAATTAAAATTAAAAATTAAAAAAAAATAAAACAAAAAAAAGAGAAAAAAGAATTCCCAAATAGATTACAAGAGAGCTAAATAAATATAAAAACATTTTGGCAACTAAAGTTTGTAGCCTATAAGAAAAAGAAATAGAAAAAGAAAAACGAGTAGATATGTATACATATGCTTGCCCTCCAAGTTTCAAAACACATTCATTTCTCTCACCCTCCCTCTCTCCCTCATAAGCTCTCAGAAACTCTCTCTCTCTCTCTCTCTCTCTCTCTCCAACAAAAACTCTCTCTCTCTCTCTCTCTCGCTCTAACAAAATCTCTCTCTGTGTCTTGCGCTCTCCGGTATGTTTTCGTTTCCTTTTCGTTTTCCTTTTCCTGTTTGGACTTTTAAATTTCGCTTTAAATGGATATCAGAGCAATTGATTAACTTATATGATTTTTATTTATTTGCAATTGTTGATGATTCTAGGGAGTTCTTGTTAGGGAGTGTAATGTTTTTGCTGTTTAGATTATAAATTAGTAAATGTTTATTTGAGAATTGATTTTGTATTCTATTTTGAGATATGATTAGAGTTGTTCTTTTCATGATTAGAGTTTTAATTTTAAGAAAACCCTAATGTTTAGATTAAAAAGATAGAAATGGTTTGATTTGAGAATGTTAATTTGAATGATGTTTTGACTCTGTGTTTGATTTTGAAATAGAGTGATTTGAGTTGTTTCTTTTAAGAAAACCCTAATGTTTAGATAAAACATATAAAAAAATAAAAATAAAAAAACCATAGAATTTGTTTGATTTGAGTATGTTTATTTGAATGATTACTTAATTCTGTATTGGATTCTGATCTAGAGTGATTAGAGTTGTTCTTTTCCAGAAAACTTTAATGGAGAAGATAATTTTTCGTTTTGGTAATATGGTTGTGTATGGGAAGACGGTAGAGGAAAAGCTGGATGAGGAGGAGTGGGAAATGATGGAAGAGGAAATTTTGGAAGATGAAGCGGTGGAATTGGAAATGCAAAACAGATCTCTGTACGTGTGTGTTGAAGCTATCAGGGAATCTGCATATTACTTGATGCACTGCATGAAGTTGAGGGATCTCTTGTCATGCTCGTGCATTTGCAGTGCTAATCTGACCAACGAATCTACCAACACTACTACTAGGTGCTCCAATTGCCTTTCCAAAGGAGAATTAGAATATAAGACAGAATTGAAGCAAGTGGAGATTCTGACTGGTGACAGTATCCCATTTTTCATGGGTTGCGGGGCATTCGGCTCCAAAATCATTCTTGCCGGTGGTTGTAAACACATGGCAGGTATACATGGGCCAGTTCTTAGCCGAAGCCTTTATGTTTATGAGACAGATTCAAATATCGATTCTGAACCACGATTTAAAGACCAAGGAGACTCCAATGGGTTTTTCAGGTATTTTCAACAAGCAAAGGTAGACCCAATCCTGGTCAAGGCAAATGGAAAGCTTTATGCACTTGCTGGAGCTTCCCTAAATGGGCAGGAAGGACTATCTTTTGAGGTGTTCAACCCTGAGACCATGGCATGGTGGCCCTTACACTCCCCTCGCTACAACGGAAACATCGACCCTTTTCTCTTTTGGAGCAATAAGCTCACCCCATTTTTCTCTCATGCATTTTTAAGCACTAACAATAGGTTTTTCATTTCAAACTTCAACACTACTCTGCTTTGCTTTGACTTCAATACCCATGAATGGAAGAGGTCTAGCTTGTTAGTTGAATGGCCAAATGAAGATGAAGTTCCTAACTTGAACCGTTCTGTACCTCTTCCCTTCTTTGGCAAAGCTGAAGTTCTTGAGGTGTCTCCTGTTGAGACCGTGCTTCTAGGACTGAATATAGAAGGTGCTTTAATTGCTACATGGGTTAATTCTTTAACATTGCACCTGCTGTCTCAGCAAGAGTTGCCGTTCAAGGTGTCTCCTGAATTTCATGGTAGCCGTCCTAATCTGGTCCATTTAGGAAATTGGAAATTCTGTCTTGTTATGGCTCATTTCATCCCGTGCAATGATACTGTTGAGATTCAGGATGACAGTATGATTACTACCAAGGGGAAGATGCTTATTTTTGTGGCCACCTTTCAGCTTTCACGGAAAGAACAAAAGAAGTCTATTGTCAAACACAACGCAATAGATCCTAAATCAAAGACGTTGTGTGAAGCATTAGAGGTGTCGGTGGTGTCCGGGTTGGATCTTAAAACTGAATTCAAATGCTGTGAAGTTAAAGAATTTGCATTTAGTTTCAAACTTCTTTCAACTCGGATATTTGAGTATGATAGGTCAGCACCCAACCTTGAGACTAAGGGGGACGCCATTGGTTGTTTTGTGTTATAGTAACTGTAAGTATCATAGAATACTGCCCTAGGTTCCATTGTATAATTTGATTTGATTTTGCATAAGAGGAATTCTTCTTAATATTCTCGGACCACGTTTTTAGGGGAAATTAACACAACGTTGCATTTTGTAAGTGTTCAAACAAAACCTAACTCAATGATGGGTCCTCGGACCACGTTCTTAAGGGAAATTAACACTACGTTATATTTTGTAAGTGTTCAAACAGAACCTAAGTCAATGATGGGTCCTTGGACCACGTTCTTAGGGGTAATTAACACTACTTTCCACTTTGTAAGTGTTCAAACAGTACCTAAGTCAATGATGGGTCCTCGGACCACGTTCTTAGGGGAAATTAACACTACGTTACATTTTGTAAGTGTTCAAACAGAACCTAAGTCAATTATGGGTCCTCGGACCACGTTCTTAGGGGAAATTAACACTACGTTCCACTTTGTAAGTGTTCAAACAGAACCTATGTCAATGATGGGCTCTCGGACCACGTTCTTAGGGAAAATTAATACTACGTTCCATTTTGTAAGTGTTCAAATAGAACCTAAGTCAATTATGGGTCCTTGGACCACGTTCTTAGGGGAAATTAACACTACGTTCCATTTTGTAAGTGTTCAAATAGAACCTAAGTCAATTATGGGTCCTCGGACCACGTTCTTAGGGGAAATTAACAATACATTCCATTTTATAAGTCTTCAAACAGAACCTAAGTCAATGCGGGGTCGTCGAACCACATTCCTTGGGGAAATTAACGCTAAGTTATTCCTATAAGTGTTTAAACAGCACCTAAATTAATGCTGGGTCCTCGGACTACGTGCTTGGGTGAAATTAACACTAAGTTACTTCATACACTTGTACTTTGTGAGATTATTTAGATTTATAGACAGTATTGTATCAGTACCAACAACAGTAAACCTCAAGGCACAATAAGAAAGAATACAGTGAATTAAAGGGTAGAACGTTTCCATTAAACACAAAAAGAGAGTACACTATTTTTTCAGGGGCGAACCACCCTTACAAAAAGATTTAAAACAAAACTCCTACAACTAAGTCTTTACCTGAGGGTCCTCGGAATCAGCAGCCCTAGGAGGCACATCGCCTGTTTTGGATTCAGCCTCGGCGTCCTTGGCCTTGGAGACTACCTCACTGATGGTGAGCTCATCTTCAGAGGGCTGAGCCTTCGGAGGAGGTTGGTCCTCCTTGCCCACCTCTAACCCCTCTGAAACCTTGGCACCAGTAGTGGGGGCTTCGGTGGCGAGGAGTAGCTCAAGGTCAACAACTTCTCGGATCTCCTCCGGGAAGAAAACACTTTCGGCCCTCCTGAGCTCCGAGTCTATAGGAACTCCTGCCTGGTCCATGGCCACTCCCCAGGACTCGGTGCAGTAATCCCTGCACACCACGGCCACCTCCTCAGCAAGCCGCTTCTCCGTGTCATGCACGCCTCGCTCGTAGGACGCCTCCACCGCGGCCTCGGCGGCTTCCCTGGCCACCCTAGCTGCCTCTTTGGCCTTTTGCAGCTCGGCCATCAGGTCAACAACCCTCTATTTCTCTATGGCCAAATTGATCTCTGCTATGTGCAGATGCTGGCGCTGGTCCTCAGCTTGCCTCTCCGCCGTCTTCAGACCGGCCTGGGCTCTTAGACGAGCCTTCTTGGCCTCCTTCAGCTTTCCAGATAGGTCGGCCTTCTCCTATCTATATACCCCAGCCTACCTTTCAACCTCCTGGTGAGAGTGGACCTTGGCTTTAACGTCCTTGTTGGCCCTCTTGATCCACTCCTCGGCCACGAAGACTTGCTGAGTGACCTGCACATTAGCAATAAGAAAATTATAAGGATCCACATAAGTACGTAACTTAACTTGCAACAGAGGAGTGCTGGTGAGCTTACCATTGCAAGGTCCTTCTTTAAGGACAAGAAAAGGTCCGGCTGCTTGATGCGCCCAAAGCTTTCCATGTCCCTAGGAAGGAGAAGGGGCTGCTCTAAAGTCTCAGCCAGAGTGCCGGTATGCTCCCTTTGGGACTCCTAGATTGTGGCGTCCCAAAGGATAGTAGCACCTCCCACCTCCAGCCGGGGGGCCCAGGTGCACTGCACACGGCACAAATTGGCCTCCTCGGAGCCTTCCATTAACCAGTCCCTCTTGTCATGGGGGTCTTTGGACCACTTCTGCTGCTTCCCCCCCCCCCCCCCCTTGGGGGCGATACCTCTCCTTCCTCAAGGACCTCTACAGGCCTCTTCTTCTTCAAATTTTCTTTGGCCTTCTGTCCAAGGTCTGTAGGGAGCTAAGGCGGGGGAGGAGGCAAAGTGGAGGCAACTTGGGTCTTGGCAGCCTCCTTGGAGGACGACCCCTCCCCTTTGTTTATGCAGGCCATGAGGCCCCTCAAACCGGTCCTCTGCTTTAAATCCATCCCTTCCTCCTCCTCAGAGTTGGGGTCTGGCCGAGCGAGCAATAACCTTAGGCGATGAGCAGCTAATGATTTTTCAACCTTGGTCTCGGAGTTCGAAATCTTGACGGGCTTCTCAGTGGGCTCCTCCTCTTCTTCAAACTGAAATTGGTAGATCTTGGCGTCTAGGGATGGAGGAGACGGTGCTGGTTCCTTACTTGGAGTAGCTAGCTGCCTATGGATGGGTGAAGGAGGCAAAGTGACTAGGGGAAGGTCCCTGTCGGCCAAAAATTTGGGCCTAGACACGTCTATTCGGGCGAGCTTGGTACTACCCGCTCTGATGGCTTGGCCGATGTCCTGGAAATCCCGCAACAAAAGCTTGTAATCCAAAATCAAGTGAGCAGTGCGCAGTTGTCCGTCCTCACTCACAAACATCTCCGATCTCAGCAAGTAGTTGAGGGCTCGAATGTTGACAAGGCTGAGCGTCGAAGAGACGTAATCCTTGTCTGTAAAAACATACGAAAAGAGAAGCTAAGTCAGACCAGTAGCAACTACTGCTCGAGGGGCGAGATATTTAGAAAAAAAAAAAAAAAAAAAAACAACAACAACAACAGGAAGCAAACAGCAATGCTTTATCTCGGAGAGCTGAGGCCCCGGTCGAGGGGAATTATCCTGAGGTACCCCACCTAGCTTTCCCGCCCTAACCAGGCAATGAAAACCGTCGTGCCAATCTCCAGAGACGACCAGGTAGTCATCCTTCAAGCCTTTGTTGGACTTGGGAAGGCAGGATATCAACCTCACCTCCTCGGACCAGGACTTGAGATAGTACCCCCCTGAGAGCGCATGGAACTCATACATGTGGGCAACGTCATGCCATGTAAGCCCAAGGTTCATTTGTTCACTGAGGGCATCTATACTCCCTAAAATCCTAAACATGTTGGGAGCGCACTGATGGGGACTTAACCTGCGGTTGAACAGATAGTCTCTGGTTATCCTACCCATGGGGAGTGTCATCCCTCCCTCTAGAAAAGAAATTATTGGGATGACAACTTCTCCCGTCCCTCTATTGGTCAGAACCTGGTCTGAGGAGCAATACTCTAAACCCACTCCCCGTGGAATGAGGTATTTAACCCTAAATCGTTCCATCCCGAATGAGGAGTCCACTAAATGTTTAAATCTACCCATGGAAGTGAAAGTGAGTCACTATGGAGCGACGTCCTATGGGAAAAGAGATCCAAGAAATGCGACCGAGAAAAGAAACTAAAGCTAGAAGAAAACGACACTTACTGAATCAAGCTAATGAGTCGCGTCTGAAGCTTTTGGGAAAACTGTCATAGTGATCTCTTGGGGGAAGGTGTAGTAGAAGCCTAAGTTCGAGAGAAAGGGTGCCTAAAATCACTAGGAGACTTAAGAATGCGTAAAGTGAAGAATGACCGCTCTCGCTCAAGTCTTTATATTGAAAGGGAGTGTTCGCGTGGAAGTTATCCCACACGAATTCCAAAGTCAAATGTCAGCCGTCATAATGCCACCCGAAGTAATCATTAGCCCCTCGCGGGTTATGAAACGTCAGTCGCAATAAAGGGGCGCGCTAAACGAGGGTCTCGCACGCGTAAGCAGGGGAAACAAGCAATGGAGCTTCAAAAAGTAAGCAATAATAAATAACAAATGGTAAATAATAAGAATAAGCACAGATATATATATATATATATATATATATATATATCAAAACCCTAATCTTCTCCTCAGATGAGGGAGAAAATTGGGTTTTTGAGGGGCTATTGTAAGGGCCAGAGCCCAGCTCTAGTGTTAGGCCTTGGGCTTGTCCGAGGAGAGGTTCCTTCTCGGATAGCTTGTTCATGGGCTGTACCCAGATCCCATTGGCCAAAGTGGGCCTCTAAAAGGCTCCAATAGCAGATGAGCACACCGGCAGCACAAGGAGAAGCTAAAACTAGGGGACGCCTAAGGAAGAGCTACTACCTCCACATTTAATGCGCAGCAACTACTTTCCTGGCTGCATTTATGTGAAGAAGACCTCTGAACAGTATTGTCTTGGCCACTACAACTCACAAAAGCCAGAAGGGGTGTCTGATAGGACAGGTAATCAAGTAGCGACTTGGATGGCCAACAAGTGGAAGCTCAGGATCATCCAAAGGGGAGTATATAATGTAGGAAACCCCCAAGTAATGTGTGAGAGAAAAAAATCTATAAGAAGTCTTTAAGGTGAAATAGAGAAATGACCAATCTCCTCGAACCATGCCGAGGACACTTTTCTTCAAGAAACTCCTGTAATTTTCCTTTCTATATTGCCACAACAGTACTGGTTTATCATTCAACTCACTGCAGCTCAGCTTTTCAACCCATTTCTCTACAAATTTATTGTTCGGGCCACTTAGGCTTAAGTTCATACATTGCATTGAGCTCAAGACTCAAACCCAGTCCCCACAAAATGTATTCTAGCTTCTAAATAAAAATTCAATATTTTATTTGTATTTACAAACCTTTAAAATAACCAAAAAGGAAAAAAAAAATCTATTAGGCCATGATTTTACGTTGTTTTAATTCAATCCATTAAACTTGGACATTGTAAAATTGAGCCCAAAAAATGAAAAAAATAAAAAATTAGAGATTCAAAACCACCAAATTTTATGCCAAAAAAAAAAAAATGATAGCAAATATATATAGTTTCATGCAATGCAACCAAAATTACACAGAGAAGTCCCTAGTAAAATTCTTTCTTCAATGTCTTTGAAATGGTCTTTTATCTCTCTCTCTCTCTCTCTCTCTCTCTCTCTCTCTCTCTCTCTCTATATATATATATATATATATATATCACTCTAAACACCATACAAGTACTTTGCTTTATCACAAACATCCATGTCAAGACTTTTTTTATTCTCACACTTACCTATCTAAAAGGTAAAATATGTTGGAGAACTTCAAATGGGACTATGCTTCAATGAAACTGTGACAAGTTTAATTTCATGGTAATACATGAAAAATGGTTTATATAAGCTTTTGTTAATTTTGAGTCCATTATGAATTAAATTAATTGCAAAAAAAAAATTGACAAGTTCAAGCATGCAAATTAGTGATTTATCTGCAATAGGTTCAACTCTTATTATGTTTCTTTCATCTACTTAAATGTTGCACTTTTACTAGGATCTTATTGTCGGAAGTACTGGTACCTCATCGGAGGTCATTCTGTGGACAATAGCTGAGCTCATCAACCATCCTTCTGTATTTAACAAGGTTAGAGAGGAAATAAATTTAATCGTTGGTAGTACTAGACTAGTCGAGGGATCAGATGTTAAGAATCTCCCCTACTTGCAAGTAGTTGCAAAAGAAACACTACGACTATATCCACCATTGCCTGTGACAACAAGAAAATGCCGCCAAAGTTGCAAAATAGGAGGCTTGAAATACCCCAAGAAACCATGGTGTTAATCAATATATATGCCATAAATAGAGATCTAGATTTATGGAACAATCCAAATGAGTTCCAACCAGAGAGGTTTTTAGTTTCCTCTAAGAAACAAGCAAGTATGAAATATAAACAAGATGAAACTTTTAGTTTTTTTTCTTTTGGAGCAAGGAGGAGAACTTGCCCTGGTTCAAAGTTAGGGTTGAGTATGGCAAAAATAGCAGTTGCAACCATGGTTCAATGTTTCGATTGGAAGGTGGTTGGAGATGGAGAAGAGGCTAAGGCTAAGGTTAGTACTGAAGTTAAAAAAGGCGCTTTTATTCATATGGCTCATCCACTTAAATGCCTCCCGGTTGTTAAGTTCAACGCATTTGATTGTGTGATGTGAGTTTGTGTTTGAAATAAAGGAGAGATAATACCTGAATTTTCCTTGGAAATTACACACTTTGATTTTACCAAAAAGAGGTGGCAAAGATGAGGCGTGGACCAAGTCACTGTCTTGAGACAAATCGTGCCGTCTACGAAATATCCGATGTAGTTAGACAAATAGTTTCTGTATGTTGTCCCCAGAATACAACAGCCCAGCCACCTTTGCTGATTACCCTTACGAGCCTACACTGCTTATAGGATATAAGCTCTTTATAGTACTTTCTTTCCCAGAAAATTTTGTAAAAGATAGAATATTTTTGTGATTAGTAAAAAGCAATAGATGATAAGTGTTTAGGACAATAAAAATTGTTTTTTGAAAAGTTTTCAGCCTTGCAATTCAAAAATGAAAAAAATGTATGTTATAAAAAGAATTGCAAGTTGTTTGACCACTTTCCATTAAAATAGTAAATGTGTGTATATATATATGGTAACATAAAATAATTCAGCAATAGCTGTACATTTAAGTGCTGAAAAATTTTCCAAATATGACGTTATTATGTCATATTTAAATAAGAATGTTTGAATACAAAACGTTTAGAATGGAAAGTATATATATGTAATAAAATCAAATATGCTGGAAATTATGGTATTGATATCACATTAATGTTCAGAAAATTTCTTAATTAAAACCATTGACAAAAGCTATTCAAATTTTGAATTATATTTGTGTACGGCCAGGGCATAATCCTTTATTGGGCCTCGTATATAACTTTCCGCTGCGCGGCCCATAAGCCCGATCAGTCCACCTTAATCCGGGCAGAGCCGGACATTATTAGAAGCCCAAAGATGGGTTTCCTGTTACCCACAAACTCTTTCTCTCTCGCATGGCCAGCTATTTGGACCGTCCTTACTTCAGTAGTAAACATTCCTGAGGGCATTTGTTCACGGGGGAGCATGGTGTCCAACTTAGCCGACAAATCACCCGTGAAGTCGTTGCCGGATACACCGCAGCAATGATGAGCAAGTTCCAATGCCACTTTTGCCACACAACTACCAGATTCCCACTTAACCACAATGACATTGGACCCTCTTTTCCATTATCGTCCAGAACAGTCATAATATTTCCACCCAGTGAAGGCTATAAATAAGAGAGGGCTATGAAGAAGAAAGGGGAATTTTTGGAGAGAAAGAGAGAGAGAGATGTATGGGAAATTAGCCAGAGGAGAATGAAGTAAACGAGTCAAAATTGGGCCTCAGTGCATTGAGCTATCCATTGTAGGAAACACAAAGCTCACTTCACAAATAAGTTAAGCCCAAGCGAGAGCCTAGCCCAATAAGCCCTCTTTGGTCGCACAATTTGAATTTTAAAATTTAGCAATCAACGTATCTAACATTAAGGGATAATTGATACACATAAATGAGTATTCAATAAATATAATATTTTTTATAAAAATATCCAACAAGCCCCCACTTATTTTTATAAAAAATAAATAGGTAAATATATATATATATATATATATATATAAGAAAATTTTCTGGGTTAAGTAGAACATTATGCATAATGGGAGTGCCAATGGCTTGAACCCCCATTTAGTGTTTCAGGAACATTGCTCCAAAATTAATAGTGATCTAAGTCTTGAACTATAACTTTTTCTATGGATACAAAACGTTACATCACATACATAATATTCCAGTACTCTACAACGAGCTTCTAAGCCAGCACATTACTTATAATTTACTCTTTTTGCCCACTAACTTAATTATAACTCTTACTATTATATAGTGGTATATAGTTGTATATAATTGGCTCTTCTTGTCACAATTTTTTTCACAATAGTTTTGTTGGCAATTTTTTACTAGTTCTCATCTAATTACACCTACACTACTAAAATTACTTTTTTACTTATTAGTTATCACTAACATTACACATCATATAATTATGCCCGGTTCATATTAGTTTATAATTATTAGATAATAGTTTTCAATTTTTTTTTCATTAGCAAAATATTAGAAAATTAAATTTAATAGCACAATATTTATCTTTTTATTATTTTTTTCTAGGTTTGCTCTTGCCAAGATGAAGCTCAATTCACCATCATTGCAAATCAGTAAAAGCTCAATTCAATTTTAAGTTTTGAAAAACATTCCACTACTTAGGCATGCTAAAAATGGATTAAAGGTAATCGTAATTACGATAATAATATCTTCCATATGTTTTTTGGCAATCGGCTTTAAGGGCAGAGGGTCTTTTTATGTATCTGCTTCACTAGACAGTGTGTCATTAGGATTCATGGCTCACATATTTTACAACTTTATTATTGATCTTTTCAAACAGCCTATGGAATTGGCAACACTTCCTATTGCACAATTGGGTATAGTAACCGGAAATGCTACTTTTTGTGCCATAATGGCCTCCTTCAGGAAGGCAAAGAGACAACTTGGAGCTTGTGGTGTGCCTTAATTTTAGAATCCATTTCCTTCTCCCTTGTGTGTGCATGTGTGTGTGCTTGTTTGTTTGTTTCCAAGAAAAAAAATGATAAATTCATTATTATATTTTTTTCAAGATCATATAGCTTGGATACTGTCATTGTTAAACATGTTTTTGACGAAGTTTTTCATTTGTGCAATTTGAATGTAAAATGATCAGACATTTAATTCCTTTTTGGCTAAACAAAAACCAACAAGAGGGTTTCCACTATTTGTTGATCCATATTTTTAAGAATCATAGATAGAAGGGCTTCAACAAAAACCAGTTGTGTCTAGAAACTCGAGATTATAACAATATATATATATATATATATATTTTTTTTTTTTGCTAAAGGAGGGCTTCACATACCCAACCAATAATGAAAACTTCAAAAGGAAAAAAATTACAAATATAAATTGTCAAAATCTACTGAATGAGTTGAGAATTACTTGCAGTTTGCAAAAGTTCACGAGTAGTTTAAAATAAAAGCTAGAGCCAAATCAGGAGTCCACACACACCCAAAGTTAAACAAGAACATAAACATATGCATATGCTCAAACTAATACAGTAAATTCAAGTATTAATAATTGATAGAAATATAAAAATCAAAAAACTGAGTAACAATATAATTTAATAACATTAATTTAAATGTTTATGTACAAAAATTCACTAAGCATAACAAATTTAATCGGTTTTGAAAGGAAATTATAAAGTTATTTTATACTGTACTTTTATCTTTGATTTAAAATATTACTTATTTAAATCATTTTTTTACCCACCAACTTATAAGTATAAATGTCATTGAAATATTAATGTTTTAGTTGGGAAAAATCATGTAATTGTGATTGAAAAAAAAAATATATAGAAATTGAATTGGAAAAGCACTAAATAAGTATGAAATGAAAGAAAGATAAATCATTAAAACTAATAAAATAGTTTGAACGTAATTGCTATTGGCATTGTAGTTACCACGTCTTGAAAATACTTATGTTTACTAACCTTCTCAATGTGATGTTAACATAGGTAGTTTTATCTTTAGTTTTTTTTTTTTTTTTTTTTTTTAAACCATTGTAGTTATTACATCTTGAAAGTACTTTGAATTTTAAGTATAATACATAAGTTATGCAATATTCACATGGATTCTTCTATTTTCAATTTTAAAAAGAATTATAACATGAGCTCCAAATTCTACAATGTATTCAATACAGTAAAATAAAAAGGTGACCATGACAATTTGTGTTTACCTTAATTTTGGATGTGAGGTAAATAATATTATTTTTACCTTAATTTTGGATTACCTCCTTCAACTTTCTTTGTCACCCTTTTATAATTATAAAAGTTTTAATTGTTGTATTTAGAGCTTTTATTATTTTACTAATTGGTGCATAGGTAATGCATGTAACTTTGCTTTACATAAACAACGACTTTGATGTTGATAGAAATAGAAGCTGACCAAACATTCTCAAGGTGAAGGTCACATGGCTTGTTGTTTTGCTTCTAGTTTAAAAGAAATGTTAGTGCCAAAGGTATGTGTATATTTATAGGGGTACGTGCATACATACAAAGACACACCTAAACACAAACATAAACATACATATGCTTATACTAGAACTAACTAACTAAATTCAACAATTAATAATTCATAGAAACAAAAAACTACTAAATGAATGTTGAGGGTTCTTTTTAGGTTTCTTGTACCTTAGACACGTGTCTTGATGTCATTGGACAATGCTTAGTCTAGGCTTTTTCTAAGAAGGAAGTTGAGCCTAGCACTCCGCGAAATGGGCACTAAAGTACCATTCTGCTGCTACCAATTTGTGCACAAACATTGAGTCCAAAGTCCAAGGGAAGACGCTGCAAAGTGGGCTTATCCTCTGTTTCTGCCGTAGAAGGAACTTTTCTCTAGTTTCTGCCACAAGATTGACTTTTCCGCTGTGTAGTAAAACCTTCTGCTGTGCAGTAAAGCTTTTTACTGTGCAATAAAAACCTTCTACTGTGCAGTAAAACTTTCTAATACACAATAAGGCTTTTTGCTGTGCAATAAAACATTCTGCTGTGCAGTAAAGCTTTCTGCACTTTTCTGTAATGTGAATGACTACTCTTTATTTTTTACTGCAGAAATACTTTTTTACTACCTACACATAAACAAATCTAAAACCCAAATAAAATATCCATCAAGCAAATGTTAGTTTACATGAGTTAGCATATTCTCAAATATATACATAAATATATTCATGAATACTCTTAAACGTATTCACATATACATATATAAAATATATTTTGCAGAACATGAGAAACAATGTATATGTATATATACTTACGGTAGGATAATAATTAGCTTGTATTAAAAGTAAAACACGTAATAACAAAGAAATAAGAAAGTTACAGTAGAAAAGGTTTAGTTAATATAATAGCTAACACGGTAAATATAATAATAAGGTGCTATAGCAGAATAACTAGTACAACAAAAAAAGATACCATAGCAGGACAACTAATGCAACGAACGTGATAGAAAATGTACTGCAGCAGAATAAATAAATACAGCAGATATAAGTTCTAACGAGTGAAATCAATATATTTGAAATTGAAATGAAATATTGAATCTTCTCATAGGATAAGTAAACCAAGAAGGAACTCAAACCCCAACTTAAACAACCTTGTCATAGGTTTTTGCCATCAAAGTTGTGCATTTTGGATAATAGGCCTAAATGGCTACTGACTATTACTTTTAGGGGACTTCAAAGAGTGGGTTTACTAAAAGGGAGGGAAACAATGGTCTATTGATGCATGCCCCTATTCTTGCCATGTTTTCTCTCTTCTTTTTAACACTTTCTTTCTTTCTTTCTCTCCGTTCTTTTTACTCTTAGTTTCTTACTGCTCTCTTGCCATAGGCTGTTCCCCATGGGTCTTTCCTTTTCTTGGGTCCCTCTTTCTGGGTGCCTCTCCCTCTAAGTGCCTTTCTGAGGTGCTTACTGCTCTCTCTCTCTCTCTTACCGTGGGTTCCTTTCCTTAGGTGCTTCTCTCCCTTTCATCCATGGCTACCTCTTCCTTTTATAGTAAGCTAATTCAATGGGATTTCTCCCTTTTACTTTTAGGGCTTCACCAACTGTTTTTGGTTTGTTGTAGGCATTCCTTCAAGACTAGACACCAACCCATTGGTTGCCTAGCCACTACCTCTGCTCAGAATACATTTGTTGTACCACTACTCATTTCACGACAAAATACCCTTATGTTTGTTCTTGCTGTATACCTCTACCTTTAGGTTCAAATGGATAAGGATTGGGCTACCTCACCACCTACCTCTATGCCATGCATCAGATGGTCCCAACCATCTATTACCTCTTTGGGTTTGCTGTAGATCTATATTCTGCTGTAGATCGCTTTCTCTTGCATTTCTTTCTTTGGACCTTTCTTTCTTTTCGATCTTCTTGGTGGGTCTTTGGGCCTTACTTTTCATAGGGTTTTCCTCCGCATGAGCTTTTGGGTATGAATTTGCAAAAATGGGCATCAACAATGAATATATATATATATATATATATATATATATATATATGTTAATAGATTAAATTTAAATATTTATTAAAAAATTTCATGAAGAGGAAAAAATGTAATGAATCTTAAAAGATAATTCTAAAGTTATTTTATTTTCTACTTTAATTTCTAATTTTAAAATATTACTTATAATTTACTCTTTTTTCCCCTCTAACTTAATTATAACTATTAGTGGTATATAGTTGTAGAATTTCCTCATTGGCTAGCATTGCTGGCCTTATTTTTGGATTTGACATAGGCACATTTTATCACAATCCAAACTCAAACTCAGGACTGACTCAATATATTTTGGATCCTAAGACAACAATTTAAGTGGGGCATTTTCTTATAATTAAATTTAATTTTTTTTCGTTTCTATTCTTCTCTTCATTTGAGACTTAAACATGATATATAAAATATATTTATTAGTAAAGAGAGAAGCCTTGTCCTCCTAGTATTGAGTTTGTATCACATGCACCCAATGTATGATATATGTTTTCTCTAATATTTGGTTACTTAACCTAATAGATAGTAATTTTTTAGTTGAGTAATATAATGAATTTGGTTTTATTTATGGGTTGAGAACTTGAGACCATTAGATATTTTTACGGTTAAGCAAAGTTGTATTGTATTTGCTTTATCCAATACATTTTATAATTATACTAGAAGTAGCATATTTATTCTTTTCACAAAATAGTTTTATATGTTAACATCCTGGATATTAAACACCAAGAAAACTTGAGATAAAAATAAATAGAGAAAGTGTTAACGTGGACTCTATACAAGGTTATATAGGTAAATTTTTATTTATATACTAGCCTTTGAGCACATACATGATTCTATTTTTTTGGGTAAAAGTTAATAATTTGTATCTATTATAATTTAGAAACATATATTTTTACTTTTCAAACAAATAAAAAGGAGAAAATTTAGAGATAATTTATCAAACAAATAAAAGAAATAAGAAGCAACAATAATTTCTTTTTTGAACATGAAGGGAAAAAAATCTTAAATTTTAGGAATTTTTTGAATTCAAAATGAAATTTATTATTTGACATTTATGACACTATTTTTAAATGAAGCTATCCTTCATTAATGAAGGTTTTTTTGAATCACATAAAAATCACGTTGAAAGAGGAGAATCCTCTTATATATAAAATAGATAAAGAATCAAAAGAATTACCCAAAAAGACAAGGTGAATTTATAGAAAAATTAAAACCTTAATAGATAAGTACAGAGTAAATACATAGTCCATGATTACTAAAAAAAAATAATAATAACAATAATAATAAATAAATCTATGGTTTTATTCTACATCACGCCCCCATCCAATTTGATAATAATGAATGAATGAAAATGAGTTCACGCATGTGTTGTATCAGAATGTAAAGTAATTACCAAGAATTAAATAAAGAGAAAGTAAAACAAAATAGCTAGAATAATGAGTAAGTTCAAGAAAGGAAAGAAAAATGTTCCAAAGAAGTAACAAACCTAAGGATCGGACTCAAACGAGGAGAAGAAGGTTTGAAGCGCAGTAGGTACAGCTTTTTAAAAGATCTCTTTCCTACTCTTTAAACAGAGTGTGGGCAAAATTTTCTAGGAATTCATACAAGAAAAATGGAGGTTTGAGATTTTATATATATATATATATATATATATATATATATATTTTCTTTCAGTTGCTTGGTTGAGAGAATGTTTTTTTAGTTTCTCTATGTGGGAGATTAAATGAGTTCCACGCTTGAAAACTGTCATAGTGAAGATGAAAGTTAATTAGTAGCACACGCTACTAATTATGGGACCAAAGGAGATTATTTTGTGTTTAACTAATCAAGACAGAAGTTTTGTATTTTGACATAAGTAGTGGAATATATATATCCAACAATGGCTTTGAATAGTATTTATATGGCAAAACTATAAGGTTGGTCTTTCAAGTTTGCCTTGTGTGCGCATGCAATTGGTCCATTAAGTTTGAAGCAAGCATAAATAGTCCCTCAAGTTTTAAAACTGAATTGTCTTAGTCTTTTTACTAACTGCCGCTAGTGGTGTTACTTATGTGGCTAACAGAACAATAACTTGGCTTTTTTTTTAATGATCTGGCATGTTTTTAATTAAAAAAATTAGTTTCCACGTTAGAAGCAATATTCACAACCCGGTACCAACCAAATTTAAAAAAAAAAAGTATTTTCTACCTATTGTACAAACCCACCAACAAGAGAGAGAAGGGGAGAGAGCGAAGAAAAACCCAAGCCTATTTGATGCTGGTGCAGAACCCTCGCACTTTTGTCAACGATGTTAACGATCTCCACATTTTTTAGATCTATTATAGCTTAAGGTGTTGCTAGAACAAAGAAGCTACAAGTTTAGGAATTCGAAACATGTCAAGTTCGACTGGTTGAGAAAAAGGCTTAACCGTTCGAGATGCATTTCTATAGAATTTAATTAAGGGCCAATAGCTCGTTAAGCCCATTAAGTGATTAGGGTTTCAGATATAATTCTCCTAGTATTTAAAGGAAACCCCAAGACATGTTCTGGAGAGACTTTGGATTTGGAGGCGCTCTTTAGAGATATAAAAGGTATTGTGCCTTCTCCTTTCAAATTCAGTATCGAAAATCATTCTCATACTATTAAAACCAATATATCTGAAGTTGCTGCAATAAGATCATACATAACTGATGATTTAAAGTTTTGAGTTGGATTTTAGAGTCACAAACAAGGGTATTTGTGTGCGACAAATTCAAATAGAAGAGTTCATGGATTCAGAGTTGCATGTGGTCTTGTGAGTAAGTATTACAAGAGGTAGCTTTATATATAAGGAAAAATCTATTGTAAAACTTCCATCTATCATACTGAATTTGTTTATCTTGAGGATAGTTAGGTTAAATTCTCTCCAGATTTTTTACCTTGAAACTGTTAGTTTCATTGGTTATCATGGGTCATCATATTATTTGTCTTATTTACTTTTCCGCATTGAGTATGGTTTACCATATTTTTGTTAAAAAGCTTTTAGCAAAAAATTAAATAAAATGTTTCCAAAAAGACCCTTAATCCATAAATATGTTACATGCAGGCGTTTAGACAAAGCTGCCATAATCGTAGAGACGCCATCGATCAGTTTGGAAGAACAGGAGAGTCGTGGGATGATTTAAACGAGTGAAGTAACGCGACTTTTGACATTAATGCCAATGTGGGCAAACTCTTTTGGCTGCAGTTTAGTTAAAGCTGCTGGAAACACTTTCTTTATTGAACAAATTAGCAACCTTGATTACTCTGGTTCTATAGGTCTAATCATTATATTAATAGCCCTGTCCTATATTAGCTTTGCATCAAAATTGGTGCTTAGGTCGGAGAAAGCAAGAAAAGTTTTTGGCCCACTTATGAGAGTTGGTTGTGGGATGGTTTGTTCTATATAATGTTGCATTGCAGCTTGGTAATTGGAAGTCCACAGACTGAATTTAATTAAGAAGGAAAGGATTGATCCTAATGCTATTAGCCCTGCAGCATAGACTATATCCATGACTATCTTCAGTTTACTTCCACCAAAAAAAAAAAAAGTTAAGGACCATACTGAGAATGAGGCCGAAATGTATTTTTGCCTTGTTTTAGACATGTTCGTTTATTGATTTTCCAGTCCTTAAACCACCCAGCCCAATTTATTTCTCTAACAAGCCTAAGGCTTGCCTCATTACAAATTTAAGTCCAATCATATACATTGCCAAACACATCAAAATTCTTAAGCCCAACCCAGTAACACTAGCCTAAACAGAAGCCCAAGTTCCAACTTTCCATATTTACACTGATAACCCCGAATTCCAACAACTACACGACCACCCCTTTTAACTATAGACAATTACATAAATACTTATACGACTTACAACAGTTACACAAATCCCCTGGAAATTTTACAATTACCATAATACTCCCTCCATTACTTACCAAAATAGTCTGCATACCTGAAACACCCAAATTACCAAAATTTTCCAAAATTCCCCTATTAAAACTTTAAATTACTAAACTATCCCCAAAAGACTCTTGGAACATCCAAATGACCCCAAACTTCCCAAAAATGACCCAGATCCTAGGGAACGTATCTTAGGGGCCTCAAAGTTGCTTCCATCCAATTAACATAGACTTGGACCACCCTACTCTTCAAGAGTAGAGTAAGCCCAACATACTATAGTAATATTTTGGGGTATTAAATAGTTATTATGCTTTGTCCCATTCAAAGTCTAGACCCAACCGAGGCTCCCATACAACCCAAACCCCAACATGAAAAGAGCATATTGCTTTACTACTGATCCCATCACATTCTAGCCTACTTATTTAATACTAAATTGTTAGAGTTAAAGGATAAGAAAATCATGGTAAAAATGAACCCCAAACCTATTTCATTGGTTCAAAGATGTTTCATACTTTCATTGTCTAATTTAAGATAGGAGACCTCACATGCTCTTAGCCTAAAAGCTGGTCATAAAATCAATTAGGAGTAATTAAAAAAAAAATGGTTTGTTTGGATGACATGATTTAGGCATTTTGATTTGGGTGATTAAAATCCAAATGGAAATTTTAAGAAAAGTCACGAATTTGGATTTAACAAATCCGCCAAGGATTTTAAACTTTAAAAATGCATGGATTTGAAATAACTCCTAAAATCCATAAATTTAAAATCAAGGCATTTAAAATCTATTAATTTAAGATTCAAATCCAAGTTTTCAAACGTAACCTTTGAGAAACAGGGTTATATGATTGATACATGACAAAAGTTAGCATGCAATTCTTGCACAAGATAGAGCTTCAAAATTTTGAAAAATGAAGAAACTACCCAAAAGAAGAGAAAAACAACATTATGAAATTTCTTAAAAATATTCCAGGGACATTTGTAATTATGGGTAGGGTAGATTGTCACTTGCAAACAATTCTCTAGCATAATATATTGTCAGGTTTAGTCATCCAATCTCTCATATGATCACACCAAAAAATATCTCTCTCTTTCAACAACAAAATCAAAATTAAGAATTTGATGTTAACTTTCCTTTATTATTCATTGCTTGTCCAAGCATTACAACAAAAGTGGGCTATGGTGGCGAAATCTAGTGAGGAAAACAAAATTCGTCACTAAATGATAACATTCGGTGAGGAAAACAAAAATTCGTCACCAATTCTGAGAAAATATTTTACTACGGTGACGAAATCAATATTTCGTCACTAAAGATACTAATATTGGTGACGAAATAGGTTTTTTGTCACTATAACTCATGAAATAGAAAAGGCGCCCAAAGGTTTTTGTGCGCAGGCGGTACTATTTTCTATGGTGACAAACATTTTCATCACCAAAAGTGAGATCCATGGTGACGAAAAGTTTGCGTCACCAAATACAGATAATAGGTGACGAAATACTAATCTCATCACCTAATATATAAGATTTAGATTTCATTGGTGACGAAATAAGTTTTCATCACTATTGGTAAAAAAAATTAGGTTTCATCGATAATGAAATAAGTTTTTCGTCACTATTGTTCTTTGGCTTTTTGGTTTATTTCAATTTTTTTTTAAAATGTGTGAAGTTGATTTTTGTGTTAATGTATCAATCGGTCCAGAAATAGAGTTTTTTTTTCTTCTTTATTTATTCTTTTTTGTTTATTTATTATGAAAGCTCGATTATGTATTAAAAAACAAGAGCTATTCAAACCCCCAAATTAAAGATTACAGCTCGGTTGATTTTACTCTAACTTAAACTAAGTGATGAATAGAGTAAATGCAACCAAACAAACAATTAAACTACTTTAAGCCATATTCAACAAAACACAGCAGTAAAATAAAAACTAAAAGAGTAGGGAAGAAGAATGCAAACACAAGATAACACGCCGATGTGTTATCAAAGAGGAAACCGAAGTACTCGGCATAAAACCTATCCGCCGCCCTCCAAGCGGTAAATCGATCCACTAGACAATCAGTTGGGATACGTGAATAGCAAGAGACCCTCCAAGCCTAATCTATCCAATGCACCTAAGCCCTCCAGGCTCTTACTCCAACAAGGCTTCTCAGAACCGTGTCTTGTCTAGCTCTCCGGATCTCGCAATGCACCCGATTGCATCCGTCAAAGCTAGGCTTCTTCCAATGCTTTCCAGCAGCACCAAAACCTCACTTGACACTCAAAATGGGTGTGGTAAGTTTTTGGACTATCAACAAGGATATGGAAATGGAGAGGTAGGAATTAAGGAAAACTACAATGGATTGTGTTGAGAATTGTGGGTATAACAATCTCTCACTCTCAAAGGTTGTGACTAGGGTTTTCTCTCTGAAAAGCACTTCTCAACATCTATGGGTAATATGAGTATAAATAGTGTGGTTAAGGACAGTGTGTATCAGATATGACAAATTGGCAAAACAGAATGTTTTGCGAGTATCTCGCAGGAAAGCCTTACCCGCGAGACACTCGCGAAACCCAGCTGTCACCATCTGTCATGACTCTTCGCATTCCAGTCATGTGTTGAGCACATGCTTCACTTCGCGAGAAGGCTTCTCGCGAACTACCCTCGAAAACTTCTTGCTCTTCACTTTGCCTTGAGTCTTCACACTCTCATTCACACACAAGCTTTACAATGAAATCCCACATAAAATACAGGATACATAAGATTGAACATAATTACAACCAAATTTGGCACGAAATTAAAGCCAACACAAAATAGTTGTAAATCACAAATTTACATATTAGTTATTTTGTAACACCGGAAAAAAAAAAAAAAAAAGTTTTTGCAATATGATTTTAAGTAGGGGTATTTTCGCTTTCAAAAAAAAAAAAAAGTGGGGGTATTTTTGTAATTTTGTCCATACCAACACCATCCCTATTTCCACTACATGTTGGTTTGCCCCCGCTCATCTTGTTTAAAAAATAATAAGTTTTTCTATTTTATTTTTTTGTAAAATTTTATACTTAAAAATGATTTTTTTTTTTTTTGGAGAACTAATCATGATATTTAGATGTTCTATATATAAAATTAATCTCTGTTTGGTAAAATCCTACTTAAAATTATTATGTTAAAAAAATAAATAAAAAATTTTGAGAAGGAAAAAAAGATAAAAATATTTTTTTTTGAGAAGGAAAAAAATATTAAATTAATTAGTGGTGTGCTGTCGCAGGCAACCAAAAATAAAACCTATACTCCTAAAAATATATGTAGTAGTGCGAGTAAGGATCGTTCCCACGGAGAGTATCTAGCCTAGTTTTATGCCACGTGAACAAGGAGGGGGGGTTTGAGTATAATGAAAACAATTTTAAGAAAAACAACTAAGGAATAATTCAAATTAAAATATCGAAATCAATCAAAAGAACAGACATTGGTCTAAGTCAACATCCACCACCGAAATTTTACAACTGATCATTGATGCAAATATATATCAATTCACACTTTGAATATTCACCGTTGGAATTATTTTCCTATCTCTCCTTAATTACAGTTAATTAGAAAACAAGCGATCTAATTAACCCTAACTACTTAACAACCCAAGACAAGCGCTAAAGGTTTAATCTAGTAGCAGCCTTAAGAATTAGAGAGATCGGTGAAACTAAACAACACAAGCACAAGCGGTTGTATTTAATTTAGTCGTGCGTTCTTCCTAAGATCTAATAATTTCTGATGCAGCAAATCATTAAATCTTGGTTGCTTCACAAATTAGAGAGATCAAACAATTACGGATTTGATATCTAACCTAGCAATAGATTGCAACAAATAATAAACTAGTAGGCCTCCTAGTAATTAAACAAGACAATCATGAAAATAGGCATACAAGAACATCCAATATTCAAAGCATAGATTGAACAATAAAAACAAATTAGATCTCACAGTTTTATTGATTCCGAGGCTTCAGTTTCCTTCGACCAAGTATAAAAGTTTAACCACACAGGGCCATGACAGAAAACTCGAAAGAGAAAATAGAGGGGAGAGAGAGAGGCGTGTGTGTAATTCTGATTTCTCCTCTCTCTTTTTTACGTTAATTCCCCCTTTCCCAAGCCTACAAAAACTCCTAAAAATATTCTAAATAATAATATTCAAATCTGACTAAGTAAGGAAAAATATTAAAAATAAAACAAAGCCCTAATATAACTAGGAAAGTGGTGTTTTTCAGTTGGAATTTTCATGCATCAGATCTGGAAGCTTCCATAAATAAATCGCATCAGATTGCATATTAGAATTGAAGGCAAAGGAACATTCCAGAACGTCAACAGTGCAGGTGCAGCAACTTCAAGTCCAATTTCGACCTTGATGCGGCCCGTATCTCTCAAAACTCAAAACATGAAAGTTGTAGATCTTTGTCTTAGTGTTCCATAGCATCTTGAATCATCTCAATCGGAGCTCAGATGAGAGAATTATGCCGAGATTACGAAGAGATGTCAAAGCTGTCCAGAATCGCCCAATTAGCTACGTTTTGCACTTAATGCCTCCATTTGCACTCTAAATCAAAATATAAAAATAATGAGTACATTTAGGCACTAAGTAAGTGTAAAAGACTAAGTATTAAGAGAGAAATATATGCCAATTTGCATTCTCATCAATTAGTCATATTATTGGTTAAAAAATAGATGTTAATTGATAACAAAACCTATATATAAAAAATTAATTATTAAAATTCTGCACCTAAAATTTCGGCCTAAATTTCAAACCATCTTAAGGAGTATTGATATCAAAATTCAGAGAAACAAAATTGGTAAAAATTGAGATTTTGTGTGCTTTTAGATTATGATGAAAAATGAAAATTATTTCACTATTTAACTTATTTTTGCTATTATTTATGAGCTCATTGCCCTTTTTGGAACTATTTATGGGCTCTATTGTACTATTTTAACTAACTTTTACTTTTATCTACAGTACTTTCAGTAATAATTTTTCAGTTTTAGCAAAATAAGCAGTATCTAAATAATATTTCAGTTTCATTGAATGAATTGAACTAAATAATTAGATGTAGTACTCGTTGGGATACAGAAACAAACCCAACGTTTGCGTTTCAGTGTTTTCCTTATTCTTTTTCTTTTTTTTTTTTTTTTTTTTTTTTTGAGAACGTGCATGGCGCTTTTTGTTTTTCCAGTGGGTCCCGTGCACTATTCATAAAACCACAAACCTCTTTTTTCAACAAAATTTTTATTAAAAATTAGTCTCACGGCACTATTCACACATTTAAAAATTATTTTACTACAGTGTTTTTAGTTTTTAGCAAAATAAGCTGTATTTGAACGTACCAACGTGCAAAACAGAGAGAAAGGAATCCAAGAGAAAAAACTAACTCACAACTAAAATCAGTTGCTGAACTAACAGACAGAATCTGTACTAATTAATCATGTGCACGTAGCTTTGTATACTTAATAATGACAAAAAGGACTGTAGTTTTACACTGTTCTTCGTCCACCGGTTTTAACTTGCAATTTTCTCAGCGTGGTCTTGTTCTTTCTTTCTCTCTTAATATTCTGAGAGAGGACTTCACTTTTGTGCAATACCAAGTTGGTATACACAGGAAAATGGGACCGTATAGGTTTGTTGTCAAATCTCAACAAGGCAAAGGAGTATTTAGTATTTACGGTTTGCAAGATATCAGTGAGCTAACACTAAGAAGCTCTTAGACAGCGTGGTGCTCGCCAAGGACCATACGGTAATTAAGTCAGAATCTCACAAAAGATATTCAAGAACACTAAAGGTGTAAAAGTTTAGATTTTTCTCATGTATGTTGAATTGAATGAAGTCTTGAGTAGTTCTTCTTGTTGTTTTGTGTCACTTTTCTCATAATATATGTGTTGGCTAAATGGAATTAGTGTGAGAATATTACGTGGAGTTGCTCTCACATTCTGATCGAAGTGGAGGACTCGTAGAGTAAATTTCTTTGTGCTATCTAAGTGTGATTAAATGTCTAATTATAAAATGTCTATCACTATCACTGTGAACGAGTCCAACTTGTACATGTTGGGTGTGTGGCTCACGTGGGTTCCAGGCCACTCTTGATGGACTAGCTCATTAAATGAGCTTGTCCCTTTCGTCTCCTCAGCGAACACAAGTCAGCCTTTTCATTTATTGAGAAATTATCTTTCTTTTTCCTTCAGCGTGTCCACACATTTTGATAATTTCTCTTTTGTGGACACACTGAAGGAAAAAGAAAATGAAGAAGCAAAGAGAGCAATGGCAGCGCCCCGATCATTCTAAGGTGTTCACAGGAACACCCTGAACTGAAAAAAAAAATATATATATATATATATATAATAATTAAAAATATTTTATTTGTTTACCCTTTACAAAAAATTAGGAACATCCTCAAAAAAAAATTTTATTCGTTCTACATTCAAGCCAAAAAAACAAAACAAAACAAAAAAAGCCCAAAAGAAAATTGAACTAAAATCTAAAAAAAAAAAAAAATTTGTAACAGAACAAGTCGCAAGCACACAGATTCTCAAAAATAAATAAATAAATAAATAAATAGATGGCAAGCCCAACAAATAGTAGCAAACCTGGTAACCCACAGATTCCAAAAAAAAAAAAAAAAAAAAAAAAAAAAAAAACCTAACCTAATATACTAAAATCAGATTGGGCCTCAAACACTTCATAAGCGCAACAACCAACGGAACGGACGAAGAAGGAGATCGCTAGATCAAGCCTCAAACTCGATCTCCCATTCAAACAGAAGCTACATCTCGACGTGCTGCCCGATTGGTCTTCCTCACCTCGTCACTATGCCCGACGGCACCGCCCCTCAGCCTCAAGCCTCCCTGCTCCCTCAACCTCAAGATATTTCATCTCTGTCTCAGTCTCTCTGCTCTTTATCTGAAGAGTGAAGAATGAAAGTGAAAAAATGATATTATGAAATGAGACTCAGACTCTCTCTCTCTCTCTCTCTCTCTCTCTCTCTCTCTCTCTCTGACTTTGAACTGTAATTGTCATTTGTATGTTGCTTTGCCTTTTGCTTAGTTTACTTTATAAATTTTTATTAATATTTGCCCTGTTTTTGGAGTTATCCGTTGGTGTTGGTGTTGGTGTTGGTGTTGGTGTTGGTGTTGGTGAGATAAATTAATTGTCTTTTAGTGTTGGTGTTGGTGCCTATTGGTGAATTACAATTAATTGGTTTTATCTGATTGGCTCTAGTCTTGTGATTGGGGGCCATGGGGCATTGGGGCTTGTTTGTTGAATTGGGGGGTGGATAAGGGCATAGGGCTGGGGTAAATGCACATGGGTGTGTGGTTGTGTGCTAGTGCAGCAGTGCAACTAATAAACAATCATTTAATTAATTAATAATTAATTGGAGGAAACAACTAATAAACAATAATTAATAATTTAATTAACCAATACATTATAAAAGACAAATAAATTAAATTATGTTACTATGTTAGGCTAAATAAAAATTAATAATTTTATAGTTAATGAAATAACAATATAACAAATTATAGTTTATAAAAGACAAACAAATTAATGAAACAACTAAACAAAAATAATTAATAATTTTATTAATATTTCAAATGAATTTATAGTTTATTGTTTAATCTTTGGCTAGAATTATGGACAAATATTTGATAAAAAAACCATGTACCCAAGATTCATCTCCTGTGCAATATTCATCTTCATCTTCTAAGCGAATTCATGTTGGCTTTAACATAGAAATTCTTAAGGAACACCCTAGGAAAAATTCTTGTAGCCGCCATTGAAAGAGAGCGACTTAATGCATTTAGTGTATTGAGGTGTTTTACATATTTATATATAATTTATTATATTATTATCTTATTTTAGATACAAAATTACTACTAATTAATATGAATGATGTAGATTCTTTTTTACAAATTCTATAGATAAAAAATTTGACAACTTTTCACACTTGTTAATGTGACATATTGATAGTGGTAAATAAAAAAGTAATGATAGTGATGAATTTAGATAAAAACTAATAAAAGTTTGTGTATTGTTTTATTTTTTTTAAGAAGTGCTATATTCACAATATTCTCACAACAAATCTAAGGTAATAAGTTGTTATTGGTTTTAATTTGAACCCATCACTAAAATTAATTTTTTGTCATCAATAATAACCTGTAACAATTTACCACTTAAGATTTATTGTGAAAGTATTGTAAAAAAATGTTATGAACATTGTATTTCTCTCTCTATTTTTTTTTTAAAATTCATTTGATAAAAAATGTTATTTTATTTTTCGCTAATATTTGAGCTTGAGCTTAATAAATACTATTATAATGAAAAATAATAACCCTATTGGTTAAAATTTGGGGGCCTTTGTTTTTTCCTTAGGGCCTTAGGCGACCGCATCATTTGCTTTCACTATTAAGCTGGCTTTGAGTGGAGAGTTGAAGGAGAGAGAGCAATTCAGCCAAAGTGTGTGAGTTCCACACAGAGAGAGAGAGAGAGGGAGAGAGAGAGAGAGAGAGAGAGAGAGAGAGAGAGAGAGAGAGAGAGAGAGCTGAAGTATTGTGTAAGTTCCACAGAATGAGCAAGAAACACAGAGAGATATTGAGCCATTTAAGGTGCAGTTCAAATGAAGGAATAGAGAGATACACAATGAGAGTCTAAGAGAGTGAAAAAGAAAAAAGTTGACATTCTTTTTTTTTTTTTGGGCTCTAGCTACACATACAAGAAAGATAAATTGGTGGAGTTCTCTTGGAGTCTTTGAATGCTACAACCATGGAGAGTTGGAGTATTCAGAGGAAGATTTTGCTACTAGCTTTATGGTGAGATTGTATTTACTCCTTGAGATTTATTTGTTGTATATCCAATTTATTGTGAACTCAAGTTTAGCATAAACTTGATAGTTGTAATCTCTATTTCATAGAGGATATTTTTCGGAGTTGTCCCATGGTATTTCCCTTTACACCAGAGGGTTTTTCACGTAAGATTTGGTGTTCTTGTGTAAATGTGTTTTATGGGTGCTTGCTGAAATTTTGTTTTCATAATATTGTTATTACTTGGTAGTCATTTATTTTAATTCACATGTGGATATTAAGGGGATTTAGGATTTTCCCCAATAGTAGATGACCATAATTGTCATGGGCAGCTGCTTAATTATAGTCTTTTGTGGAAATGAGTGACATTTGTCCACCACGGAAGCGACGTGCTATAGACAAGAGTCTAGACAAGTTGACCCCGTATATCTAGTTATAAGAGTAACCGCATTAGAGGTTGCAAAATTGTGCAAAATACAAAAAGTGGTTAATTTTACATATTTTAACAACAACAAAAAAAAAAAAACACTCACATCAGTGCTTGCAAAATTGTGCATATATACAAAAGTGCTACAATAACCGTGCATATATGCACGGTTACTATAGTTTTGCATACTAATATTATATTAATTTCACATTTTTCTCCTTTTTTTTTTCTCTCTCTCTCTCTTCTCCATCTACAAAACCAACTCAGGCATCTTCTCTCCACCGCAAAATCAACATAGACCTAGCACCATAAAATCAACCAAAAATCAACCACAAATCAACCACGGACACACCACAAAATCAAACACACCCACACACAGACACACCAACAAAGATAGAGAGAGCATTTTTGTGAACTTGTGGCTGTGGGTTGGTGCTTGGAAGTCGACTAAAACAGGTCTTGGTGTTTGTGGAGGAGATCGGAATGTTTGGGTTGACTAGAACAAATCTTTGTGGATCAATGCTTGTAGCGGATCGAAGTTTGTGGATCAATGCTTGTGGATTGACGAGTTTCAACTGTGGTGGATTGTTGCTTGTGATCGTGAATGGAGAGAGAGAGAGAGAGAGAGAGAGAGAGAGAGAGAGAGAGAGAGAGAGAGAGAGAGAGAGAGAGAGAGAGAGAGAGTTTTAGAAGGGGAATGGAGAGAGAGAGTTTCAGACCGTGAATGGAGAGAGAGGGAGTTGAGATAAATAAAAAAAAATGAGAAAAATGATTATTTAAATAAAATAGATGGTAGAATAGACAAACTGATGTGAGTATTTTGTAAAAATAGATGTGTAAAATAGAAAAAGTAGGTTTTTTTCTTGGTTAAATAGACAAAAATGTTGCATTGACTAATGCAGTTGCTCTAACGTAGGTTAATCTAACCAAGAATTATTGGAAGCCATGTGATGATTGTGATTGGCCTACCAATCCTATATGCGAACCTTTCCATCTTGCACCTTGGCTTTTAAAAAAATAAATAAATAAATAGCTGGTTTTGTCAGAAACTTTATTTCTTTTTTGTGTCCACGCACCACTTTACCTGGTGTAAATGAACAAAAATAAAATAAAAATAAAAACAAAAAAGATGTCTGGTGTGATTCACGTACCGAGCTTGATGAATCGGAATTTGCCTTATTATGTATCAATTACAAAATATGAATTAAATTATTATTAAAAAAATCAAAATTTTTCGTTTCTAGATTTTTTTTATAAAGGAAATCAAAGATTGGAAAGCCTAGCCAAACTTGGGATCTAAATTGCAAAATGCTATTTGAAGCAAACCTGCAACTTATAACTTGTTTGGATGAAGGTGGAGTAGAGGGGAATAGAATAGAGAGAGGTAGTGTAAGTTAAATTACCTTATTTGGATATTTTTTAAAGGAGGAGAGAGAGGGATTTGGAGGAATTTGGAGGGATTCTAACTGCTTCTAATCCCTCATTTTTAATTCCTCCAAATTGGAGAGATTTAGAGGAAGAGTAGAGTATCAAAATGCTTAACTAAATGAGTTACTAAATTTATCCTTACCATATTAACAAAATTACAAACTATGAAAAGTTAATTATTCTTCTCCCCCTTACTTAATTTTAAAAACATCTAAACAAGGTAGAGAATAACCATTCCTCTCTACTCTTTTTCGCACTACTCTCCTCTCCTTTACTCCCCTCTCCCTCCAAACTTCCAAACATAGCATTAGTGATAGAAATAAGTCTAGTAAATACAAAGTTTTTAATGTCATGTTGTGAATAATGTAGAATAAAAATAATATATATTATTGATATGTATGAGTGATTTTATACTTGTCAGAAATTGTGAAATAAATTGTAAAAATTGTTATGGACTAACATTGTTGTTTGGAATTTAATTATGATAACATTTTGTCACATGCTTTTTTTAAGTAAATTTTGGAATTATGAATTTTACTTGGTGAATTTTGAATTTTGAATTTTGCATTTGAAATATTCAAATCCCGTGACCTTGCCTTTGCTTCTAGGCCTATTGTTATTTTTGGGTGTTTTTATTTTTTATTTTTATTAATTTTTTTTCTTATGTGAAAAAATTAGGGTCATATTTATTTGAACTGTCAAAAACTAAACTAGTAATACTAGGCTTCATAATTCGTTGTAGTCAAATCTATATTTTACTCAACTGTATTTGAAGAAATACTATATCCATAGCACTTCTCAACCATATTTAATTAAAATTCCTATGTGCTAGGACATCATGAATCTGATCTTGGAAGATTTTCAATACTCTTGTCTCTTGGACTTGGACACATTATCCTCCTTTTTTTTTAAAGTATATATATTTTTTTAATTTAGAATCCTGACTCACTTAAATCAGAATTTGACATGGCACAAGATCACCTAAAAAAATAATAAAACAAGCCACTATCAAACTCACAATCTCAGAATCACAAGATAACGTGACACAAAAACTTCCTACTAATAAGTCGCCTCTTGAATGATAAGTTATCCACCATCTTTTTATGTGCAACAACTGCTTGGTGTAAATATTTTAATGGTAAAGTAACCTTACCTCACAAAACAACAACAATGCGCACAGAAAATATTTCAATGATAAGCCTCACCTCACATTTCACAAAGTTGATACTGAACAAAACAAGTAAACAACAACGTAAGCAAATATTTTAATCATAAACGATACCTCATAAGCAAGAAAGCTACTACTATAATTTGCAAACAAACAATAAAAACAAAATTCCTGTGTACTAGTACAACACAAATCTGATCATGAAGGATTTTTAATACTCTAGAGTCTAGACATGTATGGACTTTGGCACGTTATCCTGTCATCTTTTATGTTTTTTAATATATATTTTTTTAAGTCACAATCTCGATTCACTTAAACCCGAATTTGACATAGTATAGGATCACCTAAAAAATAATATAACAAGCTACTACTCAACTCACAAGATAATGGGATACAAAGACTTCAATAATTAGACTCCTAAATAGGAAATAGTATCTTATGTGTCCAGTGCATACAAGATTTTTGCCGTGGATGGTAAGTCATTATTAGGGGTGTCAAATGGGTGGGTTTGGGATGGGCATTATTGGGTTGGGTATATAAAACTCATTTACCCATTAAAACCCATTTAACTAATTACTTTTAACCCAAATCCAATCCACAATTATTATGGATAAATCCCAACTCACCCAATTACCCAGTTATCAAAATTACCAAAATGCCATTAAAGTGAAAATGACCATTTTGAAGCTTTGAAGCTGGAGGATTTGGTGGCGCCATTACTTCACACGGACCGTCCAATCTGATAATCTCATCCTAGAAATGAAAGCTAGAATTTAATAGTCGAATTTCCTCTCTTTTTTCTCAGCAGCCAAACAAAGATTATGCTAATTAATGAGCACAATTAAATCAAAGACTATGAAATTTGAAATTTTTAATTTTCTCTATCTTTGATAATGAACTCAAAATTCAAAATTTTGAATTCTTCTCTCCCCAAAAATTTTCTCAGCAACCAAACAAAAAAGACAAATTCAATCAACTTTGAGATCAAATCAGATAAGCATAACATAAAGCAAAAAGAACAAGCGAGTAATTACTCTTTCATAAGCATTGATATCGAGTCCATTCGCATGCAAATCAGCCACATCTTTCTTCAAAAACTTCTTAGTCGCCTTTCGCTTCCTTCGTATCACATCGATCCCAGTCTTCATCAGTTTAATCAACGACTTACTACGTTAATCCAAACGCTCACTACAACCAGTGAACGATTTGACTCAGTGAGTAAGATCCACCATAACAATTCGACTCAATGAACGATCTCGTACTCGCTTTGGCCTAGAATTCCGTCCAACATTGTTGTCGATCTCGTACTTGCTTCAGCTTAGTGAACGATTCGACTCAGTGAGTAAGATCCACCATTAACGATGAACGATCTTGTACTCGCTTCAGCTGAGAAGTCCGTCCAACATTGTTGTTGATCTCGTACTCACTTCGGCTCAGTGAACGATTCGACTCAGTAAGTAAGATCCACCATTAACGAAATGCTCTTCGTAGTGAACAAGTTGAGAAAAGAGAGAGATCGATTCTCGCTCAGACCTGAACCAAAATATTTCAATTCTTAGGCAAGAGAGAGAGAGAGAGAGAGAGAGAGAGAGAGATGGTTGATGGTGATGATATTGTTACCTTAGAAGGAGGGATGATAAAGCTAGGTTATGCCTCATTGTTCTCTGAGAGAGAGAGAGAGAGAGAGAGAGAGAGAGAGAGAGAGAGAGAGAGAGAGAGAGAGAGAGAGAGAGAGAAGTGTTTGGAGGTAGAGAAAATGAAGGAAAATGAAACATCTGAAGGCTTTTTTTTTTTTTTTTTTATGGTTGGGTTGAATTTGGGTATATTGTTTTTAGGTTAAATGGGTCTCAATGAGTTTTTAATTAAAACCCAATAATCACTTGGCCTAATTGGGTTGATGCCCATTTAACCTAACTAATAATTGGGTGGGTTTGGGTTCAATTAGAGTAGGTGGATTTGGGTGGACAAATAGATTTGGGCTTACTTTGCCACTCATTATCCATCTTTTTATGGACAAAATCTAGGGGCAAATATTTTAATGGTAAAGTAACCTTACCTCACAAAACAACAACAATGTGCACAGAAAATAATTCAATGATAAGCCTCACCTACATTTCATAAAGTCAATACCAAACAAAACAAGTAACAACACCGAAGACAACAAACATTTTAATCATAAAAGATACCTCATAAGCTAAAAAACCACTACTATAATTTGCAATCAAAACAAATAAAAACAAAATTCTTGTGTACTAGTGCAACACAAATCTGATATTGGAAGATTTGCAATAAAAACAAGATTTTCGCACTAGTGGACTTTGATAAGTTATCCTCTCATCTTTTTTTTTTTTAAAATATATTTCTTTTAAGTCACAATCCCGGGCACTCACTTAAACCCAAATTTGACATAGTGCAGGATCACCCAAAAAGTAATGGAACAAGTCACTATTTAAACCCACAATCTCAAACTCACAAGATAATAGGACACAAAGATTTTTTACTAACAATTAACTTCCTGAATAGGAGATAGTATCTAGTACACCAGGCGCATGCAAGACTTTGCTCTAGATAGTAAGTAATTATCCATCTTTTTATGTACAACAATTAAGTGTCCTTTTGTGAACAACTTAATTAGCTGAAACTAAAAACTTTTTACTGAAAGTGTTGTAGATAAAGTTAAAAGGTAATTAAATAATATGGTGAGATCCATGAATAGTACCAAAAAGTGCAATGAGACCCATAAATAGTAACAAAAATAAGCTGAATAGTAGCCAAATATAATCTAAGAGCATTCACATCAAAAATGCTATAATTCTAAAAATGTTATTATTAACAACCCACACACAAAAAACACACTACGTCAAACATGCTATATGCTATAATTTTTGACACCTTGCTATAGTGAGCTGCTAGAGATGGCAGCCCAGCAGCTCACTGTAGCAAGGTGTTTGAAAAAAAAAACTAATATTATATTTATTCTCTTTCTTCCTTTCCTTTAAAAAACATTTTTTTCTCTCTCTTTCTTCTCTGTTCAATGCCGTCTCTCTCTCTCTCTCTCTCTCTCTCTCTCACCGATTCTCTCTCCTTCTTTTCACCGATGGATCGTGATAGTGGTGGATCGTGGCTGAGATTTGCCCCGATTTGATGGATGTTGTTGGTCTAATTTGGTGGATCATAGTTTTTGGCTTGATTTTTTTTTTCTCTGGAATCTCTAGTGGTGGTTGAGATCATGGCTAAGATTTGGTTTGATTTTGGGTTTTGTGGTGTTGTCTTCAAATCTCCAGTGGTGGATGTTGTTTTTCTAGGTTTTGTGGTGAATCTTTGTGTCTCCATGGGTCACTAGTTTGGATCGCTGCTGGAGTCTTCATCCATCATTGATGATGATTATATTGAGTTTGAGGATGAAGATGTTGACAAAATATGAGAAAATTATTATCTGGGTTTGTGTTTAATTTTTGGTTTTGATCATGCTACTGCCTCTGCTAATGTTTTTTTTTTTTTTTTTTTTTCAATGGTGGTGGCTAAGATGGATATGGATTTGCTGGGTTGAGATGGAAGAGTGTGAGTTTGTTGGATAGACAGGTGGGTATGAGTGGCTGGTGTTTTTTTTCCAATGGTGGTGGATGGGGTGGGCATGGGTTTGCTGGGTTGAGAAGGTCAATGTGAGTTTGATGGGTTGAGAGAAATAAAGATGAAGAGAGAGAAAGACATATATATTGAAGAATTAAGAAACAAATAAAAAAATATATTTAAATAAAGTGGTAAAAAATATAGAACCTTTGATATTGAGTGTATTGTAAAATAAGTTGCTAAAATAAATAAAGTGGCTTTTTGAGATGCTTAATGCTAACTTTTTTGAGAGTTTTGATGTGAATGCTAAGTTCAAAAATTTTAAGGGTCATACTAATGGGTGCCCTTAGGGTACTGGTTAACAATTCATTTTAGAAAAGTTTTGACACCACTTTTATGGAAAATGGAAAAAACTGTCAAAATATTAATTGATCTTTTTTTTCCCCATAAAAACTTTATTTAAATGAAATATTAATCATTACTTTAAGAGTATTTGTTAGCATTTTCCATTTTTTAATAGTATAGTAACCTTGCCTCACAAAACAACAACAATGTGCACAGCAAATAATTCAATGATAAGCCTCAGCTCACGTCACAAAGTCAATACCAACCAAAACAAGTAAACAAAAATCAACACTGTAAACAATAAATATTTTAATAATAAAAGATAACTCATAAGCTAAAAAGCCACTACTATAATTTGCAAAAAATATAAACAATAACGTATTCAAAAGTGATCAAAAAATTCTAGCCATGGTTACCACCATTAGTGATATCCAATACTACTCCTTCCTCTTCTTTGTATCTCTCATCACAACCTTCCTAATCCGATCCATTCTCAGCAAACCCACCAAGGTAACCACGAATTCTCACCTTCTTCCTAGCCCACCAGCCCTCCCAATCATTGGTCATCTCCACCTTCTTGGTCCATCCTTATACAAATCCCTCCACAACCTATCTACCAAATATGGCCCTCTTCTCTATCTCCGCTTTGGTGCATCACACTGCCTACTTGTTTCTTCAGCCTCTGTTGCTTCTGAAATATTCAAATCCCAAGACCTTGCCTTTGCTTCTAGGCCTAGATTTGCCTTTTCTGACAAGTTACTCTATGGAACTTCAGGGTTTGTCACTGCTCCATATGGTGATTACTGGAGGTTCATGAAGAAACTTTGTGTGACTGAACTTCTTGGCACCAAACAGCTTGAGCGTTCCCTCTTTGTTCGGCGTGAAGAAAAAGAGAGGTTGTTGAAGAGAATGTTGGAGAGTGCAAGGAAGAAAGATGATGTTGATGTGGGTGTTGAAGTGATGAAGTTCACAAATACTGTGACTTGCAGGATGGCCATGAGTACTAGTTGTTTGGAACAAGAAGGAGAGGCAGAAAAGATTAGAGATCTAGTGATGGAGTCCTTTAAGCTGGCTGCAAAGATGTGCTTTGGGGATGTGTTAGGGCCTTTCAAGAAATTGGGGTTTTGGGTGTTTGGGAAACAGGCTTTGGATTTGACTAGGAGGTATGATGAGTTATTGGAGAGGGTGTTGAAGGATCATGAAGTGAGAAGGAGCAAAAATGGGGGGGAGAGAGAAGATAAGGATTTGATGGATATACTCTTGGACGTTTGTCATGATGAGAAGGCCGAGGTTAAGATTACAAGAACCCATATCAAGGCCTTCTTTGTGGTAAGTTTCTCCCTCTTACTTCTCAATCTATTTATTTTTCATTATTTGATTATTATTATTATTATTATTTTTTTTTTTTTTTTTTGAGAAAGAAATCTCACTCAAACATAATTTAAGTATCTAAGAGTGTAAAACTCTATTCTCAAGACTGAACCTTGGCCCTTCCCCCCACCCAAAAAAAATATAAGATAAGAATTTTACTTTACCTTAATCTAAGTGTATATGTGTGTGAAACTCTTTTCTAGAGAATTAAACCCTAGTATTTGCATTCCAACCCACAAAAACTTGGTACTTATGAATTAACCATCATGCCAAGAGTGTACAATAGTCCCAACCTATCTTTTTATTTTATTTTTTATTTTTTTGAAAGTTTAAACCTATGACGTCCGCTTCTGATAATAGCTCTTTATCATCAAACCAAGACAACCAAGCGGGAATT
Organism: Lithocarpus polystachyus; assembly: GCA_033629205.1. NCBI lineage: Eukaryota > Viridiplantae > Streptophyta > Magnoliopsida > Fagales > Fagaceae > Lithocarpus > Lithocarpus polystachyus. Next base: position 4,924,397 of record CM066165.1, read on the forward strand.
GAATCTCAGATCTCTTGTTCAACCATCAGAGATTTTACCAATTGAGCTTACTGAAACCCACGTCCCATCCCATCTTTCAATATAGAGTAACAATGCCTTTGAATTAGCTTAATTAATTTGACTCCTCCCTTTTTTTTTATACAATTTTATTTTTAACAACTTTTAGGAATTTAGTAAATCAATAAAAAGTCAATTCAAACAAACATTAGTGTGAGTTTGGATCCACGTTGCGTTTCTGAGTTTGTGTTTTGCCTCTTCTTTTTTTTTTCTTTTTTTTTCTTTTTTTTTCTCACACGTTTTCTGCTTTTTGGAGACAAAAATCACTGTTACGGCTACTGTTCATGAACGGTATCCATAATATTTGACTTTTCAGCCCACTGTGCACTGTTCATGGACCCACAAATTTCACTTTATAACAATTTTTTCATTAAAAATGGGTCTCACGGTACTATTCACACATTTAAAAATTATTTTGCTACAATGTTTTTAATTTTCAGTTTTCAATTTCAGCAAATAAGTTCTACCCAAACGGACCCTATCCATTTGGATACCGCTGAAACTAAAAACTAAAAACTGAAAAACACTGTAATAGAATAATTTTTAAATATGTAAATTGTGCAGTAGGACCTATTTTTAATGAAAAAATTGCTGAAAAGTGATATTTGTGGATCTCATAAATAGTGAAAATGGGTTGAAAAAGTCAAAAGTTGCGACTACTGTTCATGAACAGTGCATGAACAGTAGCCACACAGTAAAAATGGTCTCTGAAAAACGTGTGAACAGTAAATCAAAAAAAAAAAGTTGAAAACATAGACGCGTGACGCAACGCGCAATCCAAACGGTACCTAAATGTCATTGTCACTTGTTTTTTATTTGTGTTAAAAAAAGTCTATACAGTGTTTAAAAGTTGAAGTTCAGTATTTATTGTTCTTACACTTATGTAGAGCCACATTAGCATAACATTTCAATCCATTTCGTTCTACTTCGACCTGTTCAATACAGCTCAATCCACTTCGGCCCATTTTGGTGCATTTATATAAGAATGAGAAAACACATATTTGAATTAAGAGTAATTATTCTAAATTTGAATTTATTAAAAAATATAGATCTTAAACTTGTTCCAAATTCTATTAAATTTTGAAATTGACAAAACTTAGATATAGAATATTGTTCCTTAGGTACCTTTCTTAAAAATCCGCTTCTAAGTGAATATAACTAAACAAACGGTGTTAAAACACCATTCTTTTTTCTTTCTTTCTTTCTTTCCCTGTTCCTATGAGGAAAGTTAGAAGAGCCAATTGCAAATCTCTCAAAACTGCTCCCAAACAATATCAGAAAATAAAATCTGGCTCTAGAAGGACAAGTTTGTAATGATCTTCTCCATTAATCCCGTTATTTTCATTGGAAGACTGGTTGATATGTTCATATATACTTTGTATCTTAGAACGATGACTTTTTAAATAATAAAAAGAAAAAATGAAGACCGTCATAACAATGGAAAAGGTTTCCTTAAAACTCTTCCTATATATTTTTATTGTATGAAAATTTTGAAAATGTAATTGTTAGATAACATGTTTTTTATATTCTTAATACACATGTCAAATTTCACAACAAATTGTAGGTAGTAATCTGCTATTGGTTCTATAATTTGACTCACCATTGACATTACTTTTGTTTCTTACCTATCAACAACATTATTACCTAGAATTTGTTATGAAAATATTGTGAATGTAGCATTACTCTGAACAATTTCTTTTGAGTAATTTTAGGGATACAGAAATTTCACAATATTTCTAAATTAGCATAGCAAAAATTTTAATTAAAGATTGTGGTGAGCTCATGTGTGAGTTGGCATGTTAATTTAGGAATGTTGAAAAATTATTATAATATTTTGTTGTATTCATTGCATTACTAATATATATATATATATATATATATATATATATATGGGCTAATATTTGGGGTCTAATTAATACTCTTATAGATATAGCAATATTTCTATTGGTTAGAATTTGGAGGCTTTTTTGCAATTGAATTAGTATATAAAACTTATGCTTATTAATGAAATTTCAATTAAAAACAAGTTTAACGGCTAAAGGAGTAGCTGGTTAGAGATGCCATCAAAACAAATTGATTCCTTCAAGGCTCCCAATTTGACCATAATTGAATTTTGCTGTTATGCCAGGATCTCTTCATTGCAGGCACTGGCACCTCAGCAGAGTCAATGCAGTGGGCAATAGCTGAGCTCATTAATCATCCTAGTGTCTTCAACAAGGTTAGAGAGGAAATAGAATCAATTGTGGGAAAGACTAGACTAGTTGAAGAGTCAGATATCCCAAATCTCCCTTACTTGCAAGCAGTTGTAAAGGAAACACTAAGACTACACCCACCAGGCCCTGTCACAACAAGAGAATGCCGCCAAAATTGCAAAATCAATGGCTATGATATACCAGAAAAAATTGCAGTGGCAATTAATCTTTATGCCATTATGAGGGATCCAGACTCCTGGGATGATCCTAACGAGTTCTGCCCGGAAAGGTTTTTGGTTTCACTCAATGAGCAAGAGAAACTAGACCAATGTCAAGTTGAAGGAAAGGGACAAACCTTCAATTTTGTACCATTTGGGGCAGGAAGGAGAGGGTGTCCAGGAACAGCATTGGCATTTAGTATGATACATACCGCAGTTGCAGCATTGGTTCAATGCTTTGATTTGAAGGTTAGTGGAGAAGAATATGGAACTAAGGTTGATATGCAACCTGGACCAGGCATGTCATTGAGCATGGCTCGCCGACTTATAGTTCGCCCTATTGTTCACTTCAATCCATTTACTACTTCTATATAATCATATAAGCATAAAAAAATTGCCCATGTTATGTATGTATGTCCAATAAACTAGGCATTTGGTTCTTTACTCAACATCGTATCTGCAACTATCTTTCTATGTCAAGCACCAGTTGGTGATGTAGGTCATTAATTTTGTATGACATGATACTTTAATATTATGATGTGTTTCTAAATAGGAAAATGTTAACAAGTACTGTACAGCACTTGTTAATAATCCATTTTAAGAAAGTTTCTTATGGGAAATGAAAAAAGCTGTCAAAATATTAATTACTTTTTTTTCATTTCTCATAAAAACTTTCTTTAAATAAATTATTAACAAGTGCTGTACAGCACCCGTTAACAGTACCCTTCTAAATAACATGTTTCGTCGTGGAATGTTGTTCTCGACATGGAGAGGTTGATGTTCATCATGATATAGAATTATTATCAACTCTTTAGATTCTCAATAACATTAATACCTACTTTGGCTTCGCTACTCAAAGTGAAACAAAATGAATTGTTTGTGCCAAAGAAGGTATATGGGTTTCGAATTTCACTTACACCAAAAAAAAAAAAAAATGTAGTACTCTCTTGACTTTATGGTAAAGAGAAATTTATATGGGGTGTATGACATAGATTTCAAATTTTATTATTTATATGTAATTTCAAGTGATGAAAGCATTTTACTTTCTCATTTTGCAAGTTGACATTCTTTTATGTAGTATGCACATAAATAATATAACTCATTAATCCAAATGACTAACCCATAAACCAAAATTTTAAATTGTTAAACAATTGTAAGCTTAATCATTTAATCAAACACTGTATTGATATCGTGGGTTCTAGTTAACTTAACTGGTAAAGTCTCTGATGGTTGAATAAGAGATCTGGAGTTCAATCCCTGCTTACACCAAAAACCAATTGGTGTCTTGGTCTGATGATACAGAGCATCATCAGAAGCGAACGTCATAAGTTAAAACTTTCTCAAAAAAAAAAATATATATTGTATTGATATCAACCGTTCAGCACTACAACTAATAAGATCTTATATTTTGCATGGACAATTGAGTAGTCGACTTCTGTTGGGAAAAGCCTCATCAGTAATACTATATTGCCAACAAGGCTGTCGCTAACACTTATTTTTGACAGCAAAACTCTATCGTAAATACTTGATAATTGATGTCGCAAATTCAACTTCATACGAAGTTGGAGGACCAAATAAAATTTGCGACAAACTTAGGCCGCCATTAATGTTTTTTTTTTTTTTTTTGACGATGAAAAGTCATCATAAATACTTGCCTTGTTGTCGAAAATAGAACTTCAAACGAGGAAGTTGGATGACCAAATGCCTTTTGCGATCAACAATGACCATTGTTAATTTATTTTTTCGATGACTAAAAGCCATCGTAAATACCTAGTTTTTCATCGAAAATATGACATCAATGCAACCAATTACTTTTTTTTTATGAAGTGTAACCTTTTTTAAAAACCACTTATCTCGTCACTAATACATTATTTGCAACAAAGTAGATCTGTTGAAAAAAAATTATGTTATTTTTATTTATTTGAAAGTATCAAATATTTCTATATATAGAATAATTAATATATAATTACAAACACAAATACATAATTTTTCATAAAAGTTTCTCCATTCAAATTACAAACACAAATCCATAATTGTTCAAAACTAATAAGTGCATTAAAAATGAAAATATTAAAAGGTCTAGAAAATAGCACGTTTTTCAATACTACACATTGGTTGTATTATATCCTTTACTAAACTTGAAAGTATAAATATTGGAAGATCAATTATCAGCTGAGTCAATGCCCTCCATCTAAGAGTCATCTTCTTCCTCATAGTTATCTCGTGTCATTATTTACATTGTGATCTCCTCCTCTAGTGTTGGTTTGCAATATTTTAGATTAAACTGAATAAATATACAAGAACAATATAGTGCTCTTGTTAATGAGAACTTTAAAGAATACATTTGTCACCAATAACAACATTAATAGTACATCCCCATCACCCTTAACAATAGATCCATCACCACAAGTCACATGAAATCATCATATATGTACCAATAATAGCAATTAATTGAAAATTATAATGATCAAATTTATCACTTATTTCGACAATCTAAATAAAATAGCAAAAAAAATTTATGTTAGAAAATATATGTGTAGTAGTTGCTTGCATATAATTAAAGCCCGTCGATTTCAAAACATTTCTTATAATAAAAGGTATCACCTCTTTCAATTGATTGATTGTTCCCTCCAATAATCATTTATCATATCATAAGTTTGTAGAAAATATTGGAAAAAAGTTTAGAACTTTATTATTTTCCATTTTTAATATAAATATAAATAAAATAATAAAACTTCAGAGATTGTTAAAGTTCATAAGCCTTATATATATATATATATATATATATATATATTTATATAACTAATAGCCGAAACATTTGACTTTTTGTTGATCACTCCTTATTTATTGCACCAAATGGCTACATAAATTAATACCACGTATATGTTTAAAAACACCGAACAGTTGTGATTTTTCATTTTCAATAGGCATCCTTTTGGTTAGTAGGCACATTTTTGACCAACAGGCACGTTTTCGGCTTATAGGCACATTTTCGGTCAATAGGCACCTTTAGACATTTTGTTAACCATTCCTTATTATGCCATATGACTACATAAATTAATCTATATCCATATCTATATCTATATCTATCTAATAACTAATAGTCGAAACGTTTAACTTTTTGTTAACCACTCCTCATTGCGCCACATGGCTACATAAATTAATGTCACATTTACATTGAAAAGCATCAAATCATTGTGCCTTTTCATTTGAAGGAACAAGATAAACATTTCAATGATAGTTTAATTTCACTTTTCAATATCAATGTGTTTAGTGGCCTATAGTAAATTAGAGACACAGTGTTCTCTCTCTTGGGTAGTAGTTACAAAATAGCAACGTTCCAGATAAATTTTATAACATATAAAAATTGTTCATATCCCCCTTCATTATTTTAGACATACACAAACTCTTTCTCTCTCTCTTAAATCTAACATTATAACATTTCATGTTTCCTACTCAATTCCCTCTCAATTCCCTCCTCTACATCCTAATATCTCCACCACCGCCTTTTTCCATTTCCATTTCCATTTCCAATCATGGTGTTTTCAACTTACTGGTATTGGTCATGTTCTCTCTGTTCAGCAGGCTGCAAAAATGGAAGTTGGAACTTTTTCGCTTAGTGGGAGACAATACGGTGTGTTAGATTTTGCTCCTCATACTCTGCTTTGCTTTTTTGTTTAATCATTTTATTTTATTTTTTGGATATGGATTCACATTAGAGAGATCGAATGTTAAAGATGATTACAATTACATTGTATGGATTCTGATGTTAAGTTTGTCTCATAATTTCACTATATCAGTTATGCTTATATACCGCACTAATTGCATTGGCAATAATCAATATTAGTTAGGTTTCATCAATTCCATATGGAGTTTGACCCAAAGCAAATGTGGGAATGTGTCATGTAGGTAAAGCATCGCATGGGTTTTTGAAGGGCAATTTGTGATATTAAGATGAAATGGTGCAATTTGTCATCAATTCACAAGTAAAGCCAATTAACAAATTTTTAAACTTTCTAAGAAAAATTGTAGTCCCACGTTTAAAAGAACTTCTACTGTTATGAAAAAAAAAATTATATTCACCATTTTTCCTGATTAACATATTGACCTTACTAAAAATTTATCTGTCAAAAATAGAGGTTAGTGACTCTTATATCATTTTTTTCCCTAAAAGGAATGAAAGCTATAATTGTTAGTGCTTTAAAATGGTGTTGTTCATCTTTACGGAATCAGATCTCATACGATTAATAAAATATATGTTTCATTTACTTTGTTCTATGTTGTTTTAGATTTTATTTCATTTTAATTTCAATTCTGTCATAGGAGACTTAAATTGACACGCAACATATAGTATATTATTAATATCATCTCCTATATCTAGCATTTTATGCATTTGTTATGCATTAAGAGCAATTTTGGAGAAGACCCACAGGTTTCTTGTATTTTTAAGAAAAATAAAAGAGAAGAAGTTGAGAAGAAATTACCAAATGAAGAAATCATTTAGTATTATTGTTGCGACCGTTGGTGTGGCTTGATTTCTAGATCTTTTCACTATTTAACAAAATAAAAATGACTTACAAATAGAAATTTTGGAGAAGACTTATAGATTTCTTGTATTTCTAAGAAAGATGAAAGAAAAGAAGCTGAGAATAAGTTACCAAATGAGTATGAACCACTATTTATATCTAAAGGATTATAACCCTTCAACAGGTACCTTTTCATTCAATATGCACATTTTCAGTGAATAGACATATTTTCATTCAATAGGCACCTTTTCGTTCAACCTTTTTATTCAATAGGCACATTTTCAGTCAAGAGGCATCTTATTGTTCAATAGGCACCTTTAATATATATCCAATATGAAAGGTTATGACCTTTCAATAGGTATCTTTAGGTATATCCAATTTGGATGATTATGACATTTCAATAATCACCTTTTGGATGTGGCCTTCAGGTTTTTATTTTTCTCCATTTACCTGCTTTGTTTGTTCCACGTGCTTGGTCATGTGAAAAAGAACTTATCACTAAGTCAGGTAGAGGTTTACTTGAAATAGGCAAAGTATTATCCACCAAATTTTCCTTATACACAATTGGTACGCTGATCCAACTGTCATCATTTTTTTTTGGTATCGTGCTCTATCCCAAGAGCATCAGTGTGTACCATGATTTTAGGATTTCTTTCGTTAATCTCTGAAGTACACGAAAGCTGAGAATCATACCCATCCAATCTCGGAACAATAGCAAGTTCTTTATCCACAATTTCTGTAACCGTGACAGCAGTTGTAGAATTACCGTTAGAGGTCCCAGGTTCTGTAACCGTAGCAGCAATTAAAGTATTGCTGTGTAAAACTCCAGGTTCTGAATTTGATTGCGGCGGATTTTTATCCCAGCAAATATCCTCCTTCATGTTTCTCCTGGGTGGGCTAGGTGTCCTTCGTCCCCTTACTTCCTTTTGCCAACAAAAACCTGCTCTTAGCCAATCACCATATGGGCTTTCACCATATGGGGTTTCCTTGCCCTCACCAATTCTGGACACAGTATAAACTTTTGCTTCATGTCCTAAAAGACCACAATTGAAACAGAGCCCAAGAAGACGTTCATATTGAAAAGCTACCCATACTTTATCACCCTCGGGACTAATAACAGGAGCCCCTCTTCGAATAGGTATATCTATTGGCATCTCAACTCGTATTCGAAGAAAACGGGCTTGTTCAAATGAAATAGCTTTACAGTCTATGTCAAAAACACGGCCAATGCCACTACCAATATCCCTAACCACCTCTACATTAATTAAATCAAAAGGTAGTCCCCATACCTGAACCCATATAGGGATATGCAGAAACTGGACTGAAAATGTCGTCATCCCTTTTTCCGAACGTCTAAGAAGTAGTACATGATTATCAAAACTCCATGGCCCATTGTTGACAACCCATTATAATTGGCTTTCCATAGCAAACTTAAACTAAATAAGCCCATCTCCAACATTAGTAATCTTCAGATCCTGACCAAACTTCCAAACAAACCTTAAAAGGTTCTTTGCCGCACGAAGATTAATGGGTTTTGCTATAAAGAAACGGCCAATAAGACTGAGGTTGCACTTCTCTAGAATCTTTTCATGGTGATCTGAACGAACTGTAATAACCTCTCCCTCCTCAGATGTTAAATTGATGCGTTGTAATCTCTTAATGAAATCTGAGTTCATAATGGACAAGGAAAACACTAAGGACAAAGATACAAAGAAAGCACGAAGGACAAGAAAAAACTTTGAGACAAATAGGTAGAGTAAGAGAAAATAAAAAAGTCTAAACAAAATTATGGCCTCACACTTCACTAAATTTTTCACTAAGTAGATCTACTGAGCACAATAAATATCTTAAGTTGGAACTGCTGGGTGCTTGGGAGCCTCTGTGTAGGAACTGTTCTCTCTAATCTAGTGAGGGAAAAAGCTCCCAAAATTTTGTTTCTTATGGAGACAAAACAAACGGTAGAGGAGATCAGGAAATTCAAGCTGACTTACACGATCATTCAATGCTTGCAATCCCTTATGTTCAAAGAGCTGGTGGTCTAGCCATGCAATGGAAAGAAGAAGTTGATTTACATATTCAAACTTACTTTCTCAATCACATAGATGCACATATTATGAATGATCCGAATCTGCCATGGAGACTTACTGGCTTTTATGGTAGACCAAAGGAACACTGAAAACATGAATCTTGAGAATACTTGCGACATCTAGGATCAAGAAGATCTCTCCCATGGGTATGTATTAGGGACTAGAATGCAATACTAAATTCTGATGAGAAGCAAGGTCGAATCCCTAAACCCAATCATTGCATGGAAGAATTTTGGAGTGTTCTACTCTATTGTGGTTTGGTTGATCTCGAATTTCAAGGAAATAGGTTCACATGAAGAAATGATTGGCATGGAGATGCTTTTGTTCAAGAAATATTGGGTCGAGCTTGTGCTACAATTGAATGGAGGGAGCTATTTCTACATAGTAAAGTAGTCCATCTTCAAGCTTCTTACTCAGATCATGACCCTATAATGCTCACAACTCAGGTTGATGTATATGCAGCCCGCCGGAAAAACATCCCCAAACAGTTTGAAGAAAAATGGGCATCTCACTCAGATTGTGAAGCAGTTATTCTTGAAAGTTGGAATGGTGAAATACCCATGGGTAGTCCAATGTACAGATTGTTCGAAAATATTAAGAAGTGCAGGATGGCATTGGAGGGGTGGAGTAGAAACATGGGCAATTCAAAGACACAACTTGATGAGAAAAAAACAGAATTAGAGAGACTCACTGCATTAAACAGTGCTGAAAATATTGATGCAACCAAGAATGTAAAGGATAAGATAAATGCCTTACTATTTCAAGAAGAGGTCTTTTGGAGGCAGAGGTCTAGATCAATCTGGTTACCTGTTAGGGATAAGAATACCAAGTATTTTCATCAGAGAGCAAGTCAGAGGCGTAGGAAAAACCATATTTCAGGATTTATGGATGAATTTGGCCGATGGTGCACTTCTGAAAGTGATATTGTATGGGTGGCTTAGATTTATTTTCAAAATCTATTCACCTCTGCTAGTTCGAATGCTATGGAAACTGTAATGGACTTAGTAGATAAAAGTGGTCACCCCTGACATGAACAACACGCTTCTTCTACCTTACACATCAAATGAGGTTAAATAGGCTTTATTTCACATGCATCCTTCCAAATCACCTAGACCTGATGGTATGTCCTCTTTCTTTTTCCAAAAATACTAGCATATAGTTGGTAGAGATGTAACTGATGCAGTGTCATCTGTTCTTAATTCTGGCCACATGCTACATAAGATGAACTATACCCATATTGTTCTTATACCAAAAAAAAAAAAAAAATGACCCTAAAATTGTCCTTGATTATCGTCCTATTAGCCTTGGCAATGTTGTATCTAGAATTGTTTCCAAAGTTTTAGCCAATCGGCTTAAAACTATTTAGCCTAATGTTATATCTGACTCATAGAGTGTTTTTGCTCCAAACTAGTTAATTACTGATAACACTACTGTAGCGTTTGAAGTATTACATAGGATGAGGAATAAAAGAACAGGAAAAAAGGGAAAATGGCTATTAAATCGGATATCAGCAAGGCTTAAGATCGTGTTGAATGGGATTTCTTTCGACTGCTGAAATTGGGCATTGATGCTAGATGGGTCAACCTAGCAATGTAGATAGTTTGTAATGCATCATACTTTGTGCTTATTAATGGAGAACCTCAAGGGTACATTACATGGAGATCCATTATCCCCATACTTGTTTCTTTTATATGCAAAAGGTCTCCCTTCATTGATTAGAAAGGCAGTGCAATCACAAAGCTTGCATGGTGTTTTATCATGTGCAAATGGAGTATGTATCTCTCACGTTTTATTTGCTGATGATAGTTTTATTTTCTACCAAGCAACTAGGGAGGAATGTCAACATCTCATGAATCTGCTTGGGTGTTATGAATCGGCTTTAGGCCAAGCCATAAATAGACAGAAAACATCTATCTTTTTCAATAGAAACACAAAAGTTGAAGTTAAGCAGGATATACAGAATTTGTTGGGTGGCAGAATTATGGAGGATTATGAGAAATATCTTGGGTTACCTATGATTGGGGGGAAATCAAAAGTAAACACTTTTAAGGATCTTAGAGAGAAAATTACAAAAAGAGTGTTAGGGTGGAAGGAAAAATATATTTCCAAAGCAGGATGTGAGGTCCTAATCAAAACAGTTGCACAAGCTATTCCCACATACTCCATGAGTATTTTCAAAATCCCAAAGGCTCTTTGTGATTCTATAAATTCTATTTTGGCAAAATATTGGTGGGGTCAAACCAAAGATGAGAAGAAAATTCACTGGATTAATTGGAAGAAATTATGTACTCCAAAGGATAGAGGAGGTAAGGGATTTAGAGATATCCAAGCTTTTAATTTAGCCATGCTCGCTAAACTAGCTTGGAGGTTGATTTACGATACTCACTTTTTATTGTATCAGGTGTATAAGTCAAAATATTTCCCAAATTGTTCTTTTATGGATGCAGAAGTTAGCAACTCATCTTATGTTTGGCAAAGCTTATTGGCAACATGGGATGTCATCTTTGAAGGATCAAAATGGAAGGTGGGAGGTGGGAGCCGTATAAAAGCTTCCACTCACAAATGGTTGTCGCACAAACCAATTTTCCTGGGGGAAGGTCGGCCAAATTTGTATGTGAAGGAACTGATTAATAGTGTCTCTGGCAATGGGATAGGGAGAAATTTTTTGATCTTTTTGCTCACAAGACATGTATGGAGAATTTGCAAATTGCTTTGTTGAATGTATCAGTATGTGATAAGTTGGTTTGGAAGGAGAATCAGTCCCAAACTTTCACTGTCAAATCCACATTTTAGATTGCCCAGCTTTTGAAGAATCAGTCACGGGTTGAACATTCAAGAGTGGGATCTCAGCATAAAATTTGGAAAAAAATCTGGTCTTTGAATGTACCCCCAAAGGTTCGAACATTTATTTGGCGAGCATGTTCAAATATCCTTCCTACTAGAGCCATTTTACATCATGGTAAGATACATATTGATCCGCGGTGTGAATTTTGCTACCAGAAAACTGAGTCAATTGCTCATATTTTGTGGGAATGCCTGTTTGCAAGGAATGTGTGGGCTTTATGTAGAGAAAGGATCCAAAAACTGTCTAATAATGTTCATGATTTTTTCTGGTTGTTCTGATACTTGATAGATAAGCTTCCACAATTGGATCTAGAAAAAAGGGTTGTCATTGCGTGGGCTATATGGAATGCTAGAAACATATTTTATTTTGTAGGGATGGCAATTTATATCCAACTCGTGGATACCCGGCCCGGCCCGACCCTAATGGGCCGGATTTTACCCAGCCCGATAAAAAATAAGGTCGGGTATGGGTTTTAAAAAAAAAAAAACCGAACCAAATCTGGGTCGGGTCTGGGTTTTATCAAAAACCCGGCCCAAACCCAAACCCGGACCTGGACCCGGTTACTCTGAAATTACAAAAAAAACCCCATATATATAATTGTAAACCACTAAACCCTAACATCTATCTCTTATTTTAGCTCACACCTCACACACTCACTCTTAAGATCACACACTCAAGAGCACTCTACCACTCATTCTCAATCTCACAGCTCACACACTCACTCTCAAGCACCACCGCAACGCCGCCCAAGCCCTCTGCTTCTCACCGTCGGTCCCGTCCCCATCTGTCACCACCGATCTATTCTCTACTATCCCATCCCCACTTGATGCCACCACAAGCCACCGCCGCGAGCCACCATCTGAGGCAATTTCGTCTCTTTCTCTCACTCAATAGCCAGCACAAGTTGAGCCTCCATGGCTGAACCTAAGCACTCTTCCCTCTATCTCTAGATCTAAAACCCAAGGCCGAAGACCTCAAGCTCTCTCTCTCTCTGATCTCCAACTCAGGGCCAAGACTTTCTTCTCTCTCCATTTCTATTTTTATCTTCTTCTTTATATTTATTTTTTGTTTGATCCGAAATCTCCTCCGTTGGTTTGGTTATTTCTGGGTTTGAGGATTGAAAAATGGGATTTTTTTTTTTCTGGGTGTGGCTGTGGAGATTTGAAAAGAAGGGATTTTTGGAATTTGGTTGTTTTGCCGTGGGTTTGGGGCTTGTTTCAAAAAACAAGGCGGGTCTGGGCCCTGTAAAAAAAAAAAAACGCGTTTAATAATCGGGTCGGGTCCGGGTATGCAAAAACTTGGCCCGAACCTGACCCGTTGTCATTCCTATTATTTTGAGAGGTTCCAAGTACAGTCCAAGTATATACATGATGGAGCTATCAGTTTATTGGAGGAGTATCAGAGGTTGGCTGCTTCATAAGTATGCTCTTCATGGTTGCTGCATAAATATGCTACTAATAGAAAGAGGTTACAGGTACATCCCAAGTTTATACATGATGGAGCTACTTGGTCTATTGGAGGAGTATCTGAGGCTGGCTGCTGCACAAAGGATGCCTACTGCACAGACATGTTGTTCATGGTTGTTGCATAAATATGCTATTCATGATGTTTTCTTTTAATTGTTTTTCAGCATATGATTATTTATGGCCTTGGATGGCCTCTCTTTCCTTGTCTTTGTAATTGCAATTTCCCTAGATTTTGTTAGAATATTGTTTTATGTTTTGTTTGTATATTTCTATATAAAGTTCTATCTTTTATCTCAAAAAAAAAAAAAAAAAGCACCTTTTGGTGTGTGTGTATATATATATTTATAACTTTTATATATATATATATATATATATATATTACAACTTATCTTGTATATACCTATATATATATATATATATATATAGCACAAACTAAATTAGAGGTACAACATTATTTTTAGGTTCTAAAAGTTTAGAATAATTGGCAAATCGTGAGCACACAAGAACATACAAGCTGCAGAAAGAAGATTTCAGAATCTGCCTGGTTCGATCGATCGAAAGACAGGCTCGATCGATCGAGAATCGTATCTGCAGAATTTTAAGTTGGCCCAAACAACAGTTCTAGCCCATTAAGGATTAGGGTTTCAGATCTACTTCTCCCACTATATAAAGGAAACCCTAAGCACGTTTTTTATAAGGCTTTTTAGAGAGAGAAGAGTGTGTCTCTTTTGTATTTAGGGTTTTGTTCCTAAAACCTCTCTTATTATTTCTACCGAGGTTGTTCCTTGAAGAATCTCAAGATCCAGCATTGTTGAAGTTGCTGTCTTCTCTAGTCATCAAAGGTGCTGATGATCTAAACCTTCAAAGGTGGTCTTGGAGTCACAAACAGGAGAGTTTGTGTTGCTATACCTTTGAGTGGAGTCTCAAAGTCACAAACGGTGGTGTTTGTGTTTTGCAAAGATTAAAGAAAGAAGGAGTCCGTGGATCTCGGAGCTATCATGGGGTCGTGGTAGTAAGTTTCCTACACTGGGTAGCAATAGGATGTTAGTGGTCTAAGTCTTATTGTGTAAACTTCGATTCTTTCATAGTGGATTTGCTATTTTACCTTGAGGATAGCTAGGTTAAATCCTCCCCAGGTTTTTTACCAGTTTGGTTTTCCTGGGTCATCATATCATTGTGTTATTTATTTTTCTGCTGCTTTACTTGATATGATTGATATTGCTTTAACCTAGATCTGAATAATAAACCTAAGTATTCACTTGGTTAAATTAATTAGGTTAAACAATCTAGTTTACAGGGGTCTAAACGAACTGACAATTATATCTCTTATTCTTTCCCACAAAAACTAATATATAAAACAACATTGCTTTCCCCCTCTCCCCCCCCCCCCCCACCTGAAAATCACCTAGTACGTAGCTATTTTCGTGCATCGCACGGATTAGCGACTAGTCTATATCTATATATATATATATATATATATATATATATATATAAAAGCTAAAGCGTAGCATTTATTATTGCTACGTTCCTGTTAAGCCACCTCATCCGCCACGTCATCGACCACACCATTAGTCTTTTTAATATTTATTTTTACCTTTAATTTTTTTTTACAATATTAAATATAAAATAATATTGACTTTACAAATTCATTTTAAGCGGTTTTAACTTTACATATTCATCTACTTTAATTTGATGTTATAACTAAATAATAAATCAATGAAAAATCAAAACAAAAATGTTACCTATATATATATTCTCTTGGGTGGTTTTAGCTTGAATATTATTTTGTCTATTTATCTTTCTTTATTTTGACTCTTCTTATTCCCTACCTTTTATTATAAATTTGTCACTCTCTCCTATTCTTTGCATATTTTTCCAATACGAAAAAGGTTCTCTCTCTCTCTCTCTCTCTCTCTCTCAATTTTTTTTCATTTTTTTGTTGAAATTTTTTATTTTTCTTGCATCTCTACCTTAGATTGATGAATATTATTGACTAATTCATATGTGTTCCTTGATGCAAGTATTTTTTTTTTTATCATTTTTTTTACAACACTAAATACTTTTAATGAATGGTGTTTGTTGTTGATCTTATTTAAGGAATATCATATTATAATATGACAAATTTTGTGTTGTTTTTAGGTTTTAATTTATTTGAAAAACTACAAAATAGTTTGGACAAGCTAATGAGGAAAAGTTAGTGCAGTTGAAGACAATGGTCTTTGTGCAGTTTATTTTGATTGTTTGTAAATATTTTGTTTAACAAATTAGTAGTGAATTGTTATGTCTTTGTTATATGATGTTCTTAGATGTTTGAGTAATTGTTTTAAGTGTTTATGAATATTTTGTATTATTCTTCATCTTCCTTATCTTATAAGTGTATTCTTTGAGACTTTTAAGAAAAAATATTCAATATTGTGCTTAAAATTATTATTTATCTATTCATTTTCACATGTTGGATTAGATGTTCCAATAGATTATAACAGCATTAACACAATACTTCTTCTTTTGCAAAAAAAATTCTCTACTTTTTTCCCCTTTGGAATTGTATCAGTGGTTTTTTTAAAAGGAAAAAGAGTTACAATTTTTTTCCCTTTCTTTTTTATATTTTTAATTGTAGTTTTGATGAGTTTTATTAATTTTTTAGATATATTTCTTGGTGTTTTTGATTGTATTGTAGAAAAAATTAGGTTTGAAAAAGTTGTTTAAAACTAAAAGAATAATTTCCAAATTATATATACTTTTTAATGATATACAAAATATTATAAATTAATTGTATTAAAAAATTAATATTTTCACTAACTTACCTTTGAATTCTTGAGAAAAAAATGTATTGTTTTAATTTTAGTACAACAGATATTCTATACATTATATTTTTTGATTGTTACTATAATAAATGAAAATATGATTATGAATTACAATACTATTTATTAAATTAGTACAAATTGAAAAGAAAAAAAAATTAATGAGACTATCCTAAAAATATTATCACGCGCAACACGCGGGATCCGCGACTAATAATAACTAATAGCCAAAACGTTTGACTTTAGTTGACTACATCTCATTGCAGCATGTGACTATATAAATTACTGTCATGTCTACATTTTTAAAACACCGAAACATCCGAAAAATTGTACTTTTCCATAGTCGGTGTTCAATTGTGTCCCTCTTAGGTGGTAGTTACAAAATAAAAAACATAAAAATATCTTATAAAAAAATAAAAAATAAAAAAGTAAATAACAAACAAACATTTCCTTAAAATTGGGACTAATTAGAAATAATGCCATATCTAATTTAAAAACAAACTTTTTTTTTTGTTTTGTTTTTTTCCTAAGAACGTTTATATAAACCCATACAAACATTGAACCATTACACTTTCAATTAGGGTCCGTTTGATTCTGAGGATGGAAAAGTGAGAAGATAGAAAATAGAGAGATGGTGGAAAAGTGGGAGGATAGAAAAGATTTTAGTTTTCCTCATTTGTGTTTGGTTGGAAGGGTGGAAAAGTGGAGAAATGTAAATTTTTTTTGTTTAGTTGGAAAGAGAAATAGAAGGATAGAAAATGGTATTTGTAAAAATTTACTCATATGTCCTTATTAAAAATATTGCCCAATTAAGAAAAAAAAAAGGCAAACAACCAACCAAAAAAATGCAATCATCCAAAGTTTATTAAAAATGAAAATTCATGTCCAATAAAAATTGAGAAATAAATTTTAAAAATTAAAAAGAAAAAACGTCCAAAAAAAAAAAAAGCACTGTATGGTACTATAGTGAATCACGGATTCATGCACATCATCATATTTAAGGGGAAAAAAAATCAGCGTCTAGTGAAACCCAAAAAAAAAAATGGTAGGCAAGCCACATTTATTACGGCCAAGTTGAGGTTGCCAAAAAAAATAATAATAATAATAATAAGAGAATGTAGGCAATTTTGTCTAAATATTTTTGTCCACTTTTCACTCTTATTTTCTCTCCAATTTGGAGAGATTGGGTTTTGGAGAGGGAGGATAAAAAATTTATAGACCCACCAAAATCTCTCCCCATTTGGGGTGTCCTAACGAAACTTTTCAATTTTCACTATTAAAAAAAGGAAAATGTTAATGAGTGCCTTAAGGGCACTCATTAAGAATTTATTTAAAGAAAGTTTTTATTTCACTTTTATGAGAAATGAAAAAAGCTATTAAAATATTAATTACTTTTTTTATTTTCTATACAAACTTTCTTTAAATGAATTCTTAACGAATATTCAGCCCTCGTTAGCATTTATCTTAAAAATAAATAAATAAACGGACATATACACAAAGAGAATTGGAGACGGAGAAATCTGATAAGATGCATTGAGATTTGAAAGGAGAAATCTGAGCCCCTTCACTATAGTTGGACTGGGCTTCCTCCATCTTCCGGTTCCACACCGGTACTAACTTTTAATATCGTTTTGTCTCTTGGTAGCTATAAATTTTGCCTATTACATAATCCTTTCCACTGAAAACCAAAAACCCATCTTTCTTCTCCCTCTCTCTCTCTCTCTCTCTCTCTCTCTCTCTACTTTATTAGTTTATTTTCTGCAACAACTTGAGATAAAATCTCCATACAAGTTTTTCACTATTTGTAAGCAAAGCCCCAAAGCAAAAAAATTTGGAGGCCATCACCTACTTTCAAGCAACATCGATCCCACCACCATAATACCACCGGCACCACATCTGTAAAGGTATTTTCTTATGTACAAAAACTTTTTAATTAATTATGATTTAGGTTTGGTTATAAAAATTTATAATTGGTTTGAGAGAGTTAGAAAGACTCTGTATTTTATCGTAGAGAAGTAAATCATGAGTGCGAGTTGAAATTGGGTGTTTGTTTGTTTTGAACTATATTCACTTTTACACGTTGGAGGCATGTGTTATCTCCTCCCTCAATCTATCTGAAGAGAACCAAATTTAAAGCTAGAATGTGAGTTTAAATATCATGTTTTTGATGAATTTGGGGATACCCAAATTTATTTTTATTTTTTATGGATGACCAAGTTTGTGATTTTTTAGGCGCTTTTCTGGGTTTTGCATGTTGGATTATATTCTCATAATTTTAATTGAGCATCTGTTTGGTTATTGAGGAATAAAAAACAATGAAGAAAAAGTGATTGGAAGCACAATAAATTGTGAAGGGTTTTATTTTTAGATATGTTGGTGAATTGTGAGTTTTGCTTTGTTAATTTGCAAATTGAGGATTTCTTTATAGTTTCTGGTAGACATTTTTATAGGGAGAGATTTAACAAAGCAATGAATTATACCTTTGCTGTTATTTTTTTTTTTCTTTCTAATACACGTTTTCTTTATGTTTTTTCTACTAAGATATATCTATGGTTTTCTATTTTAATTTCATTGCTCATCTTTTTTACAAATTTTTGAATCCAACTGATTTTGGGAACACATTGGACACCGCCATTCATATGGGAAGAACACCTTCATTCATAACAGGTACTTGCAGTTCTTTGTTTGGCCCATTTTACCGTATAATAATGTTTGGAATTGTTCTGATTCCACTATTACTCTTTTGGGATAATATATAAAATTTGATTTTTTTTTTTTTGACACATGAATATTGATATAGGGAAAAAAATAAAAGAGGAAATTATTGGCCCAATGAATGAGGAAGAACAGGCAAAGGAGAGCTGAGGCATTGCAAAGCCAGTTTATGGATAAGCATCTTACTTTGATTGGTAACTTAGTGCTTCCTTTGTTTACTGCGTAATCTTTATTTTTCACGAATTTATTGTTTCATTGATATTTTAAACTATATCTGTTTCTTTTTTATTTGTCTTTGGTGTTTGGATCATGTTTCAAGAAGTGGACCAATACCATTGTTTCATGATGCCATTGTTGACGTTGTTAATTTATGTTGTTTTAGTTTATATTTCTGGGTGTTAACTATAATAGAATTTTCAGGTGAAGACTGTGTGCTTTTTTATTAAAATATTTACTCTATTTTTTTCCCTTAAAATTTTGATTGAGATGGTAGTACATTCAAAACATGTGTAATTTCTTCATCATCATTTTTTCCTGTAAAGTTTGATTTTTTTTTTTTTCATCACCACCATTATCAATTCATCAATATTTTTAATGAAAGTTGAGTGTTTGATTTTGTGTATGTGTATACTGTTTCTCTTTGCTTTTAGTTCCAACAAACACAGTTTTGGTTTCAGACTATAAATCTCATGTGGGGATTTCCAATTTAGGCTCATTCCCTCACCAATTCAACCTCCAGGCTTATTGTCACAATTTTTCAATGATGCACAATTAGTGCTTTAAATTTAGCTTATATATAAGCCACCCCATAATTTTGAAGCCCATATTTAAGCCTAACAAAGTATGAATAGAGTAGAGTGCAAAATTGACTTTACAAGCTGACCAACTTAAAACAATTTTAATAGGGATTGAAGTTTAGAATTTGCTCTAAGAGTTGGTTCTAATAGCTTGATTTTGTAGATATTAGACATGACTCTTGAAGTATGTAATTGGCTCTTTACGGATAATCAATTTAAGGATCTATTTAATTGTATCACAAGAAAATAAGGTCTCAAAATTTTCTACTTCATTGCTTTAAAAAAATAAATAAATAATTGTTGTCATTCCTTTGTACCCAATAAGTATGCATTGCTTACTAGATCATATGAGAAAAAAAAATTTTAAAAAGAAGAAGAAGAGTGATGACCAGTCTTTATGTTCCATTCAAAAAGGTTCAGCTCTTTTAGAGCTTCAACGGCTTTAACACCTTGCCAAAATGTGTTGTTTCAAGGTAACCCCCGAGTGGTCCAAATTGCATCTTATTATTTTAAGCTTACTATCACATTCTTCAATTTGAATAGTTTTCTTGGAACGCATTTTGTCAATTCTAGCAATTTATCTAGGTAGGCACTCTTCTTCTCTATTTCTAGTCTACTTATGAATTTCTATCTTTATATTCTTTTGTGCAATTTCTATCTCTATTCAACCGATGAATTTCTTTCTTTATATTATTTTGTGCAATTTTTTGCAGTGAATTAGTACTAAAAATTCATAATGATATCACTTAGCTACAGATTGTTGATTACTAATTGTCTCAAAAGTTTAAGCTGTTAGGAAATGGTGAATTTAATCACTTAACCATAATTCTAACACTCTTATAAGAGAAAAAACGCTAATGGGAATGTGCAATGGGAATTGGAATTGTGCATGTTGATCTATAGAAAAAATGGGGTTTGAGGGATAGCTTAGTGTCATATTTTTATGTTCTGGTCTTTTGCAGGAAGGTTGAATAATATTAGACATAGCTTGATTTTGGACATAATATATGTTTAATTTGAAACTTGAGTTGGTAGCTAGTTAACACAAAAGAAACTTCAATCAAATTGGAGTTTTTGGCATTGTAGACATAACAATTTTGATGATTTTCTAAACATTAATGGTAACTCTTACATCTATCTTACTATTATCTTTTGGCATTAAGGAGAGGCCTCAATGACCATGTAACCAAAACCTCTGACTACAAATCTTTTAGGCTAAACGTGCGAGACCACTCCACAAATAGTTTCATGCATGATGATTTCAGCACTGTAATTGAGAGTGCTGCATTGTTAAATATTTGATTGTTCTATCCCTCTATATTGCCCACATTCCAAACAAAAGGTCATCAATGTTTAAGTTAGAGGCGATGCTTGCTGTTGATACTGAGTCTAAATTCTTCTAGAGGCCTTCATTTTTCTTCACGTAAATCAGCCTCTCTCCCTCTAACTTTCTTCATGGTTCTTGGTTGGATACAGGAATATAGCACAAAGAAATTTAATTTAAGTCAAACTACACATATTTGAATAGTGGACAACATTGAATATTTAAAGAGGGGTATCTTATGACATTTTTTTTTTGGAGGAAATGGACGAGGCCATGGTTTGTAAAGTTATCGTGTTTAGTTTTGAGATTGAACACTTTTTGTTAAAAATTTGTTTTTTTGATGACTTCATGGTTTATATTATATTTATTTGCACTCAATTTTATATTAGGATACGATTTTTCTTATTTTGTATTCTCTTATTATTTTGCAGAATGATGAATCCCTGAGTAATTGCACCTTCCTCTTTATGAGTTTATAAAAAATTCACAAAAAAACTGATCTTGAGCTTGTTTTTGTCCTTTCTTCCTTATGGGTGGTTCTAAGAGTTTGTTTGGCTAATTTTCTTTGTTCAAATCCGTTGTGTAATTTGTAAGTTTCATTCAAGCCATAAATTGAAAATGGTTGTAATTTAGCATTTTTTTTTTTTTAGGAATTTTTTTTTTTTTTTGAAACTCATCCAATAGCTATTTCCATGCATTGCACGGGCCAGTGACGCGTGTGTGTGTTTGTGTGTATATATATAGTTGGGTTAAGATAGCTTGACGTTGGTTAATTAATTCAATTACTCAAGTTGATTAAGGTCACTACTCCCAATAATCTACTAATCAACAATCAAGCAATTACAAGTATAAAAAATCTTACCAACTACCCTGGTCTATCCCGAAATACCAACCTGCAGTTGAACCTTCGCTCCAATACCTTATTGGACTTGATCTTGTAGTAACCTTCTTTCCCTTAATACACAAACTTTCAATTTGTGACTAACCTTTTGCACGGATCTCAATACGTGACCAACTCAAGCAACTTGAACAGATGTTATTGGTTACAAAGTTCTTCACTTCATTGAAAATTAAGATCTGGAAGTACTTAGTTACAAAATCCTATAACGTACAAACGTAGTAGCTTCTTATAAAGAAAATAAGTCTCTTGGTCTCTGTATTTGTATGTGACGGCTCTTAAAATAAATCTTATATATATCTAGGGTTCTGAGAAAAAAAACCATAAAAAAATACAAAAGCTTAGGCCGAATTTCAGATCTGGAAATTCTGAAATCGTAATTCTCGATAGATCAAGCTACTGTCGAGTTATCTATCGAGCTTCACATTAAGTCTCAATAGCAGGCATTTGCTGAGCTATCTATCGAGTATTAATGAACAGCTTTTCTTCACTTGTTTTTTGGATCAATCTTCATGTCTTTAATACTTGACTTGAATAACATGTTTCTTGAAGTACTAAACTTATCTTAGATCTACTCAATTACAAGTGAAGTGCATTTTGTCAAAGAATTATAACTATTAGTGGTATATAGTTGTCAAATTTCCTTGATGCCTAGCATTGTTGGCCTTATTTTTGGATTTGACATAGGCACATTTTGTCACAATCCAAAACCAAACTCAAGACTGACTCAATATATTTTGGAGCCTAAGGCAACAATTTAAGTGGGGCATTTTCTTATATTTGAATTATTATTATTATTTTTTTTTTTTTCTATTCTTCTCTTCGTTTGAGACTTAAACATGATTTCTAAAATGTATATATTAGTAAAGAGAGAAGCCTTGTCCTTCTAGTATTGACCGACATCCAATACTACTTCTTCTTCCTTTATCTATCATCACAACCCTCTTAATCCGATCCATTCTCAACAGACCCACCCAAGCAAACCACGAGTCTTCACCTTCCTCCAAGCCCACCAGCCCTCCCACTCATCGGTCACCTCCACCTCCTCACTCCATTCTTATACAAGTCCTTCCACAGCCTCTTCAACCAATATGGTCCTCTACTCTATCTTCGCTTTGGCTCAGCACGTTGCCTACTTGTTTCTTCAGCTTCTGTTGCTTCTAAAATCTTCAAATCCCAGGACCTTACCTTTTCTTCTAGGCCTATATTTGCCTTTGCTGACAAGTTACAGTATAATAATTCAGGTTTTGTCACTGCCCCATATGGTGATTATTGGAGATTCATGAAGAAACTTTGTGTTACAAAACTATTTGCCACAAAACAGCTTGAAGTTTCACGTGGTATTCGGCGTGAAGACACAAAGAGGCTGTTGAGGAAAGTGGTGGAGAGTGCAAGGAAAAATGAGAATGTTGATGTGGGTGCTGAGGTGATGAAGCTTACAAACAATGTGACATGCAGGGTAGTGATGAGCACTAGGTGTTCAGAGCAAGATGGAGAGGCTAAAAAGGTTAGAGATCTGGTGAAGGAGTCATTTGAGCTGGCTGCAAAGTTGTGCTTTGGGGGTGTTGGGGCCTCTGAAGAAATTAGGGTTTTGGTTGTATGGGAAACAGGCTCTGGATGTGTCCAGAAGGTTTGATGAATTGTTGGAGAGGGTGTTGAAGGAGCATGAAGAGAGAAGGAAGAGAGATGGGAGTGTGAGAGAAGATAAGGATTTGATGGATATACTCTTGGATGTTTGTCAAGATGAGGAAGCTGAGGTTAAGATTACAAGAACCCATATCAAGGCCTTCTTTTTGGTAAAGTTTGTCCCTCTTTTAATTTAGATCTCTCTTTTTTTTTTTTTTTCTTTTCTTTTCTTTTTTTTCCCTGGTTTTTATTTCCCATTAGCCATTAGTTGACTTTTGCAAATTAGAATGATGGTGCATCCCATTTGAATTATTTGTTTATGTTTGATTTTTTTAAAGCCATTTCTTAGCTAGATTCAATTATGATTTTATTCTCTTTTGTCAATGCGAATCAATAAATTAAAAAGCTATTCTAAAGGAAGCTAAGGAACACTAAAAAAGATAAATTGGTCAATATTTTGTAAGTAATATCAATGTGAATCTCAACTTCAGTGGTTTGAAGTGGTGGAGAATTACTATTTAGTCTTAAAACTGATGGGGTACTTGTATAAAAATTTGGTAGTGGATGCCTATCATATATCTACTACTTATTGAATTTGGCTATTGTCTAACATTCAGTTACATTTTGTTTGGTTACATACGACGGAATAAGAAAGGAAAAGAAATGAGTAAGAGAAAAAAGGGAGACGGAAAAAGAAAAAGAAAATGCTTCTCTCATTAGCGTTTGGAAATAAGAAGGGAAGGAGAAAAGAAAAGAAAAGAATTTCTTTATTTTGTTTGCAAGGGAAGAGAAACGGAAAGAAAAATATTAATTTTTTTTTTTTGTTAACTTTTATAACCTGATGAAGTAAAAAGTGGAACACGAAATAATATGCAATAATGTAATTTTGAAGCACTTGAAAGCCAAAGTTTGTTGTTGCAATTTTTTTAAAATGGGTTTCTCTACATCTCCGCCCAAATTGGGAGGAAACCGAAATGTGGGCCAAAAGTGATTCAATTTCTCCTCTCTTGCTAGCCAAACAGCAGCAATCTCACTCTTCGCTTCTTCTTCCCCCTTTTCCAAACGCAACTTAGAGTTATAACAGGAAGGACAATACTAACTAGAATTGACAAAAACTATGAAGAATGTTGTGTGTGAATTATTTGAGACCAAAAACATTTTCATAATAAGAACCTTTCATAAGATCTGTTAACTAATATCTCTGGATGCATTATGCAGCAGTTCGATTTGTGATGCCCCAAATTTAAAACTTGTATGATTAATTGTAGAGCCTTACATTAGTTTATTATTAGGTTGATCTGAGTTATATAAGCAGTTACAAAAAATTTTAGTTACAATTTGACTAATCATTTTAACGTATAGCGTAGATGTGACCAGCATTCATTTATTTAATGAAAGAAAAGTTAGAGATTATGAAAAGCTTGGTAACTTGTTGCATGTGTTGTAGTTGCAATTATGCAAGTTAATACATATAGTCAATTCAATTTTAGTACAAAATGAGTCCAATACCAGATTGATCGCATTGAATTTTGCTATTATGCCAGGATCTCTTTATTGCAGGCACTGACACCTCAGCAGAAGGAATGCAATGGGTAATGGCTGAGCTCATTAATCATCCTTGTGTCTTCAACAAGGTTAGAGAGGAAATAGAATCTGTTGTGGGAAAGACTAGACTTGTTGAAGGGTGAGATATCCCAAATCTCTCTTACTTACAAGCAGTGGTAAAGGAAACACTAAGACTATACCCACCAGGCCCTGTGACAACAAGAGAATGCCGCGAAAATTGCAAAATCAATGGCTATGAAATACCAGAGAAAACTGCAGTGGCAATCAATCTTTATGCCATTATGAGGGATCCAGACTCATGAGATGATCCTAACGAGTTCTGCCCGGAAAGGTTTTTGGTTTCACTCAATGAGCAAGAGAAATTAGACCAATGTCAAGTTGAAGGAAAGGGACAAAGCTTCAATTTTGTACCATTTGGGGCAGGAAGGAGAGGGTGTCCAGGAACAACATTGGCGTTCAGTATGATGAATACTGCGGTTGCAGCTTTGGTTCAATGCTTTGATTGGAAGGTCAGTGGAGAAGGCGATGGAACTAAGGTTGATACGCAATCTGGACCAGGCATGTCATTGCACATGTCTCACCCACTAATAGTTCGTCCTATTGTTCACTTCAATCCATTTGCTGCTTCAATGTAATCATATATGCATCAAGAATTGCCTATGTTATGCATGAATGTCCATTAAACTAGGTGTTCTACTATTGTGATGTGCTTCTAGAAAACATGTTTTCTCGTGGAATGTTGTTCTGGACATATGGAGGGGTTCATATGTCCAGAACAACTCGTTAAATTCTCAATAACAATAATACCTAATTTGGATTGGCTACTCAAAGTGAAACAAAAAAGAAATGTTTTTGTCAAATAATATATTTGGATTGAAATTTCACTTGCACAAAAAAGCGACACAATAATTAATGTCTTGACTTTATAAGAAAAATAAATTATTATGAAGTGATCACTATGGATTTCAAATGTTATGTATTATTATTAATTTTTTTTTTTTTTTTTTATAACATCATACACAAGAATTTTGTTATCGAGAGATAGAAACATTCAACCTTCGCATTTTGCAAGATGAAATTCTTTATGTTGTACCCACATAAACAAGATGGTTTCCCACATTGAGCCTGGTAGCCTCGAAGACTCATTTGCTTAAGTTGATATTGGAAAGTCCAACTCCCCTCCCATTTAAAACTCTCTCATTCAGGGCCGGCCCTTCCCTTAGGCGAGTTAGGCAATTGCCTAAGGCCCCCAAGTGGAAGGGAGGCCCCAAAATTTTAAAAAATAAGAGGGAGTAGGGGCAGTCAAAAAAAAAAATTTAGTTTCAGAATTCAGATGCAGTGGGTGTGACTTTTTAACCAAAAAACAAAAATTTTGGTAAATCAAACGCTATTATCCTCTAGGCAAACCAAAAATCAATCAGATAAACTACAAATCTGGTCTAAGACATTACCCACAAAATAATCACAAATCAAAACAAATAAAACCACTCAAAACCCTAAAATTTTTACCTCTCTCTATTATCTGCTCTCCGCCTCTCTCTGTTTCTCATTATCTCTGATTCTCTTTCTCTCCCCTGTTCTGATCTGCATCTGCTCAACAGCTCTCAAGCAACTGGCAAGGCAGCAAGCTTCCTCCGGCCTCTCTCATTCTTGCTGCCTTGCTCTTGCTCTGAATCGGTTTCTCGGCAGTCCGCAGAGTCTCATTCTTCAGCCGTTCTGCTTCAGCACTCAGCAGGTATATTTTCCAGTGCCCCTGGTTTTGGGTTATACTTATAATTTATAAAGCCTGCGTTTTTTTTTTTCTTTTTTTTTTGTTTGGGTTACAAGTATCATAGATTCTGCTTCATTCTGCAATCAGATTCTGCAATACGTTGGGTTTTATGTATTTTTGGGTTATAAAGCCTGCTTGTGCTCCTGGCTTTGGGTCAATGGGTCATACTGTCATTGACCCATTGTCTAATAGAAATTAGAAAATATATTGCCACCCCTGGGTCTTCGTTTGGCTCAAGAATTACGGCCTGCGTTTTTTCTTTTTTGGGTAATAGATTGCCGCCCAGTTGTTTTGGGCCTTCAAGTTTTTTTTTTTTTTGGGTTATAGATTAGAGATAGGATTTGTTTTGTGTTTTTTTGTGGGTGGGTCTTATTAATAAGCTTTGTGTCATAGTTGTGTTTAAATTTTTGTTATGCTTGTGCTTAATTTTTTTTTAATTTTAATCTTGTGTTTATATATATATATATATATATATATATTTTAGTTAGTGGTAATGTATTGAATAAGTTTTTATTTATGCAGGTTGAGATTGCTAAAAACTTGTTATTGTTTGGTGCAACTACAACAATACTTTTTATATAAATCAGGTTCTATTTCTCATTTGCTTTACACTTAATAGTTATTTTTTATTTTAGTCTTTATAAATATATTGTTTGATTAGAAATGTCTACTAGAAAATATGCATTTAGATATGAAAAACTTAAAAAAAGAAAAAAAAATTAATTGAGTCTCAAAAATGATCAATGGATAAATTTGTTATTAGTAATAAAAATAATTTGATGAAAATGTTCATAATGAGACAACACGTTCTGCTGAAGAATCTTTTAGAATTGATTATTTCTTATATATAGTAGATAAAGCAATTAATTCAATTGAGAATAGATTTGAACAATTTCAAATATATGAAGATTATTTTGGTTTTTTATTTAACTTCACAAAATTGAAGTCACTAGATAATGATAGTTTACAAAAATACTGTCTTAAACTTGAAGATTTTCTCAAACATGATGTTTATTATGATATTGATGGTTTAAATTTATCTTCAGAGTTAAACGTTTTAAAAGAAATTTTACAAATAAAAGATTATACTCCAATTGACATACTAAATTATATAAAAAGATTAGATTCATTTCCAAATACATGCATTGCTTATAAGATTTTACTAACAATACCTGTTACAGTAGCTTCTGCAGAAAGAAGTTTTTCAAAATTAAAATTAATAAAATCATATCTAAGATCGACAATGTCCCAAGAAAGATTAAGTGGATTAGTTATATTATCGATTGAAAAGGAGATGTTAGAAGAACTTGAATACAAAAATTTAATTAGTCAATTTTCATCTCAAAAAGCAAGAAAAATATATTTTAAATGAAATATATTATAATATAAAAATATTAAATAAACATTAATTTAATTAATATATAAGTATAAAAAAGGCCCCATTTTTAATTCTCGCCTTAGGCCCCAAAATGTCTAGGGCCAGCTCTGCTCTCATTCCCTCCCATTTTTAACTGGATGAGTAACACTTAGCAAATAAAATACCCAAAGGCTAATAATTATCCACTACAATTTCAAATTTTCTCTCAATTTGTTTCTTTATTGACACCTCAGCATCAAAGGTGTCAAGACCATAGCTTTCCAAAGAAGAATGGGTAAAAACGAGAATATCCATTTAATTTGAAATTACTTTAAACCAATTTAAATCTATTTTCCTTTTGGAAAAAAAAAAAATTCAATCCACTTTAATTTAATTCAGAATTGAGTTTCAAGTGTTATACTTATCACTAACTCAAATAAACATTTACGCTCTGTTTGTTTTAGCAATGCTGTTTTCTAAAAAGTGAGTCATTTTCCAAGAAGAATTTTGTATAAAACTATCTCATTTTTCAATGTTTGGTAGCAAATTTAAATAAGTTGAAAAACAACCTCTTAATATCCGTTATTTAGCTTACTGTGAGATAGAGTTGTTTTCCAAAAAAAAAAAAATTAATGTTATTCTTTAAACCAATTTAAAACAACTTTAATTAAATTTATTCTTTCTATTTTTTTTAGAAGAGTTATTCTTTCTATCTTTAATATCTTTAATGCACGTAATTGAATTAATTTCAACTTTTCACTCAACACTGAATTATCCTCCTATCATATATAGACTAAAATGTCATTTTAGGTTCTCTAGCATGCAAGTTTAAAGAAAACAACTTTAACACGTTATATATATTATTTATTTATTTTTAGAAAATATAGACATAATGGAACTTTGACATATTATTCAAAACAAAACAACTCCCTCCTAATCCTAATCCTATACATTCTCAACAAACCCACGAAGCCAACCACAAGTCTTCACCTTCCTCCAAGCTCACCAATCATCTGATCTTGGAAGATTTTCAGTACTCTAGAATCTAGACACTTATGAAGTTATCCTCCATTAGAAAGAAATAAAAATCGTAAAAATGGTAGTTCCAGTTAACTCAACTAGTGAAGCATTTTGTGGTTGAATAAGAGATATAAAGTTCAATCTCTTTTTACACTAAAAACCGATTAATGTCTTAGTTTGATGATAAAGAGCAAAAATCACAGAAGCAAACGTCATAGATTAAAACTCTAAAATAAAAAATAATAATAATAACTCAGTAAAAACAATCCATAGGTATGGTCATAATCTTGGCTTACTTAAATCCGAATTTGACATAGTGTAGGATCACTTGAAAATAGTGAAACTTGTTAATACTCAAACCTAAAATCTCAAACTCACAAGATAACAAGACACAAAAACTTCCTTTCACTAAACCACCCATCATATAAGTTATCCTCCATCTTTCTATGCACAATAACTTGGTGCAAATATTTTAATTGTAAAGTAACCTTACCTCACAAAGCTATTACTAAACAAAACAACAACAATTGCTTAGAAAATATTTCAATGATAAGCTCACCTAACATTTCACAAACTCAATACTAAACAAAACAACAAATATTTTATTCATAAACGATACCTTATAAGTTATAAAGAAAATCTTATGTTTTGCTTAACACGAGTTGATTAGGCAAGTAAAAAATTACACTCAAATTAATTTAATTAAGAAAATTGACATCCAATTGATTCCTAAATTTGCTTCCAGCCCAAAGCCCAAAGAATATATTCCTCTTTTCTTTTCTTTCTTTTTCTTATTATTAATATTTTTAGTTGAATAAGATACAAAGGAGAGAGAAGAGCTACAAAAGGCTTCCTGAGTCATGTTAATCTACTTGTATCAGTAAGAAAAAGTCATGTTGTGATTGAACAGATGGATTTGGGCCCAGTAGCAACATTCAAAGCAACCCAGACAAACCCATGGGCCAAACTATTGGCCTGGCTAGAAGTGTTAAAAACATTCCAAATTACCACCAAAAAAAAAAAAAAAAAAAAACACCTTCTCACTAATTTAAAAACGATACCAAAAGTTTTCAATCAACTGCGTTGCAATATTGAGAAAAATATATCAGTTGCTAACTTTTTAATCATCAAAATTTCAAATTGTTGTACTTTACCTAGAAAACATGAACCCCATTTTTATTTTTGGGTAAATTATCGTTTTGATTTTTGACTTTTACATTGTGTGGCAATTTGATTCCTATATGTCATAAAAAATGTTAACATAAGAAAATATTATTTTATGCCACATATAGAGTCACATGACCAATAGACCATGATCCGAAGAAAGCCCATTAGGGTTGTAGGCTAAATTATTGGGTTCAACGTTCAGACCCAATGACATGGGTTAAGCATCTTCATGATTCGAGCATATGGGCTGGTGAAGCTGAGCATCAATATTTGAGGCTAAAAAAACCAGAAGACACGCCAAGTAGTGGCAATAAATCACCTCACTCACAAGCAACAACTCCAATCCGATTTTATACTTTTCTTTCCTTGGTTGAATGAATTTGTACCAATACTTTCCGTATCACAGTTTCAACAGAAAAAAACTTGGTCGTTTCTGTTATTCTGGTATAAACAATTCCCGGTTGTGACTATCTTAAAACAAAAGGTTGGTAATTGTTTGTTTCTTCTTTCAATTTATAATGATGACCCATTTCACAACACAAACACAAACACACCCAAAATTCCTCCAAATTCCACAAACAAAGGCTATTCTTTCTTCCATACTTTCAACCATCTTTTATGGCATTGTACATACTTCCCATTCTCCTGGTTCTATCTCTATCAGGTATCATAATTCAAACCCATGTCACATCTTTTCTTAAACATTATTTGATATCAAATTTTTTTTTGGGGTGTGTGGCTAATTATGTCCAAAAGCTAAATTACAAGAGATCTAGGAGAATGAGATCCATGAGATTTTAAATTCAAAACTTCTAACTAGTATCTTAGAACTATTTAAGGAATTCATTTTAATAATTACCTGGTGTGTATGGGACGGAAAACTATACATAGAAATAGAAATAATTACTTTCCAAGAGCTTTGGACATGCACATTAAAAATAAATAAATATTTTTTGAAACATTGTGAATTGGGTATTACCTCTTAATGCAGCTAATGTTGATAAATATGTATGAATTTTCAGGAGCTGAAGCGGCTGTGTTTACATTGCAAAACAAATGTAGGAACACAATATGGCCAGGGATTCTACCTGGGAGTGGACAAATTCAGCTAATGAACGGAGGGTTTCAGCTTAACCCTGGTGAAGTTGTAAATGTTACTGCACCTAAGAAATGGTCAGGCCGGTTCTGGCCGCGTCGTTTTTGCAAGTTCGATTCCGCTGGTAATGGACAATGCTTGACAGGAGACTGTGGTGGCAAGCTACAATGCACTGGAGCTGGTGGTGCACCACCAGCAACACTTGCTGAGTTTACCTTAGATAGTCCTGTGGATTACTATGACGTTAGTCTTGTTGATGGCTATAACGTGCGTGTTTCAATAGAGCCTTTGAGCGGTGCAGGGCCTACATGTAAACCAATTAGCTGTCTTGCGGAGTTGAATAGGCTCTGCCCTGTGGGATTGCAAGTGAAGAGAAATGGTCATGTTGTGGCGTGCAAGAGTGCTTGCTTGGCCTATAACACACCTGAATATTGTTGTACTGGTGCATATGCCACCCCTGATTCATGCAAGCCTACCAGTTATTCCAAGGTGTTCAAGGCTGTTTGCCCCACGTCTTATAGTTATGCCTATGATGATCCCACAAGCACTTTCACTTGCCAAGATGGTAATTATTTGATTAGGTTTTGCTGA
This sequence comes from Lithocarpus polystachyus, assembly GCA_033629205.1. NCBI lineage: Eukaryota > Viridiplantae > Streptophyta > Magnoliopsida > Fagales > Fagaceae > Lithocarpus > Lithocarpus polystachyus. The sequence goes on from CM066165.1 coordinate 4,956,517, forward strand.
ATATAATGTAAAAAAGAAAGAAATGTATGCGTGTGTATTGCAAAATTATGTTGAGAAGTAAACTGATCTCCACGGATGCTGGGATGTATAACCATTCATATAAAAACATATGTAATTAAGATATACTTGAAGTAACTGTTTTAGTTAGTAATTTTTGTAACAATCAAAAGTCTCTAAATTTCTCAATTGTCAATGTTGTAACATAAATATATAAATATATATATTTATTTTTATTTATTTATTCAGTGTTTTTTTCCCTATTCTTTTATAAGAAATGATCCTTTCAACTTTTGGTATATCAATGGGGGCATGACAGTGGAAAAAAATGCCTCTACATATTTAAAAGAAATCACTTTTTATAATTTATAAGCACATTTGCATGTGCTTCCCCAAGTGATATAAGATTTCAGGATTGATTCTCCCTTTGGTCTTTCATATGAGCTGTTTCAACTGTTGTGTGCGGTTGCCAACGATGACCAGGACGATAGTTGGCTTGATGCCTATGATAGAATCTACAGTTTAATATGCAATAATGATAGTAAAGCATGACAAGGACTTCCTTATCCAAGCTTGATCAAAGCTAAATTTACATTAAGCTTTATCCAAGAACAAGGAAGGGAACTCCACTTAAACAGGATCTAGCAACACTACATCGCAAAGCCAAGGATTCAGTTGCTATTCTATAAAAAAGGCATCTTTAATTTCTGATAAATCTGGCTTCCCAATAACTTTTTGCATATCTTTGTGTTTACTTGATTAAAATCAGATTAATGCTCCACCTTATGGGCAGATTTCTATAGTGAGTGAACCTGACTTATTAGCGGATCTTTTTAATTGCTGCAACCGATTCCTCATCAAATATTTGCGGTAATTTATAAAAGAAGACACCATAATTTGCTGGGCTCTTAACTCTTCAAACGTTGGACTCAATTTTAAGCATGATGTCCTTGGCACACATGACTCATTACAAAAGTGAATTTCATGACCCTAGCCAAGCAAATTACATCTACCTTTATCAATAATTTTTGTAGAACTCTCAATCCCTTTCTAAAGCCAAAACGAAAATCTAACCTTCCTACCATATAACCTGTCTCTAAAATTCTTGGAGAGCAAAAACTCTGCACCAATCCATCTTAATATGTTTCTTTTTTGTGCCATGATACGAGTTTTTTGGTGTAATTAGGATTTAAACTCCAGTCTCTTATTAGACAACAAGAGACATTATCAATTAATAGATACAGAAATCTGCATCATGTGCAAGTTAAAAAAGTTGATGGAGTGCTAATTGAAATAAAATAAGGATGCATGAATTAGGATGTACGAACACAGACATGGGTATGGATACGGGTACAAGTACGACATAGCGATACGAGAAATTTTTAAAAAATTATAACATGAAACGACAAATACTATACCGGTATGATACGGATACGACACAAAAACAATACAGGTACGATACCTTAAATGATGTGTCTGTGTATCCTATGAATTATTTAGTTATTTATTGTTTGTGGCCTCTATTTTATCAAAATTCTCATTTCAACAAATGATTCAAAAAATATCCTATTTGGACTTAATTGACCGTATTTTATCAATAATTTTCACTATTTTACATTTTTGATTGAGTAATAGGTTGTGGAGTCCAGAAAAAGAAATTGGACACGAATCAGTGATGACCAAGTCGCTAAACTCATATTTGAGTCACTTAAAAAAATAGATGTTGAAGTTTTAAGGTCAAAGAGGTTTTCCCGTTATAGTAATGATTATGCTATATGCAGAAACTGTGACAGATAGGCCATCCTATAGAGGCTCTGGAGTTGCATGAGAATTTGGAATATTCAGCTGTTGGAGGCAGAGGCAGTGAGACCCTTTTTTTCATGCTTTTCCTGGAGGTCTGGAGAAAGCTGCAATCAATACAATTTTCCTAATCCTCCCTTTCCGAAAAGAAGAAGTTAAAATTCTTTTTCCTTTCCACAAGGACCAACTCAAGAAAGGGTCGTATTTCATGAGAAGTGAGGTCGACAACAAGAGGTATGATAATCATCAGTTGGAGAAGGAATAAGGAGGCTTATCAGAAGTTGGTGCAGTGGAGTCCAAGAAACGAAGGTGAAGAAGATCAAGGGCAGGAGTCGGAAGCTATGACTATATATATGAGGGTTGAAAAATCTATGTACTAAATTGAAACGAAAAGTGTTTTGATTTTATTAATTCCCACATACTTTTTTTTTTATATATATACATTTTATTATATGGGTATTATTAAGATATCATTATTAAAAATATTAAAATGTGCCAGTATATTTTGAATTTATATAAATAAACATACGCAATAGAGTGGGTTTGTAACAAGGAAGTCAATACCGTACCGGAGGCTGTACCGGTTTGGCCACCGGTACGATATATTTCGGGTACCGGTCAATACCGGTGTACCGTTTCGGGTTTACCGCTATTTTTTATATTTAATACACACACACACACACACACACACACACACACACACACACAAAATCTCTATTTACCATAAAACATTACCTCTTGTTTACAATAAAACATTACTTCAATTGTTCATTGCATACAAAGAAAAAAAAACACGATATAAAAAGCAAAAAATTTAATTGTTCATTGCATACAAAGAAAACAAATAACACAAATAATTAAGTTAACACAAATTATATAGGATCATCTACTCCCATCCATCAAAATGATCTATTTTAAGATCATAATATATATGAGTATTACTATCCTGCCTTAAAAAATTGCCACAATTACCACAAAAAAAAAAAACACACACACACACACACACACAACATTTTGTTTTCCAGTCCGATACGGCCGGTACGAGGCCGGTACAGCCGAAATTCGCTGGTATGGCCGGTATGAGGCCGGTACGGCCGGTAATTTTTTCGGTACAAAATAGGGGGGGTATATGTACCGGTACGAGGCCGGTACGGTATGTACCGGCCGGTACGGGCCGGTATCGACTTTCCTGGTTTGTAACCACTAGAGATTACAAAAAGTCAAAATTTTAAATAGTTGGATGAATTGGTACCTTCCTAAGTCTTAAGTTCTTTAGGCGAGAGAGAGGAATCAGTTAGAGCTACCAAGGTCATAGCAATAGCATATATATTATGTTAAGTATCTCTAACCACTTCAGCCAAAAAACAAAAAAAAATGCCCATAATCATGATTATGCCAAAAAAAAAGAAGGCGTAAATGCACTTTTAATTCCTATATTTTACATTTTTTTTTATTTTGATCCTTATATTTTGTTTTTACCTAACTAACAGCAGAAAGTTGACATGGCTGATGGTGGAATAAATATAATATAATCACACACATTAATTAATTAATTAAATTAAAAACAAATATTAAAATAAATAAATAAATTCATTAGTTTCTGCGAAGAACATGACTGTTAATAATCTTCGGCGAAAATGGGGCTTTAGCCCCATTTTCAGAACTATTTAGTTAGTAGTTTGATTTTACAAACTATATTGGTTACTAACATCTCGAGTCTCAAAGACTCAATTTTAGGCCTATAAATCGAGTCTTTGAGGCTCGGTTTTGTTATTTGGACCGCATCTGAGTTGGTAGGTGGTCTACGTGGAAATGGAGTTTTAGAAACTCGATTTCTATGTCAACACTCAGATTCTCGATTTATTTTAACATTCAAGCTGACGTGGATTCCAGCAAGAAATCGAGTCTCTAAGACTCGGTTTCTAAACCGAGTTTTAGAGACTCGATTTTTACTTGGATACCCCACGTGATTAGGGCTACTGAAATAAGTCCCTACTTGGAAACCCCACTCTGCCGTTTTCTTTTCCTCCAAAACCCAGCAGCTCTCTTTTCCTCTATCACTCTCTCCCTCTCTCTCACTCTCATACAAAACTCATTCCATTTTTAAATCAAACTCACCCTCCATATCCTATTTTCACATCCTCATGTCAAGTAAGGTTTCTCACTCTCTCTAGTTGTTAGTTATAAGGTTTTTATGGGTGTATATTATCATGACTATTTTGTTTTTTTTTTTTTTTTGGTTTTAATATTGTTCTTTATATTTCTGATAGAATGATTTGAAGGTTTGTAATGGAGTGAATTGTGTGTTTAGTTTTTTTTTTTTTTTTTTTATGAGTATGATTAATGATTTTTTTTTATGAGTATGATTAATGATTTTTTTTTATGAGTATGATTAATGATTTTTTTTTATGAGTATGATAAATGATTTTTTTTTTATGAGTATGATTAATGATTTTTTTTTATGAGTATGATTAATGATTTTTTTTTATGAGTATGATTAATGATTTTTTTTTTTTAAACAAATGATAATGAGCATCTATGTGATAGGGTGAGTATGTGCAAATGTGGGGTTGGTTTATATGCAAATGTGGGGTTTGTATATGCATATGATTTAAAAAATTAGTGTATGTATTGTTAGGCTTTGTTATCACGACTAATATATATATTTTTATTTACTTTAATATTTTTCTTTATTTTTTTGTTAGAATGAGTTGAAATTTTGTAATGGGAGTGAGTTTTTGTGTTTAGTTTTTTTATTTGTTTGAGTATAAAATAATAATGATTGAGTGTGTTTGTATGTGATGTGTGGTGAGTATATGCAAATGTGGGGTGAAAAGTTGAAATTTTTGGACTTTGAGTAGATAGAAAAGGTTTTGCAATTAATGTTAAATGAAAGAGATAAAAGATGTCACTAACACTTGATTCTAATAGGTTCACAACCTCTGAAGAATATTAATATAAATGTATACTACGGTGGACCCCTTGTCAATCCTGAACAAATTGACGGATTTCCATTTAGAGGGCCGAGTATCGAATGCTACTACATGATGATACGTCGTAAGTTGAAGACGTTGAATGATTTGAAAAGGAAAATAATGGAAGAACTGAATTTGAACACTGCTTGTTATGACATAAAGATTATTTATCGTTACCCACAAGAAGTCCTTCATGAACGGATAAATTATGGGTATATAGCGATCAAAGAAGACAAACATGTAAAGCTCATGTTTAATATGATCCATAAAATGCTCCAAGTAAATGCTGCTGAGTTGTACGTAAGTTCGGAGCCACTTGCAAAAGTTGATACTGAGGAGATTCAACAAACAACTACATCTTTGCAATTTACAAGCCTAGATGATGGATGCAATACAATGGGAGGCTATACAATGGAAAGTTATATGCTCCCATCTCAAGATCATACTGCTAATACTGGTGAAACACTCCAACCTCAAGAGACACATTTAGGGGAGGAAGAGGAAGACGAAGACGAAGACGAAGACGAAGATCATGCTGCAAATAATGGTGAAAATCTTGATGATATGGATGAGTATGAAGAAAGGATTGAGCGAGGCGACTTTCACAGGGATGTGGATGACCATGAACTCGTTCCCAATTTTGAAGAGGAAAATATGGAGTACCATGATGAAGGTGATGCAGAAGATAATATTGGCGTCCAGCATGATACAAATATGACCACTGCTTACACAGCTCCTTCCGAGTCATTCTACGCAAATACTTGGGAAAATATGGTTGATCCTTCACGTCTTCAGATACCATTTGTTTCTACTTGGGAAGATGGGATGCATTTTAGTAAAGGGTTGACTTTTGCAAATAAAGAAGCGGTGAAGCGTGCACTGATAATATACGCAGCAAAAGATAATAGAAATTTTATTATCCGGAGGTCGACCAAAACTAAATTGTGCACCGCATGCGTTAAGACCGACTGCAAGTGGTACGTTAGGGCATTCATGAAGGCTAAACTTAATGGTATGTGGATGGTCACGTCTTATGTCGGTCCACACAGTTGTGTTCCCTTTGGCATGCGAAGAGACGGTAAAATGATAGATTCTAATTTTGTTGCATCAGAAATTGTGGGAAAATTGCGACAAAATCACACTGCTCGTATTGATGAGCTTTGGGAGATTATACGTACTAAGTATGATCATGAGCTTTCTTACTATAAGGTGTGGGACGCAAAACAAAAAGCAATTGCTAAGATATATGGGGATTGGGAGGAGTCTTACCAAAAGTTGCGAAAGTTGTTGTTGGCATACTTGGACCAGGATTCAGGTACCCAGTACAACTATTACACCATACCTAGGGGCATAGATGGTACTGCATTACTGCGCTATGTATTTTGGACATTCGCTCCATGCATTGCTGCATTCAGATATTGTAGGCCAGTGATCAGCATTGATGGGACTCATTTGTATGGTAAATATCGAGGGGTGTTGATGATTGCAATGGCAACCGATGCTAACCAAAAAGTTTTGCCTCTCGCCTTTGCTGTTGTGGACAAGGAGTCAGGGGCTAGTTGGGGTTGGTTTTTAGAGTGTCTCAGGGTTTCGATAGAGCATGTGATACCTAAGGAGGGTATTTGCATTATTTCTGACCGACATAAAGGTATCAAATGCGGCATTGCAGAGTGGCCTAGAGATGAAGATGGAAACTTACAAGTATTTCACCGATATTGCCTTCGACATGTTGCTAGCAACTTCAATGACCCGAGTCTAAAGGCATTGGCCTTGAAAGCTAGATATGCGACTCATGAAGCTAAATTTGAGTCCATAATGCAAACCATTAAGGATGTCGAGATTAATGCACTGAGAAGTGTACAACCTGATGATCCCCATATTGCACGCTATATGCCATACACGTATCTGATAAGTGAGGATCTGGACAAATGGACCCAGTCACATGACGGTGGAAGACGTTACGGGGCAATGATAACCAATATCTCTGAGTGCTTTAATGGGTTGCTTAAAGGTGCCAGAGGATTGCCCATTGCTGCAATGGTTGAGTTCACTTGGTGCAAACTTGTTGCATATTTCCATGATCGACATAAAGAAATTACCTCTGATCTCTCTCAAGGTAAGGTGTGGAGTGATTATGCAATGAGGATCTATACCAAAAATGAGCAGAAAATTTCAGGACACACTCTGAGGAATTTTAATCATGAAACTGGTGTATATCAAGTGGTTACGCCATACAACGACTATAGAGGTGGAGGGGGAAACCACAGTCATGAAGTGCATGTGTTAGATAGAACATGTGGTTGTGGAAAGTGGCAAAACATTAAGATTCCTTGCTCACATGCAATTAAAGTTCTTCAAGGTCTGCACCTCAATGCGACCAGCTATATTGACCCATGTTACAGTTTGGGCAACGCCATTCAGACATATGCACATCAATTTGCCGTGCCAAAGTCAGATTCATTGTGGAGGGACGTTTGCGGACCACGGTGGGTGCCTGACCCACAGTTGTTGCGGGCCAAAGGTCGTCCTGTAAAGTCAAGAATAAGGAATGAAATGGATGGGGTACGACGAGAACGGGGAAGCCGGAGGGAAGATTCGGACTTGAGGGAGATTCAACCCAGGCAGCGATGCGGAGTGTGTCATGAAGAGAGGCATAACCGCAGAAGATGTCCCAATTCCCGTGGGGCTTCGACAAGCGGTAGTGCTACAAACTAGGCAAGTGCCATCGTTGTTTTTATATAGTATGCTTAGAGATTCATTTACTTATTGTTCTTTGCTGGGAACTAACGACCATATTTCAATGTTTTTCAGGCGAGCAGAGACTCGATTTTGGAATGGCATTGTATGTGGGAGTTGTGGTTATCTTCGGTATGGACAAGTGCTAGGCGACTATGTAGACTATGTTGTATCGACTCAGTTGTTATTTTGTTAATGACTAAATGCTGTTGTAATTGAACTATTCGCTATCCATTGTACTCGTTACATTAGTTGTATTGTGCAACGTTTGACTATAATGCCGACAATCATAGTACTTTGGTATTAGTAGGTAGTACTTTCGTATTAGTAGCTAGTACTTTGGCAAGTTTTTTTTTTTGACTGAAAGAGATAGGTACTTGGCAAGTTCTTTTTTGACTGAAAGAGATAGGTACTTTGGTAAGTTCAATGATAGCTAGTAATGTTTTTTGTGTGTCTCATGTAGTGTGGTTAAATCTGTTTGGTTTGTAACTAAGAGAACCCTGATATAATCCCATGAATAGTAACTATTTTAATTCAGTTTTTCGCATCTGATATACTCCCTTTGACAGTATCATAATATGCAGTGGCAGTATCTAGTTATTTACAGTGCCCATGTGATGCCGGATTTGGTTTAGTGCTGCAGGGGAAGAAAAACTTGTCAGTTCGTTTAGACCCCTTAACCCAACAGATTAACCTAGAGAATTAGCCAAGTTATTAACTTAGGTAATTTAATTAAACTAGGTTAACACAAATAAATATAAAAACAATAAAGCAGCGGAAAATAAACAACACAAAGATATGATGACCCAGGAAACCACACCGGTAAAAACCTGGGGAGGATTTGACCTAGCTATCCTCAAGGTAAACTGAATCCACTATGAAAGAATTGAAGTTTACACAATAGACTTAGACCACTAACGTCATATTGCTACCTGCCTGTAGGAAACTTACTACCATGACCCCATGATAGCTCCGAGATCCACGGACTCCTTCTTTCCGGAATTCTTCAGCAAATCCACAAGCGCACCTGCTTGTATATCTTTGTGCTCTTTGATTCTGCAACTATAACGATCTACACAACTCTTGACATAAATCTCAAGTTTGTAAACCCTAAGTGTATGTGAAGGTAAACACCTCTAGATCTCACAATGAGATTCACAAACACAGCAAAACAGAACTCAACAGAACAATAAAAACGTGGCTAGGGTTTTCCCTTTTATACTTAGGACAAACATAAAACCCTATACATTAAAACGGGCTTGGGCTGAGTTGGAAAATTCTGCAGAAAAACGTTCTGTGCGATTTTCGATCGATCAAGTCTAATTTTCGATCGATCGAGTCTCACAGAAAGTTACAAGTAATTCTGCATAAAAACTCGATTCCAACTTTACAATAAACCCCATACTTTGAGCAAGTCTAACACACGACTCAACATTGTTTTGATCATGGTTTGCCAACATACAAAATGAAGTTCTAAATACATTAGATCCTAGTCTTTAGAACCTAACAAACTCCCCCTTTGGCAATCCGTGACAAAACACAGACTAAACAAAATGCTCAAAGTTACAAATTGAAAAAGCCCATTACAAAAAAATAGCCACTTAACAATTCAACCTAAACTACTATCCAACAGTTGCAAGGTAGACAGCAGCTCGACTGAAAACAACCTGTATATTCCTGTAACACTTAACAAACACATAAACGCATGTGTGGAACAAAAACAGGAAATACATATAAACAAAATGAAGCACAATATAAAAACAAAAGTAAACTAACTCTCTCCCTAAGTTAGATACATCAAAAAGTTTTTATATTCTCCCCTTTTCAAAAACAATTTTCTCCCCCTAAACAAGACAATCAGGATTCCCACATTTCATCTATTTCTCCCCCTTTTTGTCACGTATTGACAAATACAACTCAAACAAAGAGTAAACAAGAGAGAAAAAAGAGAATCAAGGGAACCTAAAACAATTTTGCTCTATAGAAAAAAGAGATAACTCCCCCTATAAAGAGCAACAACACCCCCTATGAACAACAAAGTTAAAAAAAAAACTTTTCTCCCCCTATAAAAATAGGAAAAACAAAACAAGTTTTGGAAAAAGTTTTGGGGAAAATTTAGGAGGTGGGGATAAATAAAAAACACACAAACCAAAAAAAATAAGTTGAGGATACACATGAAGAAAAATATTCTCTCCTTCAAAAAAAATGCAAACTGGACACTATGTGACCCATAAATAGTTGCATGAGTAGAGAAAATATTTGCACATTGATTATCCATCATATCTCTTAAGAAAAATATTTGCTGCAATTCACACATCAAGAAAAATAGCATATACTAAAATGTACAAAGGACTCAAAAATTAATCAATTAATTTTTAATTCAAGTTGAGTACCCAATTTAGCAAAGTGTATGCATGGTATGTGTGAAAACAATGAGAGATATGACTGCAAAACTGCAAGATGGACACAAAAAAAACAATGCAACTCATGTGAATCCTAACCATAAATGATGCATGAAAAAAAATTTGGTCAAAACTCTAAAAACTGAAAATTTTTCAGTTTCGATCGATCGAGCATCGATCGAATACCAATCGAGTCAGACAGAAACAAACCAAAAATTTTAATCGCAATTTCGATCGGTCGAGAGACAAATTCGATCGATCGAAAATCTGGAAAACTTAAATTTTTGAAAAACAGAGCAATTTTATGCAGAAACTCCTCAAAGCATAGTATTTCATGAATGAAATGCATGAGTATGAGACTGAAAGTTTTTCAAAAACACATGAATACAGCCCAAATCTTTCAAAATTAAGATTTTCAATCAATTTGTCCTTAAAACTCAAATTTTGCATCAAAATCGAGGAACATATAATCTTGGATGGCCACAACAAAATCACACACAATAACATGTACAAAGTTTAGCAAAGAGTAACTTGTGTAGTGTGTGGAACTAGCAAAAGCTTGAGAGACATGTGAGGTGATATGTGAATAGTAATCAATCACAAAGTCTACAAAATTCATCACATAGAATTGAAAGAGACTATCACCTAAAGAGTTACATCATATAACTCTCACATCTCCTAGAATAAAAGCTTGCAATCATGTAAGTTTCTTGATTTGCCTCATAATTCAATTTAATTGATTAGAAACTTAATAAAAGCCGGGATAATGTACACACCAATTTTATTTGAATTGTGAAATTATTAGAGCCCAATAATGTACACACCAATTTTAATAGAGGCTACACCTTATTTTCTTTTTGTGCATGTGCTACACTTTCTCGAGCACAAAATCTTACGATATGCACTAAGGTGTTCATGATTGGCTAGTAAACAGTGGTGAGATGGTTATTTATGCCTTTCTCAATAAGTTCAAGTCCAACAATCAAAGGCATGTGACTTCAAGATCAAGACAAAGTGATCAAAAACTATAAACATCTTCCCACACAACATGCACTACAAAGACTTCAGCCAGTAAAGTGCATTAAATAAGCTCATCTAAGCTAAAAAAAGTACATAAACATGTTATGTAAAGATAAATATGGCCAATCTTAATTATAAATCCAAGATATATAATACAAAACACATAAAAATATTTTTGGTTTAAAACAAATTTTATGACCAAAAACAAGAAGCACACATTATGCTAAATGATTAAAAAAATTGCAAATGCAATGCATGACAGTGCTTAACTAAGCTATAGAGGGTACACAAACAAGAAATATCAATTTCTTAATTAACCCTTGAGTATATGTACAAACTAGTACATACTCAACAAAATAAAATAGCTTATCACTTATAGAACACATGCTATTCAAGTTTCTCCACAATGTCAAGCATGTTTTAAATCAAGAGAGATATATCATAATTCATGTAATCCTCAAGAAAAATAACAAAAAAACAACCAAAAACAAAAAACAAAACATGTCCACAAATAATTGAAAGAATTAAATCAGGGACAAGTCAACAACACTCACCTTAGAGAATCTTTTCTCACCCATATAGCACGAGTCTTCGGCTTTGTAGGTGAAAATTCATGAGAAGCAGAGTGTATTTGAGGGATTACACCAATCTTCTGAGAAAGACTAAAATCCTGCAAATTCCTTTCACAAGCCAACAAGCTTAAATTTTTCAAAAGCATATGAAACAATTTATTTGGACTTATGGCAGGAGAAATATCATCACATGTCCTAGATTGAAATACAGAATTTTTAAATTTCAATTTATGACAATTAGGACGAATGTGACCATGAACACCACAAAAGTGACAAACAGGAACAAATTTAGGAATATTAGTATTCCTAACAGCAAATCTAGTCTCAGATTTTGGTTTTTTCCTCAACAAAGAACAATTTGGTCTAATATGACCAACAACACCACAAAGGTGACAAGTAGGCACAAAAACAGATTTCTTATGCTCTCTAACTGTAGGTTTAGACATAGGTTTAGAATCTTCAGTGTCTCTATCAGAACTTTCACCTTTGTCTAACCTAGCAAAATAAGCCTTTTCTTTATTATTCCTCTTGAAAGGAGGGATATAAACTTTTTCAGCTTTAGGCTTAAGAGAAACAGAAACACTTCTGTTATCATCAGCAGGCTTGGTGCTAGTCAAATTTTCAATTTTAGCTTTAGATTCAACTAACTCTTGTTCCAAGCTTTTCATCTTCTCATCTTTAGAGGAAATTTGATTTCTCAAAAATTCATTCTTTTTATTAGATTCATCTAATCTAACAATCAATTCCTCTTTTTCAAGATTAGCCAATTTTAACTCTTCCTTGAATTTTTTAGCAATTTTCATAGTTTTCAATAATTCTTTACGAAGAGTTTCACAGGCTTCAAAAAGATCAACAGAAACAACAGTGTCCTTTTTATTCACATCATCACAATCAAAAACAGTAAGACACTTAAAATTATCCATGATAACAGGGATCAAGGATCAACTCTTAGATCAAAGGATCTACAACAGAAGAGCTACCCGCTCTGATACCACTTGTCAGTTCGTTTAGACCCCTTAACCCAACAGATTAACCTAGAGAATTAGCCAAGTTATTAACTTAGGTAATTTAATTAAACTAGGTTAACACAAATAAATATAAAAACAATAAAGCAGCGGAAAATAAACAACACAAAGATATGATGACCCAGGAAACCACACCGGTAAAAACCTGGGGAGGATTTGACCTAGCTATCCTCAAGGTAAACTGAATCCACTATGAAAGAATTGAAGTTTACACAATAGACTTAGACCACTAACGTCATATTGCTACCTGCCTGTAGGAAACTTACTACCATGACCCCATGATAGCTCCGAGATCCACGGACTCCTTCTTTCCGGAATTCTTCAGCAAATCCACAAGCGCACCTGCTTGTATATCTTTGTGCTCTTTGATTCTGCAACTGTAACGATCTACACAACTCTTGACATAAATCTCAAGTTTGTAAACCCTAAGTGTATGTGAAGGTAAACACCTCTAGATCTCACAATGAGATTCACAAACACAGCAAAATAGAACTCAACAGAACAATAAAAACGTGGCTAGGGTTTTCCCTTTTATACTTAGGACAAACATAAAACCCTATACATTAAAACGGGCTTGGGCTGAGTTGGAAAATTCTGCAGAAAAACGTTCTGTGCGATTTTCGATCGATCGAGTCTAATTTTCGATCGATCGAGTCTCACAGAAAGTTACAAGTAATTCTGCATAAAAACTCGATTCCAACTTTACAATAAACCCCATACTTTGAGCAAGTCTAACACACGACTCAACATTGTTTTGATCATGGTTTGCCAACATACAAAATGAAGTTCTAAATACATTAGATCCTAGTCTTTAGAACCTAACAAAACTGATGTGAAAGAACTTAACTGCAGTGGCAGTATCTCCAAAATTACTATTGATGAAGCTTCTTGGTTACTTATTTGGTATTTGGAAGCTGCTACTACAGTAGTAGTAGCTGGAACAACTCTGTCTGGACTATTTAATGGTAAAAATAGCCTATTTTTCATCAATTGTTGATTTAAAGGAGCGCACATAATTATTGAGATTCAAAATGGTATAATTGTATTGGCTGGGAGGACCATGTGCCGTCCTCCCATTGTATTGAATTATTTTTCAGAAGACTAGTTGGGTTGCATTATTCTCTATTTGAAATTGTGTATAATTGGGCTGCATTATTTTGCACTAGTCACTTTGTCAAGACCAACAGATACTGTTCTACTGGTTTACTGACTCCCAGTGGAAATTGAGTGTTTAAAACTCGATTTCCATTTGTGTGGCAAATATGTAATAACTGCCATTATAAATCGAGTTTCATAGACTCGATTTGTAATGGATTTATTACCATTATGCCATCGAAATGGAAATCAAGTTTTTAAAACTCGATTTCCACTGGGTATTATACGAGTGGCATTTTACTTTTGAGCTCTCTGCCTGGCGTACTCACTAGTAGAGAAATCGAGTTCTGAATGGATTTTATTACCATTATGCCAAAGCAATGGAAATCGAGTTTTTAAATCTCGATTTCCACTGGGAATTATGGAGTCTGTAATACTCGATTTACACTGATTTTTCTTTTTTCGTTTTTTAAAATAGTAGAAATCGAGTAATACACACTCGATTTATACAATAGAAATCGAGTGTCAAACAGTCGAGTTCTTTTCATGGAAATCGAGTATCAAACAGTCGAGTTCCACTGGGAATTTTTTTTTTTACAATTTCAGAACTTATCTTCTGATCTACAAGCCTTATTGCCTTGTAATGCATTCTCTTAACCTCTCAAATTATAGATGCATAAGTACGAAACTAATTCATTCATAAAACTCCTCAACATTAACCAAGAATCTGTACATTTTAAAGGCCATCACATCCAAAATCAACAATTTCATAACAAAACAGAATAAGGATTTCTACAGAATAAACAGAATAAGGGTACGTCACCAAGCACTGCTTAAGCATTTCTGCTCTATTCTTTGCACAATATTTTTTTCCTTTCCATTAGGTGCAAGGCTGATAAATCAACAAAAGGCTTGGGACACTTTTTAGAGCTTTTGGTGGGTCAGGAGTTTCTTCCTTCAGTCGCAACTCCTGTGTAGCACGCGCTAGCTCAGCAAGATCTTCCTCAAGATTTTCTTTCTCAGCTTCTTCTTCACAAGAAGCTTTATCAGGATCAGGCGGATGCAGAGAATACCCCCAACATATAAAAGTGCAAATAACAAAAGCCAAACAAAAAATCAATATATATATATAAAAGTAGAGACCTTATGCGGGAAAGCATGTGGTTTTGCCAAGTGGCACTCTCTTTGAAAAGATAATTGATTTTTTTTTTTTGAAATAAAATACATCATTCTTAATTTATTACACTTATTAGATGCCACATCAGTTATTTACTAAACTCAATAGATTTTAATTAGTAATAAATAAGACTAATGGATAAAATAGAGGGATATTAATCATCAAAAACTCTTTGTTTTCCTTATTCCTCCATCCAAAGGTTTTCTTATGTTTATGCCTACTCCTCTTTCCTTATAACTAAATGCCTACTCTTTCTAAACCACTACACGGCTTCTCCTATGCCTATGTTGCTAAATTACCAATTCTATGTTCTATAATTTGCACAAATTGAAATAGCATTCAGATTATTTAAGAACACATGAATCTTCCAAAAAAACATATGTTTATTCACTGGGGATAATAAACAACAATAATGCTCATCTTCCACTTGCTTCATGTCATAATGGTCGTGGTTCAGTATGGTAATTTTTTTTTTTTTTTTTTTGGTTTAAATTGATACTAAGATGCTCTTTTACTTACTTATACTTTTCGTTCTGCTAATTATCATTCTTATAGGCATTTGGGGCTTTGGGCTTTATAAATTGATATAGTCATATAATAGGATTCTCTTTATGCCATTTTTTATTTGCTAATTATGATTTTTATCAAGTTTTGTTAATAGATTAAGATTGTCAAAGTTTAGTTTTTTTTTTTTTTTTGGGTTAATTTTAAGCATAACAAACCTATGGGTTTAAAAAAAAAAATTATTTGTGTTTCGACATTTTGTTTTTGATAGATATAAAACTTTCTAAACTCATCAATGTATTGCTCAATGTGTAGAAGGATATATCATTTCAACTTCAATGGAATGAGCTTAACTGTTGTTTTCTTGATCCTTTTTCCTTTTGGTTTTTCAAGTTAGTATAGGTGTTAAACCAATGCTTCAATTTCATTATACACAATTTGATTCTATTGTGTTTGTTGGTTGATCTTATACATTCAAAAGAGTAATTTTCATAAAGATATATTAAAATTGAGGTTGTTATGTGCTTCATTTTCATTTTAGGTTTAAAAAGTTTTAGCCATCATGAATACTTTGATGATTGCAAAAAGATACATGTTTGAGGAGAAATCACACAAACATATATATCTACTATAAATAAATTAAATATGCTAACATTTACTTCATTGAGCTAAAGTTACTAAATGGCCAAAAACAATTTAAAAAAGCATTTCTTAAAAATATGAAAATGCATGTAGTCTGATATTTTTACATTGTAACTAATACTTTTAATTTGTAATTCTGAAGTTTTTGTGCTCAAGATCGATTTTGGCAAGAAGAACCATCAAGGGCAGCTTGGTAGTGTCATATCTTGAGATATGTAAGTTGTTTTATTAGAGAGAATTTATTCAACAAGCGCTTATGTTATTGAAAGTTTGCAACTCTAATAGATTAAAAATATAATTAGTGTAATTAATTAAATTAGTATCTTTTGATTTGTCGTTCCATGAATGTGAGAATGCATTAAGTCATATTCAAAAAAATTTTTATTCATTTTTGTTTTTACTATTGATTTGAATTATGATATTAGCTTACTCATATTTAGTTTCTTCGGCAACAATTGATACACATGTAATCAAGAGTATAACAAAAATTATGCTCTTCCCATTGAATTCCAAACAATGGGCTGATGTTCTATATTAGCCAATCAAGTTAAATCTTTAATATGCCTTTATTACTTTAAATGCTTTAGATAGAGTCAATGATAACTTTTTTATTTGATAGGCCAAGAATGTATTGACCCATTGTGATAAATTAACCAATTAATTAGCCAAGTTAATTAATTAATTCAATTAACATGCAATACATGTGGTAACACAAACAAATCACCAACTAAGTTAATATGCAGCGGAAATAAAGTTGACACGGTGATTTGTTGATGAATGGGAAAAACCTCCAAAGCAAAAACCCCACCAGGTGATTTTAAGATCACCACTCTCGATAATCCACTATTATCACAACTTCTACCGCAAATACTTTAGCTCAAGGAAAACAATATATATCTCTATATCTTTCTCTTTTTTTTAGAAATAATTACAATATGCTGTTAACTCCACAACTTGAACCTTTTTTTCCCTAACTCCCACAATTTGAACCTTTTCTCCCTTAAACCCCAGACACTTTGTGTATGGGGAGGTGCAAATTTAGTTACATGACCCTCGACATATATATATATATATATATATATATCTCATTTAATAAATATAAAAGTTCTTTTAAAAAAATTAATATGTTTATCATAATTAAGGGAAATCCTAATGGGTACTTCAGTTGAACATATGTGAAAAGGCATATACATACCACAAATGGTAAAGGAGAAAGAAAAAGTTGCTAATCCCTTTTAATATGGTTAATTGCTTTACCTCAATCAGTCACCCAAACAACATACCGCTTATTCATACCACAACCACAAATGACAATGCAGCATTAGCCATCTGTAATTGCTAATCTGAAAGTATAGATTTCTTTAATAGCTCTACCTTCGTTTCTTTTGGCTAATATGTCTTTACTGAATCAAAATCAAACCACAAAAATCATATAAAAATCACCAAATTAGAGTTTAAAATTATAATTAAATTTTTAAAAGAAATCTTGGCACATTTGCACAAAAATTCCATGTAACTAAGTTACACTTTGGAATATTGGACCCTTTTTCCTTTGTATAAATAGGGGGGTCCCAATGTGATGAGGGGGCTAACAATTTTTTCTCCAAAACATTTATTGTAGGAACACAAAAGTTTTCCATTGTAGACATTTCAAGATTAAAGAATATGACTTGCCAACTAATCAAACTAGATATTTTAGTACTTACAGCAATTTCACAACATCAAAAATAAACCCCAGTGTATACAATGTCAAATTCCATAGTCTCCTGTTACATCAAATGAGTGTTTAATTTTTCTCGCAAAGTATTGAATAGTAAAGCTTCTGGGCCATAGTCTCAACTACAACTCTCAATCATGTTGGACTTGGATGACACCTATCAACAACGTATCATTATGAGATGTAGAAAAAAAAAATTTGGAGTGTACACAACGTTTAGTGTGGATGGGAAGAAATTTCATCCTATTCCAATTGGTTAGGTTAGTAAGGGACCTATTCCAATTTAATGATCCTAGAATTTTGTATACAATTAATAATCAAGGAAACTTCTACCTAAAATAAGTCAAACTTTTGGCAAGAGAGAAAATTGATGTCTAGACAAATCAAGCTAAGGCCGACCAAATTGGACCATATTCTTAATTTCTTATCTCTATTTGTTCCATGTATAAGACTTATAGTCAATGCTTGGCGTATAAAAGTTGAACATCTTATCTAAAGTCCATCCCCTGAAAGCTTGAGAAAAAATTAATTTAAACCAACACAATATATAAATTATAAAGGAATCAAAGAAAAATTATCAAAAATAATGAAAATTTAATCTATGCTTAAATTCTTATAAGGATGAACACAATAGCAATATCCTTTTAAAAAAAAATAAAGAAAAAAAATCTATACTTATTTTGTACGTATGATAAAGTCCTATCACAAAGTTTTTTGAGAATCATGTTGATTGGTGATTAGAAGTTATAAAGGAATAATCTTCAATATATATATATATATATATATATATATAAGTAGAGATTTCATGCGAGAGTGTGTGAGGTCTTGCCAAGCGACGCTCGAATTTTGCATTTAGCATTTTTTTACCTCTTTCATTAAGTTTTTTTTACTATTACCCAAAAGTTTACATTAACTTATTTTACTAATGATGCGAACCTCAACAGACTCGCTTTGAGACCCAACAAACAATATTGGAATATTGCCCCAGAAAGCTAAAATTCAGATTTGATAGAAACCCT
Source organism: Lithocarpus polystachyus (assembly GCA_033629205.1). Lineage (NCBI taxonomy): Eukaryota > Viridiplantae > Streptophyta > Magnoliopsida > Fagales > Fagaceae > Lithocarpus > Lithocarpus polystachyus. The sequence goes on from CM066165.1 coordinate 4,975,198, forward strand.
GACCCAACGTTTATAAGAAAAACGCGAACCAAAGGTATAAATAACAGACCTTGACCCAATGATTATAAAGGAATCACGAACCAAAGGTATAAAGTTTGAACGCCACAAGGAAGAATCCTTGATAAGTTCACAGTTCTTGAAGAACCAAAGAGAAGAGCAAAGCCTCACCTTTTCTGATTTTTATTCAATAATCTCCTCTATTACAATGAGTGCATGCTATTTATAAGGCATGGCTGAATGTAGAAAACCTAAAAAACGTACTAAATAATAAAACCCTAATTAAAAACTGATTTGGTCTGAAAATAGCAGATCCAAAATAGGAAAAACCCTAAAAAACGTTCTAAATAATAAAAGCCTAAAATTAAGGAAAATCTGGTCCAAAATTAGAAGATCTAAATTAGGAAAAGTATCTATTAACTGATTTAGAGCTGGAAAGTCAATCAGCTATAATTCCATGCCATAAATAGCGCCCAATTAAGTCAGATCAGCCCTCAATAGCTTGGATTAAATTTATTATGCCTTTATCTTCCTTTGGGCCCCACCTGGAATGTCCTGCGATAGAATCAGCCCAAATCTCTTGAATCAGCCCATTAAGTGCTTCTTTGATCTTCTTGGATCTCGCTCTTGTAATTGGCCCAACTGGAACAAGCAATGGATCCTTGAATGCTTGTTGATTCTCATCAACTGTTATCTCATTAGTCTCTCATTAATTGCCTAAACTTACATCACACATTTCTCTTTTTTTCATGTCTTTTAGCATACCCACCATTTTAATATTTTAAAAAAAGCAAAAAAAATAATAATTAAGGACTAATAGTAATAACTAACCAGATAAGGCCTTGGAGAGAGATAGAGAGACATAAAAATGTTGTGGATTGTTAAATAAAATGCATAGTGTCACTACAAAATCAAAACGCATTGTTTCACTATAAAAGACTTGAGACTGACAAAACATTTGAAAGAGAGAGAAAGAGAAATCTGAGGGGACGTCGCCTCCGTCATATTGGCCTCCCACCACCATCAAGACGCCGAAACCCCTACGAGTATTTTTTTTTTCTTTCTTTTTTAATTAGGAGATTAAATATGATTTAGGTTTCGGTAATTTGGTTGGATAGTTTTTTGTTTTGGGTATATAAGTAGAGAGAATATTTGGTACGCAATGTAAAGCCATAATTCTACCATGATTTTAAATCATCTATAAGACACGTGCATACGCACTTGCCCACACCACGTTTTAATGTCGTACTATCAATGAGTGAAAAGACGGTGGGAGAGTTGGTCATACTTTTATTTCATAGTATTAAATATGTGAACACAACACAAATTATTTAATTTTCACGGTCATGTTACTCTTTTGTATTTATTTTTTGTTTCATGATTTAAAAAAAAAATTATTCATACCTTTTTTTTTAGTGTGAAAAATTAATCTTACCTTGAGAAGGCTATAAATATGCAGTGAAACAACAGTTATAAATTGCATACACATAACCATTATAATTATTTAGTTCAAGGAATGAGTAAAAAAAAAAAATTGGAGGAATATTGTAGAATAAAAGTTGTTACAAAATGTCTCTCTCTCAGAGACCTCATGGAGAGTGCATGAAGTCTTGCCAAGTGGCACTCTAATTTTGTATTTAGCCTTTTTTTACCTCTTTCATTAAGTTTTTTTTTTTATTTTTTTATTTTTTTATTGTCACCCAAAAGTTCACATTATCTTATTTTACTGTTATCTCATTAATATCTCATTAATTGCCTAAGCTTACACCACATCTTTCACTATTCTTTATGTCTTTTAGCATACCCACGGTTTTAGTATTTTTAAAAAAATAATAGTAAATAAGGGCTAATAGTAATAACTAATGGAATAAGACTCTAGAGAGAGATAGAAAGACACAAAAATGTTGTGGATTGTTAAATAAAAGGCACTATTTCACTATATATTACCAAAATAAAAGACCTGAGACTAACAAACATTTGAAAGAGAGAAAAAGAGGAATCTGAGAGGTCATCACCTCCATTATATTGATCTCCCACCACCATTAAGACACCGAAACCCCTACAGGTAATCTTTTTTTCTTTTTAAATTAGGGGCTTAAATATGATTTAGGTTAGGTAATTTGGTTAGTTAGTTTTTGTTTTGGGTATATAAGTAGAAAAAATATTTGGTGCACAATGTAAAGTCATATTCTACCATGGTTTAATTTTAAATCATCTATATAACACATGCATACACACTTGCCCACACCATGTCTTAATGTCGCACTATTGATGAGTGAAAGATAGTCAGAGAGTTGAGCATACTTTTATTTCATAGTATGAAATATGTGAATACAACACAAATAAGTTTATTTCATGGTCCTATTACTCTTTTGCATTTATTTTTGGTTTCATGATTTAAAAAAATAATGATCTTACCTTAAGAAGGCTACAAATATGCAGTGAAACTACTAAACCAATTTTTAATATCTCAAAATGTATATGTTTCTTTACTCTAATTTAGTTTACTTTTTTTTTTTTTTATAATTTATGTACAACATTATTCAAAACTGTTTTACATAAAATATCTCAAAATGATCCGTGCATCGTACGGGCAACTTACTAGTTGTAGACTAAAAGAAAACACAGTTCCATTATCACATTCCAAATCAAACTAACATCAATTGGTCTAGTCCAGTCGCTAATCAGGTGCATCCAATGACAGTATAATCACCAAAAATAATACTCAAACAGCAAGATCTATTAACAAATGCAACCTATAAATGGCACATCTCATGAATCTAAGATTAGATATTCATCAATGCAGACAACATTCACCATAAAAAAAAAAATTAACTGTAGGGAAGCATTCAGCACAACAGTAGTTAAGATCTAGAGGACTGAAAAAAAATTTGGATGAAGCAAAGCATAATAAAAAATTTATTAATAGGTGAGGGCAGATTTCTTTGTTGGGTTTTGGAGAAGATACAATAACAATGAATTGCTGAGCAGCATAACACAGGTTTGATAAGTTACACAAGCACCCAGTTTTTCTTGCATCCACAACCTCACTCTTCACCTTGCCTTTACAAGGAAAGGAGGGCTTCAAAGGAAGAATAAAGTACCGATGCCTGATCCTAAATATGAAACCTCTATCCTCAAAGTCAATAAAATTAGCACTTAAGAACGTAAAACAAGTGGACATCACTTTCGGTCCCATTCGCCAAGTTAGGAATTTATAATTCCACAAAATTTCCTGTGATGGAACAAGACTTTTATAGGAGAATTTCCTTATGTAATCTAGTTTGACTGTTTTAAATTGTTAAGAATGTTATAAAAACCATTTGTCAGAATTTGGCCAGAATACTTTAAGTTCTTGGAGTTTCTTATTCCAATTTGGTGGGATGGGAAATTTTGGTACCCAATTTTTGGAACAGTTTGTGCAACTGCAACCCAATGAGGGAGTTGGATATATGTTATGAAGAACAAAGGTCCCTTCAGGACTACATGGCAATTAGATAAAATGCAATATGTTTTGGGTTAATTATCAGTAACTACAGAAAGAAACAATCAATAATTATGCATTAAAAAAAAAAAAGCAACAGAGGAAAATGATGATACAAGCATATTTAGAGGTTATTCTGGAAACTTACAAGTAAGTTACTCTCATTGTTTTCGAATCACATTTCACGCCCTTCCAATTACATGGGTCAAGATCTTCTGGTCTCCATTGTTGAAGGACTCCATCTGAACTAACAACTGCTGCCCTGAACCTTAGAAGTGCCTCACCTACAAACCACAAAGGGAACTTGATACATTAAAAGTGAGAGAGAGAGAGAGAGAGAAATGAAAGAACATGTACGTCTTTCTTGCTTGAAGCATAGACTAAGCATACAAGGTGAACATCCACCTAGAATTTCAATTGGTGCCCAACCTAGTAAGGTGAAAAAAAAGGGCAATATTTATCATTGTCTAGATTATATCATAACGGAGAATATATATATATATATATATATATATTCACTTTTTTTTATATCTAAATGATGGCATTGTCAAAGACAAATACTACAGCTGAGCAATAACTTATAAGAATGATAACTTCCAACCAAACTCAACCAGTGGCTTATGCAAGAACAAGCAAAAATTTGAAGAGCACCATTTTCATTACTAGTACCAAGGTTTTGATAAAATGTATATATAATAATGAAAAATATACAAATCATCAGCACTGTACCACTTTGAGATATCAAGAATAATTGGGCAGTTTAAAAAGAAAAAGAAAAAGAATTACAAATTCGTAAATATATCACCATACCATCAGGACTGAGAGCTCTACTGTTGCTCATTAGGATATAAATCAGTAGAATGAAAAGAAGCAACAGTTTTTGCCATTTCATCAGACAGATACCCATAGTGGCACTGGTGGTTGAGCATAATACGGCTACTATAAATCATCTGACACACAAAGCTCTGGAATGCCTCCTCTAAACATATTGCTATTTGGGTGGTGATAACATCTAGAGGCTGCAAAAGAAAGAAAACATATACCTGAAAACAAAGAAACTTTAGTCACAACAGCAACAAGAAACCTACTCAAGAAGATATACTAGGCAAATGTGTGATAATAAGTCATCTATACTGTCAGTTACTCTATATGCATGAAGCACCATCTTCTGGCCCTCTTCCTTAAATTATCAACTATCAAAATCCTCCCAAACAACACACCATGAATAGAAAGCCCCCCTTGGTGGGACACAAACTTTCTAAATGCTTTTCTACAGAAAACTTGCTCTCCCTCCCCCCCCCCCCCCCCCCCCCCCCCCTCCCCTCAAAATTTTGTACTAGCTCTTCAAGTGGAAGCCTTTGCTTTGCGAAGGGAGCCACACCAATTTATCAACATTGCCATACCAAATCTTTATTTCACAAAGATCCTCCAATAACTTTGCCAAGAAATCTACTTCCCAATCTTGAACTGCACGAATGAACAAGGAATCCAATAAAAAACTTCATGTCACAACTCTAAATAATCTGCCACTATAACTTCACTAACTATTGCTATTAGAAATAAATTGTGCATCTCTCCTTAAGGGTGGTCTCCCGCTGCCACAAATCATGCCAAAATCTAACTTTCATGCTATCTCCAAAATCATATCTAACGAATCCCACCCCACGCAGCCCACTTACCTCACCCAAACACTAATACTCACCAGAGGAGCCAAATTTTATCCCTATTACCCTCCTCCATAAAGCCATGTCTTCAATTGCATTACGTGACAACCACTTTCCCAACAAAAGTTTGATTAAATAGCAATAGCTTCTTGATTCCCAAGCCACCATGGTAAACTGATTCCAACGAGTATTCCAATTAACTAATTGAAACTTAAACTCATGACCCAATAATGGATAAATTAGAGCATTCAAAACAGAGTGTTTCCAGTTCAATTACTTATTCCCAACAAAATCATCTACAGCCAGATTAAAGAAATCTAAACAACAGGGTTTGGTAAATGGAGGTTTGCCGAGTCAAGATTTCTGTCTTTCATGACATAAAACCCTATAGATATACAAGGCATATTCTGGATAATAAAATTCATATTCTGAATCAATTACATGGCTAATATTTCTTACACCAAATAAGAAAGCAAAGCTCAGTAAATGTGAGTCTAAAATCCATTCTTAATATTCTTTTTTATTGAATAGGGAGTCTTCAATGAATGTTTAAGCTAGTTTATTTAACCATTTGGAGTTTGCAGAACAGATTTTGAGGGAATCTTCATCTAAATATACATTGAAATGTTTAGGATACTCCATCTGAGCTTTCCTTTATCAATAAATTTCTTCATTTCTTATAAGAAAAATATTTGAGGCATTCTCTAACCCTACATTACACTAGGATGAAATCCAAAAATAAAAAAAGTACGGTATGGACAACTGATTTCTTTGTTGGGTTTTGGAGAAGAATGCGTAAGAGTAAAGTAGCGATAGAATTGTATATTTCCAATTTTAAGAAACCAGTTGACTACTCTTACCTTACACCTTCAGTCCCATCGAAAGTGCACAAACCAATATGTGACCAAATTTTCATTGGTTGGTCCTAGCAAAGTATAGTGTTGGTCATTAGAATTGAACAAGCATACATCATACAACAATAGTTCAACCCACAACCTCACCCTCCACTTCACTCTTACAAAGGAATAAGGTAGCATTTGAGTTACCTTTTTTGAACTTTACGCTGTCTCGTATAATAAGGAGGAGGTCTTGCATGTCCTTCGTCAGATGCTTCGGGCCCAGCTTTGTGTTCATGTTTGTGCCCCCCTGTCCCACAAGGAGGTGCCTTTGATATGCGTTTTGGCCAACCTTCCGCCACTGCAGGTAACCCAACAACCTGCTCAGCCTGAACATGGGGTGGGTCAATGTCTGAAGAAGGGCCAGTAGACGTACTTTGGGAGGGTGGCTCCTGGTGCATGTCAGGAGGGGTTGGATCAATACCTAAGTCAAAGGACGGAATGGGTAACAGCTCAGGAAATGACCGTGGGGTGGGTGGACGGATGTCAGACCCAGGACATGGATGTGGAGTGGGTGGAGGGATGGTCGGTGAAGGGATGGGTGAAGGGATGGTGGGGAGAGGGGATGGGTGTGAGGTGGGTGAAGGGATGGGTGAAGGAATGGTGGGGCGAGGGGATGGATGTGGGGTGGGTGAAGGGATGGTGGGGCTAGGGGATGGACTGCCGTCTCATGCACTGCCGTCAGCACGTCAATAATGTCCTTGTGGTCCTCCGTGCCCACTGGGTGACGCCTCAACAATCGGACGTATCCTTCAATCTGCACATGGAAAAACCAAGTATATTAGTAATGCAATACCAGATCAACAATGCCAATCAATAATAAAATAAATGTAGGATGTGAATTGGTTTTGCTAGCAATAATTGCAAATTTCTTAGAGACCAAGTGTCACCTTTGACTAAATTTAAATTATATTTTCTATTAAAGATGTAGCTAGCAGATAGCGTAGACAACACTAATTAAAAATTCATATGAGCAGAAAATTAAAAATAAAGAAAATGGAAAGAACAATGTATACCGTAACTGTAAAGCCTAAAATTGGAAATATGACGCTATATGCATCTCAAATTAGATTCTTAAATCAACAAAGTTCTTTATAAGGAATCTTAAGCAGACAACAGCTTTAAAAGGGAGGTTTGATGCTAAGCAGACATTGGACCACATATATCATATTCTCTAAACATTGGTTTCATGCTAAGAAGTACGGTAAGATGTAGAAGACATAGAGAAGTTACCATTAGAATCAATTTAGCACCGGGGATATCGATGAACCTCCGAGTTACCCTTCTGAACCAGTTGAAGTACTCATGCTGTGGAGGCATATCACCAAGCACTGCTTCACAACGCCGTTGAAGCCGATTACCCCACTCCACGATATGCACGGCATGTTTCCACACTCAATCAACACCGACCTTCCCCCTCAAATCAATGGAATGAAGCACTGTGTTAGTGTCAATAGCGCGGGAAATTTCTTGGATCATTCCAAATTGACGAACGACACGATTCGGTGTATGTTTCTCTACTAGGTGGAAACATACAAGTGGCACCGTTGCCGTCCACACAACCCTCCCTGCAACGCACCACGGCGGAAGGCTCTCCAATTCAGCTTCATACGGCTGCCACACCACCTACAACAGCCCAAAAACAAGTACACACTGCGTTAGGCAACTATGTTTATATTTCAAAGTTAACCAAATGTATATCTTGTTCCTAAACATGTTAAACACCGCATTTTCATACCTGGTTTGGCAACATTGAAGCTATTTTCTCGCGATACCTGTCCCTGAAGATGTGGGCGGGCCTATTTTTCTTGTTTGGGACCCACACCCACCTACAGTCAAGAACAAGGGATCAATATTTACAACTTTCCTACTAAGATAATGTTATGATTAAAACTATAAAGTAATCCCATATAACTACTAAGATAAATAAATAGAATCAAGTTACATGATTGTGGGCTTAGGAAATGATCACATAATGCATATGACATGTATGAGGTAGAGACTTACTTAAGGGACAGTGGACCACGCACTGGAGGACCATAAGCACCCACTGGCGGGCCACGCTCAACTGCCGGGCACAAATAGGGAAACTTAGCCCACGCCCAATACTGGACCAACAATAAGCACCCACCAATCTGACTGGCTTTCTTATCGCTTGCCCTGCATAACTCTCGGTACAACCATGCATGGCAAGCACTTCCCCAACTGTACCTTCGTGGGTTGCGAAGGTCTTCCAACTGCTGCACCCACATTAGATGCACCCTATCGCCGGATTTGTCCATGAAGATTGTGTCCCCCAGTAGTGCTAGGATGTAGCATCATGCGTACTTATGCAGTTGATCCTCTTCAGCATTAGGCGGCAATGGATCAACAACTTCCTCCAAAAGCCGTTTGATGAGAATCCTCTAGCCATTAAGCTGCTTATGCTCATCATTTATAGGTTGAAAGCCAAGGAACTCGACACAAACAGTCTCGCAAATTTTCTGCGTGCTCCCAGTCACAGCGTCACCATCAACAGGAAGCCCGAGAAGTACCTCAACATCCTGCAATGTGATGGTGATCTCACCATGTGGCATGTGGAAGGTGTGAGTCTCGGGCCGCCATCGCTCCACTAAGGCCGTTATGAAGCCATGGTCAATCTCTCTACCCGGAATCCTGAGGAGTCCCTCCAAACCAAGTGCCTTTATGATGTCAACAACTCGATCATCCACCATTGGCTCTCGATTGGAGAACTCTTCACTACGGGCATGGCAGGTAAGGGACACGGAATCCTACATAAAACAAAATCATGGATTAACATATGACAGCAAGTGCGTGTACATTGTATGAAATAAATGCGTATACATTCATCAAATCTTTAGTGTTGTGTTTTACCTGCCCATTCCAAATAGCTTCTGACCGATGATTGGGTCAACACCGAGTCGTCAATGGGGCCAGGATGTGCATGGTCAATCTGTCCGTCATTTGCAGCTGCCATACTGCACAAGAATGAGAAGTAGTTAGTTTAAAAAATGAACACATACTATGGTTTTGGAACTAGGTATGAGTTAGAGCAACAAAAGCCAGTTTGTACAATGAGAATTCAGTAAAATATGAAAGAATGATTCGGTAAAAGGTGAAAGAATGAATGAACGATGAAAGAATTCAGTGAATGAATGAATGATGAAAGAATGAATGAACGATGAAATAATTCTATTAAATACTTTTGGACATTTGCATGCGTTTATTTTATGACAATTTGGGTATATAGTTTATTAAAGTCAGTTTTTACCAAAAAAGAAAAAAGAAAAATACTAGTGCCCTCATCAAATTACTTCAATGATTTCATTATTTTCATTGACAATCTTTTTTTTTTTTTTTTTTTGGTAAAGGTGTAATTGGTATTTGTCTTATCAAAGAGGGCATTCTACCATGACACACAAAGTTTGTCTCTTACTCTTATTCTCATTGCACCAGCAAATACCTACCTTTACTTTGAAGAAGTAAATACTAAATAATTTACATTTACCAAAAGAAAAAAAGAAGTAAATTACGTACTCTATCAGACTTTTGTGGCACGATTATTTTGCCATGCCATGAGTGATATTAAACAACAGGAGTCACTGTAAAAAGCATAGAATTTGAATCATATCATGTGGTAGCATATGGGACTAGATCTTCTTAAACAAGTGGAAGTTTGTTAGTGGAATGGTGAACAAGTGACGTGGTCCACCAAAAGACCGTATAATTTCTCATCAGGTTGAGGGTTGAGCAGGGAAGAAAAGACGTGCAAGCAAGGGAATGAAGAAGCTTCCTGATAAAGCATCCATCACCTCCACATTTAATGCATTGCACCAACTTAGTTTGCCTCATTAATAGTAGAATGACCCCTGAACAATGGTCCCACAGCTTGCAGCCTACTCTACCACCATCGGCAAGGCAATGATAGGACAAATATCCAAGCAAGGATTAGCGGCTATCCAAGTGAAGGGCAAGGATGTAATTCCAGCAGCTATATAAAGGAGGGGAGCTCCTCCAATAAGGGGGATCAGAGAAAGTATAGAGGGATTAATAGAGAGAGAGAGAGAGAGAGAGAGAGAGAGAGAGAGAGAGAGAGAGAGAGAGAGAGAGAGAGAGAGACCATTGTAAAATCAAGAAGTGTAATTCAATAGAGTTGTTGCTCTTCGGCCAGCCCGAGGAAGAAACTTATATAAAAATCCCTCATTTTTCCTTAACTTATCTCTTAATTCATATTGTCTTGGCCTACTTTCTTTCATTAAATTACTGTACCGAAACCATTAAGGATAAAATGTTGACTTTTACAATCTATCTCTACAAATTAGTTGTATTGAGCCAATACCCAACCCATTCTTGTTCAAGGTGGGCCTGGGCCAAATTTTTATCTTTGCCCCCTACAAGTAGCGTTATTTGTGAGAAAGGTTATCTCGAATCCTTAATCATAGTCTCAAGTAATTAAGAAATGGCGAATTGAGGAAGAGCTGGACCTGTTGCTCACAATTCAAGACAAGAGTTTGTAGGATCCAAGTATAGGGACGGATTTGTGAACCTGGAGCGTAGAAGGGATAGAGAGGTAGCCCAATCACCTAGCGTAAGGCTTGCATCTGTCCATTCAGATCATATAAGTCAAAGCTATTCCATGTCCACAGGGCATGCTCTACGAGACCAAGAGATTCATATTCTTAGAGTGGAAGTTGGTCATTTGAGATGGGGACTTCACCAAAGGGTGCACATAAGGGAGCATTGAAATCCCTCACCGAGTCCAAACTCCAGCTCTAGAGATGAGCGGAATTATAGGCGAAGAACTAGAAGCCCTTGGAGCAGCGTTCATGAAGCACCCTCGCATTTCTTTGGGAGGAGAATGTCATCCTCACAGAAGGAATATAACACCACCCCAAAGGGCTATGTGGGGTGATGCCATGAGTAGGGCCCTATGCCAGGTCTCTCAATCACCGTTTTCTAGACATATCGAGGATGCCAAGATTCTCCGTCGTTTCACCCAGCCAACGTTCATAATGTATAATGGAAAAACAGACTCAATGGAGCATGTGAGTCATTTCAACTAGATGATGGTCATTCATTCTAGAACCGAAGCCTTTGTGTGCAAGGTCTTCCCATCAAGCCTCGATCCCACAGCCATGAGATGGTTTGATAGATTGGAAGAGGGGTCCATAAGGTCATATAAGGAGTTGACAAGGGCATTTGGCTAGAAAGACAATAATTTTATAGCCTTTAATTCTTATAAAATCTAATGGTGAGAAAGACAGTATTTTTCACTTCATTAATATATTAAAATTTTATTACATAACTACCCTTGCAATTAATGTACATCACTTTATTATTCATTTTTTCATAAATATTATGCACCTTTCTCTAATTCATCTCTTCCATGACTCCACCTTATTGCATGGACCACTATTAGGACATATGTGTTTCACTTGTTAGGAACATATGTCATTGTTTTATGTAATTGGCTAATCCTTTGACAAAACGCAATTTACTTGTATTTGGGTAGAGCTATGATGTGTTTAATGCTTTAAGAAACTTTGTTTCAAGATCAAGTGTTGAAGCCATGCAAGTCTGTTTAAGATTCAAGTTTGAAAAGTGTCTGTCATTAAAGCTCAATAGCTAGCTATCTATCGGGCTTGAAGAGCTGTTCCAGCCCCGTGGCTCGACAGCTAGCTCGATAGATAGGCATCTGTTGAGGTTTATGAAAAACAGAATTTCATATCTGTTTTGACTCCAATCCGTAATTATGTGTTTGAGCCTTCTTCTCTCACAACCCTAGACATATAAAAGGATTATTTTAAAGGCCATCAAGTGGACACATGTTCCACAAGTATTGAGCAAAGTCTGTTCAAGCAAATTGTGACTGGAGACAAAGTTTTGCTCTAGTTCATCTCTCTTGTAAAGAAGTTGCTGTGTTTGTACATTGTAGGGTTTTGTGACCAAGCATCTTCTGGATCTTCATCGTGTGATGAACTGAAGAACTTTGTAACCAACAACCTTTTCTAGTTGGTGAATCAAGTCACGTACTAGGATCCGCATAATTGGTTAGTCACGTACTGGGAGCCGTGCAATACAAGGAGATATTGTCACTACAGAACAAGTTCAATTAGGTATTGGGGTAAGGGTTCAATGTAGGTTAGTATAAGGTACTGAGATTCTTTTACTTGTAACCGCTTGTTGTAATAATAGTGGATTTTCGAGAGTGGTGACCTTAAAATCACCCGGTGGAGTTTTTGTTGTGTTGGTTTTCCTTATTCGTAAACAATTCACCGTGTCATTTATTTTCTGCTGCATACTTAGTTTAATTGGTGATTTGTTTGTGCTATCACGCGTTTGCATGTTAATTTGATTAATTAATAAATTTGGCTAATTAATCAATTAATTCATCACAAGGAGTCAATACATTTTTGGTCTATCAACCACAAAACCAGCAAAGGAACAAAAAATACTAAACCAACTAAGTTGTGAGATGAGTTCTAGTTATACCTAGAGTAAGTTTAAATGAGTTACACATTTTTAGTAAAATAATAAATCTTTACTAGAATAATTTTATCATTTAGTAGTTATTAGGTCAACGAGTCAATTATATAAAAAAAGAAATTCAAATACTTAATTTGATATATATATTTCATAAGATTTACTCCATCGTTGAGACACACTAACCTAAGCTCAAAACCTTTAGGTCTTATTTGGATTTTGGTAAATGAGTTAACATATCTCAGGTTTGTTAAATCAGAATCCAAAATTAGTGGTCCTCATGGGTACCAAGTTTGTTTGGATGATTTATCACTTAGTTAAAATATAGGGTGAGTTTGTTTAAGCTTTTTTGAAAAAGTGGCTTTTTCAAAACGGGCAGTATGAAAAAGTGCGTTTTTAAAAAGCTGAGTGTTTGGTAAAAACTGCTAAAAAGTGCTTTTTAAAAAAGCTGAGTGTTTGGCTAGCATTTATAAAAGTAGCAGTTTGAGTTGTAAATTACCAAAAAGGACAATGTATATATAAAAGCATTTCTAGCAGGTTAGGCAAATTTTTGTACTGTTTAGACAATTAACAATGACATTTACCTTTTGACTGCCTACTTTTTTAATTTTTATTTTTTAATCAAATTTATTCTTTTTTAATTTTAATTTTTTCTTTTTCTATTCATTCTCAACAATTATATTTTTCAACAAAAAGTGTTATATTCATAATATTTTTTGCAATACTTTCACAAGAATCATAACAAAATCTTATATAAAAAGTTGTTATTAGTTCTAATTTGAACCCATCATTAAAATTATATTTTTACTCACTAATATTAGCTAATTATTTAAAATTTCTTGTGAAAATATTGTAGTAATATTTTTAAATTGTGATTTCTGAATGTTTGCCTTTCTTTCGTCCCTTCGTTTTCTTCTTTTCTTTTCTTTTTTCCTTTTTTTTTTCTCTTGCATTTTATCCACCACACACGTATACCTATGGGATTCCATCCACACCTTTTATTTTTCTTTACTTTTCACTTTATTCTAGAGCCTTCCATCTTCTTCTTTCATTTTCCTTTTCTTTCCCCATTCCAGAACGTCCTTCTCCCTTTCTTTCTCCAGCTCTCTCATTTTCAACTCTTTTTTATTTTTATTTTTTTCTACTTGATTCCATAAATTCTCTAGTTCTCTCTGTGATTCATCTCATCATTATCTTCAAACACAGAGACATGAATGGAGAGAAAAGCCTTTGCTCCACCACACTGCCACCGCTGCTCCTCCTCCTCACTGCGGAGTGCTTGCAACCAGGGGTCATATCAGCTTCTATTTTTTTTTCCTTGTTCTTGATTAGTTGTTTCTGATTTTAGATCTGTTAGATCAGCTTCTAGTTTTTTTTTCTTGATCATTTATTGTTGTTCTAATTTTTTTTTCTATTCTTGATCTGCTGTTGTTGTGGTTTTGATTTTAGATTTTTTGTTTAAATTATATCAATTTTATGAGAGCAAGAATTTTTTTGCTTTTATTGTTGTGGTTTGATTAATTTTTAAGATAATGTTTTTGAGTTTGCATTTTGATTATGCTTGAGTATAGAGATGAGATGAGAGCTCTGAGGTGAGGAATTGAGACTCTGAGAGTGAAGGATAATTTGGTAATTCCCCTCTACAGCCCAACGGATAGCACTAACGTGCGCGAGCTTTTAGCCAAAATGGACCGAAAACTGAGCTTTTAGCAAATCACGTTTTCTTCACAAATTTAAAACGCAGCTTTTAACAAAAAGTTGTTTTTATAATTAATCAAACAAGCTTTTGTATTCAGCTTTTTCAAAAACGGGCTTTTATGGGCTGCAAAAGTGCTAACAAACAGGCACATAGTGTTTAAAAGAGTAATTTGAGTTATATTGTTTAGGTGTTTTTAATATATGTGTAAGTAAAAAAATATTAAAAAAAAATATATAATGTTATTTAAAAGGTGTAATTTTGTGTTTGGAATTGCTTGTCAAACACCCGGACATGAGTTAACAAATTTGGAAACAAAAAAAAGCGTGTTTTCGAGGAATGAAATATGAGTTTTGTGACAATATTCTAATTTCATTCACTAAATGGGCCCACCTACACGTTAAGTCACATCCGTGGCAGAGCAATATTGCCCACTACACCACTGTCATTTCAGCCTTTATTTCTTTTCCCTCATTTTTCTTAACCTTCCTTGGACCTGTGTGTTTCTCTCGGCCTCCATTGTTGTTGTTTCTGAAAGGTGAGATTGCTCTCTGAAATCTCCATGATCCGGTGAGTGTGATCACTAATCTCCCTCTTCTTCTTCCACAACTCTCGGCCTTGCACGCCATTTCCCTTGGTGACAGCTCCTGGTACCAGATTCTGCTCCGTGAGTGTATCTTTTGGGTCTCCTTTCTCCTCACTCAGTGTTTTCACACTTTCTGCTCTCTGCTCTCTTCTTTTTTATTTTTTTTTATTTTTATTTTTATGACAACTTCTCATCTTTCTCTTTATCTTTTCTTTTGCTTTTCTATTTTTTTCCTCTTGATTTTTCTCCACCTCCACTTCACACTTCACACTTCACACTTCATAGCTGGGTTTCTTTTTGTCTCCGTCTGCATTTTTATTTTTTCCCCTCTTTTCGTCAAACTCCATAGTCAGTATCTCCAACATCAGCCACCGTGTTGCCACCATAAACCGCTCACCCAGTCCCCACCACCACACCTCTTCCGTCAATAGATTTCAGTGGTTCTCAATTTTTTTTTTCTTTTTAAAATTAACGTGATTTTTTGCCCGAAATGGCCGCAATAAGCAAAAATCGCAAGTACACTCCGAAGTCCGAAACTGTCCGATATTTGAAGCGAAACGAAACAGGGCTGTTTCTGTGCTGGATTTGAGTACTGGTACGGTTAATTTCAGCCGTGCCGGCCGGTACCATAAGAAATCAACTCCGCTTGTTGTGTGAATATATTATCTATAATGCATTTTGGTGGGTTTTGCATAACCCACTGAGAATGATCTTAGTCCTCAGCATTTTATTTTTCTCCTTCCTGTGATCAGTACGGTTTAGTCTTTGTGTTAGTGGCTTTTGTAAGAATTCCATCACATTCTTTGTAAACAAAAAATACCCGGTTCTGAGTCACACCCATGATTACAACTAAAGATATTTTATTATTTTGGATCACATTCTTGGTAGATGGTGCCGACTACTTTTCTACCCTATATGCGAATGGTATCACAAGCACGTTTTCTTCTCAAAGGCTGCCCTATGCATTTCAGGTAATATTTTTTCGGAAGATAAGCTTTGACTAGCTCTTAATCATTAAGTTTACTTTGTCAAACACAGTAACACGAAGAAAAATTTCTTTAATGATTTTCCAGGTTTAGTTTTCAGCCATAGCATGGTCGAATTTGCAGTGTTGACAATCTTAGAGGACTACCTCTCGCATACTTGAAGCAAGGAACATCTGGCAAAATCGACAACAATTATTAATCTTCAAGATGGTGTATAGGCCGTATCAGCAGTCATTGTTGCTCATATTGCAGATTCTTGTGTAGGTCGTTTCCGTATGATTCGCCTCTCCACCTTAACCTATATTACGGTAAGTCTTTGATTAGCGTATATTATGTACTTGGTTAGGTTGTGTTAATTTGGTCATAGACGTTTCAAACGTAAGTTTATTTTTTAATCTTTTAATATTGGGTCAAAATTGTCCTTATAAAAGTTAACGGTTAAAATATAATATTATTTTTATGCCAAATTGTTATGCAAGCTTTTAAAAAATTCCATTTACACATATTAGGCTGAAATTTGAAAATTCAATATATAATTTTTTCGAAGATAAAAGAACTAAATCAGTAATCAAATCTGAAAGAAAACGGAATGGTCAAGGCTCTGCGTCGTGCTTCCTACATTAGCTTCTGCTTCAGCACTTAAATGGTCAAATCGGACTTTAAGTTTTTGTAGATGAATTCCAACTTAAGATAATCACAAGAAACAAGAAAACCCAGTATAGGACTATCAATAAAATTATAAATGAAGATAATTAAAATAGCAACCCCGCCATTTTATCTCTGTTTAATAGCAGAGAAGACTTAAAAAATAAGGGACCTTGGCATCATGATGTATTTCCACGCTTTAAAAGAAAGATCCTGGTTGTATAGAAAAAAAAAAAAAAGTGATATATCTATAATATTTTTACAGCAAATCGTAGATTGTAAGTTGTTATTAGTTTTAATTTAAACTTATTACTGAAGTTACTTTTTTGCCCACTAATCATAACCCGTATCAACCTACAATTTATAATTTGTTATGAAAATGTTATGAACATAGCATTTCTTATAGAAAAACAGCATTGACATGCATGATTGTGTATCAATGAGATATTTAGATTTGAAACCTAGTGAAATTAAATCCAAATGGGAGAAATTAGAAATTAAGAAAAGCAAACCTCTATAGGCTGCAATAAACTGTGATTCTGTTCAAAGAAGAAGAAGGTGGAAGAGTTTTGGCTTGCTTTAGGAGTGAAGACCTTCGTTGAATATGGAAGTTTCAAGTGATGTGGAGACTTGGACCGACTGACATAAAGTTGGTGTGGATTTGGGTGGGTGGTTGTCACCGGACAGGTAGAGAACTAGAGATTCTAACTGTGGGAGAGAGGGAGAATCTATCAAATGGGTTTTCAAATTTTTAGAACAGATTTGGTGTTTGAACTCTAAGAAATTGTTGTATATTTAATTTTTCAACCTAATATCCGACGTGTAAATGGAGTTGTTTTATAGCTGATGTGGCCATACATGTTATAATCCATGTGGTATGAAAATAATAATTTACTTGGTTGTTAGCTGCTTCAATATTTTTTATCTTCTACTTAATGACACAGGCCTTTTTGACACAATACCAAATGGTTAAAAACTGAAACTCATTAGCCTAATTACTAGAGCTAATTAATTAAGACCCCCAAAATCAAATTAAGGCTTGATTAATTTTATGCATAACACAATAAAAGTGAAACATATGTGATTAGCGATTAATCAGCCGAAACCACAAGCTAAAGCATGTGCATACATAATTGAAAAGCAGTATAAAAACAAGTAGTAAGGGAGAAGAGAGTGCAAACACAAGATAATATGCGATGTGTTATCAAAGAGAAAAACTAGAGAACCCAGGAAAAAACCTTTCGCCGTCTGACAAGCCAAAATGATCAACTAGCAAATCAATTGGAGTACATGAATACACAAAGACTCTCCAAACCTAAGCTACCCAAGTACTTGAGCCCTCCGAGCTCTAACTACCAACAGACTTCACAGAATCTTGGTTTTTTATTATTGTTGTTGTTGCTGTTGTTAATATATAAAGTTTTCTTTTTATTAAATTGTGTAATTTATGCTTGTTGAGGAACATCCTGAAAAAAATTCCTAAAGCCGCCACTGTTGTAATGATTAGATGATTTTTATTGTATCAAGAAAAAAATGTAATGATAGGATTTTTTTTTTCCCATAATTTGGTGATAAATTGTGTTGGGTATTTATCACCTTCACTGCTTCACATATGAGCTCTTTATATAGAATCACTTTTATTATGTATCAATTACAAAATATGAATTTAATTATTATAAAAAAAATCAAAATTTTGTGTTTCTAGATATTTTTATAAAGGAAATCAAAGATTGGAAAGCCTAGCCAAACTTGGAATCTAAATTGCAAAATGCTATTTGAAGCAGAGCTGCAACTTAGTGATAGAAATAAGTCTAGTAAATACAAATTTTTTGATGTCATGTTGTGAATAATTTAAAATAAAAATAATATATATTATTGATATGTATGAGAGTGATTTTATACTTGTCATAAATTGTGAAATAAATTGTAAAAATTGTTGTGGATTAACATTGTTGTTTCGAAATTATGATAACATTTTGTCACATGCTTTTTTTAGTAAATTTTGGAGTTAGGACTTTTACGTGGTGAAAAAAAAAAAAGGCTGGTTCAAAAAGTAGAGAAAGTATGAAAAAAAAAGAAAAGAAAAAAAAGAGACTTCATTAAAAAAGTAGAAATTGTAGTAAGTGTTATCCAATCCCATCACCTTTTATGCATTACAAAAATGTATTTTGCATCACAAAATGTCATTTTATTAATTTTACATAATCACTGTGGGAGAGAGAAGCCTGAGAAGAGAGGATCATTGGGCAAGATCCACCCACAGAGCAGTGGGGCCTAACTATTCATCAAATCAAGCTCAATCCAGTCAGGATGGCCCAATTAGAGGAACTGAGAGGAATAACTCGCCCAAGGGGAAAACACTCTTCTAGAGATCGAGGACAAACCACCAAGGCCATCAGGTTGAGGGTTGAGCAGGGAAGAAGAGACATGCAAGCAAGGGAAGGAGGAAGCTTCCTGATAAAGCATCCATCACCTCCATATTTAATGTACTGCACCAACTTAGCCTACCGCATTAATGGTAGAATAACTCCTGAACAATGTTCCCACAGCTTGCAGCCTACTCTACCACCATCAGCAAGGCCATGATAGGACATGTATCCAAGCAAGGATCAGCGGCTATCCAAGTGAAGGGCAGGGATGCAATTCTAGCAGCTATATAAAGGATGGGAGCTCCTCAAAGAAGGGGGATCAGAGAAATTTTAGAGGGATAAATAGAGAAGAGAGAGAGAGAGAGAAAGTGACCATTGTAAAATTGAGAAGTGTAATTCAATAGAGTTGTTGCTCTTCGGTCAGCCCGAGAAAGAAACTTATATAAAAATCCCTCATTTTTCCTTAACTTATCTCTTAATTCATATTGTCTTGGCCTACTTTCTTTCATTAAATTACTGTACCGAAACTGTTAAGGATAAAATGTTGATTTTTACAATCTATCTCTACAAATTAGTTGTATCGAGCCAATATCGAACCCATTCTTGTTCAAGGTGGGCCTAGGCCAAATTTTTATGTTTGCCCCCTACAATTAGCGCTATTTGTGAGGAAGGTTATCTCGAATTCTTAATCATAGTCTCAAGTAATTAAGAAATGGTGAATTGAGGAAGAGCTGGACCTGTTGCTCAAAATTCAAGACAAGAGTTTGTAGGATCCAAGTATAGGGACGGATTTGTGAACCTGGAGCGTAGAAGGGATAGAGGGGTAGCCCAATCACCTAGCGTAAGGCTTGCATCTATCCATTCAGATCATATAAATCGAAGCTATTCCATGTCCATAGGGCTCGCTCTACGAGACCAAGGGATTCATATTCTCAGAGTAGAAGTTGGTCATTTGAGACGGGGACTTCACCAAAGGGTGCACATAAGGGAGCATAGAAATCCCTTACCAAGTTGAAACTCTAGCTCTAGAGATGAGCGAAATTATAGGCGAAGAACTAGAAGCCCTTAAAGCAGCGTTCACGAAGCACCCTCCCATTCATTGGGAGGAGAATGTCATCCTCACAGAAGGAATAGAACACCACCCCTAGGGGCTATGGGGGGTGATGCCATGAGCAGGGCCCTGTGCCAGGTCTCTCAGTCACCGTTTTCTAGACATATCGAGGATGCCGAGATTCTCAGTTGTTTCACCCAGCCAACGTTCATAATGTATAATGGAAAAACAGACTTAATGGAGCATGTGAGTCATTTCAACCAGACGATGGTCATTAATTCTAGAATCTAAGCCTTCGTGTGCAAGGTCTTCCCATCAAGCCTCGATCCCACAGCCATGAGATGGTTTGATAGATTGGAAGAGGGGTCCATAAGGTCATATGAGGAGTTGACAAGGGCATTTGGCTAGAAAGACAATAATTTTATAGCCTTTGATTCTTATAATATCTAATGGTGAGAAAGACAGTATTTTTCACGTCATTAATATATTAAAATTTTATTACATAACTACCCCCGCAATTAATGTACATCACTTTATTATTCATTTTTTCATAAATATTATGCACCTTTCTCTAATTCATCTCTTCCACGACTCTACCTTATTGCATGGACCACTGTTAGGACATGTGTTGAAAAAATACATGTTTGTATCATATACAAAATATACGCAGCGAAAAATTAACGGATCTACTTCATTCGCAATTAATAACATGCACTATGAAAGTTTCAGAATTTAAGAACAAGAAAATGTACCTTGGTGCGGTGAAATTCAAAACCAAAGATTTGAAGTTCTTGGGAAAACTTTTAATCTTCACTCCAATTCCACTTAATGCCTAAGATGTGTGGTCTCTCAATCAGTTTCCAAGGAGAGAACAAGAGAGTGTCCAACACTCACATACAAACCATTTCATTTCTTGTGTAATCTTGATGAAAAACACTTATCAAAAGACTCATGAAAAGACTTATGAAATTCTGTATGTCTCTCCTTATATACAACTGATTATCTAATTAGGCTAACCTTTTGGGCCATTCCAATTGGGCTCTAGTGTGTGGCTTGGAGTGGGACCAAAAGGGAATAAATAAGACTCTAGCTCCAATGGGCTTGGGCTTTTCTGTCAACTCTTGACAAGTCCAAAGTTACCATTAATTATATTCAACACCACTATATGAATATAATTGCACTCTAGGCCTTATTAATAAATTATATCCCAAAACTTTATTATACATGCAACCTCTTCATTAAAATATTCGTAGTAATACAAAGTCATGAATATAGACTGCCACTTTGAAGATTACTACATCTTAATCCTTGAGTACCCGGTTTAATCCTTAATGTTATTCATCATATATTTATGAAATCCAATTCCATAAATATATACTTTAGTAACTCCTTACTAAAGTGGTTGGGCCCAACTCTCTGAATAACTAATCCCATTAAACTTATCTCAAGGGAATATTTTATATCTCCGTTAAGAGATTATGAATTCCATCTTGAGAATATATGTTCCATCAACACTAAATGTGGTTGCCCAACATACTGAGATTTTAACCGTAACTTATAGATCTCACTCCTGATATATCAAAGCAACTTACATCTCATGATCAGGTATATTATTCTCTCAGGATTTAGAGTCGATGTAAATAGAAGTCGTGAGATTTATTATTCATTTGACAGTCGTTAGGAGAATAATAAATCTCACAGCGGTCCAGTTCAATATGTCTTAACTCTTAAAACATATCAACATACCAACTAGAAATCTCTATTTCCATGATCAAGACAAATCATCTTAGTTGATATGTTATAGTCTTCGCAGATGAAATGCCCAATTTCATCACCGACTAAGAACTACATTCTAAGTTTACAAAGAACTTGCAATTTATATTTTCTGTGACTAAATCACATAAATCGCATACTATGCATCTCATGGACTAAGATAATGTCTCATTAGTTCATTTATAAATAGTCTCATATAATTCAACAATTTAATTATTTATAACATGCCAATAAATTAGATTTTAGGGCATAAATCCCAACAATCTCCCACTTGCCCTCAAAGACAATTTACCATATATCCGACACTTATCCCCCTTTGGAGTAATTCAAAGTCACTCTAAGGCAAGGTTTGGAAATAAGTTTCAGTCAGATTTGTTGCGTAAATTATCTTTTCTACTACTACTCAAGTACTCATATCTCTCTAGTGAGATAATACTTATGCTTAATGTGTATCTTCACCACTAGGATGAACACATATCTTGAAGTCCAATTCATGAATCACAATCAAATTACAAATCAACATTTGTACATTCAGTAACCATCAAAATTTCACTTTTGTGGACAAGCATATAATCCTACATTCTCCTAAGATATTTGAGTATATGCTTTACTCCCACTTAAATTAAGTGATCTTTGATTCATTTGATATTTGCTTACTATGCCTACCGCAAAATAGATATTTAGCCTAGTATATAGCATAGGATAAAGACTTCCTATTGATATGATACTAGGAACCATCTTAAGCTCCTCCTTTTATATGTCTTAGGATTATAGTCCTATATAAAGGAACTTCAAACTTAAAAGGAAAGAATCCTTTGTTGAAGTATTATATGCTATACTTGGCTAGATTCTAATCTATTTAAGCAGTTTGAGATAAACTCAATATCCTAATTTCTGAATTGTAACAAAGTTTAAATTCTTAGGATATGACTAGTCTTTCCCAAGTACTTTATATCAAACTGGATTAGACAACAAAAACTCTATTGATGACAATATCTCTACATCATTCTAAATGATTAGAATGTCATCAACATACATTAAGAAATTTATTATTCCATATAGCTTTTACACACATAAGGCCTTTTAATACTTGATCAAAATCAAACAAATTGATTACTTGATCAATGATGATATTTTATGATTCAAATGCTTGCTTTAATCCCTAAATGGAATTTAAGCAACTTGCATATTAAACACTACTATTTCTTTGCTATGTTCAAGTCTAGTTTCATTATATAGATGTCTTCCTCAAGATTGCTACTAAAAGAAGCTTTCTTAATATCCATTGTCATATTTCATCCAAATGAAATATAATGGATAAGAGAATCTAGATAGAGTCAAACTTGACTATTGGTGAAAAAATATTTTCATAATCGAACCATTTCTTTCTGAATAAATCTTTTTGCCACTAGTATTGACTTTGAAGGTTTGCACCTTTAAATCTATCAATCTCATTTACTTGTAGATCTATTTGAAAATAATAAGCTTAATGCCATTGGGCGCCTCTACAAGTTCTAGACTTCAAATAGAATCCAATTCTATTAACTTAGCCTTGATCTAGTAATCCATATTCATATCATCTATGTCTTTACGTAGAACCGAGGATCAATTCATATCCTTGTGGAATAACTTCAAAAGTTTATCCCAGAAGTATGAACTTACTTGGTAATTAATAATCCTTCCATTACGATATTGCACCGATGTATTAGCTATACATCTAGAATAATGTCTTGTGGTGTATCTAATACAACCATCTCATTTCTAAATGTATTTTATAATTGTCTTTCAACAAATTCTGACATCTTTCTTCTAGAACAATCTATGATTTGCTTTAAGATTATTCACATAGTCATCATCAAGAACTTTGTAATTGAAGTTTACAAACATCTTGTTTTCTTTATGACTACCAAAATAATCTTATACCATTCCTTTTGGATACTCATCATAAACACACATTTTTCTACCTTTTGATTTCAATTTGTTAGACTTCCTTTCTATCACAAGTGCTGGACATTTCCAAAAATGGAAGTATCATATATTAGGTTTTCACCCAATCCATGATTTGCCTAATGTCCTAGGAACAAACTTTTGAAATCAACTTTAGAAAAAATATAGTAATTATTAGAGTACATCTCCAAAAGAAATAAGAAAATGGAAATACTTATCATGTACTTTATTATTTCTAAAAGAGTTTTATTTATCCTTCATGTATGCACTGACTTGAAGAAGTTAGTGAAATTTTATTCCTTTACAATAAAAGAGCCCTAGATCTTATTATCCTCTGAATAGAATTCATAGATTGGGAATATAATATAAAATAATAGTTCTGAAAGCCCATCTTTCACTAATCTTGAATATCATTTAGATTAATAAGATCTAGGCATAAGTGCCAAATACATACAATAACAAAGGATGGAAACTTTCTCTTTAAAAAGTAAAACATGTAGATTTCCATCTAGAAAATAATCATGGACAATGCTTAGCTTTACCAAAATAGAAACACTTTCCTTTTGGTCATGCTTTTGAATCTAATTTCTTTTTTTTTTTGGGCAACTACTAAGACAACTTACTTGTCCAACTATTTGGTATTATAATTCATCTTCATCTTCTTATCACCCTTAATTTTTAGTTCAGACTAAGAATTTGAATTAAATCATATTGATCATAGCTTTAGTTTTTAGGATGTCTTCTGTTGTGTAGAACTCACTCATCAATTCAGATAACAAAAAAATAATTTATTTTGAAAATAATCTGAATTGATCAAATGTTTCTAACAAGGACTTGTGGATCATATCTATATGAGATTAACATTTAATCTCAACATCCAAGAATTCCAATTCATTTTAAAAATAAAATATTTTCATGAAATGACATAGAATTGGAACTCTTTAAGCTTTTCTTAGCACTCAATATGATTCATACCAAACATCTCATTTAGACTTAATATAAAGTCTAAATCTAGTACTAACTCTAGCATCTCATGCTGTAGCACACTTGAAATATAAGCCAATGTAACATTTTAGCATTTCAATGGAGACTATGATTAAATCATAAGCTATCTTCCATCTATGCATCATGCATAGGAAATTATGACAATGCTGAATCAAAACATATTTATGTACTTCGACTCCTTTAAGCATCATGTCCAAAATTATTTCATAGTTAATGTGATTCAATTAAAATAGTAGTTAGAGAACAAAATTTATGACAACTTTATTTTGAGACTATGAACATAATTACAGGGACATTATATTTTGCATCCATAACCATATAGTATGAAACCCAAAACTACTATACTAGGTGCAACGACAACCTAATCCTGCAATTAATATTCCTCGGAAGCGAGGTCATACCAATCACTATGATCATGCGAGAATTATTCTCATTATTAATGCTATCATGGTAACTCTTACCAAACAAAAATAATTTGCCGCTTTTCCTTCAGCCTCTAAGTAATAATGACATAGCTTCTTTGGGAGGTTAACATTACACTTAGTCTAGTGTACACCATTATCTAGAATCATGTGTAGCCACATTTCATCCCTTTAACAGGTTTATTTTGTAATACCATGATAAAACACCCTCCGCATGGAATGCAAAGCTCGAAACTAAGACAAGA
Source organism: Lithocarpus polystachyus (assembly GCA_033629205.1). Lineage (NCBI taxonomy): Eukaryota > Viridiplantae > Streptophyta > Magnoliopsida > Fagales > Fagaceae > Lithocarpus > Lithocarpus polystachyus. Next base: position 5,000,447 of record CM066165.1, read on the forward strand.
TGTTTGATCAAACCACTATAAACCAGAAAATTCAATCTTGTAGTACCATGAAATAAACATCCTCTGCATGAAACACAAGGCTCGAGGGCAAGATGAGATGTTTACCCCACACCACTATGAACCGACAATGGAGGCCGTGAGATCCAACCTTTGTATCTCTCTCCCACTAGAAATTTTAAAACAAGTGGTTTGTCCTGAAAACATTGTGATCTAATCACAATTTTAATCCTACACATCAAATGTGTTTAATTGTATAAATTCAATGTGATGTTACTAAGTCACGTCACAATGGTGTAACGAACATTCACGCAATCACAAAGAAGTTTAACCTTGTAATCCGTGAAGTAAATACCCTCCGCATGGAATGCAAGACTCGAAGTCAAGACAAGGTATCTATTCACATTACAATAAACTTAACAAAAGGGTTATTTCAGCACTCCCACTCATTATTTGGGTTTTTCTTAAATAATTGTGATCCAATCACAATTTATAACCTTGCACTTATTGAAGACTCTAATCTTATTAGAATCATTAACTAAAATGGAAGTCCTAAACAATTTAGGATTTCTTAAACACTAATGAATCAAAAATTAGTTATATAGAATTCTATCCTTAATTTACTAAATAAAAAGTTTTAATCTCATTAGAAAATATATATACCTTTTAATTAAGCTTTAATCTCATTAAAACTTCTAATTAAAATAAATTAAGGACTTTTAATCATACAACAATTCCAATCTCATTAGAATGTTTCTTAAAAGACAAGTCCTAAACTATTTAGAACTAAGAGTTCTATTTAACTAATATCTTTGATCTCATTAGGTCTTTTAGTTAGAACCATGTGTAATCTCATCGGACATTTCCTTACACTTTATACATTTGAAAACATTTAGAAAATATTCAAAATTCTCTTCAAATGTATTTTCGCGAGAATCTCGCGACTAAGCTCTTCCTACGAAAAAAGCGTAAGGAAAAATAGTGAAAACACAAAATTTAGACAGAAACTTTCGCTACTGTCTCGCGGGTATCTCGCGACTAAGCACTTCTTGCGAAAACGAGTTCAAGAAAAAAATTGAAAACACAAACAATCATACAGAAACTTTCGCTACTGTCTCGCGACTGTTTCACGAGTAAAGCTTACCCGCGAAAAGTTTTTGTCTTCAAAATCATTTTTTGTGAGTAACTTCGCGGGAAGCTAACCTGCGAAAAACCAGTGTTTTCAGTTTTTTCAGAGCAATAGTAAACAGTTTTCAACGATTTTTCATGAACAAACAACCATCATATGAACATAATATGCAGAATTTGATATCAAAACTGAATTCCATTGATGCTATAGCCTTAGAGATGAATTTAACATTCTTAAATTCAGATTTAAACAACATCATAACATCAATATCAGTTTTTATCAAATCATAGTTTCAACACCATGCAGAAAATTAATTGCATATATAACTTTCTAAAAACATGAAACTATTATCTCTAATTCTAAAACTCACAAAACATGTTATGTAGATTCGAATTGAAGACCGCTCTGATACCAATTGTTGGAAAAATACATGTTCGTATCATATACAAAACATACGCAGCGGAAAATTAACGGATCTACTTCATTCGTAATTAATAACATGCATTATGAAAGTTTCAGAATTTAAGAACAAGAAAACGTACCTTGATGCGGTGAAATTCAAAACCAAAGATTTGAAGTTCTTGGGAAGACTTTTAATCTTCACTCCAATTCCACTTAATGCCCAAGATGTGTGGTCTCTCAATCAGTTTCCAAGGAGAGAACAAGGGAGTGTCCAACACTCATATACAAACCATTTCATTCCTTGTGTAATCTTGATGAAAAACACTTATCAAAAGACTCATGAAAGGACTTATGAAATTTTATATGTTTCTCTCCTTATATACAACTGATTATCTAATTGGGCTAGCCTTTTGGATCATTCCAATTGGGCTCTAGTGTGTGGTTTGGAGTGGGATCAAAATGGAACAAATAAGATTCTAGCTCCAATGGGCCTTGGGCTTTTCTGTCAACTCTTGACAAGTCCAAAGTTACCATTAATTATATTCAATACCACTATATGAATATAATTGCACTCTAGGCCTTATTAATAAATTATATCTCAAGACTTTATTATACATGCAACCCCTTCATTAAAATATTCGTAGTAATACAAAGTCATGAATATAGACTGCCACTTTGAAGATTACTACATCTTAATCCTTGAGTACCCGGTTTAATCCTTAATGTTATTCATCATATATTTATGAAATCCAATTCCATAAATATATACTTTAGTAACTCCTTATTAAAGTGGTTGAGCCCAACTCTTTGAATAACAAATCCCATTAAACTTATCTCAAGGAAATATTTTATATCTCCGTTAAGAGATTATGAATTCCATCTTGAGAATATATGTTCCATCAACACTAAATGTGGCTGCCCAACATACTGAGGTTTTGACCGTAACTTATAGATTTTACTCCTAATATATCAAAGCAACATACATCTCATGATCAGGTCCATTATTTTCTCAGGATTTAGAGTCGATGTAAATAGAAGTCATGAGGTTTATTATTTATTTGACAGTCGTTAGGAGAATAATAAATGTCACAGCGGTTCAGTTCAATATGTCTTAACTCTTAAAACATATCAACATACCAACTAGAAATCTTTATTTCCATGATCAAAACAAATCATCTTAGTTGATATGTTATAGTCTTCGCAGATGAAATGCCCAATTTTATCACCGATTACGAACTACGTTCTGAGTTTACAAAGAACTTGCAATTTATATCTTCTGTGACTAAATCACATCAATCGCATACTATGCATCTCATGGACTAAGATAATGTCCCATTAGTTCATTTATAAATAGTCTCATATAATTAAACAATTTAATTATTTATGACATGCCAATAAATTGGATTTTAGGGCATAAACCCCAACAATATGTGTTTCACTTGTTAGGAACATATGTCATTATTTTATGTAATTAGCTAATTCTTAGACAAAACGCACTTTACATATATTTAGGTAGATCTAGGATGTGTTTAATACTTTAAGAAATTTTGTTTCAAGATCATGTGTTGAAATTATGCAAGCCTGTCTAAGATTCAAGTCTGAAAGTGCCTGTCATTAAAGCTCAATAGCTAGCTATCTATTGAGCTTGAAGAGCTGTTCCAGCCCCGTGGCTCGACAGTTGGCTTGACAGATAGGCATCTGTCGAGGTTTATGAAAAACAGAATTTCAGATCTGTTTTGACTCCAATCTGTGATTATGTGTTTGAGCCTTCTTCTCTCATAACCCTAGACATATAAAAGGATTATTTTAAAGGCCGTAAAGTGGACATAAGTTGCACAAGTATTGAGCAAAGTCTGTTCAAGCAAATTGTGATCGGAGACAAAATTTTCCTCTAGTTCATCTCTCTTGTAAAGAAGTTGTGTTTGTACACAGTAGGGTTTTGTGACCAAGCATCTTCTGGATCTTCATCGTGTGATGAATTGAAGAAATTTGCAGCCAACAACTTTTTCTAGTTGGTGAATTAAGTTGCGTACTGGGATCCGCGTAATTGGTTAGTTACGTACTAGGAGCCATGCAATACAAGAAGAGATTGTCTCTACAGAACAAGTCCAATTAGGTATTGGGGTAAGAGTTCAACTATAGGTTGGTATAAGATACCGAGATTCCTTTACTTGTAACCGCTTGTTGTGACCGCTTGTTGTGATAATAGTGAATTCTCGGGAATGGTGACCTTAAAATCATCCGGTGGGATTTTTGCCGTGTTGATTTTCCCCATTCGTAAACAATTCACCGTGTCATTTATTTTTCGCTGAATACTTAGTTTAATTGGTGATTTGTTTGTGTTACCACGCATTTGCATGCTAGTTTGATTAATTAATAAACTTGGCTAATTAATCAATTAATTCATCACAATGGGTCAATACGTTTTTGGTCTATCAACCACAAAACCAGCAAAGGAACAAAAAAAATACTAAACCAACTAAGTTGTGAGATGAGTTCTAGTTATACTTAAAGTAAATTTAAAAGAGTTACACATTTTTTGTAAAATAATAAATCTTTACTAGAATAATTTTATCATTTAGTAGTTATTAGGGCAATGAGTCAATTATATAAAAAAAGAAATTCAAATACTTAATTGATATATATTTCATAAGATTTACTCCGTCGTTGAGACACACTAACCCAAGCTCAAAACCTTTAGGTCTTATTTGAATTTTGGTAAATTGAGTTAACATATCACAGTTTTGTTAACTCATAACCTAAAATTGGTGGGCCCCATGAGTACCAAGTTTGTTTGAATGATTTACCACTCAGTTAAAATATAGTGTTTGAAAGAGTAATTTAAGTTATATTGTTTGGATGTTTTTAATACACTCTCGTATATAAAAAAGTGTGTAATCTTATTTAAAAGGTATAATTTTGTGTCTGAAATTGCTTGCGGCCAAACATTAGTTAACAAATTTGGAAACAAGAAAAAGCTTGTTTTCAAGCGATGATAAATGAGTTTGGTGGCAATATTCTAATTTCATTCACTAAATGGGTCCCACCCACACGTTAAGTCACATCCGTGGCAGAGCAATATTGCCCAGCCAACGGCTACACCACTGTTCATTTCAGCCTTTATTTCTTTTCCCTCATTTTTCTTAACCTTCTCTTGGACCTGTGTGTTTCTCTCAGCCTCCATTGTTGTTGTTTCTGAAAGGTGAGATTGCTCTCTGAAATCTCCATGATCCGGTGAGTGTGATCACTAATCTCCCTCTTCTTCTTCCACAACTCTCGGTCTTGCACGCCATTTCCCTCGGTGACAGCTCCTGGTACCAGATTCTGCTCCGTGGGTGTATCTTTTTGGGTCTCTTTTTTTCTCCTTTCTCCTCACTCAGTCTTTTCACACTTTCTGCTCTCTTCTCTCTTCTTTTTTATTTATTATTTTTATTTTTATGACAACTTCTCATCTTTCTCTTTATCTTTTCTTTTGCTTTTCTATTTTTTTCCTCTTGATTTTTCTCCACCTCCACTTCACACTTCACACTTCCTAGCTGGGTTTCTTTTTTTCTTCGTCTGCATTTTTATTTTTTCCCCTCTTTTCTTCAAACTCAATAGTCAGTATCTCCAACATCAGCCACCGTGTTGCCACCATAAACCGCTCACCCAGTCCCCACCACCACACCTCTTCCGTCAATAGATTTCAGTGGTTCTCAATTTTTTTTTTTATATTTTAAATTAACGTGATTTTTTGCCCGAAATGGCCGTAATAAGCAAAAATCGCAAGTACACTCCGAAACTGTCCGATATTTGAAGCGAAACGAAACAGGGCTGTTTCTGTGCTGGATTTGAGTACTGGTACGGTTAAAATCAGCCGTGCCGGCCGGTACCATAAGAAATCAACTCCGCTTGTTGTGTGAATATATTATCTATAATGCATTTTGGTGGGTTTTGCATAACCCACTGAGAATGGTCTTAGTCCTCAGCATTTTATTTTCTGCTTCCTGTGATCAGTACGGTTTAGTGCCCGTTTGTTACCACTTTTCCAGCTCCAAAACGCCCGTTTTGAAAACTCCAGCCCAAAAAGTGCGTTTGGTAAGTTTCAAAACGCAGCTTTTAACAAAAAGCTGCGTTTTGAATTTGTGAAGAAAACGGGCTGAAGCAAAAAGCTCAAGATGCGGTCCATTGCACAAAAGCGCTGAAGCGCTTTTCAGGTTACCGTTGGAGGCAGTGCAAATTTCCCAAATTGCCCACGAATTATTCTTAAAATCCCAATTTTATCCCTTTGCTTATAACCCAATTTTACACTGTGAAAGTGAACAACACAAATCAAAGATTGCAACAGCAGCCCCAGAGAACCAGAGCAGATCACAAATTCACAAACAAGCTTGATCAATGGTGCAGCCCCAAGTTCGTCTCTGTGAAAATTGATAAACTGAGGAGGTGAATGAAACAAACGATGAAGAAGATTTGAAGATGACAAGGGAGAAACAAGAACTTGAGAGCTCTAGCAGCACGGCAAGGGAAAAGATTAAAAATAAAATCATGTAGAACGCCGATCTTCACTTCTCTGCCGATGATCTATGTGTGTATGAGAGATAATTTGTTTGTGTGAGAGTAGACGAAGAGAAGACGAAGAGAAGAAAAGAAAAAAACATCCCAAAAGAAAAGTGAAGAGCTCCAGTTCTCACTTCTCAGACGAAGTGCCAGAGAACAAATGAAAAAGGAAAAGTGAAGATAAAGATAAGGAAAGGTATGGAGGAGAAAAAAAGGGGAAAAAAAGAAAGAAAAGAAACGTGTGGATGAAAAAAAAAAGATAAGGGAAAAATAAAATAAAGAATAAGAAATTGAAGTTGAGAAATGTTATCATACTATTTTTACTATATTTTAACAATAAATTTTAAGTGATAGGTTATTATTAGCTAATATTGGTAGCTAATTTTTTTAGAAAGAGAAAAAAATAATTGTAAAAGTAAGTTCAAATTAAAATCAATATCAATTATCACAATATTTTCACAATACTTTCACAATAAATCTTAAGTGGTAGGTTATTATTAGCTAATATTGGTGAGAAAAAAATAATTTGAAAAAAGAAAGAGAAAAAAATAATTGTAACAGTAAGTTCAAATTAAAATCAATATCAATTATCACAATATTTTCATAATACTTTCACAATAAATCTTAAGTGGTAGGTTATTATTAGCTAATATTGATGAGAAAAATCTTCGTGATTCCATTGCTAATTCCATTTGGAGGGATGATAATTAGTAGTTGTCTTTTTTTTCTTTTTTTCTTTTTTATAATATCATGTAGTACAATTTAAACTTAGGTTATTGGTATGTATTTTATCATATTTTTACATTTTTATGTTGTACAATTTAAACTTGGGTTATTAGTATGTATTTTATATCTTTTTACATTTTTATGTAGTACAATTTTTAAACTTGGATTATTGGTGTGTATTTTGTGCTTCACAATATTGATAAGAAGTCATTAATGGTAATAACAAATAATTATGAAACTAAAACGAAAAATTGCCCAAATATTATTAATACTACCAATAATATATATTTATAATAATAATAATAATTATTATTATTATTATTATTATTATTTTAGTAAGTGTATGAAGTAGTTAATTTAAGTATGAAATAAACTCAATTATATATACATTGTCCTTTTTAGTAATTTACCCTTCAAACTGCCACTTTTATAAGTGCTAGCCAAACACTTAACTTTTTCAAAAGTACTTTTTAACAGTTTTTACCAAACACTCAGCTTTTTAAAAACGCACTTTTTCAAAAAACCACTTTTTCAAAAAGCCATTTTTTCAAAAAGCCCTTTTTCAAAAAACCATTTTTTCAAAAAGTCCTTTTTCAAAAAGCTTAAACAAACTCACCCTTAGTCTTTGTGTTAGTGGCTTTTGTAAGAATTCCATCACATTCTTTGTAAACAAAAAATACCCGGTTCTGAGTCACACCCATGATTACAATAAAAGATATTCCGGATCACATTCTTGATAGATGGCGCCGACTACTTTTCTACCCTATATGCGAATGGTATTACAAGCACGTTTTCTTCTCAAAGGCTGCCCTATGCATTTCAGGTAATATTTTTTCGGAAGATAAGCTTTGACTAGCTCTTAATCATTAAGTTTACCTTGTCAAACACAGTAACACGAAGAAAAATTTCTTTAATGATTTTCCAGGTTTAGTTTTCAGCCATAGCATGGTCGAATTTGCAGTGTTGACAATCTTAGAGGACTACCTCTCGTATACTTGGAACAAGGAACATCTGGCAAAATCGACAGCAATTATTAATCTTCAAGATGGTGTATCGGCCGTATCAGCAGTTATTGTTGCTCATATTGCAGATTCTTGTGTAGGTCGTTTCAATATGATTCTCCTCTCCACCTTAACTTATATAACGGTAAGTCTTTGATTAGCGTATATTATGTACTTGGTTAGGTTGTGTTAATTTGGTCATAGACTTGGTTAGGTTATGTACGGAATGGTCAAGGCTCTGCGTCGTGCTTCCTACATTAGGTTCTGCTTCAGCACTTAAATGGTCAAATCGGACTTTAAGTTTTTGTAGATGAATTCCAACTTAAGATAATCACAAGAAACAAGAAAACCCAGTATAGGACTATCAATAAAATTATAAATGAAGATAATTAAAATAGCAACCCTGCCATTTTATCTCTGTTTAATAGCAGAGAAGACTTAAAAAATAAGGGACCTTGGCATCATGATGTATTTCCACGCTTTAAAAGAAAGATCCTAGTTGTATAGAAAAAAAAAAGTGATATATCTATAATATTTTTACAGCAAATTGTAGATTGTAAGTTGTTATTAGTTTTAATTTAAACATATTACTAAAATTACTTTTTTGCCCACTAATCACAACCCGTAACAATTTGTTTTGAAAATATTATGAAAAAGTTATGAACATGGCATTTCTTATAGAAAAACAGCATTGACTTGCTTGATTGTGCATCCATGAGATATTTAGATTTGAAACCTAGTGAAATTAAATCCAAATGGGAGAAATTAGAAATTAAGAAAAGCAAACCTCTATAGGCTGCAATAAACTGTGATTCTGTTCAAAGAAGAAGAAGGTGGAAGAGTTTTGGCTTGCTTTAGGAGCTAAGACCTTCGTTGAATATGGAAGTTTCAAGTGATGTGGAGACTTGGACCGACTGACATAAAGTCGGTGTGGATTTGGGTGGGCAGTTGTCACCGGACAGGTAGAGAACTAGAGATTCTAACTGTGGGAGAGAGGGAGAATCTATCAAATGGGTTTTCAAATTTTTAGAACAAAGTCACCTTGCTCCTCTGTGGACCATTTAAGAATTGCAATTTTTTCTTTGTTATTAGCTCCTCATTCTTGGTTATTTTGAATCTTTGTGTCCAATGGACATATCTATGCAAGAATGCTTCACAGATTTGATTTGAGAAAAAAGATTTGATTTGAGCTTAGGATGGGGGGAGTTCGTAGTTTTATCATTGAATCCAAGTTCTTTCAGTTTGTAGTAGAGGAAGGGGGTCGTTTTTTCCTGTTAAGGATTATTGAGAGGGGAAAATTCTTTATGAGATCAGTCTTCTTGGGCAAGAATGCTTCACATTGGTTGATGAACCAAATAGAACACATTGTTTTGGGGTCTAGCCCCAAACAGTTTTTTTCTTTCAGAGAAGGTGATATAGCTTTTACTCTCCAAAGGAGCTCTAACTCTTTTGGACAGTTCTTACTCTTGACTGAACTCAAAGTAGGTGGGTCTAGGAGGTCGGTCATCATCCCTGAAGGTCAAGAGAAAAATGGTTGGAGAGCTTTTGGCCTTGAGCTGAGAAAGATGCTGAATCCCTCCCAGTATGTAGTGGCTGGACGTGTTTTCATTCCTCAGGTGATTAGGCATTGCTCGGTGGCTCATCATCCTAGATCTTTTGCTGAGGTTGTGCAAGGCTGTCAAGGTAGAGCAGAGGATGGAAAGCAGTTAAAGCAACTAAGCTTTACAGCTAAGGGAAAGAAGACACAGTTGGGAGAGGAGAAGTCAGGGGTGTACTAGAGATTTTCAGGTGCCAAGGTGGGAGTTTCTCCGGCGGGCAAGCCTGATAAGTTGGAGGTGGGAGGAGGGGTCAGTAGGGAGCAGTGCATTAATGAGGAGGCAGTGGTTGGTGAGCAAAATCTGGCAGACACTAGGATACGTTTCCCTGGCTTAAGTTTGAATGTAAAGGCGTTGGAAAAGGGGAAGAAGTATAGTGTTGTCAAGAGCCCATGCTGGCCAGAGAGAGGTCTTATCGTGGAGGTTGATGTGAAAGGGAGGAGGCGGGTTTCCTGGGATAGAAAAAAAAGGGGAGTTCAGAAGGTAGGACCTCAGGAACGTAAATGGGTTACTAGGAGTTCCAAAAAGGCTGGAGTTAAGCCCCTTTTGGGCCTACGCACAAGTCCAAGTAAGACCGACACTCATGTTGGTTCTCTTAAGTCAGTTTTCTCGGGCCTAAGTGCTTTTGAAGTGGGCGAGACTTCTTTGACTAGCAGAGAATCACTTACCCACGTTTCGGTGACAGTGGCGAACCCCTTGGCCCCCTCCCTAGCCTGCGTCCATGTGCCGGTGGTGTCGAGTTGGTGCGTAACGCCTCCAGTGGAGGCCGACAGGGCTGGGATTGCTTTTTTGGGTGTCATCGGTGAGGCTGTAGTAAAATCTTGCTCGCCGGTGACGGAGTCGACGTCGCCATTGGAGGTAAGTTGCGCTCTGCCTCCCGCGGTGGCTAGGAGCTCTTCCTCCGATGAGTCTAGCCCCGAGGAGTCGTTGTGGCTCCTTGAGAGCGTCTTCGAGAAGTCTGATGCTCATTCCGTGCCAGTGGATTACTTCGTGGGGTCAAAGAAGAAGAAGAAGAATATGGGCTTGGGCCCGATACAGCTAGGAACCCAGTTTGGCTCGCTTTTAAGCCCAGTGGATTCAAACCCAGGTATCTTTTCCGGCCCACTCTTGGGTCTTAGGTTCTGCTCTGTCCGAAACAGCTTTGTGGGCTCAACTTTGGTTTCGGGTGGTTTAATCTCTGTAGTTACGAGGTCGTTTTCTCTCGATTTTGTGCCAAGATGGATTGAACCACCTTCTCCGGGGCTCTTTTTGGAGCTTTCGCATTCTGAGTCAGAGGGTCTTGGAGCTTTTGGTCAGGTGGCAAGTTCCTTTTCCAGTAAGCAAATTTCGGGTAATTCTGGGAAGATTGTGCTTGTGAAGGATGTCTCTGTTTTCTCTGAGTGTTTTGGTGAAACAGAACTAACTGAATGTATTCCTTTGCGGACTATTACCCCGAGTGGTTCGACTTCTTTGGCTGAGGTGGAGGAGGTATCTGAGGTACTATGTTTGGAGACTGAGTTGGATATTTTTGGGTGGGTGAAACATAGAATCCCTGGCTTTAGCAAATTGGTTGGGTTGTCTATGTCACGGCATGAGAAGCTGTGCATTGCTCTCTTACAAAAGCTAGAGACTGAGATGGAGGCAGCCAACATGCTACACCGGAAAGGAACAGACAGTCAAAAAAGAGCGGGTAAGTCCAAAAACAGGGGTCGAAGAGAGTTGTGGAATTTGATCTCTTTGGTGAATTATGATGGGAGATAGAGGGTTGGTTTTGTGTTGGTGCTTTCAGGTGGGATTTTTTCTGTGATGGTGAAGCTAAGAATGATTTCGTGGAACGTTAGAGGTCTTAATGATCCTTGGAAACGTCTTGTGGTGAAGAATTTGATGCGGGAGTGGAAGTGTGATGTTGTTTGTTTGCAAGAAACGAAAATTGCCAGCATGAATAGGCAGTTGGTTTGTAGTTTGTGGGGTTGTCCCTTTGTGGATTGGGCTGTTTTGGAGGCTAACCGGAATGCTGGAAGTATCTTGATTATGTGGGATAAAAGGGTTTTGGATAAGGTGGAGGTGCTGGTCGGTTCATTCTCAATTTCGGTAAAGTGGCAAGGGGTGGAGGACGGTTTTATTTGGGCTTGTTCAGGGGTATATGGTCCAAATGATAACTTTGAGAGGGGTCACATGTGGGATGAGTTGGTGGGTGTTCAGCAGTACTGGAGGATTCTGTGGTGCTGCTTTGGGGATTTTAATATTATCCACTTCCCTAGTGAGCGTAGGGGAGAGACTCGTATGTCCCTAGCTATGGAAAAATTTTCTGAGTTTATTGAGGATCTAAACTTGATTGATTTGCCTTTGGAAGGAGGTAGCTTTACTTGGTCTAGTGGTACTGTTGAACCAGTGATGTCTAAGCTTGATAGAACTTTGGTCACTCCTGATTGGGAGGATCACTTCCCTGATGTTATTCAAAGGATTTTACCCCGTCCTACCTTTGACCATAGCCCAATTCTGTTGGAGGCTGGGCGTATGGATAGAGGGAAAAGTCCGTTCAGATTTGAAAATATGTGGTTGAAATCGGAGGGTTTTGTGTATAAAGTTCAATCTTGGTGGAATCGGCATTCTTTTGTAGGTACTCCTAGTTTTGTGCTTGCCAAAAAATTAAACGCTCTGAAAGAAGACATTGTTCATTGGAATCACCAAGAGTTTGGTAATGTAGAGCGTCGTAAGAAGCGATTACTGGAGGAGTTAAAATTCTTAGATGTTAAGGAAGGGGATTTAGGTCTCACTGTTGGGGAGATTAGTCAGAGGGCAAAGCTGAGGTCCCAGGTGGAGCATCTCCTGACCTTGGAGGAAATTTCCTGGAGACAAAAATCTAGGATGTTGTGTATTAAGGAAGGGGATAATAACACCAAGTTCTTCCATAAGATGGCTAACTCTCATAGAAGGTTCAATCATCTGAGGACCTTGGAGGTGGATGGGGTGGTCTTTGAGGAGGAATCTGAGGTAACTAATCAGATTGTCCTATTTTATAAAAATTTGTATAAGGAGTCTGAGGAGTGGAGGCCGTTTGTGGAGGGTTTGGAGTTCGATCGTATTGGGGTTTTGGAGAGGGATTGGCTTGAGCGGAAGTTTGAGAGAGAGGAGATCCTTCAAGTTGTCAGTGACTTGGAGGGGGACAAAGCTCCAGGCCCAGATGGGTTTACTATGGCGTTTTACCAACATTGTTGGAGAGTAGTGGGTGAAGATGTCTTAGCGGTATTTGATGAGTTTTTTCAACACTGTAAGTTTGAAAAATCCCTTAATGCTACCTTCATTGCTTTAATCCCTAAGAAGAATCTTGCCTCTGATATTAGAGACTTCCGGCCTATTAGCTTGGTGGGGAGTGTGTATAAAATCTTGGATAAGGTTTTGGCTAATCGGTTGAGAGGGGTCTTAGATTAGTTGATTTCGGAGACCCAGAATAGCTTTGTGGGTGGGAGACAAATCCTTGACTCGATTCTGACTGCGAATGAATGTGTGGATAGTCGTGGGAAGAGTAAAGTTCCTGGAATCATTTGTAAACTTGATATTGAGAAGGCCTATGATCATGTGAACTGGGAGGCTTTGTTGGACTTGATGAATAGAATGGGCTTTGGAAGGAAGTGGTGCAAGTGGATCCGCATGTGTATATCTACCGTTCAGTTCTCTGTTTTGGTTAATAGGTCTCCAGCTGATTTTTTTGGTAGCTCGAGGGGCTTAAGACAAGTGGATCCAATATCTCCTTTGCTTTTTTTGATTGTGATGGAGGTGTTTAGCAGGATGTTGAGGAAAGTGGAGGGAGCTGGTTTGATCCGCGGTTTCCAAGTTGCGGGTAGGGGTGGTGGGGAAAGTGTTTCTCATCTTTTGTTTGCAGACGATACGATCCTGTTTTGCGATGCAGATGTGGAGCAAATCCTTCATATTCGACTGCTGTTACTCAGCTTTCAGGCGGTAACTGGTTTGAAGGTCAATGTGCGCAAGAGTGAATTGGTTCCGTTAGGGGAGGTTGACGATGTGCATGCCCTGACGGATATTTTGGGTTGCAGAGTTGGAACTCTTCCTATGTCTTATCTTGGCATGCCTTTAGGGGTGCCGCATAACTCCCCCTCAATTTGGAATCCCATTCTGGAAAAATTTGAGAGGAAATTAGCAGGATGGAAGAAGTTGTTTTTGTCTAAAGGGGGTCATTTGATGTTACTTAAGAGTACGCTTTCTAGTCTCCCTACCTACTTTCTATCTCTGTTCACCATTCCTACTTTTGTGGCTAAGAAAATCGAAAAGCTGCACAGGGATTTCCTTTGGGGTGATAGCAAGGTCCATTTGGTAGGTTGGGATAAAGTTTGTGCTCCTTTAGCTAACGGTGGCTTGGGGATAAGAAAAGTTACTACTTTCAATAAGGCCTTATTGGGGAAATGGTTGTGGCGGTTTGGGAAGGAAGAGGATCGGCTATGGAGAAGGGTGGTAGTTTCAAAATATGGTGAAGATTGGGGAGGTTGGACCTCTAAGCTAGGCAGGGGAGCTCATGGTTGTGGTCTTTGGAGAGGTGTTCGCAAGGGTTGGGAGGTCTTCAGCAATAACTGTCAGTTTGTGGTCGGGTTGGGGAACAAAGTGAGATTTTGGCAGGATAGGTGGTTTGGGGATCACCCTCTCCGTTTGGCTTTCCCAAGGATGTATAGTATCGCCCTTGATAAGGAGGCTTCTGTTGAAGCCTCTCTATCAAGGCAGGGGGCGGAGAATAGGAGATTCTGGGATGTTCGTTTCATTCGGGATCTTAATGAATGGGAGATGGAGGAAGGGCTGCATTTCCTTTGCATTTTGGGAGCTATGAACCCTCCTTTGGAGGATGGAGACCGGTTGAGATGGAAGTTGAAGCCTAATGGGGTGTTTGACACCCGTTCGTATTATAACAAACTGCGGGATCCCCCCCCCCCCCCCCCAATTGCATTTCCTTAGAAAGGTATTTGGAGAGTAAAGGCTCCTAGACGGGTTTCTTTTTTCATTTGGTGTGTAGCTTGGAACAAGATCCTAACGGGTGATAACTTGAGATTGAGGAAACTGGTCTTTGTAGACTAGTGTATAATGTGCCGCCAGTGTGGTGAGACGGTTGACCATTTACTCCTTCATTGTGAGACGGCTCATCGGTTGTGGAGTCTTGCCTTGAGATCCTTTGGTGTGTCTTGGGTTGTTCCTAGTTCGTTCCCTGATTTGCTTTTTGGTTGGTGGAATTGGTTTGGAAAGCTCTCGTCCCAGATTTGGAACTTAGTTCCGCTGTGCATTGCTTGGTGTATTTGGAAGGAGTGGAACCAGCAGACTTTCGAGGATTTGGACAGTTCTGAGGATCAGTTTTTTGCGTCTTTTAGTGGGACTCTTTTTGATTGGTCTCGGGCTTGGGGACTTACGTCTAGTGATTCTCTCCCTTCTTTTATTTGTTCCCTCTCTCTTTTGTAATTTCTCTTTATTTTCTGTCTCTTTTCCCCTTGCTCTATTCTTTTTTCTTGTATTCTCTGGGTTTGCCCTATGTTTTTCTTGCATAGAGCAGCCCTTCGTATATATATCATTCTTACTTATCAAAAAAAAAAAAATTTTTTAGAACAAATTTGGTGTTTGAACTCTAAGAAATTGTTGTATATTTAATTTTTCAACCTAATATCCGACGTGTAAATGGAGTTGTTTTATAGCTGATGTGGCCATACATGTTATAATCCATGTGGTATGAAAATAATATTTTATTTGGTTGTCAGCTTCAATATTTTTTATCCTCCACTTAATGACACAGGCCTTTTTGACACAATACCAAATGGTTAAAAACTGAAACTCACTAGCCTAATTACTAGAGCTAATTAATTAAGACCCCCAAAATCAAATTAAGGCTGGATTAATTTTATGCATAACACAATAAAAGTGAAACATATGTGATTGGCGATTAATCAGCCGAAACCACAAGCTAAAGCATGTGCATATATAATTGAAAAGCAGTATAAAAACAAGTAGTAAGGGAGAAGAGAGTGCAAACACAAGATAACATGCGATGTGTTATCGAAGAGAAAAACTAGAGAACCCAGGAAAAAATCCTTCGCCATCTGACAAGCCGAAATGATCCACTAGCAAATCAATTGGAGTACATGAATACACAAAGACTCTCCAAACCTAAGCTACCCAAGTACTTGAGCCCTCCGAGCTCTAACTACCAACGGACTTCACAGAATCTTGTCTTCGTTAGCTTTTCAAATACCACAATTAATCCCAGTTGCACCTACCAAATATTGGTATGAACCCAATGCTTCCCAATTGCTCCAAAACAGCTCTCTACAATCTGAATGTGTGTGGATTGTGTTTGGGATAAGATCCTCTCGTGGGTATGGAAATTTGAGAGGGAAGAGAGTAGAGTAAACTAAAATAACTATGTAGTGGATTGATGGATGACAATCACTAACCCTCAAATGATGCATCTATAGTTTTGTCTTATAAAATCTTCTTACAATTTATTAGGCAGTGAGGGTATATATAGTGTGGGTGAAATAGAGGAAGACCCACAAGGAAATGAGGTGTGAAAGTGGCTGGAGACTTGTTGGGGGGTTTACCTACTCGCGAGCTAGTCGCTAGCCATCTTGGCATAACAGAATTTCAAATCTCACATGTGCAGCTCACATGCCTTCTAGTGACTTGATCCAGTCACTAGAACTTCTGTCTTGAGCAGTCCTTCACCAACTTGAATTCTAAACCGAGTACAGGTAAATAATTGAAAGAATTACAACCAAATTAGTACGGAATTGAAGCCAACAAAACTAATATGAAAAATCACAACTTAACAATGACTAAATTGATTCGTACAAAAGGTTAAGGACTAAATTGATACACAATGTAATGGTTAAGGACCAAATACGTAATTTAGAGAAAACTTTTGGTGGAGGCCATAGAAGAAGGAAACATAAGCTTAGAGAAGAAAGATAGAGAGAGCTTTACAATGAAGAGGACTTTTGAGTTTTAAGTGTTATGATTTTGTGTTGTAAGATGTATTGAACTCAATCCTTAACAAGGGTAATCGCTTTTGAAAAGTTTAGTACATATAAAAACCTTTTGTACATGTAGTTGTTGGGGATATTATACAAAGTAATAATAGATAAACAAGATTAACACAAAAAACAAATAGAAAATAGATAACTTGGAAGCATTATATCGTTCTTCTTAGACAATATTTGCCCCCACACTATTGTTGCTAAAGAGTTATGGCAAATTTGTCCCAAGGATACAACCAAGATGTTGGTTTCTATAGATAACAATTCTGGAGAATGACCACAAAATTTCTTGTGTTTCTCTCATACTTACTATTTGCAAGTGAACATAAGTTTCTATTTATACTCATAGAGTTATATTTCATCAAAAAGCACGTATGGAGAGCTAAAATGTTTCATAAAACCGTTAACAAGGCTTGAAACATTTTCAACATTTCTGAACAGTAACCAAAAAATTCTGCAGAAAATCCTATTTCACGATTTTCGATCGGTCGAAATTTACTTTCGATCGATCGAGTTCTCTTTTCAATCGGTTACTCGATCAGTCGAACAAAAATCGAATGGCGATCGAGACATCTAGAAACTCCAAGATTTTTCTTTATCATTTTTGATCGATCGAGCCAAAATTTCGACCGATTGAAAATGCTGTATTTTGAATTTTCATTTAGAAAATTCTAGAACTTGAATTTTCACTTTATAAAACAATATTTTCCAAACTCAAACATCATTATTACAATCTATCGATGTGTATAACTATATATACAACAGCAGCTACGAGAAGGAAATGAATTTGAACCTTTTGGTGTATAAAATTGCAAGTAAACTACTGACACAATTTCTAAATATGGAGCATTTTTTTAATTTAATGTCCAAATTATAGTTAGGATCTTTTAAAGTTACATGGACCTTGAGAAATATTCTCTTGAGCATTAGAATTACTCCCGTTTGCCCAAGAGGTTTCACAAAAATCCAAACATCATTTCCTTTTGTATTGTAGGGATTGGTGCTGTTAGGCTTCTCAACCAACGTCGGAATTTATGTGGGATTACTGGCCGTGGCATTGGGCAAATCCGGTCGTGATCCTGTTTTAAAAGACTTTCTTGCTGATCAAATGAGCGGGAAGAAAGATCTTCACAAAGACGTGGAAAGAATAGAAGATCGTAGAAAGGTTTGGTGGCGCATTGCTTGGTTTTTAGGCGCAATCATTGGGTTTTTCATGATGCCATATGATTCATGGGCAGTAAAATTCTTGGTTTCCATCCTGGTTATGGGTGCAAGTTTTTGGATATTTTGGATTGGCTTCTTCTATTACGACCCACATGACCTAGTGCAGACCCCCCTTAATATTTGTTATAGAGTCTTTATGACAGCTATATCCAAACGGCGTCTTAGCTACCCTTCTACACCAAATGAGTTTCACGGGGACCTTACACCAAATGAGTTTCACAGGGACCTTACTGGTGGAATACTTTTGCCGCCAGAAGTTCAATTTTTCAGGTAGAGTGCTCTATGTTTGTGTGTGCGCGCACGTGTGTGTCTCTGAATGGCTAAAATGTTGAATGCAGGTGCTTAGATAGAGCTGCTATAAAGAGTTCGGGAGAAGAAGGTCACGGAATGTTTTGCACAGTCCAAGAAGTGAGTGATGTAAAGCGCCTTTTGACAATGATACCGATGTGGGCAAACTTTATTGCCTATTGCTTAATTAAAGCTACCGGAAACACTTTGTTTATTGAACAAAGTAACAACCTTGATATGGGTGATAATATTGGTGTATTGATTCTCCTCCAGAACTTAATAAGCTTTGGTATACCAATACTGTTTGGGTGGGAGAAAGTAAGACAAAAATGTGGCCCGCTTATAAAAATTGGTGCTGGATTGGTTTGTTCGATCGCATGTTGTGCTGCAGCTTGGCAAGTGGAGATCCGTAGATTGTATTTAATAAAGGAAGAGAGAGTTGATCCTGATGCAGACGACCCAGAACAGACTATTTCGATGACTGTCTACAGCTTACTTCCACAATTTCTTTTGTTTGCACTAATGGAATCACTTGCGGGAGATGGGCTGGAGGAATTCGTGGATGACCACATCCCTGATTCAATGAAGAGATACGGGTCTGCGTTTAATGAATGTGTATTAGGTTTTGGATATTTCTTGAGCGTACCTTTACTTTTTCTATTTAGAAGCTGGTTCGGCGATACCATAAATAGGAGTCACCTGCAAAGGTATTATTTATTTTTAGTAATACTAAGTTCTATTTTCTTTGGCATTTATGTGTATCTTTCACCTAAGTATGCCCGCATGGAAGTAATTCCATCGGAGTCGAAGGATATGGAATTACTTGAATTGGAAGAAGGTGCCAGAGACCAAATAGAATTCAAGCCTACTAAAAGCTCCTCTTACACCCGATGGAAAAGGTTGGTTAATGTAACAACTGCAACTCGCCGCTTTTACTCGCCTTTAGCAACTGTGAAGGGTATGCAATCAACAACAGCAGTACAAAACCATGAGTCTATGGAGGAGGAACTCCCTTTGCGGTCCCATTTTCCATCTACTGAAGATGAGGAGATAGTCCCAGGTGATGAGCCAGGTAGCCTACAAAACTTATTAGCGGAAACTGAGATAGTCCCCGATGATTAGCCAAATTACCTACTGAATTTGAAAGATCTTGTGTATATTTGCATATTTCACGTGATCAAAGCCTCATATAGACCATAGCAGTGTAGTAGAGTAAACCCCCCTTCCCCAAAAAAAATATTATTGTAATCTGATGTAAAATTTCTTAGTAATGTTGATGTTGTTGTAAAAGTTTGTGTGTAAAAAATTAAACCTTTCATTAGTTTTGAACTTGTTGAATTTAGAATGGCATTTTAAACCTCTCTAAAAGAAATTTTATTTTATATAAAACAAACTACAATCCATTTGTACCTTGGATTCACCCCAGGTTTAATATACTGTCATGGAAAAACATGTCAACAAGATCCTAACCCACTTTAAACGATGAGTTGGGTAGAATTGATTGTACGTATGGCAAAACATGAACCTAACCCACATTAAACGATGGGTCGGGTAGGATTGATAGTACATTGAATGAAGTGACTTGTCCCATTATTTTAGAAAGGAAAGGATACTTACTTTCTTGAGTCTTTTGTCTAAATATTGCTCTTTTTAAAGTATATTTGTGTTTTAGGCACTGTTTGAAGTTAATTGAGATTTTGAGGAAAGAGAGTGAATTTCGGCAACACTGTTGCCGAAATTCAATCAAAAAATTGGAGAGAGAAAACCCGTTGGTGTGCTTGGGTGAGGGTGCTCCAAAAAAAACTTTTTGCCCCCCTATTTCGGTAATGGCATTACCGAAATAGGAGGGAAAAATTAAAAAGTTTTACCCCCCTATTTCGGTAATGCCATAACCGAAAATAAGGGGTAGCTTTCTTTTCTTTTTCTTTTTTTTTTCTTTTTTTTTCATCCTATCCTATTTTGGTAAGCATTACCGAAATAGGAGGAAAAAACTTTTCCCTCCTATTTCGGTAAGGGCATTACCGAAATAGGGGGGCCAATTTTTTTTTTCATCCTATCCTATTTCGATAAGAGCATTACCGAAATAGGGGGGCAATTTTTTTTTTTTTTTTTCACATCCTATTTCGGGAATGCCAATACTGAAATAGGATGTGAAAAATAAATTTGCCCTTTCTACCTATTTCGGTAATGCCATTGCCGAAATAAAGGGGGAAAAATAAATTTTACAATTAGTTTGTGGTAATGCCATTGTCAAAATAGAGGAAAAAAAAATTTTGTGGCATTTGTGGCAACGGCATTGCCGAAATATAGGGAAAAAAAAATTGCAATTGGTTTGTGGCAATGCCATTGCCGAAATAAAGGGAAAAAAATAAATTTTGCAATTAGTTTGTGACAATGCCATTGCCAAAATAGAGGGAAAAAAAATTACAATTGATTTATGGCAATGCCATTGCCGAAATAGAGGGGAAAAATAAAGGAAAAAAATTTGTGGCATTTGTGGCAATGACATTGCCGAAATAGAGGGAAAAAGTACAGAGCTTATTTTTTCCTTTTTCTCTTTCATAGCTTTCATTCTTTTATAGCTTCCTCCGTCAACAAGTTGTCAGAGATTCTTTTTCTCTTTCATAGTTTCCACGTATTGATAAAATTGCAATTGCTTTGTGGCAATGCCATTGCCGAAATAAAGGGAAAAAAAATAAATTTTGCAATTAGTTTGTGGCAATGCCATTGCCGAAATAGAGGGAAAAAAATTGCAATTGATTTGTGGCAATGCTATTGCCGAAATAGAGGGGAAAAATAAATTTTACAATTAGTTTGTGGCAATGCCATTGCTGAAATAGAGGGAAAAAAATTTGTGGCATTGGTGGCAACGGCATTGCCCCAAATAGAGGGAAAAAAAAAAAAAAAAAAAAAAACAAAATTTGCAATTGGTTTGTGGCAATACCATTGCCGAAATAGAGGGAAAAAAAATTTTGCAATTCATTTGTGGCAATTTTTGGCATTTGTGGCAATGGTATTGCCGAAATAGAGGGAAAAAAACAAAAAAAAAACAAAATTTGCAATTGGTTTGTGGCAATGCCATTGCCGAAATAGAGGGGAAAAAATAAATTTTGCAATTAGTTTGTGGCAATACCATTGCCAAAATAGAGGGAAAAAAATTGTAATTGATTTGTGGCAATACCATTGCCGAAATAAATGGGAAAAAAATAAATTTTGCAATTAGTTTGTGACAATGCCATTGCCGAAATAGAGGGGAAAAAAATTTGTGGCATTTGTGGCAACGGCATTGCCGAAATAGAGGGAAAAAGTACACAGTCATAGATTCTTTTTTTCTTTTTTTCTTTCATAGCTTCCATTACCGAAAGAGAAATGCTACGTCCACAAAATTTTTCACAATATTTTCACAACAAATCCTAGTTGGCAGGTTGTTATTTGCTGTTATCAGTGGGTAAGAAAGTAATTTCAGCGTTGGATTAAATTTAAAGCTTGTAACAACCTGTCAACTAAGATTTGTTGTGAAAATATTATGAAAAATATTGTGAACGAAGCAATTCTCTCACCGAAATAGGATGGTAAAATTTTTTAATTTTTCCCTCCTATTTCGGTAAGGGGATGAAAAAAAAAAAAAAAAAAATTAGCCCCCCTATTTCGGTAATGCCCTTACCGAAATAGGATAGGATGAAAAAAGAAAAAAAAAAAGAAAAAAGAAAGTTGCCCCCTATTTTTGGTAATGGCATTACCGAAATAGGGGGGTAAAATTTTTTAATTTTTTCCCTCCTATTTCAGTAATGCCATTATTGAAATAGGGGGGTAAAAAGATTTTTCTTTTTCATAGCTTCCATTCTTTTATAGCTTCCTCCGTCAACTCGTTGTCAGATATTCTTTTTCTCTTTCATAGCGTCTACGTATTGATATCACGCGTGAAATCTGCATCAGAGATTTGGAGAGAGAGAGTTGCTGGCTAAAAAAAATTCTGGATTCTTATTCTACAAAGTACAAATTTCTGTGAGTCAGAAGATTTTTGACCGAAGCAATTTGGTTTATGTGTATGTGATGTTCTTTCATTTTGTATACTCTTTTTCTTCTACAAATTTCATCAACCTTCTTCTCTCCACTCTTATTTCTCTCATGCGTGCTATACATTCTACAAACAACTAAAAGGAACAACACTTGCAGATATTAGTGCAGTCTTTATCTCTTACAAGGTGAATTACATCTCTTAAGTAATTACTTTTCTTTTTATAATATTCATGTTGATATGTTTTAGGGGCATTAAAATCTTGTTTTAGAAAACCAAATCCTCTTTAATACAATTCTCTTAACTTTAGGTATTTGAACATTAAATATTTTTAATGGATTACCTTCTTATATTGCATTGTAATAGTTGTGTAGTGTTAATATATTAATACTATTATTATGTTTTAGTGTAGATGGCAGAAAAGTTGTACATTTTTCTCATCCATTCCGGCGGAATAATTAAACATGATGAAAAAGGGGTTTATTACGAAGGGCCACCTCCTTTAATGCTTCCATTAAGCTGGGGTGTTACATTTGAATATCTATGTGATGGAGTAGCATCCACGCTTCATATAAACAGAGAAAATTCAAAACTGACTATTTGGTATAGATTTCCTTTTCAATGCCATCCACATCCTGTGACTTACCAGCAAGTTTTGGTAAAAGATGATAATGGTGTCAATGCAATATTAGATATGTTAGACAACCAATATGGATTTGTTGGTGCAGAGTTATACGTGGATGTAGAGCCGATAAGAAGCCACCGAGATGTTTTTCCCCTTCAATATGCTAACGAAGGACCGAGTGCATCGTTTAGTTGTTCACATGGCGGGCACTTCCATGATACACATGCCACTCATACTGGTCATTATTCTGAAGATGCGGCTCATTCCCCAATCAACATTGGTGGTGCTGACTATCATGCTCCATATACCCATGTTGCAACTGAGGACCAACATGTTCCTTATCGACCAATGAACACCAGTGATGCTGACTATGATAATCCAACTGAGCATGTCACACAAGAGACTACTTGTTTTGAGTTTGAAGCTCAGTATAACCAAACGCCCACTCAGAGAGCTGCTAATAATCCCAATGATACACACCGCATAGCTACTACTGAAAATGCGGTTCATACATTATCAGAAAGGATGCGGGCCATGGATAATGATGACCAACTTGATGACGACGAGGTCCTTGATGATGCTGGAGATGAACAAGAGCCTATCAATGAACCTAATCATGAAAGCAGTCCAACTATGGCATTCCATCAACCTTCATCACTAAGCTTTTCACAGAACACGTGGGATAATATGACTGATCCAACTCCACCATTTGAAAAGCCCACTCAGAGTATTTGGGACCTTACCCAAGAGTTTTATGTGGGCTTGCTTTTTGCTGATAAGGATGAACTACAAGCTACTGTTAAACACTATCACATCAAGAGGAACTAAACATTTTGCGTAAAAGAGTCAGATCTAGCATGTTGGTCTATAAAGTGCAAACATTGTTCTTGGCATCTTCGAGCATGCTTCCGGGCTACACATGGGTTGTTTGAGGTTAGGAAATACAATGGTCCACACACATGTACAAAGTTCATGCTCACACAAGATTATGAGCAATTAGACACCCATGTTATTGAGAAAGAGTTGAGGGATGTTGTCAAAAATGATCAAACCATAAAGATTTCTTCACTTCAACAGACTCTTTACAATAAGTTCCAATACCGGCCTTCTTATTTTAAGGTGTGGGAGGCGAAAGAGAAGGCAATTGGTAGAGCGTTTGGTGATTGGGACAAATCTTACCAATTATTGTTAAAATGGTTGAAAGTTTTGACTGATTCAAACTCGGGCAGCAGGGTTATTTGGAGAACAATGCCTGCTAATATGCCAGGTTGTGCGATATTCGACAGAGTGTTCTCGGTGTTTGGTCCATCAATTAAAGGTTTTCAACATTGTAGGCCAGTAATTAGTATAGATGGAACTTTCTTATATGGTAAGTACAGAGGTACGTTACTGATTGCATCATCGTGGGATGGTGAGAACAAACTTTTTCCACTTGCCTTTGCCATTGTGGAGAAGGAAACTGATGATATCTGGTATTGGTTTTTACATTGTATTCAAATTAATGTCACTAATCGGGAAGGGTTATGTGTCATATCTGATCGTCACCCTGGTATAATGACAGTGATGCGAACTATATGTCAATCGATACGTTGGTATCATCATTTTTGCCTTTGCCATGTGGCTAGCAATTTCAGTCAACAAATTGGGAATAAAAGGTTGAAGGCTATGGTAATGTGGGCAGGCATGGAGAATCAATTATGAAAGTATCAAATAACCAGGGATAGAATTACTCAATTAAGTGCAGATGGTGAGAAGTATTTAGAGGACATACCGGTGGATAAGTGGACGTTAGAACACGATGGTGGACATCACTATGGGGCAATGACCACAAACTTGTCTGAAAGCTTTAACGGAATTCTAAAGAGTGCTAGAAATCTGCCCATAATTGCGTTAGTTGAACTTACATACTACCGTTGTGTAGCCTACTTTGCTGATCGGTATACTAAGGCACGCGCAGAGATTACTGCCAGTGAATGCATTGCAGCCTATGCAAAGAACAAATTCAATAAATGGAAAAAAAAAGGCACCAAGGCATTCAGTTACTGTGTTCAGTCATGAAGATGGTCTGTTTGAAGTCAGAACACCAATAAATCCTAACTCTGCATATAGGGGTAATCATCGTCATAAGGTAAATTTGAGGCAGAGCACTTGTAGTTGTCAAAAATGGCAGGTTTATAAGATTCCATGCTCACATGTCATTGCCGTGTGTAAATATCAAGGCATCTTTGCAATGCGATATATCGACTGTTGCTACCATTTGGAAGAACAAGTTGCTTGTTATGCACCTAGATTTCGCATGGTTCCAGACAGTGTACATTGGAATGAGCCTGATTTCCCGGTCTTGTATCCTAATGTCAAGCTACGCCGTGAAAAAGGTCGACCAAGAACAACTCGGCTTCGAAATGAAATGGACGAAGGGGCAGAGCATCAACCAAGGCCATTGTGCAGTCTTTGTAGGCAAGAAAACCATAATAAAAGAACATGTCCCACTCGAACTATGGCTGGCTCCAGTAGTGGCCAAATTGAATGACCCAACAGTATTTAATCTACTTCAGTGGATTGGTTGGACTGTGTTTTTTTTTTTTTTTTTTTTTTTTGGAGTTGGACCATATTGTTAGTTTTTATTATTTGAAATTCACAAGTTGGTACTAATTCCATATGGTATGATGTTTTTTATCATTGCAAGTTGGATTGCGGTGTACGTTTATTTATTTTGTGTCGTCTGTGTGTGTGTGTGTTTTCGAACACTGCAAGTTGGTACTAATTCTATATATTGCGTATTATAGTTTTGGGTTTTGATAACACCTTAAAATGTATACTTTTTATGGAGTGCTTGGATCATTTACCATGTTTGAAAGCTTCAAATAAGGAAAGAAATCAAAGGGCCACAATTTGAACTAGGAAAAATCGGATTTGAGTACTAATCAGTATTTTAGACGTATCTCTCTCCTCAAAATTCCGATTGACTCAAGGCCAGATGGGTTGGAACCATGACTTAAATATCTACAACTTTTCTGTTTTGAGTTTCTCAAAATTCACAATTTTTGAAGGCCAAAATTGTGAAACAAGTTGCTGCTGTAAATTTGGACGAAAATTAGATGATGAAAGTTTTTATTTTTCTTTGACACCTCAATAGCCATCATGCAAAGGAAAAAAGATCAAATATAAAAATAGAAGTTTGACATTTTTTATTTTCCGTCTATTTTGCGCCTACGGTTGTGGCTATAAAAATACCAAAATATGTGTGTACACATTTCTTACGATTAGTAGTATAATGTGATATGTATACTACGTAGGCATAATATTTTTTGCTACAATGATGCATAAACAACGATAATACTTTAATATATTCCTAATAAACAATCATTTTATATTGATTAGTGATTGCCACGATGGGGTACATGAAGTTTTTGTTGTGTTCCACAACATGGAGGATGCCTATTTACTCGTTGAGGGTACCTCCGTGCTTGTACAGGACTTTTCCCCATGCGCCTTGGTTGATTTCTAATGTCAAAATCTGTTTGATAATTACCACCTTCGTCAGTTTCATTATCTGATGACACGTCCATCTCTTCTACATCTTCTGCATCTTTTGCATCTTCTCCATTGTCCTCATTTGAGGCATCTTCCTCAGAGTCTGTTACGGAGGCCTCTTCCTCAGAGTTTGGAGCACATGCCCAAGTATTTGGTGGTGTGCAGAAATCACCAGCATGAGGGGATGGTTAGGAAGGTTGTAGTGTGGTGAACGGGTCATGTTGTTCATAGTTGTACTGGCTATCTTGGCCATAATTGTATTGCCCATAATATGATAAAGATGGCGATGGGTGATAGGAAGGAGGTGTTGGCCTAGGTTGGGGATACTGGCTATCATGTTGTGATAGGAAGGAGTTGTACTGGCTATCATGTTGTTCAAAGTTGTACTGTTCAAATAGAGACATGCAGTACTTGTTGACATTAATTGGATTATACTCGTTGAAGGTGGGTGGCTCATTGGGGGCAGAAGTTGATGGCCCAGCTTGGGTAGTATTGTGATGTGTAAAGATGGATGGTCCGACTTCATTATTTCTGTGTTGTCTACTTTGTGTGGACGAGTGAGTTTCTGTAGAGGTTTGTTGGTGTTGCCTTCCTCGGTGCCTCTGTCGACGCCCGAAGTGTGTCACCCTTTCAGTAAGGACGGAGGAAATGTGTGTTTCTATTGATAACTTCACTCGATTAAGGCCCTCTACTATTTCTGGAAGGATTTGCTGTACAGTCAGGTCAGTCCTTTGTTGGTTTGCAGCAGCCAACCTTAACATATTATTTATCTCAGTTACCTGCCACATAAAAAGAAAAAGAAAATATTAGTGTAGTATTGAAAAAGCTAAAATAATAATTTGTTATCAATATTAGTGTAGTATTGAGTTTGTGCCATTAATTTGTTATCAATATTAGTGCAGTATTGAAAAAGCTAAAATAATAATTTGATATCAATATTAGTGCAGTATTGAGTTTGTGCCATTAATTTGTTATCAATATTAGTGCAGTATTGAAAAAGTTAAAATAATAATTTGTTATCAATATTAGTGCAGTTTTGAGTTTGTGCCAATAATTTGTTATTAATATTAGTGCAGTATTGAAAAAGTTAAAATAATAATTTGTTATCAATATTAATGCAGTATTGAGTTTGTGCCAATAATTTGTTATCAACATTAGTGCAGTATTGAAAAAGCTAAAATTATAACCTGGTACATATGGGCAGCCGCCTCTAGTGTTGTGAACAAGTGACCATGTTCACATTACCATGTTGTGTAGTCCACATCTACCTGAAAATTGTCATCCCTAACTTGTCTTTCAGCTCGCTCGTTCCAAAGTTGGTAGTAATGTGCATGTTTACTACTCCAATTGACACTGGACTTTCCTGTCATCTTTACACAATGCACAGATTTATCAAAATTGTCTGTAGGCCACTTTGGACATCTTTGCAACAAGCCAAATTGTTGCATGACTCTTTCTGGATGATAATACTCCACGATTTGAAAGCATAGCAATGGAGCTGTTGTCATCCATATATGTTTTTCTGCAAGACACCAGTCATGCAAATAACCATCGTACGGTGTCCAAACAACCTGCAATTCCAATTACAATAACTATGTTATAATCGATGAAAACAATAATATAACTAGTAAATTAACCATTGATGCACTGTGATAACATATATTACCTGTTCACTATTATGTATGTCGTGATTAGAACGGTACGCACGTAGAACATGCATTGGTGTGTGAGTAAATGTTCTCCTGGTATCCCACCTATACACAATTAATGATTGCCACTGATTTTAGAACATTGGAAGTATCAAGGATAAATGCTACAGTATACAATTTTGTATAGAAATAGAAATTAAATATTATACCTACAACCGTATGGGTCGTCACCATTTAAATTAATTGGATTTATTGGAATTGGGGTCAGATATGGAAGATGCTCCCACGCCCATAATTGTAATATGAAAATGGGACCTGCAACCTCTGTGCTTTTTCTAATAGTAGCAGTACACAGCTCTTTATAAAGGAGAGCAAGTGTGGCACTACCCCAGCTATATTCCCCAGCTATACCAAAGTCCGCTAACAGGTGGAGAAAGCAGCAATGCAACCTATTTTGGCTCTTATTTCCAAATAGTAAAGCCAAAACCTGGAACATGTATGCCCTAGCATATTGTTGGGTTGTTATAGCATTGGCATTCTCTGGTAGGTTTGAGAATGTATTCCTTACCCATGTTATTTTAAGGCCACCAAATTTCAATGCATTTTCAGGCGGTGGCACTCCAAGTAATTGTTGACAAACTCGTTCCCAATTCAAATTAGTGGGCCCACATACTGCAGTGCCATCAATAGGCAATCCTGTAAGGATTGCTATATCTTGTAAAGTAATCGTCATTTCACAAGTAGGTAGGTGAAATGTATGGGTGTCAGATTGCCATCGCTCCACCAAAGAAGTGATAAGACCCCAGTCAATATCTATATGTGGTAGGCGGGTAACGCGGTACAGTCGACATTGACGCAAATATGGGGTGATACTTTCGCCTAATTGCGGGGGGGGGGGGGGGGGGAAACGGTTGGGGTCGCATTCGTAAGGTCGAAACCTGAAATTTTTAAAAAAATGTACACTGTTATATTGCTAATGTTGAAATTATTTTCATATTTATTGAAAGAATAATTGCAGATATTATTAGAACATTAATAAATTTTGATCTCGTAAAATACTCTGCCTTCCATTGCATCATTAGAGATGTGATTGAATGACCCAGGCTCCATTTCAAATATATCCTTCTGTAAGGTGCAAACAATGAGTTAAACCATGCTTCTATAAATCAAACTAAATGAACTTTTTTTTTTTTTGGACTGAGATAACCTCTATTACATTAATGAATTGACAATAATAATAATAATAATAATAATAATAATAACAACAACAACAACAAAGTAAATTTGATTATAAAAAGATCACAGTAATACAATTTATTAAAATTTTTGTGGTCATATAGTAATAACAACAATAAATAATATTAAATAATTTCAAAATTAACAAAACACATATATGGATTTAATTAGAAAGTTGAGATGCTTACCACAATCGTGAGAATTATAGAGTGATACTTGCAAAAAAAAAAAAAAAAAACACAATTAGATAATAATAAATAAACACGAAATAACAACAATATTAAAAATGCATAATACATAATATTAGTTAGTCTAAAATTTGAATAAAAACAATAAGTTAAAAACAATAATGCTTACAACAATACATAATATTTTCATCGATGCATTAGTTTCTAATATTTAAAAAGCATATAAGTTAATAAACGAGGCAAAAGAACTTACGTTAACCCAAAGCAGGAGAGTAACAATGCACCGAAGAAAAATAGAAGAGTAACAATGCACTGAAGAACCGATAAGAAGGATGTAACTTTGTGAGGAAATGAAAACTTTCAGCTAGTTGCCTTTTATTACGAAGAGAGGAAAAATAAGAAGACAAAAATGAATTTGTGAGACAGACGCAGAAAAAATAAGAAGACAAAATATCATCTGTGCATGCGTGACCTTATCTCTTGGAAATGATGACTGAAATAAAGAGATACAAATTTGGTTGTAATCTCAGAGGCAAGAGATACAAAAGAGACAAAAAAAAAAAAAAAAAAACAAGAAAAAGAGACCTTATCTCTTGGAAATGATGAATGAAGTAAAGAGATTCTTGATTGGTTGTAATCTCAGAGGCAAGAGATACAAAAGAGACAGAAAAAACAAGAAAAAGAATCTTTTGATTGGTTGTAAAGCTTCTGACTTTTTTTTTTTTTTTTTTTTTTGAGAATTGCTGATAAGGCTCACGAATTATTGATAAGAAGTAACAGGAACTTTCTCCATTTAAGGACAAAAAGGAGGAAAATTACAAGCACCCGTGCCAAGCTATGTGCTACTGAGATTCTTCTAAAATAGGAAGCTAATATAGAGACAAAAAAAAGATATAGGAAGCTATAAAAGAATCAGAAGAAGTGTGTACTTCTCCTCTAAAGAGAAAAACAAAAAAAAAAAAAACAAAATTCTGACACCGAGTTAATTGGTTGACTAAAGTGTGTACTTCTCCTCTAATTTTTAGCAATGGCATTACCACAATTGCCACACTTTTATTTTGGCAATGGTGCCCTCTATTTCGGCAATAACATTGCCACAAACTAATTACAAATTTTTTTTCCTCTATTTGGGCAATGATATTACCATAAACTAATTACAAAATTTTTTTTTTATTGTTTTTTTCTATTTCGCCATTACCCAAATAGGAGGAAAAAAAAATTTTTTTTTCCTCTATTTCGGTAATGCTGTTGCCACAAATTTTTTTTCGCTGGCATTGCCACAAACTAAAGTTATTTAATTTTTTCTCCTCTATTTCGGTAACGTCATTGCCGCAAACTGAACGCAAAAATTTTTTTTGGAAAATTTTTTATTTTTTGCCTCCAATTTCGGTAATAGCATTACCGAAATAGGAGAAAAAAAAATTCCCCCCCCCCCCCTATTTCGGTAATGCCATTACCGAAATAGGAGGGCAATTTTACCCTCCTATTTCGGTATTGGCAGTACCGAAATAGGTAGGAAGAAAAAAAAAAACAAAAAAAACAAATGTTGCCCCTATTTTGGTATTGGCATTACCGAAATAGGATGTGAAAAAAAAAAAAAAAAAATTGGCTCCTCTATTTCGGTAATGCCCTTACCGAAATAGGAGGGAAAAGTTTTTTCGTCCTATTTCGGTAAGCATTACCAAAATAGGATAGGATGAAAAAAAAAAAAAAAAAAATTGGCCCCCTTATTTCGGTAATGCCCTTTCTGAAATAGGAGGGAAAAATTTTTTCCTCCTATTTCGGTAAGCATTACCGAAATAGGATAGGATGAAAAAAAAAAAAAAAAAAAATTTGGCCCCCCTATTTCGGTAATGCCCTTACCGAAATAGGATAGGATGAAAAAAAAAAAAAAAAAAAAAATTGGCCCCCTTATTTTGGTAATGCCCTTACCGAAATAGGAGGGAAAAGTTTTTTCCTCCTATTTTGGTAAGCATTACCGAAATAGGATAGGATGAAAAAAAAAAAAAAAAAAGGGTTGTCCCCTATTTTCGGTAATTGCATTACCGAAATAGGGGGGCAAAAAGTGTTTTTGGAGCACCCTCACCCGAGCACACCAACGGGTTTTCTCTTTCCAACTTTTTGATTGAATTTCGACAACAGTGTTACCGAAATTCACTCTCTTTCCTCAAAATCCCAATTAACTTCAAACAGTGCCTAAAACGCAAATATACTTTAAAAAGAACAATATTTAGCCAAAAGACTCCATTTTCCTCCTCTGGATTTGGCTATATATTTGTTTCATAATTCTTCGCTCTAATATCATTTTCTATCTAATTTTCACCTTCTTATTTTTTCACTTCAATAGTCTTAAGCGATCTCTTTCTTTGAGTTTGGTAAGGGTCAATCTTCCTCCACCATCATCATTAAATCTAGCCTTATACCTCGATGGTAATTTCCTTCATTCAAAACTCATAGTATGTGAGTTGGTTCTACTCAATTTTATTGTGCGTTTTTTGAATATATATATATATATATATATATATAAAATATTTTACTTTGTCTTATTCTTGTCGTATTATAATTTTATATTGTAGATGGTGTTTCTTTTATTTGTAAATATTTACAATCATAATTACTAACTAAATTATTAACTTGGATATCAAAATCTTAAGAGAAAAAATTAAAAAGAGAAAGTAGAGTAAAAAGATTAATTGAATCTCAAATATGATTTCTTGTTAAAGCTTTTTTTTTTTTTGGAATCTTTTCTTCTTAAATCTATTATAAGGAAATCGAAAATAAATCAAAGAAAATTTATATGACGTCTTGCGAATAAAAAAGTAATTCATCAAAAAGATTTAGAAGATAATCAAATCATACAACTAAAAGATAAAATTGAAAATAATTATAACAATATTCAAAAATGTACGATTATTATTTTTAATATTATTTTGATATGTATATATCTTTTATATCAGATATTATTGAAAAACAAGTGTTATCTTTTTTTATCCAAAATATTTTTTTTTTTTTGAAAAATCAAAATGTATAAAGTGCTACTTAAAATTATTATGTTACAAGAAGTTTAAACGGATTACTTATATTATTAATTAAAAAATATTCAAGCCTACTCCGAGCGCATCTTCCATTAGATGGAGAAGGTTGGTTGAGATAGTGCCAGGACCTCTTTAGCCACCCCAAAGGCTACGCAATGAACAAAAATAGTCCCCAATGATAAGCCACAAGGTGGCAGCCTTCAAGACTCATTTGGCATTACATATAACTATTGGATAGCTCAAATATTACTTGTATTGTCTGAATTATGATTAAGTGATTAAATTCATCATCTCTCAATAGCTTAAACTTTTAAAAGAATAATCGGTAATTTAATGTGAAGATGTTTTCTTCCAATGTTAATCAGATGTTATGTAAAATCAAATAAATAGACTTATATTTGTGTATAATTTTTGAAGTAGGAAAAAAAAAAACATTATATGTAGTTTAAACTTTTTTTTTTCTTTCTTAAAGAGTGAAATCGGCTTATTTTTATATTTTATAATAAGCATCATATATAGAAGAAAAAAGAAATCAAACAATAAGTTTGTACTCGATAAATGTCTATAAGAGTGATATCTCACTTTCTCATGTTTAATTAACTAAACGTCTATCGTAAATTTATTATGTAGTTCACAAGAGAGAGTTACCACGCCCAACTTGAGTGTAAAGTGAGGTTTTGGTGCTGCTGGGAAGCATTGGAAGAAGCCATTTGTTTGGTGGACGCAATCGGGTTGAATTGCGTGATCCAGAGAGCTAGAAAAGGCAAGGCTTGGCGAAGTCAGTTGGTAGCAGGAGCTTGGAGGGCTCGAGTACATGGGGTAGACTAGGCTTGGAGGGTCTTTTGTTATTCATATACTCTAACTTATTCTCTAGTGGATCGATTTACAGCTTGGAGGGCGGCGGAGAGGTTTTACGCCGAGTACTTTGATTTCCTCTTCGATAACACATCGGTGTGTTATCTTGTGTTTGCATTCTTCTTCCCTACTCTTTTAGCTTTCATTTTACTGCTGTGTTTTATTGAATATGGCTTAGAGTCATTATATTGTTTATCTACTCGCATTTACTCTATTCCGCATTTAGTATAAGTTAGAATAAAATCAATCGAGCCATAATCTTTAATTTGGGGGTTTAAACAGCTTTTGTGTTTTTAACACATTTTCGAGCTTTCAACTTGGAAACATAATGGACATACTTGGACCAATTGTAGGTTTGTAACTTTCTACTAGTGACATTTCATTTTTCCCTTACTTAATTCTTGAAGTGCTTCATGCCTTCTTCTTCCTCTTTCTCTTCCACCCATATCTCCTCTTTGGCTACCATGACCTAGACCTCAGTTGTAGCCTCTTTGATCTCTTTGTCTCCAATATCTAGCTTCTCCCTATAGTCCTTTAAAGTAAGCTTCATTTGTCATAATTCTATGAGTTCATCGTCAAGGATTCTAGGTCTCCAGTATCTTCGATAGCCACAATGTGTTCAAATTCATTTTAACTCAAAAGAGAAAAGAATCTTCTTATATATACAAGTATCTTGAATATCTTCACCATTTCTTTTCCTTTGATTTAGGATTGTCAAGGCTGTCACCATAGTAAAGTAGTTTGAAATTTACTCAAATTCCTTCATGTGAAGTGATTCGAATTCTCCTTATAATGTTTGAAATTGAATTTTCTTCACTTTCTTAAAGATTACTGTAAATATAATACCTTGAGCAGACTCCTATTTATTAGTAATTAATAAAATATGCGGATAGTATGTAAACTCAAAAGCTTAAGCCTATGAGTTTGAGCTCAATTATGTTATATTAATTAATCACTTTTTACCACAGCACACTCTTGGTGCAATGGTCACTCCACAAGTATATATGCTTGTGGGGTATGGGGGGCAAGGATCAGGGTTTAAGTCTCTAGGAGGGAGCTTCACACACATATACACTTAGATTAGGCTAGAATAGAATTTTTATCTTGTATATATAAAAAAAAAAAAAAAACTTCTTTATTATTGTTAGTATTATTCAATAGAGGACTTCATTCAACATGTATGCCCAATGTTCTCCACAACATGTGTGAGTCATTGCCTTTCTATGAAGGGTTTGCATGATAGCCGAATGAAAGATGAGCTTTGTTAGGACATATGTGTTTTACTTGTTAGGACATATGTGTTTTACTTGTTAGGAACATATGTTATTATTTTATGTAATTGGCTAATCCTTTGACAAAACGCACTTTACTTGTATTTGAGTAGATCTAGGTGTTAGGTTCTAAGAATTAGGAACTAATGTATTAGAACTTCAATTTGTATGTTGGCAAACCATGATCAAAACAATGTTTAGTCTTGTGTTAGACTTGCTCAAAGTATGGGGTTTTATGTAAATTTGGAATCGAGTTTACTGCAGAATTCACTGTTAACTTTCTGCCTGACTCGATCGATCGAGAATTAGACTCGATCGATCGAAAATCGAGCAGAACGTTTTTCTGTAGAAAATTTCCAACTCAGCCCAAGCCCATTTAATGTATAGGGTTTTATGTTTGCCCGAGGTATAAAAGGGAAAACCCCAGCCACGTTTTTGGAGTTTTGAATGCTGTGTTTGTGAATCTCATTATGAGATCTAGAGGTGTTTACCTTCACATACACTTAGGGTTTACAAACTTGAGATTCATGTCAAGAGCTTTGTAAATCAATACAGTTGCAGAATCAAAAGAGCTAAAAGATATACAAGCAAGTGCGCTTGTGATTTGCTGAAGAATTCAAGGAAAGAAAGAGTCCGTGGATATCGGAGCTGTCACGTGGTCGTGATAGTAAGTTTCCTACAGGCAGGTAGCAATAGGATGTTAGTGGTCTAAGTCTTATTGTGTAAACTTCGATTCTTTCATAGTGGATTCAGTTTACCTTAAGGATAGCTAGGTTAAATCCTCCCCAGGTTTTTACCGATGTGGTTTCTTGGGTCATCATATCATGTGTTATTTATTATTCCGCACTTTTACATGATTTGATATATTTGTGATAACCTAGATCTGTTTAAATTACCTAAGTTAATCACTTGGCTAATTCTCTAGGTTAATCTGTTTTGGTTTTAAGGGGTCTAAACGAACTAACAAGTGGTATCAGAGCGGGTTGCTTTTGTTTTCGATCTTTTGATCTTTGAGCTGATCCTTGACTCCTGTTGTCATGGAACACGGACACTCTCTTGTTGTTCCACCTCATTTTGATGGAAACAATTATGCTTACTAGAAAGTAAGGATGAAAGTATTCCTGAAATTCATTGATGAGAGAGTCTGGAACTCCGTTGAGTACGGATGGGAGAAGCCCACTACTCCTGTGAGTGAGTGGCAAACTTCTCAAAAGGAGGCAGCTGCTTTCAATAGCAAGGCTATGAATGCTATTTTCAATGCTGTTTCCATGGAGGAATTTAAGAGAATCTCTAATGTTGAGGTTGCTCACACTGCTTGGAATATCCTCCAAACTGTGCATGAAGGCATAAAGGCAGTTAAGATTAATAAGTTGTAGCAATTAACTACTAGATTTGAAAGCATTAGAATGAATGATGATGAATCTTTTGATGAATTCTATGCTAAACTGAATGATATTGTTAATTCTGCATATAATTTGGGTGAAATCTATGATCAACCTAAAATTGTTAGGAAGATTCTTAGATCTTTGACTGAGGAATTTAGACCCAAAGTGACTGCCATCACTGAAAGCAAGGATGTGGACTCTATCCCTGTTGATGAACTTGTAGGATCTCTTCAGTCCTATGAGTTGGACTTACCCAAGACAAACAAATCCAAATCAATGGCTCTTAAGTCTGTTGATGATGTTGAGGATGGTGGATTTGATGATGAACTCTCTGCTACAGAGATTGCCTATCTTGCCAAGAACTTTAGAAACTTTCTTAGGAACAATAACAGAAGGGCAAGAGGCAAAAACACTGTTGAACCTAGAAATTTTAGGAGGAATGATCCCATTAAGGTTAATAACACTGAAAAACCTAAAGAGAAAATAGGTCAACCTTCTAATAATTCTTTGGGACAATAATATTATGGATGTCAAGGGTATGGGCATATGAAATTTGAATGTCCTACATACTTGAAGTCTAAGGGTAAGGCTATGGCTGTAACCCTTAGTGATGATGAAGTTTCTGACAATGAATCCGCCAGTGATGAGGATGGAAACTTCATTGCTTTCACAGCTACTACTGTAGTAAATGAAAGCGTGTCTGTTGAAGAAAACCCTTCTGATGGGGAACTCTCTAAAGATGCAGATTTACAGGAAGCCTATAATAAACTTTGCAAAGTTGCTGCAAAGGATGCTATGAATGTTGATTTAGGCTTAAAGAAAATTGCATCACTTGAACTTGATAAGAAGAACTTACTTGTGAAATTGTTTGATGCTAATGAGCTTTTGAATAATGTGAAAACTGAGAACATGCTTTTGCTTGATAAAGTTAAATGTTTGGAACTTGAATTATCTGTTGCTAGAGAACAAACTAATAGGTCTGCAAGCTCCAAACTTGATCACATGCTAAGTGTTCAAAAGTCTCCCTCTGACAAGACTGGCTTAGGTTTTGTGGAAAGCATCTTTGTACTTGAATCTCATTCCACAAACTTTGTTCCCTCGACTGAACCTCCTTAGAGTGAGATTGTCATACCTTTGGTGAGTGAACCTGTCAAACCTGTAGATGTTACTCCACCTAGGAAGATTAGGGTTGATCTTCAAGCTTCTCATTATAGAGCTTCTACTTCTTCAAAGGGCAAATTGCATGATAAGCCTGCATGGGTTTGTCATTTTTGTGGAAAGTCTGGACACATTCGTCCAAATTGTTTCAGGTTGCAAGCTGCAAAGCGAGCAAATAAACCTAAAGTACCTGTGCCTCAAGCACAAGATCCTAGGGTACTTATTGGTGAATTGGTAAAGGCGTTAAACCTTTTTTCCAATCCTGGAGTTGGTCAAAATTCAAATGTGAATCATAACTCCAATGCAAGAGTTGCATCTAAAAAGTTTTGGATGCAAAAGACTCGACCTAACTAAGTCTATCTGACATGGTCCTTCTGCTTCATTGTTCTATTTTTTTGTGACCTTTGTTTCTAGGATTTGCATTGCATAACATTCATGCATTTCATTCTAGGTTCTTTATTGCTTTTGTAAAATAAAAAAAAAATAAATTTTTTTTTTTTGCAAATTGTGTTTTTGCTATATTTTCCTTGAATTTGAAGACAAGGTTGGCCAATCAATTTTACATAACATATGTATGTACCTTGTTTAGCTTTGATGCACTATTCGTTTTGCACTTTACTAGCTAAAGTTTTTGTAGTACTTGTTGTGTGGGAAGATGCTATAATTGTTGATCACATGATCTTGATTTTGAAGTCTTATGTCTTTGATTGTCGGACTTAAACTTATTGAGAAAGGCATAAATAACCATCTCACCACTGTTTATTAGCCAATCATAAACACCTTAGTGCATATCGTAAGATTTTATGCTCGAGAAAGTGTAGCACATGCACAAAAAGAACATAAGGTGTAGCCTCTATTAAAATTGGTGTGTACATTATTGGGCTATAATAATTTCACAATTCATAATAAAATTGGTGTGTACATTATCCCGGCTATATTATTAAGCTTCTAATCATTTAATTTGAATATTAATTATGAGGCAAATCAAGAAACTTACATGATTGCAAGCTTTTATTCTAGGAGATGTGGGAGTTATATGATGTAACTCTTTAAGTAAAAGTCTCTTTCAAATTCATGTGATGGATTTTGTAGAAATTGTGATTGATCTCTATGTGCATATCACCTCACATGTCTCTCAAGCTTATGCTAGTTGCACACACTACACAAGTTATTCTTTGCTAAACTGTGTACATGTTTTTGTGTTTTCTTTGGTCTGACCAACCAAGTTTGAGAATTTCTGGAAATTGATGCAGAACATGTTTGCTTGTTTGAGTTTTTTTTTGGGATATTGAGAGAAAATCTTGTTTTAGGAGATCTAGGTTGAATACATGTGGTTTTGGAAAACATCTCATCTCATACTCATGCATTTTTCTCATAAAATCTGATGCTTTGAGAAGCTACAGCACTGAAATTGGTTTGTTTTTCAAAAATTTGATTTTTCCAGAATTTCGATCGATTGAAACTGATTTTCGACCGATTGAAAATGTTTTAAAATCAATGGAAAAGTTTCTGGTTGACTCGATCAGTCCAAGCTTGATTTGGATCAATCGAAGGTGTTTTCGACCGATCGAATGTAATTTTCGATCGATCGAAAATCGGGATGAATGTTTTTAAAAAGGAGATTTCCACGTGATTTCTTCACTTTTTCAAAAACTTTTCACCTACTTTTTCTCCCTACCAACTGGTCAAAGCATTTTTGGGTGATTTTGTCGTTTTCCACCGATCTTTTTGCATCTTTCCTCTCTCCTAAGGCCGGTAAGACACTTTTGCCCCTCCTTTTGTTTTTATTTTCTAGTTTCATGCATTTTTCATGCATTTTTGGGTTATTTTCGGCATTTTGTGTTTTGGTAATTTTGGAATTGATTTTGGGAGTTTCTGTCTCAATTTAATCATGGGTTTTTGTGGGGAAACTGTCTACAAGCACTACAAGTGGTTTAATTTGAGTATTTTGGTGTTTTGTGAAAAATTTGAAAATCTAGGGCTTGAAATTGATGAAATTGGGGGTTTTGTTCAATTTGATTTAAATTGATAAAATTGGCTTGTTAGATTGATTGATTTGATCATTATATTGAGTTATTTAACTGTTGGGTTGATCAATTTATCAATTTGTTGTGTTTTGAAAAATTGGGTTTTTTCAAATTGGGTATTTTTGATAGAAATTGCATGCTCAAGCCAATTTTGTTAATTTGGATCATAATTGAACTTGTCACTGCATTAGTACATGCATCATTTTGTGATCATGCTCATGCATCATATAGAATTGATATTTTCTATATTTTATGCTGTGCCAACTTGCAGTCTGCCATTGGTTTTTGTTTTTGCTCTTCTCTTGCTGTGTCTATCTTTTCTCTCCTTAGCACCATGCCTAGGAAAACTAGAGCCCGTAGGACTTCTGACTCTTCACCTTCATTTGATAGTGATCGGTTTCCTACTGCCAAGAACCAAGAGACATATGAGACCCTTAATCTTAGGCGACACATTTGGGGTGAGCGTAGGGTCATATTAGATGAGGTTGATCCTGAGGTGAGACGTAACTTTGAGCGTCAGGGTTGGTTACCTTTACTTGATTTTGAGCATCCACCTCCTGCTACTTTGATTAGAGAGTTTTATTCGAACCTCTCTATCCATGTCTATGATAACGACACCTTGGTTAAGGTGTTGTTACGAGGTGTGGAGTATCGCATTACCCCTAGGGTAGTGTCAGATGCTCTTGGGGTGCCCATTGTTGATCATCCCGTTTTTCCCTATGAGGAGTCTCCTCCTCTAGATGATGTCATGTCTTACATCACTGGGTCTTCTATCCAGTGGGGTTCTGATCCTCGGATCACTTCTGCTGAGCTATCCGAGCTTCGCTATCTCTTCTTTAGGATAGCATATCATTCTTTGTGGCCCATTTCTCATCTCCACACCATTCCTATTGAGCGGTGTGTCTTTTTGTATGCGCTTGTTACTGATGCTCCTATCAGTTTTCCTCATTTGTTCCTTCATTCTTTGAACGAGGTTCATCGGTCTAGCTCTACGGCTCATGCTTTATTCTTTCCTATTTTTATTCATAGGATTCTCCTTCATCTAGGTCTAGATGATTTTCCTGCTTCTGAGCCTGTCCATATTATTGCTCCTATAGGTGTTACCTTTTTGAGGCAAAGGGCTGCTCAACTTCGAGCTAGCTCTAAGCGTCCTAGGGTAGAGCCTTCCGGTGTCACTCCATCCCCTTCTTCTTCTACAGATGCTCCTGCAGCTGGGACGTCTGCTGATCCTGTTGCTGCTGCTGTTGATGATGTTCCTCCACATTTTGATGAGGTTTCTGATCTTCGTCGGACCTTAGACACTGTCATGACCATTCAGGCGGCTCATGGTCAGCTTTTGGTGGACATCCTTGATGAGCTACGTGCTTTACGAGCGGATCTGGCGAGTTCTCGTCGTTCTCCTCCACCTCCGTTTGATGATGAGTGAGTGTCCTTTGGCAATTCGTCACAAAAAGGGGGAGTACATCTTGAGTACATATTGGAGAGTTTTGTAGAGGAGATCTTAGTTTTAGGGGGAGTTTTGAGCTTTTGTAGTTTTTTTGTGATACTATGGAGCTTGTGGAGTTATTAGATTGTATCTAGGCGCTTCACTTTGTATTTACATTTTTGGCTCTTGTTAGGAGATATATTTTGTGATACATTGGTTATGGATATGTTTCTTGTTTCACTATACCTCATTGCTTATTGATTTATATTTATGATGGTATTCATGATATATGTCTTTATTTTGTGTTATGTGAAATCAAGAAGTTCTTTTCTATATTCCTTGTTTCTTCCACACATGCGTTTATGTGTTTGTTAAGTGTTACAGGAATATATAGGTTGATTCAGTCGTGCTGCTGTCTACTTTGCAATTGTTAGATAGTAGTTAGGTTGAATTTGTTAAGTGGCTTTTTATTTTGTAATGGGTTATTTCAATTTGTAAACTTTGAGCTTTTATTAAGTCTGTGTTTTGTCACGGATTGCCAAAGGGGGAGTTTGTTAGGTTTTAAGAATTAGGAACTAATGTATTAGAACTTTAATTTGTATGTTGGCAAACCATGATCAAAACAATGTTTAGTCTTGTGTTAGACTTGCTCAAAGTATGGGGTTTTATGTAAAGTTGGAATCGAGTTTACTGCAGAATTCACTGTTAACTTTTTTCCTGACTCGATCGATCGAGAATTAGACTCGATCGATCGAAAATCGAGCAAAACATTTTTCTGTAGAAAATTTCCAACTCAGCCTAAGCCCATTTAATGTATAGGGTTTTATGTTTGCCATAGGTATAAAAGGGAAAACCCTAGCCACGTTTTTAGAGTTCTGAATGCTGTGTTTGTGAATCTCATTGTGAGATCTAGAGATGTTTACCTTCACATACACTTAGGGTTTACAAACTTGAGATTCATGTCAAGAGCTTTGTAAATCAATACAGTTGCAGAATCAAATTCATTAAAACTCGATAGCTGGCTTGACAGCTGCATTTATCAAGCTTAAGAAAGCCGTTTTTGTTTGACAAAACGTACTTTACTTGTATTTGGGTAGATCTAGGTATTTTTAATACTTCAAGAAATAAAATTTCAAGATCAAGTGTTAAAGTCATTCAAGTCTGTCCAAGAAACAAGCTAAATAGTGAAAATTCATTAACGCTCGACAGCTGGCTTGACAGTTGCATTTATCAAGCTTAAGAAAGCTGTTTCTGCCCATGTGCTCGACATCTGCTCGACAGCTCCTATCTGTCGAGGTTTAAGGAATTCAGAATTATGATTTGATTTTCTTGGGATCCGTGAATGTGTCTTTGGGCCTTCTTTTCTCATAACCATAGACATATAAAAGGATTATTTTTAGGGCCGTCAAAGTGTTCACAAGTTGCACAAGCATTGAGCAAAGTCTGTTCAAGCAAATTGTGACTGGAGACAAAGTTTTGCCTTAGTTCATCTCTTGTGAAGAAGTTGTTGTGTTTGTACATCATAGGGTTTTATGACCAAGCATTTTCTTGATCTTTATCGTCTGAATGAACTGAAGAACTTTGTAGCCAACAAACTTCTCTAGTTGGCGATTAAAGTTGCTTACTGGGATCCACAGAATTATTTAGTCACGTACTAAGAACCGTGCATCAAAAGAAGAAATTGTCACTACAGAACAAGTCCAATTGGGTATTGGGGTAAGGGTTCAACTATAGGTTGGTATAAGGTACTAGGATTCCTTTACTTGTAACTGCTTGTTATGATAATAATGGAATTTCGGGAGTAGTGACCTTAAAATCACTCGGTGGGGTTTTTGCCGTGTTGGTTTTCCCCATTCGTAAACAAATCACCGTGTCAATTTATTTTCCACTGCATACTTAGTTTAATTGGTAATTTGTTTGTTCTACCACGTTCATTGCATGTAATTGAACCTAATTAATTCACTTGGTTAATTAATTGGTTAATTCATCATAAGGGGTCAATAATTTTTTGACCTATCAAGTGGTATCAGAGCAGGCACACTTTGATTAGGTTTAATCTTTGTTGTGTTGATCCATTAACCCCTGTTTGTCATGGATAGAGGACAGTCTCTTAGCATACCCCTTTTATCAGAGCATGAAAGCTTTCTTACAGTCACTAGATGAGAAGGTGTGGCAAGCTATAGAGATTGGCTGAACCAAGCCAAAGGAAGCGCTAGCCGATTGGGATAATGCTAAGATTAAGGCGGTAAACTTCAACAGCAAAGCATTGAATGTCTTATTCAGTGCAGTCACAAACGAGGAGTTCAAGAAGATATCCTTCACTAAAACTGCCAAGGAAGCATGAACCATTCTCTAGACAACCTATGAGAGAACCAAGACTGTCATCGAGCTTCTACGAGCAATAAAATGATGGAAATATCGTCTAGATATTGCTTGGCGGGGGGCCATCTGGCGTGCAGCTTGGAATGGGAGGCAAGCTACAGCTATCTTGAATCAATCAATCAATGAAAAGAAACCGCTTTCCGAGGAATAAAAAGGGGGGACTCGCAGCAAGTAAGTGAAAGAAGAAACTACTAGTAGAATCAGCCATAGAGATAAAAGTTTTCTTTAATTTTGATAAGTTTGGAGTAAAATTTAGAGTGTGTACCACCTTCGCTTAATTCAATGACTTTTTTGTAAAGGGC
This sequence comes from Lithocarpus polystachyus, assembly GCA_033629205.1. Classification (NCBI taxonomy): domain Eukaryota; kingdom Viridiplantae; phylum Streptophyta; class Magnoliopsida; order Fagales; family Fagaceae; genus Lithocarpus; species Lithocarpus polystachyus. Next base: position 5,043,443 of record CM066165.1, read on the forward strand.
CCATGAATCTCAATGACCAAGAATTAGAAATTGACGCGGGAAGGAAGTTTTCCATACCCGGAATCTCACATAAACTTTCATTTTTATGAATTATTCATTCAATGAATTTCGAATAAGTCGTACCTTGCTCAGATCAATAAATAGAGGCAAAAGAACTCCTTCCTACGAAGTATTACAGCGGTCCCTCTATCTCTATGAGGCGCAGGACTTCAAAGCTATAGAGGCTCACTACAAGCTTTGAAGAGATCAAGATGGAGGAGGATGAGTCGTTTGATGAGTTCTATGCCAAGCTAAAGCACATAGTGAACTTAGCTTTTAATATTAGGAAAACCATTCCTGAGCTCAAGATTGTGAGGAAAGTGCTCAGATCTCTACCCAAGAGATTTCATGCCAAAATTACAGTGATTGAGGAATCAAAGGATATTGACAAGATTCCTTTAACAGAGCTAGTTGGCAATTTGCAGACCTACGAGCTGAGGTTAACAAGAATTGGCAAGTCGGGTAAGGGCAAGAGCATGGCTTTGAAGGCCAAGAGTAGTGACACTGATGAGTCTTTAGATGATGAAGATTCTAAGATGAAGTCCTACATTACAAGGCAATTCAAGAAGTTCATGAAGAATGCAAATGGAAAGGGCTTCAACAAGGACCGTAGGCAATCTAGTTCTTCTCAGTTCAAGAGTCAAGACAAAGGGAAGAAGGATGCTAGGGATGGCGGTTAATACACTACTCTCGCAGGACCTAAGTGCTTTGGGTGTCAAGGGTTCAATCACATAAAACAAGAGTGTCCTATATATCTCAAGAGCATTGGGAAGAGCAAGGAACTTGCTGCTACCTTGAGCGACACTGAGCCTAAAGATGATTCCAACAATGAGGATGACGGAATCTTGAATGCCTTCACTACCATTGTTAATCCTACTAAGGGGATTGTTGAAGATGTGGATGAAGAAGAAGAATTGGTAGAGTCCAAGTTTGAGAAGATGGATAATCAAGATGACATCCATACAGTCTATGAGAAACTATACAAGCTCTCTGAGAAACACGAGAAACTCTATAGGCTGGCCACCAAGAAGCTCAGTGATGTGGAACTTCATCGTGAAGAGCTTTTCACAAAGTTTGATAAAGCAAATCCGACTATTAGAGCACTGAGGTTTGAGAACAATTTCTTGGTTGAAAAGACCAAGAAGCTTGAAGCGAGCTGTTTCAAGTTAGAGCTCAATTGGAGAGGATTTCAAGTGCAAAGTTTAACGAGATGCTCAGCATTCAGAAATCTGCTTCAGATCGAACAGGGTTAGGGTATGGTCTTTCTTCCTCTAAAATTGCTTCTACTAGTACTACTGTTTTTGTTCCTCCTGCTAATAATGTTGAAATTGAGAACAATGTTGTTAAAAATGAATTAGCTAGTGAGAACTTAGACAAGGGTAAATCTATCTTAGGAGCACCCCCTAAACAGGATAAGAAAGATGTTAAAAACCCTAGGGCTAAGAAGGCTAACTCTTAAAAGCCTAAACAGAAGAAGCAGCATCTCTGTCATCATTGTGGAGTTACCGGTCACACTCGACCAAATTGCTATAAGTGGTTAGCCACTCAACAAAGTAATGATATGATCGCATCGGGAACTCAGAATTAGTTTCCACCTTCTTTTGCTCCCCTTAGAGATCTTCTCAAAGCCCTCGTGTTCTTTTCTAACTTGAATGGTTTTAATTCTTCCCCCTCACCTTCGATTCAAGGTTTCACTCAAAGGAAAGGTTCCTCTAAGGTGTAGAAGGAAAAACAAACTAAGTGTATCTATCACTTTTCTTCTCTTTATCCCCTTCCTCTTGTTTGCATTACTTGTGTGTTTTGCTCTTAAGTTTTGAGTCAGTCTAGTTTTGTTGCATTGCTTTGCTTAACATGTTTTTGTTTGTTTATTTTTCAGTTTCGTTTATTTCGTTTTTCATATAAAAATAAAAAAAAAATTGAAAAATCAGAAAAATAATTAAACAGTGAGTGTTTGTGTATATTGGTACTTGTGTACTTTGGATGGCCATTGAAACAAAGTTTTCTAAACTTTGTATCTTGTGTAGCTTAGATGAGCATCTCTATGCACAACTAAGCAAGTGAGCTTTGTGGCTCGTGTTTGTGATGAGTAAAATTAAGTTATCCTTTGTACTTAATGCTCGTGTCACTGTTTTTGACGGGTAGGACTAGAAAATTTTAAGAGAAAGGCATAAATAACCATCTCATCACTGTTGCCTACCAATCATAAAATGACATCTATATGCTTTGGCATAGCAAAAGTGCAATGTCAAAAGCTTAACATCATTGGGTATTTCTTTTCTCTCATATATATGCCCATGCATGGTTTGCTTAAAAGAAAATTATGCAAAGAAAAATTAAAAAGCAAAAAGATAAAAAAATGCTTTTAAATATGATTGCAAGCGTGTATTCTAGGAGATATAGGAGTTATAGGATGTACCTCAAAGGTGATAGTCCCCATCAAACAGTTATGTTTGTGTGTGAGTTAAAGTGATTTTCTCATATCTCAAATCGTCATGACATGTATACACATTTGCAATCTTGCGATGTTTTTCATACATAACACACAATATTCTTTGCTACTCTTGATACATGTGCAGGTACAATGTGATTTGGCCATCACAAGTTTTACATGTGTTAATATATGCTCACTAAACTATCTTAACTTATTTTTGGAATATAAAATTGGTTAGACTTGTTTAGTGTGTGTGTGTGTGTGTGTGTGTGTTTGGGATCATTGTGCTTAAAATTGTTGTTGAGAGATGATTTTAAGAGCTTAATATGTTGATTGGATCATTAGTTGAGTTGCATGTTTGATTGCATTTAAGTTTATGTTTTTCTCTTCTTAAAAAACTGTTTTAAAAGAAGCTAGCTCGATAGCTCCTCGACACCTCCTCAACACATAGCTATCTGTCGAGCTTCTTAGTTTTTTTTCTTATCGCAATCTTGACAGCTTCTCGACACCTGGTGGATCGATTGAGAAAGTTCCTAGAACCCTGATAGCTTCTCGACAGCTTGTGGATCGATCGAGATTTTATTCTTGCATCTGGTGGTTTGTTCCTCGACACATTCTCGACACCTGCATCTGTCTACGGCCAAAATCTCGACACCTCCCTCGACACATGGCTTGACACCTCTCGACACCTTCATCTGTCGAGATTTACTGAGGTTCTATATATTGGTGCAATCCGAATTTCATTTCTCTCGATAGCTATGTCTTTTCTCCTCTCTACTCAATCTCTCTCACTCCAGACCTCTACCTAAGTGATTTTCAAGCTTTTTCAAGGCTTTTTCTACACTTTGTATGTTTCTTCTCCTTCATTTACATGCATTTCATGTTTTGAAATCTAGGTTTTGGGGTTTTTGAAAAATTGATGAGTTTTTGAGAAATTTTTGGGATGGGTTTTGAAGATTTGATCTTAAAAACTTCATGCATTGCATTTCATGTGCATTATAACTGTATTATCATGTATTTAGTTGTGTGTTATACATGTTGAACAGCTTGTGTGCTGGTAGGATTGGATTGGACTGAGCCTATCATGCAATTTTTTTTTGCATGTCACATGTTCATGCATTTCCCATGCATACGTACTTTATTTTCAATATACTTGTTATATTTGAACTGTTTTGGAGCTTTTCTGATTGTCTCCTTCTCTCCCTCTGCTTCTGTATACATTAGTCGTGTCTATGGCACCTAAACGTAAGTTTGTTCCGTCCCGGAACCCTCTTCGTTCCGGGGCATCCACTTCTACTGACCCTACCCCCTCCTTTGTTCGGTTCCATGATGAGGTTGCCCGAAAGGACTTCTTAGAGAACTTCCATAAACGAGGTGTTCATTCGGAACGCCGAGTTATTTTAGCTGACTTCGCCAACACTGACCTACCCGATGTCATTCACAGTCAGGGTTAGGATTCACTATATGACATCCCGGTCACATGTCCATCCGTGCTGATTCAGGAGTTTTACTCCAACATGCATGGATTTGATTTTTCAGTACCTCTCTTTCATACTCGCGTTTGAGATACGCGCATAGTGGTCACACCGGAGTTGGTATCTGATGTACTCCGTGTACCGAGGGTAAAGCATCCTGACTACCCCGGTTGTGAGCGTCTGAGGACTGTGTCCAAAGATGAGATGATCTCTACTTTCTGTGAGCACCCTTCTGATTGGGGGTGAGTTTCAGTTCACATCATGTAGGCCTTTTGCTAAAGATCCTAGATTCTTAAACATGGTGATGACTTTTGTTTTGCACCTATTCTCTCACTACAACTCTATCACAGAGCCTCAAGCTCGATTTTTTTTTTTTTTTTTTTTTTTTTGTCCCTTCTAAAGCACCTCACTATAGGGATATGACTACCCGTGATAAGCTCATTTTTCCTTCAGCTATCATGCGAATTTTGAGTCATTTTTCTGTTCTTTTTCCCTCGTCCGACCATTTCTCTATCATGTGTGCCATAGACGCCACTACAGTTAAACGCGGCGAGGTGCAATTTCGATCGTGACAGACTTGGTCAGCAGCTTCTTCCTTCCGTTCAGCTCCATCCCGATTTGCTCCATCGACATCTGCTTCCTTCTCTTCTATGGGCGATGTGACTCTCGGGGACATCATGACGTAGCTTTAGCGCATGGATGCTTGCCTAGATACATTCTCTACTGAGCTGTATCAGGTGAACGTTCGTGTTGGCTGTATCGCACGGCGATAGGAGGTCATGGGTGGCTTCACTCCTGAGGCTTCTCCTTCACCTCTTCTAGTGGCTTCTGGTTCTGATGCTTCTGACACTAGTGATGATGATGATGCTTCCGATGGTGATGATGATGAAGATGCTAGCTCTACCAATGAGATGTCTACTTGACACTCTTCCCTTTGTCACTCGTGACAAAAAGGGGAAGTAGTTTTGGTATGAGAGTAGTCATACTTAGGGAGAGAGTTAGTATAGGACCATTTTGTTAAGGGGAGTGTTGATACCTTGAGGGATGTAGCAAGGACTACTTGTATCTTTTTCTTTTCTTTCTTTTAGAGATACATTGCTTATGTACCTTAGGTCTTGTGACCATTATTGACATACATTGCACTTATTTTCTTTATATGTTGATGTATATTTCTTTCACCTATCCTTACATGTGTTGTTTCTTTTCTCTCTTTATGCACATGCTTCTTATTACTTGTATGCAATCTATTATTTTTGTTTCACACTAAGATGCCTTGATGAGTTTTGTTTAAGTGTTTCAGAAATACAGGTTGTCAAAGTTTTCTTCCCATAAACTCTCTTCTTCCAAAATTTTTCAAGAGTTTGTGTTAGGATAGATTTTTATTGTATTCAACAAATGAATATGAGTAAAGTGATTTATGACTTCTCTCATATGTTCATTTGTTTGTTATGATTTTGTCATGGATTGCCAAAGAGGGAGATTGTTAGGACATATGTGTTTTACTTGTTAGGAACATGTCATTATTTTATGTAATTAGCTAATCCTTTGACAAAACGCACTTTACTTGTATTTGGGTATATCTAGGTGTTTTTAATACTTCAAGAAACAAGATGTCAAGATCAAATGTTAAAGTCATTCAAGTCTGTCCAAGAAACAAACTAAATAGTGCAAATTCATTAAAGCTCGACAGCTGCATCTATCGAGCTTAAGAAAGCTGTTTCAGCCCGTGTGCTTGACACCTGCTTGATAGCTGCTCAACAGCTCCTACCTGTCAAGGTTTAAGAAATTCAGAATTCTGATATGATTTTCTTAGGATCCGTGAATATGTCTTTAGGCCTTCTTTTCTCATAACCCTAGACATATAAAAGGATTATTTTTAGGGTCGTCAAAGTGTTCGCAAGTTGCACAAGCATTGAGCAAAGTTTGTTCAAGCAAATTGTAACCGGAGACAAAGTTTTGCCCTAGCTCATTTCTTATGAAGAAGTTGCTGTGTATGTGCACCATAGAGTTTTGTGACCAAGCATCTTCTGGATCTTCATTGTGTGATGAATTGAAAAACTTTGCAGCCAACAAACTTCTCTAGTTGGTGATTGAAGTCACGTATTAGGATCCGCGTAGTTGATTAGTCACGTATTGGGAGCCATGCATCAAAAGGAGAAATTGTCACTACAGAACAAGTCCAATTGGGTCTTAGGGTAAGGGTTCAACTGTAGATTGGTATAAGGTACTGGGATTCCTTTACTTGTAACCGTTTGTTGTGATAATAGTGGAATTTCGGGAATGGTGACCTTAAAATCACCCGGTGGGGTTTTTGCCGTGTAGGTTTTCCCCATTCGTAAACAAATCACTGTGTCAATTTATTTTTTGCTGCATACTTAGTTTAATTGGTGATTTGTTTGTGCTACCATGTTCATTGCATGTAATTGAACCTAATTAATTCACTTTGTTAATTAATTGGTTAATTCATCTCAATGGGTCAATACGTTTTTGGCCCATCAAGCTTATCATGATTAGCGGTATCCTGATAGACATCAATAACAGATGTGATAAAATGAGAAGGAAAATCAATAGTAAGATCCTCCATCAAAGAAAGAAGAAAACGAGCACGCGGTTCAGTGATGAAGTTATAGTGAGAAAATGGTGTGAGAGTGAATGTTATCACCATGTTAAGGAATCTTGGGCCTTTTACAAAACCCAAGCATGGAGTGTTTAGCTTACCACCCCATATGGAAGGAGTCCCACAAAAATGGGAGATGAGTTCGTCTCTAGACACGGTTTGGAGACGATCACAACCAGGGTAGTCAGGATGCGCTACCTTAGGGACTCGTAGTATCTCGACAGCAAGATTCGGGGTAACAACTATACGTGTACCTTGGAATCGTGTAGTGAACTAAGGTACAAAGGTATCAATGCTATTTATATATTGGAGTAGAACTCCTGTATAAACATGACAGGACAACGAACGGGTTTCTCACATAGAGATTCCCATCCCCGAGTCTGAATGACATCAGGTAGCGTAGTGTCGGAGAAATTCAATAGAATGACTTGGCGTTCCAAATGAATGCCACAAGCGTAAAAGTTCTCAAAGAAGTCTGTCTTGGCCTTCTCATCACAGAACCGGATGTGAGATGGAGCAAAAGGAAGAGACAAAGAGGATGACCCGAAACCTTGAAGAGGGTTTTAAGCCGGAATGGATTTTCTCTATTTGGGTGCCATAGAGAGGTTCTATTCGAGAGAGAGAGAGAGAGAGAGAGAGAGAGAGAGAGAGAGAGGACTGAACAAAACACAATCTCAAACCATAAAAAGAGAAAATGAGAAGTGTGTATGCATGAAAAGTGCATGAACATGTGACATGAAAATTTAAAAGCATCATGGGTAAAACCCAATCCAAACCTAACAGCACTCACGTCAATAATCAAGCACACATCTAACAAATGCATGAAACATTGATATAATGCTAATGGAATGCAATGCATGAGCATATAGCAACAACATAATAACACCCAACCCAAAAATTTCAAGAGAAACTCAAAAACCCCAAAAATTTTGAAAAACCCCCCAAAACCTAGATTTAAATGCATGAAATGCATGAAAATAAAGAGGATTAGAACACTTACCAAGTGTTTGGAGCAAGATCTAGTCTAAAAATCACTTGGGTGTGAAGATTCGAGTGAGAGGGAAGAGTTGGGTTGAGAGAGAGAGATTTTTATTGAGAAAGAGAGTGAACAAAGAAATCTAAATCGCGCCTAGCCTTTAAATAAAAATCATAGCTTGATAAATCGAAGTTTCTATCAAGTATCTGTCGAGCATTAAATTTCGACAGATGTGAATCTTTTGAGGAGCTATCAAGGATCTGTCGAAGACAAAAGAAAGGTTTTGATGGATCGAGAATCTGTAGAGAATCTATTGAGCAAGCAAAGAGCAAAGAAATTTGGCTCGATGGATTGAGGAAGTTGTCGAGCTCTTGTCGAGACGAAACCCAGAATTCTCGTTAGATTGAGAAACTGTGAACTTTTATCGAGAAGCGACCCAGAAATCTTGATGGATCGAAGATCTGTCGAGATTCTATCTAGAAGGCAAAGAGCACAGGAAAATTCCTTGATGTATCGAAGATCTATTGAGGTTTCTATCAAGGCTAAAGAAAGAAGCCGATAGAAATGGAATCTGTCGAGGATCAGTCGAGAAGATGTCGAGCTTGAAGAAAAGGAGTTTTTCATGGAGGAAAAACACAAGGAGATAAAAGCAACAAGCAAGCAACTCAACCAAGGATCCAATCAACATGTTAAGCTCTCAAAACATCTCTCAGCATATATGCAAGGCATTCATACATCCAACACACACACACACACACACACAAAACAAGTCTAACCAATTTTATATTTCAAAAACAAGTTAAGATAGTTTAGTGAGCATTTATCAATACATGTGTTTCTTGTGATGGTCAAATCTTATTGTACCTGCATATGCATCAAGAGTAGCAAAGAATTTGCGTGTTGTGTGTGAAACATAGCAAGAGTGCATAAGTGTCTCATATTATGAAGATTTAAGACATAAGAAAATCAAATACACTTACACACAATCATAACTGGTTGATGGGGACTATCACCTTCGAGGTACATCCTATAACTCTCACATCTCCTAGAAACATGCTTACAATCATATTAAAAGTATTTTAATCTTTTTGCTTTTATTTTTTCTTTGCAATTTTTTTAAGCATAGCATGTATGGGCATATAGGGGAGAGAAGAAATACCCATTTATATAAGCTAAAACATCCCAATTTTGCTGTGCCTAGGCGCACAGATATTATTCATGATTGGCGGGTTTTAGTGGTGAGATGGTTATTTACGTCTTTCTCTTAGGATTTTCTAGTCCTTCCCATCATAAAGAGTGATATAAGCATGAGATATAAGAGATCATCATAATCATACTCATAACAAACACAAGCCACAAAGCTCAGTTGCTTAATTGTGCATTGAGATGCTCATCTAAGCTACAAGAGATACAAAGTTAAGAAACTTTGTTTCAAATGCCATCCAAGGTACATAAGTACCAAAATACACAACACACACTATTTTTGTATTTTTCTGATTTTTTAATTTTTTTTAATTTTTATGAAAAACAAATAAAGCAAAACTGAAAACAACCAAAACAAAAATATTAAAGAAAACACACAAAGCATAAAACTAGACTAACTCAAAAGCTTAAAAACAAACAAACATCACATGCAAGAATAAAAGAGAGAGGAAGTGACTTAATCACTTGGAGCCTTTTTCCTTCCACACTTTGGAATTGGAGGAAGGACCTTTTCTTTTTGCGAACCTTTGATCCTGAGGTGAGGGGGAAGAATTGAATCCATTAAGGTTCAAAAGGAACATAATGGCCTTAAGAAGATTTCCCAGATGAGCAATAGAGGATAAAAACTGATTCTAGTTTCCAGACGAGAGCATACTATTGCTTTCTTGAGTGGTTAACCACTTACACCAATTTGGACGAGTGTGCCCTGAAGCTCCGTAGTGATGACAGAAATGCATCTTCTTTTGTTGAGACTTTTTATTATTGTCTTTCTTAGTTATAGGGTTCCTAGTTTCTTTTCAACCTTAGGGTTTTCTCCTTAAATAGATTTGTCCTTGTCTATGTTCTCACTAGCTATTTCATTTTTAGTGTCAACATTCTCAGAAATATCATCATTAATAGGTGAGACAAACACAGTTTTACTAGAAGAAGCAATGTTAGGAGATATAGAGAATTCATATCCCAATCCAGTCTTGTCAGAAACAGATTTCTGAAAGCTCAGCATCTCGTCTAGCTTTCCACTGGAAGTCCCCTCCAATTGAGCTCTGACTTGGAACAGCTCCGCTTCACGCTTCTTTGTCCTTTCAGGAAGGAAGTTGTTCTCAAACCGCAAAGCTCCAATGGTTTGATTTGCTTCATCAAACTTTGTGGTGAGCTCTTCTTGATCAAGCTCCACATCACTTAGCTCCTTGGTGGCCAGTCTATACAGTTTCTCATACTTTACCGAAACCTTGTATAATTTTGCATAGGTTGTATGGATGTCATCCTACTCATCCATCTTTTCAAATTTTGACTCCACCAAGTCTTCTTCTTCATCAGCAACTTTTGTAATCACTTCAAGAGGATCGACTGTAGCGGTGAAGGCATTTAGAATTCCCTTATCATCACTGTCATTGGACTCAGTTTTAGCTTCAGTGTCACTCAAGGTTGCAACAAGTGCCTTGCTTTTTCTAGTAGCCTTAAGATATGTTAGGCATTCCTATTTCATATGCCCAAAACCATGACAGCCAAAACACTTAGGACTAGAGGGAATGGTGTATTGACCACCATCTTTAGAGTCTTTCTTCCCTTTGTTCTGACCCTTGGATTGAAACGTATTTCCTTACCATCGGTCCTTATCTAATCCTTTCACATTGGAATTCTTGATGAACTTCTTAAATTTCCTAGTGATGTAGGATTTCATCTTTGAATCCTTATCTTTAGAGGATTCATCCTTCTCATTACTTTTCGTCTTCAGTGCCACATTCTTTCCTTTGCTTGCTTTCCCGAATCTTATCAACCCTAGTTCATAGGTCTGCAAGTATCCAATCAACTCTGTCAAAGGAATAAAGTCAATATTCTTTGATTCTTCAATGGCAATGATCTTGGCATGCAATCTTTTAGGCAGAGACCTTAGCACCTTTCTTACGACCTTAGGTTCGGGAATAGTTTCCCAAAGATTAAAGGTTGAGTTAACTATGCCCTTGAGTTTGGCATAGAACTCATCAAATAACTCATCCTCATCCATCTTGATCTCCTCAAAGCTTGTAGTTACGGCCTTAGTTCCTTCATAAGTCATCTGGAGAATGGTTCATGCTTCCTTTACAATTTCAGTTAAGGATATTTTCTTAAACTCCTCATTTGTGACCGCACTAAAAATGGCGTTCAATGCTCTGATGTTGAAGTTTGCCACTTTGATCTTTGCATCATCCTAATCAGTCGGTGCTTCATTTGGCTTAGTCCAGCCAATCTCCACAGCTTGCCACACTTTCTCATCTAAAGACTGCATAGTTAGTGCCATCAAATAAAGGTGGAATAATTAGAGATTGTCTTTTATCCATGACAACAGGGATCAATGGATCACACAGCAATGATTAAAACCTAATCAGAATGTGTCTACTCTGATACCACTTGACAGGGCAAAAATATATTCACCCCTTGCAAATTAATTAATTACCCAAGTTAATTAATTAGGTTCAATTACATGCAATAGCATGGTAGCACAAACAAATCACCAACTAAATTAAATGCAACATAAATTAAAATTGACATGATGATTTGTTTACGAATGGGGAAAATCACCCAGGCAAAAACCCCATCGGGTGATTTTAAGGTCACCACTCCCAAAAATCCACTAATCAACAATCAAGCGATTACAAGTAAAAGGAATCTTACCAACTATCCTTGGCCTATCCCAAATTACCAACCTACAGTTAAATCTTCACTCCAATACTCAATTGGACTTGATCTTGTAGTGGCACTCTTTCCGTTTAATGCACAAATCTCAGTACGTGACTAACCAATGATGCATGGATCCCAGTACGTGACTAACTCCAGATTGAAGAAAGTTGTTGGCTGCAAAGTTCTTCACTTCATACACAATGAAGATCAGGAAGCTCTTTGGTTACAAAACCCTTTGGGTCGAAAATCAGATCTAGAAATTTTGATTCCGTAAGTCTCGACAGAAATAGCTTGTGTCAAACTTTTGTCGAGCTTCAACATTAAATCTCGATAGAAAGAATTTTGTCGAGACTTCTGTTGAGCTTTAGCGAACAGCTTTTTCTTCACTTGTTCCGTGGTTAGATCTTTATGGCTTTAACACTTGACTAAAATTCTTGTTTCTTGAAGTACTAAACCCATCCTAGATTTACCCAATTTCAAGTAAAGTGCATTTTGCCAAAGGATTAGCTAATTACATAAAATATGTCATTAACAGAGGAAACAAAATCTAATGCTGAAAGGGAGGATTCAAATCAGGTGTATGCTGAAAATCCTTAGGAGAAAGAAGATGTAGCTGAAGCTACTTCCAAATCCTCAGGAGAGTGAAAGCACTTAGACAAAATTTGATCCATTGCTTTCATTGGTTTCTCCTAATTTGAGAGCAACCTATTCTCAACTACTCTCAAAATATCTCGAAACCATGAAGGACACTAGCAAATGGACCTTGTCACTTAGGGGCTTTCTCTTACAACAAATTGGGTCTATCATATCCTAATTGTAGTTAAAGGGTAAAAAGGATTGTCTGGCTCTTCCCCTTGACGATTTCCTTTCCACACTAAGTGAGGTCGATGGCCTAAGTGTCAATGTTGGCTGGTTAAAGAGTCGTGTCACTGCATTGAGAGACTTAAAGAAGGTGGACCTTCTGTTCATGCTTCCTTGTCCTCACTTCGTCAGCTGAGAGTTAAAGAAAACTCTTGCATCGACAAAGCAAAGGAAACATAATCAGCCTTACAGGTACGCAGCACTTCAATCACTCAGCTCCAAGAATCTATCAACAAACTTCAAGCGGAATTAACATCCCAGTAAGAAGCAGGTTCTACCCTTCAGACTCAATTAGAAGGTGTCATTGCAGAACGTAACTCTTTGAAGAAAGAGATTGAGAAGTTGGAATCCAAGCTAGGAGCTCTAAGTGATCCAAACTTCTCTCTTGAAAACTTTAGTTCTCTCACAAACGTTATCTAATTTTCAAGTTGTAATATTTTGTGGCCTTGAAAGGCCGTGGGGTTGTATTATAAACTTTACTCTGCTTTCTTCCGTTAAGCTATTTAGACTTTGCATATGTATTATGAACAATAGCATATGAAATAGCTGAACATAAGATTTTGTTTATAATAGTATGAGTTTTGTAGAACACAATATCAGTTTGAAATGATGGCCATAAAAATATGTTTTTAAAAGGTTAAGCATGTTATTTCTTAAGGTGAGCTCCGCTAAGAGGGCTATACGTCTTTATACATGCCTAATCCTTTTGCCAATAACGTCTTGTTGAATGTGCTTTTTCTACTATATATGGTCCTTCCCATTTTGGAGAAAACTTGTGTTTGACAATTCCAGCCTCTCCTCGCACATGCGGGGCAGTTTCCCAAACAAGTTCTCCCACTTGAAAAATTTTTCCCCTAACTTGGCCTTCATGCTAGCTTTCATATTAGCCTAGTAAAGGCGATTATGAGAGGTAGTATTATCACGCATTGCTTCCACAGCTTCCAAAGTGTCTTCTCTGGGTATCACTGCAATCTTTGCTAGCTTCACTATTGGCTTTATTAAATCTATTAGGATAACAACCTCGATGCCATAGACTAGAGAAAAGGGTGAAGCTCTTGTAGCTTGTGATTTGGCTATCTATGAGCCCACAGAGCTATAGGAAGCTCCTCTTTCCACTGCTTTCGATTCTCCTTAGTCATTTTTTTCCAATATCTTCAGTAATATTTTGTTAGAGGCCTTAGCTTGACCATTTCCTTGGGATAATAGGGTGTCAATGTCGTGTGAGAAATGGAGTACCATTCTGTTAAACGGCGTATATCCTTGTTCAGGAATGGTATGCCATTGTCAGAATTAATTTTGTTGGGTACCCCAAAACGACATATTATATTCTCCCTCAAGAAATTAGCCACTGAGCTACCTGTTGCCTTCTTCGTAGCCACAGCTTCTACCCACTTGGTAAATAGCTCAATGGCTACTAGTATTCATGTACATCCTTTAGAGAGGGGGTTTATAGGTCCTATAAAATCCAGCCCCCAGCTGTGGAAAGGATATAGAGCCACAGTTGGATGAAAACTTTAATGGCTGGTGTGTATTTCATCCCCTCACCTTTGGCATTCTTGCCACTTTTGACAAAGTGTTGAGCATCACTTTGCATTGTAGGCTAGTAATATCCTTGGTGTAAAGTCATTTGCCACAGTTTTCTCCTACTTGGTTGTCCTACTGGCTCTCTTTCATACAGGTTTGAGAGAACACCATTGACTTCTTTAGTAGGAATACATACCATCCACCTTCCTTAAAAGCTTCTCTTGAATAACTTCTCATCCACTACCTTGAACCTTGGTACATACTTCTTTAACTTCTATCTTTGTACCCGATCAGCAGGTAATACACCCTATGAATCTTCATCCAACAATCCGCCATTAAGCACTTCTGCTTGAGCTGAAGGAATGATAGAACAAGTTTTACAACTCCTACGCCCTTCCTTAGCATCATTGAACATTTCTGGCTAGAAATCCCTAGACTTTGTAGTCTTCTATACATGCTAACATCAAGGTTTACACCACAAATATGATAGTGTAACCTGTGCAATAATGTCAGTCCCTCCTGCCTCAAGACACACTACATCAGCAAACCTTCTACTCCCTTGAAGAAATAATTCCCCATTGATTTTGAGGAAGTCTTTCATAATTGCTGGTAACTCTAACCTAACGTACTTCCCTTGAATCATTGCTTTTAACAAGGGTTCCCACCAATCTTGAGGGAAGCACAGATCATCCTGGACCAACCCAAGTTGTTTCTCCACCCGAAGTGTCATTTTCTCTTTCTTCAGCACAGACTTAATGGCTAGGGCAGCTAGCGAGTCAGCAAGCTTGTTCTCATTTTGTTAACCACCCTATATTCTATGGAAGTAAAGTGTTCTATAATCCTCGACACTACATCTCTATAAGTAGCCAAACTAGGATTCTTTACTCCATAAATTCCTTCAACTTGCTTTATTACCAACAAAGAATTACCAAATATCTACAACCTTTTCATGCCTAACCTTTTGGTGGCCTTCAGCCCTACCAACAAGGCTTCATACTCTGCTTCATTATGAGAACAAGGAAAACGTAACTTATAAGCAAATGTATGTTGCTCCCCTGGTGACCTCAATACCACTCCCATCCCCCTCCCCTAAAATATAGATGAGCCATTGAAATACATTGACCACTCTTACTCTTCTGTCACCAAAACTTCCTGTTGGGGAGGTGAAAAATCACTTGTGCCAGAGAAGTTAGCCAACAGATCAGCCACTGCCTGGCCTTTAATGGTGGTTGGTCTTATGCATTTGATATCAAGGCACGACATCAGGATGGCCCACTGCGCCATTCTTCCCGACCATTGAGGGCAGGTTAAGAGATACTTTACAGGATTGCTCTTGGTCACCAACGGCACACCATGCCCTAAAAAGTAATGATTGAACTTTGACATAGCAAAGGCTAAAGACAAACATAATTTCTTAACAGTTGAGTATCTTAACTCTAATCCCTTCATAAGCCTACAAATATAGTACACTGGCTTCTCTATCCTTTTTTGATATTGAGCTAACAATGCTCCCAGGGACTGCTCCGTGTTGGCTATGTACAACAGGAGGGGTTTACCAGGTAAAGGGGCTGCCATTGTATAAGGATCCACCAATATCATCTGAATTTTTCTAAACACTTTTTGACATTGGTCACACCATAAAAAAGTCACTTCCTTCTCAGTGTTCATCATTAGAGGCTTCAAGATCTCAGCTAGACCTGGAATGAATCTTCTAAAATAAGAAACTTTTCACATAAAGCTTCTCAACTCCTTCAGAGATGTAGGCGGACTGGGGGCAGTTATTGCTTCAGCTTTTGTGGGGTCCAAATCAATCCCTCTGTCATGAACATGAAATCCCAAGAACTTCCCTGAAGATACCCCAAAGGCATATTTGGAAGGATTCATCCTCAAGTTGTGCTCCCTACATCTTTCAAAGACTTGCCTTAAATGCAATAAATGCTCAACAGATTCTTCCCTTTCACCACAAGATCATCAACATAATCTTCCACCGGCTTATGAAGCATATCACCAAAGATCAAAATCATAGTTCTTTGGTAAGTAGCACCTGTATTCTTTAACCCAAAAGGCATTACTTTACAGAAATAGCTCCCAAAAGGTGTTCTGAAGGCAGTTTTCGAGGCATCTGCTGGGTCCATAAAGATCTGATTGTATCCACTATAGCCATCCATAAAGGAGAAACATTCATGATCAGCTGTTGCATCTACCATAATATCAACATTAGGAAGTGGGAATTCATTCTTTGGACAAACTTTATTAAGATCCGAAAATCCACACTGATTCTTATCTGACTGACTTTCTTCTTTATAGGAACTATGTTGGCTAACCAACTTGGACATTCAATCTCCTCAATGAAACCTGCCTTTAAAAGTTTTTTCACTTCAACTTTTATCTTTTCCTCTACATCCAAATAGTATTTTCTTGGCAGTTGCTTCACAGGCTTAGCATTAGGATCCACCTTTAACTTGTGCATTACTAGGCCCAGACTCATACTTGGCATTTCTTAATAGCTCCAAGCAAAAACATCCTTGTAGTCTTTCAACAAAGTTATTAGCTTTCTTCTTTCAAACTCTTGCTAATTTTCACCATTCTTTCACCTTTTTCTCCATTATTCAGATCGATCTCAGTAAGTTCTTCTTACACATTCTTAGTAATGTCATTCATGTACTCAGGAACTTCTTTCACAGGCTCCTCAGCTACACAAACCTCTTCTAGCTGTTGTATCAGATTAAGGGAATTAGGCTCGCCATCCTCTTCATCCCATTCCTTTAACCATTAGAATTCATATACCACCCAACCATCAGGCGCAGTGGTTCTTCTTATCTTGGAAGGCCTTTCTGGCTCTACAACTTCACCATCATCTTCTTATTCCATTTGCAAAGCAATAGGATTAAAAGGAATAATTTTGTTCTCACCCTTAAGCTCATAATCTTGATATAAAGTTGCCTCAGCAAAATGGAGTTTTTCTCTATCAAAAGGCATCCTGGTGGCCTCAATAACCACTTTCCTATTCCTCTAAATAGCCTTCACACATTGATAATATGTGGAAGCCATAGCTTTGTATGCCTTCAGCCATGGACAGCCTAAGATAATGTGATAGGATGTACTCCCCTCCATTACATGCATGAGAGTGGGTGCTCGAATTGGCTCAACCCTAAGATCCAAAGACACATCCCCTAGAGTACTCTGCTATAAGGCTCTTATTCTGACTACCTGTAATGGCTTTGGAATGATTCTTTCTCTCAGAATACCCAAGGCATCAAATGTTGTGAAAGGCAGAATATTGGTGGATGCACCAGTGTCTATCAAGGCCCTTTTGATTCGAGAGGTTCCTAAAAAGGTAGTGAGATATAAAGGTCTGTTACCATCAACAACTCAGTTGGCTAGATCTTTACTAGAAAAGGTGATTGAATTTTTTGCCTCTTGGTATGCCACTTGCATCAAACTTCCTTCAACAGCTGCTACTTCATGATTCCTTTCCATCACCCTAGTCAAAGCTTGGGCTGCCTCTCGTCTAGCCATTGGCCTAAGACCTATTCCATTAAGAAAGGAATGTATCTTATCTTCCTACCAGATTCTCGCTACCATTTCTTCATCTACCAAAGGTGGAGGTGCTAAGCTGCTACTAGCCATGTTCTCTTCTTCTTCTTCCATGGGATCCTCATGACCTATGAAGAATGTCATTGCTACCTCTATTCTACGCATCCTTAGGTCAGCCTTCTTCCCAATTATGATAACCAAATCTCCCTTGGCTACCCTATCATGGAAGATATTCTTCAAAGCATAGCAATCCATAGTATGGTGATCACATCTCCTGTGATACCTACAATAAAGTGGATTTGCTTTTCTTCTTCTGTGGGCCCACGTTTGCATTTAGGTAACACCACTACACCATCTTTTAGCCAAAGTTCTAGGATGCTATATAACTCTTCAGTGGAAACAATAAAAGGAGGAGGAATGCCACCTTTCTCCCTCTTCTTACCCTTGACTATTTTCTTAGGCTCCTCTGTTACAGCAACTTCCACCTTCTTGCCTTCTATCTTCCAAGACTGTTTAGGCGTACTCACAACTTATGAAGTCAAACTTTTTGAAGGCTTCTTCACAGACATACTTGTTCTTCTCGAAGCCTTTACAAGCTAGAAATCTGGAGATTCTCTAAATAAGGCCGATATTCGTACAGCATACCCGCAATTTAAACATCCCTAGTCTTTCCTCCTCCACAGGGTCATAGCCCAGCAAACAAAAGGTTTCTGAACCTACGAATGTACTCCAACAACCCCTCAGACACCTTTTAACTTTCATGTGTAGATCTGACGTGAGCTTTTCCTCCAAAGCAAAGAACTTTTTCATGAATTGTGTTACTCAGAACCGATCCTAGTGCAAGACTAGTGTACTAAGTACAAGCACGGCTTTCTAATGACTTAGAAAACTTCCTGAGCCTTAACTCATGGTAATAGGAGTGAGCCGTCAACGCATCTACATACCGCCTGATGTGCTCCCTAGCATTCCCTGTCATGCCATCATACTTGGGAAAGACAGGAAAAGTGTAGTTAATAGGATAAGGTTTTCCAGCTATCTCTTTAGGATAAGGAGGCCTAGTATCAACATAAACAACACTCTCCAACTTCTTAGCTTCAAAAAAAATATCAGAAATATCCTCCATGGTCAAATAAGGAGATCCTTGAGGACTTTGACCACCTTGAGGAGCTTGAGGTATGGCTGTCTCCTAACGGGAAATTGGAATTCTGCCCACATAGCAGCCTGAGAACGCTGAAGGTCATCAATGGCAGCCATGATACCCCTACTTTCATGATGACCAGCCTAACCAGAGGACTCTATGCCTTCAGGGTGCATGGATATGTGATCTGTACTTGGTTTGGATCAGTTGTTTTCACTCACACTAGTCAATACCCCTATAGCTTTCTTCCTCGGAGGCATGGAGAAAGTGGCAACAAATAAAGGTATACAACCCAACAAAAACACACTTAAAAGGAAATAACCAGAGATCCTCAGCAAAGTCACCAAAAATGTACGTGCAAGTTAGATTTGAGCTTATATAAGAGAATAAAATAAGTTATCTAATAGTACATCAACACAAAAAAGCTTGGAAAGATGCTAGCTTTTACATGACACTAGAAAAAGAAGAAGAAAGTGATAGTAAGAACACAACGGACACAAAAATATACGTGGAAAATCTTAGAGAAGGGATGAAACCACAGTTTAATCAAGAATGGAATATTTATGTTCTGCTCAGATTGTATTATGTGTGAAAAGAGGTCACTCTTGTACAATAATGGTGTTCATCCTTCCTACCTTATCAACCTTCTACTCTCTTCTCTAAAATGTCTACTTGGGTTCTTGCCTAAAACTACAATTGCATGTCCCTCTTATAATTTGAGGAATATGGCTGAGTACAAAGATAGGTGTCAAGTCATCATTTCTCTATTTTTGACCTTTTCACAGTTGTGATGTTATTGGTTGACTAAAGGATAGGAATTGCGCCAACATGTATCTCTAAGGTGGTCCAACATGCATTTAACCAATAAGGGGTGTCTTCATAGCTTCTGACCTTAGATAGTTACTGTCTCCTTTTTTGTGAATACTTGAGTACCATGTCAAGTGCATATCTTACTTCCTTCCCACCTTTGATATAGACCAAGAATGGAATCCCTTAGCCAATGCTTCCTCTTCCTTTGCTCACAGCCGTTCCACATGTAAGGTCTAGATTCAACCACATGTGCATTCTCCCGTGCCTTAGTGGTGTTATGTACAGTTTTTATTTTGTATTTTTTTTTTATTGATGAATTTTTTTATATATTATTTTAATATATAGAATTGAAAAATAGAAGATGTGATGTACGGCGAATTGTAAACTGGTATATTAAATATAATAAAGTAGGCTTTTTGGTATGTCAAAATGGCATATTTATAAAACACCTAATAAGAATATTCTTAGGTAAGCTTTAAAACATTCTATTTACACCACTATGCACCCTTGGTGCGGTGGTCACTCCACAAGTATAAATGCTTGTGAGATGTTAGGGGCAAAGGCTAGGGTTCAAATGTTCAGAAGGGAGCTTCACATACATATGCACTTAGATTATGATAGATTATAAATTCTATATTGTATATATAAATAAATAAATAAATAAACATTCTATTTACACCTCAGAAAGTAACATGTTTGTTTTCTTGTAACTTTCGTGACATCAATACTATTGTCACGATGTCTAAATTTGAAACATTTTTTTTTACTTTGATGTCCAAATTAAAGTTAGGATCTTTTTAAAGTTACATGAACCTAGAGATATATTCTCGTGCATTACAAAATATTCCCATTGGCCCAAGAGGTTTCACAGGAATCCAATAGTCATTTCCTTTTGTATTGTAGGGATTGGTGTTGTTATTGTTCCCAACCAACTTCGAAATTTATGTGGGATTACTGGATGTGGCATTGGGCAAATCCGGTCGTGATCCTATTTTAAAAAACTTTTTTGCTAATCAAATGAGCTGGAAGAAGGATCTTCACAAAGACGAGGAAAGAATAGAGGATCATAGAAAGGTTTGGTAGCGCATTGCTTGGTTTTTAGGCGCAATCATTGGGTTTTTCGTTTTTGAATCTTTATTAGTGTTAGAACATATGTGATTCATGTTAGGAACATATGTCAATATTTATTTAATCGGCTAATCCTTTGACAAAACGCACTTTACTTGTAATTGTGTAGATTTAGAATGTGTTTTATACTTAAAGAAACCTTGTTTTAAGATCAAGTGTTAAAGCCATGCAAGTCTGTCCAAGATTCAAGTCAAGAAAGTGTCTGTCATTAAAACTCGACAACTAGCATCTATGGAGCTCAAGAAGCTATTCCAGCCCCGTGGCTCAACAGCTGCTTGACAGCCTCTCAACATATGCTATCTGTTGAGGTTTAAGAAAAACAGATTTTCTGTTCTGTTTTCTTGAGATCCGTGAATGTGTCTTTGGGCTTTCTTTTCTCATAATCCTAGACATATAAAAGGATTATTTTAAGGGCCGTCAAAGCGTTCCCAAGTTGCACAAGCATTGAGCAAAGTTTGTTCAACCAAATTGTGACCGGAGACAAAGTTTTGCCCTAGTTCATCTTTTGTGAAGAAGTTGCTGTGTATGTGCACCATAGGGTTTTGTGACCAAGCATCTTCTAGATCTTCATCGTGTGATGAACTGAAGAACTTTACAGCCAACAAACTTCTCTAGTTGGTGATTGAAGTTGCGTACTGGGATCTGCGCAACTGGTTAGTCACGTACTTGGGAGCTGTGCATCAAAAGGAGAAATTGTCACTACAGAACAAGTCCAATTGTGTATTGGGGTAAGGGATCAACTGTAGGTTAGTATAAGGTACTAGGATTCCTTTACTTGTAACCGTTTGTTGTAATACTAGTGGAATTTCGGGAGTGGTGACCTTAAAATCACCCGGTGGGGTTTTTGCCATGTAGGTTTTTCCCATTCGTAAAAAAATCATCGTGTCAATTTATTTTCTACTGCATACTCTAGTTAATTGGTGATTTGTTTGTGCTACCACGCTTATTGCATATAATTGAACTTAATTAATTCACTTGGCTAATTAATTGGTTAATTCATCACAAGGGGTCAATACACGTTGCCTATCAAGTGGTATCAGAGCAGGCACACTCTAATTAGGTTAATCTTTGTTGTGTTGATCCAGTGACCCTTGTTGTCATGGCTATAACCGACTTGAAGAGATCTTTGTTTTCAAATACATCTTGTTTTTCTAATCTCTATTTGGTTGAGTTTTTTAGAAAATACAAGTCTAAAAGTTATTTGAACTCTCTTATGATGACTATTGGAAAAGATCTCAGTTGGACTAAGAGGAATCTAGATTGTCTCAGAATGAAAATGTGTAAAGGAGTTCATCTAAGAAGAGCAAAAATTAAAGGCTTAGCTCAGAAAAGGCAAATGAGAGAAAGCACCATTCCCATGATCTATCATCTAAGCACACACAGTGTGTTTTATGATGAAGTCTACATTTAAAGTTATGGACACATGCTTGTGGTGCCTTGACAGCAGTTGCTCAAGGCACATGACTGGAGACCGATCTCTCTTCAAGGTTTTCGAGCCTAAGAAAGGTGGCAATGTTACTTTTGGTGATGGGAGCAAGTCACAGATTAAAGGGAAGGGAAGGGAAGGGAATTATCTCTCTATCTGGACTGCCAGACATTGCAAATGTTCTATTTGTAGAAGGTTTGAAGGTGAACCTGTTGAGTATAAGTCAGATATGTGATCAAAACTTCCTGGTATTATTTTCCAAGGGAAAGTGTCTTGTCATAGATGAGTCTGGAAATAAACTCATAAGTGGTGTTCACACTCTAGACAATTGTTATGGATTGGTCCCTGATGCTAATATTGTGTGTAATAGCATTCACTTGCCAAATGAAGATCTGTGGCATCAATGAATAGGACATGCTAGTTACAAACATCTTTACCATTGTATCTAAACATGAATCAATTCTAAGGATGCCAAAGCTTAATAGAATAAGCAATATGGTGTGTGGACCATGTCAGCTTGGGAAACAAACGAAAGCTAAGCATCTGGGCACTCAGACATCAGCCACATCTAGACCATTGAAGCTCCTACATTTGGATCTTATGGGTCAAACTAGAATCGAGTCTCTTGGTGGTAAGAGATATATCATAGTTGTGGTAGACAACTTCACTAGGTACACTTAGGTCATTCTTCTACAATCTAAGTCTGATGCTCCTGAGCACATTAAAGCTTTATACACAAGACTGCAGAATGAAAAGAGCTTAAAAATTGATCGAATTCGAACTGACCATGGTAAAGAATTCGAGAACTCATACATGGAGTCCTTTTGTACAAGATCTGGAATATCTCAAGAATTCTCTGCTCCTATTACCCCTTAGCAGAATGGTGTGGTAGAAAGAAAGAACAGGGTCATTCCAGAGATGGCCAGAGCCATGTTGCACAGTAAAAATGTGGCTAGAAACTTGTGGGGAGAAGCTGTTAACACTGCATGTCATACGGTTAATAGGGTGTATTTCAGATCCAGTACCAAGTAGACTCCATATAAGTTATGGAAAGGAAGGAAGCCGAATGTGAAGTATTTCAGAATCTTTGGAAGTACTTGTTTCATTCTCAAGGATAGAGAGAATGTGGAAAAGTTTGATTCCCGAAGCGATGAAGGAATATTTCTGGGCTACTCCTCCACAAGCAAGGCTTATGGGGTATACAACAAAAGAATCATGAAGGTAATGGAGACAGTGAATGTTGTTATTGATGAGTCTTCAGATTCTAGTTTTGAGAAAGGTATTGAGGAACTCCCTAAAGAAATTATTCCTCCTAATTCTAAGGAAGTTCAAGAAATTATTGAACAAGAACCTACATCTCCAAGTACTCCAGACACTCCCAGTGTTGTGGAAGATCCTACAAATATACCCACTTCACCAGATTTTGAATCCAATGAAGAGCAAGGACCTTCATCCAGGATTAAGCTAAACCATCCTCCAGAAGTTATTGTGGAAAATTTGAATGAACTCACACTAAGGAAACGTACGGTTGATAAATGTGTTGCTAACTTTGTGTCTTATTCTTGTTATTTGTCACAAGTTGAACCCACTAAAGTTGAGGAAGCTCTTTAGGATGAAAGTTGGGTTGAAGCGATGCATGATGAACTGCTTCAATTTCAGAGGAATGATGTTTGGACTTTAGTACCTAGACTAGAGGGTAAGCACATCATCGGTACAAAGTGGATATTCCGCAATAAGACTAATGAGGAAGGCAATGTGATCCGCAACAAGACTCGGCTTATGGCTCAAGGATACTCACAAATGGAAGGAGTAGATTATGAAGAAACATTTGCCCTAGTTGCCCATATGGAGTCCATCAGAATTCTTCTTGCCTTAGCATGTCATCTAAAGTTCAAGCTTTACCAGATGGATGTAAAGACTGCTTTCTTGAACGGGCTACTTAAAAAAGATGTCTATGTGGCTCAACCAAAGGGTTTCATTAATCCACACTTTTCGAATCATGTGTTGTACCTCAAGAAGGCACTTTATGGGTTGAAGCAAGCACCTAGAGCTTGGTATGATCGGCTCATATAATACTTGGTGTCACATGGATTCACACGAGGAAAGGCTGATCAGACTCTCTTCATAAAAAGGGAAAGTGGCGAACTGATAGTTGCTCAAGTCTATGTTGATGACATCATCTTTGGGTCAACCAAGGATGAACTTGCTCATGACTTCTCAAAACTCATGCAGGCCGAGTTCGAGATGAGCATGATTGGAGAGCTGACTCACTTCCTTTGGTTGTAGATCCGTCAACAAGATTCAGGTATATTCCTATCTCAATCTAAATATGCTAAGAATCTTGTGAAAAAGTTTGGTTTAGATTCTGCTAGTCCTGTCAGAACCCCTATGAGCCCGAATGTCAAATTCACTGTTGACTTGTTAGGTAAAAGTGTAGGCTCATCTCTATATAGAAGCATGATAGGTAGTCTTCTTTACCTTACTGCTAGTAGACCTGACATTAGTTACAATGTTGGAGTGTGTGCTAGATATCAGGCTAATCCCAAAGAGTCTCATATGACTACTTTAAAAAGAATTATAAAGTATGTCAAAATCATTGCTGAGTTTGGTGTGTGGTATAGGAAGGACACAAATGATGTCTTAGCTGGGTACTCTGACGCTAACTGGGCTAGGAATACTGATGATAAAAAAAGTACATCTGAGGATTGTTTTTATGTGGGAAATAATCTTGTCTCCTGGATGAGCAAAAAGCAAAAAGCAAAAAGCAAAATTTTATCTCATTATCCACTACAGAAGCTGAGTACATTGTTGTCGATAACTGTTGCACCCAACTCTTATGGATGCAAAAACTCCTCCATGATTAATGTATTTTTCAAGAGCATCTCACCATCTATTGTGACAATACCAGTGCCATTAACATCTCTAAGAATCCGGTTCAACATTCTAGAACTAAACACATAGAGATTCGACATCACTTCATTCGAGAGCTTGTCGAAGATGGCACACTTACTCTTGAGTTTATTCACACCGATGATCAAAAGGCTGACCTTTTCACTAAACCTCTTGACAGCAAACGTTTTGAATTCCTTCGTCAAAACATTGGTGTTATCTTCATAGAGTGATCTTCTCCTCATTTTCATCCTCCTCATGCTTTTGCATCTAGTTTTGTTGCTTTGCTTTGCTTATCATATTTTTGTTTGTTTATTTTTCAGTTTTGCTTTATTTTGTTTTTCAAATTTAAAAATTAAAAAAAAATTGAAAATTTTGAAAAATACAAAAACAGTGTGTTTTGTGTACATTGGTACTTGTGTACCTTGGATGGCCATTGAAACAAAGTTTTGTAAACTTTGTATCATTCGTAGCTTAGATGAGCATCTCTATGCATAATTAAGCAAGTGAGCTTTGTGGCTTGTGTTTGTAATGAGTAAGGTTAAGTGATTTCTTGTACTTAGCACTCATATTACTCTTTTTGATGAGTAGGACTAGAAAATCCTAAGAGAAAGGCATAAATAACCATTTCACCACTGTTACCCGCCAATCATGAAATAATATCTGTATGCTTCGGTATAGCAAAAGTGCAATGTCAATGACATATGTATGCTTTGGCATAGCAAAAGTGTAATGTCAAAAGCTTAACATCATTGGGTATTTCTTTTCTCTCTTATACATGCCTATGCATGGTTTGCTTAAAAGAAAAATATGCAAAGAAAAATTAAAAAGCAAAAAGATCTAAAATGCTTTTATAATGATTGCAAGCATGTTTTCTAGGAGATGTGGGAGCTATAGGATGTACCTCAAAGGTGATAGTCCCTATCAAACAGTTATGATTATGTGTGAATTAAAGTAATTTTCTCATATCTCAAATCGTCCTAACATGCATACACATTTGCAATCTTATGATGTTTTTCACACACAACACACAATATTCTTTGTTACTCTTGATACATGTGCAGGTACAATGTGATTTGGCCATCACAAGTTTTACATGTGCTAATGTGTGCTCACTAAACTGTCTTGATTTATTTTTGAAATATAAAATTGGTTAGACTTGTTTAGTGTGTGTATGTGTGTGTTTTTGAGATCCATGTGCTTAAAATTATTGTTGAGAGATGATTTTGAGAGCTTAATTTGTTGATTGGGTTCTTAGTTGAGTTGCATACTTGATTGCATTCATGTCTATGTTTTTCTCTTCTTGAAAAACTGTTTTTAAGCAATCTCAACAGCTCCTCGACAGATCGTCGACACCTATCTCGACACCTGGTGGATCGATCGAGAAAGTTTCTGAATTCTGGATAACTTCTCGATAGCTGGTGGATCGATTGAGCTTCTTTTTTCCATTCTTGTCTTGTCCCTTGATACATTCTCAACACCTTCATCTGTCGACAGCCAAAATCTTGATACCTCCCTCAACACATGGCTCGACACCTCTCGACACCTCTATCTATCGAGATCTACTGAACCTCTATAAATAGGTTTTGTGCGATCCGGTTGTTCATTTCACTCGATCTCTCACTTGACACCTCTGTCTTTTCTCCTCCCTACTCACTCCAAACCTCCATCCAAGTGATTTTCAAGCTCTTTCAAGTATTCTTCAACACTTGTTATGACTTTTCTACTTCATTTACATGCATTTCATGTTTTGAAATCTAGGTTTTTGGGTTTTTGAAAAATTTTAGGGTTTTCAAAATTGATGAGTTTTTTGAGAAATTTTTGGAATGGGTTTTGAAGATTTGATCTTAAAAACTTCATACATTGCATTTCATATGCATTATAACTATATTTTCATGCATTTAGTTGTGTGTAGTATATGTTGAACAGTTTGTGTGCTAGTAGGATTGGATTGGGTTGAGCCTATGATGCAATTTCTCTTGCATGTCACATGTTCATGCATTTCCCATGCATACGTACTTTATTTTTCCTACTTGTTATATTGTTGACTTGTGTTGGAGCTTTCTGATTGTCTCGTTTTCTCCCTCTCTTTTCGTTTACGTTAGTCGTGTCTATGGCACCCAAGCATAAATCTGTTCCATCTCGAAACCCTCTTTGTTCCGAGGCATCCACTTCTACTGATCCTACCCCTTCCTCTGTTCAATTCCGTGATGAGGATGTCCGAAAGGACTTCTTGGAGAACTTCTCTAAACAAGGTGTTCATTTTGAACGCCGAGTTATTTTGTCGGACTTCTCCAACACTGACCTACCCACTGTCATTTACAGTCGGGGTTGGGAGTCACTGTGTGACGTCCCGGTCACATGTCCATCCATGCTTATTTAGGAGTTTTACTCCAACATGCATGAATTTGATTTTTCAGTACCTCTCTTTCATACTCGCATTCGAGGTACGCGCATTGTGGTCACACCAGAGTTAGTTTAAAGTGCTCTATGTCCCAAGGGTAGAGCATCCTGACTACCCCAGTTGTGAGCGTCTAAGGACTGTGTCCAAAGACAAGATGATCTTTATTTTCTGTGAACGCCCTTCTGACTGGGGTGAGCGTCAGTTCACATTATATAGGCCTTTTGCTAAAGGTCCTAGATTCTTAAACATGGTGATGACCTTTATTTTGCATCCACTTTCTCACTACAACTCTATCACAGAGCCTCGTGCTCGATTTTTGTTGTCACTTCTCGAGCATCTCACTATAGATTTTCCCTCACATTTTTTTCTTTCCATTCTAGATGTCTATAAGGACACGGCTACCTGTGATAAGCTTATTTTCCCTTCAGCTATCACGCGGATTTTGAGCCATTTTTCCATTCCTTTTCCCTCGTCCAACCATTTCTCTATCATGTGTGCCATAGATGCCGCTACCGTTAAATGTAGCGAGGCACAGTTTAGGTCGCGACAGACTGGGTCAGCAGCTCCTCCCTCCCGTTCGACTCCATCTCGATCTGATCCATCCACATCCTCTCCCTCCTCCTCTATGGGCAATGTGACTCTAAGAGACATCATGGATCAGCTTCAGCGCATGGATACTCGCCTTGATACACTCTCTACAGAACTGTATCAAGTGAACGTTCGTGTCGGCCGTATTGCACGGTGGCAGGCAGTCATGGGTGGCTTCACTTCTGAGACTTCTCCTCCACCTCCTCCAATGGCTTCTGAGTCTGAGGCTGAGGATGGTGATGACGATGATGCTTCTGATGATGATGATGATGGAGATGCGAGCTCTACCGATGAGATATCTACTTGACACTCTTACCCTTTGTCACTTGTGACAAAAAGGGGAAGTAGTTTTATTATGAGAGTAGTCATACTTAGGGGGAGAGTTAGTATAGGATATTTTGTTAAGGGGAGTGTTGATATCTTGAGGGATGTAGTGAGGATTTGATGTATCTTTTCTTTTCTTTTCTTTCTATTTTAGATACATTGCTCATGTACCTTAGGTCTTGTGACTTTTATTGACATATATTGTACTTATTCTCTGTATATGTTGATGTATGTTTCTTTCACCTACCTTTTCACGTGTTGTTTCTTTTCTCTCTTTATGCACATGCTTCTTATTACGTGTATGCAATCTATTATTTCTATTTCACACTAAGATGCCTTGATAAGTTTTGCTTAAGTGTTTCAGAAATTCAGGTTGTCAAAGTCTACTTGCCATAAACTCTCTTTTGCAAATTTTTTCAAAAGTTCGTGTTAGGATAGATTTTATTATATTCAACAAGTGAGTATGAGTTGAGAGATTTATGACTTCTCTCATATGTTCATTTGTTTGTTGTGGTTTTGTCACGGATTGCCAAAGGGGGAGATTGTTAGGACATATGTGATTCATATTAGGAACATATGTCAATATTTATGTAATTGACTAATCTTTTAACAAAACGTACTTTACTTATAATTGGGTAGATTTAGGATGTGTTTGATACTTCAAGAAACCTTGTTTCAAGATCAAGTGTTAAAGTCATGCAAGTCTGTCCAAGATTTAAGTCAAGAAAGTACCTATCATTAAAGCTCGACAACTAGCACCTATCGAGCTCAAGAAGTTGTTCTAGCCCCGTGGCTCAATAATTGCTCGACAGCTTCTCGACAGATGCTATCTGTCGAGGTTTAAGAAAAACAGATTTTCTATTCTGTTTTCTTGAAATCCGTGAATGTGTCTTTAGGCTTTCTTTTCTCATAACCCTAGACATATAAAATGATTATTTTAAGGGCCGTCAAAGTGTTCGCAAGTTGCACAAGCATCGAGCAAAGTCTATTCAAGCAAATTGTGACCGAAGACAAAATTTTGCCCTGGTTTATCTCTTGTGAAGAAGTTGCTGTGTATGTGCACCATAGGGTTTTGTGATCAAGTATCTTTTGGATTTTCATTGTGTGATGAACTGAATAACTTTGTACCCAACAAACTTTTCTAGTTGATGATTGAAGTTGTGTACTGGGATCCGCGCAATTGTTTAGTCACGTACTTGGGAGCCCTGCATCAAAAGGAGAAATTGTCATTACAGAACAAGACCAATTGTGTATTGGGATAAGGGTTCAACTGTAAGTTGGTATAAGGTATTGTGATTCCTTTACTTATAACCGCTTGTTGTGATAATAGTGGAATTTCGGGAGTGGTGACCTTAAAATCACCCTATAGGGTTTTTGCCGTGTAGGTTTTTCCCATTCGTAAACAAATCACCGTGTTAATTTATTTTCCGCTGCATACTCTAGTTAATTGGTGATTTATTTGTGCTACCATGCTTATTGCATGTGATTGAACCTAATTAATTCACTTGGCTAATTAATTGGTTAATTTATCACAATGGGTCAATACGTGTTTTGGCCTATCACTTAGTTTCCATCCTGGTTATGGGTGCAAGTTTTTTGATATTTTGGATTGGCTTCTTCTTTTACGACCAACATGACCTAGTGCAGCCCCCCTTAATATTTGTTATAGTCTTTATGACAGCTATATCCAAACGGCATCTAGCTACCCTTCTACACCAAATGAGTTTCACGGGAACCTTACTGATGGAAAACTTTTGTCGCCAGAAGTTCGATTTTTCGGGTAGAGTGCCCTATATGTGTGTGCGTGCGCTCGTGTGTGTGTCTCTGAGTGGGTAAAATGTTGAATGCAGGTGGTTAGATAAAGCTGCTATAAAGAGTTCGGGAGAAGAAGGTCACGGAATGTTTTGCACAGTCAAAGAAGTGAGTGATGTAAAGCGCCTTTTGACAATGTTACCTATGTGGGCAAACTTTATTGCCTATAGCTTTATTAAAGCCACCGGAAACACTTTCTTTATTGAACAAAGTAACAACCTTAAATTGGGTGGTAGTATAGGTGTATTGTTTCTCCTCCAGGACTCAGTAAGTTTCTGTATACAAATACCGTTTAGGTGGGAGAAAGTAAGACAAAATGTGGCCCACTTATGAAAATTGGTGCTGGGATGGTTTGTTCTATCGCATGTTGTACTGCAGCTTGGCAAGTGGAAATCCGTAGATTGTATTTAAAAAAGAATGAAGGAACTGATCACGTCCCTGATTCTAATGATGAAGAACAGACTATTTCAATGACTGTCTATCTTTTTGATCTCTCTCTCTCTCTCTCTCTCTCTCTCATTTCGATCTATAATCTTGATCTTTGATTGTTTTAATGCTTCGTGTTTTATAGATTATTTTCTCTGAATATGAAAATTTACGTTGACCAATCATTTTGGAGCTAAAGATCTCAAAATTTATACGTTTTCAAAATTAATTGTAACTTACCAATAATGATAGGAATAATGATAGGATCATTAGTTTTCACTACCATAACTTTACACATTCTTGAACCTAAATGTAACTTATAATTAAAAATACATGTAATAAAATTAAATAGCTTGAGTAGAGACACAATTTGTTTAATTTTAGTTCATACTCACCTGGAAAAAAAAAAAAAAGGTTCATATTCAACCACTATATATATTCTCACTTGTATGCTAATGTAATATTCAAGGTCAAGTTGAAGGTTCGAGTTCCACTCAGGGGAGACGATTTCGAACCGTACCGGCCGGTACGGCCTAAATATCTCGTTCCAGCGACCAAATCGGTACAGGTGACCCTCCCATTTCGTACCGGTTTTTATGCCGGACTGTTTCGGGTGATTCCGGCCATTTCGGGACGTTTCGGTCATTCCGGCCGAAATATTGATTTCCGGCCGAAATCTTTTAAGAACAGGTATTAGTGTATTACCTCCTTGAAACTAATGTTTGCTTGAAAAAATCCATAGATCCATGACACTGAGACAACGACGAAGCTCCGACGAAGCCGACCTCTGCATCATGGCCTCGTTTTGTTAATTTGCATCTCTCAGACTAGACTTTTTTTTTTTTTTGTCTTCGCTTCTTCTCTGCTCATGAACACCAGAGATCAGGCTTCTCTCGGTTCTGATTTGGCTTCTCGGTGCATTTTGAAAACCTGTGGGATCACTGGGATGTGTTTTATTTATTTTTTGAAAGTAACGTGTCTTGGCTTCTCAAGGCTTTGAGCATTTGGCTTCTCAAGGAGCATTTGGCTTCTCAAGGCATTGAGAAGTTAGGTGGGATGTTTGAAAGTGACGTGATAGGTACGTTGGGATGTTTGACCACTTGTTTGAAGTTTTTTTTTTTTTTTTTTTTAATATAATGGTTAGATAATTTAGATTTATTTGCAATGGTTGAACCATTGTAAAAGGATAAAAATAATTATGAATTGGGCCTAAATATATTTAAAGACATAGGATTTAAATTCAGTAAATATATATATATATATATATAGGATTTTATATGTATAGCGGTAAATCCGAAACGGTACACCGGTATTGACCAGTATCTGAAATATATCGTACCGCTGGCTAAACCGGTACAACCTCCGGTACGGTATTGACTTCCTTGGTTCCACTCCTACTTAAAGGACCATATGTCATTTTCATCAACTTTAAGAAATAGAGATAATAAATATATCAATTTTATTTATTTTAGTTTATACTCACCTGGAATGGACAAATTAGATCAAAGTGGACCAAACAGACCGAAGTGGACTGAAATAGACCAAATCAAACTGAATGAACTAACTTGAGCCGAATGGACCGACGTGGGTGTTTATTATCTCTATCTCTTAAAGTTGATGAAAATGACATATGGTTCTCTAAGTAGGGGCGAAAATAGACCCTTCAACTTGACCATGAATATTACATTAGCATACAGTGGTGGAATATGATTTTTTTTTTTTCGGGTGAATATAAACTAAAAATAAATAAATATATTATTTTCTTTCCTTTGATTATAAGATGTGATCCTATTTTATTATAATCATAATATAATGATATAATGTTATTCTATTAGATAGCATGACAAGGATAATTTAGTGTTTACAACTATACTTTTTGTTGTGAATATTCTTTTCATCATCTTTTATTTTATAAATTTGCTATTTTTTCTCATACTCTTTCCCGATTTGTGTCCATGGGCTAACAAATGATTTGCAAGTATATCTTCTCTTGGGACCAATATATATATATATATATATATTAGAAAATATACATTGTAATTCACAATGAATATCAATATTCCTCAACCTATTGAATATTGAAATACCAAAACACGTGCAACGGAAGTTAGTTGGCTTTCTTATTTTACTTTTTAGACTTAAGTGAGTTGGCTTCTAAGGTTTTTCACCACTCAATTTCCGTTACTCAATTTCCATCACTCATCATTCATCAATCATCACTTATCACTCATCACTCATCACTTTAAAATACCGTACTTGTTTGGCACCATCACTCACTTGCCATCACTCAATATTTTTCACACTGTTTGTGGGTCCTATACCTGTCACTCAGTGCAGTTTTTTTTTTTTTTTTTTTTCTCCAGTACTCAAATCACTCGAGAAAGAAGAAAGGAAAAAAAAAAGAAGAAAAAAAAAAGGAAGAAGACGAGCTAATCAGAAGAAAGGAAGAAAAAAAAAAAAAAAGAAGGAAGAAGACGAGCTGATCAGAAGAAAGAAAAAAAAAAAAAAAAAAAAAAAAAAGTCAGTTGGTCAAAAGGTGCTGCTGAGTTATGATTAGTGGGTCCCTCACGTGTGTTTAATTACAAAAATACTATTAAATTATGAGTTATGGAAACTGAAAACAGCCAAAATATGTTTTCAGTTTTCATAACTTATAACTCAAAAATCAGAGAATTGAGTGATGGAAACAGAGTTATGATGCTCCCAAACGAACTTCTCACTATGGGTCCCACCATTTTTGAGTTATGAGTTGTAAAAACAGAGTTATGAGTTATGGAAACTAGAAATCCAAACACCCTCTTAACTTTTAAGTTAGGAGATACCTGATGTTGACTCTGAAACTGGTTTTCTATGGTAAAAAATTATCAAGATCATAACTTTTGTTTTATATTATTTATCATGATCTTAATTTAGTTGTCATTTGATTCTTAAAATAATATTATGAATAATTTAGTAGCCACGTGAATCTTAAAATAATAATATTAATAATTTAGT
Organism: Lithocarpus polystachyus; assembly: GCA_033629205.1. NCBI lineage: Eukaryota > Viridiplantae > Streptophyta > Magnoliopsida > Fagales > Fagaceae > Lithocarpus > Lithocarpus polystachyus. Next base: position 5,076,703 of record CM066165.1, read on the forward strand.
AGCCTTCTTAAAAGGACGACATTATTAATTTACTATTCATGTGATCTTTTAATTTATATATATATTATTTAAAACAAACACCCATTCGCAAGGAGAAAAGAAATGATGTTTTAACATATAGACATACCACAAATTCCACTCTAAAGTTAAAAACATTTAAGAGATGGTAAAATAAGTTATACTACACACTAGTAACAACCTTAGGCCCAAGCTAATTTTGTGTCAGATGCCATTTTAGTTTGGCTGGGAGATAAAATATTGGTATACCGTTCTAGAATTACTCTTATATATGTTTGTATTTATTTCTGTAGATATGAATTTATTAAATTTTATATTTATCAACATAAAATTTAAAATTTACATATTTTATAATCCTAAATATTAGTCCAATTACATTAATTCAATATATTAATTTAAATAACATATTTTTTAACATGTGTTTTTTTTTTTCAAATTTTCAACTTTTAAATTTTTTTATTATATCGACGAAAACTGACCGAAACATCGAAATATACCAAGTATATTCTCGTCATCACATGCTGTAAAAAGAAAAAGTCAAAGTCCATTATTAGCAAACTACCACTTTTTTTTTGGCTGAAAGCAAACTATCACATTAAATAATGGAGTCCGCAACGTTCTCATTGGAACAAACTCATAGTTTTTTTTTTTTTTTGGGACATTCATATGTTATTTTTTTGAATAATTTATTGAGTTACGTAACTAATTTAAATAATTTAACTAGTAAAAAATTTGTGCAATATAGAAAAAAAAAATTTTAACAAATATAATTTTTTTTTCTTGGAATGTAAATTTTAATAATTATGGTAAATATTAATAAACATTTATTACGATTGTATTTACATATGAAATTATTTACTCTACCATTTAAAGAAAATATGACATAGTAAGATCCTAATAAAGGGTTTAAATATAAAAACTTAAATTAAATTGAATAAAGGGTTTAAATATATAATAAAAACTTAAATTAATTAATTTTTATAATAATATTACTTATTTGTAATATCCTTAACTAATTAATTGTATAGAATGATTAGTTGAATTAACTGTTTTTATTTTTTTTATTATATATTTTTTGTGCATGGCATCAAACATATTTTTCTTTGAACAAAGTTTTGCTCCAAACCATTTTGTTGTTATCTTCTCCAACCCCTAAATAATGGTAAAATTTCTGATAGTTGAATAAGAGATTTGGAATTCAATTTCCGCCTACACTAAAAACTGAAACTGATTGATATCTTGGTCTAATAATAAAGAGTCATCGTCAGGAGTAGACGTCATAAGTTAAAACTTTATATATATATATATATATATATATAATGATTTATAAGATTATCTATATATATTATTGTAATATGACTTATTAGAAAAATCGTATGACTAAAACTACATATGAATAGTCTCTTCAATCACCGTATTGTGGATTGGAGGAAAATACCATATTTATGTTTAAAGTCAAACTTTTTCCTTTCCCTAGATCCAAGAATAGCTATCATGTAAAATTTTGAGAGCGCAACAGCTTATATGAAAAATATTATGAAATTAACTAAAAACTAAATCTATTTGGTTTTATATAGTTTATATATGAGTTAGGGGGTTTAATACATAAGAATGATATTATGAATTACTATATAATAAGTTGAAGAATATTTCTCCAAATTCGTTTGCAGGAAAGTTTGTTTAACATAAATGTTATTTCCACCTAGCCTCTTTTGGTAGTAATTTCTCCAGCATTGATTTTTGTTAGCGAGGCTCTCATAGGTTTGTAAGTTTTGCAGGTACTTTACTGACAATATGTAAGAGGCACATTTTTATGGAATACACATAAGAGATACATTCTACTCATAAGAAACAATAGAAAAGATTTAATTTTTTTTTTTTTATCTGTTGAGGTTTCAGATCGTTGAGTTTCAGTGTGCGTATAAATGGAGTGAATTGTGTTATTACCGATGTCACCTTCTTGTTGCTGATTAGTTTTAGAAAGCTAAGTTGTTGTTCCAAGCTACATGGTTGTGATGTCCTCATTTCCCACAGTTCTTTTTTTATGAGATTCTGCTACGTAACAATGGAATTCCTAGATATCAAAGCCTTAGCTTATGTGTGGGTGAGAGGAACATGCATGGCCACTCCGTAAATTTCGAATCAAGGAAGAGATGTTGTATAGGCATTCCCGAAATAAGAATTAGGCCTCAACATCGAAAGCCCAAGTCCACGGAGTAGTAAGATGATTTGGACCAGCTACCAAGGTGATTCGAGAAACGCCTTACTGAGAAGTATACATCGGTTCCATTTTTCCGAGGAACACAAAGAAGATGATGCAAAACCCAATGCAATAGTCATCTCCATATTAATTAATTAGGTGTTCCTACCTAATGTTGGTCTTATTAAACGATGAATGACTAGCTTGAACAGTAGAGACATCCAAAAAGTCTTATTTCATGATCAAAAGATGGCAGGAGGATGTTTGATTGGACAAGCATTTCCTTTCATCCTGCTAAGAGATGCATAGCTTACCTTGGCACTAACATTTCTTTTACACTAGAAGCAAATGTTTAGTTTATGTTTAGGTTCGTCTTTGTATGTATGTGTGCACACCCCTATAAATATACACATACCTTTGGCACTAACATTTCTTTTACACTAGAAGCAAAACAACCACCCATATGATCATCACCTTGAGAGTGGTGGGTCAACTTCTGTTTCTATCAACCTCAATGTCATTGTTTATGTAAAGTTTACAGAGTCATTGTTTGGGTACACAAGTCATTTTTAAATACTTCTTTTTTATATATAAAAAAAAAATTCATTGTCAAATGCATAAAACGCACAAAAAAAAAAAAAAAGGAATAATCAACTATTGTAATAATCAATATGTGATAACCCCAAACCCTAAACATCCCTATCAAAAAGGAAATTCAATATCAACTATAATTGGAAGATTTTCTAAAAGAAAAGCTACAATTGAGAGAGATTCCGTAATAAATAAACTAGGGGTCCATTTGGATATCGCTGAAAACTGAAAAACACTGTTGCAAAATAATTTTTAAGTGTGTAAATAGTGTTGTGAGACCTATTTTTAATGAAAAAGTTGCTGAAAAGTGATATTTGTGGGTCCCGTGAACAGTGCTGGGACCCACAAAAGTGGCGAAAAGTCAAATATTACGGCTACCGTTCATGAACAGTTGCCGTATAGTAAAATTTGTCTGCTAAAACACGTGAACTAAAAAAAAATAAAAAAAATAAAAAATAAAAAAAACTGAAACGCAAATTGCATCCAAACGTGGACGTAAAACGCTGTACCCAAACCCAACCTAAGGTTCATGATTTCGGCCAATTTTATTGTCACATGTAGCAGATTCTCTATGAAATTTGGGAAATGAGGACATCACAGCCATGAAACTCGGAAAAAAGAACTCAGTTTGCATAATTTTTATTGTGAACACTGAATACCAACTAAAGGCTCGTTTGGATGGAGGGGGGAAGGAGAGAGAGTAAAGCGGAGTAAAGTAAAGTTGGCTAAAAATAGGCTAATTTTAAGATAAATCTACTATACTCTACTCTACACCCCTTCCCTCCCCCTCAATCCAAACGGACCATAGTTTACACATAATTTGCAACAAGAAAGTGGCATCGGCGAAAATAGAATTCACTCCATTTATATGCACACACTGAAACTCAACAAGCTGAAATCTCAACAGATAAAAAATTAAATATTCTCTTTTTTTTTTTTTTCTTATGAGTAAGTTGAGTAAGTCTAGAGTTACAAGTTTTTTCACAATTTTGCTATATGACAACTCGTAAGTGGTGTAAATAAAATAATAAGTCCATGTGGGTCCATAATTTTACTATTCACAAATCGCTACATAACAAAATTGTGACAAAGTTGTAAAAAAAATTGTAACGCTAGATTTAGTAGACTTAGAGTGCATTTGTGTAGAGATGTTTTTGCATTTGCCTTTTTTTTGGCTGGTCCCATGGCACTGTTCATGGACCAGCCAACACCTAAAAAACATGTGAACAGTGCTTTGCCTAAATGTTGGACATCCTGCACCCCATACCCATATCTCCACAATTCTCCTAGGCCCTAACTTTAGTTTTAGTCCTTATGTACTCCAAATAAAACAAAAAGCTAGCCCACTTACATATAAATACTCAAGTCCAAACACTATCAACAAAATTTCACTTTCTCTCAATCTCAAAATACCCACCCCACGAAATCCCTTATTCCTTTTACTTGTCATTCTTTTTTTTTTTTCTTTTTTCTTTTTTTTTTTTTTTGTCTTCTTTGATACACTTTCACTTCCCACTGGTACCACTGCCTAACAACCCCTAAAACTCAGCATCAGTCCTCTGTCCTCACAGTCTGGAAAAAAAAAAAAAATCCTGACCAATTTTTTCTTTCTTTTTGCTTTCTAAAACAAATCACCTAGCATATTTCATTGTCAAATTTCAAGATTTGGAACTTGGTGACTGCCCGGTGAGTTTTCTTCTCTTTCTTAAGCATTAGAGATTCATCTCTTTTTAGTATCTTTTTATTTTATTTTCTCAACTATCTACACCTAAGTATTCACATGCTCTTTATATATTCATAGATTTTTAGAGAAATACATGATTGAAGGCATGGGGAGATTGTTTATGATGAGTCTTGAAGGGAAGATCTACAGTTGCAGGCAGAGGCAGTAGGCATTGCCACATGGCCCACACCCATCTTTGCACTTTGTGAAGACAAAGTTTCTAAGGTAAAATTGTTTTGATTTATTACATGTTTTTGATTAGTTAGATATCATGTGGTTGTGGGTGTTGTTAAATTGTTTGGTTTATGTTGTGTACCAATACTTGTTTGTTTAATTTTTGTTTTTGTTTGAGGGGTTATTATTAATTAAAGTCGTATTAAAAATGGGTTGACTATTTAAATTATAGTGGAAATTTTGTTTTTTCTTAAGTATGAATAACATCCATATAACTAAGTAAAAATTTCTAATTAAAATTTTATTTTTTAAAGTTCTTTTCAGGTTTATTTTTTAGTCATATTCTTAAAGCTAAAAGAATTATGAGCAAACAAAAACAATTGATGCATTCTTTAAGAGAAAAGATGTTAGCAATTCATAAATTAGGACACCTGTGGCTGTAGAAACAAATGTTGATACTTCAATGCCTGATGAATACCCCTCTAAATGTTCAAGAATTCAATCTGAAGAGATAGATCATGATCCAAGATCACGTAAACAAATATGTGAATTCCCTATCAACAAACAAGATGAAATCGAACAAGCTTATTTCAAAGGTCCGTATCAACCTAAAAATATAGACTATCCATACAATGATGATTCTCATCGTTGTTGATTTCAACCTTCATGGTTTGAATCACATAGGGATTGGTTGGAATACTCTCCTTCAATGGATGCGATATATTGTCTACCTTGCTACCTTTTTGGTAAGAAACCAATAGGTCGTCCTGAATCAGATGCATTCATTTCAACAGGTTTTAATAATTGGAAAAAGCTGAATGATGGAATGAATTGTCCTTTAATTCGTCATGTAGGGAAAGATCCTAACTCCCCACATAAAATTGCTGTGAAATGTTACGAGGATTTAAAAAATTATTCACGACATATTGACAAGCTAATTGAGAAACAAACATCAAAAGAATTAGAGAATAATCGGTTGCGGCTTAAAACCTCAATAGAGTGTGCTCAATGGCTAGCATTCTAAGCTTGTGCTTTTAGAGGTCATGATGAAAGCCATGATTCAAAAATAGTGGTAATTTTATTGTATTGAAAAAATTCACATCAACTTTCAATACCAAAGTAGCTAGTGTTGTCTTGGAAAATGCTCCACGAAATGCCAAATATACATCACCCACAATTCAAAAGGAGATTTTGCATATTCTTGCTAGTAATGTGCGACATCCTATTTGTGAAGAAATTGGGGATGCAAAATTTTGCATTCTCGTTGATGAAGCCCGGGATGAGTCGAAGAGAAAGCAAATGGCCATTATTTTGAGGTTTGTTGATAAAAATAGTTTCATTAAAGAGCATTTCTTTCATGTTGTGCATGTTAGAGATACTACTATGTTGACCCTAAAGAACGAGATATGTGCTGTCCTTTCTCATTACAACCTTCACATTGAGAATATTCCAGATCAAGGATATGATGGAGCTAATAATATGCGTGGTGAATGGAATGGATTACAAGCTCTATTTCTTAAAGAATGTTCATATGCTTATTATGTACATTGCATGGCTCATAGGTTGCAATTGTCTTTAGTTACAACATCTAGAGAAGTGAAAATTGTTCATCAATTCTTTGATCATTTGACTAATATTATCAATATTATCGTTGGTTTCAGTAAGCGTAATGATGAATTGCAGTACGCTCAAGGGGAACATATTGAGAATATGATTACTTCTAATGAAATTGAGACATGAAGAGGAGCAAACCAAATTTGTACTTTGCAACAGGCTGGAGATACACGTTGGGGATCTAATTTTCAATCTATTTGTAATTTGATAAAAATGTTTGATGCAACTTGCAAAGTTATCGATACTATCTCTGAGAAAGGGGCTAATTATAAACAATGTGGTGATGCCGAGGGAGCTTATCAGGTATTAACATCATTTGAATTTGTTTTAATTTTGCATATGATGAAAGTGATTATGGGAATTACTAATATTCTTTGCCAAGCTTTGCAACAACATTCTCAGGATCTTTTAAATGCCATGCATTTAGTTTCAACTACAAAATCATTTATTCAAAAGTTGAGAGATGATGGATGGGAGCCTTTACTTACTAGTGTTACATCATTTTGTGGACAACATGAAATTGATATTCCTTTAAATGCTCGTTACACTAAAGCTCGAGGTAGATACCGTCATTAAGATGAAGCTTTGACAACAATAGAACATCATTTAAGAATTGACATATTTACAGTTGCAATAGATTTTCACTTGCAAGAATTGAATAGTAGATTTTGTGAGCTAACGGCAAAGCTTCTCACTCTTAGTTCAGCATTAGATCCTAAGGATGCTTTTAGATCATTCAAAATTGGTGATATTTACAATTTGGCTGAAAATTATTATCCTCAAGATTTCACTGAGCTAGAAATTTGTCTTTTGAAGCATCAATTGCAACATTATGAGCTTGATGTGACAAAGCATCTAGATTTTCAGAATATGGGTACAACATCTGAGCTATGTAGAGGATTAGAAATTTCAAGGAAGTCTAAATTCTATCATTTAATTGATAAACTGATTCGTCTTGTGTTGACTCTTCCAGTTTCCACAGCAACTACAGAACGAGCTTTTTTAGCTATGAAACTATTAAAAACAAGACTTCGCAATAGAATGGAGAATGAACTTTTGGCAAATAATATGATAGTTTATATAGAAAAGGAAATTGCTAGGAATTTCACCATGGAAATGATTATGGATGAATTCTATTCCATGAAAAACTGTCGTCAGACATGATTTTGATGTGAAATGTTTTTTTTTTTTTTTTTGTGTGTGGATATTTTTGTATATATCTATAGTGAACTAGACAGTTTTTGTATGTTCATTAATGTTTAAAATATATCAAAATTGAAATTTCATATTCAATAGACTTATAATTTATGTTTTTTATATCAATACTTCGAATCGGCCCCCCCATGTAAAAATTCTTGGCTACGCCCTTGTTCTTCTTAAGAATACACCCCCACATTTAAAGAATTATAAAAAAAAGCTATTTGACCTTTCCATAATTCATAGTGTCTTACATATTTTCTTTGAGGCAACTAGTTACATAGTCTCTTTCACTCCTCCTTTGTTTTGTCCAAATGGAATGCATGATTCGCTCCACACATCACCATTTTGCAGAACCATTTCAATTTCACTCAATGTTATCAATGATCATAATCAAATACATTCATTAAAAGCATAATATAACATTAAGTCAACAAATAGTTATTGCAAAGATACTATTTCACAAAACAGTGACTACACGAGGAAGTTGCAAGTGTTAGCCCCAGAAAAGATGGCACTTCAATGATGCAAGAGGAGGAATTCTTTGAACCTCCCCTGGTGGATGGTGACTGTGACCCAGATGGGATGATTGAGGATGAAGGTGATGCCTCTGCCTTCGTATGATTTTATTTCTTGTCCTGGTTATTAAAGCATTTTTAATTATGAATATGTTAATCTGGAATTGTCAGGGTGCTCTAAGCCCCTCCTTTCATAGTATTATTTGTGATTTGGCATAGAGTCACAGCCCTACCATTTTGATTCTCACTAAAACAAAAGTTAGTGGTTCTAGGGCCAAGGATATTTCTGATAAACTCCCCTTTGATGGGGCCTTTCATGCTAACAATTTTGGTTTTTCTGGTGGTATTTGGGTTCTCTGGGATTCAACCTAAGCAGAACTGTCTTTTCTCTCTTCCATAGAATAGGAAATCCACTCCATTATGAAGGATTTTTTCCACAAACTCCTCTTGGTTGTTATCTGCAATTTATGCTAGCCCCAGGTATGTCAAGAGACGACTTTTATGGGATAATCTTTCTATGGTTGCTGGCCTCCATCCTCTCCCTTAGGTTATAGCAGGGGATTTTAATGAAATGCTATCTAGAGATGACAAATTTGGTGGGAATCCTATTAGTATTTCCATAGCTCTCAAGTTCCTGGAGTGCTTAAATAATTGCGGCATGATTGATTTTGGGTTTCTCAGAACCAAAATTTTCCTGGTCAAATCAACGCCCTCTTTCTCAGCTCATACAAGGTAGAATTAATAAGGTATTTGCAAATGCTAATTAGAATGTCATGTATCCAAAAGCATGTGTCAAGCACATGGAGAGGTCTCATTCTGATCATTGCCCAATTGTACTATCACTGAGAAACTATACGGGGTGTCAATTTCTGAGACCATTCAGATTCCAACCGATATAGCTTTCTCATCCTACCTTCCCTGAAGTGGGCATGGGCGAATCATTCCACCTTGCCAAATGCTATTGCTTCCTTTACTTCTAAAGCTCAGGTCTAGAATAAAAATCAGTTTGGTAACATTTTTCATAGCAAGAAGAGAATTTGTGCCAGACTGTGGGGCATCCAAATTGTGCTTGGAAACGGACCAAATGAGTTTCTGATTGAGTTAGAGAGATCCCTTAGGTCTGAGCTTGCTGAAATCTATAAGCTAGAGGTTGAGATTTGGAGTATGAAAGCCCGTATCTCTTGGGTGGTTGAGGGAGATAAGAACACAACTTTCTTTCACACTTCAGCCCTTGTGCGCAGGAGGAAAAACAATATAGTCAGCATGAAAATAGAATGGGAAATTGGCTTAATAATGAGCAAGATACTGTAAGCTTCATTAGAAGGGGTTTTCTGGAGCTTTTCACCACTTCCCACCACAGCTTCTTTCTTGAAGAGTGGCACCCCCCCCCCTCCCCCTTTTTGCAATGTGAGCTGAAGAGTGAAGATATAGAAAAGCTGATCATTTCAGTTAATGATAGTGAAATTTTCCCTGCACTTAAATCTCTCAAACCTTACAGAGCTCCAGGCCCAGACATGCTCTACGCTAGATTTTTACAGCGCTCCTGGCTCATTTTGGGGGAGTCAATTAAGGGGGGGGTTAAAAATATTTTTTGCTCAAGAAGGGTTCCTAATTATCTCAACAATACACTCATTACCCTTATCCCCAAATGCAAAAGCCCTGAGTCTCTCAATCACTATCAGCTTATTGGGTTATGTAACTCAGTATATAAGGTGGTAACCAAAATTATTGTTGGGCGCATCAGACCTTTATTAGCAGGGCTAGTTTCCCCTCTCCAAACTGCCTTCATCCCTGAGAGAAAGGGCGTGGACAATGCTATCATTATACAGGAGCTGATTCATTCCATGTCAAAGAAAAAGGGCAAAGAAGGGGTTATGGCTATTAAAATTGATTTGGAAAAGGCCTATGACCATCTTGAATGGAGTTTTATTAGAGATACTGTGACTCTATTCAAGTTCCCAAATCAACTCATATCTTTGATAATGAGCTATGTGTCCTCATCTTCTATCTCTATTTTGCTTAAAGGGGGAGTTCTCGATCCTTTTCAGCCTTCCAAGGGAATAAGGCAAGGCGACCCTCTATCCCCCTATTTATTTATCTTATGTATGGAGGTTCTAGGGGCACTTATATCAGAAAAATGCAAAGCCAAGCTTTAGGATCCCGTAGTGGCTTCTAGAGGGGGGTTAGCCTTCTCTCATCTATTTTTTGCTGATGATCTTGTATTATTTGCAAAGGCTGATCTGAAAAATTGCACTGCAATCAAAGATGCTCTTGACAAGCTATCCGGTCAAAAGGTAAGCGTAGAAAATTCCCGAGTTTTTTTCTCCCCTAACATGCCCTAACACACTAAGGATAATCTGTGCAATGTATTGGAGTTTCGATCTACCCCTTCCTTAAGGAAGTACCTTGGTTTTTCGATCAAACACACTTCTATATCTCAAGACTTCGGAGCTGTCATTGATCGTGTTCAAACTGGACTTGCGGGTTGGAAAACCCACCTTCTCTCATTTGCAGGTAGACTTGTCCTTACCAAGGCAACCATTGCTACTATTCCTAATTACTATATGCAATATGCCTCTCTTCCTCCAAAAATAACTCAGTGTGTGGATAAGTTATGCCGTAATTTCCTTTGGGGTTCTACTGATAACAAGAAGAAACTCCATTTAGTGAATTGGAGGAAAATTACCAAACCCAAAAGGTTTGGAGGTCTTGGGCTGCAATCTACCAAGGAAGAAAAAAATTGCCCTCCTAGCCAAGCTTAATTGGTGCTTTCACTAGGAGAAAGACAGCTTGTGGGCTCTCTAAAAAATACAGACCTTGGCAAAGGCAGCCCCTCTCAAGGCCTAGAATCTGTTCTACCATTTGGACAACACTAAAAAAAGGAGAAAAAATGTTCAAAAGTGGCACAAAGTGGATTGTAGGGAATGACAACAACTTTGTCTTTTGGGTTTGATAAGTGGATGAGGGAAGGATTGGTTAGAAGCCTCATTATAGGTCCTTTGAATAGGGGAGAAGATTCTTTACTGGTCAAAGACATTGTTCATAACAATAGCTTGGATTGGGAGAGATTATCTTTTGTTTTTCCAACGGCCTTCCATCAAAAAATTAAAGCAACTCTGATTCCTATTGTTGCAGGTGGTGCAGACCGGTTATCTTGGTCATCTTCCCCCAATGGTGATTTTGAATTAAAAGAAGCTTATAGACTGGCTTGCTTGATGGAGAAATCTAATCAATTTGGTTCCTTTATGGGAAGTTGGCTTTGGGAAGTTCTTACGCTTCCTAAAATCAAATGTTTTCTTTGGCAATGTGCTCACCAAAGCATACCAGTCAGAGCTGTTCTTACTGAGCGAGGCTGCAACTTATCTTCATTGTGTCCCTTGTGCAATGAAGCCACTAAATCCATTATTCATGTATTAAGAGGGCCCAACAGCACGCCTACTTTGGAACTCCTTTCCACCTCCAATCCAATCTAATACCTTTTATGGTGTTCACTTGGGAGATTGGCTTCGCATTAACTGTAAGTCCCAACATCCCTCCTTGTTGGGCATTCCGTGGAGTATTACGTTCTCTTTTGGAATATGGAGTATTTGGCTTCACTGGAACAATGTGATTTTCAGAAATGACCCCCCCCTTAAGCCACTGCTAGCTGGAACGTTAGCTAAAGCTACTAAATATGCTTTCCTTGGCATCAATGGAAGACCAAGGCATAGCTTCTCTAGCATTCAAGTCAAGTGGCTCCGCCCACCAGAAAATTGGTTCAAGTTTAATTCTGATGGTTCTTCCTTTGGAAATCTGGGGCGTGCTGATGGAGGAGGTATAATTAGAAACTCCAATGGTGAATGGGTTAGTGGGTATGCTAGAGCTATCGGTACCACCACTAGTGTTGTGGCAGAACTTTGGGTGTTGAGAGATGGTCTAAATTTCTACATTTCGCTAAACCTTCAAGCTATGGAAATTGAACTTGATGCAAAGCTTGTTGTTGATCTTATTAGCAAAGAGGGAAGCCAGCCTAACAGCAATGATGTAATAGTTGCAAACTATAGAGAGAGACTTAAGAAAATAGCCAGAGTGAGAGTTCTTCTTTGTACTAGAGAAGCCAACAAATGTGCGGATGCCCTCGTTTGCAGAGAAGCCCTCCTTTCCCAAGATTTTGTTATTTTTTCTTTTCCCCCTACTGATGTATCACTACTGGTCAGTCTTGATGCATCAGGGGCAATGTATGAACGAGTTCGCTCCAATTGTATTGCTGCTTAGTTAACGATATTTCCCATTTCTACCAAAAAAACATGCTGGCCAATCCAGTTCATCTCACGTCCATAAGAGGTTAAAGTAATATATGTATATTACTAGCTTTGATTTATATTACAAGTTCACATGGCTAACTTAAGCATATTAAAAGATCTAACTAGTCTAGCCTGTCACTTTATATATCTAGGCCATGTGAATTCCTTTTCCTTCGGTAATTTACCAAACTACTTTTTCCAAAAAACAGTCAACATGAAAAGTGTGAAGAATCATATACTGATATACACAGTTAAAGAGAAGAAATAATAATAAATAATTCTAAATATCTAACATCAAACATATGCAAGCCTCCTGAAGTATTATATAAATGCATTTACAATCCAAAAGTACATAAACTACAAGCTATACATATATAAGTCATTTCTATCTCACACGGCTTCAGTATCACACCAATACAATATCACACTTAAAATATTACAAACCAAATCCACACTTGCAATATTTCAGATTCACTCTATATTAATTTTGAATAGCCCATTACTCATATAACTCTTTCCTATGTACATACTATTCTTTGTGAGAACAAACTTGTCAGATTCAATGACCAATTTGAAACCATTCTTACTCAACGGTGAGCAAGAAACAAGGTTCTTACGAATATCTGGCACATGCAGCATATCATTCAAAGTAAGTTTCTCGCCTGAAGTCATCTTCAATATTACCTTTCCTTTTCCTACAACCTTAGAGGTTGAGGAATTCCCCATGAATATTTCTTCTCCATTGTCCACATGATGGTATGAAGAAAACAAATTCTGATCTAGACATACATGATGAGTAGACCCTGTCAGTTCGTTTAGACCCCTTAAACCCAACAGATTAACCTAGAGAATTAGCCAAGTGATTAACTTAGGTAATTTAAACAGAACTAAGTTAACACAAGTATATTGAAAAATAATAAAGCAGCGGAAAAATAAAGAACACAACGATATGATGACCCAGGAAAACCAAACCGGTAAAAAACCTGGGGAGGATTTAACCTAGCTATCCTCAAGGTAAAATAGCAAATCCACTAGAAAGAATTGAAGTTTACACAATAGCGACTTAGACCACTAACATCCTATTGCTACCCAAGTGTAGGAAACTTACTACCACGACCCCATGATAGTTCCGAGATCCACGGACTCCTTCTTTCTCTAATCTTTGCAAAACACAAACACCACCGTTTGTGACTTTGAGATCCCACTCAAAGGTTTAGCAACACAAACTCTTCTGTTTATGACTCCAAGACCACCCTTGAAGGTTTAGATCATCAGCTCCTTTGATGACTAGAGAAGGCAGCAACTTCAGCAATACCGGATCTTGAGATTCTTCAGAAAACAACACCGGTAGAAGTAATAAGAGAGGTTTTAGGAACAAAACCCTAAATACAAAAGAGGCACACTCTTCTCTCTCTAGAAAGCCCTATAAAAAACGTGCTTAGGGTTTCCTTTATATAGTGGGAGAAGTAGATCTGAAACCCTAATCCTTAATGGACTAGAACTGCTGTTTGGGCCAACTTAAAATTCTGCAGATACGATTCTCGATCGGTCGAGCCTGTTTTTCGATCGATCGAACCAGGCAGATTCTGAATTCTTCTTTTTGCAGCTTGTATGTTCTTGTGTGCTCACGATTTGCCAATTGTTCTAAACTTTTAGAACCTAACAAACCCAATGTCCATCCACCATTCTTTGGTATCTCCTTCTACCAAGATCACTTCAGAAATCACTGCAAAAAGGTCTATATCATTCACATCTTTAGAAAGATTTTCCACTTCAGTAATGTTGGCTTGAAAGCCTTTCTTGGTCCCTTGATCTTTACTCTTATGGCAGTCCTTAGCATGATACCCCATCTTGCCACACACAAAGCATTTTCTGCTAAACTTTGTAAAGTTAACCCCACTAGTCCCTTGATTTGAGCTTTCACCAGAGTACTTCCTCTTATTCTTATTATGCTCCATAATGTTCGCTTTGGATTCCATGTAGTGATTCCCTACAGCTTTTTCTGAAGAATGATTATCTTTCTCAATTCTCAATCTTACGATCAGTCTTCTAACCGCATTTCCTTGCGCTTATGCTTTAGGTAATTTTTGAAATCTTTACAAGATGGAGGCAGTTTCTCAATGATAGTAGCCACTTGAAAAGACTCACTTACAGACATACTCTCAGCATGTATTTCATGTAAGATTACCTGAAGCTCTGGCACTTGACTAAGCACAGTTTTGGAATCCACCATTTTGTAATCCAGAAGTTTGCCCACAATGAACTTTTTAGTTCCAGCATGTTCTGTCTTGTATTTCTTATCCAAGGAATCCCACAATTCTCTTGCTATCTTGATTGAACTATACACACTATACAATGTGTTATCTAATCCATTCAGAATATAGTTTTTGCAGAGGAAGTCAGCATGTTTCCATGCTTCCACACTAGCAATCACTTGCTTATCTATCTCATTTTCCTTGAGTTTTGGAGCATTCTCATATAAGAATTATGCCAAATTTAGTGTTGTGAGATAGAACAACATTTTTTGTTGACATCTCTTAAACTCAGTACCATTAAATTTTTTTGGCTTTTCTCCATGATTAACAGGAACAGTAATAGGAGCAGCAGGCACAATTTCATTCGACATTTCTATCAAAATAAAACTCCATCAGTTTGAATTCTCAAAATTCAACTGAAGCATTATTTTATATTACACAACCATCTAGAAAAAATTGACACAGCATTGCATTCAAGTATCACTCTAAAGCAAAAACCATATAAAATATAATAAGCCATTTAGTCACTATGTAAGAGCATCCGTAGCAAGTGTGCATATCCAAATTTTTGGCATTTGGCACTCCAAACCTCAAAATATGAGCCTCATGAGGTGTTTTAAATGCCAAAAATTTTGGCACACTATTACAATACTGTCTCAAATATGAAATGGTAAGGACAACAATTGCAAAAATTTATATATATTATTTTATTTACTTTTTCTCTTTCCTCATCACAAAGATCTCTCTCTCTCTCTCTGTCTTCTCATCTTTGCCTTCTCTCTCATCTCTATCTTCTCCATTCCTCTTCTGCAGCACACCGATCACCAAAGGCCTCCACTCGATGCCGCCGATCTAGATTTTTACCAAACACAATGAAAAACAAAAACTTTTAAGCTCTAATTTTCCAAAAAAAAGAAATTTCAGGAATTCTAGCAAGAGCGAGGAGATCGAGAATGTGCCCGTAAACCCTAAGGATTCAGTGCCGATCCAAACCAGCACTAACTTGTCGAGGCCTTTGCTCAACACAATCCAAGAACCGATTCAAAACCCTAAGCAAGAGAGTAAGGTTGAGAGGACTCCAACGACGGCGAACAAGGGCAGAAGCTCTAACCATTCATTGCCGCTTCGTACTCCGGACAAGCATGGCATTGGGGTTTCGGTGAAGCAACGGTTTAGATGGGCAAATCGCCGTCCACCACATAGCACCGTCCACCTCACTCTCAAATCGCCTTGGTTTTTTTTTTTTTTTTTTTGGTGGATGTGGATTATGGAGGTGAGTGGGCTGATTTTCATGGGTTGTGATGGGCTAATGTTGGTGGTTTGGTTGATTTTGGATTTTAGCTATAGTGGTCGGTGGTAGTGGGTTGGTTAATTGATTTTGGGTTTTGGTTATGGTTGTCTGCGGCGGTGGATTGCGGTGATTGTAAGGGTGGGCTACTACGGCCAGTGGTGGTGGTGGTGGTGTGCTATGGGCAGTGGTGGTGGTGGGCTGTGTAGTATATATTACTATATGAAGTTTTTTTAAATGATATTTTAATGTGATGTATATATTATTTTAATGTATGAGATTGAAGGATAGAACATGTGATAAATGATATGTTGTAAAATGATATGCTAAAATAATAAAGTAAGCTTTTAATGTGTAAAATGATATTTTTTTTTTTTTTGGAACAACTAATGGTGATGCTCTAATAACAGAATATACAAAGGAACTTTGATGGGAATTCTAGCATTTTGCCCTTATTTTTTTAAAAATTTAGTAATATGTCCCTTTTTTGAAACTATTTAGGTTTGTGTCCTTGTTTTGAAACTTGATTTTAATAAAATCAAGTTTCAATCAAAAACTCGATTGGTTTAAAATCGAGTTATGCCCAAAAAAGAAAAATCATGGAACTCAAGCTCCATGACCTCGAGTTCCATGTAAGTGTTTGTTTTTTAGTTTGATCGCCTCATATCTATAGCTGCGTTCAGGGAGTTTTATAGTAGCATTTTAAATGGAACTCGAGCTCCATGAACTCGAGTTCCATGCAAGTTTTTTTTTTTTTTTTTTTTTTTTTTTAAGTTTGATCGCCCTATACCTATAGCTGCGTTCAGGGAGTCCTATAATGACATTTTAAATGGAACTCGAGCTCTATGAATTCAAGTTCCATTCAAGTTTTTTTTTTTTTTTTTTAATTTGATCGTCCTATACTCAATTTTCTACAATTCGAGTTTTACATTAAAACTCGATTTTGAGAAAATTGAATTTTAAACAAGAATATATTACTAAACTTAAAAAATAAAAAATAAATAAGAGCAAAAACGCTAGAATCTCCTAACTTTGATAGTAAAAATATTCTATACAATAACAAAGAAATACAATCAAAAGTCAAAAGAAAATGAATCTGCACTAAAAAAACAAATCACAGACAGTAACTTTTGTAGAATAGACAACACAGCCAACAAAGAAAAAGAGGTTATAGAGCCTCGTGAATCACTAAAAGGTCATAAAAACATATATAATATTGTATCCAACTAATATATAAAAACCGAATTGCAGGAACAGAGCACGCACAGTACGAACAAACACAGATTACCTTTCGCAATAAACGATAAACCCAAACCAGTTTTTCCCGCTTTTACGGAATACACTAGAATTTACAAGCAAAGATGCTACCACGGAAAAAGAGATAAGAGATTGCAGATACAAAGCAAACATCAATAGTACAATCGACACACATGACTCTACGCCATGCCCAGTCAATTAAAAAAAAATTTCAAAGGAAAATGTTAACAAGCATCTGCTTGTTAATATTTTCTTTTTTGTGTTTCATTAAAAAAGAAGGAAAAAAGTTGTCAAAAAGATTATCAAAAGATATTAAAAAAATTGCTAAAATTTTGAAAAATTTTTAAAAGCTGAAAAAGTTACCTAAAAATGTATTATTAACTGGCACTTTACGGTACCCATTAACGCAACCCTATTATATAATATAAATAAAAAAAATGGATAGATATTGAGAGGGTGTTTGGTGGCAAAAATAGTTAAATACTATTATTTTTTAAAATTATTAGTGTTTTAATATTGTTTGAAAAATATTTAGTAACATACCTCATGTTTGAAACTGAAACTCGAGTTTCACAAACTCAAATTTGACATGAAACTCGAGTTTAAGAAAATCGAATTCCTTGTAATAAAACTATTTGTCTTTTTTAAACAATGGGAAAAAAAATTAGATAAGTCAACAATTGTGGCCTCCCATCCCACGTGACCCTGACAAAAGAAAGGAAAAAGAGAACCTAGAAGAAAAAGAAACAAAACTGAAAGCCAATGAGAAAAAAAAAAATTAGATAAGTCAATAATTATGGCTATGTAAGTGCTGTGTTTCTTAGAGCATTCACAGCAGTGGAGATAAAATTTTAGTTTTTTAACTTCACCAAAAGTTACTTTATCTATTTTATCTATATACATGCTGCAATAGTGGATCTATTTTAGCTTTCAATACTGATAGGGGTAAAACTCCCACCAGATGCCGGCAGCCTGCACGGGCTGACAGCTCGACTCATGATGACGGACATATATGACGGGCGCCGGATCTTGACGACACGACTCTTAGGGGGCGACGGGGAGAAGGTCGACGGAGATTGTCATCGGGCACTGAAGCCTATCTTGTCACGTACGCTTCCCTAGGAAAGTGAATCTTGCCGCATACGCTACTATTTGGCCAGATATCTTACGCAGCACAATTCCCTCCCCCAAAAGGGATGTCTTGCCCAACACACTTGGCTACCCAAGGAGTATCTTACGCTCCACGCTACTCAGGGGCAATTCCGGTACAGTGATATCTTCTCCAGTACGCCTTAGCTAAAGGCCTCTACTACTACTATAAATACCGCCACGCCCTCCAAAATCGAGGTACGCATACTAAGACCCGACTCTGGAACTCTAGAGTTGTGAGCAATACTAACTTAACCATCGGAGGGTCGTTGGCCAGTACCACGCCGGTACTTCCCTTTGAGGTTCTCTTTACCTGTGCAGGTTCGTCCGAAGTACGTGAAGGCCATGCAGCTTACTGAGTCGATTCGTGACATCATCAAATACAATAAAATAATATAAACATCAAAATAAAATAATATATCCCACACAATAAAATAATATATCTCACTACCCAAAAACATCAATAGCACCATTCACAATCACCTCTACCATCAGCCACAGTCATAACCACACCCACAACTACCACCACCATCTGTACATAGCAAAAAAAAAAAAAAAAACCCAAAGAAACCCATGATGATGATCGGTGAGATGGAGGACGGCGATGGGTCGGCTACCATCAACCACAGCCACAGCCACAACCACCACCACCACCACCACCACCAGTCCACAGCAAGGAAAAAAAAAAAACCCCACGATGATGATTGGTGAGATGGAGGACGGTGATGGGTCGACGACGTGGGACGATGAGGTGAGATGGCGATGAAGATGAAGATCGGCGACGTGGGACGGCGACGTGGAACCCAGAACTCACCGGCGATGTGGAACCCAGAGCAGAGAGTAGATGAGGGAGAGAAAAAAAAATGAGAAGGAAGAAGGAAGAAGAAAAGAAGCCGGAGAGGGAGAAAAAGAAAGAAAGAGAAAATGTTTTTTAAATGAAAGAGGAGAGAGAAATTTAATTTTTTTTTTTTTTTTTTTTTTAGCTTTCATGAACAGTGTACATCTATTTATAAATATGCACTATAGCAATAAAGCTAAAAAATATAAATTTAGCTCTACTACTGAAGCATAATTTTGATGTATAAAGAGCTAAAATTTAACAATATAGCAATATGCCATCACCGCTATGAGTGCTCTTACATGGTACTCAGTGTACTAACTGGAGTAACACATTGAGAGGGCATGATTGAATGCAAGGAAATTGCTTCTTTTTTTTTTTTTTTCTTTTTTCTTTTTTTTGGAGGGAGAATCTTTTGTAGTTTGGAATTATTTGAGGTAGTCAAGATGAGTATGCAACATTTCAAAAAGTTCGGCCAGGAGGGCCATGCCCCCTTGGTGTAAATCCGTACCTATCTAGGGCATTGACATTTAAAAATTTCTATAATTTTGTTGAGCGTATCAATGTAGCAATTATTATTGGCGCATAATAAGTGCCATCGTACTTCCATTTTAGACAGAAATTTATTGGGTCATGCCCAATAAATTTCAAAAAGTTCGGCCAGGAGGGCCATGCCCCCTTGGTGTAAATCCGTCCCTATCTAGGGCATTGACATTTAAAAATTCTATAATTTTGTTGAGTGCATCAATACAGCAATTATTATTGGCGCATAATAGGTGTAATCGTACTTCCGTTAGAGAGAAATTTATTGGGTCCAATTCTATTCAGAAGCAACAAAAGCATTTAAATAAATAATTTGTTTACTAATTTATGTGTGATTACACTTAAAAAGCTGATCCATTACAATGGAAAGATTCAAAACATTAACAACTATATGGCTATTTATTTTGTTCATCAAAGAAAAGTATGACGGCAAAAATAGCCAAATAATATTATTTTTCGAAATTGTTAGTATTTTATCACTGTTTGAAAAATATCTAGAAATATACCACTTTTTTTAAATTCAAGTTTGATATGAAACTTGAGTTTAGAAAAATTGAGTAGGTTAAAAATTCCACTTTGAACTCGAGTTTATAAAACTCAAGTTCCTTGTGATAAAACTATTTGCCTGTGTCTAAAAAATGAGAAAAAAAAAATTAGATAAGTCAACAATTGTGGCCTCCCATCCCACATGACCCTGACAAAAGAAAGAAAAAAGAGAAACCCACACATGGAAGAATAAGAAACAAAACTGAAAGCCAACGAGAAAACTATTTGCTTGTGTTTAAACAATGAGAAAAAAAAAAAATTAGATAAGTCAAGAATTGTGGCTGTGTGAGTGCTGTGTTTCTTACATGGTACTCGAGTGTACTAAACTCGAGTAACAAATTGCAAAAAACTTGAGTTCCACATAATCGAGTTCTGTGAGGCATTTTTTATGGAACTCGATTTTCTTAAACTCAAGTTCCATGTCAAACTCGAGTTTCTAAAATTCAAGTTTTAAAAAAGTGGTAGATTGTTAGATATTTCTCAACAATGGTGAAATACTAATAATTTCGAAAAGTAGTGTTATTTGGCTAATTTTTGCCAGTGTTTGGTAGAATAGTTTGAGAATTGTTCTTTGTAGTTTTTTGAAATACGTGTAGGTAAAAAAGTATGTGAAAAAGTATGTAATGTTGTTTAAAATGTGAAAATGTAAGTTTGAACTCTCTCACCAAACAGGCAATCAAATCCCAACTGTCAAACACAAATCAATTTTTTGAAGATCATAAATTAATTTAAAATATAAACAAGTGGATATATATGCAGTGGTAAACACAACCCCGGTTTTCCCAAGTTTTGCGCAGAGTATATGCATCTGCTGATTTAACGTTTTTCTACGACTACAAAATTTCTTTCACCATGAATCACAAAAAATAAATTAAAATATACGAAATCTGCTTTTAAGACTGTTAGATATATTTTAACAATTTATTTTTATGATAAAGTAAAATGAACAATACACAAATTTAAGAATAAGCAATAACACAAATAGATGTAATAGGTAAAAGCAATAAATATATACTGAATATATATAAGAAGAAATCTGCAAATAATTAAAAACTCACAGACTAAATGCGTGAAGGATGAATGATTTAGATCAAGTCTTGTGTTTGACACAATCTCCTTAAAGCAGATTTCACTCCTCACACAATCACTGTGGTGCTTTGAGACTCACGAACGTCTGCCTCCTAGGATAAAATGATTTACAACATGAAAACGAAGCACAAAAGGTCGTGCTCTGCGAACTACTCAATATCTCTTTCTCTCTCTTTGACACGGAATAAAAATGCACAAAATATTCTTATTGGGAGAGTTTTCTTAAAAATTATTTTTATGAATGAGGGACTAGGAAAAATTATACGTTATTGAACAGACACTCTGTTTCAATAATAACTGCTGTGCACAGACTAACTGACTCAAAAATTAAAATAATAAAATATTATTATTTAGACAAGTAGGCCCAGTCCACATATGCCAAAAGCCCAATCCAATGTCCAACTCATGAGCATATAAACTCGTATATTATCTATTTCCTTCCCGATGTGGATCTTAAGATTTTTACCACTTTTAATAACATCTAAATGAACATAGAAAACATCAATTTCTTATTCACTCTATACTATTTTTCCGACAGTCTTGTTCTTTCTTTCTCTCTTAATATTCTGAGAGAGGACTTCACTTTTGTAGTGCAATTCCAAGTTGGCATACACAAGAAAATGGAACCGTATATGTTTGTTATCAAATCTGAACAAGGCAAAGGAGTATTTAGTATTTACGGGTAGCAAGATATCAGTGAGCTAATCATCTAAACTAAGAAACTCTTAGACGTGTGAGGGAGAAAATAGTTTTTAGAGTGCACCAGTGTGGTGCTAGCTAAGGACAATAATAATTGAGTTAGAATCTCACAAAAGATATTCAAAAACTCTCTAAAGGTGTAAAAGTCGAGATTTTTCTCACTTACGTTGAATTGAATGAAGTCTTGAGTGGGTCTTCTTCTTTTCAGTTACTTTTCTTATGAGATGTGTTGGCTAAGTAGAGTTAGTGTAAGCAAATTATCCGTGAAGGTTGCTCCAACATTCTAAAGTAGTGGAGTTAGAGCATTCACATCAACAATCTACAAACTATTCTATTTTATCATCTCAAAATCTACTTTATCATTTATACCATACCATTTTACAACACTTCTAACATCCCAACTTTTATTTTCTTATTCTACTCATTAAAATAATATTTCTACACAATAAAATAATATCTCTCATTCTTTCTGTTCATCACCACACAAAAAAAAAAAAAAAAAAAAAAAAAAAACCACCCTCTCCGACCATCAACACCACCCAAAAAAAAAAAAAAAAAAAAAAAAAAAGCAACCCATGACAGCAAACCCATACCCACACCATCATCAATCACCACAGCAAACCTAAACCCATGGCAAACCCAAACCCACACCCATGACAGCAAACCCAAACCCATACCAGTAAACCCACCCCTTCACCACTCATGGCAACCCCCACCTCCACAACTCCACCATCATCAATCACCACACCATCACCACACCACCACCAAAATGCTTCAACCTCTCATCATACACATTACACAATTAGAAAACCCAAACATATTTTAGCAGGCCCACAGCCATTGATGAACGCAAAGGAACTTATGAAGCTCTTTGATTACTGTTGGTTCGAGGATCAAATCTTCACAAAACAACCAAATCTAACAAAGCCATCAAGTTTTGAAGCAAACTCAAAAAAGGCAATCCAAGAAAAACCATCAAAACCTGAGATTTCACACATCAGAACCAGAAAACGGCCCACTCGATCAACCACCACGCCGAACCCAAACCCACAATCGCACCGATCCATGACGCCGCCGTCAACCAAAGAGAAAGAAAGCAAGCCACATTACCACCGTCAGCTAGATTGATCTGCAACAAGAAAGAGAATAAATAATGTGAGTGGTGGTTGGCTGTGGTGAGGTGGCTATGGGTTTTGAGTCTAAAGAGAGAAGGAAGAGAGCAAAGAAATAACGAGAGAGAGAGAGAGAGAGAGAGAGAGAGAGAGAGAGAGAGAGAGAGAGACAGAATTAATTCGAAATTGTTTAATAAAAAGTAGAAGAGAGAGAGAGAGAGAGAGAGAGAGAGAGAGAGAGAGAGAATTAAATATTATTATTTAAGTTTAGAATTGTGCTACAGTACAATTTTAAAGGTAGAATTGTATTGTAGCACAATTCCAAATTTTTTTACAATTTTACCTTTTTACAATCCCAGTTGCTGAGGTTTTTTGAGCTTAAAATGCCAAACCTACCTTACATTTGGCATTTACAATCCCTATTGCGGATGCTCTTATAAAGTTAATTTCTTTGTGGTATCTAAGTGTGATTAAATTTTTCTAAGCGTAAAATGTCTATCACTGTGAACGGTCCAACTTGTAGTCGGCCATCATTGTCATGGACAGCTGCTTATTGCCTTCTGTGGAAATGGGTGGCACTCTACACCATGGACGCGACATGCTATATATAGACAAGACTCTAAACAGGTTGACGTCGTATCAAGTTCTAGCGCACTAGTATTTGGAGATGCAAAAAAGTCTCTATTTTATACCTTACAAATCTACTCTATCTTTTTTATCATTCCATTCTACAATTTATCAAATATTTCTATTTCTATTTTTACATACAACTTATTAAAATATATTATTTACCATTTATTAGTATTGATACGGACTTACTATATCAAGTTGGTATAAATATTTAGATACCTGCTCCTAAATATTGCATGTTTTTAAGGGTCTAGGTGGTAAAATAGCACCTGAAGATTTTTACACCCCCAATACTAGTACTCTAAATAAATCTAACCAGGAATTATTGGAAGTCGTGTGATGATTGTGATTGGCCTCCTAATCCCATATGGGAACCTTTCCATCTTTCTTTCTTCTTTTTTCTTTTTTTGATGAAAAGGATAATGCATTATCAAAAACTAAAACTGCCATCCACAACAGAGGCTACGGGGTTGTTTGGTTTAGCATTTCAAACAACAATTTTCAATTTTTAAATAGCATTTCATGTATTTCCACTTTTTCACCCACATGTATTTCAAAAAATAATAAACAACAATTTTCAAACTACTTTACCAAACACCCCCTACATCACGGGAATACACAGGTGCAAGATGGGAACCTTCCCATCTTGCACCTTGGCTTTTGGGGGGGGGGGGGGAACTGTTTTTGTCACAAATTTTTTTACTTTTTTGGGTCGACGTTCCATGTTCCATGTTACCTAGTAAAAGAATAAAAGAAAGCAAAAAAGATTTCTGATGGCTGCATAAGGAAAAAAAATGGAACGTTCACGCTCTCTCTCTCTTAGAAGAAGAAAATGAGTTGGTCCGTAGCACTAAAAAGTGAAAGACTCACACCATCAAACAGTTGCCACTTGCAGCACTGTTCATGATGGAGAACCTAGCCAACCAACCAAGCTTTCCTTTAGGGATAAGCTAGTGGGGATAATACCGGGAGCTTACTCCTAAGCTTTTGCTTTTTCTGACCGCATGGAGGCGGATTTAGACTCAGATGAGGAGATTGAGGAGGTTAGGGAAGGGTTTGCCTCGGTCAGTCTATCCAAGGAAACTAAGAGCCATATCCGAGCTCCATGGGCGAAGGCGCTCATCGTTAAGTTTTTTGGCAAGATAGTGGGTTACAACTATCTACGCTCAAAACTGCTAGGACTTTGGATGCCGATTGGAAGAGTCGACATGGTTGACCTGGGGAGAGATTTCTTCCTGTTAAGATTTTCAGTAATTGAGGATCTAGAAATGGTGTTTAAGAAAGGCCCTTGGTTCATCAGGGAGCACTTCCTGTCCATCCGACGATGGGAAGTGACAGAGGCAACACTACGTTGAGGTCAGGGTGTTCCCAGGAACACCCTGACCTGAAAAAACCTGAATATATATATATATATATATATAAATTTATATTTACTCTGCATTAGGATCACCCTCAAATTTTAAAAAAAAAATTATTTGTTCTACTTTCAAGAAAAAAAAAAAGCCCAAAAAAACAAATTTGAACTAAAATCTAAAGAAAAAAAAAAAATGTAATAGAGGCAAGCCCACAGCAGGCCTAAGTGCCTAACAGATTACAGCCAAACCCACAGATTCTCACAAAAAAAAAAAAAAAAATTGTAACAGCGGCAAGCCTACGACAAGCCCAAGTGCCCAACAGACTACAACCATAACCCACAGATTCTCACCAAAAAAGAAAAAGAAAAAGAGAAGAGCAGTGCGGCAGCACCTCATAAAAAAAAAAGAAGACAAACCCACAGATCAGGCTTTATCAAAAAAAAAAAAAAAAATCACTAAGCTAACCTAACCTAAAGACAAAGAGATCACAGAGCATTGAGTAACGCTGTAGCTGCTTGTTGAGGCTCATCCAAGCCAAATACCCAACGCCGCTCGTTGCCGCTTATCGGATCGGAGGACGGAGATCGGCACTCCAGTGATAAATCGGCAAATCGCTCGCCCTCGCCCGCCGGCCAGTCCAATTCAGACCTCCCACCTCCCTACTCGGCACTCCCTGCTCGGCTACTGCCGCTGCCCTGCTCGGTGCTCGCTGATCGGCACTCCAAGGTATTTCATTTTTTTTCTAAGTTTCTTCTCTCAGTCTCTCTGACTCTCTCTCAGTCTCTCTCTCTATCTGATTTAGAAAATAGAAAATGACTCTCACTCTCTCTCTCTCTTTATTCTTTAATAAGACCAACTCATAACTCTCTCTCTCTCTTTTTAGTCTTTTGATTGGCCAAACTTACTACTTAGTCTTTAGCTTTAATGCTTTATTAAATTTTGTCTGTTTTTGACTTTTTGAAAATTGAATTTGGCTTTAGCCTTTATGCCTGTATCAGTTTAACTTATTTGTTGGTGTTGGTGTGTGTAGTGTGCACTGTGTCTATGTTGGTGTTGGTGTCATGGTGAAATATTAATTGTCTTTTAGTTGTGAAATTTTCTAATTGGCAGGGGCATCATAAGGTGTGCTTGTGTGTTGACTGGGGTGGGGGTGGATGGGCACATGGAATGGGGCCGGGCTGCACAAGTGCACATTATACAGTTTTAATGCTTTAATTATTGTGCTACACCTACACATAGGATGTGTAAATAATGTGTACATCAGGAGCTCTTTTAGTGTAATGTGCACATGGGGCTAAACAATGTAACAAATTAAAACTGTATAATTAATGACAAATAAATTAAAGCAATATAGTTTATTGTTAGGCTAAACAACAATAATTAAAGTAGTATAATAATTAATAAACCAATACATTATAAAAGATAAACAAATTAAATTATGTTAGGCTAAATAACAATTAATAATTTTATAATTAATGAAACAACAATATAAAAAATTATAGTTTATAAAAGACAAACAAATTAATGAAACAATTAAACAACGTACAACAATAATTAATAATTTTATTAATATTTTAAATGAACTTATAGTTTATTGTTTATTCTTTTGCTAGAATTATAGACAAATATTTGATAAGAAAACCATGTACCCAAGATTCATTTTCCTTGCAAGATTCATCTTCATCTTCTAAACGAATTCATGTTGACTTTAGCTTAGAAAATCTTCCTTCTGATCCTGGGCTATGACAAAAGATATCATCTTATCATCCTAATAATCATGATGAAATAAGAAGATATTATTTAGTAAAAGGCCTTTGTCAACCTGTTCATGATTACCTTGTATCATATTTTTCTGGAAAGCCTCATCGATTTAGATCTGAATGGTATGTAAATAGAAATTGGTTGGAATATAATATAGACAAGGATGCAGCATTTTGTTTTTATTGCTACCTATTTGGGCAAGATGTTGGTAAGCAAGGAGGAGGTGAGACTTTTGTAACGAAGGAATTCAAACTTTGGAATCAGCTTGCGAAGTTAGAGTCCTATGTTGGAGAAGTTAATAGCGCTCATAACCATGCTGTCAAGAAGAGTGAAGATCTACTGAAGGAAAAGCAACACATTCAAAGTGTTTTGGTTAAGCAATCAAATCAAGATAAACTTGAATATCGGGTTCAATTAAATGCAATAGTTGATTGCATAAGATTCCTTTTATGCCGGGGATTAGCTTTTCGTGGCCACGATGAATCTCAAGGTTCAAGTGATAAAAGAAATTTTCTTGAGCTTCTACAATTTTTGGGGAATCACAATGAATCTATTAATGAAGTGATGCAAAAAGCTCCGAAAAATTGCAAGCTTACCCACTCTGATATTCAAAAAGACCATTGTGAATGCAATTGCACGTGAAACATCCAAAGTCATCATCAAGGATCTTGACAATGGATTCTTTTCAATATTAGTTGATGAGTTACGTGATATCTCAGTGAAAGAACAAATGTCCCTCGTTCTTCATTATGTGAACAAAAAAGGAATTATTATAGAGCGGTTCCTTGGTGTTATACATGTAGCAAGTACTACCACTTTGTCACTCAAATATGCTATTGAATGTTTACTTTGTGAACATAATTAGAGTTTATCGAACCTACGTGGGCAAGGTTATGACGGGGCTAGTAATATGCAAGGTGATATCAATGGTCTCAAAACTTTAATTTTGAAAGAGAATAAGTCAGCATTTTATGTCCATTGTTTTGCTCACAAATTTCAATTGACACTTGTTGCGTTGCTAAAAATCACATTAACATTGCTGAATTTTTTTATGTGGTTAGTAATTTAGTAACTGTTGTTAGGGGCTCTTGTAAGAGACGAGATGCTCTTCAAGATGCACAATTTGCCAAAATTAGAGAAGATTTAGAGAATGGTGTATGTAGAAGTAGGCAAGGTTTGAATCAAGAGACAAATCTTAAACTCCTTGGTGATACACGTTGAGGATCATATTATAGGACTATTCTCAATTTGATTTTGATGTTCTCTGCTGTTGTTGATGTACTTGAGATTATTGAAGAAGATGGCCTCTCCGACCAAAAAGTTGAAGCTCGATCTATTATGAGGTCAATTCTATCTTTTGAATTTGTTTTTGCTCTACACTTGATGAAAAACATTTTAGGGATCACAAATGAGTTGTCAATAGTATTGCAAAAAAAAAAAAAAAATCAGGATATAGTAAATGTTATGGATCTTGTTAAAGTATCTAAGCAACGATTGCAAGTGATGAGAGATGATGAATGGAAATCTTTATTAACTGAAGTGTCTTCATTTTGTACCACACATGATATTTCTATCTTGAACATGGATGAAATATTTGTAGTTAGTGACAGGACGCGATGCAACACTCAACAAAATACAAATTTACATCATTATCGTGCTGAGCTATTCTACACAGTCATAGGTATGCAACTTCAAGAGCTTAACAACCGTTTTTCTGAGGCGAATACCGATTTGCTATTTTGTATGGCTTACTTGAATCCAAGTAATTCATTTGTGGCTTTCGATAAGGAAAAGTTGATACGTCTAGCTAAGTTCTATCCCTTTGATTTTCTTGGGACAGATATTTTGGCACTTGACTCTCAACTTCATAACTACATTTTTTATATGCATAGCAATGACTTCTTTTTAGAGCTTTAAGGGGTTAGCAAACTTGCTGAAAAGTTAGTGAGCACAAGGAAGCATGAGACTTATTCTTTAGTCTATTTGCTTGTGAAGTTAGCTTTGACCCTTCCAGTTGCTACTGCAACAGTAGAAAAAAGTTTTTCAATAATGAAATATATAAAGAATGAACTGCACGATCGAATGGGAGATCAGTAGATGAATGATTGCTTGGTTGTGTATATTGAAAAAGATGTAGCTTATAGCATTGATAATGAGACTATCATGCAACAATTTCAAAATATAAAAACTCGTAGAAGGCAATTGTAAATTTTATGTATTTGCGTATTTTTTAATTATTGTTGTTGTCAATATATAAAATTTTCTTTTTATTAGATTGTGTAATTTATGCTTGTTGAGGAACACCCTGAAAAAATTTCTTAGAGTCACCACGGGGAAGCGAATTTCGAGCCATCTGAAGCTTTAGTTTCCTCAGTGGCGGTGTGGGTCAGGCTTAACAAACTGCCCATTGAGTACTATGATGCGATGGTACTCCGGCAGATCGGTCAGGCACTCAAAATGATCCTACGGGTGGATACGCACACTGCCACCGAAGCTAGGGGTAGATACGCTCGTCTTTGCATTCAGGTGGATATGAGTAAGCCACTGGTCACCACAGTTAGGCTTGGCCACCACAACCAACCTGTTGCTTACGAAGGGTTTAACAGGCTTTGCTTTGCGTGCAATAGACTTGGCCATCGGCGAGAAGCATGTCCGTTCACCATCAAATGCACTTCACTAGTTTCTAAAGATTCCCTCGAGCCTAACTCTGCTGACAAAGGAGACAAGGCCACCCTCTCCGAAGGCACAACTAGAGGCTCCAAATGGAAATCGAGATGCCTCAGAAGATGAGTCCAACGATGCTACCTTTGGTCCTTGGATGGTCATTACACGGAAACGGAAAGGCAACAGATTGCATAAGAAAAGCAGTAGCATCCCTTTAGTCGAATATAGACATGCTTCTCTGAACGTGAATGAAAAAGAGCTGTTGGGAAATGGGTGGTTTGAAAAGAGGTTAATTGGCCTGGGGTCACGAATAGGAATGAGGGCAAAAGGAAAGCCCAAGGTGAATCGGGCTTGAAATCTCCAACTAAAGACAACGAGGCCACAACAAAGTTAGTTGGTGTGGAGCAATTGGGCTTCAGAAAGGGCAGTAGCCAGATTGGGGGCCGTTCAATTAATAGCTTGTCAAGGGCCAAGCCCAATTCTAATTCTGTAAGGGGTAAGAAGGACATTGCATGTTATAGGGCTATCTCCACTAACTCAGCCAGTGCCTTCAAAAGTTCAGACAGTGCCATCTTCTCCAAAGAAAAGATAAACACTACAACCGACTGGTCACTTAACATCTCCAAGCTTCAGGCCGGTTTTGATGGAGGATTTAAATTGGTAGCAGCTCAGAGCACAAGATGGGCGATCAATGTAGACGGAGTGATAGTGGTGATACCGAAAGTGATCATAGAGGAGATCAGAGCTCGCCCCACCCACACTATGGGCTGGTTCAGTCTTTAGCTTCGAAAGGCATGGAAGTTGGTATTTTCACTAACTCTGACAAGCTCAACGATGGACTTTCTCCACTTAACAGACCTGGCTTAGGGAAGAATGATCGACCCATGATGGAAGTTCCTTTCGGACACGCCGGGACCGGAAGAAGCGAGAACATTGGTTTGGAATCTTATCCCTCAAATATCGGAGATGCTAGTGTTGTGTGAAACGATACTGGAGGAGAGTTTGACTGCGAGAAGAATGATGGAAAATCAAGCCATTGCAACGGCACTCATGGGCAATCAGCATGCTATAAAGCTCCTACAAGTCTTCCAACCCATTACGGAGTTCAGCCTTCACTCGATAGCCACGGAAAAAATGATGGGTGTACTGGAGCACTGTGTGACTCTGATGCCTGGCAGAGCGCAGATGACAGAAATGGTGAGGATGACCGGATGGAATTTGACGGAGGAAGCGAGACTACTTCCTCCTTTTGATGAGTGTCCTACCCCCAACCATTGTTTAGTCATGAATATCATAGCATGGAATTGCAGGGGAGCGTTAAAGCCCTCTTTTTAGAATCATGTTAGGGAGTTGGTTCACAATCACGATCTGGCAATTTTGATTGTTATGGAGACCCGTATTGATGGTCACAAAGCTAGAGACATTACTAACAGGCTCCCTTTTGATGGCGCCATCCATATAGATACAATTGGTTTTGCCGGTGGGCTTTGGTTGTTATGGAATTCAGATAAGGTCCAGATCACCCAGCTAGCCATGTCAGAACAGGAAGTTCATGTCCTGGTGAAGGTAATTTCTACTACCTTTGAATTTATTTTTTCTGTTGTGTATGCTAGCCTTAGATTTCATGAAAGATGCATTCTGTGGAATAATCTGAAAAACGCTGCTAATCTGCATAATAAACCTTGGATAATTGTTGGAGACTTTAATGAGGTTCTTATAGATGAGGATAAATTTGGGGGTAGAGCTATTAATTCTAACAGATCACTTATCTTCGAAGAGTGCCTTGATTACTGTAATATGGTTGATTTGGGCTTCACCAAGCCTCGGTTCACTTAGACGAATAGGCAAAATATCAATGCTGTAGTGCAAGAGAGAATTGATCAGTATTTTGCCAACCTAAGCTGGTGTACTGCTTTTCCGGATGCAAAGGTGACTCATCTCACAAGATGTGTGTCTGACCATTGCCCGGTGCTACTAGAAGCCAATTCGAGTAATGGTATCCATCTTCCTAGGCCATTTAAATTCCAAAGCTTTTGGCTATCGGATTTATCTTTTCTTGGAATTGTCTTGGAAGCTTGGGGTCGGTCCTATTCTCTTCAAGATGCTATTGATTGCTTCTCTAGGAAAGCATCCGAATGGAATAAACACCATTTTGGGAACATTTTTGGTAAAAAGAAGAGAGTCATGGCCCGTCTAAATGGAATATAGAAAGCCTTAGCTTCACATCCATCGCATTCCTTAGTTGAAATGGAGAAAACGTTGCACAAAATAGCTAAATGTGCACCTTAACCAGGAGGAGGAGCTTTGGGTGCAGAAATCCCGCATTAACCGACCGATTAAGGGTGATAGAAACACGGTTTTCTATCATATGTCTACTATTGGTAAGGAGAAGATGCAATCAAATTTCATGCATTAAGAGTGATATGGGAGAATGGATCCATAGTGAGTTGGGGACCATAAATTACATTAGAGGGGGCTTTAGCAAATTGTTCACAACCACCCTAGATCATACTCCATACGACTCTTCCCACCCTTCTTGGTGGCAAGCAATTTTACCTAAAGAGGATAAGCTTAACCTTAGTATGCCGCTTTCAAAGATGGAAATCAAAGAAGGCCTTTAGCTTTAAAACCCTACAAAGCCCCAGGCCCAGATGGGCTTCATGTAGGGTTCTTCCAAAGGTTTTGGCTTATTGTGGGGGATTCGATAAGGAATGGAGTGAAAAAGATTTTTGAGGAGAGCAAAATTCCTGAGTACCTCAATAGGACCAATATTGTTCTAATTCCAAAAAATGTGAGCCCAGAAAGCTTGGGTAATTATCGGCCCATTAGCCTTTGCAATATGGTGTATAAAATAGTCACCAAGATTATTGTAGCAAGGCTTAGACCGCATCTTGATAAGTTGGTGAGCCCATTGCAGTCTGCTTTTGTACCGAGAAGGAGAAGTGTTGATAATGCAATTGTGGTCCAAGAGTTAATTCACACCATTAGCAGGAAAAATGGGAGGGGAGGTTACATGGCAGTTAAAGTTGACCTTGAAAAGGCATGTGACAAACTTGAATGGAGTTTCATCAAAGAAGTTCTTATTAATGCCAATCTTCCATCCAACCTGGTGAATCTCATTTTGAGTTGCATGTCATTAGTATCCATGTCCATTCTTTGCAATGGTGGAAGTGTGGAGCCTATTTTTCCTTCGAGAGGAATCCAGCAAGGTGACCCCTTATTACCTTATCTTTTCATTCTTTGTATGGAAGCCCTCGGATATAGTATTGAAGAAAAGTGCAGTGAGAAGAGTTGGGTCCTTGTAAAAAGCTCTTATAGTGGGGTGGCTTTCTCCCATTTTTTCTTTATAGATGACTTGGTCCTTTTTGCGAAGGTAGACCACGGAAATTGCTCAACCATAAGGGATGTGCTTGATAGTTTTTGTGCCCGATCGGGGCAATCCATTAGTGAAAGCAAATCTAGATTGTACTTTTTTCCAAATGTTGATGTGGACACAAGAGAGTCTTTGTGTAACATATTGGGGTTTCATTCGACTCATAATCTTGGGAAGTATCTTGGCTTCCCTATAAAACATCGTGGTGCTAGTAATCAAGATTTAAACTTCATTTTGGAGAGGGTCAAGCAAAAGTTGGAGGGATGGAAAGCCAATTTACTATCTCTAGCAGGAAGAACTGTTCTCATTCAAGCCTCCACTTCTACTAACCCAGCTTATGTTATGTAGTGCACGGCTCTTCCTACCAAATTGCTAGATAATATTGATAGAGTTAATCACAATTTTTTGTGGGGCTCTTCAGAAGCATCAAAAAGAACTCATTGGGTGGGATGGCATAAAGTGACCAAACCTAAAGAGAAAGGGGGTCTTGGAATTCAATCGGCAAGAGGTAGAAACTAGGCTTTACTTGCCATGCTTGATTGGAGATTCTGTATGGAAAAGGATGCATTATGGGCTAAGGTTTTAAAGAGCAAGTATTGTACTAGCTGAAGGTTGAATGCTAGAAACAAGGATAAGCTTCCATGTTCAAGAGTTTGGCAAGCTATGAACAAGGGTAGAGAGGTGTTTAATAAAGGCTTCAAATGGATTCCGGGGAGGAATAGTAATCTAAGCCTTTGGCACGATAATTGGGCTGCAAATGGGCCATTGAGAGACCTCATCCAAGGCCCCCTTTTGGAAGAAGAAGAGTGCCTTAAAGTTAAGGATCTTTTTGGGCCGAATGGATGGTGTAAGGACACGGACTCGTAAGCCGGCCCAAACTGGATGAGTTGGCCCAAGTGGTCCCTAAACAATGAATTTATAGAGAGTGAGATGCGAAAGTTGGGTTAGGACGATTTAAACATCCAATGCAATAGGTTGGGGTTTCCAGAAAGAGAAAATAAGAGGCCCAAGTTTTGACAAACTCCCCTCCACAAAGGTCCGAGGAGATAAATTCTACTATTAATACTTCCTTTCTTTTTTCTTCCTTACAAAAAGTGCCCCCCTCTTGAGGGGAATTCCTTCACATTATATAGCTCCCTCAAAACCATCTCCACTTTACACTTGTCATCCATC
Organism: Lithocarpus polystachyus; assembly: GCA_033629205.1. Taxonomy (NCBI): domain Eukaryota; kingdom Viridiplantae; phylum Streptophyta; class Magnoliopsida; order Fagales; family Fagaceae; genus Lithocarpus; species Lithocarpus polystachyus. Next base: position 5,110,753 of record CM066165.1, read on the forward strand.
CGATTATTCACTTGAGTGCATGTCCCATCGTGTATCATTTTTTGCCTGCTGTGAGTCACGGTGGCCAAAGTTGCACTGTTTATGGGTCTTCTCCACATAAATGCGGCCAAAAGAGTTGGTGCAACGCAATTAATGCAATGATGGCAGCCTTTCCTTAGGTATTTTGGGGACTCCCATCTCCCCAAAGCTGGAGTCACTCATCGGACTGCCTCTCTTACTCCAAACATAACAAACCGCAATTTGGGGCTCTGCATGTTCGTTTCCTCCTCCTCGGACCATACCACACCCTCGGACATGGCCGGGGGCTTAGCACACAGTTATGGCCCTTCAACCCTACGAGGCCCACTACACGATCTTGGGGTTCTCAGCCTCTTCATGGCCTGATGCGTGATCCTGGGCCCCTGTCCCCACAATAGCCCTTCAAAACTCTGGATTTTCTCTTTTATCCGAGGAGAAAAGGTGGAGTTTTGACTTACAAGGGACGCGTCAGTTGACCCCCTTGCTAGCACGTGCCAGATCAACGTTGCGCACACTTCGTGGGGAATAATAACGCTTCGGAACTCCGAAACGCTATTGATTGCTCCAGGCGGCGCTTTGTTCTCCTTATCTAACGGTGGGACATTGATCTAATGGTGCACTAAGAATTTCGAGCGGGGTAACTCCCACTCATTCCATTCCCCTATATAATGCCCCCGTGGGGATTATTTTCCTTATTTCTTCAGCCTTCAAATTCTTCAGAGCTTTAAAGAGTTTAAGAACCTGAAAATCACGAACGTTTGTTGCTTCCTTTTCGATTCCTCAACTGTAGCTTTAAGGATCTCAGAGACCATCATTCACTAGTGTTAGTAAGTTGTTGAGTCTTTTAGATTTTTTGTTTTCTCCTCGGCTATTGTCCTCGACCGTTCGAAGGAAGAAAAGACTTCCTCTCTTTTCTTTTTTCCTTTGCTGCTCTCTTCTAGCTCGTCCCTTATGGGTAAGTTTAAGTACCTGGTAGATTCCTCGGCGAAGATAGAGCTCTTTAAAGACAAATACCAGATTCCGTAGGGAGTAGCCTTGCGGTACTGCGACCCAGATAGGATAGATCTTGATAGGAGGGAGGGGGAAGTGGTCATCCCGATGATAGCCATCATAGAAGGAGGGATGACACTCCCTTTGGGAGAAATAACTCGGGACTACCTCGTCAACCACAGACTTTGCCCCGCGTAGTGCGCACCCAATGTTTTTAGAATCCTAGGGTACGTTGATGCCTTGAACAAGCATTTGGGCTTAGGGCTCACTTGGCACGACGTGGTGCACATGTACGAGTGCCACTCGCAAGTCGAGGGGGGGTACTACCTTAAGTCCTGCTCGAACGTGGTCAGGCTGATCTCATGCCTTCCTAAATCAAACAAAGGCATGAAGGACGACTACCTGATAGCCTCAGGAGCGTGGCACGACGGTGTTCACTGCCCTGTCCGAGAGGGAGAGCTAGGTGGGATGCCTTAGAGTTAGGTGTCTTAGAAAAAGTTTTAGATGCCCCCCCCCCCTTTTTTACCCCTTGTTGAGTTGTTTTTCCTTTTATTTCTGTCTCTCCATCGATGATGGCTTCTTGCTCCCTCTTACTAATTATACCTCTTTACTTGGTATGTTTGCAGATAAGAATCACGTGGCTCCTCAGTTTAGCCTAAGCAACGTCCCAGCACTCAACTTCCTCCTCAGATCAGAGATGCGCGCAGTCCATCTCATCTTAGGCTTCGAGCCCATTTCCAAAGTGTTCCAAGAAATTGGCCACAGCATTAGGAAAGGCGACCCTCGGAAATGCCGTGTAGACGTATCTCGTCCAGACTTCCTAGCTCAAAACGACCTCCCCCCGGTTGTGCTGTTGATCCGCCAGGACACCCTGCAGTTTGTGGTTCCATTACAGTAGCTTCCACCAGCAGCGTCGGGCGTGGTTGAGGAGGAGACCGGCTCATCCCGTCTGTCTCTTGACGAGGAGATAGGCCGATTCCAATTCGAAGAGGAGGAGAGCCCGGCACCAGAGCCAGTCCGAGCTTTCGATCCTTAGGCCGAGGCCGGCGACCGTTCAAGTGTGCACGCCCCCGCGGTTGTGATGACCTGCTTGGACAGCACTTCCAAGGAAGAGATGGCCTCTAACCAGAAGGGTAAGGGCCTTAAGCAGCTGCTGGCTGGAAGGACGAAGGCAGGGACTTCAAAAGGAGCCCCCAAACCCAAGGTTCCTCCTACCCTTCCCCCTCCTCCTCCTCCTCCTCCGATCGGCCCGAGTCTAACACCGTGCCTGGACTTAAAGAAGAAGAGGCCGATCGTGGACCTTGAAGAGGGGGAGGTTGGTCAGCAAAAGGGGGCTAAGCAACAGAAGACGACCAAAGAGGTGCGGGACAAGAGGTCCTCCTCCGTAGACAGCCGGGATGACCAGAACCGGGCTGACGTGCGCATAGCACCGCAAGTTTGGGCTCCTCGACTGGAGGTAGATGGGGCGGCCGTGCCTTGGGACGCCTCGGTCCGAGAGTACCGCAAGGGTCAGGCTGCTTATATGGCAGAGGCGCTAGAACAACCGCTCCTCCTGCCTAAAGATATGGAGGCCGTAAGGAACCTGAGGCAGCAGGACCTCTTCCTGTGCCTAAAGAGAGACCTCGCAATGGTGAGCCTCAAACTCCTTACTCTTTACTTGCGTCAATTTTCTCCACTTATACTTCACTAACGTGGTTACATTATTTTTGCGCAGATCACCCAGGAGGTCTTCATGGCCGAGGAGTAGGTGAGGGAGGCTCGTGGCGAGGCGAAGAACGAAATTCTCCTTCGCCATGACGCCGAGAAGGCCCTGGGAGCTGCCAAGGTCGAGAATAAGGAGCTCCATGCTAAGCTGGTGAACAAGGAGAGAGAGAGAAAGAGCGCAGAGGCGGGGTTGAAGAGCACCGAGGCGCAGGCTGAGGACCAACATAAGCTGCTTTACAAGACAGAGCTAGACTTGGCTACATCTAGGTAGTTTGTGCTTGATCTGAAGGCGCAGCTGCAGAAAGCGAAGGAGGCTGCTCAACTTGCTAAGGAAGCGTCTGAAGTCGAAAAGCGAGCGTCATATTAGCTTGGAGTTGAAGAGATGTAGGCCAGGCTGACTAAGGAGATGGCCGAGGCATGTAGGGAGTTCTGCAGCATGACTTGGGGAGAAGCTCTCAATGCTGCGAGAGTCCCCGCCGACTCGGCCTTGAGGCATTCTGAGAACATCTACTATCATCCTAAAATCCGCGAAGTTCCAGATGCTGATCTCCTAGAAGTCACTAGTGCCGAGGAGGCCAAGGATGCTGAGGCTAGTGGGACCGACCCTGAGGCCCAAGGAGCTGTTGCTGAGGCAAAGGAGACGGAGGCCAAGGTAAAGGAAGATGATCCTAAGGCTAAGGAAGTCTCCGCTGCTCAGCCGACCCAAGAAGAAGACCCCTCTGCCCTCAAGGACAAGGCTTAGAACCTAGGGTTTTCTTACTTTTTGTTTTGAAGCTTCATTTTCTGTTTTCAGCTTGGTGGTATATGCATGTTATTTCGAAAAGAAATGTAATATGTGTTTTGATGAATGAAAATATTCTCCTTCCTTGTGCCCGTGTGTTCATCCTTTATGTTTCATATTTTATTGCTTCTAATTGAATTGCTTTTTGCCATATATTTGAGGAACTCCAAGTAGTCATAGGTGCAGTTTACACGTAGAAAAATCTCAAAGCAGATGGTCCGAGGACCCGACGTAGCTTAGAATCTATTCAGCACTCAGGATAAATTAGGTTCAGTGTCTATTTTTTCAAAGCAGATGGTCCAAGGACCCGGCGTAGTTTAGGATTTGTTTAACACTTAGAATAAATTAGGTTCAATGTTAATTTTTTCAAAGCAAATGGCCCGAGGACCCGGCGTAGCTTAGGATTTGTTTAACACTTAGAATAAATTAGGTTTAGTGTTAATTTTTCCAAAGCAGATGGTCCGAGGACCCAACGTAGCTTAGGATTTGTTTAACACTTAGAATAAATTAGGTTCTGTGTTAATTTTTTCAAAGCAGATGGTCCGAGGACCTGGCGTAGCTTAGGATCTGTTTAACACTTAAAATAAATTAGGTTCAGTGTTAATTTTTCCAAAGCAGATGGCCCGAGGACCCGTCGTAGCTTAGGATCTGTTTAACACTTAGAATAAATTAGGTTCAGTGTTAATTTTTCCAAAGCAGATGGTTCGAGGACCCGGCGTAGCTTAGGATCTGTTTAACACTTAGAATAAATTAGGTTCAGTGTTAATTTTTCCAAAGCAGATGGCCCGAGGACCCGGCGTAGCTTAGGATCTGTTTAACACTTAGAATAAATTAGGTTCAGTGTTAATTTTTTCAAAGCAGATGGTCCGAGGACCCGGTGTAGCTTAGGATCTGTTTAACACTTAGAACGGGTTTGCGCCTAACCGAGGTTTAGCTGATTCTTACAATTTCTAGAGTAATTGAACATCACCCACAACATAATGAACACAAAGTGTGATAAAAGTATATTCTCATTAATAATAGTACATTTTCAGGTTGTTTACATTCCAAGGGTGCAATATTGCCTTATTTTCTAAGTCTTCCAAGTAGTAAGCTCCTATTCCAGCCACTGAGGTAATCCGGTATGGCCCTTCCCAGTTGGATCCCAGCTTTCCCTAGGCTGGATTCTTTATGGATCCGACCACCTTTCTTAGTATCAGGTCACCCTGCGCCAAAGGCCTTAACTTGACGTTGGCGTCATACCCACGTTTGAGTTTATGCTGCTAGTAGGCCAATTGGACCATGGCGCTTTCTCTTCGCTCTTCAATTAAGTCCAAACTTCTCTCTAGCAAGCCGTTGTTACTGCTTGGAGTGAAAGAGCTCGTTCTCAGCGTAGGGAAGCCGGCTTCCAATGGTATCACCGCCTCGGCGCCGTACGTTAGTGGGAAAAGGGTTTCGCCAGTGCATTTTCGAGGAGTATTCCGGTACGTCCATAGGACATGCGGCAGTTCCTCGACCCATCTTCCTTTGGAATCATCCAACCTTTTCTTCAACCCTTTCACTATGACCTTATTCACAGCCTCGGCCTGCTCGTTTCCCTGGGGATAGGCTGAGGTGGAGTATCGGTTGGTTATCCCTAGCCTACAACAATATCTCCGAAAGGATTTGCTGTCAAATTGGAGTCCGTTGTCTGAGATGAGTGTATGGGGGACTCCAAACCAGGTGACGATGTTCTTCTAAATAAACTTCTTCACGTCTACACCACGGATGTTGGCCAGTGGCTCTGCCTCAACCCACTTAGTGAAATAATTCGTGCCGACCAGGAGATACCTCTTGTTTCTTGCCGCTTTCGGGAAGGGTCCCACAATGTCCAGACCCCACTGGGCAAAAGGCCAAGGGCTGGATAGGGGGTTGAGCTCTCCTCTCGATTGGTGGATGTTCGGAGCAAACCTTTGGCATTGATCACACTTTTTTACATATTCCAGGGCTTCTTGGTGCATATTGGGCCACTAGTACCCTTGAGTGAGAGCTCGATGGGACAAGGATCTTCCCCCTATGTGGCTTCTGGAGATGCCCTCATGTAGCTTCTCCAGTAGGATTTCAACAGCCTCGGGATGCACACACAACAAATATGGCCCAGAAAAAGATCTTTTGTACAACTTTTGGTCCTCGGACAGCTAAAAACGAGGAGCCTTTCTCCGAATCTTTTCTGCCTCCAGCTTATTTTCTGGTAGGGTGTCATCTCTGAGGTATTGAACAATAGGATCCATCCAGTTAGGAGCTGCCCTCGCCTAATGGATGGACAGCACTTCCCTTCCTGACCAAAAAGGTTTTATGAGGTCTTCGACAAGGATTATCCTCGGCAGGCTTTGCGTCGAGGAGGTTGCCAGCGTCGCGAACGAATCTGCATGCGTATTCCCACTCTTGGGAATCTGCGTTAAATCGAAGGATTCGAATCCGGATTGTAACTATTTGACCCGGCGCAGGTATTCCTGCATTCTTGGATCCCGAGCTTCTAATTCCCCTCAGACCTGGCTTACAACGAGCCTGGAGTCCGAGAATATGTCCACGGCCTTTCCTCCCAGCTTTTGGGCCATGGTCATTCCCACCAGTAAGGCCTCATATTCCGTTTCATTGTTGGTGGCTAAGAACCCGAGCCTTAACGACTTCTCGATTATCATGTTCTCGAGAGAGATCAGGACCAGCCCCACTTCGGATCCTTGGAGATTCGAAGCGCCGTTGACATAGATCCTCCACGATGAAGCCCCATTCATGGACATTACCCCAACTGAGACTTCATCTGTGACCTGCCTTCCTGCGTTTTCTTCTACGGGAGCCTCGACGAATTCAGCCAGAAAGTCGGCTAGGACCTGCCCTTTCACAGAGGTGCATGGCATGTACTTGATGTCATAAGCCCCCAGCTTCGTTCCCCACTTGGCGACCCTTCTGGTATAATCCGCACTTCTAAGTAAGGCCCTGAGCGGTAGTGGGGTTAGGACGACGACGGTGTGAGACTGAAAGTAATGAGGAAGCTTGCGTGTGGCATGTACAACTGCCAGGACAGCCTTCTCCAGTGGCAGATATCTAACCTCGGCCTCGTGCAGGGATTTGCTCACATAATACACGGGCTTCTGTATGCCGTTATCGTCTCTTACTAGCACTAAACTCACGGCATGGGTGGTGGCCTCGATGTAGGCGAACAGGACCTCGTCTGCCTCGGGTTTTGACATAATAAGTGGCCGAGAAAGGTACTCCTTTAATTGCCTGAATGCCAAAGCACACTCTTTTGTCCACTCGAATCCCTTCCACTTATTCAACAATTGGAAGAAGGGTCTACACCTATCTGCAGACCGGGATATGAATCGATTCAGGGCCGCGGTCATCCCTGTCAAGCTCTGCACTTCCTTAGGATTCTAAGGTGGCTGCAAGTTACTAATGGCCTTGACTTGGTTCGGGTTGGCCTCAATCCCTCGATGGGTGACCATGTACCCCAGGAACTTCCCGAATCCTACGCCAAAGGGACATTTAGAGGCGTTGAGTCAAAGCCTATGTCGTCTCAATATTTCGAAGGTGCTTTCGAGGTCATCTACGTGCTCGGCCTCCTTTCTGTTCTTAACCACCATGTCCTCAATGTAGATTTCGATGTTTTTTCCTAGCTGCGGTTCGAACATCTGCGTCATCATCCTTTAGTAAGTGGACCCCACATTTTTAAGCCCAAACGGCATCACCTTGTAATGGTAGTTCCCGACGGGAGTGACAAATGTCGTTTTCTCTTGGTCTTCCAAGGCTAGAGGTATCTGGTGGTAGCCTTGGAAGGCGTCCGAAAAGCTCATCCGAGAATGTCCCACAGTTGCGTCGATTAACTGATCAATCCGAGACATGGGAAAAGGGTCCTTCGGGCAAGCCTTGTTCAGGTTAGAGTAATCCACGCACACCCGCCATTTGCCGCTTTTCTTCTTTACCACTACGGTGTTCGCCAGCCAGTCGGGGTAGAACACCTTTTAATAGCCCCAGCCTGCTTGAGTTTGGCCACTTCATCCCTGACAGCGTCGGAGTGCTCCCTCGAAGAGCGCCCAGGAGGCTGCTTCTTAGGAGTGACAAAAGGATGGATGTTTAGATGGTGGCAGATGAAGTTCGGATCTATCCCTGGGGCCTTGTAAGCATTCCAGGCAAATACGTCGATGTTCCACTTCAAGAGTTGCACCAATTGGTCCCTCTCTTGAGGGGGCAACTGAACACCGACCTGGAAGAACCTTTCGGGATCGTCCTCAATGATGACCTTCTCCAGCCCTTCGCATTCCACACCGCTGGCCCCGCCATCCGAGATGGGGGCCTCGGGCTCTCATTGTTATAATATCCCGTCGGTAGAGGCCGAGGGCTTTGGGTCGAGATGATGCGTGATGGCAACAACCAAGCACTACCTGGCCACTGACTAACTTCAGACCAACTCTTGAATCCTATCCCCAGACAGGTATTTGACCTTGAGGTGGAGGGTAGACGAGACGGCCCCTAGGGCGTAAAGCTAGGGCCGCGCCACAATGGCAGTGTAGGGGGAGTAGGCATCCACCACGATAAAGTCCACCTCTACCACTTTTGAGCCGGCCTGGACCAGCAGTCTGATTTGCCTGCGTGGGACAACAACCTTTCCACCAAAGTCGACCAGTGGCGAGTCATAACTGGTCAGATCCTCCTACCTAAGGTTAAGCCCCTTATAGAGGTCTGGATACATGATCTTCGCCCTGCTGCCTTAGTCCACCAGTATTCTCTTCACATCGTAGCCATAAATCTGGAGGGTTACAACTAAGGCATCGTCATGTGGTTGTATGGTTTCAGCCTTGTCCTCATCTGAGAAGCTCAATGTCGGAAGAGTCTCCAATTTAGCCCTCTTAGTTTCACAACCTGATGCCTCGGCATTTGGGCCAGCTATCGACATCACCCGGGAAGGGCAGGAGCCTGTTCTGCCTGGAGTGGCAAGGATGACGTGAATGGTGCCCAAGGGGGCCTAGAATATGCGCCGCCTTGAGCCCCTGACATTATCTGGTTCCCCTGCCCGCCAGATTGGGCTAGGAATTACTTCAACCTACCATCCCGGGCCAGCTGCTGCAGGTGGCCCCATAAGTTCCTGCACTGCTCGGTAGTGTGGCCTCGCTCCTTCTGGTACTGGCAATACAGACTCTGATTGCGCTTTGCTGGTTCCCCGATCATTTTGCTTGGCCACGTAAAGTACGGCTCATCCTTGATTTTTTCAAAAATTTGATGTACGGGTTCTCGGAATAGCGTGTTAACGGTTTGGACTGGTGGAGGTCCAGATTCCGCTCCAAAGTCCTTGCGGTGCCGACTGTTATTGTATCGATCCGACCTGAAATCCCTCATCTCCTGAGGGATAGCCCTACCTTTGCCCACCTGCTGCTGGTCTTCTTCGAATCTTTTATACTTGTCAATCCTATCCATGAGCTGACGCACGCTGGTAGCGGGTTTCTCAGTTAAGGACTTCCTCAAACTATGCTTGGTAGGTAGGCCGACCTTGAAGGCTCTGACAGCCACATCATCGAAATCACCCTATATCTCATTAAACACCTCCCAGTACCTGTCGGAGAACGTCTTTAAGGTCTCTCCCTCTCGCATGGACAGGGACAATAGGGAATCTAGGGGTCAAGGGACTCTGCTGCAGGTGATGAAGCGGGATCCAAAGGCCTGAGTAAGCTCTCTGAAAAAGTCGATGGAACCCGCCCTCAAACTGTCGAACCACCTCATTGCCATGGGCCCTAAGCTAGACTGGAATACCTTGCACATCAAGGACTCATTCTTAGAGTAAACTGCCATTTTCTGACTGAAATGGCTAACATGCTCAACGGGGTCTGTACGGCCATTATAAAGGGTGAACGTAGGTTGGGTGAACCTCCTGGCAAGCTGTCCGTCTTCAACCCTGCGAGTGAAGGGAGACTCAGCGATTCAGCTTAGCACCTTGCTCATAGCATCGTTTCCCAAACCCTTCGAGGATGAACCTCTCCCCCTGCGTTTATGATGGTAGTCCTGCTCATAAGAGAAGGTTTCACTTGGAGGTGTCTTTGATCTGTGTCTGTACTCGTCATCCTTCTCGTCATCAGAAGAGAGGTCAGAGACAGAGAGGCTTCGTCTCCTTCGCTCTTGGCATAGCCTCTTCTTCAGGCGGTCAATCTTTTTCTGCATGGCTCTTTCCCGTTCATTGCGAGAGATGCGGCTACCGCCCCTAGAGTGACTCTTGCCAGTACGGGTGGTATGCACGCTTCCCTCCTGATCCTTCTGAGTATGGTTTTCACCCTGAGACGCCATAGGCTCCAACTGGTGCGTCCCCGAACCTACCATGACTGAAGGTTTAAAACTCTAAGCAATCCAAACTTTCCAACAGACGGCGCCAATTGTAAGGACACGGACTCATGAGCCGGCCCAAACTGGATGAGTAGGCCCAAGTAGTCCCTAAACAATGAATTTATAGAGAGTGAGATGCGAAAGTTGGGTTAGAACGATTTAAACATCCAATGCAATAGGTTGGGGTTTCCAGAAAGAGAAAATAAGAGGCCCAAGTTTTGACAAACTCTCCTCCACAAAGGTCCGAGGAGATAAATTCTACTATTAATACTTCCTTTCTTTTTTCTTCCTTACAAAAACTGCCCCCCTCTTGAGGGGAATTCCTTCACATTATATAGCTCCCTCTAAACCATCTCCACCTTACACTTGTCATCCATCAGATTCTTCACTTGAGTGCATGTCCAATCGTGTATCATTTTTTGCCTGCTGTGAGTCACGGTGGCCAAAGTTGCACTGTTTATGGGTCTTCTTCACATAAATGCGGCCAGAAGAGTTGGTGCAGCGCAACTAATGCAGTGATGGCAGCCTTTCCTTAGGTATTTTTGGGGACTCCCATCTCCTCAAAGCTGGAGTCACTCCTCGGACTGCCTCTCTTACTCCAAACATAACAAACCGCAATCTGGGGCTCTGCATGTTCGTTTCCTCCTCCTCGGACCATACCACGCCCTCGGACGTGGCCGGGGGCTCAGCACACCGTTATGGCCCTTCAACCCTACGAGGCCCACTATACGATCTTGGGGTTCTCAGCCTCTTCATGGCCCGATGCATGATCCTGGGCCCATGTCCCCACAGATGGGATTGGTCTAAACTCTCAATCCAAATTCCTAATGCTGTCCTCATGGAAATTAAGGCCATGCCCTACTCCTTTAGATCATCAAATTAGGAAGATAGGATGATTTGGAATGGAGCTAACCGAGGTGATTTTGAGCTTAAGTCAGCATATAATTTAGCTACAAGGTAGTGAGGAGGAAGAGGAGTTTAAGGGCTCTTGGGTTTGGAAGGTTGACACCCTTCCCCGAATCAAGACTTTCATATGGCAATGCTTGCAAATAGCATTGGAGTGGGGGAATGTCTTGTTAAAAGATGCCTTAGTGAAACTGACTGTTGCCCTCTCTGCCAAAGGGAAGCCGAGACAATCCTTCACAGACTTAGGGATTGTGAGTTAGCCAAAATCACCTGGAGCAGACTTGGAATTCTGTCAAACAGCTACTTCTATGAGGGTAATCTGCATTATTGGCTCGAAAAGAATTGCAAAGACAATGTTTCAAAAGTGCAAAACCAACCCCTGTGGAGAATAATCTTTCCTTTTGTTATTTGGCATTTGTGGAAACAAAGAAATAATTTTGTGTTCAGGGATCGGCCCAGGCAGAACAACGTGCACAGTGAAGCTTTATTTCATGTAGCTGAGTTTTTTCATTGTGTCATTAATCCCTAGTTGTCGAGTAGCAGATATATAGTGCAGGCCAGGTGGGAAAAGCCTCAACATGGCTGGGTTCGGCTCAATACAGACGATTTAGACTTGGGTAATCCAGGACGTGCGGGCTGTGGCAGTATTATTCGGAATGAACATGGAGATTGGCTAGGAGGTTTCTCAAGGAATATTGGCGTTACCACCAGCTTCATAGCGGAGCTTTGGGCTCTTCGTGATGGCCTTATGCTTTGTCATAATCTTAATTTGCATGCTATAGACATTCATACTGATGCGCAAGCTATTGTTGAGGCTGTTAAAAATGGTTCTTATTCTAATCATATTGTTATGCTAAGTGTTGATGACTGCAGGCAACTGATCTCCCAGCTAGCCCAAGTCCGGATAGGGCATTGTTATCGTGAAGCAAATGCTTGTGCTGATTTTCTAGCGAGGAAAGGAGCCCTTCAGGCTAATAGTTTTATTTTGTCTCAAGATCCACCTGTGGATGTATTGGAGCTGATAAGCTTGGACAAATTGGGGATGTATTGTAATAGGGCTATCCTTGAACTCTCTGTTCCTCCTTAGATTTGCTATTGAATGAAGTTTCCTCATTACCTAAAAAAAAAAAGATTTCTGGTGTGTTTCACGTAGTGGGTTTGATGAATCGGAATTTGCCTTAATAATTTTGAATATAAACTTACGTCCACCAATCCAATCGATTGAGGGATCTGCGGAGCACGGATGCAAAAAGTTGTTAATTTGCTATCTTTGTCGGCAATGACTCCACGTAGCAAAGTGATGATAGGATGTTTGTAATGCAGGGGCCGCGCAACCTTATGGTGGTCCTGAAAATATATATATATATATATATATATATATATATAATTTAAAATTTTATATTTATCTACTTTTAAAAAAAATTTTGGGAACACTCTGAATTAATTTTATGTCAATAAAAAAAAATTTTGGTTTAAAATTTGAGTAACTTAATAATATATTAGATTCTTTCAAGCAAAGAAAAAAAAAAGTTTTTATATTCTTTTAAGCCTATACTACGACTTTACTTTAAATTTTTACTTTACCTGACACATTATCATTGTACGACTACTTTTCCTCTAAAACATTATAATATATATTATACAACTATTTAATTAAAGTCATGTAAATGTAGCATTTTTCATTGTACAACTACTTTTCTTTTTTCTTTTTCCGATAATTTTGTTTAGAAAAAAATAGTAGTTTTAGTTAATTAAGTGAATAAACTTAATAAGTTACATGATTTTTATATAACATCAATTAATTCATTATATATATATAATAATAATAAATTTTTTATTTTTATGATTATAATGAAACATGTGATTGTCCATTCTAAGGAAATTTGATTAATTTACAAGAAAAGTGTCACTAAATATTATGTTTTTACATTTTTCTATCATATTATTAGTAATAAACTTATTATATTTTTATTTATATAATTTTATTAATTATATTATTTATGATTTCACCAGTTCGACCATCAGTCAAATCTTGGTCCGACCAAAAAACCAGTAATTAGCCCATTTTCTGGTTCTTTCACCGTATTGGTTTATAAAACCATGGAACACCCCTCCCCCACCCCACCAAAAAAAAAAAAAAAAAAAACCTCGAACTCAAATTTGGAAAAAAAAAAAAAATAATAAAACCACTAACAAGCCCCAAACCAAATGCCAATAGAAAATCCCAGTACAAGATCAATCTCATCTCAGACTAAGACTATCACTACTCCAACACCAACACGATTACATTTTTAATTTAACAAATATTTTAAAAAAAAATTCTCAATGCCTTGCAGATTCACAAGTCATTAAACAATTTAAACTAAAACTAAATCAAATCTAAAGGCTAAAAGGAAATAATAAACTCACTTACTCTCCCCAGCCATCGTCGTCCATCTTTGTTCAGCAACACTAACAACAACCACAACTGAACTCTACAAATTTTATGTTGTAAGACTTTATGTATTTGCGTATTTTTTTATTGTTGTTGTTGTTGTTGTTGTTGTCAATATATAAAATTTTCTTTTTATTAAATTGTGTAATTTATGCTTGTTGAGGAACATCATGAAAAAAATTCTTAGAGCCGTCACTGTTGTAATGATTAGATGATTTTTATTGTATCAAGAAAAAAAAATGTAATGATAGGATTTTTTTTTCATAATTTGGTGATAAATTGTGTTGGGTATTTATTACTGTCACTGCTTCACATATGAGATCTTTATATAGAATCACTTTTATTATGTATCAATTACAAAATATGAATTTTATAAAAAAAAATTAAAAAATATGAATTAAATTATTATTAAAAAAAAATCAAAATTTCGAGTTTCTAGATATTTTTATAAAGGAAATCAAAGATTGGAAAGCCTAGCCAAACTTGGAATCTAAATTGCAAAATGCTATTTGAAGCAGAGCTGCAACTTAGTGATAGAAATAAGTCTAGTAAATACAAATTTTTTGATGTCATGTTGTGAATAATTTAGAATAAAAATAATATATATATTATTGATATGTATGAGAGTGATTTTATACTTGTCATAAATTGTGAAATAAATTGTAAAAATTGTTGTGGACTAACATTGTTGTTTCGAAATTATGATAACATTTTGTCACATGCTTTTTTTAGTAAATTTTGGAGTTAGGACTTTTACGTGGTGAAAAAAAAAAAAAAAAGGCTGGTTCAAAAAGTAGAGAAAGTATAAAAAAAAAAGAAAAAAAAAAAAAGAGACTTCATTAAAAAGTAGTAGAAATTGTAGTAAGTGTTATCCAATCCCATCACCTTTTATGCATTAAAAAATGCATTTTGCATCACAAAATGTCACTTTATTAATTTTACATAATCACTGTAGGAGAAAGAAGCCTGAGAAGAGAGGATCATTGGGCAAGATCCACTCATGGAGCAGTGGGGCCTAACTATTCATCAAATCAAGCTCAATCCAGTCAAGATGGTCCAATTAAAGGAATTGAGAGGAATAACTCGCCCAAGGGGAAAATACTCTTCTAGAGATCGAGGACAAACCACCAAGGCCATCAGGTTGAGGGTTAAGTAGGGAAGAAGAGACATGCAAGCAAGGGAAGGAGGAAGCTTCCTGATAAAGCATCCATCACCTCCATATTTAATGTACTGCACTAACTTAGCCTACCACATTAATGGTAGAATAACCCCTGAACAATGTTCCCATAGCTTGCAGCCTACTCTACCACCATTAGTAAGGCAATGATAGGATAAGTATCCAAGCAAGGATCAGCGGCTATCCAAGTGAAAAGCAGGGATGCAATTCCAGCAGCTATATAAAGGAGGGGAGCTCCTCCAAGAAGGGGGATCAGAGAAAGTTTAGAGGGATGAATACAGAAAGAGAGAGAGAGAGAGAGAAAGTGACCATTATAAAATCGAGAAGTGTAATTCAATAGAGTTGTTGCTCTTCGGCCAGCCCGAGGAAGAAACTTATATAAAAATCCCTCATTTTTCTTTAACTTATCTCTTAATTCATATTGTCTTGGCCTACTTTCTTTCATTAAATTACTGTACCGAAACCGTTAAGGATAAAATGTTGATTTTTACAATCTATCTCTACAAATTAGTTGTATCGAGCCAATACCCAATCCATTCTTGTTCAAGGTAGGCCTGGGCCAAATTTTTATCTTTGTCCCCTACAATTAGCGCTATTTGTGAGAAAGGTTATCTCGAATCCTTAATCATAGTCTCAAGTAATTAAGAAATGGCAAATTGAGGAAGAGCTGGACCTGTTGCTCAAAATTCAAGACAAGAGTTTGTAGGATCCAAGTATAGGGACGGATTTGTGAACCTGGAGCGTAGAAGGGATAGAGAGGTAGCCTAATCACCTAGCGTAAGGCTTGCATCTGTCCATTCAGATCATATAAGTCGAAGCTATTCCATGTCCACAGGGCACGCTTTACGAGACCAAGAGATTCATATTCTTAGAGTGGAAGTTGCTCATTTGAGATGGGGACTTCACCAAAGGGTGCACATAAGGGAGCATAGAAATCCCTCACCAAGTCCAAACTCCAGCTCTAGAGATGAGCGGAATTATAGGCGAAGAACTAGAAGCCCTTGGAGCAGCGTTCACGAAGCACCCTCCCATTCATTGGGAGGAGAATGTCATCCTCATAGAAGGAATAGAAAACCACCCCTAGGGGCTATGTGGGGTGATGCCATGAGTAAGGCCTTGTGTGAAGTCTCTCAGTCACCGTTTTCTAGACATATTGAGGATGCCAAGATTCTCTGTCATTTCACCCAGCCAACGTTCATAATGTATAATGGAAAAACAGACTCAATGAAGCATGTGAGTCATTTCAACTAGACGATGGTCATTCATTCTAGAACCGAAGCCTTCGTGTGCAAGGTCTTCCTATCAAGCCTCGATCCCACAGCCATGAGATGGTTTGATAGATTGGAAGAAGGGTCCATAAGGTCATATGAGGAGTTGACAAGGGCATTTGGCTAGAAAGACAATAATTTTATAGCCTTTGATTCTTATAATATCTAATGGTGTGAAAGATAGTATTTTTCATGTCATTAATATATTAAAATTTTATTACATAACTACCCCCGCAATTAATGTACATCACTTTATTATTCATTTTTTCATAAATATTATGCACCTTTCACTAATTCATCTCTTCCACGACTCCACCTTATTGCATGGACCACTGTTAGGACATATGTGTTTTATTTGTTAAGAACATATGTCATTATTTTATGTAATTGGCTAATCCTTTGACAAAACGCACTTCACTTGTATTTGGATAGATTTAAGATGTGTTTAATACTTTAAGAAACTTTGTTTCAAGATCATGTATCATTTGACAAAACGCACTTTACTTGTATTTGGGTAGATCTAGGATGTGTTTAATACTTTAAGAAACTTTGTTTCAAGAACATGTGTTGAAGTCATACAAGTCTGTCTAAGATTCGAGTTTGAAAGTGCCTGTCATTAAAGCTCAATAGCTAGCTATCTATTGAGCTTGAAGAGCTGTTCCAGCCCTGTGGCTTGACAGCTAGCTCGACAAATAGGCATTTGCCGAGGTTTATGAAAAACAGAATTTCAGATCTGTTTTGACTCCAATCTGTGATTATGTGTTTGGGCCTTCCTCTCTCACAACCCTAGACATATAAAATGATTATTTTAAAGGCCGTCAAGTGGACATAAGTTGCACAAGTATTGAGCAAAGTCTGTTCAAGCAAATTGTGACCGGAGACAAAGTTTTGCTTTAGTTCATCTCTCTTGTAAAGAAGTTGCTGTGTTTGTATATTGTAGGGTTTTGTGACCAAGCATCTTCTAGATCTTCATCGTGTGATAAATTGAAGAACTTTGCAGCCAACATCCTTTTCTAGTTGGTGAATCAAGTCGCGTACTGGGATCTACGTAATTGGTTAGTCATGTACTAGGAGCCGTGCAATACAAGGAGAGATTGTCACTGCAGAATAAGTCCAATTAGGTATTGGGGTAAGGGTTCAACTGTAGGTTAGTATAAGATACTGAGATTCCTTTACTTATAACCGCTTGTTGTGGTAATAGTGGATTCTCGGAAGTGGTGACCTTAAAATCACCCAGTGAGATTTTTGCCGTGTTGGTTTTCCCCATTCGTAAACAATTCACTATGTCATTTATTTTTCGCTGTATACTTAGTTTAATTGGTGATTTGTTTGTGTTATCACGCGTTTGCATGTTAATTTGATTAATTAATAAACTTGGCTAATTAATTAATTAATTCATCACAATGGGTTAATACGTTTTTGGCCTATCAACCACAAAACCAACAAAGGAACAAAAAATACTAAACCAACTAAGTTGTGAGATGAGTTCTAGTTATACTTAGAGTAAATTTAAAAGAGTTACACATTTTTTGTAAAATAATAAATATTTACTAGAATAATTTTATCATTTAGTAGTTATTAGGGCAATGAGTCAATTATATAAAAAAAGAAATTCAAATACTTAATTGATATATATTTCATAAGATTTACTCCATTGTTGAGACACACTAACCCAAGCTCAAAACCTTTAACATAACTCAGTTATTAGGTCTTATTTTGATTTTGGTAAACTGAATTAACATATCTCAGTTTTGTTAACTCATAATCCAAAATTGGTGGACCCCATGTGTACTAAGTTTGTTTGAATGATTTATCACTCAGTTAAAATATAGTGTTTGGAAGAGTAGTTTAAGTTATATTGTTTGGGTGTTTTTCATATATATGTGGGTGAAAAAGTATATAAAAAAGTATATAATATTGTTTAAAATGTATAATTTTGTGTTTGAAATTGCTTGCCAAACACCCTGACATGAGTTAACAAATTTGAAAACAAGAAAAAGCTTTGTTTTCAAGCGATGAAATATGAGTTTTGTGGCAATATTCTAACTTCATTCACTAAATGGTTCCCACCCACATGTTAAGCCACATCCGTGGTAGAGCAATATTGCCCAGCCAAAGGCTACACGACTGTTCATTTCAGCCATTATTTCTTTTCCCTCATTTTTCTTAACCTTCTCTTGGACCTGTGTTTCTCTCAGCCTCCATTGTTGTTGTTTTTGAAAGGTGAGATTGCTCTCTGAAATCTCCATGATCTGGTCAGTGTGATCACTAATCTACCTCTTCTTCTTCCACAACTCTCGGCCTTGCACGCCATTTCTCTTGGTGACAGCTCCTGGTACCAGCTGATTCTGCTCCGTGGGTGTATCTTTTTGGGTCTCTTTTTTTCTCCTTTCTCCTCACTCAGTCTTTTCACACTTTCTGCTCTCTGCTCTCTTCTTTTTTATTTTTTATTTTTATTTTTATGACAACTTCTCATCTTTCTCTTTATGTTTTCTTTTGCTTTTGCTTTTCTATTTTTTTCCTCTTGATTTTTCTCCACCTCCACTTCACTCTTCACACTTCCTAGCTGGGTTTCTTTTTGTCTTCGTCTGCATTTTTATTTTTTCCCCTCTTTTCTTCAAACTCAATAGTCAGTATCTCCAACATCAGCCACCGTGTTGCCACCATAAACCGCTCACCCAGTCCCCACCACCACACCTCTTCCGTCAATAGATTTCAGTGGTTCTCAATTTTTTTTTTCTTTTTAAAATTAACGTGATTTTTTGCCCGAAATGGCCGCAATAGGCAAAAATCGCAAGTACACTCCGAAACTGTCCGATATTTGAAGCGAAACGAAACAGGGCTGTTTCTGTGCTGGATTTGAGTACTGGTACGGTTAATTTCAGCCGTGCCGGCCGGTACCGTAAGAAATCAGCTCCGCTTGTTGTGTGAATATATTATCTATAATGCATTTTGGTGGGTTTTGCATAACCCACTGAGAATGATCTTAGTCCTCAGCATTTTATTTTTCTCCTTCCTGTGATCAGTACGGTTTAGTCTTTGTGTTAGTGGCTTTTGTTAGAATTCCATCACATTCTTTGTAAACAAAAAATACCCGGTTCTGAGTCACACCCATGATTACAAAAAAACATATTCCGGATCACATTCTTGGTAGATGGTGCCGACTACTTTTCTACCCTATATGCAAATGGTATTACCAGTACGATTTCTTCTCAAAGGCTGCCCTATGCATTTCAGGTAATGTTTTTTCGGAAGATAAGCTTTGACTAGCTCTTAATCATTAAGTTTACTTTGTCAAACACAGTAACATGAAGAAAAATTTCTTTAATGATTTTCCAGGTTTAGTTTTCAGCCATAGCATGGTCGAATTTGCAGTGTTGACAATCTTAGAGGACTACCTCTCGCATACTTGAAGCAAGGAACATCTTGCAAAATCGACAGCAATTGTTAATCTTCAAGATGGTGTATAGGCCGTATCAGCAGTCATTGTTGCTCATATTGCAGATTCTTGTGTAGGTCGTTTCCATATGATTCGCCTCTCCACCTTAACCTATATTACGGTAAGTCTTTGATTAGCGTATATTATGTACTTGGTTAGGTTGTGTTAATTTGGTCATAGACGTTTCAAACGTAAGTTTATTTTTTAATCTTTTAATATTGGGTCAAAATTGTCCTTATAAAAGTTAACGGTTAAAATATAATATTATTTTTATGCCAAATTGTTATGCAAGCTTTTAAAAAATTCCATTTACACATATTAGGCTGAAATTTGAAAATTCAATATATAATTTTTTCGAAGATAAAAGAACTAAATCAGTAATCAAATCTGAAAGAAAACGGAATGGTCAAGGCTCTGCGTCGTGCTTCCTACATTAGCTTCTGCTTCAGCACTTAAATGGTCAAATCGGACTTTAAGTTTTTGTAGATGAATTCCAACTTAAGATAATCACAAGAAACAAGAAAACCCAGTATAGGACTATCAATAAAATTATAAATGAAGATAATTAAAATAGCAACCCCGCCATTTTATCTCTGTTTAATAGCAGAGAAGACTTAAAAAATAAGGGACCTTGGCATCATGATGTATTTCCACGCTTTAAAAGAAAGATCTTGGTTGTATAGAAAAAAAAAAGTGATATATCTATAATATTTTTACAGCAAATTGTAGATTGTAAGTTGTTATTAGTTTTAATTTAAACTTATTACTAAAATTACTTTTTTGTCCACTAATCACAACCCGTAACAACCTACAATTTATAATTTGTTATGAAAATGTTATGAACATAGCATTTCTTATAGAAAAACAGCATTGACATGCATGATTGTGTATCAATGAGATATTTAGATTTGAAACCTAGTGAAATTAAATCCAAATGGGAGAAATTAGAAATTAAGAAAAGCAAACCTCTATAGGCTGCAATAAACTGTGATTCTGTTCAAAGAAGAAGAAGGTGGAAGAGTTTTGGCTTGCTTTAGGAGTGAAGACCTTCATTGAATATGGAAGTTTCAAGTGATGTGGAGACTTGGACCGACTGACATAAAGTTGGTGTGGATTTGGGTGGGTGGTTGTCACCGGACAGGTAGAGAACTAGAGATTCTAACTGTGGGAGAGAGGGAGAATCTATCAAATGGGTTTTCAAATTTTTAGAACAGATTTGGTGTTTGAACTCTAAGAAATTGTTGTAAATTTAATTTTTCAACCTATTATCTGACGTGTAAATGGAGTTGTTTTATAGCTGATGTGGCCATACATGTTATAATCCATGTGGTATGAAAATAATATTTTATTTGGTTGTTAGCTGCTTCAATATTTTTTATCTTCCACTTAATGACACAGGCCTTTTTGACACAATACCAAATGGTTAAAAACTGAAATTCATTAGCCTAATTACTAGAGCTAATTAATTAAGACCCCCAAAATCAAATTAAGGCTTGATTAATTTTATGCATAACACAATAAAAGTGAAACATATGTGATTAGCGATTAATCAGCCAAAACCACAAGCTAAAGCATGTGCATACATAATTGAAAAGCAATATAAAAACAAGTAGTAAGGGAGAAGAGAGTGCAAACACAAGATAACATGCGATGTGTTATCAAAGAGAAAAACTAGAGAACCCAGGAAAAAACCTTTCGCCGTCTGACAAGCCGAAATGATCAACTAGCAAATCAATTGGAGTACATGAATACACAAAGACTCTCCAAACCTAAGCTACCCAAGTACTTGAGCCCTCTGAGCTCTAACTACCAACAGACTTCACAGAATCTTGTTTTTTTATTATTGTTGTTGTTGTTGTTGTTAATATATAAAATTTTCTTTTTATTAAATTGTGTAATTTATGCTTGTTGAGGAACATCCTGAAAAAAGTTCCTAAAGCCGCCACTGTTGTAATGATTAGATGATTTTTATTGTATCAAGAAAAAAATGTAATGATAGGATTTTTTTTTTCATAATTTGGTGATAAATTGTGTTGGGTATTTATCACCTTCACTGCTTCACATATGAGCTCTTTATATAGAATCACTTTTATTATGTATCAATTACAAAATATGAATTTTATAAAAAAAAATTACAAAATATGAATTTAATTATTATAAAAAAAAATCAAAATTTTGTGTTTCTAGATATTTTTATAAAGGAAATCAAAGATTGGAAAGCCTAGCCAAACTTGGAATCTAAATTGCAAAATGCTATTTGAAGCAGAGCTACAACTTAGTGATAGAAATAAGTCTAGTAAATACAAATTTTTTGATGTCATGTTGTGAATAATTTAGAATAAAAATAATATATATTATTGATATGTATGAGAGTGATTTTATACTTGTCATAAATTGTGAAATAAATTGTAAAAATTGTTGTGGATTAACATTGTTGTTTCGAAATTATGATAACATTTTGTCACATGCTTTTTTTAGTAAATTTTGGAGTTAGGACTTTTACGTGGTGAAAAAAAAAAAAAAAAAAGGCTGGTTCAAAAAGTAGAGAAAGTATGAAAAAAAGAAAAGAAAAAAAAGAGACTTCATTAAAAAAGTAGAAATTGTAGTAAGTGTTATCCAATCCCATCACCTTTTATGCATTACAAAAATGTATTTTGCATCACAAAATGTCATTTTATTAATTTTACATAATCACTGTAGGAGAGAGAAGCCTGAGAAGAGAGGATCATTGGGCAAGATCCACCCACAGAGCAGTGGGGCCTAACTATTCATCAAATCAAGCTCAATCCAGTCAGGATGGCCCAATTAGAGGAACTGAGAGGAATAACTCGCCCAAGGGGAAAATACTCTTCTAGAGATCGAGGACAAACCACCAAGGCCATCAGGTTGAGGGTTGAGCAGGGAAGAAGAGACATGCAAGCAAGGGAAGGAGGAAGCTTCCTGATAAAGCATCCATCACCTCCATATTTAATGTACTGCACCAACTTAGCCTACCGCATTAATGGTAGAATAACTCCTGAACAATGTTCCCACAGCTTGCAGCCTACTCTACCACCATCAGCAAGGCAATGATAGGACATGTATCCAAGAAAGGATCAGCGGCTATCCAAGTGAAGGGCAGGGATGCAATTCCAGCAGCTATATAAAGGACGGGAGCTCCTCCAAGAAGGGGGATCAGAGAAATTTTAGAGGGATAAATAGAGAAGAGAGAGAGAGAGAGAAAGTGACCATTGTAAAATTGAGAAGTGTAATTCAATAGAGTTGTTGCTCTTCAGTCAGCCCGAGGAAGAAACTTATATAAAAATCCCTCATTTTTCCTTAACTTATCTCTTAATTCATATTGTCTTGGCCTACTTTCTTTCATTAAATTACTGTACCGAAACTGTTAAGGATAAAATGTTGATTTTTACAATCTATCTCTACAAATTAGTTGTATTGAGCCAATATCGAACCCATTCTTGTTCAAGGTGGGCCTGGGCCAAATTTTTATCTTTGCCCCCTACAATTAGCGCTATTTGTGAGGAAGGTTATCTCGAATTCTTAATCATAGTCTCAAGTAATTAAGAAATGGTGAATTGAGGAAGAGCTGGACCTGTTGCTCAAAATTCAAGACAAGAGTTTGTAGGATCCAAGTATAGGGACGGATTTGTGAACCTGGAGCGTAGAAGGGATAGAGGGGTAGCCCAATCACCTAGCGTAAGGCTTGCATCTATCCATTCAGATCATATAAATCGAAGCTATTCCATGTCCATAGGGCTCGCTCTACGAGACCAAGGGATTCATATTCTCAGAGTGGAAGTTGGTCATTTGAGACGGGGACTTCACCAAAGGATGCACATAGGGGAGCATAGAAATCCCTCACCAAGTTGAAACTCTAGCTCTAGAGATGAGCGAAATTATAGGCGAAGAACTAGAAGCCCTTGGAGCAGCGTTCACGAAGCACCCTCCCATTCATTGGGAGGAGAATGTCATCCTCACAGAAGGAATAGAACACCACCCCTAGGGGCTATGGGGGGTGATGCCATGAGTAGGGCCTTGTGCCAGGTCTCTCAGTCACCATTTCTAGACATATCGAGGATGCCGAGATTCTCAGTTGTTTCACCCAGCCAACGTTCAAAATGTATAATGGAAAAACAGACTTAATAGAGCATGTGAGTCATTTCAACCAGACGATGGTCATTCATTCTAGAATCGAAGCCTTCGTGTGCAAGGTCTTCCCATCAAGCCTCGATCCCACAGCCATGAGATGGTTTGATAGATTGGAAGAGGGGTCCATAAGGTCATATGAGGAGTTGACAAGGGCATTTGGCTAGAAAGACAATAATTTTATAGCCTTTGATTCTTATAATATCTAATGGTGAGAAAGACAATATTTTTCACGTCATTAATATATTAAAATTTTATTACATAACTACCCCCACAATTAATGTACATCACTTTATTATTCATTTTTTCATAAATATTATGCACCTTTCTCTAATTCATCTCTTCCACGACTCTACCTTATTGCATGGACCACTGTTAGGACATGTGTTGGAAAAATACATGTTTGTATCATATACAAAACATACGCAGCGAAAAATTAACGGATCTACTTCATTCGTAATTAATAACATGCACTATGAAAGTTTCAGAATTTAAGAACAAGAAAACGTACCTTGGTGCGGTGAAATTCAAAACCAAAGATTTGAAGTTCTTGGAAAAACTTTTAATCTTCACTCCAATTCCACTTAATGCCTAAGATGTGTGGTCTCTCAATCAGTTTCCAAGGAGAGAACAAGAGAGTGTCCAACACTCAAATACAAACCATTTCATTCCTTGTGTAATCTTGATGAAAAACACTTATCAAAAGACTCATGAAAAGACTTATGAAATTCTGTATGTTTCTCTCCTTATATACAACTGATTATCTAATTAGGCTAACCTTTTGGGCCATTCCAATTGGGCTCTAGCGTGTGGCTTGGAGTGGGACCAAAAGGGAATAAATAAGACTCTAGCTCCAATGGGCCTTAAGCTTTTCTGTCAACTCTTGACAAGTCCAAAGTTACCATTAATTATATTCAATACCACTATATGAATATAATTGCACTCTACTCCTTATTAATAAATTATATCCCAAGACTTTATTATACATGCAACCCCTTTATTAAAATATTCGTAGTAATACAAAGTCATGAATATAGACTGCCACTTTGAAGATTACTACATCTTAATCCTTGAGTATCCGGTTTAATCCTTAATGTTATTCATCATATATTTATGAAATCCAATTCCATAAATATATATACTTTAGTAACTCCTTACTAAAGTGGTTGAGCCCAACTCTCTGAATAACCAATCCCATTAAACTTATCTCAAGGGAATATTTTATATCTATGTTAAGAGATTATGAATTCCATCTTGAGAATATATGTTCCATCAATACTAAATGTGGTTGCCCAATATACTGAGATTTTGACCGTAACTTATAGATCTCACTCCTGATTTATCAAAGCAACCTACATCTCATGATCAGGTCTATTATTCTCTCAGGATTTAGAGTCGATGTAAATAGAAGTCGTGAGATTTATTATTCATTTGACAGTCGTTAGGAGAATAATAAATCTTACAGCAGTCCAGTTCAATATGTCTTAACTCTTAAAACATATCAACATACCAACTAGAAATCTATATTTCCATGATCAAGACAAATCATCTTAGTTGATATGTTATAGTCTTCACAGATGAAATGCCCAATTTCATCACCGACTACGAACTACATTCTAAGTTTACAAAGAACTTGCAATTTATATCTTCTGTGACTAAATCACATAAATCGCATACTATGCATCTCATGGACTAAAATAATGTCCCATTAGTTCATTTATAAATAGTCTCATATAATTCAACAATTTAATTATTTATGACATGCCAATAAATTGAATTTTAGGGCATAAATCCCAACAATCTCCCACTTGCCCTCAAAGACAATTTACCATATATCCGACACTTATCCCCCTTTGGAGTAATTCAAAGTCACTCTAAGGCAAGGTTTGGAAACAAGTTTCAGTCAGATTTGTTGCGTAAATTATCTTTTCTACTACTACTCAAGTACTCATATCTCTCTAGTGAGATAATACTTATACTTAATGTGTATCTTCACCACTAGGATGAACACATATCTTGAAGTCCAATTCATGAATCATAATCAAATTACAAATCAACATTTGTACATCCAGTAACCATCAAAATTTCACTTTTGTGGACAAGCATATAATCCTACATTCTCCTAAGATATTTGAGTATATGCTTTACTCCCACTTAAATTAAGTGATCTTTGATTCATTTGATATTTGCTTACTATGCCTACCGCAAAATAGATATTTAGCCTAGTATATAGCATAGGATAAAGACTTCCTATTGATATGATACTAGGAACCATCTTAAACTCCTCCTTTTATATGTCTTAGGATTATAGTCCTATATAAAGGAACTTTAAACTTAAAAGGAAAGAATCCTTTGTTGAAGTATTATATGCTATACTTGGCTAGATTCTAATCTATTTAAGCAGTTTGAGATAGACTAAATATCCTAATTTCTGAATTGTAACAAAGTTTAAATTCTTAGGATATGACTAGTCTTTCCCAAGTACTTTATATCAAACTGGATTAGACAACAAAAACTCTATTGATGACAATATCTCTACATCATTCTAAATGATTAGAATGTCATCAACATACATTAAGAAATTTATTATTCCATATAGCTTTTACACACATAAGGCCTTTTAATACTTGATCAAAATCAAACAAATTGATTGCTTGATCAATGATGATATTTTATGATTCAAATGCTTGCTTTAATCCCTAAATGGAATTTAAGCAACTTGCATATTAAACACTACTATTTCTTTACTATGTTCAAGTCTAGTTTCATCATATAGATGTCTTTCTCAAGATTGCTACTAAAAGAAGCTTTCTTAATATCCATTGTCATATTTCATCCAAATGAAATATAATGGATAAGAGAATCTAGATAGAGTCAAACTTGACTATTGGTGAAAAAATATTTTCATAATCGAACCATTTCTTTCTGAATAAATCTTTTTGCCACTAGTACTGACTTTAAAGGTTTGCACCTTTAAATCTATCAATCTCATTTACTTGTAGATCTATTTGAAAACAATAAGCTTAATGCCATTGGGCGCCTCTACAAGTTCTAGACTTCAAATAGAATCCAATTCTATTAACATAGCCTTGATCTAGTAATCCATATTCATATCATCTATGCCTTTACGTAGGACTGAGGATCAAATTCATATTCTTGTAGAATAACTTCAAAAGTTTATCTCAGAAGTATGAACTTACTTGGTAATTAATAATCCTCCCATTACGATATTGCACCGATGTATTAGCTATACATCTAGAATAATGCCTTGTGGTGTATCTAATACAACCATCTCATTTCTAAATGTATTTTATAGTTGTCTTTCAACAAATTTTGACATCTTTCTTCTAGAACAATCTATGATTTGCTTTAAGATTATTCACATAGTCATCATCAAGAACTTTGTAATTGAAGTTTACAAACATCTTGTTTTCTTTATGATTACCAAAATAATCTTATACCATTCCTTTTGGATACTCATCATAAACACACATTTTTCTACCTTTTGATTTCAATTTGTTAGACTTCCTTTCTATCACAAGTGCTGGACATTTCCAAAAATGGAAGTATCATATACTAGGTTTTCACCCAATCCATGATTTGCCCAATGTCCTAGGAACAAACTTTTGAAATCAACTTTAGAAAAAATATAGTAATTATTAGAGTACATCTCCAAAAGAAATAAGCAAATGGAAATACTTATCATGTACTTTATTATTTCTAAAAGAGTTTTATTCATCCTTCATGTATGCACTGACTTGAAGAAGTTAGTTAAATTTTATTCCTTTACAATAAAAGAGCCCTAGATCTTATTATCCTTTGAATAGAATTCATAGATTGGGAATATAATATAAAATAATGGTTCTGAAAGCCCATCTTTCACCAATCTTGAATATCATTTAGATTAATAAGATCTAGGCATAAGTGCCAAATACATACAATAACAAAGGATGGAAACTTTCTCTTTAAAAAGTAAAACATGTAGATTTCCATCTAGGAAATAATCATGGACAATGCTTAGCTTTACCAAAACAGAAACACTTTCCTTTTGGTCATGCTTTTGAATCTAATTTTTTTTTTTTTTTGGCAACTACTCAGACAACTTACTTGTCCAACTATTTGGTATTATAATTCATCTTCTTATCACCCTTACTTTTTAGTTCAGACTAAGAATTTGAATTAAATCATATTGATCCTAGCTTTAGTTTTTAGGATGTCTTCTGTTGTGTAGAACTCACTCATCAATTCAGATAACATAAAAATAATTTATTTTGAAAACAATCTGAATTGATCAAATGTTTCTAACAAGGACTTGTGGATCATATCTATATGAGATTAACATTTAATCTCAACATCCAAGAATTCCAATTCATTTTAAAAATAAAATATTTTCATGAAATGACATAGAATTGGAACTCTTTAAGCTTTTCTTAGCACTCAATATAATTCATACCAAACATCTCATTTAGACTTAATATAAAGTCTAAATCTAGTACTAACTCTAGTATCTCATGCTGTAGCACACTTGAAATATAAGCCAATGTAACATTTTAGCATTTCAATGGAGACTATGATTAAATCATAAGCTATCTTCCATCTATGCATCATGCATAGGAAATTATGACAATTCTGAATCAAAACATATTTATGTACTTCAACTCCTTTAAGCATCATGTCCAAAATTATTTCATAGTTAATGTGATTCAATTAAAATAGTAGTTAGAGAACAAAATTTATGACAACTTTATTTTGAGACTATGAACATAATTACAGGGACATTATATTTTGCATCCATAACCATATAGTATGAAACCCAAAACTACTATACTAGGTGCAACGACAACCTAATCCTGCAATTAATATTCCTCGGAAGCGAGGTCATACCAATCACTATGATCATGCGAGAATTATTCTCATTATTAATGCTATCATGGTAACTCTTACCAAACAAAAATAATTTGCCGCTTTTCCTTCAGCCTCTAAGTAATAATGACATAGCTTCTTTGGGAGGTTAACATTACACTTAGTCTAGTGTACACCATTATCTAGAATCATGTGTAGCCACATTTCATCCCTTTAACAGGTTTATTTTGTAATACCATGATAAAACACCCTCCGCATGGAATGCAAAGCTCGAAACTAAGACAAGATGTTTGATCAAATCACTATAAACCAAAAAATTCAATCTTGTAGTACCATGAAATAAACATCCTCTGCATGAAACACAAGGCTCGAGGGCAAGATGAGATGTTTACCCCACACCACTATGAACCGACAATGGAGGCCGTGAGATCCAACCTTTGTATCTCTCTCCCACTAGAAATTTTAAAACAAGTGGTTTGTCCTGAATACATTGTGATCTAATCACAATTTTAATCCTACACATCAAATGTGTTTAATTGTATAAATTCAATGTGATGTTACTAAGTCACGTCACAATGGTGTAACGAACATTCACGCAATCACAAAGAAGTTTAACCTTGTAATCCGTGAAGTAAATACCCTCCGCATGGAATGCAAGACTCGAAGTCAAGACAAGGTATCTATTCACATTACAATAAACTTAACAAAAGGGTTATTTCAGCACTCCCACTCATTATTTGGGTTTTTCTTAAATAATTGTGATCCAATCACAATTTATAACCTTGCACTTATTGAAGACTCTAATCTTATTAGAATCATTAACTAAAATGGAAGTCCTAAACAATTTAGGATTTCTTAAACACTAATGAATCAAAAATTAGTTATATAGAATTCTATCCTTAATTTACTAAATAAAAAGTTTTAATCTCATTAGAAAATATATATACCTTTTAATTAAGCTTTAATCTCATTAAAACTTCTAATTAAAATAAATTAAGGACTTTTAATCATACAACAATTCCAATCTCATTAGAATGTTTCTTAAAAGACAAGTCCTAAACTATTTAGAACTAAGAGTTCTATTTAACTAATATCTTTGATCTCATTAGGTCTTTTAGTTAGAACCATGTGTAATCTCATCGGACATTTCCTTACACTTTATACATTTGAAAACATTTAGAAAATATTCAAAATTCTCTTCAAATGTGTTTTCGCGAGAATCTCGCGACTAAGCTCTTCCTACGAAAAAAGCGTAAGGAAAAATAGTGAAAACACAAAATTTAGACAGAAACTTTCGCTACTGTCTCGCGGGTATCTCGCGACTAAGCACTTCTTGCGAAAACGAGTTCAAGAAAAAAATTGAAAACACAAACAATCATACAGAAACTTTCGCTACTGTCTCGCGACTGTTTCGCGAGTAAAGCTTACCCGCGAAAAGTTTTTGTCTTCAAAATCATTTTTTGTGAGTAACTTCGCGGGAAGCTAACCTGCGAAAAACCAGTGTTTTCAGTTTTTTCAGAGCAATTGTAAACAATTTTCAACGATTTTTCATGAACAAACAACCATCATATGAACATAATATGCAGAATTTGATATCAAAACTGAATTCCATTGATGCTATAGCCTTAAAGATGAATTTAACATTCTTAAATTCAGATTTAAACAACATCATAACATCAATATCAGTTTTTATCAAATCATAGTTTCAACACCATGCAGAAAATTAATTGCATATATAACTTTCTAAAAATATGAAACTATTATCTCTAATTCTAAAACTCACAAAACATGTTATTTAGATTCGAATTGAAGACCGCTCTGATACCAATTGTTGGAAAAATACATGTTCGTATCATATACAAAACATACGCAGCGGAAAATTAACGGATCTACTTCATTCGCAATTAATAACATGCACTATGAAAGTTTCAGAATTTAAGAACAAGAAAACGTACCTTGATGCGGTGAAATTCAAAACCAAAGATTTGAAGTTCTTGGGAAGACTTTTAATCTTCACTCCAATTCCACTTAATGCCCAAGATGTGTGGTCTCTCAATCAGTTTCCAAGGAGAGAACAAGGGAGTGTCCAACACTCATATACAAACCATTTCATTCCTTGTGTAATCTTGATGAAAAACACTTATCAAAAGACTCATGAAAGGACTTATGAAATTTTGTATGTTTCTCTCCTTATATACAACTGATTATCTAATTGGGCTAGCCTTTTGGGTCATTCCAATTGGGCTCTAGTGTGTGGTTTGGAGTGGGATCAAAATGGAACAAATAAGATTCTAGCTCCAATGGGCCTTGGGCTTTTCTGTCAACTCTTGACAAGTCCAAAGTTACCATTAATTATATTCAATACCACTATATGAATATAATTGCACTCTAGGCCTTATTAATAAATTATATCTCAAGACTTTATTATACATGCAACCCCTTCATTAAAATATTCGTAGTAATACAAAGTCATGAATATAGACTGCCACTTTGAAGATTACTACATCTTAATCCTTGAGTACCCGGTTTAATCCTTAATGTTATTCATCATATATTTATGAAATCCAATTCCATAAATATATACTTTAGTAACTCCTTACTAAAGTGGTTGAGCCCAACTCTTTGAATAACAAATCCCATTAAACTTATCTCAAGGAAATATTTTATATCTCTGTTAAGAGATTATGAATTCCATCTTGAGAATATATGTTCCATCAACACTAAATGTGGCTGTCCAACATACTGAGGTTTTGACCGTAACTTATAGATTTTACTCCTAATATATCAAAGCAACATACATTTCATGATTAGGTCCATTATTTTCTCAGGATTTAGAGTCGATGTAAATAGAAGTCGTGAGGTTTATTATTTATTTGACAGTCGTTAGGAGAATAATAAATGTCACAGCGGTTCAGTTCAATATGTCTTAACTCTTAAAACATATCAATATACCAACTAGAAATCTTTATTTCCATGATCAAAACAAATCATCTTAGTTGATATGTTATAGTCTTCGCAGATGAAATGCCCAATTTTATCACCGATTACGAACTACGTTCTGAGTTTACAAAGAACTTGCAATTTATATCTTCTGTGACTAAATCACATCAATCGCATACTATGCATCTCATGGACTAAGATAATGTCCCATTAGTTCATTTATAAATAGTCTCATATAATTAAACAATTTAATTATTTATGACATGCCAATAAATTGGATTTTAGGGCATAAACCCCAACAATATGTGTTTCACTTGTTAGGAACATATGTTATTATTTTATGTAATTGGCTAATTCTTAGACAAAACGCACTTTACATATATTTAGGTAGATCTAGGATGTGTTTAATACTTTAAGAAACTTTGTTTCAAGATCATGTGTTGAAATTATGCAAGCCTGTCTAAGATTCAAGTCTGAAAGTGCCTGTCATTAAAGCTCAATAGCTAGCTATCTATTGAGCTTGAAGAGCTGTTCCAGCCCCGTGGCTCGATAGTTGGCTTGAAAGATAGGCATCTGTCGAGGTTTATGAAAAACAGAATTTCAGATCTGTTTTGACTCCAATCTGTGATTATGTGTTTGGGCCTTCTTCTCTCATAACCCTAGACATATAAAAGGATTATTTTAAAGGCCGTCAAGTGGACATAAGTTGCACAAGTATTAAGCAAAGTCTGTTCAAGCAAATTGTGATCGGAGACAAAATTTTCCTCTAGTTCATCTCTCTTGTAAAGAAGTTGTGTTTGTACACAGTAGGGTTTTGTGACCAAGCATCTTCTGGATCTTCATCGTGTGATGAATTGAAGAACTTTGCAGCCAACAACTTTTTCTAGTTGGTGAATTAAGTTGCGTACTGGGATCCGCGTAATTGGTTAGTTACGTACTAGGAGCCATGCAATACAAGAAGAGATTGTCTCTACAGAACAAGTCCAATTAGGTATTGGGGTAAGAGTTCAACTATAGGTTGGTATAAGATACCGAGATTCCTTTACTTGTAACCGCTTGTTGTGACCGCTTGTTGTGATAATAGTGAATTCTCGGGAATGGTGACCTTAAAATCATCCGGTGGGATTTTTGCCGTGTTGATTTTCCCCATTCGTAAACAATTCACCGTGTCATTTATTTTTCGCTGAATACTTAGTTTAATTGGTGATTTGTTTGTGTTACCATGCATTTGCATGCTAGTTTGATTAATTAATAAACTTGACTAATTAATCAATTAATTCATCACAATGGGTCAATACGTTTTTGGCCTATCAACCACAAAACCAACAAAGGAACAAAAAAAATACTAAACCAACTAAGTTGTGAGATGAGTTCTAGTTATACTTAAAGTAAATTTAAAAGAGTTACACATTTTTTGTAAAATAATAAATCTTTACTAGAATAATTTTATCATTTAGTAGTTATTAGGGCAATGAGTCAATTATATAAAAAAAGAAATTCAAATACTTAATTGATATATATTTCATAAGATTTACTCCGTCGTTGAGACACACTAACCCAAGCTCAAAACCTTTAGGTCTTATTTGAATTTTGGTAAATTGAGTTAACATATCACAGTTTTGTTAACTCATAACCTAAAATTGGTGGGCCCCATGAGTACCAAGTTTGTTTGAATGATTTACCACTCAGTTAAAATATAGTGTTTGAAAGAGTAATTTAAGTTATATTGTTTGGATGTTTTTAATACACTCTCGTATATAAAAAAGTGTGTAATCTTATTTAAAAGGTATAATTTTGTGTCTGAAATTGCTTGCGGCCAAACATTAGTTAACAAATTTGGAAACAAGAAAAAGCTTGTTTTCAAGCGATGATAAATGAGTTTGGTGGCAATATTCTAATTTCATTCACTAAATGGGTCCCACCCACATGTTAAGTCACATCCGTGGCAGAGCAATATTGCCCAGCCAAAGGCTACACCACTGTTCATTTCAGCCTTTATTTCTTTTCCCTCATTTTTCTTAACCTTCTCTTGGACCTGTGTGTTTCTCTCAGCCTCCATTGTTGTTGTTTCTGAAAGGTGAGATTGCTCTTTGAAATCTCCATGATCCGGTGAGTGTGATCACTAATCTCCCTCTTCTTCTTCCACAACTCTCGATCTTGCACGCCATTTCCCTCGGTGACAGCTCCTGGTACCAGATTCTGCTCCGTGGGTGTATCTTTTTGGGTCTCTTTTTTTCTCCTTTCTCCTCACTCAGTCTTTTCACACTTTCTGCTCTCTTCTCTCTTCTTTTTTATTTATTATTTTTATTTTTATGACAACTTCTCATCTTTCTCTTTATCTTTTCTTTTGCTTTTCTATTTTTTTCCTCTTGATTTTTCTCCACCTCCACTTCACACTTCACACTTCCTAGCTGGGTTTCTTTTTTTCTTCGTCTGCATTTTTATTTTTTCCCCTCTTTTCTTCAAACTCAATAGTCAGTATCTCCAACATCAGCCACCGTGTTGCCACCATAAACCGCTCACCCAGTCCCCACCACCACACCTCTTCTGTCAATAGATTTCAGTGGTTCTCATTTTTTTTTTTATATTTTAAATTAACGTGATTTTTTGCTCGAAATGGCCGTAATAAGCAAAAATCGCAAGTACACTCCGAAATTTGAAGCGAAACGAAACAGGGCTGTTTCTGTGCTGGATTTGAGTACTGGTACGGTTAAAATCAGCCGTGCCGGCCGGTACCATAAGAAATCAACTCCGCTTGTTGTGTGAATATATTATCTATAATGCATTTTGGTGGGTTTTGCATAACCCACTGAGAATGGTCTTAGTCCTCAGCATTTTATTTTCTGCTTCCTGTGATCAGTACGGTTTAGTGCCCGTTTGTTACCACTTTCCCAGCTCCAAAACGCTCGTTCTGAAAACTCCAGCCCAAAAAGTGCGTTTGGTAAGTTTCAAAACGCAGCTTTTAACAAAAAGCTGCGTTTTGAATTTGTGAAGAAAACGGGCTGAAGCAAAAAGCTCAGGATGCGGTCCATTGCACAAAAGCGCTGAAGCGCTTTTCAGGTTACCGTTGGAGGCAGTGCAAATTTCTCAAATTGCCCACGAATTATTCTTAAAATCCCAATTTTATCCCTTTGCTTATAACCCAATTTTACACTATGAAAGTGAACAACACAAATCAAAGATTGCAACAGCAGCCCCAGAGAACCAGAGCAGATCACAAATTCACAAACAAGCTTGATCAATGGTGCAGCCCCAAGTTCCTCTCTGTGAAAATTGATAAACTGAGGAGGTGAATGAAACAAACGATGAAGAAGATCTGAAGATGACAAGGGAGAAACAAGAACTTGAGAGCTCTAGCAGCACGGCAAGGGAAAAGATTAAAAATAAAATCATGTAGAACGCCGATCTTCACTTCTCTGCCGATGATCTATGTGTGTATGAGAGATAATTTGTTTGTGTGAGAGTAGACGAAGAGAAGACGAAGAGAAGAAAAGAAAAAAACATCCCAAAAGAAAAGTGAAGAGCTCCAGTTCTCACTTCTCAGACGAAGTGCCAGAGAACAAATGAAAAAGGAAAAGTGAAGATAAAGATAAGGAAAGGTATGGAGGAGAAAAAAAGGGGAAAAAAAGAAAGAAAAGAAACGTGTGGATGACAAAAAAAAGATAAGGGAAAAATAAAATAAAGAATAAGAAATTGAAGTTGAGAAATGTTATCATACTATTTTTACTATATTTTAACAATAAATTTTAAGTGATAGATTATTATTAGCTAATATTGGTAGCTAATTTTTTTAGAAAGAGAAAAAAATAATTGTAAAAGTAAGTTCAAATTAAAATCAATATCAATTATCACAATATTTTCACAATACTTTCACAATAAATCTTAAGTGGTAGGTTATTATTAGCTAATATTGGTGAGAAAAAAATAATTTGAAAAAAGAAAGAGAAAAAAATAATTGTAACAGTAAGTTCAAATTAAAATCAATATCAATTATCACAATATTTTCATAATACTTTCACAATAAATCTTAAGTGGTAGGTTATTATTAGCTAATATTGATGAGAAAAATCTTCGTGATTCCATTGCTAATTCCATTTGGAGGGATGATAATTAGTAGTTGTCTTTTTTTTCTTTTTTTCTTTTTTATAATATCATGTAGTACAATTTAAACTTAGGTTATTGGTATGTATTTTATCATCTTTTTACATTTTTATGTTGTACAATTTAAACTTGGGTTATTAGTATGTATTTTATATCTTTTTACATTTTTATGTAGTACAATTTTTAAACTTGGATTATTGGTGTGTATTTTGTGCTTCATAATATTGATAAGAAGTCATTAATGGTAATAACAAATAATTATGAAACTAAAAAGAAAAATTGCCCAAATATTATTAATACTACCAATAATATATATTTATAATAATAATAATAATAATAATTATAATTATTATTATTATTTTAGTAAGTGTATGAAGTAGTTAATTTAAGTATGAAATAAACTCAATTATATATACATTGTCCTTTTTAGTAATTTACCCTTCAAACTGCCACTTTTATAAGTGCTAGCCAAACACTCAACTTTTTCAAAAAGCACTTTTTAACAGCTTTTACCAAACACTCAGCTTTTTAAAAACGCACTTTTTCAAAAAACCACTTTTTCAAAAAGCCATTTTTTCAAAAAGTCCTTTTTCAAAAAGCTTAAACAAACTCACCCTTAGTCTTTGTGTTAGTGGCTTTTGTAAGAATTCCATCACATTCTTTGTAAACAAAAAATACCCGGTTCTGAGTCACACCCATGATTACAATAAAAGATATTCCGGATCACATTCTTGATAGATGGCGCCGATTACTTTTCTACCCTATATGCGAATGGTATTACAAGCACGTTTTCTTCTCAAAGGCTGCCCTATGCATTTCAGGTAATATTTTTTCGGAAGATAAGCTTTGACTAGCTCTTAATCATTAAGTTTACCTTGTCAAACACAGTAACACGAAGAAAAATTTCTTTAATGATTTTCCAGGTTTAGTTTTCAGCCATAGCATGGTCGAATTTGCAGTGTTGACAATCTTAGAGGACTACCTCTCGTATACTTGGAACAAGGAACATCTGGCAAAATCGACAGCAATTATTAATCTTCAAGATGGTGTATCGGCCGTATCAGCAGTTATTGTTGCTCATATTGCAGATTCTTGTGTAGGTCGTTTCAATATGATTCTCCTCTCCACCTTAACTTATATAACGGTAAGTCTTTGATTAGCATATATTATGTACTTGGTGGGAAATTCTTACCTAGTCCCGGACTACAAGGTCACCAAGCTGACCTTGTAGTCCCAACCAATAAGAACAACACAGGTCAGAGAAAAATTCTGACATCATTTAAATTATCCAGCTTAGCAATCATAGCTAAATGACGTTAGTGTGCTGATCTTCCGTTAACATTAGGCGTTAGCCAGTTGTTTTCAAAAATTTTCGGGACCCGCCGCAATTTCAAATTTCACATATCAAATCCACCACTTGTTTCTCATATTTCATTTCCTCCTCTCCTCTGAAACATAAAAATGAGAATCACTTTCTTGTACCTCTCTCCCAGTCCAAAACAGCCAGTCCCGCTGAAAGCCTCTGCTCCCGAAAGGGATGAGCTAGAAAGTGAAAATGAGGACAGAGAAGATATCCCTGGAGAACTACCTCGATTTCGTTCTCTCTAACAAGCAATCTGATCTCACCGTCAAGGTTTGTGTGTGTGTTTTTCCACTCTTTCATCTTGTTTTTAAATTACTGAACATGCATGCATATTAGTCTTAGCCTCTATTTGATTGCCCAGAAATTGGAGGTGGAATCAATTGTAAATGTCTTAATTAACCATTGTTTGGCTGCCGAGAGAATGTAGCAAAGAATAGGAGATGTTATTTATTTGTTTTTTCTAATAATTTTCGTTTTGCTGTTTCCATTGCTGTACGATTTTTTTCTCCTTTCAAAAGCTCAGTAAGTGTCTTACACACTTACTCAATGAGGTGTTGTTTTACGTTTCTGTCTTTACTGCTCTGAAGCATCAATGAAGTTCTTAGCTTTTGTTTGGTTCCAAAGAAAATGGAAGAAAGAAAAGACAGGATGAACTAAAATCAAATTTATCTTTTTCCATTTGGATATAGTCTTATGAAGGATTTAGTTGCTCCTTATGGAAACTGACTAAGCTATTTGATAGAAATTAAAATTGGAATTTTAGAGTTAATCTTTGTCCATTGGAATTTTAAATGGTCCTGGTTTCCAAACTTTATTTACTTGTCTTAATTCTTTTCTTTTTGCAGCATTCCATTATCTACGGAAGACCAACAACTTGGAGTTAAGGCGCTTGCCTGGTCTTGTGTTTTGAGATTATTGTATCTGATCTGATGTGAGACTTTGTTAATTTCTCTCATGTTGCTTGACATTTGATTTTGTGGCAGCAGGAAGCTTCAATGGATTCTAGAGCAAGCTTTGATACTAGGTCAAAGTGATCTAGCTAAGAGCCAATGGAGTTTGCAGATTGAAAATTGCAGATTTTGGATGGAATGTTTAATCAAGAAGAAAGAGATACATTAAATGTGGAACTATCATGTTATTATGGCCTTGTAATAATTTTTTTTTTTTTTTTATAATTTTATTACTGTAAGTCTGTAAGACTCTTGTTATTATAGCATTGTGATAAGAGTGTGCATTTTAATAAAATTTTGTTCATTTTTTTATCAAAATCCTTTATTGCCTACCTTTCTCTTTAATCAAATTTCAATATAATGCAAGACATCAAAATTGTTAAACTTGAAGTAACTGTTTATAGTCATTCCTTTGGTTTTTGGTTTCTTTAAAACAACACGTTTGTCCATGTTTTCATTTTTCAAGTTATAGAGTAGTTTCAAGATGTAGAACCATTCTTAATGGTAAATGATAATTTTGCCAAAAAATTAAAGAGGTAATGTGATCAAATCATATCCTCAAATGACACTTCTAAGCAACTACAAAGAAAATAAAATACAACTTCATTAAACACATTTTTTCTAAGCAATTACTAGGAAAAAAAATAAAACTTCAATAAACATATCTTCATTATGTTAATAACGTCACATCAATGTTTGAGTAGAAGGTACTCAAACCTGTACAAATAAAAAACCAACATATTTGAGTAGCTCCATAAACCAACTACAAAAACTATCCAAAAAGCCGCTGCAAAGTGTGCAAACAATTGTCCAAATTGTCCTACAAACTAGAATATATCAACTTTGAATTGTTGCTAAAAGCCTAAAATTTAGCCTTGCCAACTTCAGGATGCATTGACTTCAATCGATCATTGAATGCTTCAAAGCCTTTCCTTGATGACGAAGGAGCAACATTTGGTACATGACGCTTGGATAACGCTTGCACTTGACTTCATGAACAACCATACCTTATATTTAGACCTTTTTTAACAAATGGGCTGCATCGCTGCCCCGAAAAATTCTCTAGTGCCTGGCTTTTCATAAGAGGCCACAATACTTCAGCTCACACAGTAAGACAAATTGTATTAAAAATAGCTTTGCCCCAAAAATTTTTCTAATTCCATAGATTCAAATGAATAAAAGATTTTATATTCAAGGCCCAAATCTCATGTAATAACAATTATTAGAATGTTTAAACAAGATTTGCAGTGTTGATTACCAAAACCAAGTTAATGGAAACAAAAAATAATATTAAATATTTTGTATATAGTAGAGCAGAAAAATTTACAATTCATCACTCTTCCAACTAATCCGAAGCTATTGTTAAGTAGCAAAGCCAATATGATATTTCCATTTAGTAATCTAGTAAACTTTGGATGTATTATCTAATTTCCTGCTACATGGAAGGGAACAGTGCAAACATTCATTCATTAAGTTGCATTTTCTCAAATACCTCATTTGCAGAGTTATCGAACACAAGAAAATAAAAGAAAAAAATGTTACGCTCTCAGAAAGACCTCATTCAAGCCAAGGTTCAATATAGACTTTCCACTTTGCCCTTTTCAAAAGCCCCTTCCCATAGCTCCAGGAAAACCAAATAGCTAAAAACAATACCACCACAAATGACACCATCCACCAGAAGTGTGAGCGTAAGCGAACAGAGAATTAAAAGTAAACAACAAGTAGTTTCACAAATGCTTTACAGACAATATTTCAACTTTTCAAGAGATCAATCATTTGGACTAACTGACTAAGCCTATCAATTTGACTTTCCAATAAAATTTTACAAAGATTCAGTCAAAACTTATATTACCACAGCCATAAAACAAATACCCGTGTCTCTAGTCCACAGCCAAGGAAAAAAAAATCCAATTGACCTTTCTATAGTCATCTATGAACGATTCTAAAGCCATAAAATTTTTCCCAACTTATGCAAAATTTTCCTCATCTTTTACAAATTTCATTTCTAATATCGTTCATAAGTTACTGTAGTACTAAGAAACAAGGTGAAAGACTGGAAAAACACACACACAAACAAACCTTGACGATAAGATCGATTTGCTTGTTAGAGAGAACGAAATCGAGGTAGTTCCCCAGGGACATCTTCTTTGGCCTCGTTTTCACTTTCGAGCTCATCTCCTCTCATAATGGCAAGGCGGGGGAGCAGAGGCTTTCGACAGGATTGTGGCTGTGTCGGACTAGAAGAGGGCTACAAGAAAGTGATTTTCATTTTTAGAGGAGAAATGAAATATGAGAAACAAGTGGTGGATTGATATTTGGAATTCGAAATTGAGCGGGTCCGAAAATTTTTGAAATCAGTTGGCTAACGCCTAATGTTAACGGAAGACCAGCACACTAACGTCATTTAGCTATGGTTGCTGAGCTGGATAATTTAAATGATATCAACATTTTTATCTGACCTGTGTTGTTCTTATTGGCTGGGACTACAAGGTCAGCTTGGTAACCTTGTAGTCCGGGACTAGGTAAGAATTTCCCGTACTTGGTTAGGTTGTGTTAATTTGGTCATAGACTTTTCAACCGTAAGTTTATTTTTTAATCTTTTAATAATGTGTTAAAATTGTCCTTATAAAAGTTAACGGTTAAAATATAATATTATTTTTATGCCAAATTGTTATGCAAGCTTTTAAAAAATTCCATTTACACATATTAGGCTGAAATTTGAAAATTCAATATATGATTTTTTCGAAGATAAAAAAACTAAATCAGTAATCAAATCTGAAAGAAAACGGAATGGTCAAGGCTCTGCGTCGTGCTTCCTACATTAGCTTCTGCTTCAGCACTTAAATGGTCAAATCGGACTTTAAGTTTTTGTAGATGAATTCCAACTTAAGATAATCACAAGAAACAAGAAAACCCAGTATAGGACTATCAATAAAATTATAAATGAAGATAATTAAAATAGCAACCCCGCCATTTTATCTCTGTTTAATAGCAGAGAAGACTTAAAAAATAAGGGACCTTGGCATCATGATGTATTTCCACGCTTTAAAAGAAAGATCCTAGTTGTATAGAAAAAAAAAGTGATATATCTATAATATTTTTACAGCAAATCGTAGATTGTAAATTGTTATTGGTTTTAATTTAAACATATTACTGAAATTACTTTTTTGCCCACTAATCACAACCCGTAACAACCTACAATTTATAATTTGTTTTGAAAATATTATGAAAATGTTATGAACATAGCATTTCTTATAGAAAAACAGCATTGACTTGCTTGATTGTGTATCCATGAGATATTTAGATTTGAAACCTAGTGAAATTAAATCCAAATGGGAGAAATTAGAAATTAAGAAAAGCAAACCTCTGTAGGCTGCAATAAACTGTGATTCTGTTCAAAGAAGAAGAAGGTGGAAGAGTTTTGGCTTGCTTTAGGAGCTAAGACCTTCGTTGAATATGGAAGTTTCAAGTGATGTGGAGACTTGGACCGACTGCCATAAAGTTGGTGTGGATTTGGGTGGGCAGTTGTCACCGGACAGGTAGAGAACTAGAGATTCTAACTGTGGGAGAGAGGGAGAATCTATCAAATGGGTTTTCAAATTTTTAGAACAAAGTCACCTTGCTCCTCTGTGGACCATTTAAGAATTGCAATTTTTTCTTTGTTATCAGCTCCTCATTCTTGGTTATTTTGAATCTTTGTGTCCAATGGACATATCTGTGCAAGAATGCTTCACAGATTTGATTTGAGAAAAAAGATTTGATTTGAGCTTCGGATGGGGGGAGTTCGTAGTTTTATCATTAAATCCAAGTTCTTTCAGTTTGTAGTAGAGGAAGGGGGTCGTTTTTTCCTGTTAAGGATTATTGAGAGGGGCAAATTCTTTATGAGATCAGTCTTCTTGGGCAAGAATGCTTCACATTGGTTGATGAACCAAATAGAACACATTGTTTTGGGGTCTAGCCCCAAACAATTCTTTTCTTTCAGAGAAGGTGATATAGCTTTTACTCTCCAAAGGAGCTCTAACTCTTTTGGACAGTTCTTACTCTTGACTGAACTCAAAGTAGGTGGGTCTAGGAGGTCGGTCATCATCCCTGAAGGTCAAGAGAAAAATGGTTGGAGAGCTTTTGGCCTTGAGCTGAGAAAGATGCTGAATCCCTCCCAGTATGCAGTGGCTGGACGTGTTTTCATTCCTCAAGTGATTAGGCATTGCTCGGTGGCTCATCATCCTAGATCTTTTGCTGAGGTTGTGCAAGGCTATCAAGGTAGAGTAGAGGATGGAAA
Organism: Lithocarpus polystachyus; assembly: GCA_033629205.1. Taxonomy (NCBI): domain Eukaryota; kingdom Viridiplantae; phylum Streptophyta; class Magnoliopsida; order Fagales; family Fagaceae; genus Lithocarpus; species Lithocarpus polystachyus. The sequence goes on from CM066165.1 coordinate 5,152,439, forward strand.
GCAGTTAAAGCAACTAAGCTTCACAGCTAAGGGAAAGAAAACACAGTTGGGAGAGGAGAAGTCAGGGGTGTACTAGAGATTTTCAGGTGCCAAGGTGGGAGTTTCTCCAGCAGGCAAGCCTGATAAGTTGGAGGTGGGAGGAGGGGTCAGTAGGGAGCAGTGCATTAATGAGGAGGCAGTGGTTGGTGAGCAAAATCTGGCAGACACTAGGATACGTTTCCCTGGCTTAAGTTTGAATGTAAAGGCGTTGGAAAAGGGGAAGAAGTATAGTGTTGTCAGGAGCCCATGTTGGCCAGAGAAAGGTCTTATCGTGGAGGTTGACGTGAAAGGGAGGAGGCGAGTTTCCTGGGATAGTAAAAAAAAGGGGAGTTCAGAGGTAGGACCTCAGGAACGTAAATGGGTTACTAGCCTGCGTCCATGCGCCGGTGGTGTCGAGTTGGTGCGTAACGCCTCCAGTGGAGGGCGACAGGGCTGGGATTGCTTTTTTGGGTGTCATCGATGAGGCTGTAGTAAAATCTCGCTCGCCGGTGACGGAGTTGACGTCGCCATTGGAGGTAAGTTGTGCTCTGCCTCTCGCGGTGGCTAGGAGCTCTTCCTCCGATAAGTCTAGCCCCGAGGAGTCGTTGTGGCTCCTTGAGAGCGTCTTCGAGAAGTCTGATGCTCATTCCGTGCCAGTGGATTACTTCGTGGGGTCAAAGAAGAAGAAGAAGAATATGGGCTTGGGCCCGATACAGCTAGGAACCCAGTTTGGCTCGCTTTTAAGCCCAGTGGATTCAAACCCAAGTATCTTTTCCGGCCCACTCTTGGGTCTTAGGTTCTGCTCTGTCCGAAACAGCTTTGTGGGCTCAACTTTGGTTTCGGGTGGTTTGATCTCTGTAGTTACGAGGTTGTTTTCTCTCGATTTTGTGCCAAGATGGATTGAACCACCTTCTCCAGGGCTCTTTTTGGAGCTTTCGCATTCTGAGTCAGAGGGTCTTGGAGCTTTTGGTCAGGTGGCAAGTTCCTTTTCTAGTAAGCAAATTTCAGGTAATTCTGGGAAGATTGTGCTTGTGAAGGATGTCTCTGTTTTCTCTGAGTGTTTTGGTGAAACAGAACTGACTGAATGTATTCCTTTGCGGACTATTACCCCAAGTGGTTCGACTTCTTTGGCTGAGGTGGAGGAGGTATCTGAGGAACTATGTTTGGAGACTGAGTTGGATATTTCTGGGTGCGTGAAACATAGAATCCCTGGCTTTAGCAAATTGGTTGGGTTGTCTATGTCACGGCATGAGAAGCTGTGCATTGCTCTCTTAAAAAAGCTAGAGACTGAGATGGAGGCAGCCAACGTGCTACACCGGAAAGGAACAGACAGTCAAAAAAGAGCGGGTAAGTCCAAAAACAGGGGTCGAAGAGAGTTGCGGAATTTGATCTCTTCGGTGAATTATGATGGGAGATAGAGGGTTGGTTTTGTGTTGGTGCTTTCAGGTGGGATTTTTTCTGTGATGGTGAAGCTAAGAATGATTTCGTGGAACGTTAGAGGTCTTAATGATCCTCGGAAACGTCTTGTGGTGAAGAATTTGATGCTGGAGTGGAAGTGTGATGTTGTTTGTTTGCAAGAAACGAAAATTGCCAGCATGAATAGGCAGTTGGTTTGTAGTTTGTGGGGTTGTCCCTTTGTCGATTGGGCTGTTTTGGAGGCTAACCGGAATGCTGGAGGTATCTTGATTATGTGGGATAAAAGGGTTTTGGATAAGGTGGAGGTGCTGGTCGGTTCATTCTCAGTTTCGGTAAAGTGGCAAGGGGTGGAGGACGGTTTTATTTGGGCTTGTTCAGGGGTATATGGTCCAAATGATAACTTTGAGAGGGGTCACATGTGGGATGAGCTGGTGGGTGTTCAGCAGTACTGGAGGATTCCGTGGTGCTGCTTTGGGGATTTTAATATTATCCGCTTCCCTAGTGAGCGTAGGGGAGAGACTCGTATGTCCCTAGCTATGGAAAAATTTTCTGAGTTTATTGAGGATCTAAACTTGATTGATTTGCCTTTGGAAGGAGATAGCTTTACTTGGTCTAGTGGTACTGTTGAACCAGCGATGTCTAAGCTTGATAGAACTTTGGTCACTCCTAATTGGGAGGATCACTTCCCTGATGTTATTCAAAGGATTTTACCCCGTCCTACCTCTGACCATAGCCCAATTTTGTTGGAGGCTGGGGGTATGGCTAGAGGGAAAAGTCCGTTCAGATTTGAAAATATGTGGTTGAAATCGAAGGGTTTTGTGGATAAAGTTCAATCTTGGTGGAATCGGCATTCTTTTGTAGGTACTCCTAGTTTTGTGCTTGCCAAAAAATTAAAGGCTCTGAAAGAAGACATTGTTCATTGGAATCACCAAGAGTTTGGTAATGTAAAGCGCCGTAAGAAGCGATTACTGAAGGAGTTAAAATTCTTAGATGTTAAGGAAGGGGATTTAGGTCTCACTGTTGGGGAGATTAGTCAGAGGGCAGAGCTGAGGTCCCAGGTGGAGCATCTCCTGACCTTGGAGGAAATTTCCTGGAGACAAAAATCTAGGATGTTGTGTATTAAGAAAGGGGATAATAACACAAAGTTCTTCCATAAGATGGCTAACTCTCATAGAAGGTTCAATCATCTGAGGACCTTGGAGGTGGATGGGGTGGTCTTTGAGGAGGAATCTGAGGTAACTAATCAGATTGTCCTATTTTATAAAAATTTGTATAAGGAGTCTGAGGAGTGGAGGCCGTTTGTGGAGGGTCTGGAGTTTGATCGTATTGGGGTTTTGGAGAGGGATTGGCTTGAGCGGAAGTTTGAGAGAGAGGAGATCCTTCAAGTTGTCAGTGACTTGGAGGGGGACAAAGCTCCAGGCCCAGATGGGTTTACTATGGCGTTTTACCAACATTGTTGGAGAGTAGTGGGTGAAGATGTCTTGGCGGTATTTGATGAGTTTTTTCAACACTGTAAGTTTGAAAAATCCCTTAATGCTACCTTCATTGCTTTAATCCCTAAGAAGAATCTTGCCTCTGATATTAGAGACTTCCGGCCTATTAGCTTGGTGGGGAGTGTGTATAAAATCTTGGCTAAGGTTTTGGCTAATCGGTTGAGAGGGGTCTTGGATCAGTTGATTTCGGAGACCCAGAATAGCTTTGTGGGTGGGAGACAAATCCTTGACTCGGTTTTGATTGCGAATGAATGTGTGGATAGTCGTGGGAAGAGTAAAGTTCTTGGAATCATTTGTAAACTTGATATTGAGAAGGCCTATGATCATGTGAACTGAGAGGCTTTGTTGGACTTGATGAATAGAATGGGCTTTGGAAGGAAGTGGTGCAAGTGGATCCGCACGTGTATATCTACTGTTCAGTTCTCTGTTTTAGTTAATAGGTCTCCAGCTGATTTTTTTGGTAGCTCGAGGGGCTTAAGACAAGGGGATCCAATATCTCCTTTGCTTTTTTTGATTGTGATGGAGGTGTTTAGCAGGACGTTGAGGAAAGTGGAGGGAGCTGGTTTGATCTGCGGTTTCCAAGTTGCGGGTAGGGGTGGTGGTGAAAGTGTTTCTCATCTTTTGTTTGCAGATGATACGATCCTATTTTGCGATGCAGATGTGGAGCAAATCCTTCATATTTGACTGCTGTTACTCAGCTTTCAGGCGGTAACTGGTTTGAAGGTCAATGTGCGCAAGAGTGAATTGGTTCCGTTAGGGGAGGTTGACGATGTGCATGCCCTGGCGGATATTTTGGGTTGCAGAGTTGGAACTCTTCCTATGTCTTATCTTGGCATGCCTTTAGGGGCGCCGCATAACTCCCCCTCAATTTGGAATCCCATTCTGAAAAAATTTGAGAGGAAATTAGCAGGATGGAAGAAGTTGTTTTTGTCTAAAGGGGGTCGTTTGATGTTACTTAAGAGTACGCTTTCTAGTCTCCCTACCTACTTTCTATCTCTGTTCACCATTCCTACTTTTGTGGCTAAGAAAATCGAAAAGCTGCACAGGGATTTCCTTTGGGGTGATAGCAAGGTCCATTTGGTAGGTTGGGATAAAGTTTGTGCTCCTTTAGCTAACGGTGGCTTGGGGATAAGAAAAGTTACTACTTTCAATAAGGCCTTATTGGGGAAATGGTTGTGGCGGTTTGGGAAGGAAGAGGATCGGCTATGGAGAAGGGTGGTAGTTTCAAAATATGGGGAAGATTGGGGAGGTTGGACCTCTAAGCTAGGCTGGGGAGCTCATGGTTGTGGTCTTTGGAGAGGTGTTCGCAAGGGTTGGGAGGTCTTCAGCAATAACTGTCAGTTTGTGGTCGGGTTGGGGAACAGAGTGAGATTTTGGCAGGATAGGTGGTTTGGGGATCACCCTTTCCGTTTGGCTTTCCCAAGGATGTATAGTATCGCCCTTGATAAGGAGGCTTCTGTTGAAGCCTCTCTGTCAAGGCAGGGGGCGAAGAATAGGAGATTCTGGGATGTTCGTTTCATTCGGGATCTTAATGAATGGGAGATGGAGGAAGGGCTGCATTTCCTTTGCACTTTAGGAGCTATGAACCCTCCTTTGGAGGATGGAGACTGGTTGAGATGGAAGTTGAAGCCTAATGGGGTGTTTGACACCCGTTCGTATTATAACAAACTGCGGGATCCCCCCCCAATTGCATTTCCTTGGAAAGTTATTTGGAGAGTAAAGGCTCCTAGACGGGTTTCTTTTTTCATTTGGTGTGTAGCTTGGAACAAGATCCTAATGGGTGATAACTTGAGATTGAGGAAACTGGTCTTTGTAGACTGGTGTATAATGTGCCGCCAGTGTGGTGAGACGGTTGACCATTTACTCCTCCATTGTGAGACGGCTCATCGGTTGTGGAGTCTTGCCTTGAGATCCTTTGGTGTGTCTTGGGTTGTTCCTAGTTCGTTCCCTGATTTGCTTTTTGGTTGGTGGAATTGGTTTGGAAAGCTTTCGTTCCAGATTTGGAACTTAGTTTCGCTGTGCATTGCTTGGTGTATTTGGAAGGAGCGGAACCAGCGGACTTTCGAGGATTTGGACAGTTCTGGGGATCAGTTTTTTGCGTCTTTTAGTGGGACTCTTTTTGATTGGTCTCGGGCTTGGGGACTTACGTCTAGTGATTCTCTCCCTTCTTTTATTTGTTCCCTCTCTCTTTTGTAATTTCTCTTTATTTTCTGTCTCTTTTCCCCTTGCTCTATTCTTTTTTCTTGTATTCTCTGGGTTTGCCCTATGTTTTTCTTGCATAGAGCAGCCCTTCGTATATATATCATTCTTACTTATCAAAAAAAAAAAATTTTTAGAACAAATTTGGTGTTTGAACTCTAAGAAATTGTTGTATATTTAATTTTTCAACCTAATATCCAACGTGTAAATGGAGTTGTTTTATAGCTGATGTGGCCATACATGTTATAATCCATGTGGTATGAAAATAATATTTTATTTGGTTGTCAGCTGCTTCAATATTTTTTATCCTCCACTTAATGACACAGGCCTTTTTGACACAATACCAAATGGTTAAAAACTGAAACTCACTAGCCTAATTACTAGAGCTAATTAATTAAGACCCCCAAAATCAAATTAAGGTTGGATTAATTTTATGCATAACACAATAAAAGTGAAACATATGTGATTGGCGATTAATCAGCCGAAACCACAAGCTAAAGCATGTGCATACATAATTGAAAAGCAGTATAAAAGCAAGTAGTAAGGGAGAAGAGAGTGCAAACACAAGATAACATGCGATGTGTTATCGAAGAGAAAAACTAGAGAACCCAGGAAAAAATCCTTCGCCATCTGACTAGCTGAAATGATCCACTAGCAAATCAATTGGAGTACATGAATACACAAAGACTCTCCAAACCTAAGCTACCCAAGTACTTGAGCCCTCCGAGCTTTAACTACCAACGGACTTCACAGAATCTTGTCTTCGTTAGCTTTTCAAATCCCACAATTAATCCCAGTTGCACCTACCAAATATTGGTATGAGCCCAATGCTTCCCAATTGCTCCAAAACAGCTCTCTACAATCTGAATGTGTGTGGATTGTGTTTGGGATAAGATCCTCTCGTGGGTATGGAAATTTGAGAGGGAAGAGAGTAGAGTAAACTAAAATAACTATGTAGTGGATTGATGGATGACAATCACTAACCCTCAAATGATGCATCTATAGTTTTGTCTTATAAAATCTTCTTACAATTTATTAGGCAGTGAGGGTATATATAGTGTGGGTGAAATAGAGGAAGACCCACAAGGAAATGAGGTGTGAAAGTGGCTGGAGACTTGTTGGGGGGTTTACCTACTCGCGAGCTAGTCGCTAGCCATCTTGGCATAACAGAATTTCAAATCTCACATGTGCAGCTCACATGCCTTCTAGTGACTTGATCCAGTCACTAGAACTTCTGTCTTGAGCAGTCCTTCACCAACTTGAATTCTAAACCGAGTACAGGTAAATAATTGAAAGAATTACAACCAAATTAGTACGGAATTGAATGAAAAATCACAACTTAACAATGACTAAATTGATTCATACAAAAGGTTAAGGACTAAATTGATACACAATGTAATGGTTAAGGACCAAATACGTAATTTAGAGAAAACTTTTGGTGGAGGCCATAGAAGAAGGAAACATAAGCTTAAAGAAGAAAGATAGAGAGAGCTTTACAATGAAGAGGACTTTTGAGTTTTAAGTGTTATGATTTTGTGTTGTAAGATGTATTGAACTCAATCCTTAACAAGGGTAATCGCTTTTGAAAAGTTTAGTACATATAAAAACCTTTTGTACATGTAGCTGTTGGGGATATTATACAAAGTAATAATGGAAGAACAAGATTAACACAAAAGACAAATAGAAAATAGATAACTTGGAGGCATTATATCGTTTTCCTTAGACAATATTTGCCCCCACACTATTGTTGCTAAAGAGTTATGGCAAATTTGTCCTAAGGATACAACCAAGATGTTGGTTTCTACAGATAACAATTTTGGAGAATGATCACAAAATTTCTTGTGTTTCTCTCATACTTACTATTTGCAAGTGAACATAAGTCTCTATTTATACTCATAGAGTTATATTTCATCAAAAAGCACGTATGGAGAGCTAAAATGTTTCATAAAACTGTTAATAAGACTTGAAACATTTTCAACATTTCTGAACAATAACCAAAAAATTCTGCAGAAAATCCTATTTCATGATTTTCGATCGGTCGAAATTTACTTTCGATTGATTGAGTTCTCTTTTCAATCGGTTACTCGATCAGTCGAACAAAAATCGAATGGCGATCGAGACATCTAGAAACTCCAAGATTTTTCTTTATCATTTTTGATCGATCGAGCCAAAATTTCGACCGATTGAAAATGCTGTATTTTGAATTTTCATTTAGAAAATTCTAGAACTTGAATTTTCATTTATAAAACAATATTTTCCAAACTCAAACATCATTATTACAATCTATCGATGTATATAACTATATATACAACAGCAGCTACGAGAAGGAAATGAATTTGAACCTTTTGGTGTATAAAATTGCAAGTAAACTACTGACACAATTTCTAAATATGGAGCATTTTTTTAATTTAATGTCCAAATTATAGTTAGGATCTTTTAAAGTTACATGGACCTTGAGAAATATTCTCTTGAGCATTAGAAAATACTCCCGTTTGCCCAAGAGGTTTCACAAAAATCCAAACATCATTTCCTTTTGTATTGTAGGGATTGGTGCTGTTAGGCTTCTCAACCAACGTCGGAATTTATGTGGGATTACTGGCCGTGGCATTGGGCAAATCCGGTCGTGATCCTGTTTTAAAAGACTTTCTTGCTGATCAAATGAGCGGGAAGAAAGATCTTCACAAAGACGAGGAAAGAATAGAAGATCGTAGAAAGGTTTGGTGGCGCATTGCTTGGTTTTTAGGCGCAATCATTGGGTTTCTCATGATGCCATATGATTCATGGGCAGTAAAATTCTTGGTTTCTGATGATGCGTTTGGGTGCCACGAGGGGCCGCAGCCATCAGCAAGTTTATGGCAATGGGGGAGCCAGGCCCCAAGCGCTTTATCCTCTATGGGCAATGGAGGGGACTTTGGGAGTTACCACGAGTCCCACATCGCTTGGGAGGCGCCCCCACCAAGGGTTTATAAGCCTCTGGGGCGACCCTTGGTGTACCATCACTTGCACATGTGCAGGTGATGGTACACCAAGGGTTGCCACAGAGGCTAATAAACCTTTGGTGGGGGCGCCTCCCAAGCGATGTGGGACTCGTGGTAACTCCCCTCGTGGTAACTCCCAAAGTCCCCTCCATTGCCCATAGATAATAAAGCGCTTGGGGCCTGGCTCCCCCATCGCCATAAACTTGCTGATGGCTGCGGCCCCTCGTGGCACCCAAACGCATCATCAGAAAAGCGCCTTTTAGGTGGGAGGGCGAACCATCACCCTCAAGGTTTATGATCGTGTGGGTTGCCTAGCTCCACAGCGGCTTATCCCACTTGACGCGAGGGTCTGTGCCACAGGTGGTTCCTGGGCCCCACGCCAGCGGGCGCTCCCACATGTGCAGGTGATGGTACACATGTAACATGCCCCTGTGGCTGAGACGCATGTGGGAGCACCCGCTGGCGTGGGGCCCAGGAACCACCTGTGGCACAGACCCTCGCGTCAAGTGGGATAAGCCGCTGTGGAGCCAGGCAACCCACACGGTCATAAACCTTGAGGGTGATGGTTCGCCCTCCCACCTAAAAGGCGCTTTTCTGATGATGCGTTTGGGTGCCACGAGGGGCCGCAGCCATCAGCAAGTTTATAGTGAAGGGGGAGCCAGGCCCCAAGCACATTTATCCTCTATGGGCAATGGAGGGGACTTTGGGAGTTACCACGAGGGGAGTTACCACTGAGTCCCACATCTCCCTCCCAAGCGATGTGGGACTCGTGGTAACTCCCCTCGTGGTAACTCCCAAAGTCCCCTCCATTGCTCATAGAGGATAAATGTGCTTGGGGCCTGGCTCCCCCTTCACTATAAACTTGCTGATGGCTGTGGCCCCTCGTGGCACCCAAACGCATCATCAATTTCCATCCTGGTTATGGGTGCAAGTTTTTGGATATTTTGGATTGGCTTCTTCTATTACGACCCACATGACCTAGTGCAGACCCCCCTTAATATTTGTTATAGAGTCTTTATGACAGCTATATCCAAACGGCGTCTTAGCTACCCTTCTACACCAAATGAGTTTCACGGGAACCTTACACCAAATGAGTTTCACAGGGACCTTACTGGTGGAATACTTTTGCCGCCAGAAGTTCAATTTTTCAGGTAGAGTGCTCTATGTTTGTGTGTGCGCGCACGTGTGTGTGTGTCTCTGAATGGCTAAAATGTTGAATGCAGGTGCTTAGATAGAGCTGCTATAAAGAGTTCGGGAGAAGAAGGTCACGGAATGTTTTGCACAGTCCAAGAAGTGAGTGATGTAAAGCGCCTTTTGACAATGATACCGATGTGGGCAAACTTTATTGCCTATTGCTTAATTAAAGCTACCGGAAACACTTTGTTTATTGAACAAAGTAACAACCTTGATATGGGTGATGATATTGGTGTATTGATTCTCCTCCAGAACTTAATAAGCTTTGGTATACCAATACTGTTTGGGTGGGAGAAAGTAAGACAAAAATGTGGCCCGCTTATAAAAATTGGTGCTAGCGGATTGGTTTGTTCGATCGCATGTTGTGCTGCAGCTTGGCAAGTGGAGATCCGTAGATTGTATTTAATAAAGGAAGAGGGAATTGATCCTGATGCAGACGACCCAGAACAGACTATTTCGATGACTGTCTACAGCTTACTTCCACAATTTCTTTTGTTTGCACTAATGGAATCACTTGCGGGAGATGGGCTGGAGGAATTCGTGGATGACCACATCCCTGATTCAATGAAGAGATACGGGTCTGCGTTTAATGAATGTGTATTAGGTTTTGGATATTTCTTGAGCGTACCTTTACTTTTACTATTTAGAAGCTGGTTCGGCGATACCATAAACAGGAGTCACCTACAGAGGTATTATCTATTTTTAGTAATATTCAGTTCCATTTTCTTTGGCATTTATATGTATCTTTCACCTAAGTATGCCCGCATGGAAGTATTTCCATCGAAGTTGAAGGATATGGAATTACTTGAATTGGAAGATGGTGCCAGAGTCCAAATTGAATTGGAAGAGGAGCCTACTAAAAGCTCCTCTTACACCCGATGGAAAAGGTTGGTTAATGTAACAGCTGCAACTCACCGCTTTTACTCGCCTTTAGCAACTGTAAAGGGTATGCAATCAACAACAACAGTACAATACCATGAGTCTACGGAGGAGGAACTCCCTTTGCGGTCCCATTATCCATCTACTGAAGATGAGGAGTTAGTCCCAGATGATGAGCCAAGTAGCCTACAAGTCTCATTAGTGGAAGCTGAGATAGTCCCCGATGATTAGCCAATTAGCCTACTGAATTTATACGATCTTGTGTATATTTGCATATTTCGTGTGATCAAAGCCTCATAGACCATAGCAGTGTAGTAGAGTAAACCCCCTTCCCCAAAAACATATTATTGTAATCTGATGTAAAATTTCATAGAAATGTTGACGTTGTTGTAATAGTTTCTGTGTAAAAATTAAACCTTTCATTAGTTTTGAACTTGTTGAATTTAGAATGGCATTTTAAATCTCTCAAAATTTTTTTTTATATAAATTATATACAGTATAATATTGTACAAAGAGGACCTCTATATATAGAGTTATATATATATATATATATACGGTTAATGACCTTCAAAAAGAAATCAAGGAAACTAAATCAGAGGTTAGAACCCTTAAGCAAGAAATGACCATCCTTAGGATTGACAACAGTCTCCTTGATAAGAGAGTTAAAACCCTAGAAGAAACCCCTCATCAAGAAAATGAGGAAGGTTCATCATCCCAAAACCCTTCTGATGGAGAAAATGAAACAGTTAACCCAACTGCAGATATGTTTCAAGAAGAACAATCTGGTGAAGAAAAGTTTTTAGAAACCATGAATAGGATTAATTTACAAAAGTGGCATTCTATAGTTAGAATTGTAATTAAAGGATATGAATTTGAAGCAGTTGCCCTCATAGACTCAGGTGCAGATCTCAATTGTATCCAAGAAGGAATTATCCCTTCCAGATACTTCAAGAAAACCAGAGAAAGACTAACATCTGCAAGTGGAGGACAAATGCAAATCAAGTTCAAAATCCTGAAAGCACATGTTTGCCAAGATGGCACATGTTTCAAAACCACATTTGTTTTAGTCAAGGACATGACAGATAAGGTTATCCTAGGAAACCCGTTCATGGGTCTTCTATACCCCTTTGTTACAGATAGTGAAGGAATCACTACCCACCCTTTTGGCCAACCAGTTAAGTTTAAATTTCTTAGGAGCCCAGAACCAAGAGATATTAGTATTCTCCAAGATGTTTTTGTCTCTAACACCCTTAATCTCATCAGTGCCAAAAGTCAACAAATCAAATACTTGGAAGAAGATCTGAGATACAAGAAAGTCGAAGAAAGACTAACTTGTAAGGACATTCAGAAAGAAATCAGAGAGTTTGAAGAAAAACTCAAACAGGAAGTCTGTTCTGATTTACCCACAGCTTTTTGGTATAGGAAAAGGCACGAGGTAGCCCTCCCCTACACTAAAGATTTTAATGAAAAAGATATCCCAACCAAGGCTAGACCCATCCAGATGAATCAAGAACTTATGGATGTCTGTAAAGCTGAAATTGATAATCTTCTTACAAAAGGTATCATCAGGAAATCTAGATCACCATGGTCTTGTCCAGCCTTTTATGTCCAAAAAAATGCTGAGATTGAGAGAAGAGTACCCAGATTAGTCATAAATTACAAGCCCCTTAACAAAGTCTTAGAATGGATAAGGTACCCAATTCCCAATAAGAAAGACTTAGTTAATCGACTTAGTAATGCAGTGGTTTTTAGTAAATTTGATATGAAGAGTGGTTTCTAGCAGATACAAATCAGAGAGTCTGATAGGTATAAGACAACCTTCACCACACCCTTTGGTCATTATGAATGGAACGTAATGCCCTTTGGTCTCAAAAATGCACCCTCAGAATTCCAAAATATCATGAATGAGATTTTTAATCCATTCTCCAGTCATGCCATTGTGTACATCGATGATGTACTCATCTTTTCAGACTCCTTTGAAAGACATTGGAAGCACTTGCGTGCTTTCTTCAAAACCATCAAGATAAATGGTCTTGTTGTTTCAGCTCCCAAAATCAAGCTTTTTCAAACTTGTGTACGGTTCTTAGGTTTTGATATAAGACATGGTGTCATCAAACCTATCAATAGAGCTATCCAGTTTGCAGAAAAATTCCCTAATGAAATCCTAGAAAAAACCCAGCTTTAGAGATTTCTAGGATCTCTCAATTACATCTCAGATTTCTATCAAAATCTCAGGCAGCAATGCAAACCTCTTTTTGAAAGACTCCAAACTAATCCATCACCATGGACCCCTGCTCATACCCTAGTTGTCCAGAACATCAAAAAATATGTCAAGACACTCCCTTGTTTAGGAATTCCCTCAGTCAATTCCTTCAAGATTGTCCAGACTGATGCCTCTGACATAGGTTATGGTGGCATTCTCCTCCAGAAAGTCAGTCCAAATTCTCCGGAACAGATAGTATGTTTCTATTCAGGAATCTGGAACTCAGTTGAATTATAGTACTATTAAAAAAGAAATTTTATCTATAGTACTTTGTATTTCAAAATTTCAGAGTGATCTTTTGAATCAACCAAATTATCTTTATCTCCAAATGACTGGATCTAACCTTAGATCTGACAACAGGGTTTTCACACTGAGACAAGGTGCCTTCACAATGCACAGTATAGCCTCTAACTGCCTCTTTCTCCTAAATGCCTGAAAACGCTTAACGCCTCACTCCGGCTAAACGGCTAAACGGCAAACCAAGGATTCCGAGGACCAACTGGACTATAGGAAAACACTGGTAGGTCTTACACATCTCAAACAATCACTTGTAACAGATTTTTGGGCTAAACACAGAGATAAGGAAAAGCAGATAACTGGGAAATAACTAGGTTAGCTTGAACAGATAACACAGAATGAAATAATAAACTGAAGAAATAACTGAATCAACAGGTAAGTGAGTAGAAGAAGATCACAGTACGGAAATAAACAATAGGAATATAGTGAGAAAATAATGCCATGAAAATAACGTATGCAAATATTGAAAATAACTTTGATAAAACTGAGGCGGTCATCAGTCAAGTCAACAAGGATTTCCCCCTCCCAGTTCAAAGGAATATAGTCACAAGATCTCAGTCTAGTCTAGATTCCTCTCAGTTTGCAGGAAAATCTAGTAAAGAATTAAAAGATCTTGCCTAGCAGTTACTTCTCCAGTCAGAAGAATTACAGTCTCAAGAGCAAGAGAAAGGTTCTCCCGCCTCTTCCGAAGCCTCAGCAAACTTTGATCCAAATAATCCTCTGTTTCATGATTCCCAGGATCCAAATGATGCTTACAGGTTAGAAGATGATTGAAGAAAGTTCTGGATAGCACCAGTCACTATTCAGAAATAGCATTTTCAGACAAGATACTATTCATCTACAACATCAGTCACTGTTGATGAACAGGAACCAGCACCTAGCCTATTCTAAAGACAAGGGACAGAACACTATTCATGAACAGTAAAAAGTCACTATTCATGAACAACCCGACACAATCATCCAGAATTACTGTTGCTTTCGGTGGAAAAGAAATTCACCTCAGTTAAAGCAATTCACCCTCCGAAATTTCAGCAATCTTCAGCAGGATCCGAGGCTCTCCTCCAGCCTATATAAGGAAGCTCAAGGATTAGTTGAAGGCAGGTCCATTTCCAGCAAATACCTCACAGGTCCAGTTGAACCCTCACAGGTCTAATTCCAGTCTTAGGAGTCCACATACTAATCCAGTGAATCCTATACTTGACCGTCATGTGCAGAATAGATGGAAACTGCGAACTATGAGGAGTGAGCTTATACCTTGAGCTAAAATACCGTAGGGTGTCCTGGAGGCAATCTGGGAAAATTTGGGGAACTAATCCAAACATCTCCCACCATTTAAGGAACCATGTTGGTATTCAGCTGGAGAACTTCTTGTCAAACATTAAGAACCAAGAGTGATCAAAGTTCTTGTTCTGGTAAAAGAGAACCTTTTCAAATGCATCCATGTAGTCGTGATAACTGTAATGGAGATTTGAACCTGTGATAGACTTGAGTCCCTTGAGTGTTTTAAGAAAAGAGGGATGCTGTCCCCATTCCTTGCTGCTGATAAAACCTGTGATTATGAACTTGTGGTAGAAGACTACTGAAGGGTCCGCTTTGTTCATGATATTCTCAATTCTAGCATATATATATATATATATATATATATATATATAACATCTATATATAGAGTTATAGAGTTAAATGCGTCTAGTTGTTAAAATACTGATTGTCCTAAAATTTTAGACTATTAGAATATGATAAATTTAATTATCGGTGGAGCTAAAAATTTTAATATTTAATTTAAATAGGAGGTAGAGTGAAGGAGACAAAGATCATCAAATTTAGGATCTCATACTCTAATTTCATGTCAAAATATTTATTGTCTCAAAAACTTAAACTTTTGGGATTTAGTAAATCTAATAATTTTCCCATGTACTTTTAACACCACCGGTAGTACAAATAGTACAACAAATACAGTACATGCGTGTAAAATATATAGTAGTAGAACACAGGTTATTTCCTAAATAGGAGATACAATAGTATGGTGGGCCTAAGAGTGCACTTGGGTCTCCTACTACACCATAGGGGTGTCAATTCGGGTTAGTATGTCGGGTTCGTGTCGTGTCGAGGTAGGGGTATTCGACTAAATGGCTCAACCCTAACCTGACCCATTTAATAATCGTGTCATGATCCTTCAACCCTAACCGGCCTGTTAATAAGGCGGGTTGATCTGACCCAACCCATTTAACACACTTAATAAACGAGTCATGTTAGATTGACACAAATGTAACACAACCCATTTCAACCTACATAATATTAAATATAACATCCGTCTAGAAATAATTTTTTTTTTACATCCCAAAAAGCAGTGTATACACTTAACGTCTTCAACTCACATTCAAAATAATATAGTTCAACAAAAATATAACATTCATTTAGAAAGAAATACTTTATACTCCAAAAGAAGGCATACACTTCCACCCAAATTCAAAATAACAAAATTTAACAAAAATAAAATAATATAGTTCAACAAAAATATAATATCCTTGGAACTCACAAAATGCTAAGTATCAATATTGAAAGAATTTGAGCAAACAGTTGACTAATCCTGACTATGACCACGATTATCATCCATAGATTCTTTGTTGATGTCCAAATTCATAACATCTTCCACAAGCTCAACCAATTTCATTTGTGCAAGTTCTATGCCAAAGAAAAAAAAAAGTATTAGCAGTTCTAGGGTCTGTAAAGTTTCAATTTTCAATTATATCCCTTGCAAATTTTTGTAATTACTCACTTTTCTTTTTAAATTTAAAATATATTTTGGATATAAAAGGTATTTGACAAATCTAAAATAAAATAAATATTTATTTGTTATACGAGTTAAACGAGTTGTGTTAAGTGAGTCATTTCGGGTTGACACAAATAAATTGACGTGTCAAATATGTCTATTGCGAGTTATGCAAGTTGACCCAATTATGACACGTTTCTTATTGTGTCACTTTCGGGTTGACCCGTTTATGACCTAAACCCATTAAGGCCCAACCCTAACCCGAAAAAACCTGTGTCAGGTTCGTGTCGTGTTCGCGGGTTGGGTCGTGTTCACGGGTTGGGTCGAACATTGACACCCCTACTACACTAATAGTTTTCCCAAAACTCAAGATGGGGGAAAAAAGACCAACTTGAGTCCAAAAAAAAATCATGAAAATGACTTCAAGAATGTAACTTGGTGAAGATGTCATCAAGCTGATCATTAAGAGGAAACAAAATGAAGTTGGAAGCTGCCTTGGAGGAGGTGATGTCAGATAAGATAACATTTGTCAAAGATGTCATTGCGATCAATTTGGCATTCATATTGACACAACAAATAGAAGTGGCAAAGGTGAGAGAGACAATGAAATTTTGTAAGAGTCAACGTAACTGAAGAAGTTTTGAGGTAGTGTCAACAGAAGCACAATATTCGACCGTAATACTAGAGTAGGCAACCACAAAATGTTTCTTACTACACCAAAAGATATGGAAAGAGGCAACGAGGAAACAACACCTAGTACTATACGGAAAATTATTATATACTCCTGGAGTATCATAAATGCATATTTCTTCCTCTCATATGAATGGTGGGTTCCATTAATTAAATTCATAGTGGAATCCACTATTCATGTGAGAGGAAGGAGTACGTATTTATGATACTTCGGGAGTACCTAATAATTTTCTGTAGTATACTAATACGTTTAATATATTTTCCATTTGTCAAAAATAAATGGAACAAAAAACTCACCCTTAAATTTTCACTATTAATTCCACCAATATTTGCATTTATAGAGATTTCTTAAATAAATAAACCTAATCATATGCCAATAAATTTTTTGTATAGCAACCGGTAGGTCGGTCCTATAGTAGTAGTACAATTGAGGGGGGAAAAAAGAGAGCTATAATTACCATGATCAAATGGGAAAAAACTGAAAACAATAAATTAATTGTGTATGAGCATGACAATTGGTTACTGTAATAAAATTCATTCGAAAAGAAAAAAGGAAATAAATACAACATAAATGGGTCTTGCTCATTTTCTTTAGGAATAGCAATCAATTGATCTTATTCAAGTGGAAAAATAAAAGAAAAAACTAACAATGAATATGGAAAGTGTCAAATTTCCGACAAACCTATTAGGAATTTCAAAAGCCCTTTATTTAGATTTGATATTAGAGAAATGCTAACGAGTGCCCTAAGGGCACTTGTTAATAATTCATTTAAAGAAAGTTTTTATGGGAAATGAAAAAAAGTAATTAATATTTTGACAGTTTTTTTCATTTCTTATAAAAGTGGAATCAAAACTTTCTTTAAATGGATTATTAAGGAGTGCCCTTAAGGCACTCGTTAGCATTTCCCTTAATATTATGCCACCACATAGGATTTGGTTACTTTTTATTTTTATTTTTAAATTTATCACATTAACTATACAACTTAGCAGCTACAAATACATTATTACCAAAACATTGTACAAGACCTCCTCCTTTTCACCAACCTTTTTTCCTCTCTCAACACCTCTTTATTATGTATGTTCTCTTTGAATCTGTTATAACCAACAAACTTAGTATTTATGATGGAAAGCTTTTATTTTTCACTCTGCATTTTTGCTTTTGATCTCTACTATCAAAGATACTCTCTCTATCTCTCATTTCGATTTTTCTATACTCATGTTCTTCGATTTGTTTTAATGCTTTGTGTTTTATAGATTTCTTTCTTTGTACATATATGAAAATTCAAGTTGAAAAATCATTTAAAATTTTTATTGCATTTTTCTTTTTGATCTCTACTATCAAGGTACTCTCTCTCTCTCTCTCTCTCTCTCTCTCATATTTTGATCTATAATCTTGATCTTTGATTTGTTCTAATCCTTTGTTTTTTATAGATTATTTTCTTTGAATATGAAAATTTAGGTTGAGAAATCGTTTTGGATCTAAAGATCTCAAAATTTATACACTCTCAAAATTAATTGTAACTTACCAATAATGATAGGATCATCAATTTTCACTCCCATGACTTTACACATTCTTGAACCTAAATGTAACTTATAATTGAAAATACATGTAATAAAAATAGCTTGGGCAGAGACACCATTTGTTTAATTTTAGTTTATACTCACTTAAAAAAAAAAAGAAAAAGAAAAAAGAAATCCTATTCCACCACAATATATATTCTCACTTGTATGCTGATGTGGTATTCAAGGTCAAGTTGAAGGTTCAAGTTCCACTCCTACTTCTCATCCAAAAAAAAAAAAAAAAAGTTCCACTCCTACTTAAAGGACCATATGTCATTTTCATCAACTTTAAGAAATAGAGATAATAAATATTTCAGTTTTATATATTTAAGTTTATATTCACTTGGAATGGTCCAAATTAGATCAAAGTTGTAAAGTTGTGATTTACAACTATTATGTGTTGGCTTTAATTTCGTGCCAAATTTGATTATAAATTTCTTCAATCATTTTTCTCTGTATGTATGTGGGTTTCTAATTGTAAAGGATAAGTGTGAGAGAGTGTGAAGACTCAAGTTTCAAATGATGAACAAGTGGTTTTCGCAAATGTCTCGCGAGAAGCTTACCCATGAAAGAGCCACGTGCAGAACACATAACTGGAAGATGAAGAGTCATGCCAGGTTGGAGATTTTAGCAAGCGTCTCGCAGGTAAAGCCAACTCGCGAAGGACTCGCGAAACTCTCTGTTTGGTAAAAAGTGAGATTTTGCTTTAAGAAGTCTTTAAATACATTATATATACCCTCATTACCCACAAATTGTAAGGAATTCTTTTCAGAGAGAAAATCCTAGAAAATACACTTTAGAGTTAGAGATTGTTATACTCACAGTCATCTACACATTTCCTTGTGGTTTTCCTCAACTCCTACCTCTCCAACTCTACATCCTTGAAAGGTTGATAGCCTAAACGCTTACCACACCCACTCTGAGTGTAAAATGAGATTTTGGTGCTGTTGGGAAATATTGGAAGGAGCCATTCATTGGCGGATGCAATCGGGCTGAATTGCGAAATTCGGAAAGCTAAAGAAGACAAGGCTCCAAGAAGTCAGTTGATAGCAGGAGTTTGGAGGGCTCAAATACATGGGATAGACTAGGCTTGGAGAGTTTTTTGTTATTCATATATTCCAACTTTATTCTTAGTGGGACAATTTCAACTTGTAAGGTTGCGGAGAGGTTTTTTGCTGAGTTCTTCAGATTCCTCTTCGATAACACGCCTAGATGCTATCTTGTGTTTGCATCTCTCTTCATTACTCATAAGCTTTTCTTTTATTGTTGATAATGGATTAATATGGCTTAGGGTAGTGATAATGGTTGTTCCACATTTAATATAAGTTAGAGTAAAAGTTATCTAGCCATAATTTTAATTTAGGGGTCTAAACAAGCTCTTGTGTATTTACACAAATCTGAGCTTTCAAAATTAAACCAAATAGATCGAAGTGGACTAAAAACCAAATGAACTAACTTGAGCCGAATGGACCAACATGGATGTTTATTATCACTATCTCTTAAAGTTGATGAAAATGACATATGGTTCTCTAAGTAGGAGCGAAAATAGACTCTTCAACATGACCATGAATACTATATTAGCATATAAATGTGAATATAGTGGTGGAATATGACTTTTTTTTTTTTTTTTTTTGGGTGAGTATAAACTAAAAATAAATAAAAATGTTATTTTCTTTCCTTTGATTATAAGATGTGATCCTATTTTATTATAATCATAATATAATGATAGAATGATATCTATCAGATAGCATGACAAGGATAATTTAGTTTTTAGGACTGTACTTTTTGTTTTAAATATTCTTTTCATCATCTTTTATTTCATAAATTTATTATTTTCTCTCATACTCTTTCCCGATTTGTGACCATGGGCTAATCAATATTCCTCAACCTATTGAATATTGAAATACCAAAATACGTGGAACGGAAGTTAGTTGGCTTTCCTTTTAAGGTTTTTTATTTTTATTTTTTATATTTATTTGTTTGAGAAAAGAGTTAACTTTTAAGTTAGGAGATACCGGATGGTGAGTCTGAAATTGAATTTCTGTGGTAAAATCAATTGATCTTGTGCGCCCATGTGTGCTATCTAATTTTTAATTTTTATATCAAGTAAATTATTGAGTGTAAAAATTGAAGAGTTCAGATCCAATTAGATTTTAAATTGGATTTCAATTGTAGTCTAATTTGACGCCACGTGTCAATCTAATTTTTTAATTTTGTGACAAGTGAATTATTTCTGCTTGACAGTCACAGCTGATTCACAGAATTGAAAATAAAACATTTGCCTCCAAAGAACTGACATCAAACATCTAATAGTCTCTTTGCCTAGTATGGTTGCAATTGCAGCAAAAAAACCTTTAAAAAGAACAACATGAGGTAAAGTAAGAAACAAGTGATTCATATGATGATACCCTGAACATCTGGTTCATGTCCTTAAATATTATCCTATGAGATTACAGAACAAAAGTTTTGTCTTGGGATAGAATATTAATATCTAGAGAGAGAAAGAGAGAGAGCAGCTTAGAGATCGTTTTACTCAATTTTCAGAAGAACACATACATACATTAATCACACACACACATATATATATATATATATAAGAATCTATCTATCCACTTGAACACTATTGTGTTTGTCTGCTTGTTTTAGATAATTTCATACATCCTGAAGGCAAGGTTTTGAAACCCGGACCAGACCGTACAGTCCAACCAGAAAAACCTCGAACCGTTCACTTTTGCGGTTCTTTTGGCCTTAAGAACCGCTCTATGGGAAAAAAGCAGGGACTCGTGTGAACCGTGGTCGGACCTCACAATTCTGAGAACCGTGACCAGACCGCTTCTCACGGTTCCCTACTTCCCTTTGAATCTGAACCTGAAAAAAAAAATACACAGAAAAACCGATCCTCACCGACCAAACTGTACCGAGCTTTGGGCCGACTGAATGAGCCGATGCCGATGAACGGAACTTGATGACCTTTCCGACACCGGTGCGATGACACAGTTGAAGCTGATTTTCAAAACTGACCCATATATAGAAATAAAATTAAGGGAAAAAAGAGAAAAGCATTCTTAGTAAATTACTAGAAAGAAATCCTACTTATGCCCCCCAACATAGAATGTAATTTTTTTTGGTAGATTACATCTTAGCATCACCATTGATGCTTTAGTATTTCGTAATCCGTATCTGCAGAAGAGAGAGTAGAGATAAACTTAAAAATTGATGAAGAGAAAAGAAAAGACTGAAAAGTAGAGAGTAATGAGAACGAGGTAAATGTTGGGAAAATACATATTCGTATCACATACAAAACATACGCAGCGAAAAATTAACGAATCTACTTCATTCGCAATTGATAACATGCACTATGAAAGTTTCAGAATTTAAGAACAAGAAAGCGTACCTTGGTGCGGTAAAATTCAAAACCAAAAATCAGAAGTTTTTGGGAAGACTTTTACTCTTCACTCCAATTCCACTTAATGTTCAAGATGTGTGGTCACTCAATTAGTTGCCAAGGAGAGAACAAGGGAATGTCCAACACTCACATATAAACCATTTCATTTTCTCATGTGATCATAATGAAAACCACTTAGAAAACTCTCATGAAATTCTGCATGTTTCTCTCCTTATATATAACTAATTATCTAATTAGGCTAGCCTTTTAGGCCATTCTAATTGGGCTCTAGTGTGTGGCTTGGAGTGGGACCAAAAGGGAACAAATAAGACTCTAGCTCCAATGGGCCTTGGGCTTTTCTGTCAACTCTTGAAAAGTCCAAAGTTACCATTAATTATATTCAATACCACTATATGAATATAATTGCACTTTAGGCCTTATTAATAAATTATATCCCAAGACTTTATTATACATGCAACTCCTTCATTAAAATCCTTGTAGTAATACAAAGTCATGAATATAAACTGCCACTTTAAAGATTAGTACATTTTAATCCTTGAGTACCCGATTTAATCCTTCATGTTATTCATCATATATTTATGAAATCTAATTCGATAAATATATACTTTAGTAATTCCTTACTAAAGTGGTTAGGCCCAACACTTTGAATAACCAATCTCATTAAACTTATCTCAAGAGAATATTTTATATCTCCGTTAAGAGATTATGAATACCATCTTGAGAATATATGTTCCATCAACACTAAATGCGGCTGCCCAACATACTGAGGTTTTGACCGTGACTTATAGATCTCACTCCTGATATATCAAAGCAACTTACATCTCATGATCAAGTCTATTATTTTCTCAGGATTTATAGTTGATGTAAATAGAAATCGTGAGATTTATTATTCAATTGACAGTCGTTAGGAGAATAATAAATCTCACAGCGGTCCAGTTCAATATGTCTTAACTCTTAAAACATATCAACATATCAACTAGAAATCTCTATTTCCATGATCAAGACAAATCATCTTAGTTGATATGTTATAGTCTTCGCAGATGAAACGCCCAATTTCATCACCGACTACGAACTAAACTTCTGAGTTTACAAAGAACTTGTGATTTATATCTTCTGTGACTAAATCACATAAATCACATACTATGCATCTCATGGACTAAGATAATGTCCCATTAGTTCATATATAGATAGTCTCATATAATTAAAAAATTTAATTATTTATGACATGCCAATAAATTGGATTTTAGGGCATAAACCCCAACAATCTCCCACTTGCCCTCAAAGACAATTTACCATATATCCGACACTTATCTCCCTTTAGAGTAATTCAAAGTCACTCTATGGCAAGGTTTGGAAACAAGTTTCAGCCAGAATTTTTGCATAAATTATCTTTTCTACTACTGCTCAAGTACTCATATTTCTCTAATGAGATAATACTTACATATAATGTGTATTTTCACCACTAAGATGAACACATATCTTGAAGTCCAACTTCATGAATCACAATCAAACTACAAGTTAGCATTTGTAAATCCAATAACCATCAAAATCTCACTTTTGTGGACAAACATATAATCCCTCATTCTCCTAAGATATTTGAGTATATGCTTTACTCCCACTTAATTAAGTGATCTTTGATTCAATTGATATTTGCTTACCATGCCCACTGCAAAATAGATATTTAGCCTAGTATATAGCATAGCATAAAGACTGCCTATTGATATTATATTAGAAATCATCTTAATATGCTCCTCCTTTTATATGTCTTAGGACTATAGTCCTATATAAAAGAACTTCAAACTTAAAAGGAAAGAATCCTTTCTTGAAGTATTACATGCTATACTTGGTTAGAATCTAATCTATTTAAGCAGTTTGAGATAGACCCAATATCCTAATTTCTGAATTGTAACAAAGTATAAATTCTTAGGATATGACTAGCCTTTCTCAAGTATTTTATATCAATCTGGATTAGACAACAAAAACTCTATTAATGACAATATCTCTACATCATCCTAAATGATTAGAATGTCATCAACATACATTAAGAAATTTATTATTCTATATAGTTTTTACACACATAAGGCCTTTTGATACTTGATCAAAATTAAACAAATTGATTGCTTGATCAATAATGATATTTTTTGATTCAGATGCTTGCTTTAATCCTTAAATGGAATTTAAGCAACTTGCATACTAAACACTACTGTTTCTTTGCTATGCACAAGTCTAGTTACATCATATAGATGTCTTCCTTAAGATTACTAAAGCCTTCATCGAGCTCAAATTCGTCCTTGAGTAGTCGTCCGTCAGATTCAAGGCGCCATGGTGATAACTTGTCAACTCATTATCATCTAGGCTTCTAAGTGAAGCTCGTCCACAGAGGGTTGTCCAAACATGGATGACCCTCAGCGCAAGGTTCATCTATATGAGTCGATCCCTGCCACGTGGATTGTAACCTCCCATCAGAACGTTGAACTCACCAAAGCAGTTAAGAAAAATGGGAGACAATTTCTATAACAGTTATAAGGAGTTGGAAGAAATCAACTCACCTCCACAAATGTGGGAGAAGTTACAAGACAAATAATCACTTCCAAAACACTATAAAAACACTCCTTTCCAACAAATAAAGGCAAGTGATTCATTCTCTGTGACAAAACTCTCTAAATTTCAGATTCCAGATTTTGAAGAAAGAAACTAAATTCATCATCGGAGGATTTTAGGCTGGTCAACCCCAGTCTCCTTTGATTGTTTGTTCTTTTTAGGCCTTACAGATCGTTAAAATCCGAAGCGTTCAACCTACTAATTGTCTCAGCATTATCAGTTGGTGCCGTCTATAGGAAAGGCTTAAGTTTGTATTTGTTCTTTACAATATCTTTCTCCGACAAAAAGCTGCATGGTTCAGACAAGATCAAAGGCCACTAGCCTGGGCCACCAAGAGAGCAAGGATGCTTCTAGCAATCCCCATCGCGATCGTCAATCAGCGCCTGTCATGCAACCGTCTTCAGTTTAACATATACAGTCCATGGCAGCCGCCATCTTGGAGTTAACCTACCAAAACCAAGAATTGACTAGGGAGATTAATCTAAGGAGGCAACATCATAAAGGATACGTCGAAGGACAAGCCCAGAGTCAAGAAGATAGAGGGAATGTTGGGCCAGAAAGCTAGTCCAGGGGCGCCACCTCGCAAAGGATGTCATTTTTGGAAAAGGAGATGGATCAGATGAAGAAGGTCATGGACGAGATGCGAGAGAACATGAGGAGGGCAAATCCCGTAGAAGCTTTGGTCCACCGAACAGACTCCCCTTTCACTGCCACCATCAATGGTCACCCCTTGCCTCCGAAGTTCAAAATGCCTTCCTTGAAC
The DNA here is from genome assembly GCA_033629205.1 of Lithocarpus polystachyus. Classification (NCBI taxonomy): domain Eukaryota; kingdom Viridiplantae; phylum Streptophyta; class Magnoliopsida; order Fagales; family Fagaceae; genus Lithocarpus; species Lithocarpus polystachyus. The sequence continues at coordinate 5,176,966 of CM066165.1, forward strand.
TCATACAATGGAATGCAAGACCCATTTGACCATATTGCTACTTTCAAGACAACAATGCACCTCCAAGGGATTCCAAACGAGATCATATGCAGGGCCTTCCCTACTACCTTCAAAGGACCAGTGTGAGTATGGTTTAGTAAAATACCCCCGAATATGGTGGGTTCCTTTGAAGAATTAAGTAAGTTGTTTGTCAATAATTTCATTGAAGGGCAAAGACACAACGTTCCTTGTCTAGCCTGTTAACTATAGAACAAGGAGAAAATGAGAGCTTGCGCTCCTTCATCACTCGTTTCAATAGGGAAGCCCTGACGGTAGATGAGATGGACGACAAGTTACTATTGACAGCCTTCCATAATGGGGTTAACTCTGATTTGTTCATCCACAAGCTTTATGAACAGGAGGCTTAGACCACGGCTGAACTCGTCCATTCGGCCCAAAATTTCATGAATACAGAAGATGTAATCATAGCTAAGAAGAGGAAGAGAGCTGATAGAATGGAAGCAAATCCCACACGGTATTCAGAGCAAGGCCCTCGTCCAAAGAAGGGACGAATGGACGATAAGAAAGACCGAGATAACAAGAAGGCAGGCCCTTCAGCACGGAGTCAACAATACACGCCATTGAACGTGCCACTTGAACAGGTTCTCATGCAAATCAAGGATGATCCTTCTTTGAAGTGGCTAGAGAAAATAAAGGGAGATCCTAATAAGCGCAATAGAAACAAGTATTGCCGCTTCCATAGAGACCATGGGCATGACACGGACGAGTGTTTCGATTTGAAGTAGCAAATTGAAAACCTCATCAAGCAAGGAAAGTTAAGAAGTTTCCTAGGAAGAGATCACAAAGACAAGAAGTTAAAGGGCAAAGTAGAAGAGTCGTCGCGGCCCCCACTCGGAGAGATAAGAGTAATTATAGGAGGAGCTTTAACTTGGCAATCTTCTAGGTCCAGAAAAACATACCTTAAGGTAGTGCAAAACGTCCAACTATTTGGATGATCACCAAGGGCAGGGACAATGGACGAACAACCCATCACGTTCACGGACGAGGATGCTGAAAGGGTTCATCACCCCTATGACGACGCCAACGTCATTACCTTGCTCATTGCTGGCTATATGACTAGAAGGGTGTTGGTGGACAATGGAAGTTCGGCAGACATTTTGTATTATCCAGCTTTTTAGCAAATGAGGCTTGAACGAGATCAACTCCGCCCAATGAATTCACCCTTGGTGGGGTTCGGAGGAATGAAAGTACAACCTATCAGCATTATTACATTACCAGTGGTGGTGGGTGCATATCCACAGCAAATAACCAAGGACGTGAATTTCCTTGTGGTAGACTGTTCCTCTTCTTATAATGCTATCATTGGAAGACCTACTTTAAATAGTTGGAAGGCTGTTACATCTACTTACCACCTATCAGTCAAGTTCCCTACAGAGCATGGGGTGGGGGAAGTGCAGGCAGATCAGCTAGTAGCAAAAGAATGCTACTTGGCCATGTTCGCCATGGATGAACAAGTCTAGACGATGAACATTGAGGAGAGAAGGGTTGTGGCAGAGCCCACTGAAGTATTGGAAAACATCTCATTAGACAAGAATAACCCTGAAAGGTACACAAGAGTTGGAGCGAGTATAGAAGAAAAGATGAAGCAAGATCTTGTCCAGTTCTTAAAGAAGAGCATTGACGTGTTTGTGTGGAGTCATGAGGATATGCCAGGTATAGACACCGCTATTATTACCCACCATCTAAATGTATATCCATCTTCTAAACTTGTACGGCAGAAGAAAAGAGTGTTTGCTCTTAAGAGAGGCAATGCCATTAAAGAGGAGGTTCAAAAGTTGACTGCAACGAGGTTTATTCGAGAGGTTTATTATCCAGATTGGTTGGCCAATGTAGTAATGGTCAAGAAGGCTAATGGCAAATGGAGAATGTGTGTGGATTTCACCGACTTAATCAAAGCCTGCCCCAAAAAATAGTTACCCATTGCCACGTATTGATCAGCTGGTGGATTCGACCGGCAGGTCATAAATTGCTAAGTTTCATAGACGCCTTCTCCGGATATAATTAGATAAGAATGGATGAAGCAGACCAAGAGAAAACATCCTTCATCACTAGTCAAGGCTTGTTTTGTTACAAGGTGATGCCTTTCTTGATGATATGCTAGTCAAAAGTCTAGACGAGAGGAAGCACTTGGACGACTTGCAAGAAACCTTTGACACACTTTGATGATATAACACGAAGCTGAGCCCCAGCAAGTGTGCTTTTGGAGTTTCATCAGGAAAATTTATTGGATTTATGGTTTCGCATAGGGAAATTGAAGCAAATCCTGACAAGATTCAAGGAATATTGGATATAAAATCTCCACAAAATATCAAGGAAGTCCAATCTCTTATCGGATGAGTCGCTGCCCTTAACAGGTTTGTCTCTAAAGCTACTGACAATGTTTACCGTTTTTCAAGGTTCTTAGAAAGGCGTTTGAGTGGACGGACGAGTGTCAGAAAGCTTTTAAAGACCTGAAGATGTACCTCACCACGACTCCCTTGCTAAGCCCATCTGTGCCTGGTGAAGAGTTGTACTTGTATTTGGCGGTGTCCCCACACGCAGTGAGCTCGGCTCTGATTAGAGAAGAAGGATGGGTGCAGAAACCGGTTTATTATACAAGTCGAGCACTAAGAGGAGCAGAAGGACAATATCTCATGATAGAAAAATTAGCCTTCACTTTGGTTACAGCTTTTAGAAAACTGAGGCATTATTTCCAAGCTCATGTTATCAACGTCCAAATGGACCATCCACTAAAGAAAGCAATGAATAAGTTAGAGGCTACATGACGTCTAATTCAGTGGGTGGTGGAACTTAGTGAATTTGATGTCAAGTATCAACCGAGGAATGCAATTAAAGCACAAGTGTTGGCGGACTTCATTGCGGAGTTTACCTCGAGTTAGGGAGAGCTGGACGAGCTGCATGAAGTACCAAAATGGGTTGTTGGTGTGGACGGCTCATCCACGTTATATGTAGGAGGAGTCGAAGTCATACTCAAATCCCCATAAGGAGATAAGTTGAAATATGCAGTCCGTCTACAGTACCAAACCACCAACAATGAAGCGGAATATGAAGCACTCCTCAAGGGATTGGAACTAGCCAAGTCCTTAGGGGCGGAATCAATTATCGTCCAAGGAGATTCTCAATTAATCATTAATCAAGTAAATGGAATGTGTGAAGCCAAAGAAAATTGGATGGCAAGATATTTAAGCAAAGTAAGGCGGCTCGTCAAACTATTCAAAGAAGCTAGTTTTATTCAACTCCCGATGGAGGAAAACATGGAAGCAGATGCTTTGGCAAAAGTAGCCTCATTAGGTGAGGCTATGAACGAGATTGATGAAATCCAATTTATGCCAAGCATAGACGTACCGGAAATGCAAGAAGTTGGAAGAGGAGAAGATTGGATGACTCCAATAATCATCTACCTTAAGGATGAAAGGCTTCTAGAGGACAAAGTTGAAGCTAAAAAGATAAGAATTAGAGCTGCTAAGTATGTTCTTATATACTAGGTATTGTACAAACGGGGTTTCTCTCAGCCCTATTTAAGGTGCTTAGCCCCAGATGAATCAAATTATGTGCTAAGGGAGATCCATGAAGGAGCGTGCAGTAACCACTCAGGAGCAAGAGCATTGATTCATAAGGTCATCCGTGCAGGATATTATTGGCCGACTATTCAAGCAGATGCGAAGGCTTATGTCAAGGTATGTGACCAATGTTAACGCTTCAGCAACATCCCCAGAAAACCAGCAGAATATCTCACTCCGATGATGGCCCTATGACCCTTTGCACAGTGGGGATTGGATATCTTGGGTCCCTTTCAGCTTGGAAATTGATAGATGAAATTCTTGGTAGTTGGGATTGACTACTTCACTAAGTGGGTAGAAGCAGAACCCTTAGCAAAAATCATGCAACAAAATGTCAAGAACTTCGTTTGGAAGAACATCGTTTGTAGGTTTGGAGTGCCTAGAGTGCTAGTATCAAACAACGGACAACAATTTGATAATGCACTTTTCAGGGATTTCTGTGAACATTTCAAAATTCAAAATCATTACTCCTCCCTGGCGCAGCCTCAAGAAAACAGTCAAGTAGAAATAGCAAACCAATCTATGTTGAAAATCATCAAGACTCAGCTTGAAGGGGCAAAGGGGGTATGGCTAGACGAGTTACCTAGTGTTCTGTGAGCGTATAGAATGACTGTGAGAACCCCTACGGGGGAGACTCCTTTCAAACTAGCCAATGGAAGTGAAGCAGTGATATATGCAGAAATCCACATGGCCAGTCACAGGGTGATGAAGTACCAAGGCGAGAATAACGAAGATTAACTACGCCTTAACCTTGATCTTATAGATGAGGTAAGGACGGATGCAGAGCAAAGGACAGCAAGGTATAAAAACCTTATGTCTAGGCAATATGATGCAATGGTGAAGCCTAGACGTTTTAACATAGGGGACCTCGCCCTGAAAAGGATCTCTCTAGCTACCAGGAACCCAGCTCATGGGAAATTGAGACCTAATTGGGAAGGACCCTATAGGATTATCAATTGTAAACGATAAGGGTCATATTACTTGGAAGCCTTGGACGGAAGAAAGTTGGAACACCCTTGGAATGTTGAGCATCTAAGAAGATATTATCAACGATAACATTGATGAGCATTGTCTTGGATGAGGCCTCTCATCCTGGACGAGTCGAAGCTCATTACTGCTTTTTGTTGCATGTATTGTTACTATTGTGTTATGTTTTAATCCCTTAAGGGTATTAGTTTTAACTTAACTATGGACGAAGTCATGAATTTGGATGTTTGTATGAATAAGGCATTAGCTCCTAAAATACATGCCACACTTGTAGACGATGTTTATATATTATGAGTGGTTTGGATTTTCAAATACATATGATGTAAGAATCCTCTCCATCCACAAAAAAAAGGGGGGGGGGGGGCCAAAGCCTAAAGACATAAAAATCTGCAGACGAGGGGATGTAACATCTAAGCTTTCTTAGGATAAAGCAAAATACAAGGCAAATTCGTCCAAAATGGAAATGAACGGAAGCCTTAACATACGTTGTCCCACAATGGACGAGGGAATGCACAACCCAGCCATGGACAAGGAAAAGCACGCGCAAAGTCCATAAGATGGACATCGACTAAAATAGTCCCATCTTTGGATGAGGGAAAAGTTGAATCTTGTGCATTACAAGATTAAGCCAACTTACCTAAAGACAAACAAAGAGTCGTCTAACCAATAGGACGAGGATAACACTGATCTGAGTATAAAACTAGCACCACCCATGGACGAGTTGTACAGTAAATTTAGTGATGAAGCTGAATATAAATGAATTCTAATCATAGACGGGCCATGGTTAAGATTAATGTCCTAAATGAAAATTGAACTCGTCCATACATGATTAGTAAACAACAGAAAGTGAAGTAAACATTCATTCAATTAAAGGGTGGACGACCTATGTCCAAAAACCCTTCGAAAATAAAAGTTAAATTGTTTGAAAGGTCGTCCTAAAATTATGGATGATATAATTGTACTTGGATTACATTAAGAGGTCCAAAACAAAGGACCAAAAGTTAAAAAGAAAAAAAAAAGAAAAAAAAGGAGAACAAGTAACAATAAGTACATAGCTTAAAAACATCAAAACAGGAATTAAGGATCAATGTTAGCATCCTTAGAGGGCTGAGTAGTGGCATCGTCTATAATGTTAAGGTCCTCAGAGCTTGTTTGGATGAGAGAGCTTGCAGCTGCAGTGAGATTAAGTTTAATGGAGCTGAAGTCAACTTCTGGGAAGTTCTCTATGGCGTCCATTCTAAAGTCTTCAAAACCTGCGTAGTTAGAGTCCAGCAAATCAACAAACTGCTTGGACGCTCTAAACTCCACCATTGCATCGTCCTTGGCGTTGGAAAGAAGGGTACTCAGTTCGTCGTTCTTCTTTTGAAGTTGATCAAGACAAACATCCTTCTCCACCATATTAGCTCTTAGCTCCTCAACCAAAGTTTTCAACTCCTTGGTCTCGTCTTTGGCCTTCGCTGCCACCTCAGCCCAACCCTTACAGTCGTCCTTGAGTACTTGAATCCTTTTCTCAAGAAGAATCCTCGTCTTGTCCATCTCTGTGGCCTGCCTGGACGTAGCTATGAACTTTGACATGGCCTATACAAATAGTCAAAGTTATAAGAATACAAATACATATTGCACTTACTGCTAAAACAAGACGAGGTGAGAAAAGTTTATCTTAAAAAGATCATGGACACCAGAGTGTTCAAATTCCTTTAAGGACATATCATAGCACACAGCTACATCCTTACTAGTAACTGCCTTCTCAAATCTCTCCCAGGCCAAGTCTTCATTTTCCAAAAGGTTCATAGGAACCCTTTGAGGAATTTGGAACGAGGTGGGAGCAATGGTTTTGGCAGGAGAAACGTCCACCGGGATGGACGAGTCAACATCGACGATCTGGATGGATGGTTGGGGGGAAGGAGTAGGCCTAATTACCTCAGCTCTAGATGACCCATACTAAGCCTTCTTGCCTCGACGGCTAGGAAGATTTCCCAGGTTAAGGGTTTTAGACATTGACTTCCTCTTCTCTATAGTAGAAGGACGAGCACGGGATTGGACCTGAGGACGACTCCCCTCCTCGACCTCTTTTCCCTTGTTCTCTTTCTTAGTCGTCATTCTTGAAAGGTAATTAAATGAAAATTAGAATTAAATTTTTAAAAAATATATATAACATGTACGTTGTTTGTGCAAGTCTAAACTTACGTCTACAGACTGTAACCTCGTGAGCGATAGCCTTGTCGGACTGTTCTAGGCCAAGTTCCCACTTAGCCAAGCGTCTAAGGGTAACCAAGGAATGGAAATCCCTATTAGCGAGCAATCGTGCGCTATGAACGTGGTCATGATAGAACTTGCTCAAAGAAGGCCGTCCAACAGCTGTAAAGCAACAAATGAATAAAGGTTAGACATATAGCTGATAAAAATAATATATAAAAAAATGAAAATGATGAAAATAAGAGGGGAAGGGGCATACCTTCAAGACGAAGGTTACCTAATTCCCTAATATAAGGGACAAAATTGTCCCTGTCAACGTCTACAGGGTTCCCAACCCAGAAACCAAAGACGAAGAAAAATTCCATCTTCTAGTTTCTGTCAGACGAGGCTAGGGACTTGATCAATCTATAATTAGAACCCCTAGCTATAAACTGGTAAAAGCCAAGGGATTGATTTATTTCTGAGGGTTTGTAACTAAAGAGGAGCTCGTCTACTGTAAGAGGATGATCCTCTCCAAATACCTCCCTCCACAAAATTTGTATAGAGATAATTAGTCTCCATGCATTGGGGTTAAACTGACAAAAACCTAAACCTAACCTAACGAGTAACTCTCTGGCAAAAGCATTCAAAGGTAACCTAAGACCCCTTAAAAAATAAGATTCATAAACCCCTATTCCAAAATCGGGGTTACAACACCATTCCCCACGGACGGGCAACCTAGGGTTAAGATTATCAGGTATTTGGTACCATAGCTTAAGGTTATTGAGCCTCTGTTCATTCATTTTAGAAGAAATACCAACTGTACAACTATAGATGGTCTCCACCTCGTCTAAAGGACTAGATGGAGGAGCATGGGACGAGGTACCAGCCTGGGACCTAGAAGCTTTCCTAAGTTGTTCTTGAAGAACTTCTAAAAGGACTCCAAGGACACTAGAAGTGTATTCCTCGTCCGTGGTACTCCCCGCACTACCACTATGGCTAGTGCTATTGCCAAAACTACTATAGCTAGTGTTATCATGGTACTCGTCTATAGCTTTTTCCATACTATTGCTAGACGAGGAGATAATAGTTTCGGAGATCTTTTCTCGAAAACATAAGGAAAACCTAAAGACAAAAGAGGAAGAAATACTTGGCTCTAGACGGAAGGAGACTATGGATGCGAAAAGAGAGTTCTAGACGAAGCTCTAGACGAGAAAGATCAAGGGAGAGTCTTTTGAAATGAGAAGGGCAGGAGAGAAATTCTGCTATTTATAGGCAACAGGGTTCAACGTTTGAAGCGACGTGAGCAACCAAGATATGCCAAGTGGCATTTGCCTTGAAAGACAAAAAAAACCCTGATTAAAACATACCAGATTGAACCACGCGCCAAAAAAAAAAAAAAAAAAAAAAAGAGAAAGAGAATACATTCTTAGGACGAACAACTCAATGATAAGGGGCAACTGATGAGGATACAAATGTGTCTCGTCCATGGACAAATGTGTCTCGTCCCTGGACAAGCCTTCATGGAGCTCAAATTCATCCTTGAGCAGTCGTCCATTAGATTCAAGGTGCCATGGTGATAACCTGTCAACCCATTATCATCTAGGCTTCTAACTGAAGCTTGTCCACAGAGGGTTGTCCAAACATGGATGACCCTCAACGCAAGGTTCATCTATATGAGTCGATCCCTGCCACGTGGATTGTAACCTCCCACCAGAGCGTTGAACTCACCAAAGCAGTTAAGAAAAATGAGAGACAATTTCTATAACGGTTATAAGGAGTTGGAAGAAACCAACTCACCTCCACAAATGTGGGAGAAGTTACAAGACAAATAACCACTTCCAAAACATTATAAAAACACTCATCTCCAACAAATAAAGGCAAGTGATTCATTCTCTGTGATGGAACTCTCTAAATTTCAGATTCTAGATTTTGAAGAAAGAAACTAACTTCATCATCGGAGGATTTTAGGCTGATCAACCCCGGTCTCCTTTGATTGTTTGTTCTTTTCAGGCCTTACAGATCGTTGAAATCCGAAGCGTTCAGCCTACTGATTGTCTCAGCATTATCATCAATAAAAAGTCAATTCAAACAAACATTAATGCTCCGTTTGTTTCGATGTAAATTATTTTCCGTAAAATATTTTCCTATTTTTAAGTGTTTGATTGGATGTAAAATTTAGTCAAAGTTGTAAAATATTTTCCTTTGACTAAAACCTTATGTGTAAAAACTTGTAAAATATTTTACCAAAAAACAAGTGTAAAATATTTTACAAAAATATCACGGCAGACTGTCTTTTATTCCCAACTTTTTCTCCCCCTTTCTTATACTCTACTCATCCTCTCTCACACTTGCCCAAACTAGTGACAATTTGGTGATGCCATTCTTCGATCCACTTCGCTAGCACCCTTCACTACTCTTCGCCTCCACTCCATCGGCACCCTTCGCCTTCATTCTAGTGGCACCACCATTAGATCTTGGCCTGTTTTGTTGTTGGAGAAATCACTGCTAAGGGGCCGATGTCACCGCCACTCCGTTGCTCATTGCTCGAATCTGGTTCCACTAGAAACGCCGCCGCTAAGATCTCTGATCTGGAATCACTGAGAGTGACCGGGTTTTTTTTTTTTTTTTTTTTTTTTTTTTTTTTTTTCTTTCTTTCACGATTTGGGTTTTTGGGATGGCTTGGGGGTTGCGGTGGGTGGCTGGGTGGGTTTGTGGATAGTGGCTGGGTGGCTGGGCGTGACTGCAGTGATTGGGTATGTGGTCGTTGGTAATTGTCGGTTTGTATTTGCATTTTCTAGCATTGAATACAATCCAAACGCTTGAAAATTTTTTCTTGAAAATGTTTATATGTAAAATTTTTTACATTTGAAAATATTTTACGTTGTAACAAACAGAGCGTAAATGTCATTGTTACTTGTTTTTTATTTGTGTTAAAAAAATCTATACAGTATTTAAAATTTGAAGTTGAGTATTTATTGTTTTTACACTTATGTTGAGCCACATTAGCATATCATTTCAATCCATTTCGGTCTACTTCGACTTGTTCGGTACAACTCAATCCACTTCGGCCCATTTTGGTGCATTTATATAAGAATGAGAAAACACATATTTGAATTAAGAGTAATTATTCTAAATTTGAATTTATTAAAAAATATAGATCTTAAACTCTTTCCAAATTCTATTAAATTTTGAAATTGACAAAACTTAGATATAGAATATTGTTCCTTAGGTACCTTTCTTAAAAGAGAACTGCTACGTCCACAACATTTCTCACAACATTTTCACAACAAATCCTAGTTGGCAGGTTGTTACAGGTTTTAAATTTAAATCTAACACTGAAATTACTTTCTTACCCACTAGTAATAGCAAATAACAACTTGCCAACTAGGATTTGTTGTGAGAATGTTGTGAGAAATGTTGTGGACATAGTATTTCTCTTCTTAAAAATCTGCTTCTCTCTAAGTGAATATAACTAAACAAACTGTGTTAAAACACCTTTCTTTTTTCTTTCTTTCTTTCTTTCTTTCTTTCCCTGTTCCTATGAGGAAAGTTAGAAGAGCCAATTGCAAATCTCTCAAAACTTCTCCTAAACAATATCAGAAAATAAAATCTGGCTTTAGAAGGACAAGTTTGTAATGATCTTCTCCATTAATCCCATTATTTTCATTAGAAGACTGGTTGATATATTCATACTTTGTATCTTAGACCGATGGCTTTTTAAATAATAAAAAGAAAAAATGAAGACCGTCATAACAATGGAAAAGGTTTCCTTAAAACTCTTCCTATATTTTTTTATTGTATGAAAGTTTTGAAAATGTAATTGTTAGATTACATGTTTTTTATATTCTTAATACGTATGTCAAATTTCACAACAAATCATAGGTAGTAATCTGCTATTGGTTTTATAATTTGACTCACCATTGACATTACTTTTGTTTCTTGCCTATCAACAACATATTATTACCTCGAATTTGTTGTGAAAATATTGTGAATGTAATATTACTCTAAACAATTTCTTTTGAGTATTTTTAGGGATATAGAAATTTCACAATATTTCTAAATTAGCATAGCAAAAATTTTAATTAAAGATTGTGGTGAGCTGATGTGTGAGTTGGCATGTTAATTTAGGAATGTTGTAAAATTATTGTAATATTTTGTTGTATCCATTGCATTACTGTTATAAATATATATATATATATGGGCTAATATTTGGGGTCTAATTAATACTCTTATATATATAGCAATATTCTTATTGGTTAGAATTTGGAGGCTTTTCTGCAATTGAAATAGTATATAAAACTTATGCTTATTAATGAAATTTCAATTAAAAACAAGTTTAACGTCTAAAAGAGTAGCTGGTTAGAGATGCCATCAGAACAAATTGATTCCTTCAAGGCTCCCAATTTGACCATAATTGAATTTTGCTGTTATGCCAGGATCTCTTCATTGCAGGCACTGGCACCTCAGCAGAGTCAATGCAGTTAGCTGAGCTCATTAATCATCCTAGTGCCTTCAACAAGGTTAGAGAGGAAATAGAATCAATTGTGGGAAAGACTAGACTAGTTGAAGAGTCAGATATCCCAAATCTCCCTTACTCGCAAGCAGTTGTAAAGGAAACGCTAAGACTATACCCACCAGGCCCTGTCACAACAAGAGAATGCCGCCAAAATTTGCAAAATCAATGGCTATGATATACCAGAAAAAATTGCAGTGGCAATCAATCTTTATGCCATTATGAGGGATCCAGACTCTTGGGATGATCCTAACGAGTTCCACCCGGAACGGTTTTTGGTTTTACTCAATGGGCAAAAGAAATTAGACCAATGTCAAGTTGAAGGAAAGGGACAAACATTCAATTTTGTACCATTTGGGGCAGGAAGGAGAGGGTGTCTAGGAACAACATTGGCATTTAGTATGATACAGACCGCAGTTGCAGCATTGGTTCAATGCTTTGATTTGAAGGTTAGTGGAGAAGAATATGGAACTAAGGTTGATATGCAACCTGGACCAGGCATGTCATTGAGCATGGCTCGCCGACTTATAGTTCGCCCTATTGTTCACTTCAATCCATTTACTACTTCTATATAATCATATAAGCATAAAAAGTTGCCCATGTTATGTATGTATGTCCAATAAACTAGGTACTTGGTTCTTTACTCAACATCGTATCTGCAACTATCTTTCTATGTCAAGCAACAGTTGGTGATGTAGGTCACTAATTTTGTATGACATGATACTTTATTATGATGTGTTTCTAAATAACATGTTTCGTCGTGGAATTTTGTTCTGGACATGGAGAGGTTGATGCTCATCATGATATAGAATTATTATCAACTCTTTAGATTCTCAATAACATTAATACCTACTTTGGCTTCGCTACTAGTGAAACAAAAAGAATTGTTTGTGCCAAAGAAGGTATATGGGTTTCGAATTTCACTTAAACAAAATAATAATAATAATAATAATAATAATAATCATAATAATAATAATAAAATAAAAAAATAATAATAATGTAGTACTGTCTTGACTTTATGGTAAAGAGAAATTAAATTATATGGGGCGTATGACATAGATTTCAAATTTTATTATTTATATGTAATTTCAAGTGATGAAAGCATTTTACTTTCTCATTTTGCAAGTTGACATTCTGTTATGTAGTATGCACATAAATAATATAACTCATTAATCCAAGTGACTAACCCATAAATCAAAATTTTAAATTGTTAAACAATTGTAAGCTTAATCATTTAATCAATACTTTATTGATATCAACCGTTTAGAACTACAACTAATAAGATCTTATATTTTGCATGGACAATTGAGTACAACTTATTAGGCCAGACTTCCATCGAAGAGAAGCAAATGAAAGACTTTCATAAAAATAACCCAAGTTAAAAAAAAAATTACCATCAAATTAATGTAATTAAGAAAATTGACATCCCATAGATTCCTTTGATTTTAAATTAATTTAATTTAATTAATTTTATTTTGGTTTGTTTGGTTTTTTTTTTTTTTTCTCTATTATAAATCTCACTACAAAAAAAAAAAAAAAAAAGCTTATTTGCAACGGTCAAAGTTTGTCACAAAAGCACAAAAAGCCATCGTAAATTCGTATTATTGATGGCAAAAAGTCGTCTACGTCCGTCGGGAAAAGCCTTGTCGGTAACACTATATTGCGAACAAGGCTGTCGCTAACACTTATTTTTGACAGCAAAACTCTGTCGTAAATACTTGATAATTGATGTCGCAAATTCAACTTCATACGAGGAAGTTGGAGGACCAAATACAATTTGCGACAAACTTAGGCTGTCATTAATGTATTTTTTCGACGATGAAAAGTCATCATAACGAGGAAGTTAGACGACCAAATGCCTTTTGCGATCAACAATGACCATTGTTAATTTATTTTTTCGACGACTAAAAGCCATCGTAAATACCTAGTTTTTCATCGAAAATATAACATCAATGCAACCAATTACCTTTTTTTTTTTTATGAAGTTTAACCATTATTAAAAACCACTTATCTCGTCACTAATACATTATTTGCAATAAAGTAGATCTGTTAAAAAAAATTACAGAAGTCTGCATCATGTGCAAGTTAAAAAAGTTGATGGAGTGCTAATTGAAATAAAATAAGGATGCATGAATTAGGATGTACGGACACAGACACGGGTATGGATACGGGTATAGGTACAACATAGCGATACGAGAAATTTTTAAAAAATTATAATATGAAACGGCAAATACTATACCAGTATGATACGGGTACAACACAAAAACAATACAGGTACAATACCCTAAATGAAGTGTCTGTGTATCATATGAATTATTTAGTTATTTATTGTTTGTAGCCTCTATTTTATCAAAATTCTCATTTCAACAAATGATTCAACAAATATCCTATTTGGACTTAATTGACCATATTTTATCAATAATTTTCACTATTTTACATTTTGATTGAGTAATAGGTTGTGGAGTCCAGAAAAAGAAATTGGACACGAGTTAGTGATGACCAAGTCGCTAAACTCATATTTGAGGTCGAACCAAGGTCGACCCATGATGACATTATAATTAATTTAATAATTATTTTAAATATATATAAAAACATTAAATTAATAAAAAAATAGAAAAATTAACTAAAATAGTCCAAAACAAATATAGATAGTATTTTTTAAAACTCATGATCTTTCTTTCGCAGAACATTTAAGGATAGGTTTCTCAGAGAAAACTCCGTATGGAGGCTCTGGATTTTACAGTGCCCCATACGGTGATTATTGGCGGTTCATCAAGAAATTGTGCTTGACAGAACTTCTTTCACCTAAACAGCTTGAAAGGTCCCCGGCGGTTCGAGAGAAAGAACTTGCATGTTTTTTACAAAATGTTTTCGAGAGTGCTAAGTGGAAAGAGGTTGATTTGGGTGTTGAGCTTATGAAGCTAACAAATAATATGCTGTGTAAGATGGCGGCAAACACAAGTTGTTCAGAAAGGTGATGAAGCAGAATGGATTAGAGAGATGATGAAATACATCTCTAGTGTTGGTTCAAAGACATTTTTTGGAAATATGTAGGGACCCTTTGGTTTTTTGGCTTTCTGGTCGTTTGGAAAGCATGTAATTATCAGTATACAACTAAGGATTGATGAGCTCTTGGAAAGGATGTTGAAGAAGCATGAAGATGATTGGGAAGAAAGACACTCAAGATTTTATGGACATATTATTGAAGGTGTATCAAGATGACAAGGCTGAGGTTAGAATGACTAGAATCAATCTCAAGGCTTTATTAACTGTAAGTTTTCAAAAAAAAAAAAAAAAAAAATTCATGCTTTAGGCCTTCAATTAATTATCGGCTGGTCCCCTTTCTTGGTTTATAGAAACAACAAACATTGAAAGTCCATAGCTATGAAACAAAAATTGTTTTCCTTTTTTTCATACATTGTCTTGATCAATTACCATCAATTTAATCACTTAATTACTTTTTTAATACATCTCTTTATATACTAAAAAACAAAAATCCTTTTCTTATGTGGACTTAAACTTCCCTTTAATGAGTGAATTCCAACACACAAAATTTTAACTTGAAAGCAAAGTTGAGCATAGTTTGAACCACTATTTTAAAAATAGATTGGACCGGCTGGTTCAACCAGTTCAATTAGGAATTAGACACCAATTTGGTCTGGTAAAATCTCCCGAAACCAATATAAAACTGGTCAAAACTGGGAAGCAAAACTAAAACCAATTCTTTGACTATACCGATGTTTAAAATTAATGATTTGAGCTTTTAGTCACTTAGTTTAATATATACCATGATATACTATCACTTACCCTGATAAAATTATCAATTTGATCAATGTTATAAATACTAGTTTCTAAAAAGTATGTTATAAACATTGCTCCCTATTTTAGATTAGTCGGTATTGTACTGGTGTATCATATCTATCAATCAATAGAGATAGATTGATACAAAAATGCAGGTTTTGGAAAATTTATATTTTGATCCTTATAGTTTAAGAGTGGCTACAAACTAAACTTTACATTTTCAAAAGTTTCAATTGAATCCTATATTTTAAAAATGCATAAACAAAGATGACATTGCATGCATGTGGTTATTCATCACATGTTCTCAGGGATGGAGCCAGATTTGGAGTTTGGGGGACAACTCTATCATTGGTTATATACGGCAACTCTAGCCTCCAGCTCTGCTGCGACTTAGTATATGTTTGGATTGGGCTTATTCCTGTGCGTATGCGTTTTCAGCATTTTCCTCTTTTTTTTTTTTTTTTTTTTTTGATGCACGCGTTTCAGCTTTTAGGAGACAAAGTGCACTATTCACAGGACCCACAACCATTTTATTCAGAAAAAAAAATTAAAAATGGGTCCTACGGTATTATTTACATATTTAAAAATTATTTTGCTACAGTGCTTGCAGTTTTTAGTTTTCAGCAAAATAAGCGATATCCAAATGGACTCTAGTGGCTTGGGTTTTATTTTTTGTGTGTATATCTTTGATGCATGCATCTGCTGCTGTCAAAGGATAAAATTATTTTAGTTTTACTATTGATAATTTTTGTTGTTAGGATAATTTTTTGGGGTTTGTATATTTAGTAAAATTTTAGATTTATAGATCTTTTTTTAAGGTTTTTAAAATGAAAAAAAAAAATTTGTTATTATAAAAAAGAATTAATAATACTGTTAAGGGTGAAAAGTGTTATTTTATAGAACAAAATTGTTAAAATTAATACCAATGTGTACACTAATAATTTTTTTATTAAAAAAAAAATTAACAGGCACCGTTCCTGCATGTTCTTATCATATATGAATATTATTTCATTGTAAACCACGCAAAATTGTTTTGAATAAAGCCTTTTCTAGTATGGCTTTATGTGAAATGGATTTATAGTGTGAATCAAACTAGTTTTGAAAGTGTAGAGTTTTAGTTGAAATTTTAAAAAAGTGTGGAGTTTAATTTAAAACCACCTTTAAAATATAATATTTAAAATGTGTAGGGGCCAGAGTCTAGCTCTAGTGTTGGGCCTTGGGCCTATCCGAGGAGAGGTGCCTCCTCGGATAGCTTGTTCATAGGTCGTACCCAAATCCCATTGGCCAAAGTGGGCCTTTAAAAGGCTCCAGCAGCAGATGAGCACACCAGCAGCACAAGGAGAAGCTGAAACTAGGGGACGCCTAAGGAAGAGCTACTACCACCATATTTAATGCGCAGCAGCTACTTTCTTGGCCGCATTTATGTGGAGAAGACCCCTAAACAGTGTTGTCTTGGCCATTACGACTCATAGGAGCCAGAAGGGGTGTCTGATGGGACAGGTAATCAAGTAGCGGCTTGGATGGCTAATAAGGTGAAGCTCAGGATCATCCAAAGGGGAGTATATAATGTAGGAGACCCCCAAGTAATGTGTGAGAGAAAAAAATCTGTAAGAAGTCTTTAAGGTGAAATAGAGAAAGGACCAATCTCCTCGAACCATGTCGAGGACACTTTTCTTCAAGAAACTCTTGTAATTTTTCTTTCGATATTGCCACAACAGTACTGGTTTATCATTCAACTCACTGCAGCCCAACTTTTCAACCCATTTCTCTACAAATTTATTGTTTTGGCCACTTGGGTTTGAGTTCATACATTGCATTGGGCCCAAGACTCAAACCCGGTCCCCACAATTGGCCCTATTTGTGGGAAGAGCTTCGCGAAGTAGTGAGTGTAACGGAAAAACATGGTGAGGTCAAATCCACGTTAAGCAGAGTCAGCAGAATCTCAACAACAGGATGGCTTCCTGTTCCTTGAACGTGAAAGAGATCGTGAGGCGAGTGCACATACCATGCATGGTAACAAAAGTCATCCTTGAGCAAAAAGCCATGCCTCCCGGAGATCCAACGACAACAGGGCCCTGCAGATGCAAATCAACGAGCAAAAAAGAAAGTTACGCAATGCCCGGCGAAGGCGAGACTTATCCAGCTCCAATAGCTCTTCCGGAGATGAGGGGGACAATGATTACAGGCAAAGGTCGAGAACTCCCCCGAGCGAGTCTTTCTCTCATAAAGAGAAGTACTATCGCGGGCATAAGCACGAGGGCTCGTCTCATGAAGGACCGGGAAGTGACGCCATGAGTAAAGCATTGCACCAAATTTTCAAGTCGCCTTTCACGTGTAAGATCAAGGTAGCAAGACTTCCTCGGCGTTTCCACCAGCCCATGTTCACCATGTATAATGGTCGAACGGATCCCATGGAGCACGTTAGCCACTTCAACCAGAGGATGGCAGTTCATTCCAAGAACGAGGTCCTAATGTGCAAAGTTTTTCCATTTAGCCTAGGACCTGTGGCAATGAGGTGGTTCGATGGCCTAAAGGCTGAGTCTATAAACTCCTTCCAAGAGCTAACCAAGGCGTTCGGCTCTCGTTTCGTCACATGCAGCAGAGTCCCCCGGCCTTTAGGCTCGTTGCTGTCCCTGTCTATGCGAGAAGGGGAAACCCTAAAAGCCTATTCAAACAGATACTGGGAGATTTTTAACGAGATAGACGAGGAACTCGATGACGTCTCTGTCGGCACCTTCAAGCTTGGCCTGCCAGCCGAGCACGGGTTAAGGAAATCCCTCACAAGCAAGCCAGTTACTAGTGTACGCCAGCTTATGGATCGCATCGATAAGTACAAGAGAGTCGAGGAGGACCAGTTGCAGGGGAAGGGAAAGGCTAAGGTTATCCCCCAAGAACGGAGGGATTTCAGGTCGGACAGGTACAATGACAACTGGCTGAAAAGAGAGTTCGCCGGGAAGCTCAGAAGTGCTAACGTGCAGGCAGTTAACACCGTGTTCTGAGAGCCAATGCACCAAGTCCTGGAAAAAAATCAAGCACAAACCATTCTTCAAGTGGCCACCCAAGATGGCGGGGGACCCTATAAAGCGCAACAGGAACCTATACTGCCAATACCATCAAGAGCCGGGGCACACCACAAAGGATTGCAGGAACTTGTGGAACCATCTGGACCAGCTTATTCGAGAAGGATGGTTAGGACACGTCCTACATCATACCAGTGGTGCGCAGAACCAGCACTGAGCCGACATGATCATGAGACCCCTAGTGGGCACGATAAACGTCATCTTCGCAGCCTCGGGAAGGACCGGCTCATGCCCGTCGAGGGTGATGTCTGTGGCCCGCCTCTCGGCTGAGGACAGCGCTTCGAGTCAGAAGAGGGCCAAAGTGGACGGCATGCCAGTCCTGAGCTTTTCAGAGGAAGACAAAATCGGAACCATACAGCCTCATGATGACGCTTTGGTGGTAACGCTTAGGATCGGTGGGTATGACGTGAAAAGGGTGATGGTGGATGACGGTAGTGGTGTTGAGATTATGTACCCCGACCTTTACAAGGGGCTTGGCCTTAAGCCCGAGGATCTGACACCCTATGCCTCTCCTCTAGTGAGCTATGACGGAAAAATGGTCGTCCCAAAGGGCCAGATTAGATTACCCGTCCAAACGAGCCCGGAGGTAGTGGAAGTAGACTTCATCATGGTGGACACTTACTCACCCTACACAGCCATCGTCGCTAGACCCTGGCTCCATGCATTAGGGGCCACCGCCTCCACCCTGCACCAAAAGGTGAAATTTCCCTCCGGGGGGCAGGTCATGGAAATCGCCGGGTGTGAGGCCATAGCGAGGCAGTGCTTGGTGGCAGCCATTATGTACCGACCTGAAGCAGAGCCTTCAGCCTCTACCCAAAAAGACTTATAGCAATCAAAGGACCCAGGACCACCAACTGGTACGCCCGCCGAGGGGGCAAAGTGCGAGGAGTTAGAGAAGGTGGTGATCGATGATGACCTCGAAAGATTCTTCCAAATAGGCTCTCAACTGCCTCCTCAGGAGAAGGAGGAACTGGCCGAGTTCCTCAGAGAAAATCTGGACGTATTTACGTGGGATGCTTACGAGGCCTCGGGGGTTGACCCGAATTTCACATGCCACCACCTGAATGTTAACCCCTCCCTCACCCCAAAGAAGCAACCCCCTCAGCGCCCGTCCAAGGAGCACGCCGACGCTGTGAGGGCCGAAGTGATGAAGCTCAAGAAAGTAGGGGCTATCAAGGAAGTTTTCTATCCCGAGTGGTTGGCTAACACAGTTGTTGTCAAGAAGAAAAGCGAAAAATAGTGAGTCTGCGTGGACTTCACAGACATGAATAAGGCTTGTCCAAAAGACCCCTTTCCCATGCCTCAAATAGACTAGTTGGTGGATGCGACCATGGGCTATCCTCAGATGAGCTTCTTAGACGCCTTCTAAGGGTATCACCAAATCCCGTTACCCCTAGAAGATCAAGAGAAGACCTCTTTCATCACACCCATCGGGAACTACCACTACAAGGTGATGCCTTTCGGGTTGAAGAACACAGGATCCACTTACCAAAGGATGATGACCAGGATGTTTGAACCATAACTAGGCAATAACGTAGAAATATATATAGACGACATGGTGGTAAAAAGCAAGAAGGTGCCCGACCACGTAGAAGACCTCAGAGGCGTCTTTGAAATTCTAAGGAGGCATAAACTGCGCCTTAACGCCTCCAAGTGTTCATTTGGAGTAGGATCAGGGAAGTTCCTGGGCTACATGGTCACCCACAGGGGGATCGAAGTCAACCCCGACCAAATCAGAGCTGTTAACAGCTTACAGCCACCTCGGAATCCTAAAGAGGTTCGGAAACTCACTGGAATGATCGCCACACTAAACCGGTTCATTTCTAGGTTGGCAGATAGATGCAGACCATTCTTCCTCCTAATGAACAAGTGGAAAGGGTTCGAGTGGACCAAGGAGTGTGACTCGGCCTTCCAATAGCTCAAGGAGTACCTCTCTCGGCCACCAATTGTGTCCAGCCCCGAGGCCGACGAGGTCTTGTTCACCTACATCGCTGTGGCACTGCATGCGGTAAGCCTAGTGCTGATACGTGTGGACGATGGGATACAACGACCGATTTATTATGTAAGCAAATCTTTGCACGAAGCTGAGATTCGTTACTTGCCACTGGAGAAGGCCATCTTGGCGGTGGTTCAAGCCACACGAAAGCTCCCCTACTATTTCTAGGCTCACACGATTATCGTTTTGACGCAGCTCCCACTCAGGTCCGTATTTCGAAGCACCGACTACACGGGGAGAATTGCTAAATGGGGAACAATTCTTGGGGCTTTTGACATCAAGTACATGCCCCGCACCTCGGTCAAGGGCCAAGTCCTCGCAGATTTGGTGGCCAAGTTCACCGAACCCTCATTAGAAGGAATAGTCGAGGCATCTGACACTAATAAAAAGTCGGTCGGCATGGTCTCCTTCCAGGGGCCCGCTTATTGGAAGGTGTGCATTGATGGGGCATCGAACCAAAGGGGTTCCGGAGTGGGGCTAGTCCTGACTTCTCCCAAAGGGCTCATTATTAAAAAAGCACTGAAACTGGGCTTCTCGGCCACGAATAATGAGGCCGAGTATGAGGCCCTATTGAATGGGATGTCCATGGTCAAAAAACTTTGCGAGAAGAGGGTGAACATATACTCAGACTCAAGGCTGGTCGTAGGCCAAGTAAACGGAGAGCTAGAATCAAGAGATTGAAGAATGCAGGAATATCTCGGCCGAACCAAACTCCTACAGTCCCATTTTGACTCCTTCATCCTGCAGCACATCCCTAGAAGTGGGAACATGCATGCCGACTCTCTAGCCACGCTAGCCACCTCCTTGGCTCAAAGCCTTCCTCGGATCATACTCGTGGAGGACTTGCACGCACCCACAGAGATAAAAAAGGATGCAGCCTGCATCCACCAAATTAGGGTAGGGCCTAGCTAGATGGACCCCGTAACACTATTCTTGAAAGACGACATCCTCCTCGAGGACAAGGGGGAGGCCAACAAAATTCAAAGGAAGGCCTCACGGTTTTGGCTGTCGGAAGACCAGAGGCTATATAGACGGTCTTTCTCCGGGCCATACCTACTGTGTGTACACCCCGAGGCAATAGAGTTACTCCTGGAAGAGATGCATGAAGGAATCTGCAGGAGTCATACCTGAGGAATATCCTTATCGCACAGAGCCATTACCCAAGGCTATTGGTGGCCCAATATGAAAAGGGAAGCACAAGAATATGTAAGGAAATGCGACCAATGCCAAAGGTTCGCACCAAACATACATCAGCCGGGCGGAACCCTTAATCCTCTGTCCAGTCCATGGCCCTTCGCTCAGTGGGGCTTAGACATTGTAGGCCCTTTCCCCAAAGCTGTCGGAAACAAGAAATTCCTTCTTGTCGGCACAGACTACTTCACCAAGTGGGTAGAGGCCGAGCGACTAGCAAACATCAGGGACATAGACGTCAAGAAGTTCGTTTGGAGGAACATCGTCACCCGGTTTGGGGTCCCTCATACCCTCTTCTCGGATAACGGCCTTCAATTCGATAACAAAGCCTTCAGACGATACTGTTGCGATCTTGGGATTAAAAATTGCTACTCCACTCCCGCTTACCCCCAGGGGAACGGGCAAGTCGAGGCTGTAAACAAGGCTATAGTAAACGAACTCAAGAAGAGGCTGGACGACGTGAAAGGAAAGTGGGTAGAAGAACTACCTCACGTCCTCTAGACATACCAGACTACACCACGAGGGTCAACGGGGGAAACTCCCTTCTCGTTAACTTATGGGGCTGAGGTCGTGATTCCATTGGAGACCGACTTTCCAACGTTAAGAACCACTTGTTTCAATCCGAGCACTAACGACGAGTTGCTGGAGATGGGTCTGGATCTGATAGATGAGCGAAGGGAAAATGTAAGGGTCCAACTAGGGTACTACCAAAACAAACTCAAACAAGGTTACGACGCCCACGTGAAGTTAAGGCCCCTAGCAACGGGAGACCTAGTGCTGAGGAAGGTCATGGGCAACACCAAAAACCCTGCCTGGGAAAAGCTAAGACCAAATTGGGAGGGTCCTTATCGCATCACTTCGGTGGCGGGCATAGGTGCGTACTACTTCGAAGACTTGGATGAAAAAACTGTACCACACCCATGGAATGTAAATAACTTGAAAAGGTACTATTATTAATGAAATTTCCCTTTGTTCCTTACCTGTCTATCATTCGGCTGATCCACAATACTACGTTCCATTTTATAAGTGTTCAAACAGAACCTAAGTCAATGATGGGTCCTCAGACCACGTTCTTAGGGGAAATTAACACTACGTTGCATTTTATAAGTGTTCAAACAGAACCTAAGTCAATGATGAGTCCTCAGACCACGTTCTTAGGGAAAATTAACAATACGTTGCATTTTGTAAGTGTTCAAATAGAACCTAAGTCAATGATGGGTCCTCAGACCACGTTTTTAGGGGAAATTAACACAACGTTGCATTTTGTAAGTGTTCAAACAAAACCTAAGTCAATGATGGGTCCTCGGACCACGTTCTTAAGGGAAATTAACACTACGTTATATTTTGTAAGTGTTCAAACAGAACCTAAGTCAATGATGGGTCCTTGGACCACGTTCTTAGGGGTAATTAACACTACTTTCCACTTTGTAAGTGTTCAAACAGTACCTAAGTCAATGATGGGTCCTCGGACCACGTTCTTAGGGGAAATTAACACTACGTTACATTTTGTAAGTGTTCAAACAGAACCTAAGTCAACGATGGGTCCTCGGACCACGTTCTTAGGGGAAATTAACACTACGTTCCACTTTGTAAGTGTTCAAACAGAACCTATGTCAATGATGGACTCTCGGACCACGTTCTTAGGGAAAATTAACACTACGTTCCATTTTGTAAGTGTTCAAATAGAACCTAAGTCAATAATGGGTCCTCGGACCACGTTCTTAGGGGAAATTAACACTACGTTCCATTTTGTAAGTGTTCAAATAGAACCTAAGTCAATTATGGGTCCTCGGACCACGTTCTTAGGGGAAATTAACACTACATTCCATTTTATAAGTCTTCAAACAGAACCTAAGTCAATGCGGGGTCGTCGGACCACATTCCTTGGGGAAATTAATGCTAAGTTATTCCTATAAGTGTTTAAACAGCACCTAAATTAATGCTGGGTCCTCGGACTACGTGCTTGGGTGAAATTAACACTAAATTACTTCATACACTTGTACTTTGTGAGATTATTTAGATTTATAGACAGTATTGTATCAGTGCCAACAACAGTAAACCTCAAGGCACAATAAGAAAGAATACAGTGAATTAAAGGGTAGAACGTTTCCATTAAACACAAAAAGAGAGTACACTATTTTTTCAGGGGCGAACCACCCTTACAAAAAGATTTAAAACAAAACTCCTACAACTAAGTCTTTGCCTGAGGGTCCTCGAAATCAGCAGCCCTAGGAGGCACATCGCCTGTTTTGGATTCAGCCTCGGCGTCCTTGGCCTTGGAGACTACCTCACTGATGGTGAGCTCATCTTCAGAGGGCTGAGCCTTCGGAGGAGGTTGGTCCTCCTTGCCCACCTCTAACCGCTCAGAAACCTTGGCACCAGTAGTGGGGGCTTCGGTGGCGAGGAGTAGCTCAGGGTCAACAACTTCTCGGATCTCCTCCGGGAAGAAAACGCTTTCGGCCCTCCTAAGCTCCGAGTCTATAGGAACTCCTGCCCGGTCCATGGCTACTCCCCAGGACTCGGTGCAGTAATCCCTGCACACCACGGCCACCTCCTCAGCAAGCCGCTTCTCCGTGTCATGCACGCCCCGCTCGTAGGACGCCTCCACCGCAGCCTCGGCGGCTTCCCTGGCCACCCTAGCTGCCTCTTTGGCCTTTTGCAGCTCGGCCATCAGGTCAACAACCCTCTATTTCTCTATGGCCAAATTGATCTCTGTTATGTGCAGATGCTGGCGCTGGTCCTCAGCTTGCCTCTCCGCCGTCTTCAGACCGGCCTGGGCACTCAGACGAGCCTTCTTGGCCTCCTTCAGCTTTCCAGATAGGTCGGCCTTCTCCTATCTATATGCCCCAACCCGCCTTTCAACCTCCTGGTGAGAGTGGACCTCGGCTTTAACGTCCTTGTTGGCCCTCTTGATCCACTCCTCGGCCACGAAGACTTGCTGAGTGACCTGCACATTAGCAATAAGAAAATTATAAGGATCCACATAAGTATGTAACTTAACTTGCAACAGAGGAATACTGGTGAGCTTACCATTGCAAGGTCCTTCTTTAAGGACAAGAAGAGGTCCGGCTGCTTGATGCGCCCAAAGCTTTCCATGTCCCTAGGAAGGAGAAGGGGCTGCTCTAAAGCCTTGGCCAGAGTGCCGGTATGCTCCCTTTGGGACTCCTAGATTGTGGCGTCCCAAGGGATAGTAGCACCTCCCACCTCCAGCCGGGGGGCCTAGGTGCGCTGCACACGGCACGAATCGGCCTCCTCGGAGCCTTCCATTAACCAGTCCCTCTTGTCATAGGGGTCTTTAGACCGCTTCTGCTGCTTCCCCCCCCTTGGGGGCGATACCTCTCCTTCCTCAAGGACCTCTACGGGCCTCTTCTTCTTCAAATTTTCATTGGCCTTCTGTCCAAGGTCTGTAGGGAGCTAAGGCAGGGGAGGAGGCAAAGTGGGGGCAACTTGGGTCTTGGCAGCCTCCTTGGAGGGCGACCCCTCCCCTTTGTTTATGCAGGCCATGAGGCCCCTCAAACCGGTCCTCTGCTTCAAATCCATCCCTTCCTCCTCCTCAGAGTTGGGGTCTGGCCGAGCGAGCAATAACCTTAGGCGATGAGCAGCTGATGATTTTTCAACCTTGGTCTTGGAGTTCGAAATCTCGACGGGCTTCTCAACGGGCTCCTCCTCTTCTTCAGACTGAAATTGGTAGATCTCGGCGTCTAGGGATGGAGGAGACGGTGTTGGATCCTCACTTGGAGTAGCTAGCTGCCTATGGATGGGTGAAGGAGGCAAAGTGACTAGGGGAAGGTCCCTTTCGGCCAAAAATTTGGGCCTAGACACCTCTATTCGGGCGAGCCTGGTACTACCCGCTCTGATGGCTTGGCCGATGTCCTGGAAATCCCGCGACAAAAGCTTGTAATCCAAAATCAAGTGAGCAACGCGCAGTTGTCCGTCCTCACTCACAAACATCTCCGATCTCAGCAAGTAGTTGAGGGCTCGAATGTTGACAAGGCTGAGCTTCAGAGAGACGTAATCCTTGTCTGTAAAAACATCCGAAAAGAGAAGCTAAGTCAGACCAGTAGCAACTACTGCTCGAGGGGCGAGACATTTAGAAAAAAAAAAAAAAAAACAACAACAACAACAGGAAGCAAACAGCAATGCTTTATCTCAGAGAGCTGAGGCCCCGGTCGAGGGGAATTATCCTGAGGTACCCCACCTAGCTTTCCCGCCCTAACCGGGCAATGAAGACCGTCGTGCCAATCTCCAGAGATGACCAGGTAGTCGTCCTTCAAGCCTTTGTTGGACTTGGGAAGGCAGGATATCAGCCTCACCTCCTCGGACCAGGACTTGAGATAGTACCCCCCTGAGAGCGCATGGAACTCATACATGTGGGCAACGTCATGCCATGTAAGCCCAAGGTTCATTTGTTCACTGAGGGCATCTATACTCCCTAAAATCCTAAACATGTTGGGAGCGCATTGATGGGGACTTAACCTGTGGTTGAACAGATAGTCTCTGGTTATCCTACCCATGGGGAGTGTCATCCCTCCCTCTAGAAAAGAAATTATTGGGATGACAACTTCTCCCGTCCCTCTATTGGTCAGAACCTGGTCTGAGGAGCAATACTCTAAACCCACTCCCCGTGGAATGAGGTATTTAACCCTAAAGCGTTCCATCCCGAATGAGGAGTCCACTAAATGTTTAAATCTACCCATGGAAGTGAAAGTGAGTCACTATGGAGCGACGTCCTATGGGAAAAGAGATCCGAGAAATGCGACCGAGAAAAGAAACTAAAGCTAGAAGAAAACGACACTTACTGAATCAAGCTAATGAGTCGCGTCTGAAGCTTTTGGGAAAACTGTCATAGTGATCTCTTGGGGGAAGGTGTAGTAGAAGCCTAAGTTCAAGAGAAAGGGTGCTTGAAATCACTGGGAGACTTGAGAATGCGTAAAGTGAAGAATGACCGCTCTCGCTCAAGTCTTTATATTGAAGGGGAGCGTTCGCATGGAAGTTATCCCACACGAATTCCAAAGTCAAATGTCAGCCGTCATAATGCCACCCGAAGTAATCATTAGCCCCTCGCGGGTTATGAAACGTCAGTCGCAATAAAGGGGCGCGCTAAACGAGGGGCTCGCACGCGTAAGCAGGGGAAACAAGCAATGGAGCTTCAAAAAGTAAGCAATAATAAATAACAAATGGTAAATAATAAGAATAAGCACAGATATATATATATATATATATATATATCAAAACCCTAATCTTCTCCTCAGATGAGGGAGAAAATTGGGTTTTTGAGGGGCTATTGTAGGGGCCAGAGCCCAGCTCTAGTGTTAGGCCTTGGGCTTGTCCGAGGAGAGGTTCCTTCTCGGATAGCTTGTTCATGGGCTGTACCCAGATCCCATTGGCCAAAGTGGGCCTCTAAAAGGCTCCAATAGCAGATGAGCACACCGGCAGCACAAGGAGAAGCTGAAACTAGGGGACGCCTAAGGAAGAGCTACTACCTCCACATTTAATGCGCAACAACTACTTTCCTGGCTGCATTTATGTGAAGAAGACCTTTGAACAGTATTGTCTTGGCCACTACGACTCACAGAAGCCAGAAGGGGTGTCTGATAGGACAGGTAATCAAGTAGTGACTTGGATGGCCAACAAGTGGAAGCTCAGGATCATCCAAAGGGGAGTATATAATGTAGGAGACCGCCAAGTAATGTGTGAGAGAAAAAAATCTATAAGAAGTCTTTAAGGTGAAATAGAGAAATGACCAATCTCCTCGAACCATGCCGAGGACACTTTTCTTCAAGAAACTCCTGTAATTTTCCTTTCTATATTGCCACAACAGTACTGGTTTATCATGCAACTCACTGCAGCTCAGCTTTTCAACCCATTTCTCTACAAATTTATTGTTCGGGCCACTTAGGCTTGAGTTCATACATTGCATTGAGCTCAAGACTCAAACCTAGTCCCCACAAAATGTATTCTAGCTTCTAAATAAAAATTCAATATTTTATTTGTATTTACAAACCTTTAAAATAACCAAAAAGGAAAAAAAAAAATCTATTAGGCCATGATTTTACGTTGTTTTAATTCAATCCATTAAACTTGGACATTGTAAAATTGAGCCCAAAAAATGAAAAAAAATAAAAAATAAAAAATTAGAGTTTCAAAACCACCAAATTTTATGCCAAAAAAAAAAAATGATAGCAAATATATATAGTTTCATGCAATGCAACCAAAATTACACAGAGAAGTCCACACACTCTCACAGCTTTTGTATTGTAGTGTATTTCAAGTAAAATTAGATGTGAAAGTGGTCAGTGGTGTGCAATTTTTTGTATAAAATTTGGTGTCCCTAGTAAAATTCTTTCTTCAATGTCTTTGAAATGTCTTTGAAATGGTCTTTTATCTCTCTCTCTCTCTCTCTCTCTCTCTCTCTATATATATATATATATATATATATATCACTCTGAACACCATACATGTACTTTGCTTTATCACAAACATCCATGTCAAGACTTTTTTTATGCTCACACTTACCTATCTAAAAGGTAAAATATGTTGGAGAACTTCAAATGGGACTATGCTTCAATGAAACTGTGACAAGTTTAATTTCATGGTAATACATGAAAAATGGTTTATATAAGCTTTTGTTAATTTTGAGTCCATTATGAATTAAATTAATTGCAAAAAAAAAAGTTTGACAAGTTCAAGCATGCAAATTAGTGATTTATCTGCAATAGGTTCAACTCTTATTATATTTCTTTCATCTACTTAAATGTTGCACTTTTACTAGGATCTTATTGTCGGAAGTACTGGTACCTCATCGGAGGTCATTCTGTGGACAATAGCTGAGCTCATCAACCATCCTTCTATATTCAACATGGTTAGAGAGGAAATAAATTTAATCGTTGGTAGTACTAGACTAGTCGAGGGATCAGATGTTAAGAATCTCCCCTACTTGCAAGTAGTTGCAAAAGAAACACTACGACTATATCCACCATTGCCTGTGACAACAAGAAAATGCCGTCAAAGTTGCAAAATAGGAGGCTTGAAATACCCCAAGAAACCATGGTGTTAATCAATATATATGCCATAAATAGAGATCCAGATTTATGGAACAATCCAAATGAGTTCCAACCAAAGAGGTTTTTAGTTTCCTCTAAGAAACAAGCAAGTATGAAATATAAACAAGATGAAACTTTTAGTTTTTTTTTTCTTTTGGAGCAAGGAGGAGAACTTGCCCTGGTTCAAAGTTAGGGTTGAGTATGGCAAAAATAGCAGTTGCAACCATGGTTCAATGTTTCGATTGGAAGGTGGTTGGAGATGGAGAAGAGGCTAAGGCTAAGGTTAATACTGAAGTTAAAAAAGGCGCTTTTATTCATATGGCTCATCCACTTAAATGCCTCCCGGTTGTTAAGTTCAACGCATTTGATTGTGTGATGTGAGTTTGTGTTTGAAATAAAGGAGAGATAATACCTGAATTTTCCTTGGAAATTACACACTTTGATTTTACCAAAAAGAGGTGGCAGAGATGAGGCGTGGACCAAGTCACTGTCTTGAGACAAATCGTGCCGTCTACGAAATATCCGATGTAGTTAGACAAATAGTTTCTGTACGTTGTCCCCAGAATATAACAGCCCAGCCACCTTTGCTGATTACCCTTGCGAGCCTACACTGCTCATAGGATATAAGCTCTCTATAGTACTTTCTTTCCCAGAAAATTTTGTAAAAGATAGAATATTTTTGTGATTAGTAAAAAGCAATAGATGATAAGTGTTTAGGACAATAAAAATTGTTTTTTGAAAAGTTTTCAGCCTTGCAATTCAAAAATGAAAAAAATGTATGTTATAAAAAGAATTGCAAGTTATTTGACCACTTTCCATTAAAATAGTAAATGTGTGTATATATATATGGTAACATAAAATAATTCAGCAATAGCTGTACATTTAAGTGCTGAAAATGTTTCCAAATATGACGTTATTATGTCATATTTAAATAAGAACGTTTGAATACAAAACGTTTAGAATGGAAAGTATATATATGTAATAAAATCAAATATGCTGGCAATTATGGTATTGATATCACATTAATGTTCAGAAAATTTCTTAATTAAAACCATTGACAAAAGCTATTCAAATTTTGAATTATATTTGAATTTTAAAATTTAGCAATCAACGTATCTAACATTAAGGGATAATTGATACACATAAATGAGTATTCAATAAATATAATATTTTTTATAAAAATATCCAACAAGCCCCCACTTATTTTTATAAAAAATAAATAGGTAAATATATATATATATATATATATATATATATAAGAAAATTTTCTGGGTTAAGTAGAACATTATGCATAATGGGAGTGCCAATGGCTTGAACCCCCATTTAGTGTTTTAGGAACATTGCTCCAAAATTAATAGTGATCTAAGTCTTGAACTATAACTTTTTCTATGGATACAAAACGTTACATCACATACATAATATTCCAGTACTCTACAACGAGCTTCTAAGCCAGCACATTACTTATAATTTACTCTTTTTGCCCACTAACTTAATTATAACTCTTACTATTATATAGTGGTATATAGTTGTATATAATTGACTCTTCTTGTCACAATTTTTTCACAATAGTTTTGTTGGCAATTTTTTACTAGTTCTCATCTAATTACACCTACACTACTAAAATTACTTTTTTACTTATTAGTTATCACTAACATTACACATCATATAATTATGCCCGGTTCATATTAGTTTATAATTATTAGATAATAGTTTTCAATTTTTTTTTCATTAGCAAAATATTAGAAAATTAAATTTAATAGCACAATATTTATCTTTTTATTATTTTTTTCTAGGTTTGCTCTTGCCAAGATGAAGCTCAATTCACCATCATTGCAAATCAGTAAAAGCTCAATTCAATTTTCAGTTTTGAAAAACATTCCACTACTTAGGCATGCTAAAAATGGATTAAAGGTAATCGTAATTACGATAATAATATCTTCCATATGTTTTTTGGCAATCGGCTTTAAGGGCAGAGGGTCTTTTTATGTATCTGCTTCACTAGACAGTGTGTCATTAGGATTCATGGCTCACATATTTTACAACTTTATTATTGATCTTTTCAAACAGCCTATGGAATTGGCAACACTTCCTATTGCACAATTGGGTATAGTAACCAAAAATGCTACTTTTTGTGCCATAATGGCCTCCTTCAGGAAGGCAAAGAGACAACTTGGAGCTTGTGGTGTGCCTTAATTTTAGAATCCATTTCCTTCTCCCTTGTGTGTGCATGTGTGTGTGCTTGTTTGTTTGGTTCCAAGAAAAAAAATGATAAATTCATTATTATATTTTTTTCAAGATCATAGCTTGGATACTGTCATTGTTAAACATGTTTTTGATGAAGTTTTTCATTTGTGCAATTTGAATGTAAAATGATCAGACATTCAATTCCTTTTTGGCTAAACAAAAACCAACAAGAGGGTTTCCACTATTTGTTGATCCATATTTTTAAGAATCATAGATAGAAGGGCTTCAACAAAAACCAGTTGTGTCTAGAAACTCGAGATTATAACAATATATTTATTTATTATTATTATTATTTTTTTTTTTTTTTTTTTTTTGCTAAAGGAGGGCTTCACATACCCAACCAATAATGAAAACTTCAAAAGGAAAAAAATTACAAATATAAATTGTCAAAATCTACTGAATGAGTTGAGAATTACTTGCAGTTTGCACAAGTTCACGAGTAGTTTAAAATAAAAGCTAGAGCCAAATCAAGAGTCCACACACACCCAAAGTTAAACAAGAACATAAACATATGCATATGCTCAAACTAATACAGTAAATTCAAGTATTAATAATTGATAGAAATATAAAAATCAAAAAACTGAGTAACAATATAATTTAATAACATTAATTTAAATGTTTATGTACAAAAATTCACTAAGCATAACAAATTTAATCGGTTTTGAAAGGAAATTATAAAGTTATTTTATATTGTACTTTTATCTTTGATTTAAAATATTACTTATTTAAATCATTTTTTTACCCACCAACTTATAAGTATAAATGTCATTGAAATATTAATGTTTTAGTTGGGAAAAATCATGTAATTGTGATTGAAAAAAAAATATATATAGAAATTGAATTGGAAAAGCACTAAATAAGTATGAAATGAAAGAAAGATAAATCATTAAAACTAATAAAATAGTTTGAACGTAATTGCTATTGGCATTGTAGTTACCACGTCTTGAAAATACTTATGTTTACTAACCTTCTCAATGTGATGTTAACATAGGTAGTTTTATCTTTAGTTTTTTTTTTTTTTTTTTAAACCATTGTAGTTATCACATCTTGAAAGTACTTTGAATTTCAAGTATAATACATAAGTTATGCAATATTCACATGGATTCTTCTATTTTCAATTTTAAAAAGAATTATAACATGAGCTCCAAATTCTACAATGTATTCAATACAGCAAAATAAAAAGGTGACCATGACAATTTGTGTTTACCTTAATTTTGGATGTGAGGTAAATAATATTATTTTTACCTTAATTTTGGATTACCTCCTTCAACTTTCTTTGTCACCCTTTTATAATTATAAAAGTTTTAATTGTTGTATTTAGAACTTTTATTATTTTACTAATTGGTGCATAGGTAATGCATGTAACTTTGCTTTACATAAACAACGACTTTGATGTTGATAGAAATAGAAGCTGACCAAACATTCTCAAGGTGAAGGTCACATGGGTTGTTGTTTTGCTTCTAGTTTAAAAGAAATGTTAGTGCCAAAGGTATGTGTATATTTATAGGGGTACGTGCATACATACAAAGACACACCTAAACACAAACATAAACATACATATGCTTATACTAGAACTAACTAACTAAATTCAACAATTAATAATTCATAGAAACAAAAAACTACTAAATGAATGTTGAGGGTTCTTTTTAGGTTTCTTGTACCTTAGACACGTGTCTTGATGTCATTGGACAATGCTTAGTCTAGGCTTTTTCTAAGAAGGAAGTTGAGCCTAGCACCCCGCGAAATGGGCACTAAAGTACCATTCTGCTGCTACCAATTTGTGCACAAACATTGAGTCCAAAGTCCAAGGGAAGACGCTGCAAAGTGGGCTTATCCTCTGTTTCTGCCGTAGAAGGAACTTTTCTCTAGTTTCTGCCACAAGATTGACTTTTCCGCTGTGCAGTAAAACCTTCTGCTGTGTAGTAAAGCTTTTTACTGTGCAATAAAAACCTTCTACTGTGCAGTAAAAATTTCTAATACACAATAAGGCTTTTTGCTGTGCAATAAAACATTCTGATGTGCAGTAAAGCTTTCTGCACTTTTCTGTAATGTGAATGACTACTCTTTATTTTTTACTGCAGAAATACTTTTTTACTACCTACACATAAACAAATCTAAAACCCAAAGAAAATATCCATCAAGCAAATGTTAGTTTACATGGGTTAGCATATTCTCAAATATATACATAAATATATTCATGAATACACTTAAATGTATTCACATATACATATATAAAATATATTTTGCAGAACATGAGAAACAATGTATATGTATATATACTTACGGTAGGATAATAATTAGCTTGTATTAAAAGTAAAACACGTAATAACAAAGAAATAAGAAAGTTACAGTAGAAAAGGTTTAGTTAGTATAATAGCTAACACGGTAAATATAATAATAAGGTGCTATAGCAGAATAACTAGTACAGCAAAAAAAGATACCATAGCAGGACAACTAATGCAACGAACGTGATAGAAAATGTACTGCAGCAGAATAACTAAATACAGCAGATATAAGTTCTAATGAGTGAAATCAATATATTTGAAATTGAAATGAAATATTGAATCTTCTCATAGGATAAGCAAACCAAGAAGGAACTCAAACCCCAACTTAAACACCTTGTCATAGGTTTTTGCCATCAGAGTTGTGCATTTTGGATAATAGGCCTAAATGGCTACTGACTATTACTTTTAGGGGACTTCAAAGAGTGGGTTTGCTAAGAGGGAGGGAAACAATGGTCTATTGATGCATGCCCCTATTCTTGCCATGTTTTCTCTCTTCTTTTTAACACTTTCTTTCTTTCTTTCTCTCCGTTCTTTTTACTCTTAGTTTCTTACTGCTCTCTTGCCATAGGCTGTTCCCCATGGGTCTTTCCTTTTCTTGGGTCCCTCTTTCTGGGTGCCTCTCCCTCTAAGTGCCTTTTTGAGGTGCTTACTGCTCTCTCTCTCTCTTACCGTGGGTTCCTTTCCTTAGGTGCTTCTCTCCCTTTCATCCATGGCTACCTCTTCCTTTTATAGTAAGCTAATTCAATGGGATTTCTCCCTTTTACTTTTAGGGCTTCACCAACTGTTTTTGGTTTGTTGTAGGCATTCCTTCAAGACTAGACACCAACCCATTGGTTGCCTAGCCACTACCTCTACTCAGAATACATTTGCTGTACCACTACTCATTTCACGACAAAATACCCTTATGTTTGTTCTTGCTGTATACCTCTACCTTTAGGTTCAAATGGATAAGGATTGGGCTACCTCACCACCTACCTCTATGCCATGCATCAGATGGTCCCAGCCATCTATTACCTCTTTGGGTTTGCTGTAGATCTATATTCTGCTGTAGATCGCTTTCTCTTGCATTTCTTTCTTTGGACCTTTCTTTCTTTTCGATCTTCTTGGTGGGTCTTTGGGCCTTACTTTTCATAGGGTTTTCCTCCGCATGAGCTTTTGGGTATGGATTTGCAAAAATGGGCATCAACAATGAATAAATATATATATATATATATATATATATGTTAATAGATTAAATTTAAATGTTTATTAAAAAATTTCATGAAGAAGAAAAAATGTAATGAATCTTAAAAGATAATTCTAAAGTTATTTTATTTTCTACTTTAATTTCTAATTTTAAAATATTACTTATAATTTACTCTTTTTTCCCCTCTAACTTAATTATAACTATTAGTGGTATATAGTTGTAGAATTTCCTCATTGGCTAGCATTGTTGGCCTTATTTTTGGATTTGACATAGGCACATTTTGTCACAATCCAAACTCAAACTCAGGACTGACTCAATATATTTTGGATTCTAAGACAACAATTTAAGTGGGGCATTTTCTTATAATTAAATTTAATTTTTTTTCGTTTCTATTCTTCTCTTCATTTGAGACTTAAACATGATATATAAAATATATTTATTAGTAAAGAGAGAAGCCTTGTCCTCCTAGTATTGAGTTTGTATCACATGCACCCAATGTATGATATATGTTTTCTCTAATATTTGGTTACTTAACCTAATAGATAGTAATTTTTTAGTTGAGTAATATAATGAATTTGGTTTTATTTATGGGTTGAGAACTTGAGACCATTAGATATTTTTACGGTTAAGCAAAGTTGTATTGTATTTGCTTTATCCAATACATTTTATAATTATTCTAGAAGTAGCATATTTATTCTTTTCACAAAATAGTTTTATATGTTAACATCCTGGATATTAAACACCAAGAAAACTTGAGATAAAAATAAATAGAGAGAGTGTTAACGTGGACTCCATACAAGGTTATATAGGTAAATTTTTATTTATATACTAGCCTATGAGCATGTACATGATTCTATTTTTTTGGGTAAAAGTTAATAATTTGTATCTATTATAATTTAAAAACATATATTTTTACTTTTCAAACAAATAAAAAGGAGAAAATTTAGAGATAATTTATCAAAGAAATAAAAGAAATAAGAAGCAACAATAATTTCTTTTTTGAACATGAAGGAAAAAAAAATCTTAAATTTTAGGAATTTTTTGAATTCAAAATGAAATTTGTTATTTGACATTTATGACACTATTTTTAAATGAAGCTATCCTTCATTAATGAAGGTTTTTTTGAATCACATAAAAATCACGTTGAAAGAGGAGAATCCTCTTATATATAAAATAAATAAAGAATCAAAAGAATTACCCAAAAAGACAAGGTGAATTTATAGAAAAATTAAAACCTTAATAGATAAGTACAGAGTAAATACATAGTCCATGATTACTAAAAATAATAATAATAAAAATAATAATAAATAAATCTATGGTTTTATTCTACATCACGTCCCCATCCAATTTGATAATAATGAATGAATGAAAATGAGTTCACGCATGTGTTGTATCAGAATGTAAAGTAATTACCAAGAATTAAATAAAGAGAAAGTAAAACAAAATAGCTAGAATAATGAGTAAGTTCAAGAAAGGAAAGAAAAATGTTCCAAAGAAGTAACAAACCTAAGGATCGGACTCAAACGAGGAGAAGAAGGTTTGAAGCGCAGTAGGTACAGCTTTTTAAAAGATCTCTTTCCTACTCTTTAAACAGAGTGTGGGCAAAATTTTCTAGGAATTCGTACAAGAAAAATGGAGGTTTGAGATTATATATATATATATATATATATATATCTTTTCTTTCAGTTGCTTGGTTGAGAGAATGTTTTTTTAGTTTCTCTATGTGGGAGATTAAATGAGTTCTACGCTTGAAAACTGTCATAGTGAAGATGAAAGTTAATTAGTAGCACACGCTACTAATTATGGGACCAAAGGAGATTATTTTGTGTCTAACTAATCAAGACAGAAGTTTTGTATTTTGACATAAGTAGTGGAATATATATATATCCAACAATGGCTTTGAATAGTATTTATATGGCAAAACTATAAGGTTGGTCTTTCAAGTTTGCCTTGTGTGCGCATGCAATTGGTCCATTAAGTTTGAAGCAAGCATAAATAGTCCCTCAAGTTTTAAAACTGAATTGTCTTAGTCTTTTTACTAACTGCCGCTAGTGGTGTTACTTATGTGACTAACGGAACAATGACTTGGCGTTTTTTTTTTAATGATCTGGCATGTTTTTAATTAAAAAAATTAGTTTCCACGTTAGAAGCAATATTCACAACCCGGTACCAACCAAATTTAAAAAAAAAAAAGTATTTTCTACCTATTGTACAAACCCACCAACAAGAGAGAGAAGGGGAGAGAGCGAAGAAAAACCCAAGCCTATTTGATGCTGGTGCAGAACCCTCGCACTTTTGTCAACGATGTTAACGATCTCCACATTTTTTAGATCTATTATAGCTTAAGGTGTTGCTAGAACAAAGAAGCTACAAGTTTAGGAATTCGAAACATGTCAAGTTCGACTGGTCGAGAAAAAGGCTTAACCGTTTGAGATGCATTTCTATAGAATTTAATTAAGGGCCAATAGCTCGTTAAGCCCATTAAGTGATTAGGGTTTCAGATATAATTCTCCTAGTATTTAAAGGAAACCCCAAGACATGTTCTGGAGAGACTTTGGATTTGGAGGCGCTCTTTAGAGATAGAAAAGGTATTGTGCCTTCTCCTTTCAAATTCAGTATCGAAAATCATTCTCATACTTTTAAAACCGATATATCTGAAGTTGCTGCAATAAGATCATACATAGCTGATGATTTAAAGTTTTGAGTTGGATTTTAGAGTCACAAACAAGGGTGTTTGTGTGCGACAAATTCAAATAGAAGAGTTCATGGATTCAGAGTTGCATGTGGTCTTGTGAGTAAGTATTACAAGAGGTAGCTTTATATATAAGGAAAAATCTATTGTAAAACTTCCATCTATCATACTGAATTTGTTTATCTTGAGGATAGTTAGGTTAAATTCTCTCCAGATTTTTTACCTTGAAACTGTTAGTTTCATTGGTTATCATGGGTCATCACATTATTTGTCTTATTTACTTTTCCGCATTGAGTATGGTTTACCATATTTTCGTTAAAAAGCTTTTAGCAAAAAATTAAATAAAATGTTTCCAAAAAGACCCTTAATCCATAAATATGTTACATGCAGGCGTTTAGACAAAGCTGCCATAATCGTAGAGACGCCATCGATTAGTTTGGAAGAACAGGAGAGTCGTGGGATGATTTAAACAAGTGAGTGAAGTAACGCGACTTTTGACATTAATGCCAATGTGGGCAAACTCTTTTGGCTGCAGTTTAGTTAAAGCTGCTGGAAACACTTTCTTTATTGAACAAATTAGCAACCTTGATTACTCTGGTTCTATAGGTCTAATCATTATATTAATAGCCCTGTCCTATATTAGCTTTGCATCAAAATTGGTGCTTAGGTCGGAGAAAGCAAGAAAAGTTTTTGGCCCACTTATGAGAGTTGGTTGTGGGATGGTTTGTTCTATATAATGTTGCATTGCAGCTTGGTAATTGGAAGTCCACATACTGAATTTAATTAAGAAAGAGGGGATTGATCCTAATGCTCTCAGCCCTGCAGCATAGACTATATCCATGACTATCTTCAGTTTACTTCCACCAAAAAAAAAAAAAAAGTTAAGGACCATACTAAGAATGAGGCCGAAATGTATTTTTGCCTTGTTTTAGACATGTTCGTTTATTGATTTTCCAGTCCTTAAACCACCCAACCCAATTTATTTCTCTAACAAGCCTAAGGCCTGCCTCACTACAAATTTAAGTCCAATCATATACATTGCCAAACACATCAAAATTCTTAAGCCCAACCCAGTAACACTAGCCTAAACAGAAGCCCAAGTCCCAACTTTCCATATTTACACTGATAACCCCGAATTCCAACAACTACACGACCACCCCTTTTAACTATAGACAATTACATAAATACTTATACGACTTACAACAGTTACACAAATCCCCTGGAAATTTTACAATTACCATAATACTCCCTCCATTACTTACCAAAATAGTCTGCATACCTGAAACACCCAAATTACCAAAATTCGCCCAAAATTTTCCAAAATTCCCCTATTAAAACTTTAAATTACTAAACTATCCCCAAAAGACTCTTGGAACATCCAAATGACCCCAAACTTCCCAAAAATGACCCAGATCCTAGGGAACGTATCTTAGGGGCCCCAAAGTTGCTTCCATCCAATTAACATAGACTTGGACCACCCTACTCTTCAAGAGTAGAGTAAGCCCAACATGCTATAGTAATATTTCGGGGTATTAAATATTTATTATGCTTTGTCCCATTCAAAGTCTAGACCCAACCGAGGCTCCCATACAACCCAAACCCCAACATGAAAAGAGCATATTGCTTTACTACTGATCCCATCACATTCTAGCCTACTTATTTAATACTAAATTGTTAGAGTTAAAGGATAAGAAAATCATGGTAAAAATGAACCCCAAACCTATTTCATTGGTTCAAAGATGTTTCATACTTTCATTGTCTAATTTAAGATAGGAGACCTCACATGCTCTTAACCTAAAAGCTGGTCATAAAATCAATTAGGAGTAATTAAAAAAAAAATGGTTTGTTTGGATGACATGATTTAGGCATTTTGATTTGGATTTGGGTGATTAAAATCCAAATGGAAAGTTTAAGAAAAGTCAAGAATTTGGATTTAACAAATCCGCCAAGGATTTTAAACTTTAAAAATGCATGGATTTGAAATAACTCCTAAAATCCATAAATTTAAAATCAAGGCATTTAAAATCTATTAATTTAAGATTCAAATCCAAGTTTCCAAACGTAACCTTTGAGAAACAGGGTTATATGCTTGATACATGACAAAAGTTAGCATGCAATTCTTGCACAAGATAGAGCTTCAAAATTTTGAAAAATGAAGAAACTACCCAAAAGAAGAGAAAAACAACATTATGAAATTTCTTAAAAATATTCCAGGGACATTTGTAATTATGGGTAGGGTAGATTGTCACTTGCAAACAATTCTCTAGCATAATATATTGTCAGGTTTTATCATCCAATCTCTCATATGATCACACCAAAAAATATCTCTCTCTTTCAACAACAAAATCAAAATTAAGAATTTGATGTTAACTTTCCTTTATTATTCATTGCTTGTCCAAGCATTACAACAAAAGTGGGCTATGGTGGCGAAATCTAGTGAGGAAAACTAAATTCGTCACTAAATGATAACATTCGGTGAGGAAAACAAAAATTCGTCACCGATTCTGATAAAATATTTTACTACGGTGACGAAATCAATATTTCGTCACTAAAGATACTAATATTGGTGACGAAATAGGTTTTTTGTCACTATAACTCATGAAATAGAAAAGGCGCCCAAAGGTTTTTGTGCGTAGGCGGTACTATTTTCTATGGTGACAAACATTTTCATCACCAAAAGTGAGATCCATGGCGACGAAAAGTTTGCGTCACCAAATACAGATAATAGGTGACGAAATACTAATCTCATCACCTAATATATAAGATTTAGATTTCATTGGTGGCGAAATAAGTTTTCATCACTATTGGTAAAAAAATTAGGTTTCATCGATAATGAAATAAGTTTTTCGTCACTATTGTTCTTTGGCTTTTTGGTTTATTTCAATTTTTTTTAAAATGTGTGAAGTTGATTTTTGTGTTAATGTATCAATCGGTCCAGAAATAGAGTTTTTTTTTTCTTCTTTATTTATTCTTTTTTGTTTATTTATTATGAAAGCTCGATTATGTATTAAAAAACAAGAGCTATTCAAACCCCCAAATTAAAGATTACAGCTCGGTTGATTTTACTCTAACTTAAACTAAGTGATGGATAGAGTAAATGCAACCAAACAAACAATTAAACTACTTTAAGCCATATTCAACAAAACACAGCAGTAAAATAAAAACTAAAAGAGTAGGGAAGAAGAATGCAAACACAAGATAACACGCCGATGTGTTATCAAAGAGGAAACCGAAGTACTCAGCATAAAACCTATCTGCCGCCCTCCAAGCGGTAAATCGATCCACTAGACAATCAATTGGGATACATGAATAGCAAGAGACCCTCCAAGCCTAATCTATCCAATGCACCTAAGCCCTCCAGGCTCCTACTCCAACAAGGCTTCTCAGAACCGTGTCTTGTCTAGCTCTCCGGATCCCGCAATGCACCCAATTGCATCCGTCAAAGCTAGGCTTCTTCCAATGCTTTCCAGTAGCACCAAAACCTCACTTGACACTCAAAATGGGTGTGGTAAGTTTTTGGACTATCAACAAGGATATGGAAATGGAGAGGTAGGAATTAAGGAAAACTACAATGGATTGTGTTGAGAATTGTGGGTATAACAATCTCTCACTCTCAAAGGTTGTGACTAGGGTTTTCTCTCTGAAAAGCACTTCTCAACATCTATGGGTAATATGGGTATAAATAGTGTGGTTAAGGACAGTGTGTATCAGATATGACAAATTGGCAAAACAGAATGTTTTGCGAGTATCTCGCAGGAAAGCCTTACCCGCGAGACACTCGCGAAACCC
Organism: Lithocarpus polystachyus; assembly: GCA_033629205.1. Lineage (NCBI taxonomy): Eukaryota > Viridiplantae > Streptophyta > Magnoliopsida > Fagales > Fagaceae > Lithocarpus > Lithocarpus polystachyus. The sequence continues at coordinate 5,217,571 of CM066165.1, forward strand.
AGCTGTCACCATCTGTCATGACTCTTCGCATTCCAGTCATGTGTTGAGCACATGCTTCACTTCCCGAGAAGGCTTCTCGCGAACTACCCTCGAAAACTTCTTGCTCTTCACTTTGCCTTGAGTCTTCACACTCTCATTCACACACAAGCTTTACAATGAAATCCCACATAAAATACAGGATACATAAGATTGAACATAATTACAACCAAATTTGGCACGAAATTAAAGCCAACACAAAATAGTTGTAAATCACAAATTTACATATTAGTTATTTTGTAACACCGGAAAAAAAAAAAAAAAAAAGTTTTTGCAATATGATTTTAAGTAGGGGTATTTTCGCTTTCAAAAAAAAAAAAAAAAGTGGGGGTATTTTTGTAATTTTGTCCATACCAACACCATCCCTATTTCCACTACATGTTGGTTTGCCCCCGCTCATCTTGTTTAAAAAATAATAAGTTTTTCTATTTTATTTTTTTGTAAAATTTTATACTTAAAAATGATTTTTTTTTTTTTGGAGAACTAATCATGATATTTAGATGTTCTATATATAAAATTAATCTCTGTTTGGTAAAATCCTACTTAAAATTATTATGTTAAAAAAATAAATAAAAAATTTTGAGAAGGAAAAAAAGATAAAAATATTTTTTTTTTGAGAAGGAAAAAAATATTAAATTAATTAGTGGTGTGCTGTCGCAGGCAACCAAAAATAAAACCTATACTCCTAAAAATATATGTAGTAGTGCGAGTAAGGATCGTTCCCACGGAGAGTATCTAGCCTAGTTTTATGCCACGTGAACAAGGAGGGGGGGGGGGGTTTGAGTATAATGAAAACAATTTTAAGAAAAACAACTAAGGAATAATTCAAATTAAAATATCGAAATCAATCAAAAGAACAAACATTGGTCTAAGTCAACATCCACCACCGAAATTTTACAACTGATCATTGATGCAAATATATATCAATTCACACTTTGAATATTCACCGTTGGAATTATTTTCCTATCTCTCCTTAATTACAGTTAATTAGAAAACAAGCGATCTAATTAACCCTAACTACTTAACAACCCAAGACAAGCGCTAAAGGTTTAATCTAGTAGCAGCCTTAAGAATTAGAGAGATCGGTGAAACTAAACAACACAAGCACAAGCGGTTGTATTTAATTTAGTCGTGCGTTCTTCCTAAGATCTAATAATTTCTGATGCAGCAAATCATTAAATCTTGGTTGCTTCACAAATTAGAGAGATCAAACAATTACGGATTTGATATCTAACCTAGCAATAGATTGCAACAAATAATAAACTAGTAGGCCTCCTAGTAATTAAACAAGACAATCATGAAAATAGGCATACAAGAACATCCAATATTCAAAGCATAGATTGAACAATAAAAACAAATTAGATCTCACAGTTTTATTGATTCCGAGGCTTCAGTTTCCTTCGACCAAGTATAAAAGTTTAACCACACAGGGCCATGATAGAAAACTCGAAAGAGAAAATAGAGGGGAGAGAGAGAGGCGTGTGTGTAATTCTGATTTCTCCTCTCTCCTTTTCACGTTAATTCCCCCTTTCCCAAGCCTACAAAAACTCCTAAAAATATTCTAAATAATAATATTCAAATCTGACTAAGTAAGGAAAAATATTAAAAATAAAACAAAGCCCTAATATAACTAGGAAAGTGGTGTTTTTCAGTTGGAATTTTCATGCATCAGATCTGGAAGCTTCCATAAATAAATCGCATCAGATTGCATATTAGAATTGTAGGCAAAGGAACATTCCAGAACGTCAACAGTGCAGGTGCAGCAACTTCAAGTCCAATTTCGACCTTGATGCGGCCCGTATCTCTCAAAACTCAAAACATGAAAGTTGTAGATCTTTGTCTTAGCGTTCCATAGCATCTTGAATCATCTCAATCGGAGCTCAGATGAGAGAATTATGCCGAGATTACGAAGAGATGTCAAAGCTGTCCAGAATCGCCCAATTAGCTACGTTTTGCACTTAATGCCTCCATTTGCACTCTAAATCAAAATATAAGAATAATGAGTACATTTAGGCACTAAGTAAGTGTAAAAGACTAAGTATTAAGAGAGAAATATATGCCAATTTGCATTCTCATCAATTAGTCATATTATTGGTTAAAAAATAGATGTTAATTGATAACAAAACCTATATATAAAAAATTAATTATTAAAATTCTGCACCTAAAATTTCGGCCTAAATTTCAAACCATCTTAAGGAGTATTGATATCAAAATTCAGAGAAACAAAATTGGTAAAAATTGAGATTTTGTGTGCTTTTAGATTATGATGAAAAATGAAAATTATTTCACTATTCAACTTATTTTTGCTATTATTTATGAGCTCATTGCCCTTTTTGGAACTATTTATGGGCTCTACTGTACTATTTTAACTAACTTTTACTTTTATCTACAGTACTTTCAGTAATAATTTTTCAGTTTTAGCAAAATAAGCAGTATCTAAATAATATTTCAGTTTCATTGAATGAATTGAACTAAATAATTAGATGTAGTACTCGTTGGGATACAGCTGAAACAAACCCAACGTTTGTGTTTCAGTGTTTTCCTTATTCTTTTTCTTTTTTTTTTTTTTTTTTTTTTGAGAACGTGCATGGCGCTTTTTGTTTTTCCAGTGGGTCCCGTGCACTATTCATAAAACCACAAACCTCTTTTTTCAACAAAATTTTTATTAAAAATTAGTCTCACGGCACTATTCACACATTTAAAAATTATTTTATTACAGTGTTTTTAGTTTTTAGCAAAATAAGCTGAATTTGAACGTACCAACGTGCAAAACAGAGAGAAAGGAATCCAAGAGAAAAAACTAACTCACAACTAAAATCAGTTGCTGAACTAACAGACAGAATCTGTACTAATTAATCATGTGCACGTAGCTTTGTATACTTAATAATGACAAAAAGGACTGTAGTTTTACACTGTTCTTCGTCCACCGGTTTTAACTTGCAATTTTCTCAGCGTGGTCTTGTTCTTTCTTTCTCTCTTAATATTCTGAGAGAGGACTTCACTTTTGTGCAATACCAAGTTGGTATACACAGGAAAATGGGACCGTATAGGTTTGTTGTCAAATCTCAACAAGGCAAAGGAGTATTTAGTATTTACGGTTTGCAAGATATCAGTGAGCTAACACTAAGAAGCTCTTAGACAGCGTGGTGCTCGCCAAGGACCATACGGTAATTAAGTCAGAATCTCACAAAAGATATTCAAGAACACTAAAGGTGTAAAAGTTTAGATTTTTCTCATGTATGTTGAATTGAATGAAGTCTTGAGTAGTTCTTCTTGTTGTTTTGTGTCACTTTTCTCATAATATATGTGTTGGCTAAATGGAATTAGTGTGAGAATATTACGTGGAGTTGCTCTCACATTCTGATCGAAGTGGAGGACTCGTAGAGTAAATTTCTTTGTGCTATCTAAGTGTGATTAAATGTCTAATTATAAAATGTCTATCACTATCACTGTGAACGAGTCCAACTTGTACATGTTGGGTGTGTGGCTCACGTGGGTTCCAGGCCACTCTTGATGGACTAGCTCATTAAATGAGCTTGTCCCTTTCGTCTCCTCAGCGAACACAAGTCAGCCTTTTCATTTATTGAGAAATTATCTTTCTTTTTCCTTCAGCGTGTCCACACATTTTGATAATTTCTCTTTTGTGGACACACTGAAGGAAAAAGAAAATGAAGAAGCAAAGAGAGCAATGGCAGCGCCCCGATCATTCTAAGGTGTTCACAGGAACACCCTGAACTGAAAAAAAAAAAATATATATATATATATATATATAATAATTAAAAATATTTTATTTGTTTACCCTTTACAAAAAATTAGGAACATCCTCAAAAAAAAATTTTATTCGTTCTACATTCAAGCCAAAAAAACAAAACAAAACAAAAAAAGCCCAAAAGAAAATTGAACTAAAATCTAAAAAAAAAAAAAATTTGTAACAGAACAAGTCGCAAGCACACAGATTCTCAAAAATAAATAAATAAATAAATAAATAAATAAATAGATGGCAAGCCCAACAAATAGTAGCAAACCTGGTAACCCACAGATTCCAAAAAAAAAAAAAAAAAAAAAAAAAAAAAAAAAAAAAACCTAACCTAATATACTAAAATCAGATTGGGCCTCAAACACTTCATAAGCGCAACAACCAACGGAACGGACGAAGAAGGAGATCGCTAGATCAAGCCTCAAACTCGATCTCCCATTCAAACAGAAGCTACATCTCGACGTGCTGCCCGATTGGTCTTCCTCACCTCGTCACTATGCCCGACGGCACCGCCCCTCAGCCTCAAGCCTCCCTGCTCCCTCAACCTCAAGATATTTCATCTCTGTCTCAGTCTCTCTGCTCTTTATCTGAAGAGTGAAGAATGAAAGTGAAAAAATGATATTATGAAATGAGACTCAGACTCTCTCTCTCTCTCTCTCTCTCTCTCTCTCTCTCTCTCTGACTTTGAACTGTAATTGTCATTTGTATGTTGCTTTGCCTTTTGCTTAGTTTACTTTATAAATTTTTATTAATATTTGCCCTGTTTTTGGAGTTATCCGTTGGTGTTGGTGTTGGTGAGATAAATTAATTGTCTTTTAGTGTTGGTGTTGGTGCCTATTGGTGAATTACAATTAATTGGTTTTATCTGATTGGCTCTAGTCTTGTGATTGGGGGCCATGGGGCATTGGGGCTTGTTTGTTGAATTGGGGGGTGGATAAGGGCATAGGGCTGGGGTAAATGCACATGGGTGTGTGGTTGTGTGCTAGTGCAGCAGTGCAACTAATAAACAATCATTTAATTAATTAATAATTAATTGGAGGAAACAACTAATAAACAATAATTAATAATTTAATTAACCAATACATTATAAAAGACAAACAAATTAAATTATGTTACTATGTTAGGCTAAATAAAAATTAATAATTTTATAGTTAATGAAATAACAATATAACAAATTATAGTTTATAAAAGACAAACAAATTAATGAAACAACTAAACAAAAATAATTAATAATTTTATTAATATTTCAAATGAATTTATAGTTTATTGTTTAATCTTTGGCTAGAATTATGGACAAATATTTGATAAAAAAAAACCATGTACCCAAGATTCATCTCCTGTGCAATATTCATCTTCATCTTCTAAGCGAATTCATGTTGGCTTTAACATAAAAATTCTTAAGGAACACCCTAGGAAAAATTCTTGTAGCCGCCATTGAAAGAGAGCGACTTAATGCATTTAGTGTATTGAGGTGTTTTACATATTTATATATAATTTATTATATTATTATCTTATTTTAGATACAAAATTACTACTAATTAATATGAATGATGTAGATTCTTTTTTACAAATTCTATAGATAAAAAATTTGACAACTTTTCACACTTGTTAATGTGACATATTGATAGTGGTAAATAAAAAAGTAATGATAGTGATGAATTTAGATAAAAACTAATAAAAGTTTGTGTATTGTTTTATTTTTTTTAAGAAGTGCTATATTCACAATATTCTCACAACAAATCTAAGGTAATAAGTTGTTATTGGTTTTAATTTGAACCCATCACTAAAATTAATTTTTTGTCATCAATAATAACCTGTAACAATTTACCACTTAAGATTTATTGTGAAAGTATTGTAAAAAAATGTTATGAACATTGTATTTCTCTCTCTATTTTTTTTTTTAAATTCATTTGATAAAAAATGTTATTTTATTTTTCGCTAATATTTGAGCTTGAGCTTAATAAATACTATTATAATGAAAAATAATAACCCTATTGGTTAAAATTTGGGGGCCTTTGTTTTTTCCTTAGGGCCTTAGGCGACCGCATCATTTGCTTTCACTATTAAGCTGGCTTTGAGTGGAGAGTTGAAGGAGAGAGAGCAATTCAGCCAAAGTGTGTGAGTTCCACATAGAGAGAGAGAGAGAGAGAGAGAGAGAGAGAGAGAGAGAGAGAGAGAGAGAGAGAGAGAGAGAGAGAGAGAGAGAGAGAGAGCTGAAGTATTGTGTAAGTTCCACAGAATGAGCAAGAAACACAGAGAGATATTCAGCCATTTAAGGTGCAGTTCAAATGAAGGAATAGAGAGATACACAATGAGAGTCTAAGAGAGTGAAAAAGAAAAAAGTTGACATTCTTTTTTTTTTTTTTTTTTTGGCTCTAGCTACACATACAAGAAAGATATATTGGTGGAGTTCTCTTGGAGTCTTTGAATGCTACAACCATGGAGAGTTGGAGTATTCAGAGGAAGATTTTGCTACTAGCTTTATGGTGAGATTGTATTTACTCCTTGAGATTTATTTGTTGTATATCCAATTTATTGTGAACTCAAGTTTAGCATAAACTTGATAGTTGTAATCTCTATTTCATAGAGGATATTTTTCAGAGTTGTCCCATGGTATTTCCCTTCACACCAGAGGGTTTTTCACGTAAGATTTGGTGTTCTTGTGTAAATGTGTTTTATGGGTGCTTGCTGAAATTTTGTTTTCATAATATTGTTATTACTTGGTAGTCATTTATTTTAATTCACATGTGGATATTAAGGGGATTTAGGATTTTCCCCAATAGTAGATGACCATAATTGTCATGGGCAGCTGCTTAATTATAGTCTTTTGTGGAAATGAGTGACATTTGTCCACCACGGAAGCGACGTGCTATAGACAAGAGTCTAGACAAGTTGACCCCGTATATCTAGTTATAAGAGTAACCGCATTAGAGGTTGCAAAATTGTGCAAAATACAAAAAGTGGTTAATTTTACATATTTTAACAAAAAAAAAAAAACACTCACATCAGTGCTTGCAAAATTGTGCATATATACAAAAGTGCTACAATAACCGTGCATATATGCACGGTTACTATAGTTTTGCATACTAATATTATATTAATTTCACATTTTTCTCCTTTTTTTTCTCTCTCTCTCTTCTCCATCTACAAAACCAACTCAGGCATCTTCTCTCCACCGCAAAATCAACATAGACCTAGCACCATAAAATCAACCAAAAATCAACCACAAATCAACCACGGACACACCACAAAATCAAACACACCCACACACAGACACACCAACAAAGATAGAGAGAGCATTTTTGTGAACTTGTGGCTGTGGGTTGGTGCTTGGAAGTCGACTAGAACAGGTCTTGGTGTTTGTGGAGGAGATCGGAATGTTTGGGTTGACTAGAACAAATCTTTGTGGATCAATGCTTGTAGTGGATCGATGTTTGTGGATCAGTGCTTGTGGATTGACGAGTTTCAACTGTGGTGGATTGTTGCTTGTGATCGTGAATGGAGAGAGAGAGAGAGAGAGAGAGAGAGAGAGAGAGAGAGAGAGAGAGTTTTAGAAGGGGAATGGAGAGAGAGAGTTTCAGACCGTGAATAGAGAGAGAGGGAATTGAGATAAATAAATAAAAATGAGAAAAATGATTATTTAAATAAAATAGATGGTAGAATAGACAAACTGATGTGAATATTTTGTAAAAATAGATGTGTAAAATAGAAAAAGTAGGTTTTTTTCTTGGTTAAATAGACAAAAATGTTGCATTGACTAATGCAGTTGCTCTAACGTAGGTTAATCTAACCAAGAATTATTGGAAGCCATGTGATGATTGTGATTGGCCTACCAATCCTATATGCGAACCTTTCCATCTTGCACCTTGGCTTTTAAAAAAAATAAATAAATAAATAGCTGGTTTTGTCACAAACTTTATTTCTTTTTTGTGTCCACGCACCACTTTACCTGGTGTAAATGAACAAAAATAAAATAAAAATAAAAACAAAAAAGATGTCTGGTGTGATTCACGTACCGAGCTTGATGAATCGGAATTTGCCTTATTATGTATCAATTACAAAATATGAATTAAATTATTATTAAAAAAAATCAAAATTTTTCGTTTCTAGATTTTTTTTATAAAGGAAATCAAAGATTGGAAAGCCTAGCCAAACTTGGGATCTAAATTGCAAAATGCTATTTGAAGCAAACCTGCAACTTATAACTTGTTTGGATGAAGGTGGAGTAGAGGGGAATAGAATAGAGAGAGGTAGTGTAAGTTAAATTACCTTATTTGGATATTTTTTAAAGGAGGAGAGAGAGGGATTTGGAGGAATTTGGAGGGATTCTAACTGCTTCTAATCCCTCATTTTTAATTCCTCCAAATTGGAGAGATTTAGAGGAAGAGTAGAGTATCAAAATGCTTAACTAAATGAGTTACTAAATTTATCCTTACCATATTAACAAAATTACAAACTATGAAAAGTTAATTATTCTTCTCCCCCTTACTTAATTTTAAAAACATCTAAACAAGGTAGAGAATAACCATTCCCCTCTACTCTTTTTCGCACTACTCTCCTCTCCTTTACTCCCCTCTCCCTCCAAACTTCCAAACATAGCATTAGTGATAGAAATAAGTCTAGTAAATACAAAGTTTTTAATGTCATGTTGTGAATAATGTAGAATAAAAATAATATATATTATTGATATGTATGAGTGATTTTATACTTGTCAGAAATTGTGAAATAAATTGTAAAAATTGTTATGGACTAACATTGTTGTTTGGAATTTAATTATGATAACATTTTGTCACATGCTTTTTTTTAGTAAATTTTGGAATTATGAATTTTACTTGGTGAATTTTGAATTTTGAATTTTGCATTTGAAATATTCAAATCCCGTGACCTTGCCTTTGCTTCTAGGCCTATTGTTATTTTTGGGTGTTTTTATTTTTTATTTTTATTAATTTTTTTTCTTATGTGAAAAAATTGGGGTCATATTTATTTGAACTGTCAAAAACTAAACTAGTAATACTAGGCTTCATAATTCGTTGTAGTCAAATCTATATTTTACTCAACTGTATTTGAAGAAATACTATATCCATAGCACTTCTCAACCATATTTAATTAAAATTCCTATGTGCTAGGACATCATGAATCTGATCTTGGAAGATTTTCAATACTCTTGTCTCTTGGACTTGGACACATTATCCTCCTTTTTTTTTAAAGTATATATATTTTTTTAATTTAGAATCCTGACTCACTTAAATCAGAATTTGACATGGCACAAGATCACCTAAAAAAATAATAAAACAAGCCACTATCAAACTCACAATCTCAGAATCACAAGATAACGTGACACAAAAACTTCCTACTAATAAGTCGCCTCTTGAATGATAAGTTATCCACCATCTTTTTATGTGCAACAACTGCTTGGTGTAAATATTTTAATGGTAAAGTAACCTTACCTCACAAAACAACAACAATGCGCACAGAAAATATTTCAATGATAAGCCTCACCTCACATTTCACAAAGTTGATACTGAACAAAACAAGTAAACAACAACGTAAGCAAATATTTTAATCATAAACGATACCTCATAAGCAAGAAAGCTACTACTATAATTTGCAAACAAACAATAAAAACAAAATTCCTGTGTACTAGTACAACACAAATCTGATCATGAAGGATTTTTAATACTCTAGAGTCTAGACATGTATGGACTTTGGCACGTTATCCTGTCATCTTTTATGTTTTTTAATATATATTTTTTTAAGTCACAATCTCGATTCACTTAAACCCGAATTTGACATAGTATAGGATCACCTAAAAAATAATATAACAAGCTACTACTCAACTCACAAGATAATGGGATACAAAGACTTCAATAATTAGACTCCTAAATAGGAAATAGTATCTTATGTGTCCAGTGCATACAAGATTTTTGCCGTGGATGGTAAGTCATTATTAGGGGTGTCAAATGGGTGGGTTTGGGATGGGCATTATTGAGTTGGGTATATAAAACTCATTTACCCATTAAAACCCATTTAACTAATTACTTTTAACCCAAATCCAATCCACAATTATTATGGATAAACCCCAACTCACCCAATTACCCAGTTATCAAAATTACCAAAATGCCATTAAAGTGAAAATGACCATTTTGAAGCTTTGAAGCTGGAGGATCTGGTGGCGCCATTACTTCACACGGACCGTCCAATCTGATAATCTCATCCTAGAAATGAAAGCTAGAATTTAATAGTCGAATTTCCTCTCTTTTTTCTCAGCAGCCAAACAAAGATTATGCTAATTAATGAGCACAATTAAATCAAAGACTATGAAATTTGAAATTTTTAATTTTCTCTATCTTTGATAATGAACTCAAAATTCAAAATTTTGAATTCTTCTCTCCCCAAAAATTTTCTCAGCAACCAAACAAAAAAGACAAATTCAATCAACTTTGAGATCAAATCAGATAAGCATAACATAAAGCAAAAAGAACAAGCGAGTAATTACTCTTTCATAAGCATTGATATCGAGTCCATTCGCATGCAAATCAGCCACATCTTTCTTCAAAAACTTCTTAGTCGCCTTTCGCTTCCTTCGTATCACATCGATCCGAGTCTTCATCAGTTTAATCAACGACTTACTACGTTAATCCAAACGCTCACTACAACCAGTGAACGATTTGACTCAGTGAGTAAGATCCACCATTAACAATTCGACTCAATGAACGATCTCGTACTCGCTTTGGCCGAGAATTCCGTCCAACATTGTTGTCGATCTCGTACTTGCTTCAGCTTAGTGAACGATTCGACTCAGTGAGTAAGATCCACCATTAACAATTCGACTCAGTGAACGATCTTGTACTCGCTTCAGCTGAGAAGTCCGTCCAACATTGTTGTTGATCTCGTACTCACTTCGGCTCAGTGAACGATTCAACTCAGTAAGTAAGATCCACCATTAACGAAATGCTCTTCGTAGTGAACAAGTTGAGAAAAGAGAGAGATCGATTCTCACTCAGACCTGAACCAAAATATTTCAATTATTAGGCGAGAGAGAGAGAGAGAGAGAGAGAGAGATGGTTGATGGTGATGATATTGTTACCTTAGAAGGAGGGATGATAAAGCTAGGTTATGCCTCATTGTTCTCTGAGAGAGAGAGAGAGAGAGAGAGAGAGAGAGAAGAGAGAGAGAGAGAGAGAGAGAGAGAGAAAGAGAGAGAGAGAGAGAAGTGTTTGGAGGTAGAGAAAATGAAGGAAAATGAAACATCTGAAGGCTTTTTTTTTTTTTTTTTTATGGTTGGGTTGAATTTGGGTATATTGTTTTTAGGTTAAATGGGTCTCAATGAGTTTTTAATTAAAACCCAATAATCACTTGGCCTAATTGGGTTGATGCCCATTTAACCCAACTAATAATTGGGTGGGTTTGGGTTCAATTAGAGTTGGTGGATTTGGGTGGACAAATAGATTTGGGCTTACTTTGCCACTCATTATCCATCTTTTTATGGACAAAATCTAGGGGCAAATATTTTAATGGTAAAGTAACCTTACCTCACAAAACAACAACAATGTGCACAGAAAATAATTCAATGATAAGCCTCACCTACATTTCATAAAGTCAATACCAAACAAAACAAGTAACAACACCGAAGACAACAAACATTTTAATCATAAAAGATACCTCATAAGCTAAAAAACCACTACTATAATTTGCAATCAAAACAAATAAAAACAAAATTCTTGTGTACTAGTGCAACACAAATCTGATATTGGAAGATTTGCAATAAAAACAAGATTTTCGCACTAGTGGACTTTGATACGTTATCCTCTCATCTTTTTCTTTTTTTAAATATATTTCTTTTAAGTCACAATCCCGGGCACTCACTTAAACCCAAATTTGACATAGTGCAGGATCACCCAAAAAGTAATGGAACAAGTCACTATTTAAACCCACAATCTCAAACTCACAAGATAATAGGACACAAAGATTTTTTACTAACAATTAACTTCCTGAATAGGAGATAGTATCTAGTGCACCAGGCGCATGCAAGACTTTGCTCTAGATAGTAAGTAATTATCCATCTTTTTATGTACAACAATTAAGTGTCCTTTTGTGAACAACTTAATTAGCTGAAACTAAAAACTTTTTGCTGAAAGTGTTGTAGATAAAGTTAAAAGGTAATTAAATAATATAGTGAGATCCATGAATAGTACCAAAAAGTGCAATGAGACCCATAAATAGTAACAAAAATAAACTGAATAGTAGCCAAATATAATCTAAGAGCATTCACATCAAAAATGCTATAATTCTAAAAATGTTATTATTAACAACCCACACACAAAAAACACACTACGTCAAACATGCTATATGCTATAATTTTTGACACCTTGCTATAGTGAGCTGCTAGAGATGGCAGCCCAGCAGCTCACTATAGCAAGGTGTTTGAAAAAAAAAACTAATATTATATTTATTCTCTTTCTTCCTTTCCTTTAAAAAACATTTTTTTCTCTCTCTTTCTTCTCTGTTCAATGCCGTCTCTCTCTCTCTCTCTCTCTCTCTCTCTCTCTCTCTCTCTCTCTCTCACCGATTCTCTCTCCTTCTTTTCACCGATGGATCGTGATAGTGGTGGATCGTGGCTGAGATTTGCCCCGATTTGATGGATGTTGTTGGTCTAATTTGGTGGATCATAGTTTTTGGCTTGATTTTTTTTTCTCTGGAATCTCTAGTGGTGGCTGAGATCATGGCTAAGATTTGGTTTGATTTTGGGTTTTGTGGTGTTGTCTTCAAATCTCCAGTGGTGGATGTTGTTTTTCTAGGTTTTGTGGTGAATCTTTGTGTCTCCATGGGTCACTAGTTTGGATCGCTGCTGGGGTCTTCATCCATCATTGATGATGATTATATTGAGTTTGAGGATGAAGATGTTGACAAAATATGAGAAAATTATTATCTGGGTTTGTGTTTAATTTTTGGTTTTGATCATGCTACTGCCTCTGCTAATGTTTTTTTTTTTTTTTTTTTTCAATGGTGGTGGCTAAGATGGATATGGATTTGCTGGGTTGAGATGGAAGAGTGTGAGTTTGTTGGATAGACAGGTGGGTATGAGTGGCTGGTGTTTTTTTTCCAATGGTGGTGGATGGGGTGGGCATGGGTTTGCTGGGTTGAGAAGGTCAATGTGAGTTTGATGGGTTGAGAGAAATAAAGATGAAGAGAGAGAAAGACATATATATTGAAGAATTAAGAAACAAATAAAAAAATATATTTAAATAAAGTGGTAAAAAATATAGAACCTTTGATATTGAGTGTATTGTAAAATAAGTTGCTAAAATAAATAAAGTGGCTTTTTGAGATGCTTAATGCTAACTTTTTTGAGAGTTTTGATGTGAATGCTAAGTTCAAAAATTTTAAGGGTCATACTAATGGGTGCCCTTAGGGTACTGGTTAACAATCCATTTTAGAAAAGTTTTGACACCACTTTTATGGAAAATGGAAAAAACTGTCAAAATATTAATTGATCTTTTTTTTCCCATAAAAACTTTATTTAAATGAAATATTAATCATTACTTTAAGAGTATTTGTTAGCATTTTTCATTTTTTAATAGTATAGTAACCTTGCCTCACAAAACAACAACAATGTGCACAGCAAATAATTCAATGATAAGCCTCAGCTCACGTCACAAAGTCAATACCAACCAAAACAAGTAAACAAAAATCAACACTGTAAACAATAAATATTTTAATAATAAAAGATAACTCATAAGCTAAAAAGCCACTACTATAATTTGCAAAAAATATAAACAATAACGTATTCAAAAGTGATCAAAAAATTCTAGCCATGGTTACCACCATTAGTGATATCCAATACTACTCCTTCCTCTTCTTTGTATCTCTCATCACAACCTTCCTAATCCGATCCATTCTCAGCAAACCCACCAAGGTAACCACGAATTCTCACCTTCTTCCTAGCCCACCAGCCCTCCCAATCATTGGTCATCTCCACCTTCTTGGTCCATCCTTATACAAATCCCTCCACAACCTATCTGCCAAATATGGCCCTCTTCTCTATCTCCGCTTTGGTGCATCACACTGCCTACTTGTTTCTTCAGCCTCTGTTGCTTCTGAAATATTCAAATCCCAAGACCTTGCCTTTGCTTCTAGGCCTAGATTTGCCTTTTCTGACAAGTTACTCTATGGAACTTCAGGGTTTGTCACTGCTCCATATGGTGATTACTGGAGGTTCATGAAGAAACTTTGTGTGACTGAACTTCTTGGCACCAAACAGCTTGAGCGTTCCCTCTTTGTTCGGCGTGAAGAAAAAGAGAGGTTGTTGAAGAGAATGTTGGAGAGTGCAAGGAAGAAAGATGATGTTGATGTGGGTGTTGAAGTGATGAAGTTCACAAATACTGTGACTTGCAGGATGGCCATGAGTACTAGTTGTTTGGAACAAGAAGGAGAGGCAGAAAAGATTAGAGATCTAGTGATGGAGTCCTTTAAGCTGGCTGCAAAGATGTGCTTTGGGGATGTGTTAGGGCCTTTCAAGAAATTGGGGTTTTGGGTGTTTGGGAAACAGGCTTTGGATTTGACTAGGAGGTATGATGAGTTATTGGAGAGGGTGTTGAAGGATCATGAAGTGAAAAGGAGCAAAAATGGGGGGGAGAGAGAAGATAAGGATTTGATGGATATACTCTTGGACGTTTGTCATGATGAGAAGGCCGAGGTTAAGATTACAAGAACCCATATCAAGGCCTTCTTTGTGGTAAGTTTCTCCCTCTTACTTCTCAATCTATTTATTTTTCATTATTTGATTATTATTATTATTATTATTTTTTTTTTTTTTTTTTTTTTTTTTTGAGAAAGAAATCTCACTCAAACATAATTTAAGTATCTAAGAGTGTAAAACTCTATTCTCAAGACTGAACCTTGGCCCTTCCCCCCACCCAAAAAAAATATAAGATAAGAATTTTACTTTACCTTAATCTAAGTGTATATGTGTGTGAAACTCTTTTCTAGAGAATTAAACCCTAGTATTTGCATTCCAACCCACAAAAACTTGGTACTTATGAATTAACCATCATGCCAAGAGTGTACAATAGTCCCAACCTATCTTTTTATTTTATTTTTTATTTTTTTGAAAGTTTAAACCTATGACGTCCGCTTCTGATAATAACTCTTTATCATCAAACCAAGACAACCAAGCGGGAATTGAATCTCAGATCTCTTGTTCAACCATCAGAGATTTTACCAATTGAGCTTACTGAAACCCACGTCCCATCCCATCTTTCAATATAGAGTAACAATGCCTTTGAATTAGCTTAATTAATTTGACTCCTCCCTTTTTTTTTATACAATTTTATTTTTAACAACTTTTAGGAATTTAGTAAATCAATAAAAAGTCAATTCAAACAAACATTAGTGTGAGTTTGGATCCACGTTGCGTTTCTGAGTTTGTGTTTTGCCTCTTCTTTTTTTCTTTTTTTTTCTTTTTTTTTCTCACACGTTTTCTGCTTTTTGGAGACAAAAATCACTGTTACGGCTACTGTTCATGAACGGTATCCATAATATTTGACTTTTCAGCCCACTGTGCACTGTTCATGGACCCACAAATTTCACTTTTCAACAATTTTTTCATTAAAAATGGGTCTCACGGTACTATTCACACATTTAAAAATTATTTTGCTACAATGTTTTTAATTTTCAGTTTTCAATTTCAGCAAATAAGTTCTACCCAATCGGACCCTATCCATTTGGATACCGCTGAAACTAAAAACTAAAAACTGAAAAACACTGTAATAGAATAATTTTTAAATATGTAAATTGTGCAGTAGGACCTATTTTTAATGAAAAAATTGCTGAAAAGTGATATTTGTGGATCTCATAAATAGTGAAAATGGGTTGAAAAAGTCAAAAGTTGCGACTACTGTTCATGAACAGTGCATGAACAGTAGCCACACAGTAAAAATGGTCTCTGAAAAACGTGTGAACAGTAAATCAAAAAAAAAAGTTGAAAACGTAGACGCGTGACGCAACACGCAATCCAAACGATACCTAAATGTCATTGTCACTTGTTTTTTATTTGTGTTAAAAAAAGTCTATACAGTGTTTAAAAGTTGAAGTTCAGTATTTATTGTTCTTACACTTATGTAGAGCCACATTAGCATAACATTTCAATCCATTTCGGTCTACTTCGACCTGTTCAATACAGCTCAATCCACTTCGGCCCATTTTGGTGCATTTATATAAGAATGAGAAAACACATATTTGAATTAAGAGTAATTATTCTAAATTTGAATTTATTAAAAAATATAGATCTTAAACTTGTTCCAAATTCTATTAAATTTTGAAATTGACAAAACTTAGATATAGAATATTGTTCCTTAGGTACCTTTCTTAAAAATCCGCTTCTATCTAAGTGAATATAACTAAACAAACGGTGTTAAAACACCATTCTTTTTTCTTTCTTTCTTTCTTTCCCTATTCCTATGAGGAAAGTTAGAAGAGCCAATTGCAAATCTCTCAAAACTGCTCCCAAACAATATCAGAAAATAAAATCTGGCTCTAGAAGGACAAGTTTGTAATGATCTTCTCCATTAATCCCGTTATTTTCATTGGAAGACTGGTTGATATGTTCATATATACTTTGTATCTTAGAACGATGACTTTTTAAATAATAAAAAGAAAAAATGAAGACCGTCATAACAATGGAAAAGGTTTCCTTAAAACTCTTCCTATATATTTTTATTGTATGAAAATTTTGAAAATGTAATTGTTAGATAACATGTTTTTTATATTCTTAATACACATGTCAAATTTCACAACAAATTGTAGGTAGTAATCTGCTATTGGTTCTATAATTTGACTCACCATTGATATTACTTTTGTTTCTTACCTATCAACAACATTATTACCTAGAATTTGTTATGAAAATATTGTGAATATAGCATTACTCTGAACAATTTCTTTTGAGTAATTTTAGGGATACAGAAATTTCACAATATTTCTAAATTAGCATAGCAAAAATTTTAATTAAAGATTGTGGTGAGCTCATGTGTGAGTTGGCATGTTAATTTAGGAATGTTGAAAAATTATTATAATATTTTGTTGTATTCATTGCATTACTGTTATATATATATATATATATATATATATATATATATGGGCTAATATTTGGGGTCTAATTAATACTCTTATAGATATAGCAATATTTCTATTGGTTAGAATTTGGAGGATTTTTTGCAATTGAATTAGTATATAAAACTTATGCTTATTAATGAAATTTCAATTAAAAACAAGTTTAACGGCTAAAGGAGTAGCTGGTTAGAGATGCCATCAGAACAAATTGATTCCTTCAAGGCTCCCAATTTGACCATAATTGAATTTTGCTGTTATGCCAGGATCTCTTCATTGCAGGCACTGGCACCTCAGCAGAGTCAATGCAGTGGGCAATAGCTGAGCTCATTAATCATCCTAGTGTCTTCAACAAGGTTAGAGAGGAAATAGAATCAATTGTGGGAAAGACTAGACTAGTTGAAGAGTCAGATATCCCAAATCTCCCTTACTTGCAAGCAGTTGTAAAGGAAACACTAAGACTACACCCACCAGGCCCTGTCACAACAAGAGAATGCCGCCAAAATTGCAAAATCAATGGCTATGATATACCAGAAAAAATTGCAGTGGCAATTAATCTTTATGCCATTATGAGGGATCCAGACTCCTGGGATGATCCTAACGAGTTCTGCCCGGAAAGGTTTTTGGTTTCACTCAATGAGCAAGAGAAACTAGACCAATGTCAAGTTGAAGGAAAGGGACAAACCTTCAATTTTGTACCATTTGGGGCAGGAAGGAGAGGGTGTCCAGGAACAGCATTGGCATTTAGTATGATACATACCGCAGTTGCAGCATTGGTTCAATGCTTTGATTTGAAGGTTAGTGGAGAAGAATATGGAACTAAGGTTGATATGCAACCTGGACCAGGCATGTCATTGAGCATGGCTCGCCGACTTATAGTTCGCCCTATTGTTCACTTCAATCCATTTACTACTTCTATATAATCATATAAGCATAAAAAAATTGCCCATGTTATGTATGTATGTCCAATAAACTAGGCATTTGGTTCTTTACTCAACATCGTATCTGCAACTATCTTTCTATGTCAAGCACCAGTTGGTGATGTAGGTCATTAATTTTGTATGACATGATACTTTAATATTATGATGTGTTTCTAAATAGGAAAATGTTAACAAGTACTGTACAGCACTTGTTAATAATCTATTTTAAGAAAGTTTCTTATGGGAAATGAAAAAAGCTGTCAAAATATTAATTACTTTTTTTTCATTTCTCATAAAAACTTTCTTTAAATAAATTATTAACAAGTGCTGTACAGCACCCGTTAACAGTACCCTTCTAAATAACATGTTTCGTTGTGGAATGTTGTTCTCGACATGGAGAGGTTGATGTTCATCATGATATAGAATTATTATCAACTCTTTAGATTCTCAATAACATTAATACCTACTTTTGCTTCGCTACTCAAAGTGAAACAAAATGAATTGTTTGTGCCAAAGAAGGTATATGGGTTTCGAATTTCACTTACACCAAAAAAAAAAAAAATGTAGTACCCTCTTGACTTTATGGTAAAGAGAAAATTATATGGGGTGTATGACATAGATTTCAAATTTTATTATTTATATGTAATTTCAAGTGATGAAAGCATTTTACTTTCTCATTTTGCAAGTTGACATTCTTTTATGTAGTATGCACATAAATAGTATAACTCATTAATCCAAACGACTAACCCATAAACCAAAATTTTAAATTGTTAAACAATTGTAAGCTTAATCATTTAATCAAACACTGTATTGATATCGTGGGTTCTAGTTAACTTAACTGGTAAAGTCTCTGATGGTTGAATAAGAGATCTAGAGTTCAATCCCTGCTTACACCAAAAACCAATTGGTGTCTTGGTCTGATGATATAGAGCATCATCAGAAGCGAACGTCATAAGTTAAAACTTTCTCAAAAAAAAAAAAATATTGTATTGATATCAACCATTCAGCACTACAACTAATAAGATCTTATATTTTGCATGGACAATTGAGTAGTCGACTTCTGTTGGGAAAAGCCTCATCGGTAATACTATATTGCCAACAAGGCTGTCGCTAACACTTATTTTTTACAGCAAAACTCTATCGTAAATACTTGATAATTGATGTCGCAAATTCAACTTCATACGAAGTTGGAGGACCAAATAAAATTTGCGACAAACTTAGGCCGCCATTAATGTTTTTTTTTTTTTTTTGACGATGAAAAGTCATCATAAATACTTGCCTTGTTGTCGAAAATAGAACTTCAAACGAGGAAGTTGGATGACCAAATGCCTTTTGCGATCAACAATGACCATTGTTAATTTATTTTTTCGATGACTAAAAGCCATCGTAAATACCTAGTTTTTCATCGAAAATATGACATCAATGCAACCAATTACTTTTTTTTTTTATGAAGTGTAACCTTTTTTAAAAACCACTTATCTCGTCACTAATACATTATTTGCAACAAAGTAGATCTGTTGAAAAAAAATTATGTTATTTTTATTTATTTGAAAGTATCAAATATTTCTATATATAGAATAATTAATATATAATTACAAACACAAATTCATAATTTTTCATAAAAGTTTCTCCATTCAAATTACAAACACAAATCCATAATTGTTCAAAACTAATAAGTGCATTAAAAATGAAAATATTAAAAGGTCTAGAAAATAGCACGTTTTTCAATACTACACATTGGTTGTATTATATCCTTTACTAAACTTGAAAGTATAAATATTGGAAGATCAATTATCATCTGAGTCAATGCCCTCCATCTAAGAGTCATCTTCTTCCTCATAGTTATCTCGTGTCATTATTTACATTGTGATCTCCTCCTCTAGTGTTGGTTTGCAATATTTTAGATTAAACTGAATAAATATACAAGAACAATATAGTGCTCTTGTTAATGAGAACTTTAAAGAATACATTTGTCACCAATAACAACATTAATAGTACATCCCCATCACCCTTAACAATAGATCCATCACCACAAGTCACATGAAATCATCATATATGTACCAATAATAGCAATTAATTGAAAATTATAATGATCAAATTTATCACTTATTTCGACAATCTAAATAAAATAGCAAAAAAAATTTATGTTAGAAAATATATGTGTAGTAGTTGCTTGCATATAATTAAAGCCCGTCGATTTCAAAACATTTCTTATAATAAAAGGTATCACCTCTTTCAATTGATTGATTGTTCCCTCCAATAATCATTTATCATATCATAAGTTTGTAGAAAATATTGGAAAAAAGTTTAGAACTTTAGTATTTTCCATTTTTAATATAAATATAAATAAAATAATAAAACTTCAGAGATTGTTAAAGTTCATAAGCCTTATATATATATATATATATATATATATATATATTTATATAACTAATAGCCGAAACATTTGACTTTTTGTTGATCACTCCTTATTTATTGCACCAAATGGCTACATAAATTAATACCACGTATATGTTTAAAAACACCGAACAGTTGTGATTTTTCATTTTCAATAGGCATCCTTTTGGTTAGTAGGCACATTTTTGACCAACAGGCACGTTTTCGGCTTATAGGCACATTTTCGGTCAATAGGCACCTTTAGACTTTTTGTTAACCATTCCTTATTATGCCATATGACTACATAAATTAATCTATATCCATATCTATATCTATATCTATCTAATAACTAATAGTCGAAACGTTTAACTTTTTGTTAACCACTCCTCATTGCGCCACATGGCTACATAAATTAATGTCACATTTACATTGAAAAGCATCAAATCATTGTGCCTTTTCATTTGAAGGAACAAGATAAACATTTCAATGATAGTTTAATTTCACTTTTCAATATCAATGTGTTTAGTGGCCTATAGTAAATTAGAGACACAGTGTTCTCTCTCTTGGGTAGTAGTTACAAAATAGCAACGTTCCAGATAAATTTTATAACATATAAAAATTGTTCATATCCCCCTTCATTATTTTAGACATACACAAACTCTTTCTCTCTCTCTTAAATCTAACATTATAACATTTCATGTTTCCTACTCAATTCCCTCTCAATTCCCTCCTCTACATCCTAATATCTCCACCACCGCCTTTTTCCATTTCCATTTCCATTTCCAATCATGGTGTTTTCAACTTACTGGTATTGGTCATGTTCTCTCTGTTCAGCAGGCTGCAAAAATGGAAGTTGGAACTTTTTTGCTTAGTGGGAGACAATACGGTGTGTTAGATTTTGCTCCTCATACTCTGCTTTGCTTTTTTGTTTAATCATTTTATTTTATTTTTTGGATATGGATTCACATTAGAGAGATCGAATGTTAAAGATGATTACAATTACATTGTATGGATTCTGATGTTAAGTTTGTCTCATAATTTCACTATATCAGTTATGCTTATATACCGCACTAATTGCATTGGCAATAATCAATATTAGTTAGGTTTCATCAATTCCATCTGGAGTTTGACCCGAAGCAAATGTGGGAATGTGTCATGTAGGTAAAGCATCGCATGGGTTTTTGAAGGGCAATTTGTGATATTAAGATGAAATGGTGCAATTTGTCATCAATTCACAAGTAAAGCCAATTAACAAATTTTTAAACTTTCTAAGAAAAATTGTAGTCCCACGTTTAAAAGAACTTCTACTGTTATGAAAAAAAAAATTATATTCACCATTTTTCATGATTAACATATTGACCTTACTAAAAATTTATCTGTCAAAAATAGAGGTTAGTGACTCTTATATCATTTTTTTCCCTAAAAGGAATGAAAGCTATAATTGTTAGTGCTTTAAAATGGTGTTGTTCATCTTTACGGAATCAGATCTCATACGATTAATAAAATATATGTTTCATTTACTTTGTTCTATGTTGTTTTAGATTTTATTTCATTTTAATTTCAATTCTGTCATAGGAGACTTAAATTGACACGCAACATATAGTATATTATTAATATCATCTCCTATATCTAGCATTTTATGCATTTGTTATGCATTAAGAGCAATTTTGGAGAAGACCCACAGGTTTCTTGTATTTTTAAGAAAAATAAAAGAGAAGAAGTTGAGAAGAAATTACCAAATGAAGAAATCATTTAGTATTATTGTTGCGACCGTTGGTGTGGCTTGATTTCTAGATCTTTTCACTATTTAACAAAATAAAAATGACTTACAAATAGAAATTTTGGAGAAGACTTATAGGTTTCTTGTATTTCTAAGAAAGATGAAAGAAAAGAAGCTGAGAATAAGTTACCAAATGAGTATGAACCACTATTTATATCTAAAGGATTATAACCCTTCAACAGGTACATTTTCATTCAATATGCACATTTTCAGTGAATAGACATATTTTCATTCAATAGGGCACCTTTTCGTTCAACCTTTTTATTCAATAGGCACATTTTCAGTCAAGAGGCATCTTATTGTTCAATAGGCACCTTTAATATATATCCAATATGAAAGGTTATGACCTTTCAATAGGTATCTTTAGGTATATCCAATTTGGATGATTATGACATTTCAATAAGCACCTTTTAGATGTGGCTTTCAGGTTTTTATTTTTCTCCATTTACCTGCTTTGTTTGTTCCACGTGCTTGGTCATGTGAAAAAGAACTTATCACTAAGTCAGGTAGAGGTTTACTTGAAATAGGCAAAGTATTATCCACCAAATTTTCCTTATACACAATTGGTACGCTGATCCAACTGTCATCATTTTTTTTTGGTATCGTGCTCTATCCCAAGAGCATCAGTGTGTACCATGATTTTAGGATTTCTTTCGTTAATCTCTGAAGTACACGAAAGCTGAGAATCATACCCATCCAATCTCGGAACAATAGCAAGTTCTTTATCCACAATTTCTGTAACCGTGACAGCAGTTGTAGAATTACCGTTAGAGGTCCCAGGTTCTGTAACCGTAGCAGCAATTAAAGTATTGCTGTGTAAAACTCCAGGTTCTGAATTTGACTGCGGCGGATTTTTATCCCAGCAAATATCCTCCTTCATGTTTCTCCTGGGTGGGCTAGGTGTCCTTCGTCCCCTTACTTCCTTTTGCCAACAAAAACCTGCTCTTAGCCAATCACCATATGGGCTTTCACCATATGGGGTTTCCTTGCCCTCACCAATTCTGGACACAGTATAAACTTTTGCTTCATGTCCTAAAAGACCACAATTGAAACAGAGCCCAAGAAGACGTTCATATTGAAAAGCTACCCATACTTTATCACCCTCGGGACTAATAACAGGAGCCCCTCTTCGAATAGGTATATCTATTGGCATCTCAACTCGTATTCGAAGAAAACGGGCTTGTTCAAATGAAATAGCTTTACAGTCTATGTCAAAAACACGGCCAATGCCACTACCAATATCCCTAACCACCTCTACATTAATTAAATCAAAAGGTAGTCCCCATACCTGAACCCATATAGGGATATGCAGAAACTGGACTGAAAATGTCGTCATCCCTTTTTCCGAACG
Organism: Lithocarpus polystachyus; assembly: GCA_033629205.1. Taxonomy (NCBI): domain Eukaryota; kingdom Viridiplantae; phylum Streptophyta; class Magnoliopsida; order Fagales; family Fagaceae; genus Lithocarpus; species Lithocarpus polystachyus. Next base: position 5,240,895 of record CM066165.1, read on the forward strand.
TCTAAGAAGTAGTACATGATTATCAAAACTCCATGGCCCATTGTTGACAACCCATTATAATTGGCTTTCCATAGCAAACTTAAACTAAATAAGCCCATCTCCAACATTAGTAATCTTCAGATCCTGACCAAACTTCCAAACAAACCTTAAAAGGTTCTTTGCCGCACGAAGATTAATGGGTTTTGCTATAAAGAAACGGCCAATAAGACTGAGGTTGCACTTCTCTAGAATCTTTTCATGGTGATCTGAACGAACTGTAATAACCTCTCCCTCCTCAGATGTTAAATTGATGCGTTGTAATCTCTTAATGAAATCTGAGTTCATAATGGACAAGGAAAACACTAAGGACAAAGATACAAAGAAAGCACTAAGGACAAGAAAAAACTTTGAGACAAATAGGTAGAGTAAGAGAAAATAAAAAAGTCTAAACAAAATTATGGCCTCACACTTCACTAAATTTTTCACTAAGTAGATCTACTGAGCACAATAAATATCTTAAGTTGGAACTGCTGGGTGCTTGGGAGCCTCTGTGTAGGAATTGTTCTCTCTAATCTAGTGAGGGAAAAAGCTCCCAAAATTTTGTTTCTTATGGAGACAAAACAAACGGTAGAGGAGATCAGGAAATTCAAGCTGACTTACACGATCATTCAATGCTTGCAATCCCTTATGTTCAAAGAGCTGGTGGTCTAGCCATGCAATGGAAAGAAGAAGTTGATTTACATATTCAAACTTACTTTCTCAATCACATAGATGCACATATTATGAATGATCCGAATCTGCCATGGAGACTTACTGGCTTTTATGGTAGACCAGAGGAACACTGAAAACATGAATCTTGAGAATACTTGCGACATCTAGGATCAAGAAGATCTCTCCCATGGGTATGTATTAGGGACTAGAATGCAATACTAAATTCTGATGAGAAGCAAGGTCGAATCCCTAAACCCAATCATTGCATGGAAGAATTTTGGAGTGTTCTACTCTATTGTGGTTTGGTTGATCTCGAATTTCAAGGAAATAGGTTCACATGAAGAAATGGTTGGCATGGAGATACTTTTGTTCAAGAAATATTGGGTCGAGCTTGTGCTACAATTGAATGGAGGGAGCTATTTCTACATAGTAAAGTAGTCCATCTTCAAGCTTCTTACTCAGATCATGACCCTATAATGCTCACAACTCAGGTTGATGTATATGCAGCCCGCCGGAAAAACATCCCCAAACAGTTTGAAGAAAAATGGGCATCTCACTCAGATTGTGAAGCAGTTATTCTTGAAAGTTGGAATGGTGAAATACCCATGGGTAGTCCAATGTATAGATTGTTCGAAAATATTAAGAAGTGCAGGATGGCATTGGAGGGGTGGAGTAGAAACATGGGCAATTCAAAGACACAACTTGATGAGAAAAAAACAGAATTAGAGAGACTCACTGCATTAAACAGTGCTGAAAATATTGATGCAACCAAGAATGTAAAGGATGAGATAAATGCCTTACTATTTCAAGAAGAGGTCTTTTGGAGGCAGAGGTCTAGATCAATCTGGTTACCTGTTAGGGATAAGAATACCAAGTATTTTCATCAGAGAGCAAGTCAGAGGCGTAGGAAAAACCATATTTCAGGATTTATGGATGAATTTGGCCGATGGTGCACTTCTGAAAGTGATATTGTATGGGTGGCTTAGATTTATTTTCAAAATCTATTCACCTCTGCTAGTTCGAATGCTATGGAAACTGTAATGGACTTAGTAGATAAAAGTGGTCACCCCTGACATGAACAACACGCTTCTTCTACCTTACACATCAAATGAGGTTAAATAGGCTTTATTTCACATGCATCCTTCCAAATCACCTAGACCTGATGGTATGTCCTCTTTCTTTTTCCAAAAATACTAGCATATAGTTGGTAGAGATGTAACTGATGCAGTGTCATCTGTTCTTAATTCTGGCCACATGCTACATAAGATGAACTATACCCATATTGTTCTTATACCAAAAAAAAAAAAAATGACCCTAAAATTGTCCTTGATTATCGTCCTATTAGCCTTGGCAATGTTGTATCTAGAATTGTTTCCAAAGTTTTAGCCAATCGGCTTAAAACTATTCTGCCTAATGTTATATCTGACTCATAGAGTGTTTTTGCTCCAAACTAGTTAATTACTGATAACACTACTGTAGCGTTTGAAGTATTACATAGGATGAGGAATAAAAGAACAGGAAAAAAGGGAAAATGGCTATTAAATCGGATATCAGCAAGGCTTAAGATCGTGTTGAATGGGATTTCTTTCGACTGCTGAAATTGGGCATTGATGCTAGATGGGTCAACCTAGCAATGTAGATAGTTTGTAATGCATCATACTTTGTGCTTATTAATGGAGAACCTCAAGGGTACATTACATGGAGATCCATTATCCCCATACTTGTTTCTTTTATATGCAAAAGGTCTCCCTTCATTGATTAGAAAGGCAGTGCAATCACAAAGCTTGCATGGTGTTTTATCATGTGCAAATGGAGTATGTATCTCTCACGTTTTATTTGCTGATGATAGTTTTATTTTCTACCAAGCAACTAGGGAGGAATGTCAACATCTCATGAATCTGCTTGGGTGTTATGAATCGGCTTTAGGCCAAGCCATAAATAGACAGAAAACATCTATCTTTTTCAGTAGAAACACAAAAGTTGAAGTTAAGCAGGATATACAGAATTTGTTGGGTGGCAGAATTATGGAGGATTATGAGAAATATCTTGGGTTACCTATGATTTGGGGGGAAATCAAAAGTAAACACTTTTAAGGATCTTAGAGAGAAAATTACAAAAAGAGTGTTAGGGTGGAAGGAAAAATATATTTCCAAAGCAGGATGTGAGGTCCTAATCAAAACAGTTGCACAAGCTATTCCCACATACTCCATGAGTATTTTCAAAATCCCAAAGGCTCTTTGTGATTCTATAAATTCTATTTTAGCAAAATATTGGTGGGGTCAAACCAAAGATGAGAAGAAAATTCACTGGATTAATTGGAAGAAATTATGTACTCCAAAGGATAGAGGAGGTAAGGGATTTAGAGATATCCAAGCTTTTAATTTAGCCATGCTCGCTAAACTAGCTTGGAGGTTGATTTACGATACTCACTTTTTATTGTATCAGGTGTATAAGTCAAAATATTTCCCAAATTGTTCTTTTATGGATGCAGAAGTTAGCAACTCATCTTATGTTTGGCAAAGCTTATTGGCAACATGGGATGTCATCTTTGAAGGATCAAAATGGAAGGTGGGAGGTGGGAGCCGTATAAAAGCTTCCACTCACAAATGGTTGTCGCACAAACCAATTTTCCTGGGGGAAGGTCGGCCAAATTTGTATGTGAAGGAACTGATTAATAGTGTCTCTGGCAATGGGATAGGGAGAAATTTTTTGATCTTTTTGCTCACAAGACATGTATGGAGATTTTGCAAATTGCTTTGTTGAATGTATCAGTATGTGATAAGTTGGTTTGGAAGGAGAATCAGTCCCAAACTTTCACTGTCAAATCCACATTTTAGATTGCCCAGCTTTTGAAGAATCAGTCACGGGTTGAACATTCAAGAGTGGGATCTCAGCATAAAATTTGGAAAAAAACCTGGTCTTTGAATGTACCCCCAAAGGTTCGAACATTTATTTGGCGAGCATGTTCAAATATCCTTCCTACTAGAGCCATTTTACATCATGGTAAGATACATATTGATCCGCGGTGTGAATTTTGCTACCAGAAAACTGAGTCAATTGCTCATATTTTGTGGGAATGCCTGTTTGCAAGGAATGTGTGGGCTTTATGTAGAGAAAGGATCCAAAAACTGTCTAATAATGTTCATGATTTTTTCTGGTTGTTCTGATACTTGATAGATAAGCTTCCACAATTGGATCTAGAAAAAAGGGTTGTCATTGCGTGGGCTATATGGAATGCTAGAAACATATTTTATTTTGTAGGGATGGCAATTTATATCCGACTCGTGGATACCCGGCCCGGCCCGACCCTAATGGGCCGGATTTTACCCAGCCCGATAAAAAATAAGGTCGAGTATGGGTTTTTTAAAAAAAAAAAACCAAACCAAATCTGGGTCGGGTCTGGGTTTTATCAAAAACCCGGCCCAAACCCAAACCCGGACCTGGACCCGGTTACTCTGAAATTACAAAAAAAACCCCATATATATAATTGTAAACCACTAAACCCTAACATCTATCTCTTATTTTAGCTCACACCTCACACACTCACTCTTAAGATCACACACTCAAGAGCACTCTACCACTCATTCTCAATCTCACAGCTCACACATTCACTCTCAAGCACCACCGCAACGCCGCCCAAGCCCTCTGCTTCTAACCGTCGATCCCGTCCCCATCTATCACCACCGATCTATTCTCTACTATCCCATCCCCACTTGATGCCACCACAAGCCACCGCCGCGAGCCACCATCTGAGGCAATTTCGTCTCTTTCTCTCACTCAATAGCCAGCACAGGTTGAGCCTCCATGGCTGAACCTAAGCACTCTTCCCTCTATCTCTAGATCTAAAACCCAAGGCCGAAGACCTCAAGCTCTCTCTCTCTGATCTCCAACTCAGGGCCAAGACTTTCTTCTCTCTCCATTTCTATTTTTATCTTCTTCTTTATATTTATTTTTTGTTTGATCCGAAATCTCCTCCGTTGGTTTGGTTATTTCTGGGTTTGAGGATTGAAAAATGGGATTTTTTTTTTTTCTGGGTGTGGCTGTGGAGATTTGAAAAGAAGGGATTTTTGGAATTTGGTTGTTTTGCCGTGGGTTTGGGGCTTGTTTCAAAAAACAGGGCGGGTCTGGGCCCTGTAAAAAAAAAAACCCGTTTAATAATCGGGTCGGGTCCGGGTATGCAAAAACTTGGCCCGAACCTGACCCGTTGTCATTCCTATTATTTTGAGAGGTTCCAAGTACAGTCCAAGTATATACATGATGGAGCTATCGATTTATTGGAGGAGTATCAGAGGTTGGCTGCTTCATAAGTATGCTCTTCATGGTTGCTGCATAAATATGCTACTAATAGAAAGAGGTTACAGGTACATCCCAAGTTTATACATGATGGAGCTACTTGGTCTATTGGAGGAGTATCTGAGGCTGGCTGCTGCACAAAGGATGCCTACTGCACAGACATGTTGTTCATGGTTGCTGCATAAATATGCTATTCATGTTGTTTTCTTTTAATTGTTTTTCAGCATATGATTATTTATGGCCTTGGATGGCCTCTCTTTCCTTGTCTTTGTAATTGCAATTTCCCTAGATTTTGTTAGAACATTGTTTTATGTTTTGTTTGTATATTTCTATATAAAGTTCTATCTTTTATCTCAAAAAAAAAAAAAAAAAGCACCTTTTGGTGTGTGTGTGTATATATATATTTATAACTTATATATATATATATATATTACAACTTATCTTGTATATACCTATATATATATATATATAGCACAAACTAAATTAGAGGTACAACATTATTGTTAGGTTCTAAAAGTTTAGAATAATTGGCAAATCGTGAGCACACAAGAACATACAAGCTGCAGAAAGAAGATTTCAGAATCTGCCTGGTTCGATCGATCGAAAGATAGGCTCGATCGATCGAAAGACAGGCTCGATCGATCGAGAATCGTATCTGCAGAATTTTAAGTTGGCCCAAACAGCAGTTCTAGCCCATTAAGGATTAGGGTTTCAGATCTACTTCTCCCACTATATAAAGGAAACCCTAAGCACGTTTTTTATAAGGCTTTTTAGAGAGAGAAGAGTGTGTCTCTTTTGTATTTAGGGTTTTGTTCCTAAAACCTCTCTTATTATTTCTACCGGGGTTGTTCCTTGAAGAATCTCAAGATCCGGTATTGTTGAAGTTGCTGCCTTCTCTAGTCATCAAAGGTGCTGATGATCTAAACCTTCAAGGGTGGTCTTGGAGTTACAAATAGGAGAGTTTGTGTTGCTATACCTTTGAGTGGAGTCTCAAAGTCACAAACGGTGGTGTTTGTGTTTTGCAAAGATTAAAGAAAGAAGGAGTCCGTGGATCTCGGAGCTATCATGGGGTCGTGGTAGTAAGTTTCCTACACTGGGTAGCAATAGGATGTTAGTGGTCTAAGTCTTATTGTGTAAACTTCGATTCTTTCATAGTGGATTTGCTATTTTACCTTGAGGATAGCTAGGTTAAATCCTCCCCAGGTTTTTTACCAGTTTGGTTTTCCTGGGTCATCATATCGTTGTGTTATTTATTTTTCTGCTGCTTTACTTGATATGATTGATATTGCTTTAACCTAGATCTGAATAATAAACCTAAGTATTCACTTGGTTAAATTAATTAGGTTAAACAATCTAGTTTACAGGGGTCTAAACGAACTGACAATTATATCTCTTATTCTTTCCCACAAAAACTAATATATAAAACAACATTGCTTTCCCCCTCCCCCCCCCCCCCCCCCCTGAAAATCATCTAGTACGTAGCTATTTTCGTGCATCGCACGGATTAGCGACTAGTCTATATCTATATATATATATAAGCTAAAGCGTAGCATTTATTATTGCTACGTTCCTGTTAAGCCACCTCATCCGCCACGTCATCGACCACACCATTAGTCTTTTTAATATTTATTTTTACCTTTAATTTTTTTTTACAATATTAAATATAAAATAATATTGACTTTACAAATTCATTTTAAGCGGTTTTAACTTTACATATTCATCTACTTTAATTTGATGTTATAACTAAATAATAAATCAATGAAAAATCAAAACAAAAATGTTACCTATATATATATATTCTCTTTGGTGGTTTTAGCTTGAAATATTATTTTGTCTATTTATCTTTCTTTATTTTGACTCTTCTTATTCCCTACCTTTTATTATAAATTTGTCACTCTCTCCTATTCTTTGCATATTTTTCCAATACGAAAAAGGTTCTCTCTCTCTCTCTCTCTCTCTCAATTTTTTTTCATTTTTTTGTTGAAATTTTTTATTTTTCTTGTATCTCTACCTTAGATTGATGAATATTATTGACTAATTCATATGTGTTCCTTGATGCAAGTATTTTTTTTTATCATTTTTTTTACAACACTAAATACTTTTAATGAATGGTGTTTGTTGTTGATCTTATTTAAGGAATATCATATTATAATATGACAAATTTTGTGTTGTTTTTAGGTTTTAATTTATTTGAAAAACTACAAAATAGTTTGGACAAGCTAATGAGGAAAAGTTAGTGCAGTTGAAGACAATGGTCTTTGTGCAGTTTATTTTGATTGTTTGTAAATATTTTGTTTAACAAATTAGTAGTGAATTGTTATGTCTTTGTTATATGATGTTCTTAGATGTTTGAGTAATTGTTTTAAGTGTTTATGAATATTTTGTATTATTCTTCATCTTCCTTATCTTATAAGTGTATTCTTTGAGACTTTTAAGAAAAAATATTCAATATTGTGCTTAAAATTATTATTTATCTATTCATTTTCACATGTTGGATTAGATGTTCCAATAGATTATAACAGCATTAACACAATACTTCTTCTTTTGCAAAAAAAATTCTCTACTTTTTTCCCCTTTGGAATTGTATCAGTGGTTTTTTTAAAAGGAAAAAGAGTTACAATTTTTTTCCCTTTCTTTTTTATATTTTTAATTGTAGTTTTGATGAGTTTTATTAATTTTTTAGATATATTTATTGGTGTTTTTGATTGTATTGTAGAAAAAATTAGGTTTGAAAAAGTTGTTTAAAACTAAAAGAATAATTTCCAAATTATATATACTTTTTAATGATATACAAAATATTATAAATTAATTGTATTAAAAAATTAATATTTTCACTAACTTACCTTTGAATTCTTGAGAAAAAAATGTATTGTTTTTATTTTAGTACAACAGATATTCTATACATTATATTTTTTGATTGTTACTATAATAAATGAAAATACGATTATGAATTACAATACTATTTATTAAATTAGTACAAATTGAAAAGAAAAAAAAATTAATGAGACTATCCTAAAAATATTATCACGCGCAACGCGCGGGATCCGCGACTAATAATAACTAATAGCCAAAACGTTTGACTTTAGTTGACTACATCTCATTGCAGCATGTGACTATATAAATTACTGTCATGTCTACATTTTTAAAACACCGAAACATCCGAAAAATTGTACTTTTCCATAGTCGGTGTTCAATTGTGTCCCTCTTAGGTGGTAGTTACAAAATAAAAAACATAAAAATATCTTATAAAAAAATAAAAAATAAAAAAGTAAATAACAAACAAACATTTCCTTAAAATTGGGACTAATTAGTAATAATGCCATATCTAATTTAAAAAAAAAACTTTTTTTTTTTGTTTTGTTTTTTTCCTAAGAACGTTTATATAAACCCATACAAACATTGAACCATTACACTTTCAATTCGGGTCCGTTTGATTCTGAGGATGGAAAAGTGAGAAGATAGAAAATAGAGAGATGGTGGAAAAGTGGGAGGATAGAAAAAATTTTAGTTTTCCTCATTTGTGTTTGGTTGGAAGGGTGGAAAAGTGGAGAAATGTAAATTTTTTTTGTTTAGTTGGAAAGAGAAATAGAAGGATAGAAAATGGTATTTGTAAAAATTTACTCATATGTCCTTATTAAAAATATTGCTCAATTAAGAAAAAAAAAAGGCAAACAACCAACCAAAAAAATGCAATCATCCAAAGTTTATTAAAAATGAAAATTCATGTCCAATAAAAAATGAGAAATAAATTTTAAAAATTAAAAAGAAAAAAGAAAAAACGTCCAAAAAAAAAAAAGCACTGTATGGTACTATAGTGAATCACGGATTCATGCACATCATCATATTTAAGGGGAAAAAAAAATCAGCGTCTAGTGAAACCCAAAAAAAAAAAAAAAAAATGGTAGGCAAGCCACATTTATTACGGCCAAGTTGAGGTTGCCAAAAAAAAAATAATAATAATAATAATAATAAGAGAATGTAGGCAATTTTGTCTAAATATTTTTGTCCACTTTTCACTCTTATTTTCTCTCCAATTTGGAGAGATTGGGTTTTGGAGAGGGAGGATAAAAAATTTATAGACCCACCAAAATCTCTCCCCATTTGGGGTGTCCTAACGAAACTTTTCAATTTTCACTATTAAAAAAAGGAAAATGTTAATGAGTGCCTTAAGGGCACTCATTAAGAATTTATTTAAAGAAAGTTTTTATTTCACTTTTATGAGAAATGAAAAAAGCTATTAAAATATTAATTACTTTTTTTATTTTCTATACAAACTTTCTTTAAATGAATTCTTAACGAATATTCAGCCCTCGTTAGCATTTATCTTAAAAATAAATAAATAAACGGACATATACACAAAGAGAATTGGAGACGGAGAAATCTGATAAGATGCATTGAGATTTGAAAGGAGAAATCTGAGCCCCTTCACTATAGTTGGACTGGGCTTCCTCCATCTTCCGGTTCCACACCGGTACTAACTTTTAATATCGTTTTGTCTCTTGGTAGCTATAAATTTTGCCTGTTACATAATCCTTTCCACTGAAAACCAAAAACCCATCTTTCTTCTCCCTCTCTCTCTCTCTCTCTCTCTCTCTCTCTACTTTATTAGTTTATTTTCTGCAACAACTTGAGATAAAATCTCCATACCAGTTTTTCACTATTTGTAAGCAAAGCCCCAAAGCAAAAAAATTTGGAGGCCATCACCTACTTTCAAGCAACATCGATCCCACCACCATAATACCACCGGCACCACATCTGTAAAGGTATTTTCTTATGTACAAAAACTTTTTAATTAATTATGATTTAGGTTTGGTTATAAAAATTTATAATTGGTTTGAGAGAGTTAGAAAGACTTTGTATTTTATCGTAGAGAAGTAAATCATGAGTGGGAGTTGAAATTGGGTGTTTGTTTGTTTTGAACTATATTCACTTTTACACGTTGGAGGCATGTGTTATCTCCTCCCTCAATCTATCTGAAGAGAACCAAATTTAAAGCTAGAATGTGAGTTTAAATATCATGTTTTTGATGAATTTGGGGATACCCAAATTTATTTTTATTTTTTATGGATGACCAAGTTTGTGATTTTTTAGGCGCTTTTCTGGGTTTTGCATGTTGGATTATATTCTCATAATTTTAATTGAGCATCTGTTTGGTTATTGAGGAATAAAAAACAATGAAGAAAAAGTGATTGGAAGCACAATAAATTGTGAAGGGTTTTATTTTTAGATATGTTGGTGAATTGTGAGTTTTGCTTTGTTAATTTGCAAATTGAGGATTTCTTTATAGTTTTTGGTAGACATTTTTATAGGGAGAGATTTAACAAAGCAATGAATTATACCTTTGCTGTTATTTTTTTTTTCTTTCTAATACACGTTTTCTTTATGTTTTTTCTACTAAGATATATCTATGGTTTTCTATTTTAATTTCATTGCTCATCTTTTTTACAAATTTTTGAATCCAACTGATTTTGGGAACACATTGGACACCGCCATTCATATGGGAAGAACACCTTCATTCATAACAGGTACTTGCAGTTCTTTGTTTGGCCCATTTTACCGTATAATAATGTTTGGAATTGTTCTGATTCCACTATTACTCTTTTGGGATAATATATAAAATTTGATTTTTTTTTTGACACATGAATATTGATATAGGGAAAAAAATAAAAGAGGAAATTATTGGCCCAATGAATGAGGAAGAACAGGCAAAGGAGAGCTGAGGCATTGCAAAGCCAGTTTATGGATAAGCATCTTACTTTGATTGGTAACTTAGTGCTTCCTTTGTTTACTGCGTAATCTTTATTTTTCACGAATTTATTGTTTCATTGATATTTTAAACTATATCTGTTTCTTTTTTATTTGTCTTTGGTGTTTGGATCATGTTTCAAGAAGTGGACCAATACCATTGTTTCATGATGCCATTGTTGACGTTGTTAATTTATGTAGTTTTAGTTTATATTTCTGGGTGTTAACTATAATAGAATTTTCAGGTGAAGACTGTGTGCTTTTTTATTAAAATATTTACTCTATTTTTTTCCCTTAAAATTTTGATTGAGATGGTAGTACATTCAAAACATGTGTAATTTCTTCATCATCATTTTTTCCTGTAAAGTTTGATTTTTTTTTTTTTTCATCACCACCATTATCAATTCATCAATATTTTTAATGAAAGTTGAGTGTTTGATTTTGTGTATGTGTATACTGTTTCTCTTTGCTTTTAGTTCCAACAAACACGGTTTTGGTTTCAGGCTATAAATCTCATGTGGGGATTTCCAATTTAGGCTCATTCCCTCACCAATTCAACCTCCAGGCTTATTGTCACAATTTTTCAATGATGCACAATTAGTGCTTTAAATTTAGCTTATATATAAGCCACCCCATAATTTTGAAGCCCATATTTAAGCCTAACAAAGTATGAATAGAGTAGAGTGCAAAATTGACTTTACAAGCTGACCAACTTAAAACAATTTTAATAGGGATTGAAGTTTAGAATTTGCTCTAAGAGTTGGTTCTAATAGCTTGATTTTGTAGATATTAGACATGACTCTTGAAGTATGTAATTGGCTCTTTACGGATAATCAATTTAAGGATCTATTTAATTGTATCACAAGAAAATAAGGTCTCAAAATTTTCTACTTCATTGCTTTAAAAAAATAAATAAATAATTGTTGTCATTCCTTTGTACCCAATAAGTATGCATTGCTTACTAGATCATATGAGAAAAAAAAAAATTAAAAAGAAGAAGAAGAGTGATGACCAGTCTTTATGTTCCATTCAAAAAGGTTCAGCTCTTTTAGAGCTTCAACGGCTTTAACACCTTGCCAAAATGTGTTGTTTCAACGTAACCCCCGAGTGGTCCAAATTGCATCTTATTATTTTAAGCTTACTATCACATTCTTCAATTTGAATAGTTTTCTTGGAACGCATTTTGTCAATTCTAGCAATTTATCTAGGTAGGCACTCTTCTTCTCTATTTCTAGTCTACTTATGAATTTCTATCTTTATATTCTTTTGTGCAATTTCTATCTCTATTCAACCGATGAATTTCTTTCTTTATATTATTTTGTGCAATTTTTTGCAGTGAATTAGTACTAAAAATTCATAATGATATCACTTAGCTACAGATTGTTGATTACTAATTGTCTCAAAAGTTTAAGCTGTTAGGAAATGGTGAATTTAATCACTTAACCATAATTCTAACACTCTTATAAGAGGAAAAACGCTAATGGGAATGTGCAATGGGAATTTGAATTGTGCATGTTGATCTATAGAAAAAATGGGGTTTGAGGGATAGCTTAGTGTCATATTTTTATGTTCTGGTCCTTTGCAGGAAGGTTGAATAATATTAGACATAGCTTGATTTTGGACATAATATATGTTTAATTTGAAACTTGAGTTGGTAGCTAGTTAACACAAAAGAAACTTCAATCAAATTGGAGTTTTTGGCATTGTAGACATAACAATTTTGATGATTTTCTAAACATTAATGGTAACTCTTACATCTATCTTACTATTATCTTTTGGCATTAAGGAGAGGCCTCAATGACCATGTAACCAAAACCTCTGACTACAAATCTTTTAGGCTAAATGTGCGAGACCACTCCACAAATAGTTTCATGCATGATGATTTCAGCACTGTAATTGAGAGTGCTGCATTGTTAAATATTTGATTGTTCTATCCCTCTCTATTGCCCACATTCCAAACAAAAGGTCATCAATGTTTAAGTTAGAGGCGATGCTTGCTGTTGATACTGAGTCTAAATTCTTCTAGAGGCCTTCATTTTTCTTCACGTAAATCAGCCTCTCTCCCTCTAACTTTCTTCATGGTTCTTGGTTGGATACAGGAATATAGCACAAAGAAATTTAATTTAAGTCAAACTACACATATTTGAATAGTGGACAACATTGAATATTTAAAGAGGGGTATCTTATGACATTTTTTTTTGGAGGAAATGGACGAGGCCATGGTTTGTAAAGTTATCGTGTTGAGTTTTGAGATTGAACACTTTCTGTTAAAAATTTGTTTTTTTGATGACTTCATGGTTTATATTATATTTATTTGCACTCAATTTTATATTAGGATACGATTTTTCTTATTTTGTATTCTCTTATTATTTTGCAGAATGATGAATCCCTGAGTAATTGCACCTTCCTCTTTATGAGTTTACAAAAAATTCACAAAAAAACTGATCTTGAGCTTGTTTTTGTCCTTTCTTCCTTATGGGTGGTTCTAAGAGTTTGTTTGGCTAATTTTCTTTGTTCAAATCCGTTGTGTAATTTGTAAGTTTCATTCAAGCCATAAATTGAAAATGGTTGTAATTTAGCATTTTTTTTTTTAGGAATTTTTTTTTTTTTTTTTGAAACTCATCCAATAGCTATTTCCATGCATTGCACGGGCCAGCGACGCGTGTGTGTGTTTGTGTGTATATATATAGTTGGGTTAAGATAGCTTGACGTTGGTTAATTAATTCAATTACTCAAGTTGATTAAGGTCACTACTCCCAATAATCTACTAATCAACAATCAAGCAATTACAAGTATAAAAAATCTTACCAACTACCCTGGTCTATCCCGAAATACCAACCTGCAGTTGAACCTTCGCTCCAATACCTTATTGGACTTGATCTTGTAGTAACCTTCTTTCCCTTGATACACAAACTTTCAATTTGTGACTAACCTTTTGCACGGATCTCAATACGTGACCAACTCAAGCAACTTGAACAGATGTTATTGGTTACAAAGTTCTTCACTTCATCGAAAATTAAGATCTGGAAGTACTTAGTTACAAAATCCTATAACGTACAAACGTAGTAGCTTCTTATAAAGAAAATAAGTCTCTTGGTCTCTGTATTTGTATGTGACGGCTCTTAAAATAAATCTTATATATATCTAGGGTTCTGAGAAAAGAAACCATAAAAAAATACAAAAGCCTAGGCCGAATTTCAGATCTGGAAATTCTGAAATCGTAATTCTCGATAGATCAAGCTACTGTCGAGTTATCTATCGAGCTTCACATTAAGTCTCAATAGCAGGCATTTGCTGAGCTATCTATCGAGTATTAATGAACAGCTTTTCTTCACTTGTTTTTTGGATCAATCTTCATGTCTTTAATACTTGACTTGAATAACATGTTTCTTGAAGTACTAAACTTATCTTAGATCTACTCAATTACAAGTGAAGTGCATTTTGTCAAAGAATTATAACTATTAGTGATATATAGTTGTCAAATTTCCTTGATGCCTAGCATTGTTGGCCTTATTTTTGGATTTGACATAGGCACATTTTGTCACAATCCAAAACCAAACTCAAGACTGACTCAATATATTTTGGAGCCTAAGGCAACAATTTAAGTGGGGCATTTTCTTATATTTGAATTATTATTATTTTTTTTTTTTTCTATTCTTCTCTTCATTTGAGACTTAAACATGATTTCTAAAATGTATATATTAGTAAAGAGAGAAGCCTTGTCCTTCTAGTATTGACCGACATCCAATACTACTTCTTCTTCCTTTATCTATCATCACAACCCTCTTAATCCGATCCATTCTCAACAGACCCACCCAAGCAAACCACGAGTCTTCACCTTCCTCCAAGCCCACCAGCCCTCCCACTCATCGGTCACCTCCACCTCCTCACTCCATTCTTATACAAGTCCTTCCACAGCCTCTTCAACCAATATGGTCCTCTACTCTATCTTCGCTTTGGCTCAGCACGTTGCCTACTTGTTTCTTCAGCTTCTGTTGCTTCTAAAATCTTCAAATCCCAGGACCTTACCTTTTCTTCTAGGCCTATATTTGCCTTTGCTGACAAGTTACAGTATAATAATTCAGGTTTTGTCACTGCCCCATATGGTGATTATTGGAGATTCATGAAGAAACTTTGTGTTACAAAACTATTTGCCACAAAACAGCTTGAAGTTTCACGTGGTATTCGGCGTGAAGACACAAAGAGGCTGTTGAGGAAAGTGGTGGAGAGTGCAAGGAAAAATGAGAATGTTGATGTGGGTGCTGAGGTGATGAAGCTTACAAACAATGTGACATGCAGGGTAGTGATGAGCACTAGGTGTTCAGAGCAAGATGGAGAGGCTAAAAAGGTTAGAGATCTGGTGAAGGAGTCATTTGAGCTGGCTGCAAAGTTGTGCTTTGGGGGTGTTGGGGCCTCTGAAGAAATTAGGGTTTTGGTTGTATGGGAAACAGGCTCTGGATGTGTCCAGAAGGTTTGATGAATTGTTGGAGAGGGTGTTGAAGGAGCATGAAGAGAGAAGGAAGAGAGATGGGAGTGTGAGAGAAGATAAGGATTTGATGGATATACTCTTGGATGTTTGTCAAGATGAGGAAGCTGAGGTTAAGATTACAAGAACCCATATCAAGGCCTTCTTTTTGGTAAAGTTTGTCCCTCTTTTAATTTAGATCTCTCTCTTCTTCTTTTTTCTTTTCTTTTCTTTTTTTTCCCTGGTTTTTATTTCCCATTAGCCATTAGTTGACTTTTGCAAATTAGAATGATGGTGCATCCCATTTGAATTATTTGTTTATGTTTGATTTTTTTAAAGCCATTTCTTAGCTAGATTCAATTATGATTTTATTCTCTTTTGTCAATGCGAATCAATAAATTAAAAAGCTATTCTAAAGGAAGCTAAGGAACACTAAAAAAGATAAATTGGTCAATATTTTGTAAGTAATATCAATGTGAATCTCAACTTCAGTGGTTTGAAGTGGTGGAGAATTACTATTTAGTCTTAAAACTGATGGGGTACTTGTATAAAAATTTGGTAGTGGATGCCTATCATATATCTACTACTTATTGAATTTGGCTATTGTCTAACATTCAGTTACATTTTGTTTGGTTACATACGACGGAATAAGAAAGGAAAAGAAATGAGTAAGAGAAAAAAGGGAGACGGAAAAAGAAAAAGAAAATGCTTCTCTCATTAGCGTTTGGAAATAAGAAGGGAAGGAGAAAAGAAAAGAAAAGAATTTCTTTATTTTGTTTGCAAGGGAAGAGAAACGGAAAGAAAAATATTAATTTTTTTTTTTTGTTAACTTTTATACCCTCATGAAGTAAAAAGTGGAACACGAAATAATATGCAATAATGTAATTTTGAAGCACTTGAAAGCCAAAGTTTGTTGTTGCAATTTTTTTAAAATGGGTTTCTCTACATCTCCGCCCAAATTGGGAGGAAACCGAAATGTGGGCCAAAAGTGATTCAATTTCTCCTCTCTTGCTAGCCAAACAGCAGCAATCTCACTCTTCGCTTCTTCTTCCCCCTTTTCCAAACGCAACTTAGAGTTATAACAGGAAGGACAATACTAACTAGAATTGACAAAAACTATGAAGAATGTTGTGTGTGAATTATTTGAGACCAAAAACATTTTCATAATAAGAACCTTTCATAAGATCTGTTAACTAATATCTCTGGATGCATTATGCAGCAGTTCGATTTGTGATGCCCCAAATTTAAAACTTGTATGATTAATTGTAGAGCCTTACATTAGTTTATTATTAGGTTGATCTGAGTTATATAAGCAGTTACAAAAAATTTTAGTTACAATTTGACTAATCATTTTAACGTATAGCGTAGATGTGACCAGCATTCATTTATTTAATGAAAGAGAAGTTAGAGATTATGAAAAGCTTGGTAACTTGTTGCATGTGTTGTAGTTGCAATTATGCAAGTTAATACATATAGTCAATTCAATTTTAGTACAAAATGAGTCCAATACCAGATTGATCGCATTGAATTTTGCTATTATGCCAGGATCTCTTTATTGCAGGCACTGACACCTCAGCAGAAGGAATGCAATGGGTAATGGCTGAGCTCATTAATCATCCTTGTGTCTTCAACAAGGTTAGAGAGGAAATAGAATCTGTTGTGGGAAAGACTAGACTTGTTGAAGGGTGAGATATCCCAAATCTCTCTTACTTACAAGCAGTGGTAAAGGAAACACTAAGACTATACCCACCAGGCCCTGTGACAACAAGAGAATGCCGCGAAAATTGCAAAATCAATGGCTATGAAATACCAGAGAAAACTGCAGTGGCAATCAATCTTTATGCCATTATGAGGGATCCAGACTCATGAGATGATCCTAACGAGTTCTGCCCGGAAAGGTTTTTGGTTTCACTCAATGAGCAAGAGAAATTAGACCAATGTCAAGTTGAAGGAAAGGGACAAAGCTTCAATTTTGTACCATTTGGGGCAGGAAGGAGAGGGTGTCCAGGAACAACATTGGCGTTCAGTATGATGAATACTGCGGTTGCAGCTTTGGTTCAATGCTTTGATTGGAAGGTCAGTGGAGAAGGCGATGGAACTAAGGTTGATATGCAATCTGGACCAGGCATGTCATTGCACATGTCTCACCCACTAATAGTTCGTCCTATTGTTCACTTCAATCCATTTGCTGCTTCAATGTAATCATATATGCATCAAGAATTGCCTATGTTATGCATGAATGTCCATTAAACTAGGTGTTCTACTATTGTGATGTGCTTCTAGAAAACATGTTTTCTCGTGGAATGTTGTTCTGGACATATGGAGGGGTTCATATGTCCAGAACAACTCGTTAAATTCTCAATAACAATAATACCTAATTTGGATTGGCTACTCAAAGTGAAACAAAAAAGAAATGTTTTTGTCAAATAATATATTTGGATTGAAATTTCACTTGCACAAAAAAGAAACACAATAATTAATGTCTTGACTTTATAAGAAAAATAAATTATTATGAAGTGATCACTATGGATTTCAAATGTTATGTATTATTTATTTTTTTTTTTTTTTTATAACATCATACACAAGAATTTTGTTATCGAGAGATAGAAACATTCAACCTTCGCATTTTGCAAGATGAAATTCTTTATGTTGTACCCACATAAACAAGATGGTTTCCCACATTGAGCCTGGTAGCCTCGAAGACTCATTTGCTTAAGTTGATATTGGAAAGTCCAACTCCCCTCCCATTTAAAACTCTCTCATTCAGGGCCGGCCCTTCCCTTAGGCGAGTTAGGCAATTGCCTAAGGCCCCCAAGTGGAAGGGAGGCCCCAAAATTTTAAAAAATAAGAGGGAGTAGGGGCAGCCAAAAAAAAAATTTAGTTTCAGAATTCAGATGCAGTGGGTGTGACTTTTTAACCAAAAAACAAAAATTTTGGTAAATTAAACGCTATTATCCTTTAGGCAAACCAAAAATCAATCAGATAAACTACAAATCTGGTCTAAGACATTACCCACAAAATAATCACAAATCAAAACAAATAAAACCACTCAAAACCCTAAAATTTTTACCTCTCTCTATTATCTGCTCTCCGCCTCTCTCTGTTTCTCATTATCTCTGATTCTCTTTCTCTCCCCTGTTCTGATCTGCATCTGCTCAACAGCTCTCAAGCAACTGGCAAGGCAGCAAGCTTCCTCCGGCCTCTCTCATTCTTGCTGCCTTGCTCTTGCTCTGAATCGGTTTCTCGGCAGTCCGCAGAGTCTCATTCTTCAGCCGTTCTGCTTCAGCACTCAGCAGGTATATTTTCCAGTGCCCCTGGTTTTGGGTTATACTTATAATTTATAAAGCCTGCGTTTTTTTTTTTTCTTTTTTTTTTGTTTGGGTTACAAGTATCATAGATTCTGCTTCATTCTGCAATCAGATTCTGCAATACGTTGGGTTATATGTATTTTTGGGTTATAAAGCCTGCTTGTGCTCCTGGCTTTGGGTCAATGGGTCATACTGTCATTGACCCATTGTCTAATAGAAATTAGAAAATATATTGCCGCCCCTGGGTCTTCGTTCGGCTCAAGAATTACGGCCTGCGTTTTTTCTTTTTTGGGTAATAGATTGCCGCCCAGTTGTTTTGGGCCTTCAAGTTTTTTTTTTTTTTTTTTTTTTTGGGTTATAGATTAGAGATAGGATTTGTTTTGTGTTTTTTTGTGGGTGGGTCTTATTAATAAGCTTTGTGTCATAGTTGTGTTTAAATTTTTGTTATGCTTGTGCTTAATTTTTTTTTTTAATTTTAATCTTGTGTTTATATATATATATATATATATATATATTAGTTAGTGGTAATGTATTGAATAAGTTTTTATTTATGCAGGTTGAGATTGCTAAAAACTTGTTATTGTTTGGTGCAACTACGACAATACTTTTTATATAAATCAGGTTCTATTTCTCATTTGCTTTACACTTAATAGTTATTTTTTATTTTAGTCTTTATAAATATATTGTTTGATTAGAAATGTCTACTAAAAAATATGCATTTAGATATGAAAAACTTAAAAAAAGAAAAAAAAAATAATTGAGTCTCAAAAAGGATCAATGGATAAATTTGTTATTAGTAATAAAAATAATTTGATGAAAATGTTCATAATGAGACCACACGTTCTGCTGAAGAATCTTTTAGAATTGATTATTTCTTATATATAGTAGATAAAGCAATTAATTCAATTGAGAATAGATTTGAACAATTTCAAATATATGAAGATTATTTTGGTTTTTTATTTAACTTCACAAAATTGAAGTCACTAGATAATGATAGTTTACAAAAATACTGTTTTAAACTTGAAGATTTTCTCAAACATGATGTTTATTATGATATTAATGGTTTAAATTTATCTTCAAAGTTAAACGTTTTAAAAGAAATTTTACAAATAAAATATTATACTCCAATTGACATACTAAATTATATAAAAAGATTAGATTCATTTCCAAATACATGCATTGCTTATAAGATTTTACTAACAATACCTGTTACAGTAACTTCTGCAGAAAGAAGTTTTTCAAAATTAAAATTAATAAAATCATATCTAAGATCGACAATGTCCCAAGAAAGATTAAGTGGATTAGTTATATTATCGATTGAAAAGGAGATGTTAGAAGAACTTGAATACAAAAATTTAATTAGTCAATTTTCATCTCAAAAAGCAAGAAAAATATTTTTTAAATGAAATATATTATAATATAAAAATATTAAATAAACATTAATTTAATTAATATATAAGTATAAAAAAGACCCCATTTTTAATTCTCGCCTTAGGTCCCAAAATGTCTAGGGCCAGCCCTGCTCTCATTCCCTCCCATTTTTAACTGGATGAGTAACACTTAGCAAATAAAATAACCAAAGGCTAATAATTATCCACTACAACTTCAAATTTTCTCTCAATTTGTTTCTTTATTGACACCTCAGCATCAAAGGTGTCAAGACCATAGCTTTCCAAAGAAGAATGGGTAAAAACGAGAATATCCATTTAATTTGAAATTACTTTAAACCAATTTAAATCTATTTTCCTTTTGAAAAAAAAAAAATTCAATTCACTTTAATTTAATTGAAAATTGAGTTTCAAGTGTTATACTTATCACTAACTCAAATAAACATTTACGCTCTGTTTGTTTTAGTAATGCTGTTTTCTAAAAAGTGAGTCATTTTCCAAGAAGAATTTTGTATAAAACTATCTCATTTTTCAATGTTTGGTAGCAAATTTAAATAAGTTGAAAAACAACCTCTTAATATCCGTTATTTAGCTTACTGTGAGATAGAGTTGTTTTCCAAAAAAAAAAAAAAAAAATTAATGTTATTCTTTAAACCAATTTAAAAAAACTTTAATTAAATTTATTCTTTCTATTTTTTTTAGAAGAGTTATTCTTTCTATCTTTAATATCTTTAATGCACGTAATTGAATTAATTTCAACTTTTCACTCAACACTGAATTATCCTCCTATCATATATAGACTAAAATGTCATTTTAGGTTCTCTAGCATGCAAGTTTAAAGAAAACAACTTTAACACGTTATATATATTATTTATTTTTAGAAAATATAGACATGATGGAACTTTGACATATTATTCAAAACAAAACAACTCCCTCCTAATCCTAATCCTATACATTCTCAACAAACCCACGAAGCCAACCACAAGTCTTCACCTTCCTCCAAGCTCACCAATCATCTGATCTTGGAAGATTTTCAGTACTCTAGAATCTAGACACTTATGAAGTTATCCTCCATTAGAAAGAAATAAAAATCGTAAAAATGGTAGTTCCAGTTAACTCAACTAGTGAAGCTTTTTGTGGTTGAATAAGAAATATAAAGTTCAATCTCCTTTTACACTAAAAACCGATTAATGTCTTAGTTTGATGATAAAGAGCAAAAATCACAGAAGCAAACGTCATAGATTAAAACTCTAAAATAAAAAATAATAATAATAACTCATTAAAAACAGTCCATAGGTATGGTCATAATCTTAGCTTACTTAAATCCGAATTTGACATAGTGTAGGATCACTTGAAAATAGTGAAACTTGTTAATACTCAAACCTACAATCTCAAACTCACAAGATAACAAGACACAAAAACTTCCTTTCACTAAACCACCCATCATATAAGTTATCCTCCATCTTTCTATGCACAATAACTTGGTGCAAATATTTTAATTGTAAAGTAACCTTACCTCACAAAGCTATTACTAAACAAAACAACAACAATTGCTTAGAAAATATTTCAATGATAAGCTCACCTAACATTTCACAAACTCAATACTAAACAAAACAACAAATATTTTATTCATAGACGATACCTTATAAGTTATAAAGAAAATCTTATGTTTTGCTTAACACGAGTTGATTAGGCAAGTAAAAAATTACACTCAAATTAATTTAATTAAGAAAATTGACATCCAATTGATTCCTAAATTTGCTTCCAGCCCAAAGCCCAAAGAATATATTCCTCTTTTCTTTTCTTTCTTTTTCTTATTATTAATATTTTTAGTTGAATAAGATACAAAGGAGAGAGAAGAGCTACAAAAGGCTTCCTGAGTCATGTTAATCTACTTGTATCAGTAAGAAAAAGTCATGTTGTGATTGAACAGATGGATTTGGGCCCAGTAGCAACATTCAAAGCAACCCAGACAAACCCATGGGCCAAACTATTGGCCTGGCTAGAAGTGTTAAAAACATTCCAAATTACCACAAAAAAAAAAAAAAAAAAAAAACACCTTCTCACTAATTTAAAAACGATACCAAAAGTTTTCAATCAACTGCGTTGCAATATTGAGAAAAATATATCAGTTGCTAACTTTTTAATCATCAAAATTTCAAATTGTTGTACTTTACCTAGAAAACATGAACCCCATTTTTATTTTTGGGTAAATTATCATTTTGATTTTTGACTTTTACATTGTGTGGCAATTTGATTCCTATATGTCATAAAAAATGTTAACATAAGAAAATATTATTTTATGCCACATATAGAGTCACATGACCAATAGACCATGATCCGAAGAAAGCCCATTAGGGTTGTAGGCTAAATTATTGGGTTCAAAGTTCAGACCCAATGACATGGGTTAAGCATCTTCATGATTCGAGCATATGGGCTGGTGAAGCTGAGCATCAATATTTGAGGCTAAAAAAAAACAGAAGACACGCCAAGTAGTGGCAATAAATCACCTCATTCACAAGCAACAACTCCAATCCGATTTTATACTTTTCTTTCCTTGGTTGAATGAATTTGTACCAATACTTTCCGTATCACAGTTTCAACAGAAAAAAACTTGGTCGTTTCTGTTATTCTGGTATAAACAATTCCCGGTTGTGACTATCTTAAAACAAAAGGTTGGTAATTGTTTGTTTCTTCTTTCAATTTATAATGATGACCCATTTCACAACACAAACACAAACACACAATTTCCTCCAAATTCCACAACAAAGCTATTCTTTCTTCCATACTTTCAACCATCTTTTATGGCATTGTACATACTTCCCATTCTCCTGGTTCTATCACTGTCAGGTATCATAATTCAAACCCATGTCACATCTTTTCTTAAACATTATTTGATATCAAAAATTTTTTTGGGTGTGTGGGGGGTTTGATGTAGCTAATTATGTTCAAAAGCTAAACTACAAGAGATCTAGGAGAATGAGATCCATGAGATTTTAAATTCAAAATTAAACTTCTAACTAGTATCTTAGAACTACTCAAGGACTTCATTCCAATAATTACCTGGTGTGTATGTGATGGAAAACTATTCGTAGAAATAGAAATAGTTACTTTCCAAGAGCTTTGGACACAAACGTTAAAAATAAATAAATATTTTTTGAAACATTGTACATTGGGTATTACCTCTTAATGTAGCTAATGTTGATAAATATGTATGAATTTTCAGGAGCTGAAGCGGCTGTGTTTACATTGCAAAACAAATGTAGGAACACAATATGGCCAGGGATTCTACCTGGGAGTGGACAAATTCAGCTAATGAATGGAGGGTTTCAGCTTAACCCTGGTGAAGTTGTAAATGTTACTGCACCTAAGAAATGGTCAGGCCGGTTCTGGCCTCGTCGTTTTTGCAAGTTCGATTCCGCTGGTAATGGACAATGCTTGACAGGAGACTGTGGTGGCAAGCTACAATGTACTGGAGCTGGTGGTGCACCACCAGCAACACTTGCTGAGTTTACCTTAGATAGTCCTGTGGATTACTATGACGTTAGTCTTGTTGATGGCTATAACGTGCGTGTTTCAATAGAGCCTTTGAGTGGTACAGGGCCTACATGTAAACCAATTAGTTGTCTTGCGGAGTTGAATAGGCTCTGCCCTGTGGGATTGCAAGTGAAGAGAAATGGTCATGTTGTGGCGTGCAAGAGTGCTTGCTTGGCCTATAACACACCTGAATATTGTTGTACTGGTGCATATGCCACCCCTGATTCATGCAAGCCTACCAGTTATTCCAAGGTGTTCAAGGCTGTTTGCCCCACGTCTTATAGTTATGCCTATGATGATCCCACAAGCACTTTCACTTGCCAAGATGGTAATTATTTGATTAGGTTTTGCTGAATATAATGTAAAAAAAGAAAGAAATGTATGCGTGTGTATTGCAAAATTATGATGAGAAGTAAACTCTCCACGGATGCTGGGATGTATAACCATTCATATAAAAACATATGTAATTAAGATATACTTAAAGTAATTGTTTTAGTTAGTAATTTTTGTAACAATCAGAAGTCTCTAAATTTCTCAATTGTCAATGTTGTAACATATATATATAAATATATATATATATATATATATATATATTTAGTGTTTTTTCCCTATTCTTTGATAAGAAATGATCCTTTCAACTTTTGGTATATCAGTGGGGACATGATAGTGGGGAAAAATGCCTCTACATATTTAAAAGAAATCACTTTTTATAATTTATAAGCACATTTCCATGTGCTTCGCCAAGTAATATAAGATTTCAGGATGATTCTCCCTTGGTCTTTCATATGAGCTGTTTCAACTGTTGTGTGCGGTTGCCAACGATGACCAGGACGATAGTTGGCTTGATGCCTATGATAGAATCTACAGTTTAATATGCAATAATGATAGTAAAGCATGACAAGGACTTCCTTATCCAAGCTTGATCAAAGCTAAATTTACATTAAGCTTTATCCAAGAACAAGGAAGGGAACTCCACTTAAACAGGATCTAGCAACACTACATCGCAAAGCCAAGGATTCAGTTGCTATTCTATAAAAAAGGCATCTTTAATTTCTGATAAATCTGGCTTCCCAATAACTTTTTCCATATCTTTGTGTTTACTTGATTAAAATCAGATTAATGCTCCACCTTATGGGCAGATTTCTATAGTGAGTGAACCTGACTTATTAGCGGATCTTTTTAATTGCTGCAACCGATTCCTCATCAAATATTTGCGGTAATTTATAAAAGAAGACACCATAATTTGCTGGGCTCTTAACTCTTCCAACGTTGGACTCAATTTTAAGCATGATGTCCTTGGCACACATGACTCATTACAAAAGTGAATTTCATGACCCTAGCCAAGCAAATTACATCTACCTTTATCAATAATTTTTGTAGAACTCTCAATCCCTTTCTAAAGCCAAAACGAAAATCTAACCTTCCTACCATATAACCAGTGTTTAGCCCTAAAATTCTTGGAGAGCAAAAACTCTGCACCAATCCATCTTAATATGTTTCTTTTTTGTGCCATGATACGAGTTTTTTGGTGTAATTAGGATTTAAACTCCAGTCTCTTATTAGACAACAAGAGACATTATCAATTAATAGATACAGAAATCTGCATCATGTGCAAGTTAAAAAAGTTGATGGAGTGCTAATTGAAATAAAATAAGGATGCATAAATTAGGATGTACGGACACAGACACGAGTATGGATACGGGTACAGGTACGACATATTAATATGAGAAATTTTTAAAAAATTATAATATGAAACGACAAATACTATACCGGTATGATACGGGTATGACACAAAAACAATACAGGTACGATACTCTA
Organism: Lithocarpus polystachyus; assembly: GCA_033629205.1. NCBI lineage: Eukaryota > Viridiplantae > Streptophyta > Magnoliopsida > Fagales > Fagaceae > Lithocarpus > Lithocarpus polystachyus. Next base: position 5,266,139 of record CM066165.1, read on the forward strand.
AAGGAAGTGTCTGTGTATCCTATGAATTATATAGTTATTTATTGTTTGTGGCCTCTATTTTATCAAAATTCTCATTTCAACAAATGATTCAAAAAATATCCTATTTGGACTTAATTGACCGTATTTTATCAATAATTTTCACTATTTTACATTTTTGATTGAGTAATAGGTTGTGGAGTCCAGAAAAAGAAATTGGACACGAATCAGTGATGACCAAGTCGCTAAACTCATATTTGAGTCACTTAAAAAAATAGATGTTGAAGTTTTAAGGTCAAAGAGGTTTTCCCGTTATAGTATGGAATAATGATTATGCTATATGCAGAAACTGTGACAGATAGGCCATCCTATAGAGGCTCTGGAGTTGCATGAGAATTTGGAATATTCAGCTGTTGGAGGCAGAGGCAGTGAGACCCTTTTTTTCATGCTTTTCCTGGAGGTCTGGAGAAAGCTGCAATCAATACAATTTTCCTAATCCTCCCTTTCCGAAAGGAAGAAGTTAAAATTCTTTTTCCTTTCCACAAGGACCAACTCAAGAAAGGGTCGTATTTCATGAGAAGTGAGGTCGACAACAAGAGGTATGATAATCATCAGTTGGAGAAGGAATAAGGAGGCTTATCAGAAGTTGGTGCACTGGAGTCCAAGAAACGAAGGTGAAGAAGATCAAGGGCAGGAATCGGAAGCTATGACTATATATATGAGGGTTGAAAAATCTATGTACTAAATTGAAACGAAAAGTGTTTTGATTTTATTAATTCTCACATACTTTTTTTTTTATATATATATATATATACATTTTATTATATGGGTATTATTAAGATATCTTTATTAAAAATATTAAAATGTGCCAGTATATTTTGAATTTATATAAATAAACATACACAATACAGTGGTTTGTAACCACTAGAGATTACAAAAAGTCAAAATTTTAAATAGTTGGATGAATTGGTACCTTCCTAAGTCTTAAGTTCTTTAGGCGAGAGAGAGGAATCAGTTAGAGCTACCAAGGTCATAGCAATAGCATATATATTATGTTAAGTATCTCTAACCACTTCAGCCAAAAAAAAAAAATGTCCATAACCATGATTATGCCCAAAAAAAAAAAAATGTAAATGTACTTTTAATCTTTATATTTTACATTTTTTTTATTTTGATCCTTATATTTTGTTTTTACGAAAGTTGACATGGCTAATGGTGGAATAAATATAATATAATCACACACATTAATTAATTAATTAAATTAAAAATAAATATTAAAATAAATAAATAAATTCATTAGTTTCTGGGAAGAACATGACTGTTAATAATCTTCCCGTTCTTCTTCTTCTTCAAAACATGAACTTCATGTTCTTCACCAAATCAAGACAAACCCAAACCCAACCGGCCAACATTCATAATCAATCTCAACACAGAAAATTCTAACACATTCAACATTGAAACATCTAGTAAATCAAACCCATAAATCCAAGAAATAGACCCATAAACCCAGAACCAAATTCTCTTTCACGTTCATCCATACAAGGTTCATAAATCCAAGACCCACAACCTGTAAATACGAAACCAAACTTACCATCCTTGACCCAAATCCGCCATTAACAACACCACCCCGCCGATCAAACCCATTTCCCAAAGTAGCAAACACCACCACCATCGCCGGAAAAACCCAGCCCCATGGAAACCCATAAAAAACTGATCAAACCCACACCACTATTGTCGATCAAACCCAAGCACGGAAACCCAGAAAAACCTTATCAAACCCACACCACCATTGTCGATCAAACCCAGCCCCAGAAACCCAGAAAAACCCGATCAAACCCACACCACCATCGCCGATCAAGCCGGTAATACCCAGCCCCACGGCAACCCAGAACAACCCGATTAAACCCACACAACCATCACCGATCAAGCTGGAAAAACCAAGCCCCACGAAAACCCAGAAAAAACCCGATCAAACCCACACCACCATCATCGATCAAACAACAAAGAGGGAGAAAGAGTCGGGTTTAGAGAGTGAGAGAGAGATTTAAGAGAGAGTGAGGGATCAAGAGCTTGAACAAAGGAAGAAGAAAAAGAAAGATCCAAACACAAACATGCACCGTGAGAAAGAGAATGAGAAAGAAAGGATCTAGAATTGAAATGGAAGAAGAAAAGGAAAGATCAGAAATTTATACAAAGTAGGTTTTTTAAATATGGTGGAGAGAGGACTCAAGGGCATCAGATGCGTTTTTTTATATCTTCGATATTTTAAATTTCTGGACAATCAAACATGTTTAGGGAAGAACATGAAGGATATGAACAGTCATGTTGATCCCAAAAAATTAATGATTTTTATTTTATTTTAATGTTTGTTTTTAATTTAATTAATTAATGTGCGTGATTATATTATTATTTTTATTCTTCCGTTAGTCATGTCAGCTTTTGCCGTTAGTTGAATGACGAAAATGACTTAAATGTCAGACATTAATTAATTTAAAAGCTAAAAGTGGTAAAAATAAAATGTAGGGATAAAAATAAAAAAAAAAAGTACCAAATATAAGGGCTAAAAGTGTTTTTAAAAAAAAAAAGAATATATATATATATATCTGTATATATTAAGAGGAGTCAGAAAGTTAGTTATTGCTTTTTTTCATGTCAAAAATATCCCTAAATTAATTAACCAATAACTTAAAAATAGGGTTAAAATAGTAAATTGGCAAAAAAAAATATAGTTATTTTTTTTTTTTTTATTGTCAAAAATACCCATATCTAAAACTTAAAAATAGGGTTTGTGGGGACCGGAGTTTGAGTTTCAAGCCCAACAAGGTGCGAGAGCCCAAGCCCAGGAACTCCGACAATAAATTTGTAGAGAAGTGGGTCGGAAGGATGAGCTAACGTGAGTGGAACAAAACGGGTTAGGCAATGTAGGGATCACCAGCCTCTCATCAAGGCAAAATCTCCTTCTTTTTTATATATCTTTTCTTTTCTTACACCAGTCCCCTTTTTCTTTGGGAGTCCCTTACATTATATACTATCTACTTGGATGATCCTGAGCTTCCACTTGTCGATCATCTGAGTTACCACTTGAGCACCTGTCCCATCAGACACCCACTGGGGCTCTTTGTGAGTTGCAGTAGCCAAGGTAATACTGTTTGGGAGGTCTCCTCCACATTAATGCGGCCAGAAAAGTAGCTGCCGCGCATTCAATGTGGAGGCAGTGGCCCGATTTTTCCCTGATGCCCCTGGAGTGCACTCCTATTGCTGGAGCTCTTCGCGTGTCATCCTTAATCAGTGGGCTTGGACCCAGAGTGGGGTGCATGTGTCCGAGGAGGTGGATCTCCTCGGATGGGCCCAAGGCCCAGTATAGTATCTGAAACCGGGCCCCCACAATAGCCCCTCAAAAGCCCTGAATTTCTTTTGTCCGAGGAGAAATTTGGGGTTTTGACTCAAAGGTGCGCGTGACACGTTCATAATCCTTGTTTGGCGCGCCCCACTTTATTGCGGTTACTGCTTCATAATTAGCGGGTGGGCTAATAAATGCCTTGGGCGCCGCTGTGACGGCTGATACTTGGTCTTGGGGATTGAGCCGGGGGACTTCCACACGAGTACCTTTCCTCTCCCCCTTATAAAAAAGGGGGCAAGAGGGAGTGTTCGCCCCTTTATTTCATTTGCTCTCCAAATTTTCGGTAGCTTCCAGCGCTTGACATTCCCGAGCTCTAGACTTTCCTCCGATTCAGACACTTTCTTCATCTCCCCAGAGAGACTGCTACGCCGGTTCTTCCCTCGCGACCCCGACCCGGCTTGATAGTTTGACCCAGTAAGTGTCGCCTTCCTTAGGATATAGCCCTTTCTCTCAGTTGTGTCTCCCGGCCCCTTTTGTTTGTAGGATTTCGCCGTACAGCGACCCCCTTCTGCTTCTATGGGTAGATTCAGGCATTTAGTGGATTCTCCAACTGGGTTAGAGGGCTTTAGGGCCAAGTACCACATCCCGCGGGGAGTGGGTTTGAGGTACTGCTCCTCGGAAGAGATCTTGACCGGCCGGAGAAATGGGGAGGTCGCCATTCCGATGATCGCCTTCTTGGAAGGAGGGATGACTATCCCCATGGGTAGGATTACCCGGGACTACCTGATCAACCACAGGCTATGCCCCCAACAATGCGCCCCCAATATGTTTAGGATCCTAGGGTGTGTAGATGCTCTTAGCGAGCAGATGAACCTCGGACTCACATGGCACGATGTCGCGTATCTATACGAGTGCCATTCTTTAGCAGGAGGGTACTACCTCAAGTCCCGGTCCGAGGAGGTGAGGCTAATCTCCTGCCTTCCCAAGTCCAACAAAGGCTTGAAGGACGACTACCTGGTCGTTTCCGGAGATTGGCACGACGGTCTTCGCTGTCCAGTCAAGGAGGGAAAACCAGGTGGGGTACCTTGGGATGGCGCCCTTAGGACGGGGTTTAGCCTCTCCTCCCCCCCCCCCCCCCCCCCCGATATGTCGCAGTGTTGCTAGTTTGCTTGCGTTCTGCTTTGTTACCCTCCCCCTTTTTTTTCATTTCATTTTTTTTTTTTTTTTTAACTGTGGATCTGACCTGATGATGGTTCTTGCAGACAAAGACCACGTTTCCCCCCGGCTCGGCCTAGTCAACGTGAAGGCCCTCAACTACCTACTGAGGTCAGAGGTGTTCATTAGTGAGGACGGACAGCTGCGAGCCGCCCACTTGATCTTGGGGTACGAACCTCTGTCGAAGGACTTCCAAGCCATCGGCCAGGCAATCAGAGCGGGGAGTAACCGGCTTGCTCGGATAGACGTGTCGAAGCCCAAGTTTTTGGCCGACCGGGATCTTCCTCCAGTTGCTCCACCTCCCCCGAGGATCCAACCACCAGCCCCCATCTCGTCTGAGGGGCCCGCATCATCTCCTCCATCCTTGGATACGGAGATTGACCACCTCACGCTTGGGGAGGCTTCTGCCGAGCACGCCGTCGAGATTTCTGATTCCGAGGACGAGGTCGAAAAGCCTGAGTCCGAGGACCATCCAAGGTTGTTGTTTGCTCAACCCGACCCCAGTTCCGAGGAGGAGGAGGAGGGTATGGACCTGAAGCAAAGGTCAGGATTGAGGGGCCTCATGGCTGGGAGGAACAAGGGGGCAGGATCGTCTTCCAAGGAGGTCCCGAGGACCCAAGCAGCCTCCGTTTTGCCTCCCTTGCCACCCAAGCCTCCGGTCGACCCGGGTCAGAGGGCAAAGGAGAACCTCAAAAAGAAAAGGCCGGTGGAGGCCCCCGAAGAGGGAGAGGTGCTGCCCTCCAAGGGAGGGAAGCAACTGAAGCGGGCAGACCCCCACGAAAAAAGGGACAGAGTGGGGGAAGTGTCCGAGGAGGTTGCTCCGCGCCGCGCGCAGCGCTCGTGGGCCCCTCGGCTGGAGCTGGGAGGTGCGGCTATCCCGTGGGACGCAACACTTTGGGAATCCCACAGGGACAATGCCGGAGCTCTAGCCGACGCCTTAGAGCAGCCCCTACTCCTTCCCAGGGACATGGAGTGCCTGAGGTGCATCCGGCAGCCGGATCTTTTTAAGTCCTTGAAGAGGGATCTGGCAATGGTAAGCCTCTTGACCTTTTCCAAATGCCTCTCTTTTTAAGTTAAGCCTACCCGTCCGAGAATGATTGCTAACCCATGCTTCCCTTGCTAATTATGAAGGTCACTCAGCAAGTGTTCGTGGTCGAGGAGTTCGCCAAGAGGGCACATGAGGAGACCAGGGCCGAGATCAACCTCCGCACCGAGGCCGAGAAGCAGCTCAATGCCGCGAAGGCGGAGAAAGCCGACCTCTCGGGCAAGCTGAAAGAGGCCGAGAAAGCTCGCCTAAGTGCTCAGGCCGGCCTGAAGTCCGCGGAGAGGCAGGCTGAGGATCAGCGCCAACTGCTGCACGTGACCGAGATCAACCTGGCCACGGAGAAGCAGAAGGTGCTTGACATTATGGCCGAGCTTCGGAAGGCCAAGGAGGAGACTCTGCGGGCCAGGGAAGCTGCTGCGGCCGCGGTGGAGGCTTCGTATGAGCACGGAGTGGCTGACACCGAGAAGCGGCTCGCGGACGAAGTGGTTGTGGTGTGCAGGGATTACTGCACCGAGTCCTGGGGGGTGGCCATGGATCGGGCAGGGGTCCCTGCAGACTCGGAGCTCAGGCGGGCCGAAAACATTTTCTATCCGGAGGATATCCGCGAAGTCGCCGAGCCCGAGCCCCTCCTCGTCATTGAAGCCCCTGCTGCCGATGATATCGCTACCATAGGGGCGGAGATGGGCGAGGCAGGCCAACCTTCTCCGGCTGCTCTTCCCTCAGAGGACGAGCTAACCATCACCCAAGTTGTCTGCAAGGTCAAAGACGCTGAGGCCGAGCTCAAAACAGGTGACTCGTCCTCTGATGCGCCCGAGGATGCCCAGCCGAGGTCTTAGCTGTAGGAGTTGTTCCCCGTTTTTTTGTTTTGTTTGTTGTTGTTGTTTTTTTTTTTTTTTTTACATTTTGTGTCTCTTTTGTAACGGGGCAACCGTTTGTATAATTTTTATTTTAATGAGAACGGGCATTGCGGCCTTTTGTCCTCTGCTGTTTTGTGTGTTTGCTATTTTTTCTTTTGCTTTCGTAAGCTTCTGCGTGCATACTTGTGAATTTGAACGGAGTGTTAACTTCCCTTGAGAGTGAGGTCCGAGGACGCTGTACTCATTTAAGCCATGTTTGAATACTTGTAAAATGAAACGGAGTGTCAATTTCCCTAAAGAGTGAGGTCCGAGGACGCTGCATTCGCTTAAGTTCTGTTTGAACACTTGTAAAATGAAACGGAGTGTCAATTTCCCTTAAGAGTGAGGTCCGAGGACGCTGCATTCGCTTAAGTTCTGTTTGAACACTTGTAAAATGAAACGGAGTGTCAATTTCCCTTAAGAGTGAGGTCCGAGGACGCTGCATTCGCTTAAGTTCTGTTTGAACATTTGTAAAATGAAACGGAGTGTCAATTTCCCTTAAGAGTGAGGTCCGAGGACGCTGCATTCGCTTAAGTTCTGTTTGAACACTTGTAAAACGAAACGGAGTGTCAATTTCCCTTACGAGTGAGGTCCGAGGACGCTGCATTCGCTTAAGTTCTGTTTGAACACTTGTAAAATGAAACGGAGTGTCAATTTCCCTTAAGAGTGAGGTCCGAGGACGCTGCATTCGCTTAAGTTCTGTTTGAACACTTGTAAAATGAAACGGAGTGTCAATTTCCCTTAAGAGTGAGGTCCGAGGACGCTGCATTCGCTTAAGTTCTGTTTGAACACTTGTAAAATGAAACGGAGTGTCAATTTCCCTTAAGAGTGAGGTCCGAGGACGCTGCATTCGCTTAAGTTCTGTTTGAACACTTGTAAAATGAAACGGAGTGTCAATTTTCCTTAAGAGTGAGGTCCGAGGACGCTGCATTCGCTTAAGTTCTGTTTGAACACTTGTAAAATGAAACGGAGCGAAGGAAACAGGCAACGAGAAAAATGCGAACTTTTATTAATAGCAGTACCGTTTCAGGTTATTTACATTCCACGGGTGTGGTACAGGTCTTTCATCTAGGTCTTCGAGGTAGTAAGTGCCGATGCCTGCAATTGAAGTGACGCGGTACGGGCCTTCCCAGTTGGGTCCCAGCTTCCCCCACGCAGGGTTCCTGGTGTTGCCCACGACCTTCCTCAGTACCAGGTCCCCTACCGCCAAAGGCCTTAGTTTGACATGAGCGTTGTAACCCTGCTTGAGTTTGTTCTGATAGTATGCCAATTGGACCCTCGCAGCGTCCCTTCTTTCATCTAGAAGATCCAGGCCTTTCTCTAGCAGGTCGCTGTTACTCCTCGGACTAAAACAGGTGGTTCTAAGCGTTGGGAAGCCGGTTTCCAATGGGATTACGGCCTCGGCTCCATAGGTCAGCGAGAAAGGGGTCTCTCCTGTTGATCTCCGCGGCGTAGTCCGATAGGTCCAGAGGACGTGAGGTAGTTCCTCCACCCACCTTCCCTTTGCGTCGTCCAGCCTTTTCTTAAGACCGCCCACTATAGTCTTGTTTGTGGCCTCGGCCTGTCCGTTCCCTTGCGGGTAGGCTGGAGTGGAGTAGCGATTCTTAATCCCGAGGCTGCTGCAATAGCGTCGGAAGGCTTTGCTGTCAAACTGGAGGCCGTTATCCGAGATGAGGGTGTGGGGGACTCCGAATCGGGTGACGATGTTTCTCCAAATAAACTTCTTGACGTCTACGTCCCTGATGTTTGCTAGTGGCTCGGCCTCTACCCATTTGGTGAAGTAGTCTGTGCCGACCAATAAGTATTTTCTGTTGCCGATGGCCTTGGGGAACGGGCCCATAATGTCTAAGCCCCACTGAGCGAACGGCCACGGGCTACTCAGGGGATTAAGGACTCCGCCCGGCTGGTGCATATTCGGCGCAAACCTTTGGCACTGGTCGCACTTCTTCACGTACTCTTGGGCCTCCTTTTTCATATTGGGCCACCAGTAGCCTTGGGTGATAGCTCTGTGCGACAGGGACCTTCCCCCTGTGTGGCTTCCGCAGATTCCTTCGTGCATCTCTTCCAGGAGTAGTTCCGTTGCTTCGGGGTGGACGCACAGCAGGTATGGTCCGGAGAAAGACCGCCGGTACAGCTTCCGCTCCTCCGATAGCCAAAACCTTGAGGCTTTTCGTCGGATCCTGTCGGCTTCCCCCTTGTCCTCGGGGAGGACGTCATCACTCAGAAATAGTGTTACCGGGTCCATCCAGCTGGCACCCGCCCTGACCTGATGGACGCGGGTGGCGTTGCCCCTGGTCCCCGTGGGTTCGCGCAAGTCCTCCACCAGTATGATCCGAGGCAGGTTTTTTGCCGAGGAGGTGGCCAGTGTGGCCAGGGAGTCGGCGTGCGTGTTGCCGCTCCTCGGTATGTGGTGCAAACTGAAGGATTCGAAGTGTGATTTTAGGTGTTCGGCTTGGCTAAGGTAATCCCGCATTCTCCCATCTCTGGCCTCGAGATCCCCGTTTACCTGGCCCACTACTAACATTGAGTCCGAGAACACGCTCACCCTTTTCCCACCGAGTTTTTCGACCATGGATGTCCCCTCCAGTAGGGCTTCGTACTCGGCCTCGTTGTTAGTGTCCGAGAAGCCCAGTCTCAACGCTTTTTCAATGATGAGCCCTTCGGGGGAGGTGAGGACTAGCCCCACCCCAGAGCCTCTTTGATTCGATGCCCCATCAATGTATACCTCCCAACAAGCTGGCTCTCGAGTCGAGATCAGGCCAACCGCCTTCACGTTGGCGCCGGGTGCCCCGGAGGTCCCCTCTGAAGGGGGCTCGGCGAACTCCGCTACCAGATCGGCGACGACCTGGCCTTTGATTGAGGTGCGCGGCATGTATTTGATGTCGAAAGCCCCTAGGATCGTTCCCCATTTGGCGACTCTCCCTGTGTAGTCGGCGCTGCGAAGCACGGACCTGAGCGGCAATTGTGTGAGAACGACGATAGTATGGGCTTGGAAGTAGTGGGGGAGCTTTCGCGTGGCATGAACCACCGCCAGGATGGCTTTTTCCAGCGGCAAGTAACGAACCTCAGCCTCGTTCAACGACTTGCTGATGTAGTAGACCGGCCGCTGCACTCCGTCGTCCACCCGTATCAACACCAGGCTTACCGCATGTGGGGCCACAGCTATGTAGGCGAACAGGACCTCGTCGACCTTGGGGCTGGACATGATCGGTGGCCGAGAGAGGTACTGTTTGAGCATCTGGAAGGCCGAATCACATTCTTCGGTCCACTTGTACCCTTTCCACTTGTTCATTAGGAGGAAAAAGGGTCTGCACCTGTCAGCGGAACGGGAGATGAATCGGCTCAGTGCGGCGATCATTCCCGTGAGCTTTTGCACCTCTTTAGGATTCCGAGGAGGTTGCAGGCAGTTTATGGCTCTGATCTGGTCAGGGTTGACTTCGATTCCCCTATGGGTGACCATGTAGCCCAAGAATTTCCCTGACCCGACTCCGAACGAGCATTTTGAGGCGTTGAGGCGCAGCTTCCGCCTTCTCAGGATTTCAAACACACCCTTAAGGTCCTCCACGTGATCGGACTCTTTCCTGCTCTTTACCACCATATCGTCAATGTACACTTCTACGCTCTTGCCAAGCTGCGGTTCGAACATCTTGGTCATCATCCTCTGGTAAGTGGACCCCGCGTTCTTCAGCCCAAAGGGCATTACTTTGTAGTGGTAGTTCCCTGTGGGCGTGACGAAGGCGGTTTTCTCTTGATCCTCTAGGGCCAAGGGGATTTGGTGATACCCTTGGAAGGCGTCCAAGAAGCTCATCCGAGGGTGGCCCGCAGTTGCGTCCACAAGTTGGTCTATCCGAGGCATGGGGAAAGGGTCTTTTGGACATGCCTTGTTCAGGTCTGTGAAGTCCACGCAGACTCGCCATTTCCCGCTCTTCTTCTTGACAACAACCGTGTTGGCTAGCCACTCCGAATAGAAGACTTCTTTGATGGCCCCAGCCTCTTTGAGCTTCGTCACTTCGGCCCGCACAGCGTTGGAGTGCTCGTGGGACGGACGCCGAGGCGGTTGCTTCTTTGGGGTGATGGAGGGGTTAACGTTTAAGTGGTGGCATGCGAAATCCGGGTCGACGCCCGGGGCCTCGTAGGCGCTCCATGCAAACACGTCCAAGTTCCCCTTGAGGAAACCAGCCAGCCGCTCTTTCTCCTGAGGAGGCAGTTGGGAGCCGACCAGGAAAAATCTCTCGGCGTCGTCTCCGATCACGACCACCTCCAGCTCCTCGCATCTTGACTCTTCGGCGAGTCCCTCGGTCGTCTCGCCCCAGCCCTGTGATTGCTATAAGTTCTCTTGGGCCGGGACTACGGGGCTTGCTTCCGGCTGGTGCGTGATGGCTGCTACCAGGCATTGTCTCGCCGTATTCTGACATCCAACGATTTCCATGACCTGTCCCCCGGAGGGAAACTTCACCTTCTGGTGTAGGGTGGAGGCGACGGCCCCCAGCGTGTGGAGCCAGGGCCTGGCGACAATGGCCGTGTAGGGTGAGTAGGTGTCTACCACGATGAAGTCTACCTCCACCACTTCCGGGCCCGCTTGTACGGGTAGCCTTATCTGGCCTTTTGGAATGACCGTCTTTCCGTCAAAACTTACAAGGGGGGAGGTATACGGTGTTAGATCCTCGGCTTTGAGGCGGAGCCCTTTATAGAGGTCCGGGTACATGATCTCAGCCCCACTTCCGTCGTCGACCATAACTCTTTTCACATCGTACCCACCGATCCTGAGCGTGATTACCAGGGCGTCATCGTGGGGCTGTACGGTCCCCACCTTGTCTTCTTCCGAGAAGCTTAAGGCCGGCGTGCCACATGTTCTTGCCCTCTTCGGGTTTGGGCTGCTGTCCTCGGGTGAAGGTCGGCTTACGGACATTACTCTTGACGGGCAGGAGCCAGTTCTTCCTGGCGCCGCGAAGATGACGTTTATCGTGCCTACGGGGGGCCTCATGACCGCGTTCGCTCGGGGCTGGTTTTGCCCGCCACTGGTGTGGTGCAGCAAATGCCCGAGCCGCCCTTCTCGGACAAGCTCGTCGAGATGGTCCCACAAGTTTCGGCAGTTCTCCGTGGCGTGGCCCGGCTCTTGATGGTATTGGCAGTACAGGTTCCTGTTACGCCTCATGGGGTCTCCTGCCATCTTCGGTGGCCATTTGAAGAACGGCTCATGCTTGACTTTTTCCAAGACCTGGTGCACAGGCTCTCGGAACACGGTGTTCACCGCCCGGGCGCTGGTATTCCCGAGTTGGCCGGTGAACTCTCTCCTCGGACGACCATCCTTATACCCGTCCGACCTGGAATCCCTCCGCTCCTGGGGGATAACCTTAGACTTGCCCTTCCCCTGCAGCTGGTCCTCTTCGACCCTCTTGTACTTGTCGATGCGATCCATAAGCTGGCGCACGCTAGTGACTGGCTTGCCTGTGAGGGACTTTCTCAGCCCGTGCTCGGCTGGCAGGCCGAGTTTGAAGGTGCTGACAGCAACCTCGTCGAGATCTCCATCTATTTCATTAAACATCTCCCAGTATCTGTCGGAATAGGCTTTTAGGGTTTCCCCTTCTCGTATGGATAGGGATAGCAGCGATCCCAGGGGTCGGGGAACTCGGCTGCATGTGATGAAACGAGAGCCGAATGCCCTGGTCAGCTCTTGGAAGGAGTTTATGGATTCGGCCCTAAGGCCATCGAACCATCTCATCGCCACTGGTCCCAGACTAGACGGGAAAATCTTACACATCAGGGCCTCGTTCTTGGAATGGACCGCCATCTTCTGATTAAAGTGGCTGACGTGCTCTACGGGGTCAGTTCGACCGTGGTAGAGGGTGAATGTGGGTTGGTGGAAACGTCGCGGGAGGCTCGCTGCCTCGATCCTGCGCGTAAAAGGTGATTTGGAAATCTGGTACAGCGCTTTGCTCATGGCATCATCCCCCGGGCTTCCATGAGATGAGCCCTCGCGCTTATACCCATGGTGGGGTTCTTCTATATGTGAGAAGGACTCGCTCGGGGGAGTCCGCGACCTCCTCCTATAGTCATCGTCCTCCTCATCTTCGGAGGAGCTACTAGGGCTCGGTGAGTCTCGCCTCCACCGGGAGCTGCGCAGCTTCTTCTTCAACTCGTCGATTTGTAGTTGCAAAGCCCTAGTGTCGTTGGGTCTCTGGGAGGCGTGGCTTCTTGCTCGGGAACGACTTCCGTTGCCATGCACGGTACGTGCATTAGCTTCGCGGTCTCTCTCTCGTTCGAGGTTTAGAAAGCCATCATGTTGCTGAGGTTCTGCTGACCCTGCTGGTGGTGAGTCTGACCTTGCCATGCTGGTCTGTCACGCTCACGGTTTCGCGAAGCAACCTTCCCACAGACGGCGCCAATTGTGGGGACCGGAGTTTGAGTTTCAAGCCCAACAAGGTGCGAGAGCCCAAGCCCAGGAACTCCGACAATAAATTTGTAGAGAAGTGGGTCGGAAGGATGAGCTAACGTGAGTGGAACAAAACGGGTTAGGCAATGTAGGGATCACCAGCCTCTCATCAAGGCAAAATCTCCTTCTTTTTTATATATCTTTTCTTTTCTTACACCAGTCCCCTTTTTCTTTGGGAGTCCCTTACATTATATACTATCTACTTGGATGATCCTGAGCTTCCACTTGTCGATCATCTGAGTTACCACTTGAGCACCTGTCCCATCAGACACCCACTGGGGCTCTTTGTGAGTTGCAGTAGCCAAGGTAATACTGTTTGGGAGGTCTCCTCCACATTAATGCGGCCAGAAAAGTAGCTGCCGCGCATTCAATGTGGAGGCAGTGGCCCAATTTTTCCCTGATGCCCCTGGAGTGCACTCCTGTTGCTGGAGCTCTTCGCGTGTCATCCTTAATCAGTGGGCTTGGACCCAGAGTGGGGTGCATGTGTCCGAGGAGGTGGATCTCCTCGGATGGGCCCAAGGCCCAGTATAGTATCTGAAACCGGGCCCCCACAGGGTTAAAATAGTATATTGACAAAAATAATAAATTCATACTTCTACGTTAAAATGCCTTCATGTTTCTAATAAACTCCTACTTTTATGTTGATTTAAATTTCGACTTCTACTCACTAACTCCCTACAAAATAGGATCACTCTTTTGTTAGTTTTAAAACTCCTCCAATTTACAAAACTCATCCACGTTTTTTTTTTTTTTTTTTTGGTGATTGAAAAAAATAAAAATCTTAAATTATAATAAATACAAATTATTAATTTTTATATGAGCTACTAAGAAATGAGGAACAAATTAAGAAAACAACCATCAATTAGATTCAGATCCACAATGCCTTATAAAATTCTCTCTTGAAAGGCGGACAAACATTGAATGATTTCAAGCGAGAGTTACGCGTGCAAGATATAAAATATAAGGCCTTGTTTGGTTTAAAAAAATGGTCACTCATCACTCATCACTTAATTTTCATCACTCATCATCCATCACTCATCACTCATCACTCATTACTCATCACTCATCACTCATCACTCTAAAATATTACACCCAAACAACATCATCACTCAGTAACCATCACTCAATATTTTCACACTATTTGTGGGTCTCATATCTGTCATTAGTACAGTTTAGTTTTTTTTTTTTTTTTTTTTTTTTTTTTTTTTTTTTTTCAGTACCCAGCTCACCCAAACCAGTGAAAAAAAAAAAAAAAAAGAAAGAAGGAAGAACGAAGAAGACCAGATCAAAAGAAAGGAAAAAAAGAAAAAAAAGAAAAAAGAAGAAGAAGACGAATTGGATGAAAAAAAAAAAAAAAAAAAAAAAAAAAAAAAAAAAAGAGAAGAGGAAGAAGACGAACTGGATCAGAAGAAAAGAAAAAGAAAAAAAAGAAAAAAAAGAAACCAGTTCACCAAAGAAGAAGAAGAAAAGAAAAAGAAAAAAGAAAAAAGAAAAAAAAGTTACCAGTTCACCAACGAAGAAGAAGAAAAGAAAAAGAAAAAAAAAGAAAAAGAAAAAAGCTACCAGACCGAACCAAGAAGAAGAAGAAGAAAAAAAAAAAAAAAAAAAACCTCAAAAGTCAAAAAGGACGGCTGAATAGTATAAAGTGATATATTTAATTACAAAAATGCCATTGAGTTATGAGTTATGGAAACTGAAAACAGATAAAATGTGTTTTCAGTTTTCATAACTCATCACTCAAAAATCAGAGAACTGAGTGATGAAAACTATAACTCAAAACTCATCCAAACAAAACATTTTACAACTGAGTAATGAAAACTGAGTATTGAGTGATGAAAACTGAGTATTGAGTGACGAAAACACTCAAACCAAACATCACCTAAAGCTCCCTTGAAATGTGGACATGATCTCATAAAAATATATAATTGAAAAGTGAAAATGATATAACGGTTGATTTTCTCATACAACGGTAAAACCAAAAGAAAAATTCTTAAATAATGCTTAGATGTTCAAATCAAGGTTTTCAAGCCCGAACCATTCATTGAATCGTAAAAAAGAGAGGTTCAAGATTTTTGAAGTCGAACCGAGGTCAAGCCGAGTTCAAACCATGATGACGTTATAATTAATTTAATAATTATTTTAAATATATATAAAAACATTAAATTAATAAAAAAAATTAACTAAAATAGTCCCAAACAAATATAGATAGTATTTTTTATAACATAACTTTCATAATACAAATAAAAATTATTAAATTCTAAAAAAACAATAGCTATTTAGTTTCTAAATTATTTTTAAGTCATGACAAAGCACACTTTAATACCCAATAATTTTTATTTTATGAAACCCAATAAAATAGTTAAGAGACAAATGAGTTTATTTGCTCATTGCCAAGCCCAGTTGACTGCCAATCATTTTTTTTCCCAAGCCCATTTGAATAGTCACTGTTCACCATTTATTATGAATTAAAAAAAAAAAACCATCAAAAGCTAGATCGAAGATGTCCATGCATTTAAAAATTGTTAAAGTTAAATAAATAACAAAACCCAAAAAGGAAGTGCTTGACACCAAGCAAGCATTATATGTTAGTAGTTGACACTAAAGCACGCCGCAGCAAAGAAGAAGTCTCCAGATGTAGCGAAGAAGTCTACAACATTTTTAGTAATACTTTCACAATAAAATTTATGTAAAAAGTTGTTATTAGTTCTAATTTGAACTTACTAATAAAATTATTTTTTTACTCACCAATATTAACTAATAACAATCTATTACTTAAAATTTATTGTGAAACATTATGAAAATATTGTAATAGCATTTAATTGTGATTTTTTATTCTTTTTATTATTTTTCCTTTCTTTCCTTGCATCTATACGTTTCTTTTCCTTTTCTTTTTTTTTTTTCTCTTGTTTTTTCTCCTTCACACACGTATCCCCATCCCAACTCCTCTCATCTTGTTTTTATTTTTCTAGACTCTTCCCCCACAGAGCCCGTCCTTCTTTCTGCTTTTATTTTTCTTTCTTTATCTCTAGCTCTCTCTTCCTCATTCTCTTTCTCTCATACTCTCACCCTGTCACACACACATTACCAGTGGAGAGCAGAGCCAGAATTTAAAGCTTGCTTCGCCCAAGAGAAGAGATTCTGAAGAGAGGGAGCTGTGTGATGTACTCTGAAGAGAGAAGAAGAAGAAACATAAAGACATGCTGTGTTTCTTTGGAGATTGTAGTGGTAGAGTTTCTGAAGACATGATGTACTCCCAGCAGTTGTGTTTCTTTTTCTTTTGTTTTTCTGTTTTTTATTATTATTATTATTATTTTTAGTTCAGATTCAAAGGGAATCGTGAGAAGTGGTCTGATCACAGTTCTCAAAACCGTGCGGTTGAACTGTGGTTCGAACGTTTCCCTACTTTTTTGTCATTGACTGGTTCTTAAAATTAAAAGAACCGTAATTGTGAGAGGTTTAGGGTTAACCCGATCGGACCGTACGGTCCAGTTCGGGTTTAAAAACCATGGTTCAAATGGATATACAAAGTCAAGCACATCAAATCAAAGTTGATTTTCTTATATAATGAACAAACCAAAAGTGAAAGCTCGGATTTGTGTTAAAATACAAGAGCTTGTTCAGACTCTCAATTAAAAATTACGACTAGATTGCTTTTACTCTAATTTAGACTAAGTGCAGAACAAGAGTAAATAAATGCAATGAATCGATAACTCTACCCTAAGCCATATTCATCCATCACCAACAATAAAATAAAAGCTTAAAGAGTAGGGAAGAAAGATGCAAACACAAGATAACACTGAGATGTGTTATTGAAGAGGAAACCAAAGAACTCAGCGAAAAACCTCTCTGTGACTCTCTAAATAGAAATTGATCCACTAAAGAATAAAGTTGAAGTACACGAATAACAAAAGACCTTCCAAGTCTAGTCTACCCCATGTACTTGAGCCCTCTAAGCTCTTGCTACCAACAGACTTCTTAGAGTCTTATCTTCTCTAGCTTTCCGGATCCCGCAATCCAGCCCGATTGCATCCACCAATGAATGGCTTCTTCCAATGCTTCCCAGCAACACTAAAATCCCACTTTATACTCAGTATGTGTGTGGTAAGTGTTTGAGCTAGTAACTTCTTAAAGATCTAGAGATAGAAAGATAGGAGTTGAAGAAAACCACAAGGAAATGTGTAAATGATTGTAGGTCTAACAATCTCTAACTCTCAAGTGTATCTTTTAGGGTTTCTCTCAAAAAAGCACTCCTTACAATTTGTAAGTAATAAGGGTATATATAGTGTGGGTAAAGACTTGGTAAAGCAAAACACAACTTTTTGCCAAACAAAAACTTTCGCGGGTCCTTTGTGGATTGGCCCTTCTCGCGAGACAGTCGCGTCTAACTCTCAAATGTATTTTCTATAGTTTTTTCTCTAAAAAGCACTCCTTACAATTTGTGAATAATAAGTGTATAAATAGTGTGGGTAAAAACTTGGTAAAGCTGAACACAATTTTTTGCCAAACAGAAACTTTTGCGGGTCCTTTGCGGGTTGGCCCTTCTCGCGAGACAGTCATGAAAATAACAGCCTAGCACGACTCTTTATCTTTTAGTCATGTGCTCCACATGTGAACTTTTTTCGCAGGTTGCTTCTCGCGAGCTACTCGCTAGTCAATTGCGAAATCTACTGATTCAACTTTTGAAGCTTGACTCTTCACTGATCTCTCATACTCATCCCTTACAGATAAACCCACATACATACAGGAAAAATAATTGAAGAAATTACAATCAAATTTGGCATAGAATTAAAGCCCACACAATATAGTTGAAAATCACAACTTTATGAAAAGAAAAATTCTTAAATAATGCTTTGAGTTTCAAATGGGTATACAAAATTAATGGTGCATTGCTTTCCTTTTCCTTTGTCATTTATTGAGATATAAAAGATTACATATTTAGTCATTCTTGATTGCCATATGCATGTTAAGTAACCGAGTTTACTCTTTTCAAATGGGTAAATTATTGTGTACTCTCGGAGTACCATAAATGCGTACTCCCTTCTCTCACATGAGTGGTGGGTCCTATTAATTAAATTCATGGTGGGACCCACTATTCGTGTGAGAAGAGGAAGTACGCATTTATGGTACTCCGAAGGTACCTAATAATTTTTCCTTCAAATGTTCTTATTTCAAAGAATTTGGGTTCAGTAAAGAGAAAATTACAAAAAATATTACATGAACTTTAGTCGAAATCAAAATGACATTGATTTGAGATGATCAAATTAGTCGTTACATCACATTTCTATATCAAAGATTATGGAGCTAGTTTGATTTTAACGTAAAAGTGTTAAGTGTTTTTGCATTTGGTCTTGAAAAAAAAAGTAAAGAAACGGCTTTGAGCCTTTTAGGTCCTGAACTTAACATTACTCCTCTATACATTCCGGTTTATAGGTACATAATAGCAAAGTAAAACTTAACTTGCATTTTTATGGAGTTAAAAGTCTTTATGTTCAAAAATGACACGGGGAGGGGAAATTTATAAATGATAAAGATTTTTATCTCAAATCAATGATAGCTTATTTGATATTTAATCAATAAGTTATACACGCCAATTAATAGATTTTACATTCAAAACATCACCCTTCATCTATTTATTACGAATATAGACTTTGTCATTATGTGATTTGTAATAGCCGGAAAAAAAATAAAATAAAAGGAGGGGTATTTAAGTAAATTTTGTTTATGGGGTCAACTTTTATAATTAAAAGTAGTCGCAAACCCGCGTGTTGCGCGTGATAAATTTTTTTATGATCGTGTTATTATTTTGTTTGAACTTATGCTGCATTATATATGTATGACCAATATATTGTAGGATTCATGATGATAAGAGGTATTGGTCTTGGAATTAGATGTGGAAAACATAAAATATTATGTGATATTAAGCACTATGGCTGCAAAACATCAAAAAAAAAAAAAAATTATGTGATATTTTTGCACCAATCATGTTTTTCAATAGAAAATATTTAATCTTTGAAAATATTACAATCTCATCTGACAGTTATCTCAAAATTTGAATATCATGTGGTTTTGAAGAATTTGGATTTTTTATTGAATTATTTTACAGTCTCATCTAACGGTTATCTGAAAATTTGATTATCATGTGGTTATAAAGGAATTGGAAAATTTTTAATTTATAAAATTCCCCCACTTTTTCAACTTGTCTAGGTTCTATATTCTTTTGAACCGTGGGAATATAATTCATAAAATTTCATATTGAAAGATAGACACCCTATCTGCTGATATGACTCCATAGTACCTACCAACCATCATTTACTAACCGTCATTATAGTAAAAGATCATTTCAAATAATTGGTGGATAATATGAACACCCTACCAATAATATGAGGCCTATTTTAGCAAAACATTTCATTTTAGAAAGGCCTAAAGAAATATTCCAGCTTGTGTGAACTTGCAATTTAATAAATAATCCATTATAATTAGGTAGAAACCAAAAGATAATATAAAAATTATTTTAGCACACCAAAAGATAATATAATCTCAATTTTATAATAGCCTTTTCATTAATTTAGAATTGGACATACTTTACGAAACAATCCAGCTGGTGAACTTGCAATTTAACAGATAATCCGTAATAAATTGGTAGAAAATATGAGCAACCTACGCAGCCAAAAGAAAATATAAAAAAATATTTTATCATAGCCTTTTCATTTTATAGCAGTGAACTTGCAATTTAATAGATATACCATAATCAGTTGTTATAAGATATGAACAACCTACACAACCAAATAAAAATATAAAAAATATTTTAGCATAGCCTTTTCATTTTATTTATAATTAAAAGTTAGAAATACTTGAACAAACAATCCAGCTTAAAAACATGTAAATTAACAGGTAACTTGTGAGCAACTGGTGGGTAAAATAGTAATCAAAACAGTGACAGGTATCCACGTCATTGAACACCAATACCTTTTTTTTTTCTTTTTTCTTTTTTCTTTTGATAAATGAACACAAACACTCACATGCAAACACACACTCAAAAACTAAATATATATATATATATATATATAAAATATTTTACGTCATCTATCCATAGTGTCTTCCTGCTTGGTAAGTAAGTTCACACAAGTATCATGAAGACCATTTTTCTAAGACTATTTGGAAATTCCTGTTTTTATGCCGTTCCGTTAAAAATTAAAATATCACAAGGTAAGACCCAACCCAAAAACTTAAACTAAAATAGTTTTTTAGACAAATCTCATTGTTTTTAATCTCCCTCCGTTTTTGCTTTTAAGCTACCTTTTTCTTTACTCTTTCACTTTGTGTTAAAACCTTCCACTGCCTATTTTGATCTCCCTTTGTATATGGTGTAATTAAATAGTCTAAAATTTAAATCAAGTATGTGAATTTGGGTTAAAAATTCATTAAATAACTTATTGCTCTACAATTGATTTTCTAACTGCTATAATTGCAGTTAACACCTTCCTTTTGAATGAGATTAATAGACAAAAAACCCAACGCAATACCAGTTTTGTTTTTTTGTAATTCGAAATGTATTATGTATATAACCATGTTTTGAAGCTTGGCCTTTGGTAGCAATTATTTCACAGAATGGACCTCACAAGAAGACTAAATTTCTAAACTTTTTTGAGAATCAACTAAATTATTGAAGTTAATGAGGTATATAAAGCTACATTCAGGAAATAATTAATTAACCATGTTCTAAGGCATCAACATGGTTTCTGAAAAATGTCCTAGACACTAATCTGAATGTTGATTTCTTTGTCCTCAGCTCATCGTGCTTAAATAGTAGTGACATGACATAAGAGGCATAGATTTAAAAAAAGTCTGCAGTTAATTAAAACTTCTCAATTTGAGGAAAATATTGCACCTACAATAGTTTAGGATGTGCCCACTAAGAAAAAATATCACAAAAGATCCAAAGAATTTTCCAAACAACTCAATAAATGATTTGGGATACATCTCAAGGCTAAAAATGACTAAGATAGACAGTTTACTGCTTAAGGCGCCGTTTGAGGGACTTTGATGGAGACATATGGCTACTTAGGGCTAATAGACAACGAAATAAAAACTTTAATCCAATTACCATGGGTACCAATCTACACTAACACAGAATGTTTGATAGAATTGGAGACAAAAAAACAAAGTGAAAACTCTAATCCCATAATCGCAAAGGTGATGCAAACGTTTTGACTCCAAATATTTATGACCATTTAAGCATACTATTTTCGTGAATACATCTTTGAAGTAGAATCCGTTAAAGTCAAGTTTAAGGTAAGTACTCGATTTCCTTCTAAGACAATATAATAATATAGGAAAAGTAACCTATCATAGAAACCACACTCACACAGTTCTCCAAAATGCAAATATGATCACCTACTTGATGTATTAAACCGTGCTTTGTAACAAAACCTGTACTTAGCAAGCTGTTCAATGCAGATGATAAAAAAAAAAAAAATATATATATATATATATATATATCCAATAGGAAAAAAAGAAACCCGAAGATTGCCTTGTGAGGATATTTTGAGTTCTAAATGTTTCTTAGATTTGTTTCAATCAATTACCTGCCTAAAAAAAGAAAAATTAATAAGTTAAAAAATATGTAGATAGTAGACGTGTTTAGGATGGGGGCATGAAGGTATCAATTCTGCGTATAATAATTCAAATATGCAATTAAGGAATTGTAGGGTGAAGGATTGGTTTGGGGGAGTTTCTTGACTTGATTCTGTGAAGTGTTGAAGTCTGTCTTGGTGACTTGAATTCAAAGGAAGAATATCCCACATGCCTATTGTGCATTAGCTAATTATTAACTAAAGGCAGTAAAAGAAGGAATTAAAACTTTATTACTTGGAGTTACTTCCTACCTAGTTATTTATTTATTTATTTTAAGAGGGAATAGCATAAGTATATATCTTATGACTATTGAATTATAAAAAAAGAACTCATCATCATATCATTTTGCATCTTGGACAAGTTCTTAGAATATCTTTAATCTCTCCTTAATTAGCTCATTGTCTGGGACAAAAATTTTGTACTCTCTTTTCTTATATGTAGGAAAATTCAATACAAATTAGTAATTAGCTCATTTTTTTAATTAAAAAAAAAAAGCATATACGAAATGACAATATAGGGGCTGTCAAGTTCCAATTCCTTACTTCAAGTTCCACAGTTGCTCAGATACACAGAGCTAGTTGTTTTCTTCCTTTTATACTTTACTTAGTCTTCCAAATTTGTGCATAACACTATAAATCTCAATTAAGTTGAAAACAAAAGCAACAAAATAAGATTCGTAACAAATCAAAATGATCCTCTCCATTATCCAAATCATTGTCCCAATACCTTTTTTTTTTTTGGTATTAAACCCAGCTTTGCCTTCATGGTTTCTATTTTAAGCTCTACTTTATTTGTTGCAGGAATTTGTTTATAAAAAATTTGTATCTCTCAATGGAAAGTTTACTGTTTTTTGAATCAAAACCATGGCCTATTCATTGAGAAGCAAGAAAAATAAGAAAATTTGTGGCCAAGCGGTTCATCAGACAGTAACTCAAGTTATTCTGATCCTGACTACACAAGGATTAGACGTCAAAGACAAGCACAACAAAACAACACTAATAAGTGCAATAAGAAACTGTCCACAGACGTTAAAATGGTGGAAGTGGGGCTGCATGTTTAAGTGTGAGGGAAAGAAGGGGTTGTCCTACTAAGAAGAGGATAAATGAAGAAGGAAAGAAAAGTTTGGAAGTTACGTTAGCTTAAAAATAGTAAAGAGGTTTTAGTCATGGACCTTTGATTGTGTTATTTGTATATTAGATAAAGTTCCTTAGCTAGAGAACCAAATATATTTCCCACTCACTTAGATATTTTGTAACATATTGTAAATGTGAAGCACTTAATTCTCCACCAAATCTGATATTTGAATGAGACCACTTTTGGAAGCACGGCAAGACACTGAAAAAAGGGACCCAGTGCTTCATTACTCAAACCATGAAAATTTTTTCCTAGCACATCATGATACTTGAACTTTTCACTACACTTTCCATTGAAGAGGTATCGTGATCATCTCTATTAGCAGTATTCTTGGGAACCCACCAAACTCTTATGCTTTTGTCAAGGCTTCCACTATAGAGCAAGAACCCACCACCAATATTACTTGGTGATGCCTGCAAGCATTTGACTGGACCTTCATGGCCACTTATGACTCCAACTTTACTAAGCTTACCACAAGCCCCTCTTTTCCATATACCAATACTCCTATCAGCAAAGCCACTGCACAAAAACTCCCCCGTTTGACACATACAAAGGACAACCATTTGATGAGCTTTTGTCTCACTACCTAATTTCCAACTCTCAAAATTCATGCTCCCCTCTCACCCCATCACAAACCAATCTGACCCTTCTCCATAAACCCATTTTCCATCCTCCTTATGACCTTCCAAAATTAATTGAAACCTCCTTATGACCCTCCAAAATTCCTTTTAAAGCATGTGAATTCTTCCCCTCCTTGCCCCAAGCCTCTCTTTTCCATATACCAATACTCTTATCAGCAGAGCCACTACACAAAAACTCCCCTGTTTGACACATACACAGGACAGCCATTTGATGAGCTTTTGTCTCAATAACTAATTTCCAACTCTCAAAATTCATGCCCCCCTCCCACCCCATCACAAACCCATCTGACCCTCCTCCATAAACCCATTTTCCATCCTCCTTATGACCCTCCAAAATTAATCGAAACCTCCTTATGACCCTCCAAAATTCCTTTTAAAGCATGTGAATTCTTCCCCTCCCTGCCCCAAGCTTTAGTCTTCCCATCAGCTGAAGCAAAATACACATCCCGTTACTTGCCACCAACCCTATAATTGCATCATCATGTGCCTTAATTGATTCCAAGCACTTCAAATCTGATAGCCTCCACACCTTGAGGGTCTTATCCCATGACCCTGAAATTTATGTGTCCACTTTTTAATTCACGTGCAATTGGAGAACCATCCAAATTAGTGGAAACAGTTCACAAGCGATCTCATTAAAAAGAAAACACAAACTCTTTACTAATTTAGTGGCCACCATTCCGTACAGGTATGAGCTTTACAATAGGGGGAACCATTTAGAGAGTGGTAGAGAAAAAGATAGAGACATAGTAACAAATTCAACACGCTGACAAAAATGATTTAGAAAGTAAATGTAACATAACAACCATCCACACCACAACATGAAATAGGCAAAAACAAACACAGAAAGGGGGAAAAAACTATCAAGCAAAAGAATAGAGCACAAAAGGAATTGGGATATAGGAATACCTCAACTGAACCACCCAGTTTACATCAATATTTATATAGATGTAAAGAGAGGAAGGAAGACAGAGAGGCTGCTGTTAGAAGTGAAAATAGAAGCTGAAACTGTAGAACAGGAAGATGAAACCGTGAGTGAAACAATAGAACAGAAGCTGAAACTGTGATATGGTGTGGATGAAACAAAACGTAAAACGATATAATAGAAGCTGAAACAGGTGGGGAAGGGGAAGGAACTAAACCTGAAAAGGAATAGCATAAGTTGTAACCGTGAGAAGTATTCAGGTTTGACAAAAGGAATTAGCTGAAAAGGCTTTAAGAGTGGGCTGGAATTTAAAGTAGAGATAGGGCTCCAAGTAACAGAAGGAAAGGGAATAACATAAGTTGTAATCGTGAAAAGCAATAAAGTTTGACAAAGAGAGTTAGCTGAAAAGGCTTTGGGTGTGAGCTTGGGCTTTATAGTGGATTTAAATGTATAAGAAGTGGACTTTAAAGTAGAGATAGGTCTGGAAATTGAATTAAAAATTGGCAAAAACTATTTTAAAATTGAATTAAAAATTCAGAAAAGAGGATGAGAATGACATGGCTGCTGACGTGGCTCAATGTGAGCGCAGCAACATTAAATGCTACGCTTCAGCTTTTAGTAATATATAGATTCCTAAGGGGTTTTTAGAAAATAAGGTTGAAACCCTAGTTTACATCGTCTAATTTTAAGCCAGCGCATATTGACAAACGTTTGGGGAGAGGAGACTATCCAAAATACTGTAGTAGAGAAGGTTTGATTACACAATTGAGGTAAGAGTCTAAAAATCTCTTCTTGTCAAATCTAAACTTTATTTAGAATTAGAATACTTTTTTATATGGGTATTTTGATTAGCAATGAAACTATTAAAATTATTCAAGAGTTAAAATGATGCAAACGTATAAAGTTTAGATTTATTTTTGGTACACTAGACATTGTACCTGTAGATTTTTCTGCCTCGGTATTGTGATTTTTCCTATGCCCACTGTTGTGTCATGCGTGTAAGTGTAGATGAAAGTTTGCACACGGTTCTGCACGAGTTTCTACCTTAAGAAGTACGAAATTGTGGATTTGGTGAATAGGAAAGTCATGGTGGAATTGAAGTCTCGAACAAAAAAAAGAAAAAAAGAAATAGAAAGGTCAAGTAAGCGTGGGTTAGGTGAGGTCTGACAAGTTAAAAAAAAAAAAAAAAAAAGCTTAAGCACACATCCTATCTAGTGTGATAGCGTACTAATCTTAGGCTATAGCCTTATCTTTTAAGGCATAAGGGTGGCAGAATATATATATAAAGAAAAATATTATGATTAGGTGGAATTTTGATGTGAGATAAGCAGACAATTATGAGATATTTTTAATAGTCTTTTGATCGGATACCGTTATAAGTTATTTTTAAAAAAATTATTTGATTAGTGAGTAAAAATATTTGAAATCAGCAGTGAAACTATTAAAATTATTCAAGAGTTAAAATGATGCAAACGTATAAAGGTTTAGATTTATTTTTGGTACACTAGACATTGTACCTGCAGATTTTTCTGCCTCGGTATTGTGATTTTTCCTATGCCCACTATTGTGTCATGCGTGTAAGTGTAGATGGAAGTTTCTACACGGTTCTGCACGAGTTTCTGCCTTAAGAAGTACGGAATTGTGGATTTGGTGAATAGGAAAGTCATGGTGGAATTGAAGTCTCTGACAAAAAAAAAGAAAAAAAGAAATAGAAAGGTCAAGTAAGCGTGGGTTAGGTGAGGTCTGACAAGTTAAAAAAAAAAAAAAAAAAAAGCTTAAGCACGCGTCCTATCTAGTGTGATAGCGTACTATTCCTAGGCTATAGCCTTATCTTTTAAGGCATAAGGGTGGCAGAATATATATATATATATATATATATATATAAAGAAAAATATTACGATTAGGTGGAATTTTGATGTGAGATGAGCAAACAATTATGAGATATTTTTAATAGTTTTTTGACCGGGTACCGTTATAAGTTTTTTTTATTATAAATTATTTGATTATTGAGTAAAAATATTTGAAATTGTTCTAGGTGATATCTAAGGATTTTAGAAGAAGTGTTAGGAAAAAGATTTTTTTGGAATAGCTTTTGGAGGTAAGTAACCTTATCTTAATTATTGAAATTGTTTACAGTTATTACAATTTTATTTCTATTGTATTACTGATTTCAAGTAAAGAATTATTACAAATATATCTGATTATGAATATATGATGTAATTTATGTAATTGTTTCTAGTTATACTGATTCAAAGTAAAGGGTAAAGAATTTTCACAAATACATGTGAGCATTGAATATAAGGTTTATTTTATTTAATTGTTTTATAGCTATAATGATTTAAAGTAAATAATATAGAAATATCACAAATAGATTTGAATATTGAACATATGATTATATAAATGTGTTTGAACAAGATAATTTTTGTTAGAAACTATGATTATATATATATATATATGATTATGAACAATTTAACTATGAATTTACTCTGATACCCAGCCAATGAGGGTTATTCATTGATATTCTGATACCAAAATAAATGGGGGTTATTCATTGGTACACTGATACCCAGCCAATGAGGGTTATTTATTGCTACTCTGATACCCAGTCACGAGGATATAGCGTGACCATAGTCATAAGATTGTTAAGAATATGAATTATATTTGTGTATTTGAATTATTTTGAGTCACTAAAACTGCTTATGTTTTTTTTTTTTTTTTGGAACCTATTGTAAAGTATAACTTTGATATATATGAAAACTGATTATTTTCTAATCCATCTAGAATATATTGTAAGATTTAAAATATTTGATCTATATACAAATTATTATTTTATAGATCTATTTGCTTAATAGAAGTCTTTGGGATTTTGGTTACTTATTGAGTTGTCAACTCACCCCCTCTTTCTCCTTTCAGATTTTGATCAGAAAGAGTAGCATATGTTGGGGCTTCCGCTGGGATGTGCGCATGAGTGAAGTTTAGGAAATTACTGGAATAAGATTTGAACTTTTATGCCTAAGATTACCTTTTGTGTAGACCTTTAAATTTAAAGGATTTAGTTTATTTTTACTTTGATGTTAGAAGATTATTATTTGGAGATCTTTTGAGAATTGCATTATTGAGGATATTTTTAAATTTATCAATGAAATTTTCTTTGAGAATAATTCTTTAATTGTTAAGAGGGCTTTACACACTTGTAGGGTATAAACTTTATAAGTGTGTGGCTATTGTCACGTGCCTAGCTCTTACTTGAGTTCGGGGTGTGAAAATATTTATGGTATCAGAGCCGGCCCGATAACCCCGTGTGGGCTTGGAGACAGTACCCCACAAAGTGGGCCCTAACGAGGACGTTAGGGATTTAAGTGGGAGAGATTGTGATGCCCCAATTTGATTGATTAATTATGTGATGTGTGTGGGTGTGTGATGAGTCCCACATCAGGTATTTACTAGGTAGATTTGGGTTTTATTAACAACTACAAGGAGCCCCAATAGTGACTAGTCCTTTTGAGGTATAGCGCAGATATGGCTAGTGCTTTTCCTTTGGTCGTTACATACTTTATTAACAACTACAAAGAGCCTCAATAGTGACTAGTCCTTTTGAGGTATAGCGCAGATGTGGCTAGCTCTTTTTTTTGGGTCGTTACATATAGAGCCCAGATCTACCAAGTAAATACCCAATATCGGACTCATCACACACTCACACACATCACACAATTAATCAATCAAATTGGGGCATCACAATCTCCCCCACTTAAATCCCTAACGTCCTCATTGGGGCCCACTTTGTGGGGTAGTGTCTCCAAGCCCACACGGAGTTACAGGGCCGGCTTTGATACCATAAATATTGTCACGTCCCGAACCCATGTAAGAGCTAGGCACGTGACAATAGCCACACACTTATAAAGTTTATACCTTACAAGTGTGTAAGGCCCTCTTAACAATTAAAGAATTATCCTCAAAGAAAACTTCATCAATAAATTTAAAAATATCCTCAGTAATGCAATTCTCAAAAGATCTCCAAATAATAATCGTAAAACATCAAAGTAAAAAAAAAAAACTAAATCCTTTAAATTTAAAGGTCTACACAAAAGGTAATCTTAGACATAAAAGTTTAAATCTTATTCCAGTGATTTCCTAAACTTCACTCATGCACACATCCCAACGGAAGCCCAAACATATGCTACTCTTCCTGATCAAAATCTGAAAGGAGAAAGAGGGGGTGAGTTGACAACTCAATAAGTAACCAAAGTCCCAAAGAGTTCTATTAAGCTAATAAATCTATAAAATAATAATAATTTGTATATAGATCAAATATTTTAAATCTTACAATATATTGTAGATGGATTAGAAAATAATCAGTTTTCATATATGTCAAAGTTATACTTAACAATAGGTTCCAAAAAAAAAAAAACATAAGCAGTTTTAGTGACTCAAAATAGTTCAAATACTCAAACATAATTCATATTCTTAACAATCTTATAACTATGGTCACGCTATATCCCCGTGACTGGGCATCAGAGTACCAATAAATAACCCTCATTGGCTGGGTATCAGAGTACTAATGAATAACCCCCATTGGTTTGAGTATCAGAGTACCAATGAATAACCCTCATTGGCTGAATATCAGAATAAATTCATAATCAAATTGTTCATAATCATTTATATATATATATATATAATCATAGTTTCTAACAAAAATTATCTTATTCAAACACATTTATATAATCATATGTTCAATATTCAAATCTATTTGTGATATTTCTATATTATTTACTTTAAATCATTATAGCTATAAAACAATTAAATAAAATAAACCTTATATTCAATGCTCACATGTATTTGTGAAAATTCTTTACCCTTTACTTTGAATCAGTATAACTAGAAACAATTACATAAATTACGTCATATATTCAGTAATAAGATATATTTGTAATAATTCTTTACTTGAAATCAGTAATATAATAGAAATAAAATTGTAATAACTGTAAACAGTTTCAATAATTAAAATACGCAAAATAAAACCAATTAGGATAAGGTTACTTACCTCCAAAAGCTATTCAAAAAAAAAAACTTTTCCCTAACACTTCTTCTAAAATCCTTAGATATCACCTAGAATAATTTCAAATATTTTTACTCAATAATCAAATAATTTATAATAAAAAAAACTTATAACGGTACCCGGTCAAAAGACTATTAAAAATATCTCATAATTGTCTGCTTATCTCACATCAAAATTCCACCTAATCGTAATATTTTTCTTTATATATATATATATATATATATATATATATATATTCTGCCACCCTTATGCCTTAAAAGATAAGGCTATAGCCTAGGAATAGTACGCTATCACACTAGATAGGATGTGTGCTTAAGCTTTTTTTTTTTTTTTTTTTTTTTTTTAACTTGTCGGACCTCACCTAACCCACGCTTACTTGACCTTTCTATTTCTTTTTTTTCTTTTTTCTTTTTGTCAGAGACTTCAATTCCACCATGACTTTCCTATTCACCAAATCCACAATTTCGTACTTATTAAGGCAGAAACTCGTGCAGAACCGTGTGCAAACTTCCATCTACACTTACATGCATGACACAATAGTGGGCATAGGAAAAATCACAATACCAAGGCAAAAAAATTTGTAGGTACAACGTCTAGTTTACCAAAAATAAATCTAAACCTTTATACGTTTGCATCATTTTAACTCTTGAATAATTTTAATAGTTTCACTGCTGATCAAAATACCCACATAAAAAAGTACTCTAATTCTAAATAAAGTTTAGATTTCACAAGAAGAGATTTTTAGACTCTTACCTCAATTGTGTAGTCAAACCTTCTTTACTGCAGTATTTTGGATAGTCTCCTCTCCCCAAACGTCTGTCAATATATGCTGGCTTAAAATTAGACTATGTAAACTAAGGTTTCAACCTTATTTTCTAAAAAGCCCTTAGGAATTTTAAGTATAAAAGTTGATCCCATAAACAAAATTTACTTAAATACCCCTCCTTTTATTTTATTTTTTTTTTCTGGGTATTACATTCTCCCTCCCTTAAAAGAAGTTTAGTCCTCTAAACTTGACATACCTGAGTTCTCAAAAAGATATGGGTACTTCTCCTTCATTTCATCTTCTAACTCCCATGTAGCCTTTCTCACAGACTAGTTCCTCCATTGAACCTTGACATAACGTATGGTACGATGCTTCAACTCTTGCTCCTTCTTGTCCACAATTTTAACTGGTTGCTCTTCATAAGTTAAATCATCTCTTAATTTTAGAGGCTTATAATCCACTATATGACTGGAAGCAACTTTACCAATCCTCTCCAAGACTTCAAAAGGTCCTACAAAATGAGGGCTCAGCTTACCTCGAAAAGCAAATCTCATAACTCCTTTAGTAGGTGAAATCCTCAAGAACACATGATCACCCACTTGGAACTCTAATTTCCTTCTTCTAACGTATGCATAACTCTTCTGCCTACTCTGAGCTGTTTGGAGCCGCTCTTTAATCACTTGAATTTTTTCTACCATTTGCTATACAATATCAGGACCCAACAATCTTCTTTCTCCAACATCATCCCAACATATAGGAGACCTACACTTCCTACCATACAAAGCCTCATATGGTGCTACTTTAATACTTGCTTGGTAGCTATTATTATATGCAAACTCCACCAAAGGTAGATGTTCATCCCGTGAACCTTTGAAATCAATAACACAAGCTCTTAGCATATCTTCCAATGCTTGAATAGTTCTTTCTGAAAGTCCATCTGTTTGAGGGTGAAAGGCTGTGCTAAACTTCAAGTTAGTACCCATTGCCTTATGCACGCTCTCCCAAAATTGAGACATAAATCTTCGGTCTCTATCAGACACAATGGATACAGGTGCACCATGCAATCTCACTATTCCATTGATATACAATCTAGCTAACCTTTCGAGTGAGAAATCCACCCTAATGGCCAAAAAGTGTGCCGATCTTGTCAATCGATCCACAATCAGCCAAATTGCATCTTTACCAGTAGGGGTTCTAGGCAGCCCCATCACAAAGTCCATAGTAATGTCCTCCCACTTCCGTTCTGGAATGGGAAGAGGTTGCAAAAATCCAACTGGTCTTTGATGCTCCATCTTGACTTGTTGACACACTAGACACTGAGCAACATATTGAGCAATCTCCCTCTTCATGTTATTCCAACAAAAAGTCTCCCTTAAATCCCGATACATCTTAGTGCCTCCTAGGTGTACCGTGTAACTCGTGTTATGAACCTCCTTTAGTATTTTTGCCTTAAGGTCTGGATCATTTGGTACACAAAGCCGATTACCAAACCTCAAGGATCCATCCTCATGAATGCAAAACTCAGATTGAGAGCCTAGATTTATGAAATCTCTTATCTGTTGCAACTGTGAATCATTACTTTGTGCAATCTTTATCCTTTCAATCAAGGTAGGCTGAACTCTAAGGTTTGCCAGATGTGCCTCCGCTTCATGAAACCGTACTTCTATCCTCATTTTCCTCAAATCTTCCAAGATGTGTTTTTGTGTAGTCAACAATGCTACCAAATTTCCTGCAGACTTCCTACTTAAGGCATCAGCTACTACATTGGCTTTTCCAGGATGATAACTAATAGTCAGGTCATAGTCCTTTAATAGCTCCAACCATCTTCTTTGTCTCATATTCAACTCTTTTTGAGTAAAGAGGTACTTGAGGCTCTTGTGGTTAGTGAATATCTCACATTGTTCTCCATACAAATAGTGCCTCCAAATTTTTAGAGCAAAAACCACTATAGCTAATTCCAAGTCATGTGTGGGATAATTTTCCTCATAAGGCTTCAACTGTCTAGAGGCATAAGCCACTACCTTCCCATGCTGCATAAGAACACACCCCAAGCCTTTCCTCGAGGCATCACTATAAATGGTGAAACCTCCACTACCTGAAGGTATGGTGAGAATGGGTGCTGACACCAACCTTCTCTTCAATTCCTGGAAGCTTTCTTCACACTTTCCAGCCCACTCAAACTTAGCCCCCTTTTAGGTCAAGCAAGTCAAAGGCATGGCTAAGTGAGAAAATCCTTCAACAAACCTCCTGTAATAACCAGCCAGTCCCAAAAAGCTACGAACCTCTGTCACACTGTTCGGTCTATTCCATTCTACTATTGCTTCCACTTTCTTAGGGTCAACAGCAATCCCATCTTTAGATACAACATGCCCCAGGAATGCAACACTGTCTAGCCAAAATTCACATTTTTTAAGCTTTGCATACAACTTCTTCTCCTGCAATAGTTGTAGTACAAGCCTCAAGTGATTCTCATGCTCTTCCACACTCTTGGAATATATCAAGATATCATCAATAAAAACCACAACAAATTTATCTAAGAAGGATTTAAACCCCCTATTCATCAAGTCCATAAAGGCTACCGGTGCATTGGTTAAGCCAAAAGGCATCACCAAAAATTCATAATGACCAAATCTTGTATGGAAGGCTGTCTTGGCCACATCAGCAATCTTAATCTTCAATTGATGGTAACCAGAACGAAGATCAATCTTAGAGAAAACTTGTGCTCCTTGTAGTTGATCAAACAAATCCTCTATCCTTGGTAAAGGGTATTTATTTCGTACTGTCACCCTATTCAACTCCCTATAATCAATGCAAAGTCACATGCTCCCATCCTTTTTCTTTACAAACAACACAAGTGCACGCCAAGGGGAAACACTAGGCCTAATGAAGCCTTTTTCAAGTAGCTCTTGCAGCTGTTCTTTTAATTCTCTTAACTCAGCAGGTGCCATTCGATATGGGGCTTTAGAAATTGGGCTAGAACTTGGTAATAGGTCAATAGAAAACTCTATCTCCCTATCTGGTGGTAACCCTGACAAGTCTTCTGGAAACACATCTAAAAACTCTCTCATTACAAGAATGTCCTCTAGCTTCAATTCACCTTGTTGTGTGTCTCTCACAGTGGCCAGATATCCTTTACACCCTTTCTTCATCATACATCTATCTTGTAAAGCTGAAATCACCCATGGAGAAGTATATGCCCTACTTCCCATAAAACAGAACTCAATCTCACTAGGTACTTGGAAAATTACCTTCTTCTTATGACAATCAACTATGGCATAATAGGCAGCCAACTAATCCATCCCAAAGATTATGTCAAAATCCCGCATCTCCAACAATGTTAGATCTGCTAGTAACTCTCTATCTGCTATTTTGACAACACAAGACTTGCAAACACTATCAGTAACTACTACACCCCCAACTGGGGTATCCACACATAATTTAAACTCCATAGGCTCAAATTTAAATTTATGTTTCTTTGCAAAATTAGAAGATATGAAGGAGTGAGTGGCACCAGGATCAAACAATGCATAGGCATAAGTTGTGGAAACTGGAATAATACCTGTTACCACAGCATTGGAAGTATTAGCATCCTGTTGAGTGAGTGCATAAACCCTTCCTTGGATCTTGGGCTTTTGGCTTGCTCCCTGAGTCTGTCCTGATGTTGGTCTTGGAAAGGTTTGAACCTCCTTCCGTTGGGGACACTTAGCAATCTTGTGACCCATTTGTCCACATGAGAAACATGCTCCAGTATTCCAGTGGCAATCATTATCTGCATGAGGCCTACCACACCAAGAGTACTTTGGTAGCACCTTGGAATCAGCACGTTGTGTTCCTTGTTTCTTGGCTTGAAAGCTAGAGCTTTGCTCTCCTTGCCTAGGCCTCTTCTTCTGGTTATTATCTCTATCTGCTTGAGCCTCATTAAGCCCCATCTCCACTAGTAAAGCCTTACTCACCACTGCCCTAAAGGTAGTCAACTCAAAGGGCACAACTCCTTACTTGATTCGGAACCTTAATCCATCTTCAAACCTTCGAGCCTTAGTTTCTTCATCAACCACCATTGTCGGAGCAAATTTGGCTAACTTGGAAAATTCTGCTTCATGCTGAGCAACGGTCATGTTACCTTGTGTCAGCTTGATAAACTCTTTTTCCTTCTGAAAACGGATGCTCTTAGGAAAATATTTTTCATAGAATACAGACTTAAATAGCTCCCAAGTCCAAGGCTCTGTCTCTTGGCCACGTTTTTCTTCTTCCAGTCGCCACCAGTCATAAGCATCTCCACGCAACATATAAGCTGCATAAGCCACTTTCTCACCCTCAGAGCATTCAAGAACTCTGAATACTTTCTCCATCTCAATGATCCATTTTTCTGCTTCCACAAGCTCAGTAGTCCCCTCAAAAATTGGAGGAGACAACCTCTTGAATTCCATCATCCCACCATGATGACATCGGCGTTGCTCCATCCTATCTAGGTTATCTCCAGTAGTGACCTGTTATTGGACCACTCCAACCAAGGACTGCATCATCTAGATCATCTAGTGGTTGGCCTTGTTCGTGCCTAAATTCTTGGTTCCCATCTTGCCTGATTCCTACCATTGCCAGAGTTGTTGGGAGTGTTCCTAGTGTTTCTGCTGCGAGGTGGCATCCTAACCTCTGTTCATTATGCACATGACAAACTAACATGTTATCAAATTTCTAATATAAATTAAAAAAATAACAAATCAAAAACTCATCTAGTATATATATCATACAACGTATCCCTAAATGCCTAATTTCTACCCCTCTCACCATTTAGTTTCATAATTCAATGCCTAAGGATCCAACCTAGAGCTTTGATACCATATGTAATGACCCAAGAAAAAGCGCTAGCCACATTTACGCTATACCTCAAAAGGACTAGTCACTATTGAGGTTCCTTGTAGTTGTTAATAAATCCCCGATCTACCCAGTAAATACTCAATGTGGGACTCATTACACACCCACACACATCACACAATTAATCAATCAAATTGGGGCATCACATGATTCTTGTTACGGATTCTAGTTAGTTCAACTAATAATCTTGTTATTGAATAAAAATTGGGGTTTAGATCTCACTTACAAAAAAAATAAACCAATTAATATACTCTTGAGTTTTGGCCTTATGATAAATGACAATTATCTTGATAATAAAAATACAATTACCATGGAGCATAATGGTATTTAATTTAAACCATATATATATGTGTGTGTGTGTGTGTGTGTGTGTGTGTGTGTGTGTGTGTGTGTGTATCTTACTGATTATATATTCTGAGGTAGGTGAGCCTTTCAAATTATTAACAAAAAGAAGCTATTTTAAATTAATCATTGAAATTATTTAATTATAATACCATATTAGTTATGACATGAAATTTCGTTAATCAGTTGAATAATCTTCTCAAAAAAAAAAAAGTTGAATAATTTTCAATCATATCCGAAGTTTTGTTTTGTTTTTTTTTTTTTAGGAGAATCAGTCTTATGATACTAAAGCAACTATCAATTAAATTAAGATCCACAATGCCTTAAAAAACGCTCTTGAAAGGTGCACCAACATTAAGAGCATGTTTGGTTTAACTATTTTCATCATCCAATACTCAGTTTTCATTACTCAATATCCAAATTTTGTGGACCCCACAACTAATTGTTTTGTTTAGATGAGTTTCCAGTCATTGTTTTCATGACTCAGTCACTCAAAAAACTGGATGACAATCACACAAAATGAAAACAGATTTCACCTGTTTTCATCACTCAAAATCTGGTTTTCAGTGGCATGTTCGTAAATAGAAGGAGATTGTGGGTCCCAAAATACTGCAGCAAACCTCGTGAGTCCCAGCTTTCTTCTCCACTTTTCTTTCTTTTTTCTCTCCTTTCTCTGGGCTTCACTATCTCAGGAGCTTATTTTTTTTCTTAATCACAAAACCTATTTGGTCTTGGCTCCTCGCTGCAGTTCTTTCTTTCTTTCTTTCTTTCTTTTTTTTTTTTCTTTACCACATAACCCATTTGGTCTTCGCCGCCGGTGGTGACGGTGGAGATCGTTGCAGGTCCGAGTCGCTGCATCAGTTCGTCGTTTGTGCAGGTCCGATTGTCGCAAGTCCGATCTTCGCTACATCAGCTCTGGGTTTGTGCAGGTCCGATCGTTGCTGCAGGTCCGATCGTCGCAGGTCCGAGTCGCTGCATCAGTTCGTCATTTATGCAGGTCCGATCTTCGTAAGTTCGATCTTCGCTGCATCAGTTTTGGGTTGTGTAGGTCTGATCGTGGCTGCAGGTCCGATTGTCGTTGTGGGTATTGCTGGGCTTCATCTGCTCTGTTCTTCACGCATCTGGGACTGGGTTTTTTTTTTTTTTTTTTTTCTTTCCTTGCCGAAGCTGGTATGGGATTTTTATGAGAGACGGAGTGAGAGCTGAAGATTGGATCACAAACCCAGTGAGGCAGAGTGAGGCGGGTAGGCTAACAGAAATCTTGTGTGGTTCTCTAACCAAGTGCTCAGGCATGGGACCAACAAAAATGTGGAAATATTTGAGTAATCTAAAATGAAAACAGTATCCAAACGATGGGTATTGAAAATTTGGGTATTTTGAGTGATGGGTGATGAGTGACGAAAACTGAGTGACAAAAACTGAGTGATGAAAAAAAACTAACCAAACAAGGCCTAAATAATTTCAAGCGAGCTTCACAAGTGGCAGTTAAATTATTAGCAAGTCAATATCAATCATAAAACGATTTTGAAAGTAGAACAATAATTAAGCAACAATGTCAAGAAAGAGTACTTCAGGATCAATTATAAAGCTACCCATAAATTGAGAGTTTAACAAGTTGCTACAAACTTGTCCTTGGAGTGAGTATCAGAGTAGTCATGGCCACAATGACTGATTACCAATATTACTTCCTGTGTTTCCTCCTATATTTCCTCTCAACCCTCTTACTCAAGTCCTTGTTCAAGACAAAGAACCCTCTAAACCTCCCTCCAAGCCCACCAGCCCTCCCAATCATTGGTCATCTCCACCTTCTTGGTCCATCTTTATTCAAATCCCTCCACAACCTCTCCAACAAATATGGTCCTCTCCTCTATCTCCGGTTTGGTGCTTCGCGGTGCCTTGCTGTGTCAACGGCTTCCATTGCCACCGAAATATTTAAAACCAATGACGTTACCTTTTCAGATCGACCACCACTCGCTTTCAGCGATAAATTACCATATGGAAGATATGGATTTTTCATAGCTCCATACGGTAATTACTGGAAGTTCATAAAAAAACTTTGCAATTCTGAATTGCTCAGTGCCCGTCAGGTTGAACAATCCCGTGCTGTTCGACACGAAGAACTGACTTGGTTTTTGCGTAAAGTGTTAGAGAGTGCTGAGAGAAAACAGGTCCTTGACATTGGTGCTGAGTTGATGAAGTTTACAAACAATTCTTCATGTAGGGTGATTATGAGCATGAGGTGTTCAGATGACAATGATGAAGCTGAGAGGATTAGGCAGTTGGTGAAGGAGTCCTTTGAGGTTGGTGCAAAGGTATCCTTTGGGGATGTGTTGGGGCCATTGAGGTTTTTGGCTTTTTGGCTATATGGAAGGAAGGCCATAGATGTGGCCTTAAGGTACGATGAGATTTTAGAAAGGGTGTTGAAGCAGCATGAAGAGAGTCCTCAAATAGAGAATGAGGATTTAGTGGACATACTATTGAAAGTGTATCAAGATGACAAAGCTGAGTTCAAGATTAACAGAACACATCTCAAGGCTTTCTTGCTAGTAAGTCACCTTTGTTTTTGTCTGTGTTTCTCTTTTTCAGCTTTATTGTTGCATGAATAAAATGAGAGCATGATCCATTTCTTTTTAAACTATGGACATATTATAAGGGAAAAGATAAGTAACGTATGACAGGTTACAATTGATAAAACATAAAGTAGTACACTTTATTCCATGCTGCATATGTTTTTTGTTTCTATTTTCTTCCCTCAATTCTTTTCAACCTCCTTAATTCATTATCAATTCATTTGGTTCCTTAATACAACAGCCATACCAAAAGTAAATTTCTTAAATAATGCTTAAAGGTTCAAATTGGGTATACAAAATGGTGTCATCCTTTCTTTTCCCTAGTCATTTTGAGGTATCAAAGATTGATTTAGTCATTGACTTGTTTGGGATAGGCGTTTTGAATAAGTGTGTATTTGGCTTCAAATTAAAAAACTAGTTTATATTACTATTCAGCTTATTTTTATTATTATTCATATGTCCCATTGTATTTTTTTTTGTACTATTTATGGGTCTTACTATATTATTTTTTCTAACTTTTACCTTTACGTATAATACTTTCAGCAAAAAGTTTTCAGTTTCAACAAAATAAACGAATCCCAAGTAGACCTTAAAGAGAAAATTACACAATGTTCTCTAAAATTTTGAGTATTTTTTGGATTAAAAAAAGAAAAGAAAAAAAATACCCCATATATATATATATATATATATATTATGAGCCTCTCAGGTCAAAAACTTAACATTACACCTACGTATATTAATCAGTTTCAAAGGAACATATATATTGTAGAAAATCAAAACTTAAGTTTCATTTTTTAAGGAATCAAAAGTTGTTACGTACAAGAATGAAAAAGGAGATGTAAAATTAATAAATAATAGAGATATTTTTATTTCAATGATAGCTTATTTTATTTGAACTATTTTTTATTGATAAGTTACACACATATGACTATTATATGTCCAAAACCTCATTTCTATTGTCTAATTACTAAGGCCAAAGTGATATTTAACGCTCTGTTTCATTGTACATTAGTTTACATTTGTATGTTTCACTATAAAAATGTTTTATAAAAAATATTTTCAACATTTTATTATGTTTGTTTCATTGTAAAATTTGTTCAAATTCAAAAATGTTTTCAATTGACCATAAAATTATATTTGCAAAATACTGTAAAATGTTTTTCCTTTAAAAAGTTGGTAACACATTTACGGCAAACCAACTTTCTATTACTATCAATAAAAATAAAACAATTAAAGATTTCCTTGGATTTAGAGTCAAACTAATCTATCCGTAAAACAAAACAAAACAGGAGAACTTCAATTATTGCTATGTAAAATTATTTGGCATCATTTCGGTATACAATAATTACCTGTGTGGTAAACTGAAACTAAATATTTGTTAATTAATCACAATGCAATACTCTCTGCTTCAAACATTGCAGATATCAAATACCATTTAAAACGAACTCTTTTATCCATTTCATTGATTCAAATGATGCGCTTCCCCTAGGATCTATTCGTTGCGGGCACAGGTACCTCATCAGAGGCCATACAATGGACAATAGCTGAACTCGTCAATCATCCTTACGTTTTCAATAAGGTCAGAGAAGAGATTGAATTTGTAGTTCGTAGCACTAGACTTGTGGAGGAATCAGATGTACAAAGTCTCCCATACTTGCAAGCAGTTGTGAAGGAAGCATTAAGACTACACCCAACAGTGCCTGTTGTAATAAGAGAGTGCCGCGAAGCTTGTAAAATCAAAG
Source organism: Lithocarpus polystachyus (assembly GCA_033629205.1). Classification (NCBI taxonomy): domain Eukaryota; kingdom Viridiplantae; phylum Streptophyta; class Magnoliopsida; order Fagales; family Fagaceae; genus Lithocarpus; species Lithocarpus polystachyus. The sequence goes on from CM066165.1 coordinate 5,305,726, forward strand.
AATTTGATATACCAGAGAAAACTATGGTGGCAATAAATGTGTATACTATAATGAGAGATGGAAAAACATGGGATTATCCAAATGACTTTCGGCCAGAGAGGTTCATGGTTTCTTCCAAAGAAAAAGAAAATGCTATGGAATATATTCCTTTTGGGGCTGGGAGGCGAGCATGCCCAGGTTCAAAATTAGCACTCAGTTTGATACACACTACAATTGCAACAATGGTTCAATGCTTTGATTGGAAGGTTGGTGGAGAGGGAGAGCACGTTAAGGCTAATATGCAAGTCGGACCAGGCATAACTATGCCCATGGCTCATCCATTTAAATGTCTTCCGGTTGTTCACTTCAATCCATTTGCTTCTTCGATGTAATTTCATAAACTTAGACCACTGAAATTGCGCTCATCCTTTCATAGCACTTGCTTTAAAAATTATTGAATAAATATGTAGAATTATATATATATATATATATATATTGGTTTTACTAAACAATTTTAGGAAGTTTTTTTTATGAAAAAAGTAAAAAAAGTGAATAACTTTTTTAATTACTGCATATTACAATCTGTTAGGTTCTAAGAATTAGGAACTAATGTATTAGAACTTCAATTTGTAATGTTGGCAAACCATGATCAAAACATTCTTTTAGTTGTGTGTTAGACTTGCTCAAAGTATGGCTCTTAATGTAAAGTTGGAATCGAGTTTTATGCAGAATTCACTGTGCACTTTCTGCCTGACTCGATCGATCGAAAATTAGACTCGATTGATCGAAAGTCGTGCAGATTGTTTTTTCTGCAGAATTTTCCAACTCAGCCCTAGCCCATTTAATGTATAGGGTTTTATGTTTTGCCCTAAGTATATAAGGGAAAATCCTAGCCACGTTTTCAGAGTTCTGTTTTGCTGTGTTTGTGAATCTCATTGTGAGATCTAGAGGTGTTTACCTTCACATACACTTAGGGTTTCCAAACTCAAAGTTGATGTCAAGAGCTTGGTAAATCATACAGTTGCAAAATCAAAGATCTTCAAGAAATACAAGCAGGTGCGCTTGTGAATTGCTGAAGAATTCAAGAAAGAAGGAGTTCGTGGATCTCGGAGCTATCATGGGGTCGTGGTAGTAAGTTTCCTACACTTGGGTAGCAATAGGATGTTAGTGGTCTAAGTCTTATTGTGTAAACTTCAATTCTTTCATAGTGAATTCAGTTTACCTTGAGGATAGCTAGGTTAAATCCTCCCCAGGTTTTTTACCGGTTTGGTTTTCCTGGGTCATCAAATCTTTGTGTTCTTTATTTTCCGCTGCTTTATTGTTTTTGATTATTTGTGTTAACCTAGTTCTGTTTAAATTACCTAAGTTAATCACTTGGATAATTCTCTAGGTTAATCTGTTAGGTTTAAGGGGTCTAAACGAACTGACACAATCTATACGTAACATGTAATGTTTCAACTTTTGAGGCACACCATGTTTAATAAAATGTTCTTATAAAATATGTCCAATAGTATAAAATAACTAGTCTATTTATATATTCTAATGTATAAGACAATGTAATGAGGTTTTTTTTTTTTTTTTTATTCCTTAACACTGCCTGGTTCATTCTTCGACTATGATATGTATACCTCTCATTTGTACATCTCCAAATGGACAACAAATTAAACTAGGACCCTCGAACCCTTAAAAACTCTCAATAAATACAAACATCAGTCTAGCAAAATCAGACCTCATACAGTTCATACATGGCCACAAAGAAAACAAAAAACAATGTCAAGCGAGCTTCACATGTTCATACTATATATTATATGGTTACAGTTTCGTATTTCATTACATGCAGAGGACAAGATACCACTTGATTTCCTCACACACAGCTACGGTATAATCAAAACACTTTCGTTAAGTATGCCGGTTAACATGTTCTTTAAAATTTAACATTTCTAATTTTACGCGCAGTCTCAAATTCAAGAAATTTTGGCTGAATAAATGCAGTAGAGAAAATGTTGACTTCAATGCAAGAGTTAGAAAAATCCAATTAGATCTGAAAGGTAGTACTATATTTTGTCTGAGATTCGACCTGTTACTTTCTTGACACCTCAGCAGCAAAGGTGCCAAGACCATAGCTTTCCAGAGAAGAATGGGTGAAAACGAGAATATCCATTTAATTTGAAATTACTTTAAACCAATTTAAATCTATTTTCCTTTTTAAAAAAATGTCTTTTTTTAATCCACTTTAATTTAATTCCAAATTGAGTTTCAACTTTCAAGTGTTATACTTACCACTAACTCAAACAAACATTAAAACAACTTTAACTAAAGTTATTCTATCTTTTTTCTTTTTTTTTCTTTAGAAGAGTTATTCTTTCTATCTTTAATGCACGTAATTGAATTAATTTCAACTTTCACTCAACACTGAATTATCCTCTTATTGAGCAAGATTTAAGTACAGTACTTAGGTGCTATTCTTAAGGTTCTCTTTTTAAGATTCTGTCATATGGATTTTTTCTCAGGGGATGGAAGTGTATTTTTTATTTAAATAACCACATGGTTAAATCTTGAGAGAAGAACCTAAAAAAGAGCACCTAAGGTATTGTATCTAAGTTTTGTCCCCTTCTATTATATATAGACTAAAATGTCATTTTAGGTTCTCTAGCGTGCAAGTTTAAAGAAAACAACTTTAACACGTTATTCGTTATATATATTATTTATTTTTAGAAATATACACATGATGGAACTTTGACACATTATTCAGAACAAAACAACTTCCTCCTAATCCTAATCCTATACATTCTCAACAAACCCACGAAGCCAACCACAAGTCTTCACCTTCCTCCAAGCCCACCAATCATCTGATCTTGGAAGATTTTCAGTACTCTAGAATCTAGACACGTATGAAGTTATCCTCCATTAAAAAGAAATAAAACTCGTAAAAATGGTGGTTTCAGTTAATTCAACTAGTGAAGTTTTTTATGGTTTAATAAAAGATATAAGGTTCAATCTCTTCTTATACCAAAAATCAATTAGTGTTTTGGTCTGATAATAAAGAGCAAAAATTACAAAAGCGGATGTCATAGATTAAAACTCTATAATAAAAAATAATAATAATAACTTAGTAAAAATAGTCCATAGGTATGGTCATAACCCTGGCCCACTTAAATCCTAATTTGACATAGTGTAGGATCACCCGAAAAATTGTTAAACTTGTCACTACTCAAACCCACAACCTCAAACTCACAAGATAGCAAGACACAAAAACTTCCTACCACTAAACCACCCCTTGGATAAGTTATCCTCCATCTTTCTATGCACAATAACTTGGTGCAAATATTTTAATTGTAAAGTAACCTTACTTCACAAAGCTATTACTAAACAAAACAACCACAATTGCTTAGAAAACATTTCAATCATAAGCTCACCTAACATTTCATAAAGTCAATACTAAACAAAACAACAAATATTTTATACATACACTAAAAACCAATTAGTGTTTTGGTCTGATGATAAAAAGCAAAAATCACAGAAGCGAACGTCATAGATTAAAACTCTATAATAAAAAATAATAATAATAACTCTGTAAAAACAGTCCATAGGTGTGGTCATAACCCTGGCCCACTTAAATCCGAAATTGACATGGTGTAGGATCTCCTGAAAAATAGTAAAACCTATCACTACTCAAATCCACAACCTGAAACTCACAAGATAACAAGACATAAAAACGCCCTATCACTAAACCACCCCTCGGATAAGTTATCCTCCATTTTTCTATGCACAATAACTTGGTGCAAATATTTTAATTGTAAAGTAACCTTACCTTAGAAAGCTATTACTAAACAAAACAACAACAATTGCTTAGAAAACATTTCAATGATAAGCTCACCTAACATTTCACAAAGTCAATACTAAACAAAACAACAAATATTTTATTCATAAACGATACCTTATAAGTTATAAGGAAAATCTTATGTTTTGCTTAACACGAGTTGATTAGGCAAGTAAAAAATTATAATCAAATTAATTTAATTAAGAAAATTGACATCCCATTGATTCCTTTGCTTCCAGCCCAAAGCCCAAAGAATATATTCTTCTTTTCTTTTCTTTCTTTTTTTTTTATTATTAATATTTTTAGTTGAATAAGATACAAAGGAGAGAGAAGAGCTACAAAAGGCTTCTTGAGTGTCACAGGGTCAATTTTTCTTTTAAATTTTCTGCCTGTGATGGCACTAAGTCCCTAACTTAGTCTCAGCCAACACACCACACATACACACACTGCAAGAACACTCCGAACAGAATTATCAAAGGAATTTACACACACACACACACTGCACACACAATATTTATAAGAAAGCTAGGAACTGCTTGGCAACTGCTAGTAACTGTCGCTGCACACTTTGCACATGCCAGCCCATGTCTCAGCACATCATGGGGCTTTTGCCCATGCTCCAGCAATGCCATGCACCATCTCATAGGGTTAGCACCACCTGTTGCTACCCAACATCAAAATCCATCTCTGCCAACTTACCTCTGTTTCAGTTGCCCTTCTCCACTTCACTAAGTAGTAAGTTATCATATTTCCTCCCTTTCAATAACCTGTCACCTTTTAATCAAGAATTCTGTCCACTTCACGATCAAACTGAACCATGACAGTAAGCGGGGCACGCCTTGCCTTATTCCTTGCAAGATCTTCTTCATCCCCATGATAAGGTTTTAAGGAGCTCACACAAATTGTTGGGTGAATTTATAATCTTTCTGGCAGTTTTAACTTGTAAGACACAGCACCAACTCTCTTTACAATCTCAAATGGACCATTATACTTAGGAATCAAACCTCTGTGAATTGCCTCACTTCTGAACTTTCTCCTAATCTGTGAAATCAATTTCAACAGCACCTTATCCCTAACTTGGAACTTAAGAGGCCTCCTCCCTTTATCAACATACTTTTTCATTCTCCTCTGCGCTTTCAACAAGCTGTCTTGCGCCTTCTGCATCAGCTCTTGCTTGTTGATGGCAAATCTGTACGCTACAGGACTCTTGCCCCCTGAACGCTGCTTAGCAATCTCATGAGGTAGGAGGGGTTGCTGCCCCATTCCCAACTCAAATGTAGGCAAACTTTGCAGAATCCAACAAGTCTAGCCAATTCTTCTAACTTGCAGTCACATAGTGCCTCAAGTAGTCTTCCAACATAGCATTGATTCTTTCTGTTTGCCCATCTATTTATGTGTGATTAGCAGTAGAAAACTTCAACTCTAAACCCATCAAACCAAATAGAACAGTCCAAAATTGACTAGTAAATCGAGAGTCTCTATCACTTATAATATCTTCAAGTAGCCCAAAGTATTTCACCACATTTTTGTAGAACAAATTAGCAGCTACCTCTGCTATACATGTACTTGGTGCAGCCATAAAAATAGCATACTTTGAGAATCAATCAACCACTACGAATATTGAACCCATCCCCTTAACTTTTGGCAAACTAGTAATGAAATCCATTGAAACCGAAACCCATGGACTTTCTAGCTTGCTAGGCTAGAAAGTCCATTGAAACCGAAACCCATGGCCTACAGTCACATCTTGCACTAGCTTCTAATAGGTAGCATTAAGCGTAGCACTTTCTTTGATCCTATCCACAAAATCTAACTCCACTCTAGTCAAGGCAGCCACATACTTTTGCACCTGTTTGAAACTAAGTGCATCTGCTACTTAATTATGCTTGCCAGGCTTGTGTTCCCACACAAAATCATACTCTTGTAACAACTCCTGCCACCTATCTTGCTTAGGAGACATCTTCTTCTGTGTGTTGTAGAAGCTATTGGCTACATTATCGGTCCTCACCACAAATTTAGGGCCTAGCAAATATACCCTCCAAGTTAGCAAACAATGAACCACAACAATCATTTCCTTCTCATGTGCTGAACATTTCTGCTCTGCATCATTCAACTTCCTGCTCTCATAGGCAACAAGATGTTTCTCTTGTACCAGCACACCACCAATTGCTTTGTCAGAAGCATCAGTATGGACTTCAAATGGCAACCCAAATTCTGGCAAACATAGCACCGGTTCACTCGACACAACAACTTTAAGCTTCTCAAAAGCTTTTTGACATGCATCTGTCCACACCCATTTCTTGTCCTTTTTCAGCAAGAGTAACCTTCTTAGAGTACCCTTGAACCTTCTTGGAATACCCTTGAATAAACTTCCTATAATTATTAGAAAACCTAAGGAAAGATCGCAACTCAGCAACTTTACTTGGTGGAGGCCAATCAAGGATAGCCTACTCCTTCCTCTCATCCATCACCACAATACCTTTGCTGACCTTATGCCCTAGAAACAAAACCTATTGCTAGGAAAACTCACACTTCTCTATCTTGACATACAATTAATGTTCCCCCAATTTGGACAGCACCTTCCTAAGGTGTTCCAAGTGATCCTCTAAGGACTCACTATATATTACTATGTCATCTAAGTAAACCACAACAAAATGGTCTACATACTCATAGAAGACATCATTCATCAAATTGCAGAATGTAGCAGAGGAATTTATTTAACCAAAAGGCATAACTAAAAATTCCTAAGAATCATACTAAGTTACACAAGTTGTCTTTGGTTCATCCACTTCAGCAATCCTCACTTGCCAATATCCTGATCTTAAGTCTAGCTTGGTGAAGTAAGTGGCTTTGCACAGTCTGTCAAACAAGTCATGAATCAAAGGAATCGGGTACTTGTTATTCACTGTTACTTTGTTTAAGGCTCTGTAGTCCACACACATATGCAATGATCCATCCTACTTCATTAGGAACAGAACAGGGGCACCGTAAGGGGCTTAAGATGGCTGAATGTAGCCTGCATCAAGTAATTCAGTCAATTGCTTTCTCATCTCAACCAACTCTATAGGGGACATTCTGTATGGAGCCTTCGAATGAGGCTTTGAATCAGGAACCAAATCAATCTTGTGATCAACAACACGTCTTGGTGGAAGGGTCTTGGGCAATTCTGGACGCATCACATCAACAAATTCCTCTAAGAGTCCAGCAACAGCATCTGGAACTTTAACAAACTTGTCCTTCTTGACCTCAATCATTGCAGCCAAGTAAGTCATCTACCCCTTCTTCAGCCCATGCTCAACTTGCATGGCTGACACCATTGGCTCTTTCCCCTTATTAGTCTTGCTATTTCATGCCCCACACCTACTAGGAACATATCATGACTGCTTCTCATCAAAAATTAACAATACTCCAATGAATGGTAGTAAGGTAGCCTTAGCAACCACTAAGAATTCATCACTTAGAATTACATCAAAGTCATCTAACTATATGATTAGGAAATTTACTTTTCCTGTCCACTCGCGAACCTTAAACTTCACTCCATAAGTAATTCACAACACAGGTTTTGCCTCTAAGTTTACTGCCTTGATCTTACTTGGAAACTTGCTCACTTTCAAATCATGCCGTTGGACCATCCAATCAGCAACAAAATTATGGGTAGCACTAGAATCAAGCATACCCTCAGCCTCATTCTCATTCATCTCGACTTGAACATAAGACAGACCCCTAGAAGTACCTCATGTACGTAGTGCATTCATCAATTGCTAGGGGTTCATTCTGCTAGGAACTTCTTTATCGAACTGCCCACCACCATCTTCAGCAACCATGGCATTAAGCTTCTCACGCTTTGGACAGTCTCTTGCACAATGAAGGCCATTGCAAATGAAGCAACCAGCATTAAGCTTGGGCTGTTCTTTGCTTGGTTGAGAGGTAGAACTCTCTCGCTTGCTTTAGTTACCCCAATTTTTCTTCTGCTTATATCCCTCTTCTTGCCATCCTTTTTCAACTTCTCTTTGCCTTTGTCCTTGGACTTACGTTCTTCATCACCATCACTAAGCTTGTTAAACTTGTACTCCACTAAGGCATCTGCAGCAGGCATGGCAGCAGGCAAGTCACGCATAGCCTGCCTCTTTAACTCCAATTGTGCCCAAGGTTGCAAGCCAGACATTAAATTGAACAACTTATCCTCTTCAGACATGTTCTTGATATCCAACATCAAAGAACTGAATGTCTTGACATATTCCCTCACTGTAGTAGTATGCTTCAATTTCTTTAAGGTGTCTCTTGCAACCCAGGCAGTGTTGGTAGGCCAAAATTAGTCCTTCAATTCCTTCTTTAGGGCTTCCCATGAGTCAATTTTCCCTCTACCAGCATTTGCAGCATCTTCCACACTAGTTTTCCACCATAACTTGGCGTTCCTTGAAAGATACATGCTAGTAATCATCACCATCTCTTGACTAGGCACCCTGGCAGCCTTGAAGTACTGCTCCATATCCTATAGGGAATTCTCCAAATCCTTGGCATTCCTGGCACCATTAGAGGGATTTGGTTCAGACACCTTCACTTTCGTGGCCACTTCCCCCTTCCTAGGCAGGCCACTTGTTGCTCTCTTCAACAGAGCAATTTCTATTTCAAGTTGGCTTTGGGCCTCCCTTACTACACTGCCTTGGGCATCCAATGCAATAGCATGAATCAACACAACATCCCTCTGATCAGCGATCTCATTCTGTATCACAGAAGTTTTTGTAGACAGTGCATCCAATCTGTCACACACAAAAAGTTGTTCTCCCTCTACGAGAACTCCAAGAATGTTCTCCAAGACAGTCACTTGTGCCTTGGTGTCCGAAGACATTACAACCTGGCTCTAATACCAATTGTCATAGGGTCAATTTTTCTTTTAAATTTTCAGTATGTGATGGCACTAAGTCCCTGACTTAGTGTCAGCCAACACATCACATACATACACTACACACTCCGAATAGAATTATCAAAGGAATTCACACACACACACACACACACACACACACACACACACACCGCACACACAATATTTACAAGGCACTAACCCCAACCTTTATTACTCAATCTCAAGCACAAAGGAAGCTTAAAGAATACACATGAATTTCTCTAAGCCAAAATTACACTCTCTACTGTTGACAGCCCTAACAGCTTTGGATAAATGCACAAAAATAACTATCACGGCAATTACTGCCAAGTAACTGCCCCCTTGTCCTAGACTTGTTGCAACATGTGATCTGACTTAGGACACCTTCAATTGATGTTATCTTGGCCTGCTCTCCACGTTTCTAGCCCCTACTCAGCAAGTCTGATCCTCAGGAAAGCTAGGAACTACTTGGTAATTGCTGGTAACTGTTGCTGCACACTCTGCACATGCCAGCCCATGTCTCAGCACATCATGGGGCTTCTGCCCATGCTCCAGCAGCCTATACATACTTGTTCCAACACGTTTTAGAAGGCTTGGCCCCTGCCCAAGCCCTTCTCATCAGCATCACAACCCACACAGCATGTCCATTTGTAGCACATCAAGTAACTACCGTTAGCCCACTCACACAAGTCCATGCATTCTGCCAACACCAACTAGCTCAATGACTTGCACTGCATATCATTCTCACAGTAGCCCAGCACTGCCTTGCTCTCAAGTTACCAAGCCCACACACAAAGCAACCATCAACCAAGCCACCAATGACATGCACCATCTTATAAGGTTAGCACCACCTGCTGCTGCCCAACATCGAAATTCGTCTCTGCCTACCATGGCCCTCCTTTGCCATGGCCTTGGGGCATCATGTGGAGCAAGGTTCCTCCACATGCTGCCCCTCATCATGCTCATTATTCTAAATCCAACAGGGAGACCAGGCTTGTCCCCTTCAAAGAGCAGTTAGGGGCTTCACTAGATAGGCATGAGGAGCCATTGGTATGTTGCGAAAACAAATGAAGTATTCACCTTGTTAACCAAAAAATAAGTTACTCTCTTGATGGAAAGAAAGTGATTATGTGAAACATGTTGTGTGATTGGGTATTTGTATTTACACTCAAATTTTGTGTTTTTCATTGTTCTAGTGGTTTCTATTTGGGTCCATACCTGGTTAGGTGTTACAACTTGACTCTGAATTTTCCCTGTTATTGATAGGGTGATTTTACTTCAACACCTAGGAACCATACTCAACTAAGGATGATAGATTAGTTTGGTCACTTATGTAACATTTCTCTCCTGTCTTTTCATTATTGTACAATTGAAATAATAGGAAGTTCCATTTTTTTACAAATCCAGGGGAATCAGACTAGAATAGTTTGGTAACAACATGCTCAACGTATTGATTTACATCTTTATGTTATATTAGTTTAGCCATATCATAATTATATGGCTATAATTATATAGAGGTGAGTTCAGCCATATCATAGTTATATGGCTATAATTATACAGAGGTGTCATTTGCAAATTTAAAGGTCAATGCCAAAATGAATTGACCAATACTATTTTTACTTTTGGATTCCATGTTGATCTGTTTGACATTAATATGCTTTGTGAATTGTCCCTATTATTCTTGACTCACTAATGCCTTTGCCATCTGGCCAGGAAAATAAAAAATAGAAACTTTAAAATGTGGCTATAGCCAAATTCAAAAAAAAAACAAAAAACAAAATAAAATAAAATAAACAAACAAACAAACAAAAGGGTTATATTCACGTTTTTAAGATGCGGCTGTAGCTGTCCCCTATAAAACACGACTAAAGTATGTCCTATAGCCGCATTTTATAAAAATGCGGCCATTGGTCCGGGCTCATAGCCGCGTTTATAAAAATGCGACCATTGGTCCTAGACTATAGCCACGTTTGCAAAAATGCAGCCATACATCCCTCAGGCCTATAGTCATGGGTTTTAGACCATGGTTGTAAACGCGGCCTGGCTATAGGCCAAATCGTCCTATAGCCACATTTTTATGAGCTATAGCCGCGTTTTAAAAACGTAGCTATAGGACTTTTTTTTGTAGTGCATGACCAATTAACCATGATCTGAAGAAAGCCCATTCGAGTTGTAGGCTAAATTATTGGGTTCAGAGTTCAAACCCTATGACATAGGTTAAACATCTTCATGAATTCAAGCATATGGGCTGGTGAAGCTGAGCATCAATATTTGAGGCTAAAAAAACCAAAAGACACGCCAAATGGCAATAAATGACCTCACTCACAAGCAACAACTCCAATCCGATTTTATACTTTTCTTTCCTTGGTTGAATGAATTTGTACCAATACTTTCCGTATCACAGTTACAACAGAAAAAAACTTGGTCGTTTTTGTTTATTCTGGTATAGACAATTCCTGGTTGTGACTATCTTAAAACAAAAGGTTGGTAATTGTTTATTTCTTCTTTCAATTTATAATGATGACCCATTTCACAACACAACACAAACACTCTTTTTCCTCCAAATTCCACAAACAAAGCTATTTTTTCTTCCATACTTTCAACCATCTTTTATGGCATTGTACATAATTCCCATTCCCCTGGTTCTATCTCTATCGGGTATCATAATTCAAACCCCTGTCACATCTTTTCTTAAACATTATTTGATATCAAAAATTTTTCTGGGGTGTGTGGGGGATTTGATGTAGCTAATTATGTTCAAAAGCTAAACTACAAGAGATCCAGGAGAATGAGATCCAGGAGATTTTAAATTCAAAACTTCTAACTAGTATCTTAGAACTACTCAAGGGATTCATTCCAATAATTACCTAGTGTGTATGGAATGGAAAACTATACATAGAAATAAAACTACTTAACTTTCCAAGAGCTTTGGACACACACATTAAAAATAAATAAATATTTTTTGAAACATTGTCCATTGGGTATTACCCCTTAATGTAGCTAATGTTGATAAATATGTATGAATTTTCAGGAGCTGAAGTGGCTGTGTTTACATTGCAAAACAAATGTAAGAACACAATATTGCCAGGGATTCTACCTGGGAGTGGAAAAATTCAGCTAATGAACGGAGGGTTTCAGCTTAACCCTGGTGAAGTTGTAAATGTTACTACACCTAAGAAATGGTCAGGCCGGTTCTGGCCTCGTTGGTTTTGCAAATTTGATTCCGCTGGTAATGGACAATGCTTGACAGGAGACTGTGGTGGCAAGCTACAATGTACTGGAGCTGGTGGTGCACCACCAGCAACACTTGTTGAGTTTACCTTAGATAGTCCTGTGGATTACTATGATGTTAGTCTCGTTGATGGCTATAACGTATGAGTTTCAATAGAGCCTTTGAGTGGTACAGGGCCTACATGCAACCCAATTAGTTGTCTTGCAGAGTTGAATAGGCTCTACCTTGTGGGATTGCAAGTGAAGAGAAATGGTCATGTTGTGGGGTGCAAGAGTGCTTGCTTGGCCTATAACACACCTGAATATTGTTGTACTGGTACATATGCCACCCCTCGTTCATGCAAGCCTACCAGTTATTCCAAGGTGTTCAAGGCTGTTTGCCCCACGTCTTATAGTTATGCCTATGATGATCCCACAAGCACTTTCACTTGCCAAGATGGTAATTATTTGATTAGGTTTTGCTGAATATAATGTAAAAAAGAAAGAAATGTATGTGTGTTTTGCAAAATTATGATGAGAAGTAAACTCTCCACGGATGCTGGGATGTATAACTATGCATATTAAAACATATGTAATTAAGATATACTTAAAGTAATTGTTTTAGTTAGTAACTTTTGTAACAATCAAAAGTCTCTCAAGTCTCAATTGTCAATGTTGTAACATATATTTACATTCAGTTTTTTTTCCCTATTCTTTGATAAGCAATGACCATTTCAACTTTTGGTATATCATTAGGGGCATAACAGTGAGGGAAAATGCCTCTACATATTCAAAAGAAATCACTTCTTATAACTTATAAGCACATTTCCATGTGCTTTCTCAGGTGATATAAGATTCCAAGATTGATTCTCCCTTTGGTCCTTCACATGAGCTGTTCGAACTGTTGTATGGGGTTTCCGACGATGACCGGGACGATAGCTGCCTTGATTCATATGATAGAATCTACAATTTAGTATGCAACAATGATAGTAGAGCATGACAAGGACTTCCTTATCCAAACTTGATCAAAGCTAAATTTACATTAAGCTTTATCCAAGAACAAGGAAGGGAACTCCACTTAAAAAGGATCTAGCAACACTACATCGCAAAGCCAAGGATTCGGTTGCTATTCTATAAAAAAAGGCATCTTTAATTCCTCATAAATCTGGCTTCCCAATAACCTTTTCCATATCTTTGTATTTACTTGATTAAAATCAGATTAATGCTCCACCTATCACACCCCCAACCTGAAAGGGTCCAAAGCATGAGAAAAACATATCAAAGGTACCTGTAGATTTTGCTCCTTTGGACAATTCAACCCAAATAAAATCATATCAAGTACCAATATCAAGAATTATTATAATAATTCCATTAAATATAATCCCAAAGTAAGTCAGAGCTCTACGCAATAAATATAATGACCATTGGTCACAAAAGAATGGAGGACTAACTAAATAATTACATACCATCAACTTGTCTCATTAGAGGAAATAAAGGCATAACCGCTATTAGATACAAAAGAATTTGGTCAAGCCTACTCTAAGTTATACATCATCAATCACCTCCATCACAAAAGTCAGCCTCCATTAGCAGTTAATCTAACTACTGCTAGCCACCAAAAAGCTGTCTCAAAATGATAGTTGCCTACTCTGGAAAAGTTTGTAAAATGATGGAATGAGACAGAGCCCAGTAAGTAGCACAATTAATAGGGGTGGGGGAAATGTAAGTTCTATGATAATGAACATTTTTCAGACATGCTAAAATTTGGGAATTTCCATTTGAATTTTTTTGCAAAATGAATTTTTTTGCAAAATAAATTTCTTTGACATCATGACAAGAATGATAGACATATTGTAGCACCAAGCTTCTCAAAGTAACTATGAAACTACATATTATTCATTGTGAGCCATAAAATATCCAATACCATTTCAAATTCAGAAACCTCACCCAAGGCCACATGACAAGGTCGTCACATAGACGGGTTGTCACACAAACGGGTCGTCACAAAGACGAATAAAGACGGGGTCGACACACAGACGAAGTAATCACCAATATCATGTCAAAAGCTAACAAGTTAACATATTTGAAATATACAGTTCATTTCCAAGTAGTTTCATAAAATATTTCAATAACTAAATAGCCACAATATTCTCAAAGTCCTTGAAACTATTTCTTGTCATAAATATTTTGCGTAAATTTTCCCATTAATACAAACTAAGACAAAACATCTTTAGAATTTGCAAATAATGCAAATAAATTTGTTAGGTTCTAAAGATTAGGAACTAATGTATTTAGAACTTCAATTTGTATGTTGGCAAACCATAATCAAAACAATGTTTAGTCGTGTGTTAGACTTGCTCAAAGAATGGGTCTTATTGTAAAGTTGGAATCGAGTTTTTATGCAGAAGTACTGTTCACTTTCTGTATGACTCGATCGATCGAAAATTAGACTCGATCGATCGAAAATCGTGCAGAACGTTTTTCTGCAGAAAATTCCAACTCAGCCCAAGCCCGTTTTAATGTATAGGGTTTTATGTTTTGCCCTAAGTATAAAAGGGAAAACCCTAGCCACGTTTTTAGAGTTCTGTTTTGCTGTGTTTGTGAATCTCTCTGTGAGATCTAGAGGTGTTTACCTTCACATACACTTAGGGTTTACAAACTTGAGATTTATGTCAAGAGTTGTGTAAATCATACAGTTGCAGAATCAAGAGAACACAAAGATATACAAGTAGGTGCGCTTGTGGATTTGCTGAAGAATTTCGGAAAGAAGGAGTCTGTGGATCTCGGAGCTATCATGGGGTCATGGTAGTAAGTTTCCTACACTTGGGTAGCAATAAGATGTTAGTGGTCTAAGTCTATTGTGTAAACTTCAATTCTTTCATAGTGGATTCAGTTTACCTTGAGGATAGCTAGGTCAAATCCTCCCCAGGTTTTTACCGGTGTGGTTTCCTGGGTCATCAGATCTTTGTGTTGTTTATTTTCCGCTGCTTTGTTATTTTTGCTTAATTGTGTTAACCTAGTTTTAATTAAATTACCTAAGTTAATCACTTGGCTAATTTACTAGGTTAATCTGTTGGGTTTAAGGGGTCTAAACGAACTGACAAAATTCATAAAATCCATTCCTAAGAATTTTGTAAAAGATGCTTATCTCTTCCATACTAACAATTCATGCATTTCCCCATATGCGATATTAAACATGATGCGCTTTTTATATATAATCATATATAACAGGGTCACAGCACAATACCTTTTTAAAAAAACATAGTTTCACAAATAATTTTCCAAAATGTGTTTGACCCAAAAAAGACGTTTATGCAACATGATTGTTTTCCAAAAAGTCCCATTAAAAGCTACTTACCTTGCAACTCTCAAAAAGCTCCAAAGGAGATTAACTAGAACCTAAACAAAATTAGGCAAACCTATCACAGTAAGCATAAAGTTTTGAAATTGTATCTAACTACAAATTAAAATTGTCAAATAAGCACTTTGATTAGGCAAGCCTAATATTTAGCCTCACAAAAATATTTTCCACTTCCAAAATTTCTCAGCAATTTCATTACAAGGCATAGACTCCCATTATACTCATGAATCATTCAAGGTATTATCTCTAACATCAAAACCTCAATAAATTATGAGTAGTTTTCACAAGATTTTCACAACATCATCAAGAGACCCATAACACCAAAATCACAATATCCTTCAAAACTAACAATTTTAATCTTTAACTATCTTCAAATACCATAAAAATTATATTCACCATTTATTTCACATGATATACCTCAAAACCCCTAAATTTTCACCATACATAAACCTTAGTTAGCCACCACTAGTAAAACCATAAACCCACTCATCAATTTAGTCCACCAAATCAAAAACCCATATACAAAATTACAAGAATATCACCTAAGAAGCTCATAAATCTCAAGAACATCATTATTAAAGCTTGGGTAAAATAACCTCAAACAAGAACATAATACCCATCAAAAGAGATTAGAACTTTTACCTCAAATAACTTTGTGAAGGTGTGATGTTCTTGAGGGTTTTCTGGTGATCTTGCCGTAAAAATGGTGGAGGTGATGAGGAGTGTACCGGTGGGAGAGCGAGGGAGAGGAGTGTGTATATGTGTGTGTTCTGTTGAGTAAAAATGAGAAAGAAAAGAAGAAAAAAAAATGAGTGACCGGCCAAATAGAGAAAAGAGAGAATTGTGAGATAAGTGGTGGGGGAGGATGGGTTAGGTGGGGCACGTGTGGGCCTTAAAAAATCTGACTTCCTTCTTTCATTTTTTTCTTTAAAAAAAAAAAAAGGGGTCTGAGGCGTGACACCACCTTACTGGCAGATCTAATCTAATACTATATATAAAAGTAGAAGCCTTTAAGGAGGTGCTTCCACGTTAGGAAAAATGCCCACTTAAAAAGCTGACACGTATATCACTTTACGTTAAAAGAACCGCACGTTGCATCGTTTTAATAATCTTAAAATTTTAACTTTTACTTCTACAGCACCATTTCAAAGCATCTCACTATAAATAAATAAAAAGCCTCAAAACCAAACGTTAGACAAAAAATAGCAACCCTTCCTTGCCGATCCGCTTTGCAGTTTGCCCCATGTTCTGTTTCTTCTCTGCAACAGAGTGCAAACTTGCCCACTTAGATTTCTGCCATGAAGTCAGTTTAGAATCACAAGAGAACGATCATTACACCATTTGAAGATTCTTTTAATATCATTTGGAATCAGCCGATACAGAAGGAGAGAGGATGATAGAGAGACGGTAAGTCTGAATAACCAGTTCTGTCATCACCGTTAGGGCCTCCGCTCATAAGTTTTGTTTTTAATTTTACAAATTAGGGTTTTTCCTAGGAAAATCATTTGGGCATTATTTATGATTCGGGTATTTTGGTTTGATCGGTTATGATTTAGGTCTTTCGGTTAGGAGTAGTTTTGTTTAATTTATGTAGATAGACGGGTTAGATTTGGAACATTTGGTTTTGATTAAGAGATTTTGGTCAGAAAAAAAGTCTTTTATCAGGAACTCACAATATTAGACCATCCTTTCTTGGTAATTTTCAATTAATCTCTTAACCTATTGTCTTCAATTAGGTTTGCTATCAATTTTCGGATTTGAAATCAGGGAAACAACCTAGAAGATCAAATTCTAAATGAACTGCTATTAGGAATTTTTAGTTTTTGGGTTTTGTATCAATTTCTAATTGATGTTATTAGGAATTTTCAGTTTCTGGGTTTTGTTCCTTTGCTGTCATGAATTTTAGTTTCATATTTTGTTTTGTTTTGTGACTTGCTATTTAGGTCATTAAAGAAGAAGAAGGGTTATTATATAAGAAGAGAAAGGCAGTGGAGCATACACAGGTCAAGAAGGGAGAAGGTTTTTATGGTGATTGGCTTTTTAAATTGGCTTTTTAGTTGGTATAACATGGGTTGATTTTTTGTTTTTTACAGATTAATTTTTTCCCTTCCGTTTTTCAATTCCCCTCAAACTATTTGAAGATTGCCCTTTAATTCTGATTTTGGTTTTGGTTTTGGTTTTGGTTGAGTGGAACCATGAAGGCAAGCAGATACAGAAGATGTCCATGAGACCAAACGTAAGAAAGAGCTTGAGACACAAGCAGCATGGCAATCGTTTGAGATTTGTTTCCCATCCAAAGAGATTCACTGTAAGTCATTATTTTAGGTGTAGTCTAAAATTGCAATCCATCCTCTATTTGGTTTCCCATAAGCACAAAAGTTCAGGAAAAGAAAAGTTAAAGCTTCTTTTCGTTTTTCCTTTTCCTATGTACCAACGCTGGAATGAATATGGTTGCTTGGAGTTTAAAGTATTTGTTTTGATTTTTAATTTTTGTTGGGTAAAGCTGAATTTGATTTTGATTTTGCCTTTTATTTTAATTTTTGGGTGGAAATTGTAATTGGACTAATTTTGATGAGTTTGCATACACAATTGCGGATGAGTTTGGTACCGAGACAGTATTTTAGATTGGTGTATTATTGTTGTTAACCATCAAAATTTTGTTCATTTGGTTGTTTAGGTTTGTATTGGTAGTAATGATTGTAATACATGCATTTTTTTGGTTCATGCGACACCAGCCTCCATGAAACCAAGTGTTGTTGTTTCTTTTACACATACTCTAGATGTTTGATAAAATTCCTAAGTGATTTTTTTTTTTTTTGTTATTCTAGAAGTCATAATACATGGAGATTGGTAAGGAAGTAGGATATAGTGTTCTAAGGTTGAGCTTGCATGTGTTGGATTTATGATTCTCTTTAGTTGAGAAATTGTGTGAGAATATGTTAGAGTCTAGCCTCAATAGATTTAGATCTTAATTGGTTATGTGACATCTGATTACTTAAGTTCTTGCGCTTTGCTAATCCTATGTGCTATGCACTAAAGAGTCTAGGAATGGTAATGCGGAAGAGTGGTATAACTACTGAAGATGGAAGACCTGGTCATAAAAGAAGAAAAAAAAACTGAAGCCTAATATATTTCAATATATTTTATAAATAACATACTCTTAAAAGCAAAACAAATGGATATACTACCTTACTCTATGAATCTTTACGTATTTCTTTGTATTGTTTATTTTATTTTATTTTTTAAAAGAGAGTAACCTAAATGTACTGTTAAGTTACTGCGAATGCCATATTATTTGATGCTCTATCTCATCTCTTATCTGCAACATTATTAATTAAAGGTCAGCATACTCTTTTTTTACTTCAAATATTTTTTTTCCCTGAAACTTCTCACCATTGCATATCCTTTCTATCCATTAAGTATTTATTGTTTGAATTACCTCTATTTAGACAGATTTATAACATTCACCAAGTGTGCTCAAGAAACATTGCTGAATAAAGCTGACGGGTTAGGACAGCCTAACTATCATTCTTATCCATCTAACTTCAACTCTTTTTAATTCCATACTAATCTAATAAAATTTTTTAATGGAAGTTGGAAAAAAACTTGGGTGATTGAGTTTTTGTTTTGGGTAATGATTTTTGTTTACCAATTTCAGCTGAAAAGTTTACTGGGTATAAAAGGAATTGCATTTTCTTTGGAGATTTATAGAATATTCTTCCATCCTAGCTTTTTTCCACATTATGAAGACTGTAATTTTTTTTCTTTATAAAATTTGTTTGTTTCTCATTTATAAGGCTTATATATAAAATTTTGAAGGTTTTTCATGAGAAATGTTTAAACTACAATTTTCATCTTATATTAGAGCCAATTCAACTTTCAAATAGTTTAAATTTAGAAAAAAATTTAAACATATATATATATATATATATATTGCACAATATCGACTTTCCCCTATGATAAACAAGACCCTTCTGTCTCTGAATTGGATTTCACCTCTTCGTAATTGTAAACACACACACATGCAGAAAGCACAAGCATCGTTTCTTACCACTACAGTTGAAAGTTAAGCAAAAAGTTCAAATTTTAAATTGTTGCTGAGAAAAGACCGAATTACAAACTATGGTAGAGAATGGATTAGTTGCTTAGGTCCAGAAAATCTTGACCCCACCTATACACTATATTATTATCATTTATGTTTATTGAATTGAATTTTAACCTCATTTGCATTTATAAGACTAATAGTATGTCTGATTGTCTGATATTCTTTAAGGTGTGTATTATATTTGTTGCTCTTTTCTTAGATTTAGTCATGCACACTCTAATGCTCAAGGAAAATTGTCAACCTACTATGAATGATGTATATAGTGTATGAAGGGTGGTTACCATTAATTGGTTGTGTCAAAACCATAATAATCTTTGCAGAGTTTTTAAGTTGGTAAATTTCTATAAGATGCTATGTATAGAATAATAGGGATGTAATATAATGTAATGTCCATTCTTGTTTTTTTAAATTGTTGAAATTTCCTTATCTCTTTCACTCTATTCTAAATGAAAATTGACTTTTTGAGTATCTTTAACTATGCCAAATAGGAGAGTTGAAATACGAACCCTTGGTTATATTGAGGCTGGTGTTGCCGTAACGTGGTACTCTATTTTCTTTTTAAAATTCTCTCTTTTATAGTCTCTTTTGGAAGTTTTGCAATGATTCATGACTATTGTACTACTATTTTAAAGAAGAGTAAAAGATCATTCTCATTGATTGTAAAGGCATATTCCAGGAGGTAAACATTACCGATAAGTTTATAATCTTTTAAATATGATTTAGGGTTTTGGGATAGCAATAAGCATAAGCATAAGCCTACCTTGTGCCTTTTTTATTTTTTCTATGCTAATCAGCCTTGCCTTAACTCTGTTTTATATGTCCTAGGTATAAACATTTAATAATTAAAGATACTGATGACAATCTTGATTTCTTTGTAATTTGTATTGCAACTCAAGACTGTTGGTAAGTCGATGTTAGGTTTTGTAGTTAGATGGTTATACTGGTGTGATGATTTTGAGTGTTGTGTGAAACTTTGTGGAGCTTAGAAACCTATATTTATGTCAGATTTCTATGCACAATTTGATTTCTATGTTGGCATTAAGAATTCTTAGTTTATGCTCTATTTACATAATATTAAACCTTTTTTTTTTAATTTGTATTTAGATTTAATTTAAGTTTCTGGATTATCCCAAGCTTGGTTTTATATTTAGTTTAATCGTTTCATATTGTGGTTTATATTAGTGGAGAGAAAATCCATCTAGGATTTTAGAGTTTTTTTTTTTTTTTTTTTTTTTGAAGAGTCCAATAATAGTGCCCTATTCCATTATTAATAACTTAGTTATGTGTTGTGTAAGGAGTTTTGCACAAAGAAAAAGGGTGATGGCTGGAATGAATAATACAAGTTAAGATTTCTACTATACTTGATGCTTGTCCTTTAGGATAGTAATGATATTTCATGTCCTTTTATTAGATGTACATCCTTGGCATGCCCTTGATGAGTTTGTGAGATTGCTTGAATGTCTTTTCAAGAATAAAAGGAGCTGTTTATGCTACTCAATAGTGCTATAACTTAACATCCAAAAATACTCTTTTATTTTACCTTGGTTATTTTTGAAATATCTTAGGTCTCATTCTTTTAATGTGTTGTGGTTATTTGAGAAGAGCTAGGAGGAATTTGTTGATTCTATGTGGAAGAAAGCTAAGGTGATAATTCTTTAATGATTTTCTTTTCCATAATTTTCCATATTGATTAGTTATTGTCAGTTCGTTTAGACCCCTTAAACCCAACAGATTAACCTAGTGAATTAGCCAAGTGATTAACTTAGGTAATTTAATTAAATCTAGGTTAACACAAATAAGCAAAATCAACAAAGCAGCGGAAATTAAAGAACACAAAGATCTGATGACCTAGGAAAACCAAACCGGTAAAAAACCTGGGGAGGATTTAACCTAGCTATCCTCAAGGTAAAACTGAATCCACTATGAAAGAATCGAAGTTTACACAACAAGACTTAGACCACTAACATCCTATTGCTACCCAAGTGTAGGAAACTTACTACCACGACCCCATGATAGCTCCGAGATCCACGGACTCCTTCTTTCCTTGAATTCTTCAGCAAATCACAAGCGCACCTGCTTGTATATCTTTATGCTCTTTTGATTCTGCAACTGTATTGATTTACACAACTCTTGACATGAATCTCAAGTTTGTAAACCCTAAGTGTATGTGAAGGTAAACACCTCTAGATCTCACAATGAGATTCACAAACACAGCATTCAGAACTCTAAAAACGTGGCTAGGGTTTTCCCTTTTATACTTAGGGCAAAACATAAAACTCTATACATTAAACGGACTAGGGCTGAGTTGGAATTTTCTGCAAAAAAACGATCTGCCCGATTTTCGATCAATCGAACCTAATTTTCGATCGAACGAGTCTGGCAGAAAGTGAACAGTTACTTCTGCAGTAAACTCGATTCCAACTTTACATAAAATCCCATACTTTGAGCAAAGTCTAACACAAGACTAAATATTGTTTTGATCATGGTTTGCCAACATTACAAATTGAAGTTCTAATACATTAGTTCCTAATTCTTAAAACCTAACAGTTATCAATCATAGAGTTCATATGCTACCACCTAAGTGTTTATTAGGTTTTTAGTTTCTGGGTTTTGTATTTGACTACATATTAGATTTTCTTTTATAGATGAAAGCATACACGCAAAAATCTTCTAGCAACCAAGAAGAAAAATTGATGTAAGAGAAGAAATGGTGGTGGCAGAGTTGCGTTCCTGTCCAAAAATCTTGAATTATTGGTACTATATTATAAATGATCCTAATTTTGTACGCTGCTTCCCTTCTTTTGTTTTATTAGCTGATAATTAGGGAGTTGCAACTCATGGTCTTTCTTCTTAATTTGTTGCTGACTAAGTAGTTTAAATTTCAAACCCCTTTTATAAACCTCTATGCACCTAATATGTGGGGAGGTACCATCCCGCCTACAAAGGCAACGACTTTAACAGAGATGGTGAAGGCTAAGCATGATGAAATGTTGCCTTTGAGATGAGGTGAGATATTATATTGAAGAAGATGAGAAGTTGACAATTGACATGAAGTGGTAAGGCATTAGAAATTGGAGCTAGATGCCAAAACTTGCTGGTAGGAAATGTGTATATATAAAAAGCTTTATTCATATGAAAACCATTGTATTAAATTTAGTCAGTCAAATTCTGATTTAGATGAATGGATAGTTCAAAACACTCTGTAAATTTGTGTGTATCTATCTCTCTGTTTGTTTGTCTGTCTATCTATATATATATATATATATATATTTTTTTTCCCTTATGCTCCCTTTAGATGTTGTTACACTTTATATATTATACACCATAGAAGTCTTACCGATTGAAAACTTAGTACTTTCTTTATCACATCACAAAAAATAATAATAATAATAATAAACAATGCAAGTTCTTAATGATATGTGAGATATCTTCTTCAAAAAGTTTGACTAATTGTCTTAGGTGAAACATTATCATGTAGTGTCATAGCTGTTATTTAAAGAATTAAATTCAGTGCAAATAATACAAAGAATAATATGACATATTCAAGGGAATTAGAAGTCAAAATTTGTTTTAGACATCATTTTCAATTCCTTTGCTGTATGATCATGGGCTTGCGGTTTTTTAAATCAGATTTCTTTATTGAAAGCTTGCGCTATTACCCCAATCCATTAAAAATAACTACCATTCCTACTAGAAGTTTGTGTTTTTGGTTGATTTAAAATATTTTCGGGGGAGAGTTTATTACTGAAATGCAACTTCATAAATATTTGAGTTGAAGGACAATTTTTGTGTTCCAATCAACTAAAACTGTTATTTTTAAGTTGCAATATTGATGGGGGCAATATGGTACTTTCTAGCTAAAATATAATGAAATGGAGATTTAAAATAATCTCTTAAACTACCCTATGGCATTCAATGATCAAAATGAAATTCATGTTTTCAACTTGAAAGATAGTAGCTTTGGAGATTTATAGAATATTTATCTGGCCTGGCTTCTCTCAATTTTATTATATTTTCTCTTTGACACTTGATTTGCTGTCATCTATAACAACATGATTAAATAATTAAAATAAATGCATTTTCTCCTTTTGTTCTGATGCTATATTGAGTCATTTTGGTGAATAGGTCCAATTTTGCTGCTGGCAAAATGTATCCATCCAAGTCTTCAACACCAGTTGATGGTATTTACTCTGTTTCACCTGCGCTATTTCGATCAAAATCTGCCATTTTAAGATCTTAAGGGAGTCTATTACATCCACAAGCAGCATTTTCTATAGTTGAAATTGAATGTTATAGGGTTTTTATAATGAACCCCAGCCTTTCTATGGCATTTCTCCATATTCTTTTTGAATAATGACTCCTAACTTGGCAAGCTCATCATTAGTTGGGAAAATATTATGTGTGGGCTGAACCTTGGGGTCTCTGTGAACCCAACAACCTCCCAAAGTCCCAAAATAGCTTAGGAAGACTTCAATTAGAGGAAAACCACTATGTTATATGGAGCCTATAAGTTTGGGTTCAATAATGTTATAATAATTCCTCGATTTTTTTTATACTTTTTCTTCACATGGCATTCCACTTACACATGTATACTAAAAATGTATGTTTTATTTCAATGTAATTTGTCAGGATCCCGCGCATTGCGCTGGTTAAACGCTAGTTTCTATAGCGAGTGAACCTGACTTATTTGCGGATCTTTTTAATTGCTGCACCCGATTCCTCATCAAATATTTGTGGTAATTTATAAAAGAAGACACCATAATTTGCTGGGCTCTTAACTCTTCAAACGTTGGACTCAATTTGAAGCCGGACGTCCTTGGCACACATGACTCATTCCAAAAGTGAATTTCATGACCCTAGCCAAGCAAATTACATCTACCTTTATCAATAATATTTGTAGAACTCTCAATTCCTTTCTAAAGCCAAAACGAAAATCATATAACCAATGTTTAGCTCCAACATATTTGGAGAGCAACAACTCTACACCAATCTATCTTAATATGTTTCCTTTTTGTGCTATGATAATAGTTTTTTAGTGTAATTAGCATTTGTTATCAATTAATAGATACCAAAGTCTGCATCATGTGCAAGTTAAACAAGTTGATGGACTGCTGATTGAAATAAAATATTGATGCATGAATTATCTAGTTATTTATTGTTTGTTGTCTCTATTTTATCAAAATTCTCATTTCAACAAATGATTCAAAAAATACCTATTAGGACTTAATTGACCATATTTTATCAATAATGTTTCACTATTTTATACTTTTGATTGAGTAAAAGGTTGTGGAGTCCAGAAAAAGAAATTGGACAAGAATGAGAGGCCAAGTGGTGACCAAGTCGTTAAACTCATATTTGAGTCCCTTAACAATATAGATGTTGAAGTTTTAAGGTCAAAGAGGTTTTCCTGTTATAGTATCGAATAATGATTTTGCTATATGCAGAAACTGTGTGTGACAGATAGGCCATCCTATTAGAGGCTCTGGAATTGCATGTAAAGTTGAAATATTCAGTTATTGGAGGCAGAGGCAAGTGAGAGAACACAAGAAAGGGCCATATTTCATGAGAAGAAGTGAGGTCGACAACAAGAGGTTTGATAAATATCAGTTGGAGAAGGAACAAGGAGGCTCATTAGAAGTTGGTCTTGAGGAGTCCAAGAAAGGAAGGTGAAGAAGATCAAAGGGCAGGAGTTGGAAGCTATGACTATATATATATGAGGGTTGAAAAGTCTATGTACCAATTGAAACTAAAAGTGTTTTGATTTTATTTACTCTCACATACTTTTTGCTTATACATTTTATTAGATAGGTATTATGGAGATATCTTTGTTGAAAATATTAAAATGTGCCAATATATTTTGTATTTATATAAGTAAACATGCATGATAAGATTTGTAAACATTAAAGATTACAGAAAGTCAAAATATAAAATAGTTATATAGTTGGATGAGCTGGTACCATCCAGAGCCATAAGTTCTTTAGGAGAGAGGGGAGAGTCAGTTGAAGCTACCAAGCTGATAGCAATAGGGGATTCTAGCCTTTTACCCCTATTTTTAAAAATATTTAGCAATATGCCCCTGTTTTCAAACTTTTTAGGTCCGTGTCCCTATTTTGAAACTCGATTTTTTCAAAATTGAGTTTCAATGAAAAACTCAATTGGTTTAAAATTGAGTTAAGCCCAATCAAACTTAAAAAAAAAAAAAAAAAATTGCATAGAACTCGAGTTCATAGAGCTCGAGTTCCATTTAAAACGCCACTACAGGGCTCCCTGAACCTGGTATGGGGCGATCAAACTTATAAATATATATATATATATATATATATATATATTACATGAAAACGCCACTATAGGGCTCCCTGAACTTGGAAAGGGATGATCAAACTTTAAAAAAAAAATTGCATGAAAACGCCACTATAAGGCTCCCTGAACCTGGTATGGGGCGATCAAATTTTAAAAATAAAAATTGCATGAAAACACCACTATAGGGCTTTAAAACGCCACTATAGGTCTTCCTGAACGCCGCTATAAGTATGGAACTCGAGCTCCATGAACTCGAGTTCCATGCAACTTTTTTTTTTTATTTTTAAGTTTGATCGCCCCATACTTGATTTTCTATCAATCGAGTTTTTTTATTGAAACTCAAAACAGTGACACGAACCTAAATAGTTTTAAAACAGGGACATATTGCCAAATATTTTTAAAAATAAGAGTAAAAGGCTAGAATCCCCTGTAGCAATAGCATATATATTATGTTAAGTATCTCTAACCACTTAAAAAATAAAAATATAAAATATAAAAAGAATGTCTATAATCATGATAATGCCATACAAATGATAAGATATGATCAATAGTACTGTATACAATAATGTCGTTGTTGACTGTTCTGTGAAAGTCAAATTCAAAAATCAGCAAAATAATGAGATTCAGATTCACAATGCCTTATAAAATTCTCTCTTGAAAAGTGGACAAACATTGAATAATTTCCAGCGAATATTACATTTGCATAGTAAAAAAATTATAATAATAAAAAAAAGCTCCATTGAAAGGTGGACATGATCTCATAAAAATAAATGTGAAAATGATATAAATTTTAAAGTTAGCATCACATGTGCATCCCTTGTAACTTAGGTTTTAGTATTTGTTTGTTTGTTTAGACCATTGAACGCATAGATTGTTTAACCTAATTAATTAACCAAGTTAACATTTAGGTTTATTATTCAGATCTAGATTAAACAATAATAAATCATATCATGCAGTGCGGAAAAAAAATAAGATAATGATATGATTACCCAAGCAAAAATGCTCTGACCTAAGCAGCTTGAGTGGTCACATGCCATTCGATGTGAAGAAATAGTCCAATTTGTGCATGTAGTGCTGGATAATGCTAATAAAAAAGAGGTGTTTGATGTGGGTGGTGAGCTTATGAGCAGGGGCGGTGCCACCTTAATGCCAGGGTGGTCCTAGGACCACCCTAACCTGAATATATATATATATATATATATATATATATATTATATAATAATAATAATTTAAAATTTTTATTTGTCTATGTCACGCCCCAAACCCAAAAGGTTCCAAAGCATGAAAAACCGAGCCTTCAAGAGAACCTGCATGGGATTTTTTTTTTCCATTGACAAAGTAAATAAATAAATTGATCTCTCCACAATACAAATCAGAGCTCTATGATACATTTACAAGCAATAAAAATTACAAATCATGTGTCTCCAAATATACTTAACAATCCAATGCTCCAAACAAAATAAACGCAAAATCACGATCCCCTCTAAGGTATGCAACCTCAACAGAAAATCTAGGCCTAACAGACCCAAGGCTAACAACCTCAAGTATCCAACATCCAATAGAATTAATTTTGATCTCGTTGAACTTTACAAGATTAAGTCATCAACCATTTATGGCCCAAGTCTCCTAATTTAATATAGCACTCCAATCACCACCAATAAATAAGCTCCATCCCCGACGTGTAGCTAATTTATTAGTAAAACTGTTGGAGATTGGGATAAGTTAAAGCCCAGTAAGTAGCATAATTAATAGGGGTGGGAGAAATACAAGTTCCACGATGATAAACAGTTTGCAAAACATGTTTTAGTTTGGGAAATTGCTAACTGAATACTACAAGATCATTTTCAATAATAATGTAACAAGAATGATCAAATGATGAAACACAAAGTTTCTCAAAATAATACCATGAAACTATATACCATAATCTGTGAGTACTAACAATATAGTTTCTAAAGCCATAATATCTAACATATAGTAATTTATCACAAAAATACCACACTATCACATAAACCGGTCAGGGGATCCACTCATTCACAACTGGCATGATATTGTCCTCTCTGGTATGCAAACTCTTGGCCCCATGGACAACAGCCTCACCCATACCCTCAAGGTTTTTCTCTCCCCCCATGGGCAGCAGAGAGAGCGCGTCAAATAGGACCTCTCTTGCATGTGGTCTCTTGGCCCCATGGGCAGCAGCCTCACCCACACACAATCAAGGAACCTCTTCCCTCCATGGGTAGTAAGGAAGAACGCGTTATCCAAAGTGAAAGAGCACTGACCTAGATTTGATTCTGTTATTACAAAGACTACGGCAACCAAATCAGGTGATCACCGGGAAATGACACATGGCATGTTATTAAAACTATATAAAGCTCATAGGTATACATTTCCTTGAAACATATAGATCATATCCAGGTACTTTTAGAAAAACCTTAAATAGTCTAACTTCCATAATGTTTGTAAGGTTTTCAACTTCATTCTTGTCAAAAAATTTCTATTAATTTCCCACATAACAAGACAAGATAAGCATCTTTAAATTTTCTAATATACTATAAAATCTATGATTTCCTTATCAAAGATTAAATAAAGGATGCTCATATTTTCCATATCAACAATTCATGCATTTCCCCAAATGCAATTCCAAATATGATGCATTTTCATATATAATAATATATAATAGGGTCACAACACAGCACTTTTAAGAAAACATATATCCATATATAATTTTCCAAAATGTGTTTGACCAAAAAACATCATTTATGAAACATGGTTATTTTTCAAAAATATTCCATTAAGAAGCTACTTACCTTAGTAGTCCATTCCAAATTTACCTCAACCGGGCACCGCATTCAACCAATCAAGTTACTAGTTCCATCACCAAGTACCTTGGAACCTAGAAACACAAGTATCAAGCCTATTAATAACAAGGCCTACTACAAAATTACGCTATCAAATTCGTCTCCATAAATTGGAAAGGATTCCCTCAAAAATCAAACCTAAGGCCCTAAACCCTAGCTTGACCATCCCAAGACTAGTACCCTTACCCAAAAGGGAACCAAACAAGCATACAAGAAACTCATAGGACTACAACACAACCAAAGCCTTTAATTTCCCTTCAGCAAACAATGTGCATTAACCAACTTGATACAATGTAAGTCACTACCAAACCATTATAAAATTAGCCAAAGTAAAACACTTGTCAAAGAAAACACATATGAAATTACAAGCTAAACCACACAACAAAAGCTTGGAGTAAATTCTTTAAAGTCTCAGCATCCCATTCACGCTTTCAGATAACTTCCAACAGGTCAGCCCTTTTTATAAAATTCGTTTGGTCCACTTAGTGTTATCCAAAAAGCTTGAAATTAAATAGGAAGAAGCCTTTATATGTCTAGTATGCACCACCAAAAATTCAGCCCAAAATGATTTTTATATAATTTAATAAAAATCACGTAATTCAGCTTACCCAAATCTGTCAGGGACAGATTTACAGTCCCAAAAGAAAAATCATTATAATTATTATACCAACCAAAATGCTTTGAGACTTGAATCAAGTAAAAGATATGTGTATTAGCATTCATTATAGCCATCTTAGGCTTCCAGATTCAATCTATGGTAGTTATTATGAACTTTTAACTACAATGTGTGCAGAGTTTCTACAGAAAACAAATTAAGTATGGTCAAATGGCCTTCTTGAATGCCAATCTTCCTATCCCCTTTCGAGAAATATCATATGTTCATCCTCAACAAACCATTTCATCATTGGTACTATACATAAACACCATAATTTTAAGAAATTAACACAACAAGCAACCACTAAACAAAGTTTAGCAAAAATCATACAAAACCATAAACCGTACAAAACCAAAAAAAAAAAACATCTCACACAACCCACATCTGAAACTTGCATTACCCACTTTTTAAACATCATCAAGAAGAAATACCCATATCAAAAATATTATCCCCACCCAAGAGATTGACTCTACACAAACTTTAGATGATAACCAAAACAATAAAGAAGTAAATCTAAGAAAAATTCACCTTTACACCACTGTTTCAGCAACTCAAGGAGAACACTTTCTGCCTCCATTAAAATGGAGCAGTGTTGGTGTGGTTTAGGTTGCTTTAAGTGGTGATAATGGGTGGTTCAGAGCAGTGGAAGCTTGCAATGGGTCGGCCATGGGGTAGAGAAAATGAGAAGAGAAGAAGAAGCTAGAGAAGGACACAAGAAGAGGGAGAAACCATGTGGATCCAAGGAGGGGGCTGTGCTAATTATTGTGGATCATTAACTACAAATATCTTGAGGAGACATTTACCACTTTACCCTTAAGTTTCTTCACTTCCTTAATTTTCACCAAGCTCATTACCACAAATCACAAAAATGCCATTATATGCTTTAGATATTCAAAAGACCTCTGCAAAAATAATTAACCACCTTAAAGAAAAATAAAATTCATTTGAGGTATTATTCACATCTAAAATTTGCTTAAGAAAAAGGCTTGGGGTGTTACAGTCTACCTTTCAAAAAAATTTTGGGAACACCCTCAATTTTTTTTATGCCAATAAAATTAAATTTTGCTCTATAATTTTTTCTACATTCAGTGTATGAATGATTGTTTGGTTGTGTACATTGAAAGAGATGTAACTTGTAGCATTGTTAATGAGACTATCATGCACCAATTTCAAAATATGAAAACTCGTAGAAGGCAATTGTAAACTTGATGATTTTGTGTATTTTTTTTTTTTATTGTTGTTGTTGTTGTTGTCAATATATGAATTTCTCTTTTTATTAGATTGTATAATTTATACTTCTTAAGAAACACCCTAAAATAAATTCTTGGAGCCGCCATTGCTTATGAGACTGACAAATAACATTGTAAGCAGGATGTTAATGAGCACTAGGTGTTCAGAGAAGGGTGATGAAGCTGATAGGATTATAGAGTTGGTGAAGGGGCCATTAATTTAAGGTTTTCCCAAAGTTATCTTTTAGGGATGCCTTGGCACTTCTAAAGAGGTTAACTTTCGGACTGTATGGGAAGCAGGTCATGGATTTAAACATGAGATATAATGAGATTTTGGAAAGGATGTTGAAGCAATGTGAAGAAGGTGGGAAGAGCGATGAGAATAAGGATTTGATGGATGTACTATTAAACGTGTATCAAGATGACAAGGCTGAGGTCAAGATCACCAGGAACCATATCAAGGCTTTGTGGCTTGTAAGTTAGGTTTTCCCCCCCAACCTTAGTTTTCCTTTTCTTGAATTCTCTAACATTTCATTTGGTTATTGGAAATATTAGCAAAAGCTAATCAAGACTAAAATGCTTAAGGACTAAATGGGTCAAACTTTTTTCACAAGCTCTTAAGGTGATACAGTTGAAATTACTGTAACACTACTTTTATATTAACCATTACTAATATCACTTTTATTTTGCTCTGTTTACAATAGAACATATCAACATTTGTGAACAAAATTGAGAGAAATTTTTGTGTACAAACAGATTGTTTTCACATTAGTCACTTTGAGAATATGACATCATATAGAAAGAAGATGATTTTGCCATTGATCTAACTTACTCTTGACCACCATGTCGTCTATATAAATCTCAATATTTTTTTCCTAGCTATGGCTCAAACATCCTAGGCATCATCCTTTAATAAGTAGACCCTGCATTCTTTAGACTAAAGGGCATCACCTTGTTGTAATAATTCCCAGTGGGAGTGACAAAAGTTGTCTTCTCCTAATCCTCTAAAGCTAAAGGTATTTGATGGCACCCTTGAAAGGCATCTAAAAAGCTCATCCGAGGATGGCCTATCGTTGCGTCAACTAGCTAATCAAATCAAGGCATGGAGAAGGGGTCCTTTGGATAGGCCTTGTTCAAGTCTGTGAAGTCTACACATACCCGCCACTTCCCATTCTTCTTCTTTACTACCACTGCATTAGCCAACTACTCAGGGTAGAAAACTTCCTTAATAGCCCCAGCCTGCTTAAGCTTATTCACCTCTTCATTGATAGTATCAGAATGCACTTTAGATGAGCGCCAAGGTGGTTGCTTCTTAGGGAGGACAGCTGGGTTGACATTCAAATGATGACAAATGAAGTTTGGATCCACCCTAGGGGCCTCATATGCATTACATGCAAACACATCAATATTCCTCCTTAAAAATGCTAACAGTTCTTCCTTCTCCCAAGGAGGCAGCTGTGCTCCGATCTGAAAAAACTTCTCTGGATCAACATCTATAACAATTCCCTCCAACCTCTCACACTTTGCCTCTTCTGACACTGCATCCATAGATAGGACTAGAATCCTTGATTGCTATGAGTCCCCCCTCAATAGAGGCCGAGGACTCAGGTTCAGGCTGGTGCATAATTGCAGCCACCAGGCACTACCTAGCCATGGATTGACTCCCAACAAGCTCTTCAATCTGGTCCCTAGACAGGTATTTTATCTTCAAATGCAGGGTGGAATAAATAGTCCTAGGGCATAAAGCCAAGGCCTTGCCACAATAGCCATGTAGGGAGAATAAGCATCCACCACAATGAAGTCTACTTCCACCACTTCAGACCCTACTTGTATCGACAACCTGATCTGGCCCCTCAGAATGACTACTTTCCCATCAAAGCTTACCAAAGGTAAATCATAGGCTGCCAAATCTCCAGGCTTCAATCCTAGCCCCTTATATAGATCAAGGTACATGATTTCTACACCGCTGCCCTAGTCTACCAACACCTTCTTTATATCATACCCTCCTATCCTAAGAGTGACCACCAACACATCATCATGTCGCTGTATGGTTCCAACTTTTTCCTCATCCGAAAAACTCAACGTCGGTCAAATCTCCACTCTAACCTATTCCTATAATAAATAGGAATACTAATAATAATTAAATAAAAGACTTAATAATAGGTAAACATTAAATAAGACTCATGGGCCTTTGGTATAGCCAAGGATAGCCTATTCTAGATTTCTTGAAATTACCAAATTGCCCTTATTCTTATAAAACTTAATTAAAACTGATCCAGCAGTTTCTCAACCTAAAAGACTCAATACTAATAGCTAAAATGACCTATCAAAGGTACAAAGAAGGTCTAATATCAAAACTAGAACACAATTCTTGAATCTTTGCAACTTACGTGTCTCCTGATTGAGTGAAACATGGCTCCTAGTCCTTGAGTGACTTCGCTCAATTTGATCAGTGTGGTAAGACTCCACCATAACGCTTGGAGTACGTTGCCTATCTCTGCTTCGCTCCAAGTTAACAAACTGGTTCTCCCTTTGTGAACCCACCGATTCCTCCTTATCCTGGCCTATGTTAGCCATAACTACTCAGGACAAATCCACAGCACCTTAATGCCTCCCACAGACGGCGCCAATTGTAAGGACCAGATTAACTAGCAATCCAAGCCCACTTAGAATAGTGGCTAGATAAGTTCAACCATGGCCCAAAACAATAAATTTGTAAGAAAGGGAAACAAACAACAAAAGGGGACTCTGCCCGAGGATGAAAATAAGGAAGAAAAGGAATATATTATAGCACAGAAGAGTTAGTATTCCAATACAAGCTAGCCCGAGGAGGCCAAAGTTATACAAAAAAAATGTTACTGTTCACTCTCTTCTCTCAGTGTTCTTCTTGCTTCTTTTATATTTATTGATACTTGTGTCTTGATCCTTTTCTTTGTAAACCCTATTTTTCTTATATACTCCTCCCTTCTTCACATCTTGACCTCCTATCTTTACCTAACAAATCTCTCTTCATGACACTTGTCTCTTTTTCTATTTGAAGAAGGTGGTAAAAGAAGTTTGCTTAGCTGTGATCTACACTGTTCAGGACACTTCCTCATCAATGCTGCTAATAAAACTGTTACCTACCAAACTGGAAACTTCCCCTATTATCACCGATTCTCTCTCTTCAGACCCTTCTACCCATCTGAAATGCCTCAGAGTCCTTTGTCTCATCCCTTCCTCTCCTCGGGCAAATTTCCTCCTCGGACCCGTGATATTCCCCCGTCAATATTGCAACTCTTCAACTTCATCCTTGATCCTCGGGCACTCACAATTTTATTTGTATTTTTTAACTCAAAAATAAAGAGTTTAATTCAAATTTAATAAAATTTCATACTTTTCAATCTGAAAATTAAGGGGAAAAAAAAAAGAATTTTTGAGCTAAACTTGAAAAAGAATCCTATAAAAAGAATTAATTTAAGCCCCAATTAGTCCAAAATGGATAAAGTGGGATTGAAATTGACCGAGTGAACCAAATTGGACCAAATAGAAATTGTTTAATTTTAAGCAAGAACAAATTATCTTCAACAAATTTTAGAGAACAAATTATACATTATATTATAATTACAAAATATTGATTTATTTCCACGCATCGTGTGGATCTATGACTAGTTTATTTAAAAACTAATACTATTACCATTGCATGAGATGGATATGCTATTAGAAACTCCCCCACCAGTGACCCCTGGCTTTGAGAATGGCTTCAAGAGCTCATGCGGAACAATTCTAGTACATGATACTCAATTGCATTCCTAAACCTTCTCACAAGTGCTCTTATAAATGTTTAAAGTTTAACCTACAACATTTATGAAATAAAACAATTATAAATGTTAATTATATTTTTTAACTACAACATTTTTATTTTGGCAAAATTACAAATTAGGACTTATAAGTATAACCTATTTTTAGTTCAGTGCTTTAATTTTTACTTTTTTTTCTTCAATTTTTTTTTTTTTAACTTATGGCACGTTTGGTACACTATAACGATTATTACATGGGAACAGAAATAAGTATTACAAAGAATACATTAATTTGGAATGTAATAAATATTACTATTCATTAGTTTGGTGACTATTTAGGAATGGAATCCTGAATATGCATCTACAATTTAGTAGAGTATGAAAAGAAAGTGTAATGAAATCATTTTTAAGTCAAATTTCCTAAAGTACTCTTATTTTAAAAAAAAAAGGCTTAACATTAAAAAAAAAAAAAAACAAAGAGTGGGAGAAGGATCTAGCTTATTACGTATAAATTAATTAATTAATTAATATATGTGTTTTTTTTTAAATTAATAACTCCATAAAAATTATATAAGAGAAAATAAAATGATACATCTTTTATTTGTTTTTAAATAGAAATGTGAAAGAAAAAAGAAAAAATTTTCACAAACTCGCCAGTTCCATTAAATTAATTTCAATTTCATAGATTAACATTTATTACAAAATAGCCGCCCAACTATCAATCAATGTTGAAAAATTAATACTGATGAACTTTTTTTGTTTTGAGTATTGATGAAATGGACCTTCAAAATAGAGATAATAAATAACAACAATGCAAATTTATTTTCTTTCCTTTTGAAGATGTGGCAACTAAATTAATTAATTAATGACTTTTTAGAAATTTTTTTTT
The DNA here is from genome assembly GCA_033629205.1 of Lithocarpus polystachyus. Classification (NCBI taxonomy): domain Eukaryota; kingdom Viridiplantae; phylum Streptophyta; class Magnoliopsida; order Fagales; family Fagaceae; genus Lithocarpus; species Lithocarpus polystachyus. The sequence goes on from CM066165.1 coordinate 5,340,793, forward strand.
TTTAAATTATTATATAAAGTGAAGGAATAGACATTCAGTACTTTTGATAAAGTCAAATCTGAACCTTCCTATTTAGTATATCCATTGAATGGCTACGATTTTCTGACTCTCACCCCCTAGGCTACCCCTAAAAACCTTGGATAGTGGGTCCCACATCCCCCAACTAAGAAATACTCCTACTAGAGAAAAATAATAATAATAACTAGCTTTGAAGCGCGTGTGATGATTCTTTTTTTTTTTTTTTTTTTGTTAGTGGACCTATTTTGTAGAAAAAAAAATTGTGTTTTTTTATTTTATATATATAATTTTTATTTTGAAAATCTAATTTATAAGTAAATAGATCAATTTAAAAATTAATAGAAGAGCGGTCCTATATTTTAGGCAATGTTTTAGTGGGAATTAGAGTTGCATTTTTACCAAATTGTCTTTTAGTTTTGTCTTTACTTAGACATAAGGGTGTAAAGGCATTTTTAAACTAAAAAAAATGAAAAATTCAAATAGAAAAAATTCCTTAAATAATTGTATAGATATAGATAATAATAATAATAATAATAATAATAATAATAATAATAATAATAATAATGGGACAGCATTTTTTAGCTACAAAAAGCACAATGTACACAACACATTCAGAACATAATTCCCAATCCCATGGCGTGGGTGAGAGAACAAAAAAGCGAAAGAAGCATTTAGAATAGAATTTTCAACAAAACGAAGAAAGAAAACAAATCTCGCTCCAATTACAAATAGAATAGGCACCTCCTAAGTTCTGGATATTTTAGGTACTTAGAGCATCAGTAGCAGATGTTGCAAAAAAAATGTCATTTTGCCACATCAAAACTCTACTTTATTATTTTACCACATCATTTTACAACATCTCATTTATCAGATATTCTATCATTCAATTCTATACATTAAAATAATATTTACTACACATTAAAATAATATATTAAATTCCTCCCCATCATCATCATCAACAACACCAATAACGACAACTACAACAACAACCAGAAAAATTGTTGCGGCCACAATCACCAGGAAAAAAAAACATGAGAGAGAAGAGAACCGAGTTTTGGATCTGAATCGACTCAGTGAATCTGAAGGTTGAGCTGATATTGACAATGACAAGCCGCTCGATTGCAAAAGCTTGGCGGCGGCCGTGCCCGTGGCGCTCATATTGGTGGTAGATCGTCTGAATCTCGAGGCTATTGTTGTTCCAATTGTAGAGACAGTAGGCGTGTCCGGCCTCGAAGGCGTGTTGAATTTTCCAGAGCAAGTTTTCAAAGGTGGATCGGCTCTGTTTCCTCTTCTGTTTTCTTTGAAAAGCTTCACTACAAAACGCTGTAGTTTCCTCTGAGCTGCTTTGCACTAAGGGTCCAACTCTGAGTTTTGGATCTGAATCGACTCAGTGACAGAAGGCCTGTTCTCGTCATCGGAACTATACAATGGCTCTATGTCCAGATACCGCCACCACTGCATGTGCGCCGAGGTTGACCGCTGCGGCTACGACTGTTGATGATGATGATGCTGATGCTGCTGTTGTTGTTGGTGTTTAGAAACGGGCGATGAAAAGAGAGGAGACATGAACCGAGAGCTGACCTCTCTCACCCTCGGCCGCCGTTGAGTTGGCGGCGGAGGAGGCCGAGGTGGAGGAAGAAGAGGCGACTCCACCGTCATGGTGGTGACTTCCGCCTGATGTTGGTCTTGCTGCATCAATTCAATCATATTTTTCAGGTTTAGGGTTTAGGCAAAATTGAATAGAATCCAAACTCCAAAAATCACACTGGCATATACTCGTGAATAAATTGAATAATCGGAGTGGATCGGAAAGGAAAAGTAAAACCTGAAATGAGATTTGATTCAATTCAGTGACGACTTTAGATTCAGATGGAAGAAATGGAGGAGAGGAATAGAGGTGAGAGAGAAGAGAACCGGTGAGAGAGAAGAGAAAAGGAAAAGTGAAGAGAGAGGAAAGAGAGAAGAGAATAATAAAATGATAAAAAATTTATGCCACATGCTACAGTACCGTCACATATTTGTGATGGTACTGTAGCATGTTGTATAATTTTTGGCATTTGCAACATCTGATAAATCTCTTTTTTTGTGTTTGGTGTGCCAAATGTGCCAAATATTTGGCATTTGACACATTTGGCACGTCTACTACGGATGCTCTTAGAGCATTGAGCCATCCGAAGACTGCCTGAAACCACCATCGATGCATTCAGGTTTGTCTCTCAACCCTTCTTGTCCCCTTAAACCTCTCAATCTCTCTTCCTTTAATATCAAACCTGCTTCCACAAAATTTTCTGTGATTTTTTGGATTAATTTTTTGCTTTTGGAATTGCAAAGAAGTACCGTCTTTGGCTTGCCTTTGGTTTTGATAATTGTTTTTGCATTGATTCATGGATCTGGGTTTGAAATTATGGTAAATTTTTAATGTTTTTTTTTTTTTTGGGATTTATCTATGTGGGTTTATATCTTCTACTAAGGCTGGGAGTGCAATGTTTATTGAGTTTTCAACTTTTTGAGTTATATATGAGGTCTGGCAAACTGAGGGCAGTTTAGGTTTGCTAAGAAATTTTTTGATGAAATGCCCATGTGAGTTGTATATTTTAACGCATGAGTTTTTGGTCTGAGATTTTGAGCAACTAAAATGTTATTGTGACTGAAACCTAACTCCCTATTAATCTAGTGAAATGGTTGGATTGGGTATACTAGGGATGGATGGATTCAATTTATTTGAGTAAATGTGATATGAGTATCTAATATAAATATTGTCATTGACATTGGTTCCAGGTTGTTGTTTGTAAGTAAACTAGAGTTGCTTTTGTGATTGTGCTAAAGGATCAACTTGGCTTTGTGAAATTTTATGTCTACTGCCGTTTTTAGTACTATTATCTAGTGAGGGATTGGGGTCCTGGTAATGGTTGATGGGTAAAATGGCTTAAACATTGCAGTTTGGTTTTTCCAGAACCATCATTGTATCATACTTGAAGTTTGTTAAGTTCCTTTCCATATTAGTGAATGTTTTAATGTTCTGGTTTAGATTAAAATTTTGGTTTATTAAGTTGCTTTCCTTATTTGTGAACGTTTCTATGATGTTGTTTGGATTAATATATTTCTCTTTCCGTGTTTTTATTTGGTGGGTGCAGTGAATTTTCTGATATAGTTGATTTGGAGCGAAGAAATCAACATTCCCACCGCTATCCCATTAGATGATCCTTCTGCTAAGATGACACTTCAAAGAAGCAGGGTCACCCTTGCCCAAATTTTGGCTGCTCCTGTTGTACCTCAAAGCCAAACACATCCCTACCACAACTGTCTCTACTGCAGAGACCCCTGTCCCGACCTGTGTGACTAGGGCTGGGCTTAAACGTCTAAGGGGATCGAATTCCGAGCAACCCCAAACAATTCCTGATTCAGAGAGAACTCCCCTCCAGACTTGGGTGATACCCATGTGGAGGTTATGGATGCACCAGCCTACATAAAGGCTTTTATGGTGGATGGGGAGGCTCTTCCTGCCACAGACAGAGTAAGGCCATGGAGAGATGGCCATGGAGGAAAAGTCACTGACTGTGTGGGGAAGGCTCTTCTACTTCCCGAGGACATGAAGTACTGGGCAAAATGGGATGATGACAACTTGCTGCTGAACATGAAAAGGGAAGCCATCATGGTAATTCACAATCTCATTGCATTTCTTATTTCTTTTTAAAGGATTTTGCAAGCTCAAACAATCTTTTCTTCATAACTTTTGCCAGGGCTATCAATGCTCCGCAGTCATTGAGGAGAGGTTTCTTGTTGTCAAGGCCAAGGCTGATGAGCTGAATGCTGATAATGAAGATCTGTTAATGAAAATTTGTGACACGATAAACAAAGTTTCTGAATCTAAGAAGCTCAAAGCTGAGGCAAAGGAGAAGACTAAGGCCATTTCTGAAAGGAAAGAAGCTTTAGAGAAAGAGCTTAAGGAAACGAAGAAAGTGCTTGCGGAGAAAGATGCTGAGCTGAAAGGCTATGTGGCAAATGATGAGGCCAGAATTCAAGACTCTTATAAACAAGGTCAGCTCGACTGCATTTCGTCTGAAGTACAGCAAAACCTTCAAGTCTACTTTTTGAAAGGCTGGTTTGCTGCACTTGATAAGATGGAAGTGGATTCTTCCTCCTCCCTTAGGCAAAAAAGCAGCATCCCAATTCCTGAAGAACTCATCATCATTCCTATTGTGGGATCAGGAGGAGAGGTGACCAACTCAGCAGCCGCACCCAATATTGAGGAACTGCCCCGTGCTTAAATTTTTTTCTTTTGGAACACTTGTCTACTTTGCCTGGTTTTTAGCGGCCACAACTTTTTGGAACTACTGAAGGTGTTTTAACGCTTTTTACTCATAACTTATACCGTGGAAGTTCATCATTTGCTCTTTGGGATCTATCTTTAACAACTAATCTATTATATCTTAGAAACATTTAACATATGTAAAGATTGACCCGTTCTTACCTAGGCGTTGGTTTGAGGCGGTTGACAAAATACTTGCAAGCTGCAATTGCCATGTGTATATTATAAGGATTGTAAGGCTAAATCCTCCAGGTATTTCTGTTGGATTTACTCTTTTATTGTTTTTTGTGATATATTTAATATGTGACAATTAACTTAGAAATCAATCTAAATTCATATATAACTAGTTAACTATTTTAAGTTGATTAATTCCGCTGTAAAATCAAACAAAAGGTCTAACCCTAACAAGGTTCATTAAAAATAGAAAAAAACTTTGCAATACTAAATTGCTCTCTGTCAGTTAAGTTGAACAATCATGTGTTGTTCAAAGAACTACCTTACTTTTGCGTAAAGTGTTAGAGAGTGCTAAGAAAAAACAGGTCCATGGGTTCTGAGTTGATGAAGCTTACAAACAATTCTTCATGTGGGGTGATTATTAGGTGTTCATGATGACAATGACGAAGATGAAAAGATTAGGCAGTTGGTGAAGGAGAACCTAGAAGATGGTGTACAGGTATCTTTTGGGATGTGTTGGGGCCTGAGTATTTTTTCTTTGGCTATATGGAAGGAAGGCCATAAATGTGACTTTAATTAAGGTACGATGAGATTTTAGAAAGGGTGTTGAAGCAGCATGAAGAGAGTCAGAATGATGATTTCGTGGATATACTATTGAAAGTATATCAAGATTACAAAGCTGAGTTTAAGATTAGCAGAACACATCTCAAAGCTTTCTTGCTAGTAAGTCACAGTATGTTTCTCTTTTTCAACCTCATTCTTGCATGAATAAAACTGGAACATGATCCATATCTTTTTGAATTTTAGACATTTGATAGGGGAAAAACAAGTTGCAATTGATAAAACATAAAATAGTACGAGATTAATTTTTATTCCATTTTGTATAAGTTTCGTGTTTTTTTTTTTCTACTCAAATATATAGTTGGTAGTACTACTGAAGAAGATTGGTCCATGCTGGCTGTTTGGTGGGAGAGCGGATGGGTTTTGGAATTTTGATGAGCAGTGATTGTGTGTGATACTACCTATTCATTATTTTGCAAAATACTGATGTGGAACACTATGATTAGAGGGGGTAAACTATAAGTTTTACACCACATCTTTATCAAATTCAGACTTTATTATATATTATATTATCTAATGCTCTATTCTTCAATAAGGGTTTTTTTTTTTTTAAGAATTAATAATCATCACAATCCTATATAAAACAAAAAATCATCACAAAGATTAAAAGCCCATTTGGTTGGAGATTTTTAGTATCGTTGTTTAAAATGATGTGAAAATTATGGTTTCAAAAATGTTGTGGAAACACGTATTTAAAGTATGTCCAGTATTCATAAAGCAAAAAATGTATTTGGCATCACGTTTCAAATAATATGTTTCAGTATGTGAAAAAACATAATCGTATGTTTGGTATGTGTATGTTTTATTTTTAAAAAGCTGACACAGTACAACTTTTTTTTTTTTTTTTGAGGAGAGAGAAGTTAGTTTATATTTTGTCTAATGAAGTGGGCCCTATAGTTTTCAACATATTTACAAAAGTATCATTAAAAAACGTTGTTTGAAAACCAAAAATTGGCAAGAAGAGTTTTCTGAACTCAGTGTTTAAACGCCTTAAACTAAGCAACATAACTTAAACACTTCAATAAAAAACACCATTACCAAAAGGGGTTTTTTTTTTTTAACCCACAATTTTTCATATTTAAACACTGAAAACTGTTATTCAAACACCCTCACAAAAAATGTACGGTTTCTTTAAATTAGTCCTTGGACGATTGGTTTGAGCTTGTCTCATAATTGTATCACTTTCTATTATTTGCTAGACATTATAATTTAACTCTCGTGTACTTCCATCTTGAATATGAGAGTGGGGATGGGGGTGTCCCTTCCATCTTTTCCATTTTCCTCTGAGTGAGATGGTCCGGTCCCAGGGTCTTTTGTTCGTTGTTACTCAATAATGTTATATTTATTTAGCCATGTTGGATGTTGGGAGTTGGAGGTTGGAAGTTACAGTAGTTACATCCAAGTAATTAATGAATATACTATTGCAACTTCCAACTTCCAAGTAATCTTCCAATTAATTACTTGAAAATTGGAAGTTGCTACAACTTCCAAATAATTAATGAATATACTATTGCAGCAACTTCCAATTAATTACTTGGAAGTTGTAATCATCGATGGCTAAATTTAATGAAGGAAAATGTACTGATTAATAATTTATTTAAAAAAAATTTTATGAAAAAAAAAAATTAATATTTTGACAGCTTTTTTCATTTCTCATAAAATTGATGTCAAAATTTTTTTAAAATAAATTGTTAACTAATGTCCTAAGAACACTTGTTAACATGACCCTTTAATCAATACTATTTCTGAGATTCAGGTTGGCAGGTTTACCGATTAACCATTCTTTATACAAATTTTTTGCATTCTTAATTTTTCATTGTCATGAGCTAGTAGATCGATGTGAAAGGTAGTGTATTCATTATCTGAGATTCAGTGCCAATCAATTTTAATTAAACTATCATAAAACAAAGTCAACAAAGCTTCCATGGATCAATTATAAAGCTCCCTCAAAACTTGAGATTATAGCATGCAACTTTTTTTCTATGGTTGGGAGTTTAGTTTTACTTACATAAACATGGCCGTGCATAGACTACTCAATATTGCCACGATTATTGATATCCAATACTACTTCCTGTGTTTCCTCCTTTATTTCCTCTCAACCCTCTTACTCATGTCCTTCTTCAAGACAAAGACCCCTCTAAACCTCCCTCCAAGCCCACCAGCCCTCCCAATCAAAGGTCATCTCCACCTTCATGGTCCATCCTTGTTCCAATCCTTCCACAACCTCTCCAACAAATATGGCCCTCTCCTCGATCTCCGGGTTGGCGCTTCCAGGTGCCTTTCAATTTCAACAGCCTCCATGGCCACAGAAATATTTAAAACCAATGACCTTGTATTTGTAAACCGGCCAAGTTTCGCTTTTGCTGATAAATTTCCATATAAAAACTATGGAATTTTTGTAGCTCCATATGGTGATTGCTGGAGGTTCTTCAAAAAGCTTTGCAAGAATGAATTACTCTCTGCCCATCAGGTTGAAAAATCACGTGATATCCGACGTGAAGAAATGATTCGGTTTTTGCATATAGTGTTAGAGAGTGGTAAGAAAAAACAGGTCCTCGACATGAGTTCTGAGTTGATGAAGTCAACAAACAACACTACTTGTAGGGTGGTCATGAGCATAAGGTGTTCAGATGACAATGATGAAGCTGAGAAGATCAGGCAGTTGGTGAAGGAGACCACAGAGATTAGTGCAAAGGTATCTTTTGGGGATGTGTTGGGGCCACTGAGATTTTTGGCTTTTTGGTTTTATGGAAAGCAGGCTATAGATGTGATTTTAAGGTACGATGATATTTTAGAAAGGGTGTTGAAGCAGCATGAAGAGAACCCTAATGTTGAGAATGAAGATTTCGTGGATATATTATTGAAAGTGTATCGAGATGACAAAGTTGAGTTTAAGATTAACAGAACACATCTCAAGGCTTTCTTGCTCGTAAGTCACGCATTCCTTGTTCTCCTTAATTCAGTATTCCTTCATTTTAATTATCTTTAAAAAAAATCAAAAAACAAAAAACGTAAATGGTGTTTTCCGTGCCTTTCCCTTGTTATTTTGAGATATTAAAGAAGAATAAACAAAAATAAAAAAAAATAAAGCTTTTTCTTACGGTCACACTAATTTGTCTAAAAAATAGAGCCAAGTGGCAGTACCGGCTGAATGTTAGAGCAAGAAAAACGGCCGCCTAATGCCCTAAGTAAAAAAAAGGTCTCCAAATTTTAACCAATAAGGTTATTTATAATTAGTAAATAAAATAATATCTTTTTTACTAGATAAAAAACAAATAAAAATGAGAGAAAAATGCAACATTCACAATATTTTTCACAATACTTTTACAATTAATGTTAAGTAGTAGGTTGTTATTGATAACAAAAAAATAATTATAGTGATATTTTCAAATAGAAAACAAAAAGCAACTTAAAACCTAGGATTTGTTGTAAAAAATATTGTGAATATTGCACTTCTATAAAAAAAAATAATAAGAGTTGAGTTTGCAAACTTCTTCTAGTTCTCATCTAAGTCTACCACTAACACCGCTTTTTTATTTATTATTATCAATTTGCCACATCAACAAGTATGAAAAATTTTGTCAAACTTTTTCTATCTATAAAATTTCTAAAAAAAGAAAAAATTCTACTTAGTTCATATTAATTAGTAGAAATTTTGCGTCTAAAATAAGATAATCAATTTTCGCCTTAGACCCCAAATACATCAAGCCACCCCTGCGAAGTGGTGAACTTATTTGGCACTACAACCAGGATATGGTTGCATGGCAAATAGCTCTGTTTAGAGCACATTACTATGGTTAGCATGTCAACTAATCCTTAACAAAGCCCGTCGCTAGAGACCTTTTCTTTATCCATATTATGGGGCCTGAAGTGTTCTTAGGTTATGACTAATGATTGTTGTATTGCTCAGTCAGTCTTATATATGCATTTTCTTTTGGCTTTTTGAGGACTTTTTATGATTTGTATAATTTGTGTGATAATTTAGTAGATGCTTTATCATCTTGTTAGTAAGCATGTGCAGGGATATACTTGGCCCCCCTTCCCCAAAAAATTTATAAACTGACCCAAGAAATCCAACAAGAAAAATATATAAAAAAAACTGCACATATCCAGATAATAAAAAAATCTTTTGACAAATCATAAATTCAGTCTTAGCAAAAACAATAACAACAAATTAATTACAAATCATAGCAAAATAAATCACAAAAACCCAATAACTTTTATCCAACTCACTTGAGAATTCTATGCCTCTCTCAAATGACTCTACCCACATAGCCATAAAGACAACTCCTATGCCACATATTGCACGCTTCATTTACACATTAATTAAACCTTGAAAATATTAAGGCGTGTCAATTGACTTGCAAAAATCTTTTTTATAAAATCTTTTTTTTTTAAGAAAAAATACAAATAATAATTAATAAATTAATGCTAATATGCAACTTTGTCAATCTCTAGTATTGATATTCCAATTTTTTAAAATCCTTGAATAAAGAACTTTGGCCCCTCCTAAATTTGAATCCTGGTTCTGTCCCTAAGCATGTGTTATGGATCAATTAGTTCATAGTTTGGCACAGTCAAAACTAAAATCTTAGTTTCGTCCCTCACTTTATATTTACTTATATCAATTACGTGTTTGATGTTATAACTAATATCAATCTACAAAACTCTATATGTCTAGTTCATCTATTCAAATGTTTCCCATTGTCTAGGATCTCTTCATCGGAGGTGCTGCTACATCAGTAGAGACATTGCAATGGACAATAGCTGAACTAATCAACCATCCAGATGTATTCAATAAGGTTAGGGAAGAAATATAAGTTGTGGTTGATAGTAGTAGACTAGTGTAGGATTCAGATATCCCAAGTCTCCCTTACTTGCAAGCAGTTGTGAAGGAAGTATTAAGGCTACACCCACCAGGGCCTATTATTATAAGAGAATGTCGCAAGACTGTAAAATCAAAGACTTTGATATACTTGAGAAAACTATGGTGGCAATCAATGTGTATACGATAATGAGAGACGCAAACGTATGGAGTTGTCCAAATGACTTTTGTCCAGAGAGGTTCTTAGTTTCCTTTGAAAAAAAAAATGTTATGAAATATATTCCTTTTGGGGAAGGAAGGCGAGTATGCCCAGGCTCAAAGTTAGCACTTAATTTGGTACACACTACAATTGCAGCCATGGTTCAATGTTTTGATTGGAAAGTTGGTGGAGAGGAAGACCATGCTAAGGTTAATATGCAAGTTAGACCAGGCATTACCAAGCCCATGGCTCAACCACTTATCTGCCTGCCCGTTGTTCACTTCAATCCATTTACTTCTTCATTTTAATTTCCTACACATGGGCTACTTAAATTGTGCAAATCCTTTACGTCATGCCCTTTGGTGCTTGAAAATTATTGTATAATAACACATAATTACAAATGTATTTTCAATATCTTCAGATTACAATCTGTATGTTGTGTAAACTGTAAAGTATTTTCAATGCATGTCATGTTTACTAATGTTGTTATGAAATATGGGCAATAATATAAAATAATTACTGTTTGATTGTCTCTGTGTTTTGATAAAAGGTGGAGTAATGGGTACTTTTTATTGGACAGAGTTTCCTCAAAATCGATATATTAAAGTGTAAAGACACTTTTTGATAAGATTCTTAATAACTTTATTAATGATTAAAAAGACACGTTCTTTTACCACCTAATTAACTACCTTGATTAACTACTTAATAATTAACTTTATTAACTTCATTAATAATTAAATATATTAATGATTATAAAGACACGTTATTAATAATTAACTACTTTGATGTGTACACGAGGTGCCATGAAGTGGACAATGGAAAAGAAATTGTGAAGGTCAAAATAAACAACTTCAAGCCGGCTAGTGGCATCTGTTGGTGTTTTCATCAGAAATGTTCATAATTCAAAATTTTAAATTCGCTTCCATAGTTATCAAATAATAAGGAAAAAAAAAACGTATTTTTACTTTTCTTTTTCTTCTTCAAAATATATATTGTCATTCTTTTAATTGTTCGGTTTAATATGGTCAGTAATATTGAATTCCCAGAAATTTTCAGGTGCTCGTGATGTTTTGTGTTAGTTTTTAGAGCCCTGGACAAATGGTGTTTAACCAATTTTAAGGCCAAGTTGTTAATTAAATTAATTATGCAAGCCTTAGAGCTTAAACAAATAATCAAACATATCATGCACAACGGAAAAATAGGTAACACAAGATATGATGACCCCAGAAAATAATGAAACAAACGAATTTCAAGGTAAAAAACTTAGGAGAACCAATCCCAAGAAGAACAATCCACTATCAAATAAAATTTTACAGTCAAGAATATTTAATTCATAGTAAACTTAACTGTGATTATCAAACCTAGCTCTGAAACCCTCATACTTCTTTGATGTGGATCTGCTCTAATATGAACCTCTAGTTCACGCTTTTGTTCTCCAACGTAGACCTCTAGTCTACAGCTCCAAGACCACCCTTGAAGGTTTAGATCTCTAGCACCCTTGATGACTAGAATGAGACAACAACTTCTACAATACGGGATCTTGTGTCACAGCCCAAACCCCAAAGAGTCCAAAGCATGAGAAAAAGGTCTCAAAGTACCCGTAGATTTTTTCCTTTTTGACAATCCAATCCACATAAATCATATCAAATACCAACATTAGGAATTATTATAATAATTTTATTGAATATACTCCCAAAGTAAGTTAGAGCTTTAAACAATAATTACAAGGACCACTGGCCACAAAAGAAGAGAGGTTTGAATAAATAATCACATATTATCAGCTTGTCCCATCAATGGGAATAACGTCACAACCACTATAATATACAAAAGAATGAGTCAAGCCTATTCTAAGATGTACATCATCCAATATATCCATTACAAAAGTTCAGCCTCCATCAGTAATTAATCTAACTACTGTTAGCCATCAAAATCTGTCTCAAAAGATTGTTGCCTACTCTAAAAAGTTTATAAAAATATAATGGAATGAGACAGAACCTAGTAAGTAGCAAAATTAATAGAGGTGGGGGAAAATGCAAGTTCCATTTGTAATAATAATAATATGAAATGACAAGAATGATTGAATAATGAAACACAAAATTTCTCAAAGTAAATACCTTGAAACTATATACTATAATCTATGGGCACCAACAATATAATTTCCAAAGCCATAATATCTAACATAATGTAAATTATTACACATATACCACACTCCCACATAGACTGGTCAGGGGATCCACCCATTCACAACTGGTACGATATTGTCTTCTCTAGTATGCAGACTTTTGGCCCCATGAATAGTAGCCTCACCCATACCCTCAAGGTTTTTCTCTCCCCCCATGGGCAGCAGAGAGAGCGCGTCAAATAGGACCTCTCTTGCATGTGGTCTCTTGGCCCCATGGACAGCAACCTCACCCACACACAATCAAGAAACCTCTTCCCCCCAAGGGCAGTAAGAAAGAACATATCATCCAAAGTGAAAGGGCACTGACCTGGATCTGATTCCGTTGTCACAAAGACTACGGAAACCAAATCGGGTGATCACCGAAAAATCACACATGGCATGGTGTTAAAACCACATAAAACTCACAGGTTACATTGCTTTGAAACACATAGTTTATATCCAAGTAGTTTTAGAAAAACCTTAAATAATCTAACTTCTAAAAGTTTGTAAGGTTTTCAATTTCATTCTTGTCAAGAGATTTTCTATCAATTTCCTACATAACAAAACAATATAAGCATCTTTAAATTTTCTAATATACTATAAAATCCATAATTTCCTTATCAAAATATTAAATAAAAGATGCTCATTTTTCCGTATTAACAATTCATGCATTTCTCCAAATGCAATACCAAATATGATGCATTTTCAAATATATAATCATATATATCTATATATATATATATATATATATATATTAAGGTTACGACACAATAATTTTTAGAAAAATATAGTCTCCATATATAGGTAGTTTCCAAAAGCGTGTCTAACCCAAAAATAACACTTATACAACATGGTTATTTTTTCAAAAATCTCATTAAAAAACTACTTACCTCACAACCGCAAAAGCCTAATTCTCCAAGCTCCAAGGAGATTAGCTAAAACCTAAACAATATTAAGTAGACCTATCACAATAAGCATAGAGCTTGAAATTGTATCTACTAACAATTTAGGAATTGCTAAGTAAGCACTTAATTAGGCAAGCCTAGTGTTTAACCTCATCAATAATAATATACTCCACTTCCAAAGTTTCTCAACAAATTGATTCACAAGGCATCAACTCCAATTTATAAAGTTAACCCATTTAATATCATCTCCAACCTTATGACTAGTTTCCATAAAATTTACACTACATCATTAAGAGACCCATGAAAGCAAAATCAAAATATCCTCCAAGACAAGAAGTTTAGAATTTCAACTAACTCCAAATAAACCCAATGGTAATGGAAAAAAAAAAATTAGATTTACCAACCATCACATGTTATAACTCAAAACCCCTAAATTTCCACCATTAATAAACCTTAAATAGTCATCATTAGCACAAACCATATACACTACAAGAAAAGAGTCTATTAGCAAAGGAAAAATGCCCTCGCAAAAATTCAAATACCGTCGCAAAAGGCTATTAGCGAGGGCATGTGGCCCTCGAAGACCGTCGTATTTGCTCTTGTTGCTAAAAGAGATTTTGCGACCATGCCTTCTCAAATAGATAATTTACGAGGGTAATTTACTGCCGTTACTGAACAAATCCGTCTTCACAAATATATTACCAAACAACGAGAAAAGTCGACCACTTATTTTTAGCGAGGGAGAGTAATCGTCGTTAACAACTATTTGTGAGGACCTTTATACCCTCACAATTAGTTATTTGCGAATTTCAAACTAACAACATACTTTTTAGAGACAAATAATGTCATCGCTAAAATTTATTTGTGAGGACTTTTGACCCCTCGCAATTAGTTAGGAATAATAGTGACGACATTAAACTATCGCTTAAAATGTTTTTGCAAGGGATTAAGTGGCATCGCTATTCTATAAATTATGAGGGATTTTTCGTCACTATAAAATTATTTATAAGCAAATTTTTATGTCATCTGTGATGATATTTTATATAAATTTTTGTAATATTTTATTATTTATTTATTTTTAATCATTTTATATAATTTTTTTTTACTACCATGTTACGGTAGTACAATAATTACTAAAAATTAATCAATTGAAAGATAAAAACTCATATAAGTTCAAACTTTAAAATATAGAATATACAAAGAAATCCTGAAATTAAACCTTGTTTTAAACTTAAACAACTAAAATTATGACAAGATCTATACTAGTCTTTCTCTGAGTTACCCTCCAAGCTGTTTTCAACCTCCCTCATGTTATTGATTGAGTTGTCCTCTTCATCTCTACTAGTACCATCCTTAAAAAAACAAAAAACAAAAAAACAAAACAAAACATTAATTCCTTAACCGTCCTACCGTTTACAAAAATCAAGCATGCCGTATAAGAGAAAATGACTAAAACTCACATTGTAGTGTGTACCGAGGTGAGACCTGAGATAGGGAAGTACTTCTTCAATTCCTTAACCGTCCTACCGTTTGCACCTAATCCTTATGCAGCAACACAAAGTAAGGGAGAGAATATTTTTCTTTTCTTAAAAAATTGTAAAAAGTGAACCATGAAAGTAGAATATGCATGTGTGTGTGAAAGAGATACCTCATCAATAAGCAGTAAGTGTAAGAGATTTTAGGGTTGAACAAAGAGTGATAACTGGAAAAAAAAAATACATACTCACTCTAGCTAGCCAAACTGATCCAAAACCTCACACAAGAATATTAAATGAAAATGCAAAATACGATAATGAGAGAAGGGAAAATACCTCATAAACTGACGGTAAGTGTGAGAAATTTTAGGATTTAGCAGAGTGGTAAGTTGAACGTGTAAAAGATAACTAGTTCCGAGGGCTCATCAGTTGGCTCAGTAGTAATCTCTCTTGCTGAACTGGTAGAAGTACAATGTACAAAATTTTCAGTACATGAATCAGATGGTTGAACAGCAACTAAAACCCCTTCACTTGTATTGTTTTTGTTCCCAATCTAAGAGGACTCATTTTTTGAAGGGTCTGAGAACTGATGCCTGATAACAGTGTAACTTGAATTGTGAATAACAACTGCACAATTTTTGTTATATGATTGAATGGCACAAGAAAAAGTAAATTAAATTTACCTTCTAATTGAAAATCTAGATTCTTTTTGGATACCAATCTGTGGTGAAAGAAATACTGATGAGAGGGATGCAAAAGTTAGTGAAGTAAATGCATGATCAGTGGGTATGGACTTAACTGGCTCGATAGGAGAAAGATCGCTGATGTAATTAAATACAGGAGAATCCTGCATAGTATAAACAAGGATTATTTCGTAGCACATAGCCTCAAAAATAAAGACAAGTATTAACCAATCCAGAACAATAGCAAACAAATTAGATTGTCACCAAGCAAAAAACAATAACATCTTGCCAAAATCAGTAACTGCTTACAAAATATATAAAAATGGTCACTACCTAATGCCCCTCTCACTTAGCTAGGATTTAGAAAGGGTTGGCTTGGAAACAGTTCTAGCCTCTAACTTTTTTTTTTTTTTTTTTTTTTTTTTGCATGAAGTGACTACTCCCCGTGCACTAGCACTTGGCAGTCCGAGACTTAACCCTTGCACTAGACAATGGCTCCAAAAGTTCCAACTCCTATTTAAGGATTTCCTTGGGAGGAAAAAAAATTGCAACTATAAAGTCCATAGAAGCATCTGGCTAATCTCCTAGTCCCTTCCCTCATGTGTGTGGATGGTGGACCTCATTTTGACCAAAATACATCTTTACTCTCCAATTAAAAAAAAAAAAAAAAAAAACACCTTATAAAACGTCCACATGGAAATATGCACTTGTTAAATAATAGTGAAACCCCATTCACACTTAAAAACAAAAGGCAATTCACAAAACTTCAACATACAAACACAATGAAATCCCTCAAAATACAATATCATAGCAACCCCAGGTTCTAAAAATCCAATCCCTAAAGAACCCAAAACAACAAATTTAGCCCCACTACTCAACATCTTAATACAACATTACAAAACACCCTTTTTCCCCCCTTAGAAAATAGGGATATTGAATTTATGGTAAAACCTTAGGCTTTACAGCATCTGGCACCAAAGAGAACTAAAATCAAAATTAAAATTGAAAATTAAAAAAATAACCTAATGTTTAGTATCCAAATCCAAACACAAAATTTCACAATAATCAAAACAAAAAATCAAATAAATAACTTACCAAGAAAAATCGGAATGGGTATGGGTATGGTTATGGTGAGGAAAAATGAATGGGTATGGGGGTGGTAAGGGGAGAGAGGGAGAAAGGGAGAAAGGATCTTGTGGTGAGGGAGAGAGAGCCCATGGATATGGGTTGACGGTAGAGAGATCGAGGAGGAGAGGAGTCGATGGCTGGGCTCAGCCTCGTCGATGCCGTCGCTGGGCTGGGCTGGGCTCTGCTCGCCGGTGCTAATGGGGTTGTGTGTGTGTGTGTGTGTGTGTGTGTGTGCGCGCGCGCGTGTGTGTGTGTGTGAGGCTGTGTGAGAGATAGAGAGAAAATGAGGTAGTTTTGTGAGTAAAAACTTTGTGTTAGAAATGAAACTTTTGTGTAGGAAATGAAAATGTAAGTCGGAAAAAATTTTTGGAGAATTTTGTGCGGGAAAGGAAAAAAATATTGGGGGGAAATTTTCTTCCTAACACCTCTATTCTTTATCTTTTCATTTTCGCCACTCAACTACCCAAGTCCTCATATCTATATCTTAAGCAGTGAACTAATAATAGCATTTGGTTAAGTGTGCCCTTGACAAGTGACAACATCACTACACTCGTGTGAATTACTGAAGTTTAATAGAGTGTCTATTCAACTTTTTTGAAATTTTTTACCATGTGTCAAATTGATAACGTTTTGTGCACCACAAATACTATTATTATTATATTATTATTTATTAAATAAATCAACTAAAAAAAATATCTATTGAGTATTTATTAAATAGATAAACTATCTATTATTATTAAAATGAGCTAACATTTTAAGTTTTTAACTAAAGTTTAGCATATTAATTATCATATAGATTTATAATTGTAAATATTTTTAATAAATTATATGGATTTTGACTAATGAACTTACAAATAAGTAAATAAATAGTTATATATTTATTTTCATACATAAATATATAAAATTAGCAATAATCCTAAAACGGTACACTAGTATTAACCGATACCAAAATATTTCATTTATTTGACCAAACAGAAACAGTCTCCGGCACGGTATTGATTCCCTTGTTTTTGGTCCCTAAAATGAAAAATGCATTCCATTTTGGTTCTTAGTGTCATCTCACTAATGAAAATTGCTTACATGACAAACGAAGTGCATTGTTTGCATACTAAATGCTGACATGACCATTAAAAAAATGGTCTTGAAAGCATTAGACTTGGTGAAATTCATATCAAATCTTGATCAATAGGATTGAAGAATATGGTGACATACTGGTGTTGGTGAAATTTGAAACCAATTGGATAGTCAGATTGAGTAAACATAACCATACAAGTACACAGCACATATTTATCATGCGCCATACTTAGATTTGAAATCTAACCGTTAGATTTGAATAGTATAATGAAATATTAATTCTAATAAATTATGGTCACAATCAAATGATTAGATTTAGAGAAATGCGTGGTCAAAGTTTAGTCAAAATTAATCAAACTCGATAAAACTTAATAGATGGTTCTGATACCACTAGACTTGGCGAAATTCATATTCAAATTTTGATCATTAGGATTGAAGAGTATGATGACATATTGATGTTAGTGAAATTTGAGAACAATTGGATGGTCAGATTGAGAAAATATATATAGCCATATAGGTACACAACACATGCCCATCACGTGCCATACTTAGATATGAAATCTAACCATTGGATTTGAAGAGTGTAATGAAAGATTGATTCTAGTAAATTATGGTCACAATTAAACGATTGAATTTAGATAAAGATGCGGTCAAAGTTGGTTAAACCCAATCAACGTTGATCTTTAAACTCATCTTTTATGCGTTATTTTAAACTACAAAAACTTGAATTTAGACAATTGATTGATGACATGCTTATTAATCTTTGATCATCATAAAATTTTGTAAGCATGAAAATAATATGAAGATAATGTAATCTAACGGTAAATTTGTCAAAATTCACATCAAATTTAGAAATATAGAGTTGCGTTCGAGTTACATCTGACGTAACTCAAAAAAATGCTACACCAACCAATAACTTATTATTGAATTCATATTTTAAAAATCCAACCGCTGAATTACATGTTCTATATTGTCTTAACATGCATGCCAATTGGATGTAATTTACCATTTAATCTATAAACTCATCTTTCATGCATTATTTTAAACTACTAAAACTTGAATCTAGACAATTGATTGATGACATCACTATTGATATTTGATCACCTTTAAATTTTGTAAGCATAAAAAATATATGAAAATAATGTAATCTAATGGTAGATTTGTCAAAATTCACATCGAATTAAGAAATATAGAATTGAGTTCGAGTTACACCTGACGTAACTTTAAAAAATGTTACACCACCCAATAACTTATTATTGAATTCATATTTTGAAAATCCAGCCGTTGGATTACATGTTCTATATGGTCTTAACATGCATGCCAATTTTCATGCTAATCGGATGTAATTTACCATTTGATCTATAAACTCATATTTTATGCATTATTTTAAACCACTAAAACTTGAATCTAGACAATTGATTGATAACATGACTATTAATCTTTGATCACCTTTAAATTTTGTAAGTATGAAAAATATATGAAGATAATGTAATCTAACGGTAGATTTGTCAAAATTCACATCGAATTAAGAAATGTAGGGTTGGGTTCGAGTTACACTTGACGTAATTCTAAAAAATGTTACATCACCCAATAACTTATTACTGAATTTATATTTTGAAAATCTAACCATTGGATTACATATTTTATATGGTCCTAACATGCATGCCAATTTTCACGCCAATCGGATGTAATTTACAATTTGATCTCTAAACTCATCTTTTATGCATTATTTTAAACTACTAAAACTTGAATCTAAACAATTGGTTGATGACATCAATATTGATGTTTGATCACCTTTAAATTTTGTAAGCATGAAAAATATATGAAAATAATGTAATCTAACAGTAGATTTGTCAAAATTCACATCGAATTAAGAAATATAGAGTTGAGTTCGAGTTACACCTGACATAACTCTAAAAAATGTTACACCACCCAATAACTTATTATTGAATTCATATTTTGAAAATCCAACCGTTGGATTACATGCTCTATATGTTCTTAACATGCATGCCAATTTTCATGTCAATTGGATGTAATTTACCATTTGATTTATAAACTCATATTTTATTAATTATTTTAAACCACTAAAACTTGAATCTAGACAATTGATTGATGACATGGCTATTAATCTTTGATCACCTTTAAATTTTGTAAGCGTGAAAAATATATGATAATGTAATCTAAAAGTAGATTTGTCAAAATTCACATCGAATTAAGAAATATAGGGTTGGGTTCGAGTTACACTTGACGTAACTTTAAAAAATATTACACCACCAAATAACTTAATACTGAATTCATATTTTGAAAATCCAACCGTTGGACTACATTTTCTATATGGTCTTAACATACATTCCAATTTTCATGCCAATCAGATGTAATTTACAATTTCATCTATAAACTCATCTTTTATGCATTATTTTAAACTACTATAACTTAAATCTAGACAATTGATTGATGGCATCACTATTGATATTTGATCACCTTTAAACTATGTAAGCATGAAAAATATACGAAGATAATGTAATCTAAAGGTGTATTTGTCAAAATTCACATCGAATTAAGAAATATAGGGTTGGATTCAAGTTACACCTGACGTAATTCTAAAAAATGTTACACTACCCAATAACTTATTATTGAATTTATATTTTGAAAATCTAACCGTTGGATTACATGTTCCATATGGTCTTAACATGTATGCCAATTTTCATGCCAATCGGATGTAATTTACCATTTGATCTAAAGACTCATTTTTTATGCATTATTTTAAACTACTAAAACTTGAATCTAGACTATTGATAGATGACATAACTGTTGATCTTTGACCACCTTGAAATTTTGTAAGCACGAAAAATATACGAAAATAATGTAATCTAACGGTAGATTTGTCAAAATTCACATCAAATTAAGAAATATAGAGCTGGATTCAAGTTACACCTAGCATAATTCTAAAAAATGTTACCCCACTCAATAACTTATTATTGAATTCATATTTTGAAAATCCAACCATTGGATTACATGCTCTATATGTTATTAACATGCATGTCAATCAGTTGTAATTTATTATTTGATCTATAAACTTATCTTTTGTGCATTATTTTAAATTTCAAAAACTTGAATTTAAACAATTTATTGATGACATGAAAATTAATATTTGATCACCTTGAAATTTTATATGCATGAAAAATATATGAAGATAATGTAATCTAATGTTAGATTTGTCAAAATTCACATCGAATTAATAAATATAGGATTAGGTTCAAGTTACACCTGACGTAACTCTAAAAAATGTTATACTACCCAATAACTTATTATTGTATTCATATTTTGAAAATTCAATCATTGAATTACACGTTCTATATGTTCTTAACATGCATGCCAATTGGATGTAATTTACCATTTGATCTATGAACTCATCTTTTATGCATTATTTTAATGGGAAAATTTTTTTATTTACTTTTAAGAGAGAGAGAGAGAGAGACAGTACAAAATGCTGAAATTCTTGAATTTTAGACTATCATTTTGAAGTTGAAAGTGCTATCATTTTTTTTTATGGGTACAATTGTTTAAAAAATAAGGACAAACATTTCTTATATAGGATGTATATAAAAGGTTTTTTTTTTTAGACTATAAACAAAATGTTCATCTAAAGAATACAAAGTGCTATATGTTTATGCGTGTCTTTTTTTTTTTTTCCTTTCTTTTTTTCTTTTTTTGGAATTTTAGAATAACTTTTATCTCCAAAAAATATTAACATTTTAATGATTTTTTGCGAAGGTCAATCGTGGCCCTCGCAAATAATTTAGTATTAGTAAGGACATATTTTTAACCCACACAAAAAATAAACTTTTTGCAAGGGATTTTTATTGTCCCTCGAAAATAATTTGGTGGGAACATTTCTCTCCAAAAATTTTGACATTTTAATGATTATTTGTGAAAGTCAATCCTAGCTCTCACAAATAATTTAGTATTAGTGACGGTTTTTTTTAACCGTTACAAATAATACACTTTTTGTGAGAGATTTTTAATTGTCCCTCGCAAATAATATGGAGGGAAAATTTCCTTCTAAAATATTAGTATTTATGACGGTTATAACACATAATTGCGACAGTTTTTTTTGTTGGTCACAAATATTTCACATTTTACCAAGTATTTGCAAGGGTTTTATTTTGTCATCACAAATAAGATTTTTTGAGAGGGCTTTTTGGGTCCGTTAAAATTCTTAGTCGCTAATGGGCATTTTTTTTCTTTTTTTGGTAATGATACCCACTCATCAAATAATTTCACCAATACAAAACCCATACATACAAACACATAAATATCACTTCCAATGCTCGTAAATCATATAAGTATCATTATTAAAGCTTAGATAAAAATAACCTTAGGCTAAAGTGTAAAAGCCACCAAAAGGATTAGAAATTTTTACCTCCAAAAAAGGGTGTGAAGGTGCTTATAGGTTCACAAGAATTTTCTGGTGATCTTGCTGAAAAAATGATGGTGGAAAATGGTGGTAGTGGTATGGAAGTACCGGTGAGAGAGCATAGAAGAGAAGAGAGGAGTGATGAAAAAAAAAAAAGACAAAGAGTGAGCAGGCCAAAGAGGAGATAAGGTAGAGTGAAATGTGTGGTGTCGATGGGTGGGGTAGGTGGGGTAGTTGGGAGGCACATGTGAACTCAAAATTCTTTTTTTTTTTTTTTTTTTTTTTTTTTTTGCCGACTAGGACGTTACATCTTGAGCTCCTTTAAAGAATATTACCGATAGAAGATTTGAGAGAGCTATGGGTACAAAAACCCTAAATTTACAAGAGGAGGCATATGAAGCACTCTTCTTTCTCTCTTAATGCCCTTTAGGGTTAGCTTATAATGTCCTTTAAATACCGCAAAAACAAATCACAATTTGGATTTTAAATGGGCAAGTTATAAGCTTTTCACATTTGATGATTTTTGCTAATTCGCGATCTTTGATCGATAGAGAGAAGTTGAACATCAATCAAGAGCAATTGAGAGGACTAGATTGCATCTCTTTTTTATCCCAAACTTAAGTCTTTGTCTTGGACTTAAAAGTACATATTCTAACTCAACAAGACTTACTATTTGTCATGGTTTGTCAACACTACAAACTCAGATCCTAATACTTTGGTCTTTACATAGCAAAACAAATGTGATAGCATTGTGTGGGTGGGGATCCAAAGGGGAAAAGGAAAACCCCTACTAATGAATGGTGGGGTAGATCTAACATCTAGAGAAACTATGAATATCAGTGCCCCAAACAGGTGGTCAAGCCTATTTTGGGGTCGTAACAGGTGTTCATTTGACCAGCCTAATAAGCGAACATGCATCACCGGAGACTGGCGGTAATTTACAATGTCTCGAAGCAGGCAGTGCACCACCTATTACACTTGCAGAATTTGTTGCCCTTATAATTCTTTGGATTATTATGATGTTAGTAGGGCTGTGCAAAATACCCGCCCGATGCGCTCGACCCACACGGGTTCATTAGGTGAGCAATTTGGGTTGAATGATTTAGAGCCCCAAATTAGTAGTTGGGTTGGGTAACAGATTAAAAAATTGTGATCCCGCCACAAACCTATCCAACCTGCCCATATTATATATTTTCATTAAATATATATATATATATATATATATATATAAAATCTCATGATAAGAAATAGACTTGTCTCCACCTAATCGATACTCTAAATAGTGGGTATGAGACTTTCTTATGCATCTTTCCTGTAAGCTCACAGTTAGTAATGTTAGAGATATATTAGCCCATTAGCATAAGCCCAAGCCTAATTCTACTTTGTGTGCAAGCCAAGTCATTTACTTGTACTAGAAGTCTATTAGTCTAGGGTTTAGTCTTTATATATACACATGTTATGATTCATTGTAACACAGGATTTGTACTACACTTTAATATATTATTGATGTAGCCCTTTAGGGTTTCCTCCGTGGATGTAGGCCGTTAGGCTGAACCACGTAACCCTCGTGTGTTATTATGTTCTATATTTTATGCTTTCGCTTCTACGTCTATACTAGCATATTCAACATGGTGTATCAATGTTAATATTTAACATGGTATCGAGCCACCTTCTTGTGGCCATGGTTTTCTGTCCTTACGGTGTATTTAAGAGCAATCTCTGTCTTCCTCGGTGTTTATTCGTTGCGTTCATCTTCTTTGGCTTCCTATTGTTGCTGTCAAAACTCTCCGGTACAGTCATGCCACCGTTAGAAGTCGCATCAACACTGCAAGACCATTGCCTTCCTCAAACTACCGTCACAGAGCCAAAATTCATTCCAGGGATCTTCTCAACCTTATCAAATCTCAAGATTTCATCAAATTTCCATCTTGAGTTCGAGAGGGGGTGTTAGAGATATATTAGCCCATTAGCATAAGCCCAAGCCTAATTCTACTTTGTGTGCAAGCCAAGTTATTTACTTGTACTAGAAGTCTATTAGTCTAGGGTTTAATCTCTATATATACACATGTTATGATTCATTGTAACACAGGATTTGTACTACACTTTAATATATTATTGATGTAGCCCTTTAGAGTTTCCTCCGTGGATATAGGCCGTTAGGCTAAACCACGTAACCCTCGTGTGTTATTATGTTCTATATTTTATGCTTTCGCTTCTGCGTCTATACTAGCATATTCAACATGGTGTATCAATGTTAATATTTAACAAGTAAAGAACTTTTGTTATGCATTTCGTGGTTTCACTTGGTTAGATTTGTGTTTCTTTTCAGTGGGTATGAGACTTTGGCTTCGTTGGTTTAATTTTCCTCAATTGTAACTTGTAAGGCAGCAGGCAGCAGGCAGCAGCCTACTGTTAGTTTGTTTTTTTGTTTTTTTTTTTTTTTTTCGTTATTGTTTTTTTTTTTTTTTTTTTTTTTTTTTTGAGTTTTGTGGAGACAATGTCTGTTACAGCTTACAAATGATATATCACTGTTGGAATTGAGATTTGTTATTCAATGAAATCTGTCATTAATATGTGTGCATGAGTTATATATTTGAATGTAATTTATTATTTTATGGTAGCTTGAGTGTTGCTAACAAAAAATTGTAGAATGTGATTTTTTAATTATATATATATAGAAAATTTTTAAAAAAAAATTAAAAAAGAACAATGCTCTTGCTAACCCGCCCAATCCCGCTTAACCCACAAAGTTGAAACCGTCAAGACTTTCAACCAGTCTGCCGGATAGACTTTGATAGGTCAGCGACAGATTAGAAATTTCCTAACTCGCCAATGGTATATTAGATAAAAATATTGGCTTCATCCACCCAATCCAATCCGTGCACACCCCTAGATGTTAGCCTAGTTGAGGGCTTTAATATTCCAATCTCAATAGAGGCTTTGTAGGAAAATTATTGTATAGTTCCATACTACACTCCCTCCTTCTCAGAGAGGAGTGGGCCCCATGGTAGGTAGGACCCACTCCTTTGTGAGAGGGAGGGAGCTTAGTCTGGAACTATGCAATAAAAGCCCGGCTTTGTGTGGTATAGACTCATGTACGCCTACTAAGTGACCTATTATACTGCCCTAACGAATTGGCTGTATGGCAAGATGGTATTGTTATTGCATTGCATGAAAGAGTGCTTGTTTTGCATTCAAACTATTCGAATGGGTTCAAGGCTGCTTGTCCTTCTGCTATTACTTATGCCCTTGATACTCTGACAAGCCTTAATTATGATGTAAAATCGTTAAGGATACAGGATGTATGAGGATATATATATATATATATATATATATATATATATTATATAATTAGCTAAATAAAGTGAAGATCTTTACTATCTTTTATTTACTCTCCTCAAATTGTCTTTAAACTTTAGAATATTAATTGTTTTTTCCAACTATAAATATAGCCACTATTTGATAACCCTCCTTTGTATGACCTCAATTATGATTTGATTAATATACTCATTGTTTTTTCCAACTCGTTGACCAACTTCACTTCATCTATATATATGATTTACCTTCCTAAACTTAATGAAATGCCTCTTTTGTTTTCTAATCATTCTAATACCATACATAATGAAATTGTACACCTTGCTGCCTTACATGAGAGAGGTCTAAGGGTGAAGCAACACTTGTGGAAAGAGATGGGCCTGGTCCGACCCATTCGGTCCATTTAGTCTACTTCAGTCCACCTCAGTCCATTTGATCTACTTCAGTCCATTTGGTCATTTTTGGTCTATTCAGTCTACTGCGGTCCAGTCAATCTAATTCAGTCCATTTCGGTCTATTCGGTCCATTTCAATTTATTTGTTTCACTTAGGTCCATTAGGTCCACTTTGGTCCAATAAAATGCACTTTGATTTATTTCCGTATATTTGGTCCACCTCAGTCCATTAGGTCTACTTTGGTCCATTTAGTCCAATTCAATCTACTTTGGTCCACTTTAGTCTATTTGGTCCACTTTAATCGGTTCGGTCTATTTTAGTCTATTTCGATCCACTTCAATCCATTTGGTCCACTTCAGTTCATTCGAGCTACTTTGGTTCATTTAGTCCATTTTTATTGACATGTGAAGCTCATCTTGCAATGTATAAGTTGTTCAACATACCATGACAGAAATTCATTTATAACTAAATTTATTGTCCTATACATTCTCTAATAAGAATAATTATATATATTTTCATACAAGCACTCAAAATAGTTAATATAATAAAAAAAAAACATCGCACAAAACAAACTCTTTATGTTGATGAATCTATTGTGTAGTTGGAAGAAACACCAAACTTTTTTACTAAACAAAAATTTATAACTATCCCACACTTTGTGTGGGCTTGCAACTAGTCGTCTATAAAGCCCAAATTACTCACACATTACAACACGCTTTTTCAAATCAAATTAAATCCCAAGGTATCACAATCCTCTCACATAATAAAAATATAACCATACATATCAAAGATGTCTATGAGTGCCTCATTTTTATATATTAAGAGGATTCAGAAAGTTAGTTATTGCTTTTTTTGC
Organism: Lithocarpus polystachyus; assembly: GCA_033629205.1. Lineage (NCBI taxonomy): Eukaryota > Viridiplantae > Streptophyta > Magnoliopsida > Fagales > Fagaceae > Lithocarpus > Lithocarpus polystachyus. The sequence goes on from CM066165.1 coordinate 5,367,348, forward strand.
TTTCAAAAATACCCCTAAATTAATTAACTACCAACTTAAAATTGAGTTAAAATAGTAAATTGGCAAAAGAAAGTTAGTTATTGCTTTTTTATTGTCAAAAATACCCCTACCTAGAACTTAAAAAATTGTGTTAAAATAGTAAAATTGACAAAAATAATAAATTCTTACTTCTATGTTGAAATGTCTTCCTGCTTCTAATAAACTCATATTTTTACGTTAATTTAAATTCCTACTTCTACTCTCTAATTTTCTACAAAATAGGATCACTCTTTTGTTAGTTTTAAAACTCCTCCAATCAACAAAACTCACCCCATGTATGTATGTATTATTATTATTTTTTTTTTTTTTTTTTGGTGATTGGAAAAAGTAGAAATCCCAAAAAATAGAAAAAGTATAGTAAATGTAAATTATTAGTTTTTACCCAAAAAATAAAAAAGTATCTGAGCACGCGCGTGAAGCTAGTGTGTATTAATTAGATAAGAATTTCTATGTTGTTTCACCGGGTACATGTAGCCACGTTAAATTAGAGTTGCTTCATAAAAATAATAGAAAATAGAATTATTTTAAGCACTATCACAACCCAAGAAAAACACTCCCTACCCCTCTGTGGGGTCCGGACCCCTACAAGTGAGCAGAAAAGGGAGGAGGAAAGAGGCCTGGTAAACCGTCATAATTAGTGAAAAAGTGTAAGCATTCGCTGCCCGACAATATGAAGTACTGACCACACTGAGGCGCAGGCCCTGAAGTAAAGGACAAGAACGAGTAGAATCAATGTGTTCCAATTTCTGGCCTTGCACCGACCATCGCATGGACCATGGACTAAACGGCCACTGCCTTAAAGGTCGCATGCAACAAGGAGCATGGTGAAGCGTTTCGCAAAGATTTTTATTCGAACATTTGTGCTTATGCCCCCAAAAAGAGTACTCAAGTTATAATTGAAACTCCTTGTAATCATTCGTCATGCATGCTACCATATATGAGTCATGACCCAAGCTATCACAAATTCAGTCTCCCTCATATAAATTGTGAACATCCACCTCAAGCCCAAACCCAGTTTACCTTCCTCAAGGAATTTCATATTGATTATGAGCTGTTAATCTAACTCCAAAATGAAACGTACCACTCACATTAACAATGTCTAAGGGTTCATCATATGTAATAGTATTAATTTAATGAGAATTTCTTTTATATGATAATTAAACGACATCATTTCGTACATGTAGCCACATTAAATAAAAGTTTTTTTTCCAGAAAATAAAAAAAAAAAAAAACTATCAAGCATGTCAAAGAAGATTGAATGCTACTCAAGAGGCCCTTGAGACAAGGTTATATGAAAAACGAAAAGAATAAACATTTCATATGATAATTACATATATATATATATATATATATATATATATATATATATAAACGGTAGATACGCTTATACCCAAGAATGAGTAGTCAAGTTATAATTTGAACTTCTTATAATTGCTTATGAAATCCAAATCGCCTACGCAACACATAGTTTCCAATCCAATCGAATTCGGCAATCATAATCTCCCCCAATTTAATTATGACATCCTCATCAAGGCCCACAACCCACAACCAGTTTTGCTTTGATACAATTTGTCACAACTTAAGAGTAGCACTAACGTTGAAATGATCAAACAAAATGTAAATGATTCTTTCCCTTTTTTTAATATAATTTTACTCCGGCAATCATCCTTAACCAAAATATTTTTAAATCTATCTTAATTGATGGATCGCCAATCATCCTCAACCAAAATATTTTTAAATGGTTGATGTTCTAGCCATCAAGATTGATAGGATAGCAGTGCATGAATTTGGAATGAACTAAAATATATATTTTTTTTAAAATGTTTCTGTGGCTATTCAAATAAATAGTACACAATAAATGATTGAAGTTCTAATATGACTCGCCAAGAGTCTTGTCGTTCTAATACCTATCGGCTTGATTCTGTTACTGTGCTCTCTGTTAAAACAATAAACACTTTTTTCGCAACACAATCCGACGCTCAAACACACGTAAAGGCTGTGTTCCTGAGCCTCCTTCACATGACATACATGTATATATAGATACCTCTATTGCTTCCTTTGAATTAGAAAGACTCCAAATTTCACAACTGAAAGGCCATCTCTTCTAGCATACTTCAAATTATCTCCAATGTCATTAAAGCTACTTCACCTTCTCTTGGTTCTCTCGTTCATAGGTACAACAAAACAATTGCACCCACATAATTGTATTTTTCGTTCTTTCCTTTTCTTCTTAATATATCTTGTAGTTCTTTTTGCATCAGGATATTATTATAACACTTTTAAATTCTTGGGAAAATTTTCAGGTGTTGATGCTGCCATTTTTACTTTACAAAACAACTGTGGGAACACCGTGTGGCCGGGGATCCAAGGCGGAGAAGGAAAAGCTCCACTAATGAATGGTGGTCTGCGGCTAAGACGTGGAGAAACTATGAATATCAGTGCCCCAGAAGGGTGGTCGGGCCGGTTCTGGGGCCGCGGTTTGTGTTCATTTGATCAGTCAGGCAGGGGAACATGCATCACCGGAGACTGTGGTGGCAAATTACAATGCTCCGGGGCAGGCGGTGCACCACCTGCTACGCTTGCAGAGTTCACCCTAGATAGTCCTGTGGATTATTATGATGTTAGCCTAGTTGATGGCTATAACATGCCTGTCTCAATAATCCCTTTGGGTGTTTCGAGCTCATGTAAGCGTGCTACGTGTGTTTCTGATCTGAACCAACGCTGCCCTAATGGCTTGGAAGTGAGGAGAAATGGACATGTTGTTGCATGCAAAAGTGCATGTTTGGCATTCAATAGGCCTCAGTATTGTTGCACTGGACAATACAGCAATGCTCAGACCTGCAAGCCTACAAGCTATTCGAATGTGTTCAAGGCTGCTTGTCCTACTGCTTATACTTATGCCTATGATGATCAGACAAGCCTTTTTACTTGTGATGGAGCTGATTACTTGATTAGGTTTTGTTAAATTTTATGCAAAAAGAAAGAAATCTATGCATATGCATATGTATAGATTATACTTTCTGCTCAGATTATACTATTGCAAGAGAGGCTGCTGGTTTCTTTTCTTTTCCTTCTCTCCTCAAATTGTCTTAAAATTTTAGTAATTCTGCCAAAAAAAAAAAAATGGGAAGATTCCCTTATTCATGATCCTCATGTTTCTTCCTTGGATGTATTGACATGTATTGTCTTATTAATATATAAATATATATATATATATATAATTATGTATTATTTGGAAATTTTAGCTAAAGAAAATCATATACTTGGTTCCCCTTAAATTGAAAATCAACTCCCAAGAAACCCAAAATTACTTGCAAAAAAGTAAAGAAAAAAAAAAAAAAAACTTTCAATGAAAGTGGCCATCTAACCCTTCTGTGTGGCTGGCTGGTGACCCCTTTCGAAAACAAAAACAAAAAAATCATTATTTTATTAACAAATTACACAAACAAATCTTTTGATTATATTTTGGAGCGAAATCTAGTTTTGATTATATTCATGATTGAAAATGTCCATTCCATCGTTGTAATAATTGTAATAGTAAGCATAACCATTATATAAACAAATTGGTAAACTATTAATTTTCTAGTTTCCGGTCTTTAGCACATTTCAAATATATTTAACAATTGTATGAAGTCTAGATGTTGAACATTAAGTTACATTTTGATATATCTTAAATGATTGAGTTGACATGAATTAAGAAATATTTTGATATATCTTAAATGATTGAGTTGAAATGAATTAAGAAATATTTATTTGCGTTTTTTACTTTGTTTATATTTTGTTACAACTTAGTAGATACTAATTTTGTTTTTCATCTAATAATTTACTTTTTAAATTTTAGTATTTTTTTTTTTTTTTTGGATTTTTTTTTTTTCATTTTTTGGCTCCCCTAAGCCAAATTTTTGGCTCCATCCCTGGTCATGTATTGTTTGTCAAAGGCTTGTGTTTCAAAAAGTTGATGGATTTGTGAGGGAATTTCCAGTCAAAGTATGTGTTTATTTAATTCACATAATATTTAAAAGTGGTAGTCATGTATACTATTTAAATGTCTCACTCCACAAATCAAGATAAGAAATTTAGTGAAAAATAATTACAAAAATGATGTGATATGATGCATATCTTCGAATATATAAAATTAAGTACACTTTTACGTGAAATAACCTCTTCAATTTCACAAATAAAAAAAGAGGCTCTTAAATCTAGTTTGGATAGACGATCACTTAAAGTTGACAAGCACTAATCGCATTGTAGATTATTTATTAGAAAGGTGCATTTCGTTTCTTTTTCTTCCAGAAACTAAGAGTGGTAGTGGTGTATAAGTGAGCAGGGTTATTGCCTTATTTTGAAAAATGACCATATTAGAAAATTATAATCAAGAAGAAAAATGACTATAAATTTTTCTTCCCATTTTGAAAAGAGGTGTCTTGGGGTAGGTTTAAAATCAGGCTTATTTAGCTTATATATAACTTATATAGCTTTTAACTCTTATTTGACATTTCATCAATTTTATTTTATTATTTTGGTTTAAATGCTTCCCACACCTATCTCTATAGATATAGAAATAGCCTTGACAAGAAAATAGACTTTCGATGGAAATTAAAAAAAATTTTAAAAAAAAAAACAATAAAAACAATTTACATCGTTCTTCTCTTTCCCTTCAAGAATCCAAAGGTCCCTCTAATTAAGTGTTTTCTTTTAACTAATAAAAATCTTAGAACTTTGAAAGACTACTAAACAGTATATAAACAGACCACTTATATTATTTATATATAGAGTAGTAGTGCTACGCATGCTACGGTACGCAAAAATATTTAATGTTAAAGTATAATGTATTGTGGAGAAAGCTAAGCTATCATTGCTTGTTATTTTTATTTTTTTTAATATATATATATATATATATATATTAGGGTGATTAAGATTTAAAGAGCAATTTATACGAGGAGAAAGAGAGTTTGGTAAAGAAGAATATTTATATTGGACCGTTTTTCACAATATTTTTTATGTGATTGTTCAGTAGCTAATAGACAAGGGAGAAAGGAATTGGACTAGTTCACATCTACATCATGAATGATTGAAATCCACATGAAATTGAAGCCATTTCTATTACTAACTAAAATTTGAAAGGGTGAGACGAAATCAATCTATGTTCCAAGATTCTATACATAGTTAATCCAATTGTCACAATTAGAAGTTCAACTCTATATCAAAGTCCCAGTTCATATCATTGCGCTATTTTTAGTTTGAAGTAGTATTGCTTGGAGACTTGCATAACCTAACCCAACACACCATTCCAACCTCACTCTTAAAAATGAGGAAATTATAAAAAACTGAGATAATAGAAAATATTTAGTTTTCTCTCATTTGTATTTAATTGAGAGGATAGAAAACTTGAGAGATAGAAAACTATGAAAAATGATGTTAGTATAAATTTATAATTATGTCTCTATTAAATAAAACAAAAGGCAATATAATTTTTTTATACACATTTATTTATTACAAAAAAATTATGCATGGACATTTCACTTTTTTTTAATTATTTTTTAAAGGCACAAGCCAGATCAGAAAACTGGTTAAAAATAAATAAAGAAAGAAAGAAAGAAAAGAGAGGAAGGAAAATAAAAACAAAAGAAAGAAAAAGAAAAAAGTGAGATTAAAAAATAAAAAATAAAAAACCAAAACAACGTGAACGTGCATGTTAGTAACAGGAGTAAAAAAAATAAAAAAGAGGAAAAATGAACTATGGAAGACAGTGATACAAACAAAAGAAGGAAAAAGAAAAAAGTGGGATTAAAAAATAAATAAATAAATTCCTGAAACAACGTGAATGTTAACAGAGAAAGAAAAAATAAATAAAAGTTAGTAGAAAAGAATGTACGCATTTTGGGCCGCTCATGTTAGTGAGCTTTTTCCCATAATTTTCTCCCCAGAGGAGAAAACTCCTGAACTCCACCACATTTTTTTTCACTCCCCCTTCCAACCAAACACCCATTTAAAACTTCTTTCCCTCCTAAATCTTTCATCCTCCCTAAAATCTCTCAAAACAAACACACGTTAAGGGTCGTAGACGGTTTCAATCTCTATGGTCAAACAAACACTGGGTCCAAGTTTTTCCTAGAAAATGGTTGTTAGATGAGTGTAAGGTGAAAGTGAAACAAAAATCCACCTGATTAACTTGAGTCAACCAACATATATGCATACATGGGATTTTTTTGGTTTATGTAGCTACTTGTGATTGGCCTATCTTCTCTTTCCTTTTTTTCTTTTTTAATAACATAGGGAATCTTTCTAAAGAATAGCCATTTGGACTTGCCGCCTCCAATTAGTAAAACCTACAAAAAACTAACCCCACCCCCCAAAACCAATTGCCAGATTATCCAAGGGCATTCACCCCTAACAAGCTAAGCAACTTATGATTGCTCTGTCTATCACCTTAACACACCCTTATACCAAATTTGTAAAATCGGTAAGCCTAATCCCCCAAATTTCATTTCTCTTTCACCTCTCTATCATTGCCGTGATGTTGCTCTTCTATGCTATCTTTTGACTCTCATCTCTAGTCTCATCATTGCCACCCAACAGCCATAATCATTATGCATGCCTCTACTCTCTCACTCCCCAAATTTGGTCTCTTGCACTCTTCTCATTTCTCATCAAGGCCTATCATAATTAGCATGCTACCACAACAATGAGATGAAAGCAAATCTGAATCGCACACGATCACTCAATACAATCTATTTTATCCATGGCTTTAAAAATCGAACAGGGGGTAAATCACCAATATACATACCCTTGTAGAAATGCTATATTCAGTCATCACCAACCTCAAGTCGAAATTTTCTAATAGAAAGGCATTAGTTTTGAGTCAAATCAACATTCAGAACACTGCAATCAGGCAGAAGTGTTTATGTACGTTTCAGCCACATTATAATGCGAGAAGATATAACCATGGTAAATGAGTCTATTTTAGCTACAGAGAACTACTGTCATGTTGAATTCATAGAAATCTTAAGTTTTAACTTATCCAAAATCCATTTGCAAATTAACCACCACCAACTTCTTACAAGAGGGGGAAAAATGTTTTTAATTACCTGTAATACAAAAAAGGTTTTGTACAACAATATTCCTGAAAGTCGAAGGTTGTGACCATGTCAGAAATTAACCAACAGTAAATATTATACCCAAAGAGAGAGAGGGAGGGTGGTGGAGGAGCATCACCTAAGCTATAAAATGCAGCAGCCCATGTGGCACAAGGTCAGAGGAGACAATCCTATGAAGAACTGCAACAGCTGAATCTCCGTACAGGTTCAACTGGCTCCTGACCAGGGACAACAATCTTTGTTCCCGTGAGAAGTGATGAATTTCCTCCAGATTCATGTTCATCATTGGCAACAAGAGCCTTCTTGCTGATGATTCGATAGATTTCTGTGAGGATTGTGAGGAAAGCTGATTCAACATTAGTGGCCTCAAGGGCTGATGTCTCCATGAAGAAGAGGTTCTCCCTTTCGGCAAACTCTTTGGCATCCTCGACAGGTACAGCTCGAAGGGACCCCAAGTCAGACTTGTTGCCTACAAGTATGATGACAATATTTTTGTCGGCATGGCCCCGTAACTCCTCTAACCACTTAGCTACATGATCAAATGATTGACGCTTGCTGATGTCATAGACTAGCATCGCCCCCACTGCACCTCTGTAGTATGCACTAGTCACTGCTCTGTATCTGAGATTACCACCGAGAATGTGAGCAGAACATATTAAAAATATATAAAATTATGACTTGCATCCAGGAAAAAAAATGATGGATTGGCCATAATTGTAAAAATTCACCATGTGAACCAAGTAGCCATAACAGTAACAAATCATATTTAACCACTCACTCTCTCTCTAACTGAAATAATGCCTAGTCCAACCTTTATCTGGGATTACCACCAAGAATGTGAGCATTGCAACTTGCAGCCAGGACAAAAAAAAGTTACAAATCAGGCTTGAATATAATAGTGCTGAATCACAATGTGAATAATGAATCATATGTAACCCCTCTCATTCTCTTTCTCTCTCTTCCCCCCGTGCTGAAACGGTCTAGTCCAACCTTCTTCTTCTTCTTCTTTTTATAAGAGTCTAGTCCAACCAGTTTTAATTACCATGGTAAGTCCTGCTCTCTATTTCATCCCATCAAAAACATTACCGAGTATTTTTAGTCTCCACTTATTAAAGTGATCTGTATTGCCCTCAGTGATAATTATCACACTAGCTTACAACTTTTCACTAGGGCTATCACTGATGTTCTCTAACTAATGAATGACCCTAGCAGTGTCAGATACTCAGATTCTAGCATCCCTGTTTTCATGACAGTCATCACTTACCTCAGCAGGCTTTAGTTTAGAACACAATTGATTCTCTATCACCAGAGATAACTCCAGAAACTGTAGCTCTATTATCCCTAATTAGTATCACAGAGCACTATATCACCTCCAATCTCAACCAATATCTAACTGTATCTTCTGCTTATATTAACTCTCTAATACGTAGGGCAACTGTACACAAATATTAGGCCCAACTCACTGATCGACATACATTCATATATAATTTATTGACACCCCAAAGGACAATCATACTGGAAATGGGTTGCTAATTTGCAGTTAAGGATGACAGAAATATTGCATAGACTTTTTTATATATGAAAACACGCAAGAAATGGAAAATATACAGAAGCCAAAATATGGCATCCTTGTTTCTCATTGTGTTCATTAAGATCACAAAATTTGTGTAAAAAAAATGCACTAACTATAGTGAAAATTAATAACTCAAAGAAGCCTTTTCTACCTAACTTGCACCAGCAGAGAAAAACTACAAAGTTTGGATAACAACTGAAAGACCCTCAAACACTATGAAGTGTCCGTTTGGCAAAAATTATTTTGGTACTATTCATGGGTCCCACTGCACTTTTTGGTACTATTCATAAGTCCCATTGTATTATTTCAGCTAACTTTTACTTTTATCTACAATACTTTCAGCAAAAAGTTTTCAGTTTCAACAAAATAAACGGTCCCGAAATGTTATTATTGCATCAGCTTCAACTGGAAATAGTAATTCCAATTTCTACACTCTTCCTTGTCCAATGCTTGCAACAAATTCAAAGTCTTGTATGCATGTGTTGATGGACAGCCTCTAATTAAACAGTGTTGGAATGATACATAATTTAATTGATATTTCTAGAAACTAAATGGAATATTATGCCCTGAATGGAACCAACATTTTGGTTTTAATATAACTCCGAAGTCTTCAACTACTTGGTTCTCTCTTTAATAAGGGCTCCAAACGTACTTGCCTCCCTCTCACCATAACAAGTAACAAATTGCATTTTCAAGCATCCATTACTGTGAAGCTGTGCAGAACTCTAATACCACCTAAAAGCTTGTATCCATTATCTTTAACCACTAATTTACTTATAGTGTCACACCAATAAGCTGCCAACCCAATTATCAAATTGTTCTCATATCCCTCCTGGCAACTCTCAAGTAAACATGAACAAGAGGATCTTCAAGCTCATGAAAACAGAGGTTTATACCTGGTCAGATATTATGGGAGATACATAACCTATTAGTTCCAAATAATTGGTAGAACATAATTCGCTCAGATACTCAAACTTATTTCTTAATATTATTCCTAAAAATCAAAGTCAATGCCACTTTCATTTATAGTTTCCAAACTCACGTCCATCTACTTCAAACAAATAATGAAGGGTGGCCCTCACCATAGACATTAACCTCCCAACCCCCAATGAAAGATCCCAAGTAAAAGTTTTATAGATAATCAAACAGCCCAGTTATCGCCTTCACGAAAGATAATGTTCTACTAACTTTGCAGACATCACCAACATATAAAGCTCATAAAAACCATATCACCACATAATCTTGTATCATCTTCCTAGACCACCCAACTTAGCTCATATCTTCACACCAAAATTCACAGCCCAATAGTCCTTACATTCCTTTTTCAACAATCCAAGCACATAATCAAGCTCATATAGTTATGTCCTACAAATCAATGAAAACACCGTGTTCGTGAATAGCATTCAAAGGGATCTAATCTCCCTTTGTTCGGAAGTAGCACAATGGTAGAGCAATTGGCTATTAACTGAATAGCATTCAAAGAGATCTAATCCTACTGGGGAGATTTGATTCACTCCAAACTCCTTAATTCATAATGAAATAATTTGCTTCGACTGATAAGAATAGTTAACAAATTCCCTGTAGACATGTTTCTATTGCATACTATCTAGTCATATCACATTCTATTTTTCCATTTAACACACTTCTCCAGCTCCTAAAACCACACTTGTCCACTTCAAAAAAACCAACTAATAAATAGCACACCAAAAGATCAAAACATCTTTCAAAATTCAATTTTCCTCCTTCAAATTTATGGAGTCATAATTTGGTCCTCAAAATTGTTACAAGTTATCAATTACATCTCAGTTCTTCTACAAACACACACTCTTGCACACACTTTGACAAAATTTACACATTTTTCAATGTGAGATTGGATTACATTGCTTACATATGGGTCCACCCCACTAGTACCTTATCAAGTATGTGGTCCTAGATTTTTTTTTTTTTTTGATTAAATCCTTTCCAAATCTCTGCATCAGTGATAGACAAAGTGCTGATGTGGCATCTTAAAAAGCTGACACGGCCTAAAATAAATCACTAAAGTTATGAACGAAAATAAAATTTCACAATCTTTTTCACACGACTCACCACTGATATCACATTTATCATCACCAATCATAACATATCATCTCACCAATTGTTGCGTTCCTAAACTTATTGAAAATAAATTAACAGAGCAAAAAAAAAAATTTTTTTTTTTTGGTATCTTCCAAATATTTCAAATACCAAGATTATAACTTTTTTAAAATTTATGGAAGTACTCATTACATTTATTTATATCCCCCACAAATCCAACAATATCCAAAGCTAAAAATCCAACTCGTAAAGTCTCTTATCATTAGCTCAACTCGTAAAATCACTTATGATCGATCAAGTAACATACCAATCCAAAATTGTAACCTTTTTTGTTTTGTTTTTGTTTTTGACATAAAAGTAGGAGATTCGAAAATGAGCATATGCAAATTGTAGAGTGAAAAGTAAAAGGTGGTACCTTTCTTGACCAGCAGTGTCCCAAATCTGAGCCTTGACGGTCTTGTGATCGATGAGGAGCGTCCTGGTTTGGAACTCGACTCCGATGGTGGCTTTGGAGTCTAAACTGAACTCGTTCCTCGCGAACCGAGCAAGCAGCTGCGATTTCCCAACCGCCGAGTCTCCGATCAACACCACCTTGAACACGTAGTCGATCTTCTGCTGCAAATTCGCCATATCTCTATCACACACGCACACACTCTCAAAAATCTCAAAATCTACAAAATCCGATCAAATTCAAAGAGAGAGAGATACGATCGCCGATCGATCAAGATCGGAGCTGATTTAGCTTCAAAGCGCAAAGGGCTTCGTTGTATACAGAATTTTAGCTATGGATTGTTGGTTCGTGAAATTTACAGTGCATACAGAGAGAGCGTTAGGGTTTGGAGGAAAAGGGAAGGAAAGAAGAAGAGAAATGGGAATTTCGAAATGGTGGAATGGAAAGGAAAGGAAAGAAGCGTGGAAGAGAGAGAGAGAGACTAACGGTTTCTGAAATGGTCTTCTTACACTGCGTTTTATATTTTTTTTTTTTTTAATTTAAAGGAAAAAAAATAATTTAAAATTTGATAAATTACGATGAACAACTGCGGCATATTTTGATGAGAGAGTTTAATTAATATAAACACTTAGATTAGGTTAGAGTAAAATTTTCTATCTTGTATAAAAAAAAATTATGAAGAACAAAATTTCTCTCTAAACTCTTCAAACTTCTTATATATCTCTATTTTTTAAGTGTGTATTTTGAAAATCTAATTGTTAAATTTCATGCTCCTTGTGTTCTTAACATGTTCAAATCGGATGTTATTTATTATTCGATCAATGAACTTATTTTTTATACACAATTTTAGATTACAAAAACTTGAAATTTTTTATACACATTTGTTTGATAACATAACAATTGATCTTTAATGTTTTTGAAATTTTACAAACATGAAGAATATATAATAAGAATATGCAATCCAACAGTTAGATTTTTAAAATTCACACTCAATATAAAGATATATGAGAAGTTTGTAAAATTTATCTTCAAATTAATTTGGAGAGAAACTTTAATAATTTATGGAGATATATAGTTTTTCGTTCTTTTTTTTCTTTTTGTAATTGGATTGATACCATAATTGAGGAAATGGTGATTTTGAATAGTAGTTCTTCGAATGAAGAAAATCAAGTAATGTTATTAAGTTATAACTTCTAATATATTGTAATATCTCTCTCACATGATGGACGTTACATATTCTAATACATATGATATTTTCCTTGATGTCCTTAAAAGTGTTAATTTCCTTCTATCTTTTATCCTTTGTTTAATTTAATCTTAATTCAAATCAACCTTTTAGGGAATTGTATTAGTAATTTATTTGTCATGTTATGTATGTAATTTCTTTAGTGGTAGAAGGATGGGATGATTAAATTGATGATTCCTTTTTGAAAAAAAAAAAATTTGTGGACTAAATTATAAGTTTTAGATTTGAGAAATGAAAATTTGAATTTAGACCAAATTTCAAGAATAGAAAAGGTATATTAGATTTTTCGTTTTTGTCCTCTGCTATGAAAATTGCTTTTAGATTGATTTCATTCAATTAGTTTTTGTGTGATCTAAAAGAAGTGCTTTTACTATGATCATTATTTTTGTAAGTAAAAAATTATCGGGAAAATGAATTAGTTTTTTTTTTTTTTTGGAGAAAATGTTTGCCAACCTCCCTTGAAGTACAAGGAAACAACAATATTCCAAAGTATACCAAATACAATAGATTTTATATTTTGCTCTTGAATTGCTTGGTTAAATTAGAAACCCCATCCATAAGTCAAGGACAAATAAATTAGGAGTGCTATCTTAAACAATGGCAAGTTTTTCTTCTTCTTCTTTTTTCAAAATTTAAAAAATGGCAAATTAGTCCAAAAAATAATTAAGGTAGCCAAGATAAAAATAGAGATTTCATTATATCCAATGTACTTAATTATCACAAAGTAGATGAAAGAAAAAATTAGTGTTGACAAATTTACTAGTGAGCCGGAAGGAAAGTTCTAAAAGGACTACTAATTTTATTACAGAAGTTTTACAAACTAATTTGACAATAATATAAATAAATAAATTTCTTAATTACTTTTTGTATTAAAAAACTGATACATTATGATTTATGTAATAAAAAAATTTGACAACTTTTTCATTTTTTTTCATAAAAAAATTCTTAAAATAGATTATTAATATATACCCTAAAGGCATGATTTAACCGGACCCGAATAACAGTCTATTATCCGTATACAATTATCTGATATCACTTCAAACGAAAATGACAATAACGGTGTTATAATAAGGATCATTGTGCTTACAGTGACGAGGACATCAAAGCTGGTAGTAAAGAAGTGATGATGATTATGGTAATAAAGGGATGAACATAAGTTTTTTTTTTTTTTTTAAGATTTTATGTAATCAATGCGTTAGTGTAATCATAGCCATGTGCAACCGTGTTTCATGTGAATTTTTTCTGTCTCAACAATATTTCTTGACTTTCTCAAGAATTGTGTGAAAATAAAGGAAAATGCAATCATAGAGATTTGAATTCTCTCTATGCTATAATGTCTGATTCATGTTATCTTGCTTGTGTTTTTATTAATTTAAAGAAATGGCAATCATAGAGATTTGAATTTTCTCTTTATATGCAATAATGTTTATTTCCATGCTCTCTTTGGTTTTGTTCTGATGTTTTACTAAATAAGAATGTGAACAAAAAAAAACAAAAAAAAATAGAATGTCATTATTAGTGGTTCCTAAGATCTCATGATATCTATAAGATTCTAAGTTTGAAAACTCTAGTCAATATCCTAGGGCCACCTCAATGGGATTTCTCTTTATAATAACCTGGTGTGTGTAAGACGGAAGAACTGCATACACCCAATGGTTCGTTTGTTAAAAAAAAAATACAAGTTTTGAAAACACACTTGGAAAGCCATTTCATACTTTAATTAGTGTTATTATCATTATTATTGGCTTTCTTTTATATAATGACGGTTGAATGATTCATGCACAACCAAATAAGTATTATTTATTCTCACGTTTCTAAAGATTGTGTCATGATAGAACCTACACTGTGCAACGTGACCTCCTTAAGCATTGTTTCCAATGGGGTATAAGCAAGGATAGCTGTATTAGTGAATTGATTTGGAAATTATAATTTATAATCTAAACCACCAATAAATAAATCTGCCATGCATCATGAATCATGAGCAATCAATAAACTTTGATATTAATTAGAGAAGCAGCCCTTAGGACTTTGAGAGAAACTTTATGTAAAGGGCAACATAAATATTTCTTTTTTCCTATTTATATAAACCCAATACAAAATTTCACTTTCAATAAAATCAGCCAAGCATAATAATCAATATAAACAAGAAATTTTCAAAAACAATCAACATACACAATACCAAATTTTACATGAAAACCCTTCAATGTGAAAGAAAAATCATTGGACTAATATCTTCCAATACTAATTCAAAATTAATGGAGTTACCACTGGTCCTCTATAGTTTAAACTAGAGGCATAGAAACATTAAATATAAAAATAATTGGCACACAAATAACAATTAATTCATTGAGAAATGTTATATCGATGATACTTTCACAACAAATTAAGTGTTAAATTGTTATTGATTGTTACTAGTGAGAAAAAAATAATTTCAATAGTAAATTTAAATTAGAACCAATAACAATTTACCACCTATAACTTCTTGTGTTAATATTATGAATATAGAATTTCTATAATTCATCAGCTAAT
This sequence comes from Lithocarpus polystachyus, assembly GCA_033629205.1. Classification (NCBI taxonomy): domain Eukaryota; kingdom Viridiplantae; phylum Streptophyta; class Magnoliopsida; order Fagales; family Fagaceae; genus Lithocarpus; species Lithocarpus polystachyus. The sequence goes on from CM066165.1 coordinate 5,382,359, forward strand.
AATTGGATTTCAATAAAAATCAACAAATAACAAGTTTGCATCTTAGTTGTAAACTACCAATCTAAAATGCTATATCTTTATAGAAAAAGAAGCCATTATCGCCTTGAATAAAATACTAAATCTTTATCAAAATGAGTTGGGTCTGGCATCTCCACATAGTATGACGGCCCAAAGAGCCCTCTCAAACGAGCGTTGTTGTAATGTTAGTACATGGTTCAACCATTACATGTTATGCTATATTTGAACCTTAGGGTGCGTTCGTTTGGAAGGAAAACAAGGAGGATGAAAAATAGAGGATGAAAAACAAGGAGGAAAATGTTGTTTTCTACTGTTCGTTTGGAGAAGGAAAATAGGGAGGATGGAAAACTCGAGAAAAAGTTTTCTCTCCGGACCCCTTTTTTTTTTCCTTCCAAATCGGAAGGAAAATTTAGAGAGAATAGTGTTATAATAGTACTTTTACAAAAATACCCTCTTCCTACCTTTTTTTTTTCAACTTTTTATTTTTATTTTTTACGTTAGCTGAACATTGTCTTCTTTTTTTTTATTTTTTCTTTTTTTCAACGTTCAGTTAGCTGAACGTCTTTTTTTTTTTCAACGTTCAGGTGTACCTGAACGTTGTGTGTGTGTGTGTGTGTGTTTTTTTTTTTCTTTTCTTTTTTTTTTTTTCAACGTTCAGGCACTGAACGTTGTCTTCTTTCTTTCTTTCTTTCTTTTTTCTTTTTTTAAACGTTAACTGGATGTTGTCTTTTTTTTTTTTTTCTTTTCTTTTTTTTTCCATCCTTACCTGATCGTTGTCTTTTTTTTTTTTTTTTCAACGTGACTAGATCTAATTTTTACATTATAATAATAAAAATAATAATATAAATTCATATATATATGATGTGATAAATTTTAAATTATTTAATGATTACAAATAAATCTATTTTTTACATATTATGTAACAAGGTTATAATAGTCAATTTATATAAATTACATTTTTTATCCTTCCCTTTTTCTCTCTAACCGAACACAAGAGTTTTCCACTCTCCCACTTTTCCACTCCTCCAACCGAACACACAAGAGAGAAAACTAAATATTTTCCATCCTCCCACTTTTCCATCCTCCCATAATTTTCCATCATCTCACTTTTCCACTCCTCCAACTGAACGGACCCTTAGAGAACTTACATGTGCCATTTATGATCGAAAAAGTTTAAAATTTACACAATTTTACCTAAAAATGACCTACATCAGTCCATATATAATTGTCTAAATTTACAAGTTTGCTACAATAATTGTGTAAATTTATAATGGCACTATTCACTTTGCATTTAGTTTTAATTCTTTACATATTCCAATGATGAATGAATAGAATAGATGGTAGTTATTTTTTTTTTTTAGAAAGAAAAAGAACAATTTAAAAAAAAAATCAAGAAAATTTGATATTTTAATGAAATGTAGTGTAAAATAGATAATTGATTAAGGGTGTTTTGAAAATTGAGTTTGTAAAATAAAAAAGAAGTAGATTCTTATATTAAAATAGACAAAAAATTTTGCCCAAACTAATGCAAATACTCTTAGATTTAAAAAAGAGTAAAGACATTATAAGAGCAAATGCATCAGTCCGTGCAAACCTTTGCAAAATACAAAAAACAACCATTTTTACACATTTTACTCCAAAAAACTTCTGCATCAGTTCTTCTAAAATTGTGCAAATTTGCACATTTGCTACAGTAACCGTGCATATATGCACGGCTACTGTAGCTCGGGAATAACATATTTTATTAATTTCACGTTTTGCGCCTTATTTTCTCTTTCCTTTTTGTGCAACAGAAACTGACTTCTCCCCTCAATCCTCATCATCTTCTTCCTCAGATACACACAAACACAAACACAAACACACCCACACACATACAAATGCACAGACAAATCATCACAGAGGGTTTGATCGTTGATGTGGGTTTTGATTGGTGATGTGGATTTTGATGGTTGATCGGTGATGTGGGTTTGATCGGTGATGTGGGTTTTGATGGTTGATCGGTGATGTGGGTTTGATGGTTGTGGTGTTGATGGTGCTTCTGGGTTTCGACCGTGAGAGAAAGAGGAAGAAAAGAAAGAGGAAACGGCGGAGACAAGGAAAAAGAAAGAAGAAGAAAGAAGAAGAAAAATAACCTTGCTCTTTGGATGTGTTTGATCAGTGATGTGGGTTTGGGTTGTGGTGTTGATGGTGCTTCTGGGTTTTGACCGTGAGAGAAAGAGGATGAAAAGAAAGAGGAAACGACAAAGACAAGGAAAAAGAAAGAAAAAGAAAGAAGGAGAAGAAAGAGGGGCGGAGATAAAGATGGAGTGTATCCGTGAATGAGGAAAAAGAATGGTTAAAGAAGGGTTAGGTGGGATAGGTGGGAAATAATAAAAAAATGATGGAAAATATTATTTTAATAAAAATGTGTGTATAATAGATAAACTGATGCGGGTGTTTTGTAAAAGTGATAGTGTAAAATAGAAAAAATAAGTTTTTTTGTGTAAAATAGACGGAACTTTTGCACAGACTGATGCAATTACTCTAAGTAGTGGAGGCTATTCTTTTCTAGAAAGGGTAAGAGAATCTGTCGTGACTACCTGAACATAACCAAAATAACATCTTTATATATTGACTACCTGTTAGATTGTCATGAGAATTGCTAGCAACAAGTTGTATTCTGCATGATTAAATTAAATTTGAAAAGTGAACGACAATATAGATGACAGTTAATTTACAAAATAAGTAATCTAAAGCACAATCCTCTTTACTGTACTGCTGCCGGGCCTATCTATCAACTAAACAACAATAACTACAACAACAAAGCATTAATCCCATAAACACTATCTCACTAACAATTTTGCTTCATGATCAGATCCATTCAAACGTGCTGCATTGAATCTGTCAGGTTAGTTTCCATGTGAGAGACCTTCTAGGTGTCGTATCTTCAAACTCAGACATGGAGATGGTTTTATGAAGGATTTCGAGCTGAAAAACCTCTGAAAATTCCTTGATCAAAGATGAGTGAGTGATATCAATCATTTGACAATCATTGGAATGAACCACATCTGCTTTCCCACATTCAGTGGATGGCTGAAATTCTCCTAGCAACCCCTTAATGCTTCCAACCTGACGGTTTCGTATTCCACATGGGACTATTGAGTGAAATGGGGTTAGATCTGTGTTGACATTCAGTGCTAACCCGTGATATGTTATCCACTGAGATACTCGTATCCCAACCGCTGCCACTTTCTTATCTCCTGTAGTGAAATTGAAAAGTAAGATCAGTCACGAGAATGATAATCACTTAGGCATTCTGCATGTTATTCACCCCAAAAAAATTAGATTAGGATAAAGAAGGGAGGGTAACTTTTGAACACAATGCTAAATTAAATGACTGTACAGTATAAATCAAGTAACACAAAGTGAGAGGAATGACGCTGTAGAGTCTGCCTCTTTTACAAAAAGCAAAAACTATTAATATCTATAGAATAGCAAATCGAAGTCCGGGTTCCCAATCCAGCAAAAATATAGAATGTGTGAAAAAATATATGAAAATATGTTGAGGCTCCTGGAGTCATTTTCTCAGATTATATCCTTATATGCAGTGCCACCAGAGTCTTGATACTAATAAGGATCTACACAACTAACAATCAAGCAGAAATGATGTTTTTTTTTAATAAGTAAAAAGTTTATTGATATCAAAAAAGTAGAACACCCAAGTACACAGGGAGTGTACAAGGGGCCAAACAATCAAGAAAGGATGGAAAAGATTGGTTCCGCAAGGCAGCCAACCAATCCATTAAAGTTGTAAAGAAAAATAGCTTCAAGTCTGCAATGGAACTCTCCTTATCTTCAAAGCACCGACTATTTCTCTCCCTCCATAGGCACCACAATAAGCAATGAGGAATCATAAGCCATATGTACCCGTTTCGATGATGGCCAAAACTGCCTTTCCAACATGCTAGAAGCCCCACAACAGATTGCGGCATAACCCAGCTTACTCCAAATAACCCGAACACCATAGCCCACATATCCATTGCAACCGGACAATGAAGAAAAAGATGATCAACCGATTCACCATTACATTTGCACATATAGCACCAGTCCAAAATCTAAATCTTCCTTCTTCGTAAATTATCAATCGTTAAGCATTTCCCTAAAGCAGCAGTCCAAACAAAGAAAGCTACTCGAGAAGGAATCTTCTGCTTCCAAATGCTTTTCCAAGGAAAGCAACAATCATTAGAGCCCGCTACTATTTTGGTTGATAACACAATCTCAGAGTCCATTTTTAGTTCACGAAAGATAAAAGGGAAAATAATATAAAAATTCAACCATAAGCTTTCAAAGAATCCAAGTAACCACTCATAAGTTGGTAACAGAAAAAATGACTGCATGAAACTGAGAAACTATATTCATCACACATCTGCTCATTACATACAGTTAACGTTCAGATAATGGATTAAAAGAAATGAGAACTACAAATCTAAAGAGATATTGAGTTGAAACATATGTTGTAAATTTCCAGATTTAAATTTCCCTTTCATGACGTCCAAATAGAGCAGAACAGAAAAAAGTAACCATTTTCTTTATGAACGAAAAAGTAACCATTTAAAAACTACAAGTAATCATATTACTTAGAGACTAAAAAGCTAAATAATTCAAAATTGTATTCGCAAATACGAACAGGTAAAAAGACTTTCAACATGATTTGTTCTAGACAGTATGTTGCCTATAAAAGTTTTTAAATCAAAGCTAATGTAAGTGCAGAAAACATGAGAACATGCAATATGCACACCGGTACAACATAATAGACTGATTAGGAAACATACCAACCCAAACACCAGTAAAGCCCTCAAGTCGAGATGCCTTGATAGAGAATGTCGAGGACAGAACACGGATGACCACCTCTTCAAGTGCCCTGAGGTACCAATGAAGATCCATCTTGTGATTTCTGAGATTGATAATAGGGTAGATAACTAGCTACAGTCCAACACACATGCATTAAAAGTTAGGTAGCAAGCATAAAAATAAAAGCAGAATTCCCCTATAATCCACTGAATTTTATTGCTTAGTGAGAAAAAGTTTGTAAGTTTATTAACCATAAAAATAAAATTCAAACAACAGCAACAAAGCCTTAGGCCCAAAATTTGATGGTTAATAACTATAGACCTTCAAAAGAGTAATCAGATTCGGTCATATGTATTCTTTTAAAACATCACTAGTAGGGGATGCAGGACACCCTGATGACAAACCAAAGATTTTAACCTTATAAGGGTCCATTTGGGATCTATTTATTTTGCTGAAACTGAAAACTTTTTATTAAAAGTACTGTATATAAATGTAAAAGTTAGCTGAAATAGTACATTGAGACCCATGAATAGTACCAAAAAGTGCAGTGAGACCCATGAATAGTAGAAAAAATAAGCTGAATAGTAAAATAATTTGGCAGAAATAATTTTTACCAAACAAACACTAAGAATGGAAAACTGAAGATTTCAGTTACCGTGCATTGTCCTTAACTTTGTTTTTAACCTTATAAGAGGGAAAAACCAAAGATTTCAGTTATGATGCATTGTCCTTAACTTAGTTTTGTTTATATGAATACATTGTCCCTAATATCTTTGCAATTCAGTAGGTTGTTCTTACAATTCATGTGCCATCCAAATTGTAAAAATGAAAGTCATACACACCAACAGATTATAAATTTTAGTTTATGTAATTAGCAATTTGGGACAAGTACCTGGCCAGGACCATGATAAGTAACCTCCCCGCCGCGTTCGGTTCTGTAAACATCGTAAGGAGCGTCCTTGATGTCGAAATTAAGGTATTCTTCTGAACTAGCTGTGCCCAATGTATACACAGGGTGATGCTGTAGAATGATTAGTGTGTCCTGGCAATCTTGGTTTTTCTCAATCAAGGCCTTCTTCTCCTTAAGAATTTGTTTCTGCCAATCCCATGCCTTGTCGTAAGGAACGAGTTCATTGTACAAATCGAAACACTCGCACCTGCACAATGTCAGGTTTTTAAGTCTACCTGGTGAGTTTTGTACTAATGGTGTTTGTGAAAATGCCAGACAGAGAAAACTCACGTTCTTGATTGGTCATTGATTATTATTGAGGTGGGTTTGGAATCTGAGACTTGGTTTGATTTTGACAAGGTTGTTGTATGAGAGTGAACCCGGTATGATTTTTTTGTGTGATTGTGAAATGGGCTTGTCGGAACAGTGATTAAAAAGTGAGTCAATGCTGTGAGAATCATATCTTCTTCTTGTTGTTTTTTGTTTCTACGATTTGTGATAAGCAGAGTCCATTAATTTGTAATCTTCAAAAGAAGCTGAGAAACAAAATTGTGGAGAAACAAAAGTATGTAGCTACAAAAATCCATTTCTTTTAAGGAGAATTTGAAGCACAAAACAAGAGGCGGAACCCAAAAGAGAAAGCGTAATTGGGATCAATTTGTAGAGGATAGCGAGGAATGATAGAATCCTCACCTGGAATGGTGAATGAAATAATGGAGAATTGTTCTATACTTCTACAAAGTACAAAGTCGAGTTGCCCAAACCAATAAAAGATAAAAGAAAAAGGAGTTTCATTTTAATTTTCAAATTTGATAAGGAGCACCAAAAAAAAAAAAAAACTACTTGACCTGCCAACCTGCTTAATCCAATCCAACTCATGCAGGTTCATTGAGTTGTGTCAGGTTGGGTTGGTTAGATAGATAATTTAAATGGTCGGATTGAGATATTTCTAACCTATCAGTGTCCACGAGTCGAGTTGGGTTGGTTCAAGTTTGGGCTCAATCCAGACACAACCTGATGGAGTTGGGTGGCAGAAAATGACACATGCCGCCGACCGAAATGGAGATCAGATTGAATTGAGTCGGCTGTCAGGTGTGGCATATCAGGTTTCAGTTGAAATTAAAGTGATGGATTTTGGCAGAGAACCGAGCAGAGATGGCATATCTGGGTGTAGCTACAACAACGAAGGGAGATCTGGCAAGAAATATCAGAACCAAATATCAGACAGGGATAACTGTTTATTTTGTAAGTATTCATCATCCACAATGGTATCCAATGAAAAAAAAAACATAAAACACAAGAAACAACAACATAAATGGTTCTGTTCAAAAAAGAAAGAGAGCCATCAGATCTTCCTATTCAGAATTTTGAATCATTGTAACCAAAATCAAAGTCTGAGCACTCTAACCAATTCAAAAAAGATTATCATTCGCCCCATACATAAATATACATACAATACACATGAAAAAAAATTGGAGATGGAGAAGAATTGATGGGTACAAGGAAGACGGCGATGTATGAACTAGGGTTTTTGCAGGATTGTGGTGAAATGGCTTGGCTTTTATAGAGTTGATTCAGCTGGGGCTTCAGTGGCGGTACATGTTTGGGGACTTGGTCAGAAGGCTATGATTTAAGATAGAAGCTAGTGTGCGTGCGAATGTGGAGGGTTTAATCGGTGACGAAAAAGGTTATCATAGACAATGTTATAAATACCGTTTTGGACCCCGTTTCAGTTTGTCTAGTGGAATAAAATATTTCAATACTGGCCAATTTTGGAGTACCATTTCAGGGTGTTTCGGGGTTCCCAAAAAAAATAATTTATATATATTCTTGTACAACATAAAATTGTCAATTCAAATAAGTAAATAACTAAATATCAAATAATACAAATCATTTAGTCTTAACTCTTAAGTCTTAAACATCAATTTAACATCACACAATAAGAAGATTTACAAGTCAATAACTAAATATCAAATAATACAAAACATTTAGTCTTAACTCTTAAGTCTTAAACCTCACTATAACATCACACACTAAGAAGATTTAACAAGTCATTACTCGTTACATGAGTCCATAATAACTAATAAGCCAACAAAGTTTATAACATAATATTACTCCTCATCATCATCATCATCCATGAGAAAAGGATCAAATTCATCATCAAAAGAACTCCCACAAGAACTACCAGGACCCATTGGAAGATTTGTCAAGCCATGTTCATTGTTGTCGTCATCGTCGTCATCGTCATAAGAGTGCTTAGCATCCCTCTTTGAACTTCATTTTGCCTTTTAAATGAAGGCCTAAAGTAAACTGCAGGGTTAAGAAAAAACTTGCTCCATGCAAAGGACTGTGAAGTTGTTTGTCCCATCTAGCATCAATAACTCTAATATAATGTCCATAAAAAGAAACTTTGTACCTCAACCTTTTTTTTTATTTCCTCTTTTGCTTTGTCCATTGCTTCATACAAGTACCCCATAGCAAGTTTCTCATCCCCATCAACAAGATGAAGTACTCTGACTAAAGGCTCACTAACTTTCACTATGTTCTTGCATAGATACCAAAATGAATAATCTTCCAAAACAATTTTACATATCTCCTTCCCAACAGCAGTCTTAGCACGGTGGCATGCAAGCCATTTATCACAAGTGAACATTTGTCTAAGCTTTTTTTTTAACCTTAGCATGCTTTGTAGACTTAAGAAGTAAGTAGCAAACCTTGTAATTGCAGGACGACATAACTCTCTACCATTTGTAAAATCTTGCCTCATCATATCTAAACAACTCCATAGCTTTAAATGAACTCTATTATCTTTTTTGCCAACTTAATTGCTTCATCAACAAGAGGGAACCACTTAGGATTAGCAATATTCTCCAACATCAAGTCTATGCAATGAGCTGCACAAGGAGACCAAAATAAAGTACCATACTTCTGCTGTAATTTTTTCCCAGCTTTTTTAAAGGCAGAAGCATTATCTATAATCAATTGCACAATATATTCCACACCAATTTCTTAAAAAACAGAATCAAATATATTGAACAACGTTTCAGCATCCTTTGCAAGGCCTGAAGTATCAATAGGTTTTAAGAACATGGCACCCCTTGGACAATACACCAAAAAATTCACTATTGGTTGTTGTTTTTGATTTGAACAACCATATACTTTCCAATCATTTTTTTTTATATCTAACAAAAAATCATTATCTTCATGCACAACATTTTTCAAAAGGGGTCCCCTCAACTCATAAAAAGAAGGCCCCTTAAATCCCGGCCCAACAGCAGCAATGGAATCTCTATCAAAGGTTGATAATGGGGTGACTGAGCTGCATAAAAGGGTATATTAGAACGATACCACCATCTTGCCACATTCATTTTTGCATTTTCAATCATTGTTTTATATAGCCAAAGCACTTCTTATAGAGGGTTGAGCCCCGGGGGTTGTTCTTGGAGCAAAATAACTATTAATTTTCTTCTTTCCTGCTCCTCCTCCTCATCATCAACAGCAAATGGATCACCATATGGGTTCCCAATTTCTGATCAAATCCTCTTTTTAGTTTCTTTAGATTTTTTCAAGTCTTCAAACATTTGAAACTTAACATCAGATAAAACATTTTTACATGGTTCAACTAGACCCCCTAATCCCAGCAAGATGATACTTAAGCCTAGTAATACCACCCCCCTTTAATCAGCTTATTACAATGCAAATATATAGCGTTATTTTTCTGCATTAGGCACTGCACGGGCACGAGCCCATGCGGGATCCTCTGATCTTGCAGGGGCAGAGGGCCACAGAAGCACCAGCTGAACTATGATGAGTATGAGTATGATCAACTATAGTTTACTGTTCAATCAAATGCAGTAGCTAAAATTGAATTTAGGGTAAATTGCAAATTACACCCTTAAAGTTTAGAGGTGATTGGTTTTACATTCTGAAGTTTCAAAATTTGAATTTTACAACTGACGTTTCAGAATTTGAATTGTACCACAAAAGTTTAGGTTGTATGGATTTTACAGCCCCAAATTCTAAAACTTTAGGGTTTAAAATCTAAACACCCCAAAACTTTAGAGAATAAAATTTAAACACGGATAAAATTCAAATTCTGAAACATTAGGGTATAAAATCCAAATATCACCAAATTTCAGAGAGTAAAATCCAAATTCTGAAACTTCATAGTGTAAAATCCAATCACCCCAAATTTTAGGGGTGTAATTTGCATGAAGTGAACGAACAAACAAAAGACGCCCATTTAATTGTATACCACAAATCAAAATCACAGATACCACAAAATCAAAATTCAAAAACAAAATCTCACATACCACAAATCACATATCTTAAGTTCTTAACTCTTAACTCCTAAATCCTAAGTTCTTAACCACAAATCATAAGAAAAAAAAAATTATAAGAAAAGAAGAAGAAGAGAAAGAATACCTGAATCTGTGAATGAAGCAATGGTAAGTGTTGGAGGTCGTGAAGATTTCAACACTTGGCGTGAGAGTAATGATGAGAGAGTTTTCACTTCTGAGAGTTTTTCGTTGCAGAAAGAGTGAGAGACACAGAAAGAACGAAGATTAGACGAGAGAACCGAGAGTTAGAGAAGAGTAAGATCTCGTTTGGATAGCTGAAAAAATGGTGCGTTTGCGGCAATTTTTTTTAACCCAGCGTGTTTGTTACTGTTCATTGACCATGAACAGTGATTTTAGGCCAATGAACAGTGACAAACACTGTAGCAACAGTAAAAAATAATATTATTTTATTATTTTTTTTTTTCAGTTTTCAGTTTTCAGCCAAATAAGCGGTATCCAAACGTACACTAAGTTTTTTAGGGAAGTCCAAAACGACGTAGTTTGGACCTTTAGGTTTTAGTTCATATCGTTTTTTTGTTTTTTTTTTTTTTAACATGCAAAATCTGGAACAGGCCAAAATTCGCATCTCGCCCGAAATTGGCCAGAACGGTCCGAAATGGGCCAAAATCTGACCCAAGGTGGAATGATAGGCTACCCCTTCGTTTGGATTGCACTGAAATTATTTCAGTGCCCGCGTTTTGATGTTTTTTGTGGATTGTGTGCACTGTTTATAGGATCCGTAAGTACTTTTTTCGACAAATATAACTTTAAAATTGGGGTCTATGATACTTTTTACACATTTAAAATTATTTTACTACAATATTTTTAATTTTTAGTAATAAGCGATATTTAAACAGACCCGTATTCTCGTACTGGTTTGCATACTAGTACTTATGGTAGTTCTAACTGGAAGGACACGAAATCAACAATATTGGTCACAAACAAATAAGTCAAGGCCTCTTTTTACTTTTAAGTGATGCATAAGCGGAGATATTGACCCTTTGGGCTTGGAGATCTGGGCCTGTTGGATTATGAGGGCCACAACAATAAATCAAATTGGGCTCTTGGGGGGCTAAATTAAACTTTTGATCCTAAGTTTAAGGTTTTTTTATGTCTTTTTTTATTCTTTTTTTTTTATAAATTTGATTGTTAATTAATTATAGTGGGAAAATATGATCGAGTAAAAAAAAAATATTGCAAATCCATGTCATTTTGATATGCATTAACATATATGACGTAAAGAGAAATATTATAATAATAAAAAACTACTTGAAAAACTTTATTTTTTATGACAAAGTTAGACAAGGTAGAACATGTCCCAACTTTTTAATTATTAAATTCCTAAAATCTCATTATATCTATGAGATTTTAGGTTTGAAAACTCTCGTCAATATCTTAGGGTCACTTCAATGAGATTTCTTCTTATAATAACCTGGTGCGTATAGGACGAAAGCACTACATCCACCTTAGGGTTCGTTTGTTAAAAAAAAATACAAGTTTTGAAAACACATTTGAAAAGCCATTTCATACTTTAATTAGTGTTATTATCATTATTATTGGCTTTCTTTTATATAATGACGGTTGAAGGATTCATGCACAACCAAATTATTATTTTTCTCATAATCAAAAAATAATTATCTTTTCTCGTGTTTCTAAAGATTATGTCATGATAGAACCTACACTATGCAACGTGACCTACTTAAGCATTGTTTCCAATGGGGTATAAGCAAGGAAAGCTGTATTAGTGAATTGATTTGGAAATTATAATTTATAATCTAAACCACCAATAAATAAATCTGGCATGCATCATGATTCATGAGCAATTAATAAACTTTGATATTAATTAGAGAAGCAGCCCTTAGGACTTTGAGAGAAGCTTTATGTAAAGGGCAACATAAATATTTCTTTTTTCCTATTTATATAAATCCAATACAAAATTTCACTTTCAATAAAATCAGCCAAGCATAATACTCAATATAAACAAGAAATTTTCAAAAATAATCAACATACGCAATACCAAAATTTACATGAAAACCCTTCAATGTGAAAGAAAAATCATTGGACTAATATCTTCCACTACTAATTCAAAATCAATGGAGTTACCATTGGTCCTCTATAGTTTAAACTAGAGGAATAGAAACATTAAATATAAAAATCATTGGCACACAAATAACAATTAATTCATCGAGAAATGTTATGTCCATGATATTTTTTCCCAACAAATCTTAAATGGTAAGTTGTTATTGGTTTTTACTAGTAAGAAAAAAAGTAATTTCAGTAGTGAATTCAAATTAGAATCAATAACAACTTACCACCTATAATTTTTTGTGCTAATATTATGAATATAGAATTTATATAATTCAATAGAAATGCTTTTGGCAAATTATACATATATGAAATAAATAAATAAATAAATAAGCCATTAACGCTTTGAATAAAATGCTAAATCTTTATCAAAATGAGTTGGGCTTGGCATCTCCACACAGTATGACAGCCCAAAGAGCCCTCTCAAACAAAAAAGGCTAATTTCTTGAATACTCTTCCGCTATTGAACCAAATTCAGGTGAACAAAATTGGGGTATGATAAAAAGTATGTCAAGCTCACGTTGTTGCAATGTTAGTACATGATTCAACCATTACATGTTATGCTATATTTGAAACCTTAGAGAACTCACATGTGCATTTATAATTGAAAAATATTTAAAATTTACACAATTTTGCCTAAAAATGGCCTACATCAATTCATGTATAATTGTCGAAAATTACAAGTTTGCTATAGTAATTATTATGTAAATTTACAATAACACTATTCATTTTGCATTTAGTTTTTATTTATTATGTATCCCAATGATGAATGAAGAGAGTGGATGATAGTTGTTGTCTGTGAAAAAAGAGACAATTAAAAAATTTTTGATATATTTATAAAATGTTGTATAAAATAGATAATCCGATGTAAGGTATTTGAAAAGTGAATATATATAAATAAATAAAAAAGAAAAGAAAAAAAAGAAAGAAAGTATATTCTTATTTAAAATAGACAGAAATTTTTGCATGAACTGAAACGAATGCTCTTAGATTAGAAAGAGAGTCAAGACGCCATAAGTAGTGACGGCTATTCTTTTATAAAGAGGGTAAGAGAATATGTTGAGACTACCTTATTTGAACATAACCAAAATAGCATCTTTATATATTAAGGAACCAATGTCAGGAGGAATAAGGATGGCTATGGTAATTATCATCCTAAGAATTAAAAAGGGTGAGGGGAATCAGTTGTAACTATCTTATCTGAATATAATCATATGTTTGTTTCATTATAGTTATTCTTTATTATTAGTTTAAGATTTCAAATGGTTTTTTATCTAGGTGAAATTCAAATCAAATCCCTTATTTGATAATAAGAAATATTTTCAATTGAACTAACTAGAATTCACAACCATAACGGCTTCTATATATACTGAAAAATCAATGTCTAAGAGGCCTAATTCAGATGGGAGGAGTATCCACTGCTATTTTGAAAGATAATTGTCTCTCTAATGTTTCTTAGGACATAGTAATTTCTTCCAAACAACACTAATTGAGCACTTGTTGAATATATCTACCGTCCCATTCAACATAGAGAATTAGAGTAACACACCAAAATGGCAAATTCCGTACGGTAGGTGAAACAAGCACCTATCAATTTGGTCGATTCCAATTAAGATTAAATGGAATCAGAAATTATGTTATTTTATTTTTGGCATAGGAATAAAAGTATATACCATGTAATTTTTTATTAAGTTCCATTAAAAGTATAGTTACTTTTACAGATATTGCTCCAATAACTCAAACTATATAGTAAAGAACTAGACCCAGATAGTAAAATAAACTCAAATCACTAGCCAAACAATTGTCAAGCATATGGCTTTCCTCAGCCGCCACCACCACTTCTTCCATCACCATTACTATGACTTCATAGTACACATTTTCTATGTATCATTGGAATTCTAATTAGATTATAAGTTAAAAATGGAGTAAACAATTAGTGACAGCTATACTAAGAGACAATTGAATTAGTTTTTAAGCATTGATGTCAGGATATGCCCTGTCCTAGCTAAAACTCCATGATCCTAATGGTAACCTTCTATGGTCACATTTACAACAATCCCTAGGTCACATTCAAATTATTTAATAGACGTGTACATGTCCATATTTCCTAGGAAATTGACTTCTCCACACGAAAAAATGAGATAAGGCTGCACACCAATCATCTCTTTCAAACTCCGTAGAAGTGGGAATGCGCGAGACCTTTTATTAGATATGTAATTAGACAGCTCAATTGGTTGAATTTTATGCTGAATTTGGTATATAGCATACAAGTGTAATGGTTTGAAACATCTGATATACAATCTTTTAAGGGTATCAATCAAGACTTTGAAAAAAAGATTTGGTTATTAATTTCTTTTTCCCTTGACATAAACGATAGGATATTAGCCTATTGGATCTTTATCTTACAAAGAAGTAAGTAGATACATATTTGTCACACCCACAATCTCCTAACATTTTATTATACTTCAGTGAATTGGAAAAAGAGAAGTCAGTGTTGCACTCTTGGTTGCTTTGCCTTGTTCCTAATACTCTGTACAGAAAGAAATTAGGCAGAATGATTTGAATATTGCTTCTGTTTACTTGAACACGAGCACTTTGCCTTTGTATCCGTGAGTGTCTGCACGAGAAAGAGAAAGATTTGGTAAGGGAAGATAAGAGTAGTTGAAGGTTCATGTGGGATTTTTTCTCTACCAAAAAAGAAAAAAGTTTCAGGTGATTTTGATGTACGGATAGCAATTTGTTTAATACCTTAACCTGTTTCTGAAGGTCTTTAATGTACTCAACTGCCAAATCTAACATATCTGCTGTGTTTGTTTGCTGCAAAATAAATAACCAAAAAAGAGAAAACTTTGAGTTCCTAACAATAATTTTGACATTCACAAGTCACAATGTTTAGTGTAATTTGTGTAAACTACCTTGTCCATGTTTGGGAAAAGCTCTTGCAGTTTCCTCATCCTTTCACTAATACGTGTTCTTCTCACCTGATGTAACAGATATCAGTGTCACGGGTTTGATTAGCTCTAGCTAATAAAGTGATTTTCATATAACTGGTGAATATGCCTTGTACCCAAAAAAAAATAATAATAATAATAATAATTAAAAAAATAAAATTCAACATGTTTGCTAGCTTTAAATGCAATAGATGAGATTTACCCTCTCTGCAATGCTTCGCGGATGAGTGGCGCAGCCTCTTTTGGCTCTAATTTTACAAGGAACAGAACCTTGAAATTGTAAAAACTTCTCTATAGCGGCCATCTCAACAGAAGTCTTGGGCAAGCTCAAGTGATGAGTCAAACGATAGGTGTGGTTTCCAGAATCAGCATTCTGTTGAAAGAGAAAATCATTACTCGTGATAAGACAGTATAAGCAAGTGCACTGCCAAGTAGAAAGCAGAAAGAACTACAATCAATTCTGCCAATTTTACCTGAGTTTCCAAAGCATTTGAAGTTGGGAACATGTTTCCTTCATTGTCTCTGGCTCTTCTAAGGCTATTGAATGCAGATTCATCCCAAGAATCACTTGTGAACTTGGAGATGTACTGTTGATTGCTATCATTAGCATTTCCTAGACTTTGATCTTCTGGGCTAGTTATTTCAATCCCAATTTCAGCTATCTGAGGCAAACGCCTGGCCGAGAAGCTTAAATGATCATTCAACTTAGTCATTGATGGGCTGGCTTCCCCATTTGTACCATTGCAAGCTCTAAAAGTTCCCACATCCCTCATCACAGCAAAGCCTGTTATTCATTGAAAAGTATCCACCAATCTATTAGGAAGACTTTCAAGATAAAAGGTTCAAATTAGCATCAAATTGAAGCTTGAATAACTTAATTTGTTGATAATTTGGAACAACCTACATAACTTCTTTAGATGTAACTTCTTTCAAAAGAAATTGACCTCACAGCTATTGCTAAATTGTCCTACCATTCTTCTATTGTTTTTTGTTTACCCAGAAAATATGCTCTAAAATTTCTTTCTCCAACTACAATTCAGTGAGAGAGGAAGTAAAAACATGTCAAACCTCCAACTCTCTTCCCTTTAAAACTAGCATAAGATCCCTTCTTACTAGTCAAGTTTTATTACCACTTTTTTTTCTCACCTTGGAAATACAGTATATGTTTGATTGCTGAGGAAGTATAATTAGTCTAGGGACACATTGTTTCACAAATAGGAAACGAATAGTTATTCTAATCTTTTTTAATCTAAAAATTTCCATCATTTGCAACTTGAGAAAACATGACTGGCCTAAATCAATTTACTTAGCCTACTTTCAGTGAACTTCTCCAATATCCTATGCTTTATTTTCTATTGTTTTGCCCACAATTTACTCAGCATTCCAAACACTAGAGAGGAAAAAATAGATTAACAATAAATAATCTCCAGTAAGAACATTTAAATAAGCACTCAAAAGAAAGAAAGAAAAATTAAAAAGAGCAAGTGAATAAGCAACGATACCATTATCCATTGTTAAATCAGAGAAAAGCCCGGGTGGTGAGCTACTTTGCCTAACAAGATTGGAGCGGATTCCTGCGCCCATTTTTGCTTGCATAGAATTCTCTAATCCTACGGAGTTCAAACCACTAAAAGAGCCATCCAAAGTAGTCCCAGCACCCACTGAATTATGATTTGGCAAAGCTTGAACTTGTTGAGCAGCTTGAGCTTGGTAAACCATTTGAGAATTTGAATCTCCGGAGCCATTGCACGATGTCACGAACCTTGCCAACATGGTCTCCACTTCTGGATTCGATGATCGAAGATCCCGATAATCCTCACATCCAACACCACCTTCACCACCATTAATGCTACCATCAACAAGTTTTGCAAGCAATGAGCTTGGAGCCGAGCGATAACGCATTAGACCAGAATTATGCTGATGCTGTTGTTGATGTGGTTGTTGTTGTAGTTCTTGTTGTGGATGATGGTAAGTATTGGAGTCCATGAAATCTAGATGATTCTTTTTCAGCTTCACATCTGAATATTTGAAGGTAGGACTATACAAAAGACTCATAATAGTCTCTCCTGGAGATTCCTGAGGAACAACAATAATTATTAGAAAAATACTAAAACAACTACAAGTAAAGTATTTATAAACTGACGTAGCAATAAATACGGTATCTGAATTACTTTTTTCTGATTAATAATACGTTAGTTTAAAAAGTTTAGAATAAATTGTACGCTTACTAACATTATGTTCTTTTATTTTCATACAGTGAGCTTTGATTCTCAAACAAATTCGAAGATATTAGTATAAACTTTAAACCTGAATTATTGTCTTGACAAACTCTAAAAACTTTTCTTCAACTTCGAAAGTTACTAGCTTGTTCTTGAAAATAGCACATACAAAATGCTCAAGTAGGATCTGCTTTTTTTCTTCAAACTAAACCAAACCCAAAAGCTGTCAAAAAAGAGAAAAGAAAGCAAAACAAATTAACTTAAATTCAGCAACCAAAAAGTCAAAAACTCAAAAGCATACAAGTATAAATAAAATAAAAAATAAAAACCTGCTTGAATTTGCACATACTCTATGGTATAGCTTTCTTTGAAGGGGGTTCTATAAGGTTCTTCTAATAACACCAACTCAAAGTCAAAGATATGAGAACCTGAGGACTCGTACCAGTGCACAAAGAAAAGAACAATAGCTTGTTTCAGCTCAGAATCTTTCTGGGATTTTGTTCCTCTACCGTATATGGAAATAGCTTCAAGACAAAAATAGATAGAAAAAAAAATCTCAGTATAAACTAGTCAATTTACAAGTTACAACACGATTTAACACAAAAATTTAGCACCATTTGAGCTCCAAAATTGGTGAGATCATCAAGCCAAGTACCTCAGCTTTTCTGGGTCTACTTCAGAATCGCTTTTACTCTCTTACTCACACACAGAGAGTTGTGAAAATTGGAGTTACAGTCACACAGAAACCAACAACGTTGTCTGTCTATTATGTGGCACATTTATGTACTAGATTTGTTTCGTAAGTGCCATTGATGTTCATCTTAATTACGAGAATGCACACATGCACTGCATGACATAATGTGGTCCTTGACGCGTCATCAATTTGGGGAGTTGACCAAACTACCCTGAATTTGGAGGTCAAAAAATACCGGAGGTTTTGTTATATTATATATTTTAAAGAGTGTTTAATTTTATTATCACTTTGTTTGTGAAAAAGATAGGATGGCTATCTTAATTTTTCTTGCTAATTAACTAATTGAGAATGAGAGAGGTGAACAAATATGATATTGAGATTTTTATTCCTATATTTTTATTTTATTCAAATAATAGTTTGATTGGTTTAGAAGATCATTTCCTACTTTAAGCTTTTTATTAATTAAGATATTTTTTTTTAAAGAGTGTTCAATTTTATTATCACTTTGCTTGTGAAAAAGATAGGATGGCTATCTTAATTTTTCTTGCTAATTAACTAATTGAGAATGAGAGAGTTGAACCAATATGATATTGAGATTTTTATTTCTATATTTTTATTTTATTCAAATAATAGTTTGATTGGTTTAGAAGATCATTTCCTACTTTAAGCTTTTTATTAATTAAGATATATTTTTTTTTAAAGAGTGTTCAATTTTATTATCACTTTGTTTGTGAAAAAGATAGGATGGCTATCTTAATTTTTCTTGCTAATTAACTAATTGAGAATGAGAGAGTTGAACCACTATGATATTGAGATTTTTATTTCTATATTTTTATTTTATTCAAATAATAGTTTGATTGGTTTAGAAGATCATTTCCTACTTTAAGCTTTTTATTAATTAAGAAGAAAATTGATATTATGAATATTAAAAGTTTTACTACATAAATTTTACAAACAAATATGTCAAACTTTTTTAATATAAAATAAAAAAGTTTGAAAAAAATAATTACTATGTTGTTGATGTGATACTAATTATATCTATTATCACGTGAGATTGTTCGTGCTATAAAGTTCGTAGACATCTTTCTTTTCTCTTTTTTTTAATCAATTAGACCCTCTATAAGATAGATAGAAGTAAGAAGATTCATTATTTTTATATTAAAATTTTATAAGCTTCGGTCAAAACTAAATGAAATGATATATATATATAAACTAAATCTATTGAAATTTATTGATACAAGCCTCAAATTCACATTAAAATAAATACTCTAAATTCAAAATAACTTAAACCCATATGAAACCAACATTTTTTTTTCCTTTAGCTATATATATAGAATTAAGCTTTATAATTAAAATAAAAAAGGGATAATATAGAATTAAGTTGAAAGAGAGACCTTTATATAAGTAGTTTTGTTTAGTAATTAATTAATTGAGACTTTTTTTTTTTTTTGTGAGAATCAGGACCCAAAGGCCAAGTTTTATTTATGGATGAGAAATTACAATGCATCTCTCGTAAGAAAAGGAGTTATATCATCAGAAATGGATTCAAGCCAAACCTATGGCTCATTACCTGACTCAGAACGTCTGGCAAGAAAATGCTATCTATTTTAGTTTTATTTTTAAACTTTTATTGCCTGACTTGGAATGGATAGAATTGCTGACTTTGTTGTGTTTTTTCTTTGTATGTGCGTGTGTCTATTTTAGTTTAATTTTAAAGTTTGAAAGCAACGTTATCCAAGCTTTGAAAGCATGACAGCGGATATGATGCTTTGCTTATGGGCCAAGCGACTTTAGTCTAACACGTAGAGTTATTTGTGTGTACATGTGTGGCTATTAAAAATTAAAAAAAGTCCTAGCATAAATTTTTGTTGTGTTCTGTGGCTAAATTGAAGGGTCATTAGCTTTAACCTTATAGCTAGCTAGTCGGTGAATATGCCTAATTATTTAGACATATCGTTGTTCAACTTTCTTTGAGCAGTAGTTATTAGTCACCTTTTAAAGTATTCTCACTGACTTGTGCCAAAAAAAAAAAAAAAATAGCATTTTTTATCACAAAATTGATCCACTTTTATGTATTTTGTACGGAAAAAGTTAACAAATGCTTTAAGGGTACTGGTTTAAAAAATATATTTAAAAATTTTTATTAGAAAAAAAAAAAATTAATTTTTTCGACGGTTTTTTACTTTATGAAAGTGGAATCAAAACTTTTTTTAAAATTGTTTATTAACAATTATCTTAAAAGCATCCATTAACATGACCCATTTTACATTACCACTTTACAACATAGCTAATATCTCATTTTTTATTTTTCATTTCATCATATTAAAATAATATAATAGATTGACAAACAGAGAAGAGAGAATAAAAAAACAATTAATTCGGTAAAGAATGTTGCGACAATATTAGGCAAGCATAGATAATATTGTAGCAAGCATGTATATTCAAATGCAAAATGGACGATCCAATAGAGCTAGGTTTTTGTGCATTTGTGTCGAATAGTGTTATGCACTTTGCTTTTTTAAAGGTTTTGCATCACCCAAAGTGAATGCTCTTACTAGTCTCTTATCTTATTTGATCTCTAATTTTTAGCTATTCAAGTTATGTAATTTTATTAATGTGCTTCAAGCTGCTTTTTTCTTGCTTATGAATTACCCACACACACACAAAAAAAAGTTTCAAAAGGTGCAATTAATAAAAATAAAGAATCATATTCAGGAGCCAAAAGCACAGTGCACAAAACAACTAGCTAGAAAGCTGGGTAAAAGAAAAAAAGAAAGAATGGGAAATGAAGAAATGTTATTGAGACTATTTGCAAGCTGTTAAGTTAGACTTTGCATTTTCAATGACTCAAAACTACCAAAAGTTGGTCAACTAGATTAAAAATGGTTTCAAATAATCACAAATTCTCAGAGGCAACTCATTTCTTTATTTATTTATTTGTTTTCTCTTAAAAAACCTAATCTACCTACAAACTCTCTGTGTTTTCAGGAAAGTCTTTTTCTATGTGACATTTTTTTTCATTTTTTCTGGGATATGTTAGTTCTATCAGTATTTGGTCAATCAATAAAAATATCCAGCTAATAAGATCCATAAAGTATGAGTACCAAATGACATAATTAAACACAGTTGACGGTTCCCTCTTTAAATAAGAATTGAAAAGTCATGAAATGCATGCTGTCGACCTTAATTGATGTCAAGAAATTCTGACTACAGAGTGGAAATTTTCAAGGTTCTTCACAAAAATGTCAGCCAAAAGCTTTGTCAATGACCCATCTAGCTAGGTTACATATAAACACTTTTTATAGTGAGAAACGCTGGGTTCATACTAGTACAAACTGTACAATACCTCTAGGCTCTAGCAGAAATAAAAGAAAAATACATGTTAATATACTAGAGCCATTGTTTAGTCTTTGACCCATTTATTATAGCCGTAAAAGGAACAGCACTACTTATAGTAGAATTTGTGACAAGTACGTACATACAATGACAGTTTAATTAATTAACATATGTTTGAATCATAAATAGTCTCTCACAAATGACAAATGTTAATGTATTTCTTACAGACAATTTTACACGCGATGTCCACATTTTTATAAGGACGTTGATGTTTAAAACATGAAAATGGGAATTAACGTGTATGAATTATGTAATAAATTAATAATAAATGTCTCATAATCATAACTCTATTTGAAAATTAGATGATTTACATTTCAACCTTTAGATTTAATTTATTAAAATTTATTGTAAATACACATTGACTCTTTGATTCTAATCAACGAAGTCAATGGTCATACAATCCTCACAGAGACACAATAATGAGTTTTACACCAATGACTGATCAATGAAGAAAATTTTTACACGACAAACAAAACAAACAATAAAAAAAAGTCCCAGTCAAGCATGTTTTCAAGCACCAGCTAAGTTACCCAGTAATTAGGGAGTGTATATAGGTGATCTTAATCACTCAATAATTCAAAATGTTCAACACTGGTTGCCAAAAAAGTCCACTATTCTTCATTGTACACATGGATGATCAATGGTTTTGACAGAATTGGAAGCAAACTTAGCCACAAATTTGTAATTGTTGACTTAAATAAAAACATGCTTTCCTCGTGATATGCTTAGAAAATTATATCTGCCCATCAAAAAAAGGAAAGTTATGTGTGATGTTTAACCAAAGCTAACTGTGGAGCTCGTTGACATAATAAAAAAGTCTCTCCTCTCCATGAGATTTTTGTAATGATTCTGACTTTACTGGTACAGGCATGCCTCTAAGATGGTGTAGATTTAATTTAATTGAATTGAATAAGTTTGTGTTGTACAAACATGTACTAATCTCCATATATTGAGTATTTATTAAGTGTTGATAACACTTTTTTTTTCTTTTTTCTTTTTTCATTTACGAATCTATTAAAAAATACTTTCTATCACCGTGCACCATTGACGCAATAGTTATTCCACAAGTATAAGTGCTTGTGAGGTATGGAAAGCAATGACCAGGGTTCAAGTCTTTAAGAGAAAGCTCCACACACATATATATTTAGATTATGCTAGAATAAAATTTCTATCCTGTATAAAAAAAAAATACTTATGAATTTCAAAAAATAGTTATAAAAAATATAAATACATAAATTACCCCAAACATATGGACCAAGCCAATGTTTATTTCTTCTGATTTGAAACCTTGCAAATAGGTTTGGGGTATTGGCAAATTTATCCACTTTTCTGATTTGAAATTTATATGTCACCATATTTGCTTTGAAATCGCTTCTTCCTTTTCTTTTGCAAGTTTGCTGACTCAAGCATTATTCTAAGATGTCCCATTAACCTTTTTCATTTTCTTTGTGACGTGAGTAGTGGATATGACTTTGCCGACTTGAACAAGGATTTGAAAGCCAAACAATTAAACATGAACACATGGCAAGGCGACAAAAAATACCCAGCATAGAGTAATAAATTATAAGTTTCAATTAGTTAACTGGTCTCTACCCAAAAAAAAAAAAATTAGTTAACCGGTAAAAAAGTCAATAATCATTGAATAAGGAGTCTAAGTTCGAATCCCACGTGTACTAAAAAGAAATTTATTAGTGTGGAATAATCATCACATATGTAATATGTTTCAAATCATATGTTATCTATAAAAATAAAAATAAAAGCTAATTATTAATTTGCTAAGTTGAGTTGTGTACGGCATGGGACTCCCAGACTCATAGGGACCTTGGGTTTTGATCTCCAACTTTACAGTGCGACCCATAGACCCAACCTTTTTGTCTAAAACTAGGCTATAAGCCTGCCAAGGCCATAGGCCCGGGCCTTGTGACTCTACGCTCGGCCCAAAACTCGTTAAGCGAGTCATTATGATATATGTTCATCAAAGTACACCTCGGGTGAGAGTATGATTGCTCGGGAGCGCTGTGTCTCGATTGTCCGGCACCGCCTTGGGAGTTACCTCTGCCGAACATTCCTTCTAAAGTAGAGAACCAGTTCCGATGCCACTTTCACCTTACCCCACTCTCAACGAAACACCCACTTTGCGATAATGACATTAGACCTCCTCTACCACTAACCCCAAGAGTAATCATAACTTCTCACTAAATATTAGGCTATAAATATAAGAAGCGAAAGAAAGAGAGGGGGTTGAAAGAGTTCACAAAGAAACTAAGGGAAAAAGAAGGGGGTTAAACCAGGGGGAGCATAGTGATAATAGAAAGAGAGGGGGTAAGATAACTCAGAGAGAAAGGTAGTTCCGTTGGGTCTCTGCATAAGGAATCACCCAGGATAGGAAATCCAAAAGCCCATACTACAAGTAGATTGTGAGCCCAAGTGAAGGTTGGTCCATTGTCCTCACTTCTGGCCGCATAATTGGCACCGTTTTAGGGGATCTCCTACAAAGCCGTGGTTCAACTGAGACTCACGCTTGGGAAAATGTCTGAAAAAAGTTCAGGGAGTTACGCTAAAAGTGGTTCGGTGGGATCTTCTCGGGGATCCTCCTGGCGAGAACAAAGGCACAAGAGGCGTGAAGATAGAGATCGTGAATAAGAGGAAAAGCAATCTGATCTCGGAGAGTGGTCGTACCAAGCCCATTGGACGATATCAGGTGCTTCAGGGCACAGGCAATTTGATGAGAAAGATGAGGAACTTGAGCGGTTACACAGACTGATGAGAGACTTGAAGTTGGAAGCAGGAGGTGGGCACCAAAGAAGGGACCAAGACCACCGGGAAAGGAGATCTGATAGTG
Organism: Lithocarpus polystachyus; assembly: GCA_033629205.1. Lineage (NCBI taxonomy): Eukaryota > Viridiplantae > Streptophyta > Magnoliopsida > Fagales > Fagaceae > Lithocarpus > Lithocarpus polystachyus. The sequence continues at coordinate 5,406,683 of CM066165.1, forward strand.
GGGGAAATCGTTATGGGGAAAGATCCAATCAGTCTGGTTCCCATCGACGCCGGGACCGTTCACATTCACGAGAGTCCCGTCAACGTGGGGACCGTTCACGTTCAAGGGAGTATGCTGACCGGGGTTTAGATTCCCTAAAAGAGCGACGGCCCCAAAATGCCGCTATGGATGTTATAAGCCGCGCCTTACACAGAGCTACTCGGTCACCATTCTCGGATGACATCAAACGGGCCCCAATGCTGAGCAGATTTACGCACCCACTGTTCAACTCTTACAATGGAAAAACGAACCCAGTAGAGCACGTCAGCCATAATATCCACATGATGTCTTTACATAAACACGATGACGCGCTAATATGTAAGGTATTTCCCTCGAGCCTCGGGTCCACAGCTTTGAGATGGTTTAATGGATTACGAAAGAGTTCCATTCACAATTTTGCCGAGTTGATCCAAGAATTCGATGTCCGGTTTGTAACTTGTAGCCAGGTACTACAACCAGTGGACGCATTACTATCAATAAAGATGACGGTTAGGGAAACCCTTCGCAGTTACGCCAGCGGTATTGGGAGCTTTATAATGAGATTGGTGGGAGCAACGAGAAGATTGCAACGAGTACCTTTAGGATGGGGCTACCTGAGGACTTTGAACTATGGGAGTCATTGACGAGGAAGCCTCCCTAAGATATGAGGTAGCTCATGAGGCGTATTGAGAAGTACAAACGTCTAGAGGATAATCGGCTGCAGAGTAAAGGTAAGGCCTCGTTAGTCAATCATCCTCAGCAGAGCGGTTTTCAGCTAAGGCCTCGAAAGGGTTTAATGATGCAAGAGATAGCGTTGTAACTAGGGAAGGTGAAAGTGACGTTTAAGGAGTTGGTACACAAAATCGTAAACCGGATAAAAAACAAGCCATACTTTAGATAGCCGAACAAGATAGGGGGTGACCCATCTCGGAGAAACCAGAACTTATGCTGTACTTACCACAAAGACAATGGGCATACTATTAAGCAATGTCAGGTATTGAAGGATCACCTTGGATAGTTAGTGAAAGCGGGGTATTTGAAGGAGTTTGTGGTGGATTCAGGAAACTGAAGAGCGGGGCAGGGAACTCAGCAAAGAGGGAACCCTCTCCCGCCTCCACTGGGGGGTGACGGGAGAGGGAACCCCCATCTTGTTCAAATGGCCGAACAAGATGGGGGTGACCCATCTCAGAGAAACCAGAACTTATGCTGTACTTACCACAAAGACAATGGGCAAACTACTAAGCAATGTCGAGTATTGAAAGATCACCTTGGGCAGTTAGTGAAAGCCGGGTATTTGAAGGAGTTTGTGGTAGATTCAGGAAACTGAGGAGCAGGGCAGGGAACTCAGCAAAGAGGGAACCCTCTCCCGCCTCCACTGGGAGTAATTGAAGTCATCCATGCCTCCCCGAGGGATACTACTGTAGCCAGGAGGAGAGGAGTGTTGACCATAACTCCTGTGGGAAACTGCTCGGGCAAGCAACCCCTCGAAAAGAAGATGAAGATTGGTCAGGAACCCATTGCTTTTAACGACAATGATTTAGAAGGAACAATTCCGCTCGATAATGTGTTAGTGGTGACGGCCCGGATAAATGGTTTCATAGTAAAGAGGGTGATGGTAAACCAAGGAAGCGGGGCCGATGTAATGTACCCAGATCTGTTTAAAGGGCTCGGACTGAAGAAGAAGCACTTCTCAAAATACGATACTCCCCTGGTCGGGTTTGATGGCCAGGTGGCGATTCTTGAGGGGCAAATATCACTTCCAATGAATATGGAAGGAAAGGAAGTAACAGTGGCCTTCATAGTTGTAGCTTCATTTTCTCCTTATACAGCCCTTCTGGGAAGGCCGTGGATCCATGCGATGGGGGCAGTCCCTTCCACCCTGCATGTGAAAGTCAAGTTCCGTACCGAGCAGGGCATTGCTATACTAAGGGGGAGTCAGCAAGTGGCCAGGCGATGTTTAGTGGCCGCGGTCGATTGGAACCACAAGTAGAGTAAACAGAAGGAAACCGCTGGGAAAGTCCCTTTTTAGCAACCACAGGAACCCCAAGTGGGAACGGGGGCTAGTTGTGCCAAAGAGCTAGTCGAGCGGTATTTTCAGATAGGGGCGAGTATGAAGAATGGGGATAAGGTAGAGACATTGTTATTTCTCATACAAAATATGGATGTATTTGCTTGGAGCCCGTATGAGGTGCCCGAAGTTGATCCTAAGTTCATCGTTCACAAGCTTAACGTAGACCTGTCGTTTCCTTCAAAGAAGCAAAGGCCGAGAAGGTTGGCTAAGGAACACGTTGAGGCAGTAAGACAAAAGGTTGAGAGGTTAAAAGAGGCCGGGGCGATGAAGGATTTCTTCTTCCCAGAATGGCTAGCGAATACCGTGGTGGTTAGAAAGAAGAACGACAAATGGAGGGTTTGTGTAGATTCCACGGATTTGAACCGAACTTGCCCAAAGGACCCATTCCATATGCCGAAGATAGACCAATTGGTCGATGCCACCTACGGGCACCCGAGGATGAGTTTCATGGATGCCTTTCAGGGTTATCATCAGATCACCCTAGCTGCCGAGGACCAGGAAAAAACGACATTCATCTCCCCTGATGCAAACTACCATTACACTGTGCTACCCTTCGGGTTAAAGAATGTCGGGGCAACATATCAACGAATGATGACTAGAATGTTTCGGGACTAGATTAGGTGTACGGTCGAAGTGTATATTGACGACATGGTAGTAAAGAGTAAGCAAGAGACGCGGCATACAGAAGATCTCCGGGGGGAATTTGAAGTGCTGCGGCAACGTAAATTGAGCCTGAACACGGACAAGTGTGCTTTTGGGGTGGGGGCCAGCAAGTTCCTAGGTTATCTGATCACTAACCGGGGGATAGAAGTCAATCCCGATCAGATTGAAGCCGTGCAGCGTCTCAAGCCACAGAGCAATCTGAAGCAAGTGCAGGTGTTGACCGGAATGTTAGCTGCCCTTAATCGATCCATTTCTAAGTTTGCCAATCGCTATCATCCATTCTACCAACTTTTGAAAAAGTGGAAGGGGTTCTAGTGGAATGAGGAAAGTGAAAGAGATTTTCAAGATTTGAAGGAGTATTTGGCAAAGGCACCCATACTGACAGCCCCAGAACTTGGGGAAGATCTATTCATGTACATTTCAGTATGATCATGTTATAAGCGTCGTGCTATTAAGGGATCATAGAGTGCAGCAGCTTGTGTATTACATCAGTAAGACTTTGGTCGACGCAGAAACAAGGTATTTACCCTTGGAGAAGTTGGTGCTAACACTAGTGCATGCTACGAGGAAATTGTCTCACCATTTTCAAGCTCATACCATCTATGTCCTAATTGAGATTTGTTTGCAGTCATTATAGAAAAATCAGACTTTACGGGCTGGATAGCTAAATGGGGGACTCGATTAGGATCCTTCAATATAAGGTACAGGCCAAGAAGTTCGGTGAAGGGCCAAGTTCTTGCCGATTTTGTCGCAGAATTTTCTCCTAAACACGAAAGGGAGATAGTTTGTCATGTGGAATGTCACCCATGGAAGGTATTTGTGGACAGCGCATTAAATGCTACAGGGGCTGGTGTCGGGATTGTCATTATCACCTCGGAATGAATACGGTTGGAGTATTCTTTCAAGTTAGGGTTCAGGGCCTCTAACAACAAGGCTGAGTATGAGGCCTTACTCGCCGGATTAAGAGCCGTTTTGGGTATGGGTGCCCGGGATGTAGAGATTTATTCAGATTCTCGGCTGGTTATTAGCCAGGTGCAAGGCAGTTTTGAAGCCCGGGATTCCCGGATGAAAGCATACTCACAGGTGGTAAAGCAAATCATGAATAAGTTTTGCACATCAAAGGTGGCCCAAGTGGCTCTGGCGCAGAACAGACATGCTGACTCCCTAGCTACGTTGGCGTCATCAATGATAGAGGAGGTGTCTCAGTTAATCAAGGTGGAGCTCATAGTAGAGCCGAGCATCAATGCGGCAATTGGGGTTGATGCTACTAGAGTTAATATTGCCATGATTTAGGCGACCGGGCCATGTTGGATGGACCCGATTATTGACTTCTTAGCCAAGGTTCGAGTTCTAGATGATGCAAAGGAGGCTAACAAAATTCGTCGAGTAGCTACTGGACACTAGTTGGCGGCAAATCGCAAGTTATACTGAAGGTATTTTGAGGGGTCGTACCTTTTTTGTTTGCACCTCGAGAAAGTAAGTGAACTCTCGACCAAGTTGCATGATGTGTGTGGCAGTCATGTAGGGGGACGCTCATTGGCACACCGAGTAATGACTTAGGGATTTTGGTAGCCACAAATGCAGAAGGATGCCGCGGAGTATATGCGTAAGTGTGAGTAGTGTCAAAAGCATGCCCCCTTGATCCATCAGCCAGCAAACCATCTGAATCTAGTTAGCAGCCCTTGGCCGTTCGCATAACGGGGGCTGGATATTCTTGGCCTATTTCCCCGGGCAACGGACAATCGAAGGTTTGTGTTAGTGGCTGTTGATTACTTTACCAAATGGGCGGAGACAGAGGCTTTAGCCAACATTCGGGACGTGGATGTTAAAAAGTTTGTTTGGAGGAACATAGTCACAAGATTTGGGTTGCCGGACTCATTTATATCTAATAATGGACTGCAATTTGATAGTAAGGCTTTTCGTGAGTTTTGCAGTGATCTCGGCATCAAGAACAGATACTCCACCCCAGCGTATCCTCAGAGCAATGGCCAAGCTGAAGCCACTAACAAGGCAATCGTGAATGGATTGAAGAAAATGCTAGATGGTGCCAAAGGGAGATGGGCAGAGGAGCTGCCCAACGTTTTATGGGCATACCGAACGACTCTTAGAAGGTCTACAGGGGAGACTCCATTCTCTTTCATGTACGGGGCAGAAGTTGTAATACTGGCCGAGGTAAATCTATGTAGTGTGCGGGTGGTGAAATTTGCCCCTACCTAGAATGATAAACTGTTGGTGAAGCGTTTGGATTTGCTGGAAGAATACCGAGAAGCAGCGATTATACGGCTGGTCGAGTACCAACAAAAACTTGTCTGGCGCTATAATAGGGATGTAAAGACCAGGAAATTCAATGCTGGGGACCTGATGTTATGAAAAGCAGTAGGGAATATGCAGGATACGAATGCCGGGAAATTAGCCCCGTCCTGGGACGGGCCTTATAGAGTAACCGCCATTGTAGGTGCGGGAGCGTATTACTTAGAGGATTTGGATGAAAGCCCTCTTCCTCGGCCATGGAATGTTCACAACTTAAAGAAGTTTTATCACTGATCGGTTGTTCATTGGGACGCAAATGGAATGTAATCATGTATATATGTTTTATAAATTAATATGGTGGTATAAATCCATACAAGTGCATTTTGACTCCATTATTGTTATTTTATTAGCGCCAGTCAACAAATATGAAAAAAGTTAAGGAGACTAAGGCAACTTGCTCTTACCTGAGGACGGAAACCTGTCCCCAGTTTGATTTTCATCACCAAGCTGGTGGAAACCTTAATTAAAACTCTTTAAGGACAAAAACCTGTTCCCGGTTCAATTTTCATCACCGGATAGGTGGAAACCTTATTTTTAATTATCTAAGGACCTGTTCCCAGTTTGACTTACGTTACCGGATAGGTGAAAGCTTTACACTAAGTGTTCCTAACAATGCACTTACAAACTCCTCGCAGTGGAAGGATTCATACCCGGTCAACGTCACACTCAGTTCTTCTTAACCATTCAGTCCTCATTTTACCTAAATTAGGTAAAGCACGGTAATTACAACTCGTAATGAGTCATTTTTTCCACATAGGAAGTCTCTTTGGGCCTGCTTAGACCATTATATTAGGTGAAAAAATACCTATTTCTATGTAGAACTAAAGGCAAAATGTAATTGAATAACCCGACTAGTTTTAATAATGAGTAAGGGGCATGCAAAAACAATCACACTGATAAACAATGCTTGCCCTCCAAAGCCGAGTAACGAAGCATTTAAAGAAAAAAGAAGAACAATTAAATTAAACAAGCGTCTTGTTACCACAGCCCGATAACTTTAGGAAAGTAAAACTTAAAATTAAAATTAAAAGACATAAATTAAATTAAGTGTTCTGTCACCCCATCCCGGTGACCAGGCAAACCGAATAATAAAAGGTTGGGAAAATAAACTTAAAAAGGAAATAGGATAATTGTTTGGTCACCACAACTCGGTGACTAGGCAAACCAAACGAATAAAAAGTAAATGCAGAAAAAAGAAAGGAAACTAGAAAAACGATTAAAAGCATTAAGCGACCGAGTCGGTTGGGAAGATCTGGACTACATCATCAACAAGCTGTCCCGGGGCGTCCTCAGTAAGTGGCTGCTGGGCCTCTTCATGACTAGGGGCATTAAAGTTACTAGTAACCTCCTGATCAAGATTCTCCATATGTGTGTCAATGGCTTCCACCAGCTCCCTCATACTAGAGGTATCCTTGTCTTCAGCAGCATCAACCTGACTTTGGACCGGGTTAATGAGAGTAAGGTGGGGAATCTGCTCCGGGTTCCACAATTAAGAATCCCCGGGCACTCCTGTTGCCTAAAGGGCAGCCAACCAGCCCTCATCAAACCCCTAAGCCCGGGCTTGGAGAGCGACAGGCTCCAAGGAATTCTCAGCATCCGCGAAGCCTTCGTTATACCACTTGTTCTCGCATGCCTCCAAAGTTGCCTTAAGGTCGGCAACTTCTTCAACATGGGCAAAGTTCAGGCTTTCAACTTATGCTAACTTCAGCTCAGTTTCCACCAGTTTTGCCTCCATCTCTGCCGACCTTTCTCAGCTAGCTGCAAAGCCTTCTCTGAGGACTGTGCCTTCTTCTTCGCAAGCTTGACATCGTTGGCCTTGTCCCGGGCTGTAGCATCGGTGACGTCCTTTAGCGCCCTCTCCTACTCAACCTCCTCAGCAAGCTCGCCCATCCTCTCACCAAGCATGTGAGTTATCTGGGCGGCTTGGGAACACCACACTAACAAACTCAGAGGAATGCATAAAAAAAAATTTGTTTAAACTACGAAGTGAATGAGAAGTCGGGTGAGAAAAGGTTACTGCGATCGTGTGCCATTGCAGCCGCCGTACAATGGAGTCCTCGAAGTCGTCCGAGAAGAAGTGAACGTCCTCGGGTAATAACAGACCGCTCACCAGGCTCTGTGCCACTTTGCCCCCCTCACCTTGAGCCCACATTCTTACACTTGTTGTGGCTGGCAAGGGCTCTCCACCGAGCATGAATGTGGGCTACCAGTTGGGCACAGCCTGGGAAGAGGACCCAACTTCAGCGCCGCCTTGAGCCGCCGGTTGCGGACTGCTCACAGGTTCTCAGATCACAATCTCACCCAAAGGGCAAGGGCGCATCACCGGCAACCCTGAATGGTTGGTCCTCTACGCGTTGCTTCTTTTTCTGCCTACCGGATGAGGGGGGAGAAGGGGGAGTACGGTCTTTGGCACGAGCTTACTGAGGCTGAGCTGGCGGTCAGGAGCCAGACAAAAAACAATCGGCAGTTAACTTCCTTCTTGTCACCATATCTGCCTCTTGTTCACCTTCGGTCACTTCCTACTCAACTGCTTGCGCTTGACTTGCGTTCCCTTAAACGGGAATGTGTGCCTGCTCCCTAAGTGCCCGGGAAACCCGTTCAGCTGACTCATCTCTTATCGGGGGTGATATCTTCTACTATTATATAGCGAAGGCCGAGGTCTCGAGCTTCACCAGTGGTCAGTGAGGGGGGGAGGAAATTAGAGTGCCGTACGTCCACGTAAGACAGCAAAAGGCTATCCACCAATAGGGCTTGACTAAAAGGTTGCCAAGTCCTGTACACGGGGGTGCAACTGAGTATAAGATGCGATGCCTGGAGCCGTCCGTATGAACAAATATCTCGGATCTGAGCATAAAATTCAAATCCCTTACATGCACCACTCTAAGGTCTGGGTTGAACCTTTTCCCTTCTGCAACGAAAGAGCACGATGAATTAATACCCAGAAAAACAAAACAGTTATGAGTAAACAAAAAAAAAATGAATTAGTGTTCAGTAAAACTAACTTCGCGCGGCGAGAGTGGATAGGGGAGTTCATCGGCAAATCAATTGCCGCTTACCCGGACATACTCCCCGGCTGAGTTTCTATTAGAAACAGGCAGGCATGAAATTAGTCATACCCGCATATCCCTAACTTTTAAGTAATAGTTAGTCTTTTTGCTTCCACACAAGCTATACATGAAATTTATATCATGATGGTTCAACTGCAGACCATATATCTGACTCAACCTACTGACACAACTAACTACTCAGTAAAAATTGGGAGGAAGTTGGTCAGGACACAAACTATAGAATCTAAGGGTGTTAAGTAAAAGAGGGTCCACGAGAAACCTAACCCCACCCTCTAAAATTGCAATTAAGGGAAAGAAAGCGTTACTTGACCAAGAACGTCTATGGAAAGCAATCTCGCTCTCATGGCAATACGCCACATTCACATCCTCAGGGATGTTGAATGTCTGCCTAAAGGTGGCCAAGGATGCTTCAGTGTTTAAAAGGTGAGCAAAACCCATCCTAAACTCTAAAATTGATAGGGGAAGCTAAGACAAGAGAAGGAGAAAGAGAGACTTACTTTGGGTTCTAGGAAACAAGGGTGTTCTGAGCTAGAAGAAGAACGCACAGATGAATGCATGGCAAGGGAGGAGTGTGAAGAGCGAAAAATGCAAAAGTGAGAAAATGGTTCAAAAAGAACTGTTTATAAGAGCCAAATGGGAGGATAAAGGTCATTTAATAAATGAGGAGCGGGAAACTCTACGAATCCCCACCTCAATTGCCGTACGCACGCTGCTTCAGCACGCGAACCGTCAGAAAATCTTGACGGTTGAGCCAACAGTCAGATATGGCGCACCTTTTTTGGGCGCATTAATGGGCCTCCTAGATGTTCAGTACCTACCTGTTGAGCTCCACGGGGCGGTCTCTATATCTAGGCTTCCTTGATTCATCCCCAAGGACCGAGCACAAATCAAAAGGGGGCTAATGTTGGCATAGGACTCCCAGACTCATAGGGACCTTGGGCTTTGATCTCTAACTTTACAGTGTGGCCCACGGACCCAACCTTTTTGTCTAAAACTGGGCTATAAGCTTGCCAAGGCCATGGGCCCGGGCCTTATGACGCTACGCTCGGCCCAAAACTCGTTAAGCGAGTCATTATGATATACATTCATCAAAGTATGCCTCGGGCGGGAGTATGATTGCTCGAGAACACTGTGTCTCGGTTGTCCGGCATCGCCTTGGGAGTTACCTCTGCCGAACATCCCTTCTGAAGTGGGGAACCAGTTTTGATGCCACTCTCACCTCACCCCACTCCCAACGAAACACCCACTTTGTGATAATGACATTGGACCTCCTCTACCACTAACCTCAAGAGTAATCATAACTTTCCACTAAATATTAGGCTATAAATATAAGAAGCGAAAGAAGGAGAGGGAATTGAAAGAGTTCACAAAGAAACTGAGGGGAAAAGAAGGGGGTTAAACCAAGGGGAGCACAGTGATAATAAAAAGAGATGGGGTAAGATAACTCAGAGAGGAAGGCAGTTCCATTGGGTCTCTGCGTAAGGAATCACCCAAGGTAGGAAATTCAAAAGTCCATACTACAAGTAGATTGTGAGCTCAAGTGAGGGTTGGTCCATTGTCCTCACTTCTGGTGCGCACAAGTTGTATTAACTATTAATGAACAAAATGTACAAAAGATTAGTGGCGAATAGCAATCATCTTTGGTATCATGGTTTTCATATTTACTAAACAATTCCATCAAAACAAAATATTTACAATTTTTACAAAGGCGTTATTAATATTGTCGCTTCTTTCTATGCTTTTCAACTTCTCTCTTTTTATACCTAGGATTTTGCCAAGATTTGCAGAATTTTTCTTTTTCTTAACCCGGTTCGGCGGTTCCCCTTGATGAAGTTCTTACAATTTACTTACCAAAAAAGAATGTTTCGTAGAATCCAGTAAAATAAATAAATAAAGCCATGTAAATTTAATTCATTGGACTTTATATTTGCCCATCAAAAAAAGGAAAGTTTTGTGTGATGTTTAACCAAAGCTAGCTAACTGTGGAGCTCTTTGACATAATACAAAAGTCTACCCTCTCCATGAGATTTTTGTAGTGATTCTGACTTTGTAAGCCCTCAACCATTAGTAAAAAAATTTCTTAACAAAGGCATTTCTGGTACAGGGCATACCTCTCAGATTGTGTAGATTTAATTTAATTTAATTGAACTCTTCTCCAAAAAAAATTATAATAATAATAGAATTATATAAGTTTGTGTTGTACAAACATGTACTAAGTTCCATGTGTGTGTGTATATATATATATATATATATTTGAGAAAGAAGTTCCTTTTATTGATTATTAAGTATTTATTAAGTAGATCTTGGTTATATTAGCAAATACAAAGAGCCTTAATCTATATATATCATATATTATTATATAATAAAAGTTGGGCTGAGACATCGTGATTGTACCAAATGGTTTTACCAAATTGTAGAAATTTTTTTTTAGATTTTTAGATTTTAAAAAAATATATATAATTTTTAAGTTGATAAAAAACTTAATTCGATTACAATTCAAATTCTTTATCTTATCCATGTAATTCTTATTTTTTATGTATGACTTATAAAAAAAAGCAGCATGGATAATATAAAGGATGGATAATTTTTTAAATTTTTTACGTGTACTATTAGTATTTTATTACGTGTTCTATTAGTAAAAAAGCAGCAATCTTAATTTGATTAGGATGGTGTACTATTAGTATTCTATTTAAATTTAAAATTATAAATATTTTAGAATAAAATGCACGCAATTTTTTTTTTTTTTTGGATAGAAACATTTTTTAACAATATATAATTGATTAGAATTTCACATAGGATACGTGTTTCTTTAATTCCAAACCATCTAATAATTTCTCTAATAATTAAACTTCAATATAATTTGAAATTCTATGTCTAATAGAACTCTCCCAAGTCCTAACTTCCAAGTTTTTTGGATAAACATGCATCCTAAGTGATGAGTTTTACGTTTTTTTTATTAAAAAAAAAAAAGTTAATTGTGAGAAATTTTTTAATATATATCTGTGGAGACAGGGGCCCGGGGCCACGTATTGGGTCACAAAGAGGCTAAAGGCCCCAAGATTATGTGTTGGGCCTCGAAGAGTTGGAGGCCCATAGCGACGAGCTGAGCTCCGACTATGTCCGAGGACGTGGTGTGATCCGAGGAGGAGGAAGCGAACGTGCAAGGTCCCAGACTGTGGTTCGTTATGTCTGAGGTTGGGGAGGCAGTCCGAGGAGCGACCCCAGCACTGGGGAGGCGAGAATCCCCAAAGATACCTGAGGTAAGGCTGCCACCGCTGCATTAATTGCACTGCACCAACTCCTCTGGCCGCATTTATGTGGAGAAGATCCGTGAACAGTGCAACCTTGGTCACTGTGATTCACAACCAGCAAGAAGGGATACTCGATGGGACATGCACTCAATTGGAGAATCAGATGGACGACAAGTGTAAGGTGGAGATGGTCTAAAAGGGGCTATATAACATGAAGGAGTTCTACCCATAAGGGGGGGGGGGAGAAAAAGAGGGAGAAAAGGGAGAGGAGAGAGGAAAAACAGTAGAATTTGCCTCCTCGGACCTTTGTAAGGGAAAGTTGGCTAAGACCTAGGCTTTTTATTCATTCCTTCTGAAAGGTTTCCACCTGTGGCATTGGGTGTTTAAATCAATCTAATCCAACTTTTGTATCCCACTCTCTATAAATTTATTGTTTAAGGGCTACTTGGGCCATTTCGCCCTGTTCAGGCTGGTCCCTCAATTCGTGTCCTTACAATATCTTTTTCCTAATAATTTTATTTCTCTTATAATTCCTAAATTGATTAGAAATCTAACATCTTCACGATTGAAAATTCTCTATATATACGGTTTTTTTTAGTGTATTCTTATATATTTATATGCACAAACTTCTTCATTTACGGCTTCTTTCTTTCTCTTTCTCTTTTTTTTTAATTTAATTTTTTGGAGATAGAAACACTACTTATTGTTCTAACCAATTTTTTCTCTCCTCATTATTAATAATAAGTTTGTATCTCTCTTTTTGTTTGCAGTAGAATACTTTATTAAAACCACACTATTACATGCATATTTCTATTCTTTGTTTTTGTTTCTATGGTTTTGCTTATGAGTCATAAATGCAATTTTAAATCCATGAAATCAATTATATGAATCTCTATAAATATTTCACCTTTATGATTTGTCAAGCATCAATTATTATTTGAGTTTGTTTTGTTTGTAGTAGAATGTTTTATCAAAGCCACCATCCACACTATTAAAGGTATGTTTCTTCTCTTTTTTCTTTTTCTTTTTTTTCTATGGTTTTGTTTATAAGTCATAAAGTCAATTTTAAATCCATGAAATCTTAGTTGGTTTTGTTTGTAGTAGAATGCTTTATCAAAGCCACCATCCATATTATTACAAGTATATTTCTCTTCTTTTTTATTTTTGTGTGTGTGTTTTTTTTATTTATGGTTTTGCTTATGAGTCATTAATAGGTAATTTCAAATCCATGAAATCTAATATATAAACCTCTATAAATATTTTACCTTCTTATATAAATATTTTACCTTCATGATTTGTCCGCATCAATTATTATTTGAGTTAAACTTAAAGGTACGGAGATTTATCCTTCTATCGCTATAATATTCTTCCTTTTTATCCTACAAAATATGTACAGTTTTTTTCTTCTTCTTCTTTTGTTTGGTTTTGCATTTATGACTTATTTGAACTCATCTTCTTCTTCTTTTTTTTCTCTCTCTCTCATAGGCTTTATCTATTTATTATTTCATAATTATCAAATTTTGTATGTCCTACTACAACAAGGGTTTCATCTTTTTTATTTCTAGGTTGTATTTGAGTTATGCTTTATATGCATTATTAGATTAAATTAATTTTCCTGAATAGTATAATTTTTATGTTACTATTTCTCATTTTTATTTTTGTTGTTAGTAATATTACATGTGTGCACTACAAAAATGTCATTATAAGACAATTGATAAGTTAGAAGAGAATTATGTTTATTTTTTTGGCAAATGAAATACCTTTGGTTAAGTTTCCATAGGTTTTTAATTATTAAATTTAAGAATTTTTTTCATATAACTATGTTGTCCTATAGCTTTACACTTCTAAGAACAATAATTTATATGCAATTTATATAATCTAGATTCAAATGATTATTAATTTATTATTTCTCAATAAAATTATACTAAAAGTTTGTAACTAAAACCGTGCAACGCACGGGCATAATGCTAGTATATATAATACCAAAACTTTTGAAACTCTCACAATTTTTCACGTCAACACAATATTTAAATAAAATTATCATTTTATTTAAATTAAATTATTTTTATTTAGTCAAAACTTAACAACGAGTGAAACTCTATTTCTTTAACAAGTCCTACATAAACTCAAACTTATCACTATCATTTTTTTTAAACAAATTTATTTTTGTTTAATCCAAACTTAACAATAAGTGAAACTTTATATCTCTAACAAGTCCAACTTAAACTCAAATTTAAATAATTAAAAAAAAACAAAAATTCTGATTTTCATACTCATACGTAGTACATGATCACATCATCACGAATTTGTTTTATTGCACACTTCTCTTCACCAATATAATAAAGAATAGGAGCAATATTGCGTAGAACAATGCAAAAGGTCATATAATAAATTAAGATGTAATCAAAGTAAAAAAACAACCCACACAATTCCTTTTTGATACATATCAAAAGGAAATTACCACAATGAAATTGTAGTGTAGGGTTAAAAGGCCCAATACCAGATCTTGGGTCGTGGGCCTGTCCGAGGAGACCTATACTTCCGAGGACAACAAAATCTTGAGGAGTTTGTCCAGCCCAATTCGATTCTGAAGTGCAAGTCGCGCGGAAGAAGGACTAGTCCGAGGAGGCTTGCCCGTTCGGATTGTTAAAAGGGTGACCCGGATGAGTGCTCCAACGTCAATCCTGGCTCCCCCGGAGAACCCCCCGATTTATATGGACAAAAAGGACAGGTGGCAAAAATCAGATATTAAGCAAAAGGCTGCTGCCACCGCATTTATGATCCTGCAGCTAACATCATGGCCACATTAATAGGAAAGGACACCTAAACAGTGACTCCATCCTTTGCAGCTGCCAAATGAAGACTCCAGATGGGGGTTGATGGGACAAGTATCAAGAAAAACCCACGTAGTAGAGGAAGGGCATATAAATAGAAGGAGGAAGAAACAAAGGAGGGGGAAGGGAAAAAGGCCATCAAGAAAGGGAGAGAAAAGAGAAACATTCGCAATACTTGTGTAAGCATACTCCTCGGACTGTGCCGAGAAGAATATTGTAGCAATCAAATATCTTATCAATACAAATCTGATCATAATCATACTTGGGCTTTCAACCCATACGTGTTCAATCGAATATTCTTCAGCCCACTCTGTTTACAAATTCATTTCAAGGACATTATACACAGTCTGGGCCCCCAGCTGCTCCGTTTGTAGGCCCAATCCTAAATTTGTGTCCTTACATGTAATATATTGTAATAGGTCACCGTAATGCATGTTCTCTTTGCACGTCATCTTCTATAGTGCACGTCTCAATATTATCCTCGGTTATTATAGTTAGAACACGCTAATATTGAAAAAATAAAACCCTAAACCTAGAACAATATAACCAACTTATTCCGTTCACTCCCTTATCGTCCAAGCCTCTCTTCCTTGCAGTATCAAAATCTCTCTTAGGGTTTGTTTGTTTGGAGGTAAAATAGGATAGATGGAAAACTTTAGAGAGAAAATGGGAAGGAAAACCTTTTAGAATGTGTTTGATTGGGTGAGGAAGAAGAAAAATAAATGGTAAAGCCCAAGTGTTTTCTCTTCAGGCCCACTAAAAAGTTTCTCTCCAAAATGGAGAGAAAACTGAGAGAGGAAAGCTCATGAAATGAATTTCCAAAAATACTCTTGAAATTCACCTCCAAGTCTACAACGTATTGGCTTTTTCTTTTTTTCTTTTGATTTTTTCTTTCTGTTGTGTTGGTTTCCTCTCTTTTTTTTTTCCTTTTTTTTTTTTTCTTTTTTTTTCTTTCTCTGGTACCAACGTGTTGGCTTTGGTTTTTTTTTTTTTTTCTTTGATTTTTTCTTTCTGTTACTAACGTGTGTTGGCTTCCTCTTTTTTTTTCTTTCTCTTGTACTAACGTGTTGGTTTTTTTTTTTTTTTCCTTTGCTTGCTTTTGTCTGGACATGTTGGCTTCTTTTCTTCTTCTTCTTTTTTTCTTTTTTTTTGGACGTGTAGCTTTCTTTTCTTTTCTTTTCTTTTCTTTTCTTTTCTTTTCTTTTCTTTTTGTGCTCATATGTTTATTTTCTCATTAATTTTGGTTTTGTTTTTTAGAAAACAGTTTTGGCCCTTTTGGGTTAATTTCTTATGCTTTTTTATTTTTATTTTTTTATTGTAGTGTCCATCTATACACAATTTTTTTAAAGTATAATGTGTTACTTTTTGTTTTATTTAATAGGGACATGATGGTAAATTTAGACAAACTTTATTTTCAACCAAATAAAAAAGTTTTCCGTTCCTCCACTTTTCCACCCTCCCAACCAAACACAATTGAGGGAAACTAAAATATTTTCTATCCTCCTACTTTTCCATTCTCTCTCCATTTTCTATCCTCTCACTTTTCCATCCTCCCAACCAAACGGACTCTTAATCTCTTCTGTCCAGTTTCATTAAAGCTTTCGGTATTTGATGTTTGGTGTGCCAACCTCAATCTAAGGTATCTTTTTAATTGAAAGACCTGGAAAATTTATTAATGAAGATTGTGGTCAGTATCTCTATACTATTCTTTTTTTACTTTTTTTTTAGTATTGTGCAATAAGAGTCTTGAATTTGATCATTCGTATTATGTGTTGTGGAGTGATGGGAATTTTGAAAATATTGTTGTTAATTTATTGACTTCTAGGATCATCATTCCGTTGTTAATTCAGTGCATTCTTTTGGCATTATATTATCTCAAACCCTCTTTAAATGATTGCTCCATCAATAAACAGCTTAAGATGGAAATAGGAACAATCTTCTACCCAACTTATTCCTTCATTTCCTTTGTCTTTGGTACACCAACAATTCAGTTTTTTGTTTTTTATGTTTTCAGTTTTCAAAAAGGTTAGTTTTTGTAGCACAATTCTGTACCTTTATATTCTAAACACAAAGAATATTTTCCATATTGTGTTTTTGAAAATTCAAATTATTGTTAGAATAACTAGTGTATATTGCAGGAAAAGTAAAGTTACATTGGAAGATGATGCATAAATTGATAGGAATTCTCCTTAGGTTGCCAATATAATCGAATATAGTATTTTGGATACCCTTTGAGCAATTGCATGCATTGATGTATGATTGAGAAGTTTTTTTTATTTTTGAGGTAACTAATCTTTCACTTATATTTTTGTATTGTGTAGTCATATATTTCTCTAAGCTCTAAATCTTTTAATTTCAACCGCAATAGTCATGGATTATTTTCTCGAGTGTACCTTATCTCTCTCTCTCTCTCTCTCTCTCTCTCTCTCTTATATTTATTTGTAGTGTAGTCTCTCTTTTTTTCGATAATTTTTAGGCTTTGAATCTTCTAATTTGCTAATTTTCATGGCCTTTTGAAAGTTTAACTTCTAAATTATTGGGTTCATTTTTGTAACATCTTAAACTAGTCTCTTATCTCTTATATTTCTCTGTTGTGTAGTCATTTTTTTTTTCTAAATCTTCTTATTTTTGTTATTATTTTTGGACTTTTGGAGGTTTTGACATTGGTTTCTTTGATTTTCCACTTTTTATTTCTATTTTTTTGAGGTAACACGTATTTCTCTACATTTCTATGTAGAGTAGAGTAGTCACAATCATATATTTTTGTTTTGTTTTAATAATTTCTAAGCTTTGTATATTTAATTTCATTTATATTTTTAGGTATTTAAAAGTTTTAACATTTGAATTTTTGGGTTCATTTTTTGCAATACCTGTCAATTATAGCAATGGATTAGTCTTCTAAGGGAACTCCATCGTTCTCTTATTGGTCATATATTTTTCATTTTGTTTTGATAATTTCAGCTCTGAATTTTATAATGATACATTATACCTTTATGTAAAATTTTCATGTGCATTATATGAGATTAAAAAATATGAATTAAACTTAGTCTAACCTAATAGATTTCACTTTTCCTCATGGCATGTGTTAGTAATTGAGCCAAATTCGACATGATCCATAGGCCAAATCATAGAAGCTTATTTATTAAAACTTATTAATTAAAATATCATTTGTTTTATAATACATTATATATTTATGCAAAGTTTTCTCGTGCATTGCAGAGGTTAGCAACTAGTTATAGAGTGTTGAGAACACCTGTTTTTTTTTTTTTTTTACATATACGGATCTATCAAAATACTTATTAATATCATAATTAAACAGTTTATAATAATAATAATAATAATAATAATAATAATAAACCAAAAACATGGACCAAGCCAATGTGTATTTCTTCTGATTTGAAACCTTGCAAATAGGTTTGGGGTATCCACTTTTCTGATTTGAAATTTATATGTCGCTATCTATATTTGCTTTGAAATCAGCTCTTCCTTCTCTTTTGCAAGTTTGTTGACTCAAGCATTATCCTAAGATGTACCACTAGCCTTTTTCATTTTCTTTGTGACGTGAGTAGTGGATTCGACTTTGCCGACTTTGCAGAATTTTTCTTAATTAACCCGGTTCCCCTTATGAATTTCTTACAATTTACCTGCCAAAAAAGAAAGTTTCGTAGAACCCAGTCAAATAAATAAATAAAGCCTTGTAGATTTAATTCATTTGACTTCAAACCCTTTTTTTTTTTTATCTAAGATAGAATTATGCTCTAGTCTAATCTAAGTGTATATGTGTGAAGCTCCTTCTTAAAGATTTGAACCCCAACCCTTGTGCCCCCCTTTCCTAGTCCCCCCGCCCAACTCCACCCCACTCCATACCAAAAGCAGTAACTTATTCTTGTAGAATGACAATTACACTAAAAGTGCGTTGTAGTGACTTTAAACCTTATTTAGTCATGCATTGTGATTCAACCTAGTAACGTTGCATGATGTTTAATCTTCATCACTAGGCCAAGGCACTAATTGATTTTGGTGTAAGCAAAGTTTGAATTTCAGATCTCTTATTTAATGACAAAAAACCTTTATCAATTAAACTAATTAGATCTTACAACTCGTTAACCCTATTGAATATCAGAGAAAGACAACTTTTTGCGAGTATTTGTGAGATTCTTAAATTATGCTACGTTCTCATAAGTGAGATGACCTGTCTATTGAGTTACAAATCATTTGTACAATGGGTCATCTTATTAGAAATGTTCCCTGTACGAAAGGAAAAGATCAAAATCAAACTGTTCCATCTGATAAAATTGCATATATTATAGGACAATGAGATGCTTTGACTTTGCAATTCGTAGTATTTTAGAATCAAATTTGATACTTCAATCAAAAACTTGAAGCATCTAGAGGTGTCACTGTCCTTTCCCACTATGTCTGTGATCACCACCGTCGACTTAAGCTGCCTAAAAACAGGTTAAGTTGTGTGTAGCTTCATATTAAACATGATAAATTACCAATTATTCTAAAAACATAAATTGTTAGAAAATTTTAAATTTAATCAATTAATTCAATACTCTTCTTTCAAGTATAGGTTTAAATTGTCCTTATTTTGTGAGGCCCAACACTTGAAACTTTTTTAAATTTGATACAATAATAAATTACTAAAAGTCCAAAAGCTTCTTTTTTTCTTTTTTTCTTTTTTTTGAGAGGAAACAGTAGTAAACTTTATTAATTTAATAACACATTATACAATGGGAAAGAGAAAATAAGCATTCTCCTCAATCTCTTTTGCAGCACTAGCTAAAGCTAGAGCAACATGAATACATCATAAAGAAACAATAACAAAGGATATACTAACAAATATTCCTATATCACTTTAACAAAGAAGTTACTAAAAAAACTCATCCTATCTCACTTTATCCCTAATGAATTTTTCCTGCTGTCTCAAAGATGGGACAAAACAATGACAAATTTTGCCTTGTTGAAGTGTGTATATATATCTATCTATCTATATATATATATATATATATATATATATTAATTTAAATAGATATTTATATTATATTATATATGTATATATAATTGAACTTTTTTTTATACGCATCTTATTTATAATTTTAACTATACATATTCTATTATTATTCTTTCCTTAAACAGTCATTTCACGGACAAAATGGGCAAATGTCTTTTTTGTGCAAAAAAAGTGGCATTTTGCTCTCTTTCTCAAACTAATTAAGGAAATGTCCATCTTTTATAACTCGATTTTCTAAAAATCGAGTTAAAAAAAAATTCTGGAGCCCTATAGCAGCGTTTTAAGGAGCCTATAATGACGTTTTCAGGACCTATAGTGGCGTTTAGGAACTCGATCTCCATGAACTCGAGTTATAGGCAAATTTTTTTATTTTTTTTTTTTACCTATAACTCGAGTTCATGGAGCTCGAGTTCCAAAACGCCACTATAGGTCCTGAAAACACCATTATAGCTTGAGTTTCAAAAGAAGAGTATTTCCCTAATTAATTTGAGAAAGAGGGCAAAATGCTAGATTATTTTTTTAAAAAGGGCATAGGTCAGTTTTGTCCCTCATTTCACTCTGTTTCTCAGTATTTTTACCATCTTCCCTCCCCCCTTCTCTTTCGTCTATCTCTCATTAGTACGATAACCACCACATTAGGAACATAAAAATATTTTTACCTCAGTCCACATTACTCATAACCACCTCATTGAAATGAAAAAAATATCTCCACCTCGGTCCACATCACGTACTCCTGGCTTGTGCAAGTTTTTCTCACCCCAAAAAAGGTAGACTAAGTGGAGATGGAACACTCATAATTCGATCCTATCTAGCAACCCTTGTCTCATCCTATTACCATTCCCTACAGTCTTTATATTTTTCTTTTTCCCATTTTTTTAATCTTTTAGTTGTACTTGTATTGTGTCTTTGCACTTCGATTATCAAGATGGACTCGGCCTCTCTACCAATGGCATAAAATATGAATTTCATCTATTGTGGGAGATGACCAAGAAAGACTAAGGTCATTGCCATGAGGTGGGCTAATACACACTCCATGTGTGCTTCAACAGTTGACAGTCGAGAGACAAAAAATGATTCGTTAAACTTGAAATCAAGCCAGCACAAATAGTTGGCAGATGGATTAATAACCTATATATTATTATTTTCTTTTTTTTCATTGACATATAAACAAAGTTAATAGATCAAACTCAGAAAAGTCGCTTCAAGTTTAGGTTAATTTGAGCACACATAAAGATCAAAGTTTAATTATACCCCTTCAGCCTAAGTTGCAGAGATATGTATGCACATGAATTGTGTTCAAAATGTATACAACAAATCCAGAATCAAGCATCTGTCTAGATAAATTTATGTTAGTAAACTAAGAACTCACAAATTAAACTTCTAGTCATCAAGCTATTTGCTCCTAGGATGGAAAAAAAATGTATTAAAAGAAAGAAAGAGGAGAGAAAAACATCCTTAAAAATGAATTTTAAACATATAATTCTAATCATGTAAAGAAAATAAAAATAATAAAAATGTTCTCATGAATGTTGATTCATTAAAAATTAAAAAAATTATTGCCAGTTTTACTATAAAAGAAAATTACAAACTAACATAACAATAATTGTTAATGATGTCACATCAATATATAACAAATAAAAATAAATTTGTTATAATTATTTTTGTCTTGTTCTTAAAAATAAACATATCTATAGAGTCTATATAATAAAATTTAAAATATCCCAACATCACTTTTATATAATTTTGCCGTCTTTTTTCCAATAACTACACCAACTACTAATGTCCTTTACTTTCCATCAAAGTGCGATAATTTTCTATATATTTACAAATTGAACAAAACCAGACAATCGCAAAGGTAATCTAACTTAAGATTACAATCATTTTGAGAGAAAAAAAAAAAAAAAACACTATGTGACCAATGTGATGAACATATCATCTAATGCTAGGTACTTTTAAACAGATATTTAGGTCTCACCAACACCCACCTAATAATACCAACCCATCAATTGGAGTAATCTCGGCGTGCACTTTATTTTTTATGACCTTTCTAAATGGATGAGGTTAGGTTTTCATGATAAAAAGTGTGGCATTTTCTTAATTGCTCTCTCTCTCTCTCTCTCTCTCTCTCACATAAACTATTAAAGAATCCAATAAAGTTTTTGTTCTTAAAAGAAGATAGATTGCTTACGAATCTACCATTTAAATTTAATTATTTATTTATTTTTTTGGTAAGAATCTACCATTTTGATAAAAGGAAAGAATATTCTACAAAGAAAGGAATAATTAGTCTCATATATCTTATAAGCATTTTTTTTTTCTTGAAAAATGCAATAGATACAAATTTTTTTACAAAAATTTTTACAAACTGCTGATATGGTAAGTAAATATTGGTAAATAAAAAAAATGATGTTATTAGTGGATTCAAATAAAAATAAATAAAAAATTTACCACAACAATAAATTATAAAAATATTGTAAAATAGTTTGCGACGAAATCATTACTCTTTTTTCTTTTTTGTAATGGGATAAGCACATTTTCGATTTCAGAGTCTCATATTTGGACACACGATTTTATGCAAACGATACTTATTCCCTCAAATAAACGGTGCAAATATTATTATGCATCTTGAATTCTTGATTTGATTTGTCTAATAATATTAGCTGTACCCTCAGAAAAGGGAAGAGATGTTGGGTAGCATGTATCAAAGACATCATTGGATGGCATTTTGGTAGGCAAAGTGCCAAAGTCCCCAATAAAACAATCTCACAAATTACAACTGTAAATTGGGGTTAAGAAGTAATAATTTATATATTATTTTACTTGGAAATCAAAACTATGTAGGCCAATCTCCTAGCAAACTCCTTGATTAGCGACCATTTGGATTTTTGACCACACTTTTAGGTACATGTATGATTTAATTTGCCAATATTTAACTCCTAAAAAAGATTAACTTGATAATTATAAAATAATAGGTTTCTATTTTTGATAATGTTCTATGTGGGTGCATTGATTCCCAAAAGTAGAGATGGGAGGTTAGGCATAAAGCTGGTGGATAAGGATAATGACCAATTTAATCCATAGCCGCAAAGCAAATTAATAATGCGAGATACGTAATATTTTTTTACTATTTTTTCATACCGTAGTGAGGCGATAAGTTGTTATTGATTTTTATATGAGCCCACTACTAGCACCACTTCATTGTTTCTCATTCATAACTTACCACATTCCAACGGTTCTAAAAAAAGTATTTTAATATATCTAAACTGTTACAATATTCACATATGAGCCGTATGGTTAACTAAGCGATAAAGTCCAACATTAAATACTATCGACAAAAATGAGTAGTTAGATTGATTAATAGAGAATACAATTAGATCCAAATCTCTTTTCTTTTCTTCTTCTTTTTTTTTTAGAAGAAATCAGATCCAAATCTAATCGCTTAAGTTTTGGGTCAATTGGCATCTCTAACCACAGCCAAAGACTTAATATGCTATCTGAAATCTGAATCTTATTAGAAATAAATTGGAGTGGAATCTAAAGAATAGCCAATTATTTTTTAGTAGCTATTCCAAATTCCTCAGCAAAAATAATAAACAAATAAATGCAAAAGGACTGGCTATTCTATATGCAAATATGCTGCTGGTGCTGCCTATGAATTGACCAAGTACTGTCTCCCAAGATAGAAAAATATTCTACAGCAAAAAAGATATTGTGTGTGAGAATTTTTTTTTTTTTCTCATCTGTTTCACAAAAGGAATTTATGTTTCTCAATAAATGCACATACATGATGATGAGTTGTTATCAACTACTTGCAACTTTTTTTTTCTTTTATACTCACGGGATATATCCTATAAGAGATCCGCAGCCGTTTCATCATCTTTTTCTTTTTTTACTTTTTATGATATGTTGTCTTTTTTGATAGATGCCAGAAGCTGTTCTGATTATCAAGTTTGTTGTATTCTTAATTCTTTGCCATATAAATGTTTATTAAAAAAAAAAATCCAAAGTTTCAGAGATATGCATTTTTTTTCCTGGCCACAACTTGAGCCTGATTTGATGATATTAAGCATCGCCAATGTTGTCTGACACCCAAAATCCATTCATGATAGTTGCTACCCCCAGGATTGTGTTATTACTTTTTTTTTCTTTGAACAAAATATAGGATTCTTTGCATAGCTAGTAAGATAATATTACTTTTTTTAGGGGAAAAAGATAATATTACTTAGAAGATAAATAATCACTTCAATTTTTTTAGATTTTAGATTATTTATGGATCCAGTTAATAGATGCTCTTAGAGCATTAGTTAATGAACTATTTTTATAAAAGTTTTAATACCACTTTTATTAAGAAAAAATATATATATCAAAAAATCATTTTTTTTTTTCCATACAAACTTTTTTAAAATGATTTAACAACAAATACTCTCTTTTTTTAGAATCAACAACAAATACTCTTAGAGTAACCGTTAACAAAATTCATTATTTATTTCTGTCAAACTTCAAATTCATTTTACCTTTTTTTTTATATACAAGATAGATATTTTACTCTAGTTTAATCTAAGTGTATATATGTGTAAAGCTCCCCTCCTGAAGACTTAAACTCCGACTCTTACCCCTCACACTCCACATGCGCTTATATTTGTGTAGTGACCTTCAAAGTTATTTTATCTTGTTAACTCTCAAACTCATTCATGAATATAATTAGAATAAGATTCGATAGAGTCAGATTGAATTTTTGATGAGTTGAGTTAAATTAAGACTCAATTAAGATGTAAATGAATTTAATTGAGTTTAATCTAATTGTCAATAAGACAATAACCAAATACATAGAGAGCATTCCAAAATAAAGAATTAAATATGAGAGAGAGAGAGAGAGAGAGAGAGAGAGAGAGGACAAAAGGCCTCCAAGGAGCTATGGTTGTTTGTGTGGAAGGAACACAGACACGTGAAAGTACCTTTGCTACTGTTGTTTGCTCAAAAGCTAGTTTAGATTTTATGCCTCAGATGACTATGAGACTGAAAATGCATTAAAATACAATTTTGGCTAAGAAAGAGAAAGAAGGGAATGCCTAGAATCGAATGAAGTCGAATATTGAGGCATATGTACCAAGATTCCTGTCATGTCCAAATATATGACAATGATAATGATTCACTAGTTGGATCCCACCAATTTTGCTTTACTTCCATAATTGGAAATCCCAATAGGATGCTGAGAAAACATTTCGATTTTTGTCATTTTTTTTTTTTTTAGTTTTAACACCATCCTCTAGATCTATTGAACTTATTCGGTACAATGTATTGTAGTCTCCACTCATAGGAGTCATACCTAACTTATTATACTCTCTAATTGTATCAAATTCGAACCAAGTCTATAAAAAATGTTCAAATTCTCGTAAAAAAAATTCTAAAATTTTGGGCTTAACAAAGCTCAGCTTTATTATCAAAAACAAACTCAAGCTTAATATTAAATCCTTGAGATAAAGCTTAAACATAATCCATATTTTCCCAAGAACTTGGTACATAGAGCACATGCACAGAAAAAAAGAGAGAAAAAGTCTACACAATTATCAATCACTTTTAAAATTGAATGTCTCTCGCTTATATTTTTAAACTTCAAATAATTAGAGATTTTAAGAAAAACTTGGATGGCGCTAATACAAGAAATTATAAAAAGAAAAAAAGAAGAAGAAATTTCAAGGAAGAGATTTACCTTCTATCGCCGGTAGTAGATGAAGACTGTGAAGTGTGAACGGCTTGAAACAAATGAGATGAGATTAAAGAAAGGGGCTTCAAGCAAATAAGGAGAGAGAGAGAGAGAGAGAGAGAGAGAGACGTATGTTCTTTGAGAGTAATAAACTAAACTAAGACTAAAAGAGAGAAGACACAAGGTTTCTTAAAGAAGATTAGTGTGTAGACTAAGACGTTTGAGAGTGTAGAGTCAGTGAAACAAAATGCAAGGGTGGCAGTTAGGGTGAGCGGTCCCAAGTGGGAAACATGTATTATATTTTAAGTCTATTTTTTCATGCCCATATCAAGCTTATTTTCAAGCTTAGAAACAAGCTTAAGCTTGGCTTGTTTTGCATCAAGCCCTATGTTCACAAGCCTGTTTGTGGACGACTTTTTTATTATTTTTGGACTCAACTTGTTTAATAAATAGGTCTAAAGTAAAGGTCAAATTTGACTTATTTACAAATAAACAAACATTAACCAGCTTTTTACATTCAGTTGTCTTAAAAACCCTTCTATGAGATGCTTGTTGGACCAATTCATGAGCCTTACTTATGGTCCTCAAAAGTAGACAAATAAATTGTAATATTATATATTTCACACACTATAGTCCCATTGTGCCAGTGCCACCAAGTACCATATTTGTTTGGCATTGACAACAAAAGCTTTTTCCAAAGATGAAATTGAGTACCCTTGGCAAATTGAATACTGGACCTCAACCTTTCAATCAGATTCAACCATTGAAGAAATTGACTCGACAGTTAATCCACAACACTTTCCTGGTCAGCTTTTTTCCATTCGTGTCCTTTTTCTTCTTCTTTTTTTCTCTTTCTGATATCATAAAGAAACCACAGTTACATACCTCTATTGTGCAATATCATTACAAGATCAGAATATATTCATAGAACTTTTGGTAGCCAGAGATGCTAGTGAGATGCTAGTGATCTAGCTTTCAGTCTCTACAAATCTTTGATGGTCCTTCACTATTGATGACATTTGTCATGGCACCACCTTTGCTTACTTTCCAACTGTCTTCCATCTCTCTGCTTCTACAACGAAGCAGAACGTCATAAAGAGACCAGTTATTTTCTTTCAAGATGCCAAGAAACACTTTCGAATTTTGATGCTTTATTTTGCCATTAGTGCGAGTCTCAATTAGTGTACTAGTGTATTTACATAAAGTTAACAAAATTATAATTGTACCTAAAAATATGAAAAATTCTAAAGTATTCTTGGAATATGAAAAAATTGTGCTCCCTCTTTTCACATTCATGATAGACCCCATTGTAAACGTGAAAAGAGAGAGTATCATTCTCCGTGCTTATGGCCTATTTGAATTGAGGGGGAGTAGAATAAAATAAATTTAGCCCAAAATTAGCTTATTTTGAGTCAACTCTGTTCTACTCCCATCCACTCTCTCTCCTTCCTTCCTCGATCCAAATGGACTCTAAATGTGAAAAGAATGAGCATCTTTTCTCTATATTTCAGGTGTACCTAAGAATTACTTTAAGAATATAGATGATAGTTAAAAAAAAAAAAAAAAAAACAGTACAAACAAGTAAGCTAACAAACTAACCCAAAAAATAAAAGGCTAATCTAAAAGCTAAGAGTCAAGTATAATATGAAACTTTTTTTTTTTTGAAATAATATAGACAAAAGACATAACAAATGGAGAAGGAATGTATGGAAAGACAAGACTTACAACACTATCGCTTACAAAAAAGTCTAACCTTTATAAGTATAGAGAAATGATATGTCCACAACATTTTCACAACAAATCCTAATTGGCAAGTTGTTACTGGTTGTTATTATTGGGGCAAGAAAGTAATCTTAGTGTTAAGTTCAAATTTAAACTAATAACAACTAACCACCTATGATTTGTTGTGAAAATGTTATGAAAAATGTTGTGGACGTAGTAGCTCTCATAAGTATAATACGAAACTTGAAACATATGATAGTACAGGTGTTTATTAAATAGATATCTTAAGGGATTCAAAAAAAGATATCTATTTTTATTATACTTATATAAAAGTTCAAGACCATGAAAAGAGAGGAATGTGCCGGGTAACAAGAAAAAGAATTACACGTTTTAGAGTTCTTTCAAAAAATTGATCTATCAAATTGATAGGAGAAAATTCAAGGTTGAAACAGTTACTAGAAGTAGAACTACGAAGAAAATCTTGATTAAGTTCATGTATTTACTCTTAAGTTAAATGATTTCCATACTTAAAACCCATTAAAAGTTGGTTGATAAGGAAGATCACTATGATCAAAGATCAGGTTGCACAGCCAAGAGACCTTTTGCTACCCGATGTTACGTTAAAACAATATCAAATTATCAAGCACCTGTTACGTTTAACTTTCCATTATTCCACAAAACCGTTGTTCCAACAAATTATGTCAAAACAAGACAAGTTTGTAAAGGTTACTTCTTTGAACACACATCAAGGCTTATGCCCATATCATTCATTAAAACAAGAGTCACTGAAGTGTGAAACTGTGAATAGGAACACTACTATACTCAAAAAGGAAGAATTTGAACTGAAAGGGTATAGACTACAATCCATCAAACACTGAAATTCACAATTCACAAAAAGTAAAATTCACTCGATATGACCTGCCACATGAAACTAAATCCATTTTTTGCTTCTCGAATATACTTTTAAGCATTTAACTTCAAATTATTTCTTTTAAGACAATCTTGACATGTAGGCTTCCATAGTATAGTTGCTCAATAGTATGCTTTCCGAGGATTGTTCTGAAAGAAGAGAACAAAAAGGCAACACAAAGAACTCATTTGTAAATATAACCATAGGAGATCTATTTAATAAACACATTCAACGCTAGGATTCAAGGTAATACCAGAGGGTTAGGCCTGTAACGATAACCAAGCATCATCCGCTTCTTGTACTGCTCATATATGTCATCCTCAGGAGTCACATCCCCAGGATTGTGAGCACCCACCCCCAAGTTGTCTATCTTGACATTACCTGCCATGATTGGATCTGCAATACCACTTTTGGAGCTCCCCAGACCTTCACCTGAAATTCACATAAAGGTAACTAAGTTTCTCACCAAATACACAGCATCTTGGAAAAAAAAAATTTTTGGATCGTGAATCAGATTTTAAGACACGTATGTGTTTATTTGTCTCTATGTGAAAATGTGTCTGCACGCCTCTACATGTGGTGTGTGTGTGTGATAGAGAGAGAGAGGCACCTTCTTTCCAACCCATTTTAGACAAAAGTCTATGTCCCACATTATCAGCCTGGATTTTTGCTCTTTCTGCAGCCTCTTTGGCAGCTTTCTGTGCAGCTGCATCATTACAAGCAGCCAAGAATTTCTCAAGCTCTTCTTGTGGGATGTAATCACCCATGTGATGCCCTTTTTTAGAAGAAGCCGCTGTGACCCAACAATTGGAAAGAGGACAAAGATGTTCATGGTGAGCACAAAATCAAAAATAAAACAGAGGGGAAGCCCAAAGTTGCAGATAAAAATAGTTGGTCAATGAAGGCTCAAATAAAAACGCCTTCAAGGAAGCCAAAGAAAATTTGCTCTTACTGAGCAAATCGGGACCTTGAAGAGAAGCTGGTGGTGGCATTTCATCTTTTGATTGTTTAGGTTGTTTAAATTTCTCTTCCTGTGCAGCCTTCTTCATGTAAAACTCCATCATTGCTATGGGATCTGCACCTGTCGGTGCACTAGCTTCACCTACAAACAAAAAAACATGCAATCATAAACACATGTATATCAAACAAGTATTCAATACCAATCAATCAAAAGCACTTATACTTCATAATTTGGGAGGCATCCAAACAAAACATGATAATAAACAAGCAAAATACCAAGTATAAATCTGTAAGGTACTGCTGACACACATGATATCCTGTTTAAAAATTTGAGTTAAGCATTCTAACACATTCCTAAACACTCGGATAAAATCTTCACTCTCATCAGAACACCAAAAAATATGCTCCTCATCCATTATAACAAAGTTCTTACCAGTGTATTAAAAATAAACTAGGGATTATCCTCCAATATTTCATAAAATAATCTGGTTCTATTAGTCCTTTTTTCATTTTTGTGAATCACCATTGAATTCTTCTTCTGAAACAGAAAACATATCTTAGGCTTTTCCAAGAAGTAATGGAGCAAGTCACTTACTCCATTTTCAATGGGAACTGTGGGACGTCTTTCAGAATCCAGTCATAGGGTATGTGCAAGAGAGAATAAACACAGGAGATCCTTTGAGAAAACAATAACCCTATGTTTGGATAGAGGGACATGAGGGGGGGCGGAGTGGAGAGGAGAGGGGAGGGGAGGTGGCTCTCCCTCCGTTCCAAACATACTGTAAGGAAAAGATGGAATGGTCATCATGATGACCTTGTAGGGCTCCTCTTTGGTTGAATCAATTAAGAATCATTATAGCCAATCACACTCATATACTGTACTGTGTTAATATATATACCTTTTGAGCCTATAATACCCATTGCTGCACCTTCAGTTTTTCCATATCCCCACTCTTAACGCTAAATATAGGATATCTATGTTCTCCTATTAAAAATATTTCTAGGATATTTTCTTATGCAACTATTCTTTGTAATAATGTATCCTTTGATCAAAGTAAAAACAAATTCATGCCAACTGCAACTAAGAATGAGATCAGTAGCTAAAATCAGCCGTATATAGAAGAGCTTGACCCTAATTAAGCACAGCACCAACTGAAAATGTTGGAAGAAAAACTGAAAGTAGAAGTTGAATGCATTTCCCATGAAAAGCCAAGAGGAAATATTTATATATCATTACCGTATCTTCCTGCTGATGCTGTTTGAACTCTTGGATCCTCAGTGGCTGCGTATAAAGCAGAGGCAGGGGTTTGATAGTTCGGATGCTGATGAGAAGACCTTTGAGAACCACTGTTGGATTTAGAAGCTGAAGTACTTGTACCACCTACACACTCAAGCACCAAAATTACAACTTAGGCTGGAAGGCAGTAAAAATAAATAATGATATTATAAAAACACTAAATTATAAATAAATATTGAGAGAGGAATGTGGCAATACCATGAAAAGTAGACAAACAAATAAATAAATGATTCTTCCCTTAAGATCATAACCCAT
The DNA here is from genome assembly GCA_033629205.1 of Lithocarpus polystachyus. Classification (NCBI taxonomy): domain Eukaryota; kingdom Viridiplantae; phylum Streptophyta; class Magnoliopsida; order Fagales; family Fagaceae; genus Lithocarpus; species Lithocarpus polystachyus. The sequence continues at coordinate 5,436,763 of CM066165.1, forward strand.
ATGTCTATAGAAAACCAAATAAAAAGTGCATCTGAAATCTAGATACCAGGAATTGTACTGATGGACCACTACTACTACTTTGATTGTACAATGTGCAGAAGGCCCAAAAACATACAAGTCAAAAAAATTTTGTTTTAGCAAAATCTCCAGGACTCAAACGCCATGTATTATTAAATTTATTTCAAGCTATCTATGCTAGCAATTTTTCTTCAAATCTCCTGATTTTAATCATCAAATCCAAATGCAACCTAGCTGAAAATTCTATACCCAAGAACCACCAAAACCATTTCATCAAGATTCAACTACTAACCACTGTGAGATGATTGGGATTCACTTGTCTGTGAAAGAGCCTTTTCCTCTTCAGCGAGCTGATATTCATAATATTTGTAATCTGCGCAACTTTCATCAAATAGAAATCTGTAGAAGAATATATAACACCACGCATTAGAAATTTCTTAATGTATCTGTGGGGAGGGAGCATTGCCAACGCCAAAAAGTTGAAAATTAAATAACCCCCTGTATAAATGACAAAATTATATAATATGACCTAATAGAATTGGGAAAACAGCCATGCAAAGGACCTCAACAGAGACAACAGAGAGCATAAACTAATAAATAACCCATAATAAGCTTCAATTGTCATTAAGGAACTCACTTAAAAGGAGTATCTCCAGGATTCTTTTGACGTGTAACATGCTCAAATTGCCTTCCATGTTTTGCCACAAAACTTGCTAATTTGTCAGCAACTTTCTTCACTGTAGGATCACTTGGAGAAGGTGGTGCTGCATATCACTTACAAACTGATTAATACCGAGAGCATGAACAAGGTTATGCAAATTACTCTTGTAGCAGGCTTGCCACATATTCCAAATCTTTCATTGAACATCTCTTTCCACCAATGTTGATAGGTATTTAAGGTATAAGCTGCAGTCATGAGACAAGAAATATTCAAGAATGTTTTGTCCTCTTCATCCATACCACTTCAAGAGTAGAGACATACACCCATATCATTTCCTCGATAAAAGTGTACCCAATGAAAAGGATGAAGTTTATTTACAAGAATAACTATAAATGTAAAAGACCAAAGGATCAAAAAGTTTTGAAAAGGCCAAGCACAAGACCTGCAATTTTGAAGATGGTTAACCAAAAAGAGAAAAGAAACTACTTTGATTGGCGGAGGAAAGGGAAGGAGTAAACTTTAGTTTGCCTCTACCTATAAAACATTTCCTAGGAATTCAAAAGAGCATGAAGAGAATCAAATATGAGTTGACATAGAAACACCTCAGCAAAACCCTACTTATTCTTCCTCCAACTTCCCCTACTTTACCCCTCCCCCACCCCCAAAAAAAGTCATAAAAATACAAACAAAATCAATTCTCTTCCATTTCCCTACTTTCACTCTTTCTAAAATTTTGTAAGGTGGCCACTGCTTATCAAACTTTAATTTCCTCAAGAACCACGAATGGACCATAAAGTGCCTTAAAATCGGTAAACAACGCAAAATGAACCTTCTACTGGAGAGGAGTACCAACTTCAGACGAAAAAACAATGTAATCACAGTAGTTGAGAAATGACAACCAAAAGTATAAGGAAAATGGTACTGAGAATGCTTTTCCATCCGTCATAGCTTTATATCATATGACAAATGGAAAAATCAAGATGCAATGTTAACATCATGAAAAAGATGGCCACTTGAAAGTTCAGGAAAAAAAGTAAGTTCCATAACAAAGCCAACAACTTATCAAAACAAATAACAAACTAATAAAAGGGAAAGAGAAAGAAAAGATAACATAAATTCACATGGCAGCTACTTTGACAAATTCAATACTTAAAAATTAAGACTGTAGAAATATTGAAGTTAAGACTTGTCCAAAAAGAAGAAGAAGAAGAAGAAGAAAGAAAAAATGAATTTAGCAGATGGATCTATTTTGTACTCATGCTATGGAATGATACAGAAAAGATTTGCATCATCCCTTCATAAAATGAAGTTTAAAAAACATGTGCAATTCTAGAACTATAAAAAAGGCTATTCAAACAAAAAACTAACAACAAATAGTGGCAATATTTTCCTAATTCTGTTCCTCAGTAAATCAAAATACCAAAAGATCTGCAGACCTTCTATAGCAACCTAACAAAATAAAATAATTATTATGTATTCGGTAATTACCAACATCCACTTGTCTGGATGAATGTTCGGAAGCATCTGAGTGATCTAACTTTAGTCGTTTCGTTGGTGCATCGGCTGAAACTTTACCAGCATCTGTTTCATCTTCATCCTCATCTGCTAGCTTAACAGGAGGCGCCACAATCTTTGACTTTTGTTTCAAGCTGAAAGCAAGTTTTCCACCTGAAGAAGCTTGGGGTTTCTTCTGTGTATCATTGTTCTTATCCACACTTGTTCTATTAATGGTAGAATTAGCCGTCAATGACCCTGATTTAATTTTGATCGGTTTAGACTCCTCTAGTTTGGCACTCTTCTCCTTTTCCTTCTCTTGTTGAAGCTGTTTGAACCTCTCCATGAATGAACCATCATTAACAAAGAGACTAGGAGGTACTCCTTTGTCCATTGGCAAAGAACCAAGTATGCCTAGGATGTGTACAGCAGGTAAACTGTTCGACAAACAAGCTTCCAAGCTATTTAGAAAATGAACTGGAACTTTAGCTCCAGTCTTTCTAATTTGTGAACGTGAAACAGTTCTTAATCAACTAATGATAGCATATGCCAACAAGGAAAAATAAATAAATAATTCAAATGAAAAGGTGCAATGTATGGTTAACCAACAATAAAAACCAATCACCCACAAACACCAAAATCACAACATTGAGAGCAGTGGAGTGCAATTCTTTTTTATTTTCTTTTTAAATACAAGATTTAAATTAACAATCCAAAAAATTCAACCAAAAAAAAATACATAGTTGCATGTTATATGTGAAAGTTAAAAGAAATAAACAGGTTCTGATAGCCTATGTACTAAACAATTTTCCATAAAATACAAATCATAACTAGTTAACTACAATAAAATTGTCCCATATAACCTATAAAAAAGAAACAAAACCAACTTCCAAGTTACAAACAACCATAATATAATACTCAGATTGAAGCTGACTCATGCATAGCAACTGTAAAAATGGGGAACAGAGATGGCGACTACAATGCACATTATGTACTACTCCCTTTCCATCTATTGCCATCTAAGGCCCACAATAAGCAGATTGCATAAAGCCAAGAGCCTTGTAGGTGTAGCTCAATTGACGCATCCTGGTATTTCCAAAAAAGATGTCCAGGGTTCCCTCACCCCCAATTAATGAATAGTCAGATAGCATAAAAACACAGTTCTAATACCGTCCAACTTATCCAAAACTAATGCCCAAGCAATACAGGGAAAATTGCACATTATGCACCATTGCAAAACCTTTAGAATTCAAATTCAGATTGCTGGAGATTAACCCCATATTCCATTTATCCAAAACTATATATTTCCTATTCTGTACAATTTTAGCTCTAAATATAGAACAAATATCTCCAACATCTCAAAAAATAAAAAAAAATCCCTAAATCTAGGAAAAAGAAAAGCTTTTACTTTCATTCAAAAATACACCATTCAATCGTATTAAAATTTAATCTTTTTATGCTTCAAATTTGTTTGAATACCCTAAACAACAAAACTTTCATACAATTTCTGCACCAGATTCAGCTGAATAGAATTCCAAGCATTTCAATCATTCAAACACAAACCCTATCGACCCCAAAAACCCAATAACAACTCGTCAAATTTAACAATACCTAATCACTAACCACAAACACCGATTAATTTCATTACTTTTTCATAACCCAATATTCAAAATCCCTGAAAAGCTCGTAATCAATAAAAGTACATGCAAATCGAAGCCCAAAATCCAAACCCTAACAAACACAATACACCTCCAATGAAAACCAAATCAAAGTGCCACAACAAACGCAAAAACGAAACGATTTCGATCAAAATTGACTTACTTTAATCCGAAGACGTTCGGTTTGAAAATCGATTCGATCTCAGATCGCTAACCGATCGGATTCAATTTACGAAAATTTTCTCGTTTGCCCTAATTTCGGATTTTGGGAATGGAATTTTTTTTAGAAGCTAGAGGAGAATAAAGCACGACCGGCTTATTTATAGGGTCGGTAAAAGCGCGGTGTAGATTCACGGTTTTATATTTATTGATGCCTTTTTTGACGGTTAAAGTATATTATACTTATAAAAAAAAATTTAAAAAGCTTTTTTTTTTTTTTTTTTGCAAATTAAAGAAGTCTAGTGAATGAGTGATACAATATATCTTTTATAATTTTTTGATATATATTGAGGTAGTATATTTTGATTAGTGTATAATAAAATTTTTGTTAATAATGAACCCATGGAAAATAATAAATCTTTTATACTATAATACTATTTAAGGAGTTTCTCATGTTTTCTTTTTTATTTGAAATAAAGTTTCCCATGATTTCTATACTACTATTTAAGGGACTTTTTCTGCTTGAAAATTTCATTTTTTTGTTCAAAAATGCCTCTACATATCTATGTTTAAGTAGAGACAAAATTAAAGGACAATTCGGTATAAATACAACTCTAATTCCTACAAAAACATTGTCTAAAAAATAAGGTCACTCTCCTATTAATTTTCAAATTGCTTTATCCACTTATAAATTATATATAAAAAATAAAGACACAGACTTTTTTTTTTGTTATAAAATAAGACCATTAAACCCAAAAAAAAACCTCATCGCACGCACAAAGCGCATGTGACGAGGCTAGTAAAGATTTAATGTAAATTATCCTTAACAAAAATAACAAAAAATAAAGCACTTTAAGTGTATTGCATTTTTTTTTTCTTTTTTCTTCTTTTTTTCTTTTAATCTGCAAATTAAACAAGTCTGATGAATGAGTGATACAATACATATTTATAATTTTTTGATATATATGGAGTAGTATATTTTGATTAGTGTATAATAAAATTTGTGTTAATAGTGAACCCAAGGAAAATAATAAATCTTTGATTTCAATTTATCACATTTCATTAGTGTGTGTGTGTGTATATATATATATGTATATACACACACACACACACACAACTTATCACATTAGTAAGTTATGAACATTTTTTAATGTCTTTTTTATTTCAAAATCATCGTTAATTACAAATGTGACTGAGTAGTTAAAGTTTACATTAATAATTACCTTGCTGATTATAAAAAATAATAATAATAGTCGCTGTGCACTTTCCTCTTTTAAAATAGTTGGCTAGCATTTGATTATAATTTTCTTCAATTCAAAAGGTAAAAGGTTTTGATTTTACAATCTCTTGGAAAACCAATATCAAGTTGAGGAGGAAGTATACCCTTATACTGATGTATGAGTCCTCACCCTCATAGCTGAGTGAGACCCACCAACTACGAGGGAGATGACACATATACCCTTAACAGGGTATATTTTTCCCAAGTTGAGGCATGTCAAATTAAGAAGGTTTTCGAGCTCATTGTCGAGAACCATCAACAATAAAACCACCACCTTCATCATAGACCACCATCAATCCACCCCCGAAGTAGAAACACCTTCAACCACCACACAAAAACATATACAACCACCGATAACTATCAATAGACTCTCTTAAGACCCTCACACTAGTGAACTTACTATCCTTGTTCATGTGTGTTAATGTCACTTGTCAAGTTTGCTAATGCTAGATGCCACCTCATGTGCAAAAACTCATGTTTTACAACACTCTTGTGCCTCTTCACAACCAAAACCCTATAATGCTCCACAAGGAACTCTTTTGGGGCCGCTAAGGTTAATGTGGGTCAATTGGAGAGTGGATTTTTTTTTTTCTAGGTTGACGTAGGTTTAATAGGGAAATCAAATTAGTGTAATCTGGATTTTGTGTCTTGAATTGTAAATGTGTAATGAATAAAGAAATAAGAAACATATAATATTAATAATAATGAAATAAAAATGAGTAGAAAGGCTAATGTAGGTTTACATGAATGGTGGATTAATTAAAATAGAATAAGTGGAGTTTGTAGGTTAGATTTAACAACAACCCTATTAAGCTTGATGATAAATTTCTTATTGGATGAAAAATATTTTCAATGGAGAGAAGTTAGGACCCATTTGGTATATGTGTTTAAACACATATTTTCAATTTTTAAATAACATTACATGTATTTCCACATATTTTTTCACTACACATATTTTCAAAAAATACAAACAATGTTATTAAAACAATATTACCAAACGGACCCTATTAAATATTTGTGATAAAGCCCCTTCCTCAATAAAAAAAAAAAAAAAAAAAAAAACCATATAAATAAAGCTATTTGTCTATCTTATTAAAAATAAAATAAAATTGAGGACTAACCAAACAATAAAAAAATTATAGGACTTAAGACTTCAGTTCCGAACTATACATTACACAAGAAGAACACGAGGATAATAGAATGAGAGCAGCAAGAAGTAGAGGAAGAAAGGAACTCAAACAAAGCTAGCTATAGCTAAACATGGACACAGCAAATCTCCTAAAACCGCTAAATCATATAACCCCATTTCATTTTCTCTCCAGAGCTCTTCCCTTTCGCTCTTTGCACTTTGCCCACTTCAAACTCAAACTCAAGCACAAGCACTTCCACCTCTCTCTCTCCTCCCCTACCTTCTGCTCTCTCTGTAATCTCTCTCTCTCTCTCATTTTTTCTATATATATGTGCACCCATGTATGTTTATATGTATGTATATTTGTATATACTGTTGTTGATTAAATTGGGTGTTGTACTATATGTGTTGTTATGATGGTGCAGCGGAGAGAGGAAATGGGAGTTCTTTGCCTTGTGGGGTTGGTGAGGCAGTGAGCCAGATTTCAACAAGAAAGCTTCTTCAAGTTGTATTGGTTTCACCTCAGGTACCCAGATGGAGTTGCCAATGGGCACATGTTAAAAGGATTATAAATATTCAATTTTTGAGCTTTAAAGTACTTGTCAATAATTCCTTAGTTTATACACTCAAATTTCATTGTGGCTGTGTGTGTGCTTTTCTTCATATTTGTGCATAATTTGAATTTACATTTTGAAAAATGTATAAGAACATGGTTTAGTAAAGTATGAAAAGTACCTTATGTCATTAGGACATTCGTTAACAAAAGTAGTATAAAAAATTTACTGTGAGAAGAGGAAAATAGTGCATTAATGTGTTTTAAGGGATGCCGTGGTTATAAAAGTTTTTAAGCCTTGAAGAGATGAGTAAAATGTGCTCGCTGCTCAGAAGATTAGTCTATTAGCTGCTGTGTGTGCTGGTTCGTCTAGCCAGATTTTGTAATTGCTGGCAGTGTTTGCTAGAGTTTGTGATATTTTAGAAGTTTTGTTTTGGTTCATTTGTTCTGCAGTCTGAGTACTACTCACACTGCTTTGTATTGAGTCATTTGACTCTGGATTTTGTACTGTATTTCTTTTGATCAATAGTATTTCTGATTCATCAAAAAAAAAAAAAAAGTCTTAAAAAGCTACATCTTTACTTTTATGTTATTTATATATAATGTATTTGTGATACCCTGAATTGAATTGTATTGTATGAGTCTATGTTGTGTGTGTGTGTATTGAGTCCTGCATCAAACATATAATGGGTCAATCTAGGCTATATAAGTAATTACGGGGTGTTCCAACAGTAGTCCTTTAAGCCTTTTAGGCATATAGAACAAATGCTTAGCTAGCAAATCCTAAGGTTGTGACAATACTTATTGAAGGATAGTATAAGTTATAGTAGCACTAAAAGTATCTAATTGTCAAATAAGAGGTTTGTATTTATTCTGTTTTAGTTGAGTACATAGTTTGTATGACCCTTTTTTTATGCGATCTTATTGGGTACCCATGATGAAGTTTTCCTCTGCAGAAGTTTGGGCATATTCAGGTTATGTTGTGCTTTTATGGGTGAATTGAGTAGAAAGACAACTGTTTTTATTATTAAAAAAAAAAGTTTGTGGTATTGTTGCATATTTATTAGTGTATTATGTATTCAAACATAAAAAGTATCAAATTTATAGGGAGTACAGGAAATTGCAAATGTTTTGGATAGTGAAGTACAGTTCTTTAAGTGGTAAACTGGTAATAATAGTTTCGCATGAGGTGCCAAATATAAGTTCTAGTAGCACTAAATGTTCCAAATTATTAATGAATCATCTTGTACTTATCTTTGTTTCACTCAAGTGTAGGCTGTGGGAGAAGAAAAAAGGATTTTTGCAGAATAATCTTTAGACAAGTTTAAGAATGGGTGTGAAGTCAAGAACAATATTTTAACCAGGATTTTTTTTTAAATAAAAAAAAAAAAGTTATCAATTGAACAGGATTTGAAGAGTTTGTGATTGTAGTAAACTAATCATTGGAGTATAACTGTATAAGCAGTACTTTACATGGGATAATCAGGTTCAAATTTTTTAGCTGCATTGGATGCTATTGGTGGCTGATGACTTGATATTTTTTGTTGTAAAATTGTTAGAGTGAAAATGAAGGTGTATTGATAGTAATGCCTAGTTCTTAGTTTGAATTTTCAGTATTTACTGTGCATTAATTTGTATCCGTTGTGTCAAAGATAATTAGTGATTTCACGTCTATAGGTGGTGCCGTGTTGAGTTTGTTAATTACTCCCAAGTGAGTTAACAAGTATATCTGTACATGGGAGTTTAATATATAGTACCATACTACTTAAATTTTTTGTTTAGATAATTAAAGTTTGGAAGACCATGGTGTGTCACTTTTCCTTCTTCTCATTAATTTCTCCAAATCGTGGAGAACAATATTTTGGGTATTCCAGACTTTGGTGACTCCAAAATCATAATTTCTCAATGTTTTCTTTTGGGTTGCAGACAACCTCATTTTCTGGCTGGTACTGAGATTTCTACTGTCATTGGCAGATTCCTGGAAACACAGGTTGTATTGCCAGAACATGTGCTGCATCAGCTGTTGGACTACACCTAGTTGGGGTAGATACTGCCAGTTTGAGTTCCATTATTATTTTTGTTTGTATAAGCAGGAAGATTAAATTGTTTTATACTGCCCCTTCATAATAAAAGTTGCTACTGACTCTTGTTGAACATGCTTCTTTTCTTCTTCAGCCATTAGGATTTCAGGTGGATGATGCAAAGCTAAAGCGTGCAGGGTTGGATTATTGGCCGTATCCAAAAGTATCTGTTCTATTTGTTGTTTCTTCTATGAATTTTCTTTACTTGAGCTAACCTTTCTGTCACATATAAAAATTTACTTGTAGCATTTTAAATAACTGATATTGGTATGCGAACCAAAAGCATAACCATTTTTTTCTGCCTTGAGGTTATAAAATAGTACTGAGCTAATTTTTTCACAACCTGGAAAGTTACTTTTTCTAGGAAGGATATGCTTGCCTTGCACTCTTGCCTTTCATACCAACTTGAGATTCAATAGTTTGAACTTGTTTGATTGACAGGATTTACTCATGGCTTGTTGCAGAACAATTTTTTTTACAACAGCTTTACATAATATTTTATATCATCAAGTCCTAATACTTACTGTTTTCAACAACTAACTCTCAACATTAGATATGTGGTTGTTAAAGTTCATGACTCATGGATGGAGTTTCAAGACTATTTCAGGCAACAGGTTCTTTTTTTTATTTTTAAATTCCTAAAATGAGATTCAGCAACCTTTCTCTAGCTTTCTGCTTTATGATACAGGATGGGGAAAAGCGGTTGCTTGCGTTCACCAAAAGAGGAACAGCAATTCATTCGGTAAGTTGCCAACTTTCCTTTTTCTATTTTGCTCTATACCTATATGTGTTTGTAATGTGCATTGTGTCACTCCATTATTCTAAGATTTATTTATGATGTGAAAGCTTGAATACCTCAGTTAGAGTCCCTGAATGGCATGTTGATTTTCTCATAGAGACCTGACTTGAACTATGAACTATTTGTATGTGTTGATCACTGGTTAACTGACATTGGGGTTATGGATCTTAGGTTTAATGAAACCGAATAGAAATATAAATGCCAATGGTTGTTGGACCAAATAGCATTCCTTCTTTTTTCATAAAAAAGTGGTGGAAGTCTAGTTCATGGGCTTCAGCCCACTATAGCATGAGTTGGATTTGCCTATCAAACATAAAAGGTACAGTCATAAATGAAAAAGGCATGCAATGTAAATGAATAGGGGGGTGTGTAAACTGTAAATTACAATTATAAGTTTGAAAAAACCGTAACTATAATGCATGTTACATGTTGATATTTAATCAATGCAATAGTGAGAGTGAGGAGATACAAAATGCCAAGACATTTAGAGCTCATTCAAGGAAGAAACTAGAAATCTTAAGTAACTAAGGCAAGTTGAGGACCCTGAGGTTATAGACTTATAGCTTGCATTTTTTCTATCAACCTTGGTGCCAAGACAGCTATCTATAAAAGGGTTTCCCACTTGCTTAGGGGCATCAACAGCCAATAGTACAGAAACAATTGCCTGTAGAAGCCACTGGTGGCCCAAGTTTAGGAGTTAATGCATGGAGATTGACATGTCTTTCATAGCTGGCTTCTGAACTTTGGAGAAATGAGTGAGATGTGGTATCATCATGAGGACACTTTCTTTGTATTACCATGTAGTTTTCTGAAATGTAGTGAAACTAGTACAGACCTTGACCTTTCTCTCTATTATCATGTCATTCTCTATATGATTTTCTTAATCAATCACGTGAAAATGATTTACCATGAATTTATAGCCTGTACTTTCATTCCTCATAATTTCGATGATGCATGAGCCACTTCTCTATATTTAGTACTCGGCAGAATTTGCAAGATAATTCATGTTACTTCAATATCTTTCAAAATAGCACACCGTTAAAAGTATATAAACATGTTCAGGGGACATTTTAATGATCTAATCATTATGTAGGTTTTTTGTTTAGATTTCTTTTATCTTATTGGAAATTTGCATGATACAGTTTAGTAACTCGGGTTACATCATTCAGCTTCATATTAAATGGAATGTCTTTAGATTTGAACATCATCAATTCTATTTTTGCAGGACTTTTCATATAGAAGAGGTGATTATCTCATATTTGGCTCAGAAACTAGTGGCCTACCTCCTGAAGCTCTGCTGGACTGCAAAAGTGAAACCTTTGGCGGGGGTACTATTCGGATTCCAATGGTTGAAACCTACGTTAGATGTCTAAATCTCTCTGTAAGTGTTGGCATCGCCTTGTATGAAGCTTCCAGACAGCTAAACTATGAACAACTTCAAATCCCATCCGAAAATTGTATGGATACAGAACAATCTCAATCATTTATTACTGAGGATATATTTGCTTAATTCAATGGTAGCAGGTTTCATAGTTTATTGGAACCTTGAACTTCATCCAATGGAGATTTCATTTTTGGAAGAAGTATAGACTTTAGACTGCAGTGTTCATTCATTCATAGACAGGACAAGATTATTATAGGACTATTTGACCCTTCTGAGTTTTATTGTGATTGTATGACATTTAAAATCCTGAAAGATATCTTGCAGAATGAGGGTCTTTTGTTGTTGACAATTAACTCATTAAAAACATGATTGGGAAATAGGGAATGGAATTGAGTGTTTGCTAGCCTACAGAAAGAGGGTGAAGAATGTTATTCCATTAATCAAATGCCTGTTAATGGGTTGGTATTTGGTTTGACCTTCCATCTATTTCCAACAGTCCTAAACAACCAGCTTTACTGAGTTGGGGACCCAAGTTATTTGGCCCAAAAAGAGTTATTGGGCCAGTTTAGATTCATGCATGAGCTCATTCATCTCTTACTAGAACCAAAACAGAAAACACACACACAAACATATTAAAAGAGCAGGAAGTCCATCAAAAGCTCTGTTTCCTAATGTTGTTGTTGTTGTTGTTGTTTTTTTTTTTTTTTTTTTTGAGACATTTAGGATTCAAATCTCTTCACCCCTAACTCTCAAATTATCGAAAAATGAGCAATAAGTCGTTAAGATGACATATTGTGATTGGTATATAATAAAAATAATATTTGTGATAGTGGATTATTTAAAAAGTGATGTTACATGAGTGATTTGGACATCTTAGTAAAATGTGAAAAGTTGAGAAAGAATATTGTGCACTAATTATTTGTCTTTTGACTCAGCACGCACTATTGACCTTTTTTGAGTTGTAGTGACATTGCTTGAGGCTTGAGAGTGGGACCTTTCAAGTCAACCCCAATTAGCTTCTTTTTTTTTTTGAACCCCCCAATTGCCTATTTAGCTAAGGGTTACCTTTCTCTTTTTATAAGATAAGGTTTTCAGTTTAATATATCAAATTAAAAAAAATATATACAACAAGAAGAAGACAATTATCTTTTGTGTGATCGATTAGAATAATTGTTTGGTGATAAATATTAAAATAATAGTAATCCTTCATGTGTCTGCAAAGCTAAACTATTGTCAATCTTGTATTAAAACTTGCAAAGATTTGTTGATATTCGTCGTACACCTAACTACTAATTGAGTCCACCGACATGTAAAGTTTCATCTATTTAATTCTTAGTATTTTTTTTTTTTTTGCTGAATATTTAATTATTAGTAATTAAATTTTTTAGAACAAGTCTATTTTAATATTGATAGAAAAAAAAAAGAAAAAAAAAAAGGAAAACAAGGACACCGAGCACATGAGAGGTTTTGTCGTTTTGACTCATCCACGTGAGGACTGTGAATGATGTATATAACAAAAGTCCCATATTTTCTTATTAAAAACATATCTTTTTTTTTTTTTTTTTTTTTTTACTATTTGAACAGTAAACAGTAACATTTAACTTTTACCTATACATTTTTTTAAATACATCTTCCAACAGATTTTTTATCATCTTTCTATTCTATTTAAATATTATTTCCTTTTTCATTATTTATTCATTTTTTTAACAACTATATTTTTTAATGAGAAATATTAAGTCTGTAACATTTTTCGCAATACTTTTACAATAAATTTTATGTGAAAAGTTGTTACTAGTTCTAATTTGAACCCACAATTGAAATTATTTTTTTACTCACCAATATTAACTAATAACAATCTGTTACATAAAATTTGTTATGAAAATATTCTAAAAATATTGTGGTAGCATTTCTCAATTAAGATTTTTTATTCTTTATATTATTTTCCATTTCTTTTATTTCATTTCATCCATACGTTTTTTTTTTCTTGTTTTTTTCCTCCACACACGTTGTCCTATCTCTATCCCCCCCCCCCTCTTTTATTTTCATTTTCTCCCTCATTCAAGAATACTCCAGCAGCTCCCATTCTCTCTCTCTCTCTCTCTCTCTCTCTCTCTCTCTCTCTCTCTCTCTCTCTCTCTCTCTCTCTCTCTCTCTCTCTCTCTCCTTGATTCCAGAACATTTACTAGCTCTCTTTGCGATAAGAAAAGAAAGAAAAGAGGTATAAAGAGAAAGAACAAGAGAGATGGGTCACTGTGCTGTCACTCATCTTCGTCCCCAATGCAGTCCAAATGGGTCAGATGGCTTCTATCTTCTGTCTTTTTATTTTTATTTTTATTTTTTATTGTTATGATTTGATTAATTTTAAAATTGAGTTTTTGAGTTTGTATTCTGATTATGCTTGAGTTTAGAGATGTTTGAGAGAAAGATTGTTGTATTTATAGCTGTGAGAGGAGAGAGAGAAAGAAATTTATTTTATTTTATTTTATTGAGATGCATGAATTTTTTAAGTATAAAAATTCATTTGGAGTTGCTACAGTATTCTCTGTATCTAGAGAAGCAATGTAGCTACTTCAAAAAATATTTGGAAAAATTTTACATTTAGAGAATCTGTTGGAGTGTGAACAGTACGGTTTTCTCTCCAAAAAATAGATATATGGTACCGTTTGGATCACGACCACGTCCATGTCCACGTGTTTTGCGTTTCAGTTTTTTTTTTTTTTTTTTTTGGGATCAATGCCTGGTGCCCATGAACAGTGCAAATAGGTAAATGAATAGTGTTTTTGGTGTGAACAGTCTTTCAAAAATTTATTTTTTTATTGTTTTCAATTTTCAGTTTTCAACAAAATAAGCAACATCCAAACGCATCTGACTATCTATTGGAGATGCTCTAAAGCATCATCATTACTTAAATGTTAGTGACCCTTTATTTTTGGATTTTTTTATATAGTTTATTAAAATGATAAATTGTGATTCGTGTAATATACTATTATTTTTATCGGACTCATAATTGTTACCATTTTTATTATATATTAATAACTACAACATATCACCTCGACAATTTTTTTTTCTTTTTAAAAGCAAAAATTCTAGAGAACAAAGGCCCATATTTTTCTTGAAAATTATTTTCAAGAAGCTAATAAAAGAATAGTAACACTTTTGGCTATGATAATTATAACTAGTATATTTTGTCATTTTTCCAGCCTAAAACTATGTCGTTTTGACCAAGAATCTAAAAACTAACCCTAAAAACTGGTGGTATCTATGTTTAAACACATAATTTTAATTTTTAAACAACATTATTCCTATTTTTATACAAATTTTACCCACACGTGATTCTAAAAAATACAGACAAGTTAATAAAAGAATGTTACCAAAGGCCCTGAAGTCCTAACTCCTAAACACTGTATCTCACACTCTCATCTCACGCCTCAATCCTCAGCTCAAGCTCTCTGCCTCTCTGCCTCACTCTCACGGTCTCAAGCTCTCTGCCTCACTCAACTTAAGCTCACTCTCTCTGAATATCGCTCACTCTCACGGTCTCACCTCACGCACGTCTCTGAATTTTTTTTTTTTCCGATCTCAAGCCTAAGGTTCGGTTTTTATGTGAAATTCTATGTTTTTGTGGTTGATTTGTTATTGGGTTTGCTTTGTTTTTTTATTTATTTATTTTTGTGCTTAGAAATATTTTGGTGGTGTTTTAGTATTGTGCTTGGGGTTTCAATTCAACACAGCCATGCCTCGCTACTACTGCGATTACTGTGACACCTATTTGACTCACGATTCTGTAAGTCTCTCTCTCTCTCTCTCTCTCTTAAATTGTTTGGTGCATTTGGATTATATGTATGTCTGTTTAAGGATTTATGTCAATATTGAACCAAATCATGCAAATGCAATGACTCCTCATATGTTTGGTATTGTTTGTTAATAAGAGTGTGGTTTTTCTTGTACACGATGTCTTTTACTAGGAGCTGATGGGTTTATCTTTGTGAACTTGACCGAGGTCTTAGATTGAAGTTGATTCGTTATTCTTATTGTTATTTACGTGGGAGCTCAATTTGGTGAGTCTTGTGTTGTGGGCATCTTCTGGGTTCTTATGATTTTCAAAATGCTAAAAATGCACTTTACACACTCTTTAAGTTTGTGGTAGCTTTTAGGTCGGTGTCTCAAAGCTTGCAATTTTCACCCTCGAATATTATAATGACGTCAATGTGCTCCTACTGTTATGGTCCGTCGTTTTTTCGCCATTAACCTTCCTGAAAATGATGTTGTTTTTTGTGTTGGTTAATTGCAAGATTCTAATGGATGTTGACAGAAAGGGCACATTGACATTATTGTAATACTCCAGAGTGTAAATTAAAAGTTTTCATAGTCAAGGGGCCGATTTAGAAACAACCTCAAACTTAAGATGTTGTAAATACTATTTTAGGATTTTTAAATATTAAGGATACAATATTGCTTAGAGTCTGACTCTGGACCTTGGTGTGATGGCAAGTGTCCTCCATTCAAACAATACATTGAGGGTTCAAGTCCGGGAATTAGTTCCTTAAAAGTTGTTGGTATGACTGCTTACTAACCACCTCTCTCAGTTCAAGATCCCGCAGAAAGAGGAGCTTGTGCAATGGGTACAAAGTTTTTAAAGGGTAGAAGAACACTTCACTGTTGTTCATTGCCTTGTTTATTTTTTATTTTTATGTTTTTAGTGTTTCTCTTATGTATTCTCTGTGTTCTTGGATTTGTGTGTTTGTTTAATAAAATTTTATGTTATTCATAAAAAGTGTTAACTATGAAAATCTGCATGGTTTACCAGTATCTACTATCTATGTCCTTTGAAGTTTGAAATTTGTTAATGTGCCTTCTCCTGTATATCATAGTTACAGCTCCTAGAAATTGACATAATGAATGTTTTTATATTGCTGATGATATTGTCTTTCTATCTCAGCCATCTGTGAGAAAGCAGCACAATGCAGGTTACAAACATAAGGTACTTCACATCTCTCTCTCTCTTTCTCTTAATTATATTTATATGCTAATTATTTTAATAAATATAGGCAAATGTTAGGTCATACTATCAGCAATTTGAGGAGGCACAAACCCAAAACTTCATTGACCAAAGGATTAAGGAACATCTTGGGCAAACTGCAGCATTCCAGCAGGTTGGTGCTGCTTACAATCAACATCTAATGGTTCAGAGGCCCCGCCTTCCTGTTCTACCTACACCTGTCATGCCAATGCCTGGTAGCACACAGTTACCTGGAAGTTCACCATTAATCCCAGGGATTAGACCTCCTGTTTTGCCAAGACCCCTTGGTGCTCCAGGTAAAATGAAACACATTTTGCATTTATCCTTGTGTTGGCACATTTTGCATGCAGATTTTCATATTTTGAATTGTTTGGCTTCATCTGTGCCTGCTATCTTTCTTTGACTTGGTGCATTGCTTTTGCCACTGCTAGTTGATATTATTGTGCACATCTGTTTTCTTTCTTTTGTTATTTGCGTGAACTAGTGAGGAAATCACTGAATTGGGATGCTATTGCTCCTTCCCATGAGCAAACCTTTTTAAACTGGTTAGGACTGGGTGCCACTATCCCAGCCCTGATCCAGCCAGGATCTGTTGGTCATGTCCCCTTCCAAACTTTTTGCTGCTGTATGCTATCCATCTTTAATTAGGCTCCCAATATTTAGCAATCAAATGGTGGATAGACAAGAACATTGGCAGATTATTATGATTTGTGTCTGCATGTTTACTATATTAAAAAATTATCACTATGTTTCATCAATCAAATGGTTCTACCCTAAACTCCTTTGTCAGACACATGGAATATAAATTTGATGCTAGTTCTCTTCCAGGTTTATATTTAATTTGTGATCTTGGTACACAATGTTTGATCCATGTGCAAGACATGCAATGCAAACTTTTCTTTGTCCATAAGCATGTAACAACGTGTTATGTTAAATAATTCTCTTGGGTTTGGCAGGTTATATGCCTTCTCCGGCGATGGCACCTATGATGGCTCCACCTGGTGCTCCTTCCTTACCTGCTCAATTAAATCCTATTCCAAGGCCTCCTGGTAGTGTAGCCACAACAGTTCCTGGAAGCACAGCAGCACCCACCTCTTCCAACGGTGCACCACCTATGGTCACACCACCATTGTATCAAGCCAATCCAGTGGCATCAACAGGTGGAGGCTATGATAGTCTCAATGCCAACACTCAAGCTCCTGAGGCTAATCATTAGCCTTGATCTTCTGGTTGGTTTATTTCCATATCTAATATCTTAAGAAACTGAAATATATATTGTTTCTAACTTACAATAGGTGGGACTCTAAGGCAGTTTTAAATAAATTCCCCACATTGTTATTTTCTTTTATCAACTCTTGTGACTATTGAAAACTAATATAGATTCTATTGTATATCCTTAATATAATTGAAGAAAATTACATAAATCCTCCTTGTCTTTAATTTGTTTTTTTTTTGATAAGTACATCTGTTTGATGCTCCAAGTATCATACCCTGTATTTATGATGGTGACATTAGTGATAATGCTCTTGTCACAGGCAAACGAAGCAAGCCAAGAAATTCTTGTGGTTCAACTCCTATGTTGGGATTTCCATCATTTGGTCCAGTGATTTTCAGTTCTCACCGTGTAATGTGGATTAAGAGCTTGTCACCTGATGCTGAACATAATGAATA
Organism: Lithocarpus polystachyus; assembly: GCA_033629205.1. NCBI lineage: Eukaryota > Viridiplantae > Streptophyta > Magnoliopsida > Fagales > Fagaceae > Lithocarpus > Lithocarpus polystachyus. The sequence continues at coordinate 5,454,669 of CM066165.1, forward strand.
GTTGTGCATTCTCATTTTTGTAAGAATCATGTCATAGATGCATATCTAGTTGTTGCCACTGGAAAAGAACCGTTTACAGAGAGTTATTATCTACTTTGACATGCTCTTATGCTGTAGCAGCAATTATTGCTTGAAATATGTATTCAGAAATGTCACCATTTCGCAAGCAAGTGCTGGTTGCAAGGAAAAGACATAATTTTTGGCCAATCCGTATTGTAATTTTAGCTTGGAACCAATGCTGCTTTTGTTGCCTGTGATGTCACTAAAGAGTCTGACATATCCAACGCTGTTGATTTTACCATCTCTAAGTACAACCAACTTGAGATCATGTACAACAATGCAGGGGTGCCCTGCAAAACTCCCCCACGCATTGTGGACCATGATCTGGCAGTTTTTGATAAAATCATGGACATACGTGTGAGGAGTCATGGCTGGGATCAAACATGCATCACCTGTGATTATCCTTTTAGTGTTTATTGTTATGTATCTTTTTTTCTCATATCATTTTATTTAACATTTAAATTCAGCCACATCCACCATAAAAAAAAAAACCTTTGACATGCCACAAATATAACTATATCTATAACTATTTAAGCCATTTATGATATCTATTTCTTATTAATAACTATAAAATTTACAACTTGCAAGGGAATATACAAAGTAAAAAATAATAAATGAAGGAAGAAAAAAAGAAATGAAATCAAACGTCAATTAATAACTGTTATTTGGAAAATAAAAATGTGGTAAAGAGGAGTAAAAAATAAAATAGAAATGGCTATACATAGGATATTAAAAACTTTATAGTGCAATAAAATCAACAAATAAATATAATAATACAAAATTTAAACTTAAAACTAATCAAACTCTAACTAGGGAAATTATATATATATATATATATATATATATATAATCATAATCTTCATACACCATGACTTAAAAAAAATTATTAAATAGTTCTACCTTTCATTTAATGTCTATTTTATATAAATCATCAACCAATAAATATATGATAATGGTAAAAACTGTTATAGATAAGATTATGAAAAATATGATAAGCATTTTTTTTTAAAATCTTTATAAAGTCTAGGGACTAAAATAGTATTTTATTTAAAAAATCATCACGCGTAACGCGTAGGTTTGCGACTAGTCTATATATATATTAAAAACCGAAACCTCTAAAATTCTCACAATTTTCCACATCATCATTTTAATTTATAATTTTTTTTAATTTTTAAAACTAAATAGTGAGAGAGTCCTAACAGGAGTCTCTCTCCCTCTTTTTTTCTCATCATTTTAATTTATAAAAAATTTTAATTTGTTAAACTAAATAGTGAGAGAGTCCTAATAGGAGTCTCTTTCTTTTTTCCTTAATCCTAATAGGAGTCTTTTTTTTTTCACGTGAGTTTTTTTTTTTTAACCTAAAGTGAGCCCTTAAAAAAAAAAAACTAACATGAGGTCTAATTTAAAAAAAAAATTTATTTTTTAATCCTAATTCTAATGTAAGTCTTTCAAAAAGTTAAAATTTTCAGTTTTATATTATATATAGATAATAACAATAATGTGGCAAGTTCTAAGAATACGATAATGCAATTTGTAGATCTACTATCAAGATAATATATATTAGATTGGTAGTGGATAGTAGATATAATTGCAGTTGAATATTATGTAAAGTTATTACTATAGAATAGCCCACGTCAAAATGTGTTATGTGAAACCAATGATATGAAAGAAAAAATTTTTTTTTCTAAATTATTATATTAAAGAAATTAGTTATTTTTATTCATTTTCAAATTATACATTTTTAAAATTTAAGTCATATACCTTTAAGTAAAATAAGTACTTTTAATTTTTATTTAATTATCTCATACATCGCACCGGTTAGCTCCTAGTTACTTAAAAATCTCAAAACACACCCAACATTGTTTGGCACCTAAACCCAGTTCAGTTTTCAATCCAAAAACTCACCTTTTTGTGGGACCCACTCACAGGCCATTGCGTAGTGCACACTAAACATTTACCTGTGCGGATTACTTTTCTTTTGTCTCCTTCTCTTTTATTTTCATCCTGGGTCTTATTTCCTTCAGCCAAAAAAACCCCAAATGCGCCGAACCTAGCACCTCATCTCCTCCATCCTCGCCCAACTGCGTTGAAGCCATGGACCCTTCCTACATCATCTTCCTCCTTCCTTGTACCTGAAACCGAACCCACCAAGTACCTCTACACCTCCTTCCTCCATCGTCAGCCTTGAAACTGAACCCAGTTGTGCTGCTCCTTGAAATTAGATCGGCGGTAGCATTCACATCAAGAGGAATCTGACGGCTCTAAAGGAAAATTACCAAGACTAGTTTTGATAATTTTGGAGGCCAAGAAGGTATTCAAGTAATTTTAAAGGTATTTAGTTTATATTGAAATAAATGGGTTAGATTAGTAATAGATAATTAATTTATATAAACAATTCATAAATAAATACATTGGTAATTACACTCCCTACCGACTATTTGCCACCCTTTTCACATGGTCTTCTCACATTGTCTTCGTTGGAATCATGGTATATTGGTAATTTTTTACGCATGGTCTTCGTTGGAATCATTGTATTTTGGTAATTTTTTACGGTGGAAGACCAACTTTTTGACCTGATCTTCATTTGGAATCATTGTATATTGGTTATTTGTTATGGCCATTAGCTGGCTTACTAACAACGACCTTAACTTTAGCGTCAATGATATGCAAAAGGGAAACATTTTGCTCCGCACCGCACTGCTTTTTCTTTGCAAAGGCCCAATCACTGACATGCTGCTTCTTGTTATTTTCTTTGCTCCGCACCGCACGGCTTTTTCTTTGCAAAGGTCCAATCACTAACATGTTGCTTCTTGTTACACATGGTGTTCGTTGGAATCATTGTATATTGATAATTTTTTATGGTGGAAGACCAACTTTTTGACTTGTCTTCATTTGGAATTATTGGTGATTTGTTATTGGCTGGCTTACTAACAACTACCTTAACTTTAGCGTCAATGATATGCAAAAGGGAAACACTTTGCTCCGCACCGCACGGCTTTTTCTTTGCAAAGGCCCAACACTAACCATGTTGCTTCTTAGTATTTTCCTATGCATGATAACGAGTCTTCTAAGAAAATATAAGGAAAACTGATAATATTAATACTTCCACTTTAAAACTTGATTCTTCTTCACAGCACTATTACCTTCACCAACACATTGGAGCACTTCAAGCCCATCCTCTAGCTTTCGTCTCGATCTTCTAAGTTCCTTTTCCACTCTACAAAGAAATGGCCGAAGGAATGCTCCCTTGCGTTGCACAAAAAATTATTGATGAATTGGGCTCTTGGGCTTTCAAAGAGGTCGCATCGCTTTGGAATGTCGAAGCTGAACTTGAAAACATCAAGAACACTGTTTCCACTATTCAAGCTGTACTTCGGGATGCAGCAGAGCAGCAGCGCCATAGCCATCAAGTCAAGGACTGGCTCGAAAAGCTCAAGGACGCAGTTTATGAAGCAGATGACTTGTTCGGTGAGTTCTACAGTGAAGCTTTACGACAAGGAGGGATGAGTGGGAATATTACTAAAAAGGTACGCAATTTCCTTTCAACTTCAAACCCACTTGTTTTACGTCAAGAGATGAGTGGTAAAATAAATGCGATGAAGCAGAAACTAAATGCAATAGCGGAAGATAGGAAACTGTTTCACTTGAAAGAATACCATGTAGAGCCACCTGTGAGTATGGATAGGGAAGAGACCCACTCATTTGTACTTGATGAAAAAGTAATTGGGAGAGAAGATGATAAGGAGGCCATCATAAAACTGTTATTGGAGCCTAATGATGAAGAGAATGTTTCAATTATTTCTATAGTGGGGATTGGTGGGTTAGGAAAAACCACACTTGCTCAATTTGTATACAATGACAAGAACATCAAAGAACATTTTGAACTAAAAATGTGGATATGTATATCTGATATCTTTGATGTAAAAATGATTATTCAAAAAATAATATCGGCTACTGATATGGAGCCTGTAGACCATAGCATGGATAAATTACAAGATCAACTTCGTAAAATAATTAATCAAAAGAAGTACTTACTTGTCTTGGATGATGTGTGGAATGAGGATCCTCACAAATGGGATAGTTTGAAAGATCTTTTAGTGGGTGGCGCTAAGGAAAGTAAAATTGTATTAACTACACGTGCGAAATTGGTAGCAGAGATTACATGCTCAGCTTCAATATACACTCTTAAAGGTCTCAATGAAGGACAGTCTTGGTTGTTATTCAAGCAAATATCATTTAGAAAAGGGCAAGGGCAAGGGACCAATAATCCTAGACTAGACGAAATTGGAAGGGAAATTGTGCGCAAATGTCAAGGGATACCCCTTGCCATAAAGTCTATAGGAAATGTATTGCGCTTGGAGAAAACAGAGCATAAATGGTCATATGTCAACAATAATATACTAGAAAGTGCAACTCAACAAAAAAATGACATTTTTCCAATTTTAAAGCTGAGTTATGATTATCTTCCATCATATTTAAAAAGTTGTTTTGCTTTTTGTTCCTTGTTTCCTAAAGATTATGAGATCGATAAGGTGACACTCACTCAACTATGGATGGCGCAAGGTTTTATCCGACCATCAAACAAAAACCAAGAATTAGAAGATGTTGCAGATGAGTATTTCAAGGATTTGCTTCGGAGGTCCTTCTTTGAAGAAGTGACAGATATATGGGGAAAATTAAAATACAAGATGCATGATTCAATTCATGATCTTGCACAATTAGTTGCAGGGGCAGAGTGCACAATAATTACTAGGGATGGAAACAATTTTGACGAAAATACTCGTCATGTGTCACTTCCATTTTATATTGACTCATCTTTTATTGAAACTTCAGGTTTGCTAGTTAGAGCAGAGAAGTTACGTACATGTCTTCCAACATCTAGCAACCATTATAATGCGGGGAAAATAGACGAATCAATATTGAATAAACTTATTTTGAGTTGTAGAAGATTGCGTACATTGGATTTATGTGGAGTGCGTATTGAGAGAGTGCCAGATTCTATTGAAAAGTTAATACATCTTACTTACCTTGATTTTTCTGGGAATGATGATATTAAAACTCTCCCTAATGCTATTTCTAGACTTTGGAAATTGCAAACACTAAAAGTCAATGGTTGTTGGAATCTTAAAGAATTACCTAGAGACATTAGATTTTTGGTTGGCCTCAGGCATCTTGAGAATATCAATTGTAGTGGTTTGAGTCATATGCCTGATGGATTAGGGCAAATGACATGCCTTCAAACGTTATCATTATTTGTTGTGAGAGACAATCAAGCTTCTACCTCTGGGCCCATTTGTAGTGGGCTAGACGAATTGAATTCGCTAAACTCCCTGAGAGGAGAATTAAAAATCTCAAATTTGAGATTTTTTGAAGACGTTTATTCAGAATCCAATGCTGCCAATTTAAGGGCAAAACAATATCTTGACCGGTTGACATTATCATGGGCTGCAAACGATTCTTATTTTTGTTCGGATGGCGACAACGATAGTGACGAGAAGTTATTAGAAGGCCTCCAACCACACCAAAATCTTAAATTTTTGTCTGTGGATGGGTATGGGGGTGTGAGATTTTCAAGTTGGCTTTCTTTTCTCACAAATCTGGTTGATTTATCTGTATGGAGTTGTAAGAGATGTCAACAACTTCCACGATTGTCTCAACTCCACTCTCTGGAACGTCTATCGCTTGAATATATGGAAGTTTTGGAGTATATATCAGATGGTGATATAAATGAGGAGGTTCCTACTTCATCCTTCTTCCCATCGCTAAAGTCAATTTATATTGACAGCTGCCCTAATCTGAAGGGATGGTGGAGGAGCACATCAACAACAGATCACCAACAACATCCGCATCACCGGTCACTGCCTTCATTCCATCATCTCTCTGATTTATATATTCGGTATTGCCCTAATCTGACTTCCCTGCCTCCATTTCCGTATCTTGAAGAAAGTCTACATTTGGAAGAAGTCAGTTTGAAAGCTTTACAACAGACAATAGCAATGAATTTGTCCTCTCCTTTCTGCAAATTAAAGTTTATGACTTTAATTTCTATAAAGGATGCAGAGGCTCTACCAGATGAGTGGATGTCAAACCTGATTTCTCTCAAGAAACTATACATATCTGGAGGCCCTAAGCTGAAATCTCTATCTCTAGCCGTGCCCCATCTCACCTCACTCGAGAGCTTGGTGATTCGTCATTGTGAGCTGTTTGATTCGATTAGTGACATGGGTGATGAAGGCATCGAATGGCAACATCTTAAATGCCTCAGTTCTCTGTGTTACGAAAGCGTTCCAAATTTGAAGTCTATTCCTTCCGGGCTTCAACAGGCTACTGCTCTGCGAAAGCTTGAGATTTCTAATTGTCCCAATTTGACGATTTTCCCAGAGCTCACCTCAGTTGTATACCTTGAAATTTCAAACTGCTCCAACGTAACATCAATTCCCGATGGGATTAGTAATCTCACGTCCCTTGAAGAACTTCGCATTTCCAATTGTCCAAATCTCATATCACAACCTGATGGGATGCGTTCTCTCAAGTCTTTACAAAAGCTAACAATTGCACGATGTCTTGACTTAGAGAAAAGATGTGAAAAGGGAATTGGGGAAGACTGGTTCAAAATCGCTCACGTCCCTGTTATCAAAATTTGGAATTTGTCCTCTTCAGCCCTCTCAGCCTCGACCATACCACTCGCCCCATAACCTATGGTATGTCTTCTGCAATAGCTGAGCTTGGTAGCTCTTCACTTTTTACTTTTCTTTTTTTTCTTTTTTTTTTTTAAATTCTTAATTATCTTATATAATTTATGTTTGGTTGCTGAGAAAACATAGTAAATTTTTGGGAATTCTATTCTTTATGTTTTGTTGATTTCCAAAAAATAAAGAAATTTTTAATTATCTTTTTTTTTTTGGTGGATTTCCGAAATATTAGAACAATAAATATACTCAACCATGGTGTATAATTGTATTGGGTTCACTTTAGTGAAACTTTTATGTTTTTCACATTTTCTAACAATGAAAAATCCAAGATTGATTTGAAAGAAACCAAACTGTTGGACATTGTTTAAAAGTTTTGCTTTTGGTTATTTTTTCAACAAGAAAGATTTGGCCAACCCCAGTATCATCCATGAACAAGTGCTCTTTCCAGTTGTTCACTCTTTTTTCTTTTTTCTTTTTTCTTCATTTTTCTTTTTTGGAATGCAACTCTCTTTCTTAGTTTATTGGGTTTTAATTTAAGCCTTTTGCAAAAACAGATTTGTTATTTTGATTCATGCGATGAGGAGTCAAGGATTCCATGTTATAAATGGCCATACTAAGAGTTTTGTTAAGAATGTTAGTTTGTGATACTCCATTTTGTTGTGAAGACCACCTTTATAAGAAAAAAAAATTTTCTTTAAAAAATTAAAGCTCTACGAGATTTGCATTGCATTTCTAGGACATCAATAGTGATGCACTGAAATGCCTTTTGTTCTTTCAACAGATTCAATGAGACTAATCATCGAGTGGGTGTGGATCATTTAAATAATTTGAAGTTCTTGTGGAAAATATGGTGAAGGATCTATTGCTTGGTCCAATTTGGATACTTTGAGGATTTCGGAAACTGATCTAGCTCAGGTACTTGCTTAGTGTCATCAGTAATAAAAATGTTATTGAGTAATTTGGAGTAGTGTTCCAGTGGGATCTCTGATTTTTGGCATTCAACACTATGGTGATATTGAGTTCATCAATTTTCTTCCAAATAAGAGAAAAAAAACTTAATAAATATCACAAAGTCACTAAAGGGGAAGAGGGGATGGTCCACGTAAAAAAGTTCATGTCCTATAGTTGGGAGGGCTTGAACTTGGTTCATCTTCTATGTTTCTAGATATAGCTTAATATCTCATTCCTTGTGAAGCATTAGTTTATGTTCATGTCAAAATATTGCAAATGTTTACTTTTTACCTATGTACATAAGTAATACTCAGAAAGCATCCTTTTGAAATTACATAGTCACAAGAACTATCTTAAGAAATAAGTTAGAGTTACACATTGGAATTTTTTAATTTTAAATGGGAGGTAGAGTGGAGATAGGATTCAAACTTAAGAACACATATTTTGATACCATGATAAACTACAAGTTGTAACAAAAGCTTAAATTGATAGGAAATTTTTTCTAAGCTAACCATTATTGTAACAATTATAATGTAGAGTTTGTCTTGACTAAACCAGGTAACTCACCTTTTACAGGTTACATGACAAAAGCCACCAATATTGTCTCTTAAAACTATGAAGTTGCTGCATCAATAGTCAGAGCAGGGCTTGTGCTTTTGTGTAGTAGAGTGGAGAAAAAAGGTAAGATTGGATATTGATTAAAGTATTATGCCTACTTTTGGCTTCTTTTAGGATGAACACTTTGACATAAGGGAAATCGTTGTTGCACATCGAGGAGTGCAAATTTAATGGGATTAATCATCGAGTGAGTGTGGATCATCTAAAGAATTTGAAGATTTTTGTGGAAAATATGGCAAAGGATCTATTCCTTGGATACTTTGAGGATTTTGGAAACTGATCTAGCTCAGGTACTTGGTCAGAGTCACTAGTAATCAAAGGTTATTGGGTAATTTGGAGTAGCGTTCCAATGGGATCTCTGATTTTTGGCATTTAACACTATGGCGATATTGAGTTAATCAATTTTTTTCCAAATAAGAGAGAAAAACTTAATAAATATCACAAAATTACTAATGGGGAAGAGGGGATGGTCCACCTAAAAAAGTTAATGTCCTATAGTTGGGAGGGCCTGAACTTTGTTCATCTTCTATGTTTCTAGATAAATGTAGATTAATTATGAATCCTAATCCTTTGTAGGGACTCAAATGCTAATGTTCTTAACTATTCTTCTTTGTTCTCTTTGTGTATTTTGATGATCATCCAGTTTATTTGATCCTAGATGATAAACAAATTGGAAACATGAAACAAAACTAGGGATAAATATCTGAGTCTATTGAGAACCTTTTGGAAAAGTGCCACTAGTGAACAGCTCTGCTAATTATCTTGTTTTTGTGTTCCTTGTTCCCTCAAGAGGGACCTTTGCATAAATGATAAGACTGCACTTTTGGGTTTTTGTAGAGTTGATTTTAAATAAACAAATTGAAATTTGTCACTTGGAGATGTTGGAATAGATTTATGGTGAATAATCATTATTCAGTAGGATGATTTAGTCCAACTCAACAACAAAGCCATAGTCCCAAAATTTTTGGGGTTGGCTATGTTATACTGGAATAATATTAAATGCATTTTAGAAATATGATCTGCTCCAAAACTTATCAGCCAAAAAAAAAAAAACCATAAATATGATCTGCTCCAAAGTTTCTATAGGTCCATATATCTCTGTTATAATTCAATCCTCTTGTTCCCCTTCAATTAAGAGCATAGTGATTTTTTTGGTCATTTAATTCTATGTGCTTCATATAGGCAAGCTTGGAATATAAAAATAGAAAAGAGTTGTTGTTTATCCAAAGCGAGTTGGTATTGCAATTATCTAGCCACAACTGAAAAATTAAGCGGTAAATCATTTAAGTTTCATATATAGTTATTTTTTTAAGTACTTGAACTTATGTTTGGTAGTATGGCATGGATAAAGGGCACAACTTGTTGTTAACTCCCCTATTTCTTTATATTCATGCATCTCCTTTCTAAGTTTCCTGTGATTGTTAGATACTACTCTCTCTCTCTTTTCATTCATCATTTTCGTTTTAGGTATGGTGAGTTTTCTGTATGCTGGAGCTTTGAATCCTTAAACAGACAAGATTTCTGTAGTTTATGTCTTCCAACCATGCTGGTAAAAACAAATACGTAGCAACTAGCAAAAAGTAAATTGGTAAGTATCTCATTCTCATCTTAATTATCTTTTACCACATGGATTAGGCTAAAAGGTTCTTTTGTTGGAAATTTAATTGTAAGATGGTAAAAACATTGTTACTTTCCTCTCTTTTCCTTCTTTTTTTTTTAATATTATTTTTAATTTTGATAGGCTGGAATGGATGGAGAAGATGGTTTGGTGGGAGCAATCAGATTACTACATAGTTTCAAATATAGCAGTACTAAAAAAGCATCCCTTTGAAATTACATAATCACAAGAACTATCTTAAGAAATAAGGTAGAGTTATACATGGAATTTTTTAATTTTAAATGGTGGTAGAGTGAAAATAGGATTCAAACTTAAGAACACCTATTTTGATGCCATGGTAAACTATTAGTTGTCCCAAAAGCTTAAACTGATAGGAAATTTTTCCTAAGCTAACCATTATTGTATTAATTATAATATAAAGTTTATCTTGACTAAACCAGGTAATTCAAGTTTTATAGGTTGAATGACAAAAGCCACCAATATTGTCTCTTAAAACTATGAAGTTCCTACATCAATAGTCAGAGCAGGGCTTGTGCTTTTGTGCAGTAGAGTGGAGAAAAAAGGTAAGATTGGATATTGATTAAAATATTATGTCTACTTTTGGCTTCCTTTAGGATGAATGTTTTGACATAAGGGAAATTGTTGTTGCACACGGTGCAGTGCACACACAGAACACACAACATTTGGAAATTGTGTGTTCAAACCACGATTTGACAATTTATGTCAAATCGTGTTTTGAATCCACGACTTTAGTTGACGTGGGACACACACACACACACACACACACACCATATACAATGGTGTGTATTTAACAACACTTGACATAATATGCAACTTGTCATTCTACTTTACAATCCAGGGATGCAACAAACTTTTAGGTCACACATTGGAACAGATGATGCCAAGAGGTTCTTTGACTTCTGTATTACTGGCCCACAGGAATTTTCCTTAGCTATCAATGGTCTTGCAATTCTCTAACTTGGAAGAAATGTGGATTACCAAAGAAAGAGAGTATAGCACTAAGACAGGGAAGAAACTTCTAAAGTTAGTTTGGATGCGCTAGCAACAAAGGAAAATCAAATTACAAAATGATGTATGCAATCTTTGTCCAGCTGGGAATGTCACCAACAGCAATCATCTACTGTTGATTTTTGTCATTTCATGATGAACTGAACTTGCATTCCTGTATTTTGTTTTTGTTGGTTTTCGCAATTCCATGTTTCGAGGTCCTGTAAGGTATATCATGAGTATTTCACAGGTTGCTTTTGGTGTTTTTGGGTAAATCCAGTAGGATTATGTCTTGGTACTTGAATTAATGATGAGGAGATTTGGCCAATGAGCTCTAACTCAACAGGTACCTCTTCCCCTTAATAGTAAAAAATATGATGAAGAAAATTTGGAAGCTCAATACATGGATGCCAATTTTTGTGATTCAATTTCCACTGCAAGGGATTTTTTTTTTAATGCAATTCATAGCCACGTGTCCTGGCTGCATGTGAAAAATTTTCTATTCTGTGGTAGTGTTCTGTCTACTTACCTTTTAACCATTTAGCTGCACCTATTGAACCAATCCCCTACCTGCCTTTGTCTCTATATGATTAAACGTCTCTAAACTATTTTCGCATTGTCTTTATAGTGGGTATATATCTATTTTTTAATGCAAAATTTGCGTTTCTTTGCATTATTTAAATGAGAATAGCATACAAAAATTTCCCAACATTTTATTCATCTTTTAGAGTTTGGTCATATTTTGACACTCTTTTTTTCCCAAAAGAAGGCACAGTTTAGAGCACTGCTTTAATGAATTCATTTTTTTGCCATGCCAATGACCATCTGTTGTGGCTTCCAGAATTCCAGATCTTGTTGATGATTAATGACATAAAATTGTTAGATAATAGTCTTTATAAAGAGTATAGCTACTATCATCATCATGTGAATATGCCGTGGATGCTTGACCTAAATGATACTTATGCAAGTAGTGTGTGTGTGTTTGTGTTTTGGTATAATGTGAATCCAAAAAGATCCTCAGATCCCATTCATAGGCCACCATATCAAAGAATACTAACAATTTTGTAGGAATAATGTTGTGATACTTTACTAGCTACTTTCCAACTTTGTGACATGGTCTTCTGTTGATCATGGCATGTTTTTGTTTTCCAGCCATTGGAAGATATTTACATTCATTCTTCCTTTTGTTTCAGGTAGAATGAGTTTATTAGAAATTTGATTCTATATGCTGGGCAACAGGAGCCAGTTAGCCACAGGAGCATTGAATACTCGGCAGACGTGATTGAGAGTGTGTTTCTTCTTACCACACTAGTAATAAAAATATTTAGAGTCTACCAAAAAGCCGATTGTTATGTATCTCATATCTATCCTCAATAAATCTTAAATTGTAGAATAGATAACTTCACGTGTTTTGAAATTGTTTTTGCCAGTTGGTACAAATATTAATGTTTCCTCTCTTTTCTTTTCTAATTTATTTCACAAACTTATGTTTGATAGGATGGAATGGATGAAGATCGTAGCTTGGTGTTAGAAATTGGAGAGCTGCCTAGTTTCGGTGTAGCTTAATTTCTGAAGACTGATCGTGACTTTTCAATGACTACTTGTGAAGGTCAGCTTTATGTTCATGTAAAGATATTACTGATGATTTGTATGCTATATCTTTTCAAATTGCCACTATTTTGTACATATCAGTACTAAAAAACCATCCATTAGAAATTACATAAAAAAAGAACTATCAAGAGAAATATTTTAGTGGGTCAGAACTTGTCAATTACAGCAGGATTGGATATTCCAATGCTTGTTGCCTTTTCTTCTTCTTAAGTCCCCTGCTTAAGTTGGTGAGAACGCCATCAGTTTCTGCACTAATAGTATGAGTGGGTAGAACAACTTACTAAAAAAATTACGTGATTATCAATTTCATGATTTACATTAGACTTAGCTATTGGAGCAGGAAAAAAATTGAATGATTTTCCTAATATATAATGGTTTGTTTCTTCAGTAGTTTTTCTTTGTAAGCTTTTAAGGCCTTCTTCTCTTAAGCTGTCTTACATCCTGCAGTCTTACATCCTTGGAGAAACTTAGCATACCATATAGGTCTTTCTTTTTCAATTTTTGGCGTTAGTACTTAGCATACCATACAGTTATAATTCCAGCCAAGGACAATTTAATTATGTGAAATTTCTGAAATATTATATGAATCCAACATCTTCTGTTATGAAGCATACAAATTTGCAAGTTGTTAAAAAACTTTATGATTGATTGCTAAAAAATAAATAACTATAGAATGGAGAAAATTATGATCTTTTTTCAAATTATTTGTGTTGCAAAGAAAATATTAATTGAATTCAAGATACTTATTAGACCTTTTTAACTAAAAAGAATTAGTGATTACCAATTTCATGATTCGTATTGGACTGCCTAGCTCTTGCTGCAGGGCAAAAAATGTGACTTTCCATATCAGATGACTCATAAGACTTCCATGAGTATTGTGCTTGGGGTTTCAATTCAACACTGCCATGCCTCGCTACTACTGCGATTACTCTGACACCTACTTGACTCACGATTCTGTAAGCCTCTCTCTCTCTCCCTTTTAAATTGTTTGGTGCATTTGGATTATATGTATGTCTGTTTAAGGATTTATGTCAATATTGAACCAAATCATGCAAATGCGATGACTCCTCATATGTTTGGTATTGTTTGTTAATAAAGGTGTGGTTTTTCTTGTACACGATGTCTTTTACTAGGAGCTGATGGGTTTATCTTTATGAACTTGATTGAAGTCTTAGATTGAAGTTGAACTGTAATTCTTAGTATTATTTACGTGGGAGCTCAATTTGGTGAATCTTGTGTTGTGGGGATCTTCTGGGTTCTTATGATTTTCAAAATGTTAAAAATGCACTTTACACACTCTTTAAGTTTGTGGTAGCTTTTAAGTCCGTGTCTCAAAGCTTGCAATTTTCACCCTCGAATATTATAATGACGTCAATGTTCTCCTGCTGTTATGGTCCGTAGCATTTTCGCCATTAACCTTCCTAAAAATGATGTCATTTTTTGTGCGGGTTAATTGCAAGATTCTAATGGATGTTGACAGAAAGGGCACATTGACATTATTGTAATACTCCAGAGTGTAAATTAAAAGTTTTCACAGTCAAGGGGCCGATTTAGAAACAACCTCAAACTTAAGATGTTGTAAATAGTATTTTAGGATTTTTAAATATCAAGGATACAATATTGCTTAGAGTTTGACTTTGGACCTTGGTGTGATGGCAAGTGTCCTATTCAAACAATACATTGAGGGTTCAAGTCCGGGAATTAGTTCCTTAAAAGTTGTCGGTATGACTGCTTACTAACCACCTCTCTCAGTTCAAGATCCTGCAGAAAGAGGAGCTTGTGCAATGGGTACAAAGTTTTTAAAGGGTAGAAGAACACTTCACTATTGTTCATTGCCTTGTTTATTTTTTATTTTTATGTTTTTAGTGTTTCTCTTATGTATTCTCTGTGTCCTTGGATTTATGTGTTTGTTTAATAAAATTTTATGTTATTCATAAAAAGTGTTAACTATGAAAATCTGCATGGTTTACCGGTATCTATGTCCTTTGAAGTTTGAAATTGTTCATGTGCCTTCTCCTGTATATCATAGTTACAGCTCCTAGAAATTGACATAACGAATGTTTTTATATTGCTGATGATTGGTCTTTCTATCTCAGCCATCTGTGAGAAAGCAGCATAATGCAGGTTACAAACATAGGGTACTTCACATCTCTCTCTCTCTCTCTCTCTCTCTCTCTTTCTCTTAATTATATTTATATGCTAATTATTTTAATAAATATAGGCAAATGTTAGGTCATACTATCAGCAATTTGAGGAGGCACAAACCCAAAACTTCTTTGACCAAAGGATTAAGGAACATCTTGGGCAAACTGCAGCATTCCAGCAGGTTGGTGCTGCTTACAATCAATTTCTAATGGTTCAGAGGCCCCGCCTTCCTGTTCTACCTACACCTGTCATGCCGATGCCTGGTAGCACACAGTTACCTGGAAGTTCACCATTAATCCCAGGGATTAGGCCTCCTGTTTTGCCAAGACCCCCTGGTGCCCCAGGTAAAATGAAACACATTTTGCATTTATCCTTGTGTTGGCACATTTTGCATGTAGATTTTCATATTTTGAATTGTTTGGCTTCATCTGTGCCTGCTATCTTTCTTTGACTTGGTGCATTGCTTTTGCCACTGCTAGTTGATATTATTGTGCGCATCTGTTTTCTTTCTTTTGTTATTTGCGTGAACTAGTGAGGAAATCACTGAATTGGGATGCTATAGCTCCTTCCCATGAGCAAACCTTTTTAAACTGGTTAGGACTGGGTGCCACTATCCCAGCCTTGATCCAGCGAGGATCTGTTGGTCATGTCCCCTTCCCAACTTTTTGCTGCTGTATGCTATCCATCTTTAATTTGGTTCCCAATATTTAGCAATCAAATGGGGGATAGACAAGAACATTGGCAGACTATTATGATTTGTGTCTGCATGTTTACTACATTAAAAAATTATCACTATGTTTCATCAATCAAATGGTTCTACCCTAAACTCCTTTGTCGGACACATGGAATATAAATTTGATGCTAGTTCTCTTCCAGGTTTATATTTACTGTGTGATCTTGGTACACAATGTTTGATCCATGTGCAAGACATGCAATGCAAACTTTTCTTTGTCCATAAGCACGTAGCAACGTGTTATGTTAAATAATTCTCTTGGGTTTGGCAGGTTATATGCCTTCTCCGGCGATTGCACCTATGATGGCTCCACCTGGTGCTCCTTCCTTACCTGCTCAATTAAATCCTATTCCAAGGCCTCCTGGTAGTGTAGCCACAATAGTTCCTGGAAGCACAGCGGCACCCACCTCTTCCAACGGTGCACCACCTATGGTCACACCACCATTGTATCAAGCCAATCCAGTGGCATCAACAGGTGGAGGCTATGATAGTCTTAATGCCAACACTCAAGCTCCTGAGGCTAATCATTAGCCTAGATCTTCTGGTTGGTTTATTTCCATATCTAATATCTTAAGAAACTGAAATATATATTGTTTCTAACTTACAATAGGTGGGACTCTAAGGCAGTTTTAAATGAAATTCCCCACATTGTTATTTTCTTTTATCAACTCTTGTGACTATTGAAAACTAATATAGATTCTATTGTATATCCTCAATATAATTGAAGAAAATTACATAAATCCTCCATGTCTTTAATTTTTTTTTTTTTGATAAGTACATATGTTTGATGCTCCAAGTATCATACCCTGTATTTATGATGGTGACATTAGTGATAATGCTCTTGTCACAGGCAAATGAAGCAAGCCAAGAAATTCTTGTGGTTCTACTCCTATGTTGGGATTTCCATCATTTGATCCAGTGATTTTCAGTTCTCACCGTGTAATGTGCATTAAGAGCTTGTCCCCTGATGCTGAACATAATGAATAGTTGTGCATTCTCATTTTTGTAAGAATCATGTCATAGATGCGTATCTAGTTGTTGCTGCTGGAAAAGAACCGTTTACAGAGAGTTATTTTCTACTTTGACATGCTCTCATGCTGTAGCAGCAATTATTGCTTGAAATATGTATTCAGAAATGTCACCATTTCGCAAGCAAGTGCTGGTTGGAAGGAAAAGACAATTTTTGGCCAATCCGTATTGTAATTTTAGCTTGGAACCAGTGCTACTTTTGTTGCATGTGATGTCACTAAAGAGTCTGACATATCCAACGCTGTTGATTTTACCATCTCTAAGTACAACCAACTTGATATCGTGCATAACAATGCAGGGGTGCCCTACAAAACTCCCCCAAGCATTGTGGATCATGATCTGGCAGTTTTTGATAAAATCATGGACATCAACGTGCGGGGAGTCATGGCTGGGATCAAACATGCATCACGTGTGATTATCCTTTTTTTTTTTTTCACACTATACTCTATTTATTGCAATGTGTTGTGTGTATAATTTTTTTTTTTTTCATTTTTTTAGCTACAATTTAGTAGAGTATAAAGTAAAACATTAAAATAATATTATAAAATTTAAATTCGATGCAGACCTCGTAGAGCAAAATAACTTGTATTTGTAATTTTGTACAAAACACAACGTGAATTTGCCATATGTAAATGTAATGCAAGCCTCAAGTGTTACAGTTTTGCACTATAAAATCATCATAGTGCAATACAAAAGTGAACTTTTCAGTAAATAGATTTAGGAATTGACCATTGAATTAATTCCAACCAGATTTTTCATTTTTGGAACCTTTTTGTAGATTCTAATTTTTTTTTTTTTAAAGATCGATTAACACATGCCGAGCTGGATGTGTTACTGTACTGTTATCTTATCAAACAATAATCATTAACACAATGGGCTGGTAGGGCTTTCCTTTTTTTGGTTCTATTAACACTAAGGATGACAATTTTTATCCATATCTATGAACCCACCTATTACTTACTTAATTTGGATAAGTCTTAACCCAACCTATTTGAATATTTCAGTTAAATGGGTAAAAACCCATTAGGTTATTTAATTATATGGGTCTTAATGGATAAACCCACTAATACCCACTAAAACCCATCTAAAATTTACATAAATATAAAATCTAAATTTCTATAAAATGACCAAAATACCCCTGAAACTCAAAAAATAACCAAAATACTCCTGAAACCTAAAAAATGACCAAAATACCCCCAAAACCTAAAAATTACCAAAATACCCTCTAAAACCTAAAAATTATCAAAATACCCCTAAAACCAGAAAATTACAAAAATACTCCTAAAACCCAAAAAAAAAAAAAACCAAAATACCCTAAAACCCAAAAAATTACAAAAATACCCCCCAAAACCCAAAAATGACCAAAATACCCCCTAAAACCCAAAAAATGACCAAAATGCCCTATATTGCTAGATATGCATCTATGACATGATTCTTACAAAAATGAGAATGCACAACTATTCTTTATGTTCAGCATCATGTGACAAGCTCTTAATGCACATTACACAGTGAGAACTGAAAATTACTAGACCAAATGATGGAAATCCCAACATAGGAGTTGAACCACAAGAATTTCTTGGCTTGCTTCATTTGCTTGTGACGAGCATTATCACCAATGTCACCATCATAAATACAGGGTATGATAGTTGGTGCATCAAACAGATGTACTTATCAAAAAAAAAAAAAAAACAAATTAAAGACATGGAGGATTTATGTAATTTTCTTCAATTATATTAAGGATATACAATAGAATCTATATTAGTTTTCAATGGTCACTAGAGTTGATAAAAGAAAATAACAATGTGGGGAATTTCATTTAAAACTACCTTAGAGTCCTACCCATTGTAAGTTAGAAACAATAAATATTTCAGCTTCTTAAGATATCAGATATGGAAATAAACCGACCAGAAGATCAAGGCTAGATTAGCCTCAGGAGCTTGAGTGTTGGCGTTGAGACTATCATAGCCTCCACCTGTTGATGCCACTGGATTGGCTTGATATAATGGTGGTGTGAGTGTGACCATAGGTGGTGCACGGTTGGAAGAGGTGGGTATTTTGGGTTTTTTTGGGTTTCGATGGTTTTTTGGTCATTTTTTGGGTTTTGAGGGTATTTTGGTTATTTTTGGGTTTTGGGGGGCACTGTGGTCATTTTTTAGGTTTGGGTTGGTATTTTGGTCATTTTTAGATTTCGGGGGGTATTTTGGTCATTTTATGGGTTTTGGGGGGTATTTTTGTCATTTTTTGGGTTTCAGGGTATTTTGGTCATTTTTTGGGTTTTGGGGGTATTTTGGTAATTTTTGGATTTTTGGGGTATTTTGGTTATTTTTAGGTTTTAAGGGTATTTTGATCATTTTTTGGGTTTGGGGGGTATTTTGGTCAATTTTTTTGTTTTGGGATATTTTGGACATTTTAGAGGTTTTGGGGGGTATTTTGCTCATTTTAGAGATTTGGAGGTATTTTGGTCATTTTAGTGGTGATAGTGTACGACAAATAGGCCAACTCCGTGCTCGTCCATGAGGATCGTCCATGGCAAGAATGGAAAGATGAACTTGTATAGAATGCTCGTCCATAACAAGGTCTTCTGTCCAATAGGATGTTTGGACGACCTCCATGCATTTCGAGCATCTTTCTCTATGCAGGTTTTGGACGACCTCCACATTCCTATTTTGGAGCACAAATTGCTACAAAATCGCTTCCAATGACAGTTATGGAATATAAGATCAAACTATATAACTTCCATGATACTTATGAAAGTTAACTCTGAACCTTTCGACCTCCTCAAATATATGAGAAGTTACTAAACAAATAACCACTCATAGTGAGCACTATATAAACACTCATTTACGACAAGAAAAGGTATGTAAGAAACAATTCCCAAAAAGTTGGTATTCTAGAATTTGAGAGAAAAAACTAACTTAAGAATCAGAGGGTTTTTGGCCTGTCTATCCCGGTCGCCTTTTGATCGTGTGTTTTCTTTTTCAAATTTTCCAACCTTTGTGAAGGTCGAAGCATTCAATATACTGATTTTCTTTACATCATCAAGTGGTTTTTAAGCATATTTGGTGATTTTAGAAATATCAGGGGTATCTTGGTCATTTTAGAGGTTTTATGTGTATTTTGGTCATTTTACAGATTTTGGAGATATTTTGGTCATTTTAGTCATTTTTTAGCATATTTGGTGATTTTAGAGATATCGGGGGTATTTTGGTCATTTTAGAGGATTCATGTGTATTTTGCTTATTTTGGAGATTTTGGGGATATTTTGGTTATTTTAGTCGTTTTTGAGCATATTTGATAATTTTAGAGATATCGGGGGTATTTTGGTTATTTTAGAGGTTTCATTAGTATTTTGTTCATTTTTGAGATTTTGGCAATATTTCGCTCATTTTAGAGATTTTGGAGATAATTTTGGATGTCTAAGGGTATATTGGTACTTTTGAAAGTGTAGGGATATTTGCGTCATTTTAGGTATTTAAGGGTATTTTGGTAATTTTAGAAGTCAAGAGGGTATTCAAGTAATTTTAAATTTTAGAGGTATTTGGGTTATCTATACTATTATTTAAGGGGCAGCTCTTGTTTGGATCGGATTTTTTTTTGTTCCAAAATACCCCAACACTCCTAGCTTTAAGTAGAAACAAAGCTGAAAGACAATTTAGTAAAAATACATTTTTAACTCCCACCAAAACATTGCCTACAAAACAGGACCACTTTCATGTTAGTTTTTAAATTGCTTTATCCACGTAAAGGACAATCTGATAAATCAACCACAACAAAGCGGTTACCCAAAAACACAATGCTTATTATCCAACTTCCATATTAAATTCATTTTTGATTTTGACAATTGTGGAAAACTTTGAAGCGTGAAGAGGGGTATTGCTCAGGAGGTATGTATTTTCAATAAATTTAAGTAATATTTAAATTTTACACTAATATTTACACGTAATGTGTATCCTCTCTTTGATAATTTCTATTTTTTCTTGATTAGGATTGCTTTTGGTTTTCTGATAGTTCTACATTCGCAGCAGAATTAGATACAGGATGCTCAAATGATTCAAAACCCATTCAGAAATGAATATGAAGTATCTCAGCTTTACTAGTGGCCTGCGTGCAACAACAAATCATAGCCACATCGTTATGGTGTTCCAAGTAGGATTAGGAGATGAAGGGATTGACCAGCGGCAGTAGTTTGAGTAGCAACAATGACATCGAGACTAAAGAAAACTTGCAGTACCGGGCAGTGAGTACTAGCGAGTGGTTTGAAGGTGCAGGTCTCACTTCTTATTCGTGTACCATTACTGAGCAAAAACAAAAATATTTGTGTACCATTCAATTTTATCTTTTGTAATGCTATATAATTAGTATTATATATTCGGTACTTTATTTTTCTTTTTTCTTTATGTTTGGTTGAGGTTGTTCATAGTTCTTACATTCTAAATACTTATTACTTTGGTGGTTTTTTTGAGATGAACTATTACCTTTGTAAATAATAATTATTATTATCTTTTTTGGTAGAACAAATAATTGTTTCCTTTTGGTTTACGTTTTTCTTTATGCATGTGGTTTGAACATATGTTTGGTTACTTTTCTTTTAGGCATGTTTAGCATTCGGTGGTGATTGATGAAATCTTGGGGAAATTGTCGTTCGAAAATATTTTGATGACTAGACGGGAAATTGGAGTAGTGGATTTCAAAAAATTATGAGCAGTGTTCATTTCAATGGGCAGTTGTAGTATCTCTTTTCACTACAGGATGCATTACAAAGGCCGGAAATGGTATCGAATGGTCTTCATAGGATTCTTTTGCATTTGTCTCTAATATTGCAGCCCGAATAATCACATAGGTGTTACTGATGTAATCTAAACTTGAGAAGCTGTATTTTCTTGCTAAAAAATAGGATGGGAAAATTTACTAAAGTTTTATTACTTATCTATCATTCAAGTTAGATAATATTTTAATCGATTAATCATATACTAGCCTTTGAGCACGCGCTCACGCATGTGCTCGGAGACTCTTCTATTTTTTGGGTAAAAATTAATAATTTGCATTTATTATAATTTGAGATTTCTACTTTTTCCAATCACAAAAAAAAAAAAAAAAAAAAAAAAAAAAAAAAAACCTAAGGGTGTGATGAAAAAATTATTTCTCCCACAAATGCATAAATCAATACTACCAAGAATTTTAGAAGATACCTGTTTGCTCAACGAATGGTTTAAGTCTTGATTGTATTTGCCAATCTCAATTCTAGACCCCATAAATGTGTCCCAAACATCAAATCCATTGAAGTCATCAATTAGTTGCTAAAGTTTGGCTTAATTTTAAAAAATAAACACTGAAAAGCACAAATTGAACAAATTGTCAAAAAAAAATTTACAAAGAAAAAGAAACATGAGATTGATGACAATGAAACTTGGCCTTCACAAATATAAGATAAATACTAGCCTCTGAGCACGCGCTCACGCGTGTGCTCAGAGGCTCTTTTTTTTTTTTTTTTGGATAAGGGTTAATTTAGAGTATCCATTATAATTTTGGATTACTATATTTTCTAATAACAAAAAAAACCTAGGGGTGTGATGAGTATTGTGTGTGGTGAAATAATTTTTCATCACATCCCTAAGTTTTTTTTGTTATTAGAAAATATAGTAATCTAAAATTATAATAGATACTTTAAATTAACCCTTACCCAAAAAAAAGAAGAGCCTCTAAGCACGTGCGTGAGCGCGTGCTTAGAGGCTAGTATTGGATTAAATGGGTGGGTTATTAATTAAATAGGTTGAATTGGTAATAGATAATTAGTTTTTATATAAATAGATCATAAATAAATATATGAGTAATTACACACCCAATCGACCCATTTACCACCCTTTTCGCATAGTCTTCTCACATGGTCTTCGTTGGAATCATTGTATATTGGTAATTTTTTACACATGGTCTTCGTTGGAATCATTATATATTGGTAATTATTTTATGGTGGAAGACCAACTTTTTGACCTGGTCTTCATTTGGAATCATTGTATATTGGTTATTTGTTATGGCCATTAGCTGGCTTACTAACAACTATCTTAACTTTAGATTCAATGATATGCAAAAGGGAAACACTTTGCTCCGCACCGCATGGCTTTTACTTTGCAAAGGCCCAATCACTAGTCACTAATAAGAGCATCACATCGGTTCTTTTATTTTACACTTTTATTTTTACACTAAAAACTTACTTTTTTTTATTTTACACGTTTTTACAAAACACCCACCAGATCATCTACTCTATGGCCTCTTTTAATTAAATAATTAATTTTTTCAAATTTTTTATTATTCCTCTCCACTTACTCTCTCATACGCGCGCCTCTCTCCCTCTATGTACCCATTTCTGATTTCTTGCTCTCTTTCTAGGATTCACATCCCGTGCAATACCTCACATCCCAGCCATCCATTTAATCCAATGACTCCTTATTTTGACACCTTACCAGGACACGCTGGCAATCCGTGTGCGCACTCAACATTTCATTTCAGCTTCCCATTTTTCAATTTCACTAAAATCTCTCTCCTTTCTCTCAATACCTCCGAGCTCTCCCTGTCCTTCACTCTCCCTCTCCATCACTCTCCCTAACGCTCCACTGTCTCAACCTCGACTGTGCCTCCACCACTCTCTCAACATCCACGCTTGCTCTCTGCCTTTCCTTCAACCCCGTCGTCACCGCTTCCCGCATTCCCAACTCAGACCCATAAGCAAAAACAAAGAAAAAACGGTGGCTCACCCTCAGAGATCCCGACCCCTAAACGCGCGCACCCTTTTTAGACCCAGATCAAAGAGAGAGTAAGGGTTGGGGTTTGGAGAGAATCGGGTGTTTAAGTGAGAATTTGATGCTTTTCAGACTCGGATCAGAGAAAGTAAGGGTTAGGGTTTGGAGAGAATCGGGCAAGAGAGAAGTTGTTTGATCTATGGAGGGATATGAGATTGAGAGAGAAAGAAAGAGAGTTTGGTCAAAAGAGAGAAGAAGCCACCATCGGAGGTGGTGGTTGTTGTGATGAGCCAGCCTTGCCGATTTGGGCTTGTCTCAGGCGCGCATTTCTCGTCGATACTTTGGCTCTGGTATTTTCATTTCTCTTTCAATTTTATTTGTGAGAGTTTTGGAATTTTCAATTTTGAGTGACTTATTTACGGTTTTCCCATTTAGGTGAGGGGCTTAGAAGCATAGGGCGTGCCGTCAAAACAAGCGAAGGCAATCATGGCTGCACTGACGGAAGTGTTGAACGACAGTTTGGAGAATGTCGCTCATTCCTTTGTCTCGAAAACGGAAATGTAGAGGGTAATTGCTTGATCAGGGTTGCTTGATCATTGTTCTTTGGTTTCTTGATGTTTTTTGCCTTTTTCGTACATTTCCTATGTACGGGGCTGTCTTCTTTCAATAAAATTTTTTATGTTACTTATCAAAAAAAAAAAAGAACTGTACATCTTCCAAAAATAGTGATTGTGGCTACTCAACTTAAGGACTCTGGAGGAATTTAGTGTAGATTTTACATGGCTTTATTATGCTTGATGAAAACTGCCATGGATATTGAAAATATTAAAAGGTCAAACTCTTTTTCTCATTGGGGCTGAACTTAATTGTGTTTTCTCTTTTTCGGGTTTTTAGCTTAGGAATTGAAATCAAGTTTTTATTGCTTGCATTTTTGTCAATTGTTAAAAAATGCTTGAATCCTTGTAATTTGTATTCAATGGGCTTGTTATGAGGCTCCTAATGATGAAAGTTTGAACCTTTATGAGCTATTTAACCAAAAGCATGAATGTTCAATACACTGAAGGCTTTCACAGAAAATTTTTGACAGCACATATTTTCATTTGGAGTTAATTACATAAAATTGAATTTAAAGACTTCTTGTAGATGTGTTGTTAAAAAGGCATGCTGTTATTGTGTTGAATGATTCATATCAAGTGTCACTCCTTAGATATAGAAGAAACTAAATGGGTAGCAAATTCTTAATTATACAAAATTTACTTTTTAAGATTTTCAATTTTCTTGGCATCCCCAGAAACTGCTACAGATGCAGATCATTAGCCATGAAGTTTGTTAGTTATAATTTCTATAATGAAATTGGTTCAAGAAGAAGGCATGCCCTGAAAGGAAAAGGCCTTCTGCACCACACCTTACATTCTATGGTGCAAAGATCAATGGGTTGAGGTAAGATACAGAAATGGTCTGTGAGACTGGAGCTAAATATTTGGATTCATGTGCCTTTGGTAATTTTGTTGGGGGGTTTTGATGCAGATCAAAAAAGAGAATCCAGAGGCAGAGTTCAAAGACATCTCAAACATTTTGGGGGCAAAATGGAAGAATGTTACTGCAGAAGAGAAGAAGCCCTATGAGGAGAAGTATCAGAGGTGCTTTAATTTCACAACATTTGCAAATTTGTTTGAATTGTTAGCTAGTATTTTTCTGTCTGAATTCCCCTTTTATTATCTAAAGATTTCAAAATTATTTAATTAGTTTAGTTTTATTATCTTTTATTGGTCTTTTTCTGTCTGAATTCCCCTTTTATTAGCTAGTATTTTTTTTGTTGGTAATGGTCACTTGCACAAATATTTTGTCTTTACCATTCTTGTCTTTGGGTTTCCTTTAGTTGCAAAGAAAATTTATAGATGACTAGCACCATATGCATGGTCAAATGTTAGACACTCTTTTCCCTTTCAAGGATTCAATTGCTCATAAAAATTATTCAATGTTCATGTCTTTGAGATTTTGTCTATTTTTTCTGTATTGTGCAAAAGTGAGAGCAACAAGAACATTTCACTAATACCTGTGTCTTGTTACTGTTTCCTTCGTTTTCTCAATAATTTTTTCTGTTACTGATGTTTCATCTTTATATTGTACAAGGGGAAAGGAATTAGAGAAAAGAATCAATTCTTTGGATTTTAGACTTTTCATGACTGCATAGCCTAGGAAATGATATTAAAACTTCTTTTAGTTAGCTTACTGCTACATATATGGCCATTTTTTTCTCTTGAACATGGAGTAGAATAGGTCAAAGAGTATCTAGATAATTTGTGCAAAATGCACCCACAAAGAGATGGAAATCAAAATTTTGGTTTTTGTGCCAAAGGATTTTCCAATGATTAAAATAAAGTTGTTGGCCGCATTGTGATTTTTGTTTCCCTAGATTCTTGTATATACACATGAACAACATGCTTGTTGAAATTCCATTTTGAGTACATAGGTGGAAGTAAAAGGGGCTCTGTCAAGAGTAGAACAACAAATCTCTTTAAGAAATGGAAATATTAATGCTAGCAGAACCTATGGAGGGCTGGGGGAAGTTGTAATCCCAAGATATATTAAATTTATGTAAAAGTTAAAATAAATAAATAATGCTTTTAGATTGGAACACTGAGTGCCAGAGAGGTTATATAGGCTTCTTTAAATTTAAAAGGTTTACTTTGCTTAAGTTTATGCATGTGATGTGTGGCTTAGTTATAAACTTATAATTTCATTTGTAATGTACAGTCAAGAAGCAGGGGGCACACCAACTATAACTTAATGAGCAGGTCATGCCATTTAAGGTTGTAGAAGAAATTGATCTTGAAGATTACAAGACCTTTTTTTCTTTTGTGGGAATTATGTATTATGAATGTAGGATGCTGGGAAGATTTGTTTCTTGTTATCAAAGTGTATATTTCAATAAAACTATTGTTATATGGCCTTGTGGTTGAAGTGTACATTCTAATAAAATTTTGTTCATTTTTAGAGCAACTTCATTTCTTGTCAACTCTCTTGAATTAAATTTTGATTGAAAAATTGGCCAAGCATCCTTTGAAGGCTCTTGATATTTATTCCTTGTTTTTAAAAGAATAAGAGTCATGCATGTAAACACTTTGATATAATTTATGTTTTTGAGTAATCGTCAATTTTAGTACTTGCTTGGTTGCTTGAAGCAGGTTCATGCACAAAAAAATAATTCTATTTAGTGTAGATAAAAATTCGAAATGCATTAAGAAAGCGTATAACATAAACAAAATTGTATACATTACATATATTCGTTATCACAAAATCAGCTTAGCCGCACAAAATCAACTACAACATGAAGATGCAACAAATTGCTTAGCTATTCAATTCCGTAGCAACAACAGAAGGGAAAAACACAACACCAATTAGCCAGAACAAGTCCATTTCATACTCTCTTTTTTCCCTTTACTCAAGATATATGGTGATAAATACAAGATGTCCACATTATTGTTGACAAAGCTGTATATAGTGATAAATACAAGATGGCCAGCAAAGGCAAAATTTTTTTCTTGTTAACAAGAATCAAAACACAACACTTCTGTAATTTTATTAACTGCAGTCTGCAACCCCAAGAGAGAAAGCCTCTTATACAAATTAAATTTGCCATAACAGTCCACTTATTCAGGAGTTGATATGTCAAAGTTGGTTTCTAGATTGTTTTGAGGAGTCTTCTTTTGCACACACACCTTACCAAGTGCACCTCACCAAGCAAAAAACAATTGTTGGCTATATCCTATAGCTTTAAACCAATGGACGTTAATGCTTCCAGATCATCAAGATTAGCATTCACAACAACTGTCCTCACAAGTATGGAATGAGATCCAATGAACGGTATCTACAGGAAAAAAAAAAGTTTGTGAGAACAAAATTAAGATATTCAGCTTACAATAAATAAAATTAATCCCATTTTATTGAAGATTTGTTATATAGAGTCTAATACTAACTGCCCTCCCAATGTATTGTGTGACATATCTAATTTGTGCCTCAAATTAAAATGCAATAAAAAGAAGAGAAAAGAGAAGTTTAGTATAGATTTGGCAGCCAAAGCATGACACTATAAGTCTATAATTGACATAAATAGATTACTTGGTTGTCCTTAATGGAAATATCAGCTACTCCATAAGTGTGAATCGAAGATATACATGAGACCGCAATGAATTTCCCATATAATAGCAAATGAAATCAGATTCTATAATAACGTTACCTAAATCATCAGTGTGATTCAATTTATCATTAGAGCTCCATGATCCTTCTTTAGTGAATTGAAAATGGGCCTAACATAAATTTTTTTTTAAGTCATCAATAACATTCTCCAAAGTTACTATACAGCATACATTACTAAGCAATATCAGTTTTCAAAGCACCCAACTAAAGGTATTTCATGTCTTGCTTCTTGACTATATGTGTACATTCCATCTGAAGCTTGCAATTTTCAATCTACCCTACAGATATAATTATAGCTAAGTTAAACATAAAATATAAAACATTTCTCAATGATAACATTTACCATCATTGTAGATTTATGAAAAATATCGTTAATTTATTACAACCAATCATTGACAAGTATTTACCAAACAAATAATAACAATAAGCATAAGAAAAGTAGAATATCTCCCTGTTTGGAGCATCTTAAAAAACAAATTATTATTGGAAATCTAGCAACA
Organism: Lithocarpus polystachyus; assembly: GCA_033629205.1. Classification (NCBI taxonomy): domain Eukaryota; kingdom Viridiplantae; phylum Streptophyta; class Magnoliopsida; order Fagales; family Fagaceae; genus Lithocarpus; species Lithocarpus polystachyus. The sequence continues at coordinate 5,482,568 of CM066165.1, forward strand.
TCAAATAGAATGCATCTTGAAGTTAAATACAAAACAAGAAAAAGGAAAGGGAGAGAATTAAAACCATTGCACTATTCATAAGCTCAAGTGTGCAACCTCAGGCGGAAAATCTACTAGTAATTGTGTGAAAAAAGAAAAAGAAAAAATCCAGTCCCTATTGTAGGAATGTGAGAATACCACATGAAAGAACAATTATTACTAAGAAAAAATTACCGTGAAACAAATCATATTTTTGTTATCACTTCTGGTAAATTTTGGCTATTCCAATGCTATTAGTTTACTACCAACCAAAAGCACTAATAGTTTTCAATGTCAGCTCCCATCTAAAAGCATGAAGGACTAAAGTAAAGAATCACCTTAGATATTTGCTAAAAAAGCTTAGGGCAACCAGCAGACCACTTAATGTAGTTAACAAATAAATGGTTTTTCATTTTTGTACTATTTTGAATACAAAATCATAGCTTTTATGAGAATAATTTGTCTACTGTCTGCCTGAGATAAGTTCTAAATGATAACACACTAACTTGAAAATCCAATTTCCATACACATAACATCACAGTTTTAGCATCTCATTAACATAAAAATCCACACACAAAAAAAATAAGGCAGAATACAAAGAGATAAACTAAAAACTCTATGAAGCATTTCAACAAACACCTTTAGTGCCCACCCAAAAACCAGCTTTAAAAATGCAATAATAACAATTATTGTTAATACCAGAAATCCAACAGCTTGTCTAAATTAGCTCATATAAAGAAGTTCTTGCACACTACAAGCTAAAAACATTAGGAAACTAGAAGCATAGGATTTGACCAATTATTTTTATCGTCAGTGAGCTTAACATTACTTCAAAGTTTCTATCAAATAAACATTTTCACAAACATCTTTTGTGTATTTCTAACATCACCATTAAAATAAAATAGAACATTGAGTTGCTGCCAACCCAAATGACGAAAATGAATTATTGTTATATTTAAACCAATGGTGGTATATATGATGAGAAGCATCACCAGAAATGGTGGTGTCGTGGTGCAACAGAAGCTTGGCCACGGCTGGACTTGAGAGAGCGAAAAAACAGAGACCTAAAGAGAGGAGAAGGTCATGCCAGCAAGCACTGCCGGTGGTGGTCGTGTGAGCCTTGGAGGCTTCCAGTTGTAGCCATGGTCATGGAGAATCGACGCTGGTGTCCCTCGTACAGCAAGGTTTGGTGGAAGAGAGAAAAATTTTGAAATTTGGTGACTGTACCAGCGGGGATTTTAGGAATTTTCTGATGAGAAATAGGCCAGTATCATCGGAACTGAAGATCCAGGCTAGTGGCTGTGCCGTGAAGAGAGAAAGCTTCAATCCGAGAGAGAGAGAGTAAATTTTGAATTTTGATTTTTGTTCCAGAGGAGATACAAGCAGACGCAGGATTTGAAATATTTTAGGGGTGAAATTGTCTTTTTATAATTTGATGATGTGTCAAATTTAAGAGGCATTGGATTGAATAAACGGATGAGATTTAAGCTATTGCACCCCGTGCAATACGATGTGAATCCCTCTTTCTATACCCATCTCTCTCCCTCTCTCTGCCCATTTCTGATTTCTTGCTCTCTCTCCCATCTCTACTCCGATCCACATCTCGGTTACAAGCACCGATCCACTCCGATCCACATCTCCCTAGCTCCGATCCACAAGCACTGATCAAATCCGAGATCTCCCTAGCTCCGATCAGGCTCCGATCAGGCAAGACCCATGTTGCTTCTTGTTATTTTCCTATGCATGATAATGTTAATACATCCACTTTAAAACTTGATTCTTCTTCACAGCACTATTACCTTCACCAACACATTGGAGCACTTCAAGCCCATCCTCTAGCTTTCGTCTCGATCTTCTAAGTTCCTTTTCCACTCTACAAAGAAATGGCCGAAGGAATGCTCCCTTGCGTTGCACAAAAAATCATTGATGAATTGGGCTCTTGGGCTTTCAAAGAGGTCGCATCGCTTTGGAATGTCGAAGCTGAACTTGAAAACATCAAGAACACTGTTTCCACTATTCAAGCTGTACTTCGGGATGCAGCAGAGCAGCAGCGCCATAGCCATCAAGTCAAGGACTGGCTCGAAAAGCTCAAGGACGCAGTTTATGAAGCAGATGACTTGTTCGGTGAGTTCTACAGTGAAGCTTTACGACAAGGAGGGATGAGTGGGAATATTACTAAAAAGGTACGCTATTTCCTTTCAACTTCAAACCCACTTGTTTTACGTCAAGAGATGAGTGGTAAAATAAATGCCATGAAGCAGAAACTAAATGCAATAGCGGAAGATAGGAAACTGTTTCACTTGAAAGAATACCATGTAGAGCCACCTGTGAGTATGGATAGGGAAGAGACCCACTCATTTGTACTTGATGAAAAAGTTATTGGGAGAGAAGATGATAAGGAGGCCATCATAAAACTGTTATTGGAGCCTAATGATGAAGAGAATGTTTCAATTATTTCTATAGTGGGGATTGGTGGGTTAGGAAAAACCACACTTGCTCAATTTGTATACAATGACAAGAACATCAAAGAACATTTTGAACTAAAAATGTGGATATGTATATCTGATATCTTTGATGTAAAAATGATTATTCAAAAAATAATATCGGCTACTGGTATGGAGCCTGTAGACCATAGCATGGATAAATTACAAGATCAACTTCGTAAAATAATTAATCAAAAGAAGTACTTACTTGTCTTGGATGATGTGTGGAATGAGGATCCTCACAAATGGGATAGTTTGAAAGATCTTTTAGTGGGTGGCGCTAAGGAAAGTAAAATTGTATTAACTACACGTGCGAAATTGGTAGCAGAGATTACATGCTCAGCTTCAATATACACTCTTAAAGGTCTCAATGAAGAACAGTCTTGGTTGTTGTTCAAGCAAACATCATTTAGAAAAGGGCAAGGGCAAGGGCAAGGGACCAATAATCCTAGACTAGAAGAAATTGGAAGGGAAATTGTGCGCAAATGTCAAGGGATACCCCTTGCCATAAAGTCTATAGGAAATGTATTGCGCTTGGAGAAAACAGAGCATAAATGGTCATATGTCAACAATAATATACTAGAAAGTGCAACTCAACAAAAAAATGACATTTTTCCAATTTTAAAGTTGAGTTATGATTATCTTCCATCACATTTAAAAAGTTGTTTTGCCTTTTGTTCCTTGTTTCCTAAAGATTATGAGATCGATAAGGTGACACTCGCTCAACTATGGATAGCGCAAGGTTTTATCCGACCATCAAACAAAAACCAAGAATTAGAAGATGTTGCAGATGAGTACTTCAAGGATTTGCTTTGGAGGTCCTTCTTTGAAGAAGTGAATGTATTTGGAAAATTAAAATACAAGATGCATGATTTAATTCATGATCTTGCACAATTAGTTGCAGGGGCAGAGTGCACAATAATTACTAGGGATGAAAACAATTTTGATGAAAATACTCGTCATGTGTCACTTCCATTTTATTTTGACTCATCTTTTATTGAAACTTCAGGTTTGCTAGTTAGAGCAGAGAAGTTACGGACATGTCTTCTATCATTTAAAAGTGGTATGCTTTATAGATCGGGAAAAATAGATGAATCAATATTGAATAAACTTATATTGAGTTGTAGAAGATTGCGTGCATTGGATTTATGCGGAGTGCGTATTGAGAGAGTGCCAGATTCTATTGAAAAGTTAATACATCTTACTTACCTTGATTTTTCTGAGAATCTTGGTATTAAAACTCTCCCTAATGCGATTTCTAGACTTTGGAAATTGCAAACACTAAAAGTCAATGGTTGTGGGAATCTTAAAGAATTACCTAGAGACATTAGATTTTTGGTTGGCCTCAGGCATCTTGAGAATAGCAATTGTAGGGGTTTGAGTCATATGCCTGATGGATTAGGGCAAATTACATGCCTTCAAACGTTATCATTATTTGTTGTGAGAGACAACCAAGCTTCTACCTCTGGGCCCATTAGTAGTGGGCTAGACGAATTGAATTCGCTAAACTCCCTGAGAGGAGAATTAGAAATCTCAAAGTTGAGATATTTTGAAGACGTTTATTCAGAACCCAATGCTTCCAATTTAAGGGCAAAACAATATCTTGACCGGTTGACATTATCATGGGCTGCAAACAATCCTTATTTTTGTTCGGATGGCGACAACGACAGTGATGAGAAGTTATTAGAAGGCCTCCAACCACACCAAAATCTTAAATTTTTGTCTGTGAGAGGGTATGGGGGTGTGAGAATTTCAAGTTGGCTTTCTTTGCTCACAAATCTGGTTGATTTATCTATATATGGTTGTCAGAGATGTCAACGACTTCCTCGATTGTCTCAACTCCACTCTCTGGAACGTCTATCGCTTAATAATATGGAAGTTTTGGAGTATATATCAGATGGTGATATAAATGAGGAGGTTCCTACTTCATCTTTCTTCCCATCGCTAAAGTCAATTTCTATTTGGCAATGCCCTAATCTGAAGGGATGGTGGAGGAGCACATCAACAACAGATCACCAACAACATCCGCATCACCGGTCACTGCCTTCATTCCATCATCTCTCTAATTTAGAAATTCGGTATTGCCCTAATCTGACTTCCCTGCCTCCATTTCCGTATCTTGAAGAAAGGCTACTTTGGGATGAAGTCAGTTTGAAAGCTTTACAGCAGACAATAGCAATGAATTTGTCCTCTCCTTTCTGCAAATTAAAGTCTATGACTTTAATTGCTATAAAGGATGCAGAGGCTCTACCAGATGAGTGGATGTCAAACCTGATTTCTCTCAAGGAATTATACATACGTGGAGGCCCTAAGCTGAAATCTCTATCTCTAGCCGTGCCCCATCTCACCTCACTCGAGAGCTTGGAGATTATTGAATGTGAGCTGTTTGATTCGATTAGTGACATGGGTGATGATGGCATCGGATGGCAGCATCTTAAATGCCTCAGTTCTCTGCGTTACGTTAGCGTTCCGAATTTGAGGTCTATTCCTTCCGGGCTTCAACAGGTTACTGCTCTGCGAAAGCTTGAGATTTCTAATTGTCCCAATTTGACGATTTTCCCAGAGCTCACCTCAGTTGTATACCTTGAAATTTCAAACTGCTCCAACGTAACATCAATTCCTGATGGTATTAGTAATCTCACGTCCCTTGAAGAACTTTGCATTTTCAATTGTCCAAATCTCATATCACTTCCTGACGAGATGCTTTCTCTCAAGTCTTTACAAAAGCTAATAATTAGACTATGTCCTGACTTAGAGAAAAGATGTGAAAAGGGAATTGGGGAAGACTGGTTCAAAATCGCTCATGTCCCTGTTATCATTTGGTAATTGTCCTCTTGAGCCCTCTCAGCCTCGACCATGCCACTCGCCCTATAACCTCTGGTATGTCTTCTGCAATAGCTGAGCTTGGTAGCTCTTCACTTTTTACTTAAAAAAAAAAAAAAATCTTAATTATCTTATATAATTTATGTATGGTTGCTGAGAAAATATAGTAAATTTTTGGGAATTCTATTCTTTATGTTTTATTGATTTCCAAAAAATAAAGAAATTTTTAATTATCTTTTTTTTTTTGGTGGATTTCCGAAATATTAGAACAATAAATGTACTCAACCATGATGTAAAATTGTATTGGGTTCACTTTAGTGAAACTTTTATGTTTTTCACATTTTCTAACAATGAAAAATCCAAAATTGATTTGAAAGAAACCAAACTATTGGACATTGTTTAAAAGTTTTGCTTTTGGTTATTTTTTCAACAAGAAAGATTTGGCCAACCCCAATATCATCCATGAACAAGTGCTCTTTCCAGTTGTTCACTCTTTTTTCTTTTTTCTTCATTTTTCTTTTTGGGAATGCAACTCTCTTTCTTAGTTTATTGGGTTTTAATTTAAGCCTTTTGCAAAAACAGATTTGTTATTTTGATTCATGCGATGAGGAGTCAAGGATTCCATGTTATAAATGGCCATACTAAGAGTTTTGTTAAGAATGTTAGTTTGTGATACTCCATTTTGTTGTGAAGACCACCTTTATAAGAAAAAAAAATTTCTTTAAAAAATTAAAGCTCTACGAGATTTGCATTGCATTTCTAGGACATCAATAGTGATGCACTGAAATGCCTTTTGTTCTATCAACAGATTCAATGAGACTAATCATCGAGTGGGTGTGGATCATCTAAATAATTTGAAGTTTTTGTGGAAAATATGGTGAAGGATCTATTGCTTGGTCCAGTTTGGATACTTTGAGGATTTCGGAAACTGATCTAGCTCAGGTACTTGGTTAGTGTCATCAGTAATAAAAATGTTATTGAGTAATTTGGAGTAGTGTTCCAGTGGGATCTCTGATTTTTGGCATTCAACACTATGGTGATATTGAGTTCATCAATTTTCTTCCAAATAAGAGAAAAAAAACTTAATAAATATCACAAAGTCATTAAAGGGGAAGAGGGGATGGTCCACCTAAAAAAGTTCATGTCCTATAGTTGGTAGGGCCTGAACTTGGTTCATCTTCTATGTTTCTAGATATAACTTAATATCTCATTCTTTGTGAAGCATTAGTTTATGTTCATGTCAAAATATTGCAAATGTTTACTTTTTACCTATGTACATAAGTAATACTCAGAAAGCATCCTTTTGAAATTACATAGTCACAAGAACTATCTTAAGAAATAAGTTAGAGTTACACATGGAATTTTTTAATTTTAAATGGGAGGTAGAGTGGAGATAGGATTCAAACTTAAGAACACATATTTTGATACCATGATAAACTACAAGTTGTAACAAAAGCTTAAATTGATAGGAAATTTTTTCTAAGCTAACCATTATTGTAACAATTATAATGTAGAGTTTGTCCTGACTAAACCAGGTAACTCACCTTTTACAGGTTACATGACAAAAGCCACCAATATTGTCTCTTAAAACTATGAAGTTGCTGCATCAATAGTCAGAGCAGGGCTTGTGCTTTTGTGCAGTAGAGTGAAGAAAAAAAGGTAAGATTGGATATTGATTAAAGTATTATGTCTACTTTTGGCTTCTTTTAGGATGAACACTTTGACATAAGGGAAATCGTTGTTGCACATCGAGGAGTGCAAATTTAATGGGATTAATCATCGAGTGAGTGTGGATCATCTAAAGAATTTGAAGATTTTTGTGGAAAATATGGCAAAGGATCTATTCCTTGGATACGTTGAGGATTTTGGAGAGTGATCTAGCTCAGGTACTCGGTCAGAGTCACTAGTAATCAAAGGTTATTGAGTAATTTGGAGTAGTGTTCCAATGGGATCTCTGATTTTTGGCATTTAACACTATGGCGATATTGAGTTAATCAATTTTTTTCCAAATAAGAGACAAAAACTTAATAAATATCACAAAATTACTAATGGGGAAGAGGGGATGGTCCACCTAAAAAAGTTAATGTCCTATAGTTGGGAGGGCCTGAACTTTGTTCATCTTCTATGTTTCTAGATAAATGTAGATTAATTATGAATCCTAATCCTTTGTAGGGACTCAAATGCTAATGTTCTTAACTATTCTTCTTTGTTCTCTTTGTGTATTTTGATGATCATCCAGTTTATTTGATCCTAGATGGAAAACAAATTGGAAACATGAAACAAAACTAGGGATAAATATCTGAGTCTATTGAGAACCTTTTGGAAAAGTGCCACAAGTGAACAGATCTGCTAATTATCTTGTTTTTGTGTTCCTTGTTCCCTCAAGAGGAACCTTTGCATAAATGATAAGACTGCACTTTTCCTTCTTTTTTTTTAATATTATTTTTAACTTTGATAGGCTGGAATGGATGGAGAAGATGGTTTGGTGGGAGCAATCAGATTCCTACATAGTTTAAAATATAGCAGTACTCATAAAGCATCCCTTTGAAATTACATAGTCACAAGAACTATTTTAAGAAATAAGGTAGAGTTATACATGGAATTTTTTAATTTTAAATGGTGGTAGGGTGAAAATAGGATTCAAACTTAAGAACACCTATTTTGATGCCATGGTAAACTATTAGTTGTCCCAAAAGCTTAAACTGATAGGAAATTTTTCCTAAGCTAACCATTATTGTAATAATTATAAGGTAAAGTTTATCTTGACTAAACCAGGTAATTCAAGTTTTATAGGTTGAATGACAAAAGCCACCAACATTGTCTTTTAAAACTATGAAGTTCCTGCATCAACAGTCAGAGCAGGGCTTGTGCTTTTGTGCAGTAGAGTGAAGAAAAAAGGTAAGATTAGATATTGATTAAAATATTATGTCTACTTTTGGCTTCTTTTAGGATGAATGTTTTGACATAAGGGAAATTGTTGTTGCACACCGTGCAGTGCACACACAGAACACACAACATTTGGAAATTGTGTGTTCAAACCACGATTTGACAATTTATGTCAAATCGTGTTCTGAATCCACGACTTTAGTTGACGTGGGAGACACACACACACACCATATACAATGGTGTGTATTTAACAACACTTGACATAATATGCAACTTGTCATTACCACTTTACAATCCAGGGATGCAACAAACTTTTAGGTCACACATTGGAACAGATGATGCCAACAGGTTCTTTGACTTCTGTATTACTGGCCCACTGGAATTTTCCTTAGCTATCAATGGTCTTGCAATTCTCTAACTTGGAAGAAATGTGGATTACCAAAGAAAGAGAGTATAGCACTAAGACAGGGAAGAAACTTCTAAAGTTAGTTTGGATGCGCTAGCAACAAAGGAAAATCAAATTACAAAATGATGTATGCAATCTTTGTCCGGCTGGGAATGTCACCAACAGCAATCATCTACTGTTGATTTTTGTCATTTCATGATGAACTGAACTTGCATTCCTGTATTTTGTTTTTGTTGGTTTTCGCAATTCCATGTTTCGAGGTCCTGTAAGGTATATCATGAGTATTTCACAGGTTGCTTTTGGTGTTTTTGGGTAAATCCAGTAGGATTATGTCTTGGTACTTGAATTAATGATGAGGAGATTTGGCCAATGAGCTCTAACTCAACTGGTACCTCTTCCCCTTAATAGTAAAAAATATGATGAAGAAAATTTGGAAGCTCAATACATGGATGCCGATTTTTGTGATTCAATTTCCACTGCAAGGGATTTTTTTTTTAATGCAATTCAAGGCCACGTGGCCTGGCTGCATGTGAAAAATTTTCTATTCTGTGGTAGTGTTCTCTCTACATACCTTTTAACCCTTTAGCTGCACCTATTGAACCAATCCCCTACCTGCCTTTGTCTCTATATGATTAAAAGTCTCTAAACTATTTTCGCATTGTCTTTATAGTGGGTATATATCTATTTTTTAATGCAAAATTTGCGTTTCTTTGCATTATTTAAATGAGAATAGCATACAAAAATTTCCCAACATTTTATTCATCCTTTAGAGTTTGGTCATATTTTGACACTCTTTTTTTTCCCAAAAGAAGGCACAGTTTAGAGCATTGCTTTAATGAATTCATTTTTTTGCCATGCCAATGACCATCTGTTGTGGCTTCCAGAATTCCAGATCTTGTTGATGATTAATGACATAAAATTGTTAGATAATAGTCTTTATAAAGAATATAGCTACTATCATCATCATGTGAATATGCCGTGGATGCTTGACCTAAATGATACATATGCAACTAGTGTGTTTTGGTATAATGTGAATCCAAAAAGATCCTCAGATCCCATTCATAGGCCACCATATCAAAGAATACTAACAGTTTTGTAGGAATAATGTTGTGATACTTTACTAGCTACTTTCCAACTTTGTGACATGGTCTTCTGTTGATCATGGCATGTTTTTGTTTTCCAGCCATTGGAAGATATTCACATTCATTCTTCCTTTTGTTTCAGGTAGAATGAGTTTATTAGAAATTTGATTCTATATGCTGGGCAACAGGAGCTAGTTAGCCACAGGAGCATTGAATACTCGGCGGACGTGATTGAGAGTGTGTGTTTCTTCTTACCACACTAGTAATGAAAATATTTAGAGACTACCAAAAAGCCGATTGTTATGTATCTCATATCTATCCTCAATAAATCTTAAATTGTAGAATAGATAACTTCATGTGTTTTGAAATTGTTTTTGCTAGTTGGTACAAATATTAATGTTTCCTCTCTTTTCTTTTCTAATTTATTTCACAAACTTATGTTTGATAGGATGGAATGGATGAAGATCGTAGCTTGGTGTTAGAAATTGGAGAGCTGCCTAGTTTCGGTGTAGCTTAATTTCTGAAGACTGATCGTGACTTTTCAATGACTTCTTGTGAAGGTCAGCTTTATGTTCATGTAAAGATATTACTGATGATTTGTATGCTATATCTTTTCAAATTGCCACTATTTTGTACATATCAGTACTCAAAAACCATCCATTAGAAATTACATAAAAAAAGAACTATCAAGAGAAATATTTTAGTGGGTCAGATCTTGTCAATTACAGCAGGATTGGATATTCCAATGCTTGTTGCCTTTTCTTCTTCTTAAGTCCCCTGCTTAAGTTGGTGAGAACGCCATCAGTTTCTGCACTAATAGTATGAGTGGGTAGAACAACTTACTAAAAAAATTAAGTGATTATCAATTTCATGATTTACATTAGACTTAGCTATTTGAGCAGGAAAAAAATAGAATGATTTTCCTAATATATAATGGTTTGTTTCTTCAGTAGTTTTTCTTTGTAAGCTTTTAAGGCCTTCTTTTAAGCTGTCCTACATCCTGCAGTCTTACATCCTTGGAGAAACTTAGCATACCATATAGGTCTTTCTTTTTCATTTTTTGGCGTTAGTACTTAGCATACCATACAGTTATAATTCCAGCCAAGGACAATTTAATTATATGAAATTTCTGAAATATTATATGAATCCAACAGCTTCTGTTATGAAGCATACAAATTTGCAAGTTGTCAAAAAACTTTATGATTGATTGCTAAAAAATAAATAACTATAGAATGGAGAAAATTATGATCTTTTTTCAAATTATTTGTGTTGCAAAGAAAATATTAATTGAATTCAAGATACTTATTAGACCTTTTTAACTAAAAAGAATTAGTGATTACCAATTTCATGATTCATATTGGACTGACTAGCTCTTGCTACAGGGCAAAAAATGTGACTTTCCATATCAGATGACTCATAAGACTTCCATGAGTATTGTGCTTGGGATTTCAATTCAACACTGCCATGCCTCGCTACTTCTGCGATTACTGTGACACCTACTTGACTCACGATTCTGTAAGCCTCTCTCTCTCTCCCTCTTAAATTGTTTGGTGCATTTGGATTATATGTATGTCTGTTTAAGGATTTATGTCAATATTGAACCAAATCATGCAAATGCAATGACTCCTCATATGTTTGGTATTGTTTGTTAATAAAAGTGTGGTTTTTCTTGTACACGATGTCTTTTACTAGGAGCTGATGGGTTTATCTTTATGAACTTGATCGAGGTCTTAGATTGAAGTTGAACTGTTATTCTTAGTATTATTTACGTGGGAGCTCAATTTGGTGAATCTTGTGTTGTGGGGATCTTCTGGGTTCTTTTGATTTTCAAAATGCTAAAAATGCACTTTACACAGTCTTTAAGTTTGTGGTAGCTTTTAAGTCGGTGTCTCAAAGCTTGCAATTTTCACCCTCGAATATTATAATGACGTCAATGTTCTCCTGCTGTTATGGTTCGTAGCATTTTCGCCATTAACCTTCCTGAAAATGATGTCATTTTTTTGTGCGGGTTAATTGCAAGATTCTAATGGATGTTGACAGAAAGGGCACATTGACATTATTGTAATACTCCAGAGTGTAAATTAAAAGTTTTCACAGTCAAGGGGCCGATTTAGAAACAACCTCAAACTTAAGATGTTGTAAATAGTATTTTAGGATTTTTAAATATCAAGGATACAATATTGCTTAGAGTTTGACTTTGGACCTTGGTGTGATGGCAAGTGTCCTCCATTCAAACAATACATTAAGGGTTCAAGTCCGGGAATTAGTTCCTTAAAAGTTGTTGGTATGACTGCTTACTAACCACCTCTCTCGGTTCAAGATCCTGCAGAAAGAGGAGCTTGTGCAATGGGTACGAAGTTTTTAAAGGGTAGAAGAACACTTCACTATTGTTCATTGCCTTGTTTATTTTTTGTTTTTATGTTTTTAGTGTTTCTCTTATGTATTCTCTGTGTCCTTGGATTTATGTGTTTGTTTAATAAAATTTTATGTTATTCATAAAAAGTGTTAACTATGAAAATCTGCATGGTTTACCGGTATCTATGTCCTTTGAAGTTTGAAATTGTTAATGTGCCTTCTCCTGTATATCATAGTTACAGCTGCTGGAAATTGACATAATGAATGTTTTTATATTGCTGATGATATTGTCTTTCTATCTCAGCCATCTGTGAGAAAGCAGCACAATGCAGGTTACAAACATAAGGTACTTCACATCTCTCTCTCTCTCTCTCTCTCTCTCTCTCTCTCTCTTAATTATATTTATATGCTAATTATTTTAATAAATATAGGCAAATGTTAGGTCATACTATCAGCAATTTGAGGAGGCACAAACCCAAAACTTCATTGACCAAAGGATTAAGGAACATCTTGGGCAAACTGCAGCATTCCAGCAGGTTGGTGCTGCTTACAATCAACTTCTAATCGTTCAGAGGCCCCGCCTTCCTGTCCTACCTACACCTGTCATGCCGATGCCTGGTAGCACACAGTTACCTGGAAGTTCACCATTAATCCCAGGGATTAGGCCTCCTGTTTTGCCAAGACCCCTTGGTGCCCCAGGTAAAATGAAACACATTTTGCATTTATCCTTGTGTTAGCACATTTTGCATTTAGATTTTCATATTTTGAATTGTTTGGCTTCATCTGTGCCTGCTATCTTTCTTTGACTTGGTGCATTGCTTTTGCCACTGCTAGTTGATATTATTGTGCACATCTGTTTTCTTTCTTTTGTTTTTTGCGTGAACTAGTGGGGAAATCACTGAATTGGGATGCTATAGCTCCTTCCCATGAGCAAACCTTTTTAAACTGGTTAGGACTGGGTGCCACTATCCCAGCCCTGATCATGTCCCCTTCCCAACTTTTTGCCGCTGTATGCTATCCATCTTTAATTAGGTTCCCAATATTTAGCAATCAAATGGGGGATAGACAAGAACATTGGCAGATTATTATGATTTGTGTCTGCATGTTTACTACATTAAAAAATTATCACTATGTTTCATCAATCAAATGGTTCCACCCTAAACTCCTTTGTCAGACACATGGAATATAAATTTGATGCTAGTTCTCTTCCAGGTTTATATTTAATGTGTGATCTTGGTACACAATGTTTGATCCATGTGCAAGACATGCAATGCAAACTTTTCTTTGTCCATAAGCATGTAGCAACGTGTTATGTTAAATAATTCTCTTGGGTTTGGCAGGTTATATGCCTTCTCCGGCGATTGCACCTATGATGGCTCCACCTGGTGCTCCTTCCTTACCTGCTCAATTAAATCCTATTCCAAGGCCTCCTGGTAGTGTAGCCACAACAGTTCCTGGAAGCACAGCGGCACCCACCTCTTCCAACGGTGCACCACCTATGGTCACACCACCATTGTATCAAGCCAATCCAGTGGCATCAACAGGTGGAGGCTATGATAGTCTCAATGCCAACACTCAAGCTCCTGAGGCTAATCATTAGCCTTGATCTTCTGGTTGGTTTATTTCCATATCTAATATCTTAAGAAACTGAAATATATATTGTTACTAACTTACGATAGGTGGGACTCTGAGGCAGTTTTAAATGAAATTCCCCACATTGTTATTTTCTTTTATCAACTCTTGTGACTATTGAAAACTATTATAGATTCTATTGTATATCCTTAATATAATTGAAGAAAATTGCATAAATCCTCCATGTCTTTAATTTGTTTTTTTTTTTTTTGATAAGTACATCTGTTTGATGCTCCAATTATCATACCCTGTATTTATGATGGTGACATTAGTGATAATGCTCTTGTCACAGGCAAATGAAGCAAGCTAAGAAATTCTTGTGGTTCAACTCCTTTGCTGGGATTTCCATCATTTGGTCCTGTAATTTTCAGTTCTCACTGTGTAATGTGCATTAAGAGCTTGTCACCTGATGCTGAACATAAAGAATAGTTGTGCATTCTCATTTTTGTTAGAATCATGTCATAGATGCATATCTAGTTGTTGCTACTGGAAAAGAACCGTTAACAGAGAGTTATTATCTCTTTGACATGCTCTTATGCTGTAGCAGCAATTATTGCTTGAAATATGTATTCAGAAACCAATTCATATGCAAGTTCTGGTTGCAAGGAAAAGACATAATTTTTGGCCAATCCGTATTGTAATTTTAGCTTGGAACCAATGCTACTTTTGTTGCCTGTGATGTCACTAAAGAGTCTGACATATCCAACGCTGTTGATTTTACCATCTCTAAGTACAACCAACTTGATATCATGTACAACAATGCAGGGGTGCCCTGCAAAACTCCCCCAAGCATTGTGGACCATGATCTGGCAGTTTTTGGTAAAATCATGGACATCAATGTGCGGGGAGTCATGGCTGGGATCAAACATGCATAACATGTTATGATCCCACGTCAAACTGGATCAATTCTCTGCACAGCTAGTGTTACAGGACTAATGGGTGGGTTAGCACAGCACACGTATTCTGCGTCCAAATCTGCTGTTATAGTCATTGTTAAGTCTGTGGCTGCAGAGCTATGCAAGTATGGAATCCGGGTGAATTGTATATCAACATTTGCCATTCCAACTAAGTTTGTAATGGATGAAATGAGTCAGGTTTTTCCTGGTGTAGAGGATCGACGGCTTGTGGAAATGGTTACTAATGCTGGTATTTTGGAGCGAACTAGTTGTGAACCCGATGATGTAGCTAATGCTGCGCTCTATCTTGTTTCTGATGATGCCAAGTATGTTAGTGGGCATAATTTGGTATTAGATGGAGGCTTTACATCTTTTAAGCATTTGGGGTTTCCTGCAACAGATGAAGTGCAGTAAAAATTTGAACAGAGAAACTAGAAACAGAAATTTGCAAGTATAAGGAGCACAAATGAATGTATTCGCATCCATTCCTTTTAATTGACTCTAGTTTACTTGTCCAAGCATTCTACCTCTAGAGAGAATTCAAGCATGGATTGTTTCAAATTGACTCTCTGCATTAAAGCTAATCTTTCATGGTGTATGCAAAAACCAACCTCATCCCCTTAAGTAACATTGTTTAGAGTGATGCATATAGAGAGTTGAGTTCAAGTCGGTGACCTGCTTAGTTTCAGAAAGCAATATATATGGCTTAAGCAATAAATACATGTACTACCTATATATGTTCATTCAAAACTAACTGTGCTAAACAAACAATATGATTAGTCCTGTCTTGCACAATCATGAGAAGAAATTAATGGAATACAGCTGAACTTCCATCAAACAAATATTACTCAGAAAAAAAAAGTGACACAATTTGGAGCACCTGGTAATTCTAACAAACACATGGCCAAAAAATCTTTCTTTTATTATTTGGTCTCAACCAGTCTTATCTATAATCTTAAGAGCCTTGTCCTTGCATGCAACTTCATCAGAGTGGGGGGCCTTTGGATTGACAAGCTGATGACAGTGTTCAAGCTCCAAGTAGGACAACCTCAAACAAACCATGTGAGCTAAGCTAGAGTGCATCTTCACAGATTTATTACTTCAATACCGCAGAAGAAGTGACAAAGTAGTATTATATTAACAAATTTGTTCTTGGCTTGATCAGTTAGAAGTATCAAAATTGTTCTAGAACAAGCTTGCGCATGAAATCTTCTGGAGCTGAAAAGCAGTTCAAACAAAATAAAGAGTAAAGCTCCTGCTGTTTAATTTAACCAAAAGAAATGAATCTTGCATGTGAACAAATTCAACAATAATACATTGAAGAACAAAAAGGTTAAACCTATGGAGAACGATTCTCTCCATTTGCATTGACATTAAGAGAGCCTATTTCATGATGAAGATTTAGTTTACATGCATCTAAGGTTTACATGGTACCATATCATTTAAATTTTTTCATTCTACCAAATAAGAAATGATATCTTATTTTAAATGACTTGGTACCTTTTTCACCTTTAGATTTGTGAAATACCAGGTCTTCAACCTTAAAATGGACCGTCTCCATTTCAAAATAAATGGATCCGTAAAAATTACTAAAAAAAATAAAGCCCCTTTTGTTAAATTAATAAATCAATGGTTTGACATAAGGAGAGGACTGATACCTAAGCCACCGGTGAACAATCTGAATTGGCCTAGGGCCTGTCTGATAAACATCTCCACTCCACTCACTACGATGGCCCCAACCTCTGCAGCCTCTTGTAAGAGCCGTGTATTTCTAGGTGTATAAACCGCATTAAAAACCAGCTCATATGCTCTCAAGGTCTCCTAAAGAAGCATGACAAGAGGCAATACATTGTTCAATGTGTTCTTCTGAGTTATTACCTATTTGCTCAGAGACAGTGAGAGAGAAAACCTTTGAGACAGGAGTTTGATCAGTATTTGGTTCTATTCCAACAGCAGAAGCATTTGCAAGGATCGTTCCCTCCTGAGGGCAGAATCTTTTTAAGCATTCATATGGTAGAGCTTCCCCTGAAACTGCATCTGCAAGCACCTTTGCTCTCTCTTTTCAAAAGAGAAATATCAAGATTAGAGACAAGAAAGCTGATCTTCAATTGTAATACTAAAAAGGAGAGAACAATATTGCCTTATTACCATAATTCCAGTTGAATATGACTACCTGAGCACCTCTACTTTTAGCACCAAAAGCAAGTGCTCTTCCTGCACCTCCTGCTCCAACCAATACAAATGTTTTCCCAGCTATAGGAGAAGTACGTAATGCTTCTCCATTGGCAACTCGTCTCTCTGTCCAGACAAAATAAACATAAGTAATTCTGTCCAGACACCACTTGATATAACAGTCTATTCTTTTACCTATACTATCATTATACATTGTCGTCCATCAAGTAATCATTCATTTCGGGTTTCTGGTAATTCTGTTTAAAAACATCAAATTATTAATGATATTGCAAAACAAACAAGTAGAGGTCATGAAACCTGTGACAAACAAAGCAATCAAGTACTCCATTCTCCCCAAAACAATATACATTTATATTCCTAGCCCGAGTAGTACTCAACTTTAAATGATATACAAAGAATTAATCAAGAAAGATACATACAGCCATCGTCTAAATAATCAAGAAAGTAACACTTTAATTATCACAGTACCTCTTAATGCATCCTCTGTTGCAGTGATAGAAGCCTCGCAATCTGTGTTATAACCGATCAGCTTCCCATCAATAGGCCTCCTGACTATAGTATTTACAGCTCCTATAGACTGATTGAGAAAGCATACCACAATTTAGAAGCTTATATAAACATGATATCACAATTAACACAGCAATAAAAAAAAGTAGTGTGCCTTGAAGCTGAAACCCTGAAGTATCGTTATTAATTTCTGATATCTAGGCCTCTATAGAAGATTTGTTGATGTCAACTTCTGGAATAATCCCAATTACTCAGCTGAGTTGTAGATATCTAATACACCTTCATTTCAGGTCTTGTGCCATTGTCTGGTGCTCGTGACAGACTTGGATTGGTGGAATTACAGTAATGTAACAAAGGATCATAAGTGGTTTACTTATTTGACATTAAAAATTTTCATTATATATGGCCTGATATATAGCAAATATATGTAGGGATTGTTGTTAAAGGAACAAAGTCAACAAAATATGGCAATGTTTTTAAAGTTTTTTCCTCTCGTTCAGGTTGCAGTTCAAAAAAGTGTTTATATTACCAAGTTTACTGACCTTAGCCAGTGGATGGACTTCATCACAACACTCAACTGCAGCTTCTTTGTGTGGGATTCCAACACTACAAGTTTCATCGAATAAAGGGAAAAAAACCTTACATTAGAGAAAAAAAGCATTGCCATTGTACCAAACAAGCACAGTTTATACATTTGGCCAGAGCAAAAGTGTGCACCATGATATTTGAGAAAGCAAATGCCTAATGTAACAGTTGATACCCACAAACTAAAGAGAATATTGAGCCTGTTATGAATGGAGAACAGGTAGCGTACGTAAATCATAGAAGTATCTGATACTCTAGGGGATAACATTATTTAGAACAAGTTTTTTGAAGGAGTCAAGTTGCAAAAAAACCTTACAAGACAAGCAATGGGATGGTCCTCTTTTTCTTTTATAGAGTGGCTGCATACCTGAAACCAGCGAAGTCAGTGCCTGTATAGGTTCTAAAGAATTCCCTGATATCATCGACCAGCATGGGAACGTAAATTCCATTATATCCTGTGTGTCTAAAGGCAGGGTTGTGCAGAATAGGACCCTTGCTATGACCTACTGGATTTGAAATGCGTCCAAAAACTTTTGTATCTGAATTCAAGTTTTCAAGTTTGTAAACATGTTTAAGGCTGACTAAAGTTGGCAACCCAGGTACTGATTTTCCTTCCAGAGATCCATACACTAAAAATCCACCAAATTTAGGACCCAAAAGTTGGCTTATTAGACCTCTGCTACCCACTGCAATAGCAATTAATGGCACCTGGAGATACACATTGAAGTAGTAAATGACTAATGTTGTTTATACTACAGAAAGAAAACTGAATTAATTTAATTCGAAAAAATAAGTAGAAAGAAGAATATCTGATATTCCTTTATGCCAGAAAAACTTTTGAAAAAAAAGAAAGTACTAGAGGTGCAGGATGAATTCTAACTCTGCTTTTTAGTTTTTGCGTTTAAGGTTGTTTTGAAATGCTGCATTATAGTGTTCTAGAGATCATGTTATATCTTAATGAATGGAAAAAAGAAAAAGAATGAAATTAAATAATTTTGTTTGGATTTTTTAAAATAAAGGAATGAAAAGAAATGGAAGGTAAGTAATCTTATTTAGAATTAACATTTTTTAAATAATTACTGTATGTTACTAACCCCGCAATTCGAATCATTTCTCTTACCTCCAAGCACTTTGTGCATATAGAGTAAGAGTGTGATGCCTCAATTTGATTGATTGATTGTGTGATGTGTGTGGATGTGTGATGAGTCCCACATCGGGTATTTACTGGGTAGATCTGGGCTTTATTAACAACTAAGAGGAGCCTCAATAGTGACTAGTCCTTTTGAGGTATAGCGCAGATGTGGCTAGCGCTTTTCCTTGAGTCGTTACATATGGTATCAGAGCTAGGTTTCGATCCTGGGACCTGTGGGCTAGGATACCATCTGTAACGACTCCGCCCCAAATGTGTAGATATTGTCCGCTTTGAGACTCATACCCCTCACGGTTTTGCTTTCCCCCAAAGCACACAGCAGTGGGAGAAAAGGCCCCTATTGTGATGCCCCAATTTGATTGATTGATTGTGTGATGTGTGTGGATGTGTGATGAGTCCCACATCGGGTACATACTTTCCTTGAGTCGTTACATAGGGTATCAGAGCTGGCCCGGTAACCTCGTGTGGGCTCGAAGACACTACCCCACAAAGTGGGCCCTAACGAGGACGTTATAGATTTAAATGGGGGAGATTGTGATGCCCCAATTTGATTAATTGTGTGATGTGTGTGGGTGTGTGATGAGTCCCACATTGGGTATTTGCTGGGTAGATCTGGGCTTTATTAACAACTACAAGGAGCCTTAATTGTGACTAGTCCTTTTGAGGTATAGCGCAGATGTGGCTAGCGCTTTTTCTTGGGTCGTTACAGAGAGTGTCAATTAAGCTACAAGGCCCTTGACTTGTTTGAGAGTAAGTAACATAAAGAGAAATTAATGGATTCATTTTATGACAATATTACTATTAGACACATCTTTTAAAATAAAAGTCTAAATATATAAGGGTTATTTTGAGAGTTTTAGTAAAAAATTCATTAAATTTAATTACAATTACTCCAATTCCTCTCAATTTGGGGGAATGAAAATTTAATATTTTAAGAGAATAGAGAGGGATGAATATTCTCTCCTATACATTATATTTTCTCACACTTAAACTCTCAAATTAAAACTCCCAAACATTGGTAGGAAATTAATATTTTAAAATTATTCTTTTAATATAATCTTCTAATGATAATTAGTGTTTGAAAAAAATAATTTAAAATTTGTATCATATGTCCATGAAATGCGATTGAAGTCTGACATCTATGTTAGTTAACTTTAAATTTTTGGATATACATTATTTATACTACTATTTAAGGGGCTGTACCTGTTTGGACCAGATTTTTTTTTGTTCCAAAATATCCCTACAGCCTATGTTTAAGTAGGGGCAAAACTTGATAAAAATGCTTTTTTAACTTCCACGTAAAACACTATCTACAAAATAGGACCACACTCACAGTACACTTACGTTGGTTTTCAAACTCATATTACTTCTTCTTCAGTTCTCCAATTCTCTCAATTCTGTGTTTTCAAACTCCTTTCACCCACCTCTTTGCTTCAAATTTCACTACAAACAACAACAGCAGCAGATAGATTTGAGGTAAGCTCTTTCTTAGATCAAATCTCAGCCCTCTCTCTCTCTGATGAGGTTCTATTTCTTCGAACAGGATGGTTTTTTTAAATCTAATTTTTTTTCTTTTTTTGTCTTTCAATTTGGGCCACATCGAATAGGTTCTATTTCCCTTAGGTTAGGAAAAGCTCAAGCAAGTTCTATTTTCCTCAGGGCCACATCGAACAGGTTCATTTTTAAGTCTTTTTTTTTTTTTTTTTTCAATTTGGGTCACATCGAATAGGTTCTATCCCTCAGGTTAGGAAAAGGCTCAAACAGCTTCTATGACATGAAGGATATGTATCTCGAACATGAAGGATATGTATGCGCATGAAGTTTGTTGTTCAAGGTATAGTTTTTAAGTCCCTTTTTTTTTTTTTTTTGTCTTTCAATTTGGGTCACGTGGAATAGGTTCTATCCCTCAGGTTAGGAAAAAGCTCAAACAGCTTCTAAAGAAGGATATGTATCTCAAACATGAAGGATATGTATGCACATGAAGTTTGTTGTTCAAAAATTTTTTTTTTATTCAGTAAAAAGTAACGTTTTTTTTTAAGTCTTGGATTATCGTTTAATTTGTAAAAAGGGTTGTTTTGTCTCCAACAAAAATATATTATTTTATCATGATTTAGATTCTAAAAGGACTACACTTTGTTAACATTATCCTTTCCATATCATTATCTTATCTTATCTTTTCTTTTCTTTTCTTTTATTTGGTCAATTTGATTGGTGTTTAAGTATTTTCTCTAATTAATGACTACTTTTTAAAGAATAGGAATAATACAATAAAAATTTCAAAGTGTTAGCTTATTGCAACAAATATATCATTGTAATAACTAAATATAAATTATTTTACAATCTATTACAATAACAAACATGAAGTTGCAACGAATATATTATTGCAATAATTTAATACCAATTATTTTACAATCTATTATAATGAAAAAATATGAAACAATTATTTATGACAATGAACTAGTTTGTAATCCTATGCATATTCATGGATACACTTAAAGATATATAATAAGATGCATAATATAATTTATATATATATAATTCAAAAAATACTATTGATAGTCATTTTTATATTTTGTTAACTCTTTAAAAAATTTTGTAAGGATATTATTAGGTATAAAATTTAAATTATCTATGTTTTTTTTTTAAATTATTGTGAAGCACTTTTTTTTTACGATTCATTTATTTTATAATTTTTGGTTTTTGTACTTGTAAGGACACGACTTAAAAGTACTGGCCCAAGATTATATGGACCAACCCAAAGGGCCCAAAAACAATGAATTTCTAGAGAGTGGGAAAAGAAAGCTGGACTAGATTGATTCAGACAATCAACGAGATGAGTTGGTGATCACTAGGAGAATGAAATAAGGAGCTTAAATTTGGGAAACGATCCTCGGTCGGAGTCCGAGGAGGTTAACTTTGGTGTTTATTATTTTTTGTGTAGATACAAGCTTAAATCTCAGTGTTTACAGTCTCTCTCTCTCTTTTTCTTCCGTCCCCTCACTATGAAGAATTTCCTCTCATTATATATGTCCTTCCAAATCATCTTGATCCTACATTTGTTGATTATCTGAATCTTCACTTGAGTGTCTGTCCTATCATGCATCTTTCTTGACCTTCTGTGAGTTGTGGTGGCCAAGATTGCACTGTTCAAGTGTCTTCTCCACATAAATGCGGCCAGGGGGTTAGCTGTAGAGTCATTCAATGCGGGGTTGGCAGCCTTCTTTTCTGATATTTTTGGATATTTTCCTAGTGTACGTATCCCTTACACCCGCCCAGGCTAGCAGAACCTTCTGGGACGTTTCCTTTGATCGGAAGAGCTCCAAGGCTTACTCCAATTTTGAGTACTCGAGGTGGTATTATCCTCGGCGTTGTTCTTAGGATTCCCCAATTTGTGTTTGGACTCTTTACAATTCATCTCGGACATTATGGGTTGAGTGGGACCGTTTTCGGACTGATCATGATCCTCGGCGTGGACTTCGAGCCCAAAGCGCAGGCCCATTTCTCTTGTTGACCTTTTGCCCCCACAATAGCCCCTCGAGATGCTTCTTTTTGGGCTCTTGGGCAGAAAGGAGGATTTCGATACCCCGCCACTTGTCTATGTCCGTTCTTGGCTCGTTTCGGTTGGCAGAGGCGTCTTTTAGACTTCCTAGAACGCGTTTCTGCCGTTGCGATATTCAAGGCATCTTCTCATTAATTTTCTACGGCTCCATGTCTCCCACGTTCTACGGTGAGATGTAGATCGAACGGTTAGGATTTCGACCAAGGCGTAAGCGGGATTTTTCCCGCTTTCGATTGCCTTTTCGATATAAATATCGTTTTTTCCAATTTCTTTCCTACTTTTGCATTCATTTGACTCCAGATCACATACGTTGAATCCTGTCAGCCGTTCTTGTTACCTGTGTCCTTCCCAAACACCAAAGTCTATCCGAGGAGACCTTCTTAACTTTCTGTAAGTCTTCATATATCCTTATCCTTTCTTTTTCCATATTGTAGTATTTATTTTCGTCTATTTTCTGAACCCCTTTTCATATCGGTCCTCTATCCTAATCTAAAGTCCTTTAGGTTTCGCCCAGTACACTCTGGGAATGGGTAGATTTAAGGGTTTGGTAGATTCTGAAGAGGGGATAGCGAGGTTTAAGAATGAATATAGGATTCCCTCTAGAGTAGATATTAGATATTGTGAGGAGGGCGATTGGCACGAGAAGAGGCGTGAGGGAGAGGTTGTGATCCCTATGATCACGTTTATAGAAGGAGGGATGAAGATCCCCATGGGTGCGATTATGAGGGATTATCTTCTAGCACACAGGTTGGCCCCCACCCAGTGTGCTCCCAATGTGTTTAGAATCTTAGGCTGCGTAGACGCCTTGAACGAAAAATTAGGTCTAGGATTAACACACCATGATGTCAATTGGGTCTACAACCTCCACCATCTCAAGGGTCAGGGGTACTACCTGAAATCACGATACCCCGAGGTTAGGTTAATCCAGTGTTTGCCCGAGTCTAATAAGGGCTTAAACAAAGATTTTTTGATCGTGTCGGGCGATTGGCACGACGACTTACACTGCCCAATGAGAGAGGGGGAACCAGGTGGGGTTTTAGTTTAGGAGGATCTGTTTTAATTAATGATTTCCATGGTATTGTGCTAGGCTCTAACGCTTTCTTTTATCGCAATGACTTTGCAGACAAGCACGCCGCTAAACCTAAGCTCGGACTAGTGAACAAGGAAAGCTTGGACAAAATCCTTAAGGCCGAGGTGTTTGTGAATTCAGACGGCCAACTTAGAGCGGTGCACATAATTTTGGGTTACAAGCCCATCTCGACCAGTTTTCAAGCGCCAAAGTGCGTCATAAAAGCTAGAGATTCTCGTCTTCACCAAATCAGTGTAGCGGTGCCTAGATTTCTTCTCCCTGAGGGCACTTCCATCTCGGCAGGCGCTCTTCCCACATTCCCGATACTCAACGGGGTGCCCATAGCTACTCCGTCCCAACATAACATCAAGGAGGAAGAGGAAGAGGGAGAGAAAGAGAAAGAGTTAGTTGAAGTTTCAGACTCGGAAGAGCTCTTCAAGGTTTTCAATCAACCTTCGTCTCCAGAAGTAGTAGCGCGCGTCCCCAGTGAGCGCGTATCAAGCTCCGAGGATATGGGGATTCAAAGGAAGCCGAGATCATCCTTGCAGGAGCTGTTAGAATCCCAGCCGGGGAAGGATGGCTCGGGTAAATCTGCACAATCCAAGCAGCCGGCTCCTCCTACCATCCCACAAACTCGAGCTGACCCCTCTGAGCATAAGAGGAAGAGGGAGGACAAGGGGAAGGAGATAATGGAGGTGGGAAGACAGCAAACTTCCCACGAAGTTGAAGTCCCAAGAGGAGGGAAGCATCCCCAGACTCAACAGACGCGGCCGGCGAATGAGATGGAGAGGAGGGGCGGCCACAGGCCTGTAGCTCCGATCTGGGCCCCACGCTTGGAGTTGGATGGGGCCCTTCTAAACGAGGACACCTCCATCCGGGATTATCAGGATGGCAGGGCTGGATACGTGGTAGATGCAGTGGAGCAATCCCTGCTTCTGCCTAAGGACATGGCCGACCTCAGGCTGATAAGGCAGCACGAGGTGTTCGCGGGCCTTAAGAGGGATTTAGCAATGGTAAGCCTTAGTTTTTTTTTTTATTCTCTTAACAATTCGATCTTATGCATTCTCTTTGTAGGCCGTTCAAGCCGCCTTTTGAGCGGAGGAGATGGTGGGGCTTGCTCATCGCCGGGCAAAAGATGAAGAGGCGAGGAGGATTTCGGCGATGGACGCCTTCCGCGTGGCCGAGAAGAGTGTCCAAGAATTGAGGACCAAATTGGCCGAGGAGGAGAAGGGGAGGAAAAGCGCTGCGACCGCTCTGGACAACGTTGAGAGGCAGGCCGAGAGCCAGAGAGTTCTACTCCGAGGTGCCGAGGACCAGCTGGCCTCTTCCAAACAAAAAATCACGACGCTCCAGAAGAAATTAGAGGAGGTCCAGAGGGCAAAGGAATTGGCTAAAAAGGCGAAGGAGGAGGCTGAGAAGGAAAAGGAGGATGCCGAGAAGGAGAAGGACGAAGCGGAGTAGCGAGGGTACAACATTGGAGTGGCCGAGAACGAGGATGCCCTTAGGGCAGAGGTTTTGGGGGTATGCAGAAAGTACTGCTCTGAGGTATGGATGGAGGCCCTCAATCAAGCCGGGGTTGAGGCTTCATCCATGCTGAGGAAGGCAGAAAGTATTTACTACCCCCCGGCCATCCGTGTCGCTCCTCTTGCCGGTCGTCCAGCAAGCCCTCAGCTCGAGGTGACCGAGCCGGCGAAGAGCAGCTATGACGTGGCCCCTCTCCTATCCACTATTCCTAAGGGCCAAGAGAAAGAAGTTGGAGCGCACAAGGAGGTGGTTTTGGACACTACCCTGCCTCCTACTACCCTCGAAGAGCTTACTAAGGAGAAAGAGGCACCCAGGGTGGAGATCGTGCTTGCTAGTCTCCCTATTCCTCCTCTGGGTGATCCTAAAGGTTCAGATCAGGGGACCACCGTGGCTGCTGCTCAACAGACCAAAGCCCCTCCAACTGGGAAAATAGTAATAAAGAAGAAATAGGCCCTCGTGGAACCCTCTGTTGTAATTCTCCTTTTTGTTATTTGTTGTTGTTGTTGTTGTTGTTTTTTTTTTTTTTTTTTTTTAATGTAGTGGGGCTTCTCTCTTGTACTTTCATTGTCTTGTTCCCTAATTCATGTTAATGAAAAGTGCAAATGAATTTCCAGGCTTTGTGGCATTTCACATTTGTGGTGATGTATTTTTTTATTAGCCTTGCATATAGTTTTTGTAAAGAACAATTAGGAAGAAAGATAAAAGAGAGAGAAAAGGCCACTAGGATGATTTCCTGCGTGGCAAAGTATAAATCGAGCCTTAAATATCATTTGCACTGTCATGATATGCTGTTAACTTTACTAACTATGTGAACACTAAAAATGAAATGAACCACGTCAACACGTTTATAGATGCTTTAAGTGATTCCCACGAACTTGTGTTGGGACAAAAGATAGCCCTTAATGTCGAGATAATTAGTTAGGAATGCTTAGGTATCTCGGGAGGATGTTAGAATGATGTTTTCGCCTTAGCGATTGGTTTGAAGAGGCAGACATGCCTTTGGTTCTTTTTGCCACTTGGGTAGATGTTTTGTGACATTACCTTCTCGAGAGCAGGTGGCTGGGGAGTTAAGCATAGTTTTGGAACTATTTAACACTTAATAAAGATTACGTCTAGCATTAGTTTTTCCAAAGCAGGTGGTCCGAGAAACGAGGCATAACTTTGG
This sequence comes from Lithocarpus polystachyus, assembly GCA_033629205.1. Taxonomy (NCBI): domain Eukaryota; kingdom Viridiplantae; phylum Streptophyta; class Magnoliopsida; order Fagales; family Fagaceae; genus Lithocarpus; species Lithocarpus polystachyus. The sequence continues at coordinate 5,508,901 of CM066165.1, forward strand.
ATCTGTTTAATACTGAGAAGGATTGCAATTGATATTAATTTTTCCAAAGCAGGTGGTTCGAGGAACCAGAAATAGCTTTGGATCTGTTTAATACTGAGAAGGATTGCAATTGGTATTAATTTTTCCAAAGCAGGTGGTCCGAGGAACCAGGTATAGCTTTGAATCTGTTTAATACTGAGAAAGATTGCAATTGGTATTAATTTTTCCAAAGCAGGTGGTCCGAGGAACCAAGCATAGCTTTGGATCTGTTTAATACTGAGAAGGATTGCAATTGGTATTAATTTTTCCAAAGCAGGTGGTCTGAGGAACTAGGCATAGCTTTGGATCTATTTAATACTGAGAAGGATTGCAATTGGTATTAATTTTTCCAAAGCAGGTGATCCGAGGAACCAGGCATAGCTTTGGATCTATTTAATACTTAGAGAGATTGCAATTGGTATTAATTTTTCCAAAGCAGGTGGTCCGAGAAACCAGGCATAGCTTTGGATCTGTTTAATACTTAGAGAGATTGCAATTGGTATTAATTTTTCCAAAGCAGGTGGTCCGAGGAACCAGGCATAGCTTTGGATCTATTTAATACTGAGAAGGATTGCAATTGGTATTAATTTTTCCAAAACAGGTGGTCTGAGGAACCAGGCATAGCTTTGGATCTGTTTAATACTTAGAGAGATTGCAATTGGTATTAATTTTTCCAAAGCAGGTGGTCTGAGGAACCAGGCATAGCTTTGGATCTGTTTAATACTTGGAAGGATTGGTTATCTGTCGTGTAACAAGTAATGAACACAAATATAACAAAGTGGTTTTTTATTAATAGTAGTACCTTTTCACGTTGTTTACATTTCAAGGGTGCAGCACTGTCTGACTCTCTAAGTCTTCTAAGTAGTATGCACCAATTCCGGCCACAGATGTGATTCGATATGGCTCTTTCCAATTGAGTCCCAATTTGCCCCATGTTGGATTCTTTGTAGATCCGACCACTTTTCGCAACATCAGATCTCTAGGCGCCAAAGGACTGCTTTTCACGTTGGCATCATATCCCCGCTTTAGCTTATGCTGGTAGTAAGCTAATTGGACGATGGCATTATCCCTCCGTTCATCAATTAGATCAAGACTTTTCTCCAGTAGGTTGTTGTTGTTGTTCGACGTAAAGGAGCTCGTCCTAAGTGTAGGGAATCTGGTCTCCAGCGGGTTGACAGCCTCGGCCCCATAAGTTAATGAAAAAGGAGTTTCACCAGTTGACTTCCGAGGTGTAGTTCGATACGTCCACAGCACATGTGGAAGCTCCTCGACCCACTTTCCTTTCGAATCGTCCAATCTCTGCTTGATTCCACTTACAATGACCTTATTCACGACCTCGGCTTGCCCATTCCCTTAAGGATAGGCCGGGGTGGAGTACCGATTTGTTATCCTGAGTCCACAGCAATATCGCCGAAAGGATTTGCTGTCAAACTGAAGACCATTGTCTGAGATTAGGGTATGGGAAACTCCGAACCGAGTGACGATGTTTTTCTAAATGAATCTTTTTACATCTGCATCTCGGATGTTGGCCAGTGGTTCTGCTTCAACCCACTTGGTAAAATAGTCCGTGCAGACCAGTAGATACTTCTTGTTTCCGGCGGCCTTGGGAAAAGGGCCTACGATGTCTAAACCCCACTGAGCAAAGGGCCATGGGCTGGATAGAGGGATAAGCTCTCCCCCCGGTTGATGAATGTTCGAGGTGAATCTTTGACATTGGTCGCATTTCCTTACATAATCCTGGGCCTCCCTGTGCATATTAGGCCACCAATATCCTTGAGTGAGGGCCCGATGAGATAAGGACCTTCCTCCGGTATGGCTCCCGCAAATTCTCTCGTGTAGCTCTTCAAGGAGGACTTCAACCGCCTCGGGGTGGATGCAAAGCAGGTATGGACCAGAGAAGGACCTCTTGTACAGTTTCTAGTCCTCGGACAGCAAAAAATGGGGAGTCTTCCTCCGTATCTTATCTGCTTCTAGTTTACTCTCGAGTAAGCTATCATCTCTAAGGAAACAGGTAATAGGGTCCATCCAGCTTGGTCCTACCCTTACCTGATGAATGGTTGGCATCTCTCTCCCCAATCCACAAGGTTCCATGAGATCTTCAACGAGAATTACCCTGGGCAGGCCTTGTGCCGAGGATGTTGCCAGCGTTGCGAGTGAATCGGCATGTGTATTTTTGCTCCTGGGAATTTGGACCAAAATGAAAGATTCGAATCCAGACTGTAGGTGTTTTACCTGGCTCAGATATCTTTGCATTCTTGGGTCCCTGACTTCTAACTCTCCTCGGACCTGCCCTACGACCAATCTGGAGTTTGAGAATACGTCCACGGTCCTTCCCCCCATCTTTTGGATCATGGACATCCCGACCAGTAGAGCCTCATATTCCGTCTCGTTGTTCGTGGCAGAGAATCCAAGTCTTAACGATTTCTCGATCGTGATGTTCTTGGGTGAAATTAGAACCAACCCCACTCCGGATCCTTTGAGGTTCGAGGCGCCGTCAACGTACACCTTCCAGGACGATGCTCGTTCAATAGAGGTTACCCTAACTGAATTTCCATCCATGCGGTACTTGTCTTCACCTTCTCCTACTGGGGCTTCGGAGAACTCAACCAGAAGGTCGGCGAGGACCTGACCCTTTATAGAGGTACGTGGCATGTACTTGATGTCATAGGCTCCCAACCTTGTTCCCCACTTCGCGACTCTGCCAGTGTATACAGCACTTCTAAGCAAGGCTTTGAGTGGCAATTGGGTCAAAACCACCATTGTATGCGCCTGGAAATAATGCGGCAGCTTACGTGTGGCGTGCACTACAGCTAGGATTGCTTTCTCCAGTGGTAAGTATCTGACCTCGGCTTCGTGTAAGGATTTGCTTACGTAATAAACGGGCCTTTGTATCCCATTGTCAATCCTCAGCAATACCAGGCTTATCGCATAGGTAGCCACTGTGATATAAGCGAATAGGACCTCGTTTGCCTCAGGGCTGGGCATTATTGGCGGCCGAGAAAGGTAGTCTTTCAACTCCTGGAATGCTAAGGCACATTCCTCGGTCCAGTGAAAATCCTTCCACTTGTTCAACAAACGATAGAAAGGTCGGCACCTATCTGCAGATCGAGATATGAAGCAGTTCAAAGCAGCCGTCATACCCGTCAATCTTTGCACCTCCTTCGGGTTCCGGGGTGGTTGTAGTTTATTAATGGCCTCGACCTGGTTCGGATTTACCTCGATTCCACGGTGAGTGATCATATAGCCCAGAAAATTTCCCGATCCCACTCCAAAAGAACATTTGGAGGCGTTGAGTCGTAGTTTGTGCCCTCTCAAGACTTTGAAGATGCTTCCGAGGTCGGCAATGTGATTGGCCTCCTTTTTGCTCTTGACCACCATATCGTCTATGTAGATCTCGACGTTTTTCCCCAGTTGCGGCTCGAACATTCGTGTCATCATCCTTTGATATGTAGACCCTGCGTTTTTGAGCCCAAATGGCATTACCTTGTAATGGTAGTTGCCTATAGGAGTGACAAAAGCCGTTTTCTCCTAGTCTTCCAATGCTAGAGGTATATGATGATAGCCTTGGAAAGCATCCAGGAAGCTCATCTGAGGATGCCCTATGGCTGCATCCACAAGTTGATCAATTCGGGGTATGGGGAAAGGGTCTTTTGGGCAAGCCCTGTTTAGATCTGTGTAGTCAACGCATACGCGCCACTTGCCATTCTTCTTTTTTACCACTACAGTGTTAGCGAGCCAATCGGGATAAAACACCTCCTTGATAGCCCCAGCTTGCTTAAGCTTTGCCACCTCGCTTAAGCTTTGCCACCTCTTCCTTGACGGCCTCGGCGTGTTCCATCGAAGAACGTCGGGGGGGCTGTTTCTTGGGGTGACAGATGAATTAACGTTCAGATGATGGCAAATGAGACTCGGATCCACCCCCGGGGCTTTATAAGGATTCCAAGCAAACACGTCGAGGTTAAGCCTCAGGAATCGCACCAATTCCTCCCTTTCCCGAGGAGGCAATTGAGTGCCAACTTGAAAGAATTTCTCAGGATCCCCATCAACTAGAACCTTCTCCAAGTTCTCACACATTGTTTCCTTGGCTTCTTCAGCAGATGTTGAGGCCGAGGACTTTAGTTGCTAAAAATCTTTGTCAACTATGGCCGAAGACTCTAATCCAGGTTGGTGTGTGATCGCGGCCACCAGGCACTGCCTGGTTGTCTCCTGACTTCCGATTAGTTCCTCAACCCAGTCTCCAGATGGGAATTTAACCTTGAGGTGGAGTGTGGAGGAAACAGCCCCCAGGGCGTGGAGCCAGGGTCTTGCCATAATGGCCGTGTATGGTGAGAACACCTCCACCACAATGAAATCCACCTCCACCACAATGAAATCCACCTCCACCACCCTCGAACCAGCCTGGACTGGCAGTCTGATTTGCCCCTTTGGGATGACTACCTTCCCATCGAAGCCAACCAGAGGTGAGTCATAGCTAGTCAGATCCTCCTGCCTGAGGTTAAGCCCCCTGTACAGGTTTGGGTACATGATCTCGGTCCCACTGCCCTGGTCGACCAGTACCCTCCTGATGTCATAGCCTCCTATCCTGAGAGTCAAAACTAGGGCATCATCGTGGGGTTGAATGGTTCCAGCCTTGTCCTCGTCTGAAAAACTCAAAATTTGGTAAGCCTCCACTTTGGCTCATGACTAGAGTCTCCGACACACGGCCCAGCTACTGTCATTACCCTGGGGGGGTATGATCTTGTTCTTCCTGGGGCGGCGAGGATGACATGGATGGTTCCTAGAGGGGGTCTTGAGGGATGACTGCTTTGAGTTGCTGAACCTTCCTGACCCCCTTGCGCGTTTGGCTGATTCAGGAATTGCTTCAACTTCCCTTCCGGGATCAATTGCTGAAGGAAACTCCACAAGGTTCTGCACTCCTCGATCGTATGCCCCCTCTCCCGGTGGTACTGGCAGTGTAGACTTTGATTGTGTTTTGCAGCGTCCACGATCATCTTAACCGACCATTTGAAATATGGTTCACCCTTTATTTTCTCTAGGATTTGATGCACTGGCTCTGGGAATAGGGTGTTAACAGCTTGGGCAACGGGGGTCTCCGCCTACCCTCCAAAATCCCTTCGGGGCCGACTGTTGTTGTAGCGGTTCGACCTGAAATCCCTCCTCTTCTGAGGGATAACCTTATCCTTGCCCTTTCCTTGCTGTTGGTCTTCTTCAACTTTTTTATATTTGTTGATCTTGTCCATGAGCTGGCGTATACTCGTGACCGGCTTCCCGGTTAATGACCTCCTCAGGCCATACTCGGCTGGCAAACCGACTTTGAACGTTCGGACCGCGACATCGTCAAAATCCCCATTGATCTCATTGAACATTTCCCAGTACCTGTCTGAATAGGTCTTCAGAGTTTCTCCCTCTCGCATGGACAGGGAGAGCAAAGAATCCAAAGGCCGAGGAACTCGACTACACGTGATAAAATGGGATCCAAATGCCTGTGTGAAGTCTTTGAAAGATCCAACTGAGCCGGCCCCCAGACCGTCAAACCACCTCATTGCCACGGGGCCCAAACTGGACGGGAACACTTTGCACATTAGGGCCTCATTCTTGGCGTGTACAGCCATTCTTTGATTGAGATGACTGACATGCTCAACGGGGTCGGTGCAGCCGTTATACATCGTGAACGCGGGCTGCGTAAATCTCCAAGGAAGTGTTGCGTCCTCGATCCTGCTCGAAAATGGGGACATGGAGATCCTATCAAGCGCCTTGCTCATTGCGTCACTCCCCAGACCTTTCGAGGCTGACCCTCTGTTCCTGCGTTCATGATGGTAGTCCTCTTCGCACGAGAAGGTTTCACTAGGCGGTGTCCTTGATTTTCGCTTGTAATTTGCATCCTTCTCACTATCAGAGAATAGATCAGATGTCAAGGGGCTTCTCCTTCTTCGCTTGCGGCGTAGCTTTCTCTTCAAGTGGTCGATCTCCTTCTGCATGGATCTAGTATGCTCCTCGTGCGAGACGCGGCTATCACCCCTGGAGTGACTATCGCCGGTATGTGTAGTATGCACACTTCCTTCACGACCTTCTAGAGGAGGCTCCTGTCGATGGGATCCCAATGATTCCAACTGCTGTGCACCTGAACCTACCATAGTTGACTATCCAACACTCTAATCACTCAGCTTTCCCACAGATGGCGCCAATTGTAAGGACACGACTTCAAAGTATTGGCCCAAGATTATATGGACCAACCAAAAGGGCCCAAAAACAATAAATTTCTAGAGAGTGGGAAAAGAAAGCTGGACTAGATTGATTTCAGACAATCAACGAGATGAGTTGGTGATCACGAGGAGAATGAAATAAGGAGCTTAAATTCGAGAAACGATCCTCAGTCGGAGTCTGAGGAGGTTAACTTTGGTGTTTATTATTTTTTTTTTTTGTAGATACAAGCTTAAATCTCAATGTTTACAGTCTCTCTCCCTCTTTTTCTTCCGTCCCTTCACTATGAAGAATTTCCTCTCATTATATATGTCCTTCCAAATCATCCTGATCCTACACTTGTTGATTATCTGAATCTTCACTTGAGTGCCTGTCTTATCATGCATCTTTCTTGACCTTCTGTGAGTTGTGGTGGCCAAGATTGCACTATTCAGGTGTCTTCTCCACATAAATGCGGCCAGGGGGTTAGCTGCAGAGTCATTCAATGTGGGGTTGGCAGCCTTCTTTTTTGATATTTTTGGATATTTTCCTGGTGTACCTATCCCTTACACCCGCCCAGGCTAGCAGATTCTTCTGGGACGTTTCCTTTGACCAGAAAAGCTCCAAGGCTTACTCCAATTTTGAGTACCCGAGGTGGTATTATCCTCAGCGTTGTTCTTAGGATTCCCCAATTTGTGTTCGGACTCTTTACAATTCATCTCGGACATTATGGGTTAAGTGGGACCATCTTCGGACTGATCATGATCCTCGGCGTGGACTTCAAGCCCAAAGCGCAGGCCCATTTCTCTTGTTGACCTTTTGCCCCCACAGTACTTAACAACTCACTTGGATGAATATTTATGATGTGGTCTTACATTTAACTTTAAAATTAAGAAATAAAACTCTTCAAAAATAAACTAGTTGGTGCCTTAAATTTGCACAAACTATTATAGCAAACCAAATATGTTTAGTCCCAATTAGACAAAAAAAAAAAAAAAACCAAAATATGAGAAAGAAAATTAACAAAAAATGAAAGGTAAAATAGCAACAATGAAGTCAAATCACTTTTGGCAAGAGTAATGCCAAAGGAAAGAAACACAAAAAGTAAAAAAAATTAAAGAATTAACATATTTACTGCCCATCAGACAAAAATTAGATTGTTACATGCATATGATGATAAGCATACCCATAGTGACAACTTGAACACCATTGCTGAGAGAATGAGAGAAAGAGTGATGGAGGCCGGCGTGTGTGAGAGGGAGTGGTGGAGGCTGTGTGTGAAGAGAGAGAGAGAGAGAGAGAGAGAGAGAGAGAGAGAGAGAGAGAGAGAGAGAGAGAGAGAGAGAGAGAGAGAGAGAGAGAGAGGACGGGGCGGCTGAAGGAGAAAGAGATGCTAGGGTTTTAGTTTTAGATGTTTAGTGGAAGTTAGAGCTGCATTTTTACTGGATTGTCTTTTAGTTTTGTCTCTACTTAAACATAGGGGTGTAGGGGTATTTTTGAATTAAAAAATGAGGAATCCAAACAATAAAAGCCCCTTAAATAATAGTATAGATAATTTTGGACATATGGAGCAAAATTAGAACTCTAATTTGGAACTCTAATTTGAGTTTCTTTCAACTTCACCTATTATTATATATATAGATATATTGTTGCAATAACTTGAGCAAAATTATTTTTGTCAATTATTTGCAATCTATTGCAATAAAATTTGTGAAATTGTAGTTTATTGCTACAAGATATTCGAAATAGTAAATTGTTTATTGCAATAGCAAATATAGTATTACATCAAAATTGTCATTAAAATATTTAAAATTTATTGTAACGAGATTTTTTTAACACAAATCTATTACCTCAAATTTTATTGCAACACTTTGTATAAACTATTGTAATGACTTTGATGTTATTACAACAATTTTTTTTCGTTGTAATAAACATTTTTTGTTGTAGTGTTCAAATTTCCTTATTATTATTATTATTATTATTATTATTATAAGAGAGAGGATAGGGCGGTTGAAGGAGAAAGAGATGCTAGGGTTTTAGTTTTAGATGTTTAGTGGAAGTTAGAGTTGCATTTTTACTAGATTATCTTTTAGTTTTGTTTCTACTTAAACATAGGGTTATAAGGGCATTTTTGAACTAAAAAATGAGGAATTCAAGTAAGAGAAACCCTCTAAATTATAGTATAGATCATTTACGACACATGACACAAAATTAAAAATCTAATTTGGAATTCTAATTTGAGTTTCTTTCAACTTCACCTATTATTCTATATATAGATATATCGTTGCAATAACTTGACCAAAATTATTTTTGTCAATTATTTGCAATCTATTGCAATAAAATTCGTGAAATTATAGTCTATTGTTACAAGATATTTGAAATAGTAAATTGTTTATTGCAATAGCAAATATAGTATTACATCAAAATTGCCATTAAAATATTTAAAATTTATTGCAACGAGATTTTTTTAACACAAACCTATTACCTCAAATTTTATTGCAATGACTTTGATGTTATTACAACAATTTTTTTTCGTTGTAATAAACATTTTTTGTTGTAGTGTTCAAATTTCCTTCTTCCTTATTCTTCTTCTTCTTCTTTTTGGCTGGGCTGAATGAATGAGATTATAAAAGCATGATTTTTCCAGGTATTGTATTCATGTTGGGCCTAAGAGGGTTTGAAATTAACTCGGTTTGAGTGTTGTGAGTCTAAGAGATAAGTTTGGAAATCAGGGCTTGTGTGCAAAAGGAGTGGGATGGACTTAGCTTTGGATTGAGCTTAGAGCAAACTTGGGTTGGACCTAGCCTGTTTGGGCCTACGTTGCCCTTTGACAGCTATAAACAGTTTGTACCATTAATTGTTTATGGGTGAAGTCTTCGGTTTCTCACAATATTGTTACACGATGTTCCTCAACGTGCTATGTTGTATCGTTTTAAAATGTCGATTTTATTATTATTATTATTTTTTTGGTTTTAAATGACTTATATATGGTGTTATTTTTTTTGACATTTTAATAGCTCCAGTTGTTGAAATTTGATGATGCGGTGAAATCAAGGACCTATTTCTATGTGATATTGTGATATGATCAGTTTGCAGTGTAGTTTAGTGCAAAACTATATGGATGCACTATGCTAAGAGCGGTGAAATATCCAAGATTTCAAGTTAGCAGTGCTAAAGAATAAGTGAAAAAAAATTTACTGTAAATGAGAAGTCTTCTGTGTTCAAACCAAATTGTAACACGAATTTTAAATGAGATTTTTTGTGAGGCTTAATTCATGGAACTTGGGCTGACAAGCCCAAGCTAAAGTACTCATTTTTAGTTTGCTGTTTGGTGGTATTTATTTACCCTCCGAATTCGGGTTTATTGCAGAGAAAAAAATGTACTGCTACTTTTCTTCCCGACATAGTTTTTGTTGCTCTATTTGTGTAAGAAAATTGTCAAACCACGTAAATTGTGTTGTGTGATTGTTTTTATAAAATTTTTACTCTATTTTCACATCTCACATGTTTCTAATACTCTCCTTATAAATTCTAAAGTGAGAGAGAGGTCATAGGTTCAAAACCCATTGAATGTATGTAACTTACCAATAAATTTTTTATAATTTAAAAAAAAAAAAACAAAACTACTATATGTTTGAGATTTTTTTAAGCATTATTTTGTGTAAAGATTGAAGTTATAGGCTTATAGCAATAAAATATATATATGAATTTGACTGGCTATCGCATTCTAGTCTGAGCTTTTATAAGTTTGGTTTCCTTTTATATCCCTACGTATAGCTTTGGTCCTATAGCTTACTTACGTAGGGATATAAAAAAGTATAGTTTTTGATAACTTTTATAATAATTGTGTAACAAAAAATGTAGTTACTTAGCAAAAGCAATATAACTCAACTGCATGACATCCAATAATCAGCTGTCCCTAGCAAGAATCAGTTTTATACTTAGCAGTAATTGTTTTATAAATCCATATTCCCCCAATGCTACTTTATGAACCAAAAAGATTTGGTCGTCTAGAGAAGGCGCTAGACGACCAAAGCTCCATAAATGAACATTTATGAGATGATCCATAACATATAAACGTTTGTGAAAGAGATGGCCATTGGGAGGATGTTCACCCAATTAACTTACCAGAAGCATTACAATAAAGGCATTTAAGCTACCATTGAAAGCCTCCAACAGCTAGAAAGGCCAAACCCTATATAAACCACACTTGACCTCAAGCAAAGGTACGAGAGATCATTATTCATAGCATTACGAATCAATTAGCATTCTTTCCCTAGCTTTTGACTTTATCATATATATATAGTGATGAAGGAGAAGAAAAAGAAGAAGTAGCTAACCTCCATTCGCACAACATTGACTCTTTCCGTAGTCACTCCTTTTCTGTCTCTAAAAAACAATCGCTACTTTTTGAAGTTTTAACATTGAAGAGGTAGACTTATTATATATAGATATTGATATTGCTAGAAATAAAGTGGCGTAAGGGAGTGATTATTGGCCCCAGAAATATGGGAATAGGCAAGGAAATATGAAAGAGGATTTTTATTATTATTATTTTTTTAAGAATAAGAAAGAGGATGTAAAGCCACGAGATTACTAGAATGGTAATATAAATTTTTTTTTGAACAATAAAAGGGTAGTCTTGCGCGTATGATCATTGACCCAACCCAATTAAACCTGCAGAATTTATGGCATGAGGTATCTATGGGTGCGTTAGAGCTATCTACATCGTGTCTTCACATTTTTTAAAAGTGACTAGAACCAAGCAACTCATGGACATGCAGGTGTAAACCAAGTACTATAAAAACTTTTATAGTCCCGGTATAATGAGGCATACATGTGACTTATTAAAAGTGAAGGCATTAGACTATTTTAGGAGATGCAAAGATTTTATTAGTCTTGATACTGTTGGGCTATTATTTATTTATATACTGAACTGATGTAGTTATGGAACATTCATTTATTGGAACAAGATCGTTTTCAGTACCTCATGTCAATTTGTCAGCAAAATTAGTTTTAGGATTTTTCTAACAATCTTTTCTTGTATATATCATCTCCATTCTAAATTTTGAAAATCAAATAAAACCTATGTAACAATTCTTAATTTTGAAAATCAAATAAAGTCTATGTAACAAGAGAGATAAAGATGATTTTATTGTAAATAAATTATGAAGAAATATTATCAAAATGACATCATTGTTAACCCAGCGTCCCAGATATCATACTTTTCACTAAGACATATTTGGCTTGTTTGAGGTTTGAGTAACGCTAGGACTACAATTTTTGCTACAATTTTTATCACAATTTGTTTAAGTGGAAAATTGTGAGTGGTTAAGTTGTGAACTGACCACTTTTGCTCCACTACTCACGACTTGCCATAACCACATGAACAAGTTATGGCAAAAATTATGATCTTAGCATAATTTTGAAATGTTGGTTTTGGTTACAACTAGTTCACGTTCTTAATTTTGTGCCATATTTCTTTCTAACTTTACACATTGTTAGGTTCTAAAGACTAGGATCTAATGTATTTAGAACTTCATTTTGTATGTTGGCAAACCATGATCAAAACAATGTTGAGTCGTGTGTTAGACTTGCTCAAAGTATGGGGTTTATTGTAAAGTTGGAATCGAGTTTTTATGCAGAATTACTTGTAACTTTCTGTGAGACTCGATCGATCGAAAATTAGACTCGATCGATCGAAAATCGCACAGAACGTTTTTCTGCAGAATTTTCCAACTCAGCCCAAGCCCGTTTTAATGTATAGGGTTTTATGTTTGCCCTAAGTATAAAAGGGAAAACCCTAGCCACGTTTTTAGAGTTCTGTTTTGCTGTGTTTGTGAATCTCATTGTGAGATCTAGAGGTGTTTACCTTCACATACACTTAGGGTTTACAAACTTGAGATTTATGTCAAGAGTTGTGTAGATCGTTACAGTTGCAGAATCAAAGAGCACAAAGATATACAAGCAGGTGCGCTTGTGGATTTGCTGAAGAATTCCGGAAAGAAGGAGTCCGTGGATCTCGGAGCTATCATGGGGTCATGGTAGTAAGTTTCCTACAGGCAGGTAGCAATATGACGTTAGTGGTCTAAGTCTATTGTGTAAACTTCAATTCTTTCATAGTGGATTCAGTTTACCTTGAGGATAGCTAGGTCAAATCCTCCCCAGGTTTTTACCGGTGTGGTTTCCTGGGTCATCATATCTTTGTGTTGTTTATTTTCCGCTGCTTTATTGTTTTTATATTTATTTGTGTTAACCTAGTTTAATTAAATTACCTAAGTTAATAACTTGGCTAATTCTCTAGGTTAATCTGTTGGGTTAAGGGGTCTAAACGAACTGACAAGTGGTATCAGAGTGGGTAGCTCTTCAGTTGTAGATCTTTTGATCTAAGAGTTGATCTTTGATCCCTGTTATCATGGAAAATTTGAAGTGTCTTTCTGCTCATGTTTGTGATGATTTGAATAAAAAGGACACTGTTGCTTCTGTTGATTTTATTAATGCCTTTGAAACTCTTCGTAAAGAATTATCTAAGTCTTTGAAAATTGCTAAGAAATTTAAAGAAGAGTTAAAATTGGCTAATCTTGAAAAAGAGGAATTGATTGTGAGATTAGATGAATCTAATAAAAAGAATGAATTTTTGAGAAATCAAATTTCCTCTCAAGATGAAAAGATGAAAAGCTTGGAACAAGAGTTAGTTGAATCTAAGGCTAAAATTGAAAATTTGACTAGTACGAAGCCTGCTGTTGATAACAGAAGTGTTTCTGTTTCTTTTAAGCCTAAAGTTGAAAAACTTTATATCCCTCCTTTCAAGAGGAATAATAAATAAAAGGCTTATTTTGCTAGGTTAGACAAAGGTAAAAGTTCTGATGTTGACGCTGAAGTTTATAAACCTAAGTCTAAACCTACTGTTAAAGAGCATAATAAATCTGTTTTTGTGCCTACTTGTCACCTTTGTGGTGTTGTTGGTCATATTAGACCAAATTGTTCTTTGTTGAGGCAAAAGCCAAAATCTGAGACTAGATTTGCTGTTAGGAATACTGATGTTCCTAAATTTGTTCCTGTTTGTCACTTTTGTGGTGTCTCTGGTCACATTCGTCCTAATTGTCATAAATTGAAATTTAAGCATTCTGTGTTTCAGTTTAGGACATGTGATGATATTTCTCCTGTCATGAGTCCAAATAAATTGTTTCATATTCTCTTGAAAAATTTGAGCTTGTTGGCTTGTGAAAGGAATTTGCAGGATTTTAGTCTTTCTCAGAAGATTGGTGTAATTCCTCAAATACACTCTGCTTCTCATGGATTTTCACCTACAAAGCCGAAGACTCGTGCTATATGGGTGAGAAAAGATTCTCTAAGGTGAGTGTTGCTGACTTGTCCCTGATTTAATTCTTTCAAGTATTTGTGGACATGTTTGTTTCTGTTTTTGGTTGTTTTCTTTTTTAGGTTGTTTTTTTGTTATTTTTCTTGAGGATTACATGAATTATGATATATCTCTTTTGATTTAGAGCATGCTTGATATTGTGGAGAAACATAAAAAGTATGAGTTCTATAAGTGATAAGCTATTTTTTGATTTTGGTGAGTATGTACTAGTTTGTACATGTACTCAAGGGTTAATTAAGAAATTGATATTTCTTGTTTGTGTACCCTCTATAGCTTAGTTAAGCACTATCATGCATATTTTTGCATTGTTCATTTAGCATAATGTGTGTTTTTTGTTTTTGGTCATAAATTTTTTTTAAACCAAAAATACTTTTGTGTTTTGCATTAATTTTTCTTGGATTTGAAATCAAGGTTGGCCATATTATTTTTACATAACATGTTTATGTACTTTGTTTAACTTAGATGAGCTTATTTATTGCACTTTACTAGCTGAAGTCTTTGTAGTGCATGTTGTGTAGGAAGATGTTTATAGTTTTTGATCACTTTGTCTTGATCTTGAAGTCACATGCCTTTGATTGTTGGACTTGAACTTATTGAGAAAGGCATAAATAACCATCTCACCACTGTTTACTAGCCAATCATGAACACCTTAGTGCATATCGTAAGATTTTGTGCTCGAGAAAGTGTAGCACATGCACAAAAAGAACATAAGGTGTAGCCTCTAATTAAAATTGGTATGTACATTATTGGACTATAATAATCTCACAAATTCTAAATAAAATTGGTGTGTACATTATCCCGGCTTTTATTAAGTTTCTAATCAATTAAATTGAATAATGAGGCAAATCAAGAAACTTACATGATTGCAAGCTTTTAATCTAGGAGATGTGAGAGTTATATGATGTAACTCTTTAGGTGATAGTCTCTTTCAAATTCATGTGATGAATTTTGTAGACTTTGTGATTGATTACTATTCACATATCACTTCACATGTCTCTCAAGCTTTTGCTAGTTGCACACACTACACAAAGTTACTCTTTGCTAAACTTTGTACATGTTATTGTGTGTGATTTTGTTGTGGCCATCCAAGATTATATGTTCCTTGATTTTGATGCAAAATTTGTGTTTTAAGGACAAATTGATTGAAAATCTTAATTTTGGAAGATCTGGGTTGTATTCATATGTTTTTGAAAAACTTTCAATCTCATACTCATGCATTTCATTCATGAAATACTATGCTTTGAGGAGTTTCTGCATAAAATTGCTCTGTTTTTCAAAAATTTAAGTTTTCCAGATTTTCGATCGATCGAAAGTGTTTTTCGATCAATCGAAATTGCGATTAAAAATTTTGGTTTGTTTCTGTTTGACTCGATTGGTATTCGATCGATGCTCGATCGATCGAAACTGAAAAATTTTCAGTTTTTAGAGTTTTGACCAAATTTTTTTTCTTGCATCATTTATGGTTAGGATTCACATGAGTTACATTGTTTTTCTGTATCCATCTTGCAGTTTTGCAGTCATATCTTTCATTGTTTTCACACATAACATGCATACACTTTGTTAAATTGGGTACTTAACTTGATTTAAAAATTGATTGATTAATTTTTGAGTTATGTACTTTTCTAGTATATGCTATTTTTTATGTGTGAACTACAGAAAATATTTTTCTTAAGAGATATGATGGATAATCAATGTGCAAATATTTTCTCTACTCATGCAACTATTTATGGGTCACATAGTGTCCAGTTTGCATTTTTTTTTGAAGGAGAGAATATTTTTCTTCATGTGTATCCTCAACTTAATTTTTTTTGGTTTGTGTGTTTTTTATTTATCCCCACCTCCTAAATTTTCCCCAAAACTTTTTCCAAAACTTGTTTTGTTTTTCCTATTTTTATAGGGGGAGAAAAGTTTTTTTTTTTAACTTTGTTGTTCATAGGGGGTGTTGTTGCTCTTTATAGGGGGAGTTATCTCTTTTTTCTATAGAGCAAAATTGTTTTAGGTTCCCTTGATTCTCTTTTTTCTCTCTTGTTTACTCTTTGTTTGAGTTGTATTTGTCAATACGTGACAAAAAGGGGGAGAAATAGATGAAATGTGGGAATCCTGATTGTCTTGTTTAGGGGGAGAAAATTGTTTTTGAAAAGGGGAGAATATAAAAACTTTTTGATGTATCTAACTTAGGGGGAGAGTTAGTTTACTTTTATTTTTATATTGTGCTTCATTTTGTTTATATGTATTTCCTGTTTTTGTTCCACACATGCGTTTATGTGTTTATTAAGTGTTACAGGAATATACAGATTGTTTTCAGTCGAGCTGCTGTCTACCTTGCAACTGTTGGATAGTAGTTTAGGTTGAATTGTTAAGTGGCTATTTTTTTGTAATGGGCCTTTTCAATTTGTAACTTTGAGCATTTTGTTTAGTCTGTGTTTTGTCACGGATTGCCAAAGGGGGAGTTTGTTAGGTTCTAAAGACTAGGATCTAATGTATTTAGAACTTCATTTTGTATGTTGGCAAACCATGATCAAAACAATGTTGAGTCGTGTGTTAGACTTGCTCAAAGTATGGGGTTTATTGTAAAGTTGGAATCGAGTTTTTATGCAGAATTACTTGTAACTTTCTGTGAGACTTGATCGATCGAAAATTAGACTCGATCGATCGAAAATCGCACAGAACGTTTTTCTGTAGAATTTTCCAACTCAGCCCAAGCCCGTTTTAATGTATAGGGTTTTATGTTTGCCCTAAGTATAAAAGGGAAAACCCTAGCCACGTTTTTAGAGTTCTGTTTTGCTGTGTTTGTGAATCTCATTGTGAGATCTAGAGGTGTTTACCTTCACATACACTTAGGGTTTACAAACTTGAGATTTATGTCAAGAGTTGTGTAGATCGTTACAGTTGCAGAATCAAAGAGCACAAAGATATACAAGCAGGTGCGCTTGTGGATTTGCTGAAGAATTCCAGAAAGAAGGAGTCCGTGGATCTCGGAGCTATCATGGGGTCATGGTAGTAAGTTTCCTACAGGCAGGTAGCAATATGACGTTAGTGGTCTAAGTCTATTGTGTAAACTTCAATTCTTTCATAGTGGATTCAGTTTACCTTGAGGATAGCTAGGTCAAATCCTCCCCAGGTTTTTACCGGTGTGGTTTCCTGGGTCATCATATCTTTGTGTTGTTTATTTTCCGCTGCTTTATTGTTTTTATATTTATTTGTGTTAACCTAGTTTAATTAAATTACCTAAGTTAATAACTTGGCTAATTCTCTAGGTTAATCTGTTGGGTTAAGGGGTCTAAACGAACTGACACACATGATTTAGAGGTATCAGTTGGTATAGTCACACACTCTTTATTTAGACATTCATTATACATACATTAAACACAGTTTAGAGGAGTCAATTGGCCAAATAATGAGTAATCTATATATTACTAAAAGCTGAAGCGTATCATTTATTGTTGCTACGCTCCAGTTCAGCCACATCAGCGGCTATGATATCTTTATAATAAAAAAATTACATATTTTTTTAAAATATTAATATCTAAGGATGACTTTACACATTCTAAAATAATAATTAAATACATGTAACTTACCAACTATAATAAAATATTAATATCTAAATATCTAAAGATGATTTTACACATTCTGAAATAATGATTTTTTTTTTGGAAAGGCTTTCTAAAATAATAATTAAGTATATGTAACTTACCGACATAATAATGCTATAATTATTATCATTGAAATCATATAGTCATAAAATACGTTATTTATAAATAATAATAAAAACCAAAATAAAAAAGTAGGAATTCTTCACCAGACATACCATCCTTTTTTTTTTTTTTGTTAACCCTTTTCATAGGCATTTTATCAAACATGTGACATAGAACTACAAATGGTGGGATTATCTTCAGCATACCACTTTGTTGGTGGTAATTTATAGTAACAGAGATATGATAGAAATAGAAATACCACTTAACACTCTAAAATATTTAACAATATATACATATATATAATACTAAACATATTAAATATTAAAATATTCAATATTGGACATAAAAAAATTAAAATTGCATTATTAGTTTATGACCTTTCACATTCTCTTGAATGAATATATGAATACTAAACTATTTCTAAGTGCATTATGGCAAAATAAATTGTCATATGAACAAAATATTTTTAAAATATTAATATCTAAGGATGACTTTACACATTCTAAAATAATAATTAAATACATGTAACTTACCAATTATAATAAAATATAAATATCTAAATATCTAAAGATGACTTTATACATTCTAAAATAATGTTTTTTTTTTTTGGAAAGACATTCTAAAATAATAATTAAATACATGTAACTTACCAACATAATAATGCTATAATTATTATCATTGAAACCATGTAGTCATAAAATACATAATTTATAAATAATAGTAATAAAAACCAAAATAAAAAAGTAGGAATTCTTCACCGGACATACCCCTTTTTTTTTTTTTTTTGTTAACCCTTCTCATAGGCATTTTATCAAACATGTGACATAGAACTACAAATGGTGGGATTATCTTTAGCATACCACTTTGTTGGTGGTAATTTATAGTAAAAGAGATATGATAGAATATTCAATATTGGACATAAAAAAATCAAACATATTAACACTCCAAAATATTTAACATTATATATATATAATACTAAACATATTAAATATTAAAATATTCAATATTGGAAATAAAAAAATCAAAATTGCATTATAGGTTTATGACCTTACACATTCTCTTGAATGAACATATGAATACTAAACTATTTTCAAGTGCATTATGGAAAAATAAATTGTCAGGTGAATAGAACAGTAGAAAACACACCCAATATTGCATTATTAGTTTATGACCTTACACATTCTCTTGAACGGTCATATATTAAGTTATGCCAAAGTGCATTATGACAAAATAAATTGTTATATGAAAATGAACAGTATAAAACACACCCATGAAGAAAATAAACGAAAACACACCCATCAAGAAACTCTGGATTTTCTTTACTAAGGTTGAGATGATTTTTTCGATCAGAGATAACAATTCAACAAAAAGTCATCGTCTCAATTTGGTAAGTATTTCAATGTGCTTACAATACTCTTGATCTTCACTCTATTTTTTTTTTTTTTTTTGGGGTACATTTTAAATGTTTTCCACTTCTTCTTTTAAGTAATGGTTATTTTCCTTGATCACAATTTATCAAATCGCTTCCATCATATCGAAATACATTACCATCTTGCTAATTTCTTATTTTGTTTTAGTACATGGTCTTTTGCCTTCCATTTGTTTATTTTATTTTCTGAATAGCTTTGTTATTTTTTAAATTAAATACTACACAAATTCTTGCTAAAATCCTTTAATCTTATCTAAATATATGCTAATTTATAATTTTTTTCTTAGGATACCTTGGGAGAGGAAACAAAATCTTATGATTTATAGGTATGGTGCTTCTCTTTTTCTTTATATTTGGGATTATACCCTGTGTTTCTCTTTTTCTTTGTATTTGAGATTATACCTAATCTTTATATGGTTTTTTCATTAATTTTTCAACAAAATACAATGCAAATAACATTATGGTAATTCAAACACACCAAAGGTTTTTTAAAATTTTATTTTAAGATCTAATCTCTAAATGTTACCATTTATAATTTTCAAGGAAACAATTTTGGGACACTTACAATGTTTAAGTATTGCATCCATTATATGACTATGGGCATGCATGCAATATTTCTTTATGTTTTTCTTGGTTAACCTAATATCAATTTCTTTGGATTTAAAAATTCTTTCAACTGAAGCATATACCTTGATGTAACTTATTCCTAGAAAATTCCACAACTCAATTCAAATCATGCTAGCCACACACACACACACACACACACATATATATAGACACACACACACACACACACACTATTATTCCTCACCTCAGTTAGCATAAACTTATCTCATTCTCAAGGGGAAAAAAATGCTTCAAATTATCTCTTTTCTGAGGTTCAATATGTTCTTTGTATTTATTAAGACAGAGCACAATGATTTTGTACCCTTCTATATGAATTAAATCATCATACCTTATTTAGCTTAAACTTATCTCTTATTCGAAGTTCAATTTGGCTACGACATGTTGCTCTTCAATCCATAATACTCCTTAAATATTTTAGTGTAATACATATTTCTTTAGTACTTTTTTCTTATATTCATCTGCATAAACTTCTTATAAGTTCTTGAATTGATTAGAATTTAAGAAGGTCATATCAAGATAATGGCAACAATCTTTTGTGTTAGCACTACTCAAAGAACCAAAACTATTAAACACAAAATTACTACCATAATTTTTTTTTCTTTAGTATAATAAGTGATAAATGGTTGTTAGTTTGTTTACATTTCTTTGTAAATAGTTTGTTTTTTTTTTTTTTTGGGTGATGATGTAGGTATTACTAATCAAATTCTCTTACATTTTTTTTTTAAAATTTTTTTATCACTAAAATTATGTTTCACATATGTCACACTTTTTAGCAAGTGCTCTGAAGATATATATATATATATATATATATATATATATTATTCCATTGGCAATTCTACAATCAACAATGCAATACTCTTGCGGTGCAATTTATAATTTATTTCATTGATTGTTTACACGTGATAGTTTATCATTTAATATCTTTCTCTCTTCCTTCTTTCTAGAACGTATAGAACGTATTTAACAACTGTTATCATATTGGACAACACAATATGAAATGGATATATTACACTTTTTTTTTAGGCTTGGTGCTCCACAAACAAATATGCTCTTCTTCGAAGTTTTTTTTTTTTTTTTTTTTCTCTTACTATTTTCTTGGCTGATTTGTCAAAATTTAGAAATTGTGTTCGGCTTCATCTTGCTAGGTTCATTTTGCATGATCATTGGCTTATATGCTATAATTTGGGCTAAAGCTGTAGACTTAGAACTGGAAGAGATCAAACTAGATATAGTCATAGAGAATAAGAGTATTAAATGTATAAATTTGTGAATAGCTCAACAAAATGAACTGGTTCTATGGTATTAAAACACAATTATGAGCATGTATAAACAATTCTTTCATGACTAATTTTGCTTTCTCCTACCCCTTTTGTGTTATTTATTGATTGACTAAGATTTACTACATATTTAGATTCCTCTGTTTTCAGGTTTATTAAATTGTGGAGAAAAAATTATATAAAATAAGTGATTTTCATATATGAGTTTAGTGAATATCAAAATATAAATTGTTATAGCTTGGTTTAATAAACAAAGTTTGTATAAATTGCTCATTAACTTCTCAAAAAATGAAAAGTAATGTTAGCTTCCATATGAAATAATCAAGATTCATTTTCACGTTCTAATCAAAATTGAACATTCTCCATTTTTTTTTTTTTTGTGTTGGGTTTTGATGCATATTTCGCTATATTATAACATGTTACAAAATATCTTGCCATATATAATAATTGAAAGCAAATTGCAACATGTTTCCTTGGATATATATATATATATATATATATCAAGATATAGACTTCTTTACCTACAGAATATATACTACTCTATATTAGAATGTAATCACATTATTTTAGATGAGTTTGTGACTATTACTTATAAGTCTCAAGTTCAACTTAGGTTGCCCCATCTACCCATTTTTTTTCATTAAAAAAAAAAAGTCACCAGTATTATTCTCATTTTTAACTTCACCACAAAAAAAAAAAAAAAAAAAAATGATGCCAAATTTTTCTGCATACCACTTTGTTGGTGGTAATTTATAGTAAAAGAGATATGATAGAAATAGAAATACCATTTTCCGCACATTGCGCGGGTTTGCGACTAGTAAACTAATAATAGTCGCACCCTCTTTGTTACATACTAGTTTGTAATCTCATGCATTTACATGAATATACTTAAAAGTTATACATTAAAATGTATGGTATAATTTTTATATATAATATAAATATTATTGATAGTCATTTTTATATATTTTTTTAACTCTTTAAAAGTCTTGTAAGAATATTATTAGGTAGAAAATATAAATTGTCTATTTTTTTTTTATGTTCAATAATTCTAGACTTTTTGGTTTTTGTACGCAATAACTCACTTGGATACATATTTATGATGTAATCCCACGTTTGACTCTAAAATTAAGAAATAAAACTCTCTCTATTAATAAACAATTTTGGACATACGGTACAAAATTGAATTTTAATTCCAGAATCTAATTGGATTTTTTTCTAAATTTTGCCTATATATATATATATATATATATATATATATATATATATTCATGGTACACACGTTACTCCCATAGACTGAGTTAATAGGGGACGGTATGTAATAAAATTTTATACTGAGAAATTTGGAAAGTTCATTCAATCTGTACGTCAATGACACCTAAAACCTATTAAAATCGATCCAATGAAACAAAGCATGCAGATTTACGTTGACCTGGAGCACCTTTAAGTATTGACTTTCCAACATTTCTTCCTAATCTGGCCAGCAGTGCCAGTAAAGACCTGAACTGCTCCCATTCTCTTCATTGATTTCGCAAATTCTTCAAAGAATTCGTTTTGCCTAACCAATTCTTGGATAGTATATTTGGCTTGCTTGTTTGTTAGAAGAGCCGCATAAGATTGGAAGAGACCCTTCTTCTGCAGAAGGATATCATAGTAGTGGCTATCAAACTTTTGAAAGCTACCAGGGTCCATTTCTACAGTAGTTTGTGTCATTGAGGCTTTTGCATTTTTTCTTTAAGAACTGGGCATATGATGAGTTCGAAGAAGGGTCTTGATCACTTTTTCCAGTGAAGTTGTAGAGCCTGTTGCTGAAGAAACTGCAGTGACCTATTCCAATTGTGTGCCCACCTACGTATTTAAATTTGCTTGTACGTGTTACTACTTTTACTTTAGAGCATAAAGAGACGTGAATGCTTTAGTGTTACAAAAACAATCTTGTTTCTACTTTGCTCTTAAAAAACGAAGACATGAATGATTTAGAGTGACAAAAAAATAATAAGTATATGGATACAATTTTTTACAATGGTTATGACACGACATTATTGTGACTAATACATATTAAAAAAAAAAAGCAATTATAAAAAATATAATATCCCATTACTCTAACAAAGAGGGACACTATAACCAACTCCATTAATAATTTGGGATAAATGAATTAATGCTTAATTTGGCACAGTGGCGGCTCCAAGAATTTTTCTCAATGTGTTCCTTAGGAAGTATAAATTACACAATCTAATAAAGAAAAATTCATATATTGATAACAACAACAATTAAAAAACACGCAAATATATAAAACTTACAATTTCCTTCTACGAGTTTTCATATTTTGAAATAGTTGTATGATAGTCTAGTCTAAATGCTACAAGCTTCATCTCTTTCAATGTACACAATCAAGCAATGCTATAATTTTTTGGGCTTGCTATGTTATAATTTTTTTTTTTTCAGATTTTAGTTCAAAATTTTTTTTTGGGCTAGCTTTTTCTTCTTATGTAAAACAAATTATAGAATAAAGTTTAATTTTATTGGCATAAAAAAAAAATTTGAGGGTGTTCTCGTATTTTTTTTGAAAGGTAGACAAATATAAAATTATGAATTATTATATATATATATATATATATATATAAATTTCAGGTTATGTAGATGTACCTGACAATACTACGAGGTCATGCACTGTAAGATTTTTGTTGGCAAAATTTTGCTGGAGTTGAGTGAAGTTAAAGAAAGGTGATGGAATGTTGGCTAAGGCCTCTGTGGCGAGTGAAACAAGGCCATCTCTTCTACCTGTGAGCACTTTCCACATTGGTTTTCGGAACTGCAAAACATTATAAATAAGTGAAGCTATATGAGCCAAGAACTTAACATTATTAATTGTCATATATACTATGATTTCTTATTCTTGATATTAATTGACTTATTTACTTGGAATGAAACGGAGTCCCTAGCAGCCAAAGCCAAGATATCTGCACAAGATACAATTCCTGCACATTCCTTCTCAACTGCTGATTTAATGTCATCAATAACATCAAAGCCTGACAAAGATAGGTTCGTTATTGCTGCCTTCTGCAGTGCTATTTGCTGTTGAGTTCAATAGTACTGATCCATCGCAACCCTGCAAAAATTCCATTAAATTCTGTAAGCTTAAATTAAATTTTCGTAGCTGTATAAGCGGACTGTTTTATTTTCATATCAAAATATTATATTAAAACGTCACAGTTTTTTAAGATGTAGCAAGCTAGCAAGGTAGTTCAATTGTAGCAGCTAGTGGCTCCAACTCCAAGTACTAACAAAACTCTTGTGAGCTAAAAATATATGAAGTTTTACTAAACGCATGAGTGCTAAATGCTAGCATATATACATGCATGTTATAGTGTTTAGGCTTTTATATTTCTAAGTATGCATGAATGCATGCGAGTGTTTATATATATATATATATATATATATATATATATATATATTTTGTTAATGTGTATAGTGTTGTGGGCTTAGACCCAACTAGATTACTTGTATAACACACGTTCTTATACTACACTCTTACTTGTACTACACTCATATGCCTCCTATATATAGGCACTCATATATATTCTTTCAGTGTGAAATACAATACAATTATTCAGTATTTCTAACTTAGTATTAGAGCCACTACTCTGACTCTTTCTTAGCAGTCTTGTCTTTATTGGTGTTACTCTATTCTCAACATCGCTTTCGCCGTCATAGCAACTGTCGCAGCATTTCGCCGTTGAACCTCCGACATCTTCCAGTTGTCGTCGTCCTTAGGTTCCGAACCTGCAGCCACTGCTATTGAGGAGTTTCACATCGCGAAGACCATTGCCCTTTTTCATCACCGCCCTCAAATATTGCTCCGATTAATTTTCTACAGGTACCACTGAGATCGTCTTGTGCCGATCTACAAAATCGTGGAAACCTCGAAGCCATCGGACACTGCACGCACCCCGAGGCATTGCCTAAAGATTCTGCGCTCAAGTTCACACGCTCCACGTGTCGATAAGCCTCTTCACGCGCCTCAATGCTCCTTCACGCGCCTGTACGCTCCAGATTTGCACCTACTGACGTCAGCCCTAAGTGACGTCATCTGCTGACATCATCTCTGCTGATGTCACCCGCCACTTCAGTTGACGTCATCGTTGACTAGCCGTTAACCGTGTTGACTTTGACCGAGGGATGACTTTTCTCCAACGTTGACTTTTTGCAATCCAAGTGCTCCTTACCCAGTTTTTCGTGTATATTTCATTTTTGCAGTCCATTTTTGCATATTTTGCTTCTAAATGCTATCATCGCAACAAATCAGCTGTTTCAATTTCTGCTGCTACTGTTGCTAACACTGAGAATGTCCAACCAATTGCTCCAGTCACTGCACAATCTCAATCTTCTGGATCCACTTTCACCATTTCTAGAGATGACCTTATAAACATCATCACTGATGTCATTCTTATAGTTGGTAATGCATCTTATTCCTCTTCTCTCTCAGCTTTATCTGGTATGTCTCCTTCCTCTTGACTTATGGATTCTGCTTCTTGCAATCACATGACACCTCACTCGTCCTTATTTTTTGAACTTCAACCTGTACCACACCCTCTTAATATTCACACAGCAAATGGTTCCATAATGTCTGGTCATAATATAGGTTATGTTTCGACCTCCAACCTCTCAGTTCCTGGGGTCTTTAATGTTCCTGACCTTTCTTACAATTTATTTTCTGTGGGACAATTAGCTGAGTTGGGTTATTGCATTATCTTTGATTATTTTGGGTGTATTGTGTAAGATCCGAGGACGGGACAGGAGCTTGGGACCAATTCTAGAGTTGGGTGTATGTTTCCCATGGACAACCTTCGTCTTCCACTTGTTGCTCCTCTTTATGTTGATGTAGCTGTTGCAGTTTCTTCTATTCCTTCCCTTGCACTTTGGCATGCCTGACTTGGTCACGCATCTTCCTCTCGGGTACAACACTTGGCTTCTAGAGGTTTGTTAGGTTCAGTGTCCACAGAAAATTTTGATTGTGTTTCATGTCAATTAGGAAAACAACTAGCTTTGCCTTTCAATACTAGTGAATCAGTGTCCACTGATATCTTTGACCTAATTCATTTTGATGTTTGGGGATCTTTCACTGTCTCTAGTATTGGTGGATCTCAATATTTTGCTGTTTTTGTTGATGATTATTCTCGTTATAGCTGGATTTTTCATATGAAACATCGTTCTGAATTATTGCAAGTATATTTTAATTTTGCAAAAATGGTTGAAACTTAATTTTCCAAACGTATCAAAATTTTTCGATCTGATAATGCTCTTGAGTGCACTCAATATGCTTTCCAAGCTGTTTTGCATTCCTATGGCACTGTTCATCAACTAACTTGTCCAGGTACCTCTCAGCAAAATGGTAGAGCCGAACGAAAACTTCATCATATTCTTGACACTGGTCGTGCTCTCCTTCTCTCTGCCAAAGTTCCCGCTCTTTTTTGGGGCGAAGCTGTACTTCATGCTGTTCATGCTATTAATCGCATTCCCAGTCCTGTCATCCAAAATCAAACTTCATATGAGCGTCTTTTTGGGTTATCTCCAGATTATCATCACCTTCGCTCCTTCGGTTCTGCCTGTTTCGTTCTTCTTCAGCCACATAAGCATAACAAACTTGAACCTCGGTCAAGGCTTTGTTGTTTTCTTGGCTATGGTGAAACTCAAAAGGGGTATCAGTGTTATGATCCTGTTTCTCATTGTCTTCATGTCTCCCACAATGTTGTCTTTTGGGAACATCGCCTCTTTATTGAGCTCTCTCACTTCCGTGCCTCCTTATCTTCCTCCTCTGTCTTAGATCTTTTTCCAGATAAGGCACATATTCCTTCTGTAGCTGCTCCTGATCCTCATGTAGTTGCTCCTGATTCTCATGTAAACTTCTCTGTCCAACCACCAGATATCATTGATCTCTTTCCTAGTTCACCCTTTAATGAACAGGTGGAAGATGAACAGGTTGAAGACGAACTACCCGACCCCAACCTTGAGCTTGGGTCCCCTACTCCTACTCCGTCTGAAGATCTCGCATAAGACATTCCACCTCGTCACTTAACTCGGGTAAGATCCATTCCTGCACATTTACTTAACTATCATTGTTACACTGCCCTTGCTACACTGCACGAGCCTCACACCTATCGTGAGGCTTCCACTGACCCTTTATAGCAGATTGCAATGAAAAAGGAACTTGATGCATTATCTAAAAATCATACTTGAGATTTGGTGCCTCTCCCCCCTGGGAAATCTGTGGTTGGTTGTAAGTGGAAGTACAAGATTAAGACTCGCTCTGATGGGTTCATTGAGCGCTACAAAGCTCGTCTTGTTGCAAAAGGCTTTACACAGGAGCATAGGATTGATTATGAAGAAACCTTTGCTCCGGTTGCTCGTATCTCATCTGTTCGTACCCTTTTAGCTGTTGCTGCTGCTAGTAAATGGGACCTTTTCCAGATGGATGTTAAAAATGCATTCCTTAATGGGGATTTAAGTGAAGAAGTTTATATGCAACCTACTCCTGGTCTCTCTGTTGAATCAAACAAGGTTTGTCACCTTCGACGTGCACTTTATGGCCTTAAACAAGCTCCACGAGCTTGGTTTGCCAAATTCAACTCTACCATCTCTCGCTTGGGTTACATGACCGATCATTATGATTCTGTCTTATTTCTTCGTCGCACTGACAAAGGCACTATTTTACTTCTCTTGTATATGGATGATATGATCATAACTGGTGATGACCTCAATGGCATTCAAGAACTCAAGGATTTTCTTAGTCAGCAATTTGAGATGAAAAATCTTGGACATCTCAGCCACTTCTTGGGTCTTGAAATCACTCATTCTACAGATGGACTTTATATTACTCAAGCTAAGTATGCCTCTGAACTCTTGTCTCGAGTTGGACTCACTGATAGCAAGACTGTTGATACTCCAGTTGAGCTTAATGCACATCTGACTCCCTCAGGAGGGAAATCATTGTCTAATCCCTCTCTTTACAGACGCTTGGTTGGCAGCTTAGTTTATCTCACTGTTATTCGTCCAGACATTTCCTATGTTGTTCACCAGGTGAGCTAGTATCTGTCTGCTTCACGATCGACTCACTATGTTGTTGTTCTGGGCATTCTTCGATACCTAAAGGGCACTCTTTTTCATGGTCTTTTCTACTTTGCTCAGTCTCCTCTTGTTCTCCGTGCATTTTCTAATGCTGATTGGGCAGGAGATCCCACTGATCGCAAGTCCACCACTGGTTATTGCTTTCTTCTTGGTTCTGCTCTGATTTCTTGGCGAAGCAAGAAACAAACTCATGTGGTCCGCTCCAGTACTGAAGCTGAATACCGTGCCCTTGCTGATACCACATCTGAGCTCCTTTGGCTACGATGGCTTCTCAAAGACTTAGGTGTGTCTACATCCTTTGCTACTCCTCTTTATTGTGACAACTAGAGTGCTATTCATATTGCTCACAATGAAGTCTTTCATGAACGGACTAAACACATCGAGATCGATTGTCATTTTATCCGTATCATCTTGTCCATGGTGCTCTCAAGCTGATCTCAGTCTCTTCTAAAGATTAACTTGCAGACATCTTCACCAAGTCGCATCCTAAGAGACGCCTTCGTACTTTGGTTGACAACCTCAAGTTGGTCTCACATCCACCTTGAGTTTGAAGGGGGCTGTTAATGTGTATGGTGTTGTGGGCTTTAGGCCCAACTAGATTACTTGTATAGCATACATTCGAGTACTACACTTTTACTTGTACTACACTCATATGCCTCCTATATATAGGCACTCATATATATTCTTTTAGTGTGAAATATAATATAATTATTCAGTATTTCTAACTTATATATATATTTATATATATGCTAGCATATATACATGCATGTTATAGTGTTTAGGTTTTTATGTTTCTAAGTATGCATGAATGCATGCGAGTGTTTATATATATATATATATATATATATATATATATATAGACACACACATATTTACATATAAATTAGCATGAAGAAATTTATACAACTTCACTGCCATGCATGTTTGAATGGATAATTAACCTAACAAAACAGTCATGGAAATGCATTCTGAGAAGCTTTGCCGGCAAGTTGGGGTTGCTGGAGACATGCTTCCAGGTGACACTCTTGACAATCTTCTCCGCAAGTGGACAGGTTTTCTCATAGAAACGATCTTCATGAGACTGCTTCCCTGAAAAACCCCAAAAATGGCAGTAACTACTAAACAGACCAGAAGGAGAATGTTAGTCTTCATTTCCAAATATCTTTGAAGTAACTCTAATGCTCAAACTCTCCTTAATTTAGCAACTCTAAGCCAGGATGCCCTGGTTTATAACAACAAACTCCTTCCTTATATACACATCTGATGGCATCTTTACAGTAAGATCCAGTAAAGCAAAATATACTTTATGGAGAGAGAGAGAGAGAGAGAGAGAGAGAGAGAGTTGTTTAATATATAGTTCTATTCAGATCCATCGTTACCGACTTTACATTAAAATATTGTTGCAAAATGACAAATTAAGTAATTACAAACCATTTGATTTTTGACTTGATCAATCGGGTGATTAATGATTATCCTAATATATGAAAATGCAGACCAGAAACATTCAAATGGGGCTAATATCATTCATTTGCATTGCACCTTCTTAACATATGCTGTTTATGAAATAAATAATATAAGTATTTTATCTGTATTGTGAGTGGGGATCATTAGGCAATTTCCAATATTGTTATGATAATCCTAGTTTTTTCTTGGTCAAGCATGGTTTTTTTGGCCTAAATTTATTCTGGCAACATTGGCAGTTAGTACTGATACTAAAAATATATCAAGTTGAGAAACAAAGAATGCGACCTTTTATGCTAACGAATGGATCAAATTCATAGACTTGACAGTTGGAATTAAGACTAAATTAATAAATTATGTCAGTATCACAAGTGTGTCAATATGTTACTTAATAGATCAACTCTTTTTCGGATAACATTACGTACGTAGGAAAACTAAATCAATTTTCATCTCTATCTTCTTTTGAGTTTAATCATTTCTTGGAAGTCCCAAGATTGCATATATATGAAATATGACTATTCATGGAGTAGCATTTTATATATACCATTATTATCATGTCCTGTGGCTATTTATTTAATTATTTTAATGCATGGAATATATTCTGAATTCAACAGGAATACAAATTTCATTCAGGCCAGATAAACCTTAATCTTATCATCATTATTGTCTCACAAATGCTTTACCCATGTACATGTGCACCGCTTGTAGCTTAGGTCAGGCAAGGAAAAAAAATTTTAAAAAAATGCTCGAAAGTCAACAAAATCCACATGGGCAAGTCAGTTTATACTTATAGACTAGTTCAAGAAAGTAGATCTCTCTCCCCCCGCATGATTGTTCAATACTTTAACATATATATTAATTTAAGTTGTTATTCTAAATTTCTAATAGGAAATGTTACAATTATCTTTGTGACCTGTTCTTTCTTTCTTTTTAATTTTTGATAGGGAAAAGCGAGCTGTAGGAAAGATTGTGACTTCACTACAAAAAAAGCAGTCTATAGCCGCGTTTGCAAAACGCAGCTATAAACCAAAAAAAAATGCAGCGTTAGGCTATAGCCGCGTTTCTATAGCCGCGTTTACATACGCAGCATATACTGTGCAGCTATAGTCCCCTGCGGAACCTATAGCTGCGTTTCAAAAAGCGCAGCCACAGGACCACCCTATGGCTGCGTTTAAGGACCCTATGGCTGCGTTTTTATAGGTGAAAAAATGTCGGACCTGTAGCTGCGTTTCTTGCTGAAGCACGGCTATAGGGTTGGTTTGGGCTGCGGCTAAAACGCAGCTCTAGGCCGATACCTGTGGCCGCTTTCTTCGAACGCAGCTCCAGATCATCCTATAGCCGCGTTGTATAACCGCAGCCCAAACTAGCTTTAGCCACGTTGCGGAACCGCAGCTCAAACCGGACCTATAGCCGCGTTGTATAACCGCAGCCCAAACTAACTTATAGCTGCGTTTTGGGACTACAACCTAAACCGGACCTATAGCTGCGTTTTGCACCAAAAACGTAGCTATAGGTCCCTCATTTGTGGGTGAATAAAATGCGGCTATAGGGTGATCTATGGTTGCGTTTTTGGAAGCACAGCTTGAGACCCCTACGTTGGATTTTCCTGTAGCTGCGTTGTCATAAACGCAGCTATAGGGTTTTTCTCTTTTTTTTTTTCAATTTTTTTTTCTTCCTAAACATTCCTGCTCAAAACAATACATTCCTGCCAATTCAACCAGCAACCAATTCAGCAAATAATTCACCAATTCATCAACTTGCACACTCAGCAACCAATTCACCAACCAATTCACATTTAACAATCTTGCCACGTTCATTACCAAAAAAAGTTCATTACCCAACCTTTTAACAATCAATACAAGTTCACTACCAAAAAAATTAATTTACATAAACAAATAATTATACAACTCCTTCAAATTCTAACCAAAACATCAACTCAGCATCTAACAGTGTAATGCTTGAATCCATGTGCCTCTTTGACAAAACATAGTACAAGCTGAAAACGCAGCTCCAAAGCCTTTCTCAAACTCCCGCACATTATAAACAGGTCTTTCTTCCTTGTCCACCATGATGACAATGAGGATAATAGGATTTTCAAGCAACATGCAACTCTTTGAACTGGAAAGCCTGATATGAAAACAACAATATGCTAGATAACGTTAAATTTCAATATGCAACTCTTTACCACCCTAATATCATATTTCTCATCCTTGAGAATGTTGCTACTTACATCTTTTCAAATAAAATCTACAACAATTGAAATTATAATTTTAAAAGAAAAGCATGGGATATGAAAGGAGACACATGTTAGAATGCCCCTAATAAAGGATGAGAAAGAAGACATTTCACAAAGTCACTATGAGTCTATTCAGTTGACAAAATTTTGGGGTTAAATTTTAGAATTAGAGTCTCTCACAACTTGGCACTTGAGCAGGAGTTTGTAAACTAGGACAGGTTAAAGGTATCCAAAGAAGCTACATTGTTAAAGTCATATAAACCTATATGAAATCATACAAGTTTTTTTGAATAAACAAAGCGATACAAAGATAAGAAAATAGATAATTGATTATGAAAAAGAAAGTATCTTTTTATTGACCAAAAGGGTTCTCTAAACAGTACAACCATTGTCCATTGAAAACCATTTAGGTCTCAACAATAAAATGCGAACAATACTCCATGTCGAGTATACCATGTTGTAATTAACCACATTACTATTATTATCCTTCCTTTACAAAAATTAACCATGAGGAATGTAAATTGCATTTGGAACTATCAGCTACATTGAGCAAGTGTAAAAAGGCATGATTGAAATTTTCTAATTTGTTTTTATGTCTTATAATATATCTACTTCCCTACTTCTTGCTTCATATATACTGATGTGGGACCTTCAATTTGAAATAAAACCAACAAAGGCAAGAATATATCTTATTTTTATTTTTATTTTTTTACCAATATAGTTGTATATGTTATAAGAAATAGTTGTATTTATTTTACCAGAGGATGCACAGTTTCTTTCCCATGGAGAGTCCCTATCAAGCACTGCCACTCTGAATATATGAAAGGTATCATATTAATATCACATAACAAAATTTTGCAAAAAATAGTGTTTTGCTAAATACACGTTCAATTTGGTACCTGAGACACATTCAAACTAGGGAAACCTTGGCCAATTTGGTCAAATATTGTATTCATGCGAGCCATCAATTCAGCCATTTGTTGTTGGTGCCTTGCTTCTATCGAGGAGAGTTGTTCTTGGTGCCTTGCTTCTGTCTGGGCGAGTTGTTCTTGTACTTGGCCTAGTTGCTCAGTCACTCTAGAGGAATGGTTCTCCAACTCCGAAATCCTTTGGGTTGTTCTACTTGGCAACAATGGAGTGGAGGTAAACTGTGAAGCATTTGTGGCACTTCTTCCAGATGGGGTGATTCCTAATCCCACCCCACGTACACGCCCAGGACGCTCTGGACCAAGCACTCGAGCATAAACATCATCTTTGGACCATAGAACTCCACTACCAGGCTCTCCTTGTAGTCGCATGTCCGGTTGACTCAAAAGTTCTTCAATTCTATTCTGTAGGATTTTCAACAAAAACCAAATAACATATTAGACACCATAAACAATACAAACACAAAATACATTAAAATTCGAATCAAGTTATGCTTACTATGTTCTCTTGCGCAGGGGATGTAACACCAATCCCATCTCTCCTACGACATACTTTTAGATATATGTCTGCGCGCTCGACCGGAACTCCGTTCGCTTTCGCTTACATGATGAACAAAATGTCATACAATAAACACAAAGCCTCTTAGATTTGTCATGTTGTTTATCATTTGAAGTACAATGAAGTGTTCATAAATTCTAAGTTTATATCTACCACCAACAAGAATGTAAAAGAGTATTTTCAACATTTAGTGTAATTTAGGAGCATAAAATCAGCTTATATGCACGAATACAGTAGCACCTGTAATGCATTTCTTACCATGTCGTCACAAATTTGTGCAAAACTTTGAGCCCCCGACCTTGCAATCTCTTTCTGTTTACCTCGACTGTCCTTATTTTTGTCACTTACTCTCTGCAACCGCATTTGAGTAATATGTTAAGAACTGCGTTGTGATCTTGTAAGTACCAACATAAACTCGTTAATTAAGCATGTTTTTAGTATTAAAGGAAGAAGATGCATCATAACACAAGCATGTAATAAGACATAAACAGGGGAGCAAGGCACCGACCTAAGCTAAATAGATTAGCCAGTGCATCAAGATAAGTGAGCTAGGATAAAATTGCTATTTCATTAGTTGACTATGACAAAATTTTTTTATTTTTAATATATATATATATATATATTTCTTATTGAGACCCTGGCATAAATATAATGAACTTGCATACCCTTGTAGTGGTCAGAGTCTCTAACCAATCTCTAAATAATAGTAATCTTAAGTTTATGTTGTTGATGGGGGCAAAACAACTCTATCACATCTACTAGAAAGTTCTTTGAGCTACACTAATTATATTATACATAACCAGCAGATTTAGGTGAAACATGGCAAACATGATTTCATTCACTAACTTGCGACTAAAATTAGATAGATGAATAATAGTAACAGTACAACCTATAGTGGTTTCATTTTTTAATGATTGCACAATTTCTTGATAAGTAATAAGTTTTATTAGGAAAACAATTAGAATTCATCTAGTACACAGGAAGTATACTAGATGAACATGACAGCTAAGCCATTTGAGCAAAGTTCTTAGGAAGTGCAATTCAGATATAGAATTTTTCCCCACATCCTTCAAAGTTTCTTGCATTTCTTCCCCTCTAGATGCATTGCCAACAAGGTGGTAAGTCAACAACCTTGCCAAGCATCACCCTTTGGACCCCAAAAAGAGCAAAAACCATATCCCACCTCCCTTGCAACAGAACAATGCAACATCAAGTGATCCATTGTCTCCCCACCCCTCTTGCTCACACAGCACCATCTCACCAACACATAGTTCCACTTCCTCGGGTTATCTGTTAGTATTTTTCAAAAAGAACCAACCCATAGAAAAAATCTCACTTTTGTTGGGACTTGACTGATGAGCACTACAAACTTCTATGCTATTGTAGTTGTTATTACTATTATTATTATTATTATTGATTTCCCTTCCCCCCTTGGGACCAAAACTTATAACTTATAAAAAAAAAACTAATAATAATAAATTAATAATATTGGGCAAGTGTGGATTGCATTGTTATGGACATATGTTATTTGAATGGTTATAATTGCCATGGTTGGGGTTTCACTTATCAGTTAGGACCAATGTATTTTTTTATAGGTTTTGATGAATGGGATTTCCTGGTCTGTGGACATAATATTCAAAAAGTAAATTAGCATTTGTTTGGATTTTAATTGAAATTTTGTTTGCAAATATCAATTGCTTCAACCAAACACAAACTTTCTTTGAAAAGGAAACAATTTTAATAACAAAGAGAGACTCAAACTATACATATACAGGAACAAACTAAAGCTAGAAGCATAACCAAAAAAATTTCCAAATATGAAAGCAAACTACCCAATGTTGATCTTTTGATCTATTGGTTACTGTTGTAAAATAGCGGAAGCTCAAATTACCAAAATTGATTGTGAAAATATTTTAGACTTGAGAAAGATCTCTAAACTAAACAATAGGAACGAAGAAAATTAATCCAAAAGAAAATAGACACAAAACACCAAGAATTTACGTGGTTCGACAATAGCCTACATCCATGGTCGACGACGAACAAATTTCACTATAACAAATTTGGAATAATACAAATTGGCATAGAGGCACTCTCACAAACCCAAATCCCAAATACACTCGAGTAACTCTCTCTCACAAATACAAAACCAAAGAACCAAAGGTTCACAAATACCAAATACGAATACCAAATACCAATTGCGCACAAACCAAAGAGAAAGCCACAAATCAAATCCAAAAATTGCAATGCACTAAGAGAGAGCAAATCACCAAACCGCAGAACCAAAACCAAGCGGCAACAAAACTTCTCTCACAATTCCAAATTGCAACCCACAAATATCAAATAATCAAACTAAGAGAGAGCCTTTTTTTCTCACACACCAAAAACTCTAAGTTCACACCCACTTCAATTGCCGCAACACACTGCTTATATAGGATGTTAAGTCGGCAAAGATGTAAGGCCTTTAAGCAGTAGAATTTGTAATGCAATTTCCTTGTGTCCACGTGCACCATACTAATCCCAGCGAAAGACAAAGTCTACTCCAAGTATAACTCTAAATCACATGGCTGTCTCTCAAGGTCGGCTAAATCAAATCAATCTCATGTTGGACTCCAAAGTCATCCAAAACAAGGAGTCCTAGTTCAATTCAAACTAGGCAAAAAACAAGTGAATCCACATATAGTGGAATTACTCCCATAGTCCCATATAGATCATGTATGTGCATAAAAAACCCCCTTAAATTTAAGCCATATATCTATAGTTACAATAAACTCTTCTTCTTCTTCTTCTTGTCTTTACTTCTTCTTTTTTTTCTTTTCTTTTTTTTTGAGAAAGTGGTTACAATTAACTAAGAGTGAAGTTAAGGGTATTATAAAGTTTTGTGATCTAAACTTTAGATATTGAAGTATCAATGTTTTAAATGCAAAATAAAACGATTCTCAAAATAAAATACAAAATAAAAGAAATAATTAATAAATTTATTTTATTAAATTGTCAATGCCACATCACAGAATTCAATTATTATATTATTTGCAAGTCTCTTGTAATAAAATTCATACTAACTTTAACATTTTCTATAGAGAAAAAGAGGAAGGGAGAAATTTGAATTAACGACTTTACTGGTTTTATGTACGAAGAGTGATTCCAAATTTCCAATAGATTATGCTATTCCAAATTAAAGACTTGTTTTTTCCATGATTAATTCACTATGATTCTGAGCAATATTTGAGTTGCCGACCTTTCTCTTTGAGCTGTTTAAGTTTAGTATTATACTTTTTTTTGTTTGTTTTACTCTTTTTGACTGAAACAGTGAAACTGCTATAACAACAGTCACAAACTCACAATTTTGTTTTTTTGAATTATTTGAAAAATTCCAGACACCCTTTATGAAGTTGCTGTAGTTGGGTATTTTAATAATGTGGTGCTCATGGAATTTTTTAAGTAATGTTAATAGAGCCAAAAGGAGAAATTCAGAAGTCAATTTGGAAAAATAAAAAATAAAATTTCTACGCTTTGATTTCCGATCTCACCTCCAATTTAATTTAATTTCAGCATTTTGCTATTATTTATATACACAGTAGAAATAAAATAAAAACATTATAGAATGTTATTTATTTATTTTTGCAACTTATGCTAGATATTCCTGATGCTAGCTTATAGGTTCAAAAAAAAAAAAAAATGGCCCGTTTGGATATTAATTAGTCCAAATGCTACCCAATCCGACTACTTCATGTCACATCTTTACTATATAACGCAATTCAATAATGAATGCTACTTGTGAAACTAATAAACAAAAGAACTTTAACTTAACTGGATCAAGAAGTTTAGCAAAAACTTGACTGGATCAAGAATTATGAGGAATAGATTTGGACCGTGTAATCTATACACACTGGACTAGTATTATAGATGGTTATTAAATGTATTCACTACACTATGAGGTTATTGAAATGATCAGAATAGTGCATTTGGATCAGTTTTTTTTAGTTAACTTATTTATTTTTATTTGTATTTTGTCTAATTCAATAAAATGATAATTAAAAAATGCACAATTAATAACTAATAGTACCAATAAAGTCATTAATTCAAATGCACAATTAAAACATTAAAAGAAGATTATAAAATTAAATTCGATGCAGACCTCGTAAATCAAAATAACTTGTATTTGTAATTTTGTACAAAACACAACGTGAATTTGCCATATGTAAATGTAATGCAAGCCTCAAGTGTTGCAGTTTTGCACTATAAAATCATCAGAGTGCAATACAAAAGTGAACTTTTCAGTAAATAGATTTAGGAATTGACCATTGAATTAATTCCAACCGGATTTTTCATTCTTGGAACCTTTTTATAGATTATATTTTTTTTTTAAAGATCGATTAACACATGCCCAGCTGGATGAATGTTACTGTACTGTTATCTTATCAAACATAATAATCATTAACACAATGGGCCGGTAGGGCTTTCCTTTTTTGGTTCTATTAGCACTAAGGATGTCAATTTTTATCCATATTCATGAACTCATTCATTACTCACCTAATTTGGATAAGTCTTAACCCAACCCATTTAAATATTTGGGTTTAATGAGTAAAGACCCATTAGGTTATTTAATTATATGGGTCTTAATGGATAAACCCACTAATACCCACTAAAACCCATCTAAAATTTAAATAAATAACATGAAATATACATTTCTAGAAAGTGACCAAAATACCCCCGAAACTCAAAAAATGACCAAAATACCCCAAAAACCTAAAAATTAACAAAATACCACTGAAACCTAAAAATTATTAAAATACCCCCAAAACCTAAAAATTACCAAAATACTCCAAAAACCCAAAAAATTACCAAAATACCCTCAAAACCCAAAAAATGACAAAAATACCCCCAAAACCCAAAAAATGACCAAAATACCTCATATTGCTAGATATGCATTTATGACATGATTCTTACAAAAATGAGAATGCACAACTATTCTTTATGTTCAGCATCAGGTGACAAGCTCTTAATGCACATTACACAGTGAGAACTGAAAATCACTAGACCAAATGATGGAAATCCCAACATAGGAGTTGAACCACAAGAATTTCTTGGCTTGCTTCATTTGCCTGTGACAAGAGCATTATCAATAATGTTACCATCATAAATACAGGGTATGATACTTGGTGCATCAAACAGATGTACTTATCAAAAAAAAAAAAAAAATTAAAGACATGGAGGATTTATGTAATTTTTTTCAATTATATTAAGGATATACATTAGAATCTATATTAGTTTTCAATAGTCACTAGAGTTGATAAAAGAAAATAACAATGTGGGGAATTTCATTTAAAACTGCCTTAGAGTCCCACCCATTGTAAGTTAGAAACAATATGTCTTTTAGTTTCTTAAGATATTAGATATGGAAATAAACCAACTAGAAGATCAAGGCTAGATTAGCCTCAGGAGCTTGAGTGTTGGCATCGAGACTATCATAGCCTCCACCTGTTGATGCCACTAGATGGCTTGATATAATGGTGGTGTGACCAGTGTTGGTGCACCGTTGGAAGAGGTGGGTATTTTGGATTTTTTTTTGGGTTACAGGAGTATTTGGGTCATTTTTAGGGTTTTGAGGGTATTTTGGTAATTTTTTGGTTTTGGGGGTATTTTGGTCATTTTATGGGTTTCAAGAGTATTTTCATCATTTTTTGGGTTTTTGGGGTATTATGGTAATTTTTGGGTTTTTGGGGATATTTTGGTTATTTTTTGGGGTTTTGGAGGTATTTTGATAATTTTTAGGTTTCGGGGGCATTTTGATATTTTTTGGGTTTTAGAAATATTTTGGACATTTTAGAGGTTTTGGGGGGGGGTATTTTACTCATTTTAGAGATTTTGGAGGTATTTTGGCCATTTTAGTGGTTCTTAAGCATATTTGGTAATTTTAGAGATATCGAGAGTATTTTGGTTATTTTAGAGGTTTCATGGGTATTTTGCTCATTTTAGAGATTTTGGGGATAATTTTTGATGTCCAAGGGTATATTGGTAATTTTGGAAATGTATGGGGCATTTGCGTCATTTTAGGTATTTAAGGGTATTTTCGTAATTTTGGAGGTCAAGAGGGTATTCAAGTAGTTTTAGAAGTATTTGGGTCATATTGGATTAAATTAGTGGGTTACTAATTAAATGAGTTGAGTTGGTAATGGATAATTAATTTAGAGAGGTGCTTCGTCCACAATATTTTTACAACAAATCATAGGTAGTTAGTTGTTATTGGTTCAAATTTGAACCTAACACTAAAATTACTTTTTTGCCCCAACAATAACAACAAGTAACAACCTGCCAATTAAGATTTGTTGTAAAAATGTTGTGGACATATAATTTCTCATTAATTTACATATAAACGAGTCATAAATGGATAAATGAGTAACTACATACTCAACCTATTTATAACCCAACCCACCCATTTGCCACCCTTTTCACACGATCTTCGTTGGAATCATTGTATATTAATAATTGGGTTCGGTAGGGCACACATTAACAAATTCATTTTTGAAAAAGTTTTATTGAAAATTTAAAAAATTGTTAAAACTTTTTCAATTTCTGATAAATTTTTTTTTTAAAATTAGTTTACTATTGTATGCCTTAGGACACACACTAATAAAATCCTTTAATAATTTTTTACACATGGTCTTCGTTGGAATCATTGTATATTGATAATTTTTTATGGTGGAAGACCAACTTTTTGACCTTGTCTTCATTTGGAATTATTGGTGATTTGTTATGGCTATTGGCTGGCTTACTAACATCTACCTTGACTTTAGCATCAATGATATGATAAAGTCACTGCACGATTTGTTATGGCTATTGGCTGACTTACAAACAACTACCTTGACTTTAGCATCAATGATATGCTAAAGTCACTGCACAGCACTTTGCTCTGCACCGCACGGCTTTTTCTTTGCAAAGGCCCAATCACTGACCATGTTGCTTCTTGTTATTGTTTGATGCATGACAACGACTCTTCTAAGAAAATATAAAGGAAAACTGATAATGTTAATACTTCCACTTTAAAACTTGATTCTTCTTCACAGCACTATTACCTTCACCAACACATTGGAGCACTTCAAGCCCATCCTTTAGCTTTCGTCTCGATCTTCTAAGTTCCTTTTCCACTCTACAAAGAAATGGCCGAAGGAATGCTCCTTAGCGTAGCACAAAAAATATTGATGAATTGGGCTCTTGGGCTTTCAAAGAGGTCGCATCGCTTTGGAATGTCGAAGCTGAACTTGAAAACATCAAGAACACTGTTTCCACTATTCAAGCTGTACTTCGGGATGCAGCAGAGCAGCAGCGCCATAGCCATCAAGTCAAGGACTGGCTCGAAAAGCTCAAGGACGCAGTGTATGAAGCAGATGACTTGTTCGGTGAGTTCTACAGTGAAGCTTTACGACAAGGAGGGATGAGTGGGAATATTACTAAAAAGGTACGCTATTTCCTTTCAACTTCAAACCCACTTGTTTTACGTCAAGAGATGAGTGGTAAAATAAATGCGATGAAGCAGAAACTAAATGCAATAGCAGAAGATAGGAAACTGTTTCACTTGAAAGAATACCATGTAGAGCCACCTGTGAGCATGGATAGGGAAGAGACTCACTCATTTGTACTTGATGAAAAAGTTATTGGGAGAGAAGATGATAAGGAGGCCATCATAAAACTGCTATTGGAGCCTAATGATGAAGAGAATGTTTCAATTATTTCTGTAGTGGGGATTGGTGGGTTAGGAAAAACCACACTTGCTCAATTTGTATACAATGACAAGAACATCAAAGAACATTTTGAACTAAAAATGTGGATATGTATATCTGATATCTTTGATGTAAAAATGATTATTCAAAAAATAATATCGGCTACTGGTATGAAGCCTGTAGACCATAGCATGGATAAATTACAAGATCAACTTCGTAAAATAATTAATCAAAAGAAGTACTTTCTTGTCTTGGATGATGTGTGGAATGAGGATCCTCACAAATGGGATAGTTTGAAAGATCTTTTAGTGGGTGGCGCTAAGGAAAGTAAAATTGTATTAACTACACGTGCGAGATTGGTAGCAGAGATTACATGCCCAGCTTCAATATACACTCTTAAAGGTCTCAATGAAGATCAGTCTTGGTTGTTATTCAAGCAAATATCATTTAGAAAAGGGCCAGGGCAAGGGACCAATAATCCTAGACTAGAAGAAATTGGAAGGGAAATTGTGCGCAAATGTCAAGGGATACCCCTTGCCATAAAGTCTATAGGAAATGTATTGCGCTTGGAAAAAACAAAGCATAAATGGTCATATGTCAACAATAATATACTAGAAAGTGCAACTCAACAAAAAAATGACATTTTTCCAATTTTAAAGTTGAGTTATGATTATCTTCCATCACATTTAAAAAGTTGTTTTGCCTTTTGTTCCTTGTTTCCTAAAGATTATGAGATCGATAAGGTGACACTCACTCAACTATGGATAGCGCAAGGTTTTATCCGACCATCAAACAAAACCCAAGAATTAGAAGATGTTGCAGATGAGTACTTCAAGGATTTGCTTTGGAGGTCCTTCTTTGAAGAAGTGAATGTATTTGGAAAATTAAAATACAAGATGCATGATTTAATTCATGATCTTGCACAATTAGTTGCAGGGGCAGAGTGCACAATAATTACTAGGGATGAAAACAATTTTGATGAAAATACTCGTCATGTGTCACTTCCATTTTATTTTGACTCATCTTTTATTGAAACTTCAGGTTTGCTAGTTAGAGCAGAGAAGTTACGTACATGTCTTCTATCATTTAAAAGTAGTATGCTTTATAGATCGGGAGAAATAAACGAATCAATATTGAATAAACTTATATTGAGTTGTAGAAGATTGCGTGCATTGGATTTATGTAGAGTGCGTATTGAGAGAGTGCCAGATTCTATTGAAAAGTTAATACATCTTACTTACCTTGATTTTTCTGAGAATCATGGTATTAAAACTCTCCCTAATGCTATTTCTAGACTTTGGAAATTGCAAACACTAAAAGTCAATGGTTGTAGGAATCTTAAAGAATTACCTAGAGACATTAGATTTTTGGTTGGCCTCAGGCATCTTGAGAATAGCAATTGTTTTGGTTTGAGTCATATGCCTGATGGATTAGGGAAAATTACATGCCTTCAAACGTTATCATTATTTGTTGTGAGAGACAACCAAGCTTCTACCTCTGGGCCCATTAGTGGTGGGCTAGAAGAATTGAATTCGTTAAACTCCCTGAGAGGAGAATTAGAAATCTCAAATTTGAGATATTTTGAAGACGTTTATTCAGAACCCAATGCTGCCAATTTAAGGGCAAAACAATATCTTGACCGGTTGACATTATCATGGGATGCAAACGATCCTTATTTTTTTTCGGATGGCGACAACGACAGTGATGAGAAGTTATTAGAAGGCCTCCAACCACACCAAAATCTTAAATATTTGTTTGTGAGAGGGTATGGGGATGTGAGATTTTCAAGTTGGCTTTCTTTGCTCACAAATCTGGTTGATTTATCTATAGGGTGTTGTAAGAGATGTCAACAACTTCCACGATTGTCTCAACTCCACTCTCTGGAATGTCTATGGCTTTATAATATGGAAGTTTTGGAGTATATATCAAATGGTGATATAAATGAGGAGGTTCCTACATCATCTTTCTTCCCATCGCTAAAGTCAATTTCTATTTACGACTGCCCTAATCTGAAGGGATGGTGGAGGAGCACATCAACAACAGATCACCAACAACATCCGCATCACCGGTCACTGCCTTCATTCCATCATCTCTCTGATTTATATATTCGGTATTGCCCTAATCTGACTTCCCTGCCTCCATTTCCGTATCTTGAAGAAAGTCTACATTTGGAAGAAGTCAGTTTGAAAGCTTTACAACAGACAATAGCAATGAATTTGTCCTCTCCTTTATGCAAATTAAAGTCTATGACTTTAATTGCTATAAAGGATGCAGAGGCTCTACCAAATGAGTGGATGCCAAACCTGATTTCTCTCAAGAAACTATACATACGTGGAGGCCCTAAGCTGAAATCTCTATCTCTAGCCGTGCCCCATCTCACCTCACTCGAGAGCTTGGTGATTGGTGATTGTGAGCTGTTTGATTCGATTAGTGACATGGGTGATGATGGCATCAGATGGCAGCATCTTAAATGCCTCAGTTCTCTGTGTTACGTACGCATTCCGAATTTGAAGTCTATTCCTTCTGGGCTTCAACAGGTTACTGCTCTGCGAAAGCTTGAGATTTCTTATTGTCACAATTTGACGATTTTCCCAGAGCCCACCTCAGTTGTATACCTTGAAATTTCAAACTGCTCCAACCTAACATCAATTCCCGATGGGATTAAAAATCTCACGTCCCTTGAAGAACTTCGCATTTTCAATTGTCCAAATCTCATATCACTTCCTGATGGGATGCGTTCTCTCAAGTCTTTACAAAAGCTAATAATTGAACTATGTCCTGACTTAGAGAAAAGACGTGAAAAGGGAATTGGGGAAGACTGGTTCAAAATCGCTCACGTCCCTGTTATCAAAATTGGGTAATTGTCCTCTTGAGCCCTTTCAGCCGCGACCATGCCACTCGCCCCATAACCTCTGGTATGTCTTCTGCAATAGCTGAGCTTGGTAGCTCTTCACTTTTTGCTTTTTTTTTTAAAAAAAAAATTCTTAATTATCTTATATAATTTATCTATGGTTGCTGAGAAAACATAGTAAATTTTTGGGAATTCTATTCTTTATGTTTTGTTGATTTCCAAAAAATAAAGAAATTTTTAATTATCTTTTTTTTTTTGGGTGGATTTCCGAAATATTAGAACAATAAATATACTCAACCATGGTGTATAATTGTATTGGGTTCACTTTAGTGAAACTTTTATGTTTTTCACATTTTCTAACAATGAAAAATCCAAGATTGATTTGAAAGAAACCAAACTGTTGGACCTTGTTTAAAAGTTTTGCTTTTGGTTATTTTTTCAACAAGAAAGATTTGGCCAACCCCAATATCATCCATGAACAAGTGCTCTTTCCAGTTGTTCACTCTTTTTTATTTTTCTTCATTTTTCTTTTTTGGAATGCAACTCTCTTTCTTAGTTTATTGGGTTTTAATTTAAGCCTTTTGCAAAAACAGATTTGTTATTTTGATTCATGCGATGAGGAGTCAAGGATTCCATGTTATAAATGGCCATACTAAGAGTTTTGTTAAGAATGTTAGTTTGTGATACTCCACTTTGTTGTGAAGACCACCGTTATAAGAAAAAAAAAATTCTTTAAAAAATTAAAGCTCTACGAGATTTGCATTGCATTTCTAGGACATCAATAGTGATGCACTGAAATGCCTTTTGTTCTATCAACAGATTCAATGAGACTAATCATCGAGTGGGTGTGGATCATCTAAATAATTTGAAGTTTTTGTGGAAAATATGGTGAAGGATCTATTGCTTGGTCCAGTTTGGATACTTTGAGGATTTCGGAAACTGATCTATCTCAGGTACTTGCTTAGTGTCATCAGTACTAAAAATGTTATTGAGTAATTTGGAGTAGTGTTCCAGTGGGATCTCTGATTTTTGGCATTCAACACTATGGTGATATTGAGTTCATCAATTTTCTTCCAAAAAAGAGAAAAAAAACTTAATAAATACCACAAAGTCACTAAAGGGGAAGAGGGGTTGGTCCACCTAAAATAGTTCATGTCCTATAGTTGGGAGGGCCTGAACTTGGTTCATCTTCTATGTTTCTAGATATAGCTTAATATCTCATTCCTTGTGAAGCATTAGTTTATGTTCATGTCAAAATATTGCAAATGTTTACTTTTTACCTATGTACATAAGTAATACTCAGAAAGCATCCTTTTGAAGTTACATAGTCAAAAGAACTATCTTAAGAAATAAGTTAGAGTTACACGTGGAATTTTTTAATTTTAAATGGGAGGTAGAGTGG
This sequence comes from Lithocarpus polystachyus, assembly GCA_033629205.1. Taxonomy (NCBI): domain Eukaryota; kingdom Viridiplantae; phylum Streptophyta; class Magnoliopsida; order Fagales; family Fagaceae; genus Lithocarpus; species Lithocarpus polystachyus. The sequence goes on from CM066165.1 coordinate 5,553,783, forward strand.
AGATAGGATTCAAACTTAAGAACACATATTTTGATACCATGATAAACTACAAGTTGTAACAAAAGCTTAAATTGATAGGAAATTTTTTCTAAGCTAACCATTATTGTAACAATTATAATGTAGAGTTTGTCCTGACTAAACTGGGTAACTCACCTTTTACAGGTTACATGACAAAAGCCACCAATATTGTCTCTTAAAACTATGAAGTTGCTGCATCAATAGTCAGAGCAGGGCTTGTGCTTTTGTGCAGTAGAGTGGAGAAAAAAAGGTAAGATTGGATATTGATTAAAGTATTATGTCTACTTTTGGCTTCTTTTAGGATGAACACTTTGACATAAGGGAAATCGTTGTTGCACATCGAGGAGTGCAAATTTAATGGGATTAATCATCGAGTGAGTGTGGATCATCTAAAGAATTTGAAGATTTTTGTGGAAAATATGGCAAAGGATCTATTCCTTGGATACTTTGAGGATTTTGGAAACTGATCTAGCTCAGGTACTTGGTCAGAGTCACTAGTAATCAAAGGTTATTGAGTAATTTGGAGTAGTGTTCCAATGGGATCTCTGATTTTTGGCATTTAACACTATGGTGATATTGAGTTAATCAATTTTTTTCCAAATAAGAGAAAAAAACTTAATAAATATCACAAAATTACTAATGGGGAAGAGGGGATGGTCCACCTAAAAAAGTTAATGTCCTATAGTTGGGAGGGCCTGAACTTTGTTCATCTTCTATGTTTCTAGATAAATGTAGATTAATTATGAGTCCTAATCCTTTGTAGGGACTCAAATGCTAATGTTCTTGTTCTCTTTGTGTATTTTGATGATCATCCAGTTTATTTGATCCTAGATGGAAAAAAAATTGGAAACATGAAACAAAACTAGGGATAAATATCTGAGTCTATTGAGAACCTTTTGGAAAAGTGCCACAAGTGAACAGCTCTGCTAATTATCTTGTTTTTGTGTTCCTTGTTCCCTCAAGAGGAACCTTTGCATAAATGATAAGACTGCACTTTTGGGTTTTTGTAGAGTTGATTTTAAATAAACAAATTGAAATTTGTCACTTGGAGATGTTGGAATAGATTTATGGTGAATAATCATTATTCAGTAGGATGATCTAGTCCAACTCAACAACAAAGCCATGGTCCCAAAATTTTTGGGGTCGGCTATGTTATACTGGAATAATATTAAATGCATTTTAGAAATATGATCTGCTCCAAAACTTATCAGCCAAAAAAAAAAAAAAAACCATAAATATGATCTGCTCCAAAGTTTCTATAGGTCCATATATCTCTGTTATAATTCAATCCTCTTGTTCCCCTTCAATTAAGAGCATAGTGATTTTTTTGTTCATTTAATTCTATGTGCTTCATATAGGCAAGCTTGGAATATAAAAATATAAAAAATTTGTTGTTTATCCAAAGCGAGTTGGTATTGCAATTATCTAGCCACAACCGAAAAATTAAGCCGTAAATCATTTAAGTTTCATATATAGTTATTTTTTTAAGTACTTGAACTTATGTTTGGTAGTATGGCATGGATAAAGGGCACAGCTTGCTGTTAACTCCCCTGTTTCTTTATATTCATGCATCTCCTTTCTAAGTTTCCTGTGATTGTTAGATGCTACTCTCTCTCTCTTTTCATTCATCATTTTCGTTTTAGGTATGGTGAGTTTCTCAGTTATTGGAGTCTGTATGCTAGAGCTTTGAATCCTTAAACAGACAAGATTTCTGTAGTTTATGTCTTCCAACCATGCTGGTAAAAACAAATATGTAGCAACTAGCAAAAAGTAAATTGGTAAGTATCTCATTCTCATCTTAATTATCTTTTACCACATGGATTAGGCTAAAAGGTTCTTTTGTTGGAAATTTAATTGTAAGATGGTAAAAACATTGTTACTTTCCTCTCTTTTCCTTCTTTTTTTTTTTTAATATTATTTTTAATTTTGATAGGCTGGAATGGATGGAGAAGATGGTTTGGTGGGAGCAATCAGATTACTACATAGTTTCAAATATAGCAGTACTCAGAAAGCATCCCTTTGAAATTACATAGTCACAAGAACTATCTTAAGAAATAAGGTAGAGTTATACATGGAATTTTTTAATTTTAAATGGTGGTAAAGTGAAAATAGGATTCAAACTTAAGAACACCTATTTTGATGCCATGGTAAACTATTAGTTGTCCCAAAAGCTTAAACTGATAGGAAATTTTTCCTAAGCTAACCATTATTGTATTAATTATAATGTAAAGTTTATCTTGACTAAACCAGGTAATTCAAGTTTTATAGGTTGAATGACAAAAGCCACCAATATTGTCTCTTAAAACTATGAAGTTCCTGCATCAACAGTCAGAGCAGGGCTTGTGCTTTTGTGCAGTAGAGTGGAGAAAAAAGGTAAGATTGGATATTGATTAAACTATTATGTCTACTTTTGGCTTCTTTTAGGATGAATGTTTTGACATAAGGGAAATTGTTGTTGCACACCGTGCAGTGCACACACAGAACACACAACATTTGTAAATTGTGTGTTCAAACCACGATTTGACAATTTATGTCAAATCGTGTTTTGAATCCACGACTTTAGTTGACGTGGGACACACACACACACACCATATACAATGGTGTGTATTTAACAACACTTGACATAATATGCAACTTGTCATTACTACTTTACAATCCAGGGATGCAACAAACTTTTAGGTCACACATTGGAACAGATGATGCCAACAGGTTCTTTGACTTCTGTATTACTGGCCCACAGGAATTTTCCTTAACTATCAATGGTCTTGCAATTCTGTAACTTGGAAGAAATGTGGATTACCAAAGAAAGAGAGTATAGCACTAAGACAGGGAAGAAACTTCTAAAGTTAGTTTGGATGCGCTAGCAACAAAGGAAAATCAAATTACAAAATGATGTATGCAATCTTTGTCCGGCTGGGAATGTCACCAACATCAATCATCTACTGTTGATTTTTGTCATTTCATGATGAACTGAACTTGCATTCCTGTATTTTGTTTTTGTTGGTTTTCGCAATTCCATGTTTCGAGGTCCTGTAAGGTATATCATGAGTATTTCACAAGTTGCTTTTGGTGTTTTTGGGTAAATCCAGTAGGATTATGTCTTGGTACTTGAATTAATGATGAGGAGATTTGGCCAATGAGCTCTAACTCAACGGGTACCTCTTCCCCTTAATAATAAAAAATATGATGAAGAAAATTTGGAAGCTCAATACATGGATGCCAATTTTTGTGATTCAATTTCCACTGCAAGGGATTTTTTTTTTTTTTTAATGCAATTCATAGCCACGTGTCCTGGCTGCATGTGAAAAATTTTCTATTCTGTGGTAGTGTTCTGTCTACTTACCTTTTAACCATTTAGCTGCACCTATTGAACCAATCCCCTACTTGCCTTTGTCTCTATATGATTAAAAGTCTCTAAACTATTTTCGCATTGTCTTTATAGTGGGTATATATATCTATTTTTTAATGCAAAATTTGGTTTCTTTGCATTATTTAAATGAGAATAGCATACAAAAATTTCCCAACATTTTATTCATCTTTTAGGGTTTGGTCATATTTTGACACTCTTTTTATTCCCAAAAGAAGGCACAGTTTAGAGCACTGCTTTAATGAATTCATTTTTTTGCCATGCCAATGACCATCTGTTGTGGCTTCCAGAATTCCAGATCTTGTTGATGATTAATGACATAAAATTGTTAGATAATAGTCTTTATAAAGAGTATAGCTACTATCATCATCATGTGAATATGCCGTGCATGCTTGACCTAAATGATACATATGCAACTAGTGTGTGTGTGTGTGTGTGTGTGTGTGTGTGTGTGTGTGTGTGTGTGTGTGTGTGTGTTTTGGTATAATGTGAATCCAAAAAGATCCTCAGATCCCATTCATAGGCCACCATATCAAAGAATACTAACAGTTTTGTAGGAATAATGTTGTGATACTTTACTAGCTACTTTCCAACTTTGTGACATGGTCTTCTGTTGATCATGGCATGTTTTTGTTTTCCAGCCATTGGAAGATATTCACATTCTTTCTTCCTTTTGTTTCATGTAGAATGAGTTTATTAGAAATTTGATTCTATATGCTAGGCAACAGGAGCCAGTTAGCCACAGGAGCATTGAATACTTGGCGGACATGATTGAGAGTGTGTGTTTCTTCTTACCACACTAGTAATAAAAATATTTAGAGACTACCAAAAAGCCGATTGTTATGTATCTCACATCTATCCTCAATAAATCTTAAATTGTAGAATAGATAACTTCATGTGTTTTGAAATTGTTTTTGAGACTTGCGGATCACCTTGGAATTCGGCAACTAGAAGTAGAACTAGATGCTATGGTCATCGTTGGGCTGATAAACTCAAAGAAGATTTCTAACTCAGCTTATGCTTCTCTGTTATTTGATTGCAGATACCTCCTGGACAAGTTTCATCAAGTACGGGTGGTTCACGTGTTTAGAGAAGCCAATAAATGTGCGGATTGGCTGGCAAAATGGGGCTGTTCTATGCATGAAGACTTGCTGTGTTTGATTTTCCTTTTTCTGCTGATCTAGAAACTTTATTAGCTAAGGACATCAATGGCTTGTATTATTGTAGACTTGCTACTACCAGTATGGCTTCTGTTGCTGTGTAGTGTTTTCTTTTGTGTTTTTTAATAATAGTTCCCTTTTACCCAAAAAAAAAAAAAAAAAATTGTTTTTGCCAGTTGGTACAAATATTAATGTTTCCTCTCTTTTCTTTTCTAATTTATTTCACAAACTTATGTTTGATAGGATGGAATGGATGAAGATCGTAGCTTGGTGTTAGAAATTGGAGAGCTGCCTAGTTTCGGTGTAGCTTAATTTCTGAAGACTGATCGTGACTTTTCAATGACTTCTTGTGAAGGTCAGCTTTATGTTCATGTAAAGATATTACTGATGATTTGTATGCTATATCTTTTCAAATTGCCACTATTTTGTACATATCAGTACTCAAAAACCATCCATTAGAAATTACATAAAAAAAGAACTATCAAGAGAAATATTTTAGTGGGTCAGAACTTGTCAATTACAGCAGGATTGGATATTCCAATGCTTGTTGCCTTTTCTTCTTCTTAAGTCCCCTGCTTAAGTTGGTGAGAACGCCATCAGTTTCTGCACTAATAGTATGAGTGGGTAGAACAACTTACTAAAAAAATTAAGTGATTATCAATTTCATGATTTACATTAGACTTAGCTATTGGAGCAGGAAAAAAACAGAATGATTTTCCTAATATATAATGGTTTGTTTCTTCAGTAGTTTTTCTTTGTAAGCTTTTCAGGCCTTCTTCTCTTAAGCTGTCTTACATCCTGCAGTCTTACATCCTTGGAGAAACTTAGCATACCATATAGGTCTTTCTTTTTCATTTTTTGGCGTTAGTACTTAGCATACCATACAGTTATAATTCCAGCCAAGGACAATTTAATTATATGAAATTTCTAACATATTATATGAATCCAAAATCTTCTGTTATGAAGCATACAAATTTGTGAGTTGTTAAAAAACTTTATGATTGATTGCTAAAAAATAAATAACTATAGAATGGAGAAAATTTTATCTTTTTTCAAATTATTTGTGTTGCAAAGAAGATATTAATTGAATTCAAGATACTTATTAGACCTTTTTAACTAAAAAGAATTAGTGATTACCAATTTCATGATTCATATTGGACTGACTAGCTCTTGCTGCAAGGCAAAAAATGTGACTTTCCATATCAGATGACTCATAAGACTTCCATGAGTATAGTGCTTGGGGTTTCAATTCAACATTGCCATGCCTCGCTACTACTGCGATTACTGTGACACCTACTTGACTCACGATTCTGTAAGCCTCTCTCTCTCTCCCTCTTAAATTGTTTGGTGCATTTGGATTATATGTATGTCTGTTTAAGGATTTATGTCAATATTGAACCAAATCATGCAAATGCGATGACTTCTCATATGTTTGGTATTGTTTACGTGGGAGCTCAATTTGGTGAATCTTGTGTTGTGCGGATCTTCTGGGTTCTTATGATTTTCAAAATGCTAAAAATGCACTTTACACACTCTTTAAGTTTGTGGTAGCTTTTAAGTCGGTGTCTCAAAGCTTGCAATTTTCACCCTCGAATATTATAATGACGTCAATGTTCTCCTGCTGTTATGGTCCGTAGCATTTTCGCCATTAACCTTCCTGAAAATGATGTCATTTTTTGTGCGGGTTAATTGCAAGATTCTAATGGATGTTGACAGAAAGGGCACATTAACATTATTGTAATACTCCAGAGTGTAAATTAAAAGTTTTCACAGTCAAGGGGCCAATTTAGAAACAACCTCAAACTTAAGATGTTGTAAATAGTATTTTAGGATTTTTAAATATCAAGGATACAATATTGCTTAGAGTCTGACTTTGGACCTTGGTGTGATGGCAAGTGTCCTCCATTCAAACAATACATTGAGGGTTCGAGTCCAGGAATTAGTTCCTTAAAAGTTGTTGGTATGACTGCTTACTAACCACCTCCCTCAGTTCAAGATCCTGCAGAAAGAGGAGCTTGTGCAATGGGTACAAAGTTTTTAAAGGGTAGAAGAACACTTCACTATTGTTCATTGCCTTGTTTATTTTTTATTTTTATGTTTTTAGTGTTTCTCTTATGTATTCTCTGTGTCCTTGGATTTATGTGTTTGTTTAATAAAATTTTATGTTATTCATAAAAAGTGTTAACTATGAAAATCGGCATGGTTTACCGGTATCTATGTCCTTTGAAGTTTGAAATTGTTAATGTGCCTTCTCCTATATATCATAGTTACAGCTCCTAGAAATTGACATAACGAATGTTTTTATATTGCTGATGATATTGTCTTTCTATCTCAGCCATCTGTGAGAAAGCAGCACAATGCAGGTTACAAACATAAGGTACTTCACATCTCTCTCTCTCTCTCTCTCTCTCTCTCTCTCTCTCTCTCTTAATTATATTTATATGCTAATTATTTTAATAAATATAGGCAAATGTTAGGTCATACTATCAGCAATTTGAGGAGGCACAAACCCAAAAATTCACTGACTAAAGGATTAAGGAACATCTTGGGCAAACTGCAGCATTCCAGCAGGTTGGTGCTGCTTACAATCAACTTCTAATTGTTCAGAGACCCCGCCTTCCTATTCTACCTACACCTGTCATGCCGATGCCTGGTAGCACACAGTTACCTGGAAGTTCACCATTAATCAAAGGGATTAGGCCTCCTGTTTTGCCAAGACCCCTTGGTGCCCCAGGTAAAATGAAACACATTTTGCATTTATCCTTGTGTTAGCACATTTTGCATGTAGATTTTCATATTTTGAATTGTTTGGCTTCATCTGTGCCTGCTATCTTTCTTTGACTTGGTGCATTGCTTTTGCCACTGCTAGTTCATATTATTGTGCACATCTGTTTTCTTTCTTTTGTTATTTGCGTGAACTAGTGAGGAAATCACTGAATTGGGATGCTATAGCTCCTTCCCATGAGCAAACCTTTTTAAACTGGTTAGGACTGGGTGCCACTATCCCAGCCCTGATCCAGTGAGGATCTGTTGGTCATGTCCCCTTCCCAACTTTTTGCCGCTGTATGCTATCCATCTTTAATTAGGTTCCCAATATTTAGCAATCAAATGGCGGATAGACAAGAACATTGGAAGATTATTATGATTTGTGTCTGCATGTTTACTACATTAAAAAATTATCACTATGTTTCATCAATCAAATGGTTCTACCCTAATCTCCTTTGTCAGACACATGGAATATAAATTTGATGCTAGCTCTCTTCCAGGTTTATATTTAATGTGTGATCTTGGTACACAATGTTTGATCCATGTGCAAGACATGCAATGCAAACTTTTCTTTGTCCATAAGCATGTAGCAACGTGTTATGTTAAATAATTCTCTTGGGTTTGGCAGGTTATATGCCTTCTCCGGCGATTGCACCTATGATGGCTCCACCTGGTGCTCCTTCCTTACCTGCTCAATTAAATCCTATTCCAAGGCCTCCTGGTAGTGTAGCCACAACAGTTTTTGGAAGCACAGCGGCACCCACCTCTTCCAACAGTGCACCACCTATGGTCACACCACCATTGTATCAAGCCAATCCAGTGGCATCAACAGGTGAAGGCTATGATAGTCTTAATGCCAACACTCAAGCTCCGGAGGCTAATCATTAGCCTTGATCTTCTGGTTGGTTTATTTCCATATCTAATATCTTATTGTTTCTAACTTACAATAGGTGGGACTCTAAGGCAGTTTTAAATGAAATTCCCCGCATTGTTATTTTCTTTTATCAACTCTTGTGACTATTGAAAACTAATATAGATTCTATTGTATATCCTTAATATAATTGAAGAAAATTACATAAATCCTCCATGTCTTTAATTTGTTTATTTTTTTGATAAGTACATCTGTTTGATGCTCCAAGTATCATACCCTGTATTTATGATGGTGACATTAGTGATAATGCTCGTCACAGGCAAATGAAGCAAGCCAAGAAATTCTTGTGGTTCTACTCCTATGTTGGGATTTCCATCATTTGGTCTGGTGATTTTCAGTTCTCACCATGTGATGTGCATTAAGAGTTTGTCCCCTGATGCTGAACATAATGAATAGTTGTGCATTCTCATTTTTGTAAGAATCATGTCATAGATGCATATCTAGTTGTTGCTGCTGGAAAAGAACCGTTTACAGAGAGTTATTATCTACTTTGACATGCTCTCATGCTGTAGCAGCAATTATTGCTTGAAATATGTATTCAGAAATGTCACCATTTCGTAAGCAAGTGCTGGTTGCAAGGAAAAGACAATTTTTGGCCAATCCATATTGTAATTTTAGCTTGGAACCAGTGCTACTTTTGTTGCCTGTGATGTCACTATAGAGTCTGACATATCCAACGCTGTTGATTTTACCATCTAAGTACAATCAACTTGATATCGTGCATAACAATGCAGGGCTGCCCTACAAAACTCCCCCAAGCATTGTGGACCATGATCTGGCAGTTTTTGATAAAATCATGGACATCAATGTGCGGGGAGTCATGGCTGGGATCAAACATGCATCACGTGTGATTATCCTTTTTTTTTTTTTTCACACTATATTTATTGCAATGTGCTGTGTGTATAATTTTTTTTTTTTTTTTCATTTTTTTAGCTACAATTTAGTAGAGTATAAAGTAAAACATTAAAATAAGATTATAAAATTTAAATTCGATGCAGACCTCGTAGAGCAAAATAACTTGTATTTGTAATTTTGTACAAAACACAACGTGAATTTGCCATATGTAAATGTAATGCAAGCCTAAGTGTTACAGTTTTGCACTATAAAATCATCAGAGTGCAATACAAAAGTGAACTTTTCAGTAAATAGATTTTGGAATTGACCATTGAATTAATTCCAACCAGATTTTTCATTTTTAGAACCTTTTTGAAGATTCTATTTTTTTTTTTTTTTTTAAAGATCGATTAACACATGCCGAGCTGGATGTGTTACTGTACTGTTATCTTATCAAACAATAATCATTAACATAATGGGCCGGCAGGGCTTTTCTTTTTTTGGTTCTATTAACACTAAGGATGACAATTTTTATCCATATCTATGAACCTACCTATTACTCACTTAATTTGGATAAGTTTTAACCCAACTTATTTGAATATTTCAGTTAAATGGGTAAAGACCCATTAGGTTATTTAATTATATGGGTCTTAATGGATAAACCCACTAATACCCACTAAAACCCATCTAAAATTTACATAAACATAAAATCTAAATTTCTAAAAAATGACCAAAATACTGTTGAAACTCAAAAAATAACCAAAATACCTCCGAAACCTAAAAAATGACCAAAATACCCCCAAAACCTAAAAATTACCAAAATACCCTCTAAAACCAAAAAATTACCATAATACCCCTAAAACCAAAAAATTACCAAAATACTCCTAAAACCCCAAAAAAGACCAAAATACCCTAAAACCCAAAAAATTACAAAAATACCCCCCAAAACCCAAAAAATGACCAAAATACCCCCTAAAACCCAAAAAATGACCAAAATACCCTATATTGCAAGATATGCATCTATGACATGATTCTTACAAAAATGAGAATGCACAACTATTCTTTATGTTCAACATCAGGTGACAAGCTCTTATTGCACATTACACAGTGAGAACTGAAAATCACTGGACCAAATGATGGAAATCCAAACATAGGAGTTGAACCACAAGAATTTCTTGGCTTGCTTCATTTGCCTGTGACGAGCATTATCACTAATGTCACCATCATAAATATAGGGTATGATACTTGGTGCATCAAACAGATGTACTTATCAAAAAAAAAAAAAAACAAATTAAAGACATGGAGGATTTATGTAATTTTCTTCAATTATATTAAGGATATACAATAGAATCTATATTAGTTTTCAATGGTCACTAGAGTTGATAAAAGAAAATAACAATGTGGGGAATTTCATTTAAAACTACCTTAGAGTCCCACCCATTGTAAGTTAGAAACAATATATATTTCAGTTTCTTAAGATATTAGATATGGAAATAAACCGACCAGAAGATCAAGGCTAGATTAGCCTCAAGAGCTTGAGTGTTGGCGTTGAGACTATCATAGCCTCCACCTGTTGATGCCACTGGATTGGCTTGATATAATGGTGGTGCGACCATAGGTGGTGCATGGTTGGAAGAGGTGGGTATTTTGGGTTTTTTTGGGCTTTGATGGTTTTTTGGTCATTTTTTGGGTTTTGAGGGTATTTTGGTCATTTTTGGGTTTTGGGGGGTACTTTGGTTATTTTTTAGGTTTTGGGGGGGTATTTTGGTAAATTTTAGATTTTTGGGGGTATTTTGGTCATTTTATGGGTTTTGGGGGGGTATTTTAGTAATTTTTAGGTTTTTGGGGTATTTTTGTCATTTTTTGGGTTTCAGGAGTATTTTGGTCATTTTTTGGGTTTTGGGAGTATTTTGGTAATTTTTGGGTTTTTGGGGGTATTTTGGTTATTTTTAGGTTTTTGGGGTATTTTGATCATTTTTTGGGTTTGGGGGGTATTTTGGTCATTTTTTGGGTTTTGGGATACTTTGGACATTTTAGAGGTTTTGGGCAGTATTTTGCTCATTTTAGAGATTTGGAGGTATTTTGGTCATTTTAGTGGTGATAGTGTATGACAATAGGCCAACTCCATGCTTGTCCATGAGGGTCGTCCATGGCAAGAATGGAAAGATGAACTTGTATAGAATGCTCGTCCATGACAAGGTCTTCTGTCCAATAGGATGTTTGGACAACCTCCATGCATTTCGAGCATCTTTCTCTATGCAGGTTTTGGATGACCTCCACATTCCTATTTCGGAGCACAAGTATAAATCGAGATTCATTGCTACAAAAACGCTTCCAATGACAGTTATGGAATATAAGATCAAACAAGATAACTTCCACGACAGTTATGAAAGTTAACTCTGAACCTTTCGACCTCCTCAAATATATGAGAAGTTACTAAACAAGTAACCACTCATAGTGAGCACTATATAAACACTCATTTACGACAAGAAAAGGTATGTAAGAAACAATTCCCAAAAAGTTGGTATTATAGAATTTGAGAGAAAAAACTAACGTAAGCATCAGAGAGTTTTTGGCCTGTCTATCCTGGTCGCCTTTTGATCGTGTGTTTTCTTTTTTCAGATTTTCCAACCTTTGTGAAGGTCGAAGCATTCAGTCTACTGATTTTCTTTGCATCATCAAGTGGTTTTTAAGCATATTTGGTGATTTTAGAGATATCAGGGGTATTTTGGTCATTTTAGAGGTTTCATGTGTATTTTGGTCATTTTAGATATTTTGGAGATATTTTGGTCATTTTAGTAATTTTTTTGCATATTTTGTGATTTTAGAGATATCAGGGGTATTTTGGTCATTTTAGAGGTTTCATGTGTATTTTGCTTATTTTAGAGATTTTGGAGATATTTTGGTTATTTTAGTCGTTTTTGAGCATATTTGATAATTTTAGAAAATCAGGGGTATTTTGGTTATTTTAGAGGTTTCATTGGTATTTTGTTCATTTTTGAGATTTTGGCAATATTTTGCCCATTTTAGAGATTTTGGAGATAATTTTGGATGTCTAAGGGTATATTGGTAATTTTGAAAGTGTAGGGATATTTGCATCATTTTAGGTATTTAAGGGTATTTTGGTAATTTTAGAAGTCAAGAGGGTATTCAAGTAATTTTAAATTTTAGAAGTATTTGGGTTATATTGGATTAAATGGGTGGGTTATTAATTAAATAGGTTGAATTGGTAATAGATAATTAATTTATATATAAATAGGTCATAAATAAATATATAGGTAATTACACACCCAACCGACCCATTTGCTATCCTTTTCACAGTCTTCTCATATGGTCTTCGTTGGAATCATTGTATATTGGTAATTTTTTACACATGGTCTTCGTTGAAATTATTATATATTGGTAATTATTTTATGGTGGAGGACCAACTTTTTGACCTGGTCTTCATTTGGAATCATTGTATATTGGTTATTTGTTATGGCCATTTGTTGGCTTACTAACAACTGCCTTAACTTTAGCGTCAATGATATGCAAAAGGGAAACACTTTGCTTTGCACCGCATGGCTTTTTCTTTGCAAAGGCCCAATCATTAGTCACTAAGAGCATCACATCGGTTCTTTTATTTTACGCATTTATTTTTACTCTAAAAATTTACCTTTTTTTTATTTTACATGTCTATTTTTACAAAACATACACCAGATCATCTATTTTATTGCATCTTTTAATTAAATAATCAATTTTTTCAAAATTTTTATTATTCCTCTCTCGTACGCGCGCCTCTCTTCCTCTCTCTACCCATTTCTGGTTTCGTGCTCTCTTTCTATACCCATCTCTCTCCCCCCCTCTACCCATTTCTGACTTCTTGCTCACTCTCCCATCTTTACCCGATCAAGCACATCTCCGATCAAGACCCGATCCACATCTCCGATCAAGACCCGATCCACTCCGACCCACTCCGATCCACTCCGATCAAGACCCGATCAACTCCGACCCACTCCGATCCACATCTCGGTTACAAGCACCGATCCACTCCAATCCACATCTCCCTAGCTCCGATCCACAAGCACCGATCAAATCCGAGATCTCCCTAGCTCCGATCAGGCAAGACCCATGTTGCTTCTTGTTATTTTCCTATGCATGATAACGAGTCTTCTAAGAAAATATAAAGGAAAACTGATAATGTTAATACTTCCACTTTAAAACTTGATTCTTCTTCACAGCACCGTTACCTTCACCAACACATTGGAGCACTTCAAGCCCATCCTCTAGCTTTCGTCTCGATCTTCTAAGTTCCTTTTCCACGCTACAAAGAAATGGCCGAAGGAATGCTCCTTGGCGTTGCACAAAAAATCATTGATGAATTGGGCTCTTGGGCTTTCAAAGAGGTCGCATCGCTTTGGAATGTCGAAGCTGAACTTGAAAACATCAAGAACACTGTTTCCACTATTCAAGCTGTACTTCGGGATGCAGCAGAGCAGCAGTGCCATAGCCATCAAGTCAAGGACTGGCTCGAAAAGCTCAAGGACGCAGTTTATGAAGCAGATGACTTGTTCGGTGAGTTCTACAGTGAAGCTTTACGACAAGGAGGGATGAGTGGGAATATTACTAAAAAGGTACGCCATTTCCTTTCAACTTCAAACCCACTTGTTTTACGTCAAGAGATGAGTGGTAAAATAAATGCGATGAAGCAGAAACTAAATGCAATAGCGGAAGATAGGAAACTGTTTCACTTGAAAGAATACCATGTAGAGCCACCTGTGAGTATGGATAGGGAAGAGACCCACTCATTTGTACTTGATGAAAAAGTAATTGGGAGAGAAGATGATAAGGAGGCCATCATAAAACTGTTATTGGAGCCTAATGATGAAGAGAATGTTTCAATTATTTCTATAGTGGGGATTGGTGGGTTAGGAAAAACCACACTTGCTCAATTTGTATACAATGACAAGAACATCAAAGAACATTTTGAACTAAAAATGTGGATATGTATATCTGATATCTTTGATGTAAAAATGATTATTCAAAAAATAATATCGGCTACTGGTATGAAGCCTGTAGACCATAGCATGGATAAATTACAAGATCAACTTCGTAAAAAAATTAATCAAAAGAAGTATTTACTTGTCTTGGATGATGTGTGGAATGAGGATCCTCACAAATGGGATAGTTTGAAAGATCTTTTAGTGGGTGGCGCTAAGGAAAGTAAAATTGTATTAACTACACGTGCGAGATTGGTAGCAGAGATTACATGCTCAGCTTCAATATACACTCTTAAAGGTCTCAATGAAGATCAGTCTTGGTTGTTATTCAAGAAAATATCATTTAGAAAAGGGCAAGGGCAAGGGACCAATAATCCTAGACTAGAAAAAATTGGAAGGGAAATTGTGCGCAAATGTCAAGGGATACCCCTTGCCATAAAGTCTATAGGAAATGTATTGCGCTTGGAGAAAACAGAGCATAAATGGTCATATGTCAACAATAATATACTAGAAAGTGCAACTCAACAAAAAAATGACATTTTTCCAATTTTAAAGGTGAGTTATGATTATCTTCCATCACATTTAAAAAGTTGTTTTGCCTTTTGTTCCTTGTTTCCTAAAGATTATGAGATCGATAAGGTGACACTCACTCAACTATGGATGGCGCAAGGTTTTATCCGACCATCAAACAAAAACCAAGAATTAGAAGATGTTGCCGATGAGTATTTCAAGGATTTGCTTCAGAGGTCCTTCTTTGAAGAAGTGACAGATATATGGGGAAAATTAAAATACAAGATGCATGATTTAATTCATGATCTTGCACAATTAGTTGCAGGGGCAGAGTGCACAATAATTACTGGGGATGGAAACAATTTTGATGAAAATACTCGTCATGCGTCACTTCCATGTTATATTGACTCATCTTTTATTGAAACTTCAGGTTTGCTAGTTAGAGCAAAGAAGTTACATACATGTCTTCCAACATTTAAAAGTAGTATGCTTTATAGCGTGGGGAAAATAGACGAATCAATGTTGAATAAACTTATTTTGAGTTGTAGAAGATTGCGTGCATTGGGTTTATGTGAAGTGTATATTGAGAGAGTGCCAGATTCTATTGAAAAGTTAATACATCTTACTTACCTTGATTTTTCTGGGAATCTTGATATTAAAACTCTCCCTAATGCTATTTCTAGACTTTGGAAATTGCAAACACTATAAGTCAATGGTTGTATGAATCTTAAAGAATTACCTAGAGACATTAGATTTTTGGTTGGCCTCAGGCATCTTGAGAATAGCAATAGTGAGGGTTTGAGTCATTTGCCTGATGGATTAGGGCAAATTACATGCCTTCAAACGTTATCATTATTTGTTGTGAGAGACAACCAAGCTTCTACCTCTGGGCCCATTAGTAGCGGGCTAGACGAATTGAATTCGCTAAACTCCCTGAGAGGAGAATTAAAAATCTCAAATTTGAGATATTTTGAAGACGTTTATTCAGAATCCAATGCTGCCAATTTAAGGGCAAAACAATATCTTGACCGGTTGACATTATCATTGGCTGCAAACGATTCTTATTTTTGTTCGGATGGCGACAACGATAGTGACGAGAAGTTATTAGAAGGCCTCCAACCACACCAAAATCTTAAATTTTTGTCTGTGGATGGGTATGGAGGTGTGATATTTTCAAGTTGGCTTTCTTTGCTCACAAATCTGGTTGATTTATCTATATGGGGTTGTAAGAGATGTCAACAACTTCCACGATTGTCTCAACTCCACTCTCTGGAACGTCTATCGCTTGATAATATGGAAGTTTTGGAGTATATATCAGATGGTGATATAAATGAGGAGGTTCCTACTTCATCTTTCTTCCCTTCGCTAAAGTCAATTTCTATTTGGCAATGCCCTAATCTGAAGGGATGGTGGAGGAGCACATCAACAACAGATCACCAATAACATCCGCATCACCGGTCACTGCCTTCATTCCATCATCTCTCTAATTTAGAAATTCGGTATTGCCCTAATCTGACTTCCCTGCCTCCATTTCTGTATCTTGAAGAAAGGCTACTTTTGGATGAAGTCAGTTTGAAAGCTTTACAGCAGACAATAGCAATGATTTTGTCCTCTCCTTTATGCAAATTAAAGTCTATGACTTTAATTGCTATAAAGGATGCAGAGGCTCTACCAGATGAGTGGATGTCAAACCTGATTTCTCTCAAGAAATTATACATAGAAGGAGGCCCTAAGCTGAAATCTCTATTTCTAGTCGTGCCCCATCTCACCTCACTCGAGTGCTTGGAGATTTGTGATTGTGAGCTGTTTGATTCGATTAGTGACGTGGGTGATGAAGGCATCGAATGGCAACATCTTAAATGCCTCAGTTCTCTGTGTTACAAAAGCGTTCCAAATTTGAAGTCTATTCCTTCCGGGCTTCAACAGGTTACTTCTCTGCGAAAGCTTGAGATTTCTAATTGTCCCAATTTGACGATTTTCCCAGAGCTCACCTCAGTTGTATACCTTGAAATTTCAAACTGCTCCAACCTAACTTCAATTCCCGATGGGATTAGTAATCTCGTGTCCCTTGAAGAACTTCGCATTTCCAAATGTCCAAATCTCATATCGCTTCCTGATGGGATGCGTTCTCTCAAGTCTTTACAAAAGCTAAAAATTGGACTATGTCCTGACTTAGTGAAAAGATGTGAAAAGGGAATTGGGGAAGACTGGTTCAAAATCGCTCATGTCCGTGTTATCGAAATTTGGTAATTGTCCTCTTGAGCCCTCTCAGCCTCGACCATGCCACTCACCCCATAACCTCTAGTATGTCTTCTGCAATAGCTGAGCTTGGTAGCTCTTCACTTTTTACTTTTTAAAAAAAAATTCTTAATTATCTTATATAATTTATCTATGGTTGCTGAGAAAACATAGTAAATTTTTGGGAATTCTATACTTTATGTTTTGTTGATTTCCAAAAAATAAAGAAATTTTTAATTATCTTTTTTTTTTTTTGGTGGATTTCCGAAATATTAGAACAATAAGTATACTCAACCATGGTATATAATTGTATTGGGTTCACTTTAGTGAAACTTTTATGTTTTTCACATTTTCTAACAATGAAAAATCCAAGATTGATTTGAAAGAAACCAAACTGTTGGACATTGTTTAAAAGTTTTGCTTTTGGTTATTTTTTCAACAAGAAAGATTTGGCCAATCCAATATCATCCATGAACAGGTGCTCTTTCCAGTTGTTCACTCTTTTTTCTTTTTTCTTCATTTTTCTTTTTTGGAATGCAAATCTCTTTCTTAGTTTATTGGGTTTTAATTTAAGCCTTTTGCAAAAACAGATTTGTTATTTTGATTCATACGATGAGGAGTCAAGGATTCCACGTTATAAATGGCCATACTAAGAGTTTTGTTAAGAATGTTAGTTTGTGATACTCCATTTTGTTGTGAAGACCACCTTTATAAGAAAAAAAAATTTCTTTAAATAATTAAAGCTCTACGAGATTTGCATTGCATTTCTAGGACATCAATAGTGATGCACTGAAATGCCTTTTGTTCTATCAACAGATTCAATGAGACTAATCATCGAGTGGGTGTGGATCATCTAAATAATTTGAAGTTTTTGTGGAAAAAATGGTGAAGGATCTATTGCTTGGTCCAGTTTGGATACTTTGAGGATTTCGGAAACTGATCTAACTCAGGTACTTGCTTAGTGTCATCAGTAATAAAAATGTTATTGAGTAATTTGGAGTA
The DNA here is from genome assembly GCA_033629205.1 of Lithocarpus polystachyus. Lineage (NCBI taxonomy): Eukaryota > Viridiplantae > Streptophyta > Magnoliopsida > Fagales > Fagaceae > Lithocarpus > Lithocarpus polystachyus. The sequence goes on from CM066165.1 coordinate 5,571,588, forward strand.
GTGTTCCAGTGGGATCTCTGATTTTTGGCATTCAACACTATGGTGATATTGAGTTCATCAATTTTCTTCCAAATAAGAGAAAAAAAAAACTTAATAAATATCACAAAGTCACTAAAGGGGAAGAGGGGATGGTCCACCTAAAAAAGTTCATGTCCTATAGTTGGGAGGGCCTGAACTTGGTTCATCTTTTATGTTTTTAGATATAGCTTAATATCTCATTCCTTGTGAAGCATTAGTTTATGTTCATGTCAAAATATTGCAAATGTTTACTTTTTACCTATGTACATAAGTAGTACTCAGAAAGCATCCTTTTGAAATTACATAGTCACAAGAACTATCTTAAGAAATAAGTTAGAGATACACATGGAATTTTTTAATTTTAAATGGGAGGTAGAGTGGAGATAGGATTCAAACCTAAGAACACATATTTTGATACCATGATAAACTACAAGTTGTAACAAAAGCTTAAATTGATAGGAAATTTTTTCTAAGCTAACCATTATTGTAACAATTATAATGGAGAGTTTGTCCTGATTAAACCTGCTAACTCACCTTTACAGGTTACATGACAAAAGCCACTAATATTGTCTATTAAAACTATGACGCTGCATCAATAGTCAGAGCAGGGCTTGTGCTTTTGTGCAGTAGAGTGGAGAAAAAAGGTAAGATTGGATATTGATTAAAGTATTATGTCTACTTTTAGCTTCTTTTAGGATGAACACTTTGACATAAGGGAAATCGTTGTTGCACATCGAGGAGTGCAAATTTAATGGGATTAATCATCGAGTGAGTGTGGATCATGTAAAGAATTTGAAGATTTTTGTGGAAAATATGGCATAGGATCTATTCGTTGGATACTTTGAGGATTTTGGAAACTGATCTAGCTCAGGTACTTGGTTAGAGTCACTAGTAATCAAAGGTTATTGAGTAATTTGGAGTAGTGTTCCAATGGGATCTCTGATTTTTGGCATTTAACACTATGGCGATATTGAGTTAATCAATTTTTTTCCAATTAAGAGAAAAAAACTTAATAAATATCACAAAATTACTAATGGGGAAAAGGGGATGGTCCACCTAAAAAAGTTAATGTCCTATAGTTGGGAGGGCCTGAACTTTGTTCATCTTCTATGTTTCTAGATAAATGTAGATTAATTATGAATCCTAATCCTTTGTAGGGACTCAAATGCTAATGTTCTTAACTATTCTTCTTTGTATATTTTGATGATCTTCCAGTTTATTTGATCCTAGATGGAAAACAAATTGGAAACATGAAACAAAACTAGGGATAAATATCTGAGCCTATTGAGAACCTTTTGGAAAAGTAAAACAAGTGAACAGCTCTGCTAATTATCTTGTTTGTGTGTTCCTTGTTCCCTCAAGAGGAAAAAAGGGGTTGGGGGTGGGGGATATGCATAAATCCTTAACTTGTTTCTTTGTTTTAACCATCTGTACCTTGGCTTAAATGATAAGACTGCACTTTTGGGTTTTTGTAGAGTTGATTTTAAATAAACAAATTGAAATTTGTCACTTGGAGATGTTGGAATAGATTTATGGTGAATAATCATTATTCAGTAGGATGATCTACCCAACCCAACAACAAAGCCATAGTCCCAAAATTTTTGGGGTCGGCTATGTTATACTGGAATAATATTAAATGCATTTTAGAAATATGATCTGCTCCAAAACTTATCAGCCAAAAAAAAAAAAACCATAAATATGATCTGCTCCAAAGTTTCTATAGGTCCATATATCTCTGTTATAATTCAATCCTCTTGTTCCCCTTCAAGTAAGAGCATAGTGTTTTTTTTTTTTTGGTCATTTAATTCTGTGTGCTTCATATAGGCAAGTTTGGAATATAAAAATAGAAAAGAGTTGTTGTTTATCCAAAGCGAGTTGGTATTGCAATTATCTAGCCACAACCGAAAAATTAAGCCGTAAATCATTTAAGTTTCATATATGGTTATTTTTTTAAGTACTTGAACTTATGTTTGGTAGTATGGCATGGATAAAGGGCACAGCTTGTTATTAACTCCCCTGTTTCTTTATATTTATGCATCTCCTTTCTAAGTTTCCTGTGATTGTTAGATACTACTCTCTCTCTTTTCATTCATCATTTTCGTTTTAGGTATGGTGAGTTTCTCAGTTATTGGAGTCTATATGCTAGAGCTTTGAATCCTTAAACAGACAAGATTTCTGTAGTTTATGTCTTCCAACCATGCTGGTAAAAACAAATATGTAGCAACTAGCAAAAAGTAAATTGGTAAGTATCTCATTTTCATCTTAATTATCTTTTACCACATGGATTAGGCTAAAAGGTTCTTTTGTTGGAAATTTAATTGTAAGATGGTAAAAACATTGTTACTTTCCTCTCTTTTCCTTTTTTTAAAATATTATTTTTAATTTAAAATTTTAATTTTGATAGGCTGGAATGGATGGAGAAGATGGTATGGTGGGAGTAATCAGATTACAACATAGTTTCAAATATAGCAGTACTCAGAAAGCAGCCCTTTGAAATTACATAGTTACAAGAACTATCTTAAGAAATAAGGTAGAGATATACATGGAATTTTTAATTTTAAATGGTGGTAGAGTGAAAATAGGATTCAAACTTAAGAACACCTATTTTGATGCCATGGTAAACTGTTAGTTGTCCCAAAAGCTTAAACTGATAGGAAATTTTTCCTAAGCTAACCATTATTGTATTAATTATAATGTAGAGTTTATCTTGACTAAACCAGGTAACTCAAGTTTTACAGGTTACATGACAAAAGCCACCAATATTGTCTCTTAAAACTATGAAGTTCCTGCATCAACAGTCAGAGCAGGGCTTGTGCTTTTGTGCAGTAGAGTGGAGAAAAAAGGTAAGATTGGATATTGATTAAAATATTATGTCTACTTTTGGCTTCTTTTAGGATGAATGCTTTGACGTATGGGAAATTTTTGTTGCACACCATGCAGTGCACACACAAAACACACAACATTTGGAAATTGTGTGTTCAAAACACGATTTGACAATTTATGTCAAATCGTGTTTTGAATCCATGACTTTAGTTGACGTGGCACACACACACACCATATACAATGGTGTGTATTTAACAGCACTCTTGACATAATATGCAACTTGTCATTACTACTTTACAATCCAGGGATGCAACAAACTTTTAGGTCACACATTGGAACAGATGATGCTAACAGGTTCTTTGACTTCTGTGTTACTGGCCCACAGGAATTTTTCTTAGCTATCAATGGTCTTGCAATTCTCTAACTTGGAAGAAATTTGGATTACCAAAGAAAGAGAGTATAGCACTAAGACAGGGAAGAAACTTCTAATCTGGATGCGCTAGCAACAAAGGAAAATCAAATTACAAAATGATGTATGCAATCTTTGTCCATGAACTGAACTTGCATTCCAGGATTTTGTTTTTGTTGGTTTTTGCAATTCCATGTTTCGAGGTCCTGTAAGGTATATCATGAGTATTTTGCAGGTTGCTTTTGGTGTTTTTGGGTAAATCCAGTAGGATTTTGTCTTGGTACTTGAATTAATGATGAGGAAGATTTGGCCAATGAGCTCTAACTCAACGAGTACCTCTTCCCCGTAATAGTAAAAAATATGATGAAGAAAATTTGGAAGCTCAATACATGGATGCCAATTTTTGTGATTCAATTTCCAATGCAAGGGATTTTTTTTTTTTTTTTTTACTGCAATTCATAGCCACGTGTCCTGGCTGCATGTGAAAAAATTTCTATTCTGTGGTAGTGTTCTGTCTACTTACCTTTTAACCATTTAGCTGCACCTATTGAACCAATCCCCTACCTGCCTTTGTCTCCATATGATTAAAAGTCTCTAAACTATTTTCGCATTATCTTTATAGTGGGTATATATCTATTTTTTAATGTAAAATTTGTGTTTCTTTGCATTATTTAAATGAGAATAGCATACAAAAATTTCCCAACATTTTATTCATCCTCTAGAGTTTGGTCATATTTTGACACTTTTTTTTTTCCCAAAAGAAGGCACAGTTTAGAGCACTGCTTTAATGAATTCATTTTTTTGCCATGCCAATGACCATCTGTTATGGCTTCCAGAATTCCAGATCTTGTTGATGATTAATGACATAAAATTGTTAGATAATAGTCTTTATAAAGAGTATAGCTACTATCATCATCATGTGAATATGCCATGGATGCTTGACCTAAATGATACATATGCAACTAGTGTATGTGTGTGTGTGTGTGTGTGTTTGTGTTTTGGTATAATGTGAATCCAAAAAGATCCTCAGATCCCATTCATAGGCCACCATATCAAAGAATACTAACAATTTTGTAAGAATAATGTTGTGATACTTTACTAGCTACTTTCCAACTTTGTGACATGGTTTTCTGTTGATCATGGCATGTTTTTGTTTTCCAGTCATTGGAAGATATTCATATTCATTCTTTTTTTTGTTTTAGGTAGAATGAGTTAATTAGAAATTTGATTCTATATGCTGGGCAACAGGAGCTAGTTAGCCATAGGAGCATTGACTGCTAGGCGGACGTGTTTGAGAGTGCGTGTTTCTTCTTACCACACTAGTAATAAAAATATTTAGAGACTACTAAAAAGCCGATTGTTATGTATCTCATATCTATCCTCAATAAATCTTAATTTGTAGAATAGATAACAATGTGTTTTGAAATTGTTTTTGCCAGTTGGTACAAATATTAATGTTTCCTCTCTTTTCTTTTCTAATTTATTTAGCAAACTTATGTTTGATAGGATGGAATGGATGAAGATCGTAGCTTGGTGTTAGAAATTGGAGAGCTTCCCAGTTTCGGTGTAGCTTAATTTCTGAAGACTGATTGTGACTTTTCAATAACTCCTTGTGAAGGTCAGCTTTATGTTCATGTAAAGATATTACTGATGATTTATATGCTATTTCTTTTCAAATTGCCACTATTTTGTACATATCAGTACCCAAAAACCATCCATTAGAAATTACATAAAAAAAGAACTATCAAGAGAAATATTTTAGTGGGTCAGAACTTGTCAATTACAACAAGATTGGATGTTCCAATGCTTGTTGCCTTTTCTTCTTCTTAAGTCCCCTGCTTAAGTTGGTGAGAACGCCATCAGTTCGTGCACTAATAGTATGAGTGGGTAGAACAACTTACAAAAAAAATTAAGTGATTATCAATTTCATGATTTACATTAGACTTAGCTATTGGAGAAGGAAAAAAATAGAATGATTTTCCTAATATACAATGGTTTGTTTCTTCAGTAGTTTTTCTTTGTAAGCTTTTAATGCCTTCTTCTATTAAGCTGTATCACATCCTTGGAGAAACTTAGCATACCATATAGGTCTTTCTTTTTCATTTTTTGGCGTTAGTACTTAGCATACCATACAGTTATAATTCCAGCCAAGGACAATTTAATTATATGAAATTTCTGAAATATTATATGAATCCAACATCTTCTCTTATGAAGCATACAAATTTGCGAGTTGTTAAAAAACTTTATGATTGATTGCTAAAAAATAAATAACTATAGAATGGAGAAAATTATGATCTTTGTTCAAATTATTTTTGTTGCAAAGAAAATATTAAATGAATTCAAGATACTTATTTGACCTTTTTAACTAAAAAGAATTAGTGATTACCAATTTCATGATTCATGTTGGACTGACTAGCTCTTGCTGCAGGGCAAAAAATGTGAATTTCCATATCAGATGACTCATAAGACTTCCATGATAAAGGTTTGTTTCTTAGATAAGCATTCAAACTTTAATCTTTGAAGTAGCCTAACATTCTTGAGTTAATTATCATATTATAAAGTTATAATCAAGTGATGGAAAATTTACTACATGAAATATTTGGAATAACATATGAATTGAGAATCTTCTGTTCTCAAGCGTCGTAATTCATGAGTTGTCAACAATCTTTCAAATTGAGTCCAATGTAACGGTAGCAATTGAATGGAGGAAAAAATGATCATTTTTGTAACAATTTGGGCTCCAAAGAGAAAACTTATTTTGAATTTCCAAATGCTAATTAGACCTGAAAGATCTTTGTATTAATTTTTCGATTATGTCAACTCCTTCTGGTAGTGGAATTCATTTTTTTGGTGACCTTGGATGTGAATACAAATCCCCTGCAGTTTCATTCCATTTTACAGCTAACTATTGTGAATACTTTTCAATGCAAAAATTTGCTGTTAAGGTGAAGTGAGGCCCATTCTCAATTCTAATGTCTGAAATTCCTAGTTTTCTACTTGAACTCTTGCATCAATAATTGTTCATCATAGATACTGCGGAATATTACTTTGGTTGCTTTCTTAAAATTCTAGGATTGAAAACATGTTAAATCAATCCATGCACTCACAAACGTTAGGGAATGCAAGCTTTGTGTAGAAGTCATGTACATTGTTTTACATTATTGTTGTTCTTGCTCATATGGTTTTCTAAATTTTTGTTAAGAACATATCATTTGAATTGTTTGTGTTAACTTCAATTCATTTGGTTTAATGTCACTTGGGTGATTGAAACATTTTATTTCCAATCCCATAAAAGCAAAAATGTCTTTACACATGTAATGAGAAAACCTTAAAACCTGCGTACATTATATAATTAAATGTAACATAGAAAACCAATGGTACATTTCAGTCCATTTTCTTGTTTCATAATTCATTTCATCTCTTGACCTTAATTGAATAGGTTTTTAGTTATACACTTATTACGTCAAGATGGCAACATATACAATATGGATTTGTTCAAACAAACAATTTCATTTGTCATTGATCAAGAAATTGTAAGCATAGATTATAATGTGGATTTTTGTCCTAACTAAGCCAGGTGACTCACTTTTCACAGGTTACAGGACAAATGAAACCAATATCATCTCTTAAAAATGTGAAGTTGATGCATCAACCTTTTGAGTAGGACTTGTGCTTTTGTGCAATAGAGTGGCACTAAAATGTAGGGGTAGATATTGATTAAATAACTGTCTAATTTATTTATTTATTTATTTTTCTATAATAATAATTGTCTACTTTTGGTATCATTTAGGATGACTGTTGTGATATAATACGCACCCTATCTCATGACTACTTTTATCATGTCCAGCAGTCTAGGCATGCAGACATCACATGTTGGAGCAGATGATGCAACCAGTTGCTCTGACTTCATTATTATTGGCCGAGAGGAATTTCATTTGTTATCAAGGTCTTGCAATTCCCTGCTTTAAAAGAAATGTGGATTACCAAAGAGAAAGTTTTACATGGGGTTGAATTAGTTCCATTTATACACTCAACACCAAACCAAATTTGGTGATTGCTTATTAATAGGACGAGAAGATATCGGTGGCAACAAATAAATAGGCTTTGCACTTGTATATAATTTCAGTCATGCTTAGTTCTTTAAAATGCACAACTTTGGTCTTTTGCAGACCAGGTTTTAGAGAATTTCAAAATTCTTGTTTGCTGGTTGTGGAGAAAGAGAGTTGTTTGGGTGTACTTGGGGCTTGGGTTTTATGAGTGTTTTTGTGTCACTTTTGTAATCTCTTTATTTTTTTAGTAAAACTTTCTCTGGCGCTGCCCGTGGATGTAGGCCTAAGGTTGAACCACGTAAATCTGTGTGTTCTCTATGTGATTGTTTCTCCTATTTTTTAACTTTTATTTCAAACAAACCCACTTTTTTTTTTTTTTTTTTTTGCTTCACTCATAACCAAAAAAAAAAAAAAAAAAAAACATCAAGGCTTCTTCTATCTCAACATAAAGAATAATACTAAGACAGGAATGGAACTTCAAAATTTAGTTTGGAATCTATGCACTAGAGATAAAAGGTATTTACGATGACAATGATTTATGGTGCCAATCTTCTTCTTTTTGAAAGTGATTTTAGTCATTTTCATAATGAATTGAACATGAAATTCTGTTTTCACATATTTGTTGGCTTTTGCAATTGCATGTTCTTTGCAGCTAGTAAGACTGTCGAAGATGAAGAATTTTGGTGAATCAATCTCTATAGGCACATCTTAGTACTTGAATTAATGATAAGGAAAATTAGGTGTGTATAGATAACAAATTTTGTAGTTCGACTCTCAATGCAATTGAATTTTTTGGAGAGATACTTTATTAGATGTTTGCAATTTCAAATATTTGATTTTGGAGTCATGTACTGTCTACTAATTACATTTCACCATTTAGCAGCATAGCCAAAGTTTGTTTTTGAACTTCAAAAAATGAGCTAAAAATAAATGTGTGGTTGGATGAGATGGGAAATGAATTGTATAATGGACTGGGCCTAAGCCCATGTTAGCAAGCCCACAAATATAGGAGCCCAATAGTCAAACATGGGCAAGTTTATTAGATTTTGGGGCCTAAGAGACTAATATGTAGTTCAATAGGTCCATGGGCATTTGGTGAATTGTAATCTTGATTTTGTCTTTGGAGAAAGAATTATAAAATACAAAAACTCTATAAGTAGATTCTTGATGATTTAAGATTTTTTTTTTTGCTTTGCATGATTATATCAAAGTTGCCATTGGTCATGTAATTTGACTCTCTACTTAACTCATTACTTGACTCAATACTATATGAAGAAGAATCAAAGAATTTAAAATCAGCATCACACAACTCAGAAAATTTTTCTGTTAAGATACTATCACTAAGATCAATCTCCTTTTATTTGTTGCTGCAGTCCATGTCCACCAAAGCAAGAATTGTGTCATCACAAATTCAAATGGACTTAATTAACTTTGAGGTGTTACCTAACTCACCCTCTAAACTTGCAAATTCATCACAACAACACCTTTAAAGGTATTAGCACTAGTATAAGCATAAGAAGTGCCATCCCCCATAAAAATATTAGTACCAGTAGAAGCATAAGAGGTGCCATATAGATATCTCGTTGGTTAAAATAAAAGTAAATGAGTGTAAGCCCAATTATCCAAAATAAGTGCAATTAGCCCTCAATTTTCTTTAAAATATCTTTAAAATACTTAAAATAAGTCCTAAAATCTGATTAAATGAATTATCATTAATCACTTTATTATTAATTTTGTGTTAAAAACAAGTCTAATCACTATTATTATTAATAATTAATTATTATTATTAATTAATATGTTTAATAATTTTACTTAACTAATTTACCTAACCTAAATATATTAGTTAAGTAAAGAAAACTATAGTTTAATTAGTAGACACTAGAAACGAGAGATAGATAAGGATATCTTAATAAAGAATTTTAAAAAAAAAAATCCCAAATACTACAGGCACAAGCTCTTGTGCCTCCACCTAGATCTTACTTTTTGTAATCATTAACTCTCAGTCATTACCAACAAAATCAAGAGGATTCCTTTTTTTCAAATTTCTTACAATGTTAAAACTGATTAATATTTTGGTCTGAAGACAAAGAGCTATCCTTAGAAGCAAATGCCATAGGTTAAAACTTTTTTAATATATATATAGCTTTCAGAATAACATTAATGACGGTGTAGTATCTTAAAGCATCCCACTTACTACAACTCATGTGTTACCTATAGCGTACCCTTTTGAGCCTATTACCAAGTGAATCCTAGCATTAGTTTTCTATTTGAGTTTCACTGTTCACAGAAAAATTAGGATGAGAAGTTGAATGAATTAGTGTTTGCAGGAAAATACCATGACCTTGAGTTGGGGGGTAAAGCAACCCTCCAACTAAAGTTCAAAAAAAAAGGCCTAAATAGGAATAAATTATGAAACTACAAATGTCATGTCCCAAACCCAAAAGGATTTAAAGCATGAGAAAAAGAACCATCAAAAGAAACTGTGGGATTTTTTCTTTCTTTCTTTCCTCATGATTAAAATAAATAAACATACTGATCTCTCTACAATGTAAATCAAGACTCTAACATAATTACAACGATACAACTAGAAATCATGTGCCTCCAAAATACAAGAATTTATTTTGAACTCCAAATGAATCACAGACCTCCCTAGAAACTACACTAGCAAATCTAGGATTGGCACACCCAAGGCTTACAACTCCAAGAGTTTAACCTCCAATTAAACTATCAATTCTTCAAAATTATGTCGAACCATGTAAATCTTTATGTTTCTTGTGTGATAATTAGTTTCTCTTATTTTTCTATTTTTATTTTGCATAAACCCACTATTTTTTTTCTATCACTCATAACAAATAAGGATCAATGCTTCCACTGAAGTATAGTAATCAGACACAAATGGAACCTCAAAAGTTTATTTGAAATCCATTCATTAGAGAAAAAGGGTATTTAAGATGACAAAATGATTTATATGGTGCCAATCTTTTTTCCCATGGAAAGTGTCACCCACAACAGTTTCCTACCTCTGATTATAGTTATTTTCATTATAAACTGAACTTGCAATCCTGTTTTCTTATATTTCTAAAGGTAGATGATGAAGTATTTTGGTGAATTCCATCTATAGGCACATCTTAGTATTTGAATAATAATTAGGAAAATTAGGGAACTCTCTATACATAGATGTGAAATTTTGTATTTTTTTTTTTTTTTTTTTTTTTGTGGAGATATTCTTATATTTGATATTTGCAAATTCTTTGTAGTCTTGTCTACTTATTATAACATTTTACCATTTAGCAGCATAGCCAAAGTTTGTATTTGAATTTCACAAAATGAGCTAAAAATAAAGGCTGGTTGGATGAGATGGGAGAAGGCTTGTCAAATGGATTGGGCCTGAGCCCATATTAGCAAGCCCAATATCAAAAAAGGGTAAGTTTTAGAGTTTTGAGCTAAGAGACTAACATGTAGTTCAATAGGTCCATGGCCCATAAGAGTTTTTAACTAGTTTTCGAACTTTACTTATAGGCCCAACACCACAACGAGGTAACAGAATGCCATATCTGTTCAACAAGATTAGCAGCAGTGCAAATTTCAACAAGAGTAGCTAAAATTGTTTTCTAAGAAAAACTTTTTATTGAAACTAGTCGCTAACCCGTACTACGCACGAGAACCTACTATTTGTGAGGTAGACTAAAATAATTTGATAAAATCTTAAATTGATGAAGAAACTACAGCATTGTATGATTTGTTCTTGTATGACTTCAATTTGTATTACAATTCGATGAAGGGGCCAATATAAGAGAAAGATGAGTTATATTCAAAAGAATAATCTTTGGCTATAACCATTGAAAGGAATAAAAAGATTCAGAGCCTACAAATTGTAGATAATATATATATATGTGTGTGTGTGTGTGTGTGTGTGTGTGTGTGTGATTACACAACAGAGAAATATAAGAAAAAGATGTGTTACTATCAAAAGAATAATTCAGATGTTAAAATTTTTGAAAGACAAAAAAATATTAAAGATTATAAGATTTACTTTCTATAAAGTTTTTAAACAAAACAAAATGTATATGATTACATAATAGAAAAATATAAAAGAAAAATTGATTACCTTCAAAAAAGTAATGCATGGTATAATTATTGAAATTTGCTAACCACGTTCAAATATTGCAAAAACTAACATAAATTCAAATGTTAAAACTTCCAAAATGCCAAAAAAGATATATAATTAAAGAATAAATTATTGAAACAATTCAAAAAAAATATATGACTATTCAAAATAGAAATATAAGAAGAAGAAAAAAAGTACACAAACCCATGAAGCAATAAGTTTTAAATTTTAATGGGTCTAAACTTAAAAAAAAAAAAAAAAAAAAAAAAAAAAAAAAGGAGGCAAACCTGTTTGTTATATTAGCTTATCGCTTTACATGAAAAAGAACTACATTCACACAAACCTGTTGTAACCATCTTAGGCTTCTTAGCATCTTCGACCATGTGTCCACCCATAAGATGTTCTTTGTAGGTTCCTATGGTGCTATTATGACATAGAGCCAATCTCCTTGAAAGAAAAAACAAAATAACGTAGGGTTTCAAAAAGAAAGGAGGCAGCTACAAATAGTTTGAGAACTATTGAGTGTTTACAATTGGGTGTTTTCTCCTTTAAAAAGAAATCGGTTGTAAATTTTAAGAAAATTAATTAATTTTTAAATGAAACCTTGCAAATTTGGAAATAAATTACTAACGTTTGAATTTGAGTTTAAATTGGACTTATTAGATAGATAAAGTTTCACTCCTTGTTAAATTTGTTTTTAAAAATTATCATTTTTTTTTTAAATAAACAGATATACGCATAAGCTAAAAGCTGCCTTTTTGGAAAAAGGACACCCTAACCACTCTTAACGGCTAGTAACAGTACTAACAGAAAATAACCGTTGCGTGGCATCAGTTATGGCATGAATAATTTGTAAGCCAATGTAAGCCAGGTTGGTCAAACTAGAGCTGACCGACTACATGCACTAAGAGGGTATTGAAGATTACAAAATGATCTACATATGCTGTCGATCCAAGTATAGGAGCGAAACTGGATCCTTCAACTTGGCCTTAAATGCTATATTAGAATATGAATATGAATACAATGATGGAATATGATTTGTTTTTTTCCTCGGGTGAGTATAAACTATAAATAAATAAATGGTATCTCCACTCAAGTTGTTTATATTGCATGTATTTTGGTATGCTACAATTAGTCTTGAGAATATATAAGAGCATAATACATTAATATTATTGCATACAATGATATATATGTGTGTGTGTGTGTGTGTGTGTGCAAGCGCGAGTATTTTGTGTATACATGCAGTGCATAGTCAGCAAGTGAATCATCATTGTTGTTTTGCAATCCAACAACAGAGTTAGCATTTAATTCGATTTCAATTGCCTGGAGATGTACATAGAGAGCAAGGCTATTCCTCACGGCCCAAAGTTATTTTTCAAACAAACATGAAGCCAAATTCAAAAAATTATTCATATATTAATCATACAACTCATTTGTTTTTTGTGGAGTAATATATGGATCATATGGTTGTTGACAAAATTTCTGAATTGTCACTATATGTTTGCAGTATAGTACGAAAATGTTATCCATAAATCTAAGTACATTTTCATGCCACGTACTCCACATTCATTTTAAAAATCTTTATGATAAGGGAGAGTACAATTTTGAACTCAAGAGGACTAATGGAAAAATGCTAAGGCATTATATATTGATTTTATTACAGAAATCTTGCAAACTAAACAACTTATTTGAATGGTGTAACACCATAAACTTAATAAATAAATTACAATCTCAATTTCAAAATTGCATTTTGTTTTCTATTTAAAAGTATAGTTTTTTATAGTAAAATTAATAGTACCCCTAACATTAAGAGATAATTGAATCCAAATATGTCGAGTGTAATATTTAATTTTTGAGACACTAGGCTAGCTATCAAGTAATTTAATATTGGGTAAACTATATATTTGGTCCCTAAGCTTTATACTATAGGTCAATTTGGTTCTTGACATTTTAAATATCTCAATTTGGTCCCTAGCCTTTTGGTACTGTGTCAAAATGATCACTATCGTTAAGTGCTAGATGGAAAATGTTGACATGGCTAACGGTAAAATTACTATATTGTTTTTATGCCACCTAGATTTCCACAAAAGCTGCCACGTGGAATTAATTTGAAAAATCAAATTTTTTCTGTCTCAGTCTAACTCTCTCTCTCTGTCTCTGATATATCCCTCTCTCTATGCTTACTGCTCAGCCTCCATGACCGAAGCTTACTCAAGGCTAAGAAAATACAAAAATACCCATTCCAAGTCCAAATCTAATTTGATGGAGCTCCTTTTGTCTCATACCATGTAACTTCTTGGCTCCTTCAAAGCTCCATGATCGAACTCCATGAAAGAAGTCGATAAAATACAATCTATTCACATTGTAGATGTGTAATTTGTATCCTTCATTCTCTTTGAATAATTTTTATTATATATAAAATAAAAAAATAAATAAAAAAAACCCTTCATTTCTATTTCGTCAAATGGAAAAATGAAAGAAGGGATAGTATTGGGAAACTTAATTTTAGAAGATGGAAATAAAATAGAAGTTAAAATACCCAGGCCTTTGCAAAAATAATTTGTTTTTGATTTTTCAAAGCTAAGTTGAAAATACCCAGACATCTATACCAAAACAAAAAATTTTAGTCAGATAACATAGAGTGCTTACTCATATCCATACCTATTTACAAATCAACTTAGAATCAGAAACATCCAAACCCATGAATGCATTTTGAAAAACAAACCAAAATCTAAATCAAATCATACCATCTATATGGCTTGCAAAAATGAACAATACCCACAAATGCAAAGGGCTTCATCCACTCAAAACATACCCATCTGAAATCACCAAATCCCCTCATGCACAGTTCAAAGACAGATAGGGGCTTAGAGCTTTGATCTTGGTAGATTGATGAGAGAGAGCGAGTAAGAGTGAGAGAGCAAGAGGTTACAAAAGAGGGTTTGGATTTGGCAACCATTGGTATGATGGCGGTGGCAAGCGAAGAAGAATAGCAGTAGCGTTGAACGAACTTAGAGAGTGAGCTTCGGTCATGCCGTCATGGAGGCTGAGCATAGAAGAGAGAGAGTGAGACTGAGTTAGATCAAAGAGACAAAGAGAGTAAGAGGGACTGAGTTAGAAAACTGTTGATTTTATTTTTAATAATGGCACATGGAAGCTTATGTGGAAATTGCCGTGGCATAAAAGATAATATATTAATTTTACCGTTAGCCATGTTAACATTTTTCATCTAGTAGTTAATAGTAGGGACTATTTTGATACAATACCAAAAGGTTAGGAACTAAATTGACACATTTAAAAGGTTAAGAGCATCCGTAGCAGATGTTGCAAAAAAAATGTCATTTTGCCACACTAAAAACCTACTTTATTATTTTGCCACATCATTTTACAACATCTCATTTATCAGATGTTTTATAATTCAATTCTATACATTAAAATAATATTTACTACACATTAAAATAATATATTATCATTTGTTTTAACATAAAAAACTAATTAAAGAGGTGAGAAGGGAGAGAAAACCAAATAAAAAAATATTATTTTGTTTTAGCATTTGTGTCCGTACTGTTGCAAATTTGCAACAGTACGGACACAATTCCAAATTTTTACAACATATACAATATCTGCTATTAGGTGTTTTTGGGTGCTTGATGTGCCAAATGTGCCAAATATTTGGCATTTGGCACATTTGGCACAGCTGCTACGGGTGCTCTAAGGATCAATTTGACATTTCGTGTAATGGTTAGGGACCAAATATGTAGTTTACCCTTTAATATTATTAAGCTTCCTTTCAAGACCACTGTTACTACCGTCTGAATTGCAAATTGTTTCCATATTGAATAAATGGTGCAAAGATGCACTCAAATAATTTTATAATAGTATTGACAATATTAGTTCTCTAGGAAAATAACATAATGACATAGAAAGGGCACCCATTTAAGTTATGGTTTCTAATGAGGCAGAGGCACCAAATCAACAAAGATCAATTATATGAAATAGTGAGTTCCAGTGAGCTCAACTGGTAAAATTTCTTATCGTCGAATAAGAAATTTGGGGTTCGATCCCTACCTACACTAAAAAACCAATTAGTGTCTTAATCTGAAAATGAAACGTTATCATTAAAAGCAGACGCCATAAGTTGAAACTATCTTTAAAAAATAAATATTATATATGAAGTATACTTTTTATACAATGGATGGCAGATTATTCATGAGGAAATTTTTTAATGAGAATTAAATCATCATGATGAATCATATGGAAGCAGATTAAAGAGAAAAACATATCTTCTTTTAAAGATAAGTGATTCTGACCTACTTTCACTCATATGTGTTACCAGATGGGCTATCCTAAATGCTCAATTATTCGTTATTAAGAAATTTGGACAAAGATGTAGAAGATACATATAATAATCTTGTGAAAGAAAGAATCAAGTGCAAACTCAATTCATGGCTTAATCATATTTCTCTTGCTTTTGAGTTTGTTATCATTATGACATTATCACATGGGCAAGCCTGCAAGTATCCTATTGTAGGGTCACCGTCCATCTTGCATTCTTGCTCCCACTACAACATGAACATAGAGACAAAACTATTTCTAATAAGTTTTGTATTTTAGAGTTTTCAATAAACAAGGTCAATTTGTGGATAATTAGTTTCACTTTGTCCACTTAATTAGGTAGGAAATGTTAATGTAATATGAAAGTGATGAAGGGAAGGCATCGCTCATGAGAGTGAGAACAAGAAAGGCTTGCATCTCATCTTATCTTCTTCTTCTTCTTTTTTTTTTCTTTTTTATGCTAAAAACACTATGAAGTGCCAACCAGTTGAGTTACATCATTCTTGTCAATGTAGATTATTGCTGATACCATATTTATGTATACACTAATCATAACAAATAATGTCAAGGATTATGAAATAAGTTCTGATTTTTATGTCATTACATTACATTTATTGTTAATTTTTAAAACTTTAGGCGCAGAATTTCATTTTCAATAGGATAATGAAATTGAGAATCTCCCAAAAATAAATAGCAAAGAATGAAAGGAAGTTAACCAAAAAAAAAAAAGAATGAAAGGAAGAAAAAAGAAAAGTGGTCACCCAATGGATTCGGTAAGCTAGCCCACTTGTGATTTGTGAACCCCACTCAAAAGTTCAAGCCAATCAAGGCTAGGCCTACTGACAGCCAATTGGACACGGTCACTATCCAGTGATTTAAGTTGGACCAACATTGAACTCATTGCATGTGTACAACTGTACATAACTATGGCTTGTCTGTGTGAGAAACTTTTATTTTTTATTTTCCTCCACTAGAGAGAGAGGAAAAAAAAAAAAAAAAACAGTTGAGAGGGCAAATCATCAAGCCAGCTTTTGTGGATATCTAATCAACTAGTCTGAGGAAACTATTCAAGTTCAAATTATCATCATCACAAAAATTTTCTCAGATCCATAGTTACATCAAGGACATAGAACCACATATCATGTGCAAATACAGTCACCTTTGGCACTATCAATCCTTTTTCTCTGATAAATGTGGCATTATGATATCATTGATAAAATATCACCAGATCAAATTTAAATGTAGATCACTAGCTATAATTCTAAACATATAAGCCAATGCTTAAGTTTGGAATAAAGTTCCAAAATTTGTAGCCAATTTAGTGGTCCTTTTATATCTTTTGGCCAGAGGATGGAATAGTATTCCTAATAATTGGAATGACTTGTAATTATTGGAGAACAAATTTTAGTGTCCAAATTGAGCCTGGGTTCTGCAACCAAAAAAAAAAGAAAAAAAAAAAGAAAAAGAGAAAAGGTTAATGTCAAAAAATTAATTGACCAAAAAACTCTTGAATTCAAAAAACTCTAAGCTTCTTTAAAAGAAAAGAGAGTGGGGGGGGGGGGGGGGGGGAACCTAGCATTTTTCTTCATTTATTCTAGTTTCATTCAATGAAAGAATTCAAACTCAAGAATGAGGAAAAAAAATTGAATAAAAGGAAACAAGGTTGTTTAGAAGGAAAATGTTTTCTGTATTTTATAGTGTTTGGTATAATGGAAAGATTATATACTAACAAATCAATACAAAAAAACGCTACACTACAAAATGCTCTTTCAATGGTGACTTCTTTTATCTTACCCCCTCTCTCTACAAATTGACTGATAGTTACTTTTTTTCCAAATGACATTTTAACTTAAACCAATCACTGTCTCCATACTTTTTCATGTAGATTTTGAATTTGGGTTTGTTTTTTCATTTGAGACTCTCAAATGACCCAAAGAATAAAAAATGACTTTTATTTGGAGTATGTTTTTGTGAATGAAAGTTTTTATTCAAAATATTATTTGGAATTACAAAAAAAATATTAATTATTTGTTGTGCAAACCAAACAAAAAAAAAAACAATTTTCTAATTCATTTTTAAGATTGCAACTAAACATTCAATGACCTTTAGGTCAAATGGTATTTTTGTGTGTTTTCATCGGAGAAATCTGAATCTCCCTATACTTAAAATGTATATAAAAAATCTGCAACTAAACATAAAAAAAAAACAAGGAATAACTATTTTTTTTTTTCTTCAAAAAATAAGGAATAACTCTTGGTACTATCAATCCTTTTTGTTTTAACTTTTGCAAGCACCAACTTCATCACTTTGTTTTGGAATTTTATGCAAAGGACAAAGACAAAGAATGACACTTTATGATATGGAAAAAATCAATATAACTAAAAGGTTGAGAAAGCAGTAAATGCAGATATGATGATTCCCATTAAAGTTTTCAGTGCATCATTTTACTTTCGAAAAATGGACCCCAGGCAAGGCCTCTCAACTAAGCCACTGATCAGTGGATTTAGTGAGAGCCGACCTACAAGGAACAAAGCAAAGACATTTCATTTCGTCTGATCTTGATGATGTTCACAATCTTTGCCTAAAATCATAGACAAGACATGTGTAGGACATGCCCATGAGCTGGAAATTTTATCAAAAGGTTTCACATTCTTTATGGACCAATGGAATAGAGGGCATTTAAATTAATGGGTCATGTAGAAAGCTTAGTAGGGATAATTTAGGTTTTCAAATACTGTTAAGGGAATTAGGAAAAGAAATGCTTTTTTTTTTTTTGGTAGAGAAAAGAAATGCTTTTCTAATCATAAACTCAGAATAGTTGTGAAATCATAGTAAGGACTTTGGAGCACCTAGAATAGAAGATGATGTTGACAATACGAATCTGACGTTAAAGTTTGTAGATATTGTTTTAAAATTTTAAATATGTTCTTTGTATATATGTTGGTAAAAATCAATGAAGGAAAAGGTTATGGAGGGGACCACTAAAATTTATCTTCAGCTCTTACATTTGGCCTTATATGTGGATGTTGAATTTATTTGCTTTTCTTTTCTTTTTCTTGTGATCAGTGGTATTCGTTTATCATAAGAGAGGTCACTTGTGAGTTTTGGCATGGAAGTTTTTATAACCGAATGCTTTTTGCATTTAGGTACTTAGAGCATTAGCATCAGACAATTCTAATTCTACTCTATTATACCATTTCAAAAAGCTACTTTATCATTATACCATACCATTTTACCATATTTCTTGCATCCCAAAATTCTATTTTTATTAAAATATTATTTTTTAATATTTCTTTATTATTTTCTTTCAACAGCCAAAATTCTATCTCATCTCACTGTTTCCTCTCTCTCCCTTTCTCAGACTTGCTCTCTCCCTCAGATAGGTGTAGATTGGCTCACTTCCACCACTACCAAGCTGCCACCGCCACCACCAAGCCAAACCCAACCCAACCCACCACCACCACTATCAACCCACTACCCACCCCACCATCAACTCACTACCCACCACCAACCCACACAAACCACAACCACCAAAAAATCCAGCCACCACCACCACCAAGCCGACCACCATCAACTACAACCAACGCCGGACTCGCCAACAGAAACCCAGAAACATTGACCCACGCTGTCACCCACGCCGGACTCGCCATCACCCACGTCGTGACCCATGCCGTCACCCACGCCGACCACCATCAACCCACAACCAACGCCGGACTCGCCAACAAAAACCCAGAAACATTGACCCACGCCGTGACCCACACCAAACCCGCCATCACCCACGCCGTGACCCATGTCGTGACCACGCCCTGACCCATGCCGTGACCCACGCCCCACGCCGTGACTCATGCCGTCACCCACGCCGTCACCCACCGTCACCCACGCCGTGACCCATGCAAAAAAAAAAAAAAAAAAAAAAAGAAGCAACCAGAGGAGAATGCAGATGAGAAAGAGAGAAGGAAGAGAGAGAAGATCAGAGGAAAAATGAGGGAGAGGAGAGAGAAATTTCGGTCAGCTGAATAAAATATCATTATTTATTTTACAATACTGCTACAGTACAATTCTAAATGTAGAATTGTACTGTAGCAGTATTGCAAAAAAATTTGCAATACTTGCTTTTAGCATTTCCTGATGTAAAGCATTTTAGGACTTAAAATGCTAAATTTTTCTTAGATTTGGCATTAGCATTCCCCAATGCTAATGCTCTAATACATTCATAATTCATGAAGTTGAAAAGTCCTAAACTCTTATAAGAGCAATTTAATCCCCTAAACATTGATCATTGTACAGCAATTAGCCAATTGTCATCTTTATTTTTTGTATATAGATGATACAAGATTTCTAGCCATACAAATTCACTTTTCTAGAACATTTATCATAAATCTTATTACACAAAACTTTACGGATTGGTACGTCAACTTTTAAAACACCAAAAATTGATTTATTATGTTGTTGGAATAACACCAATCACATTCATTATCATGTTAGTTTGTAAGTCTTTTGTACTAAAATTCGTAGTAAATTTTAAAATAACAAATATCATCACTATAAAATACAAATATCTTTACAATTGTTTAATTTTGACGTGCTTTAGAGATAATCAAACTTATAAACAAGTATTATGATTATGTTGTTGGGTAATATACATGTTTGCATCAAATGCAAAACATACACAGCGGAAAATAAACGGATCTACTTCTTTCGCAATCGATAACATGCACTATGTAGGTTTCAGAATATAAGAACAAGAGAGTGTACCTTGATGCGGTGAAATTCAAAACCGAATGAAGAAGAACTCGGGAAGACTTTTAATCTTCACTCCAATTCCACTTGATACCCAAGATGTGTGGTCTCTCAATCAGTTCTATGTATTTAGAGAGAATATAAAAGAGTGTCTCTCTTTCTTATATCTTATTATTTCACTTATTAAACATACAAACCATTTTATTCTATATAAAATTCTGTATGTTTCTCTCCACATAACTGATTATCTAATTGGGCTAGCCTTTTGGGCCTTTCCAATTGGGCTTTAGTGTGTGGCTTGGAGTGGGACCAAAAGGGAACAAATAAGACACTAGCTCCAATGGGCCTTGGGCTTTTCTGTCAACTCTTGACAAGTCCAAAGTTACCATTAATTATATTTAATACCACTATATAAATATAATTGCACTCTAGGCCTCATTAATAAATTATATCCCAAGACTTTATTATACATGCAACCCCTTCATAAAATATTCGTAGTAATACAAAGTCAAGAATATAGACTGCCACTTTGTAAATTACTACATCTTAATCCTTGAGTACCCGGTTTAATCCTTTTGAGTTATTCATCATATATTTATGAAATCCAATTTCATAAATATATACTTTAGTCTTACTAAAGTGGTTAAGCCTAACTCTCTGAATAACTGTACCCATTAAACTTATCTCAAGAGAATATTTTATATCTCCGTTAAGAGACTATGAATTCCATATTGAGAATATATGTTCCATCAACACTAAATGTGGCTACCCAACATACTGAGGTTTTGACCGTAACTTTAGATCTCACTCCTGATATATCAAAGCAACCTACATTTCATGATCAGGTCCATTATTCTCTCAAAATTAAGAGTTCATGTGAATACAAGTCGTGAGATTTATTATTCAATTGACAGTCGTTAGGAGAATAATAAATCTCACAGTGGTCCAGTTCAATATGTCTTAACTCTTAAAACATATCAACATATTAACTAAAAGTTACCACTTCCATGATCAAGACAAATCATCGTAGTTAATATGTTATAGTCTTCGCAGATGAAATGCCCAATTTCATCACCGACTACGAACCAAAATTCTGAGTTTACAAAAAACTTGTGATTTATATCTTCTGTGACTTTTCACATAAATCACATACTATGCATCTCATGGACTGTTTGATAATGTCCGAATATTCATGTTACCATTATTTTAGATAAGAATAAAACAACTTTATTATACACAATATTAAGTCATACATCATTTCTCACATAATGTCATACATAACATCATACATAGCATTATACAATAGGATTTAAGGGCACATATCCTAACATATGTCACTCTCAAAGTTGGCTCTTAAGACTAATTTAATGATCAGAGAACATTATACTAACTTACAAAATCTAATACAAATCTGAATCCTTTCTTATTTTTTGATATTAACTCTATGATAATTGTTCTTCATCATCTAGCTAATATACCAATTGGTTGTTAATGTAGCTGGAGATCACTCTACGAAATGAATGTTCTTTATAGTTGCAATTCACATATATAGTGTGCATTTAGCTCCAAATTAAAAAGCTAGTTTATTTTACTATTTATCTCATTTTTGTTACTATTCATGGCCCCATTGCATTTTTAGTACTATTCATGAGTTCCGTTGTACTATTTTAATAAACTTTTACCTTTATGTACATTACTTTCAGTAAAAATTTTCGATTTCAGCAAAATAAGCGAATCTCAAATAGACTTATAGCATTTTTTTTTTTTTTTGGTAAACAAAAAATGGGTAGAGGAAGACGACCAATGTGACTTCCCTACTTAGACATGACCATAGTAACACTCTACTCGCTCTCAGGCAAGACCCCATACTCGGTCTATAAGAAGCACCAACATCCATTTAATTATTGATACTCGAACCCAAATCAAAAAACTTGTTGGCCGGATATCTTACTATCTTACTAACTAGGCTACCCGAATGTAGGTTACATTAGCATCCTTTTGTAGTCATAATAATTACTTGGGTAAACTATATATTTGGTCTCTATCTTTTATAGCGTATTTTAATTTGGTCTATAACCTTTCAATTATGTCAATTTAGTCCATAATCTTTCAATGTCATGTCAATTTAGTCTCTGTTGTTATATCTTTGATGAAAATTGATGACATTTCAAACAGTCAAAATAAAATTTAGTGTATTGTCACATCAACGAAAATTAATTTTTTTATTTTAATCATTAAATGTTTTATCAATTTTCATCAAAAAAATAACAGTAAAGACTAAATTGACACGGTACTAAAAGATTAGGGACTAAATTAAAATATAGTGTATAGGACAGGACCAAATGAATAGTTTACCCTAATTACTTTTTAATCAATGTAGCATAATCTGCATGTGCAATGAACCAATCAAATCAACCTCTAGAACTGTAATTTTACGCACCAAACCAAAGGGCTGTTTAGTCCAAAACCATGTATTTAAACAAACTCATCTTCCACATCTCCCATTCCCTCTCTCCCTCTCTCACAAAAACACACTGATATCATATTACATAGTACATACACAACACAAACATCCTCAACTCCATTTTCACATTCTTAAAAAACAAACCAAACCTTCCCAACACATCATGGGTTTCTTCTTCTTCTCCTTCTTCATAGTACCACTCACTCTAACTCTCACCGTTATCTCCACCGTTAACTCCTGCCCGCCGTCAGACCGGGCAGCACTGCTAGCCTTCAAAGCCGCCCTGACCGAACCTTACTTGGGCATCTTCAACACCTGGACTGGCAACGACTGTTGCTCTTCCAAATGGTACGGCGTTAACTGTGACCCAACAACAAACCGAGTCGCCGATATCAACCTCCGCGGCGAATCGGAAGACCCGATTTTCGAAAAATCGGGTCGTACCGGGTACATGACCGGTTCGATTTCGCCCGAAATTTGCAAGCTCGACCGTCTCACCAACCTTGTAATCGCTGACTGGAAAGGAATATCGGGTGAGATACCCAAGTGCCTCACCTCTCTCTCCTCTCTCCGAATCCTAGACCTTATCGGAAACAAGTTGACCGGCGAAATTCCGGCCGATATCGGAAATCTCAAGCGGCTCACTGTTCTTAACATCGCCGATAATGCCATCTCCGGCGAGGTTCCGGCGTCGATTGTTGGTATGTCCAGCTTGATGCACCTTGATCTCCGAAACAATCAAATATCGGGCGAGATACCGGCAGATTTCGGAAAACTTGGGATGCTGAGTCGGGCATTGTTGAGCCGAAACCAAATCACCGGTTCAATACCCACTTCCATTTCCCAAATGTACAGGCTTGCCGACTTGGATTTGTCCGAGAACCGGATTTCGGGTCCAATACCAGAACAACTCGGGAAAATGCCGGTTCTTTCGACTCTCAATTTGGATTGCAACTCGGTTTCGGGTCAAATACCGGCCGGTTTGCTAAGCAATACCCGAATGGGTATATTGAATTTGAGCCGAAACGATCTTGAAGGCAAAATACCGGACGTTTTCGGGTCCAACTCGTATTTCATGGCTCTTGATTTATCGTATAACAACTTGAAGGGTCCGATACCCGGTTCGTTATCGTCGGCGAAATATATTGGGCACTTGGATCTGAGTCACAACCATCTTTGTGGGTCTATTCCTGCTGGGTCACCGTTTAATCACCTTGAAGCGGTGTCGTTTATGAAGAATGATTGCTTGTGTGGAAATCCATTGAAGACTTGTTAATTTTTTGGCCGATATATCGGATTCAGCTTGACAAGCAATATCGGGTTATTGTTTAATATGTGTTTTATAACCGTGACAACTGATAAGTGTTTTTTTTTTTTTTTTTTTTTAATGTTTAATATAAGGTACTTTTTCAAGAAGTGTTGTAAGGTATTTTGTCTTTTTGATAGACAAAAAAGATAACGCACTTGCATTCACGTGAAAATCAGTGTGATATTGGCAGAAAAGATTCCAAGTTATAGCGAGCAAATGAGCATGGATTTCATACTTGGCATATATTATATGGGTACTGTTGACGGGTGTTGTACATGCTTATTAATAATTTATTTAAAAAAAATTATAAAAAATAAAAAAAGTAATTAATATATTAACAGTTTTTTTTATTTTTCATAAAAGTAGTATCAAAACTTTCCTAAAATGAATTATTAACAAATATTGTACAGCACTAGTTAACATTTTCCATAGTTTGCATTTGGATACACAATTTCAAATTATTAATTTATTTTTTTAATCAAATTGCACAAGCTATTTATTATGTGGATGATGCAGCAATCAAAGAGAGATCTTGGGCTATGTTTTTGAAGGTGTATTACATTATTTAATTTGGGCAAAAGATCAAATTATTACGTTGAGGGAGAAAGTTTCATTCACATGAAGAGAAAAGCTGAAAAGCATAAGCTTTTTAGTGAAGATTGGAAGCTGTTGGGAAGGCTAGATACATTATTTTTGCGCTGCATGGAATACTGTTGATCTATTTGCAAAAGGTTTATATGCTTCTCTTTTTCTTTCCATTATCTTAATATAAGAGTAATAAATGCTTTAGGTTCTACGTTTCAAAAAATTATTAGGTTCACTTACTTTAGCTCTCTTAATCCTTCTAACTAATAAAACATTATCAATTATGCAAATGTGATATAATCGAGTCTTTTTATTTTTTTATTTAATTCTTGTGTTGATTAGGAACCTGATTCACACATTTGTATAAATAGCATTATTTTATTAGTTGAAAAGATCAATTCAAAAATCTTGTCAGTATACCTAATAATTTCTACTATGTTCTTTCTCAAAAAAGTATACTATATTTCAAAAATACTAACTCAGCATCAGTTTTGATATTTTCTACACAATAAATAATTAATACTTGTTTCAAAAAATCACATCAGACTACTCTAATAAATGATTAATTTAATTTTTTAATAATTATTAATATCATTATCATTTATTAGAATAATCTGATGTAATTTTTTAAAATAAGTATCACTCATTTATTAAATAAAAAATATCAAAATAAATATTAAATTACTATTATCGAAACACGATATACTTTTTTCGTTGTTATAAAGAGAATGTTTTAAATACTTCAACCAAAAAAATCTTTAAAAAACAAAAAAGAGGTTGATAAAAAATTAAGAAAAGTATGCAATGTTAAATTAATGCATTTAATGAATTTTAGTGTACAACGGGAACAAGTTGAGCTGTGTGCATTGATTTCCTAGCATTAATTATAATCTTTGATACTTGCAATAATAAAGCAGAGGTCAAAGTCCCAAACAGCTATGCATGTTTCTGACAAATTACGATCCCTTCTTATGGAAATAAATGTCGGTCACATGGTCCACTTCCTCTAGTTAAAGAAAAATGTTAAAAATGTAGCCCCACTTCGCTGACATATCCGTATGTTAACTCAGTAACTCACTCTAGCAAAAGAATAGTAAAGTTTACTATTAGGCATTAGCTAACTCTTACCCAACCTAAAAGGACAAGAGGCCCAAGACCTAGTCTGGATTCCACAGTAAACCCCAAATAGAAACTGATGGGAACTTAGATCCAACAAACATAAAAAAGCAAACATCACATGGTGAACCCTCTCAATGACCCTCCATAAATATGGCAATAGAGATGTCTTCCCAATCCTGCAATCCAATGCCAATATAATATCTGAACATTTCTTGATATGTCAATTTTACAATCAGTTTTTGGCAATTTCAATAAACTTAGCATTCGTTGGCCTATTAAAATATTAGTTTATTTTAAAAGTTTTGTAATTTAATTGGCATTTCTTCATGCATAAAATATTTGAGAGTCTATAGAAAAAGGGTTCAAATTGCGAGATTAGCAGCATGTTGTAACTATCTCAAAAAAATACTAGCTTATTTGTTGCCGGATAAAAAAAAGACTCTAAGCTAGCTGTTTTTCAAGTAAGGCAGTGACTTTAGTCTCAACTTCAAACAAATAAGCAAGCAAAATCATGATATATATTTGTTTCTCACAGACATCTAGCCAGGTTCTCATTTCCAACTATACAATTTTATAAATAGGTTAACTCTCCATAGAGAATTTCAGAATTTTCCCCTTCAAGAAAAAATAGTAGACATAGGATGTAACTTTTAATTTAATAACCGAATCAAAGAGTACTACTAGTAGCAAGTTAGCTTACACTAAGCATCCTTTACCACCATATAAACTTATTTCTATTGAGGATGTCAGTGTGAAAGATTACACACAAACACTGTGATCGTATGGGCCTCTGCAATCATGTGGGTGGGTGTGTATCCAGTCTAGGTGCCGGTTCTACTCATTCAAACTGTGACATAATCATACCAACTACTACCAATTCACAAGGTAGAGACTAGAGAGAAATGGTGTAGAAGAATATCACCCTTGCCGTTTTATATATATTGGGATCAAGGGTGGCTTGATGCATTTGGAGGCCTAAAGCGAAAATTAGTTAGCTTGTTTTATATATAAAATTACTATTAATCAATATGAATCACGTCGAATTTTTTTTTTTTTAAGTTTATAAACACAAAAAAAAAAAAATTTGACAAAACTTTTTACATTTGTTGATGTGGCAGATTGATAGTAGTGAGTAAAAAAGTAATGTCACTGATGAATCTAGTTGAAAACTAAAAAAAGTTTGCTAACTTGACTATTGTGAAAAATGTTGTGAATTTTTTTGTGAATTGCTTTCTTTCTATTTTTTTTTTTCTTTTAGAAGTGCTACATTCAAAATATTTTTCATGACAAATCTTACGTGTTAAATTGCTTCTTGTTTTCTAGTTGAACCTACCGTAAAATTAATTTTTTGCTGTCAATAACAACATTTAACAATCTGCTATTAAGATTTTTTGTAAAAATATTGTGAAAAATGTTGTAGACATAGCATTTTTTTCTCTTTTTTATTTGTTTTTCATTTGATAAAAAAATATTATTTTATTTATTGGTTAAAATTTAGGGGCCTTTTTTTCACTATGGGCCTTAGGCAGCTGCATCAATGGCTTATACCATTGAGCCGACCCTGATTGGGATTTTGGTACTATCATTTCCTATGGGATAAGCAAGACAGGAATGTTGAATCTATTTTTTAGGTATAGTAGTGGGAAGTTTTTTTTTGTTTTTTTTTTTTTTTTTTTTTGTTAGTATACTTGATTTTATTCACTTGAAGTAGAAAAAAAGAGAATTTCACGTCATCTCCATTTCTCCCTAGTTTATCAATGACACAAGTATCACTTTCGGACCAAAGGAGGGGAGCCATATTGTTACTGCTAGTTGCATATTATACTACAAGTCTACTACCGATCCCTTCATTTTATGTAGATTGCTTGAATCAATATTCTATTTCTCCAATAATTTGCTAAAGTTGTTTTTAACCAAAAATTCCCATGCATACATACATACATACATACATACATACATATATATATATATATATTGAAAATTTGAAACAATAAATTGATTAGATCAGTGCATTTATGAACAAAGAACACAATAATGAAAGAATTAGGATTACTAAAAGATGTTGGAATCAAATGCATGTCAACTGCTGCATAACTATGTAGCAAATGAAGAGAATTATGAAAGAGTCTAAAGTTACAGCAACTTTGAAGCTTCAAAGTGATTGAAGTAAGCTAAAAATATATAAGTTCAGTTTCAAACCTAATGCTGATTAATGGGCAAACGGATTAAAAGGACCAGAAATTAATCAAACTGAATTGTGGAATAATGAGATTGGAGAATCCTAGACCATAAGGGCATAAATACCAAGAGTTCAGATTCTCTAAATAAGACATGCTGCCTATGATTGCCTAAAAGGAAAGCAAAAGAAGAAATACACAGAAAACTATGATATCTAGCATGGTAGGTTTTGGCACAAACTTCAAGAATCAATTGCATATATAAATCAAAAGGAGATATAGAAGTTTATAAGAGAATGGTACTTTGAGTAGTGATTGATATGAACAATCAAAGATAACACAATATGAAGTACAATTATGAAAATGAGAAACATAGATAGCTATCAATGATATGCAATCAACAGCAGGGAAAACTTGCAACTATTTTGAGTTTTAATATCTGGTGTCCATAAGGGTGCGTTTGGTTTGCGCGTCAACGTTTGTGTGTAAGCGTTGTTGTTGTTGTTTTTCTTTTTTTTTTTTTTTTTCAGCTGAGCGCCTCTTGCACTATTCATGTCCGGACATAAACAGTGCAAATAGGCAAATGAACATTGCCAAACAGTAGTGAACAGTAACCGGATTTTTTTTTTTTTTTTCAGGAAAATAAGTAATATCCAAACGCACACTTAATCAATCACATAAATGATTCTAACAAGGCTGAGAACAAATAGAATAACTTGAAATCCACAACATTTTCAAAATTTATCTGATGATTAATTACAAGGAGTAATGAATAACCAACCCGCAATGAAAAGGGAAGGTATAGTAATGCTATGAGTGACTCAGTATTGATATTGTAGTGGAATTTTTTTAATCAAAAGGTTTTGACCACAAAAGGAATCCCACAAAATACTACCAATTTTTTCCTTGGACATTGTACAACATTCTAAAATTTTAAACCTCAAATATTGTACAGACAAGTCACTACGAGACAATAGAATCAAGCAAAGTCTACAGATATTTGTTCTTGAATACTAGATATATAATAGATTTCCTATCTTGATAAGTAATTTTTTTATAAAAGAATAGAGAAGGAAATCGGGTACATGGGTGGATATAAAATAGAATTTAAAATCATAAATATATATATATATATATATATAATTGTAGGGTTAGCACATTGGGTAAAACCTTGGGGGATATATCATGTAATTGAAGGATTATTTTAGCTTTCTTGGAACTATTTTCTCTTTTAATTTACTTAGGACCACAAAGTTGCAAAACTGGAAGAAGAAATCAAATGAACAGCTCAAACATAGGTAAGAATTTTGAGCTCAATAATACTATGACATTTCAGATTCAAATCCAATGTTCCAAAATCCTTCGGGGGTCATAGGAGGAGCATACCTATATCGATGCCTAGAAACACCATCATGATGTTCACAGCGTAACTTCTGCTGATTACCATTGGGGTCCCTGCCCCCATCATTGGGTAGAACCGCATCATAGAACTTCTTACACTGCTTGCATTCAATTCCCTTCAAGTTTTCCCGATCAGCTTTCTTCCTTACTGGTTCAACATACTTGAAATCTTTCTTGTCAGCCACTGGAACTGGCATCTGCTGCTTTTGTACTCTGCGATCAGCATTCATATCCTGTGTTTCATCATCTGAACTGTCAAAATTCTTGTCTTTCTGAATAGGGACTGGAGGATCATTTTCTTGTTCTTTCAAGGTCTTGTTCAAGTTTCCTCTGATGTTCTCAAGAGGAGTATCAAGAAAATCATCATGAGGATCAGGCCCACCTTGGCACCGACGGGACCTTGTTTCTCTCCAAGAAGATGCAGGCCGCTTTTTACCAGCTACCGGGGCTGATTTTACATTGGAGGGACATTTTGATGTAATGGGGACAACTGAAGGAGGAGAGTCAGAACTTGAAGTTTGAATTAATTTGGTGCTTTCCTCATCCTCTGAGCTTCCACTGAAACAGATGTCATTCTTCATTTTATTTTTGTCGCTGGAAGTCACAGGAGTGTCTGCAATTTTCTTTCCAAGATCTAAAATACCAGGCAAAAGATAATTCTTTAGAAAGAATAACAGAAGCTGCAATATGTAAAAGATATCTAGCCCATTGTGATTCTAAGTTGAACCAACCATAATATGAAATTCAAAAAGCAGTGAATTCAAACCAGTTTGGACCTCATGTGAAGTGAAAACCTTGTAAATAACCCACTTCTAAACTAAAGGCTAACTACCAGCAGATCATCATGAAACTTTTTTTGATTCATACATATGCAGCTAATGGTTTAGAATTACATAAAGAGAAAATGCATAATAAAAGCAGCAGGCTTACCAGGTGAAGTCAATATATTCTGACTATGCCTTAGAGAATCACTTTGGGGGAGCATATTATCGATAGTAAGACCACACTTTGACCTGAGGTAGTCGTATTGAGATTTCAGCTTTTTGTAAAGATCAACAACATGCATTGTTTTCTTCTTCTCAGCTTGTAACTCAGAGGCTTTTGTGTCAACCTGTTGAAGTGATTTTTCATATGAATCGTTTCCTTCTGCCACCTCACTGCTCCTCCCTCCATGATTTACCTGTAACTCATTAATTTTCCCTTCTAAAACAATTATTTTGTCCACAAGCAGCTTCTTCTCTTTCTCACACTCCTCCAACTGCTGTTTGTACTTTGATGTTTCAGTATTAGTTGAATCAATCTGTTGAAGTAATTCGTTTTGTAAATTTCTTCCCTCATCAACCTCACGAGTCATTTTCTGAAGCTCCTTTTGGAATATACCAGCATTGTCTTCCAAATGTTCCAATTTGCCCATAAGTAATTTCTTCTCTTTTTTATTCTCTCTCAATAGCTGTTGATCATCTGAAATTTCAGAGGTAAGCCTTTCAATCTTTTCAACCAAATTTTTTGTCAACTCCTTTCCCTCTACTACTTTTTCTTGCTTTATTCTAAGCTCATCTTGGAGCTCATCAACTTTTTTCTCAAGGCCATTCACTTCGGCAAGAAGCTCATTTGTCTTTTCTTCATACTCTTTAAGTTGTTTTCCCATGTTTAAATTATCAGAGGTTTTTTCTTGAACCAATTGGATTAATCTATTATGCAATTCCATTCCCTCATCAACTTCCTTAGACTTCTTCTTCAGCTTCAATCCTAGTTGATCAATCTCAAGTTTTTGACATTTAATATTGGCAAGTAACTTGTTTGTCTTCTCTTCCTGCTCCTTTGATGGTTTTTCCATCTCTAGCTTGAGAGACTGGTTCTCTTCTAGGGCTTGTTTCTTTTCAAGTTGAAGTCTTTCTATTTGGATTAAGAGATCATTTTCCTTCTCTTTCCACACATCTTCTGCAGCTTTCCTGGCCTCAAAATAAGCTTTCTGCAGGCTTTTAGACTTTGATTGGAAATTAGGATAGAGCTGGCTGCAGAATATATATTCTATCTGAGAAATCCTGTCTTTTGCTTCTTGAACAGTAGCAACCAGAATGGTACTAAGGCCAGAGACGTACTTTTCATCACCACTTTCAGCAGGATTTGCTAGTTTAGGAGAGTTTGGAAGGTTCCCTGCCATCTCTGGAAACACAGAACAGTACCCAAGCGAGATTTACCATATCATCAGTATTGAACTTCAACAAAAACAATAAGCAATAGATAGTTTCAAATAAAACAAGTTATTAATATGCCAGGTATTACCGCAAACAACTGATTCTCTAAGAGAGAGTTTCACTGAGAGGCTAGATTTCCAGTACAGCCCAAAAAAAAAAAAAAAAAAACAAACAAACAAAAGTTTTCCGTTTTTCCCAACACTTCAAAATTCTACCTAGCTATGAGGCATACATGAGAAGAAAAAAAAAATCTTGTTATCTAATTATTTCTTATCTGATACTTGTGAACCCATTTGAAAGTTTATCCCCATGCCCTCATTTAGAAATGGACTTAAATCAGATAGTTCAATAGATATATAAGCAAAAGCCAGACCAAGACTACCAAATCAATCTCATTAGCTCAATTTTCATCATTGATCATTTAGGTCGATTATTCTCCTCTATCCATAATGCACCATTTACTATATCCCCACAAAGCAAAAACTTGCATTGATTCTTAGCTCTTAGAATGACAAGTAAAATGCTAATAAACATATAAGATCACCTCAGTACATCCTTCCTTTTACATTATTATTTTTACCAATGCTTCAAAAATCTACCTAGCTATAAACTATACAACAACAACAACAAAGCTTTAGTCCAAAAACTTTAGATTCGGTTTCGAATGCACAACCAGACTAATTGGGATCGGCCACATGTATTCACCTAGCTATGACGCATAACATGGAAAAGAATCAAATACTTGTGAACCCATTTAAGTGTGCGTCTTTGTGCCCTCGATTAGAAATTGATTTTCAATCAAATAGTTGAATAGACATATAAACCAAAGCTACTCTTCATATACCAACACTATCAGTCCAAGTTAACCCCTCCACATAGACCAAGCTAAACCCACTTCCCAACAAGTAAACTAAACAAACCGAGCTCAGCCAAACTTTCATTCATGATTCATAATTGTGATAAAATGATGTTATGGCAAAGTAAATTTGAAAAATCAATAGGAATCAGAACTGAACCGAAAATAATAACATCAACCAGTACAATGCAAACCAAGAAATAAATAAATATTAGGTTTTCTTGGTTCTCATTTTCCGTCTCATTTTACCGAGAACCAAACAGAAGGTTAAAAAAATATTAAAAAGGGAAAATGAGTGAGAGAAATACCTCATCGAAAGCAAAACTTTCAATTTTCCAAGCTCTCTCTCTCTCTCTCTCTCTCTCTATCTCTCTCTCTCTCTCTTGGTTGGTGGCTAGGGTTTTGGGGGTGTGTTTGGATGCGGGGATTAAGAGTGCGAGGTGTGTTTTTTTTTTTTTTTTTTGTGAGAGAAATCTGGTCGGAAGTGTTTTTGGGAATGGCGGGATATTGTTTTGTATGAAAAAAGCTTGCCGCGGAAGATTTGTGACAAATAGAGGGATTTGATTCACTACGGTTGAAGTGTACGTTTGTGAATTGACGTGTGGCCCACTTTATCCTATCTTAAGCCCAAAAGATTTGGGTCATGGATATTTTGGGCCACTAATGAGCCCGTTTGAGATTTGTATGTTTATTAATTCTACGACTAATAAATACAGTACTTAGGTGTTGTTACTTAAGAAGTTTCTGGTAATGTTGTTCTAGTAATATTGTTTGTATTTTTTGAAAATACGTATGAGTGAAAAAGTGTGTAAAAATACATGTAATGTTGTTTAAACACTGAAAACCGTTGTTTAAAATACCTTACAAAACACTCATTAAGTTCTCTTTTTAAAATTCTACCATGTAGATTTTTTCTCATGAGATGGAAATGAATTTTTTAGTTAAATAACCACATAACTGAATTTTAAGAGAAGAATCTAAGAAACAACATGTAAGGTATTGTACCTAAATTTTGTCTTATTTCTATTTAAAATTGGAAGAAGTGCAATAAAGAGTTTAGTGTCCAAGTTCAAAACTCCAATTTTACTTTTAAAGTGTTTTTCAATTGTAAAGGCAAGATGCTTCAAATAAAAATAAAAAATTGTAAAGGCAAGATGAAACTTTTTTAGGTTATGTAAATGGAGGGAGACAAGAGAAAGATGGCCAAAATGTTCCAATTTTCAATATATTACGAAAATCTACCCCTTCCCTTTCCTTTACTCTCTTGGAAAAAGTAACAAATTATTTTACAATTTTTTTACAAATGTTAATATGAAGAATGATTATTAGGAAATAAAAAAGTGGTAGAAGTAATGAGCTTAAATAAAAATTAGTAAAAATTTGTCATATCAATGGTTTGTAAAAATGTTATAAAAAAAATTTGTGGGTAGCATTACTCATCCAAAATTAAGGTTAGTAAAATTACCAAAACAGTGGCAGTTTGATTTTTGTTATTTATAGAAAATCACAATTTCATCCTGAAAATTTAACAAGTACTGATTTCATGGTGTCACTCTACATTCAACCATAACAAAAAGCTCAAACTTTCATTCTGAAAATAGTACCCGCTGCCTATCAAAATTTACATTATTTGATAATCATTTTCTACGCAGCAAGCACCATGGCTGGGGTCCTGGGGAATACTTAAAAGTTCAGATTTGTAATGAGTTACTATGCCATAACATTATAGGTCACAAAATCAAGTCAATGTGTCTAATAATGAAATTCAAGCTAACAGGTTTATACCTCACTCCTTTCTCCATGATTTACCTGCAACTCATTAAATTTCCCTTCTAAACCAATTATAGTTTCCACATGAAGCACCTCTCACACTCCTCCAACTTCTCTTTGTACTTTGACACTTCAGTGTTAGCCAAATCAACCTGTTTAAGTAATTGGCTTTGTAATTTGCTTCCCTCCTCAACCTCATGACCCTTCTTCTGAAGCTCCTGTTGGATTCTACCAACTTTATCTTCCAAGCATTCCAATTTAGACATAAGTAACTCCTTGTCTTTTATAGTCTCTCTCAATAGATGTAGATTATCTGAAGTTTCTGAAAGAAGCCAATCAATCTTTTTGACTAAATTTTTTGCCAACTCCTTTCCATCTATTACTTTTTGTTTCTTTCCTCTAAGCTCATCTTCGAGCTCGTCAACTTTTTCCACAAGGCATTGACGGGACCATGTATCTCTCGAACAGGGTGCAGCCCGCTTTGTGCCAGAAAATGTAGCAAATTTTACGTTGGAGGGAGAATTTGATGCAATGAGGAAACTAGAAGTGGGAGTCAGATCTTGGGGCTTGAATTAAGTTGGCTTCTTTCACATCCTCCAAGCTTCCATTAAAACAGATGTTATTCACTTCAGCTGTGTCACAAGGAGCCTCAGAAGTGTCTGAAACTTTGTTTCCATGATCTACAATACCAGGCAATAGATAATAGTTTAGAAACAATGAAAGCGACACAACATCTATTATGATATACCATGATAAACAACCTAATTGTCCATAAACTTAAGCTGTTACAAATCCAAAACTTATGTGAAGTGAAAACCCAGTTCATAATCCACTTTAAAACCAGACTGAAGTGCCAGAAGATCATCAGAAACTTCACCAAACTTATAACAGCTACTTATGATTTACAATTAGAGAAATATAAGCTAAAATTTAAAAGAAATAGCAATAAAGAATAAAAGCAACAGAGTCTTACCTGGTGAAGTTATTGAATCCCTTCCTTCTATCACCTCACCATTCTTACCTTTATGATTCACCATCAATTCACTAATTCTCAATTTTAAACTAATTATTCTGTCTATAAGCAGGTTCTTCTCTTTCTCATACTCCCTTATCTGCTGTTTGTTCTTTGACATTTCAGTGTTATCCCAATCAATCTGCTGGTGTAATTGGGCTTGTACTTTTCTTCCTTCCTCAACCTTATTAGTCTTTATCTGAAGCTCCTCTTGGTGTCTTCCAGCTTTATCTTTGAAAAGTTCCAATTTGGCCATGACTAATTGAATCTCTCTTTTATTCTCTTTCAATAGCTGATAATCATTTGAAACTTTTGAGTTAAGCCTTTCATTCACTTTGACTAATGTTTGCGCGGACTTCTTCCCCTCTACTACTTTCGCATCCTTTCCTAAACACCATCATGATGTTCACAGCGTAAATTCTGCTGATTACCATTGGTGTCCCTGCCCCCATCATTGGGTAGAACTGCAACAGAGAACTTCTTACACTTCTTGCATTCAATTCCTTTCAAGTTTTCCCGATCAGCTTTCTTTCTCACTGGTTCAACATACTTGAAATCTTTCTCGCCAGCCACTGGAACTGGCATCTGCTGCTTTTGTACTCTGAGATCAACATTCATATCCTGTGTTTCATCATCTGAACTGTCGAAATTCATGTCTTTCTGAATAGGGACTGGAGGATCACTTTCCTGTTCTTTCAAGGTCTTGTTCAAGTTTCCTCTGATGTTCTCGAGAGGAGTTTCAAGAAAATCATCATGAGGATCAGGCCCGCCTTGGCACTGACAGGACCTTGTTTCTCTCCAAGAAGATGCAGGCCGCTTTGTACCAGCTACCGGGGCTGATTTTACATTGGAGGGACATTTTGTTGTAATAGGGAAACCTGAAGGAGGAGAGTCAGAACTTGAAGTTTGAATTAATTTGGTGCTTTTCTCATCCTCTGAGCTTCCAATGAAACAGATGTCATTCTTCACTTTATTTTTGTCACTGGGAGTCACGAGAGTGTCTGCAATTTTCTTTCCAAGATCTAAAATACCAGGCAAAAGATAATTCTTTAGAAAGAATAACAGAGGATGCAATATGTAAAAGATATCTAGCACATTGTGATTCTAAGTTGAACCAACCATAATATGAAATTCAAAAAATCAGTGAATTCAAACAAGTTTGGACCTCATGTGAAGTAACAACCTAGTAAAAAACCCACTTCTAAACTAAAGACTAACCACCAGCAGATCATCATGAAACTTTTTTTGATTCATACATATGCAGCTAATGGTTTAGAATTACATAAAGAGAAAATGCATAATAAAAGCAGTAGGCTTACCAGGTGAAGTCAATATATTCTGATTATGCCTTAGAGAATCACTTTGGGGGAGCATATTATCGATAATAAGACCAAACTTTGACCTGAGGCAGTCGTATTGAGATTTCAGCTTTTTGTAAAGATCAACAACATGCCTTCTTTTCTTCTTCTCAGCTTGTAACTCAGAGGCTATTGTGTCAATCTGTTGAAGTAATTTTTCATATGAATCATTTCCTTCTGCCACCTCACTGCTCCTCCCTCCATGATTTACCTGTAACTCAGTAATTTTCCCTTCTAAAACAATTATTTTGTCCACAAGCAGCTTCTTCTCTTTCTCACACTCCTCCAACTGCTGTTTGTTCTTTGATATTTCAGTATTAGTTGAATCAATCTGTTGACGTAATTCATTTTGTAAATTTCTTCCCTCATCAACCTCACAATTCATTTTCTGAAGCTCCTTTTGAAATCTACCAGCATTGTCTTCCAAATGTTCCAATTTGCCCATAAGTAATTTCTTCTCTTTTTTATTCTCTCTCAATAGCTGTTGATCATCTGAAATTTCAGAGGTAAGCCTTTCAATCTTTTCAACCAAATTTTTTGTCAACTCCTTTCCCTCTACTACTTTTTCTTGCTTTATTCATACTCTTTAAGTTGGTTTCCCATGTTTAAATTATCAGAGGTTTTTTCTTGAACCAAATTGGATTAAGCTATTATGCAATTCCATTCCCTCATCAACTTCCTTAGACTTCTTCTTCAGCTTCAATCCTAGTTGATCAATCTCAAGTTTTTGACATTTAATTTTGGCAAGTAGCTCATTTATCTTCTCTTCCTGCTCCATTGATGGTTTTTCCATCTCTAGCTTGAGAGACTGGTTCTCTAATAGGGCTTGTTGCTTTTCAAGTTGAAGTCTTTCTATTTGGATTAAGAGGTCATTTTCCTTCTCTTTCCACACATCTTCTGCAGCTTTCCTGGCCTCAAAATAAACTTTCTGCAGGCTTTTAGACTTTGATTGGAAATTAGGGTAGAGCTGACTGCAAAATATATATTCTATCTGAGAAATCCTGTCTTTTGCTTCTTGAATAGTAGCAACCAGAACGGTACTAAGGCCAGAGACATACTTTTCATCACTACTGTCAACAGGATATCCTAGTTTAGGAGAGTTTGGAAGGTGCCCCGCCATCTCTGGAAAACACAGAACAGTACCCAAGCGAGATTACCCTATCATCGGTATTGGACTTCAAGAAAACAATAAGCAATAGGTAGTTTCAAATATAACAAGTTATTAATATGCCAGGAATTACTGCAAACAACTGATTCTCTAAAAGAGATTTTCACTGAGAGGCTATGATTTCCAGCACAGCAAAAAAACAAAATTTTTCCGTTGTCCCCAACACTTCAGAATTCTACCTAGCTGTGAAGCATACACAAGCAAAAAATAAAATAATATAAAAATCTTGTTATATAATTATTTCTTATCAGATACCTGTGAACCCATTTGAAAGCTTATCCCCATGCCCTCAATTAGAAATGGACTTTAATCACATAGTTCAATAGACATATAAGCTAAAGCCAGACCCAGACTACCAAACCAATTTCATTAGCACAATTTTCATCCTCGATCAGTTAGGTCGATGATTCTCTTCCATCCAATTGGGACAAACCAACTCCAAATTACCATAATACACCATTTACTATATCCCCGCAAAGCAAAACTTGCATTGATTCTTAGCTCTTAGAATGACAAGTAAAAATGCTAATGAACATATAAGATCACCTCAGTACATCCTTCCTTTTACATTATTATTTTTACCAATGCTTCAAAAATTTACCTAGCTATAAACTATACAACAACAACAACAACAACAACAACAAAGCTTTAGTCCAAAAACTTTAGATTCGGTTTCAAATGCACAACCAGACTAATTGGGATTGGCCACTTGAATTCACCTAGCCACGAAGCAAGACATGGAAAAGAATCAAATACTTGTGAACCCATTTAAGTGTGCGTCTTTGTGCCCTCAATTAGAAATTGATTTTTAATCAAACAGTTGAATAGACATATAAACCAAATCTACTCTTCATATACCAACACTATCAGTCCAAGTTAACCCCTCCACATAGACCAAGTTAAACCCACTTCCCAACAAGTAAACTAAACAAACCGAGCTCAGCCAAAGCTCAAAATATATTTCACATAAGCAATTAACAAAGCCCACCAAAAAAAAATAAATGAAAAACCACATTAACAACTTATAGGGTGTGTTTGTATAAGCTGTTGCAAAAACGGTGTGGTTTTAAAAACGCACTTTTAAGCACTCAAATCGCCTAACCAAACAGACCCTATATAACTACTTTTTTTGAAAATAATTTTCTTGTCAATTTTTCAAATTTCTGGTACTGAACCAAACAAGATAACCAAAACAAGCTGAGAGACTAAAAACAAAGGCATTGTAGATTAAAACTTTACACGATCACACAAATTTTCATTCATCATTGTGATAAAATGATGTAATGGTAAAAAAAAAATAATTAGGATTTTTTTTTTTTTTTTTTGAAAGGCAAAGTAAATTTGAAAAATTAATGCGAATCAGAATTGAACAGAAAATAATCACATCAACCAGAACAATGCAAACCAAGAAATAAATAAATATTTGGTTTTCTTGGTTCTCATTTTCCGTCTCATTTTACCGAGAACCAAACAGAAAGTAAAAAAAAAAAAAAAACTAAAAAATGAAAATGAGTGAGAGAGAAATACCTCATTGAAAGTAAAACTTCAATTTGCGAAGCTCTCTCTCTCTCTTGGTTGGTGGCTAGGGTTTTGGGGGTGTGTTTGGATGCGGTGAGAGAAAACTGGTCGGAAGTGTTTTTGGGAATGGCGGGATATTGTTTTGTATGAAAAAAGCTTGCCGCGGAAGATTTGTGACCAATAGGGATTTTGATTCACTACGGTAAAGTGTACGCTTGTGATTTGGTGTAGGGTGTGGGCCACTTCATCTTTTTCTAGGCCCAAACTATACGGGACATGGATATTTGGGCCGATATGAGCCCGTTTGAGATTGACGGGAGATTATAGAAACCCTGGCTCTTCTAATAAATTACAATAATATATGTTACTGAAATTATAAGACTCCCGATTTAATAATTAAATTCGTTTAAACAAAATTTAATGGGAAAAATTACAAGATTTGTAGGTTTATTATTTCTATTTAAAGTTGGAAAAAGTGCAATAAAGAGTTTAGTATCCAAGTTCAAAACTCCAATTTTACTTTTGAAGTGTTTTTCAATTGTAAAGGCAAGAGGAAACTTTTTATAGGTTATGTTAAATTGTAAATGGAGGGAAACAAGAGGGAAAGATGGCCAAAATGTACCAATTTTCAATATATTACGACAATCTACCCATTCCCTCTCTTTTACTCTCCCTTTATTCAAAATAGAAAAAGCTAAAGTTACAAACTATTTTGCAATTTTTTTTATAAGCAGCTAATGTTATGAATAATTATTGGAAAATTAAAAAGTGGTAAAAGTGATGAACTCAAATAAAAACCAATAAAAATTATCAAATTAATAGTTTATAAATATGTTGTAAAAAGTTAAGGCTAGCAAAATTGCCAAAACAATGGTAAATTTTGATAAAAAGTTTTAATATTGGAACTGCAATCCTTGATGAACCTCCCCCCCCCCCCCCCCCCCCAACAAAACTGAAATACAATTTGATTTTGAAATTTGATTATAAAACATGATTTTTGTTATTTATAGGCAATTTCATCCTGAAAAATTAACAAGTACTGATTTCATGGTTGTCACTCTACATTCAACCATAACACAAATCTAAAACTTTCATTCTGAAAATAGTACACTGCCTATCAAAATTTTACATCATTTGATAATCATTTTCTAAGCAGCAAGCACCATGGCTGGGGTCCTGGGGAATACTTAAAACTTAAAAGTTCAGATTTGTAATGAATTACTATGCCATAACATTATAGGTCACAAAATCCAAGCGAACACGTTTATACCTCATTCCCTTCCCCATGATTTACTTGCAACTCGTTAAATTTCCCTTCTAAACCAATTATATTTTCCACATGAAGCACCTCTCACACTCCTCCAACTTCTCTTTGTACTTTGATATTTCAGTGTTAGCCAAATCAACCTGTGTAAGTAATTGGCTTTGTAATTTGCTTCCCTCCTCAACCTTATGACTCTTCTTCTGAAGCTCCTGTTGGATTCTACCAACTTTATCTTCCAAGCATTCCAATTTAGACATAAGTAACTCCTTGTCTTTTATAGTCTCTCTCAATAGATGTAGATTATCTGAAGTTTCTGAAAGAAGCCAATCAATCTTTTGGACTAAATTTTTTGCCAACTCCTTTCCATCTGCTACTTTTTGTTCCTTTCCTCTAAGCTCATCTTCGAGCTCGTCAACTTTTTCCACAAGGCATTGACGGGACCATGTATCTCTTGAACAGGGTGCAGCCCGCTTTGTGCCAGAAAATGTAGCAAATTTTACGTTGGAGGGAGAATTTGATGCAATGAGGAAACTAGAAGTGGGAGAGTCAGATCTTGGGGCTTGAATTAAGTTGGCTTTTTTCACATCCTCCAAGCTTCCATTAAAACAGATGTTATTCACTTCAGCTGTGTCACAAGGAGCCTCAGAAGTGTCTGAAACTTTGTTTCCATGATCTACAATACCAGGCAATAGATAATAGTTTAGAAACAATGAAAGCGACACAACATCTATTATGATATACCATGATAAACAACCTAATTGTCCATAAACTTAAGCTGTTACAAATCCAAAACTTATGTGAAGTGAAAACCCAGTTCATAATCCACTTTAAAACCAGACTGAAGTGCCAGAAGATCATCAGAAACTTCACCAAACTTATAACAGCTACTTATGATTTACAATTAGAGAAATATAAGCTAAAATTTAAAAGAAATAGCAATAAAGAATAAAAGCAACAGAGTCTTACCTGGTGAAGTTATTGAATCCCTTCCTTCTATCACCTCACCATTCTTACCTTTATGATTCACCATCAATTCACTAATTCTCAATTTTAAACTAATTATTCTGTCTATAAGCAGGTTCTTCTCTTTCTCATACTCCCTTATCTGCTGTTTGTTCTTTGACATTTCAGTGTTA
Organism: Lithocarpus polystachyus; assembly: GCA_033629205.1. Classification (NCBI taxonomy): domain Eukaryota; kingdom Viridiplantae; phylum Streptophyta; class Magnoliopsida; order Fagales; family Fagaceae; genus Lithocarpus; species Lithocarpus polystachyus. The sequence continues at coordinate 5,613,405 of CM066165.1, forward strand.
TCCCAATCAATCTGCTGGTGTAATTGGGCTTGCACTTTTCTTCCTTCCTCAACCTTATTAGTCTTTTTCTGAAGCTCCTCTTGGTGTCTTCCAGCTTTATCTTTGAAAAGTTCCAATTTGGCCATGACTAATTGAATCTCTCTTTTATTCTCTTTCAATAGCTGATAATCATTTGAAACTTTTGAGTTAAGCCTTTCATTCACTTTGACTAATGTTTGCGCGGACATCTTCCCCTCTACTACTTTCGCATCCTTTCCTAAACACCATCATGATGTTCACAGCGTAAATTCTGCTGATTACCATTGGTGTCCCTGCCCCCATCATTTGGTAGAACCGCAACAGAGAACTTCTTACACTGCTTGCATTCAATTCCTTTCAAGTTTTCCCGATCAGCTTTCTTTCTCACTGGTTCAACATACTTGAAATCTTTCTCGCCAGCCACTGGAACTGGCATCTGCTGCTTTTGTACTCTGAGATCAACATTCATATCCTGTGTTTCATCATCTGAACTGTCGAAATTCATGTCTTTCTGAATAGGGACTGGAGGATCATTTTCCTGTTCTTTCAAGGTCTTGTTCAAGTTTCATCATCATGAGGATCAGGCCCACCTTGGCACTGACGGGACCTTGTTTCTCTCCAAGAAGATGCAGGCCGCTTTGTACCAGCTACCGGGGCTGATTTTACATTGGAGGGACATTTTGTTGTAATAGGGAAACCTGAAGGAGGAGAGTCAGAACTTGAAGTTTGAATTAATTTGGTGCTTTTCTCATCCTCTGAGCTTCCAATGAAACAGATGTCATTCTTCACTTTATTTTTGTCACTGGGAGTCACGAGAGTGTCTGCAATTTTCTTTCCAAGATCTAAAATACCAGGCAAAAGATAATTCTTTAGAAAGAATAACAGAGGATGCAATATGTAAAAGATATCTAGCACATTGTGATTCTAAGTTGAACCAACCATAATATGAAATTCAAAAAATCAGTGAATTCAAACAAGTTTGGACCTCATGTGAAGTGACAACCTAGTAAATAACCCACTTCTAAACTAAAGACTAACTACCAGCAGATCATCATGAAACTTTTTTTGATTCATACATATGCAGCTAATGGTTTAGAATTACATAAAGAGAAAATGCATAATAAAAGCAGTAGGCTTACCAGGTGAAGTCAATATATTCTGATTATGCCTTAGAGAATCACTTTGGGGGAGCATATTATCGATAATAAGACCAAACTTTGTCCTGAGGCAGTCGTATTGAGATTTCAGCTTTTTGTAAAGATCAACAACATTGCTTCTTTTCTTCTTCTCAGCTTGTAACTCAGAGGCTATTGTGTCAATCTGTTGAAGTAATTTTTCATATGAATCATTTCCTTCTGCCACTTCACTGCTCCTCCCTCCATGATTTACCTGTAACTCAGTAATTTTCCCTTCTAAAACAATTATTTTGTCCACAAGCAGCTTCTTCTCTTTCTCACACTCCTCCAACTGCTGTTTGTTCTTTGATATTTCAGTATTAGTTGAATCAATCTGTTGAAGTAATTCGTTTTGTAAATTTCTTCCCTCATCAACCTCACGATTCATTTTCTGTAGCTCCTTTTGAAATCTACCAGCATTGTCTTCCAAATGTTCCAATTTGCCCATAAGTAATTTCTTCTCTTTTTTATTCTCTCTCAATAGCTGTTGATCATCTGAAATTTCAGAGGTAAGCCTTTCAATCTTTTCAACCAAATTTTTTGTCAACTCCTTTCCCTCTACTACTTTTTCTTGCTTTATTCTAAGCTCATCTTGGAGCTCATCAACTTTTTTCTCAAGGTCATTCACTTTGGCAAGAAGCTCATTTGTCTTTTCTTCATACTCTTTAAGTTGTTTTCCCATGTTTAAATTATCAGAGGTTTTTTCTTGAACCAATTGGATTAAGCTATTATGCAATTCCATTCCCTCATCAACTTCCTTAGACTTCTTCTTCAGCTTCAATCCTAGTTGATCAATCTCAAGTTTTTGACATTTAATTTTGGCAAGTAGCTCGTTTATCTTCTCTTCCTGCTCCATTGATGGTTTTTCCATCTCTAGCTTGAGAGACTGGTTCTCTAATAGGGCTTGTTGCTTTTCAAGTTGAAGTCTTTCTATTTGGATTAAGAGATCATTTTCCTTCTCTTTCCACACATCTTCTGCAGCTTTCCTGGCCTCAAAATAAACTTTCTGCAGGCTTTTAGACTTTGATTGGAAATTAGGGTAGAGCTGACTGCAGAATATATATTCTATCTGAGAAATCCTGTCTTTTGCTTCTTGAATAGTAGCAACCAGAATGGTACTAAGGCCAGAGACATACTTTTCATCACTACTGTCAACAGGATATCCTAGTTTAGGAGAGTTTGGAAGGTGCCCCGCCATCTCTGGAAAACACAGAACAGTACCCAAGCGAGATTACCCTATCATCGGTATTGGACTTCAAGAAAACAATAAGCAATAGGTAGTTTCAAATATAACAAGTTATTAATATGCCAGGAATTACTGCAAACAACTGATTCTCTAAAAGAGATTTTCACTGAGAGGCTATGATTTCCAGCACAGCAAAAAAAAAAAAAATTTGCCGTTGTCCCCAACACTTCAGAATTCTACCTAGCTGTGAAGCATACACAAGCAAAAAATAAAATAATATAAAAATCTTGTTATATAATTATTTCTTATCAGATACCTGTGAACCCATTTGAAAGTTTATCCCCATGCCCTCAATTAGAAATGGACTTTAATCACATAGTTCAATAGACATATAAGCTAAAGCCAGACCCAGACTACCAAACCAATTTCATTAGCTCAATTTTCATCCTTGATCAGTTAGGTCAATGATTCTCTTCCATCCAATTGGGACAAACCAACTCCAAATTACCTTAATACACCATTTACTATATCCCCGCAAAGCAAAACTTGCATTGATTCTTAGCTCTTAGAATGACAAGTAAAAATGCTAATGAACATATAAGATCACCTCAGTACATCCTTCCTTTTACATTATTATTTTTCCCAATGCTTCAAAAATCTACCTAGCTATAAACTATACAACAACAACAAAGCTTTAGTCCAAAGACTTCAGATTCGGTTTTGAATGCACAACCAGACTAATTGGGATCGGCCACATGTATTCACCTAGCTATGACGCATAACATGGAAAAGAATCAGATACTTGTGAACCCATTTTAGTGTGCGTCTTTGTGCCCTTGATTAGAAATTGATTTTCAATCAAATAGTTGAATAGACATATAAACCAAAGCTACTCTTCACATACCAACACTATCAGTCCAAGTTAACCCCTCCACATAGACCAAGTTAAACCCACTTCCCAACAAGTAAACTAAACAAACCGAGCTCAGCCAAAGCTCAAAATATATTTCACATAAGCAATTAACAAAGCCCACCAAAAAAAAAAAAAAAATGTAAAACCACATTAACAACTTATAGGGTGTGTTTGTATAAGCTGTTGCAAAAACGGTGTGGTTTTAAAAACGCACTTTTAAGCACTCAAATCGCCTAAACAAACAGACCCTATATAACTACTTTTTTTGAAAATAATTTTCTTGTCAATTTTTCAAATTTCTGGTACTGAACCAAACAAGATAACCAAAACAAGCTGAGAGACTAAAAACAAAGGCATTGTAGATTAAAACTTTACACGATCACAAAAATTTTCATTCATCATTGTGATAAAATGATGTAATGGTAAAAAAAAAAAATAATTAGGATTTTTTTTTTTTTTTTGGAAAGGCAAAGTAAATTTGAAAAATTAATACGAATCAGAATTGAACAGAAAATAATCACATCAACCAGAACAATGCAAACCAAGAAATAAATAAATATTTGGTTTTCTTGGTTCTCATTTTCTGTCTCATTTTACCGAGAACCAAACAGAAAGTAAAAAAAAAAAAAAAAAAACTAAAAAATGAAAATGAGTGAGAGAGAAATACCTCATTGAAAGTAAAACTTCAATTTGCGAAGCTCTCTCTCTCTCTCTCTCTCTCTCTCTCTCTCTTGGTTGGTGGCTAGGGTTTTGGGGGTGTGTTTGGATGCGGTGAGAGAAAACTGGTCGGAAGTGTTTTTGGGAATGGCGGGATATTGTTTTGTATGAAAAAAGCTTGCCGCGGAAGATTTTAGACAATATGGATTTTGATTCACTTCGGTAAAGTGTACGCTTGTGAATTGGTGTGGGGTGTGGGCCACTTCATCTTATTCTAGGCCCAAAATGTACGGGACATGGATATTTGGGCCGGTATGAGCCCGCTTGAGATTGACGGGAGATTATAGAAACCCTGGCTCTTCTAATAAATTAGAATAATATATGTTACTGAAATTATAAGACTCCCGATTTAATAATTAAATTCGTTTAAACAAAATTTAATGGGAAAAATTACAAGATTTGTAGGTTTATTATTTCTATTTAAAGTTGGAAAAAGTGCAATAAAGAGTTTAGTATCCAAGTTCAAAACTCCAATTTTACTTTTGAAGTGTTTTTCAATTGTAAAGGCAAGAGGAAACTTTTTATAGGTTGTGTTAAATTGTAAATGGAGGGAAACAAGAGGGAAAGATGGCCAAAATGTACCAATTTTCAATATATTACGACAATCTACCCATTCCCTCTCTTTTACTCTTCCTTAATTCAAAATAGAAAAGGCTAAAGTTACAAACTATTTTGCAATTTTTTTTTTACAAGCAGCTAATGTTATGAATAATTATTGAAAAATTAAAAAGTGGTATAAGTGGTAAACTCAAATAAAAACTAGTAAAAATTATCAAATTAATAGTTTATAAATATGTTGTAAAAAGTTAAGGTTAACAAAATTGCCAAAACAATGGTAAATTTTGATAAAAAGTTTTAATATTGGAACTGCAATCCTTGATGAACCTACCCCCCCCCCCCCCTCAACAAAACTGAAATACAATTTAATTTTGAAATTTGATTATAAAACATGATTTTTGATATTTATAGGCAATTTCATCCTGAAAAATTAACAAGTACTGATTTCATGGTTGTCACTCTACATTCAACCATAACACAAAGCTCAAACTTTCATTCTGAAAATAGTACACTGCCTACTTAAAACTTAAAAAGTTCAGATTTGTAATGAATTACTATGCCATAACATTATAGGTCACAAAATCCAAGCTAACAGGTTTATACCTCACTCCCTTCCCCATGATTTACTTGCAACTCATTAAATTTCCCTTCTAAACCAATTATATTTTCCACATGAAGCACCTCTCACACTCCTCCAACTTCTCTTTGTACTTTGACATTTCAGTGTCAGCCAAATCAACCTGTTTAAGTAATTGGTTTTGTAATTTGCTTCCCTCCTCAACCTCATGACTCTTCTTCTGAAGCTCCTGTTGGATTCTACCAACTTTATCTTCCAAGCATTCCAATTTGGACATAAGTAATTCCTTGTCTTCTATATTCTCTCTCAATAGATGTAGATTATCTGAAGTTTCTAAGAGAAGCCAATCAATCTTTTTGACTAAATTTTGTGCAAACACCTTTCCATCTGCTACTTTTTGTTTCTTTCCTCTAAGCTCATCTTCGAGCTCGTCAACTTTTTCCACAAGGCATTGATGGAACCATGTATCTCTCGAACAGGGTGCAGCTCGCTTTGTGCCAGAAAATGTAGCAAATTTTACATTGGAGGGAGAATTTGATGCAGTGAGGAAACTAGAAGTAGGAGTCAGATCTTGGGGCTTGAATTAAGTTGGCTTCTTTCACATCCTCCAATCTTCCATTAAAACAGATGTTATTCACTTCAGCTGTGTCACAAGGAGCCTCAGAAGTGTCTGAAACTTTGTTTCCATGATCTACAATACCAGGCAATAGATAATAGTTTAGAAACAATGAAAGCAACAAAACATCTATTATGATATACCATGATAAACTACCCAGTTGTCCATAAACTTAAGCTTTTACAAAAGAAATAATTTATTCATTTGAATGCTATTCTAATATAGCCAATTGTGGGTCTGAGCTGAACTAACCACAATCACAAATTAGCAAAATTCACAAATTCAAACAAATCCGGAACTTATGTGAAGTGACACAATCCACTTCTAAATCAGGCCGGAAGTGCCAGAAGATTATAAGAAACTTCACCAAACTTAATGCAGCTACTTATGATTTACAATTATAGAGATAAAAGATAAAGTTTATGAGAAAAACAATAAAGAAGAAAAGCAATAGTCTTACCAGGTGAAGTTATTGAATCCCTTCCTTCTGCCACCTCACCACTTTTACCACCATGATTTACCATCAATTCATTATTTTTCAATTTTAAACCAATTATTTTGTACATCAGCAGGTTATTCTCTTCCTCATACTCCTTCAAATGCTGTTTGTTCTTTGACATTTCAGTGTCATTCCAAACAATTTGTTGCTGCAATTGGGCTCATAATTGTCTTCCTTCCTCAGCCTCATGAGTCCTTCTGAAGCTCCTCTTAGAGTCTACCAGCTTTATGATAATTACTTAACATGGGGTAATGATGCTATAGCTATTGTTGATGAAGAAAAAAGATTTTACATGAGATCGAAGTGAGGTCACTAGGGAGGGCAACAAGTTCAAGTTGTATTTGCAACCTTTTTCCTAATGCGGGGGAAGTTAATAATTTAGGATTAAGTAAATGAGGTGCATGATGAGGGTTACAAATCTTGTGATATCAATGATGATAATGATCTCATGTGATGCAGGTAACAGAATCAGAATTATTTTAGGGTTTATTATTTCTTATTTGAAATCCCAGATTTCATTTTTGAATTTTGAGTGTAGGCTTTAACGTTTTGAGGATTTTATGGAATGTAATTGTGACTTGTTGTACATGTAGTTTTTTTAAAAGAGATTTTTTTGGAGTGAGATTTTGTCTTTAAAGCTTGGTGGTGATTCTAAGCATCCCTAAGTGCTGAAGCCTAGGCTTTTGTGATCCGTTCCATTTTCCTCCATTATTTTCTATTTTTTCTTTATTATTTTACTCTCTGCCTACCAGTGCTGCATCACTATGCTTAACAAGGATGTTGATTATACACTTTAGGATTGCCTTGCATTGCCACTTTCCAAAAAAAAAAAAAAAGCTGCATTTCTTCTTTTAGGCATAGAAGTCACTACTTACCAATTTAATACTTTTCAGTATTCGCCTTTTGGATTTATTTTGATTCAACCATGTGCATCATTTTGATTATGGCTATCAAATATCATAGTTCTGTATGTTTTGTAACGCTCGCTCACAGAAAAAAATTACCTTTTTTGAGGATTAGTGATCACTTGATAGTTGTGTTGTCCCTTAATCACTGTTTTCAAATATGCTGCATTATTCTTGAAAAAAAAAACTCCAATCAGGCATACACTTGTAACTAGTCTCTAGGAGACCCTTGCACTTACGTGTGTCTAAGAGGGGGGTTGGGCTTTGAATCCAGTTTGATCAACCCATAGGGTAGGGGTTTGGAAGGTGATATCCAAACAATGTGGGAAACTTTTTCTAGGTATATGATTTTCTGTTGGTGATGGAAGAAGATTGAATTTTTGGTATGATGTATGGTGTGCATTGTTATTCAACTCTAGTTAGACTGGCACAAGACAGGGAGTTGGGAGAATCAATGTCTTTTTTTGAGCTGCTTAGTCAGTTAGAATACATGTTGGTATGACAAATAGGGTATGGTGGAAAATAAACAGCAATGATCCTTTACTGTTTGGTCCTATTATGAGGCGTTAAGAGGGATTCTAGAGTATATTTTCCTTGGAAAGCTATCTGGAATGTGAGGGCATCGTCAAAGGTCTCTTTCTTCATTTGGACTGAGGCCTTGGGGATAATATTACCAGTAATTTATCTTCTAAAATGGAAGATAGTACTTGTGCAGTGTTGCATGTGCAAGCGTAATGGTGAGAATGTGGATCATTTGTTAATTTATTGTCCACTTGATATGGAGTTGTGATCTTTTGTTTTTGTGGTGTTTAGTGTGAGATGGGTGATGCCAAGAATGGTGTATGGCTTTGCTTCAACGTTGGGGAGAAAATCAACTTTATTCCGGTAAAAGATATGGAAGGCATGTCATGGTGTATTTTATAGAATGTCAGGAAGGAAAAGAAAATGATAACATTTGAAGACTGGGAGCTTTCTGTGGAGAGATTCAAATATGCATTTATTAGTTCTTTATTTTCTTGGTGTCACTAGATGAAGCTAGTCCATCAAATGTTTGTGATTTCTTGGATTCATTTTATTGCTGAACTTTTACAGGAGCAGTCGAGTAATAAACTGTATTCTTGAACTGCCGTCCTTATCTTTATATAATTTTGTTATATATGTGCGAGCGTGTGTTATACACTAAAATATATTAAGATAAGTTGCTAGTTGACTTATATTGTTGTTGCTAGTTTCCAAATGATATTTTGATGGTTTGCAGGATCTTTTGTTGAATATTGATCTGAACAGTTCCTCTGAGTGGACGGGAAATTGGTCTCAAGTATGCCCTACCTGCAAGGTTTACTCAATGGACCTTTTCTTTTCCAAATTTTGGCTGTGAAATTATTTTAAATGCATCTAATGCTTGAGAGGATGTCTGAACATGTCAGTATGTTTTTTAAATTAGTTCTTTTCAGAACATAATGCCTGTTCGATCTAAGCACTGCCCCACATGTAAGCGATGCGTGGAACAGTTTGACCATCACTGCCCATGGATATGTAATTGTTTGGGGAAGGTGAGAAGTTGTACTTTCAACCAGTTAATTTCACAGGGGTAACGACATTGCTGGTACAATTTTATCTAATGAGTAATTACCACTAAGCAGGAGTGCCGTGACGTCATTTTTAATACTTCTGTGCTATCTATTACTTTTGGTTGTTGTCTCAAAATTTCTTCTTTGTGTCCTCTTTACTTCATTTATTCCTCTATTCAGTGAATAATGCTAATAAAGAAAGATGGTACATGTGATTTTTCCATTTGAAGCATTACTTTTTCTTCTTTTATCTCATTTTTCCTGACAGCGTATATCATTGTGATGATACATCTTGCAGAGTAACAAAAGGGATTTCTTTGTTTTTCTCTGCTTTGCTTTTTTGGCATCGTTCCTTAGTGCTGCTGTTGCAATTCAAAGTATGTTTTAACATTTGCAGTTTTCTATACATTTTGATAATGTGTATCTTTTTCATTTTGGACTCGATTAAAATCATCTTTTTGACAAACAAAACAGGGATTTGGACTGCAATACCACTCTTGCCTACTGAAGAAACATAAATTCATTATGTGGTAGTTCAACATCCTGGTGTTGTTGCATTTTTGCTCCTGGACATGATAATTTTGCTTGCTGCTACCATTTTAACTACCTCACAGGCTTCCCAGGTGATTGACTAAACCATCACCTAGACATCATTTTGGCATAAAAGTTTTTTTGCCTCTAGCAAACACACACATTTGTGTCTATATGTATGTATCCAGTAAGTTCTGTGCATGCATCTAATAAGTTCTAGCTCAAATTGCACCTCATCCCCTTGAATGATAAATGATTTCGTGTTATTTGGGGCCATGGCAAGATTGATCAACTAACTTGTCTAGATTGGGAGTCTAATTAGTTGATTGGTGTGCTTTTGAATTGCTGGATCTGTTTCAATCCACTTGGTCTTTTATCAGTTATTTATGCTTAATCTACTTGGATAATATAGCATACTCTTTGATCCAACTGTTGCCATCAAGGAACCTGTATTGCTAAAGCAGATGGCAATAGACAAGAAGTATTGAGGCATGGTAGGCGGAACAAATATTTTCTGTAGTGGAAGGAATTATCTTGAATTTGTCCTGTATCAAACATCATTTTGTTTGTGATTATTACAAGTTTGTAATGGTGGTTGACTACCAGGTGCTGATTACGTAGCTTATAGAAAAACGATGAATCAAAAGAATTTGATGAATTGTGGGTGATCATTTTTTGAACCAGATGCAGTGTGGTTAAGGTGAGGGCAACTATGCCACAAACTACACGTTATTATACTTGTTACAGTTTGCAGTTCTGGTGTATGACTGTTGTACCCACCAGGAATAAAAACTAGAAAGTTCAAATCATAGGGAGGTATAATTCATGCATAAATTTATTTTGATATAAATATACAGGTAAGCTTGATTTTAATATAATTCAGTGGGTAAGGTGCTAATGAGATTTGCCAATGAGTGTTAAAGTAGCACTTCCTTCTCCCATTTGGGTTATGCGGAACTACTATTTTATTTATTTTTCATTTTTTAAGATTCTAAACAGATATCCTTTTAACTCTCAAAAGTTTCACCTTCAAGTAGTAGTGAATGGTTAACGTGTACACATTCGTTGGTACCATATGATGTTTTCAGTTACTATCTTTGGAAGTCCCTAAGTAGTAGTTAATTAACATGTGTTCATGTTTATGATGCAGATAGCTCGAAATATCACAACAAATGAATTAGCAAACGCTATTTGTTATGGGTATCTTCATGGTCCAGATGGGCGGTTTCATAATCCATACAACCATGGGTGGCAAAAGAACTGTGCAGATTTTTTATTCATGGCTATACAAATGATGAAGAAATTGCTTGGCCTCCATTGCAGCAGGTTGTTAGGTGGAGCTGTTGCAATGATGTGCAGATTTACAGCTAAGCTTGGCATCATGTTTTCTCCCTTGGTTACAGATGATGCTGGGCACCCTTTGCTATGGCTGCATAGATGTTTCATCATAAGGACCGCAATAGTTATATGTTGTTTACTTAAAGAGTCCAATTCGTAGCTTTCCATATGTAGAGTTGAATGAATTCCATTACAAAAGAAATGAAAAAAAAAACTTTCAATTCTGTGGTTCTATCTCCTATATCAAATTCCAATACTGTTTCCACCGAACCTGTTTGTACCAGTTCATTAATGATGGGAAAATGAAAAGATGGGCATAATCAACATGCTCAACCGCAGTAGCTCATGCAAACTTTCCATCTATTTTGTACTAAAAGAACTACGTTTTCTATTTTACAAAACACCCACATCAGTCTATCTATTCTACACATCTATTCAATAAAATATTCATTCTTTTATAATTTTTTATTATTTCCTCACTCATTATCCCTCTCTCTCACATACCCAACACTATCAAAAAATACTAAAATATTAAATGCACGAGTTATAGTAACCATGCATATATGCACGGTTACTGTAGTATTTGTGTATTTATGCACAATTTTATACCCACTGATGTGGGGTTTTTTGCTCAAAATGTGTAAAATGGACTACTTTTTGTATTTTGCAAGATTTTGCCTGAGTTGATGTGGTTGTTATGGATATTTAGAAACAGTGAATTAATCCATCCTACTTTGACGAGTTGAAGTTATAGCGGCACAACACATTCGCTCCTTTCATGTTGAGATGGTAGGTGTATTTGTTCTTACGCTTCTGCCAACCATGCTTGTGTGTTTTTTTATACCTGTTGTAGTGGTACAAAGCCAACGCAGGAGGTTTGTGGATGTGTGAAGAACCTAAATAAATGACTTATATTGGTGAAACTTTGTAAGGATTGTTTGCAGCAAACTTCAATAGAGGGGAGAGGAATTTGCATTGATATTCATTATTATTATGGTTACAGTGTACGTTTGAAATATCATTTGTGACCAGAGTCTTGTAGCTCAGTTAATTAGTACCTCCGGGTGTTTTCAATAGAGACATTCGTGATTCAAATTCCTCCCTTATGCCAATTATTGAATTATCAAAATCAGTTGGCATTGGGCACAGTAACGTCATGGAGATCAAGAAATAAATATTTGATTCATATCGATCAACATGGCAATTGGCAAGATGTTGGCCATTGGCCCCAGTAACTCACAAGATTGCTACTTTGAACCCTGGTGGCCAACCATGTGCCTGGCACTTAGCTCTCAAACTCAAACATGAATTGTCTTCCATCTTTTGCTAAATAATCCACATAAGTCATAACACATCTATTTAATATCCCAAAATAAAATGGAATGACATTGACGGATATTTCAATTTTTGTTGAAAATCTTGGTGGTGTTCTTTGTAAATTGCAATGCCACAAAATTGAAAATAAAACTATTTTAGCATGGCAAGGTTTTAGAAATTCTTCCTGTACCAAAAACAATTTTGCCCTCGTCAGGAACTTCATGTTCTAAAGAAGGCTAGAGCTAGTTTGATATCAATATTACAATCTTGGGTTCATGAGGAAGCTCTATGAACATCAGAAAGAGGAATCTCTCCACAATCTGTCTCCACAGTAGCTGCCGGCATCTACTTTTGTAAGCCTCTTTGCATCCTGGGCTCATACAAAAATCACTTCTTACATACAAAAATCACTTCTTACAGGTTGTTATGGAATCCACTCATGAGGTTTGTCAGCGATCCTAATAATGAAGATCTCTCTCAACTTATTCACAATTATAAGATCATCAAGAGCCTTGTAGTTGTAGCTCAACTAGTTGACACCTTCTTTTGTACTAACGAAGACATCCAAGATTCATATGAATCACATCTCCCACCCCCTAAGGACTATTGGTGATGCGTCTGATCTAATTGTTTGCTTTTTGATAGCAGTTGAGCTGATTGAGCCTCTAAACAAGAGGAGAAATTCTATAAAATTTTAAAACACAGATACTAACGTAGAGGCCTAAAAGAAGATTATTTAGATGTTATGTAATAATCTAACATACTATCATTTTAGACAAACTTTATGAAGTTGAGGCTCCTGTTCTAAGAGAGGTTAGTTCTTCATCATTAGGAAAAAAAATCACATTAAAAATTGTAGCACTTTTATATATGGTTGGGTCATAATCCGGATCAAACATAACTAGACCTCCACAAAACCCAACAAAATTTTGGTATGTTCTCTTGTAAATCTACTTGAGAGACTAATAGAATGAAATTACCTGAGGTGGACTAGTGGAAATTGGCTTGGAAACATTCCAAAACACTTTGTTGGCTTGCCTAGGGGAATAGACTGTCTACAAGGGATAAGTTGATTCAATGGGGTTATCAAGGGAATACTTTACGTGTTTTCCGCAGAAGGAAGTATGAGATCAAGGGCTACATTTTCTTTGATTGCTCCATATCCAGAAGGATTTGGCATCAAATCAAGGTTTAGAGTTTGATGGATGACTCTGATTATGACTGGGGTTAGGTGCTTCAATGGAGTAATGGTGCTTGAAGAATAAAAGCTTTAAAGTGCTGTCAGCAGGCTTGTCTTAGCTGCTGCAGCGTACCACATCTGGTTACAGAGAAACACTACACATTTTTAGGAGCAACATTAAATTTAGAGTTAGGTTCCGCATGAAAGTGAAGAATTCTATGATCAACAGGGTGATCTGTTGCAATTGGAGGGTTAGCTTTTCTGTGTTTAATAGAAGATGGAAGCAGGAATGCTGCTTCTAGTTTCTAGTTTCATTGTTGTAGTCTAGCTGCTGTTTAGCGTAGGTTTTTTTTTTTTTTTTTTTTAATTTTTTATGACTTGTTAGTAACCTTGGCTGCTTTGTGTAGTGTTTGTACTAGGCTTTCTTTTATTGTGCAGATCTTTTGGGCTAGAGCTGTAGAATTTCCGTACTTCTTTGCTTTTAACAAAATCTCACATTTATATAAAACTGAAAATTTGAGGTTGCCTGAAACATTGATGGGAATACTGAATGTGAGAGGGTGATAAGAATTTCTTTGATTTAGGGGAGAACTGTTTTGGTGAGTATTCACCATATGCACAGCGCTGCTTTGGGATATATAATCTTCACCCCGTCAGGAATCTTAAAATCAATAATTTCATTTTATTTGATGAATAATAAAGGTATATCATTCGGTAACTTGAAGAGACAAGAAAACATGCTAAAAGTTCAGTATAAACTCGTCGGAGTATTTTGATTAAATGATCTGGGAAATATACATTTCAATTCTTTTACAGCACTCTAAAGAGAGACACAAGACTTTGCTCCAAATTATCCTACCAGAAGCTAATTTCACTTGGGAGTAAAAGTTATTTTCTTCAATTACACTCAGAAATACACATCATTTCAATCCTGCTCTATGCATCCATGCGGAATGCATCTAAAGCCTTCACCTCTAAGCATTTACTCAAAAGGCCCTGTTGATTTCCGTGAAAGAGACTCCATGGATGATGAAGTTCTCTATGTCAAGCTCCTGCCACAATATAGAACAATTAGACTGACAAAACTAACCAAAAAAACAAAGAAAAGAGGGTGAAGCGGAATAAATTACCTGGATTTCTAAATAGTAAATGCAAGCCATGTAAAGGTAATTCTTGATAAATAATGAAAAAGAAGACCTTGGAAGCAAGAACAATCAGACAAGAAGGAAGAATTAAAGGGAAAAAAAAAGATGGTCTTATTCCATTTTGGAGTTTAAGAATAATTTCTCTGGACTTTTTGGATTTATATTTTTATCTTTTGTTTATTCCTCAACACTTGTCGGATCTTGAGGCAGGATTAAAGCATTCAAATCAGTAATAAATTCAGCTTACCTTGTAGTTGCCAAAGAAGGTACCCTTGATAGTCCTCTCATTCAAGATATTCATTGGGTGGATTTTAAATGCATCATCTTTGTTTGGGACACCAACAAGTACAGCAACACCCCATCCCTGCAAGAAAACATACCATATGACAGATTTTAGAAGAATGGATTTGAGATAAATTCTATTTATTACATGAACAGGAGCTCGTGGGAAATTACATCATGAACACATTCAAATGCAGAACTCATGGCATTTATACTTCCAGTGCACTCGATACTTCGATCAACTCCACCATTGGTCATTTCAGCAAGCACTTGAAGAAGTCAAAGAAAGTTAGAAAAGCCGTGAAAGTTGTTTGCACCTTCACCAAGGAAATTTTTTCTAGCATTTTAAAGCAAACCAACCTCAAGAACAGGATCTTTTGTTGAATATTGATCTGAACGGTTCCTCTGAGAGGATGGGAAATTGGTCTCAACTATGCCCTACCTGCAAGGTTTACTCAATGGACCTTTTCTTTTCCAAATTTTGACTCAGAAATTAATTTAAATGCATTTAATGCTTGAGAGGATGTCTGCACATATCATTTTTCCTGACAGCTTATATTATTTGTTATGATACATCTTGTGGAGGAACAAAAGGGATTCCTTTGTTTTTCACTTTAAAACAAGATAACAATACAACTTAAATGAAATATTCAAGATAACAATATTAGTTCTTATACATAATAGTTTGTTTAATAGTGCCACATATCGCACATTGTACATAAACATGAACACAAACAGGAAACATTGTAAACAAACTTGTACATTTAAATTACTCGAGCCTCTTATATTTAGTGGTTTGAACCACAGAGTCCTCAATCTTCTCCAATGGAGTTCCCGCTTTTTCAGGGATCAAAAAGATCACAAGAAATAAAACTATAACTGAGACTCCAGCGTAGATAAAAAACATGCTTGGACCTATTTTGTTCACTGTGAAATCCGTGTTCCTGCTGGTGAATAAGGTGCCTAGCCAGCTACTGAACGAACCCATTCCCGAAGCCATTCCCCGGTAGCTGTAGGGAACTATTTCCACGGTCAGAAGTATTGGAATGCTCCCAATTCCAGCAGAATAAGCCATGAGGTATACGCTGACAGCTCCAAAGCAAAATTTAGCCAAGCTTTGGTTTTCAGTTCTTCCCAAAGAAAAACCAAGAACAAGTTGATCACAAATCAAAATCGACAGAGTGGCTATCAGTAACTTTCTTCTTCCAAGAAAGTCAACACTCAATATGACACAGAGAGAGCTAAGGAGATCAAGAAATTTAGGAAGAAGGGATTTAACAGGTTTTGATAAACCGGCTTTGTCTGAAAGCTTAGGCGAAATCTGTAACAGGTATGTGAGACCCAGAAAGTGTTGCAAAAGTTGCAATACAGCTGCACCCACCAATAACCACAGTTGCCTCCGTCTCATTAACGTTTTAATTTTTTTCAAAAAACTGTTCTGAGTAGGCACCTCCTCTGCTTCCTCTTTTTTACAGTCTTCAACTGATGATTGAAAGATTTCATCCATTTCTTTTTGTACCTCCTCTGCAGGCAATGTCCTTTTAAGGAATTTCTCCACCTCTCCTTTTTTTCCCTGTTAAAAATAAATTTTGAAAAGTAATAAGTCAAAAGGTGTAATTCATTAAGCCTATCAAATAGTTGTACCCTAAGGCAGTGAAACTTGAGCAAAAAATTTTAGGAACACCAAAATATACCTGCTTTGCTAGTGTGTAAGGTGATTCATTTACAAAACTCATACAAATGAGCTGAATTAATGTTGGAACTGCAGCTAGCCCAATCGTCCACCTCCAGCTGAAGTTAACCTAAAAGCACAAAAATTTAGAATGAAGCACAAAATAGAACAAAAGAATGAATGAACATAAAAAGGGAAAAAAAATTACCTTTTTGGAAAGCAATAAAATGAGGTAAGGAGCCCACTGTCCAGTTGTGCTTGCCATACCATTAAAACAAACCATTGCACCTCGAATGCTTTTTGGGGCTGACTCTGATAGCAGCAGCGGTGCTGCTGCTGACCCCAAGCCCAAGCCAGCACCGACGAATGCCCATGACCCGACCAGTGTCCAATTTGTTTTTGAAAAGGCCATCCCCACCAACCCCCCTAAAACAAAAGCATCAGAGACAATTACCACTTTTTTTCTCCCCAAACGGTGAAGTAGCAAGGATGCAAGGCCAGCACCAATAATGGGGGACACAAGAGAAGACCATAGCAATTGATCTTCGCCATATTGCTTAGCCAATTCAGTCAAAACCTCGTTGAAGACTCCTATAAAAAAAATTTTATTAGTAATTTTTTTTCCTTCACAAAAAAAAAAAGGAGGGGCGGGATTTGCATGTAAAGGAAGAACTTTAAGTTGGGAATATATTCTTTTCTTTTTTTCTTCATAAAATGGTCCATTTTCAATAAAATTATTCATAATTAAAAAAGAGGGGGAGGGTTTGAAGTTACCTATTACAAATGAGTTGGCAAAAAAACTCAAGTTGCCTGCAAAGGCAATAAGTAAATTGAAAGGTTTGCTCCAGACTAACTTTATATTCATGATAAAACCGGTCTCGTTCTTTGAACTTGGGTGCATAATTTCGTTTTCTACACAAATAAATACAGCATCAAATTATTTATTTTTTTTTTTAAATTGAGCTTTAGAAAGCAATGACAAGCAGTGTAAATAAGTATAAGCAATGAGTTTTAAATGTGAGTAATTGATAAAGCATCAATTTTGAATCAATGCGCATAAACAACAATATCACAATTAATTATGGAAAGCTAACCGTGATCATAAACGTCAATCAAAACGGGCACCTCCTCCAGCTCCTCCGCAATTTCATCGTTTCCTTCAGCTTTAACCTCCTCTTCAACGGCCCCTTCATCCTCAACTTCCTGAATTTCAAGGCCTCCTTCTTTTTCAACTCCCACTTCATCCTCCTGTTCATCACCACCTTCTTCAACCCCGTCCTCATGGTCTCCCTCTTCAACCTCCTGTCCATCACCACCTTCTTCGACAACACCGTCCTCACGGTCGCCTTCTTCAATTTCCTGCTCATCACCACCTTCTTCATCAAGCCCATCCTCATGGTCTCCCTCTTCAACCTCCTGCACACCACCACCTTCTTCGACAACACCGTCCTCACGGTCGCCTTCTTCAATTTCCTGCTCATCACCACCTTCTTCTTCGTCTTTGGAGGTTCGCGCGGGATCCATTGGGAGGCAGCGGTGGTTGAGAGAGACACATCTTTCTCTAAATTGTATAGAGAGAGAGAGAGAGCCGGAGCCTGGGGCCGAGCGTGTTCTGCGTAACAAACCTCAAGAGAGAGAGAGAGAGAGAGAGAGGAGCTGTTATGTTATATTATGCTAACAAACAACAAACATCGAGAGAGACCAGAGATGTGTAGTGTCCGTTAGGTTTTTGCTTTTGAAAAAAATTTGAAAAAAACAAAAAAGCCGGTAAAAGAGAAGAAGTGAGTTTTAAAAAGTAAGGTGAATTGCAAATTGTAACTAAATTTAGGGGGTTTAAATTTTATATCTTATCGTTTAAAAATTTAAATTTTAAAATTTAAAGTTAAGGAGTTCTTGAATCTTATGCTTTATAATTTTGAAACTTTAAAGATATAAAATTTAAACACTTCTAAATTTTAGAAAGTAAAATTTAATAATCCTTAAAATATAAGAAATAAAATTTAAATTCTAAAATATTAAGGTGTAAAAGTCAAACACCTTTAACCATCGAGGATTAAAATTTAAATTTTAAAATTTTAAGGAGTAAAATTTAATACTCTTAAATTTTAGGGATGTAATTTACGTTTTACTCTAAAAATTAAAAATTTAAAGGTAAAAAAGAAATTTTTTTTTTTCAATTTTTGTATTTTATTATTTACTATCAATTTAAAGCTAAACCCAAATATTGTATTATATTCCATGTTTTTTTCGGAGAGGCAAAAACAATTCACAGTCCCTGTGAAAAGTTAGGGTTTTTACTTGCTCCCTCTAAACATACCAGTCTCCTTCTCCTTCTCTGTCTTTTTATTTAATTAAGCAAAAGCTGTATTATTACAAAGGGGTTCGTGAACTCGCTCAGCTTCTTCAAGATTCAAAAAATTTCTTTTTTGAAGTTTAATTCACATTTGTGCTTTAATGGTGGTATGTGTGTTTTTTTTTTTTTGGGTGAGATATACGGTCTGTGTTCTTAGTTCTTACTATGAAATGCTATATGTGGTCGGCAATGTGTAGTATTATAAAAGTGAAAATAATGGACTAAATGCAAAATGGGCTTGTACTAATACTTATCTTGAGGGAGAAAAAGAGGACCTTTTTCTTGTTTTTATTTTTGGGTAGCATTGCATCTTAGTAGCTACTCTGCAGTACTTCAGCTTCTGTAACAATTTGTAACAAGGTTGGTTAAGATGATAAGTTAGGGGACTAATTAGTTATTTCGAAGCCTAGTTAGTTATAAAAGAGCCTATCAAATGCTATGAGCATATAGCATTGCAGTTAGCCAATGTCTCCGTTATGATGGCGACCTTGCCAGCAATCAATTGTTGTTCCTCATTGTTTGATGTGGTGTATTTGGAAGGAAAGAAATAGTAGGTGTTTTGAAGACAATAAGTGTTCTATACTTGATCTCAAGCTTCTATTTTTCAGAACCTTATTGGACTGGTTCTCAGTGTAGAGAAACCAACTTTTTCCTTCAATTTTGGATTTACTTGATTTATGTAATTTTTGTATTTGATATGTACGCCCTATATAAAGCATTGCAGTTAGCCAATGGCATGCATCCTTGTGTAACTATAAATAGACAAGGTAGTGCATATTGTAGTCATCTTTTATAATTACTTGTAAAAAAAATAGTATAGTCATCTTTTAAAATCAACAAGAAAGCATAACTGAGAGGCATTTTCCAAGATTTTGTCTCTTGTCTCTTGAAGAGTTGAAACAACCCCAGCCTACTCTAAGAGACTTAGCCTTGCCCATCTTTCCAAGTCCTAAGCTCATTCTTTCTATCAATTTGGTACTGCATTTTGGTGCTATCCTCTGCCATCCTATGAAACTGGAAATTTAGAGGACCCTTTAACAGTTTTTACTAGTCTGAAGCAGTTTGATTTGTCAAATGTGCTAAATTCTTCCGCCATTACCCGAAAACATCTCTACTGTAGCTAATCTCACTCAACATTATGGCTGAAGATTCTATGGACAGGTGTTTCTATTAGTGATCTTTATAGTGAAGAAGTTAAAGCTTCTGTTACATTCTACTTAATTTGACAATCTTTCCATGTGTTTTTAGAACAACAAAATGAACTACTATATGAAGAAGCACATTGTGTTTATTAATGCTTCTCAAGCATTTTGACATAATTACTCGTCATTGTTTTTGAGTTTTCTGCAAACAAAGTTGTCTTATTAACTTTCTGGTTTTCTTTTTCTTTCGGGCTTGAAGTGCCCTCTTGTCTTTATTCAAATCTTGAATTGGAAACAGGATTTTGCCAAAGTTTTGTAGGTTAATGTTAAGATCCCAGCTGATCTCACAAGTCTTAGGGGTTGAATGGGTGAATGAAGAGGATTAAAGGAAATGTGTGTAGGTTACTTCGAGGGAACCTGGGCCTCCATGAGAAGAGTAGGGGTTATAGGGAGAAACTGAATATTCATCTTATTTCTTGATTTTTCATTTCAATGCTACTATTCTCTTTAATGCCACAAAATGCTCTCAGATATTGTTCCAGGCCTTTATTCACAATCTGAGTTTGACCATGAGGTTGAGCATGGTAAGCTGTAGACATGGCCAACTCCACACCCTGCAACTGAAACAGCTCAGAACAGAATTTGGAAGTAAAAGCAACATCTCGATCCCTAACCAAAGTGACAGGTAAGCCATGTAACTTAAACGCTTGCTGAAGGTACACTGCAGCAACCCTGGCCAGCTGTATAAGGATGAGCTAGTGGCATAAAATGAGCATATTTAGTGAACCGGTCTACAACCACCAAAATGACTTCATACCCTTGTGACTTAGGCAACCCTCTAATAAAATCTAAATTGACATCAGACCAAGGTCTATTAGGAATGGCCAAAGGTTGTAGCAGACCAGTAGGTGCACTGGTTTTAGTTTTAATCCATTGACAGACATCTCACTCTCTAATATACTGCTTAATATCAGATTTCATACCCTTCCAATCGAACTCTCTTTTGGCCCTATGAAGAGACTTGAGAAAACCTGAATGGACAGCCAAAGGAGTAGCATGGACATGGTGGAGTATCAGAGGCTCGAGAGAGGAATAAGAGCCCAGATAGAATTTACCCTTAAACAAAAGAAGACCATTCTGCGTAGAAAACCCTGTAGTAGTGGCAGTACCAGATTGCACGGCCTGGATGAGACTGAAGCTCAGGGTCTTGTTGATAGCTGTCTGTAAGAATGTCAATCCAGGTCTTAACAGTTTATAAGAGATGCATCATATTTGTTGTGTTACTGATTCATAGTTGGCACATTACCATAAGTTTTATTTCTAAATACCAAAATTTCCATGCAGATCAAGGAGAAAAAAGAATGTGAAAACTCAAAATCTGCGGCTACAGGTACTTTTACACCATTTGATTGAGGTTCTGCCTGGGCACACATGTTTTCCATTTGTCTTTTATTTTTTATTTTATATATATATATATATATATATATATTTAGTTAAGTCCTGTCTGATGTTCTTGGTTGATGCATGATGGAAGCCATAATGGGCTGTGAATTCAGCACTAAATTAGATCTCTTGATGATATCTCGGAGGATTCTTGAATAAGGATTGATGTTAAGGGTTTAGGTAAAGGAAAGATTGAATCTTGAATATGTTGATGATTGCTGTTTGGTTTTAAAACTATGAATAAAAAATGAAATAAGATATACATAAAACACTAGGCAATCACACTTAAGTAGGGGAAGGCAATCACACTCTGAAAGGTTAAATTTAAAATAAGCTGTTGGAATTTTAGTAAAATCAATTGCACTACTAATTTTATGGACTACAATAAAGCCTTTATGTAGGCTATTGTTAAATCCTTTTACCAGGACTCCCTAGGATTACTAAATACAAACAAGACAGAGCTTGGAGGCGCCGGACTCGTTGCGATGACTACACGTGGCAAAAGTGGAAAGCTAGCACTATTCAGTGCACTGGAACACCGTACCCAAGCCATCTCCACAAACAAAAAGTACTTTAGAACTTTTTAACCAAAAAGGAAAATGACTCTAAACATAAAATAAGACTCATGTGCATTTAGGGCAGCCCATTCTAGAAAATAAATGAATAAACAGCCCCTATTTTAGTAAAAACTTATTAAAACTAAACCACCAACTTTTGTTTTTAATCTTCTTTTAGGGCAAAACGTAGGTACAGTTCCTTAGGTGAAGTACATTAAGTTCCCCAATTAAAATTAGAACACAAAGCTACATTGGATTTAATTGTTCATGGAGAAGAAAGCATTGTTTGTGCTTCGTTGGTAATGCTACCACATGTTTGAATTTAACTGGGGAACCTAATGTCTAGCACCTAAGAAATTATATCTAAGTTTTACCTTTGTTAATGATTGCAACAAAGACATTGCATGGAAGATTTGCATCAAAGTGTTTAGCTTGCAAAGACATTAAAGCAACTTTCTATTTTTATCCTTAAGCCAGGTCCCTTGACTTGCTATCCCTTCACTTGTTTCCGTAATGTCTCTTTTACAATAATTATTAAATCTTTGTGTATATAATCTTGTTTTTACTTGAACTTTCTTTTCTGTTGTGACACTAGGAGACCATGGGTGTCTTGGCTCAAATGGAAAAGATACAGGGCTTGCCTAGGATTGTTAAAGCCTTCTTCCTCCATACCTTGTTAGATTGGAATGTTTCTTTTCACCCTTCTTGATGCAAATTGGTCAAGGGAGAAGAAAATATTTTAATATTTTATGTTGTTTTCTCTTTTCTAGTGAAATTAGGATTTATTTGCTTTTACAAGTTCAATTAAAATCCTTTTCCTAGTTGAATTAGGATTTTAATTGTTTTTTCTTTTCTTAGTTAAATTGTTTTTTCTTTCTCTTTCTCAAGTAAAAGTGGTTTATTATTTCTTTTCCTAGAAGGAGTGGGAGAAATTATATTCCTATAAATACTCTTTATAGAGAGGTAATTATTATGATGCATTGATTAATAAAAGTATGTTAGAGAGGCTTTCTCTATTATTTTGCCTACCAGCCTAGTGTTCTTGTAGAACTTAGGTTTCGTGGAAGAGTTGTAGTAATTTTTTTTTACCGATTCTGCTTCTACACGCCTACGCTGCATCACTTCTCCTTGTTTTACTCTTTCAGATTTGGTTGAGCATTGTAGTTTGAGAGCTGTTTGTAATTCTCTTTCAGATGCGGTCTATGGTGTTTACTTTGTTTGGCATTCACTAGTCTATGGTGGAGCTGTTGGCTTGTTGGCAAATAAAGTTTGGGAGGCATCAGTTTGCTGCTATTTGGATGGCTGTGCCCCATTGTTTGATGTGGTGCATTTGGCGGGCAAGGAGTAATCAGCATTTTGAGGATTTAGAGAGATCAGTTTCAGATCTTAAACTCTTCTTTCTTAAGACTCTTCGAGATTGGGTTGTAGTGTTAGGCTTTCAGCCTTTCATTCTTTTTCTTCAGTCCATGGTTTCATAGACTTTTGTACTTTATGCACTTGATTTGTTTTTGTCCTTGATGTATACTTCCTGTATACTCAGGTGGCACCCTTATTCTTTTTATTATATTTTTGTCACTTATCAAAAAAAGAAAGAAAGAAAGATGCAGGCATTGTAAAGTCCTCTGACAGACGGTTAGAAACGTGTATATTGTAGAAGCTTCTATAACAAAATGACGGTGCTTTTTTTCCCCTAACCAAGCCATCATTGATAGTGCTACGTGTTGTTGTCTATGTGCTTTTACTTTCTTTTTTCCCTGATCCTTCCTTTCTCTCTCTCACCTCTCTCTCTGTGTGCGCGTGCTTTTCTTTCTTCTTTAATCTTTGAGTCAGGTCAAGGAACAACCGAACAAGTGAAGGGAAAAAGGCTTTATACCACTGTAATTACTGCAACAAAGACATTACAGGGAAGGTCCGTATCAAGTGTTTCGTGTGCCCTGATTTTGTGTTTTTCTGTTGGAGCTGAGGTGACACCGCATCAGGGCAATCACCCATACGGGGTTGTGGTTAGTAATACTGTTAATAAATATTTTTTCCTGTGGATACCGTGCAGATTTTTAGAGTTTTTAATTGTGTTAATTTATCTATAGACCCTGCTCTTCATGTCTTTATAATGTAAATATAACTTTGTGCCTGTTTCAGCATGATATGCTACTGCTGATAATAGAGTGTGGGGAAAAGAATGTAAATTCATTGAATGTTCTTTTACTGGTGTGTTTTCACTTCAACAGGACAATTTATCCTTCCCTCTTATTTGCCCTGATTGGAATGCAGATGATGAAAGGCTGCTTCTGGAGGTACTTTCAATCTCGTTTTTAATCCGTGCAATGGAGTTGACTGATCCTAATTATTTTTTTCAGCACTATATTTGGTACCTGGCCTGGAGGAGTCTATTTTGACTTTTGTATTATTATAATTTTTATTTCAGGGTATTGAAATGTATGGCATGGGTAAGTGGCAAGAAGTTGCTGAGCATTTGGGGACTAAGAGTAAAGAACAATGTATAGATCGCTCTACCAATAAACATATGAACTCCCCATACTTCCCTCTTCCAGTATGGCATCTTGAACAAAATCAATAACTATCCTCTGAATTGTAGCCTTTTTAGAGAGTAAATAAGCTATGGAGCCTATTCTTTTTGTAGAACATGTCTCATGTTGTTGGAAAAAATAGAATGGAGCTTCTTGCTATGGCTAAAGGACATAGTGAGGACGAGAAAGGTGTGCAATAATGTTACAATAACTCTTTAGGAGGTTATCAGAATTTATGCAGCAGTCACACAAAAAATATTATTCTCATATTCTGAGTTCTAATAGGATAGATACTGATAATGCTCTGACCAATAAAGTTCATAGCCCTAGGCCACACTTTGGTATAGAAATGTGCCTTGTTATAAAAGAAAATTGTAACCAAAGACATGAGAGGTTTTTCTTGACTTAATTTTTTTCTTTGGTGGTGGGAGAGGGAGGTGGGGGATTGTTCCTGGTTCGAAATATATATCTTCTGCTAAAGTAAACATCTACTGAATTAGGAGGCAATACGTGGTTGTTAATGAATGAATTCCATTTATTTTGAATTATTATTGATTAGTGGGGCTCTGTAATTCATTTGTTGATGAACAATTTCTGGTGACTATCACAAAAATTGAAGGAAGAATCTCCTTTTTCTCCTTCAAGAGTCGAGAATGGCAATCAGCCTATCAGTCACTATCATGGATGCATTATACAATTTAGCTGAGATAACTTCTCATGTTTTTATTTTTTATCAAATTAATCAGAGTTGAAGAGTCACATAATGGAGGTTCCTCTTGCTGCTTACTGTCAAGCTTAAACGCTGGTGAGGCGAATATTCTCGACTTGCTACATATGATTTATTTAATTATTAATTCAGTTAAATCATGATGTCTGATTCTTTGCCTTGTTTTTTTATGCTTCAGATGTGGAATCTGTGGTCCGTTCTAAAGCTCAAGTTCAGCTGCTACAGCTGCTAAAAAGAATGCATTTAACATGACCCAAGTTAAGGATGGTCCTGGTGTCATTACAGTGGAAGGTGAGACACATTTTATCTTCAGATTTCAAATGGTTGATGGTAGTTATCTTTTTTTTTTTTTTTTTTTTTTTTTTTTTTTTTTTTTATTGTTCTTGTTTTCCTTTTTGTTAATATATATTTTCTACTAATCCGGGAGTGAACCTCTTTAAAATTGGGAAAATTTTTGCCAATTTTGGGCACCAAAGACCTGTAATTTACGTTGCTTCCAATCCTGTGTTCCATGAGCAAACCAAGCATATTGAAGTAGATTGTCATGTTACTCGGGAGAGAGTAGAAGATGGTGTAATTGCTACTCCATATGTTTCTACAAGAGTCTAGATTGCTTGTAGGTTTACTAAAGCTTTATGTAAGATTCGTTTGGGTTTATTATGTAACAAGCTAGGATTGTATGATATATACTCTCTAGCTTGAGGGGGAGTGTTATGAGTAATAGGGGCAAAACAGTAATATCATGTACTTTATATATAAATAATATTTTATGTGTTAGTGTTGACTTATCAAATCCTAAAACACTTTCACCGTAAACAACAATAGGTAAGTGCCATCTGTCCAACCTCCCAACTTAGTGATTCTTTCCTTGATACTTTTACTGTTATGATTGTAATGATCCATTAATGTTGAACTAAGAGGAATTGTTTTGTCACCACAGATGTGTTCTTTCAAGTGTCAATTGTTCATCATTTAAAAAGTTTACAAATCATACTGTACATAGCATTTATGTTCCATCAATTCAAAATTTTGTACATGCTGTAAAGTTTGCTGGAGAAAACCCATTAAGTTGTTTGTGCTCGTTTTGCAGTTGCACCTGTTCATGTCAATAGTTGATACTTACAATTATCAGTTATGCCATTTGCTTCTTATCTCAAAGAGTTGTTGCTAGATATAATGACATATGTTTTAAATTTCTTTAAGAATGCTGTATTGCTGATAATTGATCTTGTTATTGTCCCTTTATTAAAAATTACTCCCATGATGTTCTATCATTATTGCATGCAGTAAAGATCCAGGTTATGTAAAAAGACCATGGGATTTGGGTCATCATAAAGATAAAGAGGTTTGTACTGTCTCTATTTCAAAGCATGTTTCCATTTGTAATTAAAAGCTACATTGTACTTGTGAGAGTTGTTTGCTTGGTCTAGGACTTGAGGACTCATATCTAGTGATTCCTTCCCTTTGTTCCTTAATTCTCTTCTCTTGTGTAATTAATTTTCTTCTTTTTTATTTTCCTTGTAATTTTTCTGGTCTGCTTTGTGCTCTATTTGCATAAAGTAGCTTTCTTTTACTTATATTTAAAAAAAAAAAAGTTGCTTTCTTCAATTTACATCTTTCTTACTTACATATAAAAAAGAAAAAAAAGAAAAAGGGAGTTGTTTGCAAATGAAATGGCTTGCCTCAAAGCCAGATTTTGTAGATTATATTATATGTGGTAGTTCTGCAAATAGATCGGATCTAGATTGGGTAGCGGGTGATTTGATTCTCATCCAATGAGACAATTATTCAGATACAAATCAATTGGACAACTTATTGGGTTTAAGAATTCACCACCCAAATCAGAATTTATTAGTTAATGGGTATCCGGACCTATTGTCCAATTTAATTTGTATGCATGAAAAATAGATGGTGCTTGAACTGGAGATTCGTCCTGGAGTACAACCAATTGTTGAGACGTTTGGTGGCAGGAATATGGTGAGGAAGAGACAGTGTTGGTAAAAGTGAACTTAAAGCGGAAAGTACCAAGGATGAAACACTTCTTACACCTATAACAAAGTGCATTTTAAATGGCAAGCCCATAGGGTGAATTTTTTTTTCTCCTTTTTAATAAGCACAAAGCATTTTGTTGCTGTTTAAATAGTTAAATAGCTCATTAAATTTAACTATCAGAACTTTATACTATTGTTAAGAGCCCTTGATTTGTTGTACAAGTACCAATCTTATGGTGTGATGTACTACACATAAGCCCACCCCTCAATATGAATTCTTAAAGAAAGAGACAAAAAAGGGGACCAGGATTGATTCAATTTCTTTGCAATATATAGATGGTAACAATTAGTGGTTGGTTGGGAGAAAAGATCAAGAAGAACCCAAAAAAATTATGATAATTACTTGACATGGGGTAATGATGCTATAGCTATTGTTGATGAAGAAAAAAAATTTTACATGAGATCGAAGTAAGGTCACTAGGGAGGGCAACAAGTTCAAGTTGTATTGACAACCTTTTTTCTAAGAGAGGTGTTACGTTCATAATATTTTCACAATATTTTTACAACAAATCATAGGTGATTAGTAGTTGTTGGTTCAAATTTGAGCTTAACATTAAGATTACTTTTTTGCCTTAACAATAACAATCTGTCACTTAAGATTTGTTGTAAAAATGTTGTGGACATATCATTTCTCTTTTTCTAATGAGGGAGAAGTTAATAATTTAGGATTACGTAAATGAGGTGCATGATGAGGGTTACAAATCTTGTGATATCAATGATGATAATGATCTCATGTGATGCAGGTAACAGAATCAGAATTATTTCAGGGTTTTTTATTTCTTATTTGAAATCCCATATTTCATTTTTAAATTTTGAGTGTAGGCTTTAACGTTTTTAGGATTTTTTTTTTTTTTTTTCTGATAAGTAAGAATGATACATATGAAACGCTACTCTATGCATGAGGAACATAGAGCAAACCTAGAAAATACAAGAAGAAGAAAACAGAACAAAAACAAAAAAGAAAACCAAACAACAGAAAAATTACATAAGAGAAGGAGAAAGGGAGCTAAGAAAAGAAGGGAGAGAGTCACTAGTCGTGAGTCCCCATGCCCTAGACCAATCAAAAAGAGTCCCATTAAAAGAAGCAAGCAACTGATTACCGGTGCTATTCAAATCTTCAAAAGTCAGCCGATTCCGCTCCTTCCAAACACACCATAGGATGTCCAACGAAACTAAATTTCAAATCTGAGACGAGTACTTCCCCAACCAATTCCACTCGCCAAAAAGCAAATCTGGTTTCGATATAGAAATAACCCAAGACAAGCCAAAAGTTATAAAGACAGAGGTTTATAATCGATAACCCATCTCACAATGAAGAAGTAAGTGGTCTACCGTTTCTCCACAGTGACGGCACATAATGCACCAGTCCACAAAATCCAATTTCCTCAATCTCAAGTTATCACCTGTTAGGATCTTATTCCAAGCTACACACCAAACAAAGAAAGAAACTCGCCTAGGGGCGTTTGTTCTCCATATAGCTTTCCAAGGAAAGACAATTGAGGGAGAATCACTTAATTTATTATAAAATGACCGGATGTCAAATTCCCCATTAGGCTTCAACTTCCATCTCATCCGGTCTCCAACATCCATTAGGGGAGTATTAGCTCCCAATAAACGAAGGAAATGCAGCCTTTCATCCAATTCCCAATAAAAAAATTCTCTAAAAAATGAACATCTCAAATTCTTCTCTCCTCCACCCCCTGCCTAGACAAAGAAGTTTTTACAGAAACCTCCTTATCAATGGCAATACCATACAGCCTTGGGAAAGTCAATTGTAAAGGTTGATCCCCATACCACCCATCCTGCCAAAACCTCATTCTATTCCCCAACCCAACAAAAACTGACAATTTTTTCTGAAATTCTCCCATCCCATGCGAATACCTCTCCACAAACCACACCTATGAACTTCCCTACCCAGCTTTGAGGTCCATCCCCCCCAATCTTCCCCAAATTTTGAAGCTACCAGTAAGTTTCCTTATTCCCAAGCCACCATTAGCTATAGGCGCACAAACTTTATCCCAACCTACCAGATGAGTTTTACTATCACCCCAAAGAAAGTCCCTTTGCAACTTTTCAATTTTATTAGCCATGTGAGTAGGAATTGTGAATAACGATAGAAAATAAGTAGGAAGACTTGATAGCGTACTCTTGAGTAACATCAATTGACCCCCCCTTAGACAAGTACAACTTCTTCCACCTGACTAATTTTCGCTCAATTTTTTCCAAAATTGGATTCCAAATTGAAGGGAAATTATGTGAGCCCCCAACGGCATACCAAGATAAGACATAGGCAAAGATCCAACTTTGCAGTCCAAAATTTTAGCTAGTACATGCACATCAACAACCTCCCCTATTGGATGGAACCATTTCACTCTTGTGCACATTGACCTTCAAACTTGTTACCGCCTGAAAACTAAGTAAAAACTGCCGAATATGAAGAATTTGCTCCACATCTGCATCACAAAATAGGAACGTATCCCAGCAAGTTTTAGTTTGAATTCAAAAGCAAGTGAAAATTGTAAGAGGAGTGATTTAAGGAGATCTTGTTGGACAGGGTTTGGTCTAATTGTGGAAGTTGATGTGAAAGGAAGGAGACGGGTTTCCTGGGACAGGAATAAACGGGGTGTAAAGAACTTTAAATGGGTACCACGGGCTTGCAAGGTGCTGGGTTAGGGCAAGCTGGGTCTGGGTCTGGGCTCTAACAAGTTGGCAGCCCAACTGCCAAGCAGTAAGCTTAGTTTAGGCCCAAATACCACAAGCCCAGAAACTTTGGAGCCTGGGGAAGGGTGTTTTAAATTCGTAAGGCCTATTTCCTCAGCCGTTGTTCACGAGAAGTCTGGGGAGAGTCCATCGCTGACTTCGACGAGCTCTGACATGCCGTTACAGGTGGCTGGAGGTCCGGTGAGGACACAAAATGAATGGGTTCTGGCCGAGAAGGGTGGAGTGAGATTCTCAGTGCCTTCGATGAGGCCTGTTCTGTCGGGACAGGTGGACAACGATCTGAGATTCTTCAGAGGGTGATGCAGGAGTGTTGTGCTTCGCCGGTAGGAGAGTCGGGGTGCACTGGGTCTTCTCAGATGATGGTTTTCGGCTTTAGCTCTGACCGGAACAGTATTTTGGGCTCCAATATGTTGTTCGGGGGGGCTGATCTCTAAAGGTAAGAGGACGGTGATTCTTGAATTAATGCCGCGATTGGTTGGACCTCTTTTTCCCCATTTTTTTCTGGAATTTTTGCGAGCTGGGTCACTGGGCCTGTTTTGTGTCAGGAGGTTAATTCCTCTTATTGTAAGGAACTCACATGCCTTCCTAGGGAGGTCATGTTTGTGGAGGATGCAGCTGATTTTTCTGTGGGCTTTGGTGAAACAGAACTGTCAGTTTGTTGCTGACAAATTTGGCAGAGTCGGAGGTCACTGAGGTATTGAGTATTGAGACTAAGTTAGATATTTCTGGGTGGGTGAAACATAGAATTCCTTGGTTCAGTAACTTTGTTGGGTTGTCAACGACTCGACATGAGAAGTTGTGCATTGCTCTCTTACAGAGGCTAGAAACTGTGATGGAGGTAGCCAATGTGTTACACAGGAAAGCAACGGGTAGCAAAAATGTGGCTTTAAGTCCAAAAACAAGGGACGTAGAGAGCTGCAAAACTTGATCTGCTCGGTGAATTATGATAGGAGATAGGGGGTGGTCTTGTGCTGGTGTTAGTAATTGGGGATTTTGTTGTGTTTATGAAAATAAAAATGATTTCGTGGAATGTTAGAGGTTTAAATGATCCTCAGAAACGACTAGTGGTGAAGAATTTGTTGCGGGAGTGGAAGTGTGATGTTGTTTGTCTACAAGAGGCGAAAATTGCTAACATGAATAGACAGCTGGTTTGTAGTTTGTGGAGTTGTCCTTATGTGGATTGGGCTGTTTTGGAGGCTGATCGGACTGTTGGTGGTATTTTGCTTATGTGGGATAAAAGGGTCTTGGATAAGGTAGAGGTTATGATTGGTACTTTCTCTATTTCGGTTAAAGTGGGAAGGGGTGGGGGACGATTTTATATAGGCATGCTCAGGAGTTTATCAACCAAATAAGAATAACGAGAGGGGTCACATGTGGGATGAGTTGGTGGGTATTTAGCAGTATTGGAGGATACCGTGGTGCTGTTTGGAGGACTTTAATATTGTTTGCTTCTCTAGTAAGCGTAGGGATGAGACATGTTTGACCCTGGCTATGAAAAAATTCTCTGAATTTGTTGAGGATCTTAACTTGGTTGATGTGCCTTTGGAAGGAGGTAGCTGTACATGGTCAAGTAGTACTGATCAACTAGCGATGTCTAGGATTGATAGAGCTTTGGTCACTTCAGATTGGGCGGACTATTTCCCTGATGTTATTCAAAGGATTTTACCCTGTCCTATCTCAGATCACTGTCCAATTCTCTTGGAGGCAGGGGTAATGGCAAGGGAGAAAAGGCCGTTTAGATTTGAAAATATGTGGTTGAGGTCGGAGGGATTTGTGGATAGAGTTCAATCTTGGTGGAATCGGCATTCCTTTGTAGGTACACCTAGTTTTGTGCTTGCAAAAAAATTAAAGGCTCTAAGAGAGGACATTGTGCTATGGAATCGTCGAGAGTTTGGTAATGTCAAGCGGCAAAAGAAGCAATTACTGGAGGAGTTGAAACATTAGACGCTAAGGAAGGGGATTTTGGTCTCGCTAATGGGGAGAAATGTCATAGGGCAGATTTGAGGTCCCAGGTGGAGCATCTTTTTTCCTTGGAAGAAATTTCCTGGAGACAAAAATTTAGGATATTATGTATCAAGAAAGGGGATAATAACCGCAAGTTTTTTCACCAAATGGCTAACTCCCATAGAAGGTTTAATCATTTGAGGACCTTAGAGGTGAATGGGGTGGTTTTTGAGGAGGAATCCAAGGTAAATAATCAAATAGTACAATTTTATAAAAATTTGTACGAGGAGACTGAGGGGTGGAAGCCTTTTGTGGAGGGTTTGGAATTTGATCGTATTGGGGATATGGAGAGGGTTTGGCTCGAAAGGAAGTTTGAGAGAGAGGAGATTCTTCAAGTTGTTAGTGACTTGGAAGGGGACAAAGTTCTAGGCCCGGATGGGTTTACTATGGCGTTTTATCATCGTTGTTGGAGAGTAGTGGAGAAAGACGTCCTAGCGGTCTTTGAAGAGTTTTTTCATCATTGTAAGTTTGAAAAATCTCTTAATGCTATCTTCCTTGCATTAATTCCTAAAAAGTATGATATCTCTAATATCAGAGATTTCCGCCCTATTTGCTTGGCGGGGAGTGTATAAAAACTTAACTAAGGTTTTGGCAAATCGTTTAAGAATGGTTTTAGATCAGTTGATTTTTGAGACTCAGAATAGCTTTGTGGGTGGGAGACAAATCCTTGACTCGGTTCTTATTGCGAATGAGTGTGTTGATAGTTGAGGGAAGAGTAGGGTTCTTGGAGTCATTTGTAAACTTGATATTGAGAAAGCTTACGATTATGTGAATTGGGAGGCTTTGCTGTATTTTTTGAACAGAATGGGCTTTGGAGTGAAGTGGTGTAAGTGGATCCGTACTTGTATATCCACAATTCAGTTCTTAGTCTTGATTAATGGGTCTCTAGCTGATTTCTTTGGTAGCTCAAGGGGTTTAAGACAAGGGGATCTGCTATCTCCTATGTTGTTTTTGATCATGATGGAGGTGTTTAGTAGGATGTTGAGAAGAGTGGAGGGAGCTGGTTTGATCCGTGGTTTTAAAGTTGAGGGTAGGAGGGGTGGTGGGGAATGTGTTTCACACCTATTGCTGCATTCTTGCCCATAAATACTGACTTTGTGAAGTGTTTACCCCGTTCAATAATTCATAAGGAGTAAAGATCTCCTCCTTCCTCAACCTCCAACCAAAAAAGCTTAAATTCTATGAAAAAACTACGGATACCACCCATACTTAATGTGAAATCTAAGAAGCTAATGTGAATAAAACCAAGAGGACAGAAAAATCTATGGCTAATTTGAGGTAGCCAGGCCTCAAAAACTCTGAAGTTCCGAGCTAAGAATCACTCTGTTTGGTTAACAAATAAGGCTTATTTCAGACATAAGTCTCAGGAAGTCTCCTATAGGGCTAATTAGGAAATTTCCATGACGTATCTTACGATGACTGAACAAAACAATGTATCAGGCGTGGGCTGTGTGGCTAGGGCTGCAAACCGTTTTGAGGATTTTATGGAATGTAATTGTGACTTGTTGTACATGTAGTTTTTTTAAAAGAGATTTTTTGGAGTGAGATTTTGTCTTTAAAGCTTGGTGGTGATTCTAAGCATCCCTAAGTGCTGAAGCCTAGGCTTTTGTGATCCGTTCCATTTTCTTCCATTATTTTCTATTTTTTCTGTATTATTTTACTCTCCGCCTACCAGTGCTGCATCACTATGCTTAACAAGGATGTTGATTATACACTTTAGGATTGCATTGCATTGCCATTTTCAAAAAAAAAAAAAAAAAACAAAAAGGATTGCATTGCATTTCTTCTTTTAGGCATAGAAGTCACTACTTACCAATTTAGTACCTCTCAGTATTTGCCTTTTGGATTTATTTTGATTCAACCATGTACATCATTTTGATTATGGCTATCAAATATCATAATCCTGTATATTTTGTAACGCTTGCGCACACAAAAAATTACCTTTTTTGATTTTGATTTTGATTTGATCACTTGATGGTCGTGTTGTCCCTTAATCACTGTTTTCAAATATGCTGCATTATTCTTGAAAAAAAAAATCCAATCAGGCATACACTTGTAACTAGCCTCTAGGAGACCTTTGCACTTAACGTGTGTCTAAGAGGGGGGTTGGGCTTTGAATCCAGTTTGATCAACCCATGGGGTAGGGGTTTGGAAGGTGATATCCAAACTTTTTCTAGGTATATGATTTTCTGTTGGTGATGGAAGAAGATTGAATTTTTGGTATGATGTATGGTGTGCATTGTTATTCAATTTTAGTTAGACTGGCACAAGACTGGGAGTTGGGAGAATCAATGACTTTTTTTGAGCAGCTATAGTTGGTTAGAATACATGTTGGTATGACAAATAGGGTATGGTGGAAAATAAACAGCAATGATCCTTGACTGTTTGGTCCTATTACGAGGCGTTAAGAGGGATTCTAGAGTATATTTTCCTTGGAAAGCTATCTGGAATGTGAGGGCATCATCAAAGGTCTCTTTCTTCATTTGGACTGAGGCCTTGGGGATAATATTAACAGTAATTTATCTATTAAAACGGAAGATAGTACTTGTGCAGTATTGCATGTGCAAGCATAATGGTGAGAATGTGGATCATTTGTTAATTTATTGTCCACTTGATATGGAGTTGTGATCTTTTGTTTTGGTGGTGTTTGGCGTGAGATGGGTGATGCCAAGGATGGTGAATGGCTTTGCTTCAACGTTGGGGAGAAAATCAACTTTATTCCGGGATAAGATATGGAATGCATGTCATGGTGTATTTTATAGAATGTCCGGAAGGAAAAGAAAAGGATAACGTTTGAAGACTGGGAGCTTTCTGTGGAGAGGTTCAAATATGCATTTATTAGTTCTTTATTTTCTTGGTGTCACTAGATGAAGCTAGTCCATCAAACGTTTGTGATTTCTTGGATTCATTTTATCGCTGAATCTTTTACAGGAGCAGTCGAGTATATAACCTGTCTTCTGGAACTACCATCCTCTATCTTTATATAATTTTGTTATATATGTGGGAGCGTGTGTTATACACTAAAATATATTAAGATAAGTTGCTAGTTGACTTATATTGTTGTTGCTAGTTTCCAAATGATATTTTGATGGTTTGCGGGATCTTTTGTTGAATATTGATCTGAACAGTTCCCTGAGTGGACGGGAAATTGGTCTCAACTGTGCCCTACCTGCTAGGTTTACTCAATGGACCTTTTCTTTTCCAAATTTTGGCTGTGAAATTATTTTAAATGCATTTAATGCTTGAGAGGATGTCTGAACATATCAGTATGTTTTCTAAATAACTTCTATTCAGATCATAAGGCCTGTTTGATCTAAGCACTACCCCACATGTAAGCGATGCGTGGAACAGTTTGACCATCACTGCCCATGGATATCTAATTGTGTGGGGAAGGTGAGAAGTTGTACTTTCAACTAGTTAATTTCACTGGGGTAAAGACATTGGTGGTACAATTTTTATCTAATGAGGAATTACCACTAAGCTGGAGGGCTGTGACATCATTTTTAATACTTCTGTGCTATCTATTCCTTCTGGTTATTGTCACAAAATTTCTTCTGTGTCCTCTTCATGTCATTTATTCCTCTATTCGGTGAATAATGCTAATAGAGAAAGATGGTACACGTGATTTTTCCATTTGAAGCATTACTTTTTCTTCTTTTATCTCATTTTTCCTGACAGCTTATATCATTGTGATGATACATCTTGCAGAGGAACAAAAGGGATTTCTTTGTTTTTCTCTGCTTTGCTTTTTTGGCATCATTCCTTAGTGCTGCTGTTGCAATTCAAAGTATGTTTTAACATTTGCAGTTTTCTATACATTTTGATAATGTGTATCTTTTTCATTTTGGACTAGATTAAAATCATCTTTTTGACAAACAAAACAGGGATTTGGACTGCAAAACCACTCTTGCCTACTGAAGAAACATGGATTCATTATGTGGCAGTTCAACATCCTGGTGTTGTTGCATTTTTGCTCCTGGACATGATAATTTTGCTTGCTGCTACCATTTTAACTACCTCACAGGCTTCCCAGGTGATTGACTAAACCATCACCTAGACATCATGTTGGCATAAAAGTTTTTTTGCCTCTAGCAAACACACACATTTGTGTCTATATGTATGTATCCAGTAAGTTCTGTGTATGCATCTAATAAGTTCTAGCTCAAATTGCACCTCATCCCCTTGAATGATAAATGATTCCATGTTATTTGGGGCCATGACAAGATTGATCAACTAACTTGTCTGAGATTGGGAGTCTAATTAGTTGATTGATGTGCTTTTGAATTGCTGGATTTGTTTCAATCCACTTGGTTTTATATCAGTTATTTATGCTTAATCTACTCGGATAAAATAGCTTTAGGATAGCATACTCTTTGATCCAACTGTCGCCATCAAGGAACCTGTATTTTTTTTTTGATAGGTAAGAAAACTTATATTCAAGAAAGCTGCTAGAAGCAAAATTTTTTTTTTGATAGATAATAAGATTTTTATTGAAGAAAAAGAACAATGTGTTTACGATTGTAAACACACTGCCCTTGAAACAAATACAATCAAATTATAAGGAAAGTCTAATAGAGATAAGGAAATCAGACAAGGAATAACAATGCGTGAGTTCCCAAATACGAGACCACTCAAACAAAGTCCAAGCAAGCAAGGTCTTTAACATATCTATAGGTCTCTCCAATTCCTCGAAAGTTCGGGCATTGCGTTCCTTCCAAACTAATCACATAAGGCATGCGGGAACAATATTCCAAACCTTAGAAGAGCAAGTCCCCAACCAATTCCTCCAAGCAAAAAGAAGAGAAACAATAGTGTCCGGCATCACCCATTGAACCCCAAACATAAGAAGGACCTCACTCCACAAAGCAGATGCAAACTTACAATGAAGCAAAAGGTGATCCACAGTTTCCGCATCACACCTACATAGACAACACCAATTAACAAGGGGCAAGTTCTTCTTAACAAGGTTATCAATTGTAAGAATCCCACCCCTAGCAGCAGTCCACAAAAAGAAAGATACCCTTTTAGGTACCTTTACACACCAGATGCTCTGCCAAGGGAAAGGAATAGAAGGGGCTTTCAATAAAGCAGTATAATAGGATCGCACATCAAAAACACCGCTGCGATTCAGCTGCCAAATCAAGGTATCCTCACCCTCCCCAATAGGAATCCTAGCAGAGACATGCTCATAGAAAGAATAAAATCTCCGCAACTCCCATTCATTAAAATTGCGACGGAAAAGGAAATTCCAACTCCTACCTCCCCCGTCTTGTGCAAAAATAACCATGTCAAAAATCAAGGCTTCCTGATCCACAGCACAGGCAAACAGGTCTGGGTATAATTCTTTCAAAGGACTAGGACCACTCCAAGGGTCATGCCAAAACCGAATACGATTGCCCTCTCCCGCTGCATACACCACATGACTAAAAAATTTGTCTGCCTCTTTCCTAATACTCTTCCATAACCCACAACCATGAGTCCCTCTCACATCTCTAGTGCACCAACCTCCACTGCCCTCTCCATATTTGGTTGCAATTACCTGACGCCATAAATGGGTAGCTTCCTTCCCAAACCGCCAAAGCCACTTCCCAAGTAGAGCTTGATTAAAAATTCCAATCTTCCGAATCCCCAAACCCCCTATCTCCACCGGCCAAACAACCTTATCCCAAGCGACAAGCGGATATCGGAAAACTTCATTAGAACTCCCCCAAAGAAAATTCCTCTGAATCTTCTCTAGTCTGTCTGCTACGTGTTGCGGAATTGTAAACAACGATAGATAATAAGTTGGGAGGCTCGACAAAGTACTCTTCAATAAAGTAAGCCTACCTCTTTTTGACAAATACATCCGCTTCCAACCAGAAAGCTTTTTCTCCACCCTTTCTAAAATAGGATTCCATATCGAAGCATCCTTAAAATGAGCCCCAAGAGGCATTCCCAAATAAGACAGAGGCAAACAGCCAACCTTGCAACATAGAATACGAGCCAAAGCATCCACATTCCCAATCTCACCAACTGGCACAATTTCACTCTTGCCAACATTTACTTTTAAGCCTGTAATAGCTTCAAAAAAGATCAACACCATCCGTATATATAATAATTGTTCCTTAGATGCATCACAAAAAAGAATAGTATCATCAGCAAACAGAAGATGAGAAATATGCAAACCTCCTTGCGTATTAGGCCTTGCCTGGAACCCCCTAAGAAAGCCACCCTCTTCTGTCCTCCTCAATAACCTACTCAGCACCTCCATAACCAACAAGAACAAAAGAGAAGATAAAGGATCTCCTTGACGAAGACCACGCGAGCTGCCAAAAAAGCCAGCCGGGGACCCATTAATAAGCACTGAGAAACGAACTGTAGTGATACAGGCCTTCATCCACCTCCCCCACTTCTCCCCAAAACCCATCCTCTCCAAAAGGTAAAACAAAGCATTCCAATTTACATGATCATAAGCCTTCTCTATATCCAACTTAATAATCACACCCGGATCACCACTTTTCAATCTACTGTCCAAACATTCGTTTGCTATGAGAACAGAGTCAATAATCTGTCTTCCCCCAACAAAGGCATTTTGGGAGTCAGATATAAGTTTGTTCAATACACTACGAAGCCTATAAGCCAACACTTTTGACAAAAGTTTGTACAAACTTCCCACAAGGCTAATCGGCCGAAAATCTTTAATATTGACAGCATTAATCTTCTTAGGAATCAAACACAGAAAAGTAGCATTCAGAGATTTCTCAAAAATACATTGGCTATGAAAGTCTGCAAAAAAAGCCAAAACATCCTTTTCAATCACACACCAACACTTTTGGAAGAAAGCAATGGTAAAGCCATCAGGACCTGGAGCTTTGTCACCCTCTGCCTCCCTATGAGCTGCAATGATCTCCTCCCTATCAAACTCCCTTTCAAGAGAAAGCCTATCAGACTCATCCAAACTAGCAAAATCTAACCCATCAATAGTGGGCCTCCAATCCTCAGATTCCTGATAAAGCCCCTTGTAAAACCCCACCACCCGATCTTGAATATCCGATTCAGCTTCATACAAAATGCCATCAACCTCCACTCCCCTCATGGTATTAGCTCGTCTATGTGAATTAGCAAGCCTGTGGAAAAACCTAGTGTTATTGTCCCCCTCTCTTAAGAACAAAGCCCTTGATTTCTGCCTCCAAGAAATCTCCTCCAAAGAAGCTAAAGACTCGATCTCTGCCTTAATCTCTAATTTTCTAGCTTTGTCTGCCGTAGACAGCACTTGCATCCCTTCCCTCATATCCAAATCCAACAACTCAGACAACAAACAATTTTTCCTAAAATGCACATCCCCAAAAACATGTTTGTTCCAACACTTCAAGTCTTTTTTAAGAGCCTTGAATTTACATGCTAGAACATAACTAGGGGAACCCACAAAATGATAACTGTCCCACCAGCACCTAACTTGATCCACAAAACCCTCCACTCTAAGCCACATATTCTCAAATTTAAAGGGACTTTTCCCCCTTGCCATGCCTCCTGCCTCCACTAGAATAGGACAATGATCCGAAACCACACGAGGGAGAGGCCTTTGAATCACATCTGAAAAGTGGTCTTCCCAATCAGCTGAAACCAAAACTCTATCTATACGAGACATAGAAGGGTTCACAGAATCTTTAAACCACGTATACTCACCCCCGACCAAAGGAAGATCAATCAAAAAATTCCTCTAGATAAAATCCGAAAAATTGAACATGGCTGGACTAAAAGAATTACACCCTAGGCGCTCTGCCGGGTATCTAATAATGTTGAAATCACCAAAAACACACCAAGCAGAACTCCATCTCGCTCTCACACTATCAAGCTCTGCCCATAAAGCATCCCTTAACCCGACATCATTTGGGCCATAAAATCCCGTACAAATCCAAACAAAACCATCTGCCACCCCCTTCAACAAGACCGAAACAGAAAAGCTACCCACCACACAATCAATTTTCTCGAACACCCTTGTGTCCCATATCACAAGAATACCTCCCGCTGTGTGAATGGCATCTAAAGCCCCCCAATCTACAAAAGAGTTGCCCCAAATACTTTTCACAACAGCAGAATTAATACAGTCCAGTTTAGTCTCCTGAAAACACACAACCTCACACTTCCATTCCTTGAGCAAGTTCCTCACGGTAACCCTCTTATGAGGATTGTTAAATCCTCTCACATTCCAAGATAAAAGTCTCAAATTCATGGATAACTGTCAGAGCCCAACCCATTGAACTTCACAATCTCCCTGGTTCGTTTGCCAGCTTGCCCATCATAATTAACAGCAGAAATTAAATTCCGTAACTCCCTCATACCTTTAGAAGAGGAAGAAGCAGTGCGACGAAGGCTGCTTGCCGCAGCTTGTTTCTCCCACACTTTCTCAAGTCGTTGAAAAAATTCAACACACTGCCTCTCACAAGAATCTATGGGGAAACCCACCCACTTGCCAAAGCCCTTAACCTTCTTACTAACCCAAACCGAAGGTTCCAGATCAATCTCCTCAGAGATGTCAACTGGGACTTCTTCCTCCGTCATTAACACCAAACCCCCATTAGGATCCCTTTGAGCCACGGGTACATATTCCGTCAACTGCCAATCCTCCCCATCCTTATCAGACCCCGTAGGATTGACCCAATCCAACAACAACATCTCCTCTTCGAACGAATCCGAGCCCAGCTCAGAAATAGGTGAAAAACGATTTTGTTCCAATAATGTCTGATGACAAAACATCTTGGCCCTCAACGCTGTTGACGTCGAACACCCCACCCCAGAATCGTTGAAGCTGGGAAGTCCATCGGAGGTCGAAATGCACGGAACCTCCACTGGGTCGTTAGCAACTGAGATAGTGGACGGAACCCCCACCTCGGCGCCACTCCCCGTACAACCCATCGGAGCAACACCCTCCTGCATCGCCATACCGGAACCTCCAGCAGAAGCTGAAAAATCCCCTCCCGCCACGTCGGAACAACCCATCGGAACAAAAACCTCCTGCGCCACCAAACTGGAATCTCCACCGGAAGTTAAAAGATCCCCTACCACCTCGCCGGAGCCTAGGGTTGACTTCTCGGCACGGACGTAGGAGCCCGATCCTTCACCTCGCTCGTAAGATCGTGACAAGCCTTGAGATTTCAAGTGGGTTGAGTCTCTGGTTTGATTCTGCATACTAATGGCCAGCAGGTCATCTTGGGCTTGCTCAATAGGCCCACCTTGTGCTTGCTTATCAGGCCCTATTTCAGTAGGTGAAGTAACGTCCTTAGCAGTCTTGGGTTGAACAAAAGTGGCCCACTTCACCACACGTTGGCCCTTCCCATCAAAGTCAACAGATATGTTTAAAGAAAAATGGGCCTTAGTCCACCTAAAAGAAGAAGCACGCATTGGCCTTCCAGATACAATATGAGTTGAAATATTTGTTTTTGGAAGAAAATCAAATCCCCCAAATCCCTCCTTCTGATATGATGTGCCAGCAAGTTTAGGAAACTGTTTCTCCAAATCTAAATCACTTCCTAATTTCATGTGACCATTAATCTCTTTCCAAACTTGGTGAGTTGGATTACCGGTGGGTTTTACAAACCTGCCACCGCCGGCAACCACCTCCTTCCCCGGCCTAGAAACAGGTTTTCCCAAGAAAAAATCACTTAACTTCCTCTCAAGAAGTGCCCAGCCACCTTTATGAAAACCTTCTGGAACACGCAAATAGCCACGTCTAGCCCCATTATGATACTCAGATATTTCCACAAAAAAACCACCCTTATTCACCCTACTAGAGCACTCCAAAATTTTATAATTCTCATGAAACCGTTTGAAAAAATGTTGTTTGCTAAAGTCCCATCGACCTAACTCTACCAAGCATGCAATGATCCAATCCAAACCCAATCGACCAACCCGGATAGAACCATGGTACCTGCCTCGCTTTTCAGAAATGGAATAAGAATCCATACGCCCACCGTCAAAAGCCAAGGAGAAGGCCTTTGTGTCAATGCGAAAAAAAGCATATTTTCCCCGTTCCCCATTGGAAAGTGAAGGCTTGGTTTGAGAGGGAAGGGACGTATCTGTGGGAGAAGAAGGCAACTTAGGAGGGTTAAGGTTCAG
Organism: Lithocarpus polystachyus; assembly: GCA_033629205.1. Lineage (NCBI taxonomy): Eukaryota > Viridiplantae > Streptophyta > Magnoliopsida > Fagales > Fagaceae > Lithocarpus > Lithocarpus polystachyus. The sequence continues at coordinate 5,655,226 of CM066165.1, forward strand.
AGGGGGTAAGGATGGTTGGGTCGGTATGTGATGGGGTAAGTATTGACCAAACTGGATTGGCCAATAACAGGGTTGTTGGAGGGGGATTTGATAAGGAGGGAAGAAATAATGAAGGTTGGGGGAGCAGTTTGGATTAACAAAAGGTGGATTGGCTTGTGCATGGAGAAGTGGTGGTGGGATTTGTTGTGGTCTAGAGGGGGGGTTGGGTGGAAGGGGAAGGGGAAGGGTGGGATTCATGGCATTTTTGCAGACACGAGACGGATGTGTTCATTTAGCAAAATAGCATCAAGGAACCTGTATTGCTAAAGCAGATGGCAATAGACAAGAAGTATTGAGGCACGGTAGGTGAAACAAATATTTTCTGTAGGGGAAGGAATTATTTTGAATTTGTCCTGTATCAAACATCATTTTGTTTGTGATTATTGCAAGTTGGTAATGGTGTTGACTACCAGGTGCTGATTATGTAGCTTATAGAAAAACGACGAATCAAAAGAATTTGATGAATTGTGGGATGATCATGTTATGATACTTGTTATGAAAGGCGAGGGCAATTATGCCACAAACTACATGTTATGATACTTGTTACAGTTTGCAGTTCTGGTGTGTGACTGTTGTACCCTCCAGGAATAAAACTAGAAAGTTCAAATCGTAGGGAGGTATAATTCATGCATAAATTTATTTTGATATAAATGTACAGGTAAGCTTGATTTTAATATAATTCCGTGGGTAAGGTGCTAATGAGATTTGCCAATGAGTGTTAAAGCAGCACTTCCTTCTCCCATTTGGGTTATGCAGAACTACTATTTTATTTATTTATTTATGTTTAAGATTCTAAACAGACATCCTTTTAACTCTCAAAAGTTTCACCTTCAAGTAGTAGTTAATGGTTGACGAGTACACATTCGTTGGTACCATATGATGTTTTCAGTTACTATCTTTGGAAGTCCCTAAGTAGTAGTTAATTAACATGTGTTCATGTTTATGATGCAGATAACTCGAAATATCACAACAAATGAATTAGCAAACGCTATTCGTTATGGGTATCTTCGTGGTCCAGATGGGCGGTTTCGTAATCCATACAACCATGGGTGGCAAAAGAACTGTGCAGATTTTTTTATTCATGGCTATACAAATGATGAAGACATTGCTTGGCCTCCATTGCAGCAGGTTGCTAGGTAGAGCTATTGCAATGATGTGTAGATTTACAGCTAAACTTGGCATCTTGTTTTCTCCCCTGGTTACAGATGATGCTGGGCACCCTTAGCTATAGCTACATAGATGTTTCATCATAAGGACCGCAATAGCTATATATTGTTTAGAAATACATAGAGTCCAATTCATAGCTTTCCATATGTAGAGTTGAATGAATACCATTACAAAAGAAATGAAAAAAAACTTTCAATTTTGTGGTTCTATCTCCTATCTCACATTCCAAAACTGTTTCCACTGAACCTGTTTGTACTTTGTACCAGTTCATTAATGATGGGAAAATGAAAAGATGGGCCTAATCAACATGCTCAACTGCATCAGCTAATGCAAACTTTTTGTCTATTTTGCATTAAAAAAACTACTTTTTTTATTTTACACACCATTTTTCTAAAACACCCACGTCAGTTTATCTATTCAATAAAATATTCATTCTTTTACAATTTTTTATTATTTCCTCACTCACTGCCCCTCTCTCTCACATACCCAACACTACCAAAAAATACTAAAATATTAAATGCATGAGTTTCAGTAACTATGCATATATGCACGGTTACTGTAGCATTTGTGCATTTATGCATAATTTTACACCTACTGATGTGGGTTTTTTTTGCTCAGAATGTGTAAAATGGACTACTTTTTGTATTTTGCAAGATTTTGCATAAGCTGATGCGGTTGCTCTGGATATATAGAAACATTGAATTAATCCATCCTACTTTTGACGAGTTGAAGTTATAGTGGCACAACACATTCGCTCCTTTCATGCTGAATACTCATGGTATGTGCATTTGTTCTTACGCTCCAGCCAACCATGCTTGTGTGTTTTTTTTATACCTGTTGTAGTGGTACAAAGCCAACGCATGGGGTTTGTGGATGTGTGGAGAACCTAAATAAATGACTTACATTGGCGAAACTTTGTAAGGATTATTTGCAGCAAACTTCAACAGAAGAGAGAGGAATTTGCACTGATATTCATTATTATTATGGTTGCATTGTAGCTCAATTGATTAGTACCTCCGGGTGTTTTCAATGGAGACATTCGTGATTCAAATTCCTCCCTTATGCCAATTATTGAATTATTAAAATCAGTTGGCATTGGGCACAGTAACGTCATGGAGATCAAGAAATAAATATTTGATTCGTATCGATCAACATGGCAATTGGCAAAATGTTGGCCGTTGGCCCCAGTAACTCACAAGATTGCAACTTTGAACCTAGGTGGCCAACCTTGTGCCTGGCACTTAGCTCTCAAACTCAAACATGAATTATCTTCCATCTTTTGCTAAATAATCCACATAAGTCATAACTTATCTATTTAGTATCCCAAAATAAAATGGAATGACATTGACGGATATTTCAATTTTTGTTGAAAATCTTGGTGGTGTTTTTAGTAAATTGCAACACCACAAAATTGAAAATATAACTATTTTAGCATTGCAAGGTTTTTGAAATTCTTCCTGTTTCAAAAACAATTTTGCCCTCGTTAGGAACTTCATGTTCATAGGTGTTGTATGTGTTGTGATATGGAGTCAATAGACCACCTTCTTCTTCATTGTCCTGTTACCCATTCTCTATGGACTTTTATACTTTAGGCCTTTGGTATTCATTGGGTTATGCCAGGATTGGTGGTGGGTTTGTTATCTTGTTGGTGTCAGTGGCTTGGAAAGCATAATTCGGACATTTGGAACTTGGTTCCAGGGTGCTTAATGTGGATTGTGTGGTTTGAATGAAATCGTCTTTCCTTTGAGGACAAAGAGAAGACGTTGGATGAGTTAAAGGTTTTATGTCATCGTAGTCTTTTGGAGTGGTCTTGTTGCTGGGGTTTTTCTGATTGTTCTTCTCTCTTTGAGTTTTTATCCTCCCTTAGCTTAGTTTCCTGACTACTCTCGGTTTGTTGTGCTGTTTGTTTCTTTTATTTCTTGTTGTTCATCATCATGAACTTCTTGTATTTTTCATTTTTCTCTCATTTATAATAGTTTTCTGATTACCTATCAAAAAAAAGAATGTGAGATCCTTTTATTGGGCTCCCAATGTGTCTAGCATCTGAGTTAATCTTTTTTTTTTTTGGGGGGGGGGGAGGTGGGGGGTGGGGTAGAGGGGGGTAATGAAGGAGATTTGCAGGAGGGAACTTCTGGAAATTGGTCAATAAAAAATGCATTAATGTAGGTATTCCAGTTGTTACTCCAAATTTCTCCCATAATTCTTGTTAATCTACATCCCTATGGCTATAACTATTTATAAAAAATGGTGGCTTACTTTGGTAATTGTGTTAATATATTTGTTCTAGGTGTGATGATGTTGAATATCCTATGAAAGGTTGTACCCCTGTGCACTGGGCTGCAATAAGAGGAAATGTGGAGGCATGCAGTGTGCTTGTACATGCTGGCACGAAGCAGGAATTGATGGTGAAAGATAATGCTGGTTTCACTCCTGGTCAGCTTGCGTCTGATAAAGGTCATCGGTATGTCGCTCTTTTCCTTGTACGTAACTTTTTGTTTAATTAATATTGCCCTTGTTTCCCTCCTTCCCCTCCCCCACTCTAAAAGATGCTCGGCTTGGATAAAATAAATCGTTTCATGTGAAGCTTGCTTGATAAAACCTACTGGGACTTCACAATAATATATGGATATCATTTATGATTAGATTTTCAATTTAAAATGGCCATGCAGAAATATTGCAATCATATGGGTTAGGTTTTCATATGGGTATGTCTTTGCGTGCATGAAGAATGATCTAGGTTCAGAGTAAAAATGTTGGTGGAGAAGTGAAATCTTGATTAGGTAAAGGTTATGGAGGTTTGGGAATCAGGGAAAAGAAGGCTTATATATCGGAAAGAATCATATCTAATGTAGAGACAATAAGTATAACTAGTACCAGGGATTAAACTTGCATGGGAGGTTCAAGTGGATTTAGTTTTCTGGACTCTTAGAAACTTCTCTGTGGATGAAATATACTCTTGTTGATTAAGATGTTTATATCACAATGAAAACTTGTGTAAAATACCAATGACCATTTTGCTTAAATGGCACTTCCTCACTTTGTTAGAGCAAGGTTTACCAGGTAATTCTGAAATGTATTACTTAGTTTGGAAGGCTGTTCCTCCTTGCTTGATGTGGAGCATTTGGTCACAGAGGAATAACATGGTGTTTGAGGTCAAGAAGTTTGTCTGCAGAGATTAGTCTGGGTTTTATGTAGAGTTTCCCCAAGGTCTTGATGCATCTGTTGTTCAAATTTATGTGTCCTTATTTTAGACTTGGGGATGCTTTAGATTTTATGATCTTTATTTACTTATTTGAGTGTCTATTCCCCTTCTCATTCTTCTTTTAGGTGTAACCTTTTATGGACTTGGCAGTGGTCCTTTTTGCAACTAATAATTGTCCTTTTTATTTTTTTTTTATTTTTGTGCAGTCTAATGCACAGCGAGCTCACTGCAACAACTGGGGAGATAAAATTTGCGGTGGGAAGATGACAGATATAGGTTATGCTCCTATCCTATTTGCCATAATAATCACTCTCACGGTCCTCTTCATCAACTCAGTTCTTGAAGGTAGTAAGCTATAATTTTACAATTTTTCTTCCAATAGCAGATGGAGGCATGCTATGATGTTAATCATGACCAACTTCTTAGTACTTATAAAAAAAAAATGACTGTCTTCTTATTACTCATGCTAGCCCCCAATCTTACAAAGGTTACTGCTGTTGTTGGACTCTGGGGATGGGGTGCTGTTTCTTTGGCAGTTGGTTCACTGATTATGTTCTACAAGTGTGCTAGGTAATCTCATGCTCTGCCGTACTTGTTTTTTATTTTATTGCTGTTTGTAGGTGGAGGCATGTTTCCAACTTGACATATTTTTATTATTCTGGATCCTCTGTTTGTCAAACTGGGTACAATATCTCATGGATTTTTAGAAAAATTACATATTGCTCCCTGAGTACTAGTGTTGCATTGTACCCCTTGCTCCGCTTTTTAATTAATTTTATTACTTAACTAAAATGAAAGAGAAAATTTGCATGTGCCTTTTTCTTGGATGTGATTGTGTGAATGTTTTGATAGAAAATTGAAGCACCTGGACAAAAGATTTGAATATTTGGTACTGCCACTCAACCATCATTTGTTTTGCATTTTAGAGGACCTTTATAGTGTTTTATTGATGCTAATTTAGGATTATGGAAATACATTTTTGACTAATTTTAGCTATAACCAAGACTCCATATAGATGGCATTTTTTCCCTCAAGTTATTAATTTTTTAATATTTATGTTCTGTTGCTTGGCATACAATTTTTGGTTTTTTGTGCTTGTACTCTACATATGCATTGACATATACTGTTGTGCCGATGAGAATGATGGAACTTGATGTTATCAACACCGGACCAGACTGGAGGGTGAAACTGGTGAATGTTGACCTGGGGCTGCTGCTGGTTTAGTGAGGTTATTTGGCAATCTAGGCATATGAAGTGCCCAACTGCTTGACCTGCACAATTTTTTTGGCCTATGTGTCCTGGATGGTTTCCAGTACCAGTTTAATTATCAAAATCCTTGATTGGAGAACTGAAACAAATTGTGACTTATTTTGAGTTCTGAACAAGGAACCCTGATGAAACTCACCATATGGTCCTCCAAAATTGAGAAAAAAAGAATATCGGTGTTATTAAGAATAATAGTATAAAATTGTTGTTATTATCGTTATTTGTATACAAAGAAGAGGGAAAATGGATGTAGAGATAAGAAAAGATTGGGGATGGCAGTAGGACGGGTTAAATGGGTAACTTGCCCCACCCTGTCTCATTGAAGGCACACTAAGTTGGGGATGGGGTGAGTTTGGGTACACATCTTATTTAACCTGATGTGGAGCCATATTTGAGGATGCCTGCTATTCTGTCCATTTACTAATATATCCTTGATGTATTTTGTATGGAGCCAATGAACTCTAGATCAAATGGCACCTCCCCCCTTCGTAAGTTCAAAGTGATCAAGTACCTACCAAGCCTGCCTTACCCCAAATACCCCTAATGATGTAAATACTAAGCTCCATTTGTTTCGATGGAGAACCTATAGTTTTTTGTATTTTCCTGTGTTTGGTAGCATTAAAAAAAAAAAAAAAGTCTTAAGGAAAACTATTTTTGGTCAACAGAAACCTTTATAAAAATTTGACTTTTTTCTCTAAAACAACTTTATCTCAAGGCACGCTAAATAAAGGAAATTAAGAGGCAATATGGAAACTATTGGAAACAATTTTTTGTCATTTTGAGGTCATAACCAAACATAGGACAATGAGATAGTTTTCAAAAATTACTGTTTAGAAAATGACTCATTTTTTAGAAAACATTAACATCGAAACAAACAGAGTGTTAAGGACTAAATATCTTGAGCCATTGAACAATGCAAAAGAAAGTGCTGGACTTACTCCCCATGAATCTTGCATATACATTACCAATCTATAATCACCATTTTTTTTTTTTTTTGGGAATTTTTCCACCATCAGAATTTTCTATAGTGGCATGGGTGGGGTAGAGATAGGTATAAGCTGTTAGTGGGGGGCAGGTGGGAACAAGGTTATTGTCCTGCCTTGGCTACGGGGTGGGAGTTTAAGGGTTTTAATCTGTAGGGTGGATCAGGAAGGAGAAACCTCCCCCCCCCCCCCCTAATTGGCATAGATACTGCTACACAAATGATTGCCATCATGATGTAACCTAAAGCCTTGTTCCTAACAAGGAATGAAATCTTAGAGAGAGATCAATGTGCCAAATCCTTTAATAGGTGTTATGAATAATAGGGGCAAAATAGTAATATCATGTACTTTATATATAAATAATATTTTATCTGTTAGCGTCGACTTATCAAACCCTAAAACACTTTCACCGTAAACAACATGGTATCAGAGCTACCAACCTGCCGCTGCCGTTAACCCTCGACCACCACCCACCGATATTGTTGTCGCTGGCAACCATAACAGCACCTCGCTAGCTTTGACGACCCTAATAGAGACCTTCGACAATCTCGATTTAGTGGCTGAAGGAGTTGTCCAGCGCCGGTGACCCTCTCTCCGGTCTCGCTACACCAGATCGATGTCGCCTGACCGCGAGAGAGGTAGGGTTTTACTCGCCCTCCTCCGGCGACCCATCTTAGCTTACTCGCCTTTCCTCGCACTGCCGCTCTTGCACCCTAGCGATGCCGCCACCGGAGTTTTTCAATTGAGGGTTTCAACCATGGTTTGATTTTCTTCTCTTCTTCAATACGTTCTCTGATTATCTGTTTAGGCAGCCTTAGGTTGATGTTTAGTGGTGGATTGGGCATTTTTTTTTGGTGTTGGTATGGATTTGTTGTTGCCTTGTTTTTGGAGTAGTTTGGTGTTGATTCTTTGATAGATGAGTTGCTGTTGGCGTGGCTGATTAGTTGAAGTACATTGGATGGTGGTTGGAGTTTGTTTTAATTCAGTCCAGCATATTTCTTTAGTGTTAGTTTGTTATTTAGATTGCTATTATGGAGTCCAAAGACAGTGCTCAGCCCCCTAATTATTTCTTATCTCCTGATATGTTATCAATTACCTCCATTCATCTAAATGGAAGTAATTATGCTCAGTGGGCACAGGCAGTTGAAGTCTTTCTTCTTGGTAGAAAGAAGTTTGATTACGTGATTAGGGAACCTCTTGTACCTACAGACCTTAAATTTGTTGATTGGAGAGCCAAAGATGCACAAATTAAGAGTTGTTTGTGGAATAGCATGGAGTTTAAGATCAGTTATAGTTTGGTTTTCTTACCAACTGCTAAACTTGTTTGGGAACAAGCCAAGGAACTTTACTCTAGTGTTAACAATTTGAAGCGGATTTATGAGCTTCATCAAAATTATTTCTCCTTGAGTTTGAGTGATATGTCTTTGGAAAACTATTATAACAAGTTTAAGGGTGTATGTGAAGAACTCAATATTTATTTATTTTTTTGATAGGTAAAAGCAAGTATATTCAAGAAAACTGCTAGATGCAAAAAAGCATCAGCATAACAAAAGTACACAGAGATAGAACACAGAGAAAGAACAACAGAAAAAACAAAGAGAACAAAAATTACAAAGAAAGAGAACTAATGAAAAGAGGGAGAGAGTCACTAGATGTGAGTCTCCAAGCCCTAGCCCAATCAAAGAGGGAACCAGAAAAGAGAGCAAGCAATTGGTCCTCGGATCTATCCAAATCCTCAAACGTCCTCTGGTTGCGTTCTTTCCAAATTCACCACATCAAACATAGCGGAACTAAGTTCCAAATGTAGGATGCATTCTTCCCCAGCCAATTCCACCAACTAAATAGAAAGTCTGACACCGTACAGGAGGGAACCCATGAAATCCCAAAACTCCTAAAGACAAAACACCACAGAGGAGATAATATTGAGTTCTTGAGAAGAACTCAATATTTATCAGCCTATCTCCTCTGATGTTAAAATTATGAAGAAACAACGAGATTCTATGCATGTTGCTCGCTTCCTCTCTGGATTGCTTAAAAGTTTGAATCCAGTAAACTCACAAATTAGCTAGTCTAGACCTCCCTTCATTGAGTGAAGTTTTTGGCAGACTTCAACAGGCCACATTATCTAATTTGGGTACTGACCCTTTCTCTTCCTCCAATACTGATGCATTACCTTCTGGTGATAAATTTGCCTTTACCACTTATATGGGGAGTAATAGAGGTGGTCATGGAGGTTGAGGTCGTGGGGGCTGAGGCTGTGGAGGTCGTGACCAAGGGGGCCATGGTAGTGAACAAGGGGGTCGTTGTAAAGGACGTGGTCTTCGTAAGTGCACTTATTGTCAAGGTGAGAATCATGCAGTATACTTTTGTTGGGAGTTGTATAGTAAACCCTCGACTCACCAAGCTAGATTTCAAGTTCAAGAACCGCCTTCACAGTCACTTCCACCAACATCCAGAGTAGTCTCTATTCCTGAGGAAGAGTAAAATCGCCTCGTCTCTGCGTTCCAACTTTTTTAGGTCTAATTCTACTGCAACTTTGGCTCAACAAGGTACTTGCGCTGCTTTTCTTGCCACTCAGGACCCTTGGGTCATTGACTCAGGTGCTAATGATCATATGACAGATACCTTAGGTTTACTCTTTGACCTTGAGCAATCTAGTAGTCTTCCCAATGTTACATTGGCAGATGGCTCGGCCACTACAGTTTCAGGTTTGGGCACTGCCAATCTTAGTCCTAATCTTTCTCTCTTCTGTCTTATATATTCCTGATTTTCCTTTTAACCTTTTGTCAATTAGTAAGCTTACTGAAATTTTGAATTGTGCTGCCATTTTTTTACCCACTCATTGTATCTTTTAGGATCTCAAGACGGGGAAGATTATTGGTGGAGGGCATGAAGCCGGTGGACTTTATTACTTGAATCGATGTGGTTCTTCCCGTTTAGTGGCTTCTCATTTGTCTATCTCACCTCTTCAGCATCATTGTCGCCTTGGTCATCCATCTCTCAAGAATTCGAAGTCATTAGTTCCGTTGTGTTGTCAAATTGAGTCTTTACAATGTGAAGCATGTCAGTTGGGTAAACACCTAGGGTGCCTTTTGCCTCTAGGCGTGAGAGTCGTGTTAGTAGTCTTTTTCATTTAGTTCATTCTTATATTTGGGGTCCAATAAACACTCTCACATTGTTGTGATTTAGATATTTTGTCATTTTTGTTGATGATTTTTCTAGAGTCACCTACCTTTATCTTATGAAAGAACGATCTGAATTATACTCAATTTTCAAATCATTTTATATGGAAATAAAGACTCAGTTTAATGTTTCACTTCGTATTTTTCAGTTTGATAGTGCTCGTGAATATTTTCATACATCTTTGTCTCAATTTTTTGATGATCATGGTATAATTCACCAATCTTCATGCTCCCATACTCCACAACAAAATGGTGTTGTTGAACGCAAAATGCGTCATTTGTTAGAGGTCATTCGTGCCTTAAAGTTTCATATGCGTGTTCCCAAATCATATTGGAGTGATGCTATCCTCACTACCTGTCCCCTAATTAATCGTATGCCTTCCACTATTCTAGGTGGTCAGATCCCTTATACTGTGCTTTCTCCTAGGCACCTTTGTTTCATCTACCTCCTAAGATCTTCGGTTGTGTGTGCTATGTTCATATGTTTGGTCCAGGGAGTGACAAACTTGATCCTAGATCGATTAAATGTATTTTTCTTGGGTATTCTCATACTCAGAAAGGATACCAATGTTACTCACCTACTCTTCGGCATTGTTTCATTAGTACTGATGTCACATTTGATGAATCTCAGTCCTATTTCTCTCCTTCAGTTGCTAGTGACAGTTCTCCTCCTTGTCTTCCTCTTCTACCACCTGTGTCTCTTATTGAATCTCCTCGAAAACCACTCCAGGTATATTGTCGTCGGCAGAAACCTCCAACAGAGACTTCTACCCCGCCTGGTGATCCGACTCCTGATCCTACCTCTCTTCCAATTGCTTTGCGCAAAGGTAAGCGTTCTTATACCTCTCACCCTATCTCTCAGTTTGTCTCTTATGGCCACTTGTCTTCATCTCTTCATACCTTTACCACATCCTTGAATTCTACTGTTGTTCCTAAGTTTGTCCAGGAAGATGTCCATCTCTAGTTGGAAATCTTCTATGGAGGCAGAAATGTCTGCCTTGTCTGAAAATGCTACTTGGTCTTTGGTTACTCGTCTTCCAGGAAAAATTACTGTTGGTTGTTGTTGGGTGTATATTGTGAAGTATGCTTGATGGTTCTATTGAGCGTTTGAAGGCTTGCTTGGTTGCCAAAGGGTATACCTAGACATACGGTGTTGACTATTGCGAGACATTGTCACTTGTTGCTAAAATTTCTTTTGTTCGAATTTTGATCTCCATGGCTGCTAATTTGGGTTGGCCATTATTTCAGTTAGATGTTAAAAATGCTTTCTTGAATGGCGATTTAAAGGAAGAGGTGTATATGGAGCAACCACCTGGGTTTGTTGCTCAGGGGGAGTCTGGAAAAGTGTGTAGGTTGCATAAGGCCATCTATGGTCTTAAATAATCTCCCAGAGCTTGGTTTGGTAAATTCAGTGAAGTAGTGTTAAAGTTTGGATTGCGATGTTGCCACTCTGATCACTCTATGTTTTCTTGTATCTCTGATAGAGGAAAGATTTTGTTGATAGTATATGTTGATGATATTTATATATTACTAAAACCTGAAGCGTAGCATTTGTTGTTGCTACGCTCTGGTTAAGCCACATCAGCGCCACATCATCATTTATTTTATTTTTTATTTTTAGATTTGTCGGTTGACATTTATTGAGCATTTCCTTAAATTCGGATATTACTCTTATCTTCAACTTTATCATATGTCCCTCCATTAACCAAGACTCTTCAAATGCCGCTATTATATGGAATTCTGACAGTCACCAATAGGTTACAACCTCCTCACATTCTTCCATCCTTTATTTGTTGTAACTTCGTCCATTTATTGGGTATGATATGACAATTCTATATATATATATATATATATATATACACACACACAAATTTCAGCCAAGTGGCTATATAAATTTCAGCCACGTTAAGATTTAAAACACCAAAATTGTGACTTTTTAGGATTTTACGTTTTTAACTAAATGTTTAATTCAAAACTTTTTAAATACACCTTTTAAGAATTAACTATAAACAAGTCCTTTTCGTTTGGTTGTTGATGTGAAACGTTTTGATTTCTAAATTCTACAAATAATATCACACAACCAAAAAAAAAATGCAAACTAATGCAGCATTTTGCCTGGCTCTAGATAATTTTAATTTTTACAGGTTTCATAGCAGTTCCTTTTCAAAAAAAACCACAAACACTTATCTCCTCCCTATCTTTGTACGTACTTCTCCTTTTCTCCGCCTCCTGCTGTACTTTATATTCTACAATAATAATTTTAAGACTTTAACTTCATAAAAGTTTTGCTCATTTTGCAGAAATCCTCCGAATCAAGCAAATTGTCAAAGCAAGCCCAAAATCCAAAGGTCAGATCACTTCTCTCATTCTATAATTTAGTAATCTAATTTTACCTATCTTAAACCCAAACCAATAGATACAATGAATGGATAGAATTGCTTTTAGCCTTCTTACCCTTCTGATACTTTGAATGACGCAATAGGTTTTTCTAATTCATCTTACATGCATGTGAAGGATATGGGAGAGTAAGCGGTTGACGAGGAAAACAAAGAGTCAAAGTCGAAATTTCTGTTCTTTCTAAACTTTAAGGTCCTTAGTCTCCACTCCAGTCTCTTCCTCGACAACGATATTGCTCAAAACACCAACTCCTGCAAGATGGCCACTCTCTTTCTCTCTCTTTGACTAAATCCATTTTAGTACGAATGACATCAGATATCTGTGAACCGGTTTAACTTTTATTTAGTTTTACTAATTCGCGAATGTGTGAATTGCTTTTAGTTTGAGTATTGTTGGTTTCAAAAGCAAATTTGGATTATAAGAGTCTATTATAAACCTAAGAATTTTTTAAATTGACTGGGTTTGTTAGTTCGTTTGCTCATTAATTTTTTAATGTAATTCCTTACTATGATTTCGTAGCCGATAAAGCACATCAAGGTCCCTAAAATTTGAAACTTCTATTGCAGTTCTTGTGAATTAAATTTGAGTTTTTGGAAAAAAGTTTGATTTCTTGACTGAATATTACTTAGTATTGGATTTGCATTTTAAATTTTTGTATGATAGTTTTTTTTATAGGTTGGTGAATGGTAGGCGAGTCTGTGAAACCAAAATTAGAGCCATTACAAAGGGAATTGCACCTTTGGATTTCACAAAGCATGGGTATGTGCCATTTAATATGCGGATTCTCTTTGGTTTCTTTTATTTTTTTTTTTTGTTCGTTAGCCCACCATGAAGCTTAAATATAATTTAAATTATTGATATTGAATCATATTTTTATTTTGTTGTTTTGTTGTAATTGTTTAATACCTAGAACATGCTGCTTCTTTTTTGACTACTATTCCATTTGGTTATACAAGTTGAACATCTAATATCTATGTTTTAAATATATCATATAAATACAGATCAGTGGAGATAAAAGATGATATAATATCCTTTATATGTTTTGCTGATATAATGCATACATATTCTTCAAAAAATTAGGTTCCAGTCTTTTCTTTACAAGCCATGACCTACCAGTTCAAAGTCTTTGTTGTGTATTATTGTGATTAACTCAGGTCAGCAACGATGAAATGAAGACATTATGGTTATTGATTGTAACATCTATTTATTTTCCTTTTCAAGTGTTATAGAAACTAAGAATTAATTTTGCCAATGAAGCTTACAATTGTTTACCATAAACAATCTATCCTAGCAAAGCTAATAACTTCCAAGTAATAAGGTCTAGCTTTGATTGCTATTGGAGTCACATTGAAATTCCCTCAACCTGTGCTTTTTAATTATGCAGAATCACAAAAACAACAGAGCTTATACATTGATTGTTTAATCTATTGAGTTTTTTGTATGCTTTTTGGTTAGGACTTAGTTTACTTTTGTCTTTTCTAAATGCATCAATATATGCATGACTTTTGGAATCTTTATTGTTTTATCCTATAATTTGTTCTAGGTTATGGAGCTTGGATATGACTTTTTATTTCTATATTGCATTTTGATTTACTAGATATGTTTGTTGTGGGGAAATAACTTTTTGAAAAGATATAAAAAGAGAGAAATTCCTGTGTCATCGATGATGGAACTTATATAGCAATTAATATTTTTTAAGGAAAAGATTGCAATATCTATGTTATTTAGCAAAAATATATATATATATATATAATATCTATGATTTGAATTTATAAAAAACCTGTGGCTACTCATTCCATCATTGGTACTTTATTTTTAGTCTTTTTACCTTCATAAATGTGGTGTTTACAAATTATTTGATTCCAAAAAAATTTGTCATCAACAAACATTTAATAATTAGCAGTTAATAACCATTAGCTTATTTGGTTATTTGCTTATATACAACTTTGAATAATTTTTAAGACTCACTTACAACTGTACTTCTGTCAACTTTCAACAAATAAAATTTTCTTAATTAAATTCATTAAAACCATTGTTCAAATTTTCTTTATATGTTTGTATGGTGTTTTCTATCAGAAGGCGGCTTGGGTTTTGAAAAAGGTTTTCAAATTGGTTTTTAGTGAGTGAATAATTTTGTATTACTAAAATAATTTAATTTTCTATTTAATTATAGATTTTTTTTTGGAGGTTTGCTCATTGAATTGTATTTCTTCCTAATGTATCATATAATATTATATATCGTGGTACATGTTATATACTCAATAGATTCCCGCATTGCACGGGTTAGCGACTAGTTATAATAACTGGAGATGACAAGTAGGGTATTGATGATTTGAAAAGATACCTGCAAAACTCCTTTCGAACTAAGAATCTGGGTAAACTTCGTTATTTATTGGGTATTGAGGTAGCACGATCTAAAGAAGGCCTCAGTTTGTCACAAAGGAAGTATGAGTTGGATATTTTGGAAGAAAATGGCTTGTTAGGATCTAAACCAGTGGAGACTCCTATGATTCCTAATGTTAAATTGTATGAAGATCTGGGAGAGCTGTTATCTAAGAGTCCAAATCTTCTGTCCCACTTTTCCTACTCCACCAATAAAAACTTGTTATGTGTTCACCTAATTAATTATATACTATAATTTTTGACTTATTAATATTACCTTTAATAATTAATAATAGTATTTAATTAATTAGGTAAACACGTGGCAATTTTTTATTGGTGGAGCATAAAGTGGAGCAGGAAAAATGGGACAGAAGATTTGGACTCGTTATCTAATCCTGAGAGATATCGTCGTTTGGTTGGTAAACTAAATTATCTCACAATTACTCGCCTAGATATATCATTTGCAGTTAGTGTTCTGAGCCAGTTTATGAAAGATCCTCGCCTTCCACATTGGGAGGCAGTTATTCGAATTGTGAGGTATCTTAAAGCACATCCAGGCTGTAGTCTTTTGTATAAAGCTAATGGTCACCTACGGGTAGAAGCCTACACTGATGCTGATTGAACTAGATCACCGTCAGATAGAAAATCAATCCTAGGTATTCCACTTTTCTGGGAGGAAATTTGATTACTTGGAGAAGTAAGAAACAAATTGCTGTTGCCAGGTCTAGTGCAGAGGCTGAGTATAGAGCCATGGCACACACATCATGTGAGCTTATGTGGATTAAGCATTTACTTGAGGAATTAAGATTTGTTGTGAAGTTGCCTATTACTATGCATTGTGGTAATCAAGCAGCAATTTATATTGCCTCTAATCCTGTGTTCCATGAGCGAACCAAGCATACTGAAGTAGATTGTCATATTACTCGGGAGAAAGTAGAAGATAGTGTAATTGCTACTCCATATGTTTCTACAAGAGTCCAGATTGCTGATATGTTTACTAAAGCTTTATGTAAGACTCGTTTGGGTTTATTATGTAACAAAATAGGATTGTATGATATATACCCTCTGGCTTGTGGGGGAGTGTTATGAGTAATAGGGGCAAAATAGTAATATCATGTACTTTATATATAAATAATATTTTATGTGTTGGTGTTGACTTATCAAATCCTAAAACACTTTCACCATAAACAACAATAGGTAAGTGCCATCTGTCCAACCTCCCAACTTAGTGATTCTTTCCTTGATACTTTTACTGTTATGATTGTAATGAACCATTAATGTTGAACTAAGAGGAATTGTTTTGTCACCACAGATGTGTTCTTTCAAGTGTCAATTGTTCATCATTTAAAAAGTTTACAAATCATATTGTACATAGCATTTATGTTCCATCAATTCAAAATTTTGTACATGCTGTAAAGTTTGCTAGAGAAAACCCATTAAGTTGTTTGTGCTCGTTTTGCAGGTGCACCTGTTCATGTCAATAGTTGATACTTACAATTATCAGTTATGCCATTTGCTTCTTATCTCAAAGAGTTGTTGCCAGATATAATGACATATGTTTTAAATTTCTTTAAGAATGATGTATTGCTGATAATTGATCTTGTTATCGTCCCCTTATTAAAAATTACTCCCATGATGTTCTATCATTATTGCATGCAATAAAAATCCAGGTTATGTAAAAAGACCAGGGGATTTGGGTCATCATAAAGATAAAGAGGTTTGTACTGTGGAAGAGTTTGTAGTATGATCATTGATGGGGGAAGTTGTGAAAATGTGGTAGGATAGTGGTTGCTGCATCACTGTATCTATTTCAAAGCATGTTTCCATTTGTAATTAAAAGCTACATTGTACTTGTGAGAGTTGTTTGCTTGGTCTAGGGCTTGGGGGACTCACATCTAATGATTCTTTCCCTTTGTTCCTTAATTCTCTTCTCTTTTGCAATTAATTTTCTTCTTTTTTTATTTTCCTTGTAATTTTTCTGGTCTGCTTTGTGCTCTATTTGCATAAACTAGCTTTCTTTTACTTATATTAAAAAAAAAAGTTTCTTTCTTCAATTTACATCTTTCTTACTTACATAAAAAAAGAAAAAGAAAAAGAAAAAAAAAAAAAGGAGTTGTTTGCAAATGAAATGGCTTGCCTCAAAGCCAGATTTTGTAGATAATATGATATGTGGTAGTTCTGCAAATAGATCGGATCTAGATTGGGTAGGGGGTGATTTGATTCTCATCCAATGAGACAATTATTCAGATACAAATCAATTGGACAACTTATTGGGTTTAAGAATTCACCACCCAAATCAGAATTTATTAGTTAATGGGTATCCGGACCTATTGTCTAATTTAATCTGTATGCGTGAAAAATAGATGGTGCTTCAACTGGAGATTCATCCTGGAGTACAACCAATTGTTGAGATGTTTGGTGGCAGGAATATGGTGAGGAAGAGGCAGTGTTGGTAAAAGTGAACTTAAAGCGGAAAGCACCAAGGATGAAGCACTTCTTACACCTATAATAAAGCGCATTTTAAATGGCAAGCCCATAGGGTGAATTTTTTTTTTTCTCCTTTTTAATAAGCACAAAGCATTTTGTTGCTGTTTAAATAGTTAAATAGCTCATTAAATTTAACTATCAGAACTTTATACTATTGTTAAGAGCCCTTGATTTGTTGTACAAGTACCAATCTTATGGTGTGATGCACTACACATAAGCCCACCCCTAAATCTGAATTCTAAAAGAAAGAGACAAAAAAGGGGACCATGATTGATTCAATTTCTTTGCAATTTATAGATGGTAACAATTAGTGGTTGGTTGGGAGAAAAGGTCAAGAAGAACCCAAAAAATTTATGATAATTACTTAACATGGGGTAATGATGCTATAGCTATTGTTGATGAAGAAAAAAGATTTTACATGAGATCGAAGTGAGGTCACTAGGGAGGGCAACAAGTTCAAGTTGTATTTGCAACCTTTTTCCTAATGCGGGGGAAGTTAATAATTTAGGATTAAGTAAATGAGGTGCATGATGAGGGTTACAAATCTTGTGATATCAATGATGATAATGATCTCATGTGATGCAGGTAACAGAATCAGAATTATTTTAGGGTTTATTATTTCTTATTTGAAATCCCAGATTTCATTTTTGAATTTTGAGTGTAGGCTTTAACGTTTTGAGGATTTTATGGAATGTAATTGTGACTTGTTGTACATGTAGTTTTTTTAAAAGAGATTTTTTTGGAGTGAGATTTTGTCTTTAAAGCTTGGTGGTGATTCTAAGCATCCCTAAGTGCTGAAGCCTAGGCTTTTGTGATCCGTTCCATTTTCCTCCATTATTTTCTATTTTTTCTTTATTATTTTACTCTCTGCCTACCAGTGCTGCATCACTATGCTTAACAAGGATGTTGATTATACACTTTAGGATTGCCTTGCATTGCCACTTTCCAAAAAAAAAAAAAAAGCTGCATTTCTTCTTTTAGGCATAGAAGTCACTACTTACCAATTTAATACTTTTCAGTATTCGCCTTTTGGATTTATTTTGATTCAACCATGTGCATCATTTTGATTATGGCTATCAAATATCATAGTTCTGTATGTTTTGTAACGCTCGCTCACAGAAAAAAATTACCTTTTTTGAGGATTAGTGATCACTTGATAGTTGTGTTGTCCCTTAATCACTGTTTTCAAATATGCTGCATTATTCTTGAAAAAAAAAACTCCAATCAGGCATACACTTGTAACTAGTCTCTAGGAGACCCTTGCACTTACGTGTGTCTAAGAGGGGGGTTGGGCTTTGAATCCAGTTTGATCAACCCATAGGGTAGGGGTTTGGAAGGTGATATCCAAACAATGTGGGAAACTTTTTCTAGGTATATGATTTTCTGTTGGTGATGGAAGAAGATTGAATTTTTGGTATGATGTATGGTGTGCATTGTTATTCAACTCTAGTTAGACTGGCACAAGACAGGGAGTTGGGAGAATCAATGTCTTTTTTTGAGCTGCTTAGTCAGTTAGAATACATGTTGGTATGACAAATAGGGTATGGTGGAAAATAAACAGCAATGATCCTTTACTGTTTGGTCCTATTATGAGGCGTTAAGAGGGATTCTAGAGTATATTTTCCTTGGAAAGCTATCTGGAATGTGAGGGCATCGTCAAAGGTCTCTTTCTTCATTTGGACTGAGGCCTTGGGGATAATATTACCAGTAATTTATCTTCTAAAATGGAAGATAGTACTTGTGCAGTGTTGCATGTGCAAGCGTAATGGTGAGAATGTGGATCATTTGTTAATTTATTGTCCACTTGATATGGAGTTGTGATCTTTTGTTTTTGTGGTGTTTAGTGTGAGATGGGTGATGCCAAGAATGGTGTATGGCTTTGCTTCAACGTTGGGGAGAAAATCAACTTTATTCCGGTAAAAGATATGGAAGGCATGTCATGGTGTATTTTATAGAATGTCAGGAAGGAAAAGAAAATGATAACATTTGAAGACTGGGAGCTTTCTGTGGAGAGATTCAAATATGCATTTATTAGTTCTTTATTTTCTTGGTGTCACTAGATGAAGCTAGTCCATCAAATGTTTGTGATTTCTTGGATTCATTTTATTGCTGAACTTTTACAGGAGCAGTCGAGTAATAAACTGTATTCTTGAACTGCCGTCCTTATCTTTATATAATTTTGTTATATATGTGCGAGCGTGTGTTATACACTAAAATATATTAAGATAAGTTGCTAGTTGACTTATATTGTTGTTGCTAGTTTCCAAATGATATTTTGATGGTTTGCAGGATCTTTTGTTGAATATTGATCTGAACAGTTCCTCTGAGTGGACGGGAAATTGGTCTCAAGTATGCCCTACCTGCAAGGTTTACTCAATGGACCTTTTCTTTTCCAAATTTTGGCTGTGAAATTATTTTAAATGCATCTAATGCTTGAGAGGATGTCTGAACATGTCAGTATGTTTTTTAAATTAGTTCTTTTCAGAACATAATGCCTGTTCGATCTAAGCACTGCCCCACATGTAAGCGATGCGTGGAACAGTTTGACCATCACTGCCCATGGATATGTAATTGTTTGGGGAAGGTGAGAAGTTGTACTTTCAACCAGTTAATTTCACAGGGGTAACGACATTGCTGGTACAATTTTATCTAATGAGTAATTACCACTAAGCAGGAGTGCCGTGACGTCATTTTTAATACTTCTGTGCTATCTATTACTTTTGGTTGTTGTCTCAAAATTTCTTCTTTGTGTCCTCTTTACTTCATTTATTCCTCTATTCAGTGAATAATGCTAATAAAGAAAGATGGTACATGTGATTTTTCCATTTGAAGCATTACTTTTTCTTCTTTTATCTCATTTTTCCTGACAGCGTATATCATTGTGATGATACATCTTGCAGAGTAACAAAAGGGATTTCTTTGTTTTTCTCTGCTTTGCTTTTTTGGCATCGTTCCTTAGTGCTGCTGTTGCAATTCAAAGTATGTTTTAACATTTGCAGTTTTCTATACATTTTGATAATGTGTATCTTTTTCATTTTGGACTCGATTAAAATCATCTTTTTGACAAACAAAACAGGGATTTGGACTGCAATACCACTCTTGCCTACTGAAGAAACATAAATTCATTATGTGGTAGTTCAACATCCTGGTGTTGTTGCATTTTTGCTCCTGGACATGATAATTTTGCTTGCTGCTACCATTTTAACTACCTCACAGGCTTCCCAGGTGATTGACTAAACCATCACCTAGACATCATTTTGGCATAAAAGTTTTTTTGCCTCTAGCAAACACACACATTTGTGTCTATATGTATGTATCCAGTAAGTTCTGTGCATGCATCTAATAAGTTCTAGCTCAAATTGCACCTCATCCCCTTGAATGATAAATGATTTCGTGTTATTTGGGGCCATGGCAAGATTGATCAACTAACTTGTCTAGATTGGGAGTCTAATTAGTTGATTGGTGTGCTTTTGAATTGCTGGATCTGTTTCAATCCACTTGGTCTTTTATCAGTTATTTATGCTTAATCTACTTGGATAATATAGCATACTCTTTGATCCAACTGTTGCCATCAAGGAACCTGTATTGCTAAAGCAGATGGCAATAGACAAGAAGTATTGAGGCATGGTAGGCGGAACAAATATTTTCTGTAGTGGAAGGAATTATCTTGAATTTGTCCTGTATCAAACATCATTTTGTTTGTGATTATTACAAGTTTGTAATGGTGGTTGACTACCAGGTGCTGATTACGTAGCTTATAGAAAAACGATGAATCAAAAGAATTTGATGAATTGTGGGTGATCATTTTTTGAACCAGATGCAGTGTGGTTAAGGTGAGGGCAACTATGCCACAAACTACACGTTATTATACTTGTTACAGTTTGCAGTTCTGGTGTATGACTGTTGTACCCACCAGGAATAAAAACTAGAAAGTTCAAATCATAGGGAGGTATAATTCATGCATAAATTTATTTTGATATAAATATACAGGTAAGCTTGATTTTAATATAATTCAGTGGGTAAGGTGCTAATGAGATTTGCCAATGAGTGTTAAAGTAGCACTTCCTTCTCCCATTTGGGTTATGCGGAACTACTATTTTATTTATTTTTCATTTTTTAAGATTCTAAACAGATATCCTTTTAACTCTCAAAAGTTTCACCTTCAAGTAGTAGTGAATGGTTAACGTGTACACATTCGTTGGTACCATATGATGTTTTCAGTTACTATCTTTGGAAGTCCCTAAGTAGTAGTTAATTAACATGTGTTCATGTTTATGATGCAGATAGCTCGAAATATCACAACAAATGAATTAGCAAACGCTATTTGTTATGGGTATCTTCATGGTCCAGATGGGCGGTTTCATAATCCATACAACCATGGGTGGCAAAAGAACTGTGCAGATTTTTTATTCATGGCTATACAAATGATGAAGAAATTGCTTGGCCTCCATTGCAGCAGGTTGTTAGGTGGAGCTGTTGCAATGATGTGCAGATTTACAGCTAAGCTTGGCATCATGTTTTCTCCCTTGGTTACAGATGATGCTGGGCACCCTTTGCTATGGCTGCATAGATGTTTCATCATAAGGACCGCAATAGTTATATGTTGTTTACTTAAAGAGTCCAATTCGTAGCTTTCCATATGTAGAGTTGAATGAATTCCATTACAAAAGAAATGAAAAAAAAAACTTTCAATTCTGTGGTTCTATCTCCTATATCAAATTCCAATACTGTTTCCACCGAACCTGTTTGTACCAGTTCATTAATGATGGGAAAATGAAAAGATGGGCATAATCAACATGCTCAACCGCAGTAGCTCATGCAAACTTTCCATCTATTTTGTACTAAAAGAACTACGTTTTCTATTTTACAAAACACCCACATCAGTCTATCTATTCTACACATCTATTCAATAAAATATTCATTCTTTTATAATTTTTTATTATTTCCTCACTCATTATCCCTCTCTCTCACATACCCAACACTATCAAAAAATACTAAAATATTAAATGCACGAGTTATAGTAACCATGCATATATGCACGGTTACTGTAGTATTTGTGTATTTATGCACAATTTTATACCCACTGATGTGGGGTTTTTTGCTCAAAATGTGTAAAATGGACTACTTTTTGTATTTTGCAAGATTTTGCCTGAGTTGATGTGGTTGTTATGGATATTTAGAAACAGTGAATTAATCCATCCTACTTTGACGAGTTGAAGTTATAGCGGCACAACACATTCGCTCCTTTCATGTTGAGATGGTAGGTGTATTTGTTCTTACGCTTCTGCCAACCATGCTTGTGTGTTTTTTTATACCTGTTGTAGTGGTACAAAGCCAACGCAGGAGGTTTGTGGATGTGTGAAGAACCTAAATAAATGACTTATATTGGTGAAACTTTGTAAGGATTGTTTGCAGCAAACTTCAATAGAGGGGAGAGGAATTTGCATTGATATTCATTATTATTATGGTTACAGTGTACGTTTGAAATATCATTTGTGACCAGAGTCTTGTAGCTCAGTTAATTAGTACCTCCGGGTGTTTTCAATAGAGACATTCGTGATTCAAATTCCTCCCTTATGCCAATTATTGAATTATCAAAATCAGTTGGCATTGGGCACAGTAACGTCATGGAGATCAAGAAATAAATATTTGATTCATATCGATCAACATGGCAATTGGCAAGATGTTGGCCATTGGCCCCAGTAACTCACAAGATTGCTACTTTGAACCCTGGTGGCCAACCATGTGCCTGGCACTTAGCTCTCAAACTCAAACATGAATTGTCTTCCATCTTTTGCTAAATAATCCACATAAGTCATAACACATCTATTTAATATCCCAAAATAAAATGGAATGACATTGACGGATATTTCAATTTTTGTTGAAAATCTTGGTGGTGTTCTTTGTAAATTGCAATGCCACAAAATTGAAAATAAAACTATTTTAGCATGGCAAGGTTTTAGAAATTCTTCCTGTACCAAAAACAATTTTGCCCTCGTCAGGAACTTCATGTTCTAAAGAAGGCTAGAGCTAGTTTGATATCAATATTACAATCTTGGGTTCATGAGGAAGCTCTATGAACATCAGAAAGAGGAATCTCTCCACAATCTGTCTCCACAGTAGCTGCCGGCATCTACTTTTGTAAGCCTCTTTGCATCCTGGGCTCATACAAAAATCACTTCTTACATACAAAAATCACTTCTTACAGGTTGTTATGGAATCCACTCATGAGGTTTGTCAGCGATCCTAATAATGAAGATCTCTCTCAACTTATTCACAATTATAAGATCATCAAGAGCCTTGTAGTTGTAGCTCAACTAGTTGACACCTTCTTTTGTACTAACGAAGACATCCAAGATTCATATGAATCACATCTCCCACCCCCTAAGGACTATTGGTGATGCGTCTGATCTAATTGTTTGCTTTTTGATAGCAGTTGAGCTGATTGAGCCTCTAAACAAGAGGAGAAATTCTATAAAATTTTAAAACACAGATACTAACGTAGAGGCCTAAAAGAAGATTATTTAGATGTTATGTAATAATCTAACATACTATCATTTTAGACAAACTTTATGAAGTTGAGGCTCCTGTTCTAAGAGAGGTTAGTTCTTCATCATTAGGAAAAAAAATCACATTAAAAATTGTAGCACTTTTATATATGGTTGGGTCATAATCCGGATCAAACATAACTAGACCTCCACAAAACCCAACAAAATTTTGGTATGTTCTCTTGTAAATCTACTTGAGAGACTAATAGAATGAAATTACCTGAGGTGGACTAGTGGAAATTGGCTTGGAAACATTCCAAAACACTTTGTTGGCTTGCCTAGGGGAATAGACTGTCTACAAGGGATAAGTTGATTCAATGGGGTTATCAAGGGAATACTTTACGTGTTTTCCGCAGAAGGAAGTATGAGATCAAGGGCTACATTTTCTTTGATTGCTCCATATCCAGAAGGATTTGGCATCAAATCAAGGTTTAGAGTTTGATGGATGACTCTGATTATGACTGGGGTTAGGTGCTTCAATGGAGTAATGGTGCTTGAAGAATAAAAGCTTTAAAGTGCTGTCAGCAGGCTTGTCTTAGCTGCTGCAGCGTACCACATCTGGTTACAGAGAAACACTACACATTTTTAGGAGCAACATTAAATTTAGAGTTAGGTTCCGCATGAAAGTGAAGAATTCTATGATCAACAGGGTGATCTGTTGCAATTGGAGGGTTAGCTTTTCTGTGTTTAATAGAAGATGGAAGCAGGAATGCTGCTTCTAGTTTCTAGTTTCATTGTTGTAGTCTAGCTGCTGTTTAGCGTAGGTTTTTTTTTTTTTTTTTTTTAATTTTTTATGACTTGTTAGTAACCTTGGCTGCTTTGTGTAGTGTTTGTACTAGGCTTTCTTTTATTGTGCAGATCTTTTGGGCTAGAGCTGTAGAATTTCCGTACTTCTTTGCTTTTAACAAAATCTCACATTTATATAAAACTGAAAATTTGAGGTTGCCTGAAACATTGATGGGAATACTGAATGTGAGAGGGTGATAAGAATTTCTTTGATTTAGGGGAGAACTGTTTTGGTGAGTATTCACCATATGCACAGCGCTGCTTTGGGATATATAATCTTCACCCCGTCAGGAATCTTAAAATCAATAATTTCATTTTATTTGATGAATAATAAAGGTATATCATTCGGTAACTTGAAGAGACAAGAAAACATGCTAAAAGTTCAGTATAAACTCGTCGGAGTATTTTGATTAAATGATCTGGGAAATATACATTTCAATTCTTTTACAGCACTCTAAAGAGAGACACAAGACTTTGCTCCAAATTATCCTACCAGAAGCTAATTTCACTTGGGAGTAAAAGTTATTTTCTTCAATTACACTCAGAAATACACATCATTTCAATCCTGCTCTATGCATCCATGCGGAATGCATCTAAAGCCTTCACCTCTAAGCATTTACTCAAAAGGCCCTGTTGATTTCCGTGAAAGAGACTCCATGGATGATGAAGTTCTCTATGTCAAGCTCCTGCCACAATATAGAACAATTAGACTGACAAAACTAACCAAAAAAACAAAGAAAAGAGGGTGAAGCGGAATAAATTACCTGGATTTCTAAATAGTAAATGCAAGCCATGTAAAGGTAATTCTTGATAAATAATGAAAAAGAAGACCTTGGAAGCAAGAACAATCAGACAAGAAGGAAGAATTAAAGGGAAAAAAAAAGATGGTCTTATTCCATTTTGGAGTTTAAGAATAATTTCTCTGGACTTTTTGGATTTATATTTTTATCTTTTGTTTATTCCTCAACACTTGTCGGATCTTGAGGCAGGATTAAAGCATTCAAATCAGTAATAAATTCAGCTTACCTTGTAGTTGCCAAAGAAGGTACCCTTGATAGTCCTCTCATTCAAGATATTCATTGGGTGGATTTTAAATGCATCATCTTTGTTTGGGACACCAACAAGTACAGCAACACCCCATCCCTGCAAGAAAACATACCATATGACAGATTTTAGAAGAATGGATTTGAGATAAATTCTATTTATTACATGAACAGGAGCTCGTGGGAAATTACATCATGAACACATTCAAATGCAGAACTCATGGCATTTATACTTCCAGTGCACTCGATACTTCGATCAACTCCACCATTGGTCATTTCAGCAAGCACTTGAAGAAGTCAAAGAAAGTTAGAAAAGCCGTGAAAGTTGTTTGCACCTTCACCAAGGAAATTTTTTCTAGCATTTTAAAGCAAACCAACCTCAAGAACAGGATCTTTTGTTGAATATTGATCTGAACGGTTCCTCTGAGAGGATGGGAAATTGGTCTCAACTATGCCCTACCTGCAAGGTTTACTCAATGGACCTTTTCTTTTCCAAATTTTGACTCAGAAATTAATTTAAATGCATTTAATGCTTGAGAGGATGTCTGCACATATCATTTTTCCTGACAGCTTATATTATTTGTTATGATACATCTTGTGGAGGAACAAAAGGGATTCCTTTGTTTTTCACTTTAAAACAAGATAACAATACAACTTAAATGAAATATTCAAGATAACAATATTAGTTCTTATACATAATAGTTTGTTTAATAGTGCCACATATCGCACATTGTACATAAACATGAACACAAACAGGAAACATTGTAAACAAACTTGTACATTTAAATTACTCGAGCCTCTTATATTTAGTGGTTTGAACCACAGAGTCCTCAATCTTCTCCAATGGAGTTCCCGCTTTTTCAGGGATCAAAAAGATCACAAGAAATAAAACTATAACTGAGACTCCAGCGTAGATAAAAAACATGCTTGGACCTATTTTGTTCACTGTGAAATCCGTGTTCCTGCTGGTGAATAAGGTGCCTAGCCAGCTACTGAACGAACCCATTCCCGAAGCCATTCCCCGGTAGCTGTAGGGAACTATTTCCACGGTCAGAAGTATTGGAATGCTCCCAATTCCAGCAGAATAAGCCATGAGGTATACGCTGACAGCTCCAAAGCAAAATTTAGCCAAGCTTTGGTTTTCAGTTCTTCCCAAAGAAAAACCAAGAACAAGTTGATCACAAATCAAAATCGACAGAGTGGCTATCAGTAACTTTCTTCTTCCAAGAAAGTCAACACTCAATATGACACAGAGAGAGCTAAGGAGATCAAGAAATTTAGGAAGAAGGGATTTAACAGGTTTTGATAAACCGGCTTTGTCTGAAAGCTTAGGCGAAATCTGTAACAGGTATGTGAGACCCAGAAAGTGTTGCAAAAGTTGCAATACAGCTGCACCCACCAATAACCACAGTTGCCTCCGTCTCATTAACGTTTTAATTTTTTTCAAAAAACTGTTCTGAGTAGGCACCTCCTCTGCTTCCTCTTTTTTACAGTCTTCAACTGATGATTGAAAGATTTCATCCATTTCTTTTTGTACCTCCTCTGCAGGCAATGTCCTTTTAAGGAATTTCTCCACCTCTCCTTTTTTTCCCTGTTAAAAATAAATTTTGAAAAGTAATAAGTCAAAAGGTGTAATTCATTAAGCCTATCAAATAGTTGTACCCTAAGGCAGTGAAACTTGAGCAAAAAATTTTAGGAACACCAAAATATACCTGCTTTGCTAGTGTGTAAGGTGATTCATTTACAAAACTCATACAAATGAGCTGAATTAATGTTGGAACTGCAGCTAGCCCAATCGTCCACCTCCAGCTGAAGTTAACCTAAAAGCACAAAAATTTAGAATGAAGCACAAAATAGAACAAAAGAATGAATGAACATAAAAAGGGAAAAAAAATTACCTTTTTGGAAAGCAATAAAATGAGGTAAGGAGCCCACTGTCCAGTTGTGCTTGCCATACCATTAAAACAAACCATTGCACCTCGAATGCTTTTTGGGGCTGACTCTGATAGCAGCAGCGGTGCTGCTGCTGACCCCAAGCCCAAGCCAGCACCGACGAATGCCCATGACCCGACCAGTGTCCAATTTGTTTTTGAAAAGGCCATCCCCACCAACCCCCCTAAAACAAAAGCATCAGAGACAATTACCACTTTTTTTCTCCCCAAACGGTGAAGTAGCAAGGATGCAAGGCCAGCACCAATAATGGGGGACACAAGAGAAGACCATAGCAATTGATCTTCGCCATATTGCTTAGCCAATTCAGTCAAAACCTCGTTGAAGACTCCTATAAAAAAAATTTTATTAGTAATTTTTTTTCCTTCACAAAAAAAAAAAGGAGGGGCGGGATTTGCATGTAAAGGAAGAACTTTAAGTTGGGAATATATTCTTTTCTTTTTTTCTTCATAAAATGGTCCATTTTCAATAAAATTATTCATAATTAAAAAAGAGGGGGAGGGTTTGAAGTTACCTATTACAAATGAGTTGGCAAAAAAACTCAAGTTGCCTGCAAAGGCAATAAGTAAATTGAAAGGTTTGCTCCAGACTAACTTTATATTCATGATAAAACCGGTCTCGTTCTTTGAACTTGGGTGCATAATTTCGTTTTCTACACAAATAAATACAGCATCAAATTATTTATTTTTTTTTTTAAATTGAGCTTTAGAAAGCAATGACAAGCAGTGTAAATAAGTATAAGCAATGAGTTTTAAATGTGAGTAATTGATAAAGCATCAATTTTGAATCAATGCGCATAAACAACAATATCACAATTAATTATGGAAAGCTAACCGTGATCATAAACGTCAATCAAAACGGGCACCTCCTCCAGCTCCTCCGCAATTTCATCGTTTCCTTCAGCTTTAACCTCCTCTTCAACGGCCCCTTCATCCTCAACTTCCTGAATTTCAAGGCCTCCTTCTTTTTCAACTCCCACTTCATCCTCCTGTTCATCACCACCTTCTTCAACCCCGTCCTCATGGTCTCCCTCTTCAACCTCCTGTCCATCACCACCTTCTTCGACAACACCGTCCTCACGGTCGCCTTCTTCAATTTCCTGCTCATCACCACCTTCTTCATCAAGCCCATCCTCATGGTCTCCCTCTTCAACCTCCTGCACACCACCACCTTCTTCGACAACACCGTCCTCACGGTCGCCTTCTTCAATTTCCTGCTCATCACCACCTTCTTCTTCGTCTTTGGAGGTTCGCGCGGGATCCATTGGGAGGCAGCGGTGGTTGAGAGAGACACATCTTTCTCTAAATTGTATAGAGAGAGAGAGAGAGCCGGAGCCTGGGGCCGAGCGTGTTCTGCGTAACAAACCTCAAGAGAGAGAGAGAGAGAGAGAGAGGAGCTGTTATGTTATATTATGCTAACAAACAACAAACATCGAGAGAGACCAGAGATGTGTAGTGTCCGTTAGGTTTTTGCTTTTGAAAAAAATTTGAAAAAAACAAAAAAGCCGGTAAAAGAGAAGAAGTGAGTTTTAAAAAGTAAGGTGAATTGCAAATTGTAACTAAATTTAGGGGGTTTAAATTTTATATCTTATCGTTTAAAAATTTAAATTTTAAAATTTAAAGTTAAGGAGTTCTTGAATCTTATGCTTTATAATTTTGAAACTTTAAAGATATAAAATTTAAACACTTCTAAATTTTAGAAAGTAAAATTTAATAATCCTTAAAATATAAGAAATAAAATTTAAATTCTAAAATATTAAGGTGTAAAAGTCAAACACCTTTAACCATCGAGGATTAAAATTTAAATTTTAAAATTTTAAGGAGTAAAATTTAATACTCTTAAATTTTAGGGATGTAATTTACGTTTTACTCTAAAAATTAAAAATTTAAAGGTAAAAAAGAAATTTTTTTTTTCAATTTTTGTATTTTATTATTTACTATCAATTTAAAGCTAAACCCAAATATTGTATTATATTCCATGTTTTTTTCGGAGAGGCAAAAACAATTCACAGTCCCTGTGAAAAGTTAGGGTTTTTACTTGCTCCCTCTAAACATACCAGTCTCCTTCTCCTTCTCTGTCTTTTTATTTAATTAAGCAAAAGCTGTATTATTACAAAGGGGTTCGTGAACTCGCTCAGCTTCTTCAAGATTCAAAAAATTTCTTTTTTGAAGTTTAATTCACATTTGTGCTTTAATGGTGGTATGTGTGTTTTTTTTTTTTTGGGTGAGATATACGGTCTGTGTTCTTAGTTCTTACTATGAAATGCTATATGTGGTCGGCAATGTGTAGTATTATAAAAGTGAAAATAATGGACTAAATGCAAAATGGGCTTGTACTAATACTTATCTTGAGGGAGAAAAAGAGGACCTTTTTCTTGTTTTTATTTTTGGGTAGCATTGCATCTTAGTAGCTACTCTGCAGTACTTCAGCTTCTGTAACAATTTGTAACAAGGTTGGTTAAGATGATAAGTTAGGGGACTAATTAGTTATTTCGAAGCCTAGTTAGTTATAAAAGAGCCTATCAAATGCTATGAGCATATAGCATTGCAGTTAGCCAATGTCTCCGTTATGATGGCGACCTTGCCAGCAATCAATTGTTGTTCCTCATTGTTTGATGTGGTGTATTTGGAAGGAAAGAAATAGTAGGTGTTTTGAAGACAATAAGTGTTCTATACTTGATCTCAAGCTTCTATTTTTCAGAACCTTATTGGACTGGTTCTCAGTGTAGAGAAACCAACTTTTTCCTTCAATTTTGGATTTACTTGATTTATGTAATTTTTGTATTTGATATGTACGCCCTATATAAAGCATTGCAGTTAGCCAATGGCATGCATCCTTGTGTAACTATAAATAGACAAGGTAGTGCATATTGTAGTCATCTTTTATAATTACTTGTAAAAAAAATAGTATAGTCATCTTTTAAAATCAACAAGAAAGCATAACTGAGAGGCATTTTCCAAGATTTTGTCTCTTGTCTCTTGAAGAGTTGAAACAACCCCAGCCTACTCTAAGAGACTTAGCCTTGCCCATCTTTCCAAGTCCTAAGCTCATTCTTTCTATCAATTTGGTACTGCATTTTGGTGCTATCCTCTGCCATCCTATGAAACTGGAAATTTAGAGGACCCTTTAACAGTTTTTACTAGTCTGAAGCAGTTTGATTTGTCAAATGTGCTAAATTCTTCCGCCATTACCCGAAAACATCTCTACTGTAGCTAATCTCACTCAACATTATGGCTGAAGATTCTATGGACAGGTGTTTCTATTAGTGATCTTTATAGTGAAGAAGTTAAAGCTTCTGTTACATTCTACTTAATTTGACAATCTTTCCATGTGTTTTTAGAACAACAAAATGAACTACTATATGAAGAAGCACATTGTGTTTATTAATGCTTCTCAAGCATTTTGACATAATTACTCGTCATTGTTTTTGAGTTTTCTGCAAACAAAGTTGTCTTATTAACTTTCTGGTTTTCTTTTTCTTTCGGGCTTGAAGTGCCCTCTTGTCTTTATTCAAATCTTGAATTGGAAACAGGATTTTGCCAAAGTTTTGTAGGTTAATGTTAAGATCCCAGCTGATCTCACAAGTCTTAGGGGTTGAATGGGTGAATGAAGAGGATTAAAGGAAATGTGTGTAGGTTACTTCGAGGGAACCTGGGCCTCCATGAGAAGAGTAGGGGTTATAGGGAGAAACTGAATATTCATCTTATTTCTTGATTTTTCATTTCAATGCTACTATTCTCTTTAATGCCACAAAATGCTCTCAGATATTGTTCCAGGCCTTTATTCACAATCTGAGTTTGACCATGAGGTTGAGCATGGTAAGCTGTAGACATGGCCAACTCCACACCCTGCAACTGAAACAGCTCAGAACAGAATTTGGAAGTAAAAGCAACATCTCGATCCCTAACCAAAGTGACAGGTAAGCCATGTAACTTAAACGCTTGCTGAAGGTACACTGCAGCAACCCTGGCCAGCTGTATAAGGATGAGCTAGTGGCATAAAATGAGCATATTTAGTGAACCGGTCTACAACCACCAAAATGACTTCATACCCTTGTGACTTAGGCAACCCTCTAATAAAATCTAAATTGACATCAGACCAAGGTCTATTAGGAATGGCCAAAGGTTGTAGCAGACCAGTAGGTGCACTGGTTTTAGTTTTAATCCATTGACAGACATCTCACTCTCTAATATACTGCTTAATATCAGATTTCATACCCTTCCAATCGAACTCTCTTTTGGCCCTATGAAGAGACTTGAGAAAACCTGAATGGACAGCCAAAGGAGTAGCATGGACATGGTGGAGTATCAGAGGCTCGAGAGAGGAATAAGAGCCCAGATAGAATTTACCCTTAAACAAAAGAAGACCATTCTGCGTAGAAAACCCTGTAGTAGTGGCAGTACCAGATTGCACGGCCTGGATGAGACTGAAGCTCAGGGTCTTGTTGATAGCTGTCTGTAAGAATGTCAATCCAGGTCTTAACAGTTTATAAGAGATGCATCATATTTGTTGTGTTACTGATTCATAGTTGGCACATTACCATAAGTTTTATTTCTAAATACCAAAATTTCCATGCAGATCAAGGAGAAAAAAGAATGTGAAAACTCAAAATCTGCGGCTACAGGTACTTTTACACCATTTGATTGAGGTTCTGCCTGGGCACACATGTTTTCCATTTGTCTTTTATTTTTTATTTTATATATATATATATATATATTTAGTTAAGTCCTGTCTGATGTTCTTGGTTGATGCATGATGGAAGCCATAATGGGCTGTGAATTCAGCACTAAATTAGATCTCTTGATGATATCTCGGAGGATTCTTGAATAAGGATTGATGTTAAGGGTTTAGGTAAAGGAAAGATTGAATCTTGAATATGTTGATGATTGCTGTTTGGTTTTAAAACTATGAATAAAAAATGAAATAAGATATACATAAAACACTAGGCAATCACACTTAAGTAGGGGAAGGCAATCACACTCTGAAAGGTTAAATTTAAAATAAGCTGTTGGAATTTTAGTAAAATCAATTGCACTACTAATTTTATGGACTACAATAAAGCCTTTATGTAGGCTATTGTTAAATCCTTTTACCAGGACTCCCTAGGATTACTAAATACAAACAAGACAGAGCTTGGAGGCGCCGGACTCGTTGCGATGACTACACGTGGCAAAAGTGGAAAGCTAGCACTATTCAGTGCACTGGAACACCGTACCCAAGCCATCTCCACAAACAAAAAGTACTTTAGAACTTTTTAACCAAAAAGGAAAATGACTCTAAACATAAAATAAGACTCATGTGCATTTAGGGCAGCCCATTCTAGAAAATAAATGAATAAACAGCCCCTATTTTAGTAAAAACTTATTAAAACTAAACCACCAACTTTTGTTTTTAATCTTCTTTTAGGGCAAAACGTAGGTACAGTTCCTTAGGTGAAGTACATTAAGTTCCCCAATTAAAATTAGAACACAAAGCTACATTGGATTTAATTGTTCATGGAGAAGAAAGCATTGTTTGTGCTTCGTTGGTAATGCTACCACATGTTTGAATTTAACTGGGGAACCTAATGTCTAGCACCTAAGAAATTATATCTAAGTTTTACCTTTGTTAATGATTGCAACAAAGACATTGCATGGAAGATTTGCATCAAAGTGTTTAGCTTGCAAAGACATTAAAGCAACTTTCTATTTTTATCCTTAAGCCAGGTCCCTTGACTTGCTATCCCTTCACTTGTTTCCGTAATGTCTCTTTTACAATAATTATTAAATCTTTGTGTATATAATCTTGTTTTTACTTGAACTTTCTTTTCTGTTGTGACACTAGGAGACCATGGGTGTCTTGGCTCAAATGGAAAAGATACAGGGCTTGCCTAGGATTGTTAAAGCCTTCTTCCTCCATACCTTGTTAGATTGGAATGTTTCTTTTCACCCTTCTTGATGCAAATTGGTTAAGGGAGAAGAAAATATTTTAATATTTTATGTTGTTTTCTCTTTTCTAGTGGAGTTAGGATTTATTTGCTTTTACAAGTTCAATTAAAATCCTTTTCCTAGTTGAATTAGGATTTTAATTGTTTTTTCTTTTCTTAGTTAAATTGTTTTTTCTTTCTCTTTCTCAAGTAAAAGTGGTTTATTATTTCTCTTTCTAAAAGGAGTGGGAGAAATTATATTCCTATAAATACTCTTTATAGAGAGGTAATTATTATGATGCGTTGATTAATAAAAGTATGTTAGATAGGTTTTCTCTATTATTTTTCCTACCAGCCTAGTGTTCTTGTAGAACTTAGGTTTCGTGGAAGAGTTGTAGTAATTTTTTGTTACCGATTCTGCTTCTACACGCCTATGCTGCGTCACTTCTCCTTGTTTTACTCTTTAAGATTTGGTTGAGCATTGTAGTTTGAGAGCTCTTTGTAATTCTCTTTCAGATGTGGTCTATGGTGTTTACTTTGTTTGGCATTCACTAGTCTATGGTGGAGCTGTTGGCTTGTTGGCAAATAAAGTTTGGGAGGCATCAGTTTGCTGCTATTTGGATGGCTGTGCCCCATTGTTTGACGTGGTGCATTTGGCGGGCAAGGAGTAATCGACATTTTGAGGATTTAGAGAGATCAGTTTCAGATCTTAAACTCTTCTTTCTTAAGACTCTTCTAGATTGGGTTGTAGTGTTAGGCTTTCAGCCTTTCGTTCTTTTTCTTCAGTCCATGGTTTCATAGACTTCGGTACTTTATGCACTTGATTTGTTTTTGTCCTTGATGTATACTTCCTGTATACTCAGGTGGCACACTTATTCTTTTTATTATATTTTTGTCACTTATCAGAAAAAGAAAGAAAGAAAGATGCAGGCATTGTAAAGTCCTCTGACAGATGGTTAGAAACGTGTATATTGTAGAAGCTTCTATAACAAAATGATGGTGCTTTTTTTCCCCTAACCAAGCCATCATTGATAGTGCTACGTGTTGTTGTCTATGTGCTTTTACTTTCTTTTTTCCCTGATCCTTCCTTTCTCTCTCTCACCTCTCTCTCTGTGTGCGCGTGCTTTTCTTTCTTCTTTTATCTTTGAGTCAGGTCAAGGAACAACCGAACAAGTGAAGGGAAAAAGGCTTTATACCACTGTAATTACTGCAACAAAGACATTACAGGGAAGGTCCGTATCAAGTGTTTCGTGTGCCCTGATTTTGTGTTTTTCTGTTGGAGCTGAGGTGACACCCCATCAGAGCAATCACCCTTACGGGGTTGTGGTTCGTAATACTGTTAATAAATATTTTTTTCCTGTGGATACCATGCAGATTTTTAGAGTTTTTAATTGTGTTAATTTATCTATAGACCCTGCTCTTCATGTCTTTATAATGTAAATATAACTTTGTGCCTGTTTCAGCATGATATGCTACTGCTGATAATAGAGTGTGGGGAAAAGAATGTAAATTCATAGAATGTTCTTTTACTGGTGTGTTTTCACTTCAACAGGACAATTTATCCTTCCCTCTTATTTGCCCTGATTGGAATGCAGATGATGAAAGGCTGCTTCTGGAGGTACTTTCAATCTCGTTTTTAATCCGTGCAATGGAGTTGACTGATCCTAATTATTTTTTTCAGCACTTGGTACCTGGCCTGGAGGAGTCTATTTTGACTTTTGTATTATTATAATTTTTATTTCAGGGTATTGAAATGTATGGCATGGGTAAGTGGCAAGAAGTTGCTGAGCATTTGGGGACTAAGAGTAAAGAACAATGTATAGATCGCTCTACCAATAAACATATGAACTCCCCATACTTCCCTCTTCCAGTATGGCATCTTGAACAAAATCAATAACTATCCTCTGAATTGTAGCCTTTTTAGAGAGTAAATAAGTTATGGAGCATATTCTTTTTGTAGGACATGTCTCATGTTGTTGGAAAAAATAGAATGGAGCTTCTTGCTATGGCTAAAGGACATAGTGAGGATGAGAAAGGTGTGCAATAATGTTACAATAACTCTTTAGGAGGTTATCAGAATTTATGCAGCAGTCACACAAAAAATATTATTCTCATATTCTGAGTTCTAATAGGGTAGATACTGATAATGCTCTGACCAATAAAATTCATAGCCCTAGGCCACACTTTGGTATAGAAATGTGCCTTGTTATAAAAGAAAATTGTAACCAAAGACATGAGAGGTTTTTCTTGACTTAATTTTTTTCTTTGGTGGTGGGAGAGGGGAGGTGGGGGATTGTTCCTGGTTCGAAATATATATCTTCTGCTAAAGTAAAAATCTACTGAATTAGGAGGCAATACGTGGTTGTTAATGAATGAATTCCATTTATTTTGAATTATTATTGATTAGTGGGGCTCTGTAATTCATTTGTTGATGAACAATTTCTGGTGACTATCACAAAAATTGAAGGAAGAATCTCCTTTTTCTCCTTCAAGGGTCGAGAATGGCAATCAGCCTATCAGTCACTATCATGGATGCATTATACAATTTAGCTGAGATAACTTCTCATGTTTTTATTTTTTATCAATTTAATCAGAGTTGAAGAGTCACATAATGGAGGTTCCTCTTGCTGCTTACTGTCAAGCTTAAACGCTGGTGAGGCGAATATTCTTGACTTGCTACATATGATTTATTTAATTATTAATTCAGTTAAATCATGATGTCTGATTCTTTGCCTTGTTTTTTTATGCTTCAGATGTGGAATCTGTGGTCCGTTCTAAAGCTCAAGTTCAGCTGCTACAGCTGCTAAAAAGAATGCATTTAACATGACCCAAGTTAAGGATGGTCCTGGTGTCATTACAGTGGAAGGTGAGACACATTTTATCTTCAGATTTCAAATGGTTGATGGTAGTTATCTTTTTTTTTTTTTTTTTTTTTTTTTTTTTTTTTTTCTTTTTTATTGTTCTTGTTTTCCTTTTTGTTAATATATATTTTCTACTAATCCGAGAGTGAACCTCTTTAAAATTGGGAAAATTTTTGCCAACTAACCACCTCTCTCTCTCTCTCATATATATACACACACACTCCAGTGAAATGCATAATTCCCTTGTAGTTTGGGTTGGTTTCAAATTAAACTCTTTAATTTTAAAATGTTTCAATTAAAACCATAGATTATTTAAAATATTCCAATTCTGCCCCTCTATGATGCCACATTAATCTTATTTGGGCACCAAAGACCTGTAATTTACGTTGCCTCCAATCCTGTGTTCCATGAGCAAACCAAGCATATTGAAGTAGATTGTCATGTTACTCGGGAGAGAGTAGAAGATGGTGTAATTGCTGCTCCATATGTTTCTACAAGAGTCTAGATTGCTTGTAGGTTTACTAAAGCTTTATGTAAGATTCGTTTGGGTTTATTATGTAACAAGCTAGGATTGTATGATATATACTCTCTAGCTTGAGGGGGAGTGTTATGAGTAATAGGGGCAAAGCAGTAATATCATGTACTTTATATATAAATAATATTTTATGTGTTAGTGTTGACTTATCAAATCCTAAAACACTTTCACCGTAAACAACAATAGGTAAGTGCCATCTGTCCAACCTCCCAACTTAGTGATTCTTTCCTTGATACTTTTACTGTTATGATTGTAATGAACCATTAATGTTGAATTAAGAGGAATTGTTTTGTCACCACAGATGTGTTCTTTCACGTGTCAATTGTTCATCATTTAAAAAGTTTACAAATCATACTGTACATAGCATTTATGTTCCATCAATTCAAAATTTTGTACATGCTGTAAAGTTTGCTGGAGAAAACCCATTAAGTTGTTTGTGCTCGTTTTGCAGTTGCACCTGTTCATGTCAATGGTTGATACTTACAATTATCAGTTATGCCATTTGCTTCTTATCTCAAAGAGTTGTTGCTAGATATAATGACATATGTTTTAAATTTCTTTAAGAATGCTGTATTGCTGATAATTGATCTTGTTATTGTCCCTTTATTAAAAATTACTCCCATGATGTTCTATCATTATTGCATGCAGTAAAGATCCAGGTTATGTAAAAAGACCAGGGGATTTGGGTCATCATAAAGATAAAGAGGTTTGTACTGTCTCTATTTCAAAGCATGTTTCCATTTGTAATTAAAAGCTACATTGTACTTGTGAGAGTTGTTTGCTTGGTCTAGGGCTTGGGGACTCAAATCTAGTGATTCCTTCCCTTTGTTCCTTAATTCTCTTCTCTTGTGTAATTAATTTTCTTCTTTTTTATTTTCCTTGTAATTTTTCTGGTCTGCTTTGTGCTCTATTTGCATAAAGTAGCTTTCTTTTACTTATATTAAAAAAAAAAAAAAAAGTTGCTTTCTTCAATTTACATCTTTCGTACTTACATATAAAAAAGAAAAAAAAGAAAAAGGGAGTTGTTTGCAAATGAAATGGCTTGCCTCAAAGCCAGATTTTGTAGATTATATGATATGTGGTAGTTCTGCAAATAGATCGGATCTAGATTGGGTAGCGGGTGATTTGATTCTCATCCAATGAGACAATTATTCAGATACAAATCAATTGGACAACTTATTGGGTTTAAGAATTCACCACCCAAATCAGAATTTATTAGTTAATGGGTATCCGGACCTATTGTCCAATTTAATCCGTATGCGTGAAAAATAGATGGTGCTTCAACTGGAGATTCATCCTGGAGTACAACCAATTGTTGAGATGTTTGGTGGCAGGAATATGGTGAGGAAGAGGCAGTGTTGGTAAAAGTGAACTTAAAGCGGAAAGCACCAAGGATGAAGCACTTCTTACACCTATAACATAGCGCATTTTAAATGGCAAGCCCATATGGTGAATTTTTTTTTTCTCCTTTTTAATAAGCACAAAGCATTTTGTTGCTGTTTAAATAGTTAAATAGCTCATTAAATTTAACTATCAGAACTTTATACTATTGTTAAGAGCCCTTGATTTGTTGTACAAGTACCAATCTTATGGTGTGATGCACTACACATAAGCCCACCCCTCAATATGAATTCTAAAAGAAAGAGACAAAAAAGGGGACCATGATTGATTCAATTTCTTTGCAATTTATAGATGGTAACAATTAGTGGTTGGTTGGGAGAAAAGATCAAGAAGAACCCAAAAAAATTATGATAATTACTTAACATGGGGTAATGATGCTATAGCTATTGTTGATGAAGAAAAAAGATTTTACATGAGATCGAAGTGAGGTCACTAGGGAGGGCAACAAGTTCAAGTTGTATTTGCAACCTTTTTCCTAATGCGGGGGAAGTTAATAATTTAGGATTAAGTAAATGAGGTGCATGATGAAGGTTACAAATCTTGTGATATCAATGATGATAATGATCTCATGTGATGCAGGTAACAGAATCCGAATTATTTCAAGGTTTATTATTTCTTATTTGAAATCCCAGATTTCATTTTTGAATTTTGAGTGTAGGCTTTAACGTTTTGAGGATTTCATGGAATGTAATTGTGACTTGTTGTACATGTAGTTTTTTAAAAGAGATTTTTTTGGAGTGAGATTTTGTCTTTAAAGCTTGGTGGTGATTCTAAGCATCCCTAAGTGCTGAAGCCTAGGCTTTTGTGATCTGTTCCATTTTCCTCCATTATTTTCTATCTTTTCTTTATTATTTTACTCTCTGCCTACCAGTGCTGCATCACAATGCTTAACAAGGATGTTGATTATACACTTTAGGATTGCCTTGCATTGCCACTTTCCAAAAAAAAAAAAAAAAGCAAAAAGGATTGCATTGCATTTCTTCTTTTAGGCATAGAAGTCACTGCATACCAATTTAGTACTTTTCAGTATTTGCCTTTTGGATTTATTTTGATTCAACCATGTGCATCATTTTGATTATGGCTATCAAATATCATAATTCTGTATATTTTGTAATGCTCGTGCACACAAAAGATTACCTTTTTTGATTTTTTATGATTAGTGATCACTTGATAGTTGTGTTGTCCCTTAATCACTGTTTTCAAATATGCTGCATTATTCTTGAAAAAAAACTCCAATCAGGCATACACTTGTAACAAGCCTCTAGGAGACCTATGCACTTATGTGTGTCTAAGAGGAGGAGGGGGGGGGGGGGGGGGGGGGTTGGGCTTTGAATCCAGTTTGATCAACCAATGGGTTAGGGGTTTGGAAGGTGATATCCAAACAATGTGGGAAACTTTTTCTAGGTATATGATTTTCTGTTGGTGATGGAAGAAGATTGAATTTTTGGTATGATGTATGGTGTGCATTGTTATTCAATTTTTGTTAGACTGGCACAAGACTGGGAATT
Source organism: Lithocarpus polystachyus (assembly GCA_033629205.1). Classification (NCBI taxonomy): domain Eukaryota; kingdom Viridiplantae; phylum Streptophyta; class Magnoliopsida; order Fagales; family Fagaceae; genus Lithocarpus; species Lithocarpus polystachyus. The sequence goes on from CM066165.1 coordinate 5,694,868, forward strand.
GGGAGAATCAATGACTTTTTTGAGCTGCTTAGTCAGTTAGAATACGTGTTGGTATGACAAATAGGGTATGGTGGAAAATAAACAGCAACGATCCTTTACTGTTTGGTCCTATTATGAGGCGTTAAGAGGGATTCTAGAGTATATTTTCCTTGGAAAGCTATCTGGAATGTGAGGGCATCGTCAAAGGTCTCTTTCTTCATTTGGACTGACGCCTTAGGGATAATATTAACAGTAATTTGTCTTCTAAGACGGAAGATAGTACTTGTGCAGTGTTGCATATGCAAGCATAATGGTGAGAATGTGGATCATTTGTTAATTTATTGTCCACTTGATATGGAGTTGTGATCTTTTGTTTTTGTGGTGTTTGGTGTGAGATGGGTGATGCCAAGAATGGTGTATGGCTTTGCTTCAACGTTGGGGAGAAAATCAACTTTATAGAATGTCAGGAAGGAAAAGAAAAGGATAACGTTTGAAGACTGGGAGCTTTCTGTGGAGAGATTCAAATATGCATTTATTAGTTCTTTATTTTCTTGGTGTCACTAGATGAAGCTAGTCCATCAAATGTTTGTGATTTTTTGCATTCATTTTATCGCTGAATCTTTTACTGGAGCAGTCAAGTATATAACCCATCTTCTTGAACTACCATCCTCTATCTTTATATAATTTTGTTATATATGTGGGAGCGTGTGTTATACACTAAAATATATTAAGATAAGTTGCTAGTTGACTTATATTGTTGTTGCTAGTTTCCAAATGATATTTTGATCGTTTGCAGGATCTTTTGTTGAATATTGATCTGAACAGTTCCTCTGAGTGGACGGGAAATTGGTCTCAACTATGCCCTACCTGCTAGGTTTACTCAATGGACCTTTTCTTTTCCAAATTTTGGCTGTGAAATTATTTTAAATGCAATTAATGCTTGAGAGGATGTCTGAACATATCAGTATGTTTTCTAAATAACTTCTTTTCAGATCGTAAGGCCTGTTTGATCTAAGCACTACCCCACATGTAAGCGATGCGTGGAACAGTTTGACCATCACTGCCTATGGATATCTAATTGTGTGGGGAAGGTGAGAAGTTGTACTTTCAACTAGTTAATTTCATAGGGGTAAAGACATTGCTGGTACAATTTTTATCTAATGAGGACTTACCTCTAAGCAGGAGGGCCATGACATCATTTTTAATACTTCTGTGCTATCTATTCCTTCTGGTTATTGTCACAGAATTTCTTCTTTGTGTCCTCTTCATGTCATTTATTCCTCTATTCGGTGAATAATGCTAATAAAGAAAGATGGTACATGTGATTTTTCCATTTGAAGCATTACTTTTTCTTCTTTTATCTCATTTTTCCTGACAGCTTATATCATTGTGATGATACATCTTGCAGAGGAACAAAAGGGATTTCTTTGTTTTTCTCTGCTTTGCATTTTTGGCATCATTCCTTAGTGCTGCTGTTGCAATTCAAAGTATGTTTTAACATTTGCAGTTTTCTATACATTTTGATAATGCGTATCTTTTTCATTTTGGACTAGATTAAAATCATCTTTTTGACAAACAAAACAGGGATTTGGACTGCAAAACCACTCTTGCCTACTGAAGAAACATGGATTCATTATGTGGCAGTTCAACATCCTGGTGTTGTTGCATTTTTGCTCCTGGACATGATAATTTTGCTTGCTGCTACCATTTTAACTACCTCACAGGCTTCCCAGGCGATTGACTAAACCATCACCTAGACATCATTTTGGCATAAAAGTTTTTTTGCCTCTAGCAAACACACATTTGTGTCTATATGTATGTATCCAGTAAGTTCTGTGTATGCATCTAATAAGTTCTAGCTCAAATTGCACCTCATCCCCTTGAATGATAAATGATTCCATGTTATTTGGGGCCATGGCAAGATTGATCAACTAACTTGTCTGAGATTGGGAGTCTAATTAGTTGATTGATGTGCTTTTGAATTGCTGGATCTGTTTCAATCCACTTGGTCTTATATCAGTTATTTATGCTTAATCTACTCGGATAAAATAGCTTTATGATAGCATACTCTTTGATCCAACTGTCGCCATCAAGGAACCTGTATTGCTAAAGCAGATGGCAATAGAGAAGAAGTATTGAGGCACGGTAGGCAAAACAAATATTTTCTGTAGGGGAAGGAATCATCTTGAATTTGTCCTGTATGAAACATCATTTTGTCTGTGATTATTACAAGTTTGTAATGGTGGTTGACTTCCAGGTGCTGATTATGTAGCTTATAGAAAAACGATGAATCAAAAGAATTTGATGAAGTGTGGGATGATCATTTTTTGAACCAGATGCAGTGTGTGGTTAAGGCGAGGGCAATTATGATTATGCCACAAACTACATGTTATGATACTTGTTACAGTTTGCAGTTCTGGTGTATGACTGTTGTACCCACCAGGAATAAAAACTACAAAGTTCAAATCATAGGGAGGTATAATTCATGCATAAATTTATTTTGATATAAATATACAGGTAAGCTTGATTTTAATATAATTCTGTGGGTAAGGTGCTAATGAGATTTGCCAATGAGTGTTAAAGCAGCACTTCCTTCTCCTGTTTGGGTTATGCGGAACTACTATTGTATTTATTTATTTATTTTTAAGATTCTAAACAGATATCCTTTTAACTCATTGGCAAATCTCTATTTTAACTACTATTTTAACTACTATATCGTTGGTACCATATGATGTTTTCAGTTACTATCTTTGGAAGTCCCTAAGTAGTAGTTAATTAACATGTGTTCATGTTTGTGATGCAGACAGCTCGAAATGTCACAACAAATGAATTAGCAAACGCTATTCGTTATCGGTATCTTCGTGGTCCAGATGGGCGGTTTCGTAATCCATACAACGGCATAAGAACTGTGCAGATTTTTTTATTCATGGCTATACAAATGATGAAGAAATTGCTTGGCCTCCATTGCAGCAGGTTGCTCGGTAGAGCTATTGCAATGATGTGCAGATTTACAGCTAGGCTTGGCATCTGGTTTTCTCCTTTGGTTACAGATGATGCTGGGCACCCTTTGCTAGCTGCATAGATGTTTCATCATAAGGACCGCAATAGTTATATATTGTTTAGAAATACGTAGTCCAATTCATAGCTTTCCATATATAGAGTTGAATGAATACCATTACAAAAGAAATGAAAAAAAACTTTCAATTCTGCGGCTCAATCTCCTATCTCCCATTCCAAAATGGTTTCCACTGAACCTGTTCCTACACACTTTTTCACCTACACGTATTTTCAATTGTTTATTGGTAGTTAGAAATTTTTACTGAGGTGTTGGTCTTTCTTTCCTCAAGCGAGTTAGGCTGCTTATATTTTGAACAAATGTGACTTTTGCTTGACACCACCTATTGACAACTTTCATTCTTAAAAATTTTAACATGCAGGGGATGGGATATAGAAAGAGGATGCTTGGATCAAGACCATCGGGTGGAATATTCTCTTGGAATTGAGCAATCGTGATAACTCTTGCAGCTACTATTGGTTTGCAAGAATTAATGGGAGGACCTGCATTTTTTAATAGCAGTGGTTTATCTTAAGAGTTTAGTTTGATTTGCATTTTGCTTGCACCCCATTAAGTTGAAATGTTCCCTCAAACATCACTATGTTAGCTTTAAGAAAAAGATAGACCTAGCATTATTAGTTACTATTGCTATATAATTTTTTTTTCAAAGGCCTGTTGTAGTAATTGTGGAAATTGTTAACAGATGTAATACCCATATTTTTGGGATGTACTCTTAAAATTTTTTAGACCATAATTTCAAATATCTGAATTTTAATAGAGCAAAAAATATTGCCCCAATTTTTCTATAATAATCTTTCAAGTATCATATCGATAATATTATTAAATAAGGATATTTTCATTAAAATTGTGCACAATGTTTCTCTATTAATTTCTATATATTAAATTTTTAATGGTTGAAAGCAGGTTTGTATTCCTTTTTTTTTTGTTTGCTATTTACAAGCTATTATTTCTACTTTATGTTTATTAAATAACAAGAATTCGTATATAATAATAGCAAGAGAAAGAAAAAAAAAAAAAAACGAGTGCTATATTTATTTTGTTTGATAAGAAAGCTAAAAAATTACTTCAAACAATAACAAGAGAACTATCAAACAAATGAGCAATTGTAAGACCATACAATTAGCATATACGATCTTTCATCTACTTTGACAAGAGTATGCTAAATTATATTCAATATTTTATCAGATGAATGCAAATTTCAATTTACTAAATGAAAATAGAAAAGTTCATTGGAAAAACATTTGTGTTTCAACTAAAACTTAACGACTATAATTGGAAGGTGGGATGAGAATTCAGATATAGGAATTCATATTGTGTCAAAACAATCAAGCAAAAGTCTTTGATCAATTAATAATATATTTTTTTTGGAAAATTGAAACTTATACAAGTTTTTTTTTTTTTTTTTTTTTGAGGGGAAACTTTTACAAGTTATTCTACCTACAGATACCGTCTTAACTTTTACTTACTTTGATTATCATTAAAATAACAATAAAATAAAATAAAATAAAATAAAATTACAAAATTTTTGACCCCACGAGGTACATGAATCAAGGGTATCCAATTAAACACTAGCACTAATAAAAATAAATTATAATATATAGAAAAATAATGAATCAGATCAATACCAGCTAGCAATTGTAGCTACTACTATTCCATGAAATTTACTCATTTAAGTTGAAATAAAAACTTCATTATTTAACAATCAAAATGTAATCTCAGCTCATTTTATTCAACATTGAAATTCAACTACATCCTCCAAATCTATTAAATTATATATATTCTCTGTGAGAGAGAGAGAGAGAGAGAGAGAGAGAGAGAGACTTATGGTAATAGTATATGTTTTTAATAATTTAAGGAAGTGTAATATATAGAGTTCCTAAATAACTTATAAGTTAAAACCCAAATCCATAATAGAAATAAACAATCAAAGCATGAGCATAAAACATCAATTATTTTTTGAATTACTGCTTCAAATTTACACAATTGTTGGAAGCACTTAAATTCAAATATAAATTTAAAAAAAATCTACATAAAGTGTTCTTATGAAACGTTATAGTGCATTAAAAAAAATAAAATAAAAGCAACATAGCTACCAAGGATATTTCCTCCAGTAAATTACATAAAATACCGCCGAAACCTAAAAAATGAATGAAATACCCCTAAAACCTAAATATGACCAAAATCCCTATGAAACCTAAAAAATGACCAAAATATCCCCGAAATCTAAAAATTGACCAAAATACCCTATAAACCTAAAAAATCACGAAAATACCACTGAAAGTTAAAAAATGACCAAAATACCCCTAAAACATGTATACTCTATTCCATGTTTTTATGAATGAACTTTATTGAAAAAAAAAAGCTGACATTGTCAATAGCTATGCCCCCCAATTTTTTTATTTATTTTATTTTTAAGGTTGTTGATAAGTGTTTCAACCTGTGAATAGTTTAGAGATGTATTTTCACAAAATGAAATAGTTTGAGATTATGCATGCAGATTTTTATTAGTACTTGACTTTCACCCAATTGATTAATTTCCTTGCTTACAAGTAGAGGTGTTTACCAAACCGCACAAACTACACTAAAACCACTTGCAAAATGGCAAAACCGCACTGCTCTGCACCACACCCTCACTATATATTAATATATATTTTTAACATTAAATATATTATTAATAGTTTAATAACCCTAGTTTTTTTTAAGTTTAATAACACTAGCAAATGTTGATTAGGAAAGCAAGCCTAAAATAAAGAAAAATTAGCTTAATAGGTTAAAACTTGGCCCATAACAAAGGAAAAAATTAGTTTTGGGCTAGGAAGGAAAAGCCCAAAATTTGAAAAATATACTTGCTTCAAACCGCATCTTATATGCCGCACTGCACATGTGATCGCAAAAATAAGGTGTAATGTAGTTATGAACTTGGCTAAACTCTAAACCACATTGAACTGCACTTGTGGCCGCAAAAATGAAGTACAGAGCGGTTATAACTTTGGCTAAACCACACCGCAAAGCGTGGTGCAAAAAATGGCTCAAAACCGCACTGCACCACAAACTCCCCTACTTACAAGTTTTTTTCTAGGGATTAATCCTCCTGCTTTTCCCCCATTAGGGTGGTTTAATCAATTTATTCTCATCAACCAATCATCTACAAATTGTATTATGATTTGTGTAATAAGTGATTTAAACTAAATTAGAATCACATACTTTATCACCTAGCGAAATTTCAGTAATATGGGTTTGACCTAATTCAAGTGGTGGATTAATTTGGTTTTTAGTTTAAGGGCAAATTACAGTAAACCTACTTGTGGTTAGACTTGTTTTTACCTTACTTAGCCGTGGTTCAACACTCAAAACTTTGCCCACTTAAGAATACCTCTATTAGAGTTCCGTAATCCACCTTTGTTAAAATAGGGGTAAATGTATAATTTTTCCTCTCATTTTCTGTCTCTCTCCTCCCAAAAGAAAAAAAAAAATAAAATAAAAACACTAGAGAAAATAAGATAAAAAATGTTAAATATCTAATAACTTTTCATTTGCTGTTCTTTTTAGATTAGGAATACGATCCTAGAGAGAGAGAGAGAGAGAGAGAGAGAGAGAGAGAGAGAGAGAGAGAAGCAGATTGATTGAACTGCCTTGGCTTCTCTACCGCTTGCTTCGACTTGAAAGCGAGGTTGGAATTGTCTTTGTATCTAGGTTTAGTTTTTTGACGAGTCATGGAAACAGGTTAAAAAATGAGTATTGTGGGATCATCATAAATTTAATCATCATGATATTGGTCAAAATTGGCACACAAAAAGACTAAGTGTTAATTATACCTTTCCCTCATTAACTATTAAGTCTTTTGCATTTCCTCTCACAAATAAGAAGGTGTTTGTAAAGTTGTAATTTACAACTATTTTGTTTTGGCTTTAATTCTGTGCCAAATTTGATTGTAATTTCTTTAATCATATTTCCCTGTATGTATGTAGGTTTCCAATTGTAAGGGATGAGTGTGAGAGAGTGTGAAGACTGAAGCTTTAAAGGATGAGTAAGTGAATTTCGCGAGTGTCTCGCAAGAAGCTTACCCATGAAAGAGCCATGTGTAGAGCACATGACTGGAAGATGAAGAGTTATGCCAGGCTGGAGGTTTTCGCGAGTGTCTCGTAGGAAAGGCCATCCTACGAAGTACTCGTGAAACTCTCTGTTTGGCAAAAAAGTTATGTTTTGCTTTACCAAGTCTTTACCCACACTATATATACCCTCATTACCCACAAATTGTAAGGAGTGCTTTTCAGAGAGAAAATCCTAGAAAATACACTTGTGAGTTAGAGATTGTTATACCCACAATCATCTACACATTTCCTTGTGGTTTTTCTCAACTTCTACCTCTCCATCTTTATATCGTTGAGAGGTTGATAGCTCAAACACTTATCACACCCATTCTGAGTGTAAAGTGAGATTTTGGTGCTTTTGGGAAGCATTGGAAGGAGCCATTCATTGGCAGATGCAATCAGGCTGAATGGTGGGATCCGAAAAGCTAGAGAAGACAAGGTTACGAGAAGCCAGTTGGTAGCAGGAGCTTAGAGGGCCTAAGTACATTGGGCAGACTAGGCTTGGAGGGCTTTTTGTTATTCATGTACTCTAACTTTATTCTTTAGTGGATCAATTTCGACTTGGAGGACTGTTGAGAGGTTTTTTGCCAAGTTTTTCGGTTTCTTCTACGATAACACGTCTCGGTGGTATCTTGTGTTTGCATATTTCTTCCCTACTCTTAAACTTTCCTTTTATTGTTGATAATGGATGAATATGGCTTAGGGTAGTGTTATCAATTTTTTGCACTCATTTACTTTTATTCCGCACTTAATCTAAGTTAGAGTAAAAGCTATCTAGTGTGAGAGACTGTGCCCCCGGCCCCCCTTTTTTATAGGTGTGTTGTTGGGCCAAACCCATGTGAATGGGTGGAGTCGTGTTATTGCCTCTCAAAATGGAGGTTCGACTAGTTATACTTTCCCCTTTAGATTAAGGGTTTTACAATGGAGTCGCCACTTATTTAATTATTGGAAAAATAAGAAAACCTAAATTGAAAAATAATTCCTCATTTTATTAATTTGAAATTGAATTTACATTGATCATAGGAAATTACATGGCTTTAGTCCTAGATACAATTTAAGATAAAGTACATGGCTTTATTTCCTAGTTACAATCTAAAAATTGAAAATTACAAGGATAAACATTGGTCTATTAACCCTTGATCTAAGTTCGGATGCTATGTTACAAGGTGGGAAGGTGTTAGGCACCCACCTTCCCCGGTGAAACCGGTCTTCTAGACTATGGTGGCCAACATTCATATCACATCATCCAATATGTCAATCAATCAATTTGAATTTAAAGTGTGTGCATGTGATAAACCCTAATTCAATTTATTAAGCATTGCATTTGGATTGAAAAATAAATTCTAGTGTATGTGTGTGGATGGTGATAACCTAGATTCAAGGATTTGAAAGAATTATGAAACAAACATGTTTTTCATATTTTTGATGTGAATTTAAGATCAAAACTAGTATTTATGCATGAACATGTGATGAACAACCAAGAATATATGAAGAACATATAAGAACAATTAAGAGCATTCAAACATATTCAAAGGAATTTGAATGATTATTATCATACTTTAATCTTAAACTTTCATCATGGCAACACAAAAAACAATTAGGAAAAGAGATTATACCTTCATGCAAGATCTATATGGAGGATGAGGAGACTCTTGAGGGAGGTCCTAAGGGTGGATGAAAAGAAGAGTTAGGAGAGGAAGAGTGAGTCTCACTCAATACCTTGAGTCTCAAGAAGACCAAGATATGATAAGACTACTCAACTTCCTAGAACTTAAGAGAGGAGAAGAGAAGGGGTTTTTTTGTGTCCTGGAATGAAGGAGAGGGGGGTTTATATAGTAGTAGTGGAGGAAATATGAATGGAAGGCAATTAATGAGGGTTGACAAAGAATCATGAACCTAGACCTCATTTTATCCTTTAGGGAAATCTGGTGCATTAAATGGAAAGATTGGTAGGAGTGAGGAGCAAGCCAAAATTCGGTTTTCCCGTAGCTGCTGTAACAACCTGTGGAGCCAACTTCGAAAAATCATATCTAACTTAATTTTGATCGGAATTGTTTCATTCTTGTGCTCAAATTGAAGCCCCGGATGTCTAGTTTTTGGGAAAATTAACCTCATTCACAGATTCAAAATATTTAGAGAGATATTGATGAAATGGTGAGCAGAGGTCATTTGTTAGAAAATGGTTTCAGCACAATTAACATTAATAGGTCCCAAATTAGCTCCCAATTAACATTGAATGGCTCCAATCACTCCCATTTCAGACTTAATTGGTCCCAAATTTACTCTAATTTAAAGATAATTGCACAAATTACTCATTGAATAATTAATGCTTAACTATCTAATTAATTAGGTGTGTGTAACCTTACTATAAAATGTAGTCCTAACCAATCAAATTAGGACACATCATTGATCTCAAATTGATTATACTTATAACCAATTGAAATCGATTGTTCATAATCACATATAGTCGGACTCAATTTGTGACAGTACATCTCGGCCATTAAAACTTGATTTGATAATAACTTTCAATTTGATGGTCTGATTAGGGCTTATGACCAGTCAATTTGATCGTTACAACATCAAGATCATTTTGGTAAAATGAGATTAAGGATCTAGTGACCAAAATCAAGATGCATATTTTCAAGGTGAAATTACCCTTTTACCCTCCTGTGAGGTTAAATGCGGGTTGCAAAATGGAGTGTCAACATCTAGCCGTAATTTAATTTGGGGGGTCTAAAAATGCTCTTGTGTTTTTACACAAATCTAAGCTTTCAGTTGGTATTAGAGCGGGTACACTTATCGGATTTCATTATCCTAGTGTGATCATAGTCCCTAAGTGAGATGGATAGATCTCAATCTCTTAATGCTCTTTCATTCTTTGATAGGAGTAACTATGCTTTTTGGAAAGTAAGTATGCATGCTTTTCTTTGTGCTATTAATGAGACGGAGTGGGATTCAGTTGAGAATGGGTATGTAAGTCCCACTACTGCCAAATCTGAATGGGATAAAGCTGCTCTTGCTTTGGAAAACACCAATAGCAAAGCTATTAATACAATTTTTTGTGGTGTTTCTACTGATGACTTTCACAGGATTTCGCATGTGAAGACTGCCAAAGAGGTGTGAACCATTCTTGAGACAACCTATGAAGGTACCAAGAAGGTTAAGGAAATTAAGCTTCAAATGCTCACTACTCGGTTTGAAGAAGTAAAAGTGAGCAACGATGAGTCGTTTGATTCCTTTTATGGGAGACTCAATGAGATAGTGATTGCCAAGCTCAATCTTGGGGAGAAGACGGAAGATGCCAAGGTGGTGAGGAAGATCTTGAGATCCTTACCCAAAAGCTTTCGGGCTAAGGTTACAACCATAGAGCAGAGTAAAGATTTGGATGAGATAAAGATTCAAGAACTTATTGGATCTCTCCAAACCTATGAGCTTGGACTCCCCTCTCAGAAGTCCAGCAAATCACTTGCTCTTAAAACTATAAATGAGAGAATATGTGATTCTTCCGAAGAAGACGATGTAGAAAAGGAGGTGACGTTTCTTGCAAAGAACTTCTGAAAATTTCTCAAGATTAAGAATAGTGGGAAGTCATTTGGTAAAGGAAAATTTCTCAATGTAATGGGCATGGACATCTCAAGAAAGAATGTCCAAACTATTTGAGAGGAAAAGAGAAAGTGTTTACTACCACCCTTAGTGATTCAAAAAGCTTAAATTCTGATGTGGAAAGAGAATGTGGTAGTGAGGGAAACTATTCAGCTTTCATGGCAATTACAACGGTTGACTCTACAGATGAATTGAGCAACTTGGTTGATGAGCTTGGTGTACATTCCGAAGGTGAAGAAGTTGAAGATTCGGGAGATGAGGATGTGTGCCTCAACGAAGGTAAGAAGAATATTCAAGAAGTGTATGATGCATTGCTTGAAGATTATGGCAAATATGCCAAGGTTGCAAACAATGCCGTTAAGAAGATGAAGAAAATTGAAGGAGAGCATAAGTGTACACTTGTGCAACTTAAGGAGGCGAAGTGTGAAGTTGAAGAGCTGATTGAAGATTTGGTGAATGCCTACTCAAAAATCAAGTTCCTTGAACTTAAAATCATTTAAGCAAATGTTAAAGTGGAGCGCATTTCCACCAAGAAACTTGACAACATGCTCTTTTCTCAAAAACCTTCAAAAGAAAAAGCCGGTCTAGGCTATATTAGTGAAGGAAGCTTAAGTAGCAAACCCAAGAAGGAAGTGAGGTTTGTATCAGCCAAAAATATAGAGAAATCTAAAGTGGAGAAGCCCGAGATTGAGACACCTGTTGTTGTAAAGAGAACCATTGGTGTAAAACCAAAGGAGAAAGGGAAGTCATTACCCAAAAGTCAAAGGGGACCTCAAGTGAAGCATTTTTGTCACCATTGTGGTGTGCGAGGGCACACAAGGCCAAATTGCTTCAAGCTTCAGGCATTAAAGATAGCTGATTTTGTGCGTGGCCAAGACAACTCAAGAAGAATGCCAAAGGGAATTCAAGCTAAAGGAGAAAATGAGGGACAACTCATTGGAGATGTTATGGAGATGTTGAAAAATATTTCATAATGCCTTGCTAGCTTCACCCTGAAGTTTGAGAGTTATGTCGGTCGTACCTCTTCATCTAGGGATCTCACCCAAAACACTCGTACAGTGTGGGTAAAGAAGGGTACTCATGCATGATCATTCACTATGCCCATGCATTAATACTTCCAACGTATTAGGGTTATAGTCTCATGCATCATGACAGATGCAATCTTCTTGTGTCATTGCTTTCGATTTTTAGAATATTTCTTTTTTAATTCTTTGTTTGTTGTTTTTGTTGATCTTTCTTTGTTTGTTCTATTTTTTAGTGTGTTGAAAAATTCAAAAACCCATAAAAAATGAAAAATCTCAAAAACTTTGATCACATGAGTTGTGTATATCACATGTGAGTTTGGTCTAGTACCTCCATACTAATGGCATAGTGCATTTATGAGCTTAGCTTGTTATGTATGCACAATTTCTAAGTGTGAGCGACATCTAGAAATCTACGTTTGATTTTTGTAAATAGATTTTCAAGCTTGTCATGAATGATTGGTCAATAGTTTTGCTTGATCTTGATACATAAGTAGACTTGTGCCTATATATCTCCTCACATTTTTTTTTTCTTTTTCAAAAGAGCTCTTCAAATGTCAATCTCCAAAAGGAGAAAGAGCTGAAAAAGCCTTGCTTTGAAAACTAGTTTGACTAAGAAAAGGTGGAGTAAATATGTATTAAATTGTATGGTGCCAAAGCCAAAGGTTCATTTGTCAAAAATTCATCAAACAGTTTATGGCATCACTTCTCAAAATTTGAGTTGTATTTGATCAAAAGTATGAAAAATGGAAGCCAAATGAAAAGCTTTCAATCGTATGTAAACTAATTGGTGAGGGGTCATATATGTTCATTTCTATAAGTGAGATAGGTCACTTAACTTCATACTAGTTGTGTGTGACTTGATTGAATTGATCATTGAAGCTTCATACTAGACTATGGACTAATTCATACTTGATCCACACACATATCACACAAGTTTAATGTTCAATGAATGCTTATTCCATTTGTGTGATTGTATGTGTTCAAATGTGATGTGTATACTCAATTGCTTGGTGATTAAACTCAAAAAGATTTTTGAGTATTTTATATGTTTTTAAGAGTGTTTTTATGTTTTTGTGTGTTTATAGTTTTATTCAAATAGTTTATTTGCTTTGCTCAAAAACTCTTTTAGAGGCATTTTCGTGAGTAAGCCCTACCTGCAAAAATGAGGATGGCAAAATTTTAGAAAACACTAAAATTCAGACAGAGAGTTTCACAACTGGCTTGCAAAAAAGAGCTACGCACAAAAATGATAGGCCAAGAAAGTATTGACCCCTTGTGATAAATTAACCAATTAATTTAGCCAAGTGAATTAATTAAGTTAATTAACATGCGAAGCGCGAGGTAGCACAAACAAATCACCAAATAACTAAATATGCAGTGAAAATTAAATGACACGATGATTTGTTTACGCATAAGGAAAACAAATAAAGCAAAAACCCCATCGGGTGATTTTAAGGTCACTACTCCCGAGAATTCACTATTATCACAACAAGCGGTTACAAGTAAAGAAATCCCAGTACCTTATATCAACCTACAGTTGAACCCCTACCCCAATATCCAATTGGACTTGTTTTGTAGTGACAATCTCTCCTTGTAATGCACGGCTTCCAGTACGTGACTAACCAATTGCGCGGATCTCAGTAAGGGACTTAATCACCAACTTGAGAAGGATGTTATCTGCAAAGTTCTTCAGTTCATCACACGATGAAGATCAAGAAGCTCCTTGGTTATAAAACCCTTCGGTGTACAGACATAGCAGCTTCTTCAAAAGAAAGATAAACTAGGGCAAATTCTGTCTCCGGTCACAATTTGCATGAACAAAACTTTGCTTCACACTCACGCAACTGTGCAACCTTTGACAGCCCTTAAAAATATCCTTATATATGTTTAGGGTTGTGAGAAAAGAAAGCCTAAATACATACTCACGGATTGGATGAAAATTAGAGCTAAAAATTTGTTTTTCATAAACCTCGATAGATAGCTTATCTATCATGATAGCTGTCGAGCATCGGAATTCAGCAACTCTTTAACCTTAATAAATATTAGCTGTCGAGATAGCTGTCGAGATTTAAAAACCAGCATTTCTGCAATTGTTTCTTGGACAGACTTGCATTACTTTAACACTTGAACTTGAAACTTTGTTCCCTGAATTATTAAACACATCTTAGATCTACCTAATTACAAGTAAAGTGCATTTTGTCAAAGGATTAGCCAATTCTAAAATGACATATGTTCCTAACATCAAATCATATATGTCCTAACAAAAAACTATCTATATGCTTTAGTGGCCATTTCGCGAGTAACTTTACGAGAAGCTTACTTGCGAGATGCACGATTCTGCAGTTTTTAAAGCCAAATAGTGACAGTTTTTTCAAACCTCTTCATTTTGCCTCCTCTATGCCTCTCTCAACCCAAAACACATTTTTTCTCAAAAACTCACCCAAAACTCAAGATCAATCCCTCATAAGACTCATCTAAGGTATGTTTCAACATATTTTTACTTCTAAATCCCTAGATTAAGCCTTAGATTCTAGGATTTCTAGGGTTGGGTTATTTTTTGAAAGGGTTGGGAAAAACTTATTTTCTTGTAAAATTTTTGAATTTTCTTGCTTAGGCTCTGTCACATAGTGTTTGTTTGTGTTTGTTTTGGCCCCAAGTGGCATTTTAACTTGTATTTTGGCAAGATTTTAACATGCTCATGCATTGTTTTACATGTTAGTGGTTTGTATGCACACTATGTGTTTGATGAAATGTCCAAATGTCATTTTGTTGTTGTTTTAGACTTCGATGAATACCAAACTTTGGGAATTACTTAGTTTTTACATTCTTAACATGTTTGAAACATTGGTTGTGTGTTTTACACACTTTGCCCCATAAATGCTTTATCATGCATCACACATGCACACCACATGCACACTTGATGCACACACTTGATCACTTGACATGTTTTGCACTTCACTCATGCTAGATAAGTCTTGTTACATGTTTAGCACTTAAAACATGGTCTTGTGACATTATTTACTTGTTTTTATGTTCCTTTTTAGGACTTTTGTTCATTTTTATGGACTAATTCGTATCAAATCAACTTTGTATCCTTGTTTGTGTTTGTCTTTGTTTCTTTGTGTTTGTGTTTGTGTTTGTTTTGCAGATGTTTCCTCTCAAGAAATCAGCCACAAAGAAGTCCTCAAAGTGTCAACGCACCTCCTCGGATGCGTTCTGAAACGATGATGCTAATATGGCCTTTAACGATCACTACAAAAGGGCCCTAATCATCTTGGAAAGGACTGTGGAGTTAGAGTCCTTAGAGGGCACTTTCATTTAGGACATGCTCAAAGAAAGGACGTGGACAAAGCTATTGAACCCAATGGGCAATGTCTATGAAGAAGTCATTTGGGAATTCTATGCCAATGCTATTGTGGAAGGGGATTGCATACATTACTGGCTAAAAGGGAGAGAGTTCTATGTCACAAGGGAGTCAATTTAAGAGATCTTGGAGGTTCGTCCAACGACTTCGCATACATCCCTACAATATGATGAGAGAAGGGAGAAACTTGGACCCATTGTGGAAGTCCTTGGTGGCCAAATCAACCAAAAGGCCTTGCACACAATTCTGTTCACTTTGGAGATAAGAACTTTGGCCTACGTCATGATCTCCAACCTTTACCCAATGAGGAACTTGACGAACTTGTTAGCACCAAGGTCCATATTTCTATTTGATCTCTTCACACACAAGGAGATCGACATATATAGCCACATCTACCACCTTTTCACCAAATGCATCACAAAGAGGAATTCAAGGCTGACTCTACCATTTCCAAGCCTTATCATATCTCTTATCACAGGGGCAAGGGTGAAGATCTCAAGTGGACTTCAAGTGATGCAAAGAGATTATTCAATCAGTGCTTAAACCATGACCCAAAGCAAAGCTCATATCCCAAAACCATCAGTTGGTGTCTCTCAAATTCCAAGAGACAATGTTGCTGAAGAAGGTGGAGACATTGAAGAGGAAATTGAACATTTCACTTTAGTTCTGGAGGACACACATAACCGTCTTCCCAAGTGCGTGCATGAGCACCCAATTGTCTTGATTATCTAATCAAAAGGGTTAAACAGATGTATGGCATGCTAGACTCCCACATGTGACACTCTTCATCTCAATTCACCTACCTAGAAGGCCAGATCACTGCTCTCTCATCTCAGATTGATGACATGATGAGGGAACAGCAGCAGCATAACTCAGAGTCAGTGTCTGTGACATTTTAGCCTTTTTGGCCATTTTGGTAAAATAGGGGGAGTAGTTTGAGGGGGAGTACAGCTTGAGGAGGAGCACAGTTTAGCTCACCTTAGTTTAACATTGGTTTATTGTGGTGTTTTTTAAGTTTAAGTTTTTATAACTTTTGGATATTTACATTGCTTTCATTTAAAACTTTTAAGTACTTTAGTTTAAAACTTAATCATCTTTAGTACTTTTGTGTATCTTGGTTTTTATAGACATGTTTTGATGCTTATTGTTATCTATTGCTTTCAGCTTTATTTTCCTTAATGCATCATGCTTGTTGGATATGCAATTGATTTTAGCATTGCTCTTAATTACATTGCGTGTCCAGAGATCATTTACTAGATAAATGTTCATTGTAGTCATTTCTTGATGACTGTTCATGTTTGATCAAGTTATTCTTCATAACTTATATTTCTTTTGGTATCTTGATCGCATTTTACTAGTTCCTATACGTACCTTGTGTTCAACTTGTCATGAGCTTAATGAAAGTTTGTTGTATGTGCGAGTGTTTCAGGATACAAGTGTGTACAATGCAAGTGCTTCATAGCTTATAAAATTAGGTGTGAGTGAGTTTTGCCTATGTTTCCAAACTCATGTTTAAGTCTAGAGTCTGTTTAGGGGTTTTGTCACGGAATAGACAAAAGGGGAGATTGTAAAGTTGTAATTTACAACTATTTTGTGTTAGCTTTAATTTCGAGCCAAATTTGATTGTAATTTTGATAGGCCAAACACGTATTGACCCCTTGTGATGAATTAACCAATTAATTAGCCAAGTGAATTAATTAGGTTTAATTACATGCAATGAGTGTGGTAGCACAAACAAATCACCAATTAACTAGAGTATGCAATGGAAAATAAATTGACACGGTGATTTTTTTACGAATGGGGAAACCTACATGGCAAAAAACCCACTGGGTGATTTTAAAATCACCACTCCCGAAATTCCACTATTATCACAACAAGCGGTTACAAGTAAAGGAATCACAGTACCTTATACCAACCTACAATT
This sequence comes from Lithocarpus polystachyus, assembly GCA_033629205.1. Lineage (NCBI taxonomy): Eukaryota > Viridiplantae > Streptophyta > Magnoliopsida > Fagales > Fagaceae > Lithocarpus > Lithocarpus polystachyus. The sequence goes on from CM066165.1 coordinate 5,711,930, forward strand.
GAACCCTTACCCCAATACCCAATTGGACTTGTTCTGTAGTGACAGTTTCTCCTTTTGATGCATGGCTTCCAATTACGTGACTAACCAATTGCGCGGATCCCAGTACGCGACTTCAATCACCAACTAGAGAAGTTTGTTAGTTGCAAAGTTCTTCAGTTCATCACACGATGAAGATCCAGAAGATGCTTAGTCACAAAATCCTATGGTGCACATACACAGCAACTTCGTCACAAGAGATGAACTAGGGCAAAACTTTGTCTCCGGTCACAATTTACTTGAACAGACTTTGCTCAATGCTTGTACAACTTACGAACACTTTGATGGCCCTTAAAATAATCCTTTTATATGTCTAGGGTTATGAGAAAAGAAAACCCAAAGACACATTCACGGATCTCAAGAAAACAGAATAGAAAATCTGTTTTTCTTAAACCTCGACAGATAGCATTTGTCGAGAAGCTGTCGAGCCACGGGGCTGGAACAGCTTCTTGAGCTTGATAGATGCTAGCTGTCAAGCTTTAATGACAGGCACTTTCTTGACTTGAATCTTGGACAGACTTACATGGCTTTAACACTTGATCTTGAAACAAGGTTTCTTGAAGTATCAAACACATCTTAAATCTACCTAATTACAAGTAAAATGCATTTTGTCAAAGGATTAGCCAATTACATAAAGTAGTGACATATGTTCCTAACAAGTGAAACACATATGTTCTAACGATCTCCCCCTTTGGCAATCTGTGACAAAACCACAACAAACAAATGAATATATGAGAGAAGTCATAAATCACTCAACTCATACTCACTTGTTGAATACAATAAAATCTATCTTAACACAAACTCTTGAAAAACTTTGCAAGAAGAGAGTTTATGACAAGTAGACTTTGACAACCTGTATTTCTGAAACACTTAAACAAAACCCATCAAGGCATCTTAGTGTGAAGCAGGAATAATAGATTGCATACACGTAATAAGAAGCATGTGCATAAAGAGAGAAAATAAACAACACATGTAAGGATAGGTGAAAGAAACATACATCAACATATAAAGAAAGTAAGTACAATGTATGTCAATAAAAGTCACAAGACCTAAGGTACATGAGCAATGTATCTCTAAAAGAAAGAAAAGAAAAAGATACAAGTAATCCTCGCTACATCCCTCAAGCAATCAACACTCCCCTTAACAAAATGTCCTATACTAACTCTCCCCCTAAGTATGACTAATCTCATAACAAAACTACTCCCCCTTTTTGTCACGAGTGATAAAGGGTAAAAGTGTTAAGTAGACATCTCATTGGTAGAGCTAGCATCTCCATCGTCATCATCATCAGAAGAATCATCGAAATCACTATCATCATCATCATCCTTAGCCTTAGACTCAGAAGCCATTGGAGGAGGTGGAGGAGAAGCCTCAGAAGTGAAGCCATCCATGATTGCCTGCCATCGTGCAATACGGCCGACACGAACGTTCACCTGATACAACTCCGTAGAGAGTGTATCAAGGTGAGCATCATGCGTTGAAGCTACGCCATAATGTCTCCGAGAGTCATATCGCCCATAGAGGAGGAGGAAGCGGATGTAGTTGGAGTAGATCGAGATGGAGCTGAATGGGAGGGAGGAGCTGTTGACCCAGTCTGTCGCAACCGAAACTGCGCCTTGCTACGTTTAACGGTAGCAGCATCTATGGCACACATGATAGAGAAATGGTCGGATAAGGGAAAAGTAATGTAAAAATGGCTCAAAATCAGCATGATAGCCAAAGGGAAAATAAGCTTATCACGGGTAGCCGTATCTCTATAGACATCTAAAATGGAAAGAATAAAATGTGAAGGAAAATCTATAGTAAGGTGCTCTAGAAGTGACAACAAAAATTGAGCACGAGGCTCTGTGATAGAGTTGTAGTGAGAAAGTGGATGCAAAATAAAGGTCATCATCATGTTCAAGATTCTAGGACCTTTAGTAAAAGGCCTACATGATGTGAATTGACGCTCACCCTAATCAGAAGGGAGCTCACAGAAAGCAGAGATCATCTCGTCTTTGGACATAGTTCTTAGACGCTCACAACCGAGGTAGTCAGGATGCTCTACCTTCGGGACATGGAGCACATCGGATACCATCTCCGGTGTGACCACTGTGCGCGTACCTCGTGCGCGAGTATAAAAGAGAGGTACTGAAAAATCAAATCCATGTACGTTAGAATAAAACTCCTAAATAAGCACAGATGAACATGTGACCGGGACGTCACATAGTGACTCTCAACCCCGACTTTGAATGAGATCGGGTAGGTTAGTGTCGGCGAAGTTCACCAAAATAACTCGGCATTCCGAATGAACACTTCGTTTAGAGAAGTTTTCCGAGAAGTCCTTTCGGGCATCCTCATCACGGAACTGAACAAAGGAAGGGGTAGGATTAGTAGAAGTGGATGCCCCGGAATGAAGAGGGTTCCGGGATGGAGCAGACTTACGTTTGGGTGCCATAGACACGACTAACGTAAACGAAAAAAGAGGGAAAAGAGGAGACAATCAGAAAAGCTCCAACATAGTTCAACAATATAACAAGTAGGGAAAAATAAAGTACGTATGCATGAGAAATGCATGAACATGTGACATGCAAGAGAAATTGCATCCTACCAGCACACAAATTGTTCAACATGTATAACACACAACTAAATGCATGAACATACAGTTATAATGCACATGAAATGCAATGCATGAAGTTTTTAAGATCAAATCTTCAAAACCCATTCCAAAAATTTCACAAAAACCTCAACGGTTTTGAAAAACTCCAAAATTTTCAAAAAACCCCAAATCATAGGTTTCAAAAGCATGAATATAAGAGATTAGAAGCTTACCAAGTGAAGAAAAAATTGAAAAAGCTTGAAGAAACCTTAAGGAGGAAGATTGGAGTGAGTGAGAGAGGTTTAGGATGGAGAAAACCTTAAGGATAAAAAAGCTTGAATAAAATGACACAGTGATTTGTTTACGAATGGAGAAAACCTACACGACAAAAATCCCATCAGGTGATTTTAAGATCACCACTCCCGAAATTTCACTATTATCACAACAAGCGGTTACAAGTAAAGGAATCGCAGTACCTTATACCAACCTACAGTTGAACTCTTACCCCAATATCCAATTGGACTTGTTCTGTAGTGACAATTTCTCCTTTTGATGCACGGGTCCCAAGTATGTGACTAACCAATTGCATGGATCTTAGTACGCGACTTCAATCACCAACTAGAGAAGTTTGTTGGCTGCAAAGTTCTTCAGTTCATCACACGATGAAGATCCAAAAGATGCTTGGTCACAAAACCCTATGGTGCACATACACAGTAACTTCTTCACAAGAGATGAACTAGGGCAAAACTTTGTCTCCGGTCACAATTTGCTTGAACAGACTTTGCTCAATCCTTGTGCAACTTGCGAACACTTTGATTGCCCTTAAAATAATCCTTTTTATGTTTAGGGTTATGAGAAAAGAAAGCCCAAAGACACATTCACAGATCTCAAGAAAACAGAACAAAAAATTTATTTTTCTTAAACCTTGACAGATAGCATCTGTTGAGAAGCTGTTGAGCAGCTGTCGAGCCATGGGGCTAGAACAGCTTCTTGAGCTTGATAGATGTTAGCTATTGAGCTTTAATGACAAACACTTTTTTAACTTAAATCTTGGACAGACTTGCAAGACTTTAATACTTGATCTTGAAACAAGGTTTCTTGAAGTATCAAACGCATCATAAATCTACCCAATTACAAGTAAAATGCGTTTTGTCAAAGGATTAGCCAATTACATAAAGTAGTGACATATGTTCCTAATAAGTGAAACACATATGTCCTAACAAATTTCTTCAATCATATTTCCCTGTATGTATGTGGGTTTCCAATTGTAGGGGATGAGTGTGAGAGAGTGTGAAGATTCAAGCTTCAAAGGATGAACAAGTGAATTTCGTGAGTGTCTCGCGAGAAGCTTACCCGCGAAAGAGCCACATGTAGAGCATATGACTGGAAAATGAAGAGTCATGCTAGGCTGGAAATTTTCGTGAGTGTCTTTCGTGAAATGCCATCCCGCTAAGTACTCGTGAAACTCTCTGTTTGGCAAAAAGTTATGTTTTGCATTACCAAGTCTTTACCCACACTATATATACCCTCATTATTTACAAATTGTAAGGAGTATCTTTTAGAGAGAAAATCCTAGAAAATATACTTGTGAGTTAGAGATTGTTATATCTACAATCATCTACACATTTTCTTGTGGTTTTTCTCAACTTCTACCTCTCCATCTCTATATCCTTGAGAGGTTGATAGCCCCAACACTTACCACACCCATTTTGAGTGTAAAGTAAGATTTTGGTGCTGTTGGATAGCATTGGAAGGAGCCATTCATTGGCGGATGCAATCGGGCTGAATTGTGGGATTCGGAAAGCTATAGAAGACAAGGTTTCGAGAAGCCATTTGGTAGTAGGAGCTTGGAAGGCTCAAGTACAGTGGGTAGACTAGGCTTGGAGGGTCTTTTGTTATTCATGTACTCCAACTTTATTCTCTAGTGGATTGATTTTGACTTGGAGAGTCGTTGAGAGATTTTTCGCCTAGTTCTTCAATTTCTTCTTTGATAACACGTCTCGGTGTTATCTTGTGTTTGCATCTCTCTTCCCTACTTTTAAGCTTTCCTCTTATTGTTGATAATGGATGAATATAGCTTAGGGTAGTGTTATCGGTTGTTTGCGCTCATTTACTCTTTTTCCGCACTTAGTCTAAATTAGAGTAAAAGTTATCCAGTCGTAATTTTAATTTAGGGGTCTAAACAAGTTTTTGTGTTTTTACACAAGTCCGAGCTTTGAGTATTTTAGTCAATTTGGTATGAAATATAAAAAGAATAAAAAATTGTTAGGTCTTTACAAGAATGTGAAAAATAGGGGGCTATTTGGTTATTTCCATAGGTGGGGAGAGGAGGGGAGGCATTGGTTGATTTTATAGTTTAGAAGGACATTGTGAATAGCCGAATACTTGAGAAAAAAAACGTCAATTTTTATTCATTTTTGTCAGTAAGATTGTAACTTTTAATTCTTCTTGCCTATAAGGGATTGTCCCTATTAATATCATTGATTATTTGCATATTACAATTTCAACATCATTTTACTTGCCAACACCAAAACAAAATACAAGCTTTGTTATTTACTTTAAGGTCGCAAGTGTCATCGCAACTGGTGCATGTTTTCTGGATGCGGAAATCCCCCCTCGAATTAGCAAGACATGATTTGAAGCAAAGATCATAGCATTTGTCAAATTCTGATTTCTCTGCTCTAGACTGCTCTGGAAGCATTCCAATCACTAGACAAAGCATGAAAACTGACACCACTATTGTTCTTTCTTCCATAACAGTTCTGAGAAGGAATTTTTTTTTTGTTAGTCCATTTTCAAGTCCCATTGAAATATTATGAAAATTGTAACTATTTCAATAATTATTATTATTATTATTATTATTATTATTATTATTATTATTATTCAGATAATTCGATAGTTACAACAGGGATGGAAAATTTGAACCATCAATATCTTAGAAATATTAGTAAATGAGAACCAATTGAATTATAATGCTCTTATTAAAGATTAAGTTAACCGAAGAGGATGTTTCTCAAACAAAAAAGTTAACCGTAGAGGATTCTCCCATCATTAAAGTGACAAATTCTTTAGTGAACCATTTCTATCTTCTCCTCCTTTTTTTTTTTTTTTTTTGGTAAAAAAGTTAACCATTTCTCTCTTCTCTTTAAAGTGGAGGTAGGCGAAGTATTCCATGGGTATTTTTACTCTAAATAGTCAAAGGCAATGCTGGCAATTCATATTGGCAGTGGGAAGAAAAATATTGCTTAGTATCAAGTTATATTTTATTTTATTTTTCTCTCTTTTTAATGGATAGTATCAATTATCACGTGAGTTTTTTTTTTTTTTTTTTTGAGAATCAACTATTGCCTAAGTAATGTCATTTCATAATTCAGAAATATATGTTGCACTGTCCTTCTCTTGAAATTTGGAAGAAAATATATTTATGTAAGCAAAATTACACTTTTCTTGCGTTAAATATTAGACAGTTAGAATGACCCTTCCTTTAACTTAAACTTAACAATGTCCTCCGTCTATCTATTCTTAATGACCACTTTATTTCTCCCACGATTATTTTACCAAATTATCAAAATATTCAAACTTTTTTGAAAAATATATCTAAATTAATGCATTAATAACCTTAAGGAATGTATTTAGTAATGAAAAAAAATATGAATAGAATGTGATGAAATATTTAATCGTATGGATATTTTAAAATAAAGGAAATACTTAACGATTAGAGAGAGTATTTTAATAAAATAACATAATTTCATGTTTAGGCTATAGATAAATTAGATCTGTGTCATTGTGCTTTATTAGTTTTAGAATAACTCGTGTTTGTGAAGACTTACTGAGCCAAAACAATTCCTATTGAGTTTGCTACACAAGTCGTACGTTACGTTGTCTTAGTTTACGTTACCAATTACTTCTACGTTTACCTGATGTAGTGTGAGCATTCATTATTGCTGTGAAAAAAGTATTGGTGCTCATTTTTTTTTCCCTTGCATATTCCCATTCTTAATTAGTAAGGAATGCAAAAAATTACTGAACTGGGTCGATACAAAATGCATCTTTTCGAAACTTACGTAGTCGTGTAATAATCCTTCATTTAATTTTTGTTTATGATTAAAACTGTACAATGCACTGGTCTTCAACTAATAAATAAATAAATAAATATATATATATATATATATATATATATATATATATAAAACTGAAGTAGCAGAAATTTTGGTTGACCACATTATATTGGCTCACATAAACTTTATTTTTTATATATTGATAGTGGGGGTGAGAAAACTCAATTTCTAATGTTTATATTGGAAATATCAAGAAGTGTCAGTTAAACTGTAAGAATATTAATGTGTCACATAAGCTTTTGAGGAATTTTTTTATTTTTTTCAATTGACACTTATTTATGATGAAACTATAGATTCAAATGAGGCATTTTAATCTTCACATTAAGATAGCAAAAACTTGCTACCTTTATTGGTAACACTAGAATTGTATTGCCACCATTATTATTATTATAAGTTTCATATTTATTTTCTGAATACCCTGAAGTTGTAAAACATTTGCGTAAAGGAAAACGATTTCTCATGATATTCAAATGTGCAATTTTTGAAAAACAAAACATAAAATCCAAAGCTTTTTAACATCTAAAAGTCCAAAGATTTCTACTTCTTCTAAATTTTAAAGGAACAAACCAACTTAATGATAAACTAATGCATAAGAGAAAATCAAATACCAGAAATTAAGTTCTCACCTTAAGAAGTTTCTTTGAGAAATTCTTTATGTTCTTGACCTTCTGTTATTTTGTTGCCCTTTCCTACGGCTTGTTGAATGATTCCAATACTACTTTAATTTATTTTTGGCTATGGAAAAGACTGTGTTGCAAATTAAACTATATATAAATTCAATTTTCTAACGCCTCTCAAGTCTCAACCACATGTGATTTTATAGTAACATATTATACAAGCATTTACTATGTTCGACGTTGAAGCTCGTATAATAAATCCATTTTCTTTAACAGTATTTCCGCTTTTTTACCATATTTAATACGTTCAGATGATAAACATAGTCTTTATGGAATGAGAGTAGAATAAAGAATTTTTAGATAATACTTCGTCTATAATATTTAATACTTTCGGATGACAAACATGAGAGGGCCAATTGCTGTATATGTCTCCCACTCTATAACTATATTATTTTTCAATTTATAAATTTGTTTGTTCTCAATTTGTTAATTCTAGCACTAACACTCATCAATGGGGACGCAATCACTAAAATTATGAATTTATAGTAGGGGTGGAAAAATTAACCCAAACCCACCCATTTAAATAAGATCTAAACCCACTTAATTATTAATTGGGTTAAATGGATATTAACTCAATTAAATCCAATTAACATTAATGTTTATTGGGTTTTAACTAAATACCTAATTAGACCCAATTATGACCTAAGTATCATTTCTACAAATTAGCCAACTCTAAAATACCCCAAAACCTTAAAGATGACATAAATACCCCCTAAAGCCTGAACTTCACCAAAATACCCCTCAAACCTAAAAAATAACTAAAATACCCCCAAAACTATAGAATGACCGAAATTTCTCCGAAACCTAAAAAATGACCAAAATGACCAAAATACCCCTTTAAGCTAAAAAAAGATTGAAAAACTTTCCTAAATCTAAAAATGACCAAAATACCCCACTTAAATTAAACAAATGGCAGAAATGCCCCTGAAACCTAAAAAATGACCAAAATACCCCCTAAACCTAAAAATGTCTAAAATACACCATGAAAGCTAAAAAATGACTAAAATAACCCTGTGTTGATGCCCATTTTTTGACAAAAGGGCCAAATGGTATAAGAAGCCTAACACTATGAAAAAGATCGAGAAAGAAGGCAGTAAAATAAAGACTATTGGGCCAGAATGGTAGGAATCATGGTTAACAAGCCCACAAAAAACAATAAGTGGCCAGTGAAAAAGTAAAAGGGCCAAGGAAGCCCAAAGGATGAAGTAGTAAGCCCATGAGAATTGTAAGAGATGGAAAGAAATTAAAAAATGGATCAGGGAAGCCTAAAAAAAGGAATTAGTAAATGGGGTTGGCTCAAAGGCCAATAAGCCCAAAGGTAAGGATGTAGTAATTGGGTCTGGGAAGCCCAAAGGATTTAGCAAAAGCTCATGAAAATGAAAGAGGTAGGAAATGATGATATGGGCCGAGGATGCCTAAAGAACGAAATGGGCTGAGGATGCCTAAAGAACGAAATGGGCTGGGGAAGCTCAACGTACTAAATAGATTGGCCCAGTAGAAATGCTAGGTAGTAAAGACTAAAAGAAGGAATAATGTAAGAAATTGACATGGCAGATGCTTCAACCCATAAGCCCAAAGGTAACAACAAGGCAAAAAAGATGAATGATATCATAACGAGAGTAGTGTAGTAGTATGGGAGGAAAGCCAATCAGCCCATGGATGCAGGATAAAAAGGCACATGGGCCAAGTTAAAAAAGAGAAAGCCCATACCCAAGAAGAGATAGGATGAAAAGAACGAAAGCCCAAAGACTCATTCATGCCGCAAGAGTTAAGCAAACACCAGAGCATGAAGTAGAATTAGACAAACTTGGAGGTAATGGTACACGCATGAGAGCTAGAAAAGCAATGGACTCATATAAAAGTGGAGCATACATACAAGTCTCAGGCACCACCTACCTGTACCCAACCAATAAAGGGGAGGTGGGCCACAGATTAGAGGTCAGAGGTAAGAGAAGGTGTGGTTTGCCAGTGGGGTTCAGGGAGAGCCTATTTTGGGGTTCCTGCTTAAGCTATTTTGGGAAATATGTCTTGCTGGGATGACATTTCGTCCAAAAGAGGCAAGCATGAACTGGAATTACTAGATGCATGCTATAGAGGTTGATAAGGGAGAAGTTTAACCTTTATCCGGATAGGAATGTCAAGGGAAGTAAGGGACAAAAAAAAACCAGTTTTGTCTGGTAGTAAGGTGTAGCACGGCCAGCACAGTGTAGTGGTGGTGGCTAGGCAGTCGGCAGATTAGTGGACAGTCCTAGAAGGACACCCATAACTAGCCAAAAGTGGTTAAGGGGTAAAAATGGTAAATCCTGTCACAACAGGTAGTATAAAAGGTCATAAACATGTACAGTAGAAGAGAGGAAGAGGAAAAACGACAAACGAGAGATATAGAAAAACAGAGAGAAAGAAAAGAAAATAGAGCAAATGAAGAAAGAAAGAAAAGAAGATAGAAAATAAAAAGTAATGGGAAATATGAGTGATAGAAGTAAAAGCATGCATCAATAGGCTACTCACTTCTCTCCCTCTTAATAGCCCACTCTCTAATGAATCAAGAATCCAAGATTAAGCCATCTATGTCCTTTTTCCAAAGTGTGTAACTTCTATGGTAGGAACCCCCTCTAAGGTTACCCACATTGGAGATTGGTTCCCTTTTGGACTTGAATCCGATAAAGAGCCAAGCCCATTCTTATAGCAGACTAATCCACTTTTCTCTTGTTCTAGTTGATTAATGACTAACTTGACATCTTGCTATTAACCTTTCTTGGCTGTAATCACGCAATGATATCTTCCTTTGTGGAGTTATTCATGTTTTAGTGTTATTAGCAGAAGATGTTTTAGTTAAAATGTTTTAGTTATCCTACTGCATTATGTTTTTGGCTATTACATTTGTAATAGTCTTTCCAGTCGTGAGTAAGTGATACGTTCAAGATTCTTGCCTGAACGTGTTAGCACAATAAGGGCCCCAACATGTGCACAAGATGGCCTAAGGTGTGTTTCAGTTAGGCCAATCTTAACTCTCTTACCCCAAAATCACAGGCCGTAGTACAGCAAGAGTAATACAGCCCAAAACACAAAACAGGCTCACCACACCCCGAAACCTAAAAATTGACAAAAATACCTCCTAAACCTAAAAAATGACCGAAATACCCCCTAAATCAAACAAATGACCAAAATACTCCTGAAACCTAAAAAATGACCTAAATACCCCTTAAACATAAAAATTTTCTAAAATACCCCATGAAATCTAAAAAATGACCAAAATACCTACTGAAACCTTAAAATTGTCCAAAATACCCCTAAACCTATGAAATGACTGAAATACCCTCAAAACTTAAAAATTGACTAAAATACCCCTAAACCTATAAAATGACAAAAATGCCTCCAAAACTTAAAAATTGACCAAACTGAAATACCCTTTAAACCTAAAACATGGCTGAAATACCCCCAAAACCATAAAATGATTGAAACACCCCCGAAACCTTGAAAATGACCAAAATACCCCTCATAACCTAAAAATGACTGAAAAAATCCCCTAAATCTAAAAAATGACCAAAATACCCAATAAACATTAAAAAATAAATGTCTGAAATACCCCATGAAACCTAAAAAATGACTAAAATATCCGTAAATCTAAAAATTGACCAAAATACCCCTAAACCGAAAAATGATTGAAATACCCTTGTAACCTAAAAAAGTCCAAAAATATCCTCTAAACATAAAAAAGACCAAAATATCCCCGAAACATAAAAAAATGTCCGAAATACCCTTGAAGCCTAAAAAATGTTCGAAATACCCTTGAAACGTAAGAAATGACCAAAATACCGCTGAAACCTAAATATAACCAAAATCCCCATGAAACATGAAAAATGATTGAAATATCCTTGAAATCCCCCTAAAACTAAGAAAATGACCAAAATACCCCCGAAATGTAAAAATGACAACAAGAACCCATAAACATAAATAAAAATGACAAAATACCCCCGAAATCTAAAAAATGACCATAATACCCCCCCTAAACATTAAAAATGTCCAAAATACGCCATAAAACCTAAAAAATGACAAATATACCCCTAAGCCTTTAAAGTGACCAAAAAACATACAAAACCTCTAAAATGGCCACAAATGACCTGAAACCTCTAAAATTACCAAAATTTTCCTAAAAACTCTAAAATGACCAAAATGGCTCTATAACAACCAAAATACCCCTTGTTTAGGGGCCTTTTTCGGTTGCCCAGCCACGTGTGGTCCTTTAGAGGGGTGACCTTATTAGGCCCGGGTTCTTTTTTGGGGAGTTGCGTCCGGAACTCAATATTGGGCCACATGGTCCAACGACTACTAGCGTACTTTTAAGCCTACAAAGCCATTAAAACCAAAGTCTAAGAATCACGGTAAATGTCGAATAAATATGTAATATGCGTTTGGTATGATAACTTTGATTAGTAGTTGTAATAACAGTTGAAATAAAGTAGTATTTATTTAGAGGTAAGGTAATCTTATACTTAATGACGTAAATTTAAGGATATAGGAGCAAAGTCACTTATCTTTGTACAGTTTATAACTCCAGCTGTGTAGTAGTGAGTTGATGGGATTTCAGCAAAATGCTAGCAGTAGAGGCTGGTTAAGTTTGCTTCTCTTATTATGCATATAAATGAGTTTAAGCTTTGGTTAATAGTTGTAATAGTAGTTGGAATGAAGTAATATGTATTTAAATGTGAAGTAATCATGTATTCAATGAAGTAAATTTAAAGATATAGAAGCAGAGAAACTTATCTCTGATGGTTTGCAGTCCCAGCGGTACAGCTTCTGTGAGTTGATAATATTCCAGCAGAGTGACCCCAGCGGTAAAGGGGCAGTTTGCCATGATAGCTTCAAGATTAAGGGGGAAAAATGGGTGCAACTGGACGGAGAAAGAGTATGTCCAGCTGTGTGTAGGGGCTGGTTAAGCTTGCCCCTCTTATCATGCACTTAAATGATTTTTCCCCTTAACGATGCTCATTTAGTTGTTGTGATGTTATAAATAGTGTTTCTTTCCATGAGAAGGGCTTTTGTATGGAGTATTTGTGCTTTCTAAGGGAAGAGTTTTATGCAAGAACTAGTTGTGCCTTCTAAGAAAAGGGCTTTTGTAAGAAATAGTTGTGCCTTTTAAGAAAAAGGGCTTTGATATGAGATTTTGGTGCCTTCTAAGAGAAGGGCTTTAACATTAGAAGTTTATGCCTTCCATGAGAAGGGCTTTTAATATGAATATTTGACATCTCTTGAGAAATGTGGAGATAATGAAAAATATAGATGTTTTATGGGATGTAGTGTTTGTAGTATATATGATATATAATAGTATGTGAGATATGGAGGTTAAAGATAATAAACATGTGAGATTATGACTGCTGGAGAAGTTGTAGAGATTGCTTTCCAAGAGGAAAGATTTTGTAAGATGAGAGCATGGAGATATATTTTGGTATTTGGAGATAGGAGCAGTAAGATAGGTGTATTTTCTGAATATAGAGAGTGAGAAAATGAGTATAAAAAAGGTAATAGTGCTGTAGTATGTTTAGTAGTGTTGCTGGAATTTACTGCTGGGATTTTCTGTTAGAGGATGTATGAAGGCTTATGAAGAGTATTTGTGAGCTAAGGGCTGGAGAGCTTTGTTCCTCATTTTGAAACTAAAAAATCAGGAGTTTAGAACTCCATTTAGAGCTTAGAGAGAATAGATAAGGTGATGAGAGAGTTGTTCCTCCATTGGTTGTTCCTTTAAGGTGTTGATGAAGGGTCCTTTAAAGCTGAGTTAAAGGGGGTATTTTAGCAAAGAATCTCATCCAAAATCTGTCCCAAATAGCAACAAATCTTCAGAGAATCAATCTTAAGATTTGGCCCAAAAATGGTATGTTTAGCTTTAAGGTATTCTTGCTATTTCGAGTAAGAGCTGCTGGGGAAAGAGTAGCTGAAAAGGAAAGTATTTTAGCAAGAGAAATGTAGTTTCTTTAGTTGGTTTTAGTTTTAGCCAAATGAGGAAAAAAAAATGTAATGCTCAGGCTGCTGGGTCAGCTGTCCCAGCTGTGACAGAAAGCTGTCCTAGCTGTTAGGAAAAGCTGTGACAGCTATCATAAGTGAATTCTGATGGGTGATTTCTGACTGCTGGGGAGGTCATTCAGCATTTATTTCTTGGATTTGGTTGAAAAATGGTAAGATCTCTTTGAAGGGTATCTTGCTATTTTTGGTATAGCAGCTGGCTGTTGGAATTTCAGCATTAAGTGGCTGATGATATCACTTCCAGCCAGGTGTCAAGTGCTGAATGCACTGCTGGGATTCAGCTGAAAATGTTTCCTTTCTTGGGTGTTTGTGTTTTAGTTCAAGGTTCCATTACAACACATTTCTAGCAAGTAATAGAAGGATTGGTTGAAAGTTAATGAAGCTTTAGAGATTTTGTCAAGGTCTTATTGTGTTATGACATAATCTTGGTGAGCAGGGAGAGTATTTAAAGCTTTACTCTGGCAGTTAGCAGAAAAATATATGGTCAGATTGTGGCAGACAGCAGCTGGGTTTCAAAGATATCATGGATAGAGATAAAAGATAGCCAATCAGATTAGGCCATCTGTTTGAGTTGGATTTTAGCTGAAAGTAGTAATAAGATTTATGTAGAACAATATAATGAAGTTTCTAAATTTGCATAGCAACAGCTGGGGATTGAATGATCAGTTATTCTCCCAGCAGTTAGATGGCTAGATATATTGAGCATTTATCATATGATGAATATTAAGCTTTAAGAAAAGAGTAATGGGGAATTATATTATTTTAAGTGCTATGTGATGAAAGATGCTTACCATATGTTACCCGTTACACACGGACTCGTCAAAGTTCAGGGAGTTGAAGAAGACATGCCAAGCAACATGTTTCTTTTATCAACTTTAAACCGCTGGAGCTTTACTGAATATACCTCTTGGCCCTCCAAACCACGATTCCCAAAGTTTCCCTGAAGAGACTTATGAGTTTGGATCATAAGCCGAAGATGAGATGACGTACCTCAGGTTTTGTTGTCAGTTTGTGTAAATATGGGCTCTTATTGAAGAAGTCGCTTGCCATGAGTGTAAGAGAGGTAATATGGGCCATGCATCCGCCTCTTGAAGTAAAGATCTCGCGGGCCGTGCGGGCCCAATCCATATAGTTGAATGAAATATGAGCTTATTTTGGGCTTTAAATAGATTTTCCCAAAAAATCAATAATATGTTGATGTAGCATGGGTTGCCAATGAAGTAGTGCTACGTAGGACGAAAAAAGAGTCCTCAACACCCCTCAAAATTTCTAAAATAACCAAAATACCACTAAAACTATAAGATGAACAAAATACAGTTGATGCCTCTAAAATTACCAAAATAGAGGTTTGGGGTATTTTGGATGTTTAAAGGGTATTTTCATCTAAGAGTATTTCATTCATTTTATAGGTTTTGAGAGGATTTTATTAAATTTTTTGGTTTTACAGGTGTAGGGGAGGATTTTGTTTCAGCCCCTGTAAGCTGTTTGTCCTCTTTAGGGAACCAAATCCGCAAGGTTTTGTATTCAAGCGACGTGGGAAGTGGCAGTTTTTTGGACTTGCTCCAGCAATCCTACATCGGCAAGAAATGCGCCCCACTCACGATTTATAAGCCTTTGGAGCAACCATAAGTGTACCACTACCACATGTGTACACTCATGGTTGCCCCAAGGCCTTATAAACCATGAGTGGGGCGCATTAGGAGTACTTTGGTTATTTTCAAGTTTTAGGGGCATTTTGGTAATTTTGATTATTGAATAATTGGGTGGGTTAGCGTTTACCCATAATAATTGGGTTAGGTTGAGTTTGAGTTATAAGTAATTAGTTAAATTGACAACAAATGGATAAATGATTTTTATATACCCAATCCAATTATGCCCACTCCATATCCACCTATTTCACACCCCTAATTTATAGATTAAAAAAAAAAAAAGGTTCTGCATTAATATAATGTAATTTGTATATCATACATCACTGTGACTATACTAAAGAAACATATATTCTTAATTTTTCGCACAATTTATCCAAAAAATACTAGCAAATGTTTAGTTTAAAAACTCATTAATAAGAGAGAAAAAATCATAATTTTAAGTATTATGATATGCAAACACCCTATCTTTAAATTGCTCTATGTACAAAACTTCCTTATCTTTCTTTCTGTTTTTTCAATTTCTCTCCCCTTTGTGTTTGTGCATTTAACTAGTACAATGTTTGGGAGGAAAAAGTAGTATATAAGAACACTATGTTGCATGCAAATTAAATGGTGAAAAATGCCAAGACATTCCTTAAACTTTGGATTGGTGGTCATTATACCCTCTAAATTTTTGATTTAGCCAATGTGCTCCATAAACTTTACTCATCTGCCAAATTAGTACTTCGGTTAGTGTTTTGTTTAACTAAACGGAACTCACATGTAGGGGTGTCAATGTTCGACCTAACCCGCGAACACGACACGAATCCAACATGAGTTTTTGGGGGTTAGGGTTGGGCCTTAGTGGGTTTGGCTCATAAACTGGTCAGCTCGAAAGCAACATAATAAGAAACGTGTCATAATCGAGTCAACCCACGTAACCCACAATAGACACGGTTGATACGCCAATTCATTTGTGTCAACCCGAAATTACCCATTTAACACAACCTGTTTAACTCGTATAACAAATAAATATTCATTTTATTTTAGATTTGTCAAATACCTTTCATATCCAACCTATATTTTAAATTTAAAAAGAAAAGTGAGTAATTACAAAAATTTACAAGAGATATAATTGGAAATTAAAACTTTACAAACTCTAGATCTCTAAACCTTGCAAACCCTAAACCTTCTTATAAATATCTAATACCCTAGTTCTATAAATATTTTTTTGGCATAGAACTTGTACAAATGAAATTGGATGAGCTTGTGGGAGATGTTATGAATTTAGACATCAATAAAGAATCTATGGATGATAATCGTAATCATAGTTAGGATTAGTCTGAGGAGATATATATATATATATATATATTTTGTTGAACTATTTTATTTTTATTTTTATTGAACTATGCTATTTTGAATTTGGGTTGAAGTGTATGCACTTCTTTTGGAGTGTAAGGAACATATTTCTATATGGATGCTATATTTTTGTTAAACTATATTATTTTTAATGTGGGTTGAAAACTTGAAGTGTATGCATTACTTTTGAGATGTAAAAAAAAAAAAAAAAAAAAAATTTAAATGAGTGTTATATTTAATATTATGCAGGTTGAAATGGGTTATGTTACATTCATGTCAACCCAATACGACCTATTTATTAAGCATGTCAAGTGGGTTGGGTTAGGTCAACCGCCTTATTAACAGGTCAGGTTAGAATTG
Source organism: Lithocarpus polystachyus (assembly GCA_033629205.1). Classification (NCBI taxonomy): domain Eukaryota; kingdom Viridiplantae; phylum Streptophyta; class Magnoliopsida; order Fagales; family Fagaceae; genus Lithocarpus; species Lithocarpus polystachyus. Next base: position 5,728,704 of record CM066165.1, read on the forward strand.
AAGGATCACAACACGATTATGTAATAGGTCGAGTTTGGGTTGAGCCATTTAATCGAATACTCCTACCTTGACACGACACAAACTCGACACACTAACCCGAATGGACACCCCTATTCACGTGTTAAAAAAAACATTTATAGATTGAAAGTTGAAACTAGAGAAATTTAGAGGGGAGAAAGACGACAAAATAGCTGGAGTTCTAGTGATTAAATTCACCATTTCCTAACAGCTTAAACTTTTGGGATAATCGGTAATTTAACATGGTATCAGAGTAGGAGATCTTGAGTTCGATCCCTGGTTTTACTTTATCTCCCATTTAAAATGTTAAATTCCCACTTGTTGGGCTCCCACTTATTAAGGGGAAGTTTAGGCCCACAAGTGAGGGGGAGTGTTAGACTTATGGTTTAAGTGATTAAATTCATCATTTCCTAACAGTTTAAGTTTTTGGGATAACCGATGATTTAACATGGTATCAGAGTAGGAGATCCTGAGTTCGATCCCTGGCTTTACTTTACCTCCCATTTAAAATGTTAAATTCCTACTTGTTGAGCCCCCACTTATTAAGGGGAAGTTTAGGCCCACAAGTGAGGGAGAGTGTTAGACTTATGGTTAAGTGATTAAATTCACCATTTCCTAACAGCTTAAGGTTTTGGGATAATCGGTAATTTAACATGGTATCAGAACAGGAGATCCTGAGTTCGATCCCTGGCTTTACTCTACCTCTCATTTAAAATGTTAAATTCTCACTTGTTGAGCCCCCACTTATTAAGGGGAAGTGGAGATTCTGAGTTCGATCCCTAATTTTACTTTATCTCCTATTTAAAATGTTAAATTCCCACTTGTTGAGCCCCCACTTATTAAGGGGAAGTTTAGGCCCATGAGTGAGGGGGAGTGCTAGACTTATGGTTAAGTGATTAGATTCACCATTTCGTAACAGCTTAAACTTTTGGAATAATCGGTAATTTAACATGGTATCAGAGCAGGAGATCTTGAGTTCGATCCCTGGCTTTACTCTACCTCCCATTTAAAATGTTAAATTCCCACTTGTTTGGCTCCCACTTATTAAGGGGAAGTTTAGGCCCACAAGTGAGGGAGAGTGTTAGACTTATGGTTAAGTGATTAAATTCACCATTTCCTAATAGTTTAAACTTTTGGAATAACCGGTAATTTAACAGCTCTCAGAGAGAGAGAGAGAGAGAGAGAGAGAGGTCTCTTTTAATCGAAGTCCCTCCTGCCACCGATCTCACCATTCGTGGTCCCAAACGTGCAGTTTGTTCACTTCGTTGCTCCAACCACACCGTGAGATTATCACTCCTGTTACCGTTGTTTAACTCCAAAATAACATCAACCATGCCTTTGGTTTTGCACAGACACAAGTAAACCAGTATATGTTTAGTGGAAGTCTCATTTACGATTTAGTACTAGGCAAGTACCTTCAAGAAAAGGTTGTTAAATTTTTTAAATAATAACCATAATCTAGATGGGAAATAAATTTGACCTCACCAACCTTCCTCAAATTTTCCTCAGAATAAAGTTGAGCTTATAATTCAATGTTTTGAAACCCACTCACCTTATAATTCAAATTCAAGAACTCAACCAACAAAATTCAAAATTATACAAAACCCATATAGCGTTTTGGACTATGAAGTTACGACCAACAAGATCGGTGTGGGATGTAATGATTGGTGGCGAGAGGGACTCTAATTGGGAGAGAATTCTCTCGCGGAGAACCCCTCCCTCTCTCCTCTTAGTTTTTCTAATTTCAATCTGTAATTTTTTTTTTTCTCGTGCTTTCATATGACACACACGTGAGTTCTGTTACTCAGTTTAACAGAAGACTAACCAAAGGATTAATTTGGCACATGATTAAAGTTTAAGGAGCAAATTAACTAAAATAAAAGTTTACGGGGTGTAACAGCCACTACTAAAAAGTTTAGAGAGTATTTTGGCATTTTTTCCAATGCCAGGAGCAAGTCCTATACTTCAGCATAATACAATGTGCAGAATAAACCATTTTAATCTCTAGATTGTTGCCGTAGAGGATCATCTTTGTAGTCATCTTCTCTTACAAGAAAACCACAATAGAAACTTCAAAGTTTTGAACAACTTGAGCCATGCCTATTAAATTTTACTCCATCCTCTGATCCAATCTTGCTGGGTTCTTTAATAAAGATTCAATCCCTATTATAATAATCAAACACCCTGCAACTCCAAAAAGAAATTGCAAAGAACAAAGGCATGAGGATTTGCTCATACCCAAAACTTCTGCATTTGTATACCAACAAATAAAAAAAAGAGCATCATTCTTTTTTAAAATTTTTTTTTTTTTTTTAGATAAGTATCATTCTTATTTCAGTTAGGAACCTATATGCTTCTGTCATTAAAGTTGCCAAAACAAGAATGATACTCATTTATTAAAGTTGAGGAATACATAATAGTATATGCATGGTGCTCATCTGTTATTCAATCGACAGACGCGTATGGATAACTCTTGGGACTTTCAAAACATGGATTGAAAAAACAATCCATGATGAAAATTGAGGAATACATAATATAACAAGATTCCAATTCTGACTTAATATTATCTCCATCCTCACTGCAACAATTTAAATTAGACTTCCAAATATGCAGTTTGTCATATTATAAAAATAGTAAATTACAACAAAAAAATAGAAAAATAAAATTTATTCTTTTTTATTGCATTTTACGAATTCATATAATCTTGATGGTAAACATGAAAGTAACAAAATTTCTATCTAAATTAATCTAAAAAAAACTCTATTATTTTATTTGATAGTTTAGCTATTCGTGTTTTTCATGTACATAAATCAGACTCCATACTTTATTTTTTATTTCATTTAAACAATAATTTTTTTCTCTCTCCTCTCTCTCCTCTCAGCATATTCAGCCACCACCACATCACAGCCAGTCACCATCGCAGCCAACCACCAACGATAGCACTGCCGCAACCCATGGTTACACAAGTCTCAAGCACAACCACCACCAAACACAAACACAAACACAACCACCACCACCACCAAACCAACACCACCACCAAATCTGCTCACCGAAACCATATATATATATATATATATATATATAAGTCAGCCACCGCGTCAGCTAAATCAAAAAAAAAACAAATCAGCCACCCAAAGACAACACCACCACCACACCACTGCCAAAAAAAAAAAAAAAATCCACCTTTTGCTGCCACCTATGAAGCACGGGTGCGTTTCCGGATTTGAGTGCGGGTATCGGACTCGGCAATTTTTGAAAAAGTAGGGTGTGGATGCGGCGATTAAAAAATTATAAAAAATATTTTTATTTGTATTTTCTATATATTGCTAAGCATACTTTTTCATATAATTGTAAATATATAGCAATTAAAGAGTAATAATAGATAATAACTAAAACATGATATTCATAAATTAGAATACAACCCACAAGTTTATTTTTATTATTTTTTTAAGATGTATTTCGGCCATGATTTTGGCCGGTTTCGGTTGATTTTGGCTGGAATCGGTGCCGAATTGGCCCGTATCAGCGTGAATAAAAAAAAAAGGCTGAATCTAGTGCTGGTGCGGCAGCCCTGGAGCCGCACTCGTGCTTTCTAGGCCGCCACTAAAAGACCCCACCCACTTGGTTGCTGAGAACCCCCACCAGCCAAACACTCAACCCAAAAATCTCTACTGCAAACCCATGACATTGCCACGCCCACAACCCATTACACGTTGCTACAACACTGCCGTACCACTCGATTTGAGGTTGACGCTATCATTTTAACCTCCCATCGCTGCTGCAATTCCCTCAAGTTGACTTGTAGGAGAACCAAATCTAGCCATTAGATCCAGCTACGACTATCTCCCCGGAGCTGAAGAAAAGGCTCCTCCATTTGTCACTAATACACGCAATAATTAGAGAAAGAAGGAGAGAAAGGGAGAAAGAGAGAAAGTGAGAGAGAGAGAGAGAGAGAGAGAGGACAAACAAAGAAGAGATGATAGACAAGAGAGAGAGAGAGAGAGAAAGAGAGAGAGAGAGAGATGAAAAAAAAAACTTAAAAAAATAAAATATTCTAGCTTGGCCAGAAAAGATGGTCGCCATTGGCACAGTTGTTTGATAATGTTCTAGCAATATTGTTTAAGTATTGTGAAAATATGTGTAGGTGAAAAAGTGTTGTGGAAATACGTGTTATGTTATTTAAAAAATCAAAATTGTTGTTTAAACAACATAACCAAACAGGCCCTAAGTATTTGGGACTACTTTGATGAGACTTCTAGAGCATTTACATCAGCCTCACCAATTTAATATTTCAGAAAAAATTTATCTAAATTCAACCGAAACAAGCGTGCATTAGCTCACTAAATTAACTTTTAAAGAGGATAATCTCATCGCTATATATAATGAGCTTCTATCCTTGATACATTAAATTTCAATATTGATAAAGTATTAAGGCTGATGTATGTGTATGAAAATAATAGATAATTAAACCAACAAAAGTAAAGTTTCTTAGATTAGTTTAGCTAAATATTTGAGGAGACTGATGTGAATACTCTAATGCGTGAATATTTTTGGTTTTGTAGCTATATATTTGCTGAAATATTAAAATAGCTACATTGATGTGAATGCTCTAATCCCTATCAAGCATTGTGAAAAAAAAAAAAAAAAAAAAAAAAAAAAACTAAAATTTTGGAGATTATTAGGGTACTATTTTTTTACACCTATTTTTATTTAAGTACCACCTATTTATTCTCAAATACCACTAATAAGGTATTGGGCTTTTACAAATATTTGTTGCCTTATTATTATGATAACCACAAATATTCCATATCTATTTTCTAAATTGAGTCATGATATAAACTATCACAAAAAGCCCAAAAAACTCATATTTAATCCAATTTTATTATCATTATTTAGCTAAGCCCAAAACCGGCCCTATGAGCCCAATGCACATATCCAATTATTTTTAAAGTCCAAGAATACTTATACTTGCCAATATTTCAAAAGCCCAAGCTAGCTACTTGTCACTATTTTGTAAAAAGCCTAAGTTATCAATACTTGGCAAAATACTATATCATAAGTATTTCACTTAAAGTCCAATAATTAACAATGTTTTAAGTTCTTAAACCTATTACTACAATATTACAAACCTATGAAATCTATCTTATAAAACCCATGGTAACCATTTATGTTATGTGACATTATTCATTTTTCCAAAACCCATGGCAAACATATATTAAGCCCATGGAGAATTATGAATTTGTGTTACTAATATAAAAAAAACCCATGGAAAGTTATGATTTATTTTAAACTCCTAATATTTATTTATTTCATATCATATTATAATCCTATGGTAACTATTTATGTTATGTAACACTATTCATTTTTCCAAAACCCATTACAAACATATATCAAGCCCATGGAGAATTATGAATTTGTGTTACTAATATAAAAACTCATGAAAAGTTATGATTAATTATTTTAGACCTACGACATTTATTTATTTTAACCATAATATAAACTCATGGAATTTATATAAGAACTCATGGTCACTATTTACCTTATACATTCTTAATATCTATTTCCAAAATTCATGATAATTATTTACCTTATTATAATTATTCATAGAAAAAACATGAGAATATCACATTATTCCGCAATAGTGGTTGTTACCATATTTTATTAAAAACCCATGGTAAATATTATTCTCAAAAAATATTGGAGGTCATTATTTAAAAAGCCCCAAAGAAAATATCATTTACAAAATAATCCATAGCAAAAATTATGAGAAACTATACAAGTTGTTATCTAAAGCCCATGGAAATTAATATCCAAAACCTATCATAAATCTATATATTACTGAAAACTGAAGTGTAGCATTTAATGTTGCTACACTCACGTTGAGCCACGTCAGCAGCCATCTCATTTTCACCATATTTTTCGTAATTGTTCAACAATTTAAAATTAGTTTTTTTTTTTCAATTTTAAAATACTAACAAATATAAAATAAATCCCACCCTTATTTCCACCATAAAGCTCACTTCTTATTAATTTAATTCCCACCACTATCTCTACCATAAATCCCACTTCTTATTAATTTAATTCCGCTATCTATCTATCTATATATATCTAAAAGCTGAAGCGTTGCATTTATTTTTGTTACACTCCGATTGAGTTACATCAGCATCCATATCATTATTTCTTTTCTTTTCAATTTTCTTATAATTGTTTTTAACAGTTACTTCTTTTTTTTTTTTTTTTTCACTTTCACCAACCTTCTCCCTCCCTCACCTTTTCATCTCCCCACTATCCTTTACATCAATATCACTCTTTCTTTTCCCCTTCATCTTCCTTTATTTTGTCTCTTCCTATTCACTCTCTCTTACTATAAATTTGTCACTATCTCTTTCATTCTATGCATAGTTTCCCTCACAAAAGTTTTTTTTTAGCTCTCTCTCTCTCAATTTTTTGATGGTTTTTTTTTTCTTGCATCTCTACTTTAGGTTGATAAATTTGTGTTCCATGGAACCCTACTTTAGGTTAATGCGATTTAGTTTTGTGTTGAATGTTATCCTCGATTCTTTAGGTGTTTTTTTTTTTTTGTTTTGTTCTCTTTTATTGTTAAATGTTATCTTGCTATGTTATAAAGAACTAAATATAGTAATGTGATTTAGTTTTGTGTTGATGTTATTTTCGATTCTTTAGGTTGTTTTATTTATTTATTTATTTGTTCTCTTTTATTGTTAAATGTTATCGTATTATGTTATAAAGAAATAAACATAGTATATATAAATGTAATATTATTCTATTATATAGCATGATTCAGAGAATTTGGTATTTGTTGTTATATCTTTTATTTTTACTTTTTTCCTTCTCATCTTATGTTATTCAGGATCAAAATCCTCTAAAGTTCCTAGGGTATTTTAAGACATAGATCTTGCCACATCATCCATCCACCAAAATGACGATTCCCAAAAAAAAAAAAAAAAATCAACCTTATTCACCGTTTGCCATTTAACCAAAAACAAACTACGGAGCTATAGCTTAATTTCTCCTGCATTTGTCCCACGACCAATCTATGTAGTCATATTCTACTTTGGGCTGAAGGTACAAATTTAAGTATTTAAAAGCAATTCCCACTAGGAAAAGAAAAGCATAACTGTTAAATTTATTCATTAAATTAGTACCTACTTGAAAATTTAGAACATAAAAACCCAAAACATTGCTCTTCTTTGGACCAAAACGTACCTTAAAATTTCCAATATTAGATAAGCACTTGAGATTATTTGGATCAAAACTCAATCCGGCCTTTTGTACTTTTTTGGTTTCTTCTGGCTTTGATCAATGAACAAACTCTTTTCTTTTGGTTTTGCTTTTTTCTTATAGATTTGATATGAAATTTGTTCAATAAAAAAAGAGTATGGGTTTAGTTGAAATTTTTTTTATTACGTGGAGAATAGCAATGTTTCCTTTCTTTTGCAAAACCATCGAGTCCACGGTGGTGATTTCCTTCCATTAATATTTCCTCATAATTTTGGTAAGGTGAATAAATTTGATTTTTTTTTTATAGCATTCAATAATGGTTATGGTAGTGGGTTGATAATATGGCAAAATCTTAGTCTTTTATTTTAAAAGAAATGTGAGGATGTAAAGAACTTTATATGGTAGACTACCTTAGAAATTCTAGAAGATTTTGATCCTATTATTTAACATTTAAATTCAGTCAAATCTTCCTTATCATTAAATTATTTATAATTTTTCTCATTTTTTATTTTTAAAAATTTAACATAGAATATTTTATTTAAAGTAAATAAAAATGTAGTAAAAAAATTGTACTCATTTTTTTTTTTTTTTTTACATTTACACTTTGTCCAATTTTTCTTCTTCCCTTTACTTTTCATCTCTCCACTAGCCTCCACTTTAATACCACTCTTCTTATTTCCCTTCATCTTCTTTTTTTTTGTTTCTTTTTATTCTTATCATCATAGTATAAATTTGTCATTCTCTCTTCCATGCTATATATAATTTTCTCTCATAAAAAAAAAAATTGTCATTTCACTCTCTTTAATTCTCACTCAATTTTTTGGTGGATTTTTTAAAATTTTTTTGCCTCTTTGTTTTAGGTTGATTAATTTTGGTGTTCTTTAAAACTCTACTTTGGGTTGATACGATTTAGTTTTGTGTTTAAATTTTTTTTTTTTGTTCTTTTTTATTGTTAAATGTTATCCTATAGCATTATAAAGAATTAAAGATACTATATAAGAATATAATAATATTTTTTTATATAACATGATTTGGATAGGTGTTTATTGTTATATCTTCTATTTTTACTTTTTTTTTCTTCTCATCTTATTCACCATTTAAATTCAGCCAAATCTTCCATATCATTAAATTATTTATATTTCCACTCCTCTTATTTAAAAAAAATTTAAAAATTTAATATTTAACTTAAATTCAATAAATAAAGAACAAAAGAGTAGATAAAAAAAAAAACCAAACGTCAATTAGTAATAAAGAGTAGATAGAGAGAGAGAGGTTTACGGTAACGAAAAAAAAAAAAATACAAAGTAATAAAGAATAGATAAAGAAAAAAAAATCAAACATCAATTAATAACTATTAATTGGAAAACAAAGAGACTATAAGGAGAAGTAAAAAAATTAAATAGATATGACCATGCGGAGAACATTAAAAATTTTACAGTGCAATAAAATCAATTGTTATATTCACTTAAAAAATTAAATCAATAATCAAAAATGAAATACAATCATATTACTGCATTTAAACTTAAATCTAATCAAACTCTAATCATAGAAACCATATTTCCATTCATAACTAAAAGGGAGATGTTCTCCAGTAATAATATAAATTACATAGGAAAAAAAGTTAGGAAATTTTAAAATCTCTTTTTTGACATTTCATTTAACCCTTTATATATATATATATATATATATATATATATATATATATGTATATAATCTTCATACATCAATACTTTTAAAAATATAATGAACGATGCTACATCTCATTTAAAGCTTCTGTTAAGCAAATCATCAACCAGTAAATATATGATAATACTAAGAAACGTTATGAACGAGATCATGAAAACAAATGATAAAACTAATTAGCTACTATCATTGTAGAGTAGTAGTCTATGATTTTACACAACTAAAAAATTGGAATAAATAGAGTTTACTTAAAGTATATATAAAGATTCATATTAACAAAAAGTATATGTAAATGTCAAAAAAAAAAAAAAACAAAACAAAACAAAACAAAACTTAGGTACAGTACTTAGATGCTGTTCCTTAGATTCCCCTTTTAAAATTTGGTCATGTGGCTATTTTTTCATGGGATGAAAGCGTATTTTATAGTTAAATAGCCACATGACTAAATTTTTAAAAGGGAACCTAAAGAACAACACCTAAGGTACTGTACATAAGTTTTATCATAAAAAAAAAGGTATAAGTAAGGTTTTTATTAATTTAAAAAATAATAAAAAAATCAATTGTTAATAATAATAATAATAATAATATGTTTAATGAGATTGCCCTAAAAAGAATTATCCCGCGCAACGCGCGGATTTGTGACTAGTATATATTAAAGCTCATGAATTCATTTTATTTCTACTAGCAACTAAAGCCCATGTGGAATAAAAATTTATGGCAATATATGATAGCTTTGTCCATTTTGTAGGGCTCACAATGAGAAAACAAAAGAATAGGCTCAATTAGAGAGAACCACCAAGTTAGAGGCCCACCAAAATACTCAACCCTCATGGCCAAGCCCAACATGAAATCTCAGCCAAAATAGCCCATGTGCGCAAACTGACTCTGCTGGAGAACTCTATTCAGTTTTGCCTTCCGTTGGAGGTCACCTCAAAAAGCAATTAAGCTCCCAAACCAAATTAAGAGTTGGACACCTGTCCCACTACCAACATTGACGTGAACAGTATCAGAGGCTGACACCTAAAGGCTAATGGGTAATAAATACTCTTCTTCCCTAAGTTTTGATCACAACTCAAGGAAGCCACAACCAAGACCCCCAAGCTCATGAAATCTTCAACCAAATAATTTATTTTATTACTAAAGATGTATGTAATTGGTTCATGAACAAAGCCCATGAATCCTAAAGGGGAAAATTTGGAAACATGTGGTTTGGAGGGCATAAAGGGATCTCCAACGAAACCCTCTGAAGTGAACTTAAACTTTGACACCTAGCTTGGGGTGTTGAATCCTACTTCTTAGGGTCCAAATCTCAGTTGCAACACTAGGATTCCTCCTTAATATCTGCCTTAATCCCATTGGCTGAACACAGTCTTAGAATTCTTACCATTTGATGCAAAATTATGTTGATTTTTACCCATGTGTGACATTGCCCAAAGAAGCACAACAGCCCCAAAAGCAAATCTCCCATTTTAGGCCAAATCCTAGGATTATTAAGTCTATTGTCCAGCCCCTGATCAGTCCTACGTTTTTGGACTTTTGCTAATCAATCCCTTAAGCTTCACTATAAAATGGAACTACCATCAACTCATAGAGGACAACAAATCTTAATATAAAATTCCTCACCCATCATGCTATTTTCAGTCCATAAGTTAGTCCCTTAGTTCATAAACTAGCCTTTACTTTATAAATGCTCATATACTCTTATCCATAAATATCACATTCCATGTTCTCTAAAAATCCTAGCACCTTAAAATAGACACCAATTCCCTCTAAAATTTCTAATTTTCTTGCCACTTTGCTTGTCATTTAGCTCCCCCTAAGCTCATAAATCATTCCCTTTAGCCCACACTCACTTAGCCTCAAACATTCTCTTTCTTTTTCTACATATTCATAGCCTATATATGCTTCCTAATCAGTCACAAACAACTCTTTACCCATTAAAACTTTAGTCTTAGCATTAACTCCATCACACCATCACAAGCTTAAATACCCACTCACTCAAAATAGCCTTTACTCTCCTATTCATGCCCCACATATATATTCCCCAAGAATTTTAGTTCAACATTTGCTGCACTGAGCTGAAATCTCTCTCTCTCCCTTCATTCCATCCTATTTTTTCCTCTTTTATTTGTAACTATGAAGCTTTTAATCCTTGTTTATGATTATTATGATGAAAGTCATAATGTTTTGGATACTATGAAAGTTTTCCCTTATGTTGACTTAATAATAATAAGGAAAACATATGATTTTTACTAAGTAAACGCACTTAGTAACCTATCAGACATCTACTGCTAGAAGTCTATCACATTCACTGCTAGACTGTTTTTCCTCTTGTGTATTTGTTATAATGGGCCCACTTTTATATTAACCTACCATGGAGGAAATGCATAATTTTTACTATGCAAATACATTTATTGGTTTTCCAAACATCTACCGTTGGTCTTTTTCTTGCTTACCGCTAGACTATTATTTAAGCACTCATTGTGATCGGCCACCCTTTGTGCTAACTTATCTTTGCAGGAGATATTTGGGGGCCTTACTATAATATTTGTTCGATGCAACCCGTACTTTGAGCAAAATGGGCCTTTTGCACTTCACCGATAGCCTTTAGGCCATATTCCAAGCCTAAAGTCGAGTCTCGGTCTTGACTCCCCTAACATCATGTGGGCGATGAATAAAAGAACATCCCCAATAGAGACCATTTCAGTTTAGCCAAGGGAAAAACTCAGAAGTGAAAATAACTTCATCTAAATTATCACTTATCACCGTCATCTCAATCCGAGTATTTCTTGCAAGCATATTAAATAGTCAATTATTTTTGAAAAATCAAATATTTCCCCTATAATTTAATAACTTTGACATACATACTGATGTACATAAGTTCACACAGATAAACCATCGGAGTTCTTTTCTTTCAAAATACTTGGCAATGGTAACATTTTCAGATATACACTCAAACGCGCACACATTTAGAAAACAAAAATCATAAAAATAATAAACAATTAAGTTCTGAAACAAAGAGATTCATCAAGCCTCAAGTATCTGTTTTTAAGATGAAAACCCCTGTTTATACTCCAACATATTAATCAGAAGGAGTTTCATGACAAGTACCATATAGGAAAGTTAAAGTGTGATTGGAACCTCAGGAACCATCTATTGCGCCAATTACTTGAGAGCAAAATAAATCAACAAAGTTTAATCTTGGGGTAAGAAACTAAAAAAAAAGAAAAAATCTGACCCACTACTTAAAAAAAGGGATAGAATCAGATTTATTCATAAACACCAAATACAAAATAAACGTATGCATAAAATCAGAAGAAAAAGTCTGTTCATAAAATTAAGTATCAGAACTCAAACCCATTCAAAGAAATGAAAACCTCAAAAAATTGATTATCAACCACACGAAGAACCTGAAATCAAATTAAAGATTTAGCATAAACAAACTCAGAGTAATGAATTATTGAGGGGGCGAGAAACTGGCCTATGGCATCGTGGGGGCAGTGGAGAAAGAGAATGGGGAAGTTTTAGCGTAAAGTGAAATTTGGGTGATCTTTGCACCCTACTAACCAAGCTGAACCACACAAATTTACAAATCTTCATATTATGCTCAAAATTTTAAAATTTAATATCAAATGGAGACAACCTATTTCCATATAAATGATTAGCGTAGTTAAAATTGCCACAATGTTCCTGTATGCAATTTTGTTAAAAACAGTGAGTTTTGATGACAAAAAATTTGCTACCAAGCTATGCCAATTGCCTCAACACTTGAATAAACCAAAATACTATTCCTAAGGCTATTCATGCTTTTTATATAGTTAGTAGAAAAGATAAATTACAATAGGTTAGGGAACTTAGTACAGTCTTCAACTCAGAGAGGAAATGGACTAGGAACTAGGGAGGAGGTGAATAAAGTTGCTGTAGGTGTAGATTCTAAATGTTTAAAACAATTGACAAACCGTGAACACAAACTTGTCTAGATGTAAATCTTAGAGTCTACAGGTTATATTAGACAATGCTCAAGGTGCTACAAGTCAGAACACAAGAAAAAGGAAGCTACAGATTCAAGAATTTGAAACATGCCAAGCTCAACTGATCGAGAAGAAGGCTCAACTAATCAAACTGTGTTTCTGTAGATTTTTAATTTTGGTCCAACAGCTTATTAAGCCCATCAAGTAATTAGGGTTTCAGATCTATTCACTAAGTATTTATAGGAAACTCTAAGGCACGTTTTGTAGAGACTTTGGAGCTTCTTGTTTGAGATCTAAAAGGTGCTATGCATTCTCCACAAAAAGTCACTACTGGAAATCATTCTCATACCATTAGAACCGGTAGATCTAAAGTTACTGCATCAAATCAACTACAGTTGATGGTCTTAACCTTTGAGTGGGGTTCTCAAAGTCACAAATAGGAGTGTTTATGTGCAACATATTCATAATAGAAGAGTCTGTGAATTTGAAGTTGCGTGTGGTTACGTGAGAAAGCACTACATGAGGTAGTAGTAGATTTAGGGTTAAGTCTATTGTAAAAACTTCCATTCTATTAGTGAATTGTTGCCTTGTGCATTGTTTAGGTTAAATCCTCCCTTAGTGTTTTTTTTTTTTACCTTGAAACTGGATTATTTCATTGGTTTTCCTAGGTCGTCACATCACGTGTCTTTTAATTTCCGCTGTGTTGATTGCATGTGGTGCATGTTTAATCTAGATATAAATAATTAACCTAAGTAACAAGTTGGCTAATAAATTATGTTAAACATATTGTGTTTTACAAGGGTCTAAACCTAACAAGTAATATCAAAGCGGGTTCACTCTAGTTGGATTATCGTCTTGAGTGAGATCCTTGATCCCTACTGTCATGGAAAATTTTAAGTGTCTTACTACTTTTGGCTATGATAATTTGAATAAAAAGGACACTAATGTTTCTATTGATTTTACTGATGATTATGAAACTTTCCGTAGGGAATTATCTAAATCTTTGAAAATTGCTAAGAAATTCCTAGAAGATTTGAAATTGGCTAATCTTGAAAAAGAGGAATTTATTGTGAGATTGGATGAATCTAATTAAAAGAATTAATTTTTGAGAAATCAATTTTCCTCTCAAGATGAAAAGCTTGGAACAAGAGTTAGCTGAGTCTAAAGCTGAACTTTAAAATTTGTCTAGTACCAAGATTGTTGTTGATGACAAATCTATTTCTATTTTCATTAAGCCTAAAGATAACAAATTTAATATTCCTCCTTTTAAGAGGAATCATAAACAAAAGGATTATGTTGCTAGATTAGACAAAGATAAAAGTTATGATGTAGATGTCGAAGTTCCTAAACCTACTACTAGAGTGCAAAAGAAATTTGTTTTTATGCCTACCTGTCATCTTTGTGGTTATGTTGGTCACATTAGACCAAATTGTTATTTGTTGAGGCATGAACCGAAACCTATGACTAGATCTGCTTCTAGGAATACTAATGTTCCTAAACTTGTTAATGGTTGTCACTTTTGTGGTTTTTCTAGTCACATTTGTCCTAACTATCATAAATTGAAATATAAGCATTCTGTGTTTCTGTCTGGGATATGTGATGATATCTCCTACCACAAGTTTAGAAAAATTGTTTCATATGCTTTTAAAAAATTTAAGTTTTTTGGCTTATGAAAGGAAATTGTAGGATTTTAGAAGAAGTGTGTAATCTCTCAAATACTCTCTGGTTTTCATGGACATTCACCCAAAAAGCCAGAGGCACATGCTATATGGGTGAGAAAAGATTTGCTAAGGCTAGTGTTGTTTACTTGTCCTTGATTTAATTCCTTCAATTATTTGCGGACATGTTTTATTTCAATTTTTGGTTGTTTTTTTTTTAGTTTGTTTTTATTATTCAAAAAAAAAATCCAAAAACATTGAAAATTTTCAAAAAGACAAAAATAATTTATTTTGTGTCTTGTTTTATTTTTCTTAAAGATTACATGAATTATAATATCTCTTTCTTGATTTAAAACATGCTTGACCTCGTGAAGGAACTTGAAAAGTGTGTGTTGTATAACTAAGTGCAAGACTATTTTGAGATAAATACATATTATGATGTCAATTGTGTAAAAGTCATGTACGCATTGGGTTTTCTATTTTAGCACATGCACAGTTGTTACTCATTTTTAAACTCACATGTTAATTTTATGAAGTGGATATTCATTGAGACCTTGAGTTTTTAAGTCAAGCATTGATATGAATTTTTTTATTTTTTTTTAATTCAGTATTTTTCACACATGTTGAAAAGATAGTACATAGTGGCAGCTCTAGGATTTTTTTTTTATATACTAAGAAACTTAAATTATACAAAACTTAACAAAGAGACAATTTGTAAAAATGTTGTGAATGTAGCATTACTCTTATATTTATTGAACTCAAATTCTTATGATTCTCAAGTAAAGATATTCAACATTTTTATTACAAAATAGGTTAGTTTAGTATATAATATATTTTTTAAAGTATATATATACTTTTTTTTTTCAAGTTAGGGTGGTCACAGAACATATTAGTTTAAAATATTTATTTACATAATTTTTTTTCATGTATAAAACTTTTTTTTGACAAGTAAGGGTGATCCTAGGACCACCCTCACATGCAAGTAGAGCTAGCAATGATAGTACATGTACTCATGGTTAATTAAAAAATCGATATCTATTGTTTGTGTACCCTCTATAGCTTAGTTGAACACTCTTTATGTACTTACTAAGGTAGTCATTCTTGCATTACATGTTGTCATGCATTGTTTTTGCATTTTTTTTTTTCATTTAGCATAATGTGTGTTTTTTGAATTTTAGTGATAATATAAAAACACAAAAAGATTTTTTTTGGTAGTGCACACCATTTATCATGTGTTGGGGGTGGTTTTTGCGCGTAGCCACATGTCTTCTGCAAGAGGGGTGACTTTGCTAGACCCAGATTTCTTTTAGGGAGTTCAACCAAGAACTCGACATTGGGCCACATAGGCCAATGGCTTCCGGTGCATTTTTAAGCCTACAAAATAGAAAAAGCCCAAAGTCTAAGAATTGTGACAATGGTTAAAATAAATAAATAATATATTTAATTAAATAGCTTTGATTAAATGATTAGTTGAACATCATTATTATACATACTAAGTGATGCCCAATATTAGAAAGTAATTAATTAAGTGTCATATGTCTAGTAATGGGATGAGTCCAAAATAGTCCATATCCAGCTCTGGTTCATGGTTCATGTTTAACATAATAAGGTATGTGCAGAATGGTCTATATCCAAATAATGTATGTCCGATGGTGAGATAGATTCAATTTATCATTATATATGTTCATTAATGAAGCATTAGTGAATTCATGCTTATTAAATAGTGAGACAAAATTAAAGTAGTTTGCATCCAACGGTGCAATAGTGATGAGTTAACGTATACTTAATAATGTAATCTTGAAGATAGAGAAATATTGACTTATTTTGTATGTTTCTGACTCCAGCCATATAACATCACTTTATTATTTATATGATTTGTAACTCTAGTCGTATAGCATTGGTGAGTTGATAAAATGCCAGTGGAATAATTATATGAGTACAACGGTACAATGATAATGAATTAAAATATACTCAATCGTATAATTTTGGAGATAAATATATAATGACTTATATTCATAGTTTGCGGCTCCAGCCATATAACATGTATATTTCTGACTCCAGTCATATAACTTCACTTTATTCTTTATATAATTTGTGACTCCAGCCATATATCATTGGTGAGTTGATAACATTTCAACGGAATAATTATGAGTACAGCAGTACAATGATAATGAATTAAAATATACTCAATAGTATAATTTTGGAGATAAATATATAATGATTTATATTCATAATTTGTGGCTCCAACCATATAACATCATTGGACTTATAACATTTTAGTAGCGTGATAAAATGAGTCTAGCGGTACAATGTGATATTATGAATCTTTTCATGGTGACTTCACAAATTGAAGGGGAAAAATGGGTGCAACTAGAGGAAGATAGAATATGTCCAACCGTGTGCATAGGTTGGTTAAGTTTATCCTCTTTATCATGCACTTAAATCATTTTTCCCATGTAATACACTTTTAGTTGTTAGTCAAATATGAGTGATATTGCCTTTCATAAGAAGGAATTTTAGTATTAGAAATTTATGTCTTTCATGAGAATGGCTTTAATATGAGATCATTGTGCCTTCTAGGAGAAAGACTTACAGTCTTTAATGTTCATATGCCTTCCATGAGAAATGGATTTTGTACTGTATTCTTGGAAGAGTGTTTGATGTCTTTTAAGGTGTATGGAGATGAAAAGAAATATATATATGTTTTGTGAGAAATGGTCTTTGTAATATGTATGGGAAGTATATGTAGACACTTTGTTGAATATGGATCTTGTATGTGTGTGTGTGTGTATATATATATATATATACTTTGTGAGACAAGGAGTTTAAAGATATATGAGAAGTATGTATGGATATTTTGTGAGGAATGTGTTTGTAGAATATAGGGAAGTATGAGAGATATTGGGGTTAAATATAATAAATACATGAGATTATAGCTGCTGCTGGAGTGATTTTTGTGTTATGTCATGGGTTATGTTGCTTTCAAAGAAGAGAGATTTTGTAAGAGAAATGGAGAAAGATATGAAAATGTGTTTATGGGCAACAAAATGATGAAGTTTCAAAACAAGAGAGTGAGAGAGAGATGGATTGTGGGTGTGTTAGTGTGTGGCTAGATCCTCTTTATATAGAATCAAATATGTAATTAGATTAGAATTAGTTGAAAGGAAATTATCAAATAAGGAAAATTCTTTGACAAAGTAAGTGATTTCATTAGTGGGTTTTTGGCCAAAAGAAGAAATTTTGAAATTTTAATACTGCAGCTGACATAGCAGTACAGTAGTAGCTGCTACAACTAATAATAGCTTTACAGCAGTAGCAGTCTTAACACAACTGGGTGATGTCAGCTATGTGAGGTCTTCTACTAAAGAAAATATTTTGCATTAATTCATGGGTTTGGCTAGAAATGGTAAGATAACTTTTATGAGATCTTCTTATTTCTGGTACTGCAGCTGGAGGCTAAGGATCTTAGTTTAAAATGATAGGATTTCTTTTATAGAATATTTGCTTCTTTGGGTATGGCAGCAAGCTACTGGGAATGAGCATTAAAGGGTTAATGATGTCACTTTGGACAGGGAAATTACACTTTACCACCCTAAACTATGCACTAGATTACACTTTACACCCTAAATTATCACAATTATCGCACTTTGCACTCCGATGTTATTTTTCTTTTATATTTAACAGAATTTTGTTACATATGATAAGCACATGCTTCTTACTTAGGTGGAACAAAGTTAAAAGACTGAAACACCCCTTTTCAAAATCAATTAAAACAAAACCCAGATTTTTCCACATCTTCCCCTCTCTCACGTGTCTGGCATCCTCTTTCCCAGATTCAGTTTCAAAATATTTAAATTTACCTCTCTAATTCCATAGTAGAATTCATTCACAATACCTCATCCACCTTCTTGGTATTTCTTATACTATCTATAGCTTTCTAGTTATTAAAATAATTAGAAATCCCTAGTAAGGGGAGACTAGTCTGTACAACAACTGGTAAATTAGCCACAAATACATCAGTTTTTCCACAACTCTAGCTGGTGGTGATGCATCTCGCGATGGGAAGCTCTGTGAATTGAAGGTGAGCACAACTAATGAGGCACAGTGTCTGTCTACCGTGCCATTTAGGATTTACTATTTTAACTTCTTTTATACCATTTCCTCAATGATGGAATTAAAAAGCATTAGATTCTATTTTATGAATTTAGGGAAGAGGATGGCAGACACGTGAGATAGAGGGAGATGTGGAAAAGTTTGGGTTTTATTTTAATTGATTTTGAAGAAAGGTGTTTCAGTTTTTTAACTTTATTCCACCTAAGCAAAAAGCATGTGCTTCTCACATGCAGCAAGGTTCCATTAAACATAAGAACAAAAATAACACCAAGCTGCAAAGTGTGATAAGTGTGATAGTTTAGGGTGCAAATACTGCAATCAGATAGTTTAGGGTGCAAAGTGTAATCTAGTGCATAGTTTAGGGTGGTAAAGTGTAATTTCCCCCACTTTGGACATGTGTCAATTTCCTAAGCTGTTGCTGGAGCTATTGCAGTTGCTGTTGGAGCTATTGCAGCTTCTGCTGGAGCTGTTACTGATTCTATTGGAGCTATTACAGCTTCTGCTGGAGTAGCTACTGGTGCTTTTTGGCTAAGTTTTCCCTTTTGAAAAATTATATGTTTATTCCATGGTTTTATTACAATATAATATTGGTAAGTAATAAACTAGTTTGTTAATATTTGATGAAGTTTTAGTGATGTAATTATGGTCTCTTTGTGTTTTGACCAAATCTTAGAGAGCAAGGAGCATTTAATGCTAGATATGAGATATTAATATAGATTTAGCCATGTACTTGGGATTTGATTTAAATAAAAATAAAAATATAATTTATATGAAATAATATAATTACATTTTTAAATTTATATTATATGATGAACATTAATTTTTATGTAAAGAGTATGAGGAGTTTTATCATTTTAAGTGTTATGTGCTATAAAAGGCTTACCAGATGCTACTTATTGCACACTGACTCATCATAGTTCAGGGAATTGGGAAAAACATGCCAAGTAACATGTTTTTTTTTTCAACTTTTAGCCATGTACTTGGGATTTGATTTATATAAAAATAAAAATATAATTACATTTTTAAACTTATATTATATGATGAACATTAATTTTTATGTAAAGAGCATGAGGAGTTTTATCATTTTAAGTGTTATGTGCTATGAAAGGCTTACCAAATGCTACTTATTGCACACTGACCCATCATAGTTCAGGGAATTGGGAAAAACATGCCAAGCAACATGTTTTCTTTATCAACTTTTAACCGCTAAAGCTTTACTGAACTTACTTCTTGGCTCTCCAAACCATGACTCCCAAAATTCCCCCAATGAGACTCATGAGCTTGGATCATGAGCCGAAGATGAAATGATGTGTCATGAGCTTAAACCATGGGCTTTGATGAGATAATATTGCCATGGGTTTTGTACCGTGGGTTTGGCATCATTTTGGTAAATATAGGCTCTTTTTGGCTTTAAAGTAGATTTTCCCAAAATCCATGATAATGTTGATGTGGTGTGGGTTGCCGATGAAATAAAACCATGTGGCATGAAAATTTGTCCTTAAAATTTAGCCCCCCAAGTGCATGGGCTTGTTTTGCAAGGGCATGCATGAGTGAAGACGTTTCTTGAAGACTTTGTAAATGAGCGAATCCAAGGTTATTGGCCGCTGGTGATGATGTGCTAGATTTTATAGGAACATGCTAATTGTACTACTGGGGTAATAAAATAGGTGCTGCTAGACATGTAGGCTACATTGGCTGTCTCATAGGGTACAAAGGTAGCAGACTGATGTAGCTAAAACTTCCATAGATGGAGCAATAGCTTTGTTGATCAATACCCAATTGTAGCCCACCAAAAATGGAACCTTTGGATCAATGAATCAAGCCCCGAAGTGTGTAGAGGCGTTGGATAAACATAGATGGGGAATGTGGGAAGCACCTTGACAAGTTCGGCAGTGGAATCTTGGCATTTTGATGTTTGAAATAGCTCAGACACTTGTGGTAATGATCTTGTATAATGATGTTTTGCTTGAAATGCTTGATTAGTAGAAGTTTGACTATTGGAGGTGTTTGTATAGACTGCAATATTGCTGGTATTCTGGACATAAGCAGCTAGAGTTCAGATTTGGATGTAACCGCTGGATTCCTTAGTGAAAGAGAGCATGGCATATCCTGCAGTTGAGATGATCAATTTTTTGTAACAAATGGATAGTAGAGATCTTCTAGCCATAAGGAGCTTGTTTTGTTTGTCCAGGCAAGTTGCTAGATATGTGTTCATTTACTGCTAGAGTAATCTTTTATTGATTTGAATAAATGGTTCCTCATTCCTTAGCGGCTTTGTGACTTGCTGAATATATTAATGATTGTTGAGTAGATGATGATAATTGAGAGCATTGGATCTCCATCTCTTTGTTGTAAGCTCTTAGGAAGGCATGGCTGGTATGAGTTCTAGTGGTAAAATAGTATGAGCCACATTTGTTGCAAGCATCACTGCTGAACCACTGGTTATTTCTTCTTAGCCACATAAGCTTTGTTAATTAATTTGCCATGGGCTTGAACCATGAGCTTTGAATATGAGATTGAATTCCATTGATATAATAACTTTGTCATGGACTTGAATCATAGGCTTTTAAAATATTGCTAAGCATTATTGGGCTTGGGCTTGGGCTTTGATTAATAATTTGCCAAGGGCTTGATCCATGGGCTTTGATTATGGGATTGAATTCCATTGATAAAATAATTTTTCCATGGACTTGAATCATGGGCATCTATTATTTAGTGTAATTATAGAATAAATAATTACTCTAGTAATATAGTTTTCCATGGGCTTTTGACAAATGTGCACCATGGGTTTGTAAGATAAATGTAATTTCCATACGTCTCAAATATGACTTATATGGCCTTTAAATGTTAGTAGTAACACCAGTTCATATTTCTCCATGGGCTTGATATATGTTTGCCATGGGTTTTGGAAAGATGAAT
Source organism: Lithocarpus polystachyus (assembly GCA_033629205.1). NCBI lineage: Eukaryota > Viridiplantae > Streptophyta > Magnoliopsida > Fagales > Fagaceae > Lithocarpus > Lithocarpus polystachyus. Next base: position 5,750,308 of record CM066165.1, read on the forward strand.
AGTGTTACATAAGATAAATAGTTACTAAGTTTTTTTTTTTTTTTTTTTTTTTAATCTTGTGGTATAGATAAGTACATATATATATATATATATATATATATTTGGAAATCTTGTTGGAAAAATACATGTTTGTATCACATACAAAACACACACAGAGGAAAATTAACGGATCTACTTCATTCGCAATTGATAACATGTACTATGTAAGTTTAAGAATTTAAGAACAAAAAAGTATACCTTGGGGCGGTGAAATTCAAAACTAAAAGATTAGAAGTACTTGAGAACACTTTTAATCTTCACTTTAATTCCACTTAATGCCCAAGAAGTGTGGTCTCTCAATCAATTTCCAAGAAGAGAATAAGAGAATGTCCAACACTCACATACAAACTATTTCATGTTCTCATGTGATCATAATGAAAACCACTTAGAAAACTCTCATGTGAAAAAACACTAATGAAATTCTGTATGTTTCTCTCCTTAAATATAACTGATTATCTAATTGGGCTAGCCTTTTGGGTCATCCCAATTGGGCTCTAATGTGTTGCTTGGAATGGGACCAAAAGAGAACAAATAAGACTCTAGCTCCAATGGGCCTTGAGCTTTTCTGTCAACTCTTGACAAGTCCAAAGTTACCGTTAGTTATATTCAATAGCACTATATGTATATAATTGCACTCTAGACCTTATTAATAAATTATATCCCAAGAATATAAGCATCATGGGTTCAGCCTAATCCAAACCTACCAGCACACAAGGTTTCAACATATTAAACACACATCTAAATGCATGAAACATTGTGAAAATGCAAATGTGATGCAATGCATGGGCAAATAGGATCATTTAAACATAACCCAACCCAAACATTTCACAAATAACTCAACAATATCGAAAAACCCCAAAAAATTTTCAAAAACCCAAAAACTTAGGTCAAAAATGGATGGAATGCATGATAAATGAGAGAAAATAGATCATACCAAAGGAAGAAATCAAGATTTAGCCCGAAAATCAAGTGGGGAAGGTGAAGCGGTTGAGGGAAAAGTGTTTGGGAGAGAAAAAAGAGACTTTCTGTCGAGAGAGATCGAGGATAAATGAACCCAAAAAAAAAAAATTCGTGCTAAAGCTATATATAGAAAACACAACTCGATGGATCAAGAGTTATCGAGAATCTGTCGAGCACTAATTCTCGAAAGATAAATCTGTCGGGGTGTTATCGAGAATTTGTCAACGGCAAAGAAACTTCAATGGATCGAACAACTATCGAGCAGACAGAAAATTTCTCGATGGATCGAGAATCTATCAAGAAGCTATCGAGACAAAGTCAAGAAAGCTTCGATGGATCGAAAATGAGATAAGATTTGTCAAGAAAAGCAGTCCAAGGGTCTCGATAGATAGCTATCTATCGAGAAGCTGTCGAAATGGGCAAAAACTATTTTTCAAAGAAGAGAAAAACACAGATATAAATGCAATCAAGCATACTACCCAACCAAATATTCAAACAACATTTTTAAGCTTCCAAAGTCATCTCTCAACAAAAAAAATTTCAAGCATTTAGATCCAAAACACACACACACACACACTAAACAAGTCTAACCAATTTTATATTTCAAAAACAAGTCAAGATAGTTTAGTGAGTATACATTAACACATGTATTCCTTGTGATAACCAAATTACATTGCACCTGCACATGTATCAAAAGTAGCAAAGAATTTGTGTGTTGTGTGTGAAAAACATTGCAAGATTGTATAAGTGTTTATATGTTATGACGATTTGAGATATAAAAAAATCAATTTAACTCACACACAATCAAAACTGCTTAATAGGGACTATCACCTTTAAGGTACATCTTATAACTCTCACATCTCCTAGAAGACACGCTTGCAATCACATATAAAGCATTTTGATTCTTTTTGCTTTTAAATTTTCTTTGCAAATTGTTCTTTTAAGCACATCATGAATGGGCATATAAGAGAGAGAAAAGAAATACCCAATTATGTTAAACTTTTGACATTAAACTTTTGACATTGCACTTTTGCTATATCAAAGCATACAGAATTCATTTCATGATTGGCGGGCAACAGTGGTGAGATGGTTATTTATGCATTTCTCTTAGGATTTTGTAGTTCTACCTGTCAAAAAGAGTGATATGAGTGTTAAGTACAAAAGATTACCTAATCTTACTCATCACAAACATGAGCCACAAAACTCACTTGCTTAGTTGTGCATAGAGATGCTCATCTAAGCTACAAATGATACAAAGTTTAGAAAACTTTGTTTCAATAGTCATCCAAGATACACAAGTACTAAAGTACACCAAACACACACAGTTTTTGTATTTTTTTGATTTTTCAGTTTTTTTTTTTTTTATGAAAAAATATAAAGCAAAACTGAAAACAAACAAACAAAAACATATTAAACAAAGCATAGCATTAAAACTAGACAAACTCAAAAACAAGAAAGCAAAACACATAAGTAATGCAAACAAAAAAATAGAGGGAGAGAGAAAAAGTGACTAGATCACTTAGAATCTTTTTCCTTCCACACCTTGGAAAAATCTTTCCATTTAGCGAACCCTTGATCCAGTGGTGAGGGGGAAGACTTGAAACCGTTCAAGTTCGAAAGGAACATGAGGGCTTTGAGAAGATCTCCAAGAGGAGCAAAAGAGGATGAAAACTGATTCTGGTTTCCGAATGAAATCATATTGTTGCTCTGTTGAGTGGCTAACCACTCATAGCAATTAGGTCGAGTATGTCTAGTAGCTCTAGAGTGATGGCAGAGATGCTTCTTCTTCTGTTTAAACTTTTGGTTATTGCTCTTCTTAGCCCTAGGGTTTTTAGTCTCTTTCTTCTGAAACTTAAGGGGTGCTCCTAAGATAGATTTACCATTGTCTATATTATCACTAGCGAAAGCAGTTTTCACATCATTATTCTTAGATTCAACATTATTAGCATGTGAAACAAACATAGTAGTACTAGAAGAAGCAATATTAGAAGAAGAAAAATCATACCCCAAACCGGTCCAATCAGAATCAGATTTTTGAAAGCTAAGCATCTCATCAAACTTTGCACTTGAAATCCTCTCCAACTAAGCTTTGACTTAAAACAGCTCCGCTTCAAGCTTCTTGGTTTTCTCAGCCAAGAAATTGTTCTCAAACCGCAATGCTCCAATGATCTGATTAGCTTCATCAAACTTTGTGGAGATTTCTTCTTATTCAAGCTCCATATCATTGAGCTTCTTGGTGGCTAGCCTATACAATTTCTCATGCTTTTCAAAGACTTTGTATAATTTTACATAGGCTTTATAGATGTCATCATGTTCATCCATCTTCTCAAACTTAGACTCCACCAAGTCCTCTTCTTCATCCACTTCTTCAACAATCCCCTCAGTAGGATTTACAGTGGCAGTGAAGGCATTCAAGATTCCATCATCCTCATTATCCAAATCATTCTCAAGCTCGGTGTCACTCAAGGTAGCAGCAAGGGCCTTGCTTTTCCCAATGGTCTTGAGATAAGTTCATCATTCTTGTTTCATGTGTCCAAAACCTTGGCATCTGAAGCATTTTGGTCCGAAGGGAACAGTGTACTGACCGCCATAACTAGCATCATTTTTCCCCTTATCTTGGCTCTTGAACTACGAAGAACTGGATTGCTTTCGGTCGTTGTCAAATCCTTTCGCATTAGACTCCACCAAGTCCTCTTCTTCATCCACTTCTTCAACAATCCCCTCAGTAGGATTTACAATGGCAGTGAAGGCATTCAAGATTCCACCATCCTCATTATTCGAATCATCTTCAGGTTCGATATCACTCAAGGTAGTAGCAATGGCCTTGCTTTTCCCAATAGTCTTGAGATAAGTTCGTCATTCTTGTTTCATGTGTCCAAAACCTTGGCATCCGAAGCATTTTTCTTTCTATCCTTGTCAAATTTTTTCGCATTAGCATTCTTCATGAACTTTTTGAACTACCTTGTGATGTAGGATTTCATTTTAGAATCTTCATTGTCCAAAGACTCATCCGTGTCACTGTTTTTGGCCTTCAATGCCATGCTCTTACCTTTACTCGATTTCCCAATCCTAGTCAAACCCAATTTATAGGTCTGCAAATTTCCAACCAACTCTGTCAAATGAATTTTATCAATGTCCTTTGATTCCTCAATGGCAGTGATCTTTGCATGGAATCTCTCAAGTAGAGATCTGAGCACCTTTTTAACAATCTTGGGTTTGGCAATGGTTTCCCCAAGATTAAATGCAGAGTTCACTATGTCGTTGAGTTTAGCATAGAACTCATTGAACGACTCATCCTCATCCATCTTGATTTCTTCAAAGCTTGTGGTAAGCCTTTGAAGTTTTGAATCCTTGACAGCCTTGGTTCCTTCATAGGTTGTCTAGAGGATGGTCCATGCTTCCTTTGTAATTTCAATGGGAGATATCTTCTTGAACTCCTCATCCTTTACTACACTGAATAAGGCATTCAATGCTCTGCTGTTGAAGTTAGCCGCTTTGATCTTAGCATCATCACAATCAGCTGGCGCTTCCTTTACCTTGGTCCAACTTATCTCCACAGCTTGCCACACTTTTTTATCTAATGACTGCAAGAAAGTTCTTATGCGTTCTTTCTAGTATGCATAGTTAGTACCATCAAATAAATGAGGTAGAATTAAAGATTGTCCTCTATTTATGACAAACAAGGATCAATGGATCACACAACAAAGATTAACCCTAATTAAAGTGTGCCCGCTTTGATACCACTTGATAAGTCAAGAATGTATTGACCCCTTATGATGAATTAACCAATTAATTAGCCAAGTGAATTAATTAGGTCAATTAACATACAATACACGTGGTAGCACAAATAAATCACCAAATAACTAAATGCAGCGGAAAATAAATTTGACACGATGATTTGTTTACAAATGGGGAAAACCTCCAAGGCAAAAACTCTACTGGGTGAATTTAAGATCACCACTCCCCAGAATCCACTATAATCAAAACAAGCGGTTATAACTAAAAGAATCTCAGTACCTTATACCAACCTATTGTTGAACCCTTACCCCAATACACAATTGGACTTATAATGTAGTGACAATCTCTCCTTTCAATGCACTGCTCCAAGTACGTGACTAACTAATCGATGCACGGATCTAAGTACATGACTAACACACCAACTTGAGAAGGATGTTGGTTGCAAAGTTCTTCAATTCATCCACACGATGAAGATTAAGAAGCTCATTGGTCACAAAACCCTACGGCGTACAAACGCAACAGCTTCTTCAAGAGAAAGATGAACTAGGACAAATTGTCTCCGATCACAATATGCATAAATAAAACCTTTGCATCAAGTGAGACAGCCCTTAAAATAATCATTATACATGTCTAGGGTTGTGAGAAAAGAAAACCTAAACACATAACTTGGATATGCGTAAAAAACAGTTCTGAAAAATTGATTTTTATAATTCTCGATGGATACAGCTGTCGAGCTTATCTGTTGAGCTTCACATTTTAAATCTCAATAGATACATCTGTCGAGCTATCTATCGAGTTTTAAAGAACATCACTTCTTCACTTGATTCTTGGACAGATTTGCATAGCTTCAATACTTAGACTTGAACTCTTGTTCCTTGAAATATTAAACATATCTAAGATCTACCCAATTACAAATAAAGTGCGTTTTGTCAAAGGATTAGCCAATTCTAAATGACATATGTTCTTAACATGATCCACATATGTCCTAACAAAAACCCCTAAGGCAAAACTCCACCGAATGAATTTAAGGTCACTACTCCCGAGAATCCATTTCAAAATAAGCAGTTACAAGCAAAAGGAATCTCAGTACCTAATACCAACCTACAATTGAATTTTTACCCCAATATCCAATTTGACTTGCAATATAGTGACAATCTCTCCTTTCAATACACGGCTCCCATTACGTGACTAACCAATTAATGCACATATCCAAATACGTGACTAACACACCAACTTGAGGAAGATGTTGGCTGTAAAGTTCTTCAGTTCATTCAACGATGAAGATCAAGAAGCTCCTTGGTTACAAAACCCTTGGTGCAAAGACGCAGCAGCTTCTACAAAGAATATGATGAACTAGGGCAGATTCTGTCTCCGGTCACAATTTGCATGTACAATCAATTTGCATTGAGTTGCATCACTTTGCATCACCTTTGATGGCTTTTAAAATAATCCTTATATATGTCAAGGATTGTGAGAAAAGAAACCCCATATAAATGTACTTGGATATGCATGAAATCAAATCTAGAAATCTGAATTTCGTAATTCTTAACAAATACAACTTCTGTCAAGCTACTGTCGAGCATCAGCATTAAATCTCGATGGATATGAATCTGTCAAGATCATGGTTGTCAAAATCGCAATCTGGATCGTAGGATCGCACGATTTTACAATTCTACCTCACCAAAACGTTTAGAATCGTACTAGGATTGTAAAAATGGTAGGATTGTACATAGGATCGTGTCGGATCGTAGGATCATATGAGATCCTACCGATCCTACCAAAAAAATAATTTTTTTGTTTTTTTTTATAGGATAAATTTTTTGTTTTGATGAAACTTTAAGGGTTTTTATTTTTTCATGTTATGATGGTATGACTTTTTATTTTTTATTTTATAAAATTATGTCAACCTAAGCAAATGTTTTCTAGTTTTTAGTTCACTTGTAATCAAAATGAAAGAATGCTTCATCATTTTTAAATGAAGAATTTGACGTTGGCTTTGCTGCATTTTAAGTTATAATATTGTTAAATTTGTTTGATCAATATACTAATTTATGTTCTAATATTACTAAAATATTTTTTATATAATTTTATCAGTTATGCTTGTATTTGTATATTAATTGATTGATTGATTTTTTTGAGCATATTCTTTAATTGTTGCTGAGTAGTATAACTTGAATAGTTGAGTGTGAAATTGTATTTTGATGTCTTTTACAACTCTAGTATACAAATATATAATGTCTACATAGATGATGAAATAGATGATGATGATTAGGAATTTAAGACGGTGGTTATAAGAACCTTAGAATGGGAATAATTAAATGTTCACTTCACCTTAATATTCATCTTGCTATTAGATTTCATATTGTAGCTAGCTAGTTTCCATTTGCTAACTTATTTTGGATTTCAAATTTGGAACTTAGAACTTAAAAATATTTTTCATATGTTTTGATAAATATTTTAGTATTTGGTTGCTAATTAAATATTTATTGAACTTTTTAAATACATTGGGTCAAAACTTAAATATATTTGTTTCGTTAGTATAGACTTAGTGATGTATGACATGCAAATTACATCATATAATGCAATTCTAAGTTTTTTTTATGGATAACTTTATAATTTACGTGATTATTCAATATACAAAATCATTATCAATGTGTTTTTTGCTTTAAATCTGAAAATATATAGGATCTTACGATTCACGATTCGATCCTACGATCTACGATCTCACCTACCTTCAACGATCCTACGTAAGATCCCGATTTTGACAACCTTGGTCAAGATATTTGTCGAGCTTCAATGAACAGCACTTCTTCACTTGTTTCTTGGACAGATTTGTATGGCTTCAATATTAAATATGAATTCTTGTTCTTTAAAGTACTAAACTCATCCTAGATCTACTCAATTACAAGTAAAGTGCGTTTTGTCAAAGGATTAGTCAATTTGCATAACATATGTTTCTAATAAGATCCATATATGTCCTAACAGTTGGTGCATTTTGCAGAGTACAGAGATCATGCAACTCGCGACCTGTTCTCCCTCTAAGGTTGCGAGATAGTCGCAAGGTGCACGTTTGCACTTTTAGACAAACACCTGCCATGTGGACTTCATAGGCAACTTAGGTCACGAGAAGGTTGTCTCTAGGCCGCGAGATCTTCGTTTGATGTAGCTTTCAGTCTTCAAGGAAAGGCTCAAGTACATCACCCCAATTTACATGAAAACCCAGAAACTAATACATCACCAAAAAATACATTACATATAAAGTTTTGTCACAGAATAAAGCCAACATAAAAGCATGACTTCTCACCTTTGATTGAGAAAATCACAACTCGTATAAACTCATGGACTACCCAGCATCTTTCCATTGTTGGGAGACTCCAACTTATTCAATCTATACTATTCAGGGTTCAAGTGTACTGGCCTAGGGTTTTTAATTCTCCCTAAAAAAGTTTTTAAGAGCTTGAACAGTAAGTTCAACAGTTTCTTAGGAAGGAAAAGGATGAGGCAACTGCAAGTGCAAAGTTGCTTGGAGTTTGGTGTGTGTTCCAAAGAAAGAAGGGGGCTTAAGGTTTAAAACTTGAGGATTGGAATAATATTATCATAATGAAGCATATTTGAAATCTTTTTGTCCTTACTAGATGAATTTGGGTGGCTTGGGTGTAACACCCCAAACCCATATCAAGGATTTAAATACATGACTTGTCATATAAATACAAGATTTAAAATAATGGAACATAGCGTAATTAAATATCCATAAATAATAATCAATAACCATCAAACTACTTTCTTATAAAATCCATCAAACTAAAACTTTAACAATAGTCTTCAAAAACAATCTCAAATAGTTTCACAAATACTAAACCCACTATCTTAAGAAAACATAATATAACAGTTCATTAACTAACATAGCTCCAAAAGAAGTCCTCAATCTATGGCTCCAATGATCTACCACCAACAGATATTTCACTACTCTAATCTGAAAGGGTGGAGAAAGTGGGGGTGAGAAAAGACTACGTAACATGAAGATGTCTCTTAAAACAAAACAATAGTATCATTGACAAAATATAATCTTTACAAAACATTTACAAATTATTTTAATAGTAATATAATATATTCTATAAAATTGTTAGAAAGAAAACATTTGACTATAACACTGTAATCAGTAAATAAAATGGTAACCACTTTAATTGGCCAAAATACACGAATTATGTAGAAACAATGTAATATAGTAATAAACAATTTTTCCACTTATAAAGGCCAACATTAGTTTGATATGGAAAACATTAGCCAACAAAGACATAAAATGCTAAACACCTGGTGGGTGATTCCCATGGGAACAATAACAATAACCTCAAAGAGGCAACACTGGCTCCAAAGAGCAAACAATAACTCTGGTTCTGAAGAGCAAATAATAACACTACACCACACCACAATAACACTACTTCAACCGAAGATCAACAGTTAACCCTGTATTGGCAAAGGTTGCAAACTGTCTAACTAACCATTTGAAAACATTCTTACTTTATCACATTATTTTCAATACAAATCATATATCATATTATGAATATTTTCTCAAAAATATAATTTTTGAGTCATTCTTAACGTATACAATTTCAATGTATGTATAAAGCATTGACAATGGTATAAGTTTTTGGATATTTCACTTTTGCAAATATGAATATATACACACACACACATGTATTGAGAAACGCCATGTTCTAAAGTTTACTTTCCTCTAGTTGATAAACCAAGCTTCACTTCAACTATCCGAAACAATGTCAACTAGAACCTAATTAAAGATCAAATAACTCAATAAGGCAGGTTTTCGAATAACCCAAAAAGTCCTCTTATAAAATTTTCCTTGGTCATTGTGAAAATTTCGCAATATTAAATCTAACATAGCTTTCTAATATACGTCATGTCTATACTATATTTTATATAATTGTAGTGTAATACCTATTACTATCTATACCTATATATATATATATATATATATATACACACACACACCATTGAACACCATCTATGGATGTCTATATAGGCTTGACTTATAAAGAATGGTGATGCTACTCCACGTACGTATATTAGGATTTGTTTTTAAATCAAATAAAATAATGCATGTCTATAATAACACTTCCATGATAACCTCTATTCCTATGCAACAATCAGTATAAGTCTTAAGACTTCCAAGTAGCCTAGAGATGAAGGTTCCATAATCAAAGACGCGTTCACAGATATCAATAAGGCATGCATAAACAGATGTTTACATCAATACAAACAAATTTGCTGGCTGCCTCTAGCAGTGCCATGGTCTATCTTTTCAATTTTGAGAAACCCTAATTCTCTACTCTTAAGCTTTAATATGCTATGCACCAACTTCTTCTTTTCTTTTCTTTTCTTTTTCTTTTCTTTTCTTTTTCTTTTTCTTTTTTTCCTTTTTTTTCCTTTTTTTTTTTTTTTTTTTTTGATTTATATGTATAAAGGAGAGACCCAACAGCTTAAATATGCTTCCAAGACTTTAATTTATAATTAAACTCAAATTAAGGTTATGTAGATAGGCCAAAACTCTAAAAGATTCCAATAACACTTAAACTCGTAAACTAAATAGGTTTTAATCTTGTTGAGGCTCACTTTTTTAAGCCCAACAAGGGGAATAAGCCCATAACATCAGAAAGAAATAATCAAAGAATGAATGGAAAAGCCCCACTAAACCTGAGCGGCAAGAATAGGTCCGTAAAGCAAACAAACGGGTCTTGAAGAGGTAAATGGGCCTGAAAAGGCCCGAAAAGATAGAAATAGCAAACCATGGGCCATGGATGTAGAAAAGCGAGTATGGGCCACACCCATTGTGGCAGGCCCAAAGTAAAGCAAGTATGTAGAGCCATGGAAAGTCTATGGACTCTAAAAGAAATGAAAAATAGTTGGGCCGCAGAAGCCCGACAAGGTGATAAAGGCCCATGGAAAGCACGAAGTTGTAAGGGGCCAAGGACGCCCCAAAGAAGGATGAGCGGGACACGGGAGCCCGCGAGCACATGTGGCAATGAAAGCCCAGTGGGCTTACCAGACCAGTGAGAAAAAAAAAGAGAAATTAGTGAACCTAAAGAAGACCCAATCCTGTTATATAGCCGTTTCATCAAAATGGCACAGTAGGAAATAAATGGAAAGGCCATGAAGGAGAAAATATGCGAAAGCCCATAACCAAGGGCGAGCCCAAACCGCAGATAGAGGACCAATAAAGAGGTAATCCACAAAGAAGTTAAAAGGCAGATGCCTAAGCCACGGCGAATGCATGACTGGCAGACGAACTTTGGATGGACATGGGCACGCGCAAGGCTCAGGTTTCACTAGCCTGTACCCAGCCAATATAGGTGAAAGTGGGCCACGGGTCAGAGGTAAGGAGGGTGTGGTTTGGCGGAGGGGAGAGGAAGGAACCCATTTCGGGGCTTCCACTCGGGCCACTTTCGGGTGAGTGTCCTGCTGGGATGACATAGCACCCGAAAATGGCAAAGCTGAGTTGGAGCCTTTTGGTGCATGCCATGAGAGAGAAAGAGTGCTCTGCTGTGGCGGGAGAGAATGCCATGGCAAGCTAACAAACAAAATATTTTTGTCTTTGTTCGGAGACGTAGTACGTCACGGCCAGTGCAGGAACGTGACGCTGGCCAAATGCCTGACCAACCATTAATGGTTGGGCGAGTACAAGCATCAGACAAAGACGGTTACAAGGGTAAAAAGGTAAAGATAATACACCGAAAAATACTATATAAGAGTGCTCCCTGTGCACGAAAAATTGGGGGAGACCAACTAAGAAAAAAAAAACAGAGTGAGGAAGAAAGAAAAAAAACAGAGTGAGAAAGAAAGAAAACAGAGTAAAAAGGAAGAAGAAAATGGGCACGCACCAAAGTGGGTTGTTGACTCCTCTCTCCCTCTCGAAAAATCACATCCTTTATTTGCTTACATTCGGAACAAGGGTCATCTAGGGCCATTTCTTCAAAGCCATTAATTTTCCCTTTGAGAAATTAGTCGCATTGAGGAAGTGTTGTCTTCTTTTTGGCTTAAATTCCCCTAACACACTACGGCGGACTGGGAGTCTTACCAGCTTGCCGATACCCTTTGCCCTTTTTCTTTCTTCATATGCATTCATTTTAAGTTTATTTTATTGTTATCTTTATGTATTCATCTCGATATCCCTTCATTCAGAGCGTGGCAGACGTGTTTTATTCCTTATACTCATAATATACTTACCTGGGGCAACTGTTTAGAAAGGATTCGCCTGTCATAGTTACACGACATAAGTGTGTCAGGGTAAGGCATAGCTTGCGCACAAGCCGGGCCAAGGTGAGTTACAACTGGGCTGGTCCCGACTTTCCAATCCAGAACATATTGGGCTTATTGCGGCAGGATGAGATAGTCCAGTCAATTACCAACAGAATCAGCCCAAAAATACCCCATACAAATCTCTTATCATTTTCCTTAACTGATAGGGAGACTAAAAGTTTAATATGAATAATCCAGAAAATAACCATCCATGTTACATCTTCTTTTATTTATTTTCTTTGTAGATATCATAATATAAAATAATATCGATTTCAAAATAAATTAAATAATTCATCAACTCCACTCTAGAAGCAATTAAATAAATTTAAGTGAGGTGGGTGTTCGATTGGGTTTATGAAAATTTATTGCTGGATATAAGCTTTTGGGTTGTTATAACTTAAAGTTACTGAAAATTGGTGTTAGTGTTGGAGGAAGATTTCAAAGCAAAGGGAAGTGATAAGGCTGTTCATTAAGCATAAGGTTGGGCATGACTATAGTATTTTTTTTTTTTTTTTTTTTGGTTGGATAATTGGCACCTCGATGGCGTTTTGTATTCTAAATATGATTTATGGGGTAATATATGATTAAGCAAGTACTTCAAATGCAAAGGCAACTTCAATTCTCTCTCATGATGGTTGGTGGTTTCCTAGATCCAAGGATCTAGTTGCTATTCAATACAAATGCTTCCAAGTGGAACGAAGTAAACAAGCTACTGTAACGTGATTTTCTTCAAATTCTGCTGTGATCTCTTGTAAATCTACTTGGGAGGCTATTAGAATGAAATTACCTGAGGTAGACTGGTGGAGCTTGGCTTGAAAACATTCCAAAAACACAACTTTATTTGTTGGCTTGCCTAGGGTAATAGACTGTCTACAAGGGATAGGTTGATTCAATGGGGTTATCAAGGGAATACTTTGCATGTTTTCTGCAGAAGGAAGCATCAGATCAGGGACTACATTTTCTTTGATTGCTCCATATCTAGAAGGATTTGGCATCAAGTCAAAATTTAGAGTTTGATGGAGGACTCTGGTTATGACTGGGGTAGGTGCTTCAATGGAGTAACAGCGCTTGAAAAATAAAAGCTTTAAAGTGCTCTGTCAGCAGGCTTGTCTTAGCTGCTGCAGTGTACCACATCTGGTTACAGAGAAACACTACACATTTTTAGGAGCATCATTAAATCTAGAGTTAGGTTCCGCATGAAAGTGAAGAATTCTATGATCAACAGTGTGATTTGTTGCAATTGAAGTGTTAGCTTCTCTGTGTTTAATAGAAGATGGAAGCGCGCAGGAATGCTGCTTCTAGTTTCTAGTTTCGTTGTTGTAGTCCAGCTGCTGTTAAGCTTAGTTTTTTTTTTTTTTTTTTTTTTTTTTTTTGGGCTTGTTAGTAACCTTTACTGTTTAGCTTAGTGTTTGTACTAGGCTTTCTTTTATTGTGCAATTCTTTTTTTTTTTTTTTTAACTCTTTTCATTATGTTTTTTTTACTGTTACCTATAAGTTTAGGTTAACTTGTTATTACTGTTATCTCATTAGTTTATCATTAATTGTCTAAGCTTACACTACACATTTCTCCCTTCTTCACGGCTTTTAATATCTACTATTTTAGTATTAAAATATATATTAACGACTAATAGTAATAACTAATTAGATAAGGCCCAATTTAAAAATAGAGAGACATAAAAATATTATGAATTGTTAAATAAAACATAGTATTTCACTATCTTCAAAATAAAAAACCTGAAATTGACAAAACATTTATAAATCTAAGGGGCCACCACCTCCATCATACTGGTCTCCCACCACCATCAAGCCACTGAAACCCCTACAAATAAATCTAATTACCACAATTCACAAATTTAAACAAATCCGAAACTTCTGTGAAGTGACAACCCAGTACATAATCCACTTTTAAATCAGACCGGAAGTGCCAGAAGATTATAAGAAACTTCACCAAACTTAATGCAGCTAATTATGATTTACAACCATAGAGATTAAGGATAAAGTTTAAAAGAAAAACAATAAAGAAAAAAAGCAATAGAGTCTTACCAGGTGAAGTTATTGAATCCCTTCCTTCTGCCACCTCACCACTTTTACCTCCATGATTTACCATCAATTCATTATTTTGTCCATCAGCAGGTTATTCTCTTCCTCATACTTCTTCAAACAATGTTTGTTCTTTGACATTTCAGTGTCATTCCAAACAATCTGCTGCTGCAATTGGGCTCGTGATTGTCTTCCTTCCTCAACCTCATGAGTCTTTTTCTGCACCTCCATATCTTTGAAATGTTCCAATTCGACCATAAGTATATTCTTCTCCTTTTTATCTCCTTTTTATCATCTCTCAATAGCTGATAATCAACTGAAAACTTAGGGTTAAGCCATTCATCATCTTTGGCTATTGTTTGACCAACTTCTTCCCCTCTACTACTTTTTCGTCCTTTCTTCTAAGCTCATCTTGGAGCTCATTGACTTTTCTCTCAAGGCCATTCGGTTCGGCAAGAAGCCCTTTGTCTTTTCTTCATACTCTAGAAGTTGTTTTTCCTTATTTACAATATCAGAGTTGCCTTCGGGAACCAATTGCACAAACCTATTCTGCAATTCCATTCGCTCATCAATCTCAAGTAGTAGACATTTAATTTTGGGAAGTACCTCATTCAAGCTTGAGAGACTGGTTCTCTTCAAGGGCTTGCTGCTTTTCGCGTTGAAGTCTTTCTATTGGGAGTATGAGATCATTTTCCTTTTCTTTACACGCATCTTCCCTGGCTTGCTTGCCCTCAGGAAATAAGTTCTGCAGGTTTTCAGATTTCAATTGGAAAGTAGGGAAGATCAGGCTGCAGAATGTTCTATTTGAGAAATCCTATCTTTTGCTTCCTCAATTGTAGCAACCAGTGTAGTTCCAAGGCCCAAGACGCACTTTTCGATGTTTTCATCCTCTCTGTAAGCAGGATACCCTTGTTTAGGAGAGTTTTGAAGGTGTCCTTCCATCTCTAGCTTTAAAAAAAATAAAAATAAAAAATAAAATAGTACAGCCGCCTAGTTAGATAAGATATCATCAAACATAGGACTTTGGTGTTCGGACTTCAACAAAAATTAAATTGATAATGTTGAATTTAATCAGTTATTACTATGTCAGCTATTACCACAAACAACTTATTCTTTCTTTTCTTCCTGGGGGGGGGGGGGGGGGGGGGGTGGTGTGTTGGGGTTGGGGTTGTAATTTAAACACACCAGTAAGCTTCGATTCTTTTGAGGCCATGACCTCACCATCTTTGTATTCTTGTAGTGAGAGGATTGAGCCAAAGCTCATTGACAAATTCTTCAAGAGAGTTTCACCACAAGACTCTCAGACTGCCGATATTGCCATAAAGCAAAAACAAAAGTTTTCCATTGTTCTCAATGCTTCAAAAATCAAAATTCCACCCAGCTATGAACTATACCCAGGGAAAAGGCTTGTAATAGCTATTTCTTATCCAATAGTTATAAACCCATTTAGGAGTTTGTTTCAGCACCCTTGTTTGGAAACTGTTATCCATCACATAGTTCAATAGACTAATATATAAACTAAGCCTGTCCTAGACTTCCAAATTAATCTAACTAACTCAATTACCGTACTTGAGAAGCTAGTCTATGACTTACATTATGAATATTGAGTAATGACACTCTTAATAACAACATTATCAATCCAATTTAAAGGTATGTAAACTAAGAAAAACCTGATTCCTACTAGTGATTCAACCTCTAAGACAATTGAGAGAGGAAAAAATACCCTGAAGAGTAGAACTAAAGACCATGAAGTAAAGGTCACTAGTTCAAACTTTGCCTTCTCACTCTCCTTGGGACCATAACTCAAAATAAATGAATAGATAAATAAGCTTGAGAAAAATATGCTCTATATAATTTTATGTCGAATTGCTAATAGTTGTACAAAAGTTAGGTATAAACAGTACAAGGAAATACAGTTACAATTGTAGTACCAAACTATATTTGGTTCTAAGTTCGAACATAGCCTACTTCAAAGATAGAATTTAATAACCAATTAACAAGGCCAGCAAAACAAAGTATATAAAACCAGATATAAATCTCGTGCAATTTTGCTAAGAATTTTATGACTCAGTGGTACTATCCAACCCTTTCCAACAAAATGACCATTCCTCCTGTCATGACTTGAGGAAAGCTCTAATCACATCTAGTGTAATACCTAGTCTAGTTACAATTAAGATTCCTTAATGTTGAACTCAACACACACTTGCGCAAAACATAGTATCCCCAACCCCAAGCCAAATGGGTTACTAAAACACAGTTGTGTGAGCTAAATACATGACAATGGTCACATACCTGGGGGTGTTTTTCCCCTTTTTTTTTTGTTATATATAGTTTTTTACAACAACATTTTTCACAAATTTTACTAATTAAAATAACTGTATTTTAAAATTGCAATTGCAACTCAAACAGACACTAAAAGAAGTAAATATCACTATTTTATATAATTAAAAATTATATATAGAAACTCATTTCAATCACCAAGCATTGGTTGGATTTCTCCTCCAAATCAGTTTAGAGGAAAAACCTTTATTAAAAAAAAGGACAAATAAATAAAAAATAAAAATAAAAAGGAGAGTAATAATTATTTAACATCCCTATACCCATGTAAAATTTTCAAGGCAAAACTAGTTCAAAATCTTCTAGAGATTGATAAAAAGAAATCCCAAATCAGGAAACATTTGTAAAATCAAAATATCCCTCAGAATGCCTAGCATCTACCTGGCAGGGCATGAAACCATGGTTCCTCAACCTCTGCAATAAGCTTGCAAAAAGGAGCCCCATGTTTTTTTTCTTTTTTGTGATGTAAATTCCATGCACCATTTTCAGATTACTAAACTTTTCCTCATTGGGATACAAAAATTGTAAAAAATCAAACTTTAGCATAAGATATGCATCAAGGCTCAACACATTTCATACACATAATATATACATAGAGAGAGAGAGAGAGAGAGAACCATTGGAGCTATGTCTCGTGAGTGTTATGAAGCTGTTTCGCTGCTGGGGTTTGTTTTGTTGCGGCTATGACAGTGTGTTTAGCCTTATATATATGCTAATATGCATACACTCGCGAAGTCCACTGGGGACTAGTGGGGAGAGAGGGGGTAATGTGCAGAGTAACAGTGTGAGGAGGGGCAATATAGTAAGTTAGCAATAAAAAAATTTGATTAAATAAAGTAGCATCTCGAGTTTTAGAAACTTGAGATCTAAATTAAAACTCGGTCTCAGAGACTCGCTTTGCAAGACTTTGAGCCGATGACTTGGACAAAAAATGCCACATAGATCTCGAGTCTTAGAAACTCGAGTTCTAAAAACCAAAAACGAGTTTCTCAAACTCGATTTTGGAAGGACTGAGAGTCCAGCGACGAAGAACCAGAAAAACCAGCGAATGAAAAACCAGACGATCTGACGACGAAGAGGCTTGTCTCCGCCGATGGGTTTGCCGATCGTCGATCCAGACGAACAAAGAACCAGACGACGACGGACGATCTGACGATGAAGAGGCTTGTCTCCGTCGATGGGTTTGCCAATCGTCGATCCACGGTGCGTTCATGATCTCCACGCCAATGGGTTTGCCGATCGTCGATCTACGGTGCGTTCACGATCTTCGTCCTCTTCTTCTGTTCGTGTTTTTACTTCTCCGTGGATAGATTCGTGTTTTCGCTCCTCCGTGGATCTGTTCGTGTTTTTGCTCCGTGGATCTCTTTGTCTTCTCCGTGGATCTGTTCTTCTTCTTCTTTTTTTCTGCTTCCTTTTTTCTTCTCCGTGGATCTGTTCTTGTTTTTGCTCCGTGGATCTCTTTGTCTTCTCCGTGGATCTGTTCTTCTTCTTCTTTTTTTCTTCTCCGTGGATCTATTCGTGTGTTTGCTCTGTCTGGAACTCGAGTCTTAGAGACTCGAGTTCCACGTGGAGTTTTTGTCCAAGTCAGTTAGTCAGAATTCTGGAACTCGAGTTTTTAAAACTCGATTTGCAATTGAATTCGAGTTTTAAAAACTCGAGATGCTGTCAAATAACAAAATTTTTCTAATAATAAAGTTAAATGGAAAAAAAATTCGGGGAGAGAGTATACGAAGGTGTGCGGTTTTTTTTCTTAAAGCAGGGGTGTTTGAAATGAATTTAACGTGTTGTTATAAAGGTCAAACACTTCTGACAACAACATCTGCCACAACTAAATAAACTAGTCGACATATTACACGACAATCACTTATAGATAAATCACCAATTTTTTCTTAATTAATAGTAGAATAAGAGTCAACCATGTCATAATTATGACACAAATTAAAATTGTGTCCTTAAACTTTCCCGTAAGCAAAAGTTGTCATTTGGTAGGCATTTTATTTCCAGATTGATTTTGATTAAGTGGTTATATTGATCAAAGATATAAATTATTCAAAGATAATATTGTTTTTATTGAATTAGTTAATATAATTACAGGAATGTATTTAGTTGAAAAAACTCAAGGTACCATATCTAAGAAATTATACATAATTTTTTCTTTTATATTTCTCTTTTTCGCATATGTACAGCTCACACATATAAAAGAAAGAATGGTAAAATACTATTTTAATTTCCAAATTTTAACAAAAGTTTTTTTTTTTTTTTTCATTCTTAAACTTATGAAGTTTATTTTTCGTCTCTAAACTATTGAAAATGTTTTATTTATGTTCTTAAACTACTAAAAATTTGTTTTTCTTCTCTAAACTATTGAATAAATATATATCTTTTTTTATACTTATTCTTGCCTCTTAAACTATTGAAAAAACTATTTACAAAATTTAGGAATGAAAAAATAACTTTTTAAAGTTTAGTAATCAAAATAATATTTTACCTAAGAAAGAATCTAAAATAGAGATATAAAAGGAGGTTACCTAAATAATATTTTAATTGATATTGCATGATGATTCATAAATTCTAAAGAGAAATTTATAGGAAGCTCCTTTAGGAATTAAGAAACAACAATAATCCAAAATTTTGTAGAAATAACAACTCTGTAACATAAATACAATGGTGCCCAACCCCTTTAAGCCCTCTGGAGGGATCTCTACAATAGTGACTAGTGAGAAAAACTCCTTTGCATCTTCTTCATCATTTCTGTTGCGCACAATGCGGACACAAACTTTCCTTGGCACACCCTGAATCCCATGGCTACAGACATTCTTATTATTTGTTAAGCTTAACAATCAACATCCACTCTGACATCAGTTGTTCCCATGGCCTTATGGGAAAACTTCCTTATTTCCTTTATGGCCTTTGGAGCCATCTTCTTGAACGTGCTGCACATTGGATTGGCAAAATTGAAAGGTTACTCAGAGTTCTCCAAACAATAATCCATTAGCTAACTGGGATACATCAAAGAATCAGGAACAAATGAAGCCTTGTAGAGTGGCATCTATTTTAAGATTATAGTTTCTCAATGAAGTTAATAATAAAAGAGCTTAAGGATTGGCTTGACAAGGAGTTATCTACATGCGTACCAAAAATGACAAACTTTTGGCGATGTGTATCTACTCGAGGAAAATTAAGAATTTGACAACTCCCACACTTTAAAAAGTGGCGAGGTGCACCTAGAAGCACTTTGTCAAGGATTGGCTTGACAAGGAGTTACTAGTTCTCTGGTTCTTAACATTTTTTTTAATAGAATCATTCTGAAATACTTTCAATCAAATCATGATCTAAAATCGTTTACAACAACATTATGGATATCTGGTGGCAAAGACTCCTTCCCCACAAACAAAGGGGAAGACAACCAAGCTCTCCTAGCCAAGGCAAGGGCAACGTTGTTGCCATTTTGACGCACATGAGAGAAACTAAAAGTTTGCAAGCTATTAACATTAGACCTTACATCTCTGGCTCTTAACATGGTATTCAAAAATTTAGACAAAAACTAACAGCCTTCCAAATGCTCCCCCTAGTGTACGTATAGACTCTAAAATTCACCCTAGGGTCCTAATCAAGGATTTATATGTAACCCAACGATACTTAGTTCTGAACATGAAAGGCAAGGCTCCCAAGATTACAAACACACAATATTTTCATGATTCAGAAGCATCACTACCTCTACAAATCTACAACTCAACTCCCATGATATTATTCACCAGAGAGAAAAAAATATTTACCACCAAATCTAAAGCCATTTTTTAGCACTAACCTTTCTCAGCTAAAACATTGATATTGTTGCTGTCATTCTTGTTATGATCATCATTCTAGTTGGTTGTTTGCAGTCTTGACAGCATCAAATGCTTGGAACGGAGAATCTGGGTTTCATAGCCACAAAATCCTGTGTGCATGCTGTGGTGGAGATAAATGGCTGGAACATGCTCAACAATCCAGTAATGTGACCCTTGTTCAGGATCCAAACTTTCTTCTACTTCTTTAGGCGAGTCCACAATTCCCAATACTTTGAGGTTTCTCAGATGTTGGATTCCAGAAGGCACCTCTTTTAGCAGCGGAAAGCCCAATGACAAGATCTTCAAGAAGAGGCAATGCTCCTTCATCTATCAGCAATGAATGCACTGCATTTAAATAGCCAAGGCACAGCTTCTTGAGTTTTGGAAACCCTCCTACCTTAAAGTGCAATTGCTCTCCATTGTATGCTTGGTGTGAGATTATGAGCTCCCATAAGCTAGGTAGATTTTGAATGACTTCCAATGGGTCCTCATTCAACCTTGACCAACATATCATTAATTTAGCTAGATGTTGAAGCTTTGGAATCCAATCTGGTATCTTCTCTAAACGCCCTTTTATGTAGAGGTGTTGGAGACATTGAGGTGGAGATGAAATGGATTGTAAATCAATTATCTCATCTTCCCTTACTGAGGCTATATCTAGTGATTGAAGGTGGTTCATCTTTTCAATAGAGGCACACAAAACCTTCATGGTTTCCTTTGATACATTTTTTATGCCTAGCTTCCTCAATTGTCTCAACTTTCCCAACTCTTCAGTTAGATCAATCCCTCCATGATTCAACTCCACAATACATAACTTTTGCAAGTCCTTTAAACACCCAACCCCTTTTTGTATCTTTACCCCTTTTTCACAAGCCAAACTGAAATCTATTCGTTTGTTGCGATGGTAGGCTATAAGATGGCGCAACTTATGAAGCATGTTAATCTCAACTGGTATATCAAACACTAGGGAATGCTTTAGATCTAGAGTCTCTAGATTTTGCAACTTTCCTATGGAGTTTGGAAGCATTTTTACTTTGGTATTTCTCAAACTTAAATATCTTAAGTGAAATAAATTTCCCACATCTTCAGGAATGCAATCCAGTGGAGCATCTTCAAAATCCATTACTTTCAAAAGCTTGAAATTAGCACAAAAAGCATTCATATAGAACTTCGGCAATTCATCAAGATTGAACAATTAAAGAGAATGAATGTGAGCGTCCTCAAATCCTTTAAGTACAGCATGTGAAACTCCATCTACTGACATGCATCGAGTTAGTCCTTCAAAGCTAGACTCGTGTTTTGAGAAATTATAACAAAAACTCAAATCCTTCATCTTTTGGAGGATGATCTCACGCAAGAGATCATGGAGTCGGCACTGTCTAACTTTTCCACCAAAGTCAACCTTAGATACTTGAACCAAGTTTCTGTGGATTAATTCTATCAAGTATTCTTGTGAAACTTGTTCTAGTGTTTTACCCTCAGTTTCTTTTACAAAACCTTCAGCTATCCATTGCCGAATCAATCTTGCACTACTAATGACATAGTCCTCTGGATACATACCAAGGTATAAAAAGTAAGATTTAAGGTTGTAAGGCAGGTCTTCATAACTTAGAGCCAGAATCTTGTTGACACTTGCAAGATGGGGATTTCTTCCAAACTCAAAGCCAAGGCTATCATGAAGTTTTGCCATTCAATGACAGTTTTGTCTTTGGTTGACAGAATGCCACCAATAGCGACAATTGCAAGTGATAATCCTTCACACTTCTTGACAATGTCAACAGACAAATTCTTCAATGCTTGGGGACACTGTCCTCCAAAATCAAATTGGAAAGCTCTCTTGCAGAAAAGCTCCCATGCCTTATTGAAAGGTAGTGCTTGCAACTCGTAAACATGAACAGGTGAAGATTTTTTACAAAAACTAGCAACCTCCCTATTACGTGTTGTGATCATAATTCTACCACCCATATGACTATCAAGTAAGGCATGTTTTATACCCTCCCAAAAGTCAATTTTCCATACATCATCAAATACAACCACATACCTCTTTTGCCATAAGTAATCTCTCAATTTATTGACCAACGACTCTTCCTCCATTGCGTCAATTCCCAATAGAGGAGGCTCCTTTCTGGAATTGCGAAATTGCTTTATTATGCTTCTAAGTAGATCCTCAATATTTTAAGATTGAGACACTGGGATCCAAGCATGATAGTCAAAGTATCATCTCACCATTTGGTGGTCATAGACTTTCATCAAGAAATATTTCACGTCAGCCTCTCTTCCTTCTAACGGCAGCCTCTCTGTCTCCCTTCCTTCCTATCTTACTCTCCTCACAGTATATAAATATTGGCAGAACCTGGATGATTGAGTTGAGGTATCTCTAAATCCCAGTTTCTTTTGTGCTTTGTTCTTTTGCTTGATTTTTTTTTTTTTTTTCCCTTTTACTTTCTAGATCGTTTTTCTTAGGGTGTTGAATTTTTTATTGGTGGGTTTTTTAATTGGAGCTCTACCTTTTTTGGGTCTGTTCATTTTGAGTTTTTTGATTGGGTCTTATCCTGTGAAAATTTTCTACTTATTGTTGGGTATTGTACATGGCAAATGAAGTGCATTTGTTTTTGGTAAAAAATTGAAGTTGGAAGAGGAAAGCATGGTAGAGAAAAGAAATTGGGTTGCTTTTATCCATGACTGATTAAAAGAAGGAACAAATATGGAGGTGATAAATATGTTCACAACCTATGTAATTTTGACCATGTTAATTTCCTCTCAAATGTTTTTTTTTTCTTTTATGATTTGATCCTCTCAAATGTTTTTTCTTTTTTCTTTTATGATTTGATAGATAACAGTAACTCAGCAAAGGTGATTGGTATATTGCTTATTACTATTTTTTAATGAGAAAGGGGCTACTCATTGTTGTCTGAATTTTTTTGTGGTTTTATATTTTTGAAAGTGATCTACCTATAGGTTTCCACTCTATCCTCTACTTAATTGATCTTATATTTTCCTCTGTATTGATTGGTTCTTGTGATTGATTTAATATTATTATAGAGTGAATTGGGGAATTGGCCATTTACTTAGCATAACAATGCCTTTGTTAGATTTTTATTCAACTAGCTTCGATGGAACTCCAAAAGTTGCTTACAAATTTAGATGTTATTTAAAGTAGAATTAAAAGTTCATATGCTTGATGCAAAGTGTCCTACACTGTCATCTATTACTTCATTTTTTTTTTTCATACTTATAACATTGTTCACAATATTAAAACCACGCAAAGTGATTATTTTTAAAAGTCCAAGTTCATTCATTATTTATGATGTTTATAGGTATTAGGGGAAAATATCAAGTTTTAAGTGATCCACTGCATCTTTTCCAAAAAAAAAAAAAAAAAAATCTTCTTTGCATCATTTGGTGCTCTTTTTTTGAAGTTCTTTTGGAATTTCACAATTCAATGCAACATTAGGCTTGGAGATAAGAAAACAAAAAGCAATAAGTGCTTCAAAAGCAATGGCTAGGCTTATTACCATCCAGTCATAAACTTTTTGGAAACCCAACTCTGAAGGATAGAACAACATGCCTGAAAAGTGATTGGAGGGAGAGGAAGCTCAGTTAAAAATAATTCAAATTTTTTTAGAAATTGCAAGGAAAACAACTAGGCTACTCAACATTGGTTTGTAAGTTTTGAATTACCCTTACCTTCACAGTTTCAGTCTCATTTAATGAGCAACTTCATTGATTATGAAAACTAAGTTTTCAGTGTGGTGGTACTAATTGAAGTTTTCCAAAAGGTGGCAAGGTTGGTTGGATATCCAAGTTGTTTAGAGAGCTTATCCAAGTTGTTTAGAGAGCTTGGGGGTTGTGGGCATTAGAAAATTAATTGATGTAGATTCCATCAATTCCCATATTTGCTGGGTGCTTAGCATGTTTGATTGGATTGTAATGCCTGGACCATGTCTCAAAAGATATTTACTTTCATGATAATGTATTTACAAAAACATTAAAGTAATTTTGTACATGTAAAAATCTATTGCACACCATTTTCCTGCTTTGGTAGCTAGCTTTTTTGGAACTAATTACGGTTTATTGTTAAGAGTTAATTGTATAGCCGCTTTAAGTAACTTGATGTTGGTTTTATTAACTTGAGTTGGGTTGTAGCTTAATTTGTTGATTTGGTTCAATTTGATTTGGTTAACGTGTGGGGAAGTTTTAGGTAGGGATAAGCCAAAAATAGTGTGACAATCATGTAGTGCAAAATCAAGCAACATTGTAGCAGTTGAAGAAAATTTTCCAATACAGCATTTACACCTGTAAACTTTCATCCGAACCATTGTCTCTTGCCACAAGCTGTGATGTAAGAGCCACATCATCACCTTCCATAGTATCCCATATGCCTTTGGGATATGATTTTGCAGATTCTCTTTTGTAATGCACATTAAATAACCAAAGTACATCAACCATGTGCCTCCTTGGTCCACAAGTGTCATAGATAGATTCAAAGCTATTACCACTATGGAGCTAGAGGTAGCAGTCTATCTGGATAAAAAAAAAAACAAATATGCGTGTGGTCAGAGCTTGATACAGTTGCACATAATCAGAACATATTACTTCTACTTTTCTGCAGTGTATTGTTTAATAAAATGCTTTGCTGGGAAATTCCATTGTTGCCTAAACAGTTTGTGTAACCAAAGAACATAACCAAAAAAATAGGACATTGTTGAATGAGTTGCTTTGCTGGGAAATTCCATTGTAAATAAAGCTGGAATGTTTCTTCAAGTATGTCCAACACTTAATTATAAATAAAATGAAAAGGTATGCTAAAATATTTTTATATTATCTTTTGGTATGCTTGAATAATTTTATATAATCTTTTGGTTGTGTAGGTTGTTCAGTTCAAAAGCTGGATTGTAACACCCCATAATTCTATTACTTATTTAACTCTTAAACATAAATTAAAAAGAAGGCCCACAATTTAATGGGTTTAATTTATTTGGGCCTAAGATATTAAAAATAGTATGAAGCCCAAGTGAGGTGCTATATATATAAATATATGGGCCTTGTTAACCCTAGCCTTTTATCTTTTAAGTGACATGTGTACCCTTCTTTTTCTGCCTTCAGCCGCAACACATTAGGGAGAGCTGACTCTTTTCTTCTCCACGGCTGTGCATCAGAATTTCAGGTATGTTTGCCTTGCTGAAATTTTAGGAAGTTGAAAGATTTAGGGGGTTAGAAATTATTCTATGGCTAATTTTGTCCCCACGCTGCATCTGTGCTTTTGGTATCAACTGAAACAATTGGCGTTAAGTTCATAAAATCAAACCTAACACTTTATTGAAGGGATAGCCGACCATGATGGTAGCTATATATTAATAGGATTTGTTTATATATAGAGCCGTAGGTTAAAGGCTAGCTATGGATTTGATAGAACTCTTTTACGTGGCTTCTACTTTTGACTAGTAGATGTATATATTAGGATGAGCACACGTCTACCTTGCTGCCATATTGAAGTTCATGCATTGCTAGGATTATATTAATGGAAAAAAAGGCTGCTGCATTATGTCATTAGATTCCTAGCTTTGCATCATTCTAGTGATACTAGTTATCATCTCTAAGCCATTGAGTATGCAGCAACTTTTAAGCCCAAAAATCTAATTAGGTAGAGCCAAAAAGACATGATTATGCAGCAGAAATTGTATGTCCAGAAATCTAATCAAAGCTGAAAGTGCATTGGAAAGTTAAGTGAATAAATGGAGTATTTTGGATATATCAATATTGACTAGGATAAAACCTTTCGAACGTGAAAATAGATTTTTAAATGGGAAATTTTGTATTGATGAACCTATTTTTGGTGTTGCTAGGTTCTAATTCTGCTGAATTGTTGTGATCCAAGGGAGGTTGATTTCTTTTATTTTTGCAAATAAGAGGTAAGTAGTGTTTACTAATTTTGGGGGTTTTCCCAAAACAACGTTGATTATTAAACTATTTTATATCAAAGAATTATGTTGATATTCTATATATGAATTGATATTTTAATAATGTTTGATGTGCACATCGACTGTTTGTTTTATGAAAAACTTGTGGGACAACCTAAATTTATTTAAACTCGTATATGTGAATATAACTATATATTTTTAGAATTGTGAATGGATTATTTTGTGAGCATATTGAATATGTTTTGAAAACCTATGGCAAGTCGTGTTTAGAAGCTCAGTATGGTATTTAGTCCTTAGCAAGGGACAATCATACTGCAGCTAGTCCTTAGCAAGGGACGGTCCCAGAAAGGGGACAGTGCACATTTGATAGCTCCTTAGCAAGGGAGTATACTTTGAGGATCCAAAAAGGAAACTCCTTAGCAAGGGAGTGCACCTTTAGGTTCCAAAGGAGTCATCCTTAAGAAAGGGGATGAAGAGGAGGCTCTAGTCCTAAAAAGGGGACAGCACAACCCTGTCAACGGGGCGTAAACGTTGACCACGAGAAAAGCCTAGGAAATTGTGTTTATGATGGTATGTATATATATATTATGATGGCTCACAATATAAAGATATTTTCTTTTTATGTGAAATATTGATGAGTTGCAAGTTGTGAAATTGTTGTAAGAATTATTTATTTGAGAGGTTTGTTCTCACACCTCAATGTTAGTAAATTCCACTTATTGAGTTATCTCACCCCCCTTTATTTTTCTCCTTACAGATACATTAGAGGGATTATTGGAGTAGACATTCTTGGGAGATAGCAGTTTCGAACTATTTTGTGGAACAAAGGATTTCATTATTATTTTCTTTTATGGCAATAAACTTTGTATTGGAGAATTATTTTGAGGATATTTTGTTTTTGGTGGATTAGAGCTCTGACATTTGTGATGAGAATTAAGGTTGCTAGTTCCTTTTATTTAATATTTTTTATGGATTAATCAGATTGAATAGACTTTTATAGCTTATGAATTTGGGGCGTTACATGGATTGTTTCTTCAAGTATTTGTAACTTTTAATTATAAATAAAATGAAAAGACTATGCTAAAATATTTTTTATATATTTTTTTGGTCGTGTGGGTTGTTCATATTTTCTACTAGTTGATTACGGATTATCTATTAAATTGTAATATGTTTAGAGATTAGATATTTTCTATTGAAAAACATGACTGGTGCAAAAATATCACATAAAAGGTCTTGGTGTTGAATGATGTGGACACCTATCATCGTTTTGATTACTATTTTAACCACCAGTTGCTCACAAGTTACCTGTTACTTTACATGTTTTTAAGCTGGATTGTTTCTTCAAGTATTTGTAACTTTTAATTATAATTAAAATGAAAAGGCTATGCTAAAATATTTTTCATATTTTCTTTTGGTTGTGTAGGTTGTTCATATTTTCTATTAGTTGATTACGGATTATCTATTGAACTGCAAGTTCAACAGCTGGATTCTTTTGTAAAGTATGTCCACCTCTCAATTAATGAAAAGGCTATTATAAAATTGAGAATATGTTATCTGTTGGTGTGCTAAAATAATTTTTATATTATCTTTTGGTTTCTACCAAATTATAATGGATTATCTATTAAATTGCAAATTCACACAAGTTGGAATATTTCTTCAAGCCTATCTAAAATGAAATGCTTTGCCAAAATAGTCCTCATATTATTGGTAGGGTGTTCATGTTATCCACCAGTTATTTGAAATGATCTTTTACTATAATGGCAGTTAGTAAATGATGGTTGGTAGGTACTATGGAATCACGTCAGCAACTAGGGTGTCTATCTTTCAACATGAAAATTTACTGAATTACATTCCCTCGGTACAAAAGATATAAAACCTAGACAAGTTGTGAAAATGGGGGAATTTTATAAATAAAAATTTTTTCAAATACTTTAGAACCACATGATATTCAAATTTTGAGATAACCGTCAAATGAGATTGTAAAATAATTCAGTAAAAATTCTAAATTTTTTAGAACCACATGATGTTCAGATTTTGAGATAACCGTCAAATGAGATTATAATATGTTTAGAGATTAGATATTTTCTATTGAAAAACATGACTGGTGCAAAAATATCATATAATTTTTATTTATGTTTTGTAGCCACAATGCTTAATATTTTATTTATATTTTCATTTTGAATGAAATTGCATAAAGGCAGGAATCTCCAAATAGTCTTAGAAAAATGCTCTCCATGTTACATGTGTGAACTTACTTACCAACCAGGAAGACACTATAAATAGATGACAGCAAAATGAATGCTATTTTCCAAAAAAGAAGGCTAAAATATTTTTTATATTATCTTTTGGTTGTGTAGGTTGTTCATATTTTCTTCCTGTTGATTACAGATTTTCTATTAAATTGCAAGTTCAAAAGCTAGAAGTTTTCTTCAGGTATGTCTAAATGTCAATTGTAACTAAAATGAAATGTTTTTCTAAAATTGTCCTCATATTATTTTTGGTAGTGTAGGTTGTTCATATTATCTACCAATTATTTGAAATTATTTTTTACTATAATGATAGTAACTGATGGTTTGTAGGTACTATGGAGTCTTCTTATTGTGCACGATTGAGAAGAAGGATGATTCTTGCATCTAGGAGAAATCGCAACTATCCAACCAATATTCATGCTCCTGCAACTCAATGTATTTCTACTGACTTACAGTTGATTAGGGATACTGTGTTGGATAGGCAAATGAATATTAGTTACTGGGCAGCTAATTGAAGTCATTTAGTAGACACTAACTTCAACAGTGTTGATGCTTTGAGAGGAGAGGTTTCTGTAGAAAGAAGATCTGCTTCATTTACGATTATGTCACCTTCACATCGTATTGTTGGTAGGTTTTTCATAAAATTACATTTTTTTTTTATATATTATTAAAGTCTTCAATTTAACATGTGTGTGTGTGTGTGTGTGTGTGTGTGTGTGTGTGTATAAATTATGGATTTACTTATATTTAATTACGCTTTAAGCCATTCAAGAGGTATGGAGGATGATCCATTTGTGAGGAGCACTAGACAGAGATAACATGATTATAATAGTGAGACTACGAACAAAAATTCTAATATCTATATACGCACTACTTTAAGTGAAAATGGTGATGTCACCAAAAATGTATCTGAAGACCGAATTCCTCCAAGTAATATATTATGCATATCAGGTAATATATTAAGATATCTGTTAATATATTATGGATATCTTAATTGATTGAGACCAAATTAGAGAAATGCCTTTCATATTTCCTTGAAAATTCAGAAGGAAAAAAAAAAAAAAAAACTTTTGACCTACCATTAACGTAACTACATCAATAACTATTTAAGTCATTCATGATATCTATTTCTTATTGATAACCATAAAATTTACAACTAGCAAGGGAACATACAAAGTAATAAAGAATAAATGAAGGAAGAAAAAAAGAAATGAAATCAAACATCAATTAATAACCGTTATTTGGAAAATAAAAAAATGGTCAAGAGAAGTAAGAAATAAAATAAAGATAGTTATACAGAGGTCATTGAAAATTTTATAGTGCAATAAAATCAACCACTACATTCACTTGATTAAATCAATAATCAACAATTAAATATAATAATACAACATTTAAATTTAAAACTAATCAAACTCTAACTAGGGAAATTATATATATATATATATAATCATAATTACCATACACCATGACTTAAAAAAATTTAATGAATAGTTTTACCTCTTATTTAATGTCTATGTTATGAAAATCATCAATCAATAAATATATGATAATGGTAAAAAAAAAAAAAATGTTGTAGACAAGATTATAAAAAATATGATAAAACTTTTTTTTTAAAAGGCTCTTTATAAAGTCTAAGAACTAAAATAGTATTTTATCCAAAAAATTATTACGCGCAACGCGCGGGTCTGCGACTAGTTTTATCTATAAAAGAAGAATGAGCTAACAGCATTCCCTTCAATAAAATACACCATTGATGTGAGGAGGGAACATTGTTTCAATAGTTTTGGCGACTTCCAATGTTCCACAAAGTTGGTCTACAATCCATAGTTAAAAGCTATAGTATAGGATTTGTTGGAACATTTTAATATTATATAATAAAAATGAATAAATTTTACAAAATAAATGTAAAGATTATGAGAGTGAATATGGAAGATAAGGAGTTAGTGAGAATGTTTAATCCCACTTTGAAAAGGAGAGAGACTATTTTATTCTTTTTAATTGTGGTGATTAATGGGCTAACATGAATTGTCTCTGATATTGGGCTAGATACGTGCGCAAGGGGGAGGTGAAGAGTGGAGGTATCCGTTTGGGCCTTTTTAGAAACTCCTTATCTCACCATTAATTGTGTAACTCCAGCCAATTAATCATAATAAATTGGGTACTAATTTCATGAAGCCCATTGAGCCTATAAATAGACTCATGCAAATCCAATCCAAGTTACTAAAAAAATATACACAGCAATATACACTAAAAAATAGAGAGATTCTTGGCAAGTGAGGGTGTTCTTTCTAGTGGAGTTTTGGACTTAAACACTTTGTGCAGATGCTGTTCTACAACATTTGTTGGGCTGTTGTATTTTGGGGGAGACAAGTCAGAGAAGGTCTGCACCGGTTACAAAGTTTAGCCAACCAAGGGCTTGAATCTCCTTAAAGAGAGCGAGTGCTGCACCTCAGTCCAAATAGTGTTGTGTATTTTCTCTTCAACTAAATAATATTCAGAAGTAATATTCAGTTTCTCTTTGTGTTATTTCTATTGTTATTGTATTTTTCACCAACAATTTTAAGGAGGTTCAAAACATGGAGCCTACACAAGAGGAACCAAATGAGCCAGTTAGAGATCTCAACAAGCCCTTTCGCTTTAAGGGAGCCCACTTCAAGAGGTGGAAAGGAAATGTCCTCTTCTATTTGATTCTTCTCAAAGTTGCCTACATCCTCATTGAGAAGAATTCATCAAAGGTTCCTACCAATGAGATGAGTGAGGAAGAATATAGTCTCCATCAAGAAAAAGTAGATAAGTATACAAAAGATGAATACAATTGTCGCTCTTATTTTTTGAATTGTCTTGCCGATCATTTTTATGATTATTATAATACAACTTATGATTCTGCTAAGAAAATTTGGAAAGCTTTACAAAGCAAATATGATACCGAGGAGGCTGGTGCAAAGAAGTATGCTGCGAGTAGATTTTTTCGTTACCAAATGGTGGATGGAAAATCGGTGGTGGATCAAGCACAAGACTTCCAAATGATCGTGGCAGAATTGAGATCCGAAGGCATAAAGATTGGAGACAATTTGGTGGTAGCTGGCATAATTGATAAACTACCACAATCTTGGAGGGAGTTCCAAAAGACCTTGCGGCACAAACAAAAGGAGACATCCTTGGAGACTTTGATTACACGAATCCGTGTAGAGGAGGAGGCTAGAGGACAAGATGCATTCATGGCACAAGAGGGCAATGATAATTCCATCACAAAGGTAAACCTTATTTCATCTAATAATAATATGCCCAAAAATCATTTTCCTAGAAATGCTCAATTGAAGCCTAAAAAGAGAGCCTTTAAAAATAATAATAGACCTCAAGGAAGGGGAAACCCGAATAAAAATTACAATAAGCACCAAGGACCCCCTTCACAAGATCAATTTAATAGATATTGTTTTGTCTGTGGCAAGAGTGGGCATATTGCTCGAATTTGCAAATTTCGAAAACGTGAATCTGTCCCGCAAGCTAACGTAACTGAAGAGCCTTTAGTGGCTATGATTACAGACATCAATATGGTGCAATATGTTGAAGGGTGGTTGGCAGATTCTGGTGCTAATAGGCACGTCTGCTATGATAAAAATTGGTTCAAGTTGTCGCTCCTTTTGAAGAAGAAAAAACTATTATGCTTGGTGACTCTAGCAAAACCAAGGTTCTTGGGAGTGGTGAGGTTGAATTGAAATTCACTTCTGGACGTGTGCTAACATTGAAAGATGTACTTTACACTCCGTCCATGAGGAAGAATTTGATGTCAAGTTTTTTGCTTAACAAGGCTGACTTCAAGCAAACTATGGAATCTGATAATTACCCAATGACATTTACATCCCAATTACATTTACATCGAAACAAATAAAGTTTAAAAATATTTAACCTGTTCATGACCAATAATGTATACATCTAACATCTAAGCTGATAGGTGGTGCACAATTCTTGGGTTTCTAGATAGGAGTTCAAAGCATCCCTAGCCTAGCCACAATGACTAAAGGCTGGTTATATCCTTTAAAGTGGCTGATGAAACAGGGAACAAAAGAAAGGAACCACAACCACCTCTTATGCGTGCAAGGTATCTCATGCAATACATGCATACCCTTGTCACACATTGTAAGTCCCACAGGGCTATATGACACAATGTGAGACTATTGTGAGATGGAAACATCTGTCACATACTACAGGCTACAAACGGCAGCCTCATGCTATAATATGATGGATTAACGTTTTTAAAACGCGGCCTAAACCCCAGTTTTTGGTAGTGAACACATCACAGTAATACAGCAATTGCATTTGGCTACAAATTCAGAAGCAGAGGCCACGAGAATATAACATAAACTATGTTTCACATCATAACACAATTTATAAGTTCTCATTGAAAGACTAATAACTTGAACAGGGTGAATAAAGTAGATCAAATAAAATTCCATAATGCTTTTCTCTCCACTGGAGATAGTCCCAAGAAAATCCAAAGCCAAACAAAAAAAAAATTTCTGAAACTAGTGTAGCCAAAATTGGAGCAACCTAACTATGATCTGGGGAAGTAGGCTAGTTTAATCTTCTTCCTCAATGACCTTGGTGCCCAATCCCTCTAAGCCCTCTGGAGGGGTCTCTGCAACAGTGACTAGTGAGAAGAATTCCTCCTTCGCGTCTTCTTCGTCTTTTCTCTTACGGGCAATGCGGACACGAACTCTTCTTGGCACACTCCTAATCCCACGGCTCCAGACATGCTTGTTAAGCTTAACATCCACCCTGACGTCAGTTGTTCCCATGGCCTTTTGGGCAAACTTCCTGATTTCCTTTATGGCCTTTGG
This sequence comes from Lithocarpus polystachyus, assembly GCA_033629205.1. NCBI lineage: Eukaryota > Viridiplantae > Streptophyta > Magnoliopsida > Fagales > Fagaceae > Lithocarpus > Lithocarpus polystachyus. Next base: position 5,783,568 of record CM066165.1, read on the forward strand.
AGCCTTCTTCTTGAAAGTGCTGCACATCGGATTGGAAAAATGTGGAAAGGTTACTTAGAGGTGTCCAAAATACAATGCATTAGCTAACTGGGATACATCAAAGAATCAACACCAGAAAAGATTTAAGAAACATAAAAGATTTTAAGAAACAGAAAAAGCTTCGTAGAGTCTAGGTCTACCTGTATTATTTATAATTTAAAAATTATTTTATTACAGTATTTTTAGTAATAAATTTTCAGTTTACAACAATAAGCAGTATCTAAATATATTTGAATAAACTAAACCATTTTAATAATCAAATTCAATAAAAAAAATTATGGGAAAAATTACCAGATTTTTATGTTCATTATTTCAATTTAAAGTTGGAAAAGTGCACTAAAGAATTTAGAGCGAATTTGGTTCTAAACCTGTTTTGAATACAAAATTTGAGTACAAAATACACCATCTCTGGTTTGGCACTTGTTCTTTGTTTTAGAAAAAAAGAACTTTTTTCACTTAAACTCTTCTTTGGTGGGTCCTAGCCGCTTTCATCAATATAACAAAAATATTATTGTATTCATTTTCACGGACTCTAAAAAAAGCCCAAACATGTATTCATTTTTAGCATTCACGTCTACTTCTTAGAATATTTTCGAGGATAAACGGGCAGTCTACTTTTTAAGATATTGAAAATGAAAATTGAATATAAATTTGCAAACCAAACTTGTTTTTATTAATTTTTTTTTTTTTTGGTGGTTGGTCTCATAGAACTGAAAATTAATGCATAAAACACATCTTTTTTTCTCAAACCAAATAGCCTCTTTAAGAGAAACTCTAAAGTGTTTTTACTTTTAAAGTGTTTTTCAATTGTAAAGGCAAGATGAAACCTTTTTAGGTTATGTAGATGGAGAGAAGCAAGACGAAAGACGGCCAAAATATACCAATTTTCAATGTATTACGACAATCTACCACTTCCTTCTTCTTTTTTACTCTCCCTCTATCCAAAATGGAAAAGGCTAAAGTTACAAACTTTTTTTTATTTATTTTTATTTTACAAATGAGAACTAATAAAAATTGCTACATTTATAGTTTGTAAAGATGTAGTAAAAAAGTTTGTGCTGGTAGCATTATTCATCCAAAATTAAGGTTAGTAAAATTGCCAAAACATTGTAAATTTTAATAGAAAGTTTTAAATACCCTTAAAGCTCACTCCCGCTCTATGTTTACTGGAACTGCAATCCTTGATGACCCCCCCTAACACCCCACCCCCCCCCCCCCCCCCCAAAAAAAATAAAAAACCGAAATACAATTTGATTTTTGATTTTTGTTATTTATAGAAAATCACAATTTCATCCTGAAAATTTAACAAGTACCGATTTCATGGTTGCCACTCTACATTCAACCATAACACAAAGCTCAAACTTTCATTCTGAAAATAGTACACAGCCTATCAAAATTCACATCATTTGATAATGATCTTCTAAGCAGCAAGCACCATGGCTGGGGTCCTGGGGAATACTTAAAGGTTCAGATTTGCAGTTAATTACTATGCCATAACATTATAGGTCAAAAAATCAAGTCAGTATGTCTAATAATGAAATTCATCCCAGCTAACAGGTTTATACCTCACTCCTTTCTCCATGATTTACTTGCAACTCATTACTTTTCCCTTCTAAACCAATTATAGTTTCCACATGAAGCACCTCTCACACTCCTCCAACTTCTCTTTGTACTTTGACATTTCAGTGTTAGCCAGAACCTGTTTAAGTATTTGGTTTTGTATTTTGCTTCCCTCCTCAACCTCATGACTCTTCTTCTGAAGCTCCTGTTGGAGTCTACCAACTTTATCTTCCAAGCATTCCAATTTGGACATAAGTAATTCCTTGTCTTCTATATTCTCTCTCAATAGATGTAGATTATCTGAAGTTTCTGAGAGAAGCCAATCAATCTTTTTGACTAAATTTTGTGAAAACACCTTTCCATCTGCTACTTTTTGTTTCTTTCCTCTAAGCTCATCTTCGAGCTCGTCAACTTTTTCCACAAGGCATTGATGGGACCATGTATCTCTTGAACGGGGTGCAGCTCGCTTTGTGCCAGAAAATGTAGCAAATTTTACATTGGAGGGAGAATTTGATGCAGTGAGGAAACTAGAAGTAGGAGAGTCAGATCTTGGGGCTTGAATTAAGTCGGCTTCTTTCACATCCTCCAAGCTTCCATTAAAACAGATGTTATTCACTTCAGCTGCGTCACAAGGAGCCTCAGAAGTGTCTGAAACTTTGTTTCCATGATCTACAATACCAGGCAATAGATAATAGTTTAGAAACAATGAAAGCGTCACAACATCTATTATGATATACCATTATAAACTACCCAGTTGTCCATTAACTTAAGCTGTTACAAAAGAAATAATTTATTCATTTGAATGCTATTCTAATTTAGCCAATTGTGGGTCTGAGCTGAACTAACCGCACTCACAAATTAGCAAAATTCACAAATTCAAACAAATCCGGAACTTATGTGAATTTACACAATCCATTTCTAAATCAGGCCGGAAGTGCCAGAAGATTATAAGAAACTTCACCAAACTTAATGCAGCTACTTATGATTTACAATTATAGAGATAAAAGATAAAGTTTAAAAGAAAAACAATAAAGAAGAAAAGCAATAGAGTCTTACCAGGTGAAGTTATTGAATCCCTTCCTTCTGCCATCTCACCACTTTTACCTCCATGATTTACCATCAATTCATTATTTTTCAGTTTTAAACCAATTATTTTGTACATCAGCAGGTTATTCTCTTCCTCATACTCCTTCAAATGCTGTTTGTTCTTTGACATTTCAGTGTCATTCCAAACAATTTGTTGCTGCAACTGGGCTCATAATTGTCTTCCTTCCTCAACCTCATGAGTCCTTCTGAAGCTCCTCTTGGAGTCTACCAGCTTTATCTTTGAAATGTTCCAATTCGACCATAAGTATATTCTTCTCCTTTTTATTATCTCTCAATAGCTGATAATCAACTGAAAATTTAGAGTTAAGTCATGCATTATCTTTGGCTAATGTTTGCACCAACTTCTTCCCCTCTACTACTTTTTCGTCCTTTCTTCTAAGCTCATCTTGGAGCTCATTGACATTTCTCTCAAGGCCATTCACTTCGGCAAGAAGCTCTTTAATTTGTCTTTTCTTCACACTCTAGAAGTTGTTTTCCCTCATTTACAATAGCAGAGTTGCTTTCGGGAACCAATTGCACAAACCTATTCTGCAATTCCATTTGCTCATCAATCACAAGTATTTGACATTTAATTTTGGAAAGTACCCCATTCAAGCTTTGAGAGACTGGTTCTCTTCAAGGGCTTGTTGCTTTTCGCGTTGAAGTGTTTCTATTGGGAGTATGAGATCATTTTCCTTTTCTTTACCCGCAGCTTCCCTGGCTTTCTTGCCCTCAGGAAAAAAGTTCAGCGGGTTTTCAGATTTCAATTGGAAAGTAGGGAAGATCTGGCTGCAGAATATATGTTCTATTTGAGAAATCCTATCTTTTCCTTCCTCAATTGTAGCAACCAGCATAGTTCCAAGGCCCAAGACGCACTTTTCAATGTTTTCATCCTCTCTGTAAGCACAATACCCTTGTTTAGGAGAGTTTTGAAGGTGTCCTTCCATCTCTAGCTTAAAAAAAAAAAAAAAAAAAAAAAAAAAAGCACAGCAGCCTAGTTGGATAAGATATCATCAACATAGGACTTTGGTTTTTGGACTTTTAACAAAAATTAAATTGATAATTTTGAATTTAATCAATTATTACTATGTCAGCTATTACCACAAACAACTTATTCTTTCTTCTCTTCCTTTATTTTTTGAGGGGGTGGGATGGGGGGTTGTAATTCACACACACACACACACACACACACACACACACACACACACACCAGTAAGCTTTGATTCTTTTGAGGCCATGACCTCACCATCTTCGTATTCTTGTAGTAAGAGGATTGGGCCAAAGTTCATTGACAAATTCTTCAAGAGAGTTTCACCATAAGACTATCAGACTGCCAAAATTGCTTTCCATTGTTTTCAATGCTTCAAAAATCAAAATTCCACCTAGCTATGAACTATACACAGGGAATAGGCTTGTAATAGCTACTCTTCATACCAACACTATCAGTCCAAGTTAATCCTACTTAGACCAAGTTAAACTCAATTCCAACAAGGAAACTACATGACCTGAGCTGGACCAAAGCTCAAAATATAATTCAAATAAGCAATTAACAAAGCCAACAAACGTATATAAAACCACATAAAAAAAACTTATATAACTAGTTATATATACAAATGTCTGCTACTAAACCAAATAATATAGGAGGGTTCATAATCAAGTTTTGCTTTATATTTTCTAAAAATATTACTTTTTGTCTGTGTTATTATCTTATTTTCTACCACAGTTAAACAGTATTAGAGCTTATCATCATTGTCTCATGTGGCCGGGAGCATACAGAATATTAATTGAAGCTCTTTGAACATTTTGTGTATTGTGTTTCCCATTGCTTATATGGGAACTACTGCAAGAAATTTATGAAAATATTCTGCTGGCCAGTCATTTAGCTTGAAGAATGTATCATGCCACTGAAATTATAGATTTCAAATGCACCAACAAAAAATAGAACCCAGTCCCACATTTGCTTGAGGACAGAATAGACGTGTAGAGCTCAAAAACTATTAAGTTGCATTTCGTGTATCCAAAAGCTGATTCCAATACCAGTGCCTTTTGTTACTACGAAATTCATAGACAATGCAAAATACATATGAAAAATCCGTTGGACAAGCACTGGCTTTGATTGCAGAAGCAACACATATTGTCTAATGCTCCAATTGCGTTTCCAGGTTGCAAAACAAGTTCCTGCAGGGTGTTCAAACATATATGCTCATACATGTAACATGATATTTAAGATTAGCTATTTGCTTAGCATCTAATGTACATTATAAACAGGGAGAAGATTAGAAGATTATGGATCATCTGGTTCTACCAAGCTAAAACAGCATTTCGGCACACATACCAGAAAGCCTTCTAATGGCATACTCCCTCCAAATTAGTGTATTTGGCAAACCACAAAACTAGTTCAATATGGTTCCGAAATATTCCTAAAACCACTTAAAACTCTGAATAGGGTTCCATTATATTCCACTTGTGTAAACCACATGGTAACCATGTCAACCATTCCTCAGACACATTGCACATTAAATCATAGGCCCGTTTGGCCCTATGATTTCGAGGGACAAAACAGCAATTTGGCTTTACTCTTTTATAAGAAAATTACATTTTTAAAACCAGGGAAAAAGAAGGCAGGCTGCTCATGGGTTGTTTTTCCCTTTCTTTTGTTATATATAGTTTTTTACAACAATATTTTTCACAAATTTTACTAATTAAAATCCCTGTATTTTTAAATTGCAATTCTAACTCAAACAGACTAAGAAAGTAAATATCACTATTCTATATAATTAAAAATTATATAGAGATACTCATTTCAATCACCATTTTCAGTGGTTGGGATTCTCCTCCAAATCAGTTTAGAGGAAAAACCTTAATTATAAAAAATGGACAAGTAAATAAAAAATAAAAATAAAAATAAAAAGGAGAGTAATAACTATTTAACAACTCTATACCCATGTAAAATTTTCAAGGCAAAACTAGTTCAAAATCTTCTAGAAATTGATAAAAAAGAAAACCCAGATCAGGAAACATCTGTAAAATCAAAAAATCCCTCAGAATGCCTAGTATCTACCTGGCAGGGCATGAAACCATGGTTCCTCAACCTCTACAATAAGCTTGCAAAAGGGAGCCCCATGTTTTTTTCTTTTTCGTGGTATAAATTCCATGCACCATTTTCAGATTACTAAACTTTTCCTCATTGGGTTACAAAAACTGTACAAAATCAAACTTAGCAGAAGAGTACCATTGGTGCTATGTCTCGTGAGTGTAATGAAGCTGTCTCGCTGCTGGGGTTTGTTCTGTTGCGGCTATGACAGTGTGTTTAGCCTTATATATGTGCAAACACTCGCGAAGCAGGGGTGTTTGAAATGAATTTAGCATGTGTTGTTATTATTGTAAAGAATATTACAACATCAACTTGCCGAACTGCTCAACATGTCACACGACAATCACTGAATGAGAGTCGACCATGTCATAATTGTGACACAAATTAAACTCTTGTCCTTAAAACTTTCATAGACCGCTATTGATCAAAGATATAAATTATTTAAAGATAATATTGTTTTTATTGAATTAGTTAATATAATTACATGATTTTATTTAGTTGAAAAAACTCAAGGTATAATATCTAAAAAATTAAAAAAGTTACAATATTTTTACAATAAATCATAAATGGTTAGTTGTTATTGGTTCAAATTTGAACCTAACACTAAGATTATATTTTTGCCCTAACAATAACAACTAGTAACGACCTGTCACTTAGGATTTGTTGTAAAACTGTTATAAAAATATTGTGAACATATCAATTCTAAAAAAATTAGACAGTTTTTTCTTTTATATTTCTCTTTTTCACATATGCACAGCTCACACATATAAAAGAAAGAATCTAAAATAGAGATATGAAAAATAAGGTTAACTAAATAATATTTTAATTGATATTGCATGATGATTCATAAAATTTTAAAGAGAAATTTATAGTAAGCTCCTTGAAGTATTGAGAAACAGCAGTAACCCAAAATTTTGTAGAAATAACAACTCTGTAACATAAATACAATGGTGCCCAGCCCCTTTAAGCCCTCTGGAGGGATCTCTGCAACAGTGACTAGTGAGAAAAACTCTTCCTTTGCATCTTCTTCATCATTTCTCTTAACGCACAATGCGGACACAAACTCTCCTTGGCACACTCTGAATCCCATGGCTCCAGACATGCTTGTTATTTGTTAAGCTTAACAATCAACATCCACTCTGACATCAGTTGTTCCCATGGCCTTTTGGGCAAACTTCCTGATTTCCTTTATGGCCTTTGGAGCCATCTTCCTGAAAGTGAAAGTGCTGCACATTGGATTGGCAAAATTGAAAGGTTACTTAGAGTTGTCCAAACAACAATCCATTAGCTAACTGGGATACATTAAAGAATCAGGAACAAATGAAGCCTTCTTTAAGATTATAGTTTCTCAATGAAGCTAATAATAAAAGAGCTTGAGGATTGGCTTGACAAGGAGTTATCTACGTGCATACCAAATATGACAAACTTTTGGTGATGTGTATCTACTCGAGAAAAATTAAGAATTTGACAACTCCCACACTTTAAAAAGAGTTGAGGTGCACCTAGAAGCACTTTGTCAAGGATTGGCTTGACAAGGAGTTACTAGTTCTCTGGCTCTTTAACATTTTATTTTAATAGAATCATCTGAAATACTTTCAATCAAATCATGATCTAAAATTGTTTACAACAACATTATAGATGTCTGGTGGCAAAGAATCCATCCGCACAAACAGAGGGGAAGACAACCGAGCTCTCCTAGCCAAGGCAAGGGCAACCTTGTTGCCATTTTGACCCAGAGAAACTAAAAGTTTGCAAGCTATTAACATTAGACCTTACATCTCTGGCTCTTAAAATGGTATTCAAAAATTTAGACAAAACCTAACAGCCTTCCAAATGCTACCCTTAGTGTACGTATAGACTCTATAAAATTCACCCTAGGGGCCTAATCAAGGATTTATATGTAACCCAACGATACTTAGTTCTGAACATGAAAGGCCAAGCACCCAAGATTAAAAACACACAATATTTTCATGATTCAAAAGCATCACTACCTCTACAAATCTACAACACAACTCTCATGATATTATTCACCAGAGAAAAAAAAATTTACCACAAATCTACAGCATTTTTTTAGCACTAACCTTTCTCAAGTAAAAACATTGATACTGTTGCTGTCATTCTCGTTATGATCATCATTCTAGTTGGTTGTTTGCACTCTTGACAGCATCAAATGCTTGGAACGGAGAATGTGGGTGTCATAGCCATAATATCCTGTGCGCACCTTGTGTTCGAGATAAATGGTTGGCACATGCTCAACAATCCAGTAATGTGACCCTTGTTCAGGATCCAAACTTTCTTCTAATTTTTTAGGCAAGTCCGCAATTCTCAATACTTTGAGGTTTCTCAGATGTTGGATTCCAGAAGGCACCTCTTTTAGTAGTGGACTAAGCCCCATGACAAGATCTTCAAGAAGAGGCAATGCTCCTTCATCTATCAACAATGAATGCACTGCATTTAAATAGCCAAGGCACAGCTTCTTGAGTTTTGGAAACCCTCCTACCTTAAAGTGCAATTGCTCTCCATTGTATGCTTGGTGTGAGATTATGAGCTCCCATAAGCTAGGTAGATTTTGAATGACTTCCAATGGGTCCTCATTCAACCTTGACCAACAAATCATTAATTTAGCTAGATGTTGAAGCTTTGGAATCCAATCTGGTAACTTCTCTAAACGCCCTTTTATGTAGAGGTGTTGGAGACATTGAGGTGGAGATGAAATGGATTGTAAATCAATTATCTCATCTTCCCTTATTGAGGCTATATCTAGTGATTGAAGGTGGTTCATCTTTTCAATAGAGGCACACAAAGCCTTCACGGTTTCCTTTGATACATTTTTTATGCCTAGCTTCCTCAATTGTCTCAACTTTCCCAACTCCTCAATTAGATCAACCCCTCCATGATTCAACTCCACAGTACACAACTTTTGCAAGTCCTTTAAACACCCAACCCCTTCTTGTATCTTTACCCCTTTTTCCGAAGCCAAACTGAAATCTATTTGGTTGTTGTGATGGTAGGCTATAAGATGGCGCAACTTATGAAGCATGTTAATCTCAACAGGTATATCAAACACTAGGGACTGCTTTAGATCTAGAGTCTCTAGATTTTGCAACTTTCCTATGGATTTTGGAAGCATTTTTACTTTGGTATTTCTCAAACTTAAATATCTTAAGTGAAATAAATTTCCCACATCTTCAGGAATGCAGTCCAGTGGAGCATCTTCAAAATCCATTACTTTCAAAAGCTTGAAATTAGCACAAAAAGTATTCATATAGAACTTCGGCAATTCATCAAGATTGAACAACAAAAGAGAATGAATGTGAGTGTCCTCAAATCCCTTAAGTAGAGCATATGAAACTCCGTCTATAGACATGCGTCGAGTTAGTCCTTCAAAGCTAGACTCACGTTTTGAGAAATTATAACAAAAACTCAAATCCTTCATCTTTTGGAGGATGATCTCACGCAAAAGATCATGGAGTCGGCACTGTCTAACTTTTCCATCGAGGTGAGCCTCAGATACTTGAACCAAGTTTCTGTGGATTAATTCTATCAAGTATTCTTGTGAAACTTGTTCTAATGTTTTACCCTCAGTTTCTTTTACAAAACCTTCAGCTATCCATTGCCGAATTAATCTTGCACTACTAATAAGGTAGTCCTCTGGATACATACCAAGGTATAAAAAGCAAGACTTAAGGTTGTAAGGCAGGTATTCATAACTTAGAGATAGAATCTTGTTGACACCTGCAAGATGGGGATTTCTTCCAAACTCAAAGCCAAGGCTATCATGCAAGTTTTGCCATTCAATGACAGTTTTGTCTTTGGTTGACAAAAGGCCACCAATAGCAACAATTGCAAGTGGTAATCCTTCACACTTCTTGACAATGTCAACAGACAAATTCTTCAATGCTTGGGGACATTGTCCTCCAAAATCAAATTGGAAAGCTCTCTTGCAGAAAAGCTCCCATGCCTTATTGAAAGGTAGTGCTTGCAAATCGTAAACATGAACAGGTGATGATTTTTTACAAAAACTAGCAACCTCCCTATTACGTGTTGTAATCAAAATTCTACTACCCATATGGCTATCGAGCAAGGCATGTTTTATACCCTCCCAAAAGTCAATTTTCCATACATCATCAAATACAACCACATACCTCTTTTGCCATAAGTAATCTCTCAATTTATTGACCAACGACTCTTCTTCCATTGCGTCAATTCCCAATAGAGGAGGCTCCTTTCTGGAATTGCGAAATTGCTTTATTATGCTTCTAAGTAGATCCTCAATATTGTAAGATTGAGACACTGGGATCCAAGCATGACAGTCAAAGTATCCTTTCACCATTTGGTGGTCATAGACTTTCTTCACAAGAGTGGTCTTGCCAAGTCCCCCCATTCCCACCACCGAAACCACTGTACGATGAGACAGTCCTTTTACCAACCAGCCAATCAATTCATCTCTAGGAGATTCAATTCCTACAACGTCCCTATCATCAAGATAAAGAGAATCCTTTCGAGGGTCGTGCCACCTAACATTCCGAGCACTACTGCTTGATCCTAGGCCAGTGGATTGGAAGCCATATTTTTCACTTCTTTCCTTGATTTTCTGGAGCAATGCTTTGATCTTTTGAACTTTAACGGCTATTTTGTGGTGAGGTATTAACATGGTAATCAAGCGAGCAGATTTTTGGAGGAAACTACTGAATCCATGATGTGGATGAGGATGATGATGTTGAGCCACGTGAAGCAAGTACTCGTCCATGAAAACATCTACGCGGAAAGCTACTTCTCTCACTTGTTGCACCCAAGTTTTGACACCCTCGCTGATGTCCTCCTCTGCTGCGGCCCTTGTATCTGCATCCTTGAGAAAGGACTGAATGCTCACCAGTTCATCTTTGATGTCAGCTACTTCTTCATGGATGTCCTGTAGCAGTGTTGCTTCTCCGCTTAACAAGGAAATCAGCTTGTCGATAAGAGGGGATACTACCCCCTCTGCCATGTAGCTTATCTTCTTACTCCAACGTTTATTTCATCTGAATTTTTGGCTCCTCCCAGTGATCAGATATTGCCTGAGGTTGAGCTCCTGTAGATCAAATATCCACTCTTTACAAAGAATAATTGCAGATTAAAAAAAATATAAAATAATGTATGAACGAGTCCACAGAAGATGATAAATGATGAACCTGCATTATTGATGAGAAAAACAATGACAGAAGTCTTAGCTGGTAAGGTGGACTACACCAGTAGTTACCTTTGTCCAGCTATTTGTCATGGTACACGCTCATTAAACTCATATGATTAAATATTGCTCTTCTTATTTGTTTATTACTATTGTGCAATTTAACTACAGTTACACCTTCCCTTACTGAAGTCAGCTCAAGTTTGAGACCTCACTACCTCAGCAATAAACCACCTCTTATTAGAATTTTCTATTCCCAAAATTCTCTCCTTCCTATTCCTCTCTCTGCTATTAGAATTATCTAAGTTCCTCAATGCTGCATAATTGGCCTATTTTCATGACTTTTTGGTGAGTTCATTTCAACCAACCAGGTGGAAACTACAATTTCTTGATCTGCAGGATTGAGGTCGTTGGACCTTAGTTTCAAACTTGAAAGTAGGCTTTATTTGACTAATGGCTATTTTAGAATGAATATAACTCTAATTCGATATTCTAACCCAAGAGATTGGATCAACTCATAGGCTTTTCTATGAGACTACGTAATTCTCCACAAAAACTTCGAATTTACCAATTTGTTTTAGTTCAAGTCCAGAATTTAATCAATTAATAATAATGAACAAGAGTAAAATACAAGTTTAGTCTATCTAATTAAAAACTTTAGAATTATGAATTGATTCTTTATTAGATATAAACTAAACTAACCCATGTGAAAATGGGTGTAAGAAAACCAAAACTCACCAAAGTAACTGATGCTTTCTGCATAGTTCACCCAACAAAAATACAGAACCAAACTTATCCAAGCTAAGATTTTGGCACAAAACTAAAACAGCAGAAATGGAAAACACAAACGAACAAAAAATAAAAAAGAAATTGAGATAGAATGAGCTAACGGCATTCCCTTCATTAAAATAAAACCCTAGTAAATTACACCATTGATGTGAGGAGGGAACATTGCTTCAACAGTTTTGGTGACTTCCAATGTTCCACAAAGTTGGTAGTTGGTCTTCCTCACCATGTCTTTTGGGTTATAGCAGAAGAGTCCTTGATGATCGAGGGTCTACAATCCATGGTTTAAAGCTTTAGTGTAGGATTATGTTGTACGGATGGAGTCACTTCCTCTAGATATTGAGTGTATGTTGTTTGCAGATGCATGCTAGTTTTTACTTGATTAAAATTACAGTCTTGATTCTCAAGGATAAAAAAACAAGGAAGCACATTTTCATGGAATCTGACTATTATGTATACATCTAACATCTGAGCTGTTGGGTGGTACACAATTCTTGTGTTTATTGATAGGAGTTCAAAGCACCCCTAGCCTAGCCACAATGACTAAAGACTGGTCATATCCTTTAAAGTGGCTCATGAAACAGGGAACAAAAGAAAGGAACCACAACCACCTCTTACGCGTGCAAGGTATCTCAAGCAATACATGTATACCCTTGTCACAAATTGTAAGTCCCACAGGGCTATATGACACAATGTGAGACTATCGTGAGATGGAAACATCAGTTACATACTACAGGCTACAAACGGCAGCCTAATGCTATGATATGATGGACTAACATTTTATAAAAATAAATAAATAAATAAATAAATAAAAACACCTTTTATTCTCAATTTTTGTATTTAATTAATTTTATTTTGTAATTGATCTAGGAAGAATTAAGTAGTCAATTTTTGGATTTAGGGTCTGTATATGAAAATTGAAAATACTGTAGTAAAATAATTTTTAAATGTGTAAATAGTACTATAAGACTTATTTTTAATAAAAAAAATTACTGAAAAGTGAGGTATGTGGTTCCATAAATAGCGCAATCTAAACGCTGCTTTAGTAGTAGAGAAAATGTCTAAAATGTCTTATTCTTGCTTGCTGTAATCTCCAACCACTCAATGACAGAAGTCTTGGCCGGTAAGGTGGACTACACCAGTAGTTACCTTTGTCGAGCTATTTGTCACGGTACACGCTCATTAAACCCAAATGATTAAATATTGCTCTTTTTATTTCTTTATTACTATTGTGCAATTTAACTACAGTTACACCTTCCCTTACTAAAGTCAGCTTAAGTTTGAGACCTCACTAGCTCAACAATAAACCACCTCTTATTAGAATTTTCTATTCCTAAAATTCTCTCTCCTTCCTATTCCTCTCTCTGCTATTAGAATTATCTAAGTTCCTCAATGCTGCATAATCGGTCTATCTTCATGACTTTTTGGTGAATTCATTTCAACCAACCCGGTGGAAACTACAATTGATTGATCTGCAGGATTGAGATCATTGGACCTTAGTTTCAAACTTGAAAGTAGGCTTTATTTGACTAATGGCTATTTTAGAATGAATATAACTCTAATTTGATATTCTAACCCAAGAGATTGGATCAACTCACAGGCTCTTCTATGAAACTACGTAATTCTCCACAAAAACTTCAAATGTACCAATTTGTTTTAGCTCAAGTCCAGAATTTAATCAAATAATAATAAAAAAGACTAAAATGCAAGTTTAGTCTATCTAATTAAAAACTTAGAATTATGAATTGATTCTTTATTAGGTATAAACTAAACTAACCCATGTGAAAATGGGTGTAAGAAAACCAAAACTCGTGAAAGTAATTGATGCTATCTGCACAGGTCACCCAACACAAATACAGAACCAAACTTATCCCTTCTAAGATTTTGGCACAAAACTGCAATGCCAGAAATGGAAAATGCAAACCTAAAAAAAAAAAAAAAAATGAAAATGAGAGAGAAAAAAACCTTAACGAAAGCAATCTTCAAATTTTATCTATAAAAGTAGAATGAGCTAATGGCATTCCCTTCAATAAAATACACCATTGATGTGAGGAGGGAACATTGTTTCAATAGTTTTGGCGACTTCCAATGTTCCACAAAGTTGGTCTACAATCCATAGTTTAAGGCTACAGTATAGGATTATTTTTGTGGCGGGGTGTCCCCACATGGACCCAACATCACCCCTCCACCAACCACAACTTGCCACATGGGCGAGTTATGGCACAAGTTGTAGTACTAGACTTATTTTGTGAAAATGGGTGTAAGAAAACCACAACTCACGAAAGTAACTGATGCTTTTTGCACAGGTCACCCAACACAAATATAGAACCAAACTTATCCAAGCTAAGATTTTGGCAAAAAACTAAAACGGCAGAAATGGAAAATGCAAACCAAAAAAAATAAAAAGGAAAATGAGAGAAAAATACCTTAACGAAAGCAGTCTTCAAATTTTATCTATAAAAGTAGAATGAGCTAACGGCATTCCCTTCAATAAAATACACCATTGATGTGAGGAGGGAACTTTGTTTCAATAGTTTTGGCGACTTCCAATGTTCCACAAAGTTGGTCTACAATCCATAGTTTAAGGCTATAGTATAGGATTATAATGTGCGGATGGAATCAGTTCCTCTATAGGATTATATTGTGCGGATGGAATCAGTTCCTCTAGATATTAAGTGTATTTTGTTTGCAGAAGCAGGCTAGTTTTTGCTTGATTAAAATTAGTCTTGATTCTCAAGAAAAAAAAAAATGTATTTTCATGGAATCGACTATTATATGATATAAGCAATCATTACTCCGGAAAATTACTTGGAACCCACAGACCCATATCACCATTTGATGATGATTTGGCACACCAAGGCTTTTAAAAAAAAAAAAAAAAAATTATTGAATACAGTATATAAGATCTAATATGTCCTACCCAATGACATTTACATCCCGATTACATTTACATCGAAACAAATAAAGTTTACAAATATTTAACCTGTTCATGACCAATAATGTATACATCTAACATCTAAGCTGATAGGTGGTGCACAATTCTTGGGTTTCTAGATAGGAGTTCAAAGCACCCCTAGCCTAGCCACAATGACTAAAGGCTGGTTATATCCTTTAAAGTGGCTGATGAAACAGGGAACAAGAGAAAGGAACCACAACCACCTTTTATGCGTGCAAGGTATCTCATGCAATACATGTATACCCTTGTCACAAATTGTAAGTCCCACAGGGCTATATGACACAATGTGAGACTATTGTGAGATGGAAACATCAGTTACATACTACAGGCTACAAACGGCAGCCTCATGCTATAATATGATGGATTAACATTTTAACAAACATTATCAGTCCTAGACTCCATTATCTTCAACACATCACAGTAATAGCATTTGCATTTGGCTACAAATTCAGAAGCAGGGGCCACGAGAATATAACATAAACTATGTTTCACATCATAACACAATTTATAAGTTCTCATTGAAATACTAATAACTTGAACAGGGTGAATAAGTAGATCAAATAAAATTCCATAATGCTTTTCTCTCCACTGGAGATAGTCCCCAGAAAATCCAAAGCCAAACAAAAAAAATCTCTGAAACAAGTGTAGCCAAAATTGGAGCAACCTAACTATGATCTAGGGAAGTAGGCTAGTTTAATCTTCTTCCTCAATGACCTTGGTGCCCAATCCCTTTAAGCCCTCTGGAGGGATCTCTGCAACAGTGACTAGTGAGAAGAATTCCTCCTTCGCGTCTTCTTCGTCATTTCTCTTACGGGCAATGCGGACACGAACTCTCCTTGGCACACTCCTAATCCCACGGCTCCAGACATGCTTGTTAAGCTTAACATCCACCCTGACGTCAGTTGTTCCCATGGCCTTTTGGGCAAACTTCCTGATTTCCTTTATGGCCTTTGGAGCCTTCTTCTTGAAAGTGCTGCACATGGGATAGGCAAAATGTGGAAAGGTCACTTAGAGGTGTCCAAAAGACAATGCATTAGCTAACTGGGATACATCAAAGAATCAACAATAGCAAGGACAGGGAGAGCAGTAAGCAGAGGGTAAAACATAAAAGATTTTAAGAATCAGGTAAAGCCTTGTAGAGTCTAGAGTGGCATCTTTTATAAGATAAGAGTTTCCTAGTCTAGATTTGTACCAAAATGACAGCCAACTTTTTGCGATGTGTATACTAAGGAGGAAAGAAAGGAATTAAACAACTCCTTACACTCCCTAAGAATTGGCAAGGTGCACCTACAAGCACTTTGTCAAGGATCGGCTTGACATGGTATTCAAAAATTTTGGACAACAGTGAACAGTATTCCAAATGCTACCCACATTGTACTTATACTCTTATAGACACCCTAAAATTTACCCTAGGGGCCTAATCAACGAATTCATGTGTAATCCAACATACTTAGTTCAGAACAGGAAAGGAAAGGGACCCAAGACTACAAACACACATGATTTCCATGATTCAGAAGCATCACCACCTTTATGACGGTGAAAGGAATGTCAATATTCCTTGCAACACATAAAAAAACAGTTCTTTGCATCTCTACAATACCTAAGTATCTCCAATTATACTAAAAATATATTACCACAATACATTAAGAAGTCACGTATTATGATTCAGTGCACAGTTTAACCTTGATAAAGGAGAATCAGTCAGATAACAACACACTAATCACACTAAGAAGTTCATGTATACTTACCATTTCAACAGATAAAACCTTCAAAAATTCATGATTTTTCAATGTATGATATATGTCACCAATCTACAAAAATCATATCATCCCAGCAACACTCTAGACAATATAAATTTCTTTCATACCTATAATATACTAGTTTCTAGTGCAAACATGTCCCATCATAATAAACAGAGACTGCGTATCATTGACACAAGATATTTACACCTCACAATACATTAATCTCAAATCTACAATACCAATTTGCAAAAATCAATCTCTTTTTCATTCACTTAATTCTTAGTAATCGAAATGAAACCCAATTGTTCAAAAAGAAACAACTTTGTTTTCTACCAGGAAATGAAAAAAAAAAAATTTCAAAATGCACCAAAGCAATAACCAAAAAAACAGCTTTGACCCATTAAATCTAATCATACTTAAATCAGATCTAACCCATTAACAAGCATCAAAATGATGTTACACAAACTTACAGAAACACACACACTTATAAATACATAGAGAGAGAGAGAGAGAGTTGTGTTACCATCCATGAAGGCGTTTGTGGAGGTTGATGGTGTACTCTCTGGTGACAACCTCTTCCTTTCTTCCTTTGCTGCCCTTGTCCACCATTTTTGCAGCTTTGGACTCTCTGTGTCTCTATCTCTCCCTCTAAGCTCAAAAGCCTTGCTCTTACGGCTGCTGCTGCGAAGGTAAAACTAGGGCATCACACAGGAAATATATATAGTGGGCTATGTTTTATTGGTGTAGCCCTGGGCTTTCGGTCAAAGTACCGAAATGTCCTCTTATGTGGTTCACAAATAAGTCAATGTGTGTTATAAAGCAGGGGTAATTGGGTAAAAAGTGGAAGATATTAAACGGTTTGTCGTTGCGATTTTTTTATTCTCTTTATATAAGGAGTGACACCCAGTTTTGTATATTTTTGGATATGCGTAAATGCACTTTTAGTCCCTACATTTTGCACTTTTTTTATTTTGGTTCCTACATTTTATTTTTACCACTTTTAGTCCCTAAACCAATTAACACCTAACGTTATAGTCCTTTCTGTCACTCAACTAACAGCAATTGCTGACGTGGCTAACGGTAGAATAAAAAAATATTATAATTACTTATTAATTAATTAATTAAAAAAAAAAAAAGAGAAGAACATGAAGAACACTGGAACCAGATCAAAGAAATTTCCAAACTCAAACCTAGAAATTTTCTTTCTACACAAACAGAGAAATCCAGCCACCACCTCCACCGATCAAACCCAGCCAACAAACATAGACACAAACCCAACCAACAAACTTAAACACAAACCCAGAAATTTTCTTTCCCAAAACCCAAACCCAGAAATTTTCTTTCTGTCCAAACAGAAAAATCCAGCCACCACCTCCACCAATCAAACAACCACTACCCACCATCACAATCGCCACAACCCACCCCACCCCAGACCAACCTCAACCCACCCTACCCCGATCTCAACCCACCCACCCCAGCCGGCGAACAACCCACCCACCCCACCCCGATCTCAACCCACCCACCCCAGCCGACGAACAACCCACCCACCCCGAACTCAACCCCAGCCACCCCGACTCAAGCCACCCCAGTCAGTCTCAACCCACCCGCCCCAGACCAACCTCAACCCACCCCACCCCGATCTCAACCCATCCCCCCCAACCACCACCCAACACAGCCACCACAAGCCACTGCACCGTGAGAAAAAGAGAGAGAAGAGAATTAAAAAAATCCAAAGAAAATGAGAGACACAGATGAGAGAGGGAGAGAAAAAAAATTAATCTAATAAAGTGAAAAGGAAAAGAAAAAAATATGAACCAAAGAAACTTTTTAAATTTAAATTTTAATGATTTTTAGTTTTAATTCTGTTTTTTTATTTAGTTAGAATTAATAAATTACTTTTTTAAATTTATAGGCTGACGTGGCATTAAATTTTGTGTAATTATAATATTTTTTTATTCCACCGTTAGCCACGTCAGCAATTGCTGTTAGTTGGGTGACGGAAAGGACTAAAACGTTAGGCGTTAATTGGTTTAGGGACTAAAAGTGGTAAAAATAAAATGTAGGGACCAAAATGAAAAAATGCAAAATGTAAGGACTAAAAGTGCATTTACGCCTTTTGGATAAATTGATACTATCATTCATTTTGTTTGTCTTTCTTTTTTGGGTTTTAGATGACGAATATTTATTACATGTGCGAGTTTGGGAATTGTGGATTCGAGTAGTGACAATACATTAGTGTCCAAATCTAATAAGTCCAATGTCATAAAGCAATGTGAGGGTTTAAGTGTTGGTGGGGTAATGACTACACCTATAAATAAACCAAGTCATTCATAAAACAACTCAAGTTTGGCTCAATTCAAAATTCATTCATGTTGTTTGTTCATAGATAGCTAGAGTTTGGCTTGATAACATACTTAGGTTGGATCTTGAGCTCAAAAGTTTGATATTTTGGGAGAGGAAATCTGCATATTTTGTTTCGAATCAAAAGGTACATATGGTTGTACTTTGTTTTCGATATAATTTGTTTGCCTTCAATATGTTTGCATCCTCAATTCGATTGTGGTTTTGGTATTTTGGGAGAGGAAATTAAATGAGTTATGGTTTTAGTACTTTTCATATTCCTTTGTATGACACTATTAACATGAGTTTGGGATGCTTATTTTGTTGTTGCGTTTGCGTTTGTTTGTTGTTTTTTTTTTTTTTTTTTGCCGCAAATGTTGACTTTTCATCCGTGAACAGTATATTTGCATATTGTTCACAGGACCCACAAACATCACTTTTTAGCAACTTTTTCATTAAAAATGGGTCCTATGGTATTATTCACACATTTAAAAATTATCTTGCTACAATGTTTTCAGTTTTCAGTTTTCAACAATAAGCAGATTCCAAACTGACCCTTAGTTAAAGGGTTTGGTTGTGGGAGCAGATTTCCTCAAAGATGACAAAATCTATTGCTCATGTACCAATTCTCTTGATTCCTTGAACAGGTGGAGATTGTGTATTGTGATAAAGGGTTATTTAGGCTTTTACAAAATTTCATTCTTTCTTTCCCTGTTTGGTGGAGATTGTGTGCTCTAATGAGTTTGGGTTTGGGGCTGACATAGTGATTATGTTTTGTGTGTTTATTTAATGATGATGCAGAGATTTCCTTCAATCCTTTATACGTTTTGTTACTGAGAATCATTGCAGAAAATTTGCTGGATATTTGTGTTCTTGATAAAAAAAATTTTAATATATATTTTCTTAATTGTTCAAAAAAATAATAATATTATTATTAGTTTCTTAGATTTTTTTTTAATATAAAATCCAAAAATGACATTGTTTTAGGGGTTAGTAATGGCACAATTTTAGTAAGACTAATGAGAGGATTAAATTGAATAAAATTAAAACTTAGAGGACTAATTTGAATAAAAATGGAGTTAGATGATTGAATTAAATTTTAGGCAAAACTAAAGAATGTAATTTGTAATTTAACAAAAAAAAAAAAAAATCTTCTTTTCCTGGTTTGATTTCTCCTTTTTCTCTTTCTAGACAAAATGACAAGTCATTTTAGTATATACCTTTTTATTAATACCCAACAAGAAGAAAAATGACTCTTTATTAGACAAAAGTCCAAAAAGAACTTAAAATTAGAGGGTCCAAACAAAGGTCCCTCTCCCCACGCCACACCGCCTGTTAGAGCATCCACACTAGATGTGCTAAATGTGCCAAATGTCAAATATTTGGCACATTTAGCACACCAAACACCAAATAACCCATATATCAGATGTTTCAAATCTCATAATTTTTGCAACATATGAACAGTGCCATTGCATTTTGCCACAGTACGGACAAAAATGCCATTTCTGTTTATTATTTTTTTATTCGAGCTGTCTCTCTCTCCCAACCGGTGTGATTCCCAGCTCCTCCCTAAACCTCAAACATCTTTCTCTCTTTGCACCTCAAATCAAACCCAAAAATCTTTTTTCTTCTCTCTTTGCACCTCAAATCAAACTCCAATTCCCAGTTCAAAACAAAACCCAGAAATAGAATCATCACAAACCAAACAGATCTTCATCCTGTCAGAGAAAGAACAAAGGAATCGGCGATGGAGGCGAGGTAGAGCTTGGTGCCAGGGACGGCGAAGCCATGAAAATCGGCGTGCGAGCAGTAAGCGAGGTTCGTGAGGGCAAGGTCCGCCGCTGGAGTGTTCGTCATGATCATGCTTGTCGACGACGGTGAAACCCAATTTTTATTCGAGTCGGGCCCGTGGAGTTGGTGATACACTTCGGGTTTGTAGCGGCACAAGAATCAATGACGAAAATCACTTCGGGTTTGCCGTTGAGGGTGGTTGGATTTCCATTCACGTTTTTTTTTTTTTTTTTTTTTTCTGGTGATTGTGGCTGCAACAATTTTTCTAGTTGTTGTTGTTGGTGTTGTCGTTGTTGGTGTTGTTGATGATGATAAGGGAAGAATTTAATATATTATTTTAATGTATAGTAAATATTATTTTAATGTATAAAATTGAATGAAAGAACATCTCATAAATGAGATATTGTAAAATGATGTGGTAAAATAATAAAGTAGAGTTTTGGTATGGCAAAATGACATTTTTTTTTTTTCATCTGCTACGAATGCTCTTAGTCTCTACCAAAACCCCCTGTTATTAGTTTAGATTTTTTAAAATATTTCTTCTTCTTTTTTTGAAAGAAATTCAACCTATGACGTCCGTTCTTGATGATAGCTTTTTTTAAAATATTTCTAATTATAAAAATATTAGTTTGGACTGAATATATTTGAACTAAAAGTAATCAATTGAATGAAAGTAAAGTTAGAAGCCTAAAATAAATTTTAGAAACTTAAAGGATTTAATTTGCATTTTTGCCCCCCAAAAAAATACCAGATTTTGAAAACAATAATTATACAACTACAAAAATTGCCCACAGTACACGAGCTCAAAAGTCAAAAACACTTGAAATAATAAACCAGATGTCTTACCAAAATTAAAATGTTTTATACATTAAATAAGCACACCTTTTATTTTTAAGAAACAAACACACACAAAAGAAAATGAGGTTTTAGCAGACTAATCACAAACTCTACTTAAAAGTTAAAGTTAAGTTATCGTAACTATTAAGAGAGGAAGATGCAAGTTGCACTGCATAACACATTATTTTAAGCAAACTAAACAAGCACACCGGATTTAAAGAAACAACTCCGATTCTACATACAGGAAATGCAAGTACCCAACAATCACAATTTTGGGATCTCCGTGATTCTATGACCAGCCATAAACGTAATGAAGAACATAAACCAGGGCTAGGGAGAATGGGTAAAGTAGGAAAGCTAGTATAGATGTCCACATAGGGAAATGGGTGCGGAAGCTGGCCAAGGCACCTATCACAATGCTTACAATAAGAATAACCAGCACTTCAGATGAGAAATCCCATGTCAATCCCCTGAAGTAAACAAGGGCCAAGAAGACTGGGAGATTAAAGACATTATGCATCGTTACCGACCCATATACCTGCAGCAAGAAATTAATGATTTATGACACTTGCAGTTGAATTTCTCTAGAAAAATCAATAATTTCAAATTAATGTTTCAAAGATTAGAAGAAAAGAAGGAAGAACCAAACAAGAAAGAAGAACTGCATAAAAGTTAAAGAAGTTAGTGTTGCTGCATAAACGACTGTAGCTTAATAAACTGTTATAGTTGCTGCTGCATGTCGTATAACTTAATAAGTGAATCTCTGACATAAGCATGTGCCAGTCACGTGAAAAAAGTGTAAAGGTGTATGGTTGCGATTGGTTTGTTCTGAAGTTAGTTGGTCAGTTTAACTGTAGCTAATTTCTCGCTTAGTTTGGTAGTTTGTTAGAGCATCAGCAGTGGGCTTCTCATATGCCAAATGTAAGATACATTTGGCATTCAAGCCCACAAAATGCTCAACAATTGAAAGACTAAACTTGGAAAATGTTAAATTTTTTTTGCATAGAGCTACAGTACCATCTTATGTTTAAGAAGGTACTGTAACTAAATGGTATAAAAAAAATTTAATACTCTGGACTTTTTAACCTGGGAATTTCTCTCTCCTCTCATTATTTCTCCTCTTTTCTCTCTCTTCCTTCTCTCTATCTCATATGCTCTCTACTTTCTTCAGACCCAAGACCCCGTGGGTTTTGACAACGGTGATTCCGATAGGTGGATTCCAATGGTGATTCCTTCTCTCTTCCTTCTCTCTTTTTCATCTGATCTCTGCTTCGATAGTGATTCTGACAAGCTTTGATGGGTTGGACGACGGTGGGTCGGTGTGCTGGGTTTGGATCGGCGTGAGGGCTCCGATGGGTTTGAATAGGTTTGAATTGACGTGAGGGCTTTGGTGGGTTTGAAAGGGTTTGGATCGGTGTGAGGGCTCTAGTGGTGGGTTTGAATGGGTTTGGATCAGTGTGAGGGCTCCGGTGGTGGTTTTGAATGGGTTTGGATCGGCGTGAGGGCTCCGATGGTGGGTTTTTTTTTTTTTTTTTTTTGGGTTTGAAACTCTTGGATTGTGTTCTATTTTTCTTTGGTGTGAAGATGAAAGAAAATAAGAGAAGGTGCCGGATAGGTGAATCGGTGTGTGTGGTGATGGGATTGTGTTCTGTTTTTGTTTTTGTTTTTGTTTGTGTGTGTGTGGTGATGGGTTTGGATTGGTGTATCATCGATCTCTGTGTGTATGTGTGTGGTGATGAGTTTGGATCGGTGTATCATGGGTCTGTGTGGGTGTGTGTGTGGCACTGTGTGTTGAAACCGATGATAGAGGTTGAGGGAGAAAGAGAGGAAAAAGAATAGAAAAAGAGAAATAGTAAAAAAAGGAATAAAATAGAATATTTAAATAGAATGAGAAAAAAAAGAAGAATTTTGGGATGATGGGTGTGTTATAAAATTGTATTGTATAATTGATAAAGTGACTTTTTGGATGATAAAATAGGATGAGATTAGAATTTCGGTTGTAGATGCTCTTAGCCTCTATTCATGCAATATACATTAAGAGTTGTAATCTTTAGGTTAATTAATCAGAAATATAAATATTTTCTAAATCTCTTTTCTCTCACTTTCTGTTATAATGTATAATTAATACACATCATTGTTTTCATGCTACCTATCAAATAGGAATTAACGGATGCAAGAAGTAATAGACACAAATTTTGTCCAAGTGAAGCTACAATAGAGGTATAATATCAAATGGAAAATGTTAAAGCCATAATCAATTTTACAAATTGTTGATGTGGGGAGAGATTATTTGTAAGCAAAAAAGTAATGTTAGTGTAGGGCCTAGATAAGAACTAGTAAGAATTTGACACAAATGATTTGTAAAAATATTGTAAAACCAAGTTAATGGTCAAATTCAAATGCCTGGTGTTCCTTGACTTCCAAGGATGGGTAAAAGCCTCCCTAACTGGTTCAAATTCAAATGCCTAGTGTTCCTTGACTTTCAAGGATAGGTAAGAGCCTACCTAACTGGTTCCATCCACTAGTGAAGTCTCAAAGCCACCAAAGGTAATTGACTCTTTTTTTTTCTTTTTTTTTTATTGGGAAGTTACAAATGCACTCAATGAATTTAGAATCCACGACCTCACCTGCAATTCTTGTGAGAGGAAGATGTTTAATTACCAATTCTCCCAAAAGTTAGAATTGGTAAATTAACCTAATCTACCTCCCATTTCAGAGTATAAAGTTTTAAATTCTATCATTTTCTTCTCTAATCTACCTCCCATTTCATATGTGAAAAGGAAAAAAACCACAAAATAAAAGGAAGACCACATGGAAGAGTGTTAGAATTATATGGTTAAATAATTAACTCCATGCATCTCCTAATATCTTAAACTTTTTGGAGAATCTGTAATTTAACAGAAAAAGTGTCCAGATTAACTTAAAATTTAAAATCCATATATCAAAATGATCCAATACTATCCTACCTATTGTTTCGTAAGAGCAATTTAAAATCTTGGAACTCTAGCTAAGGCAAAAGTCTTGTATATGTCAAAGTGTGGGGCTCACTTGTCATTGAGACAAAGGTATCATGTGCTTGGCACATGAGATACATTTTCACCAATATCACAATTTAATACATTATATATATATATATATATATATATATTGCAATTTTTTAATTTATCTGTGCATGATCAACTCTAGCCTCAAGGGATTAAGAGCTATATATAACATAGATAAGAGGAGTAGGTAATGAGAAACAAACCTCATAAAATGTTAATGAGGTAGAGCTCCGCTTTTTATGGCTTGCAAATATAATTGCTGACACAGCGTCCCTAGAGCTAGTAGCCAAAGGCAGCAGAATGAAGGAGATGAAAAAAGCAGGAATGCTAGTGGCATCAGAGAAGTTATCAACAACATCTACCAGGGGATCAGCAAAAGCAGCAGCAATTATAGTTCCCAGCAACAACAATTGAGCTGCCTTGACGGAGTCCCATTTGGATTTCATAGCACTCTCAACAACTTCATCACTTGGATCCCTCGCATCCAACAGATCATGCTCTTTCTTTGTTTTCTGGGTTCGAATTTCCCAAGAAAGTTCTTATTTAAGCATCTCTTAATATGAAGATAATGAATATGAAACTGAAAAGGAGCTCAATTTACCCGGTGAAAGTCATCAAATAACCTCCGAATTGAGTGAAGACCAGCATTACGAGCAGCAGTCGCTCCTATCTTACTTAGCCAATTAGAAATGGCTGTGACAAACTCATGCAATTCAATAGCAGAATTACCGGATGTATCAAAATCTTGCATTAGCTTATTTACAGCATCATCGAGATTCGGGTCGATCTCTTCTTCAAACTGAATTCCAACAATCAATGCTCTCAATTCACCATGTGAAATGTGTCCATCCTGATTTACGTCAATTGAAGAAAACAGCCTGCCATAATATCCAACAAAAAATTCATCAAATACAGAAAAAATAAAAATAAAAGTACAATTTTCTGTTAATAAAAAACTGACTTTTCAATGACGACTGTATCAGGTTGACCATTTTCATCGAGCAGACGTCCAAGTGCACGTTGTCTTAGATGCCTTAGATGTCCTAACATAAAATGCTTGTGCTTCACATACGCAATTTTTCTACTCTGGATATTAGGCTGAAGGACCTGCGCAATGTTTTTAACTTTCTCTGTCAGAAATTAAACCATCAAGATGTAAAGAATTTCAAACATTCAAACCACAAAAGATGCCTAAGCCTCCTTTTGAGGTAGACCTGGAATTATGCTTCATAGGGCCCTCCCTATCCTCTCCACTCCTTCAAATTTACTTAATCAAACCACTAAAAATCATAAAGTAATTGTCTTAACTGTTAACTTCACAATCAGACTTTATGTTTACGGGCTGCCAAATCTTAGGTTTTAAAATCATATTCATTTAATCTGCACTGAGGTTGAACAGGTCATGGGTGTCGGTACTTGATAAAGTCACTAGTCCTACTGTTGTTCAGCCAATATGGTTATATTTTAAAAAAAATATCGAAATACAAATATTCTTAAATTATAAATTTTATCAGCTTTTCTCGTAAGAAAAACTTAGCTCAATAGTTAGCATTGTTAACCCTCATAAGAGGTCAGAGTTCAACTACCATTTTAGCATTTTAAGCCTCTTAAATGGCCAACGTTCAACTCCCTCAACCAGAAAATATAAAATTTATTCAGTAAACTGAGCCAATAATCTCAAAATAATTGATTTTTTCTAAAGAAAGGAAAATATCTTAATGATTGAGAATGTCCTTTTGCCTCTTTAAAGGAAAGTTCAACTCATGCCTACCCCAATCATTTGATTTTATTCACATCATTGGTCAAACGACAAACAGAGTATCAATAAAAAATCAGCACTTCTTAACGTTGCTGTGTGATTGAAGGTGATCGAGTGACAAGCAAAAGTATGAAAAAGAGAGCAAACACGTAGGTTTATGTGATTTAGCTTAACGGCTTAGGCCCATAGTGAAAAGCCCTTGACAGTTAAACAATAGACTAACTCAATGTTAATATGTTTGTTCAACATGTATGTGGATCTACAATTAGTTTGGCTCACTTAGGCTATAATATGTCCAACATTTACGATCCAAACATGAGCAAAATCACTTGCATATTAGGGTCATGCTCTGCAACATGAACCAAAGCCTATAAAGAAAGGTCACTCATTCTAACCAACTACAATCAAGGGCGGCATTACCTTAAAGCCAGGGGTTCAAATGAAACCCCTACTTGGCCAATATATATATATATATATATATATATATATATATATGTATGTATGTATATAATTTTTAATAAATTTTTTTGATCTCCTCCCTAAAATAAAATTTTGAACACTCTGATCATAAATTTTTTTTAAACCTAGCTAATATAAGTTTGAATATGATCATCTTAATACAACTTTCACAATAATTTAATAATAAAGGTTAAGTGGTAAGTTATAACTAATTTTTATTGGGACCTACAACTAACATCACTTTTTTGCTAACCTTAACAACTTGCCACCTAGATTTTTTTTATGAAAATGTTATGTCAATAGCATTACTCTTAAAATATTTAATTTTATAAGAAATGATAAAAAAATGTTTCAAATATTTGCTCATTCATTAAATTTTTTTTTTTTTCAGGAGTGCTTTGGCTTACTTTTCCATTGACAACAAGATAAAGTTATTTTTCCCTGCACTTTTCTTCTTCATCAACAAAAAAGCAAAGCACTGTTACAACCAACATATCTGTATCTATATCTGTGATTCTTTTCTCATTCTCTATTTCTTTTTCCCTTCTATATTTTCTTAATTTTTCTCTCTATTTGATCAAGTTGATAAATGCTCTATATATTTCCAAATCCAAGAAGTTTTTTAGTGCTTTTTCCAATTCCAAGAGACTAACCACGCATTATTAGTTATTTAATTATATTTATTTATGCATTTAATGATTGTTGTCTTATCAATATTTATACTAAATTATATTTAGAATACTATTTTAGATTATTGTATAATGTATATAATATGGAAGTTGTACATATAATAAAAAAAATTAATTATTTTATTTATTTACTTGCCCCTCATGACAAATTCCTAGTTCTACCACTGTTGATCCTTTGAGAAAAAAATCTTGGAACACCCACTGGCCTATAGTACATATTAAATAACAAAATCTAATAAAATATGTTGAAATTTTTTTTCCAAATTTCCGTATGATTAAACAATAAAAAAAAATGGAGATTTCTAAATTAGCAAAACCGGCAAAGAAATTATAATTATAGGCACACTTACCTGATAAAGGACATAAGAAACCAATAGAAGAAGAGAGACAATAAGTCCAATCAAGACTGCAAAGTGCCTTCCTGAAGTTAAATTGAGAATTTGTGGTATTTGAACAATTAAAAGTGGGATGATAGATGCGACCATTATCATAGCAGCATGGCAAGTCCAGATATATGTACTAACACCAGATTCTGCAAAGATGTGAGATTGTATTCGGTTATGAATCATTGTGAACCATTTAATTATACAGTTACAGAACATTTCACTACAGAAAAATATGCTGTCAAAGTTCAAGCTCAGCAAAGACGAGAGAAGACAAAACTAAGAAGAAAGAAGAACCAAAATTAGATTGCAGAACGACATTAACTTGGCTAGTCTTGTTCATAAGCCACACGTAGTTTTATTCTTTCTATAGAGTGTGTGCTTGTCACGTGCACTTCAGTTGTAGGTCCTTCGAAATAGAATACTGTCCCGCTTTATATCTCTATTAGTATATAAATAAAGTTTGTAATCACTAATCAGTTATCAATCAAGTTAATAAAATCAGTTTTTCACAAATCTGTTATATGTAAATGATTCAGTGGTCTAGGATAATAAATTTAACCTACAAAATTAAACTCTCAAAATTCAGAATTAAATGG
The DNA here is from genome assembly GCA_033629205.1 of Lithocarpus polystachyus. Classification (NCBI taxonomy): domain Eukaryota; kingdom Viridiplantae; phylum Streptophyta; class Magnoliopsida; order Fagales; family Fagaceae; genus Lithocarpus; species Lithocarpus polystachyus. The sequence goes on from CM066165.1 coordinate 5,811,899, forward strand.
GTCTGACAGTATGATACTATCCATCGTAAAATAAGGGAGAATATAGAAAATGAAAATTATTATTTCACATTTTGTGAAATATACTCTGCATACACAATGTCCACACCTTCATAATTAAATGGGTTTGACAGTATGATACCATCCATCGTAAAATAAGGGAGAATATAGAAAATGAAAATTATTATTTCACATTTTGTGAAATATACTCCGCATGCATAATGTCTACACCTTCATACCACGTTCATGCTTTTCTTGAATGGCCACATTTTAAACATGGCCTGTGTGGATAATGTATAAATGGAGTGTGAGACAATCATTGCCATAAAAAATGAGAAAGAAAGAATATGCTCCTCAATAGTTAACCCGAAAAACACAGAACCCCTTCGAAATTTAAAGTGTTAACACTTATAACCTGCTTCTGTTCATGTTCTATGAGCAAAACGTTTAATCTCAGTCAATACTAGCAGTGATATAAATGTGACAACTTGGGAAGACCTTTCACAACCATATAGAAACACATAAATGGGTGTCTCTTATTCTCTTTACTTTGTTGCTCTCTTCAACAGTTCGTAACGAAAAGAGCCCAAGAGCCCATACTAAAATGGTATCAAATGAAAAGCATGGACATTTTGGATTTCAAATTTAGAAGTAGCATAGATGGTATCAAATGAAGTAACCAACCGCTTGATTATTTTGGTTCCCCTCAATTCTTTCCCTTTACATTTTCACATCGGAAAAACATGCAGCAATGAAGGAGATCGAAGCCAAACTTTACAATCCAGTTGACTGATCATCATAAATCACATACGAATTTCTCCCACCAAGTGCACTGTTTCTATGTTTCACTTCAGGACTGCCTAATAATTTCAGCACCAGTGGCTTCAAAGTGATTCAAACCTATTAAATTTAGGTACTCTCCCATTAGTTTGAATGAAATTCATTGCAAGGGTTTAACTTTACTTTTGTTCAATTGAATTTTCTAAACTTCAAAGTTATTCAATTTAGATTTTTTGTCCAATTTCGTTAAAAAAATTATCATTAAGTACGAAATTAACTATTGAAAATAATATTTTTTTAAGGGAAATTTTTTTAACAAAATTGGATAAAAGACTTGAATTGAATAAATTTGAAAATTAGAAATATATATATTCTTTTGAGAAACAAACACACACACACAAGAAAGAAAGAAATGAATTCTAATACAAAGACACACCATAATTCTACTAAAAAACCATGATTAGTATATATATGTTCATGAAAATTTTAAAATTTAGCCCGAAAATTTTAAAATTTAGACCAAAACAAATTGACTCATGAAACCAAAACAAATTGGCTGGCACATTCATTTTACCCGGTTCTCCCAAGAATATAATAAATAAATAAGCCTCTTCTATCATTGCTACAGCTGTGGTCAGTTCTTATATGAAGTATATGGTGCGACAGTGCGAGGAACCAGGAGACTACTGCTCAGTTCTAAATATTTACGATTCAATGTTTAGGAACTAATTTTATTGTACCTTGGCGAGTACAAAAACATATTTAGTATATATTTAGATTTTATAGGTGTTTTAGACATTGTTCAAGATAATACAAGTTAAGATTAAAAAACATACAAGTTCCTAAAAAAAGAATTCGAAAATTGAAGAGCTAGATCGATCAAAACACAAATTTGCAGAATTTTAAAGAAAGCCCAATAGCCTGTGAAATGTTTAGAGTTTGAGTCTAACACTGCTAGATATAAAAGGAAAACTAATACACTTTTTTCAACCCTTGTGAGTTCCATCTGTGAGGTTGTATAACCTCCTAACTCAACAAGTACCTACTAGAGTTCAGATCTATATTGCTAGTACCAGTGGAGTAAAGTTGTTGCACAACAATCAACTATTGCTGATGATCTAAACCTTTGAGTAGAGATCTCAAAGTCACAAATTGGAGCGTTTGCGTGCAACAGATTTATAATAGAAGAGTCTGCAAATTAGAAATTACGTGTGGTCACGTTAGTAAGTACTACATGAGGTAGTAATAGATTTAGGATTAAGTTTATTGTAAAAACTTTCATTCTATAAGTGAATTGCTGCCTTATGGATTTTTTTAGGTTAAATTCTCCCTAAGTTGTTAACCTTGAAATTAGACAATTTTATTAGTATTTCTGAGTCATCAAATCTTATGTCATTTAATTTCCATTGTGTTGATTGCATGTGATGTATGTTGAACCTAGACTTGCATAATTAATCTAAGTAACAACTTGGATAATTTATTGGGTTAAACAAACTGTGTTTTAACAGGGATCTAAAATCTAACAACTACAAGTATCGTACTACATGTTGTGTCAGGATCCATGCAACATAGACAATAAGTAGTTTAATACGTACCAGTTAAACTAAATCCTTTTTTTTCATCCTTTCCACCTTTTGCAACTGAATCAACAGGTCGCACTTCCCAACAACAACATTCGATCCCCATATTATTGTAAGAAGTATAATTGTTGACCCAGCTACCATTCCCATTCCAACGGAGACTTGACTTTGAGCAGTTTCTGTACTTCCAAAAATACCAGATACTATACAACACAAGAGAGTAGATTAGATCATTACAAAATCAACCATCAAGGTTAGGTTATTGTCAAAGTAGAGAGAGAGAGAGAGGGAGAGAGAGAGAGGTCAAAATTTAAACAAAAGCTTTGTACAATTTATGTAAGAAAAATGAAAAGTCTAGATTGCAAAAGAATCATATTGAAAAAATCTTATTATTTTTTTGACCAAAAAAAAATCTTATTATTAAATGACTGAACCTTGAGAAAAACAAAAGCAGATATGAATAATGAACATTTTTCAAAATTCGGAAAACTTCCTCATGCAATTCCAATAAGTTATATTTTTAAACCTAATCTTGCGTACACGTTGCCAATTCTTATTACTACCAGGAAAACAAGGATTAAATTACTTCCAATCAAGGGGGAAAAAAAGTTGTGCATCATTTACAAGATTTCCTCTTAGTGCATCTAAATGATACACAAATAATTGCTAACCTATTCAGTGGCGAAGGCAAAAATATTCTTTTAGGGTGCCGTATGGTGATATCTTTGAATTAATTTTTTCCTAATAGGTTAATTTATTTAAGAAACAGTAATAGTCAATTCCTTTCAATGTCTATATATTACATTGAAATTTTATTCTTAAGGAAATGAATTGCACCTAATGTTATTTGTTAATATCTTTCCAATTCTAACAATTTGAGCATGAATAAAATTCTTTATAGTTGTGAATTCATGATAACAAAGTCTTCAATGTTAATAATTTACTACCAAAATGCTTGTAATTACAAATTTACAACTTCAGAGAGAGATAAATCTTAAGGAACTCTAAAAAGTATATATTTTAAGTTTACACCATTAATAATATCATTCCCACAAAAGAAACCAAAAAAAAAAAAAAAAAACTAAATGTCATGGTCCATGTCAAGTTATCAACCTCCTTAAGTGCACATGTTCCTATTGCATTTAAAATAGGCGTAAAATCCATTTTAGTCCCTACATTTTCACGTGATTTTCACTTTGGTCCCTAACTTTTTTTTCCACTGCTTTTAGTCCTTCTTTTGAAAAATGCGTTCCGTTTTAGTCCTTGCCGTTACATCAGAGACGGAAATTGCACAGGTAGCAAACGGTCCAACAGGAAATGCCGACGTGTCCATTAAAATAATATTAAAAAAATTATTTACATTTTTTAAAATGCCACATCAGCAATTTAATTTTTTTTTTTAAAAACCACATCAGAAAAAGGAAAAAACAGAAAATAAAAACCTCACAAAATAAAAATTTTAAAAAATAAAGGAAAAAACAGAAATAAAAACCTCACAAAATAAAAATTAAAAAAAAAAAAACACTACCAGCTCTAAACCTCACAAACCACTCCGTCTAACCTAAACACACAAAAACAAATTCAAAACCGCAAATTGCAGCCAAATTAGACCTAACCAAAACTAATTCCCTCAAAGCTGAGATCAGTTTTGGTATCTCTCTGTTGACTGAAACTTTTTCTCTCTAAGGTTTTTGGATCTTGGTTTGATCTGGGTTAGAGATAGAGAGAGGTTGAGATCGGTTTAATCCGGGATAGAGAGAGATGCTGAAATCAGTTGCTAGCGGTGGCGCAATGCAAGATTAGTGATGACCATGGCTGGCAGTGGCGCAATGCAAGACCAGAGAGATGCAGAGATCGGTTCTGTCTCTTTGATCTAAATGAAGAGATTCAGTCTCTCCCTCATGAGCACCGTTGACAAGACACCCACCACGACCACAAAGCCAAACCCAATGACATCTCGGTCTCTCCCTCACTTCGATCTACACGATTGGAATGGGTTTTTGCTATTTGGTTTTCATTTGGGTTTGATTCTTTAATTTTCTGGGCAAGACCGCGAAGAACACATGTTCCAGTTCTTCATTTGGGTTCTTCATGTTCTTTTCGAGAGGGTGTGGAGTTTTTTGATTTTATGGGTTTTTTGTGTGTTTGTTTCCCAAGAAAATTTTTGGGTTTATGGGTTTGCTAGAGATTGGTTTAGTTACTGTGTTTATGGGTTTGTTTCTTAGATTTATTTTTTGTTTTTCTGGATTTGATGGAGATTGGGTTTGAATGCTGGATTTGGATTTGGGGTTTGCTAGAGATTGGTTTGGATGCTTCTTGGATTTGGGAAGAACATGAAGAAAATTTCATGTTTGTATTTAATTTAATTTTTTCTTCTTGTTTTTGTTTATGTTCTTCTGATTTGGGTTTGAGCTCTTGGTTGCTGGGTTTGGTCTGTAAAGAACACGAAGAACATGTGAAGAACCAAGTTGAAGAACAGGAAGAACAAGTTGAAGAAAATTTTAATTAAAATTTTAAATTAATTAGATTTAAATTTTTTTCTTTAGATTTTTTTTTTAAATTTCTGACATGGCTTTATAAAAAATTAAAATGCTGACGTGGCATATAAAAATGCCAAATAATATTTTTTTTAATAATATTTTAATCGCCACGTCAGCTAATAAGGTATTTTGTCTGCCACGTAGGACTTTGTTGTTAGGGCACTAATGGTAGGGACAAAAACGAGATCACTTTTTTTATTTTAGAGACTAAAAGCGGTGGAAAAAAAAGTTAGGGACCAAAGTGAAAATCGCGTGAAAATGTAGGGACGAAAATGAGTTTTACGCCTTTAAAATAATAATAAAATTAGATTATTTTGAAAGATTGTTTAGGAGGAGTTAGAGCAATGTAGGCATGGAGCACTAAGTGATAGGATGGAAAGCTATTAGGTTTGCTGGTTTGGACTTCTTCTTCTTCATCTTTTTTTCTTTTTTCTTTTTTTTTTTTAGTTTAGTTTAGTAACTTCAACTTAAGTTTTGTCACTTTGGGTTAGTAGACAAGTAGTAATAAAGTTACAATTAATATATAGTCAAATCAAATGTCTTGAACTCTTATTGTTAGTCTGATTTTAATGTTTTTCAATTTTCTTTGTTTACTTGTTTTCCTACATTTTAACTTTTTCTTCTTCATTCTTATAAAATAAATGGGTTGTCAAGTAACTCATGTCACTATTTCCTCTAATTGGCTACTGGCTAGGCAGTAAGTTGCTAGCTTGTCGTACATTGTGATTTATGCACCTGGCACCCAAGGGCATAGTCTAAAAATATTTTGGCAAAAAATTAATAAATAAATAAATTGGTTGGTTCACGAGTTAGCAGGGTCGGGTCAGGTTGACTTGCAAAAAATCAGGTCAGATCATAGGTCAACCCGTTTTTGCTTCATGTCAAAAAAATCAAGTTTGGGTCATGAACTTTTTCAGGTCAGTCAGAAAATTTGGACTCGTTTTGCCATGTCTACTATTACCCTATGTTTGGTTGGAGAGAGATGGAGGGTGACAAGAGAGGAGCCTGTTCCAAATATAGATTGTAAAGGAAAAAAAAATTTCTTTCTATTTTTCATGTTTATAATAAAATTTTTTGTTTTTCAAAGGATATAAAATTATAAAGTGGTGTTTTATTTTTATTTTTATTATGTTTATGATTATCAAGACAAGTGATATAAGGATTAGTTAGTCACATCATTTATTCACATTTTATGTTAATTTTAAATTTTTAAATAAACATAAATTATGTCAAAAAAATAAATATTGATTAATTGCTGTATTTCACATTCTAGTTTCATATTTTATTGTTCTCACTTCTTAGTTGATTTTAAAATTTAAAATAATCATAAATTATGCGAAAAATTATACATAAACATATCTAACAATAAATATTAATTATGACGTAATTCACATTCTAGTTTTTCAAGTAGAGAAATACCCTATTCTTGTATTATTGGTTTTCAGACTCGAATTGTCTAACAAATCATAAAAGGAAACGGTTCAAGATTTTCGAGGTTCAACTGAGGTCAGATTATGATAACGTAATAATTATTTTATTAATACAAAAATAAATAAAATACATGAGCAAAATTTAACAATCTTAACCAAAATAATGTTTAAAAAGGATAAAATATAGATGAATTCACTACAAAAATTGTAAAATATCACTTATAAAAAAAATATACATATTTATATATATTCAACTAGTCAAGTGACGGGAAAGCTGATAATAAAGAGCTGAAGAAATTGCTGGATGATTATCAAAAAGGGGAAGATTCTTAGGTAGTCCCAGAGTATAGTGAAATGGTGCTCCCTCCTCTCACATTTATGGTGGACCCCACCATGAATTTAATGAGTGGACTCCACCATGATTGTGAGAAGAGGGAGTACCATTCTCCATGCTCCAGAAGTACTTAAGAATTACTCTAAAAAAAGAGGGAGAGGCGTGACTTTTTGGGGAAAAAAATTTAAAATATAAACTGTTCCCCTATTTCCAATATCAAATCCTAGTTTTCCTTCCTTTCTGTTACTTTGTTCACTCCACCTATTTTTTATCAATTTCCTTCTCTATTTCTCTGTTACTTCGTTCTCTTTATCACTCTCACCTTTCTCTCTCCCTTGGTCTTTCATCTCCAAACAAGCAGATTGATCCTTCTAATGGTTAGATCCAGTGATGGTGGAGCTTTTGGCGGTGGACAAAAGAGATCAAGACTTAATAGCTTGTTTGGATGAAGGAGGAGTAAAGGAAAGTAGAGTAGAGTGAGGGAGAGTAAGTTAAATTATCTTATTTGAATGCTTTTCTAGAAAGAAGGAGAAGGGATTTGGAGGGGTTCTAATTAGACAGGGCTGTAAACGAGCCAAACTTTGTCGAGTAGTGTGTGTGCCTAAAAACAATGTTTGAACTTGAGCCCTTGAGAGTTCCAAAATGCTTGAGCTCAGCTTGGCTTGGCTTGGCTTGGCTTGGCTTGATTAATTAGTCAAGCCAAGCTCGAGCTTAATATCAAGCTTAAATTCGAGCTCAAGTTAAGCTTTTTAGCTTGAGATCCAAAAAAATTGCATCATCAAATGCTTATATCATCAAAAATCAAGTAATATATATATATATATATATATAAAATAATATAATCATTTTATCATGCTTCTAACACTCGTGATTAGAAATTGTTTAAATTACAACATTACATAATTATATCCATCCATCATCATTCATTGTCTATAACTTGAGTAATTGTTCAAAATACAATATTTACATCCACATTTGTCATTCGTGCAACAATAATCTTTACAAATCTAAATAAATTAACATTCTAAAACATATATAAATAAATAAGCTATAAATTAATATTCCAAAACATATGTGTAATGTCATAATAATAAGTTTATTTAGTAAACATATATCAAGCTATAAACGAGCCTAAACTCGACATGTTTTGTATTGAGCCCTATTGTTCACGAGCTTGTTCATGAAAAAAAATTTTTGCTTAAGCTCGGCTTGGTTATCAAACAAGCTTAAAACTAAGGCTCAAGTTTGGCTTATTTATAAACAAACGAACATGAACGAGCTTTTTATCAAGCCGAGCTCAAGTTGTTCATAAACGACTTGGTTTGTTTACAGCCCTAAAACTAGTGGAGTCAATATTGTACCGTACCAATCAGTACAGCTGGAATTTTTTGTACCGGCACCTTGGCCAATATAGAAACACGGCTATTTCACATAGCTTTTTGTACCGGAGCTTACTGGGTTGTACCGGAAAAACCGAGAAAAAAATCACATATCGACCAAAAAAAGAATACTGGGCGATAAAAGAAAAACAAGAAAAATGGAAATTAAGTGATTAACAGTAAAAAAATAAAATACCATGTAACCCATAATACTGCCATTGCCAGCACTGTTCCGAAAGTGATCAACCATTCTTCTTCTTCTTCACGCCCATCCACCTCTCTTAGTTTTTAAGTTTTTATTTCTGAAGGCTTTTTAGTTGTTTGTTTTGTTGTGACTTTTAATAGTACTAGTGTGGGTTGCACGTGCAAGGCACGTGCTGGCCTTTTAATGAGAAAATTATTATTGATTTTTTTTTTTTTGTTGAAGAAGTATGTCATATACTTAAATTTAAAATAACTATTTAAATATCTATGTACTATGACAATTTCTTAGAACTTATTTGCTAAATGTAATATCTACTTACCAAAAAATGTTACAAAGAATGATACTGAATGTCATCATCTTTCTACAATATTTAAATTTTCGTAATGAATGATAATATATGCTACAATTTTTTTAAAGATCTTCATTAAATTAAATATTTACAATCATCTACAATGAAGATTTTTTTATTCATATTTCATTATTCATTATCTTATTTTATGAGTCTAACTACGATGTTTAACTTACTTATTTTTAATAAATACCCTTTTAAGTAGGAAAATAAATTTTTTTTAAAAAGAGAACAAAATAACAAAAGACATATGTCATCAAAGTTTCTATTAGATAAAATTATAAGTGTAGAAAATTTAAACCTAATAAATTAGTGTTCTCTAGGTAACAAGTAGAACACTATATATCATCATTTTAACTTTCCAAGCATGACTACCAGTCTACCACATAAAATTCAAAATATACAGAAATTTTTTGGAACATTAAAATTTAGTAAGAGTATATTAGACATTGCACAATGTAATATTTTAAGAATTATAAGATTTTTTTATGGTTTAACTAAGAGAGAAACAATTAGAGGTGTTTGCGGTGCGATGTGGTGCGGTTTTGGGCCATTTTTAGCACTGCACTTTGTGGGTGCGATTTAGCTAAAACCATAACTACACCGCACCTTGTTTTTGCGGTCACATGTGCGGTGCTGTGTGGTGCGATTTAGAGTTTAGCCAAAACTATAACCGCACCGCATCTCATTTTTGTGATCACATGTGCAATACTATGTATAAGATGTAGTTTGAAGTCGGTTTTCTACTCAGCCTAAAACTAATTTTTCTCTTTTTTTGGGTCAAGTTTTAAATTATTGAACTAGTATTTCTTTATTTTGAGTTGGCTTTTATAGTCAATACTTGCTAAGGTTATTAAACTTAAAAAAAAAAAAAAAACTAGGGTTATTAAACTATTAATAAATATATTTAATATTAAAAATAAATAAATTAATTAATATATAGACAGGGTGCGGTGCGGTTTGTGCGGTTTTCTTATTATAAAACTACAAACCGCACTACACCATGCGGTACGGTGCACTATTACTTGCAGTGCGGTATGGTTATGCCATTTTGCGGGCAGTTTTGGTGCAGTTTGTGCGGTTTATGCAGTTTGGTGAACACCCCTAGAAATAATAAAGATATACTCTCATTTACAAAATATAAATGATGAAATAATTCAACTTTAGTTTAAGGGGGGTATGCAACTACCTCGAACATAAAGGAGGAAAGTGTTACTTCGTCAATTTGTGTGTCTGTCTATGTGTGTTTTTATTTTTATTTTGAAAAAAAACTTGAAACAATGTGTAAAAAAAATCAACCTAAAAAAATTATGCATTAAACAATGGATTTTAGTTCAACAAATTGGATAAACCAAAAAAGAAGTCCAGAAACACAACAAAAAAGTCACGATATTTTTATAATACCTTTATTTTTAGCTATGGTGAGTCCTAGTCTAATATTTTATTATATTATTTTAGAGTAATGTTAACGTCCATAATATTTTCATAATAAATTTTAGGTGGTAAATTGCTATTGGTTTTAAATTGGGCCTAAAACAATGAGTTTTGGCTTACTAAATTTGACTAAAAAAAAAAAAAAAAGCCTAAGAACACGACAATATGACACCCAAAAAAAAAAAATTAGGAGCATAACAAAATGTCACAACATTTTTGTAATATTTTTTATTTCCAGCTGTGGTAGGTCCTAGTTTGATATTTTATTATTTAATTTTTACGTTCACAGCATTTTCACAACAAATCTTAAATAAAAAATTATTAATGGTTTTAAAATTATACATTAAAAAAACAAACAAAAAGACAATGCAAGAAAATTGTGCGTGAAATGTACAGTGAATTTTGGCTCACCTAATTTGACTATATATACTAAAGTCTAAGAATACAACAAAATATTAAAACATTTTCACTATACTTTTATTTTTAGGATCCGAATAGATATATTTTTATTTTATGTGAGAGAAATGCTACATCCATAACATTTTTATAACAAATCATAAATGATAAGTTATTA